>OW121847.1:53843655-58843655 GCA_933228895.1 Platycnemis pennipes | reverse complement strand
AAACGTGCTTGAAAGAGCGGGGGTGCTCTGGGATGGGCTGGATTAAAAAAAAAGAGTGTGATTGAGTGGAGAGTGAAAAAGGTCGCGGATGCTTTGGGCGTGCGTGTTTCGCGGTGATGCCGCCGCGGGCGCCCTTGGTCGGATTGCAGTCGCGTCGCGGCGGTGCGCGGTTGGACGGGGGTTGCCGGGGAATGTCCTGGACGAGCGCCGTCGATGATTGGCTGGGCGTCGTCGCCGTTTTTCAGGAGAGTCCTCTCTCTCTCTCTCTCTCTGGACTCCACCTGCTCTGCCGTCATCGAATGATCATTAGGGGAGGATCGCGTCAGTGGCGTCATCGTTATGACGCATATAGGGATTGAAAGGAAAAAGGAAACAAACGTGCGTCAAATTAACAACATAATACACGCATCCACCGCAAGGGTGTGTCCGGGGTGTATCGAGACCAGGCATGCATTATAAATCGGAGAGAATAAGTTTACACTTACGGCTATGCAGTCATGAAAAAATTATACTTCATGTATACACTACTTACTACATGCAACTGATGTGAGAGCACAACGGTACCATTCCGAGGAAACTAGACATGCAGCTACGACACCGGTTAAATAATAGCTATATATGGCTCTTAATTGTTAGTTTGTACAAACCAATGAACTGTAATTGATTAGTCAGTCATTTCTAAGAGTGCATTCAATTATTAGGGAAGGATGTAAAAGTTGTGAAGGATGCAAAAGAGAAGCATTACGTTGATATGAAGAGGTTGGCCGAAGAATCGAGAGGAGGGCTGTGTCAAACCTATCTTATTGTTGTTAACTGATGGTGATGATTAAATTATTTACTTGTATTTCCTAGAGTATGCATGCCTGCTAGTACTAGTAGCCTACTAGTAAGTAATCGACTCTTTGGGAGGCCCCAGTATCACCTGCCTACGGTCATGAAGCCCTTTCTGACGAATATTTTCTGAGTAAGTAAGGTACTCGAGTTCTCCAACTATACTATATCAAACTCAAATTTTTTATCACTCGCACGTCTATTACGTACTTAAAATTTCACAACACCTCGTTGCTGACGTATTGATATGGGGATTGGAGAACATTACTTTTATTGAGTGTTTTGATTCGCAGCCTTGTTTTTTCCCTGATCATTTCAAAATGATAAATTTTAGATTACTTACAAATTTGAATTTGATGCTACAATAATGCGGAGTAGCTAAGGCATTCATTACTTATTGTATATTCCACATTTTGTAATTAACTGGTGTGTTTTTTTATGCCGAGCTTAAAAGAGGACTGATTTCACTTTTCACTTCAACAATAGTCAAGCGTTACTTTTTTCCCGAATGAAGGTCATTGAATTTCTGGCTTAAATGGGAGGACATGTCCCTAAAAAGTCCCTCCCCCGCAAAGGGTACTCCCTGGGAAGAATTATGCGCAAGCTCTCTTTTTCTCTGTTCTTTGATCAGCATGATTGATATCCATAGATTTGCCCTTGCGTTTAGATTCGCTACTTATTGCTCAAGTTGTTTTATTTAGGAAAAATTCAGTGTAGTTTTTGCGTGCTCTTTTCTCGTGCCTGTCACGTGCAGGACTGGGTATCCCCGCAGTGAACCTGATCAATTCTCAACGCTCAGCCAAATAGAAGAAGTATGAGTGTTCATCAACTTCACTTCATTTGCGAAAAAATGTGAGCATCTCTTTTTCTGAAAACATATGCTTCAATAAAAAAAACGATCAACCGTCTCTCTTTAAATTGCTCCAAATGTGCATTACTTTAACGCCGTTGTCATTTTATTTTAGTTATACGTGTATACTATTATGTGTTTATTATATGTATTAGAAAAAATGAGAGAGGACGCTAAAAATGGCTTCATCGAATTTCATCGCCGTTCGCTTTTATTTATTGTAGGGGGTGGGAAGTATCACATGTCCATTTAAACCTAACTTCACCGGAAGAAAGCTAATAATAAAACAAATAATAGATGATTTTCCTCTTAGGGTTTTTATATGCCGTGGTCATTCCACTTTTCTGTGGTTTCTTCGAGAGTGAGCCCGAAAATGTTATCATCAGCGTGAACAATTTCAATGAAAACCAGTGGCACTCGCATATTTATCCGGGCTTAAAATTCATGCGTGCGTATTGTGCTTCGGAATGTTGTTTTTCGTCCACCTACCTTTCTCCTCGTAAATATTCCCCCTTTCCCTCTCGCGGATTTATTCGTAAGCCCTCGTGGCCGAGTGCGAACCAATGTTCGATCGTGGAGTAATTCCGTGCGAGCGTATGGCGCATATTTTCTACTTTTTTGTCGCGCAAACGGAAAGGAATCCGGTGTGCGGCATTGGTCCACCTCGCTGTCTCTGCGAATCATTATCACTTTCGCGTTCATCCCCGCGGAATGCATTACGAAATATGTTGGTTTCCTCCATTGGTAGCTGATTTTAAAGTTGCCGTTTAAACATGATGATCCAGTTACGCATTGTATGCTTTGCTTCGCTTGTTACGGCTACAAAATCTCTAGAATACCAAATAGTATATTATCGCCCTATTTTGTCGCTATTCCGGTTGCCCAGGGTTCACATTCGTATGAATTTCTCTTGTGCGTCTAATAAAGAATATTTTCGCCGAAATGGAGTGCAATCAGTTAGCCAATCTGATATTGAATAAAATTGCTTATTTTACAGTGCGAGGTCTCATACAAGTTCGTATTCGTGGTAATTAATTTTTTTAATGAGCCTGTTGGAGTTTAATTATTTACTTTACCCAAAACTTGGTGCTTTGAATTCCTAATCATTTTCATAAAGCTTCTAAAATAAGTATATTTCTCTTTTTTTTATAAGTTTGTGACTAATTTTACGTTGAGGTTCGGCAACTGTTAAGCTACAATCATCCTTAGTTGAAATGACCTTCAACGTTTGAAAGGTCATTGTATAGATTTTTATGGATAGTAGGTATTCTCCAGTTTTTCTTATTTTTACAGCCCACTTTACTTCACAGTCCGGTGAATATTAAGCTGCTCTTTCATACAAAATAATAAGTGAGAATACTATCCTCATCTCCTGTTGCAACGGCACTTTTGTTATATCAAATTCATTTATATGAAGAAATATTTAATATTATGCAGGAATTGCCTTTCCCTCCTCCCTGTGGACATTAGCTCGAAAAAGTGATGATCTCTAATAAATTGCGTCCTTGTCATTTTTCGACCTCAATTAAATATCGATATTTATAATGGGTCTCAGTTAATTAATCGTGAGGTAAGTTTTGACACTTTCGATTGGGATGGTTCATCCACCCCTACTCATCATGTTAGTTGCCAGGGTTTTTACGAATAATATTTGTCCCTGCCATATTTCCATTTCCCGCATCGTTAGTCAATGACATTTGAATTGTTCGAATGGTGAGCTGGAATATGTTTTTTAAATCGCGTTTCATTTGGGTATTGGGTGGGAGACGTGGTTATTGGCGAAAACCATTCCCTTCGAATGCGCTTATTTACGCATGAATACGTTTTCATTTCCTGAAAATACTATGAAGGCCTTATTTGTGGCTTCGTTTCGCTCACGCGTAAGTAAATACAACAGGTCGATTTTAATTCAATTTTTTTCGCCTCTGTCCGTATTGATGTCATATTTCTAACGGAAAATGGGTATTTAGGTGGTTTTATTTTTAGTATTAAAATATCATTGGTGCATCAATTTTATTTGCTTCATACTATTCCCACTCATCGTATAGGCAATCGAAAATTTCTCCCTCAAGAATCGATAGCATCAAAAATATTTCCCAGTATTTCAGCATCTAAGTTGGGGACATTTACGATGAACTATCGTTTTGGATGAAACTGTGTTTAGTAGGAAGGGCGTTTAGTAGGAAAATCGCATTTCTAAAAGAAGGAATTAAAAAATAATGCAATTAGTGACACGGACACGAAGTAGATACGTGGATTAACTATGTGTAAATACTATGGCGTGAATTATGAAATTTCATGGTAGCGATGCTTGGTTTAGAAGAAAGGAAGACTAACCTTCGTTGCAGATTTTTGAAATCTGGGTTTTGAGGAGTGAGGAAAGGATAAGTTGGTTGGGAGCGGAAGACTACGAATAAGTCTTACGCATATTGGGTAAGGAGAAAAAGCAGTTGGAAAAAATTAGAAGTAGGCGGAAAAGGTGGATAGAGGAACTCTGGACTCGTGAAGTTAAAGGTTGAGAAGAGGGTTATGGGCTGAAGGGAAAGAGGAAGGAAATAAATGGTATTCAGTTCATCGTGATAGCACGAAAAGTATGAAAGATTTATGTTTGCTGTAGGACACTCGTTGCGTTAGGAGTGGTTATAATTTTAGGAACATTGACGGGGAAAGAAAGAGAAAAAATAGGTGGAACCAGTCCAAGAAATCATTATTAAGACTAAATTTACAATAGTAGACTGTATCTAAAGTCTCTCTTGATTTTACATGTTCGCAATTCTAGAGTTACATAGCAAAATATTGTTTTCCAACGGCTCACAATTGACTTCACCTCTAAGCATTGAATTTTCACGATCACTGTACCCCTGCCAGTAATGAAAAGACTTCACCGAGGCAATCACACCACTAGGTTGTCACTACCGTTCTCATGTATTCTTGACAAGGGTGTGCAGTTCATCACAGCTGACTCTGGTTGATGGACAATAATTGCCTGTTAAATCCACCAATGTCCCCTCTCTTTATTCGCCCTTTCTTACCCTTGCGTGAATGGCCGCCGTGTGATGGGTCATGCAGTAAATTTGATGGTCGAATCAGGCGGTCATGAATCATTGTCTTTTATTCGATGTGCCAGCTGTTGCCCCCAGGCTTCGCTCTCCATCTCGTTCATATGCTCACAATTACGTCGCTCACCCAGTCAGGAATCATTCTGAAGTGTTTCGTCCTCGTGCAATATATTCCACAGGTAGAATACGAAAAACAGTATTGTCTCAATGTTAGTGATGTTCATCTTAAGATTTTTTCTGTGCCTGAATTTTCTATTGCTAATATTTTCGTTGAAATTGCTTATGTACTTCTTACAAAGGACGTTTTAAAAATGAAGAAAACTTGTTCCGGCTATGTGTTGATACCACTTCGTGAATAAATCATTATTGTTTACCCCAACTCATGGAAGCCTGACTGCCCTTAAATATTTGTGAAGCGTCTGGTCGGTAGATGTTGATTTTCGTGATTATGTTTGGATGTTAAGCGATACTGAGTCATATTGATCCCCATCAGAGTTTAAGCGGACATTAGTATCTTGTTAGCATTTATTTTATTTTTTCCTCCAAATTATGGTGTGAATGTAGAAACTGGGTTTTTTGTGTTAGTTGGAAGTACACTTGTCTCTTTGCCTAAAATTGCGATGCGTGTTATTTTATGAACCATGTTTCTTACATTTATTACGGAGGTGGTTGCAACAATAGCGTTGAATACTGTGGAAAAATAGGCGACCCAAGGGTTGTCATTGTTTTAGAGGTTAGAAAATTAGAATAGAAAATTCCTGGTGAGATATTTGTTGCAGAATTTTGTTGTGGTACCTCATCTTTGTCTTAGCACTATAGGTCGTACATTTAATAAAAAAGCAGCTAACATAACTGTCTGTAAATGCTATTGCAAAGGATATACGTGAGTCACCTTGAGTGCAAGTGTGCATAAAAGTATCTATTTTGAATTCACCTGATATGATGACTCTTATATCCAATGTCTACGAATGCCATTCAATTTCTCAAAAATTTGGTTTGTTATCTTTTTGGGGTTTGGGGTGAGCTCGGTTTTCTTCGGTAAATGTAAATCTTTGGTTTTATACGTTTCCAGATATTTTTCCCCGGCTCTCATCGCCATCGATAAGTGGCGTGTAGCCCTTCCGAATCCTTTTCCCCAACCTCACACACTGATTTCGGAGAAAAAAGTATCAACCTTCTCATTCACGTCGACTGGGCTTTAATTCACTCTTGAGGGTCCTGCCGTTTTTGCCACCACCCCATACACTTCTTCCCCCCCTTCCTATCTCTTGGGTTAACCCCAGTCTTCCTGCCCCCCTTCTGTACGGGAAGTGATAAGGGCGATGTGGGGGTGGGAGGACGGAAGGGGTCGGAACCGGGGCCCTTGCCTCTCCGAGCTGGCTTTAGATTCCCTTCATACGCCTCTCACACGACCTCTCCATCTTTCTCCTCTCTCTCACCTACCGTTCCCTTTCTCTCCATTCCCTCTACGTCCTCCTATTAGCCATTCTATCGCCCTCGTGGGGCTGAATTCGGAATGAGCGACGGAGGGGTGGGGTCGGTGCCCCTTGCTAAGTAAGTCACCGACCACCAACTGCCTCCTCCTCTCCCCCCACCCTCACACACCCACCGCCCCCCTGCACTCTGCACACTCTTCGGGAGCACTAATCTGGACCGCTCTTAAACGCCCCTCGCGCTGACCCTTTCCCCACTCTCTCTCTCTCCTACCTCTCACGCGGCGCATGCAATCTCTCCCCCTTCCTCCCCCTGCCCACCGTCATCCTCTTCCTCCTCACGTCTCTGCATCTACATTCCGGCCTGCGAGCCCCTCCGCCGCCTCCTCCTGCCACCGGGGGCGTGGGGCGGAGCGGGAGGGAGCGTTAGGACACGCCCGTCCAAGTGGTTTCGAGGACGGGGGTGATGGAAGCGGAAAATAAGTGAGGGAGACCTCCGGTGAGCTAAGATATGAAAAGCCTTCTCTCTCTTTCCCTTCGCCTCCATTTCTCTCTCTTGGTCTTTATCTGTCAATCTCCTTTATTCCTTACTCCTCCTCGTCTCGTTTCGTATTCTTATGTTTTTTTCGTTTCCCTCCACCTTTACTGCGATCTTCTCTCTCTCTCTTCAATAAAGATTTTAATTCCTCGGACAGAAAAATGTTAACAAAAAACGGAGATAATTTACCTTGCGTCTGTTAGAGGTTTTGCTGCAAAGGCTGAACACGATGTTATTGTCGCTGTGTTTTATCCGATGGCCTTTTGATCGCCGGGACCACTATTATTCCATCTTCTAAGAAATTTCCATTCGCTCACTCGGTAGAATTAATTTGTTATCACACAACAAGAATTTTGCCTTATTTCTCGGAATACTTCTCAAAATTAACCATTGAATAAATTTAATATTTCATCCAGGAGACCTCTAAGCTACGACCACGCATTCCCTTTTCAAAACTCTTAATCTCTTGGAAACCGTGGCCAACAAACGAAAACCCTTCTCTGGATGAAATAAAATTTCTTCCCGTCCCGGCGCGTGGGATTCGAAACTGTTGAAATTTCGCCCCTCCTGACTGAAATCAGATATTTTGATTGTGGAATTAATCGCGTCCCGGCGTTTATTTGCGATAAACATTCGTCATCGATAAAAATCTCACATCTCGCTAATTTCTTTTTTCAGTGATCTCGAAGTCAAATCGGTGTGCCTTTTATTTACTTTTCATCGCTCTGTGTTTGTGGATGGAGATAAGAGAATGTCAAATTGAATGCGTCCGCGCAGCAAGTCGACTCTGCCCCCCAATCCCGGCGGACGGAGGCGTTTCCGGCTGGGAGGCCCTCATTTGAATGCGTGCGCGGTGCGGTACGACTGGGGGGCAGGCGGCCCGAGTGTACGTTTGTTCATCACTCTCCGCAACGGCGGCGACTTACGCTGGGTTATTGCGGTTCCACGACTCTTATTCCTCGGCGTCCACCCTTCGCGCATTCCGCTCTCAATCCCGTGTTTTCCTTCCTTTATTTCCGTCCATGTCGCTCCTGTGAGCTCGTAATCACGTCATTTCAGGAGCGCGGCGGAGAATTGGCTTTGTTTGTTTGTCCTTCGTCGTCCTTGCCTGTCTGAATACGACTTAGGCGTAGGTACAAAACATTTTATTCGCTCAAAGTTCTCATGCGCTCTAACTTTTATGTGAGTAAATTTCATAGGGCTTAGTTTACATTCTTATTTGGGCATTTTTACCTTTTCTTTGAGTCGAAGGATGATTTGCCTAGTGCCATTGTTTTTCACGCAAAGGGTCCCTCTTTTTCATCGGAGCATCATGGGAAAGTACTCATATGACGCAATGGCTCCATTATTTCAATATTTATGATGCCCGTATAATTCCAGATATTTTAAGAAGCTCTCGTTGTCTTAATTGTTGGTTCACGCTGTATCACCAACTTTGTTTTGCCTTCAGAAGTTGTTGAAGTTATAAAAAACTTAATAATGTAAATTTTGCGTAAGAATATTCAGTCTCACGATTATTTAATGACTGTCAATTTTATTGTACCTTAATCCTGCCGATTCTGTTCGGGAATGAATTTTCCCAGTGTTGGTTCCCGTGGCATACGTTGTCAGTGTGTCCCCGCAATTTCCACCCCCGCCCCTTCCCTCCGTTGAGCGCTAATGCATTCTCTCTCCGTTCTTTTTTTTCTCTCTCTCTCCCGCCACCTACCCCTCCCTTTCCTCCCGTGATACTCATCATTCCCCCAATCTAATCGTCATTTCCCACGCAGGTCACATCGAATTCGATTCATTTGCTGACGACTGCGGAGCCTCGGAATTTTTGTCCGAGTTTGTGTGGATTTTTAGCTCAGAAGGGAATAGAGTGGATTTGGGGGAGGGAGAGAGAGTCAGAGGGGGAAATGGAACTTATGCTTTCCGGTTTTGCGTGAAAGTGTTCGATTCATCCCTCCTAACCCCCTACTCCAAACGTGAATGTGTGATCTCGATGTCGTTTTTTTGGGTGTGCTATGAGAGGAAGAGAGAGAGAGAGGGGCGTGGTCCGGCGGGTGAGGCGGCGAGGGTGGATAGAATCAATGAGCAAGGTCGGTGGGCGGGGGAGGGAGGGGGAGGAGCAAGGGAGAGCAAGGGCCGGGGGAATGGAGATCCCCTCTTCGGGGAGATGGGGATCCTGGAGAAAGGGAGGGAGCGGAGTTGAGGCGGTGACCGAGGGGAAGCTTTATGAATGGGCACTAATGCGCTTGTGTGGGGAGCGTAGACTTGCACGTAGTCCAGGAGCGTTTTTCTCGAAGCGCGCACCCTAGGGATTGGTGGTGTTGGAGGTTGTAGAGGAGGAGAATAGAGAAGGGCGAGTGGGGGGGAGAAGAAGTAGGGTTGGGCAAGGGAGGAGAACGGGGAGAAGAAGGGAGTGAGAGAAGTTTGGAGGATTTGGGAGTGGGGGAGGGTGGTAAGGAGGAGATGTGGCAACCGAAGGGCGACCGACCAGACGTCCCGGATTCCCGGGCTCCGTCCCCGTTCAGCGGTCTCTGCAGTCGCGGTCTTCCAGGCGTTTTTTTTGGCTCTCATTATGCCGGGTGATAGCGTGGGCCCTTAATCTCTCGTTAAGTCGAAGAAAGCCTCGGAGAAGCCTCTTTATTTCATCTGACTTGGGTCAAGGTGTAAGTGACATCACTCTGTGGCTCAAATCTTTCAGCACTGATTCTGACGCGAACTTTCTCAGGAACACAGGAGCGAGTACATACAAGGAAAAGAACTATTCAAATTTTCTATTTGATTAACAACATATTTTTGTTAAAAATATGCTAATTTTCGTAAAAAAAATGCCAAATTTGTCGCCGGTATATCTTCTTCCAAGCTTAATGCTACAGTATTTCTTTCTTATTTATTTTTATTTTTTCTATCATGCTAACCAAAGATGGCGCGTTATTTTTATTTGAAATCTTGATTAGGCATGCAGTCGGAAAAACCATTAATTATCTTTTTACTAGGTTTTGTCTCACATATGAATCTAGAGCTACGGAAAAATATTATTCCATGGACACGGTCACGTAAATTGATGTAAGGTGACTTAATGTGAGAAAAAAAAGTACATTGATTGCGTTTGCAAGGGGGAAAATTTAAGAAAATGTCAGATAAAAATTAATAGCCTTCTGATTTTGACTCGCATTTAAGGTTTGAGAAGAGTATTTACGGATATATCTAGCTCTTTAAAAGTAATAAAATTACGTGTAATAGGTCAATTAATATTAATTGAAGGTCATATTGCCTTTAATTTGCATGTGTTAAGTACAGGTAAAATCCGAAGAGTAAAAAGAGAAGCGATATTAATATTCTTGACAAAATGGTATTTTCCAAACGTTTCTCTACTTTTATTCTAAAATTGTTTTTTTTTATCATTTATGGTGGCCTTTTTATATTAAATGACGCCTCACGGCTCCAAAGGCTTAACCTCTGCTGCAGGAACGGTTGACGATTCAACGTGCTTCGAATCCTGGGGCTCGCCTCTAATTGAAGTTGATGGGGCGATAAAATGCTCGCCGATAATTAAGGTGAATCCTTCGAATAATTCGACGGATTATTGTGAAGGACTCTGGTCGCATGGGGGCGGGAAGCGGGGAGGCAGCTGAGGGTGTGGTGGAGGTGGGAGAGAGTGACTGGGAATAACCGGTGGAGTGTTTATTCGTTGCGAAAACGCTCGACGGGGAAAATTGCCTCTCGTCGTAGAAAGTGGCAGTGCTTGTGTGTTAAGTAATGATTCCCGACGTATTAGGCCGCGCGTCGGGGCCCCCCTCTCTCTCCCTCCCTCCATCTTCTATCCCTCCCAACAACCTCACACCGAAGGCAAATCTCCGAGGCAGACACTTCAATAGCCGGCTAATAGTTTGTTTCGGTTTCGAGGTGTTTTCGTTTCGGAGTCAGATTTTCAGTGCCCGGATCGATAATTATGTCCTATTCTCAGCCTCTTCACTCCTCGTCTGCTTTCACGCCATCTCTGAGGCGGATCTCGGTTAATGGCTGGCGAAAGGCAGCGATCTTTCGGTGCACCACATAATGCGATAGGAGTCAGCGTGCGTGTTTTATAATTGCTCATGTTTGAAGCGAGTAATCGACGTTAGCATCCGCTACCTTCCCAAAGGGTATGGAAGCGATCGTTGAAAAATGATTGGAGCTTCGAAAGGTTTTGCATGTCGAATGTAGCCGTGTTTAATTGACTCCGAATAACCGTGGAAAGGCGTGGGTGCAGGCATTAGAGAGTATGAAATAGGGATTTGAAATTACTGTCGCTGGAGGGTAAAATCTTCGGGTCCCATATAACTAATCAATTCTGATTTTAATGAGGAACATAACAGTGTTTTCTTAGCCTATACAGTTGAAATACAATGCTGATTTGTGGCTTTATTTGCTTTCCGAGAACAGTTACGGAACTGTTAGGGATTTCACTGATGAAATGGACCAATAATGTGTTTTTTGTGTAAATATTGGAATAAATAGACAACTGCCATACCAATATAGCCTTTTTCATGCAATAGATGAAAATTTGTCTATTTTTTCTGAATAATTCTCCCGTGAAATAGAATACCATAACTTTCAACTGCGAATAGCTGCTAAATTTTATGTGAAATATTTTCAGTGACAACGGAAATTGATCAAAATGGTCTATTCCCCAAGAATAACTATTCCCTATAGATTGGTGGTTACTGGCCAAATCAAAAAATAGTTGCATGGAAGATTTTAGCAATTGATACCGTTAAGGAGAATGTATTGGTAGGATATGGGGTATGCTCTTCAAACCATTTTTGCGTCTACGATTTTCATTCGGTGTCAAGAAAGCATGTAATCTTTAATAATTTAGCCAATATATATTCTAGTTCTAAAGGATCCGTCTCAGTTATCTAGTCAAAAGAAAGTAGGAATAACCATGAATGCAGAAAAGCAAGGAAGAAATGAAAAGCAGTGAAACTTGGGAAATTAAGATGTTAATGACACGTGCCAAAGAAAAAAAAAATATGCTGACTGCACATTGAGAAATTAGAGTATTCTCTAAACTGTGGCTTTGTGAGAAAGCTTGATGTTGGAGGAAGGAAATGAATGGATTGAACGTCATCCAAGGGAGAGGAAAGGTGAAGTATTCAAGACAAAATTAATATTGAGTAAACAGAAGTATTACTTCCTTCAAGCAGCCTCGATATCGTGTAATAATTTTTCATGCGATAATTGCCCACATGATAATGTATATCCGAAAGCATCTATATTTTTGGAGTTACTGGTGGAGAAAATACTAAATGTATAGATAGCATGTACTTCTTAGGTAATTGACTTCTCTGCAATTAAAATCGTTTAGCATCTAGCGTGTGTGCCAAATGAACCACCTCACTGCCATTGTTTACCGATGAAGTCGGAATCATATAAGTAATTAAAATAGTTCGAATTGGCATTGGTTTGAAAATTTCATATTGTCTCACAACCCTCATAACTTCACTTTAAGGCGGATATTTCAGTTGCTCGGTTTCTCACGATCGCAAGGGCCCGCTCTCTGAGCTTCCTCAGCCACCTCCACGACCAAGTAGGTCCCTTTCATCTCCGCCTCATTCATAGTGATTCCCCTAAACGAATAATTATTTGCGTCTTCACAAGACAAGCCACCGCTGTGTTGTTAAAATGTTCCTGTTATTGCCTCTTAATAGATTAGCATTCCCTACCGTCCCTTCTAAAATTTATGGGAATTCTTTTTGAGCTCTCAAACATTTTCCTCTACTGGCGGCCGTTGGGCAGGTTTAAGCTCTTTTATTTTCAATTAACTTCCTCCAAAATTTATGCTTTGTCTTCATGTCTACAAAGCTATTAGCTCGCCTTCGTTTGCAATTTTAATTGCTTTTATAAAAATAAAAGAAAATCTCGCGCACCCAATCGATTGCAGCGTTTTCGTTTTCAAATTGAAATATGCGAGTTTTGAATGTGTACCAGGCAGATATCTTTCATTTCTCGCCACATCCGTTCAATGGAAATATGTTGATTTTGATTAGGTCTAGCGCAAGATTTCATGGAGAGAAATGGAAGAAATCTAAGTCATCGTAACCCTTGTTTGCCCTTTAGATATTGGGTTAAATATTATTTCTGAGGCGATCATTGGGTTGATATGGCAGCTTGATTCCCATCCCGAGGAATTCTGGATTTGGTTTACATTGCTGTTAACGATTTTTCTGCTGTATACCGATCACTACATGAGCGGTCATTACTCTGTAGGTCGGATATGATGTAAAAGCGTGGATTACTTGGTGATTTTCGTTATGAGGTGACGCAGGCTATCTTTCCATCCATTGCTATTCATGGAAATTTCCAGACTTACCCCAATTACCACCTGTACTCAATGGCGCAAAGAATCTGAGCTGTCGGTCTACAACTTGCCATAATCAACCAACCAGTATTGCTACTCGATGAATACATATTTCAGCGTAGTGATTAACCAATTTGTGAATTTACTTTCCAAGAATAAGTGCGCCAATTTTCGCGTTCTCGAATTAGCTGCTTTATATAACATTGCTTTTAGTTTCACTTCGATTCCAACATTCTAACTGGGATCTATGTACAATGTTTTATGAGTCTTGGCGTATGTTAGTCATCTTCGTACCATTTAAATCCGCTATTTATTCTCGAACTCATGCTGACGTAAACATTCACATCAATCCAAAAAATGAAGGCATTGTCCGTATGCTTTCCGCATGACTTGGGTAAATATCTCTCTCTGGCAGCCAGTCATCCTTTTTTTTTACTACGGCTCTCCGACTCCAATCTCTTCGGAGGCGATTCCTGGGCTGGCCTACGGGCTACGGAATGGGTTGACTGGTCAAGTATTGACTTGGCGTGCTTCTTCCCGTCGTCCCTACGCAATACTTCCAGCGTCATCAATCCTTTCGCCCCTTGTAGCATTCTCACTCGGCGTGAATGAACTCCACTGCACATATTTTTAATCACAGTATTGATATCATGTAGGTATTTCGTTTTATTATTGCGTGGCATGGAATTAATTCAAAATATACCATTGAATTGTGTCAGATAGCTTTCAGTCTTTAGTTTTTTTTAAAGAAGATGGTTAAACTTGTCCTCATTTTAACTCAAAGAATAGTAAGATTTGCATTATTGCTTATTATTCTTGCCCACATACTGTCTTTTCACCTTTTTAACCTTATTACTTAAGCTCCGTTTGGTCCTTCACTATAAGGAATTTCGCCTCATCATCTTTGTTTGTGTGATGGTTAATTAAATGATTACTTACAGTATTTATTTGACCCTTTAATCGTTCTTTCAATTTTTATTTGTGGTCTATGACAATTTTTATTTAGAATTTTAGTGTATCGCTTCTAGCTACGAAGGAATCCGAAACCAAAAATCCAAATGAACTATAGTTTACAGTCACCTGCATAATTTTCGATACCATAGGCATTCGAGAAGCGCCCTTAAACTTCCATCGCCTATTTTTCTCATGCCGGGGGTTTATGTTTCACCAACCGGCTTATAACTCTTGTCCCCTTTTCTCACCACTCGTTCCATCACTAACTGTCACTTTGGAAATCACCTCCAATACGCAACCGTGGCTTTACTTCTTCTCCAAACTGTTCCAACATCTCCACTCTATTTCACGAATATTATATATTTCGGTTGTCAATGTTAATGCTTACCCGACTAGTAGTTTAGGAGCAAACACTGATGACTCACTGTCTTAAATCGGTAAGTAAAGTGAATGGAATTTTAGACTTTTATGTTCAAATTTATGAGCTCATTACTCAAACACTTTATTCAGTTAGGACTTGAATTTATCAAACCTTGAAAATACAGTTTATGCCACTAAATACTAAGCATACTTGATTGCCTACGTGCAGAAATCGTGACCTCATGAGGCAGTGACCTCAAAATGTCATTGTTTAAGCTTAATATTTTCTCTTCCTTCCTAAAAAAAATTACCCCAATTCAGCTCAAGCCCGTTAGCAAATATAAAAAATTCTTATACAAAAAAGAAATTTACCAACGCTTAGTGCCTCCTAGTCTCAGGCAGTTGCTTTTTTAAGCAATCAAAAGCTAACTATATAATCTCTCCGTGCTTGTGAGAGAAGGTTGTTTTTTATCCATTTTACTCGATACTTATATAATTCAATGCTATATATTTATGAGTGTAACATTGGTTTTAAGTAAAACGAATGTCAGGACTGTTTACAGAGTATAAAAATTATCTACCTGCTATTAAACAAAAACTTTTCGAGTCGTCGAATTATGAGCGTAATTCCAAATTTCGTAAATTCGTTCAACTCTTCGGTCCAACCTTTTTAAATTGGAAAGTTATCCCAGAAATGTTTGAAATTTCCCATGGCTTATTCTAAAATAGCAATACTTGTGAGTAACTGATTTTATTTGTGCCACCCTTTTATCTGTCCTAAATATTTTTTTTGCAACCGGACGATTCTGTTGGTCCACATTACCCTGGGATTCCAATAGGCATTGGCCTGTCGTCAGATTTCCCACGGGCTAAACCAATAGAGCTTGACATACCTACATGTATGGTGGAGAATAACCCACCCAGACGGGATTCGAACCCGTGACTCCAGGATTGGCAGGCGAGGGCTTTAGCTCATTCCCATGAATCCCCTTGTCATACTGCCCAATGAGGAGTTTTACGAATGCAATGATTAGGATCTATAGGTGAAGATTGAGCGGCTTTTTGTTAGAATAAATTTGCTATGATTTGAATAATGACTGCTGCTTAAGATATTCACCCCATATCCAACTTCAATTTACAATCAATAACTAGACAAGTTCCTTTTATTAGCCCACTTTTTCCATTGCTAATTCAATGCTTATAAGATATTTCTTACATATTTTCATGGAAATGGTGTTTCACTATTACTGTTCATGAGTTTATTCAGTAGCCATATCGTAATGATTCTTTTCTCATAAATGGTTGCTAGTCTTTGAGTAGTTTGTGTTAAGTGCATTCAAAAGCATTGTAATGAAGGGGTAAAAGGACGATTAGATGTAAGAAATAATGAAAGACACCTCTTTGTGAAGGTAGATAACTGAGGTGAAGAGGTGGAGAAGATAGATATCTGACTGTTCTCTAACTAGGTCGGCTGTGTTTTTCCTCACCTCTTTATCATCACGAGATATGGTGTCACAGCGAAAGGTTTTCATTTTGAAACCCATTAAAGGTCTAATAGAAGCTTGCTATAGAAGTGGTCTTTCATAAAAACTCATACATGAGAGATGAGATTCTTGGGGCGACTTCCAGTGCAAATGATTAATATTTAAGGAAACTCACATATCAAGATGAAAATTGTTTTTGCTCCTTGATTTTACATATTTTAGGAGTGTATAATTTAGCATCTAATACTGAATCTTCAATATAGCGTACTTTCGAAGAATAAAACTATTTGTTACTGCTACGCATTCATTGTTTTGTTATTTCTTTATTCTCGACGCTGCCACCCGGAAGGTGCTCTCAGGTGACTTGGAATCAGCAGCATGGTTAACAGAGAAAACATTTACGGAAAATTTAGATAGGAATGGGAACGTTACATTTCCTCGTTACTATAGATATTCGAATGTCATTTTCATTTGCTCCAGTAATCACCTTCTAAAGAATGTGCTCATTTAGTTGCATTCTTACATAAATATAGGAGCGCGCTCTGAAAAATAATTCTTTGCCTACTATAGCTTGATAGCTTTGTTTAAGAGTTGCTCAATCTTTGATCGTCAAAGGGACGTGGCCAATATTTCCTTAATAATCGTGTAACTCCGATTCGGGTGGCAGAATGTCATGCGCTGTGGTGTTTAGCGTGATTGTTCCGTCTGTACACTTGTTTTCATCGGCTTCGTTTCCCAGCCGTTGTGGAGTTTCCGACGTCCTCCGTCGTCTGGGACGCATCCCGACGCTCTAGGACCAGTGCAAGTGCATCAAAGTGTCGCGACGGCTGCCAGATGGTCTGCCCGCCGACCGCTTCCATCACGGAGGAGCCGGGCGCGGGATCCTTTAAATGCTGGGTGTCTGCAACAAACGAAAGCTGTGAGGTGGAAAAAAAATCGTCCGCCGGTTTTTTAATTTCCTCCTCCCGCGGGTTTCTCATCGCGCCCCACCGTTATCGTGGCCTACTTACGTGCACCGACCACCGCCTCCTCCTCGCCCGGCACCCTCCCTGCCTTCCAGTTCGGAAATCGTATGATAATGGCCCGGGAAAACGTCTCTCGAGAGAGCGCAAATATACGGCGATTGGGCAACCCTCCTCCCCCGTTCCATGGTGCCTCTTTGCATGCGCTCTCCGCCGAACTGGACGCTTTCCCGCGTGCGGAATTGCGCGCCTTTCGCGCGTAATCGAGCCTCGTCGGCGACCGTACATCTAGTTTGGCCCCTCCTCCTCTCCGCGGAAACCATGGGTTTTGCGCGTAATGACGCACGGCCGAGTTGTTCCCCATCCCTCCAGACGAGACCGCCGTTTTTCCGACTGCCCCAGCCTTCGACTTCACTTCCTCGTCAGAGTTGTGACGTGTCTCGGATATCTTAGGTGGAGCCGTACATCGACATATTTGACTGGATGTGAACGCGGTCGGCTATGCTTGGTTTCGTTTGTCCTCCCAAGCGACGTGATTAAAAATTGCTGGGAAACAGTAGGATGCACGAACTGATGGAAAGTTTGCAAATATAACAGCTGAAGTATGCGTAACAGCTGGATCCTTGATTCGCTGAAGGGGATGTATTATAAAATGTATACTTAAGTTCTAAACACTCTTGGTACTACTGTACGTTTTTATTAGTGCTACTATCTATCACATTTATTCTATAATTGGAGAATACTTTATGATCTTTCTCTGTATTGTTAAACTACACCTGTTAGCCATATTTACAAGGTTATAATACCATGAACCTCTAAGTTTTTCATTTTTTAAGAAATCCTTTTCAGCAGTGCCACTGAATGATCTATTATTGTGCAGGACTATTTACTAAATACCTACTGTCTATACGCTACAATAGTTATAGCAATTTTCACTCGTTAGCTGCCCAGCAAATAGCAAAAGTACAATAATTTTCAGAATGGTTATGTTGAACTCTCCGACGGCAGTGATTACGCAGTTGCGGCAGAAGTGAATGAAATAGATGAAAAGAATGGGGTAAAAATGTTCTTGATGATTTATGAACTGTCTAATAAAAAAAATTGAGTCAACACATTAATGATGCAAGCGCCACTTTAAAGGCAACTTTTATATTTTTTACTGAAGCATGAAAGATTATGATGCCTGTGATATCATCACTATTTATGATGCAAAGTGCAGTTAATTTTATTTTTTTATCATTGCGTTTTCGGACCATCTATGTCAAATAAGTGTTTTCTTACTATGTTGTTCTTTTGGAAGACCATGAAGTAACGAAATGGAGTATGTTATTAGTAATTATGTATCGTCCTTGTCTTTATAAATTCCTTCTTATCGCGGATTTTGTTAGCCAAATGCCCTTTAAGAGGTGTAATGTTTCTACCATTCAAAAAGAAACAATATTTGCAATTAATGGGTTGCGAAAAAATTCTTCTTGGCTGCCGGTACACTTTCAGTCACTTGTTTAGGGAATGAGAAAGTCCTTGATCCAGTGGCTTCGGTCCAGATAAAGAAATTAGGAGAATGTGTGGACGTTTGGTGGCTTAATGATTAGAGAGGGCGTAGTTGGCGAAGGAATTTTTGGAGTTGAAGAGTGGCTGCTAATGTTACTCAGTTTGTGCTGCCTCCACCTCCAGTGTTTACTTTCGAACCCTGAAAGCCACACCTCTCGTGCTCTTTCTTACTCTTCGAATTAAATTCATTTTGTTCACTGGTTCCGCAACTACATCCCAAACAAATTTCAATTTTGAAGTTGTGGTCATCAAATGGCTGGCGCTCATTTTATACCTTTCACTCCGAATGCTCCAAATATCTGCGTTTGTTGGACAAAAGTCCCTAGAAACTTTTCGTGGCCTTGGTAATTACAAGGTGTTGATGCATTCCAGTGGGTGAAGTCATGTGCAGCTATCATGACGATTCCGGGTTGAAATCTAACTAAAGCATGGTGAGACACCCGGAGTCCCCGCACTGCAATTTTCTTAAGTTAAAATATATCGTAAGGAATCACAAGAGACCCAGAGAATAGAGTTGACCCCCTTGCCCTCAGTAGGTTAAAATGTTTACACGTTTGGACTCTCCTCACGTGCCACAATCTTCCGGCAGATTACGGAATAAGTAGGAAGGTAAACATATATGAAATGATCACCGTCAACACTCGTGACCCGTCAAATGAGACGACAAACGACGAGACAGTTTTCGAAGTGTCTTTGGGGGCAGCATATGTAGATACTCTTCCGCTAGATGTAGATGTGAAAAGGTGCCTTTCGTGGAATCAGTCGTGGTGAGGGGGATGGCACTCTCACGTTTCCCGTACATGTTTACGCCGTGAGCACGAAGCTAGAGGGCGTTCTTCTCCTCCCCTCCCTTTTCTTTCTCCAGCCTCCTTTTTTGAGGGGCCGGCGAATCACGTCTCGTTGTTTCATCTTCCCGATGCACCCCACTCGGTCTGGGAAGGAAGAACGACCGGAACGTGTCGGGGGAGGAGGGTCATGTCCTTCCCGAACGCCCCTCCCTTTCTCTCCCTCCATCTCCTCCCAAGTAGTCACCCTTCCACTCCACTCATTCCCCTTTCCCTACTTTTAATCCTCCTGAGCATCCTACCCGTTTGGTTTCCGGTCCCACGGACGGAACGTGGGTCCGACAGCCGCCATACACTCCTCCTTCCGCACCACGGGTGACATTTGCGAACATGTGTTCTGACGCTCTCTCTCTCCCTCTCCGTCTATCTTTCTCTCTCAGCGGTGGGAAATGAGCGCGGAGACGGGATGAGGGACTCTCTCTCCTTCTCGCCTCCGAACTCCTCCTCCTTCTCTCACTCCGTCATATCCCCTTCCTCGAAGCTCATTTCCCGTATCTCACCCCCCACCCCTCCCCGCGTCTCGTCTCCTCCCCCTCTCGGGCTTGGTGGCGGCGGGTAAATCTCTTGCCTGTTAAACTCGAGGTCGCGGATTCGAGTCCCGGGGAAGATATTGTCTTCCCGGGGCATGGATGTTTGTGTATCTCATCATCGTCATCGGCCAACAATCCTTGAATTGGTTTGACCCAGCCCTCCACTCGATTCTTCTATTGGCCAACCTCTTCTTATCGACGTAATTTTTCAATTTTACATGCTTCGCAACTTGCTCCATGTATCTCATACGAGGCCTGCCTTTTTCATTCTTCCCGTTTACTTTTCTCTCTACGATTGGCTTCATTAGGCCATCGTGTCTGAAGATATGGCCGATCAAGAAGGTTGAGAAGGTTGTCCCGTCTTCTTTTTAGGGTTTTCAATAGACATCTCTTTTCTCCCACTCTTCTTAAGACTTCTTCGTTTTCACTCGGTCGATCCATTTTATCTCCATCATCCTTCGACTCTCCTGAGGCCTTCATTTGTCATTCTACCCGTTCACTCGTCCCTCGATGGTTGTTTTCATTAGCCCATTATGTCTCATAATATGGACAATTAAGTTGTCCCGTCTTCTTTTCAAAGTTTTCAGCAGGCTCAACTCCATAATGTATGTTCCAAAATAAGGTTATGTTTAATTTTAATTTTTAATCGTTCCTACTCCTCTCTACCGAGCTTCATCGTGACAATCGCTCTACTATCTTCGGCATTTTGGCATTGAATGTCTCTATCAATCCCGCTAGGGTGCAAAATCTTGATCGGGAGCGCTCTCTTTATCTTCGAATGTAACATTCGTTCCTGGCGCCAGCCGTGCATCGCGAATGTTTCGCAAGGACGCGTTTCAGAATTATACCAGTAGCTCGTCCCAAGTGCTCTCGACGCTCGTGCGTTGGGAATTTAAAATCAAAGGTGGTTAAAATTGAACGTTAGGGTCAATGGAAGAACTGCCTAGTTATATCCGCGCCGTTCACAAAAAGTGGCCGTATTTCATTCAAGTTGCCTGCGGCTGTTTTCGAAAAGGTTATTGGGCGTTGTTTCGTAATGGCGTATTTAAACTTCCATCAATGAAGCGTTTTTTCCCGTCTCCCTTTCCTTAAAGTAGTTTGGAAAGCAATTACTTTAGCATTTTGCGCCTTCCGTCTATCCGTATTAATGGCAAAATTGCTTTGCGAAACAGTCTCGTGAGCATTCTGGGTATATAAGTGTAGAATTTGCGGTAGTTTAGAAAGAGATACTTTATACTAGTTGCACATGAACTTGCTAAAATTATTCCATTAATCTTTTCGAGAGTAAAAATCTTGTGTTACTGTTGTGAGAGGGTTTTTTCAAGGCTCAGTGGAGGAAAAGTCCAATCCTGGATAAGCGAAAACATGAAAACAAAAATTATATTGTTATGCATTATATATTTCCATCCACCAAATGACATGGTGGTAATGATTCCATTATCACTAGGCGCTTCATAGTACAACTTGTGGATACATTTTGCGAAGTCACAGGTGTTCACTCCAACATATAATGTCACGCCCTAAACGGTGGATTGAGCCAACACTTATTAAAATTCACCTTTTATGCATTCACCTGCGGAAGCGAATCACATTAGTAGAGCCAGAAGTACCTAGCGCACATCCAGCATCTCAAATGCTGATGCACACGATCATGCTGATGCATCACGATGCTGAAGCTCTTCGTCTCTTTTCTCGTTTTCTTTTGCGTCTTTTCTCATCGCATGAATTCCATCTAAATTTAATCCCCTAGCGCCTGTGTCTCTCACAAGCCTTTTCATCTTTACTCCGTCTTCTATTCCTCCCGCGCTTGTGCCGTGCTCTTTTTCGTCACTTTTTCCATCGCCGCGGCAGCAACTCCTCTCGGCGTGAGGGCCCCTCTCTTCCTTTCCAGTCGCTGGACCTTGCTGTCGAGAAGATTGCTGCCGTTTGCGGTGGAACCGTCTGGTACCCTACACTCCCTCCCACTGCTGCCGCCACTTCCATCCCTTAAACCGCCTCCCTCCCCCCATTAACCCTTCGAGTCCGACTTCCTGCAAATCTCACACCTGCACCTTCCTTATTTGTCGCTAACCAATCCGTCTCTAGTAGGCAGAGTACCCGACGGGAGGAGAGACATTTAACAGTTTATTCCGACCCGTAATTCAGCTTGATCCTCTTTACTCTCTTTCCGCACCTCTTCAATTTGCATATCACTCCTCTCCCATTTCTCGGTTGGCCATTGATTACGCCCACCTTCTTCCCTCGCCCGCTCCTTTCCCTCCGACTGACCCTCGACCTCTTCTCCCTCGCTTATTCTGCTCCGAGTGTTAAGGGGGGCGGAATGCCGGAACTGTCAGCTCCATGCGCCCCTAACTCGATCTTGTGACCGGGAAACAGCGGTGCGAAGACCGCCCGATGCAGGGGATGCACGGCACCAGTACCTACTCAGCGTATCTAAGACACTTGAAAACACGCTTACCGGCGGAAAGAGCACAAAGGTTGACGGAATAATATTCAAAGCATTTGCAATTTTCATGTCCAAAGATATTCAAACCCGTGATGATTAGTTCACAAATTAGTATGTTACCCATTAACACTTTCAATAAGTAGTATATGTTTTAAATATTTTTAATCCTCGTAAAATATGAGGCTATTTTTTGCTAAGCTGAAGAACATATCTTGCCAGGTGTGATTATTTTATTTTGATTATAAGCGGAAGTGTTCATGTAAACTATTATCGCAAACCTAGAATATTTTTATGAAAGACGGTACCAGATACTTTGAAAGAAATGCAGCTCCTAGCCTTAGACAGTTAGAGAGATGTTGATGGCGTTACTTCCATCTTAGAGCATGTGTTTCATTGCGGGACTGGCGCATAACTGGTGTCCCAGATCTTTTTTCCCACTTCATGCGCTAAATATGCTGTCTAACCTCTCGAGGTACTGATACTATGCCAGTTCCTTTGTGATATTTGCATTGTGTATTCTCTTTCATATTTAGATAACTGACGTGTTGACTGTTGATCCATTATTGAAGCGGAATGGGAAGCTCTCAAGAATGGTATGGGTGGGAATAGCTGGGTGTGGGACGGGGTTGGCCCACAGTCAGTACAATACACCTCGTCTAGTCACCAGGCTTTATATTAACCTATGAAGCTCAACCCTCGACGACTGTAGTTTTTCCCTGCAATCTACATTGGAGCTCAAGTGGTATATCAACTTTTGCTCGTCGTGAGAAGCGGACTATAGGTTTTTAAGTTTATTTACGAAGCAATTTTGTCCATCCTTCTCTTCGTGCCATATTTCCTTGCCCTATCCTGAGGTGTCTGACTCAAAAAAGTTCTTCTAAGGTTCAGCCTTGGAGAAAAAAGACTATCATTCTGAAGGTGTATTTTGTTCGATGACACCCAGAATTTAGAGATGCTAATCATTTTGCCTCGATCACCCATTATTGTACATTTGCTCAACGGTGAGTACATTCGTAGGGAGGCTTATATTTCTGGTGGGGATGTTCCTTGCACTGTTCTGTTACCCGACCTAGTGAGGGAGCAGAAATATCTTCGAGTAAAATCGATTGCCATTCTTTTAGGCCTCAATTATTCAGATTTTCAAATGTGCAATGCCACTATCATTGCCACCAGCAGTCAGAATCAGCCTAAAATCAGACGCCCGTTGCGTTAGTTCCGTGATTAATGCCGACCTTTCCAGATAACTTTCTCTTCAACATGAAGAAAAAGGGGAGTATGCCCGACTGAGATTTAAATTGTTTTTTTCTCTTTTTAGAGCACGGTTTCTTTTGGTTTATTTTTCACTTCAGTTTTTATTATGCAGTTTATTCTATCAACAGGTATTTAGTTTGATGATTTTTATTTTAATGAAACCCTATTCGTCGTTACCGAGCTCCCAGGCAGTGGGTGTGGTTAGGTTTACATGTGGTTTATTTTGAGTCGCCGCTAAGGTTTAATGATAAAATACAAAGTAATGTGACCGAAAATAAAAGAAATTATTCCTCGAAACAAAATGCTACATCGGGTTTGGCAGTCCGCTTCACAATCTGGCGCTTACTCCCACGTGTGAGTGAAGGGTCTGAAGTGGAAATGCGATTTGGGAGCGGATACTCTGGTTTTTACAGCTTGCACTACCAGTGGCATTTTGTACAATGCCCACGAGCAACCCATGTTCTGTGCCTTCCTTAATGATTGCCTACTGATTCTTTCTGCCTCGAGGCGACTGTACGTCCCCCGAGTCAATCGTGGGGTGCGAAGGTGTATTTACTATCCGCTTTATCACTGTCATAATTGAAGTCCCATCCCATTTGGCTCTAACGCCGCATGAAAGAGCGTGAATACCGAACTAACGGCACGCGGTTCAGGAGATTAGGGAGTTAGGGAGTTACGGCTGGTGGTTGCGACTCCCGGGTCGCTCATTCCAATTGGTGCTCTGGTGCGAAAAGGCGTCATGGGAGTTTCCAAGCTTGCTCACCGTTTAGTGTAGTCGTGTATAAGGTCTTCCGGACCTGGCGGCGTATAGCACGACTACGTGATGAATATTCTCCGCAGAATGGAATGCCTGTGACTCCCATTCGCCGCGATCGGGACGAATTTTTACAAATTTTCACCGATGTCGTACGTCGCCCAGCTACCGATTCCTTCACAAAAGAGGTGCGTGTGCATCGTAGAAGGAAACGTGAATTTGATTGTTCTTGAAGTGCACTCGTACAAAAAAACTGCGGAGAATCGAGTCTCTTTAAACATCGCCAAGGCCACAATTAAAGTAACATTTTCCGAATTTAAAAGAAAACGCTATTTTGGTTCGACTTTTTTCCCCTGATATGATGGAGGAGGAGCTCCATTCCTCTTCGTCGCCGCATCTTCCTAAACTCCACCCCCGGAAGGTCGAGTCCCGGTGTGAAAATTTTTAAGTGCGTAAATCAACCTCCTCAGCGTTTAATGGGATGTTCCTGCGACGTAGAAACGTATTACAATTTTTTTACCCGTATTAAACTCTTAAGTTGTTCCGTGGAAATAAGTTATTTCCTGCGTTAGACAAAAGGCTAGCTGATTATTCCTCCCGCCACTTTTTTCTTCAAATTTCTCGCCACTTCGGTCGCTTCGTGGCATTCCCTCCTGCCTTTTAAAAATTCACCGGATTCATTTCCTCCTCCTCCTTTAAGGCTCCTTAAATTACGATCGCTCCCTCCTACATCCACCGTTCGCTTTTATCGCGGTAATTTATGCCGTCGCCATAAAAAGCGCTTGAAAGCATCCCCATGCCCCCCCCCCCACCCTCCCCCCCCGCCCCGACCCCGTCCGCACCATTCCTCTCCTCCGCTGTCCCTCTCGCCGGTCGCCGCCAACCAATCCGGTGGTCTTTCCCGTCCGCTACCCTGCAGTGCTCGGGGGTGGGTGGTCCATCAAATCCCTTCGCTCCACCACCGTCCTTCCTCCCGAGCGCCTCGCAAATTCCTCGTACTCATCCCTCTCCACCCCGCCGTGTCACAACCCTTTTGCCCTTCGAAGCCACCCCACCTCTCCGTCCTCCCACCTCTCCGTCCTCCCACCGTATCCTATTCCACCCCTTATATTGGTTATCATATTGCCCTTTTTTTTAATGAAGGCTCATGCAGCCGAAGAGTATCCGTGCCCAATGGCTCGCGTACCCCTTAGCTAAGTGAACGCTCTTATGGGGCTGTTGCTAGGCGAAAAAAATCTTGGGTTAAGTTTCCCTTCCTTTTTCTCCGTTTCATGTGTGGGAGGCTCTCCGCAGTAGCTGTACTGGAAGTAATCCCACCTGTTGCGCTGGATCCAGTACGTTCATAATCCGCAATCTTTGCGAGTTCAAAAAAATACCTCATTTACGATTATCGTGGTTTTCGCCTCGAAGTTATCCTGGCGGACGTTCGTACTTTCATTTCCTTCTCTGTAGGGGTTTCATCCTGGTCTCGGTGGCAATGAAATGAGGGGTTAAACCGCAGCAGTCTGAGGAAATCATCCTGTGTGAATACCGAGAGAAACTAATTAGGGGAGCGGATGTAAACCCCACAATCTTGTAAGAGGGCCATTCCAGTATAATTCTTTTACCATACCTTAACTTTTCATCATGGGAGAGGGATGAAATTCGCTTCCGCCTCTCCCTTCCTCTAAACGTGCCCCGTAGATTTATCCACCAATCAGCCTTTTTCCCCCTCCTCAACCCCGCATTACCTTTTTATATAATCCCCTTCCTTAATATCCTCCTTGCCCCCCTCATCCTCTACCCCGCAGTCCACCAATCAAATCGAACACCTGACACCCAATTTCCTTCGTGATAATAACTCCTTCCCCTTAAATATTCTTCGTTCCTCATTGAGGCTAAGCGGAGGAGAGCACGGCGACCTCCCCATCCGACCTGCCCCTCTTCATCACTCTCCCTCATGAATCGGAGGAATCACACTTCGCCACAGTAGAAACTTCTCCTCTGATTTTTTACCCTGCCTTTAATGGCTCGCCTCCACGCCTTTCTTCCCATTCCTTGTTTATTTTATCCGAATCTTTCTCCTTGACCTTCCAAATGTTCTGGTATCTTTCTCTCAACCTCTTGTGGCCTTTGCTTAAAACTGTTTGCGCTACATTTAATTTACTGCCGAAAAAGTCCAGAATTATAAATGTTCTGAAGTATGTGGAGTATCATTGGTTGAAAAGAGGAAAAGTATATCATTAACAAATTTATTTCGATTTCCTACGACAACTGAAAACAATGACAAGTGATAGAGACTTATTTCTTTCGGATTATTTCTATTTGCTACCTATCTCTTCAAGCAGTCGATAGCGGTGCCAGAATCCATGATTTTTTTGCAACATATTACTCATTGATATAAGTTAAAACACTAATTAATAGAAGGATTAGACCAAATTTTTAATTCAAGTTACGGCATTTAAATTTTCTTATAAAGTAAACTCTTCGTTGTCGGTGGTTTTGCCAGTCAATCTGAAAAGTTTACCTTCATATTAACTGGTTCCATTCGATTTTTTTGGCCATTGGTTTCTTGAGATGCCCAATTACTCTGCTAACCCTCGCGATAAAATTGTCAAATCGACGGTATCGTATCTAATCTACGGTGATTATTTCCGTTTCTCTACGTGGCCCGACCATGTGTCTTATTCCCTGAATATCTGGTCGTGTGTAAAAAAGGAGGAACAGACACTCATCAGCGAAGAGGATGAGGGACTAGCTCTACCTCACCTGAGTAATCCCTGATATCTATCTACGCTCGAGTCCCCAGGTCACTACCACCATGTATTCTCGCCCGAGCATTTAATCACGAGGAGTGGTGAGCCCCAGGGAGAGGGGCCGCATGCTAACTTGCAGTGCGTGGCTGGATGGCATCTCTTGAGGACCACGACGAGATCCCCGTTCTCGGCACCCTTTGGACATCCATTCACTCCCCACTCCACACGAAGATCCGCTTCCTGCACGGGGTTCGCCAAGTCCATTCTGAGAGCTCCCTGTCGAATCAAATCCCTAACCAAGTCCATTATTAACCTCTCCCACGCCCCCTCTCCCTCGCGCCTCTCCCTTTCCATCATTTCAGATATGCTAATGTGAATGCTGGAGTGTGTCGAGGGGGAAGGCGAAATACAGGCGGGTCCTTCTTCTCTCTAGGGAAGTGAGGGGCTTTGAGGACTGCGGTATTTCTGTTTTTTTTCCGAATTAGCGTTCATACACTAATGCTCAAGGTGTGAGGAGAGAACCGGGGATGGAGAAGGAAATCGGGGAGCAGATGGGGTAGGAAAATTAGTGATGATGTTGGATGGGAAAGAAAGGAAGTAGGGAAGTAATAGAGGAGTCGTCAGGAAGGGGTGAGGAGAGAGGAAAAGGATGAGTACGGCCGCGAATGATTTTTTTTACTCTTATTTTGCAATCCTATCCATCTTTCGTCCCTCTCTAGCTTTACCAACCCCTTTTTCCAACTTTTTCTAGGGTATTTTTGCGATCTAGAGTCTGACTCTTGAAAAAAATGTTGGATTAAACATGGGTTCTTACGAAAAGAATTCATCATCATGCTGCCCATTTTCATGGGAAACTACTTGCGAGATGGTCATCCACACATAAGTGAATAAAGTTTTCTAGAGCTTAGAGTAAAAGCTCCTTGAATATCTTCGCAGAATCGCTTGCATTCTCCTCACAGAAAAATTGTAATTTTACCTTGCCATTTAATTGCTTGGATTCTTTGAGGAATCCCTCTTAATGTCAAGACATGCAGGAAATATGTTAATTCCGATCCCTCATCCTTGGTGTACTATTTTCCTTCAATTTCGTTAATTCCTTTAGATCGTCGGGTTACAGGAAGATATATGTGTACCTACTCTAGATGAAAGCGATTATTTCACAACAAAGTCGTAAACTAAACTTTTGGATTTCTTTGGTATTTACGCAATTATTGAACAGTATATATCCCATGAAAACGCTTTCATATGTAATTTCATTGTTGGTAAGTTTTCTTTACCATGAATTTTGTATTTCTGTTTGATATATATGGGGTAGGAATGTTCGGCGCGAAATGCCGTGCGTATAATCATTTAGATGACGGAGACTCAGTTAAATTCTAGGAGTGCCTTAAGGAAATCCGTTGGACAGGTTAGCAAAAGCAGTACCTATTTGCATAAATTAATGCCATGAAAATACAGTTCTAAAATATTTGAGAGTATATCCGATATTCTATGCTTGATGACTAAAGCCTATGAATGTGTTTCGTTTTGATTGTAGTCCTCTGGTAATGCATTGTAAGCTTTATGTTATCTGTCATTGACTCTTTACTAGAGACGATAACAGACAACATCATGGATTTGAAACACTGATTGATTTGCAAATTTAAAGCATGAAAACATAAAATATTCTCGTAGTCACCCAACAACTAGGAAAATTAACGTTTTTAGAAACCTCTGCGAACCTGGCGCGATCTTCAGCTGAGTGTGATTTGTCCTTTTCCTCATTCGGCTCTCCTTGTTGCAGCTGCACAACATTGACCTCGTAACCTCGTATAATCCTGCCTCTGCCCGTTCTAGCCCGAAACCTCCTACACAACCACCCTTCTCCTGCTTCACGCCCCCGATTCAATCCTCTTCTCTCTCCTTTCTTCCCCCCCCCCCCTATTCCCCTCCCGCCTTCTTCTCTTCTCTCCCTCGCCTCCGCCCTTCAACTGAATTCATTTCACCTCAACGCCCTTTTACGGATTACGAGGTCATTCATGGAGCTCAGCTGTTGTGATTGTTTTGAGCATAAGAGTAACTGTGCGATTTTAATATTTACTGAAGCAGCAACTGTGATCTTATCTCCATGCTTTACAGGTGAACTCAAAGACGATGTTATTATTTTTTTTCTCGGACCACGAAATATTATATTAGAGCGTGTGGGTAAAAACTGTGAGGCTGGGAATGATGTTTGTTTTAATCTTTGCTTGCCTGGGGATGCCGTTCCGTTAGATGAGAATAAATGAGCCTTTGGCAATCCCCTACTGACCCCTCGCAGAGTTTGCTTTCGGGTTTATCGCAATGGACATATTTATGGCACACTTCGTTATATTATTCAGCCGTCTTTTAGGTTGGATACTTTTTAGTAATTTTTTATTTCATTGATGGTCTTGTTTTTTTCACCTTACTCCACCATGCATTTCGTATAGATTTGTAGATTTCGTATAATTTCGTATAGATTCTCAGGAGATTGTCTACAGTTGATCGTTTTTAGGACTGGCTCAATTGTCTCTTTTTTTTTAAGTCAATTCTCATGATAATATTCTGTAAAAGTGTGAAAACATGATCACAGTATTGCCCTGTGGTGTCTCTCGTTTAAACAAGGAAATGATGCATAACTTAGGATTAATAATAACCTGATGATCATGATGGTTGAGAAAGTTCATATATTCGTAATTTAACTTTAAATTGGATAAAAGCAATAGTCAATTCGGTAAAGAGCCGGAATAACGACCCAATATAGCATGCTGTACGCCAATTCACGTTGTTTATATCTTAAATTGGCCTTCACCACCTATACAATGATTTGCAGCACTATGTATCTCGGGTTTTCTTTATTGAAATCAGTCACCGATAATTTTTCATCACATTAAATCTTCTTACACGTTTACTTTATAAGACTTTATCTTATTCTTAAATAATTGAAGATGCTTGGTGAACGAAAGAAACATGATTTATATTATAGTATTTTTAATTTGAAGAATAAATAAGCTCTCGAGATCGTCTCCCGTATCCGTTATATGAAAAATTATGGGGATCTTATACGAAATCTAAAAATTATTATTATCCCGTTATATGAAAATTCTACATTTCCTAGCTCAAAAATTAATTTCTGTCTGTATTGAGGAAATTGAAAAAAGCCTCGGTAAAAATTGGTCGTAAATTAAGCATATGAAGCAGTTATATTCATGAATACAATTTGGATAGAGCCTTAATTTGATACTAGCTCGAAGAAATAAATTTTAGGACTACTTCTATGGTGCGCTCTTATTGAATTACGTTCATTCGGGCTGAAAGAAGTTTCGGCCAGGAAAGCCTCACAATCAAAATGATCCGAATACAAAGGAGATCTCCTCATCACTACTTTATGGTTGATTTTAATTATGCCCTTAGAGATTGCATTATTTTCATTATCGATACATTTCTCAATAATTTGTGGCTTTCGTTGAATTTGTGTAATTTATGCCATCTGCTGAAATACTGTGATATTTCAATAATTTCTGTGAAATATTAAGGCATCTATTAAATACTGTTCTCCCATATCAACACTTTCTCTAGTTTAACTCAAGCCACCGTAGAGGCTGTGTGGGAATGCTGGTATCCACCTCAAATATCCCATTTCCGACCGTAAAAACACTTCTAAGACGGATCGTGAGAAACGCAGTGGCTTTCAGTTGGATCATTCCCTTCCTGCCTCTCCAAAGATGGATAAAGAGGTCATCGAGACATCTTCTTCCTTTACATACCCCGGTCCACATTTGAGATGGCTCGGCCAATCCATCCCTGCATAACGGGAGCACACGCCCGCGTGCCGTGGGACCCATATCCCGCACCCTTCCTCGGTTCGCTGCATGCCCACTGAAACCGAGGAAGTCGTATGTTTGGAAACTGTCGAGGTTATCGTACACAAAGCTGCTAATGCAAATCGTCGTGTCACGTCTCAGAGGCTTTACCGCTAGACTTCATTGCAGTGATGGGCTCTTTTCGTTCTAGGTCTCTTTTAGTGGTGGTATTTGATGGTATTGGCGCGCTATATCTAGTGTCCTTCCTTAGCTGGAGGAACGACTGTTTCTTGCGTTATTTTGAGGCAAATGAAATGTATCACCTTTTCAATTTCTATAGTTCTGGGTGTATTCCAATATTTGCGGTTCACACGGTTCCAGAGGACAATACACGATACTCGACTTATATGTATTTAGCATTAAAGTATCGTCTAACTGTGGACTTTGTCAGCGACGAAATACGCGATGCATCCTCTCACAAATTCAATTGATTTTCAAAATTATCTTTCGAAAATACAATGCTACTGAATAAAATAGTGGACTTAAACCGTCATTGTGGTAATTAGAAATGCAGGTAATGAAAAAGTTTTTTTTTCAAATTGATATTAAGTTTTAATATTAATGTAATTAAAATTGTTGAAGATCTTTTAGAAATGAGAAGGTGTAAGACCAAATTAATGTAAATAGTAAGTCAGTACGTGATAGTTGTTGATGTGTAAGAATGAAGAGATATTCTTCTCAACCAATTTTGCAAAAAGCTACAATAAATTAAAGCATATCGGATTGGGTGAACGATACGCTCAGTGATGGACATAACACATTCCGTAAGGCCTTGTTTTGTGTGAATTTTTTTAGTTGGCATGTGTGTTGATAGGCTCGATAACCAGTTAATTTTTTTTTTTTTTTACTTTCGGCACTCTTAAGATTTCTCAAACGAAGCTTTTGGGCATAACTCTTCTATATGTGTATTTTTGTTTGATGAGGTAAATGAAGAGAGTCGACAGTGAGCGTAGGAATTAATAATAATAGTGATAAATAAGGGAATGACCTCCCTCCCCGCGCTCTCTCCGACCTCCCCCTCACCCTCACACCTCCTCCTGACCCGCCCCCTCACCACCCCACTGTACCCGCCGACCACGCCTTCTTCGTGAGTTACTGCTCTGCGGCTGGGGGGATTTAATATGCCGCTGTCCCTAAGCCCTTCCCGTGGCTTTTCACGCTTACGATATTTGATCAATGTGGACATTTTTCCTCGACTTTCACCTTATATTCCCTCGCGATTCTGTAAAAGCGGTATGCTGAACTCAGGGGTTCCTACGGTAGGAATAGTTGTGGAGGAAGCTCAATTAATTTCGCTTGTTTCGCCATTAACTTGCGAGTACGCGTTACTTTTAGAGAGCCATTACCGAGGCTAGTTTATGAATATGGCCGTAAAAATGTCAATGACTGGACGAATGCGCTAATGGCTAACTCGGCGCGGCATCGTCGGTTTGTTGTAGCCTTTCTACTGAGATGCGATTTGCGGCGCTCGGGAAGTATTTAATGCTTCTGTGCGACCACATTCTTCAGCGGGGAGCAACATAAGGTTGCGTAAGAGTTATTTTAATCTTTGGAAAAGATTTTACGACGAAGATTCTCGGCACAGCTTCACTCGCAGTTTATTATCAAATTTGCTTTCTCTTTTAATTTCTGGGAGAGAATGTTTTCCTAACTTCTTTAATTTTACAATCGTTTTATCTTCGGTACATACCCCTTGAACGCATATGTATCTACATTAAATGGCCGTGTTTTGCCTCGATTTATTCTACGTTTCTGCTCTTTCATGTTTATATTATCATCATACGAATTTGCTGACTTTATTGTGTGAAAAGCATTCGCGAAATGTATGAAACAATTTGTTAGCTCGTGGTTCATCATCGTTGTAAATGTAAGCATTTAAGTATACTTTGCATATTAATGTAAATTTAGAATACGCATGCTCTCCTTGGGAAATATTTTTTTGGGTATATTTGTGCCCTACCGGTTCCCTCTAATAATAATTATTATTATAATTAATAATTATAACTATTATTTTCTCTCTTATTACCATCGCAAACACCAGTTGCCAAAGAGGACTTTAAACCTGTTAGCATTCTGTTAACTGGCGATGCTTACCAAGCTAAGCGGTGTTACTTTATTTTCTTGACGTATTTCAATAAGTCTAGTCGCTGACTCTCCTACTTATCGCTGCAGCAGTTATTTGTCGGAGGCAACCGAAAGCTGAGGTCATTTGCGCCATTTAGGATAGGTCTGTGGTTGGAAATAGGTACCTAGGCATTTTCAAATGAATAAAGGGAGGGTGGAGTGAAACCCGTCATTAATCTATTCTTGCCGAGAGACTCCAAGGAGTTCACGGTTTAACGTCCCATACAACGGACGGAGTTCGATACTTCTCTCCACACGGCTCTCCAGTTAGGAGCTTTTTGCCGATTTTGCTAAAAATCTCTGCCATTGTAACGGTCCAATCCGGACCCTCGGGTTTAGCAAGGAAGTAAAGTGCTGGAGTACCTCAGCAACCCAATCCCCGTTCCCTCCTAGTTCACGCCGTGTAGGTAGGGATTTTTTTCTTTTAGAAACCCTCCCAGGTTTCCTCCTCCACTTCCTTTCTTTCCGCCTTCTTCTTCCCAAGGCATTAAGGCATTCCCGATGCCTCACCACGCCCCTGGAGTCATCCTCGTGCACTCCGCCACCGCGAGGCGTGGGATGCGAGTCCGTGTCCCCACCGAGGCGTGATTCGGGACGGAAAAAAATGACGGTCGTGGGGCGGGCGTCAAGTTTCCCAAACGGGAGACGTGGTCCACGCCTTCCTCGCCCGGCGAGCGTGCCCACGCGTCGCGCCCCCCTGTGGGGTCTCCGTTCCCTCCCGCCCTTCCCGTAGTCAACGTGGCCCCTGCCCACGGGATTCCGTCCCCCGTGGAAAGAGAGTCCCGCTCCTATCTCTCTCCTTCGCTTTGTGCCGATGCACGCCCGGGTGCAGCCGCGACCGCATTCCAGTCCCGTCGGCGTCCCTCCCGCCGATGGCTCGCTCTCGCGATTCGTCTCCCTCTCGATCGTGTGGGCGGAGTGATCAGCGCGGCCCCGTTCAAGTTTCAATTCCTTTATTCAAGTATATATTAATAGTCCAAGTGTCCTTCATTTCTATGCTTCCTTGCCTGATTCCCTTCGCCTAAATTAAGTTAACTTTGTTAAGTAGACTGGCGTCGCGTCGGTCGCATCTTGACGCAGCATTGCATTGAGCGTTATTTTTTTGTACATTCATCTGGCTGAGAAGGAAGGCGAACTAGGAAGTGCTAGATGGTAGGGGAGGAAAGAAATATGATCGAGGAAATAAGTAGAAAGTAGAGAAACTGGATGGAGCCAGTTATAAGGGTGTATTGGAGGACGTGATAGATGATAGTATGTTGGGTGATTGTTGTAAAGGAAGAAGGACAACATGTATTTTGGGTGGAATTATTGATGGTAGGGAGTATGCCGAAATGAAGAAACGCATTATGTGAAAAAAATAGTTCGGGGTAAAATTTTTAACCATGTAGACCTACTTTAATTGGTGGATCACTAATAAATATAATTAACTATAATGTTTGTCAGAAGCTACTTTTAAAGTTGAGCCAGTCAGTAAAAGGATCCTGGCTGTTCTCAATGCTCCTTCCCCACTACGAAGAGTACTGGAAAATGTACATTATCTGAACGATGGAATGGATTGAAAGTAGTACGGTTTTTTCATTAATACACGCGTGTAATTCGTTACTCTAACTGATAATGCTCTTGTCTCTCTGCTTGAAACTCATGTGTAAATGTGGGAAGCCGTATTTATCTAATTATTTTCAGATATAATGTCCATTTTTAATATTAATGTCAGATGACTCGTGATTGGTGATTTCGTCGTAATTTTTATTGTGGTGAATATTTAGGTCTTTATTTTTTTATGAATGAATAAAATTGTCAAAGGTTTGGCTGCTTGGCTGCGGATGCCGGGTGTTGTGGAATTCATTATTTGTTTCTCAAAGTTTAGACATAATCACAACGCTTTTTTTTTAATTGGCCGATTAAAATATAATATGGATCTGTGTTAATATGTAATGTTAGTTATTGCCTGAATAAATTACGTGTTAAAAACGCCTTTGACCCCTTTTATTTAAAGTAAAATTATGCAAGCATTATAGATGAAGATACAATAATTGTCGCATGTTGAAACCTCATCATCCATGCCAACGTGTGATAAGAAAATTAATTATTACTCCAAGTTCTTAAAGAGTTTTAACGCTTGGGTAAGTTTCCTGTCTAAAACTGCAATCCTTTCATGTATGTTTAGAGAATGTAAATTTCCTGGAATCCCTTAAAGTTTAGGCATTGGCCATTGCGCATCAGACAATTTTTTAATAAATAAATGGTCGGTTGCAATACACTATTGCTAACTCTTTATTTTAAATGTTTACCTATATGGCGTTTTTAATGCTATGTTTTTGATGGCGATCAAAGGAATTTTCGAATTGTCAAATCAAAAGAGAAAGCTGTTTGGATATGAATGCAAATTTGAATGGCAGTCAGGGGTCAGCTATTTGAATATGTTAAATGTTAAATTTTTATCTTGGGTGTAAAAAGTGTTTGGTACAGTAGCCATTATCTTTTATAAAATCATTATTTACATTTAAATGATTTTACGGTAAAATAAAAATTCACCCTTTAATTGTGTCAATTGGAAGCCTCCTAACATTTTACAATGCGCTCTGGAAGGAGATACTTACTAATGAAGTGCGTTAACTCAAATTTGCGGTAAATACATCTTCCTTATGGTGTTACAATCCCTGGAATAAAAAAATTAACTTCAGTAGACTCGAATGCAGTTCATACGGCCAATTTATATCGTGCTCGATAACAATCAACAGATATACAACACACGCAGCCATGCACTGGATGGTGAAAAACCGACCCAGGCGGGACTCGAACCCTCGACCAGGTGATTGACTAGGCGACTAGAGATTGGCAGGCGAGGGCTTCACCCCGCCACCACCGAGGCCGACAAAGTATGCGCCTTGAATTAAATAAACAGTTTGCTACCGTGAATGACTCGTTCCTTTCGTAAGTTCCTTTTCCCATAGACTTGTTGTTTTTTTCGCGTAATTTTAACGGCTAGGTGAAGCCAGTTGTAAATTTTTTCACGAAGTGTTAAAGTTCAACATATAAGGCACTGGAATTTCTCTGCGCTTGTTTCATGAGCTTGATATATCACACACAAATAGTCCAGTTCCTGCAAAATGCCCAGCCATTTACTAAGTCTTGGAAATGTACAGTTTACACAGATCGTGCAATCCTACGGAGTTGAATGAAGGTTTGGAAGGAAATGCTTTTTCAACCCAAGTATGATACAATATAGGCGCGTCGCTCCTGTCACTTCGCCATCTCTCACCTTTTTCTCCCACCTCAACTTTCAAGCCTCTATAGTCGTCTCTCTATTCTCTGTCCTGTCTATTCCTCTGCAGGCAGCTGTGTCAGTCGTTTGTCAGTTACGCAATTTGAAAAGAAAGAGGCAAGCTGTCCACTGCTCCGCAGTGTAGCAATGGACGATTTGAGGCCTTCGCCCGCTGATTGACGTGAAGTTCGCTAGTAGCAGCACTGTAAATCTAGTCTTGAGATTTTGGTGAATATTCTCGAAGATTAGCCCGTGGTGCTGGGCGTCAACCTTAAAAAAAAATTATCCTCGGTGTAGATGTAATGAAACCAGCGAAGTGCTTTGCTGAGAGGGGACAACGTATTTCCTTACCACCGATATTTATCGTTTAAACTCAAACACCCCTTACGAAGCCTCCACGTACAATTTAGAGATTTACCAATGGCTTTTAAGGCTAGTTACCAGCCTAATGGACTGTGAGTTGTTTATGCTTTGTTTACTTTTGGGAAGCCGCGAAAGAGGAGGCGATGAGCCGCAGTTTTATTATCACCCGCGAAAACTTGCCAGGTTATCTGATTATCCGATCCTTCGTTCCTCTTCACGTCCATTTAGTGCTCCGTCCTGCGTGTTTCTACAGGGGGAGGAGAGGTCCCGGGGGTGCGTGTGTTAGGGGGATGGTGCTGTGAATGCATTTACCGCTTTTACCCGCTCGTTTCGCTATCGCATCGTTTGTTCACATGAGTGCCCTCACTCACGCTTTTCTTGTCCCTCGCGCGCTGACATTGTCACTCGTGACGCTAGTCACTTTATTTACCCCGTAAATATTCGATTCTTTCTCCATATGAAATGGCCTGCCTTCACGCATCGATCCTCTTGTGTTCATCATACAATGGAATCCTTTGGTGTTGTCCCGGACTGATTCTAGCTACAGGTTTACATGCAGGAGTTCTATTAGTGTTATTATCTTTGCTTCTTAATGACTTTGAAGGGATGACGAACGGTGCAATTGCCTATACCTAGTATTATAATTTAATCGTCATATAATACTTGTAGACGTATTTCTTGTAGATCATTATACATTTTAACGTTAAATATTTGTACATTATTAGAATTCATTTCAGCTATTCTGTTTTAAAAATTGGCTTTGCAACACTGTATTTACATAATTAATCTCGAGTCAACTGCCAGCAATCGATTGGTAATGACTGCTTCCCAAAAGTTTTGTATTCCCTACACCATTAAAAAAGTGGATGACGATGGAGAGTTCATTAATCGAAACTGCTTAAGATTTTCTCTTATTATTCTCGCTAACCTTCTAATTGACACTTAACTAGCACTCCCGATGTTGGAGTTAATGTAAACAATTAATTCCCTAATTAATAATAGTTTTGAATTTTGTTAAGCATACATTCCGCTCAATACCATGGACGAAGATAATACTAGAACGTCGTTTGCTCATTTGTATTTTTCCTCTAGAAAAAGCACTTAAGTATGTTGTATTTTGTTGCAGTAATATTTCTCTCATTGGCTAGTTTCGTAAAGCAGATATTTTTCTTCGCCAGTTTTTGATACTATTTTTCTTCGCATGCCGGCGGCACGTACGCATTCGTTTTATTTTCATGGCGGATTTGCGTGTGTCGCTAATGGAGACAATAATTTCAGATTGCCTTGCTCGTTATCTTCCTCTCCATTTCATTATCTCAGTTTTGGTTGCTCCATAACGCAAACATTGTTAATGCTAATTTATGCTCAGTACCAGCGTGTAAAAACCTTTACCTTGTTATTGGTAATGGGTATTTACGCTCCGAATCGACAAAGTGGCTTTGCACGAAGCCCTCTAACGGGGATATAAAATATCGGGATGATGTCAGTGTTTCATTCGAGCGAAGCGGGAGACGTCATGTTATTACGGGAAAGTTGTGGCAATCCGCATGGAGGGTAGTTAGTTCTTTTGGGGAGGAGCAAACGATATTTTTTTCTGCTCTCTCGTCTTATGGTGGACGGCAAGACTTGTGTAAGGATGCTCCTCCGTTTGATGGGTATTGGAGGGTGGTAGAAGACGATGAAAAGGATGCACTAAAGGATCAGTCTCAGGGGAAGGAGAAACTAGATTGTTTGGGGGTGGATGAGACAAGGAAGGGGGAGCTATGGGCACTGTAATTTGATAGGGTATTCTCCCTGGGGGTCTCCGTGCACGGAGCCCTCGCTAAGGGTCTCCGGCGGTTCCTGGTTGCATTAATTACCCTCCGGTGGTTCTACTCTCAGTTTGAAACTTATAAATGATCAATAAATCTTATTCAAAAACAATACATAGTGGAACGCTGGCTGGGTTGGGTGGGATAGCTGGCCCATGGAACAATGAATTCCTTGGTCCCTCGGAGGAAAGTGACTTAAAAAGGCATCAAAGAATGTGTAGACTCGATAACGTCAAGTTCGGGAGACTGAGGAATGTAGAGGTCTGATAGTGATCATCAAGAATAGACATTATTTTATGCCCGAAATCTTCTTTTACATTATTTATGGCATACATATGATTTATATGATAAGTTGCCGGTGTTCATGTTAAAACAGATTGAACGTGTGCTTAGGAGCCATTAGTAGGGGAGTTATATATTTCACCTACATCTGCATAATATCCCGCAAGCCACCATAAAGATGTGTGGCAGGGGGTGGATTTACACCAAACATGCATTTCATATCATGCATATAAATGTTTAGTAATGATATATTCTAGCCTAAACTTTACAATGCAAAAAAGATCATCATCATCGGTCAACAATCCTAGGATTGGTTTTACGCAGCTCTCCACTTGATTCTTATATCGGCAAACCTCTTCATATTATCGTAATTCCTCTCTTTCATATCCTTCATGACCCCTTCCATATATACCTACTACGACGTCTTCCTTTGCCGTTCTTCCCGTTCGCTTTTCCCTCGACATTTGTCTTCATCAGGCCATATTGTCTCAAGATATGGCCGATTAGGTTGTTCCGCCTTCATCTTAGAGTTTTCAGCAGACTTTTCTTTTCTCCCACTCTTCTCAAGAGTTCTTCATTTGTCACTCGGTCGATCCATTTTATCTTCGTCATTCTTCTGTAGTACCACATTTCTAATGCTTCCGCCTTTTTCTTCTCCACTGTAGTCATCATCCATGCCTCACTGCCATAGAGAAACATTAAAAAAGATATAAATCGGAAAGCAATCATTCAAAAAAATGCTGTTAGTTGGGTTATTTTAAAGTCCTTATGCCATCATGCAGCTACCTATGCTATCCAATCATACCTTTGTATTCATGCTATTGGATATATTTACAGTTATTGGTGGCATCAGCCGTAACTTTATGGAACCTTGAATTCATGATTGAAAAGAGATTACTTAGTTGTTCCACATAAATTTTATTTCACAACACAACTTGACCTAGGTTTCGACGATAAAACCTGAACGTGAAGATGACGTTTTATCGTCGAAATCTAGGTCGTGTTGTGTTGTGAAATAAAATTTATGTGGAACAACTAAGTAATCTCTTTTCAATCATTTACAGCTATTCATATCCCTAATTGAACGAGGAAAGACGGACATTTTTAATCTGTCTCTTCGGCAATCAATCCTCTGATTTTGTGATTATGGTCCAGTCTACCATAGTAATTTGGAGTTCGTAAAATATTTTTAACGGCATCAGTAAAAATATTATCTTGGAATCTATTTAATACAATAAGTGTAAATTTCAACCTAAGATATGACAATGATTCCTATTTTAGTTAATTTAAAATTTTAGTACGATTGGATCATGGAATTACTAATCCTAACAATTTCATTGGCGCTCGTGATTTATTTTACTATTATTATATTTCTATTAGAAGGGTGAGGTTTAATTCGCTATGGAAGGGTTCGTTTAGAATGGATGAAAAAAATTTTTTGACCGGCGGATTATTTTTTCAACATGTTACATTCAGTAGGTACTCGGGAGGCGCACTTTTTTTACCCGTATTTTGCTGATTTTTTGTCTACTGAGATAAGTGGATTTGAATAACCTCTTGTGGAGCTCACCTGTGTCACCGGTGTTATGTTTCATGTTTGTGAGTTTTTCCCCTATCGAGCAGTGGGGGATCGATCCGTTTTAGCGGCGATCGATTTAGGTGAGAGATGCCGCTCGTGACAGTCGAATCCGGGCGATTTCAATCCTATGCGCCGTTCCCGTTTGCTTGGCGTTTCGCGCAGCGCTGACGCGGGCATTTTCGCGCTCTCTCCGCGGGGCGAGGATCTTTTTTTTTTTTTGCCTGAAAGCGAGCGTGAATCCCAGGGTCAAATCCCGATCGACTGCGGCCTCCCATCCCGCGTCTTCCCCCGCCCTCTTCCACTCACGTCCACCACTCTCCCCTATTCTTGCCCATTGTGCTCCCTCCCCCTCCCGCGTTGATTGGCGGACTCTGCTTCCCGGGATCAAACGCTCGCTTCCTCGGGCGATTGGCCGCACCCACCCCCGCCGCTCCCGGCTGCCGATTCATTTCCGCTCGCCCTTTGTGAATCCATCTCTTACTCTTTCCCTCTCTCTTTTGCTCTCCCAACCGTCAGTCTCTTCGACTTACCGGGCCTTGATGGAAAAATGTGCGTACTCCGGGATGAAAGATCGAGCGCGTGTTTTGTCAAGCGTGGAAATGGAAGCATGACCGCGTCTCACGGGAAATAATGAGCCTTTTTATTGTTTTTTTTTCTGGTTTGGATTTTGTTTCTACCGCTCGTTCGATTTGGGAACGGGGCCGGAGGTGGATTCGTCATCGTGTTTTCGACTATTTCATTACGCGACCTGGATTGAATTATGGATCTTGGAGGACCGAATGACCGGCGTAATTAAATTAATAGGCTGAGTTCCTGCCTTGGGGCGCGTAAGTTGGTTCTGGTTCCGAAACGGGTATGAGTGCCGTGATCGTGACAAGACGCAATATGAGACTTCGTGTCTCGACTGTCGGCCCCGTACCGCGAGGAGTGAAGAGGGGAATGAGATTGCAAGTAAAGGTAACTCTCATGCCCTGGATAACCTTTTTTTTCACTCTAGAATCATCCCAGATATCCTTTTCCTTCTTTCTCCTCCGAGATCTCTCTCCTCTCTTGATTTCGAATCCTTTGAAAATGTTCTAGTATCTTTGGTCTTTCCTCTGTTTCTTCTCCTCGTCTACCCTTTACGCCTAGTTGGCATCACTTTTTTTCAATATAGAGTGAAGCGCTATTATATCTTAAATTATCACCGCTACTCGAGAAAATAAAGCTAGTAGAGTCGAATTCCAATGCGGGACCGCCCCGCGGAGCCTATTATTTCTCTCGTTTGCGTTGATGGACTGCTGTTTCATATGGCTACTAGGGTATCGATTAAAAAAATACAGAGATTGAGACCGGAAGCAAATTACGTGGTTGACTTGAGTCTTGAGAGCAGACCGCTGAAAATAGTTCCCAATGTGGAAGAGATCGATTTTCTTTTGAATTCCTAGAAAGTATGTTTTACCAACGCAATTATTATCCTAATGACCATGCTGGTCCACCCATTTATGTTCAAAATGATTCTAGAAACTTTTACAGGTATGCTATTAATCAAATGAGTGAAGTCGGCATCGGACACTGCTGAGTTATAAAGAGGAGCCTTTCCTTACGCTCAAATATAAAGCATACGCATACTTCCGATGGCCCATCAAGTTATATGCAATATATTACACATCCTGAAGAACATTACTCGAGTTTAATAGGATGTCATGAAAGCTTTGATTTTCAACTTGAATGAAACGTTATTTGATGAAACAACGGGTGCAATCTTAAATGGACCAAGGTCATTAATCTTTTCTGCCCTTCAAATTGTGTGGGTATTTTTTGACACTTCTCACTGTCCAATGTGTTTTACCTCTATCACATCTTCTTCATTGACATCACGTCATCACTCATAAGATTGATTTGACGTAGCACTACCCTTGATTCTTCTACCAGTTAACTTGTTCTTGTTTATATGATGGTACTCTTTCACATCTTTTTCCTCTTGTTTCATCTATCTCATCCGGGCTATAACTTTGTCATTCTTCCCATTAGCTTTTCCTCCGACGGCTGTCTTTATCAGGCCAATATATCTCGAGAGTCGTAACATCTTCTTGAGGAATGAAAATATAATTTCGTGGTTAGGCACGACTCGTGAATCCTTGGCCGGCAAGCATACCAGGAACAAGTAAGGTCCGCCTAGTTGGCTCTTTCCTTCCTGATCCTTGTATCCGTCCATTCTCCGCTGCCCTTATGCAAACAAACTGTTCCTCCACCTGCTTAAATCACCGGCCCTTCCTTCAACCGCATACCATTTCGATGTTCCTCGTCGGTAGAGTTTCGGTTTTGCGTCCTTTCTCGTGCTCGCACCCCCTTCCTCCCCTTTACCCTTTGCTCTCCATGCCTTTTCGCCCCCTCCCCCGGCCGTCTGTCTCTTCACTAGGATAATGGGAAACGTGGGTGGCCCGCGAGGCAAAGGCAATCGGTCCAGCGCCCGAGGAAAGTGGGTGGGTGGCTCGTGCTATGGTCGAGAGAAGGATGGGCAGACCCTTTCCTTCCTCCTTTCTTTCTCTTGGACCCCAGTCGAATCCGACTTTTTTTTACAAAGGGTTTTGATGCCTTTTGTGGGGAATGCGAGCTTGGACCAGCCATCTCGGCAGTCGCTTGAGTTGACTGAGCTAGGAAAGGTGGCGTTTAGAATGGAAACGCGAGGGCAATTCATCGTTTCCGCGCAAGGAGAGGTCGTGTCATTAATGCGCAGTTTTCTGTTCACCCCAGTCGGCTGCAAATGACGCAGTCTTCCGCACCGAGTAGACCCTGGACGTGCCCGACGTCCGAGCGTTTAGCCACCTCTAGCTCGTTTGCATCACTGTCTTTGGGAATGATTAAGGGGTCGCAAACCTGTGTAACTGCTCGCCATGCTCCGGTACTTATTTCTCGCCATGCCCGTCTCTTGGTTTCGGCGGTGCAAGAAGGAGCTGGACTCAATTTTCTACCTGCCGCTGGTTGTGTGCTTTGTAATGGGCGACCAATCCGGTATTCGCTGTGGAGCATGCATTCCTCTTGGGACATTGTTCTCGTAACAAAAGGAAATAATTCCTTTTAGCTTCTTCCGCCTAGCTCTAGGGGTCATTTGTTTTTGAAAGTTCTCTTTTTTCGCGGCGACCATTGTCCATTGCTTTCGCAGTTTACCCACGGAGACAGGCTTTTACTTCACCCGACATTGCGCGACCGCAGCCTGTCGTCTGGACCTGTATGGCGCCGTTTCGCCTCGCGTAATTACCTTCCAAGTTGAAGCGGGCGAGAAGCTCGGATTTTCAGTGTCTCTTAGTGGGATAGAGGTGTATGCCTTTAAAAATCACCACTACTTCCTAAGCACTTTCTTCTGATACTAATTTTGCCTTTGCGGATACTTTTTATTTAGGTTTGTAATGAGACCCTCCGACATAATTCCATCTCATTGCAGCAACCCCTTTGGAAATAGATTTATCCAAATTTTTGTTCCAGCAGTTCTGTCAAACGAATTTTTGGAATTTATGAATTATTCAGTTTCCGTGGAATTTATATTTCTTCCTCATCTTAACTTTTTACCCTTCAGATGTCAGAATTGTTTTACGTTTTAAATCATCGAGATGTGTATTAAATGACTATACTCATCAAGTAACATGCTGTTTCCTCAAGCCATGCTATATCAACATTTGCCATGTCAAGATTTACCTACTATCAGATTCCATGTATCCTCTTATGTTTATATATAAAGGTGAACGATTTAAATCCTAGAGTTTAAATTATATTCCTTAATAATATATCAGGAATTTATGTGTACTTTCTTCCTGAATTAATTACAATGGCGTTTATGTGATGGTTCAAGTCATTTTCATGCACATGATATGATAAAATTCTCATACAATAGCTCTCATAGGGTATTTATATATTTTGTCTATGAAAATACGACTTATTATTAATTGATGCATTCCCTCTTTTTCAGGTAAGTCCGTTTGGGTTCATTATCTTTAGAGAAGGTTTCTCATCGTAATAGCGTGAGTAAGAAATAATAAATAGTTTTAGACATATTTTATTCCATAATATCATTCAAAGTAAGAAAGTTTGCCTTCAGCTTGGCCTTTGTGCCAGCGTGTGGCCAGATTTGACTTCCCTAGAAATGTTGGGTGATGTCGATTAAAGGGAATATTTTAATGGCATGTACACTAGTTAGGTACTTAACATGTTGTTCCATTTATCCGTCTGCTTTTCGTCCTTTACGTTAAACAATTGCAATGGTTCACGAACCATTTGTATTCCTTGGGTGTTAGGAGTCAATTAATATAGTCCAAATTACATTTGCGCAAGTTTAATGCGTGAAAGACGCGCAATCATACACTTCATTTAGTTATAAATACTTGACTTGTACTCCCTTGCTATTATGATGTGGAATTGTAGGGAAATGAAAATGATGTGGAAGAGTGGGGAAGAGTTTTTTCATAATTCTCAGGGAAAATATTTCGAGCATTTTGATTTTAAGTTTCGTACTGATTGCAGAAAAAACCGTCATCACTAGTCTCCATTCACGCAAACCATTGTCGTAAAAAGTAAAAGTCGTGCCCGTTCATGATTACTTTAGAAGAGATCGGAATCACACGTATCATACATGCAGTGACCGTTCAAATAAGACTGCTGTTTACTCCCTCCGAATTATTCACGTAATCTTCTTTTAAAAATCACCAGTGCCGTTGAATTCATTGACTTTTTTTTAGAGAAATTGATTGCGTGAACATACTTTCTCTTACTTACGTTTTTTAGCGATAGTTTTATTTTTTGCTTGACTTACATTATTGTTTTTTGCTATGTGGCGTGGCTGGCTGCTTCCAAGTCAATTGGATGTTGTCATTATATCATTGATGAACGGATAGGCAAATAATGATCTTTTCTTAGCAATTAATAATTGATTGATCTCGAAAAAGATATTAGTTCTACGAGGCATATTGAATGGGCAGTACTTTTGATCTTCGATTCCATAGCTTTTGAAGCGTTTTTTTAGACTGAAATCTTTTTGTGACAGAAATTATTCAAAAAGGCAACCGCGAGCAAAGGTCATCTGCGAAATTTTTAGAATTGGTAGGTTTTTCGGTAGAGGTAGGAATTTTCCAGGGAGCAGAGGAAAAATAGGGAAGTCCCGGCGTTGGAACCCTGGCCTTAACGAAAGGTCCCAAGGGGAGAATGGCTTAACGTTCCATCCAACGGACGGACTACTGCACTCAAGGTCCTCTCCATTCGGGACTCTATTAGGGCCGGGAAACCATAGAAGAATCTCTGCCATAGCCGAGACTCTTTATTTTCGTTCTTAATATAAAGTCTTTATCAAATTTCCAGTCTTTCCGCATAACTGTCGCATTTAATGACACCACTGTGTTCTATTTCTCACGATGCCAATTGATTGAATAGTTTTGGAGATAAAGCCCTGCTGATGATGCTCTGGTTGAGAGCTTAACATTTGTGATTCGATCTTGAAGCTAAACCATACATCGGAACGAAAAAGTTAAAATGGTCAAGGATACAATAATTACAGCCTCTCCTACGTTGTGTGCTTCACCATGGGTCTGTCGTCTCATTTGTACGAAAGTATTGGTAGCGTGCAACTCATGAATTGGTGACCTTGTCATCCGCCTCTTGTCTGTTCAGCGTGCTGCCCTGCCCTCTGGCCAAATTTTCGAACTCTACTCGCTCAAATCCTCACCTTCCTATTTTCGCTTGGCCACCTTATCAGTTTGAACTCACCACCGTCGTCAGTCGGCGTGTGGGACTGGAGTAGGGGACTCGTGAGGCTGACGGAGGCGGCTGGCGGCTACTATCGCGCTCGGCGAAGCCAGTAAAGATTTGATCGCGTCGGCCTGGTTGGTGGTGCCGGAGCATACCGGCGTACGTGTGCGGCCATGACCAGTTCGGGGGCTGGAGAGGGAAGTGGGAAACTGGGGAAAAGTCGGAAGGGGGCGGGATTGCGAACGTATCCTCTCTTTATTTTTTTCCTCCCTTCGTTTTTATCCCGAGACGTGAGTCGTTGGTCTAGATATGCACCGTGCGTCCTCCTCTCTCGGGAGGAACGCGTGCGCGTGATTTGGTTTCTCGAATGCGACACCGATGGGTAGGGGGAGAGATGGGAGGCGGGGCCTTCGTATACGTGGCCCCTGCTACCTTCCTACCCTTTTTTCCAACCTCCCCCTTTCCCCAGTCCCCGAGCTTCTCCGTGTTGGCCCTGGAAACATAGTTTTGCTCTCTCCGTTCCCAGCAGTGGCGTGCAGTGATGTCATGTATCGGGTGTATATCGCGGGAAATATGCCTCTCTCCTCAGTACCACCGTCATGGGTCATATCTCTGCGTCCCGTCAGGGAGGATTCGAAGCGTCGTATCTCTCGATCTGTGATTCTCATGCGAAAACGCTTGCTTTCGAGAGCGTTCGACCCATTTGTCGTTGTTCTCCACTGTCGCTATTTGGGGCACTGTTCATGCAAAAATGCTTTTAAGTCGCTTTCTAGCTTCTTTTCTCAGAAACGTCCACATTCAACGCATTTCACTTAAGTAGTGTGGTACAGGATGTAAATAAATGTTTCCAGTTCCGCGTCAATTATATTATTGTTGTCATAAGTTTCGCTTTATTGAATAACGTCCGCACCTGATATGCGTTCAATCATCCTTTTCTTGTATGTCTTGTAGGGTACCTACTTCATTATATTACGCCAAAGTTGTAGAACTTTGTCTTTGGGTGCTCCGACAGCTGTGGTTATATCGAACCGCCTAACTTACTTTTGAACCTAAGTTTAAACAACATCCATGTCCCAAGTTGATTTCCAACCCACGAATGAGTACGAGGCCGACCTGGCTCTGTGTCAAATTGGCTACCGCGGAAGGCATTATATTGTGCTAATACGACATTAGTGGTGAGAGTACTTGATTTATTTGGCCATATCTAGTTTTAAATGATTTTTCCTGCCAGTACTTGATTCATTGACAAAAACATGAGTGTAGTTTGTTTTAATGAAGATCCATGCTTTTTATGGTGTATTTAAAGCTCCATGATTAAGGTAGCGCGTTAGCCATGATCTTCACTAGGCTTCACATTGAAATGTAATTGAACTCTTAGAGTGGAGGATTTACAGCGTACACCGGAAGGCGGAGAAGAAGACATATAAGTCGGAAAGTACCTCATTGGGTGTTCGAGGAATTCGGATAGTATTTTCATCTTAGCGGGTCAGATTAGAGGATATATCCAATATAATGATTGATGATGTTGGTGCGATATGGGCCCTAAAACATGTGCTTGCTCTAGTATTTGTTACTTCTTAAAGGAAATGCCACTGATCCTAATAATAATTCATAATGCCGTTTCACCTTCTTTCCTAATTTCTTGCTAGGAGCAGCTGTAGTTTTATTTCCCTCAGCATTAAAAAGTAAAATCTCTAAGTTAGCGACGTTATGGTGTATAGTTACAGTCACTTCTTGCATTTAAACTCTGATTTTGCAGCGGAACAAAGTCTATTTTTGACTGTTCACTTTTACGAGTTTTCCTGTATTCCGAAGTGCCACAAAGTGAGGATTTGCGTAGCATTTCTATTCCGGGGTATATCATCATTGTTTATTGTGTGGGTAATTTTCAGGAAATAGGTTCATCTTTTTTCATGCATTACATTCTATAGCACGATTGATTCATTGCTGTCTTTGTAAATCGATGCTAACAATTTTGTATTGAATTTAAAGTCTAACTTGAGAAGCAGTCTGTTATTCAATGACGCTATTTGAAATCGGACTGAGATGTAATACCCATCTCATACCTCCCATTTCCTCATCCTCCTAATTCAGATGATGGCACAAGATTGTGGCCAGTTTTTCTCAGAATACCTTAGGGTTCGGTAGATTGTCCTTTCGATCCACATTTCATGCCTTTGCTCTTTTCTTCTCCTTGAGAGCTAATGGGCGGGAGACTGCCGGAGGTGGAAGGCTAGGGAAGTGGATAGGTAGAAGTGAGGTAATGTGTGGTGGGAACAATAATGGCCAGTGGATGAGGTTAAGTAAGAGAGGGCTCTTTTTTTCCTCTCTCGGGCATAAAAAGAGAGGGAACGTGGACTTGACGAGGAGAGAAGATGCTATTTATGGCTGTCCGGTGCCCCACGTTCATTTGCTTACGCGCTTAAATCAATCATTACATAATTGGGAGCTGTCCTCACCGTTCACATTTTACAAAACTCCCATACGAGGCCAGCGTTCTCCCGATCATCATGCCAACCTACAGTCCCCTCTCAACATCCGCCTCCCCCCTCCACCTCCTTCCCTCACCCCCTTCTATGATTTGTGCCCATCCTCTCCTCTCTCGCCCCTCGCTGCATTTCCCAGGTCGCTCGCTATGATTGTAGTTTACGATATTCTCCTCTCGGAAGGCCCTTACCCCACCATCCCGCCACCCACCACTTCTCCTTTCCTTCCTCTCTTGCTTTCTCCGCAGGCCGTTTTGATTCCCTCTCTTCTAGTGGTTGCTGACTGATGGGAACGAACGACTTACAGCCTAATCTTAGTTCTTCCTTATTTACCTTCTCTACATTTGTTCACATTTCTACCTTACACCTCGTCTTCTATTTTTTGCACATTTTTTTCACACCGACTTTTCTGCATACATCCCATTTCTTGCTCTACTTCATCTTTTCCACAGAGCATTTACAGCGAGCCTTTTCTTACCATTCTTATCAGAGCTCGACATATTTTCAGTGCTTGTTCGATACATTTACACACTCAACTGGCTGATGGGCTGGCTATTCTCTTCCTTCTGCCATTGAAGTCGAAGTGCGGTAACATGTAGGCGTATAGTAGCTTATCAATTATTGCAGGACGCTGTTCGCATGGTGAAAATATTATGGTATATTTGCAATTGAGATACTCTTGATGTAATAAATTGAGAGAGTTGAGAGTACAATATTTAAGAGTTGCTTTCTGTCAAGCCAGGAAAAGTATTTGTAAATATACCCATTGAAATACGTCATTTACCATCATGAATTTGATTTCACTGTATCTTGCGAGGCGAAAATCCTTTTTGGCGTGAACATTCCATGAAATTTTGTCCCTGGCCATATATTTAGCTAAATTTACTAACGGCTGGTTAAGTAACACTTCTTTGCATTAATGTATGCTTAGTGACTCTTAAGTCGTGCACAGTCGTGCTTTCACGTCCTGACGTGAAATCATTGTGATAATTAATTGGCGTTGCTAGCTCATCTGACTATCATTACTAACGGGTAAGTTGGAGCTTAAGAGTTAGCTCTACGTAGTGCGCACACATTTTCCCCATCAGGAGTTAAGTTTGAGGGTATTATCTAGTAGCCGTGTGAGACTGTGTTAACATGGGCAAGGGCCTAGCCACGTTGATGCACCGGCTCCCGTCAGATCACCGAAGTTTAGCAACGTTGGGTCAGAGGTTGGATGGGTAGTCCCCCTCCATACCTCTACCGTGGTGCTCTTGTCCTGTCTGCGAGTGGCGGGCAGGTTAAATGTGGGTTGGCACAATGGATCTAAAGAGGTCTAACATAAGTGCCAGGGGGACTCCAGAAGGCCCCTGCCCACCCCTCCAATTTACATTTTTTTTAAGCGTTAACATATAGATTGTTAACTGATGAAAACCAACCTTATTCCCTTCTTTCTCTGTGAAACTTCACAATCATGCATAAATTGGAGGTACCAGTGATTACCAAAACGAATTTTTCTTCTTCCGGCTTGTAGTTTCTGTAGACCTATATCCTTAAACTGACGCAAGTAGCTACGCAAGATAAACTTCCATCATATCATTTCACTAAATGTATGGACTTTTGAATTACTATCCTCACGTACCTAGTGCGTTGACCCTTGATCTCAAATTGCTCCATAAGGAGAGCACTATTTCCCGCACTTATGCGACTTTCTAGTGGAGATAGAAGAAGGAAAAAAATATCGTGAAGCATGTGGATTGCATGGTATAGGTCGGCTGCTTGAGACAAGGCCGTCCAGAGTTCGAGACCCCGTCGCGGAGAGAGAGTGATGAATGGATACGCCCCTTTGGCTCGGCGGGGGGGAGATGGGGAAGACGAATGGCGCTGGGGTAAGAAAGGGCCCTGAAGGCTGGCGACGGAAGGGATGGGGGAGGGTGGTCCTTGGAGGGGGCGGAGAGCGTTTTGGAGACTGCGCCATGGGATGGGGAATATGTCTTGGGAGAGAGTATGAGGGAGGGAGGGACAAGAGGGACACAATAGGGAGGGGACAGGGACCTCGGCTAGATTAAACCTTTTAAAGAATTCATTGCAGACGTCGAAGGCATTATTCAGAACCCAAACTATATCGGTCGGTCAGAGCCCTTAGAAGAGGTTGAGGGAGATGGATCGCATGGGAGAAAGATTTAATGGGTCGTTTTTCTCCCAAGCGGCTTGCGTCTGGGAAACGAGATAGACCTAGTTGTCACGGGAAATCTAGCATAAATAGGCATCAAGCTCTCAACGCTGATAAATTTTTCCGACTATTTTGCGGCGGGATGCTTTTTTTTCCCCCCGCCAAACTTTTCTCTCTCGTCTCTCGGCGTCTCATTCGTTCTCATTTCGTGCCCTTAACGTCGGAAATCATAATGGTGCGCCGACACGCCGACGTATTTATGAAGCCTCGCGGTTGCTACCCAGGTGGGTGAAGGGAAGGAGAGGAATACGTGGAGGGAAAGTGTATGCAGACGGGAAATTCAGAAATGCGGAAGGTGAGAAGGGAGACATCGAGGCAATGGTGGAAGTGTGGAGTACTTGAAGCGAAAATGACGGGACGTACAATAAGAGGAGGAAGAGGAGGGAGGGAGAGAGTAGTATAAATATGAAGCGAGAGAATAAAAAAAATGTTAGAAAGAGGCATTAAAGGGAAAGAGGTAGGAATGAGGAGAAGGAGAAAGTGGTGGAGCGGTAGAAGGTAAGAGCATTAGAGGAAGGGAGAGAGGTAATGAATTAGTTGGCCAGGGGAGGTTTGGGGGTGAAAGTGGGGATGGGGTGAGTTAATTGGTAGGAGGAAGCTGGGGAGGGGGGTCGAGCAATATGGTCGGGAGGGATATGAAGGGGGAACAGCAGGGCGGAGGCGGCAGGAATCCCAAGGGAATGGAAGTGGAGACGGGGGAGCTGCTTCTTCCGTGAAAGGTGTCTCCCGGGAGACGAGGAATGGAGGCTGCTTAGGGTTTGAAGAAGGAGGAAGGATTCAAAAGACGTTGGCCAATATGTGTGCTCGGGGGATGCTTCGGGGTGGGTGGGACGGGTTGAGCGGAAGGAGGGAGGGAGTGGGGGACGGAGGGCGAGAGTGGGAGGGGGTGGGAAGGAAGGAAAAAGGTAGGAGGCGGAGGTGGGGACGGAGATTGGCAGAAGAGACCTGGGAGATGTGGATGGAGGAGGGAGCGAGTGGGTAGCGTTCTTATGAAGGAGGGAAGCTCATGGCCCCTCGTCGCGTATTGAATCCGATGAAATTTTGATGGGCACTTTGCTTTTATGCGTTCTCTGTTCCACGACCCATGACGAAGGCAAGGAGTTTCCTCTGTTAAATTTCTCTGGGCGGAATGAATCTTGCGCGCGAAGCCTTCTCCTCTCAGTGAAACCGTTATGTGCCGCTCTCGCCTCGGAGTTGATCATTTCGGTGAAACTTGATGAGTCCGGATCGCTCTGATTCCATATTATCATCTTTACTAATGAAAATACTTCCCTAGGGAGTGTGAATTCTCTTTAATTGAATTCCACCTCTTGTTGAGAATCGAATGAGGAATCGCAGCTCTAAATGACTGCCATAATTGGGCGTGTTGTGCATTGAAAGTATTCGCAAAAATCTCTGGGGAAATGCATCTTTTCTCTTTATGAAAACGTGAGAACCTCATTTGACACCGCTTATGGGTCGAATTAATTAATACTATCGCTTAATCGATTAGAAAAAACTAAATAAACAAGAGTGCCAACACGATGGTCAGAAAGACGGAGGAAGAAAAATGAGTCTCCCGGACAGATGGTCTCCTACCTGCTTTTTATCTCCTATCAGTATTTTGTGAGATTTCCTCAATTGATGACATTGCATGCTGTTAGAATGTTCATTTCGCCGGTATTTAATCATTACTTACAACTAATACGGTGCGCATCATAATAGGCGTAGATTTATCTTGTGTGATTTCTTTTGCCAAATTTGTGTAATCGGATAGGAATTTTTTTCCTCACGGAGATTCCTGATGAGGTGGATGTAAATGATCGCTATGAAGATATGTCAAAGCATCGGATTGCCTTAGCATATGATTTTTACTGCGGAAACGTATTATTAATCAGTAAATCCTAAGTGACTCATTGTTTGGCTGGAACTTCATTCCAAGCTCTCCCAAGCTTTTGTAAACTTTATTACATTCATTCTGATCCAATAACTCACTCAACATTTTATGAAATCTCACATGTGCCATCTTACCCTTAAATCTTATGGGAGATGCGATTCACCCTGACCTCTCTTTCTTTCTTTAAAACTCATTATTCCGTGATCCGCGTGGAGGTAGACTCATAAGTTATCCCCTGACACGTTTCCCGTAGACTCGAATGCACTCCGACGCTGCATTTCTCGCCCTTCCTCCCTCCATGAAATGGTTACAGACGACACTGCCTCTATCCTCTTCCAATTTCGCTCCCATGCGATTGGCAGGTAATGGATGACTCTCGGGCCCAACTCAGGTGAGTCAGCGGAGGGAGAGCTCGAATGCCATTCCCTCCATATACGTATGTATGATCGCGTTCGTGGTTAAAAAGTCTTCCATCCCGCTGTTGCAGTTCGGCGGGAGCGCCCCCGGATGGTAACCGCGCTCGCGTCTGTTTCTGATTACCGCCCTCACGCCAACCGATCTCAATATTTCGCGTCATCTCTTGAATTCAGGCCGCTAAATAAAACGGGCGTCGGCTCGATTCACCTTCCCCGTGTCGCGAGGAGCCGCGTCATTTCGAAGCGCACCCGCCAGGGCGGGTGATGAGATGCGTTTGCCGTAAAAATCGTCGAACGGGGGCAGAGGGGGGAGGGTGAGCTTAAGGAAGGCGAGGAAGGAGGGAGGTTCCGCTCCGATCTCGGCTCTTTCATTGCCCTTGCTATATTATTGCCCGTCTGCATCGCCTCTTTCTCCGGTTTATTTTCTCCTTATCCTTCCCTCCCAACTCCTCTCCACGCTTTGAATATCCGCTGCGTCGATGAGTGTTAGAGAACAATGCACGAGAGGACATTTTACTGCTATTACTTCCTTTACGTCTCCCTGCCTTTTCCTCCTCGATCTTAACCTCTTGGGTTTACGGTATGCCGTCTCCTTCATGGCTGCGACGCGGAGGGTGTCGCGTTTTCGTTATTCCGTGAAACCCTTCGAACCACCGGCAATGGAGAGTCTGGTAACTCTTACCTTCTCCTGTCTTAGGCCGGCATTTTGTAAGAACTGCGTCTCAGTTCAGAATTTGAAATCATGGAATCGTCTGAGGAAGTTCTTGGTTTTTTCGAGATAATATATGTGGCGTGAGGAAAAAATAGAGGTCGTGCAAATTCGATGCGGCAGCATTTCTAGCTTCGCTGCGTGCATTTGCTTGTCATTTCTTGTTGATTCACTGATTTCCATCATGGGAATTAATATTTCACAGAGAGCATTAAGGTGAATTATCTGCGTTACTGGCAGCTGAAACGATCGGTGACGACAGGTGAAAAGGAGGCATAGCTATCAAAGATTTCTATGTCGCATTTATTTCTACGGGAGATGAACTTGAGACACTGATATTGCCACCTCATGGTTGCTAATACATGAGAGGTCATCGTATATCTTTTCAGCGAATGGCAGAATTATGAAGCTATTATAAGGGTGATTATTAATGGGATGCATTGACGAAGTGGCCGTCAATGGAATGTGTAGGTAATAAATTACAGTACATATTTCTAAATGATCACATATGTGTATATAAATAAAATAAATTTATTTTTATAAATTACATCCCGGGAATTTCTTTTTCTTGAAGCATATAGTTAGTAATGAGTGTACGTTCATATTAAGATCCAAGAAAAGTCTATATATATTTCTTCATTACAGTGTAATGTTCATTTTATTATTTCCATTACCAAATGAGATTTGAATGGATATCTCAGATCGATGTACTTGCGAAAATTGAAAATCAATTTTCCAAATGATAGAGCAATTGAGGGTATTTTATAGTGGAGTAAGTTAAATCATGACGGGAGAAAGCTAAAATTGGAGATGAGAAAATCTAAGAGACATTGAGTAAAATTTTGTATATAAGTCTTAATTCTCCATACTCGAGGTGGTAGGTAAAGATATAAAAAAATATGTGAAACGTGAATTTATTTTAAATATTAAGACCAGAAGTTCACTTTATTCGACATAGCATCTATCTAATTTGATTAATTGCAATTTATCAAAGGAAAACATTAAAACCATAAGCTGAAGTTCCAGTTTTGGGGAAAAGATGGAGTGTGAAGTGGTATTTGGAGGTAAAGGTAGCTCCTATAGTCAAGTAATTTGGAAGATGAAAAACCACGTATGCAAATTTCCGTTGTTTTGGCCCCCGGGTCTAACATGTTTGACTATTTTAGCATGTGCAAGCAGACATACGAGTTTATGATGAATTTCGGAACGATCAGGTATGGTTCCAGGGAAGTAGGGACCGCTAAAAAAACTTTAACCGAATATACCGGCGAGAGTGTTATCCTGCGTATTCGATTTTCTGATCCCTGTAAAATGTTGATCCAATAATTTTTACTTTCTTTAGTAAGAGAAGGTGAAACCGGCTGGCACATTAACATTTATTATTGTATTCTAGGTTTAGATATCGTCCTAAGCTCGAGTATATTTGTGCAGTTAAATAGAGAGTAAAGAAACGGTGTGCATTCAAGAGATATAGCCTCGGTGTTTTGGCAAGGTAAAGTATTATGAGTGTACCTGATTTGTTTGATCATATTAAGAAAATTGATGGCTTCGTTTGAAAATTGAAACATATGAAAGTGGAGTGAGTAAAAGGGACAGGTGAAGATAATCATAGAGAATACAATATGAATGATTCTTGAGCGATTATTTGGAGTCCGAGGAACAGTAGAATGTGAGGTGCAAACATGATTGTGACAGTAGCGTAAGAGAAGAAGTATGAAATCGAGATAGTTTTGAAGGTAATAGCTAAAGCATGCCAGTTTCCAAGCTCTCCCTTCACGCATTTTTTGAATGTCCTTTCCTCGAAGTGAAACGGTCAGGGCTTGTCTGTGGAATAATTTCAGTGTCGGAGTAATGATTTCATCTTGTTCAGTGGTTTCACGCAGTGGATGCTACTAGTACTCTATTGCGAGCTCTGCTCCATGAACTCCCCCGCCCTCTATTTGACGGTAACTCCCTGGAAGCTTGTCTCATTAATTCCAGTTTCCGTGTGCTTCTTCCGCGTGCCGTCATGCTTCCGTAATTCATGCGAATCTGTTAGTGATGTGGTTGGGGAAGGGTCGTGGTGAGGGGGATCTTTTCGGAGACAAGGAGCTTAGAGGGAGGGACAGCGGTGGTGTGGCGGCGCGGAAGTAAGGGGATTGAAAGACGACGATGAAGGTGGAGGGGAGAAGGAAAACACTGAAAAGGGGGGAGGTTTGGAGCTGAGGGAGATGCGGGGGTGGAGGCCTCGATGGTGCATGGGAGCGGGAAGTTCATAGGTCGGGGTGAGTCGAGGGCATGTGCTATGGAGGCCAAGATTCAACCCCCCGTATTGGCATTTACTTCCTTTCACGCGTCACGTCGCGTCTTCCCCAGCGTTCCAAAACCAATGTTCCTCGCATCCATCTCTCGCTCGCAGGAGAACCAAACCCAAGCCTGGTTGCCACGACGACAAGGAGGAAGAAACGGTCCAGGTACCGCTTTGCTAAACAAAGCGAGCAGTTTGTGCTTGGATGTGGGAATGTTTCTCCTCTTCTTATTCTTCGATCTTCGATCTTCAATCCTCTAGTTTCTTTTCATCCTGATCAATCTCACGAACTTTCCTTAGGAGTGGGTTAACTCCGACGCTGATTTTCTCCCCACTCTACAAACTCCTTTCTCTTCCTTTCCCAATTCCCACCTTTCCTAAGTGGCGCAATTGACCATGGCTGTTGGTCGCTTCCCCCGAATAACTACAGACACGAACCAATCAGGTGAATACATCTCTTATTACTAAAAGGCGTTAGAAAAATGAGATATATTATTAGCATTATGATTACATATATCGACTCTAGAGGAAGAAAAGTGTGATCTTGCTAAACATACCGTTGATTCCTTGGTATCCTGATTTTGAAAAGGGGTCTATATCTTTCATCCTCCTCGATACGTCACAGTTATTAAGGTTTCATAGAGACTTGAGGTACAGATATTCCTCTGCGGCTCAACAAAACTTGAAGAAGTTCATAAAGGTATCCTCTCGTTCACAAAGCAGACTCTTATCCAGCTCCTTATTATCGAAAAATTGGCTGAAGAAATTGCCTATAGATTAGAAGTTGAGATATTTCAGTGTAAATATACCTCGATAGACGTTCAGGTCTAAATTCAGAATTTTATTTGCTTACGAATATATTTATTCCACTCAATGTCAACATGATTTAGCGATACACCTGCCAGGAGGAAACTATTATTAGTTAGTGAACTCTTCTCATAAACATGCTAAGGGCGATATCCTTCTAGTAAACATTTTGAAAGTTCACGGTATATTGCGAAGTGATTGTCCTTTTGACCTGTAAATAAAAGCTGTTCTTTCTCGATCGTTATTAGTTAGTGAACTCTTCTCATAAACATGCTAAGGGCGATATCCTTGTAGTAAACATTTTGAAAGTTCACGGTATATTGCGAAGTGATTGTCCTTTTGACCTGTAAATAAAAGCTGTTCTTTCTCGATCGTGGAAGAACTGATTGGCCACGAAAAAGATTATTTTGGCGTAATTAGTTGTTTTGTTTGACAGTAAGTTTTTAGTTGAAATTTAGTAGCTTTAACGACATAATTATCGAAATTTGTATCTATAATTTTATGAAATCATGAGCTTTAGTATTTAAAATGCTTTTATTTCGTGAAAAAAAGGTTAGAGCACATCTCTCCCATTTAGGATTATTCATTTTTAATTGCTTCATCTGGTATTGCTAATCGTCTCGACATATGGCGTGCGTAAAGCACTGTTTAACAAAGCACATGAAATTTTGAAGAAATACATGTTATTACCTGCCTAGAAGCCGCTCTTACTTGCAGTTTAATTTTATATAAAAGACAAGCTGACCCGGCCACGCGTTGCTGTGGCTCAATCTGGTTAAATGGAAAGCGCACGTTTATAGTAGGTTTAATTTCACAATTCTTATGGGTATACAATATATCTCAGCTGATCGATTGTTTTGCAGCTGGACACGCATATTTGTATATAATTTTAACGTCTTTGCATGTCGTCACAAAGTAAAATATTTCAGGCAAGCATTTATTTCATCCGCTAGTGTCAATCGAGGAATTACAGGTAATGTTTGCCTGAAATGTCGTGCAAGCAATATTAATGCGTTCTCAAATGGTCTCAGGATTCAACGGAAATCTTGCAATGATCGATCCAGAGCTTCGAGCGACGCTTTGTGCACCATTGTGCTTTCATCCCAAGCAATAAGTTGGCATTTCTGAAATATTTGTCCCATGCCAGATGATTTGAATATGTTGCACGTGAGTGTTTCAATGAATTGCAAGTTCAATGGGATGCACATCCCGTCTCCAGTGTCGATATTGTATTCTCGATATTGTGCAAACCTTCATGGAGTGAACAAAACAACTAACCAAAGATTCATGGAAATTGGATGAATGCTGTGGTAATGCATGAAGTTATCAATATTGTATCGATACAGTATCGATATTGTAATGATACTTTATAAAACTTTGATAAAAAACACCTAAATAATTTCACCTCAATTTTGTATCAACAATGTATCGATGTATCCATATTTTATCGATATTATATCGATACAGTATCGACATTGAATTATCGATTTTGTAGAGACCTTCGCGGAGCGTACTCAATAACTTTCCAAAGTTTCATGGCAATCCGATGAATGGTGTATTAATGCATAAAGGACAAACACATTATATACATTCGGTACAGTATCGATATTGCAACGATACATTTCTTTTAAAAAACGAAATAATTTCACCTCAATTTTGTATCAATAATGTATCGATTTATCGATACTTTAGCGATATTATATCGATAAAGTATCGATATTGAAATATCGATTCCGTAGTCCTCTTTTCGGGAATGTACTCAACAACTTCCCAAAGTTTCATGGCGATCCGATGAATGGTGTAGTAATGCATAAAGGACACACACACACACACATACATTCATTTTTATATATATAGATATATAACTAAGTAGTACAGGATAACTATTCACAAACCCCTCTCAGGGTGGTTTGTCTGCCTCTCATTAATGGTTTATGCAATGCCTTGAAGCCAGGATGCCGTTCTCCAAATTAACTGGGAACACTGGTTTGTCTGAAGCCGAGGTTGCCTTGCGGTTACCATGAACACAATCGGAAGATGGCGCGAAAAGCTTAGCCTCTCAGTCAGTGACTTCATTCACTGGGTTGTTGACCGATAATCCCAGATGTCCTGCGCTGGGATTAAATTTCAATGAGATGGGCCAAATGGTCGGCCTCCATAAATCAAACCTGTTTATGTAGGATATCCTTGCGGGGTTATTCGACTGCTGGACCTTCCGTAGTTGTATGTTTAACGGATTAATTTAGCTTTGGCTCCTAAGTCCAAAAGGCAAACGGCATTTTCCTCTTCCGTTTTCGGATTAAGGCAGGGAGGATATTTCAGATCACTAGCTTTGCTAGTGTTTAATCATTATTCCACCCTTAGGTAAAATTAATTGGAACCGTGATCGTGATGGCCTGTGCGTATCAATTAGACGAAGCGTCCCGAGGCGTAGTAGTGATGCGGATGGTTAGGGTCATAGAACAAACACTTTTCTTCGTGCCACGAAGGTAAAAATATTTAGGTGAACGTAATAGATAAGTATTTAGAGGAGTTATTACTTCATCACAGTTTCAAAACTGGTTGCGTTTTGTGTTGTAAGATATTAATGCACGAAAGGACCCGAGACTTGGAGAAAATGTTCAAGGCGAGATATTGCATATTTCCATTTCTTACTGATCCATCGTTTTCAGAGGAAGTGGTATTTTTTTGGTCCAAATGAAACCTGAGTGAACGCGGAAATTCACCCGTGAAACTTTTATTTGTGCCCTTTGAAATTAAATCGCTTGAGACAAAGGAAGTTGTACAAAAGGATGAATGCCTCTCCAGTACCGAGCTCGTTGGAAACTCGGAGCCTGAGATGCTTGCGAGAGGGAAGCGGGTTGCTGTGACTCTTTCAAAAACATCCTGGACACTCAACCTCTGACTCCAAAGAACCTTTCCCCTGCTGCCTTCCATGCCTCTTCCCAAGTGCTTCTCCGCCACTCAGCCCACGCATTCATCCGCATCCCCCTCCTCTCACGCAATCCCTCATCCCTCCTTTCAACGACACGCTCCCGTGTTGCGAGGTCCCTCGAGGCAATTCCCAAGCTTCCCTTGCCCCGTGCCCAGTACAAAAGGAAGCTCTGAGTTATCATAGAGTCCCTATATGCAGCCTCCTTTTATGCAGCAAAAATCCGCTTACAAGTGGATTGATGAAGTATACGAGTGCTATATTAAAGTAGTTTTGCCCTATTTTCGTGTTGGAGAGTTTTCTGTGCGATTTATTGTAATTATTTGTAAAAATGCTAATTCAGCTACTAATGGGTGTCATTAACTTGGGTGCCTAAAGATTGCAGAAATACACATTTACTCCCATTTGCACTTATGGATGAATAAGTGATATCTAAGTTAATTTTATTGACTGTAATTATTTCTGTGCCCGTTTCTCTCTAAGCTTATCGTAAACATTCAATGTTGGTAATGGAAGACCATGATTTAGTATAAAACGTATAAAGTTGTAAGCGGTAAATTTTTATGTATTAACGTTTTAGTCTTCCTAACTTCGAATTACTTAAGTACTTCGCGCATCGTATTCTACGGATGGGATTTTTACATGCTGATATATGGAAAGGTTTCTTTGATGGAGGAGAGCTAATGGAACACCTAGGTAATGTTGCTCTGAATAAGCTAGAAGCTTTCCTGTCCCACTAGTTTGATGAGATCATCATGCAAACCTGCTGGAGAGTAAGCAGTCATTCTCGATTACTGTGGGCAACTTCTGACGTAATCGACTCTGACCGACTTAGTTATTTTTTCTCAGTTGCCGCAGCATTTTTCTCGAATTATAATTTGAGGATATTCACTTTAGTATGCCATTAATTATTCAGCGATTTATTGAGAAATTACTAGTGATTTACTCTGCCTCCTTCTTGCCCATCTCTTCTTAGCTCTCTTCTCCCATATATTCTCCCATACTTACCAATATACCCTACAACCCTTGAACCACCCTGTGACTCTCATTCCCGGTCTTTGATTAAGACGTCTTGCTTCAGCTATTCCTGTGTCGGTTTACTCGCCGTCCGGTCGTTTGTTTTTGGCCACTTTAATCCCGCGAATCTCTCCTACGCATCCTTCAAGCGTCAAGCCTTCCGTCCACAAACAACTAATCTCTCCTCTGGCATTACCTCTAAGAGAGGGACGGAGAAGTGTCCGGGTTGGTTGTATCTGACATGAGTGGGGGCTGGCAGCGCGGGTGAGAATAAGGGAGGGAAGGGAATGGGGTGGAGATTAGGTGGAGGGATGGAGAAAATGGATGGGTGCGTGGAATGAGAGACGGCGGAAGATCCGAAAATCAGGGAAGAGCGGCTCGTTTGGGACCTAGGAGGAAGCCATGGGCCCTCTTTTGCTTAAACCATCGTTTCTGAAGAATTAATAGACTTTTACGCTAGGGTTCTGATCGTGTTATACGGCGGAGTTCACTTATTTTTGTGGAGATTTTTTCGTCACAAATCACGCAAGAATCACATGGAAAGAGGGAATACGAGTTTTTGATGACTTCAGTAGCAAATTTTCCCGTTTGAATCACTGAAGAAAGATCTAGAAAATAAGAACTTGCATGCCCCGTTTTAATATTTGAATTACAGTAAAAAATTATTTCGGCCATGGAAAATCCCGCTCATACTTCCACAGTGGTCGTAGTTAAAGTGCTGGATATTTGACCTAATGTCCTTTAAACTTGAGAGATGTACGGAGTCGGATTGATGCAGTACAGCTTTCCAGTTCAATCACCTTTTGGTGACGAGGATGATTGATTCTTTTCCCCATGGTAGCAGATGCAATTACAATGTTCTGGTCACGAATTGGATGTCATGTGGAAAGAGAAGAGTTTTCGTGATTTGTCCACCAAATAGGGTGTTAAATACTGAATCCGCAGGCCATACCTTTAATTGTCCTGCATTGATGCATTGATATCCTTTCTGCCTCCTAGCATTACGAACCCACAATATGCCAGAATACTGAGAATTTTTCCTAACATTTCGATCGTGCTTTGAACCGGATCTGGCCGAGACGTTCGAAATGTCCAAATTTCTTAATATTTAGTCTGCGGAGTTCCCGTCGGTGATGTTACCTACTGCTGCAATCGTTGACTGCACCTTTTATCCTTATCTCTTCGGTTTTTTCACGTTAAACTCGTTTGCAGAGGATTTGAATGACTCCCCCGCGAAAGCTAAAATGAGTCATGAAAGATGAAAATATGAAGAAGAATGATTCAGAGCAATATAACGTCGTTTTCTCTGAAAAAGGTGTTGACACGTTATTATATTACCCATTTTTTCTCTATTGAACGAAATATACTAGGTTCAAAGCCCAGGAGTGTAACGAAACCGTTAAGTGTATAGCAGGATGAATTCATATTAGGCGTCATCATTTTTTTCACCCCTTTGAATAATTGACATTAATGCTTATAAATTAATTTGGCGTCAGCAATCTGTGGGATTTAAGTTGTTTGTACTGAAATTATTTTGAAAGGTCAAAAGTCTCTCTTAAAGGAAGTTGAGTGACTTGGTTATGGAATAATCTAAAAAAATAAATGATTTAAATATAAATTTTCATGGCTCAAAGACGCATGTTGAATGAATGGGAATATATACCTCATGAGTGTGCATTATAATGTGCTCATTATTCTATGAAGGAAGTCTGTCCAGAATCTTTTGAGTACCGTTAACGTGTGAATCTCAATTTTTAGCTTTTGTAGCGTATGCTTTGAGAATCTTTATAGATTACATTAGATATTGATTTTGATCTACAATTCACAAGCGATACCCTCCTTCAATGCGGGAGACGGATAGACAAAGTTCTTTCCTAGGCAAAACTTAAGGAATTGTCAGACGATAGTGGTTGGAGTAACGTTTCAACGAGCTTGGTCCACTGTCATCTCTTTCCCGTGTGGGTTCTTGCCACGTGCCCCGTTGTTGAATGTGTCTGGGAGAGAATGCCTGCGGAATGGTAGCCATGCGTGGTCAGAATGCGTCCATCCGTGATATAGGGCGTGTTCGTCTGAATGTCGTTTACATGCTCATGTCATTTGGAATTCCTCTCGTAGTAGCGTAAGTTGTAGTCTGCTTTCGGCGGATCCCAAACGCATGTGCTTATCTGATCAGGGAAGAGGTTGGTCGAAGATAGTAGTCGAAGTGAACCAACTTGTGCCATCTGACGAAAATATTTCGGAATTTCCATCCTTTTATTTACATAAACTTTCCATCATTAGCAAATCATGAGCGGAACAGGAGTTTCACGAGAAAACATACGTATCCATCCCGTTCTAAGTAACATTGTCAGGAAATGGTGCAGATAATAAATTTGAAGTGCAGATTTATTATTAATCATTAATCATGAATGGTTATATTACTTATGAATGGTAATATTAATTATGAATGGTAATATTAATTATGAACGGTAATATTAATGATGACTGGTATTGATGATTGGTTCAGGAAAATAGCTTCCTTATCACGACAGTGTACGTTGCTCGAATACTCTTTTAAATTTCGTCGGTGATATGAGTGGTTGTTATTCTTTTGTCATTACATTTCGAATTTTTATAGTACGCGTGTATGGCACATTTATTATTTGAACTCTCTTGTTTCATGGGGTCATCAAGAGTTTGGCATGCATCTTAACTATATGAATTTGACATTGCTGTGCAACAAATACAATTAATATTTTCTTACTTTTTGAAATCGTTAATATGATATATTTGATTTTGAACGGGATAGTTTCATCGCTTATCTCGTATAATAACTTTTGCTGGCCCTCTGCTCTTGCCGCTAGCCTTTCCTTCTCAATAGTTTCCTCTGAGGAAATAATTCTGTCAAATTTGATTGGCATCAGCCTGTCACTAGACTTCACCTCGGTTAAATCAACTTCGATGCTTTAGAAGAGATAAAAATAGGGAGGGATTTATATCACCGCCCTGAATACATTTCCTTTCTGCGTTTTCGAGCCTAGCTTGCCACTGGAAGGCTGATGGAATGTGCGATAGCCACCAAGCAAACTCAATCTTTTCTATCTGCGCTCTTCTGGTTAGAGGACTGAACTTAGTTTTGTGATTCAATCTCTGTTCATACACTGGGCAGTTGTAACAATTGAAAACTCTCCTCTAAAGATGTTCATATGCAATACATGGAGTAAGATTATGTGACTGATTTCCATAGGAATTCTCGAGAAATTTCGCCTCCCGTTTCAAGTTCGTTCGTTGTTTGCAGGCATTGAATTTTCATCCGTAGAATATAATTCATGCATGCTTTTAAGTAAGTTAATGTAGCATAATCATTTTAAATTTCGTCCATATTATGTTGTTTACATAATTTAAACATATTAGTTCGATTGTGGTCAATGTGTCTTTCAACTAATTTACATTTTTCTCCTTCAGCCATTAGTTTTTCTAATTCTCTCTGTGGAATTAGGATTCAAATCTTTCAAAGATACTAATAGGGACAATGTCTCCATGTCTGTCTTTGGTGGCCCAAATTGCCTCGCTCGCTCTGTCACTAATTTACCGACAATGGCAATGTTTTTTGGCGGTATGTCAGCGTTTTTTAATTAATTTCTCATATGTCTATCTTCCGCATTCTTATGCAAGTCAACTTTAGCAATGCCTTTGCTCGACAAAGTAAATATTTTTCAAAACTGCAAAATGATATTTAAGGTCGGGTTTAACGGATTATTTTCCCTTTGTTTTCGTGATTAGAAACAGAAAATTTTATTTTACTATAAGAATTATATCATATCTTTTTTGATATTTACTTCCAAGTGATTAACGTTACTTCAGTAAATTTCTTTGCGTTACTTCACGTACGTTTACTTCAATAAATAATAATTTAGTTCTGAAATTTGCTTAATGCTGAAAACTATTTTATTAGGTACCTATTTTAAAAGGGAAAATGTAAAAGACGTTAAGTCGAACCCGGAACTATTTGGTCAGTTAATGTTAGCCCATATTCTGTGGGTTGATGTCATTTAATCATTTGTCAAGTTTCAAGTTGGTGAAAGTTGTCTCTCAGAAATGGAGTGATGCATGAAAGTGTTACACTAAAACATGACAGTTTCGGGCTTAGCTTTTTGTATTATAGAATACATCAGTTAATAAGGAAAATACGCTAAGTGGTGAATATACTCTGAATCTAGTCGTGTCTTTAGTGATCCGGTTCTTCTAACGTGGTCAATAAAAAAACTGTAGTGGTAATGAGCGCTATCTTTTACTTTTCCAGCTCCAGGGATAATACTTTTCTTAGTATACTACGATAGCTGTATACAACTACCGTACCAGGTTCCATAAACTGCGCGTCAGATAACCTATCACATTATCAACAGAGGATAGTAATTACTTACGAAGCTGATATAGGTTAGGTATAATCCACCGGATACACCAAGGCAGCATTAATCCTATGCTCTTGTTATGATGCTATGTAAAAATGCATTACTGTTTTTGGTTAGCTGTCAAATCCATCAGAATAAAGGGATTCGTCAGTGGGAAATAATATATATCTACCATTGTATTGGCTGTAGCATACTCAACGTATTGGTACAATGATATGTTAAGTTGCTTCGGCTTCATAGTTTATCTCAACGAAGGACTTAAGCATAATCATAAGTGTAATGCGTTGTTCATTATCGAGACGTTTTTGAGCCCTCGACCTTTTGTAATATTCTTGGTTTATTTTGCCTTGAGGTCGTAATTAACACGAATTCATTTTTTAAACTGCTTGAGAAGGCCATCAAATTGATCTAAAGAGCACCCAGAGCTCTCTTGAGAGCAGAGATGCTTTTTGTACCTTTTAGGTGAGTCCTGCGTGTTTTAAGGGAGATTGACTTACTATTTTGAAATAACTTACTTTTTACGTTATGAGTGGGTTGGAGTAAATATCATGCATTCCTGATACTTATTTTCTACGGCATCACGTGATTTTTCTTTCTCCGTAATTATATTTAATAAGTCGCTCACTCGCGAGAGTTTTTCACTACTCACCAAACAGAAGTATTGAGAACACCTTGAACGATCTGAGTAGCTTTGTTGTAGCCTTTATCCAATCCTATTATGTATTACTTTTTACCTTGAATCGTACTTGTTTTCAGTAGTCGATTTATGTGATCTTATTCATGAAGACAACAGTGGTTTTCAGTTTTATTTCCTTTGCACGGTTATTTCAATGGGAGAGTATAATTGATTTCTTAGTCGTTATTTGCATAAGAACTATATTTCAGTATTCATTGCTGGCAGGTTATTTGGCACAGCAACTTTACGGAAAAGTGATATGCTAGGCGCTTGTGTGATAGGTGACTAGATATTATCTGTGTTAGCGCCACTAAGCTAAGAGAAACAGAAGTGCGCAATAGGACGCACAAGAAAGGCACTCCCAGTCATGAAACTACTTCATAAATAATGGTTTATAATCAACTTTGTCAAATGCGCTTGACTAATTTTGTGTCTCCAACTTTCAGCCCAGCAACGGCTTTGCTCCGTTTCACAACTGATATTCCAACTTGTAAAATCACTTCAAGAGATTATGAATGTTAAAAATCGTTGTCCATATAGTATTTCCGTTAATTAGGTAGGAAAAATTATGTTGCTGATGATATGATGCATAGAAACATAAGTGTTTTCAGGAATTATATCCGCAAGTTACCTTTGCTGGCCATATTGTTAAATTTAAACAATAATTTAGTAATATTTCATGTTTAATACCTATAAAAGTATTTTATTGCGTTTTATCAATTAAACGATTCATGTTCTTTTAGTGATAAGAATTATATAGGTATGTATGAGTCCTGCGTGTGCTAATCCTTCGATCAGTAATGCGACTAATAATAAGCTATTTGCTATTAAATTGATATTTTTATTCCACTTAGTTCATTTTACTGATTGAAAATGGAGTGCAAGAGCTGGAAGACATTTGTTATTTCTTTAGAAAATTCTATACAGCGCTAAAGAAAAGAGTAAAGTCATTGTATGCACAGACTTCAATGCTAGCTTTTAGATTGTTGATTCATGCGCTTGCTGAGCCAAGTTTACGTCATATAGGTTGTCTCTTAATATTTATGATGCTGCAGAATTGACTTGGCTTTATTCCATTTGCTATTGGCAGATGAAGGTCAGGTGTGATAGTCTACATTAATTAATTCTCCATTCTGATAGATATGTATTTGCGACTATCATTTCCTGAATATTTATTGCATGAATAGTGGCAGGCGCTAATGAATTAGCCTCTTTATATTATGTCAAGGAGCATGAAAACCGTTTGTCTTGGATGAAGGAAGGTAGTTAAATATTCATAACTAATGCGTTTACGTTAAATGTAGAAGTCTAGAGTGACTGCAATTGCAGCGTTACCGTATCTCGATATCACTGAGACCTCACATCTTCAACATGATCGCAATTTCATGAATTTGGCATTTATATTTCGTAAATGTAACAACGTTTTGAGGATATTCTTAGAAAGTGGGCGGTAGTTATATTGATAAATGTGAAATGATTAATACGGAGAGGAAGCTACTGGAGAATGGTATCGAATTTCAAATTGCCACCCTAACTGGGAGATTCTAGTCGTGGAGGGTGAGTGGCGTTTATCTTCAATTAAAAAATTACATTTTTCCTTTTCTTGGATATTTTGGTGATAAATCGTGACATTGTGATGAATATTATTACATTGCTCACAAATTCTTGAAACCTAATTTTTCGCACTCTACTGTGAGTAGTTGTTTCCTGTGCATTCATTATATCTATATAAAACAAGTGTACAAGTCTGCTAGAAGCATAGAAAAGGTACTCGGGATTAGCGAAGTCTCATTAACGTGGATTGCAGAGCAGCTCAAGGACAGTAGTAATTACTGTAGCTCTACCCCCCATAAGTTCCAAAGGTCCCCATTACTGTAGTAAAAGGGACCTTTTTAATTCCCCTGCATAATTTCCTCGGTGTTAAACGGAAGTGCTGTATCATCCTTGCCGCGTGCTGAGAATCTATTTACCCAAATATTTTGGGTACATTACACTAATTTAGCTCTACGGTAGCCGGAAAATAATTATGCCATGTTTATGTCGTAAATCGAAATGCGGTGCACCAGTAAATGAGGGGAACATACGCATTGCATGAGAATATGGTAGAGTTAGGACTCTGTAAATAAAATTCTAGATGGTGTCGATGGTATTGTTATTTGAATTCAGTTATTGTTAGTTAAATTATAATTATATTAGCAGTTAGTGTATTCTAACTGCTGATTCCATATAGCGTCATCTAACCTAAAATAATTCCTGAGATAAACTCGACATCCACTTTTGGCCTGTCTGGCTGACTAACGCGGCCAACACTGATGATCGTATGACTAAAACCCGATGAATAAAAACTTAGATCTCACTTGATGGTATTGGAGATACCAAACAGAACTTATAGGTGAAATTGGTGAATGTTGCTTAAGCTGAGCTCAAAATTAAAGTTCGAAAGGAAGAGAATGTGTAATATAAAATGTATAAATTGGATGTGGGTGGAACACCTTAATTGGAGAAAGTCAGTATGAAAGAAAGTAATGGGGGAGTGCTAGTTTTCTCAAAATATGAGGTGAAATGTAAAGGGCCATCGTGGGAAAGAAGTTCCAACTGGCGATAAGGTGTTTTTAGGGGTGATTGGATCATTTATCAGATGCGATGATGTAGTTCAAGTAAGAATTTGAACTGGAGGTCGAATGCGATTTCGTAAAATATGAATTCTTCGTGCCAGTCTAGTCCCTGTTATACTCCTGCATGGCAAGCACCCTCATTAGGGTCCACGACCTCCTGTCCTCAGCGTACCCTTTACTTCCCGTCCATTGAGTCCTTACCCTGGTCGAACGGCGATTCATTACAGTCACCGTTCTTTGCAACGTCTGTCTCCCTCATTCCTACTTCATATTTTTTATGCCTCTCCCCATCCCCCCCACCATAGATCCGCGGATCTACGAGATCCATTATGCTTTCACGTCGGCTGGCTCCTATTGATTGCTTCTCTGCCCTCCATTACCTTCCTTTGTCGCACGGAATTGCTTGCTTAAGCTTCCGTTCGGATCCTCTTTTTCTCTTGCTCGGGGAAATGTCGAGAGCGGTCGTTATCTGCACTTAAACCGTAACCACATGATCGCATTAATAGTCGTCCCATGCAGGATTCTGAATTGACGTCGGCATCCCGTACGTTATGGAGTGTAGTGCTTTTTCAGCTTCTCACGCGCGATCTCTCGAGAAAGTGTTTTGCGGGACGAAACATTCGTTTTCGGCACCTGCCAGTGACTCTTGCCCGTTTCTTGCTTGCCTGGTTCTTTGTAATCTATTCGTATGTGTTTTTGTATTTAGTGCAAAATTATAAACCCATTGGGTGCACAAGTGCAATTGTAATCTGGAAAAATTATTTTTCATGGTGGCTAGGTTCTTATAGGTATTGGCATCATGGACAATAGGACAAGTTCCTATGACTTCTATATGTCAGTACTACTAGTGTACGCCTAATGTTGGTGGTTGGTGTACACCCATACTTAAAATTAAAAATATTTCTGTGACATCTAGTAATAATCTAGTTAATAACGTGACAACATTTCAGAGTAAAATTTTGTTGCCAGTTATGTAAACGGCAAATTTATAATTTGTGCTCCATTCTGACCTTTACCTGAACAACGCTGCGTATGCGACTTCCTTCTCCAAATCCCCTCTGAAAGAAATAACCTTGCAGTTTTCCGAGCTTAAAGGGTCGGAAAACGGCTCATCGCACTCCGATCCTGGGTGATAGGAGACTTTAGCTGGCCTTTTTTTTTAAGCTGCTCGTGCATTGCCACCTTAAAACTTTCGATCTTGGATTTGTTATTTTTTCACGTCGCGACAGGATGAGTAAAAGGGAGATAGAAGTGGGAGTGTAGGTTGTAGTTGGCCTTTCCCTCTCTCCAGGCCTTCTTTAAGGCTATGCGTGGATATTGATCCTTGGCTAACCTTGTATCCTCCCTCTTCTCCTCCCGTCCTTTCTCTCTCCCTGCCTGGTTCTCTCCCTGCCTGGTTCTCTCCCCCAACCATTCCTTTGGCTTCCTTTCCGTCCCACTTCCCATAGTTCCTTTCCGTCTCCTGTGGCTACGAGACCTCATCTGGGAGATCCCTGCAATCCATTTTGCGATCCATGTTGTACGTGTGGGGAAACGTGTAATTCAAAAGAAGCTTACGCACAGCATTCAGATTTTAGGGTCCATCCGCCTGCTTGTATTTCCAGTACCACGCAATATCCGCTGTTGTTGCGTGGTATAATACTTAAATTTTCTTCTCGAAAGTAGCCTGTAGCACACTTAATATTCTAAAACAACGTAGGTACAATAAAGGGACCAAATTAGACCTTGCACAAAGAGCAATGATCCTGCGATAAATTCGTTATCTATCGTTGACGAGGTATCTCGTATTTATTCGTCATTTCGTACATGAAATGTTTAATCTTGATCCTCCGATCTACAGATTCATCCCCTTTTCAAATTTGCATATCAAGTACTTCAAGTTGCATGTGCCCTTCAGTTTTACACGGGAAATATAGTCTCATAGGGTCTTTTAAAGGTTCTCGGTTTTACAATCCACTCGGACACATGTAATATTTTAAGCAAAAGAAAGAAAACTTCAAATTCAATGGTGATATCTTATTTAAGTTTGATGAGGTAGCCCAATAAAATTAAATTGATAATGAGGTATTTTTACCAGTGAATCCTACTTTAACCTTATGATTAGTATCGATAAATTTATTGTTTATACTATTAACTTCCCGACTTGGGAAACTTTTGTGGGGTGACCCCCTTCAATTTCGTTAGGAATGTGGAAGGAAAATTCACGAACGCATGCAACCATTCTCCACCTCCGCTAGGTTGCCTGATTATGCATCGCTTCCTTTTTAAATATTCAAAAAATAATTAATTCAATTTTTAAATATTGGCCAAATATTGACGACACGTCGTTATCGTGAAATGCGTAAATAGGCGTGTTTTTTGGAAGTAATACCTATACCACCTAATTGTTTAACTGTCAACAATTTGTCAAATTAAAGGGGTTTCAAAAATCTTTAATAGTAACAACTGACTTGGTTGAAATTGGTTGAAATATTGAAAAAATAATCTCCCTGTCAGTTTTAGGTCAGCCCCTCTTCGAGTAGCATTAGAGATAAAATCGAGATAATAGAGATCATAAGACCTTACCTGATTGGTTTTCAAGAAATTCAGCCAGTCAATTGTGTTAGTTATAGTGATCCAGTTGGGATGCTAATACAATTATGTTATTATAGTGTTACTTTTTCTAGAGATGATTCTCGTTAGGATGAGTGATTAATGTATTTATTTCCATCATGTACAAACGGAAATATTTAGCACATGGCTTTATTTGATCCGCCAAAAAAAATTACTGATAAAAATATGCCTTTTGATGCACAGATTTACATACATTTAATCGAATGAAAATGGGAAATTTAATTCAAGTAGGTACTGTTTATTTGAATCAGTTCAGAAATTTAAGCTGGTGGAGCCGGCCTTCATGCATTTATTCCACGGGATCAACTTAAACTTAGATCAAAGCGACAATGGGTAGTATAGCAGCAAGTCGTTCATGGTTTTGAACGGGAGCTAGTTTGCATTTTATTAAGAGAATTTGCAAACTTTTGGTATCACGAAATTTTGCCTCGGGCGCGTTATATTTTAGAGCGACATGAAATCGCGTGTTTTGGGGGGTTGGTGCCATCGTCGTTTCACGACTCCTCTTTGCCCCTCCGCGTGTGTCTTCTGCCCTCTCTCTCGCCTCGTCCTCCCAAATTCCTCATTCCTCCCGTCTCCAACCCCTTCCCCCCTCGTTAATGCGCTCGCTTTAAAGCCCACTCTATCAAACGGGGGCCGCCGACCTCCCCCCTGCCTCCGCCCCTCCCCCCCCGACGCCCTCTTTATCCCTCGCCATCCATCCAAACCACCTCCTCCTTCTCTTCCTCTCTTTTCTTCCCTCCTTCCCACCCCCTTATTTATCGCCCCGTTACCCTCCTCCTTACTCCTTGATATTCTCTCTCCTATTCCGTTTTCCTCTCTCCCTCGGCTCCTTCTTACCTCGGCTCTTGCGTCCTATATCGTGCCTTCTTTCTCCTTGCCCATATTCCATCTGTTTTTCCGTTTCCCTCCACTCTGCGTCAATCCTCCTTCCTCTCCTCGTTCCATTCATCTTTTCCATTGTCCTCCTCCCCCCTCCCTCATTTACCTCATTCTTTCTCTCTCCCTCACTGTCTCCTCATCTCTCTCCCTAATTACATGTGCCCATCTTCTCCACCGAGCTGCTTGCTCATCCTCTCTCTCGGTCTCGTCCCTCTATATCTTACCATCCTGCCCCCACTCAGCTTCCCTCCCTCTGCTCAAGCCATCCCGCTCGGCCCCAACGAAGTATGTGCTGGAGAATTCCGAAACTGGTTCTCTCTCGTGCACCGCGACTCTGAGAATATTGTTTGCTAAAGCCACCGCCACCGATGTATCCTTACGAGCATGGCCGCCGCTACATCAGCCAGACTTGCAACGTATTAGGCTTTCGTTGAAGATGAGGCTTTGGGCCTTTCAGATATTGTTCATATTGGTGGAAGTTTAAAGTCCTTATTGAGCATGCGAGAGATGCGAGCCCTTTATACTATCCTGTATAGTTTTTTTAGGACATCGATGTTAGTACAAATTCTGGCTTGGATACCCATAACTGCTGGAAATACGACCTTTACTTAACATGCTGTGTTTACCGGGGTTTTGAGGGTATCACGTTGGCGATTCTTGACTAGCAGGCATACTTACTAATGAGAAATTTAACTGTTTTCTACCAGCTTTTATTGTACTAAGTGTTTCTCCTGCCGCAGTGTTTCTAAGTTTTTTCTCAGCCATTAAAAAAAAACAAATATGCTCCTTATTATGTGATTTTTTCACGGCATTGATTGGTATTTTTTGATTGATTATTATTGTCAATTGCCTTCGTTTGCATATGAACTCTATATCTCTTTTTTATATCAGCATTTTAATTTTCATTATCCATCGAGGCGCAAGAATTTTCCGCTAATCCCTTTTTCACTCCATTACGCCCTAATTTTCTTTCCTTTCCTTCGATTTTGTCACCCTTTTCTCCCTTGAACTCAATTTCTTCATATCTCTGTCTAACCGCTTCACCCATTGTCACCCCAAGATTTCACCTTACGTCTTAACTTTTTTCTTGCGCAATCCTTCCTTTGTCCTCATCTCTCCTTCTTGCTCGTAAGCCAGTCCACAGACTCACTCCGCCCTTCTGTCCTCACTAATCCCTTATTCCCTTAATAATGACTTCCCTGCCCTTCTGTGACCATTCCATTCCATCCCTACTCCCGTCCCAGCTTCTTCTTCTCCTTCCCTCTTCAAAATTTACATCACCCGCTTTTCCCTTTTCCGTTTAATACCTACTCAAGTACTCCCTCTTTCCTTTTTTTATCTCCGAGGTCGCCTTATCTCCTCCACCCCTCTTCTCCCTTATACGCGACCCAGGCATGTTTTTGGGTGGCTGCAGTATTGCTTTTCTGCGGCTTGCATACCTGTGGCAGTACTCCCCGTGGTTTCGGAGCGAATTAAACATTTTCCCCATTAAAAACCCTGCTTTCTCCCATTGTGAATGATCATCAATCATACATGCGTCCTCCTGTCCTTGAAAAACCGCACTTGTGGCACTTGCCTTCGGATAGTTGGGAGAGAAAATGCACATTCTTCTAGCGGACGCATTCGAGAAAAGAAGACAACATTTACGCTAGTAAAGAGTTATTTCCGTCACGGAGGTGTCTTTCACTAAAAAATGTAAAGGATGAAATTCAAAGCCTTTTCTAAATAAATTACATGCACATTTTTTCTTTGCATACTCAGCGGTGTAAATAGTTGATTAAAAATACTCATGACGTAGGATCTAGTTTTTTCCCGGCGTATAATGCTGGTGAAGTCTTCACGGGTTCTCCACCGGGTCACCACGTGTGGAAGCCGGTGATCCGGAAAATACGAGAAGAGAGAGAGAGGATTGGAAAGAGCCAATCAGGAGCGAGCTTGCGGAGCGAATCCCGTGTGACCTGAGAAGAGCCAATCAGGAGTGACCTGAGCCTAGGCGAAAAGTATATATACTGGCATTTTCTTGGACCTGACACTCAACGCCCTGAGGACGATGGCAGTGTTAGCCGTCGAAACGTCGGCCTTAGCCGTTTCCCTGACCCGGTGGAGAACCCGTGAAGACTTCACCAGCAAAAATACTCATCATCATCATCATCATTGGTCATCAATCCTCAGATTGGTTTGACGCAGCTCTCCACTGAGTCCTATCAGCTAATCTCTTCATATTTACGTATACCTCTCTTTAGCGTATATCTTCTCTTATCAACGTATAGCTTTCACATCCTTCATCACTAGTTCCATATATCTATCACGAAACCTTCCATTCCCATTCTTCCCTTCCACTTGTCCCTCGACGATTGTTTTCATCAGGCCATCATGCCTCATGATGTGGCCGATTAAGTTGTTCCGTGTTCTTCTCAGGGTATTCAGAAGACTTCTCTTTTCTCCCTCTCTTCTTAGGACTTTGTCGTTACTTACTCGGTCGATCCATTTAATCTTCATCATTCTTCTGTAGCACCACATTTCGAATGCTTCTTTCATCTTAAAAATACTAACGACACAAATCTGCTTTATCTCCATATGCACTTCTTTATTAGTTGAGAACTTAAAAGTGAGTAGATTTATTATATTAAATAATTATAATCCGCTCCATTTCCAGTTTATTTTATAATATGTTAACCGAAGAGTGAGCCAGCGATTACAGACACAAGAGATACACTTAAAATGTGGCTAATATTTCAATCGCATAGCATCATTGGTATTCGCCAAATATCCTGCGGTTGATGAATCATTGCGTACCCGGACGATATGATATTTAACCGACGTGTCGTTTGCGTCACGATTCCTCAACATCTCCTCGGTTTTGTATGCTGCTGTTGCACGTCACATTGTAGCGTGGATCAAAACCGTTCAGACCAGGTGAATAGCGGAAAAATCCCCATTCAAGTATCAGAGTTTATTTAGATGAAATCAATTTTGTGGAAGTGATTTTTACATTTCAGTTCTGTATTCTTAGTTTATTATCCAATTTCCTTGGTATTTCCTGGATAGGTAAAATGAAATCATTATCTTTGACGCAAATTCCTTAAGAGGTAATAGTCTTATAGTAAATTTCCACTGGAACGTTGGCTTTCCAATTTCTTTGTCTTTTCGCTTTCGTGGATTGTTTTCCACCCTGTCCTTACGTGGTTACTCTTGGTATTAACCCTCTGGTAAATGGCTGTGTGTCAACAATATTATTGCATCTGCACCATAACACATTGTGTGCATATAAGCTGAAGATGGGACTTTTTATTTTCAATTTTGCACAAAGATGAGACGTACTATTATTATCTCTCAGTTTATTTTTCTCCTATGAACTAATTATTACTAATGATAGGCCTCCTTAAATGAAGAAAAGGATGATAAAAAATTATATTCAGAAAAGCAGAAAAAATGTTGTAAGGAATTTGAATCCATTTCACTGTCTTTTTGATTATTTTTACGTGTTCTTTACATGTTGTGCCTCATAAAATGAAGCTTTTTATACAATTATTTGGTATTATTGATACTGAGTGTTTTTGAACTCGTCAGCCATTCCATCTACGACCAAATCAAAGGATCGCATAGTATTATATGCTTAATGATATCCCCTTTACGTGTACTGGACCTGTAATTTAGTGTCAATTTGTTACGTTTTCTCTGGTGAGTTTTCTCCTAACGTCGTAGCTTAAGTTCCATATGGTTCATTAAATATCAGAATTGTTTTTTCTCTCCTTTCAGGTAAGTGTATCGGTTTGTGCCCGCTGAACATAGTTGCATCATCCTCCTTTGGTCGGTGAGCTGAGTGGTCCATGGGCTTCGTAGATGTAGGGAACTAGTCCGCGGTATTTTCCGGCGCTCCATTCAGCGGTATCACCCCTGTGTCTCGGCCTTCCAGGTGAACTATTTGATTCTAAGTGTGCTAGCAGATTTGAAAGATTTTTCATGTGTTTCGATGGCATAAGAACCTCTTTAATTTAGACTCGAAAAATTCACATACACTCTAGTAAATCAGCCGCTATGAAGAAACTGAAACTACTAATCAGATGAATTGTGAAAAGTGAATGGTAAGTCTGCCGCTTAAATTTGAACATCAAGTAACGCCCATCCTCATTGCAAATTTCATTTGCTTTTAATGGTTGGCAGACATTTCAACTCGTAGTGGTAGTTTTGGGTCTTTTGGTAATCCAACTGCCAAAGTTTATATAGCACCCTCTCATCTAAGATCTTATTTCTAGGACGTACACATTATTAATGCCTTGGGCGGGATTTGTGTCGCCAAGTTAGCTGATTGCTTACCGGTCCACCGTGGCCGGCGCATTTTAATTTTCCCACAATGCTTTTTATTGAATTTTCTGTGTATTACCAGGTTCTTGCTTTGTGTAACTGCTTTCTCAGGGGGAGTGGCGAAGTTTAATACATCCGGTGTGGTTATCTAATCGAAAAAATGTATCAATAAAAGGTTACGGCGTAGTTCGATTTTGATGGATTATGATCATGAATTCAATTGCTTCAATTGAACTTCATTAAGAAAAGGCGCTATTATGTTTTATACGGCACTCTTGTTTTTTCGTGCTTTTATGTTGAATACACCAATCGTTTGGTTTATCTGTTACACAAAGCTACCATTACGCGCCAGAGAAATTTCCATGTCACTCGTCATCAGTAATCATCATGGAATTATGAAAGGAAAATATTCTTATTTTTTAATTTCACGCTTTGTTGTGAATGTTTTTGTTAAATCCTCATGTGCTACGGGGCTAATTTTGTGACGTGTGTCAGAGGTTGACGAGCTTTTATTGGGTTTAATCCTCCATTAATTTAAATTGTCCCTTTTATCCCCCTTCCCATTCACTCTTGGATCTCTTTGAATTTCCCATCTCCTCATATTTCTTTTATTACCGAGGCTTAATGTCATGCTCTAGCAATAAGTGAGAAAGTACATACTTATTGCTCTTAAGTTGCTCATTGGTTCTGTTTATTTTGTGAATAGCTTAGTGTCATCGTTCATCATACTCTTATTTCTTATGTTTCTTATTTTCCTCTTGGTTCCAAATGCGTAGCTTTGTGTTCCTGATCATTTTTATTTAGTCGGCTTCCATTGCCCCGATTATTGCTTTTCCTCATTGTTTTTCTCTCTCTATTTCCCAGATTGTGTGACACTTTAAGTAATAAGAACAAATGATAGATAAGTGTTTTTCCTACTCCTAGCATTCGTATGTTTCGTCTTTACATATTTTGTCAAAGCTCTTGTTACGTGTACGAGATTGCAATTGCCATTGCAGTGTAGGTTGCTAAAAATAAATTCCCTACTTTTCGATTCCCTCTCTTACCTGTGTATGAGATATATACACAGGTAAGTTAGAGTAACTCTTCACTGGACTTATATATTTCCAGTACTAAATTGGTAACTTTTACTGATACATAGAAAATTTATTCATCAGGGCATAACGTTCTGGGAATGCGAAGAAGTGAAAATTAAAGTTCTTTTTGCTCTGTGAAGTCTCAAAATGGGGGATATTTTTTTTGACGTTTGAATTGCTCGATTTTTTAGTTTTTAAGGGGATATTGTGTGGGGATTCATTTGTTTATATTTTCCTTTTTTCCTCTAAATATTCGCAGTCACGTGTTTATTTGATAGATGAAATTGAGTTTTCAATGATACCATTCGTTTTATGTTTATTTCTCACTAGATTCTATATTAATGTCACATTCTTCTAGTTCTATTATTTACTTTGTTTCAGTCATTCTCGGTCCCTAAAACATATTTGGAAGGGTTATTGTAGGAGGGCGTGTTTTGTTATATGAAGATAATCACCTTATTTGAGAACTGCATTGAAGAAAGGGCAGTGATTTTATTACCCCTCTTGGTAAATGTGGTATCCGGAGGAGATCATAATAATATAACCTCTTCCCGCGTGATTCGTAATCCTGTATTGATTCGTGCAGCAACCAAACAGAACGACTGACCTTCTGATCCAGTCTCTCTCACTCTCTCTTTGACCCCATTGAATTTTCTCTCATCACAGTCACACCTGCCATACTTTTCTTCACACTCTATTTTCTCCCTTATTTAATAGAGGATACCTGAAATCATATCGCGGTCATGTTACGCCAACTCTACGTCATGGCCCTTATCGCTTTGTGATTTAAAAAAATACCTTAGGCTCTTCTCTTCGACACTTTGGTTTCCTATACCCTTCTCCCAGGATACAGCCGCCCTCGCCCTTTTTTCTGTCTGTGGCCCGCACTCCGCATCGTCTGCGGTGAATTATCAAATAGCGCGCTCCGTCGTGGGCCGATCCCCTTCCCGGAAAGTAATTCGGTCACCCTACAACCGTTTCCTCCCCCCCATGCACTCCGCGATATCGTAATCCTTTTGGGGCTTAGTCTCTTTTCTTGCGTCCTGTTCTTTTTTTTCATTCGGTCGTTTCCGTCCGCTCGCGGAATCATTACCGGAAACGACCTACCCCACTCCCGTGCGTGTCGTCCCCTTTGTCGCTTCGGGTAAGGTATGCGAAAGGCGTATTTTTTTTTATCCCCGTCCTCGCTTTACGTTCCTTTTGCGTGGCGGAAGATTGCCTCGTTCCCTTTCCGCCGGGAGAGCTGTATTTTTTCAGCATTACGGAGCTTTTAAACACGCCGTCCTTCTCAAAATCCCTCCTGGTAGTTGGTTTTCTATTTCGTGGAAGTGGTGGCTCTTGTCGTAACTGTCAGGAGGCCGCAGTGCGGGGATCCCGGCGCCGCCGCCGTTTGGGAAAGTAGACTTCAAAGGCCGCAGCACTTCCCCGGCAAATTGTATTTTATTGCGTCTTCGTAGAGGTTTTAATTCCGCCGCGGGCTGGAACAATCCTTACCAATCATGGAGTGGTGATTTTCCCCTTGAAATGAAATTTCCTTTCCCGTGCAAATAGTTGATTACGAAACAGTTGATGCTGTGAAGCTTGTCTAATTTGATTTATTGTCGCTTGGTGGTATTGTTGGTGCACTTTTCTTCCTGATTGCAATTGCGCTATTTCCTTACTTTCCTCATGGTCCGAAGTACCATCTGTTTCCATTGTGATGTGTGATCGTGCTACTAAGTTTAATGAGTTGTTTGTTCTTTCGTCCATCATATATTTCTAATGCCAGGACAACAAAGGATCACAAAATGTGGTTATCAAAGTCTATTGTATGAAGACACCACGGAGGGACGAAATGAACACACATTTATTTTTGTATTTATTAATTGTGCCTATGTGGTGACGTTTATGCATTTCCATACTCTACATGTTGATTTTTGCATATACGAGGGGGGACCCAAAAATAACGGGAATTTCGTAATAACTTTTTTATTAATGAATATTTTCACACCAAATTTTGATCACCTTCAAAGTAATCCCCATTGACTATAACACATTTATCTAATCGTTTCTTCCATTGTTCAAATCAGCTTTTAAATTCTTTTACTTCAATGTTGTTTAGGCCTTCCAGCGATTTTTGTTTCACCTCTTCTACAGTCCCAAAATGTTTCCCTTTCATGTCCATTTTGAGTCTAGGAAATAAAAAAAAGTCACAGGGGGCAAGGTCCGGTGAATAGGGGGGGGGGTGAAAAATTGGCGTCATGCCGTTTTTAGTCAAAAACTGCTCCACAGACAGCGCGGTGTGGGCAGGTGCGTTGTCGTGGTGGAAGAACCAATCACCTGTGCGCCAAAGATCCGCCCTTTTCTTCCGGATGTTCTCCCTTAACCTCCTTAAAATCTCTAGGTACAATTTCTGGTTGACTGTCTGGCGCGGAGGAACAAATTCCGCGTGCACAACACCTCTGCAATCGAAGAAACAAATGAGCATTGTCTTGATGTTCGACTTCACTTGGCGTGCTTTTTTTGGACGGGGAGAGTCAGCTGTCTTCCATTGGCTTGATTGCTGAAAAAAATCTGGGTCCTCTTTCAACTGCTCTTGCAGCTCCAGAGAGGCCTGAAGTCGACGCTCCCTTTGGTCGGCAGTGAGAAGGCGAGGGACAAGTTTGGCTGCAACCCTTCTCATTTGTAAATCTTCGGATAAAATCCTCTGAATTGAACTCCATGACACTCCAGACATCTCACAAAGTTCATCGATGGTTCGGCGACGGTCTTCACGAACAAGGGTGTTGATTTTTGCAACATTGTCATCCGTTCTTGAAGTTGACGGGCGCCCAGAACGAGGTTGGTCTTCAATCGACATCTCTCCATTCTTGAAACGCGAAAACCAGTCGTAGACACGTGTTTTACTTAGGGCACTATCCCCATAAGCTGTTTTAAGCATCACAAGAGTTTTCCCCAAGTGGGCGGGAGTTTTCCCCAACAGAAAACAAAACTTCACAGCCGCGCGTTGCTCCCGGCAGTCAGCCATTACACGTTTTCGCTAAAACAGAAAAAGTTGGTTTACTGAAAAAAAATCCCACAGACGAACGGATTCACTCAGAGCAACCAGGCTTCGCACACTGACTCAGGAAAAGTCATTGCTTAGAACCCTCTACTGGAAAAGCCGATTCATCAATCCGCCGCCCCCCCACCGCGCTATTCCCGTTACTTTTGGGTCCCCCCTCGTAAAGCCTTGAAAATAAGAAGAGTTTTAAATGGTTTCGAGATTATGAAATAATTTGCTATTAATGAAACGATGTGAATAAGATTAATAAATAAAAAGTTTCTAACGAAATTGTGCGCAGTTACTTTTATGTTTTAAGTTCACTTGATTCTAAAAGTAAAGCTTTATTAGCTGAGAAACCTCTTGGGGAGGAATAAATAAAAGCACATTATTGGAACGGAGAAGATTATAATAGTAAAAACAGGTTGTTGTAGGGTAATCAGGGTTCAAATATGGTGAAGGAATGGAATGAGCGTGCTCATTTAAATACATATAAAAGCTGTTTTACACAAGGCAATAAATTACGTAGTCTAAAACAGCGTCAAATAGCCTATATTGCTCTGATGAAAGCATGGAAATAGGGGATATTTTCTGCGTAGTCATTAAAGCATATGTGAAGTTTCATGCACAATTCGTTGCTTTTCCTGCGCGTTTCTCCACGCAGAGCCCCATGACTATCCACGCAGTCTGCGCAATCACAAACCCCGTGTTAATCGATCGTTTAGTTAAATTGACGCATACAAAAATGTGCATTAAGGGTGCATCTTACCTGTGGATTGCAAGACGAGTTTTGTGACAAATGGGATAGCGTTGGGAGATCTCATGAGAAATACACGTGCCTTAAAACGAATGCGCTTGCCGTGAACCATGGAAAATAGTATGATATAGTGCCGTAGCCATTAATCGCGACGTGAAGCACACACACACAGAACCACTATGCCGCATATATATCGGCGTTACCTTCATTTACCCCGCACTCTGTTTCACCTGAACACAAAGCGTACGTACGCATTTATGAAGGACGAATAACATGTTTGACGTCCCGGGGACCATTAATTTTCTCACTGTTCCTAATTTTTCTCGATTATCTGTGTATACATACACTTGTGAGGTCACTCATCGGATCATTTTGGGTACTCGGGAACACTTCCTCTCCTTTCTTCTTTTACCCTCATGAGAATCTTATGACATTTTCGTGTTACAAAGAGATTTTGCCTCAGGGGGTTATTTCTGCCGTGCCACCTCGAGATTTCATGGTTCGTACCTCATGAATATGACGCCCTCCTAAATCTGATCCATCATCTGAAATGTAGGCTGCGTGGGAAGTACGTATATAATGTCCATTTAAACCTTTAAATCTTTCACGCTTGAACACTGATTATTATTAGATCTTTTTTGTAGTTTTGACGCTGCATTGACTAGCAACATTTGTCAATTAATTTTCTCTTTCAAAAGTACTTCAGAACACATACCATGTTTCCTTAATATTTTGGACTTCATCATTTTCCTTGTCATTAGGTAATCTATTAAATTCCCCATGTCAACGATTTTCAATGAATCACATTATGTATGATATTTAATAATGGCTTCGCAAAAAAATTGTTTGAGATCCCTAGAATTTGGATCCATGGTCTTCTAATTTCACGGTCAATGATTTAATATCTTTTCTTTAGAAAGAGCCACGTTGACTTATTTATGGACTGGTGCCAATGCTTGATTTCCTTCTAATTAATCCATCTCTTTTCGGGGAAATATCCTTCTAGTCTTAGAAGATAGGTCGTTGATATTTATTCCTGGGCATTTATCCTGAGGAAGTTATTATTTGAGGTAAAAATTAGGCATAGCAAAGAGGTTTCACCAGCCATACCTAATTGTTTTTAAATAATATGTTTGCAAGAGTACTCATTAGCACATTTTCGAAACTGGTTTTCATTGGATTGCTTTTATTACCCTCCCAGATGCCTGATATTAAGGCAATGATACCCCGTCTCACACAAAAGTATTCCATGCATATGGAACGAATTAAAAAATAATTTAAATCATTTTCTGGAAACAAAGAGGAGGTTGACCTTCGGCTCTTCGCGCCGAGTAGTAGTAGTAGTTGTAACAAAAAGGCAAATAAAAACTCTTTTCCGCTCTGCGAGAATCCCCTTTCTCCTTATTTCGAGTTCAAAAGCTCCTGTCGCCGTGGCCCATTCATACTCGCGGGAGAGACTTCAAACGCGCCGCCACGCTCTCATTATGGCGCCGGGGAATTTCTTTTTTAATCCTCGTCCCTTTAGCTCTCTGATCGCGCGAGGATTTCTCCTCCTCTCCAGCTCGCTCGTCTCTCTCTCTCTCTCCCCCTCTCATTTTCTCCCCTTTCTTTCTTCTCTTTGCCTATCATCTCTTTCCATCACGCATGCTCAAGGGGAGGAGAATGGGGTATTCGCAGTCGATTCATTGGCGTGTGTTGACGGAGCGGTTGAGGGAAACCAGTTCCCCGTCGAGTAACGAAGGCAGGTAGCTCCTCGAGTGTGTCGTAAATGGTGGGTTGGACGACGGGACTGGAAGGGGCAATGTGGGAGGATACGGGCGTCTCAGTGCCATCGACGGCCCCCTTTCCGCGCCGAAAAAAGTGCAGGATCGGAAACGGTGCATCGATTGGAATGGTTGGAGCAGATTCCGTGCATTGAATTCGAACGCGGATGGCGCCGTTGATGGCGATGATTAATGCCCGCCTATTGGAGGGCGTCCGTCGGATTGTTACTTGCTTTTTGATTCATGTCATCCATTGCTTCCGTTGCATCGTGATCATTGGAGAGATCGACGAGATTAACTCCTTTTTCTCTCTCTTTCTCTCCCCGCTCTGTGTTTCACCGTGATGTTATCTTCCCCCCGTCAGGGAACAGATTCTGTCGGTTCCATCGGGGAGGAAAGTTGGCGCCATAAATATCTTTCTTTTCCCAGAACCATTTGATGTTTTCATCGGCACACGTACGTCATTCTTTGAATTCCCATCGATAATTGTGAATAAAAAGTGTACCGGTTTAATGGGAATATTAGAGCACTAATTTAATCTCTATGTTCCAAGATTAGTAGCGTAGGAATGGGAAAATCTGTAGCCTGTACTTCATTTCAATTTTATGGCTGTCAACAAAATGAGCAGCGTTTACCACTTGCTCAGAGATTAATTATCGTTACATGATGGTTTGTTAGTAGCATCTTAAATGTTGGTAAAATGTTAATTTGTTACTAATACATTTGTCTGATCGATAGATAGATAGATATCAATGAGCCTCTTTTTACGTTCTTAAATTAAAGAGGTTGGAGAGCTAATTTAGATTCTAACCTAGACCCTCGGGATTGAGGGGCAAGTAATTTAGCTAATGCACTAACCGGATCCGGAATGACATTCTATGATGAATCAGTATATATTAGTCGATACACATAAGGCTGATTTTGTTAAGTCAAATAATTGGTGATGCGTCTTGTCCAACACGTTTGCACGATTTTTGGAGCCGTATTTTAATTCTCGAATATCCTCTCCCAGAGAAAAAAAAACCACGGCGCTCAGAGGCAGATGATTAATCCTCATAACACTCCTACGCATGGAATAATACTCCTTTCGATTGCAAAATTGAGCCGGCAAGTGTCCGATCTAGACCCAGTGCAGTATCCAATACAGATCATATTTTTCTCCATCCGTTGAGTTCATCTAATAGGAATTTTATATCTCGGAGGAATTTTGATGGATAAGTCTCGTTTCCGGGGGATATAAAAATTCGCCCTTCTGTTAGGGAGAGAGGGAGGCGGGCACCGTTCTGCACGCAAGGATGGGATCTCTCGGGCGCCTTGACGATTCCAATGGTGGAGGAAACGTGCTCATTAAGCTGCGGGGATCTCTCTCGCTCGCGCCCTGCTCATCCGCCCTCTCTTCCCTTCCGCACACTTCCTCCCTCCTCGTCAGACTTCCTCCGGCTCCTCATCTCCTCGCCTTCATCATTTTCTCCTCTTTATCCCCCGCCGAGATGAGCCCTCGCGGGCCCCGCTCACCCTGCAACACCTCTCGACGTGAGCACCCCCTGCTCATTTCAGTCTCCTTGTCATGTAGTCTCCTACCCCACCCATCCACCCCTTTTCCCTCCTCCTCTCTCCACCCCTTCTCTTACTCTCCTAATATCTTCATGGTGGCGTGGTAGGAACTTTTCTTTGTGCTAGAGTGAAATAAGTACCGATGGAGTGTCGCTCATATTTAACGCAATTCACTTTTAACTGTTCCGCCACCATGATGTGTCTGCAACATCAGCCCTGGTACTCCTTTTTAACACTCTCGTGCTCAAATCATGGGTCAGACGCGAAGTGCTTTGAGAGATTCTCTGTCGCTGTACTTGTCCAATGTTTTTAATGCTTTGCTTTTTCACCCTTTTCGTCATTGTGTGCGCATTTCAGTGTGAACGATTCATCTGACACGCATTAAGCTGTTGTTTTTCTGACCTCTGCAAATAAAGCTCCGCTTAAACGTAGTCATCTTAAGGCGTAGGTTCCATGAATTTTCGGAACCTTATCTTAATGTTTCAAATAAATATTTTGACCACTTTACTCCTTCCTTAATTCCCCATTAATCTGTGCAAGGTACAGCCACAGATTATGATTGAAAGCTCGGAATATTTCATTGGAGCGATCAACAAAAATTCTAATAATTCTGTAAATGCTCCGATGTACACTTATTTCGTGCAAATCAGCTCAATTTCTTGTAGTAGAGAAGGGATGTATTACTATTTACTCAAGCTATACAAAAATATATCAGTAGTGTCTCCCATTTGTGTTATGTTGAGTCCCCTATGTGTATCTCACTTTTTATTCTATGCGTGTCATTTTGCATTGAATGTACCACCTTGTAACATTGACTTAGAATACTAGCATATTACTCTGTGAATGTCTTTGTCTCAGCTATTTATTTCATTCTTTTTATTTAAAATCATGTTACCAATGCTCAGCTTTATTTTCGCATCACGTCATGCCTTAATTTGACTCTTGTAACTTACTCACCCCTTCTCGATCCACAATGATTCTCCTTCCTTCATTCCTCCTCCTCATCCCCTCAGTCGTTAAATTCATCATTCCACTCTTCATTCCTTCAACCTTTCCTTTCCTCTCCTCATCTTTCTCTTCACGTCCTCCCTCTCCCTTCTTGTTCCATCCGCTTCCTGCTATCCCCATTATTAAGGAAACTGGCTTCGGTCGTGCTTTTTTTCTCCTCGCCGAGGAATTGATTCTCCTTCCACACTCTTATCATTTTTCTTTCTCCTTGTGAATCTACTGGCCTATTCTTCCGCATCCATCACATTGCTCTCCTTTTCTTTGAATCGTTGATTTCGCTATTTCAAGCGATTGCCGCTGGAACGGCGTTTTTCGACGGTTTTATTTTCAATAAGAGTGATCGTGGGCAGCATTCGTGAATTCCGTAGTGATCAAGTCGTACTAAATGCTCTTTCCTGTTGTGAGGGCTGCTCTTTTAAACCTTGCGAAGTCAAGGAATACATGTTTTTGCTATCCTTTCGGCAGCGTAATCTTGGCAACTCTTTGCTATTCGGCTTTTCGCAAATACTTGTGCAAATGTGAATCTGTACCCTCCTAGATTACTCTGACATACGGCTACCCATTTCCTTATGGTTTTATGGTGTGACTATTAGTGGCTTAAAGTAAGCTCAATATTTCATTTATGTGGTCAAAACATTCATAAATAAGGGTAAATCGTCCTGTTTCTAATCCAGCATGTTTATGTTTTTTTCATTTCAAAGGGCAGTTTATTCTTGTGTTCGAGAGGATATTAGGTGTTATTTAGTGCACCCTTATTTATTAATTATCCTTTATCTTTTCTTAGGTGCTATAATGCTCCTACTATCATATGAAAGTATTAGTCATAGTGCTGGTCGTAGCATTTGTCACAAAATACTTAGCTTGAAGCCCTCTAATGTATTTTTGTTTTCCGTGGATATGTATATGTTATCCTCCGCTCAATATACTATTGTAGGTTACTTTTAAATTTTATAGCTGTAAGTATTAGGAAAGAAGTATTTTAAAAGATATTAAAAGGTATTTAAAAGGCTTTTGCTTACCATTATAGGGCATTACTATGATAATTCGATTTGCTCTGTGTCATCGACTAAAGCGCTTCAAAAGCCGCAACTCCTAGAGTGCATTCTGTTTCCCTAAAAACATCGATCGTAAGCTCCGAAGGGAAATATTCAAGGCTGCATCTGGTTTAAAGTGCGGAGTCTGTTTGAAGTTCTCCACTATCCCTTTAAAGACTGCCTTTCCGAGAAAACCACGATATCACGTTAACTGTGTTTCCCGTTTCGTTCCGAGTGTTCATTTAGGAGAAGATAACCAAAAGTAGGGGCTTAATGAAATCGCCGTTTACTATTCTTAAGTCGGTGCCCATAAAATTAAAATTGGCTTAAGGTTAGGCTTAGAAAAAAAAGGCGCCTTCGACCGGTGGATGTTCGAGAGTGGGGATTTTCCCTTTTCTCCCATTACTCGCGTCCGTTGTCCCGCGGTCCACATCGTCCTCCTTCTTGCCGGAGATCTTCTTACTTCCACCCTCCTCCACGCATCTCTCCGTCTGATCGACATCCTTTGAGTTGTCTTACTCCGTCCGCCCCCCTGGTCCTCGAACCAATCTCCTTCCCCCCGCTCCCTCGGACCTCCCCTTTCCCTCAAACCAACCCGCCCGCTCCCTTTGCCCTTTCGCCTCATCGACTTTATCCTTATCGCGTCACTCCATTTACTTCGAAACCATTATCCGCAACCCTCCCCGAAAAAATCCCCTCTCCTCCAGCTTCTCCTCCTCCCTCCCCCTCCTCCCTTAACTCTCTCCAACTCTCGGGTCTCATCCCCGTTCCCTCATGTTCCCCTCGTCTTCTCCTGCCCCGCCTCCCATTGCCAACGACTTCAGACTTTTTCCGATGTCCTCTTTTTCCTCCCATCGCTCTTTTCATCAATCCCTCCCCTCTTTATCCTTACCTCCCCGGTTACTCCCTTCCACATCAGCTGGACCTTCTTCCTTCCTTCTTAACTTAATCTCCTTCTCATTTTCTCCCCCTTTTCCTATTGTCTTCAGTCCAGTTGTTCCCACCCCGCCTCCACCGCGTTCTTTCCCTCTCCTTGCTCACCCCCATCCCCGCCTGTATCCTATGGCCTTCCAGGACCCCCTTTTCTGTCGCGCCCTCCGGAACTATTCCTCCCGATCCCTAAACCCCTCCGTCCTTCCCACCATCATCATCCTTCTTCTTTACTCCCACAGCCCTTCGGGCACGGCAGGGGCTTTTCGCTTCTCATCCCCGCATTACGATCATCGTCATGGAAACGTTTTGTCTTTTCCATCCGAATCCACCCACGTGCTCTCCTTTGGCAGTATCCTGCCATGTAAGAACTTTGATTTGTTCCAAATGAACATGTCCCGTGTATGAGCGTCCTGTCCCGCTTCATCGAGCCCACCGTTCCCTCCTTTCTCTCTCCTCCGCCTTTTCAAAGCCCGAGGGAGTGTTTCCCAGAATATATTTCCATTTTATATGATTCCTCAGAGGTTTACGAGAACAATTTTCCTGATGGAAAGGGTCATTGTGTATTTTGCTCTTTTGTTTACCTTTCTATCTCATTTCATAAAGTTTGGTTAGTCACCTAGTGTTGATATAATTGTGATGGCTTGGAATTTGGTATTGTATTTTTAGCAATTCATGATTAAAAGAGTGGGCCAGTTCCACTACCGTATTTGTTACATTGGCAATGTAAGTCTTACATGATGAAATCAGATCTTAATAAATTTTTTCGTCCTGTGAAAATACTTGCCTCTTTCTATAATGCAATATTACGATGAGATAAAAAACCTCCCTTCGAAAAACATTATTGTTCTCTGTAATTCTTCCGACATTTTTAGTTTTTAAAAACTATTCTATGGGCATTTATTATTCTGCCCTTTGCAAAAAAGTGAGTCACTACTTATTTTTTGAGCTGAAAGTGGGGAAAAGACGTCCATTGGAACTGCGTATCGAAAAGACAGGGATGAATACTATAGGTTAAATTTCCATTTGCTATTTTCATGTGGTATTGGCCAAGTGATATGAAATTCCTATTATTTTATATTTAATTGTTTCTTTTTAATTTATCTTTGTTCGCTGCTCATTCTTTTCAGCGCTTCTTGAAGGATTTTTGAATTCCTTCCTCCATTGTTTTCATCGTGGCTCTCATGCGTGCGGTTAAGGTGGCTACTCACTGATTACGTGCCTAGATCTCTTCAGTAATGAATACCCTAAACATCTACATCTACGCAATACCCTTCCAGCCAACATGAGGGTGAAGATTACCAAACATGCTTTAAAAGCTACGAATTACGTGCTACGATCAGCAATATGTATGGAAGTAAGAGAGTGAAATCAAGTAAACTGTTTTATTCCACACCGTTTATTCGGTACACTGCAACCGGTTTCAACACTTCCATGTCGTTATCAGGGGACAATAAGGGGCAAGAGAAGTGTTAAAACCGGTCGGGCTGTACCAAAAAACTTGGAATTACAACCAATGTTGTGTCAATAACCTTAGAATAACAAAGTTTACTTGATTTTACTCTCGAACATGAGCTTCCACGAAGTAAGCTTTCGAACCATTGATGATGTATGGAAGAAAGTGGATGAATATATTATTTACTGATTACCCAGCACGAGTAAACCTGTCATGGCGCACGCCCTTGTGGCTGCTAACAGAGAACATGTGGTTGTAGAGGAGTGTTTGAGCACCATTTCTATCGAACTGCCATACTATTTCTCTGCTACAGTCTCAGCTGTCATTCATTTTATTCGATGAATAGGTTAGATCAGCTACTTCATCCGGCAGACATTTCATTTTCAGGAAAAAATGACATCTTCTTGCGATGCTAAAAGTAGAATTTCTGCTACAAGTTACTTAAGCCCACGTGATTTCAAGTATAATTTCCTGATAAGGAGTGTTGAAATGCATTATCCCATTTTCGTAGCGATCTAATTTTGTCAAATACTAGATGTGCCAGTTAAATGACAAGACTTTCAATCACATGGTCTACGCAAATTCATCCAGAAAATATTCCGTGCGTAACCGGGGATCTTAATCGTTGAAGTGCGGAAGTTTACTCACTCGTGGCTGAATAGGAGGAGATCGGTGTGACCCTAGGGAGAATGGGAAGGGGAGATTCTTAGGTGCACGCTTGTCAGTCTTGCGGTGGCGCGACGGGCTTTTGATCCTCTCGCACCTTGCCCTTAATCACGGCGCGTGAATAGCCGGCCGCAGCCGGACGCCCTCCCATTCATCGCGTCGGGGCGTCTCCCCGGAAGCAAACGAACCGGTGTCGCTGCATTCTTTATCCTCCGCCACCTCCACAACCCCTCTCCCCTTCCAGCCTCTCCCCCGACAGTCTTTCCTCACGTGTGGAGCGAGTAAGAGCCCCCTGTGAAGGAGACATATGGCACGCGTCTCCCAGCCGCTCTTTCCTTTTTGAAGTCGTCCGTCCGCTCTTGAGTGGTGTGTGTGTACATACAAGCTTCGGCTCCGTCACGCCGTCTCCTTGAAAAATTTGACCCTTTCCCTCGTCAAAACCCCTTTCCGTTCTTCTCCTCGTGTTTTACCCTCAGTCACTCGTATTTACCCTTTGCTCCGTGCACTAGGAGAATCCAGCGTCAAGACGGCTCCGCCCGATGTGAGCCCATTTCCCTTTTACCTCCCCCCACCCGCGCCGTCTTCCATTTCACGCATATTCTTGTGCGGGCGGAATGTGTCATCCGTCACACTCCACCCTCTCCCCTTCCCTTCATTCACTCGCGCGCATGGTTCCCAACACGCGATCAAGCCCGCCCGCGAGACAGGCGAAGGTATCGTTTTGACGCCTCGCTGAGATGAGAGCGAGGAATCGAGAGGGTGGCTGGCTGTCAGGTCAACCGTCACTCTCTTCTTCTGGAGCCTGATCACCCAGCATTGAAGTAGACATGATGGGAGCCTAAATTTAAATGCATGAGATCTCGAGTCGACAGAGTAAACACCGGGGATCGTACATTTTTTTCCTTGGTGCATTGACGGAGATTGCACGCATTTACTTCAAACTTCTTGGAATGGGCAATTACTGGCATTGATTGTCGATTTTTATTTCATCCTCCAATTGGATTTAGTTTTTCAATGAATATTACATTTTTAAAACAAATGCTTAGTAAAATGAATTAGATATTCTTCATTAATACATTATAACGAAACAGTGGTTTGCCGAACCATTCGGAAATTTGAATTTCATTCAATTGATGTCAAAGAGCACTCATCAAATAATATTTTTCCATCACTATCCATAATACGATAAGTATGCTCTTATGGCATGCACTGTTTTTATTTTTTTGGTATCGCAAATTCCCGATCATGTTCAATAACTTTCATCGTAGATTAAACTCTTACCATTGCTGGTAGAACTTTGGTAATAAACGCATTATCAACCCTCACTAATCATTGATAATTTTTCTCCAAATATGCTAAAGTCATTTCCTGAGAAAACATCAGTAAATTTGTTTGAGGATGGATATCAAAACCAAATATTTAATAGATAATTGTTTCATTTTCCATCGATACTCAATTTGGGCCAATGCTGTACAGTTGTGAGGATTTACATTTCATTTTACCATACTCAATGCCATCCATCTTTAAAATCATTTATATTTAGTGTTCATATACTTTACATTCTATGAAATACCCAATGAATCTGATGTTGTTCTTTAGATGAACTTCATTTCTTATGTAGGTTCATAATGTTTTGGTAAATTGTTTTTGCGAATAGAAAACGGGTATAGCTATGCCTTTTTGGTTATAATGTTTATATTAGCAAGAAGTTCGTTTGATGCACTTTTTGTGACTAAGGTAACACTTGATAACCACTGAAGGGCAGTAAGCGTCAATATTTGCTAACTTTTTAGGAAAACCAGACATTAAACTGGGCCGTAGATATTTAAGTCGTGAACCCATAAAATAAAAAAGAACGAGATAATGAAAAGATTTACATTTTAATTCTTTACATATACTGCCAGATTTAGTTGTGGATAGAGAGGATATGATATGAATGTAGATAGGTATTCTATGACAGCTTGCGATAGCTGTATTGACAGAGGAGAATAGTACCCTTCATTCCTGGGAATTTCTGAGATTTAGAATAAATGGGAACGGTTTAAAGTGGCTTTGACAAAAATACGCATTATTTTGTGAAGCTGCCGGATATGGACCTCAGGAGAAAGACAAAATTGAGATATTTTTAAATTTCTGATTTACTTCTCCCAATTTTAATTGATCTTCCCTTGGCCAGGGATTATGAGAGTACTGGATTTATACCGCCCAGCTCACTTCGATTTCTGGTATTGAGAGTTTGAAGAATTTCTGGTATTGAGAGAACGTGTTTTGGATTTCTCTGTGTATTCTGAATTTTATCCGATCGATCCTAATGCCCATCGATTTCTGGTATTGAGAGTTTGAAGAACTTCTGGTATTGAGAGAACGTGTTTTGGATTTCTCTGTGTATTCTGAATTTAATCCGATCGATCCTAATGCCCATCGATTCCAAATCAACGCATTCATAATTCATTTGGAATAATATTTTTTTCCAGCAAAGCTTTAGTTGGCAAAATGTTTCCCTGATGAAATACGCTTCCTTGGAATAGTTAACCAAACTAAAGTGTTAGATTTTGCATTTGATTTGCTTTTTTTAGGTGAAGCTGTATTTTGCGTTGTGCCTTAATTGTATGATATCAATTACATTAAAATTTAACCGGCATACGTTATTGCTAAGTTTAAATTAAATCACTTGGCAGTAAAAAACACTTGACTCAACTGGGTGAACTTTTTGTCGATTCAAAATGGGTGGACTACCTAAATCTCCAGTAAAGTCTTATGCAGACTCACCTTTTAAACGCCATTGTAGGGTCCTATTACCCCAGCATATTCTGGAAACAAAGGGCAGTGGACAGATAATTAAGATTTTATATTTGGTTCAAATGAGTGGTATTTAGATATATGTATTGTAACCAATATGTGGGATATTGATTTTCTTCAACAAATTTGAATGGCTATGATTGCTAGAATGTTAGGGAGGAACCTAAGGAGAAGAGTACAGTTTCACTATTGACTGCATCATCGACCGGTACCTTATGCTCCGGAGAAAATTCTCCGACGCCTCTGATTCGTCTGATAGCAAGAGAAGGTGGAATGGGACATCTCATCTCATATTTCCTATTTCTCGCAAGTCTTCCTTAAGGGATTCCATTAGCATAATTGACGGATTATTATCAACTTCCTTCCGAGAACTGTGTTAATATTTTTCCTTTATTCCAATTCCCTTTTAAGAGATTATTTTGGGGGAGTTAAGTGGGAGGAGGGACGATTCTGGGGGACTCGTTGTAGTGGTAGGAAGGTAAAAAAATAAGGGGTAGGGGTGATGAAGGAAACAGGATGTCCTTATATAGTGGGGGAAAGGAGAAGGTATCCCGGAAAGGGGGATTATCAAGCTCGAATGAGCTCCGCGGATTTTCGCGCGCGAAAGTCTTTCCCTTCCTCCATTTCATTTCGGGGGAATAATTAGCGCCACCAATTCCTCTTGGGTCAAGGGATCAGGAGTTAATGCGAAGCTCGCGTAATTGGTTCGATCCCTCTTCCGAGCGCGTTTTGTAGTTTCGGGAGTTCACGTGGATGGAGTATCGCTCTCTTTGGTCGGTTCTTCGAGTAAGGAAGCGCTCTTCTCTCCCGTTCCATGACAGGGAAGCCTTGTAGGTAGGAGATCTGGCAGTCGAGGGATGGGATGCGGCAAATATTCCAAGCGGTGCGGGTAAGATGTTTAGGACAGCATGGGTATTGTTGGAGTGAGTGGAAAAGTTGCGGGAAGTAAATATGTAGGAGGGTTTTATTGGATACGGTTGAAGAAACATTATTGTGGGTAAACGTATGAGAACAGAACAACGAGGAATGTATTCTAAATGCTTATTACTCTAAATTAGTTATCTTAATCGATCCAGATAATGCGGTATTTTACTGTATTTTTATACCAAATAGCGTAGATACAGATGAATGGATTTTTTTTGCACATCTGTCAAAATTATAGTGCATTTACATGATTAAGGTGAAGGTGTCTTATGAGTATTTGCTCTTAATTCGTGCATTTTGTTGGTGATGAAATAGCCACTTAAGGATGTTGAACCTTGATTCTTCTCCCAGTTGCTTGTAATGTTAAGGTAGAAAGTAAAATTTCATTAAAATGTGATTAATATCCACATTTATCAGTAGTATCAGCCCCCCAAGAACCAGTTACGAAAAGTTTCTTTTCCAACCCGCTCTTGCTGCCACGGTACCTCATTTATGCTTGCAAAATTCAGTAGCAGAGAATTGTGAGAGCTGCAGTCTCTCACTGGATGAAGCGCATACTGTTAGCGTTCTTGAAGAGGATAGTAGTGGCCAGTGAAGACGGGAAGCGGGGTACAAAATAATGTACAAAGCTTCACAATTTTCATCGCATTCTTGGAAATAAAGGCACATTCGACCCGTCAGCGGCAGAAGTGTAAATCGCACCCGTGAAGTCCCTTCTTCCGCGCGTATTACTGTGCTTAAGGCCCTTAGGAAGGAAGAGATTTGCGGGAGGCGGGAGGGGGAGTGTGAATACGGAGCGGGAATAAAGGTGAACGGAGAGAGGGAGGGAAGGAGTTTCCAGGGAGAGTGTTGGGGAGGAAGGTTAAGTGGAGCGTTGGAGAGGGTAGTGGGTTGTTGGGTTGGTTCGGCGCGGGAGGCTTAGAGGGTGGTGTGGGAGAGGGCGGGGGGAAGAGAGGCATTTTCGGTGGGCGGAGGGGGAGCTTGGGGGTGAGAGGGGGAGAGAGGGGATGGCGGGAATCTCAGGAGGGAGGGGGTGAATGGGCGAGGGTGAAGTGGGAGTGATTGTCAGGAAAGGCCTCCCTCTCCCTAATAATCCACCCTCTCGCAACCCCTTATGTCTCATTTTCTCTCCCGGTTTTTCACCCTCTGCCGACACTCCCCCCTTCTCTCAAACTCCTCCCATAACTTCCCTTCCTTCATCTCCCGCCTCACCTTTCCCCTTTTCATTCCGTCTCCACGTCCCTACCCCCTCCCGTCTTCACTAGCGCCTCCTACTCCTCAGTCCACGCCGGGCTTCGTTTTTATAAGTCCCTCTCTCCCGTTCTTCCCGTCTCTTTTACCCGCTTCTCGTCTTCCTCCACCCGCCTGGCGCTTGTCTCCGCGAGGGAGGCGGAGAATGGAATAAAAATGGTGGAGAGGGAGGCGGAGAGATCCTCGTAGTCCTCTTTCCTCGCAGGGGGGTTAAGAGTTCCAAGGTTTCCCCGTGGGCTGGCGGGGGTTCTCTCCCTCCCTCTCTCCAACACTCCTTTTCAGGAGGAAGCAAATCGATGGTCGGCGAAGTAGGGTCGGCGAAGGGAGGGTGGTGGTGCGGGGGCGATAGTGTGAGAAGCAGAGGGTGTGGAGGAGGACTGGGAGGTGGGACTGGAGGAGTATGTTAGAGCGTAGGCGAAAGGGAAGGAGGGAAGAAGAATTGACTACGTGTTCCATAATGGATCTGGTTGCTGTTCCATAATGGTCGCCACAGTTTAACGGTGACTTTTACAAATTCACGCCGAAGTGCGGAGGCAACGTTCATTTTCCGAGCGTGAACTTTTGAGTGAAAGTGATTTTCGCGTGCGCGTCAACAGTTCCGATGAAAGGAAGGATATTAAAATTTTCTTGTGTGGTTGAATGCATCCAGAAGAATTGCCCATTGGGTGTGGAAGAATATGGATCGCTTGGTGTACTTGAGAAAGTTTATGAGAGGAAGCATTTACCAAAATTTGAAAAACATTTGGTCTTCAATCAGATCTTCAGTTTGTCTTGGTAAAAAGATGACGGCTGTTAAAACATTAGTCAAAATAAGTAACCATGATGTTATAGCCAAATACTGCGTGTGCCCCATGCGAGCGATTTGTAAGAATATACATATCATAGAATATACACAATAAGAATATACATATATATAGGTATATCCAAGTGCATAGCAACTAAAAGAATGTCTCTACGACTGATAATTTCAAGACATTGACTTATCCCTCTGGTATTTAAATTTAAAGGGCGGCCGCAATTGAGGAATATTGTTTTCCTGGATATTTTTTTAAGTTTTCTATTCAGAGCTGTCTCCAATCCCGTTATTTACCTTCGCATGCCTATTTGGGGCGCTTCAGTTTTTAGGCAGGAAGGAAACAAAAGAAGAAGGGATGATCCGAGGTGGGAGTCAAGAAGTTAGAAGAAATAAGGAGTGGGAAGAGGGAAGGGGCGAGATGGGGCTGAGAAGATTGCGAAAGAGGGACGCAGCGAGCGGGGGTGGATTGAAGAAAGCCTGAGGATGAAGGAGATGGATGAGGCCGTGGGGTTTAGCGAAGGAGGGAACGTCGAGGAGGGAGGGAGCAGAGGAGAGGGAAGTACTGGGGGCAGTAGGCGCACACTGAAATACTCTTTGAATATTTAAATATTTTTCTCAATCTTTTCCCTCACAACCACCCCTCCGCCCCAACAAATCTCGCCCGCCGGAATTTTCTCCGAAAATTCTCTCTCCTCCGCTTTCGCACTCACATACGAACTCTCCTCGAAATACTCACTCCTCTCTGTCTTTACGTTCCCTATCCCTTGGTCATCTCGTCTCGCAAAAGGAGAGAGGCGGCCGAGGGAGGTTACAGCCGATCCTCAAGGAGTTCCTTCGGCGAGAGGGCGTTGGGAGAGGGTAGAATGCGGGGGCGGGAAGTTGCAGGAGCCAAGGGAAAGCATTTCCCAACTTCCTTTCGCTCTTTCAACGAGGCAATCTGAGCTCAAATTCTCTCAGTGACGTACCAGAAATTATGGCTCGACGTGGTTTTAAAGGAAGTTTTTTTTTTTCAATTTCTCTTCCCCCTTCCACCTACGCTTTTACTTCCCCCTTCATCCTATCCTTCCTCTTCTTCTGTAAGGTCTAGTGTCCTTTCCCACCAATATCGACCCTTTCTCTACCGTCTTGCTTTGTGTCTATCCGTTATATTTGCTTTTTCGCTCTGCAACCCGTCCAACTACGTCGGATAGGCCCCGGAACCTTGCTAAATTCGAAGCCACCCTATTCCGAAAGGTCGTCCGCCCTCCATTCCTATATCTTTCACTACAGCTCTCCAACCACCGTGTATTCACACTTGCACAGTCCTGCTTTACTATGTTCATTCCCAAGTCCACCTCACCGCCGGTATTTCCTCCATGTTTTTTTCCGCAGCCTTTATTCTTTTTTTGCGCCACTCTCTGCGTTTCCTGAGTTTTTGCTCTTCACTTTCCCGCGATTATAATTTTCGTCTTTTTTCACATTATATTTTTTCATATTTCCTCCTTGGTGGTCCATTCTTCGTTCACGTTCCCTCCTTTCTCCATTTAGAGCGATCTCTTCCGAGGAATTCATGCACCTAACATTCCTCCCTACCCCCTTGTTTTTGGTGTTGAATTTCATTACTTCCCTTTCAATCCTTTTAAGATTGCAACTGTTCGTATATTTTCTCGAATAATGCCTATGTCTTAGTTCTCAGTGTTTTTTTTCTGAATTTTTGGTACTAGGGGTTAAAAATCAAAGACAGACTATGTGTACGCCATTCCTTTATTTGCGGAAAAGCCGAGATTTGAATACGAGGTTGGGAAAAAGAGAGGGTTCTCCGGAGAAGGGGAGGAAAAATTCTTACGTGCGCGCGCTTGTGAATCAATACCTATCGAAAATAGGTGCACAGATATAACGAGGTTTAAATAGATACGAAAAGAGCTGTCTCGGAGCTTAGTCTATCATACCACTTAATTTTCACACTCTTACCCTTTGAACACACCTCTCTTTACCATCCTATCGTCTTTTTGCCATTTATTTTTCTTTGCTCCCGGTTCCTCGTTTGTTTGTGCCTTCCTTTCTTCTCTTTCTGGTCGATTTCTCCTCTTTTTTCCCTTCTTTGTAACCATCCCGGTTTTCATTTCCCGTTTGCAAAGACTATTTCTCTCTTTCTCTCTCTTCCACTTCCTCCATTTTTCATTTCCGTTAGCCTCTCTTTCTCTCTCGCGCGCCATCATTTTTCTCCGTCCCCGTTCTTTACTCTTTCTCCCAGTTTAATCCATTAGCAAGCACGCTTTCCTTTGTCATGTGCTCGCTGTCATCCTTTGGAATAAAAAAAATTATTCCCTCTTCTTTCTGTCCGAACCCGAAATCTCTCTCGGCCGATGCTCGTGTCTTTGTTTCTGACTTATTTTAAAGACTTCTGAACCCCAGTGCTCTCGTTTTCGTTATACTCAGCTTCTTCTCGAATCTCTTCCCCTCCACCCTCCTCAACTCGCTAACATTCCTCCTCTTTCTCCGAGCGACCCTCCGCTTTTCCCTACCTCGTATTCAAATCTCGTCGTTTCCGCGAATTTCTCCTGCGCTTATTTCCTTGCTCGATTTGCTGCTAATCGGAGTGGAAAAGTCTCATTATTTTCTTCGGGGTTTGTTTATAAAAGTTGTGCGATGGAATTCTTCAACGAATGAAACTTTTATTCTCACGGAACTTATTATTCTGAATTACGTAAGAATTTATTCCATCACAAGGAGTTGAGATATTGCGGGTGTTGAGTCAACTTCCGCATGGGTATAAATGGTTTTATTTCATTTACTGCCTCATTATGCATGCCGTTATTGAGTGGACTTTCAACTTGTTTGTTTAATTGCAACTTTCTGTTACTGAAAAATATTCTATGTAATCCTATATTTCACTTGATTCTAAGTAATTGTTACCTTACTGCAGGCACTCCTCGGTTCACGTGCCCTGGTACGTTTATAGTCGATGGTATCGCTTGCTCGATGGCATGATCGTATTATAAGCCTAGTGATCAGATCCAGGCAATTAATCTTTCCAGAATACTGAAGTTTAATCTTGATTTTTATTATTATTACGCCTTTCAGAACCCGATGAAAGATGGTGAACCTATCTAAAACTCTTTCCAATAGGTACTTGCATATCTCATTGAGCACTGCAAAGCAAAGGTTGTCCGCGAAAGTGATTTAAAACGTAGATAATAAGTGTGCACGTTCTAATTCCCAGACCGATCCTATCCTAACTATCATGTTAGCTCGCACGTAAGACTGATTCTCACGATTAGCTTTGGGAAGTCACGATAACTGGATATTCCGAAATATTATAATTACTTGACACAGAATCCTGATTTGGCATGATATCGCCTGGAAATAATTTCTGAGATTTTTATTTTACAACCTCGATATCTCTCCTTTTAATGCATCTCTCTCTCCCTTATGCTCGTTCCCGCATCCTCTCACGGCCGTAAAAGTTAATGAATGGACAATGGTTACGAAAACTAACAATCCCTCAATGTTTCATTAAACTCTAACTCTCTTTCTCTCCCTTATCTATGAGAAATCTTTGCGTCCTCTCTGGCGATGGTGATGGAGAGATGTTAGTTCCCGGGGAAGGGTCAAAGGGACCATGTGGTGCGGAAGGAGTTGGGGGTCGTGGGATGGTTCGGTCGTTAAGGATGGCGGTGGAGGAGAGGGACCTGGGTGGGTGTGAGGAGGTCAACAGGAGAGGCGAGTATAAGCACGCTTGCGTCGCCGGGAAGAAGACACTACCTTCGCTAGATCAGATTTGAATTCCTCACGCTTTCACGGTCACGTGCGGCGGTCTATTCCAGTGGGGATGGTCCCTGGCCTCATCTCGACCCCACTCTCTACTCCATCCCACGCATACTTCTCACCCTCCCGTCATTCCCCTGTCTCTCTCATTCTCTCTTGCCTCGGAAACCGTTGCTCCGTCTAATTTTAACCCACCCCCGACTTATATATTTGGAACTGCAGGATAAGTGTTCCAGGGAACCCAACTTATGCCCAATTGAAAGCTCTTGTCCCTTGTTATCTGTCGCATTCAAGCTCAATCTACACATAACGGTACCCACTTTACCTCAGCGATCTGAATTTCCCCTTCGACAAGCCCTTTGTGCCATTTCCCTGTCTCTGGATTCCCTCTTATCAGCCTAACTCTTCATCTCCCTCATTTATCATCTCAGTTATTCCCCCCCAGTTTTATTCACATGAAACCATCTCTCCCTTACTGATCATGGTTTGCTGATCGTGGAGTCGAATTTTGACTACTAATTGCAGGGAAATCGTTCGAGTAACTTTGTAATTTAATTGTTTCGATGTGCAAGAAAAATCAATTGTATTTGTTAAAATTAGGCCTGGTTTATTGACTTCCCAGTTTCAGAATTTTCGGCGACATATTGTAAACGCTTATGCTAGATAACCATCAGAAGGATGTTCATTATAATACCTCCTTCAGGTTAACCACCAAATGAACTCAGTTTTCAAATTAACTTAGCGATGAAATTTACCGTGTGCGACTATGAACTGTGGACCAGGTGTAACTTGCCCGTATGTTAGGAAGTTTTTGGTGCTATTTGTACCCGCGAATGACTACGTTATTTCACTGTGTCATCAGTATTTATTGAACGTAAATTTTAATTAGCACTGAAAATAAATAGATTTGAAGCAATTAAATTAAAAATTAGAGGCATTTCGTTGTTTCAGGTGCTTTGTTGCTGCTAGTTATTCAATGGAGCACAAAACGAGACTGTTACTCTCTTAAGTGTTTAACTACCTTGATACTGAATTCATGCATCTAGTTATTTCTTTTATTTAGGACTTTCTTTTCCACTGAATAGGAGGAAGCTGAGTTCGTGTTCGATAAGGTGGGATTCAATAGTGTAAACTTGATACCAGAGAATACAAAGGAAAGTGATGGTACGAGAGTAAATATTTTAATCGGATAGGATATGTTTTCAGTTTTTCCCTTAATACTGTCAAAACAAATTCTGTTTCTCTCAACCTGATATTTTGACTCACATTAGGTATTTGATGATATTTCATTTCACATAATTGGTAACTAGTTCGCTGTTAGTCAGAAAGTTTTCAGTATAATAATGTCACTCAATTTTAAATGAAAATATGATGAGTATTGCGACTTAAAATATCAAAAAAAAGTTTTAAGTCATTCTTTGTGGTATGCTTTTGCGACAGCTCTTTTGGGAGACACTCAATTATTGTATTAATAATTTTATATTATTCTTCTATTATAAATATCGATCGACTGTGCAAGACAATTGTATCGTATCTTTGTCTACCGTAATGGCATAATGATCATCAACCTGGACATTCGTTACACTATTCCTTCAGCGATAGTGATAATCCTGTAGAGCAAAATAACATTGACCCGATTCTTCCAGTCGACGTTGAAGGAGAATCAGTATTACAAGAAAATTCAGCGTAATGGACGAAGAAAAAGTAATTGCAGGCAAGAGTAAAGCTTTTTGATGAGTGTCAGTCATGTTCCCTGCCTACATTGAAGCCTTCACCTATAATTTTATCTTCAACAAATGGTGGAGGGTTACTGCGCTTGCTCGAGAATTTTCATCCTGGATAGTAATGACTGTGCATGAAAGACCTTACCTTGCTGTGTTTATTTTTTTGCTAAGTGTTTCCATGTCTTTTTGTCTCCCTTAATAGCATGGTAAGTATTGGTTGTTCAAGCTCATCTACTCTCCTTCTTTCCCCTCCTAATCGCTTCATTTATTTTCTCATTAGATTATGACGGTGTAATTGCATCCCATTTACACTCTCGGGAGTTGTCGGTACTCTGCCCTCAATGCCTTTCCACTTCCCCTGAAACCACCTCAGCTCATACCCTTCCGGTACTCACCCTTGTTCCCTTGCCCCCTTTTCCCCGTCCTTTCCTTCTAGCCCCTGGCATTTTCCCACGGCGTGAGAGACGACCCGCCACTCCCTCCACCCACCCCCTTTTTCCTCCCCCAGGCCCCCCCGCCGTCTTCGCCCAAGACTCGGCGCCCGTAACCGCCCCCGCCCGCAACACATGCCCTTTCTTATGTTCAACCCCCCCGCCGCCTCACCCTCCCTCCCCTATGCGAGCCAGCCTCTCCCTCAACAAAAGCAAGCAACCCCCTCCGCATGAAATCCCTCCGCCCATTCCCTCCCGAGACGCGCTCCCCAGCCAGCATCACCCTTTATTTCACAGTTCCTAACAATCCAATTTATCGGTCTCCAGTTCGCCCTCTCCCACTCCATATCTCCACCCAATCTCTCCCCCTTCCCTTGGCTCCTCCCACTTCTTCCGCCCACTCTCCGGCTTCCTGGAAACGTCATTCACATCCCATTGAGGTCGTCGAAGGTGGGTGGAAAGCAGGGGAGGGGAGGGTGTTGCAGGCAAGTGAGATCGGTTTAGCAGATTTGCTAAGAGCGGTTTCTTCCTTTCTTCTACGTCCCTCCGTCCCCGTCGATTGCATCCCTTCCGGGCATTCGCCTAGTGAGTGTGGTGTATTGGTTTCGAATAGAATCGAAAACATCGATCGATCCTCATTAGGTTGAATTCGGTGTGTGGGTGGATGTAGCACCGAGACCTGGTCGGGTTGGGAGTCACGTATCAGAAAAATTGGCGGTGAAATGCTTCTCCTTGGATATCCGCCATGCTTTTAGCTTCTTGGTTCACTTTCGATGCCTTGCGGCTGAATCAGTGATCCCATCGGTAAACTTTGGTAAATTACTGCATTTGTGAAGATTTAATGGATTTATCAAGTGACAAACGAATAAGTCCCAGGAAAAGTGGAAGAAAAGAGAATTCTGCTGAAAACTTTAAAAAGAAAATGAGACAGCCTAATCGGCCTTATCTTGAGTCTTGAGAGTAGGTGATCTGATGAAGACGGTCGTCGAGGGAAAAGTGAACGGAAAGATTGGGAAGGGAAGGCATAGTAGGAAATATATGCAGCAAGTTACGAAGGCTGTATAAGAAAAGACGTACAGAGATGGAGAAACTAACCGACAGAAGGATTGAGTGGAGATCTGAATCAAACCAATAATGGAGTTGATGACTACTGATGGTGGCAATGTTTGTTTAGTTCTTCGTCATTTTATCATTTTTTACATTGCCATTTTGCTGCGTATAGTTATTAATTGCAAGTGAGGGATGGAATACTCGCTCATCCTGAATTTCTCGCTTTACTCGCGACTTTGCTGCTCTACACAGATAACACGTCATGATACTTGTATGTTTATGATTTTTTCGAAATATTTACCCCGTTTCGTTTTCCTGGTGCGTTTAGCGATACTCACAATGAGAGTGGAAAGTGATTTTATTCCTGAATCCCTGGACTTGCACACAATTTACGCTGTAGGAAGGAGCACAACTTTACTCAAAGGGAGGGACGTGGTCCTTCACAATGCGTTCACGCGTCAGAAGCCCTCCTGCGGGGGTGATTTTAAGAATGTATAGTCAGGGTTCAGGGTCTCGGGGATACAGCCTTTTGAAGGTGACAATGGGAAAATGTGGGGATGAAAAACGGACTGGGGGATGGAGAAATGAAAGGGAAGGAATCGGGTTGAAAGAGGAGGAGAAGATACTACGGGGCGGTGTTTTCCCAGAGAGAAATTTGAATTTTTCTCAGTACATTGCAACTAACGGTGGTAGGTTTCTAGGTAGGTAACAAGATTTTCTAGACTTCCAGCGCTTACTTTGCGCTCTTACGGTTCAATTGCTTCTGGTGGTTTTCACAGGGGCAAAGGCATGGGCGAATGGATAGAACAAACTGAAAAGGATAAGAACCCTTATTAGACCCTCCGGCCGCGGTGGCTTGGTTGGTAACTCGGCGGCCTGGAAACAGAAATGTCGCGGGTTCGAATCCCACCTCGGGCATGCGTGTTTTGCTGTCTTAGGTTTAATGCTAGACCTAGGATTCGTGAGCAATTGTTTCAGTGTGGGTTGGCACTGGAGTATGAGTGAACAATATGTGGGGATGCAAATGTGGAAGTGAAAAACAGAACGGCTTGAAATCTTTTAGGTGCATCTTGTCCTATTTGGTGACCCTTGATGACGTTTTGATTAGATAATGGCCATAGAGAAATTATCCGACTCTTTGTGTTGATAAAGATTTATTTTAGAATATTAATTCCTATGTAACGTAGGTGATTGGGCCGCTGAAATAGTGAAAGTTTGCCAATGAGGACTATAATTTTCACTTGGGAAATAATATTGCCCTCATGATGTACAAAGTGTCAAAGTTTTATTACGCATCCTTTCGTGAAATCCAGTTATTATTGGCATTTTATTATTTAATTTGAAATTATAAATTTGTCTCGAGAAGATTTATATGATTTTTAGATTTTATCAAGACATTCAATATTCGAGACGTTACTCGGGGTGATTACTTGAACTTCTGTCGAGGGAGTTCAGTGAACGTTGCTGAAAGTGATCAATTAATGACATCGATGGTTTCAAAAAGAGTTTCCTGGTTTTCTGTAGAACATCTTAAGGATAAAATTAACTTTACCATACTTGAAAGTTTTCCGTGTTTTCGATGGAAACTCTATGGAACTGTAAATGATTGGTGAATTAGCCTGCCGCAGCTGAATTGATATGCCTTTAGTAGAATTTTCGCTCTTGCGAGAGGGATAATTATTTTTTATAAAACTTGTTAGAAATCTTGGTTCAAAATTCCTAGCATAAATCGAAAGGTAAGGGGTGAGATCACAATATTGAAAAAAATAATAATCTGGAGCTATGTCTCCAAAGTTTTTATGTTATCGTTCAGTTTATCGTCTTCTTACCTCACCTGGCTTTGCCTAAGGAATATTTGGAAAACCTCCCCCTTTTCAGCACTTCCGCGAAAACGCTCCATAGGTGCGACAAAGTATTACAAAGTTTTGATAAACAACGTAGAAGTTTGCACAGGAGGACGTTAAACGCACAGCCTATTTCAGGAAAGAGGAGGAGAGTTACGCACTCACTCCACGAGACGAGCCTTGGCAGGAGTAGCTGTAAGCCTTTGCTTTCATTTGGTTGGAAAATGTATACATATGAAAAAAGAGAACGTGCTTCAGTGTATATACCTATATGTATGCGAGCGCGATGAAGGGGAATTCTGGAGCTGAAGGAGAGAAATGAGGTGGGGAGTTACAAAGGGGATCGGGGGTTTGAGGAGCGGACGACAGGGAAGGGCGGAGGAGAAGAAAAGGGTGAATGTTCGGGGTTCAGAGGACTTTGTGTGCGCGGGGGCTGGGGGGATAAGGAGGGAAGTTGGGCTTGGGGGAGGGGGTTTGACCCGCTATGGAAGGAGTGAGTTGCAGGGACGCGTGTGTGAAAGGAAGATTCGGGGGAGAAGGAAATAATGGCGGGGTATTACGGGGAGAGAGGGTTGCGGGGGCGAAGGAGAGGGGTGGTTTCGGGAGGGTCGCCAGGGTTCTGTTAAGGGTATGGTGGGTGGAAGCCGGCTAAGGGGGAAGGATCGTAGGAGAGAGAGAGAGGACGCATGGGTCGGGCAGATACGGGGGGGACGCCGCGTTGAATCTGAGCAGGTAGATAAGGGGCGGGGTTTCCCGGGAACCCCTGGGCAAGCAAGATGTTTAAAGAGAGGAGTGCGTGCGTTTGGTGGACGGGGGGGCGCAGGGGTCTCACTCGGGCAGGGGAAGCTAGGTTTCCTTTCCCTTTCGTTAAACAGCGCCCCGGGTCACCCGAACTGATGTCATTAGGTGAGTTGAAATCTGCCCGGGTTTTGTACATCCTGCGATCACGTTGATAAGTTAAAAGAGTGTCTGGGAGATATTTCCGGTGGAATGGCTATTACGCATGAGTTCCCAAACTCCGCTAGAAATAACGTTTTAGAGGAGATTGTTATTCCCATGAAAATCTTCCCTTTCTCCATCGTATTACCTCCGTGCATTATTTTCCTGGTACTCACTCGCAAAGCAATCTTTTCTAAAGCTATCGTAGGTATTTTTAGTAAAATCTTTTCACAGAGTATGGAGCTTTTGTAATGCAACTTTCCTGATTTTAGGTGTGTATTGTAAAATAAGGAAATTATGCTATTTCTCAGTTTACGTAATTCACCGCTAGCACTTTGGATCGTGGTAGAATTTAGTAATAATAGGAGATTCATGTGATGATATTCTTGTTACCGACCCAGGCTCGTTAAAAGAACTCGAATGGTTATCAGTATCCGATATTAAGTTGAAATATTGTCTGAATTCTTTATTAGGTTCGAAATCGATCTGTTTCCGATTGACGTCAAAAGTATTACAAGAACCCCGTCATAGTACTGTCTATTTGATTATGAGCATAAGGTAGGAGGAGGTACTGCCGAAGGAATAAATCTTAAATATCTATATATCAATCTGTCTGCAGGCAACAACCAGGTGTCAGAAATTAGGTGAACATCATATATGTAAGTGTGCTTGCAGATTTCCAGTTATATATTATACTTGTATAAAGGCCCAAATTCCGAATAACTATAGGTAGGGACCGGAACAAATAGCATCTATTTTGCAAAATTAGCATCTATTTTTTACGAAATTAGCATTTATTTTCCTGAAATTAGCATATATTTCTTATCATCGAATACCCTAGAATTAAATGTCAATTCTTAAGCTTGTTTGCACAATATGCAAATATATCATTACTTCAATGAATATGTCTATTTAAACTTATGCAACCCATTTTGTGACAAATTAATCTGACACTGTAACAATCGAACATGAGAAAATGAGTTTCAATTGTCACGAAGTTTTAAGCTAATTTATTTAGAAAATAAATGATTATTTTAAAATATTGTCTCCTGGTTTGCGGCTGATTTATTTTAAAATTGAATACGACTTCATGCTAATACCTACTGATCATATCAAAGATTGTTTCCAGGTTCAATTACCTACATAAAAAGCAAGCCAGTCACTGGAAAGGGGAACATGTGCAAGTAAAAAGAAGGGCAACTTTTAAATGCCTATTTATTTACAGTTTATGTGGTATTGAAATCGAATCAATTGACATGCTACAAAAAGCATTATCATCTTTAAACTTAGCTCTTCTGTCATTCACAACTGTCTTATAGTGCGAAAAAGAGCTCACATTGTCCACAGTAGAGAACTTCGGATGTTCATCGTTCATTGACAGAAGAATTGAAATTAAATTGACTTCTGTTTTTGTTGATTTCTCTTTCTCCTCTCTTAACGTGCTCTTCAGTACCTTGTGGATATGGCGAAATTCTTCTGGTGTAAGGTCTTTACACATGCTTAGGTAGAAATCCCTCTCCACAACATCAGAAGGGTTGTTTAATATTATACTTTTGACTAAAAAGACCTCCCCATTATTTGTGAAAAATTTTCCATTTGGTTAATTTTTCATTAATGCAGCAAGTTTATCTTTATATTTCAAAGCTACAGACCTGAATTTATCTTTCATCGGTGCACTCTCAACCTCAGAAAAATCTTTCAGAGCAGCTTAAGTCTTCACTCCTAAATGCCATTCAAGAATGGCCCGAAGCTCAATTTCAATATATAAATAAGTAACACCGATAAACTGAATAAGATAAATATTATTAATTATATCTTAAGTATAGAGCTGTCCAGATTTATTTTTTACAATATATTTCTATCAATGCTTTAACCAACCCAGCCATCCATAAGGTTGGTTGGGTTTGGGCTGAACTTGACAACGTCCAATATTTGACGTTGTCAAGTCCAATATTCCCAAACTAATAATTTTTTTAGCGCCTGTTCTCTTATGACGGAGCCATTCACGGCTATATTTGACGACCTAGAACTTAAAAACCACTTTTCAAGTTGGCATTCCTTCATACCAAGATTTCCTGACATTTTTTTTATTGCGAAAAAAGCTCTCACTGTCAACATTAGTAGGTTTATGTCTAGCATGTTTTTGAATCACATCGCGATTTTTCGTAACTGTATCATCATAAGAATCCATAAATTTTATTTACGCCTAAATTGAAAATATTCTAGTCGCTGCGAAGGCTTCCGCGGAGATTAGAAGGTGACTCGAGGGTTTCCGATTTTTTTCCGCGTTGGTTCATCCTACTGGACGATGTCTTTTAATGCTTAGTCTTAGTCACTTTCACAGAATTTTATTTCACAATCGATCGGTTTCGGCAGTTACGCCATCTTCAGGTAACAATAGTTACATCAATCCCAGTATATATAGTCTAGGTGGAGGGAGGGGGGTGGGTGGGGATAGGGGGTTGCGGGTAGGTAGGGTGACGAGTAGCAACGGAGACTGGTTAGGGAAATTTACGTCGTTTACGAGGCAGTTGGAGTTCCTCGCCAGGCCGATCGCCCGCTGCTCACAGGCGTCCAATTTTCGTACTTTTTCTGCGTATTGAATGACCTCGGGATGGAAGTCACTTTGGTGGCCCAATTCAAGAAGGTGCCGGGCGAATGCCGAATAATCGTCTTTGTTTTTGAAGCACATTCTGTGTTCTTTAGCCCTAATTTTAAAATTACGTCCAGTTTGGCCGCGATAAAATCCTTTACAGTTATTACATGCAAGTTTATATACTCCGCTTCTTAAAATTGGTTCAATAAAATCCTTAGAATTATTTAACAAACGGCCCAAGGTATGAATATTGTAAAAACATGGGTTGAGAGTGTCCCCAGGGATAACCTTTAATGCCGCATATGATAAGGGACCCATAAAAGATATTTTAAACCATTTAGTTTTATTTTTAGTTTCAGCGGGTGACAGGGAACTGGAATGTAATGAAGCTAGGAATTTCAACTTTTTATTTAAGATTCTATTAATTAAATGATCTTCATACCCATTATTGTGGGCAATTTGTCTGATGATATTAAGTTCTAGGTTAAAATTTGAAGTTGATAGTGGGACATGTAGAAGGCGGTGGATCACGGAGTGAAATGCGGCATGCTTATGGGAGTGGGGGTGGCACGAATCACTGGGTATGACCGCATCTGTGTGAGTGGGTTTCCTGTAAATTGAAAATTTATGCCTGTTATTTTGAATTAAGATGGTCAATTCTGGTCAAGTCTAGAAAATTCAATGATGATCCACCTATTTCCATTGTTAAATTTATCTTAGGATGAAGGCTATTTAAAAGAGATAAAAAACCGTATAGCTGTCGCCTGCTGCCCGTCCATAAACATACAATGTTGCTTTGCGATTTTCTCCGGCCCCTACCTATAGGTACTTACGGTGTCCACTTATCGCTTATATAACAGTTATTTAAGCATTAAAGGGATATTATGATCGTGAAGAATGCGTATTTCATTGACTAGACTCATTAAGTTATTGCTAATCATTCACTACCATGAAATGAAATGTTGTTTGAAAAGATAATCCATGTTTGATAACCCCCCACCTTTCTCCGTCGAGAGGGGAATGCAGGGCGCTCGGTAAATATAAATGTAGTGTAAAACGTAAATGAATATGGAAACACATGGAAATGTTCGTTTTCCTCTTTTGAACCACTACCAGTAATCTTTGGTTGTTGTTTTTTATCTTCCCCATCCCTCGCAACAATAGTAATGCTGCATTTAACCTTTAAATATTTTCCTGATCAATATTTTCAACCTGTCCCCATGCCTCCATACCTCTTAATGCACGAAATTCATATGACTGTCAGCATTGTTTTCAGCTCTTCGCTGTTTCTTAAAACCTATTATTCATCCTAAATTGGAGCAAGTACTTTTGTAGTATTTCGCGAGCAGTTCCTTCATTGCATTAGAAATAATCATTTTATTCTTGGAGAAGTTCAAACATGATGATGCCCAATGTTTGCGTGAAGATGAGTGCCACTGCGGTTGTATTGACCGATAAAATATCTTCCACCGATCTACGTACTTGTGATTTATGACTCATCCTTTGGGTGTCAGGCTTTTGGAAGGACTTTTTTTTTACTTTTACCTTTGCTCTTCTGTTTCGGAATTCATATTTTAAGGCTGTCGATATCCGTCAGTTGCCGTATAATCAAACCTCGAAAGAACTCTTTTTAATAAAGGGGAAGTCACACCGAGTTCCTCGCTTCCGTGGGTCTGACTACGTCGTCGCTGTTTGCTCGTCCTCTTCGGAGACGAGTGACGACCGGAAGGGATGGGAGCAAATGAGGGCTGAGCCATGCAACATCGCTGGTGAAGTGAGATCTAGCTCGCGCTTCCATTAATTATCTAGCAAAGCCGCGTGCCCATGAGGTGAATTCTCGCCAGCATTTTATTGACGTGTTCACGATAGGTCGATTATCTGTCGCGATCATGTAAGGAATTGTTCCCTCTGCAGTCAGACCAGTTTTCATGTGCTCTTTAAATCACAGCTAATTTAATTATTTAGTTTTAGTTTAGCGTCATGTTTTATAATACTTATCTGTTGTAGTCATAGTTCTTATGGGTCATGGACCCTTAAATATCCATATTAAACTCTTTGGAATACTTTCATCAGGTTGAAAAACACAATAAATGGGCCTGAAATGGACTCTCATGCAAATTCTAGTTAGTTGATGTGCCGTGGGTGGCAGTGGGTCAGTGGCAGCCAAAGAGTACGACTCCAATAACGGAATATTTTACATGCGTAATCTAAAGAGGAAAAATAAAAAAAGATGCCTTCAATGCCTTAATTCAATTAAAGACCCTTCGATATTTTATTCCTATGTAATCCTACTATCTGTAATCATAATGAATAGAAATCAACCATATAAAAGAGTAACTTATCGTTCATAGCTCGCAGGAAGATACTGAAGTGTCGATAGCAAACACTTTCAAATGGTGGGCGACTGACTCATGGCCCCTTGCTGTCAAATTTAAGGCTGCTGCTTGACACCAATTATCGACTCTTTTTGGACAGGCATTATTTCTGTATTTGTTCTTTTTCATGCTTACTACATTCTAAATTGCCACAGGGTGGGAGAATGTCAATCCTTCGTTCTAGGCTTTCTCTTTGTTAGTTTTACGGGATAACAATTAATGTATCGATTTAAGTTTTAAGCATTAAATGTCTGTGAACATTGTTTGGCCTTTTTTAATATCGTGGAACGCTGGAATGATTCTCAATATTGTGTTATCGGCCTCCAAAAGTTGCTGTTTCTTTCGTTCGTCGGCCACAATGGGCCAACGCCTTTCGTTTACCCATGTGTTTTGATTAAGCCTTAATGCCCGAATTTCCTGCGTAGTTTTTAGGAATTTTTCACTGGGAAGGATTTTTACCATAATAGAAGATTTTCCTGGGTTTTAATATGTATTTCCTTTTTAACTTTCCGCTATATTATACAATGAATTACTGTGGTGAATCAAAAAAACATTTTATAATTATGTGTTTTACTCTTTTCTGCGTGAGTTTGACTAGTTGTCCTCTGTCGTTCGTTGCCCTTTGGGAGAGCGATTACTGTGTCATACTTGGTGAGGGAGGCGGTAGATCGATTTCGTATGCGCGTCTATATTATCAGAACCACAGGAAATTGTATTAGATAAATTTTCTGTGAAGTCAAATTTTGACAATATTATTGCTTAAAATATTTTGGCGTCAAATATATCAAACCTTTCAAACCCTTAATATTGGAAATCAGAAGGGCAGTAATGCAAATTAACTGAGCTTCAGCAGAACAGTTGTATTAGTATCTGGAACTAACTTTCGTGGTGGTAATATTAGCTTTATCTTTAACTTAACTAGCTCTCTCATCGTCAGGTGCAAAACTCTTTCCGTTAATAGCAACGTTGTTTTTGGTTGTTGAGAATACCTGTGATAGCCTTACGGCATAATAAATGTTTCCTCCCGGGAGATACCCTTATGACTATTATATTACCTCTTCCCCTTTTTCATTTGGGCTCTTCATTCTTTGTCCGTAGTAGTGTTTTTGATCAGACTTTTCCCATCTCTTGCTCTCTAAAGCCATATAAGTCATAATTAATGAGCTTTGTAGCTCCCTGCTTACAAATTCCAACTCTATTTTCCCTCAAAAAAATTGCGCGAGAGGGAGCCCGGAGGCCATGGGTGTCCTGAGATTAAAACTGGCGGCTCCCGTGACACTGGATGATTAATATCCCCACCAGCATTTATCTCAATCACGAGTGCCATACCACATTGTGTTTGCATAACAATTCTTATATTTTTTTCTTTCTATTCAAGTCAGATTTCTTATCTGACTTGTTCATCCGCGGAGTCATGCTCTTTGCAGAGGTACTGTTATGTTGAGCTTTCTCCCTTTAAAATTTAAAGCAAAGTACGATTATTCGTGATATGTATAAAAAATTTGCATTATACCACGGGCGTTGGTTTTCAGACGTGAAAAGTGTGAAAATTTTAAGGTCTTTGCTTTCATTTGGAACATGCTTTTCTCTTTAAAATATGTCACCATTCTCGCATAAGTATAATGCAAATTTCATAGATTGTATTGAACAATCATTTTATGCTTAGAAAGCAGTATAGTTCTCTCGTTTTCATTTACGTACATCTCTGCTAGTGGTGCATGTATAGGTACTAGTTTAGTATAAATGTTGTATGTATATAAGTTATGCTTTTGTCTTAGGCATAGAATTTCTTGTAGTCATGCTGAGTTGCCTTTCTATACATTTATATGGTGATAGGGGTAGAAAAGTCAGGTAAGCTGAATACATGATATATGACACAGCATAGTGAGCAGTTCTTTATACAGCAAGCTGGTGATTTTCCCCAGCCCTAATCATTCTTCGCCTGCCACACACCCTCGCGGTGGCTTGCAGGGTATCGTGTAGATGCATGATATGCGTAAAATACCAAACACCATGTAAAAAATGTTTTTGCATGCTGGTTGAAAACATGTTACAGTTTGAGGATTATAATTTGAAAAAATTTAAAATCATAATGTGCATAATTATCATAGTATTAGTATACTTGTATAATTGAATATAATTTTGTATTTTTTTTTACGAGTTGTTGGTACAGTTTTTTCATAATCAATGAAAAGTTTCATAATTAGTCCTTTCTTATTGCGTATTCCGTTTCTCGGCAATCATAAATTTGCCGAGGAATATTTATAATAACACGCGTCTTTGCTGCGCCCGGTTTAGTTATTTGTGCCTCTAATATGGTAATAACTTTTTAATTTCTTCTAACCCGTATAAATTATGGTAATACTGCTACATTCGTGTCATGCTGACGATTTACTCAGCATAAACACCTCGTGCGATTCTGTACCTTAGTACCTATAATTTATCCATAGTTTTTTTTGGATGCTTTACGCGATGTTTTACCTGGTCACGGTTTGCCGATTATATTAGTGCTTTTTTGCGCGATACGTGTAGAAATTCGTCTCACGTTTGGATCTTCGAATGTGCAAATGTTGTCTATTACTTGATGCGAACTTTTTTACTTTAGGGAAGTTTAAGATTAATGCTCTTTCTTGTACTAGGTAGATTTCTTGGAATCGCTTTTAAATTCACCACGACTAGCTTAAAATATGCCGATCTTCTATACTTACCAGAGGCAGGAGTATAGGTGAGAATTCGTTCCATCCGAACTCTTTCGATAGGTTTGAGTTTAATAAGGGCCTGTCTGGATGCAGACATTGCTGAGGTTTTTATAACACTATTGCTTCTGTGACTGACTAAATAAGAGCATGTTTTGAAGCCTCTGTATGTGGAGAAGATCTGGTAAGTATGTTTGGCAGAGGACGATGTGGATAGGGGACAATTATTATTTTTTCCAGTTTTATTTCTTCGCAGCATCTTTGCAGTTTTATTCTATGATATGGTCATTGATATTAAAATTAGTCGGTGTGGTCAAGCATGTTGCGATACCTTTCCCGATAAATTGACCATATTTACATTGTCATCATAATAACTTTAGATGCTTCATCTATTACCAGTATTTTAACTCTCAGTATGACGTTGACGGTACAAGGCTTGACTTAGTGGAATTCTTTCATGATGAAGGTGAAGAAAACTGCAATTCTACAGAAAAGCTCTTTTGAGGAACAGCGAATTTTTCTTTGTCTTCATTTCAGTATGAGAACTCTATGAGGCAAGTGGATGGAAAATAACTCTTTAAAGTTATTCTAGCTCAGTAGAATAAATATTATGAATATTTCAGTCACATATACTTTCTCTAATTTTGCTAAATTTTATATTGCTTATATTAGTAGAACGAGAACCGAATGCATCGTCAAAAGCTTTATGCTTTGATACGAAATGTTTCACATTAATATACGAAACTTTGCTTTGAAACACAACCTCGCTAAAAAAACAAAAACCCAGCTGACATAAAAATTAAAAACCTATAATTTTTCTCTAAATGTTAAAGTATCGTTTTTTCACGCACTTATTATCCCATTAAAGTATCTAGACTGCAGTGACGCGTTAATCTAGTGCGTTAAGTGAAGAATAGTTAATCGACTACGAAGGAGAACCTTGAATCATAAACACAGATACATCTTTTAAAATTCGGTTCCTTTACTCTCGCGTACTCCTGACATATCGAGAGAAAGAAGATGCACTGAGCAATATATAAATGTAGTCTTTGGGAGTCTTAGTTTATGGCATCCGGAATTGAAAAAGTTGCCACTCGCTTTTGACACTGCAGAGGGACGGAGTGGAGTAATGAGCGTTCGACTGGAAGGGGGCAGAGAGCGAGTAGAGCGCAGCGGGGGTGTAGGAGTGATGACGGGGATTCAAAAGAGAGGGAGAGTGTGTGTGTGCTGCAGGGAGGAAGCAGGCTCTTCGAGGAAAGGTCACAAGGTGAGGGGGGGGGTTCAAGGGTAATCGTGGGCGGGGGATTTCTGGGAAGACGAGCGGCGGGCTGGTGACTGAGTCTTGCGCAGGAGGGTGGCTTACCTCAGCTTCTGTATGCTGTATGTAGCCCCTCCCGATTCTCGATCTTGGTTTACACCTTTCCAGATTGTACTTCACCTCTCCTCTTACATGTGTATTGATTTTATCCTTCATATTCCAAGTGGAGTCATTTGCGTGTTAGAAAAGTGAGACGTATGATTTTACTAAGCTCAATGCGATTATTACGCTAATAGGCCAACATTTTTGAGGGTAGTATTTGACTAATTAAAAGCTGCTTAAAAAAACATTGGCATGTTTTTCATATATCTTTTTGTCACTTTACTGCTGCTTACCATCATAAAGTCCAATAATGTTCAACTCATTCTTATACAGTTATCGTGGCGTTTCTCTTCAATCTCCTGGATTTTTTTTCCATTTGGGCCCATCGTACCTTTAATTTATACGGATATTTACTGAATATTAACTGTGAATATCTTTTTATCTATAATACGAATGATAATTTAGTTATTTCCTGCCCAAGGCATTTAAAAAAAAATTAGGCGACTTTTTCATTGCCTCTCAAGTTCTTTAACTATAAACCCATGCGATTGTGTTGAGTAGAGTTATCATTTTTTTTAATGTCACTTAGAAAAGGTGGGTTTTAACTTTAGAATCTTTCCATAGTAATTTTTCTTTAAATTTCCACTTAAAATATTTTCAATGGAGATGAAAGAAATATGCTCATTAAGACAGCTTGGAGCAAGCTAATCCTAATTTTTGCACGTTATCTTGCAATGTCTGGCGCTAGCCCACCTTGTCATTTCTTATTTCCAACTATCTAACTCTTTTTGAAATCCTCTGTGCCGTCCATGATTGCAAAGTTGCCGAAGTGGCCTTTCTATTCTTCTCCTCTTCCAATATTTTCTCGGAAAGCAATCTTTCTCTTATATCCTCAGCCTTCTCCTCATTGCTATCGGCTTCTGTGCTCCTGGGTGGCGTCACTGCGAAAGAACCCGAATCCCATGCCATCCCCGTTTCTTTTCTTCTCTTTTCACCCGATTATGTTTTTTCTTCTATCAGCTGCTACTGTCAACCTCCTCCAATCTCCCTCAGCCCCTCCCTCTGAGAATTTTCTCTCTTCTTCCTCCTGCACAATTCTTCATTCCTTTCTTGGTAAGTTCGGTGCCTCCCTCGCTGCTACCTCCACTCCATCCACTTTCAAAGTTGCCTTCCCCGCCCGAACTCCTCAAACTCCATTTCGATTCTTTCCAATTTCCATTCCTTTCGCGTTCGATTTGTGGGTTCACTCGTTCGGGTGAACGTTTGGCGTACCGAAATTAATAGTGATCGCATCTCGTCGCGGAGAATCACGAGGTGGAGATATAATATACCTGGATATGCTACTAAAAATTTTTAATTGTAAGTCGGGAATTTCATGAAATGTGCAGCGTGATATGTTCTTTACGTTCCGGGTGATATGAAAATGAATATCGTTAAGATATATCGCAAGATTCGATTTCCTCCGTTGGAATGGAATCCATTCTCCATGCGACATCAGAGAGAAGCAAAAAGCTGTATGTGTAAGGAAATGACAGATAGATATATTTCGCTTTCAGGTGGAAATATTTTTGGGAATAGGATCTTCCGACCCGATTTGATGACGTCAATTTTTCCTAGGAATACCAGACGTCGTTTGAAGATCCCTTTAAGTGCAGTACTCCTCCCGCCAGATAAATATTAAGCTGTGAACTCCCTGCAACATCATTAGCATATTTAGAGGATACTGATGCAATACAGGGTTTCTCAAGTACTTATTCTTCGGGGAAGACGACCGATAGCTAAGGTCATCTATGCCATTCAGGAAAGGTGCGCCACTGGATAGGGGTTGGAATTTTCCGAGGAGCAGAGGTGGAATGGTACAGAAAATAACGGCTATGAAAACTGCTATCTATGAAAGGTCCAATGAGTCACTGGTTTCACGTCCCATTCAACTGACGACGAACTGAACGCGAAATGCTCTCCATGCTATCCAAATGAAAAATATCTACCGAGATTCAATCCCGGGCTCTCGTCTTGAAGGCCAGTAATCTAGTTACCTTGCAAACACGATGGCCTGAGGTTTCTATCTACCCCTCCTAAACTCTCCATAAATCCCACCTACGTATAACCCGACCCCCACCTTGCCATAATGGTGCAATTGACCTTAGCTGTTGGTCGCCTCTTACTAATAACTACCACCACTACTCAGAAATGTTGAAGTATCCTTGGCAGTTTTAAGCGCTCGCTGGAAAATGCTCTCGCACACGTGAAGCTGTAATGAGATTCATACCGGCCTGGGAAAAACAATTACCCGCGAAGAAGAACGAAACTCGGTTTAGGAACTCATGTGTCCGAGAGGGGCTTTAAGGGGAGGGGGCCCTGATTTACGACCAGCGAGGGAGGGAAAGCCGGCAGATGCGAAGGGATAGGGGAGAGGGATGGAAGAAGGATACTCGCATGTGGGGGAAAGGGAAGGGGTGGCAGGAAGAGGACTGGAAAAAATAATCGTGGGGCAAAGGGGAAGGAGCTGGGAAATAAAATGACGGCAAAAGAGATGGCAATGAGTGGAAAGACTTTCTCTCCCTCTCTGTCTCTCGCTCCCTTTTTTCACAGGGGATTGCCATCTGCGCATAAATCTAATTTTTCCAAATCCGAAAATAATTTGTCCCCCATAAATATCGCATGAAGAGAGAGAAATTGCGCCGCAGTTTTTTTTTCTCGTACGAGGAAGTGTGGTGGTGGGGATTAGGAAAGGGTGTAAGAGAGGGAAGGAGAATTCGGGTGGAGACTACCCTTTGGAGAAGCTGGCTGACGGTGCAGGAGGATGACCGGGGGGGGATGAGATGACAAAATAATGTAGACGGGGAGGCGAAATTTCGGGGAGGAATGTCAGGTCGGGAGGGAGAACCAATAAGCGTTGAGAGGTGAAGGGGTTGAGGTGGAATAGGAATGTGGGAGTCTGGGCGTGAGGGGGGGGGGGGGAGGGAGGGTGGACGAGGAGTATTGAACGGGAGGAGATGGAGGCGGTTGGGGAGGTGGAGGTGGGTGAGGTCGACCCCCTCGGCAGGCGACGGCGGAAGGGGAAACCGCTGTGACATGCGGCTAAGCAAATTGCGGGGGAAGGGAGGCTTGTGACGGAGGTCGGAGGATTTGGGGGGCGTGAGGAGTGCAGGCACGAGCTTGGGAATTAGCGGGCAAGAAAACTAATCCGTATTGAATTCCGTCGTTTTTCACCGATGGGGAAATGTGGTGATTATATTTTGCCCGTGCACCTGCGGAAACAATCCGATGTTGCTCCTCATGAACGTTAAATAGCTATTTATTTATCATTATAATAAATCATATCATATCATTCTTGATTTTCTTTTTCGTTCGAGTGTCACCAACCTTTTTTAATTTTTCGTTATCATTTGAAATCCTATACACTTATTCATTCAAAGCCATACGATCGTTTATATTATTATCATATCATATTATTATCATGGTATTATATAAAGTAAATAACTAATATTCGTTTTGGACACTCCTCCACCACCTCTATTTTGGACTAAAATGGAAATATTCTTTAAAGTTTGAGTTGCTTTATTACGTAAAAATCTTCCCTCTTGCTTTTTTGTTTTTTTTGTGTGATGATAATGATTAAATTCCATATTTATGAGATACAGTAGCCTTTTTGCAAGGTAAATGCTCTTTTATTCGTTTCCGAGAATTCCCTTTCCAGCAATTCATCAAATATGTCCTTTTAATTCGTTCTCTTGCGAAGGGAATGTTAGTTTTTCATTCCTCGTCTCGCTAGGTATTTACTATGTGTATTGGAGCTTAAAATTTAATATTTATCTTTTGGAATGCTAAGTCGCGGATTCAGGAGTGACGGAGGTTGGGAAAAGCTGCTTATTAGGTGGAGAGGACCTTCTACATTGCCAGTATCTACTCTGTGGAGGTACTTGGGCAGTGGTCGGTCCATTAAAAAACGGGGAAAAGGTCCTCTCCGAGCTTTCACATTTTGATATAGTGGGCCCTATATTGAGTGACGGTTAAACGTTATTAGCGCATTACTGCCGACCTTTTGGATGCTTCCGTATTCGCTTCCCTTTATCGCCTAATGCTACGCTTTATAGGTTTATTCAATGGTACTCACCCGGATTAAGGTCTCCTATAGAAAAAAATTGGCCATGTTATGGACTTGAGCGTTGATAAATATCGCGAAATGAGTTTTTTTTATAGTTTTGGGTATATGAATGAAATAACCGCCGTACAGTAACACCAGAGCAATGGCATACTGCACATGAAATGATAATTTGTCTCCAAAGTTTCACGAATGGTTCCCTACATACTGAGGTGATTAATGTCGTCATTAATATTCGTAGCGCTGTGAGGTCTCTTGTAATCATTTTACCGCACCTTTGACATTCCTGCAATTTTTCCTCGGCTTTTCGACGTGGAAGATTGCTCTTATTGGAGATTATCTCTTACCTTAACATAAAATTGGACAGAATCGTCTTTAAGCCAGCCCTTCCATGAATGGAGTATGAAAGACTTCAGTCTTAGCCCACCGTCGTTTCCAGTATTTCAAAACGCAATTGCAGCTGCAATATTTTGCATTATACAACTGTCATGCATGATGCAAAGCAGATTATCTGCCTGTCGTGCAAGGGATGCCTGGTGCTGGAGAGCAGGCATCGGAAACCTGGCCTCTTTATGTATTTATTATTCAGTCGAATGCAAAGGCGACCTGGCCATGCGGAAAGGAAATCGTGAAATGAAAGCAGAACCTTGATTAGAAGTGAACGCGAATCAGCCCGTTCCTATTCCTTATGCCATTAACAAATTGAGTGCAACGGTGAAGACGATTAGCATATCCATTGTTTCGAGGAGACGAAAGTGTCTACTGTGTGCCACGGAAGGTACCTCATCTGTTTCGCCCTTGGAAAGGAGCCACTTGGCAATAACAGGATATGCTTCGCTCCCTCTCCTCTCGTCATTACTCTTCCTCTTATCCTTCTCCTTTCTTGTTCTCGTTTCGGTTGGATTTAGCAAAAATTTACCGAGGAGAATGGATATTTTGTTATAGCCCACCTCAAAATATTTCCATATTCAAGTGTTATTCCTTCCAATAATCACATTGATGCTTTGGGTAGCATTCGATCTCAAAAAGTTTCTTTTGTGGAATTAAGAGGTTTAGTTTGGTTCTTCCACGGCTTGCCAAATTCGCTTAAGTTGGATAGGTGAATATACGCCCTAATTGTTGGCGTAATTTATGTTCATGTAAGCAGAAAATGGAAGCAAGGAATTAGCTTGAAATGAAATCGAATATTTTGTAAGGAAACACCGATTTAATTTAAGGCTTATATTTTTTCCAAAGGAGCGTGGTAGCCTAGTGGGCAGAGCGCTTGGCTGCTAATCGAAGGGTCCCGGATTCAAATCCGGGTGAAGCCTTTGGAAGTCCCCGAATGAAAAATTCTCGGAATGCGAGGTGGCCCAAGGAAAGGAGCTAGCCCCCCCCCCCCCCCCCCCCCCCCTACCCTGAACGTGTAATCCACACGCCTGTGGATTAGTCCGTGGTGAGCTCTACCCTCACCTATAAGAACCAACCTTCGGGTTGAATCACTGAGTGATTTTTTTCAAGAATCTCAGATATATTTTTCCAAGAAATTGGAATGAGTATTATGTACATAGGTACATACCATGGGTCTTGATCAATTTTGTTCATTTTTTAACTACTTCTTGGGTCTAAACGATTTTATTGATACATATTCACGATTTTCGTAAAAACAGCTAATTATTTACCTTTTTTTCATTTTGAGTATTACTAAACTCTACCAATATCTCCTTGAATCATGCTCCTTTATTTTATTGAGTAATGGATAATGATGTGGCATTCAGGCGTCCTTCCGCATTACGTGGTATCTTAGTGACGACAGTTTTCCCTGCCATTCTTCCGGCGACGTGGTAATGGACAATGACAGTCATTTCACATGACTGGAGTTATTTGAAACATATTGTTGCAGGAGGATGATGAAGATAACCGAAGAGTCGGAGAAAGAGGACATCTCATGTAAATTCGGAAAAGCAGACAGTGCAAAGCTTAGTCAAACTCCTTGATGGTCACATACAGGTCGTGCGAAAAGTGAATGAGTAGAATTGCGAAAGGGGAGGTTTGATAACTCCAGTTGATAGCTGCGGCAAACCAATGTTAGGATTGAAGGCCAGTGATGATGATCTCCTTGAGACAACGATGGTTTCCGCTTACTGTTTTCACCGCTATGAACCTTGCAAGAGTTCAATGCAAAAGTGGCCATCTCTTAGATTTTGCTGGTGTTTTTTTAATCCTAAGGATCTCACAGAGTTTCCTAAGGTCCGCGGCAAATCATCGAAAAGCTTGTTTCATTTGATATTTAGAGTGAAACTTTTGAGCGAAAGTGATGATTTCCCAGAGCCGCAGGGATCGCAGGAATAACTGCTGGGCGCTATATCCTACATCCTGCTTCCACCACTCAGGACGATGTGATGCCTTCCTAGTCCACCTTTTTTTCGTGAGAATGGGTAGGAAAAGGACACAAAGATAGAAGTCCTTGGATTGGTGAGTGGAAAGGAAAGAGTACGGGCTGGAAAAGGACCGTAGGGGTTGGAGGGGAAGGTAGAATTTCGAGGGACTGATGGGGAAGAAAAGCGTGCGTCTCTCCATCTTAAAGTCCGCCTGCGAGGGGGATGGTAGGGATAACGTTCACTTTCGGGGGCGAGGTAGGGGGCGGTTTTGTGGCCCTCGTGGGACCTCCTGTGCTCCCTTCTTTTTAAGCCCCCTTTTACTCGAGGGCTCCCTTCGCTCCGCGATGACCCATACTCCCTTAACCTCGGTGAAGGGCGGTACAGTGACGTCGCAGAGGGACTCTGAGCGACACGTTAGAGTTGAAGCCGACCGGGAGAAGTGATTTCCGCAAATAGGATCTTCGTCTCCTCGATGGTCTTCCTTCGCACTGTCTCCTCGCCCGGTTCCTCTCTACCGTCGCGTCCCTGTCCTCGAACCTCCTCCCTTCGTCACCTCCCTCGCCTGCATCTACTTCAATCCTTGGGTGTCCCCCTCCGTTCTTCCCTGGCTTGTCGAAAAGGAGATGGCGAATCAGAGCAGCTAAGTCTGTGATTCCGGTGGAGTACCGTTGTATATTGGCCCACTTTCAACCAGAGTAGGAGTAAAATAAAATGCAAAAACCATCCCCGGTCTGCGGTAGTGGGTAACCGATGCGATGTCGCCCTTTTTGCGCACCTCGAAATTACAGAAAGCGTGGCTCGCCATCCTACCGACCACAGCGCCATTACGACCGCAACCAAGTGGTTATAGGGGCCGGTATATTTTCGGCTAGCAGTGCCATAAAGCTCGACTATTTTCCTCTAAGATAAAATACCATCATCTCTGCGTATTTTGACAATGCGTATCCCTTAGCTTTATACTAAATGAAACTAAATTTTAATTTGTTGGGGTGGATACTTACTTTTTATAGCTTCATAACAAAAAGTAATACTAAGCGGTAACGCACAAATTCATAATGAGTAGTTAGTATTTTTTTATTTATGGTTGATGTGATTTGACTTCCGTTACAAAATTTCCATTTGGATAGTAATTTTTGAAATATGCTGTGGAGTAGGTATTGAATTGGAGCATAAAGTTGGACAATTTTTTAAGAAAACGACGATGGAAAAGGCAATAGTCGTTGACGATTTAACGATCGTTATTATCGTTCGTTATCGTGTCGACATATTTCTGATAATTTGAGATGAATGGTGTAGCGGAGGGGCTTCTGGCGACTAACGTTGCATACATGTCTTTCCACATCTTCTTGCTATCGGTAAAGTTTTATCTCGTTCATTATTTAGTCTTAACATATTCCAAGCAGATGCTAGAAAACGTTATATGTGGTGGGATATTAAAATACTTTATTTATACACCTTGTAAGAATTTAAAAAGAAACAATTCTTCTTGAAAAAGTTTTCTTTTCATTCTTACCTGTTATATAGATTAGTATGGGGTTCAAAATTATTGTGTATATATAATTTGTATAATTTTAACTCGTAATTATCCCAGACCCACCTGTCTGCAATTGCCTTTATCCTGTGTTTGTCACTCCGTTATATGAGGATTTTTAACTGTTCACTGTCCACTTGACCGCAATGTGGTTAGAATACTTTTTCTCCTCCCACCAATCCGTGTGCTGATAACTTCTGTTTATTGATCCGTGGACCGGAAAATCGGTTTGAGCATTCATGAAGTTAATTGCATAATAATTTCTCACCTTCCGCACTTCTATATTAATTGTTTCCTTTGCCTTTTGAGTTATGTTCCACACCTATAATTTATTGGGGGAGAGTAATTACTGTGACCAAATTATTTAGAGCTCAGCAACTGTGAGAGGAACTGTTTATTACATATATTTACTCGCAATCTCGAAAAAAAATGTCATGATATACTTCCGATTTAAATCTCGCGGAAAGGGAACACCGCGTCGGACCGGGCGTAATCCCTTCGACGAATTACAGACGTCCTCGGAGAGGCAAACGTTTAAATTCGAGCCCCGCCTTTTTTCTAGTATCTCCTTTTTTCCGGCGGGCCGCTGCTTCCTCCTCTCCTCCCTCCTTTCAGCAGACCTCATTTCGACTTGAATTATGAAGCAGAAGACCTCTCCCGCCGCCGCCGCATCCGCCCCCAACGCCGGCCGGCCATTCTATCGTGCCGACCGCGCTCATGGGGCCCACCAGAGTCGGGCATTTCCCTCAACCCCCGCCCCCAACCTCTCCCCCCCCCCCCCCCTTGGAATCCCCCGCTTGTCCCTCGCGCGCGATTTGCGGCCTCCCTCCGGATGATCTATGCAAATGGCCTCGCCTTTCCTTCCCACTTTCATCTCCTCGCAAGGGAACTCGTAAACAAGGGAAGGCTTGTGCTCCAGCACCTCATCGATATTCTGATTCCTTTTCTCCTCCCCCCTTTCTCACTTCCTTCCACTCCTCCCGACTTCTCCGACCCATACTTTTAAGGCGTTCCGAAATCGTTCTCCTCCGTTTTGGTTTCGGTGTCGTCCTTTCTCTCCCACTCTCTTTCTGTCCTTCAATCTCTTTTCCAATCCTTTCCGTATTCCTCTCCCCTCCCCTACACCTATTTGCCTTTTCGCCTCTTTCGCTGAGGCATAAACGAAGACGGTGTTTTTGGATGCATATGCAACCCGATACTCGCGCGAGATTGATACTTACGACACCCAGACTCCAAAAAATAAAAGAAGACGAATGATTTTATTCTTGTCTCCGGGATTTTTCTCTTCGAGTCAAGCAACGCCTTGCGGAAGTGATCTTTCTTGATGTATCGTGATCTCTCCAGCCCAAAGCTTCATTAAATCGAATTTTGTTCTAATGGCGTCGTATTTTATGCAGATGTTTGCTAGGTTTGTTCTAGAATAGTATTTTGAGAATCGAATACAATTCCGTACGGTACAATCCCTAGATACATCTACATTGCGATTCTTCCCTCTTAGCGCGAGTGCATAGCTAAGGAAATGCTTTTTTTTCAATTGTCATTACCAACTTTCATCACCTAATGTTTTAAATGAAAATTTTCTTCGTCGTTCCCTATTTTTTTTAAATTTTTACTCATTTACTTCCCCCGTGTGACCAACGATTCAAATCTTGGCCAATATTTTGATAATATTTCATCTGTTCTCTGTTCACGAAAATACTTCGCACATCCGGGATACTATTTCACTGCAGGAAACACCATTTCAGCGTCCCCGAAATGGAATATTTCATATTTTGAGTTGGCGTCCTTGTTGTTTCAACTTCGTTGATTCCACTACATCTTTAGCTATGTTTCTCAGCCTTCCCCATTGTTCCCTTCGGGAAATATTTTTTTGAGAAACAAGAAATGACTGCAGGGACGGAGAAAGAAAGAGGACTCTTCCAAGCTCAGGGGAAGCTCCGGATTCCGGGAGAATAGTAAGGAGAGGAGAGCTGTTGAAAGATATGCGGAGGGTTTTCTGGTGAATAAGGGAGGTGGGGGGGTGGTTGAGAGGGACGGGAGAGGAGAGACACGCGTGTGGGGGTCCTGGATGGAGGGTGTCGCGAGAGGCAATGGGAATGGTGGTGGGGGAGAGCTGTGCATTGTTTGGCACCGCCTCGGGTCGACTTCGATCAGTCCTCCGACCTTTTTCTTATTTCCTCTCCTCGCCGCCGCCTCCCACTCATGTCCCCTTCACCCCTTGTTTCCCCTCTCACCTTCCACGTTCCCTATCCCCGAACACCCTTTCCCCTCCTTCCCCTTCACCCTCCTCCTCACGGACCCCCTCCTAGTCCGGGACTTATACCCTATCTCCCACTCGGACGCTGTCTCCCTTGATTTGTATGATCCAAGGTTCTGAGAACATTTTTCGATCGCTAATCCTTGGAGTAATGCCATACGTGTGCTGTTTTAAATTATCTAAATAACCAAGTTTTGAAATAATAGTTAATAATTTAATAGTTGCCGTGTATGAACGTTCCTGGTGAAGGGTGGTGGTAATCACAGCTTGACTCTTTGGCTCCCCCCGTTCTTCCCTCATTTTCATCTTTCGAATACCCTACCTTGATCGACACATCAGGAGTGAGAGATACGAGTCTTCATCTCAAGTCCGATTTGTGACATTTCATGAGGAATTAAAAGTTGTTTTTGAAGTTATGTAAAAGAGCTAGACATTACTTGATACCTATAATGGATTTTTGTGGCTGATGATTTGCGGAAATCCATGTAGAAGTGAGGAAATAGTAAAATAAATCTTGAGATTTTCACAACGTAAAGTAATTTAATAGAACATGTATCCCTGTGTTGCATTATCTTCATATGAGGTGCATGCGACTTGTGTCTCACGTTATGATGCGACAGTGTAGCAAAATATATTGACGCACGACCAAGATACCGCGGCCACCATGTTTCTATGAAATAAGAATAAAAATAAACAGCAATTGACTTATGATGTAGCATTATTTTTTCATTCAGAAGGTTTTGACATATTTTCTGGATGGATCTCAGTTTAGATGTACACATGTTGAACCCTGTTTTGATTTATAGTGTGTCTCGCTCTCTATAGACATTTATATTTATCTACGACATACCCTGCAAGCCACCTCGAGGGTGTGTGGCAGGGGGTGCATCCACACCAGGAACAATGACACAACAAACAAAAATGAACACAACAAAGCAAACACTACACCTTTAAAAGTAATTGGGGAAAAAAGAAGAAAAACTACCAAATCCCAATCATGTAGGACACACCCATGAATACGATGCATGCCTTGAAACCCGACACCAATTTCATAGATACTCATGCATGCAAAAAAAGGCATTGCATGCAAGTCACACGTTGATTTGAACATGCAGGTAATAAAAAAAAACTATCGACCTACTCTGAATATTACCTCTATAAGTATTACCTACTCACGCGATGTTTAACGTTCTGATCACGAATTTACCTTCTTGCATACTTAAATTTCTTGCAGTTCAACGGGAAACATTATGGAGTGGGTACTATTTACTTGAGAAAAAAGTTGTAATTGTCAAAATACCTTTATATTACGTCATCCTTTGCCAACATTCCTGTCATCGCTGTAAAATGTGTAATGATGGTATAACTTTTTCAATTTCTATCGGCTTAACCAAACAGAAACCAAACTTTTTTTCCGAACTACACGCAAAGCGAGATATTGGAACAGAGAAATACGAATGGGAAAACAAAGGAATTGTCCTTCCACTCATTTGAAGTGCAAGAATTCTGTTTTTCATGGCCTTGACTCGGCGAAAATAATGGCTTCTTGGAATCCGGAGAAGTGCAGCAAACCAAGCGCCTCTCAAAGGATGATGTGTTAGCTCAGCATTACGCAGCACTGGTAAAGGTTTGAGGACAACTGCGTTTGATGACCACCATTAAAAAACTAAGCGTTTCCTTTCTCGCTGTTAACATTTGGTGATACTTTTGCTTTCAGCGGTTAACTCGACGTCAACCGACCCGAGCTTGAGAGAGTCTACCGTCCCTCGCACCACCTCCCTGTCTCCAGCGCTGAATAAAATATTGCTGTCGGGATATCGTCATGTCCCAGCCCTTTCAGTCATCGCGATCTCTCCCAGTTCCCTCCCTTCTCTTCTCCTCGAGTCTCTTTTCATGTCTTCCATCGGTCCCTCTGCTTCTCTCGGTCTCTCCTACCGTTTTCTTGCTCGCAGTCTTCTCCTCGGAGCTGTTAGGCGCCTCCAAGGGGTGCTTCGAAGGGCGTTACGTCGGATGAGAGGGCATTTTGAAGAGGGGGGGGGACTGAGATAGGAATAGGAGTGGGGATATGGAGGTAGGATGTTTAGGGAGGTGGGACGATAGGGAGAGGGGAAGAGGTAGATAGAAGGGTAGGGAGCGTCCCCTTTGACCCCGAGGAGGGAAGGGGGAAGGAGGTTGGTGAAATAAATGCGCCAAGGTGCAGAAGGGGGATGATGAGCGTGGATTTTTTCGATTCCGTGAAAAACAAGGGGCACAAGAGAAAAAATTGAGGGAGAAGTAGGGATGGAGGAGCGTGGGGAGGAGGGAATAGGAGAGGGGTGGTAACGGTGTGGGTTAGGGAGGGGTGGATGATGAGCGGGGCGGATAAAGAGGGAAGGAAAGAGGGAGGTTTTTATCCTCGGACGGAAGTATGGGTCTCGGAGGAGGCAAAAGAGGGGTGTATGAATAATTCCGTGGACATAACTTGAGGCCCAGATCTCTCTTTTTCTCTCTGTCTCCCTCTCCGTCTCTTTCCTTCCATTCCCTCTACGCACTCCACTCCGTTCTTTCCCGCGTTTCTTTCCCTCTCGCCCGTCCCCCATGCCTCCTCCTGTTTTGTCTACGGAGCGCGGCCCAGCTCGGCAGTTTTCACTCGCGAGTGTGCCTCTCGGAGAGTGCGCTGGCCGAGTATGTCGGTGGAGAGTAAATGAGATTTGTTCATAGGTCGTTGTTTCTCGCCCCGCGCCGTTGGCGGAGGGAAGTGAGCTGAATTGTGGAGTTTGCCATAATGAGCTCGCATTCATTCCACACCAAACGAGAAGGAGCTGAGTAATAGGATCATACTTATGAGTTATGATTTTTGACGCTCAAAGGCCGGGGGAGAAAGCTAAGATATTATTTTACGCTGCATCCTTCGTCGCCTCATTTTACTCGCCTCATCCTCAATTTACTAGGGAGTATCACTTACAAAAATAGCTACCTCGCTGCTGGAAAATTTTATATTCCGCAGACGATGCCGAAGAAAGATATATGAGTGGAAATGATACAATATATAATTTCGATAGTCTAGTGAAACACTGCGGATCATTTAGCGATCGAATCCCTATGGGCAAACGCAAATTTTCTGTGTATTATTTTGTAGCCTTGTAATTGCTGAGTTATGCAAATTCCAAAAATACATTGCGTGGATTAAAATCCGTTCCGCTTCTTAGAACCAAAATCTTTGTTTATTTATTTTTTATTTATTTAACATGAAATCCAAAAACAGCCAACGAGTTCTTTACATTGGATATTTTTAACAAAGGATAAATAATACAATTATACTCGTACTTTACACATTTATTGTCGTTAATCTTTTAGATTTAGTTTTAAATATTCCATTCAATATCATTGACTGATTATTCGTAAATTTCTCTGATTTTTAAGGTTCTCATTTTGTGTAGTGCTTACAATCAACTACTGAATTTAGCTCTTCTTGAAATATTGATATCGAAAAACTGGTTGTTTCTTAGTTGTTTGGGCAAACTAGATCTGTATCTGAAGTGATTCTCTTTTTCTTAATTTTTCCGACATTATCCTCTAGGAAAGCCTCTTTCCTTTCATTTCCCAGGATTAATAATTGATCCTGAGCCTGTCTATGCCAGGGCCGCCTAATAGACGTAAAAGTGACATTTTTGATGGCCATGAAAAATCTTTGATTGCTCGCATTGCCGTGTGATCGAGTCAGAGTATCTGAAATATTTCAATTCCCATTTCCAGAATTATCTTCCATTTTAGGACGATGAATCCGAATCGAGGGAAAATTGCGTAGTTAATGAGAGCCGCACTTGGAAAAGGAAATCTCTCTTAATGGCTTTCCAGTTTACCTTTTGTCCATTCTCTTCGTGGCCAGCCAAGGTCGTATTGCTTTTTCGGGGTCTGTTCATACGACTTCTGAGGGTATAATCAGCGCTAGCGATACTCGTTGATTGGGAGGGCTTTTGTCCTTGCTTTTTTGCCATCTACCATCGCAAATGGTCTCTCCAGTTTCCATTTTTTCCCTTGTGTTCTATGACAGATATGCGAAATGTTAGTTAAAGCTACTTGATTGGAAGGCCTTTGGATGTCATTCTTATTTCTGTCTTTTTCACGGTGAAGTTGAGTGCTGTGTCATTCCTAAAATTTGTGAATCAATCGTTTTCAATATTTTTCTATTGAGGGCCTCAAATTTCCTCAGCACAACTTTTGTCAGATTCCTATTTCCCTCGCATCCATCCTTTTCATATATCTTGCTCTAGTTACTTCGATTAATCATTTCTTTCCTTTGCTCTGACCAATCATGGTTTGGAAGGCTGCTCCAGGTACGGTTCCCTCCAAAATTCATTCCGTAGTGTGATTATAGTCACTCATCCGTAGGATTCCTTCCAACAATTGGATAAGGATTCTTTTGCTCATTTCCTGTAAAACCTAATCGTAGTTATGTGATAGCCTAAATTATAATTACGTGTTTTAAGGACTACCACAGTGTGTTTGAATTTCATGACATGAACCGAAGAATCAAGGTTCAATTCACGGTATTCTCTGTCGCTGTGCTAAAGGGAAGGGCCATGATGAGTGGTTGCGAACGGTACTGGTTCCGTAACATTGGATAGGGGCAATGAAATTAGAAAATTTTTGCATGATTTGTCGTTTAATTACTTTTGTGTCTTAAAATGTAAATAGGTACAGCACATACCCTTGTATTTCAATTATTCATTTAATTTTTCAGGTGTCTATATTTTGCCTTTTGTGTATTCACCTTCATCTTAATTTTGAAGGATTGGGTTCTGAATTCATTTTCGTTCTGAATTCTTCCACATCGAGTTGTACAAAAAATATATGCCGGGTCTTTCCTCTTGAACACTCTTCAGCACCTATTCTAGCGATCAAATGGGATTTCAAATCAAATACTTTTAAAATAAGTTGAATAATTCATCGTGAGTAATCATAAACTAACCTTTATAAACGGTGTATGGTGGTGCAGTGCAGTGTACATGCATAATTTATTTTGGTAATTAATGGTTTGACAGTATTATTTGTTCTATGTGTTTTGTCCATCTTGTTCCATAGAAAGCATACCCGCATTTGCTTTAATAGCAGGTAAAAGTACGGTGTCATTAACCAATGAAAGCTGAAGAAATACGGTCGGGATCTGGGTCTTCCTATTTCTGCACGCAAAACTAAAAGGACTATTGACGCTCTTCATCCAACAAAGAGACTCCTCTATTCCCCTTGTAAACTTGAAGCATAAATGTAGCACACATTTGCAATTACAACGTCTAATTGAACCGGTACTTGCATTTATTTACATCACAACTGGCAACCCAAATAATATGCCTTTATCTTGTGGAAACTGAACCACCAGTACATAATTTCCCTTATCATTGTCGCTATAATTTTAGGGGCTCAGACTCTCTCCAAATTATGAATGTTATCTCTGTCGCTTTCAACAAAGCATCGGTCCTCAATCCGGACGCTTTTCGCGGTGCTGTAAATGAGATTGATGCTCCGAGATAAACGCTTCGCATCTCGTTTTGAGCCATCTCACCTTTGATTAGCCGTTGTCTCTTTTCCGCAGGAGCGACAGTAAACCCCTTTTATGTAACTCCTTCTCGCCACTTCATCGCCGGCGCAACGCGAAATTCCTCCCCCTCCATATCTCTTTCTCTTTCTCTCTCTCGTTCCCTCTGTAAGATCATTCCCATTTGCTCATCCCCTCAAGCCCTCTCTCGTGTCCTCCACACCGCCGGCGCAGATTCCGTGGTCTCGAGCATCCCTCCCACCCTCCACCCTGTCTGTCTCTCTCTCTCCTTTAAGTTGCATATTTAATAAAGCGACTCGACAGCCCCTTCTTCCTCCACCTCCGCAGTTCTGTCTCTCTCCATTTCTCATTGCGGCGGCCAGGGGTACCCGACCTGTTAATAGGCGCGCGTTTTCCATTGTCGCGTCCGCGTGGGAGAGCCGCCGGGCGGCTCGCTCGCACCCCTGTCCTTTTTCCCGGGTCAATCTTTTTATTCCTTTTCCTCCTGCTCCCGCCCCTTTTCGTCTCTTTCCTTTTTCGCCTTTTCCCTCGTCGCTCGGCTCTCTCGTCTCCGGGCAACCGCCATCGCACTTCGCCAGCTCGCCAGAGGGTGGCCTTTGGCTGTGCCGACTCACTCCAGCCCTCTCCTCTTCTTTTATCCCGCCATCCACCGCCGCCGTCGATTCCATCTCCCCTGCTTGCCCTGTCGTCCACTTTCACGCACCCTCCCCTCCACCCCATTCGCCATATCCCCTCTCAACCTTCCTTCCTCTCTGGGGGATGAATAATAAAAAGGAGTGCTCACTTTCCGTGCCTCCGCACCCGTGAATGTTTATGCCGCCATGAGAATCCCGTACAGTTCTTCCATCCATCTCCCTCCTTCGATTTTTGTTTTTATTCCAGATTCACCGTGTGAAATGAAAGCGTCCTCCCCTCTCTGCAGGTCGTATTCGTGTGTATTTTTACGCGCGCTCCTGCATGCAGTCATATATGCGAATGGGAATCGGGCATATCATTTAGGTCGGGGTGGGAGTAGGGTTGCCAACTGGAGCGTTTTGATCCGGAGACTCCGGTCGGCCGAAGCAATCCGGGTTCAGGGGTCAATAACTCGCGTGGCCAGTGTTAGGTACGAAATACAAACTAAATAGTTTACAAGAAAAGTAAATGTCTTACTTACACGGATATTCTATCGATAACTCAGCATTCTGTTACAACACATTGACACGAATAAATATGTCCAATTTTTACGCGTTTTTATTGGATAATTACATTATAATGATTCCATTCCAAAAGATTCCATTTCATTGAGACTCATCGGGCTGTTGGAAGACGGCTACTCAACCCATTCCCCACAGATTCCTAAACTGTGAAAATCTGCTAATTATGCCTATAAAATAATGCATGCGTAATATTTATCCTTAACTAATGAGTGATATTGTGATACTTGAAAATTCTTGATTTTCCTCATTGCAGACCAAAATTTGAAAGTCTAGAAGATACAATAACAGTTTGTAACACTAAGTGGGAGCAAAGGAAACATTGGGTTGGCTTCGAAAGATGGGGATACCTTCGGAAGTGAAGGTGAGGAAGAAGGATGGAGTGTTCGGAAAGGCGGCGTGGGAGAGGAATGTCGAGTGAAGAGGATGGGAAAGGATGAGCACGTGTCGGAGGGGAAAATGGTGTTTGCTGGTCTTTTTCATGGGCTTCGCGTGAGGGTCCCCAGGGGGTCGAACGCCCCTCCATTTTACGCGGTTCTCCCAAAGTTGAGAGTTCTCTCGCGTTGCCACATACATTTAAGGCCAATGAAACCGACTGAGTACGGTATCAATGCGACTCATTTTATTTTGGTCGGAAATACGTCAGTGATAAGTGGCACGGAAAGAAAGTCAGTCAAATGAAACTTTGGGTCAGGTGCTGAACTACATGAATTTTTCTCGATATTTCATAAAAAAATAAAGACGTTGCTATCACGCGATTGGATAATCGTCCGTATTATTTTGCCATTTGTTAAAGCAGCAGCGTTTTGGTTTTACCTTTTCGGGTAATACAATATGTCAACTCTTATTTTTAGTGGGCAGACATCGGAATGGGCTCTCAATGAATTGTAAAATTGAAAATGGATGCTAGAACTATGTCTGCAGCGCTGACTCAGTTCGTACCCTCCATTGGCACTGCGTATATTTTTGGAAATGGCTCCTCAATCATTTTTATTCTTAACACATTCAACCCGGAATATTTCTAGTGTGCAATCGTGAAAAACGGAAAGGTTTATCCTCCACATTAATTTGGCCAGTTATTTAAATGTAAATTTAAAATTAGTAAAAAAAATTTTTTGTAACAAAACTCGATAATTCATTAAAGACATGAGTTCGCGTCCTTCAGAGAAGTCTTCAGAGAGGTCTTCAGTGAGGTCATTAGAGGGGTCATTAACAGACGCGAATGCGCGTCCTTCGGTGTCTTGGCAACGCACCTCGGACGCGCATTCGCGTCCGTCGGGTTGAACGTGTTAATGGTTTTCTGAGATTTTTATTTACCTAATTTTTGTTCCGTTTCGGAAGAAGCGAGATTTATCAGAGAATCATTTTTTACCTGTATGTGAACTTCGTAATAACGATTGTATCCTTTTATGTTATCTCTGTGCTGTGATTATAAATATCTTCATTGAAAAATTGTAATTGATGAGTTGTGATGAAGAAATTTTGCCTTGGAAGATTCGGTTCTCAAACTGTGACGGATAATTCGTAAGAAGTCTTGGGGCCCAATCACGGATTTTCATAACGCGCGCTGGCGTCATTGTTTCTTTAATTGCGCTTCATAAAGTGTAAACGTGATCACCCTTCCGTAGATTTTGTTTCGTGAAAGAGGTGGGTGGTGTGTTGCTGTGGAGAATGAAGGAAAGTGGAAGTCACGGGAAATTAGATGAGAGAATTTGATGGCGAGGTGGCTTCTTGGGGATTTTAGGGAGGAGGAGTTCTCTGGAGTTAACGCATTCTCGCACTCTCTACCGTTTACGTATTTTGCAGAAGAGTCTTCTTCGCTCTTTTAAACTGCTGCCCCTCTATCTTTCTCTCTCTCCACCGTTCCCTGCTCCTCTGCTCCTTCCTAGCGAGGGATGAGAGTCCCTTCCACCCTTGCGCCTCTCCTTTTATCTCCTTTTCGAGTGTTGTACTTTTTTTCTTCTTCTTCGAGCAGCTACCCTTCTTGCGCCGACAAACTTTCCACCCTCCCCTTCCTTTTTTATTGCACCGCCTCAACCCGCCACCCATTCATATCGCCACACATCAGAGCTCATCCCCTTCCTCCGCTACCTCCGCTCCGCAGCCTCCTGCCGCTTCTTTCACTATCTCTCCGCCTCAAAACCTTATGCCTCTCTCTCTCTCTCTCTCTCCCATATACAGCTTTCTCCCGCCGCTCCTCTCCGTATTTGACTTTTATCTTCTTCTTCTCTCCTTTCCTCCACCATCGTGGCCGCCGCTATCTTTTTATCGTCGCATTTCCTTTTTACCTCCTCATTCACTCCTTCCGCGGGAGAGACTCTGCGGTGCGCATCGCAACCGTTTATGTCATTTCCCTCCTCCCCACATATCTCTCTGCCTCCACCTCTCCGCCCCTCTCTCTCTCCACCCTCTCTCATTACGATCACTTCCTTTAGTCTCTCCTTGCCTCGTTCTTTCCGTGCGTTTCCAAAGCCTCACGCATATTGCAGTGGTCAACACATGTTTTGACCCAGGAAATATTTTTGCAGATCCTTTTGTATTTTCGACGGGAAACTCGGAATTTATCACCAGATTTTCTCTATTGCAGATGGTCTTTTTAGATACACATATGATTCACTTCTTGATTTCAATTTTAATATTATAGTTAAAGGATAGAAGACATAATTTAACTTTTTCTTCAAAGGTGGTTGACAAACCTAAAGCCTCAGTCAGATAAAAGTTTAGACATTTACTGATTGCTTGGCTTAGCAGTAGTTGATTGATGGAAGAGAGGCGGAGGCACCTGTCTGCTTCCATGAGCACGTCACAGACTCGTCGATAGTAGAAACGCGATAGTAGAAACTTCTCCCTACTCAGTCCACCATTGAACCGTCAGTCATTACATTTCAGGCCTTCAACCTTTTCATTTGTGCCTAATTTTTGTGAAAATAGTAACAATACCATGCTGGTGCTTAAGGCATCCAGATATTGGCAGAATTGACTTTTAAATCACAAAAAAGAAACTTCAATTAAAGTGTGCTCTAGAACTTTATTTTGGTGGCAAGAAAAGGGATGAGGACAATTACCATATTATTGTGTTACTTGCTCTACACTTCTGACACGGTGGGAAAACTGTTCTCGAAATTGATCATTTGCATTTCCCAAGAGAGGAAGAAGCCAACAGGTTACACTTCAGACTGTTAATCTTGTTTAGCATATATCCATGATTGTAAGACCCATAAAGAGAAAAACAAATGCTCTTACTTAATTCCCTTAAACCTGGCGAAAACATTTTGAAATCCCCCCTTGTTTGATCAAAAAAATTTATATCTCCTACCTCATTGCATACAACCAGGCTTGATGAAGGACTTAGTAAACGCAGGAGCAGTGACGGAAAAGGAGTACAACATTTTCAGCTCAGAAAATACTATAAAGATCAGCCGATAATCATCTTGGGAAAACATTTTTTTTTAATTTTGTAACTCAGTGTTATTATTCCCCTTCATATCGGAATTTCATCGCAAGGCGAAGTTGATGACCACTTTGAAATGGATGTTGCAGTATAGATGTCGAAGAATAATGTCTTGGAAGGTTTCCTTTGAGGAACCCATTCCGATTACCAATCTCAACCCACGTTCATTATTTCCGGTGAAAATATTCCCTGCATTCAAATGGGTTCTTCGATTATTCCTCGTGACAGCTTCTTCGATGCTTGTGTATACAGAGATAAGCTCTTCTCAAACATTCAGAATTATTCTGCCTGCAAAGCATGCATCTATTATCCTTCTCTCTTACTGATATCTTCCAATTGTAATGTCACTAGGGATGAAAGAATCCAAAGGTTTCAACCACTATTCCAATAGAGTATATTGTCAGATCGTCATCGTCGCATCTTTATCTTTTTGTTTTTCCTCGTGGCTTCCACCTTTCGGAAACGTTGCATTCCTCCCGTAAAAATATAGCTTTAATGCTTCCCAGTCGATGGGGAGGTGAATGAACGACTTTCGCCATTCTCCTGTAATTCTGTCTGCCATCCTTCGTTCTCTCCCGCATGACCTCCCACTTTTCTCCTTTATCGAGGGCACTTTGACTTCCTCCCCTTTCTGTCGCCCTCCTCCCCCGACTGTCCTCCCGCCCTCCCTCCAGTCCCCTGCTAAAGACTTCCTTATTCTCCCCCATATTCCCTCGCGAGGTTTTTTGATGCTCTTGACCTTTCGTCGTCCTCGAAGACGAAAGGGGACGTGGGGTGGCCGAGAAAGGCGCCGCATACACCCAAGCTGTTAATTTTTCCCCCTCCGCGGGCATAACTTTCCCTTGCTCTGCGAGTAAATCCTGAGCATATGCGTTCTTGGGTTAGGTTCCATGGGCGTAAGAAGGCAGAGGTAAACGTTGAGAAAAGAGGATTACGGGGCTAGACATTGATTCTCATTCCTTTTTTCTCTCTCTAAGAATTCAAAATTATGGCTTCTCGGGCAAAACGGGATAACGATACCCGTATAACTCTTCCAACTTTTGTTAGATTTAGTCTTCATCTCTTCTGGCGTATGCGTGTACTATGCACAGAAAAAGCATAATGGTAAGATTTATCGAGATGGAAGTACCGCTCCTTTTGGCTTTCAGATTTTACGTAAGGAAGGTGGCCACTGTGATGGAAGCTAGACGTAGATATAGGTAGTATTAATAAAATTGTAAAATTTTCTTATTTTCAACCCTAGATGATTTTGTAGCTACAACGGAGCTCCTTCGCTCATAGATACCTATGACTGTATATATATTATCGGATATATTATCGTGATATTTAAGAAGCCTTTACTTAAAATTTAAAAACTAGAACAAATATACCATAATTTATTTTTTTAACTGTCTTCTATTACGAAATCTAATATATTTTTACGAGTTAAATTACAATTTTCTCCTTCGGCATATAAGTTTTTAAAATGTCCAAGCGTGGTTATGAATGTTTATCTTACGTGTAAATGTGTATCTATTTATTTTAACGGTTATAATGACTATAATATGTTATTTTTACATAATTGATCTGGGTTACTACCGTAATAATTTCTTTTTCAAGCGCATTCAAATCAAAATACTTCATTTGACCGTAAAACTCCAACCTAAGTTTTCGAAGCATATTAATGCAGCAATATTGAAAAGGCTCCGTTATTAAATGTAATGAAAATTCAATCAACCTCAAAGGATTGGGGACGACTTTGATTCATTTCGAGGATAATAATATTCGTTAATTAGGACCTCTTTCCATATTGCTGCTCGTCCTTCATTCCGGGTCACAAAGAACTTTCAATGGCTCAATTTTACTCTGAGGCGAAACGCCATGTTTCCGTCTTTATTAGGCGCACCTGCGCATGAATTACGGCGAGTGCATCGGTCAATTGCCCCTCTTCGCCGTTGACCTCCGATGCCCTCGGAATGGGTCCCCACCGCACCGAAGACGAGATTATCCCCCCCACGTCTCTCTCTCTTTTTCTCTCCATGACGGCCGGGCGAGGCCCCTCTCACCTTTCAGCCCGCCTCCCCACCCTTCCGCATCCGTAACTCATTCAACTTACAGCGGACTCCTTGCTCCCTCGGCCTAAATCTCTTCGTCGCTCCGTCCTCTCCTCTTTCTGCAAATTTCATATTCATGCAGGCATTCTCCCTCGCCTTCTCCCGTCTGCTTCCTCCTCAAAACTCGTGTCCAACCGTTCCCTTCGCCCCCTTTCGCAAGCAACCAACTTCCACCTCGATCTCCGACAGAGCTCCGGCGATTCATAACGCCCACTTGCGCCGGAGTCTCTTCCCTCCCCCTATAATTCCTCACAAGAGGAGGGGAACTCCTTTTCATTGTCCCACGCGCCCTCCTCGTTTTTGCCAACTTCCACCACCGTTCTCCCTCCTCCCCCCCCCCCCCCCACCTCTCTCTGTTCAAACTCGAATTCCTCTTCTCCGAAATTTCATGGCGCTGAGTTACACGCTGTCGGCGACGGAATAGAGGATCAGAAAGAGGAAGAACAGTTTTGGTCCCAGTAATAGGTGTAATGTTGGTAGCGGTCGGAGTGTACCGCTTTTTCATGAGGGGTGCAATAAATTCAGTCACAATAGCGTCTTTCATCGAGGCAGCATTAAAGAAATGAAATTTTAGGACATTTGTCGAAGATGTCCGAGTCAGATCTTCGCCCCCTAGAAAATTAGTCTCCTATGGATCGGAGGTTTTGCTCTCCGTCTGTACTTAGTTTTAGATTCCCACACAACTTGCTGATTATTTCCTGAATGCTAACTTTGTTGATAGCGTGGATGAATGTAGTGCTTCATTCTCCAGTTTTACATAGTAGAATTGAAGGCGGTTTCTGGATGTATCGTTACCTTAGAGCACGTTAACATAGATGTACTGTGGGTATTGCGAATTAAAAGGTACTGTAAATTTTTAGATTTCTTATTCTATAGATTTTATAATTTAAACAGTCCTATCTTTCGTTGTCAGAGACCGTAGAGGCATGTAATAGACTGAGATATGTGATAGAGAGTTAAGCATCTTTATTTCAAGACAATCATTAATGATAGGCTTACGGTTAATGGTAGTGTTCCGCTTAGGAGTGTTATTTTTGGCAAAAAAATGGAAATAATCATTTTATTAACGAATTTATATTTTGTCGATTTATCTTGCATTTTGCTGATAATTCTCCTTACGAACAACAAAAGATCATATGTACTGGCAAAGTGATAGTTAAGTCTTTATTTTTATTTATCAGTGCATGAGACCTAATTTTTCTACTCTTAAAACATATATTCTCGTCTCGGTCCTTGTGTCACCTGCGCAGCGAAGGAGGATCGTTTCCAGTAGACTAAAGAAAATTCTTGGGTGGTTGCTGAGGCCTTCTTGCATGTTCGAACTTATTTTTACCATCCTTACTGTGGGCCGTACACTTGTGCGTTTGTCATCTTGTCCAAATCATTAAAAGCGAGTAATTAGAGCGATTTATGAAAACTCTTTTGATCGTTCTTGCTTGTGAACATCATTGTGCTCACATTATTTTGAAATAAATAATTCTTTCAGCTTTACAGTTTCTTCCATTGTCCCGTATAGTTTATAATGGCGGTGATCATGCACATCTGCATAAAGAATAAAAGCAATGCAATAGGCGGCGAACGAGATTTTTTACAAGTACATTGAATTTTTTCGTCGTATCAACAAGACGTATTGTTGACGTTCACGTAATGGGATGGGAGAATTCGAAAGGTTTCATTTGATTCTCCGCATTTCTCTTGATTGTGTCCATTAAAGAAGCATCCGAAAATCTTTAATCTTTTTTCCTCTCGCTGTTTATTTTTTACGCCATGGTTGTCCTCTCCTCTTTTTTTTGTTGATTTTCCCTTAATGCGACGCAATTTTCGTGAGAGGCAATGCACTCTTCCTCTCGCATGAGCTTTCAGCTCCCATCGACCCTCTCACCCTCCGTTGGCGGCGGAGGAGAGGGTCGGGGATGAAGAAGGGTTGAGAGTGAGGTCGCCCGTGGGCACTCCCACTCGGAAGCAGGAGAATTGCGGGCTTGCTCGTTTCAATTTTTTCCTCGTCGCTCCTCGATCGTCCTCCGCCATGCGGCGGCGGTGAAGGAAACCGTTCCCCGAGAAACGGAGCCGAGTGATTTCAAAAGCTGGTAGCAAAGGCCTTATTATAGGTCGTCGGTTCGGAGCTCCGCCGCTCCTCGACTGATCGAAATTGTGCCTATTACTTGCAGTCACTTCAAAAAATGTCGTGGACTTCCTTTAGCGGAATGAAAATCCGCTCCACTATTCTACGGCATTCAGAAAAATTCCTCAATAAATTTTCTCCTAGCTCATAAGCTATTTCCTGAACGTATGGGTACGAACTTACTTCAAAATAATGCACCCGGAAATGTTTATAGACAATTTTATATTTTTTATCGGTACAGCTCCGTTGATCAATTCATAAATCTCCTGCGGGTAATTGCTAGAGCACACTTTTGTTTTAAGGTAATGGCATTTTGTATAGCCCGTTAAATTCAGGATGCTTCAGAATATTTACGACGATATAATAATGTGGGGGTAATCATTGTGGTTATGGTGTTATTACTAAATTTTATATTTAATTCGCGATTCATGTTTTCATAAACGTAGAGTAAATTGACGCATTCCATGCTTGGCTGAAATTATTCAACCTATTTACTCCTGATCCTTTCTTCTTCTTCTTCATTTTTCTCCGACCGTCTTTGTACTTGGTGATTTTTGCCCATTTCAATCTCGTGACTTGAGGGAAATGTATCCTATGCATTCTATAGCTATTAATTTTATACAATGGATGCATCTCCAAAGTTGTGCTAAATATTGTCTTGAAAACTATTCAAAATGAGTGTCTTTTTTGATCCTCAATTCTACTTTTTCTGTTCTTTCAGGTGAGTTTTGATGATCCACATACGGTGGGAACTGTGTTCACCCCAATGCACTCCCAGGCATTGCTTTTCCGGGGTTAAAAGTAAGTAGAGGATCGAGAAAAGAAATATTGCGCAGCCAGATTACTTTCTCAGTGAAAGTTTCGCTCGTGTTCATTCTCCGGGAGAAGATTCAAAATCGGTTGTATGTGTGCTTCAACGTGAGAAGGGGAAACTACTGCGTGTTCATCCCTTGCCACAAAGAGACACACCCCAACTTTTATAATGCTGTGAACATTCTGTCACCATTTTGTTAAAATTCTTTTTCCGTTCCCAACGAGGCGTTTTCAATCCAGTGCTAGCATTCTGCGGCACGATATCCTTTCGTGTACCTACTCACCTCTCCCACCTCATCCCCACTCCCCCGCGGTTGCATCGTCGAAGTGCGATAAATAAAGAAAAGTTTCTTTTTCCTTCTTTCGAGTTGAGACTTACGCGACGCACCAATCTCTCGACATGCAGCTCCCTTCTCCTTTTTCTACGGGTCCTCTCGCCCCTCATCTTCTATTCTCTCTTCCAATTGCTCTCCCTGTCTCTCTCTCACCCATCATCCGCCACCATCTTGAGGGTATCACCCCGGGAAGGAAGGGAGTGAGTGAGTGGATGGGGTGGATTGAATCGATTCCGGAGTCCGAGTGGTGGAGGTGCTTCAGTGCGCCCAAGAAGGGAGGGATGAGGGGAGAGAGATGAGAGTAAGAAAGAGAGAGAGAGAGAGAAATATGAAAAGTTAAGGATTTGGACCCCCTTTTTCCGACTTTCTCTCCCTCAGCGCCAGTCCTGCCCACTTGTCTTCACGCTTCCTTATTTCCAACCCTCTCTTTTCCCTTCTTTCGTCTTTCCGTGGTCCCTTTGGTGACCGTTTCTCGTCTCTTTTTTCTCACTGTCGTGCTCTGCATACCCTTAACGTTTTCCCCCTCCAAGCCTCTTCTCCGTTACTCCTGCAGCGCACCGCGACCTTTATTCTAATATTTTTATATTTAATATTTCCGCTTAGAACTCATTCCATTCATGCCCACCACTGCAGGAAAGTGGTTGCGCCGGCCTGAAAGCACAGTGGTCACCTTTCGGATTTCGCTTCGGGGAGGGATATCAAGTTTTTCTTGGTTTAACGTTTAAATTATACGGTGAGACATAACCTAAGGCGTTGGCATTCTTAATGATCAAAGTCTAATTTCGTTCATTCAGCTCATTTCCGACCTTTACCCCCGTCTATTCGTAGTATTCTGGGTATCAATCCCTCTGTTTCATGATTTTTTGTGTAACTCAGGATTTCATCTTATCTCGGTGACTAAGAGAGTGTACGATTTAGAATTTTAATGTGTTAACATACTACCAATACAGGTATACATTCACTGAAATAATCTTACAAGAACTGTGCAAAAGATTTCGCGACACTCGTAAACACCACATGTCATTTTAACTTCTGTAAAGTCAATATTGGAAGTGCCGCTGCTTAGTTGAGACTTGGACAGAATCGTAGTTTTTGTTTCGTTAAACGTTTAAATCAGACTTAGGCTTTCTCATGACAGATAAATTCTCCCCAAATTAACGCACACTCTCATTGTATGCAACGTCGACGATTCCTTCCCCCCCCCCTCGAGGAGAGCAGCGCCTCCAAATGAAGCATTTTGCTTCACTTTTACCCCTCTCTTTCTTCGCACCTCTTCCTTGCCTCAGCAATTCCCTCGTTACCTTCTTCCTACTCACTTTTTCATCCGTCCGTACTTTTCCCCCAACCCGAGGATGTAACTGCAAGATAGGGGGCCGTTGTTTTTCCTTCTCTCGCGGAATCTCCCCTTTTTTCTGTCCTTCCTCTCCGCTACCTCCCTCTCCCTGCCTCGTCCCATTCTCATCTTTTTTCAAGAGTACGGTCGCCCGCCTTCCGTCCAGTCCACTGCTCCTCTCCCATAATCCTCTTCCCCATGACATAAGCACATTTTTTTCTGCGGGCCTCAGCTCTCTCCAGTGGGTCCATCGTTTTGGGCAAGAGTGGAAACATTAAGAGCTGCCGTTCTCGATAATACCCCAGGATCGCCAGTCTCCTCTTTCCCGATTCACTTCGTCCGGTTGCATAATTGTGGAGAGGCCAGGGAAATAATTTATCCTCGCCGCACGTGCTGGCTCATACTCGCGCGAACATGCATAAATATGTGTGCTTCGTCCTCTTTCTTCTGTGAAATTCTTTTGTGATTCTTAGTAGTCAGTCTTTGCGGTCTTTGGACAAGGTTTTTAGCGGCTTCTGGTTATAGCATCGGATCGAGGGGTGCTGTATAGTGCCGGCTGATTCTGCGTTTTTTAATCAGGGTTGGAAATCTGTAATGTCAATGTTTGGTGCCTAAAGAAGGTAGGGGTTACTTTCACATATTATTGGTGCGTGCTGGACAAGTTTTTCCCACCAATTACCTGAATCGTATCCTTTACATTCGCACCACTTTTTCATCCTTGATCATTGAGTATGAAATTGGCACAAAGGAGAGAGAATGCATACACTTGTGCATAGATCATGGAAAAGTTATTGTGAAGGCATGGAAAATTATGATGCAATCGATTATCTGCGATGCACTCGAGTTTTACTGACTATCAAGAATTGACATAGGTAAGGTGTAAGGTATATGTAATGAAGACTAATTAAGAAATATATCAACCCAACAGGCGGACAGAAATGGTGGAGTGGGTAATGAGGACTGTACAAAGGAGGAATCAAGTCTTGTACTCGCATATTGAAAGTGCAAACAATGACTTTTATATATAGCTTGGCCCCTGGAGTCATAGTTGTTACGGTAACAAATCTTTTAGGGGAATAAACGCGAATAAAGACGTGATAGCAGATGACATATACCCCTGTTAAATACTTTGGAAAACGGGAAGTAATGGACAGATTATCTGTATGTATGAGGAGGAGGTACGAACATTGGAAGTCGCTTTTCGCTGATAACAAACGTTATTGAAGCGTGAATTTTTAACATATTTTGGTTTCTGCAATATTATTAGGTATCTGCTAGGTACAATTTTGAGGTAATGCAAAAGGCTCCAGAGGTGAAGTTAGACGATCAATGAGGACTAATTCAATTTTTGATTGGAACGTGAACGCAAATAGCCTTGAAAATAGTAAGAAGGGGGCATGGGGGGCAGGTCAATGCAGATTGTAATATTTTTTGATACCTTCGTGGATTCCATTAAAGAATTGGACTTCAATGATGGTAGAAGTTGGGAAAGTATTGTAGAATAGTGAAACAGACCGGAGAATTATACGTCGTATTCCTAAATAGTATGTGATACATCTTACGAAGGTAAAGTTAGCCAGTGGAGATAAAGTTGCTTAGTGATAGGTGGTGGAACAAGATAAGGATATCCTTTGACACCAGCGCTCTTAAATTATAAAGGACGCACGGGAAGACTGGGACGTACATCAGTGGATCGATTATTCATTCAGTTTTGTAGCCGAGCAGGTTTTTTAGTCAGTTCTGTCAGTCGAGTTTGTTCGTAAACCAAAAGATGTGTTTAAAAAAAAGGGTGAAGCGTGGAATGAATATTGGCCATAGCAGAATGAAAGCCACCACATTCTCGGGAATAAGAAGAAACCATTAAATCATATATGAACCCAGGCAAAACCTAGAGCAGGCAAAGAACCTAACTATTTGTTAAAGTCAAACTGTTTTCGAGATAAGTTGCCGAGAGGAAAATATATATTGCTTAGGGAGAATGCATGCAGGTGAAGTGCGATGAAATGAACTTTTTCAAGTAAAGGAAAAATAGTACCACATGAACATAATTATAAATTATTGCCGTGACATTAATGCTGAGCGTGACGTTTTATGGCTCTGAGAACAGGTGTCTGAGTAAAGGTAGTGAGAACAGATTTGAGGCATTTGAGGTGTGGCTTCGACAGAGAAACTAAAGTATAGTAATAATAGTATTTAGGTGTTTTGAGTGCGTCGACAGCTGAGGTCATTTTGCACCACTCTCATCCAGTAGATAGAATAAAAGCTGTTTAAAGGGATTGTATCTTGGAGATAATAAGAATGTCGCTTAGATATTGAGCTCCGTGAAAGTTTAGAATATTTGATGATGGTTGGAGGAAATGGATGCTTAGATTCCGTAGAAAGGGGGATATAGGGAGTATTCTGAATTATATAGATGGTATTGGCAGATCCTAATAGTATTGCTTCATAATGGAAGACTTACTAGTAGTGACTTCTTTTTTTCGCAATTTCTAAATTGTGGAAAAACCAAGGCACTGAGTCTTCCAGTAGCAGGCTGAAATCAGTAATAACTCTATTTTTGCTTGCAATACTCATCATTAAAAATAATAAATACTCCAGCAAAATCAAATGTACGCATATCATCGATTATAATGCCTGAAAATGCCTGATGCTTTCGATTCAGTATTCATGTAGAATGACGTTAAACTTTTATGATGTTAAATGAACTCTTTTGAGTACTTTTATACCGCTCAATATATTTGAGTAGAGATCAAAGATATATATTGGCATTATATTTGAACTTTTGATAATACTTTGAGCGTTCTCTTAGAACATGGTAAAGCGATCCCCATTTAAAGGTTCCAAGTTGCATGAGGTAAGTTATAATTGTACGTACATACATCAGGTTAAGTTATGTGAGGAAAGAAAGATCTTTGAAACAATATTTTGTTTCCTGTTGTAGTCGTTGCGTGGTACTTTACATTTTCTTGTTTTGAGACGTCGTTTTGACTTATTGATTTCATTTCTCTCGGCCCGAATTCACTCATTGCATCTGACGGAAATGCGTTGAGAATTGTTCTCAATGATGCCGCTTCTCCCCTCTCATTTGGCCCGGAAAAAATATGCTCTCGTATCCGTAATATTTCTCCATGCTTCTAGTATGGAATTACCTTACAATATTTCATAGAAATGAATGTTTTGCCTCTACCATTTCCGCTTATCTTTTGAAGCAAAAATTAATGAAGCCATCCCTTGTGCACAAACTCTTTTATGTCTTGTTCACTCTGTCTCCCTGCACATCTGTTACCTGTCATGGAGTATTTGAGTGCACGTGCCTCATGAATCTGAAACCTTGATTCATGAAGTTAGGTAGCGTCTATGTTCCTTGTTTTTTCTTTTTTTACTTTCTCTCCTGCCGCCATCTCCGTTACCTTCTACGACTCAGCCATATGGAGTCCCTTGCAACCTCTTCTCCTCTAAATATCCTTTTGGAAACCGTCGTTGCCAATTGCGACACAACCTGCTGCCACCTACCAATAGAATTAATTTCTGTCACAAACTTTTTCTCTCTATCTTAATTCATGATCCCTTTCTCCTAGGGCATCGTATTTTCTCAGCAGTCGACAAGTTTTCTTTTGCAAACTTTTCTCGCATAAATAAAGTCACAAAAATATTATTTTTTATTAGTTTCAAACATTAGTTGTGCTAAGTCGTTTAATACACTTTTATGTTTTCCTGGTGAAAGTGTGACCATCTCGCACACCAATGGAGTTTTCCGATCGTATTGCAGACAGTTCGTTTGTGAAAAGTAACAAATTTTTGAATGCTGAACTACTGGTACGTCTCACGACTTCATCGTTTTTTCCAAATGCAGGCTTCCGGATATTTAAGAAAAAAAGTAGCGTAATCAAAGAGATCTGAGTTTAAGAGGAAAAATTGGAATAGGGTGAACGGAATAATAGGAGGCTTTCTAAAATAATGCTTTGTGGAGTGAATAGAGTTCTTTCCACAAAACGCCACCATTAGACATCTTCTGACAGTTCAGTCTCCGTCTGTGCCTGAGTTTTTGTCAGTTACGTTTGTTTGTTATCATTCGGACCTGCTCAGGGCGTTTTGTCAAAGGGTAGTAGAACCGCCATTCGAATTCGAGAAATGTCGATTGCCACCCCGTGTTTTTCCTCTACTCCTATTTCCCATTCTCATCACCACCGTGTTTTCTTACGTCGCCCCCTCCACCTTTCTTCCTTCCCATAATTTAATTCATCTTGTTCCTTCTCCTATTACCTCTCCACATTCCTCTCATTCTCGTGTCTCTCCCCTTCACCCCCTCTCACTTCCCTCCCCAACTCCAGGAGATGGTTCATCTCCGGGAGCTCTCCTTCTCTCATTCCCTCTCTTTTGTCCCTATCTTATCTTTTCCTTTCAAAAGAATGTTCTCTCATTCGTCATTTTATGAATCTTACGTTTTGGAAGATAAAAGTATCCTGAAAAGTTTTATGTGAATTTTTTCCCTCGGGTGGGTGTGTCGTTAGCCCTTAGCTAAAGCTAATTAGGAAAGTTAAAATTCCTTTTCGACCCCGGTTTTCTTCTTTTTCTTCCTTAATTCTCGAGCCTTACATTTCCAATTACTTTTTTTGCTATACCTCGGCAGTTCCGCGTCATTTTTCTCGGATGCCTCATTAGATTCCATTTGTGAAATCAACTGTTATCGAATGCTCTGAGAACATTCCTCTCAATGTCTGTGGTAGAGGTGTTGCATTCAGTGGCTCGTTTAGGCGCTGCTCAATGATTATATTGAACTTTTTTAGAATAAAAGTGTCTGACGTTTCTTTTTTAAGATGATTCCATAGGATCCCCTCAGGCGTAATATTGGAGATATTGTAGCGCATTCGCTAAGTTTCATAAAACAATGATAATGATCCTACTTGGCTGGAATCATTGTTTCCTACTTTGCTAAAAATTTTGGCTCTGATGGCCATCGCCTCTCACGCTGGGAGGAACTAATTATATTCGTTCCAAGGAAATTTTTCCTTTAAAGGAATAATATGAGATATTTATTTTAATTTTAGCAGTGTCTAAAAAATGAAAATTTTAAGAAATTCATGCCTGGTAAAATATTGATAGAACGATTAAAACAATCAAATAGTAATTTGAAATGGAATATTATTTTCAAAACTTATGATGGACTATTAATTCCTAGACGTTTTTACGTCATTCATTATTTTTCCTGTAGTTTTGGAGAAGTTCTTCGATCCTAGAAGGGTTCTTGTCCGTCAAAATTTCCATTCGTTGTCGGTAACTCTAATTCAATGCGTGAAACCTCTATTCCCTGACGAGAAAAAGGAACATTACCTTGGCCTTGGAAAGTTAAGAACCAGCGTTCACTATTTGAGGAAGACCCGAAAACCAAGTGCTGGAATATCTTCCTCCAGCATCAAAGGCTTCTGAACCCCCATCCGTGAGCCCTCATTACAATGCTGGCATTAGGTCTAACTCAAGGCTCCATTGAGTTACGATAACTTCCTCTCCCTCTCCTCATCCGCCCCGAGCCATTTCACCTTGCCCGCCCCTCTTCTCGTATTCTTCCTCTGCCACTCGACATGGAACCCGAATTTTGAGTGCTACTCTCCTCATTCTCTCTCTCTCCCTCACTTTTTCTCTCCGAGCCTCCTCAACTAGCCCTTTTCTCCTCACTCCCTTCCCCACCAGCCCTTTTTCTCGCCTTCTCATGCAATAATTGTCTCGGCTCTGGACCCCTGGCTATAGACTTCCTCCCATTCTAATCCTCCGTAACGGTCCCGAGCTTTCTTCGACAGTTATATCTGCCCGATTACCACCTTCCTCTCTCATTGTCTCGTCCACACCATAGATACCATTTTCTCCCTCCAACCCCCTCTTTCTCTCCCCGCCCCCCGGGCCATCCTCTCCAACCATTCATATCTCCTCGTCCTTTATACCTCTCGGATATTTGCGGGGGCGCGGCTTCACGAATACGTCCCCACCTCTCGATTCGCGCAATCCTATCGAAATGAACTTCCGTACTTGGGGATCCTGCTCTTCGCGTTCGGCAGCGGAGCTGATGGACAATTAGAAGGGTTGCGATTGGGAATTGGACGTCGCTCAGGGATCCCAGTTCCGGCCTCATCTAGATTCCATTCATCCATTGAGGAGCACCAGAATGAATAGTAACGGCTTGGTGATTCATGCGTCGATCACCGTTACCGCTATGGACCCGAGCCTTTTCATTTCCTGTTGCAGGGTTCAATTCGAAACTTTCTGTTCGATCAAACCGATGTGAAATTGTACTCTTTAGTGGCTATTTTCGAATTAAATATTTGTCGCTAAGCATGCCATCAGTTTCTAGTTTTCCTATCGAGAAAATTTATTTGGAGCATCACAGATGTATGTAACATCCTTCATGCTAAATCCTACTATTTTTAAAACTGTTCGGAATTCAATATATTAGTAGACCTCCAAAACGTTATAATAAATCCTATCCATTTCACCTGCGCCCACTATTTTCCCATTTTCACCATTTAACAACTGTGGTATAGTGAAAATTTTTTATCTGGTAATATTTCTTGCCTCTTGTATTAGCCAAATAATAAATAATGATTGTTCTAAAACGTTTTTATCATCGGAAATATAATAATCGGCCAAGAACACAAATCTCCAACGATCTGGTTTATTTTACGGTGCACACAGAAATCAATATATTTATTTATACTAGGGTGTATTCCAAGGATAATATAGACTCAAAATATTCGTCCTCCATCCAATCTCTGATCAGAGCATAAGTTATTTTTAATTTTCATGAGCTGTAAAAAAAGTTAATTTGGTACCATCAGCCTCAAGAAACTTATTGATTTTTCTGCGCCAAAAGATATGTCACATACTAAAATTTATTGGCCCTCCTCATTTCTCTCCCGGAAAATCTCCTACATGCGCATTGATGCAAATTGAGTAAAGGCCGGGTGTTTGCAGAGCTACCAGCCTGAGAATTTGAATTCTGACCCGAGCTAAGATTATACTTTTATGCTAATTACTTGATCTCCGTGGAGTCGACCACCGTTAGAGCTACAGATACCGACTGCAGCTATTGATCCTCGTGCATAGTGAAATCACGAAATCCGCGATTCACAAACCTCATCCCTCCTCTCGGACACCTCCTATTCCTCATTCCGTTGCTTTATTTCTCTTGGGAGTGCTTGTTTTCAGTAAAAGGGAAACAAGACCGAAATGGACGTATCTCTTGCCTGCTCTGCGTCCTTAAACGGAAGAGAGACGGCCTCTCCTGTGCCACTCTCTATGAGGACAGAAGTATTTCGAAAATGCGTGAGTGGGAGGGGTAGGAGAGCGTGCATCGGGTGAAGGGTGCCCGAGACAAGGGCTTTCATGCTCCTTCAGCGATCTCACCCTGTCTCTCCCTTTGAGCTTCACTACTTGAACGTCGCATTCTATTTTCGAACAACCGAAGGGTGGACTGGAAATACTTGACGTTGGGTGGCCCCTAATGTTTTGTGTGCTCGAGCATAGGGGATACGTCGGCTAGCATCCCTCAGAAGAAGATCACTTTTTTTTGGCAACACTTAATTTGTTTTAATCAGATTTCTGAGTTGCTCAGAGAATCTCGCGCTCGTTTCGTTCTTTTTTTTATGTTTCCCAGTTATTTGGGAGAATCTTTCATTTCATCAGTCTCGTATCAACTTGTTCCCCACGTTTTTGGCGTAATTGAGGTGTAATCGCAAAAGCGATGGAAGAATTCCTGCCATATTTTTTTCTTACAGATGCTATCACATCACGCCATTTCATGTTAATATGGCTCTCCTGCAATTTCTGACGCAGGATGGTGTTGGAGCATTTTTTATGAAGTTCATCGAAGTAGGTACGATAATATTTGTGGTCATTAATCTTTTCATGGTCGTTAAGCCCATCACCTACTTTTTGTCCATATAAGTGGAAAATCACTATTGTTTGGAGTCTCCTTTTAGATTTTGGCGGATTCCGAGGAGAATCCCCCGAATTCCTGATCTTTCGACATTATTTCCCAGTTGCTTCAATTAAAGCGTCCTGTACGTATTTCGCGTAGCAAATATGACCTTATTGATGCACTATTTGCTTTTCCTACTAAATCAATGTGGAGTTTTGCTAGCAGGATAAAAATTAATCGTAGATCTCTAAAGATTCTTCGGAGTAAAAGGGAATTAATCGGAATTGTGTGATATTTAGGTAACGTCTGACCAAAATGTGTATTCAGGTTTATCGATTTCATGTTGAAGTTTTATATAAGCGCCATTATTCACACTGGTACTACAAGTTAATAGTAGTTAGCAAACTATTTTATTACCATTTAATGAGAAGAGGGAGGCTGAAATAGTATGATTTTAATTGGAGTCATTGGATGAATTCTAATTGTAGGTAGGAGGATACCTGTTTTATAACATGCCATTATGTAATATTTACAATTAGATCTCTATAATTTTTAATTTTAGCAGCATGAATAAACGCATTGCGCATTTAAGTACTTTTAAGAATGACTTGCTGTACTTCGTAGCCATAATTTGGGGCTGAATTAATCATAGGATTAAATTATCGGAAGCTTATGCTGAAACAAAAGGTACTTGAAATTGTCAGTGCTCCGATATCGGGCGAGATGAAATCACCTCCACCTTTGCAAAATCATGGCTTAGTTGAGTTAGTTATACGAGGATTTTCGCTTCCAATTGGCTTTTGTTTTTTATTCCACCACCTCCAGAGTGCGCACTGGTCATGGAGCCCTTCGGATCCGCTGTCGCCACAATCTTCTTATGCTCTAAAGCCTTTCATTTCATCCCTCCCGTTTTCGAATGGGAGAGGGATCCTGAAATTGTCTTTCCCTTGTCTCCAATCCTCCCTCCCCCTCTCTTTCTCTCCTACGCCTCGTGCAAATCACGGGAAAGGGAGAGGAAATTTGCTTCGCTGAGTTTAAAAACCGTCAAAGTGTGTCTAATCCGTTGCCGCTGCCGCTTACCGTCGCTCATTAGCCGTATCACGTAATCTCATTCCGCGGCCGAACTCATAAAGACTTTTTTCCTCCGCAGTTCCCTTTTTTTTCATCTCCCGGAGCGTAATGCCGGAATGAGCCAGCGCACTTTGGTTTAGACCGACCGTTCGATTCCTTCCATTGCCGTGAAGCTTTTTATCTTTTGACTCTCCGTCACGCCTCGTGCAGTTTGCTTTCAGGGACGATGCTTGAATTCTCTCTCCTTCCTCATAAAATCTTCTGAATCTAGTTGAATTTCATTTCAGTCCTTAAGATTGCTTGATTTTCCGGTATTTTCAATTGTCACAAACGTTTTGTTGATCTCCCACTTTTGCTGTGTGGAGGAAAGAAAATGCCCCTTTTGGCGATTGCTTATTTCCTTCAAGATATCAGTTTTGATAGAGCTATAAGTGTGGACACCCACCGGAAAAATTTCCTCCATATTTGAGTATTTTGGTATGCTTAGAAAGTTATGAGCGAGAAACTTGTGGATTTTTGTTTTTCAGTTCCTAAAATTTTGGATGAGGGGAATATTTTTGCGGAGATTTCTCTGATTTGTCCATCAACTTGATTGTTTTGATGTCGATTGACATCTCTGGGCTTATGACGAAGTGAGTTGGCGCATCCGTTGCACTGAACAGATACCTATGTGAGTTTCTGTAAATACTGAAAATGTCATTTTGCATTGCCTAATACACAGCTGCTTTCGCTCATATTTTATCCACCCGGAGAGTATCCACATGCGGTTAAATACTGCATTTAAAATGGCACCCGATTGTATGTTAATATTTCCTTCGTGTTTTAGAATTTTGTTTCAACGGAAGAGCTCGTTAAAATGAAGGAATTTGGACGAATTGTGTAGACGACTAGTCTCCGGAGCCTTCATTGGAGTCCACGTGTGTGCATTATATGATTACAGAAATTGTGCTCCAACGAAATCCAAAAAGAAGTATGCGTGTGGTCAAGGGAGAGCTAGGGGCAAAGTTTTAGTGGGACCCTTTAAAGCAGAAAATCCCAGAAAGCTTGATTAAGTGAAACTGCGGGAAGAAAAATCCTGCCGGACGCGAGACTAATTTATTTTCTTTCCGCCCTTCCCGCGGGCGATTCGGACCGTTCCAGCGGCTCATTCCACCCCACACCCATTTTCATCCTTTCCTTGTGTCCCGTTTCTTTCAACCCCGGCGAAAGGTTTTTGCTCACCCTCCGTCCTCCACACCTCTCCTACCCCGGCCTCGCCCCAGCCTCGAAAAGGGCTCGGAAGTGCAGGGACGGCGTCTCGGGGTGAAGTTTTCAGAGGAGGCGAGAGAGAAAAAGAGACGGGAGTTGACGGAGAGGACGAGAAGAGGAGGACCAAAAGGACGACACAGAGTCCCCCCTGTAGCCGGCTTGTGGCGACCCCTGCGAGATTAACCCTTCCCTCTGAGATGTGGCGGAGCCGGTGGCTCCCTCGCGTGCTTAATTTACGTGCCTCCGCGCGAGGGCGCGTGTGTCTTTTTAATCCGCGCCCTCGGCCCGGGGTAAGGGGGCGACGTTTTCGATTGCGTGTGCGTGTGTGTATGTGTGAGTGTGAGTGCGATTGCGTCTCTGCGCGGGGGTCGGATGCGGGAGTCGCCGCGCTCTCGAGCAGGATTTCCTCGCTTCCATGCGCTATGGAGTGGTGTTTTTCGTGGCCTTCCCCATTCTCTCAGCTTATGAAATCTTGTTACTACAGGGTGCTCATCGTTCTCACCCCACCTCTCTGAGGGACGGTGGGATTTCTGTCAGCAAGAAGTAGATAGGTAAAGTAATAGAAGCGTTTATTTCCTTTGTATGCTATTCTTCTACGCTAAGGGAGAGCAAATAATGGGATTTTAAGACGAAGAGACCAGGTTCATGTCAGTATATGTTTTCTGTTACCGATTTCGTTTTCGAAATTGAGTGGCGGAATTTGCTGGTTTATTTTATTAATAATGTATCGTTTTGGATGGGACAGAGATGGGTTGTTGCGAATAGCTATGGCGCGCATTCAAATATAGAATAACGTGCACTAATTTTTGGCTTCAAAAATAGATGCTCCGCATTTTGTCGTGCATCCTTACAGTAAATATGGAGGTTAAATTTGAAAATTTTCACAGTTAAGCTTCTACTTGTGGATAATGGCAATTCATTATGCGGTATTGAATAAATTAAAAGCAATCAGCGCTTATATTGAACGATTTAAATTTATAAATCGTCTCTATTGAGTGTATTTCTATAAAGTACCGATATTACACCAAAAAATAAGTGGCCTAATATTGGTATCAAATCTATTCCAAATTAATATTATTATTTAATGACCTCAGATTGGACAAGGACACAAGGTAGATGCTAACGGAATGAAAATTATCCTTTACAGGCTGAGTATCGAATTGCGAACTCTAGTTACTGGATAAATACGTTTTCTCTTAGTGACTGACTGGGATGTGAAAAACCTGGGAATGCCATGACCTTGATGAAAGATCTGGGTGCATCAAGATGGGACTGGGGTATGATTATCCCGCTTTTGTGTAGCTTGAGGTTTAAAACATGTGGGTATTTAATTAATGGCTCATTATCACAGTGGTGTGCATTCGCCGTTAGTATAATTACATAAAATCCGTGGTAGAGGAGAAGTTTTGTGTAATGAATGATGGAAACTAGGCTAAAATGCCGTTGAAACTGTAGTTATCCATTTTGAGAAATCTTTTAATGCTTTTCACGTTTCAGTCGCACGCATTTTGAAATTGATTTAAGCCTTTCATTTTCCCCATTAAAATTCGAGCCAAACAGTGAATTCTGCATTCTTAATATTTTTGCTCTTACAAAAAGCGCCCCAACCCCCTACTTTAAAAAGAAACTCAGTTTGCATATGTTGGGAAAATGAGGTAGCCATGTCGGTAAACCAAAGGTCGCGACTTTGTATCCCGCCAAGAGCAAAAATATACGTTTTTTTTTAACGTTAGTATTACGATTATATTTAATTTATGGTATACGGTGCTATAAAACCATAGAAGTAGTACATTGAAACACAGTTCCACTACTGTGCGCAGACGTGGAGGGTCTAGGGTTGGACGGAAAGTTGGTAGGGCAGCCGTGAGCCTTGGAATACATTGTCGGGAGACTTGAGCAACGCCGCTATGGATTTGGCAGCGAAGAGCCAGAATGTTTTGGAGAGATGAGGAGAGAAGCAGACAACTCACACATTCAGAAGAAATGTGACGGTCTGCGTGCGCTCGGGGCGTTGTTAACGCATGCACTTAAGTGGGATCGCCCTGCTCCCTCGTTAGTGCTCACGAAGTTGCGTTGCCCAGGTGCTGTGGAGCTGAGTGAAAGAGGAGGTAAGAGAGTGGGAGACGGACATGGAAGAGGCACACTGTGACCGTGGGATAATAAGATACACGCCCGCCCCAAACACACGCTCGTGCGTTTCCGAAAACTAAGGAGGAGCGCCGGAAAGGACCGTGTGGCGAGGGGAGAGGAAACGAAAGTCGAAAAGATAAGGAGAGAGGTAAAGAAAAGAGCGATCCCCGTGCGTCCCATCCGCAGTCGTCGGACTAATGAGCATTTTGGAGTGCCTCGCCCCTTTCCCGAGCGCGCGCGGGAGAGAAAAATCCTCCCCTTGGTGGTGCACGCGTTATTTTTATTTTGTGTCCCTGGGAGGGAGGAACGTGCACGTTGTTGCTTGAATGGATAACCAGGGGTGGGTGAGGCGAAGGAGCCTAAGGTGCGTAATGGATAAATACATTTGAAAAAAACAAGAGGGACACTGCAGTTGGTAGTCGCGGATAATGGTGTTTAGGGGAAAAAAGGAGAAAAAAACGAAAAAGAGAGAGAGGGGGATGAAAAACCGCGGGGATTTATTCGGGAAAAGTACACCGGAGGGGTGGAGAAAAAGAGAGGGAAAGAGTTGGCACGAAAAATTGACCAAAAGGGAATGGGAACCGGGGAAACTTTATGTGCGGTGGGACGTGGCGGATGCATTAGAAAGGGAGAGTTGGCGGAGGACGAACGCGTGGTTCGGGGCTGCTCCGTCGACCGGTCGCGTTGGATTCTGAGCAAAGGGAAGATGTGGTGGAGGGAGTGGAGGGAGGGGGTTGGTTCGTTGGTGGGATTTTGCGGGAGGTGGTGGCTGGTTGGTTTCGAGGGTGAGACAGGGAGAGAGTGTCCTCGCATGAATTGAAAAATAAAAATGAAAAGCGTTTCTTTGTCTTTGTTTATTTCTATTCCCCTCCGGCCAATTCCTTTTTTTATTTTAATTTCACCCCCTGCTCCCCAGGAAGAAAGGGAATAGATTTGTGAGTTCCTCTGCTCTTTCACTTCCAGGAAATAAAGTCTAAGCCTCCGTCGACAATCCCCCCAGGTCTTGCCTACTCCCGTGGTTACTGCTCTTGTGTGCGTGAAAGAGATGTTGTCTTCTACCGGTGCGACTTCTACTCTCCCGTGATGCTTTCTCCACTGACTCCCCTTGACTAGTAATTGTACCATGTTTCACATTTTAATCCTCTTCCCCACGCATCCATCTCTAAGTCTTGCTTCTATTTTTTCCCATGCAACCCTCTATCTAGGTCCATGCGTCACAGCAGAGTTAGTGGAACTTAAACTTGTTATGAAACTCTCGGATGCTAGAGAATTTATGTACATACTTTCGGTATTCTGAGAATGGTAAAATGACAACTATCCTATGAACTTCATAGAGCAACTATCTCAAAAGTAAGGCTATGAGCCGTAACTACTCATATGTATTTGAATAAATGATTCATCTACATCTACGCGATACCCTGCAAGCCCCCGCGAGGGTGTGAGGCAGGGGGTGATGATCACCAAGCATGCTCTATTGACATGCAAACGAGATACTGAGTGGACACAGGCTGCATAATAGGGTCTAATGCTACTAGATAGTTTGTATCTACATTGTAATAAAGGGATTAATACATTCATCATGCACTATAGACTACTCTAAAATATTTCCCCGACCTATCGCAGGGGTTAGATGGAATAGGGGACTTTTAGTCTCAATGTCGCCCCAATAAAGACGCTTATGTATCGATCTGTATTTGATATGCTGAGTATTGTGTTCTCTTATAGTGCGGGGGGAAAAATGACATTCTGAATCTATTAGTACCACAATCTATCTTTCTAATCTTATTTTTATAGTCAAATATAGCATAATACGCTGGTGTTTTTAATATATGCCTAACATCTTCAATAAATCTATCCGATTTCAATTTCTGTAATAGATTTAATCTGTACTTTAACCTACGCTCTGATAATGATTCCCACCCTAATTCTTATATAAATTCCAATACACTACTAAACCTATCGTAACACCTTTTAACGAACCTAGCTGCTCTACGCTGCACACTGTCTAGTTCTCTGATCAAACCTAATTCATTCGGATCCCATACACTGGCTGCATATTCAAGATCCTAACTAGTGAAAAGTATCATCGCTCTTATGTCTTTACATCATATTTCCAAAGTACTCTTGTAATGATTTTCATATACACAATAATTAAGGGGATCGGGTTGGTGTGGTGGCTGGAGTACTGGCCTCCCATCCCGAGGGCCCGAGTTCGATTCCCGGCAGTGGCAGATTTTTCAGTGGAAAACCGGTCCCCACTTGAGTGTCTTGTAGAGGGCATTTCAAGTTCAGTACTCCGTCCGTTGGATGGGACGTTAAGCCGTGGTCCCCTTGGCGCCTTTCGTTAAGAGTAGGCTAATGCCGACGCCGGATTTCTCTCCACCCTTCTTCCGTTCCCTGAAAACTCCTACCCTTACCAAGTTCTATCCTAAATGGCGCAAATGACCTCAGCAGTCGGTCGCCTCCCCTGAATAACCAACCAGCAATAATTAAATGATCATTAAAATGATTTTCATATACAAAACTTTTTCTTCTCGTGCTAATGTCTTCAAATAGCCAGCACGTTTCCTAAGCTTTATAGGTGATGAAATTATTTATTTGAAATATTTAATAATATTTATTGAACGTCGTGGTTGTCATGTGCTTATTGCACTACTATCAATTAGGCTTAAGTTATTGATGTTACAGATTCAGAGATGATAGCTTCAGAGGTGAGATGTTTGGTGCCATATTAGTGGTTGGTTTTCAAAGTCTTCGCTAAAGTATCTTCGATATTATCGCAGAATCCAGCCTACACTGCAAAATACCATATTGAAACAGAGTGCAGTGCACTTTTTCTTATCGTCCGTCAGCCCTAGAAATTTATCCCCTTCAATATGAGTATGGTATCTCTAATCAAACATTATTTTGTACATCATGGTGTAACAAACGATGAGATTCTATCGAATGTGACTTCCTTTGTGGAAGTTAGCAGTTAGCAGTTGTAGCAGTTAACTAATTAAGTGCAACTAATCGTTTTGCTACTCGTGTTCGTAATGGGATCTACGAAACATCATCCCTACGTATTCTGTTTCCTTGCTCTAAACATTTGCTTTTAATGCTTTTAGCTTTATTGTGCATTTAGATACGCTCAAATCGGCTCCCTTCGCTTAATTATCTTACCCTTTGATGATAGGAAATTGAGGTCAGGTCGGTAAAGGGGATATGATAGTCTCTGATTGTTGATTATTATTCTTAATGCTAGTTTGTCGTAGTCGAAGCAAATAATAACACTGGAATTTGAATGCCGCAACGCCGCATTTCGCCACTATGTTCGAAATTGTAGCTTCAGTAGTGCGTAGTTTTATAATTTAAACGGCGTTCATTTCTGTGTAAACTGTTGACATTCCTGGATGTATACACTGCATTCTATTTGCCTGAGCAAATGAACCTAAGGCAAATCAAAAGGCATTCTTCAACAGTTTCGAGCAATTCCATTTGTGTAGCTAAGGGAATGTTTTTCTTGTTGAAACTCCGCTAATTTCATTTATTATTTACCACCGTTCTTTCTGATGCGTTAGTATCACAACGCTGTTGTGATATTTTCCCTAGTACTCCCATTTTCTAATTGCTTTCTTTATTGCGTTCGAACGATCGGCCCTTAGTCAACAACAGTCATAAGATAATTCTCCAGCTACATAATCACAATGAAGAGTACTATGGTGACAGTGAATTTCTTCGTTCCAGGAGTGATTCATTCTGAACAAATTAATGATAAATCACGGAACAATTGTGCCCTGGCATCTCTTGCATTTTGGTTTAGAAACTTAAAGGTGATTTGATTCCGGTTTGGTCGCCTCTCCCGAAGAGCATATTCCTATACTCCTACTTCAGTTTCATTATTCATTTTTCCTCCATGGACTAGGAATATTGACAGGGTTGCGATGCTCTTCACTACTACTTTCGCTATGGGCCACATGCGGCTTGTGGATGTGAGCGTGAAATCTCCATCACATGAAGACTTAAACCGAGCTGATGGCTCAGTCGGAATAAAGAGAAGTGAGATGGTTGAGCATTTGCGCTTTTTCCTCTCTCTTAGTGCATTCTTCCCTTTTTTTCATCTCTTTCATGACCCTTTCCCCTTTCTTTTGCGTTATTTTATCTTCAGACAGAGGAGTATGTAGCTTTACAGCTCTTTTTTCGCGATACCTGGCTACCAGAACGCCTCTTCTGTTTATTTTCCATGTGTTGCATCTCCTCTTTTCTCCGCCTTCATCATTTCTGACTGTAAGGCGGATACATTTCAATTGTTTTCATTCATTAAATATTATTTAAATATTATTATATATAAAGGTTATAATGCATTTAGCTCTTCGCCCGTCAAGTGCGGACACTCTTTCTGTACTTGGTGAATGAATATTAATGACATGGCATTACATCATGATGTTGCGCTAAGAGTTGAGAATCGGAGACCATTTCTTGCAAATACTGACTGCGTCCTTCATTCTGAATGCAAGTGTTCGTAAAACCGTTCAATACTGACGACGAGACTTACCTATATTCAAGGGAAATCGATTCTTGGGTTATTGCTTGGATTCTTTAATTGCATTGTAAGTTAGGTGATGATACGTCAACTCGTATCTTCAATATATGTAATGGCATTTCTCTGAATCTAATGTATATTTAAAAGTCATGTTACGTATCATAGGTTCATCCTGCCAAATATGGCAGTATGAAAAAATACAACATTTGAAGCGGCGTTGTTGGAGGTTGTGAAATGGAGTGAAACACTAGAATGTAACCGAGGTGAGTTTGACAAATCAGGCGGCTTGGAATGAGTGATATAGACTAAGTAACATTGAAGGAGGATGAAGATCGTTTTAGGTGGAGGTATAGGTAACTGATACCTTTGTAGTGTAGAAATAATGAAGAATCACATCCGTTATTTGAGTGAGAATGAGCGTTTCTTGAATCTATCGTCCTATGTTATAACTATGCAAAAATATTATATGCACGTTCATATGAATGTAAAATAAGCTATATATCATTCTTTATTAAGGATAATATACTATTTCAAAAAATTTAAAGGCTTTTCTTCTCTCAAAAACATCTACCGGAGAAAAGAATCGCACCAGGAAATGTGGTATGCAAAACCTATCATAGACGAGAGGTATCAACTGTTAATGTTAGGGGAACGCTGTGTGGATCAAAACTACTGCTACTGATTATAAACGCGAACTAGAAGAAAAAAAGAGTGTGGTAAGAAGATACTGAGGAGGTAAAAATATAGACGTGGCCTCCAACTCGATGTTAATTACAATGAAGTGGGTCGTTTTACATTTCATGTGGTACTAAATTTCACATTTCCCCTTTCATCTCCTATTTCATTTCCTCTCCTTTATGTCCTACCTATCTTCATCTCTCTCTGTCATATCTCCCGTCTTCTGATCGTTATCTTTAATATTTTATTCTGTAAGGAGCGAAACTTGGTACCGAGTGGCCAATAGTCGTATCGACAAGAGGAACATGTAATAGAAACCGTTCTTATAATGACCATAGTATGAAAATAATATCTTAGATTTCAAAATTGACAGAAGTTTTCAATTTCTCGGCTATTCTTCGAGGTCCATTCACTCTGGTTCTCTTTACGACTCACCTTGGAACACTCATCAAAATAACATTACAGATCTTCATTTTTCCTTATTTTATCTCTAACTGGGCATCCCAAATGCAATTACGATGAAAGCAACGCAGTGTACCATTTATCCACATCATTTTCCTATCTCAATACCTATTTGAAGTGGTCACAAGTTTTCTGGAAAAGCAATTTATCGTGCTATTAAGCAGAAATGAATTTACATTAATTTTCCTATGTGAATAGGCAGTGGTGCGTGCAGTCTCAGTATAACTGGCTTAATTTCTGGCGAATTCAATTATTTGTCCGGAGTACAACATATGTACCTAGTTGAATCATAAAATCGTACTGAATTACAGAGAGTGGAAAATATTTAAAAATTATTATTTTTCTAGTATTTTTTGCCTACAATTTATTTCTTAAAATAGTTTTAATAATAAAAGAACAAACATCAATAATAGATTAAATCATGGATTTTAATAGAATACTTTGCATTCATTTGGAATTTTACGACTTTGTTCACCTTGACAATTAAATTTCTTCGGATTTTCTCCTTTCATGGCTTTTGTTTTATAAATAATGAATCTTTTATTCTTCCTGCATATACTGTGAGTTTTTTTTAGATTCAAATTACTTGGATTTTTATTTTGCGCAACTCTACTTCATTACTTTATAGATATTTATTTTGTGGGTGCCACGAAGGGTGATTTCATATCACGCCATGTTGTGAATCGACCTTAATGATTGGAGCATCTATATTTCGGAGTGCGGTTTTGCTTGATCGCCGTCTTGAAGAAATTATGCCTCATTATGACCATACATTCGGGCGTTGCACGTACTCTCGGGATGTTAATAGATCTCACAATACTAAAATGCAGTTTCTTCGTGCTAGCAGCTAGTCTGCGTAATGATATCTATTCTCTCTACCGCCCTTCATTCCAAGCACATGACGAAACTAAGCATAGGCAAACCAGCACCTCCGTGTGCTGGTTTCCTCTTCTACATCCTGCTTATTTCCTATAAATCTTTATTTTTTGCGAATTCCAAAACCTGCACATATATCCTCGTACTTATCCGTGTCTACATTATGTAAGTTACCCTTTCGGTCTATTCTCATTTTCCTATCATCATCATTTTCTGTCTCTCTCACCCTGTATCTTATTATTAATTCGCAAGGTATTATCACTTAATGCTGCATGCGTCCCAAGTCTTATTCTTACGCCATCATAAACGAATAATATTTCCTTCCTTTTCGTGAAATAATCCCCGCCATCGTTCGGTGCAAGAATTTCACGCCTATATTCTAATATTTCACACCGTATGTGTTCATTTAAATGATGATTTGACGTTGGTTTCATTCCCCCTTTTGTTGTATTTATCCATAGCGATTGCAACGTACTTGAAATTACATCATTTTCATTGTCTCGTCGGTCGCTGGTTTCTCCCCCTCCCCAGCTTGTCTTTCCATCACCCTGTCGCCGTAGTGGTGCAGCTCCGTCCTCTTTCATCATACTCGGCACCCGCGAGCAGCCTCCCGCCTCTATGTCGCACCTTCGGTGTCTGCATACGTCTATCGCTCCACGCGTGCGGTATATGAGCAGAGGTATATGTAATCACATCCTCCCGTTCCCGCCTTCGTTGCCTTCGCGGCAGCGGCCTTGCTCCTCAGAGATCTTCCTCGTGGAGATGGGAGGGTGAAGCTTCATTACCTTCGGAATACTGATGAGCCGTTAAAAGTTGAGAGAGATGGAGGAAGAGAGTGAGCCTGGGTGGTGATGGGGTTATGCTAGGGTATGAGGGAAGGGTTTAATCCGAAAGTTCGCCTACCGAGAGTTGACTTAATTCCGCTTGCCTTAAAAAATTCTCTTTTTTTCGATGTGGAGGAGAGTATGGTCGAAGGATGTGGGCGAGGTGGGAATTTCCTGAGGGGTGGTAGTAAAAGTTTGATCCCTTTCCCTGTCTCAAGGCTCCTCATCTTTCAACAGCCCCTCGCTGTTTACCTCCTTGTCGCTTATGGAACCGCCGTCTCACACGGAAGCGTTGCAATTGGCTGGGGCTTGATATGGCTTTCCAGAATGCTAATGATGTTAATGAAAATTTAACGAGAAGCACTTTCCACTTTGTTGATATTTTATAGTTCTTTCTCCACGATTTCAGCTTTTCTTTAAGTTGATATATTCTTCTTTGGAAATAACAGACGTGAGGGAATAACTTTTGTTTGTGAGTTTCTTGGAAAACTTTTGTTTCCCAGCCATTTCACCTTTAAATTGGAAAGTGAGTTTGGAGTAGACGGGATTCAGTTTGGAATGATTCTTTTAAGAGTTTTTTCTTCTTCGAGGCATTTTGAAGGGAAATTTTATGGTTATTGTTCAGCTTCGAACTGTTGCTTTTATTTCAATACTCGCTTATAATTTATAGTCAATTATAATGACGTGTGAGTGTTTGAATCTTTTTTTGTCCACGCAAATGTATTTGAATTCAAATGTGAACATTTTTGTATATGTTTGATTGCCTAGCGTAGGCATCATTGAATTTAATTTTAATTAATCGCAGAATCTTTTGATGACCAAGAAAATAAATACGAGATTTAACATGGTCAGTTTCTGTCGCATCTGATAAATTTTTTTTCTTGTGAATTTTTAGATAGTAATTCACTGTTATTTTTGGCGTGTGAATGATGGAGTGTTTTCATTGATTTAAATTGATTTGATTAAAGAAATTATATCAAGCCTTGTGTATCGTGATATTATCACTACTCTTTGAGCACAGGGCTTTCCTGAAGTGCTGGGCTCTTGAAATTTAAAATTGTACTTCACCTTTTATGGAGGTTATTTTAGTAATTAAAGTACACCAATTTCTCAGGCTTGATCGTTAAGAAAACGGATATAAATAAGTCAGGTCCCTTGCTTTAATAGTGGGAGGTGTTTCTAAATTTGAATATGGGTCCTTTATCATCGGGCTCCTATTCCAATTTGTTTAGTCTAATTTGAGCGAAAATTTAATCCACGTACATATTTTACAATACTCTTTATTCTTTTAAGGTTATTTAAGTCGTTGATGTGTTGACACTGGTCCTACGTGGACCTCTTCCTGTTTACTTTTAAGTTAATCGTCGGGAACAATTCAGCCAGCGCTACCGTAGTCGCCTGGTGGGGTAGATAGGCGTATATGGCAAGCGCTTTTGGCAAATTAGAGTAAGCACACACGGCAACCGAAGCCCGTTGATCGATGGTCCACAAAGGTGACGTTTTATGACCCGCGAGGTTGACGTTCGTTCCTAGGTGCGACTCGCCGCCAGCCAATCTCCGGCGCCTTTGGGTATTTTCGAGCGACACAAGCAACTCTCCCACAAACCCCCGCCCCTCACCCCTTCACCCCCATCCCTGTCGGCTGCAGAACGAACCCGTTTGCACGCGTGTTTGTTTACGGAAGCGAAGTATCTGGAGCTGGAGAGTAGCGCACAGCGGGTGAGAGGGAGGAAGAAAAGTAGAAAAGAGAAGGTTTACTCCTTGGGGCGGAGGAGGATGAGTTGGCGTCATGGAGGGGCGGTATTGTAGGAAGGGAGAACGGCGGGAGGGCCGGATGAGGAAGGAAGGACGGAGGGAAAGGGGTGCGGCGATCACGGTAAGCGGCGGCGCCGCGGCTGGCCATTCGGTGCCTCACGGTCGGTGCGACGGCTGGTCGCGTGCGGGGCTCTGCGTAGGGTTTGCCCCCCAAGCAAGGGGTTTGGCGTCCCTGGGATAGGGGCAAAGAGGAAGGGAGGGAAATCCTTCCGCTCGTTCCCTCACCAAGTTCATATCGTCAAGGAACCGGAGGAGGGAAGGAGGAAAAGAGGTGTGTCGGCAGCTCACACTCGTTCCTCCATCGGAGATGTGCGCGTAGAGAAAAACTTCCCGCCCTGGAATCTTGGAATGAAGTGAAGGGGGTAGATTTTTGGCTCGCACTGTCTCAGTGATAGGCTGCGGCTCGGAGTGGTTAGGCGGCAGCGTGTGGTCCACCAGAGGGAAGGCCCCTCAGCACTCGTACGCCCCTGGCCGCGGAGATTTCCCCGCTTCCATCGGCTCCAAAAGTAAGATTCAATTTTTCTAATGTGTTTTTCTGGCCGACCTTCCGGAAGGCCTCATTCGAAGTGGGAAGTAAATGCATCAGACGCGTCTCTCTCCCTATGGCTGCATGTCATAGCCGATCTTCCGTGTATTTACCATCCACATTTCGTCCCCTAGCTTTTCATTACTTAGGGTTTTTGCATTCTTTCGGTTCATGTATACTAGTGACATATTGGTTGGTATGTTGGTTACTTTCGTGCTTCAGTTTGACGCTAATCTTAATAATTTTTTTTCTTACATCTCGATAGCCATCCTTGCAAGTTGTCATTTTTATTACCACTTCGAGGAAAAATATATTATGTTTCGTTTCACTTCCTATCATTTTGCCTTTCTTAACCATTGTTAGTATGATATGTTTCAACCCCAATCATTCATATTTCCTACCTTCCCTAATGCTGCTTTTTGTGTGTGTTCTAATGCATTTTCATCATACTATCACTTTCGGATTCTAAACTTATATTGAAGGTGATGTATATTATGTAAATGCAACTATAACATTGTAAATATTTGAATTAATAAGTAGAATTCATCTCGTTAAGGAATTAAAATTTTTCACCAATGTTTCTCGGAAAGTTTGCCTCGGTCAGTGGTCCCCTTGGGAGAGAAAGAGATTTCTTTTGGACACGATCTTAATTCTGCTTTACATCTCTCGTTTGTAAATGGTGGAGTCACGTTAGTTCATTTTTTATAAACACGTTTCACATCCTCTGCTACCCAAGTATACCCAAGAACTCCTGGATTGACTGGGTAATATGTAGAGAAAGCGTAAGAAATTAAAGTACTATTAATGAAATTAAGTCAGAAAGGTGAAAATAAAGGATCAGTGATTAAATGAATTTAAGAAATTTGGGATTTCAATTCTATCATATTCTTAATAATTAATTAAATGCTAGCCAAACTGAGTGAATATTAGGTTCAATGTGCTAGTAATAAATTAAAGTAATTTGAGTACTTTTCTTACGGTTCGAGAATTTTCTAAAGCTTTATGAGTTGAATCAGGATTTTGGATTTTCCAAGTGTTGAAAATACAATGGCTCGAGAGTATAACGTGCTTGTCTAGTAATAAAAAATTATCAAAATGCATCACTACCTAACTAATCCTATAATGCTGCTATTGTCTCCCATTATTCTCACGGGCATTCATTTCTGGCGTGATTTTCGCTCCTGCGTCAAGATGATCGTCTTTTTTTTTTATTATGTTCGCTTTCGTTGTATATTCTGCGTGTCTCGCCGACGGGAATGGCTTACTTCGGGCAGTGTATCGTCGGGGTGGAGAATGAATGTAAATTACCAAAATGCCACTTCACCCAACTGCCCAATCTTCTGGTGACTAGATAAAAGCATAGCGTAAATGGGGATAATAGACTCATCTGCTTCGTTCGCCCAACGCCCATCTGTTCATATATGTCCTCATAGACGAGCCTTTATGACGTCCCTTCGCAAAAAGTTACGGCCGGAGGTTATTTTTTTCCGCGCATTCCTCGCCTACCCTCATTTCCCGCTGAAGACAGGATATGGTGTTCCCGTCCGACGCCAATTTTTCCGCGGAGATTCAATATTCTCAGCCGTCAGACAAAGTCATGTGCATGCCCAGCGGGCGATATACTACGGCCGCGACGTCGAGTAGAGTTCTCCTCTTCTTGTGTTCTCCCCCCATCTCCTTCCCTCTCGTACCCCCACACCAGTTCGCGCCACTCCATCCTACTCTTTTATTTGTTTATTTATGCACAGAATTCCGGTGAAGGAAAAAATAGGGAGAGAGAGAAATTTTGGTGTTTTATTCGGAGCGCGGAGCACTGTGGTGGTGTCCCGCGCGCCAAGCCGTGGCGCCTCGGACGCCCCCGGATGTGTGTGTGTCTGTATGTGGAGTGGCGAAGGCAGTGGGAGGGATTTCCTCCGCATTGGGAGTCTTTGGGGAGGAGGACGTGAGGTGAACTCTAGGGGGAAGGGATGGATGGCCGAGGAAGCTTCCTAACCCTCCCCTTCCCCATTGGACTCCTCCCCCGCCCCCCACCCGCCGTCTTCTTAACTTCACATCCGGAGGAAGGAAGGTCCGACCCCCCTCTCGCTCCGCAGAAATGGCGAAGGTGATGGAAAATAAATAAATGTCATGCGCCGCGCGCCCCGTGAAGTGCTTTCCCCGGTCGCGGGGCGTCGTAGTCACGGAAAGCAGCAGCATCAGCGGTAGAGACGGAGCGAGAGGATGGGAAAGAGAGAGAGAGATGGACGAGGAAACGAATTCCCCCGGCATAATAGGGGGTTCTGAAAATGTGAAACATCTTTTCTCGTTACTTCCTAACGCAAACTTCCTGCTGCCATCACTCGCGCTGCTTTTTAAGGGATGGGTTCTTCATCCGACCGTCTTGTAAAAGTGGGGACTGGAGGTCGGGGAAGAAAACTGATGTAGAGTGCAGCAGGATGAAGAGAGGGAATGAGGGTGCGGATGGGCTGCCTTCGAGGTCGTGGAGGTGGGAAGCGGTTAAGAGATCAAAAGATTGAAGAGGTGCAGATGCACGTTTACGCGAATGAGCTCCCTCTCTACCAGTGCCATTGGTGTGTCAGCGGAGGCAAAATGGGTTTACCGTGTGAGATGAATGAAAAAAAGTGGAACTGCATGGAAGGCGTGGAAATGAGTTCATTACGGAGAAATATGAGAGCCAAAGAGGACACTTCGTCTCTATTTGTTAATCTGCTCAACTCTTACCGTGGAGACGTACGTTTGGACTCATAATAAATGCACGCTTGACTAGGCTCAGCAATTTATGCTTAGCTCTGCTCTGCATAGTCATGCGGTATACTTAGGTGGAACAACCCGCACTCTGTGAAGCTTTTTAGATATTATTAAATAAATTATTATATAGTCAAAATTTGTTTTTAACAGAATGAAAATGTTGCATGATTATTGAAACCTCTAGGTGAATATGTCAAAACTTTCCGTTTTTAGACAACATTTGCCGCTCCTTTCCAGCAATGAAAATCACCTCTATTGCTGATTTCATTTTCTTTGTGAACTTTTGTTGATAGACCTGCGGTATTCAGACTGAAATATATCTGAATAGTTTCTCTACATGAGGAGATTAGGAAATGGGCGAGGGTAAGGTTAACTCTGAAAATCGTTAGGGATCTTTTATTTTATCTAATTCTCATTCATACGGGAAATAAAACATTGGAATCATCGTCATTTTGATGAGACTCATTATATACTCCCTGAATGAAATTGTTTCATCATTAAAGGAAGATATTTCCAGTTAATATGTAATTTGGGTTATTTAAATGATCGCCAACATAATCTAATTCCTACCATTTATCCAGATGCATCATCGCTCCTCAAGTCGTGCTCCTCATTAAATCCTCCACTTAACTATCTCATTTTCTGAACCGTGGGAAGAAATTTATACGTACAGGGCTGACTATTTACTTTGAATATGTGGTGATGTGATACAATTCGCAAGGGAACGTGAGTACCGTGGAAGAATGATTTCTGTTCATGAAAAGTTCGTAATTGTTTGTCTGACGAAAATGTTGGTGCAGTGTTATTATATGTATTTATATGCATTTCATTTTATATGTTATGTAAATTCGTGAAGTGGGGATTATTATCTCTGTTGAATTCTAAAATATTTTTCTTTCATTTTGCAGGTAAGTTTCGCCACCCACACTCTCGGTCAGTCCCCGTAATCCCATAACGGAGACTCCTTTGGTGTACCCATTGCTTGAACCTCAACACTGAGCTTGGTGAGTCTCGATGGTTATTTCCGTTCGAGCCAGCTCCAACCCTTCGAATTTCGTCCCGAACACCCGGCGTTGAAGTTCCTGGCGCCGACGGAGGTCCGCTATAGCAATCATTGGCCCGGGCGAAGGGCGGCGGGCAGCAGCGGACCTTCCTCCCACCGCCTCCTCTTGCCCCGGGCATGCCCGTTAATCGCTCCGACAGAAGGGGGACGGTGGTAGTTGGGGAGGATTGGGGTTCACGAAGTTTATGGGGTTTACGGACTCTATCTGTCTGCGTTTATTCGATCGAGGGGATGCCCCGGGGAAGAGTGGGGAGGGAGGGAGTTTGGTCGTGGTGGGTAGCGCGTGGAGGGTGGGTCGAATGGCTGGAAGGGTTGTCAGGGAAGGGTGGATGGGGGAGGGCAGGAAATGGTAGCAGGGAAGGGGAAATTGAGAGGGTTAAGGAGACTATCCTGGAATGAAAATCTTCTCATTTTTTTTCTCCGTGCGGTACTTGCAACGCGTCCTCCATCAATTTGGTGGAATACATTCTTATATTTCCGCATTACAATCTCCAAAAATTGGACCGAAAATGCATAGCGTAAAAAGCAAGAATGGTGAGAAAAGCCAAGGGTGAGGAATAGTGCAAGTATTGGAGTATGCAAAAGGGAAGAAATACGTAAATATGAAGTGGTTGCCTGAGCATAGACTTGAGACGGAGGACTACGTCGAATCGAATGGCGGCTTTCGATAAAGTATATTATTTGTGCTAGTAGTATTTTGCGAACTTCATTGATAAACATTGGATTCCCTTACTAGTATTGACATAAGCTGTCGCAATCCCATCTCCTTTGGGGCTGATGGTGGAGCGAGCAGAGGGAAGGAAGGATTCGGCCCTCGTTTTGAGATCTTCGCGGCTACAGTTCAGGGAGTGATTCCCAGAACGCCCTTTGCTCGTTACGCGGCGCTACATCCAATCCTCCCTCGCGAGGCAGAGACGCCCCAGCACACACGTGCACACACATCTCCCTCTCTCCCTCTGTCTCTTGTTCCTCCACCCCTTTCGCTCCTGTGACACCGTGAGCCCCCGGAAACCTCTCTCTTCCCTCCACCCTACTCGAGGGATTTAGTTTGTCCGACCGCCTCGCTCCCTCCGCTGCCGAAACAAGAGCACTCACTCACTCGCGCGCGATCGCGCTGCTCGCAGCTCGTGGAGATGTCTCGGTTCCCAACTTGCCTTGCTCCTTCAAGTCCCCGGAATCCCCAAAGGGATTCTCAAACACCTCCGGGACTCCCGACCCCCACGCCCTCCCACCGTCCTAGTCCCGTGTCCTGGTTCGTATTAATGCAAGTATCTCCTCAGTCGCAGCGTATCTGGCCGGGTGCGTGGTAGGTTTTTTCTTTTATACTTCCCTCCTTGGCGAGCGGAGTGCTTGTCTCCCTCCGCATTTGTTACCCTTAACCCAAAATCTCTTCTCATCTTCTCTCCCCTCCTTGAAACCTGCATTCTCTTTTGTCCTCTCCCGTTGTTTCTCTATTCCATTTTGTGATCCTTATTTTGTCTATCGTCAGCCGCGAGGGAAATAGAATAGCTAAGCACTTCTCTGCAATTCATCCCCTTTTGAATCGCATGCTTCAATAGTTTTTCCGTCGGAATCTTTCTCCACTTGAATGATTAATTGTGAACCAGCACCCATTGAATAAAGTGCTCTAATCGAATAAATTGAATGGTACTTTTAGTTTTCTTAAATTTTGTTACTGCGGAAAAATTTTGGATACTTGCAGTAAAGATTAACGTGAACGTGCGTATGTTTACTTAGGAAAACCTGTAGACAAATTCATTAACCTTAAAAAAAACTGTGGAGTGAAGGCCCTTAGGGTTTGTTCACGAATTAAATAATATAAATTTTGTTCCCGCACGAATATTAACGTTCGCTGTTAAGATTCTCATTGCTCACTATAAGTTGAATGTTCATTTGTTTTGTAAATTCCTCAACGGCTAAGGTTATATCGCACCGTTTAACTTAAATTCTAAAAGCTGATAGAAAAACAACATCCATGCCCGAGGCAGGATACGAACCCGCGACCCATAGGTTTCCAGACCGGCACGTTACCGACCAGATTACCCTGGCCAATGCTTTTCATATGATCACCTATCAAATGTTTATGTGTATATAGTTTTAATTTGATCCATTTTCTGAACTGTTGACCTCAGCTGTGTATGTATTTTCTAGCGTTTCAGAAAATGATTTTGTCCCTTTGTTTCAGTCGGAGGTTTAAACGGGATTTAAGCTATTTTCTTCAATAAATACTATTAAAGTTTAAAGTATTTTCTGGACAGAAGAGTTTACCTTTATGTATTTCGGCAAAAATCTTGGCCCAGTAAACCGTATTGAAATTGTAAACTGAATCGTAAAATTTTACTCCTTGGTCAAACCTTCAAAACAGATATGTTTTTTCTTTTTTTTTCTGGCCAAGAATTTTATTAGTTCTAAACCTCCGCCAAACTTAGGTTCTGGGAAACGTTCTCCAGATCGATTCCGAGTCCGTCAATGGCTTTTTAATTCCCGTTGGGATTTAGTGGAACCACCAAAAAATTTTTATCTCAGCCGATAATTTATTTTTTACATGCTGCCATCATCCTACTATTCCTACCAATGTCCTACCCAAGATAGGTAGGTATGTATTAAAGTTCCTGCTCTTTTCCGTGTCTGCCGTTTTCCGTCTGAGCTTCAAACAACTTCCTCCCCGGCTATTACTCCTCCCTCTCCTGTCCCTTCTGGCCTCACTCTTTCTTCCCCCGCCACCCGCTACTGAAATTCCTCGCTCCACTACCCAGGGCCGGGGGTGAGTTATCGGACGCATTCAACTGAGTTCAACGATCGACCGCTCTCTGTCATCATCCGCTGCCCTCCCTTGAGTGCTGAAATGTGTCGCCCTCTGGCTGTCGTGGAGTGGAGCTGACTTTCGTCTCGTGGGAAATGAGCGCCTTCGCCGCCACCTTGTTGTTTTCGTTGGGGAACCACGTCTCCTGTCCATGCTGCAATATCCGATCCTCTTAGCCTCTTCATTTCGCTCGGGAAGTGTCTTCTTTTTGACTCGAGGAATGACTCGAAAGGGTTAAGGATGGGAGAGTACCTTCCCTCTTCAGTCACATAGTTTCGCTTGCTCAGACTTGAGTGCTTGGAGAAACGACTCTCCGGTGTTCAGTTTCTCAACTTCGCCAACCCCTAATGCTAGAGCAAATATTAATCCAATCGCTTGATGGTTTGGATGGGTGCGGCGTCATTTCTCCGGCAATGATGACCTGAGCGCAGAATCATAGAAGTTAAATTTTCTTCCCTTTCACATTCATGGGTAAACCGCTATCTTCAAGTTATTATTTAAATTAATTTAAGGAAATCAGGAATTCATGAGGAGATTAAGACGCCATATTAATACTATAATTCTAAGTAAGTCTTAAACTCTATTTAAGTTTATACAGGCGCAAGAAAACGGACAGAAATTTATTATGACAAATCAGTACAACTTAAGAGCCAAATATTTTCATCAATGAACAACTAACTTTTTGATTGCATAGCAAAAATATTGTTATTTCTTTGGAAATAATGTCATGATCCTTTTAAAGCTTGACACAAAAAGTTATCCGAGGACTCTCCGACAGTAGCATCTATGGCCTTCATCCACCTATGGTCGGTTATATACATAGCCTTTGGATGTTAATATCAAGAATGGTCCCTGGGTAGAATGCTGGTGAATTCATTCCTGGCACTGCTTACTAAAATTTTAGGTTGAAATTTTTTCTAGCCATCTTTGTAACCGCAGGCATTCTCAGTACTCAGAAAAGAATTGTTCCTCCGCTCATAAAAGTTTCAATATTTTAGCTTTCGTATGGGGTGAGCTCTGGCTCTTTGTGTTGGTGAAACATCTCCTTACGACGCTGCTCGTTGAGCGGCTTTAGTCTCCGTTCGCCCAACAGCTTTTCTGTTATCTTTTTCTGGCCTCCGAGGAAAATCGACCGGAAAATGCATCCGTTTTCGAAGCCGTCCAAGGTTCTGGAAGTATGTAGCGACTGGGTGAGAACCATTCATCCGCTTTGAAGTCAGCTCGGATGCTTTTATGTCCCCTGCCTCTACGTGAATTTCGGTACGTACACGTGAAAAAGTAGACGAATCCAAAAACAGTTTTCGAAAGAATTGACGAAGTTACAGGCTCGCGGCGGTCAGATGAGTTTGAAAGCATTTAGTTAGTGTTTGAGATAAGCAAACGTTTTGTTCGCTCCCCGATGCGGGTTCTGGCTTCTCACATACTTTCTTTTTATCTTTGTTACCCGCAGAATCCCCACAATTCCTTGATAGGAGCTAACTGAAAAAGCGCATAGTGTGAAAATGCACATCAGATTCTTCCAATAATTTCGCCCGGGGCTCTTCGTTTTCAATTCTCAAACCTATTCCCCATGCGGGAGATAACGTATTTGATGCGGTAATTTAATGAAACTCCTCCTAAAAACAAATGGGCTCTGGAAAAGCCCACAATTTGGTGCATCCAAAGCCCGGATTTTCGCTTTTTAAAGTATGTCCCCCAATTTTAGTTTTATATTTACACATTAAAGTGCCCCATCGTTACATGAGGACTCCCTGTGAGAAATGCACGAGAAATTGGAAAGGAAAAGTAAGCTTCGTGAAATCAAACTTAAGTGGCACCCGAATATATTGTGCTGTGTCCATAAAAAGCTTACGTTTACCATTAATATGGCTATGACGCCCTGACGAGATGTTTTAAGCGTGGATTGCGAAGCTAGAGCCAATTCAAAGCTAAAAGAATAAATATGCACGTATTAAAGCAATGCCCTATTTTTTCTAACAGGTTATTATTGTTTTTTTTAAGTAATGGAGTGAGCATGTATGCTTATCCAAAACTGTTTCCATTGTTTGAAAGCGTCATGGAAGTTGAAGGAGAGGTGGTACTTCTGTGGAAGTGAATGAAGAGATCTGATATGCTGTCGTGAAAAGTCCTGCAATCTTACGAGTCTCGGGATCCAATCGGTAATCGTGGAGAGCTCTTTATAATCGCGGGACGTAAACATCGACTGAAGGGGGGAACGTATTGGCAGCAAATCATTACGGCTGGGAAAACATAAATATATGAGGGAAACCCGGGAAAATGAATAGCGTTGCCATGACGACCTTAAAGAGAAGCGGCGGCAGGGAGGCGTTCCCTCGGCGTGAAATATCCCTCGCTATCGTTGGTTCCACTCCTCTTCCATTTATCGGTGGGGATTTATTCTGGGAGTGGAGGACTCTGTGCCTCGGAAAGGAAGGGACATGCCTCACGCTCTCTAACCCCGTACTAAATTTATCGAACCCGACAGGGCTTATTACTATCCTTTGGAGGGATAGGGAGAGGGGAGGGAGGGAGAATTCCAACACAAGAGGGGAAAAAAGAGTGAGGGGGATGAGGTGTATTCCGTCCGATGATGTATATATTTCCTGCGTGCTCCGAGAGGGTGCCGGATTTTAACGACGGCGGACGCTTCCTCCAAACTTGCCCACATGCGCGCCCTCACATGCTTTCGAAATCGTACACACACATGCGTGCGTAAACGATCACGCTAAAGCACAAATTCCTGCAAGAGGACAATGTTTCCAATCCGGGTAGTAACGAAAGGGACGAGAAGACGAGAACTTAAAAGAGGTCGAGAAGAAAGACGGATTAGTTTCGTTTCCGTAGCTCAAATGGTTTATCTAGCCGCTCGCATTCGTTTGTTTGCCGCACCAAGTGAACACGGGGACCGGAAATAAGTTTCTAAGTGTGTCCATTATAGTCCCTTGGGCAAAACGGGAATGTAGTGAGTATGAGAGGGAGTGTATTTCGTTGAAGAATTGAGATTGATCGTGATGCTTTGTTTTTTTCAGGCACCGAATTCTCGCCCTCAACAAATATTTAACTCGCGTTATTTCCTTGAATTACCCTGTTTTACATTTAAACATGATTTATTTTCAAAACTGACCGCACTATATTATATTCCAAGCTTCTTGTTCCTAATTAAATGATTTGAATAGCCGACGAAATAAGGATCTTTAGAAATGAACCACTTTAAGAGCGAACGGTATCTCCTTTCAATGTCCATTTCTGTCAATAGGACCTGTTGCAGACGTAATTCATCATCACCCGGTCGTAAATAGGTTTCAATTCGCGTTTCCATCGCTACTATGGATATTTAATTACGTATTGAGTAAAATAATACATACTGCATTCTACAGGCCAACATTTAAAAACATTATATTGCTAGAAAAGTCGGACTATTGCATTCATGCAATTCTTTGAAAAATGACTAATTTCAGCTAGCTTAGTTTTTATTTTGAATCCAATACAGTTTTCCAGGGATACATTTCTCCGGCGTGAACATTAAATGTAAATTTTTTATTTAATTCGAAGCTCATAATTCTTTCAAATATCTACCGATTTGATTTCATATTATACAAATATAATAGTCATTTTCATTCCGGGTACAAATCATGGGATTTGTTTTGTGTAGTTAAAAAAAAGAATTATTAGCATTAAAATAAAATTTGGATGACACATTTAGTCACGTAATTTATGATTTAACATTAATAAGTTTTTCTGCTTTAAAACAATTTCACCCCAAACTCCAGCTTATGTATCACATTTATTTAAAGTTTTTGCATTCAATAATTCATTGCTTAGTGTATTCAGTCATTATTTTACATTTTTTAATCGTGGCTGAGAGAACCTGATGTTTTACATGCTCAAAGTTTTCGAATATGTTTATACTTTCAGTGGTGAAAGAGGAGTTATTTGGCCAATTGTCCTCAGCGGCGGCTTGAATTGCAATGTTGCTTTAGTTTAAAATATGTTCATTTCAAAAGACCATGTAGTTTTAGATTTTTTTGCTCTCGTTAATTTCCCGCGAATCGGAGGGTCGCACCTGTACTTCGAAATCGCTCCACCATTTCTTCCGCTGACAGGCGATTCCGTGCCTGGAAAGTGAGCATCGTGTTACTTAGAGTATTCGTCTTGATCGGACGAGAAGGCGACGCATAAAAAGAGCGTCGTTGGGAGGAGGGGGATGAATAAATCGTCCGCCCTGGCCTTTCATCTTAACCACCCGACCCATGGGGATGTGGTCAAGCCGAGGAGGAGGACTCCCGGTGCTCGTTGTGACCAGATGAAAGATTCGAGTGCCGACGCAACGGCAATTAACGACGTGGCTCCATCCGTGATGGGGGAAAGCTGCCCGCCCTCCCCAGCGTCTCCCCAATGTAGCCCATCCTTCCCACACCCATCCTCATTTCTCCTCCCCGTCTCACGCTACCACTCTTATCTACCCCCTCGCGGACACGCCTTTCTCCTTTTCCATTCGGGAGAGCCTGCTATTCCTTCTGCCCCGGGACCGTTCGTTTCGGATGCCGCATTAATTGAGTTATACCAAAAGACTAACAGACTCCGGGAGAGGGCAAGGAGTGGAACGGTCGGCTTTCAGCACCCCTGCTAGAAGGAGAGGAATTGGTGGGTGGCTAGGATGAGAAGGTGAAGAGGGTGAGAGCGGAAGATTGGTGGAGAAACTTGTAAAACAAAGGAAAAGCTGGGGGAGGAGGGTGTGGGAGGACTGGAGTGGGTGCGGTGTGGAGGGGTGATGGAGAGGCAGAGAGTTGCAAACTCACTTATCACCCTTTTCTCTCGAATTCCTTGTTTCGATTTTCAGTTGCGCCTCTGACATCTTTATCACTAGAAGTATCGGAGGAAGAATCCTCACGGGTTTAATCCTCTTTTCCCCCATGATACCACTACAAGTCGATACACCTTCGGAAATAAGGCTCCGTTTCTTTCCCCGATATTTTCTTGTCATTCCAATTTCACTCAGTACTCATTGCCTTATTATTTAAAAAATGATATCCGTTAATAATTCCGTTTACAAAATAAAATCTGTAAATAAAATATGAGGAACAATTATATAGGTTTGAAAATGAGATCTTCTCGACAGCAAGTGCAGATGATTAAAATAAAAATTTCTTGAGAGAAATGCTGTTATAAATATCCCTAGTAGTTCTTTCTGCTGACCTAAACCAGGAACTCATGGAAGCAATGCGCAGGTTTTCTTGTATGGCAAATGATGGAAAAATTATATACCTGTGTATTACAGGATTGCCATCTGGAACAGAATTAATCTTTGAACAGGACAGAGTCCGGAGGACAGAACAAGAGTGAACAGGATTCATCCATGCTGTTCCTTCTCTTTATTAGGTTTATTATATTAATGTTATTCTTCTAACTATAAGCCGGCAACTCCTTTCGTATTCCCGACCACCCTTTCTATTATGAGACTTGTCTTTGAAATATTTAGTCAATAAAACCCTTTCTAATTCCACATTGATTGTCAACTTCAATAGTATTTTAGCATTGGTATATGGTGTTAGGATTTAAAATGTCTAAATATTATGCCCAGTTTATGATTTGGGTTATTTCAAACATTAGTTTACCCTTGAGGTATCTTTCGAGTCTTTGAGAGAAGATACTTTATGGATTCCAGGGCCAAGCTCTTAGACTGTAAAAGTTATTTCAGTCATCTGATGAAGTGATTGTTTTAGGACGAGTAAAAAATCCTTTTTAGTATACAGATGATATTAAAAATTGCTACAATCTTCCCAGATAATTTTTGAACTACGTATGTATTCGATTCGCTGATCTCATTTTTAATAATTTATCTATTTTTTCAATATTCGGTCCAGTGATCCTTAATCGAATTGCATTAGAATTATTAAAATCCTTAAATAGGGTAATGTCTTCATCGTCATTCCCGTAAGGATGAATTTTATTTTCTATCCTCTGAGCATCAAAGTAGTAAGTAATCGCCATTGCATAAAATCCCTCCGGATTCCGTGACTTATGCGCTGGAGATTTTCGACCACTCACCCATAAATATTTTCATCCAAAACATTCCGGAAAAGGTCGTTTCTTCCGGGAGGAATCCGGGACCCGACTCCCTGTCCCCTTCCCCTCTTGGCGTTGAACTGAAGCCGTCGCATGGATTTGATGCACCGCCTCGTCTCACTGCAGCGGCTGAGCGGTAAATCGAGCCACCTCTCGGCCGCATCGTTCTCCCGTCTTTCCCCGATTAATAAAGTTGATGGATGTTGCCCTCCTCTCAGAGCGAGGGGGAAGATGGTGGAATAGAGAGAGATACAGAGAGGGAGAGCTTTTAAGTCGCTCACCCCAGTGGGGTCCTTCCCTCTTTGGCCCCTCTCCTCCCCAGTCCTTCATCCTTCGCACGCAGTCCCGCGTGCATCTGTTGAAGCACGACGTTCGAGTGTTTTTTATTCATCTCAGCACTCCCTCCCCATTCCGTCGATGGACACACCAGGTGGAACAACAACAAACAACGCGAAACAAACGGCGTGCCGTACCGGAAATGAGTGCTCCAAGACTAGTGTGGTTTAAAAAGCAGCGGGGGGAAGAGATGGGACGGGGGAGAGTGGGAAAAAGTAGAAAGGTTTGTGGAGAGAGAGAGAGAGGGCTTTGGGAGGAGGGGACGGAAATAACAGGAGGAGAAAATAGTGAGTGGGAGGAAAGCGTCGGGGTTGGGGGTGAAGGGGGTGAGGGGGGAGCCTATCCCTGGCGGAGGAAATCAAAAGAGTCAAGATTGCTTTATGCGAGGGCAAGGCATTATGTTCTCTCGTCTCTCGTAAGTATTGCGCGCATTTTTGTTTTCGAAGCAGTTCCTACATCACTCAGGGAGCTTGGATGAAAGAGTTGGAACGAGAGGAGAATCTCGACCGAGACGGCGGCATTAGTGATGAGGGTGGAGAGGCTATTGCTCGGAGCAAGAAATTAGGTACTTCTTATTGCACTTTTGCACCCAAACTTCTAACCTCAGAATCGTAGTTCGGAAGGTAAATGGAACATAAGAAAAGAATATAGTAGATATTCCTGGAATATGAACGCGACTCTAAAAAAATTTTTATGATAGGTACTTATTTGTTGCCTCCATAAGGTAAATAAAAATTCAAAGTGCTGTTCGTAAGTAAACATTGGTATGATTAATGGCCCTTTATGTGGAAAGGAGATTCTTCCTCTTTAGAGTTCTGTCCCATTTAAGTGCATACATAGAATTGATTTCGCTCTTGTAATTATCAAGTCAAGCTAGACTCAGTTATTTAGACGATTATTCGGACGTAATTTCTTAAATATTTGTCTGTTCGTTCCTTAACATATACCATATTGGCTTCATTGGTGGTAGTTACCGCCCTTTAATTTTGCGAAAAATTATTACCAGCCACAGATTCCTAGTTGGCAGTGAGATTAATAGATACCTATATTCAACCTCCCACCTAAATGACTTTTCCAATAAAAAAATAAGATGCACTTTAGTCGTGACTAGTTCAAACTGTTTTCGAAAATTTGATCAACATCACCTGCGTGGCGATGCGGTTGGAGCTTATGAATATTCTGTGAGATTTTGCTTTGGTGCATGCACGTGTCAATAACATGTTGTTCTCTTTTGGAGTCTTTTATCTTCTTTAGTATTCCTTTTTATGCTCCACCTGGTTGAAATTGTGTCATGTCAGTCAACATCGTTAACAGCACGACGTTTCGTCAATCTATGCCTCCTGCCTTCGAAATTCGACCACTGTTGTGTAAACCGTTTTTCACGAGAGTAAAATCTCATCGCTGCTCGACGTGTCGCCATAATCGGAGTTTTCTGGTGCAGTATGACATATCTTGCTCGAATGACTGGGCATTATTGGAAAACATATCGTTGCGTAAATAGATGAAGGATGATGATAACGAGTAGGTATTGGACAGGAATACAGTGAGAGGAGGATAGGGGTGAATGAGCGCGCGTTGGAAACGTGATGACTGGGAAGTATGCGACACATAGAAAGATGAGAGAGGGAAACGATGGAATGAGGACGACAAAGGAATAGGTGTGCGCTATTTAACATTGCTCAATAGCAAATAGCTGCTTGAAAATCATATGTAAATATAAAGGTAATATTTTTGTAGGGAAGCCTTTTAAATCCACAGCCGTCAGCATAATCTTCTCTATAATGAAGATATTATGACTTACTATGAATGCAGATGCAAGGCGAGGAAGCCTAATGGGCAGTGCGTTGAGTTTCTGACCGGAGGCCCCGAGATTCAATCCAGCAGAGTCCTTTGGAACGTTCATTTACATGCAAACCATAAGATTTTATGGTACCATCTCTTCCTGTTAAAACGCAGTAGTACAGAGAAAGAAGCTTCCCCCTTCCCTGATTTGTAGATTTCATAAGCCGAAACTCGCTTAACAATCTAAGGGGTAATCCATATATTACGTAATCCTGATTTTTTACTCTATGGCCCCACCTCCTCTCTGTAACGCTGTGTAACATTTTGGCCCTTTAAATTGCACACTATGATCGTATCCTCTCTTTTTTGTGAACGACAAAACAAATATATTTTATGAATGCCTCATTTATTCCTCAGTGCCCTCAGTGCTATTTTTATTCACAAATTACATAATATTATTACACTGCCTTGTATTATGCAAATGATCGTTGTAATTTGAAGAAAGAATATGTTTTCATTGTGTTTAATTCTAACGTAACGGAAGCGTGGACCACACACCCCCCTCCCTGTCGATCAAACTTCATAACGATTGACCTGACGCCTCCAACTTTCAGCGTTGTCATTGATGGACGGCTCCGAATATAATGGGGTAAAATTAGCTGCTCAAACTGTAGTGCATTTAATCATGGATAGTGAAACTAGTCAAAGGAACTAATACAATAATTACAGTCAACTGATTCGGCCAGCTTTGCTAGCTCTCACTTTTTTTCTTGCGTTAATGAATTTTAACAAAATGAACCACTTTTGACAGTTGAAACCTGAGATAATAACTCTTACTATTCAAACTCTTTTATACAGCATAAAGCTCTAATGCACTGAAATTCAAACACAGTTCCCGGAAGCACGGGGATTCCGCTGACTTACGGGGATTTTGGAAGCGCATTGAGTTAGTAATTAAATTCCTTCTAAAACAGTACGTTAACGAATGTTGTCTCCCAAGCTAATGGGCTAGGCATTAACGTTAGAGTGCTTTGATTAGTGGAGAGGGGAAATGGAAGGGTGCCAGTGGGAGAGAGATGCATGACACTGCTCAGTGGATGGGTTGACAAGTCGCTGTCTCTTTATATGCAAGCCCTTATCCGTCCGGTGTTCAAGAGGGTGAGCGTTGGAGTTAGAGGGCGTGGAAAATGAACTTTCTTCTAGACAGTAGTGCAAAGAAATTAGTGAATAAATAGTTCAGAAAGTTAGGGCAAAGAAATTTTATGGAGTGTACGCGCAAGTAAAAGGTGTTTCGAACAACGGAGTGAAAAGAAAGAAGAATATGCACCGTGCTGTTGTCCCTCCTTCAAAAACGAAGAGTAAAATTAATTCCATATTAGTTATCAGAATGCAATTTACATTACGGTGAAGCTTGAATATGCAGATGCTGGTGTTTACACTGGTGTGGAATGAAAAAAATAATTGAAATTAATGTAAGGCTAGTTCTGTACAAAATTAGGCACCTAATGCGTACAATGATCAGCTACGGTTGGCCGTACTGCATCGAATCGGCGCAAAAACCCATTTGTTTGTTTGTCAGAACATGATTCTGTAAATCTTTTTTATTCTATAATATACTCCATTAGAAAGAGATATGCGTCTTATCTTGCAGCACACTTTCTCCGTGGGCTGCAGGGTAGCAAGTAGACGTAAAGATGGCTTGAGGCTCTCTAAGCCTCTGTCAATACGTAGGTAGTTAGAGCTATCAGCTTCGGATTTCAGAGTTACTAATCCAAATCACTTCAAGCCATCCGTAGCACTCGTGCTTATTTATCCTAAATTTCGCATATGCAAAAGTTAATGACAACTGTGCATCCATTGGGATTGATGGAGAGGAAGAATGAGGAATTACAAGGACTGGAATGTAACACTTCGGGGCGGAAGGATTGTGAGTTGAGAGGAATAAGAGTGCTTGTGAATGCGACGTAGGAAGGAGGAATGGCTTCTTCTTCCGGGGAGCTCGGGAAAGAAAGAGAGGGACGGAGAGAAAAAAAGACTGCTGTGAGTTTGGGGCGAAGGGGGCGATAACCCTGTTGTTTGTTGTTTTTCCCCGCGGAATCGCGACTGTGTGGGGACGTGATTTCAATGTCTAAACAGCGTGAACACTCGAGCTGGCTGGTGCCATTCAGCGAAAGAGCTGCTGTGAGCGAGTGTTATATGGGACGATGCAGTGACGCTTGAAAGGAACGTTTTTGCTCTGTTTTAAGGGCTTGAAGCTGAGGAAATGTAAGGTACGTCCGTAAAGATTAGCGAAATAAAGTCCCGGAGTGATGGAAGTCTTAATCTTTGAGAAACTCCTTCCAGAATAAAACTAATTTCCTACAGGGGTCATTAAAAATTTCATCGTTATGATTCCACCCGAAGTACTCGTTCAGGATTTACACGACATACTTCATTTATGCACTTTAAGCATAGCTCGTGAGTCTGCGCAATTATGCATTTCTAAATGCTGACGTCAATTTTTCCCTTCAACTGTTTGATGTACTATACTTCTAAATTAGTGAGGGAGACTTTATACCTAACTTTTATTGATTTTCTATAAATATTCTCTAGTGAACTCTCTGGATCCAAATTTTGGTGTATAAACATAATTAAAGAAGCTTATGTATCTCACCATTTTTTAATGATCGTAAACGTGGACGTACATTTCCCGGAGGCTCACTTACAGTTTACACGTTTATACCTTGCTTATTTCAAACAATGTCTGCTTTTATTACTGGGTCATCTAATGTATAAAGGACTTTGAGTGCCTTCCTTTACTTTGATTCGAAACACTTACGGGCATTGCCTGTACGCATTGCCGTACTTATTCCTTTGGTAGACAAAAATATATTTTATTTTCCTTCGCATTTATTTCTTGCAAATGATGACTTCACCTCCCGCTCCTAAAGGTTGTAGCCAAGAAGATGTGTTTCTGGCATGTTTGAGATAGGGAGACGTGTCTAGAGTAAACGCTACGCTGTATCCTTGCGTGTCATGGCCAAAACGTGGTGCCACATCTGGGCGTCTACTAGCAGCCCCCTCAGGGGTCTAAGAAAAGCCGCAGCGGCGTCGACCAAGATATTTTAGTATGCTCTAAACTATCCAGATATGCTTTAAATTATCCCTAATATTCAGAAAACAAAAGGAATGGTGGCGAGAGGAGATGATTGTTAGAAAAAGAAATGAGTTTTCCGTTTTTGTTAGCATCAGCGCCCCAGGAGGTTGTAATTATCTAGTGATCACGTGATAGCTGTGGGATTCATAAAAAGGTGAATGCGCAAAGAATGCCGAAGCATACGATATGATAAAATACGTGAAGTCATTTTTAACGGGATATTTTGAGGGAGACGCTTTTAATATTTTGCGTTTCTACCTCAAGCCGGACGTCAAAATTCCATATATTTCGTAGAGCACATCGAAAGGGATCTAATACTTGTAACTACCATCAGAATTGTAACGTACTATCTTGGGTGAGATATTGTTTGAGGTTGGGATTTTGTTTAAGCATGTTTTGTGTCGCAATACGATTGGGTTAATAGTATGAAAAAAAACCTAGCTGACAAATGGTGGACTTTAAAAATCAATTTAAATCAGTGGTAGATTGCTATTTGAAGACTATTTTGAGAGAACCAACTGTACACTACGCTAGCCGTCAGCCTCTCATCATCTCAGTGGAGGAAAATCGAAGTAAATAAAATCCATTTGTGCATGCGTGCACCCATACGTATCCTTGCGGTGGAGGCAAAATTCGGTTGATCGAGCCGAAAAAAAAGGAAAGGAAGGGAGCGGCATGTGGAGAACGCGTGGATGGGATGTAGATAGGCGGAGCTTGTGTACCAGTGCGTAATTTTCCTTCGGAAGGGGTGAAGGAGGGAGGATAGAGGCCGTGGAGAAGTCGAGAAGGGAGAGTGAGCGTGAGGGAGCCCACTAGGTGGTGGGAAGAAGTCCCATAAAACTTTGGCCAAGGGGTACGATGCAGACAGAGCTTGAGCGTTTGCGGCTCGGGAGGAAGGCTGGAAGCACAGGAAGGAGAGTACTGTGGGCGACGGAAACCGTGAGGCAAAGGGAAAGGATACAGGGAGCAGACTGTGTTCGGAGAGACAGGGGCAGCCGGGAGATGGGATGCAGGAAACTTAGAGGGGGATAGGGTGAAGGGGAAGACGGTAATGGAAGGACGTGTCCGCCTCTGTTCCTGGGCGCCTGTTATCGGGGCGCGTGATTCGAATGCAGAAGGGGGAGAGAGAGAGAAAAGGGAGAGTTGAAAGGTGGGCGGGAGGGGTGGTGGATAATGGCAGGACCCTTCTCCTCTCCCCCTCTCGCATTCCCACACCCCCTCCGCCCCTTTCTTCCCTCCCTCCCCACCCACACACGTCGTCCAGTCCCGCACCAAAGAAGTCCACGTAGCCTAACCACTCAACTGCCCCCTGCCCATCTTCTATCGTCGGTCTCTGCTTCACGTCCCTGCCATCTCTCTCCCTTCCACGCATTCGGCTCCTCTACTCCCCCCCGGCCCTTCACCCACATTCTACCCCTGTCCCCCTGGTGCCGTTCCTTCAAAATGTCTCCCTCGTGTCTTCACCTCTCTCCCTAAACCTCACCGCCTTCTCAATTGTTCCTATTCTCCGCCTTCACCCCCCCTCCCCCTGGTGACCACCTTTCTCAAATCTCCCTTCGCCGGCGTGCAACAGCCCATTCCCTTTCCACTTATCTTATTTGGCCCCCTCCGTTATCTAGCCCTTCCATGCGAGCTTTTAGTGTCATGGTCTCCGCGTACCTTCGAGGCTTTATGCGTGCTCCCTGATTTCGCCTGCAACGGGGAATAGATTCGGAGAGTCAGGCCTGATATCAGATTCAAGGTTAAGACTTCCGTGGATCCTCCTTCCGAAATTCTCTTATATAAGTCTTCGCCTGGTCAAAGCTTTGATTACTCTGTATTTAAGCGAATTACTGCAGAGCATAATTTGTTGTGATGCCATTGTCACAATCCTACCGAACAACTAAAATAAGATCTCTCGTTTCGGGTAGTGATGCATTTATTTATCGATTTTTTCTTATATTTTGGTTGAATAGATATTTGCAGCCTTGTTTCATCACAGTGGTAGTGGTTATAGTTATTGATTTTTCGCTCAAACTTACGACACAACTTTGTCCAAAGCTTGCATTATATCAGGTAAATATTGGGTATTGATATCACTCCGACTTGACAAAGGATGTTGATTTTCGCGATTTGTTGAATACATTCTTTTCCATACAGTACCTTCTGCTGGTTTCTCTTGACTTCTTAAACTTCTGGTATGTTATTCCTTTGAGACAGATGGTTCTTGAAACGCCTCCTTTAAATTGGATTAAACCCGTTAGGGCTTATCTGTGTCACGTGATATCGATATGTCTCTCCTATTGTCGATAGAAACTTACCGGGTTACCTAGGTATTTTTAGAGTATTGTGAGAAAGTTTAAGATATTTTTGACATCACGGAACATCAATTCTTCAACGATAGGTGGAGAATAAGTTTTTCTGTTCTTATCGCCACTTTGCTCGTGACGATACATAGCTTACGAAGGACTTTCCCATCCATCTTCAAGTTCTCACGTTTCATTGATTAGATGGCATCGGTCCGTAGCGGCTCCAGCCAGTATTCCTTTCGGTAATCCACTTAATGCACAGAGAACGGAGCAGTCACTATGCATCACCCGTGTGATTTATATCCGCGGGGAAAAATTCCACGACTCAGGCCCGGCGACAGAGGGTGTTTTATTCGTTCCGAGCGATTTGCGCTTGCACAACCGGAGGCGTCGGTTTACCTCGGAGGGGGCGAAGTTCCCGGTTCGACTCCCTCACCCCTGTTCGAGACCCACTCAGTCACTGCCGTCCGACCGTATCCTCTCCTCCCCTGATACCTTAAACCAGCATTCCCCCGCCTCTACCATCCCCTCCTCTCTTTCCGTCCATTAGCTCTCTCCTCCTTTGGAACTTCGGGACCATTACACCTTCAGCGAGCCCGGCGCCGTATTACCCCCCTCAAGCCCTCCTACCACCGTCTATATTTCCGCCTCATTCCCGCCATCCACCACCTTTTCTCTCTCCACCCCCGGCGTCTTCTGAATTGTCTTTCATTACCCATCCACAAACCTCCTTCCCACTCACTCCTCTACCTTTTGCTCGGCGCTGCCATCTCCCCACAGCAGTTGTCCGACGTTTCCCCCACGTGATCATTTGATTCGACTCCTACCCCTCTTCCTCCCGCGTCATCTTCCCAACGGTGGGCGAAATCCCCGCGATCATTCCGCATTCCCTGTGCGGGGGCGAATTCACTCGCCCAAGCAAGCAGCCGTTCATGCCCCTTACCCCTAACTTTCCCTCCTGGTTCATGCCGACGTTCTATCATCCTCGCCCCTGTTTCTACCTTTCCACAAGTCCCTCACGTCCCGCCTTCCTTCTTCCACATCACTTCCGATTCCGTATTTTCTCTTACCTCCTGATAATTATCAGGAGTTCGATTATCCTTCTCTGTCCCCTTCCGCTCTCCCCATGCCACATCTTGTCTTTCTCCTTGAGTCTCCTTCACCTCTCACCGATTCACTGTACCCCTACGCTGTGGTGGAGCATGTGCAGTAATTAATCGTTTCATTTTCTGTCTCTGTCACACGCACAGTCTCCCTCCACTCTCCTCGTAGATCGCGTGGCCCTTGTACAGGACCCCAGACTTCGTGGCCGAGGTCTGGGGTCCTCTAGCTGGGATGGGACTTTGTCCGACCATGTTGCGCGAGAGTTGGTTTGGACCCTACAGCTTTTATCCCTCAGTTAGTGTACCCTCCTTCAGGCTGTTAGAGTCTTTCTCCGCTTGATACTTCGGGCATTTTGTGTCCCTAAGCCATAGTTTCATGATTTTCTGAAGGTTTCTCTTCTCTTCGTGTATTTTTGTGCTCACGCTGCCTAATGTGGCAGTGGCCATAACTTTGATTGACTTGCTTGACTGTGGCGAATATTCATAATGAAATAAACAGTATGTCATGGTATAAATGGCATCATCTTCATTGATCATCTGATGGTGATGTTGCTGCATTGGAACAATTCGTACTTAATAAAATGCAATAATTGTGCTCATTTCATTAGAAATTTAATTTCCCTAAGGTCCGCTTTAAAACATCGTATGCGAGTGCTCATATCCCAAAATTCATTCTCGAATGGCTTAGATTTTTGGAATATCCCGAATACATTTTTCACTAAGGGAAAACAAGGCGCGAATTCTTTCTCGTGAGATAAGAATATTTAACGCAACTTTTTTGTTGTGACGTCAAGTTGGAAAATCCTGCCATATATTTTTAAGTGTTCTCTGAGAAAGATGTGTTCGATTGAGGTTGTATTTTTAAATTCTCGAATCGTACACTTGGCTGCATTTTCTACTTATGCGGAGCAGCGGAGTGAAAGAGCAGTAAAAGTGCAATGGGCGTCTGAAGATCAAACTTTAATCTTCGTAGATAGAGATCCCTTGCGCCTCGACTTTTCCGCAAAGCCGCTCCCAGTTCATGCCATTGATTTATCCCATCGCCATTGTCTCGCTTCGTCGGAATGTGATCGGCCGGTTGATTTCCGTATCCAAGCAATGAAATGATTTACTGTTACTTTCGTTGCCCCAGAAGCGTCAGGGGTGGGAACGCGGCGCACATATACACCCCCTTCCACCTCCTTCCCATCCACCCCTTCCTAACGCCGAATGCAATTGCGCTCGCTCTCTTGCCCGGCACGGATCTCAGCTGAAGTCGTCCGAGCGGAAACGTGATGGTAAAACAGCCGTTCAATGCCTCGGAGTTGGACTGGCGAGAAGGGAGGGGGGGGAGGGGGGGGGAGGGGGATATCGGATGGGTGCCTTGATAGGCTGTCAATCGCATCGACACCTAAACCTGTTCTCGCATTTAACCTCGAATAAACTTCTAGCATCCCTCCGCCTTTTTTCTCGCAGTCGCAGCGATCCTATTCTATCTTACCCGAAACCCCGCAGCCCAATATCCCTCCCGTCTTTCGCCATTTCGACATGAGAGAGGATAGGTTCTCCTGGGAGTAATTTTGAGAATTCTTATGCTATCGCAATCTAATTTTTAGTTTGATAGGCATGCAAACATGGAGGAATCATTCTTTAATTACAACGTACTTGATGTTTTGGAAAAAAAATTGGAAGCGACCCCAGATCTTTCTCTGGGCCTTTCTCCATTGCCGCTCGTATATCAGTTCCAAACTCCGCGAAATCTTTTCGTTCCTCCGTAGCACAGGGGAAGATGGAGGGAAAGCAGGATGGGGCAATCCGTTATTATCGCCCCACTAATCCGCGCCACTCATCTTCATGTCCCAAATCCCTTTCTTGTGCGGAAACTTTCCTCTCCCCATCTCCTCCTCCCTCCTCATCTCGTTTGCCCCTTTCCCAATCTTAGTCCCGTCTCTTACTCTGCCTTCATTCCTTTATCCTCGTAGACATCCCCGCTTCCTAATTCATCGCTCGTCTTCTCCGTTCTTTACGTTTTGATCCGCTAGTGCCACACTTATCTTGTTCGTTCTTCTCTCGCCTCCTCTCCGTTCTAACTTGGACACGTGTTCTAATCTTCTAATCTCTTTCCAGTGGTTGATGCTCCTCATCCCCTTTTGGGAAAGTTTGCATCTAATACACTTTGCATGTGAACAGTGTGACCGACAAACAAATCGGAGATTTAGTTCACTTCCATATCATTAAGTATTTTAACCGAATTTTCCACTTGGAGCTGAAGCAACGTCATTCGAAGTCGCAATTCCGTTGCAAGCCACGGAATTATTCAAGAAATACATTTTTAAGGAATACTTAGAGGACACCGAGACTCAAGGTTGAAATCTCTCTTAAAATTCCTTTTTTCGGGAATCAGAGGTCATTAGGCCTTTACGGCATACTTACCGTTACAGTCTTTGGTACTTTTTTGAGCTCTCCAAGCTTGACGTTTTTTTATTAATATCCTGTGAGTTCGTATGCTGGCTTGGCGCCAGTTTAGATAGTTCGGCTTTCGTGAGTCGCAGACGCTGGTTGACGCATCGCGGAGATTTTTTTAATTTAGGCCATCGATTGCCTAATGGTCGTATTCCGTGCGTTTCTGAGCAATTTTTCCTCGCCTGTCAACAGTTCCACCGTTTATTTCCACTCCGAAATACCTTATTCGCCATTTTGTTCGTGCTGGAAAGAGGAGCGAAAGAAAAGTGATAGACGCCCTTCGCTCAACTACTTGGTACACGTTTGAGAAGTTAGTTAGCATCTCCATCTTCACCATATGCATGGCAAAACTTTCTACCGCTGCAATGCCTTTAAAAATTAAAGTGGAAACCTACAATCATTTTCACCTTTACTAAAAAATTGTTTTTCCAAATTTACCTCCTCCCTCTTCGTACGCAGAAAAAATGTCTGTCGGCATGCCGGAAAATTTCAGCATTTTACTTCCGATCCTCTCATCAAGGTAACATTTTAGAACGCAATTTTGAAATGGAACAGCGATCATTTCTCTTCATATCCGCGTTTCAGCTTTAATTAAGGTTATTGATTTAACCTGAGTAGATAAAATTCTCCTTCATATACATTTAAATAAACTGTCTGTTATGCTTGCCTTAGTTTCTGGTATGGAGCTCAATGTTTCGTTGGATATACTCACACTTACTCACCTCGATTTTAATCATATCCGTCTTTGTCTTTCGTTTTGTCCTCTTTACCCTTTTACTTTCCTCCTTTTAACCCTCCTGTTCTACTCTATTTTTCACCCTTTGCTAACCACACCCTTCCCCCCTCTCTTCCCTCTTCCCCCCATATGCTCCGGTCCCTTGTAGTCCCATCCGTCAACTTAACAATCATTACTTGGCTCCACCCTTTGCCGTTAAGAATATCACCGTCCCCTCCCTCACCCCACCTCACCAACCCCCTTCGTCTGACTCTACTCAGCCCACCCCCTCACACCCCCCAAGCGCGCTCACATTCGCCGTCTCCCTCCGCATTTTAAATTGCTCTCCCCATCATCCACTCCGCCTCCATTTCTCATTCCCTTCCCCCTCCTCCTCTTCTCTCTCTCTCTCTCTCCTACTGCAGCTTACACGTTCCTCCCCTTATCTCCTACCCCACTCATCCCTCTCTCCTCGGCCTCATCCATCCCCTTGATACATATTTTATATCCCCATTGCATCTCCCGTGCATTCTTATCCTCATAAGCGGCCCCTTTTACTCCCATTTCCATGAATCTTTCTCGGGTGACGGTATAGTTTTGTAGAGTTGGTACCCTGCTTTCCCAATTCGTCGCAGAAGATTTTTTTTTCTCCGAAGCCACTTTAGCATCCGAGAGTCCTAAAAAACTTTCCTCTCCAAAGTTCTGTTGCTCTAAGTTCCGTGAGTGAAGATACTTCCGCGTGTTTCGGAGGAAGATTTCGTAGTCATCGAGTTAAGAGTTGGATATTTTCCCTGTGTTCGGAAACTCTTACGTTACATTCTCTTTCGTCCGAATGAAAGGAGATATTATTTATGAGCCTGCAGGGAATCGTCAGATACGATCAACACCTCTTGGGGTGGCTCGTTATACTTTCCCTTTATGCTCTTTACTTCATGTTAATTTTAATGGTAAATTTTTGTAGTGTTCCTGTGTCTCAATGCTTGGTTGTGTTGTGCTGATTTGGCTTTTGGATTTCTTCAATTACTGGGCACTGCTACGTCTATCATCACATAATTAATTCTAAATGGACTCCAACAAGCCTTAAAAGAAGCATGTCATTTTAAACCTTTCTTGATGAATTGTCAGTAATCTGAACCCTGTTATTGGCTCTGCTCCCATTTCTTTTGCATTTCCCCATTGTACCCCACAACTAATCATCGTTTCATCTTCATTAGGCTACATCTATATAAATTCCATAAGTCTACATTCTTGAGGGTGAACGAAAACATATTGCGGTTATAATACAAGTTTTAGTGACGGTCAAAAGAAGCACCACGCATTTGGTTATCCAATTTCGGTGTATTGAATTTTTGATACCTTTTTCAGTTTTTTCCTTCAAGCGATAGTCCTGGCATATAATTGGTTCCCAATTAAAGGCCTAAAACTGACTTCATTGGGACACCTTTAGTCCATGTGTATATTTTGACTGAAATTCAGCTTTTAAGTTTCTTTGTTGTTTCATATGGCTACAGATAAGTATGCGTAGAGAAGTTTCATTTATAAAGGTTACACAAGAAGCAAGAGAATGGTTAAGGGTAAGATTGATCGTAAATTGTTAAGGGAAATCTGTTAAGAGCTGATAAAGTCCTATGATATTTACCATCATAAGTTGCCAGCTAAGGTGGCGATAATTACGCTCTTCGAGATTGGATACCAAAAAGAAATAATCACGGATTCTGATGAAGTTCTTTCAACACCTGTAATCTTTTAGGAGTTGTTAATTCAATTATTACCCATTATATTATTGTAATATAACAACCATGCCCCATTATACTCGGACTCAGCTTTTTCATATAGCCATCAAACACCGTCCTAGCAGTCCTTTACGCTAAAGAACCCTGCTCACTTAAAGAGGAGTAATAGTAGACTACTAATGCAGGCTCCTTTCCAACGCAGAAAATTGAATTAGAGTTTGAAGACTTCACCCTAATACGTTCGTGCTGAGGTCAGGTCGTTGGTGAAGAAGAGAAGAGTGTCCGGGAAGATTTGTAAGTTTTGGACGAAATTGTCGTCGCTCGCAGGTTCTCGTCGAAGACGGCATCGCGCGTTTCCTCAGAAGCCGCTAGTCATAGGGCTCACTCTTCTTCCCATTCTTCCTCGATCCTCTCCTCCATTCCTCTCATCCATCCATCCTCCTCCCGGCGACCATCATCTCTTCTTCCACCCCATCCTTCTTCTCCCCCCTCGCTCCCTCCCTCCCTCCACGCCCCCTTCCTTCCCGCCCTCACCCCTGCCCTGTTGAGGTGTCGCGCGTGCCGGGAATTCGTGGCGGCGTTAGCTCCCCCTCTTTAATTCCGCAGGTCCGCCAACCCCTTTCCACTCCCCCACCCCCACTTCCCCCTTCTCCACAACACTACGCCCTCCCCTTCATCCCCAATCCCTACCACCGACCGATGGACCCTCCCTCTCCCCCTTCATGAGACCCCAGTACAAACCCCTCACTCCCTTTTCTACCCCCCTCGTCCTCTATTTCCCCCTCGTGCGGTGGAATTCCTCTCTCATCTGTTTCATCCCACCCTTTTTTTATATTCCCCTCCTTATCCGGAGCCGGATGACCACTGGGCCCCTTTTTTTATCGCTCCCCGTGGGATTGCGCGCGCCAAAATGGCTTCCAGGTGTATATTTATTTTTTAATATTTCCAGGCAAATGACCATCGTCCGCCACGCGTGTCTTTCTTGGTAGCATCGAGGGTTTTACGGTGGAGAGTATTGGGGTGGAGGGGGTAGGTGGGTGAATAAGGGGGGGTAGAGGCTCCTCGCGGTTCTGACGCGTATTACTCCCCGCAGTGAAACCTTTGGGTGACGGGGTGGGTTTGGTTGTCGAAAGGAAGCTCGCGGCCGGAGCATTGGGCCTATGCACGTTCTATGCAGTGCGGAAACAAGCGTGTTTCCATTTCTTTTGGGAGAGAAAGAGATTTTCCACAGAATTTGTCGGACTAAATTGTTTAAGCCACTTCGGGCGATACGAGTTTTGCGCTCTCTCGTCGGAATTATTTCAATTTTTTTTCCTTTGGATTATTATTTTCTTCCAGCTTCGAACAGCTTTTCTTTCCATTTCGTTTCCTTCTCTCCACATGGTTCCCAAATTGGATCAGGCTTGGCGAGTGAATTCAATCTACGAAGTGCTTAGAGGATGGGCACCGCAAGATCTCAAACCTCTGTAGTTCTCGCTTCATGCTAACTTGATTTTTCTAGGGAAAGAATAGATAATTCCTGAAAAGATCGAGGACAAGGTTTTGCCTTTCTTTGACTTGATTTTTTTTCACTCCCGCGTAATCCAATTCCTGTAGAATGTTCTTTCAAGCTAGGAGTTGATGTAAATAAGTTGCGTTTCCATTTACCGCGAAAGAATTCAGATGGCGCGTGATATTTTCGCGGGTTGTTTTCCTTTGCTTTTCACCCGCAGACGTGCTCGCGGTGGGGAACACAAAAGCACGAACCGCGACCAGTTTCATTCCCCTGCGGAATGCTCTTATTACCCCTAGTCCCCCACCCCCTCTCTGCCTCCTTGCCCCCATTGGCTTCTTGCTCCGTGCCACCTTCTCCCCTCCTTCTCTCGTCCACCCCTTCCTATTCCCTTAGGTTCAATCTCCACGTCCCACGCCCCTCACCCCAACACGTACCTCGCCTTCTCCCTTCATCCTCTCCATCTGTTCTTAGCGTTGCGCGTATGAATGGGCCATACGGTCTAAATTTCTCCCCGAATGAAGGACCCTCCCGTACTCTCTCTCCACCCATTTTCCTTCACTTCCACCCTCCTCATCCGGGCTACGACTCAACCCTCATCACTTCCATCCCCAGTATTCTCTCTCTCTCACACTCCGCCGTACATCCCTCGGCGTCTGCTGCCATACTCCTCGCCCTTCCATCCCCTCGCCCTTCGCCGAAATCTCCTCCCGGCCCCCTGCGCACCCCCACGAAATACGAAACAATCAGCCCACCCTCGCTACCCGAGTGCCTCGCCTCCGCTAACCCTTCCATTCCAACTCTCCCCCCCGCAGCTTCGCTCCACCCTCCTCTCCCCCCGCAACCCTTCAAAACCCCGTGCAACCTTCCCCTTTTCCTCATTTTCCCACCCTCTTTCCACGCCCCCTCTTCATGAATTCCATCATTTCTCTTCCCGTCCCTCCACGCCCATAACCTCCCAACACGCGAGCACAAGCGCCCAACTCCGCAGGCCCAGCGCACCAAACCCAAATGCTCTGCCCCTCCCCCTCTCTAAAAACTTCCCTCCTCTCTTCTCTTGGCAACATTTTTGGGCGCATTAGGCAGCCGAGCAGCCCTGCCTGTCAACTTTCCTCTCGCTCCCTCTCTTTCTCTCGCACGCATCTCCCTCTCTCCCTCCTCCGACCCCTCATTCCAGTGCCACAGAGGAACCCCTTGGGCTAAATTCATGATCGACACCTGATGCAAAAAAAAGAGACTCGAATAGCGATTTCAATAAACGCTCTCTTTCTCGCCTCAACTCGCTCCTCTCCGTTGTCTCCATCTCCCTCCCTCTCTTTTTGCGTCCTCGTTCTTTCGGCGCTCACTTTTTTCCGATTCCTTTGTCTCTTGTCATTTAGAGTGCCACACTTCAAATTCCAGGGATTCCTCTCTCTGCCTCGTGTCATCTCTCCAATTTCGCTTCTCCTTTGGAGATTGGTTCTACTTTTATTTTTTTCTCAGTCATCACTTCCATTTTTGAAAATTTCAACTCTTCTATACTCAGCTATTTTTAAAAAAATAGGTGTGCAGTTATTACAGTAGCTATTGAGCTAGCCCACCTCTTTCAATCACTATGAAGACGTTAAAACACTTACTACTCACTTGGAATGACGATACCCTGATGACCTGATGATTACGATCGCTCGTTGAAACCCGGGTTATGAGTGCTTTTACTTCCATGTGATATTTTGTAAAACTTTGGATTTTTCGATAAATTTAGTCAACAATGAAGTACTAAAAATTTACATAGGACAATGTCTCAGTTATCACATTTTCTATTAGATTCAAGTGGTTGCATTCTAACCTTCTAAGGATTCATCGCGTTTGCAAATTGGCATCTTGCGGACTGCATGCTGAAGTGGCGTAGTCGATGCCTTATTCCCTCGGCCTATCTTATGTTTTAATTAATTCTTGTGTCTAATTAACATATACGTACGTGCTGAAATGTAGCCTCTAATAGTATAGTAGTTTAACAACCAGCCCAAATGTAAGTATCCATTGTATTTTGCTGTCTAATATGTTTCCGTCGTCACGGCTTCCCCCCGTCCCCCTTTCCGGACAAAACACGATTTCGTGGCTGTAGCCATTTCCACCCTTTTTTCTCCTTGACAATTACAAATCTCCCCTGTCACGTTTCCCCATCCTCCTCCATCCCTCACCCCTTCTTCCCATATAATCCTTCCTCCTTCATTTCGCTCAGCTCTCCCGGAAGTCGAAGATTTTATGAAATTATCTCAGTTGAAACCTTTGTCTTGTATTGAAATCCATGGAATTTTACCTGCTTCCCCCCTTTACGTTATCTTTCCTAGAGGAGATTTCACTTTAGGTTTTTAAACTTCCCAAAATTGTCGTCACGTATGAATTCAAATCCCTGCTTTGGGAGGCATGGGTTGAATCTCAGTGTTCTAGTAAGAACTCAGAACTCTGCGACACAAGTCGTTCATACAATGTTTACGATAGGTTAATCGATGGTAGATTGATTTTGATGGTGGGCGTTGTTATGCAATATGCAATACGTGTCCGCCAAGTAGGGGCAAGATAATTTCTTCCCCTATACCTTCTTTGAATTATTTGGTGGAAGAAGAGGCACTTAAGTTCATTTGTTTCGTATATCATTTAAATTTTTACTATTGATGCATTGAGGAAAGCCTAAAAAAATACAGGTGAATCATATGATCGCCGCTTTTAGGTGAATACAAGCCTTTTTCAAATCATAAATTTGTTAAATACAATGCGATCAAGTACCCTGTCCGTGAGTCTAAAACCATAAATGCTACCTTCCTTACAGAAATATATCACTCACGTATTCAATCTTAAGAGTGTCTTACATGTGGATCTCTTCCAAATAAAAATTATTAGACGGGTCATTTTTTCTGCCACATTCGCAATTTCTGATGTCGAAGGATTGGGTCACCAGAGTGCAGGCACGTAGCCAGGGGGGGGGGGGGGCTTCTGGGGCTTCAGCCCCCCCTAACCCCCGAAATTTTGTACCAATAATTTTGTTGTTCTGATTTTAACTGGGCATGATTACACGGACTACACTGCGTATAATTCAAGAGTTAGGTCCCTTGAAACGTGGTCTCTAGTTTGATGCATGTGTGTGGTTAGTGATTGTTATTTTTAGTTTGATATACGTTGAATTTCTATTATGGGGCCGGTCAAAGTAACTGCTTCAAAACTAGGCTATCAGTGCACTCAAACCAGTGAGAAGAGATATGAATGGGCACTATGAAAGTAAATACCAAGCACTGAAAATTAAGGGAAGAGATTTGTAACATGTCGGCACCGAACGGGCAAGGCCGATTTGTTTCAAGTCACGCTACGCTAGACTTAGTCCCCCCCCGAAAACATTTCTGGATACGTGCCTGCCAGAGTGCGTGCGGTATCATGCAGTGTTGTTTTAGTTACGTGAAACATTTCGATGTTCATTCATTAGTGCTCTTTATTCACTTCCGCTTTGCTATTTTCGTCCCTAAATTCTCTTATCTGGTTTCATATTTTCCTTCTTTGTGCTAAAAAACGGGAGGCAGCGGGATATTTATATTAAAACCTTCGTTTAAAAGAAAAGCGTATTTGCCGTTGAAATGTTATAAGTCTGTTTGGAAATACCATGAGGAAGATACGAAGAACAGTGTATTTTGCAGTTTTGCATAATCATTTTTGAGCTTTTTTGAAATGAACAAAATCTTGGAAGGTGTGAGATGCCATTTTTTTTCATTTTGACTTTAGGATATTCACGGTACCATAGCATTTGCATAAAAAGCGGTGTCGTGCGGAAAAAAAAACTTTTGAAATTGTTAAGTAGGGGGAAAAATAGCAGATTCTTGGATGAAATCCCTAAAAAGAGCCGTAATGCTCTTCTTCTTGGACTTCTCACCTCATTAGAAGCCGTCTACCAAAAAAAACCGATCGTCCGTGCGTCACTCCATTCCATTCCTCCCGTCCTTTTCTCCCTTCGCCAATTTCATCTCCTATCTTCTTTCCATCACAACCCTTCTGCTCCTCTGCATCCCCCGCACGGGTTCAGCCCACCCTCTCCCCGGGCCATAAAACCTCCCTCGTCCACATTTTACCTCCTCTCTTTCCTTAATCTCCCCGCGCACATTTCTCCCACCCATATCTCTCCGCGTCCCCTCCTCCCCTCGAACCGCACCAACACCGCTCCCCAAACCCTTTATCCCGAAATCTCCCATCCCCGGCGTGCACCACCCCTGGAACACTTAAACACGCTCACCCGGACCGTATACGCCGTCCTCCCATCCCACGCCGATTCACATCCTCTCTCAAACTCTTTCTCATTATCCTCCCCTCCCAAGTACACTCACAATCTGCTCCCATGCACTCGAGCGTTTCTCTCGGATTCGGTGTATCCATGGCTTCGCTTGCACCGGTTGTTTATTCCCATATTTCCTTATCCATCCATCTCTCTGCTTGTCCTTTTGTATTTCCGCGTGTGTCATCTCGTTGGTCCGTCTCAGTGTCCGCTAAAGTGGTCCATTCAGTACGGGAACAGGTCATAAACTCACGGGATTTCGAGTCTCTCGCCACGGTACGTGTCTAACTCGTGGACCGTCTTTGTCATGAGACTTCATTTTCTGCTCTGAGGCATGATGAGATTGGTTGTTGTGGTGGCCGCCTTCCCATCCTGAGGGCGCGGGGTCGAGTCTCGGTGGTAGCAGAGATTTTCTTAGGTTAACCGGTTCCTACTAGACTGATTCAAGTGGAGTTTTTCTTCCGTTGGATGGAACGCTTAAGCGTGGACCCTTTGGCTCTTTGGTTTCTCTCCACCCTTACCCCAAAAAAATTCCAACCCATATCCATTCATCCACGTATACTAAATGGTGCAAATAGCTTTGACTCTTGGTCACCTCTCACGAATAACTACTACTCTGAGGCATAAATGACGTTACGCTATTCCTTATGTACTCGTTCAATTGCAACTTGATTCTGTCTCTCAATTTCAGTGAGGTAACCGGCATTGTCCTCGTAAAATTTCAGTCATTGCCTGAAAAGCGTAGTCACCCAACATATGATTAAATGCTAGATGATTCATGGAGGGTGGTCCCAGAGTCTCAGCTGCCCATTTGCTGGTATTAGTATGTCCGGGCAACCTGCTTCCAACGATAAATCATTTTGGCCAAGAATCCATACGCGACAAGCACGTTTTATGATCCGGGTGAAAGTTAAGTATTTACGATTATTCATTCTACCCACTTGGCTAATTTAAATGACAACTCTTCTTATATAGTGTGAATAGGATTTCCTAAAATTTTAAGCGAATTATTTTCAAGCGCTTTCAGCAGGAAGCTCAATCACATGGTAATGCCCTCGCAGAAAAGACAGTGTCAAGGCACCAAGTGTTGACTGTATGGAACAGCATTCGGTTAGGATCAGTGATTCAGGAAATAAAAATTGTCATATTCTCGAGGCTCCCGGTGTGCTGAGACCATGTACGTCTAAGAAACCTTTTATATGATTCCTCCAGGTGACCATGTGCCTCAAAACACTTGTATATGTTTCACAAGATTAAAATACAATGGAGTCGGGTGGAAGCTATGAGATGAATGTCGTATGGCATGGAATTTGTAGCTGGGACTTCCAGCTAATTCCTGAGGAATCCAACGACTACGTCAAGCGCATGCATTGGATTTGCATTGTAACCAATTGCACCGGGTTCCTAGTTGGTTTCACCCATTTATAATATTCTTTTAGAGCACCCAAGTTAATTATGTATCATTAGGCGTCCTCGGTGTGAACTCGGGGAGTGATGCGTCGAGTGCATAGGTGTCCTGAATTCTCTAGGGTGTATATCTGGCAACGCGCACCTTTGGATCTTCGCGAGCAAATGGTAAACGAAAACTACGCGCCTCGCTCCGCTCCATTCCCCTGGAATGCCCCTCTCCGACGCCTCTACCCCCGTTGAGACCGACCCCCCGGTCCAAAATCCTTTCCCGCCCCCACCTCATTTCTCTCCCTCCCCTCCTTCGCGCCGAGTCCCTCTCCGCACCGATACGGGAAAATTGGCCTAAACGCCGGTTTCAGAGGGTGAGTAGGGGGGCAAGGCGACAGTGTGGAATTGCAGAGCCGTGGCTGAGAGTATTTATGCATCTCTAGCGTTAGGGGTGTAGGCGGGGGGTGGAGAGTTTTTTATTTTGGAGGGGTCCTGAAGTGGCGTCACAACACTGCGGGTACCCAGGGGAGGGTGGGGACGACGGGAGTGGGGTACATGGGGGTTTCTCTCGTTCGGGGGAGGGTTGGGGTTTATCTCTCCTCTTCCTGCTCACCCCTTCCGAGGGGGAGGCGGGGGTGGGTGCAGGGTATGGGGGTTTGGGTGAGATGAGCTTTTAGCAGCGGGGGCATCCGAGCGGGTAGCTTGTTAATTACGGCACGGAGTCCCTAAACCCGTGTTCTTCTCTCCCCTTCCCTACTTTCCTCCACCCCCCCTCCTCCTCTCGCCGTCTGATATGGGCGCCCACCGCCCCTGCCCCCACCTCAATTTTAATGCCTCCCTCACTCTCCCCTCGATGCAGACTCCACCCCGTCCGGATGGAACGCCTTTTCGATGTCTTCACCCGCCGCCTCGTGAGTTCCTGTGTACGCATATTCTCCTCCCCATCCGCAGCCGTGTCTCTTTTCAGTCGAAATAGAGACGACGGGGGAAAGGTGCACCGAGTGCATTTTTTGGGGCGCGAGGTATTTTCAGGTTCATTCCTTCCCGTGATTTATTGCGTCTGTACCGTCGTCGGTTGGAATCAGTTTTTGCTTAATTTGCATTTAAAGGTATGCGTGTTTATATGGATTCGAGTCGCGCGGACTCAAAGCTCACCTATCACTCGTCCCTATTGTATCCTTATTGAAAAGTGTCTGGGCAACTTTGCACCTCGTTTAGGGTTGTAACGAATTATATTTATGGAATTTTAAATGAATGACCTCTCTTTATTTTGGCTGTTTCACGTACGCAAAGCCTCAAATATTTCACAAAACCATTTTTTACCGTCTAGACGATTGGGATTTTATAAGGAAAAAAAATAATTTTCAATAAAAATAAAAATATCATGTAATGACCACTTTTGGCCAAAAATTCAATACTTTATGTGACTATGTTGGCGTATATATTCTGGATTTGCTAGAGAATTTTCCTACTCTCGTGAATCTTTTAATACTCTTGTGAATCTCGCATACCTTCATATTTTTAATCCATTTTTTATGTTCATTACTCAACTAAGCAAACTCAAGTCTTGATACGTTTCACATATATCAGGGTGTGGTTTTGACTTTCACCTATTTCCCTCATGTCTTGCGACTGCTCGAGACAGCCTTCTAAGGCCACGGCCGTTCACTCCCTCTTCCTGTGCCTGCACCGAACTGGTTCTCTCCCTTTCGCTCACCTTCACCCCGGCATTTGCGCAATCCATATTTCTTGCAGCTCCTGAGTTCCCATTTGATTTCCCCCTCCCGCATATATCTCCACCTTGTTTCGTTTTATCTTTTCTGACAGGAAGTTGACAGGCCTCTTCCCTTCCCATCGCCCAACCCTGATTTTCTACGCACGTAACTCCATGTGCGTTCCACTTCCACTCGCCAACGTCGCGGCCTTTAAAAACGTTGTCCATGTATAATAGTGTCAGATAAATCCATTTGTTTTTTTAAACCATTCAAAATTCCAACCCCCTTGTGCATTCTCCTCTTTGCTGTTGACTGATTCAATTACCTCCTTCTCTCACTTCATGTTTATGAATTTCTACCTCCCTCTTATGCCTCTGGATAAGGGTGCACCAGCGCACTACAGCGGTACGATGACGATTCCTTACTTAGCCTAGGTAATTGGTATGCATGAGTTGCCGCGCTTGAAAATTAATTTTTACGCGGTCAGAATTTTAATTAATTTCTTTTGTTCCTTTCCCAGCCAAACTGTTTTTCTACTTGTTTTCAACTTGAATTAATTTTGGACAGTTTCATCCCCCTCGTAAAGACCTGTCGAATGTTTTCTGGTCCAACTGGTGTCAATAATGACCATCTGAAGCTATTTTATTCCGTTTCTTTTGTATCAGTCACCTCTCAACCCAGCCCGCCTCGCATTGCCCTCTTCTCCTTTTCCTTTCTCTTCGCTCTTTCTCTTCCACTTCCTCTGCCGAAATTGACATTGTTGGCTCTTTTATATTGATTCTGCTTTTTCTTTCTTTCATCCTCCCGATCCACAAGCCCGCTCCATCCCGTTCTTACAAGCTCTAACCCCCCTTTCTAATAAATAATTCAATTAATCAACTCGTTTCCCCCACTCCCATTCTTCCGGCCTTAGTTTCTTTTTAACTCCCCGACCCTCTTCCACCCCTACCTTAATTCCCATTCCATTTCCTTCCATTTCTTTGCCCCTCGCACACCCCACCTTCATCCATACGAATTGTTTACATTATCCCCGGGCTTCCGATAGCTTGTTGAAGGATCCTCCTCCCACATTCGTTCTCGCCCCCTCCCCAATTCCGTACGCTACCTTCTCGTTCTCATTGGTCCTTCACCCTCCAGTTGCGCTGTAAGTGGGATAGGGTCTGAGAGTAGCTTATTCAATTCAGAGGGTCAGGGGTTCGTATCCTCCCCCCTGCCCTGCTTGTGAGTTCTCCCTTTCGTCTTCGCTTTTGCCACGCCCTGCTTGTTCATCTTACCCTTATATTTTTTTCTACGTATTCCGCAAGTTGTAGCTTCGTATGTTTGTCTCAAGGGTTCCCGGGCCGTGTACCGGTACCCCCTTGATATGATGCATTGTCGCGCAGGAATGCTAATGTGGAGACAACTCCCTCTCTTCCCTTCCCTTCTCGTTACTTTCCCTGTTAGTGGCGATGTCGAGGTGTTTGCTCTCGTCCAAAGAGAGAAATCCGATTGTTTCACTTCGGCGCTATTTTCCCCTTTTTCTTGACGCGCGTCTCGTTGTGGAACTAAATTCAATTTACTCGTGTAAACGGGGTGAAGAAGAAGGTAAAAACTGTAGTTCATTCTTGTTGCTATTTGAAAGCTAAATGAGAACTGCCTGGGAAAAAGACTTATGGTCGGGAAATCGAATAGCGGAGGCTACAGTTCGTGATTCGGTTTGAACACGGTTGGCGGTGTTCATTCTCGTGAAAAGTCGTTTGGAAGCCCTTTGCTACTTTAATATTAACCTCCTTGGTGGAGCGTAGTAGACCATTAAAAGTAGATCGAAGGGATGATCGTAAAAAATTCCCTTGGGAAAATGTGTCCTTTTCTCCTGGCAATTTTCAACACACTCAATTGCACCTCATAACGGCAGCGTAAATAACTTGTATTTGGATAATGTTTTTGGGGGTCACGACTTAGCGCAAATTTCTTCACTCAATTTGCATAGTTCTCTCGAGTCATGCGTGGACTGCGTTTCAAATTGACGAGTCTTATCTGTTCATAGTATATCGCCGTGATTCAGAAGCGCAGCACGTTCCTTGTTGTGAAAAATTGCTATAGTTATTCATCCTTCTTCTCGAGGATAAAATGTCTTAAAATTCAGGCTGCTTCCAGGCGCATGGAGATTCTTCGTCTTCCCTCGACCTCTGCGTACTGTCCTCCAAGATGGAGAGCTGCCCCGTTCCAATCTTTCGCGCATCTCTGTCACTTGGCACTTTTCTCTCATTCCGTATGCAGCGAGGGAGAACGAGGAAGCAAAATGCAGCGATTACAGCATCCTCGTACGCATTATCTTTTCCCGCGACTGTTTTTCTCGCCACTCCGATGAGAAAGCGTCCAAGAGTCTCATATCCTGGCACAGAGGCAAAACGCGTAACTCCCAGACCTGTCCTTAACGTCGCCCTACTGCTGGGAGGAAGACCTGCAAAGTGATATTAAAACATGTTTTAGCCATGATCTCTCGGGGTGAAGCATGCCACAGAGGTATTTTTCACAATAAATAATGACTCAGAGATTACTGCATCCACATTTATGGGAGATATTCTCCACTCGTCTTATCGACGCATGTTCTGAAATTTAAATGCCTATTCACTATCAACATGGGGCACAACATTTTGATACAGGACGCCTTTAAAGAACAAATATCGTTATGAATTTCTTTCTCACATTCCGGGGCATATATTGTGGTAGAGAGAATTATCCTGTCATATACACCTGACAGTGGAAGGCGTAATTCTTAACCGCCACTCTTTAAAAATATTCACAGTGCGAGCATTCGGTTGATGACACTTCGTTATTCTTTTATGATGGAAGTTAGGTAAACTCGTGTAGAACTATGCACTTTTGCGAGAAGGTGGCCTATTCCACTTAGTCTGAAGCGCTGTTCTATATTTGGTTAAATTCAATCATTACTCTGGGTGGAAGTTATGGTCATCGGCGGTTTTTTAAACTATTACTTACGAAATGTACATCAGGCAAACAACTACCTAATATGAGCATTATTGGGCAAAGAGTAGAACTACAGTCGTTTTCAAACGTAAAAAATAACAACCTAAGCATTATAAAATCGGGCCTAAATGGACCAAAAGATGTCCACCTTAACAATAGAATCGTACACTGTTCCTTTTTAAAAACTATCTGGCTCCTTGGATTTGCGCACGTTATGTAATAGAGCACGTATACCGTCGCTGAGCTGAGCCTCTAAGGAGGAAGAGAGTGTTATATTTGGTAGAGAGGAAGAGGGAGGGAACTAAGGGGCAAGGGAAAGTGATGGCAGAGGAGAGTGCAAGTAGATCCAGGGAGGAAGGTGAAGGAAACGACTTCGTCGAGGACAAGAACAAGGAAATGTCCACACTCCTCCCAAAACACGGTGGACAAGAGGAGGAGGGGAGCGGGGTGAGATGTAGGCTGTGCGACGGTTCCCTTTATTAAATTTGCCGGGATAATCCCATCCAGGGTGGGGCGGTGGTCGAGCGTTCTCCCTACTCCCCCACTCCCCTTTCCTCCTCGTCCTTGCACGGGCACCCTTGCCATCCGCCTGCAAGACTTTACCCTTGGCTCTAAGGAGGATGCCCTATCGCCGGTCCCAAGGCTTCCCGTCCCTTGAAATAGCCGTGTGGGGTAAGGGAGGGAAACGGCCCACTCCCAATTGGGCGGCCAATGAGTGGAATAAAAAAGGAGATGATGGAGAGAAGAGAAATAAATAGGAGGGGATCGGGAGAATGGAGTGGTGGGTGTGGGAGAGGGAATGAGGTTTTGGGTGTGTCGAGGGAGTAAGGGGGGAGTGAGGAGGGATGTGTGGTTAAGGAGGGAAGGATGGGGAGGATTTGCGCGGATGCGGTGGGGAGGAAAATTCATGAATGTTTTGGCACGTGGAGTAGCCTAGAATTGGAGGGAAAGTGTTTGCAAGGGTCAAGTCGGGAGAAAAAAATAATGCTAGATGACGCAAAAGGCGGTTTGTGTGACGCGCATGCAAGTATGTACTTTTATGATTCATTGGGATTCCGAATTAGTCGCAAGTGAGTTATTGGGAAAAATGATTCTGGCGGAATTTTTGTGTCATTGAGACTCAAGTTTACAAAAAATAACGTGCTTTCATCAAGTAATTTTAGTTGTCATTCTAGCCTCTTGAAGTCACCTTAATTGTTGTCTATTTGAGAAAATTAGGTCAAAGTAGTCATGTAACACCTCAATGAACTCAATCTTGAGAAGAACATGATCAGTAATCAAAAGGTTAAAGCATTATGATGACTTTAAGATACCACTCGCGGATAATTCATACTTCGTTTTAATATTTAAAAAAAAAGTAGGAATTAAGTATGTAAACAAATGAAAATATGCATTATTCATGCTAATTTTATTGAAGCTTATAAATTCAGCACTTAATGTGTTGCCATAAAATATTTTGTAAACTAGTGACGTTCCCATAGCCTTGACGCTATTGAGATTCAGTAAGTAATGTAGGTAATGATTGATGTGTTCATTCCTATTGTTTTTTTGGCTCGACTGGTGTAAATTGTTTATATTCATCATATCTGTAAGTTTTGTTCACAATATAAATAAAGCTAAACATTTTTACTTTACTTAACTATTTTATTGTTCGTGAAATGTTATTTATTTCGTCTTAAAAGCAGGTGATATAATTTGAGGTCCTTCTTTTTGTGAATGAAAGGAATAACAAAAACTTTTATTGCTTATAATTCACTCTTCGCGGAGAACCTTCCTCTCTCGTGTGGTTATTGTGTTGCCGATCTCTCGTTCGCGTCAATTCCCGTTTCTTCCTAAAATCTCCTTCGCTAAGGCAGGAAAGAGAGCAGAAGGACCGTTTGTTTTCCCGAGACTCGCACACCCCCTAACGCACGCATATCACAAAGGGGGGGGGGGGGGTGAGAAGAAGTCGATCGAGCAGACGGAGGAGTGAGTGTGCGTGTGTGAGACGAAGAGAGGGGCGTGGATACTACCACTCGATATTATTCCGTGTTACGTTGTGAAATTGAATTCGGAGTCCCACGGACCGCCATCATCGCCCTCCTCCTCCCTCATCCACCCGACGAAAATTGCGTGTGCTCTGGAGATAGAGGAGGAAGGGTTGGCTCCGCTGGGAAGGACGAGGAGGAGTTTTGGTCGTGCGGGCTGAAAGGACAGACCAACCCCTTTAGGCGATGTGGAGGGTGAGGGGTGGGCCATGGGAGACAAGCAGGAGCTTCTCTGCCGGAGGGGTTGGCTGGGCGGGGAGGACGACGAAGCGGGGAGGGAGGAAGGATTTTGAAGGGTTGTCCGCCAGCGGCGGCGGCGAAAGCGCGACACGTGCTGCTTGCTCTGTGACCCAAGTCGGAGTGGGAGGACGGGTGGTGTGTTTGCAACCAACCAAAGCGTTTGCCTACTACACCACTCCCAGTCTCTCTCTCTGTCTCATGGTTCCCATGCGAGTCTGGAGCAAGAGTTATTTTTTCGGGATTGTGCTCATTAAACCTTTCCACAATTACAAAGTACAGTTGCAGTGAAACTAGCGTAGTGCACCTTTTTTTGAAACTTATGACGTCCATACGCCTATGAAATATGATTAAAAACTAATTATTGTGGCACATAATAAATATTTTGCTAGATAAGTTTCCAAAAAACACTAAGCAACACATTAAAAATAAATTATATTTTATGGTGTAGTAAATTTTCGCTAAAATTCATATTGATCTAATTCCTCATCCTTTGATGCAATTTATTTGCTAGTAACTTCAAAGCGTTGACCTCCCTCGCAGATGCATGCACATTCGTAGAAGTCATATATTTGGACGGTTTTTAGAATTTTTCCTCGGCGGTACCTCCTCTATATAATTTAATATATAATAATTTAATGAGTTCCTCTCCTGAGGAATTAAAGTGAATTAAAAATATTTCTGATAAGTCGTCATTAGAGCGTGCTCAATTTTATACAGTTCCATAATCTAGATAACCAATTAAGTATTATTTATGGACTCAGACTTTGATATTTTGTTACCATTGTGCTAATTGAATTGTTACTTGTTGCTAAAGGAATATAGCTGTGTTTAGCATTGAAGAGCATCGGCTCACATTAGTAGTCTCAGTTTCCTTATTTTATTTGAGGTGTGTCTATTTATTTCACATTCACTGCTCCTTTTTCGTGTCGGAATAGGGATAATAGTGATGGATCCAGTACTCAAGATGGTAGTGAAGTGTTACCTATCAAATGAGCTGCATGAAAAGTCATCTTATGCCTCGGAGACATTCTAATAAAACTCTTTAAAATTATTACTAAAGGGGTAAAGTTAACAATGAAAGGTATTTTTCTATTCCATGAAATGTGTTGAATTATATGACTTTCAGTTGTTATAATAGTTGGAGTAACATTTTTACCTTTTCCTTTCACAGAAAATGTTTTATGATATATCCTGTACTTTTACTTAGTACTTGAAAAATGTATTTATTCTTATTTGTTTCATTGTTTGATGTCTCTCGGGGGAGACGGGAGCTAAAGTCGCATAAAGGGTTTCAGAATCAGGACACAACAGAAAGAAGACTTTTCTTGTCTCACTTTAAAGCTGATCTCTGAAAGGGGATGGTAATTAAACTCCCTTTGGAGACTTGGAAATCACCGCCTCTAAGACAGTGATTAAGGAAATAAGGAATTGAGGATGGGGGCCCTCAAGCAGTTGGAGTCGGAGCGAAGGGTTTAGTTGGAACAGAGTTAATTAATTAATTAACATTGACTCGTTGGCCTTGTTCCTGAATAATATAGCGCGAATTGAACGTGGTTCCTATTTAAATTTTGTCTGGCGGAAAAACTTGTTTCGTTCCGATATTTCAGAGAACGGCATGACGCTGCAAGAACAGTACTGTCAAATCTAATCCCTGTAAGCGGTAAGGCATTAGACTTCTCTTCATTTCTCGTCGTAATGCATAGTAAGTTCTGTTGTGCATTGGGGCTTAATTTGAGTCTCAATTAAGTTTAAAAGTAGTGAAAATAGGTGAGAAAGTCCCACAAGAAAAAACATGATATTAGTGTATAGTTTATTTGGGCATATTGGAAAAAAATCCAAGGACCTAAGAAATAAGTTACTATATTGAGGCAGCACCTAATAATGTAAATGGATTGATAAATGCGTGATAATAGAGCATGGACTATTTTCCGCACAGTAGTTCAGGCATTCTGGATGTTTCCCAATTCGATGCTGCGTGAAAATCAGATTTCAATCTTTATCTCACCATACCTCAGACTGCTCAATGACAAGCACAATGTAGAACGGCGTTTAGGATTAAAACAGCGATTATTATCATAGAATCTGCCAATCACATGCTACTCATTGAAGGCATTTCGCCCCAAATTTCTTCTACTTAACTTTTAGCTGACTCTATGAATCTCAGTAGAGCTTATGCCAATAGTTTTAGATGAAATATCTTATAATTTACTCCAACTGCTTCACTTATTTCGCCTATTCACCACCTAACCCATTGTTCAACATAATTCTGAAATAAATTTAGATTTCCCTATGGTGGGATTCAAACCCTCGACCTTTGGATTGTCAGGAAAGCAGTTTATCATCCTAACTACCCTCATCGGTGGTTAATTTGGTTACTGAATTCATAATTCTGATATTTACGTAGTTGTCATCCTGACACCTGAGTTTTCATCCTTAACTCCACCGTTATGCAATCCCATCTCTCTGTGTGTATGAGAGAGGGCAGGTGGATAATATCAGCTGATGGTGGCGACGCGATTATTCCCTTTCGGGACGCAAGGGTGAGGACGTCCTGTGAAGGACGACGGGAGGAAAGGGTTTAGGATCGGGGTCCGAGCGGGGTTTTTGCCTCGGAGTATTCACCGTGTGACAGACCCCACCAAGAGTCTTAATGGATTCCTCGGCGACGGATAAGGTGGGAGGGGGGTGCGGGTGATCCGAGGCGCATGCGTAGTGAGACACACATACACACACACGCTCTCTCTCTCTATCTCACCGAGATTGACCTCCTTTTTCCCGTGTTGTTTTCTTTTGCAGTGGGCGGCATGAGCCGACCGCCTAAGCCGGCCGTCGTGAAGAAGGTTGCCCCGCCGTCGGTCCCGGACGCCTTCCGACACTCCGGCAGCAGCTTCGGGTCCGGGTACAGTAGCAGCGAGGACGGATACCTTCCCCAACCGCCAGGGGACCCTCCGCCTCCCCTCCACCTGCACCCGGGGACGACGCTGCCGTCCGGCGCCACGACGGGCCCTCGGGGGGCGCCAGGACAAACGGGAGGAGGTGAGTAAGCCAACCCCGGAGCAGTGCGAGGATCCCCGTCGTTCGTGACCGGGGGACGTCTTCTGCGTTACTTACAGTCATTCCATCGCTCGATTGGTCGGTTTCGGCAACGGAACGGACCCGGGTTGATGCTGTCTTATGTAATGATCGTGGTGGCGCTTCGACCCTTTGTCTAATGCTTGTTTTCGTGAAGAGAAAACAACATTGAAGTGTTTATTCGGTGTAACGAGAAAAATTACACATTTAGTTAGTGTGTTCGTTATGTGCCAACTACATAGTGGTTATGTGTGAACTGGAGAATGCAAAAGAGAAGTGAGGAACGGGGGATAAACTGTGTTGATTTCGATGGAAAGTTTTCCCGTGGCGTGTTGGCTACGTGTCAGTCAAGATTTCGATAGCGAGGGGTATATCTCAACTCGATTTCGGTGGGAAATCGACCACGTGTTATTTGGTGCGCAGTTATCATGCTTCTCTTATCCAACTGATTTCCCTAAGTTTTTCATTTCGACCTATATTCCTGACTGTGATGTGTTGCGTAGTTTCTTTACAGGGACACGTTAAGAGAGATATTAAGTTTTGGATAAAATTCATAGAAGGTTGTGATTTCAATAGCTTTTCGCTCTTATACCTTTCGCATTCAGGTGATTCACCTGAGGCATGATTATATAAATGAATTAAACATCGTTAAAGGGGAAACTACTACTGTAAGTTGAAACAGTGCTTACCTAATGACTTTGATCTATATTAGAAAAGTACATAAATTTATCTGAAAAATAATTCGTAAATCAATCTCAATAAATCTCTTAGCTTTTTTAATGATAGAGAATTTTGGTCGTGAAATGGCTGTATGTTGGTAATTTGAATGGAAAAATTTATGACTGTAACTCAATTGACATTATATTAGTTTAATATTAAAGATTAGGATGTGTTTATTGCTGCTATTCGGTTATTTACTAAAAATAAATACACTACATCTTCTTTTTCAAATGTTTTACGCGATTTAAACATTTCACTTGCCATGCGTTTCCCATATTTCACATAGATAAGCCATATTCCACACTGCCTTTCGATTACCGCGTGCACAGCATAGAGAAATTGAATGCTCATGGTGTGCTGCTGCCAACGCGTGCTTCAACATCATTTCCGCTTCCCTCTCCCACTGATACTCCCGAGTGAATACGTTATTTTTTTACATTTGCGCCGCGGCATCAACAACAGCGGCTGGCTTCGAATTTAGGCGTCCATTCTGAAACCTGCGACCATCCTAGAATAAACGGAAAAAATAAATCATCTACGACCCTGAATGGGAGCATTTCCCCGATCCCCCCCTCCCCGCTTGCATCAATCTCTCTCGGATAGTATTCAGGCTATTCAAACGAATTGGGACGCAGGTACCTCCATACGTTCCAAGTTTCGTGTCCTATCCGCGGCGAGCACTCGCTTGGTCGCCTCTCCGGTAAAATGGAATTACGCCCAGTATTCTCACGTGAGCATCCCCGCCGCATATTGTTATTCTCATGACTCCCCCTACTCCTCTCCATGCACCACCCATCCTCCTCGCCTCCCCTCCCTCGCAACGATCAATCGATGGCTTATTCTCTCTCCCTTCCCCCTCTCACCCACCTCCCTCCCTCTCCCTTATATGAATTTTTTTCCACTCTGCCTTCTACCCTTCTCTCCCCTCTCAACCAGCCCCTACCCCCCCTCATCTTTCTTCGTCCTCCCCTCGCGAGAACCTCCCTTCCCTCGCCCGAACAACTTTCTTGTCGTACTTCTTTCTCCTCCGGTGCTCTCTCGCAAATTGCGAGAATATCGTGTGTCGGATAGCGCGGTGAATCAACCTACCTGCTTCGTCCCTCTCCAGAAATGCGGTTCCCGCGGTGGGTAAAAGGCGTGGGGGAGCAAGGCTTGCTTGAGGAAAAAAAGAATAGAAAGTAACGAACTCGCTCCGCAGGATGCGCGGTCGAAGGCAATAAATACCCACAGAAATGAGTGAGTGCGTGGGTTATTCTTGGATCCGCCGATACGTGGCCATTATACAAAGTGAATTAAGTGTGATTTTTAAAGAAATATTTGCAAAAGTCCATTGCGTTTTCGGTATCGATGTTCATTGCTGGTAAGAAGTGATCCAGTCTGATCTCTGCGAATATATTTTCTAAGGTTACCCTAATTAAAAACTTAATCGCGTGAAAATTTTGGATAATAATACCCCTGGATTCATTGTTTGTGAATGGATTTGAGGAGATGTGAGACTTCTAGCTTTCCTCTCGTACGATAATGGGTGACCCTGTCGTAATATGGGGACAGAGTTCTAATCAATGCGCCTATCACTTGGGATGAACTGCAAGGAGGAGTCAATTGTTCGTCACCTGCAGAGCTGGGGGTCGCTGACAGCTAAATAGGTAACGGAAATGGAATAAATCGTTACCCTTTATATTAAGTCTTGGAGTTAAAAGTTATAACGCTCCGTATGCCCCCTTGACGAAGGTCTTATGTCGTTGGCCATTAATGGCGGAGGAAGAAATACGTAAATATTTATCTCTTTTTGTGGTAGGTATTAAATATGTAGTGTTAGGATAAAATGGATCTCAGAATCTCACTGCTCTTCCCCTGCGGTCTGTCTTTAAATATGTTCTCCTTGCCTAGCCGGGTGATGTCGCCGAGACTGGGTTTAGTTTTGCTGTTAAAACAGTAGTTTGATATGTTAGATCTTAGTAAGGCACTTCGACCTGAAGACGCCTGGTGGAATCCCGGCGAAACTGTCGTCAACCTTGACTAACAACGCGGCGCAAACCCGGATAATGGAGAGATCCACGAGTAGTCTGATATGTTTTTTGCATAAGTAGTGGGGATTTGAGTTCCCGCGTCTCCAGGAGCTTCCATTCCTGGTTTTATAATTATTTACTGATGTCGTTTTTCCTTCTCATGATGCATAATGCTGGCTAACGAAGAAAAATTTTAGAGACGCTGCAGTCTTTTAAAAGAAATGCAAGAAATCATAACTCATTTAACCCCTGGGAAGGGAGCATATGCTCTAATAGTTGTAATTATTTAACTTACTCTAAATTGTTTGCTCACGAAATAGTTCACATTTAGGATAAGATTGACAAACAAAATAATTGACTTATAAAAAAGGAACTTCTCTCTTGAGAGTGTCACTGCTACTTGTCTCCCTCGTTGGTTAGTACAAAAGACAAGAGAATGTCAGTCACATTTGCGCTACGCTCACAATTCTCTTACCTTTCCTTTTCTCGTTATCACGCTCCACCGGGTTTGCATTTCCATTGATTGACTGCAGAAAAATGTTCCTCTTTGCTCTCGAGCTTGCTTGCTAATAAGGATTTCATATCGTTCGTAATTCTCTGCAGATGGTGGTATCCGAGTCTTATTTCCTGAAAAGCTAGTTGAATTTTACTGCCGCTCTACAAATGACCTGGCTGTTCATCTGTACTTTTCTCATTTTCCAGATCTGTTTTTCCTCTGAAAGTAGTTCGTCAAAGGTTGCTAATTATCCACTTCCACTCAACCTATTTCCCACTTTGAAACTACCTAAAACGAAGAATATTTGTTCTCATATCTGCTGAAAGAAATTATCTGAACTTCCAACCTTTTATTCAATTTATCGTTTTCGCTTTGGCGGATCTATAAATTAATTATCAGATTCTAATTTACAACATTCATCATTCGTTTGGTACTGACAATTCATGAGATAACATTTAAAATTTTGGCATTTTTGGTGATTCAAGGTCATTGTATCTTCAGGTTAGCTACTGTTAGTTTCTGATGCTATTGAGGAAATATTTCCTCCACGTAACTCACATAAGTCTTGGAAATAATTGCGTTTCCTTGATTATAATTAATAATGTTTTCATAAGTATTTGTTATTTTATTTGAAAAACTGGTAAAAGAATTCTCACTCCGTATTCGCTTCACGGGATCTCACTTGTTTTGACGGTTATTTGTCGCATACGATACTTTATGCAGCACAATAAATCGCCTTGCCTCAGTAAAATATCTTATTTCAGCTGAATAGACAAGGTTTTTGTGGTCTTTAGTGTCTGGTTTTAAATATTGTGATTGATTTATAATCAGTTTATTCATATATTTCCGCATAAAAGCGGCGATTTCCATACTCTCATTGCTCATTTTAAAACACAAAGAAAGATTTCCTTTTATCTGAATTGAAAACGTGCTTCATACGGAGGTATCTACTATACTTTTTTAACGCTGTGCCATAAAAAAGTAATACTCTTACAGCCTCACACCGCCCCTTTTCCGCCGTCGATGAAATTTTACAACCGCACGTTTTCCGAAAAGGAAATTTGCACGAGGTGTTCGAGGAGAAATAGCCGACCTAACTACACCTACATGAATACTATGCACCTGGGTAAAATCTTTAGGGAGAAAGAAAGAGAACTGGAGCTCAGGAATCCCGGTCTCCACCCGTCCCCATCCGAATAAAGACGCGTCGGTGTACGTATCTCGGAATAGCTGCCCCGTGTCGAAATTCTTTCGCTTCCGTAATTCAAGACGTCCAATCGACAGCGCCGGCGGGCCACTGCGTGTGATTCCTAACCCCCTCCCCCACCTTCTTCCGCCCTCGCAGCCCTTCCGGAGAGGCGAAACCTACCCCCTCCTCCGTTCCTCTCACGTGCTTCGTTCCCATCCATTCCGCCACGAACCCACCCTTCTCCTCCCTCCGTCGGGAGAAACCCTCCCCCCACGACCCCTCCACTCGCTATCTTGCCATCGCATTCTTCCGCCCCCGCGATTTCGACGTGGGCCAACACCATCACCCGATCTGTCAATCCAACCACCATCCCGAAACATCCAGAAACTCATTCTTGCCCCTTCGCCCGATACACGCTCTCACCCCTTCTCTCCTGTTGTGACAGCGATCTCCGTGGCGAGGGGATAAAATGATCCGAATGCGGTCTCTTCCTTCGCCCTCGCTTTTTCCTTTATCTCCTTCCATTTCCCCTTTGCTCTGCCACCTACTCCTCCGAGGTCTCTTCCCCCTTCTTCCCCGCCAGCCGGCGCCTCCCTCCGCGCTACTCTCCTTCACGCCGAATATCACGACGCATGAGCTCGAACTTCGTTGACGCCATCATTATAAATCTCGTCAAAGGCGCCTCGAATACTCAATGCGTTTCCTCGTTCCTCCGAGCTTGCTTTTTAAGGCCTCTGTGCTTGGAGGCGGCGAATGAGGACCGTGGCAGCGGAGAAAGAAATAATACGCAGAATGCCCCAGTCATATAATACGTCAAATGCATCCAACCCTTGAATTTATAATTTTTCCGGGTAATTCATTCAGCTTCTTTTGATAGTAAAGCTATATTCATAATACCCCGGAAAATTTAACCTTATTAATTTGGATAAAAATTATTGGTGCTTGGGAGGTACCACGTTGAGGATAATATCTTGTGATACCCATTTAACATATTGTAGAGTAGCGAGGAGATATACATGCACATATATACATATTTGCATGCAATGAACTTTTTCAACGTGATGAAGGAGTTGTCTTACATCACAATATATTCAGTGTTTTTAATTTGGACAGTGTGTTGACCCCTAGAGTCCCATAGTTGCCCATGGACCAGAGAGTCTTGAGTTCAGATCCACGTACTGCATTGGGGTACCCACAAAATCTACACGTTGCGATTTTCTCATCGATAAGCTTCGCTTGTAATCTCAGGTGATACTTGGAGTATGCACCCTCAGGTAATCTCAGTAATACAATTTTTATCCCCATAAATGCAACGAAATACACCATATCGATAATGATTACAATCAAATATAGCACTGATCTCTAAGTGAACGACGGCTTAAGATTGTGCAAAACGTTTGACCATAAGGCACCACCAATGGCGCAACCAGAATTATTTTAAGGAGGGGGGTGCCTGCCTGATCTTTTGCAAAGTGTAACCAAAATGTTATTTTAATCAGTATATTTTGAATGTTATAGTAGACCATATTTTCTTATATGTAAGAAGCATTCAACAAACATGGCCATCTTTGGTCTAGTCATACTCGAGCATAATGATGTAAAAAGGATTTTTCCTATTTTTCCAATTGATTCTACCATGTACCTTGACTGTGACTTGTCAATTAAAGATAAATTTGGTTTTTGTGGAAAGCTAAGATGGAGCCAGGGCCCCTTTGCCCCCCCCCCCCTTCCCCCTCTTGGGTGCGCCTCTGGGCATTACCTTACAGGAGATAATTTTCTTTGATCAACCGTAATCTTCTTGGTAGGTAAGTTGTATCTTCCGCCGTAAATGTATCCGTGACTTTTAAATATTCCTTTTTGTCATTTTCACCCTCAACATCAACAATTTCTGGTGAGATTCCCTAATTTTCTCGGCCTCAGTGAATAGCTTTTCCTCTTCTCCAATCTCCGCGTTCTTCCATTGGAAACACTGTGGAGTACCTCAGCTCCCTTGCCCTTCTTATTTCCAGCCTTTCCTTCCTATGTGCGCCAAGTGCCCCTTCCTCCCGTCCATTGCAAGACGTGCCGCGCTTCGCCGGCACGCGATGCTGCCTCCTGCACCCCTTTCGTCACCCTCGGCGGCGTTGGTGGTGACTCCGTCCCCTCCCGCTCCCACCTCCTACGCCTCCGGTAGGGTCCCGCTGCCCCCCGGACCATTTCCGTCGACGGGCTCTCATGCGGCGCTCGGCGGTATACGCTCCCGTATAAAAAGTTACGACTCGAGGAAATAGAAGAGAATCTAATGGAAAGCAAACCGACACGAAGGGAATCTGTGCGCCGCGTGAAGGAATGGGGTATGACCGAAATAATCAAAGTATTCGGGAAATAGGGTTTTTTGGAGCGATGACATTGTCAAGATCTATAGGTGCAGTGGAAATGACGAGCGGGCGAATTTTCGATAATCCCTTGAAGTTTCCGGAGGGAATTCGTTCAAAACATTTGTGCCGCTGACGATTTTATTGCGATGAGAAATAGGCTTCGCATTCCGTATTAAAGGAAATGCATTGCTTGTAGTGCCCTTAATTTACATTTTTTTCGAGTGTTGCATTAACGGAACTAAAAATGCGTATTATAAATTATTTGTGAGATATTTTGTTGTTATGGTTTATGTCATTCACTATTCTACTCCTAGTCTCCGCTCAACCAAGGAAGAATATGTCCGTGCTAAATGACATATTACCTTTTCGAATTTAGCCATTGTCATATTATGTCAGTGAAGTCAATTTTGAATGGTATTGGCAAGTGAGAGTGTGTGTGTAGATGTGATTTTGAATAAATAATACAGTTTTACTCATTTTTACTCAATGCGTCCGTATGCGTAGTATGGATCAAGCATATGATCAAGTACAATGTGTGTACAGTTTATTCAAATCATTTCATATTCCAGTGGACTGTTTTATTTATTAGACAATTTTATCTTAAACTACGCTTTTTTCGATTATTTAAAAGTCGCTCTTTCCAAACAGAGTTTCGAAACAGGAAATAACGAGCGTGAAGTGTTTTTTCATATGTCTTCTAGGGTCTACTTCTTCTGCTGTTATCAGACGATGGGCACCTGAAACTTCCCCAATGATGTAGTTTTTTCCTCCATGTTCCTCCTAAGTTCTTATTTCAATGTAGATTCAGATCTTCTGAGCGCAAACGATGCCATGAGTCTTTCTCCTATAATTCTTTTATTGCGGGATGGGGAACTGTGCTTTCAGTTATGCCTCACGATAAAAATTTTCTTCTATCTTCATTCGGATAGCCTTTATTAGGAATTTCATTTTTTGTTCAAAAATACTCGGATCCGTGGCCTTTTGTGCCCGTTGACCTCATTTATTGGCTTCCTTTCCGTCCTATCACCTTGAGTTTCATCGTTTTCTATTCTTAATGATCTCTCATTTGGGTAGAGGGCGCTGGTTATCATTCCCGAGGGTTCCTTTAACATTCTTCGAGAGCTCTATTCTTCTCATTTGTTCATTTTTTATAATATTCCGACTTCCTTTTATATTAAGAATCAGTGAATAGTGCTTCTGTTTCCTAGACGTTATTAGGTGGTTTCGGCAATGACCTCATTTCATTAATTTTTTGCTCAGATGAAACCACCTAATATGTTTGTACATTTAATCCAAAGAAACATTATCTTAATTTCATTTTTCTCTCTGATTTTCAGTCTTTGTTCGAAAATATAATCGAATTTCAATGATTTGAATTTAGTAGTTATTGAACTTCAGTACTATGAATTGCAAATGATCAAGCTACATTAGTATTTTCGCAGTCTGATGTTGTTAGATGAATATTTGACTTGAAACAATCTCTTGCTGAAATAAAATGCCTCAAACAGTGCCAACTATTTTTTTGGCCCTTTCCATAAAATTCTCACTCATATTTAAAGAGTACCTACTAAATAAATATTTACGCTGCTGAATTCAGTGTGAAAATTGAAAAGTAAAGTTTCGCGGGGTCTCATGTTAATTCATGTTAGCGAATTATTGTGGGGAAAGTAATGGAAAACCCATTTGAAAGAGCTTGCGGCGTTAGTTGCGTTCGGCAAGTCATGTGTAGGTTTTTAAAGTGGAGTACTCATTGTGCATTCCTCAATGGCTTTGTTCCTTGAGTATAATGAGTGCTCGTGGATTTCGCTAGATTTCTCAGCTTCTTGGTAGGAAACTTATGTTTGTTCTTTGCGGGAATAGTTCATTAATTGGAATCGGCGTTCCCCACGGACTGTAATAGATAGCAGTCGTAGCAGTTGCGGCCTAATGGTCGCTACGGGCAAAATTACACCGTTTACAAAGCGTAGATGCGTCAAGTTTACAAGAAAAATAACTGTTTATCACGACAGAGTTAACGCAACTCCTTAGTCGGCGTGGCTAGAGTTTTCTGTTCGTCTAGATCCGACAAGGATTGGGCTTGCTGTACATGCATGCGTCCTAGTTCTACTACCCTGATGGATCCCAGCCTGCTTCCATTTCTAGCCACACCACTACGGTGGCGCTGAATGTACTCGCATATCATGTCCGTAGACACTCAACCATGGAGTGCCCCTCCCCCTTTACGATAACGTCCACTCCCCCGCACACTCCTCTTTCTTCCCGGGATTAATGAAAAGCGCTCCGGGCCGGCCGCTCGTGTGCGTAAGAGCGCCCGGCGACGCTCAATTTGTTTCCGTATACCTCCCTCTTATTTATTATTTGTTTCAGAAGAGAGCGCCAGTGGGTGGCGGGAACTGGGGTGAGAGCGTAGGGAATGTTACGGTGAGGAACGGCGGGGGAAATTGTTATGGGAATGAGGGGGCAGACGGCGTGGGGTGGGGCTTGGTACACGGGGGTAGGGATTCCACAATGCAGCAGCAGTAGGCATCCGAGGCTATAAATCTCGATACACTATCGACAGGTCCAATACCTTAACTACGCTACCTCCACCCCCTCTTTTCCGCCCCTCCGTCAGCGTTCCCCGCTACCTTGACCTCTCCTCCTCAATTTCCCCGTCTCCTTTACTCCCAATCATCTCCGTCCCTCTAATGCCCTCGGTATTAAATCACTTTTCTAATTCTTTGATGCATCGCCCCGGTCATCCTTGGTATCGGCCGGTAATAGCGGCCGTGTTATCAGTTATTACCTTGCGTGGCGCGGTGGTCCCTTCCCTGTTGAGCCCCTCAAATGATGATGTAACTCGATTTTTTTTCGTCTTAAACGGGATCCCGCAGCATTTTTAATAGCCCTTGTCTCTTGCCAAGCAGTGTTATATTTTACGGAGATCGAGGCGTTAAAAGTTAAAATTTTCAGCGTACTTATTATAGATGAATTTTCGCTGGGGAGTATCGATATTTTTTGCGTGGACTTGTGACTTTGGGAGACATTTCCTTGAGTTCAGTGCAGACGCCACAAGCATTTTTGTCAGTGTTATTTCCCTTCTGTTCTCGATCACGTTCGTTTATATGTTCTTCTATTCTCGCTCATAAAAAATACCTTTCGAGTAGATTATACATAATTTTAGAGTAATCATCAATAAATATTGCATATTAACTGATCAGATAAGTTATTTACTCATATGCTTTTTCACTGCCGAATTATTTTTGGAGCATTGCCCACGATTGAAGGTTTGCACTGTAATCCTTCCAATAACTCGTCGAAGACTGCCTGCAAAGTATCCCGTTTCCAAAAATATTTCACTGTCCTTTTCAGAACTTCACATTTCATTATTTCAGAAATTAATATCCGGTTTCCGCCCCAGTTTCTTCACCTACACCACCCTCTTTCGTGGTGAAATTCATCTTCGATCGAAGGTCTCCACGCACGACCCATTTCGTCCCCGTCCCTTCAGTCCACTGGGTAATTTTGGTCGCGTGGGGTGACAAACCACATCGGACGCGAATGACCGCCCGACCGCGGCCATGACGGGGCAGGCGGCCGACGAGGAGGCTCCGATGACGAGGGCTGCGAGAGGAGTTAATGTAGGGGCTCCTCCGTCCGCCCCATTGTGTACAACACGTGCTACCCACTCCCTCGTTGACCGTTGATCCCCGGAAAAAATCGTGCACATCCTTCTCCGACCCTGAATCTTTACCCCTCATTTATCTTATAGCACACTGTCCGATTACTTACTTCGCACCTATCGACTTTCATTCTTGTCAGTGATGGCATAACTCGCCACGATGGAATTTAACTGCAGTGGCCTTAAGGATTGTTGCTTAAGACTCCCTCAATCCGGAAAGAGAACAGAATTGGCAGCAAAGGGATAGGTAGGGGAAGTATTTTAGAGTAGTCTGTAGTGCATGATGCATATATTAGCAACCAATCCCTTATTACTATGTAGATACTAACAGTTTAGTTGCCTGAGACCCTATAATAGCTTGTTTGCATGTTTATAGTGCATGCTTGGTGATCTTCACCCCCTACCACACACCCTCACGGTGGCTTGCAGGGTATCGTGTACATGTAGATAGATGAAAAAGAAAAGTGATTCCTCAGTTTTCATTCTTTGTAGTGGAAGGAATAGTGGGACGGAACATGGCGTCGGAGTCAGTCTATTCTAAGCAGAAGTGACCGAAAGGCCCGATATGTATGACTCAATCCAACGGACAGAGTAGGTACTTGAAGTGCCATTCACTCTTTACTGAAGTAGTAACAGGAATACCGGTGAAAATTCTCTGCCAATGCTGACTTTCAAACTAATGTCTTCAGGATGGGAAGCAAAGAATCCACCCTACTCATCCCATTCTCTGATTCTCATTGTCAAAGGATTCCAGCCAGATGGTGATTAATTACCGTACTAGTTATTAAAAGTTAGTTACCTTCGTTCACATTTTATTTATTGCATCATCCGATTGATTTTTTTGGGCTTTAAACTCTATTAAACTCAAGTTACCAGTCACACCATTTGAAGCAAAAATATTGAGCCCACAGAACGTGAAACTGTATAGCTACAGCAAAGTGTGCGTATGATTCGTATCTGTAATTTGTATTTTGTCACCTCAATCGCCAGTCATTACTTACATAGGCCAGCAATTTCTTGGGGATTCTCTTATCCATTAATTTTCCCTTTTTCAAACTCTTTATGGACTAATTGCTTAACGTTGTGCTTACACTAAACACGTACAGCTTTGACCTTTCTCGATAATTAATCATTGCCACTTGAGCAAAAACTGACCATGGAAAATTGTGTACCATGTTTTTTTAGACCCTCTAAAGTGAATGCTAGATTTTTCAACCCTGATAGTATGTAGTGTTAGTTCTAGGGGTGGTCAAATACCCGCGGGTGACGTAATAAGATAAAAAGGGCGGGAGAGAAAACGGACTTAAAAATAAATCCCCTTTTGCGTCGTTACCCCGGGGTGTTTTCTCACCTGCCTACTCTCTGCGCCCCCTCCCTTCAACAGCTGAAAAAAATAATAGCCGGGAGGAAGTCGAGCCTGGAGATTGATTTCACCATCAACGCGAAGATTTTAATCTCGACCTTCGCAGGTAACGCCGAAACCATCCATATTTAGCCCCCTCTCCCCCACATCAGTCCACCCCCCGCCGATGAATAAATGATTTAATTCCATCAAATCGCCTTCCTGCGTTAGCGTGAAGAGTAGCTCTGAGGTAAGAACTCGAATGGTTCGAATCTCGCCCTCGTTACTGAGGAGGCGATACACCTTCCCTTTCCCTGCTCTCCACGAACCTCCGCGACCCGCCCGTTGGAACCCGCCATCCTACGCACAGCGGGGGTTCGGAGATGCTGGTCTTGGCGGGTTTTGGGAGGGTGAGGGGGAGTTATTGATTGATTGATTGATCGATGAGGCTATTAAATTGATTAAGCTGGCTCCCACCCCTCCCTCCCCCCTCGACGCCGTTCCCTCCCCTCCCCACGAGTCGCCTCCTTTTTTCCCCCCTCCCGTCCCAACTCCTCCCTTCGCGATCCCTGATCGATGGCTGGATAATGTTCTCCCCTCTGGAGCGGCGGTGAGGGTTGCGGAATGCGGGTGGGCCGTGGGTCGGAATCTGGTCTGGTGCATACCCCGCCGGGGCCACGCCTCTCGACTTTGGACGTCTTCCTGACTTCTGTCCTCTGGACCCTTCCGGTGATCCTGGTCCGAGCGAAGGGGAAAAAGAACGGGGTCTTCGAAGGACAAAGCGACCTGGGAGTGTTGCGGTGGATGTTGACCTTTCTCAGGGTGATATGGTGACTGCCCTCCCTCCGTTCCCGAACTTCAATTCTTCCTGCATCTATTTTTGATGGTGTGGAAAATAACACTGACTCATTTTTCGGACGGTGATGGATCTCTTTTAATTTCCGGTGCAAAACATTTCGTGCTACTCGCGTAAAAAAAATTGACAACTACCGTTTTTTCCTTACCGTAGGTCTCTGTTTTAAGCGGCATTAATTTGTTTCGAGAGGAAATTACGCGGCGTTGACAAAGTCAAATGGCCCGTGTCAGGCGTTCCTCTATAGTTTGAAACCGGTCTTTTGAGGTGTAATATTCCTAGAGACTTCGAGTAATGAGTCAGGCCTTTACCTTTTGCTCGTATCTTCATTTCGCAATGGAAAGTCTTCATTTGTTATGTAAAACGAGTTGTACGAGGCATATGACAGGTTTTTTATTTATTTAAAATCACTTCCTCATTTATAGTAGTGGTTCATGCTGGGGGGACGTCGTTTAATACTTAGCAAAATTAGGTATTGGGTTTTAGGTGATCAACGGTTAAGGTTATATTCAGCCATCTATGCTAAAATCAATCCTAAGACGAACACAACAATCACGTTGAAGGTGCGATTCTAACCGTTGACCATTGGGTCGCCAGACCAGTGTGTTACGGACCTGGCCACCACAGCCGACTTAATTGTGTGGGTAATAGGTACTTGGGGTAGTAGCTCTACCTCTACCCCTGTCCTCCCTGTCCCAGCTTCAGGCTAATCGCATCCGAAATATGTTTTCTTGGATGAGTACTATGTTTCCTGAGGCTGAGAGGGCGGATGGGCCCTCTCCATGTTTCCGATTCGTTTGAGAAACGTTTGGTCTGCTGGTGTAGTGAGCGTGTGATGGATGCCATCCCAGCGGATTTGTTTCGCCTCTTAATCCTGACGTTCATTTACGCGTCCATCTGCCGCGCGCGAGATTCGATTAATTATCTCAATATCTCTCCCCGTCAGTGGTGACACGTATCGTTTCCCATATGTGCGAAACTATATTTCACATTCCTTCTCTTCGTGTACGTTGCCTCTTCCCTTCCTTTGTCCTTGTCTCACCTCTCATCTCACCCTCCTTTGGCCATCTTTCATTTCTCACCTCCGATCACTCTCTCCTTCTCGTCCAATTCACATTTTTACCTGCAAAAATGACTCTTTTTAGAAGGAAAGGGCACCGTTGCTCCGTTGAAGCATTGAAGTCGGGTCTAGGCTGGTAGGGATTCTTCAGGTTCTCAAAGTGTCCCGCCTAATTTGGTGCTTTCGACAGCGTACCCTGCACGTTCAGTCCATGAGAACCTTATATGCCGTTCTGAGCGTAGGCAATCGTCCATCTTCCTTCAGCTCTCTTCCGGGACAAATCTACCAGTTGGATGGAAACAGTAGCTATTTTGGATGTTATGCGTCGCATGAAAACCCAAGGAATGAAGCACCAAAAAGTTAGGATATTACTGGTTGCATATATTTAACTCTTAGCAAAAAAATATCTACATATCAAATGTATCACTTTAAAATGATTCATTTACTTGCTACTTGCTACTGCTGATGATGAGTTTTCCTCGTAGACTTGAGAATAATAAGTGAAGTTGATTTGCAAATGACTAAATATATGAAGTGCTTAAACGTTTATGTCCTTTTAATATACATGTTATGCATTCTGACTAGTTTCGCAACACTTTAGCATCTTCAGGTATTATTACTAATTTATAGAGACGCGTGTAGCGAAACTAATGGGGATAAGTTATATAATGAAAGAAGTGGAATACTAAAAAATAGTTCCTACATATATAATTCCACAAAATAAGTATCGACCAATTACATGAAGGTTTTCGAGCCATGAGAGCACTAGTATCAACTTCATAATATTTTTTGCCACACGAGCATTTGTACTTATATACTAACGATATGACAAAAAGTGGTAAGCGATTTGGAGCAACCTCGTGTCTGGTGCGGTTATATAGCGAGAATAATGGGAAGGAAGGTGGCTGAACTACTCTTTCTTTCGCCAAACCCATCCTCCTGCGTTGCTCGTTGAATGCCGTGAATTTTTAGACGCGCTCATGTCTCAATTTGCTGCTTTTCATTCCGTCTCATTCAAATCAACCATCATTTTTTTCAGTCGTAGCGTCAGCGCTTCAAGGTCTCCTCTTGCGAACGTGGTATCGGCATTAATTCGTAGTTACTCCGAGAGGATTTATGTATGAATCCCGACGCAGTCTTGCTCGACGGAGATGCTAATGGGGTCGGGTTCAGAGTCCCTTTGTCTCCTCGGAAATGTCGTGTGGGAGGGGGTGATGCATTTCATTCGGGAGTACCTTGAGGAGAGGAAGCCTATCCGACTCCCTCCAACCTCTCCTCTACCTCCTTCTCCCTCCGATGCCGTTTCCATTCTCGTAATTGATTCAAGACCTGTTATTTTTGAGATTTTGCCTACCCAAAGGTTGTCATCTGCGCTTTCATAGCACTCGTCTATTCTGTTTGGAAATTATCCCTTGTCCCTTGCGGTCTCCTTTGTCACTCTTTTGATATACCCGTGGGTGTCAAAGCCGTCGTTGAAACGGTGTGGGAGATTTGGTTCCTATATTTAATCTCATCTAATTAAAAAATCATTGATCAACAATCCTAGGATTGAAATAAGAGTGTATGCTTTCCCGGCGAATTGAATGAAGAAATTCCTCTCGGGTTCTCCACCGGGTAAGTTGGTCCATGGCCGACGTTTCAGTGCTCGACTCGTGCACCGTCATCAGGGATCATCCAAATATTGGGATCGCCTCGTAAAAGAAGCCATCGAGATCCGGCTAGAAACCAAAAATTTCAACCGTGACTCCGGTTTCATGATGAGCAGCACATGGAAACCCGTGTTGAGCGCAATTAGAAAAGAAAGAAGCGCTCCTGACGCCGGATTGGCTGCCAAGGAACCACTCCGACACGGCGACCAATCGCGTGGCACCTCATCTCCTGGGAAGGATATTTAAGGCGGCCAAACCTCCGGAACGACACTCATCTGCCCTGATAACGCGGCACGAGTCGAGCACCGAAACGTCGGCCATGGACCAACTTACCCGGTGGAGAACCCGAGAGGAATTTCTTCAATCCTAGGATTGGTTTGACGCAGCTTTCCACTCGATTATTCTATCGGCCAACCTTTTCATTGCGACGTAATTCTTCTCTTTAACATCCTTCATAACCTGTTCCATGTATCTCATACGACGCCTGCCTTTTCTAATCTTCTCGTTCTCTTTTCCCTCGACAATTGTCTTCATCAGGCCGTCGTGTCTCAAGATATGGCGGATTAAGTTATCCCTTCTTTTTAGAGTTGTCAGTAGACTTCTCTTTTCCCTCACTCTTCCTAGGACTTCCTCGTTACTTACTCGGTTTATCCATTTAATCTCCGGCAGGTATTATATATTCTTTCTTTCGGTTTTATTAAAAAAAGTTAATTTTGTGCTATGTATATGTATATATATATATTCCTACTGATCACACTGGGCAAGGAAGCGATTCTTTTGTTGACTTTATATTGCAATCCGTTCGTCACAATCTGTAGTTGGAGCTGTTCATTAAGTTTTAGGGATATCAGTGAACTTGCTGCAAAGTAAAATATTCATGAGCGGAAATTGACCTCTACAACCAGGAGAAAAATGTGAAGTAAAATGATAATATATTTTATTTCACGCACAAAATTATATAATATTATTAAAGGTTTTTTTGTGAAGTGAATTATATGTTCTTCCATTTAAAGTGATGTTATCAAAAGCAGTGGTAATTTTTTTACCTTTTTTCTCGTGGCAGGGCTTTGTATTGTAAAAAATTAACACTGTTTTTTTACCGACTATCCATTGCCCAAAGTTTAATCGCCTTGGTGCATATTGAAGTAAAGTAATCCCATATTGTAGAGCGTGCAGATGGGATGCATGTCCCTTGGCTACATCCCGTAGTCACGGACAGTGTTCATGGTGACAGACCACTTGACTGAATTTTAGATGCCAAGGACTCCCTGTAGGGGTGTCCACTTCAGTAGATTGCTGCCCTTGCTTCGTCAACGTTCCAAAAGCTGAGTTCTGTGGTGGTGATGCTTGAGTGGTGTCCAGGTGAAGCTTTTCGTCGTAACGAAAGGAATAATTGATCAGGGACCTAGCATGTGGTTTGATCTATAGCCACTTAGCTACGGGAGTCGAATTCTCACTAAACAAAATGTATTGAAGTTCTCGTGCATTCATAAACCTCATTTTCCCAAGTCAATATTCGATGCTGTATTAGTATTGTATTCGATACTGTATTAATACCGCAGCGAATTTTGTTTTGAATGTGACTTTATTCTTTAACTCAGATTAATAATTTGAAATTCGAGTTAAGCGGCTTAAAATGAGAGTAATTCTTAGCTAGAACACCCTATGCCCCTATGCAGAATTTCCAAGCATAGGCATTGTACTTCCATTGCGTCTGAATCTATTTTAATAGGGTTAATACCCTTCCTAGTAATTTTACTTATACTGACATTATCAATTCTTAAAATCCCTGCGGCATCAGACCCCAAATTTTAGTGCTATTTAGTATTGATTTTATCTACCCCCCATTCCCGTCAGGTGAAACCTAGATTCCTCCAAAAGGACATATTCCCTCTTTCCTCTGTTTCAAGTCGCGGTGTTTTAGCTGCAGCTCCCTTACCGTAAAAACGTTTCCGCTTCGAAACGAAATTGTCTCCTCTCTCTCTAGAACCCCTCTCTCCCGTCGGATGTATAAGCCTCCACAAAACTAACGTTTTCTTTTTCTCAATTACGCTCGCGCATTCCCTAGCCAGCCTCGGCCTAAACTTCGTCTCCAGTCTCACACTTGTTCCCCACGGATTTTTTTCCTCATTCCATACCCTCGGCCAGCACACGGAGATGGTCTCCCTCTTCTCCAACTATTCCCCCGCCTCTCCACTGGCCACCCCGGGCTCGGAATGGGTACTTTTTTCTCCTACTTTCTCACCTAAAGTCCGCCACCTACCCCGCCCCCTACTTCCTCGACCACTTAGGCCTGCCGTTCTCATTGCCTAGCGGACATCCCCCTCCCCCAGACCTTCCTTCACTATTAGTCATCCGGTGCCCCCTCCTCCAACCCTTCCCTCCACCCTCCTGCAGTACCCCTGGAGTAACCCTCCCGTCGCATTATCTCCCACGCGCCCCCAACCCCGCTTTACTCTCCCCCACTCAACTTCTCATCAATCTTGCCACATTCCCGCCTCACTGTCTTCCCTCTCTCTTTGCTCTCACTTCTTTTGCGCCCATCCTTTCCTCCACCCACTTCTCTCCTTCCTCCGCGTCCATCATCCCCTTGAGCTCCACCCCTGGAGAGAGCGCTCTCTTCATCCTCTTTCTCTCTCTCCCTCCATTCGTCCACTCTTCTTCCTTCCGTACCTCTTCCCTCCATCACGTCAGTTCCACTCGCTCTATCTCCGTCGGTCCGAATTTTTTTTCTATCCGCCCATCCTGCGGGTCAGAGGTGCGCGCCCCGTCGCCGTTTGTAGCCACCGTGATGGCGTGGGGATGGACTTGAATGGTGTGCTTGGGGTCTGGCCGGATTGTCGTCTCAGTCAGACCTCCCGTGATCGTGGGGGAACTTTTTTTCGCTGTAATTGTGCCCTGCTTATTGACTCGTTCAGAGGGATGGATGTTCAAGCGTCCGAAAAATTCAATTTAGATTTGGCAAAGCTGGGGGACAACTGCGAAATTCTTGGGGAAAACGCTGAGCTCCACGGAATTTAAGGCTTAGCTAGCGCTGACAATATTGCTATAGTTCATCGTTATGCTATGATAGTGGTAACAAATCTTTCTAATAATGTTGAAAAGGAAGTTACAAAGAAAACGCCAGATCCACTCATCGAATTCTTACCTCTTGCCCTAGGATAGCACGGATGGTAGCAAATATTTGTCATGTAGTCTTCAGTTTCAGAATGCAGCGCCTCAAGATTTTTGCCAAGATTTTTGTCATTTCGCTTACATGGTTACTGCTTGGTCTAATGCCTTTAGTAGCACAACAACAGAATGAGAGGAAAGCAAAAAATTGTGCAATTTTCTTTATGTTATATTGTAAATGGTTTACATTTCAATTAAAATTGTGTTGCGTTTCAATAATCGTCTCGTGAGCAACAAATTAATTGGCGTAATTTGTAGTTTGAAGAAATTTACCGCTAGTTACTTGTGACTGTTTCGGTAGTGATAAAAAGGGTACTTACTGCTAAAGGCTTTATATAATCTCACACCTACCTTAGAAAACCTTGAAATAAATACTCATTTTCCTTTCTGATATTCGCGTATTATTTAGATATGCTTCATAGGTATGAGACGTTCGCGCATCATGGCGTTTTTGGTTCTTGATCGCCTTTTGTCGTCGCTAAAATGGGGAACTTATTTTTTGCTCATCCATTGCGGCACCAAACAGAAAGATTTAATGATTTCCATTGAAGTTAGACCCATATAGTGCAGTTGAAGTTAGGTTGGTTCTTATTCGAGTAAATTTGGCACTTAAATTACGCTGTCTCTCCATTCGGAAATTTCCTCCCATTACTGGAGCCACTGTTCCCTTCTATGTTTTCTGTTTAAGGCGCCGTCGAGTATACCGACACCACCCTTTTATGCCTTTTTGGCGTCTCATCTCCTTCCCATTCACGTTAATGTATGTATTCTTCTTCACTTATATAGGTATGTTTGCCTAGCGATGCCTCCCAGCCTAACCCCTTCCACTCTCGCCTTCCACTACCCCATTCTTATTCCTCTTGCATTCTTTCCGCGTCCGTGTCGTCTTCTTAAAATCTTCAATGCGAGACTCTCTCTCTTTTGTCTTTAGCTCTGCGACGTGTACCGGACAATAGATGTGGGCGTCTGGTCCTTTTCTTTCGTCTGTATTAAAAAACTACGTGTCGTCTCTGGAGCCCGTCAACATTTTGATGCTGATATCTTCTTTCCCCTGTTGTCTTGAAAAGTCGCTTCAGAGTTTTTTTTTTCTCTCAATCCGTCTCTGAGCGTTCCTCTTTTACCTTTTTTTACAAAGTCCGTTTTGCACCAAGCGATATCATCGGTAATTGGAAGATGGCGAAATTGCTTCAGAGAAGCGTGGGAGTCCTTAGGTATTCCGTGCACCAGCCAGTCTTTCGTTCTCTGAAAGAATAGAATTTAAGGGTGGCCCATTGAGGGTATTTTCGCTCTTCTTAATTCCATGCTTATTGAGGCTAAATATTATAAGTTGCATTTTGAAAAACGCATATAGTAAACATATAAATCAACTATTATTTCACATTTGGCTTATAATTTCCTTACAATTGCTTAAATCTCACGTGGAGGTTATTTACACATTTCCTTTCCTCCTACCTCGATGACATAGTGTTTAGTATTTTAATTAGTGCTTGATTACTACCAAAACCTTTCTTGCACGTGGTTCCTTAATAGTCAGTTTTAATTAGTGATAAGTAGCAAATGATATATTTTTTGTACTTACACTCTGCCAATATCAAAAGTAACTAGTTTTCTTTAAATTTATCGCGTGTCTTTAGGTTTCACTCTCTCTTTCTCTCTGTCTTGGGTAAATATCATTCACCAATACCCGATGGCATAGGTGTTGTTAACGGATGTTAGAGGCTGGCAACGGATACTGATCCTATTGTCCTATCCGATAAAGTTTCTTTTCCCCCTCTGCCTCACGCCTGCCTTCATATTCTCGCCTTGTGTTTCCCTTTTGTAGACTTTCCAGTTAGCTAGAGGGGGAATGATAAACGGAGGAGGTCAGCAGTATAAATTGACGACACCGGCGTATCCCGGCATTCCATCCTTCTTCTGTCCGTTGCCTTCTCTTGCAGTCTTTATCCGCTCCCCGTCTCAGAGCTTTATTATTACTCCTCACTTCAGATCTTCTCCCTTCAAGTACCACTTAAAATTTCTTGTTTCGATACTGGTTTTCGATCTTGGAAATGGCTTGACATACATATGCGATTGTTTCATTACCTGGAGAGAGATGTTCGGATGAAAAAAATTAGGTCTGGTGCCTTTGAAATGGTCGTTGAAGAAATTTGATCAAGTAAAGACAAAATAAACACTTTAATAATTTTAAGTAAAATCATTTGATCTCTGATGGAGATAATGAATATGAAAATGATAATTAAATTAACTCCTTTCCTTTGCTGCTTTTTCTGTGACCAGAGTTAATGTGGTAAAAAAATCTTTTCTTGACATTATATAATATAAGAATTATGGACATAAAAGATCTTTTTTATTGCTGCGTTTGTATAAGCGTAGTGATAAATGATCTTAGTTGTTCGAGCCAAAGAAAATACTTTTCAATAGCATTTCTTGCTTTGAGAAAATTAGCTGGGGAGAGTGATTAACAATTATTGCCCACTATATCATTTGACGCAGAAAACAGAAACAAGTACGTGCTATTCCTATTAACATTGTGCTTACTACCAATGTTTAGCGTAATAGTTCGGAAAGCCGTTGAAAACAAAAAATAAGAAATGGCATTGTAGAATTAATTTAATAGGATGTGAAAGGATAAAAATTCATTATAGTTTTTGTCGCATGAAACAAGTCCATTCTAGAGTCCTTTAGTTCTAAATTCATTCATTTAAATTAATGGCGGGGATCCGGTCCTCAAATGTGGGCTAAACTTAAGCGAATAAGTGGAATTCATTGATCTAGTAGATTAAAAAAATTAACTATGGAGCTAATAACGTGTTAACTCATTGGACGTTAAAGAAGTTTCTTCGTAAAAATCTAAGGCATCTCGACGATGCTCCCTCCCTTATTCTACTTTTTCCACGAAGTTGGCAAGGTCCATCTTGTTATGTGCCTGGTTCTTTGATTGTAACATCGTGCGTATGAACAGTAATGAGTAATTTAGAAAATCATCAAAGGTCACGCTCACGCTTCCAGTGCGCGAACTCTTGGCGGGAGTGTCTGAATGAAAGAGCCGACCGATTGCATTTGATGGAATCCCTTGCACCTAGCCGTTAGCCGATAGGTATCTACATTCGCCTCGATTTGGATATCTCCCCTCGCGGCCACTTGTCCCCGCTCTCGATTGGATCTTTCCCACCCGTCAGCCTGCATTTTCCCTCTTCCCAGTCCGCATGTGCAAAACACCCGTCGAGGCAGTCCTTTGGAGCAGGCGAGGATAATCTCAGGCTCTCTAGCGTTCAGTGGAAACGCGATGGGGTTCGCGTTGCACTCGAGACCCACGCCCATCCGCCCCGTAAAACCGCCGCTCGTACCCCCCGACACCGATCACACCCCACTCCTCTCCTCCCCCACACCCCTTGTCACACCACGCCGCAGACAACCATCTCGCATCCATTCCATACTCCCGAGGCGTGCGTTTCGCGGGGAACTTGGTGACGGAGGATGATCCACTTTTTAGTGGCCGAAAGGAAAGAGCTGCGCGTGACTCTTATCGCTCTCGGGAACGCGACCGAAGTCATGAAGCCTACCTACCTGCTCCTACCTGAAGGGAGGATTCGTGACAGGGAGGGTTCCCAGTATCCAGTTTTCTCCGACTTAGGACAAAATATTCACCCGGGAGAGAGAGCATTCCAGCACCCCTCCTTCCCCCACCCTCCCCGGTTATTAAACCCTGTTGTGACAATTATTCTCCAGCTAAATGTAGCAGCAAAAATTAAGTAGTGAAAAAAGTAGTAAATTAGCTAGTTGTACATGAAGTAAGTTGTCAATCCCCGAATAACAAAAAGCTTTTGCCATTTACCACGTCGACACGGGCAATCGCTCGGGCCCAATTCGGGCCAGCCCATACCTGGGGCGTAAAGATTTACTCTTCATCCCCCGGAATTAATTTCGCGATAGGATCGAATGATCCGTATGGTTCGTCTAGATAAGTCATACTGCAAGCCTTACGGAATGAAGGGAAATATAAAGGTCCCTCACGCGAATCTGTGATGAAAGTTTCTATTTCCCTGATAGCCCGACCTTTTCATACCTAGTCATAAGTGGTGAGCTTCATAGGGAAAAGACGAACTTATCATTCTGCTTTCGTGCAGCGAATCTACCCTTTTTCTCTTGGATACCTCATTGCTTACACTTTAGCTTCCTAAGGCAATGGCTGATTTTTTTCTGGATTAAAAATGAGGAAAAATTTTATTGTTTTAGGCCGTTGCGAATGATGAGGTTCTCTGTTCCATTATGTGCTATTTGAGGTCGTTTGCCGAATTGAATATGGTGATGGATCCCTGAAAAAATATGTGTATTTTCTCAAAGAGGGCGTTATAATTTCGAGATCAATCGGAAAGATCTTCATGCATAAAATAAGATGTTCTCTCATACTCTGTGTAATAAAATAATGTGAAATTTTTGGTGTCCTTCGGGATCGAAATTATGAAAGAAAAAAAAATTGGGAGCCATGCTTCGGTGAAAGAAAATTTTCGATCGGCCGACAAATTTGAGTCAGGGGCGTGATGTTTTCAACCTACGCTCTTGCCCTGCCTCCAATACCTTCATCGTCTTGAATTACTCTTCGCACTAATGGAAGGAAACCCCCCTCCCCTTTCCCCACTCTCCTCCCTGCTCCAGCACCCCAACCCGCCCGACCTTTTTCACTTCCATCTAAGCATCTCCGCGTCCATCTCGTCACTGAGTACCGTCTCTCCAGGTCACCTCCCCTTACTCCTCCGTCCCGTTCTCCCCCTACATATCTCCTCCAGAAAATTTCAGAGCCAGAGAGGTTTCAGCACTTCTCCTGGTCGTTAGTCCCCGGCCACCTGGCCTAACCAGCGAAATATTCCTTGTTTCCATATCTGCAACCTAAAGTAGTTATCTCAATACGGTATGATTGCGCTGTGTGTGGAAGAAAAATTCCCATGTATTCTCGTAATTAATGCAAATGTTGAAGGGTTTAGAATCTTTATCATAGGTGAATGCATTTCAGTTAGTATAACTGTGAAAACTTCCCCAAGAATTCTTTTTAAGAACGGAATCTGAAGGTGCTCTAGAGTAAGTTTTAGATAGAATAGATTTTTCAGACTCAGTCTCCAAATTTTCGAGACTATCGCGATCCCTCATATTTTTCTCTCCAAAATTGAATGTTATGCAAAACGTCTAAGGGTATCCTGAAGAACTAATACCTCAGTTACACTACTAAGTATCTGAGTTCAACGGCATTGTTCTTACAACGCTTGCAAATGGTTGCAAGTTAAATTTAGAGTTAGATTTAATGGCAGCTTTTGCTGAAGTATTTTTTAGTTTCAAATTAATATGATTCCAACAATACGTGATTTAGGAACTGAAAGTAGAACATTAAACCGTCAGGCCATATAATGTCACATTGATCCTAACTCCGACTTGAAATGGATGGATCGTTTTGAGAAATAGCAGAGGTACTCGAGATCTTGAAAATATACTCGTGAGATCGGCACAAGAAGCGGTTACAGCCTCGACCACCACAGGTTACCCTGTGCCGTTGACAAAAGAAATTGCCAAGGACAGGCACCCGAAGCGTGTCGTTTCTAACGAATAAGCCATTCGTCAAGCCTTCTTTTACGACCGCCGCTGCGTGCGCGAGACCGAACGACCGACCCCACGGAGGGGAGTGGGATGGAATCGATGGCCTCGGTTTGGCATTGTGTGGGTTTTTCGATCGTTAATGATCGTAAAAACAATCGCCATGGATACGCCAGGAGGCGGGCGTGGGTGGGCCATAAATCATCATCCCATTTCTCCGCGGGGACGGTATCTCGCCATCTCCCTGCGGGGCGGAACAGCTCTCGGAAGGGAAAAATCAAAGCTAACATCAAAACGTTTTGACGACGGGGAGAAATCAACGCTCTCTTCGGGGCCGAGTGCCGTTTCCTGCCGGGAGCAGGATGGAAATGGACGGAGAGGGAGTCTGCCGGACATCGAACCGCGGTCCTTATCGCCGCGAGTCTCGATGCCATCGCTTCTCTCTCTCCCGCGAGAGAGAGAGAGAGAGTCACTTCCCCCCTCGGATAGATTTCCTGCTCAGTATCACGTGACGTTCCGTTCGCATGACGTCGTCTGTCGGCGGCGGGTCGCGGCGTAACGGCCTCCCGGGCGATCTCTATGCAAATCACGTGCTCCGGCGTGACTTCATCGGGTATCCTTTTTGACTTCCGTTAAAAGATATTCTGCGCCAAAACGGGCATAAGCACTCTCATCTTATGGCTCCGTTATTATTATTTTTATCATAATTAGTGTTTTACCGCTATCGGCTATCCATTTAGTTTCTGATTTTCCACTTTTTATAACCTCCTCCCTCTTTATAACGCTCCATAACATTCTTCAAGATCACTTCCACTCCCTTACGTTGCGTGGAGTTGCCAATAAACCCGCTTTTTTTATTATCACAAAGCAGACATTATTAATAAATATCTTCATTTCCCTTTAGTATTATTTATTTACTAATTAATTTATGTAACATATGAAAACACATTGGAAAGCTGGATCCCTCTCTCCTTATCGATAGTGCATCGAGCACAGTGAACCCGTCCCCACCTTCCCATTTTGCGCTACGTTATGTGTTGACTGACTCTTTTTCTAAAGCAAAATGTGCATACATGAATTACTTCTAAGTATTTCTATGATTTGTACACTTATTTTTAATGTGATGGCAGCTCCGCAACCTGCCTACCGCTTATCTATCTATTTTTCCAGATTCACCCGAGCGTTTGCTAAGAATGCGAGAAGAAACATGTTGGCTTTTGAACCAGAGGCCCAGATTCAAATTGGGGAGCTGTGACGTCAAAAATCCCCACACTTGAAATCCAAGCGATAAGATAGTGCTTTCACTACTCTTGAAGGGAACCTCGGGTAGAGCAGGGTTTGGCACAAGTTGGGCGATCACCTCGCACATGACGTCAAATTAACCTTAAGGACGTTCGCGTCGTTGACTTTGATACGAATGTATTGCACACTGTAAAGACATGAATTTTCGCTCAATTTCTGGATTGAACAAATTATGTCATGGATATAGCATACTTTTGGTCTTAAATAATTTAAAAATATTGTTATATAGGGAAAAGTTATGAATAGGAAGTTAATCCTAGTTATCCACCTGGGTTCCCACTCGTCAGACCTGACGATCGATGGAAGACTGACGCCTGGCTGATGGAAATAAAGTAGCTATTATAATTAAAAACTTAAAGCCTGTCTTAGTAATTTTCTACGCACACTATAATCGTGCTCAATGCCGTACTGCCTTCAATCGAGTCTCTAGGATGCCGATGTACATACATTTGCCGGCCAGCAAGACGACTCCGCATGCGTCTTCTCTGCTGGGGTATCGCATTCGTCCATATGCCTCCGGCTTTTCCCTCCCCCGCCTCTTCACCCTCACCCACTTTTGCCGCCTCTCTCCCCGCCTTCACCTCACCGCCAACCCCGCCGTCTGGATCTCTTCTTTCTTCCCCCCCCCTCCCACACTCCTTCGCATCTCACCCTCCCCCACGACCCGAATTCATTCCTCCCCCCTCCCTCATCGCCCTCCTCCCATGGATCCCACAGACTCCGCTCTTCATCCGTTCCGCGCCTCACCCTCCGGTGCAACGCCCCCGCGAAGCTGCCCTCAACCCCTCTCCACCCCTTCCATTCCACCTGCTTCCTCCGTTTGTCCTTTTTACTCGCGCGTTTAACCCTCCGCTCGCGTTTCCCCGCTCCCCAAAGGCGAAAAACCGCCTCCCCGCTACGTGTTGGGAGGGTGTGTGTGTGTGTGTGAGAGAGGTAGGTACGTGTGTGAGTTGACTCCATTCCGGTTTTCCTTTGGTTCTCTCCCCACACTCCAATCTCAACTTCGTCTTCCCCCCGTTCACCGCTTCCCTTCGTTTGATCCCCTTGCTCTCCTCAGTTTCCCACCTCTTTCCACCTCACCTCTTTTTCTTCTCGGTTCTCCCCTCGCCAATAATGGAGGTGATGTTCAATAGTGGATGCAAACACTCGGCACAACTGTAAGAAAGCTAGGTACGTTTCAGTCTCCAGGAAATCCTCAATGCAAGACCTCCGCAGATACGCGGAGGTGTAAATTAGAGGTTGATGGTGGGATCATTCTGCAATCCATTTCTTTCAAATGCATCGGCGTGTGCTCTCCTGCGGTGGGAAAAGCGGAGAGGTTCCCAAGGGCAAGTGGTTTAGTTGGGCAAAATAGGCAGACTGTGTGCACAAAGTACTATAGGAGAACAGTTGCTTGAAGAAAGACTAGTATAGAAGGAATAATGGCGATATCGATACCAGGATACTTGCACGCATTGGGGAAAAGTGAACAGATATAATTAAAACGAAGAGAATCTTAAGAATGAAGAACATAACAATACTGCTGGAGATATGGGCAAGTACCATGTGGGATTTGCTAGGATAAGAAACGTACAGAACAATTAATTCATGTTGGGTACTAACAAAGGGACTAATATAATGATCATAGAAGCAGGATATTAGACTGAAGAACATTTAATCTTGCCGGATATCAGTTACCGCTCGGAAGACGAGGTTTAGGCAAACCAAGAAAATATCGTTATAATCTAGGTGTGAGCTGAACTAAAGTGTAACCCAAGGAAACAGGCTGAAGCACAGGGAGGAAGAATATCTTTTTTATTTCATTCTCTTCTTTGTCCTCTTTCTTTTGGTTATTTTTCGTTCCCCTCTCTCTTTCCCTCTCCCTCCGCCTATCGGCCGATGGCATCGATTCCGCCCGTGGAGATGCCCATTGTCTGGATTTTTTCTCCCCATTTTTCGGCCCGCATACCGTTCCTCCTCGCGAACCTCCTCGGAGGAAAGGCATCAGGTTGTTCCAAGTGCAACCCTCCTCGTCCTTGATGGGTCCCGCTCGACTGCTTTGTCGGGGATCTTGTTCTCCTTTCTGTCCATTCCGTGGCCCCATCCACCCTTTGATTTCTTTCGCGGCCATTTCCTTTTATTTCCACCGGGGAAAAGCGTCTCTGGGAGGAAAAGGGTGCGGCGTTTTCATTTTTCGGTTTCCCTCGGGTTTCTTTTCATCGTCCCGACTTTATTGCATTTAGTCAAAGGATCGTCGACAAAGTCCAGTCCGAAAATAAAATAGTCTCGCTGGAATGGGTCTTGTTTACTTTATGAAGCAAGCTTTCGGAGTCGGAACTCACGAGCTCATTATTTTCGTGGATTCAGCGCGATCACGTTTAATCGTCCGTCATTGGTGCCCTTTCACCAGAGGATAGATATAAGCGTCACAGTTTTTCGAAAGATATCAGGCGATTTTAATCTCTCGCCAGCGGCAGTCACGTTTCTTCCAAACCGATGAGGTGTTTAAGGAGGCCCGATTCGTCATTATAATCTACAAAATCACCCACTTATACTAATAACGGACGTAAAACTTAGCGTCGACTTCGAACTGACTGATTCCCTCCCCCTATTCCCTTCTACTGACTTATTTTCCCTTATCTATGTCCGTCAGCATGTAAATAAGATTAGAAGAGATTTTGTCAACGTAGAATAAAGTTTTTATGGATTGTGGAGATGACGAGACTGTTCATTCCAAGCGATAACGCTTCGTTTATAGTTTAGGATCTAGTAGTTTAGGATCGGCTGTCACCACGTAGCGGTGAACTGTCATTCTTTCGGATGTTAAACATTCAGCTGAATTCGAGTCCTTGAAGACGGGTGGATACTTAGCGACGTTAAGCCTCTCTCTTTCTCTCCATTTTGCTCCCCTTAAGTTTGTTTCTCGTCCGTCCCTCTTCCTGATTCCTGCCTTTTTTGTGCTGTCTTCACTGAATCTCGATGATATTCGACGGGATTGATACTACTCGATGATTTTTCTCCTGCTGTTTCCGATCCAACCGGCGTCTCCTGCCTCCCCAATGTTATGCGTCTCCACCAACTCCCCCCCAATCCTCCCCGGCGGACTACCTGCCTCTCTTCTTCTGCGTCGACCTCGTGGGGGCATATTTCTTGCCATCGCTTCCAACATTTCCCCCCGACCTTATCGCCGTTCATACTCCGTTTACTTCTCCTGAGTTCTCTTCATCCCGCGCCCCCCTTGCCCGTCGGGATCTTGGTGTTCCTTAACCTTCGCCTTATCTCGCCTCCAATGCCGCCGAATGATCAGTGGCGCTGCCGTCGCGCGGCTCTCCGCTCCAGTGAGCTCCAGACGCAAGTACCATTTTCGTCGCGCCCAGAGTAACCACCTGCGAGGGAGACTTCTTTTGCGCTCCCTTCCGAAAAAGAATACGAGAGGGAGGAGGTGGGAGATGAGGTGAGTCTGGTGGTCTCGAGTGGATATTGAAAAAGATGGGTACTTCATCTCTTTCATGGTGTTGACCATAGGGACGGAAATTTGCCCTTAGGTAAGCCGTGCGACGATAATCTACGCCCTTCATTTTGTGGGCAAAGTGCGAAAAGAAGACCAAGGGAAGTTGCAGGTGATCAGAACTTGAGCCACCTGAGGAATATCAAAAATCTCTTTTGCCGTTAGGTAAAGTTAAATGTTAGAATTATACACTGTGAATAAGAAGTGGAGATTATTTTGGGGCACTTCGAGGAGCAGAAATAGAATATTAGCGCATAAAATTCGAAAATTTGTGATGTGAGTAATGACTGTGAATGTGTGCGGCATTCATTTGGATAATTTTTATGGGTGTGTTGGACACAATTTCAAGTACCTAATTGTTTCCTTTCTAAGGCAGTATTCCTTGCATTCGTTACTTTTAAAGAGTCATCCAATTCTAATGTATCAAATGCTGTCATGAAGAGTGCCTACACCTTGTTGGCGTATCACCTCTCTGTATTGCTTTTCGTGATTCGTGACGTAAATAATAATAAATATTGGCCATTAAGTCGGTCCGTGAAAAATCGGGCAAACATCACTCGTCGTCGAAAAATCACTCCGGGTCCCATTCATCATCCTCCCGTCATTATTTATGACTATTATCGGCGATCTCCAGTCACAGTAAATAAATTCGATCCTCCCCCGCACGATGACTCAAAGCAAATCGTGATAATAAAAATGTTTCCGAGGGAAGACACCTATCTCCTTTATGTCTACGCCACCAATTTGTCTTCGCGGGAATTCTCGGCGAATCTCGCCCCCATTCCTCGCGAATCCGAAAGTTTCCCACAAACGTGCAAAAGGGCAATTTGTCATTCGCTCGGAGCGACTTCAGTGCCGCCAACTTTTCCCTTTCTCGCCCTCATCTACCACGCCTCCTTCCACCCCTTCTCCCCCTTCATATTCGAGTTTTTACCCCTCTTCCCTCCTCACCCAGTTACCCATTTCTGTTATGGCTCCGCTGCCCTTTGCGCTCCCTTCTCTTCCCTTATCCATTTCCCCTTCTTCCTTCTTTTCTTTGCTGCAGACAAGCGGGCCACAATGAGATATTCCCTTCCTCGAGCACTGGAACCCAGTTCTTCTCCTTCCTCTGCCTTCCTTTCGACCTCATTTGTAGCTCATCCTCGAAGTCCCGAGAGAATAGATATCCTTCCTGAGTTAGTTGACGTAGTCTTTGAAAGCATTAGTGATCGTGATAATCTCTCCAAGGTAATTAACTCTTCGCTTTCAGTGAGCTTCAAAATCTTTAAGCTAATGATCTCGTAAACGAAACAATTGCCAGGTTAACTCGTACGTTTGGCTCTCCTCCCAAAATTCGGCTGGGCATACGATTGAATTGTTTGGAATCAAATGATTAGTGTATTAGAATATAATTTTTTAAATATATTTTCGGCTTAACTATAATCATTGTTTCGCTTCGCAATTAGGGTTTTATGAATTTCGTGGCGCTTACGATAAGTAGATTTTAACAAGTATTTCAATTATTTTTTTGCTGCAGAAATTATTACTTGGCTTATGTGAATTTTGGCTCGGTCCCAAACTCGTAAAAATTAATGAGGACCTTAATATTGCTGAGTATTAAAATCATTTAACATTTAGAGATAAAGTTTTAGTATTTTATTTAATTAAAGTCATTTAGGTCATATAATTTCATATTTATCTGGATACTTTTGTCCATCTAGAAAAGTTTTAATGAACTTGCTATCATGTCATTTTGCTACTGACGGGCTTTTTACTTGAACCATGTTTGAAGATAACATATATTAATGTCGCTCCTGAGACATTCGGCTTCGTTTCACGCCGAAGACCGACGGAAGACAAAGGAATGATAAACTGAAGTATGTGTGAATTTTGGCTGATCGATGAAAATATAAGCTTTAATACTCAAATGCTTAGAATGTTTTATACTATCAAATTATTCTCCATAGGATTTATGGGTTTTGGTATTTAAACATGGAAAATAGTACAAGAATTTGTAAAGATATGATGTATTTTTTTAAACTTCATGTTCTTATGTATTCGTTGTGTGGTATAAATTCCCCGTTAAAAGTAAATTAAATAAGTGCTAAATTTACTTATGGCCGGAAGGCATACCTTCATATTCCTTTTGTGCTCAGAAAAGGGCACAAAGATTACTCAATAGGGCGAAGCATATGCTGCTTTGCTGAGATACGCTGTTGACTCAATATTCAATGAATTCCCTTCTGTTAGACTCATTTCGGTTGCTGGGGAGGAATATGCAATGCAATGGAAGAAATCGTTGGCTGTTTCGCGAATCGACCTTCCGCTTTGCCGCGGAGGGTGCTGGCGATGCAGGGCGTCGCGTCTTCGACCCGAACCATAAAACAGCATCCTCCGCCGTACATCGTCCGCGAAATCGCTCGGAGCCAAATTCGAGAGTCAATTGGAGTCGCGCTGCGCGCATAAATAACCTCATGAATTTATGAATGCGGCCGCCGGGGCGTTTATCCGAAAATTCTTCTGTTCCGATGTGAGGGGAGTGAACAAGCATTTTTCCTCCCATTTCTGAATTCTACTCGATCAAATTTCAATCAAATCACGATCCCTCCGCGGGTAGCCTCAATAAACTTCTTTCTACTCCTCTCTCTCTTACTAGGAGTAGCCCACGGTCCATTTCTTCCTACTCTCCCATTCCTGGCATCTTCTTGCAGTTATTCTTGTCCAGCTGCTATCATTTTTTTCCATCTCTCTCACTCACTCTAGAGGCATTAAACATTAAATAAGTGGAAATGAAGGAAGAGACTCTGCAGTCTCAGTTCATCTCTTCCATGGTCTTCCACCCATATCTTTACTTTCGTTGCCATCCCTTACACGATTTTCCTCGTATCCTCCCCCGTTCACTAGTATTTATTCCCTCTCTCCGTCCTCCATATCTTCCGTAGTTTTCGACGCCTTGAGTCACTTCGCGTTTTTCGTTTTCCATTCCTTTGGCTCGCTTTATTTTCTTTCTCCTGCCTTTTTGTTCTCATTCGAGAGAGATAAAAGATTCCTCCCGGAGTGCTGGGTCGAGTATACGTGCCGTTCCCACCGTTTTAATTTTTAATGAGGTGTTCCATGCGGGATCTTTTCCCCCCGGAGCGGTTGATAAGGAAAATAATGCCGTCGCCTGAAGCTCTCTCTTTCTGCAACCCGAAAATACCAGAGGAATTGCATGTCGTGATCAAGAATTTAAACTCGGTTGAACGGGAAAAGGGGTCTTTTCTCTCTGCGGCTTGCTGCGAAAAGAGGATCTAATACTTTACTGGTATTACTGCTCACGTAGAATCAATTTAGTGGCCATTGACCCCACTTCGCTTTTCGCGCTGTATTTCGAAGATGCGTACCTTCTTCCACTTGCCCCATCCTGTGGCATGTGGCTCTTTCTTCACATAAGCCATTCCTCATAAATTACTCAGTCGTCTTCCTATTCAGGTAAATTACTCATTCATAGGGAGTCAGCGGAAAATGAAACTTGGGTGATATTGGAATTTACGAAATTCACTCTACAGAATATTTCATGTAATAGAGTTCTCCTATATCTCATCGCCGAGTAGCTTATTAATTGGCAAAAATCCAACACGCCAACGCTAAGAGAAAAATGGAATGTAGAGGAACTTGCAGAATTTAATTTTTCCTATCTCAGGAGTCAATATTATTGAATTTCCTCTGTTAGTTTAATTCCGGACTGAAAGTATATAAGAAGAGAGCGCACATTTTGTGCTTCCCCTTCTTCCAGCGCACATTTCCCCTTCTTTCCGTTTCTAATTAGGTATTTTTCATACGAGTGTATGTACTGATTCCAAAGATATTACGGAGTCGAAGGAACGGTTTCTCTACTTTTTTACTTGAAGTATTTGTGCAATTAAAAATAATCACCCCCAAAAACCCCTTTCGTGGGTTCGGATGGATTGGATTTCACGGGAGCAGTCGTTAGAACCTGTCCAAATCGAGCGATGTTTCCAAATGTGGACCCTCTTAAAAGAAAGGGTCCTTGTGTTCGTGGCGGTACTACCATTGTCCTCCGCCACGAGACAGAGGGTCATCGAGAGGCATGCTCCCACTTTATCAACCCTGCGCTCAGCATCCGCGGCCGCCCCGCCCTCTCTAAGCAGACGGGCGCCCGTCCCACACCCTTAACTCGCTCTTACCGTCAGATTAGCATTCCGCCAGCCTCCTCTGCAACCTGTTGTCGTCCTACTGCACGCCGCCGCCGCCTCAACCACCTAGCGCGGCCCTCCGGGCCCTTTCTTCATCGGGCCTTCAGACACACCGCACCGCTGCCTTTTGTCAGCAACCGTGGGGTGACCTTGAATCGGCCCCCCTCACCCCTTTGCCAACGTTTTTCCCAATCTCTCTTTTGTTGTGGCACGTTCCGTGCATCCCAAGTCTCTCCACCTCACCAAACCGTTGCTCGATTAATTTTTATCCATTGTCGCCCATAAATTTTTTTCTCCACGCTGTCGGTCGACCGTCTTGTCTAGGGGTGGAGTGGAGGTCCATTCATTTGTGTGCACTTGCATTGATTGCGTCCTTACTCTTGGCGAAAGGGTAATGTCAAGTGTTCAGATACCAGGAGAACTTGGATTGTGAGAAATGTTTTCCAATAATGTTTTCTCCCATAGGTTGCTTTGCCCGCCGTATGAACGAGCGCGTATATCTCTGCCCATGGACAGGACAGACCGCACGACTATGTGATTTTTATGCTGTCCGCTCTGTCCACTGTCTACTCACTCAAGTGGAATCTTGGTTGGACTTCGGGAAACCGCAAATGGCGCAGTGAAAGGAGCTGCCCCAATATACGAATTTCATACGCTGTGAATCTTATTGGGGGCGAGTTCCACCGTCCGAATGCGAGATTAAAATCAATTTTCTGGCTGATTGTTGTGTCCGTGTGTTAGTGAAAATATATTCTTATAGGATCGCCAATTATTTTTAAAGAGCTGAGCGATTTAGGACTTCCTTCGGGAAGATTATTAGTGCTTGGTTTCCCATCGTGCACCATCATACTGATATATTCGGAGTCCCTCCATATAGCTATTATTTTGAGAACAATACAGTTCTTAGGATATGTCATGTATGCCTCCATCAACTTAGTTTGGTTCTGCCGTTGCACCTGTGGACATTCTGGTTAATATTTTCATTGGCTTTTTTTATAATTTTGTAGGGTTACTTTCAGTTTTCTACCAAAATTGAGTGGAGATGACACTTCACGTTCCCGTTACGTCACTCGCATTCCAAAACGTGCATCTTCCTATTTCCTCTCCTCTGGGCTTTCATCTCCGAACTCCCGAGGTCTTCTTCATCTCGCTAATTAACTTATCCTCCCCTCCAGTTGGCAACTTTCTGATTTGATCATCGCTTTGATAAAAGGAGCTCATTACATTAGGATGTTAGGGATGGCAATCTCTTCAACTTGGATGCCAGGCAGGAATTCCAATGCAAGCAGTCTGAATTCCTATGGCGTGGCACTGTATCGTTCATTTCAATCCACATTATAGGTCGTGTCGTTAATATGCGAATGTTAAAAAGCCTAGAGATGTATCGGAATGTGGCATGGCATATTTTGATCGGTTTAGTGCCCACCGCTAAAAACTTGGAATCAGTATGTCTTTTAGCACTCTTTTAAATTCTGCACTCTCGTGACTCTAGTAGATTTTTCGCTATCGAATAAGCCAGATTTGAGCTTTATGAAGGGGACTCAATGCCCGTAACAACAAAAATGATATAGTGCTTTCCCAGTGAACAGAATGAATGTAGTACTGCTCTCGGGATCTTCACCGCGTCAGGAATTCCATCGTTGCCGACGTTTCTACCCACAGTTTTGAGCCTCTCTCGGTCAGTAATAATTATTACATTTCTCGTACGTGGAACTTTTGAATTTTTAGTCGAAGCTAATCGTAATTGATCACAATGCGGAACCGTCCGTGAATGACGTAACTCGAAATTGGGGGGAGGGGTCGGGTCTACTGCCTCGATGCACATCGACGGGGTGTGGGGTCTAGCCTTCCGTTACGTTGGGAAAAAGATGCATCGTAAATTCATTCCTAGCACAAAAATAATGTTGACACAATTAATAATACGTAAATAAATAACAGAATTGATATCAACTGGGGTGCTTAAAAAGAATGTCTGTTTTATCATTCACATAGGAGAGTTAGAGATAGTAAGGAGCGTATTGCTGGGGAGGGAGGGTGGAAAAAAGTAATCAGCGTAGCGTAACATATGGGTGGACCCTGAATAGCAACTAACGGCAAAAAACTGATTAGTTACCTCCTTCGCCAAATGTAACTTGCCAGTCTGCTAAGATCCATCAGAATGACGTTAATGGAGATGAAAATCCGATGTTCACACAATGGGGAAAGGAAGGTGTTTGGAGCTCAGGTATGTGCTGAGAGAAGGTGCATTACAGCTCGTCTTAGGTTGTGTGCTGCCTTTTCTGCAAGGCCTCTTCTGTTTTCCCTTTACTGTTTCGTTCACCCGCCCATCATCCATCGCTCCACATTATCGCTAACTTTTCCCCTCCGAGGCATCCGGCTGTGCCAAATTTGCGGATGTTCAAACCGTCAAGAGCAAATCGCTCAAGCGTAATCACAAATCTTCGTTGCGGCGCGGAGAAACATGCCCTAGGAGCCCAGTTCGGCCCCACTTTTCGACGCCGGAAGCCCAGGGGCCCAAGGGGTGCCCGAGAGAAAGCCGGGGTACCTCCTCCGCTCCCCACGCTACGAAAATTCAACCCTCACCGACAGGCACTGGCCCGCCATCAATCATTGCGAGGTGGCTGCTGGGGAGAGAAGGGAGGAGGGGGGGAGGCGTGATATTCGGCGGAATCGTCGAAGCGTGGCTGACTTGGGAGAGGAAACGTTCTCACCCTGTCCGGCATCCAAAGCGGTTCGTTCGCGATGTGTATGCATTTTGTCCGGCCCGACTCGAAAACCGTGTTTTGAAAAGAGGGCAAAACTACTGCTGGTGAGGTATGGTCAAAATGTTTCTAAACGCTCCTTTTAAAGCACCCATAATGTAAGTTTCCCGTCAGCAAATATTCCATCCAGATGGCATGAGTGCACTTGACTCTTCTGTAGGGTAATGTGTGAGGATTTTTGCACTAACCCGCGATTTAGAATTAATAAAAATTATGAATTATAATGATTTAAAAAAATGTAATATCTTTATTTATACACGGTATTTCTTATGGTCATGTGCGCTAATTAATGAAACAATGTATAAAATAAGTTATTGAATCTGAGAAGGGAGGGAGGGAATGGAGACTGAACTATTATATAATAGCAACAATTGTGCGTTAGTTAGATGATTTCGCCTCCTAATTATGGAAAATATGTACATGCATGTTTTTTGTTGGTAAAAAAAATGTGTGGTTTTATGGTCATTTCCGTTTCAGCTGCTAATGAGCTCCTTTTATCTTGTCTTTCATGCTCCTATAGCTTCCCATTGCATATCCCGCCCATTATCAATGACTCAACCAGCAATATTGCCAAGTATCCTCACCGTTAATACCATTGAGGATAAAGCTTTCCTTTATCGTTATAGGTAATATTATTTCTCTTTCCTTCGTGTGTCATTGATGTGTTCAGAATTAACGTGTTTTCAAGGAAACAATACGCGAAGGATGACACAAGTTGCTAAATTCCTCTTTCAGAAAAATATCTAGCGGTGCCCTCGATATGTAGTAACCATGAGTAACATGAAGTGAATGGTAGATGAAAGCACGTTGTTTTATTCATTCACTAGGTTGGAGACTAAACAAACGAGATAGGAGACTCATTCAAAATGCATCCTTAAGAAATTTTTAAGGATGTTAAAACTCAAATAAACCCGTAATTCCGAAATTCGTGGTGTGAGGTGCTCCTTCACTTCAGATTCCCGAATTTTAGGTGTGAATGGAGTTTGGCAGGCAAGTAAAAGAGAAAAATGTTTCAATTAAATTTTTACGGATACCTATTGCTTGCATTGTGAAGGCATTTCGTCTCTTAAACCTCGCTTCCGTCCTATCCACCATAATCAAAGACTGACAAGACTTCCTTCAGATAGCAGATATAAGCGGATAAACGGAGGAAGATGGAGTCCGGAAGGAATTACAAATTGCCATTAGCGTTCATGTCTTCCAAGTATAATAGGGCTTCTATGGGAGTACCTCTCTTGGAGATTCTGAATTCATCTGTCCGGTTATTTGCTAGGCCCTAACCCCTCTTTAATAATTTTAGTCGCTAGATTCTTAGCCATATTCTGTTGAAACTTATTTATAATAGTAGATGGAGAATATGAGCATGCACCAAAATTTTATGCACTTATGTTTCAAGCTGATACTATGCTTTATTGCATTTCTGTTCGGTGCCGGAATATATCAGTCTAACTCAAAGTCTATGGAGTGTCATGAGTAAAACTATTGATTTTTAGCTTCAAGAATTGTTTTCTTTTCCAAGTGAACTCTTAGTGACCTTCTCCGTCCGTTTGAATCAAATTTGGTTAACCAGGGTGCCTACACGGTGTTTATTCCTATCGATTTTTTTTCTCCTTCTTCTGAATTCCTGTGATTCCATTTTAGATAGCTTGTGCGCTCGAGGGCTACATGCAGTCATCTATTCATTGGATTTGGCAAATTCAAATAATCATAAGATGCTTCTCGACGTTGTTTTTGGGGTGCCTGTTTGTTTGATAGTGTGGAATTACAAGCGCGGTGGTTATATTAACAGAAATTGAAACGCTCTCACGGAAATGGGACTTGGTAGGATGGGTAATGGATTTCGGAGGTAGAGAGAGAAAGTTTACCGCAGCGGTACCTGGAAGTGATCTGCCTCGCCGCGTTTCCCACTTAAAGTCTGCAGTGAATTTGATTAAATTTCCATCTCTTTTGTATTTTATTTTGGCTTGTGATCTCGAGTTCAGAGGAGAGGAAAATACAGTAGATGCTGCCCAAATTTTAGAGGTCCACTTTACTCCCCCCGACCAAAACCATAAATTTACATCATTTTATCCTTGGATGTACTGGATGATTTGAAAATTCGTTTGGTCAGAATGCGGATAGGGCGCTTTTTTGATGACTCGTAATTTGCGTAAGAGGTCAGACTCTCCGTGTAAATAATGTCTTTTACCAAGCCTTTCTTTTATTTTTTTTGTTTTTTTAAATATGTATTTCATGTTGCGACGGATTGGATATTACTAATATTGTATACATTACATTTCACGTGAGAAGCGTGGAAAATGCGTACAATATGCATAATATTTTAGGCTGTAGAGGTCTTGACCCTTCTTGTGAATGCCACAAATCTAAAGCAATATGTGGTCCTTATTTTGGGTGTTTCTGAATACAGGGCATGATGTACTAATGAACGCTTACATCGAATTCGTCGGCGAGGGTAAATTTGAGAAACGATGCGTATGTGGGCGTACGGAAATGTCAAAATTCAATTTCTCAGGATAGCACACAGTAAGACAAGACAGTAAGGCACACAGTAAGACAAGAATACCAAATATTGCGATGAACATCCATGATTTACACTTAAGGAATTGAGATTATGGCATTTCGGTATCAACTGTCTGCGTTTAAATAATCTGTATTTTTGTTGAAGTTACTGACGGAAATATTGTAAATGTTTTACATTTATGAATAATTAATGCACTTCTTTGTAAAACGGGAAAGATATGCTGTGGCTATGAAATGTCGTCAGATCATTGAAAATGCGAGGAGAAGATAAATTTGTCATTTTTATATTCATGAAGTTCCGTTTGTACAGGGAACATTAAATTATCTTTGTAGTATTAAAAAGCTGCGAACAAGCACGTAATCATTCTACCACTATCGCCGAATTCTACTAGAGAAGTTACCCTTGCACGTCCCGTGAAAGGCGAGGCAAGAATTTTCTCCACGGCGCCGCAATGGATTTTTTAAAGCCTTGCTCCAGAAAAATTGAAAGTGTACGGTTCGCCGTTAAGTTTTCATCCCGAATAAATCCAGCGTTTTATTTTTATCCCCCCAGCCAGTCCGCGTCAATGCGGAGGAGGCAGAAAAAATTCGCAGGTGAAGAAGCGTCGTCTCGAAAGAATCAGCTTTCGAGTCACGCGTCAGTTTCCAAGGTCACCGGGATTATGGGCCGGTCGCTCGTCCATCCCCTCCCCCTTAACCTCCCCCCATCTCCCAACTCCCCCACTGGCCGAATCAAAGGAGGCCGTCTAGACGAGGCGAGCGCTACCTTCGCCCGCCGTAACTAGTTTCCTTCTGCCTGAGTATGTGGTGGATGGGGGAGGGGGCGCTTTTCTTGACTCAACTTCCTCCCTTCCCTTTCATCCCCATCTCTCCATCTCCGCCCAAACACACGCCGCCTCTCAAAGTGACCCAGCCTTCTTTTCCAACCCAAAGTTCCCCGATCCTTATTATCTTCTCCTTGCACCCAGTTTTGGATTCCGATAGACAGGGATGTGAAGGCCTCCCGTGCGAAGGACGCACGCGAAAATGTCTCATTTTTTTACATTCTAGGTTATGATGTTTCTGGACAACGTGATGGTGGCTTATGTATAATTAACCAACGTCCTCTCTATTCTTGGCGTCCGTGGGGACAAGCCGGTCGGAAGAGTTCGCAAGGTACAGTAAAACTGGGCCTTCTCACAATGTTTTACTCAACGTATGAATTTACGAAGAGGCCTCGTAATAGTAATAGTAACAGAAACTTTGGCTAAGGCAAAAAAATATCAATTCAAGTTTTTTCGTCCTTTTTTCTCAAACTGGAACATGAGGAAAGAGGCTCTGATTACATGATAAGTGTACAAATTGAGGATGAGTCACAATCAAAGCGAACTTGGGAAACATGTTTGCTTTTTTTCAGCAGATACAGTAAATATCATAATTTTGCGGCAAAATTGTGATGCCCTCATGACCATTTTGGATAAGATTCTATTCTTAAGCTTGAAAGTACTTGGTCTAAAACAAACTTTGCGGAGTGGCAAACATTCAATCATGGCATTGAACATTCTTGATGAGGAAAGGGCAAAGCGGTTGGCATATGTATGGGTGAGAAAGATTTGATGCGATTAATTGGGAATCAGCCAACATCCTACCGAGTGTTGGTTTTTTTCTGGTTTACACTTTTCGTAATATTAAATTTTTAATCCAGGTAACATATATTATACGTTTTTGAAGATGGCTGGCTCTTTGGGGTTCAATAAATTGATTACTGCCTCACTTAAAATACATTACCGGAAAGATGAAAAAAAATTTCCACGGGAAATATTTTATCTTGTTGATATTTTATCTTATTGGAATGATTAGGTATTTCTAGAGGTGAAATTCAAGTATTAGATCTGTAAAAACCGTCGCTGTTTTAATGCAAGTCATTTTATTATCACTGCATAAGCAAAAACCATTTGTCTTGCTTCTTTTTATTTCGTTATTTTTAATTTATTTACACCGGCTGATGCGGATTTCATGGTCGCTGCACGGCTCGCGCTCCTTTCTCGCATCGTCACTGCTATTCGCTGTAATCAATGAGCTTCAGCTCGCAGTCGATATCTCGCTCGAGTTGATTGCGATTGGATTCTTTATTTAGCTTACTCCTTGGGAGGAGTAGCAGGGGATTTCGGGATAGCTTCCGCTTGGCTTAGTGGAGTGAATTTTCCCTTCCGCTGCACATCCTATGGGATAAAAAGAGAAGGTAAAGGGGGAGGAAGGGGATACTTACTCAGGAATTGCAATTCGCTTGACTTCCTTCCTCGCAGCGGCTAAGGTCCCTAAGCATTACAAATTTACGCGGCCCTGTTGTAAGTTGTTTCCTCTAAAAAATGATTCCGTTTATAAATTTCTTCTCGAAGAACTGAAAGTACTGAAGCTACTGGCTGTTTGAATTCTCTGTGGAGACCAATAGATTTTTAATCTCCCAACGCGCATCAGTCAGTTTGTAATGGAGATTGAATTGAGTAGAGTATTAGAATCTTGCAGCCCATTGGCTGCATTAGATTTCGAAGGCAATTGCTTTCTTTCTGTACATAGTTATTTTTCCCTGACCAAATGGAATTACTTAGGAAATTCTTGCTGTAATATTTTCAGTGTTTAAAGTTTTGTTTGTCTCAGGCAATTTCTTCATTTTCGTTCTTCGCCCTGTTCAATGCTTATGAGCATAGGGAAAAAATAAATATTCACACCTTGATACTTTTCAATTTAGTAATCTAGGTTTCGACTCCAGAGTTATTCTCTACTATATTAAAAAGTCTTTATTGGTAAATACAATTAATTCATCAATTCTAACCTTGAGCTGACATGCACTCGAATTCTGTGAAGGAAATTGTGAGAGTGGTAAAACTACTGCTCATGTAAAATTAGGATCCTGATCATAAGTCTGTTTCTGGCCACTAAGAATATGACAAGATAAAATGTACGAGTATTGCCCATCGTCCTGAATTCAGGTAAATAACATTCATTTGAGTTCCAATTGAATGAGCATCATGGTGCACACAATTTAAAGTCCCTATTTTTAAATATTTTGATGGGCAAATTAAATGTTCAATACTTTTGACGCTATCAGTGTCTCGTAAAACATTTCTTTCACTGTGTTTTGATGGCGCTAAATACATCTACGAAATACCTGAAAGCCACCATTAGAGTGTGTGGCATGGGGTAAATATTGCAATATTATACACATACTACATGCATACAAATAATACTTACCAATACTGGTTGGGTGATTCGTTTGCTACGTAGTACCCTGGAACAGTAAGTACTTTTTATTTATCCGAGAAACTGAATGGCGCCGCGGTGCTTCGTAGTCCAAAACCCCTCCCCTAAACGGTAAGAGATACCAATGATTTTTGTTGCATTTAAGAGTTAAACTTTTCCTACTTGTTCTTGGATTAGGGATTATGTGTCAACGATGCGTGTCCATGTCTGCTGTCACTGACCCTTCTGCTCTTCTCTCCGAAGATCACTCCCCCCCTCACCCCCCCCTCCACATGCTGTTCACCAACTACAACCCAAAAGGGATTTTGTCGTTGCGATCAACGGTCGAAATGCGATGCGCAGGGGATCCCTCTCAAGGATCCGTCGATCCTTCTTATCCCCACTTCCTTCTCCCCTCTTCCTTGTTCCTGTGGCCAGCCCTTGTTTCTTCCTTTGCGCTCGGAGAAAGGAAGGGATAGTAATCCTCAGCCGATTACAGCCCTGCCGCCTTTGTTATCCTTCGATTCCTCTTTCGAATCCCTCGCTAATCTCCCTTCACTTACGTGCCGATCCCAAGTGATTGCCCCCTCCCTCCATTCTCCAACCCCTTTGCACCCCTTCCAAACTTGGCTCCTTGGGGGAGACGGATTTGCTCTCCTCAACCCGGGAGGTGGTTGTTTATCGTGTTGGTCCATTGGCTTGTAAAGTTTTTTTTCCCCAAAAGCTCCCTCGTCACCCTTCTTTTCTCCTACTTCGAAATGCCGAAATTCATCCAAATTTACCAACTCACCATCTCTTCACTTTTGACTGGTAGGGATTACGTTCAATAGTAACATAGTCTGCTTTGATGGGCGATGGGGATTAGATGGTAGAGGATGGAATAAGATTCGGCGTGCGATGAAGGACATTGAAAATCAAACTGTCGAATCCTGTTTGCCTTTTAAGTGTGCGTTGAACGCTGATTCATTGCTATTACTCTAAATATTGTATATAAGAGTCACGTGCAACTAGATGATTATTATCTACATATTAATGAAGTGGTTACTGACTAGATAGGCTTTCTCTAAATATTGTTGTCTGCACTTCCCAAGCATCCTTATTTCTCTCCTCCCGCGGTTGGCTAAAAGCCTTTGAGTGATTCTCCTCCCCGACAGGGTTACGGGCGGTTTGCTTGCTGCTGCTGATGCTGCTTGCTACTTGCTGGTAGAAAATTATTCGTTCTCCAATTCCCCATCTCATTGAATTTTCATGAAACTATCATCATTTCTTCATTCCAGAATTCGGCTGATTGTTAAGAGTATTAGAAGATTTTCCTCACTTGAAATTCTTCATTGCTCCTATATCACAGACTCGTACGCTGTAGTCAGTATAAAGTGTTACCACGGCTATTGTGCTCCTGACTAAATATAAAATCGTTTGTTTTTCCCCTACGAGAGTTGATTGAAAATTTTTTTCGTTGTTATTTACGTTTTCACGAAAAAATAAAAATGTCTAACCACACCATAGAAATTTGATTATGATTCCTCAGAATTATTTGTACTTCATGGGTAGAATATTGTGCGTATCAGTCAAATTGACACATACGGAGGAATATCTGTGTGTTTACCTTTACTGTGGAGAAGGCAATGTGTCAACGGATAGAATAGGTAGTTGCATTTTGGTATGAGTACTTTAAGATAACTCAACTAACAACACATTTGTGCATGCTTACTTTGTTATTTAATCCTTTTTGTAATTGCTACGTTGAGGATAGAGTAGTTATTAATCATTTTTAAGCTTGATATATAATACATTTTTGGTGTGAATTCGTGAAGATATCCTAGTCTACCTTTAATTGAAAAACCAATTTAACAGTGTAATATTTAGTACACCTTCAAATGCAAAGAAGGGATAAATCACAGATAAATAGCAGATTGAGTATTATCAACTGCCGTGGTCATAAAAAATGGACATTCATGAGCCTAGACCCAGCATTGCCCGGGGAATGTACTCAATTGCTCAAGCTCTCTTGTGTAACGGTATTTTGATAGTTATGACGCTGCAATTATCATGAGTGCAGCTATTCTAGGACATTCTCTTATTCACTCTTTTTACTCTTCCAACTTACTGAGTTTGCTATCAGTTACTATTCAAGCTGGCAATCAGAACTTAGAAATTGAGTTGTTATCCACGTCTCTTAAGTTTGTTCTACGCTTTGAATGTCCGGTGATTTGATATTCATACCAGAGGGGTTGGATCTCCTTTAGGGTGGCGTAATCAGTTGGTGGGTGTACTTGAGGGATTTAGGCCTGGAGGCTATGGATTCTCTCTGGATCTCCACCTTTAGCATGGCGCCAATAAGAAAAAAATAGGGTAGTGAATGTGGATCCTACCTTGTACCCTACCCCCGCAATCATAATTTTGCCATTGGAACTTGCGGAGTTACCATGTTTGCTCTAATTTCTGTACTGATAATCTAACGTTTCCCAGGTTATCTAAAGAAATTAATGTTTTCTCCCAAACTTTCCTTATTCGTAAGAAGTTACAAAGTCAGTTTAAGTGTTGAGATTGGGAAAACGAATAATTTTAGTGCATACTTAACAAAAAGTATTCTGAATGTGGATCATCTTAGCAGAAAAAAATGACTATGATAAATTGTGTCTCTGTTGCTAATTTAATGTTGCCCCAGGTAACGATTATTCTAATAATCATCATGTTTTGACATTTGCTGCGTTGCTATTAACTATATAGCTCCGAATGCGCTCTTCGTTGTCACAGAGAATAATATTATAAGTATCTAATTTCCATCTTTGCTCTAAACAATAGCGAAAGCTTTTACGATACTTCATAAAAAAGACCTAAAACCATCATCTTTTTTTTAGACTCCAACAAGGTTGAGTCTACTTTCCATTTTACAGTGTAAATTCGCCCACACTTACTTTTAATCTTTATCTTTTTGCCCAAGTAATTTTTGATAGTAACTCCAATTTATCTATGGAGACTCTTTTGTTATGTTAAGGATGCATAATCTGCTCCACCGTTTAGAATTGTGGAAAATTGAAATGAGCATTTCTCTTGTGATTTCCCCCGTCGAATCCGTTTTATTTCCCTTAAGTGGCGGGAAATCGTGCACCGTATTTTTAATTTTTTTTGGACTTCAAAGTGGGCGCCAACTTCTGAAGCAAGTGGCGGATAAATTGTATATCTTTTTCATCCTGAAGCATGGAAGTAGTCGCCTTCGGCAGTTCCCTTCCGCTCTGCAAGTGGCGTCTCTTTTTAGGCGCCGCCGCCGTCGGCCGCCCACACGATCGCGTCCTCGTTGCATTCATCACGTGTAACGCGAGAATCCCGCAGTCCTTGAGCAAGTGGTGGAAATAAGTGGCGTAGCAGCTTGCTTTGCGATTGAAAAACTTAACGCTCTTGAAATTGCAAAGTTCCTCGCCTCCAGTTTTGTGCGGATCCCTCGCAGACCTGGTGGGACGAGGTTTTCCGAAGTTTCATTTTTTCAGTTTTTTAATATCTTTGAACGTTTTACATTCTCTTTCCTTCTCACGCCGCCGATCGCTCCATTCTCAGAATTTGGCGTTGTTTGTGCGAGTTTTCGTACATTTAGCGTTGCATTCAAAATTATTAGAAGTTTTTGAAAGACTTTTTTATTTATTATTTTTATCTCGTCTTCATATAATTTTCATCCTATTCGAGCTATTAAATTTACAGTTATTTGAATTTTAATATTTAGGAATAAAATATTATCAACTAATATGAATAGACTTTGGAAAAGGAGACGAAATAATACAGGATCGTCTTAGAGGCGTTTTTAATGTAGTAGCTACCTCCTAGCTACAAATTCTAAAGGTTCAGGTAAACTACTTTGAGGTGAACAAGATTATTCAGCCCTACCAATTAAAACTTCATATTATTCTAACGCTGTTATAAATCTTTGCGATCTGCGTGATCAAAACTGTGATAACAAATATGCTGTTACTGAACTTTTCATGAATTTTTCCCATGTGTTAACTGTTAACGGTTAATAGTCCGTAAGCGGTTGACAGGCCTGTTTACTATTTTATGGTAACCAACTCCTCGATTCAGCTGCGTGTATATGATATCCCCCCACTAAATTCGAAGGTGATGTTATAAAAAAGTGCATGGAGCTTTTACAAGATCGTGTGTATCTCTCCATGCGATGCTGGGAGATCCCTTTGGGGGAAGGGGGGTTGGGATGGGGGAAGGGCATTAAATTTATTGCATCTGGTCGAATAAAATTTTCTTAGCAAGTTTTTGTGCAAAATACGTTCTGTTTTTCAAGGTTTGTTTGCTTCTAATGGGTACTTTCCTCTTGACTGATCGCTGAAATCTCTTGAAAATTCTTGCCTCTGGAGTGACTACACAATACTCATGAAGGGATTTTATTAGCAGGACATCTCGGTTGAGCTCAGCTGTATTTGGGAAGCACTCGTGCGTCTTATGAGCTCGAGAATATTTTGCATCGTAATGCATTCCTACGGCAACCGGCATTAATCTCCCGCTGTGTGAGTGCTTGCTGAGTGTATTCTTTGTAGACACCACAAAGGTAGAACTAATAGCAAAAGTACGAGTATGTATCGTAGCCTCACAGTGAGAGGCATTGCGGATCCAAGTCCCTTTCAAGGGGTGATCTTTCTCTCTCAAGGAGGATTCAGGGATGGCACGTGCCTCAGTCTCGTACCACTAAGCTTTCACCCATCGTGACGCCTCTTCTTCTTGCTCATGCTGTTGTGTTTTGCATTGATCCCTCTGTCCCTAAAAGCACTGGCTTTGAATGCGAATAGCCAACTAATTAACCGAAGCGTATCTGAGCTTTAATTACTCATTTTAAATAATTTGGGGACAGACCTGTTTGATGTCAAATCATTTAATGCGACAGTGCTGCGCGGGAGGATGATGAAGCTGCGGGGGCAAATTAGCGCCGCCCCTGGCTCACATTAAGGGAACGATTAACATTCATGCCGCAATTCTCTCCTCCCTCCTCTCTCCTACTTCCTTTCTACTCCGTGTCTCCGTCTCCTTTCTCTCCTCTCGCTCCCCTCCACGTCCCCTTCCTCGATTCTCCCTTCCCCAACTTTCTCCGTCTTTCTCCCTTCTCACCTCCTTTCTTCTCTTTGTATTCTTTCCTGAAATCTTTTCTTTCCTTCCTTCCCTACCATTCCTCCCACCCTTACGTCTCGGAGGATCGCGGGCGCCCGTAAGCATCTTCCCTTTTTAATATTCCACTCTCGTTTTCCGTCGCATTAATTACAATTTGCGCGGGTCTTCAATTAGCGAGCAAAGGGTTCGCACTGATTCACCCCGGCATGCCTCGGCTCGCCAGCAGTGTGGCTCGTTCCCCCGCCGCCCAAATTGGGATTGCGAGGACAGCGAACGATAACAGTCTCGGTACGAGTGCGATCTCGCGTTCAAGTACCAATGAGAGTGAATCTTGAGACGCTTTAAGAGCATGAAGGGGTCTTCTGCGACAGAAATACTGTGGAATACGTTTGTAAAACTTAAAAGGTGGATGTGTGAAATATTCTTATACATATTATAAGAATATATGCCTTTCCGAGTAACTATTGTCAGAGTAAGTCATAGGAAAGTCATTTGTTCAAAGAAACATATCAAATCTGTTGTACGGAAGCCCTTAAAGTATGCGCAGTCATTTGTAGATCCGTGTTTCGGGATTCAATCTATGTTTTAATTTCAGGATATGTGAGCTCATTTTCTCACCCAATGAACGATAGGTCATTCAAAAAGTCAAAACACCAACTTACTTAGGATTTCCAGAGGAGACCCAGATGTTTTGCTTTTTCTTTCCTAATTTTCATTATTAACAATTTCGCTAATGTGGAAAAGTTATGGGAAAGGAGCCTGGTTGCATGGCAACGTGGTGGTTTTAGTGGTCTTTTGACGCTTGTGACCCACAATTCAGCACTTGGGACACAAAATGAAAGTATTACTGATAGAAATACGTTAAAGATTATTTCTTAGGACTTGGTGCTTAACAAGAAAGAATTTAATTTTTCTGAAGCTAGAGAAATTGGATGTTGTATAACTTACATAAGCTGTTTCAGGTGAAGGGGAGTTAAGCAATGTTTCTGTTAGGCCTTAGCGCTCGTACTAATGAAGGTTTTTGCTAAAAGTTACATGCATAAAACCCTCACATGTATTCATATTATGAGTGCAGTGAAAGAAAAATATAGTCTTCCTCTGAGCGAAGCTGTTTGACGATTTAAAAAATAAATTTTATCAATGATCTGAGGCTTTCCTGGCTTATACTGTGGTGAAGGGTATTCAGGTTCTTCACCGGGTCAAACACTGCGTTGGATAGAAATGCAGTGTTTGAGCACCCGGTGGAGAACCCGAATAGCTTTCACCAATTTTATCAATAGCTGCATCTATCTCTAGAACAGAAGGTTAAAAGGTGCAAGTATACCTGAACCCCAATCACTTGCTTAAACTATATCCATGACATTGTTACTCAAAAAGGCTATTTTGATTCAGCAATGATTGAGAAAAACACGCAATATTTAAATTTCTATTAATTCTCCGAAACATTTTTCTTGTTTCATCATGAAGAGAACGGTGAAAAATGCATGCGGTGAGACAAAAATTAAACCATCACGGCCGTAGACTTGCGGGACCCGATTCAACCGCATTGCTGGCCGTAACTTGTGGAAATCAGTATCTATCCCACTCAGATCCTCCCAGAATTCTCCAATTTTCGCGCCCGTAGTGTGCGTGGGCCGTTTGTCCTCCACCTCTTCTTCCCATTGCCCTCCCTGCACCCTCCTGTCCGTCTCCTTTCTTCCCATCATCACGCTCCACTTTGCATGCATCTTTCTCCGTGATTCCTCCTCCCTCTCTCTACCAGCTCCGCCGCGGGATCCGCTGCCTCCTCCGCCGCATGAGTAATTGCAATGATAATTGCAGGGAGCCTGTTTTTAAAGGGCGCGCGCTCTCAGCCCTGGTGCTTCTCCTTCCCTTCCCACTCCACTTTGCTTCCTCCCCCCCTCCTCTCTCTCTCTCTCTCTATCTCGTTTACGGCCTTGTGTAATTCTTCTTCCCACTCCCAGGGTGCATTTCCATCCAAACCTTTTCCCACCTCACGATTCTCCCGCTGTTTCTCTTCTCTCCCTCCACCTGTTCCTCGCGCACTCCTCTCCACATCTCCGTCCTCCTCTCCCCCTTCCTCCTCTCCACTCTTCACCCTCTCTCCCCCGACTCGCCACTCCTGCACCGTCCGAATGACTTGTTTTCGCCTCCCCCATCCGCCTCCCGCCGTTTGCCGCCCAGACAAAACTTTAAAAGCGATAATGGTTGGGACGTAAAGGCCTGGATCCGCGCGCGCGCTCAGTGCGCCCACATCCGTGTGACTATTTAATTGTCGAAACAGTTTCCGCGAGATGGCGCGCTCTGAAAAATGGACATAATTTTTCCGGCCGCCTAATTATTTCCATTGTAATGCAAGCGCAGCTTTAATTAGGACTTTTTGAGGCATGGCTGCATTCATTAAAACGCAGCCCTTCTCTGTCTTTTTAAGGCTTTATTCTCAAGACTACATCTTTTTTGCGCAGTATTTATGACCATCATTGAGAATCAGGCTTTTTCATATGCAAACAAAAACGTTGGTTTGAGGAACATAGTATCTCAATTTATAAATATGCTCATCAAGTATTTTCCTCGGTGCAAGTTCTACCTGTACTTAAATGTGGATCTACTTTTACGTGTGCTTATTTTTTCTGAACTAATTGATTGTAATTATTGTTTGTAGTGAGGTTAACTCAATCGTTTAGGAAAAAAATAATTTATTTATATAATAACATAAAATGATTAAGTATGCTGTTTTCTGCTTTTGATCCGCGTTATATAGCGTCTGTGTTTTGTGAGGGATGTAGTGTATCGCTGTTAAGTAATAAACAGAGACTGTATTACCTATAGCTGTCGAGTTTTCCTTCGCGTGTTCACGTACTACGTTATGAGAATCCCGTTTTGTAGCCCTCGAACTGAATTTCATTTGTAAAATAGTCACTTTAAATACAGAATTGATGTGCCTCCAGAGACGAGGATTCCAGTTTGAAAACCATATGGGTACTAAATACAGAGAGGCATTCTTGCCAACCCTTTGTTTTGAGGTGGATGTAACAGAGCATATAAAGCCCTCCGCTTGCTTTTTATGTTCAAGTGCGTTCTCATTCAAGTCTTCCATGAGAATCCACTAATGAGTATGCAGGGCCTCACCTTCCATTGTTTCTGTTTTTAACGGCCATTCATGATTCATAACATTTTTGCATGTGGTTGCTTCTGTCTGGCTTTAAGCATAATTTCAGAGTCAGTGCCGTTGAAAAATTATTCGAATAAATTTCAACTCCTTTGCATTAATACGAAATCGCGCCCAGAGTTCCAAAAAAAAATAACTTTCGAGATCGGATATTTTTAATATCGCACTAATTATGAATCCATTATAACTAATATTGCATAATATAGTATGTATCCATTGAACACCTTGTGCTGCGATGCTCTTTATCGCAATCTGCAGGAGAATATACACTCTGCGTGAAAATGTAGTGCCTACTTTCAATGCTCGGACAGGATTGTGTGGAATAATCTACGTTAGTCAGGAAGACACTGGACCATATCTCACCAGGATCACTGAAATTTTATCAGTGCGAGCGCGATATTAATTATTTTGTCGTCTCACGGTTAGTGCAGTGAATAAGAGTTGAGTATGTGAGGCTTTCTGAGGCACTCGTTAAATATCCCGCGCGTTCCCGGCAATGGATCGTACCCATCTCGCTAATGGCCCCTGCCTGCCAAGTCTCCCGCACATCCCCGCTTCCTAATGCAGATGCCACAGCGTTAGGCGTTCCCGAGGCAATGGAGGAAGAGCGTTTGATTCCGGAGATGGTTTCCCTTGAAGTAAGGAGCTACTCGTCGAGCTACTGTGTGTGCGGGAGCGCTTTAATTCCGCCCGAAAGAGAGCTGGAGGAACGGACGGAGGGATGGATGTCGGACGAGGTGGGCGGGTATGCGGGAAGGCTGGTTGGTAGCTCGGGAGTAAGAGGTAATGGGGAGATTTCGCCCGCATTGAAGAAAGATGGAGGAGGGAGAGGGGAAGTAGAAAGCTAGGGATGGAAGGAACCTAAGTGCAACAGCGCAGGGCCGTATTTCGCGCCATAAACCGCGGCCAAGTTGGCAATACTGTTGAAAAACTGCGTGAGAGTCATCCTTAAAATGGCAAGGAATGAATTCTCGCGCATGGCGTTTCGTTAATTTCGCGTCTCGCGCACTAAACTTAATCCTCCCCCGTTTTATATTTCTTCCCTATGCTCTCTCTCTCTCTCTCTCTCTCTTCATCCTCCACCGCCCCCTTCTCATTTTCCTCGTCATTATCGTCTTATTCTGCTCCCCCCAACGACACTCTCACGGCTCTCCACCACTCACGTACGCCCCCCTCTGGTATCTCCTCCCAGCTTACGCCTCATCCACCCCGGCCTCCCTCGTCTCTTCCCACTCATCCTCTCCATCCATTTCGTGGCATTATACTCTCCCCTTTTATTGCTGTCGTCGCTATCAACGTCTCACCCCCAACCCGCCCTCCACCGCAACTCGCCCTGGGGCGTGGTGGGTTGAGGTGAAGTGACAACGGTGGGTGGGGGAGGGTGTCGCGGCAGGGGATGGAGGGAAGACCAAGTAGGGAAAGGAGTGGGACGTGGGAGGAAGGTTTTTTTTAAGTATTGGCGTGGAGTTTGTCTCTTGGTGAATACCAGGAATGTGCTCACGTGTGCCAAAAAGGAAATAAAAATATCTTTTGTGGACGTGTCAAAATGTAGAGCTAACTGCTTCTCTTGTTTTACTCATGCAGTTCTCGCCTCGCTATGCATCTTCCCTCAGTTGGAGTGGGTGATATACCCATTATTATAGCTCCCACATTGTTTTCTTTACTACCTATTGGGCCGACCTGTACTGTCACCAATAACCAGTTTTAGTGTACTGTTATAAAGTGAAAATTGACGCACATTAGTGCACTAACCAATCAATGAAATTAAACTACGCTCCTGATAAAAATATACGCTCTTAGAAATTTTGTTAAAAGTTTGATTTTATCTTCTATAAAAAAGGGTTATCTTTCAATCAAAATAATGCCTTGTTGATTCCAAGTTTTAATACATATATGGATAATGAACTCTACGAAGCAAAGTACTCAAATTTTCCCTTTCTTCTTGGACGGCACATGTGATTACCATTTGTTAAAATATTACTTACTCCGTCTGATACTTGATATTGTCATGTGCCTCAGTACGAGCATAGGAAAAATCAGGCACTGAGTTTCTCTCAGAGCTATTGCATGCATGAGTAAATCAATTGTAATGGTTTTGTTGGGACGTTCCCACGTATTATGCATATCATGGCTGCTTATTTGTTCCATTTGTTTAGTCTTCGTTTGCCTTATATGTATGATTAATCTTGTGACTGCACTCTGAGAATTTTTCCTAGCTTTTTCTTCCTCTCCTACCACACGCCATTCCTCGTCTCCTCTGTCGTAACCACTGTAATGTGTGTGGATTTTCCTGGATTTCCTTCGTCATATTCTAGGGGATCGCTTTTTCATCGCAGATTCCTCCCCTCGTACCTTCCATTCATCACCCTTTCTCTCTCTTTTGCCACGAAATGATAAAAGCTCATGAGGTACCGCATTTTTCCTTCCATACTTGTCACTTCGTTCCCTCCGCTCATTCTCCGACCGTCTACCATCCCTCTCTTGTTATTTTCCAAATACCTTGGTGTTTGCTCTTACATTTAGTCTCCAAGTCTTCCCCTCTCTCTCAAAAACTCACACATGCACCCTATAAAATATCCTTTTTCAGAATCTGATACGCGTGATATATTTCTGTTTAAGTACCCGTTCAGAAACACCTCCGGACTCTTTAAAAATTTTCGACTACTTCGAGGGATGCCAGAGACCGAAAATCAGGAAGGAAAATTCTTCGCTTTACATTTACGACGCCATCAATTTTACTACGGGGTGTCCTTGCATTTGGTCGCACGAGAACACTAATCCCATCATTTTCAGCCGTCTCGCTGCATTTTTTAGGCGGATGGTTGATGCCGTGAGAGTGGTCCATTCAGGTCGTGGTCCTAACGGCGGAGCTATCTAGTGTCCAAGGTGAACCCGCAACATTCGACCAAATGAAATAAACCCCAAGCGTTCCCAAGAGTACTTGACGGCTTTAGCTTTTCAAAGCGAGTGGGTTACTGCGTAACCTCTTCTCTTCCTGTAATATTGTTCTGTTTCGATGTTCCCCTCTCGATTCCACACCTAATCCCCTAGACAACATTTAATCCTCCTTCAGTCTCAAGTAACCGATCATGGCTGCGGCTCCCTCTCTTCAACTTTCCCGTACTATGTGTGGCTATGTGCCACATTCGCTTCGCGAGGCGGCTTGTATGGGTTTTTGCGCCGATTATGTCTCGATCTCCCCTTCCCCCCGGAAGCGTATGCTTAGGAGTGTGAACAACAGCTGTTTAAAGTTGATGGTCACTTTTTATCGGCGAAATTTATGCAAGAAAAGGAAGGATCTATCTTTCTCCCCGCGCTATCCGGCGCTCGCAGTCCATTCTAGTCGTGGTGAGGCTTAAAGAGGCGATCCTTATTCATGTCTTTCTGAGCTTGGTTTTTAACTTCCCGTGCACAGATAAGGTTGTTTTTTGCGAGATCAAGGTGAATGATCCTCTTTACTGTATGGTGATATGTGAGCCATGAATGGAAAAGAAAATGTTAGTTTCTTGTTGAAAGTCACTACCTGAACCATGCGCTATCTTTTCCTTCACGTTTCGTGGTACTGGTGAGTTCATCACCTAGTATTTCGTAGTTATTTGTTTGTGTTATGTACAGTCACTTCCAAAAAAAAGTTAACACTTCAGAGCCGAAATTAACTTTTAGTGTTAACTTTTTTTTGGAAGTGACTGTACATTCTTGTTGTCGGTTGGGTATTAATCTCTCGTTTGCTGATTTATTATGATATTCCATTCCTGTGTTAGATGCAATATTTCGTATGAAATATATAAATTTAATATATTCTTATCTTCCTACTGAGTACATACATATGGAATATTTTTATTATTTTTGCATTAAAATACTTTATTTACTTATTTATGCATTCATGACATATTGCGATTAATGTTGACGAGGGGATTTGGCGGAAGAAGGGACCATGTTCTCTCTCACCCCAAATAAATCCAATTTATTGGTACCTGTTACATTACCCATACTTTTTCGTTTTAGTCGACCAAGCATACTGAAGTAGTGCTCTACGTTTGCCCCTTCTAGTTTCATCTTTAATGCCTCAGAGGAAATGTATTAGTTTTAACAGCTTATCAGCGTTCAATTTACTGCAGATTCAGTTATTTACGCCAAAATGCTGTTATTAACTATTCTCTAGTTCCGATACCCGTATCGTAACTCATAGATCTCTTTCTCATTTCTTAATTTTGTCACCTCATTTAAATTCTTGCCTATCTGATTATTAGTGTTATTTTGACATATATATTTAATTCTATTTATTATTGAACTCTGTGACATTTATTTGTGCCTTATCAACTCGCGTGCAAAATATTAGGCATTTTATGCATGAAATATATCATAGTTGATAGTATTGAGCCTGAAATACAACATGCGGGAGCTTTATCAGTATTAGATAATCATATTACATTTCTAATTTTGCTACTTGCTCTCTATCTCTGAAGGAAAATAATTTCGTTTAAGTTCGTTGCCTGAATATATTAAAATCTGCATGTCGAATACAAAGTATATGCATGCGCACCAGCTAATATATGAATATTAGCTGGTGCGCATTCTGTCCTTTAATAGAGTTTAATAGAGTGGGAACTAACATTGCGATGAGAATGGTTAACATTCACTTCGTGTGGTAGTATTATGTGGGAGCTATGCATGGTGAATGATGCGCTATGATTTTTTATTTGAGATTCAACAAAGGTTTCCCTCATTGTTATACTTTTTTTAGGTGTCTATTCGAGGAATTGTACGTGATAAACTCTGTTTTCACCGCGAAACTGGACAAAAAAAGTGTGAAATGGCCCAATTACAGTCAACGGACGTGGTACTGAAATTGATGGCTTACCGTATTTGAATTGCCAAGTCCATTTCCCATGGAGTTGCATAAAGTTTCTTCCTCTTATTTCCCAAAATCGTTGTCACGTAAAAAGAATCAAAGTGGGGTAAGGCATGTAGTGTGTATTGTGAAGTGAGTTTGAAAAGTTATGACTGCCCATAAGCGTCTTCCGCAGTGATGTTTAAATGCTGTGGAAGAGAACGTGAATGATTGGGGTTTTTATTTTGAATATAATCGTAAAATTTGGAAAAATTCACGGATCATCCCCTTAATCGTGATGATTGCATATGATATTTTTTCATCTATATTATTTTTATTGCAGTTTTGATAGATCGAAATCGTTATAATCTTGTCCGTGATAAAAATATATCCTTCATCGAATGCAATATAATGTATCGATGTAGGTATTCTAGTGTATATCCCGAAAGAATCAGGCATGATTCTAACCTGGCGGAAGATAATGAATGACTGTGTTATCAGTACAATAATTTGTTAAAGCGCAATTTTGGCTTTTAATCGAAATTGTAACTTTTGCGAAATTGTAGCTTTTGAGTGAACACAGGTGAATATTTTACCATCTTTAAGTTGAGTTTCACTTAAGCAAAGTATTTATTAAAACTTTGTTTTGAATACGCTTTATAATAGATGATACGTTTGAGTTATAATATGTTGAGCGGAATACTGTTTCCTTGTTTTTCTCTCTTCTTAATTGCTCGTTTCAGAGTCACATTGCTCTTTTGCGTCGCTTTTAAATTAGTTATATCAACGGCAAAAAGCAGAGATTCAAGCACCCAGCAATAACAGCGCGACCTTCCAGGATACCTTGCTGTCTTTCACCACGATTGCTGCATCCATTACAGCGCTCAATGCGCGGACCGTTGCGTAGTTGCTTGTTTTTATCTTGCGTTCCCCTTTCCGTGCTTATCGGAGAGTTTGATCGTGCCTCACCGAGCGAAGCGCCATACGCTTGGCAACTGTCTTCCAGAGAGTTCACCTAGTCGAATAATAGTCTGTCCTAGAACAAACACGAAGATATTTGTGACGAATTTATCTATCATCAGCATCTATTAATCCTCACTCATCTTGCGGTCACCTCGGGAAATTCAGCAAGAACTTAAGCACTCTACATCTTCCGTTAAGCGCCCTAATCAAAGCATGAGTGCATTATTGAATGTAATATTCGCGGTGTACGAGGAACTCACTCAAACGCGAAGTGTAATGAAAAGAGACATTTAGAAATTTTACTCCGCTCCGCCTCTTCTTACAATATTCTTTAAGAAGAGAATTCTCAGGGATCATTCCTTTCTCTCGAATTTTGTCGGTGTATTAAATTTTGGCAGAATTTTTCCATTAATATGTTTTACAGTAATATACTTTTGTTGGGCTGATTTCAGAGTATAATGCTTTATGCTATTACGATAAATATCGTTTTCTGAACAAGAATAGAAGGAAGGAGATTGGAGCTTATATCGTAGCGTTTAGCTGCGCATGATTGCTTTTGTCTCATTATTAGAGTGCCTGTGACCGAATGTATTAAAATACTGTTTGAAATTCACAATAATAGCGTATTATAATGAAATTACTACAGACTGTAAAATTTTTTTGCTTGATACGTGATCTTAACATGAGAACTTGGAGAGATTTGAAGCTGAGAGAGTTAACAACCTAGTTCATAATCCTTCAGAGATCTCTCAGGGCCTCGCTGGTCGTAAAAATAAATACTTAAAAGGGTTAAGGGACTAAGCCCAATCCAAATTTATGTTCCGTTTTATGGTGGAGTTCACCTGTTGACGGAAGAATAATTCTGTCTGTGAAGTGTTCTCTTGGCACCGATTACGCCCGAAAGATGTTCAAAATTCATTTCCGAATCTGCCTAACATATAAAAATTCTAGTTTATTTAGTGGGCGCCTACACAGTCGTTGTAATTAGACTTAAATTTTGCTTTGGTTGTTCGATTCTTACACTCGTCGTTAACGTTTATTAATTAGTCTCTTGGGAAAATGTGTGTTATCCTGAGAAAATATTTGCATAAATATCATCAAAGTACGTTAGTATAATCTTCGGATGAATATATCGGTACTTTTAGTACCGATATATTCATCTGAAGTATTTGTTGACAGATCACGGTAACTCTTATAGAAATAATATTTGAAGGAAGTTGAATGCTATTGTCCGCCGTATCTCTTCCAGCACTGTATAGTGGTGTCTTGCAGACAGTGATATTATTATTATTAACTTTTTGTATTATCGCTTCCTTGCCAGTAACTCTCGAGAATTATTGTATTTTGGGCAGTCATTTTTGTGATGACGCCATGAGTCTTATTTGACATAAACATCTCATTTCAACCTAGAATATCCGGCTAAACGTAGTGATCCGGTGGGTCACGTGCCGATTTGGACACCTAAAGTTTGACACCTATGAATTTCACCTCTGATACGGATACCTATAGAGTTAGTATTTTGATTACATAAATCACGCGCGTAAATGCGCCTTTTAAAATAATTAAACGGAATCTCGTGTTACAGCTAGTTTTAATGACCTCCACTTCTTATTTATCTTTTGCATATCGAGGGACTGCGTGGATGATTTTGCTAATGGCATTTTCCGAAATCACCGCTGAGCAGACGTGTACATAAATCGATGCTACGAGCTTTTTCTCCTTACTCTATTCCTTCCCATCCCTTTTCTCTACAGTATTGGTCGATCCCGTTATATCAATGTTATCTGCTTGTGCTGTCCACCCCTCGTGTTGCGGGGCCGCGCTCTGAGATCTGGACCACGGGACATAAATTGCAGCCGCGCCGTCAATGCATAACGCGCGATCAGTCGATTCTCGAGGTTCGTGGAACTGCGGGGCGACGCGACACTGCTCGAGTCGTTCCATTTTCTTTCCCGGGACGGCCTCTTCATTCTTCCCGGGGCAAAAGAAATGTCTTCCCGCAGCGGCGGAAGCCCCTTCTCACTCCGGAGAATGGATGCCCGTGCGCGTCTCTCAGTCGGCCAGAATCCCGTTCCGATTAACCCGGCAGCCTCCTCCCTCACCCCTCCCTCGCCCTTTCAACCCTCCCTCCTCGTCCTTCCTTTGCAACCCGCACTTCCTCCCCGGAGTCTCTCTCTCTTGTCGACGGTCGGCTGGGCGATGGCCAAGAGGAGGAGGCATGACCTACCACAGGGTTCGACGCCCGGCCTCTTCCCTCGGCGGGGGCGTTTGCCCGCACCAGCTTGGCGCGCCTTGAGGTCGGAACACTCGCTTACTCTCGTGAGGAGTTTTCGGAGTTAGTGCGACAACCACGGACGGGTTCCAGTCGTGTGTCAGCTAATTTTTGCTATGTTACTTGCCTGTAGAGGTAATTTTCAAACTAAATAAACGTTACAGCAATATTTTCACCGAGAAAAAAATCATGCAAATTGACTGTGATTCGGACCATTGAATCCCGGTTTTCGAGATTTCCTCATCGAAGTTCTACTTCCATTCTGAATATGTTGATATAAATATAGCATTAATGGATGTGAATTTGAAGCAACCATAATTATTTTCGGTACTGGCCTGATGAACGTTGTTCTAATATGAAAATGGAACTATGTAGTTGAACTATGAAAGCTGGTGTATAAGAACCATTTGCTTGGAGACCAAACAGTATTTTTTTGCGAGATAAATAAAGGAAGAAATATACATTCCTTCGGGACTCTTGGCAGCAATGGAATGGTAAATATATTAAAACGGTAGTTTACTGAGTCCATGAAAGTATATATTTATAGGAACTTTGGAGACACCCCAGTGACTCTATATTATGAATTACCGTTGCATCAGCTCACAGGTTGTTTTATCCGTTTTTAAAATTGATGCACTTCATGAGTGGTTGGCGTGTCCCTCTTAATTTTCATAATGCAAACCAAAAAGAGCTAACGTCAAATTGTGTTTAGGGTATGTTAAAACACAGGTATGATTGGAAACCGTCAACTGTGCCTTCTAAACGTAGCCATTTATAGTAGGAACAAGTGAACTTAGGATCATGGTCATGCTCTACCTAGCTGTTGTTTCAATTAATGTCATTTGACATGTGACTGATATCTAACGAGAATTGAAATTGACTTTGTGGCTTTAGAGAGTGGTTATTTTATTTCCCCCTATTAGTTCACAGGTAGAAACAATGGCCTGGCTGATACGTAGTGAGACGTTTGAGATAGATCAGCTTGCAGTGCAGAGGGTATCGTGATTGATATAAGAAAGTGACGAACATTCCATTGACGCAGACGAAGGTGGTTTATTAAATGAATCAAGAAATGAAAGGTCAATGGAGTTAGAGAGGACTGCGAGACCTCCAACTGCGTTCTTAATTGCTAAATACCAACTCACTCTGAGTTCCGCTGTCTTTGTCTCGCCTCTTTGATCTTAGAAAAGGTATCTTAAGATAAGTTCTAAATGTAAACACATCAAGGTCGTGTGGTTGTGCGTCATCGAATCTTCTTATCTATGTGAAATCTTTAAGAATGTGTGCTTGGGGCATTTCTTCAGTGTGACACACACTATTTACAAAGAATAAAGATATTTCCCACTCAGAAATCCCGATGACAAGGAGGGAATGCCATTATTCAGCATGTATCTGCTGAAGGTGACTCAATTTTTTATTTTATTGCATCATTATTAACTATTTCATTTGAGGGGGCTCCAAGAATGTCATTTTCAAGTAGAGTTTCCGTGACGAATGGCTACAATTTCTTTGTAATATTACAGTTAAATTTGTGATCTTACCTTTGCATTCAGGGGTCTTTAAAATGTTGAATTGACGCCCAATTGAAAAAAAACTAAATTTCCTCGTGCATGGAATCCTGCAAAATATCACTATTTTTATCTTTTATGTCGTATCAGTCGGAGTGAAATTGAGAATTTGTTTTTCAATGTTGCTGCCGAAGGTTGGTGAATAGTTTCGATTTCTTGTAAATCGGAGGGGAGTCGCAAAAGGGAGGTGATTGCATAGTGTGTTATTTCAATGAAAAAGATAATTATTAAGTGACAGTCCCACAATACACGTCGGTAGGTAATGGGTGTATACGTAGTGTTGGTGCATGCACATCTCCACAGTAACGGGGATGGCGTGGATACGATATTGAGTCCTTTATTATTCTTATTATATTATTGCTATTTAAAACATTTTAATTTAATTAAGGCACAACCGTAAAACCTAATTCCACTTTTCAATGAGTATTTCGGTGCAAAGTTGGGAGATGGGAAGTTAGATTGCAGAGTCTCTGACGTATTTTTCGTTTCTTTCTGCTATAAAGATTCTCGTCTCGTTTCCCTCAGCGCGTCTTGAGCCATATAGCTTGTATCTAGTATCGTCTCCGCGTCTTAGAAACTGTCCAACTCACTTTTCATAGAGTGCTTATTGCAATCCGGAAGATAACGTGCAGGTGTATTGTTACTGCTCTTGTCTCTCCGACGCCCATGTTTACAGTGCAGTCGGGTTGAGATGCTGAGAGCACGTGGGCTGCGGGTCAATTTCAGGTTCCCGTGACTCTCAACTACTCTGTGGGCTCCTACGCGCGAAGGCCGTTCTGCCTCTCCTCGCTGACTCGTATCGCCGACGGGATCGCCCCACGCGTCTCCTTATAGGTGGCCATCGGCTCGCTCGCTGTCGGTCGATTCAAATTCCACGGCGTTTTTCCCTCACTTCGAACAGCACGCTTACGCACTGGTCTCGTCCACGTGTCGCCGCTACTGTGTGCGAGCGAAATACAACGCCTTTCGCGCTTCGCTGGTTTCTGCTGCTTAGCTCGTTTTGAGTGGGGCACAACCCCGTTTACGCGACCACTCCGTAACACGGTATCGTGCAACTCCAGCGTTAAATGAGGAGTCTCCGACGTTAAATTAAGAGTCAACATGGGTGGCCGAGTGAGTATCTTTAGAAGGAAGGACCATCATGGAAGTCACATCTGCACTTGTTATAATGAATAATACGGTGCAAACTCGAGTTACAAATAATATTTTCCAGCGATTTTAATGAAATATTGGGAAACAATTACGCGCTCTGAAGATGAGTATTCATGGTTAGCTTTTTTTTCTTTCAATATTCTTCCTTAAATAACTCTCCATTCAGGAGGTCAATGAGTAGATCATCACACTATTTACGATTACTGATTCTGAAGGTAATTCTGAGGGAGATCTATAGTGTTATTTTTCATCATAACCATTCGGGTTTTATAGACAATCAGCTGTATTAAGCTTATTTTACGACCAGTAGGTTTCTGTGTTCACGGCGTAATAGCGTATCTACAATTTTTCCCACCGCAGTAAAATACTTACCCAATTCTCCTAAAATTCGACCTTGTAAAACAAAGTTTGGGTGTGCTTAAATGCATTATAACCTTGTTTTAACTTCCAACAAGTCATGTTCTAAGACTACTTAGGCGCAAGCGTTATGACTGTCCAGTAGCTTTGTGTGGATTTTGATGATGGAATTTGGGGGAGACGTGACTGTCGTTGGGCCCTAGAATTCTGTCACCAGGTTGTTCGTCACTCTCGAACCTTCTACTGTCATATATCCTTCCCGCGCACGGACGTTTTCTACTGAAAACGTATTGCGTGCCTTATGATTAATTGAATTCAGTATCATGCAGCAGGAGCATGGCCTCTTATATTCTGTTATCGCTTTTTCTTCATTGGAATTTCATGGAAACGTTAGAGGTCGATCGCCCATTGTATGTATGTATGTAGGTACATAGTACCTGACTTTCGCTTTCTTTCGAAGCCCGTCCGTGTAGGGAGATTGATTGGTCGGTTAAGGGCTAAGGCATACATCTACATCTACATAATACCCTGCAAGCCACCACAAGGGTGTGTGGCAGGGGGTGATTTCTCACCAAACATGCACTACATATCATGCATAAAAAAGGAATAGTATTAATATAGTAGTCAGAACTACACTATTTAAAAAAGATAGAAATTGCAAAGCAAACATGCAAAAACATTCTGTTAGTAGGGTTAGCTTTAAGTACTCATACCAACATGCAGCTACCAATGCTATTCATTGCTACTCTCCGATAGGACATATTTACCGTTATTCGTATCTCTTATTGTGCGAGGGAAAAAGGACATTTTGAATCGGTCAGTTCGGCAATCAATTTCTCTAACTTTATGATTATGGTCCAGTCTGCCATAGTAAGTTGGGGTTCGTAAAATACTTTTAACATCATCACTGAAAACACTGCCTTGGAATTTGTGGAAGAGATTAAGTCTAAATTTCAACCTGCGATCTGACAATGATTCCCATTTCAATTCATTTAATAGACTGGTTACGCTAATATAATTATCGTATCGTCCCTTTACAAATCTTGCCGATCTTCGCTGCACACGTTCAAGTTCATTACTTAGACCGATTTCGTAGGGATCCCATACACTGGCAGCATATTCCAAATGAGGTCTAACAAGGGAAAAGTAGCTGATTTCTCGTACATGATCGTCACATTTACCCAATACTCTTTTAATGAAACCCAGTTTGCGATTCGCTTGACCCATTATTTCACGAATGTGTTTACCCCAGGAAAGATCATTTGTCAGTCTTATTCCAAGATATTTAATGGATTCCACGTTTGTTAATTCATTATTACTTATTTTGTAAGTGCTAGGGGGAGAGCTATTCTTTTTCCAAAAATTCATTACAAGACATTTCTTAAAGTTTAATTCTAACTGCCATGTATCACACCAAGTTTCAATTGCTTGTAGGTCAATATTTAAATATTCTTTATCATTCGGGCATAGAATTTCCCTGTACACTACTGCGTCATCGGCAAATAGACGAAGCTTACTTTTTACCACCTTTTGGATATCATTAATATACAAAAGGAATAGGAGTGGACCTATCACACTACCTTGTGGGACACCCGAAGTGACTTTAATTGCCGGTGAGGAAACACCGTCCAAAACAACCCTTTGAACCCGATCATGCAGAAAATCATTAATCCATGATATAATGTTACTGTCTAACCCATAAGATTTTAACTTCAAAATTAGTTTGCTGTGAGAAACCTTGTCAAAAGCCTTCTTGAAGTCGAGAAATATAGCATCCACTGGAATATTATTTTCGCCAGAAACTAAAATATCGTGGGAAAAGAGAGCAAGTTGAGTTTCACACGATCTGCTCTTTCGGAAGCCATGCTGGACATTGGACAATAAATTCTGGCTATCTAGGTGTCCCATGACTGAACTGACAATTATATGTTCTAGGACCTTGCATGAAATGGATGTGAGGGATATAGGTCTGTAGTTAGTGCATAAGGAGGGAGCGAAAAGGAGAGTATAGGTTTGGAGAGAGTTAGAGAGGGAAGTAGAGGGGAAATATTCTGCTTTTGGGGGTCTGATGGAAGGGTAGGGGGCCTATGAATTACGCTGCTTCCGGAGTTCGTTACGTTGCGCTGCGGCGACACATGCTGCGGCTTCACATGCTCGCCTCACCTTCCCTTCGCATTATTCGTGGCCCGATTCTCCTCCCTTCCCCGAGTATTCAACCCCCTTCCAACGTCCCCATCTCCTCCCTTCACTGCTCCCCCCCTCCTGCTTTCCGCCTCCCGCCCAGTGCCTACTCCATCGCACTCCTTCCTGGTTCGGTCGTTTGCAAAGCGCTAATAAACCCCTCCTTCCCAACCCCATCCGCCTACTCAAAGTTTCCGTCCCACCTCTTAGTCCTACAGCCACAATTTTCCACCCTCCCACCTATTCCAGGCCAACTGGCATTTCTCATCCCTGAATCATTCCGTATAGAATCCCTGTAGTACTTATTTTGTCAATTCTTGTTTTTTTTCAATATTGAAGATTGAATTGGATGGGCGTTGTGCCATTCTAAAGATTTTATTCGCGGGCGCTTGTTTTCTAAAGGGATTTTTAATCTAGGGAACATTCAGGTGTATAATTCATGGAGATAGAACCAAGGTTGAATCAATAGGCATAGGGTAAATAATTATTTTATAAAGGCGGAAATCGCTTTGTTGGCATTGCCGATGGAGTCAATAGGCTTTTGGCCTATGGATTCTGAAATCAGATGCGTGAAATACCGTTCATAAAAGCATCAAATGGTTCATCATTCGGGGCGATCATCCATCAAAGACTCTACTGGTTTAGTTGGGATGATACTCTCTACAAAAAAGATGAGTTTTTGCCATAAAAGTCACGTCTACGCACCGTTTCACTCTTCAGTTAGCACCCTTTACTTCTCATCCCACAAATTATGCCATTAAAATGCTTATTTCCTTCATCCATCTTCCTATCCTTCGCACCTTCTAACACCTTATCACTTGTTTATTTATTACCTTCATATTTTTTCATTATGCTTCCAAATTTCATTTTGTATCTTACTTTATTCCTCTACAGTTCATAATGCCTCTTTCTTCTTTGTTTCTCTCTGCTCTTCTCTCTTTAGGTTTGGTTGGAAGAAGGGACTTTCAAATAAAGATGTTTATCCATCTATCTTCTGTATCCTTTTTCTAACCCATATCTCCCAAGACTAACTAACTAAGAATTGTCTAACCTCACCGTTCATGTTAGTAAGACCAAGTTTCACAACTTTACAGCAAACGTTCCACACACCTAATAGCTTTTATGCTAAATGCTCATTAGCATCAATTATACCACCGGGATCCAAGAATCATGATAGTACGAGTTCATAAAACGTGCTTTGGCGCTGATGATAGCTCAACTTCATAATTGAACTACAAGCTTTCCGTTTTTTCGATAATCTTGTAATTTATAATTCCGTATTATTAATATTCATACTTGTCACACTACTTCTACACTATATCCAAGTTGGAGTTATTTTTTTCGCTGTTATTCTGAAAAAATGTTTCAATGGTTATTTGTGGGACATTTTCCCTGTGTTGGAATAGCATTGAGTTTGATTGCTTAGGTATGTTAGTAGGGCGCTTATTATTATTACGATTTCCGGTAAATATTTTTTCCCGAGTATTTCTGGAGCTATTATCGTCCCTCCAATGTTGGGAATTTCAACTTTTTCGTTTTTTTATTCGCCTCTTCCCCTTTTTCACTTCTCTTGACCTAATATGCGATCTGAAAAATATATTTTTATTATAGGTTTTTTTGCAGTTAACGCTTGGCTGGTTGATAATGTGGTCTCATTCAATAATTCATGTTAAAAATCAAATTAAGTTTTGCTCTTGTTATTTTGTCTTAATATTTTTCGGTAATTACGGATCAATTATTACCAAAGAGTATTAACGTATTTTTGGTATTTGTTTGAATAATTACTCTTATTCGAACATTTCATATTCTCTTTTTTTGTGTTCCGAAATCAAAATTCATGTAAGCTATTTCGTAAAATCACCTTGCATAAAATTTGTCAGTTTTTGTCGGGGTAGAGATTTTTATTCAGCCGCGAGTGTGAATTAATTGACTGTCGTGGGTATAATCACCTCTCCAACGTACTCTGAACAGCACGCAAACAACTGTGAGCGATTGCATTGGTCGATGTCATTGAAATTCTCTCGCAAGTACTTCGTGATCACGGTGTAATTAATCATTGAGACTGAGCACGTTAGTAAGTTAGGCGCGTTAATGTCGAGACTTGAGTGTCGAGGAGTACACGTAACCTTGTATAAAAAAAGATACTATACCCTCGACAGTCTTTTCTTGTGCATCGATCGTCCCGAGCGGTCCCTTGAAGAATATCATTCACCTGTAGGTTTCGTATTCATACATGTAAATGCTGAAATGTTAGGGATCATTTTAACATGCCAACAATCGGTGTAAGGAGTTTTCTGATTCATGAAACGCGCTTGGCTGCCATTTTGCATGGCAGGTGACTTAATAGACGTAGCTTCGCGTATTCTTTGCTACTAACTCCTCGGTCGCATTACTCGTATCGCTTTCATAAAATTTCATTTTCTTGATGGCTGTGGAGAGATAGCATCGTTTTGGTCTCACTCGCGTACGGAGTGGACGACGCAATTTTCCAACGTGACCCTACCCTATGGTACTGACTCGCAACATTAATGTCTCCTTCAAATTATCCATTATCGCTTCCCTTTCACGGAATAGAAGTAACATTCCTGGTGTAATGAGTATTCGTTAACTGATTTTCGAATCGTCGGAATGAAAACGTGATGAGCCGTACAGACAGCAGGTCGGCTTTAACAAACGTTAATGTCACCGACCTCTTCGTGTTAGTGCGATTGACTCTGCAAATTTGTCCAGCGCAGATTGAGTCGAAATTCCTTCAAAATGTTCATTTAAGTACTTTAGACGCAAGCTAGATCCATCCCATCGTTGAATCGGCGATAATCAAGCCGTACTCATGCTCTGTTAACGGTGAAAATGGTGTGTTGTCCCATCGATACCATTTCTCATCGCCTTTCGTCCCAATTAGCGAATTCTTTTCGTTTGTAATCCTGCGCGAAAAGCATAAATTAGCTAAAGGTGTCCAGAGAGGAAAATATGCGCGGTCTCAAAAACCCTTTGCTGGTGAAAAATGTGCGAAATATTTCAGGAAAGTGGGTGGCGGATTCTTCGTGAAGATTCATCAGACTTTACGAACGAGGAGTGCGGAGCCTAATTGATGTGACAACTCGTAATCGATAACAACAGAGTATTTTTCTGTAATCGCATCGCGAGAATTATCGCTCATCAATTTATTTTGCGTAATTCGATAAATCCCCGTCACATGATTCACTCTTCCATATCCTCCGCTGCCAACCTTCCACACCAACCCAGTTCCTCTCTCCGCTGATCCTCCGCCGACGAGCGAACGGTTAACGCACCCCCGACACATCAAAAGCACTCGCCCCGACATCACCCCCTTTCACCCCGCCACCCGATCCCAACCCTTCCTACGGTCACCTTCCTCGCCTGCCCTCTCACCCCCCGCCCTCTCGTGTAATTAGATCCCAACTCCACTGTTTATCGCCGCACCTCCTCTCTCTCTCCCTCCTTCCCTTGTTCCACCCCCTCGAAATCACCCGGCCTCCAAACCCCTTCCCCGCGCCTCTTCTCACTTTTTTCTTTCTATCCCATCCTAGATCCTGGTCGGGGTAGATTTTAATCGTGCCTCTGGACCGCCCACAGCTTAGGGAAGGAGGAGGGAACGGAGAAGCGGGGATCTCACCCGGCGTTTTAACCTCTCGACCTTCTCCCGCCTTCCCCGAAAAACCCTTGGCCTCAAGCCCCTCCCGAAAAACCCCTCCCGCTCCCTGCACCCCTTGCCTTACACCCCACTCCCCTTTCACGCCACCGTAATCCTTGGCTTCCCGGCAAAGGCCCCCCCGAAGCAATTAGTTACCTGAGACCCTTATGCCCTCGTCTCCCTCATTCATCCACCCCACCCATATTGCCCCTTCTCCCCTCACCACCTCCGGCTCTCTCGTTCCTCCGGCCTACCTCCTACGCATACCCTCCGCCCTGCCCCTACGCAATCGGTATCATTTACGTAACGTTGCCGGGGAATGCCCACAGTTATATTACCGCGGGCGATGTGAAGTGGCAGATAGGGGGTTTGCGTGGGGGAGTGTGGGGTGCCGGCCAATGGGTGCGATTCTCTCGCCTCGCCACGCTGTTGCTGGGTCGTTCCTCCCCTCGGACGTTGATTTGCCTTGCGGGAGTAGGGATAGACAGACGGGTTGAGGCGGGTGAGAAATCGTAACTCGCCTCCGGAACATAAAAAAAAAATATCAATGCCCGTTTCTGTGGAATGCTGTAAAGTTTGGCACTCGTCGCTTCCTCTCGAATAAATTGAGTTCATAAAGGGAAAGGAAGCTCGATCAGGATAGAGCTGGGATCCTGAGCATAAAGCCAAGTCCCTCCAGCCATATTGCTTTTTCGTCGCCGAAGCCCACAAGAACGAGAGGACAATCGAAGCGAAAAGCACCCGAAAAGATTGGGAGGGTTTCTGAGGATATCATTAGTGGTGAACTCCATGCGGACCCATGTGTAATATAGAGGATATAGGGAAGGGTAATACGGATCAAATGGTTCATTAGGCCGAACGCTGACCAAATGAAGTGTCACTAGTCCAAGTCCTTCCATTGTCATTAATGCTCTGTGCTTGGGATGATTTATGAGTGCACGCCAAAGGGTACTAGCCTCTTTCAATGCATCATTGGAACCAATGACCGTGTTAGCATATTGAACATTTTGTACATTTCTGATTTAATTACATTGCCGTGAACGTAGTGTGATACGAATGTGATTTATTGGTCGTTCGAATTCTGTAACACACTCCACTGTCTAGCATTAAACTCCATTCTAGACATACTCATACTACATACTCATGTGGCCACATTTATGCAATTAAATCGTGCTGTGATCCTCTATAGTTCAAGTTAGGTAAGTACGTATAAGTACTTATTTTCTTCTAACAGCGGAATTATGGCTCCGAGACAGAATAAAACGTTGTATCTGTGTTGATGATAACGAGTGATTCTGAGTAGCTATGTAAATGAGACCCCTAACTACGTAGGTTAACCATGTGAAATGTCAAAATCATTTTATGAAAGAGAATTTGAGGAGTAGACGATATGCATTCAATGGTTTGTGGCGTAACACTGGAATTTCATTCAACAATTTCATGTGGAGTTTCAACGCATAGGCGTCATCTTAAGGTTCCTAACGATGACGTGTATGCGTTGAAACTAGTCACACCTAAAAACTTTTATGTGGAAATATACTTGGTTTTTAAGTGAATTAAGGATTTATTCGATTTTTATCAAAATATGTGAGTCCTCTCCTTACCACTTACTTTATTCGAACACTCCTGCCTTTTTCACTTTTTTTCCTGGTGTGTGGGCTGCGACGTAGTGAAAACTTTTTTCGAAATTCCTTCTTTTACATTTTCAGGTGCACAATGTTATTAATATGTTAATTAGGATGACTTTATAGTGTAGGAAATAATTTAGGGTACCTGATGACAGACTTTAGAGACTCTATATATAATAAAGTATATTTAAAGTCTAACTCAAATTAAAGTCGTAAATTACTGTACCTAATAACTTTCATTCATCACATTGCTGTATCTACACCACGCAGGAAGTTGGAAGACAAGGCTTAAGCTTATGCTTTTCTTCATCACTGGCAACATTATGAATTCTGGCTTGTTCTTCAGGAGTTTCGTACATATTACCGCGGGTCGTGTTAAGTCTGAAAGTTAAGTTCGGCTTATAAATTTCTCGTATCACTCGTCGCAATTCAGTTTATTTTCTGTCTCGCTCCTCTATTCTCTCTTCTGATTCTCTCTCTATTTAGAGGGATTGTGATCTTCACATCCTAAATCTTCTTCCAATAATTCGAGTGTTCTCTGCGCTGGACTTGCTGATCAAGGAAACCATGTTAAAACAATTGAATTAGACTCTAATTATATTGAAAGTTCTTGATGAGTGTTTACAAGAATAGCTAAAGTTACATTTCAGACTTGATTATTCTTTTCATCTGTTGATCGTCTACTGACGAGCGCTAGGCTTCTTCTTTCCTCCGAAAAAATAACTCTCTACTACCTTTGACGAATAAAATAACTCTCTCTCTCCTGTGATAAAACTGCTTTTAATGGACCTTTCAGTTTCTCTTTCCCTATGTATTCTCTTCTACTTGCCGGTTTAAATTACAAACACTTCTTATTTCAGAATTAATGGCAACTTTATCTCCTAGGTTTGGCTGATTAAGCTCCTTTTGAGGAAGACCAAATAGCAATCCATGATTTTCGGATAAATAACTCTACTACCTTTGACGATTAAAACAACTCTCTAACCTATGGTAAACAATAAATGGTTTTTATTGTACCTTTCAGTTTCTCTTTTCTCATATATTTCGTTCTACCTGCCGGTTTAAATTGCAATCACTTCTTATTTCAGAATTAATGGCATCTCCTAGGTTTATCTCCTAGGTTTGACTGATAATGCTCTTTTCGAGTAAGCACAAATAGCGATCCACAATTTTCGTGTTCCTGCCTTATATTTTTTGGCTATCCACTCCGCATCGTCTATTCCAATGCTTTATTCTCTCCAAACCGCACTGCCACTACCCTCGTGAGGAAACCGCTCCCCTTAACTCATTCCCCTCGAATAGCCCTCCTCCTTTTCCAACCCATATCCATTTATCCTCCTTCGCTTTCGCTCTCCCTTATTTCGGCCCTCTCCCCTCACACTCCGCCCCTTACCGCCTGTTCATACAAGCGTTAACTTTATTACAGGTTTTTTTCGTAAATCGGACCGGAAATAATTTCTGGCTCCCGAGCGGAAAGAACGCGTGACAGAAGGTTTTGGAGGATCAGGGTTCTTGGGGGAGTAGGGACGTATGGAAAAGGAAGGAAAGAGGAGGAGGAAATTAATGGTGTTCAAAACAAAAGTCAAACGGAATATGCTTCTTAATTGCTGTGACTTGGCGCTCGTAAGGGACCGGAAGGAGGGAGGAAGTTAATGCTTCGCTCATTTTTTTGCACGGTGCGCACCTTTCCGTTGTATCCTTTTACGCAAGATTACTTCAATAAATGAGACTCTATTGAGATGGTTTGTCGTTGTCCCTCTCTACTTTTTGCCTGGTTATCTGTAATATAGATAAATATATACGACCGGTTGTTCTGGCTCATTTTAGTTTTCACGAAGTGATATTTCGCTCTCCAGCCACTTTTGCCGACGGGCTGGTTGGGGTAAAGAATGCGCGATGATGAATTAAATATTTCTTCAAATTTTATGAATATTCCAAAATTCTATAAAAATGGTAGAATTCCTACGGCAATATATATACACCTATACATAAACGAATAATGTTAGTGTGATTGCTCCTAGTACAAACAATCGTATAAATAATCAAGCAATCGATTATCTCTTAGCGATCGATCGATTAACATTTCATTAATCCGTAGTTCAACTGTATGAGCTAAATTAATTTTAAGGAATTTTTTCTACATATTTCCCTCTGTGTTTACATTTTATTCGAGTTTTGCTATCCGTTTGAAACCCTGGCCATAGTTTATTTTTAGCAGCTTAATAATTGGTTACCCCATCCCGTCCGTTGGACAGTTGACAAAGCTTTGAACTTTTGTTTACGAATACATCGAGTATGGAAATAACCAACGCCAGCCATCTCACCGATTCCAAATATTGGTATCGCAATTGACTTCTATAAATATTGCCCTAATGTGGCTCTCGTTCCGCTCCAGTGCTTTTGGATGCTCTCATGCTTTTACTCGCTTGGCGCTTTGACGTTGCTGATCACATTATCGTCTAATGGAAAAATACATGTTCAAACACTAGAGCTTTGGAATGGTATCCTTCCACTATATCTTGCCGGGCACAGTTACCTTCAAAAAAACATGAGAATGTGAGCCGCATTTTTGCGTCCTCATGACTACGGGTATCTTCCTCTCTCCGTTTGTGGATCAAAACTTTGTAAAACATTTTGCTCTTCAGATGCTGAGATGGTGCTTCTTTAGGAGTAAATGGTATGATTGATTGCAGTACTACCTACCTACGAGAAAAAAAAATACTGCAAAAATATAGAGATCGAGGCCTTGTAATTTTTTTGAATAAGTGAATTATGAATAGCTTTTTCATGATATTGCATCACATCTGCTCGAAAAATTACTCTAACTTGGCAGCGAGTTTTGCGTTACTCGTAGTAACACCTGGGGTGGGGTCACTGATCTTTTATTCGCGCGATCGTTATCAATGAGCGAACTCATGTAGAAACTTACTGCTCTCAGCAATCATCATGATGACTGACTCTAACGGAAATTAGTGATTTGAAGCGCCGGGCAAAAATTAAAGAATCAGCGTTGCATTTTCGCTCAGCAAAGCAAAATTAATAATATCGGTAACGAACGCGATCGTGCGCGTTATGAAGATTAGTGATCGGCCCTCTGGTATCTTTAATTTAATGAATAATATCTGGCTGTGCCAAATCGTTCCTTAGCAATAAAATTCCATTGATTTTATTCCGTTATTATTCAATGGTATAAAAATAACTCCCATCTTGGTGATCCATCTGACCTCAATTTTTCGGTTGTGCTCACCGCACGAGTACATCTACTAACTTCCCTGCCAACCAGCTCGAGTGTAGATGGGAGGGGACGAATTTACGCCAAGCATTCACTATTTATATCGTCACTACTTATAAACTCTAATGTTTATGCATACTACCGACTGAGAACTTATTATAAATATAACGCGGGGAACTCGAAACATTTTTTTTCATCCAACATGCAAGAAAAGAAGATATTTGTAGAATTTAAGAAATATTAAGACTATGCATAATTTATATTGATGCCTCATGCTCAGGTTATCAAAAATGTACCACCCGTATTTTTATATTAACTCTGATCTAAATGGTTAATGTATATCTATCTATTATGTGTAATGTGTACGATTGTATCATCGGGTTAAGGGAAGTTATTTTTATGAAGACAACCTTGATTGGCATACCTTGATGTAATAATAGACTAAATAAAAACTGTCAGTAGGTAAGGTGCTATATCTTTCGCGAGCCCTTTTAGTACTTCTGTAGGTATTCCTTACTGGTAAACGCAAATTAGGTATTTAGGTACATACATATTATTTCGACCACAAGGTTCACCTCGTTTCCTTTTCACCCAATGATGTGTTAGAGTATAGTATCTGGAGATCGATTTATTTTTATCCATTGAGCAAATCCAGTGTGACGGAAAGAAATTGAAGTATTGAAGGATTCAAAAGGAAATACGATTACTCACGTAGATTTGGATAGCATAATGGGGTAATAATGGTCCAATCATTTCAACATTCCCTCGTAGCATGTTCCTTTACTTTCCTACCCTTTTCTCGCTCTCCATCATTCCCAAAATAATGCGAGGAGATTCTGGTGATTGTTAGATTCCACTTATATGGCATCCGATGTACGTTTCGAAGTACTGCAATGGGGGAGAGAGAACTGCGAGTTAAAGCTACGAGCTTTCAAAAAATTTTATGCAAGGAGACGTTTGTTCATTTGCCATTCCTCTTTTTAATCATGGTCTGTTTGTCAGCCAGCTGGCATATTTTGCCCCTGCTGGGCCGGCACCATGTCAAGGAACAAAATATGCCAATCTCTGCGGAAACCTCGAAATGAATGACAGGATATATACCTATTTAATTATTTAGTTATTATCGTTTGTATTAGCGTTATATTAGTTTTAGGAATTAGCGTCATTTTAATATATTACTTTAAAACCCAGTTAGTCCTAAGTGTCGATCAAACTTCGTGAATTGGGGTAAAGTATACGGAATTGTCTCCTCTTTCGTCAACCATATCTAGTATCCCTTTCCATATCCAGTTTCAGTATCCCTTTATTTATTTTTCGTTCTGATCTGATATACTAATTTGAACTTCACCCACGGGAATTTTAAAACCTATGAATTGGTCTGAATTTGGTCTGAGCTAATCGCTCTCCCAAATGATTGTATGAATAAAAACGTGGCAGCCAATTTTGCTTTTATAAATCTTCTATTAACGTAATATATTTTTCACCTCCTTTGTTTTTCAAATCATCATTGCCCCATAACCGATAAGCTTCCGAATCCCTTCTTTCGGGAAGTCTAGGAATCATATTTTATCCTTTCTATTCCTCTCACCCGTTTCCCTTTCACTCCAAGTTAAGATTGCAGCGAAGGTAAAACCTGATGGAAGTCATTCTTTCGCACGCAATCCTCTCAAACGACACTTCTCCATATCTATTATGGAGCCATCGTTTCCTTGCCATATCTATGCAACAGTGAAGGAGAGAACGCCCCCGTTTCGGGAGTATTCAAGGGTTTTCATTGTTTTTATGTAGATGCGTCATCAAACAGTGTCGACAGAAAGTCATGCCCTTGGAGCTGTTGACACATCCGGCACTCAGGGTTTTATGTTTAAATGAAAAGTGTTCAACCATAGGGTGATAATGCTGGTATTACACCGGCAGATACCAACCTTACATGCAACATTTAATCATGACTTCCATGAATCTATATCGTTTTAGCAAATTTTATCGGGTGAAAATTTTATTTATATCTTCGTTATTACGATGAATTTTCCTGGTATATAATTTCATTTCCTTTTTCGACGACACTCTCCCATGCTCACTCGATTCTAATGGGATTTTGGTATGTTTCCTTGCTAGCAATCCCGAGGGAACTTAACGTTGTGTAGCTTGGTGTGCTGACCCCGAAACATCTTCGGTCTTTTGCGGCTGCTAAACTCGTTCGAAATGTTTGCGACGTCGGGAACTTGAGGCAGAAAGTTAAGTTGTTTTCGACTGCTCCGCGAATGCTCGCCTGGGCGGCGCCTCTTCTTCTCCGGCGAATGCATCTCGGATCTCTTCGGCTCCGAGCAGGAGTTACTGCCCTCGACACTTCCCTCTACTTCGAGTAATCGGAAGGGGCCTTGAGTTGGGAGAACGTCGATCGCGCTTTAACATCGTCATTCGAGAAGGCCGTCCGATGTCTTTTAGCCCGGAGCGTGCAGGTCAGAGAAACTCGTCCTTGGTCCCTGAGACGCATTCTGATCTTTTTCTTTTCTCAATCTTGTCCTCACTCTTTCCGCCTCCTCCTCTCATACCACACTATTATTTTATTCCTTGTTTTTCTCTCCTCCCCCTGAGTTGGCAATGAAGGAAACAATGTGAGTTTGAGGTCCAAGGAATTGCTCCTATGGGTTTAGTCCTTTGGCCGATGAAACTATTAAAGTTAAAGGGCCATTTTCGAAAGTATTTTTCCTTTATTTCACAAATTAATAAGTAAGTATATTAAATAATCAATGGCAGCGCCGTATTTCGATTAAAGTTACCCTCCATCCAAACATATGATAAAACATTTTACGCACCATTCCCCCAATTCTTTGCGAAAAACGAGGTTTTAATACCCAAAAACAATTCAATCTGAAGATTTGTGTTGATAAATCTGTTTTTATGCTGTATTCTAGAATTAACTCCTCAAAAATTATTTCTACAAGTGTTTGAAATATCCCTCCGGATGTGTGCCAATATTCCTGATAAAATTGTGCACTTGTGCGCATAATTCAGGATTAGCCTGCTCTCCCCATTATTTGGGCTAACGCGTCTGGGAATACGGACTACTCCCGCTCAGTAATATTGCTGGCTGCGCCACTCTTCCTCCTCCCTCTTCCCGGACGTCCCGTTATGCCAGTCATCCCGGGAATCGCCCCCCGGGAGCGGCGGGCTGTGAGTCCGGGGAATCCGATGTGTTGGGATCCGCGGAGGGGAAGGGATATCGCTTTGGGGGTGTGCGGAGATCAGGAAGACATGAAGGGGGGTGGGGAGGAGTAGGAGAGCTCGATCCTAGAGTGTGGGCGGACGGTAAGTTTTAGTGGAGATAAGGGAGACACTGACGCCTCCCCGTCGGCCTGGCGGGGTGTTCGGGAGGCTCTTCTCACAAGGGGTTTCGTTCTCCCCCCCTACTCTTGAGAAGGGGGTTGCGTGGCGGTTGGCACGGCAGCGGGCGTCGGGTGGTGGGACACCCTCCTCTCCCGTCTGTCCTCCCACATTTGTCCCCTTCCCCTCATTCGAGGAGCCTCCACTCCCCCTCCCCTGAAGGGTAGGGTCTAGGGTGTGGTTGTGTTCGAGAGTGAGGGGCGCCAAAGGTCTTCGCAGTGGATCGGGTTGGCGGGAGCACCGAGGGTAGTGTTGTTCCTTTCTGAAGTGGGACAAACCGGCGTTGAGCATGGAAAAACGGGCGAGTGTGGTGGGTTCCCTTTCTCGAAGGCTATAACGTCTCAACCTTCGACTTCAGCCTCTTTCTGGTGGCCGTTTTAAGGAGACCCTGAGGACCTATGTCCGAACATCTATGGTTTACTTTTTACTCGAATGTATCCTTATTTTAAGCTAAAACGTTATTTTCTGGCGTGAGCTCTCTATGAAGAGATAAGTTCTCGTCCCTTGTCTCTATAAATCTCTTTAGTGTTCAAAGCAAAGCGCATAATGTATATATAGTAAATAGATTTTTCTCAAGGAGCATTTATAAGTTAGGTTTATATTGTCATCGCGTATGATACAATTCACGCGAAATAAATTTGATTTTTAAGGCATAAATTACATATATTTACCATTATTCGTTGCCCAGAAGAGAGAACCAGGAATGAAATTAAATTTTTATGGTCGTTTATGGGCTGCTTAAGAAATTCTCCAAGAGGTATGTGGTTTAACGTCATATTTTAATGGTTAGAACGGCCGTAGAAGTGCTCATCCGCAGAACTTAATAATAGACCGATACTAGTCGTGAAGTAATGATATGTCGTACATACTTATTACTGGTATCACGGTTTTCTGGCATTTGACCTCACCTTTTGACGTCACTATTGCGTTTTAACGCTGAAGTATTCGTATTTAGCTGTTGATCGTATTCATTTTCGACTTCTCAGGGCTTGAATTATTTTAAGGATGCAACAAATTGTTATGTTAACCTGGAATTTATTAGGTATATCTCTTTATATCATTGAAAACCTACTCACAAAATGAATTTGATATGCCCTTAAATTCCTGATGAACGTACTTTTTATAGAACCTTTCGGAAGGAATCATACACCAGATGCTTTCTTTTATATAATACTCTTATTAGTGCAGTTGAAATTTAACGGAGATGGACTGCGCGCAGCCACTCCGATATTCCTGCTCCACACATTGGCAGTGCTGTGGACAACCCTCGTGAATTGCGGGGGTATTTTTTATTAGATTCCATTTTTTTTCATGCTTATGAGGTATTCCCTCGGTCATCCCACTGTTTGTTTTAATGGTTTTATTTTTTTTATTGCCTCTTGTTTTCATTTTACGGCCCGGGTATTTTGTGCTTTCGTTCGGGTGGGTTGTTAGAAATGAGGCTTCCCCTCCAACTTGTTCTCTCTCTCTGGTGCGGAAGAAGAGCAAGGGTGTTTCACTTGTTTGGAGCAGCCTGTAAGTCCTCTCCTCTCATTCTCTTCTCTTTTCTATCGTTCCTAATATTTTTCCATCTCCTTATTTCCATCTTCACCTTTTCTTTGAAGGCTAACCTTCTCCTCGACAGTAAATTGTACTCCTTGGCCCATTGATATACCGTTTTGGTAAACAACGATAACCGCCGATTCGCAAAAGAAAGGGAGTAGGCACGCAGTAAAATGATTGCTGTGACAGTTAAATAGTCATTTATCGGAAGTGTGTGTGCGGGAGATGGTGTGACGTTAAGTAAAGTGCTCAAGGCGAGATATTGCTCATTTAAATGTCAAGGGAATGCTGCAGAGCGGAAAACTATAATAAGTTTGCGTAGTGGTAGTAATCGAATGGATCTCACAAAAAATCCAGTTACATCAGTATGCAGGGAACGAGTTCTGTCTAAATGTTTGTCTACTCTCTGACTTCTCTCTTTCAGTTTATTTTTTGCACATTGATTTCTATTTTTATTCAAAAGCACTTTTGTCTAATCGCCGACGACACATCTGGAGAATACCGAGGATGAGGTAGCGTTTCTATTGAACTATTCTTGGGTGTCAACCCCAGAGCTTCGATATTTGGTTAGAATAAGCTTCAGTTGACGATTCTTCAGCGAAATTTCACTCATATTTGGGTTATACATGGATTTACATGCGTACTCGGGTTTTTAAATGCGCTAAAAATGCCACGTGTTCTGCTACTCATGGTCTCACTAGAATATAATTTTGAAGCATTTTAATCGGATTAATGAAAAAAATGATCGGGTGTGAAATATAACGGAGATTTAGTGATTCTCAAACTTGGTTTGCAATTATATGGACATTACTACTTTCATGGGAAATCAATTGTGTTTTCTTTTTTGAAATGTAGTAGTGTTAAATTAAATGTAGGCAATCGAAAGGAGTCATTTTTAAATTAGTAAATTAGATGATTCAACTTAAGACATCTTACAATTAGTGCATCTCATTGGTATGTGAAGTGAATTGTCTCTGTGGAATTAGATCATCTGAAATAACTGAGCAGAGTGGATTTGGTATCTACTTGCTTTACCCTCACATCTTGCAGAAAATATTCACGGGATACACCCATTGACCCTGCTGATGTTCCTGCGCTTGCGTAACGGGAAAAGCCCATCTTATGGGTTCTCCTGTGGGAGGGGGAAGATCTTCGGTAAGGAAAATTCTATCCTTCCGGCGCGACTCGGCATTGCGTAAGTTTTCGGGGCGTGGACCTCGAGGCTAGATTACGTGAGCAAATGAGTGGTGAGAGAGAGAGAGAGGTGGTTGGGTGGCGGATGAAGCTCCGGTTCCCCCGCCCGGTGTGGACTGGACGCAAGACAGCCTCGTCCTCCGCCCTAGCCGACCTCCAAGTGGGTGGTCTCGGAGCCGCCGCCGGAGGCTAGGGCTTGTGGGAGTTGACGGCACGGGGAGGGTTTATAACATTCATCCGTGGATTTGGGAAAGGGAGAACGGGAGCGCGGGAGGCGTGGTTCACAGAGAAAGAAGGGAGGGGGGGGGGCATGGTCTTCCCTAAAAAAAACTACACGCCTCATCCCGTCCTCCTCCCTGGACATGTTATTATAATTTAAGAAGACCCCCCCGGGGCCATGATTAAGCGTGCGACGATCCGGCAATTTTCCTCCGAACTTCACGAGGTCGTAATCCTCTACCTTCCAGCAACTAGTCCCGAGAGCCCTATTTAAGTGGGTTGGTAGTTTGGCATTCATTTCAATCTTCACGCCCACTCCGGGCTGTTGTCCACCATCCCCACCCTCGAACAGATGCGTTCGTATTTAACAATTTCACGGTGTTGAAACCTTCCTCAAGGGTCTTAATTACCCAGTTTTAGGCGATCATTGCGTGCCCTCCGACCTTAAACCTCGGATACTCTCCAGGATCTTCGTAATCAACGTGTGAAATCACTCACTAAGGGCCTCGAAGCACACACACGTTTGTTGTCTCGGCTACCGGGGCTGGTAAGGAGGCCACACGGTGTCACAGCTTCAAAAGCGCCTGTGGCCGCTCCTTAAGGAGGTGTGCAGGAATGGTGGGAGCGGAAGGAGTCGGTGGGTTTGAAAGTAGAAGATACTCTGAGAGGGGCGCCGAGCAGTGGCCACCTGGGTGCTGGGATGTTCACCAGGGCGAGACTTCGGGCGCAGGATTTATTTGCCCGAGCTGGGTTTAAGCTGTGTGAGCACCCAGGGACAGAGGAAGGGTTGGCACACTGGGAAAGAGGCGAAGGTGGTTGTGAGGGCGTTGGAAGTCGACGAGGTGTATATACTACTCTCCTTCTTAGGTGGCTCTTCCACGAACATTCTCAAGCTCGGGTTGTAAAAACGAGGAAAGGTTCAGCATGAGCATTTCTTACATCTCACTGGCCTTTTCTCCCAGTGCAATTCGGTCAACGATCTAGAAAACTCTTTATAATAACAGTGTTTAATTTACCTTTGAGCGTTACAAATACAGTACGGGGTTACTATTTAAGCGCTCTTTCATTTCCTAAAAATGCATTAGCAAAAGTGGCTAATTTCTTCGATAATAAATGTAAGGTCGTCTTTGATATTACGCGATTGCTGGTCGAATTATCTTTGTAGAGAACCAGGGAATCACATTTTTTACTAAATGATTGGCATGGAAGTTCACTTAAAGAATTAGCTAACTCTTTGTTGTTGGCTTTAGAATTTTCTAGTTTTCGATATCGTCTCACTCTCATTTTGAATCCACAGCGCTAGCAACCCGAGTTAGCCGAATAAAATTCATTGAAATTTTCAAAGAAAACCCGTTGATAGATGTTAAGTGTATCTCTATGCCCATATGGATGGAAAGAATATGGAGAAATAACCTTGGTAAACTTTTCACCGCGATTTGTTTAATATGAAATTGTGTGCTATCGCATTCCATTTTACACGTGATCGTTTGATCGTACAAATTTGGTATTATTTTTTTATATATTGTACAATTTTAATGTCCAAAATTGAATTTCTATGGTAATTATATAACATTTAGCTATATATCCTGATGAATTATATGTTTAATAACACTTAGTTTCTCTTTCTTTTTTCAGGTGAGTTTTGCGACAAAATGCCGAAGAAGCAATTTCCCAAACCGTTCCGAAAGTGAAAGAAAACTGATCCCACAACATGAGTAGATCATCCTCACCATTGTATAACTTTAAAAGATAATGATTTCCAGAACTGTGAGTATATGTATTTTTATGGTGTGAAAGGACTAAGATATGATCAGATACAAATTTTCCACGCCCTGCAAGTGGTTATTGCATCCTTTTTTCATAGTCAATAAATATACAACTATGAAAATTATTTTTCTAAGGAATATGACCGAAATTACATACAAATAAGTAGTGGTGAATCAATTTTAAATTATGGGAAGCCGTTCCAGGTATAGACATTAAAATTTTCTGAAAAATTTGAGAGAATTTAATTCTTAGTTTTTTTCTATTTTCGTTCAAACAATATGAATTGCCAGTAAACTATTTCTACTGACAATCTACCGTTATTGAAATATGGGAAGGAATGAGTGTGGACATTTTTCTAAAACTTACTCACAAGAGCAAGACCGTTGTCGTTGTTGAGATTGAAAGTAGTTTGTTTCTTATTTAAAATTTTTATTTCATTTATTTTAATGACTGAGAGAAATTTTAGAACCACTATTCTTGTTCACATTACAAAAGAATGCACTCATCACAAGTATATTTACGTACGCATTTATGGATAGTAATGTAGGTTTATAAAGTCATCGTTTCACTAACGTCGTCATTGTCATTTTCCCGAACGATGGGAAGGCGAATTTGTTCGTGGTGTGATTGCGTACGGCTATTTACCACTTAATATAACGTGAATTAATAAACCTCTTGCGAATGTAGCATTAATCGGGATTTAGGTGCGTGGCTACTGAGGCCATTTCGCGCGCTTAAAGCAACTCAATAGGGAACATGGCATCCAATCATATCCTGAATGGAATTCCAAACTGATATTTGCGTAAGCCTCAAAGCAAGCTTGTTTTCATTGGGCCAACTGGGTGGATAAATTGTCGTCAATTGGCATTTTGATCATTTTGAGCATTGGTATCAGGCATCCGACGACGCTTTTTTATGATATTGGTAATTAATTACATACCCCTAAGAGATTAATTTTCATGAAATAAGTCATGATGTATTTTTAATATCCCAACTTAAATTGTGAATATTTGCCTGCGATAGCCAAAATAACAGCCTTCAATAATTCCTATGAAATGTATTTTAGCACTAGATGTATGTAACTTCGATAGAATCTCATGACATTTTTTCAAATAATATTCTTGACTATACTTGTATGAATGTGCTTCAAAGATTAGAGATACTGTAGATCATATACGCATCCGTTTTCTGGAGCATTGCTATGATGATATAATACAGTATATCCACTGTGAGTATTCCTCACGACCTCGTGAAACTTGTTCTGAAAAAAGTTAGGCATCTCAGCGCTTATGCTGCGACATATGTGTTATTGCAGTTCGAGTACGTGACCGTATTTTACTGCTATTTCTACAAATAGTTGAAGAAATTACTTTGCATATCTACTCTATAGATATGCATTATTTGGAACCACTGGTCAAAAGAGATATAATTGAACCTTCGAAGAGCACTATTCATAAGCTGGAACTCGTTCTCTAAATACAGTTGTTGTAATTCATAAGTGTATTTGGAAACTTTTCCAAATATTTATTTAACTTTGTGAATATTTTTCTTCCCGAAAAGAGTTTTATGCTAGCAAGAACACGAAGAAATAGTACTTTGATACGGCATCTACTAGTAGGCAATTAACTTATACGGAATTGACTTATATTTTATTATTTTGATTTTTTTTATCAGTTCTAAATGATGTTGATTTTACCGTCCAGTCCGTGAAAAATACATCGATTTCACCCTAAAGTGTGTTTGTAATCTTTATCTATGCCTGCCAATAAATTGACCGACTTCATGGTAGCCTTTTTGCAGTAGCTGACGTATTTGTAGCGATAACCTTCTTTAACATCTATATTTTGGAGAGAAACTGATTCCATTCCTTTAGGTGGTATTTATCTCGCATCAAATCGTGCATAATTTGCTTCCTTAACTTTTCTCTATTGCTGTAGATGGCGTGCGAGGGGATAATGCCTCAACGGCCGGCCACAACTCACTCGCCAGTTTATTGGCCCGCAATAAATAAAAAGAAGAAATGAGATTCACCTCTCCTCCTCCGCATCTTTTCAAAATAGTAATTCGACCCCCGCGCCTCGCATGTATTTTTTACGTGGGCGGTATAAGTCGTAGTCATAATGCTGTTAAACGCCGCTAATTTACGTGACCGACTTCCTCCCCCTTAACCTCCTCGCGAGGGAGCGAATGAAAGGGCGGGAGGGGGTGAGACCATCCCTTCCACCACTTTTTTTATCTCTTCTCCCTGGGAAGCAGACCTTCCTCCTACTACTCTATTTAATCCCTCCCTCTCCTCCTTCCACCCTCGCCGCTTCTCTCCCCCCCCCCCCTTCAGACCCTACTTCCCAGAAGCACTACTGCCTCTTTCTGCGGACTTCCTTCCGCCAGCCATACATTCATTCATATTCGTCCTATCTTTCTTTTCCACCCGGACGCGTTCAGTGCTGTAAATCCCCGGCTCTTCCTCGATTCTCTCTCTTCTCTTTTCCGTCCCCTTCTCCCTTTCCGCGGATCTTCTCCCCCCACATCCCTCGTGGTCATCATACCCTAACAGCCTTACCCTTCCTCTCTCGATCTCACCCTCGCCGCACTTGCCGGTCGTCCTCAGATCCTCGTCTTAGCTTCCACCCTGCCCCTTCAGCGCATTTGCCGCATCGCCACCTTCCGTGTCTCGTGCTTAGTCCGCCCCACCTTCCCGACACCTCATGAAGTGAAATAGATGAATCTGCGGACTTCAAGCCGCAACGAGAGTGAGCGTAGTATTTCTCAAAGGGTCGTTCTTTCCTGACATCTGATGAGATCGTAAAGATTTTGCAGTTTATATGGTTTACTGACCGGAGTTCCCCGCGTTGAACCTAGGTGCTAGATGCCCCCTGGAAATGGCCCGCCAGTTGACCTTGCTTGTCTGGTCAGCAACGCACCAACGTAGCATTCAAGCGTCGTAGTGTTCGAATTCCTCCTCGGGCTGGGTATTGAGACTCAGATAAGATAGTTCTACTTGAATAAGATGGTCCATTATAACATTAGCAGTTAAAGCACTCAAATTCAGATGTCCTCTCATTTTAATACCCACCGGATTCCACCTATTTTATTCCTTACTACCAAATCCTAAACGGATACCCATCGTTAATTATGTAAGGGCACATAAAACGTGTTTACGGCTTAATTGATGTGCTAAATTACTTACAAGTTTAGGTTGTGTATGAAAAACATTTCATGAAATACCCATGTTTTATGTTTTATTACATTTTAACACTAGTATGAGGCTTCTTTGCCCGATATTATCTTATCCTCTTCTTTCTCGAGTTACTAGCTCGAAGTCCTGTTAGCCGTCATTATTTTTTGCTATTCTTTACTAACAAATATCAATTATTTATTATTTATCCCATGTTCATTTGTCCTTCCTCTCATCGCTTCGTCTCACTGGGCTTTTTTTCGATTCTTCACTAGGAACATTCGTCTTTGGTTTTCTGGGGGTTACCAAGTTTTGCTGAAAGATCCAAGTGCCTACTGTTTTCCCTTGAATTGCTATCGGTGTTTCTTAACTTTCTAGGTCAATTTATCTGCTCTTCCGAAAGCGCTTCTCAACGTCCCTCTTGCCTCTTTCAAGTGATCACTGGGGATTTTTTTAGCGCGCCGATAAATTAACGCTAAGTTTCAGCGGCATTCATTTTTGTTGACTCGTCGGGTCCTCTCTTCCCTCACCTTTTCCCTCACCATCTTCCTCACGGTTCAGCGGCGGACACTAGTGTGTTGTGCATTTCCCTTCCCCAATCTAAGCATAAATCTCCCAATCTAAAGCTACTCCGTAAATCACGTCAACGGAGCGGGGAATCGAAGGGCCATTGGTTTAAGGGAAACTGGAAAAGGCGCGGATGGCGAGGGAGAATAAAGGAGGTCCTATCTCCGGATTAAGTCGTGCAATTTATTTTTCGAAACCGGAAAAAGCCTCTTCCCAACTACGCCCGGTACTGTGCTCCGTGCTCCCGGGCCCTGCCTCTGGAAAATGAACGCTTAAAACCCCTGGAAATGAACACTTCGTGCATGTGTTCCCGCAATCGCTCCCAATTGATCTAAACTTCCGAAATAACGAGGGAGACTTGTTGGAGACTCGAGATTCTGTGAAGATATGTCTCCCGAGTAGAGTGAATCCTCGGAGGTTGTGACGCGGAGGACCCTAGGTCGGCTACTTGGTGAAAACGAATTGAATCGCCTCCTCGACCGGTATTTTTCTTTCCTTTTGACTTCGCCCCCGCTCACCGATTACCCAGCCACCCAGCCTAACAACCTTCTCGCCCATCTCCTGTTTGGCCTGCCCCCATGGCGAATGCGTCATTTTCGCCCCTGCAGCTTTATTGCACTCCGTCGTTCCCGCCTTCGAATTTCTCACTCACTCGTTATCTCACACGCGTCTCAACCCTCCTCCCAATCGCTTCATTCTCCACGGTTTTCCCCGTTCCCATTTGCTCGCCTTGGTTGCGTTCGCTTTCCTACGAGCCTCCTCCCAGCCCCAGTCCGAGGAGGGGAGCTGATATGCACACCGAACTCGCCCCCGCACCCCACAAGGGCAAAGCGCCCCCGCTTCCCCTCCCAAGAAAGACGAATGGCCGGGGTGCACGAGCCACCCTTTGTTTCTCTCCTTGGCCCCCAGTCGGACGCTCCCTCTCGCATGACTTCTCCACCCCTACTCCTCCTTTTTCCTTTAATCATCCCTTTCTCTCTCTCTCTCTTTCCGTAAAAGCTCTGACATTCCTTTCCCTCCTGCCCCACCGAGCCCATTCAGCCCTCTCTCCACCTATTCCCAGGTCTCCTCCATCTAAGGATTATCTCAACCTATTTTAACCCCCTTCTATCCGTCTCTCCTATTCTTCCTTCCATCCCTGTGGCCGGTGACCGTGGCGATGATTCTCTTCAGCCAATTTTTCTTCCACCTCCCGCTTGAAATGCAGCTAGTTTTTGCTGCACTTCCTGCTTTCACACGCCGAGCGAGAGAAAAATGCCTGACAAAATAGTAAAAGGATAAGTCAATCCGAGGTTCTAATGCGTCATCCATTAAACTCCAGTTGACTACGTCATGGTTATGCCAGTGTGCGATGCTTCAGGGACGAAAGAAGTTTTAGAACATTTGGTCTTTACGGTGCTCCAACAGCTAAGATTATCTCACTGTAAAACCTGAACTCTTAATCTAGAAGCAAACTTATCAGCAATGTTTAGAGGTATGATTCACTCCACGATCTTCGCGTTGTCAGACCAATGCGTTGGCGACGCACCCGAAGGAACAGTAACACGGGAAGGAATAAATTTAGCTACCTGGGTAGCTTTTTGTGGGAAAAGAAGTGTAGTTGCGGCCAAGTTCGAAGGAGGAACTCGTGGAGGATAACTAATGGCTGGGTCTTTGAGTATGAACGTAAAGAAAGACCCTAAAGAAAGTCTGGTATGGAGCGTTTCATTTATTTTATTTATTTATATATTCTTCACCGCATTGTCTTTTGAATTACATTAAAAATTATATTCTAAATGATAAATTTTTTTTAAATTAATGCAATTAAAATTTCGAATTTATGGATGAAGAAAAGGCACCGTCATTAGCAAAAAACTTGTTAGTGAGCCACTTGCTATAAATATCAAGTATAAAATCATGACCGCGTTCTGGGTATCAAACAGGGTGTCAATGAATCTCTAAAGACATTGTTTTTTTATGGTTCCTGTTGTCGTAGTATTTACTGGGAACTACTCAATCTGTGCCTTAGATTTCTTCTTGCTCCTCTTCATTCAACAGTTTCGTTCCTTCTCCGAATGATGGCTATTGTAAAGCGACGATTCCGGGGGTGCATTCACTGATAAGCATTCGACCGATTAAGAGAACCCGTCCTATTACTTCGAGGAAATTGATGGGAATTTTACCATTCCTCCGTGCTCATCAACTGCTGTGGAAAATTGAGAACCGGTTCTCCTTCCGGGCGTAATGGAATGATTCTCTTTGCAATCTCATGCCGCTCATGGTGGAGCGCTATTTTTTTTGGGTACTTCACCTCTACTGCTCTCTTTGCGGTCTGGGGTTTAGGCTCGAGTAGTTCTCGGTGGGCTGCTTTCTTCCGTGGGTTTTAGTTTAAAGATTCAATCATTATAATCCGACACAATAGTGCATGAAAAAGTGAGTTACTTCATTTCAGGCAGTTTAAATATAATTTTGCAACTTGAAATGAAATTTCACTTCTGCTTGAATATATCCTTTGTTGTCTTTATAGTCAACGACCGCTCCAATTACCGGTAGCTGGAATTAACTAGTTCCTGTAGCGGCTCATTGGGTGGCGTATGCGCCTCCGCGGGTCATCATTCGTCGGATATACAGATATTAAACCCTTCGAAATATAGATTGATGAAAAAGATTTAGAATTGGCTCCACTTTTAGGGCATTTGGGAAAATTCGTGCCATGCTGCCGTATAGTCTAGTGGAAAATGTAGATATATTAACTGTTGATTCTGTATTATGAATTAATGTAGCCTGTTAAAGTACTCCTAATTGCTTTCTGCCTTAGTGAATTACTCAATTATTTTTCCATATAATGTTCTGAAAGCAGAAATCAATTTTGGTAAACTCTTAAAACTACACCCTCTCCATGGATCTTTTTGCAAGCTGATTTTGTGCTTTTTCTAAACTTTCACGTATCAACCCTTTTTAACATATATTCGAGAATTTCAGTTGAGTGAGAGCTTCGTAGTATAAATTAACTCCTCTTATGTAAATGTACTAATTCTTCTTTGCGATATCTTTCATTGAAACGATGAAATTCAACAGAATGTCTGCCAAGAAAACGAGTGCTGAGCAGAGATACAAAGAAAATATTAGTCATAATTCTTTAATATAAACCTAAATGTCGGATTAAGGCCGACATGATTGACAAAAATGTAGAATTTCAAATATTAAAACCTGCATTTAGCCCGAAATCAAACTTTCGTCAATATCGAAACGTTTATTTAATTCCCAGGGTTGTATTATGTGATGACTTTTCATCCTGATGTTTCGATGGCTAAACATGGAAGAGAGCTGCCATGCTATTAAATTTCCTAGACTCATAATATTCAATTAATATTATCTTATCCATAATCATAAAATAACCAGAGAAATTACGCATTGTAATACCGTTGGTAGGAGATGTTTATTGAGACATTATTCACTTACCATGATAGTGGTCGAGAGAGTCAGAATTGTATGGAAGTAATACAAAAAAAGAGCAGCTGATGAGATATATTAGGCAAATAGGCAGTATATCTACATCTATCTACATCTACATAATACCCTGCAAGCCACCACAAGGGTGTGTGGCAGGGGGTGATTGCTCACCAAACATGCACTACATATCATGCAAAAAAAAGGAATAGTATTAATATAGTAGTCAGAACTACACTATTTAAAAAGATAGAAATTGCAAAGAAAACATGCAAAAACATTCTGTTAGTAGGGTTAGCTTTAAGTACTCATACCAACATGCAGCTACCAATGCTATTCATTGCTACTCTCCGATAGGACATATTTACCGTTATTCGTATCTCTTATTGTGCGAGGGAAAAAGGACATTTTGAATCGGTCAGTTCGGCAATCAATTTCTCTAACTTTCTTATTATGGTCCAGTCTGCCATAGTAAGTTGGGGTTCGTAAAATATTTTTAACATCATCACTGAAAATATTGCCTTGGAATTTGTGGAAGAGATTAAGTCTAAATTTCAACCTGCGATCTGACAATGATTCCCATTTCAATTCATTTAATAGACTGGTTACGCTAATATAATTATCGTATCGTCCCTTTACAAATCTTGCCGATCTTCGCTGCACACCTTCAAGTTCATTACTTAGACCGATTTCGTAGGGATCCCATACACTGGCAGCATATTCCAAATGAGGTCTAACAAGGGAAAAGTAGTATAAAAACAGTAGAGGTGTTAATTTTAAGAGTTTGGCCATCTAATGAATCAAATGGTAATCTACGACGAGCCAATATCTTATGAACGATGGAGAGTTACGAATTGATAACATTTCATGACACTTTCTGAAGTGTACCTGAGAAATTTTTTCCTTCGGCATAGGGACACGTGTCTGTCTCCCACTGATATTCCTACCTAAAATCCTAGTATTTTTCGTCGGAAATAGAGCCGGACATTTCACGTCGCTTTGCAGGTAATTTTCGTCCAACAGTGTCGGTATTTTGATAATTCTCTCGCCCTTTCCTCGCATCGTAAAATGATATCCTTTTCCCCATGTTGGCCACCTGCTTCCACGGTGAACGGCCCCCGCGCGCTGTGCAGATTCCCTTCGATCTGTGGCAAACAACTCGCCCCATCCCCTTCCCCTCTATTCGTTTCTCTCTCTCCCTAATCCTTTCCATCTGTTTCCACCACTTCTCCACGTCTCTCATCCAGTTACACACATTTTCTCCTCCCAGTCGTCGCCGTAAAATAAAAACTCACCAATAAAACACAACAGCCGTATGCCCTTCCATCGTTCCGTGAACCTCTCGGGCAAGGCCTTGGGGTCTCCAGGATTTTTTTCTCTCCTCCTCTTTCGCCCCCACAACCCTTGGAAATGGGAGAATATGGGCTGGAGCTCAGGAACCCACCCTCCCGTCTCCCTCTTAAAAGTTCTTTTCTATTTCCAGTCGCTCCACCAAGCCCCTCCAGCCCATCCTTTTAGCCCCCATACTCCGCCTCGTCCCTACTCGCTACCCTCACCTCTGCACCCCTCCCCCAATCCACCCACATCCACTACTCAAGCCCTGCCACACTCCCCGTCGCCTCCCGGTCGGCTCCTCGTCCGCCGCGCCAGTCCCTCGCCCAACCTCGGGCGGTACATGTGTGTGTAAACATGGAGACGTCTCGGGTTGCCGGCTTCGTGGATAAACCGATATGCAGCCCTCGCCTCTGCCGGCTTCCCTGCTACCGTTGCCGCCCGTCATGTCAATCAGCCGCACATGTAAGTCTCGGCCAAGTGCTCTTCCTCCCCCTCGCTCAACCTTGCGCATTTCGATCTCGACACCATTCGACCCTGTTCGACCACCTTTCCGGTTAACACTCCGCGGTGCTGCTTCGAAAAATCCAGTCGCACAGATAAATGTGAAATCCCTTCCCTTTCCGAGAGCGTGTTGTCTGCTTCCGTTGTCATATAGCTGTTTCCAGTCTTATTGTATCGTGCCCTTATGACCGGCGACTCAGTGGAACGGTAATATTTTTTGTTTCTTGAGGCGGTTGTGACCCGGTGTTCTGGACGTGATATACTTGCCCTGGAAAGGTTTTTTCGTCGTTTTTTAGCGGTTGGTGGCAATTTTGAGCTGACATCGGTGTCATTCTCGAGAAAAGTGTTCCTACTGACTGTGAAAATCGTCTGTCTTCTCGTTTAAGAATAAAAGTGGTCAAATTTGCGACATTTAGATGGGTGTGGATGTTGCAGTTCCAAATATGTTGACACTTCACGCCGAGGGCCTCGGTTCCAATAAAAACTTCGTTATTTTTTAGTGAAATACGTATTTTACGAAGCACGTTTGAATGACTTCCCGCTAAGTACTTCGGCTATAGTGGGTGAGACGCTAAACTAAGAATGTATTTAAGCTCTCTTGAGCATACGCGTTCCCCGGCACACCGATTCTTTTTATTTCTCTAAATCCCATTTCTTCTATATTGTCCGCCGAACCCAACTTCCAAACGACAACACTAGATCATAGCTATTTGTCGCTTTCTATTAGGAATACCTGAACTTTCATGAATACACATTTATTTAATTTATAGTTGATGCCTTGTTTGAGGAGCGGTTTTTCGGCTAGCGAATACTCGTGAATAGCTTTCGTATTGTTGTCACCCGTTCGTCATGCTTGTCACATCGTGCGTCATAGTTGGCTAAAGTTGAAAATGTACTCGCCAATGTTTTCAAAGACAATTATGTAAAAATTCGCGGAAGTGCGAGAGCAATCATCCCTTGCTCTCAAATGATACACCGTCCCTTTGAAATTGCAATCTAACTGTTAATTTTCTTTCCATTCTCTTTTTTGTATCCATGTGGGGCATTAATGCCTTAGGTCTTTATTCCAACGGGTGGTTGAGAATGCCCCAAAATGGCATTTATTCAACGTGCTATAATTAAGTGGTGGCAGCAGGAGAAAATGGTTTAATGGAGCGAATGGCAAAGCTGCTCCGGGCGAAATCTGGTATAATAACGGTTTTTGCTTAACTCGCCTGCAATTTTCTCGCTGTGGACATTGGAAGCTAATTGTGCGAGCATCGATCATTTTTCCGCCCCGATATTTCTAAATTGGCTTGTATATTAATTTTATCAAGCGTTTAAACTTTTAACGTTTTATTAAGCGTTTGCTTTCAAGAAGTTTTTTGCGGATAAAATTGAACAATGGGGTTTCTGTTGTCTTCACGTTTCTTGCCTATCGCCGAACCGTTATCCCATTAATGCTCTCGAAGTTTACACGCCTCTTTATTTATGCCCGATCGGTTCCCCCTAGCCTTGTCCAACCCGACTGCCTCCTCCCCTTCCATACCTCCGCGTTTTTCAGGGTCGGTGGAGGCAGCCACGTCGCACCGGTCTGACAGCTAGAAGGTTGCAAATTCGAAACCCGCCTGTGGCAATGATATGTTTTAGGAATAAGATTATGTTTTGCGTTGCTTTTCAACCTTATCACCATTAAAAACCTAATACTATCAATACTACTCGCCTTGCAGGACTACTCAATTGGCGTTTCCCTCCTTTTTAACAGCATTTATTTGCCCATACAGCTCTTGAATTTTTATTTTCTACCATTTTCCATCCATGTCTACGTTTCTCTTTCCACCTAGATTTTTAGCTTCCTTTTTTCCAATGGCTCACTCTTCTAAGTGGACCATCCACATTGAGTGTCATTTACTCCGTCGTACTCTCTTGTGGAACGAGAACTTTAAACCTTCAGATATCGGAATGCATGCATTAGCGAAAGCATTTTCTCCGGTCATTGCTGTTCGTCGACTTAAAAAAATCAGGCCAGCTAGTAAGAAACAGATAATTCCTTGCCCTGCCTTGGAATTGCCTTGAGCAAATTGGAAATTTGCTCAAGATAATTAATTACAAACATAAGACGAAATTATTAACATAATTCCGGCAAATAGTTTTGATGATATGGAGCTCGTCTGAACTCCTCCAAGTAATTACTCACATAGAATCACCATATAAAAGGAAACTTTTTCAGTAAAACTACTCGGGATTGAAAATATACCCAACTAGGTCTCGGAAAAATTATGGGGTGTAGACCCTGTTACTATACGTCGCAGATCAATGTGTGAGTTAACTCGCATCCTCTGGTTTTAGGAAAGGTAAATCGTGAAAGATTGTTGTGAGGAACTTAAGTATCTTAATGTACAGAAAATATTCAAATGATGAGTGGAACTTAACCATGTACACTGAAATTGTATGTAAATGTCGAAAGAATTTTTCTAAATGCTTCGTTGCGCTGCGAAGGATCCCATGGGTTAGTCTAGTCAGACAGTGGACGACATAAGGAATTTTTGGAAGTATTTATGCTCGCATATTGTCTTATATTCTTATATTCTTATATAGTGTCTTGAAATATACCTAAGAGAATATCTGTTCATTTATTTCCATCGAATTTTTGTTTGGTTTTATCTACTGAAGCTTTGCCGAATATTTAGACCCGCGCTTAATCCACGGGCAATCACGAAAATCATGCCCAAGGCGAGATTCGAACCACCAATTTTCGTTTGCAGGATATAAAGTGTCCCTAGCGATAGCGGCCGGGGTTATTTCATTCATTAAATACCCTCAATCACTTTCATTTTCCCTAGTAAATCTTTATTTTAACCTTTTGAGTTGCAAGGCAACATTGTCTAGTTTTCAGTGCGTAATGCTAATAAAAAGTAGGACGTGCACAAATAATTCTCAAAGGTTGGAAAAGGGCTTGTTTTGGGGATATTCTGAAATGTTTACTGAGCCAGTAAAGTTTTACTGCTTCGTTTCCGAAAGACTTCATCGTAATAATAATAATAAAACCGCCCAAAGTACCTCCTTCAGTAAACAGGAGATTCCGATCAAGATTTATTCGAGATTCGATGCCGGTTCGTGATACTCTAAATTCACTTCTTTTATAAATGCGTATATATCTTCTATGATAATGCCTCCCTTTGCCTGCGGTGACTAAGCCCGGTAAATGCTTCGAGTGAAAGAGATATATTCTTTGGAATTTTTCTCACCTTCGCGAGGAAGTGTCCTGTCCACTGCGTCGTCTCCATTCCTCGACGTCACGACGGCGGCGATGTCAAACGGGGGAGTGGGGATAACATATTTCGGATTTCGACGGACCGCACCGTCCCATTTCGGAGCGGTGGATCCAGAAGGGAATCCATTGACGCGGGTCTCGGTGAATGGAGTCGCCAAGACCGCTTGTTCGAGAGCCGCTCGCTTCTGGGAGGGAAGGGAATGGGGGGCGCGCTTCCTCCCCCATCCCGAACTCCCCTTAATTTTTTTACGCCCTGTCACTCTTCAAGGAACAATCGACGGGTCCGAAGAGGGCGCATATATCCCCGGGACTTCGAATCGGTCACGGAGCGAGAGTTAACAATAAAGCGACGCCCGAGAGTGGAGGGAGCGGCCGTCCCGTGCCGAATTGCGAACTCTCCATTTTCCCCCGACTAGTTTGGCTCCTTCGACGGTACTTCTCACAACCTACTCGTGTCATGAAGCTCTTAAATAATTAGTTTATCTATATCCAGAAATGCAACGCCGTGGATTTGAGTTTGAGATTACCGGATTTTGATTAAAACCTTTTAAATAGGTCTTAAAAATGGCCCAACACCAAGATTTTAGTTGAAAAAAGACAAAAAACTTAATTTTCTGGGATTTTGTCTACCCCCCTTACCACAGCAACCTCTCAAAACTTGCAGAAATAATTTTTATTTGGGGTGTTCGTCGATCAAAATCCCGTGAACAAACTTGCCCACAAGGATGGGTTCCAAATGCAATGTTTATGATGTCATAATTTCTCCCCTCAGCTCATTGTCAGTCAATGTAAATTAACGGTATTGACTACTCATCCTCAGTCAAATTCAAGTACAAGTCTGACGTGGAAAAACGTGTGGTTTGCATCCCTTGAAAATACATTCCTAAATTCTCATGCATAAAATATCTTTAATATTTTCATTTCTCTTCGTTTTATTTACTATCGTAAAGACAGACAATTACGCCACCAGCGTAATTTACCGTTGCAAACTTAGAATTGAAGTATGTGTCTTACAGTTCGTACAAATAGGAAGATTAATATAATTATTGTTTTCCGTAGATACTTGGCAGCATATAGTACCTCTAGTATAAACCATGATCCTACGTACACAGTCCTCCTTCGTCAAGGATTTTGGGATTAAATAATTCGATTTGATTAATTAAATTCGCTCGAATTGGTGATTGGGATTGTAGATATATTTCTATCGCCATATCAGTGGGATCGACAGAAGTGGCTGATTAAGAGTGACTGCCGAACCAAAAACTTCAAGGATTTGTTTTCCCCACTCATCATGCATTACCGCCTAACAAACAAACCTTAATACTTCCTATAAAATGAGATCTCAATTTTCAAACCTTTTACCCTTTCATTTAATCTTGAACCACGTTCCACGGCTGGTGACCGACCACCTCCTGCAACGCGCATTTGCGGTGGTATGTAAGTCAGCGGAGCAGCACGTAAACGCAACGAACGATACCATTCTTCCGCGCGAAAGAGAGAGTTACCCTTCTCCTGCTTCTCTCCCTCGGAATTTGCTGTTGGGGTAAGAGAAAGGAGGAGGTTTGTGGAATCCGAAAACGCGGGTCGAAAAATCCGCGTGACTTAACTCCCATGCGTGGTCTGTGTGGGGAGGGGGCACGTCCTTCGACGGCACGTCGTGACGGCATCGCTCCGGCGCACGGACTCTCTCTCGAGAATCGGGACCGGCGCGGCGCGCCCATGATTCGGTTTGTGGATTCACGTCGCGGTGCCTTTCGAGTTCCTCCTCTCGTCGTACCGTACCTACCTCCTTCGGCGATTTTTTTTCTTCCTCCCTCGGTGCATAATCCCCGAGACGGGTGGATCCTCACTCCGGGACTAAACCTCCTCCCCCCTGGCAAACGTGGCCTTCCTCGTAATGCGGTGACGTCGACGCAGTCAGGAAACTCTCGTCGTGTGCGGTCGTGCTCTCTCCTCCCCCCTCAAACTCTTGCCTGCTCGTTTCCCTACCCAGGGGTGTCTCCTTATGTTGGTAGGTATTCTGCCGCGACCTCCTTGTTTTTCCGCCTGTTTTTTTTTTTGTGTCCTCCGCGCCGCCGCCAACTCCGCCACCATTTTGGCCGAGGTTGGTTCGTTCCTCGCATCGAATGCTGATGCACGCATACGCCTTGTTCCTCGGAGAGTTTTCTCTACTCTCGCCCCCTTTCCCGAGTGGAGATGGGATGTGGGGGAAGACGTGGGGGTGGGTTTTGAGGATTGGGAACGAGGAGAGGTCGTGGTGGAGCTCCTAGAAGGACGGAGAATGGAGCGACCCGGGGAGATTTTCTGGAATAAACGGGGAGGAAGAAAACGGAGCAATGGGATGAACGTGGGTCTGGGACGGAGATGAGGGCGAGAAACGACTCGTGAAAGCGGAATCGAATGGAAAGTGAGAAGAGGGGAGAGTTGCAGTGAAGACAGTGGCATGAGGGAAGTCCCGAAGACCTTAGACGCTTTAAAATCTGTGAGGAGGAGCCATTTGTGCACCGGAACTTTTCTGCACAGTTACCGTGTTCGTTGCACAGTCTTCCGTCCTTCGCTGCCTTTGCAATGCGGTTGACGCTGTGAAAATCAGCTAGTTGGCGTGGAAATTGGTATTTGCTTCGGGTTTTTTGTTGCTTCTCTATGGTTTAAGGTAATTTACTCGAAGCAATCGAAATAGGAGAGTTGAAAGTAAATGGGGCCTTTGTACTTGAAAAGGATGGGAATCCGTGGGGTTTGCTGCGAGCCAAACGGAGAAAGGGGAAAACTTGGTTAGTATTAAGACATAGGCGGGGCTCCACGAAGAAAGTGGGAGAGAAGTAGAGATGTGAGAAGCATAAGCGCTGGGATAAACTCCACGCTGAGATGCGGAGAGTAGGGTTTTAAGTAAATGGAGAGGGCGCGAAATAGGGAGCGGATGGCATGGGCCCTGAGTGAGAAGTGAAGCTAAGGGCTTCAGGAATGTTTGGCAAAAATTAGGGATATTCCGAATAACCGCAGCACATTAGAACTTTCCAGAAGTGGAAATCGCGGGGTGAAAGTTTCGTTAACTCTTTCTTGGCCCTTTATCGCACTAATCTTCATTTCTATTGCTGTTTTCTCAGCGTAATAAAAGGATTTTTTTTTCAAATTAGCCTTTAGCCTTCTATAAATTGGTTAATCGTTGAATTTTGTGACGAAGATGTGATCAGTCCATGGAAGAAAATCTGTTAAATATTGCTCTGTAGGGTAAGTTATGAACCGTAGTTAAATGGCTTTAAGTATACGCAGGGGGAAGAAATGTATTAAATAATACTGCCCTCTATAACTATTTCAGGATTTTGGAAAGTGATAGGTGCAACAGTTGAACAGCCTATTTCAATTTTCTTGACAAATCCATATTTACTATCCCTTTATGTACAATTTTATGCCAACAAAGATATAAGAAATCGTGAGTTGACGCTGGAGTTACGACTTGGAAGGCAAAGTCGAAGCTCTTGAAAAAGGAAACTAGTACTGTAAACCGCAGATGTGGATTTTTTTGCAAATTCGCGGCGTGCAGGCTCGATAATCGTCCATGGAGGAAATTGGCAGGATAAGGAAAGCTTATTGTTTTGCGCTATCGTAGATACTTTTAACACGAACAGTGAGGTGTAAGGTGTTCTGGCATAGACAACTTCAATTTTCTGTTGTAATGACCCTCTTTCTTCCACAGCATTTTGCAAGGCATAGAGTATTTTTGAACCGTTGGATTCCCGGGAAGGAGATAAGTACAGGTTCTGGGCATAAGCGTGCCGATGCTCATCTCATCTCTTCGCATACCTTTCGTTTCTCCTCGGCATCATTTCAATTAGATTCCCTGTCAGGTTATTTGGTCTGATTGTCCGCTCGTTCCCAAGATGCCCTCTAAGTATCGAGTACTTAAGCGTTAAGACTTACTAATGAACTCTGGCCGTGGCAATAAGGGCGTTAACAGTTCCACATCAAAGAGTGCTTCGGAAGCCCACGTTTAAACCTACTCGTGGATTAGTTGTCGGTATCCAACATATTTACCGCAATATGGGTAATGGGTCCAAGTAGTCGAGGAGTAAAAGGTTATATCCTCTAGTCAAATTTTTCCATCAAGAGGGAAGTTTAACGAAGTAAAAATTACTGAGGAAAGTTCAGGATGGTAGTTCGATTAATATTTTCCTTCGATCCTGTTTTGGGACGACGTTGTTGAGGCTGTATCGAGTCGAATCGGAAGATGAACTTGGGTCGCGGACTTTTGAATGTCACCGTTACTCTCCCAACACCCTCCCCTCGATTTACTCGAAAACTTTCGGCCTCGGCTCCCATTTCCCCTTGTTTTCCCCTTTTGTACCAACGCCCACGTCTCTCTCTCTTTTTTCCCGTCCTCCGTGTACACCTCACTCACACTCCGATCTCCTTCAACGATTTCCTATCGCAATCTTAATTTACAACTTAAGTAGGATTTCGAGTTGGATCAACGGAAATATCCGCAACCAACCAGCCACTTTACCCCCATTCAAGCCTCCCTCCGCGCTCCCCTCAGTCCTCCCGCCCTCTCTCCTCTCAGCACGTAATTTAAAAAAAAAGTCCAACCTCCATTGTTTACGGGTTTTTGCCTCATCGCCTCGCGCCTGTCAGTTTTTTTCCTCCATTTTTACCTCCCGGATCCCTACACCTTTGTTGAGCTCCGTAAAAATATACGGCCCGCGTGATTTATTCAATTCTCCGCCACATTTATCTTCCCTTTACTTTGGCAAACTTCTTCCTTCTAACTCTATCAACTGCGCGCCCTCGCAACCGCCCCTGTTTCCTCCCTCCCTCCCTCAGCCCCTTCCCAGTCGTCTTCCCTCCAAAACACCCGAGAGCCAACCCCGCCCCCGTCTTTCTCCGGGGCAGCTCTGCCTCGCTCCGGTGAACCCCTGTCTGAGACCTCCGCACCCCTCTCCCGTCCTCCCTTGCGTCCTCGTGCCTTGCCTGTATGCGTCACACGAGTGCCCAGGAAATTCGTTGATGCCTCACGAGCCGTCGCGGGTTTACGTCGGCGGATAAAAGTTGACGCTGCAGATTTGATTGGTCGCGGCATTGGTTCCATTTCATTCGGGAGCTGAAAGAACCCTAGTATAATTTCGACCTCTGAGAGCGTCACGTTTGCCGCTTATTGTGGAATGTTTGCAGCGTATACGTCTGCGTTTGCAGCGAGTAGTTTATTGTGAAGTAGTAGTTGTAGTAGCAGTCGTGGGTTTCAGCTGATCCAACCGCTAAGGTTATATCGCAACGCCTTACCTAATATCTTAACCCTTGGATAAACACAACATTCATATCCTGGACGGGAATCGAACCTGTGATCTTTTGGTTGCCATGCCAGTGTGTTACCGACTTACCATGCCCGACTTCGTTATGAAACAGTCTTGCTAAGACTGCGCGTAATTTTAGCTCATTATTTCGATCCGGGTTTTAAGGCACTGCTCTTTCTCTGACCACATAAGATTCAGATTTTGCTATTCACTCATTCTTTTTCAGTTTTGTCGTCAACTGTTTGACTTTAATGCAGATTGGAGAAAAAGATCTGGAGAGTAGGAAAAGTGTGTAATCTCCTTCTTCAAATCTACGAGGTTCACGACGTCATTACAAAAGCGGACGACTCTTTTTTATTCAGATAGATACTGTTAATCGTAATTGATATATCAAACTATCTTAAAATACCAATTCTCAATTACCATGTTTCCTCCGTTTATGGAGTATTTTTTCGCAGGCAGGTCACATATAAATAGACAATATGGTCACCCTGATTTACAATAATGAAATAGAGCATCGCGGAGTTCAATCATTTATCACCATTCGGCAATCGGTTTACCTTGTCTACCTTGTGCATCCTTTCAGACGGTTGACCGTAGATAATCATTTGGATCTATCAAGTTATTAGTTTAATTTGGTGATCTATGTGCGAACTAAGTATCTTCAAAATTTAATCCGACATTATAAATGATGCAAATCATGGAACTAACTGCCTGTTAAAATTGCATCGTGTTTTTACCAATTTGAAGTATTAAATTTTGCAGTATCTCAGATGTATTACTATAATGGATGCTTGCTTGCTCGATAAAAGTTAATAATTTACCCTAGGGTTGGAAAGCTTTGTGGGAAAGTTTTGGAAGCTGTACAACTAACAGTTCATCACGAAGACCTCCGTTGCCTCCCTTTGAGTAATAAAACCACGGCAGTTTCCTAGCGGTCGTTAATGTTTCATTGCCCTCGCATTATCTCGAAGATATGTTTACCCTTGCAAATTTCCTACAAAGTTGCTGCCCACAGTTATTTCCTCAATGGACTCATCAAGAGGGGATGATACACCACCGCTGAGCACAGAGCTCGTCGGAATCTCACTGAGTTGGGTCTCCTTCGACACCTCCTGAGATTTCCTCTTTGTTAGAAACCATCCTCTTTGTTGTGGTTTCTCTGTGACTTTAGTCATGAACTGATGGACATACTTTAACAAACATGTCGCTTTCACCGAGGGCCATGTCGTTATTCACTTGGCCACGTGTTTGAACATGGTACAATATATCCTTATTGCGTTTCTACATTAAGTTACTGAATTGTTTTAAAGAACGTAAATATATTTTTCATTTCATTTTTTTCTATTCTTTTGCGTGTTATCATTTACATTCCCCTTAACACACCTTTCTGACAAAAGGAGATTTTAACCACTTTTTTAAATGTGTTTCGGTGCAATGCGGCGTCTCCCATCATTTTCCTCTTTTTTAATCTTTTACTCCGCCTGCATTTTCTCTCCCGACTACGAGCCTATTCTCCTCAACTCGTATGCCAGCTGCGCTGTTGCCAAGTCATCTTTCACCGTGGAAAATCCTTAACAAAGAGCCTTTCTACTCTGTTGAGCCCTTGATGAATTGCACTTTAGCAGCGAATGTCAATACTACGCGCGCTCGCGCGCGTGAGGCCGTGCGTTTGGCAATTTGGTGACAATTGGCTCCCGATGCGATATTTTTTTTCCCTTTGGTTCCCTGAGCGACCCACCTCTCCCTTTCTTTTTCCTCTCTCTTCACTCGTCTGCGGCCCTCCGACCGCGCGGTCACATCGGCTCGAGTGGCTTAAGTAATTGTTTCCCCCGGGTAATTAGTGCTCTCTCGGCTGTCGATGTGCTCGTGGAGAGTCCTGTTTTGTTCCCTCCTGCTGGTTTGTTTGCTTGCATTTTTCCAAAAGGTTGGATGCCTTTTTTAAATGCTTTTTACCCGAGCTCCGCGGAAATTGTCTGCACCCGAGTCTCCAATGAAAACTCCTCTCGTTAGCCCCCTCGCCATACTGCTTTCTTTTCGAGGTGAATTGCGTCTCTTTCATCCGAAGCGAGGATGTGTGGAAGGAAAGGACTAAATCCGCGGCGCCTGCGGTCGAGGTCGTAATTTTTTTACTTCGTTTAGTAAAAAGCTTTCTGCACTTCCGTAGAAAGAACATGGAGCATCCTGTTTTGCTTTCTTAGATTAAATTTTGGGTACCGAGGAATTTTTCAGTTGGGAATCATTTCATCCTATCGTTGATGCTTTTTATTTTGCGCATTTTGATAATGCTGACGAGTGTTGGTCTGTCGTGCACGTTATTTTTATATAAGACTTTTTTCGATTGCAAAACTTTCCCTCTCATTTTCAATTCCTTTTCCTGTGCCCACATGACTCAAACCGATTTCTTTTAGCTCTACAAAGTTCTTGAAGAACCCCAGACTGGAAAAAAGCTTCGTACTCTCGCGTTGAATTCATACTTCCGTTGCCGCTCCACAATTACGGTCATAAACCGTAATCTTCATTAGTTTTCTAATTAGGCATCTCCGGCAGCCTCTATCCCTGTAGCTTCCAGGCAGAAAAACTGGATTTATCTTTAGTTACCTGAATCTTCATGAATTTTATCAGAGAAATTTCATCTGATAATGCATTATATCTCGCTAGTTTTGCACCCTCCTCGACTTTATTTGTTGAAGGAAGGCAAAGACTACCACACATCGTACTTTTCCTTGTCATATCGACGCAATTAGGAGCCATTACCGTCGAACCGATAGCTCCATAAATTTCACCTTCATTTAATCCTGATAGCTGGAGAACTTGCACCGCCAGTGTCATCTTTTAAACCCGTTTCCTTCAGTTAACTTCCCATGGTCGCAATGGCAGCGACGTCCTGCGACAGGGAGCAACGAGGACAGAATTCGTAAGCACGGAAAACCTTCGGAACACTGCCCCTTCTCCTCGCTTTTCCGACCGGTTCCGGATCGATTCCCAAGGCGTCAGACGTGTCATCCCGTCACGCATGCTTGTATTTCATCCGAGCGAGAATGATAATTTAGGGTGGGCGACAACTCAATTTATTCACGAGTTACCTTTGAGTAGGTTAATCTAAAGTTGAATTCGAGTCCGAAAGTCTTACTTATTGATTTGAACCATTTGAACTCAGTCCTTGAATGTTACCAAATTGGCCATGTCTAAAGCAAATTTTCTATTGAATATGAAAGAAAGAAACTCAATAAAGTGATAAATAATAAACAAAATTATCAATATCATATCGTATTATCGCGTAGCCATTCCTCACTTTAATTTTCCTCTTTCATGTTACAAGCTCGTTTTTTGGGCTGTTACCGAGTACGTGAATAATGGAAATAACTCGAATATGATACTGTTGGTCTCATCAGCAGTGGATACCGATGTTAGCCAAGTTTCAGGACAGTCTGTTAATATGCTTGTCTATATTCCGGTTCTTGTATGTATTTGCCCATGATATTCTGTCAATTTATCTCCTTTGAAATGTTATTGAGCCTCTGAAATACCTCTGGTTAAATTATTTCTTTTGCCCTGATGTATCCAAAGGATTCATTTGGAGGATTCTAAGCAGGATCTCATGACATATAGGCATTGATTTTTAAGATTGTGCTTGATGTTAACATAGGTACTGAATTGCATGCCATGGAGATTTCATTGGCATTATTATCAAATGAAGGAAATACAAATGTTTGCTCTCAAATGAGCACTATGCCAAACACAATACAAATCATGCTCGCCTTCTTTTTCATTCCTGTGACCATTATTCAGATCCTACATTCATACGCGGCTGTAAGAACTTAGGCTGCACGTCATTGTTGTAAGGATTTTTTCGCGTGTACAAACATTACATTTTTCACGATTGCATAAAGGTGCTCTGCATTCGGCGCGGCATCGGCGCATTCTGTATTCATTTCTCTTTACCTCCATACATTCTCTGCACCTGTCCCTGTGCACTTATATGCCCTACAATTATTTCGTAGTTAATATCTTTACGCTATGTGTGTCGATGCATATGTTTTTTTGTCCAGTTTATTCGGTAATATTGTCGTGTCTTATCGGATGGAGATCACATCGAGAGCCTTGAGGGCAAGCATTGACTCCCGTTAGGGCGCCATCGCTCGCGGCCCGAGCTGTCCCGTCGAAGCTGTGGGGACGAATAAGTTGCCTCCCCCCCCTCTATCCGTTATCTTCATCGCTCGGCCGTAGCTCTTCATAATGGCGCTCCCGTCATGTTCCTTCTCCGTCTGCGGAAAAACATATTTTCACTAGTAGTCTCGTCATCTGCCAATGCAAGCGTCCTAACGCGGTGTAATTGGGAATCAGTTCCTGTCACTCCCGTCGACACGTCCCCGGGACGGACAGCCTGAAGTGAGCTGCGTGCCGTCCTCCGAATCGTCTCGGGCGTTCTTCGGGACGAACGAAGAGACGAAAGGAATGGATGGATTGGATGGAGGCCGATGCACCTCCGCTCAGCGCCCCATCTCGCCGCCATTTGGCAACGTCGCTCCACCTCCGTCTCCTCCTCATCTCTTTGCTCCCTCTCTTCGCATCTTCCGGTGAAGGGAGGAGAGAGAGAGAGGACAGCGGAGAGGGAGGGATGGCAGCGAGAGAGCGACGTCTTTGACTCTTCTGTCTCTCCCCTCTTCCTTCGGGCTCTCCGTCACCGCTTGCCTTCTTCAGACTGGTATCACGGGGAGCGTTCGAATAAGAGTCCAGGGTGATTGCAAACCGTGGATGTAATTATTAACAAACTGAATTCAATTTGAAAGTCACGAAAAACTACTCACCGACAACTGCGTAGAAGTGGCGGCATAACGACATAAATTCGTTACGTTCGTCTCCAATAACGAGTGGTAGACTTAGCTTTCCGATAGTGAGGTGCCCCTAAATACATTAGTCAACAAACGGCGGGCACAAGAAGCCCTTTATTGTAATCTCCCACCCGATTCATTGCGCTAAAACTTTTTCTTAAAATCCGTTTTCATTCTTTGTCAGGAGAATACTCCCTGAATTTAGAATTGTGATTCCCCCCCACTTATCGTTTTGTCAATTCTATCTCAGAACATCCTTTGAGTTCACAGCTTTTTTTGGTCGTGAACATTTGTCGTCTCTCTCTGGGAAGCAGTGGAAATTGAAAAACGGAGCTCTTTTACCATCCTGAAGTGAATCGCATTGAGTTTTTCGCATTTCTCATTCCAGTTACGTATACAAAATGCATACGGCACATAGTATAACGGAGCATTTATGCAGGTTACGAGATGGGTATATGAAAGGATAGATAAATAGAAATTTAGAAAAGTAGAGGAAGAGCATCAATAATTCAGAGAACTAAGAAAATATGTGAAAAAATGCACGAGGGTAATGAAAAGTAAGCAAGGGTAATACAAAGTGGAAGAAATGAGTGCAGTAGGGCCAATTTCCAATTCCTGTCACCGTAAATTATACACTTCTTTTAGTCGGACTTTTTTATCGCAAAGTGATGTGTATGCTATATTTGTTTGTGAGCGTACATTTCACATCGTATTGACCTCAAATATCGCATGGTAGACTGCGCAGTTGGTAGAGTGTAAGACTACTGACCGGAGGTTCCTGACTTACATCTGAGAGAGGTTCGGACCCGTCCAATTAACTTCAAGATGGAGTTGATTTTGTACCAGATATTTTTTGGAAACCATAGACTGGGGAAAGTATTTCCCCTCCATCCGGAGTGTGTATTCCACATGACCTTGGGCTTAGTACTTGAGCTCGACCCTAAACAACCAAATCGACCCTCGGCTTTTCAAGCTCTGATTGTTTTCGTTGGATCGTACGGTATCGCTTATCACATGGCACTGCATATCCCATTAATATCTCAATTCATTTCTCCCGCTTATTGCGAACATTCCTCATTGCATTTACATTTAATTATTTATTTAGTTATTTAGTTATTTAGTTCTGTTGTCATCATTACATTATATCATTTGAACTATTTCTCAGTCGATACAGCAGCGTAGATTGCATCGTAACTAGCAATGGATAACATTGGTAGTTGCATGTTGGTATAAGGACTTGAAGCTAACCCAACTAACAGCATATTTCAGCATGTTTGCTTTGCTATTTTTATCTTTTTTTAAATAGTGAAGTTTAGAACAGTATATAAATACTAATCCTTTTTTATGCATGATATGTAGTGCATGTTTGGTGAGAATTCACCCCCCCCCCCTGCCACACACTTTTATGGTGGCTTGCAGGGTATTATGTAGGTGCAGATGTAACTCCTAACCGTAACTTAATCCTATGCCCGAGATGGGGCTGAAATCAGCGGCCTCTTGTTTGCTACTTTCCAGGCCAGAGGGGACCGATCTGAGTACCACGACTGGAGACTAAAAATTCATGATTTCAAATTGAATTCACAGAGTGGTGAATAGTGTCTTCTTGCTATTTGGCATCCGGTTGCAGCGGTGCATGAATATCGCATATCGCAGGCAATGCTTCGTAGTTCAGAGCAGCCATCCAGGAGGAGTGCTTGCAGACGGAGAGGTTGGTTGTGCTGGGGAGGGCGCGATGGGGGCTGGATAGGGTGATGGCCCGGCGTGGCTGTTTCGGGGGGTACAGGTGGGGTGGGATTTTCGGACAGGACGGGCGGGCGTTCATCGTGTTCAGGTCGACGCGGTTGAAATAGGGGGGGTGTTTGTGTGATGGTAAGGGGATAGGGAAAAGGGATGAGGGTTTAGGAGAGAGTGGGTTGGATGGGGGGATTGAAGAGAGAGGTGGGAGGGGTTGAGGATGGGGAGTTGGAATGGTCGTGCCCTTCCGGCGGAATCGCGGCGAATGCCGGGATTTATTGCCTTTATCTCGCTTATTTCGAGGGGAGATGGAGCGAGAGAGTGGGAGGGAGACGGGGAATGGGATCTGAACCTATTTTCGCATCCATTCGGAATGCACGCATACACACACATACACACAAGAGTCTCTCCCTCTCTCACGGAATTATCTCGTTATTTTCTCCCCGCCCTCGGTAATCTACCCATCACCCCTGAGGGTAGGGCATGAACTTCGCAGTCCTCTCGAGCCGGTTTCCGGGTCGGTCGTGTTTTAACCGGGCGTTGAAGTTCGTCACTCTCGTCGCGCCGGATTGAAACCGTTCAGAATCTTTCATGGGGTGCTGTTACGCGGATTGCGCATTGAATCCGTGAGCCGGGGAGTGAATTCGTGAGTCATTCAACCCGATTCGCGCGTCAACTTGTGCGTCCCCTGCGATTTTTTCCGCGGAATGAAAGACTCAACGTGCTCGCTTGTGAATATGCAAATGATTTTCCGATCCGCGCGCACCTCCGGCCAAGACGCGGATGCGAAGGCGTGTTTCTTTTCTTTTCTCTCTCTCTCTCGGGTGCTGGATTCCAAGTGTCGTGGTCGAGGTGGGACGGGATATGATAGCTGGAGGCGTCATAAAAAAAAACAAGTACTGAACGCGTGCATATTTCCATTATGCATTTCTTAAAAATTCAAAAATATCGATCCGCCCGCTGTAGTCGGTATCGCGACTCGAAGGTCGCATGTCTGAAGCCCGCTTCGAGATAAGGTTTCGTAGAGGTCTAAGGATTAGGCGTAGGATTAAGTTAGGTTAGGAGAAGGAAGTGGAGGGCTACGTCAAACCAATCTTAGGATTGTTATATCATTATGGTTATGGTTATATCAGTACGGTATTATGGTTATATCAGTACGGTATAATCATAGCAAACGGAGCACCGCATACCAAGAACTAATTAATACCTAGCTCCACTCAGTAGTACTAATACCTGAACCTACTCAGTTTTTTGAAAGATCGCAAGCCGTAATTCGTCTTTGCTGAATTGCATTCCCGCTGTAATTGGGGTTAGAAGTGGACGTCGTGAGCTTCTCTTTTGCCGAATAAAGCTGAAACTCATTCTACCCAACTGATTATCTAACGCGGGCCTATTGATTTGGGTGCCTTTATCCTATTTGTCCCCTTTCCTTGTAATTCCCATGGAGATTTTTCTCGATGGCGGAGGTGAGACGGGGATACCTCCTCTCCTCTTAGCTTAGTCACCAAGTCATTCAACTGCCACATTTGGGCGTCGGGTGGCTGGATTCGATCGGCCGTCAAGTGGAATGTTAAGAGGCAGGTTACAATATAATCATGCATGTATTGTTCTGTACACATTTTTGAGACTGCATGGTAAATGAGATGGCAAGGATTCCGTAGATCTTATTTTTGGAGGGCATTGTATCATGATTCATGTTTCACACATTTGGTCTTGCGTGACAATCTGGTATAAAATGGAACTGGTGGAATTGAATTTTTTCCGATCGCTCGAAACCCATGATAATTCATGTAATACATGATTATGTATTTAATTTTAATAAATTGAAATATAATAAAACCACGGGATCGGAAAAAATTTACTACGATAAATTGGTGGATTTTACGTTTTGGATTTATCACCCTTTTAAAAGAGCCACGGGAGTATTTCGTTCCAGTATACCGAGGGTAACCACCGTTTATTTCACATTTTATATCCCGATCACAATATTTCACTAAAATATCGCCAAATAATTTTTCTCTTATTCATATGGTAGAGGGGCTTGAAACTGCCGGAATTGCTGTCATTGTGCTGTGCTTTCGATTTTCCTTGCACTACCTACTTCAGGATTCGGTTCAGAAGGCAGTGCTAATTTACATTGTCACTACGTAATACAGGTATAGGCGACCTTTCAGGAAATGAGATAGGAAGATGTTCTGCGGAGGGAAGTAATTTGTCATAGTTTTGGATTTTAGTGTCATTGTGTTTATTTAATTTTGGAAATCAGCGGTGTTTCTCGATGAAGGTCTAAAATCATTTTCTGTGTGTCCTTTAATCTAATAATACAAAATTCATTTATGACTAATAACATCGACTACTTTGACTTTCTACGGATGATTTAATTCCCATGAATACTTGTTAAACTCCAGTACGTATTGAAAAAAATTGACGCGTTATAAGAATGTCCTACATGTCTCCTGGGATAGATTTCGTCATAGATATTTTATTTTGAGGTATGACTTTTCGGCAGAATATGTAGCTGCGTCAAGTTTATCCATTCCAGCTGACAATTTTTTTACGCAGTTTTAGGGATGCCGAATCCCGCACCGTTCCCCTCGTTTTCTCAGGGCGAAAGAGAGAGAGGGAGAAGGAAAGAGTCTTCCAAAATCCCTGCCTCCCATGATAGTCAATCCTTCCACCTTTCTTCCTCGGAATCTCATCCCTTTCCTTGCCCCTCCAACCCTAGACCCACCACATTTAAATTCTCTTTGAAATAAGGCTGCAAGCAAGCCGGGGAGCCCCGCGGCCACCTATCTGGGAAGCTTTAACATGCATAATTCAGCGCTTCTTTGTTTATTCTTTTTTGAAATTCGGTTTCGAACTTTAGGCACTTAGGGTGATATGTACTCCCATCCTCCCCCGCCCACCCCCTCCAGCTCATCCTCCCCCTCTCCCTCACAACTCCCCAACCCTCTTTCCACTTCCCTCCCTTTTCATTCCGCGGCCTCACACCCTCCCCCACCCCCCTCCGAGGTATTGCCGGAAGACGAACGCAGCGAACTGGCGAAATGCACGCCGAGGTCCGCGTAGCTTTTGCTGTACTTTTTACAAACTTGCTCTTCCATCTCGTGGGCTAGGGGGCGGGTTCTCCTCCCCACGGATCTCGCTCCGTGGCCCGGGGGGTTGATCGCCGGGAAGAAGGGTGCACCGCCATGTGAGGGGAGCCTCTGCCGAGAAAATAAACGGTTGTCATTCATTCTGTTAGTATTTCATGTTTACTCGATGTTCTTCTCTTCGCTTCCTCGTACAGTGTCATAAATATGAGGCCAAAGTTTGGTATTAGCCATTCATGTGATGCGCCATGTTTCATATTCTTGGGAATTAAAAGTTCTTTGGGTTGCTGATACATGCCCTAACCAGCGCGGTATTCTCCTCAGGTGGTGGAAGTTCCACTTTCCGTACTCTTAAAAGGATGGTAATTGTAAATCATTGGCTTAATTTTTATTAAGTGTATCGATTTTTAATGGAATGTTTCCACTACATACTCGAAGTATTATTTAAAGTTAACTAAATGTCTTTAAAATATATTTATAGTATAGACCTCATAACATCTCTTATTGAACATTCTAATCAAACATCGTTTTTGTGATAGTCTGGTAAATGAAAAAAAATAGTATTCATATTAGAATGATGGGTACATTGATGATTCTGGGAACTCTCCGGTTTATAATGAAAATAACTATGCTTAGTATATTCAAAACTTTTTTATTTAAACAACCGACCACTTGATCCACTTCTTTGTGAACCTTGAGATGACGCTTAGACGTTGAAACCGCGGTCGGTTGTTTTAGTAAAAAAAAGTGTGGAATATACTAAGTATAGTTATTTTCATTGTGGAAATTTTCCACAAAGTGACGCCTGAAGGAATTTCTTCATTCCCAGATTTATGTCAAATGGGTGCTTTTCTGGACTCAAAACTGGTCTTCGAGATGAGAAAACTACTGGTGATTTGGGATTATGAGCTTGGCCATACTTTGATGATAACGTGGGATGCAGAGCTTAGTGGCAGGAGTCTGTCCTTAACTTCGAGAAAGTCTTCGGTTTTATGGCTGGCTTGGTTGGCTCTGAGCGTGATCAGCCGTATTAAATTTTGCTACCAAACTTGGTTCATTAGTTCATGTGCAGGGCGTTCTTCCTTAAGTGTAGAAGCATTTGACTGCACTGTAATTCAGCATGTGTCAGCTTGCGTCAAGTTAATCAAGTAACCTCAGCAGAGGATTATTCACTGTATAAATAGGAAGGAACGCTATCGGGTTTTAGAACATCAAATCCATATTCGGTGCCTATGTCCCAAGTATCTCTTTCTTTGTGATGATATTTTGCATGATCTATAATCAGTTGAAAACCAACCGGCTTTAATAATATAACCCTTTTATATTTAATTTTATTAACAACATTTTATTCAACAAGGGTGGAAATATCAGTTTAATCATTTGTATCTCTGCAATTCACCTGAAAGAACGTTCATCTCAATCGACAACTTGTTTCAAGTGAAACGCACAGGGCTATCTGGGTGTTACCAAAGATCATTCGGTCCTAATTGTGGGGATCTTACCCCTAGGATCCACTTTTTCATAAACGTGAGGCCCCACTACCGCGCTTTCCTCCTAAAATCTCCGCTCTCTCGTCCAGAAAAATTTCACCGCATTAAGGGAAAAAAGGAAACAGAAGCAACAGCCCGAAAAATCAAGAAGTGAAATTTTCCAAAAAGAATATTCATCGTTGTCCCCTCTCGGCGAAATCTCCAAACGAAAATAACCGGCGAAGGAAATATTCCCATAATAACGAGAAGACGCGAAATGGAGGGAGGGAATAAGAGGTGTTGGTGAAGGGGCCGGGAAGCAGGGATGGCGGCTCCGGGGGCGGACGGGTCAGGAATTCTTCTTGCTGAAGAGTTTTCCGGACCATTCCGAAGAGTTCTCTCCTTACTTTTTCGTCTCTTTTTTTCTTAAACTTAGCTTTGGCGTTATAGAGGGTGTGGTGGGGGGTACGGTTAAGTTATTCTTGCGTCAATTGGATCGTAAAGGGTTGAGACAGGAAGGGAAAGGTTTTCAGTGGTGGGAGAGAGAGAGAAAAGAATCAGAGGGGAGTGGTAGTTAGAGTAGTTACTGCTCTAAGAAGTCCAGGAATACACCACACTCCTAACTTCTCCCCTCCCTCCCCCTCGTCTCCAACACCTATCCCCCGCCTTATAAAGTGCTCAGCGAAACATTTCGCATTCGTAACCAGGGGATGGAGAGGGGTTACCTCGTCATCCCCAAAGGGTACAGTGCACCGCAATAAAGTTGCGACTGAACTGAACTCTGCAGATAAGGGCAAAAAGTACCGGGGTGGGGGAGAGGGAAGTAGGAAACTAGGGGTGTTTCTCCCCTCCACCTCCCCTGTGCCCCTGTTACCCCCTCTACCACTGCATACACTCGCTCGATCCTCCCACCTATAAAGATAAGGACGGGGCGTGGGTGTTGGATGCGTCGGAGGTTTCGGGGGTGGTGAAGTTCGAATGGGAGGGATGTGGCGGGGGAGGGGAGGGGGTGGTGTCGAAATGGTGGCGCTTGAAGGGAGCTCTCGTGGAGCCGGATTTGAACGTGTTCGGAACGGGAGACGAGAGGTGGGTGGGGAGGCGGACGTAGACGACGTGAATACGTTGGCGAATGAGCGTCATTGACGCTGCGTCCCGCACGGACTCCCCCGGATGAAGTTGCTCGGGTCGAAAAATGAAAAGGGGTGGGGAGGCGAGGGAGATTCCGTTTCCGAGTGGGGGTGGAGCGATTCCGTACATATCGGCGCGGAATTCCGAGGCGCTCTCTCAACGTTTCCCGTCTAATAATCTGATTTGGAAAAAAGAATCAACGAATCGTTTTTTTTTGTCATTTTGCGCGTGTGAGCTGCCTGTAGAAGTCCCGGTATGGAAATGTTCCACGTCTTTTTATTTTCATTCGCTTCGAGATGTGCTGTGATTGAAAATTCTCGACATCCGTCCCCAAAAACTCCCGTCTTCTTGGCGTAGATTTTCTGTTAGTTACCGAGCTTAGAGAGTTATTATAACAATTTCCATTTGGTCGGAGTATCCGAGACACCGGGCACCTCATTAACTTCCTGCTTTTACCCATTCTGATAAAAGTACAGGAGCATCACAATTAATTTATACCAGGTAAAAGGAAAACTCCCGAGTCACGTGCTTGTTTTCCGATGATATTTTCTGAGTACTGGTTTTTGAAAGTAGTCTTTACACCTAAGTTGCAATACGAAAGTCACGATCAACTTTTAATGATGAAGCATTTTGTCCGTGGAACTTCTCCTGTAAATCATGGTTCATAATGAAGAATAGAAAATACTTGCATTTTAAACAACTTTTGATAGATGAATGATCTTTTATAGTGCATGATGTATCTCATGACTTCTGGTCTCTCTGTCGACGCAAATGTTCCGTATCCTCTTTCATTTCATCTTAGTAAACAGCAACACATGTTCGTAAACTTGTCTGGTTACTGCAGTATAACCCCTATATAGCGTCAGCCTTGGTTGTTGCCCCGGACCAACGTTATAAGCGGGAAACTTTATATTCGGGTATGAACGGAAGCCGATTACTTTTGGGTTATATGGGTTAAAATAGATTTTTTCATAAAAAATTAATTTTAAGTACTTTAAAACCATAATCTCATGACTACAGATAAACGTTTCATCTGATGATAGAATAATAAGTTTTGAAGTAGTCAGGTTGTATGTGGAAAAAATCTATATTTTTACATAGGTTTAAAGAAAGAATCAATTGTGATTTGTTTTTTTTTGTTTTCAACATGAAAGTCTCAAGTGTCATTAAAAGACTAGGAATCTCCTCGTTAGGGAGCTCCTGCGGATGGACGTACTTTCGAGCCAAGTCAAGTTCAGCCAGACCCTCCGAATTTGGGATAGGGCCTCTTCCTCCTCTGCCTCAGACTCCTCGTCGCTACCGCCGTCTGGGATTCCTATTGCCATTTGTCCTATCTCCTGTTCGGCAAACTTCTCTACACTTAGAGCCTCACTGACTGGCAGTTTGTTATTCCTCTTCTTTCTCTTCAAACTAGCATCCCCCTGGCCAAGGTATCTCTTGTACTCATCGGTAGTCATCCATGCATTGGATTGGCTTGCGTATGTGAATGGCAGGCTGCTCATGTTCAGATCTGCTAAACATCGCGGCTTTTTGGATTTCCCTATGATCAGCGGATTCAGTTTGTCTGAGCCATCGGCGTTACTGCCAATGAGTCAGGTGACGCGCGCCTTGCTTTGATTATTGCCCACATTTTGCTCTTTTCCTTTGGCAGAGCACATTGTTTCGTTCGGCAGCAGATTGATGAAAAGCCAAAACTCATTAACGTTGTAAGCATCTGCCAGTTTATTCCTACCCTTGGTGGTGGTGCTAAAATCAAAATCTATTTTGTACTTCGCATCAACGATGAGGGGATGAAATACTTTGTATAATTTTAACTTCCATTAGCAAACTGCATTGAAACTTTCGCTGTTAGTGTTAACCCTTTCGCACCGGCGCACTTCTCATGGAGTGTGCAGCCCTACGCAAGGTCCTTACGAAGGTAAAATCCTTCTGGAGAGGCGACGCCACCCTTCCGTCTTCCCTCTCAGGAACTTTTGTCCCTTCCTGGGCAAATGATCTCGACCTTTCGTGTCATAAACTGATCATTTTACAGCATGTGGTTGCTGTCAATTAATTGTAGTCAGAGTTGTCATTTTTAAACTATCATTTGTTGCAAATTTTAAAGCATTCTGAGTAAGAAAATCTCCGGCTACCATAGTACATATATGCAGTGTATAGCAGATGCTCGGCTCGAAAGGGTTAGTTCTTGTCTATCCAGTATCCTCAATCTGGTTATCCCTTACCTTGTGGGTACCCTCATTTTAGCAAAGAAATCTCTGAACATGGCAGAAACAACTACGAATCTGCCAAAAATCTTCGAAATTTTTGCTGAAAACGTTATAAACGAACCTTAAAATTATGGAGAACAGACCTTATAAGCGGAAAAACTTTATAATCGGGGATGTTATAAGCGGGATTTTTAACAAAGAAAAGATAAAGATTGTTTTGGGAAAACTGGTGACATCCTTATACGCGGGGAAACGTTATATCGGGTGGACCTTATATCGGGGTTATAATGTATTTTTGCCCCTAAGGAATGCGTAGTAACCTCAGGTGAGTAGGCCTTTTTATTAATACGATATGTCCAAGAATTTTCTTGCCAGCAATAGCAATAAATTAAGTGAACATTTCGAGAATCTCAGCCTGACGATCATTTACGCTATAGAAATTAAGTACTGCTCTTAATTTTTTGCTGAGTATTTTTGGTAATGGCTGTTGTAGTTTTTTCGTTCTGTGGGTAATATTTCTGCTTATTGTATTTATATGTCAAAATGTCTTTTTACGTTTATTGCCGGCTGAAGAAATACACCTGAACTCTTTATTATGATTTTCGGTAATTAATATTTCATTTTTTCTTGTTATTTCTATTTATTGCATTTAGCCTTCATGCCACGATTCTACTTTTGAAGTATTCCTCTCTCTACTTATGACAGTCTAGATACTTTGAAAATATTCCTCTTTATACAAAAAACGCTCGGCTATAGATAATTATTCCAGTTTTCTTTGTCTCTTGAAAACATTTGTATGTCCGTGACATCCGAACTCCTTTATTTAGAAGCGGATTGCAGTTATAGAATCTTTGTTTCCCGTATCCGGTTGCCGTATTTCCTTTTCCTCTGGATTTTTTTATTACGAACACCCATATTTTTTATTGGAAACTTAAGTTTCTCTCTTCTAGTTAGGGGATAAGGAACCAAGGAAGGAAGCAAGGGGTGACGCCTGCATTCCCAGATGATCTAAGTATGCAAGTACGCCCTCGCACTTATTTTTATGTTCAGAAGCGTTATCAGTGATTTTTCTCTTCTTTCTACGTTAAGTTATGACGATAAAATATTTTTGAAATACCTTGCCGCCGAATCCAATGTAGTCTTAATGTACCTGCATTAATTTATAATTTATCTAGATTTAATCTTTAATCTTTTCTTGTTATACTCTTTTTTGCATTGTAAAGTCGGAAGTCTATATTTTCTGTCTACATCTATATCCATACTGATAGTATCTCTAAATACTGATTTAAAAAATTCGCTTAAACCAACCCTCATAGTAAAATCCAGAGTTTTTCTCGAGTGAAAAAACTAAGTAAAAACTAAAAGTAGCCGTCTGTGATTGGCCTCTTCTCAGCAAATTGACTTTATCGTGTGTGCAATGGATGACAAATTCCTCTCGTTGGGAGCGTGCAACGCGGTCATGATCACGTATGCACTATTTCTACACCACCGTTCGTGAATGAGGGCTCACTTGATTCGATACGCCCGGATTCCCGGTAAATGGGCAATCTTCCGAATCGAAATTCCTGTTCCATCTGCATGTATCCTTTCTTCGTGAGGAAGTAACCCTTGGATTCGTTTTGTTGAGCCATTAATTTTCACGTCTGACTTCCCCACGGCAAATTTCAATTGCTCGCTTTGTCATTTCCTCTCGCCTGCACCATTATGCTAACGAGAGCTGGGTCGGTATTGCAGAATAGGAAGTAAATTAGCTTTTCTCGGAATGAAGCGGGTACGAAGGTTATTTGAACTACATCGCATGTCTCCCCCACTTCCTCTTCTCTTTCTTTTGAATCTAGGTGATTTCTCGTGAAATTGCTATTTTAGAACGTTTCTTGGCGACCGAGCGATTCTCTCCCAGAGATACTCTGCCTTGGCTGAGTTCTCTGGGATCTGTCTAAAATGCTTTAGTAATTTTTTTCAGGACGCTCACTCAATGCTGGGTAATATTTTGTTGTTTTTTACAACACTTAACAATTTAGTTCGAAAGAGCTTAAGGATTTCTCGCCGGTCTCACGAAGAAAAACTCGAAGGGAATCACGTTTTTCGAGGATATAGGTATGAACTTTATGAATCGGAAAATCGAACAAAAAAATAAACACGAGGATCCACTCATAATGATTTTTCAAAGAAACGAAGTCTTGCTTTCTGAGCGACGTGAAAAAGTGTTCCGGCCTTGATGATATTCCAGGTATTTTCACGGCCGCGTTAATAGCTTTGGAGGCTTGCACTGTGGCCCATACCGTTACTTGAGCGCTGAGGCTATCCAATGGGCTCCATTGAAGCGTAATGTAGTTCCGATTATTGCTCTTAGAGGGGTCAGTGTAGGAAAAAGAACCTTTATACTATCTGTTGCTTTTTCATTTCATTTCTATTGTTATCCATCGCTTCTGCATTTTTGTATTTTTTTTCTTTTTTCCCCAAGTTTTTAGAGATTGTTATGGTTTGAAATTCGCGCGCTTCAGTCTTCGAATGAAATCTTGTCTTCATATTCAGAATCATGCCTGGGAAAGTGATACCGATTAATCAACCAATCAGAAAATCTACCCTCTCCCCAAAGAACTCCATCGTCTTCGACCCTTTCCTTTCTTGGCCTCCCTTCTTTTCCTTTCCGCTCCCATCCCCGTCCACTTTCTTTTCCCTTCTCGCTCACCTCATTGACTTCAATTTAATCTAATTTATTGCATTTCTTCCCGGGTGAATGAGCTCGACTAATCTCCTCTTTTCTCATCCAACCGTTATTAACAAATGATCAGAATTTGAGAATCGATCCATTATAGCTCGTTTGATATACGCCTTTAAGCAGCCATTTTATTTTGGAATTTCTAGAGGTATTTTTAAGCGTAAGCCATCTCTGTATAACTGCTGTATACTCTGTAATAATGAACAGATTTTGTATCAAGTTTTATTGTTCCTCATCAATAGATGTTGGAGAGAATGTGTCTTAGCCACCGAATTGTATTAATGCTTCAACCTTATCAATTTTATTTCTGTTCAAAACCTGATTGGAGAATTCCGGGACGCTTTTATGAAGAGTAATGAATTGTTACACAAAATCTCTTTACACAAAATATATAAAAAAAATGCGGATGATGAGAATCTGCTGATTGTAGGTGAATACTGGTGAATACAGAAACGTATCCACTTCTCCCAACCACTAGTGTTACATTCTTCCCGTTAAACTCTTTCTGTAACCAACCCAGCCCTGCATGCAGCCTTGAAAGGGTGAACCACAGAATCTACGTTCGACGCCGAAAGAACGTTTCCTACGTCATTCGAGCGCGGGATGATTCACTGTCGTTTTTGTTTAAGAATCTCTTCCGTATTATTTACGACTCTCGAGCGATTCTCCGGCGTTCGGCAGTGGTTTTTAACGGTAGCCGCTCGAGCATTCAAAGGAGTTTTACTTTGAGTGCGCTTTTCATGTTGTTGTTGCGCTGCAAGTCATGCGTAAGAGTTCATCGCACTCAGGTGACCGTTCATCGAAAGGGACGCAGACGATTACTAGAGTGTGGAGGTAGAAATATATCTGCGCGTTGCATAGGTGACGACGTCTTACGTAGCAATCGTTCCTCCTTTCTAGATTTCGTGTGTTTTCTAGCTTTGAGGAGTGAGTTGTAATTATAGCTCGTGTGGAGTGTCCGTTGAATTTTCATTTCGAACTGGGAGGAGCTTCAAATTTTGATCCGTTGATCCGTGTGCAGCAACAAATCTTAAGGAAAAATAAATCTTAATGTAGCAATGCATCTTCAGCAGCAGAAAATTTGAGGGGATAAACCAAATGAAAAGACCATCTTGTGGTTTGAAAAACGAACTAAATGAAGAGAATATAGAATCTTTTTTTAATGTGAAGTTTGCAACAGGAAAGTTCATATGAACAGATTCATATGAATAGATTATAATCTATTGCGTTCCTCATAAAATTGGAATCCGATAGTTTCATGGATGACAACATATGTGATCTCTCTTACAATGTGCAGGTGCAAGTTACGTATTTCACACGTGCACCATCAATGGCTGATTTATGTCGCATGCTGGAACTTGCATGAAAGAAGTGGTGGCCGTTGTCAAAAGAGAGGGCTAAATTGTCGAGGTGGAAGGAGTGAGGGTGGGAGGCGCAGAGCGTTAGACGGGGGTAGGATGCGTTTGGAACCTCTCCTCGCGTGGGATTTAAGAGATTTGAGGAGCACGGAAAGCAATCTCATTCCTCAAATCCCCAACCCTCCCCTCCCATTCCCCCATCGTAGGCACTAAGCATCCCCATCCCTGTTCACCCTCTATCCAATCCCCCTCCACCGAAATCCTCCCATCCTCCGCCTCCTACCCCACCTCCACCTCGCCCCCTAACGACAACGGAATCTTAAATAAGTTTTCTCATTAGAGCCGGTGGGGAGAGCATAGCCGGCAGCCCCTTTTGCTTCCAAAGTGGTGGAGTTGAAGAGTATAGTGAGAGTGGGGGGGCTTGAAGAGGTTCAGGAGGGGCTTGCATGTGTGCGTGTGTGTATGTGTGTGGGTGTGGTTATGCACATACACGTAGGTATATACATATTTTTTGGGGTATAGAAGGACGTAGCCAAGGTAATTTTGAAGTAGCAGAGAGGAGATATGTTTATTCTGATCTACCTGCTCACCCCTCCTGTTCTCTCTTGCCCTTCCTTTTTTCTCCTCTCTCCGCCATTTATGTTTTCACTCTCATCCGCCTTTCCGCCTCTCTCTTCAAGCCTTCATTTTGAATGTTTTCTCAAGGCATGTTATCGTTATTTAATTTTCCGACTACTAATAGGGGCCCTCGCCTTTTATAGTGACAGAAGAAGTTGCTTTGTTAATGTATGTGTGTCAACGCTCATTTAAATTCAACATGTGTGTCAAACAATTATTACGAGTGCTAAAAAACATTAAAATACCGAGATACGATTAATTACTTTATGCTAAATACGTTCGCCAAATGTTATCACGGTAGTTACTTTGGATAACTAAGGACATTTTTCCACAAAAATATTCTACAATTTGGGAAAGTTTCTGGTAAATAAGTCGGGGATGTAATTGCGAACTCTCCGGGATTTTGAAAAATTCCTAAGTGATACCGTAAATACAGTTTTTGTGCAATTTTGGATTAGTTTTTCTCATGGAATAATAAAAATAAATGTTTCGAGGATGACATAATGTTGAATATAACTCCAATAAATGGAGCTCTTTCTGTAGATGCCCCCGTCTTTTCCGAAAGTTTTACTCTGTTAAAAGATGAATATTTCGTGCGTGCGATGACGTTGAGAGAAACTCCAGATGTTAAAGGCTCTTTAAAGAGAAAAAACGCTGAAGCCTTTATGACTACGTCGTCATTAGGCGTCGTCTTCTATCCCCTAATTGCTTCGCCGTCATTGAAATTTAAAGTTGAGCAAAGCGTGCGTCTCTCAAATTCAGTTTTTTCTCCGAACCACTCGTGTTCCTTTCCATCCGTATTTGCCCTCCTTATCCATACTGTTTTGGCACTCTCGCCCTCTTCCAACTCCTTTCTCTCGCCTCAGAATCACATCTCGTACACATTATGCTCCGGTTGCCCATTTCTCTGCTCTCCCACCAATGATATTCCCCACAGTCCGTCACTCAGTGTCTTCTTACAAAATATCGTCAAATCAAGAGATGGCCGCATCGTTTATGTGATGACGTAATTTTGTGCCCATTTGATAGAAATACATTCATCTTCATCAAACATTGTGGTAGTTGTGTGTTTGATGAGGGTTAAATTCATAATAGTTGGTTGATCATGGCGAAAAAGAAATTTGCAGTTCATTTTTTCATTTTATTTTCTATAATATTCAATATTCAAGTTACGTTAAGGCCCTTGTCAAATCTTGGACTTCATCTGGATTTCATAATATATTAGGAGTTTTTTACTGTCTCATTATTCCATGAAGTCTATTATTTTTTTACCGTTTTTATAGTATTCTACTGTATTAGATTGTAGTTTGACTTGCGGCAAAATTTTATGAGTAGTTTTTATTTAAAAACAAATCTTACAAAATAACTTGTATCCTAAGGTTGCCACTAGGAGCGAATCACTCATCGACCTATGCTCGAATCGCGTTGGCTTTTTTCTCTTCTGAATTCCGATAATTCAGTATTTGCCTCTCCTGTCCATCCTCCCCACCCCTCAACTTGCTCCCGCGCAGTTGATTGTGCTCTCTGCTTCCATTCATATTAGGTAAAATAAATTCACTTTAGACTTTTCTGTTGTCAAATTTTTGAATACCCCCTCTCTCTTTCGTCCTCCTGGTATTCAAAACCCTTGAGAAGTTTGCCTTCGTCGATGCTATCCAACCCCTCTCTTTCTCATAGGTAAAGTATGATTTCGTGATAAGAATCCCAGAGTCACTCTCAACTTTGAGGGAACGGAGCACATACATAATTTGCATACGAGCTGCATTATCTCTAACTCTGCGAGGACCATCTCCGAAGTCTGCAGTTCTCTAGAGACGCCACACCAGACTGCATTCAGACTGTCCCCATCTCCTTCTCGAAGGAGTTCGAATATGTTCTCGAACTCCCTTATCTAAGGATTCCAGGCACTGCCCCTGACTCCAAGGCCATTCCCGACTCCAAATAACTGTTCGCATCTTGTTGGAAGTGCTCTTGAAAGTATCATGTGCCGGAAATATTTATGCTTGGCGCCGTTAAGTCGTCTTTTGAAAAATCGGGGATAAAGAAATGTATGCCATCACTTCTGTTTAGTTTGTCTTTATTTTCATAAGTTCTCAGTCAGGTAAACGGGAAACGTCACGCAGTGGGAATATCTGTGACTAATCGCAACTGGTACATAATATTAGTATTCAGGGAGGAAACCGACAACTAAGTTCACTGTAACCCTTCGGCTTAAGTGGGCAATAGATACAAGGTATGAATATTTGAGGGGTGGAGAGAAACCCGTTGCCGGAATTTGGCTGCTCTTCAGTAAAGACGTCAAGGGGTAAACGGTTTAACTTTCCATGCCTCAGATAGAATACCGGATTGGGATTGCTCTCCAAGGAGCACTCGAGTAGGGACCGGTGTACTAAGGAAAAAATGTCTATCACAGCCGGGATTTGATTTCGGACCATTTGGGAGGGAAACCCGTGCTCTAGCCTCTTCACCAACTATCCTCATTGGATCTCACTGATTCCTCATTCAATAATCTATTGCACATCATTGCCGGTACAACTACATTTCTATGGCTTTCAAAGGTTGACGAATATTTAATGTGGGCTTGCGCATTGCAGTTAAAATTGAAGAATGGTGCGGAAGAGATAAGTGTCCGTGGATAATACCTCATCATAGCTCCAATGGACAACTTCACCTTACGCACCCCCGTATCTATAATCTAAGTTTTCCATCCATACCGTATCTTCTCTCTCCTTCACGCTTCCATCCCCCTTTCTCTTTTTCTCTCTTTGCGTCTTCCCCTCTTCTTACGTCTCTGCTCCTCCTTACGTCTCTCCTCCGCACTCGTCCCCGCACTCCCCCCCCCCTTCCCCCCCCCCTCCACCCCCCCCCATCTTCTTACACTTCCGACAGTCGTCTCCGGGGATCACGCGAACACTCCGCTCTCCCCCCACCCCCTTTGCCCGCATGCTACCCGAAGAGGAGGTTGGGAGGGGAAGCTTAGCGCTTGGGGAGAGGGCGTGGTGAGATGTGGGTGGGAGACACGTGAGGCCGTAGGAGGAGATATGGAAGAGGGCTGACGGGAGACAGATAGAGGAAGGGGTCTGCATTTTGCTGAGTCTTACAGGTCACCAAAAGTGCGCCCCTAAGGGTACATCAGCGTCCTCGAAATCGTGACCCCTGAAGTGCTTCAACGCGGTGGGTGTACGTGTGGCCTCGACGCAAGAAGCTTCAGTTGCACTACTTACCCCTCGTCCATGGGTCCATACGCCCTCGTCCACCCCTCCTTCCATCATCCAATCTCCCCACTTCTTCCCCAGTTTCTCTCTTCCTCTTATCTCCCCTATCTCCTTATCATTCCATCTTCTTTAAGTACGTGAAAAATCGAAAAATCTGATAGTCAGCAAATTCCACGTGGAGGCAGTTATCATCTTGAGATACGACCTCTTTTTATCGTATCAGTAATCCTCAGGTCAGGGTATTTATCTGTAATCCTCAGGTCCTGTTTATACTGTTAGGTGGATGTCATCTTTGGCTTACTTAGAGGCTGTGAGTTTTTCCCTCAGAGCAGTCACGAAGCCAGAAATTTTATTCGGGGGGTGGGGCTAAGTCTAGGGGAGGGTAACTTGAAACAAATCAGCTTTGCCCATACGGGTGCCGACATGTCACAAATCTCTTCTCTTAATTTTTAGTGCTTAGTATTTACTTTTACAATGCGCATTACTATCTCTTCTCACTGGTGAAGTTCAATATTTACCTTGTTATGAAACAGTTAATTTGACCGGCCCCAGAACAGAAGTTTAACGTATACATACATATCAGATTGAAAAAAAGAATTATTAACCACACGCATGCATCAAACTATTGAACACGTTTCAAGACACTTAACACTTGAATTATACGCTGTGTAAGCCGGATTATCATGTCCAGTCTGCAGAAACAGAGCAACAAAAGTATTGAGAAAAATTTCGGGGGGGGGGGGGGGGGGACCCCCAGAAGTCCCCCTCCCTGGCTACGTGCCTGCCTCAGAGGAATTTGAGTTTGTACTGTTAATTAGTGTTTCTCGTCAATATATGCCGACGGTGCGATATTACTTAGCCTTTGGAGCCAGTAATCTGTTTGCAAAAGCACGATTAATATACACGCATTCCTTTGCGTCTTTCAGTAAATTGATCAATTCTTATTCGTGGGAAGAATTTAACTTGGGAATATACGCTAGGTTTATTCAGGAAGAGTGTTTGGGAGGATTCTATCACATGTAAGCGTCTGTTGTAACAAGGCTTAATAGTACCATTCATGAAGTGAAAGTGCGGTGGAGAATGGGAACTTGATTGGCATTTCACAAATGTTTACCCAAAGGGCAAAAAATTTAGTCTCTTTATTTGATCCTGCAGTTTATGAATTATAATAATTCATAAGAAGTAAAGGAATACAACATATTGCTAAGCTGAAGAAGGAATGGTGACATAGATGTTGTTTTTTTGGGCTAAGTATTGTTGAGAGCACTTCATGTGAGTATTTTCCAAATTCAGGTTCCTTCAATCAGTGGCTCACATTATTTGTAGATCAGGCCAAAATGGACAGCGGGTGTACCGGATACAATAGTCCTGCATTGCGACTTCTTAATTCTTACGCAAATAGCATTGCAAAATATTAGGATCCAGGTAATGATTCGAAAAGGGTATGGTAGGCAAAAATGGTTTCTTCGTGCTTATGTTTTATGATGATTTTGTTTTTAATTTCAATTAAGATAACTAGCCTATTTCTCCCGATTACTAAAGATTTCTCTCTCGATAAGTTATGTTTTCGCGTTTTAGAGTACTCGAAGATGGAATGGGATGATAAAGATGGAGTCATGAGAGACATGAATCGTTTATATCCTTGTACCCTGTCGGAAATGCCTTGGATCGAAGTGCTTTCAAATTTAATGCCTGCCGGGACGTAGCCAAAATTTGGAAACTTGTTCCCCATTTTGATCCCATGCGTCCTTCTCGAGGGACGGCGAGGGACGCGCGGCCTGGGTGGAGCGGATTGAAGAATTCTGGGAAGCGAAAGTGTAATAAGTGAGCGGAGAATGGAATGAAAAAGGGCTCGAGCGAGTGGGGTTGAGAGGAAATGGGGAGCGAACGAAAGTGATAAAGTAGATGTTTTATTCACCATCAATAATAATTTTTACATCTCTTTTGATGTTTGGAGTTTTAATGTTCCTCTTCCATAAATAAAATGTCTGCCTTGCTAATTTAAACATTACATTTCTTTAAAACGTCTAAGGAATTGTACTGTAAAGCTAATGTATAGGAAAGGTGTAACCTAGCGCTCGTAGCGAATATTGTTCGAAAAACTTAAGTCCCAGATTTATAATGACTGGTCAACCAGCCTTAACCTTTACATGGACGTTAAGGAACTCCAAAACTTATCAAAACCTATAGTGAAAAATAGTATCATAAAAATCTCTAGTTTATATGGATATTTAAACAACAAAGCATAGCTAAAGTCGTGTCGAACCTCTAATGCTGTTAACCAAATATTGTTGAATTCAGCCTAAAAGATTTGGATATTCAAGAGAAATATCAAGATCTTAATTGATGTTTTCGTATGGAATGTCCCCTGTCGAGAGAATTTCATATTATCAGAAAATAATGTTGCCTATTCTTGACTCTGATACAGGAAGGTGATGATAAAACCTAATTATATTATCACAGATACATTTTTAGACATCTTTTTCAGGATACATTTTCGGTCATCTTTTTCATGAAACATTTTCTTGAAGGTGCTTCCTATTGTTAACAGTATGAGTGTCAAACAAGCGTTGAGTCATCTAAATTAAATTTCAATTATAAAATAAAATACTCAGACCGTGGATATTTTTTGTGAAGAGAGAGTCGAGGTGGGTACTGTTGCCGAAGAAAGACGAGAAAAGAGAGGCCCTTGCTTCAGGAGAAGATGGGAGACAATGGGGGAGGAGTTTGTTGAAGCAGAGAGAGTATGGGATAAAGGAGGAGAGAGGAGGTTGTCTTAGGTTAGACATCGCCTTCCCAGCCGTAATTGATGACTGTTTACTTCGTCGGGAAGTGCATATCTGAAGAGGTTGGGTAAGTAACACCGTTAAGATTTTCAGACGCCTTGGGATGGAAAGACGATCTTCGCTTTCCCGCTCCCAGACGTATCCTCGGCCTCACGTAGAAGGGCCAGTCAACCTTCCTACACCCTGAAAGCCTTGAAATGACCTGTGAAGAAATGTCCACGATATTGTTCCGGTATTTATGGAATTTTAATGCCGACGATTTGTCTGTCTCAAGCCAACAATTGTAAACTGTAAATTCTGTTTTTAAATCTTCGTGCCCTTTAACCGGAAACTTATTGTGGTGAGCATCATTCAAAGTTCCTCTGGAGTGAGAATTTCAAATCAGATTGCTTGAACTCTTCGTACATCGTGCGGCAAGTTCATCTTCGTGTGTTCTCGAAATAAAACCGGAGCAGGCACGATCAAACTCACATTCCGAAGTAAGTCCTGAATTGGCAATCAGATGCTGTTCATTTGTGTGATTCATAGCCTAGCCTGGATGGTCATATTTTCTGGCTGTGAACATCAGGATTTCATTTACCCCTTTATTGGGAATTGAGATCAAATGTCTGGAGGGTCAGGAAGAAGTATTATCGATTTAATTAACAATATTTAATGATTTAATTAATACTATTTAGTGAATTTAATGATACTGTTTATGCTTTTTACTGTTTTGTCCCTTTCCCTTTATTGTTTATCGACAATTTACGTTTTTAGCTTTTACGTATTTTTCGACTTATAGGATAACGGAGTGGCTTACTGATACGGATTTTAAGCGCTATTCTAGTAAAAGTTTGGATATAATTTCCTATTTCCTCTCATACGTTTGAAAATTAATCACCGGTTGGTGTTATTAAATGTCTTCGATATTTTGGATCTCTTTAAAAATACCAAAATGCCTTTAGGATCAGCCACCGCTCATTTGCAGTTTCTTTTGTTTTCGCGTAACTCATAGAACTTGAAAATGGTATTCATATTGGCTTAGTATTATTATTTACGAGAATTTTTCTCGCGTTCGTAGTTTTTTGGCATATAATTAATTACTAGTAGCAGAAGTCTTAAAAGTAATGGTATATACAATGTTCAAATGTAATTTCCACTGGGTCGATATGCTAAGTTTGGCATTATATGACGGGTTTTGTCGCGTTATTTATGCTGAAAAGACAACAGTCTCGCTGAAACCTCATTTGGCATCTACAGGACAGCTTATCAAAGTATGGATTTTGGTTGATTTTATATGTTTTATATCTTTTTTGTTCCGTTGTGATTGTCTTTCCAACAATCTCTTCCATAAGTTCGAAATTTTTTTAACCGTCTTCACAATTGAAATGTGTTTTTATAATTTCAACCGATTCTCTAATTATGCTGGAGTAATAGCGTTGATCCTTTACCATTGATTTCGCCTCATCGAAGTCAATGTCTAGACCAGCCTCTGGCCACGCATGTTCGGCTACAGCTGAGTGGCTCAATTACTTATTTTCCGTCGCCATTTGGTTTTTTTTTAGCTGTTTCGGCGTAACTTTTGTCCTTCGCCGTAAATGCTGCGAAACCCGTCGTGATGCAAAATTTAATGCTACATAGGGTTTAAGTTAGGTAATTTGCCTTGCTTGAACGGGATTGAAGTGACGATGGATGGCCATGCGGTTAGCTCTACAGACTGTAATCTCGTCACCTCTCAATCCCCTCCCGAGAATCAGAAATGCTATCATTGCGGTGACTTGATGCATCTCTCACCACGGGGATTACGTACGCCTCCTCCCCATTTGCGTGCGAATCCGTTTGAACTGATGCTAGAGCTCGGGAGCTCGAAACCGAACTTCCTCTTCTCAGTCCACTTCCCCCTCCATCCTGCGATGCAGGGAGGGTGTGGGAGAGGAAGGGAGAGATAACTACGGCAGTCCAAAAGGAGGAGTTCCTCCTCCATTGCCACTTCCCGTCTGTCAAGAGACGACTTTGGAACGGTTGGAGCATAACTCGTGCGGAAAATGGCGGTGGCAGAGGGAGAGAGTGAGAGCTTGCGCATGTCGCACCGTTTTATTGTCGCCTTGGGAGGAGTTTGAGGCGGAGCGTGGCTTTTGTTGAATGCCTAATTTTTCTCCACAGCAGCGGTGCCCTCGATCTCCGTGGACCGTTCTGAGGAAATGCCGGTTGCGCGCGGACGATTTCGTGTGTAGCGGGATTTCGACGTTCATATCTCGGTATCGAAGTTTTTATCGCGCCATCTAAATGGCCCTTTACTGGGGTCTTCCCACAAGGATCGCGTTTCATTAGCGTGAAAGGTAGCAATTCCCCTCATCTACTCGAGCCTAGCGTATGTTTATGCTGGTGAGGTGAACAGCTCAGTAATTACCATAGGAGGGCAGTTTCTTGGCAATAATCCAAGTCGAGCGCATTGAACCTTCTCGGTTTCGCTATTCCATTTTTCCTTTATTTTACTGCTATTATTTTTTACGGCCCTTATTACGAATTCTGTGCTTAGGTGGAGACTAGTCTTTCCTTCTGAATTCGCTTCTAATAATCATTCAATTTCATTCATGTTGTGTTTCTTTACCGCTATTTTCCCTGAGAATGAAATGAACATCCTTTCTTTTCAGTACGCGCACCGTTAGTCCCATGTGGTGAAGCTCTCACCAGCCATATAATAACGGTTGTTGGAATTAATGAAACGATTAACGCTGACTTTAAAATTAAAAAAGATGGAACCTTATTGCAAAGATCCTCATGTTACCGATGAATATCGAGTGATGTTAGTCCATTAAAATTATAATGTGATAATTTTAACGTAGGTATCGATCCAAGGACTTTGCAGTAACACTATTATAAATTAAACACGAATATGTGAAGTATCTCCTTCAGTAGATATCCATGTTATTGTGTATATATTTTCTCTTAAACCAAAAGGTCACTAGTTGTCTGAGGAGATGAATGCTTTTCGGAATAACACTTATTTTGGAAATCGTCTCCATTTTTGTCGACGCTCCCAATTCCACCTGAGGAAAATCTCGTGCGCACACGTTTACGTCTCAGTACTTCTTTAACATAATCTCAGAATTTTTTATTTTCAAGATTTTATTACTTTTTTGTAGCGTATTCCCCTTCCTCGAAGGTTACGAGTCTAAAAACATCGCCGTCTTTTCTTAGGAGACCTTCTCCCATGTCGTCTCCTTCTGTTGTCGTTCGTTGTCCCTCCACCCAAGGGGCACATTCACACTATATGGTGGCTGCTCCCTTTTCAATCTTCAGCCTCCACTTCAACCTTAAACCGCACTCTTCTCTAAAAATAAACGAAGACTTAATGGTAGTCATTCGAGTCGTTGTCGCAGTATTAACGGCGTCGCTCTTTGGCTCTTTGTGAGAAGTTCGAGTGATGCGAGTGTTGAAAGTCAGAAACTAATGGAATGTCGTTAAACCTAGCACTTTTACTTTAAGTGTTGGGTATTCATTCGTGCGACCAAAATAATTTAACGCTGAATTTTAATTTGAGTATTGTATACACAAAAACTTTATATCCTAACTTATGATGTAGTTTCAAAGGATGAAATGTCGAATTAACCAGTAGATCATAGTAGCAGTATTTTGAAGTCCATTAATTTTGTTTTTAAGGAAGTCCGATGGTTCTGTTGGGTCGCATCTCGTATATTTTGAATATTTAGTATACGGCTGTCCAACATCTATCAGAAAGCGAAATGTATTCCCTTAACCATAAGGTTTGCCCTTAAATGTGTTATCCTCCTAAAGAGCTTGGTAGGCAAATTTATATAAGTTCACTCAACACAAGGTAAAACCTCTAGCCTCTCGAAATTATGCCACAGCCCCTCTTAAGTAAGCTTTTGATTTTTATTTATTTTCAATGAGTCATCTTTCTGGAAGACAAAATTCTCTTTGCATTCGTAAAAGCTATTCGCAGTATACCATGTGGCTTAGTTTACATAAAGGCTTCCCGGAACGCGATAAGAACGGAGAAGAAGATTTTGCATCTCATGCGGTGGCTCTTTCACCCCATAATACCGCAGTGCGGTTTCTCGTAGAATTAAAAATAATATCGTTTAATTTCCAGGAATAAATTGGGGAAAATTCCAAGGTTGAAAGCTGTGCTCACTTTCCCAAGCTCATCTGGGAGAGGAAACTGCTCCGTGGCGTAGATACGAGGAGTGGAAGGGTCTTTGGGCGAATATGCTTCAGGATTTTGAAAAAAAGCATCTCGTACCATTTGCAGTCAGCTCCAACCGCTAAAGAGTACAACCTTACCTATACGTAGATGTGCTATTTTCTTGCTCTTGATTATACTCATGTCAGGTGCTATTTTTTGTTACATTTTATTCTCTGGCCCTGGTATTTAATTTCCGCAGCAGTATAATTAGGATTTTAGGTGCTCCATTGTCTGAGGCTATATCCTACAGTCTAACCTAAGTTAATACAAAGCGTTATAAACCACAACATATTTTCCCGTGGCGAATTTCCAACCCACTATCTTTGGGTAGCGACCAAACTACTTTGGTCGGCCTGTACTGTCTGGTTAGCGGTAAACATTCAGTTAAGCTAACGTGGAGATAGTGAGTTAGGGTTTTAAAACCGCATCACACTGTTGATTCTTGATGATTGTGCTGTGAGGAAGGGTTTACTCGACAACTAACGAACCGCAATCATTTTTAGTCAGACAAAATTGAATTAAATCTCAGTGTTAAACATAATCATTCATTTATTCCATTATGCAATTTAAAAAGTTTGTTTTATTTTCATTTCTCAGCTGTCTGCATGTTTCATTTCTCGTACTATCTTCCCCTTACTCTTTCCAACTTTCCCATTCGCACTTTCTCTCTCTCCTTTCCCTTTCCTCCGAACGACCCAGCGCAGCCTCCGTCTCAGGGAACGCCGCGCGCCATCCATCTCCCTTTGTGTCCCCTCCACCCCCAGCGAGCTTCTTGCCCTTGCCCTTGGGGGATGCTCCTTTCTCTCCCCCTCTCTCTCTCTCTCTCTCTCTCCCTATCCCTTCTCCTCCCTCCTTCCCTTTCTTTGCACCTCCCACCACCCTCATCCTCCCACACTCCACTCCCGCCCGCGCTCCATCTCTTGAGTATTCCTGGAAGCTGTGGGGAGCAGAGAATGATGCGCCTGCGTCTTGAGAGCGTGTGTGTTCGAGCTATTCAAAAAGAGGAACTAAAGCCGAGGAAGAGGAAAGTCCTATCATCCGCCCTTTCCCTCTCTCCTCCTCGACCCCCTGCACCCTCATTCTCTCTGTCTCTCTCCATCCCTCCTCCGCTTCAGCCCACAGGGCCGCGTTTGTGGCCTCAATAATTTTACGGGCGCCTCGTCCCTCTCCGCTGCGTCTACTTGTATCTCCTCTCCTTCTTCCTCGTGCAGAGTATCATCCCCCATCTTGTCCACCCCGCTCATCCCTCCAAGAACGCTTTTCTCCGGGGCCCTTTACGCTCTCTCCTCTGGGACCCGGAACTCCTCTTCCTCTTCTCTCCCTCAGACACGGGATGATGTTTCTCGGAGTAAGTCCCCCTTCTTGATCCCCGTGTTGACGCTCTCGCGAGGAGTGAATGCATGCGGTATGCAGCGCATTGTTCCAGGTCCGTATAGTGAGCTGATAACCACTGCGGAATTTCGTTGGGGCCGTTTCTTTAAGGAAAAATCCATTGTATTTGTTGATTGAGTGGCAAATGATTTCAGGTATCAGTAGTAAAAAAAATTAATTCCTTTATAAAGCGTTCGTTGATTATATGCGGAGTATTCTGAAACGTTTTCCAATCAAATCTTCCTGATTTTAAAATTTCATTGGAATTATGCGTACCAATAAAATGAGAAATGAAACAGAAAAAATACAATAGTTTGTATAATCAAATTCGATTTAATGTTTAGAGATTAGGTTTAACAAAATAGAAATTGATATTTCAGAGTACCTATAGTTACTGAAATAACAACAACCTCATCAAGTAACTGACTTGGATCGTACATATTTGAAGGGAAATGCTGAGTGCACTTCTTTTGGGGTAACTTTTCGTTCAGAGTTTTGTATTCTCATATTCTGTTGGAATGATATTCTATGACGCTATTCAGGAGCATCATTAGGAAAAAAGATATAGAAGAGTGCTGCATTTATATTTCTTACTCCTCGCCAAAGAATTTTTTATGCCAAAATCACAAAATTGATATATACCTAGGAGATTTTTTTGAAGGATATATCAAAGAGAAATCTTTTGAGGGCCAAGAATTTGCGTTTTGTTTCCGCGCCACTCCGCAAAAAGGTCTCAGCGCTTTCTCAATTACTTTTGGAAAGATTTTTCGTCTCCGAGACGAAAGTATACAAGGGAGACTTTCTATTGCTCTTTCCCTTGTACCCCTCATATGAGATGATTGAAGGGATATGGAAGACGACAGAAAGTGGAGCTGGGGAAGGAAAGGGCAGCAGCACGGGAGCTAAGAGCATTCCTAATCCAATCTAATTTGACGTATCCTATTTCTTTTCCTTTCTGCTCCTCATATCCCACAGCTCGGTCCAATCCCGACTCCATCCTCTCCTCCCAACTTCGGAGCCCCTCCTGCGCTTATCTCCATTCTTTTCCTCCCTTTGTCGGATCACTGGAATCGACCCCGGGAACCAGTTCCACCTTTATTTCTCCCAACACAAAAGGGTCTAATTCCACGACTTTTTCTTCTCGTCCAGTAAGCTCATCGGAATACGTATCTCCTTCCACCGGATCGCCTCGCGATGCTTATCGCGTCATAGTTTAGCAAGGTCTTACCTAATTTACTCTACGTGGGATGAATCTCCTTTTGTCTTCTGGGGCTAATTGCGTCAATAAAGTTGTCCCTTCTTCTCTTGAAACGATTTCCAAGAGAAATTTGGAGTAATGCAGTACAAAATGTGCTTCTTTTGGATTAAATTTTCATGTTGGTGCTCTTGTATCATCTTTTTTTCACCGTTGGCTAAAGGTTCTCAGAGGCTTTGTTCAATATTTTCTCTCCATACTGTTTACTGACATTTTGTGAAATTAATTGTTGTGCCTAGATTCAATCGTGAATATTTGGCAGAATAAGTACTTTAATGATGATGTGCACCCGGAATTGGACCCAAATGCTGTTGCCGGGTCGATAACGTGCCGTCGTGACTACCGAAAGGACGCAGGTTCGTTTTTCTCCAAGGGCATGGACGCCATGTTTGTCTTTGAGTTCAGCAGAAGTTATCCGGTGAAGTGTAACCTTGTCAATTAGAACTTCTATGAATGTTTGTATTAGAACATACTATCGGAAAATGGAAGTTTTTTTATGGTTGGAAATTACAGTCTTATTTGAGGGTTCAGTGATATTAGGGAGAATTAATTTCCATTCAGTGATTAATTAAGACAATTAGCAAGCAATCGAAGTACCTTTCAAGTCAAATAGGAATTAGATAATCACACTCGGGGAACGAAATATTTTCTTTCATGATTCTCCGGTGGTATTTAAGGGCTTTCTCAACTTTGTCTCCTTTCGTCTTTGCTCACCCTTTCCTCTCGCCCTGAATACCATGGAAGACGTTGGTCTTAATTGATTCTTATAGGTGGGGTATTGTAGTATTTACTCACGGCTAGTGCGTAAGTGAAGTGTATTTTGAGACATTTCTGAGGCAAGAATCCATTGCGAGAATGTTTTTAAAACCACTTGTTTTCCATCGTTTTCCGTCAAACATTTACTAGTCCATTGAGCCGCCAATGTTTTTACTTCAAGTGATTCGCGATTTTGTTTTCACCGCAGAGCTCTTAGTGAGGTGGCGGTATCCTGGAGAAACCCTCTTGGTGCTTGAGAGACGGAAGGAAACGAGGTCGCTCTCGTTCGCTCCGTCGCACCGAGGGAAGGGGTTTTGGAAGGGCGCCGGCGTCGCACGGCCGTGATCTTGACATTTGGCGCCCGCTCCCACAGCCCCTCTCTATCTCTCTCTTCCTCTCTCGCCCCTCCGTCGCGCTCGCTCCCCCCCCCACCTCGCCCCTCCCCCCCTCCATCTCTCCCTTTCTCTTACGCCGTCGTCCGAGGATCGATTCTCGCTGACGGTACGCGTGCACTTATTCCGCGCGAGGATGCGTCCAGCATGCGTATCCTTTCCCCGAACCGCCCTGCGTGGAGCACCGCTGTGCATATGCCTCGGAATTCAGCACCCCCGAAACGTGAGATCGATCGACTGCTCTGGTGGCTAAGAGTAAATAAGACTGTTTTGGCATAAGCGTTCTTTTGCACTCTCCTTCTTTATGATTTCGAATGCTACGTATTCATTTTAATTGAATCATATTGAAAGCCATTCACATATGTGGTCGACTTTAACCTTTCATTAAAATGAAAGGTAGGATGATAGGTGACGTTGGGGTTAGCGAAACCTCTAGTTAAGTAGGCCCTTAGAAGAATGTTGGTCGACGTGAGCATCTAACTGTAAGACGGAAATGTGATTCCAATGTCTACGTGATACTATTTATTAGTGACAACAGTATTGACGATCAGCCTCCTTTTTTAATCAGATCATCGATTTTTTATCTAATTAGAGTAATTTTTGGAGGACGTTTAAAGTGATGTTTCTCCGGTGTCTTTTTTTACTTGATCAGATTATGAAACTTTATTTTCCGCCCGCTGCCATTTGGGCACGCGTTCCTCAAGCAATATTTTACTTCAAATCTCGAACACCGCTTCAAACTGATGTGGCATTAAGGAAAAGTTTAGACGAAGTCCTTTTGTCGGGTGAAGTAGCATTAAAAATGCGTAATATTACCATAAGTTGTTTTTAATCTACTGGGAAAAAGTCCCCTGGAATATTAAAGAAAAAACCAAGTGATCCCTCCAAAGGGCGAAATTAATATGAAATCCCCGCTTCACTTCCCAAGGTAAGCATTGGGGCTTAGGGCGGGGCACGGCGGGGTGAAAAAAGTTCTTCGTGAGAAACGCGTTTGGCCAGAGGGAGTGTCGAGAGGGGGAGGATTTCGAGAGGGGTGAAGTCGTGGAGTTCCGCTCGCTCCGAGCGGAGGTCGCGAATGTGGAGAAATGAGACTAGGAAACGCAACCACGGGTCCCACTTCCGCCTCAATCCACGATCCTCATGTAATTGCATTCCTTTAACCGCGTCCCGGCGCCTGAAGTCACGTAGCCGCGGAAAAAGCAGGCGACCGCTCGCCGTCGGCTTTCCTCCCCATATCCAACATGCTTGCCTCGTCTTCTACCCTCTCTCCCGCCGCTGTCGTCTTCCGTCCTTCCTCATTCCTCCGCAGTCTGCCTTCTGTTGGTTCAAGCCGCTGTCTGCACCTCGGTCGGAAGAGGGCAATGGAACACCACAACAAGAGCGTCCCATTCCTTTGCCGCCCTCGGAGAGAGCCTCGAAGTCTCGTCGTCGGGACTCGTTCGATCATTCCCTCTCCGGGCGTCACCCTCTCTTCGCTTTGCTATACGTGTGCTTGTTGCGCTGTGGCCCTGCTTTCCCGGTCGCTATCCTCTCGTAGGGATTCAGCAATATCCGCCCGTGTGAGTGCGAACAATGAATGCTTCTCCTATTGAGTTGTTGGGCATGAGTATTGCATCCTGTGTACGCAAACATAAGGGTGGTCGTCGGGGTAACCGGGACTCTCCGGGGACGTTGCTCTCCCTTTAGCGGTTTAGTCTGAGAGTGTGAGAATATGTACCTCTATGAGAATGCTGATCAGCAGCTATGAGTTATATGAAGAGATAGCTTTAAAAAGCATTTTTGCTGGTATAAAAACTCGATACTTAAAGTAGTTAATCATTAGTTCTTGCCTAAAAGCAAAATACTCCCTACTTATTTTCAAACTAGCATGATCAGCACCGTAGTCAGTCATCGGATTATAGTATTGATTGATTTTCGAAGGGTCATCAAGAGCTACAACACAGTATCAGACGGTTCAAAGGCAGAGGTTCAGACGGTTCAAAGGTTATCATTTTTTTGTTCGCCTGATTTTCTTGCGTCCTACTCTTTTCCTACATTCTATGTGCCTATTCTTATTATACCACCTCACTAGATAGAATCATGCTGTTTTCATGAGAACCCCCTAGATTCCTCTTCTTCTTCTTGTCAAACGATTATTGCCTTACCCCTCTTCACATCCAGCTATTTATACCTATGTGTTTATTAAGCAGTTTTGATGCTAGGATTTCCAAGTAGGTACTAACTTTTCTGAAATAACTTGGTAAAAATCCAGTGTTTAGACTATAATGTAAACAAATAGTCATTATCAAGATTGAAATTTTACTTAAAATCTTTTGCTTTATATTCTGGAATTTCCTGTTTATTAATGACGTATTCCCAAGTTCTTATATTGCTCCATTGTGACGAAAGCATCTGTTTTTATTTGTTTTTTCTTACGGTAGAACTTAGGAGGAACTCAGAGCGGTTGCTTAAATCAAGCGAGTGGGTAAATATATCTATAATCAGGAATGTTGTTACAGGCCTGGGATGAATTGCCTTTTTAGAATTAATTCATGCCGTACACTGTGTTATTACCGCGAGATTTCATCAATCCGCCTTGGCTTCACTCTCCGGCTCCTCTTAAATTATCGCTCCCCGCGTTTCTCGGGTCGGGCAGTCCCATCGTCCGGCTCGGGGTGGGCGGCGATTCCGCCGCTGCCCTCCTCGCAAGCCCCTCTCCCGCGAGACGTGCTCCGGCATGGATCCTGCCAGACTCCCCTTCCGGGTCTCGGGTGGCCGGAGCTTTTCATCATGGCGAAGTCTCCTCTCTCGCGCTTCTTCTTCCTCTCTCTCTCTCTCTTTCTCGCCCTGGTCACTCGCACCTCTACTCCCCTCTCGTCCTTCCCCCTCCTCCCTCAGCTTGAGACCCTTCGGTCCACAAATACTCTTCACACTCCCCATCACCCCCCGCGGGGTCGATTGCGAGTTGCGTCGAGCATACCACCACCAACATCAGCTTCGTGAGAGGGCATTTGGGCAGGAAGGAGGGAGAGAAATCTTCTCGGGAACTTTGCTCTCTGGTGCCGTGAAGAGTATAGTGTGTCGAATAGTCTTATTACCTGAGCCTGATGGTGGTGTTGTAGTGATGACACTTCGAATGGTTTACTGGAAGATATGAAGTTCTTGGCTATCCCCAGAGCATTAATTTACCTGAAAAATCGTTCATGTAGGTATATTACTTTTGCCGATTAATCTTGAAGCATAAAACAGAAATATAAGTCGTATTTAAAAAAAAGAAGGCCTGTTTAGATCTTAGGGCTACTGTTTGGGAGATAAGGAATCGAATCTGGGAGAGGCCTTCAAAGAAGTCCATTCATACCCACGTTCTTTAATTTTCTGATGACCAGATTTTCCGAAAACCTCAGAAAGATCAGGGAAAGGGACTGTCCCCAACTACACTGATGTGAATTTCACGCCTCTTACTTAGTGTTTGGTGAGCTGTTCCCTTCACCAACCACGCAATCTTCGGGTAGAACACTACTTTTCATACGAAAAAACGATGAGCAAAATACGTATCAGTAATGCGGAAGAAGATGAAGAAGAGGTAATTTATAATTGAAAGTAAAATGAGATAGAGCAAGGTTAGTAAATGTCTTTCTTGGAGAAATCAAGGAAGGATCTATGCTCTCAGGAAATTACTTAAGCATTGAAGCGATGTGGAAGTAAAGCTGATTCTGAAAAGGGCGTATGCAAGAAAGAGTGTGATCGTGTGGATGAACAGGGGACTCGGAAAGTGTTAAGCGACATTAGTTCAAGACAATCAACGATATAATAATAATAGCTATTAAGAGTGTTATAGGTGTATATTAAATCGTTTAGAATTGTTTTTATCGGAGAGATTAGAAATGGATGATTGTTAGAAAGCCTGTGAAGAGTCCCATTCAAGGAGTGTAGACATCAGATCCGTCGCAAGGAACAAAAAGAGGCAGAAATCTCTAAACCTACATGTTTATCTCTGTGTGTGAATTGACGTGAATTATTCTTTGTTATTACTCTCTTTTGTACTTCCTGTTTATGACTGTTATCCATACCCGACGTCTGAAGATACGAGCCGGATGGCTCTCGGGAATGAATGAAGCCGAGGGACTGAATCATGAGAGAAAACGAGATTTATTGTGAGTGCGCGAGACAAAAATTGTGAAGAGGGAAATATTTTAATGCGCGCGCGCAGTCACCACCGAGATGGTCGAGAATGAAGAGAGGCATGAAGAGATCGGGGGAAGGGGGAGGGATGGGTTGAGGCGAGTGAGGGGGAGGAAGGGGGGTAGGGAATCGCAGCTGGGCGACAAGGTGGGTTGGGGCGATGGGTCCAGACGCGTCGCGAGATGCCGTGAGACGAGTAGACGAGAGACAGCCGTAGCGACTGAGATGCTAATCGTGATGATGGTGACGACAGCCATGACGACCACCATGTTTTCACCCTTCATGAATTTTCACCATTATGCCCTTTATATCTTAATCCTCCCTTCTTTTGCTGTCATTCGTAAACAATTTGCGCACGCCAAAATGTTGGCTGGATGGCTATATATCAGTTAGATACGGCCATCCAGGTTAACCTTTTGTTTTCTCATTGGAATGCCTGTTATCAGCAGGAAGCTTTAGTTCGGTAAGAGCATATTTCGTTGCTTGATTTAGGGAAATTTGGAAGTGAAAATGTTAATGCTGGTGGTAAATTAATATATGAATATTCATAGCTGATTTTTGACTGAATAGTTGGTATATATTGTACCAAAAGTTGTTTTAGTAAACTTTAAATATTGTTAGTATTATTAAATTCCGTAATTGAGTGATCACAGATATTTAACTTTACTTGCCACACTTATGTCTACTTTGCCAACAGTATACTTTGGAGTTTTTTTTAACATTTTGTGCTAGAAGTAATTAGAGTAGTGCATTTTTTTATTTAATTCTAGCACCCAGTATGGACACCAAGAATTAATGCAATATTTGTCATGAGGGACCTGAGAGACTCATAGCCTGCTTTCTTACTTATTTCTCCATATGCGACCGTATCATGTGCAAAATATCTTAAGTTCCTGGAAATGTAGTCAGTTATGAAGTAAATTATTCAATTTACTACCTTTTTATCACGTTATACCATTTATCCCACGTGCCCGGAGATTGAATGTCAACTTGTCGGGATAAACCTAGTTAATGTCGTGTTTAACTTCATTGCGAAAGAACGTCTTGAAGCTCTTTCGTGTCAAATTGGGTGAAAACTTGAAAATTCTTTCGACGGTAACGTGAATTTGAAGCTTATAGAGGTTTTAATGATTTTGTTGGATCCTTTTATCTTGAAATGGTTGTGATTGCGCATGGAATATTCTTCTCCGCCTTAGTTAAACCTTCTCTCCCATTGTAGTCATAGTCTCTCACCGTTCTGTTGCGCCGTGCTCTCTGTAAACTGCTCTCTGAATTTCCATGCGGTAGGTGATTGATGTGGCTGACACCGAATGAACACGCATTCTTAGCCAAGTCTTAGTTGCTAGCTGAAAGAGTCGTGTACGTAATTAAAGCGGCAAGGATTCTTCGCGGACTTAATTACGCTTCGAAAGCATTCTCCGTGCAAGGCGTCTCGGGATTTTATGAGTAGAGCTATGTTGCTCGTATTGTGCGTATATCATTTTCAGATTCAATGAATCGCGTGAAAAATTCTGACTGCTGGCATAAGCGTTCGCCTTCGTCCTTTCGCTCGGCGCCAAGGAGCAATTATCAGCGGGTATTATCTCGGAGGTCACCGGTGGAGGCGATTGTATGGTTGCACGTACATTAGATGCTTGAGTTTATTCCGCCACGGACGATTAAGGGCGAGGGAGCGGCATTAAACGCTTCAATCGCACCCTCAGTCAAGGAATTAGACAGTATCTCAGAGTATTTCCCTCGTACAATTAGAGATACAAATAACGATAAATATGTCCTATCGGAGAGTAGCAATGAATAGCATTGGTAGCTGCATGTTGGTATGAGTACTTAAAGCTAACCCTACTAACAGAATGTTTTTGCAATTTCTGTCTTTTTTTAAATAGTGTAGTTCTGACTACTATATTAATACTATTTCTTTTTTATGCATGAGATGTAGTTCATGTTTGGTGAGAAAATCTCCCCCTGCCACACACCCTTGTGGTGGCTTGAAGGGTATTATGTAGATGTAGATGTATTGGCGTCGGTGGTGATTCTGTGTTGGTTCTCTAAACCCAGCGCCGCTCATGTTCACCAACGCACATAGGCGTATCCAGGGGGGGTTACAACCCCCAGCCCCCCCTTTAATTATATATATATATATAATATATACATTTAAAAATTCCCGGACCCCCCGTTTACATGGGGGTTTCTGTGGTGACTCCCCCCCTTTCAGACGCTTCTAGATACGCTAATGCCAACGGAAGAGGAATTCGATTGAAGCCTAAGCTCTATGAAGTGACGGTTGTGATCATATGCAGCTTGTAATTTTAATCTTTTTAGATAATTTTCCATTGCATAAAATCACCTAGGTTGCAATACTCCTGCAAATATTTTACATCCTCTACGATAATCATTTTTTAACTATGCCATAAAATAGCAAGCAAGAGTTGAAATATCATTAACAGATGGCCTGGGGTCCCGGCTGTTTAGATTTTCTCAAAAACAAGCGGACTTACATATAAAACCCTGTCCACTAATTCGTAAACCTGATTGGCTCATCGATTCGTAGTTCTTAATATCACACAGTTTAAATTTAAGTTTCCTATCCGCACGAAATGTTCTGTGCTATTCCATTAATCCAATTATTTTCTGCGTTCATTCGAATGGGCTATAATCGCATGGATTGCAATCGCGAAGTGGAATATTGGTTGGACTTAAGGTCGAGTAAGGTACTAATGGTCTTTTTGAAGAAAAATAAGTGTAGGCAGGTGTGCATGAGCTGGTTATAGGGAAATTCTGGTTTGATGGTAGAATGTTTTAATTCAGAGGATCCTAATGATGAATGAACCTACCAACCGACAACAAATACAAAATAAAAATTTCGGGTATAAGTTTTCAGTGTTGTTTATCCCATTGTATATATATCTACGTCATCCACGTTGTGTTTCTCGTGTTATGTAATGTTACTTACTATAGTCCTTAACAGAATATCTACCTTCATGGAGTTCCTTTAACCCCAATCCAACCTTCGGGGAAGATTCCCGTAAATCGATGACCCAACATGAAATTCGAACATACGTAGTGATTTGACTGAGGCGCTTAGTGGTCATGGCTCCGTAGATTTCACACAGATGGTCATGTGACTTAAGAAACCATTCAAAATGAAGTGGAATCGAGCTGTTTCAGACTCCTCTGACCATTTGCACACTCACGGACGGATGGACATGATATACGCTTATCTAGACCGTATCTTCCTTTCGTGGGAAGAATTTCCTTCAACGCTAAGGAGAATTTGCCTCTTTTTCTCTCACCCTCCAAACGTGAGTAGGCATCGAGAGATGGTAGGCATGGATGATGGGGGGAGGGGGGCGGGGTGGCGATGGATGAAACGGCGTAGGAGGGGTCAAGTCGAGGCGGGGTCAGCGCCGTGGAGTGCGTGCCTGCCCCTTCGCCAAGAATCGTCTCGCAGTAGTGTGCGTGTACAGTTTGCGCTGCGGACTTGACCTCGGAGAAGGAGTCCAAGTGCATTGCTGTTGTCCGAGGCCGAGTTTCGCATCGGAAAAACCCTCTTTCAACTCCCTCTCCCGTATCCATCTCCTTCAGGAGGTGGATTCGATGCCCTCGCCGGTCGGTGGGAAAGCGACTCCCGCGTCGTCCCCCGTTCAACCCCGGGGACGTGCGACGATAGTCAGCTGGTTGGAGTGTAACGGATGACCTGAACGTGGGATTGTTTGTTTGTTCCACTCTGACGTGCGTCCCACTGAAATTACCCGTCCACGCTCCTTGCGTGGCAGGTTCCCGGTGTTGCGAGAGTTAGCGCAGCACCGATACTAGCCTTCCACGGCCGGCAATTCCGATAAGGTTACGTTTCGAATGCCTGGATAGGTTCTCGACTGCGCCTAGTCGCTAACCTTTAATGTCCGATGATTTGAGATGACCTACGAAGCGAAGTGATGGATGATTGAACAATGAAGGAATAATCCCCTCGGCCGTGATGAAGATCCCTCCAGGTGTTCCGCCTTGCATGAAGGTCTCTTGAGAGGAGTGAGGAGAGCGGTTTATGGACTTTTCTCCATACGTGGCTAATTCATATCAATTGATAGTCCGTTTGTGAGTATTTTCGGCATGTTACTGGATTCAGATCCATATCGCAGATCAACCCTTCTGGACACCCCCTTCATTAGTTACGTAATTATTGTTTTTTTCACACATTTATAGTCTTTCGTGGGAAAACTAAGGTGGACCAGGTAAAATAATGGCTAACTTAAAGTCATTTGTGAACTATACAGGCCACTGATAGCTATTGACCCATAGGGTTGTGTTTGCTTTGGTGATTTTTTCTTGACGTTTCGTGGATCAGACTGTAAAGTTGTTATTGTTCTTATGCGTTCAGTATATTTCTCTTTTGCTTTTCTCTCGAATGTTTTTCACCTAATTGAGAGGTATTCAAGGAAGTTATGTAAGTTTCTATTTTATGAGTGCCTATTTCACGTCGTCATTGTGCCAGGGAGTCATCGCTTTCTTGGGCTAGAGCATTCAATTTTCTAGAATAAGGAATTTGAATTAATATTATCCTATGGTTTTTCAACACCTCAGTGAGCAAAATTAAAGTTTTGTATTTTAATTCTGGTCACTTACTCGCATAAATGCCTTACGTCGCTCAAAGTATTATTATCTATTATGCTTTGAATAAAAATACATTTCCAAGCATATTGAAGGCGATCAGTATTTCATTAATGGTTTTGCTTGTTATCATAATTTAATTAGCTGGAAAGTCAATTTTAATGCGGGGCAATAATAAACTGATGATTTAGCTCGTTAGAAACGGAATCTTCTCGTCTTCCACTGAAAAAAAACGTATTTATTAGCTTTGAGAAATTTAATTTTCCTTCTCGGTTTCATCTCAAAAGGAAGTTCTCAGTTGCTTGAGTTATTTCCCGTTTTTTTATCTTTCTTCATTCTTTCAGTCATATTTTCTGCTCTTGGTGTTTCGGAAGAGGAAGTCGGCGATGAGTTTGCGGAATCTGTTTGAGGTGGGTTTAAAGGGGCATCTTCGCAGGCTTGGGGAAAATTCCACGGACCCGGAAGATTATCGGATGAAGAAGTTTTCTTTCCCTCTTTTTCGACCCAAGTTTGCAAAGAATTTCGAGGGAAAAACTCTTACCTAGCTTGAGGCCTTTTGAGATTGCTGGCATCATTATCTTAACTAATTGAACTCCCGATTGGTCGGCAATAATTTCAGGATATGAATAGCACTTATTGTCATGCTGCCAGTAGAGATGTGTTAGCCCCGTCTCACTTGTTTGAGAAAAGATCCACCCTCCACAAATGTATGATGAATAACAATAATATATTTTTTGGTCGTTAGGTATTGTATACTTGACATAGATAAAACATTCATTTACACCATATTCGGTATTTATACCTTCTAATTAAAATGTAAAAATCAAAAACATTTCTGAAAAGGTAGTAAGAAAATGTATTATGAATGTTTCATTGCAATGGTAAAGTTTATTTCAAGGAAAGATGAGGCCTCATACATAATAGATATTGTAAAAATTGTCTTTTTTCTGACGTGTGTAAAAATGCTTACTCGGGTAATAAATTTTCGGAATAAAATCTTTTCAGAACAAATTCAGATAGGGAAAGCAAAAATTATTTTCTGATTGTTAGGTATTGAGAGTAAAAATAATCTCTTGGTCTTCTGCACTGCAAGTATAGTGAAGCTATAAGAATCTGTTGTTTATCGGATAATTCCCCGAAGCGTTTCTCATATTTTTCTACACTCGAATCATAAAACCACTTAAAACACTTGACGTTAAATAATTAGGTGCTAGAACCTGTTTTCAGCATCTGTTAGCAATTCCCCCGTCATCACTGTGAACGGTAGTTGTATGTGTATACGTTTATTGTTGTAGTTTAGTTTAACAATGGGTTTATTGATGTAGTTACCGTCCGTGGGTTCACAGATCTTTTGTAAAACATGTATGATATTTGTATCCCACGAAACTCAGTATACCCAATTCTTATTTTTCCTTTACGATGTCAGATTTCGTAATATCTTCAACTAAAAACCTAGGATTTTTTTCTCTGTTTTATCACCATCTGGGAGTTTTGTCTACCTCCTATAGTCTTCTTTTTAAACATTTTTTCGTACGGTTGGTCGCTTATTTGGACGCCTACCCTCGAATTTTGCGTTGCCCATGCATCCGGCTCCTGAAGGACGAAGCCTGTGGGCTCTTACTTTATCTTTCTTTACATGGGTTTCAAGGGAACAAAATTTTCGGACTCCAGACTCATGCTCCGGTGGATTAAACCGACGCGTCTGATCTCAGGGACGCCTTCCGTAGCTAATTGAAAAAAAAGTTCTAATATGGCGCAATGATTGCGTCAGCTCTCCATCATAGTTTTGTTTGCATCAAAGAATGATTCCGTCCGGACTCCTCCACCCCCGGCCAACTTTCTACCCTTGTAATCGGATCTGACGCGAGGTAGTACGAGTCTCCTTTTGTGATTAAATCCCCTGGATGTTCAAGGACTATAGCCGCCGTCACAATCCGGCCGTCGTGACCAAAGAATGACGTCCTTTTGCGATTCAGTCTCAATGCGAAGAGCACACGGTGTGTCTAATTCATAGCAATCGCTGTCCATGCACTGGCTGAGTAAGAGGTAATAGGGAAAGAGGGATCCTTCGAATTATTTTCAAGTTCTCCGTTTCGGGAATAAAGGGGAGAAGGCAGCTGAGAGGACGTTAATAGGAATAGGAATGGTCGGCGGGGGGAGGATTGGAACAAGGGAACAAGAATGAATTTCGCTCTCATGCAGCGGGAAACCGGAGTATATATCACATTTCGTGATGGACAGTGTTTGCTTGAATTTAAATAAATCACGGCGCAAATGTAATACCGCAGTATTGCATGATATCGGATATTACATTCGTTTCGCGTGACGTGGCATATCGAATTGAGCGCTTATTTTATGTGATGTCGCATGGTGTCAAACTGTGATGTATAACTCACTCACTCATCCAACTCCACTGGTTGCCCATTTGAATGTAAAATTCCTATTCGTCGTGCTTTCTTATTGTCATCTTGGCACTTTCATTTCATCCCGTCACCAGTGCTAAGAAAGATGGCTTCTTAGAATCTTCCTGGGTTTTGCCAGGGCGGCAAAGTCTCGCCCAACTTCGGCTTTCCCCACGCAATTCCGTCCGTGTGTTACGTCGAAATTTCCTTCTTTTTTTATGTCAATATTTATTTTTAGCTTACATTGTAAATCAACTCATATGTGTCATAGGAGTTAGTGGATAATACTTACGCTTTCAAATCCTCCAAGCTTCTATTCAAAACCCGTGATAGCCCTGGAAAATATGCCGCTTCCGGAACTCGAAACCGAGCCGAGGGATGGATTTATAATAACTGTACTACCTACCGTACAGCCAGATGACATAACCAGTTGACTGACACAACTAGATGACTACCAAAAGGAATAAATAGAATTGGCTCCCCGGCTTTCATCCTTGAATCCTTCGTTTCACGGGTTCATGCCTGTTAATCTTATATTCCTCCAAGGTCAACAGTTGTTGCTCACTCAAAGAAAAATTAATCAGTATTTCAGGTGAAAGATATTGCTACACTTCTTAAAATTTCTTTCCTCTTCTTATAATTCCTTTATTTGTTATCATGTCACCACATATCCTCATTTTTGACGTTTTTACACCTAATTCTGTCCTTTCTGTATGTTTCCCTTTCCCCCTCTATGCTTCCTGAACTTCCATCATGGCTACCCTCTAATTCCCTACACTTTTTTCATAGCTTTACTTGGTTATGTCTATGCTCAGGTCATTATGGCATGTAATTCCGTTGATTACATGCGGAAAATGTTATTACATCGAGGTCTTCAAAAAAGTATAATATTCAACGCAGTGCATTAAACGCATTCTGAGGATTTCATTCCGGCAATCTGGGCCATGGTTCTTTCCATCCATTCCATCCGTCAAGCTGTTCAAAGACACTTCCATGTTAGCGTGTTTAATTAGCACCAGTGCGGCGCGCGGTGATATTTACAACTAGCTCCGATACTTACCGTAGAGGTGAAAAAGCCATGAAATACTCAGACTAGACTCTAAACTCTACCATCATATCTCCTGCCTCTCTCCCTCTTCCTCCCGGAATTCTCTCTCCTCCCACAACTGCCTCCAAGAAATGGCGCCTCGTCGTAAAGTTCCATTCTAACATTTTCCGCCCCTTTTGTATCCTCCTTCGGTGCCTCCCTCACTCCCGCAGCCCAGGCATTAACTCTACTCCCCCCTGCCCCATTTCTCTGGCAGCCTTGTACCCATCCCCTCGCTCCACTATCCTCACCCTCCCCCGCCTAGTCTCCTCTCGCCAGTACACACCCCTTCTTTCCCTCATGCTCCCCCCCTTCACCTCTTTTTCTTCGCCGCGTTCCCTCCGCCGCTCGTTTGCTTTATATGCTCGCACAGCGTGAGCCCGTGTATGTGTGTGTGTGTGGTTTTGCGTTTGTCACCAAGGCATTACTCTTCCCTCCCCACGACGGAAATATTCCGCCCCCGCTGACTCCTCGCCCGTGTTCCGCCATTGTCTGCGATGCTCCCTTCTTTTACGTGATGATTTTCTCATAAGCTGTGTGCGGGTAATTCTTTTGTGTCCCTCCTATTACGAGTTTGGGGGGGTGCGTTCCTCTCCAATATTTTGGTCGTTACGGGGAGGGTGGAAATTTTGTGGAATGAAGGCGTGAGGCGGGTCGTCGCCCGACTTGGGTGATACTTTTCGCTAGGTGAGGCCATCCTCCGCTTTCCTTTATGGTCGGTTTTCAGGGAGTGAACTTCACATGCTAACCAGATAGGCGTGGCTTCATCGCCGTTATCGCTATTTTATCAATAATATTTACTTCACGTGGCAGGGATTAAGGGAGTAAGCATGAATGTCGACTCCGGTTTTATTCAGGTGAAAAACTAGTGCCAGTAAATTGCCAATATATTTCAGTTTGTAAGAGCAGAAACATTGTGACCTAGTGCATTAAAGTAGGCCAACTAAATTATTTAAACTTTTATGGGCTTCTTTTCTTGCTGAAAGTTCAGACATTCTGCAAAGGATTCATTTTTTTCTTTCACAGCAACTTTGCTTTGCTCTTAATATGAATCCTAGCCTTGTAAGAGATAATTGCTTCCATTTTGATAACGAGTTGCTGTTCAGTCGGCATTGAGTGCGTAACTTAATTCTTTGAACGTTTTGAGTTGAAATACAAAAAAAATACTCTCAACTCACTGAGAACAAAAGGATGAATGGTTTCTAACTAAATGGAGAGACGTTTTGCATCATAAATGTGAATTTAGCGTAGATGTGTGGTGTATTTCTCAGTCAGTTTAATTTAATTCAGACGTATTCCCCTGGAATGTATGGCTAATTTCTCTTTGAAAGTTCAACGTAATAGTGTGACTAACTAAATTTTGCGCCCCTACGTTGAAATGTTCCTCAAAATTGAGATGGCATGGCTCATTGAAAATCGGTTTGATACCCTTTGCTTACCTCGTCCCCTATTTCCCTAACCTCCCTTTGGTGGAAGGCACGCCCTGTTTCTCGTCCACCCCCTGCGGATCGTCCCCCAGTCGCTTTCCCACCCCTTTGGATGCGCTCAACGTTGTATCCCTTGGGGTGCCAGTGTCTGCGAGTTCGACTAGGCAAGCAAAGAAAGTCTTCACTACTATGTAAATGTCCAATTATCAGGAATCCAAGGGTCCTTGAAGCCCCCTCACTAATTTTGGAGCCCTGGTCTGTGTTCGGATGCTTCGTGGCTTGGTTCATTCTCCAGAGTAGCCCCAGAGTATAATTTTGTCACCGAATTCCACTCGGAGACTCAGTTTCAGGCTGTTTCGGTCGTTTTCTTCACTACTATGTTTTCACGCATGGAGTTCTAGAGTAGACATTGATTAAAATCTAGTCTGCTTAATTTCTCTTTAGTCATTTAACTACCGTGGTTACAAGCCAACAATGTCATTAAATATTCTCAATTTAAGCAATTACAGAGTTCATTATTAATAATGTTAGGGCATCAACGCAATGTACTAGTTAGAGGCAGCTCAAGTAAGAAGTCCTGACGAAAAATGCTATAACATTTTTTCCCTTATAAATTTCTCATTTTTTGCCTAGATGAAACACACTTGTGACAATTGACGAATCGTTCAATAATTTCAGTTTTCTTCATAGGCATGAGCTACTATTCTAACAGAGTTGTATGTATCAAGTTCAAATGATACATTTTTTCGCATCTAACCTCTGTGATTGTCAACCAAACTCAAATAATGTCTCTGCATTCCATTGAATCCTTAATTCTTAAAGCAAGGGGTATTTTGTGCTATCCCTTGAATTTTTCTATAAATCTCATAGCCGCCTGTTTGCACAGTTAGCTTCTTTCCTTTGAGCTTGATCAGAAGCGTTGATGACACCGAAAAATTTATTCTGCCATACCTGACCGGAAAAATTACACCAAACGAAGAGTTATAAGTTTAGCGTTATTCGGATCTGAAGGCCAGATGTAAAAGACAGAGAATGTAAATGGGTTGGAGTCCTATGAGAAGTAGATCTGGATGAGGATTAAGAGAACATAATTGGTGGAAAGAAAGGTGAGGTAGAAAGCAACGTAGCGGCAGAAAGAAGAATTATTTCAAAATATTTGAAGGAAACAGAGCAGGTGGATTCGGGAATTGTTAGAGCAATGATAATTTGAAGCCGGTAATTGAAGGGAGAAAAATGAAACGGGAAAGAGGGAGCAAAAGGATTAATTTTGACTGAAAGCATTTTAAAGGGGATGTAGAGGGCTGTTATGCATACTGAGCTATAGTAGCAAAAAATCTTGGGAAAAGGTTTTTTTCTTTTAAATAGTACCGTAGAATAGTCCGTCAAATGCGCAACTTTTAATGCGTGCAAACTGATATTCGATTAGTACCTACGAGGATTCTATTTGGATCGTCGCACTGAGGCGTGCGATGGACTGACTATTGAAATGTGATATTTTTCTCGCTGTTTCCCTGGTTTATTTTCGCTGTTACATTTTCCAGGCAGTGGCTCTTGACTATAAATTGCGTTGTTGTATTCATTTTCTCCCCAAAATCCACATCCGGTCCCCCGCGCGTGGACCGCATTTTCCCCTCTCACCTCGTCACCGAATCTAAAACATCTCCCTCTCTTTTTTTCCAGATCCGCAGCCGCCCTGCGACCACACTGACGTGTACGGAATGTCCGGGAAGCCCGGCGGCGGTCAGTTCTCCTACCCGGCGTTCACGTTTCCTGGACCCCAGGTGAGTGAGTCTGCCCATGTGACCTTCCCGCCGAGCTCACCTACCCGAGCGGGCGAGATGAGCCGCGGGGTGGGGAGCGGAGGGGGAGGATATAATGGGGCGTGGGTGGGGCTATCTATCGGTGCGGGGTTGGGGGTGGGCTAAGGGGGAGAGGGCACAAGGGGAGTTGGAGTGGGAGGGAAATGGCCGAGGAACCGTACTCTCTTTGGGTTTCTGCCATTCTTCATTCCGGCGGTGTCGACCATTCCTTCCCTAATTCTTCGGGAATAAATGGTTACCGGCTTGGCGAGCAAAGGCTGGGAATGATGTTTTCCGGGGTGATGATCGACCTGTATAAGTCACGAACTCCACTTACCATGAAATTGTGGGCCTTATGTATTGCCTGCTTCATTTTGAAAGTAAGTTAAGTGAGTTTATATTGGTCGTAACGCATATTCTCTTAAGGACTCTTCCAGCAGACTCGTACCCCTTTACGCCAAAACAGCTTTGCATCTCGACCTTTTGATGACGCACAGAGAGAAAATAATAGTAGATGGTGATATGAAATTTTCATTTAAAAACACGGAGGCCCTGTCTTTAAAAATTGAAGGCATATTTTGCGAATTATAGGCGTTAAATATTCACCATTACGCCTCTGGGTATTTTCGCTGACTTTTGCCTGAAAATGTGAAAGCATTTATATCTCGAATTTATTTAACTGTTCTATCATGTAAGACATCATAGCACGAAAATACTGCTCTAAAACAATTGAAACATTGAGATGTTTCCATGGAACGCAATGGCCGTGCATTAATGGAGATTAATTTATTGCGAATTAACAAAATGACGATGCGTAGTGAAAATAAAACCTTGTGCCTTCACATATCTCGTTTTCTATGTGTTTAAATGCTTCAAGTTTTGCAACGTGATACTTGGGTTATTAATAAAACCCATCCGAAATATTTTCCCCGACTATAGCACGTGCATATCTTTCAGTATTTATTTGGCGAAGAATACATATACGTCATCCCCTTTGTAAGTCCTTTAGAATCCTAAACAAGATTTCAGAGAGTTATCTTGCGTTTCCCAACACGATTAAAACTGCATTGTATGGGATAACAGGGGAATGGTGTAATAAAGTGAATATTTCGTTATTGCAAGGCATAATTTCCCCAATTTTTCCTTTGAAGCCGTTCAATTTCCTGTTCAAATTTTGTGCGCATTGAAGAGACTTCAGCCTTCAAAACATTTAGGACTTCACGGCACCCATACCTTCCCTGCACTAGTCCTGCATCCCCTTGCGCGTCACCCCGCCTCCCTCCCTCCCCCCCCCCCTCCTCCCTCAACCGAACTCCTCATGTGTTTCAGTTCTTCCTCCTCGGTGACGTCGCACATTCGCTGCATATGCCCCAAATTTATCTCTTCCAATATCCGGGTCCACCGAATCCCCTGCGGGTCTCTCGGCCACCCCCGTCCCCTCCCCCCTCCCTTTTCCTACGGGTCATCCCGAGAGAGAGAGAGAAGCCCATGGGACCTCGCTACCCCCTCCTCCTCCTACTCCCCCGGTGGAAACTCAATCGTTTGTCCGCAAGAGAGCAGAGATCCTCCTCTCTTTCCACCCCCATTCCCCTGGCCGAGCCGCCCCTCTCCGAGGTCGGTCAGCTTGCACCAATTGTCGCGCGAGTCCACGCCGGGCAACCCCCGAGGGCTCGGTCCGTTGCCGTCCATTCTTTGCAGTGGCGATCTGTTCCGCAGAAAGTACCGTTGATCCCTCGGACATCACCGTGTCCCGCGTAACGTGTGTCATTTTTTTCATTCGTGCCCCCGCATACTTGGTTCCTCCACGATTGTAATACAAACAGCAAAAGGTGTGTTTCCCTCAGTTTTCTCCATAATACGCGTAATTTATCCCCGTGTTCTTGGTCTCCTGGTAAGGTTAATATTGCATCATCACTAATACGGTTGGGATGGCACTACCCAGTTTTTTTCCCTTAAAGCCTGTCTCAGTACGCTCTACATTCATATGCGTATGGAATTTTAATTTATCGACGAGGAAGTGTACAAGTTAATAAGTGGCGCGACCTGGACTGTTCTACGTCTTTTTTCGATGGAGTAAGTCACTCTCTTTATTTTTTAACCTGTTTCACAAGCCTAAATGCATACACATCGAGTGATTTTTATGCTCTTTGTATTTGTTGCGTGTGTATGCAATAGTGAAGGTAAATGTACATTTAGTTATTTTTGTATAGGTTTTATTTCGCTTGAATTATATGAGCACCCTCTAATTCATCATAAAATTGGAAACCACTTTGAAAGTTAGAAGGTCGCATGAGGCAGATATGACACCATTATTCAGCTTTTCAAACGCCGACCTGAGGCGGTATTTATATTTTTAACTGCATCGGCGATTTCCTGCCCTTCTCTTCCTCCCCCGTGGGGTTCCTCTCCGCATTGGGATTCCGTGAGGGCTGCGGATCGGGGCGCCACATCGGTTGTCGTCCTTCGATCGTCTCTTGTTTTACGTCCCCGCTCGCCCCCGCCCATCCCTCCTCCTCCTCCACTCTCTCCCATACTCGTCGGCATTCGAACTCTGTGGTGACCGGTTTTCCTTCGTCCTCAAAACTCGAAAAAAAAAAAAGAATAGCCTTTGCAACCCCCCTCCTCTTGCCGCTGCCCATTTGCCCCTTCCCATCATCCCCCGCACCAACGGGACACGGCGCTAATTTCGGGAGGAGGAGACCCTCGCTGTGAACTCGTTTTTCGGCGTCCCGACTCGTCTCGCATCCCTGTGTCTCCCCCTCCCCCTGCTCTTCCGTTGGGCCCGCTCGCCTGCATTATCTCTCTTTCGCTAATGTCATTATTCCCGTCTCGGAGCGTTTCACGACGATTGCTTTTTTTTCGTGATCTCGAGGCCGACCGTTCTTTGTTTCGGATCGAAAAACGCCATGATTTTGTTTTTTACTGGAGTTTTTTTTTCCTTCTTGGTGTCGGAACACTTTCATTGTTCCGAAACGTTTTGGGACAGTCGGTCCATTGTTTGTAGGGTTGGATTCATTGTCAAGAAATAGAATGAACCGTCATGATTTTGACTGCGTCTGATCGTGTCTTGGGATGGATTTGCATCGCGTCGCCGAATGATGTGAGCTTTTTAACATCGTACAAGTGTAAGTCGGAGATCTGTTGCAAATATTTGAGCTCCTCTGTGCTTGCACGGGCTTCATTGATAAGTATATTGTACGGGATTTAGATTTCCATTGGAAAAAAAATCTCCTCATACATTTCCTTAGTGTGGAGTGGAGTTCCATATCCCAAATCTGACAGACACCATTCAAATTCTCCAATATTTTCAGCACAAATCATACGACTCTTAGATAGGGGCATAAAAACAATGAACTTCTTCGATGGGAGAAGGTTAAGGCGATTAAATGTCGTAGTGTCCTTTTACCATGGTAGTGTTCATCAGTAGCAATACGAACCGTGAAAAGGTCGTCTAAGAAATGAAGCGGAAAAGTATCCACCTTTACAAGTTTTGGAATTAAAATTTCATAGCTCTAAAATTACTTGCATTCTATCATTCTTTAATGCTTTATACGGAGATATATTTCGTTTTTAACTTCTCGTTGAGAATGTTGAAGGACAGCGACTTTGAATTAAGTTTTTGTATACTTTTGCGACCTTGTAATGAATGGTGTCCTCGGGCACTTTGGCTATGGTCGAGGTATATTCATGAAAGGAATTACTTGTGTAATCCAGTGATAGATTATAACTTATCTTCGCTGCAGTTCGAACCTGGTTGGATAAGCCATTCCCTGGATGCATACCCAATGGGAAAGTTGTAAAAGACTACTGTAGTGTATTAAATATCGTACCAATGGCGTTTACGGTCGCCTCTCATATTGCATGTTGACTATTGAACTGCGGTTGAGTTTGCATCGTGCTCTGTCTTGTTAAGGAGGGGGACTCGTCGCGACAAACTCTACTCTCTGCAATTAAAGCACGGCCAATTAAAGTTCCGGACAATGAAAAGGGTCTAACTTTTAAAAGTAGTTTCATTCGCGAGTCAGACCACCCGTATCCGCCGCACCCATACGGAAAAGATCCACTTTTTCCATTCTTTTTTATGTAATTTTCGAATCCGAATGTACGATATCGCTCTCTATTCGACCGGAATCAGGGGAATGCACTCCTCGTGACAAAGCGTCTTTCTTCCCGCCATTATGCCGCGAATTGCGGGAGAGCAAAAGGTAAAAAAAAGAAATTCCGACCAATTAACGAAAGGGTTCCGCTCGGAAGCGAAATCTCGATCGCGAGCGGAACACGCTCGTGTGCGTCGCGTCGTACATTTGAGAGAGCGATTCGTCGGAAAATCCCCTCGCCTCTCGGGGAGGATCTGCGACCTCCGCACACTGGGCGGAAATCGAAAAAAGCTGGCCAAAACCCTAATTTTCGACTCTTTTCTATTGTTCCAAAAGTGCCGTATTATTGTTCTACAATGTCCAAATATCCCAAAACAGTAATTTTTTAAAATTAAATTGCGTTCGTAAAGTGGATATGATCCTTTAAAAAGTTACGAAAAAAACCTTTCTTGAAATCTACGTTCTTAGCGAAAAATCTCAATGTTTGCTTTACTGGTATGGGGATATAAGTAAAAGATAATTCTTTTGGAGTGTATATAATGATTATGTATACCTATTTAATTGTATTAAGCTATGATTCTCGAAAAAATAAATATTCCGGGTGACCATTATGAAATATTTAAAAATTCACTGTTTTTTGCTTAAATTTTAACTAAATCAGAGATGAAAGTATTCATCCCCGCTTATCCACGCTGAGATATTAACATCTGCAGTGAGACTGAACTTTATACTATACGATGGTAAAATAAAATCCTGCGCATACTTGCGACTTTTCTAGTTTTGTTAAATAATGTAAAGTGATACACGTCCTCTCAGACCTTGGCTCCCGCGCGCCGCCCGCCGCGCAGAGGAGCGAGGGAACTTAACATTTTCTATGTTTCTTTAGGAACTCCAGATTAAAAAAAACACTAATTGTACACCTTTTATTTTACAAATGTCACTTCAATATATTTATGGGCCATTCACAGCTAGTGTGATTTCATCCTTTCGTAGAAAGTCCGTAGAGGTAGGACCCCAGGCCGCGGCATACAAAGACTAAATAAACTTGCCGGGGTTATTGTCCTTTTGTGCATTTTGTTTCTTGCGGCTACTAGTTCCTGCGTGCAAAATGTCGTAGGGGTGGCGACATAGTGAGTATCGACTTAGAAAAAGACTCCGGGCAGCGGGGAAACCTGCGAAACGGCGGCGGGCGCGGTCACGAACCCATAACCTTTCGGCTCATGCATCGCCCCCTTCTCGGATCACCATTTCACGGCTGAGCGGACCAAACCAGTCTATGTTTGACATTCGTTGTGGAAAGGTAGTGCATTGGATCCTTTAGATTTCAATAGGACTATGAGTATAACAAAAGTTACCCGCCTAGAACTGTATAATGTTCTTTTGGAAAGAAGAGGAGAGTCAGCGGAGGTGGAAAAAAAATTGTTGCGCTTTTTATATGACAAATTTAACTTGGGTGAGGACGAATGTGCACAAAATTTGGCCGCCATTTCAGTACAGAAACACTTTTTCCATAGCTATTTTCAGAAGTGGGAAGAATGTTGGCGAAATAAGATTAGATTTCAGAAGAGGCATAGGAAATGGTTGGAACAAGAAATCAAATTCCCACCCGCTGTTTTTTAATATCTTCCAAGCACGTCTGGTGAAGGTGAGTACCCATTTCACGGTGAAAAAACTGATAAATGAATCATTAGTATTTAGATCATTCATTTACAATAATTTTCTAACTGGTACACCTGAAATAACACCTGGTGGAAGACCATTGACATCTTTTGTAAAAGCAAATGAAGGGTCCAAACGTAGAAAAACCGAAAAATTAAGAAGCAGCACTTCGAAATAGGAATTGTGTGTGGCAACTTCAATGCAATTGCGTGCCTCAGGAGATGATGCTGTAGCAAAAATCATTAAAGAAGTGACAATAGCAACACCAACTAGGGCTAAAAGAATGCTGTCCAAATGGAGAAGGAAAGATACAAGTCAAACTGAGCTATCGGATGAAGAGGCTATTTCCCTTATGGTAATGGGCCATCTGACAAAGATGCAGTACATCCTAATTCGTGAGACGGCGAGAAAGCATGGCCACATCATCTACCCAAGTTACGACAGAATCAGATTGGCAAAAAGAGCTGCCTACCCAGAAGGGATATCAATTTCTGAAGAAAAATGTGAAGTTAATTTGCAGTCTCTTCTGGATCACACAGCCAGAAGAATTATGTATTCTCTTAGGCGTTTAGAGAAAAACTGTGCCAGCACTTCATGCACCCTCATATGTAAATGGGGTTTTGACGGTAGTTCTGGCCATTCACAGTATAAGCAGACGCGGGAGAAACTTAATGCAAGAGACGAAAGCTTGTTCGCGACCTCTCTTGTACCGCTTCACTTGTTGCACACAGCATCAGGTAAACAAATTCAGAAATAGTTATATATAGATAATACTATGCATAATAGTTTGGGTGAATTGAAATGATTGTTCTTTATTTTAAAACAGGTGAATCTGTCTGGGCAAATCCTCACCCATCATCGACCAGATTTTGTAGGCTAATTAGAATCCAATGGAGTCGAGAAACAAAAGATATTTCACAAGAAGAAGAAAGGTATATCAGTGAACAGATAAAGATGCTTCGCCCAATTAAGATCGACAACGATTATTTCAATGACTCATGCTAATATTACGCAGGATATCTTTGGATTATCTCAAAGTAATCAAATTTCCTGCAACTTTTCTTTCCAGGAATTGAAACGGAACTCATTAACCGATTCGCCACCATTTTGAAAGCAATATCAAGTGAGCTAAAAATAAATATTATTGCTTTCAAAAATTATTGTTATTCTACGGCAAAATTATTTGTAAAATTATATGCATGGTATTATATGCCACCTACCATTCACAAAGTTTTGATTCATGGAGCAGAAATCGTTTACGATGCAATTACCAATTGGCCAGCTTTCCGAGGAGGCTTTGGAAGCACGGAACAAAGACATCCGGAGATTTAGGGAGCATCACTCTAGAAAAATCTCCAGGTTAGCTACAAACCATGACCTTTTTCACAGACTGCTTGTGACTTCCGACCCATATATTTCCTGCACTTCTGAAGTTGCTACCCGGGTGAAGAAGAAAATACCAAGCCAAGTCCGCAAACTTCTTCTGATTCAGGAGACGGATACCAATTCTGAGTCTTCAGAGGAAGATTTTGAATCAGATGAGGATTTCGGTTTCTAAGTACATATTATAAGTGTGCTTTTAATGTTAGCATAATTTTTAATATTTATATCAAAATAAAAATTACAGATAACAATTATTTTAAGTAATTGAAACATCTCCATATTAAGTAAAAATTAGCTGATCTTCGCCGGATTTTTATTGTATAATTAATTTATTGATACGCAAGTACGTATTGTCAATCACAAGACTAATGTAATTAACGTCATAATACATCTCACAATCTTGTCAGTGATATAAAAAATCCCTGGGGTAAATTTCCGGTAATTTCATCGTTTCTCACTTGATCTGTCTCTCCGCCATTTTGTTTTTAAAGCCTCTCCTGGTGGAGATGGGTTCTCATAAACACTAAAATTGGATTCCTCAAGCCAAAATCTTTTAGAAGCAACAAAAATTAGCTCTTAATTAGGAAAATTGACGCCTACAAGGGTTTTGGCCAGCTTTTTTCGATTTCCGCCCACTGTGCTCCGGCGCCTCTCTCTCTCTGCCTGCGAGGGCTCGTCTCCCCCTTACCCCCTGCGGGCGCCTGAGGGAGCGACTGGCTGCCGCCGCCGCTCCCGAGTGTTTGGTTTATGGGATGATCCCGTCGCCCAATGCGAGCGGGCGGGAGAGAGAGGTTGAGAGGAAGGGAAAACATAACGTTTTAAATCCTCTCAACCCGTATGCAATCTGCACTCTTCCCTCCCCTCACGTAGATCCGCAGCCTCTCCCGCCCCCCTTCGGTTTCCTTTATCCACGAATCCTTCCACCCATCCCCAGGTGTCATCTTTTCAATTCCCCATCCTCCCGTCCCATTCTTCCCTCCCCATCTTTTTCCGCCTTTCTCTCTTCACTGTTTATTCTGAAATTAAATTTAAATTCCTCCCTTTGTGTCCTTTTCTTCATTATTTAGCTATCATCAGAAAGTCATACGGTTTTAAGGCTAATGTGGCCCACCAAGCCCTCAAGCGTGCTGAGAAGGGCGTTTGTTGGTTTTTCGCATCCCCATGGTTGTCGCTCTTATAGCTCGCTCTTCACTTCATCGCTCCGCTCTCATTTATTTTCTATCTGCTTCACTTGACGTACTAATTTAAAGGACTCTTGTTAGCGCCCTTTCGTGTGCGTACTCGAGAATCATGTAATATGTATGAAGGAATCTTACGGGATCATTCGTCTCGTACTCCCATAGCCTTTCTTTCTTTCATGACATATTTGATCAAGTTTCAACGAATATTTTCGTGCTAATTTTCATCTCAGTGTTTTGCACCGTCTATAATAGTTTTATCGTACATTCTAAAAAAATCGATTGACTGGGTATTAATATTTATAGACTGTCGGAAATCATCCCTGTTACAAAACTGAGAAAAAATCGAGGTATATAACCTGTGGTAATAATATTAGGATCATTGAAGTTAAATTCCACCAGGGAATCTTTTGAAATAGCTTGATGTTCAAAATGTAATCTCTGGAGGGGCATCATCTTTTCATGGTAGTTGTATAACCACCCGTGTGTAATAGGTATGGACTGTGCAGACGTTCGCCATGCCCAATAAAGTACTTTGGTTGGAAAATCCTCGAGTAAAATGCATTATGGCTATTATAATTTTGTTTTCCTTTTTACATGTAATGCAATTTTCCTCCATTGTGATGCTCCTGTCATCAGTGGGGGGCCCTCGGGCTCATGTCCCAAAAGTTGCTTCATCTCCGAAACACATTTGGCTCCATGATATTTCTCATCCTTCCCCCCCCCCTTTTCCTAAGGACGTATGCCAAGCAAAATACAAAAATCTGTTATTACTTCTACTTCGGTACCACAAAACAGTGTTCCAGGGTATCTACCAGCCTCCCACTGCATCAACTCTTTTTTTCATTTTTGTAGTCGTCATTTCGCAGTCTAACTCGTACGGGAACTGGAAATAATGAAATGGCGTAGATACAACTTACTAACAACGTATGCAGGGTACTCAGTGTTGTTCATTGACAAGGGTGTTACGATTTCGAGTATTCAGGAACTTGTTCATAAAAATGCAAGTAAATGTAGGTCATGCCATGTAAACTCCTGCAATTTCTGATAATTTAAAGCAGTTTCCAAAAAGTTCTTATTGAGTTTTCTTCTGTGAAAACTTCAAAAATGTGTACTTATAATCTCAGATTGCTAAAAAATTTAAGTGGACGCAAAAATGATAAATTTTCTTCAGACTGTTCACCCTTTTTGGGTCTGTTTTTAACGAAGGTAACTGGGAGCTCACGGTGGAACGCATGCTGTACGTTCAGATTAGACATTTATGTTTTCGATTATCATGGAACAAAATTAGGTGGCGCAGAAAGATGCGTAGTTATGTGGATTTATACTCCTTACTAAGAGTATAATTCGTAAGTAAGAAATAAATGGCCGAGGCATTAAAACTAATCCATTTAAGGAATTCAATAGTTTGCATGAAATTCCCTCAGTCATCAATTCAGTACATATTTAACACATTTGTCGTCGAGTCCCCGACGTTCACGTTAAATTAACTCCTTAGACTCTCTTCTATTCTTTACTGTATAGAATTTAGTATTTACGCATAATTAAGTATAACACTTACCGTGTCCTCCCTCGACATCTTTCATATACCTTTGCCACACACTCTCGACCTGTAGATGTAGATATTTTCTCCTCCCGTGTCTCGTTTTCCTTCGTTACCCCCTTACTATTCTTTACCTTGTTCTTATTTATCTCGCATTCATTTTAGCTGCTTCGTTGATCTTTTTACTACCTATCCTTTCCTCGTCTTCTTCCCTTACTTTTGACTTTCCTATTACCGACTGTACTTAGCTAATTTTGTCTCACAAGTCACCTCCTCCGGCCACTTCTTAAGAGGAATCAGATAGGTCTAAATTTAAAGCATACTAAGTTGCTTTCTTTCTCCGCTGCTTCATCTCACTCCCTCCCTTAATATTTGCAATTAGCGTAATCAGAATTTTGTGTATTAATTAAATCCTAACTCGTCCAGTTGCCCGTAAAGAAATATATTAGCTTTTCTATCTCCTTTAATTTTTTGTATTTTATTTCCCTCCTTATCTCCCCTTCTTCCATGCTTATTTCTATTCCATCTTTTCCGTCGGTTCCCTCTTTTCTTTCTCCCTATCTTATTACTAGCACTATTCTTCTTCGTTTTCCAAAACACCTTCCACTACTTCCCTTATCCCCCGCATTTTCTTATCCTCTCTCTCCATCGTACTGACTCCCTTATTCCGTCCTCAACCTCAGTACCCTCTCCCTCGCCACCGTTCTCGTCCATCCCTCACCCACCCCCTTCTTCCGCTCGTCTCCTCCCTCACCCTCCCCCGCTCATGCCTCTAGTAATGAGATGGACCCGTTTGGTGTAGCGCAGGAGGAGGGTGGTTGGATACACAAGGCAAACTCTAATCCGCCTAGGGGAAGGTTGCCAAGCGAGGGGAAGTGCGGTAATCATTATTCCCATCCCCGTTCCGTCCTCTCTCTCCCCCCGGCTCTCGTGGCCCCAACCCCTTGCCCCCCTGCTACACCCCTGTCTCCCTCCCCCCTTGATTTTATTCCGAAAAGATTCCATTAGCTCCCCTTTTCTACCTCGCCGCCGTATACACCCACTCCTCTCCTCCTACCCCCCCCCCCCTCTTCCGCAAAGAGCAGAAGTCTGTACCGGAGGCTCCAAGTCTAACCACTTGGATTTAGTAAGCGGAAACTTCCCTCTCATTTCTGACTCTCCCCCACCTCGCCCCATCACGGACCCTTTTCATCCCTCGCCACCCCCCACCCCTTCCTGCAGCCGCCTCTTCTCCTCTCCCTCCCCCCAGTACCATCCCCCTCTGTCTTTTTATCCCACCGATTGTTTGCCCAAGAATTCCGTGGCTCGTATTCGCTGATCCCGTGTCCTTCTTGGGCTTCTTAAAAGAAGGGCGAATCCACGTTTCCTCTCCCCAATACACTTTGTGTTGGCGCGACCACCTTTTATCATTTCCCTCCCCAGTTTAGTTCACGTATCAATCAAGTTCTTTGTGGATTCCTCTCCGGACTTTTTCTGTGTTCTCACTTGAGGCCGCTTTGGACGCTGGGGTTCGCAGTTTTTTTTCTTGATTGGGTTTGATGAGCGAGCCTGCCAAAACTTCAACTAGAATCAAATCATTCTTGTCACTTTGCATTGTTGCAGGAGCCTTTATGGATTCGAAGAGCGTGTGGTCCAACGAAATTATGTTTTTAAAATGCATTAAGGTTAAATTTCACGTTGATGTTGTGGAAAACAAACTAAAACAAATGTTGACACCTGCTAATAATTATACAGTGCATTAAAATACACTGTACTCATTCTGCTCTAACGCATGAATAGTTTCACGTAAACATAGTATTTTGGATTTAATATAGGACAGTTAATGCTATCATTCTACAATACGATGTGAAGCCTTGTTTTTAAAAGATGAATAAATAAAGCTATTCTGAGTATGTGATTTATTATAGCCTTGTGACTTACTTCAATTTATTTTCATTTTTGGGTAAATAATAAGTGCATGTTACTCTCTTTTGCTTCAACAATTATATCGCGGAGTATTTCTTCAATGTCTTCTTTTAAATTCCTTCCTAACTCTCTTTCTTAGCACATAAAACGATCCGAATTTTTTCCTTCATATTTTAATGCAGGAGTTGTTCAATTATTTTAGTACCAAATTGAAATATTACCTCCCCTCTGAACTTGTTGTCCAAGCTTTTTTCTGATTAGTAACTTAATAATTTTCTTTCACATCTATGACTACTCTTAGTGAAGGAAATTTAAATTAGTGCTGCTGAGAAAGAGGTTAGGCTGTTAAAGGTCATTTACTCTGGATGTGGATAGGGAGGTAATGGGAATTATGGAGAACAGTGGGGCTGGAGATAAGCCTGGCGTCCACGTGAGACCAGCGTAAATGAAAGGCTAGTCGATTATCCAGCACAATGGTTAGTCGCCTATCCGAGTGAATACATCTGAAATTGTGAAACCGTGGAAGGATCTGATATACTTCTAAGAATCTTTTTCGTTGTGGAAATCCAGCTCGGACTCTCAGCATGAAAATACATAATAATGGGCATAATGACCAGGATAAACCTGATGATAAAGCATGTTATGGTGGCGTTGTTGAAGTGTGAGAGCCAGGCAAAAGCCGGTCCCAGGTGGTGTTTATTCCTCGTTGGGGCATATACAAAAAGGCGCGTCTCTTGTGCCCTCTTATGGTGATATCGTCACGTTAAAATACTATTCAGACAGGGTACGTGAAACTACCCCAATTTAAATTCACCGCGAATTTAGTTAATTCCTACAATGGAAGGGACTCAGGAAAGCAAGATACCAAGTACACTAGCGCGGTTGTCGTTCCCGACAGTGAAAAGAGAGAGAGATGAGGCCTCCTAGCCCATCATCAAGCGAAATCCCCTCGCAGCACTGAGAAAATCGGAAAAGAAGAAATAATGGGTGATTGGTAATTTAGAATAATATCAAAGTGAGTGACGTTGGGTATTATTAAGCACTGAGAAAAAGAGGAAATAATATTTTTGATCCTGTTTGAAAAATATGTATTACAGGGCATAAATTTATATGGAGAATTGAGAATTAGGGTGGGCAGAGGTAGACTGGGATGCGCTTTATCACAGATGAAGATGTAGGGAAGAAAGGATTCAGCTTGAAGCGAATTTAAAAACAAACTCCGAGTTTACAAAGCTAATTTGATTTGTTGCCAGCTGATTTAGGTTATCCAATTGGTCAATAGATCATAATCTGCGTGGCGTGTGTTCCGTGTTGTTTTCATAAGTGGAGAATGAACAATGGCAAAAAAAAAAATTAATTATACTCTTCTAAAAGCTAATAAGGCAAGGCTAATCATTAACGTTGGAGGATATGAGATTGAACAGGAGTGTAAGCGGACGTATTAAGGTAGTTTTTATGAAACGAGATTAATGGGCAAGTAAATTAGAATAATAATGGCATACGTTAAAATATTTTCCAAAGAAAAGCCATAGCATGGCAGAGAATATAGGTAAAGATGTGATAGTAAGACAAGCAATCGCTTAAATATAGTGTGCATTATTTTGTGGATACGGTACTTCATGTAACACTTGACGAGGAGGATATTCAGATATGGTTTTGTGGTATGATGATAAAAGTAAATGTTTCCTTACCAAAGGTGACGATTAAGAAGTGAAATTACTGTAGGAAGGAACTAAAATTTGCCGGAGAAATCCGGATGAGGTGGTGTAAGTGAATGGGTACATATTAAATGATAATGGTCAATGGGGAAGGCTGTGATTGATGAGAGAATTGTAGGTAAAAAGAGAATAAATTGGAAAATACGTATTACTGGTTTTAAACCAGTGGACAGTGTAAATCTCGGTGAGAATATTTGTATTACAATGTTGTTCCGCCATTTAATGCATGACACTAGATTTCAAGATCAAGAGTAACACTGGTAGAACATTGATGATGGATAATTTTGTCTTTAAGATGGGTGATATGTGTACGTATACTTCTCTTTTCTGTTTTTTCGCTTCATTATTTAGCGTATAGAAAACTTCATGCTCCCTATCTCTTCCCTCCATACTCCTTCGGAACACGTGTACAGGTCGATGCATGGGGCACTATTCCCATATTCCACCCTTCGTCTGCTGCCCACACTCGCTCTTCCTCTCACGCCCCTAGCTATTCCCTGTTGCATTCCCCTATCCTACGCAAATAAATCGATTCTTTGTCCCAGACTCCCACCACGATCCCTACCCGTCACCTACCCAGATCCGTTACCTCGTGTATCCACCCCATACTACATCTGCCCCACCTCCCCCAAGCCCCCTGCTCTCCCCCAAGAAACCCTTTAATCTCGTGTCAACGCAGGAAAACAAAAAGACGGCTCACGAGGCCGGAACGGATAAGCCCCTTTCGGTGGTCGCGGCCGTCCCTATTGCATGCACTGCATCATGCAGTCCACCCCTTTACCGAGAGCGTGGCGTCCTGACCCGCCCCCTCGCGCCACCCCGCCCCCCGCAGATTCCCCGGATGCCGTCCCGCAGAAGTGGTTCCCGCTGGCTTGGGGGGGGGGGTGGGTGGAAGGGGAGAAGAGAGATGCGTCCCCCATCCCCTCAAGGCGGGCGAAACGCATACAACCGTACAACCGCTTGGACCGTTCATGCAACCGCGGCTTCCAAAATTCCTTCCCTCCCCCCACCCGCGATCGTCTTTTGTTTCGGCGGCCGGGCCCACGGTCGTATATACGGCCCGATGCGCGTGAGACGAACGCGAACCAGACGCGGCGTGAGGGGCTTGTTCCGCCCGGGTGTCCCCCTCCCGGTGCTGGTGCTCACCCCCGATGCGAAGTGCACCGAGAAAATGAAACCCGCGTTCCCGGGCGTCGTTTCGGGTCAAAGCCCCTGAGGCGTTTCGGTTAGCGAGGGCGGTCATGTTGCATTTTCCTCGTCTGAATTAATTAAACACTCTGCGCGGAGCGTTGCAACTGCGCCCCTTGTTTTCGCGATACGTGTGGCTCTGGATGTTCCTCTCGCATCATCGCATTATTCCCCAGGTTTTATGGGCCACCTTGTGCCGGTTACAGCAGTCATTGGTCGCGGGTTCGTATCCCGCCTGGGAAAAGACGTTTTATTTAAGAATCAGAGCTTAGGCTAGACGGTGAGATGTAATCTTACAGGCAGGAGCACCCAAAAAAAATTCAAGAGTACTGCGTACCGTAAGCACATCCCGGAAGTTTTACCCAATATCAAGACATTAATTTGAGTATTTACCAAATTTACTTAGAAAGCTTTGTTCACTCTAGAGTTCAAGATGCTTTCGCGCATGAAATAAAAAAATTACCTCTTAAATGTGAACCTTTCAGTACGTTTTTATTTATCAATTCTTTAGAGACTGGAGAATTTCTCAAATCTACTAACGCACGCTAACTGCGCCTTTGAATGACTAATGCATTAGGCAATGTATCGAACTAGGAAAAACGCTTTCCCGTGACACTATTGCGTGTATAAGTATATATGAGTGCATGTTTGTTGACAATTCAAACCGTAAAACAAGGTGTCTTACAGGATATTCCTTAGATAATTGTTCAGGTAGAACGTCCCGTCCCCCTTTTAGGGTGTCTTCCTCATTTAACTCGCCCATGCCATATAATTTACTCCATTTCTCGCGAAGAGGTTTATAGGTTGTCTCGGACTGATTATTCATGTGTTAAATTGTTCCTATCGTTACATTTTAGCCGCCTTCCCGCATTAATTTTGATGAATCATCTGTCCATGTCACCTCTGTCCGACATGACGCAACTATGCCCGCTGGAGTGAGAGAGTTCGACGACGTATGTCATTTTATGTCCAGAAAGGGAAACAAATCTCCTCGCGCTAAGAGGATTTTTCTGATCAATCGCGCGAAACAAGGTGTTTTCCGTTCACGTTCTACCCGACGCCGTTCAAATCCACCCATGGAAATTCCTCGCTCGCGTGGATCCGAGCACAAGTTCCGACGAGCTTAAAGCCCATAACCCTTCCGTGATCGTCTCAGGGAGCCGATCCCCTGAAGCGAGGAAGCGGGTGAGGGAGCGGCCCTTCAGGGTCGGTTTAGGACGGAAGGGGAAGGGATAAAGGGAGGAGGCGGCGGGGTAGATCGAGATGAGCGGCCTGTTCTTGCTCCTGCGAATTGGTATTCTGCTAACGTCTGGAGAGAAATTGTTTTGCGAAAAGGGCCTTGGCTGTTCCAAGTCTTAGTGAGCGGTTTCAAGTGTATCAAACTGGATTTTGCTCTCCAGGGAGCAAGGGAGAGGTAGTAGACGGATCGCAAGGGGCTATGGACGAAGGCGCCAGAGTAACGTCATGCATTCTAAGCTAAGTGAGGAATTGCTCTGAATAATATGACTATAAATAAAGTGTTCACCTGCATTATTGGCGAATGGATTTAATGCATGGAAAGATTTCTATATTTGCACAAGAGGAATATTACCTTCAGGATGATACTTACTGAGTTGTTGAGAGTGCATAAGAATGGGATGTTCCCTCTAGAAAAAGCAATAAAAAGTTGTATTTAGTTCATAGTGTAATAATCAGAATGTAATAAAATTGGCACTAAGCAAGCGAGGAAGGATGGAGGGTTGCAGATAGGCAATGTTTGGGTTGAAACACTGGAGATTTTGTGTTTTTCGTTTGGATGGGAATTCCAGTTATTTGCATCGCTTGAGTTGGAGTTCATGCGGATGGGAAAGGGTTTTACTCGAAGTGCCGAGATGCAATGCCTGTTTCATCCAGAGGAGGGGTGTAGCCACATTCGATAAATAGGGTTGAAAACCAGTTGCGCAATCTCTTCGCCGACACCCGCTTTCTGAATGTCTCATCAGTTATTAAGCCGGAGCCGCAATGTCCCGATAAAATGCCCCCAAACGTTGGCGGTCCTCTTTCTCGGGAAAATAACGCCGCTCTTCCGTCTTCTTAGCTCCTTGAATATTCGATCCGTTGCTCCTCTCGCCGCCTCGCATAACCACTCTGAAGAACGAGCACCTTCTGATGCTCCCTCCCGCAGGTTTGTCGTAAATGAACGTATTCCCCGCCCCCACGAGATGGCAAAACGCACTTTCTTTTCGGCGATTCCATTACGTGGCCAGAAATAAAAACGCAATTTCGATTTACAAAAGGAAAATATTGCCGTCCTGTTTTCTCTACCTCTCAACCACCCCCCCTCCAAAACCTCAATCCCCCTCATCGTGGAGGCATGAAGGGGGACTCCCTCCCCTCACCTTCCCTCCTTCTCTCCCCCCCCCCCTCCCCGTGAAAATAAAGAAGGACGAGACCCTCATCCCTGGAGACCTTTTGAAATAAAAGAAGAATGCGCGTTCTTCTCTTGAAATCTCCCTCTCATATCCCTTTGCCTCCATCCCCCCTCTGCCTACCGTTCCTAACTACCTCCGATACCCCGCTCCATCTAGAATGGCGGGGGAAGAGGAGGAGGGAGGAAGTGCCTCCTTTTATTTCCTCTCCTGGATTTAAAAATATCGAAACGTATCCATCGTCTCCCCAACACCGCCGTCTCCGTAAGGGGGGATACACACGCTTCCCTCCCGAGTCTCCGTCCCTGCCTCTCATCTCCCGCCCGACAGTTTTCCCTCCGCCGAACATGAAAACCCCCCTCGGGGGGCATCCCTCTCTCCGCGCGATGCAGAATCCTCGGCGGCAGCATCATCCCTTCTTTCACCTCCCTCCCACTTCCAACCTTCCGCCACCCTCCCTCTCCGTTTCCCTTTCCCTCCTGCTACATCCCAGGGCCCCCACCCTGCCAGTCCGGAAATCTCAATCCGGATGTGTTTTGGCATTCCTTCGCCCCCTTCCTCTGCTCCAGGGAAGGCGAGGGGTGTGAGGCGTTTTGCTCATAATTAATGCGACGTCGAGAGCAGGTGGAGGAGGCCGGGATGGGGGAGAGAGTGGGCGGTGGCTTGGGAGATGCCCGCGCGGATCCTTAACTCTCCCGGGAGATCGCATGAGGGCAAGGAGGATTCCTCGTGGGAAGGGGGGGAGGAATACCCGGTGCAAGTAGGGGTGGAAGTTTAGGGTTGTGTGGCCAGAGTTGCAACGATTCGGAGGACAGAGTCGTATTCCCTACACCGACCTTTCTCCGAGTAAATCGCCTCTACGTAAGTAAAACGTTACGTTGAACGTTAACGACAGGTGAGAAGGAGAGTTGAATTTCAGATTTATGAGCTCTAAGCCCCCGCTGCTGGTAGGAGAGATGAAGGAAAAGGGTTGGAGGTAATCGAAGACCCTCCTCTTCGAAAAAGAGCTGCAGTCACGAGAAATCGGTCGCGTAAAATTTTTGAGCGGCTGTCGGGCGAGGGTGAATGTAGGTTTTGCGAGTGTTTGTCGGGGAAGTCATATCCTAGTTTCCTGGTTTGATTTTGTTTCACGGTGAACCACATTAAATGAGAATATAGAGAGAAAATTTCTCTTTGAGTAAAATCGCATCAAAGAATATGAGGAAAATATATTTTTCCCGTGGAAGGAATCCTAGCCTACCACATAATCCTGGATTCAATTATCGGAAGGCGAACAATGCGTCTTTCTTCCAAGGTGCCTTTAAGTGGCGTCAGTGATAGTAGCGTATTTTGTGGTGAAGGTAACCTGAAAAAAGGAATTCCCTTTCCTACGGTCTCATCGTGGACCTATCATGTGCCTTTCATTCATTTCTGATGGAAACGAAGTTGATATCGAAATGTTGCTGTCAACATCATGAGTTTTTAAAGGAAATAAATGGAAAAATAACTGCTAAAAACATTGGAAAAACTCAATATTGATTTTTCGGGCCATCTTAATATTTAGACACAGTAGTTTTACTGCCGATATTAGGTGGTAAGGTACCCAGGAAGAAGACCAGAGGAAGACCAAGGATTTGAACAGGCCCCAGAAACTGAAGAAGACCAAGATTTACCTCCATTTCACAAGAGAAGCAGAAAACAGAACAATTTGGCTTCCACGACAAGACCGAGTTAAAAGAGAGAAGAGCAAAAGGAAAATAATGATGGTATAAGGTTACTCAATGGATGTATAAATAAATGAACAGTGTGCCTTGAATTGCGGACGATAGTAGGGTTATGGTGCCCGCATCTTAAAGTTTCCGATTGGGAAGAGGGTGCGTCAGTTTTTTTTTTTTTGCTAATACATTTCCTTCGAATCGCAGCAGAACAGTTCGAGGCAAAGCGTGAATTGGTGGAATCTCAAGCGGTAATACACTCAACCACACCTTCCTAAAAAAACACGCTGCTGCCGAGTCAGATTGCGAACCGCTGTTGGTCGAAACCCCGACGAGCGTGTTCCCCGAGAAGACGTTCGAGGGGCGTGCGTTGCTTGAGTACGTCCCCATCCCTCCCCCCTGGCCAACTGCACGGGCGAGAGAAGCGTCCTCCCCCCTACCCCCGCTTTCCTCTTTCATCCTGTGTGCTCTCTACCTGCGCCTCTTCCCCCGCTCCAATCTCATTAAGGCCTCCTTTTTATCCCATCCAACACTATGGCGCTCCCACATCAATTTGAATGCCTCGGGGGACAGCCTGTTATTTATTTTTATTTATTCCCGGAAAGAGCTCGCTGCTCAGCTTCCCCTGGAAGACGCATTCGTTAAACTGCGCATTTTTGCGATTTCTTTTACGTTACGCCAGGTTGCATAAGCGAAAGTAAATATCGAAAAGCAAATAAACAACGGTGCTGTAAACCCTGGGGGAGTGCGGAGAACGATAAGAGAAGTAATAACAGTAATATTTCGTAATGAAACCGTGTGTGGAAGAACATAAAGAAAAAGTAAACTCAGAGCTGTATATGGTCTGAAGAAGATTTCGGCATTGCCATGCTTCTGAGTAGTTGGAATATACTTTATAATTTTGAAAAATATATCAACTTTTGAATATCCTTTAGGTCAGAAAAGGTAGTAATGGAAAAGTTTTTGTTGGAGTGGTAGAGTTTTTCTGGAAGGGTTTTTTTTGTTTTAAACACTCCCATAAAATAGTGTTATATTCTTAATTTTTCCTTTTTCCCCTCTTTCGTACTTAACACCATGTTATTTCTATGAATTGAGAATTTCTATTGGGCACGAAAGCTTGGATCGCAGCAAAGGCAAATATGTTGGAAATTAGCTTTGTTCTGAAGTGGGCGAATTACCATTACATGTAGATCGAGGACCACTCACCGTTGGGCTTCGCGTACGTGTTCAAGTGGATGGATAGCGATTATTCTTCGTCGGCAAAGCGTCCGTAGTCTACACTCTGCCGACACGCGCCCCTGTGTAGGCATTGGCTTTTCAGGGTCGAATGTAGATGTAGGGGGCTCACTCAGGGAGACGGGGGCCGAGAGGGGAAGATGAGTGAGAGGAGGGGGGGACGGCGTTGAAGAGTAATGCGGCGTCGTCACCGTAAGAGGGGACCAGGGAGTATGGCATGGGGTGAGCAGGGGCCAAAAGGGGGCCTGATCCATGATGACACCGAGCGTGCTATCTGGCGCCCGCACCAGGGGTCGGGGAGCCACCCTGCCGTCCATCACACACCCACCTCCCATCCCCTCATCTCTCTCTCTTCACTGAAAGAGTACCCCCGTCCTCCCGAACTCGCCCTCGCCGGTCCCATGCTCCCTCGTGGTCCTCTCATACGCGTCCTCGAAAAACCCGAGCCTCCCCCCACCCGCCCCGCTCTGTCGATATGGCCACGTGTGTGTGTGCGGGAGTAACGGGGTGGGGGACAGATGCGCGCTTCTTCCACGGTCCAAATGACGGCGAGAGTCCGCGCTGCCTCTCGTCGCCCCCGGAGAAGTTCGCCATTTTCTCCCTCTGGCATGATGGGAGGGATTGATGCTCGATGTGGCGAGGCTTGGTTTGGGCTTAAAGGTGCGCCCGAGGGCAGTGCGTGGGGCGGAATCCGTACGAAGAGCTTTATCGGGGTTGTGGGGAGAACTGAGTGCCTGGGGATGCCTCACGACATGCCGAAACTAGGGGAAATAAATCTTAAGGATATTTGCGACAATTACCCTCATATAAAGTACCTACTTCAATGAGCTCGCTGCACTCGAACGTTATGATGCATCGTCTGTTTGCATGTTCCTTTGGATATTCGGGACATGTGCCCTATTCGTTATTGAATTTCCACAGTGAATGTGTAATATGACTCAGGCCTAATTGAGAAAAAAATATTTTAGGTTATTGGCGAAATTTAAAATATGAGGATGGAATTTAGGATTTCACTGCATTGTATATTCTGAGGATATTATAACTGAGGAAATGTAGAAGAAAAAACGCTTTATAATACCTGGTTTGCTAGATCAAACCATAGTATTTAACTCAGAGAGTGATCTGGTTGGTGAGGGCAGAGTTCGCGAAGCAACAATCCAAACGGCGGGTGAAATATACCCCTCAAGGGTACGGGGCCCCATGTTTTTTCTTTGTGTTGCTTATCCGCACACTTAATGGTTACCTGACAAACGTTTTTTTCTCCTCCCTCCTGTCTGAGGGTGCTAGACAGATCCTCGGATTCCATACTGTAGGATCGACATTTGGCACCATGTCACCAGAAGCAAATGTATTAAATGAAGGTTTACTATAAATGATAATATTCGCCTTCCGAGAATGCCCTTTTTAAAATGATCAACCATAGTACCTACAGCGGTGCTGCCCAGCGTAATTTTGAGGTGTGGAGTATTGGATGTCCAACTTCAGGCCGATAGCAGTACTCACTGAATCAAAACGGCAGGCGGCATCATGAATCATTCCATCGTGTGTCACTTTTGATAAGCTTTGACCACTTTTATTTTAATTTTCTTTACTTCACCGATGAAAATCTACAGAAAACATAGTGAAGGGATTGATTACATTATCGGAACGATAGTGGATACGGTTTTCCTCCGTTCTCGCTTTCCTCTTGTGGCTCAGTATCTGCTTTGTACAGTTCTACAGTATATATTTTCACAATTATCTCTGTAAACCTTATTTTAGGTCGGTAGTAATTTGCAGTAGATATGCATAGTAATAATTAAGGGAGTAGTGATGGTCGAATAGCAACTAACCATTACTATGAATCCGTAACTCACTCGAAACCGAACAAACGATTACTCGAATTGAGAAATACCAGGTATGTGTACTCTTTTGAGTACCTACTCATGGTATGGATTCGGAATTAGGTGCCCTTATACAAATATTCATATATGTGTACCTAAAAGGAACCATAAGTACTTTAGGTACACCCGTACATGGAAGTACCAAAATGGATCAGAGGGTAGTATACGTTTATTTGCATTTATTTTCATTTACATCTCATCATTATATGGACTTCTTTCTGTTTAGTTTCTAAGAAAACTATTTCTGTGTTTGGGAAAAATGGTCCTGATAAGCAGTGTATTTTTCCCAGTGCAAAAATGATCTCGCTGAACTCGTTTACATACCAACGCATTCATAAATATACTGAGGAAGTTTATCTCTGAAATTCAATGATCTCCAGAAAAAGGAAGATTCATCTTCGTTCATCTCCACAAAAAAGAAGGTTAAAGGATAAAATCAGCATGCTACGATTCGCCAATGACATAACAGTCATGGCAGAAACAGAAGGAGATTTAAAGAAGACACTAGGAAATATGGAAAAAACAATGACCAAATATCATCTGAAGATCAATAAAAAGAAAACTAAGGTATTGGTATGCAGTAGGAGAAAGGAAGCCAGGACCAATGTTAAACTAGGAAAACAAGCATTTGAAATGTGGTGCTACTGAAGAATGATGAAGTTAAAATGGATCGATCGAGTGACAAACGAAGAAGTCTTAAGAAGAGTGGGAGAAAAGAGATGTCTACTGAAAACCTTAAAAAGAAGACGGGACAACTTAATAGACCACATTTTAAGACAAGATGGCCTGATGAAGACAATCGTCGAGGAAAAAGTGAACGGGAAGAATGGAAAAGGCCTCGTATGAGTTATATAGAACAGGTCGTAAATGACGTGAAAGAAAGGAACTACGTTAATTTGAAGAGGTTGGCCGAGAGAATAATCTAGTGGAGGGCTGCGTCAAACCAATCCTAGGATTGTTGACCGATGATGATGATGATGAAAAAGTTTAATCTTCTCTTGCGTGTGAGCTTTTTATTTTTTAAAGAAAAATTTCCATCATAATATTCATAATTTGAAAATATCGTTCTCAATGAGGAGCTGTATGCTTATTTTACTGATCCAATTGACTGTTTCTTATAGCTCTTAAGTTGTACCAAAATATTTTTCAATGAGATTATTATAGGAATAATAGGAATTATAAACATCCCTTGCGTGTATGAGATCCTACAGACTTCACTAAAATCTTTTTCCTTACACGCGGTATAAAGGATATCGGCAGTAGGCTCATTTTTTGTCCGTCATGAGTTCCCGATCGAGATACTCGAGAGGTATGTTTTCTCTCGTCCAGATGAATCTAAATTAATTTTTAAATGGATTAGACTCTTGACTTAACGAATATTTCTGAGGAAAAACGAGTGAGAGCGATTGCAATTCTTAAGTAGAAAGCCCATCACCATGCTGTGTTGGGCGAGGAGTGAGACCTATGCTAATTTGCATGTATACACTTGCATAAATGTAACAAAACAAGAGAGGTAGAAAAATAGAATCGTTCTCTTTACGTGAGCGAGTAAGTAACTTGAATATAATGATATAATGTCTAAGAACCAAATACAACATTTATCAATATTGTGAATAAGAACAATATGACTAGGATGTGGAAATAAATAATTTCTGGAAATAAATAATTAAGAAGGAAGAGAGGAAATTGCAGTGCAGGTTGTTGATATTCGTGCAAAATGTCTATTAAATAATTCATCAAACCTTTGCCTATAGTTAAATTTCGATGAACGCCATCTCGTATCCCATAAATAAATGTTATTTCAACGGCAGCTACTGATTTTAAGCCACACCTCCAATTTCATTAAAACCTTGGCTTTTCCTCGGTTTGCCATTTCCCTCTTGCTATATGAACATATCTATGCCATGATATCCATGCTATTTGGTTTTAATTAGGAGAAAGAATACAAGCCTTCCGATGAAGTACTGGTGGACCTGCCCTCCTCTCTTTTTTTCGGGTTAAAAAAAACCATCTATCATTTTGTCGTCTGGCATGTCCACTTATTAAATGCAATTAGATGCTGGTCATACAAAATTATTGGCGATTTGTCACTGTAAAAAGGATTCATGTTTGGAATGGATTAAGTGTCTAAATAATTAAGTTTATCTTTGCGATGGAAGACGTTCAACATAACACAGATGATGCCTGCTCAAACTCACTTGTGTATCCTTATCGTTATGCTTTCTGTTTGACTTAAATTAATAGTGTATGGTGTTTTGGGAAATAACCGCACGTTCTCAGGTAGGATTATATTTCTGGTTGCCTCGATAGCGAAAGTCCATGTACCACGCACGTTTCAGTCTTACTGCAATATCAAATACTGATTTAGATTAAATTAGAACTTGTTTTACGATTTTTTAGCTTTGAGAATACTTATATGTTCTTGTATACGTCTATCTCATGCAAAAAATTTAAAACTTTTTTGATGCTCTATGTCTTGCCACATGTTCTCATGATATACGAAATTAGAATATGGAGAGACTGTACAGCGTACTTTTATAAAATTATCTCCCGGCTCAAGTCTTCGTTTCATGAAAAATATTAAATAAGTCTTTAAAGTTGACCGTTGTTTTCAGATTCGAATTCTATGTGACGTATCATGAGTAGATATTTGGAGACAAACATTATTTATCACGGAAATTGACAAAAAGACAAAAAAACGGTGACACTTATCGGCACTTAAGCGTCATTTTCAAGTGAAATCATTTGAATGGTGTTTAAGCGTCGAGATTTTATGAATAAATGTGATAAATATAGTGAATAAATGAAATAAACTGGTTAATTATAAAATAAAATAAATACACAAAGTAAATTTGTTAAATATAAAATATGATAAATAAATGAATTTGATAAATAAACTGACAGCACCAAGTTATTTTCTTTTAGCGATGATTCATCTGTACCTTAATATCTCGCCGAAAATTGTTCATTTTCTGAGCTTTACACTCGTTATCATCCACCTCATCCCTTTTTACAGCCGATCTCTCCTGCCTTTCCCTTTAAATATTTTACTCCATCCCCTCCCTTAATTCCCTAATAATATCTTCTCCAACTCGTCAACCCCCCCTATTTTCCCATCATCGCTGTCTACGTCGCTCTTCCCTCGACCTTCCTCCCTCCCCCTCCATGTAATGCTCCGAACCCTCCTCCCTAACTCTTTCCGTGGAGAGGAAGGGTAGGTGGGTGGGAAGAGGACCTCTCGGAATCATCAAAGGAGGAGAGAAGCGCACCACCGTCATTTGTTTCCCTCACTCGCCCCGACGACCTTAGAGAGGGCGCAACCAACCGTCCTACCCAACGTCCTTCCGCCGGATTGAGACGCCAACGCCCTTCTCCCTCCCTCCCTCTCTTTCATCCCCCAGGGCAGTCCTCCCGGCTCGTAACAGCTCAAAAGGACCTCAAAGCGAAATAGCGCCCGAATATGCCAATGACTCCAAAAAGCACTCCCGTCGGCGGACCGAGGCATCCGGAATCCCGGCCGGTAGTTTCGTCCTTCTCTTTTTTTTATCAGTCGACGGTGGGCGGAGATAAAGGGGAAATATACATGCGTAAACGGCCGATAGGAGGATCTCAGGGAGGGAGTATTTTCGGGGAAGGTGGGGGGGGAGGGGGATTGAAACGGAGGTGGTGGAGGGAAGACGGTATAGTGTGTATGTCGATATGCGGATAGGAAAATAGGAGGGTAGGTCCGAATTTCCGCGGTGGTTGGCGATTCTGAGGCTCGGGGGAGGAAAAACCGGGAGAGGGAGTGTGGCGCAGGGTAAGAGAGCTTGTAAAAGGGTGGGGAGAAAGATATGCCATAGAGGCAGCTTTCCTTCTCAATTGGATTATTTCTCGGCATCCGACGTGGTCTTTTCTCTATCTCAATGAAGGGATTACCGAGGGGGTCCTGCGATCAAAGGCCGTGAGTTCTCGTGGTTATTATATATTCCTCCTAATAGCCTTGATGGTAAATGCCTCAGGGAAGATGCTTACCTTAAATCTTTCTTTTATTCATAAAACCTTCATTTATTAGAATTAAATTTTTATGCTGAAGAACCAATGTGAAAACCAATATGTCTTTCATACACAACTAATTAATGTAAAATATTTTTGGATATGTTACTATGAACGAAATTATATGTTACTTTCCTTCAATGTATTAATTTCATTTATTTTCTATTAAATTACTTATTTTTGTATCCTCTTATCCGAACAGGATATATTATCAAGCCTATTATATCTGGAGAAGTATTATGACGAAGAGGTCTTGGCATTTTCCTTCTGCCCGAACATAATTTTAGTAATGGGTTCATTTTTCCTCATTCAAAATATTGAAATTTATTTTGAATTTTGAAAATCGACAACATGATTATTTTTCTGTAATTTCTTCCATCATAGCAAAATATTCCCTTATAGTCAGCCTTATCCATTTTGTTTCGCTATGTATTTCGTTTGCTCATTGAGTAATTAGATCCCTATTTTTCCCAACACTGGAAGAAACATTTTCAGATAACAGGGTGTTATCAATTTGAGACGAGTAGCCTTTTTACGCCCATAAAAAGATGGTTTACGGAGCAGTATTACCATTACAGGTATCGCTAATTTATGTAAATTTCCGAATACCGAGAGATGCTGTAGAATACGGCATATTATCATACCTTATTATTGATGTCCTCAGTCTTTGAGTATCGCATTGGGAAATCTTATTTTTCTTAGTTTTGCATTTTTCTGGTTTATAAGTGACAGAAATCGCGTTATGTATGCCAAACCTCACCCATGAAATTTCAGGACGGAGGTAAAAAAGGTTGAGAAGTTGCTGTATTTGTGCCTTTCTGATATATGCTAGTTCCCGCCTTTTTTTAAAGTAATTTTCTTCTACAATTCAGGAGCACACAATCAGATGTGGACTACCATGAGCATATTTGATGACGGTAGGGTGTGTCCTGCTTACTAGATTTTTTCTTGTTTTTAGTTAAATAAACTAATTTAAAATTACTTTCATCGGGAAAATACGCTCGATTCCCTCTATAGTTAAAGTTGCTGATAAAATGCAGTCTCATCGTATGACAGAATGATAATTGTAACGCTGTGATGTGGAAATCCTACTGAATGAAGGATATAAGAGCATTCAGGCACACAAAGTAACTTTAAAGAAGATTCATTAATTATATTTACTGCTTGATGTCCTCGTTTGGTCGCTACCACCTTTTTCTTTCTTTCTTGTTTTCTGGATCCATACAAAAAATTATGACTCTGAGTAAACTCCGTAGTATGAAACGTGAATTTGAGGTTGCCGCGCGGCAATCGTGCAAATCGATGCCTTGTGTTTTATTCACTCCATATTTCGATCAACAAGCGGTGAAAATTATAATAGGTTCCGTGTAGATTTTCTTTGCCAATAGTGTCATGTCCAGACGAGGAAGCTTTATCTCACTCATGTATTTTAAAGTGTACTGTGACCTCATGTTTATGTCATGGAAAATGCTATATTTGATCACTATCAAGTTTGTGCATCATCAGTCAACAATCCTTAGATTGATATGCAGCTCTCCACTCGATTCTACTATCTGCTAACTACCTATTTAAATAATTTTTCTCTTTTACATCCTTCACTACTTGCTGTACGCATCCCATGCGAAGCCCGCCTTTGTCGTTTTTCCCGTTCACCTTTCCCTCGACGATTGTCTTCATCTCTCAAGATATTGTCGATTAAGTTGCCCCGTATTCTTCTTAATGTTCTAAGAAGGTTTCTCCCATTGTCTTCAGACATCTTCGATATTCACTCGATCGATCTATTTTATCCTCATCATTCTTCTGCAGCACCACGTTTCGAATATGCTTATAAAGTTTTTTTCCTCGTAATTTCTACCACAAGGAACCAAAGAACAGTCGTCAACCCCTCCTTTGAACAAAACCCACCCGTTCTTCTTTTCCCGCTTTCTCTGCTCCTATTCCATATCTTTTCCCTTTTCTCTTTCTATACTGCTTCTCTTATCCTCGCTCGCCCATTGGCTAGCAGCCAGTGCTTTTCTTCGAACCTCTCGTCCCCTACCTTATCTCTTCGTGTGGCCCCTTCTCCCTGAGGCCGCGCTTTCCTCGCCTGCTAAGGGCCATCTGCGCTCGGGCCACCTTCTCTTCGTGGGGGGAGGAGGAAAGGGCGAGGAGTTAGCGGAAGGAGTGAGAGTAAAAAAGCCCGCGCAGGATTTATCAGCAGGATGACTCGAGTTTCGAGGCCTGGAGATGGTCATGAGGCCGTGATATTGAAACGAGTTGATGACCTCGCAGGGTATGTCTGGGCTTTGTCGTGACCCGGAAGGATCCGCTCCTGGATCCCGAAACGGATTTCCTCGAAAATATTTAATCAGCAGAATTTAATTATGCAGATTTCGGACCTGCGGAAAAGGATACATATTCAAGATAAAGCTGATGCATATTAATTCCTCCCTTTTTTTGCTTTACGTTCGTAGTCTTGCGGTATTTTTATCATTGAGTCGTCCGGATTGAAATGCCGTGCATCTTGCTCGCTTTAAATCTTCTTCGCGATTGCCAAATATGGAGCGCTTGGCAAATGGCAAAGAATATGCTAAATTAGAGCATGTATTTGTAGTTCTCTTCGGATTTTTCGATAAATGCTCACCCTAAAAATATAAACGTGAAGCATTTTAACAGGTTTGGTGTATTGCTGTCAACCTATACACTGGTAGAGTACTGAAGTATTTAAAGAAAGTTCACCGGAAAGATACCCGCTATTTTTTCTATTTTAATATATGTATGTACATACAAATATAATAAATTTCAATGGTATGGAATTCTTTGAGGTGCTTTACTTACTACTTAACGTACCATTCTGCATAATGAAGAGAGTGAAGGGTGGTTTTTCGTGAGCTTCTAGCCGTTAATCTGTACCTACTCTGGTGGTAATGCACATCACCCCGGAAAATCAAAAGTACTTGGTTCCATTCGCGGTCTAGAAAACCTTTTTCCCTTGACAATATTCAACGTACTCAATAGATGTTTATAATGGCCTCACATGATTATAGCCTTTTGGAGTGGATAATACGATCTAATCTCGAGGAATTTGGCTTTCTTGAACCCCGATTCAGTCTAACGAGTGCCATTTTTGAATGATCCTATTGACGAATAAGAACTAGCTCCTATAAATTCTCCTGAAAATTACCTTTGGGGTCATGAATCCTGGATAAACTAGTGATCTGTGTATTTTGCCGAAACACCAATGGTTCGTGCTTCGGTTTCCTGTTCAAGTGACCTTTTTTTTGATATTTTTAAAGCACTCAGTCAGGCACGTAGCCAGAAATTTGCTCTTAGGGAAGAGGGGGGAGCTAAGTCTAGTGTCACCCCTCTTCCATCTCCCTCCCCATCTCATCCCTCTCCTATTTTCTCCCCATGATTCCGTCCCCAACACATCCCTGAACTCCGAGTCCACTCGATGACCCCCAGTGTCCTCAGAGAGATGTCATCCTCTAGTCTAAGTGTACCTAGTCTAAGGGGGAGGGGCTAAGTCTAGTGTAGCGTAACTTGAAACAATTCAGCCTTGCCCCTTCGGTGCCGACATGTTATAAATCTCTTCCTTTCATTTTCAGTGCTTGGTATTTACTCCCACAGTGCCCATTCCTATCTCTTCTCACTGGTAAAGTTCACTGCTTAACTTCTAATGAAGCAGTTAATTTGACAGGCCCAAGAACAGAAGTTCAACGCATACATACATATCAGATTGAAAAGAACAATTATTAACCACACACATACATCAAACTAGTGATCACGTTTCAAGACAATAGTTGAATTATACGCAGTGAAATCCTGATTATCATGCCCAGTTAAAATCAGAACAACAAAATTATTGGGAAAAAATTTCGGGGGGGGGCTGAAGCCCCCCACCCTGGCTACGTGCCTGCACTCAGTAGTAGTACTTTCGGTTGAAATGTTCTATGAAGAATGGTTTAAAAAATAAATCTGCATAAAACTTTAAAAATATGATATGGCATGTGGAGCGAGTCATGAAATATGCAAAAGAGAATAATTTTATGGTCATTAAGAGGTTAACTGATGGGAGACTCGGGTGGAGAGATGTATCAAACCAATCGCATTGTGGTTATGATGATGATGAATGTTTGAAATAATATCTTACACTGTTCATGATGATTTCATGGCGATATATAATGCGATAAATAACCTCTGCTGACATAATGAACGTAATAAAAAGTAAATATCTCCGTATTGAAATGTTCCTTTTTATTTTATATTTCTAGGGTCTGCAATACACGCAGCTGGTACACGCAGGGAAAGCGGTCGCATACTACCATCCGCATCCCGTCACACATCTACCTGAGGACCAAGGGATCGACATGACGCAGGTGAGAATTCAGTGTCAACGCCCCAGTCAGCAGGCAGTGGCGTTTCAAAAGTAATGAAGCTCGATATGTGATCGGATCGCGGGGCCGGCACGGCCGGGCTTTCGGCGCACTCCCTCTCGTCCCAAACAATTCCCCCGAATTATGCGGCAGCGTTAATTCCATTACTGTGCTTCTTTTTTCCAGTCCCCATTTTTTTCGAGCAGACGAAGCGAAAGCGGGAGCATTTCCAAGGATTCTATTCTCTTCTCCCACGTTTTCATTCTCTAACCTTCTCTGTCAATGTCATTATTTAACCCCTGCACCCCTCGTCTTCGTCCATCAAGTTGTCGCCCTTCACCAGGGCATGGTTTCACTTCTCATTTTCTCCTGTCAAAAGGGTCCTCATTAGCGTGTTCTGAAACGTAATAGACACGTGACGCTTAGAGTTTCCGGTTGTCGCTCTCGATAACCAGATGGTCTCCAGTATTCCTAGTTTGCGTATTAATCATATGTGTCCATGCATCATATAGGCAGTATGAAAGGTTTTAGACCGAAATAATGATATTATATTTTTGTTCGCGAAATTAATACATATGCCATTAACGAGCAGGCTATAAAAATCACGGTGGATGAGTAAACAGAAATATACAGAAAAACGGAATAAACCAACGGATTAGGTGTGATTTTTCAATTATCTTTATTTTCTTCAAGTTGTTGAAACAATTTTGACTGTGCCGAGGAGCCGAGGAGAATATTGCATTTTTCTTTCTCCTTCCTAAAATGGATCAAATTTAACGCACAATTTTGACGTAGAGTCGCATCTCTTTCTCTCTCTGATTTGTGATCTTCCTTTCACAGAAGTGATATTTGGATCTTACACGCCTCGTTTGTCACCGATATTTCGATATTTATAAGCTCTAAATTCAGCTGTCGGTGATCTTTGCTGAAGTAGTCCTCGTGTTATTTTTATTAACTATCAGAATTCTTCCTTAGTTTGCAAACGGATATGCCATCCTGAACTCATTCCGCGCATCGCTGTATGAAAATGTGATTTACGACTCGCGTTCATTGAAGAAGCGAACCATCATTTATCTGTAAGGAAAATGTCAGGTATTTTCCAGCAAATTTTTCCTCCAGTCAATACGCTGAGAATCTTAAGATGTCTCTGCTTTAAAGTGGTTAAAGTATGAGGGAAATCATCAATGTGTTCCACTTGGACCAAACTCGTTTATTTTCCCATTCAGTTATTATTTCAAATGAATGAAATGGGACGTAACTATTTACAGGGAGTTGCGCCTCCCGACACTTCTCAGTGTTGTTCGTGGGTAAAGCAGCCTCGGTTGTGAACCAAAACCCAAGTGTACGGAGTTGAGAACGGCGAGTGACGAAATCACGCAATAAAATCCAAGGGATGGGAGCGAGGGACCGCATGGAATATTTAAGCGGCGGCCGCGTGATGGCGCCTCTGCGGCCGCTCCTAAGGACCCTCGACGGCCCCGCGCCGGAAACGACGATGCCCTCCTGACCTCCCTCCTTTCCTTCCTCGCACCCCTCTCAATGCCTTCCTCACCCTCCTCCCTCGCAGAACCCATCCTCCAAATAAACGTCCCAACTCTCTCTGACTCGTTCCTTACCGCGTCAATTCCAACGTGTCTATGTTTATCCCTATGTTGACCCCCTCGTAGTCAACAGGAAACGAGACCTCGGATATGTTGCACCCAGCGCAGGTTAAGTAAATGCCAGTCAAGCTAAAGAACGATGTTTTTAAGTAAGTTGTGTTGAGTGAAAATTATCATGGATCTTCCTTAAACGCTGTCCCCAAATAATCAGTGAATTTTCGTTATTCAGAGCATTGAGTGTTTTATTTCTAGCACCTTATTTTTTATTTATTTCCTCATTTCCATAAGGTTCCAAATTCTTTAAGAAACTTTTTTTTTACGTACTCCCTAAGCTTGTTTGCTGCGCATAAATGTTGAGTGTTTGTGATGCCTTCAATCGACTAGTTTGACTTCCCATTTGATCTAACCTTCGTTCAAAAAATCGCATTCGATTATGTGCAGTAAAATGTATTTGAAGCTATAAGGCATGCCGAAAGCGTATGAAGCCGAAAGACATATTTTATAGTACTTTGGTCTTTACATGCTGATAAAATATTTCAATGTGCCGGACGAGGAGTGTAGAGAATTCTAGTCCCCTATACTCCCTAGTGCTGGATCTTTTCTCCGGGCTCATTGAGCTACAGCTAGGATTTGATTACTCAATTTTTAGGAGCGGATAAGGCAGGAAGAGAATGTCTGTTGGTATGTTTATTATTGTCGTGGGTTTCTCACACATTATAATAGAATAATTAGACCAATGAATTTGATTAGCCAGTAAATCTGAGACGTTAACATTTTAAATAACTAGTCTTTTGGTAATAGCTTGATCCTGGACTATGACCTACTTCCAAAGTCTATTTTTCAGTGCGTGTCATTTTGTAGAGCTGAATGCCCAACACTTTTTTTGACTTTGTGTTGGTTAATGCCGTGCCTGATCTAATTCCGAGCCCATGTAGTTGTCATTGAAAGTTTATGAGAGGGTCAACAATTTAGAACTTAATTCTTACGTATTACCTGGGCCGCGATCTCGGATCTTCACAGCGAAAGCGTTCGCGTTTTAAAAATTTTTCATTGGCCATAAAAGAACCTAAACATGATATCCTTCTATCGTTTTTTCACCTATTTTATAATGCATGTTTATATTTGTATATCTGGCCGCGGTAGTCTGGTAGCGCAAATTTACCGCACGTAGCAACGTGCTCCCCTGGCAATTGAAAGATCATGGGTTCGAGTTCAACCTCAGACATGGATACTGTGGTAGTTATATCTTTGCGATTAGCTTAAACAGTGCGATGAGTGTTAACCTTAGTAGCTAAACGCATTTTTTTTTAAATTAAGCGAGTTTTATGCTCAGTCATTGCGCACTTGTGGTTCACTAGAGGTACGGATAGGGAGTGCGACAATATCCACACCAACGCAAACCATTACAAAAAGCAGAAACATTCTGTGAAAAGCAACAAGCAAAAATATTTTCTAACGGTTTGTGACATATTTACGTATATTTCGCCCAAACGGATAGATTGCGCTCAGGTCACAAGGAACATCAGTGAACCCACCCGTAATTTGTAGTTCATACTTGCTACTCATGACAGCACCTGCCCAGCCATGCCTGCCGTTGTAACCCTTTTCCTCTGATCTTTCCAGAGCCCGGGTCGAGACAGCCCAGGGTCCTCGGGGTCCGGTTCGACAAGCAGCGGGTGCGGCGGTGGCGGAGGTGGCGGTCGGGGCAGCGGTGGCGGCGGGAGCGGCGGGGGCGGGAGCAGCGGGGGCGGGGGCGCGGGCGGGGGCGGATGCAGGCACAGCACGGCCAGCCTGGACAGCGGCCGGGCGTCCTCCGGCTTCATCCCGGCCTCCTCGTCTTCGTCTTCATCGTCCGGGGGCGGGAGCGGCAGCGGCGGCGGCAGCAGCAGTAGCGGGGGCAGCGCGGGGGGCAGCAGCGGGGGCAGCAGCCACGCGCGGTGCTCGCTGGACAGCAGTCCGCGGTGCTCGCTCTCGTCCTCCTCGTCCATCGCGTCCTCTTCGGCCGCGGAGCACCACCACGCCGCGCTCTTCGGGTGCGGGTGCGGCGGGCCCGGTGCCGCGGCGGCCAGGGTGGAGAGGCTCATGCAGCAAGGGGTACTGCCGGTGAGTGAGCTTGCCCTCGGTTCGAAAACCGAGTCCAACCCTCCATCGGGAGCTTTATGCGGTAGCTTCCCGAACTCTCCGAATCCAAGCAATGGACAAAACTCGATGTAGTCGGGAGCCCCGGAAATGTCGAGGTTTTCATGTCATTTACCGGCAGACCCAAATTTTTTTCATGGTAACAATGAGGATTTGCCGATGCTCTGACGTAATAGTTTCGTGAATTTTGACACTAGACGCTGTGACCCCAAATTGTCAACCAATTTAATTGCATTATTGGAAAAACTTGGGCTTATTGAGGCGGTGACGTTATTATGTCGTCATTACCGTGGCTCGACATTGTGGAATATTTCCAAACTAGCTTCTCTGGAAAACCAGAGAGTACCTGGCTGTGGTTGAGTGCAGTGATGGCTATGGTGATTTCCAATCGAAGTTCTACTCAGGAAACTAATGCTAAAAAGATGATATTTCACTCTAGAATAAAAATCGCACACCAATAGTACAAGTAAGAAAATTGGTTGTCAGAGGCACTTCGGGGTAATCTCCATAACAGTAGAATTTTTCCTTATGGATCCATCAGCATTACATGAATAATTGTCTCCACTGTGAAGCTATGGACTTGAAGCGTAATATTTGCAAATTATGCATTGGTACCTTTATTCATTTTATGTTCTATAGATAACCTATAACTACCCAGACAAAGCATAAAAATTATTCTTATACCAAGTTGAGAAAGTTTCAAAATGGAACTTCAACTTTAAAGTTTATGTGAGCCTTCAGCTATGAAAATCGTGGTCCATTTCGGGCCCTCATCTCCATCCGGGTATAGATTGTATGGTATACTAGAGGCTCATTCCGACCCCGGTCTACTTTAAATTGGCGTTCGCGTTTGTTAAAAGAAAAAACTACAGAGGGCATTCAACGAGTTTTATGCAATCCATTTATCAGCATCAGCACTATTTGAAATCCATCAGCTTTCATCATTGTAAAATAATGTTTTAGTATTGTCTTTTGTTCTTACCTTTACTGCGTAGGCATCGACGTTTGATGATGTATTTGAACTGATTGTGATGGCAACAAAAGAGCTATAAAGAACCCATTTTCTCTTTGTTTCACAGATTTATTTAGAAACTACCCTGTAAAATATATCGAAAACTTGGACCTTATCCTATCCCCATCCCTTCCATTCCTATCCTTATACCTTTCCTCCCGGTCTGAAGCGCCTATTAGTGCGGAAACAGACTTGAAAACACCCATGACTATCGAAAACTTGAATATTTTATGTTAAAAACTGCAAATTTTTGGTGAATGTTTTTTCTGCTACTGTTGGAAATAGCACGCCCTTATTTTTAATTTTTCGGCTATAATTTGTCTCTCTACTTCTCTAATACATACTGGATCTATTCGGTTTTTTCCTCAAGGTGCCAAATATCTTAGGCACAAACTGGAATAAGAAAGCAAAGCACTTCCCGCACCTCCCCGTTTCTCTCTCACTTCCAATCCAGGCATTCCGAGTCAAGTGTCTCTATTTTGTCCGGAGAAGAGTTTGTGAGGAGAGGAACTCCATCTCGTGTCCGGGAACTATGTCGTTGACCGTACTTTTCAACCCTCTCCCGCTCTCTCTCTCTCCTCCCACCCACTTCCCTCTCCCTCCCTCTCCTCTCCCGCACTCCCCCCTCCCGACCGATTATCCTTCCAATGGCTTCCCTCCTCCCCCACAGAAGTCTGCTTAAGGGCCAGATGTCGGAATCAATTGGAGGTCTATGTCTTCATGCACGACATCAATGACCTCCACTTCGGCCTAGTCGTCGGGACCCTCTCTTCGTTCGCCGAAGCGGTTGTCACTTTTTATTCTATTTCCCGGCGAAGTCGTTTCGGTCCGCGGTGGGCGGACGGTGGTAGTTTTGGTAGCTGCTTTATTAAGAGTCGTAACATTCGCATGTAGGTACTCACGAGTACGCGCTGTGGCTCGCTCGGTATGCGGTGCGTTCGAAATAGAGCCCCGGGCGGCACTCTTTTGCCCCGTCACCCCCCGGCATCTGACTGCGGCGACGGGGTCGGATGCTACCCGCATTCAACTCTTCAGGGCGGTACTCCAACCTAATTTAGGCGTCGTGCATCGGAGATCCCGGGCGCCCCGCGTTCCTTTAGATATTCAATTTAATCTGGGGGGAATTAGTTGACAGCGGTCTCTACGCAATGCTCTCGAGTATGTCTTTGATCTCTTTTATCCTCTCTGTTGGATTTCATGAGTCCCACTCATGTATTTGATGTGCTAAACATCGAAGCAATCGATGAAGAGTTTGGTGGAATTTGGATATCTATTTTTCAACTGCAAGATTTCCCGCCCGAAATTTTCCAAGTCTCAATAAAGAAGAAGAACTTCATCACAACCCATCAATCCTAAGATTGGTTTGACGCAACTCTCCACTCTATTCTCTCATCGGCTAATCTCTCTATTTTTATCCAACACTTTTCTTTAGCCTCCCTCTCTATTTTGCTGCGATTTTGAAAAAACCCGCAATTATTGTTGGACAGAGCATATAAGAGATACGCTCATGCAATCGTGTAGAAAACATTAATTTGAACTTATGTATAGGTACTGCTTTTGGTAAACCGAGGTCCCAAAATGAACGACACCCATGAGCGTAATGCCCTCAAAGGCTGTTTTTAAATGTTCATTAACTTTCGCCCTACCCTTAACTATTTACAGTCCCTTCCAAATGATAATAGGTAAAAATGTATGCCACTGTTCGTTCATCTATTACATCATGTAGGAATTGTGCTAGTAAATTAGTTAGTAGGTCATCATAAATTTACACCAGTGCCTTTCTATACATAAAGTGAAATTGAATACATTATCATGCCATATAGGAGTCATTATAATTGAATACACGAGTCAGCGTTGAAATTGTAACCCTTTTTTAGTATTTTAACTTTTTTAATAAAGAGAATGTGAATTCTTGTCTATTTAGATATAGGTGTACATGTATTGCAATTCTTCAAAACCACCATATTAATTGAATTTTTAACTATTCATTCAAATATTTATTCAAAGACAGAAATGCTTTTGAGGATTTTTTTCTCTCGTCCTTTTCACTCACCCTTTCGTACCCTTTACCGCGTAACAAAAAGTGAATTCCGTCAAAAAAGATCACGCCTCGTATTCAAGGAAAAGAAAGCATCGCCATGAGCTCGGGGGCACTAACCTTTTCGGCGGAGAGAGTGCGGTTGTTAACGCGCGAAGTGCTCCCGTCGCGGCCCTGAGGGAGGCGACGGACGGCAGCCGTGTCATCGGGGGCGGAAATAAAGGCGCGCATCAACCGAACGCTTATTAGCCCTTTCCCACTTTTTTATTGCAATTGCGCCTCTTTTTTTTAAGGCCAGCCCACGCGCTAACCTCCTCCGGGCCATTCCCCGGGAGCATGGGGGCCGCTCTGTGGCGTCGGAGAGGTGCAATGTCACGTGTTACGAGCCATAAGCCATGTTAGGGGGTGGGAATAGGGGTGTCGGGGTGCTTTGGAGGTGAGGGCGGTGGGAGAGGAGGAGGAAGGCCCTCAGCCCCTCTCCACGAATTCCGATTTTATTGACTCCTCGGGAACGGCAAAAACAACCTCTTATCCGCGTGTCTGCACGGCGTTCATCAGTTCCTCTACCTTCCCCACCTCCTCCTCCCTCTCTCTCTCTCTCCCTCTCCCTTTCCCCTTTCACCCCTCTTCCATCTCCCTCCCCATCTCATCCCTCTCTCCTATTTTCTCCCCATGATTCCGTCCCCCAACACACCCCCGAACTCCCAGTCCACTCGATGACCCCCAGTGTCCTCAGAGAGATGTCATCCTCTCCACCACCCCTCCTGCCCCTCCAATACCCCTTCTCCGCCCGTAACGGTGGAACGTGGGGTCGTGGGAGGGGTTGAGGGTGGAATGCTGCGAGTTCTCCGAGGATGGGAATGTCTCCAACCCTCCTCTGCCCTTCAATACACGCGTTCGCCCGCTTAGATGACTCCCGAGTTTTGTGTGCGTACTTGGTGGGAGTGGGAGAGTGGCGATTTGACAAACCGCTCGAGTGAGTAAACCGTGCATCAAGCCACGCTGGAGCCTTTTCCTTCTCCGCCTCCCCCTTTCACAAAAACCCTGGGGCGAATTATATTCTCCTGTTCTGTCTCTCCTTTCCATCTCTGCCTCTCTCCATCTTCTCTTCCTCTTGCTTCCATCAACTCCATCCCACCCTTTCCCTTTTCCATTCCCTTTTCAAGCTCGTTGATCGTAAAAGGAGAGGTTTTGGAGGGGAAGGAGAGGAGGTGGAGAAGTGTGGATCCTTGGAGACTTCATACACTCGATCTCGCAACCCTATACTCCTCCCCCCCCCCTTTCCCTCACCCTGTCGTCCCGCACCTAGCTCACAGGTGGGGAGCGTGGAATCTCGATCCCGAGGCCCGGGTTCCTCAAGCGTGGCGAGAGACCAATTGCTACCGTCGCTGTCCTCCAAGGCATGGTATAAGAATGAATACACAACGACCATGCGGTGCGATATTTTTCCACGAGGGTTTCAACTCCACCGTTTAATGATCGGTTCAAAAGGATGAGAAAGAGTGTTTGTTTATGATTTCACTTTAACCAAATTCTTCTGATATTATTTGTGCGGTCATTCTTCGTGTATGAAATTAAAACACAATTTGAGAAGAATAAATTTTCATGTTGAAATTTTAGAGTGGAATTACTCAACTATCACTTTCCCCGTTATTTTTTCCTTACCCCCTTCCTTGAATCTCATTTCCATTTTATTTAAGCAAACAAATGTAAATGTCAAAAAGTGGAATAAATATTCGTACCTATCGACTTCTCTCGTTTCTCGTCCTTAAAATCCTACTCTGGTGCCTCATTCGTAAAGAACCTTAATTATAGTTCATCCTCATCAATTTACCTCGATGTGTTCCCACAAAGATCGCTGGCGTGATTGCAGACTCTCTGGATACTAGAAAAACGTCGACATGATATCGAAAGCATCGTTTTATAATCCGCGGGCGTGGATATTAGTTCCCCTAACTCTCGCGTTCTCCTTCTGCTCAAATGAAATTTTTCCGACCGCCCCCGCGTGGAGGAATGAGCTCCGTTGAATCGTGTTTAAAAATGAAAGCTTCGCCGTGGGGCTGAGTCCCCCCGCAAAATTCTGTGCGTGGCCAAATAATAAAACGCGTTATGCGGAGAGAGAGGTATTTTTTCTCTCAGGCGCTGAAGGGTGTGCCGGGCTCGAGGCACGTTCTGTCGGTAGACGGGGAAGAATAGAATGATATTCGAGGTGGGGGGGAGGGAGGGAGGTAGTGTAAGGAATAAGGGAGGCGGTTGGGACTTTCATGCGCGCCATTTACGGGCACTGAGAAGGAAAATATAAAAAGAAAAGAGGCGAGAGAGAGAGTGGGAAGAGAAGGGTAGGAAAACTCCTCAAGTGAAGAGAGAAAGAGAATGAGGGAGATGACTAGAATCAATTTTGCAGGCCTAAATAAAACAGGAAATGAGTGGAGGAGGAAAGGAGGAGTTGGGTGCCGAGATGTGGTCGGAGGATGAGGTTGGGTGGGAGTTTTTTTATATCTCGGGCACGCGACAAGCGTTCTCGCCCTCCCATTGTAAAAAAAAAGTGCCGAAGCCTTACGGTGAGGGTGGGGAAAAAATAACCCCTTTCGCCACCTCTTCCTCGAACGTTCTTTTTCTCCGCGGCACCCAAGCGTCTTCTCCCCCGATCTGCTACCTCTTCAATCAGGGTGGCCAACCGTCTTGTAACGCACGGTTTGATGGTCTTCCCTGAAGTAATAGCTCAGATTGCCGCAAGTTGGAGAACCCGTGATTTATTCAATACAGCGCTCATTACTCGAAAATGAAAAAAGTGGAATTTATTTAATGGATGCTTCGACTTCTAGGTCATTAGCAAAGTGAAAAAAAGGATGGGTTGCTTTTCATTTTTTTTCTCTGCGTCGTTATCGTTTGTGCCACTCCTAATTTATCTCACGGTGACGAATTTAGCCGATCGTTTTGAAAATACATTTAATTGAAATAAAGCCATTCTTGGACGCCGTTAGCCATATCTTATCAAGTTTTTACGCTGCTGGTACATCAATTCAAAATCAACACTGAATCCTGCGAATCTTTCGGTCTATTTTTGCTGATAACTCTCCCGCCACCAACTCAGAGGTGATTGATTGCCGCTTGTTCCCCTGTTTAATATTGCCTTACTTTATGTACTGAATGACGAAAAGGAATATGAAAGTTGTAATGTTTTTCCCTCTTTGGCGGCCAGTTCAATTTCGGCTGGCGACGCCGTCCCAACTCGTCTCTTCCCCCACCCGCCCGTGGACCCCCTCCCTGAAGAGGGCCCTCCTCCGTCGTGGACCTAAAACCCTCACCCGCACCCATCAAACGGATTCCCTGCGGGCCATTCCTCCTCCTCCCCTCCCCGCATGCCCTGAAGTCCTTCTTCCCCTCGCTCCTCCATTCTTGCAATCGCAGAGGTACTACACCTATTTCTCCCCCACGTCCAGTTCTCTTTCGGGGTTACCAACTGTTGTGATTTGCCCGGGACGGCTCTTGTATACACGATCATCTCAATATTAGGGCATGCCAAGAATGGGAGGACGGTCAATTAAACAAGCGCGAGTTGCGAATAGTGATCATTTATTGACACCAATTTGTTGGTTCAAGCGGCCTAGCAGCGTTCGCGTATAAGTAAAAACACATTATCCTGATGCTTAATTTTCGTACGTGGCAGGGCTTAACACTTGAGGAGTCTTTCCTCACCAATAAGACTGACACTTGGGCGCAACTGTAGGGATTGATATCGGGATTATGAAACTGATAGGCGAAACAAATTACGCAGGCGTTCGGAATCATTAAAATTGGGATCTTCGAATGCTCGACAAAAACTGGTTTGAAAGATAAAGATTTACATTCCACATCGAATATCTTTTTTAAATGCAAGTATTCTTCTAAAAGTATAATTCAAGAAGCTGCGCAAATCGTAAAGCTCGAGGAGGCATTGACTGGCACTGTAAAGGTGCCTCTATTGAGTTTTTTTATTAGGTTTTATCTGAAGTTCCACTAGCGTCATGGTAATTGTTTTCGTATCGTAAGATAAGCATTTTTCGAAAAGTGTACTGCTCTTTTAAGGATTTCTAGTCGCGGCTGGAATCGAGCGTTAGATGCTTATTTAGGAAAATATTAGTAATTTAAATTTCAAAGTGCATGAATTAATATCTCTATTTTTAAATTTATTTATCCCTTTCATTATTTTTCCCTTGTCATAAAATACCTCCACTTTTTGAGTAGTTGATGAGGCAAATTTACGAAACTTCGACAGGGCATGAACGTTATTGCGGAAAAAAGTATTTCAACACACGCCTAGTTATGTCCATTTTAGAGCAGTATGTGCAATCACCGCTGGTCTACTCATCTCTGTGTTACTCTGCTGGTTACGACCAGTTGGAATGGTAAGAGATATACATACGTACGTGCTTGAGCTTCCAAAGTGTTGTATCAAAGTGAGTGACGAGAGGACTAAGAGTGTGAAATATCCTCTCTGTGGCCTGAGAGAAAGAGATCCTAAGAATGCGATCACTCATTTACCTCTCGTCATGCGCCCTCAACTCCAGTGCTCTGCTTACGTCGAAATGTTTGAACCATGTGAAGCGAGCGTCCTCTTCCCTTGCGTCCTTCTGATGCTGATCTTTCATGCTTTCCGCAAAATTTGAAGGGTTTCAATTTATCAATGGGCTTGAGAAGTAATACGATGCCCCATTCCTAGATGCCCCCACCCCTAGTTTTTTAGTAGACGATTAAACAAAATATGTAACTGCATTTTTATGACCAATTATTCTTTACCTTTCATTCTGTGCTAAATTGGAAAGACATTGAAAAATGAACCATGAATCAATGTTCCTAGCGGAAAGGAATCAGGATATGAGTTTGTGATTTGAAGCAGATAATCTTTCTGTAATTAAAATATAGTAATTGACGGAAATGGCGTTTTTGTAGCAGTGCGCTTGTAATGTATGTACTAAATGTGCCTTTACCTTATCATCTCATCTGTGTTTCAAGTCTTTAAGCGCACTTACAGGCGCTTCAGATCGGGAAGAAAGATATAAGGATGGGAATAGAAGGGTGAAGAGAAACCCGGCGTCGGCATTGGCCTGCTCTTGACGAAAGACAGCAAGGAGACCACGGCTTAACGTCCTTTTGACGGACGGATTACCCGAATACTCGTCACAAAGCACTCAAGCAGGGGACGTGTTACCAATGAGAAATATCTTTCACTGCAGGAATACGATCCCGGTCCCTCGAGGGCATTTTCCTTCTTCTTTGATGCATCAGCTTGTAAATATAGTGATATATTATCTTTTATCGAGACGCGATAAAAATTTTAAAAACCGACCGCTGGAATGAATAAACATGTGGATAACTTAGTCACAACTTACTGTGGGACTTGCTGTGGCTTCGTGGCTTCTCGCGCGCTAAAAAGTCCGTAAGCTTCAGTCACCGATGTGGAAGGATTCTTACCTCCCCCTACCGCAACGCTGCCTAGCGAGCTCTTTCAAGTGCAATACGCTGCCCAAGGTGGGTGGACGGGATCCTCCCGCACGTTTTGTTAAGAACAGTTAAGTTGCAGCTCGGGGTTTCTCTCTTGTGCTTGCAAATCTTGTTCGTTCTTCATCTCAACTGCTCACCCATTGTTAATGACGCTAATTATATTGGAAACTTACCGGGTCATTCACCCAACACACAGCTACCATTTCAGGATATATGTAAAGGCATGACTCGCGTAGACATGGGCGCCGACGATAGTTTCCTCGGCGGCGGCGTCCGACCCTTTTCCAACCCAGCGGCGGCGTATACAGCGTAATCGGCGTGGACCGAATAAAATGTTACTAGTTTCCAGGGCGGATTTCTAGGGTAAGACCGTCCATTGAGAAGACTCTCCGATGAGGTACTAGTATCATGGACGCGAAAAACATCCCCCACCAGGGTAGGTAACAATGTGAAAGGAATTATTCTGCCCTGCCAGAATTTCACTACTCTATCCGTCTGTAGACTACAGGAATGTGAACACAAAATCATACGGAACTAGTAGAAGGATGGTTTATCACCAAAAATGTTATCCGGAAAGACGCCAAACTACCCTCACTTTTGAATCACCTGAAAGCGTCTCTTAACAGCTTCAAAACCAGTTTTGTAGGCACAGAAAAAGACTTATGCATATGTCCCATGGGGTTTGACTGCCTAATAACACCGGAGGAAAGGTACGAAACACCATTTGCTCATTGCGTATGAATATTAAAAACTGTAGTATAAATAGTTATATAATGTGCTTCAAAAATGACAATTCTTTTTAAATTCATTCCTACTAAAACTTCGTGACATATGCTCACCCTTGATATTAGGCTACTAACCTACAGTGAATAGTTCATTAAAATAGTTCCAACAGATAAACTATAGTTCAGTGAACTATTCACTAAAAGGAGTTATATTGCCCATCCCTACCTGACATGACTGGTAATGGTCATACTCGCGCCGGTCATGAATTCGGCGGCGTGCGAAAAAGGGCCGGCGCCGCGGCGGCGACGCCCACGTCTATACTCAAGTTTCACGAAGCTGTGGCAATAAATGTATTTGCCTCATCTGGCAAAAGAGAGGAGTTTTGTAAAATTAAGAGTTATGAATAATATTTTGTCTAAAATTAATCTAATATTCGAAAGAAATAGAATGAAATAAATCTTATTTCGCTGTTTTGCATTTGTTGCGTGCTATTGAAAAAAATTCTTGACTTTCAGCATCATTGGTTCAGTGACAGTCCCCATAGTTCTCGTAAAATAAATAGGCTCAACTATCTCTAAGCACGGATGTTTTCTATGAATTTTCAAAATGGACAAATATTTCTGCATGATGCGCACCTTTACGTGTACCTAATAATGCACCTTAGTATTTGAATGTCTTCAATTATTTGAACAGCCATACACTTTAATATAGAGCTTGAGATTCAGAGACGGAGCTGCGAAACCTGCGAAGCTGCGGTTGAAATTCTCCCCATGTGCCTTACCCCCGATGCATGAGGAGGTTGGTGAACATATGAAGGCGGGGAAGCGGAGCGAAAGAGCGTGTGAAGGGATGGAAAGGGTGTTGGGAAGTTACTCATCGCTCGAAGGATCTTCAAGCCTTTTTGGACCGCGATGGAGAAGGAAGGGGTCCCGGGAGGAGAGAGGGTTGCCGTGGCGAGGAGGGTCCCTACTTCCCCCTTTCATCTGCAAGGGAGCCTGTGGGTCGAGAGTGCGGGTTTCAATATTGATAAGCTCTCTCACCCTTCCATCTCTCCCGCCCCCTTGGTGGAGTCCCAACAACTTATTACCCCGGCAATTTCCTCTTCGACGCCGCGCGAAGGGCGGAAACTCGGGCAGATTGAAGCTCGGGCGCCAGCCGCCGCGATGCTTTCATTTTTCGCCCACCATAAAGGGGCCCAGTGGAGGACGCTGGGGTATGGTCGCGTTACCAACAGTGGACCGTTGGAGGCGTGGTAAGAGGAGCGATCATTTGATTCGCATCTCGAGGTGCCGAATACGTTTAGTGTTGAAGAAAATCCCTAAATACTCTGCTGTGAGGAACATCCTCACCGGTCATGTCATGTTTTTTCGGGAGAGTGACTTCTCTATCAGTTCTGTCACACGCTAAGAGAAATGCCAATATCAAATTGATTTGATCCAATCCTATATGTGATAGCTGTTAGTACTAAACCGGTCGAATTTGTTCTAGTGGACGCTTTCTTTGCTTTGCTCTATTTAAACTGCCTCTTTTGAAAGCTTTTCTTTGATATACATCAAAATCTGAATTAATTCGCAGTGCAGAATTTTTTTCTACCTTCCTTTCGGGTTAAATATAGGCATCATTGGAAAATTATTATAATGTTTTCATTTTACCTGCCACAATCGATTTATTCCATTGTCGGAGACCGCGTACATCAAAAGGCAATCCAAAAAAATAAGTCACTATTTCTTGCAATATTTCATTGATCAGGAAGTGCTTAAATTTTGTGCCCGAGGATAGTTTCATCTGGAAGCACAGAATGTTTAATTGAAACTACATTTTCTCTTAAATTTGTCTAGTCCCTTGCAGCTTTGTTTTGAAGAAACTTTTCGCAATACACTGGGCTAGAAATTTACCGGAGATTACCCTGAAGTTCTAGCCGGAATCCCTAACCTACTATTGTAGCTAATACCAAATGCTATCACCTTTAAATCACCACCTAAGCTTAAGGTACTCAAGTATCTCTTTGAGAAATCACCAAGAACTTCGCTCTATGAACTCTATGGCTGCTAATCCTCTTCAATCTATAACATCAATTGATTCATTGATATTATTTGTTACCAGGATCAGGACATCATTCAGTCATGGCTCATGGACCTTCATTTTGAAGAGTACTTCCCTCTTTTTGCTTCTGCTGGATATGACATGCCAACAATCTCTCGGATGACACCAGAGGTAATTAACCACCTGTTTGACTTGTTCTTTTGTGCTCATCTTTGGATAAGTTTTTAACTTGTGTATGCAAATCACCCTTTGATTCCTTCGTTTTTATTTCAAATGCATGCAATTTTAATCAGTATGAACTCTCACATCATAATTAATGCTGTAATGGTGCATTCTTGACACTTTTAAAATAGCCTGTGTAGCTTTAATTAAACTACAATTATAATTATACCTTCAGATGCATTAAAGACTTGCATGAAAATGGGTTTTGCTGTTTTTTTCAGGATTTGACGGCTATTGGAATAAAGAAACCAAATCACAGGAAACGATTGAAAGCAGAGATTGCTCTGCTCAGTATATCAGATGGCCTGCCAGAGTACATTCCAGTAAGTGATTTAAACTTTTAAATGCATACAATGATATGATTTAAATTTATCAAATGTATTACACTTTCATCTTGTATAGAAAATAATAATTTTACAATTGGTGCATTCTTAGGCTTAGTAGTGAGTTCCATATGTAAATCAAGTGCATTGCAGAACAATGACCATGTTTTAGAAGATTTGTAAATTTTCACTGTGGTAAAGGTCATAATTATATGAACCTGAAAATGTTTCAAATGCTGAAAGTGGTAAAAACGGCTCTGTGTGAATAGTTGGCTCAATATGTCATGTACCACCATTTTTTTCTGCATTGCAATATCTAAAAATCAATACAGCTCTAGCAAGAAATTCATTCATAATGCCATTAAATTTCTTAACAAATCTGTTACATTCATGGGATTCATAAAGTATTCAAGGTAGTGTTTATGAGAATATTAACATTATTTGCAAAGTTTACTACCATTAATTGAGCATGCAAACAAGAATCCAACAAAGAGAGTGATTTGTTGGAAACTTCAGAAATAATAGTTCTACATTACTGTACAAATATTTATTACCTTTGTAACTTCACTCATGAAACTTTTGATATATGCCACTTCTTTATTTCCTTCCAAAAAGATTTATTTTTATCAGCATATAAATATATGTTATTTATTACGGCATTTAGCAAAAGATGTTAATTTTCCTTTTCACATTTTGCTTAGTCATCAATTGAGGAGTGGCTAGGGCTTCTAGGACTCTCAGAATATGCTGGTGCTTTGAGACAACAGGGATGTCGAACAGTGGAGGATGTTGCATCTGGTGTAACCTGGGAAGATCTGGAGGATGTAGGAATAGTCCGCCTAGGTCATCAGAAGAAAATACTTCTGGCCATCAAGCGAGTGAAGGACATAAAGGCTGGCAAAAGGTTTCCTCAGCCTCAGGCCCTTCCTCCGGGGGCTGACCTCCCTATCAATGTGCTTCTCGTTCCCCCACACCTCCAGCCACATGTCATCCAGCAGCAACAGCAGATGCACCAACCTCAGGTAAGTCTCTCCTCATCGTATCAATAAGTTTGCTCTTGCTTGTCTCACTAAGTTAGAGATAAGTCTTGTTCCTTTCTATGAGTTGTTGTAATATATTAAATATCTCAGTGTCTTTTGAAAAAATGCTTTTGGATGTTAGTCACAATAAAAAAATAATGAATGACCTACATGTGTTTAAGGTTAAGTTGCTTCAACTTGTGCTATTTACTGGCTGTTCTTCAGTCACTTGCAAAAAAAACACTGAAAGTGCTGGTGCCTTTATTTATGAATAATCATGAAATGCAGGCTTACCTTTGTGGCAAGTAGTCATAGATATGCTTTAAATAATGAATGAGATCTGAAATAACTGTTCACATTGGTCACAGCTCTGATTTCTCCCCGAGGGAGTGTATGGGACGGTATAGTACAGCTGTTCCTTTTTTCACAATTTCATTCATACATCTCTCTTCAAAGCTAAGGTAGAACCCTGATATAGGCAGCTTTGGCCCACAGTGCATGGATATTCATTATGACCATGCTTTATAAGCAAAGTTATATTATGGTGCAGTTTATTCATACACATTTTTTTCTAGTTTTGCAAAAAAGCTACTTTTTATCCAAACCTTATTCATTATGTGTGTCATTGAATTATGTGATTATGATTGAGTGGTGAGTATGGCAAATTATTTTGTTCATGCTGTTTTATTTTATAGGAGTCAATTAATCTATTTATACTTTTATGGAGACTTCAAGTTAACTTTCATGTATTTTCTTCTCAAGTTTGATTGAACTTATGAGGCTCCATCCAAAGTTATTAAATTATTATATTAATGATGAAAGCACCTCACAGCATTGAGTTGAGTTGAGCAGCAAGTATGGTTTATTGATCTCTTTATTTCACCGAATTCACTTCATTTTCTCTGAATATTAACTCAACCATAAAATTATTTTATGATCTGCATCAGGTTATTTTTTTACATTCTTAGAATGGAGAATATAAAATTAAACTGCAAAAGAAGCTCACTACTCCTGATGCATACCTCCACCCATAATTGGTTATCACCTCTAATAAATTCCTCATAGATTAAAATAGAGAGATTTATAACCATTTCACTGTGGGATCTCAAGCAAATATTGCTAAAAAAAACACAATGAATATGATTTTGCTTGATTTGAATGAGAGCTTTAGTCTAGGCATTCTCCTTGATGATTGTTAATTTCAGTTCTGTAACAGGGTTCTACAAGTCTCTTTTCTACCATAGAATAACTGCAAAAAAAAAGTGTTTTGCCTTCAATGCATTGATTATGCCTGACTCTGGCACCATTAGAAAGCCAAGGAAAGCTTCCTTCGATATGCATCATGGTTTGATTTTATACTGTCTTGCTCAAAAAAAGCATGGCAGCACAGCTTAATAGTCGTGAATTCTGCTTTCAACCTTCACACTCCCATTATCCACTTAAGTCAATTTTCACTGCATCATTAAATCAAGCAACTATTGTTTCACGATTTTCCTCTTAGAAATCACAGTCTTTAGGGATGTTTACATCTTTATAGTTTAGTTCTCCTTTCTCTGTAAATATATATTCCAAATTTTACCTTAAATTTTTTTGTTTCTCTAAGATATTTTAATTATAAGACTTTCCTACCAGCTATGTCAAATGCCATTTTTTTACATTTCTGTGAGCCATAACTTTTTATGAATACCTATAAAAATTTAATTGCTCTGAACTAATAGTATTTTATTTAAACATTATTTTATTAAACTATTTAGACATTTCAAAAACAGTGTAAATTTTTTCAGTAATGCTTCTTCTAAATACCTCAAATTAGAAGTTAGAGAGTGAGTGTAGCCCAGTTTTATATTGAGTTTAGAGTAATCATTATAAACAGAGTTGTACAACATGTTTTTTTATCTGATGAAATTGAAAAATTATTGAAAATAGATATTTCTGTATATTATTGTTAATAAGTTAGTCTCTCTGCCACCAATCAAAGTGACTAATAGAGTCAAATCATTACTCTGCATGCATGAACTGTGGACCCATAGGGACATTGAAGCTTTCTTGTGTCGTAAAAACACCCAGATTTCACTTTGCATGGCTGACTTTTGTGAGGTGGCAGAGGATATCCATTGTTTATTATTTCACTTCATTTCTCCCTTACCTTATGTGTAAGATGGCATAGTTCAAGTGAATATTTTATCGTACTGATCACAAAATAAGATGCCCCAGAACATAAAGGAGTTTGTGATAATCTGTATTGCTATCACTGATTGCTTGACTCTCCTGTTATAGCTTAATATTGATTCTTGATTAGTGTTCAAAATAACCTTAAGACTACAAAATTAATGTTCAACATATACCTCATGTATTTCTAGATCTTATCTTAAAAATGAGAGTTGAGGAATAAGAGATGATCTCTTAAAAAAGAATGTATATGCATTTTTTAACTCTAGATTAGTATTAAAAGAGCAGCTCATTTTGTGAATCAGTTTGGTATCCTGCCATCAGCCCCAGGGATCCTCATGAGCAATGGTAGAGCTTGCACCAAGATGTGGTGCAAGAGCGAGTGGCTATTGATGTTTAAGCTTCCTTCCTTTCCCATCCCTGTGTTTCTCTCTCCCCTCTGTGACAGACACTTTCACACACCCACACACACATCTCTGCATAAGTCTACGGACATCTTCCATGCCAAAATAAAAGACACTCCTCCTCGAACCATTTGAAGCAACGACCCTGTCTCTTCTGTCGCTCTCTCACTCTCTATCTCTCTTCTCAAGGAGGTGATGATCACGACCGGGGGCCATTCCCCAGTTCACGAGTGTTACCCAGCCAGCACGGCCCCACCCTCGTCCTTCCACACCTTCCACCGTGCCTCGGTTCATCAGCCCCCTCCCTCATCCCCGCAGCCACACCACCAGCACCCCCACCTCCACCACCAAGTCCACCTGCACCACAGGGGCGGGTCAGCGGGCTACCAGGTGAGGTGGAGCCGGGATGGGACGGCAGGGGGGGGCTTGGGCAAAGAGGGCAGGAGGGGGGGAGGAGGCGAGGAGGGGGGTGTTGACGACAACGACGACGGCACTGATGTGGTGGGGGGGGAAGTGGGCATGGGGGAGGAGCTGGATGGGGTGGTGGGGAGCGGAGGAGGAGGGGGGGAGGAAGGGGAGGACGATGAGGATGAGGAGGAGGATGTGGATGGTGAGGAGTACCAAGCCCGCCACCGGCGCATCCAGCAGTTCCTCCAGTCCTCCCACCTCCCGCCACCCTTGACAGGGAGCGGCAGTCCCTCCCACCACCCCCACTCCCCGACCACCTCATCTGCCTTCTCGCCCTTCTACTTCTCCCGGCCGCCCCCACCCCCAGCTCCGTCGATGTGCTACCAGCCCTCCGCCTACTGCCCAGACATTGTTCCCATCAAGGTTAGCCCCATTTTTATTTTGTTTTTCTATTTTTATTGTTTTGTTTAGTCAGTGTTTAGTTTTGCCGTCACTTTGTGGCTTGTTACTTGTATCATTTTTGCTTTGTTTGCTTCGATTGGAGATGTTATTTGTTTTCTTTCATCTCACATATCTGTGGTGTGTATGTTGTCTTGTAAACATCCTTGCATGCTGGAATGAATTTGCATATGTACGGTCTCACATGTGACCAGATCACAGGATGGTGGCATCAAACTGTCGGTATTTATTAATAGTATGGAACCAGTAATGTTGATAGAATTAAATTTTTTTCTAATATTAGTGAGTTAAGTATGATTAATGATTTCAGAAATCAGTGGAGTACAATTCTACTTTATATTTATGTACCCATCAGAACTTTCACTGAGGAAGGAGGTTCAAGATATATGTCACTGTTGTTTGTAATATGTGTTGTTTTGATATTGGTTTAATTGTGTAATGACTGCACTATTTATTTTGATAATTAATGCCTACCACTAACACATTTTTATTCTTCATGCATCCATGTTGGAAATTTGTATGTGCTGATTTAAAATTTTAATTGAATAAGTAATTTAATTTAGCTGTTTCATTTAGAGTACCACTTTTTTTCTTGAATATAATCTCAAGAGTTTATTGTATGTGGTGATGGAATATAATCAGCTATCCTTCTTTTTGTAAGCTGTTCTGACTCATGTTTTGAATATCAAACAGATTCGAGGGGGTAGGGGTAAGTCCTTGGAGAGCCTGGAAGATGGAGGGACTGGCAATTCACACCTAACATTCAGTGGTGGAGGTGGTGGAGGCACAGGATTCCAGCATCAGCCACAGATGCCGCAGCTGCACCTACCACAGATGCACCCTCCCATGCACTCCCATCCCTTCTACCCCCAGCCCCACATACACCATCCCCACCTGCACTACTTCCGTGGAACAGCGGTGGCTCCCCTCCCCGGATGGCGTCCTCGGAGCTATGATGATGGTGACATCACCCCAACCAATGAGGGCCACCTGCAGAGTCTCCTGCTGCACCACCATCTGCATCACCACTCAACAGCATTCACTGAGGGTGGGGGGACCCTCCCAAGGCAAAGGTCCTCATCTACAACCGGGGGCAGTCCTGCACAAATGCCGTTCCCGACGCTCAAACCCCGCCCCGTGGCCAAGATCACCTCGTGCACGCAGAACACGGTGCGATTCAAGGGGGATGGGGAGGAGGAGGAAGATGATGATGAAGATGATGATGACGACGATGATGAGGAGGGAGAGGAAGGGGTCGGGGTAGAGGGTGAAGGGGGTAAGGGTGGGAAGAAGGGGGAGAAGAAGAAGAAGAAAAAGAAAAACTTGGCACTGATGGCCGAGTTTGAGAAGCAGAGTTTGCAGATGCCCCCTCCGATGCCGCTTCATGCCTGTGCTTACAAGAGCCTTCCCCGGGACTTGGCCGAGCGTGACAGGTACTTTGCCATGGCGGCAGCAGGAATGAGGAAGATTCCCCCATCACCGCCCAAAAGGAATCCACCACCCCCTTCAGTGGGCAGTGCTTTGAGGCCCGGAGAGGGAGAGGCAGCCTCTCACCCTGGGGTAGTGACAGCAGTGGGGGATGCAGATTCAGAGAGGAAGACATCTCCACCATCGCAGATAACAAGCTGCGACCCAGTGTCAACTGCCTCCCCATTGATGGAACGCCAGCAGAGGGTGACGTTTCAGCAAGATCGGGTGCCTCAATCCTCCCTTGGTGCTCCACAGATGAGCTCCAGTGACACCTTGAATCCATCAGGAATGGTGCCACGTGCAATCGGGTCATCCTCACCCCCTGGGCCAGCTCCATCCTCTGCATCACATCGATGGGATGGGTCAAGCTCCATGCCTGACTTCTCTGAGCAAGATGGAATGATGGGATTGCCTGGCAATGGAGGCATTTTAGGAATGCATCAAAATAGAAATGGATCCGATGCTAGTTTTAAGGTACTTATTTTTTTATATTTCTGTAGTCATAACCAAAACAGTAGGGAAAGAATTTCTCATTTTACTCTAAATGTTTAGCACTTTCATGGTGCAATAAGTGATCATATTTAAAATTTGAAAGTTAATTCAAGATATATGTTATCCTCACCATGATTTTGATTGCAACAATTCAAAGAAACCTTAGTTTTTTTGCAAACTTTTTGAGAAAATTACTTCTTTTAATAGTACTTGGTATTTTTTGGTTTAGTGAAATACATTACTGATGACTTTGAAGTCATTTAACTTTTTTAACAGTAATTGTTTACTAGTGGGTTCATGGATGAAAAATTATTATCAGCTATGGACCATTATATAACTAATAGCTTGAATCAGCACAATATTTTGAAAATAAAATACTGTTGCTAAATCATAATCAAATGCTCTGAGAAATACATGGATTGGAAGCATTAAATCAATATGTCTATTTTGAGGTAGTGGTGTACATGTTAATGCTCAGCTTGTATTTGTTCAGTCACAGGTATGGCAATATAAGCACAGAATACAAATATATTCCCTATTCAATGATGGCCACAGAATCTGTAACAATTCCTATTCCTTTAAAGATTATTTTCCTGTCGTATGTCTTTCCATGCATGCTACCTACTATCCTGGCTCCAAGTCCCTCAAAGTGTATCCTGATAATATCTTTATCAATCATATGAGTTGCTCTGTTATTCCCTAGTCAAAAAGTCCCTCTCTCACCTTCAAATGCACAAACTTAGTATTGTATCCAGGATTATCTTACCTCTCCCCAAATTATGTTCATAGTCTCTCTCATTCTCAGTAGTCACAATAGAGGTGTAGCATTATGTTGACCTCATCATCCATGCTCTGACTACATCTTCTTAACTTACTTTGATCCCTCCCTCCCACACAAGTGTATCCACAGGTGCCATGCATCACCTTATAAGTGATTTTTACCCAATTTTCATTTTGACCAATGTATGTATGTGCCACTCTTCTCAGCATCAGAATTTATCTATCATATTTAATAAGGGAATCTATTGGTGTAGTAGCTAGAGTATTGGCCTCCCATCTCAAAGGGCTGGAGTTTAAATACTGAGAATAGCAGAGATTTTTCAGGGGAATCCTATCCTCTATCTGAGTCCTGTACGTGTTTGGAATGGGATATTAAACTGTAGCCTTTATTGTGAGCAGTTTAATTTTGATATAAGATTTCTCTTCATAGATGTTACATTTTCCAGGATTACTTAGTGGACCTACATATTTATAGGAATAAGTAAAATAACTTGAAAGGGCCCACATGCCTATTAATAAACCTGGGTTTCGACTTACACAGTCATTTTCATAGCACTCCAGAGAACAGGTCACTTAGTTGCTAACATATACCTATCTTTAACCTGTAGTATTCTTTGCTAGTATTCATATGAAACCTTGTGTAAACCTTGACAATAGCTGTGTGAGTCGAAACTGGGTTGATTAATAAATTGGAGTGTTGACTTAACCAATTTATTCTCCTTATTTCTCTCCATCCTTGCATTGCTCCTAAATGGCTCTCACCCCACTTATCCTTGTGGCTCTATTTGCCAAAATACAACCCTATCCCATAAACATCTTCCCTACTTGCCTCTCTTTATATCCTAATCAATTTCTCCATATGCAAAGCCTTTTTAAATAAATGCTACTAAAATGTTTTAATTCTTGTCTTCCTCTTCACCTTCCCTTACCTAAAAGCATTAAAAAATAGGCTGTTCCATGAGGTCTTTAATTTACCCAGTCTCAATGTGACTCGCAAAGCATCCAAACCTTCCCTCACTTCCCTGTCCCTATTCTTCCCTCCCTCCACCTCTTGCTCATCTTTCCCTCCCACACTATACCATTCATCCTTGTTTTGTGCCTTCCATATCTTTCTTCATATCGGCAATGATGACCTTAACACCAAAATATTTTTATGCGTATGTTTGTGTTTTCTGTATTTTTTCCAGGGGTACTTGTAACATTTGGTTATTAATAGACTTTCGTGATCATAATAATTATCCTTTATAGACACCCCAAATTCATATATTTGTGAGCAAACCCATATTTTATTTGGAGGAAATGAAATGTGATAGTATATGAATGGTACATATCTTCTGATTTTTTTGTTGTAGTAGAAAGAAAGTACCTATGCAATGGCTCAGTGAAACTCTAAATCCTACTATTTAAAGATATTCAGACATTGACTAAGAATGAATCCATTTAAAAAGGCTAATATATGCAGGTTGTGTACAACTAAATGACAAGTTCATTATGAGCTCATAATGAAAATAAACATTTTGTCATGCCAGTATTAAAATTCATTTTTATTTCATACTTTGCATAAAGAAGTTTGTAATGCAGTATAGATATCAACCTATGATATGTTGATGTCAGTGTATTCACCAAAATTGTCATTGTTCTCTTTTCCAGTCAAGTTCAAGTACAGAATCAGATTCCTTGCCATTTGCCAATGAAAATGCTGGCACTATTAAGCAGAGGGCTGCACGACCACATCCCACATTATCTTCAGCTATGGAATATCCTAAACAAGGTGCATGCTTTTTTCAGCATTCAAGTGATTTAAGGTTGAAAATATACCCAAATTATTAGTTTTAATTATGTAACCTTGTGTTTTAAACTAAATATTTTGATCTTTGTTTCTGAGTTAGGTTTGATTATTATGTGAACTTAAGATTATTCTGCATTCCAACTTAGCTTATTCCATTTCAATAGGCCAGGAAACAATGGCAGTAAAAATTTTACGAGGACAAAATCTGAAAAAGAATTCCATTAATCACATTCATATTATTTATGGAAAGCTATTCTTACTATCTTATAAATATTTTATCAAATTGTGTTGTACATTATTCTTTTTATTGAATGTACCTATGGGCTGGAGTATGAAAATCACATCAGTTCTGTCATTGTGAATGCAGTCATGTGAGAGACTAGTTATTTGGTGACTGCATTCATGAATGATATTGTGTGTCAGAGAACATATTCAGAAGTATGTTTACTCTCTGTCATTATTTTATCAAATATATCCATGATCTATTTGCTTCATTCCTTGTATCTATAAATATTTCCCTGTTTTAGCTTTCATGAATTGATAATTTTGAAGACCCAAGCTTTCTTGGATTTTTTTTTAGAAGTCATCCACTTGAATAGGGCAGCAATTTCCCCTCATAAAATGCGCATTTTCAGGTATTTTACAGCTGGTGTGTTTGAGTTTAATCTGTAATTGATGGCTGCACTGTCAAATAAATATTCAATTGTATAAGTAATTTAAATTGATAGTTGAAAATAAGTCTTGAATGCTCATATTCAAACTTCACAATTTTGAAGCTTTATTCATATGGAACTAATAGATTTCCATATTAAATAGAGCATATATATTTTACTTAACTTGGGTGACCTTTCTAGCAAAAATTGAAAGGAGAAAGTTTGTTATTGGTAAAAGTCTTCCATGATGATCATGTGGAAAAGTTACTTTTGTTTGAATAATGATTCCTGACCTACAATCTACCAAAGGACTGCATATCTGTGTTAGTGTTACGTTGCCAATTTATTTTTGTATATTGTCATGCATGGCTTTTATAAGGGAATATTTTGATGTGAATGAAAATCCTTAGTAGAATGTAGAACCTGTAAGGTAACTACTCAGTTGTCTATTTGGCATCACCCTGTGCTAACTATTTCCTTACTATGTTGGTGATGTAACACGTAGTGTTGCAAACCTTGTGTGATAATTATATACACCTGCAAAGTGCTTAATATAAAGCCTGCTTTTTGTTTTGTCTATGTGTGCTATTCATGAAAACTGTGTTGTAGTTTTTTTCTGTCTTCTTCAATCAAAGAAAAACCTCTAGAATGTAGAAATGTTAAATTTTTTTGTTACAGTGCCTTGATATTCCATAAATATAGTTACTCAAGTTGGTTTTCAGAAATGAAAATGTGTATTTCTTAAAACTATTCAGTGATGTCAGTGATGAGAAGACTCTTTCCCTTGTGGTTATATTCTGAATGAATAATTTTAAGCTGAAGTAGAGTTCAGATCATAAGTTCCATTCAAGAAAATTGTCAGTGAAGCTGGTGCAGTAACATTGTGGGTAAAACTTGGAAATTGGCCAGCTGCACTTTATGTAAATTTGTATTGTGACCTATAAGCTTTTGAATAGTGGTGAATAATCAGGAGAATGGCCATTATTTCAAGTCAGTGTTAATGTTCTTCTGTGGCCTATTTATGAATTGGTGAACGTAAGTGAATGTAGGCATATTGATGATACCTACTCTGAGGAACTATAATATACTCCCCGTGGTGCTGTTGTGATGAAGATTATGTGCTGTCATTGAAGCTGAGTATGTGACTGTAAGTTATTGCAACAACCGAACAAGGTGCAGACAACTATCCTGATTATGCTTTTCTAACATTCAATGCCTTTAACTTAAACGAACATCATTATATATCTTTTTTCCTCCTAGAGTTTGCTGATACTTTTGAGAATGTTAATGCTTGCTTGTGGTATTGTTATTAATTGCTTGCTTTGCATTATCAAATTGTGTGGCTTTTTGTACATAATGTTGCAGCCTGTTTTTCTTGAGTTTTCTCAAGGGACTTGTAATGCTTGCATATTTTTTGATTGTCGTTGACCTTTCTTGAGTTCAGCCTTGCAGAACATAATTTGTGAAGTTAGCATTTAAGCTAATTATGGCAATTAAGAAGATCTCATGCCATATATTATGGGTTATCAGTAAATTTCTGAGGAATTTTATACTAAGAGCATCCTGGAGAGACAGGTTTAAATTATTCAGGTCTGTCCTGGCTACTGTCACAATATTCTGCACCTGAAAAATTTTTGCCACCTTTAAAAGCATTAGTTACCTAAATCTTATTCTCATTGATTTTGAGAAACAGTAATGTTCTATGTTAATCTAATTTCATGCCGTCGAAGAGAAGCTAGGTTATTCAACTTATCAACATAGGTACAGTTTTTCATTACACGAATGTCTCTCAGGTCATGGTTTACATATTATAGAAGCTGAAATTTATAATGCAAGCCGCATCATAAATGTGAATTTCAGTTATTCATGGCTTCTACCACTTTTACATTTTGAACCACATAAGTTTCCTATCTTTGCTCTGAGCCACTTAGTATCTAACTGGTTTTACACTTTGTCAAAATAAGGAGTGAGACGAACTAGATATGAGATGCATATAAACTTGGGTGATAACGCTACTGAAACTGTGTGAGCTAAGACTTATGATACTAGGTTATTGATTCATAGTCTTTCTCTACAAAAATATGAGCAATGATTTCATTTTTGAATACCAATCTTTAGGGTAACCTTCCTATGTATTGCTACAGTGGCAAAGTGGTTAAGGTGTCTTGCCGAAATGGCTTCCAATTGTAGTTCAGAAATCTGCAACTCCATCAAATTTACATATTTTATCATACTCCACTTTCCCTTTGGGTGTAAAAGTCTTTTGGTATTCATAATTTTCATGTTGTTATATTTTGAAATTTTTTTTAAAACTTTCTACCAGCAAGGCCTGTCCCATTTTTCTATTGAGGAAGAAATCCTTGTGGTCTAATTGAATCCTACTTCTGAAGTTGCAGGATATTTTTTGTGGATCTCAACATATCTTTCAAATCAGCTTGGCTAAATATTACTGAATTTTAGACGTAGTATATCCATATTTCACTTAATGTTGTCTACTTTATGGTAAAGAGTTTGAAATTCATATATCTTCCAGCTTATTAGTCTATTAGTATATGAAAATACTAAAATAATAGTACTCTATCTTTTATATTGGCTTTGACTTTGAATGAGACCTAAGTGAATTAGGTACATAGTTGGTCACCATACAATCGAAAGTCAATGTAGGTACTAGATTGGCAATTCCCTTATGGAGTAATATGGAAACAAATAAATTGAAAATTAATAGATAAAAAATATAAATTAATTTGAGGGGTCGGCGGAAGCCTCCTGTGCCCTCCTAGCACTTAGGCTTCTTTAGATCCATTGTGCAAACCCACATTTAACCTGCCAGCCACTTGCAGACAGGGGCCAAGAGCACTGCTGTAGAGGTACGGAGGAGGGTCATCCATCCAACCTCTGTCCGTGCCCAATGTTGCTTAACTTCGGTGATCTCACAGGAAAATGAATAGATATAGCAGTACCTATATCTAAATCTTAGCTGATAAGCTGAAGACTATAATGAAATGTCCGCAGGAAACAGCATGATTAAGTAGTAAATTAACTGGGATTGAGAAAACCTTTAATTGTTTTAAAAACTGCTGTTTAATACACCTTTTAAGAATTTTGATACTAGTTGTATTTAGAAGAAGGAAAATTTCTTCCTCAATGAACACCAATTGATAGGCATTTTGTGAGAAAAATATTGCCTGACTTAAATTTGTACAATTATAAGTACCTGCTGCCATTAGTTTGACCATGATTTCAGGATTATCTAATCTAAGCAGCTGCATTAATCCTTCATCATTTTAACCCTTCATCTTAATCATCAGCCATCCTAGTCCCATGTGATTAATATTAAACTTTTAAAATACCATTTTCATATTTAGCTATTCATTGTTTACTAAGAAGATGATTTTTAACTAACCAAAGTATACCTACCTTTTGATGCACCACCCCATGCATACCTTTATTGTATAATTCCTTATGTATGCATTGACACATTAAAATCCCTATATTTACTGAGGCATTTCAAAATTTTTCATTCATGAAAACACATTGAAATTATCCCATAAGGTTAAAGTGTTTCAGTTTGCTTTTCTACATTCTTGTTTCTTCTTTTCAAATGTCTTGACTATGGTTATTACTGTTCATGGAGGTTCTGAACATTTATCAGCAGGATTGAGAAGCTAGACTGTTGTTGCTCCTTCATGAACTTATCTTTTCAGATTTTGTCCTGAGATTTATCTGAATTAACTAGACAATATAGACCTGCAAATTTACTGAATGACACAGGAATTTAAACTGGTCCATAAAATGGAAAAGAGTGTTGAAAATGAGCATAGTAGTTAAGGATTTGTTATAGTAATGAAAGATCGCTGGTGTCTATGTTGATCTATTTTCTCTCTCTTCTCAAAGAATGAAATGATACATTTGAAGATCTTTCCTTGCCATTGTGTGATATCAAATAATTAATTCTGACCTTGATTTGGCATGATTTTTACTAATTCTAAATGTTTTGCAAAGAAAATTTGAAAACTGCTCATTTGAATAGTTGAAATAATGAAATGTGCATTACTGAATTGGATTGTGTTGAAATACCTTTAAGTTAGACAGTAAGTTCTTCTGATATTGTTTCTTTCCTTTTAATTCTATCTGATAAGCAAAATAAGTTCCTAAAAAAAGTATGCTCTGAAGGTTTTTATATTAGTTTTAAACGTGATTAGCTCTTAATAGAGAACAAATATGAACATGCCATATACCTTTGGTGAATTTTCTTTTTGTTTTTAGCTCATACATTTATCCCTTTCATTTAACATCTCTGAATGGCCAGTGATATGTTAATCATGGGCTATGGGGCTTATATCACTGAAGGGCATTTGCTTTTCCGGCTGTAGTATATGTTTCCTTAATCACAGCCCCTTCAAAAGAAAAAACTTAAGTATAAGTATTTTCATGAATGTAGTGTCACATTCTGCTTCTCTAGATTACTAACATAATGAGAGCTACTTGAATCATCCAAAACTTGGCTGAACTGTTGATCAACTATCAAATCATTGAAACATGTCACTGTTTTGAGCTTTAATATGTATTTATTTTCTACTGAGTCCTGCTCTTTACACTTACTCTGAATTTCCATTTTAGAATATGGCACTCCAAAACGAACCCAACCAACACCTCAGGAAGTCCAAATGCAGTTTCGGGATAGGTGAGTGGTTTAATTCAACTTGTTACAAAACAGTACCAATTTATTTAGTAATGGATGGACAGATGATTTGTTCTGATGATGATCCTTACCTCTTATTTAGTCTATACTTATCAAGATTCGTTTTTTTTCACTTCTTCAAATTCCTCCACTTTTTCATAACAATTTGGTAGGTATCTGGCAGATCAGTATTTCAGTGTTTATCCTATGTCTGACTTCGGTCAGATGATTGGGGGCTAAATATAAATCTGTCTTTCCAAGATATCAAATTTTCAAGTTAATTGTATTAGACCTTAGCAAATATTCCACAGAAAAAAAATCATTTGCCTTGACCGGGACTCAAACCAGGACCCCCTGATTTCCGGCCGGATCAATGCTAGCAGTATGAACAGTTATTGAGTTGTTAATAACCATGTTGATGAAACTATTGATGATCCAGATCATAAGGTCCAATTGAAGTTGAGAATTTTATGCTTGCGAGACGAATGCCCTTTTCTTCAGTGGAAGGAAAAAAACACATCGTCTGAGAGTTATATGAATGGTGTATGTAATTGAAATATTTCCTGAAAACATTTTTGATTTTCACATGTGTTCCTTTTTGGGAAACAGTTTTTAATTGGAATTGAACTTACAAAATTAGCCATCAATACAATTTTCTTGGGGAGCTCATCAATTTTGACACCGCGTGAAATATAATTTATAACATGAAGTTTAGCAGTATATACAAAATGAGACTAGGTAGAATATACTCAATAGGGGTGTTAACATTGAATAAGGTGAGATATTACTACTGAAATTTTTTCTTTCTCAAACCAAAAATATGACTCTATGAATGATACATTTGCTCCACAGCATTGAAGTAATAAACTCACAATTCAAATGTGTTCCAGTGAGGCCAAATGGGGAAATGGTTTATTTTATACATGCAAAATGCTGCTTGCTTTGATTAATATAGTGCTGCATAATATAAGCAGTATTAAATTGTAGGTTTATGTAAAGTATCTAATGAAACTTCTTTTAATGCTGGTGGTTCACTTTTTAGTTCTTGCCCTAAAAATGGCTCTTTTATTATTAAGTGGTCATAAAGATAGCAGTTTTCACATTTTAATAGTGATTAAATTTCTTCACTAGTGATCTCTTGGAATTACTTCTTGAAATACCTGTTAAATTGCCATTCACCAGTTATTCTATTTGGTTCACAATACCATTTATTGGCATCTGTAGGTATATATTTGTTAAGCTTAAGTAATACCTGAGAGTTTGTAACTTAATCTCTGGCATCTATATCTATCGGAGCTAAATCACTTTTTCTGACAGAAATGAGAAATTATTCTTCTCCAAAGACTGCTAAATTACATATTTCTGGTTCTTTCTTTATAGGATGGGAAATAATGGCGGAGCCTCATCTGACCGAGCAGTTGCTAGTAATCAAGTGAACTGTGGTGTTAGTAATGTTGAGTGTTCTGCTCCTGGGCAGGGCCAGGAACCAGCTGATGTCCTCAATGATATAGGTAATATGCTGGCCAACTTAACTGATGAACTTGATGCCATGCTAGAAGAAGAGAAGAGGCAAGGTTTAAGTCAGTGAGGGGAATCATTTAAGGATGAGTGTCTTGTAAAGGCAGTTTCTTGACTGCAGAAAAAATTATTCTTTGCATCTGTGCATTGATCAGCTGGTGCTGGAACATCTGAGTGTCTATAGATTACAATGGGGGTTGGGATTATGCATAGCCCCTTCTAATGTCCAAATTGTGAAAGAATTTGAGAACTGTAGTGGCAGGTCCAAGTCAGCTGTGTGATTTGTTTGAGAACCAGCAGCTTGACTTAATTTATCCTCCAAAGATTTTTGTTTTATAATTTCTGTTTCCATACCAAATGAAGAAAAGAGCCTGTACTGCTCTGAAAAGGTCCATTTATTGTTGCTTAAGAGCAATTTTTTGTACATAGTTTTTTAGCCTACTGAATGAAAGACTGCATTTAATGAGCACGGGATTTCATAAATCCAAGTCTTGTTTGTAGATATGAGTATATGTATAAAATAAAAGAGCACATTAAAATTATAACACAAGTTTGCCTATGTATAAAGGAGTCCTGCAGTACTCAACAAAACTTCAATCCTCTAGTTTGACTGAATAAGATGAACCTATGGTGAAGAGATGAGCTGCTGCCCTAATCTTCCACAAGAAAACTGCTGAGAAATGTGTGAATCAGATGAATGAGTGGCTTACAGAGTCAGTGATTCAGAGCCACATCTTGAGGATGAGTGATGATTTGAATGCTGGAATAAGTGCTGCCTTAAAACAATTTTAAGTTCTCAGTGACGCTTATGATAATGACTTGATCTCATGAGGACCATTTTATTCTTAATTACCAAGAACTATTTTCATGGTGAGCCAAGCTCATTATGGATGATTTTTAATTGACAAACAACTACAATATTCGATTACAAAAATTCATGTAAGCAAGTAACAGAATTTTCATGGTGACTTTCTAAATATTTTAAATTTCCCTTAAAGATGTGTTTTGAAAAATATAAATGAAACTAGATAATGTGCCATACCATATCTTGCTCAGGGCTTGTGTAAAATATTTTTCATTTGAGTCATCAAGTACATGCTTTTATGTTTGGCTTGACATTTACTGAATGTGAATGCTAGCACTGAGTGACAAAAATTTTCCATTATATATGTAAATTGGTTCTTGGAATCCTGTAAAAACAGCTGTAATTTATGAAGCATGCGGATTGAAACTTTATGAGTGAGTATGTTTTGTGGCACCTGAGTATATGAATGAGTGGAACAATAATAATCTTCATGATGAGAAAGTTGAGGGAAATAGAAAAAGTATATATTTGTAGCACATCAGAGACTGTTTGCAGTGGAAGAGTGTAAGTAGTTTATTTGGTGAAAATGCTCAGTTTTCAGGAGAAGACATCTCTAATCTCAGTATAGTTTTGCCATGTTTGTATAAATTTTCCCAATTTGTTAAGCTTGCATTTAATACTGAGGGTTGTAACTCTGGTAGCAAAATCAATAGATCAGGACCTAGAGAATGTTTGGTAATAGCGGTACAATTGCTACAGAAATCTTTTGAATATTGTTACTTAATGATTTTTCAGCTTAACATTTTATATTCTTTTTTACATGAAATAATGAAATTTGCCTGACTCCATAATGGCTTGAAAATTATTGATGCATTTGCAATGTAATGAGTATATTTATAGGCATCATAGAATTTTTTGTATATAACAATATTTGACAATAACAATCCTCAGCTGGTACTCAGAATTTAAAAACACCTTTTTATTGAGAGAACTAATGTGACCACAGGTTGAAGCAATGACTAGTATCTTTGTTCCTTTACTTAAAGATATTTAAAAGTGCATAACTACTTTTTTCAGGTAATTTTGCTGTTAAACGTTGTTATTTCTGACACACTCTAGAAGAGAGATGAACCTCCTTCCTATTTATGGATTCAATATTTTCTGTTACAAAGTACATTCCTTATGCTGCAGCATAGATATCTGTTGAAAAATGATATCATGGCATTGAAATTGGTGAATCTTCATAACAGCCATTGTGTGTAATAGCAGCCATTGAATAATAATGTTAATTTTTTTTCTACTATGAAAAATTTGGCTAATGTATGTTTTAAGGATGCAGGTGTGAATTTGAATTCAATGTGGTTGTTATTCAGTTTGAAATGTACATATTTATATATGTATAACCTGTTTTTGTGCTGCTAGTTAACCTTTTGAAGTTGAAACCCTTAAAGTGCAAGTTTACTTTTGTTTTGTATTAGTTGACGGTGTGAATTTATCAGTGTTCTTATGCAAAAATAGATAAACATGATGTTACCATCAATTGAATTAATAAATAATTTGAAAATGAATAATTTTTAGCACTGAGTATTAAAAATTAGGTGAGTAAAATATTAAAATTGATGTAATGGTATGGTATTTATTAGTGAATGCAGATGAAAGAGTAAAGTTAAGAAATTAACTGACCATAAATTGACTAACAAGCTAAAGCAAACATGCATGTGGATGCTTGTATCATCAGTAAAATATTGTGGTTTCCTCTATGAAATTATCTGACCGCTAACTCATGGCCTTTCCACTAGCATTGATCCCTGTATGCTTCCTATCGTATTGGGAAATTTACTCACCCATTCAGACCTGGTAAATTATGTAAATGTTGCTAAAAAAATTTACATTCCTGTGTTCATAACATTTTTTAACTCTTCATGGCCATGGCCAGTCACACCTTAGCAGTTAGCCATAGTATGTAAGGCATCTTCTATTTTCCATGGCTACTGGGGATCTTTGGGAATATAGTGCTAGAACCTCATCAGGTATCAAACACAATTCAGAATCCTATTTTAAATGGAATTTGGTTTTGCTGCCTTTAATGTATAATGTACCACATCATAATCATTCACTGTGAATTTCTCTAGAATATTATAGGTTTGAGGATATTGTTGATTTTTCTGCCCTTGAATTCTGAACAACATCCTTAATTAACTCACCCTAATATAGCCTGATAAAGTATGTAAATTTTGCTAAAAAATTTTAATTCCTATGCACATAACATTTTTTTCTCTTGACGGCCAGACACACCTTAGCAGGAATTATAGAATCATATTTTCTAGAATCTGAGCTGCCAGAGTTGCCAGCATCCAATTCATCCAATGTATGGCATACAATCATGGAATAGAAATTATCACTTATTATTAACAATATGAGAGTGATTAAAAGTGTGGGCTTAGTAAGAATGTTATAATGGGGGCGTTTACTCTGAACCGATATCGCAATTTTGTACACGAAATCTTTAGATGGAAACGAAAAACGTATTTTAGTAAAAAATTTAATCTTCTAACCACAACCATTCACTCATAAATCAAAAATTAAAATAAGCAAAAGGTGACGCCCACCGAAAATGCTGCTGTGATAACATTGACGTCATTTTCCTCCCGTCCTTGACTGCTTTCAGGGGAGGGGGAAGGGAGTGGAGGGGGGTTCTCGGAAGGCCTGCTCGCACAGATGCTGTCGAAATCGCTCTCATTGGCCTAGTCAGCTGTGTCCCCCCGTTTGCGATAAGGCGAAGTAGCCTCGCGGGCTCAGTTGTGATTGGACGAAGTCGATATACGTCAGAGGTTGCACCGCACCCACTTTTCCGAAAGGGTTAAAAACATCAGTTTTTCGCCGCTTATAACTCGGGAAATAATTGTAGGATCAGAAAACGGAAAAATACGGGTCTTTTTATTTTACAAATTCTATCAGATTCGGCAATAAAAAAAATATGGTAAACGACCCCATTCAATGGCATTAGCCCAAAATTCAACCAATCAGAAAGTAAGGAGGAATCATGAGCCTCCGAAGTCAAAATATTATTGTTTCAAATTTGGCAGATGAGATTGCCCATGTAAGGGATTGGTCATAATACATTGAAATGGCAGTTCCACTCTTAAGATACTGTTTGGACTAGCTATTCTCAAATGCAGCCACCAACAGAGTTTATTATGGCCTCCAGTTCATTGCCTCACAACTAGGTAAAATTTCAATAGAGATTTCTATAGTATGATCATAAGATGAATGTTGCTATTGAGCATATCAATTAAATATTACTCTTGTCTGATATAGATACTAGTTTCATTTTTTCTGCAGCTGTGCATGTCAGTGTCCAGCTTGTAACATTTTCTGAAGTCTAAAATCTGGAACAAAAAAGGACAAAAAAGCACATTGGAGATGCAGTCTCATTATCAGTTTAGGAAAGATGTGTGGATGATTTCCATTCAATAAAATTTTTTGATAGAAAGTAGTGAATATATCACTGATTTTATTATATTGTTTCATGCATTTTATATTTACTCAATACTTAATATCAGAAATGCAAAACATGGTAGTACGTCCAAGAGTAATTTTTTGGGCACCAAAAATAATTTCCTGAGAACCCCTGGTCTAGAATGCCAAAATCATAATAACACCATCATGCTGATTTCTTGGACACTGTGTTTTTGCTAATTTAATACTCTGGTGAGCCCACTACTGACAGCCTGAACTCCTTGGTCCAAACGTGGGCAATCTCTCAGAAATTTCTCTCTTGTCAACCAAGAACTTCCTCTCCTATTGGTCCTAGTATTGTATCAGCTTAGTGGCATTAATGTGGATTTTCCTTTGTGCAAGTAAAATGTCTAAAGTGTAGGTGTTATGAGAAGAATGGGAGTGATACAATAGTAGCATTTATAAATATTGTTTTGTAAAATAATTAAGGAAAAACATCATGTTCTATGCATTGCACGATTACATGAAATTTCGAAATAGTGCTTATGTTGTTTTCACCATTTCTTGTTCACAAGATAAATCACTGGCTGTTACCAAAATAGCATTTTTCTTATGACCGATGAATGACGTAAGAAAGTGCTTCTCTCTGCTCAAAGCTCACGTGAATTTATGCATTTTTCAGTGAAATATCAATTATAAAATGAGCAGTGACTTGGTTTTTCCAAGCATAATTTAATGTCCAATAATTAGGTTTCATTGTCGAATGACATCATCAGGTACAACAGATCAAACAACATCATGATCTAATGAGTGGTCAACAGAACCTAGGTTGTAGATAACAATGTATGCATAAGGGGAAAAACCAAGTCGAATAGCTCATTATTAAATAATGAAGCATTTCTACAAATTTACACTGAATATCACTGAATACAGTAAATTGTCCATTTTTTTCAAGGTGTACACTCATCCTGATGAACAGTATTCATTCCACCAGAATTCTCAGTGGTTTCATGGTTCATCAAATATCTGATTTAATATTTTTTTAGAAACTTTCTTAGGGTGATTCTACCTTTTAGTTTTCATCACTTAGATTAATTTGGTAGGTAATCAATCTACAATGCCTATGATGGTTTTTTGTTTCTACCTACATCGGGACTGGAATAACTTGAGGTAACTCAGGCACATATTCCAGGAAATATATAGCAGAGCCTACAGGATGGCATCTTAGGTAGGACAATGCGGTTTTGAAAATACGTCACCTGCACCAGTGATGGATCTATGGGGGGAGCCAAGGGGGGTATATCCCCCCATTGGGTCAAAACATACACTATATAAAATTGAAATTTTTGGAGGTTACCACTTTGTACAAAATTATTTAGTTATATTTTCCAGTAAATTTACCTACTATAATGAATTAAAATACAAATTAGTTATAAACTTAGGGCCTATTTCACATGTTTTTGGTGTGTTACAATTGGAAGCGATACTTGCAAAACCGGACAAATAATCACGAATTCACACAAGAGTGCAGCGTCAGCCTCTGTATTTATTTGGTTGTACACGTGGACATTATAAAATCCCTCAACACAGACAAAACAATATAACAAAAAGAATAAAGGATAACATTACAATTTAATTTAATTTAGAAGGGAAAGCATCACAGACAAAACACAATTAACCATGGTTAACCAAATTAATATCACAAAATAGTTCACAAACTATAATGCCCTGTTTGCCCTCCCCCTTGGTCCAAACCTAGGACCGCCACTGACCTGAGTAAGCCTTGAAGAACATACTCTCTTTTAGAAGATAGTTATACTGCTAGTTTACATTTTATCTGAAGTGGTAAGCTTTAATAAATCTATAGTAGAAGCATTTACCTTCACATTCAGGGGAATCAGTTTTTTATAAAAATTCCCAGCTATTTTGCTTATCAACTTTTAGGATTTGACCATGAGCTATTTTTTAAATTTTTTTGTAAGTTGCTTAATCAACAATAGATAAATTAGTTGGTTAAGCATCAATATCGGAACGACAAAGTTGAAGCTGCATATGCAGTGATGATGTTTATTATATACATAATAAAAATCGTCTCTCCTTTAAAATCAACTCCAAAGAGAAAGCTGAAAGAAGGAACGTTTGAAGATCACAAAGGATCCATATAACTAATGGCTGCTGCTGTTCCTCAAGAGAGGGAAGGGACCAGACTGGTATAATGGTTATAGTATTGGCCTCTCACCCTAAGGGCCTGGATCTGATTCCTAGCAGTGAAACATATTTTACATTGGCAAGCCAGCAACAACTTGAATGCTTTATGATGAGTAGTCAAGTTCAGTACTTTGTCTGCTGGATGGGACATTAAGCCATGGTCCCCTGTCATTAAGAGCAGGCTAATACTAATGCTGGGAGTTTTTCTTCCCTTCCATTCCTGTCCTTCTAACTTCCTTCTTTCTACTATTAGGCAGCACATTTAATAAATGCAGGTACAGGCTTTAAAAACCACGGATGACCCATGGGAAGGATAGTTGTTAGGCTGTCTGTGTAAAGAGGAGAACCCTTGGATATGGAATTAAACTTGGAAAATATTTATGATGGAGATAAATGTTATTCATATGAAAGCACTTCCCTTCCTTTATATGATGGGTTAAACCTGGTATTGAGTAAAACTGATTTAGGTAAAATGATATTTTTCAATCAATGCTTAAAATATTCTCTGAATTTGATCTTCACATGCTCTTGCAATAGAAAACAACAGGAAAAGGTGATACAACATTTGGGAAGCCCATAATTTGAATTTCCAAGACAAATCAAGTACATACATTCATCCTAGGTCGAAGCTTTTGGAGATTTTCGGCTTGATATTTGGCCACAGATACCTATGAATATCTTAGATGTTGTAGTTATTTGGTGACCAACAACTGAGGCCATTTGCACTAATTTGGATAGGTGGGTAATTGGTTCAAGGTAGGAATTTTCAGATAATGGAGGAAGGGTGGAGAGAAACCCAGCTTCGGCATTAGCCTGCTCTTACGATAGGCGCCAATGGGACCATGGCTTATTGTTCCTACTGAAGGATTGAGTTCTAGACTCAAAGGCATCAAGTAAGCTCTCTCCTAGGCATTCAAGTAAGGACCGGTAAGCCAATAAAAAAAATGGCCAGTGCCGGGATTCGAACCCGGGCCCTCGGGCTGGGAGGCCAGAATTCCAGCCCTCTCACCAACACATTATGCAGATGTAGAATACCTCGGTTTTAAGTGATCGGATGGCAATGCCACATCCTCCAATCCGTGCTCTTTAATTAAAGGGCAAATGCGACACCCATGCCCAAGGTGTTGTTCAAACCCGTGACCTTAAGAGTTGCCAAGTATGTGAGATACCGACCTGGACACCGCGCGTCGTTTCGAAGTACTTTCAAAGCTGTTAAACAAATTCAAAGCCTCCTCAGACTGTGGGGTACAGTTAAAGGACGGGATTAGAAGAGAAAGAAGTACAGGTGTAGATAAATTTAGGGCCAGAATTTATACCTGCTCCGAACGAAAGGTGCCACGGGTCCACAGCTTAATATCCCACTTGATTAACGGAATGCTGAGCTTTAAATCATCTTCATAAATGCTGGGACTGGAAATCCATTGAAAAATCACTGTCTACGCTACGCCAGCATTCTAGCTACCACGCAAACCCGATCATTTCGAACACTTTCCATATGACGCCGTCCTTCGGTGCTCGGAGTGCATAGATCCTATTCTAGACGCGATAAGTTCGAGGTATAGGATTAGAGGACGGTGGCTAGAGTATTGGCCTCCCATTGCGATGACCCGGAGTCTGAATCCGGGAGGCAGCAGGGATATTTAAATAGAGTCTTAATTCTTAATTGGACGCCATATGAAATTTCAGGTTTCGCGTGTCCATCGAATGGGACGTAAAGCCACGGACCATTGTCATCGGCGTCGTTATTAAGCGAGGGGGCCGGCAACTAATTAGTTTATTTCCGCCATTGGGGACATTTGGGAGGACGGCGTAGATCAATGGAGCGAAGGAAGGGTAAAGAGAAACCCGTCGTTGGCTTTAGCCGGCTGTTAACGAAGGACGTCAAGGGGTCCACTGATGGAACAGTGAAGAGCTTTACTCCTGCAGCGCTTTGCGCACAGCAGCCGACCGCGGTAGGCAGTTCGATAAAGCGATAGCTTGGCAACCCTAAGGGTGCGAGGTCGATTTTTGTCTCGAGCATGGATTTGCCTTAGGTTTAAGTATTGGCAAGAGAGTGAGATATAATTTCTCTGCAACCGATGCACCATATAAATTATTTATACTCATACTACCTACTACTACACAGCACTTAATTAGGGACCGGTATACTGTAGCAAAATCTGGTACAACCGGATATTAAACCCGGGCCTTCCAAATGGTCGGCCAGTTCGCAAGCCACCCGATACCTATGGACCGTTTGGCACCTTTATATGAGAGCGAACCGAATCAGATGCCAGGTTTCCCACCGGCCTTCCTCTCCTCGCAAGCAATCCCGTCATTAATCCTCTCCTTCTTGTCTGAAGTGTGACACTAACTCGTGGCAGGCTGAATGAATTGGTGGGAATGTGTGGTTTTAAATGTGGGCATTCGGACTCGTGGGGTTGAAAAGGAATGTTCGCATGGCGGGGGCGAGTGGAGTGCGAGAGAGAAAGAAGTGAAATTTTCCGTACGCCGGCCGGGCTCTCCCTGCCGGCGTACGGAAAATTGAATGCGTCTCCCGCACCTGCCTTGTGCAATTTTTCCCTGACCTCCGGGATGGAGGTAAAATGACGGGATTCGGGGCATTCAGCGACTCTCCTTCTGTGCGAGAGCGAACGCCCACGTGACTTCCACCAGTCGACTTCTTGTACTGCCGTCAGAGCGTCAGTCACGATCCGGCCTGCGCGGAAGAAGTTTCATAGCAGTTCGTCGCTAGAAGTTGATCCCTCAGTTTGGTGAGCTGAGGTCTGGTTTCCTCTTTGAAATGTATTTGCGGTTTTATGTCAGAAATTTTACGGCGGAAGATAGAAGAAACGGAATTAGGGTAAGTAGACTATCGTTGATTGGACAAATATAATATTCTCGTTCTTTTGCTATTCCCTTTACATGTCAATGTGAAGTGATTGATGGCTTAACTTTGGTGATGATATGTGAGCACATTTTAGATCACGTAGTGTCTTTTGTCATTACTTATTTTCATTCACGTAGTTACTAGTCGAATTCAGAAATGGCATTTGATCGTTCACGATATTGCGTTGGCTACTTTAAATTGTCTTCGTATTGCTTTAATGTTAGCTTCCCATAACTTCATTATGGCTTAAGGAAGGATATGGAATTGATTTACCAGTGCATGGTATGTAGCGGGCCGAGAAACTGATGGTGATCGGGTTGGTGTGGTGGCCAGAATACTGGCCTCGCATCCCGAGGTCCCGGGTTCGATTCTCGGCTGTGGCGGATTTTTCAGTGGGGTCCCCACTTTAGTGCATTTCAAGTTCAGTACTCCGTCCGACGGATGGGACCGTAAGCCGCGGTCCCCTTGGGGTCTTTCGTTAAGAGTAGGCTAATGCCGACGCCGAGTTTCTCTCCACCCTTCCTCCGTTCCCTGAAAGCTCCAACCATTACAGAATTACGTACCTATCCTTAATGGCGCAAATGACCTCCGCTATCGGTCGCCTCCCCTGAATAACCAACCAACGAGGAACTGGGATACTGTTGTAGTTGCTTAAGGATCAGCTACCACCCCGAGGGCACGTGGATCTAATCCTAGGAGTGGCAGATATTTTCCACTTTCATCCCGGTCCCTTATCTAGATATGTTCGGGAGTAGTTTGAGAGTCTGTACTCTGCTCGTGGGATGGGACGTTAAATCAAGACCGTACCTAAATTTGAGTTTGTTGTAGCCGGGTTTCCTCATCTCTTGCCTATATTTCGTTTTCAACCAATATTAAAGTGCGAATGATCTGATTTGCTGTATTTCTCGAAGTGCTTCATTATACTTAAGAGGGATCATTCTATTTAATGTATTAGAGCCCATTACGTGGAACTGCTCTTAAATCAGAAAATTATCATCACTAATTCCCGCACAGGTGGCAAATGTATTCTGGATGGGACTGCTCTGATGACGTCAACCAGCCTCCCGGTCGCGTAACTTCTTGCCTGCACAGGCGGTCGTCGAACATCGATGGGAGCGGAGGTGAGTTCGGTTTTATTTATTTGCATGCCGTTTCTAACTGGTGATTTTTACGGTATTTGTAAGTACGTTTTCTGTATTCAAGAAATAATTTTATGTAATCGGCAATCCTGTCGTATAATGTTTATCTTGCGCAGAATCGGGTGTGCGATTCACTATTGTACGTTAAATTATCTGCGTGGTTAGGATGGATACTTTACATATTTTATGGTAAAGAATGTGAAGGGTTGTGGAAATTCCAGAGTCTATTAAATTTCTTGACAAGTATGGGTGCATGGAAACTGGTTCGCTTGTTTCAGGAGTGGATCAGATAGCTGAATGCTGAATACAACCCAACCAAATAGTCGCGGCAGTGGGGAAAAATCTTCTGCAAAAGCGTATTGCTCACACTAACAGACAATAACTCGATTTGTGAGTTGATTATGATTGTGAAGTAATTAGCAAATTTGGATGAATTTTTAATTTATTGGCCATATTTTAGTAATGACGGGCGCGCAATTAGTCTGCGATTGAACCCCAGATTGCAGTACCATCCATGTGTGCATAACAAATGATCATAATAAATTGAGATTTTCCAATTTCCACGCGCTGACTTTTGTCAAATATCTCAAAGTTTGGACCTATAGCTGGGTGTTTTCTTGTTAATACATTGCGTGATACCTTTGCATTGGGTCAATATAGTATTTCTATTTCTTTGAATCAGTTTTTTTTTACAGGTTAACGGAGCTATTTATTATGATATAGTCGCAATTCAGAGGTGTATTGCGTCGCATTTGACGAATTTCTCGTTGGTTAAAGGGGTTACGATAGGAGAGTGCTATAATCACTCACTATAATCGCAATGATATCGCTAAAATGTTGCAACGTCATGGACAATCCAGTTTGCCTCCAATATAGTTGCATTGCCATGTATATTTGGTAAATGTGATGTTTACTAAACGTTATTAATTGTTGTACATTTAATTGTGCCTGCAACTGGACTCTCGAACACGTAGACCTGAGCTATTGGGATATCTTTGAAGCTCATTTACAAGTTTTTTATTTTTAATAAAGTAATGAAATTCAATCTCAGTGATCCATGCTGGCAAATAATAGTGGTTATTTTTGATTGCACAAATTATTCTGAGTGTATTTAACGAAATGCCATTTATCATACTTTGCTCTAAGAAATGGAATGAAGTCACCGTGATTAGCATTTTCCCGAATCCTTTTTTAAAACTTCTAAGTGGTATCAGCCTTGGCTTTTCGTTCGTTCGCTGATCAATAGATGCAAATTTTTACTAGGTATTTAGTTTTGAAAGTTGAGCGTATCGATTATTCATTTTTTTGCAATAAAAACCCTGCGAGGGTCCTACCGCATTAACAGCCTGAACAGACCGATTATTCGTGTATTTACTCAGATTTTAGTTATTACGGTATTTTGAAACTAAATTGATACTTTCACGTGAAAATTCCATTTGGAGAGTTGGTAATGAGTTGGCACTTCGTTCAGGTTTAAATTATTAAATATCATTATTTCCTTTTATGAAAATCATAGTGATGCTCTGCATTACGATTGCACTTCGCCGATCATGGCAACCATTCAGAATTTGAATTCCATTGAATTAAAAGCCATTGTAGTGTCTAAAAACATCAATTCTTAGTGATAACATGGGTTTCTCGCTAGCGACACTTACTTTGGAAATATCAGCTAGAGCAGCATACTATTGTACAGATTTTATCTCGTAATTAGATGTTTCTCATTGGTATGTGAATTCATTTCAATGAAACTTTATATTCGTGATTTTCGGAATTCATATAGGAGATGTAGAATATTTCCGTGTATTTTAACGAAGTTTTAAAAATTTTAAAGCATTCGTATACCATTACGTTATCCTAATTTTCTACTTTTTTAAAGCCTTCTCATACCTATTATAACTCTCTTTCAAGTTCTTAAACCTCTTAATATAAATTACGTAAATCTGCGAATGAACTCTTATTTGTTAATAGAAGATGCCTTATAAATTCCTTATTACTGTTTAATGGCATTATTTGTTATCTATTCGCTAATTACTATAAGCCTTATCATTATTTTTCGAATAGCGACGACTTTATAATGCATCCTTGACAAGCTGGATTCCCATTCCCTGTCGATAGTGCATCGTAGCAGTGCACCTAATCCCAATCCAATGTATTAGTGCTACGCAATGAATGAACGGCATGGACCCCAAGTACTTACCTATATTAGTAACAAAATAGTGAAGCGAGCGTTGTGCTCTTATTTTGAAAATTTTTTTTCTTTGTTTGTGGGCTTGGTTCGTTTAACATTAAGAATAAATTATCTCAAGATTCCAGATGGCAGATATAAAAAATTGGTAATTTGTATCAACAATCAGTCCCATATCGTGAGTTATTCATCGTGGAATCGTGTTTCAATTTATAGTTAATTTTAATCTAGTCTTGTCTAGATTTATCTATACATTGTTTTGTGAACGCGAAGTCGAGGCTTTCAAATGCCTTGGTGATAATAGATGGCGAGAGTGCGCACACTCGACACACAATATCTACCTACAATGCCCCTTTACAGCCGTGATAGTTATTTGACGGCAATCACTAATCACAGATAGTTCTTGACGTCTACCGTCTAATTTTCTACAGTTTACGGCAGTAAATGGCTTTGTATTAACCTTTGGCTAATTAAAAAAACCGTAGAGTTGATAAATTTTTACATTTCATAAAGCAAATAATTGCTGGACACTTATAATTTGGGGAATATCTCTTCTCCATTTCCCTTCCATTCCTATCCTTATTCCTTTCCTCCTGGACTGACGCTCCTATTGGTGGGGAAAGACTTGAAAACACTAATAAAGACTTAAAATTTCCTTATAATATGCGATGAAGCTTGCTCGATATTATGTAAGTTTTAGTGTTGTTTGAAGAATAAAGTTCAGTGAATGCTCGATTCATGACGCAAGCATTTTTTTCGTATTAATTGTTAGAATAAGTAGCGCCATATTGCTAGCAATTTGGCTAATATTTAAATGTAAATGAGTGCTTCCGGCACGAATTTCTAATTATTGTATTTTGTCAGCCACAGATAATTTATCGTGATTTCGATCACATAAAGGTCCATGGTTCCTAATATTCTTTTATAGTAATGTTTTTCCGTTGTATAGGTACGTAATTCAACCAGAACCCAAGGAACATAAGCCAACGTTAAAACTTATATAATGAAGAATAACATAATGATCGGTTTTAAAGAATTGTTTTATACTTCTAACAAGTGGAAGTGCTTACCTGCCGAGAATTTTCTTCGGGATGGCAGTTTGTTACGAGATAAGGCACTGTGCATCGAGATTGCTTGGGTACCTCAAAATGGGTAAGAGGGAAATGGTGAAATTTCAACAAACATCATAGCCATTATGTACAGGTTCTTGGTTTTAGAATGCACGTCAGGTTAGACATTTCAGTGAAGTGATTTTATAATCTGCTGAACTCCTTTCTGCCTCTTATTTGTGTAATCGTGACATTTTCCCAGATTCTCAATCGTGAACTTAAGATCTCTCTACTATGCCTTAAATTTAGGCAAGGTTTAGGAATCCTAAGCCTTAGAATTTTCGCTCAGTCGTTTTTTTTAATATGTAAAGATCTTCATCCCATTGCTAAATTTTCACGCTCTGAAAATATTTTACCGACGCGAAAGTTAAATCCTTCGGCTGTGTGTGAAAGTATTTCGGCATGACAGTATTGAAGGGAAATAAAGCCATAAATCCGAGACAGAGGCAGTGATGAATACATTCATTTATATATCAGATGAGGAATTGTGGGAGAATATTCATTAATCGTAAATGGGCTTCTTAGGAGAAATGCTGGCGAAGCGAAAATATATTGCTTCCACTCGTATAAATTAGTTGAATCTTTCATAATTTGCCCTTTGGACGTTTTCCCTATTAACTTTCTTTCGTGTCGATATTTTCTCTTAATCTTTCTTCATTCGCAAATATACAATCCTTAATCGACGGTCTCCAGCTGTAACAGTGCATGCTTAGTCTCTTGGAGTATATTCACTGTTTCTGATGCACCTGTTCTCAAATAATTTACTCGTTCAAATAGTTTGTAGCTCCATTCGACGGCCAATTAACGTGGTTAAATCAACTAATCACATTTTATTCCCTCAATTCTCTTCGATAATTTTGCTAATATGCCACGTACCTTCCTCATCCACTTGACGTCCATATATTCGTCCAGGAATATTAATTTTTTCTGACTTTTCGCAATGAATTCGAAGTTTATTGTACTCAGGGTTACCGCTGCTTACGCAATTATCATTTTTATGCACTCCATTGTACACATTCCTCCGTCGAAACTGCGATCAGCAGCTTGTATTAAACTCATTTAATACCTTTTACAGTTTATTGGACCGAGATATACGATACTTTAAGTTCCATCCGTACTTAATTTTCCAGGCCATCAGGATTTGTGTACGATGAGATTGAGGAAGACTGGCTTAGCATCTAGAAAATTACGAGTATCTTGAGAGCCCACTCCTCCACGTAGAATCTATTTATTATTCAAGAATCAAGTGCTTTGTGTTGAAATTCATTTAAGATTTAATGACATCAGAGTTTCGGAGACATTCATTGACAGCATGTCTATCCCAACAAATTTCTTTCATTCAGCAATGTCTCAGTAAAAAACTATAACTTAACCGGTTGTTCAACGCAGCAAGTTCATCACTTTCACTCACTTAGCTCTAGGCAGGAGAGGTTTTTCTTGGCTCTCCTTGACACTCTAACTTCAAAAAAGGTAAAAAGAATTCCTTGTTAGTTATGTCTATTGTTTCATCAAGTTGAATGAATAATAGAAGTATTAAACATTTCAATCCCTCTATTTTCAATATCTTCAGTAATTTCTTCAGCTCTTCTGTGTGCAGATATAGGAATTATTTTCTCAGGACAAGTGAAACTCCTAAAATCTCTTCTCAGACTGGTAATAAGCAAGGTTTAATTACCTCTTCTCCAGTCGTATGTGCTTTTCTGCTTTTTGTGACCTGAAGGGCTATAGAAGAAGAAACCTTTCTAGGGACTTATCTTAGTCAATTTTTTTAATGAACGTACTTGTGTAGCATACCTCACATATCCTTTGCAAATATTAAACTGGCTTCTTAGCCACACCTGGGCAGTTTTTACTGCAGTTGCCTGCCGACTTTCGAAGGTTTCACGGCATCATTTGATAAACTCTCCTATCACTATTAAGTTTTTTGATTTAATCAAAATTTAGCTGTAAAACAAGAAGCCTCCATCGTATTTTCTTGAAATTTTAACTTCTTCCATCCACCTATTTTTTCGCTGCAAATCCAGTTTAAATTTCCTTGACTTGCGGGGTTTATTGAGGCTTCGATTCATCGATCAACTCACGGTTACGCGAAGTATTTCCTTAAAAGTGAAAAGGCATGATTGATTTTTTCACTTGTGGGTTTTATTCAACTTAAAAAAAAATCAAAATTAATTAACTTAAACCCTCAATTGTCACGAAATATCACACTGATTTAAATTGAATATATCACACGCTTCTTATCCAAGAGTAATGTGAGAAAACGGTATCTCCACATAGTTGCATGCTATTATCGTACGACCCCTTAACTCTTTTCTGTGCCACAGAACTTAACTCTTTTCCTCTGCCCATGCTATCATTATTGTCGATACGATTTCAGTCGCTCGTCTACCCTCTTGGTGACGCGGAAGAATTAGTTTATTAAATGGTACATATTATTATTAGTTTTCTACCGATGAAGATAGGTCTAAGTGGAAATGTATTCTTCCACACCCCTAAATTTCATCCGATGACCCTCTTTAGGCCCTCATACCTCCCACCTACCATCACTTTATGTAAGTTACCCGTTCTATTCCTCTCTCTTCCCCGCTTATCCAACAATCATCCCTCAATCACTTCTTAAAATAAGTACAATCGGACTTAATTACTTTCTCCACCCAAACTTTCTGCCTTCTCCTAAATTCATCAAATTTCTATCCTCTACTACCAATTCTAGCACTTCATCGGTTGTCCTCCTTTCGACCCACTTTACACTCTACAACCTTTTCCGCAACCCATTTCAAAAGCACTATCTATTTTGTTTCTTTCCACAAGGTAACGTTTCCGCTCCATACATCGCCACTCTCCAAATGAAACTTTTCACTGGTCTTTTTTTTTACTTCCCTTCTCAACGCCCTTGTAATTCATGCCTACGACTAAAAGCTTCTTTTGCCAATGTGATTCTCCTTCTCACTTCAATGCTGCTATACCCTTTTCACTCCAACACACTACCTAGATAGCTAAATTGCTCCACCTGCTCCAGCCTCTGACCTTTTTTATGGTTAAACTGTCCTTATTTGTTCTTGGAAATCTCATTACTTTAGTTTCCTTCTGATTTATGTAAATCTTGTGGTTTTAGTAATTCCCCTGCAACGCATTTGAACCTAAAAATTGTATACAAAGCTAAATTTCTTCACCGACCACAAGAAGCTTCACTGCCCATCACTGGTCCGCAGACCACCGTTGGAGATTGCTGGTTTCTCCCCCTCCTTAAAGTACAGTCACGCGCAAAAGCAAATGGGCAAAACGTCTCTACCCGCCGCTCGGGCCCCATTATGTAGAAATAGGAAAGGATTTAACACATTTTCATAAAAAAGAAGATAGACGTAGTTCTAAACCGTTCAGGATAACTGAGAAAGCATCAGTGAGTTTGACTGATCCCAGCGGAAATATTTTGTGTAAGCGGCTAAAGCAATTGAATGAAAACCTTAGAAACTCGTAAACTTATTCCAACATCTGATATGGATAGAAGGTGTAGGGGGCGGGATCAGTTTCAAAATTCTGTTGCAAATCTCCTGCTTAGAGACGTGGAAACTACTAGGAAAAAATAATTTTTAAGCCTCCGTTGGGCAGCGATGTGAAACACCATTGAGGTAAAACAAGTATGTAATTAAAATGTGCCACGAATTCATTTTCTATCAATAAGAACTCTTTTTGTCATTCACTTCATTTGCGCAAGTCAATTAAGACTTTGAAATAATTTTCAATATTATGAGACAAGAGAGCAAAGTATTTTTTTCATCGCATATGGATACACGGTATTTAGAACATTGAGAAATGTCTCACGCTTCATAGTGAACCGTTCATTTAATAGAATTTATGGCATCCTCACAGCAGAGTGTGTGTGACTGGTCTAGTAGTAAGAGCTGCCCTCTTTTCTTGAGGGCTTGTGTCCGTATCCCGGCAGTGGCATCTTTTTCTTCGGTATATCAGATCCTACTGGAGTCCAGTGTAGAGAAATCAAGCCCAGTACTCCATTCGTAGGATGGCGTAAAATCATTGACCCCTTAGTTCCTTTTGTGTGGACCATGCTAACACCAATGACAGGTTTCTCTCCACCATTCTTTCAGGTCTAAATTTCAACATTTGTCCAATTATCCTCCTATCAGTCATACAGTGCAAGTTGAGGTGTTCTATTCTCATGGATCCAGTCGCGGGGAGCGTTTTCGAGAGGATTTAAATATGGTGACCACACGGGCTAGGATAGGTCTTCAGTACTAAGTTCGGACAAAGAATGTACGGGTGTCATCCTCGAAGCACGGGTGAATTGCCGTCAAATCATATCACTGCGGTTTTAGCAAAGAAGTTAAATTATAGGAACGAAGCTGTTGTTGGTGGGAAACCAGCCCTCATCGCATCGTAATCTCTAATGCATTGGACAATTATTGATCTAGCTTGTGTAACTTGGAGAAATTTTTCGAACGGCTATTAGTAAGAAATAAATTAAAAATGGTAAAGTAAGGCTTCCGCCTATGATCCTCAAAATATTTCTGATTTGAGCAAAAGTACCTTAATGATTCTCCCCTGATATTTCCATCGTATTTATTTGTTGAAAAACTATAATTGACTGGTTGTTTACTGACCCGTGGAGTTCTATTCGTAGTTAACAAACTTGTTTTTATCCCATTTACTCCTGTACACACGAATGATTTTCCTTTGGAATTTAGGCACTGAGGTATTAAATATGTTAATCGTTTCATTAAAAACCTGCGACTTGCGCATCTGATTCACGTATTTTAAAAACTGTGGACAGAGAGCTAAATAAATGAAACCTTTGACTGATGGTAAGGCGTAATTGATTAAAAACAACTAGAGAAGACTAAATACGCACAAAGAATGTAATTTATATCTCCCTAAGCGAGGAATAAAATCTACTGTTGAAACAAATTTTCTCATATATCTTTGCTGAACATTTTGGGATTTCATTTTATGGAATAAAGTATAGCTCTACATTTGAAATTTACTTATGCTGATTTTAGGTACAAATGATTATTAAGACTTTTGAGATGTGGGTGTGGAGGACGATGGGAAAAGTGGAAAAAAGGGCATGAAAGGAATCGCTGCGATTATCATGGTGGGGGAGGAGGAAAGAAAGGTTTCGGCGGTTATTGGGAGGCGCAGTGAGTGGATTGAACGGGGGAAAATGGCATTCTTTTTGTTGCATCCAGACCATTCTGTTGGCCCATATACCCCTGGGATCCCGATAGGAATTTGCCTGTCATCAGGTTTCCCAGGCGCTTGACAGACATCCATGCCCTGGGTGGAGAAAATCCCACCCAGATGGGACTCGAACCCGCGACCCTAGGATTAGCAGGAGAGGACTTAACCTTGCCGCCACTGGGCCGGCTTCTTTCTGAAAGTAATTTTGAAGATTGGTAGGTTAGGAGATATATGAAAAGGGATATTGGTCAATATGAAGCAAATAAGATGGGGTACATACCTATCTGAAGATAGAAATAATGCAAGGGGGTCTTTTGGAAAATGAATAGCGGGGAAAAGTTCTCTTGCAAAATAATTAATATTCGAGTATAAGTAATTAAATAGATACCGGACATTCAAATATTATATCTGCCATAGCTATAACATATCACCTTACATAGGGAGGACTCATTCGAACCAAGTAGTGATATTTGCTTAGATAAAATAACGGTCTGTTTCATTTAGATTTTTTGCCAGGCTTAGTTTACCACAAGGTTCATTCCCAAGGCATGACAGTTTTAATAACTTCTTGAATTTTGGTGCGTTAATGCCGGAAAAGGATATAAAACTACAGTGTATGAATTAAATTCAACTTTAGAAGGATATAATACAAAAAAATACTTAATGAAGACTTCTTACGAATGCGTTAATTTTGGCGATGTTGATTCGCTCAATATCCTCATTCCAAAAATGCAAAATGTCATTTCTTATCTTTCCTGTTATTAATTGTCTCTTTATTAGCATCAGTGAGTGAACTGCACGGCGAACGTAGTTAGTTGTCATTTACGTAAAAGTAGTACGCGGCATACGTTTAATAAGCTTCGTACATTGGTATTGTTTAATGCGACAATCAAATTTAGAACTACGCCATTCTTTTTCTCAGTGCTTTCCACGTCTTGAATAAGCGATTCGCGATAGTTTTTTGAGAAAACTGATAGTTAACTACTGTCCACATAAAGAGATCAGTCAAGGGATAAGATTTTCAAAGATCGTAGCTAAATTTCACTCGTCATACGCCACAAAATATCCCCTTTGGGTCGTCAAAGCGCCCATTCAAGGCTGTGTTCTATATCCTGTATTGCGGTTTACTACGCCCATTTTGTTGCTTTACACAAACGTTAAAATATTTTTGCTCAACTTGCTGATTTTTATGAGTGGCGGCTCTACAAAGCAATGTATATTCATTTACTTTTGCCTGTGACTGGACATAACGCTGTCAACGAACCATATCTTTTGCGAGTGTTGAAAAATTTTATATGAATACCTTTTTTCTCGATACACCTATTAATTTACTAATTTTGCTGTGTGATTACTATTATTTGAACCATAAATAAATGCTTATTGTTTTCTTCAGCATAACTGAATGTTAGACCCCCTCTCCTCGATAGCAAATCGTAATAGTTGAACTCACTCTTCCCCTCGTTTTTTAGCGTCTTGCTAATATTTGGGTGCCCCGTAATAGCAGCGTTATTGACGTAGTAGCGGTGCTCGAGGGAGTAATGAAAAAGCATGGAAATTATTGTGTAAATATGAGAACAGAATACAAGGTAGTAAAATAAGACTACTTTTATAAATCGTCAGAAAACTAACTTGGTGAAACTTTCGTGATAATAGTAGCACACTTACAGTGGCGGATCTAGGTTTGGACCAAGGGGGGGGGGGGAGGGGGGGGGGGGCAAACCGGGGGTCTGGGGAATTCCCCCCAGACGAAGGGGGGTTCGGGGATTTTGGAAATTCGGGATTTTCAAGACTCAAAAACGGCGATTTTAGGCTAATTCTTTGATAAAAAAAAGACACTACTATGCACATGTAGTAGATCGTTTTATTAGTAAAAGGTTTATCCTGGACATTTTTGGCCTAGTAATACCGCTAATATTAATAATAAAAACTAAGATGATGCTTTATCTAGTTTTCAAAGTATGACTTAATGATAAGGAACACAAATATAGTCGAATCACTTTTATGATTAGATAAGTTCATATGTTTTTATTATTAATTTTTTTACGTTAAACTAGAGGAAGTTTGAATAGGAAAAAAACATTCAAAATGTAATTACAATTAATTTAATTTGACTGCTTGTTGATCTTTGAACTACAGATACTTAACAATAAATGGGGGAATTTATAATGGGTGCTATAAAATAGCAAAAAAAACCGATTGAATACAGTGGCTTAATTTAAAAAGCAATAATGACATTCTTCGGCGAGTTGTTGTGGAAGCTGCGTTATGAATCATTTCCCAGTTCTCTACACTCATCCGTCTATTCTTAGCCTTGCTAAATATGCTGCTTATTTCGTCTACTGGTATCTCCCTTTCATTTGACACGTTTGCGAGTCCTAGTCCATTTAATCGTACGTCTCCCATAGTACTTCTCAAATAAGTCTTCAACCTAAAACCAAACATAAAACCCATTTTACATGTTATAAATATGTAATTAGAAAAAGTACAAAAATATTTTACATGCATTATTAAAAAGTAGTACAAAAAAAAAGATCTTTGAAACAACAAACATAAGTGTTTGATAACATGACTGATTTAGAAAGGTTATAATACATAATTGTAATTACCTTCTTAGCGTTGAAAATGAACGTTCCGCTGTTGCAGTTGTAACAGGGATCGTTCCCAAAACTTGAAGGAGAATACTGATCATTGGGAAAAAAGAAATGTCCATTTCTTTGATTGTATCAAAGACTTTCAGGTGGATTGCATATGTTGCTCCATTTCTTTCTCCACATCTTGACCTCTCCCACCATCAAGGTGGTGCTTCCAATCTCTTCAGTATAGGTTTGATATTTTTCAGCAGCAGCTCGAATTTCCTTGTCCGTGAATCTTGATAAGTTGGAGGGAATGAGGCCTTCAAGAGGAAGGACTCCACGGAAGTCTCTGCTGAATCTTGCATCTATCTCTGCAATAAAATGATCCAAAAGAGGCAGGAAGACTGATCTCATGAAATATTCTTCAGGAATTAGGCGGGCGCGTTGCTTCTGTTTCTTTGACGTATGCATGTTCTCGGTGTTGATATTTCAAACCCCAGCTCATCTCTAACTTGAAGGGAGTGTTCATACAGGACACTTCTGGAGTTTTGTTGTCACTCAAATCTTCCAGTACCTACTGTGACAACAGGAACAATTAATTCTTTAAAGGCGATGAGGCTTTCATGTCTTTCGACCTATCATGTAGAGCAAAGTGCCTTCAGTCTGATTCTTTCATTCGGAGAAATTCATATTTTCGAGAACATCGATAACAGCATTTACTCGATGACCGGAGGCCAATAGGAAGACAGTAACAGTTCCAACCGTTCCCATAACATTTCTTATTGCTGGGATTTCGCAACATTTTGTGATGCACAAGTTCATGGAGTGACTGAAACAATGAGTGTAAATTGCGAGTGGCTGTTGCTGCGATATTAGGACTTGCACACCGTGTAAATGACCCACCATATTTGATTATCCGTCGTACCCTTGACCACATAGGTAATCATATGACAAGCCAAGTTTTGACAACTCTTCGTCTATCGTTTATTTTATAGCCAAGCTCGTTGTTGATTTGAGCTCAATGAAGCCAATAAATTCCTCCTTCACTATGGATTTGTTCATATCAATGTATCGTTAACAGAATGGAAGTTGTTCCTCCCAACTAACATTGGTAGTCTCGTAGCCAAATAAATTCAGAGGCTGCCGCTGCGCTATTACGCGAATTCGTGATTATTTGTCCGGTTTCACAAGTATCGCGCTCGATTGTAACATACCAAAACGCGTGTAAAATAGGCCCTAAGTTTAAAACTAATTTGTATTTTAATTCGTTATAGTAGGTAAATTTACCGGAAAATATAACTAAATACTTCTGTACAAAGTGGTAACCTCCAAAAATTTCGATTTCATCACCCAATTGGGGGGGGGCTATAGCCCCCCTCCCCCCCCCCCCCCCCCCCCCCCATAGATCCGCCACTGCACACTTAGTTACTCTTTACTCTTTATTTCCAAAATCGGAAAGCAATCTTTAAGCGAGAATTCGCTTGAAAATATGAATAGTATGAATAATAGCAAAATGTTATACCTCCCAAGTAGCAAAAAAACATAGAAAAATGATTTTAAAATATTTTAAAATATTTTGAAATCATTTTAAAATCAAAAAGTCATAAGATAGAAAAATTCATGAGTTTTCCATAATTTTAAAATATTTTTAAAATAATTTTAAAATAATGTAGTAAGTACTGCTCTTTTAATGTTCTGTATCATTCTTTCATTTTGTTGAAAACATGTATAGGAATTCTAACTGAGACATTTAAATGCATAAAAAGGTGTTGCAAGCATTTTACATTTAAATATATTTTGATATCATTTCAAAATTATTTCAATACAATTTTGAAATAATTTCAAAATATTTCAAAATTATTTCAAAATATTTTAAAATTATTTCAAAATATTTTAAAATTATGATGAAATTATTTTAAAATAATATTGAAATAATGTTAATTTCTATTAGGCCAGGAGGATCGGTGTGAGTGAAAGTACACCTGAAGTGTGGTTTTAAATGCGATTCTCGATCTGGGAAAGCGATTGAAGATGAGTCCACGGATGGTTTTTTTCAGACCCTCGTAGCCGGTATCGGACTTAGATTTTTCCGGCGAGCGTACCACTGATTTCTGTAAGGCCAGGAGGATCGGTGTGAGTGGAAGTACACCTGAAGTGTGGTTTTAAATGCGATTCTCGATCTGGGAAAGCGATTGAAGATGAGTCCACGGATGGTTTTTTTCAGACCCTCGTAGCCGGTATCGGACTTAGATTTTTCCGGCGAGCGTACCACTGATTTCTGTAAGGCCAGGAGGATCGGTGTGAGTGGAAGTACACCTGAAGTGTGGTTTTAAATGCGATTCTCGATCTGGGAAAGCGATTGAACATGAGTCCACGGATGGTTTTTTTCAGACCCTCGTAGCCGGTATCGGACTTAGATTTTTCCGGCAAGCGTACCACTGATTTCTCTAAGACCAGGAGGATCGGTGTGAGTGAAAGTACACCTGTTCACCTCCTAGATAATCATTAGAAAAATGCAGTACGGACTGACAATTCAATTCCAATAAAACTTAAAACCATTGCTATGTTAACAATATTAATATGGGAAATAAAATTCTAGGATCAAAAATTGCATCTCTTTAAACAATGTTTAAACACTTGCATTTTAATTTTCATTAATAAAACTCAAGATCCGATGATCACACACACTAAAGTTTAGATATTTTTTTAAAATATAGCATTATCATCGACTACAAATCACAACTTTGGTGCACACCAACAACTTTAACCGGAATATTCATTTTATAGTTCGCGGTTTTTGGAAAGGTATCGACATGGAGGAAAGTATCGACTATATCAACAATCGCAATGCAAAGTCGATTTCTACATTCAAAATGGCAGCGATGGCAGTAATGTGCAAAGCAGGGAGTGTGTAAATCCCTGGTGCAAATATTATAATACACAGGTAATGTGCGTCAGCATGTTCGTGAATGTGTTCATGTAAAGTCAGCACGGAGACGAGCTATAGGAATGAAAGTGATCTCGAAACGCATCGTTTTTATGAAGTTCGTTACCATAGAAGCTTATTTCAAAATTGGAATTACGATTAAGGTACGGCGAGTTAATTTTTCTTTCACAAAGCGAGTCTGCCGAAGAAAGTTCATAAATCTGTCATTGTTTATGTTTTGACCTGCCTTCTATATAGTCTTGATTGAACTCATGACATAAGAATTGACCACGTTTATTTATTTTTCAGGCGCAACATTTTGGGACATAAGGAATGAACTAATGAGGGTTCAGCTCATCATTCAACGATTCAAATCTGTGATAAACGTGAAAATGTTATGGGTATTTGTGTCTTCCTCAGTGCAGTGATGACTTTCGATGACATTTTAAATAACTATCTCTTGAAAAAACCTACTTTTCATTTAGAGTGGAACATTGTTCTTTTAAAACACTTGGTTACTGAATACCAGGATAAACCTTTTAAAATGTAGTGTTGTGCAGGAAGCAAGGTCGATCATAACTCTTGATTCTCATGCCGTGTGGTGTGGCATTGGCTTATGTAGCGTTGGCTATTAGAGATAGTACTGCTAATGTGGATTCTTATTTTTTTATGTCCTACTTAGGCAAGTGAATTATTGAAATTTGAAGTAGTGCCAATAAATGTATAAATATCCAGCTGTTTTTTGTTTAAAAGTATGCATGGTACGTTCAAGTTGTTCCTGAAAGTTATTATTAGGACGATCATAGGTAGTAGCCGTCACTTAATGGAAGTCCGTTTTGTAATATCAAATTAAAGACTGCAAATCTGCTGTCTTTACTTCAACCGGTTTCTCGGCATGATACTATTGTGTACTATAATATAGAGTGGGCTAAATGTAGTCTGAACTTCTGAGGAGTGTTAATGTAGCAGAAGTAGAATCGATAGGGTTAGGAATGAGTGGGTTATGAAAGAATGTGGGTTCGATACTGCTCCAGTAATAGACAAATGAGATGGTTGTGCTTTGTTGATTTCACCATGTTAAGATAATGGACGATTGTCGAATGATGAGACAGTAATATAAGTGTTAAATGAATGGTGTGTGAGGTAGGGGTGGACCGAGAAAGTGGTGGTTGAAGGGGAGGAATGAATTATAGGAGGCTTAAGAAGTGGAGAGTGTGTATGAAGCAATGTATATAGGGGTAAATAGAGGCAAACACTTAAGGTTTGATAGGCTAAGTCTGAATGGAGGAAGCTGTTGAAGTAGAGCAAGGTATACAACCATATCATTATAAGTGATACTTTTCGACTATGCTTACGCCGTAAGGGAATGGCATATATACATATATTGTATAAAAGATTTGGAAAAAAATATAATAAATTATTTTAAAATGATTTCTTCATAAGTTTAAAATATTTTAAAGTATATTTCAAAATATTTTATACTTATGAAGAAATCGTTTTAAAATAATTTTAAAATATTTTAAACTTATGAAGAAATCATTTTAAAATAATTTTAAAATATTTTAAACACCAAAAAAATAAAGTGAACATTATTTTAAAATGATTTTAAAATATTTTTCAACATATTTTAAAATAATTTATTCATAAGATTTTGCTACTTGGGCTATCATTAATGTTTAAGACCACCAGGTCACCAACATTCCGCAGGTCGTAGCTGGGCTAATATGCGTAGATGACGTCGCACTGTGGTCTGAAATCGGAAATAGCCGGACAAAAGTCCAAAATGTTTCTTTTGAGGTACACACTTGAAACTTGTCATAAACGCTCAGAATTGATCACTGATCATGGAACAATAAGCCATTTTTGGATGATCTCATCCGTTTTTGAGGTACAGAGGCCCAAACTTGGCCAAGTTTCCAAAAACACACCCGATCTTGTTTTTCTTCAAAAATGTTTGAAGTTAAGCTGCTGGTGGAGTTTTGGAAGGATTTTTATGAAGTAAAAAACATTATATTCCGGTAATATGGTACTTTGTCTATATTATCTGTTAGTTTCGAAGATTTTGGTTAATATTAGTGTGGTATTACGTCGCAAAATGGCGGACCCTTTTTCCGGGTAAAATTTGACATAAAGTAGACAATATCTTTAGTTTAAGAAAATTGCCACCGCAAAAACTTTCATGAAAGTATTTAATAAAGATATTTTAAGAATGTAAAGCAAAAATCTTGGAAAAAAGTTTGCGGCTGCGAAAATGAACGCAATTTTTCGATCGCGCTTCACGGCACGGCTCCGCGACGCGGGGCCTAGAGGCTCGGTGACTCCGTTGGATATTTCAAGTTGTTTGGAACTAATTATTGAAAATTGTCATTTTAACCATGGTATACAGTCTCTATTGACTTGAAATACTATATTGAAGATATTACGAGGATATTGGATTGATCGAATTGATCACTGAACGCGTGACTCTGGTAAACACGACAGTGAAATTTTATTTTGCTATTGTAAGTTTTACCTTTGCACATCCCATCAGAACATAAATCTTAGAAAGGCAAGAAAATTTTCCTATTGGTGGCTATTGCTGAGAAGTTGGGTTCATTTTATACAATTGCCAGTTAAATCAGCGGCCAGCTCTGGAGAATCAAAGAAACGTCTTGCCGTGTTACCGTCATTCGTGTTTCCTGATCCAGGCCTTGGCACATCCATTATCAACCCCATCCTTTCTCTAAATACCTTCTGAATACTAATCTTTTTTTCTGTTAGCTGTGTTCTTAGGTTGCCGCGGGCCTATTAAGAGATTTATCATTATTTATCTGTTTATCATTAAAGATATTTATTTTACCTTAAATACAGTTTCCAGGTTGTTTGGATTATTTCTCACCTGCCACTGTTTTAACTCCAGTCGATACGATATGTGCATTACGCATTCGAAAAACCGAATATAGCAGTGTAGGGTAGACAGACCAAAGGAATATTTAGTAACATCTGCTGGTCGATCTTTCATTGCCCTTAAATCATTCATCTGGGAAGCTTTCGCTCCGCAGATGTAGCACCTCATAGTAACACTATGAGTCAATGCATAGCATACCTAAAAAATGTTTTTATAGATTTGTTTAACAATATCCACCACCATCTACTTGTCCAGCAATTTAAAAATAGGAAAAATCCTTACCCCTCTATCTATCATGGTCAGAAGCAAGCTGAAATTAACAGAATAATTTCCCCAATTCCAATTTTTTAAGCCGTCTATCTGCTTTTGTACATAATTCCTTTCCGCCATAGCAACTTCCTTGGTTTCCTTTAGCCACTGAAGGCGAATGGGCCGGCAAAATATGGTTGACGACGGGCGAGGATTTTTCCAGATAATCTCACCTAAAATAGTTCATATATTATTGGTACTCAACTGTACTGCTATCAGATTGGCCAAAGATAAACAAAGTATGAAACAAAAAATGCCTTAAGCTCGTACCAGTTGCGTCATTCAGCAAACGAAGTGGCACCATGGCGCTCATAAATAAATATTCATCTGAAGTATCTGCTTCTTCCCACAACTGTTTATATTGCGAAAGGCCCGAACTCACATCAAATCCATATTTGCAAATTAATGTGCAATTTACTTTGTTGCCGGATGCTAGAGTCGTGGAAACGCATGTCAGTATCTGCGATTCTGTATGGTTCAATAGATCTTGTAAACTCACTTCGCTAATGTTTTCTGTTATGTGTATCCCTTCGGGGTATTCAGCGCTTTTTGCATTTAACACTCGCACATAGCTAGGGTACAGGTTGTGCCCATAACTAAGAGCGGAGCAATTATACTGATTCTTTGTCAGCTCAGTGGTGATCATCAGAGATAGAGCCTCCTCTGGCGACATCTCCGACTGCATCTCATCTTTTTTCCTCCACCTAGTGAGAATTCTTCTTGCTCTAGTGGGAGTGGTAGTCGTTACTTCCGTGAGAAGTTGAGCGGTAGCACTATCTCCTTCCTCTCTGCCAAGAGGCTGCCAATGCGAGCTCGGCAGCAGAGGAATAACTTTCAATATTTTGGACTTTTCTTCTTTTTGACCTGTCTGAGGAAGTCCTAAAACCTTTTTTTGGTCGCTCCAATGAACCTAATGAATCAATAATGTTAAGATATAAATTCCATGTAAAAACCTTCGTCCATGATATTGGGTAAAAGAAATAAATCAGAAAATACATACCGGTCATTGTAGAAGTACTTGGTAGGTACTCACGGACTGCTTCCGGGAAAATAATTGGCTCTTTGAGCCATGCATTATTGCGAGCTAAAAATTGCTCGTTTTTTCGAAAACATTCTTCCCACTTTTTCTGGTAATATACCAAAAACCTTCATAGAAATTCACGGAGACTATCTAGGGCATCGAAATGATTCTCTAAATTCCAAGTCCGAGATAACAAATCCAGCAAGAATATTTTTTTATCGTGCAATGATTTTCCTTTCATCTCAATTATCTTGTTGCGTAGCTCCAAACGTGTGATCTTATATGATGTCATTTCAGAGCTGGACAACACAAAAAATCTGTGTATGGATCCGACAGATAAAATTATGTAATGAAAGTCGCACGATGAATACCTTTCACGATTATATTTTCCATAATATAAGATCGGCGAAAAAACGCCGTGAAGCTTTATAAAAAGGAACATTATAAGCATCGGAGTGAAATGCTAAGAATAAATAGCGATACTGAAAATTATATTCAAAATACTAACCTTGAAAAAGAAAGACTATTGAGTAAACCAGAAACACCGCTGACCAACACAGGAAATAAACAGCGAAACTAATTCAATGATATATATGTATATTCCATGTACGAGTATACTATATATATTCAATGACGAATCAATTCACTAGACACACACAGGTTTTAGCAAATCACTAAATCACTACAGGCACAACACTCATCCACCGAATCCAAATAAGAACTGCCAGCTAAAATGCGTTTTTGAAGGGAAAAGGAAAAACCCCTTCGGAAATACCCGTTAAATACCGTCAAAGGCTGCGCGGTGTCATAAAAAGCCCCTTTTCGCACGTTCCTCCTCGGCAAGTGTGAAAAGGGTAAGGAGTAGAAAAAGAATCTCTGACTGTTGCCATTCCTGGTAAATGTGTATGATACCCCTCGCGTGAAAACTTAAATTCTACACCAAAAGATGTTCCAACATGTGGCATGAATCCGTAAAGTATCCAAACCAGAGCATGTATACCAGAGTCACGCGTTCAGTGATCAATTCGATCAATCCAATATCCTCGTAATATCTTCAATATAGTATTTCAAGTCAATAGAGACTGTATACCATGGTTAAAATGACAATTTTCAATAATTAGTTCCAAACAACTTGAAATATCCAACGGAGTCACCGAGCCTCTAGGCCCCGCGTCGCGGAGCCGTGCCGTGAAGCGCGATCGAAAAATTGCGTTCATTTTCGCAGCCGCAAACTTTTTTCCAAGATTTTTGCTTTACATTCTTAAAATATCTTTATTAAATACTTTCATGAAAGTTTTTGCGGTGGCAATTTTCTTAAACTAAAGATATTGTCTACTTTATGTCAAATTTTACCCGGAAAAAGGGTCCGCCATTTTGCGACGTAATACCACACTAATATTAACCAAAATCTTCGAAACTAACAGATAATATAGACAAAGTACCATATTACCGGAATATAATGTTTTTTACTTCATAAAAATCCTTTCAAAACTCCACCAGCAGCTTAACTTCAAACATTTTTGAAGAAAAACAAGATCGGGTGTGTTTTTGGAAACTTGGCCAAGTTTGGGCCTCTGTACCTCAAAAACGGATGAGATCATCCAAAAATGGCTTATTGTTCCATGATCAGTGATCAATTCTGAGCGTTTATGACAAGTTTCAAGTGTGTACCTCAAAAGAAGCAATTTTGGACTTTTGTCCGGCTATTTCCGATTTCAGACCACAGTGCGTCGGTTGGAAAAGGTACTATGATGAAAGTCTGCGTTTATATAAGCGAGCAGTATGTATACAGCTCGCAATGGAAACTTATTGCAGTGATGTCTTACAAATTTACAGTCTAACTTTTATTTACTACTTGTAAATGAAACTTACTGTGACTTTTTACACTCAAAAAATGAGCTCCAGAATTTCATTGATTTTTCTAATATTTCCGTTATAATTCAATGAAGTCCATATAGTAACGTTAAAGCGTGCGCACGTCACACGCTGAGTAGTCGTAATTGTAAGCATAGCAATGGGAGGAAATGGTCAATTAACAGTACGCTAAATCGTTTGAAATCTTTGAGTGTAAATCAAGTGTGTGGTAGATCTTATTGGGTAGTGTCATTCATTACGCTTTCATTCTACCTTTCATCACTTCTATAGGCTCCTAAACTGTTACCTTAAAGTATCACGGGCTCCTAAGACGAGCATCTTTCCTAAACTTCTCTCCATCTCGGTGCAGCTATTTTAAATCCACTCCTCAATACTAATCAACGCCTTTCTTCTTTAATCAGAGACTTAGTTACGCATTTTACGACACCACCTCACACAGACGTCGGGATAATCTTTTTAACACTCTCAATGATTCCATTTTTTTTGCGATTTAATAATTCTTTCTATGCAATTATTACCACTACATGACTCATTGTTTCTTAAATTTTCCCTTATTTTGTACATTTTTATATTAATATCCCTAAGCATATTATGGTAAAGTATTCCCTCAATGAGTTAGCTCAGTCTTGGTCTGCTGACTAGAGATTCCGGGTTTAAATCCCGAGTGAGACCTTTGTACATGATCCGATAAACCCAAATTTTTATTTGGGTTTGTCGGGAGTGTGGGGTTTATGTGGGGTTATTTCAGGATACCAGATTTTTAAGCCGGTACAGGGTGAGGAAGTGTAAATTTCGCGTTTCTTAAGTAACCAACACTTTACTGATTCTGTGAATGCTTAGTTGACAAAACTGTAATAATCAATATGGTCAGTGGCTGGTAAAACCTATGGATATCCTAGTGGTTAATACTTCATGGCGTTTCTGTTTTTCAAGAAATATGTTTTTCTGGACTTCTTAACTTACGGCCATTTTTATAAAAATTATTTTTTCAATTTTTTATTATGATGGTTGGCACAGCTTTTCTGATCATTATACAGAAGTTTTTCATATTTGCTCTGTTATCATTCATTTTCTTGACTTTTCAGGGGAAGCAGGTAAGAATCCAGTGGAATGAGATGGTTAGTACTTAACTTACTGCAAATCCTGTCAGAGAAACTGCTTCATGATTACTGAGGAGTTGATGTATGCACATCAAGAATGAGCTCAGCGAAATGTAAGTATAGTACATGGGAGACATTCTGGAACTGATCGGCGAATGGATGGAGAGAGTGGTGTGAAGCTGATAAACTACGCAGGATTCGTCGACTGGAGATAGTAAGATTCGGAAATACTATTGATAAGGTAAGTTAAAATTTACAGATACTAACCTACTCTTCCACATGAACACTACATGGACATGGCCATGCTCCGCTTCTCGCTAAAACATATTTAGCAAACAAAAGGTGACCTACAGGTTGAAGTGATTAAGACATTTGCTTTGATTGAGGGCATGATATCTCAACGGTAACAACTCCAATGAGCCAAAATATGTAGTAATGATTATTCTCAAATATATACAAAAGCCTAAACAATGATGGTAGTATGTAATGGTGCAAGATCCATTTGTACCCATACACAATCCCAGGTGTAAACTTCCGTAACAACTCCAATGAGCCTAAATATGTAATAATGAATATTCTCAAATATATACAAAAGCCTAAACAATGATGGTGGTATGTAATGGTGCAAGATCCATTTGTACCCATACACAATCCCAGGTGTAAACTTCCGTAACAACTCCAATGAGCCTAAATATGTAATAATGAATATTCTCAAATATATACAAAAGCCTAAACAATGATGGTAGTATGTAATGGTGCAAGATTCATTTGTACCCATACACAATCCCAGGTGTAAACTTTCTGAGAACAATTCTGCCTATGTTTTCGATAGCCTATTCAGATAATGCAAAGGTATTGGAACTATCACACCAAAAGACACCCTACACCTATTGAATTGCAATGAGGCAGTTTATCAAAGAACTCCGAAAGAAGATCTTGGTATATTATTTTTCTCTTATATCACACAACATTTACACAATAATGGAATCAAGAAGGTAAATATTTTCTCTAGTGGCAATGGTTAAGTACTAGAGAGTATTGCTTAGGTCTGAAGCAAGGTTTCTTTTCTTACAAAGAAAGTCCATGAACAAAACTGTTTACCTGGCAATGGCTAACAATTCCAGAGAACAATTGTTCCATGCCAATATCTGATCAAATGTTGGCAGATGAAAGCTATCTACTACCCTACATAGTCAAAGCCCAATTTCGAAAGAGAACACCCTTGGGCGTAAATGTTACTGGGCCAGCCCCAGTCCTACCCAGTTCATCATTACACCACCAGAGGTTTTGGATTAATTCCAATGGGGTGATATCAAGGTAAAATATATAAGGCGCCTATGTAGATTGTACAAGGTACCTCGGCAAAAATATTGAGTGGGTTGTTTAAATCCTCTAATTATGGTATTCTGCTGGCAGTGAAACTGAAGCATTGTGTTCCGTGTGGTAGAAGTAACAATCCAGGTGAAATATGTGTCAAATTATTGACTAAGTCTCTACAGATGTAAAAGTCAATTTTACACTAATGGCATGATACTGGCATACATCCTTGCAAAGAAAATCCTCATAAGCCAAGATGCTTAAGTGCACTACTCTAGGTAATCTACTGACAACAATTTAAAATATTCCATGTTTGATCAATATACTTTAGAAAAATGATGCAAAAAGGTCACAAAATAAACTTAAATGCCACACCATACCTACTTTACCACTTGGTATATTTACATAAAAAGGCAAAACACTTCAAAAATACCAATCGGTTAATAGAAGAAGTGTTGGAAAACATGATTTTAGTCTTACACATTATGGAAATTCTAAACATGAGATAATTAGTTGTGAAAACCTTAATAGAAATGAAATCTATGTCCTGTCCCTTGAGGTCTAAATGTCTCAACATGAAAATGTGGCCTTGCCTCACAAACATAAGTCTTTTTTTAATGCAAAAGTTTACGTATTGGAAGATGTTCATTTACATCAATCAGTTTCATAAGGAGTATAGCAGGTGTACCAAAATTAGGCAATGTATCAGATGAAACCACAGCACCATGCAAACTCCCTCTCATGTAAAAGCATTCACATTGAGGGTATTATGAAATGGTAACCATCCTAGCACTTTATTTTTTCTAACTTACGGGACATGGTATCCTAGTCTATTCTTGGTGTTAATTACAAAAAATAATGAAAGCTGAGACAAGACTGATTTAAAGACTGGATAGTGGTTTCACTACTCAAAATATTTTTTTATACTCTAGCTTTGTTTTCATGTATCAAAGGTAGTTACTCACTTCGTATGCTATGTGAAATGTTTATTTAAATTTGATGAGTTTACTTTTCATATTCCTCCGCAAACTAACCACCATTAGATGAATCCAAAAGAAAGGCTGCAGAGTACAGAAAATATACATTGAATAAAATTGGGACCTTTAATACTGGTGTTGAGTAATGTATACAGTGTGTTTACCTGTATATGTACTTGGTTATAACGGTTGTTGCAGAGTTTTTTTAGCCTTCCTGCAAGTAGCCAAATACATGAATACCTAAGACTGTGAACAGTAATGTGCCTAAAAGTATGGGAGTTAAAATTAATAATTTGGATTTACTTGCAGAATGGCTTTCTTTTCATGGTATGATTTAATAAAAGTTCTCTCCTCAGTTAATGGACATCTTATTGTTAGATGAATGAGTGAAGAATGAAGCCTGAAGATAGAGGAGTGGAAGATTTAGATTGAGGCTGTAGATTTTGTGACTTTAGCTTCCTGTATTTAGTAACATTTGTTTATTGTATAATTAGATTTGATTATGCATAGAGGAAACCTTAAATTAAGGAATGCAGCAGTTGGTACCTAATGCATGTTAACTCGCATGGTAGAGTAGTACCCTTGATATCTTCATAACTACCTTAAAACTCAATGACATTAGTTGCTCTAGTTTAAGTAATTGTTCCGGAGTCATGATTTAACTAATTACTTTTACATATTAAGATTAATATTAATATATTTTCTATTCACTTTGATATGGAATATTGATGTTTTGAGGTATTTTCTGCCAGATGTTAATAATTTCTTATAGGAGAATGAAAAGGGTGATTTTTGTTAAGAGGGTGGAATAATTCCAAGAACACAGCAAAGGATGGAGTCAACATTTGATCAATGGGTTTGTTATTTTTGCCATAAAATATTTTGTAGTTATCGTTATATTAACTTATTAATATCTTTCTATTCAGGTCTGTACCATGATTATGAGTCTAGGTAGAACTAAATATGAAGAGTGATTCTCCCACGGAAATTTGAAAGGCTGTCATGTGGTATATTCCTTTCAACCCTGAGGTTACATGAAAAGTGGACTAGAATGAAGACAACTGTGTAGAATAAGGAAGATATGATGGAAGGTGCCCATAGTGGATTGTGGTATGTTGAAATTAATGATCAATGTAAGCATGAAGTATTTCTGCTGCACTGCTACATAATTTGGAAAGCAGTGAACCTGTGATTCAATAATCTGGCTATTTGTTACTGTAAATAAAGTATTTCCTTGGTCACAATATATCACACATTTGTGGAGATAGTAAGAAAAAAAATATTTTTATAGCATTTCTTGGACTAGCTAATTTATTAATTTTTGGATCAACTGTGATATTTTCCCTTAATTTAATTTCAATAATGTGATAAGCTAATGTGTATCTTATTTGTAAAGGATTGATGCTATAGTTTGTATATTAATACGTATGCTTTGTCATTTTATGCTCATTCTCACTAGCATCGGCATTTATTATACCTTAAGTAAAAGAGTTTTTAAATGAATATTGTTAGACTACCGTTGGAGCAAAGGTTTTGCAGGTATTATATGCAATTCTCATCATTTATTTGTATTGATACTCTAACGCTCCTTCCCTTAGTGACTCTAGCTGCCGGTTATTGAGGCATGTAAACGAGAACACTTTCTACCCTCAAGTGTCACGCATGAAATGAAGGCAAATGCTTCCCAGCAAGCGCTTGCGATTCACGGGTGATGCATCATCAGTCATTGCAAGGAAGCTAACTGGTTGAACCTCTCGGTGACATTTCAAATGTCGCTGAATTGTCAAGAGCTCACCAATTGCCCTTACCCGAGATATCATCAGCTGAATTGGATGAAACTTAGGCGCTATACTTATATTCGGTGCTGGCTATTGTCCGTTTTTAGACCCTCAGAGAATTATATTAATACCAAAGAATTCTGTGGCTTTTTGCGCATTCAATTTGTGCTTTGGTTCCGCAATGTACATTGCTGTCTCAGTTTCGTTTTCCGGTTTTCGTTTTCCGGCTTTAGTTTTCCGGCTTTAGTTTTCCGGCTTTAGTTTTCCGGCTTTCGTTTTCCGGCTTTATTTTTCCGGCTTTATTTTTCCGGCTTTATTTTTCCGGCTTTATTTTTCCGGCTTTATTTTTCCGGCTTTCGTTTTCCGGCTTTCGTTTTCCGGCTTTCGTTTTCCGGCTTTCGTTTTCCAGCTTTCGTGTTTCGGCTTTCGTTGCTCCGGCTCTCGTTGCTCCGGCTCTCGTTGCCCCGGCTCTCGTTGCCCCGGCTTTCGTTGTTCCGGCTCTCGTTGCTCCGGCTTTCGTTGTTCCGGCGGTTCCGTCTTTGATTTGTCTTGTTCTTGTCTCTGGCATTAGCTATTGATTGTTTGTATTCGGCGTACTTTGTTATGGCTTCCTTGAATTTCAGCCATTATATCCTATTATATCCATTAACGTAAACTCTATTAAACCTTGCATATGACAGTCGACGAAAAACTTTGCTCGACTGTCTTAAATTATGAAATGGGTAACTAAGGTTTTGACTTTAAACACTAACCTGAGAAGTGATGTGAAAATTTTATGATAGCATATCTATTATTTTACTTTGGTACCTTTTTGTATAAACCTCAAAGACTGCGTAATGAAGCTAAAGAAATTATATTTGCGAATTTATGGTCTAAATTTTGATAAGCCGTGAATAGTAGTGTCAATACTGGAAAATGTAGAGGTGAATTTATTAGCGGATTGATAGAAAACCATTTATTGTAGTTAATTTTATAATTGTCTTTGGTACAATATAGTGACTTATAATTATTATGACTGTCGAAGACTTGTGTCTACGATATAAAAACATTAAAAGCAATGCCATGGTGAGTTGTTTACGGTGATAATGCGAAATAAGGTGAAAATCTATTAAGACACTTCAATGGTCTTAATAGATTTTCCTTTTTTGTAATGTGATCATTAAGGGACGAATTTCGGAATTCTCCTTTAAATTGGGCACCTAAAACATTTATTTCTTAATCACTTATCTAGAAAGACCTCTTCGTTATTGTATGTATAACATTACATTATTTGCACCTTATAAGTTCTGTTTTAGTTTCTGTATTGCGCGGACAGGTGTTTTTCGAACTCAAGTATCGACGAAATATGAGCAGTACATTATCAAGTTGGGGTCATCGAAAGGTTCATCTATTTGCAGCCGCCTGCGCTCTTTGTATTGTATGAAAATGAGGAACTAGTTTTATATACTCTTTCTACGTTATACCCTTTGCGAAAAGACTTAGATTTCAACAGTTACAGTTGAAACACAGTATTTACACAGTAACTATTGGATATAATGGAGGATTGAATATAATTGGAGTGAATGCAATGTGTGGATGTGAAGATGAACAGGGCCAGAGTCGTATCGCTAATAGGCGATATTCGGCACAGCATCTGCGTAGGTACTCACCCGAGACGCGTTTTTGTTCCTCGCCTCACCATTTAAGATTCCGGATCCGAATTTGTTCACAGCCGTGAAGAGTGGAAGATGCTCTCTGGCCCTGGGAGTGAGTGCGTGGAATAGGCCTGACGGGACCGGAGGGGACCGAAGGGGAAATCGCCACGTAAAATATAGGATAACGAGCCGAGTGCGCTGCCTCCTGGGCCGGCATGGAAAGCGCACATGTGTGGATGCGTAATGAGTGAATGATTGGCGTGATAGGAAGATTATACAGCATGTAAATTAGGGTGTCCTAAGTAACAAAGGAAATTTTTTTTCGTGAAATTATGTACGCAATCCCTCTATTTTGGTTTTTGGCCTTCATAACTCACGTAATAAATATTGTGATTGAAACATGATAACACGTGCCATCTCGATGTCAAAAATGAGAAAGCAAAATTTTTACTGAGTTAGAGTGGAAGAATTGTAGGATTAAATGTTTATTTAGTAAGTAAAACACCAATGTGTCCAAATTGTGTTTATGAAATGGAAAACGTAAAAAAAAACAAGTTTCTTTTCAAAGTCAGCATTTTGTAGTCGGGGTAAATCTTCCGGTGTTCTTGTACGTAACATAACAAAAACTGATTTTGTTACTCCTCAACTGTGATTTCGCATTAACGTGACCGTTGTTTCATCAGTACATTACCTCAGCGTTGAACCCTTCTTTCTGGCTTCTAGAAACAAAACATTATTCGACCTCATAGCACGACATTCGTGGAGATAACTGAAAAGAATTCTTAAGGTCGCTTTACATGATACAATTTTTTGTACATACGCTTGTATAAAATGAACGAAATTGTATGTTTGTCTGAATGGGATAAGAATAGTTTCTATTTTCCGTCCAATCATTCAAACATTCGCCCAAGAGTTCACGAAATTTTCAGGGTACAATTCCCTCATACAAGCGTTTGTACATTAAATTGTACAAAATATTGTATCGTGTAAAGCGGCCTTTAGATGTTTATCTCCGAAGCAAAAATGTCAGTTTATAGACTGGTGATATGAACGGAAAACCAAAGAACATGTATGTTTCCTTAGCTAACGTACCTACTGTAATATGAACCGCAAAGTTCTTTCTTCGATGGGATTTTTAACAATTTTCAAATGTTTAATTTGAGTTGACAAATTTTAAATCAGTTAAATTTTCAACAATTTTTACTTCAGTTTCTAGATTCACATCATCGACAAACAGTGACACGACAAACTTGATTAGCCAAATACCACAAATGTCTCATCTTCTGTAAATCTGCTTTTGAGATGTTTTTATCAATTTTTTCGTAACCTTTGACTTCAAATGCAGAAATCTATGTGAGGTGCTTTATCTGCCAAAATACATTGTAGCCATGGCTTGACGTAGGATGTCACGATGAACAAGCAAAAGTGTAACAGTTCCGCCGTATGCTTGCTTATAATTTTTAATTAGGCACTAAGTAATATTTTTAGGGAAAAAGTTAATCTTGCAAGCCATCGAGCTCTGTGTATGGCATCTGGAGTTAGAGGTTTTGATTATCTCTTGTATATCTGCCTTAAAATAACACAAAGCTCTATGAACTCTCGTTAGTCAAATCTATTTATTTGGCCAGTTGAATCCGGTACAATTAGCGCAGATTGTCAATTTCGGAAACATTCAGTTGCAGTGAGTTTTTCTTTATAGCATTGTAGTTTATTAGGATCGATGCTTTTCCAGCTATCTCGGAACTTTTAGGAGAGCAGAAAATCAGAATTTGTCACTTGACTGATTTTTACTTTGAACATGCTTTCTAGTACCAATTCACACACCTGATGGCGGCAAGCAAAAATAAGCATATCTCTATTAAGTTTTTGTTCAAGAACCAAACGGAATCAATTAATATGACCTATATTTGAAGTCGTGTTATCACAACAAAGAATTTCACTTAGTCCTCAAGATTCCAGTGTATAATCGCGTTCCAAACAGCCTTCCCCTGTCCTCTTCCTGGAGAGCTTTCCAATCTTGGTACTGCAATAAGGTGTTCTTCATTTCCATTTGAAATAATTATCAGGAGATGTTATTTTTTAATGTCCAAGCATCGAAAGCAGGCAACAGTTTGCCATCTCAGTGAACAGCCTCAATATCTGATACCTCGTATTGAAAATCAGCCTTTAAGGCTCCCGCACACTCTTTGTTTTTCCGTACGAATTATTTGAATCTAGGGCTTACGTATAGGAACTTCATCAGTATAGTACCTCAGTGGTAGCTTCAAGAATAAACACCGAATCTCTCATACTTAACTAACACTTATCTAGCGCTGCTACTAATGTTGGAATAATGAAATATTTCCGCATAATGTTTTACTGGTTCCTGATTGTGTTCTCAATTAGAGTAGGAACATCTTTTAAATGTCGTTTTTATTAGAATCAGGAGATGAGTCTTTTTTTAACGGTTCATAAGATTATTTCCAAAGTTGAAGTGAAAAAATATTCAGCAAACTGAGACGGACCCTTCATTAACCAGTTTGTCCAATGCAGCTAAGTGAGTAGTCCTACGTGGGTCTCTGTCGGTGTAAGATTGTCTTCATTTATATTCATTGATGGTAGCGCATTGGCGTGTGTAATGTCAAACAAATTATCTAAGTTGCTAACAAACTCTTGTTGGCCTGGCTCAAATACGTTTTAGGTTTCTGTACATTTTTTTGTGACGCCCTCCAAACTTTATGTAGGTCCACTAGTTTCTTCACACAGTTGGGGATGCCTCTCCTGAAAGATAATACTTTTGCGAATAGAGAGATTTGCAATTTAATCGTAGGTTAAATTCACTTCGCGGATATTAAAAAATTAAACTATCTGAACTTATCCATTAGAGGGAAGTTTTGAACTTTTATTTGATGCCGCTTCACCAGTGTTGCCCGATTGAACACAAAGCAGTCAGTGTCACCACTTTATTTACTCACGTTGTTCAATGAACATTGTACATTTTTCGCTTAATTCGCATTAAAATATGGAAGGTTTTCATGGAATCCTTACGTAGTAAGCACTAACAGAAGCTGCTAAATACTCACGTCCCATGCCAAATCATGGACTCCAAACAACAGTCTCTTTGGCTAATCACGGCAATAAAAAATTGGATGTCGCGTAGAGATCGCCTTAGGCGTAACTATCGACGCACCCTCCTTCCTTACCTCCATAAAGAATACAAAGAGGTCCGAAATAAGTGCAGCAGCTAATCCGAACTGCTAAACAGAAATATTACAATGAATGCTTTTCGGAAGATAAGCATTTTGCTTTTTGTAAGACGCATGGTTAAACTTAAGTTTTCTGCCTCCCTTTTGCTTTGGTTTCAGTCTTACTTATTCCATCGGCAACAGGTTGTCAAATACGGCGATGGTAAAGAATCAGATTTCTTTTTACCAGTCTTCCGCGGAGTCACACAAGGCCCCTATTGTTTACCATATATATCGAAGACCTCACCAGATCCATATCTCACTGCAAATACCATTTTTACGCAGACGACTTACAGATTTATCTTGAATGCTACCCATACAAATTCGAGAATGCCGTTTAACTGATTACCAAGGATATTCAATCTATCAGTAAATGCCAATCGGCTAAAGTTGAATCCAAATAAGACGAAATCGATAAAATGCTGGTAGGAACGACTACCGCAAATTATCTCAAAGAGCGATTTTCCCAAAATAAGAGTACAGGATATCCTTATAGATTATTCGAATACAGTGAGTTCACTTAATTAACACCTTGAGCTGGCGGGAGCACGTTAAAATTATATCCAACAATGTGCATAAGACTTTGTACCAATTGAAGCACTTCAGGCATATGCTACCAATTTCACTTCGCCAGAAACTGGTATTCCCATATTTTGATAATTGCTCAATTATTTTCTCCGATGTAAACTCAAAGGTCTGGACAAATTTGCAACGTCTTCAAAACTCCTGTTTGCGTTTTGTTTAATATCCGCTATGACGAACATTTCACGCCTTATTATAAAAAAATATATAATATTATATACAATGCAAAAACAGGGAAAAGATCAACCCGAATCACTGAGATATTGTGTTCCCAAATTCTATTCCAGACTATTCGAGCACTCTTTTCTCATCTCCTCTTGCAAACTATGGAATTGTTTGCCTGACAATGTAAGAACCTCTCCTACAATTGCACTACTATTACAATTATACTGCCTGCTTAAATGTGGTTTTACAAAATCGTTTTTTTTTGTTACTTTTATTGTGTGCTATCTTGTTGTATTGTATTATCTAACGGAAATGCTGGATATTGTGCATATTAATTTATATTCCTTGTCATTTAATGTTTTATTTTCAAGTCATTAAAATCATTATTTATTATGCTGCCTTTCTTAAATTTATTTTTCCTTGGTGTTTTCTTTAATTGTATATAGTGGTTTTTATTGCAATGGTTCTGTAATTATTGGTTCGACCAATTAATGGTTTAATCAACAAACCTTTACCAAACCTGTACTCATAAATTAACAATAAATAATAAATATGAATATAATGTGTGTAATATTGCTCCATTATCCAATTGTACGGTAGTTGCCTTGACTACATTGTCTTCCTTTTTTTTCCTTCTCTTTTTGGCATTTAATATTTTTTTTCGATGTTTCATGGCATTTATAGTCCCAGAACGATAAAGAACGTCACCTATTTCTATTTCTAACACGTATCCATAGAAGCACGGGTTGCTGAGAGCCTACGTTTGTAAAATTTTATTTAGAATTGTTTTGACATCGTATAAAACAATTAAGAGTATGCGTTCAAAAAGACGGAATTCAATATATTTGGGACACTTTAATGTATATATTTTGTTCTCGATGTTCTTCACTATTTAAATTATCCCATTACAGAACTCTTGATGGAGATTCCTTTTAATATTGAAGGACTTCTTAATGTATGCCACTTGCGCTACCTTGCGCTGTTCATAATATAGAAAACTAATCTCTTATTATTTGCAAACTATTTAAGAGTGGTGACAATTTTGTATTGAAACAATAGACTGTTTTGTGGTTTGATTATGTGAAAACAGTATAATTTAAAGTACGCTGATGTAGATTTTCCTTTCTTATCGAAAATATTTATTTTAATATTAAATTCCTAAGGAATTCATAGGTATTGAGATGATAAAATTTATATCAAAGGAATGTGGAGTTGCAAAGGCAAATAATAGTTTGCCATGAACTTAATTTGAATACATCCCATTATAGGCAATGAAATGATTATTAATAAGGATAAGTATCTAATCAGCGTGAACATGCGATTAAAGAATGGGTTACCTGAAATCGTTGAAGGCAGGCAATTATGATTTATCATTATAATTATAGATATCATTTTCTGGGGCAACAATTTGATATAACGCAAGTTTTTATCTATCAGGAGTGATTGGCATAGGATCGTTGGCGTTGCAGTCGGCTTCTTCAGGTCGAAGTGTCGATGCTCCTGTATACGGCACTTGTGCTCTGAAAGTCCGCCCATAGCCACACTGGTTTAAGTAGGCTGAATCTGTAGAAGGTTAAAAGGCATCTGGCCCAATTGTCAACAACAGACATTCGCACCCCCTTTATTTCTTCTGGCTTCTAAGTTCCTAAATAAAATTCTTATTTTTGCGGCAATTTATTAAAAAAATTATAATTACATTTATGCTATGATCCAAGTCACTCACTATGTCACTAAGAAAAATGTTAAAATTTGTTTATACAATTTGTATTTACAATTTCAGTTGAATGCTGAATATTCCATATTCCTGTATGGTAATATGTAGTTTTATTAATACCAGTTTAGTTTTTGTAATATTTTGTTTTACATAAAACCATAGTAATTCTGAATTATAGATGATTTTTTAAATGATACCGCACAACCAAACATTTGTAAATTCGTTACATTATAATCAATAGCTGGTTACAATTTATCAAGAAGTATATTTCTTTTATTTAATCTACTAGTCATTTGAAAATTTTTATTAATGTGAAAAATTGTGTCATTTGAAAAATTACTGTACGCTATATTGTTCAATAAATGTTTAAAATTATGATTCAATGCCACGGAGCTATGATAATAAACAACTGAGATTTGAAGATGGATATTACCAAAAGTACAACAAGTCACAGTTAACTGTTATGAAACAGTTGTGGAATTGTGGCCACTTATTTAATGGGAAAAAGAAGTCTTCCAGCTGACGCTCTGCAACAAACTTACTGGTTAGAGTACGTAACAGGTCCATTACACACGTACAACTTCTTCTCTTGTCAATTTATGCATAGGAAGTCTATTTGGATAATTAAACATTAAACAATGTTTGAACATCTTAATTTCCCTGTATGAATAACATGAGCAAGATTAGCTTGCATTCTACTACATATCGTAAGACCTTGTATACAATTAGTCAATTACAGCAGTCAGGAGAATCCCCTCGCAACACAGCAAAGTATTGCTTGGGAATAACACAATTGGTTTCGCCAATCAATGTTATTTTTCAACATTTTCCCATATTCCATCAGGTAAATATTTAAAGCCCAACTAACTTTTCAGTAACTTTTAACACTGGGCTAAATTTACGTAGAAAAATAAGTTATTATAATCTAGTTATAATAACTTCGGGTAAAAGCGTCGCTTTCTTTTCAAAAATATGCACCATGACAATTTGCAATTAATAACCTTGCCATTAGTAAATTTTTCGGGTGCTCGAAATGGCAACCCTTCAAGTACACCTTTTAACATTGAAATACCATGGAATTTAATCTCGAATTCTTTAAAAAAATTACTTGGTGAAAGTTTGAATCCGAATCGCCAAAAGCGAATTTACCTACATCGGGATAACAAACGCAGTTAAAATTTTCCTCTAGGTTAATTTCCCGCATACAAATATACATTTTTTTGCTTATGGTACCAATCTCATTTTCTCGTTCCACCAAGCTGTGCAAGAAGCCGCCCAAGTGCAGTGAGAGAGAGAGTATTCCTTAAAACCTGAATATTAGCCTCCTTTTGTTTCTGACGTTTTAATTAACGTCTTCCTTAGAACAGTATTTTAAACAAGAACGTTCTGAACGGCACTTTTGGACATATAATAAACCACTCCCTATTAAAAACAAATGTAAAATAATAAATACACAAGATCACTTAAAAACCAGGAGTTCGAAGCACGTCTGCCGTCGTGGGAGATGTCACGGCACGCGTGGCGTTAGCAGACATGTTGAGACGCGTCGGAGTATTTTTAGATTTTCCAGGACTTAGAAAATGTAATGTAATGTCCTAGCAACAGTGTCCCATACAACATAAATTAAAAGATTAAGGTGTACAAGAAATAAAAAAAATATAATTACAAGCTTTAACAGGGCATAACAAGCTATTAAAATTCATCAATTCCTCTACTCTTTCACTGCTGATGCTGAGGAAGAAACTTAGGAACCCGGTCCACAAATGAAGAGGGGAACTGCCCCCATCTGTTTCCAATGTGTCCCCAAAGCCATTCGCTGTCCAACTGTGCTGTCACTTCAATGATGTCACCTTCCTGAGGGAAAAAATAAATACATACACATAAGGACTTTCACACAGCCACACACACACACACACACATATATAAAACACATTCCCTGATTTTCGGTCATAATGACTGAAACAGACGGCATGCGTTCGCGTCTGTTAAGTAGCAATGCACAAAAAAACAAATCTGTTTATTGTATTGTTCAAAGATTGAGAATAAATGGTTTAAGCAATAAGGAAGTAAGTTCTCTATGGTATAAGGAAAAAGACATCCATACTAATATATAAAAATGTAATGGTGTCTGTCTGTCTGTTGCTCAATCACGCAAAAACTACTGGACAGATTGAGCTGAAATTTGGTATGTAGATAGGAAATGTGTTTGGGCAGAACATAGGCTATGTTAAAATACCCTCAGGGTCCCCAAAAGCCCCTGAATGGGCCCTTAGATGGATCCTGGTGGTCCCTGGCATTGAGTTCGGTGCAGTGGTCTCATTTTTTGCTTATTTAACCCTTCAAGCGCGGAGGAGATTTAAAGGAATCCAATCTCGTAGGTCGGAGGAGATTTAAATGGAAATGGAAATTAAATGGTCGCCGCGACGTAGTGACTACGTCGCTCGACGGCATATGAAGTCCGGGCCCGACGTAGTCACTACGTCGCTCGACGTTGAAGGGTTAAAGTGCTTCCATTCAAGACAGGGCTGGAATTTTTTTTATCGGATGGCTGAATAAATGAAGTTTCTAATTCTTTCAATCGATTTTCTATTACGCTTAGTATTTGTCTTAAAATCATATTTTTAGCTGAAAAATTTCACCTTTTACTCTGAAATCAAGAATAGCATATTTTCTTGACAACCAGATATCGGTGTGAATGTCCTTTGATTTTCAAAGGACATTCAAGCTTCTAGCATTTGAATATCACGTTTTTCTGCGGGCCCATGATAACACGTAGAAATAATTCTATATAAGATCGGCCCAGAGTCCCGACCCATTCCCACACTCCTCGCCTCTGCATCCGGTATAGCTTACCTGGGAACAGCAAGCTGGCGGAAGACGCAGCAATCTTGCGTGAGAAGCAAGTTGTTGGGATCTGAACGGGCGTCGTGGCAATAAATAGCTAACTAGTATAATTTGTGACTTTTACTTACCTAAAGTCTTCCTTAGCTTTCCCATCAGCGGGACTCCGGCGAACAAAGACTTTATATACATTAAATTTATAAACTCTGGTAGCATGTTTCTCGTAACAATAACTAAAAAATAATTGTAAATGCTCGTTTTAGATAAGAAAGGAAATGGGTCAATTAAAAAGAAAGAAATATTCGAAATGTCATTTGAATTTTTTTTATATAGCATGACATAATGCGTGCTTAAAATGAACAATTTAAAAAAATTTGGGAAAATATTTTTAAAGAAGCTGGTTATAATGTTTATGGGTTAAAAACTAGAATTTCATCATTTACACATTCAATTTAACCAACCTTTTTTGAGCCAATTATCAACTCAAAAAAAATTTCATGCTCCATAGGTTTGAGCATCTTTAACAATTGCCAATAATTAAACGAAAGAATTGAAATCAGGAAATTTTTTTTGTATTATGAAAACTGAAATATGTATGCTATTTTGTTCAATAAATGTGTAAAATTCTTTGCAATTTTTTATTGCGAATCTTATTACATCGTAAATTATATCTTAATCCGGTAAAATAAATGAGCAATAAATTCCGAGTATTTATTGCTCATTTATTTTACCGGATAAATCTTACCCGTGTTATGTAACCTGGATTTAATAATTTCAGCAGAAATAACAGCATGAGTTCTAGAAAAAATTTGAACTCGATGGATATGAAATTATTGTAAATAAAGGTAAATATGAAAGTGATTATTCGTGAATTTTCTATAAAATTCACGTCTCATCTCCGGGCACAGTTGGTTTCAATAAGTTTTCCATTTTCCAACTCGCCATTCGGCAATTTTTGTCGGCGAGATGCATATTTTTAATAGCTTAAAATTAAAATTTTAAAAGTGTAAAACCTTTATTATTTTCCATTGTATCTTTGTTTCCTTTCAAATGAACTTGAATAAAAAGCAGAGAAATCATTCGTAAAGTGTTCGACTGAATAAATGCCAAATGGCAAGTACCACAAAATGGCAAGAAATGGTATTTCAGAAATTTTCCATTTCTTACTTACATACATGATAAACAAAATCATTAACAGAAAAGAACAAACATGCTTGCAAAAATTTATATATAATTATTTATAATATGAAACTAATATAAAATGTTCTGCGGCAAAGCTACTAGAAACAACAATAATAGAAGGTACGAATAAGACAAGTAAGAAGGTAAGCGAGTACAGATTAACATGAATAAAAGGGATTTACAAGATTACATGAAATATACCCATCATACAAGACTCAACAATCATATATACGCTATTCGCCAGGAGAACCTCAAATCTTTTTTCATATTAGATCTTAACTGTCCCTATACTGAATCGATTGTTTTTGTCTATGATCTTTATGGAATCTCTCTAAATGAACGAAGATTCACTTCCAAAGAGTAAACATTGGGTTTGTAATCCAATCGAGGCAAAAAGTACAATTATCTGAAGCTTAAATTCTACCAAGTTCGGTAAAGTAATCTTAAACGGGAATATATTACAATCCCTCCACGATTGAAAAGGAGATATTTCTTGAAAATTCGAATAAGACAAATTATTTGGAGTATATCCAAACAAAAGAATGGGAAAAGGATACTGCGTCACTTGTAGAATACGGATAACTGGAGACAATAAGCACTGATTAAGGAGAGAGAGCTGTAAGCAGGAATCAAGATATTCTAGAAAATACGAATTTATATGGTATGACCCTGCGCATTTCAAGAATAAATTCTCCCGAAATAATTTTTATTTTACAGTTTAGTATTGCGGAATAAACAGTCTACTCTCAGAACCCGCACATGTGAAACTATCGGAGTAATTCATTATGAATGCCAAAATTAACTGTATTTCCACATTTATTTACCTCGCACTACTACGACCATGGTTTCGACAATTAACGTCATCATCACATAAATAAAAGTGGAAAGACAAACTTTATTTTGTCATTCATAATGAATACAAGTAAATTCCGCAAAGTGACGCCAGAAACCAATTTTATCGGAGTAATCACAAATCGTCCAGACTAGTATCCTCCTTGGTAAATAAACAAAATTTTAAATGTTTCTTCGTTCATTCAACTACGAAGATACTAAGCCCAACTGTAATTTGTGAATAAATTAATGGAGCCCATTCCCTGTAGTTAGTGAATGAATATAACTTACACGCTGCCTACTGCGCTACCGAATAAATTTACAAATTTAAATGAACTATGAAGTACTCTTACAACGCTTAAAACATGTTAACTCAGCATTATCCGAAGTAATAAATTTAGCATTTCAAAGCAGTGGAAAATCATGGAAACTGAATAGATTGAATATAGCATGGAATTGTATGAGAAAAATGAGTATGCGCTAATTTCCGAGCACTCGTTCATACATTCGGGAAGCTTTCCATGCGATTGGTTGCCACACACGAAAGCGTTCACTGTGCATCTCTTAAAAAATCCGACTGCACGATGACAAGTATGTGCTGGTTCCAGAAATTACACGGCACTAAGAAGCGATGTCTCGTGAATCAAGTAAACAAGTACAACAGGGGAAAAATAACACATTGAACTTCTTAAAATAAGAAATAAAGAAATAACGAAAATAAAATTTATATCTCTAATACCGTAAAATCCGAATCCTTCAGTAAAATACAAATTTTAAAAGGCATTCTGCAAAGTCAAAATGTCGTCAATAGTCAGGATTTTTGCAAAATAAAAATGGAGACATTACTTCTAATGAGATGAAGTGGAAATGCAAGTAAATGAAGTTTCTTAAGATAAAAACAGTCTGACAACATTCCAGATAGCTGACTAATATTCCTATTACAGAATCAGCATTAACTTTATTACGAATACAATTTTGAAACTGAAAAAATCGTAGTGGTAATAGAGATAAAACAATAACTATCGTGACCTCCAGTATTTCATATTTTTTATTACAAATAATTACCAACTACTTTTGCCGATAATACGAATTTAGTCTAATGAAAAAGAGCAACTTCGCATCTTTTCACAATCGATCTTAATTATTGACGTCACGGCTAGAGAAGGAACAGCATCGGTATGTCCTGTAACCAAATTTTGGAAAAAAGTAGCTATAGGAAGTCCCATAGGAAAAGAGCTAACAATCACGTATCCTGATAAAATTTCTAAGTGAAGATAAAACAATGCGAGGAATTCACTAATTCATTATACAAGCCAGCAAGCCCTTAAGTTCACTATGGCAAATTCGATAAACTAAAGTTCACAAGAACCAGACTTTAGATCTGAAATTGCACACACTATAAATTCTTCAGTGAAAAAACGAATCCGGTAAACACGACTACAAGCTTAAACTACAAGCCTGACTTCAAGAAACATTTGAATTGGTTAAAACTGATGATAAATTGCAGCTCATAATATAAATTACTTCTAAATTAGTACAGGGGCTATGTACCAACAATCAAGTTAATTGTTGTAACCAACATAATACAATTTTAATGGATAACTGCAATACATTTTGTAAATACAAGGATGCGTCAAAATATTTCATAAAATGTGTTTAACCGTTCGCATTATTCTTTATGGATGTTCAATTAACCACTATCCAAAGAACACAGTCGTGGAATTCCGTGGTATTCCATCCACCAAGTTAAATCTAAATAGGTTTAATAGATGGCTGTTAATGAATGTTTGAGCCACAAATGCCTCATATTATTTTACAGGAAAGCGTATGACACGTTACAAAATGTCAAAAAAATCCTTCCTCCGATTGGTACCTTAAAAGTTTAATAGTCTTCTAAATATATAATGCCGAAGTGCTATGTCCCCGAATTACTGCAATTAGATCTTATTTTTATCAAATACACAAATCCCTCAATAATAATTAAATATTATTAAATTAATTGCATTTAATATTAAATAAACTCATTTCCTTTAGCTATATACTTTTTACTGCTAGATTGCCCAGCGCTAACCTTACGAAGGTAAATCAAATATGCACACGATGGGGCTTCCGAATCTTTCACGAAGCCTGGAGGAAATCGCGTCTCAAGAATACGAGAAATACGTTCCAGTGAATCACCCCTCTACGTTTACATGGAATGGAACGCGAATTACTGGTCTGTTATGAAAAATGCACACTGGGGCCCTTCACTATGGACCCAGGCAATGTCACAAAAGGAGCAAAATTATTAGTGTAGTTCATTCGCCGTTACAACTATGGACAATCCCCGTCTATAGACGGGGCCTGGCCGAATATATTCGCTCTACAGTACCTATCATCGTCTGTTAACGATAACGCAAAGCTCCCCTTCCCAGATACCAATACGCTAGCAGAAATATGAATTTGAGGGAAATGTAAATGAGACAGTATAGATTTTGAATTCATTAGAGGCATGACAAAGTTGAAATCGCACGCGCACTCAACCGTGGTATTCAACCCTCGCGTAGGCCCGGTATGCGACAGTGGAGTTCAAGCAATAACCCCAATGGCACGTTAAAATAAAACTATCATATGGCACCCCATGCTATTCCCCTATCCGGCAGTGATTTCTCAAAACACGACTCCGGAATTTATACAGCTTGAAACCATTATTATAGCGAAAAAATATATTTCGTCTCGAGATGTAAAAACTCATCGGGTATCACTTCCTGAATTTCAAGCATTTCAATGCCATATTAGAACAAAGTTCCAAGTTCTATAAAGGGATTTGATCTGCAAAATCAGAATACCGCAGTTCTAAACCTAACTGCAAAAAGATCTTAGGAAATCAGTTAAACATCAGATCCCTCCAGAGATAATATATACCCGAAAAATATTACTTCCCAGTATCTACTACTCATTTTGAAGATATAATAATGGAACTGAAATACCAAAGAAATATTTCCTGCAGTGAGGAATACTGCAAGACATAACCATACTAATGAAGGATATTACCCAAAGTAACAGCAAAATTCAATCACAAGACTCACCTTCGCTCGCGTTTATGTTCCACGGCTGGCTGAGTCCACGAGATGGGGCACATTGTTTTAGGTTGGCTGACACCACCATATACCTTCACACACCTTCATATCCACGGCAAGTGTTTCTATCCTGGAAAAGACGACAAAAAATGCATTCCTTTCCTGAATTCACAAACACTCCTAATAAGCCCTTCAATCATTATATGCACATACAAGTAGAGTTAAACTTCCATCGAATTTCCTACTCCTAATGATCCTTCAAGATTTCCGTTTTCTTACTGTACCAATGCTGACACAACGTTCCTCGTGGACGCGAAAATTTTTTTCTCGTAAACCGCCAAACACCCACATTAGACACATACAACGTCAAAGAGTTTCGCTACTGTTAAGTGCAGCGACGCCATCAAACAAATTTCAAGTTTTTAAAAACCAACCAAATCCAAGAAAATCACATTTCCAATACATTACTTCACGAAATATGAGAGCATTGCTTAACAGATTACAGCTCCAACTTACCTTAATACTTCCATTTCTTCATGCTTTCCCTTGACTCCAGACGTAAGATACAAAGTTGTTCCCTTTTGGTAGGATTGGCTCGTTTCTCGGAATATATCTTGATACTGTTTTAGTTATTCACGTCTTAACAAAATCCGACCACCATCGATGCTATTAAGTTGCAAAAATTCATCGCGAAGAATTAACCTCGCGCACGACTTCCGTGCTTGAAAGGTCTTACTACCGAGCTAACGCGAGGAACCTCCCTCCGCCTAGGCAGGCTTCCCAGCGACTGAGAACTGGGCGACTGCCAGTGAGACTGACGTCGTGGAGGCTCTCGTTTCCACAAGTTGAGAAATTAAATGACCCCAGCTCAATGTCATTTAACTCCCACGCCTTGTCCTATTACGCAGAGCGTTGGACAGCAACCACAGTAAAATGGTACAGGATATCATTCTCAGGTACAGAAGAAGCATTACACCTTCCACGGAAAAGATTGGCTATGGCAGCATGAATCATGTAGGTGCTTACGCGAATACTGTTCGCCTGATTTCAACGGCACAACGGCACTCCCCCTACTTTTCCAGGATCACGCATGTATAGCTTGGCAAGACACTTATATACCAATAAAATTACCGTTGATTAAAACCCCTTTCACGCGAGCTCTTGTGAGCGCGCTCACCGGAGCGGCTTCTGAGAGCCGGAAGGAAATGCACATGTTCAGGTGAGCCGGGTGGACAGGCTCCAATTCACAACTACGTCACTTACTCCGGTGATGCTCCTCAGGACCCTTCGTTGTCGTGGTGCAAGTAGGAGTATTTGCACTCAAAAACCGGTCAAAATTATTGAATGCTTTTTTTCGCAATGTGATCAAATAAAAAACAAGTTCTGACCTTAATTAGATGCTTAATTACTAAATATACAAACTTGACAAGAAAAATCTTACAGTATATCTTTATTCAGCGTCGAACTGTTGGTCATCATCCTTTTCGTCGTCATGCTCGCATTCCTCTATAGTTTCGTCGCTATCATTTTCATCGAAGCAGAGGTAAGGGGGCGTCCATTAACTACTTGAGGCGTTTAGGGGGGGAGGGGGTCGAGCCGAATCTCACCCAATCTCGCGTGGGGTAGAAGGTCTCGGCAAATATCTCGTAATTTTTTTCCGCAAGAAAGAGTGTAAAATTGAGAGGAAACTGGGTTAAATTACGTAAAACATGATTCACCACTAACATGTGGCAAATCATACACAATAATATTTATCGCGGTTACGCAAACGCCATAAAGTAGCACTGTATCCCCTCGATTGTTTATCCGCCACCGGCCAGCCAAACGCGCGATTTTCTCACTGTGGTTCTAGACTACGTTCTCAGCAGTCTTAACTAGTCTTAAATAAATATGACTAAGCAAATTATAATTGTTTTTTTAACAAATCCAACGCAATCAAGCACAGATTAATGCATTTACACTAAAAATACGCATTTTGAAAATTTTCACGTGAAATAGGGGGGGGAGGGGGTCGAGCCAAATCTCATCTCATCAAGGGAGGAGAGGGGGTCGAAAAATCGCCTCACGTAATTAATGGACGCCCCCTAAAGATGGTGTGCGTTTATAAGTGTGTTGGTAAAAAGGTAAAGAAGGTCCACGTATTGTTGTCTATGAGGCTTTTGTGAGGAATGAATAAAACAGCTATGTTGCAATAGTTTAACTAATTAACATTTAGGTTTGAATGAAAAAAAAACAAAATGACGGATGAGGGCGCACAATTTTACTGTGTTAAACAATTGTCATTAGTCTTAATTTCATGCCTGTAAAAATAACATAGCTCGATAAGACCCGACATGTAAATACAAACTTTGATATCTCATAATTCTGAGGTAAAAAAAAAACCATATACCATGTATAAACGTACAGTTTAAGCAAGAAAACATTAAAATTATGTTGTAAGACAAAGTAAATACATTCCACATCCATAATCAATATGTGTTTTTCATCTAAACGTAACCACAATAGCGAGAGAGATAAATTTCACACACGATAGCGCACGAACATGTACTTGCGTCACCGACTGTCTTGGTTCCAACTGACCATACAACAATAGGCGTGTGCGAAGGGAAAGGTATTGACTGTCAATAGACGGTTATCAAGCTTGAAGATTAATACGTTTTTAACTTAACTTTGTGATTTTGACTTTTGACCTGTTTTTGAGTGCAAAAACTCCTATTCGCGGCGGTGAGTTCATCCCATAGTTGGAGATTAGACTCACGTTGGGGAGTTTCCATGTCTTGTTTCATCAACACGAGAAGATAGAAGAAAATGTTTTAGCACCTTTCGAATTGTAGATTTACCTTTTTTGATGACTTGTGTATAAGTTTGAAGTCTGTTGTTCCTCGGTCTGTTTTGTCTCGCATCGGTATCTTCATCATCCGATAGCAGTGCATTCACAGTTCCAGAGACAAAGACATGCTTTAATTTCAAAAATGAAACTTTCTGCGTCGAATACGGAGATGCTCTTCTCCGATCTAGCGATAATTTTTCACAATGATGCCACGAAAGCACAAGACACAACGGACGGTTTGCAAGTCGGAGTGACTAGGAATGCTACAGAGCTGAAGCTCTCCTGAGTCTCGAGTGAAAGGCCTGTATGCAATGTAACGTCGCTAAGCTCCCCGCCAGTCGCCGGCTACCAGCGGGTCGAGCCGCATGCCGGCTCGAGAGCCTCCAACCGCGGATCATATGGACTCGTCTGAAGGGTCTAGCTCAGTTGCTCAGTTCCGTTCGCGGCGGCTCAAACCCTGCCGGTCGCTTCAGCTCTCGTGCGCGCTCACGAGAGCTCGTGTGAAAGGGGTCTAAGGAATGAATGAAGGCAAGGCCGTAGCCAGAAAATTTTTCCGGGACGGGGGAGGGGGGTGTTTGTGACTGTACCCCCAAAAATATTTCTGCCTAGGGCCTTACTAGTAGGTTACTGGTTTGCAGCATTGAATGAGGCCCCAAAAAAAACTTTTTTGGGAGCGTGTTCAATGACTCGGAGCTTGAGATTGTCCTCATCCCGGCCCATGTACCATTTATACATTTGATTACATCTCTATAGTCTATATTATAATATGACTGTGAAAACCAGAGGTGGCGGAGTACTAATAGCAAATAAGTCTTTTGAGATCATCAATACTGAACACAATCTCAAGCTCCCCTTCATTTCAATAACCTCCAAAACTTTTAATCAATGTATAGCTTGGCATGACACTTATATACCAATGTGTACCTTCCCTTAAAATCTGTAGAGAATTTATTTAATACATACTGTTCAATTCTTGATAGCATTCCTGGATCTGCAACCTATAACTATGTTTTACCACTTGGTGACTTCAATATTCCTGAAGTTACTACTTGAAATTTCTTGAATTATCCAGATACACCTTTGGCTTCCCTGAATTGACCAAGGATTTTATTTTTAAATCCTTACCAAGTTAAAGTTGGGTTAAATTCATATGGTTAAATTTTAGATCTGTTTTTTTATCCCAGTACAATATAAACTACTGCTCTCTCATCCCATGCGATTTATACCATCCTGCCCTATATCTTATTTTTAACTTAATTAACTCTCTTCACTCGAGGCTGAGGTTAAAGCCACCGAGTGCATACACCGGGTTGCTGATGGTGGGTCGACATCTAGATATAGAGGTTAGTTGTGAGATAAGCGAGTTTACTTGTCGCATAAGCAGTCATGGACAAAAAGCGGTGGCATTCCGAGATGGTATTGGTCTATTGTTGTGTGAGACAGGCCTTTAAATGAAACAGAAACCTGTGAATATTCCACTGTGACTTGGCGATGGGGGGCCGACAACAATTATGCTTGCTATCACCCAGAGGAGAGAGCATCAGCTTCATATAAGTGAAGGTAGAGACCACAGTGGTCAGTACAGCGACACTCATTTCCGAACTGGCGTGGTAACATTTATTTTAACAGCTGAGGTACTGAGATGTGGAAGGCAAGGGGAAACCACCACATTATTATCCCGAGGAGTCGTAGCTACTCCACTCGTTACTTTTTATCAAGATGTGATGGAACCCTTTGGAGTAAACTATTCCGGAGGTAAAATAGTCCCCCATTCGGATCTCTGGGCGGGGACTACCTGAGAGAGTACATCAGTCAAGTGTGATAAACATTATTAGATGGGAACGTGGAATGTGCGATCACTTCGGACCTGCAGGAGATTAGAGAATCTGAAGGTGGAAATGAGGAGAATGGACCTCGACATATAAGGGATCAGCGAAATGAGATGGCCCAGAGAAGGGGACTTTGGAAATGGAAGTTATAGAATTATTCACACTGGTTCACAAAATGGTAATGCTGGAGTAGGCATAATGCTCAGGAAGAGTACAGTACTGTGTGAAGAGCTTCCTGCAGTACAGTGAGAGCATTATAATGGTGAAGATTGAGGCCAACAGATACTATAGTGGTACAAGTTTAAATTCCTACGTCGGACTTCAAAGATGAAGATGTGGAAGACGTCTATGAGGATATCATGGAAGTAATAAAACATGTAAAAGGAGAAGAAAACTGCATTATTTTAGGAGATTCGAACACTGTTGTTTGCGCAGGTAAAGATGGAAGAATTACAGGAAAATATGGCTTGGAAAATCGAAATGAGAGAGGAGAAAGATTTAGAGAATTATGCACACAACACAAGTTTATGGTGGAAAACACATTGATTACAAACCACAAATGGAAAAGATATACCTGGAAAATGCCCGAAAACAGAAGAAGATTCTAAATTGATTACCTTTTAGTGAAACAAAGGTTCAGGAACCATGTGAAGATCTACAAAAGCTACCCTAAAAAGAAGATGGCCAACTTAGTTGGTCACATCTTAAGACAAGATTGCCTGATGAAGACAATCATCGAGGGAAAAGTTAACAGGTTGTGAAGGATGTAAAATACGTCAATATGAAGAATTGAGTTAAGGGCTAAGTCAAACCAATCCTAGGATTGTTGACAGATGATAATGATGAACCCTCTTCAACCAATGCAACCCTACTAGCATATAATATCCAAATCCAAGTAGACAACATCCAAAAAGTGTTACCAATATCCAAATAGCATCATCTATATATGTATAACACTGTATGGATTATATGCATGCATGAAATGCATATGTCATACCCCAGTATCCATGTAATATCTATACATCACATTTAGATATAATGCTTTTTGGATAATGGTATACATACTTAATTTTATGTAGAAGTTTATGCAACTTTGACTCGATTTGAACATGACCTACTGTCATAATAAATTAACATGAGAGATTGTTGCATATCTTTCAGTTTCTAGCATTAATTATTAATCAATAGAATATAATTATATTTCTTTACAATCTCTTAAATAAGAGAGTCGATTTTAACTATTCACCTCATTTGATAAGGTTTAAGTTTCCAAATCATCATACTTATAAGAAACAAATCATTTGATGAAATAATAGTTGCATAAAATTTAACACTCCTTTCATTTACCTATCCATCAAATGATAATAAATAAATAGTAATAAATTCCCTGAAATTGACTTTTTTCAAAACTTTTATATGGTATCAAAAATGCTAATTTTATATTAATATTGATGGTTATTCATTGTTTATATAGAATCTTTAACTTTGTATCACCAATATACTTTCATAGGATATTAGGATAGGATAATATTCTCATATCATCATATGAGAATGTACCTAGCATATCCTTGTGTTTTTATATCTTAATACACATGTTTTATAATGTTATCAACCTATCGTACTTTACAATGTGTAAAAAGGATTTAACCGGAAATAAATTATAATAACAAAAAGAATGTACATGCAGAGAATGTTGTTAGGCTAGGAAAAGTTTTATGCAGGATAAAAAGTTGAAGGGGTGATACATAGTACATACCTACATACATACACACTTGTCTTTGAATAGAAGCTACTGAGTTAATCAGCAAATTAATGCAATGGTTAACTGCCTGACAAAATCAGTGCTAGAGATATGGGGTAGTAATCCATCACAATTAAACTGAAATAATGATATTTTATGAGGAATAGGTGTCAAAACAGGACCTAGAATAATTGAAACAATTTTAAATAAATAGTCCCAAGATCTGAGTTCTAAGAAGAGATGATCACAACTGAAATTTTTAAAGCTGTATTTATAAAGGATGGAGGAAGTGAAATGGACTGAAGTGAAGATGAGTGAGTGTATCCGGATGATTCTGTGATTGAGGCTATTGGGCTGCAAACAAAAAGATATATGGAGAATGCACGTAGAGTATGTGAGATAGTGGTAGAAATCAGATGAACATTTAACATGAGCCAACTGCAAGAGATTATGCATATTCCATGTTGAAGAAAGATTAAGAATTGGGTGGGTATTGAAATGCAGAGCAGGTGCCAATTCCTAAAAAGCCTTTTCTTAACAGTAGAAATGTTACTTGTGAAGAAGACCGATGCACTAATATTTATTCTGCAATTTTCCTTAAGCGTCATGAAAACAATATGTACTTCTCACTACTGAACTGCATACTTTGCTGAAGAAAGACAACATTTTCTCAAAAATATTGGTTAACGTAATTAGCCCTTTTTGCATGTCTTTTTAAGAAGGCAGCTTTTTTTGCAGGTTGTTCTATGGAAATACATATTACAAGTATATTATTTGAAAATTATTTTTATTTACAAGGATGGTAGCAAAAAGCATATTAAGAGCAATTGTTTTCTCACATTTAAAATGATGACTAATACAGACAAAGACGAAACAAGGTCACTACATTTAATTCATTTAATTTTTGTCGGCAAAACGACTTTGTAAATAATATTCCTTGGCACTCCACACAAAATATGGTACAACCAAATCTTAGGTGGGTATCATGAAACAAAATATTGATGGTATTCATACCTAGTAGCATACAAATACTTTCAAACAACATTAGCATCAAAACATGACAACAATACAATATCTTCATGCACACACAAATGGGTGAACAAATGTAATCAGTACAAAATTCCTCCATAAGTATAATGTTTCAAAGTCTTGCAATGCAATATTTGTATATGTGGCACAATTTGACATTTAAACATTTGTTTTAAAATAGAAATAATTTGATTAGTTCATGAAAACTTGCTATACATCTAATGATGAAATAGAAACAGAATAACAATCATAATTTCATTTTTATATGAATATTATGATTTTTAAAACCAAACAAATGTTTTCCTTTGCAATTATGATACATTCATAAGGTTTGTGGCTTGAATGCTTGACAAAGAAGATATCACTCATGGAAATTTCTAATATTAAAAATATGTCCAAAAACAACATTTTTCTACAAGGATGAAAAACTTTTGTTAATTAGAGAGGAATCAAAATCAACAATTCTTTTCAACAGTGACATGAATGTGAAATCTTGTTACTACATCCATTGAGTTAATCAGTAAATATACTGACAACATCTTCAACAATAAAGTAATTGGACAGTAAAGATTGGTAGGTATTTATTCACCTATACTCAAAATCATTCTTTCATGTTTCCTGTAGTTTGGAATATATTCCATTGAGATTAATAATCATAAAATGATATAAATCTTCATTATTTAAACTTAAAGTATTTGCCCGAGCATTACATTCAGCATACACAGGTCAGAAAGCATGTCAAGATCCAAAAACCAGTAAGGCTTATAACATCCAGTTTTTAGCTTCCTTTACCTTCGACTACATTAACATTGTTGCTGATAAATATGATGGATAGAAGTATTTTCACCTGTTTTAGTGACCACTTACCTTTTCCTAAAATTTTCTTTGAGTGAAAATTGAAGTCCTATTTTCATTTACTGATTTTATGAGTCCTTTAAAAGTATAAAATAACTATTGATGGATTACTTTATAAAAACAGAATTTTATAGAAAAAATTAAAAAACTTAAAGTTATTTACTGAAGAGCAATGCTGCTTCTACAAACATTATTTACTTCAAATATCATTCAAGTTTTCAAATATGCATTCCTAAAGGCTGCTTTACACGATTCAAATTGTTGTACAATTTCTCGTACAAACGCTTGTATAAACTGAACGAAATTGTATGTTTGTCTGAATGGAATTAGAACAGGTGCTATTTCCCATTCAATCATTCAGACAATCGCACAAGCGTTCGTACAATTTGCCACTTTACACGGTACAATCTTCTCATACAAGCGTTTGTACAAGAAGTTGTACAAAAAATTGTATCGTGTATAACATCCTTAATACTGTAACATTATGAAAGGTAATATCTCCAGGTCAGCAAAAACCCAGTGTTAGTTTTATCTTGCAATTAATGAGTGATCTTCAGTTTTAAAAGTAATAATTTTCTGCAATCCTAGAATGATCTATGCAAGTGGATCAAAAAATAATTAGTGAACATATTAGAATTAAAAAGAAATGTTAGGAGTCAATGTATGTTTAAATATACCAGAACATGGTTTTACAACAAAATGCATTTCAAGAGACAAAAAACTGTAAAAAAAGGGAAAATTCATAATAGTCACATGCAATCAGTAAAGTGACTGTAGGAATATTTTCTGGTTGATGTTATTAATTTTTAAAATTTGAAATATTGTATTTACACGCATATAAGATGCACCCCAGATTAAATTAAATCAAATAGACTACCTACAATATACAAATACACAAAATAAACTTATTAATAAAAAATTAACAAATCACAAAAATGGGCTGAAATGAGGTTAAATTACCTCAGAATGGCACATTTCCCTGATTTCGCCCTAAAATCATCGTTAACTTCCCCGAGGCACGCAGTACCAACTTATACAATTTTGGCAATTTTCATGATTTTTTGCCTTTTGTACACTCGTATAAGACATACGCAGGTATAAGACACACCCCAGTTTTTGGGCCTCAAAAATCGGAAAAAAAATTCATCTTATACGCGTGTAAATATGATAAAATAACACACCTTGGTGTTAAATACCGAGCTCACCCATCAACAGTAATGAAATAAAAATATCTTTCCCTGGTATAAATTAGGACAAGTTTCAGATTAACATGCTTGCATAAGATGCTATGGAGATATATATATGGTGAAGGTAAATATTTGCCTCACATCTGGAAGAGATAAAATTGACTCACGTGAATTTTTTCCCCTCAAGCACAATTCAAAAAAACCTGCCGAATGCATTTCAGTTCAGAGATCAGATAATTTCGGAGATGTAAGGATATACTCGTTGTAAGATAAAAATAAAATATTTATCAAGCCACTGAGATTCCTATTTGTTATCATCAGGCAAATTGGTAAATATCATGAATAAAAAGTTGTCTGTTGGTAACTAAAAAAATATTAGACAAACAAAAAACATGTCATGATCACTATACACAAATAAATAAAAGCCTTTTTTATATGCCAATAGTTAGTGATAAATGATTGATTTCCAATCAACAAGTACCTACTGTTTTATAGTTTGGTTACCTTAATCCATACGCGTTAAAAAAGTTGGTACTGATTTATAAACTCACTTCCCAGAGTAGCTTGAAGCATGCTACTACATGAAACATGTCTTGGATGACTCATGTATCTCATTATGCTGTAAATCATAAAGCAAATAGAGATCCTTGTAATATATGAAGACAAATAACCAAGACTCAAGGAAGTAAAGTGATACCAAGAAATAAAAATAATGCACACACTAGGTATTCAATTCAATCCTTGCATATAATTATGTGTATTTGTATATCTCTGGGGACTTGGAAATTTTTATGAACAAGTTATATTTTTACTTTTCAAGATGCTTTCAAAGAAGTGGTCTCTGTATTTATAAGTATTCCCCTAAACGGAAATAATGTGATCTGAGGTGAATAGCTAGGCTCAGTTATCTGTTGATGCTTTTTAATTTAGGGTTTGCATCAAAACTGCTTATGTATCTGTTTAATGATCATAGAGTTAATGCCATTTTTTCACACATTTTTATTGCTCATGAAATAGCACTTGAAAATTGCAATTTTGTTGATGCGTGATATTTTTTTCCTTAATCACTTGGCAAACTCCTAACCATTTATCCATTTATCTCCTGGTGCACACTACTGTGGAGACCTCTGGTTTAAATACTGGAATTAAAAAAGATAATGTTCATATACTTTTACCTTGTATTCCTTAACTGTTTCCGACCAAACAAGTACCTAGGTGGTCCACATAAGCAACAATAATAATACTTATCAATGGTTAGACTGACTTCGAAAATGGGTGTTTTTATTTCTCCAAAAGAACAAACTCAAAAGTTGCTTGTTAAGGGATAGAACATGTGACAAGCTAGATAATTTGTTATTAAACTTGTGCTAAGAATGATATTGATGGTTTTTTAGGATACTTTGACCAAATTGAGATGACTCTTGCAACTTACACTTTACAACACACATTGGTGTTACTTTCATAGCATTATTTTATATGAAACACATTGTTTATGATGAATAGGATATATTATTTTACAATTTAAACATTCAATCCCTGGACTTTTATAAAAAAATTATTTTTGTCAGTGGCAAACTTTTAGATAAAGTAATCGAAATTTTCTGTGCTCATTTTTTTGTAAATTACTAAATATGCAAATGGAAGCCATTAACTTGGTGCCTCACTCATAGAGTCTTGACAAGTCTTATAATTCATGGAGCAAGATTATGAGCTTAAAAAAATGACAATTCTATACAACATTTAAGGATAAAATGGACTTTTAATCAAGGAAAGACTGCCCAATAAATAAATTACAAATTCTGGAGGAATATCCTATGAGATGATTGAGGTTGTGACTTCTTGCATCATCAAATGCCGACTTACTGAATTTGATCTGAATCTCACAAAGGCTACCAGGGCAGTCTAGACCAAGTGCCATTAAGAGTCCATTTCAATTCCTATTTCAACAACAACTTAAAAATATATTTTTCAATAATCTTAACCATGATAAACTCTTTAAAATACATCAGGCAATAAAGATTTTTGCATCATCTGGTAGACCCTGCATTCATTAGAGTCATGGGAATATTTTTGAAAATTTATCTTGGAACACAATAAAATGTTATTTATGAAGTGAACATAGGTAAATTCAATTATACACAAACTTTGCTTATGGTTAATTTGTCCTTCTATAATTTATTTTCTTAATGTGTTTTTTCCAAAGAGCTATCTGTCGTGATCCACTGTTGTACTGTAACATGGTGTCTCTCCCACAAATAACATCAGTTAAATCTTTGGTTAGGATGCTACCTAGATCAAAAGTATTCCTCATTCATCAGTAGACCTCATTATGAATTAATTATGTTGAAACATTGTTAGAATAGAAGGGCACTTGATTTGTCCGTTCTCATTTTTATAAATAACTTCTTATAAATAAAAAATTGTAAAAATTTACTATAACACTATTTTCCAGAACTACACTTTATACCATTATTGCAGAAAATATAAAAAAAATTAATAATGGAATAGAATGTTGAAAATAAAATAGATATTGCTGTAAAACTAAATCTGAAACTAATGTAAATGACTACCTTTAAAGGTTAAATTTGTGTGCATGTATCTTTGTCTGAAACAGGAAAGGGTTGAAAAGCACTAAATTTCTCACTTCTTAAAGATCACCTTATATTAGGGAAGTTATGAAGCACATCACTCCTCTTGGCATTGTCCAGTATTTAGTCCCAACTTCAAAGAAGTAAATCACAATTCATAATCATATAATTCTCAACACTCACTTTCTTCATGTTTCATTTGGTTTCTTATCACCATTGTTACTACATAGCATGAACCCATAATGTATGTCAGATGTTCATGTCGAATACAAATCAACTTTTAGGCAATTGGTGAGTAGGCATGATTGGCTCAGTATAATTTGTGACAATCATGAAGAGGTTATAATCTTGACAAAGCTTCATGCCAGAAATGGAATCTGTGATTAACAATAGTTATTAGCATTAGGCAAGTACTCAGTAGTCTATGCCTCTTGCACACAACTCCTTAAAGTATTTACTATAAACCCAAGCATTCAAGAACTGTGTAAAGCATGAGACATCTCTCTATTGTTTTGAGTATATTAGTTTTGATGTTGAAGACCTTTTTCATTTATTAAGTGTACTCCAAATTTGGAATGTACATATTTTGTCTGAGAGCAATAAGAATTACTGTATTTTTTAAGAGTCATATTCCACAGTTTCATGTAATATTACTTTTGATGTCATAGACATTTTGTCAACATTGAGCACACAATAAATCGTAAAATGCATTAGAAGAAATTGTCACTCATACGAGCCACCTTTTCCATTTAGCAGGTTGTGACATCCTTTAAAGGAAAATGCACAGAATCCATTGCCCAACATGGTAAGTTTTGATGTCAAAAGATGATAATACACCTCATTCAACTTGGATGATAATATTCTACAAAACTCTTTTCATAAACAAATAGGTGCATTGCAATCAAAGATACTACTAAGGTTTTAGGATTACCTTGCTTGTTATTACACATCACTTCATAATGATCCTTAAGAAAGGACACACTTATGTCTTGGTCCACACGTACAATTTATATACGCCATAACCAACCTACATAATGAAGCAAGCCATTAATGATGGGAACTGACAGTTCTGATATTTCAATGATACCACATAATCCAGTCAGCTATGAATAACACAAATGCAAGTCAAAATTGTTGCAATTAGTAGCATTGAAAAGCTTTGGGAACTATTACTCCTTGTCAGTTTCATTCATTAGCATCATAAGGCTGTGCATGAGTAATTACTACCCTGTCTCTTTTGTGATGCTGGAGCAAGAAGTAACCAGTTATGCATTTCAGTTAATGTCTACAACATTTACTCTCTTTTTGGACACATGAAATGTTTTCATATGATACCAGTTTAAGCCACAGAAATAATCCAGGTATGTAGTGTCATTTGAGTAAGCATCAAGCCATTCATAAATAAATAATTGCCCTTGTTGTGTTGCCTTCAATCGCTGCGCATCGAGGGATCGATCCATGTTCAGCCTTTGAACCAAATCTTGTGTTGAGGCTTCTTTACTCCACAAAGTTGAGAGCATTTGGACCAAGGACGGCTGGCCACAGGATCATCAGCGGTGGACCCCTGCAGAGGAAGATGGACCTGCAATGGCTGGACCTATTTCCCCATGCAGAAATCTTCTTCCTGAAGAGAATGATGCCTCCCGTCGATGCTGCTGTGAGGTGGATGCAACTGCTACAATCGAAGTTGATGCCACTGATGTTGATGGCAATGGCTGCAAATTGTCCTACATGAAATGCACGAAATGAATGTCCTACTTCAATGAAATGCATCAATATAAGGTAGAGATGAAATGGATTCAAGAACTAAAACTAGAAAGTGGTGAAGTTGTGTAATACTGGACCTCCATTCACTTCCTTGTTTGGTGTCAACGCATTTGAAATATATAATCTCTCTTAGTCATTACACGAAAAGGCAAAACTGCATGACTTATTGAAATAACATTCTTTCATCAACCTGTTTCATCACAAAGGTAGTAACATCTTCATGGAGCACAGTGAAACTGTACAAGAACATCGTGAGGTAGGACCAACATGAAATATATGATTACCAAAGAAAGCTTATGCCAGTTATCAGTGTGAAAAATGCTTTACCACTACAAATCTGTGCATATGAATGGCCCAAAGACAAAAAATCTTTCTAAAAAATTGGTCTTAAAATTTTGCGAGAAGAGTCCAAAAATCAAATGAATAAATATTTTTTTATAAGACTTGTAACCAGGAATTAGGAATCAACTAATCCAAAGAACCACTTTTGTTTTTTGATTTGAAACAGCAGATCAAGGGTCTAGCTCAGAAAATTAACACCAATTGTTTTAATCAATTTTAATCTTTGGGGATTACACCTTAATTTTCCTCAATTTAAATTTATCCAACAAAATCAGCGATTAAATGGGATTACTAAGCAAAACTAAATTTTGAGGCCCTTTTTATGCATTAGAACAGTATAACACAGTTAGGTACCAATATTCTGCTATTAGATTTTAATGTTCTTAATGGTGATGTTTATGCACTCAAGTATTTTCAACATATTAATTTATATACACTACTAGAAGGGCTCTGCCCCATGCTATGACTGCCTAACCTTATCTACTTATTTCGTTCACTTAGCCATTATTTTTCGATGCTAAGAAATAATTTTCTTTTAGTTGTTTGTCAACACGCTTCTACCTTTTGTTTATCATAGACCCAAAGATGTTAGAAGGTACAGTAAAGGGCATATGCAAAAACCTATGGGAGTAAATCAAACCAGAAAGGGGGTGCTTCAGAAGGATTAAGGATTAAGCTACACCTCTTGTGCAAAAAGCTTTGCTTTTTCTATGGAGATTTCACATGTATTAAAATTGAATGTTGAAGTGGGGATTGGGTTGGTATGATATCTAGCCTCTCACCCCAAAGGCCTGGTTTTGAACCCAGGCATTAGTGGAGATTTTTCAGTAGTTAATAGGTCCCTACTAAATGTTGTGTGGAGAGATCTTCATGTTCTGTGCTCTACCCATAGGATATGATGTTTAATCATGGGCCCCTAAGAGCCTTACGTCAACAGCTGGCCAATGTCTATGCTGGGTTTCTCTCCACTGTTCCTCCGTTCCCCAAATTATTCCTCCTTTTTATGCAACTACCCACCTATCCTAAATGGCACAAATGGCCATGCCTCCGCCGAGTAGTTACTACTTCTGCTACCCAAGAATAGTATTGTGCCCAAACTTCATCACAGTGGTGTCAGTAATCTTCAAAATGAATATTTTATATCATTATAGATGCATTTTATTCCACTGTAAGTAAATTTTCTTCCTAACATTTGGTACGAATTCAACCTATTTAAAGTATGCATTTGGTGTTTGTTTGCCTGGTTGCACACTTTTCCATTGATATTTGTAGAGTGATTTCCTATAAATATCTTAGCTTTTCTGCGTGCATAAACAACTTCGCCTGTGAGTAGTAATTCCGTATGTCTGTGCCTACCGAAAATGGTCAATCTTGTTTCATAGATCAGCTGTTATGCTGCTTCCAGTACCTTCTGATGTCCTTACATAGGCCTACCTTCCTCTTACCTTGCCTAACATAATGGCCAATCTTGCTTCACTAATCAGCTGCAATGCTGCCTCCAGTGCAATCTAACCTCCTTGCATAGATGTCTTCCCCATGAATTCTTGTGAGAGTCAACTTCAACAATGCCTTTGGTCGTCAAGGTGAAGGTGTTTCCAAACTACACAGGTTGACAGATTTAAGTTTTTCTTATAGAATGTTTCATGATTTGAAACTGAAAACTATATTTCATGGTGAAAATTGAATTCTTGGTGGTATTCCCTTTCTTGAGGTTCATATCTGTTGTCTGTAGGATAATAGATAATACTTTTAATGTCAAATAAAAATAACACTACATGCTGAAAAACTTATTTTAGTGTTTATTCTGTTGGGACTAGGAAAAAGTGTTTAAAGTCGAGCTCGTGATTGTTAGGTCAATAAAAAGTAGCCCAGGTCTGATGATTTTCGCTTGTCTTAGAATGTCAAACTGGAAATTGGGAGGTCCGTGGTTCAAGTCACAGCTGAGTAAAACCTTTTTCAGTTGTGATTTGGCTTGATTTCATCTTCACCAACTGCCACCTCTTGGTAGCCACACTTTCGCAATGGGTGACATAAACCCCTGCCAATTACATGGTAAATTGACTTTTCGCTTGGTGGTGAGATGGAAGCATGGTGAACCAAACATGGTCCATGGTCCAAGTCCTGGCTGACAGTCCTTGGCAAGTCCTTGTGAGTCAAACTTTTTTCTGTTTTGATCTCACTTCATTCTATCTTAAATGAATTAAGGTGATCTTATAGTTGGCTTAAGTGAAAATATCTGTTGCCAGGAATATTTTCATTCTATCTTCACCATGTGCTTTGAGTGCATTTTTTTGTGTCACCGATCCATTTTCCTTATTCTATCCTTGCAAGGATATCATGGTGTATTTGTATTCGCCTCAGAGCATGTATTCAAGTTAGAATGTATAATATACATAAAACAGTCTTTTATATGACGAATCCACTATAATTTTTCCTTAATACTGTAAATTAAATTATGATTTCATAAGTGGACTACATTTTAAAATTATTGTTTTGATTAATATCTTGAACATTTGTAATTTAAAAAAACATTATACTTGTATTTTATGCTTATTGATATCTAGTTAGGATAGGTGGGTCATTTGATAAGGGTAGGAATTTTTCAAGGAATAGAGGAAGGATGCAGTGAACTCTAACATCAGCATTAGTCTGCTATTAATGAAAGGTGCCATGGTGACTACGATTTAATGCTCCATCGGATGAACGGTACACTGAGCTCGAAGTGCTTTCCATGCAGCGCCGAAGTTAGGACCAGTACACCCATGAAAAATCTGCGTCATCCGAGATTCGAACCCGGAATCTCGGGATGGGAGGCCAGCACTCAAGCCACCACACCAAGAGTGCTCCCTTTCAGTGCTAAGCTGAGAAAGAGGAGAGTGAGGTAGAAATATGGGAAATAAAGGGAAATACGACAAATAATTATAAGATCAAATACAAATGAGCATAGCATAATAAACTACGACAAATATGACAAATAATATTCTCCTAATATCGGCAACTTTACATAGCATTCTTATTTTTTATACTGATTCTTAATATCATTATATTAAATCAAATAAAAATCAATCTCAACCACTACTTTAAGGTCGTTTAAACGACTTTAGTCCAACCCATTATGGATGGGAGAGAGCTTAAGCCATCCCACATGTTGCATCCGGCAAACCATCACGTTGAAACCTCCTTTGAGTTCAAGCTTCAGCCAAGCATCATAGGGTTAGCTTGGTCTCACCTGATTGGGAATGCATTTTTTACCCATCGACGAGGTTTCCATCATAACGCAGTCCAAACTAACCAACCACAGTGGCGAGTCACACTTCGGGCTTTCGGTACTCTCCTCACCTCTCTGACTTCGTCGAGGACCGGAAGGAGCTCGTCCGTGGACATGGCCGTCTTGGGACTGGGGGAAGGCGTGTGGCCCACGCCGCACGAGGACGAGGGACCTTCGGCGACCTCCGAGAGGGCCACACCGGGGAGGCTCTGCGCGGGACGCAGCCCCGGGTGGTGGAGCGCGTTGGCCGCGGCAGCCGCGGCCGCGAGTGCCGCCGCCCGCTGCTCCCGCTGCTCCCTCTCCCGCTCGTAGCGCCTCAGACTGTAGCTGCGGGAGGATGAGGCACTGCTGTGGATCGATGCGTTGCTTGGACGACGGGAGCCCGCTGTGGGAGCATTGAGGAACGGGTTGGGGGTAGGTGGGGGGCGGGAGCGGTCGAAGCGGAGGTTAGGCGGGAGGCGGAGGGAGGAAGGGTACGTAAAAAAAGGGGGTTTGTGGGGTGGCGGTGGGGTGTGACGGGAAGGTTGGAGGAGGGGTGTGGCGGAGATAAAACGAGGCGTGAAGAGCGTAAGGTGGGTCGGGAAGCAGGCAAGATAAAACGGACGGATGGGATAAGTGGAGAAAAGTGAGAAAGAAAGGATAGAGTACGTGAGAAAGAGAGAGATGGAACGAGATTTTGATGCAGAGAGAACATGGGGAAGGAGGTTATGAAGAAGAAGGAACGGGGTAGAGGAGAGAGATGACCAACATTTTTTTTTGTTGACATTTTAGAGAAATGAGTACGGAAGGTCGAAAATAAATGGAAATACAGATATGACGAGAGGGAGTTCGAAAAGGGCAAAAGGTCGACGTATTGAAGAATAGCCGTTGAATTGACAAAGAGACGGGGAGAAAGCATGACAGTAACGTTAAAACACCGAGTAAACATGAAATATAGGGACATGGCATAGAAAAGAAAAGTAAAAATTTTGGGTCAAGGCATGGGCGAAACGGGAAAATTGAGTGGAAGAGTAATGCAATTGATTTCGACGAGTAACAGGGAAGGGGAAAGGAAAGATAAAACATCCAAGAAAGCAAACGCGAGACGCATATTGCAATGAATGATGCACACGCCAAAATGTTGTAATTTACGTTTAGCGGGGACAAGGAGGCGAAAAAGGGTGAAGACATGATGCGATTTAAGATGGCCGCAGAGGTTTTCAGAGCGAAAACAAAAAGAGTAACGAAGCCGGAGATTGAAAAGGAGCCCAAGACAAGAGGAAGAGGAAAACATTGAGTGAGAGCAGGGAGGGGGTGAACAAAAGAAGCACAACGTTGAAAGTTTTCATGATCGTGTTTGCAAAGGAAAAGTATGGAAGGAAATATTGACGAGAGGCGGCAGGTGGTAAAAAGTCGGGTTCCGCGGGAGATGCAGAAAAGGTTTGGTGATAACGATTGAAGATGTTATGAAAGAGTGAAAAAAGATTAAAATGGAAGAATCATTCAACATCGTCGTGAGATTTATCAAGAATCCGATTTCAGAATTGGATAATTTTGAAAAATGTGTAGTTTGGCACAGAAATAAAAACATGAAGGGGAAAATACGTGAGGCCAGTAAAAAGAGAGAACATATCAAAAACACAAAAAAGAATAGCATAAAGAGCAGTTTCAGCGAAATGCAGAGGTAGTTCGATGGTGGAGGGAGGGGACAATCAATATAAGGAGCGAGAAAACGCGCAAGGGGTCGGTTAATTAGAGTCGGGTGTTGTCGGGAGAAGAGCAATAAACGGAAAAGAGGAAAAATTCGCAAAAAGTAGGGAAAGGAAGAGAGGGGAATATTCGAGTTGGCGAAATTAAAACGAGGGAGGAAGAGTTCTCGAGATGATTGGTTAAGAGGAGAGGTGGTGAAAACAAGTTAGGATGGGGGATAAAACGAGGGAGGGGAGAAGCAAAAAGAACGAAACAAAAGACGAACAGCAGGAAAGCAAGGGAAGTCAATGCACGGAACGAGAGAGGACGAGAAGCGGCGAGGACGTTTATGGAGCCAGGAGGAGAGTGGTGGGCGTAGGAATGTTTAACAGTTTGCAAGTTCGTTCGACAGTTCGTGGTCGACGAGAGAGAACATGGATGAGAAGAGAAAGGGCGTCGAAGGGCAGAAGGGCGAGCACGCGGAGGGAGGAGGAGGAGTGAGGTTCGAGGAGGTTGTCAAGTGTATTCAAGGGTGCAAAAGAGGGAAAGAAAATCAAATGGGAGTACGAATAGCGGGAAGCGAAGATAAGAATAAATGGAAGGCGAAGAAGGTGGATATATCATTCCAAGCAGAGGAGGAAAAGTGCACGTAGACCGACGGGGGTGTGGCAAATGCATGGAGAAGGGTGAGGGGAGATAGGCGGTCGGAGAATCGGTCGTTTTTTTTCGGGGTCGTAAAGAAAAAGGTCACAGGGGAACGACGTTTCACGCCAAAAAAATAATACACGCAGGGCGATGGAGGGAGGTGATTGTGCGTGGGACGAGGAGGATGGGTTCAGTCGTGGACGAAAAGGGTTTCGGGAGGTGGTGACGGCGGTGGGACGATTATTTATACGTTCGTCCCCGGAGAGGCGGATGCGGGTGGGAGGCGGCGGACGTCGGAAGCGTTCGCGATTCGTCATCGCATCAAGCGGGGAAATGAGAAGATGGGGAAAGGCAATGCCGCCGTATGACGGTGAGATGGCGCGTGGCGAGAGATCGAATCGAGGGGAGTGGAGAGTTGACGGGATGGATTAGAGGAATAGGCGTCGTTGGACCGAGATACGGACGGGAGGAAGGCCGGCGCCAACGTTTTGGGTGAACGCGGCGGCGATGGGTGACGTTTTCGTCCCGGCAGGTGTTTCGACGGATCGGATATTGGTTCCAGAGATTGCAATTTTATGTTCGGGGCGAAACAAAATGGCCGAGAGGAATGTGATCCCGGGAATAAGCGATGCAGGGGCGGTGTTTGTGAAAAGGGGGAATATTTGAGGCGGGGATAATTACAGAAGGGCGGAAGAGGTGGGGTTTGGAGCAGTGGAGGCACGCAAGTGACCGTTGGAATCCAGCGAGGTCCGGTATCAGGGAGATGTTCGGGGGCGAAAGGAAGGCAAAAGAAAGATGACATGTTAAAAACAATGGGTCTCCACCCATTCATGTCAGAAAATGGTGTATTGATGGCGAAAAAATTTTGCAGTTCACTTTGATACTCTTCAATTAAAAAGTGTCATCATTTGATAATGTTGCAATATTCAGGAATCAAAATTATTCATTGAGCACAAGCAAGTTCTAATGTCAAGTAACCTGATTTAAGTTGTAAAAATCTGTGGGCACAAATTTGAGCACATACCCTTGACATTATAATTTATGCGATTATTGCTTTTAACATGACAATGTTTCACACAAATAATCATTTCCACCAATAACACGAAGATACATTTACATATATATAGAGCTTGCATGCAGAACTCAGAAAATAATGAGCTTACAGGCATGATGGATCAATAGAGAGAGATTATGAGAAACAATTAGGATATAAATGCTACAAAAAACATGCAGGAAGCCGTAAAAACGATTGATTAAAAATGAAAAATCGGCCAAAAAGAGTAGGCGCGGTGAGTCTCTATAAATGTTGAAATTCATACCTTCCAGATGTTTCATTGTGTTGGGAGGAATTGCTGAATTGCGACTTAGAGGATAAAAGCATTTAAGCTATTCAAATCAATCAGCCTGTGCCATAACATGGGGCAATCCTTTCCATAGGACATTCTTTATATACCCCAGTCCCAGTTAATTTGTGATACGATTCCGGAATGAATATTATGAACGTATAGCCGTTATCAGTTCATAGAAGCCTTTTATTGAAGAGAATTCTTTGCAACGCAATGCTAAGCGCAACTTTTTCCTTCAGAATTCATGCAATCTTTTTTCAAAAGTTAAATTCTCCATAAAATAATCTGAGGAAATTTTTAATAATTTGAATGTTCTTTTTAAATTCTGGAAGACTGTGATTCCACAAAATTTAATAAGAGGCTAAAAATCACTTTTGATGATAGTTCATAGTGAAATCTGCAATTTTTATAATCATTTCTCCAAAACACTTTGGTGTACTGAGTGACATTTTCCTTCAGACTGGTAGCAATAATTCTCTCTTTAAAGAAGACATTAAATTAAGCTAGAATTTTTTCCAATCGTACCTTAATTATACTCGTATGGGGTCGTGGTGTCCTAGTGAGTAGAGCGCATAGCTACCGACCGGAAGGTCCCGGGTTCAAATCCCGGGAAGAAGCCTTTCTGGACACCCCCACCTAATATCATCTGCATGTCAGAACTTCGTAGGAAATCGCAGGTAGCCCAGGGAAAGGAACTGGCCCCTCTACCCCCTATGTGTGGATTTTACACACCAATGGCTTAGGAAGGGATGAGCTTTACCATCTCTTATCCAAAACCAACCTTCGGGTTGAACACTAACAATCCTTAAATGATGGAATATCTTATGCTGAATCAGAGGAAGTGCTATTAATTAGATTCCTCTGCTCCCGATTATAGAATTAAATAGAAATTAACAATATGTGAGTGGGTGATCCAACAAATGGTCAAATCAATAACGATTTAGGGAAAGAGAGGGCGCCACGCTACATTTAATCTCAGAAGAAATTGTGTAGCTGCTTAAGAAACAATCCTATGGAATGAATATCTATGAATACATGACTTTGGTAGATAATAAATCGCACGCAGCATCGAAGATGTTAAACATAAGGCCTCTAATTACAGCTGACAGGAAGCAGCGTAACAATATCACAGTAAAGGGACCTTAGCAACTGTATGGCGACATTTTTATGCACGATTCGCAGGCGGCTATGAGAAAAAAGCAAATTTTAGCTCCCTTCTAAAATATAGACCATTCAAAACAAATAACATGCAGGCAGACAAAAGCAGCGAAGATGAAAATATAGCGCATACTAGCAATATTAAATTAGCGCGAGAGATTAGTCAATAGCGTTTTATTAGAGGAGGCGTTAGGTTAGGTAAGTTAAGAGATTTGCACTTAGAATATCTACGTAAAATGGATACAGTGAGGAAAAAAATTCAATATACATATGTCATAGTTAGGTGAGCTTCGGATGTTATATGTATTTGTGCTTCATATAAGTCGTGCATTAGCATTCATTCATGTATAATTCAATTATTAATCTACGTACCTGTTGTCTAAATTTACGTGTAACCTTCTTTCTCGCAATTCTTACATTTAACAATTTCATCTACAAGCATATATACTTTACTCCCGTATCAACTACGTATCTGTGATCTACTACGGGTTCCTAATTTGAACTCTTGCGGGTGACTCAGTCGCAAACAGCTGAAACCTTGAGGAGGCATGCAGAACAAAGAAGCGAATGTGGATTTCCTTGTAGAAGGACTCATGCTTTTAATTCACTAACCTTGAATCTTTATGAAAAGAATTAGATAAATAATTCGATGGGTTGACGAGTAATGTTGCTGAAATGAATATAGCAGCAAGTAGAAAATTACTTGATCCTTTTCATCTGATGAAGTGTACTGATGAAGACACATTGAGACTAAATGACTCATGTTTATGACAATTGGATGGTCCTTCTGGAAAACAATAATGGCTTCAGAGCCTAATCAATTTTACGGGGAGGAGAAGTTAATTGAAGAGAAATGGGATTATATTTCCTGAAAGCATCGGCTAAAATAGACCCAATGTTCGCCATCGTTACACAGGAGACGGGCCAGAGAAGTAAGCCAGAAAATATCCAATTTCACACCATTCAATTCGGTATCCTGTCGACTTATCGGGCTCAAAACGTGGAAGGCATAAAAGGGACCCAGTATAATAAAATCATTTGGCTCGAGCATATATTCCAGTTGCTCAAACGTGGCATGAATATATACATCAACGACCTAAATGCCATTGAATCCATAAATGAATCAACAGAATATTATTTCCTAATGAAAAGGAGTTTTGTTTCCTCATGACGGCAGATTGGGCGTTGAGACAGATTTGAAGCATTATGTTTGCCACTTAGAAACTGAGGGAGTAAGAGGAAAGCAAGTGGAAAATTTAATAATATTCAAAGATCTAACTCCTATTGAACCTTACGCAACACCGTAAGTCCTTGATGTGTAAAGAACGCAAGTGTTCTTATCTATAATATATTTCCATTCTCTATAATTTTATTTGAGTGTTTTACGGACTTTGACACTACTTAGGAACCAAGATACTAGCACGTGAAGAAAAGGGTAGGTATTACGTGAGAAACAATAAATGTTTCGTATGTGGCGACTAGACTTTATATATATTTTCAGAAAGAAAAAAGTCAAAATATCAATTAAGTTCAAGTGTTCCGACCGAAATAAAGAAATTTACGGAGTGAAGCGGAAAAGAATACTTCTTTGCCAAGAAGTGCTGATTACAACTTTAAAGGATTTTAGCACAAAAAACAAAAACAAATCCTCAAATGTTTTCTTTAGGAATAAGTTTTAATTAAGCTTTTAGTTCGAAAACTTTCAAGTCAAGTAATGAGGAAATGGGTTGTGATGTTCATGGAATTGAATTGAATGATTAAACAGATGGTAATAAAAAATTTACAGAATAAGTGGAATCCTTTAACGACAATAAGGAAGTCTCAAATCAGACAAACAATAAGCCTCAAATCATCGGAGTAACCCCTCGTTGTTCTTCAATGCTTCGAAACGCTCAACGTTAATGAACGTTGTACATATTTTTCCTTCACATTATTTAACATCTTCAGACAGGTAACGTAAATGAGGGATATTTCTGAATATCAATGATATGAATTCCCTACGCCTTTAAACCCTTCTCATCTCCCAGGAAATTATTTAAACCTGGAAAATTAAATTTAGAGATCTTTGGTTTAGTATTTGATTTTTCTCCGTTTAAACATCAGCATTTGCGTTGTGGTCGCAGATGATTTCCGCTACCGCAGCACTTCCTATCACAAAATGATCCTGGAAGTTCATTCTTAAAGTTTACTTCTGCATCACAAACATCATGTGTAACGTGTTTCATTAAATAACTGTAAAACTACATATCTGAGTCACTTTTTACACGTCTCAGATACATATAAAATGACAATTAACAAGCACGGGATATAATGAATTGAACAGGTATTGATTAGAAAACTCTTGACAAGACACTAAGAATACTGACGCCAAGATTATGATAGCATTGATGAATTCCCTATACCCAAATCTCTTGAATATTTTAGTGATTTTAATTTTAATTACTGGTAAATATTAAACTACAAAAAAATAAAGATCTAGCGCCTGCCTACTCATAACAGTTAAGGTAGAAAATGGGGCCTACAAGTATGAGCGACAAAATCCTGCTCATTCAGTCGCAAAGTGATGTCTCCCGTACTTCACATATTTTAACGATTCATAGAGGCCATTAATACAGGTTTTTTCTTCACTGACGAGCATGTTAATTTAACAATAATGGAAGATCCTCAGTGAAAACCTATTCTTCCGGTATAAACTAACTTTTCTCGGGCGCAGTAGAGACGGACAAATATTAAATATTTAAAATATATCGATTAAAATCTCTAAAAGACGAATATGGCTCCGCGACCTCCAAAGTTAACGTTTTTGTGTACAAGTCATTCCCGATATGCAGCCAGTATTATATTTAATATTTTATTTATTTATATTTACATTAACGATTATCTCCCTACGAAATGGTACTGGAGATTTCCCAATGGTTTATTCCTGGGTAACTTGATAGGAAATAGTGAGGAAAAGTCTTTGGTAAACTTTTGAGAAAAATTGAACTTTGCCTTTCTTTTAATAGAGCTTTTAAGTGTTCAATTAAACTTTTATAAATCAGATCATACTCCACAACCACCATAAGTGAAGGAAAATGGCTTGCTATTCCTTTGAATTGTCCCAAGAACTCCTTATCCAACTATTTCGTAGGCCAATAGGATATATTTCCCCCCGAAGAAGCGCCGAAACTTATGCAAAGGTGTACGTGGCGTCACCCTGAGAGAAACCACACATCCAAGACCTGTCGAGAGAAACGAAGATCCCTTCGCCTCCTGGGGAGGCAGCGCATGAGTTTGGTCGGAGATGGGAAGACATCTGAGGGGAGGATATCTCCAGGGTCACGGGGTGTGGGAGGGTTCTGTCAGGTGGTGGCGGTGGCAACAACGGCGGCGGTTAAGGAGAAGGGAGGGGACGGAAACAGCGCCCGGGTTTTGACAGGCGGTGAGGGAGGGAACACACAAAGTGACAAGTAGCGCAAACTTCTCATTTCTCAATCCGATCACTTTCTCATTTAATTTTAACGTATCCATTTTGCTTGCGGGGGAAGGGGGGAGGAGGAAATTCATTTGGGGGAAGGATATCGGCACACCGCCATCACCTCTGGATTTACTACGACGCTGCGAGGTGGAGGGTTCATCATCCTTTTCGTTGACGAATTGGACGCCGTCAAATTCCGCTCCGGCGGCCAGGGCAGTCGCTGTTGTCTGAACGTGGCAAGAGATTAGTAAGATGGCCGCCGCTCGGGCCGCACCTGCTCGCGATGACGAGGCGGGAACGAGCATGGTCGCCGACGAAGGCCTGCGGGACATTCGGCCCGCGCCGGGCACGCCGCTCCCCGCCGATGTGGGGCTGCTGCGCTGGCTGGAGCTCCGCGAAGACGGCCTCTGGTGGTGGTGGTGGTGGTGCACAGCCAACGGGATGCCTGCGGGCGGGACACACAGACACACGGGGCTTTTCGAAGAGAGGCTGCGGAAGACTCGGCCGACATACACTATCCCTTTCCTCTTTTCATTCAATAATGGGGATCGGATGGTCTGGGGAAAGAGGGCGGCTGGGATTGCACGCCTGAGTCGTTTATCCAGGAGTTATCTAATGCCGGATGGGAGCCATATTTGTTGGCTTTAATCCTTCAAACCAAAATCTGAAAAAAAAGACTTACTCCCATGAGGCCAATTGCCAGCCAAGGGCGTTATTATAACTCGATTATGACAACAGCCTCGGAATTTTCCTTGGTATTCTATCCATTAAGGTAGGTCCCGATGGACTATTTCTTTGTCAATTCAAGGAAGTATTCCTTCCTGTCATCTTAACATACTCTCTCATCTACTGATATAAAATATACACCATCTGTATTCCTATTTTCATTCGTCTTACATCATTACTTCTAGATTGGCCTTCGATATGTCATTGCCCCAATTTACCCACTTCATTAGCCACCTTTGTCTTTTTCTGATTCATAACGTGTTAATATGAGTCGGAACAATGATGAATCGTATCCTGGTGTAATAATTTTAAAGACCTATAGTATTCCTTAGGCAAAATACAATGCATATCAAATTACTTAAAAAAGATCTATCGTCCAAGAAACCTTAACTACTTTTAACTAATGCATGAAGTATCCAAAAACACAATTTTTTTAATGTAGTATCAAAGTGAAGTCCATGACAAAAGCAAGATCCAAATTTTAGCCTGCATTAGATAATTAAAATTAATTTATAGATCAATCACCAGGGGGTTGTCCCTTTTGAACCTTTACATTTGCAATAAATGATTTTTATCATCAAAATAAATGCTTTTGACACCTCGCTGATAATGACTATTTACACCATAAAAAATCAAGGAATTAGAAGCTCACTCCAAATGTGAATAAACCATTGGCTTGACACGGGAAACCCTTCAAGTAGGATAAAAAATAATCCCAAAAATATTTCCCAGGACTATTTCTCTGAATAAGTATTTCCCAAAAATCATTTAAGCTAAATGATGACCAATCTTTGAGGAGCTTCTCATTGATTCACAGCTGTAGAGATCTCATACAACGTAATCCATAAGGGAGGATGAAGAAAATAGGTGCCTCTAATAATTCCCAATTCGAAATCAAAAAGGTTGCGAGTTAACCCTCATCGACTCCTTTCAGCAGCGCCTTTTGAGTCAAACCAGTTCGAATGTTTTTACCGAAAAAGATTCGCGGCCCTCTCTCCAAAAGGGGACCAAATGGAGAGAGGGCGTTTACACTTTGGGGAAAGGGGGCGGCCGCGGAGCATGAATAGATTAACGTTCAAAGGGGCTCCGAGGTTGGCTGTGTGTGTTGCATGCGGCAAGGGTGGGTCCATGCTCGAACACAGCCGCGTCGCCAATACGGGGAAGTGCGAAATGTGTTGAAGACGGCGACGGAAGGAACGGCATCTGACACCTAGGGCTAGCCAAAGCAATCAATTTCCTTCCCCTGTGGACGCAGCGTACAACTACTGAGACCGTTAGACAGGGAGTTTGCTCATTGGCTCCACCATTGGGACAGCGTTTCGGCCACCAATCAAATTATCGGAGAATTCGATCGTCGCGCTTGAAGCAATATTTTTTGTGACTCATTTCTCAAGCTGGAATTTTGTGGATTATTGACAGGTGCAATTACCACCACAGCCGAATACAAGGCTGAAAAAAGACAGCTGTGTTCTTGACCACAACGGTCACGTTTATGTATGTACCTTCCAAAATTTCACTAAATACACTGCATTCGTGAGGAAGCTACTGCATCACTTGGAGCTGCTTCCCTTGCAAATTTTGGTCCCACAATGCGATGGGTGGATCGGTAGGGATTTTTAGGATACTGATCGAATATCCAAAATCAACTGCTTTAAGCGTTCTTTTGTTCATCCATTCCAGTAGCTGGTTTGGAGCACAGCGTGCCTTTTGCATGAAAGAAACTCACGAATGGGCAGCTTTCCAAAATAAAGCGAATAAGTGGTGACAATGAGGGAATCAGTCGTGACACAAGGATGGGAGCGTAAAGATACGAGACAGATGTACACAGAGAAAGATTTCCTTTTACGTGTGATAGACGATAATTAAAGGAAACACATAAGTTGTTCCAAAACTTTCGGATTCCAAACGGCTTCTCTCTCAGAAAATATGATGACACAAAATGAGTTAGTAACAGGTAAAAAAAAACTTTATTTAGAAATAAGTGTGGATATTAAAAGGCAGAAGAAAGCCATAAAAGCGCATCCAAACACCAGAATAACACATGATAGAGATAGATGGATGAGAAGAGAGTGAAAATGATATTTGAGAGCCACTCAATGCACAAAGAAACACAGACATATTCAGCACTAAAATTACACACAAACTAAAACAGTGATGAATAGCATAACACACATGACTGCAGTGGTGATAACCATACACACGGGCAGTGATCGAGATTTTTTTTGGCAGGCGTGCAATTTGGGTATGGCAATCAATCGGAAAGAGAAAATTTGCATGGATCACGAGAGTTTTAACTTGAGGGAGGAGTTGATAGATATCATGAAGAGAATCTTTGACTGAATTATTTAGTAAAGATGAACAAATCTCCTGCTGTAAGAATCACTTGCATTGATAAAATATTGCTCTAAAAGTAATTTGATGAAAAAGAAAATAGTATGTAATTCCTTTGAAATAGGCCCAATTAAAAATATTTAAGGCTTAACCAGCGAATAGTTAAAATAGAATTTTCTCGTGTTTCAAACCGTGTGATATCGTTAATGGGCACTAACATTTCAATGACCGAGTCCACCATCATCATCATTCACTCCATTGACGATGGCGTACTCAGTTATCGATACATTAGTGCCCATTAATGACATCACCCGGTGTGAAACCAGAGAAAATTCTATTTTAAGGTCCAATTTAGTTTTGCTCATTAATTTCCCTGAAAGATGTGTTCCAGAATAACGGAGAATTTTTGGAGGAAATGGAGTTAAGACGCAAATCTGATAGGTATAAATAGCTTTGTAATATATTGATGAGCGAAATCATTTGAGTTTTGTCTCCAAAAGTTACCAAACATGATACTAAACTGATGAATGACGCAACACGGCACAGAATATTGGGGCGTAGTCACCAGTCTTAACCTGATCATTTTTTTGTTTCCCTCTAAGCATTACGTCGTCCACCTTACAAGTCGATGGTAGGATGGTAGGGATACTGCCTACAACTCAAGAATTCGGGGATTATGATGGATGAAGTTATCAGTTATTAAAACTGAATCACTAGCGATAATAGTGATAGTTAACTAGGTAATTACTTTAGATAAAAGGATCAGTATACCCAGGCCTCTATTCATAAATACCTACTGAAGCTAATTTATTAGAATTGATATTAAGATAATCCGGAATAATTTACAGGGAATTTTGTTGAAGCACTGAAAAAATATTTCCTTCGCAGATAGCCGATAGTTTTTTTATTTTCATTGGATACGCCCACACTACTTTATTTCAATAGTTGCCTATTACACGTTGCGTCGAAACAGATGTAGTGTTAAAACGCTTAAAGGCAATGCATACATTATGAGCAGCAATGACAAGAACTAGCATGTCAATTATAATGAGACTTCCTAAAACAAATAGAAATAAAGATAAAAGGGAAAAATAGTGATATTTAATGAGAATTCCATGAAACCCGAATTCTTTAATAGTACTTATAAAACAAAAATACAGATTCGCATCTAAAATGATTTGCCAGTCAATATCATTCAAACTGAGTTCAATTTTAAATTCAAATTACTTATAATATGTTTAATACTTTTCTTTGCTTTATCTATACGTGTTTTCTGCTATGTAAACGCTGTCATTGGCTATAGATTACCTTATATAAAAATTTATTTTCATGAATCAGGATATCACTAGTTTGCTTGCGTAAACGTTTAATTGTACTACCTTTGCAATACAAAAATATTGCACTAGGATATATTTTATTTTTTTCAACTCAGGAAAATCTTAGCATCATTAAGGAAAAATATCTTCTCTATGGTACAAACGATTCAAATGGGAGAGAAAAATGAGGAGAGAGAATGCTTCATTCATTTGTAATTAGCAAATATTATATCCGACCACGCCAATAAAATAAATAACATATGAAGCACTGGGTAAACATATAACAGTGAAAACTATTAAAAGGTCGTGCTGAAACATGAACATATAACATGGAAACCATGAGATCTGTCTGGTACAATTCTGGTACTTCACCACAAGGCATTCCACAAAAATAACTCTAAGGGTTGCCAACACGTTGGAGAAAAATTCTTACAGTATTTTCGTATCATATATCTACATTGTCTAGAGAAGAAAATATTTTAGAGTAGTTAACGATTTCTAATGAATAAAATACCTATCATTACATTCTACAAACAACTAGTACGAGCCAATTATTAAAGTGAATTTTTATATTAAAATGCCATGCTATATAAAATTGTTAAGTCTACATCTAAGTATGTTAAAATAAGCATTTGAAATTTTTACAAAATTTTAGCCTACAAATAGTTTTCAAGTTAGCGATTGATTTTCCTTCCAATTATTGAAATTGGACGTCAATGGAAGAACTCACACAAATGTCTTTCCTTCCTTGGAAACCGCTAAAGTATATTCATTAAGTTGATAATGCACGAATAACTTATTGCTACACAACTGTTACTCTTTAGCTAAAGCGTAGTCTTACTCTTATCTATATCACATAAAGTGTATATACTAGCTACGATATCCTACGAACTACGGAAATTAACTATGAGTAGGGTAAATAAGATGCCTTCAATATGAAAATGTACAAAATCGAAGGATGCACCTTATTTTTTATGGATATTTCTAGAATGCGAATGTTGGCAACTCTTGCGCACAGTAACATCAAATACATTCAAAGAGCACATCAAGTTATCTTGGAGCGACTAATAACCTCAAGGGTGGTAGTTGCGTGCCCGGGATTATTAGTTATAAATACATTTACCTATCTATTAGGGTTAAGACTCTGGAACCATATGCTAGTGGTGTGAATCTAGGATATTTGTAAGAACCACTACCCAATTTAGTATTGGGGTAGCTCCTTTTACCTCTTGGCGTCCGCAAGCAGGTTATTAGCAAGAAATCCAATGTGATGCGGTTGCAGGAAAGAAAGGGATTGGTTAACGCACTATTTGGGGTTTCATTACCTTTCACTTGTAAATGATCAAAAACCAAAAATGGCAATTACTCATAAATATTCATACCTTTTCGTGTCCATAAATTCATGATTGAAAACTATGTTCAGTGAAAATAAAACACACAAAACACTTCATACGAGATGAAGCAATAGAAGATCTGCTAGGTAGATAGCAAAATGCACGAAAAACATGAATAATTTCATAAATATTTCTGTTTGGAATGGATGATACTTGAAATAGTTCAATTATTTAGCCTCCAGAAATAAATTTTAATTGTAAGGAACATCCATCCATTAAAAAAATTACATAATTAAATCACAAAAGACTTGACTCAGATATAACACAGCTGTGATAGGAAAATGGCAATAATACGTCTTACAAAATACTACAATGAGTCTCCTCTCGTCATATAAATAAGTATGATTATTTTTTTCCTGTTTCTATTTATAAACGAAAATGCTATTAAAGTTCATTTTGCACTCATTTAAGTTATTCCCTCATTTCTGACAAAAATAGCTATGCTAATAAGGGAAATTTTTGTCATAAAATTGAAATCGTTTACATTTCAAGTTTAAAAACAATTAGGTAATGTATAGAATGATTGAAGCATCCCAAATGATTTCACCAAAACAATGACAGGAAATTAAGCTTCCAGGTTGTATGAAAATGGATAAATCATTTGAAATGAAATATCATTATGATAACATCGAGAGAGTTCATCCAACAACCAGTTTCCAGAATACATTCTTAGAACAAATTACAGCAGTGGACAAGTAAAATTTTCAAACCCAATCACGCACTTAGACAGTCACCATCAAGAGCACACGGATGTACGGGAGGGGCAAACTGTAGCTCTCGCTAAACATATTTAAAAAATATTAGTTAGTAATCTCATATCTAGCACAACTAATACTGTGGTGTTTCCCGCAAACACTTGTCAAATAAAAGAATGAAAATGGCATAAATGCCTATATCGGAGTGATGAAGTTGCTATAGTGGAGCGTAATCAATCATTTAACATTGATCATACACGATAAATTCACATATTAACACATCTGAAGAGAAACATCACATCTGAATGGAGATATTACCCAAGAAAAGGAGCGCTAAATTAATAATTTCCCACCATTTCAACACAACTAAATTAATTGACCAATAAATCAAGTTACACCCTATTTCATTAATAATACTGGAGCAAATCTGAATTATTTTCACCATTCTTCACTATAAACTGAATTTATTTCCGCTCTCCGAAAGGCCACATCTCTTCCCTTGCGTCATCTTATGGGTTAAACTAGTATCTCGACTCATTAGGATTGGATGAGTGGTATCATGGTAGAATGGGTTCGTTCATCCCTTCGACCGCGGGCCGTCATTCTTTGAGCGGGCGGGAGGAAGTCGTCGAGCGCATAGGCACACGCAGGCGAGTACTTACCAGTTTCGGAAGAGAAGAGGATGGGTGGGGCGAGGTTGGCGTTGGCGAAGTGACGCGGCCGCGCGAACCGGGCGCGGGAGAAGAGTTTGAGCACGAAGCAGATGAGGGCGGTGAAGACGGCGAGGCCGGAAGCGACCCCGAGCAGCGTCGGGACGTCCGTCGTCAGCAGGACGAGGTCTGCAATGGAGAGGAGGGGTGAATGAATAACAATCATTTGCTGGTCTACCGCTGGTAAGGTAAAGAGGAAGACATACTATACAAACGTAACATTCATTTCTTTTATTAGTGATAAGGTAAGTTAACATGAACATAAAATTGTTACTCCAAACCCTGTCATTCATGTGGTGTCCCCATTCAGCTCAGCATACCTCCAATTATTCCACCCAAACTTATCGTTCTCCTCCATCACACAGCATCCTTCCCTCTACTACGTACTTCCAGACACCTTCGCCACTTATTACCTCTTCAATCCAATCCCTCTGCCTTCTCCTTGTTTACTATATCAACTTCCTTTCCTCTCCTACAATCTTTAGCACTATCGTATTCCTCTTCCTTTCCACCCACCTATCGTCATTTTTCTCCATATGAATGCAACATAATTCCTTAGTCTATTTCCATCTTCTTCCTTGAAAGGCTATGCTTCGGGGCCATACCATTCCATGATCCATATTAAGCTTCTTACCAGTCTTTTTTTACGACCCTACTCAAAGATCCTGTCATTATTCCTAGCTTACGAGCAAATACCATATTTTTTAACGCTTTCCTCTTTGTGCCTCGGTGCTGCTATATCTTTTTTCTTCCAGCTAATTATGCAGGTAGCTAAATTTCTCTACCTAATCCAGCTTGTTTTCCTACTTTTAAATTCAATCTGGTCCTTTTTGTTCAGGAAAATCTCATCATTTTGCATCATCCCGTAATCTATTCGAAACCTTTCCTGAAACTTAAATCAAGGCTGGTGGGATTTAATCAGGGATGTCAACCTTGCCATATTTACCGGGAGACTCATGGAATGAGTCGACATTTTCTAAAATCTCTCGACCCCGGATTGAGGTCCTTACATTTCCAATCTCACTCAACAGCACGATTATCCTACGGGTGATATGTTATATGGTTTATTTTGAAGGAGATGTTCTTGACAAAAGCGATACCATGGGAACGATACTCTGGAGATCTGACAGAGACTCTGAATATTAAATTATTCCTCCCATTTAAAGCAATATTTAACAGGATGGTTTTTGTAGGAAGAAATTGAATTTAATTAATAATAATTGGGTATGAGTGTTGAAAATTACGAATGAGCCATACATTTGATTAATCGAGTACTCTAATTCATGAACAACTTTTTCAGCACTATCAGCTGGTTTATATTACTTTGCAGAGGAAATCGTGACAAATCCTCTAAAATTTAATACTTAAATGAACCTAGTGCAGTTTAGATAATATTCTACATACATATTCTATTCCTTACTGAAAAATGCACATTCCGTGTTATTTTTAATTATGAACCTGACTTAAATTTCTAAGTCTATTGGAAATTTCTATTATTGAAGCGGACATTTCTTGGAACGGACAGTTAAGGAATTAGTAATCTAGTGCAATAGGGGTAGGAGTGTGTTCAAAGCATTTGACCTTGCAATATAAAATGGGTTAATCCCAGTAATTTTAATGATACGTAAACTGTCCTTTAGCAGCACTACAATATATCAAAAAATCAATGCCCATTCGAAAGCAAAAGGAGTATTGGCGGAGTGAACATGTGGTATTCACAGTAACGGTTCCCAGCTCTATAACCAGGTCATAGGTTTCACGGGTACCAGGAATCTCGGCCCGTAGTACAATTTATCCCCAACGGAGATCCTATGATGCTCAAGGCTAGGATTTCTTAGGAAAAATAATTTGTTAGTGAAGAATATTTAACACCAACCACAAAACTGTAATCTTATATAAATCCCTTAATATTGCAGTAATGGACATTTTAGAGATAAGTATTTCATTTTATGGAAGGTGGAAAAAACGACAAATTTAAAAGGACAAAATCGTTAACGAAACCAATCCGGCAAAGCTTTTACTGGAGAACGTTAAAGTCACAAATCCTGAAATGAGTACCCAGTATTTTTTGCTGAAAATTAATTCCTTCCTAAATTTGATCCAATTAAACTAATGGATAGCTAATATTTCGATCGCCTCTGAAATTAAATGTATTCGTGTAGGTCACTGGCGTATTAAACAAAAAATAGAACTCTCATAAAAATACAACACTTAAAAAATACAGAAACCATAAAATACAATATTATGTAATTTTAAACCATATATACTAGCCCGTAACCGTTCATTTACATTAATTATTCTCTTGAATTGTATGCATGTATATCTTAAGTAAGTGCTGTTCAGATAATATATTTCTATTAATAAAATTAGCGTATTAATCTTTGTGAAACACTCACACTCTTCAAGATATGTAATCTCCAATAAAAGAAGTTAATACAGATTTTAAAATTATTATAATTATCAATATAAATTTTTATTCGATTTTAAATTAATTGCAGTTGCCCAGGCGTGGAGCTAGTTTAAGCTACGAGAGGTCATGCTTCAGGCTCTCTCACTTATTTCACAAATTAATTTCCTTTCCATCTTCCAGTAATTCACGTCGTAGAGAAAGGAAAATCCTGAATGAAAAATACCACTATGCTCGGCGACGCCGTAAAAATGCAATTACTTTATAAAAACTTCCATATGACTTCAATCACTTCTAAATGATGAGTTTCCAAGGTAGATTGATAAATTATCATATTAATTTACTATTGATTCAAATTCAAGATGCACACGATAGATCAAAAAGATTGAATTATCCTTTAATAAATGCATTCAGATGACGAGACCCTTGATTAGTCTGCTCTCAGGGGTCTAAAACATTTAAAATAAGATTTGGCAAAGTATTATTCCTAGATTAAGCCTACATAAATCATTTTTAGCCTACATGACAGCATAGGAGTAATCATAATTAAATTTGGGAACGAAAAAATACTTAAAGCAAAAAAGCTGGGGACAAAAGGTATTGAAGAGGTGTTCCATCAAAGACCACGCAATTGATTGAATACCTAATGATAATATAACATAATAGTAGAAGATGGTGCGTGAGATCATGATCGGGAAGCCTGATATCTATGAAAGAAATCCAAAAGGAGCAGAAAGATAAAGGACAAAACTGTAGAAAAAATGGGAAAAGTGACCATTTTGAATATATTGCAAGGTGACAGGAATTGATTAGAGTGGGATTTTAATTGAATCATTTTGAATTTTCCAAAGGTCCGGAAGGAGGGATTTATTAATCATGGACATAAACAAGCTTGGTGCCAACGATAAATACCATTAATAATACATATGTATTATATTCATATTACCAACACAGTTTATTACTTAGCATTTAATTTCATTGCTTCTTAATTTTAAAATATACATTCCTTAATTATCGTCTATTCGAAATGTGAATGACTAAAACTATATCCCAAATACTTAAGCACACAACAAATCACGTCCACTTCGTGTAATCCGTGATGTGAGGATCGTTAGCATAAAGCATTTGCATAAAATAATCATGGCATCTAGTTATTAAAAGTTCAATTACAAGTTAGGTGCAGGCTAATAAAATTATTTCGATGACCTTTCAGGAAGGTTCGACGTCGCCGTTCTTGGAAAAAAATCTTATCTGCATTATAGTACATCCTGCAAGTTATACAAACATTCAATCCGAAACGTGTTGTTGTTGCCTATATATGCAGGCGCTCAAATTTAGCTGTGGAATTGTTTTCTACTCTAGACATGGGAAACCCTAATTTCAGTAAGCCGAAATTCATCCCATGGGCAATGGACATGTCACTACGCCGTATACTGAATTGCTGGTCATATACGTGCAGTCACTTCATTTCGCATGTTTTTATGGTTTCATATTGTTGATTATGTACATTTCCATGCACTCAAAATAAGAATAAGTAAAAGAGACATCACTCGAGCACCAATCTCATTGCCTCATATGCGCAAATGCTCATGGTATGTTCTTGTATCTATAACCTTCATGCATAGCGATACTGAAAAGGCCGAACTGGGAACCACAAACTGTCGTAGGTTCCTCATCTCTCTCTCCATGAACATGATAGCAAAAAAAACACATGAATGTGCCCATTGGATATTGAGTGAGGTTTAAAATAATAGGGAATGAATGACTCTGTGTGGTTACATATTTCTTAAAATATCTTTGAGGGGCAAGGAATCATGATTTTGTCATTCCCTTTCCGTTATTCCGCTATTTATATTACGTAGGAATGACACAGAAAGGAAACTACAGAGCAATATGAATTGTCAAATTCACAAATACCTTCTTTCTGAATAAAAATAATTTCTATATTATCTTCCACACCATTGCAGAAATAGTGGACGCTATTTTCACAATATTTTAGCTACCCTACTGTCCCCTAGGCAGTTTACAGTTAAAAAATAAGCAATATAAATTTAAACAATAGACATACCTTTTTAATTTTATTTATTGGTATAGTATAATTCTATTCGATACATTAGCGTATAGTTAGATGTTTCTAGCCTCAACGAAACCATACTAAACAATTGATACAATACCTCATGGTCAATTTGAATATTCTTATCATTTCACATCTATTACCACACTTATTTGCGAAGTTCCAAAATGTGAGCAAAAAGCATAAAAAGAGAATTGGACATACAACGTTGTAAAAAGTTAGTTCTATACTGCAAAATATAAGTAAGGACTTCTGGCACATTGAATGAGGAAATGGGATATTTGAACATTGATATTTCGTAAAAGTCGGAAAAGAGACATCATTTACAAGTAACAGCTTTTGATTATTTTGAATTCCAGATGACTAGAGAAGAAAAAGGCATAAGCCGGACGCGTTTCAATATTGCCGAGAATACTCTTATTTTTAAAAACGTCCATATATCATTGATAAATTTTATACTAACTTATTGTTAGTACTAGAATTTATTATAAATTCCATAGTTTGAGTGAACATAAGGGTAATGTTATTAGAAATAACTAGATAAATTACTAGAAACCTCATACATAATTTTTCTTTCTGAGCTGGAATAGGTTTGGGACCGTGGGTCTCTTATTAATACGAGTATAAGGTCACTTACTAATATAAGGCACTAATATAAGTGTTTCTAGGTTTTTTTTTGCTATTGCCCGATTTTTTTCATTGACTATTGCACTACCTCATACATAGAAGAAAGTTAGAATATATGTTTAAAAAGATTTTTTTTTAATATCCTCTCTTCTAATACTTGCTACCTATAGATTAATAATTTATCAATAACTCAAATTTTTTTTGCGTTTTGAATACTTTGAAAAAGAGATTTATTTTCCTTCCATCCACAATGAACAAATATTCTATAATAGAATGAAAGACCTAACTCATTTTTGACATTTCGTTCCTGCTCCAATTTCTTCGACCTGAATAACTGAGTAATTACTGAGTAATACTCCACAGAGAAAAATTTCACAGCAGATATGGCTTCCTAATAAAGGTTTTTTTAAATCACCATGTATAGTATGATGGTAAATTTAATAATACTTGGTGAACTTGGCATTTTTAGGATTCCAAAGCAGATATTCGAAATCAATATCCCGTAAAACGTGCTTTAGTTTTAGTTTTTGAGCTAGATTATTTAGTGTAGACGTTTTTCTAACGCCCCGCGGTTATTTATTGCTTTTTATCCCAAAAGTATTTCCTGGATAGACATTTGGGTGCTTCATTTTTTTATTGATAACTTCCATGTAAGTTATTGTAACATTAATGTTAACTATTAATGTTAATAATATTAATAATTAATATTAACTAAATATTAATTATTATTATTATGAGACTGTTAATAACAATTACATCGTATATAAAGCATTGTTATAACGAAAAAAATTCATCAAATAAGAAGGAAAAACCCACTATGGTTCGTAAAAGCAAATAGGCACGATTGTTATTACAAATCATTGCACTCTTGACGTGCCAATGCTCAAACTACTCAAATCTAATTCGAGCTTTGGATCTTGTCCTTAAAGCTCATGCAAATGAGCTTTAACGACCGTTAGATATCCACAGTCTTTTCATCTACATATCATATCTGTCACTTTATCTTGATTTAGCTGTAAGTACTGCAGGTCCTCCCTCTTTCTTCACAGCTATATTACCAAAGTAGGAAATATAAATTCATTTGCATGACCTTCAACTCCGCTCGAAAGGTGGATAGCAACGTTGTTCCTGGTGGTTTTCAAGCATTGATCCGAGCGTTAAGGTGGCCCTATGGAAAAGTGGACGAGCACTTTGCTTTACTTGAAGGTCTTATCGCATCCAGCTAAGCACGGTCACCTGAATAAATTCATGGGGAGTCTTCGCAACCCACTCTGGAGGTAAATTGGTGGAGACTCAGTCAAAACGTGCTCAGGGGCTAATGGAGATGCAGGTAGGTTTTCCTTTACTAATCTTACATTAACAGGAATTTTCAAGAATCAAGGAAAATGTTCATGCTTGAACACATCCCACGTTTTAAGTTCCACTAGTTAACAGGAATCATTAAGAAAAGCATATTTCTCAACAGAAGACTAACCTGAATGGAATATTAATTTTTTGGGCATGATATAAAATATTTCTAAGATGGAACATTACGTCAGCCAATGTATGTAAATCATCGTATGTACTATGCGATCATAATGCACATGCATCCAGTCCAGCTAATTCACAGTGAACAACGATCATGATTGCATCTAAGTATCGGTGTCTTCATGCCACGCGATGACCACGTATTTTTATATAAACGAGTTCATAGTAAACCAATTATACCTGTTCTGGTTTTCGGAATCATAATTTGGCAGCTTTCAAGGCCACAACGCAAGAGTTAGGCTCGATTTTGAAGATTAACCAGAAGCTAAAGCTAAGGTTTCTCATTTCCACAGTAATACCCCGATAGAAAATGTTAAATAAACGTAGTAGGCTTTGGTTTTTAGACGTTACAACGACTAAGGTTATATAGAGCTATCTAACGTAATATCCTATTCTAGGACCAACAAAATGTCCTGCGCAGAACTCGAACCCGCACCCTTTGAGCTGCCAGGAAAGCAATTGAGAACCTCGCTATCACGGCCAGTAAATGTAAAATAAGCCAGTCCCTTGCTCATCATTTTCCGTGGGGAAACCAGATACCATAGTAGGCTGGGGGCATCGTTGGAGAAGCGCTATCATCTTAGTTGGATTTTATTAGCTGAAGTACACCAGTAAAACAACTGATTGTTAAGTCGGGAAATAGAATAGAATAAGAGTTGTACAGATAATATGACAGCAGGAATAAAAGAAAAAAGACAGATAATAGATAAGTGGCGTGTATTGCTTAAAGAGAGAAGTGTCTTTAAGAGTTCGTGCTACACGCCGGATCCAGAGACTGATGAAATCCGTAGATCGATTCGAACTGTGATCAAAGTGCCCTTAGAATTGAAAAAAGGCACGTACAAGCCAAGATTGGTGGCCGGTTGACCTCAGCACACGCCTAAACCGCATGCACTTCGACTGTGTCCATTGTAGTCGGGCCATGGGACTTGCGGGAGTGGGCGGAAAGGAGTGTTGGGAGGGAGACATCAGAGAGGAAATTGAAGCGGGGACACTGGAGTGTGGGAGGGACCGCGAGAGGTGCAATGTGATACGAGTGCGGGGGAATGGCGGCCTCCAGTACAAGGTTATTGATTTTAAAGCAAGCAAGCAGCCTGTCGAAAGGTACGACGAGAGGAAAGGAAGTGGCGGTATAAATGGCAGGGTGGAGGAAGGGGAGGTAGTACCGTGAGGGAAGAGTGAAGGGGAGTATTAATTAATGCCCACAGGAGGTATAGAGAAAGAGACGCGAGGTGGTGGTGGTGGGTGGGAGTTCAGTTTATGACGTTGCTTTAGAGCCAAGAGGAGTTACACCCGGAGGTTAAACAGTTCCAACTGTCCCTCCAATTCATTTTTATCCACCGCGCTGGTCCTCTTTGCTTTCTTAGGACCCGGAAGCACCTTTAGAGGTAGTGAGTCTTCAGTTCGGACCACTCTCTTTAAACAGCAAACAGGCTCCTTAAGACCCAAAAGAACTTCATATTGCCCTATTATGCCTTAGAGTTTGTATATAAAATGACGAATCCCTTTTAAGTGAATATTTTTATGTTAAAATCAAAATTATCAAGACCATTAATTCACCTCAATTATACTTTTGTAAGGTAAAACCTTTTAGCTTAATTGGTTAGCGAGTTCCATTGTTGTTGAGTGCATGTTGTTGCAATTAGTATTGATCATATCCCTAAGTCTTTAAAGCAGTATATCCTCTCCCATATATACTAAGGGTAGGAATGAAAAGGGATAGGGAACATTCAAATGTAGGAAAACAAAAAAGTTAGGGAAGGTGGAAATATGTCATATTTCAACAGGAACTATTTTGGCTGAAGCCATATCCAAACCGCGTATCTCTAGCTTTCCGTGCTAACAAGCTACCATTAAACCCTTAAATGAAATTGTATTGAATAATTGTTAATGCCATTTACTGTAAATTCCAATAACAGGAGGAATTATATGGCCTTTAAAGTATATTATAAATCCAATTAGTTCCTATGAAGGATAAAGAAAAAAGTTGCATTTACTTATTCATAAAATAAAAATGAACTGTAGGAAATATATATAATCATGTTAAATTAAGAACGAAATATTGAATCTCTTGAAAATGTTTTTAAAACATTTTGAAAGAGTTACTAACTTAAAATATTCGCTAGATGCTTAAATAAATTTAACAAATTAGGTGAATGTTATATTTAGCAGAAAATTACAATGAAAATTTAACACTCACTAATATCCTATCCCAAATGCCTGATTATTTTTGTCATTGACTGTGTGAGGATATAAAAAATGCCGAAGGATGTACACATAAAATAGCCTATGTGGATTTAACAATTTAACCACAAGTACGATATTAAAGCTAGTGCACATGCAAATCTCATGATTTGTAAAGTATTCTCAAAAATGATAAAACCAAAAGGGATAATGAATATGTGGAAATTTAATGCCGAAATATTTCAATTTATACTATAGTTTGAACCACAGGCCTTTGGCCATGCGTAAACAAAATCCCAAACGTAAGTTTTTCTCCTAAACCGTTTCTCTGCTTTTCAAGAGTGTTTTCCTTTATTTCCCTTTCACCTTAATCCAGGAAAAACGAGAATTAACAGTGTAATTCGGACTCACCTCTTGAAAAAAAGTTGCTTTCCTCGCGACAATAACACTGATGGATCTTTTCAAACTATCTGTGAAGCAAGCTCTCCGTCCATATTCTACTTCTGACCTAACCTAACCTGTTAAGGAATTCTTTATTTCCCTCGAGCATTTGCGTGTATCTATGTCTATATTGACGAATATCATGCGAACAAGATGGCCATTTTTCCACACGTCAAGAAGAATGGCTGTCACTTCCTTATTTTTGAGCAATAAAACTTGCTTGCTCGTTTTTTATCTTACCATTTCCATTCAAGATCCCTCGTTTGTTATTCTATATATTAAAAAGCAGTGACAGTTCTAGATGAGAAGTCTAATAGAGAGCATGAATAACTGACACGCAAGACGAAAAAATTAGGAATGAAAGCGAATAAAAAGCATTACAGCATAGAGCCAAAATTCGGATTAATCAGCAAACATTCAGGTACTCAGAGTACGGCAATAAAATTAGCATCTAACATTCACTGAGAAATAATTTAGTGCCAAAGAGCAAACATTACTCCAGTCTGATGATTCGTCATTACATTTTAATTTTATTGAACTTTTGCAATTAATGTTCGCAGATGCGTTGATAAAGCTCAGGTGTATCCTTAAAAAGGCTGGCTGTAAAGCCATGGATACGAACCCGAAGGTTGATGACAGCTACTGCTTGAAAATTACGTTTCATGAATTATAATGCGGTAATAATATTACCATGCAGAGTTTAGCACTGAAACCGATTATATAAGACGTACATTCATATATCAGCATCTTTAGTGGCGTATTTCTTGAGTAAAAAGGCTAGATTGTTTTCCCATTTTGACTTAAAACTGCATCAATCAAACCATTGGGTCAGGACTGAAAGAAAAACATTGGGTCAGGACTGAAGATTTCTTAGTTTAATGAGCGAACCATCTGCTATAGCTTAGCCACCTAGGCGCTGATAGTATAAAAACCGTGTTAATTATTTTTATCATCGGCGATTAAGGTTTATATCTTCTGCGTCAGATTATTTTTACTTAGTTCTGTAGATATAGCGTCATAAACTCAATACCCTAATACATTTCCAACATCTCAATACATTTCTTTTTTTTTTCAAAAAAGTAACTGAGAAAGTATTCAATTACTTTAATTATTTTTAACTCTTTATATTTCTATACAGAGAAGAGGGTGTCAAGATAAGCTTATAACACATATTACGATATGTAATTTATAAGAATTTTAGAATTTCCATATACTTCTATGCACACTTCAAAAGAGGAAGTAAGTTCCCTTAAATTTTGAAGATTTATTGAATGGTTATATAAATGATCACCGCATTACATAATCTATTTGATAATTGGGAAGGAACAATAACGGCACTCTCGTAACTTGGCGAATACGCTCGAGGCGCAGATGAGTCCAGAAGAAGGAATAGGAACGAGGAAGGGACGCAATCACATTAAGGCGGGAATGGTTCCCATGCTGCATCCGACGGGTACCGTTTATACCAATTGCTTTGAAAGCAAAGGAATTTTCTAATTGGGGTGAAATATTGACTTCAAAATACGTAGGTATATGCCTTGTCGGATTCGATGCAGAAAGGAAGAGAGATTAGAGGAATAATATTTTGGCCACAATCAAATCCAATATCCGCCATGGCGGACATATCAAATATGTCTGCCATAAGTACGAGAAGAGAAAGCTACGATGGGAAAAGAATTTGTAAATTAAGGATGATCAATGATGGACTATTAAAAATAAAGTTACATTCATCCCTCCACTCATAGAAATTTACACCCTCCGAATGCAAAATTAAGACTTCTAAAATTGTCTCTGAGATGATTTTATATCTATCCTGAAATTTACTAGAGACGTTCAATAGATCAGTTACATTATTAGACTTCTTGACCATGCAAGTGCTACAAAAGCAGCATAGCAGAGGATCCAGAGTTCTTCGGATGGTAGCCCATTATTCTTGCCATTATAATAACCCCTTCCATAGATGAGCATATTATTAGAGAAATAAATGATTCTTTCCATGGAAAAAACCTTAAGTGAATTACGTAGTCATGGTTAGGATTTTTCATCGCCCGGGAATCGACCACCTTGGTGTGGCTCCCACGATCCCTCCTGTCTTGAACAGGCGCGGAAGGTAAGGGGTGCGGGAGAGGGGGAGGCCGGAAGCTCGGCGGCGGGAAGCGGAGAGGGGTCACCATCCGAGACGCGTCACAATGCTCACGCATCTCTAGGGGGGAAAGCACGTGAATTGCAATCCGGATATCACTCTTTCTTTCTTTCCCTCCCTCGTTTACATCGATTGGGCCCGCGACGCTGTAGCATCCACGAGCGGTGAGAGAATGCGGGTTTAGGTGCGAGAGAAAGAGAGAGGGTTCCACGTCTACTCTTTCCTGGGCCAATGCGTGGGTGGTCGAGGTGGGGGTGAGAGTGAGAGGCGGTCGGAGAAGTGGGGGCGAAGGAGGGTGGCTATATTTAGAAAAATAGGTTCTAGAAAAGGGAAGCGATAAACAGGAAAAGAAGAGGAATGGGAAATTGAATTTTTTTAGTATCTAAATTTGTTGGGAATCTAAGGTGATTCTCCACGTTAAGGCACTAAATGTGTTTTTCACTCTACTAAAAAACAAACTCAAAAAAATGCTTCATTTTTATTATTTTATTGATATGGATAATATTTCATTATTTAAGCAATATACCATTCGAAAAACACAAAATGTATCAAATTTATTAAACATAGATTTTAAATCACTTTTGTTACTCTCTCTTAGCTGAACACGTATTGGAAACAATAAAATATATAGGTGGAAATTATGAATTAGTGAGCTAAACATGCAAAATGTTGCCAATGAGCAAAACATTATATTCAATATTATAGAGATACCAGCTTATAAGATAATTTTGCTAAACATAGAATTTCTTTGATTCAATCAAATGATCTCACTACAAACTATTTAGATATTAAGGCAGACAAAGTAAAACCTTTATAAGATAATTACGTAAATATTCAAAATACATCTTGATACAGAAAAGAAAGGACTTAGCACCCCTCTGAATATCAAGGCATTGCATGAGCCGAATAAGAGTGACTGGAGCTATCCAAGAGGGTAGAAGGTGGGAACCTGCAAGACCCGATACAGCCTGAAGAGGTTATTGGTATGGAAACCTACCGACAAACCAATGTAATAGATGCGATTCTTTGAGAATACAATTAACTGGAATTTGATGTATCAATACTGAGAGCTCTTTAAAATTGGTCGCGGAAGGATAATAAATATAGCAAGAGAAAACTTGTCAGAAAGATCAGCGAGTGGATAAACACACCGAGATGAATTTAATAAGGGGTGGAGACTCTTTCCTAAGGAAATCAATACCACAGCTTTCCTCCAGGGAGCAACCCGGTATCGAGGGCGAGGGAGAAAAATTGAAGCTTTAGGCTCTAGAGAGCAGTGATCATAACAAAGCAGAGCAACACGTTAAGAAAGAAACGCAATTGGGTCATGAGTTACCTTACAAAAAACATAATAGGGAGTAGCAGAAGGCTAAGGTTGCTCATACGGAAACAGAAAAATCAACTCAAACCTTTAACGGTTTACTTAGAACGCTTGGAAATGAGGGATATATTTCAGAAAACAAACACACAATTTGTGGCGCAGCAGATAGGGGTGTTGGGGAATAAGGAAACTCGCCCGTCGAAAAACGTTACACAATCCAAATGTAACAGAGAGTAAACATTGTTGAGGCAGCCATGAACAAACGCTGGCGTATTTGAACAGGCAATACAATTAACGCGTCAGGGGAAAGGGACGAGGACTCGACAACAGGAAGAGCGAGTGGGAGACGATAGAGGTGATGAAGGGGAAGGAGGAAAAGTAGAGAGGTTTGAGAGGAAGAGAAACAATGGGAAGTGACTGGGGAGTGGAGGAGGGGCTGGAGTTGAGGCTGGGAGGTGGTTTAATGGTGATACAAAGGGTGCTGAGGTATTCGAGGATTTGCCACCGGGGGAGAGGGTAGGGGGAACAAAATCTGTGCGCGACATCCTCTCCCCATCTATTCAAACAACTCCGCGATACATAGAAAGTAAGGGGGATATCCCCAACGCTCCGACAAACCCCTTCAATCCGCTTCTTTTCCTATTCACCTCTCATTCCAACCCCTTCACTCGATAGGATCCTCATTATCTCCCAACCCTGCCCCAACCTTATCCACATCCTCCCTATCCCTGCATTACCTACGAGCCTAATACAAATAACAGCTTCCTCCAAAAAAAACCTTTCGTTTTGCTTTCGCCGGAGGGAGAGGGGGAGATAGGAAGAGAGCGGGAAATCGTCAGAAAGAGAGAAAGAGAAGAATTTCATTCTACCACGAAGCACCCGCTCGTAAGCGGCCGAGTCCTGCTGGGACGAAGTAAGAGTGAAGGAGGCGAGCAGCGTGCGTTGTACGAGGGGAGGTGGCGGCGGTCTTCGCTGACGTCAAAGCCACTGCCGGTGGAAACAAAAAGAGGAACAGGCATTCCTCGAGAGTGAAGTGATTTCGAAACTAAAGCGAAAATGGTGCGGATTGGGAAAGTGCGCGGGTAGCTGCACGACTACTCGCAACCACTGGTGATTCGACAACAGAGGATGGACAGGCGAGCACCAAAACTGGCGTGGACACGATGGGAAGTTGAATAAACTCGACTGAACCGCCCCGCTGTGGTCGACTTTCGAGTATTAGAGGGAAAAAAATATGTTTTCAGTGTAAGGGACTGAATAGCATTGTTTTAGTGGAAATTGCTGGTATTATTAACCAGAAAAGCAGTACAACATGAAAGTATAGCATTAAAAGTGGGCTTCACGAGTAATTCTGCGATGTTACCTTAAGTTTCGCCGTCTGTGTTATCATCTAAAAATTAAAGTAATGAAAGTTTCTGCTTTTTTTAATTAGAAAACAAATAATTTGTGACTATGCACATGAAAAGCATGAATACAGGTATTTCAATATACTTTTGTAACATTAACATGTTTTCTTGCAATTTCTTTAATGCATAAAATATTTTAATCAATTTTATCTCATTAAAATTCATTCAAAAAATATTATTCCCTCCCCGTATCCGTTGAGGCGTCATTTACCACATGTACTGGAGTTTTTAGTAAACTTATCACTAGGCAGTTGACTACAGTATTCAATTGGTAATTTTCTGAGGGCCGAAATTATTGGGTCGGAACATGTTAATGTTAGATTCAACAAGTCTTGATTAGTGTCCTCTCTTGACATTTTTCGAAAGTTATGTTCCTTGTGTCACGTCTCGTGCACATTCTATGATAGTTGACAAGTTGTAAAACCATGGTTTCAATCACGTCTACTCCATTGATAAAAATTTTACGGACACTAGTGGGTTTTTAAAGCTACTTTCAAAGGCTATCATATAGCTGACCAGTGTCATGGGCATACTTTCCAAAGGCTTCTGTGTTAAGTCCATACCCACTTGATATGGCTTGCAAAATAATGGAGAACCGTTCAACGTCTGGTCAACGCCTGTAATTTCTGCAGCTTTCCTTGGGTTTTCAAAGAATCGGCGAAAGGTGTTACCATCGTTGGTGATTCCACATTCTTGTTTTACTACATCAACTAGCAGGCCCCTTTCCGATCTAAACTTTCTTATTATTTCTTGTTTCATTAACTGATAAGCACCTTTTACTCTCTGATTTCCACGGACTTGCCATTTCTGAATTTTTAGCCTGTAGGAAACATGCAGGACACTAAAAATCGAATAGATCATGCAGTGTAGATAAGCCAAAGTTAAATGCTAATATATTAACATGTCGTTTTTTAATAGTTTATAAATTGTCTATGTCTTAAGGAGAAGCACAACAAATGTAGCACACCTGCGCTGATGAAGTATTCGTCAAAGAGTAGCAGATTTTACCATCTACCATTGTATTTAACAGCAAATGCTCAATAATTCTCTCAATTACTTCATTTTCAATGTTTAATTTAGTTGGCATCAAATTAGCTATTTGCTTCTTAATGTAGAGGATTTCTTCTCTAATTTTATCTGGAGTTTCCTTCACATTATGAAAACGAATAGGTCTGCAAAATATAGTGAAAGACAATTTGCCATACATTTACTTTTTGATTCATTTATTATTCCTTAAGTTAAAGTTGTGAGGGAGCAATTGACGTCAGAAGATCGTCGAAATCCGAAGATTTCCGATTTTCGAAAAATCTTTGCTTTGAAATGGAGTGTCCTGAACTGCCATCGCAGCACCATATTGTTCTTTCATCAGAGTTATCGCTATATGATCTAATAAATTTTGTAATTTAACCTCCGCTAAGGTTTATGATACAATGAACGATTCCTGTATAGTGTAACAATCCATTTTTGCCTTTAAAACTGAGTGGTACGAAAGATAAATATCAAAATTTCTTTCTTTAGCTCCCTTTTGTAAAGATATATATTGAAGTTTTGTTCATTTCAATTCTACCATACCATAATAACGAGGGCTATCTCGTGAAGACTTGTTAGTGGGTAGAATTCTAAAAGCATATTAGATAACATAAGGACCTTAAGTTACACTTACTTTGCACGGATTGTATCATAAATTTTATTGGGAACTTCAGCAAAATTAATACTCTGTATTTACCTGAAACATCGCTTTTCACCATGATCGAACAGTTAACCAAAAACCCCAGCAATCACCAACAATAAGAACGTTTTATATGACAGATACTACTCTCGAATCGAAACTCTCTTCGCGAGATGGCGTGCACGGCTCCTGAAAAATTAGAATAACTTCATTCGGCGCAAGTGGACGCAAAGACCGCTGTCACTGGTTCACAGATACCGAATGAAGGATTATAATTTCTCTAATTTTTACGTGAAACCTTGTGAAACTTTTTTGTTGGCCAGCTCTAAAAAATCCGTCGTGCAAAAATTAATTATTATTTTTAACGAATTGTTCAGCGATACTTATGACACCCAAACTTGCAAATTTTCTTAATATAATTTTGCAAATACTCACGTGACACAATATTCTCTACCTAGCGTGAATATTTTCTAAATGTCACTTAAGCTCGAGCCAATATACACTCCGAATGTAACTGGTGCGCTGTGACCACAGAGTGCGACTAGAGGCCAGGATATTAATTCTTCCAATTCAATGTACCGCTACCTTCAAACAAACCAGCATTTTCAGTACAATTTCTTCTACGTAACCCTTGTTGGTTCATTGGCTACGTACTAAACACAATTATGCATGGATACAAGGAACTTGCATTTTATACTTTTGTCCCGCTAAATCAGTGAAATCGACACTCAGGCACTGTGCGCCTGGGTGTTTTCCGCTATGAAATCCCTGCAAGTACGTTGAGTCATCGACAATAGTTGAGTTCAACGTTCAAGACGCGACGAATTTCTACCATTTCTTCAAAGTTTACTGCGGATAGAACTGGTATATTCAGCCATGTGTTGTGGACTGAAGAGGTGAAACGTATTTTCAAAGTTAGCAAAGACAATGGTCAGCTTAAGATGATTTTCTGCTGTCCCCAAGGGAATTCCTCGAGCAGAATCAACATAGATGGAATTTTAGGCGCGTACATACAAAATCATTTTCTCATAGTTGAATGCTGAATGACTGAGACTCACCATAACCATCAAAAGTTGCATTCATTATATTTGGTATCAAAGAGAAAAGGAATATTTTATTTATTCAATGGTCATCCGAAGTTATGCTGCCCCTTGAGCTGTATTAACTACATAGTGTATAGTTAAAGCATTCATATTCTTACGAAGATCAATTTCGAGATATTCTGAGATATATTTGAGATACTGAAGCCTATATATGGGATTCAGTGTGGGTATATTCCCGGAAATATCAATGAATAATACATTCTTTACGATCCCGGCAATGGATGGCTACTCCAACGTCGTCACACCACTAAGCGCTCTCCTAAAGCTCCCAAAGTGATGGAAGAATCATTAATTTAAACTTTGCGACAAGGCATCGATGAAAATATGCTGAAACGAGGAGGTTTGCATTCATGTTTCCCTATTATGAAAAGAATCCCCAAGATAACTTAATGCCCTTCTCTTTTGGCAAGGCAAAATGTCAATCATTTGTGAATAAGCGGTTTAACGGAGAAATAAAAAAGGAGGAGTTTAAATGAAGAAAAATCTTCAGATAAATCCTCATTTGGCATAACGGAAGACCAAAACAGTTGTTATCTTCCACATCTGTGCTGCAGCTTAGCTTACAAAGCGTCTTTTGTGCACCGTTAAGAATTCCATGCATGCACCATCAGCACTATTCGAGCATATCTCGAGACCGGCTTTTCCTATCCCAGTTTTATCGTATTTTCATTAATTCCCTAAATTAATCCATTTAAATTTTACCACATCACTTTAAACTCCATTCTTAAATGTGATCCCAAACGTCACGTGTCTTTTTTATAGATTCAATCCTTCCAAATATGCATATCGCTAGCTGGTATTTAGTAGCTCTCGCTATTAGGCCTGAATTTTATCCTAATAACATATTGCGAACCGTAAGGTATCTATTTATATTAACTGACAGGAAACTCCACAGCTTGGTCCACATACAACCCACAAATATAGAAACATACCCTAATGATAGTAGCTTCCGCCATTCTCACCCCCATCTTTCTCTCCTCATCCTCTCCGTGATCAAATAATTTGTAAAAAAAACCTGATTTCCGTGTAAATTTCTCTCTGCCACTTCCTCCGGCGAGGATACCTCTAAAACCTCCTTTTAATATTTTTTTCTAGAATATTCCCGGACACCATGCCCCTCAGAATATATCCACGTATTTCCTAATACTTAACTATTGACTTTCCACCTAATTTAAAGCTCCTTGAATCCATTCTTAAATACATTTTCCCTATCCGAACAAAATCATGACGTCAGCCAATATTTTATTTTCCGTTACCTCATTAACTAACGCATTCCTGGCCTATCAAGCATATTTAGAACATTTTTAAAACCCTCCCTCCTTACTTTTAGCTTCCAAATATACACAAGCTTCGCTCAACCGAAAGGACAGAAAAACATTCCACAATTTCCAAACTTTCCCTCCACAACATCCGCATTATCTCTCTCCTGACCTCTTCTTCCATCAGCATATTAGCAATATTATTTCCATTTTACGATTTACACCCATCCCTGTCCTTTACGTTGGAAAATCCTCTACCCCTAACGGTCAACACGCTATCAATCACCACAGTTCGTGTAACAGTTCTTGCTTATAAGCCTATCTCCTCTCGAGTAAAAAGTGGATTCACTTCATAACGGATGTTTTCGGACAATGCTTCATTGTTTGGTTATTCGCCTTATCCGCCAAGTTCCCCTAAACTAGAATTTACAACACTGGAGCTGGCATTACCAATGGCTCTTCAAACCCTTGATCCACAGGAATTTTATTGTCTTTTTCGTTGAGTACCCCTCTCGTCACTTCAAAAACTCTACCCAACTTCCCTTCCAATTCCTTTCATCCTATTTTCTTCACTTCACCCGCTCCCATAATCCAATTATCGCTGACTAATGTGATGGTGTCACCGCAAATTTCAGAAATGTATTACGTAAGTCTACTTTCTCTACACGCTATATTGCTACGCTGTGCCGGCGGTTGTAGCAACGTCAGTATGGTACTTGTCATGGAATCCAAAGGTCGCGGGATCACCTCCTCCATGGGGGAACTTCACGTGCATCTAAACTCAGATAGAGTTAGGTTAGAAGATGCGGGACAAGTTATGGAGATGGGGCGTCTAAAACAGTCAACTATTGCTCATGCGTTAATCACTCCTGTAACTACATTATTACTTACATTACAACCTTAGTGATACCCGAGATGGAGAGATTCTAATGGGGCCGTTTACCATATTTTTTTATTGCCGAATACGATAGAATTTGTAAAATAAAAAGACCCGTATTTTTCCGTTTTTAGATCCGTCAATTATTTCTCGAGTTATAGGCGTCGAAAAACTAATGTTTTTAACCCTTTCGGAAAAGTGGGTGTGGTCACAATCACAACTGAGCCCGCGAAGCTACTTCGCCTTATCGCAAAGGGGGGACACAGCTGACTCTGCCAATCGAAGCAGTTACGACAGCATCTGTGCGAGTAGTCCTTCCGAGAATCCCCCTCCACTCCCTCCCCTTCCCATACGAGCAGTCAAGGACGGGAGGAAAGTGACGTCAATGTTATCACAGCAGCATTTTCGGTGGGCGTCACCTTTTGCTTATTTTAATTTTTGATTTATGAGTGAATGGTTTTGGTTAGAAGATTAATTTTTTCACTAAAATTCGTTTTTCGTTTCTATCTAACAATTTCGTGTACAAAATTGCGATTTCGGTTCCCCCATTCTCCCACTTTCACAAATACGTAGCTACATGACAAGTACTCAGGGGGTTGGACAATTTATCAATTTCAGCTAATATTTCACGATGTATACCATATTGATTTTTACCTTCTTCACTCGTTAAGTCCTAACTTTAAGGTGATACTAAATACTAAATACTATATATAACTATGCTAAATAGATAAGGCTTAAATCTTGAAGAAGGTGATACTATAGGTGGTATCATCATCATTAGTGGTTTCATGTTTACGCAATACTTAAAGGCTCTTCAGAACGGGAGAAAAGGTGTAAGGATGGAAATGGAAGAATGAATAGAAAACCGGAGTCGACATTAGCCTATTCTCAACGAATGGCGCCAAGGGGACCACAGCTTAAAACCCTATTCAACGGACGGAGGACTGAACTTGGAATTCTCTCCAATCGAAAATTCCAGTAAAATTTCCACCGGGTTTCGAACACAATCGCACTAGTCCGTCAGCACGTTTGCTTCCCCTCCACTTTTTTCATACGAACAACAGCGTTGTTAACCAGTTGCTGAAGTAGCCTTTCCCGAAACCATTAATGTAGTAGTATTACCCGGGGACTTCCCATAACCGAGCGCGAATGCGAAGTAACCCCAAAGGGAGGAGGCACGAAGGGATCGGGAGTGGCGATAAATATTTAAGTGGTGACATCTTGGAGAGAGTTGCGACCACGGAGAGATGTGGGAAATCTCGGCGAGCAACTGGGAGATATATAGTGCCTCCCTCACGTGATTAAATGTAACACTTGCTCGGGTCCGGGAGGCGCAGGATAGATTCCCCGTGCCCTTGGCCACGAACCAAACACTTATTGCTCCCGGAAACGAGTCGCCGTTGCTGGAGGATATATTGCAACCCTCTTTCCAATGCTGGAGCAAGGCAGAAAAATTTTTGCGTACATGCAACCTCGGTAATTCTACACACACATACACGAAACACACGAGTGACACACGGATGTATACGTGATTTGTCATTGCGCTGTTCAATGCATCAGAGATTAGCTGAAAAAGTTCATTTGAGAAAGCAACGTATTGCGTGGAAAATTTCTTGAATGCATGAGAGAAGTATTCTCTGCCCTATTTCCACGCATTCACCCATGCCATTTCCATGCTCTCTACTGGGCACCTAAGTAGCAAAAACGTAAACTTCAAGGGCATATGATTGAATTTATGGCCAGAGTTCTGGCTTCTTAACCCGAGGGAATAGGTTCGAATCATAGTTGTGACAGAGATATTTCAAATGTATACTGAACAAAACTGTGCGTTGTGGAGAGTAATGCAAATTAAATGCACTATCCGATGTTACTTTGATCGCTTAGCGTATTTCGTCCGTAAGGGCAGCCAGATTCCGACGCCGGGGCACACCTTTCACCCACCCGCTACATTTCCCGCCTCTCTTCAGAACACTCACTCATCCATAATGGCGTCAAGGACCTTAGCTGTCCATCGCTCCTCTCGAATAACAACAATAACGTCTAATAAACAACTCTCTCCTCCGGATCCTTTCTCGCATCAAAATGGATCTCCTCCGGTTTAAAGATTCATAGAGCTCCTATATTAAAAGCAACGAGTTATATAGCAGCACCAATAATCGCTCCCTCGTGCAGATCCATTGATTTTTTTTCGATTCAGACTTCACGTGATAGCGAGATCTCGTTCCAGTCCTTCGGAAATTCAATACGCTCGCCAAACGCATAAGAACTCAGGGATGGATTTTTCACGGACAGTCGCTCACTCACGTGGAGCGGGATGATATTACTTCTTGTAATTTATGATTTCTTGCGCGAGTGCCCAAATTTATGTCGCTTCAACGTGAAAATATCTGGAAATGCACAGGGAATGCGTCTCAGGCTGTCGCGTAGGAATAGGCTCTTGAGGCTAAAAACCAATAAAGTTCAGCCAAGGAGTGAGGACAGAAGAGCACTCAGTGAGGCGGAGGCGGAAAATGAAGGAGACTCTTTCAATTAAGACGCCCAATGGAAAGAGGGCAGCTGTCGAGGGTCTGAATGGTGGCAGAGACCGGATGTTGTTTTTTCTCCCCTTTCAAGGCGGGACTTCTTTCCTTTCACCACAATTACCGGAATCGACTTTGCGGGCGGGAGAAGACTTAGAGACCCCACACAAAGGAATCAATCATGCTGAAAATATTGAATAAAATGGACAATCTTCCCTCGGCTACAGTCCAATTCTAGTACTCAGTGGAGCGCTGTGATCCAAAAGGAGAGAATAGGTCCAAAAAATATCTCAAACATCGGTTTACTCAAAAATCGTATCCAATAAAATAGTTAATAGTATTCCACAAAGATTCCTGCTACTTGATTGTGGTCGAATTACCAGCAAGGAATTTATTTCATCGGAGACTCGTTCCCGAATAATCGAGGGCGAAGCACATTTTTTACGTAAATCACATTTAGCGGAGGAAGCATTGCGTGTTTTTTATTGAGGAAGGAGGATGCATAAAAAAATTAATTCCATTGCAGATGGAATCCGCCGGTTCCAATCTTATTTGGTGATGTATTGCTGCGGAAAAAACAACTTGCCGACTGCAAAATAGGAATTAATAAAGGGAAAGGAATCATGATTAAGCGACAATTGATCGGGTTGAACGTAACGGACTACTTACAAATTTTGATAGGTAAATAACTATTCAAATTAGTTATAGTGATTTCACTGTAAAATAATCTACCTTCCAGTGTAGTGATTGAATACACCGTCTAACATTCAAAGGATAGAGTTGAATAAAAAGGTTTTCAGCGATAAAGGGGCTTTTTAAATCCACAGCTAATTCACGTTTATGATGACTTTATTTTGCAGTATAAATGGTGCTACTGATTTCAATCATTATTTTCCTATAATATCAAAGTTGAACTCGGCAGAAGATGCCGGTACTGTTGTAATGAATGCTGGAAATTAATACCTTCATTCGGAAAGTAATTTAAATCAAACTGTGTAGACCAATTTTGTAGCAAAATTGAAATGTATATATATGTATATCACTCAGTGCATCATACAATATCACAAAAAACTGAGAAATATGTACAATCTCACATTTACTTGGGGATCACGGTAAAAAAATTTAGAGAAATTAATTCATTATAGCATTAACAAAATTTCCAGCAGAGAGCAACTTACAGAAAAATTAGATACGCATATTTTGAAAACATGTTTATTTATAATGAACTGCAACGAGAGTATTTAAAAATTAAGAGGGCAATATGAGAATTGTAAGAGTAAGACAATGGGAGGAATCAGATGCGTATGTATTTGAACCACTTTCTTTCAAATCCCCACATCCACATAGTTGTAATTAAGATGAATTCGGGGTGTTGTGCTCCCGGAAAATTTATTATTATTATTAAACTTCCCAAAAATACGTGTTACTAAATGCAAACCTGAATGACCAGCACTGCCACAAAAGAGGAGAAAACTGTCGGCCATATTAGAAGAGTATTCCGATGTCAAATATTAAACTAAATTTTATAGAACATTCACGAGGGATTCGGGCTCTGAATAGAGGCATCCTTCGGGAAGCTTAAGAGCGAAGGTAACAGTGAATAATAACTAGGATGCAAAAATATTCCCCTCCTTCACGTTAATAATCGAATTTTCAAGCAAAAAATGCACTGTTGTTAAGCAATAAGATTTGATGAGATTTGCGAGAAAATGTTCCCAGTACTCACCTTCCGAGCAGAAGACCCTTTTTGTAGGCCTCTGTAAGGAGACCGTATGGTATCCAGGCTTGCACTGGCAAAGAGCGTTGTGGTTGACTTGAATGCACGACGCATGCTGGTCCGTGAAGCTGCACGTCCTTTCGTAGAAGCACTGATCACCGAGCCGCAACGCTGCCATCGGCACATGTGAATGAAATGCAAGATCCATATGAATGCTATAGTCTGAAGCATTCTTACTATAAGTGCAGGGACATCCCTGCAATCGGGTGATCTAGTTCAAAGTTGTCATATCGCATGTCATTCAAATTCTTTTACGTCAGGTATGCTCCAAAAATTTCATTATCAATCAAAAGCAATAAAAATTAAGAAAAGAAGAACCTTACTAAAATTCAAGAAGAACCCAGTACACCTTATAAGTGAAAACTTGCTCCAAATTTTAACGGGCCGAATATATAAATTTGGAGAATGGGGATTTATTCGTGGGAGTCGACCGATGGCAAAGACCCACCGTAGTGAGTATATTGGGAGAAGTAGAAATTTTTCAGGGAATGGTGAAAGGGTGGACAGAAATCCAGCATTAACCTGCTCTTGACAAAAGTTCCCAAGATTCGATGGTCAAGAGTACTGAACTTAAAGTGCTGTCCATAGAACACTCGAGTAGGGATGGGTAAAATAAAAAATGACTTCCAAAGCAGTTATTTGAATCCGGGACTTCAGGAAAAATGACACACCAATCTGATTTCTCTAATCTGTAGAGGCCTATAATTTCTTCAACAGTGCCTTATTTCTTTAAAAGGTGTCTCGGATGATGTGATATCCAGTCATTTTCATGAATGTTTCTTAATATTTCTGTATCGTTGACGATATAGTAATGGTATTTACAATTTTCAATCAAATTTAAGAAATTAGAGAAAATGTATGGCCTTCAGTGGCCATTTTCATTCCCATGGCTTTTGAACTCACTAGGTTTCTCTCTTGAAGGGAAGTATAGTTCTCATTATAATTGCTACCTATTCTGCTAGTAAAATCATTTATCTGCGCGGTATAAATAGCCGTTCCAAATTAATTGTTTAATATTTGCTACATCATAGATTGGCACAAGTAATCTAAATGCTCATTTTGGCCATGCATCTCAAACAATACATGATGCATTACAGGAATTTAATGGAAAAGGAATTTATAGATATAATCAACAAATATCAGACTTCTTTCCTTCTTCCGTTTGATAATTCACTGCCTTACTATTTAGGAAATATTTATAGGTATTCAAATTTCCAAACGTTGAAAGTTACACTTTATTTCTCCTAATAAGTGCTTTTTGCATTGCATCTGCCCCGCATACACAATCTCAATGACTAATCTCGGTTGTTGAAAAGAAATACCGGTAAAGAATTAAGTTTTCACTCCAATTACTCTCTATTATGAAGTAATTCACACCAATAGTAGAAGACATCACATTAACCATAAAATGAGTAGCATTGAAACGAACAGCATGAAAACTAACATGTTCTCCATACAAGCTAAAATAAATAATATCACCTCTTGACTTCATTTTCATTTCGATATGTTCTGCAAGTATAATTTAACTATTTTAATTTTATCTAAAAATTATAAAAATGGAAATAATAAAAAGTATACTAGCATTTCACAAAAAATTATAATATTATAGTTTCTACAGGGTAATTTATTTAATCATACTGACACAGAAAATTAATAATTGCTAATGCAGTCGTTAACTACCTGGCTACTATAAATGTCTATTCATTTGTAAGTACACCATCAAATAGTCCAGTCAAAATTTTACTAACGCTTTCAACTGGGATGGAAATCAAAGCAGCTACATGGGACAACCTATTAAACGGTAGAGTGCTAAAGAGTGGTGTTCAATTTATCTCGGACTATGTGTTGTGCATGAATGACAGCTTATAAAATATAAGAAGTTTTATTCCCTTATACCAGAGATTAAAAGTTAGCATCAATAATTCGATAACGATTAAAATTCGATAAATGTCAAATCATAGGAAGGGAAATGGATTTCAACGATGATCCAGGGCACGCCTATTCTCTCGAGACAAAAATCATTAATGCTGATCAACTGGAGAATATTCAACTGTGATTCCTATGTTTTCCCTTCATTCAGCAGACCTGTGCGAAGTGACGTGAATCTGCTCAATACTTTTAAATAACATAGGGGGCACAATTTACATTACCTATTAAACAGGAATGGAGAATAAAATTAGTTTCTATAATTTTATTACAATATAGTTTCATTTTTTGAATAACTCTCTATCAAAAAACAAATCCCTTGACTTTTTATGCACTTCTAAGCAAATCATGACCAAGGGCCGATAAAAAATAGGAAAAATTAAAAAGGAACAGCAAGAAAGCACAACAATATTATCGTGTGCAGCAATATCAGGAATCAAAGTATCACTCGCTTTCCACAAATTAAAAGCAAAGGTCCAAAGCATAGGTCGCACCTTATACTTCTGCCAGTCCAGTAGCACAGTCAAAAAGACAGAGGTAAACGGCAATTACAGAAATAACATTTTGCAACCAATAAAGCTAATCATATTTTGAAGAGATTGTAAAAGTCTAAGTTTACGGGTGCACTTAAGAACACTTATTCACTATGCTCGTATTTTCCATCCGATGCATGGAGAGATAATCAATTAAAACTGCGTCAAGTAATGCAACTTACTACATTAAAAATGTCCTACATGAATCTGTGAGGAGGATAACTCCTCTTCTATAGCCATGAAGTTATCCATACAATTTCTATGACCTGAAAATGCAAACTTCGATATAAACAAGTTCAAACTTCAATAAATTCAAACTTCGCAATATAAACAAGTCCGTGAATCGCTCTGCAGAAGTTAGATTCGAAGAATCCTACGTACAACGTCATAGCCCCTCTAAAAATGGATATATCATAGAAAATGCGATCTCATAACGCCGAAGACCCATGCCTCCACACCCGCTTAAGGAAAGTTTTTCTCTTGTAATACAGGTATTCATTGAATCGGGAAGTATGCAAAATGGATAATGTCTGAGCAGTAGTGCCCGAACAAAATTCACGCAGTTATCGTAGGCACAATGGATAATAGTTTAAAAAATAAAAAGGCTTTGCATGGAATAAAATAAATTAAGATATAACATTCTCATTCTTCATGAAAACAAGAACTACTACCCGTATGTGTAGCAATACTTCACGTCCGATGAAATGCGTGGGAGTTTATCGCTGAAATGGACAGCTACAAGAGAGCGAAGAAATTCTTTTGAAAGTTTTACAATATGCCTCTCGCTGACCATTGAAAATTCAATTATACGTTCTCAGAATTACTTTTTTATCGATGAGGGCTCTGAAGTCTCTCGAGCAAGCTATGGGACGGAAGTCAGAAGTGATGGAGCACGAAGACGAGAAGGAAGGCAAGGGACGATGAATGACCGCTAAAGCTTTGATGGAATGAAATAACAAAGGGAGAGAGGGGAAATCTTCTCCGAATTCTGAATTCTCTCGGGAAAGGTTGTGTTAAGGCATCCGCCAGAAAATTGACCGCATATCCAACAGTGAGACAAATGAAGAGAAAGAGTGACGAGAGTGAAGAAAAGACTGACGAATGAAATGACAAACGGAGAGACATGTTAAAAGATACATATGCCAGAATGTGTACACTTGGTAAATGGTAAAAATGGTAAAATCAAATGGTAAATGAACGTTAAAAACAATTGTATCACAAACTTTGTAAAGATTACTGTTTTATGTATCAGTAAGTTATGACGTAGCACAATAGTAAGGGGTCTCAGAAAAAAATTGCGCTCCTACTTTAAATGGTTTAAAAATCTTCTGAATTTTTTCAAAAATCCATATTGAACCCTTTTCAGCATTCGTGATTCAGAGAGTGTTCGATGATCATCATTTAAACGCTACAAAAGTGTATGTAGAAGTTCATTACTGGCAGCTTAATTGTGGTACTGATATATTAACCATTTGAAGACCATCATATTTGTGAGTTTAATGCTCGAAGAAAGCATAGCCTTCAATTTTTTGACGTGCTCCTTTCGAACATGATCCTTCTCAGGTAGTTCTTACAACTACAACCTGCAAGAACTTGTTTATGATCATAATTGGAAAATTGTGTGCCATCCTGCTGTCAATCCGAGGCTAGGCCCGAGTGACTGAAACTCTATACGAAATCTAAGGGTTTCTAGATGGGATAGAGGAGATGGCGATAATTTAAAACAAGAGGAAGAAAAAAATTCTAGCTTTTGATATCTAGTAAAATTTGCTGAAATGTCATTCACAGCATGCTATATTTCAATTAGTCTTCCTCTAAGAGATTTTGCTTTATCAGACTCTTATCGCACCACCTGTGCAAATGGCATTATCGAGGAGAAAATGTTTTATAGTGTTTAGAAAACATGATAAGGTGGAGCACCTTATGTCAAGAAATGGTTTAATAAGATTTGTAAACCTTTTACTAATTGTAAGCCATATTCTTCCAATAATTTTGCACCTTCCATCAATTGTCCCAACGTTCGGCATTGAAATAAAAGTAAACACTCAATATCAAGTCAACTGCAACATAACATTAAATATTCCAATTCTCCTTTGAGGGGTATAAAGAATAACATTCAATGACCTTTTGGAGCCGAGTACAATGATTCGTGAATATTACCGTTCGATTGTATATAGGGATGACTCTATAATTTGTAAAAATGGAAATAGATATTTCGGGTATTTTTCCTCCAAAATAATCTTCAACATTTTCTTGAAGCATTTCCAGTTGATAATATTGAACGCATGATTGGAATTCACGGAAGAAACGAAGATCACACTGCAGTCCTCCGTGCCTCTATCTCCTCATATTAGATGTCGTTCGTCTCCTCTTACACTCACTGCATTTAAACTGATCTTAAACCAACTAATCATAGAAGGCTCTGACTATTATATTATCCTTTAGCAAGCATATCCTAATTATTAACTCTTCTTCAAGAATGAAATAAAAATTGACCCTAGGAAACCGTCCAATGTTCTTCAAAACCAACCCGTTATGCACAATACAATAGGTCTTCCAAAAAAGCTCGAGTCAAACATTTTTTTCCAAACCCCTTGAGTTAAATGTAAATGTTATCTAATATATTAACGCACTGAAGTACTATCTCTGTGTAACTATCAATGCTCCGCATACATTTACATTCACAGGCCAAACATAATTTCCATAAAATTCTTATACAAATACTATCTTTCTCAAATTTCTTTCCATCTTATTAATGAATTTTCTATCAAATACATTGCGCATAATACCGTTTATCTTGAGTAACTACTTAATATTCTATTGCTCTTCTGAATAGCGTTCTCTTTCTCAACCTCTTTAAAGTTTTCAAATTCATTTCACTGTTTTTTCCCTTTTCCTCTAAGGGAAAAGGTCTCTTCCCTTTTACTCTAAACATTAATCATCTGAGGGGGAGATGTATCATTAGAATCAAAATTTTCCTTAAGATTAAAAATTTACTCCATTTTTAGCCGGGGCGAGCTAGTAATCCGATTCTGCAACACGAAACAAGCTCAAAGAAAATAATAATGAACTAGAATTTGAGCGATATTTTTGAGACGTCAGTCCACTGAGAGTCTGAGAAAAATGAGATTAAATAAAAGATGAAAATCCAAGAAAAAGACAATGCGTAGTTCTTCCTCGGCCTCCCAAGAGAGTCACACAATTTCAAGCACATTTCAACACATTTAAAGTATGTTCAAAGGCAATATGAGCTATTCAGTTTCGGTAAAGGACATCCCAGCAATAAGCCAAGTTGATAAGCGATTTACGGCCATGAAATAGCCGACTTAATTTTCTCGGATTAAAGAAAATTACTTAAAAGAAAAAATATTTGACTTTTTAGAAATTCAGATTATAATAAATGATTCACGCCTGGCATGAGAAGCTCTTTTACTGAGTTCGGTAATAATGTAAAAAACAAGTACACACAAAGTTTGTGGAAAGGTTTCCTTGAAATCACGTGGTCGCGCGTTCGTATTAATTTGAAGATAACTGGCATAGGAAACCGTCGATTAATATTTTTAAATTACGTTCAGGGTGAACGTGTTGATAAATTAAGATCAAATGATACTTATCCCTCGCCCGTTCTCAGTGTACGCCGTCCTTAAGTAGTATACTGAATCTGTAGGACACCGATATTGAATATTGACTATGAAGGTGTTTAGTGATAAACGGAGAGAAAGAAGAAATTTGTGAACGGACACTTGTAAACGTACTTGGATTTTGAGCCTAAGAAAGAACTTTGATGGAACTAACCTTCAGACTGTAGATTATAATATGGAATGAATATTTTTAGAGAATTGGAGTATCATATGCTTCACAATTGTGTTACTAGAAATGATAATAACTCAAATATGACAAAATTTAATCAAGCAAATAAGATTACAGGCATAATTTACCATATGAATAAATTAAAAGTGAGATTCTTCGTACGAGTGAAAAATCCTACAAATAGTACTATACAAATAGTACATGCGGCAATATGAATAAGTGCAGTGAATCTGAATGAAGCTCTAAATTTAACATTACTAACAGTATTCTTACATACTTGCCGAAGTGGATGTCGTAGCAACGGTGAAATATATTGCTGAATTAACATTCAGTTATTTCAGTAACAGTTATTTCATTCTTAGATTTATTAAACGACGACTCATTAACGCTCAATTTTTAACTCCGGAGAGCAAATTCTTTATTTACAAGTAAATACCTATTGCATGCCTGATGAGAATTCGTCCCCCAGATGTGAGCCTTTGAGGTCAAATGCTGCGTTTTCTTTAACTGTGGGCGTTATTCAAAGCAAATTATTACGCACCGTTACTTTCCCTACAGGTGACACTGCTCAGTAATAAAAAGAAGTAAACATTTACACCGAAGAGAAACCCGGTGCAAAAGATGCAGATTGAGAAGCTGAAGTAGTTGGATGATAACCGGAAAAGTCAAGAGCACCTCGTTGAAAGTCCGATGTTATGGGTGAAAAAGGATTTTGTCCCTTGAATATCGACCTAAAACAATGACAGAGCCCTGTAACGGCATGAGATGAAACAAAATGCGATCAAGAGAGAAAAATTTAGGGCGCCCCCAAAGAAGCCAGCATCTACACCAAAACGCCCCAAATTCGACAATCGATAGTTTCGTGTTGCGAAAAGGCACAGAGGTCACGATGGTCCACGCCCCGCTCCACAAATGCCTTGGAGACGAGGAAAAAAGAACAGGGATTTGAAAATTTAGGACAAATACGTCAATATAATGTAGATAGAACTCCCAACACATCAAAATAATGCTAAAGTGGCACTATATTCCTTTTAGAGTACTAATTTGATTGATCCTAATTCGATTTAGAATCCTTTGATTGAAAATTTACGATCCTTGCTGAATAAATATATACACCATTATATCTCCAACAACGTATATATCGAATAGAAGGAAAGAAGAGGATAAAAGACAAACGGTTCAGGAAGAAAGTGGAAGAGCGTGGCTCAAAGAGAGAGTTCCAAAGTGAGTGGTACAAATCTAGTTTTATCGCTGGAGCTGCCGAGATAACGGACACAAAGGAGACATGAAGACCATGCCCGCGATGGTAGCGAATAAGGCAGTTGATGTGCGGGTGACTCGGATTGAATGTCAGAATAGAAATATTCTCAGGTGATAAGAACCGCAACGTGACGGCGTGCGGACACACACTAAAGAGCGAGGCATTAAACAAATTAAACAAAGTAATACCCCCTCTGAATGTATGGCCTGGTCATCGTTTTTCTTGCGAAACAATATGACTGAGGAGGCAGTTGATACTGATGTTTAATCAGCGAGTAAGAAGAAGTTTAGAAAATATACAGCTAACAATGCCTGAGAAAACATTAAAAATGCATTAAAGAGATCTCCATATGGCAAACCAAATGTGAAGTCATAGTCACTGAGGATTAAATCCAGCTGCATATTTATTTTATTCAAAATGTATAGATTAGCTAATGCACATTTAAATTAGGGCTTTTTCTATGGTGCAAAAAGATATCCCTAATTTATGAATCATTATGATTTTTTAAAAGATAAAAAATTAAGCAAAATCATTTTTATTGACCTCTCGTGAAAAAGGCAACATTAAAAAACCTACCGTTAACCTAAGGAGCAGATTAACAGTAGATTATGATAGGGTGGAGCCTCGAGCGGAAAATACTCAAACAGTCTTTTCCGCTCGAGAATTTTGTTTAAAACCAAGTAGATAACACCATGGACCGAAGATTTCTAAAGGGCGAGCGTCTCTAAGCGCTCATCAGCAATCTTACCAACTACAGAATCCAGTATGAATTAAAAATTGCGAATAGCAGAGGGTATGGCCATAAAACTCTCTTTAAAAGATGCCACGGTGTGCCATCCTTAATTTTTTTCTCGTTTTTTTGTTAAAACCACTTATTTTCAAATTCCCTCTACTTCAATATCTCTTCAGGGATGGATTTAAATGCAATATTAAGGCATTTTAAGGAGCAGATAAGTATCTCTATCGTAAGGCAGGGAAGGTTTGCCAAGTGAAAAATGGATGCCTCAAAAAGGTTTTTACAGACTCTTCGCTAAAGCTAACTGCCGAGAAGAATGTTAATTGTATATTAATTATGAATATCCTGAACCACCAGGAAACTCAGCAGTATGGTCACGTGGAGGGAAGGGTCAAACCGAGAAGAAAACCCATATGGAATTCCGCAACCTCCAAGCACGCATATTATCCCTTGCTAGGTGAGATTGTTAAATAAACGATATATGCAAATCATAACAAAATCAGTTCAAATAAAGTCAAGTCCTTTGGAGAAAACATTATTTTAATTCCATTCATTAGCTTAGAAAAATACATTTAAAACAGATGAAAAATAAATAGCCAATGGTTTTCAGCTCTATCGAAAGCACGATTATTTCATCCAAAACTTCAAGAAAAACTTCTTTGACTAATTCTGATGATAATAATTTGTGAAGCTGGGATGACAATTGCAATACTCAAGTAATTAAAAATATGTACCATATATTTCCTTTTTTGCATGAAAGGTCTCTAATTGCCAATTATTTTCAACAACGTAAGAACTCAATCATTTCAATAACTCTAATTTCATGGGCGATCGTTTTAAAGCTCTAAGATGAAATAGAAGTATTGCAGCGAGTCAATACAGCTTGCTTATAGATTATCATAAAAAATTCCCTTGGAATCAAAAACGCTGGGTAGCCTAGTGACCTGCGCATTGATCCGGAAAGTCAAGTGTCCGTGGTTCGATATCCGGTCCAGGAAACCTTTTGCTTCTTTTTCAACACACTGGCGCTTGGTCCACCACACTCGGGCCTCGCATAGCAGGCCGCAGTGAGCTCGAATAGCGTGCTCACTGACCATCCATCTCCCACAGAACGATCGCCCACGCCTACCGAAACCGTGGCTCCCCTTTCCACCTCCCTCCACAATGAGAAGGGTATATGCCTCAAATTAGACGCCCCTTGCGGGGCTAGTCCCACCGGTAAAGTCAGCCCTCGAGACGAGGTCTCGGGAAAGGATCGTTCTGCCGTGAGGTGGCAAGGGGACAAAACGACATACTTTCCACTTCACGAGGAGACGAAGGAGAAGAGGATCACCGTGGTGAGGGGGCGGCGAACCTCTCCTCCGGGGACAGCTAGGTGCCCAACGATAAACTGAAACCCAAGAGGACGTACGTATAAGATAGCGACGGCTAAAGCCCCGGGATACCGAGACTGAACAATAGCCAACCCCCCGTGGTTGGCGGTCAAGGTTTTGACGTCAATCTGGGGGTATCTCTCGCCTCTAAGTCTTATCCTTGGCGGTGTACATTCACTTCAAGGATTAAGATGGAGGTAAGTATGCTCGGGGCGTGGAGTCAATCTTTTTGATGAATCTGCACAAGGGCACAAGGACATGAGTTCACTGCAAAAGATACACGGTAATCTTAGGATAATTTACGACGACCTCGCCGGCTCAAGTTTCCGTCTTCTCAAGAATTTCTGTACTTGAAAGCGCGGAGAAATCGTAGGTTGAGTGACTTAAGAAATCAAAGACCACATTATACACGACATACTAGTTGTTTTGTCCCCGATTGTATTTGTAATTTTAAAATTCAGAATAAGCCGGTCAATGTTTGTTAGCTCAAAAATGCTTCATTAAGACTCCCTGCCATAAAATTCTCTAGTGACATTCAAATTACCAAGTACGCACTTAATAGGAAAAATGGAACCTTAATTACTCCTGGTCTTCAATAATTACTATGAGTTTTGACCTGCAATAAAGATTAATGTTAATTGTGTTATATTATCGCGCAAAAATGCATGGCACCAAAGTTGCGTCCGCATATAAAAAAGCATGCAATAATTCAGAATGGAAGATATGAAAAACTGTTGCACCCAAAATCAAAAATGTCTTCTCGAATATATACTTCATTTTTACATTTCAATAAATTAAATTCTTCTGTAGTTTTCGCATGCTTATGATCAATCAGATTTTAGTCTTTTTCCATCGCAATAGTACTACTACAAGAAAATATTTAAATGATGAACATTGCATAATTTGGCAAGATGATTCAAGGCAAAATATAGCTAAAACCGAGAATCACTCAGCAGTATATTGCTCTACTTGGCATATTTTCAATTACATTAGAAAGATTTCTATAGTATGTCGTAGAAAATATTTACTGAAGTGTTGAGAAACACATATAAATTCTTGAGAGATTAGAAGACCGGAAAAAATAAATAAAAATTGAAGTGCAAAGATTTTGACAAAATTATTTTTTCAGGGGCAACACAGAATAAAAAATTTAAACTTTGGGAATTTGATAAGAGATATTTTGGGTGTGATGGAGGACGTACGTTAAAAGGTTTTTCAATCTCATAAATATGGGCAATATTATTGAAGTACCTATTCTAATCTCAATGCGTCAGTGATCGGGAGAAAATAACCGTTGCTGACACTCGCATGGGAGAGACAAAACTAAAAAAGGCCGTAATGAATCAGTGGTCATCAGAGTCCCAGATTTCTTCAATTAAAAAAATATGAGTAACGCATGTACAACGGAGTGTTTTTCCCAATAAAATGTTGCGTACATGAACTCAAATTTTAAAGTAAGTGTGTACAGTAATTTACCTAATGACGTTAACGCAGATGGATGTTAAAATAAACTCATAAAATTAAACAAATTAAAGACAACCTGGCCGCTTCTAGGCAGGATTTAATTCTATTTACGGTCAAATAGTGCCATTAAAAGTAGAAATTTAAGGATGATTAATGATGTTAAGATACCTATGTGACGCTATAAATGAGGATGCATTTCCTCGCTTATTTAAGTGTGATCTTTGTCATCATCATCACCATCCTATACCATTATCAGTCGTGGTTCGGATCTGCTTTGCACACAGGCATCTTTATGTTCTTCTTTTCCCACTACCATCTCTATCGTCACTCTGATCCAATCCTGTCTTCGTACTTTTGCTATCATGTATCTGTGTTCAACATGAAGGTTAGTTTTAAACAGGTTTAGAGGTGACCCGTTCTAAGCCATTGGCGAGTGAAACTCACACATTCAGGGTAGGAGGGCTAGTTCCTTTCCCTGGGCCAACTGCGATTTCCTACGAAGTTCTGACACACAGAAAATAGAATTGCGAGGATATTTAGGTGATGGTGTCTGGAAGTTTTGCGAGATTAGAACCCGTGATCCTCCTGTCTGTAGCCCTGCACTCTACCCACTAGGCCACCACGACCCCCATTTTTTGCTATGCATCTCCATCAATGCACTCTTATTTATATTTTCTCCTTTCTATTCTTTTCACATGCCAAAACCACTAAGCCTTGGCAACTCTGGACTCCTCAGTAACCATCCCTCCTGTACGATCTCTCAAATTTTCTTAGTTCCTATCCTATTCAAACTCGTTTTCTCAATTATACCCCTGATAAATTTCCTCTCACGTGCCTGTACCGTGCTGACAACTCATCTCTTCATCGTCCATGTTTCATTGGAAAATGTTAGGAGAGGGACATAATAAGTCCTAAGACTCTTTGCTTCTTTGAGGTAAATCTTGAGTGCGATTCTCTGGGCTATTAAGAAAAAAAATACCAAAGGATATAAAAAGAACACTCGGAGGGGAGATGATAAAAGCTCAATTTTTGATGAAAAAATCTAATGTGTAGATTGCAAATTCCCATAAATCTCTGATCGTCATTTGATCTTTTTTTTGAGAAGTGATGAAGACACCGAGAATCTAAAATTATATTAATCTCATCTTTTGTGTTCATAATCATCTAATAAAACCCAAAATTGCGTCCAATGCTGATACTAGCAAATAAATCTGTTTAAGTTCATGTAAATGGAAAAATTATTGACATTGAAATATCCTACATGTTCGTTACAAGAGTTTCTGTTTCTCTCCTACAGTCATCTCTTCTGTTTCTTTTTAAAAGCGCCTGCCTACTACCGCTAAAACTGACAGCAGTAACGAAATTAAATTATAAAACACCAGTAACAAAAACAAAAAATTAGATGAAGCTTTTTGGAAGACTTTATATTAACAGCATATAAAAATAGAAAACGTGTAGGCAATTAAGTAAGAATACTTGATAGCAGTGAGAAATTAAAACTAACTCCTTCTGGACTTGGTGGAAGGTTACATTTGACGTTAATATATTCAAACTGAAATTTTGCATATTTACTTTTAAGTTTGTATATTCCCTTTTTAGTGAGGAAGTCAATTGGAAGGTGAGTGAATTAAAATCTCGTGCAACGATAATGAAAACAAATGGCGAATACGTAATTTTTCTCGAGAGACGCTGCGAAGGTACGGAAAACCGCACCCAAAACGACATGTTTATTGACCCAACTCCTTACGATCCCAAACGCTCCGAAGGACAGGGGCATTAAAAACCATTTCCTCTCGGGAAGAAATCGGGGTCGACGGAGATTGACAACAATTCCTCCGTCGGAGGAGGAATTTCCGCGCCGCCTCGAAGCGGATTCTTTAAGGAGTTAAGCAAGGGGGCGCGAAATGAATGTGGGACGAGGCATCAATCTCAGTCGCGGAGGGCGTGGACCGGCGCCGGCGCCATTCCGTTGCCACCTCGGGGCGGCGACGGTGGGGAGGAGGGAGTTAATTGGTGGAGGGAGGGGGCTGGGAGGGAGGAAGGAGGGGGGTGAGGGCAAGCAAGCGAAGGGAGGGCGGAGAGGAGTTGGGAGGCAGGGCGAGAGGCCGATCTCGGAGAGAGGCGGAGGAAGAAAGTGTGTAGGATGCCCGCGAGGAGAAGAGGGAGGGGAATGCGAGAGGACGGATGAAAGATGGGCGGAATAAAACGCGGAGCTGTGGAGACAAGCAGCCGATAACAGTTCACAGGCATTCCGTGCAAAAATAGGCACGTCGACTAAATGTTTTATTTTTGCGGAGAGATTTAGAACCCAATATTTAATATTCCTGAACAAAGATTCTGACTTTATATTCAACCTGCATCTCATTTGCGAATGTCCTTTACGTAAATAAAACTGGAGATAGTTTTAAATAGTAATTATTATGGTCGTTTCTCAGAGTTAAAGCCAATTCCTAACTTCTTTTTACATCAGCCCTAAATGGGTCATTGATATGAAATGGCACGTAGTCGGAAGTACATAAAAATAGTTTTTTATTATCCAGTACCATTATAGAATTTGGTGTTGAATATTATCACTCCTAGTCTCCTAGTAAATTCGATATGGGCTTTGAGGTAGAGGGGTTGAAAATTTCCAAAGGGTGACTAATTTTATCATCATCATCATTGGTCAACAATCCTAGGATTGGTTTGACGTAGCCCTCCACTCGATTCTTGTATCGGCCAACATCTTCATATCAACATAATTTCTCTCTTTCATAACCTTCACGACCTGTTTCATATATATCATACGACGCCTTCCTTTGCCGTTCTTCCCGTTCACTTTTCTCTGGAAGATTTTCTTTATCAGGCCATCGTGTTTTAAGATATGGCCGATTAGGTTGTCCCGTCTTCTTCTTAGAGTTTTTAGCTGACTTCTATTTTCTCCCATTTTCTTAAGACTTCATTCGTCACTCGATCGATCCATTTTATCTTCATCATTCTTCTGTAGCACCACAGTTCGAATGCATTCACCCTTTTCTCCTTCGCTGCTGTCATCTCCCATGCCTCACTGCCGTAAATAAACACCTTATTTTGTGCCAAACTTAAGAATGATTTTCTTCGACAATTTGAGTGTGTTATGTAAAGAAATTTTTGGTCACATTTACTATGAAAATAGCTGAATTTTTAGCTCCGGTTACCTCAATGCTTTCCTGAGATTAAACAGAGACGTCAATGAGAATTAATCAGCCTGGAAATGCGAAGTGTAAGATCATATTAAGCTGCTCACTCCTTTCATGGAGTTGCTAGATGGCTAGCTGGATTATTTTGTTGATCGTCTCTCATTATTTTTTAATATTTTTTAAAGAATATAATTCGAAAGGAAAGACTAAAGCGCTACATGATTTTAAAAAATTACAACTTTTAAGTTCCTTGCCTGAAGGAGGGACCAGACTCTTTATGAGACGAGTTAAAGGAAATATTAGGACCGGTAGACTCGAGGGAGGAAGGGTATCAGTGGCAAAAATATGCTGGGGTAGAGGCAAAAGGGGAAAAAGGAGATGGAAGGGAAGCATTTTGGGGAATTCGTGTGGGAGAGGCAAGGGATGAGGAGGTTAATAGCAGAGAGGGTGTGGCTGAAGAGAGACTTCGGTGTAAGTTTACAGGGTAAAGAGGGTTGCCAAAAGGGTGGCCGGGATGGGAGAGGGTAAATGGGAGGGGAGAGGGGCGGGAATTGAGGAAGGGGGAGGGAAGGGATGAGGACGGGAGGAAGTGTGCTCAGCAAAGGCGGAAAGAGGGATGACTCTCAGGAGAAAGTTCTCGCACCCTTTCATTCAATTTTAGGATCACTGGTGCTTCTCAACTTTCTTACGGTAAATATTCACCACCAACTCAAGCCTGAGATGCTGTAAGATGCAATAAATTCAACACTTAGAGCGGTGGAAAAGAAATTTCCGTTTTATTTGGCTCGAAAAAACTTTAAGGTCCATGTTGAAGTTCTGCTGTCTTATCCAGTGATGTATGTATTTTGAATCCAATAATTTAACATTACAGCCTCCACGTGCATTATGGCTTTACGTGAGGATGTAAGTAGTTAAAAGGGTTAAATTATATGGCACCTATTACTAAAATATATGACAAAACGTTATATGTGAATCACGATTGTTTATGCAATTTTAAAAACTAGCATTTATAGAAAAAAGAAATATAGACAATTTTAAATCATTATGTACAACAAAAATACTATACTTGGTGTCAGCATTCCAAGTTGAACTGCGTTTCCACTTAAAATGATTATACGTTTATTTTATCAATATTCATCATCAATGTATTCTATTAATCAAAATATCAATGTATTCTATCAATAAAATAAAATAATGCTTAAATTTTTCTTTCAAGTCTTTTAGATGAGCTAACATTTTTATAAGCTCAAAACTAGGTGATGATATTCTAATTTAATTTAAAATTCCATTATCAGTTTTCAAAGACTGCACATTCTTCTCCTTTAACCATATTTCGTACAATTTACAAAATACAATAACAATGATTACAAAATTGTCCTGCATGTATTTAATTTAAATGAAAGAAAAATTAATCACAATTATGATTATTTCTATCAATAAAATTTGTTCATCGTACAGTCATAATGAAGTAGAGTACATAAGGCTGCCGAGTGCTGAAGTCATTTATTTTTTTAGTCATCATCAGTATTTCAATCCTATGATTGGTTTACTGCAGTCCTCAATTCTGATCTATTTAATGTTAATTCCCTCATGCCGTCACTGATATGTTTTCTCTTTCACCTCCTTTATTTGCCCTACATACTTGTCCCTTGGTCTTCCACGCGGGATCTTCCCTTCAATTTTTCCTTCTATTACATTTCTTACTAATTCATTGTACCTCAAGGTATGTCCAATCCATCTGGTTCTTCTTTGCCGTAGGTTTTTCCATATTTTACTTACTTCATCTACTCTTCTCTATACTATAACTCTTGGCTACTCACTCTATCTGTCCATTTCATCTTCAAAATTCTCCTCCAGCACCATGTTTCGAAGTCTTCAATTCTTCTATGGTCTGATTTCCCGATGTTCCATGTCTCGGATCCATAGAGTTCCACGCTCCATACGAATGTTTTGCTGAAGTACTTCCTTGTTTGGAGCCGTAGGTTCCTTGAGCCGAAAATATTTGTCTCTTTATTCATGAACGCCTCCTTAGCATGTGCTATTCTTCGCTTGATGTCCATCGTACTTCTTCCATCCCAAGTTATAGTGCTGCCAAGGAAAGTGAAGTTCTCCACTTGCTCTAACTTCACTCCTCGAATTTCGATATCTGCCCTTATCTTCTCTTTTCCGCATACTAAAATTTTAGCTTTCTTCTTATTGATGCTCATATTATATTCTTGAAGTACTTGGTCCATTGTGGTCAGGGATGCTTGCAGGTCTTCTCGACTTTCTGCTACAACTGCGATGTCATCATCAAACCGGCGTATGTTAATTTCTTCATCACTCATCTTGATGCCCTTGATGTAAATTTTCTCTGCGTCTCTTATTGCTTCTTCCAGGTATATATTCAATAACGCTGGGGAGAGGTTGCATTCATGTCTGACTCCTTTATTTATTTTAGCTTCTATCTTCCTTCTGTCTTTCATTCTTAGTGTGGTGACGTGGTTCTTATAGAGGCTATAGAATGTTTTTAGTATAGAGACTAAAATACCAACTGAATTTGTTTACTGTGTTGATCGGAAAGAAATCTTAACAGTAAACTTCAGAAGCAAGGACTCGAGTAACGTAAAACTTTCTCTTTCTATACGTTCGATTGAAATGAATGATAGCAGAGATAATAGAACTCTACGGTAAAGTAAGCTAGAAGATTGCTTGGTCGTATTTGAGGACTATGTTGAGAATAACATAAAATTTAATATTTTTTTAAATTAACTCTCCTGAGAAAAATTGACTTCTACAATGGGGAAGCGAGGAATCGAGATGAAAATTCACATTTCCAGTAGACTATGCGCTGGAACATATATCCGGAATCAATGGCAAATTGCCTGCGTATTGACCCATTTCTCGACTTCTAGCCCAGTCAGGCGTAAAGTTGAATCATAGCACATATGGAACCTCCTAGAAATAAAATCTGCTGCGTGTATGCATAGTATTTCAAAATGCAACACTTCAATGGAGATCGGGTGAATTATCGTCACATTCTCTGGCATTTATAGTTCCTAGATATAGGCCAGCGCAAGTAAACATTTCTCCTTAGGATATATTTTATATAATACCCGGAATTTCATATATTCTATCCATATATTCCAGCGTATACTTCTGTTATACCCTAAAACCAGGTTTGTATAAAAAGGTGTCCCCAGTAGCATAAATAAAGTATATTTATACACTAGGATAGCATATCAGTAAATAGCTAGGTTTTTTATGGATAGATCTGAATTTTTACCAGCTAGCGTACATTTTAATTATTTTTTAACCTATCTCTCCAGAGTTCTATTCGACTTTAATTAAAAAGATGAAATCTTTAAACCATTTAATGACAGATTGATTCCCATATCCTTCTTCAACAGTAGTGATTTTCCTTTTTGGATAGTACATTTAATGCACAAGGCCTCAAATTTTTAGTCCCAGAAATCACGCTACGTGACAAAGTTAAGTCAGTCTACAGCAAGAGCGCGCTATAAAACTACCGTCCTCCGATTTCATTTCAGATTATACGTCTTATGTTCTTACATTCCACAGTACCTATTGAATGTGGCCTCACATCATCAGCTCGAGAAATTTATTTGAGGGGGGGATTGAAATCGTAGGGAACTAATGCATGCTCTTCTGGCAAAAGTAACCCAATCGTGATAAACTCACGTTTTCCACATCCCGCTCGTGGACCGATGCGAACCGGATACTTCTTGTCACATTCGCAGATTCTGGACACGGTGTTGCAGACGACATGAGGAAGCCGCGGACTGCAAGCCACTTCACACGGCGATCCCAGATAGAGCCCGATCTCTGCAAATGAACAAGACATGAAGATGAAAAATTACATTACGGCTTGCATTGCGTTCATGGATTATTTTGTGCCAACGTCTTTCCCCAAGGATCGGAAGAAAAAAGATAAAGTAGCTTCAAATTGAACGAGTGGATGGGAAAAATAAAAAAGCTCTCTTCATTGTAAAACGTACTTATTAAGTGTTCAACTGCAATACCATATAAGTAGCTTAGATGCGAATATGCTTAAAAATTACATACTTCGAAATAAATTTTCATTATTATACAGGTTGGATATTACCTTAATTTTTTTATATACAAGATTCATTACTCCACATGCAGTATTTATGAACATCACTTAAAAATTAGGTAAATAAATGACACTTCTTACGTAGCTTAAGTGGAATTGTAACTGCGTTCCACTTAAGCAGTAATATCTCACAAACACTATGGCATTACAAGCTATTTTGCTCCATTTTAAGAAGCCATTTCCAAAGTAGTTGAGGTGAAAAATACCCACCACGGTGGATAATATGCGCGATTACTTACAAGCACAGCTTCGTCGCAAACTCGAGAAGGAGATTAGTGGGAAAATGAGTATGCTCTCGTAAGCATGTAAAATGCAGGTCACGGCCGCACTTGCCCTTGGTGTGGCTTCTGTATTAGTATTCCGCTTGCCAGCTTTAATCGGAAATCACACTTCCCAGGAAATCAAGTATCTCAGGGATATATGCTCACTAAATTTTTATTGCTCAGCCATTACTTAGCTAAATGCAGGCATGCAGGCATAAAATTTCGTGGCAACGTGGGAAAACGATAATTTATGAGCTATGAAAATGGCTCCAGTGCCTAAGTATCAAAAATGGCACCTCCAGAAATGACTGGGATCTTAATTTTGTCAGGGCAATGTTCATGGTGTAAGAAAATATACCAGGATTTCACGTTCCAAAATCCTGGTTAATGTTAGATTAAAATTCTCAGAAGGTACAGACTTGATTAATTTGAACAGTGATTATATAAAATTTTACTTTATCTTTTATCCGATTTTCTGAAATTTGTAAACTTACATAAGGGTTGGCGATCTTTTAAGGCATTACGGTTTTCAAATTTTGTATAAATATTTAAGTGTTAAGCATTGTCAGGAAATTCAGAAAATAATTCATTATGGCCGTTACAGCATATGGATTCTATAGTGCTGTAAATATCTTTGATTAATATATTTCAAATCGCCATTATCTACATATTACGGGTAAAATAATATAAACAGGTACATATTAGATTAATATTATTCCAAGACGCCATTATCATTATATTACGGATAAAATAATATAAGCAGGTCTTCTGTTGGTTATAATCAAAGAATCATTGCAATGCAAGAAGCAAATTAAGTGAATAAGTAGTAAAATACACCAGAATCAATACAGAAAATACTACATTGATGAAGTACAGGATTTGATGGAAAAATAATACCGTAGGGCATCATTTTACTATATTTACCAAAGCCGAAGATGATAAATGTGCATCAAAATACAAAACAGACGTCTCAACACGTTTTATATTTTTCATAAAAGACACTTCAGCTTTAATGTGTACCTAGAACTTGATATATGCTCATACAGTGACAAGGATCACCGACTGAGGGATATGGATAAGGAACCTCCATTCTCTCAATTTTTAAACATCACGATACGCGAAAATATGTTGAGGTGTTTTAACTCAATATATAATATAGTTTACCATATTAAAGCAAAGACAACTGATTAAGCGACCTGTAATATTTTTACTGCAAAAAATAATTATTAAAAAAATCCATCACTTTTAAGATATAACACGAGAAATTCATGAAACTATGCCACTAGAGCACCCTGTGACTTCAACTTGGATGTCGATGGACCATCTATCATGCCATCTTAATGGTGCTACAGGCGCAGTTGTTCGCACGTAATTAACTTCAACTGCGAAATTCTCTATTCCACCCTTCCCTGAATCTTCACCTTGCCTCACACATTTACTGTTTCTTCTTGCTTTTCCTTATATCATTCTAGAAATGGAGTTTCCTATTTCTCCCCTTCCATTGAAACCTCATATTTCTTTCCTGCTGAGTGAAAAAAACATCATCCGATGCATCGCTGCGGAACTCGAAAACTACTCCTCGTATTATGAGAAGTGGAATGAATCTTGGCCAAACAGTCGAGAAAATTCGCTAATCACAAACTCAGGATATCACAACGATGTGAAAATGCTGCAGCACATCTCTTCTGCTCAGAGGAAAAAATGCCTGAAGCGCAGAAAACTTAATTTAGAATAGCTGTCTGATTCTGAATCACTCACGATCAATTTATTACCTAAGAGATTCTCTCACTGTTCATCTTAAGCTGCGAATTCCCAGATAAAATACACTACTAATGTGGATAATGTCACACACTCTTCGCCAAATCGTCGTAAAGAAGTGCTGTCACAACATCATAAACGTTGCTTTCATTTCTTTAAAATTTTCAAAATTGTTCTCGGAGGAATGGGGGAGAAAATCGAAATCGTCCTTCTTAAACCTTCCATTCCGCTCTCGTTGTTCTCGGTGCTAGTGCCTGGATATGTGTAGCCGACAAGACTTCAAAAATGAAACCAGCGTTTTTTTTATTTTAAGAGATTTTTTTACATCTACCCGAACAAATATTTTACCCTTTGGGTGAAAAATATTTTTAAAAAATATTAAGTTATTTTTCTTTCTATTAATAGAATATTATGTATTTATGAAATGTTTGAACTATTTTTTTTAATTGTGAAATACAATTTACATAGTTCCTGTCCAATAAAACGATTAACTAAAGATGTAAACGCATTATTTTGGAGAAAAACAATGTATCATTCAAAAATCTCTTTCATAATGGGATACGAGTATAATTTCAGAATATCGATGGCATGGTTATTAAAAAAACTGAAAAATAAACTAACTGAAATAGTAGGAATTGGGGGCGAAGATATTTTTAATATATTTCTTGCATGAAAAGATGATCTAATGAACCAAAATGAATTCGAAACAAAAACTCCCTTCGATGACGATATGCAATATTTGATGATGAATGTCATGGTAAAGGAAGAACAGCATCCGAGTGCCATTCCTAGCTTGGAATTTAGTTTCAAAACTAATTTTATTTTATGATAATGTCTGCAGAGACCAGAAAATAATATTGAATCGGGGGAAAAATTATAAAATATTTTAGGATACAACTAAATGATATTACATGGAATTATAATCAGACAATAAGCTCCATACCCCGCCCTAATTACGTACCCGGCGAGAAAAGCATCGAACCCATATTTTTAAGACTATTCTCTAAAATAGCTTCCTCCAGAGTAAATTGTACAAGGAAGTGCTATTTTTTAAAGAAACCACAAAGAAAACTCATTTAGAGGGCAAATGTTTGCGCATTCCATTCTATCTGAAGAGAGGTTGAATTTCAAAGATAAGGCGGTTTTTCGGGTGATTCTATGGATTTGTTCTATTGGTGGTTTGTCGTGTTTCCTCTTGCATTGGTTCGTGTCCCACGACAATAGTTTCGCCTGCATTCAAACGGGCTTCCTCAAATTCAAAGGTATCTTTGGACAAGAAGCTCACTGGAATGCTGGCAAAACTGTCGCCATGGGACACCAAGTGACGCGATAAACCACTAATTGAACGAATCACCGAAAGCCTTCGCCCATGCTCTAGTTTTAGAAAATTTTCTATTCAACTCATCACCAACGGTGTATCTATCCAAAACCGGTTTCATCAAAAGCCTCATAAGTTTGGTCTACTCGATCATGGTCTACGTGATCACGTCACTTATGCCTTTGTGTTAGTCCCTCAGGGCATGCAGTGCGATTGGTATAAGTGGGTTTGAGTTACATATATTTGTTATATATGTGTGATACATATCAGTTCAACGGACAGCCAAATGGCATTAGAGTCCTTTGCCAAGAGCCAAGTCAAAAGCCTTTTTCCAAAGTAAGCATATTAAATTCCTATTTTCCAATTCCACTTTCGACCATTATTTCTTGCTTGATAACTGATTAAAATCAGCTTCCGCAGCTTATGGACACATTTAAATAAGATTGGTATAACTTAATATTTTACTGCTTATTAATTTATATTGATCCTGCAACACATCACAAATATAGCAATCGAGGGCACATATATCGTTATAAAATTTGCAATCCTCTACTAAATCAATCAAAATACTTTTACCAGTTCTTTACTTTAAGTTTTGTTACCTTTACTTTACTTTTGTTACCATATACTTCAAAATAATATTCCAACCTGATATCGTGAAGTACGCTATTTTACAGATCATCAAAATAAACAGAAACATGTACCTAACTTAATAATCTACCGTGCATAATCCTTGACTCAACAGCGAAGAATAGAATGTCAATCAATGGATACAAATTAGTGACAACAGTAAAAAAGAGGGTTGTAGTTATGCTGTAATACGATACATATACTACTTTAGACTTTATCTCGTTCTCTTTACTCTCTCATTGAAAAATGTGAAGACTTCAGAAAGGCATAATTGTCGTTGCCACCAGTAATATACTGCAAAAAGAATTAATCTTTCCACATTACAATTTACATTGAAGAATATGCTAATGCTACTTTATGATGCTTTGGAGGAGAGGATATTGATTACATTGTACGGAAAGATAATAGATCAGGTGAGAAGCGAGTTATTTCTGGCCGTAAGGAATCAAATTGTGAGCTTTTCTAGTTGATAGTTCTATTCATCTTTCACACCATTTCCAACTCTTCATGAGCTAGGGCAGTTTTTTTTTATAGTTGCACGAGACACTGGTTCCAGCAGGGGGAAAATATTCTGGGAGAAGCGACAGAATGTAAGCACGCAAAGCATTGGCCAGAGCTAGAATACGGATTCACGGATATGATAGGAATGGTATTATTTTATGTACATTATATTATACATGCAACAGAACACGAAAATCCATGCACCGGATGGTCAAAAACCCACCCGAGCGAGATTCGAACCCACGACCGGCTTGGCAGGTGAGGGATTTACCTCACCGCCACCGAGGCCGACACTCAGAAAGAAAGGTTACGCATTGTCTTAAGTTGTAAATGAAGCTCTTGGGGGAGATGACGGCCTCGATTCTTGAGGCGTTCCATGACTTAAAAATTGCATCCGAAGGGATATGAGAGTTATGCTCCGCCCTCCGATTAAGACGTGAGTTCTCACCGTTCGCACCGTAAGACTAGGACAAACTCGAATCCGGGGACCGCGGTCCAAAGACAATTTCCGATCCCAGACTGGGATACTTGATTCATTCGCCACTTACGTCCTCCTCCGGCCGGTCGGCCGAGCCGGGTTCGGTGGCAACGCAAATTGCGTCATCATCACCCGTTAACTGCGGTGAAGAGGGTCTACGACCCTTCCCTCCGTGAACGAGAATGTTATGCCGCTTAGCTCCCTTAACGACTTTGCAATAGGGTTAATTCCCAGGGAGAAATTTGGTGGGGCAATTTGCCCATTGGGCGAAATTTAGTCGCCAAGAGAGGGTGTCATATTTCCCACTAATGAACTGATAGTGAGAAAATGCTATTGCGACGCTGATCTCTGTGTAAATGGCAAAGTCCCCGGCCATTGAGGCACATAAGAGGCCTGGGCTATAGTTTGGCACTGGCCATACGTGATACGAAGAGAGGTGAGCATGGAGAAAGGGCATGGGTGGAAATGGGTCGCATTCCACTTGATTTCCACACAGTCTCATTTCACACTCCACTGCAAACGGAGAATCTTCGACCGTGCAAGGTCATCTCAGGAGTCTTCATTTTGTATGACGGTACGGAACATTCAGGTTCCAGTGCTGGTGAAATTTTTATGATCCTGGGCTTCAGGTCGTGGAATGTGGAAAAGGAGATGGTACACTATATCTCGTACCAACATGCTCCACATATGGTTGCTTCAAAGTATTCCTCCACACCTTTCTATAGCGCTCATCTCTTTCCACCTCTCCCCTCCATCTTCTTTCCACTACCTCTTCCACCCATTCGCCTCCTCCAACCTATCCCTGCTTCATCTCCCAACCGACTTCTCCAGTCCTTTACCACCACAATGTCTAACCAGAAGATCGATCTGGTTGGTGATGGTAGAGCTCACCACTAAACCCAATGGTGTATGGAATTCAAATATCAGGATAGGAGGGGGACCAGTTCTTTCCCCTAAGGTGCTCACTGTATTGAAGAGATTTAGACTCATCATAATGTATTTTTTAATTTATTTCAGGGACTTCTTTCAACGCGAGAATAACTAGATTGCCGCCGTGAGTCTTACATAAAAAGGGCGCGATTTTAAATGTTAAAACAAAATATTTGAAGCTAATATTTTTGAAGAAACTAGCCTCTCCAAGTATAAAATAAAACACAATCACAAATGGAGCAGAAAATTAAAAATTTTGGGGGCCTAGCCGATAGCCGATAAAATAGCTGATAAAAATGAAGAAAACGGATAGGGACCGGGATATCTTGGTCCGAAGCCCACTCAAAAAGAATGCAAGGGAAATGGGCACAAAGAAAGGTAGAAAGAGCAAAACGCCACTGAATTTATACGTGATCCGACAAAGCCCTGCCCTGCATAACAATTATAATGATAACCAATCTCACTTTTACACATGAATTAACTTGACATCAAATCTTACACTTATGCCTTATTACACTTATGCCTAATAGTGTAAATAAAGATCTTTGAAAGAGAAATGCAACACGGGACAAATAAACAGTTTTGAACCACTCATGAAAAGGAAAAACTGCATATAGTAAAGCGTTATCTTTTTTGATAGCCTAAGCAGCACATGAACAGCTCAGTTTGGTCCATTATAAAATAAAACGTAAAATATATGAAGGTGAGCAAACGACTTCAATCATCTCAAAGGGTAGGTCATGAAAAAGGCAAGTCGTGAATCTACACAAAAGTATTATTGTCGGACGTATACACTGTCTTTTGATTTAAGTGTCACTGTCACAAGTTTTGATTTACCGCTCAATGAAATAGGGTCATGAATAAAATATTAATGCTTATAGAAAAATTCACCAATTTTATCAAACGCTCTTATTGCTTTAACGCTAGAGGCAATACCAAATCCTTATTGAATCTCAGCTTACTTGCACAGGAAGTTAACAATACTGAGCCACGTATCAAAGTCCCGTAAAAAGCAATCTCGGAGGAATGCCTAAAAAAATAAAAAATAAGGGAGTGAATGAAAGGCTTAAGGGTGTTGATAGTTTTCAAAAGAAAACAAAAAAATTGAATTTTCAGAAGTTTAGGACGAACTCTAATATGACAGTTCACTACTACACTAACTTCCTTCAAAAGCATGGTGAGAAAGCACAAGCCTAGGATTACGTGCACAAAATTAATCGATAAATTTCTATTTCTTCATTGGAAGATGTAATGACAGCGTCAATCACAAGACGGAACATGAAAAATAAGAGGGCAATCTTAGATTTTCACGTGAACTCAGAAAGAAGCAATCCTATATTTTTTTGGGAATGCGTTATTTCAAAAAGAATTTTATTGAAGAAGCGTGAGGAATTTGACTTACGATTGTAACTGGTACCAAATTTGATACTTCAGCCAATATTCACCTGCAATATTAACCTTGTATTCATTTCAAAAAGCTTCAATATGAAAACTTAAAAGAGGACTCATTTTTTTATCTAGGTTAGGTTCAAAATATTCCACATCGAAAGTTTTCATTATAAGAAAACATTTATGGAATGGTAATCTATCACGTAGAGTGCCAGGATTGCAAACGGACCTATGAAGAGTTACTCATCCCTTCCAAATTTTTATTTACATATACAGTGTAGCGGCTTAACAAGCCATCACCAGAGACCTGACGAGTGCTTCAACCTTTCGCATGTCTGATTAAGAAACCGTAAGAAATAGTGCCCAATGATGGCTAATATTGTTCAGTGAAAAATGTTGGGTAAAAGTGCAAGTATCTTAATGTCGATTATGACACACTTCCACTAGAGCTCATCGATATCCCATAAATTTCATGATAAACCTAAAATTACAGAGCACATTGCTCTTATACGGATTCTCCGAAAAAATGAATTCTTACATAAAATACGATTATTTGGATACTACATCACGTTTATTTACTGGCGCAACATAAATGATTTTTTGCATTAAAATAATGCATTTATAGCAGTAGGACGAGGCTGATAACTGTTTTTTTAGCCTCTGAATATAATTGAGTGAGTGCATCAATTAAATGACCTGAAATTAAGTAATTGGGGATGAAAAATGAATTGACAATATGGAAGTAAACAGAACTCATCCATAAATTCAGAGAAATAGATGCAGTGTCTGAAGATATAGTTACGGAATGGGATCCTCTCAAAAATATTTTTATTCAACAACAGATTTTAGTATATTAGAAACATCATCTAAAGTGCAAATTACTGGCCGCATTACACACCAGGTGCGAAAGGTGACTCCTCTTAGTCAAACAATCGCAACGCAATTTCGACTATCACCAATCATCCAATCCTCTGCCCCTTTTTTTGAATTGGAAACTTTTCCTTCCATTCTACACCAATTTTCAGTGCAAGAGGCGCAATATATGGCTCGATGGAGGGAGAGATCATAAAAGAAGATAGGGGAAAAATAAATGGCCATCCTTTGACATTTACAACTTAACTGCTATGCGCTCGAGTACGATCTAAGGCGGGGAAGAAATTCCTGAAACGATGGTAAACGAAGATGTTTGTTTCAAACAGTAAAAACGCTTCTACTCCTTTCATCCTGCAAAGTTCTCACCCTCTTTGTGAGAGACATAGTGGCTTAACTGCATTCCTCGTTTCGTCAAATACTGCCGATTGGCCGTAGCGTTGCCAAAAACCATTGAGTGAACCAGATTTGATATTGGAGTAAAACTTTGAGCATTCGGATTCCTTCACAGAGTGCCTAGATTTTTAAGGGTTTTCGTTCTTGAAAAGGGCAAACTTTTATTTTTATGTACAAAATTAATCCAAAAATTAGAAAATTAATGCAAAGGAGGAATTAGATAACATGATTGGTATATGGTGTTGCACACATGTAATTAACGTTACCTTATAAACTGGCCTGTCACTTCAATTATAAGTAGATGTATTTTACTCTAAAAACAACTTGGAAGAAATTGGCTCTCAATTTCTAAATAACAGAGCCATTGTTAAACAAATTTAAAAGGCCCTGAATCCCGATATCAATTAAAGCGATCGTATAAAATCATCATGACGAGTAGATAGGTGCGTACGTCCTCGAAATGATCCTTCTACTGCTAAGTATGTATAAAGAATACTCGCAAATTTAAATTAAAAGATTCATGTGTCCTCTGCGGAGCATATTACGTTTATTTGATGAGAGTTTTTCAACTGAGTACCAATGGATGGATCAGATATCCATAGCACGACTATTTTACTTATTCATATTTTAAATGTGTATATTGGACGCATGCCATAAACAGAAAAAAATATTTAATTAATTAATTAATTTCATAATAACTAATTTAATTAATAAATTGTTAGATTAAAAAATCAAGTATTTGCTTGTCTTTCAAAGAGGTTACGAATGTTACTCTACAAGGTAAACCTTTCATAAACTATGAAAGAGTAGAGGCGTTTACACATAAAATGAACAACCAATAATAGAAAAAAAAAATTATTGATATGACAAGGTTACCTCATGATCCGGTGATGTGTCTAATAGATAATGATGCTTTCATGTCTCTGTATCGAAATTAAGGGATATTATTACTTTATTTATTATTCGATATTCATTAAAATCTTTATTTAAGTAGTTAGCTTACGTCTGAATAAAGCAGGACGCTATCAAATAGTATAACTATCTACTCTAGTATAACTATCAACTATATCGTTGTATCGTATATGTATAGTATCAACTAGTATAACTACTAACTATGGTAAAATAAATTATAATTGTGGAATTATACAAAGTTACTTTTCTTGACATGTTCAGTAATATGTATGGTTGTCAACACACGGTACCATATAATATAATATAATACCGCCACCTTTCTGTCTCAGGAGAAAAATGCTGCTGATTGATTATATCTCTATCGAAAAATTTTTATAAATTAAATCGTGATTGAGCCATATTTACATTACGCCCTAAGCACAGTGAAGACGGATTTACTCAGTTAAAGCTACTGTGAAAGCTCTACTATAATAACCGAGATGTCGCTCCCTTGACTGATTTTATTCTTATCCCTAAATATATTGATAAATGTAAATATTTGCCGAGAGATAATTTCTTTGTCTGAACCTTTTAAACTGCTAAGGGTCCGAATAGCGTATTTTTCCGTCGAAGCATCAGAAAAAATTTCCTTAGTTATTTAAACACATAATCTTCATATATAGATGAGTTAACTAGACTATTTGGGCACTAAAGGTTCGTAATATGTTGCGCAATAGTATGCATATATCGCACTCAACTAGTTATTGGAAATATTTTGTTCAACTCCATATATTCTCCTCCTGCTCATTTGTGAGCACATCAGCAATCATTTGAAACCAAGTGAATTTATTTACTTTCTATGCTTTTGACTGCAGGGGCTAAAGACTAGAAGAATAATTTTTCTATGGAAACACGCAATTTATGGAGTACATAGAAGTGGGTTGTAATGCAGCATCTTGATTAAATACAATCGCATTCCCCAAAGCAGCCGACAGGCCCTTTTCCGTTGGCTTGCCCTCGCGTGATTGTAATCACTCAGAACATATCTACTGCGGGTATTCATAAGCAAATCGTTACCAGTATATCTACAAGTTAAAATAAAGCTTCCTCCAAATCCCTACCTTAGCACGGAGGGGAGACAAAACATACATGAAATCGCTGCATGCAAGGATATCCGTTGTGCACCAAGGGTTACTTATATACATATAGGAGGCTAGTAGAACCAGAAACCACATACATCGGATAATTAATAAAACTGTAGTGATGTGAAGAAATGGCACCCGACTTTTACCAAACATTTGCACACACTATCTATAATCATAACTCCTATTTTGATAGTGTGCCAAACTTCAATGATGTAAATATAGGGGGCATTAAGTGGAACAAGATTACTTTTTTAATTTCAAAAATGATAACCAGGGATAAAAGGGAAGAAAATAAAAGACTACTCAATTTTCAAATAGTTGTGAGCCATAGACTCGCATATAGGCACTAAGGACTAATTTTATGGAAGGCGGAAGATTTGAATGTGATGACCCTGCACGAAGGGATGGAGTAAACTGATAAAGCATTTCCGCCAGGAGAGTTTCCTACGCTTGAAAATAGGACAGGCGAGTAATGCTAATTGCAAACTGGGTCCTTAATTGAGTGAATCTTTCTATGCTTCGACCCGCTACAGCAATGGATGTAATTGTTAGGCCTTAAAAAATAATCTTCCGTTCACAGTCACAACAGGATTTCCTCTGTCAATATTTTGTAATACTACGCCAGGAATATTTTTTTAAAGAGCAACAGGTCTTGGCACATTCCAGGGTCTCCTTCACCCAGAGAAGGCACAATGCCAGATAAATCGTTTTTAACCGCATCGTTTAAGTGCAGCTTTACTGCTTTCTGCAAAAATCTAGAGCCACCCCACACCAATTATGGTAGTGATACCTCAATTGCTACGGTTTATGGAGGTGATGGTTTCCGAAACCCTCGTAGTAACTATTGCAAGACGATGGAAGAAGATCACTTCATGGTATGTGACTGAGGCGAAAAATGTTTTCTACGTAATATCATTGAAATAATGATGGAAAGAACAAAATTGTTTCCCTCTCTACGTCTCGCATGTTAATTCCAGTAGAGAGAATCCGGAGAGGGCTAAAGCATATCATTCACTACTTTGGTAACTTTCGCGACGCATTCTGCTTTGATATATTTTTAACCTTATAACGATGATATTCTGCTTCAAATCAAAAGAACAGTTTGAAATTGCTGCGCCAAAAACCATAAATTCCACTCCTAAAGAGTTATACAACTCATTATCGTCGACTGAAATGTATAATACATCCATTTTGATTATATACTTATACTTTAGAAATATTAATAAGGAGAGTATTCCTTGGTATGTTTCTACACAATAACGTGTCCCCTTTAAACGATCGTGAGAAGCTTGGTATTATACGAAGTGATAATTTACATAAACCTTTAGTGCAAAAACGATTATAACTCACTGCAGTAGTCCAAACCATTCATCTGGTTTTCAAAAAGACAGTCTTTGCTTGCTGAGGCCCAAAAACCTATCTGTTATTTTATCTTCTGCGTTAAAAAATTCGAGTTAATTGAGTTTAAAAAAACTGAGTTAATTGTTTGAAATGTTGCTCATGTGTTCACGTTCTTTTCAAGTATCAATTATCTCCAGGTGCTAACAACTGACAGGTCTTTATGATTAAGTCTTAACTCTCAATTTAAGAATATTTGAAGCCGAAGATCTTTTCTGGATATAATCACCATTCATCAATCCTAAGATAGGTTTGACGCTGCTCTCCCCCATGTTCTTCTACCTGCTATCCTCTTAATGTTAACAAAATTCTTCTCTTTTAAATCCTTCATTACCTGCTCCATATATGTCACCTTTTTTGAGATTTGTTGACCCAGATAACATATACTAAAAATATCATTCTTTTAATATTTTCTGCATTCATTCTTTACCATTTATTCTGAAAAACCATTAAAAAAAATTTAATAATAAAATCTAGGAATAAATAACTAAGATTTCCTAACTTGGTATATTTTCAAAGGTTCTGTTTAATATTCTAAGTGCTGCGTGAAATGCAAAAAAGTCTCCTGAAGCATTTATCTTGCATTGCTTACAAAGTTATGCAGGATTATGTGCTAACGCTGATCCCTCAAGAAAACAAGCATTTTCATCTTCTTCCCTGCATTTCAGCCGTAAGTATTTTAATAAAGTTTTAGTGGAGCACAGAGGCAAAGGAATGCATAATGGCCTTATTTTAGCCCCGACCTATTTTATATCGACCTAGCTCTTTAGGACCGACAACAACGCCGCTTACATTACTGCCGGCGGATATGAGAATCAAGTGCGAGAAAATTCGCAGATTGCAAACGACCGAGGTCAACTGCTATGGTGAGCTTGACGTAGGATATCACGTGACGGCAGGGCGGGCTTTACGGGGATAGATTTAATGTACATGCCTGTTTACTCCCAGCAGGTTTAAAAAAATCACACCGAGAAATAACAAAATTTATGGGGGAAGAGAATGAAAATGGGGTGACGACGAAATAGAAAATGCCATCTCCTTACCACCATCACTTAATAAAACAGCTGATTTTAAGCTAAATGAAATCATCATCAAATCAATCATAAATCAAGAAATCATCATCAGTGGGAAATAGAACTCAACTCGCTCGAAGGTCAAAGTTCACTATGAATCAGCATCAACCCACAATAAGTGATAAGATATGATTTAACTCTAACTTTTCGGGAAGATACGCGGATTTGAATGCTCCAGGAATCACACATAGGTAATATCTCTACATGAGCAAAACCCCACATTTAGGTTTATTTTTAGGCTTCTGATTGATTCAACTCAATATACTTTGCAACGGCAGATAGATGATGGAAAGCTTCAAAGAATAAGTTTAATATCATTCATTTAAGAGGCGCCACTTCAATAGTGCTGACTATATATATGTCATTAAACCCAACCCTGACCAGTAGAAAACGAAAGAGTGATAATAGTTATTTTTTATATCAATGGATATACTCGGGCAAAGACAATATTTTGCTCAAAACCTACACGTAACCTCCTCTTACTTATCTCTCAAGCGCCATCATTTCTCTTTCCTGGACATGCCGATTGGCACACTGATTTTATGAGAATATTTTTGCGAGAAGGGACATCATATGAATTTACCTAACTCGTTGATCTGCTTTGAAGAAGCTAAGTGAAGCTTTGGCTCTATTGCTTCCGGAGGAAAAAGTAGTTGGTAATTATCCTATTTATCACGGCAGAAGATTTTGAAGTAACACAAATGCTGTCAAAATATGACTTCTATTTCAGTACGTAAGATAGTTCCCAAATGTTTCGTAACCATTACATTTAATGGCTTCCTTAAAAACTTTCACTTATGTTATGTATGTTAATGAGTCAAATCTAAATGAAGCATCATAAAAATAATTTTTTTTAATTATCAAGGCAATTCAATCACATTGACCTACCTACAATTGAGAGCAATAATTGTGCTTGTGCCCATACTACTGACACCTATTTCATGTAACAGCAACATTGATTATCGTGCATATTCCACATAAATGCTCCTGTGAGTGCGTAAAAGTTGAGGTGTTTGTGAGGAGAAAGTAATTTTGGCGAGGAACAGCCAGTTTTTTAATTGAAATCATGACTTTTCATTATAGTTCTCCATTTATAATATCTGCACTCCCTCCTTCGGATGGGACGATGAACTATGGACTTCTTGGCGCCTTTCATTTAAAGCAGGCTAACATCTACTCCGGGTTTCTCTCCTCCCATTCTTTACACCCGTGATATTCCTACATCTACGTAATTACCCACCTATCCTATATGGCACAAATAACCATATCATCGCTCACCTCTCCTGAATAATTACAACTACTACTACCCAACAAAAGTATCGTGCCCGATAATTATCGCAGAGGTGTCAATAATCTTTATACGATTATTTTAGAGCAGTATAAATGCATTTCATTCACCTGGGAGTTGATTCTGTTACTAACAGTTGTTATAAATTTAACCTATTTAAACTTCACATTTGGCGTTTTATGCCTGGTCACATTTTGCCGGTGTATTAAAACAGTAATTTCCTTTAATTGTCGTGCTACTCTTAGCTTTACAGCTTGCATATACAACTTTATCCGTGAGTAGTTGTTCCATACGTCCGTGCCTACCAAAAATGGTCAACCTAGCTTTAGAAATCAGCTGCAACGCCGCCTCCAGTGCCCTTTGCATCAACCTACCATCACCATTGAGTACGTGCCTAACAATATGGCTAATCTTGCTTCTAGAATCTTCTGCAATGCTACTACTTCATGAATACCTTCTAATCTTGTTGTATACGCTAATTTTCTTCATGAATTCCTTTGAGAGTCAACATCAACAATGCCTTTGGTCATCAAGGTGAGGGTTCATCAAAACAAAAAAAATATTAAATTTAGGTAGGTATTTTTAAGGAATACTTCTATAATTGAAGCAGAAAACTATATTTAATGATAAGAATGCGATTTTTAATGATATTTCCTTTCCTTTGGTTCATGACTGTTGCCCGTAGGATAATAAATAATAATTTAAGTATCGAAAATAAAATAACTGCATGCTGAAAAACCGATTTTACAGTTTATTCCTTAGGAACAATAAAAAGTGTGTGAAGTCGAACCCGGGACTATCAGGTGAATTACAAGTAGACCACACTCTGCAGGTTGACGACATTTAATGATTTACAGAGTTTCATGCTCATTCAACTTATGGTTCTCCAAATAGTCGACCGTTGCACTTTCGCGTGATAGTTTTTGGCTTATCATTTATATCATACTTGTAGAATACATAGATATAATAATTATTAGCCCTGTAAAATTCTTGAATTGCAAACTTCAGAATGGGTGCGTTACATTTTTTCAATTCGTAAGTCCTCCAGCAAACAAAGGGTATGCTTCCGCGCTCAGGCGAGTGCATGGCCGAATGATCCCGATGTGGACAGTCCTGAAACAGCAAACGCTAGGACATAGTTCATGACATGAAAATGTCCGTAGATTATCTTGGCACTTTCGTCAACCTCTCCCAAGCCATTAAGCGAAAAAATACAGATTTTCAGTAGGCGTTGCAGAGGACGAGCCATATAGTACCCCAGTTTTAAAAGACGCTGAATTAGCAAGTCGTCGAGGAATTAATACTAACATAAGTTCATCGCATGCTCACACTGGTGAGGTTGACTCAGCGAGTTTGTACAGCCTTATCCCCACCCAACTCTGCCCTTTGCTGCCACTGACGAGGGTGAAAGCACAACAGGCAAGGCCTTTCGCTCCTTCGTGAGACTTCTGATTTCGCGCATAACATGAAAGACTCCGAGAAAAGGATTTGTTTAGACTCAATGAATAATGAAAGGCGGAGGATTTCCACTGGAATGAGGGTTGCATGTTTGACTCCTCTCCACGAATTCTCAAATAAATAGTCCTTCAAACTTCTTCTTAAGGCTAATAGTCCAGCTATCCTCCCAGAGGAGTTAATTCACAGAGAAGTAGATTTATATGAACCCCTACTGCTGTTACCACATCATGGCGTCTAACCAATATTTTACCAAGTTAATAACTAGGGTATACTAAGGTAAATAAATTATTATGAACTTGCGATTGTTTGTTTTTCTTTGGCCAGCGCATTACCAAACGGATTACTCGGACGTCTCATTGGCCGACCCGCATAAAGCTAATAACTAGATTTCTATAACCCACTTATGAAATCTACTAACAATTTTCCCAATAAAATAAGTGCACTTCGTCGAAATGCGACTTTTTCTTTGCAATTTAATTACAAGTATGAGATGCAAATAAATTGCCTAGAGATGTGAAATGTATTTTTGTCTCCCTTGTCCCGTATTCATCCAGACTATCACCTACATCACACAAGAGAGACAAATAACCCAATTTTTGGGGCCCATATCTATGTAACCTTAAACTTGCATTAGTTAAGGCCTACTACCAGCGCGATCACACATTGGCTTTTCCGTGCAAGAGATTATTTAATGGGGAAGCATTGAGAGTCCCGCTGGCAACAGCCTCGGCTTTTTATGAATGGTCGAGCAAACCACATCTAAATTTGGATCCTAAAATTAAACGGACACGAACAAATGGACATGGAGCCCCTCATTACGTCCACTTTTAGCAGTGACGACCACCGCTGTTGCATTCGACCGCGTTCCACGAACCAGAACTCCCCCCATAAGTGACGTCCGCCCACCTCCCCCCAAGAACTCCATTCACCAGTGCTCGCGAGTGCTTCATCTTCTCCTGCTTCCTTTTGCTCCTTATTCCTTCTTTCCCTTGACCTCACACTTTCCCTCTAAACCCCTCAACAAACGCACCCCTCTCAACCGGACATTCATCTCTGCCCCTCGTCTTCTCCCTCCTCCAAAGGAATGAAGAGGCATTAAAAGAATATACGCGGTCATCAGCGCTACGTCCACATCGTGCAGGAGAGGGAGGTGAGTTGCTTCTGGGTCCCTGTGCACTTGCGAGGAGCAGAGAAGTAGGTGTGCTGCTTTTTCCCGCTTTTGGCATCGAGCCAAAAGGAGGGGCCCCGAGAAGCATTGAAGTACGGGAGGGTTGGTCGCGAGGGATTAGTGTTTGAGGAAAACTTCGCCCCATTTCACTCCCTCATCTTTTTTGCCCTTCCTTTCCCTTCCGCCCGCGTCTTGGGTCCCAAAAAAATCAGCGAGGTGGTCATTAAACATCGCCGTTCGACTGATTTTTCCGCGACATTTGACTTTAATTGCATTGTAAGGGCAAAAGTAGACATTGATAAGCGACGAAAGCTACCGAATTCCTTGAAATTCTTCCTCCTCTCCTACGCCTAATTCAAAACCTAAGTCGCTATGTAGAGATACGGTTTGTTCGGTGTGCGGGCACCTTACACTCAATGACCTGGCGTGCATTTGACATGAAATACGAGGGAAATGGCTTTTTTCAACACCAAATAAGTGCTTGGATTCAACCCGGATTCAGGTTTTGCGACTTTTACGTAGCAACGAGAAGACTGAATCGGTCAGAATCCGCTACTGGATTGTGGTTTAAATTGTACAGCCTGAACCGTAAGGGAGTAGATTAATGGTTCCGAATACGTTTAGATCCATTAACTCAGTAAATCCTCCGTCCTAAGCACTTAGGAAAACCAATAATTCGTTATAAAAAAAATGGGTCTTTTCGAGCTCATGAAAAGCATTACCGTCCACAGATAGGTGGTAGTAGAGTAAAATTCCGATCGGGCCTCGTAAAAACGGTAACTCACGGGGATAATCTCCGTCCAAATAGTGTTTTTCTGGCATTTGAGTCAAGGTTGTGTGAGCTGACGAGACTGAGTTCCCGCACAATATTCATGAACACACGGCAAAAGCTCGTATCTCCTACCTAATGAGCTCATTCGGTTATCGTTCGAATAACTCCAGTGTGGTAATAAAAGAGCTGATGATCCAGGCCAGAAGGAGGAGGATCTTAGTAAAATAAAACAAAATCAGCAGAAAATGTAAGAGCCGATCAGTAGTTCAACGCTTTGTACAGTAGCGCGTATTTTAGCGGTGCATTTATATTAGCATTTGGAACATCCCGTGATAAAAACCCAATTGGTATATGAGCATCATTAACATAGCTGCTTTTCATAATGTAACAACGTATTACAAAAGCAACCTCCCTAATCCAGTGAATGACACGAAAGGCATTCTATATAATCTTCTTTATGAATCGATTACAATATTTCTCCTATTTTTTTTATTATTCATCACGATCTCAGTTCCTATTTGAGCATTTTGCAGGCTCCCCCTTCGAATGCATGGCTGCGTTTCTCATTGTCAGACGTGACGTTGAAGAGTGGACGGAGTTCCTCCCATGTTTCGTTGGGTGTAGGCCACTGCCGACGCCGAGCTCCTCTCCCTTCTCCATCCATTTCCCTATAATGCCCTACCAATATCTCACCACTAACCCACCCACCCCCAGCGGTGGAAATGAGCTCAGCTGCTGACTACTATAGCCAACTACCTAATCACAAGCATGCAACTACATACATACATTCGACATTTATTCGCACTACAGCTCCAAGAAGCAGAATGAACACAAATAGCTGGCCAGGAGATTTTAAGTCATTTGCGGTAACGGAGATTTTATAGCAATAATGAGGTAAGTGAAACATTATCCCTGAGCTAGATATTTTGAATGGCTCTTAAGTGATTTGCAGGTCGAATCTCATTCTGAAACAGTCTTATCAGGTTCAATCCCTTGTTGTGAAGGTTCCGTTTATGCACGTTGACGGTACGAGGGCGTTAACTCAAATCACGCTGTCGCCCCAGATAGTATAGCCATTTATTCGTAAGCGCGGGAATACACGCACGCAAACAAGCTACGATTACTCATGCAACGCTGCTGCAGTATCCGGCCACCTCTAATGACGGTTACAGAGAAGCAGCTGCGATGGAAATTCTGATAGCTGTCTGTGGTCGAGCGTCTCGAAAGTCTCTAGAAGATGTACGGCATAAATCAGCTCCTCGCGTCTCTCTAACAAGACCAGTTAAACTTCCACAAACTCACCGGAATAGTTTTCCCACAAAATGTTCAGCACTGCGTTATTTTTTACGGACTAGTACTTGGCTTCATCCCAAAATACATTTCTTCCTATACGGTATCACTTCATACGTTTTCATAAATCCATTCATTCCAAAAAGAGTCCTTCCTTCACAGATAATCAGTTAAACTACGTAGCGTAATAAAAATAAAACAGCCCCATTATTCAATCCAGGTTATGAATGCATACGGTAAGCAGGGAGGAGGAAATTTTCGCGGCCTCAATATTAATTATCACATCTCGCATCCGGAAGGCCGAAAAGGCAACCGGCCGAATGATGCTGTTTTCCTACTAATGATTCCATTCTGCCATAAAAAAGGAATCGCATTACTTTTATATTTCGCGTACCGTACAGATGTTCAACTGTTGCTCATAGACACGACGGAAATTTTAAGTGACTAACCAAATAGCTTCGGAAAGTGCCCCTGTTTGTGCGACAGAAAAATGTTTGTGGAATCAAACAATTTCAGTTAAATGAGTTAAGAGTGCTTTCTTATTTAAACTCCATGATCAGGATGATGAGAGCGTCCATATAATTTAACCACACATGTAAATTTGCCGTGTTTTACGAAATTTGTTCAAAACTTCAAGAAGTTTGGCATTAAATATTCGTTTTTGAATAACCTCAGTAAAAAATCGGCCAACTGTGCACTTCCAGAAAAAGATGTGCCATGATATTTTTTCATTCATCTTACGATATTTGATCAGAATATATATTATAATAATCAAATACAGTAACGCCGCGCTACAAATGAATAATGTGCACAGAGAAAATGGGTCAAAAATGTACAGGTTTCATGGGGAGTACAGAACAGTAGAGGGAGATTTCAGTTGAAAAATGGATAAAAGAATCGAGTACATGTAACAGCTTTGATAATCGAAATTTAAGACTTGTGGAAAATATTTTCTCCTTCAAAGCAAAATGCCACAGGGAAAAAATCATTCGCATGGACCGTGACTCGAGTCCGGATCTCCTGATTTCCGTCCACTTAAGCTACCGAGGTGAATTGGTTAAAGCGCCTGGCCGGAAAACAGGGGATCCGGGTTCGAGTCCCGGTCAAGGCGATTGATTTTTTTTCTCCGTGGATTTTCTGCTTTATGCAGGTTCAGCGGGTGATACTGTTAAGGTTTTCGCGGCAAGTTCCGATCCTTCAATTTATTTTCTCTCTCCTTGGAGAAAAGGAATCATGAAAATGTATTTAACATATTTTCTACATACCTACCTCTACTCATTCATCCATTTCCTATTATTTCTTTTCAATAACTTTGGAAAATGCTCCGATTATGTCTTTAGCATCGAACAAACACGAAATTAGGTAGCACACAATTCTTTTGAATTTCGACTCAATAAGTATGTACTACATTAGCTCAGTGTTACTAGAATATATTTCGCTGAAAATACTCCAGTTTCAAATAGAAACCAAAAGTGTTGAGGAGTTCTAATTCACTAAATGGACTCATTACACTAATGCCACCCATTTGATTTATGAAATCCATTCATTACGAGACTTGCGACGGTCACAAACTGCAAAATATGTGAGGGAGTTTTCCGTACGTATTGCAGGCAAAACTTGGAGCAATATTTTATGAGATTATGGTTTTGGTGTGAACTTAACGAAGTCCTCTTACGCCCTACCATCACCACCGCAAACTCCGTCCCTCTCCCCTATGGCCACTATTCACTCATTCCCTTCTCAACCTCGCCCCCTCCCCTATCATGCCTCCACCTCTCCAGCCTCCCCTCACGAAACATTTTCCTCTCACTTCCCAATTCCTTTCCCATTACTCGCCGTTCAATTTTCACCAAAGCCCTTGAGCAGGATTCTGTGACTTAAGAACACCGTGACACCTTGCGTTGTGGCGAGAAAATAACCTACGAGTGATTCTGTTTCTCGTATTCCATTCCCAAAGAGACGCCGTAGAATTCGGTCAGTAGGTACCTACTCTCACTACCTAACATATTACGCACCGTCTAACCTAGTTATGGTTACTTCAACGGCTTAGGTTTATATTTTTTCGTCTGGATTGAGATCTTAACCCTTGTAGGAAACACCACATCCATGCCCTGGCAGGGATTTGAAACCAAAACCTTTAGGTTACCAGTCCAGTGCGTTACAGATATGACTATAGCGCGGCTGGTCTCTAGAGCCGGTAAACCGATCCCTAATTCAGGGCTATGTGGACAGCACTTCCAGATGAATCCAGAATTCCAGTAATACGTATGCTGAATAGGACGATGAGGAGAAGTTGTATACAGTCGGTGGTTATTAAGGGGAGGCGATTCACAGCTGAGGTCATTTACGTGATTTTGGATAGATGGGTCATTACTAATACTAAGAATAAATCGTCTTCGTTTGAAGCGACTTTGAATCCAAAATTTTCCTTCTTCCACCTAACCCCTTTTCAATATTAATTACAAATATTTTAAAAAATTAAATAAAAAATGGACCATTTAAATACCAAATATGATAAAACGCATTTCGATATTTAGAGTTTCTAAAAGACAAAAAGAACTAACAATAAATCAAATTATACTAATTATAAACTACACGGAAAATTTTTCCTGCACTGCAGTAAAAATAAACATTAAAATGGTAGAGGTGGGAATTTTTCAAGGAACGAAGGATGGTGATGAGAAAACCTTAGTCACTATTAGCCTATTCACAAATAGTAGTCATAGTAGAGTTAGGTGTTTTTGGTACTACACCGACGGCCATGGTCATTCCGCACCGTACGCAATCTAATGTTCCGATAACTACGCTCTCAGTCTCTCAACGAATTGCACCGAGGGGTCCACGGTTTAACGTCCCATCCAACGGAAGGAGTACTCATCTGGAAGTGCTGTCCACACAGCCCTCAATTAGGGATCGATATACCGATGAATAATCTCTGCCTCTGCAGCCTACTCTAATTACTGAGAATGTCACCCAGCACTTCTCGAGCACCAGCTCCCGATACAACATCACAAAGCTGAAAAAGCAAGCGTACTTACTGAAGAAACACACTGGAAACTCAGGACTTCCAACTCGATGAGCCACTCTCAATGTTTGAGAGATGTTTTCACAAATTGGCAAATTGCAAGAAAGTAACCCTATGCTTAGCCAAGACGTATTTCGTCGTCGTGGCGCGCAGCGGGGAAAGACGTCAGACGAGTGCTCGCTCAGTCGAGAGCATCTGTTGGTGCGCGATAGCTCTTTCCTTCCTTTCCTTAGTTCTAAGAGGGATGTGAAGGGGCGACGCGACCCAGGAGGGAGAAGTGACCACCTCTCTTCAGACGGAGTTGCAAGGAGAAAAGAACTAGTGGGAGATTCCCCGAATGAATAAATGACTGGATCTCACCGACGGAGTAAAAGTGAGTAATTGAAAATGCGGTAACTTTAAAGCACCCCAAGCCATCATCTCTTGAGGGAAGTTGGAAGGAAGAGGAAAAAGTTGACTTACTCACCACGTTAATATTTCTTTCCCGTTCCCAAGCTCGTTAGAAGCGGCTTAAAAATGCGCGACGCGCGAGTGCGGAGGAATCTTTTAATCATCATTCCTACCAGCTTATGCTCGGATGCAGACATCTTCTGGGTGTTTCTCACGCGCCCTTGACATCCGGCAGACAATGATTTATGGGAAAAAAGCACGCGATCCCTCGGGACTAAGACGGTGAGAGGTTCGCAATCCCTTCCCGCCGAGGACTCTTCATCACGTAATGGCTTTCATTCCTCCTTCAAGCTTGAGTGCAAACTAAAACAAGACAGATAGATGTAGAGTAGACATATTCTTCACTGCGATTCTCACGAAAAAATGGCTGTGGTTTGTCACTTCAAAATTTGTGAGCACAGCGCAATATTGTTCCATGCACCGTACATGAAGTTTCCTCCTCAGTTTAAATGCATTTCACGACAGGTAATGGCCTCATCATAGCGATTGTTTAGCCAGTGAAAACCGTAGTTGATTTCTGGAGGCTTCATCAGGTGGCCTTTTGAACCTTTATTCCATCGCAACACTAGTCACTTTAATCTCTCGAAAAAAGCTAACTTCATTCGTGTCATCTAAAGTTTTTATTCTTTAAACTTTCTTTCCTTCTTACCCATCTTTCACCTCACAACCGCCTCAATATAAAAAGGTCCAATACTTTTTAGCGCTTTTTCTATCAACTTCAGTCACCCTCATACACCTTTAGTAAAACCTCATCATTAGTCGTTATTTCTATAAAATTAATTTTCCCCATTCTTCTCCAAAAATATAACCCCAACGTCTTAAAACGCTAATCCTTCTTCCTCAAGGACTGAGTTTCGAAGCCATAAAATGCTACCCTTTATATTTAATTCTACGGTGATCTCTTCTTCGCGTCCTTACTTTAGAGTTCCAGCCATCAAATCCCGACTCTCAGTAAGCCTTTCTTTTTCCAATTAAATTCTTTTATCCTTGTCCTTGCCACTAAATTTAGTCTCATCTAAAACGATATCCTGCGACCTAAAGTACTCAGTCTGCTCTAATCTATGCCCGCATTCTTAAAAGTATGATGATTTTATGAGAACGTATTTCCAAGACTCAAGTAGAAGTATAAAGGTACTTCATTGCTTGGAAAATTGAAGATTTGTAATGAGTATTTAAGGGCGAAAAATTCTTTCCTTCTATTTTCCACAAAATATTTTCATTAGGGGTCAGGCTTTTTTGAAAAATGTTCTAATACTGGGTTTGGTATTAAAAAAAACATTGAAATCAATATCCAGATCAACACCATATCACTTCTAACCGAACAAGAAGCCGTTTTTAGTATGGAAAGTGACTCAAGATTACTAGAGAAAGCGGGCTAAATTTTAAGTTCGAAGGGATCTTTTTCCTGAATATTACCAGTAGTGAATTAAGGCTGTACCGCTGAACGTGAAATAGTTTGAACCCGCCTTAAATCAAAACACACATTTTTGCTCATATGTGTGAAATTATTATGCATACAAGATACAGAATGAGAGACACATATTTTCATTGCGTGTCACTAGCTCATGAAACCCATTATACTTCATGGGAAGGGTTTAAATAATTTAATAATATTGTGTTGACTACTCACGAGGCTCACGAGTAACGACAACCTTGTATCTGCATACGCATTTTTACAACTTTGTCATATGAGCCATGTAAGAGATAAAAATCACTCCACGAACTATCTGGACAATAGATAGCTTAACGATAATTTTAGACCAACATATTTTAATGTATACGAGCTAATATTGAGCCTACGCTCTGAGGGTAAAACTATATCAATTTCATTTCGGATTGAAAAAGCTGCCTTTGAGTTTCGATTTAAGATTGAAGAATAAATTAGCAGCAGATGGATCAGCCATATCAGCGCATCAAAATTCCTACAAATTTTTTTCTCGGTTACCCATTTACTCAAAGCATAGGATGCAAGCCTTCTAATTCTTAAGAAGGCTTGCATCCTATTCTTAAGCCTTATAAGGATATTCTCAAATTCATCACAAAAATAAGACGTGTTGTAGTATTACACGTAGGCAAAAGAAAAATTAACGGAATTCCTAAACACATACCTATTATACTGAAGGAAGGTAAAAATCAGAGAGAAAAATGAAACCTCACATTTAGATGATGGCTTCATGAAATCAAACCCAGTTTTTGACCAAGCAAAAAATGGACCCTCTTAGTCAGTAGAAACACTGCGGTATACGGTGTATCTTAGGGCATAATAATTTCTAAGCTAGATTGAGAAGATATGGGCATACGTATGAGTTGATAAACGAGCATAATCAATCATTTCACTTTTTATGTATGTGGATGGATAGTCGGAAAAATTAAGAGGTAATCCAACATACTTTGCACATTCAAATCAGAATAGGCAGAAAAATTGACATAATTCTCCCTGTCCTCGGGAATAGGTGACTATCTGAAGGGAATCATATTACAGGCGAAGATAAAAACACACATAAATACATGCCATTAGCATTGAGTTCCCATTCCTACCAGTAAAAATGATTTCCGCAGTATTTTACTGCAGTCCTATTCTCAAACCCATAAATTGCGAGGCTGCAAAAAAGCAGGAAAACATTTTTTTCTGCGGCAAACGGACATAGTGAATTCTTTGTGTCCCTTTCACGGAACTAATGATCCTTAGGCCTCAAGCAAATATTCCTAGGCACGCAAAACGCAGCAACGCTCCATGCAAGACTGACGCCTCGAAAAATGGGGGACACTTAGTTAGAAGAGCACGCTCTAGCACGCGCACGCTTAGGGAATGCAGTTCATGAATAAGCTATCACGGAAAGCCTCAAGCGCTTTTAAGCGACTAAAATAGGATCAAGTTCATTCGATTATCCTCCCAAGCCCCTTTCCTCGTTCTTTGAATATGTTGGTTTAGTGGAAAAATTAACTCGAAAACTTCATCCTCATTTCAGTAGCAGGAAAAGTTGGCAGTGAGTAAAATGTGAAAGCTAAAATTTACTCAACTGGCATCCCCCTCAAGGTTTAAATTCTTCCTTAAGTTCGATTTTATATTTGAGAGGAGTTTTTTGATACATAATGATTCTCAACTTTTGGAAACGTGGCGGAAATAGAGCAAATCCCTACAGTTACTAGTAAAGCAAATGCCATAGTATAATTACAAATATTTGAAATATAATGTCAATCACTAAGACACCATAGAAAAATATATTCCATCGAACGTTAAAAGTCTATGGTGACAGAATCAATTTATGATCATCAAGTATGTACTTTAAGCAAACGTAACGTAGTAAAAAGCCAATCACTTCTTTTTTTAATGCCAAAACATTTACTCCCGTAATTTCTCCCAAATTTATGTGAAAGACTACTTAACCCTCTGAGTGCCACGGTCCGATATATCGGCATTTGCTCCACGGGAGAAAAGTGCCATGAGCCGATATATCGGCTCGAGGAGCAAATTGATGTTTAAACTATGTTTGTGGTAATAATTACATTTATCCTTAATCAAATCGAAATATATATCCACAACTTAGCATCATTTTGTATTATACCTGTTAAACTAAATACCAGGCAAAGAAATTCCGGCAAAAAATATTTAAGGGAAGTAAAACTTAACTCGGGGCTCTTTCCGACATTTTCCGGTTTCATACCGGATAAATAAATGTGATAGTTTATCACACTGAAGCGAAAACAGTCAGGGCAAAGCAATACAACTAGCAGTGTTCTGATTCTTAGCCAGGAGATGTTACTTTCGATGGATTTAAGAATTTCTTTCTCAATTCTCAATAGTTAGACCCATTTATGCCAAGTTTGCATTTGCCTGATAAATGAATTTGCATCAGTATATCTGAAACCTCTGAAACTTGAGTAATGCAAAGATGCCCATGAGTGATAAAAACTACTTTAGATAGATTCATTTGGCTTCTCTTTGGAAGCCATTACTTCAATACACGAAGTAGACAACTTGTTTGACAAGTCGTTGTAGACAAGCGAGTTTTCCTTATCAATGGAAATGCCCATACGGCGAAGACCTTCATGCTCGTTGAACAACCTTGAGTGTGATTGTACCTAGTTGAGTGTACACATGTGTGATGAGTGGTGTATTTTAAGACTTGAATGAGAACGTAATTGCTTTATTGCTTGGTTTACCGCCAGGTGACGTGATCATTCCCTACACACACGGCGGACTGGAACTACCGGGCAGAAAGCCAGCTAGGAGGAAATAAGTAACAGGGGACCAGAGAGGTCATTTTCAACTGTGTCGAGATAACAAACAAAACGTGAGCTGTTGGCAGGAAATTTGATCTCATTTCCTTCTTGCATGTTACCCTGAGGCCAATGTCTCTGTTCTTATGACGTCCTTCTCAATGCTAGTGTCTGTATTAGATAAATTATTAGCAACCTCATGATCGCCTTTCAAGTCATCATCACACTGTAAAAAGTTGATCTGATTTTCAGTGCGATCTGAATTTAAGCGCTGTCTGGTTTAAGGCAGGAACACGGATGCAAGGTGCGGAAGAGGCAGGAACATGGATGGTTGGTACAGGAGCAGTTAAGCAGGAAGCAGAGGAAGCAGGATTCTGGATGGTCTGATTTTCAGTCGTTCACCTGCCTTATTTTTAGACAAGATATTACTGCTGAAATTCAACATACCCTGTCTTAAAATTGTTGCATCTGAAATTCAGATTGCTTTTGTACCTTAAAATCAGATCTACTTTTTACAGTGCATCATCATTGGTCAACAATCCTAGGATTGGTTTGACGCAACTTTCCACTCGATTCTTCTATCGGCCAACCTTTTCATTGCGCGTCTTTCAAGAAGATTTACAATGTCTTATTGCAAATTGTGAAATATAATGCAAAACGGATAAAATGTGATGACCTGTTAAATGTATTTAATGTGACCTGTCAATGCTATTTATGTATTTGATAGTTGATAGTGTAATTTGTCATTATACTGGTACCCGTCCTTGTCACCTAAAAGAGCTCCAGTATATGTTAACTATATGCATAAAATATTTTTGTAACAAGTAATGCTTAAAGGATAATGAGATTCAATTTTTTCAATTTCACATTGAAATGTGTTTTCAAGTAGAAATATTGTATTACTCATCTCTTACACTCTGAAATATATGTTCAATTTGAAGGGGTAAGATGATCTCAAATCTTAAATTAACTTCTCTAAATTAGGAATATCACTTGCAGCACTTAAATGATAAGAAATATCTTCACAATTCAACAAAGGTTAATTTATATCGGTTGTAAGAAAGTTAAAGAAAAATAAGTGTGTCATCGTTAGCAAATAAATTGAGTTTTTAAGAATTATTATAAGAAAAATTTCTGCTTTGCTGTGTGTCTACGTCCTCATAGACGTTAATTTGCCCCCTTTTCCTTAACATCGTCTCCTATCTTAAATATATATTCAGAGAGAAAATTTTCACGACACCTCTCCTGGCATTAGTTTCTTTTCTTCCATTCATCCTAACCTTATCTTCTATTTATACCAGATGTATATCATCCATCTTTTAAAATATATCATTCACATAAATCGCGTGTAAATCGACCCAGCACAAAGTACAACAAACTGGTATAAAATTGTATATAACAGTTAAAGATACAAATCCAAGAATAATAATTTAGATACGCCACAGAATATGAGTATGATATAGCGATGACATTAAGCCAGCATAAAGACAGAGAAAAAATCTTTGCTGATGACACATCGCCAAAGCGTATGAGATAACGAATATGAAGAGTATATAAATCGCTAAAATAATGGGACAATTTAATCGAATAAAGCATTGAGCTTCACTTGAATATGAAGACTATAAATGCATTTAACGCCAGAACAATGGGACAAGTATGGAAGAGAATAGGATAAACTAGAAAACTTAATTACTTTGAAATAATTTCCGAAATCTTATTTAAAAAAACCTTATTTTAATAAATAAACACATATGAATGACTATTTAAATAGAATTTCTAAATTCCACCGTAAACTTTTCGGTGAGGAGTAGTACTAGATTAGAAAAATAATATGTATACCTACGCATAGCTCTCATGTCGATGCGAAGTATAAACAGAAATAAATATATCTTATAAAGGCATCAGTGGGATCATTAGTCAGCGGAACATCAACATCTTAATGAATCTGTAATTCGAATCAAACTTATTCTGGCTCCAGTTTTTTAAAATCACTATTCGGATCCATCCGTAAAACCGCTTTCACGTCATTATCCTAATCTTGAAATCTAAGTGCGGTTTTGTATATCCAAAGGGTATATCGCTGACGATGGGTAGCAATTTTGTTGAGGCCACTCGTACATGGGACGTTTTATTGGATGCCGGATCTTCCTTCTCTCCATCCTTCGTCCTTTTCTCCAGGCCACTCAACTTCTTCCTCTCTCGCCAGCCAGTTACGGGGGGGATTCATCGCCTCGGAGACCAGCCCTCCCATTCCTTTCCCTTCCCAGTCTCACCGCACCATCTCCCCGCACCTCTGCCGCATCTCTTCCTCCTCGGTTTCCCCCCGCACCCACTTCCGCGGCACGCGCCCAGATGACGTTCGTTCGCAAGCGTTCGCTTCCTACGCATCTCTGACGACGCTGTTTTCCAGGGGTCGTTTTCAGTTTTGATTCGTCGCCTTGGTTTGGTAAACAAGGTTTGTTTACTCATGATTGGCTCAGTGGTTCGGAGAAGGATATTATCAGGAAACTCCGGTAATTCCAAAGAAAAGCTCTAGGATATAATGGATATTTCTTGGAGATCTTGAAAACTTCGATCCAAAGTTAGCAGAGTGAGACAATGAGAGAATATAGGTGGAAGATGAGTAAAATACTTTGCCGACTTGTATCCACGGATCTTGACTCTAGATTAAACATACACATCAGTTCGTGAAAACTTTATTCTTAAGTTGACAAATCATGATCTGAGAGAAGGGGACTCTCATTTTCTAAGTGCACGATGGCGCGGCATGAGGCCCTAGGAATTTCCCGTAAATGATTACGAGGGTATTCAGGACGCTGCGGATTCTAATCCAGGGAATGCCTATTTGTCCAGATAAATCCAAATATAACCAATACATGTGATTTTCTGGTCATCATCATTATCATCGTCATTGGTCAACAATCCTAGAATTGGTTTGACGCAGCTTTCCACTCGATTTTTCTATCGGCCAACCTTTTCATTGTGACTTAATTCTTCTCTTTTGCATCCCTCACAACCTGTTCCGTGTAAATCACACGAGGCCTGCCTTTTCCAATCTTCCCGTTCACTTTTCCTTCCACGATTGTCTTCATCAGGCCATCGTGTCTCAAGATATGGCCGATTAAGTTGTCTCTTCTTCTTTTTAGAGTTGTCAGCAGACTTCTCTTTTTTCCCACTCTTCTTAGGACTTCCTCGTTATTTACTCGGTCGATCCATTTAATCTTCATCATTCTTCTGTAGCACCACATTTCGAATGCTTCTACCCTTTTCTTCTCTGCTGCTGTCATCGTCCAAGCCTCACTGCCGTAAAGAAACATGCTCCACATGTATGTTCTGATGAATTGTTTCCTTATTTTTACGCTTGTATTTCTAGCTGTAAGTAGGTTGATTTTCTGGTACCAGATCTATATGGGAAACCAAATGGGGTACAGGGAAAGAAATTTGCCTTCTACCTTGATGTGTGAATTCACACGCTGTAAGGCTTGGTACTTCGTAGGTTCTGCCCTTCACCAAGCAGATATACTTTTAAGCTGAGCACTCAGTACTTATGTGAATTAATCTTAAATCGAGCTATTAATGACATGGGTGTCATTTTCATTTCCCCTATTTTTAGTCCAAACGCCAATATCTGCTCTGGCAAAAAAAATGGTGCAGCTACGGTGCTTATACTAGCGATAGCATAGTTGGGATTAACGATTAAAAAGATTAATTATTGAAATTAATCGTTAAAAATGTAGTTAACTATTTAATTTAATCAGGACTTTTTTGAAGAGTTAACTTTTAACTTTTGTTAAAAGTTAACTCTTCAAAATAATAATAACGCTCGTTCGTTAATATTATGCATTAACTGATACAAAAATAACTTCAGTTAATTTTTTTCGTCAATTTTTGGCAACTGTCGACCTGTTCGAATTTGGGCGCAAAACTTGCCCAACAGACAAATGGGAAAATAAAACTGTTTCTAAGAATGCAAGAGTAGTTGTTTAAGAATGCAATGAATAGGCCGAGAACACCCAAACAAAAGCGGGGGAGTGAGGGGAGTGACCGCCAAAGTTTAGGAACGTATCCTCAGACAAGAAAACACGAAACCACGCGAAGACAGTGTCCTGGAGGCCTCGTATGCCTTACTCCGTGACATCATGTCGTCGATACTACACAGTTGAAGGCGAGAAAGAAAGGTCCCTCGTCAATACATCAGCCCCCAGTGAATCGCGAAAGAGGGTGCGCAGGCACACCCCCAGCATCTACTGTAACTCTATGTAACTAAGCCGTTTCCACTGCAATTTTACGATTGTGAAGGGATACTCCACCTCGCAATGTGGGGATCGATATCAAAAACTAACCTTAAAGTACTTTTTACCGCTCAGAAAAATCTTTTGCTGCAGATTACAAACGCACCATGGTTCGTCAGATATTCACGACATTCACGACAACTTAAAAATCCCGGAATAGGAGCTCCACCTCAGAAAAATCGCCGAATCCTTCCAGCTGAAACTAGGAAACCTGACCAATAACACTCTGGACACTAAATGGAATTACAACGAAAATCCCCAAAATACAAAAAAATAGTAACTGGCAATAATAACACCACGTATCGAATACTTAATGCTGAACAAAAAGGACAAACTGCTCAAAAATATCATAACAAACATACGCTATAAAAGACAAAAAAAAACTTACAGCAATGACTTTAAAATATGGAATTCTTGCTTACAGAGTCTCAGCATAGCGTTTTATCTTAGGCCAAAAAAATAGAACTGTACGACTACATTCGTGAACTTCTGAAAATAATTACACCCCGCCCTCCTCCCCCAGTGCAAGCAAATCCGGTATGGTAAGAGAATGATAGCTGAGAGGGGCTATTCAACAACTCGCTTTCCAACACACGATTCGTGAAGACAGCACCAGTGAAAGAGAACGGAAAAACACCGCGTCTCTCATTCACACGGTTCCTCTCCGACTGTTCCGTGGCCGGTATCCTCACACATCTGCCCTTGGGGAGATTTTAACGATATTGAGTAAATGTAGACGAATGCGACAGGCAACTCGGTTTCGCAATTTTACAATGAGCCTCGATATTCTATCCCCGCTCAGCACCAAACTAGTGTCGCGGAAGAAAATAAACGGTTGACCGAGAAGGACAAGCATTCATCGGAACGAGTGAGAGAGGTGCATGAGGCAAGTGATGGAAGAATGGGACCATGCAGGGGGAATGGGAGAATGAGACGTAGAAAACAGGTCACAATTCAACCTCGTCTTTACCATATAACGTACTGTTCAAGACCGTAGCCTTTGGAAGAGCATAAGCTCTAGTACCGCCTTTCCTAAATTGAAATTAACACGAATGCGATGAAAGAGAAGGAGCAGATACAGACGTATGGATTCTATCGGCGGAATATCACAGCCACCTTCCTGGTAACGGCGGAGTAGTGGAATACCTCTCTCAGAATCGAATCGATTCAGACTTAGATCTTTACATTAGTTAGTTTTTACCTCCTGCAGCTGTCTCTTTGACCAGTTTGAAAATCTGAGAAGACTAACTAATACGGTTATCGTATAGGTATCCGTGACCTCTCGGCACTCGTTATACCCAATGGATGATTACCAATAGAAAAACTGTTGAAATGAAAAATCACATTTCAAACCTTCCTGCTACCAGTTTTATAGGAGTCATGTTCCTCGATTTCACATTTGTGGGTCATCACAATGGATTATTTTCCTCCATCTCCTTGCCTCCACGTCGCTCACTATACCAAGTGTGAAAGGAGTTAGAAAAGAACCTCATCGCCAAGGATCCCATCCACTCAACTCCAGCGCTCAACGCTGACATTGATACTGTAAGATATTGTGTCCAGAGAAACTTAGTTTCGGCGAAGATAGGCATTGCGCTCCAGCTGAAGATATTAGTCTCTAATTACATTGCCTACCTCGAAAACAACGAGTATAAATAGTTCGACGAGTGCAAAGCGCATGAAATTTCAAAGAAATGAGTTCGTCAAGAAGAAGTAAATACGGGATTCATAAAAGGTCACTTTAGATACAAGCAAGTTACTCACGTTTATGTCGCTGAGTGAGGCACTTTAAGGGTCAGAAACTAATGGAGGTTAAAACAAAGCACGGTAAAATGGTGAAGACGATCAGGGACACATCCTTGATATCTTCTCCATTCTTTAAAACAAGATAGATGCATTTTTGGGAGATTTAATCAGAGACCAAATTTTTCCAACAATACGAAAGACATCAGTGCTCAACAGGCACGTAGCCATAAATTTGCTTTGGGGGGAGGAGGGGGGGGGGTATTTCTAGTGTAGCGTAACTTGAAACAAATCGGCCTTGCCCGTTCGGTGCCGACGCTACAAATCTTTCCCTTAATTTTCAGTGCTTGGTATTTACTTTCATAGGGCCCATTCCTATCTCTTCTCACTGGTAAAGTTCACTGCTTACCTTGTTATGAGACAGTTAATTTGACCATCCCCAGAACAGAAGTTTAACGCATGCATATATACATATCAGATTGAAAAGAACAATTATTAACCACATAAACACATCAAAATGGTGATCCTGTTTCTAGACACTTAACACTTGAATTATACGCAGTGTAGTCCGGATTATCATGCCTCGTTTAAATCAGAACAACCAAATTATTGGTAAAAAAAATTCGGGGGTTCTGAAGCCCCAGAGGTTCCCCCTTATTCCCCCCGGCTGTCTGCCTGGTGCTTTAAGGAATTAACCTTCGGAGGTAGGAATCCATCTGAAGTGCTGCGTGATGAATTCTAAAGAAAAAATTCCGAAAATATTTTCACACTCAACCTTTCCGGAAGTAGGAAAAAAATAATCGAATGGGAAATGAAAGCAGCACATGCGTGAAGGAATGAATGTTTTACATATCCATTATTAGCAGGTGCAGATTAACTGAAATCAAATGAACTCCGATGGGCAGCTTAAGTTGAATGTCCCCTTACGGAAAGTCTTCCATAGATCAATTTATTGGTAATCCTGAGAATCACTCTCGAATGCAGTAGAATTTAGGTTGCATCAAACCAATCTCCGGATTAAGAGACCAATAAAGAATGGAAATAATGAAGTTCTGCCCTTCCACTCACGTTTAACTTTCCGTCGAAGCTTAATTACCACACATTGTTAATACGAGGTATACTATACCATGTAGAATGAAAGGTTTGAACCAACTATCCCGTCTGTTCTGATGTAGCTTTTTAGCAAATCAAATATTAAACGTCTGATTACTATTACCCAATGTAAGTTGCATTAACACATTATTTTACATGCAAAACAACGAAAAAGAGACATGCTGAGAAATAGTACTGTGAGGATGCCGGACTATATTATAGTAAAAATTTCATTCACGCAGCCATGATGCAAACTAAAATGACCGTAGTAACAATCTGGAACTATCAGTCAAGAAAATTGCTACTGGGTAGGGGTCTACCTAGCCACCATATGTTCAGCGAATAATTTCCACATTTGGCCATTGTCCCCCCGCCTCATTTTATGAAAACGCTCATCAAATTAGTAAATTTATTATTTGAGCGTAAACTGATGAATATTTCTTTTAAGAATGGCAAGACCAAAAGGTACATTTTAGGAATGGCAGGGATAAAAACTCTATAAGAATTCCTCATTACGTATTAATAATCATTAAAAAAAAAGAGATCATTACGGTCTAAAGAGGAAACGAGGGACGAGGTGAAGCACATAATCGGTTTATCGGCGGAGAAAAAAGAAATTTTCTCCGAGGAACCACAGAGTGGAAGGAGATGGAACGGGGAAATAAAACTTCGGGCCGACGCCCAAGACTCGAGGCAAATTTAATAAAAACTTACTCGGCGAAACAGGAAGATGGGAGGGAAGGGAAGAAGAGGGTGGAGACGGGAAGAGTGAACCGGGGAAACGGTTACAGTGAGCGAGGGAACAGACGGCAAGCGAAACTGAGGCGAGTGGAGATGGGGGAGACTGAAGTTGAGAGGATGGCGGAGGACGAGGATGGGGAGGGACAAACGTGGAAACCAGAGGGTGAAGGAGCGGTGAGGGAAGAGGAGCAGGTGCAGGGAGGGTGGGCGGACGAAGGGAGGGGTGAGACGACGACGCCTGGATGGTGACGCAGACCATGGGGTGGGGGGCAGAGGAATGCGGACGTAAACAAGGGACGAATGGTCGGAAAGGTTGCGGTGGGCGGCTATGAAAAGCGAAAAATGCTGATTCGCGGTAATGTCGCGGAGAGACACGGATTCAACGCGAAAAAGATGAAACTAAGGGAATAATGCCAGGGGAGTACGACAGGCAGCCTTTCGCGCGTCTCTCCGACTAAAGGGGAGACGAAGAAATTAATGAAATTTGATGCGGGACGTGGGAAGAATTGCGAACGTGACCACTCCCATCCACTCTGTAAGGAAATAATTTTGCGGTTCCGCAAGAGGGCATTTAACCCTTTGTGTGACTCTGAATTAAATCATCAAGAGCAAAGGTCAAATTCGATTTCCGCCACTAGAGTTACCAAGCAGGTTACACTTCCGAAACTCCTATTCACTGCCGGGAACAAAGATACTTTTTAAATGTGCAACTCGATGGTTGTTATTGGGTTATGCAGCTGATAAGAGTTTACGAGCTGAAAAAAAAACATTCAACTCCTGGAGACGAGCTCAAAGCATTCGTCACACAGATACTACATACACCGAGGGCTGTACGTTAACCAGGAACGGCCTCATCGAATCTATTTTTTTTCCAGATACTTTACTTCCTTTCCTCTATATTCCCATACAACCGCTCCCACGTTTCCAAAAGAAACGCTCTTCTGTTTTTTTCGGCACAACCATCATTTCACAGTTGTTCCGTCTCCCGGGGGCTTTATCGATCAGGCCATTCTTTTCCCGTTCCAAACACAGCTCACGAGACCCGCTCCCTTGAATAAACAAGCTAATTCGAAAAAAATGAGTGGGTGCGATTGCAAGACAGAGGAGCGGAGGAAATGAACGGCCTTCCAGAGCACCCTCACCATACCCCCTCCGTTCGCTCTGGAGCGAAGACAACGGAGGAGTGGAGAAGATTTCCCCCGAACGAGTTCATTGAACTCCCGTCGCGGGGCCATTTAAAGAGGCAATACTACGGGGAGGGTGCCTAGCGCATTGGAGAGGATCGACGGTGGCGGGTTAATGCGGATGGGTTGCCCCCTCTCCCCCACGCGACGTGGAGAGGAATATCTTGCTCGGGACGAGGCTTGCACGGAGCGGGAGAGGAAGGAGGAACCAAGAGGCGACCCGGCGACCCTTTAAGAGGTCCACGAAACGCGAGGTTTTTTTATCCGTAGCGGTTCCAGAGGGAGAGCGAGGGGGTGTTGCAAGTCCCCCGGGGGTGGGTGAGGAAGATGAACCGCCGAGAGAGGGTGGAAAACGGTTTGGAGGCGGGACTTGGTGTGGGTTTGGCCTGGAAGGCGTGGGAGGGTGGATGCGCGCCGTGGCAGACTGCTGTGGCTGAATCCCCGCCGGCCGTTCCCCACATACCTACCTTCTCCCGCCTATCGATCCGTCAGGCGGTTCGCTTCATGGCCGGGGGAGAGGCGGGCGACGGGATCTTCTCACCCTCCCCCGCCCGCCTCCTCCCTCCTCCCCCCCGCAGATCCACTTCTCTCTCCCCTCCGGCGGGAGGGGGAGGCGCGTCAAACCCCCTTTACCCCGGCAACTCCGTCGCGGGACCCGTTTCCCTTCCTGCCCTCCTAACCTCCTCCTGCGGGGACGGACTCTCTCTCTCTCTCTTGCCCGTTCCTCTCGTCCCACACCCTCTCACTTCCTACCCCCAGTCTTGCGCTCTCCATGGTTCCCCCATGAATCTTCCTCCTTTCTCTCTCTCTCTCTCACTCCTCTCGGGTCATCCTCGATTCCCTCATTTGTCTTTCCCTTCCAAAATTATTTACCCTTCGCTGGCTCGCTCAAGCTATTCGCGCCTCCGCGTTGAGCGCTCTTTTTCCGGTACGCTTTCGTGGCGTGGAGAAGTCGAAGAAGTGCTCTACTTCAAGCCGCTGTTCATCCTCCAAATGTTGACGTAGGAGTTTAAAGTTTGAGGTGGATTTCGACGCTTAGAACTCATTCGCATCCGCTCGTGCCCATAGGTGTCATCTCGTGTAGAGCCTTCCGCCAATCACCTCGGTGATGCTTGTTCGACATTCGCGACTTCGTAGTAGACGTAGTTAAGGTGCAGAGATTATAATGCATATGTTAACTTAAATATAGTAATAAGATAAACGCTATATCCATGCCGGAGGTGGTTTTCGTACTCGCAACCTTTGGGTTGCCAGACCAGCGCCTAAAGACCTGATTGCATGTCAACAATCCTTAGATTTGTTGACGTAGCTCTTCATTCTGTTCTGTTACAAGCTAACCTCTTCATATTTACGCTAGAATAAACAGTATTATATTTTTACATCACTAAACATAAGCTAGTACGATGAAATCTTCCGAACCGACTTCAAAATGATCATATTAATATCTATATAAAATGTATACCAAGGTTAAAGCATCTAGTTGTAAAAAAAATACCACTTTATATTCGTTGCGAAGGCAATCTGCGTCATTGTTAAGGAGACTAGTACACCTGAATATTTGTAAGCATTACAGCCGCATAAACATTTCTCGTTGGTTGGTTATTTAGGGGAGGCGACCGACAGCTAAGGTCATTTGCGCCATATTGGATAGGTGGGTAATTGGGTAATGGTAGGAGTTTTTAGGGAACGGAGGTAGGGGGGAGAGAAACCCGGCGTCGGCATTAGCCTACTCTTACCGAAAGGCGCCAAGGGGACCACGGCTTAACGTCCCATCCGACGGACGGAGTAGTGTACTTGAAATGCCCTCCACTAGGCACTCAAGTGGGGACCAGTTTTCCACTGAAAAATCCGCCACTACCGGGAATCGAACCCGGGCCCTCGGGATGGGAGGCCAGTACTCTAGCCACCACACCAACCCGATCTTATGCAAAATGAAGAAAATTTCTCGTGCCGCATTTACGCTCTGCAATAAATCCTGCAAAAATTAGGACTGCAAATTACTTTGCCTTCTAGGTATTGGTGAACTTCGGCACTACATTTGCACAGCTGTATATATGTACGCCAAACATGCAAGGAAATTCGGCCATTTGGTAAGTTCCACTAGAAATATTTCATCGTACGACTCGAGTTTCAGAACTAACATGTCATCATCAGGTAAGTGTCAAAAACCAGGTGGCACAATAAAATATCTCTCGTATAATTTATTAATTGACTGAGTTTTATTTCACAACTTTATGGAGCAATTACACAAGATGATTCCCTAGGCCATTATTTATTCATACCAAATTTGTGCAGTGTCTAACTAGATGTTCATTTTTGGTAGAAGACTCTATTACATGTGCCATTACAAGTCCCCGTATTCCCTTGCCCTATTAATTTTTAATGGTGACATCGGAAGTGAGTTCACTAACAATACAATTGTTTACTCGTCTTTAATTCATGCCTGTGTTGAGTCACCATCTGTCACACACCCTTGAGGTAGTCTGCAGAACAATATGTAGATGTACATGTTTCCATACCCTTATAATTCGTTCGTGCTATGGAAAGTATTCCAGCTGGTAATATAAATTAAAACCGAATGATATAATCGACATCCAAAGCAACCGACCGAAAAATTTGTATGAAACAATGGTATCCGCTGATCATAAAAATTATCGCTACACTCAACAACTCACATTAACAATAATTACATCAAATATTTAATGAGTGATTCAGAAGCAGCTAGTTGGGCAATATTTAAAATCTATCTGATAAAGTGAGGGGTGAGAAAAACTTCCGATAGAATCAATTACGAAAAGAAAATCCACGTTCTCAAAGGACGTAAATTCAATCTGAAACCTTCACTAGGAATAAAAGCACCGACCATTCGGGATTAATCGTATGTCGAGGCATATACCTACGGTTTTTCTATTTCATTTTTTAAGTCAAGTAATTTATTGAATGCCTTATGCGAGAAATAAAATAAAATGCATGCGTTTAATTTACTTTTCTTCTACCATAAACAAGGACAAGAAAGAACGGCACGAAGATACATCACCTTAAGCAGTCCTAAAGCATCAAGACTTCGGGAAGCCAAATCTAGGACCTCGAATTCGCCCCAGCTAATCCGCATGACAGTTCCACACCATCTCTCTCCCTCCTGATCCCTTTATCCCTTTCCCTTCCCCCCACCACCCCTCCTCCCTTACTGTTACACCCTCCTCACACCTCCACCCTAATTCCCTACCTACCCTCCACGTAGTACGTAACCCCCCCTCAGGGTAAAGGGGCCAGGGTCTGCGGATCCCTCCTTTCCTCCCTGCCCTTCCCCCAATTGCACCACTCTATCCATTGCCTCTTGTTCTTTCCATTCCTTTTCCTCCCTCCTCCTCGAATCCCGGTTCGTCCCTCCTTCCCCATCATTCACTCGCCCCCACCAGTGATTTACGTGCGGACACTTATCGTCCGCTTCAGTTCCTCGTCGGCCTTCGTTTTAAAATATTTACCCGAGGGACGCACACCCCCCTCAAGACCGTTCAGACCCCTATCCCCCACCTCCTCCTTCCCCTCCCCAGCCCATCACAACCCATCGGATGCACCGAAGGAATTGTCGACACCGTTCGACCGGCGTCCAAACGTGGGCACGTCCCTTTCGCCAGCCATCGGTTGTGACCCCTCCTCCCAACCCCCTCCGCAGTTCGTCGCCGAAAAATTTTGTGCTACGGATAAGAAGAGGAAACGAGCCGTAATCTTCGTACCTTTGTGGGTAAGGTTAAAAAAAAATTTAGGCGACAGAAGCATGCTTTGGCTTACAAAGCCACGAAGTTAACCTAGAAGAAGCGCGGTCCCTCCCCCACAACAAATGATTATACGGTATTCGACTGTTCTCCAACATTTGAGCGAAAAATTAGATAGACATCCTCAAAACTCATGCATGAATGATACCGTAAAAACCTTCGGTGCCTCAAGCATATCGTCAGTGTGAGGAGATGTACTAGCTCATACGTCGGCAATACGCTGGCTGTGCCAACGACTTGAGTAGATGCACTCAAGTATTTTACCAAATATGCCATACGCTTTTATTTTAAGGCGTTAAAAATAAGGGAAAATGAGTGTCAGAGCAATTTATGGACAGGAGTAAGAAAGAATTATTTTTAAAAAAAGCTTAAGTGTCAAACAGAGGGGCAGAACACTCATTGAAATAAACAAATGGGAAAGAATCACTAGGGTAAACAATACCTTTAAGCACGATTAACAAATTCAATTCAAGATCAGTTCCTTGTCAGAGAAATGACAAAATTATTTTATAAAAATTGATGATGCATTCATGTCGGAAATCGTTAGTTTTCTTAGATTGGATATAAAATAGGAAATACAATTTTTCTATTAATACACTTTTAACAATCCACCTGTAATTTTCAAGCAAGTTCTGATTTTGAAATAAATGCACTTTACCTTAGTTTAATAAATAGTATTTATTAAACTAAGGTAAGTAGTATGTATAAATATTTATGCAAACCATCTTTGGAACGAATTGCACGTATTCGAAACTCAATATACAATATAATAGAGTTACGTTGGACTTCGCTACACGACAATGGCAATAAAGAACTGCTAAAGTGACTATCAATATTTTATCAAAATTAACAAAAATTTAATACAGAACTTCTCGGTGTGGTAAACGACATTGGTATTTACAATATATCAATACATAGCATGGCGTGTTTGCGAAGCCAGATTTATATCTCCCACCGTTTTCATAAACCAGTAAACAATAATTTTGGGTACATCTGGGATTAGCATTTAAAAAAATAACTTTTAGTAAGAGGTGTATATTTACCACTTTCTGACAATTCAATTTAAAATAAACATCCACTGCTATCTCTCCTTCATTCAATCCTATGCATCCCGATTTCTTCAAAGAGGAACGTACTACCACAACTCACATGGCATGGTTGCACGCGATATCTTAATCATCTACGGTTTCTCATTTAGGTACTTCAAATCGCCTATATGTTAATACTTTAATCAAGTCTTAAACGTTTATTCTAAAAATAAATATAAATACAAAATGATGAAACTTGCTACAGAATTAAGAAAAATTTTGAAAAACATACTTTTGAGGAGTTTTGTAATGAATTTCATGCATAGAAGGAGAAAAACGTTCTAAAAATGTATAAAAATTGGTGCCCACATCTATTATTCACTTGTTAAAATGTAGGGTTCTTTCTTAATCCTTCTTTTACATTCCAACCTTTTCATTCCCCGTTTTACCATCACGACATTCGACAAAGACGACGAGACGGGGGAACATATCCTCTCGTTGAAATCTAATCACTTGTTGTTTTTTAATAGTTTTAATGCTATTCAGTCGTAAATATTACCAGATACCATCTATCATTCTTGTTTTAATTGGTTGGGATGCTAATGGGAAACATTTTATTTCCATAAACTACATAAAATATTTACATATTGCTTGGGAAAAATACGCATTGGGAATACAACACAAGGGCAATAGCAAACAAAATCCGGATTTTTACGATTTAATTGATATTTATTAACCTAATTCTAATCAACTGTTCCCGAATCATAAGCAAATTTCCTGTGCCATAACTATAGCTTAGATATTATTATTAAATTAATATTAATAAAAATATTTTAAATGCTTAAAGGTATTCGAAAACGGCGACTACCCTGGCGATGAAAAAAAAATTATTTATTATAGCCCACTCTCTGTTACAGCGCCGACCATCTTCCACATAGCCTCACTCTATCGAGATCATCAACCGAAAATTTTAGGTTTACTAAGGAAAGCCTATTGCAATGACTTCTATACCAGGAAACGTATTTGGGTAATTGAGGCAAATGTGGATGGCGTAAAGGCTCGCTGTATTAGTTGAGGATTTTTATAGTGGACCATCTCATCACACATGCTCAAATAAAACCGCATTCATTAAAAACTTTCTAGAACGCGAATAGGAAAGAAAACTTCACTGGAGCTGACTCCAAACCCTTTGAGGCACGAGGAAGTGGAGTAGGAGAGCACGCTCACTCGGATAATCATGCGCCTTCACAATTTCGCGTAAAATTCCGAATGCGACCTTGCGTAAGAACGTAAATCGACGCTTATCCCCGACTCGAGTCTCATTATGAGGCGGGTGCCTCGTCTTTGAATAAGAATCACGAATGGCCACCCTTTTCGACCCTCCCCATCCCTCCCCCAAACATGCCTAAACGGAAATATCACGAATGACATAAATTCTCGCACTCACGGCTTCCTCTAACCTCCTCTCTCCCCATTCCCCTCGATAAAATTCAAACGCATTAAGTGCGAGAACTTCCGACTCTTGGTATCCAAGGCAACGCTCCATCACCTCCTCTTCCTCCTGCCCTCAACAACCTCGCCCCATTTCTCCCTACTGGCGCCAAGGAATTAAAAGAGAACTCGTCATATTCCATTCCCGTCCACGCTTAAATGTTCGTTCTCTTCTAGCGGCGCCTCGCTCTCCTCATAATATGGCGGCCTGACATATTATGGCGGAGAAATCAACCCCATCGATCGGGGCTTCAGCATTCAAAGGACTTGGGCGAGTTCCTTTGGATTTATGGTCTGACAATAATCCTTAATATCCACTCCCCGGGCCCTGATTCCACGCGCTCCGTCTCGCTCCCTCTTGGACCTCCCTTGCTCCATAACACCCCTTAGCCCAACTAACAGCGTCACTCACTTATTTCGCGCAACTGACTGAATTAAAGCTGGTGATTCGTGTCGCGCGTCTACTTTGGTTGTTATACGTTTTTCCATTTCACCATTTATCCAAATACTCAGCAAATAAAATCAATACCAACACAGGATGCAAAAGTAAACTAAATCATCATTTCCTTTATAATTAAGACACAGGTGCAAGAATAGCACAGCTGTACCTCTTCACATCACGAAAAATTGTGTAGTTAAGGAAAAATATGGCAAAAAATAAACTTTTCTCCCCGAAGATAATTTTAAATGTGAAGTCATTTTCAAATTAGGCACTGCGTCAACCAACGATTTCATCCTACTTTTATTAATAGTAAATGGCACAGTATTTCTGATGATATGAAATATTCCATTTACGGATGAATGGCTTCTGATGATTTCCGATGTGGGGCATGAAAAATTGCTGGACAATAATAGGGAGAGCGTTAAATATCGGTTTCTTTTTCATGCTATACGGCATCACCCCAACCACAATTTCGGCTGCCCATTCATTTTTTTCAGAGATGAGTTTAATTTAATTTCTCCACGCTAATAAAATGTTCAATTCCATTGTTGCCCAGAAGCTATAGACAACAGTAAGCATTAGCTGTATAACAAAACGATTTGCTAATGACATATACCTAAACGCTCAAATAATTCTGAGTGATACTATTACTCGCTAAACCTAGCCATACTAAAAAAAATCGACATTCATCGTATAGTGTCCCATATATTAGAGAGAGCCTTAAAGCTTCATGAGTAAACACTCTCAGCTTTACGAGTACTTTTCTTTGTTTTAGAGCTTGCCATATTGCTGGAGAATATATTTTCACCCAAAAATACACCCAGACTCAACGAGCCATTGTTCTTCAACTGCAAAAAAGGACGGGATATGGCTATTCATGGGCTGTGGCTCATATTCAAAGAACATCAAATTAGGAGGCATCGCTCGTTACCGAGGCACAGGGCAAATTAAAACAAAAAAACTGCAAATGCCGCAACATTGATGAAAATTTAATTTTCAACCAGTCTATTGCTTGATTCACGCGCCTATAACAAAAAAGAAAGCCATTCATAAAAGATAAATCGCATGTTTTAATAAAGGGCAATACGCAATTACGTCTCTCATGTAGGTAGGTGATAATGGGGAAAAACGGATGAAAAATGAAGAAAAACTTCTCGATAAGCTTGGCTGCCTAATTAAATATCACGAAAAACATTTTAGTACAAAAAGATGAGTTTTCATTTAACTACCGTAAATGAAATCGACGGTCGGCAAGTTTACTTCGTGGAATTAACACGAAGTAATGAAAATGATAATAATCAGGAGATGACCAGTAAAGGTTGAAACCGGTTGAGTCGAAATATAATTTTGTGGAATAAACCTAGTCCTTTTTTAATTACAACCGTAAATGATCCTAGCATAAAATGCAAGGTGGAGCTGTGAAATTTGATTCAGCAAGAAATAGAAATTCACATTTACTCTTTTCTGTAACATCATCTTTTTCCAAGCTTCAACCCTGCATGGGCATCCAAGTTCCGGGCACGAACACCATGCTGTCAATCTCTATCCATCTTTTCCCGTGCTACCGTGCGGATCGTCTTTTCCGCTGACATAACATGTGGCGGAGGAGGCAGCGACACACGCCGCTTCTCAAACTCTTCCCTTCACTCTTTTCGAGTATTTTTTTGTCCTCTGACTCAACGCCCGTCGTTCCCTCCATCTTTCCATCGCATCCGACCCCTTTCATAGTGTCGGATCCCTTCTCTCTCGATGCCCATCCACATGCAAATCCTCATCGCCCACTCCTCTCCATTCCTCTCAACCTTCCATCCGTTCCCCCTCCTGCTACGTCTGCGAGAAGGAGCTTGACAAGTCATCAAAACTCTTCGAGTCGAGCCTTTCAGGTGGAAAGGTGCTGAAAAATCCAAACGCAGCGAGCGCCCTCGGGAGGAAAAAGAAACGTTTGGGCGTCAACATCATCCAGCCTTGTTCCCCCCTCAAGGCCCCTCGCCCTCTCGAGTATTTCGCCCTCTCGAGTATTTCGCCCTCTCTCGTCCAATTCAAACTTCTCGCGTGTCCAATTTCAAGATTTTGGCAGTCAGTTACCCAGATTGGCGGCTGTCCATCCCAATTTCGTCAAATTACGCCTTCAACTACAGCTTATCACAGGAGGTATGTATCAGAAACGTAGGTAAGCACATACTAGCAAGGGGTCGACAATCATGCGATATATCGTATAGATTACTTTAATCGATTGTGGATGGGAAAACTTTTCCTCCACTAGGCCCGCGAGAGGCGCTGCGGAGGCCGATTTCTGAGATTCTGGCTCCTGATTGGCCGATTGGTTGAGATCAGCCATGTTAAGGAGTCTGTAAAAATTGCTGTTGTGTTGAGTTCACCGATATGCTAAATTAAAGCATAATTGAGTGTTTACCGAGATAATTTTCTGTATTTGAGTGTGTTTTAAAGTGGAATCAACATGGCTACCTCATAAACTTGTGCCACTCTAGTGAAAGAGTGCAAGTGATGTTCGTATTATTTGCTTCGGTTATCGAAGGTGACAGCGTTTGTTTACTTTAAAGTTGGCCGATAACTACAATGTCGTAGATGTTTCGTAAAGTATATACAAAGGCTTTATGCATTATTACCGGAAACATCTTCTTTCACGGAACAATGTCCCAGATATGTTGGAAGGTAAGTGTATTAATGTAATTTTATGATCTCGGCCGTGCATCATATCGTTGAAGTGTTATTGTTTTGAAATGAATGGTTGGTATAAGTTCACAATATGCTCAAACGATTTTCCTTTGTATTTCACGGATTCTCTCGACGTTCTACCCAAGGGAACTTTTGATCTCTGTGCAGTGACAATCGACGATGGGAATGATTATTCTGAGGTGACTGCACTGCCAAGCACAATATCTTACGTATGTAATTTAGTGAAATTTCACATGTGGCATTAAAAAACTAATCTGTGAATATTGTGTCGTCGACAGGATAAGTGGTATTTCTTACTCATTTCTTTTGATAATAATCATTAGCATGTAGCAGAAAATAGGAGTCGTTACCTTAACAAATTACACAGAAAACTAGTTCTGAGGAAACGTTCTCATATCGCATCATAACAAAGTACATGATGATGATTATTCATTGAAAAATGGGTCGTGTGTGAGTGTGGATAAATTTGTGATGTGTAAATGTTAAAATAATTTGTTAGTCATTGTCATACCGTGATAAGGCAGTGGCATAATTTCGTGATAACTAACACTATGTGGTGTTGCGGCTTAATGTTTTCGTAGAATTAATTCCATGCTTTTGAGAGGTATACACCGGTTTTTCGCGATTTTTGGCACATTTTAGCTACTTATTTGTCTTGAATAATTATCTATTTTTGCTTAATTCGTATTTTTGCTAATTAATAACATCGAGCTTGGTGTGGAATCGATCGATTCATAGTCAAGTTATATACCTAATTAGAGAGTTCTTAGTGCATGGTTTTCTCATTTTTGTTTACATGTTTTTAAGTGAATTCATAGTCTGTCTCAATTATTCTTTGCTGGTACAAGTTTATCCCATTGCCATGAAAAATCATGGCCGATTTTTACTTTCTTCTGACAAAAGTAATTATTTATGCCTCTAGAAAATATGCATTTGGTGTTCTCATGTGGCCCAATAAAATGATCATATGATGCATAAGAGAGACAACCGAAGTGGAGATTAGAATCTATTTTAGGATTATATTATGAACTTGTGGAATTTTTTGTGTATTTAGCTTATAAGTGATATAATTTGTGGTGTGTGCGGCGTAGTGATATATTAGGGAACTCTATTAAACAGAACCCTCAGTTGTTAATATATGTGGATGGAATGACAGTACCAGGTTGCTGGTTCACATTCTGTTTTTTTTTCATATGATGGATTTTCAATCACATCCCTGTGGAACAGATGTTGTGTGGACTTCTGTTTGTCTATTTTGTATGTTTATACCTAGCTGGATTGGGTAGCCGTCTCAAGGCAATTTTTATAACTCTCACAAATGTAGCCCATAAGGATCATCATAATAGGTTATCCCTCTGACCACGCCTAGGTGGTTGTCCTCAGGAAGGGAGGATCAGGTAGTGTGAGGGCATGTAATAGAAGGAAGATAGAACATATCCATGTTATATTTATTTTCTTTATACATTTCAAGAAGGCTTTTGCCAACTTTTGAATGGCTTAAATCAGCTGAAACTAAATAGAATGCAGTGGATTTGTTATGGTTTTTTGTTTACTGTTTCATCCTTTGATGTATTTTCAGGTCGACCTGAATCATTCCAGGCATAGATACTACAGTCTTGGTACTACAGCAGGTTTAGGAAGTTCATGTATAATTATTTACAAGTTTCTCTCCTCCATGCATCAGAGGATTATGCATCAATATTACATACTTTTTGCCAAATGCTAGTCATCCAAATTTAATTTGAGTTGTGTGTGAAATATGCCATGTTATGTAATTAGTGATTTCTGTTAAACCATACGAATTCTATATCCTATCATTGTCTGTTGTTTGACCAAATAAGAATGTTTATTTGCACCAATCTACTTTTACTAAATGTCGGTATTCTACTTTGAATGATTTGTTTTGTATTGTGATTTTGTTTTGAAGTTAATAAATATTTTTTCGTCAAATGCTGGCTTTTATCATTACAGTATTCCTGGTTATCACCTTCCAGCTGACCTCGACTAGTTCCTTCGGTCCTATCAAAAGTTAGCCCATTTCTTTACACTATGGGGATTCATCAGTAATATCTTAAAGGGAATAAAAATCGTTGTTTTCCGTAAGATTCTATTCAAATCAGCAAAATAGTTTGGAAATTGTAATGTTAAATGAGAGCAAATCGAAATAGTGACTTAATTACGATTCAAACCTAGCGGCGACCGTTTCGCGATTTTCTCGCTTCTCACGATTCTCTCGCGGTTCTCGGGACCCGTATCCTCCTGACACGAAGCCACCAGGTGGCGCTAGTGTCCAGAAACCTATACGCATTGGCCTTATGGCAGTGTCATCCCCTTGATACTAGTATGCCCCTTTCTCAAAAATTATCCCTAAGTGCATGTTAAGGCAGGATTATATGTAGTAAAGCACGATGGGATGTGTTTAAAATTACGGTCCTGTATTATTGATTGAGATTATTACCAGTTGGCAAATTATAGTGACTGGTATTAGCAGATAAGGGGACTGACAACTGAGATCTTTCTCATCACCATACCAACTTCCGCATGCTGCGCAACAGGAGGCATTGGGGCATCAGCTGTTTCAGGTGCGGAGAAGAGGAAAGGGAGTCCGGGAGAGAATGAAATGGAAGGAAAATGTTCATCCGTGCGTCACGCGACTGTATTATGTCCGCGAATGGTCAGTGGGGACGCATAAATTTTTCCGCTCCATTACTCTAATTTTATCATTTCGGCCATATCTGCCAAAGCATTTCTGGGGTATAGTAATAACTAGTGAGTAACCTTCAAACTTCGTCGATTTCAATTTTACGAGGAACCTCACACTTGTGTTTAACCTTTGAAAGGGCAAATATTCCGAACATAGTTCTTTCAAAAACCGAATGGCACTTTCAAGTAATATTTTTAACAAAAGGTGCTGCTTTCCTTTGTATCACATTAAATTCGTATCTGCAATATTGCTTTAATATCAAAAACGTAACCATTAAAATAAATAATAATAATTAATAATTAAGATTGATTTCGCTGGATTCCAGATGTCTATCATAGAAACAACATCGGCCTTCACGCTCTCTGCCTACTCGATATGAAGCCTCACTAAGGTAAAATTGCAAAAATCTTTTACTTTTTCGTCTAGTATTTTCCCACAATTCGTTTGATGAACTTGAGTCTCGTCAACGCAGTGTAAGAAATATTTCTGGTGCTATTTGCCCTCAAAAAGTCTTAAGTTGCTGGTGCGGAGAGAAATTTCCTTGACGGCAGTCTCCTAGGCATGAAATTTTAAACGCCCCACCTCACAAACGTAGCCCTGAACATGAAGTGCCCACCACGCAGTACTAGTGTTTCAAAGGTGATTGCATCGTAAAAGTCTACAAAAGCTGGGGATCGAATCCTAGCCTTCAGGATGAGAGTACAATACAATAAATTGTGTGACACAAAGTTGCGATATTATCTCTTATTTTCAGACCTTTTTTTGCACCATATCTAGTATGTCAAACCTCTTCCCTCATCCAAAACGTAAGAGCATGGAAAACTTGCATGGTATAATTATTTGATTTTTCATAATTTATTTGTTTCTCTCTCACTTCGAGTGCTTGTTATTCGGGACTTGGTTTTCTGGTTGCAAAATGGATTCTTCCTCAACCCTTATAAGATGTAGGACTTCTATAAATAAAGAGACCAGTGTTTCTACCAGCCACAGCTCAAAACGAATAAGGGGTATTTGGTTCATAAGGAGCAAAGAAAAATACTCCATCTCTTATTTCAATTTGTGAATAGTACCTGGTACTAAATGATTTCCCAATATTTTTCAGAGTACTGTAGGTTAACTTCAAATAATGGCGCAATAGAATATGAGTATGATACGTTTAGGCCGAAGAAAACGAAGAATGCTTCATTCCTGTACCGTATTGCAACCCTTGATTAGGCGTAATACTTACATTTTCGTTAGATACTCTCCAGCAAATAATGAGTGAATAAGTCGTGTTTGATTAATCAGAAGATGTAGTATTTCCAAGAAGCAATGATGTTATTGCCCCTTGAACCCTCATTAATGGCTTATTGTCATAATTTTGGCTCCGATATAACAAACTGAAGGACCGCGAACCGGCGGTTCTTTAATTTTCGACCGCAAGTTGAAGAACCGCCGCGAATGCGGCGAGAACCTTAACGGCGTAACTCTGGCGGTAACAGCCTTTTGGTTCCGCCTTTAAAAAAAGTCTAAGAGAGCTTTTAATTCAATCTATTGTCTAGAACATAGCTCTGCAACACAGCTCACTTGCTTTCCATTAGTTTTCAACGCAGCTCACATGACGGCGTGCTAAAAACCGTTTGGTAGCTGAGTTGCTCTGCGCTGAGGTACTCCGAAAATAAAAGTTCCTAATAGCATACTTGGCGAATGTTCCCTTCACGTTAAACGATATATTTGATTGGGCAGACCTTAATGGGAGGGGCATGCGTTTCTTCAGGGAGTGCTGGCTTTTATGCGTGTTTTTGACGACACAGTTTCTCCAATTGACTTAAGTTAAATAAAACAACTTGGGCAACACTTTTTGTGTGGTGGGGTGGCTAGAGTACTGGCATCTCAAAGGCCCGAATTACGTTTTTTTCACTGGAATACTGGACGCAATTTGTGTGCTGCTTTATTAGTAATTCAAATTCATTTATCTTGGAAAACACATTCTTCACAGTCGTGGATCTGCGACATAGCGAAGATAATTCATCAGTTAATGCGAGCTAAAATGTCCCAAAAAAATAAACAGATATTATTTCGTTCTCTTAAATACTTCACTTTCACTTGGAATAGCACTGGTGATGCAACTAATAATGAACAAATTCGGGAAACGAAGAAGATGCTAAGTTTACCTATGGGTTTGGTTAAAAAGATACTTTCAATGTTTAAAAGTGTTCCTCGGATAATGGTGAGACTCACAATCAGTTGGGAAACTGAAAAGTAGAATATTCTAGGCGGATGAAACTGATAAATTCTATTCGCAATGCAAATGTTGACATTTTACACAGATATTTTCATTTGTTTTTTTTCACAGATGGTGACCTATCACCTCCTGAAACCCAACTTATTTGCGGCTCACAGGATAACATGTAGGCATGGATAAAATGTATTTACCTCTAAATTATATTCTATTTCTGGCTGAATTCTTCTATTTGAGCGTATCATCATACAGAATAATGTTCAAAACTTCTCATGGGTCAAATTGATGCAAATTTTCGTGTAAGTATTTACGGAAAAAGTGCTAAATGGGCAGGGTGGAATAGAAAGCAATGTGATATGGACCGCCATTGATGCAACAATAATTGACCAGTGCAAAACTTAATCACGGGCATTAGATCGTTAATAAAACTAGAGTTATACATTCGAATACGCATATATTCCATGGATAATCAGTTTCTCCGGTTTAGACGAATATGATTTACCTCAAAGCCAATAAATAAATGTTTTGCACTTTTCAGCAGTCATTTACTAGATTAAAGCCTATCAGGCTCCCTAGAGTAGATATTGCAGTCACAGACAAAATAAATCTTGAATGCAAGTAAATATTGATTCAAAGGAAACAATATATAGGTACTACATCTATTTTAACTTCATTATCAGGTATATTCATGACAGTCAATGTACACAAAAGATTTATAGCCGGAATGCAGCGGCGTAGCGAGCCTTTCAGCATAGGCCCCCAAATTTTAGTTTTTCCCGTTTTTACCAGACCCATAAAAACCTTGGTTAGAATGAATAATTGGTTGTCTGAAATGTCTTTTGAACTACATCGTAAACTTGGTAGTAAATGAATTGATGAGCAAAGAAAAAAAGTATGAACATCGACTTTGGAAGTTTCTAGGCTCACCGTACAGCAATGACACCAGCCCCGACGAGCAGAAGAAGAAGGGGCAAGGCGAAGCTGGTTGCGCAGATGTTCAGACGCATAATCAGCTGTTCGCCACGAAATGTATGCATTTGGTGGCGAATAGGTAGGTTGCCCGTGCTCCCCCTTCAGTCACAAGAAACGACAAATTTCGGCTATTACACCATAACACAGGCAGATAAAGCCCTCCAGCCATTGTAAGTCAACTCTCTACGCAATGAACGCAGTTCTTTTGTGCCTCAATTTTCCGATTATAACACGCATATATTTTTACAGTACATTTTTACGAGGAAAATGTGGGAATTTTCTAATCACCATTTACAATGTGCATTCGACTTTTTGAGAACGGCACTCCTCGCTATTATCTGTTCAGCGCCCAAGAGGAAATCGTGCAAAGATATCTGCCTACATATAACTTTTCCCGACACCTACTCACGTGCCCTTCTCCTTTTGGTTTCCATATACAATGGTCTATTTTTAGCTTCGGAATGTCCATTCGTGTCTACGGAAATATTTTATTCAGTAAATAACTGAATTGCTATTCGCTATAAAGTAATATCAGTTTTTAATTCGCCATAGTTTTTGTCCGCTTGTAGCGGACTCCGTCCGATCTACTTGCGAGAGATATGTTATTATGTAATTTCGAGATGCTACTATTCTGAGGTTCTAAATAGGCAATTATCAGAACCTTTGTAGGTTTAGTTGCTACTGGGCTTTGAGCTATCACGCAAGGAGAGTATTGTGGTGGCCTATTTGTTGCCGATGAGTCTGAGTGAGCGGTTCGCATTTGCTTGCAGATAAAGTGAACTATTTCTTGCTATCGAGGCGATTCATACATTGTGGCACATAAAGTATTGTTAGAGCTCACCTAGAGGGTCCGTCGAGGGTCAATAATTAACGTAACGACAATTCTTAGCCAAGGCGTTTATTATAGAGATGCATATGCACACGCACAATAGTTTCTTCTTTTGTTAATCTTGAGAAAATCTTGATACAAAAGGAATAGCGGAGGTGTAAATGACAAGCATTTGTAACTTCAATTTTCTTTGTTTCTTGCACATGTGGTCATCATCATTAGTCATCAATCCTCAGATTAGCTTGACGCAGCTCTCCATTGAGTTCTTTTATCGGCTAACCTCTTCATATTTACGTATTTCTTTTCTTTTACATCCTCCATCACTTGTTCCATATACCTCACATGAGGCCTTTCTTTGCCATTCTTCCCGTCCACCACATTTTATTTGAGGTAAATCTTGCCCAGAAATACTTGCAGATTGAAGGGATCAGTTTTTAAAAGTGTGTGTTAAAGCTGAGAAGTTTGAATATCTTATTGCTTGCACGTAATGTAAATGTAAAATTGAGAAGAACTGGTTAACAATTCTTTAGAATATGCGAGTACAACTCGTACTAAAATGGACATAGATATTGAAAGCAGGAGCGGCAAGCGTGTTAAAAAAAATGATGCCAGCAGAAAAGGCCAATGACGCAGACTTGACTCCACAGCAGGAAGTGAAGAGTTCTATATTGTAGTGCACTGATAAGTTTCTTGTAGAGCTAAAAACTAGATCAACCTCAATGGAAAATGTTTACAAACAGTTTGCTGCTGTTCATCCGATGAATATTGCAAATAACAAGTGATGACCAACTCCCCCTTCTATTTTAGCAATTAACAAAAACATTAGATGATTTTGAGAAGGAAAAAATTGTGCCAGAAATCAAGACATTTCGAAGGCATCAGGCTTCAGGTATTTCTAAAGATGATGCAGTGTCGTGGTCCACTTTGAATATGCTACAGTTCATTAGCGAAATGGATTTTCATGAGTCGTTACTAAATATTTGTGAAGCCCTAAAACTATTTTTGACTGTATGTGTGTGTCTCTTCATGTGAAAGAAGTTTTTTGAAACTTAGGTAAAAGCTATCTTCGCTAAACAATGAGCCAATCCCACCAGACAGGCCTAGCCTTAATATCGATAGAAAACGCTGTTGCTAAGTGAGAAATTTTGATGATGTAATAAATCAGTTTGCAGAGATAAAAGCTCGCAAGAAAAAAATGTAATTCTTACTATTGTAATATTTAAATATTTAACTTTTGGGTTTGATTTCTACCGTAAATAAAATAATGCTGTGAAATAACAACTCTTCATGTGATACCTATTAAATACCATTGCCCATGTAATAGCATACTTAAGTAAATTTCCTCCGACCATAAGCTGGTACTGGTACATACACCAAAGTTATTAAAAGGATGCATTTAACCAACTATTCTGTGAATGCTGAGATACATGACGTAATCCACTGATAAATCTGATCCTGATAGTTGATTCTGGGTCTGCAGTAATACAAGAAAAAGGCATCTTCCTATTATACTTGCGTAGACTATGCCAATGTTATAAATTCCAAATAGGTCCTATGTAGAATAGCGCCCCAGGCCCCCAACCATGTTGATACGCCTCTGCTGCGAATGAAACCTGAGATAATATGAACGGTTTTATAAGTTGACAATCTCTGTTGCGACGCCTCTGCCGGCATGCCCCCTCCATGATAAAAATTAAGATAAATATCTATGAAACACATCAATTTCTGTGAGAATTTACAGTAAGCTAAATAAAACCTTCCGAGGCAAAATGAACTCCTCCAAGCTGATTGCTTCATTAGGAGAGGTTGCAAAAAAGGATTCGATAATATAGTAGCTAAATGAAAATTTAGAAGGCATTATCGTTAATTTGAAAGGTTCTTTAAAGAAGTAAGAAAAAAATAGTAAATTGTTGTTCTGCCACCAGCTATCACCATCCAATTAAAGTTGTTTCACTTTATTGGATTCCGATATGCTGTTTAATACACACGTGATGAATGAATACTTATCCGTGAATTAGATGCACTTCATTCGCTTTTAGATCAGCATGGCAGGTCTACTCGAACAACGTCCAAAGTTGCCACGCGTCGGAAAACGAAGCGGTCAATCAAAAAAATCAGCGCATTGCGGACATGCGCATGGTGTATGACAAACAAAACTGGAAATATTTTAAATAACGACGGGGTACGCTGTGTTTGTGTGTTGCATGTGGGATGTGAACGTGGAAAAAGAATAGAACAGTCCAATGATGACAGCGGCTTGCAAACAGGGAAATTCAAACGGGAAGGGAGGATGCAGGCCTCGACCAACGCCATTACAATTGCAGGATGGGCAGGACGCACGTAAGCGGTCTGCGTTGGCGGGAAGAAGATATTCCTCCGTCGGTGGGCGCAGTGGAGTTCGGGGCGTAGGTATTCGCGGTGCGGGGGAGTTCGTTCGAGAGCGATGCCCCCTTGCGCTCGAGGAAGACGCCCCTCTCTTGGCGATTCCTTTCCCGATCGATATAATTTTTAGCACGGTCACTTCGTACTCTACCCGTACCCACCTCTTCACGTCCAAATCCTGAACCGTATGCAAGTTGGCGGGGAGATGCGAGACCTGATAAAAGAAGCGCCGCCGCAGACTCTACCTACATCACCACCACCGAACGAAACCTGAGCGTAACATTTTCACCATGATTTCGGGACCCCTCTCCTCATTCGGAGCGACCATACCTTCCGGGAGAGGGTTCCCATAAGCTTCGAAACCTCCCTTTTCCCTCTCTCCTCCTCGCCCACTCCCTCTGCCCTCCTCACGGCTATCATTCAACCTCTCCTCCACGGATGCGCCCGGCAGACTGGAATGGAAGCACGTACCCATCCGACCGCAAGAGCGCCGTCTCGCTGTCAGCGACCACCCGAGAGAAGTTGAGAAGGGCGCCAACGGAAGGTTTAACCACTCCGCGCACGCTCCTTTAGGTTTCATGCCCTAGTTTTCCTCCTCCCCGATACGGGAGTGACTTGACAAACGGTGTAATGAATGACATTCCATCCAGCGTGAAAAGCAACGGTTGATTTACCGAGGCCGAAAATTGAAAGGTCAAGAAAAGTCAACATGATGGCGCAAATGGTTACTTAATATGTTTCACACACGTACTTCGCATAGTAGTTCTAGTAGTATTTTTTCGCCGGTCCCCTGTCAGTCTCCATATTTTTGGAGTTCAGTCGGCCGAGATAGTTAAGTCAATAACAAGACGGCATGACAATCGAAAGGTCGCGGATTGGAATCCAGCCTCAGACAGGGAATTCGTGTATTCATTTGGATTCAGCAGAGTATTTTGTTGGATTAGACAGTACGATATAATCAAAGCAGTTCATAAAACCTAATTATACCCTTACTACTACCACTCGGAGTCAAATTTGCGTAATTAGGTAGTACCTATTACTTCGATGATACATACAGATTGATCTATCGACTAGGTTCCCCGGGGCGTATTAGGAGGCGTGTCTTTTCCCCTGTAATTCTGATATATTAGTATAGGGTAGAAGATCAAGACGCCCAATTTTCTCGCAAATGTTGAAAATTTTACTAAGGTAGGTTTATTAGGAAGAAGAGAAAGGCTAGTGCCGGCAAAAAGTGTCAAAGAATCATATTTCTACTTCACATCCAACGGAATGAGTATTGTGTTTGAACTGATCTTCTCACGGCATTAAAAATAGTCCTTGGAATCCGATGAAAAACCTCAAGAACAACTTTGATTCGGGCCCTTGGAATGGAGAGCCAGTACTCAGGTCATCACCTCACCAGCAGCATCCCTGGAGCACATCTACGCAACACTGCAGCGGCCTCGAAGAGATCAGCGCAGCATGAACGGAAGCCACGTTTAGAACTAGCAAAACGCGACACCGAGGATCACCATTCAACTTACTCCCTATCAACGGGCAGTAGAAACGTTGGTCTGGTTCCTACGGTGTCAGTTGGCATTTCAATCTCTTAAACATATCAGTGCTCTGGCTGATACCATAACTCCTTCAACTTGTTTTTTTATACTTCCGCCCAAACTCCAGTGAATTCTCCATTATTTGCTCATTTTAAAGATTAGGCATACTTATTGCTCTCTTGATTTGGATCATGCATGAACTATAATCACGACAATTTGCACTAAACGCTAATATTAATCACGAGATTGAAAGCATCATTAAGTATTGAGGTTCAAGGACGAGTAGAAAATCGATATATTAAAATTTAAGCAGCATGTTTCTAGCCCATTTCAATAACATTGTCTTCTGGACATTCTCTCTATACTGTTCATCCCTGTTGTGAAATTAAAGCTATGATGTGAGATGTAGAATGGATGTGGGTATTTGTGCGGTTAAGTACTGAAGGGCATTACCAGCAGGTGATAATTAGGTGTATTAAGTAGGATTGAGAATAATCCAGTTAAAGCATCAACCAACCCAAAAGCCGTAATGGTGATGAAAATTTAATGCCTGGCACTGCAAGCATTTTAAGGCTCTTTAAGGGGAGACAGGAAATTTCAGTGTCTTTAACAGACTCTTTTACCGTTAGGAAAATCAAATGCTTTGAAAGCCTCCTCTGGAGGAGCTGATGTAACCACTCTTTAATTCTCTTCTCCTCCCCAGCAGCTTTTAAATAACCTATAGACTACAGTTTTTCAGCATTGTAGAATTTGTCTTCACCGTGAATACAATTGGGCATGATTTTGATTCAACCAGCAGGCAAGGAGCCGAAAAGGAACAAGTCACCGCGGAGTATTGTAGAAGTAAATGTCCGAAGATTTATACAAATTTTAGCAAAATATAGGAGGAAACGAAAAGTGAATTATAAATCACCTTCCAAATTAACAATTTCTGCACTTCAAATTGGGTGTATGCAAGTATAATTTTTGTGATACACAGGGTCGTGTAATTAGACAGATCTCGAGGTTTAAAGTTTTTTCCTGAAATTAAATGTGCAATATATTTTTTTATTTTACCCATTTCATCATTCAGAATGCCATTTAATGTTTATTCTCAAGTTTTTGAAACCATTTGTCTAAAAAGTCAAAATATTTGCTTTATTTCTCAATATGTTATGTAATTATTAATTCAAATGAAGTTTGTTGAATTTTTGAATGCATAGAAATTAATTACCATTTTGATTTCATATGGGATTATACCTAGATGTTTTGATGCAATTACATAATAAGCAACACCATAATAATCTGATCTTAACATTTACATTGCAGTAAATTGCAGATGCCTCATCATATTTACATCGAGAGATATTCTCCATGTCATAAGCCATTCTCAGATGAGAAAAAATTGGTACTTTTATTAATTTGATTGCACAGATGTGGCACCCCACAAAATCCAAGTGAATACGTCGGCGTTCGCCTGGTTTACCAAACGCCACGCCGCTCGTAATTTCAAACGCCAATATCCGAAAACCTTTTCCTCGATAACCACAGAACGACTCGATAATGTCGTACAAAATCGTGACTTTTTTTCGCATCCGACTCGAGGCTTTCATGGCAATAAAAGAAATGCAAAAACAAGTACCTTTCTCTCTCTCCCTCCGAGATGTACGATTTGCTTATTCACATGTGTCTCCACAGTCCAACCCGCCCCTTGTAGAGAACCCTCTCACACCACTCGACCTTTTCCCTCGACCGCTATCTCTCACTAAAAAAAAAACACCACTAATCGCCATCACTCCTCCTCTTCGCCCCTCCCATTTCCACTCAACTGCCCCAACCTATCACCGGCCGACTCTAGAACCCATTCCCTCAACACCCTCTTCACTCGCCCACTCCCCCACCCCCCAAACCCTTCCATTCCCACCCCACCTTCGCACTCCATTCCCTTTAACTTGTACCCCTCGCCGAACCCCTATCCCTCACACCACTGTCACCTCTCCCTCCCTCCCGGTCAAATTCCCAAATGTGCCCGGGGCCTCCAGAGGCGAAAAGTGCTTCATCAGCGCCGGGGGGCGATATTTGGGCGGCGTTGGGAGAAGAGGAAAGGGAAGTGAGGTGGGTGTGGAGAGGGGAGATGCCCACACCCCACAGCACCTCTCTCGAATCTGGCCGGATGCGAGGGAGGGATGGGTCGGAGGCGATAAGTGTCCAAAGGTGCTGGGACAGGCCCTTGTTTTCACGCCCTCGGTAACTTTACGGTGTGGGAAGGGTGGGACTGGGTCCCGTCCCAACACACGACAGTTCTTCTCCGCCTAGCCCATCCCTACCTGCCGGCACATGCAAGCGGTGTGGGAGGAAGATGGAGTCGGAGTCGACGAGGGGAATACGTTTCCCTCCTGCACTTTCTCTTCGTCCGAAGCCAACAAATGAGTGCGTCTCCCCATCCAAAAAAAAAAAGAACTGCGATCGCTCCAGGTTCAACAGGTACGGAGCTCTTCCATATTTTATTTTCATTATCTGTCGAGCCATATAGAAAGTGACAGTCGATTCATCATCACCCACATCAATTATTTCATGAATTTACTCGCGCGGAAAAAAATCGCTTCTATAGACTTCCCGACCTTGCCGTCAAGAGGGGCTACCTAGAATGTCTCGTCGGTAGAACTAAATTTGACGCTTAAAGGCAGTATCCCGCCAAGAGTAATCGGGAGCCAGGATTAAAAAATGCGCCAAATAAAAGGTGACATTATGGCGAGACGGCATACGAACTAGACCGGAGGTAGGCTCTAATTCAAACCTAAATCTAATTTTTCTCTAGTCAATACAAGTGATCTTTATGCTCTTTTTGATCATTGAATTTTTTCACCTCATTACATCGAAGCTTTATTATAATGAAGAGTTCATGTTATTGATAATTCAAAAATCTCTGGCGCACTAGCTTAGACGATTGGTAAAATGAATTGAATGAAAATTCATACCTAATATATATTTATTGAAACCGGCCAATATGAGTCATTGGCAGGAGGTTTCATTGGGTGGAGAGATAAAAATCTAACAGAATATACTATAATTATTTATTTTAATTAATAAGTGTTATAAGCTATAAGAAACTCGTCCCTTTTAACGCGATCCTTGTTTTGACCGACACTATAGGAACTATGGGTTGATCAATATGATTAGTAGCGATGGACGAGAAAAAAACTAAAATACTTTTACTCTCGTTCGATATGATATGTGAAGTTACATAACATGAAAAATAAAAAGTGTACACACTTTTCCCATTTTTCATGGCACCGCTCGAGGTACCACCACAATCAACACAGAATTTCTACCCACTCGTAGACACTCGTCAGCTTGGAAAGCTTTTCAATTTTTATTGAATTATTGTTATAGAAAATGTACTTTACGGCAGCTATTACCTAAAATAAATAAGCACCAAAACAGTGAATGTCGTAAAGATGATTTTAATGAAAAATGCCATGAAAGATTTTTCAGTTTAGAATACTTCTATGATAATCAATCTTTTGACTGATGTAATTAATGACTATGGGACTGTGAGGCGATCATAAGGGAAATACGACATAAAATATTGTGTTAACCGATGCAGTGTGTGCCGTCAGGATATTAAACTTCAAATAAAGAGGAATAAAAGAGTTGATGATGGATGATACCATATATAAAAGAATTGACACTTCACTTAGAATTCAATTAATGAGATGAGCCCAGACTTAATTTTTTTGCATTAACGTTAAGTCTGATAAAGAAAAACTCATGCCTCCGCCCCTACTATAGCTGAAACGTATCCATAAAAACAGAGGAAATTAGAAAAATAAATAAAACATAAAGTACTACTCAACCATATAAGTTTTAATAGAATTGTGACAAAGGCTGTACGTAATTTGCAATGGTCTCACTCTAAGGATTAAGAGTCCCTTAAAAATGACGCACATACGTTGAAACCATGGTTGGGTTTTATTAAAATATCGTCATCAGTTAACAACCCCGAAATTACAGCTCTTTACTCAATTATCCTATAATCCAATCTATTCATATTTACGTAATTCTTCTCTTTCACATTCTTCATCACTTGTTCTATGAATCTTATTCCATTGCCGTTATTAAAACCTGTAAGGTGGAAAAGTGCTGCACTGCTATTTCTCTACTCTACCTACAAAACGTAACACCCAAAGGAGTACAAACAAGAGAAAATCACTCTTAGTACACGGCTAAAACTGTTAAATCAACTCAAATATTATTCCTTTGATTTTATTTATTTTAGTATACTTCTCTCCAAATCGAACATTCTTAACGACAAGAAAAATATAGTTTATATCAGCGGACGCTATAAAAGAGCCGCAGTTTTCGGTCCTCGTGTATTTAGTTCTCATCTATGTACTCCCTTTAAGGGAAATGATTTTCACCATCAGATATGTATTATTAATAAATGAATCTCAGAGAAGGGCGAAACCCCTACAAAATGGCAAAGAAAAACTTGAGAAGAGGGTTAGTAGGATAGGTTAGTAGGAGGCGATGGAGATGGAAAATCCGCCGAGTCATCTTTACAATTAACGAAGAAATCACTCCAGAGATTGTTTAGCTTAGCGCTCAGGGTAGGAATTACAAAACCGTTAACTCACCCACAGAGAGGGGATCAGTTAATCACCCCCATCACCTTTTATGTAACATGGGGTTTCGGCGGGCATTTTTAGATTCTTATCGTTCAAAATTGGCAAAATAGTAAATAATACGAGTGTCTCACAAAAAATAATGAGAACCACTTCTATACTGATTAGTATAAACTATCAATAGGCATAATATAGAGAGCAGATGATGTTGATTCACGCATTTTCAGTTTTATTAATATGATGCAAAGCTGCCAGTTTTATTAAGCCAACCTATTATTTTTCCGCAATTTGTACCGGAAAAGCCATTTTATATGTCGGTAAAAATGATCTGGGGGGTTATTTTGTAATCTCACCTTTTTAATGACTCTTTGCGGGAAAGCGGGAGATCCGTTTCGCTCTCTTAATGATCGGCTCACGAACGGATCGTGAATTGTCGAAGCTTCTGTCGTTGAATAAACAAACAAGTGCCTGGCAACGGCAACCGCTTTCTTCAAAAATGGAGGTATACGGTGAAGGTGAGTGAAAAATTGTTTGTCCATATCATTTTAATTATTCGGATGGCATGTCAAGATAATTCATGTCCGATAATTTCCTTTATACCAATATTGGAATTTGCATTTGTTTCTCGCAACATTTTACGTTAATAGTGTTTCATCATTTTTCATTTTCTCAATAGTGTTCCATTCAAGAAATCATTTGTTGATAAGATACAATTCGTGATTTAAGAAAGTTTAAGTTCTTCACGTTGTGCAAATTCCAAAAATACAATTAAAAATCGATCGATTGTATCTTTCTCGTTCTTGCCTTTTTTTCCAACTCAAGCTTCTAGTGGAAACGATGGTGGCTCCATGCCACGTTATTTATGTAGATGAGACGGGAACTAATGTCAGGCGGAGATAATGAAACGGATCAAGAGTCGAAAGATACGGATCAGAGCGGATGAATCGTCTGAAAGACCAGCACATGACCGGCAGTTCACCGCTTGAGATCCGTAGATGGTCACGCCGCCTGGGTGGCGGAGTTTAACTACGAAAAAGTGACATTGTATGACGTATTCTCACTAAAGTGAGATTACAAAATAACCCCCCAGTTTGGCATGTTTAAACAGAAACAATAGAAAAGCAGGTTAAAGTTAAACTTAGATTTGAAGATTATCTCTCTTACTTTTTTACGGGCCTCATCGGAATACTGCTAATTATGAGAGCATGGAACGAAATGTTCTTCTCGGAGGAAATTAACATTTTATTATTACAACATAATAACGAAAACTATTGTGAACATAGGCAAAGTACAGTTCGGTCACGATAGAATAGTGCGGATTGCAACTTAATTTATTAGGATTCTATTTTTCCCTAAAATTAGGCCATTTGCTGAATTATTATGCCAAATCTAAATACTTTTAAAAATAAATACATGCTCCAGTTAATAGTAAACCTTAATCACGATTTTTACCTATTATTTCAGTGATCTGAAAGACATAAAAATGCCAGATATGTTGGGAAAATTCCAATCGTTCATGTTTTTCTATCCTAAGATTTGCTAACTGCAGCCCCCTATTTATCCCTATTTACTGTCAGCTCAGTTACATTCTGGTTCTTTCCTAAATACCTCTTAATGTTTTTAATAAATATTACCGTACAATAAATGGAACTAGTAAATTCAATACTCATCCATTTCATTACTCCTTAGCACAATACGTTTATTAAGAAGATTTATCTTCCTAAATATTTCACCGTCTATCAAATAATGCTATTGTAATATGGTAGAAGATATTCCTACTCAAAATTTTATAAAATTTTTCAAGAATTGACAGTTGTTTTGAAAATATGTCACTATCGTTAACTGTACAAATTAGCTAAGGAAAGCAATTTGAGCATTCAATTCTGTGAGATTTCAAGGACACCAAGCAGTCGGTAATATTGAAATATGGATTACGATTGATTTTGATAACGTATCTTTTGAAACGAAAATGAAATGTCATTCCTTCCCTGTATCCAACCGCTTCCAGTTAATTACTTACATAAAATGAATTTGGCTTTAATCACATTTGTCAAACGTATATCCAACGCATGTTGTACATTTTAAGGGAACAACATTAACAACAAACTGGTAAATCGATGATTATCACAGTGCCAAGAAATTTGGAAAAACATTCATTTCTGGCTAATTAAAGGAGTGTAAGAGATGTTTATATTCTACCACTCTGAGACCTCTCATGTATTTCCCGTTCGCTCTGCCTCCATGTTTTACTTTGAATAATGCGGTGGAAACTGAATGTATAAGTACTAGGTCCTTAAAACTCGAGTGGGGTTAGGAACATGTTTGCATGGCATAACAAAGAGGCTATATTATACTACGCCACTGGCCGATTTAACGTAGCGTGTTCCATGCGAAATGCAGCACCCTGACTTCACAAATTATTTCATTAGGCATCCATATTTCATGTGAAGTACTTCCGCTGCAGCTGTAACCATCCAGATCGTACGAGCACACGCAAGAAATTTCCTGGTTTGTAGTCATCACAACAGTGCAGTCTGCAACGGAGTCGATGCGGACCGCTCAACCGATGGTCACCGTATCATGAATGGAACACTGGTGACCCTAACCATTGGACAAACATGGCAGGCCGCGGATGCACGTAACAGAGGGATCATGCATTGAATTTTGTCACCGAAGCAATTTCCGACCGCAAGCTCGTACTCTATTAGGTGTGGGCCCGGCACCAGTGCGATTCCATCAGAGCGCGACTCCGCGACTAAGCCCCGTGGCCGACTTGTTCTGCGAGGACTATGGGATGGCTCATCCCTTCCTGGGGAAATAAATTTTCGGGTGAAACCGCGATTTGCCGTCCAAAACGATTAACTCTCTCCGCCAACAACACTATCCAGCACCTGTGACACGCATGGACATTAATCTCACAGTATTCAAGGCATTGCGAAACAGAACTCGTTCCCGATATTTTAGTTAGCCCATTTCCCACCAAGAAAAAGTTATGTTGGTAAAACATATATAATGTGTTTTTATGTGTGTGTGTTTACATATACATACTATTTTCCATTACAGAGAGCAGGGAATGGGGTGCTGAAAAGGAGATTCCATCATATAGGAATGGCGGAATGCATAAGTGCAGGTGTACATGCCATTGTCCAACTATTCGGAAGAAGAAATCGAAGAAATGTACGAGCAACTAGAAGAGGTCCTGAGCACAGTCAAAGAGAAGGAAAACCTGATAGTAATGGGAGATAGGAATGCCGTGGTTGGAGAGGGAAAAGGTGGGAACACAGTAGGAGAGTTTGGGCTGGAGAAACTGAACGAGAGAGGAGAAAGACTTGTGGAATTCTGCAGCGAGAAGGACTTGGTGGTGGAAAACATCCTCTTCATTCTATACCGACGGAGAAAATACACATGGAAGATGGCAGGAGAAAAAGCCAGATACCAGATTGACTACATTATGGTATGGAGAAGGTACAAGAACCAAGTGAAGCATTTCAAGACTTAACCCGGGGCTGATATCAACAGTGACCACAATCTAGCGGTAATGGAAAGTCAACTGAGATACAAGAAGATAAGAAGAACGAAACATGAACAATGGAATCTAAAGCCACTGCAACAGGAGGAAAGGAGAAGAAAATTCGCTGCTGCCATTGATGAGAAGCTGGAAATAGCAAAGGAATCCAGCCAAAGTGGAGTAGAGAGATGGAATAGCCTCAAGAAGACTATCACAGAAGTAGCAAAGGTGCAACTGGCGAGCAAGCCGGTCGAAATCAAGAAACCATGGATAACGGAGCACATTATAGCCCTAACAGGAGAAAGAAGAAAGTATAAGAACGCAAGAAATGAAACAGAAGAAGTTAGGAATATATAAGGAACTGTATAAGAAGCTAAGGAATCAAGTCATCAGGGAATCGAAAAAGGCCAAAGAGAAATGGATTGAAAGCTGCTGTGAGAACATTAACGAAAATATGATGAAGGGGAACTCAGAAACGGCATACAACCTAATCAAGAGGCACTTCGGAGAAAGGAAACCAAGATGCAAAAACATCAGAGATTTGGATGGGAAACTGCTAATGGAAGAGAGAGAAATCATCAATAGATGGAAAAAGTATATTGAGGAGCTATACCGAGGTCCGATACCCCTAAGAGAAGCATTCACAAATGACCAGAACCAAGTGAGGGAAGACAACCGCAGTCCAGCAATACTAAGAAGCGAATTCGAGAGAGCAGTAAGAGACCTGAAGACTGGAAAGGCGCCCGGAGAAGATAAAATCAGCGGAGAAGTAATGAAAGCACTTGGTGAAAAAGCGCAAAACGCACTATATGGAATAATCCAAGATTGCTACGAATCCGGAAATCTACCAGAAGACTTCAAGAGGAGCTCAATGGTGACCATACCGAAGAGGGCAAGGGCTGAGAAATGCGAGGAGCACTTAACCTTGATTCTAGTGTCACATGCCTCCAAAATCCTTACTCGGATAATAGGCAGAAGAATTGAAGGAAAAATCGTAGAAACCCGTCAGAAAACCAATTTGGATTTAGGAAGAATGGGGGGACAAGGGAGGCAATACTATGCCTGAGACTACAGGTAGAAAAAAATGATCCACGTGAGCAAACCATTGTATATATTCTTTGTGGACTTGGAGAAGGCATTCGATAATGTCGAATGGAATAAGATGTTCCATACTGTGGAAACACTTGGCTTGAACTACGATGACAGAAGAATCATCTACCAGCTCTACAAGGGCCAAGTGGCCACAATACGTACGCAAGACGGAAAAAATATAGAGGCAAAAATTAACAAAGGAGTCCGACAAGGATGTAACCTGTCACCAGCACTCTTCAATATATACACGAAGCGAACAAGGAATAAGCAACAAAGAAATAGAAGAACAAGGTACCAAAGGAATCAAAGTGAATGGAGAAGAAATCAACATGCTACGCTTCGCTGATGATATCGCTATCGTAGCAGGAAACGAGGAAGACCTACAGAACTCAATAAACATAATAGAAAAAGTGTTCCAGGAATACAACATGAAAGTCAATAAGAATAAAACCAAGAAACTTGTGTGCGGAAGAGAGAAAACTGTGGCCGACGTCTGCCTCTAAGGAGAAAGATTGAAGCAAGTGGAATCATTCACCTACCTCGGAAGCACCATCACCTGGGATAGAAGAAGCACGACAGACATCAAACGTAGAATAGCCCAAGCTAAGACGGCATTCATGGCCAAAAGGCCACTACTCTGCTCGAAGAGCATAAGACTGGAGACAGTACGTGAAAACATTCGTGTGGGCAGTGGCACTCTACGGATCAGAGGCATGGACCATTGGAAAAACTGACCAGAAAATAATAGAAAATTCTGACCTTCAAGACCTGGTGCTTGAGAAGGATGCCGAAGATCAAATGGACGGATAGGGTAAGAAACGAGGAGGTATACAGAAGAATTTGAGAAGAAAGAGCACTGTGGAGCACCATACGCCAAAGAATAACATGGTGGGTTGGCCATGTCATGAGACACAACAGTTACGTGGGAAGCATAATGGAGGGAAAAATTGAAGGAGAAGTCCCCAGAGGAAGACCAAGAGACAAGTACTTGGGGCAAGTCAAGAAGGATACGAGGAAGAGGAACGATAGGGAAATGAAGGAACTAGCATGGGATAGGGAGAAATGGAGGGCTGCAGTATACCAATCCTAGGATTGTAACACTATGTACGAATGTATGTAGGAATGGCGATGCCTGTGACACAGAGTGGAATTTGCAGATGATTTGAATTAGGGCGTAATTTGGTATGAAAGCATTTTGGCTCCGTGGCGAATATTTCATGAGCTTCTTCGAGATAAATTTTTGGTAGTGGTTGGCAACCGAAAAAAATCAACACTTATTCACTTATGGAATCTTTTGGATTAGCGTCCGCAGTTACAAGCTGCAGGAAACGATATGGATTTCGATAAAGACCACTCCACCAGATCAATCTCCTTTGGATAAAAATGATAATTAATTAAATCCAACAATCAAAAATTATACCATATGATCTTTCTTTTTTCCTGCAAGGATGACCGATAAATTTAATACCACTCAACGAAATGATAATGGGTAAGTCTAATGAGGAATAAAGTAATCCACTTTCGAGGAGCTTATGCATTTCCCAAAAATTGCAATAGCAAAAGAAGTATTTACAAATAGGAGAAAACTTAAAAATTGAATAAAATAAGCCATCTTAGTTTCTTTGGCACTTAATCATATAAGGAAACTACAACTTGCCTTCGAAGAAAAAATACAATGGATGAGTGCACGATAGTGGCTTTCAGAATGAAGTTATAATAATTTTAGGAATAAATATGGCAAAGAAGGGACAAAAAAGAGATGGACATAAGGGACAAAAAAATGTAAATTGAAGATATAATATTTCGAAGAAACTGAGAAGAGAGTATATTTAATGGATGGAAGGAAAACTGATGAATTATTGGTCAGTGAAAGTTAAGAGAAAAGAGTTTACAGAAAATAAGAAAAAAATTAAAATTTTGGATGAATTGGAGAGGAGATTATAAGTAGGTATGTCTCAGTAATCCGTCTTGTTTTGTTCAGCGAGCGAGTCGATATCGAGCTAACTTTGATTGCCAAATCCTCATAGAAAAGTATTAATGGAGTATTTGTGAAATTGTTTGGTACCTGATAGTTCGCTGCCTAGGAATAATCCAAAATTATGGATCAATGAGATTAATTAGTCCAGTAGCCGTGGTAATAATAAGAATAAATCGGAGAAGTACAACTTCAGCCAGTGCTCACACGTATTCATCAAGTGAAATAAATTACATTCTCTGAAATACACTCCATCTAATTCCACTTAACGCCAATGAAGGCTCAGTTTTATTCTCCACTACTCACGCTTAAACAGTTTTCCCTCAGTCAAGGTACTCGAGTGAGTTAACTAAATTGAAAGGCATCGCATTTCTGCGCGGTATTTTCTCAATTTTGTCGTCCCTTTCAATGCTGCGAGCCACATTATAATTGCTTGCGAAGGCAGTTCCAGCAAATGAAATGCCTTGCACGTCCTGTGGGAAAGACTTGAGATTCAACTACACCACAGAGATTGGTTGTTGATTGATGAATAATACAGAGGAGGCTTGCGCGAAATATATTTCAACTGAGGCGGTTCATTATACGCTATTTACGCACTATGCTGCTGTGAAAGGAATCGTTTTCAGTCTGCAATTTAGTGCCACACGTCATGTCCTCTCCATTTTCACCCCTCTCGATAACACAAGGTCGACAGGAGGCCAACCGGTCGTGAATCGTACCATTTCATTTGCTTGCACAAAAAAGAAACCAATGCCCATCCTTTACGGTTATGAAAACTGCTGCGCTGAGCATACGGAGAAGCTCAGAGCTGTTAAAACAACGTGGCGTCATCCTCTCCATGGGTCGTTAAATGGGAAATGGCTACTGTGGGGAAGAGAGCCGCAAGAGGCAGAGGAGAGACTGGGGAATGAAATAGACGTGTTTGGGAGCAGAGAGGGAAAGATTTGGAGTTTGGAGGGAAGGAGGAGAAAGCCAATGGAGGCCGCTTCAAGATTAATTCGCAATCGAAGTCGTTTCAAGTCAAATTCAATTTTTACATTATTCAATTCCCAAAATCTCGTATCCAACGCTCACTTTGAAGCAGTGAGAGAACTTGAAACCACCAATGTTCAAGCGAATACTTCGTAGTTTTTCTACCAACTTGGCATAAAAAGTGAAATCATAAAATACTGCTAAGTAGTACAAGCAAGGTAATGTTCAGGAGAGGCAAAAAAAAGACGAAAAAACAGAGGAGAGCATGCAAAGAAAGTTTTGCTTAGAATACAAGTGCAGGAGAGATAGTAAAAACCGTGAGCATGAAATAATATCATGATCAATGGTCGCAAAGACAACAGCATAGATCACGGATTAACTATAAATTGAAATATAAAACAATGGTGGGAAAATATTTCATCGATCCCTCCTATATTTACTGAGATAAATGTCTTATGATAGAGTTAGTTTTATGTTTTCCTAATTTGTTCATTGGTATGAAGAAACAATCTCGCTAAATTCCATACATAATTACTTTTAGCAAAGTTATCACTTACGGGAAGACTCCTGCTAGGTGAGAAATAACTATGAATGATTATTTAATAAAGTTGAAAAATTTTTATTAGAACTGGATGACAGAATAATGAATGATATTTAATAATGCTCATAAGATCGATTCTCCATACAACAATCTACGGGTAATATTGTAAGTCGTCATTTATTCATTATTTCAATATTCGTTTATGCTTTCATTTTTAACTGTAGTATTGCACCTGTAATATTATCCATTTATGTATTTTACATTTAATTCTACAACTATATGGTTGTATCGAGTACAGATAACAACTAATAATGTTATCTGCACTCGATAAAATATTTTAGTTAAAATTTATGAATGCATTCAATTTAAGCCGTTCCTACGACAGGTACCTACCTTGGCAATAGTGAGAGGCAAGAAAATAAGCCTAATACGAAGAGTAGTCAAGAGGAAGTTCTATTTCACGCACTAAGTGCAGGAACTAATTTATGAAACGAGACCATGTTAGAACACGAGAACTGAACGTGATCGATGATAGCATTGGATATTTATTATGAAGAGGAGGCAAAACAGCTACCAAAAAGGAACGAAGGGAGCGGCTTAAGAGATACCTAGTGAAACCAATTCAAATACACAGACTTCTTGCGAAGAGGAAGATAACGACATAATATTTAAACTGGAACAGAGTTGAACCTATTTAAACCAAGCACCAAATTATAATTAAAAATTTTTTCATGAAATTTCAATCTTCGTTTCGTCCGCCATGCAGTTCTCTCCCAGTCATAAGAAAAAAGTTTATGACAGGATTATGAGAGCACTTATAACTCTTATATCAATTACAAAACATAAATATTTTAATTTACTTAATAATTAATTTTGAAATTTGCTTTATCTTGATGGTATTTTAGAGAAAAATATGGTCAGCTAGGTCTTGAAAAATATATGAGTGAGAGTATATTACCTTTCCTAATAAAATATTAATCTTAGAGTAATAACTTTACAGATTGATGTACTAAATCCATTTTATCGGTATTTTTACGAGTAGGCGATCAAAATAGAGGAAAATTTCATATTAAATAAAAAGTTCAGCGATACGATTGAGGTAGTAAAAACTTCGGCTATGAATAAGGTATTTAGTTGAAAAGTACTTATGCACATGTACCAAAACATTACAAACTTAACCACTTTCAACATTTCTTTTGTATTTTAGCGAAGACAATTATTTTTGATCGAGAAGTTATTATTGGCCAAGGGGGTATCTAGCTGAAGTTAAGATACTCATCAGCGAGTAAGAGCATTTCCTCGCATGGTTCTAATGGAAACACAATGATAGTTTCTCTGGTGGAACTAACTGTATCAACTAACTGTATCTTTGCTTCGTAGAATGGCTACCACTCATAACTATTTTTTTTCTAATCATCGCAATGGCTTCTGCATTATTCTACACAAACTTATACCTCAAGACCGATCGCGGTAGCTAGGTCGGTAATGCACCGGCCTTGGGAATGGCTATGGTGTTCGTCTTAGGATAAAATCTCAGGTTAGATGGTGCGATATAGCCTTGATCGTTGGAGGATCTGTAAAACTTGGGTCTTGGGTTTTTAGGCTCCAGAGACGTAAGTCCAGTAATAATCAGAAGTTTTAGTAAAGTAGTTATCTTCACTCGGAAATGGTTAACTCCACTTCCTCCATCTCAGTAAACAAGGTTCGTAGGGATGTTGCTAATCTTATGAACAACTGTGAGATTAGATGCAGACACCCCTACCAGACACATGCAATTCCTAGGCTTAAAGTTCTCTTCTTCCCTATCCAAGGTAATTTTCATGGCAAATTTCATCAATGGAGAATAAAATGAGGCCAATTGCTGTATTCAGGTTGATAACTAGGTATACTAGGATTTTCAGAGCCGCTAGCGCACCTCATACTCAAGTCCAACACACGCAAATTAATCGATATGATACCTACTTTATCAGTAGAGATCAAAAAAAAATCATTCTAGATTGCATAATGTTTAATGGAACCTTCATGGGAACAGAGTTTGTCTTTTAATACGGCTTGGTTGCGGTAGCTAATCGTGTTTCACTTAACTATGAATCACGGAAGTTCAACATGCTGTGTTTCGTGCCACCGAGCATGATTTTCATCTCATAACGCATTGCGACATCGATTCACTAGCACCGTCGTTCGCAAAGATAATAGCGATGAAATCCCAATTCCTCCAACACGCTGTTGGACAAGGTGATCCAGGCCTTGGAATTGTCCCCAACGGAGTGCTTACAACGTAGGATGAGAACCCAAGATCAATGTTGACCTTTCCGGCACCTACCTGAGCGCTATTTTCGGTGACTCTGCACGCCCCGAGGGCGCGTGGTTAGGGATCTAAATAGTCATTAATGTTTATGAATTTCTGAATACCGTCAGGACCTTTCCTGTATACTGCTCAAACAAATTAGCATTAAAACAAAACCTTAAATATACTATAGTTTTCCATTTTAAATTTGTTAGTGGTATAAAAAAGAGCGAAAATAAAAGTCTATGATTTATCGACTTCGTTGACCTCGTTGATTTTGTTCTCATTGCGGGATATTTTGGTGAAACTATTGGATATCATCATTCCTTACATGTCGTATTAACAAATCCAATCATTCATAATCTTATGACAAGATCAATATACTTTGGCGTGTAGAGAAGCTCCTGGTCATTAATAAGTTTAGAAAGTAAAACTTTGACCTTCTCTAAATATTCAAAATCGGTTCCAACCATTTACCTCCTCATTTGAAGCTTGATTTTTAAATGTTATTCCATATGAATAAATTTTAAGGTCACTGAAGGAGTCCACATTTTGAGTCTGTCCACCTGTCTAGTTCAATGAAGACTTTTCGGGGCTGATCATACTAAAATAAACTGCTGCTGTTCTCATAATAGTGTTTATGTTGACGCTCAGTATATCACATTTAGAAGCAATTAATGCTATATGTTCACTTTTCTGAGGATTTTCATAAAAAAATATCACCTAGTTGGAACTCAAACATTATTTAATCAAAATAATGTATATGGAATCAAACGTGTCTAGGACGAAGACTTATTTGCAAATTATCCAATAAGTCAACATTCCGCATTTTCAGGCAAAGTTTAACTTTTTTAAATAGCATTTGTCGGCATAGTGTCATGCTCGTTAATGCGGAAGTGATTGTACTTCTTTCATTCGTGCTTTAGTTCTTCCTATTTGCTAAGTTTAATGGCACTCCATTTCGATTCGTAAGCCAACAATTTTGCTACTGCCATTAGATAAGAAGGTGAGAAATGAATGTCGCGGGAGCAAAACGGGTAATGGGAGGAATGAAGAATGATTTTTCCGCTATTGTCGCTTCGCCATGAGTTCCGGTTGCGCGGGATACTAACGACGAAAGCGGGTGAATGGAGTGGGGGAAACAGCATCCCCACAACACTTCCCCCAAGGAAAATACAAACATGTACGATTCGCGCTTATCGAAACGTCGCGATGGAAAAACCTACGGTGGGATAAATGCAAGAGGATCTTTCCCCATGGAGAAGATTTCGTCCCCACTTCCACCGCTCTCATTCGCTCACCATGGAATTTTTCACCTGAACCCATAAATCCAGTTTTTAAAAGAAAAGAAGAAATGCAAAGTTGGCAACCTATCGCTTTCCGTACAGGAGAAGTGGTATCCGCTCATCTGCAAATTCCTCAATGCTACAGAAATGATAAATCACCCCGATTGTTCTGTACGCCACAAGAAAGCTTTACCCGATGAGGTATTACTCATAGAAAATTATTGGATGCATCACAGTAAAACGACAGTACGGGATTAGGGAAAGATTAACGCTTTAAAGGGCTGCGCCTCTCGGAAAAATGAGTTCTAGAGATAGAGGAAATAAAAATTTAAGAGAGGTTATGTGAGTCACATACTTCTTGTGCCCAAATAAAAACACTCCGGACCGATTCATATCCTTAGACAAAAATATGGCTCTTAATTGCACGGAAATTTCATTTGTCCATGCGTATCTGCCTTATATTCACATTCATTATACTGAATAAATTATCTTTAATTCATTCCTTAAATATTTAATTAAATTCTATGTTCTATCATAACATTTTTCAACCCCTGAACATGACCTGAGAAGGTCAAAACCGGTCGGTTAATAAAAGTTTTGTGAAATATAACCAAGTTCATTCTATTCATCATGAATTCATTCTACAAGGTGAAATCGCCAACCATCAATTTCTATCATAACTCTAACAACCTCATATAGCGGTCATAACAACCAAAAATGTATGTAATACCTATAATACTCTGATAACCTTAAATTTAGGGTTAAAATTACGAGTGACATTTTTATTGTGGTCTCATTAATCTCAAATGAAACGAGGTTAGACGTTTTCAATTACTCGACTAGTGAAAATATAAAACAGCAATAGCACGTATTATTTTCACCATGACTTTTATCATGACATTTAATAACAATAAACACTAAGAGCGTAAGCATAACAATAAAATTATAAGGCAAGTTGGGAGAAATAATCGGATTTGGGAGGGTACGATGATTATTAGATCTAATAATAATTATCCTGACCGGAAAGTTCATAGCTACCAAGTGTTACCAAGGATAATTTTATAAAAATATGTTTTCTAAAAAAATTTCTAAAACTTTCCACGGCGTAAAATACTATAGTATCAACTAAGTTTCTACACTACCATCTATATCAAAGTTAAATAAAAAACTATTCAACAAGCAACATATTAACAATTTGATTACGAAAATAACTTCAAAGAATTGTGAGGCAGGAGAAGTTTTCATCAAACTCCAGTGCTGCATGATTTAAAATTCCTATACACATTTTATGTTGAGAAAAGGTTACAGACTGAGTAAGCATAATTATTGTGTTGGTAATTGATAAAAATAGCGAGTTCGAACTAAATAAAGTACCCAATAACTCTAATATAAGATAGCAATAATTAATTAAGAGGGATCATATTTTCAAATCGTAAGCGTCTACATCTCCGTATTGTAACTTCTTGGATCCCAAAGTATAACTAAGGCTTGTTAATGCTGGTATAATGGAAGAAATAGTAGCGTTAGCAGTAAAGAGGAGGTGAACGACAGCTGAGGTCATCTGTGCCATTAACTATATGATGGGTTCGTAAGTTGGTTCCCTGGGGGAGTCGACCGACAGCTGAGGTATTTACGCCATATGAAGATAGGTGAGTTATTGGGAAGAAAAAAAAGGATTTTTTAGGGAACGGAGTAATGGTAGAGAGATACCCGACGGCGGCATTAGTCAATTCTTAAAAAAAAAGTGTCAAGCGGACCAAGGTTTATTCCATCCGACAGACGGAGAACTGCACTCCATATACTCTCCACACATTGCTCAATTAGGAATCGGTATACAAATGAAAGTTCCCTGCCACTGCTGGCATTCGATCCCGGGCTCTCGAGATGGGAAGCCTGTGCAATGGCTAACACACCAACTCGATCCCCATAGGTGAGTAATTGGATGACGGGATGGTAGCTAAGTGGGTAGAGCATTGGGCTGATGATCGGATTCCTCAAGTTCTAATCCAGAGTGGCCATCAGATACGTCCAGCCAAACTCAAGATGTCTTATTTTCCGGGTACTAGATCCTTATAGGATACCACGAGCGACACACAAAAAAGAACTGACCATCCTGAAGTGTCGATTTCACAAGTCTAGTCACAAGGCTTCCTACTTGGAACCAGACCGACCTTTGGGTTGGACAGAAGTTAAAGGTAATTGGATAGAGGTAGAAATATTTCAATGAACAGAGGAAGAGAGGAGTGAAATCCGGCGTCAACTTTAGTCAACTCTTAAAAAAGACGCCAAGGAATCCACGGTTTAACATTCCAGCCCACAGGCTGAGTGCTGAAGTTGAAGTGATCTGTGCACAACAGTAACGTAGGGACTGGCGAATATTCGAATTAAAGTGTTCTACCAGTGCCCAGATATGAACCAGGACACTCCGAATGTGATGTTAGTACTCCAGACAAAACATTAACCCGATCCCCAGGAAGAAGAGTTTTTTGAGTGAATGAAAAAAAGATGGATTCCTGTATAGGTACCTAGATTGAAGGTGTGGTGGATAGAACTTTCTGCTGACCCACTGAGTTGATTAATGGACTGCACGTTAGTTTCAGCGCGAGCACAGTCGTGCTTGTGTCGTAGTTCTCGGCATGGTATTACGGTATGGCATTTGGTGGTATTACGGAAACAAATTTCCATACCTACCTCGTAACGACAGCACATGTACGTGCCTAAAAAAACCGCTCGTTATAGAAAGATATTTTGCATATGCAACCTAACCGCAATATAAAAACTTGTTACCATTCAGTACCCAGCCCGAGCAATTCACACAGCGTAACTGCCAGCGCTATCCCAAGCGGCAAAATTCAAACGGAGGGCCAAATCAAAGTCCCAGGTTTCGCGACACTTTTTCCATGTGTGATATGGGTGACACCCTCCTCCCCCTACTCTCCTCTGTCCTCCACATGGACGCCAGACGCTCTCCCGATCGGTCTACATATGTACAGCCATCCCCTCACACGTGTGTCCCCTCGCATACGCGATGGATTAACTGTAAGTAACCCATGAGGAAGTGAGGTCGAGTGTTGACGGTGGTTTATATATGCGGGATCGATTTACAAGAAATTCCCACCTTTGCATTCCATGGTGTATCAAAATTCAGCCTGGATAATTTTGACTCCGAGCGCAGGGGTGACCATAGTAATCTTCATAATTAGCGGTAATGAACTCGTTAAATCATTATGCTCAAACGATTTCAGTGACACCGCAGTACATTACGTAGAAATGTGCTTTGAAGTTTCTACACTCTGTTTGCTAACGTTTAGGAAGGTCTTCTTTGCTATGAAAGAAAGAGTTGGAACCGATAAAAATAAGAAACTTCATATTAACGACGTAAATAAATTATTTTATCACCATATTTTGAATATTTTTGCTATTATTTTCACGTAGCACAGGTATATTTTGGTTTATTTGGGTTTAAGTTTCAAATAGGTTTCACACGAATCACCAAATGGTAAATTACTGAGGAATAGTAAGGTAATTATAGTATTTGATTCTAAATGGTCTAATAGACCATTCATTGTCCATAAAATATCGATTTTCTTGGAATGTCAGGCATCAGTGCTGCTAAATTCATCAACATATTACTTACATCACATACTTGGTATACACGGTTGAAAGCTCGAAATTATGGAATATTCCCCGGCTTATAGGTTCATAATGAAAAAACTAACATCATACAGGGATACGAGGTCTGTTGGAAAAGTATCCGACCCTTTTTTTTTCCAAAAACCTGATGGATTTGAATCAAGCGGGCTGACATGAGCCGACCTTGAACCTTCGTGAGCATGCGTGAATTTTTTCCCGCCTTTCGTTAGCGTCTGTTGCTGGCAAGCAGCATTTGAGTGAGGTAGTGTGTAGTGCTCTCGTCGGTTTTTCATTGCAAGGAAAATTAAGGAACGACTGGATCAGCGCTACTGCATCAAATTCTACCAGAAACTGGGCAGTTTCAGGACAGCCAGGAGGAAATCATTCGGAAGATTCAGACGGCTTTCGGTGACGATGCTATGGGCATCACACAGATTAAGGAGTGATCCCAGTCGTGACAGTGGAAGCATTCCACATCACCAAGACCAAAGAAGGCCCGCCAAGTGCGCAGCAACGTCAAAGTGATGCTGACTGTTTTCTTTGACTCCCACGGTGTGGTACACCACGGTACGCACCTCAGGGTCAAACAATCACCAAAGAGTACTACAGAGATGTCCTCTCACATTCCTCGCACTTGATTCAGACTTTTTTTGGCGAAAAACCAGACTCCTGTGGTTAAACAGGCTCCTAACTCTCCTGATATGGCCCCATGCGACTTCTGCTTGTTCCCCAAACTGAAGAGGCTATTGAACGGAACGCGATTTCAGACAAGAGAGGACATTATGGCTGCAACGACAGCCGAGCTAAACTCCATTCCGAAAGAAGCTTCCTCGGAATGCTTCCAGCAATGGCGGCGCCGCTGGGAGAAGTGTGTGGAGTCCCAAGGAGACTACTTTGAGGGTGATTAGGTTTCCAATGTTCCAGGTATGCCAGTTTTTTTCCGGCCAAAGATCAGATACTTTTCTAACAGACCTCGTATTTCTTAATACTAATGAATTGCTGAACCTTGTGCAACCCACACTAATGTTTGGTACGTTTCATACGTCCTGGGATATTTTACTTAACTGTGGTGGTTGAGATCTAACGCGTAAAGGGTTTCATAAGCAGACACTCGTTACGATTCATGACAAAAACAAAAGAAGGATGCTACAACGAATATTAGCATCGATACACCGAATATTAGCTACAACGAATATTAGCTTCATAGCTGACACTCGTTAAGATTCATAAGAAAAAACAAAAGAAGGATGCTACAACGATAATTAGCATTTGCGCCATACTGATAAGAGTGATATTTTCGTTAGAGAAGTTAAGGACACTGGTCAATATCAACGCATGGCTATATTATGTTTGATGCCGATGAAACAGAAAGAAACAGTACACTAGCAGCATTTAAAAATGGAACTTGAGTACTTAAACAGCAAAGTGCCGGCCTGGGTTTCAAATCTGAATCAATCTCGGAAAACGTTTGCAAGTAGAGAACGCAGCAACAACATCCCAAGAACTTATCCGACAGGAATCGATGGAAGGCGCAATGAAATTCAGCCGACCCAATTAATCGATGTCACCAGAAGCGAGGGCATTAATCCCTCCACCGGAAGACAGATTGCAACCACTCCACAAGCTTTCACGCCCCTTCTGGTTAAGGCTGAATTGTAACACGTCCAAAATTGAGACAAGAACATTCACCGCAGAAGTAGCAACGAGATTTCTACCAATCGAGAGAACGCCCTTTGCGAGCGGGAGATTTTGGCCTAGATGTACGCGGAACATACTGGGGAGACGGAAATCGCAACGAATCTGAGGTCTCCGGTGTAAGATTTTATGTTGCCGCTATGCACAGCAAACCCTAAAAAAAAAACATTCCTTTGGGAATGGAATCCTGGGTTAGCGTTGCGGTCTGCTTATTGGCCCGGCAAGCCAAAGCTCCGCGGTTCGAGTCCCGGTCGATAAAACCTTTTTCCTCTGTGGTATACAGTGTAAAGTATTCAATCGTTGAGAGTATGTTCCGAAAAAATTCCTGATACAGCATTTCTACTTCAAGAAAAAATTACAGTGCGAAAAATTCTTAATAATACCATTCCAGTTCAATCTACCAATCCAGTTCGTCCCATTGTCCCTAAAATGGAACTGAAGTATGGGAGAAACTTCACCTACTCCCTCAAACAAATTAAGTACACGGGCAGTACCAGATCATTTTTTCCATTTCCGATTTAGAGGCATAAGTAAAAATTATACTACCTACTAAAATACACTCTAATCATGTTTTGGTTTCTTATGGATTTCGGTATTTATGATTACGATTAAATTCATCTAAATCCATAAGGGATAATATTTATTTTATGACTGAGCAGAGAGATTTTATAAGATGGTTCACGCATTGCAACTAATTTAAAACACTCGACGCCTCATATTATTGAGACTTTCAAAATCTAAGCATAAATATCGACATGAATAATGACGATAAATTTAATATGCAATAAACTACATATTTCTTAAGTGTAACGATAATGAAATGATGAATTATGTCAAGCATTTATTCTCAATGACTTATTATTACATAATATCAATATTCCAGATGTTTTACAATTAAATAGCAACGTAAGTACAACATGCAAAGCTATAAATTAAAATTCTCTAACACAGAATATTTTATTAAACCAAAGGTATTTCTGGTAGGTAATCTTTGCCCAATAATTCATTTAGTTCTCTAATACCCATATCTGTTATCGAGGCATAAATTTTGAAATAATGTAAGTTCTTCTAAGATGGAAACTTTACATTTCCCTATATGCCAGAGTAAAACAATCAATCAAAGAATCAAACTTCATGAAAAATTTTCTGTTTAATATTGAGTTCGGAACCTCTGTGACAGCGACGGAAAAAATAACAAAGATATTCATATATTTTATTAGGCATCATCAATTCATAAGCAATTTAGAAAAAAAATCCTTTTTGTACCTTAGAGATATTATAATTTTTTTAAAAACCACTATTGTATATTTAAAAGACTTGTAATTATAAATATAGCAATCTTGATTAATATGGAAAATGATTGGAGGACTAACTATATTTATGGCATGTAACGATGATTCGAAAACTGATACTCTTCATGATCGTCCAGGTCTTTCGTACATTAATTTCGTCGACCGCAACTCTATTACCCTAAAAGGCTCGATGATTTCACGTCACCAGGTTCCAATTTGTGAGCCTCAATATTTCTATTCAGCGTAATCTTAAGCTAAGTGTGAAAAAGCCATTTGAGCATTCTTTGCTGTTTTAGCATAGTAAATTTATGGCAAACCCTTAACGGTTTTCCCACTTATTTAAAGATACCAGATCACATTTTCTTTACTTCACACTCAACAACATTTACAACCTAAAAGCAATGGGGCGGAAGGACGGTTGATGACATTTCACACAAAAAAGCTGAAGGTACTTCAGCGAAAGGCACATTTGTTTCTGAGTTGGCCAGACAGCCATTGACTTGCATAGATAAATCACTCCTTCCTCTCTGCCTCCATGGGGTACAAGTGCCACCATAAAATGAGCCAATGAAGCTTCTCGTGATTTCCTCAGTCGGGATAAGCGAGGATGATGGTTTTGGGGCGTGAAGAGGAGAGGTTTGGGGAGGAAGTGGAGCGAGTATCATTCCTGGGGAGGAAATGGGGGCTTTTTTCCTGGCCCCTTCCCTCCTCCACCTCAAATCCCACCACCACTCCGGTTGCACACGACTCCCCTTAATGGGAGAAGTCGTAAGATGTTCGACCTCCCTTGGCAATGGGTGAGGCGGGGCGGGGAGGGACGGGGTGAGGAGAAAGGAGAAATTTCTTGGACTCCATCCATGTATCGAGGGTGGCTTCCTTCTCAGGAAGAGACTGGAGTAAAACGCGGGAGAAAGTAAAGGAAATAAAGCGTTAGCCCCATCATCTAAAATCCTCCCCACAACTCTCAGTTGAGTGTAAGGTGCATACGCGTGGAATACCGAGCGGGGTTGAATGGGAGGATAAACGAGAGAGGACGTGAATAACTAAATCGAAGCCGTGTGAGAGCAGGTTTCGAGGAGATAAGAGCGATTCTAACGGCTGTTCGCTTCTTTTAACTCCGTGAAACTGCCATCATTCACGTCTCAAAGCCCAGCATTTCTAAAATATTAGGGTGTTGTATCTCACATCCACATTATAATACAAGAGTCCCTTCTCGAAAACAGAGAGCATGGTACTCACTGACGCAGTAACTATTACACCATCTTTGCAATCCGAGGACTCAGTTTTAGTCTATTTTCACACATTGAGAAGATTTTACAATAGTCGAACTCGCGGTTGGGAACAATGTACACGGAATGTTTTCACTGAGGCATAAAGGATTTATCATGGTCCAAAAATTGTAATAACAACGCGTATTCCACTTAGAATGCTTTGACGCCAATTTTATATTATTTCCTTACATCCTTACGTCTGTTGTCTTCTCACCTCTACACGCCGACCCTTAACTTAAAATGAACTCAAATATCGAATTGGCTTGTTTCATTGCTAGGTTCAGTGCTCTGCAATCAAGATGAAGACTGTTTAATTCTTTTGGGTATTGAATGCCATGTTACCTTACGATACGTACCCACTCTCCGAGAGATATCCCCCGGCAATGGTTAAGAGCAAAAAAAAACAATCATCACGATTATTTCATGAATGAACACTTCTCTTAAATTGAGGAACTATGGATTCTGATTACTCGCGTCTTTAATCCAGAAAATTAGAAGGGTGATTATTTTAGTGCTAGATTGCTCAACAAATGATACTTAATGATCTCTCGCGACAATTTCGAATGAAAATTATCGGTAAATAAACGCCTTCCTTAAAAGATAATTTGCTTAAAACCATTCGATGTCTTAGTATAAAATTTTTCTAAGTGTTGAAGTTGAAAGTATGAATTTCAAACCGCAATAAAAATAATTTCTCTCTCTTCCGGGACGGTAAAAAGTAAAGTAATGTCTTTCTTATTTGCAGTGAAAATCTACCGATCACAAACCAATAGTAGGTGATTAGAATCCCTTGGACACACTAACTAATAGAAAAATCAGAAAAACAAAACCATCTCCTGGTGAAACCAGCACATTAAAAATTATTCGATAAGTAATTATTCAGTTTATTTACTAATTGTAGGGAAACATAATGTCTATACTAGGTTGTATACTGGGTGTCTACTAGCCTTAATATGGGTCTACACTTAGAACCACCCAATACGTGAGTAAATTTGTAGCTATTTATCGCTGGATTTTATCAGCAAAAATATACAAAGAAATGTTGAAGAGGTTGACGCCGCTTAAAATACTCTTCACTAAATTGTGCCAAAATTGGATCTGCTCTAAATAAAATCACTCTCACACGCTTACATTCTGAATATCACCTCTATCAATATATCACTTCCCTCGAAAGTACTAACTTCTCTTTCACTAACAGCCGGAAACAACGTCGATTACATTCGATCGGATACTTTCCAGAATAATAAAAATAGTGAAAATGTCTCAAAAACTCCATAGGGTCATAATTTCATTAATTTTAACCACCATTCCAGGTGCCTCCTCATCTCATCTTGGTATCAAATCCTAAATATAATTCGTATCGCGAGACATAAGTCTCATTTTGCCCTCCGACAAATCAGAAGGTACCTTTTTTTTGGAGTTTTTATTTGGCATGAACCTTCAATTATTTCATATAATGTTTTCTGATGATGGATTAGGCATCCGTAAAAAGAAGTAAGATGCAATTCAAATTTTTACCCGGTGGAGTTTTCGAGAGAAAATCACTATTTTATTACATTCAATTTCATACAAAAGCGATCCATACTATACTCCAACTTAAGATGATGTTTACACGTACGATTCAAGGTTGACGGATGACTCCTATAGCAGTCTACTCCGTCTTATAGGCTGACCCGGGCTGACCTTTAAAGGTCGTCCTTCTCTGGTTTTCCAATCAATTGATCGAAAGCATCATCCATAAAGTCGGAGTTTTGTATGGGTAATTTGTGCAACAAAACAGTAATCAATATAAACAAAAAGATAATACCAACAGAAATTTTACCCTATAAGTTGACAAAAAATCCTCAAAGAAAAGGATTACTTCGTGATACGCCACTCTCTAAACATAATCTACCACTAATCTCTTCACCATACAACTGCAAAAAATATTAATAATATTTCACTATTCTTCACACAACTAACACTAACACTACATAATATATTACTAATACGCGTCATCAAAGGTACAAACAAAATCAAAGCGTATTCGTGGCATAACAAAGCATAAATCTACTTACAGCTGGAAATACCTTACACACAAGCGTATACAAGCGCATACAAGGAAATACAAGCGTAGATATAAGGAAACAATTCATAAGAACTTATATCTGGAGCATGTTTCTTTACGGCAGTGAGGCTTGGACGATGACAGCAGCGGAGAAAAAAAGGGTAGAAGCATTCGAAATGTGGTGCTACAGAAGAATGGTGAAGATTAAATGGATAGAACGAGTAAGTAACGAGTAAATCCCAAGACAGGTCGGAGAAAAGAGAAGTTTGCTGACAATTCTAAAAAGAAGAAGGGACAACGTATTCGGCCATATCTTGAGGCACGATGGCCTGATGAAGACAATCGTGGAGGGAAAAGTGAACGGGAAGATTGGAAAAGGCAGGCCTCGTATGAGATACATGGAACAGGTTGTGAGGGATGCAAAAGAGAAGAATTATGTCACAATAAAAAGGTTGGCCGATACAAGAATTGAGTGGAAAGCTGCGTCAAAGCAATCCTAGGATTGTTGACCAATGATGATGATGAAAAATACATATCTGGTAAAATATAGTATCGGAATTTTTGGCGCAAATAAGTAATTGCTCAACTACAGAACATGAGAGAAAATTAAAAAAAAAAAAAGACATCCGAGGGAGAAAAACTCAGGTTGACTAAAATTGTAAACTATTTTACCTCACGCAGAGTACAGAGAGGTATATGATGCAATCCTTGAACGGCTTATACTTTGCAAATTTGGTGTAGTGAAAGAAGATGAAACATAACGGGTATAATGCTTTAAGCCTACAAGCATCTTTTTTCATGCACACGCCGGAGGAAAGTGGCTGGGTGTGTGCCCAACCCTTTATCTCGTATTGACAGCGAATTTTCCACGTCCTCGCTGCGATAGACTGCCATCTCCACTTTTCTCACAGCCCCACAACCGTGCCTCCGTCAAATCAGGTGAGTGGCCTGCAGCAGTTGCCGCTCGGATATATACCTCCTTCCCAACACCCACCATTCCTTCCCACCCCACACCCCCTCCGCGCGCATCCGCCCAAAATAAGGGGACCACGATGAGAGGATGCGGAATTAGGTTTGGGGGAAGAAAATCGATCCAAGTCGGAAGAAAAGGACGCCGAGTGACGCGAGAGGCCGTGAGGGAAAGAGAGAGACGGCGATGGCCGCGGTGAACACTCGAGGGGAGGACTTGAAAGGACGGAAAAAATGGCTGCAATGAGCGACCAGGCGCATGCAGAGTCCTCGCTCATAGACTGCGATTGTAATTGCCCAAATGAGGATGCGACCCGGTTGATCCAGGAACTTCTTCCAGCAGTAGTAGTCATCAGGGAATGCGATCGACGTCCTAGGTTTACTTCACCCCTGCGATAAGGTTGGTATCGTAAAAATTTGTAAGATTTCTCAGGGATTAGAAAAGCAGAGGAAAGAAAACTGGAGCCGGCATACTTCTAACTTGAAATTAAAGGTACCGAACTGTCCACTATTATACGTCCCATCCAACCGGCACAGTACTGCACTTAAAATGCAAACCACCCATTAGTAGGTGAGGATGCAGTTCGTGTGGTGGCTACCGGCTACTGGCTTCCGACCCTGATGGACAGGGATTGAATCGCGTCAGAGACATAGATATTTTGAGAAAGAATTTCAGCCTGTAGTGCCAAGTTTCGATCACTTCAAGGTTGGTACTCAGTCTATCGGGTACAATTGAATGAAAGGAACCTTTAGCGCCTTAGCTAAGTGTTCGATAATTGCTGACGACGGGCTTCTTCCTCCACCATCCATTATTCCCCGAAAAAAATCTTTCATGTAACCCAATTAGTACGCTAATGGGTGACGAACAAAGTTGAGCTTCATGCAAAAGCTTCATGCAAAGCAAGCTCCATGCTTCATGCAATATTAATGAAATCAAACATTTATCATCTAAAATAATTGCCAGACCCTCACATACAGAGACTCACTAACAGACCCTTCTCCCTGTACTGGCGTGGTCCAGATATGGGCCCACGGGATTTGGATAGAATGAAGGAGAAACTTTCGACGTCAGTATTAAATAATCCATCACAAAAGGTATCAGTGCACTCACTTAAATATCGGCACCGAATTGACGGCGAGCCGAGTTGTAATCCAGGAAATTGAATGAGCTATCCACAGAATTAACAAAGAAACCCTTGAATTGTAGAGGGAGGAGCTCAACCAAATTCAACAAATCCTTGTTTGATGAATTTCGCAGCACTCCAAAGCTAAAACTGAAGTACCTTTGATGCCCGCATTGGACGTCAAACCCGCAAGATCAGGATCGGTTATGGAAAATGAAAATTTTCAGACCGGAAAAGATTACAATCCACGGAATATGAAACCCACAACATCCACGGAATTCCGCGAAATTCACATTTTTATTCAACACTAAATAAATTAAAAATGAAAACATAAGCTTAGAAAATTTTATTAGAACCAAACGAAAAATTAAAAATCGTGAAAAACTATTACATCGGGCTTTTATCATATGTCGTAATATATAGCCAAAATAAGGTTTTAAACTGTAAACGTGAAGGGAAAGGCAGCATTCAATGTGGTAAACGTCCCTCAGAGGATTCTAGAGGAGTGTAATGATCCCAGATGGCAGTCAAGAGTATAATGCCAATAAAGAGATAATGTTAGGGAGATGCCTACATAATATCCGGGAGATGTACTTCATTTCAAGCAACGCGGCATCAACATTTAAAGCATTCATTTACGCTGGGAAAGAAGCCAAGAATAAGTAATCCTCGCAGCCGCAAAAAAAAAGTCTCATTACCCTGAAACAAAAATTCCTAAGTAGTAGAATTAAATGAGGAGATGATAATATCCTTAAAGCCGCGCATCGGCAGCTTCCGACATTTGAGACTGTAAGAAGCCGATCGAACGAGAGCGATCGGCGTAGAGCAGAGTCAACTAAAAGTCGTAGTATTTAATGGGATGCCTTGTTTCATGATCACCTCCTAGCATGGCTCAGGAGAAGATAAAGACTCAGGAAAAGATAACGATAAAAATTTACTGCCTTAAGGAAGTGCCCTGAAATTGTGCTTCAGGATAATTTTGCAAAACAACTGTTAATAGGCAATGCACAATGTTGCCGTTAAAACGTTTATAACCACCTCATCAGTCCCTCGTCCTTTGAATTCACGTAACTCGTGTGGCAAAAAGAAGTGAAAATCCATTATATTTACATACAAAAATGCAAGGCTAATGTATTATATTGCTTAAAAGTCAATTTATCATATTTTTTCTCTTGCTAGGCCAAAAAAAGCCTCTTTGCTCACCGATTCTCGTATATCAAGGGTAGTATTCAAAATGAGCAAATACACTATCAGCTTAAAAACTCATAAGAAATATTATTTATTCCATAAATTTTAATGCAAAAATAACCGGCAGTGAAAGTGATGCCATACATATTAAGGGCAGTAAAATCAGCTCTAGCGGCAGGGAGGTAAAGGTCAGCAATGAACACTGACGTACTTAAAATAAAAGTTATACTAACGGTTAAATTCATTATTTTCGCAGTTATTTTCACCGGGTAAGCTTAACAGTTTAAAAAATAAGTTGAAATTTTATAATGTAGTGAGTATATTCTCTCTCTTGCATATTCAAAATCGAGCCACCAATCTGTTAAATGAAAGTATACGAAGAAATCTCCATCCTCAGAAATTTGCAACTATTCTGATGCTTGAAATCTAAGGACTCAATATTAACCTGAAAAACTGATAAATGCCCGCCCAAGTTCAGTAAAGATTCTATATATGAAATGTTTCATGGCTTAAAATATAGATGTGTACCATGTTTTCCTTTTTTAAGTGTCTACACAATTTCCTAACTTATAGTTCTGAGTTTTTCTGCAGAAATCGTCGACTATTCTGACACTTTTAACCATTACATACGTCCCAGTTCTGAAATTCTACCTATAAATCTCTCTGTATTAGCATTTGAGCCGGATGAGAGGACGTCGTAAGCCACATCAAAGGTAGAATCATGGTCCCTAATTTCGCGTTATCACTGTCGTTATTGATAGCGCAAACTTCTAGAACTCAACTCCTCGCAAGAAAGTCATCGTATCGTTATGGCATTGGAGATTAAGTATTTTGAAGAATCACACAAAATTTGAAGAAGATTGCGATCCATGATCAGCATTGCACCAGTCCGAATGGTAAGTTCCGAACCAGAACTTAAAAAATATGATGTAGAGATGTATTATGCATATAAAAGTAAAGAGGTATTACTTAATTGGCTACTGATAGAATGATTTCGATCAATCCCTATCAAAAAGCCTTCACTTTAATAACACCTTGATTGCTTGTCCATAGTTCCAATCGTAGATAGATTCAAAGCGCCCGAATTTATACTACGTGCTACACAATTGCAATCTGATGCAATATAATTCTGACAAGTTGACGCGACGATTTTTACCATAACACTGGCGAGTACAGTATAGTATACCCTCCCCCGCATTTCTGCAGCTAGCAAACGTAATAATCCGTAAAACGAATCACATATTTCGTCCATAAAATCATTTATTTTTCATACTTCCCTTATTACACTGTTAAGATGCCAATTCATTGAATGACAGTACCTATTTTTGATTTTGATTATGAAGTGATTTTAACACGATTGAATTAAACTCAAAATTATAAGTTTCATTAAACAAACACAAAATGTGGAAATCCGATTTTTTTTACGGAATCGATCCACATGACATAATAATCATTGTTTTTCTTTTTGATCACACTTTTAATTGCTGCTCTCTGCCCTCCAACCTCATACACGGCATATATATTATCAAATTAAAGATGTAATAAAAATCGCTGCCGAGAGGAAATGATCAGGGAGACGGAACTTGGATAATTTTCCAAATCAATGCGGCGGATATGAAGCAACGAACGCCGATATTTCCAACGTCAGGGAATGAATGCTTATAAGTATTATAGTAGCTCTCCGTCACCCGTCCTCTACCGATAATTCAGCAGCTGAAAAGATGAAAGATTTTTTGTCCATTCAACCTCATTATGCCATCATTCCGGATGACTGCTTTGAGTGTCCTGTTTACATCATCTATGGCAGGGCCACATCCCTCACAACAGAAACGTCGCCAAATTTTAGACAACGCGTCTCATTTTCTTTATGTCACCTTCGACACCTCTTTCTATCCTTATACTGATGCATAAACTGGTTTCAGAACTCATCTAAATGCTAATCCTACAACATGAGGAAATCTGTAACAGAATTCCCTTCTTCTACTTAGTTGCCATATTTTAGATAAAGACCGAAACTGTAGTAAAATAAATTCCGTAACATTAAATTTGAAGCATGATATTGAACTTTTCCCTCTTACAATGAGGAACTTAGCAATTTTGCTGGAACCACTATTATGACAAAATATTTATTCTGTAGATTTTTGTTTTAAAAAGGCAAATTTGGGATGAGGTGGTGTAAAATATGTAGAATGAACGTAGAAACGTATACCTTTCAGGCGCAAAAAATAGGGCACAGGGATTCAATTTTTAATATCATCCACCCATGACTCTGGAGGGGTTGACACTATTTATTTTGAAAATACTCTCAACAAAAATCTCTAATAGATATACCATAGGTACATATACATATTCGTATAGGGCTGAACTCGATTAGTAAGTTCTCAAATATCAATGCCATGGAGTATCTGAGATAGGCCTTATGACACTATTTCACTCAAGATTTGGTTACATGTATTTGCTTTTACTGATTCAGGTCAACCCCCTAAAACATTAAAGGCAAATGGGAAAATCCAGATCTTTGTGGTGAATCGTTAGCATTGCCATTTCTATCCCTCCTATAAGTGAAAAATAAGCGCTCACATTTAATGAAGAGTATAGAATTTAGTGTCCCCACCTTCAGCCTGATTGCCTTGGGGGACACTTGTCTCCAAGCTAACTTCAATGTGCGAGTTTGTTATAATATGTATTTCTTTGTTACGGAGCAATAAATTTCTATTTCTATATTTCTAGAACTATGATTAACATAATGGAATGAAAAAACTTCCCAGTTTCCGTTTTTAAAATTCCAAAATGTATTTTATGACTGATCAATAATATTTTATTCGACCTTTTTTCAACTAAAATACGATTTTTCTCTACTTATGAATAAATGATAACGTTTGGACTGGATTGCACGGTTAAAATGCGACGCCCACAAAAACACTGTCGATAAATTTTTGCACCGATATTTCCAACGTCAGGGCATGAAGGATTGTAAGAATTCTTTCCCCACGTGAGGGCCCTGGAAGAAGTAACCGAAGTCACTGGAAAATATCACTTTACCACCAGAGTCCGGGACGACTTGCAAATGAACACGAGGGCGGGGATGAGGTGGTGGATGCACACGGCTGGGGGGAGTGATGAGGTTATGCAGAGATTCGATTGCGAGGCCGCAGCTGGCCGACGCGTTGCGACCGCACACATTTCATTGGGAACGCTTGGGAGACGCCTTGCCTGGATGAGAACGGGCCCAGGACTCGGCGGGGAGTTAAACGCCCCGGGAATACTCGAGCGATCTCTCCCTCAGGTTCGCTTGGGAACGCTGGAGGATGTTTACAAAGAGATAGAGAAATTCCACGGAACACTTTTCGCCTATTATTCCATTTTTTCACGTTCAATGTTTCCCGGAGCCCAACTCAGGAATCCGTCACACTGTCTAGTTTAGCTTGTTCTGCGGAGTGTATCATACACCATTTCTCCGGAGATCTTCAAAGAATAACGCCCGACGATCGGGTAACCATCCACCAACCTGTGATCATTAAGACAGGGTGATCTCGGTGAATCCAGAGTGTCTCGAGTGGTCCACTAACTCCTTTGTCGTGCTGGGCGCTAAATTACGCAGATGACGTTAGGTCCGCTTAACTCATTTAACGTTTAAAGCAGCTGCCACATGTGAATGATCAGGATATATGTTTAAGTACCACATAAGTGAACCCAATTCCTAACTGCATGTGTCACAATGAACATAGTTTCGTCCTCGTGGTTAAAATATACGACTAATTACCGGTATCAAAATACTTTCAAAACAGAACTAAAGACCAATAACTAGCACATTACTTGTAGAGTAGTATTCATTCCAAAACTCAATGAGCAGCCATGTGGCATTTTTATAGAATGTGAACGATTAGAAAAATACATGCATTACAATTAAATAATTTGCATTGTTGGCTTAGCATTATTTCCGGGAATTCCGTCGTGTTTGTAACTTTTTTATAACAGTTTTACCCCTCATCCTGGAGGTAAACTACCTACGAGACAGAAATCTTCGGAATCAATATTAAGCCATTAATTAAAAGTCGTTGAAATCTTAAAAATAAATTATATGATTGAGAAATTAATTAAATTTACAATGGAAAGATAAATAAATATACCTCTGTATGCACTGCGCAACATTTTAGAATTATGAAGCTGAAAAACGAGGCAGCATATCCATGCAAAAGATCTTCTGTTGCGGCCTCATTATAACGTCTTCATCATAAATATCATTTGATAAATAAATTGCGTAAAGCAAGGGGACAGCCCCAAATTATTATCCCGGGGAGCTAGAGCTAATTCCCTCTTCTCCTTTAGCAAGATGTGATGGAACCCTCTAAAATATTCCGGAGGTAAAATAGCCCCCGTTTGGATCTCCTACTGGAACTACCGAGAGGCTTCATCATGCAAGTGTAATAAGCAATTCAGGGTAGGACATGGAATGTACGATACCTTCGAGCCTGCAAAAAGTGGGAATGCGAAAAATGATCCTCGACGTTTTAGGTATCAGCGAAATGAAATGACACAATTGAGATTACTGGAGACGATCACACAAACCGGATTTCTTAATGCTAACGCTGGAGTAGGTGTAAAACTTAGGATTATCGCCTTAGGATACTTAAAATTCGTTTATAATAATGACGATAGAAACGAAGACCGCATGTACCATGGTGGCACAGTTTTACATACCTACGACTTATTACGAAGATGATGAAGTGGAAAACATCTACGAGGAGCACAAGCTGAGGTGGTTAGGACACGGGGAGAAAAGGGACAAGGAGTATGTGAGAGAGAGGGTGGGGAGGATAGAAGTTAGTGTAGGGAAGAGGAGAGGAAGGCCAAGACAGGAAGATATGGAGGAAAAGGTTTAAAGGCCGATTTACACGATACAATTTTTTGTGCAAACGAATGTATGAAACTGAACGAAATTGTATGTTTGTCTGGATAGAATTAGAACAGGTTCCATTTTCCGTACAGTCATTCGCACAAGCGTTCACACAATTTGTCGCTTTACACGGTACAATTTCCTCATACAAGCGTTTACACAAGAAATTGTTCAAAAAATTGCATCGTGTAAAGCGGCCTTAAGAAAGAAAACACCGGCCCCAATTGGCATGAGATTAATAAGAAGGAACTTAATGAGAAAGAAGAAGAATGCTATCGTCAGCGAGAGTCAAGATGGCTGAGTAACCGATCAAAAACACAGATTAGAAATGCGGAAAGAGAGGAGAGAGACTTGTAGGGTTCCGCACACAGTACAACTTACTATTAGCAAATACGCTGCTTGAGACCTAAAATCAAAGAAGATAACTTTGAAAAATTTCAGGAGACAAGAAGATTTCAAATGTATTATCTTTCAGTAAAGAAGATATTCAGGATTAGACGAAGGACTGCAAAACCTACCCGGTGCAGATATTTACAGTAATCACAAATTGGTGATGAAATGTCTCCTAAAAATCAAGAATTGTAATAAAACTATGAAGGACATATAGCAAGTAGAAAACTTGAAGACCCAATATCTACTGGTTTTCAAATAGAATTGGATAACACGGGACTTTGGGGGGGAGAACGAGACGAGAATATAGGAGAGAACGAGACTTTGGACGCAGTGGAAGAAAGATAGGATATTATTAAAAATAATAAAAAGTAAGCCACGATCGAAGCTCTCGGGAGAAGAAAAGTTATCAAGATACCCTGGATCACGGAAGAAGTCATAGAGTTAGTAGGAGAGAAAATAAGATACAAAAATGAGAAGTGCAGCTCTACTACATAAGAATTAGAAATTTCGTAAGCCGTAAAGCGAGAAAAGCTAGAAAAATGTGGATAAAGGACATATGCAAAGATATGCAAGGCAACCTAGTGCCAAAGTAGATTATCCAGATTATATAGATTATCTACAGTAGGCACGTATACAAACCAGCCAGGTAACTGTGATTGAAACTGGAGTCAGCAGTGAAGAAGCAAGAATAATGAAAGAACTGAAAAAAAGATGTGCACTTTCTCCCGTGATTTTTGTGCACACAGTGAGAGAAATATTAAATAAATCAAACATGAAATTAAAAAATAGAAAATTCCGTTTTTCTGGTGACACTACGGTCAAGGCAGAGATAGAAAAAGATTTAAGGAAGACCCTAGCTATCATACAAAATAAATTAGGCAGATATCTCGTGAATGTTAGGAAAAGGAAATGATGGTATTGGTATGCAGATGAAGGGAAGAGGCCAAGAACGAGGTGAAACTCAGGAAACAACAACTCGAAGAGGTGAATGAGTATTGTTAACTAGGGAGACAAGTAACCAGCGATGGACGAACAAGAAATAAATAACCACTAGATGCCAGGAAAAGATGAATTCTACCAGAAGAAAAATCTACTTACAGCTGGAAACACACGCTTAGAAATGAGTACACACTTTATTACAACTTACAACTAGAGCATCTCCTTTACGACAATGAGCCAAGAATAATAGCGGCGGAGAATTCAGACCAGAAGTATTTTTAATGTGGAATTATAGAGAATGGTGAAGATGAAAAGGATCGAACGAGTAAATAAGAAGTTCTGAGAGGAAAACAAGAGAAAACGGGATAGCCAAATGAAAAGAGGATTAGCCGACAGAACTGAGTCAAAACTATCTTAGAATTTATGACTGGTGAAATGAAACACTAAACCTGAAGCAAGAGGAAATAGTTCTTAAAATATCCGGATAGTTCGGGTTCCAGGACTTCTTTACGACACTTCTGAAAATAATCCATCGTCTCTGCCCAGCAGTGAGAAGAAGTGAGTTACGATACTGAGAAACCTCCTCGACGGAAATTGGCACAAGTTTTGCTTGCCATCATTCCCACATAGCTCGAAGAAGAGATTCGACTAAAAAAGAAGAGGAAGAAAGGTATTTCCGTATTAATAATTCTTCAGGTCACTGTATTTGGATGACCCTCAAAAGCATGTATTTTGTGAGAAAGGCGTCGATCTTTCGCAACCCCATTACCCCTTTCAAATCACGATACTAGGCTCTCTCCTCAGAGATTCCTTAAAAGAAGTGCCCTAACCCCCCTCCCCCTTCCCACACACTCTTGTGGAGACTTGCACGGTATTATGTGGATATATTATGTAGAATAACTGGTGGCATCAAAGTTGATTCACCACACCAATCCTTCCATCCAGATAACTACTGTTTACAATCAAGTGAAAACGATTTTTAACTTATTTTGAAGCATAACAATGATTTCAAAATGTAACAGAGATTTTATATAGATAATGAGGTAAAATGGAGGAAGGTAGCAGAAAGAATTGAGAAGGAAAGTATAAAAATAATAGCATTTCAGACGACCTGATAACCTAGAAAATTACTGAAGAGGAGGTACAGCTGCAGCTGTATTCTAAGGTGGATATGGTGGAACCATATGAAATGAAGTTAAATACTACGAAGAGCGAGTTTATGACTGCATTAAAAAGACACATACAAATGGACTTACACTAGCAAGAGAATAAATAAAGAAAGTAGAGAGCTAAAAATACTTAGAGGGTATAGTGGAGTAAAACGGAAGACATGATAGAGAGATAAATGAAATAGAAAGACAAGTGGAAACCTTTTTGAAAAGCGCCAGGAGTCTGATAGGAGTAAAGATGTGCCTCAAAGGAGCAAAGGACGTATAGGACGTATTATAGCCCTATCCTGACACATGCCTCCAAAACTATGGACGACCAAGAGAAGAGTTTTCAGCAAGATACATGCAGGGCAAGAGCCTAGCCACGTTGGCACGGTTCCCGAGAGATCACCGAGGTTAAGCAACGTTGGGCCCGGACAGAGGTTGGATGGGTAACCCTCCTTCTTATGTCTACCGCGGTGCTTTTGTCCCCTGCCTGCGAGTGGCGGTCAGGTTAAATGTGGGTTGGCACAATAGATCTAAAGAGGTCTAAGTGCCAGGGGGGCTCCAGAACGCCCCCGCCCACCCCTCCACTTTTCGTTTATTTGCAAGGTAGGTACATGAATGTACGAGGACAATATTATAGAAATATTTGACAGACAGAATTGGTAAAACTGGATAAGATAATAAATAAGAAAATAAAATCGGTGTAAGGATAAGAAATATGAAAATTAGAGAGATTACACAGGAGTAATGATAGCAGGAGAAGACAGAGCCGGCAAGTCTCAAGTGGTTTGGAAATGTGAAAAAAATGGAAAGGGTCAAAATATGAATATGAGTACCTACATTAAATGGAGATCCTTGGTAAATCTAGAGGAAGGTCGCGGGATGGATGGATAAAGGGTGTGGAGGAGTGCTCACAGAAACAAGGAAAGAATTTAATGAGAGTGATGGCGGAGAGGTAGTGGAAGCAGAGAAGGATATTTAGATGCTTGTGTACAAAGCAGACTCAGAAAGCAGTTGGTAACTATGCAGGATGATAATGATGTAAAAAAGAGCTTTAAAAAGTTCGTGTATTAAAATAAAAATATTTCATATTTTCTGTACATTAAAATTCTATGGACTACCCTCCCTTAAAGCTGAATGCATCCTATAACACGTGCATAAGACTTCAGAATTTCCCAAAGAAGGCCGCCTTGCTTATTCAGTAAATATAACTTATTTTTTCAAAATTTTAATCACCTGATGACACAGTACTAGGAGGTCAATACAACTACTACAGCTCACTCTGGTTTTCAAAACCTCAGAAAAGAAATTTAGTCTGAAAAATAAAAATGTTAAATTCGTCGTTCTTAATCAAAGTCATGTTAATCGAAACATGATAAAACTATGGATTGTTGGTTCCTCTAAGATAAACAGAAATATAATACAAAGCATACCTTTAACAATTTTGTGACTGGTTTAAAAATGAAACGAACGACGTCTACCCACCCCTAACAAATATTTGGAATGATAATACTATTAATATCCTGCATTACTTCTTTCCTATGTTATTTAAATATTTTACACAATAGAAAATATTATGTACTTGCGTGTTGTGTAATTTTTATCTCATGTTTGGAAGAAACTTTGCAAAAATGATAGCATTGATTACCACAAAGTGATGATTTAGATTATTTGCAGAATGCATTGAAAACCAAATGATAAAGAATGTGTCAGTTTTCTTTAAAAGGGAAATTCCTCTCCTGTTTTGACCACGCTGCCAGTCATGTTCTTGCGCTGTCGGCTTTAGCTACGCCCACGCAGGCGTGGAGTTTCTGCCGAGAACCACGACGCAACACTAAATTAATCACTAAGTGGACGTCTTCAGGCTGCTTGAGGAGGTTATTGTATCGACCAGGAAAATTCCGGGTGCTGAGGCAGAGCGAGAGGGATGGTAAGGGGTTGGAAGAGATAGAGTGTATGAGAAGGGTCTTGGATGGAATAGGGCGTGTGGAGGAGGATTGGTGAGCTTATATGTGGATGTGCATGTGGTATTGAATGTGTGCCGACGATCCTTCACGCCGAACAATCGATACGGCGGTTACGCCCACTTCCCGACCAGAGACGACCTCTTCCATTTGATTAGACACAGGCGGTAGCCGCATCGCGTTATGATGAATCAAGACGCATCGTATATGGTTTAGCAAGCAATGGGCGGTCTCCGAAAGGGAAACTTAACAGGATGAAAGATGACTAAAGATAAAAATGGTCAGTTCTGCTTTTCGCTCGGTAAGGAAAAAAACGTATTCCCACCTCTTTCGCTTCGGCCTAGGCTTGTGCAATGTACATCCCTCTACAAAGCCAAGTAATTGGAAGCTATTGACTGGCCAACGCCAGCAATCATTTGTGCGAGGCACTAAAAGAGAGGATAACGATGCTGGGAGGGATTTTCTCGATTAATATTTTCCCACATACGGTACATCTGGTGCGAAATATTGGGTACGATAAACCTACTTGACTGCACCAATATAACATGTACCGCTTACCGAATGACGGAAAACACCGATTAAATCGGAGTTTATAAACTTAAAAAAATAATTTTCATATTACTATTAATCAATCTCATGTTCATAATTAATGCGCACTTTAAAAGGTTTCGCGCGTACTGGGGACTTAAACGTCTATCGAAACGAAGCCGCAAATTATGCAATGAAAAATTGTGGGCATTAATTTTCAGTTACAGCCAATTTTGGACAATGAATTACTTAAAATAAATTTCAAAAAATCTATTTCAATAATTTGTCTCTCAGAATATGATTTCCCTTAATATGTAAAAAAATATTTTCCCGGGAAGTTTTGGTCTTTCATAAAATCTCCTGCCAACCAGTTGAACGGAAATAACCACTATAAAATAATGTGAATACCGGGATTCAAGTATTAACCCGCAGTTTTAAAAATCTGGGATTGTCAAAAAAGAAGTAGTTATTTATCCGAGGTATGCCTTACTGATTATATGCTCTTTATTACGCCTTCCTACTACAGGGGTTTCCCTGTACACGATCACCATTTGGAAATGGCCTCCATTTAGATCATTTTTAGATTGTGTAAAAATTCATATGATAGAAAACAATAATTTCACGTCATCCATTTCAGAACTCTTATTTGTCCGCTATAATTAATAAATTCTGAAACACTTCCCGTACCTAATTGTATTAATGAAAAACTAACTAATGTAATCAACTCAGTCACTCGCCTTCAGTAACTTCCCCAATTTTGGACACCCAAAAAAAGAAGGATAGCAAAATGACACAGCACATTAAATCAACTAACAAAGCAAAAAATACCTTAAGTCTTCGCCATAAATATGTAGCTCGCACGCCCTGAACGAGTGTCTTATTGGATACCTCTATAGAGGCAAATGTTCTTGCTCTCTATTACATTCTCGTGCTATATTGTGTATCTGCTGAGATCAACCTCATGCTCTTCTCACAGGATAGATTAAATCGTAGGCGTAAAATAGGTCACCCTGAGCTCCAACTGTTTCCATGATCATTAAGAGTGTATGCCATTCATGGGCACGGCCGCTAAGTGATTGAATTTATTGATTGTCCAATACCATTGAATTCCAATCATAAAACGCACGCGAATAAAATAAGATATAATGAATACTTATAAAATTTACAATCCAGGAATTGTCAACCGACTCATACTCAGAATACTTTGAGTTTTCAAACAAACTTTGGTTTCGGTGTTTAAATTTTCTCTGTGATCTCAAAAGCCTTGTTCATACAAATAATTGGAGAATAAATGCCGGAAAATTGCCCTTCACAGGGCACAATTTTGCCCTACATAAGTCTTTAACACACAATATATATTTATTTTCAGAACTGATTGCCTGATATTATATCTGAAATATTAATGTTGCGATACTTGAAAATAGTGCCATCATGAAGTAAAAAAATACCTTTGCGTAAGTCCTACTAGCATTTAGTTGCCTTACGAAGGTACATATGAGTTAAATAATTTCAAGTTCCTTCAATATGGCGTATAGAATGTCAATAAATTTTAGTTATACCAAATGGTGAATACATTTGCCTAAAGGGAAAAACTTAAATGGAATGAAGGTACCGAGAAAGAAAGATATTCAAGGATTTACTTTAACTCCTGTGCCGAGAGGTAAACGACATGTCAAGCAAAGGCAATTTTATTGCCCTGCTGAAACATCGAGAGAGGAACATTTTTGGAAGTTTGAAAGTTATGAGGTCTGTAAACACAACACTTCAAAATACACCGTAAGTAATCATTTTTATCGAAAACCTCCATCCCGAAAAAGTCACAAAGTTTTGGATAGTTTCAAACCGCCATATCTGGAGCTCCCTTTACAAGCCTTTATCAAAATCGAGAATGGTCTCGGAAGGACCAAATATTGGTAGTAAAAACTAACAAAATTTGATGCCATTGTCGCATTCCATGGTTCTGAAGGAGACAATCTTAAGACGTCATTACTACATGATTGTCACAGATGAAATAAAAATTGGTCGACTAATATTTTTCCATGAACAAAAAATATTTATTGCAGAACAAAATAGACAAATAGTTCCCTTTTTGGTTTAGCTATAGATTTAAACCCTTTTAACAAGTCAAAAAGAGAGGAAATTGAAAGAGAACGATTGATAAGAGGAAAAGGAATTACTAAAAACCTTTTTCCTATGAGTTATTGTTTCCCTTATCTGAGTACATACTATACTAATCTATGATCTGAGAAAATTGCGAGACACTGGTTTAACGGTCTGACATAAGGAATACGATGTTCAAACTCACAAAACCACACCCTGAAATTGTAATGTCTAATACGATATTTAAAATATAAACCTTTTTATCTCCTAAGATTATGTGCTTACTGATAAATAGTGTACATTTCAATGAATAGGCTCTTTCAAAAGGAAATAAAATAAAAATGAAAGATATGTATTCAATCAATCATTTTGATCCCGTACAGAGGAAACATTTGCGATGAGAAAATTTGTTAGCGATGTCATCAGCAATATTTCAACATACATCAACAATAATCAGCAAGTTTGCAAAAATATTGTTCCAAATTTTTCAAGTTGATAACTGCAAAATTTACCACCTCACAAGAATCACCACCATAGACCGAAACAATGTCAGCTGTCCGGATCACACTCAATTAGGAGAGAGAATACCCCGTATTACCTAATACCCCTTTCGTCAGACGATAAGCCAAGATTTTTTATATTCACCTCGCAGCACGATGGTAACAAGTACGGCAGCCATTAGATAAAGATCTGCCTTCCAGGCTTCCTTTATTGTGTAACGTTTGAGCTTGGCAGCGATGAGCAAGACTGCACAGGCATTAAATGATTTCCATATTCTAACAATTCCACATAAAATTCATCCCATCCACAATCCATAGCACGTTCACATAAACAGGGTTAACCTACATCCTAGCAATTATTTACCGCAAAATGAAGATTAATGCATTCATTAATGAACAATAGTTGTCTTTAGGAAATAAAAACAAGTAGTCTTATTCGTCCACTGTTTTATTTGGTGAAATATTAAAAATAAAGCCGTGAACAAATACGAATACTTTCTTTTATTTTCTATTATCAAATATGTTCCACAAAATCTCACCGGAACCTGTTAATTTTAGTTGTCTTAGTCTGCCTGGCACATTTTGACAGTCCATGCATTAAGGCATTCCAGACAAACCATTCTGACCGGGGTATTTGTTACACCACGAGTCGATCCACCAGACTTGTCGTCACCCCCACCTGGGTTAGAATTTGAACCCATTACCGCTGAATAATAAGGATAATATTCGGTTAAAGAAATGTGAGAGAGTAGAAAGAAACTAGACATGAAAGAAATTGCTGATCAACAAGAACAATGCGTGCAAAATGTATCTAAGAATTCCGTTTTAAGCAAAAACAAATGCTTCTCCTGTAAAGGACACGGTAATTACTCTGCAGTTACATGATTTATAATAATATTGGAGAGTCTTTACCCTTTAAATAACAGTAAAAACGCATGTAGCTTATTGAACTGGAAAATTGGAAGAATTCCAAAATGCAAGTAGATATATGATGTTTTCCCAACAAAATCACATATACACTGAAAATTCGCAAGAAATACGGTAAATTTCTGAAACTTTACTACCTTAACTAATATTATCAAAAGAGAATAATAAAATATGATGGAGGCAGATTAAAAGAAAAGGTCTCTGATCATCTTAAAAAAAAGCTTAGAGGCACCAATATTCCTGCACTGCAATGCAGATAAATCCATCGAAGTCTCACTTGATTGGAACAAAATGCTAGAGTTAAAGTGGGAAAATGTTTTGGCTAAAAAGAAATACTGGAAACAAGAATTAGTTGGAATGGGAGAACCAGGTAGATAGATGTTGAATGAGGTAGATGTGTCGAGACAACCTCGTGTTATTGTGCCCGACCTCCCACGATTGCACAGTATGTTGATGGTTTCGGGCTCTCCAGGCACTATTTGCAAGCCCTCCGGTGCGCCGAGTGAAATTTACATACAAATGAAAGGGGCTTACCCCTTCCCTGCAATATTTTTTCTTAAATAAGTTAAACAACGCAGCTTGGGTTCACGCGGTGATATCCAAAAAGTCATCCCTCGGACGTGATTCCAGAATACTTGGATCATTATTAGCAAGCACTCTGGAGCTGTTAGCGGTCCAAATTTTAGTGAAGGGATCGTTGAAGTCACGCTTTTAGAAATTCTTCCTGTAATGAGGGTCATTTCATATTCTATAAGTTGAAATCGCCCTTTACATCCATTCTGGCGTCATTCAACTACTCCGTTCTTATTCTCGCGAAGCATTCACGAGTACCTCGACCATTCAACCCCTAGGACGCACTTACGAATCTTCATTATGTGCTCGCTCCACCTACGACTTTATTGTCATACTTACGACAAGAAAAGCTTGATTGCAGTTCATCAAATGTTTGTACTTCGAATTGCAGGTTTTAATCCGCAAAGTGAGTGAATTGGGTAGTGGTTGAGATCAGTGTGCTTCTAAAGAGATTAACGAGAGACAAAAATAACGGTAACGCAAACGAAAGATGCGATTACACCCCAGATCTGTGAGGTTGACAATGCGCAGAAAGTTTACAATCTTGGGATTCACTCCAATATTCACAATACGCCAAATCACTGATAAATAGGAGTTTTATTAATGGATTCCCTCTCTTACTGTACGACGAATTAATTCTAGGAACCAAGTATTACGTCAGGGTACTGGTGGTACGAAGCAACATTGAAAGAGCATTAATGAAAGGAGTGTGTGATCCAAATTTTTGTTGCCGAGCAGAAGGCAAGTCTGATTATCAACGCATGTAATTGATGCCTTTGTCGGAAGTGATTTCTTTAAGAGAGCAGGAAAGATAAATAGAATATTGGAGTCAGAAGCGCCCAACAATTTTGCGGAATCTTCAAGGTCCCATACATATGTATAATTGAGGGAACAATGAGAAAAATCTACAACTGGTATTTATCAAGACATTTATTTGAAAGCATTAGCTTAATGAATGGACACCTCCTGATTTTCATTACATTTTAAGTTCCTTTCATTGTGTGGTACGGCAACACAAATAAATTTTAATTGTTCCCAGCTACTGATACCTAAGAGTCATACAAAGGCGTGAAGAAGCTATTTCATGGTGAAGGGTATCAACTTTAAGAACAATTTTATAAGAAGTAGTAAAATTATGGTTCTATAGCCCGAAGATATAGCACGAAGTCATCCCTGAAATACGAAAACGTGTGAATTTTCAGAAGCTCCACCGGAACAGATACAATAACAAATGTCTTGAAATGAGTACTCTGAGGATTTTTTATTGTAAATAAAGGACTGCAATGAAGATATGTGAAATTAGAATCCTATTTCATTTAAGTTTGCATCCATGGGAATTTTACAGTGTACATCTAAAATCGTAGTTTTTAGAGTAACTACATTTTTTCGTCTTGAGGATAATAATAAAAAGCATTCATCACAAATTATACCAATGAACCAAGAAGTTTGATCTTTCTAAGGCAAGGTAAACCCCACCCTATTACTGGGATTTCTATATTAATGACTAACTGAAAGTATAAGCTCATATTCTGGAGAATAAAAATAGCAATATTTCAGGTAAACACCGACACTATTTACCATTAAAGTTAAATACATCTAGAGCCATCACACGCTGAGAACGTTATTACACAAGCATCAAACTCAATATTCAAACTACACACTGTTGTTAATCTTCTGGGACCAATCGAACGCTCTATAGCCCATACATCGGTCATTTTCACTACACTATGTAATTCGCTACACGTTCACTTGCCGAGGCACCTCTTTTGAAGCAACTGCCATTTTACCATGAGCCTTTATTTCTCGGTGATGTCCCTATTTCCCAATTTGCCCATCATGAGAATGCCATGGATTCCGAGGGTACTGTTTTCAGCGTGTTTCCATTGATTTCGCCACCAATTCTGTGCGCCGATGTGGCTCCTCCGTTCCGCTGCTCCAGGATTTACCAAATGGAGTTTTCAATTTCTTCCGATCGATTGGTGTCCCGAGCCTTCCAGCACCTTCTCTATGTAACCCTGTCAAAGACAGAATTCGAGTCCCTCCCGACCCACCTTCCTCCTCGTCCGTTGAGGCTTACCCTCCCTCCAACACGAGATACTATCCACCCTATCCGAACTGCGCCGTGGATTCCACCGCTGATTACCGCGAGCCGTTTCCTTTCATAAATTTCCCCATTCTAAACGAGAGCGGCCGCCTCCCTCCTGGCCTCGCGGTCTCCGGAAACAATGGAACGCCGCAGTGCTCTCGGTTGAAACTCCACGGAGGCATATCGATAGACTTTTGCCCTCACACCTATTCCGCATTGATTCGCGGTTCATGTTAACAACAGCTGTATACAGTCAGGCGATAGAGAACGGAGATGTTGAGCCAAGGAAAATATTGACATTAGTAATTAAGATAGATTAAAGTTATTAAGAGAGTTCAAGCATCATTTAATAATATGTTAAATAGGAACTAAATTAAGACGCTAATATCGCCTAATTATGCATGACAAAAATATTTGAGGTTTATGAAATTTAATGATAAGAATGATGAAGATAAAATGGGTTGAGCAAGTGACAGAAGTCTTAAGAAGAGTGGGAGAGAAGAGATGCTTACTGAAAACCTTAAAAAGAAGACGGAATAACTTAATAAGCCACATCTTAAGACACGATGGCCTGATGAAGACAATCGTCGAGGGAAAAGTGAACGGGAAGAGAGGAAAAGGCAGGCCTCGTATGATGTATATGGGGCAAGTTGTGAAGGATGTGAAAGAGAGGAGCTACGTCAATATGAAGAGGTTGGCCGATAGAAGAATCGAGTGGAGGGCTGCGTCAAACCAATCCTAGGATTGTTGACCGATGATGATCATAAAATTTAATCAGATATTTACAACGTTCTTTGCTATACCTATATAGGAGAGTTTTTCAAATTAAAGTTTGCCAAATGTGGTAGAGTTACTTCAGAGCTAGAAATTTCAACTAATTACTTGAATTAATTCTAAAATGGGATTCACAAGTAGATTCACATGCAAAATAGTGTATCTCATTATGTACGTAATTCATTATCATGATCATCAATTAAATCTTCATATTCGTTTGACGCAGCTCCCCAGAGAATTCACCGATACCTAACCTATTCATTTTTGCATAATTTTTCTCTTTCACATCCCTCACAACTTGCTCTATATATATTATGCAAGACCTAAATTTCCCATTCTTCCCGTTTATTTGTCCTTCGACGATTGTTTTCGTCAGGCCGGGGCTTAAGATATGGCCCATTAAGTCTTCTTAAAGCTTTCATAAGACATCTCTTTTCTCCCACTCATCTCAGGACTTCGTTAGTCACTCGGTCCAACCAATTTATCTCCATTATTCTATAGCACCACATTTAAAATTTTTCCATCCTTGACTTCTCCACAGATGTTATCGTCAAGGCTTCAAAGCCATATAGAAACTTGCTCTAGGAGAATTTTCTTATAAACTGTCTCTTTACCTCAACGCTTGTATTTCCAGCTCTAAGTAGATTCTTCTTTTGGTAGAATGCCCTCTTCGCCTGCGCTATTCTACTGACTTCTCCCTACTTGCTTCGCACACCGCTGGTTACTCGCTTCCTAGACAGCAATATTCTTTCACCTCTGCGGTGATGATACAACCTTAGCTCTTGCAGTCCCGTAAATATTCAAGTTTGCTTCTACTACCTGAAATTAACACGCTCATTTTTGGTATTCTTTCGTAACTGCTCGAATCCAATGACGTGAACTATCTTGTTCTCTTTCCCATTTTTCGCCACTAGTCATTCAACACAATAATACAACAAAAACCTTCTTTGTTTCACTCAACAGCAATACTTATTTAAGCCTGGATCACTTAAAATTGGGACTATGAAAAGGCTTTAACTACAATAATAGTAATAGAATAGACGATGTTTTATGACAGGAAACATTTTTAAATTTATAAGTGAATATAATGTATATTAGGCTTTAACTACAATAATAGTAATAGAATGGACGATGTTTTATGACAGGAAACATTTTTAAATTTATAAGTGAATATAATGTATATTAATGAAAAAATCCTTCAAATACAGCTATTTTCACTTTATTTAAAATATTGTAAATAACCTATGGCAGTAAAGCACAGATCTGACAACACAAAGATGATGGGTTTGAATATGGCTTTGGCATGGATGCTATTCCCGTCTAAGGGTACCCTTCACTTCAACTCTGCGATTCAATGGTAGTTAAAACCCCTTGAAATCTACTGAAACTAGTTTAGAATGAATATTTCTGTCATTTATTTGACGTTAGAAATAGAAAGCATTTATTTCCCATATTTCATTTGCTTGTAACTAAAAAAATATGTCGAAGATCATCATCAATGTAAGACATGGAGTAAAAATAAGGCATAAGTGCTACCACGATCAATAAGTTTATACTGCCCCTTAAGGACATTGAATTAATTCCTAAATACCATTCCTCGCTTGTGAAAGAACCAGTAATTAGGTAAATGAATGACTGAAACAGGTAATTTCAAAAATTCTTTCAGTCTTGTGCATTGCCTTGCCAAAGGGCGTTTACTTTGCCAAAAGATTTTCAAACAAACAAATAAAATTGTTTTCGAATTGTGACGAATCTCTGCGGTGCACTCAGAAAGGAATAAATACCACAAAGTTGCGGAGATGGATACAATTCCTAATTTGCTTGTACGAATACTGAGAAGTCGTAAATGCGGACTTGATTGACCAAGCGGACAGAGAAGTTCAGTCGTACCGAGCTGGCTGTGGTAGAGCCAGGTCTGTAACGCACTCGCCTGGCAACCAATGGTTGGGCAGTGGAATCCCGCTCAAGGCTTGAATTTTGTGTTCGTCCTATTATTGAGGTCTTAGATTAGCCAATGAGAAATAACCTTCGTAGATTGAGAACCCAAACCCAAGAACTCGTCCTACAAGTACTCGGGATGGGGCGAGCTTGGAGACAAAGCATTTTCTCTCATTCTCGCGTTTTGATCAGATGGCACTTCTTCAGACGGTGGGAAGAGTAACGGTGGCACAAGCTTCAATTTTTCGATTGCAGGCGGCACACGCTGACCAAGCATCGAGGGTGCGTCCCACCGACGCCACCTCCTCCACGGGAGGAGGACTCCCTCTCTATTTCTCCATCTCTCTCTCTTCCGTGGCCCACACTACGGGATCCCCTCTCGCCTCACCCTGCCGCTCCCCCACCGACCAATCGCACGAGCAATTCCTCGACCGGCCCTGCTGGGCTTCCCTCCCAACCACGACGCAGACGCCGAACCGTGAAGGGATTTTCACGATTGTAATCCGACTCGACGCAATTCCGTCGACGTGAAGATGTTTTGAGGCGAGAGAGGTCTGGGTCTCCAATCGAAAAAAACCCTGAGGGCGCCCCAATCGGGGACAATGACACTCCGTTTCTTCGTCGGCGGTGAGTATGACGAATAATACATTTTTCCTGCTGCCCACCACATCTACCTAACCCATTTGATGCAGATAAAGAGATACCTGGTACCATATCTTTCCAGGATAAACAAACTGGACTCCCGGTTCCTCTCAGTGTCTCGACAGGGATATTTCCATTTTCTGCCAAAATTACTGGAATGTTCCAGAACACAGTAAACCCCAAGTGTGGTTTCAAATCCTCATGCCATTAAATTAACAAAATATTGAACACCTTCCGATGCGCAAATGCTATGAAACACAAATGTTCTAAGTCCATTCATCACATCGATTAGCATAATCGAAATATTCATCATTAGATCTTTTCATTGTCACTGAAAGCGTCATTCACTTTTTCAGTCCGATGTCAACATAAGTGTACCCCGAAAGTGAAAGGTGGGTTTGGTATGTTTTCATGCATATGAGCTGGGAACTTTATTCTCTAAGTTAAATACGTGAGTGGTAATAAGAATATTAGATCCTGTGTTCCAGTATCCGTCTACGGCGATAAAAAATGAATTAAAATAAATGGGAAGAAATTATCCCGCACTAAAATTAATGAGGCCATAATCTACGTCATATTACAAGCTTGGTAACTTGAAGGTATGCACTTTTAATGCATTGGAAAGTGTAGGGAAGAAATGATATGGCTCATTCAGTTCCAAGATAGAATGGAAAATATGGCGATCGATTACAGGGTATTTCACCAGAATCACTCTACAGTTATGCAACTGGAATCATAATAATGTTGATAACATCACTTCAATGCTGTGAGAGGGAGGGAAACGTTACTGGTAGTTGTGCGTCGAATTTTGCGAACCGGAAAACAAAAACTAGTGTCAAATATGCTTCGGTTATCCAAATGCCGGCCGGATGAGCGTCAGTGGATTCCTGCCAGCCGCTGCTCCAGTCCCAAACAGAACGCTTCCGGATATCCAACACAACAAACTCGAATTGATTACAGGTGCACCAACTGACCGGCGCCAAAGGTTACACACGGTGTAGGGAGAGATAGGGGGAGGACTCACCGGTTCCGTTACCGAGGTCCGGGGGCAACGAAGGCTCCAGAGCATCCTGATCCTCCTCTTCCTCCTCCTCGTAGTAATCGTCCCGCTCCCAGGAGAGAGCCACGAGGCACGACGTGATGGCCACCAGGAACACGGGCTGCAACTGTTGCATCGTGGCGCCGGCGGCCACCGTGACCGCCCGCCCTCCTCCCTCCTCCCCACGGCGAGGAGGAAGAGGAGGAAGATGCCGTGAAGAGCAAGCCGACGGCGCCCGCCGCCGGAGGACCGCGGCAGTCCCCTGCCTCCTGCTCTCTGCGGGCCCTCCCTCGCGGGAAAGGGGCCCCAGCACTCGAAGCCGACTCCCTTTCCTCCTCCTCGGGACACCAGTCTAGGGGAACGCGGAAGGACCACGGCCTCCGGGAGCTCCAATCCACTCTGCCGAGATGGCCTGCCCTCCTCGGGGAGATCCTCAGCAGCAGACTCCGGCAGCGGCGGTGGGGATGCAGACGGATACGCCCCCTTGGAAGCAGCTGGACCCATCACCTGGCGGCGGGCGCCGCATCACTGAGGGAAGCCTCCCCCGTCCTGGGAGGAGAGGAGAGGGGGAAGGTCGGGATAGAGGGGTCCACACCCCCGCGGCGCCACCCCCACCTCCACTAACTACCCCCACGCCACTCCCCCTCGTCCCAAACCTGATGCCCAACCTCCAACCCGGGATACCACCCCTGCCGTAGTGAGTACACCCTCCCTCACCTCCTCCTTTACCCTTTTTTCCTCCCCTATCGCCTCCACTCTCCCATACCATTTCCCGCCCTACTCTCCTCGCCACCCCTACCCTGCTCTACCATCCCCTCATCTCAGTGCACAACGCATCGCTCCAAAGCCCTTCCCGCCCCTCCCTCGCCCTCCCTCTCTCCTTCTCTCCCGCCGCCCTCCCCAGGTCGATTCCGCGCCCTAAGAGTACTCTAGAGGTCGGAGAGGGGAGCGAGGGGAGGAAGAGAAGGGAGGGCAGCGCTGATCCGCCATGTTGGAGAGCGAGCTGAAAGGATTTTAGCGCTAGGAAGGAGAGCTGAGCACTCCTGCGCCGGAGAGGGATGCAAAAGAAGGAGGTCCTCTCTCCTCCCCTGCCCTGCGGAGGGCTTGAGAGGACGAAAATTTCAGTGCGTTTACATGAGGGACGAGGGATTAGGCGCGCGAGGGATATAGGTATGAATAAATTCAGCTACTGTGAGTATCGAGGAGGATTACGGAATGTCGAGACCGTGTCAGGGAAAAAAATTGGAAATTTCCTAGCTTATTTCAATTCATTAGCTTGCAAAAACACATCCATTGCGGCAGATAGTTCGTAAAACATCACGAGCAGAGGACGAGATACCAGTACGTAGGTACTTAATTTTTTTGTTGATGCAGCAAAAATATCCGCTGAAAAACCATCTATCATCAAAATCCTCGAACTTAGACAAGCTATTCCAATGAGTGGAGTTTAAACCGCGGTCCCAAGACCTCTTTGATACTGCAATGGACCTACTTTGGCTTTAAGGCCGGCCGGCAACGCCCCATAAAATTCATTGCAATGGACATTACCGATTTTCCGAAGTATCTATATTCTAGTGAAAGCCATTAACTCCCTTACATATTCTCTCCCTTCTCTGCTCTCTTCTTTTGTCTCTTTGCCTCCCGTCTGGTTATCTTCAGTCTGTGAACGGCAGGCAAACGCCACAATATGAAGAGACAAAACATAAAGGTATATGCTTTGACAGTCTTTTCCTGGAGGATTCTTATGACGGTAGCGACCTTTAAAACATGAGAGAAGTTGATGACCGTTGTTGAGGAAGGCGACCAATAAATACAGTCATTTAGCGGTATGGTATAGGTGAATGGTGGGGGTCAAGTATAATAAGTTAATTTGTGTTTAATCTGAAGGTTAGTCTGGTTTGTCAGAGATCCCATCCAAATAGTTCATTTCCCTATGTGATTTCCCAGAAAGATCCGCTTTCCAGAATACAACACAGCTTGAACTACTAGACTTGGGTTTTAGATGATCCAACGGTTAAGGCTACGAACACCACCATGTTAAGTTCTCAAACCTAAGACGATCACAACATCCATTCCCAATGCGGGATTCGAATCCAAAACCCTTGTGTTGCATGGCCGATGGCGTTACCAACTTGGATACCATGGCTGGCAAACTCCTTGTGTTTCCCTACGCATATCCTTCGGATTCGAACCCGGGACCTGCAGTCAGCATCCAAACTTACCTCCAACCACGGGACAACCACGCTATCGAGTGGTAAGGTACAGATAGGTTTTTTAAGGGAAGGGTAGAGAGAAACCTGGCGTAGGCACCAGTCTACTACTCTTTAAGTAAAGTTTCTAATAAGCAGCCCGTAGTTTGACATCCCTCACGACCAACTCATTACTGCACCAGAGGATCTCTTTACTAACTCTAAGGTGGGTCTGGTTCGACACAGCCTCAGATGGTATTACTACTCGGGTCCTCGGGATTGCAGGCCGGTCCTCCAGCGTCTATAACAATGCAATCTCAGTACAGTTAGTTTAAGAAACATTCCCGCAGATTAATCACACGGGTAAGGAAGCATACGGTTGCATTATATTTTGTTTCTAATAGCAACCCATGAACGTGGTAAATTGGAAGCTGTTTGTTTTTACATATCTTCAGGTGAGATAATATAATTTATGGAAAGGAGAAAAATACTAAGGAATTTCTTCAGACATAAGAATCATTTAGAATTGCCAAACATGGTTAGAGCCATCTTGTAAGGTCTGAAAAAATGAAAAATGCCCCATATTAGGTGTTACCACGACTTATTAGACTTATTACAACTACGCTCGCAGGAAAATAACTTTCCATTGACAAATAGAGAAATAAAGATTTTTTATAATGAATATGATAATTTCGCTGAGAAGCGAACGTGCTCTGAGACGAGGAACTTAACAATATCAAAAACTCTCTTTACTTTAATCCTAACTATTAGGCTACTCGCAATACTTACGTAGCATTATTATTATTAGTATTCTACCTGTGAAGGTAGGTTTAAATGGACATTTAATTCCTCCCACCCCCTAAATTTCACGCGATGTCCCTCTTTTGCCCCTCATACCTACTGCCACCCATCATTCCATCCAAGCTATCCGTTCTTCTCCTCCCTCTTCCCCGCTTACCCAACGCCCTTCCCTCAATCAAATTTCTTTCCTCTCCTACCAATTCTAGCACTTCATCGTTTGTCTTCCTTTCGACCCACTTTACTTTCTTCATCCTTCTCCACACCCACATCATAAAAGCCCCAAATCTATTTTCATCTTCTTTTCGCAAAGCCCACGTTTCCGCCCCATACAGTGCAACGCTCCATATTAAACTTTTCACTCGTCTTTTCTTCATTTCCCTACTCAACACCCCTGTCATTAGTTCACGCCTACGAGTAAAAGCTTCCTTTGCCAATGCAATTCTCCTCACTTCAATGCAGCTACATCCTTTTTCTTCCAACATACTACCTAGATAGCTTAATTGCTCTACCTGCTCTAGCTTCTGGCCTCCTACTTTTATCGTTATACTGGTCCTTTTTGTTCTTTAAAATCGCATAACTTTCGTTTTCTTATAGTTAATCTTCATCCCATATCTTTCGCACTGCCCCTGCAACGCATCCAGCAAGGCACGGCTGACTGGCTGACTTGCGCTTGGTCATCCGCAAATCTCACTGATTTTATCAATTTACCTCCGACCTTTACTCCAGCCTCCAGCTCATCCCAAGCCTCTCTCACCATTTCCTCCGAGTATATGTTGAAAATTACTGGCGATAACGGACAGCCCTGCCTAACTTCGCTCCCTATTGTGGCCCAATACGATTCTCCATCGGCTACTCTCACCTGCGCCTTCTGCGCTATGTATAAATTCCAGATCAGTCTCCTGTCTCTCCAGTCTACTCCTAACTTCCGCAATATTTCCATTAACTTGTCCCCCCTCACTGTCGAACGCCTTTTTGAAATCAACAAAGCATGCGAATACATCCTGATAGTATTCTAGATTCCTTTCCACTAGTATTCTCATTGCTGCAATCGCATCCCGTGGCCCTCCCCTTCCGAAATCCAAACTGATCTTCGCCTAGAAATTCGTTTGCTCTCTTTTCCATTCTCCTATTGATGATTCTAAGCACTACCTTAGCCGCATGAGAAATCAAACTTATTAACCCTCTCCATTTCACGCTTAATGTTTTATAGTTTTCCTGCCCTTAACATCGTCCTAGCGTTCCATGTCCCGATCCTTAACATTGTTTCTCTCTTCTCTGGTTTCTTCTTCGCCGCCGCTGCTGCTGCTGCCGTTGCTGCTGGCTTTTTTTTCGTATGAGGATTTTGTGAGATGACGACCGCTGAGTCCCTGCTGCCGGGCACGACACCCGTCCCACTAATTTGGTCCCGTGTCCTGTAGTTGCCAGGATTCAATTTTCTATTGTTCAAGTCCATTGTGTTCTTGGGAGAGTTTAATTGAGGTTGTTTCCCGTTGCCTGCCTCATTAGTTTTTTTTAACGTGACTCCATCACTTGATAGGCCGCCCCACTGGGGTCAGACGCCTTCTCACAGCCGCCTCACTGAGGAACAGACGCTGCGAGTACGGTACGTGGATTACTTTCGTCAGGCTCCTACCCTTCGACCTATTTGGCGTGGGTGACCCTACCAGGAGCAATATTAGTTGCTCCCGCCAGTGCAGCTCTGGTTACTGGAACACGCAAGCCCCAATTCCATCACAACAAGGCGTAGTCCATGGGGAAGGGTTACGTAGCATACGACTGCTTTTTCAAATTTCATTTATGTACTCTTGGAGTACCATATAGCATCAGAATAATTTGACAGGATCAAGATGACGTTTCGAAAAATTTCAACTGCTTTTGTACCTCCACAATTCCATTCTTAAAATATTATGTGTTTTTAATCCAACAATAAAATCAAATACAGCTAGGTGCGAGCATTTATAAACACAAAGCAATTTCATAATTCTATTCCAAGATACTTATTTCAATAAGTAATAAATAACCTAGAGATCATAGAATAAAAAAATGACAAATAATCTTTTAGCAAATTGAATAACTGCTTTCCAGCAACCAAATATGGCAGTAAAAAGCTTAAAAAAATATTTGGAACAACATGTTATATTGTGCTCTACATTCCGTTCATCAATAATTCCTCTAACAGGCATTTATTCCATGCATTTTCAGTGATCAATGTCGGATTATTAATAAAATACTAGGCTTAGGTTAGTGGCCGAACGTTTAGGAAAACTATGGAACTCCGAAATAATTACTTTATTAATTGAGGGTGATATTGTTTTATAATTAACTTAGCCGTTACTTACGGCATATAGCATTTAAGAGAAAAATATATAATAGATGTATACTGAGAGGGAATTACTTTTATTAAAACGCAATGGAAACAAAAGACATTTTAAGCCAAACAAAATTAAGTCCCTGATATTTACTTTCGATGTCGATATTATAATTCATGTTTCTAAGTAATGAAATTGGATAAGCAGTAAGTACAATTATGTACAAAATAGAACTCCACCAATTCTGAGGCCATAGTCCTTAAGAGTGCACTAGGGAAGAGTCTAGGTTTTTATTCATCGCATCGCATATTGAAAGTCAAATATTTGGGTGGTCTACCACAAATAAAATTATCAATTACTAAATTTTAACTTGAAAGATGCTATTTCACGCTACTTAGGCATCATATTCCACTATCATGTATGAAACTATCTTAAAAAGGAGGTATTTTGTCTCCCGTCACCTACAGTAAATTGAGCGATAACCTTTCTCTTCAACTGTCCCCTTTAGTCCAGTCACTCTCACAGGTTAGGGCCATGAATCAGCATCGAAAATAAATGGCTGATACTTTAGTCTGCCCTGCTTTCATACGTTTCGGGGGACCATGGAAAGGTCGGTTCACCGTTTCCAGAGTGGAACGAATTGCGTATTCGATGGAGGGATGGACCTCACTCTGAAAAAAATAGCGGGGGAGTGGCGGTAGGCTGGAGGAAAAGAATCAGTCAGGGTCGGTTTCACACGCTCCGTCTCCATGGGAAAACTGTAAAATAAGCTCTTCCCTTTAATTGCATGTACCTACGATAACATTTTTTTAAATTAAGTCGTGCGCAATGGTTTACCTAAAACTACCACTCCTGCCACAAGGACATTTCATGTCATATGAAGGGTACATATGAAACGCATGCGGAGAGAAATATACTTTTCCCAGTAAACTTCCAGCGAAGCACGCCTCGGCGGTCATCTCGAGAATAATCTTATCGCCTCGCTGCAAAACTATCAGCACTCACAAACTCCGCACGTCATTTCAAAATTACAGTCAAGTATTACGTGCCCGAAAAAAATATGAAAAATGGTTCCGGCGTTCCCATTTCATTGGCAGTTTCGGATTCCGCAGGCGTGGCGACGATGCAAAATTCATCCCGTCACTGTTTTCGAAGCGTCAACAGCACCCCCCTCCTCGCTGGTCGTCAGCCGAGCACGGATGGCCGCCCCGGGTTCCGGACTCGGTTTCCCGGTCTCGCGAGAGGGCTGGGTCGGAGGGGAAGAGGGGGTTGCCGTAGGGGCGAGAGCAGACGAGGAGCGATGCGACTAGAGGGGGGAGGGCAGTGCATCGGCGATACTGTGTCCGCGAGCACGTCAGGAGGGATACGTGTGCTCGACCGTTCATATCCGTGGGTATGGGGTCAAGGGGTTACAAGTGAATATCGGGCGTGGTGGTGGTAACGAGGGTGAGGACCGGGCGGAATCCGGCCGGAGAGGTTGATGGGTGTTGCGCCGGCGAGACTGGACAGCGAGATGGGTTAAGCGCGGGCAATGACGACGCGCTGTTTCGCCGCGTAAATAGATTCTGGTATGGGAACACACACTGCGTTTTTACCAGTCCGCTCGAAACGCATCCGATTTAACGGGACGCCCTCCATTCGTCAACTCTTCTCTCGTTAAAAGGGATTTGACTTTTTTCAGCTCACCATACGCGGCCGAAAAGGTTGTTCTCGAAAATGTTTTCAAACCTAAAAGCAATGTGTTCCCATGAAGCTATTACCTTGAAGCAAAACGAAACAAAGAAGTTGGCTCCATCCATTCCATACCAATCGCCACATATGTGAAGGTTTCGTGAGGTTTTTCTTCAAAATTCAAACAAGAAATTATTATTACTCAAGAATTTGTGCGAAATCGGCCTAGGTAACACACCGGCCTGGCATCCCAAAGGTTCGAGTTCTGCCTTGAGAATGGATCTTGCGTTTGTCTTAGGGCAATTCTAGGATAGACGGTGTGATGTAATCATAGCAATTGAAGCTCCTGAAAATCTAATTCTACTAATACTAATGCATGCGATTAGCCGGCCGCGGTTGTTGGATCGATAAAGCATAGTTACCCAAGAGTTTGAATCTCACCTAGTGTATGGATGTTACGTACTTCTTGTAATTACTTTGAATGCTAAGTTGGGCTAGATGGTCCGAATTCACCTGAGAAGTTAGAGTACATCACAGCCTAATTCTATTACTACTCTTTGTAGGATATTAATGATTTACCATGTGAACCGTACGAACTAGACAGGACACTTGCTTTCGTTACCCAATAAATACAGAAATTTTGATGTTCCAGCCGTCAAAAGAGTAGGAACTACGCAGGGACCATCTGTGCAATGCAGTCACTCGAAATAAACTGAATAAAATTTGTTCTTCCCATGGTTAGCGCATCCCGTTACACCGCAACTTAATTTACAATTTCACCCGGTAACATTGACGTAACTGAATGTCTTCGGTAGTTACGTTTCAGGTGCTCTCGTATGATACAATGCTCTGCTCTCTTCTCGTGAAAACCGTCCTTTTAAATTTGACTAGTCAATCAAATGGCCATGGGATCGGGTTGGTGAGGTCCAGAGGAAGGCGATAGAATATTTACCATTAGTATACCGGTCTTAACTTGAGTGCAGCGTGAAAGCGATTTGAGTCCACTACTCCGACCGTCGCGTCGGATGGGACGTTTAACCGTAGTCCCTTTGGCGCCTCTAACAGGCTAATGCCGACGCCGGGTTTCTCTCAATCCTTCTACAACTTCCTAAAAATACCGTCCTCTATTCAAATACTTCCCCTCCCTATTCTGGTGTAAGTGATCTTAGTTTACATTCGTCTCCCCTATTAGCAATAACAATGAAAGGACTGGTTCCACCTGCGTCATAATACGCTATAACGTAGTCATGCATTCAAAGTATTCCCATTCATAATATTCTCTGTATACTCTAAGCATTTTTCTAATGTAGTGTTATTATCAAAAGATTCTCTTTTCTAATTATATGATAAATGTCATGAGTTTTGAGTTGATTGGCTTGGAAACCTGACATTTTTTAGAATAGTCAATTAAGAAGCAATTGTCTGGCCCAATTGTCTCCGCGCACAGTTTGCGGCGTTAAATAGCATTAAACATAAATTTACCTGAAATTAAGTTATGTAAAACCCTCTATCTTATTTCAAATTAACGTAAAAATGTTGATCTTCGACCATATTCACGGATGCAATATCTCAATTGTTTACTCCATGCGCTGTGCTTCCCGTACAAACACGGGTAGTTTAATCAATTTTCGTCAGAAATAAACACAGTAACACAAAAACCTTAATGAAATATTGGAGGAATCATACGCTCAGGAGATTAACGGCGTATTAGCCCTCGCACCCATGGTATCCATGACTCACAACCCTTGGACCCATAATCCCGGGTTCAAAGGCGGGAGAGGTCTCTTTGAATACATCTAGTTTAACTGAAGCTGTGTGAATTTTTCGACACTATATCCTTTTGGAAGCCTTCTGGTGGGATAAGGAAAGAAACTATCTGCCCTACGAGTAGATTTCACGAGGCATTGGGGTTAGCACTTGATGATCTCCACCCAAACTGAGGAGATTAAACTTTAATGCAAGTTAATTATTCAGGGGAGGCGACCGACAGCTGATGTCATTTGCTCCATATAGGATAGTTGGGTAATTGGGTAATTGTACGAACATTTCAGGCAATGGAAGAAGAGTGGAGAGAAACCCGGCGTCGGCATTAGCCTACTCTTAGCGACAGTAGTCAAGTGGGCCACGGCTTAACGTCCCATCCGCCGGACGGAGTACTGAACCTGATGTGCCCTCCACTAGGCACTCAAGTAGGGACCGGTTTGCCACTGAAAAATCTACCACTGCCGGGAATAGAACCCGGGCCCTCGGGATGTGAGGCCAGTAGGTACTCTAGCCACGACACCAGCCCGATCCCCACTTTAACTCAAACATTAAAGTTTGATTGGATATTTTCTGAACAGTATATGGACTACATTAGTCAGTTCGGTAACGCACCAGCCTGACAACCCAGAGGCCGCTGATTCTAAACACCCATCGGATATTAGTATTGTGTTAGTCTTAGGATTAAGCTCAGGTTAGGATAGACGATGAGGTACAGATTTAGCAATTGAAGCGCCTTAACATCTAATTCTGCTTTTACCACTACAACTAAGATAATGAATGATAAATTTGTGGAAAACTAGCCTTGAGAAAGCTTGGGAAGCTCGACATTTCAGACGTCCCCTTCTGCCCCTCGCTTAGCACCCGCTCTAACCTTTTCGATATTGGCTTCTGCGTCCAATCCATCCGAACACACTTCAGCGATGAGTGCGCCAAGTCCAATATACTCCTACTGGACTCCCTACCCTCGCTGTCACGTGATCCTGACTGGAAGGTCTGCTGCCGTAAGGTCGAGAATTGAACTGCTGAGTCTCGCGATGTAGACGAGCTCTAGCTCCCTGACTCAGCTCGTCGGCTGCGACGAGAGCCCACCAGTCACGCCATAGTTGATACTGAAACAGTCAAAATGAACAAAATAGTGGACATGGATATCGCGGAGGCAAAGAAAGAATTCAAGAAAGAAGAGTGTATTTCCCAAAACCATCCTATGTTATGTATAACGAAAGAAAATTATGCAGGCAACTCTTTCCATAGACTTCAGTGAAAGACGAAACCTTGGTCTTGTACCCTTGGGAATGAATACATAACATCACATGGTGAGAATCAAATTAACCAAAAGAGCGCAGCCGACAGCGAAAATGGATGAAAGGGCAACCGGGAGCTCGCTCCTCACAGACACGAATTACGCACCTAAATGGGGACGCCAGCTGAGGACTGTAGATCGTGCGTACCCGAGCATCAAATCAGTCCAAAGCCGTGCGTTTCGTGCAGAGAGCGAAGCAAGACCGTCTCAACCCCGAGACTGGAACCACGAAAGCGGTCGTTTTCAGGAGAGGGAAGCTCGAGCTGTTCTGCTCCCGTGGCAAGGAAGAAGGCGAGGTTAGGGTATAATGGCCTTCACTTACTTGCCTCCGCATTCAACCCTAGCGCTTTGCCGCCTTTGTCCACCTACGTTCGACCATCCCTTTCCTTTCTTCGCAGGGAATCCAACGAGAACGGTGAACTGGGGGACACTAGTAAAGCCATAATAAGATTAGACGACCGAGGCTCGGGTTATTTTATAGGGAATAGAGCAGCCACACCCAAACCTCGGCCCTTTGCACGATTGTATCCGTCCCGCCAAGATATTTAGCCTAAGTCGTAAATTAAATTAAATTAAACTTAAACATGTCTTTATTAACACAGCGAATTTAGGACTATGAAGTTCTTTCTTACAATTACCTTAAATAAAACCACATAAATATCCATGCCCCGGGAAGTCAAAATTCTCCCCGGGCGGGATTCAAACGGGTGACCTCGCATTTGGAAGGCCAGAGTCTTGGCCCGCAGCCACCGAGTCCAGCAAGTCTTTAGTCTTCATAATTTTAATTATCCTAAACATTTTCACATATTTACTAAGAATAAAAAAGTATATTTTCGTCAATTTCAAATATAAATAGATTTGCACAAATTGTTCGCACAGTATTAGTAGCAGTTTTGGACTTAAGGTGCTCCGACGCTTAAAGTTATTTCGCACCGTCCAACCTAAAATTTCAATCCAAAGACAAACACCCAGCATCCATGCCTATTGCATGTATGTTGTGTTCGTCTTTGGGTTAAACAAAATTGCCCAAAATCTGTATTCAAACCCGCGACGTTTGAGTTCCAGGCCAGTGCTTTACCAACCTGGCTACCACAGTCGGAAATTATCATCCATTTTCTTGTAAAATATTTTATATGTACATGATTTGTGCAAATAAAATGGCCTCGGATATTTTTCAATCTGGCCCGCCGAATACAAGTTTTGGGCACCATTGGAATAAGAGTATGATGAGTGTAAAGAAATCTGGGCCGGCAAAATCTATTTTTAATAGACGTTCCCCATTAATGTATTATTAGAATATTGATAGAATAAGATTTTCACTTCTCATACTGTCACATCTCACAATTCAACCTGCGCTTCCTCTTGAGTCAAACACCATGTTCATATCCAAGATGGGATCCGATCCCACGGGATTATGTGGTGTTACACCAGCTCGTTACCAACTAGGCGTAATGAAACCCAAAAATAAGACGATGCGATAAAACCTATGCAAATGAAGGACCTAAAAACCTAATTATATCACTATTGCAATTGGATCACCTAAAAATAGCAGAAACGATATTGTAGTAGAGATTCTGAATTCTACCTTACCCTAAGACAAAGACGACATCCTACTACGTGGAATTCCAACACTTGGATTGGCAGGCGGAGTTTTACCTTCTTGCTGCGGTCGTTTGTACCCCAATGTTTCTGTCCAATGCGCTTGGACAGCTCTCCACAGTTCACTTAATTCCAACGAGTTACCTCCAATACTGTCGGGATTTCAACCCAGAACCACGACGTGGAAAATCAAATTCTCTGGATAACACGCCACCCGTTAAACTTGAATTGATTTACCAGTAGTAAATGATTCTGCAAATTATTTTTATAATGCTTGGCACCAAGTCGAGGGTATGAAAGAAAGTCACTCCAATTTAGCAGGAAGTTTTCATCTCCATTCCTCCCCTCTGCATTGTTTACATTTCCAACCACATCGACAGGAAAAAAATCGGAAGCGCGAGTGAAATTGCGAAAAACAAATGCTCGATGGGGAATCCAATGACTTCAGAGTGATTTCGGAAACAGATGTGCGACGACGGGAAGGCGACACGCGTGTCTTCTCACTGGATTAACTGAATCCAAGCCATCTCGGCTTGAATTCCACACGTCACGATGAATCAACCTCTAAATTTCAAAATCCACTTGCGTTCCCGTGATTCCATGACTAAAATTTCCACGATCAGAGCGGTTATAAATCCACCACGAGAAACGAACGGAAAAGAATCAAATATTACCAATCCAGATATTGTAATGGTTTCATGATTTCATTTTTCTTAACAGCGGTATGGTGTTGTGGGGGATGATTCGGTGTGGTGGCTAGAGCACAGGTCTCCACTCCTATCGACCTGGTTAGGATCCCGTAAGCGGCAGATTTGAATCTGTCTCCGCTTGAGTGCCATGCTCAGAGCACTCCAAGTTCAGAGCTCCGTCCGTCGAATGGGACGTACAAAGGTAATTCTCGACACATAACCTTCAATTTAGGTAGACATCTACGTCTATTCCACTTCTGTTCATTTATAGTGCGTTTCTGGGACGTAATTCTGGAGGATATCCAAGTCGAACCAGCATTTGATCGCATCACGCGAAAATGTACAAGACAAGAATTCGTTGAAATCAAATTACAAACGGTAATGATTTGGAAAACGCATAATCCGTAACGATCAATCACCGCCTAAAACCTTTACATGGTATATAATTTCTGTTAACTTTGCTAGCCATAGCATTGGAATATTTGCCTACAAATTTTACTAAAACAATGAATGTTCCGACGAAACGGGAGGGGAAATAAAAGTGAGAGAAAGTGATCAAGGTGATATGAGGGAATGTGTTATCATTATATCCCGAGTAGATTAAATTTCGGATTTTTAGGTGAAATTATTTTGAATTGATTTGCACCAAATTTGGAGCGTGATTAATGTGGATTAATCTCAAATGTTATTCTTATGAAAATAAGAGTTTAACTGGCGTTAGCCGTTAACAGGAGTTATAATCATATCGACGAGTAACGCTCGCTGCAATCACCAATGATGTGAGCTTGAAATGCTCATCACTAATTAATGACGAGGTGTAAGAATTGTTGAACGACTGGTGAAAAACCTTTTAACAAAAAGGACAACAAAAAAAGGACTGCAGTCATTTGAATATTGGTATTATACTCGTCTCTCATTCTGCAAAAGCCCAAAAATTACACCATGAGGCAAAAAATGAAGTCTCCAAACTTCACACTAGCAGGAATCACTCTTAAGCCTTTTAAAATGTAAGTGTGAATACCTTTTTACCAAGCCTAGAATACCTTTTGACCTAGCGAGAGAACGACCTTGAGCGAATTCCCATTGCCCAACCAACGCTCAAGGCTCACACGCTTCGACAAGACGGGGATATCCGACTTTTCTTGGTGGTAATTTCTGGAGAGCCGGCCGTTAGAATTATTAAAAACTCCAGGATACAAGCTCTAATCACCTAAGTATGAATGTGTATCGAGTATCACAGATATGATGAACTCTCCCAATATATAACTTTAAATTTTTAGCCAGGCGTTTTTAAAAGACCTAATTTGTAAATCGCGCTAAAAAGAACGAGCTCCTTTCCTTCGATAGCAAAGGAGGTAATTTCCTCGGAAAACGATACGTCATCGGTTTGTTTGCTTTGGTTGATAGTGTGAGGCAAACCCACCGGCGCAAGCTGAGTGATATCTGTCACACGAGATAACACCGCTGCCCAGATAAGTTTAGAGAATCTTGACGATACTTTTGGCCGAAATCATCCACAGTCAGACTAAATACTGTGCACAGAGTTGTGGAAAAACGTCCAGAGTGATATGAATAACCCAGAACCTACGCTTCCAAGATTATCAAATCTACAGTAATGGTCTTAAACAGTTGGACAAGTTGGGGAAATTTTGTCTGAGGAACGCCAAAAAGGATTATTTTAAGTATTATGGTTAAAGTGAATACTAAAATGGTGAATGAAATGCTGAACACATTTAAGACTTATTAGTAAGCAGATGGATTTTTAAAGTGTTTCCTCTATAGCACCAAAATATTTCTTTAAGCAATGAGTCATAGACCAGTCACTATTTTACGTACCAACTCAATGGAGAACCGGCCCTTTTCAAGAGTTGCCTTTACTGTCCCACATCGTACACATTCAACTAGAGCAATTCATATATCTCAGGTAAGTGGGAATCGTAGTATTTCATGAAAAAGATGCAAGTTTGATGGAAAAATATTTGCAATTTTTGACATAATTACCTGTGTAGGTAATTTCTCCTATATTTTGATCAAACATAATGAGGAAATTCCAAAATTACTCCTCTCTTCCATGAGTAATTTTTGTTCCTTGAATCTTAGCTAACACAATTCTTTATACAAATAAAAGAGTCAAAAAGGAATTATAGCTACTTAGAAAAAATGTTTCATGTTTTCATTGCCATAATTTTAGAATATGTAAAAAAAATGAGAAATGGACATATCTACAAAGTCACGTCCTGAGTAAATTTTTATGTTGATTATCTGAATAACTTGGTACCTACTTCTACAATTATTTTAGAATTAAATGACACAATTACTACAGACCTGACAGGAATGTAATTAAGCTGTCATCACACAACCATTACTTGCAAATACATAAACTCATTGTGAGCACACACTACTTTTGTTACTGTGAAAAATGAAATCCAACCAAAAGTAACTAATTATTATACACGTAGGTATTTCTTGAATAGGGACATAAAATGTAACACTAATTACTGCATTCTTATTGCACCTCAATATTTTTTACCAAATGATACCTAAGGGACTTTTTACTTCTTTATGTGATGCAATAGAGTAGTTTTAATTTGATCCTTGTATAAATTCTTAATTATTCCCTCAAGTAGCAATCCTTATAAATAGAATCTAAGTCTTAGAAATTTTTCATGAATCCTTGGGTTAAAAACATCTTTCCTCAAGATAACATCTCTTTTAAAACTTATCAAAAAGAATTGAATAGTAGAATTCTTCAACAAAAGTTAAAGGCAATTATTACATAAGGCAGCAATGAAGATGCATCTTAACCCATTGGCTTTGAAGAGACAGCAATTCACCAGCTGGCAGAACTTAGCCTTCCGTTAAAGAGCCGGATATTTAATTTATGAATTAATTAATTATTACCAACTTTCTGGGCATAGTATTCCTTTGGTCAGCTCTCAGAAAGATTTATGGGCCATTTTTGACTCTAAGATGCTCTTCCGTGAACGCACAAAAACCATTTCCTCTTCAGCTATGTCATTGGTGGGTTTAATGTATCGCTACAGAGAAGTTTCAGATCTAACTGCTCGATGTACCTACTTCTTTGCATGTATCTCTCCAATCCTGGAATACCGTTGTCAAATCTGGGCCACTGACCCGCATTCTTCTCTCAAGCTCCTTGATCGTCTGTTAAATTTCTTCCTGTCTATTTACCGCTACTGCCATACGCCTTTCTGTGACTTTTCTCTCAGTAGGATAAGATCTTCTCTCAGCATTGCATCTCCTACTGATCGCCGTGTCTTCAACAACAGGAAATTCTTCATTAATATTATTAATGGCAAGAACAGGTCATCTGAACTTCTTTCCCTATTCCCGCTTCATTCACTTTCATGCAAGATGTGGTATAGTGAACTATTCCATTGTTCCACCCCTCGCCTTTGTCTCTAAACGCACTTTTCTATTCAGACTCCCATCATTCTTTTACTCCTTGTCGGATTGAGTTCCCAACTTTGATCCTTTCGTTCATCTGCCATCTTCCACACCTAATATTCACCCTCCCCCTCACTCTATCAAATGAACTCTGCGATTCTGTGTGTTATTTGTTAATATTGTTAATTTTGTTATGTTCATTATTTATTATGTTTCCTTTTTTTGTGTCCTTTGTAATTGGCCTTGTGTTGTTTTTGGACTATTTTTAATTAATAAATAAAATAAAAAATACATGAATAATTAATATACATTTAATGCAAAAAATCCATGATAAGGGCTGTAAATATTTTTAATCGATAAAAAAAACATATATAATATGATTTCAATAAAAAATAGTGAAATAAGTGGCAAAAAAGGAGTAAAAAATACTAAGCCAATGGGTTAAATCCAGCTGTTTTAAAACATCACAAATAATGCCCCAACCATTGCACTATTTACAATATGTAATCCAAAGAGAGAAATTACAATTTAGAAGTCAGACTTTTTCAGTGTTCAAAGCTTACCAATCTTACCTACTGTTAAGGTGGGTTTAATGTCACATAGGACACTAATCACTTAGGACAGCCAATTAGGAAGGGCTATTTTTTGAGATTTTTTTAATTAAACAATCTTCATTAGTATCATAAAATACATGCAGCTACACTCATTACAACTCATGAAGGGCAATAAAATATAACACTGATCATGGTTTCAAAATGCAAGTGTGATTATCAAAGCAGTAACACACCTTGGTATGCAAGACTATATTAACCAGAAGCAAGAGGGGAAATAGGGAGGGAGGTAAGTTCCTTAGTCATCTTGAATATAAAATATAGGTATTCTCACAATAGCCTTACTATTGCGGCACTCTCGCCTTGTACCATCAATTATAGTAAAATAACCCTTGTTCATTGCATTAGGTCCATTCTCTCATTTTCTAATATTAATTTAGGTAGAGTGTGGGTCTGGTATCATCCCAAAGTCCTGCATCAATTTCTGCTGCCCTCCAGAAAGGTGCAACCACGCAAAGTTGGCCTCACCTCAATCATTTGCTGCTACATTAATAGTATTACTGATTATACATGGAGCCACAGAAAGCTATCTTTCTGAAGTAATGCCAACTATTGTCCTTCAGTTCAACATACCAACAATATTAAGTGGTACGTTTGCATTTCAAGTGTTCGCCAAAAAATGTATTGGTCACTTAATTTGCAATCTTTTCATAATATAACAACATAATTTGAAGTATCAGCAATTATGATAATAATCACAAAAATCGAAAACCTTCTTTCAGAATGGATTCTTGTAGGGCATAAACTAAGCCAGGTTATTACAGGAATCTTTGTGGCAGCTTATGCAAATACAAATAGACCATCACGCTTAGGGGGGATAATAGCCATATCTGCAGTGGCATGTTGCATTTTGGTTATTCCCTACAAGGAGCATGGAGACGTGAGGATTCAAACATCAGGTAATCATTAAAAAAAGGAGCGAAGAAATTCTACTCATACCGGTACACAAAACTACAGTAAAGGAGAATCTTGTTCTCTAGTAGGCTAAAAAATGTTTTCATGGTCATAGTTACATTTCTGTTGTTTACCAACAAATACCAGTACTTTCTTAATAAATGGGCTAAATCATTTACTTCCAGTTGATATCAGTATGAATCACAGGAGCCTTCAAAATTCATATATAAAATAAATACATGCATTGACTAGCATTCATGGATTTCTACTTACATACGACAAAATGGATTGAAATTTTAAGAAATGAATCTCCCATCACCAATTTCTATAACCTTTGCAAGAACATATCAAGCTTAATCAGCATTATTAGAGAAGTAGAAGATGAGAGACATCACCATAGTGCATCCACTTTCAGAAAAAATACCCTTGACAGAGTTAATAATTATTCCCTCAGGCAAAAAATTGCAATTTCATTATTTAACAGACGGAGATGATATATATTTTTTAAAAAGTCAAATGTTTCCTGCTCACCTCAATTCATCATCCTGTTCTACTCAGCATAAATAGTAATTTTTTTGCCTTGAAGATCACCAAACATTAAATCCACACCAGCAGATCATGCTCATAAATATTTAAAAGCATTTATCTAAAATGTAATTTTTAATTCAATTTGAGAATCAATCATTATACTCCCAGTAATTCATGACATTATATTGCATGAAATTTATATCCCAGCATATCCTTTATTTTTCTGTAATTAGTAAACCAAGCAGAGCTCTTGATTTGAATTTTCATAATTCTATATGTCTACCTACTTTTATCAAAAATTCCATTGGAGATATGAGTAAATTCCCTCCGTCCAGTTTCTCTGAGTAGATATTACAGTCATAGTTTCATTTGAAAGTAAATTGCTGATGCCTGCCTAAAAACCTGCAGTAAAAAGATATATGTAGAATATAATTTGGTTTTGTAAACAACTCATTTGCAGTATCATTCTTTTTTTACTAAACTACCTTTTTTGACAGTCACACATAAAGGACCTCAACTGTGCAATTTTGCACAAACAGGCACACAGACTGAACTCATTGATGTGGATGATGGGACATGTTGGGTGATGGTGGGCCTGCTTTTATTGTATCAATTTTTGGCTGGAGTGAGTGCAACAGCATTAATGTCCCATGGAATCACATATATTGATGATAACGTGGACAAGATCAGTAGTCCTTCATACATTGGTAAAAGTTAATTTACTATCAACCTTATACATTTTCTCTTGCCATCTAAGACTTCAGCAATTCAAATAATACTGAGTCTAATCACTCTTGGTGAAAATTACCATCGCATGCTCCTAAATTTTATGGAACTAATTCAATACTTAAATAAGATGAAAATAATGTCAAACTCCTTGGCCTTCCTCACAATTGGAAAGTGAAAATGTCTTCATTTCATTACTAAGTTTGATCATGATATAAAAGTGCAGTTGATAAGCAGAGTAAGATCCCTTCCATGTATATTTTACCCAATTATAGTGTGATGAACGACTAGATCTCTGAGGTTGATACTGTGAGGCTGAAAATTAAGTCCCTAGTTATCCATATTGAATATATTGAATAAATATATGTATTAGCTAAACTATCAATTTAATCTTGCATTCAGATCTCATGACAGCAAACAAATATAATATTTCAGGTGCAGCATTTGGATTAGGATATGTTGGGAGAAAACTGGGATCACTCCTTGGATGGATTTGTCTCTCCATCCCACTGTCAAAAGATTCATCATCAACCACATCTATATTAGGTTCTTGGTGGCTAGGTAAGAGTAAAGTGATTATATAACATCTAGATAAGTTTAAATTACCAACTACAAACTGACAATTCTAATCATTGAGCTTCATGTTTGATCTGAGTAACTTAAATATTTAAAATGACAATTGATTTAAAAAAGGAGCCTTGGCTTGAATCAATTGATTGGGCTGTAATAATGATGACCTTATTAAAAATTGCTTGTGCTAAACTTTCAGCCGACAATCATAAATCAACTGCAGTTTCAGGTGTAACTTGGTGGAACTGCATGTTTACATAAAAGTAAAATAAAATACTATGTATATTCCACACTATTTTAATTCACCGACCCGGGTTTTTTAGCCGGGACTCCATAGACATTTTCAGGGTCCCTGAAAATATCTATGGAGTAGATGAAACCCGGGTCGGAGAATTAAAATAGTGTGGAATATACTTAGTATTTAATTTTACTTTTACGTAGCCACAATCATGAGTTGGTACTAAATTTTCACTAGAGAAATAACATTCCATGCCCAATTATAGGTTTTGTATACTTCATTCCAGGTTGGCCTTGTCTTAGTGTTCTGCTTTTAGCTGGAGCTGCTTGTATTTGCTTATTTCCTAACCTAATGCCCTCCACTGCTGTGAAGAATGCAGCTAAAACTATTTTAAATAACTTGAGAGAGGAATCAAGACCCAAGAATCAAAGGGCAAATGAAGCTGATGTTCTGCAAAATGAAGAAATTAATGAAGAGTTACTTTCAGGTAATTTCCTCTGATCGTAGACATTTAAATCTTTAATAAAATGTATTTATTGCATCATAAAATGCAGAAACTCTCATACCCCAAACTCATTGCAATGTAAAAGTAGTGGCTGTAGTTGAAAATTAAGAATGTCTTTACTGCTAAGGTCATTGCACTACTCTCATTTATTGTCAATATAATGAGGCAATAAAACTTCACAAAGGTTGGTTTCCTTAAAAAAAATATTGCAAACAACCATTACTTTGCTACGTAAGACTTGTCATAGGTCCTCAGTATGTTCATACTATCATGCAAGGCACCACATTTTCACACTTCATATAAAAATAAGTCCTACACTGGGTAGAGACTGGGGACTGGGCACACTGGCCATTGGTTTGTTTCTGGCATATTGGTAAAAAATACAGCACGCTATGAAACAATGTTTAACAGAAGTTAGTCACTGAAATGAGCATAAAACCAGCCCATACTTTTTTGTAAGCTTATAATAGTTTTGGTTTAAGCTCAAACTGAAGCTTAATGAATTATGGCAACCAGCCTTCAATTTACATTGAGCCTAAAACATTTTGGCAAATGGCCCTTAATTGCCCAGTGTTTAGCCCTAAAAGAAAACCACTGGCCACATTATTATCTACCAATAGCTGCAGCAGATTGCTTCCACTTGAGCCAATTACCAGAAACAAAACACCGATATTTTCTACCAGCAGCCATAATATTTGACAATATGCCTTGACTTTTGATTGATATCCATGGATTTGGTGGCCAGGGCTGATAGTTGTTAATCTTCTAATTTTGGTGTGAACTGGTTAATCATTCTAGAAACATCCCTAAATAAAATCCTGCAAATCCTATATTTTTGTAGATATTAAAAAAATATCTACATAACTAAATGTATCCACCAGGTTACATTAATATCTGTAAAGAAATCATATAGGTACTCACGGAAAATGTTCTCTGGAAGCAAATCCTAATAATGTCATTCTATCAAAAGGTAGATTAAATGGTCTCAAGGTAAAAGTTATCACAACATTAGGGGATTCATGCAAAAAACTGTACCCTTATGTAAACGGCAAGGCGTACATATTCAAGCAAATAATATGATAGGCCTTACGATTCTCATAGTTAACCTCATTTTACATTATAGATACATCTCTAAGGAGCACTTTAAGTCGCCTTCTCCATAATAAAATGATTATGGTGAGCTTGGCATCCTCAGTTTTTCTTGAAGCTGGATTGAATAATTTTATGGGCATAGAAGAGGTTTATTTGGAATCAGTCTACCAAATACCCAAACAGAAATCACTTCAAGGTCATGGTATGGGAAGGTTTAATGATCCTTGGATGTCAAGACTTATTACAGGTATGACTAGTATGTAAATCAATAACTGAATGAAGTGAGCAGTCTTTCTACGTGACTGTATCCAAGAAGAAATAATAAGAATAACCAATGTGTATCACTTTACCTCGGAAATAAAATTTTAATAAAAATAAATCACCTTGCTCTCTTTAGAAAGATATCTACAAAAGAGTGCATGAAATAATAATTTGCTATTTTATTTTTGTTTCAATAGGGATGCTGAAAGCTCCATTGATAGCCATGACAGTGATAGTATCTGGTTTAATCATTTCACGAACAAAGCCTAAAGCCACCTCTATTGCTTCATGGACAGCATCAATGATTTTACTATCTGGGATATGCATATTATTAACTCTTTTCATGGCATGTCCCTCAAAAATCAAGGGAGATGTCAATGGCAGGTAAAGAGTGAAGTGTAGATTATGTATTGATATTTAGATAATAGCATATTGCCTATAAAAACTCAAGGGAGAAGTATTGTCAAGTATGGATGGTCATTCTTTACTTGATTGGTGCATATTTTATTTGCACCTCTATATTTTCATTTATTTCAGACTTGACTTGGAGTACCACTGCAACATTAACTGCCGCTGTGATGAAGAACCACCTGATATGAAGCTTCTTGCACTAGTAAAAGCCACAACTGCAATATTTACTCCAGTTTGTGATGAGGTAAAGAAGGAAACATACTTCTCTCCTTGCTATGCCGGCTGCACAACTTATGATCACATAAGTAACATTCAAGTAAGTTAATGTGTTAATTTAAAACTCTACCCTAACATATTCTTCTTTCTCATGAATCTCTCTTAATTATATAAGTAATGGTGGTCAATACTTTCTCTTACATAAATGAACAGCATTGAGGCATGTGTGCATTTTAGGTACTGATGTTTTAAATCCAAATCAAATAAAAGGGTCCCAGGATTCATAATCTTGAAATCCATGGCAAAAATATTTTGGCTCTAGTTCATTAGCCTTGAAATCCATGTCAGTTCGAGAAATTGCCCCTAATAGCAAGTAAACAACTTCTCTTAGCAGTCATAATTCTTGCTCATAAAATATCAATATGCACAACTTGAGGTAACAAATTCACTAAGTTTCAAGAAAATGACTTAGTGCCATTAATTTTTCAATAAAACAGTATCTCCAAAGCTTGTTCATTGCAGGAGAGAAATGAACTTGTGCATGACACAGAAGTATGGTTCGGCACTCTTTCTTCATTCACTATTCAAGATCAGGACCATTGCACAATATATGCGCGAGATTTAAGAAAACCATAGTCCTCAAGCACAAGATGAATTTTAAATTAGTATTGCTATATATTTTGAAGGATAAATTAAAATAAATTTCAACAAAGCTGGACTGATGCTAATTGTATACATATTTTTCTTATGTACATATCAATACATTAATAATTGTTTATCATCGTCTCAAAATACAACTAAAGAGAATTTGTTTGCTACCTACTCAAATTATGTCTCTTATAACATCAGTATACACACATAATTATAGCTTTTGGTCTAGGGGTGGCATATTGATGCCCCAAAAAAAACTAAAAATTTCCAACTGTACAGAAAAACTCAATCAAAATAAAGGCTAGAATATTACACCAACTAATTAAATATATATTTTTTTAATTTGATACACAGGTTTTTGAAAATTGTTCTTGCATCACACAACAATCCGGGCATCAAAAAGCAACTCTTGGAGCATGCATCAGAGGCAGTTCAGTTGCTTGCCAGTATGGGTGGATATTTTTTCAAGCAATGTTGGCCTTTGTTCAAGTTATAGTTGCATCTGCAGCTGTTGGTAAACTTTTGATATGCCTTAGGTGAGTCATCATCGAATATTCTACCAACTATAGCGGTAGGTACTAACATGGCTAATCCTATGATCAATCAACACTAATCAATTAAACTTTATCTCTAAAACTCTTCATTATGTTTTACTCTTTACATTTCATGGAGGTAGAGGAATGGTAACGTAGCACCCACTCTACACTTGCTGGCCCTATCTCGGCTATGTCCCACTTACCTCCGCCCTACCCATCCTAGAGTGTAGAGGTGTAGCATTATGCTAGCTGTACTCTTGTTTGACTGTTAACATCTCACTCCCCAATCACCTTCCTCTGACACCCTGCAGGGTAAGCAAAGGGTAGTTATACCACCTATCTCTAATTTTCCATTGCTTATGTTCTGGGTGTTCCAACCTACCCTCACTCAAATTTTAAGGGGGGGTGATAATCTACCGTTCTCCTGGGAGTATATTGAAGTGTAGGAGAGATTTTGGACTACCCATCGCCTACCATTCATCAGGCATAATGAATAGGTTGTGCATTACTGAAATAGCAGCAGATGTCGTAATTAGGAGGGGTCCATGTGACCACCCCTTGAAAACCCAGTAGAGATTCAACAGGCCACCAAGGGAGCGTTATTGGTTATAGTTTGTGAAGCATGTTTTCCTAAAGTGATCTACAGGATGCTTTGGGAAGAAAGAATGGAAAATGAGAGTAGCTAGGAATGATAAAAGTGGTTTGATAAGGTTAGGTTATGCAGAAGGTGAGAGATGTCTTTATCAAAAAACTGAAACTAGCTGCAAAAATATTTCAAGACAGTGTTACTACAAGATTTCAACATTCAGGGGCACTATGCATTGAAAACCGGCATATTTGACCCTGATGATGAGGAAAGGCAGTTGCCCACATAGGCTGCATGTTAGGAGTGATTGCGTCATTATTTCACAATTGTATGCATGCTTGTTTTGGGTTCACCGCTTAGCAAATAGCACAACTCCCACATATTTTTTTATGTAAGGAATTATATTTTGTGCACTTTTTTAGATTTCTTGCTGTCTGATGGGGAATTTCAGCATAAAATTATTATGCATTAATGAATTTGTTCTGCAAAAGCTGTACTAGAAATGTTGTCAGTTAGGAAATAAATAATTATACACAATTTTTTACCAGCAACATGTCCTCATCATTTCCCTAGAGATAAGGACCCACCCTGTGCTTTTCAATGGAAAGAAGCTTGAGCTTCTTCATATGCACTTCCAAAAGTGAATTTAAATTAAAAACTTTTAAAAAGACCTTTGGTGTTTTAATAAAATTGTCTCCATTTTACTCCTAACATTACTGAAAATGTTATATTAATATGTTAAATGTCAAGTAAATATACTAGAGAAGAAACATTGCGATACATACCACCACCCTATCATTCCCCTACACTTCATGGATACGAGTTCAACCTTCCATTACCCACGCCATACACCTTGGGGAGAGTGTGATATACCTCTTCCCTACCATTCCCATACACTTCATGCTCCCTCACACCTAATATGTAGCTACTCATTACATACACTTCATTGAATTTAAAATTCTAGTGAATATTTATGATTGGTTACCACATGGAAATAAGTCCTTTCTACTAAAATCAAGTAGGTTGAAATATTCTGTTCATACTAACAGTTGAAATTATTCCTCTTCAGGTGTGTTTCACCTCAAGACAAACCAATGGTTTTTGGGCTTGAAATGGCAGTAAAATCATTTTTCACATACGTACCATTTAAAATTATTTACATAGGTATACAAGGTGAGTATATCATCAAATAATTTAATCCTCAAAATCCCTAATTAAGTTAAATGACCAGTTCGATGACTTATACATTGTCTTTAGCTATATATAACTCAGTCAATAAACGCTCATTGGAGCTAATGTTTAAGCACTTGACGAACGAGGAATAAGTCACTAATACACAATAAATAAATACATAGACACGAAAAAAGGATATTCACATGTTCCGCAGAACTGTTTCGGCGGTGAACATCCGCCTTCATCAGCTAGAGAGAAGTGAGGTTCGAGGACTGAGGATAAGGATGTTAACTGGGGAGGGGTGGGGGGAATGAAAGGGACAGGGGGATCATGGCAAGATTTAGTGGAGAAACGGTGGTTGTTAATTCTAAGGGATAAGGGGGTTGTACATTTTTCAATATAAAAGGCAGGGCAGTGGGCAATCAATAAGACAATCCTTCAGAGTGGGGATGGAGGTATAAAGGGAGGTGACATCAATTGTGGCCATTAGAAGATCTGCATTAGTAGGGATAATAATTGAGTGAAGATGGTGGAGGGAGTCAAAGGTATCTCAGACAAAAGAGGGTAAAGAAAGAACTAAGGGTTGTAGATGGTGGTCGATGTATGCGGATATTCTTTCAGTAGGGGAGTTGAATGAAGATACAATGGGACGGCCGGGGTTATTTGACTTGTGGATTTAACAACCCCGGCTAGTGGATTTAACAATCCTAGGATTGGTCTAACGCAGCCCTCCACTCGATTCTTCTCTCGGCCAACCTCTTCATATTGACGTAGCTCCTCTCTTTTACATCCTTCACAACTTGCTCCATATACTTCATATGAGGCCTGCCTTTACCATTCTTCCCATTCACTTTTCCCTCGACGATTGTCTTCATCAGGTCATTGTGCCTTAAGATGTGGCCATTTAAGTTGTCCAGTCTTCTTTCTAAGGTTTTCAGTAGACATCTCTTCTCTCCCACTCTTCTTAAAACTTCTTTGTTTGTCACTTGATTGATCCATTTTATCTTCATCATTCTTCGGTAGCACCACATTTCAAATGCTTCTAGCCTGAACTTCTCTGCTGCTGTTATTGTCCATGATTCACTGCATTGTAATAGAATGATCTAGATGTATGTTCTAATGAAATGTTTCCTCACTTCCACGCTTGTATTTGCAGCTGTAAGCAGAATCTTCTTCTGGTAAAATGCCTTTTTTTCTTGGGCAATTCTACTGGCAATTTCTCTTTTACTTCGTTCATTGCTGGTTACTCAGCTTCCCAGGTAACAGAACTCTTCCACTCCTCGATTCTTTGTTTTCCTAGTTTAACATTGGTCCTGGCTTCCTTTCTCCTACTGCATACCAATAACTTAGTTTTCTTTTCATTGATCTTCAGATGATATCTGGTCATTGTTATTTCCATATTTCCTAGTGTCTTCTTTAAATCTCTTTCTGTTTCTGCCATGACTGCTACGTCATCAGCGAATTGTAGCATGCTGATTTTCTCTCCATGGATTATCACTCCTGGAGACCCTTCTTTGACTTCTTGGATGGCTTTCTCAATGTAGACATTGAATAATACAGGAGACAGTGCACATCCTTGCCTCACTCCTTTCTTTATGCTTGCTTCTGTACTGCTGGGTCCTGATATTATTGTACAGAAGATAATAGACATGATGGATATATGACATCTTGGCACACAATCATGACGTCTGTTTTCTTGTAAACATTTTCAAGACGACATGGACATTAGACAAAGTTGATCAAATAAATCTGCAACCTAAAATGGTCCAAGTAAATTTTCACAGTAATAATTAATGATTGATATGATTATTGTTTTGCTCCATGTTCTCTAGTAATATCTATTGCTTCAGCATAACTTCAATGTGAAAGATCAGTTTGACTGCAAATCCAACAAATTGCTGGAAAAGCAATTTCAGCAAATCCCTCTTCCAATTCTGTCTGGTGTTATTGAGAGTAGAGTAGTGAATTCTCTCCCTCACATTTTCATCTTTGTCATGCGGTTTTGTGAAGGAAAAAATATTTAACTTTTAAAACAGATTACTTCTGTCAAGTTAATGTGGTCTTCAAAAGATTCTCTGCTTAAAGAATAACAAATTGACAAATTATGCCAGGAAAATAAAATAATAAAGAGGAGGACATAACTAACTTAATGGTTACAAAGACAAATTAATAATCCAAGTAATGAGAAGTCTTGAGGTCATAGTATAATTAGTACAGCCTTGCTTATGCTCAAGATATAAGGCCTAGTGGAAAAAAGTAGATTGTATATTTCTAACTTAGGTTAATTAAAGAGGTTATAACAGTCATTAACTAATTCTAGAGTCAAAAGTAAAATATGTATTCATACCATTAATTTAGTGTGTTTTGTGGGACTTCCTGGACAATGCTACAGTGTGCACCCATAATATTATTTGAACTTGCATAATAATTGATGTGTCAATTATTTTCCATCAGATATTGCCTGTATGAGCTGGACAGATTCTGGAATGTGTCAAATGCACCATTCAAAAATGCTTGCTTTATCAGTTAGCATTTTCACTTCTTGTGAGTATGAGCATGCTTTACTAAAAAACTTTCTTGCATAGAATTTTTTGAAATAGCTTCAATTTAAGATACTAATGGTAAAATTAAAAAATATATCCACTATGAAAATCTACCCACTATGTAAAGGGGACAATTCTAACATTTTACTACATTTTCCAGGTTTACTCTTAGTTTCTGGTGCTCTAATGGTATGGGTAGCTATAATTGCACGAGGATTGGAATTGTATGAGAATGATGAGGAAGATGAAAGCTATGAAGATGCAGGGGATGATGAAATAGATAATGATGATTCATTAAGAGAGTGGCGGTATGGTACACCTTGGCCTGGTAGAAAGAAGAGAAAATATAATGATAGCGAACTTCAACAATCGAGTCTGCTTCCAATGATCACCTCCCCTGCTCTACTAAGTAATGCCTCAGAGGTTAGGAAAGCAAATTCAGACCCTTCTCCAGAAAATAATTTAAACACAACAGAATTATGATAAATTTGAAAAGGAACAAATGCTGTTTATACTTTTACCAAAGACTAACACTATAAAATTGTTCGAAATAAATGTTCAGTAAGAATAATTGTCTTCCAAGATCATTAAAGATCTGCTGACATGAGCTATATTTATAAAATTTTGTCTGAACTATGAACAAAAGGCAGTAATTGTAATTATGCCATTTTATTTTTGTTACAATAAAACTATTATTTTTAGGATAAAAATATTTGTTTCGTTTTCCATGTATGTAGTAATAATGCTATTCCAAACAAGCCCATTTATTTCACAAAAAACTAATGTGAGCAGCTCATGTTTTATCCCATTCTTGCCAGGCCATTCCATGAATCTAGTTACTAGTGTCTTTTAAATTGCACATAAGACATGGCAGAATGAACAATTTGCATTATGATAAGGAAGATTAAAGGTTGAGGTAACTGGAAGGTTAAATTTGGATAATACAACAAACATTGTAATTCTAATAAATATTAGGTTTCCAGATGCATGATAATATAATTTATTACCTTATACTAATGATAACATTGGACTTCTCAAAGCACAGACTAATTTGGAAATGAAAACCTTAGTACTTTTAGAAGTAAATTACAGTGAATCACTGAATCTTTGCAGTATTAGGGAAACTCTTTGGGGCATCCCATCACATTATCTTGTCAACTACACATTTTAATGACTGTGGTATTCTCCATGCTGATCCACAGCCAATTCAGAGCCTCTCCCAGGAGTTGAAACACCTCACAATGACCCATTGCCAAAACAGTGAGAGAGAGAGATGTTGTCCCTCAAAAGGCCTTTTAACCCTTGAGACACCATCACAGAGGAGAAATGACAAACTGTTTGCCTGTGCTGGGTTAACTTTTGCTTTGACAGTCCCTGGGAGAATTTCCAGGATACTCAGGAGTAGGGATGGATGGATACAGGTATTTTACAGATCTGAGGGAGTGTTCTTGAATCGTTTGAGATTGATTCCGGTACGTAACTAAGGACTCGCTCTTATGTTTAACATTGTATTCAGGATTATTCCATACCACAATCAATTTCGAATGACTCAAGAACCCCCCCCACAGGATCTGGAACCAGATCCTTGCCTCGGTTTTGGATGATTACTTGAATCCTGATTTTATTTCTTTTATAATCCTAGGTTTTTTAGTATTTAAAGAAAAACAGCAACAATAGTATTGCTATGAAAAAGAGTACATGCATTTATTTTAGAAAAAAATCAACTTCCGATGATCTGTGTGGAAAATATTTTCCAGGGTCAAGATTTACATATGAAATTCATGTTATTTTTTCTTATATAAAGTTCAAGTTCACTGTCCTTATCACACTCATCAAACGATATGTCTAACTACTCTTTAGAGTGCAGTTAAAAGAAACATTAGGTATAAGTTCATTTACATTAATATTTAATTATTTTCTGAAATATAAGATATTAGTGATTCAATATTACATCAGCATCCCAAACAGGATTTTGATGCTGGCCCGTCGTTGGGTCAACACCGGCCAAAGTTAGTTGTGCATTGGCCCGATGTCGGCTGCTGGCATTGGTCCAGTGTTGGAATAATAACGTTTGCTGGTGGACAACCGACATTGGCTGCCAATGTTGGCCCAGCATCGGCATGGTGTTGGCTAGTGTCAGGATGAAGTCTGCCCTGTGTCGTGGTCATGTCGGCCCATGCTGGGGTGATATTGGGCCAACACTGGCAGATGTCTGTTATGTGTTGGCTGGATGTCAGCTGCTGACACACACCCAATAGTATGGGCTGTGGACATTGGCCTAATGCCGGCTACCGATGCTGGACCAATGTTGGAGATCTAACGTCAGTGGTAAAACAACACTGGCTTCCAATGTCAACCCAGCATTGGTTACCGACATCAGGCCAGCATTGGGACAACATAAAATAGTGAAATGACAATTTCAGAGGATTGGTGTCCGAATAATTTTGGCCTTGTATTTGAAACAAATTAGGAACTAAATAACAAACAAAATCTAAAGCAGATGTAGAAGACCAGAAGAAATACATATATGTACCTACACGTATTCAGTCAAAAAAATTCAGGTCGACTACATTAGGGCATGTAACCTATGAAATGGGTACACAAATTAATACTAAAAACAATTTCAGCCAGGCATCCGAGAAATAGGCACTCTCGTATCACCAAGATTGAAAAACTATATATTCCACATAATTACTTATGACTATACATGCCTTAAAACAGGAATACAAATAATCACCGAAAGCTGATAAGTTTAAAAATGAACCCCTGAAATAGCATCAGTAGGCATCACATGAGTGTTATAAAGAGCAGTTAGCTAAATTCAACCATTATGAAGTTGTAACTTGAGTAGACTTGCACAAATCCCATGTAGCACCAATGGTTGGGCTAACGTTGGGGAAAGGTTACATGCAACGGATGGTTAACTGTTATACATGTCCGTTTTGCCAACCGTAATCCAACTGTTATGCCCCAACGTTAGCCCAACCATTCACTAACAATCATACAACCATGTATTCCTATTAACTTGGGTTGTCATTACGCATAGCATTGGTTAGAATATGCCAATACGGAAATGCCCTGTACCTCCTGTACTGATTACCCTCACCTTTCTCTAAGCCACGATAACTGAAGATCAGGGTGGATTTAAAAGAATACTAATATTTTAGCACGATCTCAGATAGTATAGAACAGATGAAGGAATGGACTTCCACAAAGTGACGGCTACAACGAAAAATCGTCATAACATAACTTTGAACAACTCGAAAGCACCCAACACGATTTTAAACAAAAACAGCTTTAGCACTACTTCAAATTTAAATGATTGCATTCACTTGCCTATGTAGCGCACATTTAAAATACGATTCCACATTCCAGGCATTATCCAACGCGGCATAAGCCAAAGTCAATTCCATATGGCAAGGGAATGAACTGCTGCAATCGAGCTTGCTTCTTGCAGAACACTAAATTTAAAAGGTTCATCTGGGTATTCCGGTCCACTGAAAATTAAAAGTAGATTTTTTGAAGAGGGAGTTCTTTGAAATCTCATCGAAAGTTATCACTGCACTGAGGAAGACAAAATTACCCTAAACATTTTCGCATTCACCGCAAAGTAGATTGGTGATCTCATTATTCACCAGCTCATTCCTCATGTCCCAATACGATAATGATATAACGTGCCTGTAAAAATAAATAAATGCTGTCACTTCTTATGTTAAGAATTCAATAGAGACTACATGGAAGGCAGTTCAAAGTAAGCTTCTATGGTGACAAACTTCATAAAAACGGTGTGCTTCGAGATCAATTTCATTCTAGTTTCTTGCCTCCGCGTTGACTTAACATGATCACGACCATGAATATAGAACTAGAAACAATACATATCACAACTGCCGTTTTGCATGTTTGTACGGTTTTGAACAGTTTTGAATGTAGAAGTCGTAGAAGTCAATTAGGATTGCGATTATATCGATATAGTCGATACGTCGATACCTTTCAGAGCCGCGAACTAATGAATATTTGGGTTAAAGTTGTTCGTGTGCACCAAAGTTGTGATTTATCGTTGATGATAGTGCTCTAATTAAAAAAATAAGATTTTAAACTGCAGTACGTATGAACGTATGTACTTTGAATACTATCATTGAAAATTAAAATGCCATAGTTTAAAGGCATGAATTTTTTGTTCCTAGAATTTTATTTCTCGTATTAATATATTTAACAAAGCAGTGGTTTTAAGTTTAACAACAACTGAATTGCCAGTCCGTACTGAAGTTTTAATGATTGTCAAGGAGATGATGATTTTCAAGAATTCATGGAACTCAAAAATGAAACATCGGGCCACCATCGTACCGATGTCGGCAAGTGATGTCGGCTAAGCTACTTGAAGGGTGTTGGCTAGGGTGGAGTGAAAAAAGTCAATATTTTTTTTTCGGAAACGGGTACCCTTCAATGACTGTGTATGAGACCTAGTAACAATTCTGTAAAATATTTATTTTTTACGACGTCATCTTGAGTCTGCACATTTGGCTTAAAGTTTGAAAATTTTTGAAATTTTTTGCATTTTTACAAATTTTTTTTTAAATACTTGAAACAAAAAAAAACCATAACTGGTGGTCACTAAATAGTTGAACAAGACCTTAACTAAAGACAGGATTTTTATAAATATTTTTAGGCGGTGGTTTTAGTCAGCACATGAGGCTTAAACTTATCCAAATATTCGTAAATTTCTGATATTTTCAACGTTTTATAATTTCTGATATCCTCTTATGATGTTATCAAAACTTGTTTATATCACTTTCGTTAGTCAACTTTGCCTTGTGCAACTCTTCGCTAGTTCATATTAAACTACCCACGACTCACCACGGGGAGGTGGTTGCACTTCGAGTCCCATCCATGCCCTCCCAACCACCCAACCATGAGAGCATGTATTTACATCTTTAAGAAAGGTCTTCAACAGGTAAATTGTTTCTTTGTGTCATATATTGGACGGATATTTCTATCAAAAATTCTGGTTTTGATTAAGCTTTCTCTTTTCTTTTGATCACAGACCAATTTTGAGGAAGCAGTGACTTCTTTGGCGGCTCTTTCTACCGCTTGAGCATGTGATGGGAGTTCAAAAAGAGTGCACTCAGAAGCTATGTTAACACTCTCGGTTTCCAGTAACCTTTGCAAATCCTGATTTGTCAAATGACTTGTGAGAGGTGGTTCTGTCACTTCCACATCATTGCAAAAAATCATATCGACATACTCTGATGCTCCAAAATTTATTTTCGGGATATTTTTCGGGTCTTTAGTTAAGGTCTTGTTCAACTATTTAGTGACCACCAGTTATGGTTTTTTTTGTTTCAAGTATTAAAAAAAATTTGTAAAAATGCAAAAAATTTCAAAAATTTTCAAACTTTAAGCCAAATGTGCAGACTCAAGATGACGTCGTAAAAAATAAATATTTTACAGAATTGTTACTAGGTCTCATACACAGTCATTGAAGGGTACCCGTTTCCGAAAAAAAATATTGACTTTTTTCACTCCACCCTAGTGTTGGTCAAATGTCGGCAAAGTCGGCCAACCATAGCCAATGACGGCCCTACGTTGGCTTTGAGTCGGCTTAGGTCGGCCGACTTTACCGACACAAAGCCGAATTTGGGCCAGCATCGGGCCGATGGTTGATGTTGCCTGGGATCTATCCAGAAAGGTTTAAGTGGAATTATAGAAAAAAGACTTCCGAGTGTATCATAAGTCGAGAATAATAAAATATAGAATATTAAATAATAAACAAAATCAAAAAACTAAAATTTAATCAGTGCATAATGGGTAAACATCAACTTATTCCATTGTGGGGTGCTGCCACAAATCACATCCTTGAATGCTTTCAAACTTTTTTAGAAACAAAAAAATAGTGTGATCAGGAGATTCCATTTTTGGAATATCTGGGAATTCCATTTTTAAGACAAAAAATATTATGGAATATTTCAAGCTGCTAAACTATTAATTTTGTAATATCTTGTTAATAATAACCTTTAAAATTAAATTTGTGAGTTATATACTCATATAAGGATTTATGTAACTCGGGACGCGAAATGTTATGAGTGTTTTGTAGGAACCAGAAGCAAAATAAAGAAATACGTGTCTCGGCTTATTTCTCCATAGCCCCGGGTTCACGAAATAAGAGTAGAATGTCACGCGAGTAGCCTGCGTTCGTCGGACTCAAGCCGACTATAGTGGAATGGGCTAGTGCACTGCAGATCGCAAAGTTCGATCCTTATCGTCGTTTATTTTTTTTCTTTCAGTTATATTGTATCGAAAATTTAATATCTTCATTTTCCAATCCCACATGTGGATACTCACATTTTTGTAATTTTATCGTTTAAACTAGATTTACAAATGAATCACTCAAAAGTTATGGCAAAGTTGCTAGGTTTCTTTTGGGTTTCATGCATGCCGAAGGAATAAAAGAATTAGTCAAAGGTAATAAGAAACGGTATCCTTCTGAGAGGCATAAAGAAAAAAATCTGGATTTTGGGAGAGAAGAAGACGATTTTCAGAAAGCCAGGGTTAATGTACCACTGGGGCAAAAGGTATTTCATAGCAATGGCAAAAAGGTAAGCATTAATAGTACCTAGGGAATATTTTTACTAGGTGTTGATTTTTGCAAAAAGAATAATTTTTTAAAATTTTGATTTCAAATTCGTTATCAGCAACTTCAAAAACACATGGATACAAAATTTTATGTTGATCGCATAACTTTCGCTCATTTTGGCCGCCTGTTAGGGTTTCCGTGCCACTGTGCGTCAAGGCGAGTATGCTAATGTGCTATGGTGTCAAACTACGCTACGGTTATTTTTTAAGGTGTACAAATTGAAAAGACCCTCCATGGACATTTTAATGGCGATACTATAGGTTTATTGATTCTTCAATACGATATAGGCCACGATATTGGATGCCGATGTAAGCAGCCTAAAGACAGCTTTTTCCTGGAGGGTTTCAGGATTGAACGATGATATTTCATATACCTACATATTTTACTACGCCTTTGAGAGAATATGTAGCCATCAGAGATAGCGTGAATTACCCATCAGACTAGCGAACGCTCTTGAGGATACAAGCCAACAGTTGGTGACGTATTGCCGTCGCCTTACTACTCCAGTGGTAGGCTTGGTGAATAGGAACAGGGTATCATGATGACTTATAAATGATTTTCGGGGTTACCCGCGTCTTATAGTTAAAAAGTAGCCGAAGTTTCCTCTTCTTTGCCGGAGACCTCAGGATTGATGTTTGACCTTATGCATCAATTTGTATGTTCATGGTGCGTGAGTGTGGGGGAAAGGAGTTTTGGAAAATTCTGGATTGTTCTTTATTTTTAGCTACAACAGAAATCCAGGAATTACTGGTCGCTTTCCCTTGGTCTCTGTTGAAATTCCTGAGGTGTTTCCTTATTTCCAGGGCTTCCCTTAGACTCATGAGGTCAGAAAAAGGTATGAAGAAATGGACCAATCTGGAGCTACCAGATTTAGCTGCTAAGTTATGTTTATTGGCCAGCATGGAAAGTCACGACACTCAGACCAGAGGGCAATGAACAACTTGGACATCGAAACCTCAGCAGTAATGGAGAATTTGACCCAGCGGAGATCTCGAGCAACCTTCATTAAAAATAACCTTGTCGCTTTGGGGAATAACTGGTGGGCATTTACATTGTAAATGGTACAAGTAAACGCAAAAAAAATACTCTAGTTGGTGCGTAACTAACCAGACTTTTGTTGCTGCGACAATTCAAAGTGAAAGAGATATAGTAAAACCCCTCTTGTTAAGTCTTGTGGTAAACAAGAGAAAACTGTTTGAATCACAGTCAGGTGTAAATTGAGGGTAAGCATAATATTCTGCAAGTTATGCTTGAAAGAATAGCTCAATGATTCTTGATTTTGCCAATTTTAAAAAAATATAATTGCAACAAAAACTCTTTAATAATGCCAAAATCTCTCACATGAAATGCAGGGGTAAATAGGGAGATACATACGAACTAGATCACATTTGGATGGGCAAAGATTTAGGAACAGCGTGAAAGACTTGTACAGTAGTAAATCGGAGGGAATATCAGGAATTAGTGAACAGATGAATGAGGGAATATACAGAGATGGAAAGAGTTGAGGAAGAATGGAAAAAAGGAGCAGAGGACACCTGAGGGATGAAGAAACATTTGGAAATGGCAGAAAGGATGGAGAAATTGAGGATGATGGAAATAGAGAGATAGACATCTAAGCAAAATACAATTTACGGAAATAGGCAATAGACATCGGAGGGGTGTGAAGAGAGTGGGAAAAAATGCCGAAAAGGTCAATCTGAGGAAATAGAGAGGCTCCTCCAGAGAGAAGGAGAAATAGTGCTCAAAAGTTATTATGTTATGCATCATCAAGGAATGGAAAACAACTGCGCATGAGTGGTAAGTCAGGAGCACTACTGACTGAACTACAGGAGATTCAGCATAGGGGGAAGGAATACGTGGAAGAACCGCATGGTACTAAGGATAGTCAAAGGAACTTAGGCATAGAAGAGGAAAATGACGTACCTATATAAAAATGAGCTGGGACCAGGAATACTAGTAAGATGGAGTAGTTACGAGAAATGAAGGCAAGGCAGGGAAAGCAGTAGGGATTGATAATATCCAACTAAATGTGGGCACTCAAGAACCAAGGAAGAAAAGGGCAAGAGAGATTTTATGGGTTTGTTCATAGGATGTATGAGGATGGAGGTTGGCTGGGGGATTTAAAAAAAAAACTGTATGATATCCATGCCAAAAAATAAAGACAAGGCCGTAAGCGCTGACAATTATACTTCATTAAGAAATAATAAAATTTCGTCGCCAATGGTAGGTATATTACCAGCCAGTCCGCGAATTATGCAACCGGGATGGCAATCGCGACAAAATCGGTAACAATGAGCTAGATCATGATAACCGGAAGTGTATCTGACACAATTTTACTTATCTTTCATAGTGGTAACTTGCCTCATGAGTGGGAACTTTGGCTTTCACGGGGCGTTGAGTTCCACGATTTATGGAGCCGGAACAACATTCATGGCAAAATTGACTCCTAAAACTTAAATGGCGTACAATTCAAAATTTTGCTGGCGTAAATAATGGGAAGACGTTACAATGCGGAGATGAAATCATTGAGATTGAAAGAAAAAGATGCAAATGGCGGGAAAACGTAAATTATGGAGATGTAAAAGCGAGATTTTACTGTGCACCATTGGCATTACATTACACATGCAATAGCAGTAACAGAGCACAATTAACTCAACGGTTTCGTAGTAAAACAATTCATATTTGTCAAATAACTACCCAGGTCTGTCAGGCTAGTGCTAAGAGGCCCTAACAGCCTTTTTAAAAAAAATGTCACCCTCATGGTCCTATGGCAGTGGGAATGGCTTCCATCCTCATCTCCAAAATTGGAAGCTTTGTATTTGAGAATTTTGCAAAGGAATGAAATTGCATCAGGAAACCTTGCAATCGCTTCCCCTCGGCTCTAATAGTTTGGAGGGCCTTCTGATGCAAGAAGTTCTTGAGTAGATAAGTCAACAATTTCATTCTTGCCCTTGTCCTCCTAGAAATACATTTTCCACATCACCCAGCAATGGACCCCCATGAATCAACCCTAACCCTTTTGCTGCAGTAAACGTACCTGGTGCAATCACACAGTAGGCTGCTGTGAACGTACCTTTTCGCTCTCCCTGTAGAGCTTTCACTTTTCTACCGAATTTGATTAGTACCTAGGTTTTCGGAGAGTGAGCTGCAGCGAAAGGGTCAAAGGCATCTCATAGATCCCACTTAATTTCCCACTGAACCAGCTTATTTTTCCACACTATTATTCCACTACTTTTTACCCATAACCCACAAATCTTTTCAGGTCCATATAATATTTATTCACATTAGCCAACTATGACACTTATGAAAGCTCCCCAACCTCCATGCATTGACAGGAGAAGCAATAGGTACCATTGATTTTTAAAAAGTGGCATTCCGTAACGATCAAAAATATGAATGTAGGTATTTTTAACTAGGAAAATTCTCTGTAAAATATAAAGTTATCTGAGCACAAAACAGTTGGAAAATGAGTTGTGTGTGCACTGCCTTCACCAAAAATGAAATCTTGGCAAGAAATAATGAGACAATTTATTTTATGTTCAATTCATGCATTTAGAATTAAAAATAATGAAATAATTTGCAAACATCTGGCATTTAAAATTTCCAGAGCATGGGGTATATTTTTATTTCACATTTCTAAGTTAGTGCAAATTGCACAAAAATAAATACTATTGTAAAGGTAATGTTCATTTATGTTCAGCCATTTATAAATATTTACAAATAAAGTAAAATCACAAAATAAAAAACAACCAATAAATGTAGTGAACAACTCAGCCTATAACTCTGAAAATAGGCCCCAAAATTGTTTTAAATGTTAAGTGCATTACGTATGTACATTTTTCTGTCTTACCTGACATTGACTCATAACTGATTTAATCATAATGGCTCACATAATATACATTAGATTATCATTCTGAATCTATATCTGCAGAATTGGTGCCTACTTATATCACTTGAAACACATGCGAGGTTTGACTAATTTATGTCATTGAATGTCTCTGTGAAGGTAAGTGTTAGAGGAAATATATTGAAATCATTGTCCTTAGTATTGGAATAGGAATAATTGGAATACCAAATATAACCATGCTAACTTGAAGAAGGCATATTTTCAGAGATAATAATAATTTTTTTAATTCTTTATTCTGAATATCCTCAGCTTTCTTGCCAATGATAACCCAGAGTCATTTTAAAGATCACATTAGAAAGGAGATAAATGGATCAAAAGAATATAAAAAACATCTATTTTTGATATTAGAGTGCTAGTCAATGTACAAACTTCAATAAATGGTGATTTCCACACTTACCAACAATCCTCATACCATGATTATAAAGTTGTTTCATTTTTAGGTAGAATAATTTTCTGTAAATCTGTATTTACTAGTCCATAAATTAAAATCAATCACATAAAAGATTCAATTTCAGCTAGCAGTTAAAATATGACAAAAATACATTCATTTTTGTTATGTACAGCAAAATATTTTGTCACAAACAATTAAAACCCTTTGGTCATAGAGCAAATACATATGTATATTTAGAGTGCATAAAATTTGAGTACCATTGCATGTGAAAGAATACCACAGCTTTGGAAAAACAATCATAAATAACATTTCTGACTGGCACAGAACAGCCCATTTTCAATTGGCTGAAGTGCTCAGTAAGAATATCCACCCTCTGCATTGCTAGAGCAGCATTATTTATTTTCTTGGCCGATTTTATACTTAAGAATTTAGAAGGATAAACCTTTGTGGGCTAAGTGTATATAAATATGATTCCACCATGCACTCATATATCCACTCAACTGCAGATTATCCCTTAAGATGATCAAATAAGATAAATGGACAGAAGAAAAGTAGATTCCTTACATGAAATCTCCTCAAAAAATTTCCCCATCACAATTTCCCACCTATTCATTCATTTCTATCAGACAACACTATACCCATAAATTCATATCCAAGAGTATGTTACTTCATGTACATCTCTTAAACCACTGATGAGCAGATATTAGAAGGCACATATGCCATCATATCACAAAAAACTCATATCCCTGAAAATCACACGAATTTTTTCCGAGTAGCACTAAAGATGCAGACCCAAAAATGTGTTTTTCCTCTTCAACCCTCAAAGAGGATTTTAAGGTCATTCAAGCTGTTAAATATATGATTTATAAATCTATCTGAATCTGTAAGTTTTGATGAATGCTTAGAGGAAACATGGAAGAAGATGGAATGATCAGATGGCAACATGTATGACACACCATAGCCATCATCAGAGACAGGTCCAAAACCACCACCTGGGCTAACCTGCAAATAAAAAGGAAAATTTGATTATTTAAATATACCTAGATATTATCATTGCATTTATATCCAAGTTGTGCAATCATTGAGGTCCATAGCAGCATCTAGCCCACTGTCCAAAATCAAATCTTTGCAATGGGCCACAATTTTTTTAACTCCTCCTGGAATCTATGAAAGAAGCTCCAGTATAACAAACTGTGAAATTCTTTTTCCCTCCATTGCCCATTTTTGGGCAACTATGAGAAGAAACCTACATGCAGAATTTCCCTAACATTTTGGGCTCTATATTTAACATACATATCATTGTGGTTTTAAACACTATAGGGCATTCCAAATTTACTTGACAGTATGGGATCTTATGGCATTTCATTTCCCATGTAAATATCCATAAGGAGCATGGTGCGGGTTGGCCAAACACAGCAGAAAAGTTAACATGTCGCAAAGTAGCATAAAAAAATGTTTCCTGCAGGAAACACAGATACCCGATCGAAGGGTGACATTTGTTAGTCAATATTGCTTTAAAGAAAAGTTATAGAAAATGTTTTCATCGAATTCAGCATATATGGTAACTTTTCCGATTTTCACTTCTTAACGCTGTTTAAAACAAACATTTTTTCAGAACAGCTCCAAAATTGGAGGGTTGATTTCCTAGACATTTGTCTTTCCAAAAGTCAAGCTATAAACAGATTTTAATCCTCTATAGCTGTGTAATTAATTTTAAACTATCTTTTGGGCCGGAAGTTTTGGAAAATGTAAGGCAAAAAGTGGTTGCCTGCTAACTTTTGTGTCTAAAGAGATAGGTTCAAATGTGCAGTGTATGAAATTTTGATGAAACTTTAAAGTTGTTTTTAGTGAAAAAATGAGGACTCTATTGTGATTACCAAGAGAGTAATGAATTTTTAATGTTACGAGATTATTCATGCACCATAAATCTGCCGCATATCACTTTCCCGCCAACGTGGATTCTTCACATAGGGCTGTGCTTGAAGAAGACACTGTTTGATATGATGTTAAAGATGCTTCTATGGATATTGTTTAGTACATACAAAGATAATGCAAAGGTAATGTATTAATCGTGAGAACACTGCCAAAGGAACTGGAAATTTACGGAGCATTTGGAAATGTGTCTCAATGGCTAATATGGAAGAGATGACCCTCAGCATGGGCCACTCTCTCGAAAGTAAGAAGAAAAGGGTCTTTTCATTTTACTGAGGCATAGAAATTCTCAGGGTGTGACCTTACAACATATTTCCAGAAAGAGGGTACCGAGGGTATTTTTGTAAGTTCCATTAGGAAGGAGCAATAAAACATCAGCAGAAAGGATGCGACTCTTCAACCTAAAGCATCAAGTGAGAGTGACGGGCGGCGTTTAGTTTGTCATAAGAATCCTCTGAGTGAGCAAGTGGTTTTGCAAGTGGTGTGTTTAAGAGTTGAACAGTGCTGTGGATTTTCTTCCCTATCTGAGTGTTGCAAGCGTGTTGTGATAATGTCAGAAGAGAAGAGGAGGAGAAAAGAGGAGAAGTTGAGAAGCCATGAGAGGCAGCTGGTGTTTATTATATTTATATATTTTCATAAAACATTGAGTGTTGCTGAAGCCTGAAATGAAACTTCAAAAGCTACTGGGTGCTTGCAATCTACTGTTTATAGGGTCAGAAAGGAAGCATCTTGTGGTGCATTAGTATCTCCATGGAAAACCAAGATGATTAGCAAGCCATACAAGAATGCAAAATCTTTGATTTACCATGATTTTATAAGATCGGGAGCTAGACAGAAAGTACCATCAAATGTTCATAAGAAATGTACCACCAACTTTGAAAACTAGGTATCCTAAATTCCGTGAATATAGACAACGACCTTCCTAATTTCAAAAGAACTATGCTTTATCGTCTTTTGAGTGACATAATTTTTGTTTACAAACAAAGAAGTAGGCAGAGTCAATAGTCTATTTAGATTCTGCCTAGTGAGAGTATATAGTTTATTGAAAGAGAGGACATAATTCATCGGTGTACCCATTATTTAAGGGAACTTAGAAAATATCAAATTGAACAAAGGACAATTGTATATACTGACGAGACGTGGATCAATGTTGGCCAAACAGTGAAAAAGGCTTGGCGTGATATTGAGATTAAAACTCCTCGTCAGGCTTTTCTTATTGGCTTGAGCACTGGACTGAGAGCACCCACCTTCCGAGGAGGATCTTTTGCTATCATTCATGACAGCACGGAAAATGGTTTAGTTGAAGGTGCATTGTGCATCTTTCTTTGCAAGAAAAACACAGCGGAAGAGCACAATGAAGTTTAAAGGGAGTGTTACGAGAGCTGGTTTGAAAATTGTCTCCTGTCCAACATACCCAGAGTATCTGTAATAGTTTTGGATAATGCATCCTACCATTCAAGAAAGTTAGAAACCTTGCCTACAACAAGCTGGAGAAAATTAAAATTAAGAGTGGCTGATGAGTAAAAATATAAGCATTGACAAAGACTGCTTAAAAAGAGACATGATATTTTTAGTCAGTCAAGTGCGGGAAAAGTTTGAGAAGCTGAGGGAACTTGCTAAGGATGTATAGTACTTCGACTTCCACCTTACCATTGTGAACTGAATCCAATTGAAATGGTTTGGGCCCAAGCAAAGCATTGCGTTGGGATGAATAACTCAAATTTTAAGAAGAAAGACATCAAACGTCTCATATCGGAAAGCTTCAGCACTGTCTCTCAAGAAAATTTTTGCCAAGTAAAGAATGTGGAAGAGGAAATGTGGCAGGCAGACAATTTGCAGGATGATATTGAAGAGTTAATTGTTCACCTGACATCTTCCTCATCATCTCCTTCAACATCCGCTTCATCAGATGACCACCCCAACCACAGCCAAGCACATCTAGTTACATGAAGGGAGTTGAAAGCCTTTCGGATTCTTGAGATACAAGGTATGAAGCTACTTAATTATTTTAAAATTTAGTTCCCAGGAAAGGCAATCCGTTTTCTCTTCATTATGAGGTTGACGAAATGGTTTTGCCTAAACAAAGAATTGAAATTGAAACTGCTACTTTGCACATTCTTTTTTTAAACTAATTTCTACAACCCATTAGGCAACCAATATGGTGAAATCAAGACAATTCTTGAAGACAAATTTCCTGTATATCGAGGCAAATTATATCCTCTCATGAAACAAAAGGTATGCACCGTTGATGTCAGTCTCACGATTTTCCACTGTCCATTTAGAAAAGCAATAAGGACTATTTCCTACCATTTAATCGGGATTGATACTTCTCTAAGATTACTCAAGGGAGAAATATGTTTCTTTTGCAGATTTAATGGCAAATATTAGGTTGATTAATTATTTCGTGCAGCTCTGCTGTCCTTGTAATATTTTTCAATTTTGTACCAGAAAAACTCTTTGTTTCTATTATTTACTTGATTGCACACTTCACTTCACATGAGACTTCTGATATGTATATACTCCCGAAATTTATAAGGATTAGAAATGCTGAACCCAGTCACCCCCAAATATTTGTTAGCGTAATATTTCTTTGAGATGGCTTTTTTTGGGGATATTTTCATAATTATATACAAATATATGGTTAACTTGATCCTAAATTTTGCTACATTTTAATTATTTCTCATGAGCCCACTCACTGACGACTATCGTTAACCTCCTGATACTAACTAAGTTTAATTTGGCGAGTTGTTAGTAGTGGTTGCCTACGTTACCAGGAGGTGGTCTCGCCTTGCGTAGGTTTGGCAACAGTGTTCTCCATAAGGCCCGTACTGTCAACTAAATGTGGAATGCTCTATAAGTAGCATGTATTTACATTTTATAGCTTAAAAATTTAAATTAAATTTATTAGAACAACATCACAAACTACCCCACTGATATTCTGTGATGACCTAGCATTTTACTTTCTATCACCTCAACAAACAATTAGGTATTTTACACTAAGAATTTTATAATATTTCAACATTTAATACTGTAAATACTGGTACAAAATATTTTTTAATCTGTTTAGGCAATTTTCAATGTTTTTTGTATTCAAGTGATGTTAAAAATTCTTACTTCCTCATTGATTTTCTCATCTTTTCCCATGACATGAGGTCTCTTTCAGCTCTATTCTATCACTCAATTCCCCTCCCCATTTAGATGCACTTTCATCACCTTGACCTCATCCTCCTGCGTTTCCCCTTTATTTTACTACCATACTCCATTTTAGCCACATAATGACACGCATAACCCTCTAAGTTTTATCATGATAATAATTACGGAGTTGAAACCAAGATGAGATTTCTTAGTATTGTAACGGTTCAGGCCGTTACACTTTTGTTTACCGTCCAACCACTCCCTCCCCCCCCCTCCCTTCCTCTTCCCTTCCTTGTTCGGCTTGTTGAGGTGGGATGAGGTGGGAGTGTGGAAATTCATGTGAATGTGAGCGTGTGTGAGATTAAGGAATAAGTGGCAAGGTCAAGCGAATGGAGTGAAACGCAGTGGAGTGAGAAGTATAAATGAGTCACAGGGGATGGTTGATTTTGAGCTGGAAGCGATGTGTGAATACCCCTCTGTGTGCCCCTTCCTTCAGTGTTCCCCTTTCCACAATGTCCCCTTCCCCACCACAAGGTGGTATAAAAGGTGATTGCCAGAAAAAAGAAAAGGAAGAAGAATACACTGAGTGAAATCATGGTGTGGAAGCGCTGCTCGAACTGGGAGAAGTGACTTGAAAGTTCTGGAGGCAGAGAGGTACATAAAAAGTATCATGTCCACTGTTTGGACCACAACTCTACTACCCCTCCCCCCTGGATTTTCTCAATGTACATGGAGACCATGAGTGGCGTGTTGAGCCTGGCGTCAGCCGTAGGATATAAGGATCCAGTTTGGACAATGAAGTGCCTGTCCCTGTTGCTGTCCAGTGCCGAGAATCCTGCATCACCGGTCACGTAAGGTTGCCGACCCAACAAACCTCCCCCTATTTTAGCATCCTAGCCATCAAGTCAGCGATATACCCCCACATTATGATGGTGTGCTTCACAATGGCAAGTGATTGATGCCCAAAATAGATAATTCTACCATAAAAGCAAGAGAAAAGAGAAGGTTTAGTAATTAACTCCCTCACCCCCAGATTATTTGGAAGTGGACTAATTAAGTAAATTGCCTGTGCACGATATAAGCCTTTTTTGTGGCTCACAGAAGGGTATTAATCTTCCATGGTGTTAATTATTATTCTTCATTTCATTTCATTCATTCATCTCATGAAGGGGTTGTATTCACGACTTAAATGTCTCATCCCTCATCTATCAAACCATTCATTCATTAGTTATTAGAAGGGCATTCTTGTTCGTAGTAATTATAAGTCGATTCTCGAATATATGGTTGTTCTGTTGAATGGAAAAAGCTATATTTTGTTCAATCTTCCTACCTGGTGAGCCTAATTACCTGTGGGCCTATTACCTACAACCCATATTCACCCAGACCCGGCAGTAAAACTAGGGAAAACTAGATTTAAAATGAGGCCAGAAACCTACCCGCAGAGGCCTATTGTGGAGAGGTCTCCAATTTTATCTAACATGTGATGAAGTTTTTGCCCGCATGTCTCTGAGGCAGGGGGAACACATGGGTGAAGTGTTTCGTGTCCCGTTCGCATGTCCGGGATGATGGGACCGGTACAGTATATAGTGTTACAACAGAACTTCCACAGTGTTTTATTTCATCACCATCAACATCCAACATTTTTGCAGAATATGCATTTTGTTATTTACCTTCAAAAGCATGAACGACTATCAGTGTTGAGAAAAAATGTTAGTAATCCACTACCATTGAATATTTCAAGAAAATTATACAAACATGTTTACCTTATCCCTAAATGGCTCAAGGTTGCAGTCAGGAATTTGCGAGAGCTGTTGATGAGGCTGCTGGCTCGTTGATAATGTCCATGGCTGGCTTAAAACTTCTTCAAGGAACTTACTTTTCTGAAATAACAACAAAACAGGAAAATATGCAATTTTATACTTTATTTCCAAGCCTTTTGTTACTACCATAAATCTTTATAATACTCATCCTAATCATTGGACAACAATCCTAAGATTGGTTTGATGCAACCCTCCAATCGATTCTTATATCGGTCAACCTCTTCATATTAACGTAATTCTTCTCTTTTACATCCTTCACAACTTTTCCTATCCATCTCATTTTATAATACTATATGACTTAATAAAAATAGAGAAAAATGATATTTGACAGGACAGCCCTGGTAAAAATATATATGACCCAGAAAGTGACTTTTCCATGTCTCAAAGAGTGACTTTCCCAGTGATTTTTCCAGGGACCAAATGTCAAAGCACAAAAAATATATACTTACCATTCATAGTAAAGATATTACACATTCCTAATATACCATTAAAAGTCCTTAAAAAGTTATCATACATTGATTTAACAATGATCTCACTAATTGCTGAAAGTTACTGAACCTAGTGATTTTTGAGACGTTGCCAGTGAGTTAGGTGTATAGATATTACCATACTGGATGTCCACTAATTTTCCCGGTGGCCAATTTTAATAGATGATGCAATTGCTAAAAATCTCCAATTAAATCTTTAAAAAAATGAAGAAGTAAGTGTTGTAGTATACTCTTATGGGGTTGGTACCCCTGTGCTCGACACATACCTTCCACCGGAAGTGACGTAGCCCGGCAGAGGTCAAGATGGACTATATCTAAAAGCGTGACTCAGTGTGATCTACAATAAATATATTACAGGTTGTTATGCTTGCTTATTTGTTGCCTCTTGAAATAAACATCTACAACATGGCGCAGTCGTGTGGAATTCAATGACATTATAGGTGAAAATAGAAGTGACACGTAAATATCGTGAAACCACGCCGTGGATCTTCTGTGCAACCGCGAAAATGGCGGAGTACGTTAAATTACCGACAAGTGTGAATTTCGAAGGTCCCAGTGCCTACGCCGACTGGACTAATTTTGTCCGGGAATTTGAAAATTTCCTAGCAGCCACTAAGAGGGATGAAGAAACTGACAAAGTTAAGATCGCCCTTTTATTAAATATGCTGGGAGGAAGTGCGATAGCGCTGTTCTCTACTTTTCCGTTGACTGAGCCAGAGAAAAAGAATTACTCAGCTGTTTTAAAAGCGTTCGAGTCGTACGTTGCGCCCAAAATTAACGAGACCTTCGAACGCTTCATATTTAATCAGAGAGTCCAGGAAGAAGGAGAAAGTTTCGAGCATTTCTTTGCTGACTGTAGGCGCCTCATTAAAAATTGTGGTTTCTCCAGATCTGAACCTCAAGAGGACTCCGTACTTCGTGATCGCATCGTTTACGGAGTACGAGATAAGACGGTGCAGGAGGCCCTGCTTAGACTGGAGGATCTCTCGCTGGAGAAAGCGGCAGCCCACTGCAGAGCTGTAGAACAAAGTCGGAGGCAGGCGAAGCAGATCAGAGAAACAACGGCAGAGCCCAAAGGAGGAGATTACCACATCGACGTTTTGCAGAAGAAGAGAGGGAATCACCGTTCTCGAGGTAAAGTGGACTCAAGTGCAAGCCAAAGTGTGGGGAAAGCAGTGAAAAAATTTCAATGTAACAGGTGCAAAACGAATCATGGCCCTCGAGAGTGCCCGGCATATGGAAGGAAGTGCGCGAAGTGCGGAATAATCAATCACTTTGCTGTGGCATGCAGGGTGAGAAATGTACGCCAAGTCGACGTGGTAGAATCTGACTCCTTGTCAGATACATCGTCAGTGTCCTGCTATGCACTCTCTGTGAATTTGAGCGTTAATTCGGTGGATGCTAGTTGTGATCCCAATGAGTGGGTTGAAAAGGTGGAGATCGGTGGAAAAGTGTTTGCAATGAAGCTGGACACAGGTGCTCAAGTGAATGTCCTGCCAATGCAGGCAATACAGAAGTTAGAGCAAAGTGGGGTTAGAATTAAACCCACAAGTGTGCGACTTGAGGCGTATGGTGGCATGACAATTAAGCCTGAAGGCATCGCCACTCTGAGATGTAATTATAAACATGCTGAATGTTACCTTGATTTTGTAATTGTAAACCATGACTTGCAACCCCTTATGGGATTACCGGGCTGTGTATCTTTGAACTTGGTTAAAAGGGTATGTACTATTGGCCAGCTGTCTTCAAAAAGTAAATTCCTTAAAATGTATATGTCTGTGTTTAAGGGTCTGGGGTGTGTACCACAAAGGTGCAATATAGCAACAGTAGAGAATGTGCAGCCGACATCAAGGCCACCTAGGAGGGTGCCTTCGGCTCTAAAAGAAAGGTTAAAGTTAGAGTTGGAGAGGCTTCAGGCAAAGAAAATAATTTCTAGGATAGAAAGCCTGACAGGTAAAGAATGGCTCAGTAACCTTGTTATTACTGAGAAACCAAATGGGGACTTGCGTCTTTGTCTTGACCCTGTTGACTTAAACAAGGTTATTATTAGACAGTACCACATTGTTCCAACTGTGAGTGACATAGCTGAGAAATTGAGTGGCAATAAATATTTCAGTGTATTTGATTTGAAAGAAGGGTTCCATCAGGTAAAATTAGATGAGGAGTCCTCCCTCAAATGTGCTTTCACAAGTCCCTTTGGTTGCTTCAAATATCTAAGATTGCCGTATGGTATTGCTTGTGCCCCTGAAATATTTCAGAGAATGGTAGAGCAAAATTTTGGTGATATTCCAGGTACCATTATCTACATTGATGATATCTTGTGCATGGGTAAAACAGAAGTGGAGCATGATAAGGTTGTTGAACGAGTTGTTGAAAGAGCTAGGGCACTGAACATAAAGTTCAATCCAGCAAAGTTGCAATATAAGGTGAAAGAAGTAAAATATGTGGGGCATCTTTTTTCAGAGGCAGGGATGAAAACTGATCCTGAGAGGGTGAAAGCACTTGTAAGCCTAGAATTCCCATCTAATGTGAAAGAATTGCAAAGAGCAATGGGAATGTTTAATTATGTGTGTAGTTTCATCCCTAACATGGCAACATTAACGGCCCCTCTGCGCGAATTGCTAAAAGCAGGGACAGAATGGAAATGGCTCCCCTCCCACAGCCAGGCATTTCAGAAATTGAAAGAGAGTGTGTCAACAGCCCCAGTTCTGGCATCATTTGATCCATCTAAAAAAATTACTATTCAGTGTGATGCCTCTCAATCGGGTCTAGGCTGTTGCTTGTTACAAGGAGAAGGTGGGAGTAAGGGGTTACAGCCTGTTGCTTTTGCCTCGAGAAGCTTGAGCGAGTGTGAGCAAAATACTTATGCTCAAATTGAGAAAGAGTTGCTAGCCATTCACTTTGCCACCACTAAATTCCACAATTATATATATGGGCTCAATGTAGATGTCCAAACTGATCACAAACCACTTGTGTCAGTAATGAAAAAAAGAGTAAGTAAGATAGGGTCAGTAAGACTCCAAAGGCTAAGACTCAAACTGCTGCGATACTCCTTGAATGTGTACTACGTCCCTGGAAAGGATTTGCATATTGCAGATATGCTATCAAGGTCATACATCAAGGGGAATGTTGAAGATGAGCCTGAAATACAAGAGATGGTTCATACCATCAGTAGGTATCTTCCCATATCTAGGGAACAGAGGGAAGAGTTTCAGAAAAACACTAACACTGATAAAGTTTTAAGTGAAATAATCAGAATGTGCACTAGGGGGTGGCCAAATTATGGGAAAATATCCACAGCACTTCAACCTTTCTATAAGCTAAGAGATGAGCTCTACATCGAAGATGGACTAGTTTTCGTGGGACACAAAATTGTAGTACCTAATGCTCTTAAATCCTATGTGCTAAAACTACTGCATGAAGGGCATGGGGGGATCGAGAAGACTCGCATTAAAGCTAGGGAGCTATACTATTGGCCTGGAATGTCAAGGGACATTGAAACCGTAATTAATAAGTGTGAAGTATGTAATAAGTTCCAACCCAGAAAGCGGAAACAGCCATTACTCCCTCATGAGGTACCTAAGTTGCCATTTGAAAAAGTTGCATGTGACATTTTAGATTTTGCCAAGAACCCCTATCTTGTCCTTGTTGACTATTACTCTAAATGGTTGGAATTAGTTCCTTTACCAAACAAAACTACTAGTGCTATAATAAATGCATTACAGATCATTTTTGCGACTCATGGAATTCCCAGGGAATGCATTGCGGACAACATGCCTTTCATGTCATATGACTGTCAAAAATATTTCAGAGAGAAGGGGATGGAGTTGAGGACAAGTAGCCCCCATTACCATCAAAGTAATGGGCTTGCAGAAAAGGGTGTGCACATTGGCAAACAAATTCTTCGGAAAAGCCAAGAATTAGGTAAAGATTTCAGGGACCTGTTAAGGGATTATCGGAATTCTCCCCTAAAAGGGCTTAACGTGTCCCCAGCCCAAATATTGTTTAGCCGTCAACTGCGCTCCAAGCTTCCTGTCACAATGGAAGCTTTGAAACCAAGGGTACAAACAGGTATATATGAAGCACTCCAGGCTAAGCAGGATAAAGTTAAGGAATACTATGACAGAGCCTCCAGGAGGCTGGTCAAGGAATTCAAAAGAGGAGATAATGTATGGATTAAGGCAAGAAATAATGAATGGTGGGAGCCTGGCACTGTTATGGAACAGCACAGATGTCCTAGGTCTTACTTAGTTAAAAATAAGTATGGTAATGTTGTAAGGCGTAATGATGTTCACTTACGCCATAACCTATCTAAAAATGTATCATTACAAAGACCTCTCATGCTATTAGAGGAACATATGGCACCAAGAAATAGTGATACTCTTAGAAGCCCTCAACTCGCCAGAGAAAACAGAGGTACTTCAGGTGGTCTCAGGAGTCAGAGGACACCTGTTGAAAAAAGACAATCAGAGACTACCAATTCCGAAATTGGGACTACCAGAAGTGGCAGAAGGGTGAAAGCTCCTGTACGCCTCACCCTGTAAAGGGGGAGGTGTTGTAGTATACTCTTATGGGGTTGGTACCCCTGTGCTCGACACATACCTTCCACCGGAAGTGACGTAGCCCGGCAGAGGTCAAGATGGACTATATCTAAAAGCGTGACTCAGTGTGATCTACAACAAATATATTACAGGTTGTTATGCTTGCTTATTTGTTGCCTCTTGAAATAAACATCTACAACAGTAAGACATTCCAAATCAAACATACAAGTCTTTTAAAATTTAGTATACAGTGAGATTCCATTGACATATAACTAGTCAATTGATCTAAAAATTCTTAATCACTGGCTATATCACATTCTGGGTCACTGGATATTTTCACCAGGGAGATTAATTCTTTTACAAGGCTCACACCTCAAAATACCACATATATCATGCATATCATAAAAAAATTTTCTTTAGAACAAATATACTTGGAAATTAACCAAAATTCATTTCCTATTTGAAAAGTACATAAAAGGAGAACTTGAATAGTTCATGCAAATATTGGTCACTACAATCATCATAAAGGCTAGAGATAAGGAAAATGAGAAAATACGTTTTTTGTCAATTTTGCAGATTAAACCAAATAGAGGTTGAATAGGATAAACTGACACATAATTGTAAAGAACATTCCTGACAATTATGTACAATAAAGAAATGAGCACTCAAATCTCAACTTTGAAGCATAAAAAAAGAGTGAATGACCATTCGTAATTATTTACCCATACATTTTTATAAAAATATTTAAAAATTCTTAAAAAGGTTCAAGTAAAAAGCTAAACCTGTTCAACCAAACTGAAATTGATTGGGAATTGAGTTAGATTTGCACTTTAGCTTCCCTTACCAACAGATTCATATTTCAGCATCAACATTCTTTACTAACATCATTGGTCTTACCTAGAGATTATTGCCAATCCCGATTCACTTTTTGACATGCTCCAACTACCTTTGACCTCATCCTTCAATTTTTCTGGCACCCTTATCCTCAGTCATTAGGCATATAAGGTCCTGTATGAGCTTGTTAAATTACAATAATAATAACACTGATGTGTTAAAACCAAGGTCAATGTTTATCTAAATATGGAGTGTAAAATGTACCTACTTAGTTTTAAGAGAATTATTCTCACATGCCATAAATTTTCTCCAAGATGCAATAAATAAATCATAAAGTATTTTTTCTCATTCATCACTTTTCTTTAATACTGTAGGCCTTCACTAACTCTAGATGCCTTATCATACTATGCTTACTGTATCATGATTTTACATAAATTTTCTCATGCTGAGTAAAAATGAAATTAAGAGATTAAATGATTTACAGAATAACCCAGTCTATCGATGCTCTTCAATATTTTTAATTATACCAGGGACAGGGTAATTCAGGGTTGATCCATTTTTCCCAGCACTCTATCTTCTACAAGTTTCCTTCACAAATTTGCTAAGTTTCTGTCTTTAAGTCAAGAGTTATTATATTACTCACATATCCTAGACCCCTGCAGCAAACATATAAGGCAAACAAATGCCTATCAATGCCTTGCCCAGTCATTGCTTGTCGGTATAGCTCTTGGTGCTTGTTAGCTGCCTTGCGAAATAATTTTATCTTCTCCTCTCGAGGTATATTTTCATCAGACATTGACCTTCAAAAAAAGTTTCATCCATGAAAAAATATACACTGATACTTTTGCAAGAAATAGATGAATGGGCAAGTAGACTGACATGAAGTGTGAATGTGCATCCCTCAAATTCAAAAAAGACCAAATTAGAAAGTGCCAGCTTAGCTGTACTTTTACTGAAGGGGAAAATTTCAGAAATATCAGGCCCAAAGACTCAATTCATTCCTGCTTAATAGAACTATTTATTTATAATAAATAGAACTTAGATTGATAAAAATATATATTCAAAATATTTTTCCATTTCAAAAGTTACATTAAGGTCAGCAGGTCCAATTTTTTGTGGCTTTAGCTTTCATTTATCCTATGTTAAACTAAGTACTATTTCACCGTCAATGAAATGGAAAGCATGTGCCAAGCAATGGTTGATTGTGCATTAAATAAATAAGTATCATTAACTGAAAGCATTATGGAACAAGATGGTCCATAGCAATTTTATTCTTTCACAATAAACTTGATCTGTGACAATTAGAGAGATCAATAGTCTACTTAAGCCAATAGTTTCTTTTCAGGAGAATTGAAATATCAGATATCTCAGAGGAAGGAGATATATTCTTCAATAAATATTTATAAACAACATTTATGGGTAGCATATAAATACAAGATTACCTGCATTAATATTGATTATAAGGCCTACCTTACAAATGCAGCAACTTCTGATGTGCATGAGCGAACTGTTTCTGTGCGACCACAAAGAAATAGACGAGTCATGCTCGCCTCATAAGTTAAGGCAAACTTCTGCCTGCTCCCTGAGTCTCTATAATATGCAAGCTGCAAGGCTAATTGGATAAATGCATCTGGACTGACACCAAAGCCTTTCATTATCCCCTTCCCCCAAGCTGAATGCTCCTTCACAATCAAGTGTACATCAGCATTATTCTGAAAAAAAAAATCAGGATAAACTGACCAAAATTTAATACACATATACGAAACAGGGAAGAGTTGAATAACAGGATAAAAAAATGATGGAAATAAGTAACGATACATTGATCATACACTGCCATACTCTTCCAAATGTGGTACTGATGTTTCATTTTTAGATTTTACTATTATGACATTACCAATTAATTTCGAGTTTTATTTTAAGGGAGGTAATCTCTAGGGCAGTGTTTGCTAAACAGTGGATCCATCCCACTTGTGGGACTTCATAACCAACTAGGCTGCTCAAACAGACCAAAAATCACTTCCCACACTTAGTTCCTGTGGGGCTTTAATTTACAACATACATTATTCACTAATAAATGAGCAACTGTCATAAAAAACTGAAGTTCTCTTTGCAATATAGTGTGTATTGAATATGAAAAGTGGAATGCAAGAACCACTGCTCTAGAGAAGCAAAATTACATTTTCTAATAGGTAGGGCAGTTCTACTGGCAAAATTCATCTCTTGATCTCTTCAAAATGTAAAAGTTAACACATTATGCCCCAGTGACCAAAGGAATCATATTGTACTTTTAGTATCATATTACCTTTGGTCACTGGACATATGTTTGAATGTAGAATTTTGCGGAAAGATATTCAGTTCAGAGTTCAGTTCACCAGCAACGAGTGACTGAAAGTTCATTGCCAGTAATCTTACCCTGATATTGACCAAACGTGATACCAGGTGCCTGAGTTAATGATAAAATTTTCAGAGACAATGAACTCAGATGATATCATAAGTAGGAAAATAATACATCTCGTCAATATTATTCCCAAAAGTACCAAATTAATATGATTGGAGTATATGAAAGAAACTAAAAGTTGAGACTACAACAGCCAAAGCCTTGAAAAAGAATTAAATACAAGTTTAATTTAAAATTATGGCAAAGAACTACACCTCAACATAAATAAGGGGCACAAACCATAATACAGGGTGCGGCAGAATGACCTCCCTGATTTGGGATGAAAATAAAAACTAAACCAAGCAAGACACAAGAATAATGTATATTTTCTATGTAGCGCATACAATGCAGTTTTAGATTAATTACTTTTAAAAATGACGTCATTTAATTGTTGACCATTATTGGCAATACACTGTTTAAGTCTCTCCCAGTAATTTTCCATGACTCTGTGGGTCATTTCGGGTGGAATAGCAGCAACTTCTTGTGTAATTGCCGCCCTAAGGGCTTACGGAGTTTGAGGACGATGTCGGTAGACCTTAGATTTCACGTATCCCCAGAGAAAGAAATCGCACGGGGACAAATCTGGAGAACGAGGGGGCCACCCTATGTCACCACGCAAGGAGAAAAGGCACCCAGGAAACATTTCTCTCAGAATTCCGAGAGATTGACGAGAGGTGTGGGATGTCGCACCATCTTGTTGGAACCACACATTTCCCTTTCCATGTTCATCAAAAAGATCACCCAATCTAGGCCTGAGAAAGTTCTCAAGCAGTGCACAATATCCAGCGGATGTTACCGTTACAGTTACACCATTCTATTCAAAAAAGTACGGACCCCACACACCGAACTCAAAAATGGCACACCACACTGTAACCTTAGGACTGTGGAGCGGTCGTTGGTGAAGTTCCCGAGGGTTATTTTCTGCCCAATATCGGAAATTTTGCTTGTTGACCATTTCTGAAAGGTGGAAATGTGCTTCGTCCGTAAAGAGAAAAACGTTTCTGCGAGAAAGGTTTCGAAGTTCTCGACATAAAGCGGTACGGGTTCCACAATCTTGTTCATTCAGTTCTTGTGTGACTGCAATTTTGTACGGGTGCATTTTGAGTTCTCGGTGCAGAATTCTCCAAACACTTCGGTCCGATAGCTGTAGGGCAGCCGCATGCTTCCATGCAGAACGCCGTGGAGATTTTTCAACCGAAGCTCTCACAGCAGCCACATTTTCCGGTCCTGTTGCAGTCCGGGGACAGCCATGAGATGTCCGCTTTAACGCACTACCTGTCTGTCTAAAGTTTGACACCCAATTGCGGATTGTTTTTTGATCGGGAACGGGATCATGTCGAGCGAGCGAAAAGCGAACACAAAAGGCACGCTGTGACGAAATCAACGATCCGCCATTTTGGATAAATTCCTCTACAATGAAAGCACGGTGTATTCCCGACCACGCCATGCTGTAAACTGCAAATGGCATGAGCAGAGCTGTCTTTATACCCATGCGCCACCGCAGTACCCCCACCCGGCCCCTGGCAACAATGCTCTCAAATCGGGGAGGTCATTATGCCGCACCCTGTAATTACTCTACATTGTAAAATATTTTCATTGTTAGAACATTTTCCATTGAAGGCAGTTCTCCAGCATGCAGAATCTCACCTTTACAGAGAAATCGTAGGCTTGGCTCACACTTTTCTGGATATCAGTTGAAACTTCCCACAGTAGCCAAGTAGGCTGTTTACATTTTGCCTGCTGGAAAGGCCTCTGCGGTGGAATACAATGTCCCTTCTCGGTGTAAAGTCGGTCAGTTACTCTGAAAAAGGATGTCATAAGTATCTCTTCACTAACTACCAGTAGATGTGAGGCATAAATAATTAGGCACTGGAACCTCACTCTTTAGTCATGGCATATTCCCACATGTGTCCAATAATCGGAGCATCAGCCATGGTATGCTCAGCATTTACTCCACATTGGCCATTACCAAACACTACGAGGTTAAAACACTTGTCGAACCATAGAGAAGAACCATCTCCATGAAGTAGCCAGGATGCCTTCTCAGAAAATGGTGGTGGGGATTCCTCAGTCAGTACTATCTGTAAGAGAAACAATTTAGCAAGTAAAACCAGAGGGCTCAAGCCTGGATCTAGTTTTTAAAGCTAAAAACCAATTATATGGGGCCTCTCTCTATACAATTAAATAAATCACATAGTTTAATACTCAGACAGGTAATACAAGTTTTTAATATTATTCTCTGGGTGAGCAATTCTCAGGAACAACAGTAAACTCTCAATTTACAAATTGAGACCGGAAAATTGGCACTTCGTAATTTCGAATTTTGTATTTTCGAACATTTTAATAAAGTCTGGAAAACAATTTTATTTTTGTTTTTCTAACTTTTGTTCTCTTCAGCAACATTGTATAACTTTTGTGGTCATTCGTGAAAGCATTCTTAAAAGACGCATGTCTTAAAAGATCGTAAAATAAGTACCTACTATGTCAATGATTTTAAGTCGGCGATCATAGTGTTGGCAAAATTTCGTCCCTGTATTGAAAACGTATATAAAAAAAAGTTGAACATTGTGAAATAAGAATTTTATTTTCGGAATAGTCATTAGAGATGGGAATCTTGTATGCTAAAAATAAGCATTTGCTTCAAAAATCTACGCTTTTATGATGGCAGCTGGCCCAACCACGTTTTTGTTCTTCTCTTGCCCAATCATAGCTATAAAAAAGGACGGAACTAAGCCCATTTCTAGAAAAAAATCATTCACAGGTTATTACTTGTAGTGTCTTCAGACTATTGTCAGCGGCATAGATGATCTTGGGAGATAATATTGTATCTTTTCTACTACTAAGACCTTAATGACAAATGGGGTGTGATTCGGCATATATTCCGCATCGTCTCCTCAAGGATATGACGGCTGGGGAGTTCGGGTTTACGGTGCATTCGGAGTTGTGGAGAGGACAGATCCCAGTTTTGGGTGTACCTTTATCTGTCTTGCTGAGCTTGAAGTGGGAAGGGGATGGGAGAATAGCATCACGGAATGTCTGTGAAGTTCCTTCCTCTTCTTCTGGACATCCTTGGGGGCCCTGTGCAGGTGGTCACGGGTGAATCTTCGAGGGATATGGGGGGGACAGGAAGGAAGCTAAGGTGGTCAGAGTGCGAGAGGAGGGGTCTATGACCCTCCTGATAACAAAGGACGCCGCATCCCTGACCATCCCCATTCCATTCAACACCCGGAGTGGTTCCAATCAGCCACCGCCATGCACCCCCCAGGGTTGCCCAGAAGAAGAAGAATGTACCTCACAGACGTTTGATGACGCCATCCACCGACCCCCTCCCCTCCTTCAAGCTCGCTAAAGAGAGATAAAGTTACTAGAGGCCTGAAAACGGGTGCAAAATAAGGGCGAGGGTCGCCCACCTGTGTGCGAGATAAAAAGAGAGAGGCTCAATGCGAAGACATGATGGACTTTTCCGAAGAATCACGAATGTGACCTGATGGAGAACTAGCCAAGTATAGGCTGTCAACCGTTGGCTGGGCGGGCAACCGCCCTAAGATCGTCACCACCACGTTTCTTTCTCAAGGGTGTTTGCAGTTTGCAATATTGCCGGGCGAGCAACCCGGGTACCCGCTTATGACCTGGCCACCTGCCTATGATGCGGGCACCTGGGGCGAACAGGTAATGTCGGGTGTCTATGTCACACGGCAAACATGGGTGAGGGCATACGGTACGGGCAGTCGAGGGTCTCCCGGATTTGGCGCCTCTTTAAGATACACCCGCAACTCGGAACTTTCCTCTCCACAAAGAGACCCTTTTCCCCCCACGCACCATAACCCTTAACTCCCCGGCCATAATAATCCTCACCCCCACCAATATCACCCACCCAAATTTCCTAACGGCATCACCCACCCTCACTCAACCCATCCATGCTACAAGATTTTGGTGCGGACAGCCCCTTCACGGAGAGCTGAGCTAGGATTGCTCGCCTAAAAGACAAGGTGGGGTTCACAGAGAATTTGAACTGCCATAATTCCAGATGCACGGCAGCGAGCATGGTATGTGCCGTCACACGTAAGCTTTAATTAAAAGAGAACCGTGCACATTATGAAAATGCTGGTAACACGTAAAACCAAAAATAGCCAGGATAAATAATAGCATTAACTATGATATCCACATTACTCAAGGTCTAATTGATATGCGGAGTTACATGCGGAAAATAATGGGGAGATACTGGCATATGTGGGATGTGGGCATACGTGAGAATGCACTGCTATTCACGAATTTCATTTTTTATGCACCACAATCGGCAACACTGATTTGTTCGGTGTCTACGCAGTTAAAAATAGTTTTGCTGAAGCAGTTTTTCACCGAGGTTCGTAAAAACGAATTCCATTTGTTCCTTATGACCAGACCCGAACTTCGCAATTTCAAAAACTTGGTATTTTCGAAACTTCGTATTTTTGAAACTTCGTATTTTCGAATATTAACATGTTATTACTATAGGATTTTCGTCGAGACCGGCCGTTTTACTTCATATAATCGAAATTTCACATTATCATGCTTTGTATTATCGAGAGTTTACTGTATTAAGGTTACAGGAGAGTTTGTGAAACGTCCAATGGTGTAGGCATCTTACAGAGATCTTCTGTTTAAATCTCAACAGCATTTGAATAGATTCTTGGCAGGAGCCAATTATATTTCCTTTGCCTCCAGCAGTAACTAACTTCATAAATTCTGGCCAACAGAAAATCCCAAAAATATGTATTTGCAGTTGCATCCAAGAGACCAAAAGATCCAAAATGTACAAATGTGATAACATTCTAGTCATAAAAAGGTAGGAAGAAGAAAAGAAGTAATGGTAATAACCTAGGAGAAAAATTAGGTAAGATGAGGAACTCAACACTATGTGAGCAAAATCACAGATTTATTGATTAAATATGATCATGAATGTAGATGTAGATTTTTACTAAGAGGACAAAATTCTATTAGCAAGCATTTGTGATGAAGAAGGTAATAGAAAAATATGCCACGAATGGAAAATAAAACACCTAGTCTAACAGTGTTTAATATTTGCAGGTATTAATGACAATGGAAGTTTACAAGGTAAATCTAGATTTAAATGGGTACCCTAAGTTACAGTTCCCAATGTTCTTCCATTTGGATAAACAATTTTTCCTTCCTCTTAATGGAAAAAATTAAAAACAAATCTTAGGCACAAATAGAGCATTAGTGGTACTTATTTGGGGAAAACAAAATAAAAGCTGATATAATTAAGGATAAGTAGGAGGGAAAAGAGGAAAGAAGGTTAACAATTTTGCACAGGTATTTGCCTACTATTGATAATGGTGTCGAAGGATGTGAAATGTCATTTCCAATACTTAGTACACAAGTACTGTTCTTGAAGTGATCTCTAACCACCAAACTAAGTTGATTCACAATCACAAATATGCATATTTAAGCAGATGTCAATATCTACAAAACGCTTAAATAATCACCATGAATGCAGCTTTTTCAATTGTTTGAAGTGTTTCCAGGTTTAGGCCAGAGGAAAAGTGTTGCTTCTGAATGTTGGCCCACTCTGCCCGAGGTAGAGCTGTAAGAGCTGGCATCCTTCGCCATTCCATGCATACAGAGTCTAAAAATTTAAGAATATTTCAGAATGTATGTAAAATGGGTGAGAAAAATTATCGTTTACAATATAATTCTCTTTAAAGTTTTCTCAAAACCCCTTGGACAAAATCATTTTCACATGGAGATATAATTGCTAACATTTCACCTTACTTGTCAATTACGTGACTGAAATCCAAATGATGAATTCTGGCCCAATGCTTTTCATATACCCTGATGCCACAATATATTGTTTTTAAGATTTCAAGGGACTAATGCAAGCGAATACAGCTTGCATTTCATAACATCATAAACGGTTTCATTTCTATAATAAAAGTGATAATTGGCTTTGAAAAATTAATAAGAATTTGAAAATTATTTTAAACACGACTTTCCCTAAAGCCAACACGACCCCCACACTTTTTTTTCATTACATAGACTTACAATATCCATTCAAGAATAAAGGCTTTCAAGAGCAAATATTGCAGAGAACATAACTCTAGAAAGTTCTAGGTTAATCGGTTACTTTATATGAAAGTCTGAGAGAGATAAGAGTTAAAGAGACAAGTTGGGGAGAACAAGAAAGAAGAAGATAGAAATTTCCAAAAATCATCCTTCACATATTTCACACTTAATTCAAACATACTATAATTTCATAAATGTGATGCATCATAGAAACAAATAGGCATTACCCCCTAATTAATTAGATGGATTCATTCACCAATTAAGTGTAATTAGTTAAAGCTTATGAAAAGCAAATGTGATGACAAATGAATATCTAGTAAAACTAGCTATAACCCCACTAAGTTAATTCCATGATTAAACCACAGTGTGATGGTAATGAAATTTAATAGCCACAATATATATTTGGTAGATATCCAAGTAGGTGTTTTTGGTATCCCTAGTCAAAATATTTTATCTTTTTACATTCATCTTTAAAGAGGGCATCAGAAATAGCAATAATGTAGTCAATAAAAGTACATTCAAGATTACATAGTCCATTAAAATTTTTATTCAAGTCATTCTTTATCGAGTCAGCTCAGATTACCTGAAATGGGGACTTACTGTGTTGCACATAAATTATACAATATCCAGAGTTGTTTACGTCAAATTATACAGGGTGAAAGGGATCTACTAAAAAAAACCAATGTGAATTACATGAAAATATCGGTTCAATAAATATTGTAATTCATACTATTTTACCTTTGTGCTTCAAAGAGTGCTCATCAATCCAATTAAACTGTTCTTCAAATGCTGTTGGACTGAGCAGTTGATTACGTGAGTCATAAACATCCACACGATAATAAAGACCTCTAGAATAAACAACTACATGCCGAGACTCAGATGAGTCAAAGTGAACTAACTCATCCTCATCTTCTCCAGGTCTCCTAGAAAGAGATAATTTTTATTATGAGCCTAAAAGGTAATTTGATTGTCAAAAGGTCATTTTGAGAAAAAATTTATTCTTTGAAAATTTGAAATTTTGATATTGTTATGAAATTTCCTCAGATAAAAAATACAGTGAAATAATATACCATTTTCCTAATATTTCATTTAGAACAGAAATAATTTTACTTGTGAATATTTTTTTCAACAATGGCATAAGCTGCTTAAATTTAAAATACCAACCCAGAGATCGTTCATACACACACTAGAGGATAAAAATACACGCAAGAATGGATCATGGAGGAATTCTACACTGGACTTGTGGCTCCTCAGCAATTTTTAAAATAACATAAAATGCAAGTCCACAGCAGATTCATAAATACTGAAAATTAATCAATATCAAAAGAAAAACAAATATTGACACTTTCTCGTAATTATTTCTGAGCCTGCTGATGACAAAAAAAAAACCAGTTCCCTTAGTATAATACAGAGGCTATAATATAAAACGTAATAGAACAATGATTAGAACATCTCTACATGCCGTGTACAATACAAAATGGAAGAAGTCATTTTTCCCAAACCCGTAAATCTTAAGGGGAAAAAAGTTGCAGAGGGGGTTAGAAGGAGTGCACACAAAGCAAGGGAGCTCTCTTTCACTTGATTTTGTATGAGTGATTGAGAGCTCCCTTACTTTGTATACACTCCTTCTATTCCCCTCCCACCCCACCCTTTTTTTCCTCCACCCCGTAAGATTACAGCTTTGGGGAAGATTTCTTCTTCCATTTTGTAAAGTGTAATACTCAGGTATGGTGTGGCAACATCAAAGCTGGGAATATTAGTGGTAGTGGTTTATTTTACGGCTTGGAGCATACAAGGAACTGCATTATTCTTTTATCGGTATGCAGAGATTTGCCAAGTCATGCCTGAAAATTTCAATTTATTTCTGACCTTGATAAATGGATGGACATATAAAAAATCAAAGTATGTTGTTTTCACAACATTACACTATATCAATTTTTCATAGAGTAAGAAAAAATGGCTTTGGCTGACAGACCAGCCAGCTGGCATTTCTCACCCATACCCCAAGGACTGATGGATCAGCCACTTTAGAAGTTATAATGAAACTGGGATTTATATCAATTAATAACAAAAAAACATTTTGAAATTCACCTGATGGTTGAAAATATGCGTTCATACTGTGCCATGCAAAGTGGAATGGTCGACCGCAGAGAGAGAGGACGAAGCTCTTCTCGGTCAATCATCCTTCGGAAGACAAGAAACAGGTGGGCCACGGTGGCAGCCCTGGCTCTTGGAAGGCTAGTAGGCTGCCAATGGCTATGGTCACAGCCATAGAAATTGGAATTGTTGGCGAGAGACGAGCGAGCATGCAGGTACACATATTTCTCCCTGTAGGAAGATATATATGTCATAAGAAGAAGCATGAAAACAATGCCTAATAATTACATCAGTGTATGGGCAATAAATATAAAATCACTTAAACAAGGGATGCTAGGTTAAGGATATTTAAGATATAGAGAATTTACACAAGAGAAAAAATCATTCACCTTGATCAGGAATTGAACCCAGGACCCCTCAATATCCAGTCAGGTGCTTTAACTAATTAAGCTACCTAGGTGTCCTCCCCAGAAATTATGGTGTTCCAGGTTCAAGTCCTGGTCAGGGTGAATGATGTTTTCTCGGTGAAAATTCTGTTGTTTTGCATTACTGCAGGTAACTCTGTTGAGATTTTTTGGCTGCTAGTTCATAATCCTTGAATTTATTACACATAAAACTTGTCATACCATATTCAATGCCTTCTGCAACTGGGATAAATTAGAAAAGGCATAAAACAGTCTTTCATTTCATATGTCATTATATATTAATTATCTTAATTTAACCTTTTCCACTCGGGTGTCAAGTGATACTCAACACAGCATTGCTCACTACCACCTAGCGTGTCAAGTGTCACTTGACACATGACACGTGAAATCCAGGGGCATTTAAAATTGAATTCTTTGGTACTTCTGGTATAGAGGGTGAAAAAATCCGAGTGGAAAGCATTAAGAGGAGAGAGTAACAATTTTATGCCCATCACACTACACTACCACACTCACATTAACCAGTAAATTACTAACAATAATTCTGTGAGTCCACAAAAATAACAGGAATTTCAAGTATTTTCTAAGGAGACTGAAGAATTAGAGACTTGAAAAACATATTTCCAGAACTTGGAAATAAAGATAAGACAAAATTTTGATAGAATTTTTGATGTGATGGAGTAAGGACTCAATAATTGAGGTCATACATTAAGGATTATCATTATTATCTATCATTATACTACTCTATCCGTGAATAACTCATTGGCTCTCACATTGAGAAAATTGCACTACCCATACACATATATTAAAATAAACATGACTTGGCATCTAAGCAAGAACATGAGCACATAAAGAGATGTTCACGATTGGCAAAAATGACGATTAAAGAAAAATGTAAACATTTAATCTTTTGAATTAGACATAAATTGGATAAAGGTATCCATAGGTAGAGGATGTGGTAATATAGTGTGGAGACCATTTGACTTCCGACACAAGTTGAAATACAGAAGAGGTAATTCCGAACACAGAGCTATTACGACTATGTGATTTATTTATAGCAGATCTCTCTGGGAAACTACAGACGGCACAGGGAAAGAAACTGGCCCTCCCATCCTGAAGTGCGGAATTCACATGCAGTGGGCTACTTTGGTAAGCACTATCCTCACTACACAGACCAACCTTCGGGTTGAACGCCATGATTTGGTGGTCTGCAGTAATCCGCCGACTTTAGGCAGTTCCACAGCAGTACATATAATTTGGATCAAAACAGAAATATGATATTCATAGAAAAATAAAACTGTAAAAATCGGAAGATTCACTAGTTAACTGACTCGGAATAATCCGGTGAAGTGGGTAATGAAAGACCACACCATCACGTTAGTAGCGCAATTTCTTTGTAATTTTTTTCTAGATACCTCAACCACGTGGTGCTTCCGATTCTTTCATGCGGGTATCCAACGAGCATTACAAAATTTTCTTACGCCCCCGGTCACGCAACGCATTCACCCGAGACCATTGCGTAAGAACTGTCTTGAAAGCTACCGAGAGAAGTTTTCTCATGCCTCTTGCCAGGTCCCACAACACCATTCTCTCATGTCAAATATCCGAAAATCCACAGAAAAAATGAATCGCCACGCCATTCCGTTTAACGGACTTGAAAGCATCCTTCACAGATAGTTTCGCCGACGTTACTTCGATAATCGTTTCCGACAGGGAAATAAGTTTTTAAATGATAGCTATTTAGACGGAGAGGCTCCAAAAAGAATGAAAAACGGGTGCGTTGTATCGTTTTATTCAAAGGTTACCCGGCAGAAAAAAGTGAAAACGGCACCGTCCATCACGGGCGAAATAGATAAGTTACTGACCAGAATAGGTTCTCTAGGAGGAAGTAATATTTTGAATTAAGGCAGAATCAGTTAGATTTACTGAAAAATCAGAGGTAAAATGGAATACAGAGATTTTATACGCTTGGTCGATGATTCTACAAAGTGGGAGCTACAGAAAACTCAACATCGAATGCGACAAAGGCAGGCAGTAGGAACACAGAATTATTAACAAAAGGACGGAAAAGAGGTTAAGCCAAAACGAAACGAAAAATGGTTAAATGATATCTTAGAGGTAGCTCAGTTCGGATTACGTCACGGGAGGGCTTATGATGCAATGGGGTCGTTTACCATATTTTTTTTATTGCCGAATCTGATAGAGTTTGTAAAATAAAAAGACCCGTATTTTTCTGTTTTCTGATCCGTCAATTATTTATCGAGTTATAAGCAGCGAAAAACTGATGCTTTTAACCCTTTCGGAAAAGTGGGCGTGGTGCAACCTCTGACGTATAACGACTTAGTCCAATCACAACTGAGCCCGCGGAGCTACTTTGCCTTATCGCAATGGGGGGGTCACAGCTGACTCTGCCAATAAGACAGTTGCGACAGCATCTGTGCGAGCAGACCTTCCGAGAACCCCCCTCCACTTCCTTCTTTTCCTCGAAAAGCAGTCAAGGACGGGAGGAAAATGAAATCACTGTTATCACAGCAGCTTTTTCGGTGGGCGTCACCTTTTTCCAATTATAATTTTTGATTTATGAGTGAATGGTTGTGGTTAAAAGATTATTTTTTTCACTAAAATTCTTTTTTTGTTTCCATCTAACGATTTCGTGTACGAAATTGCGATTTCGGTTCCGAGTAAACGCCCCCATTACAGTGATGAGAATATAAGCCAAAAGAAAGGCAGAATATATAATAACGGAATTTTTGGAGTTTGTTGATTTCAAGGCGTTGGACAGTACTGCGAAAGTGAGGGGACACATTAAGACAGATAGGAGTAGATTGGGCGAACAGTAGTTTGATTCAGATTTCATGATTGTTTTAGACGAAGCGATCCTTGTGAGAGGTTATAGGGTGGGGCTATACAGGGCTACCCGTTATCATTGGTGGGATAAGCCAAGTACAGAAATAAAGGTCGGAGAAAGTTGATAAGGTTTGTGGGTTACCAAGCTTTCAAATGATACTAGAATCGTTAAAAAAAAATCCGAGCAAAAGATACGGAATTATGATAACCCTTAAGAAATCTAAATTAATGAGATTTCCAAGACCAAAGAAGGCTGCAGTAAACAAAATTCGGGGGATATAAACTAAAGCAGGTAGAAGGATTTAGCTCGTGGGCAGTATCTTGGAGGAACAACGGGTCTTATACTATACTAGAAGTACTATAAGCACTTCATGTCCCGTTAAACTTACCTAAAGAAGCTGAATGTCAATTATAACTTCATCACTTAGTCCGTATTGTGCATACTGTGATACGACTAGACCCTACTGCTTTTCATAAAGATAAGAGTCAACAACTCAGAAAGGGCAATAAACATTAACCTATGACATTAATTGCACTACATGAAGAACGAAATTGGGTAGAAAAAATTTATTATAAAATGATATTGACACAATATTCCTTTAATTGATTGGATTACAGTAGAATTTAACTTAGAATTGAGAAGTGGCACCAAAAATTTCCGGCCTGACCTAAGTCGAGGGGGTTTCAGAAACCAGTATATTTCCCATCTGACATATATGTATAAATTGGAGACTGCTTAGAAAGACTACATTTTTACGTTATGATCTACATTACACATAATATTTTTAGCGTTAATGTAGGCTTCAACCAATAAAGTCAACTTACCACCAATCTGATACGTAGTTAGGTGACCACCAACTTTTTAAGACTAATAATTTTTGCAATTTACTTCCTAGGTTCATTTCGAATTCTCGGGCTTGTTCTTGCAGCTTCTTTAGTTCTTCTTCGGTGTGAAGAGGTTTCAAACTTGCAAGGAGTTTTTCTGCAAGGGAATTAACATTAAAATTACGTTAAAGACATTATCATTAAGAGAATGGGATCCGAATAGGGACTGGAAGCGATTTACAATTTCCAGTTTTTATAGGGTCACAAATATCTAGTTCTAAATAAATGCACGTACAAAGTTAACGCTTAAAATTCACGTGTTGTGTATAGCAATCTTGAAATAAATACCCCACAATTGCTAAGTACTGAATGTACGAATAGTAAACAAAGAAATCAGGTACCTGAGAATGCAATACTATCATGACTAACTATTCCCAATATAAATATTCATAAGAGCCAATTAATAATTTCCATATTTCCTGATTCTGTTCATTTAAAATTGGTATGAATATAATGACATATTCCCATGCTTTTTTGGCACACTTAAGAAAGTTTTTTCCACTGTCAATCTGAGACGTAATCATGCAAAAGAAATCTTCCCGTTATTGAAATAAGCTAAAGGACTATACTACAGTTTTTTCATTAACGATATAAAATATAATTATTTAACTAACACAGAAAAGGAAGAGATAGTAGGACCGAGCAAGAAAGATAAACTTACTCAGGGTCTGCTTGAGGGGAGGCACTGGCAGCAAAGGCAATGACCTCTGGCAGCTGAACAGGGACGGCTGATAACCAGACACTAAGCGAACACACACGGCCCATATCTTTATTTTTGTGGGCACTTTCTTTGGCGGAGCATCTGTAAGGACAATTGAGCAAAATATAAAAGGAGGATAATTAAGGGAATAGCCATAGGTCTTCGAGAAATTACAGGATACACTATTACTCCGAGACAGCGTCGCAGGGTAGAGGACAATTCACATACTCTAAAAAACTCAAGTTTGCTCTGCAGAAAAAATTGTCCCATTCAATTCTGCCTAATGGGGATCGGGTCAGAGAGGTGGCTGGAGTACTGGCCTCCCATCCCGAAGGCCGAATTGATGGAATCTCGGAAATTACAGCGATTTCTCATTGGTATACGGGCACCTTCTTGAGTGGCGTGTTGAGACCATTTCGAGTTCAGTATTCAGTCCGTAAGATGGGACGTAAAACCGTGGACCACTATGCGCATTTCATTAAGAGCTGGCTAACACCGACGCCCGGTTTCTCTTCACCCTTCCTCCGCTCCCTGGAAAATTCCTACCCCTACAAAATTACCCACCTATCCTAAAAGGCGCAAATTACCTAATAAATCGGTCGTATCCCTACAACTAACAAAAAAGGTACTACTACTCTATAATAACTGAGAAAAATTTGCAGAAAAATATTTAAATATTTACACCGATGCACGTGACGTCACCAAGAACTAAACCCGTAACCTAGCGTAATATTTCTTAGCGTAACCTTAGCGTAATATGGTAAATTCACCACTTTTCCCAGTCATCGATACTCAAGAAGCATGCTGCACCTACCAATTACGAAGTCGTTAGACGATGAAATTAACAGAATTCTTGTTTGTTTTTCGAAGGCACATCCTTGGCTGTTAGTCACCGGTATACCTAATAGCCAGGAGTAAAGGTCCATACAGCTTGAAAGTACCTTTTACTTTAGACCTATAAATTACTACGTTCAACTATCAATATACAGAGTAAGAGAGGTATTTTCCCTTACAATTCTGGAAATAACTTCGAAAAAAGAGAACGAATGGCAGTTGGGCACGACCTTTGGTTATAGCACCGAAGTGTACGAATTTTTAATGAGGTGAACTCGAGTGTTTGCCAACGAAGTCTGCTGCTCCCTGCATTTGATTGCCAGCAATAAAAATGAGCCATCAAAATGTCTCTTTTTAATATGAAACGGAAATGAACAGAAGGATTCAGGAAAGGGATTTCGTCGAAGGCATCCCGGTCAATTCTCACCGCTGTCATCTCAATGCCCGTTAATCGAGGTAGCATTTGAATAAGATTGTATGTGTCCTGCGATCTTTAATGAACGTGCTGCTCTAAAATTACATTACAACCATTTCTTTACCATACCACTGCTAATTTTTAGGGGAAATATTCATGCCTCTAACAATAAGAGTGAAGCAACAGTATCTCCCATGGTTACTGCACGCTCACTTGATAGATAATTCACCTACTCTATGAAATAGAACATATATATTACCTAGCTAAATTCAGTCCTTGACCAAAATGGTTTTGGTCACGGGGTATTCAACGCTGAGATACAACCTTTTTGTGTAGAATTAAATCTGATTAGAAGTACAGCAAAATAATGTAGGAAACCAAGTCTTAGTTATGGTAATATCGATACATTGAAGATATCAAATTTACAACGTAAAACACGTAACAGGCTCAGAATGGTTATAATATTCCATGTTCACCATATAATTTAAATCAATAGATATCCCAGTAAACAGCTGACATCCCATATAAACAGCTGATAAACAGCTGACATCCCATTTTAATAATCATTCAAATGTCGAAATTTATTTTGATGGGATATTAACGTATTTTATTGCATTGCAACATTCTGATTGAAAGCAATAACAATAACAAATATCATTATAGTAATAGCACTATTAATATAATTATAATGGACTAGATGAACTTACACATCCAGCCGTGGTAAGAAAGAAGCATCCTCAAAAGATATTGCCGGATCTTCATGAGAGCTAAGAAGAATGCAGTTGACACTATCCAGGACAAATTGGAAGCTTGCAGCCATAGCGGAGCGTCTGGAATACAAGAAAAATTTTTGTTAGACGAGAATATTAGGGTTCTTCCCAGTAAAAGTTGAAGAGAATAATATTTCAAGAAGCACAAAGGAAAATTTGAAAGCGAATAGCATGAGCAAGTAGCATACCTTTGGTAATTAATACCAACACGGGGAAAGACCCCTACGCTAAATCCTCGAAACACGGAAAAAAGTAGAACTATGCTATTAAAATTTTCACATGCAGCAAATACTTCTTAGTTTTGTTCTTCTAAAGATCAACGCCATCAAAAATTACGGTTCATGATTCCTTTCAACACGAAATTTGCTAGCGCGATAAATTCACGCGCAACAAACGGAACGCAATTCTGAAATGATTTCAACCAACCACTTGTTACTTCAGAAGCATACATTTTCGCAAAATTCAAATCGAAAGATCTAACTACAATACTTAACAGCAAGTAACCATTTTGCCATCCCACCCTGAAGAATCACGGTCAAATACCAGGAGGTCATTACAATTGATGTGGTAATTCATTGGTTGGTTAGTTATTCAGGGGAGGCGACCGACAGCTGAGGTCATTTGCGCCATTTAGGATAGGTTGGTAATTGGGTAATGGTAGGAGTTTTCAGGGAACGGAGGAAGGGTGGAGAGAAACCCGGCGTCGGCATTAGCCTTCTCTTAACGAAAGGCGCCAAGGGGACCACGGCATAACATCCCATCCGACAGACGGAGTACTGAACTTGAAATGACCTCCACTAGGTACTCAAGTGGGAACCGGTTTTCCACTGAAAAATCCGCCACTGCCAGGAATCGAACCCAGGCCCTCGGGATGGGAGACCAGTACTCTAGCCACCACACCAACCCGTGGTAATTGATTCCCGCACTCGTGCGCACTGATACGCTATGAAAAAAACGTCAGGCGTACGGGGCATAAGCCGATGATCGGAATGATAGTGAACTAACCAGCACTCCAAGATTCTCCGATTTCACATTAGATCCCCTTTCGATTCCTCCTATGACAAACGCGAATAATTAATTATAGACATTGGACCTTTTCAATGGGTAGTTCGATGAACTCGAAAGGCATATCTATGAAGTTTATGCTCTTCATCCATAGACAGAAAGGTAAATTGTACACTAAGAATCTTCAAACGTTCCGTAACTGCGGGAGAAAATGTAATGAACGAATAACAGCGCCAACCATTTGCCTTTAAATGACCTCGAAAACAGGAAGTAAATTTACGCTTTCACGGATCAACTGTCGAATGAAATTTTTCTGCCTTGGCTATCGATGAGATTTTAAAGCAGTACCAAAAATCAGCGCTGCCTACGTATGTCTTGGATTCAACTCGCAAGACAGAATGGAGGGGGGAATAATTATGGAGAACTTGATTCCCCAGAATTTTGGAGACACAATGGTACATTTAAACCACTATTCACCAATTCCATACCAACTATTCGCACAATCATTTAAATAAAGTACCTAGTTATAATCCACATTTTTTTAGCCCAGTTAGGAACCTATGGGCTCAGAAAGAAGGGAGCGCAAGCTTCCGACTGAAAAGAAACTAACCGAATCAGATCTCAAAGGAATTTCTTAAAGGAACCTAAAATCTTAGATGGAAGAAACGTTCTGCCAAGTTAGAAGAAAACACACGCACCAAAACGAGTCGGCTCGGTTCCCATTGCGAGATTTTAGATTCCAAGCGAAGCAGAGGCAATCGGAATTCGAGCTCCAGGCATCAGATGTGCATTTTTTTCACGAAGGTCCACTTTCCACGAAACACTATCTCCCCCAATGGTGCAATGGTTATCGGCTCACTTTCGAAAATACGAAAGATGAGAGCTGCTGGTATAAAAACATGATAGATACACTAGGGAAAAATGATTACAACATTACTCATACTGATCCATAGGTTAACGTGTTGAAGACAATGATATTCCTTCCGAAATTTGGGAAAGACCTGGGAGCGCTACCGGCAACCCCGTGCCACGCGACGTAGAATTAGCAACAGTACGATGATTTAGGCCACCAGGAACATCAGGTAATAAGAAAGAGGCATTGTGCGGGGAAACCTGGCGAGACTATAATATAACGACGTGCCGCAGGTAAAAAAAACGCATCACAACGAGCCGAGGACAGGATATCTAGATAAATTTCTACCACCGCCAGGTTGCAATTCCGGATCATCGGGTAGAGAGTTACTGATGTTTTCAGCAAATGAAACTCGAAACCACTTGCTTCTCACCCGGAAGTGACAATCATGTTGGATTATACAAAATGACTTCAGGTGGCACACTAAAAATTATACCTCCATTACTATAATGCGTGATTCCTGCAACCACGCGATTATTTTTTTCATTTCATTTTATAAATAAGCACAAAAAGCTCGTCCAGGGGATGGATCGTTTGCTCGCAAAGCGAAGCTGCGCCGTTCGCGAAGCGAAACGAGGTATATACCCGCTTTCCGGGGCGAATCTTTCGGAGAGAAGCGATAATTGACTAGGGCTGCGGCTTGGAAGGGAGACATCAGAAGGGCGCCGGGAGTGTGGTGGGGGGATGAAAGGGGAGGGGAAGAAGGGTTACATCACCGGCTCACCTCCTCCCGACCCTTCCATCGCGGCCGCGCGTAAGGGTGGCGCGTTTTCATCCGGGGCAGATGAGAGGAGTAGCCCCCCCCCCCCAACCGACCCCAAGGCATAATCATCATCATAGCGCCCGGTGAAAGTCAGTTGTTCCACGGCAGCTGATTGCGACACCCGAGTCCGGCGCCGGCACGCAACTCCTCCCCTCCGACGAATGGACGTCTACTGCGATTGCCGTCCTGCCAAGCCGGGTTCAAGGATTTTTTTCCCTCCTGAGCGTACGCACCACCGTAGTTGAGCCGTGAGGGTTGCGTAAGACCCCCGTTCGACGTGCACATGCGCACAGGATTGAAGGATGGAGGGGGTCGGGGGGTGGAGATGTAACGAGCGTCCGGGGACGATGGTGACTGTTTGCGCGAGAGGGGTCAAGTGGAAGAAAAAACTCCCGAGAGAATAATGCGGAACTCTGTCACCTCCCATCACCGACCGCCAAGCATTCAAAGAGATACGAAGCTTTTTATCATTGGTTGTTTTTTATACGGCTAGCAATGCAAGAGCGAAGGCGCTTGATGGCACCTGAGGACAGATCAGAAAAAATATAAAAATAGTCAAGGCCGGATTTCATAGGTCAACTTTAATTTCCGACACATAACAACATCCTCATGGCTTGAGATGACGGAATGCAAATTCGCTTCTTAAGCCTGCGCCATGGAGGATAATCTAAGATTTTATTACTATTTTATTGCACCCAAACACACTCGGAAAAAAACTTCTTCAAAAGACTGAAAGGCTCCTAATACTACCAATACGTTTTACCCTGCGAGCCGCCATAGGGACGTAGGATCAGTCGAATAGGTTCAAAGCACGGTCGTAGAGAAGGTTCTTCGATGTTCCTATTGGGTTTAATATTTTAATCACTTCGCTTCCATTGAATATTGCGAGAAATATCCCCATGAATATTATTCATTAAAGGAAGAGTGAACAAAAGCAGTGACGGAAATACGAAAAGATAGAAACCATATTATTATCAATTAGCCTCTCCAAAATAAGCAACAAAATGCATGTATGTTTGGAAAAGAGTGGCGAAAATAAATAACAAGAGCGAAACGGAACGTTGAGTGTGATGGCTGGGGAGCTAGCTTTCCATCCCGAGGGCTAGGGATCGAATCCCAACAGTGGCATATTTATGGTTACCGGTATACCAAAAATCTGCCACTGATATACCGGTCCCTACCAGTGCTGTGTGGAGAGCACTTCGAGTCAGTACTCCGTCAGTTAGATAGGATGTTAAGCTGAGGACTCCTTTGCCCCTTACGTTAAGAGCAGGCTAATGTCAACGCAGGGTTTTGCTCCACTTTCCCACCATTCCTTCAAATAACCCTACCCTGACCAATTACTCACCTAAACCACCTATACCATAGTGCAAATGACCTTAGCAGTCGGGCGCCTTCCCAGAATAACTACTTAGATAAGACCGACGCCCAAAATAAACAATGCTATCTGATTCTAAACCGTCCAAATGGACACTTTTTAACACGTCCGCTGGAACGCTACGACGTTCGACTGCCAGACCAGATGACAGTAAGAACAGAAAATGTCAAAGTCTATTGTCTATTTTGTTGTGAATCTATCACAGAATAGGTTTCACCATAGCTAGAATTTTGCAAGCAGAGATATTAATTTCCAATGACAGAAAACAAACATATGTTCCCACCCTTACAATTTTGCCAGTCGTTAAAAAATTGTTTCTTGTCATAAGATACGACACCTATGACGCGCATAGAAAAAATGAGTGACACGATAATGGCCAATAAACTCAAAGAATACGAATGAGCTGAGCTCGAAAAATAACATTTCATAGTATTTTAATTCAATTCATCCGCAAATTCTTTTTATATTGACGGAATAACGGTCATAGATGCGTTTACAACTCATTGTTAGATATTGAAGTTGCTGTTAACAGGGACCTCGTAAGACCCACTGACTCCTTCCAGGCATTTCCTGCTCTCTAAAAGCCTCTTGAGAGGCTTGAATCTGCTCAAAATCCCTTTCAACAGCCTGGTAACTTGTACTTGGCATGCTCATTCGTTCATGGGATCACGGGGGAAATGAGGCAATACCAGAAAGGTCCAGTGGCAGAGAAGCAAACGCAAGCGTCAATATCAGAGCTCTGGGAATAGAACAGTATGTTTCCTAATGTCCTTGTTCTGAATTCTCGAGTCCACCGCAGCATACGCTTAAAAGCCCGAAGAAAAGTGAACATTAACTCCCTGAGTAATATTAATGCTTCCAATAGCGCTAGCCATAGTAGTCTTCCTGCAAACCGTCTTCCATTCGACACCACTAAGAAATCTCGATCCGGAAATTGTACGGCGCGTCCACAATTAAAAATATCAATCGACGTATACATAAGGGAAGGCCAGAAAATACAAACTCACGAGGTTAAGTTACCGAAATTAATAACAAAAACTGTACATGAACTGGAAAACATTCTTAGTTTCCTTTCACGAGCTTAATAACGAAATTTGTGCCAGGATGTTATCTCTATGTAGCCTGACACAATTTTTTGACAATTTTGCTACGGCTTGTGCTATATCATGTAAAGAAAATGTTTCTTCATTCTCTTAATCACTAAATATTTCCTCGGTTCCGACCAGTTAGCACATTAAAGAGCAAGCATTTTCAGAATTGTCGGCAGGTAAAGAAATTTGAATGGGAAATGGGAAGGTTTAGGTATTTACTCTATGATGGGACGAAAGGTTAGGTAGATCTGAAACAACCACTAAAAAAGACTAATCGATCCATATTTCAGAAAGACGTCAGATTATTTCTTGCTGTATTGAAGAGTCCGTAACAAGATGTAAACGCAAAGGAATGAGAAAAAAAGGATACCGACCACCAAAAATGCTAAAGAAAAACGAGACGTTAACAATAGGCTCAGCTTCAAATCCCGGCTGAGACAGATTTTTCATTGGCATACCGGTTTCCAGTTGAATACTGTGTGGAGAGCACTTCAAGCACAGTACTCCACCCGTCGATTCGAACGTTTAACCGTATACCCCTTGGCGTACTTCGTTACGAGCATGCTAATGTCGATGCCGGGTTTCTCTCCACCATTCCCTCTCTCCCGGAAAATTCCTACTCTAATTTAATAACTCACCTATCCTTAATGGCGCAAATTACCTTAGTTGTCGATCACCGCCCAGAATTAACTAACTAATAAGCTACGGACCAGACGGAGGGAATATGACTAGCTACGATAATGGGGGCGTTTACTAGGAACCGAAATCGCTATTTTGTACACGAAATTGTTAGATGGAAACGAAAAATGAATTTTAGCGAAAAAATTATTCTTCTAACTAGAGCCATTCATTCATAAATCAAATATTAAAATAAGCAAAATAAAAAAAGCTCCACCGAACGAGCTTCGTTAAGGATATCTACGTCATCCACCTCCCGTCCTTGTGTTGAGGAAGGACGGGAAGGGGGCGGAGGTGGGGAGGAGAGGTCTGCCTGAAGAGATCCTGTCGCAACCACTTCCATTGGCAGAGTCAGCTGTGTGTCCCCCATTGTGATAAGGCGAGCTTCGCGGTCTCAGCTGTGGATGACGTACAAGTCCTTTGCACGCCCACTTTTCCGAAAGGGTTAAAAACATCAGATTCTCGTCGCTTATAACTCGAGAACTAATGAACGGATCGAAGAACGGAAAAATACGAGTAGGGATTTTTAAAAAAGTTTCCAGCCCTTTAAGGGTCGTGTGGGAAACTATTCACGATTAGAACTCCGTCCGTTAGGTTAGACGAGGGCTCGACAAATGTTTGGGACAATCAGCCAAAACCTATCCCTCCTAAACGTTTAAAAAATATTTCAGAGCCATAAATATATTTTTTAAGGAAAATTTTAATATACATTATTATATCTTTATTAACTAGTGGTTTTCATTTAAAGTACCACACCAAGATGGAATTAGCAAGTGATTCTATAACAATTTCATTTATTAACGGAAATATATGCTTTTCTTATCTTAGTTTTATTTTCATTTTCAATTTTACTTCCGGGCCACACACACCCAAAGAGCTACATGCGGCTTGTGAGCCGTAATTTGCCGTCCCCTGGGTTATACAAGAAACTTAGTGTCACAGAGCGGATTTCGTTCAAAATAGTCGAATGACGACTTTGTCTGTCGAATGAGACGTTTAAACGTGCACCCCTCTCTTAACCCCCTCCCCAAGAATATTCCTGACAAAATATCTCACCATCCTCAATGCCATCAAGTTTTCAGCTGTCGATCGGACTAATAATTGCCACTACTGGCTTATATTAGACTCCCCAGGCAGTTTGCACGGTCGCATGGTAAACGCTAATGCCGAGTCTTCTGTCTTCTCTTCCAGCGAGGGAGGTCTACGCTCTCGCTATATGATTGAAGGCGAGAGCGACAGGCTGAAAAGCACGTAATTCCCAGGAAGCGCGGCACTCAATCAGCTTCATCAGCTTCCACGCTCTAATGGGAGCAGGAGGTAGGCTTTCGCGTGACTCCTCGCGTCGCTATTGGCAAGAGCTCTCGTAGTCGGGTAGGTTTAGTAGTTAGAGCAATGGCTTGCCACACCGAGGACTCGGGTTTAAATCCCCGCATTGGAAGAGATTTTTCATCAGTGAACGGGATCTAATCGAGTGCACAATACTTCGAGTTCAGTACTCCGTCCGTCGGACGGGACGTTAAACCGAGGACACCTTGGCGCCATTCGCTAGGAGCAGGTTAATGCCGACGTCGGGGTTTTTCTCTCTGTCCTTCCCCATTACCCTTCCATTCCCGTCCTTGTACCTTTCCTCCCGATCTGAAGCGTGAGGGGGCAGACTTGAAACCATAGATGAGAGACGCAACGATGGCGCGCCGGAAGAGCGATGCAACGTCACTCCCGTGGGCAGTGCACAGCTTGCACCAAGGCCGCCACACTTCGTGTTCGCTCGGGAATGGCTAGCCATTACTCCCTCGTAAACTCACATCCCGTCCAAGGACGGCCGGTAAAGAATGCAATTAAAGAGACCTCTGCGTCTGACCTTGCAACTTCCGAGGCATCGTCTCTCGCCGTGATCCTGGCTTCCTCTAAGGCCACAGGGATGCATGGCTCACAGACTCAACCAAACATAACGGAGAAGCGGTCCAAAAAATGTACAGGTTACACAAAATTTTTGAAAGCAGTAGCGACTCACGAAAGCACATGGCTATTTAAGAGAGAGGGAGGAAAAAATTGTGAAGATTATTCAGGAAAAGTAACAGCATTCCTCGATAATTTTAAAGCAGTTTTAATTGCCAAGAGAGTATCAATTTACGGTTTAGTTTTCACCCCCGGAGTACGTAATGGCAAAAACTTGCTTGCAGCAAAAACGAGCTGGGAACAAGGATTTTCTCTTCACCTCTTACGCGATTTTACATGACGAAAGATTTCAGTCGATTTATGTCGATGAACTTTAACTTCGAAAGGGCACTCCTAGCGGCGATAACGAAACATATATTTTTTTATTGCGGAAATGACGAGAATTTCAAATTCTTGAGGTTCCAATGAAAAAGAATTAACTTAAATGGTACATTATGCAACAAAAAACTGCATATCTTCCTTTTAGCCCTAAAATTGACCCGACAAGAGATCAGTTGGAAAGATTTGCGTAACGATGAGGAAGATTCTAGCACAATTCGGATTGAAGTTCTTATTCTGAATAGAGAATTTAGAAAATTAATTAGAGAAATATGGAAGATGAAAAAACTGAGAATGAAGGGATGTATTTTCCAATTTCATATTTTGCAAATCTACATCATTGTACTGTTCATAATGATTCGCACGCTATTTTACCCCCTCAGGAGATCTCCATATTCTTCACCACTGCAAACCGTAAACCACATGTGCACTACAAAGGTCAGGTTAAAGCTTGAGAAAACTTCTTCACGCCATTTGCTTTTACGCAATAATCTCGGTTAAAAAGTTTCTACCAAAAGGATATCCGTAATCAAAATGTGAAGCGCGATAGCTCTCTTAAACTGGCTTAAAATGAGTGGTGAACAGTGGTGTTGAATTCCAAATCGGTTACTCCCTAAAGTAACCGAGTTAAGTTATCACCTTTATTGGTGATACCGGGCCTTAATCAAAGACGAGCACTTTATTAAGATTTAAGAGAGATGAAGGTCACTCGATTAAACTTACTGTTCCCAGAGAATAATTAAAAATCCATTCTGAAGAGCCAGAAATAAAATCAGAGAAAATACTTAAATGCAGTTACCCACTTACAAATGTGTTTAGAGCTGAAAAACTCCATTGATTAAACAAAAAAAATCAAAATAAAAAAAAACCACAACCTTTTTATTGTAAATGTCTCCTTTTCGACATCCTCTTCGTGAACGCTTCATAAAAAAAATTACGATTCCATCAATTACACTGAGCACAACTTCCAAACGTTGGATAAAATCAATATGCCCAGTACTCTATTTGAATACCACTGAAAATTTTCAAGTTATAACACTTTAAGGTCTGACTAAACATAGCTGACGACGGCTAACCTTGAAATTAGAGCAGTGACACATGTTTCAAGACTACAGTTCGCATTACTACTACCGAAGAATTCTAAGTATTATCGGATTTTCAACTTGTACGTACTCCAACTCCGCCATTAATAAAGAAGCTAAAGGCATAAAGATACCTAAATGTGCAAAAGAAATTATGAATCGTAATCGGCATTAGAGGAAACTATAACGAAGCGGAGAATTAGCGCCATGATATTGCGATATGTATCTAGAATGATTTATTGAATTCTTCTGACGCTATCTCATTATTATTGCAGCAGCAAGCAGTGAGGAACTCGCATTCAATAATAATGATCGAGGAAATCCACGAAAGAGGTTTATCCGATGAATCGCTAAGGCGATAACGCTTTGCTTCACCGAGCCAGCAAGCAGAGCGATGCTTCACTGTGAGGAAGAAGTTTCATACACTGCATTCAATGAAGGATATCGAAGGTAAAAAGTAAACTCAACCTTGTTAATGATGTATGTTGATATTTGAACACGTCAAATTCGTGTCAGCACATTGCGGCAACTCCATATGTATAACGGTATCAATGAATAGGACGAGATTAACATAAAAACTGATGTCATCTACATCCGTCGCAAATTCCATTAATTGAAGTGCGATGTTACTTATTTACATTCCATAGCATTCAAACTCAATTATCTCGCAACCGTGAGGGATAACGGAAGCAGACTATATTGCTTCGAAGCGAACAGAACGGAGCAATATGCGGAGGTGAGGGTAGATTAGAGAGTAATAGGATCTCTTATGACTTCATCTCTCTACAGAGCTGTGCCCGTAACTGTGGCAGAACATCCATGCACCGGAAAACTTTAATACACCATAAAGTTTCCAAAAAGTACCTCACTGTCACCTATAGCGAAGACTTATTATAAATTACCACTTCCTTTACTGAATAGTATAAGCAGACATAATCAAAACAAAAAAACGATGTTTCATTCATGCACTATTTTAATTCGCTATTCAAGATGACATATTGCTCCAATTGCTGATCTACTTCGATCCAAATATTTCATGCCTCAATGCGTTTCACCATGATAGTTTGCAATTGCGAAACAACATTTATCTGCAGATAGCAAATCAAATTCTTTCAAATCGGAAATAGAACAAAGGTTGATTTCCTACCCGATGACATCAACGCTAATAGTTTGAAAAATCTCCGTGACCCAAAGGAGTGGTAGTGAGTGCTTGATTAATTTAGATTCTGAGGTCATGGAAACCTGACGCGGAGGTCGTTTACCTTTCCGCAAGTATTTCCACAATTTGCTCGTAGAAGTTGCCGTGGCAGATGAGTGCTCTCGTACTGCAAAATTACTTGCCTGCGCCACATTTTTGAACCGTTGAACAATGAACTCGCACAGCCCAGACTCCCTCGCAAGACTTTAAGAAGTTTTTGATCGAAAAGCCGAATTTGGTTTGTCATCTTACAGCCACTAAACGTATGCCTCTCTACCCCCTCTCCCCGGAAATGGTTTATCGTTCCACTCCCACCCCATTTTTGCCCCAAAGCCCTCCTATTTATCAGCCCACGGTCTGCCGCACGTGTTATGTGACTCCATCTCTTAATGAGCAAAAGAATATCTAAATTTGAGATCGAACAGGAGAAAAGACTATTGGATACAACAAAAAATTAAAATTCTAAGATAAAACATCGACAAGTTTTTCTTCCACGATTGTTCATGTTCAGCCTCACAATGAAAACCACGGAATAATTCTATAATATTCCTAATAAAAATTTCTATTAAATCATTTCAGATCGGAATTTTTTTACAGGTAGCAATCCGCTTTTCGGCAAACGGTAGGGATTTTTTAAACATCCATACATGCTTCCAATACGTCACAATTTTACGCAAAAATGTTATCAAGGTGTCCATAAAAATGGCTTGCTTACTTCAACTCATCGTCGGAACTTTTACATTCTTTGCCAGCCCCATGGTCGGCTAATATTGGAGTAACAAGCTCGTGCTCATTTAAAAATTTATTTTAAGGTCATTTTGAGAACGACGAGAAATTTTCGTGGGGGGAGGCGGAAATTTTCATCCAGATTCAGCTCTTCTGAGGTAGAGATCTGAGCGGTACAATTTTGGATGGACTGATACTAAATGTACATTCAAAGTATGCAACACTAAACTACTGTCAAGAGTTTGACATATTCCTGATGTACAAGGTACAAACGTGCTCGAAACGTAGTAGTCCGAGCCCCATTCTGATTGGCATATTTGTTCATCTCATGGTAGTGATGTGTACCAATGCATATTCTTTTAACACACCTGAAGTCCTCCGACCTAAACGTATTTACAAAGTTGTAAACGAATTCATTGCCTATCCTCTCAACGCAGCAATCCGTTAGCCCCAAATTAGTTTCTTCTCAGCTGTTTATATAATTCATCCCCCAACATGCCGACATATATCCTCCATATTTTCCTCCCTCATCCCATCCCATTCACCATTTTCCAATTAGTCGTCTTCGCATCCCGTAGCCTCTTAATCACCTCTCATACAACTGTTATTTTTCCTTCGAAGTTTCCCACCAAATTCCTTTCCTCCCTACCAAATTCATCACCAATTACCTTGGCTTTCTCTCCGTCCGGCCAATTTCTTACGTTTTTGGACTGCTATGGTTCACTGAAGATTGAGAAAAATGAGCGTCACAGCGCAGAGAATAAAATGCTCAAACACAAAGGTTGGATTGCAAGAGCGAAGTTCACACCACGATGTTGAGAGTCCGCGGCCCGGGCATATTTCTTCTGATGGCAAGATTAAACTTTCATCACGGTATTCGAAAAAACAAAAGCTCGCCCTTTTAGAATACGTGGTGATGTCGGTTGCAGTCATGTTTAAAACCTAGAAACAATTGACATTTCCAACATTATGTTGGTAAACAATGCGAAGTTTCGAGTAGAAAGATTATCGAATATCCAAGAGCTGTGGAAGTTGGCAGCTTTGGATCCGGGTTCTGACGCGTCCCTTTAAAAACCACATTTATCGCCTATTTTACCATAATTTGTTTTAATCTTAGTTTAAATTTCGTTTTTGCTATATGCCTATGGTTCACAGAAAGTGATAACAGATTGTGGAACTCGTGAATGATGTAAATGGAAGAGTTTTAAAGAACCCGAAGGGCATTAGGGTGTTGTTTTGAAAGAACAACATGATAACGTAGATTATCTACACCAAAAAAATTAGTGAACACAGCACCGACATTATATCTTTAGAGATGAAGCTCAACTCCCGTCACTCGGAGAGGTCAATACTCGGGAGCGCGATCCTAATGAGTCCAAATCATAAACTATATATTATAACATTATGTTTGAAAATGCAAAAGAAAGCCCATTAAAAATCTTTCATCACACCATAAGCAACAGTGCAACGATTAAAGTAACCTACGAAATAGCCCATAAAAATCTTAAACTCATCAATATGGGCATGAGAGGTTTTCTCAGTCGATTCCCTGGTGTCCCAGTCTGAGAAAATTCCTACAAAAGCTGCCAGTCAAACGACCAAGGTAATAACAACGCACGAGTTACTTACATAAAGTCTTGTATAGAATACGATATCGAGAAAATATAACATAACATAATATAATACGGTTACTCGTTTCCTAGTTAACGTTTACCATCAATTAATATGGATGTCAAGTAACTCTAGTGTTTTGGAGTTTTACTTAACTTCTGATTATACAAAAGTACACGAGACAATTGGTTGACATGAACACTATCATATAAATAACAAATCCACTATTGATTTTCTGTCTGGAAATATATACCAGCTGACTGCGGTAGTCAGGTAGGTAACGCGGTGGCAAGGCAACATTAAGGTCGCTGACCCTAATCCTGACAAGAGTATAGATGTTGTTCTCATCTAGGAATTAAACTTAGGTAAGAGAGCCCAATGTAGTCTAAGCAGTTGGAAGCACTTAAAATACCTAATTCCACTACTCTATTGAATCTGATATAACAAAACCGACCAATGAATTTTTTCATAATTCATCAAAATACGAAGATATCATCTCGACTACTCCCAAAAGACAGCAATGAGCCGGGGAATTCTCACTCACGATTGGTACTCACAGCTACTTTGACAGCTTACCTTCGTGCGAAAAGTTAAATAACTGTCAAATATTTAATATTGCGAAGAGAGAGAGAGAAAGTGACAGACTGACAGGTACCAATGCTTGACGTGAGAGAAATTGGTTTCATCATTAATTAATAATTCCGATTACGAAGTCTTTATTGAAAACTACATACATACCTCATTTAATCACCAATACGTGGTAAATTGATTAATCTCCGGTAACTGACATACTGCACTGAACGACTGATGGATCTGACCTTAAGAATAAATCACAGTGGGAGAGCATTCTGACGGAAATCTCTTCCTTTTTTTATCCACGCATAGACACCCTGTACGATGAACGTAATGTGACGGCATTACATATTTCGTATATCCCACATACATTCTAATTTCACCAACGAATTAGCTTAAAATGAAACCTAGAGTTTTAACGTTAAATGAAATGAAATTTAGAGCTTTAACCTATTGCTAAAAAAATAGTTCTCTACGATAGAATGTAACAGCCACGGTCCATTGAAGACAAGGCTTTCAATTGAAGTGAATGCCAATCAATAACTCGTTTCTCCCCCTCCTCCCATTCACGTCATCTCCCCACACTTCTCGATCTCGAACAACTCCGATATCAAATAGCAATCATTATTGAAAATAACCGAGAGGGGGCAATGGAAGACCTCCAGTAGTTAAGTGAATTTAATTCTCCAAAGCTTTAAACATTCATTCCACTGTGAAAGAGTGTAACATACTCAGTTCGGACGCCCTTGCTTTTCATCATGGGCGACTACAGCGTGGGCGTTAGCCATGAATAAACGATTAGCTCATCATCGATTAGAGGCTAGGGTTTTGGTTGGATTATACAGAATTTACGCAACGTTGCAGTCTATCATATAGTCATCAGTCTATCATATAGTCATCAGTCTATCACTATAAATTAAGACAAAGTGAAGAGATGGAAAGAGTATCTGGAAGAGTTACGCAACGGAAACAATATCAGCACGAAAGTGATTGAAGAGGAAAGCGAAGTCGAAAAGGATGATATGGAAGTATCAATATTAAGATCGGAATTCGACGCAGCAGTAAGAGACCTTCGGATGAATAAAGCTTCTGGAATTGATGATATCCACGCAAAACTAATAAAAAATGCAGGAGAGAAGACATTAACCCATCTCTACAAAACCATCTGCGACATGTACTCAACAGGAGAAATACCCAGGGGCTCTGAGAAAAACATCATAATTCCTATTTCCAAAAAGAAGAGAGCTGAGGAATGCAAAAATTTTAGGACTATAAGCCTGACGACACATGCATCGAAGATATTGACAAGGATAATCTGCTGAAGAATAGAACGAAAAGCAGAGGAGTTCCTGGATGAGGATCAATTCGGATTCAGTAAAAGTAAGGATACAAGAGAAGCAATATTTGCCATTAGGCTGCTAGTAGAGAAAAGAATGGAGAAGAACAAACCGACCTTCATTGCATTTGTGAATTTAGAGAAGGCTTTTGGCAACGTGGATTGGAATTCAATGCTTGGAATTGGAGTCTCGTACAGTGACCGAAGAATTATCCACAGTTCGTATAAAAACCAAGTAGCTGTGATTAAATCTGGACCCAGCTCTGAAGAAGCAAGAATAAGGAAAGGAGTGACACAAGTTTGTGGACTGTCTCCATTAATTTTAAATGTTTACATCGAGAGAGCCATAAATGAAATCATGAGAAGTGTTCTGGAGTGAAACTCTACGGAGAAAGAATCAGCGTGCTACGATTCGCTGATGACATAGCTCTCATAGCAGAGACAGAGAAGGATCTGAATAAGATGCTAACAACCATGGTAAGGACAATGGCCAGACATCAGCTGAAGATCAATAAGAAGAAGACTAAGATCAAGCAACAAGAGAGAAGAGGCCAAAACCAACGCTATGCTAGGAAAACAGAAACTGGCTGAGGTGAAAGAGTTCTGTTACCTGGGAAGCAGAGTAACCAACGATGGACGAAGCAAGAAAGAAACAGTCAGTAGAATAGCCCAGGCAAAGAGGGCATTCTATCCAGGCACGTAGCCAGGGGAGGGGCTTCTGGTGCTTCAGCCCCCCCCTCGAAATTTTTTCATAAATAATTTTGTTGCTCTGATTTTAGCAGTGAATTTACCAGTGAGAAGAGATAAGTATGGGCACTGTAAAAGTAAATACCAGGCACTGAAAATTAAGGGAAGAGATTTGTGACATAGTCGACACCGAACGGGCAAGGCTGATTTGCTTCAAGTTACGCAAGACTTAGCCCCCCCCTCCGAAGCAGATTTCTGGCTACGTGCCTGATTATATCAAAAGAAGAATCTACTTACAGCTGGAAATACAAGCTTAGAAGTAAGAAATCAATTCATCAGAACGTATATCTGGAGCATGTTTCTTTACGGCAGTGAGGCATGGACGATGACAGCAGCGGGGGAGAAAAGGGTTGAAGCATTCGAAATATGGTGCTACCGAAGAATGATGAAGATAAAATGGATCGACCGAGTGACAAATGAAGAAGTCCTAAGAAGAGTGAGAGAAAAGAGAAGTCTGCTGAAAACTATAAAAAGAAGACGAGACAATCTAATCGGCCATATCTTAAGACACGATGGCCTAATAATGAAGACAATCGTCGAAGGAAAAGTGAACGGGAAGAATGGAAAAGGCAGGCCTCGTATGAGTTATATAGCACAGGTCGTAACGGACGTGAAAGAGAGGAACTACGTTAATATGAAGAGGTTGGCCGATGGAAGAATCGAGTGGAGGGCTGCGTCAAACCAATCCTAGAATTGTTGACCCATGATGATGATGCCGTCTATCAAAGCACTAAGCCCTTCTTGGCAACAGATAATGAACTAGCGCTCATAGAATTCAGAAAGACCTAACAATTGTAAATAAAATAATATCTAAATCAAACGATGTTTACACTGAAGTCGGGGAATGTTGCGCTTCAATTCCAAAACTTTTCGAGCGGTTCGTTAAGAGAGAAAATTCACTTTGACTTTGAAATTTTGTCAATCACTAAAGTTCAGGATGGAACTCAATTGTCATGAGTGAATACGTATAAAAAAAATGAACGCCATTTAAAATCATAGCGATCAATCTAAAGTTTATCTGAGGGAGCACCTGTATTTTCATTATCCACAACCTTCAACGAATAACTTAATGAGGCTGGTAGTCATCTCAATTAATCTTAAATATATTAATTCCAGGCGCACTTACGTCTAAGCAATATCGTGAACTTTAAGCGTATTTATATTAAACGTGAGTGTCTGTGATGTGCCACCATAGCAACCTTTGAGCTGTATTTATATTGCGAGCGATCCTATTTCATTACTCAGATGTAAAACACTGCTTATCTCCTTCTACGACATCTAAAATTTTAATCCTTTCTTCCCCCTTCGCCTCAGTCTCCTTTTTCTGGTGGCTTTCAACGATCCATTTCATCAATGAGCTCTTAGTATCCCATCTTATTCTGGATTCAAGAGGTCACTGACAATTGCGTAGAGACAATAGTCTTGGGTTTTAGGTGCTCCAACGGCCGAGGTTATGCCACACCGTCTACCCCGATAAATTAATCCTAGAACAAACACTAATTCCATGACCATGATGGGATTCAGACCCGCGACCTTTGGTAAACGATTACACTTCTTCCTTTACCTCAGCATTAGGCCGTTTTAATTCAGAGCTAAAATCAGGATATAAAAATCCGTATCAGTTAAAATATAATCATATTGTGGTAATGAAATGAATACGACGTTCATTCTAGGTAGCAGGCCAAAACAAGAGGCAATTGTCATAAAATCTCCATTGAACACTGAGTTACTTTTAAAACTGTCTAATTTCAGGTAGGTACTAACCGAGCAAAAGTACCAGTGGCTGCCTCCGGAAATTACACGAATGGGCTCACGTATCAAGTGTACGATGGAGACACCAAACCCTTTTCGAAATCAATTGCGCAGCGTGAAGGATTATGTCGACAGGACTCCCAAAAATCCGAAACTTTCTAACTCAAGCATAGAGTTTAACCAGGCCGACAATACGTTGTTTTGGTAATCCAAAAGTCATGGGCTCGACTTTCATCTCTCACGTATTGCTAAGCATTTTCTCAACGGTTGATTTGAAATTAAACGATGCGATGCGATCTTAGCAACTATGAATAGTACTTTAAAGGTAGTTTCATGAGAGGCATTAGTGTGTGTAGTTTGAAGCAGCGTCAATTGATGGAAACTTCAAGAATGAAGATACGTAAATAGAACAGGGGCTATTTTCCGTGCTATCGTTCATAAACCTGTAAAGTTTATCCATGAAAGTAGTCGCTCTACAATATGCTATTTTTACTGCGTATCTCTCCATGCATGAGGCTGAGCCTAACTAAGCCTCGTGAAAAACCTTAAGGGGGTTTGGTTGGTGTGGTGGCCTCCGAACCCAAGTCCTCGGGTTCCAATTCCGGCAGTGGAAGATTTTTTTTCATTGGTAAACCGGCTCCTACTCGAATGCTGATTGAAGAGCACTTCGAGTTCAATACTCTGTCCGTCGGATGGAACGCTAAACCGTAGACCCTTTGACGCATTTCGTTAAGAGCCGGCTAATCCCGACGCCGGGTTCCACTTCATTCCACCCGTTTCTTGCGAAAATTCCTACTCATATCCATTTTCCCACCTATCGAAAATGGATAAATTTTTCCGTCGGGTGGGACGTTAAGCCGAGCTCTCCTTGGCGCCTAACATTAACGGAGGGCTGATGCCGACGCCGGGTTTCCCTCTACTCTTCCTCCTTTACACTTCCATTCCTGTATTTATACCTTTCTGCGCGGTCCGAAGTGTGTGGACAGACTTGAAAAACCACTGCTGATGAACCTGTTCCTACCACTACATCAACCCCACGGCTACAGAGATATAAGGGGAAGACGGAAATGGACCGCGGCCAAAGGTGCGCCCGGACCTATCCCAACGGGTGTCCTCCCACCACGACCGCTCCCGATGATTAGGAGGTCACATGTCTGTTGTCGTTTGTGTCGTCACGCCATTTCGTCGCTTCTCCGGGCACGGGACCAGAATTAACGTTGATCTCCGTCCTCCCTCGTCGACTTTTTTTCCCAGCCGCCGTACAGTAGGTACTATCATCGTTTGATGTCAAGGTCGACGTATTCTCCTCACAATGGAGTGGACGGTTGCAGCCAATTGCCAGGACAATGGGACGCTTGAATTGATCGAACTCAGTTCTTATGCCCAAACAGGTCTCGTGAATGGTGCAGTCGGCTCCGAAGTTTATAGTACGTGAACTAACGTCGCGACTCAAGACCGGGTGCGTACGGGAAGGGGTGTCATTGTTCCGTCTTAAAACACGTACCTACAGCTGAAAATGTGGATCAAATTATACGTTCGATTAGCGCCAAAAAGTGTCATAAATCGGAATGTTTCAAGCGTGACGGGAAATGTACGCGAATACATGACGTAAATGTTGAAAAAATACTAATTACGTTAACTTCGATATGAGAGGTCTATTATACCCGGGGATCGGGTTGGTAGCTCGAGTACTGGGTTTCCATTACGAGAGCCCGGGTTCGAATCTCGGATGTGGTAGAAATTTTTGAAAGGTTTCAGAGGTCCAAATCCAGAGTTTAACGCACGAAGAGCACTTCAAGTTCAGTGCTCCGTCCATCAGATGGGACGCTAAACCGTGTTCCCGTTGGTGCCTTCCGCTCAGAGCAGGATAATAGCAACGCTGGGTTTATCTTCACCCTTCCAACATTTTCTCAAAAATCCCACCTACACCCAATAAGCCACCCATCCTAAGCGGCACAAATGAACTTAGCTGTTGATCGCCTCACCCGTATAACTACAATTACCACTCAGTTGTAACTGCAAGTGGTTGATCTGCTACCGCCCCATGAGTTTTGACACTAACGGTCTGACGGGGTATATCACGATGGAACTAAACTCCACTCTGTACTTAACGTGAAACAGAGTTAACGGACGCCTGGGGAGTTATTTGCGGGATCCAATTTATCGTGGAATCTAGTCAAGCACCTGAACTAATCTGAGACTGCTCCCACAGCTACCCGAATCTTATCAAGAGATGTGATGTTTCCAGCCGAGGAGAAAAATTCAACTATAGGTGAGAAAGAAATACAAGAATGTCCCACAGTCTCACCGTTATTATCTTTAATTAACGCGAACAACATGGACCTAGTAAAAAGAACATGTGAACTCAAGCAGAGCTCAAAATATTAAAAATTTTCCGTTAATCTTCAATATAGAAAATTGATATAAAATTATTAGGCACCTCATAGCCAGTAAGAACAATACATCTGGGCATTGAAGATTCGCTACGCAGTGAAAGTTAACTCGAGAACGGGTATTAATTTCTTATTCTCTTCAAATCTCCTGGCGACCTGTGTCCACGCCTACCCGAATCGAAGTTTCATGAATGAGTCAACAGATTGTATCGGATCGAGTCACCTTAGTAACGAAACGCAAAGGCAAACTGTGAGTCTCTTAGCCGCTTTCCTGGCGTAAACAGCGGGTGTGTCGGGACAATTACTTCACTTCGTAACGATTCACTCAACTTTGAGGTGATGAATATATAATTCACACTTTAACTGTATAAAAATGTTTACGGTATATCGTAGTTCATAGGAAACTATAAGCTCCAATACTTTTTCTTTGTTTCCGTTTACGTGAGTCATTTGAATATCGTACTTGGTAAATTCGAATATCACACGGAAGATAGAATCAAAGCGCGGGAAATTTATAACCAGGTTCATGTTTTTTACTGGCAGCTTTCATCAGAGTGGGCATAATTAACGGCAATACAGTTATGAATGGAGAACTGGGAAGCTCAGAAGACAAAAAATAGACCAGGAAGCGGCAAGCAATGAAATTACTAATTTTGGACACCAGCATTATCACTAGGTACTATTTCACGTAGACAGGCTCTATTTGAGAGAATAAATCGATAATTCAGGTTCGCGTAGGACGTGAGGCCTAATAAGCATGTAATGTATAATGAACCACGACTTCACTCGCCAATACTTCTCAGAGGAGAAAAAATGAATTCGAGCAAACGCGGAAGTGACGCTCATTAATTGTATGGGCGAATCATGTGCAAGTTAAAACGAACCACCGAGCGCACAGTAAAATATTCCACACTATATAATCTTAAGAACTATGTACAGATTCCACAACCCCTAGTTTAAAGCTGATGGACAAGGTTATGAAAATGCCAAGTACATATTAATTTCTCCACTTGGCACTATGCCCTTTTGTCATAAGGCCTTATGCGTCAAGGCCTGAGGGAAAATCCGTAGAATAGAACGTGAGGCAATAATGCATTAAGGAGAGCTAACAAGTAAGTAGTTCACTACTGCGAGTATTACAGTGGCAAACTATGTGACTTTCCGTTTATTTACCATGAAAACAGCTAACAGTACGAAGAATACTGAAGCATTAAGCTTTACGTGGTCCTTAAAATTTTCCCGTAACAATATCACACTCCTATCGGAGGTGAAACGTTTCTCGAATGAGACACATAACACGCAATCCTTGGCTAAAAATAGCACCTTTTCTTTTGGATAACTGGCCACCCTCCTTCTTCTGGCCTTACGAGGGTCAAACGAAATGTTAAGGCACTGCCACAAACGCGCCTCGATTTCCACTTGAAAACCAAAGCCATATAACATAACCTGATCAAGCGTTTAAACATTGAAATGCTTTCACCTTGATAATGTTATTGGGTATTGTTAAAGCTACTTTCACATTCGCAAAGGTTTAGTTAATATTTACAGAAAACGCTAAATATTCAAGGCACTCTGAAAATTGCGAGGAAAGCGAATACATAATTACTTGCATACGCACCCAAGAGACACTCTTATCCTACCACTAAAAGGATATCGGACAAACTAATCAACTGAGTACATTAGTCACCAGTAATTCTCCTGAATGACGTTTTGCATTGAAATAATTCCCCGACTGAGGCTATAATAAAAGAGATGAATCAATAGTCTCATGGACGAAGGAAAAACGATTACCTGCCTTCCACGCATGTCATGTCCGCTCACCATAGAACTTCAAACAAAATCTGGCCAAAACAATTTTGTTTCCCCAATATTCATTTCTCGTAAACACGTGCACCTGCCTGTGAGTGAACAGATGCCAGAGACGCGGATGTGACGGCAGCAGCATATATTGGTTTACGGTTGTTTGATGGATAAACTATGCCGACGCTTGCCAGCTAGTTCATTGCTCCCCACTCTCCCACTCAAACCGCCCACACTGACAGCTTTACTAGCAGCAAGCCGCTGCTCTAATTGCGTCTCCATAACACTTGCTCTTGCCGATTTACCTCGTATGCCAACACTTTCTACGCTTCTGAACAAAGGTTTCCGCGGGTTAGTGGAAGGATCAGTGAACTGTGAAATCGCATTGCAAGATTTCTCCAGAATTTATATTAAAATTCGGATGGAAATATAAGTCGCGTATTTGATTGATCAAGTGGAAGGACTCCCTTCATATTTTTGCTTTCAAGACCACAACATTGCGTAGGTACGGTGATACCTTGAGACGGTCATACCTTTGGACGCAACACTGGTCGCAATCTGCTGAAAAACACCGCAAGATTTTGAAATAAAATCAACGGCAAAGTGAAACAGCCAAATCCAAAGGATAAATCGATATCAACTGTGACTGTTTCGTGAAAATAATATCGTACACAGCAACGGTGGCAAGAAACGTTAGAAACTAGATGCATTACGATTTGGAAGAAGCGCTTCAGCAAATGACAAAATTTTACAAAAACTAAACTAAAACAGTCAATACTAACAGCAAGACAAATCAATCACAGCAACTCTCAAATTATGCAAATTATTCAAAACCACACACGCTTTTTTCGTTTCTCACTCTCACATTCACGCGCGGTGAACCTAGATAATCACAGAATACAAGCTGAAACTGAATCGAAGGTGAATAGAAATATTTCTTCCGCAAATCCTGCTCCGCACTTCTGATTTTTTTATGATCCACCTTTCCGAACTGCCATTCCGATTTTTCCTTAAAAATTAAATTGAGGAATGCTTCCTTGATTTTCCCGACATAGACAAAATCCGGTAAATAACACCGTTTACAACCCTCGTCTAAAGTACATTTCTTCCCTTCCATCTTCCCCTCAGGCTTGCATTTTTTCTTCAATCTACGCCTCCGTATCTTAATCTTAGATTCCGTATACATTCCTCTATGATTAGTTCCTTCAGCATTTTTACTTCTTCCACGCATTGAGCTTCATTCCTCCGATTCTTTTTCAAGTATTCCACCGAATTTCACTCATTTTTTTCATATATAGAATTTACAAAATCATAAAAGAAAATCAAATTCCTCTACTTAAGACACCAGGTTACAGAACATCGTAACACCCAGATTCATGATATAGTTTCAATTCTTTAACCTCTGTCGATAATTTCTCTCCAGGAAAAACTTCTAGAGTCAGAGCATTGTTCGCCGAGCACAACAAACCATTTTCTCCTAAAATGGCCTTCAACCAAATGACCTACTCCATCAGTCATAATCAATACTCTCCAACGCAATGGTATGTATTTCCTTGGCTTCACAATTCTTGAGACCGTCATTACTTTCTTTCATCTATGACCTTCATCCCACACCTCTCCTCCTGACACTGCGACGCCTCCACGGCTATTGCACGAACATTTTAGACGTTTGTGTTGAAGAAAAGCAACCAGAGAACTTAATCGTAAAACGTCACACTAACTATCTGCTTTTACGAAAGAAGAAAAACGTGCGATAGGATAGAGAAATTCGGACGAAATGAAGGAAAACAGAACTAGCTTTTACTTATCAACACTAAAATGGCTGGCTCAATCAATCGATGCCTCAAAAGGGAAGACAAGGTCAAGAAGAAAATGTGCACAGATAATGGATGTATTTGGCATTCAACATTTGATCAAATGAAAAGTTGAAAAGTTGCCCACAGTGCGATCTTTATATCTGATACTTGCTTATTACTTGATACCTAGTACAAAAGATACACATAAAGGATTTTACGTACGTAAATAGGCATGACACCCACTGGACATTTTAGGATCCGTTATACAACAAAATTATAGCTTGAAAGTTGAAGAGCTTAAAAAATCCATAAGTTACACGAAAGAACAAGGTGAGAAATACATTCCATTAATGTTCATTACATTTCTTCTTCACAGATCAAATAGCCTGAATGTTCGCAGTTTTAAAGGCTAATAAAAGTATAACCTTCGGGAGTAAGGATCTTGGCTACAAATTGGAATAGCGTTAAGACCACTTGCTACGATTGCAGATGGCAAAGAAAATACCTTTTTACTAAAGAGATCGCAATAACATGAACAAAACAAATTTTAAAAATGGCTGTGAAAATATGAATTAATTCGCTCCTCAAAAATTTGCCGCATTAAACTATAAATAAACATACAGTAGCCATTTTCTAGTCAGTTACTACAATAGAGACGGTTCCTACAAGGACGGTCACTACTTTTTTACCACAAGGTTTCCCTACTATTAAAAAAGGATAGAGTAATAAAGGATTTTCAGTTAGCGGGATAGATCCTCTATCCTTTGTGGATATATATTACCGGAAAATTCACAGCCTATTTGTTCACATTGCCCACGGACATCCAGGGACTTGTAAGAGTGGATCTGCGATCTCCGGTTCACACAAAAGTTAAAGACATCTCAGGGATCAAATCTCACCGAAAGCGGGAAATGTGCTCACAAAGGCCGAGCTTTTTTACCGAAGAGGAGGGATGTGAAACGATCGCTCGACTCAGGGCTCAGAGGATCCTCCCCCTACCGATCATAGGCCACGCAATTGATCGCCCTTACATCGCCGCTCTCCCTACTTCAATTATGAACCAGCGATCACCTCCGCCTTCGTCGTCCAGCGAGCGGAGGTGAGCGTTAGAGGAGACGGAATCCCAGTCACCCTCCTGTAAGAGACGCAACACGCAACGAGCTGTCTCCAAGCTCGCGTGACAGCCTATCTCTCGCTCTCCGTTAATATTTTTCCCCTCCGTCAAATGTCCGAACGACCAACTCATCGCGGAAAATCGATTACTGTTACAAAGCGCCGTCATCCTCCAATGCACGGAAGGTGCTGAATTGACGACACACTCCACTATGATGACTATGACGACCTATGCTCATGAGTTCGAAAGTCGGTACGCAAGTCGCATTGTTACGGTATGAGTCGCAATCGTATTTTTTTAAGGGCGGTATATGATATTGTCAGTTCTCCATCATTATTATCCATCATTGCCAGAATAACCTCTCGTGCTGCATTTTTGTCGCATTACTATCCACATAAAGGCTTCTTAGCTACAAAAAAGATCAAAACTTATAAGGCAAAATTATATTAAGTAGTTGGTAACTACTTTCTATCAAAAAAGTACAGAACCGTCCTAAGAATATTGTAAAATAATAAAAAAGCCTTCTTTACTCATACTCATTAGCACAAATCACTCACGATAGTGCATAGTAGCAAAAAGATTAGACCTTAAAGCCAAGTTATAAATATTTTGATGTGAAATCCTGTTGTTTCGATAATAAATTTCAAGTGTTTCAAAGATATGTAGTGATGTGCCTATAAATAGTATCATAGAATGCTGTTATGCCTTTAGTACCAAAATACTAGCTTTCTCTTTTTTATAAATCAGGTTTGCATCACTATTAGAATGCGAATGTAATCATGTCATTGGGCTCCAGCAAAAAGACAAAACTAATGCAAAGAAGTAGCACCTTATGTGCACATCTCTACTAAAAAAGACTCAAGTTTTTATTCTCATCAAGTAAATATCTTATAATTACCGCTCTTGCTTCCACTGTGGAAGAGAGTAGAAGATATTTTGGGTAAAAGATAAGTAGCCATTCACTTATCCACTCTAGTTATGCATTTTGCAACAAAAAAAAAACTTTTATTTGGTTTTCGGGGGGAATCAGTGCATAATCAGTGCCGTCAAGTAGAAATATACGCCACAATAGGGGGTAGCCGCAGTATTTTCGTCAAGAAAATATACATAAGAATCATCTGACTACAGAGTGTTTTCATATTAGCACACCAAATCTTTGTCCGAATGAAGAAACGCCAGAATTTTATTTTATAATATAACATTCAGTACATTGACAGCACGTCTCTAAAAAGCAGAGCAGTTTCAACACTTTATGAATTGGAATTCAGCAGCTGAGGAAAGCAGAATGCTTATTCACCAGCGCATAAAAAAACAGAAGAAGCACCTGTCTCTGACTGGCATGTGTCGTAAACCTGGCAGAGCCTCACCGCAAGAATTTGCACAATGTCGATTGGGTTTATTACACACATTTTGTACATCTCCGCGAGAATACAAAGTTATCTTCAGTCCGTTTAGTAATCGTACGTCCTATTCGGCTTATTACTCACCTAAACGCTTCGTCACAGGATTGCAAGAGTATCTGCTGTCCACCCTGTAATTGCATGGCATGCCATTTTCACCATATTATTGTTTATACATGGAATGAAAAAAGCAAAGAGAAAAGTCTTTACAGCTGGTCTTCGGCATGGTATGCACTGTTTTTGCCACAAACCTCTTAAATGGTGTGGGAGCGAATCTGTAGCCTGTTCAATAACCTGGAGGATTCTTTATCCTCGGCTGATTTCAGTCTTCTCAATTTTTAATTGGAGTGACTCGTGGTATGGAGATGTTGGTAATCAGTCATTCATTTATAGCAATTTAACTACTCATTAACTCGGTTCATTCAAGCGCCATAACAATAAAAAAACATTCATAAGCTACGTCATACTTTATAAATGCAAGAATCAACAGAATTATCGCTTTAAAAACGCACTGGAAAACTGACAATCAGTTAAACAATGCCCAAGTATAAACAAATTGCGTGTGTTTAGTGCTATTAATTTCTCAAATAACAGCCAGTATAAAAACTAGTCGGGAATTTAAAGATTTCATTTACATTCTTGAGTAACCTAAGGACGACATTTTTTTAAGGTTGAAATTTTTCGTAAAAGCAACCAGTGTTTTTAGAGGTAACTGTCTGTCCTTCTTACTCCACAACTTATAAATTAAACCCCTTCTAAACGGATAATATGGAAAAATTCACATCAAATCATTGTGTTTAAGCACACTTATTCGGAGGGGTGAAGGATGCCTGTTCACTTATGCTGAACTAGCTATCCTATTTTGAAAAATTCTCTTTAATAAAATAAGGCCTTGAGTTGAGAGAGATAGAATTCTTTCACAATGAAATCCCCACCAGCATTCCGAAATAGACTCAGAGACGGTAGATATCGACAGAGTGTACACATTTTTTTGATATTAGAGAAAATAGCAATTTAAAAAATGAAGGCGATAAAATTTCGAGTGTGTCGTTTCACAACGAATAACTCGTTGGAGTTTCCATTCAGGGCAACCGGATAATTCGTAGCATGTCCTTTCCCCCATTTCGAAAGTAGATTCGAAGTCTTCAGAAATTCCTGCCTTTATCATGTACTTATGTAACATGCTCTTGATTTTATAAAGGAGCGAAAAGTCGCCTCGTAACCATGATCCACAACTTTTTCAATTTGCCAGAGAAAAATGAGTTATCGTCAAGGCCGTGGCCAAGGCCCGATAATGTATCGGAAAATTTGAAACTGATAAGATATTTCGATGTTTCGGATGCTATGACAGCATTAATAAAGTCACTGAGGAGAAATAAAAGTACATGGCATTCATCTACATCTACGCGATACTTTGCAAGCCACCGCGAGGGTGTGTGGCAGGGGGTGAAGATCACCAAAACATGCAACTAGTGTACTACATGGAAACATGCTAATAATATGGGTCACATGCAGCTACATGGTTAGTATCAACATAGTAATAAAGGGATTTGTTGTTAATACATGCATCATGAGCTACAGACAACAAAATGTCGCCTACCTATCCCTTTGCTCTGCTGCCTATTGTGTTCTCTAATAGTACGGGGGAAAATGACATTTGACATCTATTGGTACAACAATCTATCTCTCTAATCTTATTCATCTGGTCTAATCTAGCATAATACGCTGGTGTTTTTAATATGTGCCTAACTTCTTCAGTAAAGCTATCCGATTGAAATTTCTCTAATAGATTTAATCTGTACTTTAACCTACGCTCTGATAATGATTCCCACCCTAATTCTTGTATTAATTCTGATACACTACTAAACCTATCGAAACACCTTTTAACAAACCTAGCTGCTCTAAGCTGCACACTGCCTAGCTCTCTGATCAAGCCTATTTCATTCGGATCCCATACACTGGCTACATATTCAAGGTTGGGCCTAACTAGGGAATAGTAACATCGCTCTTTTGTAGGCGGTTCATAGCATTCATAGAGGAGGATTCTTTACATGACAACTCGTCCTCAGTAAAACAATAAAACGGCGATTGATAACAGAACTTGGATTATATAATCCTCTTTTAGCATTTACAACGAGCATTAGACCCTAAAATTGGAATTACAGATATGAACTTCGAGCACTAAGTTCATATCTGTAATTCCAGTTCAGACGTTCGACGGCTTCTAAAGAAATAGCCTCAGAAAACGTAAACAACTGCACAACACATATATTGTTAACAATTAACATATGATAGGCGGTATAATACTGTCAAAGAGAAACTTCGGGAGCTTACATCGTTAATATAACTCGGCAAGCCATATAATTCAATTTTGCCCAAAAAACAATTTTAAATAGAGAAAACGTTCGTAATCGACCTAAATGTCAAAGATAAAATCGAACACCGGAAGCTTCAAATAAGTGACATGCTGTATTCGGATGTGCATGATTTCTCTAATCAATATCTATTTATTAGGGCTTTCTTTTTAATGACCAAACTATCGCAAAAAAAAATCCTCGACGCACTTTAACGTATTAATCAGTCCAGCGGTCGTCCCCCGTAGTAAGATCGACTACGTGCCGGCCTAGAAACTAAAAGTTGCGGGGTCGTAACTCGCCAAGGGCATGAATGTTGCGTTTTTCATTATATTAGTAGATATTAGGTTAGACGGTGCGGTATAATCTACACACTAGGATCACCTTAAACCAAAATATATTACGCTCGAGTAGAGCCTGCATTGCTGAATTTGATATCGTACGTAGCCTGTATTTGCTTGAACTTTGATAAACACTTTAGGAGAAAATAATTTAAACACTCGTATTTCAATTTCGTAATAGGCAAAAACGGGACAAAGAGTGATAATTCGATTTCAATGTATTTGTATGCAAGCTAGTGTCTGAGACGCGGAATGAACCAAACATATCTAGTAACATCACCTTTTAGGCCTAGTAAGCTGTATCCGCGGTAACTTTCCAGTAACCAGCTGGGCACATGTTTAGGGGGTCGGTAGGTCACCAGTACGACAGAGGGAAAAGGAAAATAAATCATAGGAGGAAATGAAAAAAGAAAGAGATGAGTTTGAGAAAGGTATGCTGTTTTCCGCTCTGCTTGCGTTGCGGTCGGGAACAGTGCTAGATAGAAAGGAAGGAATCCTTGAAACAATGCATTCAAGGAGTAGTAGTCATTCAAGGAGGCGACTTACATTTGCACCAGCAATGATAAGGGTATTGTTTTAGCATATATAGCATATCGAGAGAATGGAATAAGGTATATGAGAAACCCAAAGTTCCCTACTTTTAACGAGAGGTGATTTAAAGTCCATGGTGCTATGAACCACCCGTCGGAAAAAAGTAAAATCTATTGACATATGCATTTCTTCACAGGATTCACACGAGAGCCGCCGGAAAAAAGCTTCTTTACCCCCGATTACCACACAAGGATGAGGAGCATTTTACAACAACAACTCGATCTCAGTTCGGAAATAACCTTGTTGATAAAAAAAAAGCCATAAAGGCATTAAAACAGATTTCGGGGATGTGATTGACGTGATGAATAAAAGTCTTCCCTTCCCAAGAGTACAGGTTGAATACCCGAGAGTACTGGACACTTTTCTGTAAAATACCGGTCCCTACTTTGTTCTACCATTCCACTAGGATGGGAAGTATGACTGTGGACTCCTCGATATCACTGTTTAAGAGTGGGCTTATATCAACAACGGAGTTCTTCCCGCACCCTCAAAATTTTAGATAGACCAAAACTGATGACTTATCCTTCCTAGTGCGAATGAACTTTAACAGTGTATCACATCCCTGATTAACTATTACAAAGCTAAAAGGTTATTCCAAAATCTTGTTTCTTCCTCTCTTTAACAGCAACCGCAACACAGAGAGAAAAAACTCCACTCTTTCTTTCAGCCTTCATGGTGCGAATGAACTTTAACAGTGTATCACATCCCTGATTAACTAATACTAAGCTAAAAGGTTATTCCAAAATCTTGATTCTTCCTCTCTTTAACAGCAACCGCAACACAGAGAGAAAAAACTCCGCTCTTTCTTTCAGCATCGAATGATTTCCGCTGTAGAGTGGAGCCAGAAATATTCACTTCATGTCGCACGCAATAAAACTCGATCGATATCGACATCTACGCAACTCTGGTCGAGGGCTATCCCAAGAGGTTTGGAAATGGTGACATCCTTCCTCCATCGGCAGTCCCGCGACCGAAGATAAATCTCGCGTTGTCCTTGTCTCAATAGGGAGGAGTTAACTTAAAGGAGTTAATCGGAATCGGAGGCGAGGAAGGCGCGCGCCCATGAGGAGAAAGCGAAACTGGAACGGACGCGATGAATGAAGCTGGAAGGGCGAGGAGGGAAACGGGATTTCAAATGCCCCAGAAAGATAGAGAAATAAGAGAAGGTGACGGGGGCAGAGAAGTTTAGAGAGAGAGAAGAGATTGAGAGATCCCGTCAAAAAGAGGAGTGAGATGCGGAAGAGGACGAGGAGGAGGACGGAGAAGGAAAGAAAAAGATACCAAGGCGGCGGAAACGCGATGAGTGGTAAAGGAAATGTGAAGGGAGAGCTAATGCAAAAATAGAATTTTAAATTAGTCTCACGATGTCGACCGTTCTCTCTTTCTCTCTCGCTCCTTCCCATCTTCAATTAAAGGTAACGATATTGGACGCCCATTTCGATCCAGTAATTTCCGAATGCCGAAGGTCACGTGTGCCAAAACACAAAGAGCGTGCGGATGGGAGTGCAGTCACAACTTTCATTTGGATCATTGCGCGCCCCTCATATAATGCGGTCATTTCCGCAATGCTCTCACTCATTTCCTGCGCGTGAAGTAAATGACGGGATATTTCTCAACAGGCTGGATTTTCCGAATTCGTATTATCCTGTCAAAAGAATAAAAAAAATGATCTTTAAAAAGGTGGGCAAACTTGTAACTGAGACAAGTTTCTTATTACCAAGCTTCGGGGTCGATAACCTTTTCGCTAAAAATGTTGTGCGTAAATGAATAGCGAAAACTAATGCATCAACGTAGACCAGCAAAATTTTTAGAGCTGTTCAAGTGATGAATATAAACAGTTAATAAATCAAAATGATAAGGGAGAGGTAGTCTTGGGAAGGTTGAATTAATTACACAGAAAAATTGTCAATCTACAGCTCTCTCGATTGAGAATCAAATTATCTAGATCAGCTTGTCATCCACTGCTTCCAATGTTCCACAAATTTCTGTGACGAGGGGACTCTCCGCTTTGCAATATTTTACCACTTATTTCTCATCATTCCATGAGTCGTTGCTCTTTGATAATGGTGAATATTTACATCGAATCGGTGACGAAAATTTAGCATTCAGAGAATAATATCAATGACCTCAAAATACAAATCGCAGCAATAAATTTTCCCATTTATAACGATTTGAATACCATTACAGAACTAGCTATTAATATAATGAGACAGAAAAGGTTTTTCATAAGAGAAAATAAAATCAGATTGCTGCAGAGGAAGGAAAACGGCGAATAAAATAGTAGTGATAATCACGCAAGCATATAAAGAGCTAGATTGTTTTCAATTTGACCTTATCCAGCGTGATAGGTGTATCTTTTCTTCGTGAACTGCACTGAGAGAAAGGTTACGGAGTACGGCAGCTAAAATAAATGGAGCACTCGAGGTTGTATTTCTTTAATACATCCGTCACTGCAGAGAAATATTAAAGCATATATACTGCTCGCCTTAATTTATCGAGGACAATGATAACTCAAAATGATTTTTATAGAATACTTCCCACTTATCTTCATCCCCATCAAATTCCTATTCGTTTCCTCCCTCTTCCCAGTTTGCCCAACATTCTACCGGCTACAACCGTGCTTAACCTACCCTACTACCAACACCGGCCAAGCATTACATTCAAGCACATTTAAGGTCGGAAGGAAAAACCTATAGCAAAATATGTAAACTAAAACGAAGCTCAATGCTAACTGAGTCAAGGACGTAAAGGGTGCGTGTACTCGGAACCGAAATCGCAATTTTGTACACGAAATCGTTAGATGGAAACGAAAAAAGAATTTTAGTGAGAAAATTAATCTTCGAACCACAATCATTCACTCATTTAAAAAATTTAAAAAGCAAAAGTTGCCGATGATGCCCACCGAAAAAGCTGCTGTGATAACATTGACATCATTTTCCTCCTGTCATTGACTGCTTTTCGGGGAAGGGAAGGGAGTGGACGGGGATTCTCAGAAGGTCTGCTCGCACAGATGCTGTCGCAACTGCTCCTATTGGCAGAGTTAGCTGTGTCCCCTCATTGCGATAAGGCAAAGTAGCCTCGCGGGCTCAGTTGTGATTGGACGAAGTCGATATACGTCAGAGGTTGCACCACACCCACTTTTCCAAAAGGGTTAAAAACATCATTTTTTCGCCGCTTATAACTCGAGAAATAATTGGCGGATCAAAAAACGGAAAAATACGGGTCTTTTTATTTTACAAACTCTATCAGATTCGGCAATAAAAAATATGGTAAACGACCCCATTCAATCCAGATCAATTCAATATGCTCACCTATAAATACGTTTTCAGGGAAAGGGGTTTCAAGAGCGCAAAATATTTACACAAAAAGAGGTGGCGGGAAGTCACGCAGTAGCATTTTATCGCTCTCATGTTTAGTGCACATGAACTGTATGTTTTCCCCCTGGATCAATCCCATTGTAACTGCTTAGCTCCGCAACTATATCGATATCATGAGACTCCAAGCGTGAGGGCGATATCAGTCATCCCTCACGGCATTTCAATAGCTAACCTCCGATAGCGGCCGTCGATCATTCAAAAATTGCATGAACGCTATCAGACGGGAGGTAAGAATACCAACCTCTGGATAACCATTGTGCGAGGTATTTTAGATAAACGCAATATGATAGGGAATCCCATTCATATCAAGTTGGTCAGTTATCACTACTACTCTGTGTTGCTAATGCTTTTGAGAAAGAAAATTGTTCGCTCCCATATTATGCTCTCAATAATGAGATGTACTCTTCAAGATACTTATCGTAATAGGTACCCAATGCGAATGCTATTTACTTAAGAGTTCCTACACTGAAATGAACTGAGTCTGAAAGTATAGCCAGCCCATGGACTTTAAATCAAGTTTATCCGTGTATTTTTATTGTCAATTTCTAATAATGGACTTTAATCTCAAAGCTTTGTGTTGATCACACAACGCACTTCTGGTATCAAAAACAACCCCACAAAGTACAAACTCGGAGCAGTTTCAATAGCTTATCTAGAGTTGAAAAACCCTCAGTGTAGATATGCTGCCCTGATCGAGTGCTTTTCCGTAGAGTTCATAATAACTATGCTGCCAACAGGAACATTCTATTAGCACAATATGCCTTACTCCAACAACGGGTAGACATTAAACTGATTGTGGCTTCTATAACGTTATCAATTAATAGTTCGATTAACAAAATAATTATCATAGTCTTAGAACGATAGAAGGAAAGCATTTCCATCTCAAAATTCTAAACTACTACTACGCATGCGTTAATATTTTTGTTCGGAAAGTTTAAATAAATTTGCTTCGTAATTATGAAATCTCGCAAGTTTAGTATCTACCACTACTCAGTAATAAATCATTATTCTGATGGTGTATTAGACAATATGCACAAGCTTATTCACTGACAAGCGGCCTGACAGTTAGGTACTTCCGTTACAATCATACCTATTATATAATGGGCGCAAAATTAGTATTTTTTAAGCTTAAACCTGCTCTCAATTGAAGTATTATTATCCTGAATTACTTTCTACCTACTAGCATTTGTAGGATACATGAAAAACCATAGGTTTAAACAGTCTCCATGCATAATACGATATTTAAATCATTCTCCTAAAAAGCATTTAGACTAAAATATCCGTTAACACACATCCCGTTTTAGAAAATGCCATTGAATGCATCACCATTCAGTCAGCGTTCGTAACAAACAAACTCGCTTTTTCCGTAATTGTTTTATTGTTCGATTCACATCACGACTCGGAGTAAACAAGAAAGCTTACAAGCTGAAGTCAATGTTATCCACGCTCCATCCCATGGTTTAGGATGCCCCATAACATAAAAATCTCTCAAGAGCGAGGACGAAGCTGTTGCCTGCAAACTTGAGGTTATGAGGAGTATGAGTCGAGGACCAAGCGATAATACAGATATAATCGATTCGAGTTCAAGGTGCGATATCACCTCTCCCGACACACCGTAACTCAAGGAATATCCAACGGCGTTAACATTCGATTCATTTCAACTTGACGCCTTTCAACCAGGAGCTCAATCTTCGATGACACTCGCTCGGGAAATAACGAAGACGACTGCCAATAGCAACCACCAAACCTTTGCCTCAAATGAAGAAACCAACTCGGAAGGAGAAACTTACCTACTGCTTTCCGCGCTCCTAAATTGTTCCTGCCGAAAACATCCGAGATGCCACCCTAGCCACCAAACAATGGGCACCTGCGAAAACCTTCCAGCCACAAAATCACTAAGGCTCCCGTCGAGGAGGAAAAAAACATGTCTCTCTCCCTCGAGAAAGTCAGAAGATTGTGCAGCGGAGGACAGCACCCAAATCGCCGCGTGAAAAGCGGAACCGTGTCCTGGCCAAGCGAGACAACCCCGGGAAATGCGTCCGCTGGCATTGTGGGCCAATGCCAACGCCTCACTGACTTGTGCCCATGGTGTGTACCCGCTCCGGTAGGTAAAAAACATTTAATACCTTCAAAAATACAATAAAACGTTTTGAGACCATATCAGCATCCTTCTGGGCACCATTTCCACCAAGGCCTTGGAGGACAGAGAACGTATAACAAAAACCGAAGCGAAATAAGTATTGAAACAAGGAATATTAGGTTGTATTCAGGATTTGCGAATGATTTTTAAGTGAGGCCATCGGATGGATACCAATCAGGAAATAGAAAAGGAGTACGAGGAGTTCCATATTACGGAAGCGACTCAAGAGTTGTAACTTACAATTGCGAATTAACGTAATGTAACTTACAATATCATCGCATAACATTTCAACTTTTAAAAATTCCGTTAAAGTCAGGCACCGTGTATAATCATGGGGTATATCAACGAATATCACAGAAAATATACTAAAATACCGCGGTAAAAAATATGAGCTTCTACTGAAAAAAGCTGGATAGGTTCAACTACAAAGATGTAAGGTATAAAAGGGTAACTTGAACATTATACTAATGTGGTCTACATAATAGTCGATAATTGGTATAGTACCTAGTAAAATAAAAATGAATACCGTTGTGGTTAAAGTTAGCCTTTACTCGGAGAGGAATAGTAACGTAAGGTACAGATGTTGACGCTGTGCGTTGTTAATATTAATATTCATGGCTCTCAGCCCGGAGTTCTAAGAAAGAAGAAGAAGAAACTATGTGATAATGGAAATGTGAAGGACATAAAATAAATAATAAATATAAGTTTTTAAGGAAAATGGAGTATAAAACATAATATTCAATGCGTGAAATTAAGAAGAAAGTACGCAGACCTAAAGAATAGTGTTAACACAGTGAATAGGAAGGGTCTTAACAGTCTACCAAAACAAAACTCAGGTGGTAGAATATCTGTAACAATATTAATGCTTACGAGGCTTACGAGGATTCAGAGTGCGTACCTACTCTGAATCGTTGTAACGACACGGCGTCGCTTCCCTTGAAAGATAAGTTTCTGTTTGACACTAAGGTGAATAAATAAACAGGCAATTAATACAGGCAGAATGGCGTTGAGTTTCAAACGGACAAAAAACTAATAAAAACACGACGGTTCAGGAGGAACTTAGAATCACTAAAGCAAGAGTATAATCATTCATTTCACTATCTCTAGACTCATAAGCAGCACTTCCTAACCCGTGACCATCTCTCTAAAATGTTTACTCTTTCCCTCCTCGCTTTATCCTTACTAAAGAAATTCCTTTACCACTTTCGACAACTGATTATCCGTTAAAATTTTCTCCGCTTCGTTATCAGTCTCTTAACACGGATATGTGGAAATTTCCTTTCGTTCCTAACGTCTAAGAATTCAAGGGCACCATAGCTCAAGTAATATGAATACCATAAACAAGCCCAAGGACAATTATCAACTCTTCGAAATGATAGAAGGGGCCTATCGCGTCCACACCCCAGAAGAAATCAACGCATTTATGTCCGGTGCAAGCCGAGAGGACGCTAGTGGCCGACCGTTTGTAGCCTACTTGCTTTTGTTCAGGCCAGCGAAATACGATTTTACAACCGTGCAAGCGAATGTGATCAGAAAGTAATCATTAACTCTCAACGGTCGTTCCTCCTATGCGATACAATCATCGCATCCACGAAGTGAACTCTGGTCTTTAATCATTATTTACGACAGTCTTTACCTATTTGATTCAATTGGAATGGTTATAGCTGGATATGTCTTGGATTTATTCGAAACTGAATGAATACGATTGTTGCAATTAAGTAGATGACGCTTAAGACTAAAAGTTCCACGAAGTAAATTTCTGAGAACCATAAGGAATTACCAGAATAGGAAGTTGATGCTAAGTAGGACAGACAATACATTTCAATCCTCTACCCCAGGGCGACCTTAAGTGACTGAAGAGCCAAACTTGTCTCTCACAGCCATTAACTATTTTAGAGCCATGAATATATTTTCACAAAGGAAATTTTAGAAGTAAAATTTTAAGTAATATCATGACAAGAAATATTATTAATTACTTCTGTATTCGTATGATAAAATCTAATTAAAATTGCTTTTATTTGTAATAATAATGTGCGTGAGCTATGCACTTGAATTTCATGAGAAAGTGTACCTATGTCAGGTTGGTATCAAGTTGTTTTTAATTCAAAGCACGATTTAGAATTTGCAGCAGTCAATGAAACTATCGCAGTTTTATTTACTGATGCCAATATATGATTTTATTCATAAAATTACGGTATTTCATTCCTCTTTTTCAATTTTAATTAAGAACCACAATAAAGCATCCAAAGAGTGGTTCGCGAGCTACTGTTTGCGGAACTCTGTCCATACAAAATCACTTTTAAAAAAAGAGAGAAATTCGGTGGTGAGGTTATTGCCAACCAAATTGGCAACAAACTAAATGATGCTGTGTTGTCTTTTCGTAAAAATCGTGCGCGTTCCTGCTAACTCTTAGACTGCTCTTTTCCTCGTGGCTTTTTTCCTCATTTTAAAAGCTGTTATATGCGACGACAAAGATTTTTTTAGAAGAAATTCTCCCCCACAAGGACACGAGAACAGGAATGGGGAAAGCACCTGTCTCCGTCTTCCTTATGGAAATCGCATATGAGCTCCAAGGCCCTCATACTCCATATAGGCTGCCTCTCTTTAATTCTCATCCCCAACAAGTACACGAGGGTAGTAGGGGATCCTCCACGCGACAACGAAGCGTGTCGCGGTAACAGTAACCACTCGGCGCTGGTTCTTGGCAACGTGACTAACGTGATGAAATCTTTTAGCTCCATTCCCACGCAAGGCAAGCTCCGTCAATGAAAATAAAAAAATAAACGAGACCGAGCGTGTATATCGAACAATCTTAATTAGTTAACGTTATGACTAATACATAGTCAAAGATTGACCGAAATTTTTATAAATATATTTTCAATCATGATCTATGACCAGGTCATTGTAAAAGCAGAAATCAATTTATTGCATCTCAAAAAGCATCAAGAAATACGCACCCTAAACAACGGTGGTCACGCTCTCGGCATTAATCTATCGATTATCCGTACTTTTTTAGTCTTCTTCGCGCATTTTTAAAAGAATTACCGAGCCCCATTCCAGGTAGAATGTAGTGTTTGGTTTCTAAACTATAATCCCATTATTTTCACTTCAATTGTGAGCTTCTTCACAAAAAATTCATTAAATTACGCCAGAAATTGACTCATTCATCCAAAACTCATAGAAAATTAAATAACCCGCTAGGCATCTTCGCGTTCCGACTAACTGGTACTTCCTTAGCCATTGAGAGAGGCCCTTGGAGATGACTGGAAAAACTCCCGAAAAAGCAGCTGCGCTTTAACTAATTAGTGTACTTTTGTTCAGAACAGGGTTTCAATCCTAGAGCAGACTATTATTGGAGGATTCGGCAAAAAAGCTGAGTCAGTCGATCCAAAAGATTTTAGGGTTGAGAAGAAGTAGGTGAAAGTGAAATGAGTTAAATCATACAGTAAGTCTAATATATTATGCTTACTCTACTGTTAAAGCTCTATGGTTAAATGTAGGAGAAATACGTGAACTCACTCATTTATCTTTGTTTTCAGTCTGTATCTGTACTTATGGGCGCTTCAGACCGGAAGGAAGGGTATCAGAATGGAAATGAAAGGGAAAGTATGAGGGGTGGAGAGAAACCAGGCGTCGGAATAAGCCTGCGAAATACACCAAGGGGACAACGACTTAACGTTCCATCATACGGACGGAGTATCGTACTCGAACGTTCTACACAAAACACTCAAATAGGGACCGGTTTACCAATGAAAAACATCTTCCACTCTCTATATTCGAACCTGAGCCCTCCTGCAGAGAGGCCAGTAGTACTCTTACTCTACAGTAGCACAACATCGACCCGACCCCCGAAATACGTTAACACATCAAAGTTATCGACATAATTAGCATCCTAAAGTGTGGAATTGAATTTGCAATAATTTATCAAAGAAGAATTTCTCGAGCCAATGAGAAGTTAAATGAGGAGAAACTGGTCAAAGTAGCACGGAGGAAATCTAGATTTCAAGCGGCAAGGCCAAGATCTGCATTTGCCGAGTGCTTCTGAGGGAGCGACAAGGCTGAGGGAATATGCCGAGACACCTTCAGGAAACAATGCTTCACGGAAGACGAGTGCTCCCACCGCTCTTTCCTAAAAAGACACCCAGAGTCAACAGCATTCATCCGTCAAGATCGTCTCTTTCGGACCCCGTTGGAGCGAAAACGAATTCGACTCCACATTTCCGTCGGTGCTCCCCGAATTCCGCCGCGCAAGGCAATCCAGTGGTGCGAGCGACCGCAGCGCGTTATCAAGCGTCAGCGGACGCGCCTCACTATCCGCATCCTCGAACAATCAGGCGCGAGCGTGTGTCATTCGGTTTACTGCGCAGTCCCCTCGGAAGGCATCGACGTCCGCGCATCATTATCCTCCGAGCCCATGGTTGCCTCCGAGCGGAGGATTCATCGCCTGTGACCTAGAAGCGATTACTAATGTCATGAGCGATAGAGCTCGCCGCATCCGGTCGAAGGACGCCACTCATGGAGTTTCGAAACATAAAACTCGATGAATAAATAAACCGTGATAAATACGTAGTCACATGACACTAACCGTCATCCAATCGTCGATAGTGCTCTGCTTTACCCATTCCTGGCCAAATAATTTTTTGTACGATTTTTATGTTCTTTTCATAAATGTCAATGTCTTGTTTGTTGATAGAGCTTCAACAACAATAAATGCTTTTTTGGTAAAATATTCTTACTTATATTTACATGCAAAAAATACCTAAACTTAAAAGCATCTAGCTGAAGTTGGACCTCATGTGGGCACCTTGGCCGCCTATAATATTTATTATGCTATCCATACTGAAAATGATAGGAAGTTTTTACATTACAAAACATTCTTTTTTTTATAAAAGTAAACCACGCAAAGATATATCAATTTTTATACCTGTAAAATTTTTCAAGCTATGTGTAAATAACTGACATGAATGCCTTCTATATACATAACATTCTTGTTTTTATTTCTTATGATATTGAATGAAGGATATTAGGGCGAAGCGAAGTCGGGCATTTTCCGCTGAGGTAAGTAGTCCTTGAGTAACTTGTCTTGTAAGATTCAGTGATCCGTAGACGATACCATCCTAGCAGGCAAATGTCGGTGTCAAGGAAGGATTGCTAGTAGCGGAGGAGGGGTGACAGAAACGGCTAACAGCGGCATTGGCATTAGGTCACTCTTCACAAAGGCGTTAGCGGTCCATAATTTTACGTCTTAACCGACGGTCGGTGATGAACTTATGCAAGCTCTCAAAACAATTGTAAAGCATAGGGACAGGATGCCCCTATGCTATGCTCTGCATGAATGCATGAGCTCCAAAAATCGGAGTCTTCGTGAGTCTGAAGGAAAGAGGAAGTTCGCTCAGTGCTGATCGCGGTCTGCCAAAGCATGCTTCCCTTCTTCAAAGATTCTATTTGAGGACTCGACTAGTGTATTGGTAAACTTGAGGGAGTATTTAAGTCAAGGCGGTTGAATAATTCCATCAAAATTAGACGAATTTGATCTCCCTTGAATCGTTGCCCCTTTACAGCTCAGGCGTTCGATAATGCACGAAGGTTACAAAAAGAGGACACAAGTGCAAAGATTGTCAAGAATTACGACCTTGGAGGAACACACGACTGTGCCATTTCACACCCCGAAGAATAGCTTTCGCGACCTTAGTTGCCACCACTAAACGCTTGAAAACAATGTCAACGAAGGAATGATTTCTTCATTGAAGAATTTAGCAGGTGAGTAGTTAAAGGCGTATATCGAGGAAAGGAATTCCAACTCTCATTTTCACTCTCAGAGGTGTATGGAATTTATAAGACATTCACGGATAATTATTTCACGGATATTTTAGCTAATAAATACACTTAATTATCATCCAAAATACAATGCTTTGCATTATTCACAGTTCTGGGTGAACCCTTATACCCAGCCTATCGATATCATCCAACTGTTTCCAAACTTTCACCGAGTTTACCTTTCAATACAATTGAGTGCATTAAGTAAATCATCGCAATAATATAACACTTTACTACATTTCCAGAACTTTTTCTAAATATTGGCCAGATACCAACGTTTCGCTTTTAAGTAACAGAAAGAAAAACTACTAGCTTTTGTTTAAGAATGATTACTTGCACGAGTGCTGCATCTTTTGGCTAATAACTTTGGATTCATTGCCACCACTTATAACACATTTGCAGAGTAATGCATCAAACATTTCGTTCATTTAATATTTTTGTTTAAGTTTACTGCAGCGTAATAACATTTTTTCCGGAAAGCCCGACATTTGTGAAAAATCAAGACAATTGTTACAAAATTGTAACTAACCGCAAGCTCATGGGGAACGAATTCGAAATTAATTGAACAGGTACTATCGGAAGACTGGGAGGAACTGGGAGATCGGGAGAAAATTAGGGCGGCTAAATGGCATTTAAATGTGTACCTACTAGTGAATAAAGGAGAGGTAAGTAATCACTGGGATGTTGAAAGGAGGAATATAAGAGTGGGGAAGAGGACGGTAGTGGGGCGATGACAGAGCTCAAGAGGGAGATGAGGTCGTCTAAAAAGAGGAAGTCCCCTGGAATGAAGTCACTGCGGGAGCCGAGACGTACTCAAAAAGCAACGCATGCCCTGGAGAAAGCGACATAATCAACTTCTTTGACCATCATCGCGGCAAGGCAGTCCTTGAAATTTCTGGAGCGAACCTTAATGCAGAGTACACCCAAATAGGGGACGAAATTTAATTGAATAAGCACGATATAAAATTGAGGGAATTTGTACGCTCATGTGATAAAAAAATGCGAAGTTACGCATTCGTAACTTCGCGCTCATTTTTCCCACACTAAATCAATGAAGACCGACCATAGTTTCGGTGTTAATGTTAACGTTGCCACAATTGCTAAGGTTATCTAGCACCACCTAACCTAACTTGGAACTAAGGTTGATGGTATCACGGAAATAACATTCACCCCAAGGATACGAACCAGTGACCTCTGGGTTGCCAGCCAGGTGCTTTATAGCCGCTAACATCACAGTCGGTCTTCACTAAGGTGTTGAAAACAACTTAAAATATATAGTGAACCACTAAACCAACATTGAGTGATGTTCCTTTCCAAGGACATATGGCATTACAGTGAAAAATATGCACCCCTATTTTTACAAAACCATGTGGAGCAATGATTGTAAGTATAAAAGAAATATAGATTTACAGACTAGATTGCATTAAATTAAATATTAGATGGGTTGAACGAGTTGTATGCTTCTAGATTTCCAGACCAAAATTTAAAGCTTATAATACACCAACTCGTTTTTAGTAAATGGGCCTGAGGTATCAGTACATTCTCAGAAATGCGCTGTCAAAACAATGCTGAGGCGGGTAACACAAGCGGCATTGCAATTGCTTTACATCGAAATTTAAGCGGCGACTTAATCTAAGTAAGGAAAATAACTATTAGCAGGAATAAAATTCGTTTGGAATCATCAGATAGTAGGCAAACACTTTGCCAATACAAGGTAGTAAGGGCTCTCCATGCAGTGTTTGATGCAGTGAACCCAATATTATCCATAAATAAAATAATACCCACAAAGTCAAAAAAGTAAACGTGTCAACAATTTCTTTCTACAGAGAAAGGAAAAGAACAAAAAGTTCTCTTTTCATGAACACCAAGAGAAATTAATTTTCAATTGGTGTTCGTAAAGATAAAAAAAAATAAAAGCATACCAACTAGACTCTTCCGGCAGGTTTTCCACAACAAGTAGATACTTTGCTCACTCTTCATAGTCACGTGATCAGCTACTCCAAATTCAACGTTATTCCGATGGAAGTAATTTCAATCGATCAAAAGGCAATCGATTTTCGATAAATATGAAAATATTGAGGAATAAGTCATTGTAACGTACGATAATTTGAAAACTACCACTGTAATGCCATTAGGAAATCCTTATTAAAGAAGAACTCACTAAGAAACATAAGATATTGTTCTCACTGACTAGAGATTTAATATGCAGAAGGTACGTTTTTATTACCTATATTCATCCATCCGTTTTCTTATAGTGCACCAATGACTAATGACACCTTCAAAGATATCTTTATTAAGACAGCGAACAAAAGTGCCTGGCCTTGATTAAAAGGCATCAGGAGACTTGAAACGCACACTTGAATAACAGGAGAATACAAATATGGCTATTTTTGACTGATTCCCGATGTATTCCCTCAATATACACTCAATATTATGTCATCTAATGGAGTTCAGACTGGCTAACTCTTAGCACATTTGCTCCCTAAGCAACACAATATCGCTGATAAAGTAATTATGTTTCGCAACGGGCCTCGAAGATAACAAGGATAACATACGCGGAGCGACGCAGTACTAGTTCTAATACGCTTCGGTCAACCTCCCCTTTCCACACTGTGAAGTGGCTGACTCATTAATCACAGAGACAGAGATACGTTGAGGGGTTAACTTCATGGGACCGTAAGTAACGGAGATTCATCAACAAGAAAGTCAACATCTATAGATCAAAATTATAGGGTCGTAAGTAATATCAATCTCGACGCTCAGAAGTGCACTACCTTTCCAACATTTTGCACGACCTTTACAATCAAGTCCGACATTTACCGACCACTGGTGTATATCCATCAACCCAAGTCTCCCGTTCAATTAACGGTGAGCTTAAAAATAGACATAAATGTGGTCCTTTGACCATATCATCGAAAGCCTTAAGAAAGTCCTGTCAAATAAACTATAGGGATGACTGACATGACTGCTAAAATGTAATTATGACAGGGTGAACCGAATAGAATCAAACTATTCCATCTGAGAACAAATTCACTGTTCAGACGCCCATCTCCTTCCTTCGGATGGAAGGAGGAAATTTAAAAGGGCATCAGCTTCCGTCTGGCATCAATCCGCCATTTCAGCTAAGATACCCGATACTAAATTCAAAGATTCGAGTGTGCCCAGAGCAGAAAGCAGGTTTTTAGAAAGTTATAAACGGCAAATCACACAGAGTTACCACCCTGTTCAGCGGTCCATTCCGGGAGATTTTACGATGTATTTACCTAGCGACTCCGGGAGATTATGAGAGAAAAAGTTTGGAGATGGATTTCTGAAATTGAAGTAACCTCAGAAATTAACCCGGCAACAAGAATGATGGAATTATTTTCACTATGGTAGAAAATAAATTAAATATGACGGAACAGCAGATTCCTGAATTCGGAGAGATTTATGCATCTAATCGTTAGAGACGCGTTTAAATACGAACAATTTCGGGATACTCCCGGTGGGTGGCAACCCTGATGGAAATTCTAATGGGAAAGTTCCAATTCTTAAGCCGGAGGATATTCCGAGTCGGATTTAAAAAGTCGAATCTCGAATGACAAAGGCTGATTTTTGACCGAATTGCGAGAAAGTTTACCACCTCCAATTCACAACATGCGCAAACCGCCACCAGCCGTTGCCAGGACTTGTCCCAAGTGAGCAGCAAGCCATGCACCCTCCCGTTTTCCGCGAGAGAGGGAGAAAATTTTGCTGCATTCACGTCGTCGCGGGAAAAAAAGCGAGAGGCGCACGATCGTTTCCGGGTTGTTGGGCAGAGCAAGAAGCGTAATATCCAGTGCATAGGCAACCTCCGGACAGACGGAAAACTATAATTAGCATCTCTCGCCATCTTTCCTCCGATATTGCACAAATATATAATGGGAACGGAGCGGCGACCCCGTTGGGCAACTAGCGGGGCTGCGGCGGCGAAAGTGCAAGTGGCACGGGTGGGGAGGCAAAAGAGTTCCGAGGTTGTTGGGCGCGGAAGGGTGAGATAACGTTATGTCGACACGGAGCGCGCGAGACTCCTTTTTTCCCGCCATTCGTCCGCGGAACGACCGCGTGGTCGACGGCTTCGCCGAGTGGTGTCGTCATCACTTTTGGGGGGAGACGTCACTGCTCACGACTCTCTCCCTCAAATCGTTCTCGGAGAGTAGGTCAACAACCGCGAAGGCGGGAGGATAATATCCTCTCGATCCCTGCAATTGGCAAGTCGCCTTCCGTATCGTCGATAAACGAAACTTGGAAGTGGGCACGCCGGCTAAGCCTATCGCCCGCGCAAAGGGGCGCCGGTTGTGCGAACACGTGAATTACACGTACACACACACGCACAAACCACATGCGAAAGCTTTAGGGTGTATCTCCTTCCGAATCGGTCAGAAAGAGGTCGCTATTTCGGCTTCATGACGATCCCACCATCGAACAGCCACCGAGTTGCCAACCACTGTGAAGACCTCCGGGGTTCAGTGATTTTTTTTAGTTTCACGAACGAAACTACGTGTCCAATTTTGTGTTCCCTAAACCTAATTTCAGATTCCAGTGATTGGGAAATCAAACTAAGGACACTAAATTCAGTGGAACATATTTCACGTATTAAAATAAACTAACCTCATAAAACTACCTAATTCATCACACAATATTGCATATTTTAGTAGCTAATGAATTAATTACATCCGCCCTTCTATCAACCTGAATCCGACACTTGTACTCTGATTAGATTTAATACACTGAGTGCCTGCCCAAACATAAAAATCACGACATGAAGTTGGTCATCTAAATATTTCTTGTCTGTTTAATACTTAATGCAATTAAATCGCTCTCTTTAGCAAGGGTGAGCGTCAGGACATGAAAAAATCGCAAAAACCTCTTACAGCTGAAACGATTCCGTACCGAAGCAACAGAGGGCCCAGGCAAAGGAGGAAAAGCAAGGTTCCTTCAAAGAAAGCGAAAAGAAATTCTCCCATTGCCACCACCAAGGACACTTACACCGGAGATAAACGACAAGAAAATTTGTCAATGCTGGGATGATGGAGGAAGAGTTAAGTGTTCCAGCGAAGAGATCCGAGTGGAAATAACTATGATATTTTCACGAGTTATCATTCGTCAAAATCGTTAGCAGCAGCTCGCCACATTTGCAAATCGGTATGCACAATGTATTTTCATTGCCACCGATAGCTATTGCGAAACAGCGATCGCGAAGCCATCACATGAGGCTGTGTCCAAAACTGGATAGACATGCCATCGTTCCTTTGGCCATAGAAAATATTTCTATGACATTAACCTGATCTAATCGGTACAAGTAGATCATATGATCTTTGTTTCTTGTCTTTTTAGATTTAAAGGTAACATAGCCACGCAAGTATCAAATAATGACACGAAGCATGGCATGAAGCTTTCGGCCGGCATCCAGGAAGCGCCACGCAATCTTGTAAACATCAATGTCCCAATGGGGTCGTTTACCATATTTATTTTATTGCAGACTATGATAGAGCTTGTAAAATAAAAAGGCCCGTATTTTTCCGTTTTTTGATCCGTCAATTATTTCTCGAGTTATAGACGGCGAAAAACTGATGTTTTTAACCCTTTCGGAAAAGTGGGCGTGGTGCAACCTCTGACGTATAACGACTTAGTCCAATCACAACTGAGCCCGCGGAGCTACTTTGCCTTATCGCAATGGGGGGGTCACAGCTGACTCTGCCAATAAGACAGTTGCGACAGCATCTGTGCGAGCAGACCTTCCGAGAACCCCCCTCCACTTCCTTCTTTTCCTCGAAAAGCAGTCAAGGACGGGAGGAAAATGACGTCAATGTTATCACGGCAGCTTTTCCGGTGGGCGTCACCTTTTGCTTATTTAAATTTTTGATTTATGAGTGAATTATTGTGGTTCGAAGATTAATTTTTTCACTAAATTCTTTTTTCGTTTCCATCTAACAATTTCGTGTACAAAATTGCGATTTCGGTTCCGAGTAAACGCCCCCATTGGGAAGAAACTTCTTAATTTTCATTCACACCTCGCGAGCTCAATGAAGAAAGAAGACTTCGAGACCGTCTCAACACTCGACAGGATAACTGCTGGGCATATGGAGTATGCTGCGGAGGCCAGAAGGAAAAACAATTAAGTAATTCTCCAATTTAAAGGAAACACAGAGAACTTCCAGGCCACTATACCACGCAAATTTAATCGTAAACCTCTTCAAATTTCCACCTTGACGTCGCCTCGGAGTTTATTCTTCAAAAAGGATTCAATTTTGCATTAACGTAAACGAGATTTACCGTGGAAGAAATTGTCAGCGGTGTCGAGAGAGCCATTGGCCATCTCTCCCATGAAAATGCGGAGGCAGGACGACAGGATACATACCGTATACTGAGACATGCAGCCCCCCAAAAGAAGAAAGGCAACGTCAAAAACAGGAGAGGGTAGCACTTAAACAGGGATATGAGAAAATCGTCATCTTACAGGCAGATTAGGCGAGTGTAATATTGGACAGGGAGGAGAACAAATAGAATATGGAAGAGGTCATAAAAGATGGCCCTCGCCGGAAGAACGAACGCAATCCAACCTCCCGATTTAAGAGGAATGCTGCCGAAACCATCAAGAAATACTTTGCGGACCAGGAAGAAAGAAAAAGACTGATATCACAGGAATCAAATGTCCTTGCATCTAAGGGTTGCCCAAAACCCATTAGGAAGGAACTCCTCTGAGGCCTATTATCAGTAGTATGTAGTAGATGCCCCGGCTTAAACACTAGCTAAATACCTGGCAAAGATTTTACGGTCCACAATAAAGGAGGCAAACTCTTACGTGAGAAACTCTCAACATTTCCTGCAAATCATCAAAGATGTCCAAATCAGCCAGAAGGACATCCTCGTCAGCTGAGATTTCACCTCTCTTTTCACAAATAACCCTCCCATGAGGTAGTTAAAATAATCGACGAGAAAGTTGACAAAAACATCGTTATGTTGACTGAAAACTGCTTGACCACCACCTTCTTCCGGTGGAAAAGCATGTTTTATGAACAGACGTTGGACGCAGCATTGGGGTCTCCAATCACACCGGCGGTGGCCAACATTTACAAGGAGAGCCTTGAATCAAAAGCGCATCAAAATGCGGAGTACAAACCAAAGATCTGGCTCAGATATATGACGGCACTTTTATTATTTGGATGTATCGTCGAAAGAAACTATAAGAGAACTAGAAGGAGGCCGAAGCCGACCAACCGGTACCTACACGCCAGTTCAAACCAACATCCGGCTCAAATAAACACGGTCATAAGAACTTTAATTCAACGATCCATCCAGATAGGCGGCATGACAAATTTTCCAGCCGAAAAATAAAAATTGGCGCAAATTTACGCAAAAATGGGTACGACATCGGATATATATATCAAAATTGTTGAAACATTATTAAAAATGTAAAGAACTAATAGAAAATGACAGAAACATCGCTACATGGAGAAAAAGACGTCACCGAGAAGAAGGCCGTCCTAACCCTACATAAAGGGGTTTACAGATAATATAGAAAACATTTTCTGCATATATGAAATCAAGTCTATTTTCAAACTACTTTCTCAAGTTAATCATTATCTTAGAAGAATGGACAGAACTCCTCTTCAAGTTGAAGTACAGTACGAAATTCCCTGAGGAACTTGCGGAAAAAGATATATGGTGAGACTGGACGTTCAATCAAAACTCGACCAGAAGAACATCAACGGGCTGGGATTCGACTGGGGCAAACATCGAAGTCGGCAGTTGCTGAACATGCAGACTCTGGACACGCGATTGACTTTGGAAAAACCAGAATCATCGCCATGGTAGAAAATTTCAAACGCTGGTGAGGCCATTGAGTTAAGGAAGAACAAAGAAACTTTCAATAGTGATGGTAGCCTCAAAGGCACGCATGAGACCCAGTCATAAAAAAAATTCCCCACGCGAATTCGTTTTCCCCCTCCCTTCCACCTCTCCCACTTAAGCACATTGATATAAATTTAGAGCAACATCGGAATTGAACATTTAAGCATCCCCTTTAGGAAGTGACCAGCACGGGTCACAAAACGTGGTTCTGCTACCAGTCAAGACGCGGAAAAACCCGAAAGTTCTTTCGTCAAACCAATGATAGATTTAAAATGAAGATAGCATGGCTTGTGATAATTAGACTCGTTTTTAGTTCGTACTAAACGAGAATTCGCTTTCCCCCTTCCAAATAAAACCAGTATGAATGAGCCTGGAGATTCAAGGAGTCACATTGCGCTTCGTCCCTAACCAATCGCAAGGGAAAAGGTCACTCTACAGCAGTACAAGGTAGTACTTAAGTGCCCATTGAGAGCTTACTAATCCTCGTATTCATCAGGTATGAACTCCAATTAAAGATTACTCAGAGCAATCGACTCCCTGGCTTTCTCCTTCATTGGCCGATAGGATTAATAACCAATGCGAAAGAAGGAGCTAAAGGTGGCACAAAGCCGGATGCGATTAAAGAAAGCCCGATATAATTAAGAATGTGGTTTAAAAAAGTTATACGTTACATTAATCAAAAATAAAAGCGATAAAAATTGCGAGCACCGAGGAAGAAGTCAATGGGAACGACATAAGGGGTCATGGGAGGGGGAGGAAAAAGAACATTTTCTAGTTGCCGATGATGCAGGTCTCAAGGTTTGTCTGAGACAAAGAGGTCCTTATTGAAGTGGAATATATGTTGACGACATACGCCTAAAGGTTAATAACAAAATAATTATTATGCTACGCAGTACAAGAACAGACAATTAAGACCAATGCCAGATTCGGGAAACTAAAACTTGAAGAGGGGGAAAAGCGCTATTTGGGTAACAGAATAACCAACGAAAGGACAAAGACATAAGGAAATATCATTGCGATAGCCAAGATGGAGCTGGCATTCTACCAAAGAAGAATCTACTTATAGCTGTAAATATAATAAGGCTGGAATAAAAGAAACTTCATCAGAGTATATATCTGATGCACGATCCGTTACGGCCGCGAATTACGGACAATAATAGCTGCAGAGAAGGAATGATTGTAGGAATAAGTCTTTGCAATTTTATGTTAGAAAAGAATAATTATATATATCGAACGGACATAGCTACGATGAGTAAGGAGGAGAACGAGAAATAACAAGTAATAACGAGGAGGCTCTAATGAGATTAAGCGAAAAAGATTTCATTCAAGTCCCGAAAGGAAAACTGAACAGCTGTACTGGACAAATCTTGAGACATGATGGTCTCGTGAAGGCAGTCGTTATGTGATGAGTGAAAAGAAAGAATGGCAAAGGACGAACTCATATGATACATTTGGTAAAGGAGGTGAATAACAAACAGAAAAAGTATGTTTGTAGGAAGAAGGGAATCGAATTGAATCGAATCAATATGAATAGCTGATAACAGAATTGAGAGGAGAACTATGTGAAACCTATTTTGGAATACATCAGCGAAATCACTATATTTGAAATTTTTTTGCTGTTAGAAACAGTTCAATCAACATTTTTGTCTTCATTTGCTGTCTCTGGGCAACAGACAAAACAGCTTCACCAATTGCGACAAAAAACGCGTAGCAGGAGAAGTAAAAACCAACAACCGAGTGAATCTCTCTTCATTTATGGACGGCCTCCACACTCCAAGCAGTAGAGATGCTGGGGAAGCGACGGACAGTTAAGGTTATTTCCGCCATTAGGATAGGTGGGTTATTGGGTAAAGGCAATATTTATTCAGGGAATGGAGGGAGGGTGAAGAGAAACCAGGCATTGACATTAGCCTACTCCCAACAATGGTCTAGCCTTATAACGTCCCATCCGACGGACGGAGTACTGTATGTACTTGAAGTGCTCTCCAAACAGTTCTCATTTGGGGACCGGTATACCAATTCTCTACCATTGCAGGGATTCGAACATGGGCCTTTGGGATACTGGTTGGCTAGAGTACTGGGAGGCCGGGGCTATAGTCAACACAACAACCCGATCCCCACTATACTCCTGAATGTAAAATCAATCTCACAATACCCACGAGTAAATGAGACTACAAAATAAAATACCATCCTCAAAATCCTGTCAATAAATTATCACCGGTTGTTCATGCTTCTCCGCTTTAACCGTATCGCTCAGAGAGTTCGCCGAACCTTTCTTCTTCGATATCATAACATTTCCATTCATTTTTTCTAGCTTCAGTGGCAATTTGAGACTGTTGAGCCAGCAACAGTATGGGTGGTGTTGATAAGAAGAATCGAATATAAATTGGGATAAACTTTTGAAGGTTGTAATTGAGCGGTACGAAAAAAGCAACAGTAGAGGTATCAATGCCTCTTATCTCCAATGTGTCATTCAAAGTGATGTGTTTGAGTCACGTTACATAAAAGCAAAGGTAGCGTATTATTTGAATTTTATATCTTTGCGACAATCAACTTTGCTCTGCTCCCATTAAATCAGTATGCATGTAATTATTTTTTTAAAAATTCGTCGCAAACAGTTTTTACGAACATTCCATCAACATCAGCTAATTTAAAAATTATGTTATTTTCCCTTACTAAGTATTGAGTAGCAAGATTACCACTTTATGGGTTCGCATGTACAATTATAGGAATGATAAAAGAAATATCACACTCACCATGGAGTACGTTCACCTACTTTGATTAGCGGTCGCAATAAAAATTTAACGCAGTATCACGCTGCTTTTTCTATTTCCATCGTCTAGTAGATATTCAGGAAAATCATACGTTATTTCAAATTCAAGAATTGCGAACTAGTAGCGAAAAACCTTAACGGCGTTTCCCGCTGATATGCACAATAGCAGAATCCAACTCAACACGCAATACAACTTTGGCCCCGCTACTTCAAGCTAATTAGATAACTGAGCACTACGACGCCACTTCAGGTGTCATTTTTTAAGAATCAACTTCGCTGTTCGGAGAAAGAAAAAAGAAAACCATGTTGAATTCCTTGGCTTCTTGAAGTGTATCGAGCTGCAATAGACGGTCTAGAAATTCTATTGATGAAACGAAGCCTGGCGTAAACGAAATTCGCAGATTTAACGTAAGCAACCAATAAAATAGCATGCAGAAGGAACTCCTTTCATCAAGCACCTTGCGGAACCAACAACTTCTCGAATTGATGCCCGATATTTATGGAAGTTTACTTTGAAGTAGAAAGCACGAAGACAAGTGGAAAAACGTACGGGTGCAAGGAAAATGGAGCTCATTACACCATTTAAATCGTCGAACGCACGATCCGTGAGTCTGGAGAGGCTTTCTGGGGAAATTTGCAAGCTCTGTCGGGTTTGGGAGAGGCGCGGCCTCAAAGGGATGCTTGAAAGCACTCGGAAAAGAGAGGGACACAACCTCCTGGGATTTTGTTCGACACTGATTCCCATTAAGAATGATTTCTATGCGTTCCACATCGGCAAAATTAAAAATAGGAATTATTTATCTCATCTTTGTGAAGTGTATGGGGGCATTGTGTTCGTTCCCTGCAGACTATTACCGAATCCGATGACTCGAATGGTGAATATCGGATTCCGAAGAATCGACGCCCGATGATCGGAAGAGGTATTCACCAATCATTTAGCTAACCGGTACACAAATGTCCATAGTTGTTCTTACTGTTGGATGAGATATATGTAATAGACTCAATTGTTAACGAAGAGCAAAAAAAAACTATGAAGTATATATTGGAGTGGTTAGCTTTAAAAAGAATTAGAATCTCAGTTAAAAACGAGACCACCAAAAAAGGGGATACCGTAATCTTTAGCAGCCGTCACAGATTTTCCCCAGAATTCGCGCGGAAACTGCGCTTCTAAATACATGCAAACTTATACAGTTCAGTGGTGTCCAATACTTTTCCGTAGTAAAATTTGGAAATAATATAGCCATGACTCATTTAATTTTTCACTAATGACGAAGCACAATGGCCGGGATAGCCAGGTCGGTAACGAAACCACCTGACGGCATTCCGTTGTATTTTGTTGCAGCGGGGGCGACCACAACTATCTACATCAGCGCCACTAGTGGATAACTGAAAAAAGTAGGTAAAATTGGTAGAGAGAAATTCGGCGTCGGCATTAGCCTGCCCTAAACTAAAACCGCCATGAGTCTACGGTTAAATGTCTCATCCGACAAACGGCTCACAGAATAACTGAACTCGAAGTACTCTTCGAACACCACTCTGGCAGGGATTTAATTGAAAAATCTGCTACTGCCGTTATTCGAAACGAAACGGATGGGAAGACAGCAATCCAGCCAAAAAACCGATCCTCGCTTGTCTTAGGTCTTAAGTTTAAGTTAGATAGTGCTACATAACCTTCGCAGTTGAAGCGCCTTAAGCCTTACACGACTGCATCTACTCGGTAATAAAAATAACCCCAACGAGCAATACCACGTTTGACAAAGGCAATCCGTATTTCCCTTACTGTAACACAACCTTATTATTGCCAGCGAGAGAGTGCATGTCCACGGCACGGCTTTCAAGACACTTGACTTAAACGTGATCTACACTTCGTTCTTGAAATGCCACTTTCAATTCAGGCCATAAGGCTCGAGTTCCAGAGGGAAGGATATTTCAAAACGAGGTTTTCTCTCGAAAAACATTCATTAAATAAAAACTTCACGGATATTTTCGAGAAATAGAAGTTTTCGCGGATTACAACTCGGATTCCGAATTAATCCATTCCAAATCATGATTCCAAAGCTAATCTCACAGTGATAATCCCGAGGTTTGTATTGAAAGTTTTAGATTCAAGCGCATTTGTAGGCAGCCCAAATATGAACTACACCTATTTGGTAGCGAGAGAGTAAGTTTTCATTCGATGCATCTAAAATTCGCAAAAAAATAAGGAATTAAAAGGAATCTGTTAAGAGAATAGACTTCGCACGGATATGAAGAAGAGTCCTTAGGTTCGTAGCCCATTACTGTGCCCGCTACACTCCTACAATGCCTCAGATAGTATACATCTCCCTCTAAAAATGCTTAACTTCCGTGATTGACAAACGCGATCTTCTGGATGAGTTAACCGTTAAAATATGACTGAAATGACTCTTGAGCGGAATTTCCTCAACATGCTTCGGACTCGAACCCCAAAGGCGCCTTATCAGTCTCCTTCCACGAGGTTTTAAGAGTCCTTGGGCTCGAACTCTGTTTCCTCACGACGGGGTGTCACCATATCGGCATGAATAGCGGCGTGCCTCGCCGGACTGTTTAGCCGAGCATGCCTTCAGTGCGTTGCTTGCCGCACGGCCATGGACAGTAGAAAAAGGAGTTCGCATTGCGTGGCGCCGCGGTCGGTTAATTGTTACCACATTGCGTTGACGGTTCCCTCGCTTGGAGGCTCTTGAGTAAAAACAGAAGGTTCACGACAGAGGTTTTACTAAACAATTAGTGTATATTCTGCCGTCTTCGGATACAAACAAAATGAGACTCAGACCATCAGACCGCGGTCCATTGTCACCGCATCACAAATGGAACGAAATGGCGGAAATTGCAGACAACATGATATAATTAATTCACTGAAGCTAATAAAAGGAAATTTTGGAACGAAAAATAAATTAACAAAGCATCATTTTTATCTCGTGACTTATCGTAACTAGATTAAGCTGCTGAGCTTACAATTATAACGTTTTTTAAATGCTCAGGAACGACAGCAGAGCATAGTAGGAAGAAGTATAAGGCTAAACAGTACATTTATATTGAAAATTTTCCAAAAAACAAATTGCGACTAACGTAGTTGGTCGGAAATACGATCAACAAATCTCTGACATGGACAACGAATAGTAAGAAAGTAATGAAATAATTTCAAGTTTTGCGTAATTTAAGATGCCAATTATAACTTGAGCAGTCTACTACTCTAGTATATTATTTGGCACCGATCAAGGACGCCATTTTCAAAACAGCATGCCTTTACTTTTCAATAGATGGACACCTCTCCAGAGAAAACATCCCCGCGGTTCAACCTCAGTTTGATACAGTATTAAGATACAAAATGATACTCCGTTTAATACAGTACTAAGAAACGAAAAATTCATTCATGTGACTACGTGGGTACATGCGTAAAAAGACAAGCAAACGCCAAGAAAACCAAATCCTCAAGGACATAGAACCATCGTGTGACTTTATGCTCTTGAGGAACAGGCAACTAAAAGCACATCCTGCTGAATAAGACAGCTGAACATCATTGTCATCAGTTTCACAAAAACTTCTAGATTTCTCAAAATTTTAAGCATCACGTCCAAATGGATTGAAAAATACATGACGTATCATAACAACAACATGGTAGAAACCAACGAAAACATATCGTTTAAATGTATATTAAACGTGGAAGATACATTATCATTATATAGCTGTACCCGTAACTCACCGTGGATATCCCGGGGCTCTTGAAGTAACACAGAAGAAACTCAGAACTCCACAGCCATTTTATACAAGCAACAGCATTAAGTGAAATTTTATATTCATTATGTCGTCATAAAACATCAAGATTTCCAAAGAGAAAAATGTATCCATCTTGAAATGAATTAGCCTATTTTTTAGATTTTTCTGATTAATGGTATCTACAAAGAAATTTATATCTTGCTACTGTGTGCAACAGCAGATAACTATGGTGTTCCGCAAAGGTTTTACTCTCCCGATTTATGGTTATGGCCCGGAAATGGACGAGATGCATTACTATATCACCCAGATTAAGTACAAAATTTATAGTTCTAATAGCATTCAAAGAGCCACTAAATAGATGGTTCAATGGAAAATAATGAATTTATCTTTGAGATCTGCATGTATAGTGATTGAAAGAAAGAGGCAATCATCTAACGGAAAAATTCAGACATAATTATATAATTATGTATATGTTGGGTGAACGTGAAACACAATAAATAAATAAAATGATATTCCGTCGTAAAATTATAAATATTGCATTGGCAGGAACAATCCAATCTTTAGGTCCATATGTGTTTTGCCAACGCATAAAGGTTTGAGGATGTCCCTTTCTACCATTCCCCACCTATGAAGGCTTTCTTCTTCTCCTCCCATCAAATCCATAATGAAATTCCTCTTCAAACTTTCTAGCTGCCTTCATGACATACAGAACAACAATTCTTTTCTTGTCACTCCACGCTTACCTAAAATTCTCTCCACTTATTGCTCTCTCCACATTTCCCCATCTCTTAATATATGCTCGATCCCTACCTTGCGACATTTAATGCTTACTCAAGATATTAATATACTAAATAGAACAAAATAACTTCAAAATTCGTGGTAATTATGACCACACGACTGAGGAATATAAATGTTTCAGTAAAATTTTACACGGCAAATCCAATATTTTTTTTAACTAGGCAGAAATCGTATCTTACAAAGTAATCGAAAATGGTTTGAAGGGTAGGTTGAGGGTGGAGGAGGAGGCTTGATAAAAAGGTCAACGACCGAGGTAGTGCTAAGCATTCTTAAAAGACCAAAAATAAGCCCGTGTTACATCGTTGTGCATCATATCGTAGGCTCCACCCAAGGTGAGTATTACTCACCTTGGGCTCCACCCACCGATGCTTTTACGCGCTTGGCGGAAAGTGTTCTGGTTCCCAAGGTACCCGCTTTTCCTCCGCGCGCTCACTCACTCCCGCAAAACAACTAAAAGCACTTACAGGCGCGATAGAGGCCATCGTTTCGAGAAGCGAAATAGTCCGCGAATCATCGTTCCATAAATAACATGCTCTTTTACACATGTAAGCCCCGTTTTTCCCCAAAAGAATTTCGAAATCAGCAAAAAAAAATACATACATATATACCTGTACACGCTCGAGCGCTCATTTGCCCTGAATCGGCACGACGAAAAAGTGTCTACTGCGTGTTGCATTTGCAAGAATGACTAGAAGGGGAGTTAGAAGACTCGCCTTCCTCAACGACGAGCCAACGAAAGGCGGACACGGAGCAGGAGATATTTACGGAAGGCGATAAAATTTTTGCGAGCGCCGCGTCCACCCTCGCACCGGCCACATCCGTCTGCGGACGGGACATGGCGCATGCGTCAGCGTAATGAACGCAATCATTCCCTCGTGGCCAAAAGTCATAACGCTAACCCTTATTGAGGGTTGGCCTCATCGGTGCGTTTCTAAAATGAAGCTTCAATAGGCATCCTTCGGTCCCCAAAGCTTTGATCGTTGCCAATGTTCTCGCGAACGTGATCACCTATATTATAAATCATCAGCGTGAAAAGTATAAATCTACTTCCCATAGTAAGTACCTCCACTAGATACTTTAGCGCAAATAAATTTCACTCGTATTCCTCGCTTCTGACAAACATCCACATTTCTACATCTAAACCTACATAATACGCTCGTACTCCACTTATACAATATCTGACAGCTGAACAAGCATCATTGTTCATCATTGAGACCAATAGTAGGCCACACAATGTTATCAAACTCTGTTTGAGAAAATTAGTTTTAAGATGAGCATGTTTATAAGGGTGGGTATTTTTTATCGTATCTTATAACGTGAATAACTCGGATTTTTGCAATCAGATTAATATTTGGAAGGAGCATTAAGCAGGTTGAGAAGACCCACTGTGGTGAGAAAATATGCAAAACCGAGCATAAATAATATTGACTCCTAAATAGGTAGGTTTAGTCAGTTGAGAGTTTGACTGAAGTATTTAGGTATTTTGTCAAGTATTACGTAGATATAGATGAACACATTGAAAGCCACAGCAACTCTGCGCGTCTTGGGGGTGAATTAAAGTATGGCATGCATTAACGCCAAGGAAACGAACTTTTTGATAGTAACTACATTACTGGTTCTATCACAACTCTATGATTCTAAAGCAAATTGAATTTACCTCGGAAATAAAGTAGTTCCACAAGCTAGTTAACCTCGCTATTACCCTGCGGGTCAGACATCGCACTCGTAAGGCACTTTCCGCAGGTAACTTCGATTTACTCTATTATTATGCTTCCATCCTTTTCACCAGTAGGTCATAGGAGAGCACCAAAATTGTGAGAATTCCATAATTTTTCATTTTTCAACCAATTTCACTACCAACCCCAATAAGATCGCTTACTACTGGTAATAGCATATAAACTTGAGGAAGCTTCCTTTCGAAAAACCGTTCCCAATCTCCTTCCATCCACCTTCAAGTAAATTACAATCGTGAGGTATCAATATGCATTACGCGATATGTTGGTTCCAAAAGCGCTATTAGAGGGTCTTACGATAAAATTAATTGCCAATGGTGAAAGGAAACAATGAGTTCCTAATACGCGGACTACAACTAGGGCTCATGAATTAACTTCCGCTTCCCAAGCTGCAGGGTTCCGCTGGTGTGAATGAGGTTACTCCATTGCGATCCAATACGGTGACCGTGAGCAGATGGAGCATTATGTGCGTTCCACGCAGAAGCCAATTGGCACCCATCAACTATTATTAGAATTGGTCTCATACGTTCTCGTATTCATCAATTTTACGCCACTGCGCTCTCTACTCATTATAAGAATACAACTACATGGGAAGAGGGTTATACGCTGCAAGACTTTTAGGACTGAAGGAAAGAGAAACAGTAGCTACCGCGGGTGGGAAAAGGACTTTAAGAGCAAGAGCTGTTAATCAATGAAAGCCACACATAAAAATCAAAAGGAAAGATATCGCCACCTAAAAGTGGGAGGCATTCAAACAATCGTTTACTGACAGTAAAAGTTAGTGAAAAATACAATATCCAAAAATCCACCAAAATATGGTACAATATATGATAAATAAATAAAAAAATTACGTACATTTTAAGAAACCGTCATTCACGCAAGGTTGAGTTGACGAAGAGGGAATACCTTTCCAAACCTTTCGTTATTCCTTTCTTTTTTCATAACACTATGAGCTGAAATATCAGCAATGATGAACTAAGGATCCAAAGGAGGAATACTGAGAACCCGGTTGGCATGGTGGCTAGAGAACTGGCTTCCTATCCAGAGTGATTAGGTTCGAATCCCGGCTGACTCAAGCGCTTCGAGTTCGGTGCACCGTCCGTCATTGGGCCGTTAAACCGAGGACCCCTCGGCGCCATTCGTCAAGAGTAGACTAACGCCGATTCCACTCCACCCTACCTCCGTTCCTTTAAAAAATTCCGACCCATATGCAAACAACTACTCACCTATCCTAAACGACGAAAATGGCCTTAGCTATCGGTCGTCTCTCCCAAATAATGACCAAGGAGAATTAAGAACGATTCCACAGCAATAGCGAATTTACGTTGAATTGATTTTTACAGCAGAAAAATTAAGCTTTCTATGATCTTGAAACGTGAGCTATTTCAGTGCAACGATAGCATACAGACAGGAAGGATTCGCGATTTTTTTTCCAAATGACCCGACATCGATGATTGAAAATGCCCCTAAATTGCTCCCGAAATAACAAAAAATGTACTTACAGCGAGTCACTGCCAAGCTGCATAAACATTCTTTACTATGGAGAAAATAAACTGCTAACAGCGACTGATAGGAAAGAAATGGTTGGCCACTCATGGCGGGGAGCTTATTGGTCCGGAGCAGCCTTTGAACCTCCCTATCACAGTTAATTAGATGCATCCACGTTCACAGATAGTCAGTCAAGATAAATTCCCAACGAATCATGACCCCTTGAGGACCTAGATTCCATAACTTTCAAGTGTCGTCGCTTTATTTATGGAGTCAAAAATACGAACCACTTACACCGATTAATTACTTACGCTACTGAAAAGTAAAAGCGCGTCTTGAAATACACACGTCAACGTCTACACATTTAATTTCCCTGAAGCTATTATTAAAAATTCTTTTATAGCAAAATCACTCGTGATTCGAGTTTTTTGTTCAAAGAATATACTACTACATTGTTAAAATAATAGTTTTCTAAGTATCTCAAATATTAACCTTTGCCCTACTGATTTTTAATTGCAATCAGCAAAAAAATCCGCGCATTTTGGAGAAATTTCTAACGTGGTAATAAATATGAGCATTCTAATTGCTGTTAAAAAGTACCCCCACTAAGGATAGCAACACATTTAACTTTTTCTTTGCGATTTAACGTCTTTTATTGGCGCAAAAATGAGTGGCACACACTCATGCGTGATCCTGCGGCGTGATAGCCCAAGTTGGGCTACTAACCGAAGGACCTGCGTTAGAACAAGGGAGAGGCCTATAAAGAAACGTCCGACGCAACCCAATTATAAGTGATTTTCAGGGTACCAGGCGATTCCGAAAAAATAGAGGCGGCACAGGAAAAGAACTAGCTCACCTAACCTGACGTTACAACTTCACATGCCACAGGGATCAGAACTTGGTGAGCTCCACCCTTAACAAAGCACACCCACCTTAGGGTTGATAACTGTGTTTATATGCGGGCCTGTAGGCTGACGACAGGGGGCGGGGCACGAAGGGCCTCTCCCCCGTCTGAATGCTTGGCAAGCAAAGGTAGGCGAAGGGGCAGCGCGGTTTGTGTACTCACTTCGGATGAAGTTCGGAGCATGGTCAACAAGCTTCCAGATGGCCCTCGCCAGGAAAGTGACGGGCTGCTGGTGGAGCGGGTGGCCCGGCGGCAGCGGGGGCTGCGAGAGAGGCCTCGGAGGAGGAGGGGGGTCCGCTAGCAGCAGCACCAAGACGATGAGGAACACGGCTAAGAGGTTGTTGGTGGACGTGGGCCAAGTTCCATTTCGGAGGGCATTCCTGTCCGGGTGAAAAGAGAAGACCATATGGAGTTGATTAGTTGGTGACACGGGATGCAGACATACGCGACAGCCTGACTTCTGTTAATTTGATCCCCATATGCGGAGGAGAAACAAACCGGAGTAATACAAACGGTCCACCGTTCGCATTCATCAAGTAGTAAATGCCATTAACTCATGCACGCTCTAGGAAATATAAGTTAATAATTTGATTTATTTGTAAAAACGACTGATTAACTCATAACTATTACCTTACTTTGCATAAACTAACTACATGGCTAATATTTTCCTCGGGGTGGTAATATTGTACCTCTCAGTTGCATATAAGTAGTCCATGCACGTAGAATTTTTTGCTTGGCTGCATGGTAGTGAGTTTAAACTTAATCTTCCTGAATGATAATATAGCCAGGTGATGGTTTACCCCCCACCACACACCATCGCGGTGGCTTGCAGGGTGTCGCGTGGATGTAGATGTTCGTGATTTGTCTACGATCGATGAAAGCTTCATCCGAAAATTGAGACTCTGAACCGGTTCAATTCACATGCGTTTGTTGTATTTAATGATCCGTAAATTATGTCAGACTCGAATATGGGTGTATTTCTTCCGCGTTCCCGTTACGCTTATTCACTGCAAATGACAACGGTTTCGGCTCCATTCCAGCAGCCGTCTTCTGGTTTAAGTTCATTTCGACCCGAAGATGGCATCTGGAATGGAGCCGAAACCGTTGTCAACTACAGGCAACAATGTGGCGGGGACCCGGAAGAAATACAACATTCTTCTTCACAACGCCACGAAAACCTTCGCAGTAATTTATGCCAGACTCGCGAAAAAAATGCTTAAAACGAGTTTCAAAAGCCTAATGACTGGGAATCAGACATTGGTCTCCGGCGCACGGTCGATTGAAAATTGGGGCACCGAAAGAGGAAGAGAGAGCCTTACCTCTGATGTAACAAGAAACAGTCGAAACCAATTGGGGTGACTTGTTTTCGACGACAACGAAAGGCTGAGTGTTTAATTTGAGTTTCCGCGAGAGGGCTACTATATTTATTCAATGCTCGATGAAGATATGATCTACTCGACTTCTTCCCCATAGAAAATAGTATCAAGAGTGATCGATACAGACGCGAACCTTAGAGCTGGACACGTATACTTCAGAACATATACATATAACTTATACACATCTGCACAGGTGGATTAACGTGCATAGGAAAAGGTCGTCTAAGCTACGAGGCTCGTCAAGCTCGTACTTGACCAGCTCGACGTTCAGAGAATGGCTTACTGATTAATGGAGGAAGATAGTACGTGCCCAAGCCATCCAGGCTCACATATTGTTACAACCAACTTTATTCTCAATAATCAATTAGCCATATTTGAATATAATTGCAGGGGCAATACTAATCTTTCCAATAAATCAGAGTCCAAATAACCAATCACAGGGTATCCGGCGTATGTCGATATTTTTCCCCGAGTTTTCCAGGTTTTCCAGGTAAATATTTGGATTTTCCAGGGTCTTATTCCACTTTGTTACGGACAACTTTTGATTGAAATTCGTAACCCTAATAGGCATGCGTGTCAAGTAAAAGATGCAGGTACACAATAAGGACACAGAACGAGAAAAAAATCAATATATTTTAACTTCAATATTCCAAAAATCAATAGTCGAAAAAAATGAGAAAACATAGATACGAATTTCAGTGCAGATGATACAACCGACTCTCGAATGAATCAACCATAAATACCACGTGACTCGTACGATAAGGAGAACTTGCGATGCGATTGGATTGGGTAGGACTGCGCATGGAGTGGCGAAACAGGCGGCGAGCGGGCGCACAGCTACGAGTGGAGTAACATGGTGAGCCCAGCGCTTCCCTGAGCCAAGCAGAAGGACGGCAAGAGCGCTTTAACCTAGAGTTAATGGGCCGCCATGCAATTTCCAGGGTTTTTCCGAAAAATACAAAAATTCCCTGAGTCTTCCCTGAGTTCTCCAGGACTTAAAATTTCCCTTAGTATTCCCGGTTTTCCAGGTCGCCGGACACCCAGAATTAGTATACAGTAGCATCGGATTACACCTAATTGATAGTTTCGTTTAGCTAACGTTTGTGGAGCCGAAATCAAAAACAGAAAAGACGGAGAATCTCGGACACATCATTTGTAAGCCTTGTACGAATATCTAGCCAAAAGAATATAAATAGATCGTAACTTGTCCGCCAGCTTTCGGTCTTCGTGTTCTATTTCTTACTTTTTAGACGGGCGAATGAGGATGCCGGTAACGGCTTCATGAGGATTTGTATGTTTAGTTAATGGCGATAATTCGAATTAACCTATTATCAAGAGCTTATTATGCCGAACCTGGTAGGGGAAGTAAGAAATAATGTGTGGACATTACGAAGCATTGTGTTTTCCTACGCGATATCTGTACTTCACAAAGACAATCCAACAACCATTATCCTAATTCGAAGTATTGTGTTTCTAATCTAGAATTGAAAAGTCATACTTACAGCATTTGCAATTTGCATTCAAAAACCAGCTTTTCGGAAAACCCAAGAGGAGGAAAGGTATTAAGAGCAACAGTTATTTTATTTTTTATACCGGTTAGTAATTTTACATAGGTACATCAACATTTTTTTCCGAATGTTCATAATGATTCAACTTTGGATGATATAAAGGGATATGCACCCTTTTGCATTGCCCAAAGTCTGCAATCATCGGGAAAAGCCACCAATAGTTGGTGTCTCCTCCATTGGTAAAAAAAAGCAGGACTTGATGACATTTCAAGATGAAGTGGAAGGACGGAGGGTAAATCATCTACGGTGTGAGAGTACTCATAATCTACTCACCAGAACTAGCCAGGGTACACTAGTGGTTATCAGCATAACGATAAGATAAAGATATCTCTTAATTTCCAAACATACTACTTTTCCGGTTAGAACTGAAGGACATCAGAAATGATAATCACAGCATTCCTTGATTCTCCCTTGACGTTTGAAAGGCCGATTGAAATGATAAAAGAAGAGTTTTGTCGCCCTAACCATTTGCCAATAACTGTTTCCAAGCGGTGCAAATAGATTTTGAAACAAATGTCACGTCTCGGAAAAATCAATAATTGATTCTTAATCAAAAATCACAATGAAAAAAGTAAGTTATTATGAGAAAGAACTTTAATGGATTTTATATATATTAATAATTAAGAGCATCATCCAGTTCCATGCCACGAAAAATATTTCTATGGGGTAAGAATTTTCAACTGGCATCAAATAAAACTTAACTAAAAATAAATGCTTACAAAACCATGCACAAAAATTATGCCACCTATCTCTCGCCCGCTTGCAATTTTTTAGTTTGAGAAGAAAAAGTTAAATGCATTATTGGTACTTCCAGGAGAACGAGTTGATGAAACTACAAGGCAAGGTTTTTCACGCACAGTGCAGTAGAATGTTCTCAGTGACATGCAACGCGATTAGAGAAAAAAACATTTTTCGAGGCGCTATATTTGAGTAAATGCCTTGAACATTAACGGTCACTACCTCCGCTGCTCTAACGAGCATCTGCGTCCTAACGAAGTACATGAGTCATGCTGATTCAACACTCAAGGAATTTCACTACAATGCGCACCACCGTCGAGAAGCGTAAAATATGGGCGTTATTTTTTAATATGCAGCAGAATTACCTTCTGTTCTACAAATGTTCACATAATGTCAAGACACGCCAAAAGAAAAGTCACAAAAACGTCGTTACCTTACCGGTATGCTCATGTGCATACACGAATGCAACTGAGAAATACAATGCTACTACTTTATAGAAACATGTTAGAATTGCATTTACGAGTCACGGTCAGATAAATGGTTAGTATCTACACGGCAATGGAGTATTTTTTTTTATTATTTCGGGGCGCCGCAGACGTTAGCACAATGAAAAGATGACTTGGCGGGATCAGATGTGAACTAGGGGAAATTGACAAGTCCCAGATGCTGTCCGTACACTGCTCTCCTGCGCCAGGAGACAGAAGCGTAACCTTGTTACGAAAGTATATAGATCAGCATATAAACTTTGTAGAGCAGTTTCAAACATAGGTGTAAATATAAATAAGAAGAACGTCTACTCGTTAGTGTGGAAATGTACCCAAGAGCGATTGCAGGAGATAGGTTCGCCTGCCCTGAATAAATTCGACAGTATCTAGCGTTACTTGGTGGACAGCATTTCAGATATTAAATTAAATTGCACAAGTTGTACTGCCCACTAATGTTTAATGCATACTTGTAAACAACACGTGTTTCAACGCCTTAAGCGCCATGGTGCCAATTACGGTTCTCTGTCGTACGGAGATAGCGTACGATACGCCTTGGAAACGAAATTCCTATCGTACGATATCTGAAATGCTATTATGTTTCCAGTTACCTACCGCACAATACCTCAACGTACGATAGTAAGCTTGATATCGTGCGATATCACTTGTTTTAGCGACAAATGCTATTACGGTTCGCAGTATCAGCCAGTAGCTATGGACGTATCGTCTGTTATCCTATCGGCGACTTTGATCTTGCTGTAGCCCGTATCGTGAGTCTCACTTCCATTTTCAATGGAATAATTTTCAGGCATATTTATAATAATAATGGAGGTTTTGAGTTTAATGACTAATATAAATGTGAAGCACGCGCTAGGTAGTGAAAAATTTGCACAATTGAGTGATTTAATTAAATAATATCAATTTATCAATTTCCGGGATAACGATTGATACATACTTTCAATTAACACTTGCACCGATTTATAATAAGAGTTATATCAAGGGTTGAGATTTGCTTGGCATAGAACAAGAAGTAAGTTTTCTTTTTGTTATCAAGTCATCTTGTGGTATAGTACATTTAATTCACTATTATGATTTTATTCCCTCAACATTAAGCCCGTGAATTTGTAGCATTAGTGCGCTTATAGTCTAGGATCCACTGCATAATCTCAATCGTGAAAACAGTTAATTATGAATGAAATACAATTCCTTACTTAGAGGTCAATCCTGCTGTATGTCTTTGTTTAATTAATTTACATGCAGATTGTGTTTGCTGTGTGCGTTGAGGTACGATATGCAATGAGTTTACTGATACATCACTAATATTTTACTGAATATGAGAGATTACGTACATCACTCTACCTTTTTAATATTGTATGTAAAAACTTTTGAGCAGTAGAAAGTGTTCTATTAATACATAATTATGTGATTCAACAACTTTTAGGTTGTTAAATCACATAATGTTTAATCACGTAATCACATGTGATGAAGAGCGAGTCGCTCTTTGAAACGTTGGCAGTAATGGAGCCTATTAACCGGTGCCAAGCCCGAGAAACATTTCTTCATACTATTCGCCGGGAAAATACTAGATCTTATATAACTTTTAAGGCTTATTTAATTTTCATTCGTTGATTTCAGCATTATTTATTCTCAATAAAGTTCTCCAATTGTTAAAGATACGATTAGCGTTGTGGATAGCGTGTTCGCTTCTCATTCCTATGATCGCCTGTTCACGCCTACGAGACAATTATTTTTTTACCTTTACCATTTCATAGTTATCCTTCGCTGAGCAGTTATTCAGTTGCAGTTGCTCATTACCGAGCTAAAGATATTTATTTACTCGTCCTATTCGTAAGTTTTGCTCTGAAATCTTATTCTCGGGACTGATCCTTGGACAATGGGGACATAAGAAGCGGAAAAAGTCGAGATATCTTGGTATCCTCCTGCCGTTTGCCCTTGAGCTGGCTCTCAATGCAAAATACAGCTGTAGAAGTACATCGGATATCATGTAAAGATATAGTTGCAAGTGTAACATTAAATGAACATGCTTTTCATGAATTTTGAGAGGTAAAGAAATGAAAGCAAAAAGTATTAATTAAAAAAGTCTATATTCAATATTATTTGCTTTTGAAATTAAATGCATTTGCAATTGTCTCATCATGCGTTGTGCTTCAAAATATGATAATAAACAGCCACCTAGAAAATATAGAACCAGAAGAACATCTAGTTCAGGAGAATAAAAGATTAAATAATATGAGGGTATAAGGGTGCAAGGTGACCAATAGGCATAGGGTGGCATTAAAATTCATTTTCAAACAGTTCTGACTTCTAAGACGATATAAAATAGCAGAAATTTTCTGGTACCCTGAGTCAATTCGTCTAAGTAGATGTATGAAATTTTAAGGGTCTTTGTAGTACCTTTCATCCCTGACAATGAATAAAAAGTAGTTTCTACTCATTCAGTTTATTTTTATGTTTCAGCCATCTAAAAGTAATTGGGCATTGGCCTATGTTTGCCTACTTACCATATATTTGTGTCAAACGGTGAGATGAAAATTCAGTTGAGCTGACAAATGATCCGCCATAAAATTAAAATATTCCGTTGAAGTTCGCTGAGCACAACAATGATATTTGGACATTCCGGCTACGGTAATACAGAAAAAATATTGAAACAAATTTATGAAGATATATATCAAAATGTAAAATAAATATATTTGTTATGAAATGGAAGAAAAGTGCAAGAGTATGGCAAATAAAGTGTTGTGCCTTTCAATTTGGAATATGAGTTCTTATATTACCAATAGGTTTCCCATAATCACTTTAATTTGGTATTTTCATCACACTACATCAGTGACATAAAACTTATTTTCTCTTCCCGATTTCGTCACACACCTCTAGATACCTTATTAGATATATTATTTTACCTATTATTGCGACGGAAAAAGTTAAAAAACGTAATTATTAACAAATATGATATAACGATACATTATTAAAGGATTTAACAATGTCGTCATAATTATTCAGGTTATATTACGTTTCCCCGTATAAGAAATCCCCTCCAAAGATATCCCAGAAAACTAAATTGTGAAGAATTATAACTGTCATAAAAATTAGTTAATTAATTATATCATTGTTACATTAACAGTTATTAACCAGAGAGTTTATCACAGAAATTTTTTGCACTGTTATAATCGAATAATAATATTACAAAATAGTACGAAAAATAAATTACCATTCTTGCGCTCAATTTCAAAGGGGTAGTTTCCCACGCATTTTTCTTTACGACACTCATTTGTTGTTGCAGTAGTGTTTCTATTTTGGTTGTATTCGATCCAATTCATATATGACGTCACTTCGGACGATATATTCCCGAAGATAGCCGAACCATATCGCACGATACCGATGGCGGAACCATGGACCCTTAATAATATTATAAAGTGACCGTGGGCGGAACCATAATTACCTAGCGACGTATCGTACGATATTTGGGAGTAGTGGTATCGTACGATATCACATAGCGATGGAAGAACCGTAATTGGCACCACCTATAATTAGATTACGACAAGAGCCATCAAGTCGGTCATTCGACAAGGTCCACCATCATGTAGACTTGAAGATGACGTATTACGTAATGAAACACATATTATGTGCAAATGCACGTTAAAATTAGCGGACAGTACAACACGTACATTTTAATTTAATAATAAATTAACCCAAACGTTTCACCCTACACTTTCACAACCACTCCTACACTTCCCGACCGTGAGACAAGATTCGTTTTTTGTCAAGCACAATACGCAACTAAAACGCATACAGAGCGCAAGTCTCTTTTTAAAAAATACGAACCACACTCTGTAATTATTTCCCATTTTTTCCTTTTTACACCAAACACTACGCTATTATCGACCCCACGCTTTGATTCCCAATTTTCATTGATGCCTAGTTTTTCTCCTTCATCGTATTTCCTTTTGCGTATTTTAAAACGATTGCCTCTCATCCTAGTAGATTTCATCTACAATGTTACAAATTTAATTATCCCACCGTATCATCGACAATAATAAACATCTGCTCAGGATGAGTAAAATTAGAGGATGGTTTCCAATCTAAAACACCAATCCTTTGAAAATAAATCCTTTGTACAAACGTCGGCAGAGTAAAGGAGGATAAATTAAAAAGGACTGCATCAAAGTAAAATTAGTTCTGTTAAAATAGAATTCCACCCACATTTAATGTTTTTGCACATGTGAGTCGATCTGAAAACTTGCTTTACGAAAAATTGCTAGTGACCCCATCATCCGTTTCATTTTTAGAAGTTTCATTTCAATTCCCCTGAGCAACTGGTTAAGGCGTTTCGACTAAATGCGTTGTTTCAGGAATAATCCAAGCATTAAAAGCCCAAAATCCATTTAAAAAAGTCAATAGGCAAATCCTAAAAAAAATAATGTCCTAAGTCTCAGAGGAGCCAACTTAATGTTCATATTACAACTTTCTGAGATATGATTTGAGTACAATAAAATATCAATGTCTGAGATTCTAATATTAATCTCCAACGGATTAGTGATAAAAGCTTTCCAGATTCACCAATTAAAATTGAAAATGAAGTACCATTTAGAAAAGTTTAACTTGCAAGAGTTTGGAATTTGATACTGATATATCTACACATCATGAAATTAAGCTGAATTGCTTAACTTGGTAAAACATATGAACCTTGATAAGGAATGAGATTTTAATCTAATCCATTATCAATTTTCGTTTCAAAGAAGACAGTGGACTTTGCGAAGAATGTAACGAAAATTGTTTTAGTAATTCGGGAAATTGGAGAAACTACGTCCTTACAATAAAGACGTCCCTCCGAATGGACTACTTATAATTACGCGAGAAGAAAATCAAATCAAAATTTTCAGTAGGATATATAGAATCTCACAATCAGTTACCTCTAAAACCGAGGAAATAATTATGTTCCCATTCTACGTCATTATTTTCGACGTCAAGACAAAGTCAGGGAGGAAATTGACACCAGCAATGGTGTCTATTTCCCTCTAAGAGCAACTCTACCGGCGTGGGTAGAGCATAAAAGTATTCTGCCCCCCTTTGATGAACAACAATCTTCAATAGCAAGCACATAATCAATGGTTGGCGTTCTAAGAGACCCCGTCGCACCCCTTAGCGGAAATTCACAGAGTGAGACGCCTGTGTCAATTGTACGCTAACACAGGCCCTTCGTCACAGGAGGAAGGGAGGAGAATCGCTTGCGCTCCCTCGATTGTAACCATGGAGTATCGTCGCATCTCGATTAAAGCATAGTTCTGACTTATATCCCGCCCACTTTGAATACGATCCTCCCGTCATGGTTAGCGCCAGACTTTTTAAGATTCGAATCAAAAGAATATTCTGCATACCACCAAGCCTGCTAAGGTGGCCTAAATAACTTCTTTTGTGACTCTGCCACCTATATCAGTCCTAGTTTCTCTAATGTTGTAATGACATCCCTCTACACCCCGAAATTTCGCTGAAACCTCAACTTAACACTCTCTCGTTTCCCACCGGCCGCCGCGGCGGTATGCCGAGGCCTATCCGTCATTTCACGGCTAAGAGTCCTCACACACTCACTCCTCTCCACACAGCGACGTCAATCCTCCAGCTACTCGTGCACACGCAATCCCGTAGCTGTTTTATTTGACCATTATCTCACCTAGGCAGAGCGTGACCTTTTAATTCCTAATGAGATTTAGAAATCTCATTCCTAAAGACGGTTAACTTGCGGACAGCCGGGAAGCCGAACTCTTACGCAAATATTTCAATCGGCCGGTGATCAGTTGCTGAAATATTCGCAGCACCCGAGGTAGATGGACTATAGATTTTCTCGAGTGTTGAATAAAATAAGGTGAAATAATGCTGGTTCCAGGCTTGAAAATTTTATTTAGCTTAACACTTCTGATAGCCTTCCCAAATTTAATCCTCATTAGTAATAGAGTTACACTACCAATCAAAAGTTAGAGTTTACCCTCCGATTTCAGCTAAATTGAGTAGAAATACAATTTATTCTTCTCCGAAATGTTTTATTTTCAAGACTTATTAATTCGAAAATTGAAATTAGCAACAGGAAAAATCATAATTTCGAAAGACTTGAACCACTCTTTAAGTTTGTCCACATAATTTTGGATTCTTCAAAATAATCCTCATTTCACTTTCGAACTGACACACATAATTTCGTCATTTATGTGAACAATTTATCGAGATGTGAGGCCGATATTTGTTTCCAGCAAGTGTGTAGAAACTTCCAAAGAGGTTTTAGATTGGTTAGTTGTATTTTTCATTCCAGACCAACTGTTTCCTTTGCATTTGGTACACAATATCGATATGTGCTTGGGGTTATTGTCCTATTGAAAAATAAAACCATGACCTACATTTGATTTCTGGATGGAAAGCACGGCGTAAAATATTACGGTACAATTGTTTTGTACATACATTATTCCTAGTATTTCTGAGATCACCGACTATAACTCCTGCAAAGCGTCCCCAGACCACAACAGATCCTCCGCCATGCTTTACTGTTGGTATCTCGCAATGGTATCTCGCAATTAACCAGGGAGTGTGCATACACAAAATGGAAATAGTATCCGTGAATTTGACAATCGTTTACATGCTTGGTGACAGATGTCGATGTTTTACGTCGAAAATTTCAAATTTCAATTTGTCAAAAAATTAAAACTTTGAACCATTGCTCAATCATTCAATATTTTTTTCTGGCCCAACTTAACCTTTTGGCCTCATTTTGTTTGTGAAGCAAATGTTTTTGGCAGGAATACGAACTTTCTAACCATAATGGTGTAGGCGACGTTGCAGTCTTAAACTGATACAGCTTTTTCCCGCGTAGAATTGAATTCTTTGCGAGTTTACAGAGCAAATCCATTTTTTATGTACTCGGCACAAAAATGAATTCTTCTTCACTTTTTGACGTTACACTTGACCTTCCAGAAAAATGAGGACTAGTATTCCCAGTCTCTTTCTTCCGCTTCAACGCTTCTTACATTACTGCGGTTTGAGAAACTTCTTTTTTCTGCAATTTTTTTGCATCGAATAGTCTTCACAGCATCATGATGAATAAATCAATATGGCACCTTGCCTTTTAACACTATAGTCTGCTTGCCGACCCATTTTATTATAATTGTAACGTAAATGTGAAACTCAATGCCTTATCTACAACTTTACATAATATCCATTCATATACATAAAATCACGTCTAAATAATAATCAAGATTCATCACAATAATAATGATAATAATTCATTGCACAACACAAGTAAAAATAAATCGATTTTGTACGAAAACGTTACATTAAATTATGAAAGTTTTATGATGCTGTAGGCAAGTTTATTCTTAATCTTTTGAAAATTATAAAACATGGAGAAACAGAAATCATTTTCCCATTGAACATGTTATGTTACGGTCAAATTGAAATTCTGAAGGGTGAACAAACTTTTGACCGATAGTGTAGATTAAAGGTGCGTCAACGGCTAAGGTCATTCGCACCGCGATTCCTTCGTGTTTCAATACTACTAACAATTTAAATTTTTCTCCTAAATCAGTACTTCTTGAGGCATGCTTCACAGGTGAAGATATGTATCTACATCCCCACAGCATGTGAAATCTACTCTTTGAAGCAGCCAACCAGTAGAATACACGTGAAACCAGTAATGAGCGATGGGGAAATTTCATTTAAATCAACAGTGCTCTATCCTGTTATTCCTCGTTCTCTTTGTCGGAAAAAATTGGCATCCACGGCAAGTTACAGCATAGACATTCTCTTTCCAACGATGGTGTATGATACTTAAAGGATATTCTGCGCGCCACTTCTATAATTCTTTACCTTAAAAGTAATTCTTTATTCACCCGTTATTTTCTCTACGCTCACCACCAGTGTTGTTATAAGCACTTCAGCACTCGAAGAAATTCATATGGTATCTCAGGTCTAAAAAATATTCCAATAATACGATTGCCGATGTATTTGACACCCAAAAATATATTTCCTACGCCAAAACTCAAAAAAACCAATTAATACCGATGATTTTGCAAATGATTCCAATGTTCACTTCACCTTTTAAGGTAGTGACAGGCAATTTTTTTAATCATACGTTCAATGATATCGTAATAATGTTCAATTTGGAAGGAGAAGCAGAAGTTTGTTTCAGGTTGGGGATAACTAGAAGTTTTTCACTTGAATGAATTTCCGTCAATGACAGACCTGAAAGACAACAGAATCAAATTGGAAGGAAAAATTAAATAAAAACGAAAAATATTACCATGTACAGTACAACGGTAGGGACCGGAGGCTTCAGCACAGGAGTACCAACAAGATGAGATGTGGCGTTTTGGGTACGATTACAACTAATACGTTGACATAGCAAGATATTAAGTTTGTCAAAATGTCTTTCCGTTAAACCCCTTAAAATCCGCATGACAACAGGACACATCACCAGTTTACCTGGTTAAAGCAACTGGCGTAACACAGAGAGATTCCGGTTCGAGTCCCAGTCGAGGAACAATAGGTTCGCTCGGTAAAGGTAAACCTGTATTTCGTGGAAAGTTATTACCTCTGTTCCTTAATTCACAATTTGAACGTTTGAACTAGTCTCATTGTCCTCCCAGTATTTTATTCTGTTAGTTTATATCTGTATTATAAACTACAAACGCTATTTCAATATGCGGGGAAAGCAATGAGGTGGTGGAAAATGAAGACGGACTTAGAGGCACTTGTAACCTCACACATGCTTAAATGCCACGCGGAAGTGGGCAGAGGGAAATCTAGCCCTAAGGCTAGCTTATGGTTCTACGATGACTTCAACATGATCTCTGGCGAACACCTCCCCTTCTCGGACCCACATCTTCAAAGCCCTTAACTGCACAATGAAAATCGCCCAGTAAACTTCCTAGTTTTCATCACTTTAATGTGTACAGCAAATTTATGCGCTCTCGCATACAGTAACTTCATGCGCTCTCGCATACAGCAACGCTTTTCGCTTTCAAGTATCTAAAGATAGTTTCCGTCACCCAACTCGGAGGAAGATCACATTATCTTGTGTATCCTTTCATCCTCATCTTCGGTGGCGAGCGATGATGAGATGTCAGGTTTCACCAAGTAGGTTAGAATATGCTGCAGGAGGCATTGGCAAGCTAGCCTATGGGTGACAATGAAGCCAGAATGGGGGTACTTGGGAAGGATTAGGCCCCACCTACTCCGCACATAACACTGCGTTTTGTTCGGCCTCTTATCGAGACTGCATATGATTATTAAAGCGTAAATAACAATGAAAAAGTACCAAAATTTCATCGCAGCGGTACCAGTTAATCTTCCTAAGGCTCATAATGAACAGAAAATATACTTGGTTATTCCAAACAAAACTTGTGTGAATATTCCACACTTTAGATTCCACACTCCATCAAGATTTGTGTGGAATAACCATGTATATTTTCTGTTCATTATGAATTCAAAATTCCACGAAGTCACGCCTGAAACCATCGACTTCCTAATGCTATTTAAGGGGGATACCAATGCATTTTATCGCACAGTGAGGAATTGACCACATTGCTACACTACAATATAAATCATCAAAGAAGGATAGGAAGAGAAAAAGTTGGAGAGACCCAATCCCTCTGGCAATTTACATATAAGGCAACACTTGCATGGTTTTTCGAACTGATGAAGAATTTCCACTTCGAAATCTAAATATAATTAAATTATTCTATATTAATAACAGTATGAAATAACTTAACCACCTGGGGTACTCCAAGGAATCTAATTGCAGTAATACTAATTTGAGTATCAAAGACACATTCACAATATCTACGGAGTAGACGAAAACCCGGGTCGGTGAATTAAAAATAGTGTGGAATATACATAGTATTTTATTTTACTTGTACGTAAACATGCAGTTCCACCAAGTTACGCCTGAAACTGTGCAGTTTATTCAAGCTGGAATAAATCACAGCCGATCGTCTTAAGATAACCAGAGTTTCATTCATTCGACAGTCCACTAAATAGCCATGAGTTATTGTTATCATATGGCCCTCTGGAAAACCACATATGCTAAAGAAAATTCTATGTAAGAGGAGGTATATCTTTGAAAGCTAAATACACTAAGGGTAACCAAGTTTATGGCAAATTTTTAGGATTCTTGAGAAAATGGATGATTACAATCGACGTGAAGTAATCACCAGAGCACCAATCGGGTATAAATCACAATTGACGATAAAAGCCCAACAGCAATTAAGTATACTAACTGTCGGATTATAAAGTTACAACTTTTGAAGGGATCGAAAAGTCGATGAAAATTTTCTCAGATACTTTACTTACGAAATACTTGACAATCTTAACCTATGGCGTTAATCGAGCAAGGTGATATATACCTGCCCAATCATATGACCTCTTAAAATAATCCATATCAACTGGGTTGGCAGATAAGATTCCGATAAACCCTCATGCATATCTCAAAACTCAATTCGTGCAAGGACATCAAATTTTTTTTACGATCAACTGAGATTCCTCCGAATATAACTAATAATATGAACACCGCTTCGTCCATCAATTAGCAATTTAGTATTCAATCGGAGACCTATCTACAAAACTTAAAATTTCATAGGTACCCTAACTTACGACTTGTCTCAAATAATTGACATAAATGCGAAAGAAACCGTAGCTTTTTACTCTGTCCATACCGACACGTCGGTATGGACAGAGTAAAAAGAGCTGGCACCTTCAAAGGCAGCATTGAAGATTGTAAGCAAACATTCCACATTTGAAATAAATACATATCTACTCAAGTTATATCAGACCTTGCAGAAACTTGAAAGCTTTCAAAGATTAATTTTCATGTCGATTCAACACACATAACTGCCATTCAATAATAAGAATGAATACGCTTCCTAAAACCAAGTCAGGCCAATTTCTTTGTTTTGTCGACATTGAAGAGTTTACGGTGTAAAAAAAACTTTGACAATTGCCTCATAACCTAAAAGCATTGCCTACACACAAAGTAAACGTAAAGCGTAAAACCCGCAGTACGTAGGCCATGTCACCGAATTGAGATGATGATATTGCACGACGCGTCGTGACGTCACACAAAATAGTATATGCAAAAGTGGATGATTTACAGCGTAACTTTGTGAAATCTGTTTTTCATATTGAAATAAAAAATATTAAGTTTTTCCACTAGGAATATTTTATGTACTACTTACGTTTCAACATAACAACGTCATCATCAGGTATGAGCTCATTGCCACCTAATGACAAGGTTATGAAGTCGAAACCTACTTCAAGCCAAAAGAGGTGAGCGAAAAAAAATTTGCACAGGTTCCCATAAGCATTATCACCACCACTGATTTAAAATTTAATATACCTTCGTAGAAACATTTTCCGGTTAAACCTGGGATATTAAGGCTAAAATTCATAGGCATCTTGCGTAACTCCGTTATTCTACGTCATTTACGTCATCTACCGACTTTCGAAGTACCTTGATTGAGACTAAGCATTTGCTCCTTCAAACGGACTCGTAGCCAGAAAAAAATTAACCCTAAATTTTTACCTATTAAACTTTCGTGCGTATTAAAAGCTCATATTATCCTGTCTACTATCTCTTGTGACAAGCAACCAATGTTTAATAATCTTGTTACATACGGCATGTGATATGAGTCTTTAACTAATGCAAGGAGTACACTCGGAAAAAATTCTTTTTTCTTTCTGCGACGCCTCAGGTTACAAAAACACACGATGCCGTCACCATTGCTGAGAAAAGTATGCGCACAAGAAAAGTATTAGTAGACGCTCCATTAACGGCGCGCGTGCTCATTAAAAGGACTACGAAGCGTAAATGCCAAACTAAATATGATAAAGACATCTCTCCACTGGTCTCAAACAAAATGAAAATGGTTCATCATTTAGGAATGCGGTTGAACAGAGAACCCCATAAAATCGTATCACTAATATTAAATACAAAAAACAGGCGGAGTTATCTCATACAAGGCGTCTCCTAAGGTTCTCTCTAAAATAGCCGACAGGAGAGAAATCGATAAAGGTGGAAAAAAGTCTCCTGTCAACACGGTACGTAAAACTAAGTCATGTATAAAAATATCATGTACGAAACTACTTATTTTACCACTTGTTCATATCCGTGTTACCCAACCTGTGGGGCCCGATCACTTGGGTCTCCAAAATCCACTCAGCGGAAATCGAGCTGGCTGAAATACTTTTCCTCTCCTTTAACTCCCGCGAGGTAGTAGTAGAATGATATTTTTAGTAGCTCCAACGACGGAGCTTATATCGCACCGTTTAACCTAACTTACTCCTAAGCTAAGACATCGATGCCCGAATCGGGATTCGAATCTACGACTATCAGATAGGCAGGCTGGCGCGTTACCAACCTGAATACCGCCATCAGCTAACTCATGTGAGGATTTCGTCTATAACGACGTATTTCCCAAAAACCAAACTTTTATCTGTACCTAGGAGGGACTTAGCGGAAAATGGGATGCAAGAATTAAAGGTTGGCATCACCCATGGCCTAAACGGCCACTGAAATAAACAATAGACATGACCCAACATTGGATATCGACGACGTTGAAATGAACAAAATAAAATCGGTAAGTTTTGTGACGAAAGCTCTTGTTTTCTCAACTTTGGTACTTTGATATTGATAAGCTTTGGTACAGTGATATCCTGAGCGTCTTCGCAGGACCTTCATTCGTTCACACCTCGACTACAACTGTTATAAAGGTAATCGTGCGGCGAAACGCATACGAAGGGTGTCAGTCTCGTATACGAAACTCAATCTTAATTTTCCCCTTCAATACTGGGATATATGCATACAATGAACCAGAACTTTCATATCTGATGCATGATAGCCTATGTATCTGACAAAAGCTGTGAGATTAAATAAATTTTAGTCTAAGTACGAGGCATGTTTTTTAAGTAAGTACCGTTTTCAGATTCCACCGAAGCAGAGTTTCGGTCGGTGCCCCGCGCATGCGCAATGTGTATTAACATATGTTGGCAAGCCACAAATGCCATTACGGCAACAATCGATTGTCTTTGTCTCTTTGTGCGTGTTTAAAATGCCACCGCCGATTGAGAATCCCGCCGACTGTGAAATGCGATCAGTTATTCGTTTTCTTAGTGCTAAAGGTGTGAAAGCAGCAGAAATTTACCATCAAATTTGTGAAGTTTACGGAAAAAACATTATGAGTGATGGCATGGTACGGAAATGGGTAAAAGCTCTCAAAGGTGGTCGTGCGAACGTTCATGATGAGGAACGGAGTGGGTGACCCTGATGGGTACCGAAATTGATACGATGGGTACCGAAAATGTTGACCGGGGCGCACAAAAACAAACGTTTAAGCAGCACCTTGACTTTTCTTGAGCGTTATCATGCTAAAGGTGACGATTTCTTAGGCCAAATTGTCCCGGTGGGGGGTCATCATCACGATGACGACGAGAGTTTCCAAACGGCCGTGTTGTAGTGTCTGTCCTATCAGGCGGCAAGCTTCTATGACGAGGGAATACAAGAGATAGTTTTTCGATACGATAAATGTCGTAATATTGGTGGAAATTATGTAGAGAAGTTGATAGAGGCGTGGGCTTTCATGTAAAATTAAAATTGGTACAAAAAGTTAAATTGTTTTTTTTTTTGTGTATCAAAACGGTACTTACTTAAAAAACATGCCTCGTATAATCGACTTTCATTATTGAGTTAAAAATAGAAGTTCTTAACAGCTGTCTGTTAAAAATGTATGTCTATTTTAACATCGTTAAATAAACTCAGCCGATAAAGGTTTCTGGAATTCTGGGCTGAAATACACAATGATTTCAAAGCCACTTCAACGTACGGAATATAAAATACATAAAGCATTAAGCAAGGCGAATTCTGAAAAGGTGATATTTCTGACGCACATAATGAATCATCACTAGAAAGAGTCACGCAAAACGTCAGAGTTGTACCAAGTGTCCTCCAGTCCCAGGATTCTCGAAAATATGTCCTTCAAGCTTCTCGGCAACGACTAATGGAGGGTAAACACTGACCAAGGAAGCACCACGTTTATGCAAGCCAAATTCCAGGGACGTTTATTCATTGACCGCTTCAAAGCCTTCTTTCCCCTTCACCAAATACACAATGCAAACAACGTGACTCATTTAAACTCCAGAAATGTTCAGAAAAATTTTGATATCTGGCTCAGAAAATAAAGAACATGATAATCGTGCTCCGGCAAGAATTCTTTTTACTCCAGGTGCCACCAAAGTTCAATGTAAAAAACTACCTACGTCCCATGACTTTCCTAATCAGTTCTGGAGTAATCACAGACAATTCTTTGATTCACACTTTCCCGTTTTCTGTATTTACCGTTTCCATAATACCCCATAGTTTAATTAAGACAGCATTACGGAGAATAACAATCAATGTGTGCAACGTTGTACTACTAATACTCGAGTTTTACGGCGAGGATAAGCGACTCCATCCGAAATACTTCCCTCGTGTCAAATAAAACTCCCCGAACTGCAACTTGCAGCAAAGACAAATGCAATTTTATTCCTTTTTTCACTGTCCTGTAGATGTCCGATGTTAGAGATATCAACATTGAATAACCTTTCTTCCGATTATATTCCATGAATCCATCAAAATGTCCTTACGCCGTACGATAACACGCATAGACAATGATGCGACGTTTTAAGAAAAATTTCACCAAGGGATCAAAGAACTCCTCGAGCAACAAAGGCTGAGAAATTGGGTTCGCCAGACCTCCATGATGTCCGATAAAACGGAAATTGCTTCCCGGCACCCACCACACAGGCTAAGGAGAGAGAAAAAGATTGAGAGAGACACGCAAAAGAACGGGTTTAGAGAATTATTTCACCAACAGGGAAGCTCATTCCGCACTCAACCAGCAACCCGAAACCCGAGAAGGAGTGTGCCATGCCATAGATACAAGTATTCATAAATTCTCCTTAATGACGAAATATCATTCGTGGATACCTCTTTCACTTGAATTCTAATGGAATGATATTATTTAGCGTCAAATAACTTGAAAATAATAAGCAAAATTAATGTTTAACTAACAATTGAGAAACTAATACATTCGTTATATTCACATTTGATCGCGAGAACTATTCGTTCCTGGTGCATGGAACCTCATGAAACGGTTAAAGATACACTCAATGGTACGGAAGTGCGTAATAGTGAATAGTATTTAATATTTCTTCGGGAGGAGGTGGGACAGGGGGATTGACAGGTAATATCATTTGCGCCATTTAGGATATGCGGATAATTGGTTAGGTATTTTTCAGGGTGCGAAGGAAGGGACGAGAGAATCCCGGCGTCGATATTAGCTGTTAACCAAAGGGGCCAAGGGGACCACAGTTTAACGTTGCATCTAACCGACGGAGTAGTTAACTCCAAGTGTTTTCCACACAGCACTGTGGACAGGTATATCAATGAAAAAGTTATCACAGCCGGGATTCAAACGCTGGCCCTCGAAATGGAAAGCCAGTACTACAGCGACCACACCAACCTGATTCCCGTTGAGATTATACAATCGTTTTAAGGAATATAAAGATTTGGTTAGTGATGCAAACGTGACGGGGTAACAGTCCAGGCTGGGAAATTCCCCGCCATGCTAACGGTTCACAGCAAACTGAAAAAGTCTTGGTAAATCATATGAAAGGAAAAGATATTTTCCCTAATACTGCCAATTAAATTATGAAAATATTACCAACAGTAGGATCGCCGAAGGTGATTCGCGAAATGCTCCCTAAAATAAACTTAAAGAGGGGAAAATAGGCCGGTCTTCACGCGAAAACCGTTGGACGTACCATAACAGATCTAATGAGCACACGAGCCTTACAAATAGGCTATACGAAGACGCGTAAAGTCATCGCGTATCACTAACGCAGTACATTATATCATCTCGGATAAACATGAATCTTTTTTACGTTGAAAATTTAACGGATTGTAGGATATATCGTCGAAGATAATGTCAATATATCTACATTCTACATTACACCGAATTTCATAGAGCCAGCAGATAAATATGAATGCAATTCGCCTGAGAGTGGATGCGGAAATCACAGCAGCAGGAGAATGGATGGGTCCCAAATATTAATGGCATATTATGCGTTACCTTACATGTTTTTATATACCTTATCTGTTTTATACCTTGAAGGACCTTTGTTACACTTTTCGTAGGTGCTCAAGGCTGATCATGATTTTTGAATAAAACCTTTACGGCCGTATTCATAGATTCATTAGTCTACGACTAAGATAGGTTTAAGGAAGTTCGTCCGGTGATTTCGTTAAACCCGTATTCATAGTGCCGTTTTAGCACTGACCGACCTTAAACCAGGTAGATTTAGTCCAGAGAAAGTTAAACCTATGGTATCATGGTTTAACAATGAGTTTAAGTTCATCGAGTAGCTATTTTCTCATCAGCTTTTGTGGAGTGTTGATTTATGAAGGTGTTCTCTGAAATATTTCGATTATCTCTTCTTTACAGGAAGTCTACTGTTGAAATATGCTCGCGTTTCCTTAAAAGAACGAAATTTCGAGAGGTGGGGTAAAAATAATACAGTAAAAGAAGAACAAATTGGTGTAGAGAACCGTTGCGAAATACTGCTTCTACTAGACTAACTCATTTTTACAGGGTGAGAACATCTCGTTGCATCAAAATAATAAACAAAACAAATGAGGCAAAAGCCGACAGGCAGACAGTTGCCTTATAATTGGACGTACAATTTTTTTTCTTCCTCCAACACCTACGTGAAAGTATTATTAGTTAGTTGTATCTGTAGTATCACGCCGGATATCGTTAGCTTAATAGTTTAGATTTATATTCATATGTTAATACTTTTAGATTTACTGCAGTAGATTAATAAAGTAGTTTTGTTCTCATGTTAGGTAATTAGTTAATCTAGTTTTTTGTTATTTTCATTTGCGAGAACAGATTAATAAGCAGGCGCTATACTTAAGTGTTTAGATTTTTTGAATCAGTTATTATAGTTCACTTTTATTCTCTTTTTGATTACTTATGAAGGTCTAAATGTTAACAAGTAGGTATACTTGTTTACAGCATGATCTAACAAGGGGAGACCACGAACCTTGCTACGCCTTCTTGAATGACATATTTTTTATGATTTTCGGAATGCCAAAGGCTGCTTGGAACACGTCGTAGTTTGGTTGAATAGACTTTAGTTTGACTGTAATAAATTAATTAAAATTCATTATTTTCAGCGCGCTAATCATAACCTTAAGGCAACGCGCATTCTTCAACGATCCCACTTGGCCTAGTGGTTACGATCGCCGGCTCCAGTGTCGGAGGTCGTAAAACCCAGTCGTGATGTTGAAGTTTTTTTTTCGTCTCGATTTCATTAATTTTCATTTTTTCTATTATTTTCAAAGATGGAACTTCTATTTTTGGCGCGCCTAGTGGCAACATGTTAAAATTGGAAATCAACGTCCTTTATGCAGTGTTATTGCTTAAAATTATTACGGGAGTAAACAAACTCTTTTCTGTAGAAGATAAGCTTCAATTCAATTGTGAGCGTATCACTCTATTAGAATACAGCAATTTTATTTGTTGCTTTAATTATTAGTGCACAAACAGCCTTTCACATTAATTAATATCAATTTTGATTGAAAAGAAACTTGTATAAAATTTAGGAGTAGTTTATCGTGACTAATATACTGGTGAATACATAATTATCATGTTTATTAACGGGAGGAAAAGTACCTATGTGTGCTAGATTAACTATCCAAGAATAACTCAAAAGATTGCATGATCTTAATGCCTAGCATGCACATTGTATAGCCTTTATAACAAATACCTATAATGCATAATAGCACCAAAGGACATAATGATAAACTGGTTATAATTAGGGATATTCATGAGTTCCCCGGATATCAAATTACGAAACATTTATTGCATATATAGTGTAGATACAAAAAAGCGGACTTTCAGCAGTTTAAAGAAGTTGGGAATTCTTTGAAAGTCACAACATTAATTCACTATTAGTTCATCATTACATTCATAAGATAAGAGCAATGTGATGTATTTTTAGTAAACATTCAATGAAACTGCCTCAATTTTCTTTTGCAATGAGATTATGATATTTAAATTAATTGCTGATAAAAGCTGCTGATAAAAGTTGCTAATATCATCTGAGGATCAATAAGAATAAAACTAAGATATCGGTGTTCAGCAAGAGAGAAGCGGCCAAAACCCACATTAAACTAGGGAAGCAAAAACTGGAAGTGGTGAAAGAGTTCTGCTGCCTAGGAAGCCGAGTAACCAACGAACATAAATATATGGTGGAGTTGGCTAAGGAGAAGATGAAACTACTTGAGGAGGAGGAGGAAAGAAAGAGAGTGGCGTTTGAGGTTGAGGAGAGGAGAAAAGGGGATCTCCATAGGCTTCAAATGACAATATTACAGAAGCAACTAAACTTAAAATGTAACAATTTTCAGAGATAATAATTGATTAAATTGAAACAACGTAGTTTTATTAACTACAATTACAAATACAGTACAAGCAACAAACTTGTTTTGTCCTCATATTTGTTACAAGTTTTCTTCGAAGACACTGGAACTTTTGTTTCAGAACTCCATTTCAATGATATTCCTTGTCCTTCTGTTGGCTAAATTGCACCTGGAAAATAAGTTTTTTGTTATCAAAGAGCGTTTTTGTCTTTCGAGAATTAAAACTACATTATATATATTGGAATACCACATGCATTTGAGCTGCACTCTGTTTCACTCAAGAAAGTTAGCCACATATTTACTAAAAAATGATTATTATGTTGTGAGAAATTTCACTTTATCTTCTTATGGTAATTACTATAAAATTGATACATTTTTATAGGTCCATATCCAAATAATTAACCTATAATTTATAATAAAATAATGAACGTTTATAGCGTCTGTTTAATTTTCTTCGCAATTATTTCTAATTCTCATAGCTTATTAATGTTTAAGACTTTTGACTCTAGCCAATGCAAAATCCCACATAATTTGTAAATTACTAATTACACCAATGTATTAAATATCGACAGTGTTCTCTCATTATACTATTAATGCAGGGTAGTTGTGAATATTTGGACATACTGTGAACTTACTACCATTGGCAGGAGAGACAAGCAGAAATGTTGCAACATAAAATTTTCCTGCTTCACGAACAAAGTATTGCCACAGTATTGCACTCAATAAATTCACTTTCTATTAGTTAATAGAATTTAATTGTATAGGTATTTCTATTTATTTTACCTGTCATGGGTATATAGTAAATTCATATAATGCCAAATATCCTCAATCACTCGTTAATAACTATCTTCCTACTGCATTTTTTGCATAATTTATGAATGCTAACTCATTGCCGATGCCATTACTTCCATTTGTGATATTGGCATTGGCTGTGTATGTTGTATGCAATCATATTTTTCATTCCGTACATCGACTACAAACACAAAACTTAAAAGTCAATTGTGGGAAAATTATCAATATTGGCATCGGAATAGCGCTAATATATAATGTGAAACAGACAGCATAAATATATTTATACACACCTGCAGAAAGTCTCCAGGAGCATAAAATCTTAGAGCAACTAGCAGTTGCAGCATTTCTGGAACTGGAAGACCCCTGTTTCACTGGCCCTCTTCGATGTCCACAATTGAATAAATACCATTTCAAACAGTGTCTTCAGAAAATAGGCACCGTCTGTAAAATTCGTCATCCTAATAATATAACATGGGTTCTCATTGTCCCTAATATATCGCTTCGGTACTCTCTTCATCTTCGTCCAAAAAGTCCATCAATTTCCTAAATCATGGTACAAAACACAGACCATTAGCCGTCTAAAATTAAGATCACTTCACCAAGAATCAAATTCGAGGATTTCAGAGTCAGAAAATATAAGAAAACAGGAGTGTTACAAATATGAAGCTGATCGTATTCGTCATCCAACGCCAGGGTGCATTGGTCAAAATTGCACCGTTAAACGATCCAGCAGAACAATTTCTTACCTGTGTTAAGCGAAGCCAAGATCAAGAGCGTATTCCAAAAGATATATCCACATCAAGTGAGAATGAAGTCTTGACCCGGTGGAGCACCCGTGAGAACTTTGCGAATTTAATGCGCACCCGATCCGGGACCGCCGGGAAAGCACCAGACCGTACCTTACAAGAGTAATCGTCGTCAAATAATGTAAATAATATCACCAAACGCCTGAATATACAAAAACAAGTCAATAATAGCAAAGAATAATCGCATTAGCGCTCGAGCGCTCATTCACCCAATGTGTTTTCAAGCGATATCCCAAACAAATAACAACAATCGTATTCACCCATCAAAGTAATTAAAATGTGGTTTGCCGTTATTGTTTACAACAAATAAGTTAAAATAACTCCAAAACGTCGAAGCGTATGGAATATAAATGAATCTAAAAACGATATTCGGTGTTACGCCATCGGCCATATTGGTGCAAGTTGGTCTTATGAATACGCTAATACGTTAGTCTCGGAGTTAGTTCGGACTACGTTAGTCCCCGAGGCTATCTCCCTCGACCGAAGCTATGAATACCAACTTTTAGTTCCGTTCTAAACTACACTTACACCGGACTAAGATAAACCTCCACAACACAGGTTTAACGAGAAATCTATGAATACGGCCGTTAGAGATTTAGCTAGTGCGAACGCTAAGTCATTGGTTCTTTAGCCAAAAGTGTAAGTAAACGCGGCAGACACTGCGGTATATTTCAATGGAAGCACAATTCCTTCAACTCTTCGGTATGAGTCCCGCGAATGCGACGATCATCCCATACTAATTACCAGACGAATGGCGTCATGAAGGATGACATTGAGAGAAAATAAGAGAATACAAAATATCGAACAAATATGGTAGGTCACATCCATCACTTTAATTTTATCACTGTGGGGGATAAGCTCTAATTGACAGGAAAATGACATATCGAAAAAAATATTGGCCCCTGGGTGACACCAATGCAAAAGAAAGCTATTCTTTGGTAGCAATGTAGAGATAGGTACAATGTTAGGAATTCAGTTCATTAGAATAAATGTTGGACATCGTTTTCCATCCTCTGGAGAATGCATGATAATAATCAAAATCTACTTGACAACCTCGAAAGTTCTTTAAAAGAGGACATGCCTAATACAGAATACAGAGTCTAATACAGAAAGAAACCTGTCTCCTATCCACACTTGCTTTTTCACCGAAAATTCCTTCGTAACCCCTATGCTGCCGGCTATTATTTAGTAGCCGAAACGACCTCAGACTATTGGTAGCGAAGGATTGTTTTGGCATGGTGGCTTAATTACTACCCTCACATTCCGAGGGACTGGATTCGAATCGGACTGTTGCAGGAATTCCTCTCATGTTTATCAAAAGATATTTTGTCACATATTTGAGTGATTTGTAAAGATCACTTCAAATTAAGAACTCCGTCTGGTAAATGGGACGTTGACTTGTGGATCTTTTAGTGTCTTCCGTTACGAGTACACGAATGCCGTCTCTGGGTCTCACTCCACCCTTCCTCTATTAGCCAGAAAAACTCTAACCTCAAACCAAACAACCCCTACCGTTTCCGGCGCAATTACTTCGGCGTCCGATCTAATATATCCAATAGCAATCAAACTAAAATAACCATGGAGACGCAAGCCGGCCAAGGTAGCCCGGTCGGTGAAGTGTCCGCCCGGTGCAAACGGTCGCGGGTTGGGACCCGCATATGGCATTGATATTGTGTTCGTCTTGTGATTCGGGTACATTTAACGCATAAGATTGGAACCTTAAAACCCAACTCTACCACTGTTACGTTTGTGAAACAACATGATTCTAACGAAGATGGTGAAAAGAGGTGAGAAATTTGAGGGAAAGAGTTATAAGAAAAAGAAAAGAGAGATGAGATGCTACGAAGGCACCGTATTCAAAGAGCTATGTAATGTAAGGGTATGCGGGTATTCCTGATGTAAAAACTAGTTGTGAATTTTGAGGGGATGCTGTGATGATAAGCAACAAATAAAGACAGAAGCTGTCCAATGACCCACAAATATTGGGATATTACTTCGAAGGACGATAACAGACATGGCTCGACGCAAAACTGCAAGCTATACCACTTCGTGACGCCCTTGTTGCTTACTCCAACACAAAGTAGCTCAGGTTACAGGAAATATTCTTCTCAAAAGGTAGAATAACAACGCTTGGCTAGCGGCGAGAGACTCCCCCCATCATTCGTGGCAATGCATTTGCCCTCCCCCACACCATTCAATCCATTCACAGAAGTCTCGGAGGAGGCGCAATCATAAGCGTAGCCAAGCAAGACGGTGGGATAATCGGCAGGACGTCCTCGTGAAAACGGGTCCCCACACACGATCGTCGATGCGGGAGCGGCAGGGTGCGGGGGAGTGAGGGCGGAAGGCTGGAGTGGGCGGGCTGGAAGACGAGAGGATGACGCTCCTCTCGTCCGCTCAGCGTGGAAGAGAGAGAATGGTTAAAAAAAGAACAAATAAAAAGGCATTTGGATGGGAGAGTGCAAAAGGCGAGGCGTGCTCCGCAGCCGGAGCCCACGGAGAGCTCAAGGACACCGCGCACGCCCGCCGCCGCGGCGGTAGCGTCGGCCGAAATGGAAAGTGAAAGCGGAGGACGCAATGTCAGGATTGCTGGCAGTGACCCCTTTTCGGACGGGCGATTCGTAATTTAAACAGAGCCGCCGACAAGAGTACACTTAAGTGTGCCCGAAGAATTTCTTACGGCAAGATTGCATTAGTAAATAAGAAGGATCCTATCCTGTTGAACGTAGTACGTCTACCTACACCTAATAATCCCTCATTAATTAATTGATTCGTCACCTTCGCGAATTCCATTCGGAACACCATTCCGTCAAAATAAAGTTGATGTTTCGACTGATCGTCTTTGGCGGTAACTAAAAGCCATGGAAGGTTAAAAATCAACTCAAATCAGCAAACGTGTTCCACGCGTCACGTTACCATTTTGTGTCAATATTTACTCTCCATTCCATATTTTGCCAGGATACCATACATCACCTAGTTTCATTGTGAGTAAGTTCGTCTTTGTCGGGAAAATAGCACATAATGAAGTATTTCGTTTCCCTTATTTAATAGGTAGGGTTCGTACCAAGCAAACGGGATTCCTACGAGTTCTGCAGCATGGATGCTAAGTCGGAAATATTGGGCTTATTCATTGAGGAGAGTTTCATGAGAATGTCTTTAAATATGTGATAAAAGCACGACCATTGACAATGTGATTTGAACTGGTAAAACGTTAAATGCACATTCAAACAATGATTCAACTGCGATTAAATTAGAAAACGCTACACAGATTTCAAGCAAGCTTGACGACTAGTAACATCACAAGAAGGGAACCCAACTCATTCGCACATGAAAATAACACTACAGGATTTGAACCCACGACCTTTGAGTCACCAGATCGGCACGTCACTGGCCAGGCTACTGCGACTGTTCATTAAACCCATCTTCCGCAACGATCCACCCCATACTTACCTCATTCTCATATAACTCATCCTCATTTAGTGATTTCCTCTACCTGAGCGCAATCGACAAAGACGATACAAATGCGATGAAATCGTCCGGTATTTTACGAAACAACCACGTGCGCCATTAGTAGGTTGGAATGAAGAGAAAGCAAGATGGATTTCCAATCTTTTTATATAAAACATTATATCTCCAGAATAAAACCTGCTAATAAAGAACCCGGCAGCTTGGATACAGGTTTTGGGTCCAACCAGACAATGTGGCAACCCTAGCTGCGATTTCAAAACCATCGCCCGCGGGAAATTTCACGCTAACTCACTCGAGGGTTGCTCCAAGAGTTGCAGCGCGGTCGGTGTAAAGTGGGCCTGTTTACAGACTAGAGGGAAGAGGAGAAATGTAATGCATGGATTTGAAACGAACGGGATCGATTTTTCGGAGTCGGAACGTATGTAGGGGTGGTACGAACGGCAAAAGTGGAATATTCGTGTGCTCGTGAAACGTAGCCAGTTTAATTACAACAAGCTGAAGGCGCTCGTTAAGATTTCAAACGAATGGAAATAATCAATGTTTAGGCTTTCACCTCCGTTGTTGATTTACGGGGAGGAGATCAACAATTTGCTCATTAGCGCCTTTCAGGAATAGGTGGGTATGTTGGCTGAGGTAAGAACACTTAACGACTCACACTCAACTTAGTGGAATTTTTCATTTATTAAATGGAACTACGAAAACTTATGTGTTCCGCAGTGTATTTACTTGAAAAATGTGTCCGCCTTCAGCCTCTAGGCCACCTCCAATTACACTTTCAGGCCAAGTTTAGAACGGTGTCCGTTTAGGATGGCCCAACGGCTGAAACGGGACGTACTTCTCTTTCAAATTCGCTGGAGAAAATTGTGAGGAGATCGTGCATGAGACAGTAATTAAGGGCGATGGTATTCTTAAGGTGACTACTTAAAGAAGAATAAAGGGACCAAGAGGACTAGGGAAAAAGAGAATGGGCATTCCAAAGAGAATGAAAAGAGGGATAATGTATGTTAATCTGAAGAGGGAAGATTGGAGGGTCTTCCAACTGGGAAGAAGAAGCAAGTTGGAAACTCCATAAATGATATAATATCTGGTATAAAACCGAGAAAACCAAATAAAAGTAACAAAATGGATTACGGGAGCCAGATCTCCGTTATAAGCTTTTTTTCTCTCGGCTTGGCTATTCCTTCGATCACCCCTTCAATGAGGGCAGGCACGTAGCCAGGGGAGGGGGCTTCTGGAGCTTCAGTTTTCTCCCCCATCCCGAAATTTTTTCCTAATAGTTTTGTTGTTCTGAAATTAACTGGGCATGATAATCCGGATTACACTGCGTATAATTCAAGTTTCTAGAAACGTGATCGCTAGTTTGATGCATGTGTGTGGTTAATAATTGTTCTATTCAATGTGATATGTATGTGTGCGTTGAATTTCTGTCTGGGGCCGATAAATTCAACTGCTTCATTACAAGGTAAGCAGTGAACTTTATCAGTGGGAAGAGAGAGGCATGGGCACTGTGAAAATAAATACCAAGCATTTAAAATTAAGGGAAGATATTCGTAACATGTCGGCACCGAACGGGCAAGGCTGATTTGCAAATTTCTGACTACGTGCCTGAATGAGGGCTCTCTGATCGATTCCAACTTCGGAACCACAATTTACGAATATAACTTTAATATTTTGAGGCAAATTTCAATTCCAAAAAACTAGTGTCAAAATGGCCTCGTGACCCACTATTATTAATCAACCTCTTCGGTGCAAGAGTCCTCTGCTAATTATAACACTCCAAACGAACGATCTCGCTCCCCATCCATAAGTATAATCGACGGGGTGAATCAAAGAGCTTGTGGGAACCATCATCTCGTAGCTATAAAATTGTTGACAAAGTAACCGCCTAACTTTCCCCTTATTTTTGTCCCGCAAAAAACAAACCCAACGCACATTCAAAAGCCTGTTTACAGATCATCAGCTGCCATTGAAACCTATGTCGCCAATATTTGGAGCGATACTTATGCTCATAAAAAATGTATAGAGTTACGATTAGAAGGCAATCTAGGACGCAATGGAAGTGTAAGGGAGAAATGGCTATAATAGAGAAAGAGAAGAAACCCACGACCTCAGGATGGGAATTATAATAGCGGCCTTTGGTACTCTGACGTAGGCTCAGTGAATAGATTTATCAAACAACCTCTGCTGAGCAATCAGGGTGGAATGGCACTCACGCCCACATTAGAAATGGTATAAATGGCACCAGATATGAAATTATGTCAAATCATATGGTGCTATTTTTCTTCAAACGTATGAGTATTTGGCGTACGCAGGATAGGAGAGGATGGCCGGCCATGGTAGCTAGATGAGTAACGCGCCAGCCAGGCAAACCTAGCCCGACGATTCGAATCTTCCCTTCACATTCTCATTATCCTCAATTTTATCACATTCTTCATTTAAGGAGATCAAGAGAAAGAGCAATGGAGGAAGCTGAGAGATTGCCACCGTGACGCCATCAGAATGAAAAAAAAAGAAAAGCGGGCAAGGATCATCTGCGGTGAAACAATGGGTGTTCCAAAAACAAATGGAATATTTGGTCCCATACATGGCGAATAAGCCAACGAGTGGCAACCTGAGTCGGGAAAAAGAGGAGGAGGAAGAAGATTCATCGGGAGTCAGTCAGCCGGAGTTTGCGGAGGAAATCAGGAATGCTGGATCATCAAGGAGCTGTAAGAGAAGGAAGGAGGGAAATTGGCAACAGTTCCTCAGCAAATCGCTGGCGGAGCATGAGGAGAGGCGCAAGGAGAGGGATGCAAGGTGGGAAATGCTGCGCGATGAGAGAAATGATGAGCTTCATCAATTTTTTATGTCCATGTGCAGCTCAACGAAGCGCCTACCAAAACACTTGCAAATGAATGAACGAATGAATTTATTTTCTCCAATAGCATTACATAAAATATAACAAGACATATATATGCATATACTTAGCACGTGGAGATAATTTAGGGTGTCAGAAGGGTACCTGTATATGACACCCTTATAAACATTGGCACATGTGAACTCGAAGAAAATGAAAAGAAAAAAATGTAACCATTTTAGTTTTTAACAATGACAGGGAACTTATTCCTCGCAGCATAAGGTAAGAAAAAATTTATGAAAATAAAGAACAAGACAACACAAAGTGGAATTTTTTTACAACAAAAAATCGTAAGTAAAAAACCAGATATAATCAGCACAAGTATGAATCTACTTCCTCTTTTTGTAACAACCATTTTGTTAATCTTTTAAGAAAGACAGGTGTACTATTTACATAAATTATATGATGTGGCAACAAGTTGTACATTTTGGGCCCTAGATACACAAATGATCTTTTGTACATAGAAATGTTGGGTTTGGTATTCCTTATAAAGTGTTTGTCTCTTGTATTATAAACAGTTTTTTGGATAGTCGTTCCAAACAATATTGGCCTATCATCAGAGTAAAAAGGGCGTTATTTGAGGCCGTAGCGAAGGCGGAAGAAGACATCATGTAACTTGCCCTTAAGGCAATAAAATCTCTTACCTCAAGCATACGGCGAGTTTCTCCTTGGTTCCTATTGATTGCTGACCATTACACCCCCTTTTCTTTATATCCTCTACGATGACGTGATGAATTTCCTCAAACTACACTTTGTTCATCCTGAAATATTTAACAAAATGGGAATCTTCTAGCTCCATTGTAAGAACGAATTCTCCATGAGTTTCTCGCCTCCTGAGGTGTTTGCTCTTCTTCCTTTTTCCCCTCCTGGTTGATTCGTCCAGCAATGCCATCCCGATGAGATATTCAACATCAGAATCCGACTCCACCATTGCTCTTCGAATGTTTTCGACACGCTCATAGTGAAGTTCGAACAGAACAGGGCATTTTTATGGAAAGGGAGGTAACTCAACAGCGGTTCGAATTTCTCAGAAGATAAAAATAATCCTTTCCTGGAAAAAACTATTGTATTTGGTCCCACACAATTACAGAATTCAAAATGGGTCCAGGTGTCGTAAAAACCCATTTAAACCCAAGCAATTTTAATCCCACTTGCACGCATTCTACGGTGGGCAGAGTTGTCGGTCGCTTCCCCGTTGCGCTTTCCATTGGGAGGTTGATTGTAACTAACCCCGAGGAAGCACTGCAGAACACATTGTCCATCGCGTGTGTGGTGAGGCTTAAAATTAACATTTTTGGAGACCCTCGCTCAAGTTCTGGAACTGAGCTGAATAATATTTCTCGTCCTATACAGACTTTTTGAGTGTGCGAGGACAGAACTACGATTTTAACACTAAAGACGGAAAATGTGTCAATGGGTTAACACTTGTTTATTTCTTTCATTAATAATAAATACCCATGTTTGATAAATATCCACCTAATTTCTACCTATTTAGAAACTCTTGGAGTTATCGTATAAGGTTGTGTTTGATAATTAATACATACCTATTTTCTAGAAATCATTCAAAGTTTACGTTGCAGTTAATTCTCCAAAAGTAATATTCTTACTTGAAAAGTAAAATCATATTGCAACGGAACGATTATTAATTAAAACAACAGATACATGGTATCTAGACGTTTTGATTTTTATAAATTCTATACACATTTTTGTTACTAAAATTTGCAATAATTATAAAAACATAAACGTTTTTATGATATATGTGGTAGTCATCCCTTGCATTAATAATATAATCAAATTCCTTTGAAAACGCTAAACGGCAAACTTAGAAGAGATGCCTATTCCTCGCCTCGGCTACGTCCTTGCGCGCACGCCTATTCCTGACCTCCACCTCGGCGGCAGAGGCCTCTGCCTCGGTTGCGTTCTTCTTGCGGCGGGCCAATAGGATATCGTGTTTCTCTTAGGATTAAGTTTGTTAGATAGAGCGACATAACCTCATCAGCTGGAGTACCTTAAAACCTAATTCACTCACCACGCATAATTCGAAGATTAAGCCACAGTAATTATGGAAGTAATGAATGCCTAACATCACACGATCGGAGAAATAAGTAGCTCTTAAATCTAATTGCACAGTCTCGACAACATTACTAACAGGTAATTACAAATGTTTTGTCAATTATGTCGCTATTTGACTTTTTAAATTATTCTTTTGCACATTCATTCATTCATGAGTACGCTCACGAGCACGATACATGTACCGGTCTCACTCAGCAAGGATAATGGAAAATTTAAAGGTGGATGGAGATGAAAACAAAAAGAGGATGCATATGGAATGGTCGGAAATTAGAGAACAGTATTTAAAGAAAGAGGGAAAAGTAAACGAGGCCGTTTATCAAACAACGGGATGCTGAAGATGGTGACAAGCGAGGAAGCTGGGAAAGTGCGCAAGGAAAAGTTTACGGCAAGCGAGGCTTTGGCGCCACCGCTCAGATTTCAGTAATAATTCTATCACCCCTTGACTCTTCCCCTTCGCTTGGCCAAGACCAATTCGCTGGATATCCCACAACCTTGTTGACAAGGTGGAGGGCGCTAGCGTTAAATTTGATAAAGGACGTCCAGTAGGCACGCAGTGACCTTAGCGTGGGCGGAAGGTATGGGTTCGGCTTCCTCATGGGAACATTGTTCCTTCAAGACCGAACACCAAACCGAGGAATTGTTCGGAGACCTGGCGGAGAGGTAAAGTAAATGCCGTGCCAAGCAATTCGCCCCTATCCTCAGTCGAACCCTGTCATTCTCTCCCACGCGCACAGCGAGAGGGGTCGGGAAAGTCCAAAGACCAGGGTGGTGTAACAAAACTTGTAACGGTAGTTCCTAAACTTAACTATCACACCTACCGAAGATGGATTAGTTAAAAGAAAATTAAATCACTGACGATGTTATTACGAGGGCATAGTGCCAAAAAAATCTTACAATTAGTGTGAGATTCGTATGAATTACACTAAATTTAAATACAGCCCCTAGGTCTGCATGAAAATAATTAGATTAAGCCAGTAATGGTAGGTTTTCATGGACCACTTCTTCTCTCCTTCCACACTAATGGACCTTTCTTTTTCGGCGCTTTTCCTTCTTTACTTCAACATATGTCCTCTCTCCATTCACGTTGTCCATCAAGACATAATGGAAATAAATATACTTTGTACTATTCCACACAAATATTTAATGATCCCGTCCGGTTTCAACGGTTTCGCATTCCTTCCAAGTTATAGCATTTAGACTTTACTCCGCGTCTCATCTCCAACGCATTATAGCCTCTATAGCGGCCATCAATACCCCATCACCTTTCAGGTTCCTACAGCAACTTTATATCCTCCCTAACCATGTTCAGCACTATGTAAATGATATGGCCACAAAAATACAATAATATATCACCTTCAGGTTATACAACAGCTTCCTACATATGAAAAGAGGTGAGCCAAAACAAATTCTAATTATTAGGTAGCGAGTCAGCAAAGCCTTCTGGAATTCGGGATCTTGTTTGACTCACGACGGTGTCGCATAAATTTCCAAAAGATTCAGTTTAAAAAGGAAGGCAATGGAGAAAAAAAACAGCTACTGTCAAAAACGTTTCTGTCTAGCTATAAGAGCAAAAGCCCTATAAAAAAGGTGAAAGCCCATGAAAATGAACTTGAAGCAAGCAAGCCTTTACGTTTGACCTTTATAACGAGGTCGAGGCAGAGCAAACAAGGAAATACTGCGAACGTATAGGTAGATTTGCAATTAAAATTACCCAATGGTCCCGAATTCTCCACACCACAACAGTTGCACCAGCGTACATATCTTACTGACGGTATAAAAGTCGCAATTCCTCGTATTTGATAATGCGCACTTAAAAATTAGGGCTTAAAACTGGACCTGCTACATTTTATACGACTGATTTCGCAATGGATAGTATACCCGTATGACACGGTATGAAACTGCTTCACGATAAGATCCCTCAACACGTAACGGCAACGTCATATATCATCAAGCAACTCAAACTATCTTACGAATCAACAAAATGAGTTGTTGCACTAAACGCTATCGACGATAAAACTATTTAATTCACAAAGCATCGATAAATTACATGAAAAATAAATATTGTTTCATAATTCGACCTTCGCGAAAATATCCATTCACCTAGTTAGAGGACTATCACAAAATGGGCAAAATTATTTTACTATACAGTTACGGGTTAGGTGAACCCGTAACTTGCAAAGCTACTACTTTAAGATCCAAATTGGTAATTGTGTGAGCAAAACCATTTTATCCACCTGAACAAGAGCCCTGGATGCGTATGCAAATGCCTATCAAAATGAAAATTCACGGTCTTCGAGGGCTTGAAAACTTTTTCTTTAAGAGTAAATTTTAATTTGAAACTTTATAAGGTAAGTGCTAGAGTCCCCGCCGTCAAAATGAAATCCGAAGCTCAATGCGGCAGCAGATACACAACTAAATCTTTCGAAATTAGTTCCACCTCTCGGATTAATTAACGGACGTAAAAAATACATGAGTTTGAGTTGATAGGTGGAGAATGTACAGTCTTGCGAAGCCGATTAACTGCGTTCAAATGTCGGCGGCGGATAATTTTCCAGCGTTGGATTGATTCAGATTCCAATAATTCAGAATAATTAAAGCGCAGTATTACTTGCGACGAATGAGACACTAAAAATGGATAGAAACGTACCTAATTAAACGAGCTCAATACACCGTTTATTGTAATTCAATTCTTTCCCTTAGCTCCATAAACCAAAATCCATCCGCGATTGTCTTTCAAATGCGATAAGCGGACGCATCAAAAGATATGTCCCGGAGTCGAGCTCTAAGCCATGATATTATTTTATATTTGATTCCACAGCTGCGAGAGAGTTTGTTAACGATAATCAGAAACTTCCCTCAGCATACGGCGACATACTTGCTTTTCAAGTCAAATATTCATGGAATCCTCCAGGAATGTAATGAAGCAGAAGACAACAGTGAATTTGGATAGGTTTTTGCGGCGGAGAATGTTAGGTACTTGTTCCGTCGACCTCCAACATCGAGCATTACACGGCTGCTCTCGAACACGGTTAATGGCAGAAGACAAGAGTGGAGCAAAATATGTGAACTTCAAGAATAGATCTCATCCTATTAACTTTACCAGGCAATGAAATGTAATGCCTTCGAAATATCTCCGTAACCATTATAGTAACGCTGGAAGTTAGATTTCAGGAAATGTGATTATGTTAATAGAAAAATGGTGGCTAAGGGGTTGTCCGTATTGCGCAAGTATCTCTCCGACGCGACATAGCATGACGGTTATCCAGAAATGATCCGCCACCCCTACCTACCCATTTAAAAGAGCTCCCCAACATCACCAGACAAGAAAAAGGGCAAATGTAGCACGTGAAAGCCTTGGAAGCCTCTCTCCCCCATGGTCCCGATGCCATTCCACATTTACTACGGGCTTCTCCTAGGAATTACTCCATATTTAAGTGCACCAATACCGTAAAGAGGCTGCAAAGAGTCTCCCAGGAGGCAATGATCCGATTTGCACCTCCACTTCGAGCCGATTCGTATGATACCATTGTAAAGGAAGCGACAGATTTTTCACAAAGTCCCACTCCAAATAAGATTTTTCATGTCCTCATCAAGGAAACAAACTTAAACAATAACTCCTTCATACTGGCGATGAGAGAAAAATTGAATGCTGTAGAGTCTAAAAATGAGCCACGAAAAGTGAGAATAGCATGCTAATGGCCGAAACCAGAACCCACAAATATTAATGAATTAGGAGAACCGAAATTTGGAACGGAACGACCAATTTCACAATGACTCATACCCTAGTCCAAGGGTCAGCAAACTATTAAGACTGAAGCGAGAAACCCGTCCCTTATAAATTTTAAAATTATTCCAGAACCATAAATATATTCTTTTAAATAAAGAAAATTTACAGAGATATTATAAAAAGCAACAATATTAATTACATTTTTATTCAAATAAGAAAATTCACTCAAAAATTGCTCTCGCTGAGAAAGCTTGTGTGTGACCAGTTGGTGACTGGGGACTTGAGGCACGATTCTCTAGTTTCAATAACTGCTTTCGTAAATGAGACAATTAAATATTTACTATCGTCTTCACTGTTATTTCAGCGCCACACATACGCAACCAAAGAGTTGCGAGCGTCGCGCGAGCCACAGTTTGGCGACCCCTTACCTAGTCCAATTGCACCATTTTGCCAGTGAAAAATTAATATACAATGAAAAAGCATATAAACCGGATACGACGGAATTCCTCGAATCAAACCAAACACTATTTGGTCACGCAATAAAATTTATCTGAAAACTGCTCTACATAGCATTCAGGTTATTTCAGGTTTTCACATTTCAGGTTATATGTTCGGTTAAGGCTTCGGTGAAAGGTTGAAGTTGCAGGCATTAAGGACTACCACAACTCACTCCTACATGCCTACTAGAATTACCGTGATTCTCGACAGAATGCGAATATATATTAGAGTGGTTTGAATCCCAGGGCAGGTATTTTTTTAAATGAACGTCTGGCTAAAAACAAATGTGAAAATATTTGCTATTCTTCCTTCCATTTCTTCGGCATTGCAAATATATAGCAAGCGACAATTTTTACGTAAAAACTAGGAGGTAATGAACGATCTCACGATACACAGTCATTTTTTTGTCTTGGTCACGTGAAGTTTGATGCTAACTAAATGGAACATGTTACTGTGAACGCGTACAAATTACTTTCTTAATTTAATGTATGCCAATTCTAGAAAACTTCAACATCGAATTATCATTAGTCCAAGTGACATGGAAGCATTAATGTATCAAGTAACTTTCAGTACCTGGTAATTAAAGGACAAAGTGTATTTTCAGGAACAAAGTTCGGTGATAAAGTCATGATAAATTACAGATTTGAATTTACCACCCGCTATTCATCCATTTTCAATACAATCCTTTCCCTCACATGAGAAAGAAAAGACCATGCATCAGCCGGTGCAAAAGGCACATTATCGAACTCTCACTTTTATTTAATTTATTTTTATTTTAACACTCGAAGGTGGTTATCCTTCGAGTTACCACGAAAGTTTGAGACAGGAGTGGTAGGTAGCCGGCCGTGAGATCAAGGGTGAGATTAAAAACAGTTGGTGATAAACCAGGTGAAAGGAGTATTTTTTAATATTAAGCTTTTTGTTTGGGCCGAGGATAGAGCGTGTGGACAACGAGTGCTTCAATCTTTTGTTTCGACAGTTGGTGTCTATGATTTACGCCCGACCCGCTGGTGCAATTGGATAGTAGATATATTCTGCGGAGTAAGCCTCGAACTCATGTAATTCGAACTTAACGAGAAGCTTAAATCTGGAGAACAAATCCATAGTCTTCAGAGTTTTCCCGTACGGTCACATGGGGTTTTCATCGAGGAACGAATGCAGTCACCAGTAATGTCCACAGAACCATTTTCACTTACAACGCAAGTGCCTTATTTCATTAGCAAGTGAACAAAACTGAACAAATCTTGCCTATATTCACCAATTGAAAAACCTTTCTGCGTATAGTACAAGTGATTTTATTTCGTTCCTTAATGATAATGTCTTCTCTACGAAATTACGAGCTAACTTTTTGTTTTGTTAAACGTACTGTTGTCCTTTGAATCTCGTTCACTTTCCCCATAAATAATTCTCTGGAACACCTTCCCACGATTCAATTAAGGAATCCTTGTCTCTTACGAGCAGCGAAAACAAAATCTCCAAAAAAATCTAAGTAGAGCAATATCTTAAGAAAAATTAAATTCAAGCGTTTATAGCTTTTCAATAGCGGCTCCACCCCAATATTACTGAAAATATTAACTGGCAATCATCGATGCGGTTTCTGTCAAGATCGGCGCCACTTGCAGGCAGCAAAGCGGGCACGCGTATGCAGATGAAACAGGCGCGTAATCTGGAACAAGAGAGCTCACTCCCGCCGCTCTCCTGAGAATCTGTGCGCCGTGATCACCGAGATAAGAAATCTGTACCTCGCAATTTGTAGTCGCGAGTCAGTAATAAGTGTGGATTGTGATATTCACCGACTGAGAAGACTGTACATATAATAGCACCGAACCGATAACACGTAATGGGCTATTTATAAAATACATTTCGTAAGGAATTGAATTTCCTTCAAAGATGCATTGAATAATGCATGTTAGCCTTGAAATATGCAGGAAAAAAATAATATATAGTTACATGGATATGACTATCGCAAACCGCAATTGTGGCTGAAAGAGGCCCTCGTCCGCTGGCCCGGCGCTTCCAGATGCAAGCAGGCTAACATTGCAAAATACGCAAATAACAATTCGAGGTAATGTTCAATAATCTACGACCAATTACTTAAGAATAATTGATATGCATATTGTTATTTTTGACATTCCACTGTCAAAATATGCATACAAAATAACTACCATACTCGCTACGCGTTTAGTTCCACTCAAATTAAAAATATTACAGTACCTTCCCAACGTTTGGGGTATCTGTTGATTTATTTCCCTCGTGATGAGCGCTTCATCACACAAACATATTGAAACAATATTCGAAGATTATTGGATATGGTGAAAGATCTCCTTATGAGAGCTAGAAGCAAAAATAGAAGATATATAAAAGTAATATTTTCAACACTGTTTTGTATGTACATACAATCCCCATACCGTAGGTCCATAGTTGAAATATTTGGGAATTGTTAATATGCCTGTAATCGTAAAATGCTTTCATTTACTCCAGGATATCGAATGATGATTCTTTCCTCAATTGCATTCGGGCATGTCTTTTTATGCTCGTATCAGTCATCAGTACGTACTAACCGCAGCGATAATGTACTGATGACTGAAACGAGCATAAAAAGACATGCCCGAATGCAATCGAGGAAAGAATCATCATTCGATATCCTGGAGTAAATGAAAGCATTTTACGATTACAGGCATATTAACAATTCCCAAATATTTCAACTATGGACCTACGGTATGGGGAACATACTTAGCTCCTTGGACTGGCATAATTTCATTAAACCCGCCGCAGTTAGGCATGTTTTTACTCCGCAGGTACTTCGCTTTCCTTACAGTATTTCATACATTGCTTCGCCTGATTACCCGCTGTATAAATCCGTCGACACTTTTCCTAAGACACTTAACAATAAGATAGATGCGATTACCACAACATTAGCCAGTGGAAGAGCGCCCGCGGGTGTGAGCTTCAAATGAAGGCATGACTACAAAATAGGTGGGTTACCTCATTAATAAATGTCCACCACTGAGATAAATACCAGCGATGTTTTTGGAGCGCGAAACGGACCAGCATATCAACAGCCTTCATCATTATTTTCCAGAAAAAATGGAAAACGCGGCTCGACAAGTCTGCAGGTGGAAAATTATCGCGGAACAGAAATATCGTTCATATTGATCATTCATAATTACATAAAATTAGCCGCTCACAGTGGTCGATGTTCCAGGGATAAACAACTATTACCATTTCTCTACGGCCAATAAAAAAATGAGTAGCCCCGTCAATATCACTATCCGCGACTTTGGGAAGTAACATATTATTGTACACAATTTTCTTCATACGGCTAAAACAAAGTGAAGCTACAAGCGCACTTCTTGAACAAGGAATAACAATATATAAAACGCGCATATTTCACACGCGAAACGTACCATGAAAAATGCCATTAAGGCTGACGAGACAAAAAATGGGTATTATTCTAGATCTTGGCGGCACGCAATCTACAGGTGATAGGAAGTAACTGTTGCTATTAAAAAATACTTGATACCCGCCTGAAAGACGCTATCAATGCAAGAATGCTCACATATTGTCTATTTCCTAAATAATTGATGTGTTTATATGGACTATTTCGAGTCGTCTTCCGCTGATTCACGGCGTAATTTAGTTATACTCGCGGCCGAACAGATGGCGCCACAAGGCCGAGAGCTTCACATCTTGGAGCAGACAGCCGGAAAGGACGATTTTAGAGCATTCGGCACCGGGTTTCCCTCATTGACATCCCGATTGCAGTGGTTTTAGCACTCGTTTCCCTCAAAATAAATAGAAATTTTCGCCCTTTTCTGCGAGCGCGCCGCGCGGCGCGCTCGCAGAAAAGGGCGAAAATTTCGCTCGCTGCGCTCGCGAACTTAGAAAAGGTGAAAATTTCGCTCGCTGCGCTAGCGACTCAGAGAAAGGGGGATTTCGCTCGCGATCTCCGAAATCGGGAAAATTAACTTCGCTCGCTACGCTCGCCATTCACTTCGCTCCAAACGTTAGTAATCATTATAAATAGTGATTGAGGAGGGAAACCCGGCGCAGAGTACATGATACGTGTCCTTCGTAAAAACTTTTCCTATGCTGTCCCACCTTTCAAGCAAATTTGTCGCCTTTAACCTGTCGAAATGACCCCTTCCCCCTCAAAATGACCTCTTTATATGCCTAGGTCACCTATTCTACCTGATGGCGGCACGGGATTCTCTGGTATTTTTCCACGTAAATATCTTCTCTACACTCTACTATTCACGAATATGTAACTCTCATCTTGCAGAAATGACCCCTTCCCTCTCAAAATGACCTCTTTATATACCTAGGTCACCTATTCTACTTGATGGCGGCACGGGATTTTCTGGTATTTTTCCACGTAAATATCTTCTCTACACTCTACCATTCACGAATATGTAACTCTCATCTTGCAGAAATGACCCCTTCCCCCTCAAAATGACCTCTTTATATGCCCAGGTCACCTATTCTACTTGATGGCGGCACGGGATTCTCTGGTATTTTTCCACGTAAATATCTTCTCTTCACTCTACCATTCATGAATATGTAACTCTCATCTTGCAGAAATGACCCCTTCCCTCTCAAAATGACCTCTTTATATGCCCAGGTCACCTATTCTACTTGATGGCGGCACGGGATTCTCTGGTATTTTTCCACGTAAATGTCTTCTCTACACTCTACTATTCACGAATATGTAACTCTCATCTTGCAGAAATGACCCCTTCCCTCTCAAAATGACCTCTTTATATGCCTAGGTAACCTATTCTACTTGATGGCGGCACGGGATTCTCTGGTATTTTTCCACGTAAATATCTTCTCTTCACTCTACCATTCACGAATATGTAACTCTCATCTTGCAGAAATGACCCCTTCCCTCTCAAAATGACCTCTTTATATGCCTAGGTCACCTATTCTACTTGATGGCGGCACGGGATTCTCTGGTATTTTTCCACGTAAATGTCTTCTCTACACTCTACTATTCACGAATATGTAACTCTCATCTTGCAGAAATGACACCTTCCCCCTCAAAATGACCTCTTTATATGCCCAGGTCACCTATTCTACTTGATGGCGGCACGGGATTCTCTGGTATTTTTCCACGTAAATATCTTCTCTTCACTCTACCATTCACGAATATGTAACTCTCATCTTGCAGAAATGACCCCTTCCCTCTCAAAATGACCTCTTTATATGCCTAGGTCACCTATTCTACTTGATGGCGGCACGGGATTTTCGGGTATTTCTCCACGTAAATATCTTCTCTTCACTCTACCATTCACGAATATGTAACTCTCATCTTGCAGAAATGACCCCTTCCCTCTCAAAATGACCTCTTTATATGCCCAGGTCACCTATTCTACTTGATGGCGGCACGGGATTTTCGGGTATTTCTCCACGTAAATGTCTTCTCTACACTCTACTATTCACGAATATGTAACTCTCATCTTGCAGAAATGACCCCTTCCCCCTCAAAATGACCTCTTTATATGCCCAGGTCACCTATTCTACTTGATGGCGGCACGGGATTTTCGGGTATTTTTCCACGTAAATAGTTTCTCTTCACTCTACCATTCACGAATATGTGACTCTTATCTTGCAGAAATGACCCCTTCCCCCTCAAAATGACCTCTTTATATGCCCAGGTCACCTATTCTACTTGATGGCGGCACGGGATTTTCGGGTATTTTCCCACGTCAACATCTTCTCCACAGTCTACCATTCACGAATATGTCTCTCTTATCCGGGAGAAACCACCCCTTCCCCCTCAAAATGACCCCATAATATGCCGATGACACCTCTTTTCAAATCACCCGCTCCACACACAAAGAATATCTAGAACATAATGAAGTTTCATTGACATCCACATTGTGCTGCCACGTAGTGAGCAGCCGCGGTACTTCACCTTGGTGAATTCCTACGCATTCCCACCTCGCATATTTTTAACACGTTCTTTTCGGTAAGTACGGTCCTAAAATTTTTTTAACAATTTCATCGAATTCTCCCAACTTGAGCACCGGGTTTCCCTCCCAAAAATCGCGATTTTAGGGGTTTTTGGAGGGGGGGGGAGGGGGAGGGGGTGCCGCCAGGATCTAGAAAATTACCAAAAAATGTAAATCATATAGCCTCAACAAATGTTGAATGCCGATAACATACCATAGGACAGCTTAGACATGAAAGCTACGTGAACATAAAAAAAACTGCGAATAACTGAAAGTGGGGAAGGAGAATGACACTGTATACTATAGACCATAAAACAAAATGGTTTATGTCATATTAATCACGAACAAAACTCAGTAACGCACTACATATAACATTCACGATTTATAATAAAGACACAACTCGAGCATAAAACAATAAATCAATTATTATATAAAGAAAAGACGTTCACGTGCTTAGTGTACAAACATGTATTATTTCAATTAATAAATAATATCAATAACTAAGCTTCATGTCTAGTCCAAAATATAAACAATTAGACCAGTGAAAATCGCAAAATTCGCTGAAAATAATGCCGTATAATCACTGGGCAGGATAATGTTAAAAGGTAGATCCACTGAATGATTTTAACCTTTTAATCGGAGTTGGGTTCCAAAACGGAGTATAAATGAAGAGCAGCACCACTATTTATTATCTTTCCTTGTGATACGACATTAATCCATAATATAAGATGCTGTACACAATCTTTAGCTACTAGGTACGGGGCAAGAAGTGAATGCTCATTCGAATAAGAATGCGATCATTAAAGCTAAACACTTGACAGGAAAAAACATTTCCACAATCATACTCGCCGGAGATACAGAGCAAAACACCCACTCCGCAGTTGCCTTGCACGAGTAGCAATCGATAACGAAAGCCCAGGGAATGATATTCGCCGAGGCATTCTGAGCCAGAGAGCCTTACCTTTTTCTGTAGCAACTTCTAATGATAGACTTTCTTGTTTCTTTCAAAAAGATTTTCCATGAGCCTCTTCCGTCCTCTAAATTGGGCGGAACTCGAAGCTCACTAACAGCACTGCGGGCTTCGGCCATTGCGAACAACTAAAACTTAAGATTTCCAACACAATCGCCACGAAAATGTTTTTCGTCTAGGTCCAATTAATTAACCCTGAGTGTCCACAAAGGAATCCAGCGCGGAAACTTTACTTCGTACCTGGCCACTAGCGCCTGTCATCTCAGTCTCCACATCGCGTGTGTACACACTTTCACAGCTGATCGGTACTAACAGTGTTTTCGCGGCAGGGTGAGCTCGCGCTATATTACTCGGGCGCACCACTAGTGGCTCCACCACTTGTGGATAAATTGAATTTCTTCAATAATCCGCATCCATGCGCGCGTTCTCAAATAGAAAGTGTTCAAAATTAATGAAACATCTTTATAAACCACGAATACAAGTTTATGTATCACAAATCATTACAATTACAAGATAAAAACTTTTAGATAATCATCATATCATAATTACTCAATTTCATCTCCTCTTGTAAATGTTTGATGGCTGCTTCTGATACCCGCCAACGGGACAATGACAATTTTTTCAAGTTAGGACAGAGACGCAAAAGCCTACGAGCTGTCTTAATAGTCAGGGGTACCTAAAATAAATCAACAATGATTGAATGAGTATATTTCAACTGCTCCATGAAAATTTCACAATATTTCAACAAACCATTACTTACCCTAGGATTCCCAAAGATACAGAGCACCTCAATTTTGGAGCAAGGACATTTTGCCAGAATCTGACTTTGAAAAAAATTATCATTCAAAAACCCTGCTGATGCTGTAAGCGATAATTCCCTCAATTCACCACTGGAAGAGAAAAAGTAAAGAAGAAGACTCCCGGTTATACCCTCGTCACACCAAATTGACATATTAAAAACTTCCATCTTGGTAAAATATTTATCATTCTTCAGAAAGTCATTTTCACTTATTTCACTGCCCATAAGCGTTAACTCCTTCACATTCAAACAGCACCTTCCAAGAGCTTTCAAATGCCGTGATTCTAGGGAATCAAAGCTTATGTTGATAACAACAAGATTTAAACCTACTGATTCAAAGTAACCAACCAGCCCTGACCCACAAATTCCATCGATTTCTAGTGCAAATGTTTCAATCAACTTCCACATCCCAAATGAGGGTAGATATTTATCAGGAGAGTAAACCTGCAGGGCGCGAAGTTTGGGGCAACAGTCCGCAATGTACCCCACTAAATTCTCTGAAGGTGTGAACACGTTGTAAGTTTGATCAAAGAGTGTTAATCCATACTCCTTGATTATTTTCGGAATTTTTGATTCAGAACAAGAAGACTGGTTTCCATTGAGTTTTCTGAAAAAAATTTCTCCAATTTGGTCATATCGAAGGTACTTCAACTTGGGCATGCTTTCCACGACTACTATAACGCCATCGACTGTGGTTTCCCAAAGTTTTTGCAAACCTAACCACTCAATTCCTTTACATCCCTTACAAAGTTCATTACTACCACTTTCCTCATCATCCAAAAGGCCGCATAAATAACGTAGCCCAATGTCTGTCACAAGGTCAGAGTACGATATGTCAAGCTTTTTCAAAGATGTGCAGCACCTGTAGATAAACATATATCAGTGTCAATAATAATGAAAGAGAAAATCTGCTAGATACCAAAACAGATGCGAGGCATTTTCACCTGGACAAAGTCAACAAAATATCGTCTGTGCATCTGCTGATGAGGTCCAGTTCACTTAAATTTCTCATAAGCATTAGTTTCTTTGGAAGAAGAATTTCACAAGGCTGGGTGATTTTTCGAGGAAGTCTTGCTCCATAAAAAAGCTTCCCTAGGTCAACTGATTTAAGATTTGGTCTTAGAAGAGAATCCAGGGCAACAATCAAACCTTTAGTCGTTTTCCTACTGATTATTTTCGAAAGCAATTGATGTATGACTTCAATCAAGACGACTTCTAAAACTGGCCCTGGTATTCCGTCTAATAGCAATTCTACCTCCTTCTGCAGCTCCATGAACGAAATATCATCTTCCACACAACTATCGCTTTTCAAACTTTCGATACGAGTAAAGGACGCTTGAAAAAACTTAGCTACTAATTTCATGGAGATGACTTCCAATTTTGAAGGCTGCTTTAATTTGGGCATTGTCTACGAGAAATGTGCACGTTTCTCTGAAGAGAACGCTACAACGGAATCATAAATAAAGCGCTGGAATGATAATTAAATAATTATCAAGGAATACTTAATAACAGCTATGACGATTACTCCAAATCGGTCGGACAATACTCAGGCCTGGCGGTCAACAAAGTTGCCCTCATCTCAAGGATGCCAAAAAAGTCAAGTCAAGTGGTACATCATCAAATACAACACCAAACCACAACAACATTGCAACTCACACCTCGTTTGTTTTCCTTGAGCTTGCTTGCGCCCGTTGCGCTTTGATGCATTCATGATGCGCTGGCAAATGTGGTAGTTCTGCTCGGAGGTAAACACAAAATAGGTTGAAGAAATATGGAGGTAGGAAACCTATTTATTTAGGCCACTATTATCCTAAAATTCATTGGCATCTTAAAGTTATGATACCTATGCCTTAGACCTATGAAAATATGCTAGGTTTCAAATGGTAGCTCCATATGCCTCCTAAGTAGCCTACCACAATGGGCTCAATATTAGGCCAATACTACCTTATTGGCACTATGTACTAGGCTATATGTGACGGACAGTACTAAGGCTTAATTATTTAATTTTCCCATCTATCCCTCTATTTAGGAACAACTTATACCCATTGACATCCATAAAAATAAACTTGTTGATTGGCTGATAAGCAGGAGACACTGCCGGAGAGAATGGCAGGATAAAATAATTGTGATACGTGAGAAAATAAATAATGCTATTCAAGATATGCCTGTGCATGCAGGAATAGCTGAGTTGCTTTCTGGGTCATGTGAGTTTATTTTAATGCCTCCAATGTTTGAATCTGAATTTAGTTTTAAATATTATTTTTATCTATTATTATTTTTTTATTTTGCCTCTTAAAATTTTAAGTATAGATGACGCTATATTTTTGTCAATTTCATTGTAGACATTAACTACTTTCACTGCAAAAAAATTATTGAAATATTGAGGGAAACTGAAAAGGACTCTAAAAACATATTTGGAATGTATGGTTCCCAACGAATGAAAGATTGGCAGGAAATAATTAAACTCTATGAGAGGGATAATGTTTATCTCATTGAGGCTGCACAAATGTTGATAAGGAATATTAATTATGAAGTACCTAGCTTAAAGAAGCAACTAGCAAAGTTTGAGCAAATTCAGCTGGTGAGTGTTGTCAACATAGTAACAGAATTTTAAGATGTAATGTCAATTTACGAAGAAACTCCCCTCTACATCTTCCTTTAAATTTGATGTTTCAACTTGCACAGGAGTGTGAAAAAAGGGATGCTGATTATGCTAAAAATGCCAATTCCATGCAAAATGAATTTAATGCCCAGTGTAAGCAACTAGGAATTGAAGGAATTAAAATTAAGCGTGAACTTGTTGCTTGCCTCTCTGGTTTCTCTAAGATTTTAAACGAAGCTGCTAAAAAAACTAAATCCTTAAAAAGTGCCAGGGACTTCTATGAAGCATTTGTTGTATTTATCATTGGACGTGAACATCTGGGAGGCTGCTTGCCTCTTCTTAAATACATTGTTGGTGAGTATTGATTTAATATTGCTTAGCCCATGCTTTTCTGCCTTGAGTTACTGCTATATTAAGTTGCTACCTTTAATGTGTTCAAATGGAATTTTTTTCTAGAGCATGGAAATGTAACTACCTATGAGTGGATGTATGGTGAGCCTCCTTTAAAAATTGAAGAGCCGCAATTAGATATTCACTTTGATGATGAGGAAAAGGTCGATCAAAATAATGACAAGTTAAGTATATGTTGATTATCTGTTATTGTATTATTACAGAATTTACTTTGCACTTCAACTGCAATATGATTTTTTATTACAGATTGACTTTGGTGAGGAAATTGATATTTCAGTCATTGATGACTCATCCAAATCTGTTGAGGATCAGGTTGATTTTGGCGATGGTAAGAATTATGTTTATGCATCATGTTATATTGAACCAAAGGTATTAGTTGTTCTATCTCACATCTAATCAAAAGCATGGCAACTTCATTGAAATGTAACTTTCATTTGAAAATTTTCCATTTTAATTGCTCCAGGACTTTTAGCAACCAGCTTTTGATGATCAGTTGCCAAGAAAGCAACATGTGCTTCTATAGGTTTGGAAGTTAGTCCATTAGAACACAATTGTTGGCTTATATTTTTGTGTGATGTAACATAATTTTATGTGCATTTTTAATGACCTAATCACGGTTCCTTGACAGACATGTTACTGATTTTTTTGTCCATAATAGTAGCATCTTTGACAAAGCTGTTGCAAAACTTGAGCTGAATTCACATTTTCTCTGTTCTGAATCTGTTATCAAAAAAGCAAAGAGATAATTAGCTAAGGTCAAGCCTGCATTTTAACCACATACAGCAGATAGACTTGTTAAATGCATTCAGATCATATCAAAAGCTTATTCCAAATTTGTGCTGTCTTAATCTTAGCCATGTGATTTCATCAACTTCATTAACTAGAATCTTGATTATGAGCATTGATAATCTCACCCATTCGATTGTTATGATAAATGAATGCTGCACTGGTCATTTCAATATTGAAGATGATTGTTAGCACCAATTAGGATAAAGTAATTACTTTATCCATTGATAGTCTATTAGCTACTTTTGCTCCTAGAATTCTCTTAGAGCTAACCATAAGAATAATAAGCACTATAGTAAATCCCCTTGCTAACATCATTCACTCTTATACTCGTGTTAATATTGTAGTTCATTTAGATTTTTTTCACTCTTATTCCCTCCTTGCATTTGCTCTGAAAATGCTTCCTAACAGTATTTAAATCCTTAAGTAGTGGAGGTAAGCCTGGCTAACCTACTTGAGTCTTGTTCAGATGCCCAGTTCTTTCAGTACAGATATATTAGTACGGTGTCCATTCCAAGAGATCTGGAGAATGTGTAAGTGCACCCACATCACAGAACGTGTTATTTTCTTTCTGCCTGCCCAATTAACAACCCACATCTCAGCTGTGCAGATTGCAATGCGGAAGACGAGGGAATTGGCCAGTTGCAGTTTGGTATGCTTCATGATTGCTGGAAAGACTGGACTGCTGGTCCAGTCTTTCCAGATTTTGTTAAGTTTTGTGGTTACCTCTCTGGCCATAGTCATTTTCCTCCTGATTTTGTCAAAACTCCTGAATTGGATATCTTGGAATCCAATTAGTTAAAATTTTGACAACCCCATAATCAGTCATGGAGTGACATCCACCTCTGTCTATCTATGATCATCACTTTCACCTTCACTCTGTTGATTTCCAGACCGCATTCTCTGCTAGACAGCGTGAGGTTTCCTGAGTCTCCAGTTCCTCTCTGCTGGTAGCTAGGATCCGAGTATTTTCTCATTGTTGATCTTCTTCCTTCCAGCAGAAATTACTTCTCCCAAGACCTCAACCACTTTCATCATTATATGTTCTGTGTACATTTTGAAGAGGATGGGTGAGATAATTCAGCCCAATCTCATGCCAGCTTTCACTTTGAAGTTACTGGATGTTCTTTTGTTGGTTTAAACAGCCACTGTATTGTTCTCAAAGGGCCTGCAAACAAGTGTGACCAAGTGTTGCAGCACTTCTAACTCCAGGAGAATAGTCAAAAGAGGTTTCCACTTCGTGGAGTCAAATATGTACCTTGGTTTTGTGATGAAGCAGAGCAAGTGTGTTGAAAATTGCCAGAAGAATTAGGTTTCCTGGATTGGAAGTCGAACCATGGTCCTTTTGTTTGCCTGGCAAAAGAACAGACCACCACACTACCCAGGATTCCAGATGCCGAATGCAATATTTAGGAGGATCTATAGTAGATAATTCTCGTTCACCGTTACGGTCCATCAAGAGTGGTTGGGCTTCACGGAAACCACAGTCCCTGAGGATAGATCCTTTAAATTATTGTACAGGGCGATGGGACAACACTGAAAGATTTTACTTTGCCATTATGCATGGCAAGGAAGTGTAAGCAAAAATTTAAGGTGGAAATCATCTGTATTTTGATGGCACACCCTCCACTACCTTTCGAATGCAGCACTTAATGAATCATAACTGCTATCTGTATTTCTATAATTGGATTATTCTTCATAACATGCCAGTGAAGGCTGGGAAAGTTTGCTACTCTTGATTTGTGATGGTAGGGCAGCTACCTCTTCATGAAATAAAAAAAATTCCATTGTATTTAAAGTCTCTAATATCAAAGTTAGCAAAATTTATAAGATGCATCCTAATAATTAGAAAGGAGGAAGCCCTTAGGATAAAGTTGACTGTAAATTTATTGATGTAGTGTATTTCATAATCATAAACCATCATATATTCTGAAAAAAAGTCATCAATGGTGTAATGTATCAATAGCCTCTATGTTAGAAGTTAAAATGTGGTAGTAAAATTAAAATGGAGAGAGTGTTATTTTTTTTATGTCAGAAACTTTTTCAACCTATCCTTTAGAAATGCATGGCATTACATTTTGTTGTGTTTACTTATAGGTGGAATTGATTGGGGCTCTGTGGATGAGGCCATTGATTGGAGCTCTGTGGAAGGTGCGGGTAAGGTAAGAATCAAATCGCTTTATTCAACAAGTAGCTCTGAAGTCCTTTCATTTGTTACATTTTCCAACTGCTAGGCTACTCATTATATTTAATTTGAACTACTGTAAAGCAAGAGGAATGAGGTATTTTGATATTTTCTAGTTTTGTGATTCAATTGCAATTAGGTTTTAGTAAGAAAATGAATATTAATTCCACTGATTCCATCTTTACTGATGTTGGCTTATAAAATTATGTATTTTAAAGAATGGTTTAATGGTGAATAAATACCATACTGAGATTTGGGTCATTTGATGGTGCCAAAGTGAGGTACTGCTATTCCAAAAATTAGGTGTTACAGGGGTAGGTCATAGTTTGGAAGCACTGAACTGAACTAAATAACATCAGCCTACTTTGAGTCCCTTCCCAAAACTTCCTGTTGGAAAGGATATTGATTCTAGTTTATTATTATGTACCTCTAATTGTGTACCCAGCCAGCACAATGTTGTAAATAGAACCAAAATATACAGAAACCTTCCATATAAAACGGAGATGTCTTATACGGAAAGGGAAATGATTTCTGTATATGGCAGTAGCAAGTCAGAGAAAAGCTGGAGAAATCAATGGGAAAGGTTTCCGAAATACGATAGAAATCATTTCTCTAACAGCAATAAGGGTGCTACGTACCGGACATAGGAGGAACTAACAGTGATCTTTTAAGTACACTACCGCCATCTGACAGCCATTGCCTGTACCGTGTTCGCTTCCTATACGCGCCCTTTTTGTCGTCTCTTTGAAATTTCTTACATTCATGAATGAATATTTATTCCACTCTGCTATTTCAGATATTTAACAGAAAAGTTCATTCATTCAACCATTAAGTCAATTGCTGCCAAAATTAGGGAAATAAACAGACTCATCTTGCAACAAACATACAACCAAGGTATCTAGTGGTTTCATTAGTTAAAAATCCACAACCTGAACCAACAATAATGATACGTCCATACAGGAATCAACATGCCCACAATTTGCTCTTGTTACTATTGCTAACTCTGAACAGAAAAAGGATTCCTCACAATGGGGTATTTTTACACAAAATAAATTCGAAAGTCTATAGCAAATGATCTTTTTTCAGGCACATCTGCTGCACCATCATTTACATTTAACTTGTTAGCCCCTGCATGCATCCTTGATAGGCGAAACCATTCGCCCATGCTCCTTCCCACTGTAAGGAGCTCCATCTGGGGCCCAGTGTTCCCCTTTGTTTTCAACACCTCTGCAAAAAACAGTGTGACACTAGCTAAATATAAAATAAGCAACGGAAAAATTTCTTGGTTAGTTATATTATTTGTAATAATTTAAACAAACAAGTACTCGCGGAAGTGAAATTGATTGGTTCTATTGTGTTGTCGACAATTATGTATTCTGGTGTCCATATACTCTTATTACTATACTAATACAAATGATTTTGACTTTACTCAGTATATTAGAGATGATTTTACTGCTCTGCTATTGTTCAAGCAATTGTGCAAATAATTATTTCAATGCATTCCAATATTCAGTGCTTTACATGTAAAGTACCTAATAGCAGACAAACCCGCAGCAAATTTTCCATGCTAAGAAGAAAGGTCGACATGATTCATGGTACAATATTTTGTGGACAGCCATTCTAGGTAAAATAAGTTGTAAACTTATGCCCAATGGGGTAGTCAGCCTTTCCCGCTGGATTTAGTGTTCAGTTTTTTGTGTGGCCAGAACATATTGAATAAATTCACATTCCATTAAGTTAAGTTTTAGCTAAGAAAGTGAATCACACCTCAAACATTTCGCAACAAATAGACTAATATGTGGAGAAAACACGTTAATCCGCCATATGACCGAGTAGTCATATAGTTATTGAGTGTTCCGCAAACAAACAACTCCTCTCTAATTACGAAATAAAGAGAAAGGAATGATATGCCCAATGCTGAGGAATTGACACCAATACCAACAATATCGAGTTCCACTCACATGATTCCACTTGGACATAGTTAAGTAAAGCAAATTTCATACATTTATATTAACGAACATGTAAAGAAATATGGTTATATAATACGGCATTCCAGTATATGATATATTAGTAATGCTAGTTGACATGGCTTGGTTACAGAGTCCTCGATAACCAGACTAATGTGCAGAGAATAATAACGAAAGAGAAATAAATGATACTCACTTGAAATACAGATCCAATTGCTACACTACTCGTCTATGTAAATTTCAGGGCGTGAGATACGGCTCCAATGGCACTGGGAACGTCTCAGAAAGGGTATAAGGGATATCTCATCCCCTAAAACGTGCCAGATAAGTGCAGCTGAATTGTTATAAAGTTAACCTAATATCATCATAAAATGTGATTCCTCAATAGAGCTAAGCGACCAGAGTCCTTAAAATTGAAGTAGAAGCACTCACACAATAACAACTTTTCGTGCACAGACGTCAACCTCAAGAATTTCAAATGCTTGATGTATGCTCAGTATGTTAAAATTGCTTGCATGGTGGAACTAAAAAATCAATTCTCTCTCCAACTGCGTGAGTCTTCCGAATATAATTTAAAAGTAAATTCACTGCATTATTAGCATTATACCCAAAGGATCTTATGGGCTCTCTGCGAACCGAAAAGGTAGGGAAATTCTTACCCTGTAATTTCTCTAGCCATATATTCTCTCCATTTTTTCCCTTTCATTTCTGTAATATCTGTTGTGCTGGCTGGGTATGCACCTCCTGCCTTACTACAGTGAACTCTCGATAATACAAAGTAAGCAGGACCAGATCAACACTTCGTAATTTCGAACATTTTAAAAAAGTCGTGAAAAAAATTTTGTCTTCGTTTTTTCTAACTTTCGTTCTCTTGGGCAAGATTGTAGGTCTATATTTGTGTCGTTCGTGAAAGCATTCTTAAAAGATGCATGTCTTAAAAGATCGTAAAATAAGTACCCACTATGTCAATGCTTTTAACAGGGTGTCCACTGACCGGGAAAACCTGGAAAATCGGGAATTATTCGTGAATTTTCAATGCAGGGAATTGTTCGTGGATTATTCTTGATTTTCTGGTCTGAGTCGGGAATTTTAAAAATTCTTAATTCAAGACAAAAAAATCCTTATTTTATAAATAGGATAAATAACGATGACTTTAAGATATGGATTTGCCATTGGTATGAATGAATAAATAAACGACGGAAAAGTAGTTAGGCTCAATGTATCGTCAGCGCTGTGTGAATCGGAGACGTTCAACTGTTCGACTGTCGAACGGATGCCTTCAGCGTCACGTCAAGTGCCCTTTGTTCTCATTCATTGCACATCGGACTAAGCCCATGATACGTAAACATATGCCTAACGTGTAGTGATGGCCGGATCGGATCCGTCGGAACTAAAGATCCACCACGGATCTTTCATTTTACTCGGTTCCGGATTCGGATCCAAAGACACGGTATAAAATCGGATCCGGATCGTAGATTTTAAATTTTCGCGGCTTAGCGATCGAAGTGCCCCATGAATGGAATGTAGGTGCGGTAGATATTGACAAGAAGAGGATGTGTAACTCAGGTCACGAAATTAGATGAAAATGTTCCCGTGCAACTAGAAGCAAAATAAAGAAATATGTCTTTTCCCCGTTACCCCGGTATCGCGGGAAAAATTACGTGGGATGTCACGCGGGTAGCCTACATTCGCCGGGATCAGGCGGACAACGAGAGCTAGTTTACTGTGCGACGTTCGATCCGTATCGCAGTTAAATTTTTCTTTCAGTCATTGCATCGAAAATGTTATCATCTTCAATTTCAAACCATTACATCTGAATACTCACTTTATTATACTTTTGTTGTTTAAATTAGATTTACAAATGTACCATTAATAAATTAAGATTGGTCGGGTTGGATCCACGGGTCTTTCATTTCATTCGCTACTGAAATCATATCCGAAAACAGTAAAAATTCAGATCCGGATCGGAGATTTTAAATTTCTCGGCTTAGTGATCGATACTCCCTGCGAATGGAATGTACGTGCGTATGGTAGATACTGACAAGGAGAGGTTGTGTAACTTGGTTACGAAATGAGAAGATTTTTTCCGTGCCACAAAAACAAAATAAAAAAATACTCGTCATGACTTTTTTCTCCATGCGCGAGAAATAAAATAAGGCCGAATGTCACGCGGGTCGCCTACATTCGCCAGATTCCCGTGAACCTATGATAGCGTAGTTGTTAATAATGAGGACTAGTGTACTACAGGTCACGAGTTCGATCCTTAACACTGCCTAGGAATACAGGCTATGCTGTATTCCTAGCGTAATGCAAGTAGGCAGTTAAAAAAAGTAGATTATCAGAAATTTTATGTGAATTTATAATTAAAAAAATAATATTATTTGGCGTTAGTGAAAGGATTGGAAAATTTTTTTATTGCAGAATTAAATCGTTAAATTGTAATCATTATGTTAACTTTACAATGTATTTTTGAGTGACGCATTTGTAAATCTAGTTTAAACGATAGAAGTACAAAAAAGTCAGTATCCACACAAAAAGGTTGGAAATGAAGGATGATAAACTTTTTGATTCAATGGCTGAAAGAAAAATTTTAAACAGCGATAAGAATCGAACTTCATTACCTGCAGTACACTACCCCACTCTGCTATTGTCGGCTTACCTGATTTAGGAGAATACATTCTCCCCACATGTCATTCTACTTTTTTCTTGCAAACCCGGGCCAATGGGGAAAAAATCCGAGACTTTTTTCAAATTTTGTTTATAGTAGCATAAAGAAAGGCTAATTTCATTTCAAGATCAGAGTTACACAACCTCTTTAGGAGTAGAAAATTCTCAAATTTCATTTCAAAGGTTATTGTTTATAAGACATTGCAAAATTACTAGTTTAGCAGCTTGAAATATTCTATTATAATTTTTTCGTCTTAAAAATGGTATCCCCGGATATTCCATAAATGGGATCTCTTGGCCGCATTAAATTTTTTTTTTTGTTTCTAAAAAAGAATTTGAAAGTATTCAAGGATTTAATTAATAATTGGAAAATAATTCCTTTATTAATGAAAATGAACTTATAATGTTTCTTTAACTGCACATTTGATGTGATCAGATACTCTACTGCAAGTACAATGTAAGTTGGCTTTCTGGTAGGCTTTGCAATATATTTTTACAAACTTTTCTATAATTGTTTGAGAAATCTAATTGCTGATGTTTGTTAGATATATTCAGGATGCGCTTACTTGAATTAGGATTTTTATTACATTAATTTTTGTTAGAAAAAGATGGTGTAGGATACTAAAGACTGTTATGATTTCACTTTTTTCTATATAGTCTACCGGTACAAAAATGTTACATACTGATTCTGAGTGAACAGCAAATTGAGGCTTTGAGACTTGTAATGGAAAAGCATGGCAAAAAATATTAACGTAGAAAATCATCATTCCAAGAACAGTGGTTGAATGCTGAAGACTTTTGCCAGTGGGTTCTTTAAGTTCCTCTTGTAGAAGAATTTGTAATTTCTCATGGAAATGCTAATTTAGAAAGAGGGTGTTCAATCAAAAAGTAGTTTATCTTTCCCAACCAACAAAGAGAGTCTCTTACTACCAATAAAACTACATATTTAATTACTTTAATTTATCAATTATTTCTTATTTAATTACTTTATCTATATTATGCTATGGGTTAAACTACAAAAAATCCATATTCTACATAGAACTTGAAAAACATCACTTTTGACTCGTACAAGAACCGCGATATATAAGCCTGGAAATTTTTATAAATTTAGCCTTGAAAACCTTGAATTATGCTTGAATTTTATATTTTGACTTTTGTGGACACCCTGTTTTAAGTCAGCAATCGTAGTGTTGGCAAAATTTTGTCCCAGTATCGAAAATGTATAGTAACCAAAAGTTGAACATTTTTTAATAAGAATTTTATTTTCGGAATTGTCAGTAGAGACAGAAATCTAGTATGGACACTAAAAATAAACATTTGCTTCAAACATTTATGCTATCGTGATGGCAGCTGGCCCAATCATGCTTTAGTTGTCTTCTATCGCCCAATCATAGCTATAAAAAAGCACGGAACTAAGACCGTTTCCAGAAGAAAAAAAATCGTTCACAGGCTATTACTTGTAGCGTCTTCCATCTATCTTCAGCGGAATAAATGATCTTGGCAGGTAATATTGTTTCTTTTCTACTACTAAGACCTTGATGACAAATGGGGCGTGATTCGGCATATTTTCCACATCGTCTCCTCAAGGATTAAATGACAGTCGGGGAGTTTGGGTTTATGGTGCGTACGGGGTTGTGGAGAGGTAAGATCCCAGTTGCAGGTGTTTCTTTATCTGTCTTGCGTAGCTAGAAGTGGGAAGGAGGTGGGGGAATAGCGTCGCGGAACGTCTGTGACGTTCCTTCCTCTTCTTCTGGGCAACCCTGTGGGCGCGTGCTGGTGGTTACGGGTGGATATTCGAGGGATATCTGGGGGGAAGGGAGGGAAGCGAAGGGGATGGTCTAGAGGTGCCATAGTGTGGTTGGAGGGGTCGAAGACCCTCCTGATAACAAAGGATGCCGCATCCCTGACCCTCCCCATTCCACTCAACACCCGGAGCGGTTACAATCAGCCACCGCCACGCGCCCCCCAGGGTTGCCCACAAGAAGAAGAAGGAACCTCACAGACGTTCCATGACGCCATCCACCCACCCTCTCCCCTCCTTCAATCTCGGCAAGAGAGATAAAGATACTGGAGGCATGCACATGGGCGCAAAATAAGGGCGAGGGTCGCCCGCCTGTGCATGAGAGATAAAGAGAGAGGCTCAAGACATTTGACGGACTTTTCCGAAGTGTTACGAATATAGGCGGTCACCCGTCGGCTGGTCGGGCGACCGCCTCGAGGCCGGGCGACCGTCCTAAGATCGTCACCGCCACGTATCTTTCTTAAGGGTCTTTGCCGTTTGCAATATTTTTTGCTCACTCTTTTACCGCCCCTCCCCTCAGTTTGGGCAATCAACCCGGGCACCCGCCTAGGATGCAGGCAAACGGGCATGGTCAGGCATCTACGTCACACGGGTGGAGGCGAACATAGGTGAGGACGCCTGGCGGGGGTCTCCCGGATTTGGCGCCTGTTTGCAGGCCTCTTAAAAGATACGCCTTGCAACTGGGACTATCCATCTCCATCTCTCCTTTTCCCCCTCACCCACCGTAAACCCAAACTCCCCGGCCTTCATAATCCTTACCCCCACCAACACAACCTGCCCAAATGTCCTAACGGTATCACCCACCCTCACTCAACCCGTCCACTTCAAGATTTTGGTGCGGACATCCCCTTCACAGCGAGCTGAGCTAGGTTTGCTCACCTTATGGGACGAGGTAGGGTTCACGGAGAATTATAGAATACGTGGAGTTACATGTGGAAAATGATGGGGAGATACTGGCATATGTGGGAGGTGAGTGCACTACCATTCACGCATTTCATTTTTGATGCACCACAATCGGCAACTCTGGTTTGTTAGATGTCTACGCAGTCAAAAATAGTTTTTCTGAAGCAGTTTTTCGCCGAGGTTCGTAAAAATGAAATCCATTTGTTCCTGGGGTCGTGGCCCGAATTTCGTAATTTCGAAAAATTCGTATTTTCGTTATTGCCATGTTATTCCTTGGGATTTTCATCAGGACCGACCGTTTCACTTTGTATAATCAAAACTTCTTACTATCGTGCTTCGTATTATCGAGAGTTTACTGTATATCAAAGACAGGCCATTTCCTTGAACTTCATTATTTGGAATCCTGTCCACAAATCACTCAAGTTACAATGGCTTTGATAGATGTCACATGTCTTATATGTATCCCCTTCCCTTTCTGTAAAAGCATCTTCTCCCTTAGACACTAAACTCTAAATGCACTACTCCATATGTTCTGGTGCTGAATTCCTTATCTACCTTTCTAATTTCATCCTCACCTACAAATTTTTCTCCTTAGATTTTAAAATAAAGGTTGCACCATAGGTAGTAAATTTAGTCTTCCCTATCCTAAACTCTCTCAAGGCTAGGGTGAAAAAAATTACTTCCACGGACCCTACTCTGGTGATTTGGAAATTATTACCATAATATTTACTTACACCTTCTCCCTTGATGCCACTACCTTGGTTGCTTCACCTTTACCCCTTCTAATTCTCAAATAACCTTTCTTAATATAAATATTCATTGACCAAATGTGAAGTCCATACTGTTTTATAGCTCAATAATAAACTGCATTACTTTACTGTGGTAGCCACCACCTAAAAAATAAAATAAAAATTCTCTTTCACTTCCTCATTGTCTGTGCCAATGAATTTATGACAACCACATTCCCTTAGTAAATTTTTCCATCCCACACCAGTTGCATGGCCAGGGATGATATTCAGAATTCTGTCTGGATTAAAAAAATCAGTGAAAATTCCCATTCACCCAAGCCTTCCCTTCACGTAGCCACCCTTATTCATTTTTTTCAGCTAATACCTTCTGTAAAACAATGTTAAAATTTGACTCCTATGAAAATTCACTGTAAAAGTTGTCGATGTGTATTCATTTCAGATATAATAAACATGGTATCCCTCCATGTACATTTCTTTGCCAGCACATTACATTTCACTTCACTGTGGTATAGTTCTCACATGATTATGCTAAATGGTGTCAATGGTTTCAGACATCGCTTGGTGGAATTCCTTGATACTGGAAAAGGTAGAAGAAATAACTCTGCAATTCCACATGGTTTTAAGTTGTATTGTCACAACTGGTTTTGCGGCAGAGCATCATATTCTGGTGAAATTGACAGTCTTCACAATCTATGTGTACATAAAGTATAGGGTGGGAAGTTAAGCTGGTCTCATGTCAGGCACCATGCCGTCCTCCGGGGCTAGCGTACTTCTCTAGGGTGTAAGGGGTTTGTGGGTGAGTCATGTGTTGAGGAGGGTGAGGGCAATTCAAACAAAATTTAAATTGAAAGTACATAGGTTTTCTCGGCAAGGCGCCACACGCAACTGCTACCAACAATGACTGATACAAAATTCAAATTGTTAACGAACTTTTGTATCCCTCTCATTCCCTCCTACATTTCCTAACTCCTATCCAATACAGAACCCCTACTCAACCTACAACCAATGCTGTCCTTGCCTTTTTCTCCTCCCATGGCACCCTAGTCAACGTTTACTTCCCGGATTATATCCAAGACCCTTGCTCTCCCCACCCCCCATCCATCCAACACCCTTACCCTGCACCCTTCTTAACATATGACTCATCCACATCCCCCTTCCCACCGCTTAAAAATTTATGCATTTATAGATTTTAAAGACTCAATTTCACCAGAAGATGCTGCTCTGTGGTGAAACCGGTCGTGACAATGAAACTTATAACCATGCCAAATTGCAGAGCTTTTCCTTCTACCTTTCCATGGTGCGGTGAAAAGCATCATGTTGCCCTAATAAACCTGTGGATGATTACTGAGTCTATAACTTCAGAAATAGGATTCCTATTGATTCTGTGCTTTCTACTGAGTTTACTTTTGCATTTCCATAAATCCAGAAATCCTGTTATTTAATTTTGATATTTGCATCTTGTTTTCTCATCTAACTTTAGTAGTAAACTACGAAATAGATGTAAAATGTGATTGATTTCTAGGAAAATAAAAGTACTTATTTGCTGTCTTTTCTGGCATGCAAGAAGCACACACTAAAGAGATGCATCCTAGTTTTGATGACATATTTTATACAAATGAATAGCCCATTGATTACTGATGATAGTATTTAACCCCTTTAGCAGGGAATAAATTTTTCCTCTCCACTCCCACAGTGGGGAACAAAATGTTTTTAGTCGAAATTTAGAATTGGCACATATGTCCACTCTCCCCATCTAAGGGGTTATGGTAAAACTAGGTAGTGACGTTTTTGGAATGATGCTAACAGATATGTTGTGTAAAGTTTGTGGTTTTAAGTTTTATAAGGGTAGGTATTTATTTGGAATGCAGTTTAATAGTACTGTACCACTAAAAACTAATTTTCAATAGTGTTAAGGCCAAGTCTAATTTTCACACCGACCAAATAAAATATGATCTGTCAGGGGAGTAAAATGCCTCAATTTCCAGAAAAAAATGGCATACTTCATGTAATACAAAATGTTTCACAAAAGATCTGATGTAATATATGTATTAGTAGTTTGTTATAAAAAATAAGCAGAGGGCTTTTTAATGTATCTATTAAGATTTTTATTTGGATTATTTAAAACAGATTGACCTGAGTGATGATGCTATGAATGAGTCAGGTATTGTGATTGAAGAAACTGGTATGTCTGGAGGAGTGGCTAGACTAAAAGAGGCTTATACTCTTTTGGATAACCCAGAAACGAGGTATAAACTAATGGATGAACTGCTTGAGGTATGTTTACTCACACCACAATTGTGGTTTTCCCAAAAAAGTGGAGATCCCAATTTTTTCATGCACATTTGCTTTCATAATTTTATTGCAGCTATTTTTAACCTGGTTTTGCAATTTATTTATTTTATAGCTAGAGTCATTCTTGATCATTCGTTTGTCTGAAATGTCTGCGAGTGATACAGATCACCTGATTGGGTTGAGCCAGATGTCAGAGGCACCTGCACTGTTGCAAATGCAAACTACTAAATCTACATCAGCTATGTTAAAACAAACCCAAGATGTCATAGCAGCTATAATGGATAAACGAGCTTGTGAACTGCACAGCATTAAGCATTCTCCTAGGTGAGACTAATTACAATCCTGATGAATGAGGCTGTTTTCAGCTGTACTCTAGATCTAATGTTATCTCAGTTACTGTAGAAATCCTGTTTAATGAATGGGATAGGTTATAACAGATAATCAAATTACTTCAGTGTGATTTATAAGTTAACCCTTAACCGGTGACGTGCAGTCTGAGAGACCGCACGCTGCATTTTTAAAATTATGAATATTTAGAAATTGTATGGTTCAAAATGTGTGTAATTCTCATTTCCTTCTTATTTTTGTCTAATAAGGATGTGATATCCTTAAAATTTTATATTTTTAATCTGTATTCCGGTAAAAAGATGACTGAATTCGATTAGTGGTCTGAGAGACCTCACATTACTAAGTTGGAAAATCACGAAGTCCTTATTTTGGTGTACATGATTCAGTAAATGTCTAGAAAACAAAAGTAAGTGATTTTATAATTATAGTAATAAAAAATTCCTTGTTTGTGTCATTTTTTAGTCATGCAAGGTGGATAATAATAATTTTAATTTTTTGAAAATATGTTCAGTAAGATAAATTGGTTACACAAGTCGATGCTGAGAGCACTTGCAAAATAAAAGAAATCCTGCTTTTTTTTGGAAATATCACATGAATTGCTTAAACGTGACACTTTTTATTCTAAAAAACAATTATAATAAAAAAAGTTGTTTTATTGCCTGTTTATTTTGTCATTTTGCCTGTACACTTTGTAAGCAATACGCAGGTTACGTATGTTGGAAAAATAAGAGAACGTTTTGAACCCCGAAATGGCACGTATCCACACATTGAGTGCCCCTTTCATTTGTGCCCTTCTTTTGGCACTTGAATTCTCATCAAGTCTTTGGGTTCAGAGCATCAAAGCAATGATGTGTCGTTACCTCCACGTGTGTCAGAAACATATTTTTCGTCAATCTTTGTCGGCTAGTTTTTTTATAGCAACCAGGAATACCCTGAGTCCAGAGTTTTGAAAGTGTTCTGAGAATCCAGGTGACTCTTGCCTGCCTCTGTTTATTGACCATACCCGTGATTGCACTGGCCCCAGTGATGTCAATGCCCGTTTGTGCCCACTCCTCTCCCGGGCAGTCGGCTGACACAATGGCACACGCGAGACTTGAGAGGAGGGAAATTGTGAGAAATACTAAGGCACGGAGGGTAGAAAATCCTGTGCATACTAAGAGCAAGAAGTAGCATAAAAGGGTTCCTGTAAGAAGTCAGAGTGGTCAACATCCGGCTAGAGAATGGTTCTTCACCCACCCAATACGCGATCTTGATTAGAGCTTTTAGCACCCTTCTCCTACTCTGAGAGGGGAAAAGTTTCTCCATCCTGCTCCCTCGCGAGCAGCTGGGCAGGGGTTGTTCGCATTTTTCACTCTTGTTTTTTTCGTCTGTAGTTCAGTTTTGCCCCTTTCATTGTAAAGTAAGTATCTCTAAAGGCCAAGTCTTCGGTTCAAAGGATCCTTTTTCTACCTCTTTTTTCAATGCAACTGAACAATTTAGCTACGACTACAAATTAGGTAAGTTATAATCTTCAGCACGTTAATTTCTTTGCAATAAATATATTCTTCATTTAATTATTCCTTGTTTTTTTTTCTTTTTCATACCCACGAAATAATTTTGTCACCGAGAACAGTTGGAACATGAAATTTCCTGTCAACTGCAGTACGCTGATGTATTGCTTGTTCTAGCACAATTTTTCGTTTCAACTCAGTTCTTTATATTGCTCACCACTGACAACAATATCATACTTAGTAAGTGCTTTGAATCCTATGAATGCATATTGACAATATATTCTTGAATTTGTAATGTAAATCCACATTTTATATTTTCTTATAAATAATTTACAGAATTCCATCACCCAAGAAGGAGACTTCTGAAGTGGAAGCTATAGAATTATACAAACGGGATCATAAAATGGTAATGCTGGAGTAGGCATAATGCACAGGAAGAGTGCCGGAATGCGTGTGAAGAGCTTCCTGCAATACAATGAAAGGATAATAATGGTGAAGATCGGGACCAAACCTGTAGATACCATAGTGGTTCAGGTTTACATGCCTACGACAGACTACGAAGATGAAGTGGAAGGTGTCTACGAAGATATCACGGAAGTTATAAAACATGTAAGAGGAGAAGAAAACCTAATTAATTTAGGAGATTGGAACGTGGTCATCGGTGAAGATCAAGATGGAAGAATAACTGGGAAATATGGATTGGGTAATCAAAATGAAAGAGGAGACAGACTACTGGAGTTCTGCATTCAGCATAAGTTGGTGGTTGCCAACACGTTGTTTAAAAACCATATCTGAAGAAGATACACTTGGAAAATGCCAGGAGACAGAAGAAGATTTCAAATAGACTACATTTTAGTGAAGCAGAGATTTAGGAACCAGGTGAAGGACTGCAAAAGCTACCCTGGGGCAGACATCGACAGTGACCATAATTTAGTAATGATGAAATGCCATCTAAAATTCAAGAAATTGAAGAAAACAATGAAGAACGTATGGCAAATAGAAAAACTAAAGGAGGCGCAACACCAGCAGGCATTTCAAAAAGTAGTGGGAAACATCATAGGAGAGGACCTGTTGAGATATCAGTGGATAAGCGTTGGGAAAATATTAAATGTGGACTACCGAAAGGAAGCTCTTGGAAGAATAAAAGTTGCCAAGAAGAAGCCATGGATCACGGAGGAAGTCTTAAACTTGATTGAAGAAAGAAGAAAGTACAAGAATGCGAAAACTGAAGAAGGACAGCTTTGCTACAAAAGAATACTTAAGGAACAAAATAAGTCGCAAAGCAAGGAAAGCTAGAGACATGTGGATGATAAATCTATGTGAAGATGTACAAAGAACCAAGCACTTGGAAAGGTGGAAGCTGCCTACAGGATAGTGAGGAACCACCTCAAGGAACAGAGCATAAGATGCAATGCCATAAGGGATAAGAATGGAGAAATTTTGATTGAAAATGAGGGAAATATGAAGAGATGGAAAGAATATCTGGAAGAGTTATACAATGGAAAAAATCTCAGCACAAAAGTGATGGAAGAGGAAAGCAAAGTCGTAGAGGATAATATGGGAGCATTAATATTAAGATCGGAATTTGACGCTACAGTAAAGGACCTTCACATGAATAGGGCTTCTGGAATTGATGATATTCCTGCAGAACTAATAAAAAATGCAGGAGAGCAGACATTAACCCATCTTTACAAGACCATTTGCAACATGTACTCAACAGGAGAAATAGCCAGGGACTTGGAGAAAAACAGCATCATTCCTATTCCCAAAAAGAAGTGAGTGGAGAAATGCGAATATTTTAGAACTATAAGCCTGACAACACATGCATCAAAGATATTGACAAGGTACATCTACAGAAGAATAGAACGAAAACCAGAGGAGTTCCTAGATGAAGATCAATTTGGATTCAGAAAAAGTAAGCTACAAGAGAGGCAATATTGGCCCTTAGGCTGCTCATAGAGAAGAGAATGGAGAAGAACAAACCGACGTTCATTGCATTTGTGGACCTAGAGAAGGCCTTTGACAATGTGGATTGGAATTCATTGCTTGGACTTCTGAAAGGAATTGGAATGTCCTACAATGACTGAAGAACTATCCACAGTTTGTATAAAAACCAAGTAGCTGTGATGAAATCTGGACCCTGCTGTGAAGAAGCAAGAATAAGGAAAGGAGTGAGACAAGGCTGTGCACTGTCTCCCATAATTTTTAATGTTTACATTGAGAGAGCCATCAATGAAATCAAAGAGAAGGCTTCTGGGGTGAATATCCATGGAGAAAAAATTAGCATGCTGCGATTCGCTGATGACATAGCACTCATAGCAGAGACAGAGAGGGATCTGAATAAGATGCTGATAACCATGGAAAAGACAGTGGCCAGATATCAGCTGAAGATCAAGTAGAAGAAGACTAAGATACTGGTGTACAGCAAGAGAGAAGAGGCCAAACCTAACATTAAACTAGGAAAACAAAAGCTGGAAGAGGTGAAAGAGTTCTGTTACCTTGGAAGCCGAGTAACCAATGACGGATGAAGCAAGAAAGAAATAGTCAGCAGAATAGCCCTGGCGAAGAGGGCATTCTATCAAAAGAAGAATCTTTTTACCGCTGGAAATACAAGCATAAAAGTAAGGAAACTATTCATCAGAACGTACATCTAGAGCATGTTTCTTTATGGCAGTGAAGCATGGACAATGACAGCAGCGGAAAAGAAAAGGGTGGAAGCATTCGAAATGTGGTGCTACAGAAGAATGATGAAGATTAAATGGCTCGACTGAGTAAGTAACGAGGATGTTCTAAGAAGAGTGAGAGAAAAGAGAAGTCTTCTGAATACCCTAGGAAGAAGACGGGAAAACTTGATTGGCCACATCATGAGACATGATGGCCTGATGAAAACAATCGTCAAGGGACAAGTGGAAGGGAAGAATGGCAAAGGAAGGCTTCATGAAAGATATATGGAACAATTGATAAAGAATGTGAAAGAGAATAATTACGCAAATATGAAGAGATTAGCCAATAGAAGAACTCAGTGGAGAGCTGCGTCAAACCAATCTGAGGATTGATGACTTATGATAAATTCACAGCAATGCTATTTTTGAACATGCTCGATAACAGTGTGGATTACAGACACATTGCTGTGGACTATACTGCTACTGAATTTTGCCAGTGACCATGAGTAACCAACCCGGTCCTTCTCGAAAACTAGATCGCCAGGTTTCGAAAACCAGAAGCACCTGGTTTTGCGGAGCAGGTTATGAAATTCTTAGCCAAAGATGAAAGTGAAGTGAAAAGTGACACTGAAGAGGATTATGTTATCAAAAGTGATCACAATATGGATACCGCTGCTAGTGAAGGAGAGAATACAGATGAGGAAAGAAGTGATGTAGTAAAAGAAGGTTTCAAACTCTTCACTGCTTGAATTCTCAGCCAAAGTGACTAGTTTCTCATATTCTGAAGAGAAATAAGACTGTTTGTTCGGTTTCCGCAATGAACCACAGGAAGTGTGACAAAATAGTGTCAGGGAAACCAGAAATAATTACATTTTATAATACTACTAAGGGTGATGTAGATACATAGGATAAAATGCGTTGTAGCTACTCATCCAGCCGATGGACAAGGAGGAGGACAATGGCAGTTTTTTTTAGATATTTCCTTAGTCAGCTCATTTGTGCTTCAAGAATTTGAGAAAGACAAAATCGTTATGACAAGATTTAATTTCGTGGAATCAATAGCTGCAGAGCTAGTAATGGTCCACTTCAGAAGTAGAATGTCCAATTCTAGACTCCCAAGACAAGTACGATTAAATATAGGGCAGATTCTCTGCCTATCGTTAGAAGACCAACTACCAGAGAAGAAGGCGACATGTAGACTGTGCCCATCATACAAGAAACAAAAAACCTCTTTCATATGTTTCCGATGCAGGAAGCCGGTGTTCTTAGAATGTATACAAGAAATTCACAAAGACTGTGTTCAAACAAAGATGTGAGATAGTTTGTGAAAAAAATGTAATAATGATCAGCTGCAGGTTACAAAAAAAAAGAAATAAATGAGATAATTCAATTTGTGTATTATTATTCAGCATTCCTACTTAAATATACAAGGCCCTACTTTTATATCTGGTAGAATATTAAATTTTAAAGACGCTAATAATAAATTAGTGATTTTTATTCAAATTTTGAACATTGTTCCAAACAATAATTTGCCTTGAAAAATTGGTTGGTATTGGTGATTTAAAAAATTAAATACAAGTTTAAGACTAAGTTCTGAGAGGCATAAAAATCAAATTATTTAATAAAAAATGCATAGCAACATTTTATTAATATTTAACATACTGCGGTCTCCGAGACCGCATGTCACTGGTAGTGTGACAAAAAATGCACGTCACTAGTTAAGCGTTAAGAATAGGGATATTAGTGATAACAAGATTTCATCCTGCTTCTGTACTGGTTTTTCATTTCTCTGTGGTGCCCAGTGTTATCAGCAAATGGTAATTCAATACTTGCTTGCAATCTTTCTTTTGCCTCTTCTTGAGCACCCTGCTACTCTTTTGTTTTCACCTGAGCTTTAGGTGTCCATGGTTTTCAGCATCATGTCAGCTCTAAGGCCCACCTACTATTGAATTTGATTTTGAAATAGGAAAACAAATTTCAATAGGTGTGTCACTGCATTAGTGCAATGGAGGATGCTGAGGCACAGTGAGACTTGGGACATCAAGTCAGGCATCAGTTGGCTGCATGCTCTTAGCTGACAAATGGAATTTGTTTGGCTAGTTAACATTTTTAAACAAAGGTAAAGGAGGTCACTCACAATGATAGGAAAATTCTATTGTTAATCCAATGGAATTGAATCCTAATGGTCATTCCTCCATTTAAGGAGTAACCTTTGTATCTGGGCACCATTGTGAACTAGAAGGCTAATATCTTGGAAGCTAAGGAAAGCTACTGGAAACATGATAGTTCATTTGAGGGTAAATTTCAGCAAAATTTCGTATCCGTGGAAAATGTTTTACTTTGCTTAAAATTCATGGACTCTCTTTATTAAAGAAAATTGCCAATCTTCTTTAATTATGTTATTTCACCACATCTCGCCTGAAATGACTTTTTATTCATGGATTCTCATGAAACTTCATAAACATATTCTGCCAATGTTTGCCTATGGTCCTGAAATATTTGAGGAGTTACACTGGTATACATAGTTACTTCTTTAGTCATTCCATTGTTAAGGCACCAGCCAATCACAGAAAGCATATCTCCCCACCCAATCACAGACAGCATATCTCCCCACCCAGCACCCCACCTTCACTCAACAGTGCCCTCCACCTTATTGACCGGAGAGATATGATATGGCAAAGAGGTCAAGGTGCTTTACATTTCTGCTCCGAGAAATACAGAATTGTGGAAAACAGGCAATTTTCCACCGAAAAGTACACTGACATGGTCATGTTTATGTCCCAGTCTTTTTTCTTTTCAGAAAAATGAGAAATATTTCAAATTAATAACAGAATCCTGAGGTACAAAACAGTGTACCATTTATTATGGCATATGTTCAGTGTGTAGAGCAATGATTTTTTAAGTGTTATGCACTTATGCTGACATTAACCGCTTTGAGTATTTTTAAACCCTTTCAAGTATTACTACGTACTTGATTTAAGGAGCTTGGATACTAGACCTAATCTGAAATCGCAACCGTCAGAGTGTTTTAGTTCCACCTTCAGCAGCCGAAGGGTCCCTCCCCTCCTCCGGTGTTTGGTGGTGTGAGTTAGAGAGATGGAAGTATAAGGGTGGGAAGAGGGTCGAGACCCTGTCATAAGCGGTGTCACGTTACATGGACATGAACTTCTGCGAATTCGATGGTGCTCCCCTAGCTGAGTAGACTCCCAAGTATCTTGAAATAGGAAAACTATAAGGAACATTTTTTTTCATAGCTTGCTTAGCAAAGTTTTTCATAGGTTGAGAATTACTTAATTTTGCCTTCTGAAAGCATTTCCTATTATTCACTTGTCCCATATGCATAACCTAGGCTCCTAACTTCCTTCAATATCTTAGGCACTTCATAGCACATCTGCCTCTCCAATATCAATATCCAGATGACCTCAACCTACATAATCTCTCATTCTCATTTCCAATTCATCATCAGTCATGTGATGCCTAAGAGAAAATGTGAAGTTCTCAGATGCATAGGTTGCTGCATGCAGCTGTAGCTGTTTTATTCCAAAATTCCGTGAGATAGAAATGAGATGGGCTTAGTTAGTATTTAAGAATTTCTGATGCTAACTCTGTTCCAATTTTATTTCCACAATTATGCTGAAAGTAAGACAATTTTCAGCTCTTTATTCTTCATTGTGAGTCTTTCCCAGAAGTCTGGTGAAAATTGTCTATAAGTAATGAATATCATCATCTATCATCCTCTATAACATTTAATGCTCAACATTACCTGTGATTTTTCAGCTATTTCCAACACTTATTACATGGTGTGTACTTGTTAGCAAATTTGCTACTTTTTCTTGTTAGTGCATTTCTTGCTGGGAGCTAATAACCATAGTTTTAGGAATAATATATCGGCAGTTGTGGATAGCATGTTTTGGCTTGAACATGCAATCGATCATATATGCTTCATAAGTCAGTAAATATGTAGCTAGAGCAGTATGAAAACCAAATGAGGGTGTTGTATTTTAAGACTTGTTTTTCTGCCTTCCTCAATTTTTAAATTTCTTGACTTATTGCACAAGAATTGCCAAGGGACTTTGTTATTCTTCTTCATTGTAGGTCAAATTCAATTATGATTGATTAAGTTCACATTTGAAGTAATTATGAATGATAAGCTATGTTAATTTGCATTATTTCAAATGCTTTTAAGCAAAAGAGCAACAATTTTCCAGCTATGGGGGAACAGGAGGCAGACTTGACTTGACGACCTCTATGTCTGCATAAGACCAATGGAAAGAAAATAAATTATTATTATTAGACTAATCTTTTCTTGGAATTTTGTGAAGTACTCCATTCCATTATCAGCATGATTGAGCTTCTTAGTCCAGCATAAAATTCATGAATGAGCATTGTGGTGAACACACTCACGGAAAGATATCAATTATTAAAAAATCATTTTGATGGTAAAAACTGATAAAAATTTTATGATTCCTACTTTTTACTGATGTTCGAGTCCTCTATCCAATAAAGGAAGGCCAACCTAAAAGCTATTCCCAATATAATTTACAGCTAAATCATGAGGAAGTTAATATGTATCTAACCAGGCCTGGATTAAGGCCCTATTAGCTGCCCTGGGCATCATGAGGGAAAGGGTGCTGTGAGAATGGAGAAAGCTTTTTTTTATTCGGGGATTGATACATAACTTCTTCATGTCCTACAACAACCTAATTTAATACTTTTTTGATACTTAATTTTTACTACTACGTTTAACTGATGAATGTGTATTAAAAACAGGGCGTGACAAGTGAGGGGGGGAATACTCTCATGTCAGGGTAAACATTTTGTTGTTGCCCTGTATCTAACCCATATCTTGTCATATGTAGTGGTAATCACAGGGTTCCACCCTTTGAATTAAATGTTTTTGTGTATGTTATTTAGTACTGTTGTGTCTAAAGTTCTTGTAAAAAATTCTTTCTCTTCATAGGGAATCAAATTGTGTGTGATAGTAATTATACTGACTTATTTGTTCAACACAGGTATGTGGATCAGTTAGTTTATTTATTGAAGCAGAAATTGTCTATCATAGAGAAAATGCTATCATCTAAAAATGCTCTACAGACCAAGAAAGAGGAAGCAGTCAAAGGAGCGATAGAAATACAACCTAAAATAAAACTTATAATCAATAAAACAAAGGAACTACAAAAGGAGGTAATTTATCAGAAATTATGTCATTGGTTTCTGAAAATAAGGTGTCATATGTGAAAAAAATGGAAATTAAAGATTTTTTTTCTCCTTTTCAGATCGAACTGGATATCTCAAAAAAGTATAAGAACAGACCATGCAATATCATGGGAGGAGCAAACACTCTTTGATTCTTCATGGTTGCTTATTAAAAATAAATAATCATTTTGATGGATAATTTTTTCGTTAGATAAAATTTCACTTTTCATAAAAAAGCATAAAATCAATTTCCATGTGAACAAAGTTTGGAAATATCATTGTTGGCAAAAATAATTTGAGCTCTCAAGTTTTCAAAGTATTTTCTTTGTGGGAAAAGTTTGCAATTAAGCCTAAATAATAGGCCAGATAATAACCATTTCAGGTAATTTGTACATAATCGTATAAATAAAGTATTTTTGTTGTATCATTTGTGTTCATTAATAAAATACCGGTAAATTAAGGTTCTCTAAATGTACTGCGGTGGGCTGTACCACATTTAGTCATTTTAATAATAGTCATGTTCTAATAGTGATCAATTAGAATTTGTGGGTGTGATTAACAATTTATGCTGCTAAAGAACTCTTACCTTATTATTTAATTTTCTCATGTAATACTTCAAATTCCTTAGTGGAATAAGGTAAAATCTTCATCCTTGCCTTGGGCCAAACATTCACAGTAGACTATACCTTTTTTCACGCAAGATCTTTCCTCTGCCCATATTAATTCTTCCAATGGAATGGATGAAGCAAGGGTTTCCATGGTTTTGAAAATTCTACATATAAAAGAGTAGTGCAACCCCTGGAATTTACATAAGGGGGATGTTAATCAAACTATCAACTTCTCCAGAATCAACAGCACAGTTTGGTGAATGAGTAGAATCTCTAGACTGTAGTTTCTAGTTCAAAAAACATATCGCTACTTCCAAAAATAGCACAGAACAACAAATGGTGCCAAAAAAACAGCTCTTACATCATCATCATCTACTGAAATAGAGTTCACAAAATCTGAGCCAGAAAAAACCTAACAACAAAATAAATCAGAAAAAAAGCTGCAATGATATTCACAGCATACACCAAAAAGGCTACAGTGGTGAAACAAAGTTACCACTACAAAAAACATCCCTAAACAGAACTTGCTACTTAACACTAAAAGTGCTGGTGTGGTCATTTTTACTGTTTTTGAATTTCAACTGCCACCTTTTTCTTCACTATAGCTGATTGATGATATTTAATGGTGTTCAGTGAATTATAACTACTGTCCGCACGCCAAAAGTTTTTAATCTAAGCTGCTTAATTTATGAATTTTTTTTCGTATACCTAAAAGGGCCATAATGGTCATTTTGACATTTTATAAATGTTCAGCTTATATTTTGTGTCCTTTTAATTAAGATTTTTTTCTCGTATGATACATAGGTAGCAGTTGCGTAAACTGATTGAATTTTCTTTATTATTATTCTTTATTATACAATAATATTACAGGAGTATTGCATAGAGACTCAGAATTGTCTCAAGAAATACATCTAAAACCTCTAGTAAATACTTCCAAGTTCTGCTTTATTCCAAGGGTTGCAAGATGTTCTGTTTTCCCACCATCTTTATTGTCCCTTTTTTTTATCCCTACATGGTCAGTCGAGCTTTGACCATGCATTGGATAGGAACAGTGCCCTAATAATTCTAAGCCATGAGATATATCCCAGCAATGCGATCGTACTGCAGAAAACTTTTTGCAAGACATCAGAAAATGAATCTGATATTGACCAACTCAACCTGGATCATTTGGATGATTGATCAGTAGACTAGCGGATCAAAATATTATGAATAAAAATCCAGAACCATCACCACTATCCAAACTCGATATGTCTACAGATTATGTGCATGGCGATTATTTATTGATGAATGTATGCTCCGGCATAGGGCTGGGTGGTTTAGGAAATACTGAACTGGTTCTCAGTTCGGAAAAAAAATGTTTCGGAAGGTGGTGCATTGGTTCAGTAGATCAAATCAGTGTTTTCTACTGAACCATTTTTTCCCTAGTGAACCGTATTTTTTGCCATCCAAAAGATTTCTTGCCAAAATTTTTATTTAACCTGTTTTTTGAAGACTTGTTTTTTTCCTCAAAGAAGATATTTCTTAATAACATGGATGTGCTTTCCTAAACTGAACAGTAAAAAGCGAGAATGTTTGCGAGAGACAATGGTTTTTATGCAAGGTCTGAGGTTAAATATAAATTGGTTTTTTTAAGCATCAAAAAATTCACCTAAATGTGTTGATCCGCCGAATTCCAACTTGCAGCGTGAACGGTGATGAGATTCGCATCATTGTTGAAGGAAGATGTAGCAAAATTTCCACAGATAAAAATAAAAAAATATTTCAAAATAACATGAAAAACAGGCAAAGTCTCGTTGAGGTATGTATGTGACAATGCTTTCCATAGACAAGTGCTCACTCTGCACTATAGCGGCTGATTATTTGTGCATAGAAGGGATAGGAAAGTTCACAGGCATGGCTATGAGCAGAGACAGGGAGGGAGGCTGCAGCGTGAAAGCCGAACAAACAATCATCGATGACACCAATATCAGTGTTTCAGAACTGCTTCCCCAGTGCACCGGTTCAGAACCGATTCCCTGGTGCACTGGTTCAGAACCGCTTCCCCGGCACACATGTTTTTTTACTAAATCTGAACCGGCCTTCCGGTTCTGAAAAAAAAACCAAATGGTGCACCGGTAAACTTCCCAGCCCTACTCCAGCATATCAAAGTTTGCACCAAAGCAGAAGCAGTTCACTTGGGTATGGTAGATTGGACCACAACTGCTGGAGAAATTGAAGCTATTATTGCACTAATGTACACACGTGGGACATATGGTTGTGATTTGTTTGAACACATGGTAGTGGTTTGTTAGATTATGATAGGCTATGGTCTAGTGATGGGGAACCAGCAATTATCTCTCAGATGATGCCACATAACAGATTTCTCATGCCCACAAAGTATATACCTACGTTTTGATGTTTGGAGGGCAAGATCTCAGTGTCACAATACATAAATTACCATTGATGTCCAAAATATGGAATAGTTTATTGGAAAATTGTACAGATTTCTGCAGTCCTAGTATATATCTCACCATGGACAAGCAGCTTTTTCCTACTAATCTGGGTGTAGATTCATTGAGTACATGACAAATAAACCAGACAAATTTGCAATCAAGTTCTGGGTATAAACAGATGTGAATTTCAAATATTTCTGCAATGGGTTTCCATATCTGGGGAATGATGAGTTGCGACCACCCAACATGAGTCTCCCCGAAAATGTTCTATGCTTATTGCACCAGTGCCTAAATTCAATGTCACGAAATGTCACCACATAATTTTTTGAGGTCACTGATGTTGGAAAAAAACTAAGGAAAAAACCATTACCATTGTCTACATAATGAAAAGAACCAAGGTGAGGTCCCTGAAGTAGTTCAGATGTCAGAGGCTAAGTTGTATGATATCACTGTCCTAAAACATGAAGACATTACAATGACAGTGTGCCAAGGTAATAAAAACAAAAATGTATTGGTGCTGAGTTCTATGCAGTCCAGTATTGAATTGGATCGTACAGAAAAAAGATAACCAGAGCCAGTCAGTATATACAACTCCATAAAATATGGAGTAGATATACTTGACCAAGTAGCAAGGAAACGCGACACTCCGGCTGGATCTCGCCAATTATCTGTGCAAATTTTGTACTGTATCCAAGATAAGCTGCCATTAACGCATTGGTGATATACAAAGAGGTCACTTCACAAAACATCAACCACCATAAATTCATTATGAATTTAGCAGAAAAACTACAAAGTGAGTACATCAAGTTACAGCCAGGGCCAGCACTTCCTATTTCAGGCACACGAATTAGAAAAAGACATCAGCATCTGGCACAAACATGCAATGGACTCAAAACTTTGGAAAAATGTTCAAGATACCAAAAACATGCATACGAGAAATTAACAGCAAAAAGTAAAAAACTTATCTGATGTGTTTTGTGTCATGAAAAATAAAGGCTAGCACAGTAGAACTGATATTCCAGAGCAATACATGGTTTAATGCTGTTATTTACATTATGTAATGATAATGAAGTTTACTATCCAAAGACCAGATTACACTGATATAGGATTCGTCAAAAATACACAGAACATATACATAGACAAAATCTTTAAACACTATTATCATGGAGAAATTCTTTTAAGCAATAATATAGTTTGTCTTGTAAAAAACATACACCTTTGCTTTAAAGGAGTCAGCAGTTTTGCAATTTTTCAGACTGGTAGGTAACTAGTTAAATTGGCGCAACCCCAGATTTTTAGGACCTCGAAAGGCTGATTTGGTCCTGACATACTTATAGTGAATGGCATCATGGCCATGTGAATAATAATCATGGATATCACAGTTTTTGGGGAACTCGCTGAAATTAGATTTTATAAACATAAGGATGAAAAGGATATAAACATTTGGTAGTGGGAGAATATTAAGATTTTTGAAAATGGGCCGGCATGGGGCATTGATAGGTGCAAAAACCATAAGGCGTGCAATTTTCTTCTGCAGCCGAAAAAGCTTGAGTGAGGCTGGCGAAGATACCCAATAAATAATACTTGAAATGATGCGGGAATACAACTGACTATAATATATTGTTAATAGCAAATCAGGACTAACAGAGAATCTAATAAAACGTATAAGGAAACAATTAGAGCTTAGTACTTTTGAGTAGATTGCAGATGAGCTCATCTCATGAGAAATTTGCTGAGATTGCAAGTCCTAAGAATTTGACATCTTCAGCTTGATGAATGGGCTGACCATCAAGATCAAGGGCAGTATGGTGTTTACTCTTGAGATTGAAATGTATAGCTAGAGATTTATCAACATTTATGTCTAAGTAATTTATGGAGCACCAATAAAGTGCTGTAGTAATAGTTCACTTTTTTTAACTGTAGTGTGTAGTAAAGGAGATGAAACAAGAATGTTTGTATCGTCAGCATACAGGACAACCTTAGAACAGTTAGTTCGTAGGTTAAAAGGGAGATCGTTAATAAGTATCAAATATAATATAGGGCCCAGAATAGATCCCTGAGGAACACCACAGAAGACATCTTTCGAGGTGGAGTTGTACTCAGAAACATAAATATTCAAACTAACTCATTGAGATCTATCAGATAAGTAGGATTGAATCCAGTTATTGGGAATGCCTAGCTTGTCCAGCTTCTTTAGCAGTATATGATGGTCAACATTATTAAATGCCTGGGAGAAGTCAATGAATAAGCCCACAGTGTCTAATTGTTGTCCAGTGATGCTAGAATACAATTCATAGCTTCGATCACTGCTGTTGTAGTGGATCTACTTTTTCTAAAAGCAAGTGGAGATTATTTTCTGTAAATCTAGAAATGCTGTGAGTTGAATGTAGAAAACTTTCTCAAATATTTTGGCAAACTGTGATTGAAGGGAAATTGGGCGATAATTGTGCAAATCATTGGAATTGCCCTTTTTTTTGTAAATGGGAATAACTTTGGATTCTTAAAGCGCCTTTCGAAACTTACCTAATCGAGGGATTCATTAACTAGGTATAACATGGGGTCCAAAATATAAGGATAGGAAGCTGCTATGATTCTTCCAAGAATGCCATCAATACCAGAACTGTGATCATTGCCCAAACCCAGTATTTTAGCTTTGAGTTCGGAGGCTGAACACGGAGTAAGAAAGAAAGAGCGAGGATTGTGTTGAATGGTCAGGAGAGTATCATTAGATGAAGCAGTAAATGGAGTTGGTGGCGGGGAGAAATGTTGCACAAATGAGTAGGCGAGATGCAAAAAATCCGAAATAGGGATCCCATGTGCATCTAGGTTAGGCAGACGAGTTTTAGCAATATTTTGGTTGCTGTTGATAATATTCCAAATTTCTCTTGGTTTATTTGAAGCTTCAGCTATCCTTTTATCATTAACTGATCGTTTGGCATTGTTAAGGGTTTTTTGATAGACCTTTTTGTTAAGCTTATATTCCAACAACTCCCTGATTATAAATACCACACACACACATATATGTAGATATACATTTGTGTGTGTGCTAGCGACAAGGTGTGAAAGAAAGGATAATCAGTGGACACTTACCAGTAGATGACTCACGAAGAGCCTGGTTTATCTCTCCTGGAGTTGAAAGAATATCAGTTATGTATATTTATAATGGTCAGGCTGATTTTTATCCACAAAATGGTTACTGGGGAAATGTTTTAATGGAGCAAATTACCCGTGTCAATCTTTTAGCAGAGTTAATAATCACAAACAAATTAATGCCAGGGACACCGGTTGATGGATCCGCCGTTAGTAGCCAAGGTGAGGGCCCAGCAATGAGACCCTAGATAGTAAGGGCAGAGAGCGAAAGGGAAAGGTCATTTTCTTCGCTGAGTGAACTGGCTACAGCTCTTTATGCCACCATTTTGAATCTAGACGGAATAAATTGTTATTGTTTACTTGTGAGTACTGTGCTAGCCATCACTCCTTTGCATTATCAACTAAATGCATATATGAATTGATAATTTAAATAATTTAATATATGCAGTAATTTATTCATATTCACCACGAAAACAATAGAAAACACCTATTGGTCAAAATGACATTTTAGGTATGAGGAAAATATGGCACTTCTAATGTTAACAATCATCTTCGTGACATGATGAAGACTCTAAACTGAACCAACTTTTCCAATGAGAACTATATGAAATGTGCCATTTGCCACAAGTGGCTCACAATGCCTGTAAAGGTGTTAACAATGATAATGACACCACTACTGTTTTTATTTTTTGCTAATACTATTATCCACTCTCCTTGACTCTCCAGAGAAAATAATTAGTAAAAATAATTTGCATGTACCTGATGATACCATAATAGGGAACTTGTAAGTTTTACTTGGAATTTCAGCTTTTCCTCTCCTGCAGCATAAATTACCATTTAGTAAGTCAATGAAAACCCATGTTTCTAAAAGAATTTGTTTTATTAGTTTGATTGATATATGCATAGTTATCTATTTTTTCCAATCGCATAGAGTGAGTGAACAACGTGTCACCCTTGGCAGCAAGTATAAAACCTGTAGTCATGACAGCTCTAGGCAATTTGAGACTACGGCTGGATTGACAAAATAAGTAAGATATTTTCTTTAAAGAAAGGATAGAAGACTTAAAAACATTTACAACAAACAGGCATTCAATCCTCCAAAACTGAGGTCCATCAGTTTTTTTTTCACCATTCATCACATAACATCTAATAAAACAAAAATAACAAAAATCACAAACATTGCTACTATTTTGGTTCACTTGTTTAGAAAAAGAATGAACTAGACTCTTCTAATTATTATTTGATTCTTCATTTGGATTGGAATTGATGACCACACTGCTGACTTCACAATCACCTTCACCACTGGATCTTTTCAGCACCATCACACCAGGAAGAATAGATAACATCTTGAGAGTTTGATGTAAACATAGGGGAGCATAGTAGCAGGCACATCATTGCATTTCTCTTCTTCCCATCTTCATTTACAATAGGCAGAAGAATTCTAATAGTGAAACTTCAGCCACACAGAATTCATCAACTGTAGCATATTAACACTCCATGTTCCAAGAAGAATCACACTTTGTTATGCATCTATGGGTTATGCACTGAACTGTTTTCATGTTCCACCTCACGATCACCAACAAATCAGAAAACATACAATTGTGCTATTTTAATGTTTTAATTTCTCCGCCATGCTATTGCGATGGCTTGGCCTCACAGACACAGGAAATCATTTGATTATTTGATAAAGAAGCCACTTCAATTATTTCCTCCGGTGTTCATGAGTATTTTAACATAATTCCTAGTCTTCAATAGCACTTCAAAATAAATCTTTCTGCCCTGTTCATTGATGCATGGGACATGGAACCATTGTTTATGGGGGATGTAGAGGTACCATTCATTCACTCTCACACATCCACACTGTTCAAAACTACAACCACTCCTCAGCACGTGCTTTCATTCTATTGATGAATGCTTGTCCTTTGCTTTTACGGAAATTTTCGTAAGGGTCATTCAGATTGACGCCCAATCCTTTGTACTGATCTGTTCGGTCCCTCACCTGAAAAAAATTAAAATTAATATTCAATTATCCAACAAAAAGAATTTCATTTTAATAGTAAGTACCAATTCGACATGCCTGATACACAATTCCCTCAATGCTAATCTTTCCTACAACCTTGTCGCATAATCTGATTCATCTAAAGCATTGAATTGCACTGCAGGATTTTCAAGCCCACTCTTACATTCAGGAACAATTTCATTTACTTTGGACTGTACCATTACTTCATTAAATATGCAAATGAATCACACACGGACTGTTCTGTACTTCATTTTAATCCTTTTTGATAAAATTGCCATGATATTGGCATCACTTGCTCTGCTCCCCTCCTGACACCTCACTTACATTGTTTCTTTGCTGATACTCTCAACCATTTTTATCAGTCATAAGCACATTTACAAGAAAAGAAATTCTACTTCACTTCACCATGTTTGAGGAGATAGAGTGAGATTGATTTCAATCCTTACAATCACTAATTTATAGACATAGAACAGGATACTGTCATTCACATAGTGAAGTAGTTTGAAATTAATTTCCATGTTTTTACAGATTTTCACTAAACCTAATTTCATTACCAAAACTATGTATATCATTATTAATTCTAAATGTCCAAATAATGTTAATATAATGTGATTATTTCTTTTAAATCACATATGCACACCCTTTCAATAATTTTTTCATCGGCATATGTCCTGGTAACCTGAATACACTAAACCACAGCTAAAAGTATTACTTACGTCATGGGTATTGAAATCTTTGCAAGTGTCACCAGCAAAACAAAATAAGAGCATAATTTACCAGATTAACTCCCTTATCAATGGTCACTTGCATGCAAGAATTCCACAGTAAAATATCATCCTTAATGACCCAAGACTCAAGCCTGGGTCCATCAGCATTCCACTGAGTGATATATCAAGTTAAGCTACAGGGGATTCCTCCCTCCTTACATATTCCCAAGGGTTTTAACACACTCAGTGCGGACCACATCAATTGACATGGTCCGAGCTATGAAGGGGCTCTTGGGGAGTTTCTGAAACCATTTAAGCCCTCATCTGTGTAGGCTGTTATACCTCTCAAAGCCTAGAAATTTTAAATTTAAGTTTTTTATCAAAGGATGTTAACACTCTTAGTGCAGCGGACTGATATATCGGCTTTTGCATATCGGGTGAAAAGTGCTGCGGGCCGATATATCGGCCCAACATCAATACAGCGGAAGCTCGGTATAACGAGTGCTCACAATGGCTGGGAAATCACACGCTATAGCGAGCACTTGTTATATCCGAAGGTGATATATTAAGCCTCTCAATTCCCACAGTTGTTCTTACTTTCCGTTTTTCTTTCACTACCATGCTATTAGAAACAGGTTGAAGGGCCATTTTTGAGCGCAATTGCATATTTATCGTTTATTTAGTGAATTAAATCTTCCAAATCAATAATTTACGCTTTGCTGAGGTATTTGAGTGTTAAACAGTACGTCCACTGGTTAGGAAAGTTGCCGTAATGATATGCAGAAATACAGCGTTTTTCGGGAGTCCAAAATATTTCTTGCATAATTACTTCTTCCTAGCCGTTCCTAAAATTCACATTCAGTTATCTCTGGAAAATTTGTTGCAGTGAGTATTTATTTACACAAGCTAAAGCCTGCATCATTTTCAATGCACATTGTGTTTCTTACAAGTGCTGCCATCTGGAGGATCTACAGCGAACGGAGGTAACTACCATGAAATACTATTGCCGAGAAATATTGATGCATTCACTCAAAATTGTATGTATCCATGAAGTCAGGAATCATAAAATAAAAATTTGTTGAACAGCATAAATTTTAATTATCCACATAACATCGGCCCTGGCAATATTTATGAAAACATTGAAGAATATGCACAAATTAGCTAATGTACCAGAAAGCATATGTAGGTATTCCCATTACTTTTGCTAGCAGGAAAAATAATCAAAACCAGGATGAATCCTAAAATTTTAAGGATATTAATAATTCTTTGGCAAAGAAAAACTTTGGCGACTTCGTCGCGATGATAGAAAGCATAACAAAACAAGCGTTGGACCTTTGTATCACACATATACACGCTTCACATTAACAGCACAGTACTTTCAATTTTCATTCCAGGCTGAAAAATCATTCAAGCATCGTCTGCTTCAGTCTATTGGCAGTTCCACCTCACTAAATTTGCTAAATTCGTCGGCGGAAGCATCACTGGCCCGGTAAATGGCGCTAATTTTTCTAAGAGCCTGCTGTGCTTGAGCTCTAGTCGGCATATAGGCACTGTCAAAAAACTAGCTGGCACTGGGACTATGACAAAAACAGTCACAGCACCACCAGTCAATAGGTTAAAGCCCACATCAAACACAAAGGTTTTTACGTTAGTGACAGGGACTGCAATCCAGCTATGATTAACCTTGATGAGAATACCAACTGATAGGCACACCAGTGCAAAAATCTTTTTCCAGGGAATTCTGGGATTGGTTTGCTTATCAGCACATAAATATTCTAGGGTTAATCACAGTTGATTTGTAGGCCCTTCAATTTTAATATGCAGCTTTTCCTCAAAGCAGAGAAAAAATATAATACAAGAGCACTTGCTGAGTTGGTCAGGAAGTTATTTAGGCCATGCATTCATCTATTCCACCTTCTCCAAAGTGATTCTCCTGACAGTTCAAAGATATGCATATATTAATTCACTATAGCTACTCTTTTGCTCCAATAATGCAAATATTGTTGATTTAGAATGCTTGTGGATCAACTACCATATTCCTGGGATGGGATATGTGCCTCTTTTCACAACTAGTTGAAGGATGTTGAAAAGCAGACAAAATTATACCAACTGGTGTAGGTATAAAACTTCATCAACAGCTCCATAGCTCCCAACCACAATAAATGAGGTTTATATGCCCTGGAGCATCAATTGTAAGTCATTACCTAGTTAATTTCCATGTCCTCACTTGTTAAAGAGGTTTTCTCACTGGACTTTACATATGATTAACTAGCTGGAAGAGCCATAGATTATTATGACATGCATAGAGTTTAAAAACATTTAAAAATATCTACCAAAACCTACCAAATTGCTAAAACTCGTCTGCCTAAGCTACCAAAAAAAGTGTTGAACTGTGTGAAATTGCTGAATTTTGTGAAACATGCTACCTGGCAGTCAATACTGTTTTTTCCACATTCACCACATTTGGTTGGTCTTTAGCTTACTGACATTAAATGTAAAACATTTGGCATAGTGACATACAACAGCAGTTATTCATCAACTTAAAGTCAGCATTACCTTAAATAGAACAGGAGAGAATGCTTCCTCCGACCATAAAAAAAAACTTCCCACTCTTGAGATAAAATTCCACAATTCAAACCAATAAAAATGTCCATACAATTTCTTCTTTTTCTGTATCTCCTACTAGCTAGGCTAGCAGATCTTGCACATTAATTTTTTCTGTACTTACCTCTCCACCTGATATTGGCGTTTCTATCCCTTGTTCCTTAACTCCAAGACCAGCACCACCCCAACCCATTTTACGCAACATTTGATGGCCTTTATTGCTCTCATCAAGAACCCTCTCAGGGCCTTTACCACCATATGTTGAACCCCTGAAAAGCAAGAGGTAATTTTAGTGTGAAATTGTTTTCAAGCAATAGGCATGGAATATAAGAGATCATAATGAGAATGTTTGCAAATTGCAACAGGGAAAATTAGAAAGGTTAAGTGTATCAAAAGGTATATCAAAACAAGCTGACAAAATGCTCAAATAAATCAAGGTTTACCATTCATAAAATAAAATCTGTAATACCATGTTCACCCAAATCCAAGACATACTTTATTGAGAAAATATCAACTGAAAATATTAAGACTCATCTTGGACTCAAATATGAAGTACAACTACAGTAGAAGCTTCATATACCGAGTATGGCATTAAATGTAAAGCAGCTTCCATGCATCTTATTATAGTGGCGTATAAGCTGTGATTATGTCAGCACATTGGATTCAGTGCAATATTATGAACACATCTTAGATTTCCACTAATGAGATCATTTTAGTTACAATCCGCAATTGAGATATACACTGCAACGATGATACAGAATTGGATTCAGAGAAACGTAATGAGCACACCTTCATTTTCCACCAATTACAGAGATCAACTCGGTTATAATCACACTCATAAAGATGCACTCACACTTTGGATCCCACTGTAATTGTCTGTAATAGTAGCAGTCATAGACGACTGCTATGACAGATGACTACTAAGCCCAAATTGCACATGTGAAGCCTATTATGAAGCGAGTTCACGTCAATACTGAACATTTGTTGAACACTTTCGGTCCACATTCAAGCTATTAACAAAGTAGAAGCTTCATAATTAATTTTTACCCCTCATGGAGTTCCAAAAAAAGTGGGGTTGTCTTAGCATCAGGTTCATCTTAGATAGATACAAATATGGTAACTCAATGGCAGTCAGTCAATGACACTTACATGAAAGATGGTGGGGTTGGACTCCTTTCAGGACTCTTCTTTCCTGATAAGACACCTGATGGGGGTGATAATGAGCGTGACCTTGACCGAGACCTTCCAGGACCAATGTCGCTTCCCTTTTTTCGATGCCGACTGTTTGATGATGGCTCAGGGGAAGGTAATGATCCTGAGTTCCTTTTGCTTGGACTACTATTCTTGGCTGCCACTGCAGCTGCTTCTGCAGCTGTAAGAAGTGGACCCTGGGATCCTTTGCCGGGTCGAGGAAGAAGGGGCATGGGCATTCCCGAGGAATTAAGGGCATTTGAGTTTGGTAATAACGAAGATGGAGATGAGGTAGCCCGTGCCAACTCACCATGCACCTCATTCTCTGAGACTGGACTCTTGCTTCTTGATTTACTGCATTGAAAAAAGGAATGGAATAATATAATTAAGAAAATCACTACACAAAAACAGAAAAACTATGAAATCTTTTATTTTATGTTGCTGAAATGAAATATGAGAACAATTTTTTACAAATCCAAACGCTAAAAGGTATTATCAACAATTTTTGGTCATATTGACAAATTGGGGTACAGAGGCTACACCCCCATAAATAATGCTTACATTTTTCTGCAGAAGTATGAACAATATATCAAATAGAGATCCATTTCTTTTCCATAAAATGCCAGTGGCCAGCACATTCAAATTCAATTCAGCACATCCAAACAGAGATCCAAATTTACATGGTTTTCCAAATCAAACTACAATTGAACCTCTTTAGTCCAGCAGCCTTAGGACCTAACAAGTGTCAGTCTACAGTAAATGCCAGTTCATAGAAAGTAGCAGATGATCAAACCCAGTAAATAGTGCTTAATTCCAAACTTGTCTGGTTACACTATACAGTGGAAGCTTGGTACAACAAGTGCTAACAATTGCTGGTAAATCACTCGCTATAGCAAGCACTCGTTATATCCGAAGGTGCTGGATAAAGCCTCTCAATTCCCACAGTTGTAATTACTTTCTATTTTTCTATTGTTACCATGCTATTAGAAACAGATAGAAGAGCAGTTTTCATGCACAATGGGGGTGTTTACTTAGAACTGAAATCGCAATTTTGTACATGAAATCGTTAGATGGAAACGAAAAACGAAATTTAGTGAAAAAATTAATCTTTTAACCACAACCATTCACTCATAAATCAAAAATTAAAATAAGCGAAAGGTGACGCCCACCAAAAAAGGTGCTTGATATCATTGATGTCATTCTCCTCCCGTCCTTGACGCTTTTAGGGAAAGGGAAGGAAGTGGAGGGGATTCTCGGAAGGTCTGCTCGCACAGATCCTGTCGCAACCGCTCCGGTAGGCAGTCAGCTGTGCCCCCCCCTCCCATTGTGATAAGGCGAAGTAGCTTCGCAGCCTCAGTTGTAATTGGACGAAGTCGATGACGTCAGAGATTGCACCACACCCACTTTTCCGAAAGGGTTAAAAACATAAGTTTTTTGCCGCTTATAACTCGAGAAATAATTGACAGATCAAAAAATGGAAAAATACAGGTCTTTTTATTTTACAAACTCTATCAGCTTCGGCAACAAAAAAATCATGATAAACGACCCCATTGTATATTCATCGATCATTTTGCGAATTAAATCTTCCAAAACAATAATTTACGTTTTCCTGAAGTCTTTGAGCGTAAACCAGTATGTCTATCGGTTAGGAAAGTTGTAATGATTCACCAAAATATGGCATTTTCGGCAATCAAAAATATTTATTTCATAATTACCTATTCCCAGCCATTCCTAATATTCACATTTAGTCATCCCTGAAAAATTAGTTGCAGCGAGTATATATTTACACAAGCAAATGCCCCTGTCGGTTGCACTGCACATCGTGTGTCGTACTAGTGCTGCCATCTGGAGGATCTATACCGAACGGAGGTAACTCCCATGAAACACCATTGCCAAGACTAATTATTGATGCATTCACTCAAAATTGAATGTTTCCATGAATTTAGGAATCATAAAATAAAATAAAAACTTGTTGAATGGGATAAATATTAATTATTCGCATAACATTTGCCCTGGCAATATTTAGGAAAACATTGAAAAGCATGCTAAAATTAACAAATGTACCAGAAAACATAAGTAATCCCATTATTTCTGCTATCAGGAAAAAATAATCGAAACCAGGATATATGAATCATAATATTATAAGGAAATTAATAATTCTTTGGCAACGACTTTGTCGCGAGAATAAAAATCATAACAAAACAAACGTCGGAGAGTATCCTTTACCTTTAGTATCATATATACACTCGCTTCACATTAACAGCACAGTACTTTCAATTTCTATTCCCGGCTGAACAATGATTCAAGCATCGTCTGCTTCTGTCTAGGAAGGAACGAGCAGGTGGGCAGGGGGGCGGGAACTAGCGGGCGGGAAGAGTGGTGGGAACGAGCGGGTGGAGGCACGAGGGCGAACACAGGCAGGCTGAACTCCGCCCTTTACCCACACCAGTGCTCTCTGCTGTCGTGTGATTGCTTAGGTGCACAAAGTAACATCACCAAGGTTATCAGACTTGCTCAGATGCTCAAGACTTATTGGTGACTAAATTGTAGGCAAAGCATTAACATATTAACTCAACCTGTCATTTCCACATATTATCATTATCACTCTTTTCTCAATAACTATTTTAGAACTGTGCTTGGCAACTATAAAAACAACTGATTATTCATACTGAAGTAGTATTAACAATACATAATTAAGGACATAATCTAAATATGTAACAGGAAATGACAAAGGTAGTTAATTATATCTCGGACAATAGGTACCTAAATAAGTTTTTTGTTGCAACCTTCAATTCCTTTAACTAATATTGCATATTCATAACCCCTCAGTACAACAAGTGATTACTTAATAAACATAAATGCAAAAGTTGCATTCAGGCAAAACTTAAGTTTTACTTTCAGTTCATAAAAGATTAGGTTCTATAGAATATGCATGTACTTAAACACAGTAGGGTTTTAAGTGGTACAAAATGGTAATTAGTCAAAAAGTACTCATACAATTCCAGCGGGAATTAAGTCATGAATTACATATATTACAAGAAACCAAGTAAGCAGGAAGTACACCATATTTTGCATCACTTTCATAAATAGCCATCACAATGGAGCAGCATGATAAATAAACCTGTACCAGCTTTTTGAGCTCACCTTCTGTATCTCTTTCTAGGTGGAGGTGTTTTGCTTCTGGACCGTGCTCGAACAATAGGAGATGGAGATCGACTCAAAGGTCTTAAACCATCACGAATATCATCCTCTTTTTTCCGCCTGGCTGCATTCTTTGCTCGGTAGTACTCATATAGACCTAACTTTTCCCACCCTTCACTGAAATGAAGGAAAATACATACCATATCACTAAAAGGTATTTGAAACAATCATTTAGATAAATAAGATGCACCATAAAATTGAGGATTGCATACTAGCCCTGAAAAACCTTAATGGTGTTCCAATGATATGCACAATAGCGGAATTTCCACACAGAAAAAAATCATTCACCTTGCCTAGGTCACAGTGGATGATTTCTTCCCAAAGGAATTTCTGCAAATATTGTGTCCTTTAAATTTTATAATCTATACATAAACTTCAAGAAAAATATTCTCCCACTGCAAAGGCATGAGTGTACAACAAAATCTGAAATAGATGTCTTTAAATTTTATAATCTATACATAAACTTCAAGAAAAATATTCTCCCACTGCAAAGGCATGAGTGTACAACAAAATCTGAAATAGATGTCTTTGCAAGGTTACTCATGTAGTGAGAAGCAAATGGTACCTCCGCAACCATGTATGCAAGGGTAATCTAACAGAAAATTCATGGTGAATCCTCAGAAAAATATCAATATTTCAGAGGAATGATAATCTTAGTTTCCATTAACCAGGTTGGAAAAGGTCCCAAAAATAACCCCTTGAGAGTCAGAAACAATAATCATCAATGACCTACATCCAAAGTTTTAGGGCAATATATTTAGCTGAGTTGAGAATGAAATATGTATGTAATTATATTTTAGGGCATATTTAGGGTTTTGACCATAAAAATGGGGAATAAAAGTATTTTTGGGCACATCCATAACTGTTTTAATGATTCATGGGTGCTCCAGAAACGTGACGCCTTGAATTTAGGGGTCAACTGAGCACAGGAATGCTGCACCTACATTTCCATTTCAAAAATAAAAAGATAACAAAGGACAAGCTGAAATCATGCATTTGAAATGCTAATGTTCTTCTCTGAGTTCCATTTTTATGCCAGTTGAACTTGTAGCAACGGTGAATTTTATTGGGTGATGCCACTTTTGTCTTATCCATAAAAATTGTGTCATCATTGCAAGTCTCTGAAAAATCCATCTTTCATCACACTCTTCAACATCTGCTAATATCTTCTATGAACTGACTCACTCTGATGAAGTGAATTGCTGAAGCTGAGACTTTGTGGAAGTCCATGATGGATTGGATAAAACTGAGAAATACTTAAAGACTTCCACTGAGAATAATATATTTATTACAAATATATTATGTACAACATGTTTTGCTACACTGTAGCATCTTCAGTTAAGGGTACAAAAATTTTTCCAAAGTCCAGTCGTATATATATCAAATCGTGTGGGTGGGAGAGCAGGAGGGAAGGGAGCGGGAGGGGTGGTCAGAGTCGGGGAGGAAAGGGTGAGGATGGTCTTGCAGTGGGGTTGGTCACCACTGGAGCCGAGGGGTGGTGGAGATAAGAGGGGGCGGGGTAGGGGCAGGGGTGGGGGAGGCAAGGGTGAGGAGGGATTATCCAGAGGTTGTTCATCACATGGGGTAGGGGGAGGGGGGCCCTTCTTTTAAAAAGCATCGGAGTGCAGCCATGGGATGTGTAGGAAGGGGGAATGGAAGTGGAACAATTGGTCGTTGGTGATGTGTTCTTTATTTTTCACACAAGAGATAATTGCCATCTGCTCTAAAATATCCATTCTTGTCATGGTGAATCATCACCAGGAGGAAGTCCACGTTGTAACCTTCCTTCATAGATATTATTCTCAGTGGAAGGCTTAAGTATTCCTTAGTTTTATCCAAATGACTCACTCAGTTCACTGACTATGGTATCTATGATGTAGCAACATTTACCAAGTGATCTAAAATAGTAAGGTACTTTAATGATACATATGTAATGATAACTAGATTGCCCAAAATGATGTAGTTTTAATGAAGGAAAGTTTATATGCAAAAAAAAAACATTGGTGGATAGATTCCTAAATTTGAAAATGAAATCAATATTCCACATGAAAGTGTACCAACTCCATTCTGAATACCTCCCAGCAATACAGGGAAATGCAGTATGGCAATACAGAACACCCTACCATAATAGACATAAAAATTAAACTTTCTGGATCACTCTCTTCCAGGCATTAGTTAGATGGTATCTGTCCTCTCTGTTGAAGTTTCTATGCTTTTTCATTGCCTCAATTGATTCTCTTATCACATTATCTGCACATTATATCTGCATTTCTTTTGCTATGATTATAGCTTTGTCAACTTTAATTTCATGTCCGGGTTTCCTTCAAGTGTGCTCTGCAATGATGACAGGCTTAATTTCTAGATCTGGGTAGCCCTCTTGTGTTCTTGCAGGCGAATCTGCATGGACCCACATGTCTTGCCAACATGGGAATTGCCACATGAATGAGGTACACCAATAATGTCTTCTGGGAGGGGAGGTGGAGTGAGGTGTTTAGGTAGCGGTCAGTGTGGGTGGTCTTCTGCTTTGATAGTCGGATTTAATCTAAGTTTTTGTATATTGGATCTTCCAGCATTAGGGAGATCTTGCTCTCAAAATCTTCTCTTTTCATTAGGACAGTAGAGTTTCCTTTGTTCCCAGGGAGTACGAGTTTTCATTGTTCCGGAGATCTGCCAAAGCTTGTTGTTCAGCCCCCATAATGTTCATCTTTGGTGGCCTTCCATTCCGGGGAATGCAAGCAAGATCTTCCCTCATATCATCAATTCCTCCCTTCAAAAGTTTCTGAATGGCATGGAAATGGAGAGATCCACAAACCTATGGAATCTACAAACCTAACCACTATGGAAACCTACGATCTAACATCTAAATAACAAAAATAAGAACGAAGTTTGTTCCGATTCCCAAAATGATATAATGTAAAGTTATGCTATGAGGAAGGGGAGGTAAACTGCAGTAGGCTTCAATATGAACAAGAGATGTATTAAGAAAAAAATGTGGGATAACCTGAGGGAAGGTTTGTGGGTGAATGGTGATGAACCTAGATGGTGCTGTACAGATCGAATATTCGATGAGCCATCTGAGTGGGAGGAAACTCACTATCACCTCACATCTGGTGTTCATTTATATTGCAAGATAACCTCATAAACAGTCCCCATCCTCATATCCATTTGACTTAGTCTTCTGCAATGTCACAGGAATCTTCAATGATGCATAGCATCACTCAACGAATGGTGGCATTGGCATACAATGATGCCCTCCTTCTATAAATTACCTGTCCCTCGGCCTTTCATGGGATGGTGGTCCATAGAAGGCTTCTACAGCAGCCAAAAGTCGCTCACTAGGAGGAGCAGGAGGGGGTAGTCGAATGTCCATTGGATTTAAAGGCTTATACTCCCCATCTTCCAGCTGGAAAAACAGGCATTGCTATTATGGTAACATCATGCATACGAAGTATGTATCAGAAATGCCTCACATTACCAATGAAATTATTCTATTTAATGCTGGTGAAGCAGTTTAGATTGTAATGATTGTCAGTACATGCAAATCCCAGGGTAGGGGACATTAAGATCAAGGGGACCATGTAGTATGACCAAAACTTTATGAATAGGAAAACAATGAAAATTAGTCAGAGTTCTGAGGAAATGAGTTCTGTCACTGGCAAGATTACAATCCTTAAATGAATAACTACATAATTTTGAGGTTTTTTTAGGTTTGCCATTCAGTGGACTCTCATTAGAAGAAACCCAATTATTCTTAACGTTACAATGACGAAAATATGCAAATCAGGTTAGACCTTCCAAGGTAAGCTAAATACATACGAGGGTAGCATAACTTTCAGGGGAACAATACAGCCACATCTTGATTTTACATAACACCTTGGGACCCAAAAATGGGGTGTTATGTAAAATCAAGATATTAGTGGATTTTGAAAAATATGCTAAGATTTCACAACCTATGAGAACACAATGACATTGAAACTATTTTCACTACAAAGAGATCATTATTGCATACATATTACACTGTAGAAATTAAAACTATTTTAATGATGGTGGAGAGATAATTATATTTTAAACCAAAACGTGAAATAGAATTTCAGAACAGAGTCATAGCTTTTTTGACTGCTCAGGCAAAAGTAAAGATTTAGCATTTGAACATGTGGCAATCAAGTGTGTACATATGTAATTAGAAAACCATTCCTTTGGAAGAGTATGAATTGAACTGAGAGATAACATTTGAAATTAAGGCGGTTTAAAAAATGTATCCAGGATAATTAAATAGAAAAGTACATCACTCAATGAAAGTTAAATAGCATTGCATTGCAAACAAATAAACCGCCTGGGCAAAATGAAAATGAAGAAAAACCCCTCTGAAAGTAAAATTTCATTTATAGAATCATGCCTTTTTAAATATTTTGCGATGTTTCTTTGCACTTTTAACCATTCCATTTTTGAGTGGATTACTTTTTCAATATCTCTTTAATTATCTTTAAAATTATCAACTTCATGAAGTAATGAGAAATGATGCAAGGTATTTAATGCCTGGAGGATGTCTTCTTTTTTGGGTTCAGGGATGACCTCATCACTTTCATCTTCTTCATCGTTACTCAGTACTTCATTTAAACATCAAGTGTGTTTCTGAAAAATCATGAGAGCCCACTAAAATCTATCTGCAAAATCGCTACACGTCGCACCAATGCATAGAAATGTCGTAAACTTGTAACACTTTTTCGCACTTTTTAGAAAGTTGTCAGTTTATCTATTTTGTTGAGGAAGATTCATTATTCTCATATTAAATTTCGTCTGTGAGAAGGGATAACTAATAAATCCAAGCAACATTATGAATGGTAAAATTTCGTATTCCGCTGTTTCGCAGCAAACCTAACCGTGCTCACAGGTAAATATTTCAATTGAGGCATAAGGTAGATTTTTCCACGCAAGGGAACTAATGGCATGTCAATAGGCATGTCAACACGGCTCTGCTACTAAGCAAGATGCAAGCGAACAAAAAAAGTGCTGGCTGCGGAAGCCCATAAAAGGTGGCCCAACTCCTCCCCCACTAGTGGAGGCCACCTGGGTCGAAGCGAAGTTGGGCGGGGGTAGACAATTACAGATAAGGCGGAGTGATCTTCTTGGGTTTCCCTCTCTTCTCTTTCTCACTGAATGAGTCATGCCCAGATGAATTTCGTCGTGACCGGAATAAGAGATGAACTCTTCTTGGGTGAGGGGGTCTTATGCGGAAAACCGGTTTAGATGCGTCAATTATGTAGACCCAACTGAGAGATCGACCCTAAAAATGACAACTTTATCGTTCCCCACCCCACTCTTCGCTTGACCCTTCAGTGGCCTGCGGGCTGGGGTAATCTCCAATCTTTCGTCTTAGCATGGTAGATGCCTTTACTGTGTCTCCGTGGTCAAGCATTTGTTTACATACTCGGTGGATACATAACAATAAGTACTACAATATTTGTAGCATGCTGGGAAAATATAAGCTCAGAGTTACATTTAGTACGTTTTTTCTGTGCATTTCCACATTTTAAACGCAACTCTATTATATACAAAATTGTCAAGTGTTCATTTTACAAGAAGTTTGTTAATAATAACGGTAAATATCCTTTTAAAATTAATAACTGCAAAACAAAACATTTGGTATGAACTGCTGGGACTGTTATTTTTACAGTAGGCGGCAAATATTTTTAGTTATGAGTAAGTTGGCTGAGTGGGGATGGTACTGAGAAGAGGGTCGTTACCACCTCTGCTCAGTGATCGAGGAAAGGGTCCAGCTTCCCTGACTTGTGATACAAGATAGACGAGAAGTATATCTGTGCAATTCCTTCCAAGAATGAGTTCCGTATGGAGGAATACAAGGATATGATCAAGGTACTAATGACAAGGGAAAGAGGTCTAAGTGCCTCAGGGCCTCCTTGGAGGAACTCCACCACAGCAACAATCTAATGACAAGGGAGGCGTTTTTCATTGCAAGGCTCCGGAACGAAAGGGTACTTAAAAACACCACAGGTAGCATCTACGATAACATCAGTTGTAATTATCATTTTGTAAGAGAGCGAGACCCTTCCTCGCTCCTTCGCCACGCACTTAACCTGCAAACACCTATAGTTGCAACTTTCCACCCGCTCCCTCCCACCTGCCACATTCCTCCCGTTTCCGGTCGACTCGCTTCTCGTTCTCTCCCCATGTCAGCAGTGAACTATGCACCATCGTCCGACTGCCAGGACGACATTTACCGACCAATGGGATGATCCTACGGAGTCACGAGGGGACGCCAACGAGGCGCAACTGAGGGAGTGAGATGTTGGCTTGGTGTCAGTCGGCCACGAGATGTAACGGAGCAACGTACAATAAATCACGAAGTCTGGTCTTTACCAAGTTTAACATCATTTCTGTTCCCTGTTCTCCCTCTGACGAACCTCCTTCCGATCGGAAGCTAACAATTTATTAAAAACCGTAATTTCTTTGTCTTGAATTGCACTGTGTTCGCTATTATTTTCATATTCCTTGGTTCTTCAATTCAATTTATTTAAAATTTTGGCTAACCCAAACCATGTATCGAATTCCGTTTAAAACTCTATATTGGAAAAGTACAGACAACACAACCTAAACAGACCTATCTACCTAGACATGGTGAAAGTAGTGAGTGAATTCATACTGGAAAAATTTGTTGCCAAGCATTTAAGCAAGTTTTAGCCATCTGATACCATCAGTTGTGAGGTTTTATGTAATACTACAATGTCAATATCTTCCCTCGGTTGTTGGCATCAGTTGAGGACAAACACTGTTCGTACTTTATTCCGCTTAACAACGCACGCAAGTGTCAAACATGTGTGCTTAGGCGACCCCAAAGCGAGCTTCATCTCGTCACTCGGAACAGCTGACAGGGTTGCTATCTCAAGGTCATAAAAGAGCTTTGTGTGAGCATACCGGGACTATGGCGCAATTATCATAGCATAAACAAGTAAACACCTTGAACCCATAACTTTTCGTGCTGAAAGATGGAAAAATAAAATAATAATATATATACCATTAAAATGCAATGTATTGATTCGTTACAGTTGAATTTCACAGTAGTATGGCATTATATTGAAGATTTCCTTTAAAGATGGGCAAGAATCTGCCAGATTTTATTTAAGTTTATTTAAGTTCTGTTGTTTCATTTCGTAAAATCGAATTGATATCTCCACTGGGGACCAAAATAGCATTACGTAAAATCGTTACATAAAATCAAATAATGCTTCCATAAGAATACTACAGGAGTCCGCCGGGACCACTCATCCACTTTTGTAAAATCAAATTTTACATAAAATCGGGTTACGTAAAATTGAGATTCTACTGTATACAGTAAAACCTCACATTTACAATATCTGAATTTGCATTTTCCTGCAATTTACAACGTGCTTATCGGGTCAGCTCAAATTTCCTAATCCTACAACGTATGTAGAACCCCATATTTACACCACAACTTTTCCGTTTCCCGCTGTTTGCCTTAGATGCGGGTAAGAATGCGATAGATAAAAAAAACAAAATTCCCTTCTATGACATTTAGCCATACATACCAGTCTACACAAAACACTGTTTTACTTCATTTCGTGCATATAAATTTCAAAAACAAGAGAGAGAACAGTAATTTGCTCTGTTTTATGGAAGAATTTGAACTTAGGGGTGTAGCAGTGCAGTACACAGCGCCACTAGTGATGGAAAGACGAAATATCACTCATGATTGTTTCAGCAATTGCGGGTTTCAACCGAGATAGGCACTCACTGTTATTTTGCCGAGAAAAGATTCCTTCTATGAAATGAATGTGTACAGCACGCAATTTATAATTTAGGAACCCCTGTGGGGTTATATTTAAGCAGTACCGAAATCTGACCATCATGCTGCATTAATTCAACAGTTTTACTACACGTTACTAGAAAACAAAACTTATTGAAACTAGTTTTATCGCATGAAAACACCATTAAATAAATAAAATTATTTTGTTGAGAAATTTTTTGCCGTTGGATAACTGCTTGTCCTGGCTGAGCAGCAAGGTAGCTCAATATATTCGATTCTCATGATGAAACTCTCTTTGAAGTAGCGACATATCTAAGATTACAGGTCTCTACAATGGATGCAATTCTGAAAAATCGCGATGTGATTCCGAAACATACTAGCTAGTGCAGAAACCTGTCAAAAAAGAGAAAAGTCATGAAATCATGGTATGCAGAAATACCGACATAAAAAGCGGTTTTTAAGTTCTAGATCGTCCTATATTGCCGTGAATGGTTTCGTCATAAGAGAAAAAAGCATTGCATAATGTATAAGCTTGGGAATTATAGATTTGACACCCTCGAATGGTTGGTTGAAGCATTGGTAGAAATACATTGTACAAAAATAAATCAGGACAACTCTATACTTTAAGAAATAATTAATAATATTGCTTTAATTTAGTTTATCGGTGTTTCTTATTCATATATTTGCTTTATATAGTTAAGTATGCATGTGAAACTGAAAAGTGACCTTTTCCTGCTATTTGCATTTTCCCGCATTTTACACTTTTCTAGTGGTCCCTAGAAAAGTGTAAATAAGGGGTTTTACTGTACTTTACGTTCATTTCAGTTCATTCCATAGACAACTGGTGGCCATTTATCATAATTAATGTTACACTTGCACATCTTATGTCTCCCAAGAAAATACATATAATACATTAATGCACACTAGATAGTTATGATGATAATATTCAAACAGCACATTTTGTATGTGCTGTCCACACGATATGTATATTATTCGAGCTTGAGGTTTCACAATTAAAAAAACGGAAAAGTGATATTCATATAGAGCATATCAGCCTTTAGATAATTTAGTCCTACAATTAATACAGGTAACAGAAGTGTTTTTTACATTTACTTTGAGGCATCTTTTTACAGTGAGGATGAAAATTGGCCCCAGAATTTGAGTCTCAAAGAGAATAGCTTCATTTTGGTGATTTATATTAACAATATGAAATGCACCAATGAGAGAGCATTTTGATAAAACATGAGTCACAATTTTTTCCTGATGTTCTTGATGTTTCGAATTTTTTTCTCCAATCATTTACATTATTCTATTCAAATTACGAAATCTGGTTTTCTCCATAAGCATGCAACCTGGAGGTATGCAAAAAACACCTTGTTTTTCTTCTTATTTAATTAATATTATGAATCAATTAATGTCATAACACTAACATTCTCCAATACCTTATTTTTATTTCAAATTTTTTGAAAACAAGTTCAGAGCGGACGCAGAAATGCCAAACAACATAAGCACCGAGTAAGATGTCTTCACTTAATAATTGAGTTTAATGTTGACAGTAGAACTTACATTTTTGCCACTATTTCAACATCCTTCATATGTGGACTTTCGTCTACTTCTTGGAAGAAGTTGAGCTTTTCTATCAATATTTCTCTTTTCACCACAGAATTTTCCATGGCTAAATTCTAAACAATTGTATCACTTTTAATGCTACGAAGTACTGGTGCTCATGCAGTTTTGATGTTGTAACATACATAAAACTAATTAACATCTCCATAAAATGCATGGCTTGTGGTTGCCCTTTTACTTCTTCATAAACATTTTTTCAGCAACAATCTTTTTAATGCAATAATGAAACCTCTTGAGAGATATCCATCTTCAAATTAACTTATTGGGGAGTTATTTTCCACAGACAAATTTGGTTTGGTCCTCCTCCAAACCTGCTAAAGAGGTAACCAAAATGTGCTTCCTAGAATTATTTACATGCACTGTGACTCGGACCTAGGAAATGAACATGCAAATAAAGGAAAGCGTTCTATCAAGGAATGTCCTAATGAGGGTCATCTATATGCTGATAGGCAAATGAAGGATTGGTAGAGAACATCAGCTGAGCTGAGGAGGAATTTTCACAGAAGAAAACAATCACTATAATATGCCATGATGGGAAAATAGGGCTCAGTTTCTTCCTTAGTTCTTTTTTAATCCGCAAATCTGATACTGAGCATCATTCTGTTAATTTAAATGCTGAACCATAATGATTATTACCATAGCCAGCTGCCACCAGTCACACAAGAAACTCCTTATTCCCTTTACTTGCTTGGGTTATCTAGGTCAAATTTAGAGATGGGACATTCGAATCTTCGAATCCTCGAATCCCTCGAATCTTTGTGCTATTTTCATCATTCGAATCTTTCGAATCCTAAATTATAAATAAACACCGAATATTTTATGTAATAACTTAGAACAGATTAGTTTCGACCGATAAAAACGTTCATTACAAATAAGGTTAAACCTCGCTTTTACGTCCCCGCAATTTACGTTTTCCCGCCATTAACGACTTTTCCTTCAAGTGCTAATAATTTTCATATGTCCGCAAGTAACGTCTACCCTTTATTTACGCTAGCAAATTTTTGAATGGTTCGCCATTTGCGTTTTACGAGACGATTTTGCCGTGATTGTCGTCCTGGTTGCATAACTGGTGGATGGACTCAACGCTCAGTGAAAGACAAAGTAAAAACTCATGCAGTAAGTTACCACTATGAAAGATAAGTAAAATTTTCTCCGATGTACGACCAGTTATCGTGACCTCAGTCATCTGTGGAATTGTAATGCCGTGAGAAATTACGGTACACGTACGTAATTTTTGTCGCGATTGTTGTCCGGGTTGCATAACTCGCGGATCGACTGATGCTATCGCATAGGTGATGAATTTTTTTTTATTTAAGAAGTGTATGCTTTTCAGCATTTGCGGCCTTCTCTTTCTTTTTTGGTTAGGTATTAATACAGATTTTAAAAAAATCCTCCAGCCAGACTTCATCCTCAAACATCCTGCGAACAAACCAGTAAAATCATCACGTTCTTCTCAACCTCGATTCTTAAGTAGCTTTGATAGGATAACATTATAGTCTCTAACACCTTCTTTTCTCGTAATGTTTACCCTAACTTACTAGCATGGCTGGACTCCTGGTCCCAGTTCATCCTTATCTATATCCTTCTCTTCTATTCCCAAGTTCCCTTGTCTATTGTTAGTGCCATGCAGTTCTTGCCACGTATTCATTACCCCTATGCTGAATCTCTTGTAAGTTCTAGCAGCAGCTCTCCTGACTTAACACTAATGCACAATATCGTATTCCACTTCTTGCTGCTGAATAACCTTCTAACTTTTCAGTACAGGGCGCCTATTTCTCCCTCTCTCTGGAACCTCTCAACCTATTTACATTGACCTTTTTGCCACTTCTCTCTCACACTCTTCATACCCCTCCTAAGTCCTTTGCTTATTTCCTTAAATTTTATTTTGCCTTGCTGTGTTTAAATCTTTCTATTTCCATCATTCCTCAATTTCCTCCATAGTTTGTGCCAACACCCAGTGTGTCTTGACCACTCTTGTGTCTACTGCACCATACTGCTTGCTTTTCTGCATCTTTCCTCATACACCTGTAAACTAATTCCTGATATTCTCTCCGATTTAAAACTACAATTTTTTCACACTGTTCCTAATCTTGGCCCAACCATATGTAATCTAGTTACATAATATATTTCCCCGTGTCCCCCTGCATACAATGAATACAATGTTTAACACATGAGGAATATTCTCCTGCAAGCAGCTCGTCTATCGCTGTGAATGAGTCTTGAAGACGCGACAATATTGGAAAAAAGATATCGTTTTTTAAACATGCAATTCAGTATCAGTTTAATAACTCTTTGGAAACATATCATCGTTATGCCTCCTAGAACATTCACATGCTTTCATTTCATGCAAAAAATTTTGTGTATCATGTTTATTACTTATCTATTTTAGCTCTTCAAATCTTATTTGTATTATTGCAATAAAGAGTTGTATTTTTGAAAACTATTCTTTAATTTGTTTTTCATTAAATGCAGCTGCTAAAGTCTTTTCTTTTCTGTTATTATCAACTTTATATGTAGGATTCGAGAGATTCGAGGTATTCGAAAGATTCGAGAACCTCTTAGGATTCGGATTCGGGTTCGGATTCGAGAAAATTTAGGATTCGTCCCACCTCTAGTCAAATTCATTCACTAGAATGTACTATTTCAATGTAAGGTGGTATCAGAAAGTAGAGCTTACAAATCACTATGCTCAAGAGCGTGGGAAATTCAATAATCAGGGTGTGGGTCTCGTTCATTTCCCTATCCTGCCTGTGGTTTCTCAGAAAGAGCCAGGTATCCAAGCTCCAGAGGACTCTCCCAGAGTAAAACCAGGAACCTCTAGTTAGTGCCCCAACTCACTACTCACTAGGCCACAAATGCAGTCTCTAATACATAGCCAAACATGATATGTTCTCACCTTAATAAGTGGAACCATTAGACCTGCTGGAAGTTCGAAATATGGTACACTTGGGAGCAGGTCATCAAGACTTGGTTCAGGCGTAAGAGGGGCTGCGGGTTGAGTTGCTCCTGGTCCACCAGGAAATCCAGGAGGTGGCTTGCTGAGATCAGGCAACTCAAGACCTGAATTAAATTTAGTTAATTACATCAAAAGCACACACATTAAAAAAAACCCTCTTTAACTTTTGGGCGAACAAGATTAAAAATTTAAATCATGGTAAAGTGTAAAATGAGGGTATGCATAATTTTATCAACATTATGCCGGAAAAAATAGCACCACACTTCTTGATTTTGCCTACCCATATCTTGTTTACACTGAGTGGCAATGGTAAGTTGGTAAAATATCAACAAAAACTCTTTAATAGTGTCAAAATCTTTCACTTGAAATGAAGGGGGACATAGGGAGGTACCAACTGGATTACACTGATTGGGCAAAGATTTAAGAACAGTGTGAATAACTTGTACAGTTGTAAATCAGAGGGAATGTACGGAATTAATGAACAGATGTATGAGATGAGATGCAGAAGAGCAAGCAGTTGAGGAAGGATGGGAAAAAAGAGGTGCAGTAGACAATAGACATTGAGTAATGGCAAGAAACATTGGGTAATGGCATAAATGATGGAGGAATTTAAGGAATAAGAGAAACAGAAAGAAACAAAGAACTTCCTCCAGTCCAGACATGCACTGGCATGTCCCATTCCACAAAAGAGGACATTCCATTAGTTGGGCACGATGAAGGTGATGTGAATTCACACACCATGATACAATATAATACAACAAACCTGGTTTCCCTTAGGCATGTATAGCAGGTCCACTCCATTGATACATAATCATCAAGGACTTAAGGCAGTTGACGAATTCATGCAATGGCCACACCTATTTCCACCTCGAAAACATTGTACCACCACACATTCCATTCCACCTCTTCTACAAGGTATCAGTGACCCTATAAACATTCTCTGCTCATTTTCATACCATTCTTAACTTGATTACATCATTGTTTATGGAATACCTGCATTATTCAGGCCCATCGCTTGTGGCTCTCGAACGTTGTAATTTACACAGATTCCAATTCCTATATCTATCCAACCCCTAAAAAACACAACTCAATTATTTTTTTTCTTGAAAGAACACCTTTAGAACTTGCTCAATCAGTACTCACCTGATTTTTAAAACCTGTGCCACATGGATTTTTTTTAACTCCGAAAAAACATTTTTTGCCAAATTTCTTATGTTCTTGGGATATTTCCTCCAAGAAGGTAGGTTAAAATCTACATTTTACTTTTTAATCATACACTACACACACGTGAGTATTAACACGAGAAAAATTAGCCTGTTACTTTAAGTCCATCTGGGTTTATTTATTGTCCAAAGTTACAAGAAAACGACATTTTGAACTTTGACTTAAGAGCAGTTGAAGAAGCATTAAAACTTTCACAAAGTCGACGTTCAAGATCAATACTATCAAGTATAGGCTTTTTCCTTTTCATTGATACCTTTTTTATATTTGTGCTAAGTAAAATAAGCTTGCTGGAGACCGTACAAATTTAGCATAAAATGACGTCTTTTTAGCGGCCGAGTGATGTACATTTGCCTATAACTCAGGGGCAATTTTTTCCTGTGACTTTAATTAACGGATTATGGGTCACAAGGGTAGACACTACCTACGAGCCGAATTTCGTTGAAATCTGAGATGGCAAGGCAATGACCATTTGTCGATTTAAAATGGAATGACCCTGTAGTAACTTGCATTTATTACAGGATTTTCTATTCTTTCAGCTAAAATACAAGGACTAATGAAGCTCAAAGAATTGACTGTTTCATACAAAATATCAAAGCCGTATTAAAACTGAGATTTAAAATATGAATAAAATGCATATTTTTCATGGATACAGATCGTATACTCAAAAATATAACCATACGAAAGATAATGGGATCCTTATCATGGGTTTTCAATTGCACTTGTAATTTTTTATCTATGGCTTTCATAGACATTAGAATGCAGATGATACATGTCGCAATACCTATATTTCTGCTTGTACAAATAAGGTGTTTCCTCATTAGCATCATTACCACCATATTGCACACAGTCTGAGGAATGGAAATATAAATAAGCTAATGTACATTTACAAAGCACTTCATATCTACTCATTATCTAAGCATTATTTACCTGGAGGAAATCCAGAAGGGGCATAGCCAGGTGGTGGAAGATTAAAACTTAACTCGGCATTACTCTGACCCTGCTGCTGGCTAGATGGAGGCCCTTGCTGTTGGCCCTGCATATCACTTGGTATGTGACCACCAGGGATGTGAGTAGTTGGACCATCTCCCCCCACACCAACACTTGAGACCACAGCTGCAGCCGCAACTGCTGCTGCAGCAGCCACTACTGCCTGTTGTTCCATCTGCTGTTTTTGTTGCTCCAGTTGCTGAGAATTATTGACATAAAAAAAAGAGTATTTAAAAACTAATACATAACCTTTCAATAGGGACAAATATCCTGCTTCATCACTCACAATCAAAGCTACCAAGATGTATGAAAATTAAAATAAAAGCCACAAGTTCATTAAAAAAATTATGAAATTCATGCAATGAACAATGGAAACATTTAGAGCTACAAGGAGCTTTCCAGGAGGCCTCATGACTTTTATAGGAAAGCCACAAGGATCTTTTAAGAAATTATCACATTGGTTACATGAACAATAGAAAAATATTATAATAATAATGACAATAATAAATTATTTGCCACGATATATTTACAGTTAAAAGATGACTGTACAAGTTAAAAAGCATGGTAATATATAATACTCCATACAAAATGTACACAATATTGCAACTTTGATTCATGAAACCTGATGGTAAGTGGCCAACAGGACCATATCCAAGACTCTAACACTGAGAGACACCACCTAGTGGCAAGAGTCCGAAAAATCCAAACGATGTCACCTCCCATGTGCTGTGGATTGTTTTTCATGGTTGTTAACAGCAGTTGTGAGATTTATTGGAGTCTAAAATGCTGAGGTTTTTAATTCTTTGGAAAAAGTTCTCATTAGAATTAATCATTTCATTTTTTTTATTGCTCATTGGCTTTTTAATCCTCATCATCCCACTTTCCATATATTGTCCTGTTTTCCTAAGGTTCCTTTCTACTAACCTCACACCCCAAACCCATCCATATCTTGTCTTCCTATACGCTCTTTTTTAAACTTCCTGGTTTTATCTTTCATTTTTCATTTCATAAATCATTTATTTATACTTTTTATCGTATATTCACTGCTGGAAATTTATTTCCGGAGTATTCCTGCCGCACAGTAGGCTGAAATCGAAAAAATTAATTAAAAATTCCAACAAAGTTTTTTTCAGTCTGTAAGTCGAAATTTAGCATGGTGACTCTCCTTTTATTGGTGCATGTGACATATTGGTTTCATTTTTCATAATTACGGCGGATTAACAATATGCAGGGGCTTAAAGTTTGTAAAAAATGCAAAAAAAACACCCGATATCAGTTTTCGCTGAACATCTGCGATATGAAGAGGCTGCAGAACCTTTTGTAATATCATTAAGGAATTAAGGTGGTAGTACTAAACATAAAAATTCTTAGTCATTTGACGTGTTGTAAATGAATTGATTTATTCCCTCTCTTAATAGGACAATATGTCAGACCCTATTTTCCATGGTGTTTTTCCTTTTGTGTGGGAAATAGTTCAAATGAACAGGGAATAACCATAAGTAAGCCAGCCCTGCGTGCCAGCTAATGGGGATACAGTGACACGGTGAGTAATATCATACGCTGTGGACCCACGAAGTAACTTATGGTGATTTTCGAACTGTATGTGCTGTAAAGAACCACCATAAGAGCCATGGTCATTATTTGCTAAGAAAGTAGTTTTCGTTAGTAGTTGCTCGATAGCCCAAGTAATCCGCTTTCTGATACATTAATGGGGCAAACCCATAATTTCTTGTTATCATTTAAGACTGTGGAGCCTGGAGTTGTTCAGCTGCTGTTGGCAACTTTCAGAGCCCTTTGAAAGCACCCTTTTCCTCCAAGGCACCCATCATTTGGTGATGTTGTACACACAACCATTACTTCGCCCCCCTCCTCTAGTGCTGCCCAGTAAGAGTGTTCGCAAAGCGGATATTTTGACACCGCAGTACCGTATGTGTGGCCTGGTTGACCCCGTGACTTAAGTCCTATTCTTCTTAGTACTCATACACATTGCTCCTAAGTCAAAAAACATTTTTCATTAAATATTCCAATTAAATTAAATGTGGAAACTGAAGACGGGCAACTTCGCTACAAAAGAATCAGGAATGAAATAAACCGTAAAGCGAGAAAAGCAAGGAAAATGTGGGTGAAGGATCTATGCAAAGACGTACAAAGCATCCTCGCAAATGAAAATGTGGAAGTTGCCTACAGGACGGTGAGAAATCACTCTAAGGAATGGGCTGCAAGATGTAACAGCATCAGGGACAAGAACGAAGAACTCTTACTTGACATGAGGAAAAAGTGAAGAGATGGAAGGAATACTTGGAAGAGTTGTACAATGGAAGCTATCTTAGAGCGGAAGTAATCGAAGAGGAAAATGTCGAAAAGGATGATTTGGGAGCCCCAATCTTAAGATCAGAATTAGACGCAGCTGTAAGAGATCTGAGGATAAATGATGATGATGATGATTCTGATTTTACTATTCCATAAATTCATGCACTTTTTCTTTTTTGCATTACATTAATTATTGCTATTTTCAGCCCTCTGAAGAATCATTTCCTTCACTTGTTATATCTTCTTATTTTAAATAGCTAATAGTTATAAGGTCATTTACTTCCTTCAGTCATCTCCTTGGTGTCTTTGTTGATTACGAGAGGACTTAGTAATTAAGGAATCTAACGTCAGAAGAAGTCTTTGAAATAACTTCTCGTTGTTGACCACTGTAGAGTTTTTCCTCGAAAAACGCTCTCCGAATATTTTCATATCTCTATTCCTTGCCCCCATAGTCTCTACCAATAATTGACTCAATGGAAGAATTGCATCTTTAACATTTAAAGCTCCATCTGTAAGGATGTTTTGGATTGAGAAAAGTGTGTAAACTCAAGGATATAACTGAACAAACAGTTCGGCAGTCACCCAGCTGTAGACACTGAATGCAGTTTCATTTAGTTGAAGACCATTCCATGATGCCTTCAGTATAGTGGAGAATTATTTGTTGGAGTCTTAGTCAATCCCTGGAATAATATCATCTGCATACATTGTAAACATTTGACACTGGCTAACAGAAACTGGCTACACAGTAATTTAAGAACCTTTATAATTGTAGTAACTTTTTTCAGCCACTATCCAGGGACTTTCAAAGAAAATTTTTAGTGATAGGTAGCCGGTGACTTTTCAGTGATAGGCAGCTCGAATGTCCATCGTATAGCTAACCCGATGCATGCCAGGGGCTGTCGAGAGGGAGCTGGTGATTCCCGAGGGAAAGGTGATGAGGAACATGTGAACTCCTGGTGTATACCAGAAGGTACAGTGCGTCAGGTGATCAAGGGGATGAAAGCAGGGATCAGAGGCACTAACTGCTCCAAGCTGCACGTCACCGTCACTTATGTCCGCTCTAACGATGCTGAAAAATGAGGGTATGAGGAGTGGATTCCGTAAGGGTAGTATGTTCCCATTTCTGCCGTGTTCGTTGAGTGTCGGATGTTGATATGAGGCTGACTATATTTGCAGCTTGGTACTTAAGACGGATCGGAGGTTGATGGTTTGGAGTCGAGTGGAAGTGAGAACCAGACTCCATGAATTCCGTGGAAGTGAGAGGAGAGGTTTTGGACTTCGGGCTGGATTCGTGTTGGGTGCCCCTGTGTTCACAATAAGGACACAGCATCGTTTAAGGTAGCGCACAAGATAATGGTGCCTGCACATAGGGTTAATTTAAGTGGTAGTACAGTGACCCGTTGTCGCCGACAGCCACAGAATTTTTCAAAGGAATCGTATACCAGAACCTTCAGTGAATCTTGTGACATGAGTTACATATGGTTCTTCCGTCATCATTTTAACTATTTGTCTACCGGAAAGCAGATATGGAAAATATGTTCCAAAACTTTGTCCTATTAACAGCAAATATCCCGTTAATCAATAACAAAGGGTCAAATACTAAGACCTGTTCCGTAAAAAACTACCATCTTAATTCCATAAAACCTCTTCATTTCGGAGATGTTCAGGGAAAACTGAATTCTGGTTTTATGCATATTTTGTTCAAATTTAAGCCCTTCCACATTGTTAGAACGGGGTAATGATGAAAAATGAAATCAAACGTCACATGCACTAATAAAAGGAGAGCCATAATGCTAAATTTCAACTTCCAGACTGAAAAAAAATTATTTTTTGGAATTGAAAATAAAAAAATTATTAAACTTTGTAATGGTCCACTAATACAGTTTATTGTTACAAAGGGTAATAATTTTTTTATTCTCAATTTCATCATGGAGAGGTTCCACATAGTAAGGCCTGAAGTTATAACCAATATATTTTTTGGAATTATTGCCAGCTTTATTCGATTTCAACCCACTGTATGCTGATTTGAAGAATGAAGGCAAATACCCACACAATCCACTCACATTTTTCTCTTGACTTCTCTAAAACTACTACTTCAGCGTAAAATACACATTCCCCTTCTATTATGCCTCGTGGATAGTGGTGTCGGCCCATGTACATCAAAATCTCCACGAAAGAATGAGTTGAGTAAATGAGTTTTGATTCACTCCAGAAATTATATGAAAATGAAGATACCATGCAGCGGCCACTCTGGCTGTCCCGAGTTGAAGGAGATTTGACAACAGTGCACCTCTGTCCCTTTAAATACCCCAACCACGAAAGACCGGGGCACGGTCCTCTTAAGGGAGTCCCTTGCTATGGCTTGGGGTAGGACCCTTCCTCAATGACCTGTACAGGGATTTTTGTGTTGGAAGGGGGGAGGGTAAAGGGTGTCCTGTGACAATTAGTTGGCTCGGAGGAGTGCGGCCTCCCAAAAAGCAGCCTTCTTTTCGATCGCTGCTCGGAGTGACTCCCTTGAAGATGGCTCTTGAGGGAGTGACGACCCAAATCTAAATTCAGTTCGAAGCAAGAGTTGTTATTAACACCGTCGATATTTCTTAGTCAATGAGTTCCAAAACGTTCCTAAGTGCTCAGTTTTTGCCTTTATTTCGTCGTAGGAAATAGTTTGATCTTATAATATTAATGACATAGATTATTGTTATCAGCATTTATGTATCTGATAAGGATTAGTGATATTTTTGTATGATCGGTGAATTTTATTTGATAAGGCGATGAGCTCGAAAAATGCACTTGTATAGTAAATGCCAAAAATATTTATGCTACAATTGATACATGCAGATTTCAATAAGAATAGAGAAGACGTTTTGAACGTCTTTACAGATTATAAGTGTTAAGTTTCAAGCTCAAGTAGGTAATAAATGAGAAAACATTATCGTAGAAATATTTAGAATTTCTTTCAAACTACACACAATCCTCGCACTCACATACTCATATGGTTATTTCTTCGAATGAATACTAATCGGCAATTCATACCGAAGCATATGCTATTTTAAATATCAAAACAAACTCACTTTATAAATAAAAGTATTAAGAAGATTATTAGGAATACGTTGAATGTCTTAAAAATACTCGTAGATGCAATGGTGAAAACTATAGGTGTGTTTTCCTATTCGAAGGAAATTCCCTTCCTCGGCCCCACTTAAAGACCCGGCAGTCCCTATTTGAGTACTGCGGGGAAGGTTTTTCAGCTTAAGATCTCTGGCCATCGTATAGGACATTAAACTGGATTCTTAGGTGCTTTTCCGAGAGTGGGCTAATGCTGACAAAACTTGTTTCACCCTTTCTCCGCTCGTCAGCAACTCCTTCTCTGCCATGCATACACTGATGCAAAACCCAGCTCATGTATGGTTTGATTCCCAGATAATTTGTACTTTTTTCTGTTAACATATGTTTTCTCCACCTTCCTCAACCCCTTTGTGTTCATCATTTGGTGTTCCCAGGGTGAGGATCAATAGGGTCAATAAAGGTAGAGCAATAAAAATGTGGGACGGAGGAGACTGATTGGCGCAAAGCACAGGGAAAAATAATTGTCCTGTACTCTAAGGTTATAATGTTTTCAGGTATTGTTAAACGAAAATGTGTATTATGGACAGGACGGGTAATTCTGCAAAGTGGCCATAACACATTCAACGTAATTAGAAGGAATACCTGGAATTACTGAACTACTTTGCAAAGAGGCCTATGAGATTTTTATGGGCTCGTCTGTAGGATATGAGAGGAGAATATATTGTCGGAGGCTTTTGTAGAAAAAGTATTAATAGCTAAAACGAAAATGAAAAAGAGATTATCAAGGGAATATGAAGATTACTGAATTTCCACTTAGTTGATGATTAGAATCATCAACCGATATATGGAAAAGAGAGCAATGGATTTCAAGGCGATGATCAATTCAGATTTTGCAAGGGGATTAAACACGTGATGTGAATGCAGTGATGAGAATTATAATTATTATTAGTTTTAGTTTCACACGATGTCCCTCTTCAGCCCCTCATACCTCCCATCATTCTATCCAAGCTACCTGTTCTTCGCCTCACACTACCCCGTTTACCCAATATTCTTCCCTCAATCACATACAGTAGAAACTCGAAAATACGAACTTCGAAATTACGAAATTTTGATTTTACGAAGCAAAATCTTCGGTCCCGACCAAAAGGGTATCTAAGTGTATGTAACAGTACGCGATATTACGAAATAACGAAGTTTTAAAATTACGAACCTCCGATCTTGGTCCCGACGTGAAAAAGTTACTCGTTTATACGAATAATGATGGATCACAGTAACGTTTTCCGGCGCTCCTTGTCAGAGGTAAACATCTAATTAATCATCGTCGCCGAATACATTATGCACTGAAAGTATGACCTGAACGATATCTCATTTTTCAATGCTACAATAGTAAGGACGACTTTGAATCGTAGGCATCGTAGCTCATAAAATATGAAACCAATCTGACAAAATGCGTTCGGCTTTGTAACCACGAGTCCACAGAGTTGCCAACGAGTAAAGAAAACGTAAATTTGTAATTTAACTAAATACACATTCTCCCATATTGCCCAGCCGCGGAAACAGGATGTAGACGCCTGAACGAAACCACCCGGCCGCGTCGTCTAGCCGCGACGTCCAGACGCGACAGCTGGACGTGGCCGCTGGACGCCCCAGTGAAACCAGACCTTAAGGACGACTTTGAATCGTAGGTATCGTAGCTCATAAAATATGGAACCAATCGGACAAAAATGCGTTTTGCTTTGTTACCACAAGTCCACAGAGTTGCCAACGAGTAAAAAAATGTAAAGTAGTCGTGTACGGATATACTCGCCGGCGAGAGACTAATTGCTACAACCAGCATTTTCCTCTCGTGATCCCTGGCATTTTTTGTTACCAGTTTTCCCAAACATAAATCCATGATGAATATTCCTGGTATAGAAATCGTTTGCTTCGCGTTTGCAATAACTATGACATGTATCGGAGATGGTGCTATGCTGTTCGAGCGGTAGATTCAGTCGTGAATATAACCCAAGGAAGCTTTTTTTCTTCTCACTATTTCAGACTGATTACACTCAACCTTGCTCGACGGCATAATTATTCCGGCTGGCAGTAGTTATCATCGAAGGACTCATGTTTAATTTACCGTCCTCATTGAGCGTTTTGATGTAGTCATCGATCAAGGCTCTTCATACGCATTTCCCTTCCCTTCTTCCACCGCCAACAGCAAAGAAAATCAGAGAAAGTATGAGTTCGCATGGTTCATAGGGCCATTTAGTTTAACGCACATTAATTCTAAAGGAAGACTAGTTCTGGGCGCATGCAAAATCAATGGGAAAAAACGCTCAAGCACCCATATTTTCTATATTTATATCGGAAAATGGTGTACCCTCCTCCCCTTTCACTCCAACATAGCGATCGAAGAAATATCCTAAAAGAGAGATCACTAGGCAGTCCCCACCAGGAAAATTCACCCAGCTCTCCTCCTTTGCTCCAAAACCTCGGCATACTCTCCCCCATCACCTTTCTCTCTCACTTGCGGCTAACCTATCCCTCCCACACTGGCTATATTTCCCCTTCAAGTGACCCTCCGTGTCCCCCCTTCCCGCTCTATGAGTGGGCACGAGCCATCCCCCTCACACCCAAGCCCCCGTGCCCGCCCTCCGGGATATCAGGCCCCTTCGAGTGCCCCTCCGTCCCACCCCCTCAACGCTAGGCTAGCATGAGATGCCCCACGCTGACTTTGCAGGCCCCCCATACCAGCTTTTGGGCCCTCTAAGAAGTTCCCTCCCCAATCTCAAGGAATCTGTGCACGCCGATGGGTCTAACTCAGCGTAAATATTGTTTTGCGGGCATATCTTGATTCATGGTAAAAGCTCCACTCGCCAGAGTCATGTCTTCCCTCTCCGCCGACGCAGCAAATTGAGGTAAGGGAGAAGGAAGATAAGATGCGACCATTCGGCGTAAAGCTGATGATTCATTCGAGGTTTAGTCTTCACGCGCAGCCCTTGGCCTTGAATCCCAGGTGGATCACCCTCACAACAGACGTAAGATACTACGAGACCATGGGCCTCGCAGCTGTTTTTGTGAGCGGGCGAATGGAGTAACCCCCACCCTCAGCGAGGGGGAAAGGAGGGAAAGAAGGCAGCTTCCAGCTTGATGCGTGGCCTGACCTGGAGCTGCAATGCTTGGACGCAAGTCTCCTTGCTTGATCGTAAGCAAAGGAAAAACGATTCGCAAAAATATCCCACATTTCAATTCAATAGCGAATGTTTAAAAGAATTCTGAGATATAATGAATGAAAAGCAGGCAGGCAGACCTAATCTGAATAGAACCACAACTGAAGCTTTCGTGTAGTAGAGTGAAAAACGAAAATTATTGATTTGTAATGTTAGCATCGTTAGTAGCCGATGAAGTGTAAAAGGAACTATCAACCTTCACCGTTGAAGTGCGTGGCTTGCACACCCTACTTCTGAAAGGAGGTACACAGCTGGACTCTTCTACAAGCTCTTCTTTCAGCTCTATCATCTCGGAAATAACCACGCACAAATAAGCTGAATCCAAGGGAGAAAAACGATTGTTATTTCGAGAAATTAATGGGCTTAGCATTATTTATACGAAATACATAACGTGTATCCATCGCATAGCATCCGCGAGAGAATCTTATTTTCACTGTCTTACAATTAGCGTAGGTAGATACATATATTATGCCTGACGCAGAGAAAGGACCATCTTCTAACGAAATTTTATTCCTCTAATTTCAATATCGGGTGCCAATGATCGCGCAAGTCGCACACTTCCTTATTGTATGCATCAATCAGTATTACTAATGATTAAACATCGCTCACGCTTCAGTTAAAGAGTTCTCCAGTTAGGAAATAATATAGAAAAATGCGCTATGAAGCTTCATAGGCTTATTCCGAACTGCACAAAAAATTGGGCAAAAGACGCTTCATTGCCTAATCATTCATTGGAAAAAAAGAACGGCAAGTTAGTTGTCACGATGTAAATTTCCGCGGGGCTTAGATGGGAGTTTAATTCTTCCGAGTTTCGGGATTTCCGCCGTGAAAAGATGGAACGATGTGGTGGAAATCCCGAAAATGGGAACAATCAACCTCCGACAAATTAGTTGCGTTAAACTGTTTGCACCTTGTGGGCATGAACACACATTTAAGTATACTTTTATGAATTATAACTTTGTAAATCATGCAAGTACGTCGTGAGAGTTCATCTTTATTAAAGGAAACGACAAAGAGCTTCATCGCGATGTTTTTGAAAGATACTCGTTGATACGAAATTTGATATTACGAAGTGCCGATTTTTCCGGTCCCGTCGACTTCGTAATTTCGAGTTTCTACTGTATTTCAATACACCCTCACCATTTTTACCTTCTCTATCCACATCTTCTGCCTTCTCCTAGTAATATCAATCAAATTTCTTTCCTCTCCTACCAATTCTAGTGATTCATCATTCATCCTCCTTTTGACCCACTTTAATTTCTCCATCCTTCTCCACACACACATTCCAAAAGCCCTGAGTATATTTTCATTTGCTTTCCATGAAACCTAAGTAAGCGCCATATAGTGCCACGATCCATTTCAAACTTTTACTAGTATTTTCATTACTACCCTACTTAACCCCATGTCAATAGTTCACCTCTACGAGTAAAAGCTTATCTTGCCGATACGAAAATCCTTCTGTCATCAATGCAGCTATACTCCTTTTTCTGCAATACACTACTTACAGGGTGGCTACTGATATCCAATTTTCAAATTCCCTGACTATTCCCTGATGGCCTTACCAATTTCCCTAACCGATCGCCAAAAGGTCTGCTATTATCGGAATATTTTATCTCTGCTGAATTAAATTTTCGTCAAAACTCAGAAAATGTTAAAAGCTGAAATCAATACATTAAAAGCTATAAGAATGAAAAAACACATTAAACCTTCACAAGTTAAGCCCTCACACAAATTATACACACTTATAATACATTTTTTGCGGCCACGGGTACGCACCCGCATATCGTATTTCCGTGGCCATGGATGTTTCCTTCGGTAAAATTACAAATTGACAATGTCTAATTCTTCAAGGAAGAGGTAGCGTGTCGTGGTAGCTCTGGGAAGTTTAAGATTACTGAAAAGGCAACGAATGGAAAGTTAATGAGGAATTTACTGGCGGACTCCGGCACAGATTGCCCGAAAAATACAAACCAATCCCAAGTTGTTAGACTGGATCAAAATCTGATGGCACGAGTGATGTTTAGAAGCGAATAACAATTTTATTAACGTGGTTGTAACACCTTGATTGTAAGAGGGAACCAAAAATGAAAATAATTTGAATAAACAAACAAAACGTAATCGTGCCACTGTGAGTGAAAACAGGAGGCAATTAGCAACGGCAGCATCATGTCCAGGAATATCAATCTTATTTGAGATGGTTTGTGACCTGACCAAATTGCTTCGAGACGGAGCTAAGGGTGCCATTCAATAATGATGTCGAGCGTGAAAGGAGGGGAGGGGAGGAGGACACTTCTTACTGCCTCGCGAAGGGGGGTACGGGAATCGAAGATGATCTTACAAAAGATTTTGTTTGCATGTGTGATCGTACTGGTATTACCATTTTAATAATCATCGTCTCGTATTTTTAGAACTGTAAGCATGTATTTATTACATGCTAGTGTGCTGCAACTACCTCTTGACCTGCTGCAACTACCTCTTGACCTGTCTCACAGAAGTTAAGAAAAAATTGTAAAATCTTCCTAACAACATAGCCTCGGATTCCTTGTGATGAGTGGAATACATGGTGATCATGAATTATAATGCTACCTACTAGGCAAATATCGCATTACGGATATACAAAAGAGATGCATCGTATGACTGATTCATAGCTAAATAACTAAGATTCACAACTGAATGTTCAACGAATTGACGGGGCTTACTCTATGCATTTCGGCATGGGAAATTAGTTTTAGTTGGTGAAATAAAGGGCGGGAAAGTGGTAAACGTAATGGCAGAAAAATAACGAGAATTTCCTATCCCAGTTTCTCCCTGACTGTTACGAGAATTCCCTGACTTTTCCAGATTTCCAAAATTCCCTGACAATTCCAGGTTTTCCCGGTTTTCCCTGACGATTGCCACCCTGTACTTAAATAGCAGAAGGCGGAAATGTGAAGAAATAGAGAGCCTGCATGAAGTCAAACCTTGCTTCAAACATCACGCAGAGCAGCAAATTTGGAGATCCGTGATTGAAGTCCCGGATGAGTTTTTTTCTGTTGTGATCTGGCTTGATTCTTTTTTCATCACCTGCTTACTGTACGGGGTTGTGGGTGTCATAAGACGTGTCGAGAATGTTTCTGAGGGTGAAAACATATGCTGACCAATTTCTAAACGTATTGGAATTATTTCTGAGAGTAGGGTATCCGCAAAGTTCTCAACGGCCAATCTCCTCCCTTCTCTTATTACGCGATCGCTTTCTGAAGCCGCGAGTAAATAGTTCTCGTAAATCACTGCTAGATGTCAGCACTGTAGAATGCATCTTAAAAAAGAGGGAATTTCAAATGAACTGGGTGAATTTCTAAGATTGACTTTCATCAGCTGCGAAATATTATTAAATGTATTTCAAATGATACGCTTTCTTGAAAAAAGGCTTTTTCTGGACTTTTCACTGAAATATACTAGGTCAGTTGGAACTTTGTTTTGAAATTTCTTAGTTAAAATGCATCCCTGGCTTTCCCATGTTAAAATAACTTCTTTAAACACAAATCGACTAGCATTAAATATACCCGTTTCGTTAATTAATGCATAACTGCATATGCTTAAAATACTTCGCAGGATGAGTTATTTCTCTTATGAGTTATTCCCCTTATTTTGAGATCTACCAACTGAACAGCTACAAGAACTCAGTTGCAGCAGCCAAGTTCATACCATTATAAATTTATTAAAAAATATTCACCTGTTTTTTTTTTAATTCATGGCTGTTTCATTCTCTTTTACTAAAGTGAGTCTCCTAGCCTTAGGAATAACGCCTATGCTATACAGCAAATCAATACAATTGAGTTGTAATTTTTAAATCCTTTCACTACGATGTAGATATACTGCACACAGAATTTCACGTAATATCTGTTGTTTTTTCCCAGAATGAGCAATAACTATTATTTGTTATAGTAATTAGTTTGATTTCAACCCTAACATAACTATTTGACAAGTTAAGTACAGCATAGTGTTTAATTGCATTGAAAGTATACTCGCATTCTTGTCATCAGAGTTTTAGTAGACGTACATTTGTCGCAGATCAAGCCTCTTATGTGCATGATGTGCCTCCATGGACATTGCTCCATGTTGTGCGAGGTGTTGCCAGAGCATGGGAGTGTCACCACAAAAACTATTTCCTACTGTTGGAGATCAGCTGGTTTTGGTAACACATCAGTTCCAGAGACAGAGGAGTTAGTGGAAGATAACCTCCAAATTACAAACCCTCTGATTTACAAAGCTCAACTTTTTGGGTCCCTTCAACTTCGTAATATAGAGGTTTTACTGTACTACTAGAAATGTGGTGAGCATCGCTTGGAACTTATTTCGTGTCCCTTCCCCCGATCTGTGGCCACAGGGACATATGCGGCTCGGGAGACCTGTATTCTAGCAGAAATCGTGCCCAAGGAGGTTTCACCTGGCTGTTCACTTGAGAAAGGGCGAAAAGGGCAATAATCTTTCGACGGAAGTGTACCCTCAATAAAAGGCTAGAGCCAGAGCTCTGGGTATGTAAACTCTCCATGCCAAGGGACAGTGTTGTCAGATCTCCTTCAACTCGGGACTTAGAAAAATTCGGCCAAGTGGTAACTTTTTATTGTGGACGGGTGTACAATAACACTGGCTATTACATTAAAATCTATGATCCGGATCCAATTTTACACTGTCTTTGAATCTGGATTCGGAACCGAATAAAATGAAAAATCTGCGGATCTTTGGATCTGACAGATCCGATCCAACCATCCCTAGTTTTTTTCAGATATCATATAATACAACAAGGACTTAGAAGATCTTGGTGCAAATGAAACATTATTTTAATTAATACCTGAATCTGTTGAGTTGCATGACGAACAAAAGCTTGATGCTGAGCCTGATATCCCTCATAAGTACGCTGCACAGCAGTTGTGACTGGAGTGAGTGCAGCAGCATGCTCTGTTATGAGGCTGGCCTGATATTCTGACCATGATTGAGATGGGTGCTTCAGCCTCTCAATAACTGATGGTTCAAAATAGTTGCTTTTTGATTCCCATAATGTGAGGAGCTGGAATTCAGAAATATTGTACTTAATTTACATTAACACAAATTATTTTTTAGCTGATGTTGGTTTTAAAAAACAATATAACAAAATGAGTGATTTCCAAATGAAATTAGAATGTAAGAATGGCATTTGGTACAAAGACTTGTTCAGTTTGAAATTCATGTTCTTAACACATTCAACCTGGAATGTACTTTTCCATTAAATTCTATAGAAATGGGGTAACGATGAAAAAAGCAGTTTATCAGGCGGTGGTGCAACACTGAAAAATTAAACATTTACATATGTGGTGGCAGATAATTAAGATTTGATCACAAACCAATGCAGCCCACCAGCTGAGCATGCAATTGTGACATGCCCGAGAGTCATGCTATGCTATGGCAGAACTGATTGTGAACTACTGTGACCATTGAAGACTTGAACCAGTTAACATGATTTGAGTTGGCATTCACTAAAAAAAATCAATGCTAATTTTAACTTAGATCTTTCATTAGGATTCAGAGCTAAAATATGCCAAGTGCTCCCATAAATTAGTTTGAAAATATTGACAGTAAATAAGCTAAGTTTCCTGGTAGATTTACATTTACTGACTCGCTAAAAATAAAGCTTTATTTTACAAGATTGTTTTTCAACCATCAGGGTCAGATTTTTAAGACCTAAAAATGTTTTGAATAATCTAACAACATTTTTTCATCTAAATTCAAATTCATAAATTTCGCTCAACAAACTGATGAGCTGCGAATATGTGAATATTATATGTAAAACTTGAACATTTGTCTGGTCTTTATACCACTGACTAGCAACATTAAGCAGTTGCAAATGTGGATTAACAGCAATCCAACAACTCATGATGTATGTGATAAATCATATAAAGAACATGGTAGTAAATATTTTCTAAGTTATCAAAATCTCAATCTTTAGTAGTTTGATACTTAAGTTCAACTCCATCCCACAGAAATATGTACCACAAAAAAGGTTAACTCAATCTGGTGTTTTCCTTAACAAAACTATCAGGAGGCCTATATGAGAAAGCAAGACAATATACATATTGTTTCACATTCACACCTCCCTATCCTTTGTTTTTTCTCTAACCTTTTAACACTGGCCTTAGCGTGCAACTTGTTTTCTTAGCTCTTTTTGAGACAGTTGCATCATTCTGTGACTGCTGCCCCAAAATTGGGTTCTTCCTTTTGATACCTTTACCTGGTGGGTGTCCTAACGAGTGGATAATTTTAGATCCTAAAGGTGACAGTGAATTCTCCAAAAACTAGGTGGTAGTAATAATTAGGGATGTGCAAGTACTTGAAAATTCGTGTCGAGTAGTTGGTACTCGACTCAAGTACTTCGAGTATTTTTACGAAAGTTGAGTCGAGTCGAGGTACCAAAGTAGATAAGAGACTGTTATACCACTGAAAAATCTCTGCCACTGCCAGGATTTGAGGCCAGGCTCTTGGGGTAGGAAGTACTACAACCACCAAACAACCTGTTCCCTCCATAAACAAAGTGTGTTGTGAATCCCATCAGTTCTCATCATTTCCAAGGTTCCTAACAACTACAAAAACCTATTGCTAATAGATAGTTTGGTTTTTGTGGCTTTCTCTGGCAGGAAATCAACTCCTTTTCATAGCCACAGGCATTGTATTTGAGTGACCACAACCCTCGCTTCCTCAGTTAGGCCTCTTCAAAGTCCTATGAAGGAACAACCATTGTCCCTTTGGCAACTTGAATTAAACTTTCCTACAAGAAGAGTTGACCTTCCTCACAAAACAGCACAGACTAAGTGTTTGGTTGTTAGTGTGCTTGCCTGGCATGTGCCAATTACTGATGGGTGATTAATTCCACCATAAATCTCATGCATACATTTTCGTTTCTCCCAGGCAGCACAAACACTTATTACGTCACGTTAATGCTTGTTTCCAGACAAAAGTGTATAAAATACACCAAACTTGAATCCTGCAAATATTATGTCTAAATGGTTATCAACCCATACAAGAGTGATAAAATCATCTATGGCTGCTAACAGCTACAGTTTCAGCAGGCTCATTTGTGATTTCCAATAGGTCTGATGTGCCTTACAAGTGACTCACAGACTTAAGGAAATACTGTACGTTTTGGCTAAGCCATTGAGTATAGCATTTATGGATTCAACTTTAAAAAAAGCCAATTAACTATGCTAGAGAAATATCACTAGAACACCAAAGAAAAATTTTTCACTGGTCACCTTATTTAATTTCGATTGTTGTTCTTCCCCAACTCCCAAAGTGGCATTACAAAACATTGGAACGACAACTCCTTCAAGAGCCTTCTTCAAGTCCTCAGCATTCTTTCGCACACTGCAAGTAAGAGATAAGACAGTAATACACAAAACAGGTAGCAATATAAAATATAATACTTGCATTATAGTGCATTTATTCATTTCAAGACAAATATTTTCACTAATAACTTGAATTTCACAGGATTCATTTGCTAGTCCCATTAAAGGTGAAGGGACTTATCCAAGGTAAGAGGAGGAGGTCCAACAAAGCACACCACTGTTTCATATACACAATAACGAAATAAAACTATTGATCTCCTCTTCGCATGAAATACTGCTGTATCCTAATATGCTAAGAAATAGGTAGACAATTCACAAATTTGAGTGGCATAAGCCATTATCGTTTTCCCTTTTTTAAGAGTAGAATGTTTCAGGGCATGACCCAAAGATACTAAAATTGGATTAGGAACTATGAAAGATAATATGTTTTCATATCTCAATTTAACAACTTTATTTCTCCCAGGTCCACAACTGCTAAGTGGGGTAAGACATTATTGATTTGAATTTTATGAGAGTCAAATTTACAAATATGAGGAATAAACAGCCAAACAGAAGTTTTAAATTAAAACTAATTAATTGAAGCCATCAGAATCAATCACAAATAGTTTAAAATGATCAACAAGTACACAGTAGTATCCAAATAAATTAATCATTTACATTGTATCCCCAATACATAATAGTAGTCACAAAATAATGAATGTGAAAAAATATTAGGAAGAAATTTCAGTATTGATAAAATCTGAAAAGGTATTGAGCAATGGGATAATTTAGCCAAACTAAAATACACCTGATACTGGAATCTTTATATACTTATTCTACATACATTACAGCACTTCAGCTCACACTCTGAAGATGTAATTTACTCTAGAACCTAGGTAAGTATGAAAGAAGTTAGGAAGATAAATATAAAGTCAGACCTCCCTTTGCCAATTAATTTGTTCCAACCAGTTGCTCATGAGTGAGAGTTTATAAAGTGATGTACAGTGGAACTGTAGTAGTATGAGTATGGCCTATTGCGAGACCCCCGCCATTACGAGAGATTGCAGGGGCACCGTCAATTGACCCTATGATTGCCATGTAAAAAAATAAGGTTTTTACGAGACCCTTTTGGAGTTTGCCCCCGTCATTGCACGAGTTTCCGTCACCAGCAAGCAAACACCAAAAGTGGCCAACATCTGCCATAGCTTGCGATCTGTTAGCAATGCAATTAATATGAAGTGTTACGTATCAACTGCACGTTATAAATCAACATCCGATTAATTTATTGGTGGAAATCCTACAGCATTAGCAGTTACGAATACGTATTTGATCTTCTTTTGTTTCCTGGGTGGTTGAGAGCACACTCACACGTCTGTGAGTTGAGAGCACGGGCGTCGGAACTTTTTTCGCTGGAGGGGCCAACCTTGAAAAGGACCCAGTTCTTAACAAAAGGCCCGGCTCCTATGAAAAGGGCCCGCATTTATTTTGCGGATAGGAGGGGAAAGAGACTTGAATTCCACTAAAAGTGCATATGAAGGAGGTAGAATATGCGTCATAAGGGAAAAGGCAAGCTGGAAACAAATGAAATTTAATTTTTATTAATGAACTCATTTCTCAAGGGCCCGGGGAAAATTCTGGGGGGAGCCAAATGCCCTTCCTGCCCCCCACTTCCGACGCCACTGGTTGAGAGCATTTACAAGCTAGACACCATGTCCCAAAAACACAAAACACTTAAAGTGTCGGAAAGAAAAAACGGCAAGCTACTCAATTGTCTCTCCTAAATTTGTTTTCATATTTTCTCTCACTCTATATCTATTAATGTTGAATATTTTCATGAGTTAATTTTATAATTTACGAGATTATTAAAGTTAGCAAATTATTATTTGCTACCTATACTTGTAACTGCTTGAGGTAATGTGATGAACTTGGTGTCAAAGGAGTAGCACTCTTAGTTTATTGACTTTCAATACGTCTATATTCCTTTCTATGTGTTGCTGCCATTATTGAGCAATTATATGAATTAATACTTAACACATTTGTTGGTATATGAGGGCTCTTCATTAGACACATTTTTTCAGTCCTTTGTATCATTCTATCGTTGCACATAACACCCAACAAAATTACTGCAAATAAGTCAAGGGCCTCACGAAATCTTTAAAAAGAACTTAGTGTGAAACAACCGCTATTTCAAAAAAATTGTTAATGTGGTAAAGCAGATTGTTTTTTGATGTGGACATTACATCAGAAGAAAGAAAACACCCTTCAAGGCAGGATCCCTTCCACAGTCTCTTTTTGTCTGCTGAAACAAATGCGATACGTTAACCAAATGGCTTCTGCGAAATGTTACGTAGAACGTGAATATACTGATCATAAAAATTAAGACCAACCAAGGGAAAGCGTAAAGGCTAGTAATAAAGGCGATACAATTTTGATTTTTCAATCATGGTTTAAATTTTTGATGAAACTAATCAAAATTATGGAATGAACATTAGAAAATGGAACGAGGATTAGAAAAGAGTAGCTTGATCAGTTGTGCATTTGGGAAAATGGTCGGCAACTCGAGGCTTTTTTGCATTTTTTGGAGCAGGTACGGTACTTTATGATCTAATGGTTAGGTGGTATATTAAGTAAGGATATGAATTACTGCAAAAACTTTCCCCTTCCTTTGGGATTTGTGCTCAGACTCTCTGGATGTAAATACTTCCGCCACCACACCAACCAGATTCCTAGAAAATTGTTGACAATAGGTTTCATGGTGATTATTTACACCAACCTCAGTGAGATAAACTTCAATATAGCAAGGGTTTTCTTGGGCACCGTGAGGACTCGTTTTAAAGAGGTTGCACTGTATATACTCTATGCATCAAATGAAGCTACACTCCAATGCAAGTATCCCAATATAAAAATCTTCCAAAGAAAGAATAAAACAATGCTTGAACAGCCATTTTCATTGTGATACATGAAAAAACGTAAAATTCCAAAGTATTTCATACAGAAGTCGACATCATCAGGTCTGATGATGTCAACTGTTCAACAAAACAAGTTGCAGTTGAGATTTTACATAGTTTTAATGTTTATAATATTAAAAACAAGGGAACTAAAACTTACTTAAGAACTCTTCACTGAAAAAATTTTAATTCTGTAAAATTTGTTTCTTTAATTTTTTTTCAAATTCTTTTCAAATGATTTTTTCTACCTTAATGATAATAGATTCTCACTGCTGCAGTGTTCCATACAAAAAAAATCCCACCTAAAGCAACCTGCACCCCTTTTTTGATTGTCACTGACATTCACTCCTCACCATCTTCTCATATTAAGATGCATTGGTGACTCCCCTCTAATTTCTTCCTCCACTTCTCCCACCATCACCCCCTCAATTTGGGGTGCATGTGAGAAAGGCATTGTCAACATTTACTAAGTCATCAAACTATGATTGAACATTAACTATTTTATTCATTTCATGCCACTCTGCTGGCTCATCCTATGTGTAATGTCTTCCTTGCTGCTGTCCCCCATAAATCCAGCCTTCTTAAAACAGTTCTCAATAACCTGCAACTTTAAATAAGTGCATGTAAGACAGCCTGTGCATGGCATGCATTATATTCCACAAACACAGTTCTTATATCATTTTTCTCATTAACTGTTTGCAACATGCACACCACGCATTAATTTCTCTTCACATTGGAAATATTCCTTTATCAAGGGGTTGCAATTTACTGGTGGTGTTTGGAGAAAAATACTCTATTTTGATGTATGGTAACACAATCCCCTCAATTTTATGTGCTGTACACTGATCAATAAAGAGGACTATTTTCCGGTTGCTCATTTCCATCTTTGAGCATTTTTAAAGCCTCAAGGCATTACGTATTTCTCAATAACAAGTGGCTCCAATTTCTCAGAGCCATCAAAATTGACTCAGAAAAGCACTGTGAATTTTTCTTTGCTTTCCCCCCCTCCATGGCAGGATTGGCTTCTAAATGGCAGAGTTCTGCCAGCAAGCAAGTTAGAAAAAACTCCTGCCTCATCAGCATTAAAATGTCTCGTGGTTTATACCCCACTAAAATCGTCTGCAAAGTTTTTTCTTCACTCTTCTACCACTGTATCACTTACAGTAGTTTCTTACACACACATCTTCAATGTTTTGAGATTACACAGCACTTGAAACTTTTGTAGCCATCCATTTGATTCTTGAAAATTTTCAATTTCCATGTTTAAGGCTACTTCTCTCGCCTTTGCTGTAGAATAGATCCAGATATGGGAATATTTCTGGCTCTACCTTCCATCTACCTATCAAATATGTGCTCATCCAGCTGTTTTCCTTTCACTGCCCAAGACTTTTTAATTTATAACCCTCAATGTGTTGCTTCTTCAGTTTCTAAACATTAAAAAAAAATGGATATCAGGGTGGACGGTGGTACTCTAAACGTCTAAGCAACGTCTATTTTTCACTTCCCCTCATCAATGGCATGGAAAATTGCTAATTTAGTTTGTTGTTTCCAGCTGGCTCTTTTTTTTAAATATTTGTCATGTCCATCGTGGACCTAAAATGTATGATGTAATTTACGTTTGTGTGCATTTCTACTTGCAAATATTCATAAATTGATAGAAAATTATCAAATTAAAAATTGATAGAACATTATAAAATAGGTAGGCACATTCATAATATGTATAAGACCATTACATAAATAAATGGTAATTTCAACGCAGAAGTGAGGCCTATTTCACTGAACAATGTCTTCAACTATGAAAATGTGACTCTAATGACAAATAATGCTGCATATGGGGGGACGGCAATAATTGTTTAAGAGTGGTGGAGTTAAATTCATGGCGAAGATACTCCAGAAAACCAGAAGACTGCCGCGAAGTGCAAGCATAGAAATAAGCGCAACATAATTTTCTAAGGGTACGGTCACAACAATATTGAGATTTTATGCAGATCTGACAATAAAATGAAGTCAGAAAAGGCTAAATTCCTCTTTAAAATCATTTTAATCCTAAAATATAACAAATTTCAGATTCAGGTATAATAGTTGCATCAGATATGGTAATCTCGTACGTGGGTATGAAGGAGGAGGAGATCTGAGAGATTTACGTCGGTTTGCAAGTTCTATTTAGACCAGAGGTTAGTTTTAGTATCATTTTCGTTAACATAATAGCTGAATACGCTGAATATTTTACTCCTTGGAGGTAGTTGGCTCATCATGGGGGTTTATTCTCATTACGAAGTGTGGAGGTTTTTTAAAAATATAGAGGTACGATTGGAAGAGGTTTCCCCATATAATTGAATACAAATTTTGGCGGGACCTCTAAGTCTTTACAAAAAAACAGAGGTTTATGATATGAAGAGGTTCACTAGGAAGAGGTTTTACTGTAGTATGTTTCCTGCCACCAAGTTCTCAACAATTTTACCAACTGATCATGATCAGGGCTGCTACAAGATGTAGGTTTACAAATTTTCTGACTTTTTCCTGACCAACATTTAGATTTTTACTGACTTTTGGAAATGTAATAAAGAGCCTAAGTCTGCAATCCTACATGAGAAGTGGAAAAATATTGACATAAATGCATGACTAGGTAATCTTAAAAACTAAAATTCAGGCACAATTTCTCCAAAGTACAGGAGTTTAAGTAAAAATTAAATTAAAATGCAAATAAAATGTTGTAAATTGCACATAGCAATTTACATAGCATACTGTTCATCAACAATTGAACAAGATGATTCATTACAGGATAATATTCTGCACAATAAAATGCACATTAATAAAAATAACCCTAATAAAATGTCCTAAATGACCCATAGGACTTATGAAAAACAAAGACTTAAAACAATTTGGTTGACCTCAGGAACACATTATGGCATAATAAAATGAACACTAACTAAACTAAGGTGAATGAGGGAGTAATTGAACATGTACCATTAGTTGAACTTTTAGGGGATAACCAATAAAATAGGCCTTTCTCTGGTTCAAATATTGTAAAGTAGTGGTAAACTACACTCCTACCATCTAACTATAAAAAATATAATGCGACACTCATTGGCACCATGTTGAAAAAAGATGACTGACAGTAGGTGTTGACCTGCAGTCCTACTGTCTTCTTCTATAAGTTTACTTCCATAAATTGCAAGAGACACTTCAGACATTGAACTTGTAAGTTCCTTATATGTATTTAAGTATTTGTACTTCATACTAGGCATGTTCAATAAGCATAAAAAGTAATTTTCATCTGTACACTGTGCTCTTTTTTCCCTAAGAGGTCGATCACTGGTACCATTACCTTAATCAGAATAAAATGCCCTTCAGGACTGCAAAAAATCATAACTTTACAAAAGTAAGTCAAATAAAATGAATTAATGTAAAAAAAATTTCATTTAAACACAGCCTGTCAAAGATTTTAGTGAGGAGGGCATAGCATTGAGTTGAGCGAAATGCAGATGCCAAGGCTATAGGTATCTTAACCTTTGCAGACATAAGGGATACTACATTGTATGTAGTCCCCTTGGCAAAGTAGCAGTGGCTCTTGTTGCAAGCATTGAGCGGCAGAGATAGGAAATAACTCTGTGACAGGTGCTGCTGACAGCCAGCGAAACTTTTGTTGCAATATTTGAGTATATAAGGGGCATTTTTTTAAAATTTACTGACTCCGCATAAAATTTTCCTGATTTCCTGATTTTACTGACCAGTTTTAAATTTCCTGACTTTTTCCTGACTTATCTGATTTTACTGACCTGTAGCAACATGGGTGATAGGCTTTACTAATCATGACATATGTAACAAGCGGAGAAACAATTCAATCTTAGGACATAGTGACTGAAGTAAGTAGGGCAAGTAAATCAGTCCGTTTTCATTAATTACGAGCAAGTGACAAGATAAGCATTAAAAGAAAAAGGGCTTATACAAAAAAAAAGGCTAAGTATAAAGATCTTAATTATCATAAAAGGTAGGCATATCAAATTACCATCAGACTATAGGTCACATAACTGCCATATATTCTACAAATAAAACAGATAATGTACTCTTTAGTACATATACATCAGTCAATCACCATCCTAAGCCATCAATCTTAAGATTGGTTTACACATCTTACCACTCAATTCTTCGATAGGCTAACCTCTACATTTAAAAAATTCTTTTAACATCCTTTACTACTTGCTCCATATATGTCATACAAGGATTTTCTTTGCCATTCTTCCCATTGACTTTTTCCGTGAAGGTGGTCATCTTTGGACAAAATGTCTCAAGATCTGGCCGATTAAGTTGTCCCATCAAGTTTCAGCTGACCCTGTTTCCATGTTATCAGCAAAGACAGCATTAGTGCTGCTCTCATGCTATGCCAATAGCCAATTACATGCCCGTTTATGGCATTTTGTCAGTTTTCGGAATGAATTGGAATTTTTTTTATTTCTGGTGACAGTACTAATTTACTCAATGCACAAAAATATAATTTTTTTTGTAATAATGTTTTTGAGGGGTTAAGGAGATATGGTTGGTCAAAAACAGTGTTCAATTTCCACTGGCAATGGGCTTAAAGACACACGAATTCCAACAACATTATTTTCCAATCCCACATCGTAAAATGAAGGTTAAAAATAGTATTATTGGAATGCGTGTGTCTTTAAGCCCATTGCCAGTGGAAATTGAGCACTGTTTTTCACCACCCATATCTCCTTAACTCCAAAAAAAAAACAGAACAATTCTTTCAGCACCTAAAAGAACAACATTAGTACTTTTTAAAGTAATGCTTTAATAATTTTTACTCCCTGTCCCACATGAACTTTTTTGGCCTCAAAAACAAATTTTTTTTCGAAATGTCTCAAATTCAAGTGATTTTTTCTTAGTGATTAATGCTCATATTTTGACCTTCTTAATACATTCACACAGTAGACACATATAAGTGTTTTTGTGAGAGAAACGGGCCTGTTTATTTCATTATTTCTTGGTGTAATTTTAGACTAAACCTGTGAAAAAATAGTTTTGGAAGTTACATTTACAGCGACTTAAATGCACTTCTTGCGAAAAGTCCATTTAAAAGTAATTTATTATTGTGAAAACTTCATAAGCTTTCTAAAGACACCTTTTGAATGTGTGCATCTTGTAAAACCAGTCTGCTGTGGCTTGTAGAAAAAAAGCGTAAAAAGATGTTTTTCAGGCGGTCACGATATGCATGCCTGTCTATAATCCAGGGATAATTTTTTTCTGCGGAAACAGGGAACGGCTTATGGCTCAAGAAAGTTAACAGTATCTATGCACCAATTTTCGTTGAATTCTGAGATGGTGAAGCTCAATATTTCTGAAAAATCTGTCCATTTAAAATGGAATGACTCATCTGCATTTTCTATGTACAGTAGAACCTCTTTTTTACGAACCTCTAATTTACGAAATGATTCCAATTTACGAACCATTCTGCCCGTCCCGATCTTTGTATATAGGAAAACCATGTCAAATGACCTCTATTTTACGAAACCTCCATTTTACTGATTTACGAAGTGAGAGGCTGATCCCTAGGAGTGATTGACCTCTGTTTTACGAAGTTTTTGAAATGATTTTGTAGCACTGAACTCAGTACAATGGAATAACGATCACTGTATACCACGACAGGAGCAGCTGAAGCCAGATAGGTCATGTTGAGAGGGCCCTCGGTCCAAATATTTCATATGGGAAAATGTGGAAAAATAGATTGTGAGCATAGTGCTTTTTGAAGTGCTTAAACTGTAGCAAAAATCCCAGAGACTCATCATCCAAATCGCAATTCAATCCTAATTATATGATCCAAGGAAAAAATGTTCAAAGACGCATGGCACGACACCTACTTCTTGAACACAATGCCCCAGTTCATAAAATAATCGGATTAGTGCTTGGTAATTACTATTCCTTTTCTATCATTTTGTGTATTGCGAATACCTAACTCGGCGTAACAAAGGATCCATATTTGCTCTGGAAATATTTAAAATTATCTTTAAGATAGCCGCCGCAACCCCAATTCAGAACTCTGTTCTGCCTTTCACTTGAAAATAGCATTCCCGTAGGAAGTTCTTTGCTGCAGCTGTCATGGAGCTTAGTTTCATTAAAAAATACTAATTTGGCATCAATAAATTACTTATATTCAAATCTTGATGCAATTTGATTATTTAATTTTTCATTAGAAGTGTTTTATGTTGTTAGGTAAGAATTTGCGATCAAGACTTAGAGACCACGATTGCTTTCTGAAGCCGCGAGTAAATAGTTCTCATAATCACCGCTAGATGTCAGCACTGTAGAACGCATCTTAAAAGTGAGGGAATTTCAAATGAACTGGGTGAATTTCTAAGATTGACTTTCATCAGCTGTGAAATATTATTAAATGTATTTCAAACAATACGCTTTCTTTAAAAAAGGCATTTTCTGGACTTTTCACAGAAATATACTAGGTCAGTTCGAACTTTGTTTTGTAATTTCTTAGTTAAAATGCATCCCTGGCTTTCCCATGTTAAAATGGCTTCTTTAAACCAAAATTGACTAGCACCAAATATACCCCTTTCGTTAATTAATGCGTAACTGCATATGCTTAAAATACTTCGCGGGATGAGTTATTTCTCTTATGAGTTATTCTCCTTATTTTGAGATCTACCAACTGAACAGCTACAAGAACTCGGTTGCAGCAGCAGCCAAGTTCATACCATTATAAATTTGTAGAAAAATATCCACCTGTTTTTTTTAATTCATGGCTGTTTCATTCTCTTTTACTAAAGTGAGTCTCCTAGCCTTAGGAATAACCCCTATGCTATACAGCGAATCAATACAATTGAGGTGTAATTTTTAAATCCTTTCAATTTGATGTAGATACACTGTACACACAGAATTTCACGTAATATCTGCTGTTTTTTTCCAGAATGAGCAGGTGACTATTATTTGTTATAGTAATTAGTTACACGTTAGACCGCACGTTAAATTCCCTGACTTTTCCAGGATTTCCATGACTGTTGTCATTTTCCCTGACTTTTCCAGGTTTTCCAGGATTTCCAGGTTCCTATAAACCCTGTAAATGTATGATACCTGTACTTCAGTAGCAAGACATCCTCAAATAATACAGCAGACAACATTGCAGAATGTTAGTAAACCAATTAAGTAATTAATCACAATTGACAAGATGTTTATACCATTGACAACCTCATTGGAATACAGTTTCCGAAAAAAACTCTGCTAGCAAACTGAGTTTCCCATCAATGTCTCACTTACATACAAACTTTTTGATGCAGGAAGCACAACGTTTCAACGAGCAGCAAGAAAAAAATCAATGAAACCAACTTCAAAACCCCAGAAACTCACTTGGCCATGAGCCACCCACATGTTCCTGCTGAGCTGGTCAGAAGTAGTTAATATGCAAATGAAATTTCTCCACTTCCAACATATGGACCAACCAAATTGCGTAAAACGCTAATACCTAGGAACTTAGAAATTCAGATATGTGATATATCAGGTAATCCTTTAGCAGCTAGTGAGCTGTCAGCACCAACTAGGTGGCAATTTAAATTAAATTTCATTAAGTAACAGCATTCATGCTACCATTTTCCCCAATAAGACTTTCACCCGGGTTTTTTCAGCAGACTTCTCTCTAATTTCACCATTTTGAGGACTTAATCTGTCACCCAGTTGATTCATTCTATCTTCATCATACTTCTGTACCATCATATTTCAAATGCTTCCACCCTAGACTTCCCTGCTAGCCTTATTACACTCACATAAAGAAGCATGCTTTAGGCATAAGTTCTCATGAAATGTTTTGTAATTCCAAGCCTCTATATCTATAAGTAGATTCTTCTTTTGATAGTATGCCCTCTTTGCCAGGGCTTTTCTACTGACTATTTCTGTCTTACTTCACCCATCACTGGTTCTTCAGCTTCCCACACTTGCTCACCTCTTCTAGTTTTGCTTCCTGAGTTCCAAATTAGTCTTTGCCTCTTCTATTCTACTGCATACTATTACCCTTGTTTTCTTTTTATTGACCTTTAAATAATATCTGGTCAGTTTCTTTTCTAGATTTACAAAGGTCTCCTTTAATTCTCTTTTTATCACCACCATTACAGCTATGCCATCATCTAATCGCATAACACTATTTTTCTCCAGTGGACTATCACTTCTGAAGCCTTCTCTTTCACTTCTTTGATGGCTATCATGATGACGATATTGAGAATCACAGAAAACTATGCACACCTACTCCTTTCTTTATTCATCCTTACTGCTAGATCCAATTTTAATCATAGCTGCCTAGATTTTATAAAAACTAAGGATAATTATTCAGAAACAGTACATAACTTCAATTCTTTTTTAGAATTCCAATCCAATCATTGGTTTGTTCCTCTCTATTCTTTTCTCCATGAGTAGCCTGAGGATCCAAATTGCTTCTCTTATAACCTTGTTTTTCCTGAATTCAAATTGGTCCTCATTCCTCTGCTTTCCTTTCCTATAGATGATCATTGTCAACATATTTAATGCGTGAGTCATCAGGCTGAGAGTTCTAAAATTTTTTTTTAGCTCTTAGCCTTCATCTTTTTAGGAATAGGGATGATGATGTTCTCTTCAAAGTCCACTGGTATCACTCCTATTGAAGGAGTCACAGATGGTTTTGTACAGCATAGTTTAGTACAGCTGAGTTAATGTCTTCTCCCCTTAATTTTTAATTAGTTTGGCAGGATAATGCATTATCAATTCTATAAGTCATGTTTATCTGCAGGTCCTTTATGGCTGTGTAAACATCTGATATCAATACAGACTACCGCACATCATTCTTCCCCACTTCATTTTCCTCTTCTATTACCTTCTCATGGAAATTGCTTCATTATTGCTCCAACTTTCCTTGTCACCTCATCACTTTATCTTCATTTTCAATTGAAAGATCTCCAATCTTGTCCTTGTCATTAAAATTTGAAGTGACTCCTCACCATTCTGAAGGCAACTTCCAACTTTCTGTGTGTGTGATAGTTTTTCATATCTGTACATAGATCTTTAATCTACATTAATCCTACTTTTCTCACTTCACTACTAATTTCATTCCTTATTCTATCTCAGCTGAGTGGCCCTTCATCAGTTTTCAAATTCTTGTATTTTCTTCTTTTTCAATTAGTTCTTTGACCACTTTTGTGGTCCTAGGCATTTCTTGATAGCTGTCTTTCTCCAAAAAACGTTATTAGTAACTTCATTTAGCATATTATTAATATTTTCCCATCCCTCTTCCACTCCATACTTTTATATTTCCCCAATTCAATTCCCATTGCCCTTTTAAAGCCCAGCCAATGACAAGTCTCCTCCATTTTTTCTACTAGCCATTTGTTCTTAATGTTGTCTTCAGTTTCTAGAATTGCAAATGGCATCTTATCATCACTAAGTTGTGGTCACTGTTGATATCTGCACCAGGTAACTTTGGCAGTCTTTCACCCAGTTTCTGAATCCATCCTTCACCAAAATGTTGTCAATTTGAAATAGTTTTGTCTCCAGTAATTTTCATGAGTATCTTCTACAGGCTTGATTTTAAAACAGTATTTTGCCACTACTGAGTTGTGCTGAGAGCAGAATTTTCTTCTCCGTCATCCTGATCTCCCAATCAATATTTTTCAGTTACTTTCCCCCCTTGACCTTCACCTATGATTATGTTCCAATCTCCTAACATTATTAGGTTTCAATCTTCTCTTACCTGTTTAAACACTTCCTTTATATCGTCATAGAAGTCTTCTACTTCTTCCTCTTCTTAAGTTTGACACCATTTTACCTGCACCATAATGGTAACTGCAGGCTTGGCCTTCATCCTCACTATTACTATCCTTTTCCTATATTACAGGAGGCTTTTCACTCACATGCCGGAACTCTTCCTGAGCAGTAGCCTAGTCAAGCATTAACATTCAAATATAGTGTGTATGATCAAGAAGCTTATGCTCTTATTCTGATTCTTCGGGACTCTTCATTGCATTGATTCCACAAATGTTAAGTTCCATTCATCGCAGCTCCACCTTATGGTTCTCCTATCTTCCACAGGTCTGAAAAGATCTCAAAAACTTTAACACTTAACTGATGAATTCTCTTGGGTAGTTCTCTTAGATATTTTACCTCCAGATTTTTAGTTGTGATAGTCTTACCACTTCTTGATACAAGGAAATGAGCAGATAAATCATGATTCCTTCAGATACTAATGTGGTGCTTTCCCCTTGACTTCCACATTGCAGAACTACAGCTGTTAAAGTAGTTTTTTTCACGCTTGACGTGAATTAATTAGATATGTGTCTTCGGAAATGTGTCCAAAAGACCTTAGTTTTCGAGATATTTGCATTCGAAAATCGTTAAAAACGCAGAAAAAGACTCATGATGCAACCCGCAATACACATGCGCAGTCCCTGCTCCTTTCTCGGGGTATCTTCAAGGCCAACGACGGAGCGGAGATGGGTCATTGTGAGACTCATACACAAACTAATGCTTAGTGTGCGGCAATAACTGTATACACCGCTCGTCAGAATATTTACCACGACTTTAGTATCTGTACACGTGTTCGTATGCTGAATGGACATTTGCCTCGATGCTTTCAGTTGCAGACGAAGCTCGTTGAATAAAAGCTGTAACAAAATTATTGCATGAAATGGGCATCCCTCGACGTTTGATGGACAGGGTTCTTCACTTTTTTCCTGAATTGGTAGAAGACCTTCTTGAAAAATTTATTGTCCCCGAATTTCGTTCATTAATTTTCCTAATTTTTTAAGTAAACTTCAGCAATTTTACCTCTATTTTCCTTACACCATTATCAAATAGTTGTCTTGGAATGCATAGCTTGAATTTCAAGTATAAATTCTGGGTAAATATTCACAATTCCTAAAAAAATGCGGTCAGAAAAAAATATATCTTACACAGTTAAACTTGGCACACAATATTTTATGTAAGCAAATTAAAAGCTTTAAAGATTCACTTTATTTTGTGAATGAATAAATGTTTACTGCAAGAAATAATGCTTAAACATTTCGTAATTTTATTCCCCAGAACAGTCACTTGGGTGATAATTATCATAAAAACAGGAAAAACAAAAATACTTTTTACACCAAGAACACTTAATAAATACTCCATCGCCACAGTCACATAATTTTTTTTACCAGATCGAAATGAAACATCATTTATGTTAACGAACACTTCAAGATCTTCGGTCAACTTTTGAGGCCTACCAAGCATAGCAAAAAATTTAATGTAATGCTCTCGCAAAGACACTAGCTCCAACTAGTTGGATTGGACAATCACTGCAATTCTGGTAACGGCTTTCGGGCGTTCCTCCTCGTCGTGTGTTGTCAGGGTGACGACAGTTTCTCCAGCCATCCTGCTGGCGTCTTCAGGTCAGAAGTGTCGATGCTTCGAAATTGGCCGTCTTATATAGGGGCTTGGGTGTCGTAGGTCGTCTCTGATTGGTTCTGAGTTCTTGTGGTCTCAAGTGGGCTCTGATTGGTCGCCGATTTTGAAAACTCTTTCGAAGCATCGACACTTCTGACCTGAAGACGCCAGCAGGATGGCTGGAGAAACTGTCGTCACCCTGACAACACACGACGCGGAGGAACGCCCGAAAGCCGTTACCAGTGTTGAGAAACGCCGCGGAAACTTCAGAACCAATCACTGCAATTGTTACCAAGATCTGCTGAGCAATAGTTTCAAAGTGCATTGTTGTTTCTATAATCAATTCAACAATAGACACATTCTGCTGAGCAATATTTCAAAATGCATTGTTGTTTCTATAATCAATGCAACATAGACACATTTCTTTTAAACGTGCGACAATGCAGTTGCTTATGATGCTTACAGCTGTCAGCTGCGTGAAAATATAACATTTTACTGGAAAGAAAGGAGTTTCCCACGATCAATATTTTGCTTTCATCTATACACCGTAAATGATTATTGTTTATGGTTTAAACAATTGTTACAATGATTATTACGTAACACGCAAATAGTTTTAGAGAATCATAAATGAAAAGGAAAACTTTGTTATATTCCACCAATTTATTCTCAGGTACAACTAGTTTCGACGCTGAGACGTCATCTTCAGGTACGCCACTGCGTGGAAACTAGTTGTACCTGAGAATAAATTGGTGGAATATAACAAAGTTTTCCTTTTCAATTACGATAAAATGAACTTCCACAAGGTTGAGCCTGAGACGATGGAGATACGTTTTAGAGAAGTTTAAGGCTATGTCAGCGGAAATAGCACTAAAGATAAGAGTATAAAATGTTATTTAAATTTCAATGACTGTGGTGATGAAGGGTTTTTTTTAAATATTGTAGTTGATTGCTTTAGAAGAATTTAAATATATTAATGGAGAATATAATACAGTGGCAGTGTATTAGCAGCGACGAGTCAAATACAATGGTGATATTAATAGAATAATTTGCAATGGAAGTAGTAATGCGTGTTTTGATTGTGACAAGTTGTATATATTGTGTTTAGAAATTAATCATTGTTAGTTGGGAAGACGATCTGTCTAAATAGTGGTAACTTACAAACTTTCCAGCCGGTCATTTTTGTGATAATGCTGAAGAATAATTCGTGAGTGGCCTTCAGACTTGCAGTTTGTAAGCGTACTACCAGATAATATATGAATCTGTGTGTCCTTCTGTAGAAATGAATACACCCGTGATTCACTGATAAAAATATGCAAACATAATGACTTGGTTAACTGCCTCAACTGCCTGCCTTATAAAACTGCCTCATATTCGATAATGGGTATCCAAGAGAAGGAATGAATACGTAGCCAAGACAACAGAACAATTACTTGATGAATCCACCACAGTTAGGTGTGAGAGTCGAGAGAGAGCCACTACTCGCAAACTGTGGATCCAAGGAAGTTGGTTGGTGCAGCCAAGTCCAGATGTAGCATTTTAAAATGGCTCTCTCAACCAAATAATTGGACGGCGCCCCAGTATCCAACAAAGTTGGTTGCCATGACCGATTCATGGTTGCTGCACCCGATCTTTTTTCAGTGTACATAATGCAAAATTTCACTGGCAAATGGCAACCCTTGAAAGCCGCGGAAACCTTTTTGCAATAACCCTAGGGTTGTTCTAATTGTGCTCAGCGGGAGTGAACACACGTTTCCTGGCTTTTCTCCTAGCACTTATGGCTGAAACCCAAGTCTCAAAAAGACCTACTACTAGACGCTACGGCATTTGTACATACGAAGCCGCAATACGTTCTCCTTTATAAAAATGTATTTAACGTTCTCCTTTATAAACATTTATGTAACCTTCTCCTTTATAAACATTTTCGTGATGTAACTCGAATTTTGCTGCACTATTTTACTGCGATGAAATGTGGGCACGACGAAAAAAATGCAACTTACGGAGGAGAAAAACAATTTGCCTTTCGGGAGCCTCGAACCGGAGGAAAATTAGAAGTATCCGAAGACGTTACCACCCAGCCACAACTTCTTACGGGTTCTGGTAATTTAAACTATAATATAACATACCTATAACTATAATAAAGCGCCACGATGTGTGTGGCGGGTTGCGTCGAGCGTATTTTTAGGGGTTTTTAACGATTTTCGAATGCAAATATCTCGAAAACTAAAGCCTATTGGACGCATTTCCGAAGATACAATCTAATAAATTTTCGTTTTCTACCACCCTATTAAGTTTGATCGCAATTCGCCGGTTACAGTTGGGAACCTTCCCTTGTTAGATGAAAATGAGTTGCTGCTGTCTTCTTCTGGTGATGGAGTACATAATTGCTGGCAGCCTCCTATTGCCAAGTCAAAACATCTTCACAGGTTTATCACTTGAAAAGCCAATTGTAGCCATGGGTAGATCAATACCACCTCCAGAAACCACCACGTATTGTCAATGATTGCATATTTGACATGTAAACTCTTTAATTTCTCAAGTTCTAGACGTCAACTCACACTCCACAAACTCAAATGCACTCTTTTGTGGGGGCTTAAAGCTCAGCTCATAGCCAAAACACAAAATCAATTAAATTTTTACCGCACATATTTGCCTAAGGGATATTCATCATGCCACAATAACTAAATTCAGAAAAATAAAATTAATACATTTCACAACTGATATTTTGGTATATGAACTTACCAGTGATGAAGAACATCATTGACTAGGTAAATGATATGCAGCTTCTGAGTGAAAGGGGCTCCTGGACCGATGACCCTGGTAAATGCATAAACATTATATTTTACACTGTGAATATACAATAACCATAAACCTTTAAGGTTTTTCAGTAACCAAAAATGCATTATCCCATAGAGAAAAAACAGAAAAACCTCCCTATAGTGAAATTTTATGAAAACACTAAGGAGTATTAGACCCAGTCCCAGAACCTTCCCATACACAATGCATGTAGAAAAACCTCCCACAACGAAACACCATACTAATGAAACCTCCATAGAACGAAGTTCGTGCCCGGGTCCAAAAACTGAGGTACCCTCTATTTGACGAATTCATTGCATTAAAATTATTTTTCTCTGCATTTATAGGTTTCCATTATCAATATCAAAAAAATTTTAGGTGTTTCTGATGATTTTTTCCATCGTAAATGAGAGCATTTTCTCAGTATATGTCCAGTATATGAACAGTATGGACGAAATAAATGTTAGAGAGTGCGTTGTTAGGAAAAAATGAACAGGCTCAACTTCTGAGATTGACTTCACGCAATCATACAGAAATTTAAAGAAAAATTCACCAAACTACACAGATTACAAGCTATTTTTATTTTTCTTTCAAAAATATAAAGGCAGTAATTAAAAAATTATTTCATTCAAAACACTCCATGCTCCTACCAGCCAGCATGCAGTCACAACAATGTTGCCACATTTACCGCTGAAAAGAAAGAAACATGGCAACTAAGCTGAGGTGGGATTTTTGGGCGGCTAGCTGACTAGAGATGACTGTTCTTTGGACTGTAACTACGTGTACCATTTACAGTAAAACCCCTTATTTGCACTTTTCTAGGGACCCCAGAAAAAAGTGCGATTTGTGGGAAAATGCAAATAGTGGGAAATGGAGAATTTTCACTTTTACGTACGTACTGGTTTGGGAAATGTTAAAAATAAAAAGCAAGCTGATAAACTGAAACAGAGGAATAGTATTATTTATTTCTTTAACTACAGCTCTCCTCTTTTACTGTGAATAATATAACATTTAATATTTTAAATTAATAAAATAAAAAGCAAATTATTTTTCTTTTCATTGCCATAACATAAAATAAATTAGGACTACATCATATTGCACAAAACCAAGAAAAAAATGAACTAATGTAAAAAAAAAAGAACTTAATGAAAATGCAATTTTAAGGTAATGTGGATCCTACAATAATGTATCAAGTTGAGAATACTGAAAGAAGATATTGTAAACATAAGCAAGAATTACAATGGCAGTGTCATTTCAGTGTTACTTGCTATCAGGAATCATTGAAACGATCTAATGATTAACATATTACTTAGCAAAAAAGTCTGAATAATTTTTCAATAGTTTCAATAATTTTTATATTTAAGTAAGCCATCATTGTTATTACTGTTGAATCAAGTCAGCAATTGTAGGAAAAACAATAATTTCAGTAAAATATCCAGAGGGCTGGGTAAGACTATGGCACTGAAACCAGTGGAAAATCTAATACGAAATTAAACATGAATGGACTATCCACAATTGCACAAGTGCAATAGGGTAGTTTCCTATTATTTTTTTATTGTCTTCATCGAAAGTTTATAACCTCTGGAGTACGTGTTTTAAGCCGTTCGATTTTTAAATGACGTTAAGTATTTTTCCTCATTAATTAAAAAGTGAAAAAAATCAATGGTGCAAAAACGCGATGGCAAACTATTGCATGCCGGTTAATCCTACATGTGACATCAAACTATTTCCTCTACCTGCCACCAGGTGGTGCAGCGGACGCTTTCAAGTAGACGCTGCACTCCGTTAAAGCTTATGAACAAGTATTGGAGGCATATTTATTCCGTTAATTTATTATAATTAACTTTTATTGATTTATTTATTTAACATTACTTATGCAATTGATTTTTTAAAATCAGTTAGTATTCCTTCTACAATCATACCCCGTAGTTCCCCCATCGCTGCACAACCTTCACGCCATGCTTCGTCATAGCAGAAGACACAACGAGCAGGACGTCCTTGAGCCTATAAAATGACTAATACAGTAAAACCTCCCATTAGCGAACTCCCTTACAACGAGCACCTCCGATTAACGAGCAAATGGAGTTGGTCCCGTCAAGCTGCCATCAAAAAGCACGCATTTTGACTCCCTTACAACGAACTTCCGTACAACGAGAATCTCCTGACAACGAGGTGAAGAGCCAGTCCCGTGAGCACTGGTTGACCTCTTTAGGACGAATTTTTTCTCGTCGAACGCCATTTTTTTCAGAAGTGCGTGAGCTGTCATTTACTCTTGAATTCCGTGTTTGCTGTTTTCCGAAACGTTCGTTAAAAATCGGGTGCGTGTCTTTCGTGGAATTTTATGCATCAACATGAATGTTATTCGTAAATTTTCGTGACATAACCAAATAAGTCCTGAACCAGTATGCTTGTCATTATTGTTTCCTTTCGTTTTTGCCGTGTTATAGGTACTGTTATTTTTTTATAGGTTTGCTGCAAATAGTGTTGTCACAAAGACAGGATTAGCATTGCTGAGGGAGGTTGGACGTATCGCAAGCATTTGCTGCACACAGAATGTCAGCGATCGAAAAATATAATGCGCAATATTTTTAGGTAGACGTACGGCAAATAGATATGCTGCGAAGAGGCCTGACATAGATATGTTGAGCTAAATATCGTATGCTATGTTTCAATTGACAACTTACGAGTTCATAAAGGTGACTTAAAAGCTCGCCTAAATTGGCTATTGTACATGTAAGACTGTCGCGTGTGAAAATTATGTTTCTGTCATCTCTGCATGCGTTAATTGTGATTCATTGAAATTACAGTAGAAGAAAGAAGGTGGCACTAGGGCACCACTCTGAGGTTGAGGGATCATTAGATCCCAATTTGAGAGATATAAGAGGCAAAAGTTTCCAAATTTTGATCGGGTAATACGAACCGAAAGGCATTTTTAATGCTGATGTAGCACGATTTTTCTACAATAGAGACTTATTATGCTATTTTATGCCAACAGCGATGGTTCAGTGAAATTACCTCCGCTTTTAATTGGAAAATGCAACAAAACTTTTAAAAATGTACAACTACCATGACCCTGCGAACAGAAATTCTTGGATGACCGCTGAGATATTTCGGGAATGGAGTTGAAGCTCGAATGGGAGGTCAAGAAAGAAAATTCTGTTGTTTGTTGATTGCTGCACGGACCAAAAATCGGAGGCTATAAATGAAAGAAATGTGGTGGTGGATTTCTTCCCGCCTAACTGCACAAGTTGGCTGCAGCAGAACAGGGAGTCATATCCCAAGTAAAGAGGGTGTGCCGACGACAATTGGCGCATTATTAACTTAGAAGGATGTAGAGTACCAGTAACCCAACTCTTCTCAGATGGAACATTCTCCAGGCTATGCAGCGTCTGTGGCTTTGTTGGGATGCCGTTCTGCTCGCTACAATAAGACATTACTTCACTAGGGCAGGGTTTAATTAAATTGAATCTAATTGTGAAGTGAATGCAAGCCAGGGGGATGGAGATTGGGAGAAACTGATGGGTAAGCTAAGCATTCAAGACGTTTCATTTGATGACGTCGTTAATATCGACGAAGGTGTAGTGCCGTGCTTTGATGAAAGTGAGGCGAGTGAAAAAGAGAACGGATAGGATAATGAAGAATAAAGAGGTTAATGAAGATTCAGAGAGGGAGTTTGTGAAACACAAGTCCCGAGAAGTCATTCCAGCACTAGACACGACTGAGAAATTCTTGCTAACTGCTGAAGAATGTAACAAGGATGCTATTAGACCATTCCGGGAAGTGGTGAATGCTGTTCTTCGTGAGAGAAGGAATAGTTTAAAGCTGGTGACCATTGACTCTTCCTTCAAATAATTTTTGTGTATAGTAATACAAATGCAAATATCAAAAGATTTTTTCAAGTAACTCGTTCGAATTTGACTCTCCTGAGTCTAATTCACCGGACTGCTATGGAAGAAAACGCCAATTTAAGATATATGTGTCAGCTCAAAGAGTCAAGGAAGTATGATGATAACATAATAGCAAAAGTACCATAGAGAAAAAAATCATTCGCCTTGACCAGGACTCGAGACCGGATAACCTGATTGCTATGCTTTAATCAATTAGGGTACCGCAGTTTTCGCAGTTTACAGCAGTAAACAGTTTTCCCTCTGGAATTTTAGAAGCCTTAAAGGAACAAGATGTACTCGAACTACTTGACATATGTCAGAAAGCAGTCGATGCCATACGCATGGTGTCACCATCCAAAGGGTTAGGGCCGAATTTTGAGAAGTACTTAGGTGCTTACTATATCAGGGGGTCCAAGTCCCGAGTCAAGTTCATCAGAATCATTCGAGTCAAGGCAAATGATTTTTTTTCTCTGTGGAACCTATGCTACCTAATATAAGGAAGGTTAAAAATTCCGCATATTCCTGGGTTATTGCAACGTAAAATTTTGCTTAAAAATATCTACTTCAAGAGCGGTGATTAATATTATGGCAATGGAAATAAGAATATATATGGCATGGAAAATGTTAAATATCTAATATAAGGAAAAAGTGAAGCGATTAGACTTTAAGTTTTCTAGTCATTCCACTACAGTGAGCAAATGTGCAATCATGTTGTGACACATGGGAATATTTAAAATCACAGAGAAGGGAAATTATAACATTCCCATTTTGATAGTTTTTCTTTCAGAATCAACTTCGAAGGCTTCGATTCTTCACTTCTCGATTCCTTTAAGAATCATTGGAATCAAGAATCAGAAATCGGAATCGACCCATCCTTCCTAGGCACCCTGTTATCCCATTAATTATAGCTGACTTTTCTTAATGCATTGAAAAGACTGAGCTGTTACTGTTTACAATCACAAATATCATTACATGCTGTCCATCTTTCTGAAAAAAATTATCCAAATTTAAACTGTTACTTTAAAGACATTGAAAAAGAGATTGAGAAAAGGCAGTAAAGTAAGAGAAAAGAAATAGATGCACCCTGCAAAAATTAGAATTGGGATTTCTAGTTTCCTACATACATTATTTCCAATGACAGCATCTAAAAAGTGGACACCATCAACATGAACTATTCTGATAAGGCTAGACAAAAGATCCCATTTCCATGCACACCTGAGCGTACTTAAAGAGAAATATGTAAATATTGATACACTAAAGAGGCCATTACATACCATCAATAACTCGAACTACTCATACTACTAATAACCCGAACTAAAATAGTTATGGGCATGCCAATCAGATTAAACTAATTAGCCACCTGCACTTTCAGGATTGTAACAGCAGATTTAATAAAAAAATATATATAAAACAGGCACCAAAGATATATGACAAATCACCATTAAGGCCCATACTAAGGAACTATTTTCCATACTCAACAATTTATATGACTTTTAGACTTAAATAATGCTCACTTTTTAAGCAAATAGAGTGCCACCACTCTGTTGCATGTTGGTGAGGATGATCGTGCAAATATCCATCCCTTGCCAGCAGAGATTGAATCCTTAGTGCAAGAATCAATTATAGGCTGCAGTATCGTATCTAATTCAGTGAAGCGTACTCCTCCTTCCTCTGCAAGCCTAGCTAGCTGATCTTCCTGAGCCTTACGAAGTGTCTCCTCTATCTGACTTTGCTGCTGCTGCATTAGAACCTGGACAAAAGATTTATAAAAGAAAACGATAAGCATTAGAAGGTCAACTATGCACTTAACCTTTAACACCCCTTTACAAGTCACTTATCATAAACTGCTAATTTTTAATTCAATATTCAATCAATTTAACAACAGAAGCTCACATGTCAAAAATCTTTTTTTTTAATAAATTGATATAAAGTATGAATTTCTTGAATAAACTACCCAAAAAAATATTAAATGCACAATGAAGAACCCAAAATTACTTCAAATGAAATTGAGATTTGTATTCAACACCGACAACTTGAAAGGTAAGGAATACTATCACAAAAAAATATATTACCAATCATCACTTTTCAGGGTTTCCTTTTTTGTTATGATAATTAAAAGTACATCATTTCACTAGCAAAAAGCAAGCAAAATACTCGAATTTAAAAAAGGAAATTGAAGAAACAAAAACTTCCTCCAGTCCAGACATGCACTGGCATGTCCCATTCCACAAAAGAGGACATTCCATTAGTTGGGCACAATGAAGGTGATGTGAATTCACACACCATGATGCAATATAATACAACAAACCTGGTTTCCCTTAGGCATGTATAGCAGGTCCACTCCATTGATACATAATCATCGAGGACTTAAGGCAGTTGACGAGCTCTAGCAATGGCCCCACCTATTTCCACCTCGAAAACATTGTACCACCACACATTCCATTCCACCTCTTCTACAAGGTATCAGTGACCCTATAAACGTTCTCTGCTCATTTTCATGCCATTCTTAACTTTATTGCATCATTGTTTATGGAATACCTGCATTATTCAGGCCCATCGCTTGTGGCTCTCGAATGTTGTATTTTACACAAATTCCAATCCCTATATCTATCCAACCCCTGAAAAACACAACTCAATTATTTTTTTTCCTGAAAGAACACCTTTAGAACTTGCTAAATAGTACTCACCTGATTTTTAAAACCTGTGCCACATGGATTTTTTTTAACTCCGAAAAAAACATTTTTTGCCAAATTTCTTATGTTCTTGGGATATTTCCTCCAAGAAGGTAGGTTAAATCTACATTTTACTTTTTAATCATACACTACACACACGTGAGTATTAACACGAGAAAAATTAGCCTGTTACTTTAAGTCCATCTGGGTTTATTTATTGTCCAAAGTTACAAAAAAACGACATTTTGAACTTTCACTTAGAGCAGTTGAACCCAAATGAAATTAGAGGGATCCTCATAGGAGACCTCCTGGCCTTTAGCCGGGCGATTGGTCTCTACAGGTGATCTCCTAAATGGTGGTTAATACAATGGACCAATAGGTCTAAGTGCCCTAGGGACTCGCTGAGTACCTCCACCTTATTTTTAATCTAATCTAATCTAGAGCAGTTGAAGAAGCATTAAAACTTGCACGAAGTCGACGTTCAAGATCAATAGTATCAAGTATAGGCTTTTTCCTTTTCATCGATACCTTTTTTATATTTGTGCTAAGTAAAATAAGTTTGCAGGAGATCGTACAAATTTAGCAAAAATGACGTTTTTTAAGCGGCCGAGTGATGTACATTTGCCTATAACTCAGGGGCAATTTTTTTTTCCTGTGACTTTAATCAACGGATAATGGGTCACAAGGGTAGACACTACCTACGAGCCGAATTTTGTTGAAATCCGAGATGGCAAGGCAATGACCATTTGTTGATTTAAAATGGAATGACCCTGTAGTAACTTGCATTTATTACAGTATTTTCTATTCTTTCAGCTAAGTAACGCAGACAAAGTCGACATTCAAGATCAATAATATCAAGTATAGGCTTTTTCCTCTCCATTGATACCTTTTTTATATTTGTGCTAAGTAAAATAAGTTTGCTGGAGCTCGTACAAATTTAGCATAAAATGATGTTTTTCAAGAGTCCGAGTGATGTACATTTGCCTATAACTCAGAGGCAAAATTTATTCTGTGAATTTAGTCAACGGATCATGGGTCACAAGGATAGGCACTACCTACGAGCCGAATTTCGTTGAAATCTGAGATGGCAAGGCAATGATCATTTGTCGATTTAAAATGGAATGACCCAGCTACAAGTCCCAAGGTCTCTGAGTATGGGAGGGATCCTGAAGGATGTGCTCAGGAAATAAACATTGAAAGAATCATATCCTTATGCAGCGTAGTCACATCTTATCTTCCTCCTGCTCTACCTCAATAGGTTATGCCTGCGGAGAGGGAGGACGAGACACTGGTCAGTGGGGTCTTTTATCATAAATGTACCCACAAAACAATATTTGTGCGTGTTATACCCCATGCACAGATTCCTTGCAAAAGGGGGCACTTCAGGGGCCTAAAAGTGGGCATGTGAGGCCTGCTGAGCCACCGGGGGACACTGCAGCAGGGAGGGAAGGGGCTCACAAAGGTGCCTTATCTCCTCGAGGGCCAGCACTGGGGACTTCGGAGAGGGTGACTCTTGCCCACCCGGGGGTGGCAAAATGAAGGGTCACTTGAGGTGAGATGACCAGTGTGGGAGGGAAGGAAAGCCTTTGCTGGGTTCCCTGCAAATGTGAAAGAAAGGTAGTGGGAGAGAGAAAGTCGATGTTTTGGAGCAAAGGAGATGGAAAACTGGGGAAATTTTCTTGGTGGGGACTGTCAGGGGAGAAAAGAACATAGGAATGGGCATGCATTTCTATTTCGCTTTCCCTTAATTTCCGATCACTTCTGGCAATCTGTGAAAAGGAAATCTGCAAATAATAATTCAAGAAGATGTTCGATGAACAAATGTTTAGACTTGTGCCGATACCACTTTTTCCGATACCAAACCGATACCTCGATACCAGTGGCCGATACCGATAGTATTATATGCCAATACCATACTTATTTTTCTCAAAAAATTTGTTAAGTGCTTTGCTTCTCGTGAATTCAACTCAGTAATCAAAAGTGTTGTACAAGAGCACCTAATTATTGAGAGAAATGACATTGTGACAACTCTTTTATTTTGCTACTCTTACAAATATCACTGGAATTGGATTTTATACACTAAGATCTCTTGCATTTGTAAATAATAAAAATTCTTTTAAGAAATAAGAGCTGCTGAACATGCTCTGCAGTTAAGAGGGTTCTTCTATCTGGACCATATCACTAACTTCTGAAAACATTTGCTCAGGAAAATCTAAACCTGTAGGTACACCCAAATATAGTGGACTCTCATTAGCACGTTTTTGTAGGGACCCGAAATCCTTAACATGGTAACGAGGAAAACTTTGCCACAGTACTTTATTTGCATTTCATATTTTATTAAATCAAGTTCGGAACGTAGGCGGAAACGCGGAACAACGTATGCGTTGAGCAAAAAGAACTTGAGTTGACGGCAGAAATTTAATTTTTGCCACTATTTCAGCAAACTTTCTTCTTATGTGAATTTTCGTCTACTTTTCAGAAGAGGTTGAGCTTTTCGTCTCAAGCTTTCCCACAGCCAATTCTAAGCACTTGTCTCACTTTTACTGTCACGAAGATCACAGCTAAGTAAACAAATACGCGACATGTTGGTATGTCAGTTGAAGAAGGCGGGATTTCAAAATTATATGTTTTCAGATGATTTTTACCAAACAAATACTTTTGAGTAAAAGTATCCAAAATAAACAAATACTCGAAAGAAGGTATTGAAGTATCGGGAAAATGGCCGATACCTGATACTCGCTATCGGTATTGGCCCACGTTTACAAATGTTTATTATAAAATAGTTGTCAGCTCTTCTGGCAACAGAATGACCAAACTTTTCTGCAAAAGCACTTCTACTTAACTTTTTTGATTCAATTTCGGGAATCATTTTCACCTTCTCTTCCAATGTTATTCCTTTTCTTTTTAACTGAGAGGGTTCCATGTCCTTGACCAAGTTAACACACTGAGCCTTTTGCAGCAACATCCATACCCAAAGATTCCGGTCAATTCGTGTCCTGCTTCCGAACTGGCTGAGTACCATCTAACTCCTACCCCTGATGTACTACAGGGTGTATCATCCGATGACGCAAGGGAGAGAGGAAAGTACATCCCGTAGGACTAGATTTCTGACGAGGCTTTCTGCTCCCACTGCGATGATGTGAATTAGGGTTTTTTAAGGGATGATTCTACTTATCATCTAGTCTTACGTGTATCTCTAACAAGGACAGGCTACAAAAGCCTGACCAGATTCCTTTACACTCTGGAGGATCGCAGCTGAGAATATATCTTATAGGATATTTTTTCGATCACTGGGTAGAAGAGGAAGGCGAGAAATGTGTAATATTATATGACCTAAATATGTATGGGCATATGAACGTATTCTACCATCGATTATGCATGCACCCAAGACAAAACATCATATAGAATTAATGCGACAAACTAAGTGATCGTATGGACCAAGCAAACTCTGAATTTTTTTAAAATTTTCTTGGCTGTTGGCGACGGAATAAGGGAAGGGCAATGTTTAGTTACAAAGAAGATATCCTTCCTCAATGACTACATCGAAACGTTCAATGAGGACGGTAAATGAAACCTGATTCTTTTGATGATGACTATTGTCTGCCGGAATAATGAGGCCATGGAGTAAGGTTGGGTAATCAGTCTAAAATATGTACGGAGAAAAACGCTTCCATGTGCAACGGGTAGCAAAAATGATAGGGATTATGAGAGGAAAATGCTGGTTGTAGCTCTTAGTTTCTGCGGGCGAGTATTTCCGTACTTGAGAAGTTTATGTTTTTTTACTCATTGTTGGCAAAGCGAATGTGTTTTTAGTCGAATAGGTGATATATTTGTACAACTTCGCCTATGATTCAAAGTTGCCCTAATGCATATATGTGCATGCCAACGATGAATGATTAGGAGCCTTACTATGTCATGAAATCGTCAGTTACCACACTTTTTTACTAGAGAGCCAGTCAACCGCAAGATTGTTTATGCTTATGTTCTTAAAGCAATGTGGTCTTAAGGAGGTTGATCCGAAAAGTTAAAGTCATGTCATTTTTTATATTCTCAGCACTTATAGAACTAAAGTTCCCCTATCTTATAAAGTAAAGATAATTACACCAACCCATACTCCTTATTGCACAAATTGCATTTGAAATCACATATGATTAACGGCGAGAATGGCAGTCACATGGAACTTTAACGTTTAAAGATACCATAGTGACGTGTCATTTTTGCAAAAACTGATATTTTATGCGTAATTTCACAAGGAATAAAATGACATGACAAAAAAAGGTATCAACGTAACATATTTTTCACTAAATCCACCAATTTGTGCACCTATAGCTAATGAAATGCATTAGTTGACTGCATATACAACCCACTAAGTTCAAATCAAGTTTTCAAGTCTTCTCCAATCGGGTTCAATGTGTATTTGAAAAAATATTTTAAGGACTTCATTATTCGTGGTCCACCAAACGTCCTTTGTGACCTCCTACGTGGTTGAGTCGTTGAGGACTGATGAAGCAGCAGAATTTTATAAAAGCAAATAAGGCATTGAAAACATGGTTTTAAAACAATAGTCTCCTAAGGATCAGCAAGAACTTGTTGGCACTGCAAAGCATGATAATCAAGTATACTACCAAAATAATACAACTTTTCACTTTTTATTCAATTACTTTATTATTTCCCTAGAAACTTAACAATGTTTCCAATAATCCTCTTATTTTTTGTGACTCGAGGTCTCCCTCCAACATCTTCACTCAGTAGAGTTATTACACCTTCTTCTCCATTCCTTTCAAATTTTTCATGCAGCAAGTTTAAGTTAACACCTGATGAAGCCATTTTGTTCATCATAACACTTGAAACTACACCTTTTTTTAAAACATTTTAACGATGAAACGTTGTAGTTCAGCATTTCTTACACTTTTCCTTGACCAAATATGCATCAAGTGAGAGAGCATTTTCCTCCAGGGTCCCTTCACTAATCCCTAATTTTAAAATTATTTTGACCAAGGTGGCCACATTCCAACTGGCATCTTTACAAGCTTCCTCACCAAAATGGTGCTGAGCCAAGTTCACCAAACTGTAGGAAGGCAAGCCGGGAAAACAATTTTGTATCATCATTAATGTAACTACAAAGCTACTGACAGTACTGGTGAACCGTTGCATTAAATTGTGATGGCCAATGTCCCTCATAACATAAAAAAGGTCAAACTTCATAGTATTGTGGCCAACCAGGAAAACACTACCCAAACTTTCCAAATATTGAATGAAGTTCTGCAATGCTTCCGTTAAATCCACAGTTGGAATAGCAAATCCATCTCGGAACAATTTCCCACTAGATAAACTCATTTTATTGATTTCAGAAGCATAGTGGGAAAAGCCCATCTGTGGCAAGATATGCCTGCTTTTTTGCATTCGCACTCCCAAGCATTCTGACAAATTTCCACAAGTTTACTGAAGCTAGTTGTTTCTACATCAATGTATACATACTTTTTTATTACATGTACTCGTTGCACCACCACTTCCAACTCATTGACTATGGAAAGTCCCAGATCTTTCATATAAGTCACCCCCTCCCTGGCCTCCAGGGCAAAAACTTGGTGGCCTCTTTTCCTTTTTAGAAAAAATCTTCTACCTTTAAATGCTTTTTTGCACACTTAATGGATCTTTTCATTCTAATCATATTCATCCTCTTTCTGAAATTTTCACTGTTTCTGCCTGGTGATAACCCCAAGTGTTTGTTAATTGATAAGATGTAACTTGTTCCAACATTTCTTTTGGCTAACTGCAAAAGCTACCCTGTAGTCCAAAGACTCAGATGCACCATAAAATTTGGCTTTTGGAGCCTTACTGTAAATCATCATGTTTAATGATTCATTTACTTGGGTTGAACCACATGTGAGCTAACTTTGGAGCATTTTTCGCTAATTTCGAAAATATACCACTCAAATCAGCCTTAAGTTCTTCCCCCTGCAATCCCTAACCATTGGACAAGCCCTTGTGCCTGTATTGAGAAGGGTTGCTCCTAAAATTACACCAGTGACCGCATTGGTTATGAATGTCAAAAGCATGCTCAAAAGCATTAATGATGGCTTGCCTGGTTCCCTCCACATTGTTCCTATTTTGCTCCAAAGAATAAGAGAAGCAGCGCTTCAAATATGCTATTGTAGCAGTATTCAGTAATTTATGCTTCTTCTGCAAATTATAAGCATGTTACTTAACTCTTTTTTTACATTGTTGATGTCAGACCATTCAGTTATGGACAAGTAGAGCCCTTCTGAACAGCTGCTATTGTAGAGCTGTCTTCATCACCTATCAAAACCCCAACTGCAACACTTGCATCACTCAACGTTTTGGATTTCACAAGTTCCACTGCTAAATTGGATTCCACTGCCTATGTAATTCCTCCTGCAATCATGGTCTGATTTCTTGTAACCATTGGCACATTTCCTACAGGATTTTATTCTGGTCCAATAGCACAGAACCTTCCTTGACTTCTCACCTATCAGTGATCCTTGCCCTTAAATAAAAAAAATAAGCTCATAAAATGAAAAAATAAATGGAAGAGTATCTCCTTTCATACACATATACTTTGGAATGCAATGATGATATGATTACAGGAAATGATTTATTGAGTTTGAGAACTGTGGGGAATTCAGTTCACATGAACCAAAGAAATCTAATAAGATTTTATCAAAGAAATTTTAATAATATTTAGATTTAGATAACTGAAATTTTGATGTAATCATAACAAGAAATTTAGAGAAATGCTTACCAAATGCTTACCTTTAACATTACTATGGAAAAGCTATTGTCCAAGGATGATAGTTATTGTATCAATGGAGACTGGTTTCACTGAGGTATGTGTGGCAACGAATGTGAAACACATGATGAATCCATTCCTCGTCTCTCCAATTATGTAGCGGAAGGACAGCGGACCATCGCACAGATTACACCACATTTCATCTCCCATATGTTGAATATTCACAATTCTTCTACCGAGGCTGTTTGTGAGGACGTTCTGATCACATGATTGCATCTTCCGCTTGTCCATAGTTGCTTTCAATACCTTTTCTCTTCGCTCTTTCTCCTTGATGGAGATAAACCATCCTTTTGCAGATTTTGGTCGAGGCATACTGTATTAATTTGATATCAAAGACCAAACTACAGTATTTACTGTCATGCGACTGCACACCACGTCAAAGCACCTCACCAGGACACCAGACAAGGAGTTTTATGTTTTTTCAAAATCGTAAGCGGAGTTTGTTTCGGTATCACGTATCTGTAGCAACATTTTTACGTACTAATAGATAGCTCGTTTTGCGTACACATTAAAGCTACATTGCAAAGACACAACAAAAAATTTTTTACGTGGTGGCAATAGTCGTATGCTCAGAGAATATACCTTCTTACTATCCGTGCTATCCACTCCAAGCGTGAGAGTAGTAAATGCGTTCGAATCGATCATTTAGCATTTTAAAATAATTTGCTATTATCACCCTAAAATGAATTCTGATGTGAAATTTCGATAGTTTCCTGTGAGTATAAAGCTACATATTTTAAACGATGCCGAAAAAATAGAAAATCGAGCTCCATGAAGGAAATATGGTGCATCTGAATCTAGCAGTGAGGAAAACTAAGAATGAGAACTGTTATGATATGAATATTCATTTGTGATTTATGATTATATTTCTGGGAATGTGTTTTTCTTTAGTTTTATAAGAATTATAATTGTTATTACATTGAGCTTAGTTTTTTCCATGTGTTCCCAAGACTTTTCGGTGTTGTTAAATCGTCCCAGTCCACAGCTACTACGCAGAGAGCAGACGAGATCACCGCTATCAGGTACGGATGGCGTTTGGCTTTTTTTTGTTGATATGCCAACGATTTCTGCAATAATAGAGTAATCACGGGTTGAAATTGTATATATTTTTGCAATTATTTCAGTTGGATGTTCTTTTGAACAAATGCCGTTTTTATAGCTGGATGATGTGATTGTATGAAACTGTGATTACTGTGAGATGCTATGAGAAACAAACGCACAGTAAAAGAGGCCGTGCATTGATGACGATCGTGACAATAATAACACGTAATTCAATCAATTAATGAGAAAGACATACACGTAATTTAGGCACAGCATTTCTATTAAAGAACGTGCATTCATGTTATGACAAAATGATGCAGACTCAAGGGAAAAAAATTTTTTTTTCGATAGAAATAATTTTTTCCTCACGAACCTGCCCGAAAATAGGGATGTGCGGGATACACAAGTGCTCGGCTTACACAAGTAAATACGGTATGTTGGTAAACCCCGTATTAACACTAACGACTGCATTGTGCCTGCCATCTTATGGCAAATGGAGAGCTATCTCCGCCTACGAGTTCACGAGCGAAATTCCTCATGCATTTATCTACATCCAAATCAATTTTTATGATGAAAATTGCATTTTACGCTTTGATGCAGTAAAAATTGACGTGTTAAAGAGAGACAGTGAAAACGATGAATTATGTGGTTATGGCAATGAAGGTTACAGTAATATTCTTAAGAAAGCTTTAAAAAAGGTTTGATAAAATAAAATTGCTATTTGGAATTCAAACTGGATTCGATCGAATCCAGCCAAAAATTTCGAATCCTCGAATCCAGTAAGATTCGGTGGATTCGGGGGGTTAGGTGGATTCGAGAACCCATCTCTACTTGTAATATATCATTATGAGTTTCATAACTACAGAAATACAAGCAAACATTTTAAAATTTTTCAATAATGGTCCTCTACTAAGAATATTCCTTAACTCAAAATTTTAGTAAGTTGAAGCATTTTTTACACTTTGAGGCTCTTAAAAGTTACCGAAGTTCAACTGTACATCAATGATGATGGTGTCTTTCCCTCTTCACACCATTCCTTTCTGTACATCCATTTCCCATCAAACTAGCCAATGCACCTTTAAATCTATACAACCCTATAAATAACCCAACACCAATCCTCCAGGCTAATGCAAACCTATAATTGTGGATGTCAGGCATATCTGGCTACCTTAATCAGCTCTTTCTCAATAGCAGCTACCATTGGTGATCACTCACTTAGCAAAAGAAAATTGATGCATAGTCAATGAAAATTAAGACTTACTTGATGCTGAGCAGCAAGATTTTGCTCACTCTGCCGAATCTGATCGTGAAGTGCTTGCTGCTGTAGTGTGAGGGCTTCTGTGATTGGCGGTGGTGGAGGGGGTGGAGGAGGAGGTGGAGGAGGAGCGAGAGCCACTTGTCGTGGGGACACCATCCAGGAGCCAACATGATGATGGGAACCACCGGCACCCCCAGATGGAGCCTGCTGCAAACCTGATGATATTGGTGAGGAAGAGGTGGCAGTTGGTCCTTGAGTGACTGCACTGCCGGGTAGAACAACTCCCACTGAAGAGCTGCCTGAAACTCCTGCTCCTCCAGGCAACATGAGTTGATTAGTTCCAGCATTGATATCAGCTGAGTTGGTACGAGTCCTTCCTTTATGCTTCAATACTGCAATGAATTCAACCAAGTTGATTGAATTACATCTTTCATCTATTATGCAGCTTTATCTTTTTTAAATTGATACCCAAAAAATAAATATATACCAAAATTTGTAGTCATGCAGAAATGATCGATAACCATAATTAGCCAATTTGACACACCACCTTAGCCATGGCTGAGGTGGTGTGGCTTAGCCATATCTATCAAACAATGAAGCATCACCATTACCACCACAGGTGGCTCATCCTTTGAAATAGGTTTGACTGGGCATCTACTACAACACTAAAATACTCTTTCTTTTAATTATCATAGTTTCTACCATGGCACATGTCATTCAATGAAGCTCTTCTTCCCCTCGCTTATACAACAATTTCCTCAGCTCATATTTCTATTCACTATTAAGGCCAAGCATTCCATTTCCCTTCTAAGCCAGACAAAAATTTACCAACCCTTCTCAGGTACCACATCCCAGAAATTTCTAATGTATTTGTGTCTTCAATGTGAAATATATATAACCATTTCTACACATGCTAGATAAGGAGTTAAAGAAAAGGAAGGCAAAAAAATTACTATTTCTAATATCGCTTAAAACTGATTCAGGAGTGAAAGATCATCCCAAACAAGATAACCTTGCCCCACACCAAAAATATTTGTTGGGTGATTTGTGAGCAATTTTTAATAATCATAATGTTGCCAAATATCCACAATCAACATATATCATTTAATATTTTAGGTAATATCTCAACTATTAACTCACTAAAAACATTCATTTAGGGATCACATTCAAGTAGAGTTCACCAGGGAGAATATTAATAACTGAAAATATATGTATTATTACTTGATTTATTTTGTAAACATCCACTGCAGCTATAATTTTTTAAATTTTCCCATTGTGTGGTATCTCCATGCTTAGTAGGCTTGATTAAAACCACCAAATGCCAATTTGCAACATCCACAACAAATGCATTGCTTTTATAGGGTAGTAAAATTAAATTTCGTATCTATTTAAGTCATCCCAAACTAATTTTACAGTTTTTCCTTTTCTACATACATTCATTCATTAAAAAAATTACTCTTTCCATTATTTCCCAACTAGTCTGGTGCAATTCCAGTACAAACCCATGAATTACTTGCACAGTGGACTTGAAAAATATATTGTGAATCACATGATAAATTTTCCCAAACTTCTTTTTCAGGAAAAATATTTTCAAGGCTGGTGACCAACCACCCACTCCCTTGCAGCATCAGACAGAATGACATACAAGTGCAGATATTCCATAATAATAATACTTTTCATTACACCGCTAGCAAGTATATGCACGGTTTTGTCACGAATTTTGGAGAATCAATTCTTGCTTGTCATTTGTGATGGTAAACACACATAATTTCCAAAATTTAGAGGATGACTCATGTAAAATTATGATTTCTAAGATGTTCACACATTAGCATAAGGCAATTCAAAACTAAAATTGTTACTACTCATCTACTGAAATGAATACCAGAAATGAAGGCTGCATTATGTTTAATTCCCATTACACATGGCCCAGAGGAAAATTCAAGTCATGGTTCACTATGTAACTTTTGTTTTAAAAATCAAGTTAGGTTAGCCTCATTAGATGTGAAATATCTTTTATACCACTAATGTTCAATTCTACTACTATTTACTAATGTGATGAAAAGAAAAGTTATCTAAAAGGGAAGAAATGAGAATTCTAAACACAATTTGAGGTTGATTTGGCATATTTGCAAGTAGGGAAAATGATGCCCATACCCAGGAAAATTTTCGCCCCGGCATCATAGGCAGGCATTCATTGCATTAATGCCTGAAAATCGTCTTTCTACACTACTTTCCTACAGGCTGCAGCAGATTGGTTTTACATGACATACACATGTAAAAGGTGTCAATAGAAAGCATATGAGGTCTACATGTTATCAGAAGTTTTAAATGTTCTTTTCACAAGAATAAGTGTCCTTTTGACACTGTAAATGCAACTTCCAAAATTAATTTTTTTCACAAGTTAAGCCTAAAATTATACCAAGAAATAATTTTGAAAACAGGCCAGTTCTTCTCACCGTAGCACTCATATGTATCTAGTGTCTGAATATATTAATAAACATGAAATGAGAGCATTTCTCACTGAGATAAAATCACTTGAATTCGAGAAATTTGGAAAAAGTTGGTTTTTCGGAGCTAAAAAAGTCTATGTGGGACAGGGTATAATATTTATAAAGCATTGTTTTAGAAAGTCTTAATGTTGTTCTTTTTGGTTCAAAAAGAATTGTCTTGTGTTTTAATGGGGGTTGGGAGATATGATCAGTGTAAAAAGTGCTCAACTCCCTCACGCATGGATCTAAACAGACTTATTCCAACAATACTATACTTTATAACTTATTCCTACTGACAAGTAGTACTTGTCAGTAGGAATAAGTTATAAAGGTAAAAATAAAGCCATAACACCACAAAATCCTTTGGTATAAAAATAGAATAATGAATGTATTCAGAGAAGAACCTATTTCATCCATATTAAGGTCATAGATACTTCATCGAGAGTACACAAAAAATATATAAAACTAATTAAGAATAATTACATGTTAACTTTACTTCTGACCAGCATAAAGCCCATGTGTATTTTGAGTACCTAGTTACCAACATGATATGCCTCCCTTTGCATGTTACATTCCATTTTCAATTCCATATGTTTAGTGAAGTGATATGCCCCTCATTAAGAATGGATTAGCAGCCCTTAACTACACATGAATGGTTTCTCAATTATGTGATATAAGATAAAAGTGTAAACAATATGTGAGTTGCGTTGTAATAGAGTATTAAGACTGCCATAATGTAATACAAATTCAAAACAAATAAAAATACCAATTTATTTCTCATATTAAAATAATGAAATGGACAATAACACAGCTATCCTGTAGCAAAAGATGCTTCAATAACTCGAATTGTCTTTCACAACATGGGAATGTTAAAGTAAATTTGAGTGCACATACTCCAGAAGTCAAATACTTATGACTATTACACAAACGTTTAACTACAGTACATGCCATCAAAACAGCTATAAATAAAAACAAAAATGCCATTAACCTTGTGCTTAAATAGTTTACACATACTAATCAAAAAATGGTATCAATGCAAGCTATAAGATGAAAAATTATGCAATATGAAATAAACATAAAATATTAAGAGTTTAATACTTCGCAAGTGACAGTACCCTGAGGAGAAAATTATTAATCCTCTCAATGACAAAGCTTAGCAAAGCCAAACAACTTATGGTAAGATAATTTTAATATCCAAGATACCTTCGATAGTGATCAAAGTATGGAATCATATGCACGATACATTTTTAACACACGAATTAAAACCAGTCCAGTAAGATGACAAAAAACAAATATTACCCACACGTAATTTAGAGAAGTGGTCCACTAATTACTTCGGTACAAGGGCAGAGATATAAAAGCTTTTGTTTACCACCATCAGAAAAGCCACAAAAATACTACTATATTACTATAAATTATAGCATTAATACGCAACTCACTAGCTTGCTCTGTTGTTACTTTATACTGGTAATAATTAAAGTGCTCTCCACCAAACAGGAAACCAAATTTTGGGTTGTCCTTCTGTTTGTTTTTGGTCATCTGCTCGAACTCTGGTCCATTTCTGGCGACAAACTGTGCAAGTTTGTCAATTATATTTCTGAGTTCTTGATCTGCAAATAAATGTAGCAAGGATACGACGTAATCATTTGCATCAACATATAGGTAGCATTCATAAAACAATCGCCTGCAGATCGAAATAACGCCTTAAATACCGAATACAACAATCACATGATACCGTAATACATGCTTAAAATAGATTCTTCATATATTTCTTTACAATAACGCTTTGTCTCCCGAATTACATCATGTATTTCCTGTGGGCCGGCAACGCGGGAAGTGTTTGTCATACAGAGAAATTAATGCATAAAATGCTTATAAGATGTAACACAAAAACATAACGCCAATTAATAAAGCGAAATCGTTCCATTATATCTCTATTTCAACGAATCGCACAACAATCATGATTGTTTTTCTTTCAAAATATTTAGCAAAATTTACACTACAACCACTGCAGAACTATAGGGGTACTATCACCAAAACAAATACCTTGAGGAGGCTGAGGGAGTTCCATGTTTTCGGTGAGACTCTTAACAATTTAATCACTGCACTAATATGTTTCCAAACCTCAAATAATCTCTATTTCACTCACATACACCCTAAATCGGCGGGCACACATTCTTTGGCCCGTTACGCCGATCGCCATGAAGCGTAAGCGTACTTCACATCTTCCAAAAGACGTTCGATGTTCACCCTGCCGCTCAAAATAAGAAGCTTTAATTGACAATTGAATTCGGGACTACGTTGATTCATGTGGATATGTGGATCATGTGGTTTCATGCGATCGTGAGTCCCATTCAAGGTTACCACGGACAAAATAATAGTATTATTATGTATACTCATGAAAGTGACCGTAGATGCCGGGTATTTTAAACAAATTTTGCGGGAAAGTGACTGTAACGTTGAAATGATACCTCTACGCTTTAGCTTATCTTTGTTTAACAAGTAGCAAGTCTACTTCAATACACAAAAAAATATTGTGTCGCTGTATCAGAGAAGTGGTTTTTGGGAAAAATTTACGGTAGATGTGAGCTTAACCGTAACGAACCTCAAACATTTATATTGGCTAAACGGTGTACATCACCCATTTCATTCCAACTGTGTAACGTAGAGGAAGGATGGACATTTATGTTTACACCTCTTTTACATCTCAAATACCATTATTTCATGAGATATTACACTTTCAATATCACCGTTAAAGCGGCAAATTGTGTGAACGCTTGCGCGAATGACTGTACGGAAAATATAACCAGTTCTAATTCCATTCAGACAAACTTACAATTTCGTTAAGTTTACACAAGTGTTTGTACAAGAAAGTGTTCAAACACTTGTATCATGTAAAGCGGGCTTAAGAGTATCGTATATTCGTGGAAATCATGCGATTGGAATGATGTTACGGGTATAGATCTAACCCTCATCCGCGTAGTCAATGTAAACTTAAAGCACTATTGAAATGTTTCTTTCATCGTTGAATCTACTTCCATCCCATAATACCCTTTCGTCCAACTTAGATTGTCCTGAACGATTACCTCTTCTCGCCAACAGTTTTTTTAACTTTTCTGTGTTCCAATTTCCCACTAGATTATTTTCTCAATTCTTCTCCTAGTGGCTCCCGCCGATATCCATGGTACGTATATCTCAGATAGCAAGCCTGCTGGATGAATCCAGCTGCATTCCAGTTGGAATACAACCTGTAAACCAGCTGGAATCATGTAAAAAGCACAGCTGGAATCCAGGTGGATTATGTTGTTTGATTCCAACTGGCTTTGCTATCAGTGATATGACCCTAAGGATTGAAACAACTTTTAGCCGATGTCTTAACCAAGCATACTTAATCAAATCTGAGCACCTAATTATCAGGCGTATCATTATTATAATAACTCCTTTGTGCATTTTTCATGTTAAAACATATACGCATTTTCTTTTCAGCATGGCCTTTAACATATTATTAACCTATTTCCTCCACTGCCCATCAAGTGACGAGGACGATATTTGCAAATTGTACGGTTACCACAACTATTCAATGCAGTCTAGTCAAATTTCTATTTCCTTTTGTGTCCTTTCTCATTGGTCCTTTGGTCTTTTTCGTGCGATTTTGTTGCAAAAGTGCGTTAATGTTGAGGCATTATATCAGATACTTGATATTGTGAATCTCTTTAACTATTCCCTGATAGAAATAAACTCCTCCATGGTGGGTAGGCCTACCCTCCATTGAGGGTAGTCGGATGGTAGTGCTGCCCACCGCCTACCCTCCATGGAGGGTAGACGGAGCGTATTTTAGAACATTGGAGGGTAGGCCCTACCGGAGGAGGGTAGGGCTACCCTCCGTGGATGGTAGCCCTACCCTTCGTCTACCCTCCACGGATGGTAGGGCCTACCCTCAATGGAGGGTAGGGCTACCATCAATGGAGGGTAGGGCTATCCTCAATGGAGGGTAGGGCTACCCTCAATGGAGGGTAGGGTTACCCTCAATGGAGGGTAGGGTTACCCTCAATGGAGGGTAGGGCTACCCTCAATGGAGGGTAGGGTTACCCTCAATGGAAGGTAGGGCTACCCTCAATGGAGGGTAGGGCTACCCTCCATTGAGTGTTGTAGAATGGTAATGCTATCCTTCAAATCTAGGTTTCACATCATATAGGTACAGAGTAGTACATATATTTCAAAAGTGTATGCCGTGTTTACATGAATCCTGATTCATCAGGCATTTGCTCCAATTTGCACTTCAGCGTTCAAGGGTGGATTAACGAGGTAGAAATATTGGAAACATAACTTTAGATTTTCAGATCTGCGGAAATGCCGAAGCCCGGGTCAAAGTACAATCCATATGTTTTTGATGGTGGTGATGTACCCCGCTACACACTATTCCATATTGCCCAGATCGTTGTTCCACATCGTCCATATTGCCATTTAGACTTCAGGTGTGAACGGTTTGACCAGGGAAGTGTGCAGAAAGTGTACAAATAAGTGTAAGCAAACTTGTTTCACACTTTATTTTCAACTTGGCAGGGAATGAATTCCATTTAAGTGAATCACATTATATAGATACACAATCATTTGAAGTAGTTTATTGGTGTGATTATTATTATTAATACTGCAAGAATCACGTGCTTGTGTACTTTTTGAGAAAGTTATTGGGAAAAATTATTTCGCCACCATATGGTAAAGATACCACAGATATCTGTGCAAATACTTGCATAATGTAAAGCCTATACCTGGAGAGCAGATGGATGGTAAGCGAAGGAGTTCGAGGCGAGGGTAGTGGAAGGGTAGTGCTACCCTTCCCTTACCCTCCATGGTGGGTAGATGGATGATAAGTGAAGGAGCTCGAAGCGAGGGTAGTGCTACCCTTCCCTTACCATCCATAGTGGGTAGTGGAAGGGTAGCACTACCCTTCCCTTACCCTCCATGGTAGGTAGTGGAAGGGTAGCGCTACCCTTCCCTTACCCTCCATGGTGGGTACATGGATGGTTAGCGAAGGAGTTCGAAGCGAGGGTAGTGGAAGGGTAGTGCTACCCTTCCCTTACCCTCCATGGTGGGTAGATGGATGGTAAGCGAAGGAGCTCGAAGCGAGGGTAGTGGAAGGGTAGTGCTACCCTTCCCTTACCCTCCATGGTGGGTAGATGGATGGTAAGCGAAGGAGCTCGAAGCGAGGGTAGTGGAAGGGTAGTGCTACCCTTCCCTTACCCTCCATGGTGGGTAGATGGATGGTAAGCGAAGGAGTTCGAAGCGAGGGTAGTGGAAGGGTAGTGTTACCCTTCCCTTACCCTCCATGGTGGGTAGAGCGTGGGTTGACGGAGGGTTACTACCCACCATGGAGGGTACTACCCTTCCTTTACCCTCCGTCTACCCACCACGGAGGAGTTTATTTTTATCAGGGTTTTGTTTCTATGCAGTAGTAACAAAATACTTGTGTGTCACATCCTGGTAGAATACAAGATAGGAAATATAGAATTTAAATAATTAGTATATTAGGTACTTTCCAGCTAATAAGGCATGGTTTTTCACAGCATGTCCACCTGCATCTTAAAAATACTTATGTTGTCTGTTTGACGTGCGTGGGCAAAACTAGGGTGCCTGGTATATGCCAGTGCATCTTATTAGCCAGAAAATAAGATAATTTTCCAAGTACCCTCCATGGTATATCATTGATTAAAGTATTACTTATTATCCAATAAGGGTGCATATGATGATTAGGGAAGTATCAAGAAAGTATGCAATCATCCAAATTTCTAGCCTTAAAGTTTATTAATTAAAATTAAATAAGTTTTACAAGTCAGTTGAACTTTGCTAAGGTCATGTTGGTTGGCCTTCATAATGTGGAAGTTAAGAGTAATGCCCATGCCGCAATTGATGACAACCAAAATGTTTGTGGCAGATAAAATAGTGTACATACTTACATTAGTATTTCAATGCTAGGATTGGTTTACTGCTGCCCTCCATCTGCCCTATTCATTGTTAATTCCCTCACACCCTGATATTTTTTCTCTTGATTTGCCTTATTTACTTATCCCTTGGTCTTCCTCATGGGACCTTCCCTTCTATTATATTTCGTACTGATTCATTGTGCCTCAAGGTATGTCCAATTCATCTGGTTCTTCTTTACCAAAGGTTTTCCATACTGTCCTTTCTTAGCCTGCTCTTCTATACACCTCTTTGTTCCTCATTTTATCTGTCCATGTAATCTGCAAAATTCTCCTCCAGCACCATGTTTCAAAGGCTTCGATTCTTTCTGGTGATCTTCTTTCCCGATGTTCCATGTCTCAGAACCATAGAGTGCCATGCTCCAAATGAATATTTTGATGAAGTGCTTCCTTGTATGCAGCCATAGGTTATTTGAGCACAGTAGTTGTCTCTCCTTCATAAACACCTTAGTTTGTGCTCTTCTTTGCGCCCAATGTCTAAATCACAGTTCATTATTGAAGAACTTGCCTGCCTGCAGAGCGTGATTCAATGAGCTTTTCTGTTTTGAAGCGTGGATCACAAGCCCACTGTGTCTGATCTTTTTGTTTTGGTTTATATTTTATGAGTTATTTTATGTACAAGAGTTGATTTACTTTTACTAGTAAGATATCGGCATTTGATGCTTTATTTAGGCTTCATTTCATGTACAAGAACTGATGTACCTGCACTTCGCATTGATCCTTTAATGGAAGGTTATAAAAGACACTGTCTTTTGACATTCTTAGCTCTTTAGTTTTCAAAAGAGGTGATCTTTAAAAGTCAGGGAAAAATCTGTGTTTTGCTCTGGAAAGTCTGAAAAAAATGTCAGGGAAAATCAAAACTGGCAATGTGTATCAACCCTGTATTATACCTACCATGCTTTGATATTCATCAATTATAATGAATCAATAAGGCTTCGGGAGCCAATTAAGTTTCTGTTGAGTCAATTTAAAAAGACCACACATGTACAAACAAACACATGTACAAAATAATTACAATTATTTTTCAAAGGAAGGAGAGTGGGAACTACCAGAGTGATGGGTATAGGGAACCTATATTATATAGCAGTGCAGATGAAAGAATCCATGAGGGTAGCTCTGATATTGAATTGGAAAAGTGGTAAGAGGGTATTAGATAATCAGGTAAGTGGTAGGATTCTAGTGAAGTGATAAAATAAGTAAGAATCACTGGTACTAGTATTTTTAGTATGGTAGCCAGTATTAAATGACTTCCAATGATAAATTGCTTGCCTGTATTTGAAATACTGATGGCCATTAATGGAATAACCAGAATAACTTTCCCAGTATGAAAATCACTGATGCCAGAATGTCAATAATGATGACAAATTCAATAATAATGATCACGTCATCATCATCGGTCAAGAATCCTAGAATTGGTTTGACACAGCCATCCACTCGATTCTTCAATCGGCCAACCTCTTCATATTGACGTAGCTCCTCTCCTTTACATTCTTCACCACTTGCTCCATATACCTCATACGAGACCTGTCTTTTCCATTCTTCCCGTTAACAATGATAATACAAGAGTAAAATCAATTACACTTAGTTTGTCCACACAATTTTTATTTGGTACAGGCCAACCAGTTTCAATCAACACTGTCGTGTCATTCTCAAGGGTCAAATACAGAGGTTTCTTGTGGTGGTTCCTATTTATGTTGTATCCAGGGGGAGGATTTGGATTGGTATATGGGGTCGCAGTTTGTAAGGGGGAAGGATGACTAAGGTAAGTGGCGCTATGAAGTTGTGGTTGGAGCATTTGGCTGAGCGGCGGCATTACATTCTCTTGGGGGAGGTTCAGGAACTAGGTAAAGAGGAGAATTGTGTCGGTAATGGAACCACCTCATTGCATAACCTCTTACCATAATTTTTAGCATGTGTCAAGATTTCAAATTTCTCAAATCCAGCTTTGCGCCTTTGTCACATGCATGTAAATCATCAATTTTGAAATCCAACCCGATTAAAATTACATAAATGACTGGCCAAAACATATTTGTTGTCACAATCAATAAAATTTAAAGAAAATTTGAATTTAATAATGAAATTTTAAATCTTATTGAAAATAAAAAAATTAAATTCAATAAGATTTAAAATATTCTTTTGTCCTAGCCCTAAATTTACATCCCGTGCGTCCCACATAAACAATTACAGCCATTTATAACACAGCTGTGTTACCTATACTTACTAGTACCTATAACTCATACACATCACTTTTATCTTCGGAGTTACTGTTGTCCTTAAATTAAAAACTTATGCCTCCAAGAGTTGAATAATTATAAATACGTACTTTAGTGGGTTCAAATCCCAGGCAAGAGCCCTTCTGTACACCCCCATCTAAAATCCTTGCAAATTGATTTTCCGGGTGTCAGAACTTCGTAAGAAATCGCAGGTGGCCCAGGGACCCTACCCTGAATGTGTGAATTTCACACGCCATTGGCTTAGTACGGGGTGAGCTCTACTCTCACCTATCAAAACCAACCTTCGGGTTGAATCGCTGAGTAAGAGAGTGAGCATTCACCCTTCTCAATACATTATGGATTTTGTGAGACAGATGTTTCACAAAAGGCACTTTATTTGGTTTCAGAGGGTGTGGGTGAGTAAAGGACAATCAACAATCTAATTGTTCGCTTTTGTTTTTTTTAATGTGAAAATAAAAGGCTCACAAGCCTAATTAGACATGACTCAAAGGTGCTGAACGGGCCATGTATAGATGACAATAAACAGCAGAGGATCTCCAGGATGGCAATTTTAATTTAGAAGAAAGGGCAAAAGAGAATAATTTTGGCACAGATGTTACATGTAGAGAAAGGGATAACCGCAAAATTGTTGTCTCGGTGGATTTAGTAGCTCAAGAAGGTCTCATTTGAGATGTATTGAGTAAGTATGTTAAAGAGAGAAACATTAATGCAAGTATGTGGATGGTTCTGCATTTTTTACTTAGCAATTTGGTGCTATTTTTACTTAGCACACATACATATTTAAATTGGCAATATGGCTATTGTGGTGATGATATAATATGGAAACTTTTATTCAATTTAAGCTTGCATTCACGGTAAAGTCCTATAAAAATGTCAAGCAAATTTTTGAAGTTCAAAAATCGCGCAAAATAAGCGAAGAGTTTCACTTTTCGGAAATGACGAAATAAGTATGCAGTGCCATCTGCCGTATAATTATTCACTGATCGGGGCTGGTGGACGTAAATGCTGAGATCACACGTTGAATTCCCGTATTTTAGAAAGATATTTTGTAATTCTCTGCAAGGCAACGTAAAATAACCATCGAGTAAGTGATCTTTATGTATATCCATCTTAACATCATACATTGATGAACCGAATGTTTTGTGTATGTGATGTGTAGCATATGTTTCCATAACAAAACTGTTTCTATTGACAGAATGCCGTCAGAAAATGAAAATAAATCTTGGGCTGATTATGTTGATGATGATGCCGGTGTTCTGCCTCCACCATCCGAAGTGATATCGAAGGGTATAAAAACCGTGACTGAATACAAGTACGACGAGGAAGAAAAGAAGACCAGAAAGTATGTTAGAACATTTAAGATTGAGAAAAGAGTTGTTTCGAAAACAATCGCTCAGAGAAAGACTTGGGCCAAATATGGGGCATCTAAACATGACAAGCCCGGCCCTAATCCAGCCACGACCATTGTCGCAGAAGATGTGTTTATGCAATTTGTCACCAACAAAGAAGAGCAAGATAAGCAAGATGACGACCCCTTGGAGAAGTTGAAAAACCTGGATCAGGGAGTGGTTAAATGTCGTACCTGCAAAGGTGACCACTGGACGACCAAATGTCCGTACAAGGATAGTGCTGCAGGAATGCTTGCTGATGAAAAAGGACCCGGTACTTCCCTTGGTACGGAAGATAAATCGGCCAAAGGTAGTGCTACAGGCAAATATGTACCTCCCAGTATGCGCGAAGGTGCAAATAAGAGGCGTGACGGTGGACCAATGAAACCTGAAGAGTATTCAAATGCAGCCATAAGAGTGTCTAACTTATCTGAAAATACCCAAGATGCCGATCTTGAGGAGCTGGTTAAACCCTTCGGGCAGATTAGCAAAATGCATCTCGGCAAGGACAGAACGACGGGATTGTGCAAAGGTTATGCTTATGTTCATTACAAAAATAAGGAAGATGCTGCCAAAGCAATTGCCCAGCTTAGTGGCCATGGTTATGACCACCTGATATTAAGTGTGGAATGGTCGAAACCTCAGCAACCCCAGTAATTTTTCAAACGTCAACAGCCTGTTGCATTGCAGTGGTGAATTTTGCCTAAATATTTTTCTTGTGTAATTTTACAATTTGTTGCAGTATCCTTACATTCACGGGTGTTTGATTGGAGGTTAAAACTGGTCATGTATTCGCATTACGCATTATTTGGCGTTATTAGTTAAATTCTGTACATACTGCTTCAATAAATATGTTATTTCAATTTGTTTTGTGTTTTTGTCATCCCAATTTCCGCTCCAGCTATTTTCCTATACTAACTTCAACAAACTGGTAGAATTCCAGCCGACATATTAGTGGTCGTTAAATTTGACTTGCGTAGTGAACCCGCCGGATGTGAGAGAAAATAGTATTGCTTTTATGTGCATTAATTTCTCTGCCGCATGTCAGTTATAATACATTTCTGTGATATGTTCTATATGAATTTGATTGATTTGTTACTTTAGACATCGTGAGACGAAGATTGTTATCGAAGGAGCCCGTATTTAAGCTAACGTGTTGTTACAGATATGGTGTATACTTTTCGTCAAGTGAATTTATTTGGTAAAGATTCCGCCATGGAATATGTATTCGTAGGGCAGTTTCTGGTATAGCATCCGAGTTAGAGAATTATACTTGTTCATCATATACCGTTAACCATGTACAGTTGACGTTTTAGCAATGGGAGAAGGACACAAGAAAAGGTCGATCGACGAAATGATCGAACATATGACTGCGGATTTTCAAAGTAGTGACGGACATTATATTCAATTAGGATTCTCAGCCCCCTCGAACTCCGTTTCCTCTCATTCTTGGTGTGAATCGTACGTTCAAAACTTGAATAGTGCTTCTCACATTCACTGTTATCAGCCCAATAATGTTCACCCTGTTTTTCTACATGACGGGCAAATGCAATTCAAGACCCAACTTCCAAGTATTCCGCCAGCGATTCCACCCAACGTGGAAGTCACTCCAAGCTATTTCAATGTTCACCGGTCTCCGCCGGCAAATTCAGAGAGTATGACATGTGAAAATCATGGTGTTGGCATCCCCTATGTCACTCCAGGACAACCACCTAGAACTTTAGGTGGGTTTGTGCCATATCAAAGTGTTCCAGACCATTCGGGGGATATTCCAAGAAATTATAATCTTTTTGGTGACGGTGAGGTGAGATTAATTCAAGTTACTGATGAAAGTTCAAAATCAAACAATTGGTCGTCATCTGCCAATACGGTTTCCGAATTGATAGATGAGTCTGGCGTTCCCGTTGAAGAGTATGCTATCCCAGACCCTTCTCCTAAGAACACAGAATTGATAGACAACTTAGTGGGGCAATGGGTTCCCACTCCAAGTGGAACGTACAACCCATTCGGCAATCACGGCAGCCCTCCGAGGAATACGGAAGTTAATATAGCGGAAGATTTACCCGCTATAAGAAAAAAGGAAAAGATCGAAATAAATTGTATTCAACCGGGGGAAAAGGCGAAACGTCGCAGTAACGTAGAGGAAAAGATAGTGCGTCCATCGTACTCAGATGTGTTATCGAAAACACCACCAACGAAGAACCATTCCAGCCCGACCTTGGCAAATAAGTGTGTGTCTAATGCCGGAGGAATCTCATCGGAAGGAAAAGGGAAGAATGCAAACGGAGGAATCATAAGAAACAAAAGTGGAGGTGGTCGTAAAGGGTGTCTGAAGAGACAATACTCGTCTGGAAGTGATGAGCAGGTAGTTTCCATTGCTGGTGGTAAACTCAGTCAAGTTCCAGATAATGTTACGGGTTTTATCAGTAAATTCGGTGGCAATGGAGAAGTGGGCAGGTCTTCTGCTGATGCAGTACCACGGAGATGGGTTTCCCTCGATGACTTGGATTGTGGTGACGAAGAAGTTGAAGTCGGTGGCAGAAATGGAAGCATCGCTAAAGGTCAAAGGAACTTAAAAGGAGAGCAGGCTACTGAAGTCCATATTAAACTGAACGCCTCCTCGGAATGCGAGCGTATTAAGAAGGGAAGCAGAGGATTAAATCGGACCAGACCTTTGGGCAGCAACCAGGGTAAATATCACTTTTAACACAATTATTTTTTTTGGACGGGCAATGATGCATTTAAATCCCGAAAGAAATCGCATAATGAAAAATCAATGTTAATAAGTACTTTGCTCGTGCTTGTGAAAGGAACGAGCTATTGATTGTCATCCTTTCATTAATTGACAACCCAATAGTAAGAATTAAAAGTTGAGTTGGCTATCATTTCCGTGGTTTTTTTCATCGGAATCAGCAATCCATGTTCGAAAACTATAAATGAAATCTTGAGTAATGCATTTGAGACAACACTTGTTTAAAATCCTATAATAATAGTGGCATAAGTATGTCATTTGAATAACCTTGTTTGATAATTAATTTCATGTCATCGGGAGAGGCTTAATGAGAAGCCATTTACATAAACAGGCTGTAAAAGTCCACAGTGATGAAGGCTTGCCCTAGTCATTGGAATCTAATTGTTCATTTCTTTACTTAAAAGGTTGTGGTGATGATGCAGTAGACTCTGTGCTGGCCTCCTATACACTTGCCTCAACTACTACTACTTTAAACAATCATAAAGCCTCTGGAGGAGGAGGTAGTGGAGGGAAGAACTCGGGTCCTTCAGGAACCAAGAGACCACTCCATATTAATAACAATTTGGGTACAACAGGAGTCTGGGTGTCGCCAGGTCACTTGAGTGGAGAGAAGAATGTTGTGAAGGGGAGCAGTAGCACTAGTGGAGTGACCAGTGTAGGAGCTGGTGTCTCAAAGAACTGCAAAGCATGTTCAGAAGAGCGGAAAGGTGTGGATTCCTTATCATCTTAAACTTAATTTTCAGGTTGCGTTGTTAGGTTTTCTTATTATGATATTTTCTAGGATACAGGGTTCAATGTTCCCATAAGATATTTTTGAACAGGATATAAGACTATATCTTTAACCCTTACAAACACTCAAATGTGTGCTCCCAGAAGTTATTTGTGTATTTTTCAGTATGTCATGTTTGTCGTTGTTTCAATTAAAAACTCATAATTACTCTATAATTTCACAATTAATAACCAGCCAACTCAACACTTCATTTTATTACATTCGTATCTCTTGACTAAATATGAACAACTCAACAACCTACTATTTAAACATAAAATTGTTACATTAACACATTCAACCCGGAATATTTCTAGTGTGCAATCGTGAAAAACGAAAAGGTTTTTCCTCCACATTAATTTGGCCAATCAATTAAATGTAATTATAAAATTAGTTAAAAAAATTGTTGAATAACCAAACTCAATAATTTATTAAAGACATGAGTTCGCGTCCTTTAGAGAAGTCTTCAGAGAGGTCTTCAGTGAGGTCATTATAGAGGTCATTAACAGACGCGAATGCGCGTCCTTCGGTGTCTTGGCAACGCACCTCGGATGTGCATTCGCGTCCGTCGGGTTGAACGTGTTAAATAAAACTTTCAATACTTCCCCTCAACAAATCAATTTTGGACATTTTAACGTTGACATACAAAAAAATTAATAACCTTTTCACAAAAGATTATCAAATTCAACTCAATCCTAATTCATTAACAAAATTGGAAGTCTTTACTCCCCCTAATGCCTTGGTAAACAAATCTGCTAAATTGTCCACTGATTTTACATATTTAAATGTGACATCCTCTTTCAATGCATTGTTGAATGAAGCAGTACCTTACATCAATATGTTTTGAGTTTTCAGAACCTAGTCCAGTTTCTCCAAATCTTATGGCACTCTGGTTGTCACTCAAAATTATGGTAGGATCTTCTACAAGTTCTAAAAATTTTAATTCTTTTAAATCATCCTTAGCCAAAGAACCTCCTTAACAACTTCACACATGGTGTAATATTCAGCGTCTGCTGTGGATAGATCTGTCACTGACTGTTTTTTGCTAAACCAAGATATTGGTGCCCCTGCCACTTTCACAATGTATCCGGATCTTGATAATCTTTCTCCTTTTACCTCATTTAATCTGCATCACAATACACTTCTATTTTTGATAAAAAATTCTCAAATCTGTAGTCCATTTTAAATACCTTACAATAAGAGTCACATCATTCCAATGCTTAATTTTTGGTTCCTTATTAAACTGACTAACCTTACTTAATGCAAAGCTAATATCTGGTCTGGTGCATTTAGCTAAATACATAAGTTTGCCTACAGCTGCCTGGTATCTCTCATAATTAAACGATTGATTGGAGGATTCAGTCTTGTCATCACTATTAATTGTTAAAGGATTAGATCTAGTGTTTGCTATCTCAAACTTAAACGTTGTTATTACCTCATCGATATATTTTGTTTGGTCAATATATATCTTTCCCTGCTCTTGGGTAACCTGCATACCTAGAAAATGTGACATTCTACCAAGATCTCAGATTTCCAGCTTTGAGTTAAATTTTGGTTTGAATAACTCCACCTCGATTTTCTCCCCCCATACTCCTAAATTGTCTACATATAAAGTAACTATTAGGTTTCCATTTTTGTTCATATACACACACCTATCTTTATGGAGTGTCACTAATCCAAGATCCTTCAATATTAGGTCAACCATCTTATGCCACTCTCTAGCACTCAGTTTGAAACCGCACAAACTCCTTGATGAACTCTTCCCGGGCTCTACACCAGGTGAGTGAATGTAATGCTGCCTTACATTCACTCACCCGGTGTAGAGCCCGAGAAGAGTTCATCAATGCAATTCGCCGGGAAAGCGTGAAATCTTACGTACAAACTCCTTTTCAATTTCCACACCTTGTCTCCATTCCCATCAACAAAACATACCTACAGGTTGCTCTACATATACAGTTTCCTCCAAGGCAATGTTTAAATATGCAGCTAACACATCTACATGATGTATCTCCCAGCCCTTGATAACTGACAATGAACACAATAATCTCACTTTTCTTTTGCACCACTGGGGCGAAGGTTTTGTCGAACTTTGACCTGACCTACACCTTTGACCTGAGTAAAAGCTCTAGCAACTAATCTAGCCTTGAAGAGTTCTATGGAACCATCGAGATTTTGTTTAACCTTAAATACCCATTTAGTTACTATTACAGCCTGTTTCTTCGGTCAGTCTACTATCTCAAAAACATCCCTTTTTATTAGTTGTTCCATTTCCTTCTGCATAACTTCCATCCATTTATCAGACTGATTACTCTTCAGTGCTTCACTTACTGACTTAGGTTCTATTATCCCCTGACAATCACAATCTAAAATAAATAAGGATAATTGACAGGATGAACATATTTTTGGTTTTGGTAGTCTGTTACTCCTCCTCACTTTTGCTTCAAATCTGAATTATACCAGTTAACATCCACATCATCCACTTCAGGATGACTTAAATTTAGAATTAATGGAGTGTAATAATTAGAGATGGGTAAATTACCATAATTTTCAATTGAGGTAATTTACCGCAGCAAATTACGGTAATTTTCCAGTAATTTTAAGTTTTCAGCTGCTAATCCTTATCAGAGGACTCAGAACGAAATCAAATAGCAATGAGATACAAATGCCGATGCTTATATCAAACACATCACGACGTTTATCTATTATAACTCATTAAAAAAATTAAAACTAAGTTGGCAGCCACACACAATTTGCCTCTCTTTTGTCACACTATGAGAAATTTTCATTCCAAAGACATACCTCTGCACAATATGCATTTGTTATTTTACTCTAAATTAATTGGAATTAATCATGGACACGATGTAAACAAAATCGTTTTAGCTTCTTAATTTATGATATCACCCATTCCAATGGTTTCTTAATGAGAAAGAAGTTTTCTAAAAAAAGAACTTTTCTGAAAATTACCGTGTATTACGGTATTGGTAATTTACGAAAAATACCACGGTAATTTATGAAAATTACCGCGGTAATTTACCAAGTAATAATCAGTTCTAGTAATAATCATCTATTTCCTACTCATCACACTATAAAAACATTTGTACCACTTTCCTCAGATAACATAGACTCATTGAAATCATTTATAGCCAACATATCAGAATCAGCAATAACACAATCTTTAGTTTCATTATCAGTAATTCTATCAACCACAGGTTCAAGATTCTTTTCACTACTCACCTGAATATTAGGGATATTCATATCAAATGTTAATTTTTCAGCATATGGAAAACTTTGCTCATTGAATTTTACACTATGCACAGTTGTGAACTTTTGTTTAGATGGTAACCATACCTTAAAACCTTTGACTCCTTTTTCAAAACCTACAAATATATATGAAATACCTCTGGCTTCAAATTTGTTATTACCCTTTTCATATAGAGTATCTTTGCAACCAAAAACTTTTAACCTTTTGTAATCAAACATAGTTACATCTCGTCCTTCCCATAAAGCTAATGGAATCTGATTGTCTATCGACCTAGAAGGGCACAGGTTTCTTACTGTACATATGTAATTGCTTCAGCCCAAAAACTCGCAGTTAAACCGGATTGTATTAACATGCATCTTACACCATTAGCCAAAGTTAAATTTACTCTCTCTGCCACCCCATTCTGTTGAGGTGACTCTTACACGGTTTTTCTCCTAGAGATCCCTTGTTCCCGTAAAAAATCATTAAATTCTTGATTAATGTATTCGCCTTCACCGTCAGTTTGTAACGCCATTATACTTCTTCCTTCTTTATCATTTTCAACTAATGCCTTAAAAATTTTAAAATGCTGGAATACCTCTGATTTGCTTTTTAGGACGTACATAGTTAAATATCTAGAATAATCATCTACAAACGTTAGCACATACTGGGAACCTCCTAATGATTTTGCATTTCCCCATGACATCGCTATGAATTAGTTCTAATGGTTGGGTCAATTTTCAGTTACTTGTTTTTGGGAACCCTTTCTTAGTGGCCTTGCCTAAATTACAAACGTCACAGCTGTCATCTAATTTCCCTTTTATTTCTAATATTGGGATTTTCTTTATACCCTCTTCATGCCAATGTCCAAGTCTATTATGCCATTGCATTACACTACTTAATACTACTGCATTATGAATTTCATTTTTGTCACTATCTCTATAATTTTTGGATTCTTCACACCATGTCGACACCATGGCCTTGTTCAACATTGCTTCTAGTATTTAAGTATGTCCCTCTCTCTCTGGAGCTTGAAAAATATCCTCTCCTTGTTGCAACCATACCTTAAAACCTTTGAACCTTCCCACACAGAAATCAGCAAAAGTTTCGCTTGAAATTCCCTTTTTCACCAACTTTGAGTGGGATATAAGGTTATAATTGAAATCTGGTACATATAAAACAGCTGTAAGTTCCAAAATTACGTTACCACACTTAGATGCTAACTCTACTCGTACCATTCCCATTCCTTCCACGTCAACACTGCCCCCCATATGTAGGTAGCCTTTAATTGGTTTTAATGAAATAAATGCTTATTTATCCTTGCAAATGTAGTCAGTCGGTGCGTTGTCCAATATCCACTCATTGTCTTTCATTCTTTTAGTCGTCAAATTCACTGCATTTATACATGATATCGTCTTCATGCCGCTACATACAGATTTAGGGTCATAATCTTCTTTCCCCTTTTTCTTAATACCTTTATCTCTATTTTCCTCGTAATCTCTAACGAAATGACCACTCTCTCCACAATTGAAACATTTTCGACACTTTCTATCATCATTGCTTCCATTTTTATGCTCCATCGGTGGCCTGGTTTGGATTGGGTGATAACCGCGATATCTGCCCCGTTGTCCTCTCCATCCTTGGTTGAAATTTGATGTCAGTGCTCCGTGTACAGCCTTTTTTTCGTCACAGGCCATCTCGTCTTCTTGCAATAATACAGCTTTAACTTTTCTTGTTGATAGCTCCTTGTCACCACCCAGAATTGCAATGGTGACTCTGTGGGTATCGGTAAGACCTGCAAGGAATAGGCCTGCCAACTGCTTGTTGTTGAGCTCTAGTCCATATCCTGCACTTTGGACCATTCTGTTTAAACCTTGTATCTCAGCCATATATTGATGCATCGTTTTGTCCGATGTTATAAGTACGTTCATCATTTGCTTCATGACCTTCAGGCATTTGGTCAATGTAAAAGACGTATGGATTTCCTTTAGGATGTTCCAAGCGTCCTTTGCAAATTCATCTTCAACATATTCCTTAGATACGTGTTTAAGTAGGAATGCTAGGGCCTTGCGATTCAGTCATGCTTCATTTCAGTTGTGATCGATATTTAAATCATCAACTCGTTCTTCATCAAACCTGGGGTCAATGGCATTCCAACAGTTCTTTTCTTAATTCAGCTTTTGCTACTTTGGACCAAGAATAATAATTTGTAGTATTTAGTTTTTCCATTCCATATTTCGTTGTCTCTCCGTCCATCTTGATGTTTCTTTTATATTTTTCACTGGCCGTCTCTTCTTTCCTTTCCGCACTTTGTAACAAATTTTTTTGTTCTCAATTCTTTTTTATTCTTCACTGAGCGCCCTGGGCCCATAACCTGTTGTTGTTTCAATTAACAACTCATAATTACTCTATACGTTCCCAATTTATAACCAGTCACCTCAACACTTCATTTAGTACATTCGTCTCTCTTGACTACTTATGAACAACACAACAAACTACTATTGAAACATAAAATTGTTTGTTATATTAAATAAAACTTTCAATAATTTTAAATTAGAATAACCTAATTTACTGTATATTGCCCAGAAGTCCTGGACAGAAATATGGATGATGCTAACTGTCCGTTCATTGTTTATTTTCTTTGATTAATGCAATTTAAGTTAACTACTTTTCCTCATATAGTGCATTAACCTTGAAAGTTTGGCTGTTTCCATATGTCTTCAATGCTAAACTCCTGTAGATGCTAAATTTTATAAATTTTTTTCTGCTTTTCTGTTCTGTAACATTGATCTTGGTCAATCCCAGTGCTAATAGTAACAGGTTTTCTATTAGAATCATAACTCACCGTTGTGTAGGTCTGTCATGTGGTTTGCATCACTGATGAACACCACTCTCCAGCCTGTCCAGTTTTTTTTTATTGTTATGGTTTCATCTCAAGAATACCCTTACCCAATTCTTAATATAATTTAGCTTTATTTCAAAATTTTCACCTTGTATTTCACTTATTCTTGGTCACAGTCGGAAGACTGACTGACTTATTAGTAAAGTCTGATTAGTAGTACTTTTTCATCTGCAAATCAAACAGGCAGTAGGATACTGTGTTTGGCAAAACTTAATGGAAAATACAGTTATGCATGATAGTGGAACAAAATCACTGTAAATCTTACTGTGTGTAAAGGAGTTGAATTTAAAAAATGATTTATTCATTCTATAATTACTTAAGCTGAGTTTTATATCACTTTTATAGGTTTTTCAGTTGACGTATATTTGATACTAAAGTGCACTTGCTCTGTACCTGCCTTTCCTTAGTAATTTTTTAAAATTTAAAGCAAAATTCCATTGCTGTTACGAGGTGGTCCATTTACTTTAGGGAAACTCGTACTAAAGTTTTAAGTTCTTAAATCTTTGTCTAACTATGATATAACCTAATAGGAATCTTTTTGTAACTTGTGGTAATCAGCACCATTTACAGTGAAAGTAGTGTGCGTGCACAAAAGGAATTGTGGAGAAAATGGCAATTTCTTAATATGGTTATATTATCTGTAAACAGTAGGAAATAGTGTTTCTTCTTGGAAAGCATATATATATATATATGTATTATGCCTTCGATAACCAATTCACTTGGATTTCTGGTTTGGAAAGTTCTTATCCTTGTGTGTCTGATAGGATTAATGGCTGTAAAGAATGAGTTGACCATAAATTGGTTACTAGTTTATCATATTTTACCATTAAGTACACATTTTCTCATCTTTAGTTTTTTATTTTAAAAATGTCTTGGGGTTCATATCTATTTCTACAGCTACATCTCCTTCCTCATCGGGCTCAAGTTCAACCAAAGGCTCTGGGGGTGAAGGCAGTAGGAATGTTGGGGGTGGTGGAACATCTTCCCGTGGTCGAAGTGGTGGTTGTTGTTCAAGTGGTGGGGGAGGCCAGGGAGCACCTCAGCCCCCCCCTCCACCTGAGCGATCCTCAAGAGAGTCCCAAATTGGGAAGAGAGGTCAGAGGAACCGTAGAAGAGAAGGCCAAGCCCCACTCAGTGAGTAATGTAATGGTGAAGGAAGGGGTTTGTTAACTAATAATTAGCTAGGTTATCTAGTCTTTTCTAGCTGGTTTTCACCCTCCCTGCTCCTTAGTATGTATTGCAAGACATTGTGGTGGCAAGATATGTTGCTTCCAAAAATTTCAGTTTTAACTTTTTTCATCATTTAAATTATCACATAATGGTCACTGCTACGTAATATGTTTTTGTGGCTAATGTTATTATTTTGTGCATTTCCCGTTATTGTAGGAAAATTCATCGTTCTATAAAATTGCACAGGTAGATCAATATAAATTACCTTGGGAATTATGATAAAAACTGATCATTTTTAACTTTTCCTAAACTCAGGAGGGGCTTTAATATTGTGTTAATATATGTAATATTGTGTGTGTATTTTACCTGCATACTGGGATAGCTTTTAGCTGGTTGGTATCTGTTGCTTTTAGGGATGTGTCGATTCTGGATACCTATTCTTGATACCACCGATTCTTGAGGATTGGTATCGGTGTCGAGAATCAATCACCTAAAGTTGATACCGATACCATCGATACTAGGGATGGTCGGATCGGATCCGTCGGTTCCAAGGATCTGCAGGTCTATCATTTTACTCGGATACTAAGACAGAGTAAAATCGGATCCGGATCATAGGTTTCTAATTTTTGCAGCTTAGTGATCGAAGCATCACCCTTCGGTACCAGGTGCAGGAGATATCGACAAGGAGAGTTTGTGTGATTCAGATCACGAAATTAGATAAAAAATTTCCAACACCTCTAGAAGCAAAATAAAGAAATATAACTTTTTTCCCCATTACCCCGGCATAGCAAGAAACAAATACTTATAATGTCACGCGGGTAGCCTACATTTGCCAGGATCAGGCTAACTTCGAGAGCTAGTGTAAAAAAGGAAGTTTGATCCCTATCTCAGTTTAATATTTTATTTCAGTCAATGCATCGAAAATGTTATCATTCAATTTAAAGTCCTGAATACTCACTTTTTTATTCTTAGATTGTTAAAATTAGATTTACGAATGTATCACTAAAAAATTAGGGATGGTTGGGTTGGATCCAAAGACCAATGGATGTTTCATTTAATTCGCTACTGAAATCATGTCCGAATACTATAATATCATATCTGGATCGGATATTTTTAAATTTTGCGGCTTAGTGATCAATGCACCCCACGTATGGAGTGTAGGTACGGTAGATACTGACAAGGAGAGGATTGTAACTCAGGTCACGGAATGAGATGAAAATTTTTCCGTGTTACTAGAGCTAAATAAAGAAATACATGTCTTGGCTTTCTTTCTCCTCCACAGTCCTTGATGTGCGGGAAAAAAATAAAGCATAATGGCACGTGGATTCACCAGACTCACATGAACCGATGATAATGAAGTTTTTAAAAATGCAGTGAGCTAGTGTTCTGCCATTCGCACATTCAATCCTTAACACTCATTAGTAATGCTGTATTCGTAGAGTAAGGAAAGCAGACATAAAAAAAATAGATTATCGGAAATTTTAAGTCAATATATGTCAACAAAGTGCCTAAATAAAAATAAGAAAATTTGGCATTAGTGAATGTGATTGGAGAAATATTTTTTCAGAATTAAAACCATGGAAACAATACGTTAACTTTACAGTGTAATTTTGAGTGATGCATTTGTAAATCTAGTTAAAGCGATAAAAGTACACAAAAGTTAGTATTCGATAAAAGGGTTGGAAATTAAGGATGATAAAATTTTTGATTAAATTGCTGAAAGAAAACTTTTAAACATCGATAAGAATCAAACTACATTACCTGCAGTACAATACCCCACTCTACTGTTGTCGGCTTACCCCAGTTCAGATAGTGCAGGCTCCCTGTATATCATTCTACTTTTTTCCTTGGGATCCCAGGCCAATGGAGAAAATAGCCATGAGCAAGATTTCTTTATTTTCCTCCTAGTAGCATGAAAAAAGGCTCATCTCATTTCATGATACGAGTTACACAACCTCTCCTTATGAGTATAAAACACAAAATTATATTTTAAGGGTTATTATTAATAAAACCTTGCAAAATTACTAGTTTAGCAGCTTGGAATATTCTATAAAAAATTTTTCATCCTAAAAATGGTATCCCCAGATATTCCATAAATGGAATATCCTGACCGCATTCAACTGTTTTTTGTGTTTCTGAAAAAGAATTTGAAAACATTCAAGGATTTGATTTACAACAGCAAACCAAGTTAATGTAGGCCGATTGTGCACTGATTTAATTTTAGGATTTTGATTTTGTTTATTATTTAATATTCTATATTATATTATTCATGGCTTGTGACATGCTTGGAAGTCTTTTTGTATAATTACATTAATACCTTTCTGGATAGAGGGTGATTCAGTATGGCATCATTAGGATCTTATATTTAGAAAAATAATTCAAATATGTATTAAAGAAATGAACTTATAATGTTTTTCTTTAACTACACTTAAAAGAATAGTTGTACAGGATTAAGAAATGTATTTTTTGATGAGTATGTGATAAGGAAAGTGATCTTTATATTGGAAGTAAATACATCCCTTGTAACACAGAAGATGTATTAGCTGTATTCCATCTTCGTATTTGCTGTATACAGTGGAATCCTGGTATAACAAGTGCTCATAATCCCTCGGAAATCACTCGCTAAATTGAGCGCTCGTTATATCCGAAGGTGTTGAAAAAACCCACCTAATTCTCATAGCCGTTAGTATTTACAGTTTTTCTTTTGTTTACATGATATTTGACGAAGGTAAACGGCAAAAAAGTCATTTCAGGCACAATCTGGTAGAATATCAACATATTTCATGAAAGAAACAGGACATTTTTCATTATATAAAACATTAATTCCCCTAGTTTCGGTGTTTTTCTTCCAGTTCTATTTTTCGATCGCCGAAGAAAGCTGTAAAGACAGCGTAACTAGTCGGAATTAAAATATTAGGTATACTGTGGAAATTTTTGGATAATTTTGCGAATATGTCATGACGATAATATCAGCTTTGTCGAGTTTTCGAGTGTTAACCGGTATGTCCATCAGTTGATTTTGAGTTTTTGAAATTGAAGATATATCGTTGCTTGATAAATATCATCTTATCATGCCCCGATATTTAATCGGGGCACGTTAAGATATCGGGAAACGATAAATATCACGATCACGATAAATATCGTGATAAAATACCATGATATCGCGTCCCGATAAAATGTCACAATATCCCGCCCCGATAAAATATCACGACATATTATCACGATAAAAGAAAGTGATATTGCGCTCGTTCAAATATCGCGTAATCGCGCCCGATGAATCATCGTGATATTGCGCCGGTTAATTGTGTTGTAAAAAGACAGCCGTTGGCTTGGCCTTCGCTTAAGCTGGAGCAAGTACGTCACCTATCAGACCACTGAAATTGAAAGAGAGAGTGTGAGAGAACTGCTGAGAATTTGAATTAGCAGATAGCAGAATAGTAAGTTTTCAAACGTACTTGCTCCAGCTTAAGCGAAGGCCAACTCAACGGCTGTCTTTTTCCAACACAATAAACCGGCGCAATATCACGAAGATTCATCGGGCGCGATTACTCTACATTTGAATGAGTGCAATATCACGATCTTTTATCGCGATATTTATCGTGATAATATATCGTGATATTTTATCGGGACGCGATATCATGTTATTTTATCATGATATTTATAGCGATATTTATCGTGCCCCGATTATCAATATCGCCCATACCTAGACCTTACTCCCTCTCCTACTCTCATCTTGCTCGTTGTCCGCCAACTCCCCTCCCACTGATGCCTGGGCCTAACAAAAGAAGAACGTAAAAAGGGAGTGCGCCGAGCGTACTGAAGGCCATAAATCGCGATATTTATCCCCTATATCTTATCCTGCCCCGATATCTTATCGTGCCCTGATAAAATATCGTGGAACGATAAGACGATATTTATCATCACGATATGAGTTATCGTTATCACCACCTTACGATATGCTAAAATTATCATATCCCGATATTGAATTATCAATATCACCCATGCCTCGACCTAACTCCCCTTCCTACTCTCATCATGCTCGTTGTCCGCCCACTCCCCTCCCACTGATGACTGGGCCTAACAAAAGAAGAACGTAAAAAGGGAGTGCGCCGAGCGTACTGAAGGCCATAAATCGCTAATGTTTGGACATAATTGGCTCTAGGTGTTGTAGATATGGCACACATCTTGTATTTTTAGTTTAATTCGCAGATAATACAAAATACAATAGTTTATTTTTGCTAGGTGGCGTATTGCCCTCGAGAGATATGTCGTAATACCGAGCGTATACCGTGGAAGGAACTTTTTGCCTCGCTATATCCGCTTTATTTTACATGTAAAACATAGGCCTTTTGGCGGTACAAAGACAATCACTCGCTATAACGTGATTCTCGAAATAAGCCGTACTCACTATACCGAGCTTCTACTGTATTTGGTTCAAAAGTCCTCACATACATCTGTGTTACAGATGTATTCCATGATGGAAATTTTATGTATATGTACATGAAATTTACATATTGACAGTTGGAGGCCTAAAAACGAAATTGAGGCTGCACAAAATCGACTAAAAGACCTTTTTGCTGTTTTTAACATGTGCTGTGTTATACTCGTTAATTATTGTAAAAACATTAATTAATGGCTGACAACAATGTTTTTATTTGGTTTATACAATCATTTCCAGGTGGTGCTAAAAGATATTTATGTAGGTAGTTTAAAAACCCGAATAGGTGGTTCAGCTTAATATTGCAATTGGGATTATTACCCAGTTAACATCATACATTATGTCAGCCTTCATATCTTCGCCTGCTCACTTAACACCAATATCGTATATCCTGTCTACGTTTGTGTACCTACTGAACGACGCCACCTTATTAATTTCAAAACCATAATACAGCTGCTTAATAGGACTCTTCGTTGGCATCATTGTACTCACGATTAGTAACTTTAAAAGACTAATACTGCGGTGATTTCTGCCCTTGTAACGTTTCCCCGATATCCATTTCACGGGTAAAAATATGTACAGCCAATATATATATGCATGATTGATATTCTATTCATGCTAGGCGAGATAAATTAGACTTTTATTGCTTCGGTAACTATCACTTAGAACCTATTGACAGGGTACAGGGAATAGAGTGAAATGGTACTGCTACACATGTAATTGACTCAGCAACTAATTTTAATGAATAACGTACATTACCAATGTCATGTTTTCATAGGTCTGCTGTTATGATCGTATATTTTCAACGCAATGAATTTCAAATCGAGTAAAACGTTGATGAACAAGATGATACAATCACCACTGTTTATTTAAAAAAAAATATGCGCATAGCACAAGAAAGTTTCGTGCATACCTTTATAACTTACGCATGATTATCGGCATGAATTGCAAATGGGCGTTTGTATGATGCTAAACCATTTACCGACGAAAACTGGAGGTGATGAGAACCTAACAGTTCGGTCAGTTGAATATATGGGAATGCACTTTTTATAATTGCTGTAGGAGTACTCCAAAATATATATGTAAAAAAATATCTTACACATATGTATTCGTCTTATGCTTGCTTCAGTTCTTAATTGACAAACGATATTTATTCCTTCAAAGAATACAGCAACATTCGTAGAGCATGCAAATGCGTGCAAATTATGTTTTAACAGGATAATTTCATAGGACACATTGAATTTTTGATTTACGTAGAAAATACTGATGTATTCCAGCACAAAAATGCCTCAAATTTCCATGTTTTTCTGATGCATGCACACATCAATTTTACATATGGAAATTAGATGTATTTTAGAATAAATTTAAATGACCGCCATATTCACGATTCGCTCACTTCAGTTCTTATTCACAGCCCATGTCAATTTAAACGATATTAAAATCTTCATAAGAAAACAGCTGCATTCATGGGACATGCAAATGGGTCCAGATTACTCTTTAACAGGATAATTTCATTGGAAACATCGAATTTCTCATTTAAATCAAAAATAAAGATGTATTCCAGCAAAAAAATACATTATACAGTGTAATCCCGCAATAACGAGTGCTCCTAATCCCTCGGAAGTCACTCGCTAAATCGAGCGGTCGTTATATCCGAAGGTGTAGAAAAAACCCACCTAATTCGCACAGTCGTTCATATTTACAGTTTTTCTTTTTTTCCGTGGTATTTGACGAAGGTAAACAACAAAAAAGTCATTTCAGGCAAAATATGGTAGAATATCAACATATTTCAAGAAAGAAACAGACATTTTCCATTATATAAGACATTAATTCCCCTAGTTTCGGTTTTTTTCTTCCAGTTCTTCTATTTTTCGATCGCCGAAGAAAGCTGTAAAGACAGCGTAACTAGTTGGAATTAAAATATTAGATATGCTGTGGAAGTTTTAGGATAATTTTGCGAATATGTCATGACGATAATATCAGCTTTGTCGAGTTTTCGAATGTTAACCAATACGTCCATCAGTTGATTTTGAGTTTTTAAAATTGCCGATATATCATTGCTCGAAAAATATCGTCTTATCGTGCCCCGATATTTTATCGGGGCACGTTAAGATATCGGGAAAAGATAAATATCGCGATCACGATAAATATCGCGATAAAATACCATGATATCGCGTCCCGATAAAATATCACGATATCGCGACCGATAAAATATCACGATGTATTATCACGATAGATATCAGGATAAAAGAACGTGATATTGTGCTCGTTCAAATATCGCGTAAACGCACCCGATGAATCATTGTGATATTGCGCCGGTTAATTGTGTTGGAAAGAGACAGCCGTTGGGTTGGCCTTCGCTTAAGCTGGAGCAAGTAAGTCACCTATCTGTCCACGCAAGTACGTCAACTATCAGATCACTGAAATTGAAAGAGAGTGTGGAGAACTGCTGAGAATTTGAATTAGCAGATAGCAGAATAGTAAGTTTTCAAATGTACTTGCTCCAGCTTAAGCAAAGGCCAACACAACGGCTGACCTTTTCTGACAGGATTAACCGGCGCAATATCACGATCTTTTATCGCGATATTTATCGTGATAATATATCGTGATATTTTATCATTTATCGCGATATTTATCCCCCGATATCTTATCCTGCCCCGATATCTTATCGTGTCCCGATAAAATATCGTGGCACGATAAGACGATATTTATCATCACGATATGAGTTATCGTTATCACCACCTTACGATATGCTAAAATTATCATATCCCGATATTGAATTATCAATATCACCCATGCCTCGACCTAACTCCCTCTCCTACTCTCATCATGCTCGTTGTCCGCCCACTCCCCTCCCACTGATGACTGGGCCTAACAAAAGGAGAACGTAAAATGGGAGCGCGCAGAGCGTACTGAAGGTCGGAAATCGCTAATGTTTGGACATAATTGGCTTTAGGTGTTCTACATATGGCACACATCTTGTATTTTTGTTTAGATAGCAGATAATACAAAATACAATAGTTTATTTTTGCTAGGTGGCGTATTGCCCTCGAGAGATATGTCGTAATACCGAGCATATACCGTGGAAGGAAGTTTTTGGCCTCGCTATATCCACTTTATTTTACATGTAAAACATAGGCCTTTTGGCGGTACAAAGACAATCACTCGCTATTACACGATTCTCGCAATAAGCCGTACTCACTATACCGGGCTTTACTGTATTTATCTATGTATTCCATTGAATTTATACATATGTTTATATACATGGAAAATACATGACTTTTCCATATGTATATCCTAATGCGTGCTGTAAGGAAATTAGCTATTGCATCCGTAAATCTTGATCCAGGATAATTTTACATAACCACACAATGAATGGGAAGTTGATTTTTTCTACTGTATTAGGGTGGCGATCGTCAGGGAAAACCTGGAATTATCAGGGTATTTCGAATTTCGAAACTGGGTTAGGAAATTCTCATTATTTTTCTACCTTAACGTTTATCGGGCAGTCTTTCCCACCCTTTATTTCACCAACTAAAACTAATGTCCGTCGCTGACATGCATAGAATAAGCCCTGTCAATTTGTTGAACATTCACTAGTAAATATTAGGTAATTAGTTGTGAATCAGTCGTACATGTATCCCTTTTGTGTATCCTTAACGTGATATTTGCCTTGTAGTGTTAAAATTCATGATCACCATGTATCTCATCACAAAAAACCCGAGGCTATGTTGTTTGGAAGATTTTTACCTCTTGTAATTTTTAACTTCCGAGACTCGAGGTCCAGAGGCAGCTGGAGCACACTAGCTCGTAGTAAATACGTGCTTGCTAAAAATACGAGATGATGATTATTAGAATGGTTATACAAGTACGATCACACGTGTAAACAAAATCTTACGTACGATCTTCGATTCCCATACCCCCTTCGTGAGACAGTAATAAGAGTCCTCCTCCTTTCCCCACCTCGATTTAATTATGAAATGGCCCCTTAGCTCCCTCTTGAAGCAATTTAGCCAGGTCACAAACCACCTCAAATATGATATTCCTGAATATGATGTTGCCGTTGCTAATTGCCTCCTGTTTTCCCTCGCAGTGACGCACTTACGTTTTGTTTGTATATACAAATCGTCAAGTTGCTAAAACTTACGCGGTCCATTAATGCAACATTGTTCTTTTGGATGATCCCATGTTAGCTTTATTAAAAAGCCAACATTTCCTCTCCGTTGCCGGAGACTATTAGAGGTGAGCTTTATGACTTTGAGATAGGAACGCCATCAGCTCTTCCAAGTGACAAGATGAAGCTAGCTTTGGGGTCGCATGCAAGCACTCGTGTCGTGATGCTGGTGTCACTGGTGCGGGTTGCTGAGCGGAATAAAGTATGGAGAACATTTGTCCTTGACCAATGCCAACCGCCGAGGTAATTGGGAGGATACGTGACATTGTAGTATTATGTAAAACATCACAACTGATGGCATCGCATGGCTAAAACTCGCCTAAATGCTTGGGAATAATTTTTTCCCGTAGAAACATCTTCACTCACCATCTTCCCTATGTCTAGGTAGATAGGTCTGTTTAGGTTGTGTTGTCTGTACTTTTCCAATCTAGAGCTATAAGCGGAATTCGATACACTGTTTGGGTTAGCCAAAAACTAAATAAATTTAATTGAAAAACCAAGCAATATGGAAATAATAGCCAGCACAGTGTTATTCAAGACAAAGAGATTACGATTTTTAATAAATGATAATCACGAGTGATGTTATCATGTATGCTACATGCACTGTTTTTACCCTTTTGCGCTGGAGCCTTGCAATGAAAAATGCGAGGGTAAAAATTTGTATTAAAAGTGTGTATAATTTGGATGAGAGTGTAACTTATTAAGGTTTAATATATTTTTCATGAGGGTGTACTTGTAACTTTTAATGTACTGATTTCAGCTTTAACATTTTCTGAGTTTTGACAAATATTTGGTTCAGCAGAAATAAAATATTCCAATAATAGGAAACCTTCAGGCGATCGGTCTGGGAATTTTTTAAGTCAATCAGGGAAAAGTCAGGGAAATCTCAGGGAAGTTAAAAATTGGATATCATTATAGCCACCCTGTATATGTATACTTGTTTTTTGGAAATACAATTGTTGCTGTTTTTCTGTATAGATTAAAAATCCTAAAAGAATACGAAACATGAGAGTTTCTCGTCAAAAATGAGAAAAATATTTAGCACAGCAGGAAATATTTTTTTACCAGAAACAAAATCGCCTTGATCCAGAGAGTATACAAATGTTGGTTTTTGAACAAAAACCTAAAGTAGGCTCAAGGGCATGTATTATGACCTTATATTATTATTTCTTCATGTTTAAAGTTTGAATTATGATTTAGATTAGTGTTTTTATTATTTTTAGAACTAATTATTAATCATATTCAACTTATGACGTGACAGATTGTTTTGAATCTGTTATGAAATTTTTTATTTGATACCAAACATATTTTGTTATAAAACATGTAATTGGTTATTAAACATGCTCATGTAAAAAAAATACAAAACTTTTGTGTTATCAAACAGTTTTTATTTTCATAATGTCCTCATAGTGGAATATCAGGATTTTTTTCCCAAAGTTAATAGTATATTCAAATTTTTTCTCGTAAAATTGTATTTTTAGATTTCATGGAACATTTAATAATAATGTATGGGAAAACTAGGTAAAAAAACGTTTATATGTTGAGGTTGATGGTATCGGTATCGAGAATCAATTTCCAGGAATCGGTATCAAGTATCGAAAAATTTTGGTATCCACTCATCTCTAGTTGCTTTATTCTATATTTCACATTTATACCGTGGAAAATCAGTACAATGAAATCCATGTGATGCAAAAATCAACATTTTGTAGCATCATACATTGTAAGAATAACCTTTTTATGAATTTTTGCTTTTTAATTATTAATTAATTCTTTATCTGACGTTTCTAGCAAGGTTTCATGATAAATATGCAATATATATTAACAGGAGTACAGTGGAACCTCTCTAGTCTGGCATCCTAAAATCCTGCAACTCTATTAATATGGCTCATTTTTGAATATGCTGTTTTTAGTTCATGCATTGTCCACTGCTCCGGATTTTTAGCAGTGCCCACACTGCGATCTGTTTGCTTGGATTTCTTTCAGCCGTGTAAAAAAAGAAAGTAGGTTTCCTTCTTACCGACATGAACAGGTGTTTAGAATGTAACTATGTGACCAAATGGAGGTGTACCCAGTAAAATCAGATTCAAGCTTTCCAGTGCAAGTCACTGCCGAAATGAGTGAATAGTAAACACAAAGAAAGCAAATTCCACTTATTGCCTCCATTTGGCATCAACAGGCATCAGCAATGTAACTAAATGGAGGTGGTCACAATGAAATCTAATCAGAATAGGCATACCACCTCAGGCACCACCTGCCAGAAAATTGACAGGAATGTAAAAGTAATAATAATGAAAGTTGTCGGCCCTGGTGGCGGCGTGTTGAAGTCCTCACCTGCTAGCCTTAGGGTTGTGGGTTCGAGTCCCGCCTTAAAGGATTTTTTCACCACTTAGGACATGGCTGTGTGTGCTTGTCTGTTGTTACATTGATAATAGCCCGGGTTAATACCCCAATGTAAAGGCCTCATGTGCTGTTTTCGGTGGTAGTGGAAAATAAATAAATAAATAAAATATTCTGGCGATGTTTGTATACATCTCCATTGTAAAAGCTGAACTTCTTTATTCTAACACATGGTGTTACTCACTACTTTCTTTGAATGAGCATTATTTAAAAATATTACAAAATTGTTATAATGATTCCAACGGCAAGGTATGTTGGTTACTCTGTGGCTTTCAAGAGTACTTGGAAATTTTTACCAATAACATTCAAGATTATTTTAAGTACTAAGAATGGTAATGTTAGAGTGACTTCAATATGATTTACTTGGTTTTTTGCTTCCCTGATACACAAGTGACTTTCTGCCGTACTGCAAGACAGCATGTGATCCAGTGGGGTACCATCGTCCTGCAGGCTCTTCTTTGGTTCCTTCATCTACTCTCTGATATTCTTTCGCTGAGCTCACACCTTATATGGAATATGTAAGAAATGCCTTCATATCAGTTGTGCCATAGTTTAAAAAAAATTGATGGTAAACTTTTTCATTAGATAAGTTTTAATCAAGAAACTTTTTAGTGCCTTAAGTTTCCAACTGTAATCTATTTACTATGAGAAATACCCAGATCATGTTCAATTGAAGTTCAAATGGATGAAAAGAATGCTATTGAATACTTTTTTTAAAATTTATTATTCCTCAAGATGTTTTTCTATCAATAATTACTTGTAGTCCTAGCATTATATATTGTTAACAGAATAATATAGGTCTCCTCTGTGATTGAGATGCAAGTAATTCAGCTAAAGTTCAAGTATCTTAGCCATCTAATAAAGGAATGGAAAATTGTATTTACCAAAAATGAAGAATAAAATGAATGAATTTCTGTTTAATACCAGTAAGAAAAGTATCATTCATCCAATTGTCAATAACTCTAACTGTTAAGTGTAAAATTGGCTCATTTAATAATTAAAGAAGTGATATTCATGAAGATCGCGGAAGTAATTCACATTAAAAGCAAGAAATTGCAGCATCATTCAAGAATATGATCATGCTGTGCATTCCTTTTCTTGAATGGTCCATTCTGTGTTGTCTCTTCAATTGGTAGACCATTCATTAATATTGCCAATGGCGTATTTTGGCATGCTTTTTGTGAAAATCCCATTTTCCTTTCCATTTAAAATTTTTTTTGTGTTGAAGGTAATGTAATTGTTCATCCATTCATCTTTTCTTTCAGGGGTGACAGGCTTTGGGAGTGGCTGAGTGTCACAAGCAAAAAGGTTGCTAGTGCCTTTCATGATCGAGTGTCTCCTTGGTTTGGTCGAGGCTCCAAAGGCTCATCTAGTAAAAGGAAGTCAAATGGGTTAGGAAGTCACAGTTCGAAACGGTGGTTGTCATCATGGCTTGAAAGGATGTGGAAGAGCACTTCTAGATGCTGTAGGAAGACTGGTTGGAAAGTGAAAAGCTGGTTTGGTAGGCGGGGCTTATGGTGGGGTGCGGGGAGTGGAAATGGTTGGGATCAAGATTGGGAAAGTGATAACGATGATGATAAGGATGGAGGTCCATTTAATGGGAGAGAAAAGGGGTCTGGGCGCAAAGGCCGGGGGGAATTTGGATTCCATCACCCAGGTAGTCTTGAGTCCAATATATCACTTCCAAGCACTGGAGAAGAAGCCATGAAAAGACTCCTGGCTTGCAAAGGGAAGGACCCATACAGGTTGTTATACTTTTTATTGAATAATATTTTGTTATTATGATCTTATGTTTATTATTTAAAAAGGGTTTTATATTTTGTATAAAGGATTATATTCAGTGAACTAGCTAAGGTCACACACATCATTTACTTACCATAACATTTAGCAAATAAGTCCGTGTAAAGTGGTGTTATGTTTCATTATTCAAACTCGTACTATTCTAGTTATTATGATACAATAGACAACTTACCCACAAAAGAAATGAAAAGATGCCCTTAGTTAATATTCTTTTTTCACCTATTGAATCTGTGAGTTCACTGACTTCACAAGTCCAACAGCTAAGGTTATTTGTGTCTTTTGGGATAGATTGGTTAGGAATTTAACAGGGAATGGAGGAAGGACACCCGGCATTGACATAACTATTCACACTGAAAGGTGCCTAGGACTCTATGGTTTAACATCCTTCCTTTGGACAGAGTACTAAACTTGATGTACTTGATTCAGCGTTGAAAATATCAGTTTCTCAACTCTTGTCTCCTGGAATATCTCAGCGAAATGTGCAGTTTTTTTTACAAAGGTGGATGTCTTTACTGCGAATGGACTCAGTAGGCTAGCTAAATATCTTGCCAATTTGTGCATAGGAGAATAGATAGCACTGATAATAAAGCGGAGTGGCATGCCCTCCTTGTGCACTTTTGGGAGGCCGTACAGTTTTACAGACTTCGGCGCAGGTTTGATGACTCCTCTTTGCTGCTCCAGTGGGATTGATGACTGGTAGAGGATAGCTTTCACCTGCCATTGCATCCTTGCAGTGGGGTCTGATTTTATCTCTCAGTAAGTGTCTCTGTGTTGAAAAGGCTGGTTATATTATTGCTATCACTACCGTTGTGTTTCCTTTGTCTATAGGAAGTAGCTGGCAGTCGTTTTTCACAAGTTCCTTGATTGCCTTACTGTTTTCTTTCATTATATTCTTCTATTGCCTTAGGCAATATTCATCCTAACTCTTCCCTTATGTTGTCAGAATCTAGTCCACGTACTTTCCGCACTGCATCCTCCACTCCGGTGCAACATTCTTGTATTTGTACGAATGGACAAATGCAGCAGTACACCTGGAAGACAAGCATCTTCAATATACCAGTGCCGTGAAAGCCTCAATATGCAATTTTTTTTATTTGTATTTTATTATTACATTTCTTACTTCAGAAAATTTGGAATTCATTTCAGAAAAATTTAACACCATTCTCAATGTAAGTTGTTGAAAACACCTATTGTGTATGTTGTACAGTGAAACCTTCCTTTAGCGAAATTTATGAAAACATCCCGTAACGAACCTCTATACTTATGAAACCTTCGTAGAACCAAGTCAGTTGAGCCTAAACATAGAAGTGACCTCAATTTGACAAATTTTTTTGTATAAAAATTATATTTCTGTGTTTTATAGGTTTTCGTTATCGATATCAAAATAATGTTTGGCATTGTTGATAGTTTTTTTGGTCATAAAAGAGAGTATTTGTATATTTCCAGTGAACAGCATGGACGAAATTTTGGTAGTTCTTTCGTTTGAAAAATATACACCAGCTCAACTGCTGAGATTGACTTCACGAGCACACACACACAAATTTAAACAAAAATCCACCCAACTACACAGACTAGTATTTTTATTGTTCTTTCAAAAAAAAATAAAGGCAGTAATTAGAAATTATTTTTTGCTAAATAACTGTCCAAAGTTTTTTCTCTCATGCATATCTTCATTTCCTTGGAAGATGCTTGCTCAACCTGCTGCAGAATTTTTAAGTTTTCAACTCTGTCTTCTGAATTTAAAAATACTTGCTCCAAAACCTCGATGGCATATACCACTTATTTCCATTCAGGGTGCACTACTTCTGCTTCTGCATACCTTGTTTTCTTCGTCATTCACCACCTGTGTCTCCACAAGGATGTCAGGATCCTCACTATAGGGTTGTACGACTAGGTTTTCATGCAATCAGGTAATCATCGAAAGCAATTCCCTCGATGCTAAAAGTGTGGGCAACTACACCCCATCATTCCCTCTTGTTCAATTTTGTTTCCATGTCTGGAGTTTCAATCTCTCCTGGGAAGCCTGCTCTCCCAAAGCAGTTAGATATTACACCACTATTTACTCCATCCCAAGTAACACAGATATGCTGAATGACTTGGAGGATGTTCCATTTCAGGGACTTAACATCACGGCCATTTTTCACTCTGCCCCGTAGATATTCGTCTAGATGTCTTCTATATGCCCTTTTAACATCACAGTCCAAAGAAACTCTCCTCACTATCATGGGAAATCCTTAACAACGACCACACCCCATACCAGCCGGGCTGCAGTTGCTGCAGTGTTGCCAAGTGCACTGTGGAAAGAAAAGAAACATGACATCAAAGATGAGGTGGGATTTTTTTGTGGCTAGCATAGATGACTATTCCTTCGACTGTGACTATGTATACCAATTATGTCTCCCTAGTCCTCCCTCCTGCATCTTTCTCCATCACAGCCATCCACTTGCGCCTCAGCGAACCGAACACAATACAGAAATGTAATCCAATACTTTCTTTGAGTGAAACAATGAGTTCAATTGGAATCACAAACAATCATAGAGGCGACCATTACTGAAGTGTTTTTCCTTCAAGAAAGGGAAGGAGCATATTTCATGCAATGAGATTCGCCCCGTGGTCCTCTGCGGCAGTCAATCTTGACAGCTGAGCCTGCACAATTTTTTCTAATGGTGCACAACATAACATTCATGTAAAAGCTAATCTATCCTCATCCTTCCAAAAATGTAGCATATACTGCCATTCATCTACAATAAATAGATATGTCAAGGGAACGCATTGCACATTTGAGAATAAAATGCTCTGGTTAATGTTCCATAAAATGACGTGGCATATTCAGTATGAATAAATAATGTGCAATATGCATTTTAGGTGGTGTACAGTTTAGGGCAATTAAATGATTGATCATTAAACAAAATTGTGGGAAAAAAACTATTACAGCAGAACCTCTTTTTTACAAACCTCTAATTTACGAAATGACACCAATTTACGAACCATTCTGCCCGTCCCAATCTTTGTATATAGGAAAACCATGTCAAATGACCTCTATTTTACGAAACCTCCATTTTACTGATTTACGAAGTGAGAGGCCGGTCCCAAGGAGTGATTGACCTCTGTTTTACGAAGTTTTTGAAATGATTTTGTAGCACTGAACTCAAGTACAATGGATTAATGATCGCTGTATACCATGACAGGAGGAGCTGAAGCCGTTTAGTTAATGTTGAGAGTGCCCTCGGTCCAAATATATGGGAAAATGTGGAAAAATCGAATGTGTGCATAGTGCTTTTTAAAGTTCTTAAACTGTAGCAAAAATCCCAGAGACTGATCATCCAAATCACAATTCAATCCTAATTATATGATCCAAGGAAAAAATGTTCAAAGACGCATGGCACGATGCCTACTTCTCGAAAACAATTCCCCACTTCATAAAATAATCGAATTAGTGCTTGGTAATTTCTATTCCTTTTCTATCATTTTGTGTATTGTAACCTAACTCGTCGGCACAAAGGATCCATATTTTCTCTGGAATTATTTAATGTAGCTTTAAGATAGCCGCCGCAATCCCAATTAAGAACTTTGTTCAGCGTTTCACTTGAAAATAGCATTCCCGTAGGAAGTTCTTTGCTGCAGCTGTCGTGGAGCTTAGTTTCATTAAAAGATACTAATTTTGTAATAATAAATACTTATATTCAAATCTTGATCTAATTTGATTATTTAATATTTCATTATAAGTAATTCACGTCGTTAGGTAAGAATTTGCGAACGCGACTTTGAGATCATGATCGCTTTCTGTAGCCGCGAGTAAATAGTTCTCATAAATCACCACTAGATGTCAGCACTGTAGAACGCATCTTAAAAAAGAGAGAATTTCATATTAACTGAGTGAATTTCTAAAATTGACTTTCATCAGCAGGAAAATATTATTAAATGTATTTCAAACGATAGGCTTTCTTCAAAAGAGGCATTTCCTGGTCTTTTCACTGAAATATACTGGGTCAGTTGGGACTTTGTTTTGAATATTCCTAGTTAGAATCCATCCCTGGCTTTCCCATGTTAAAATGGCCTCTTTAAACAAATCAATGGGCACTAAGTATACCCCTTTTGTTAATTAATGCATATGCTTAAAATACTCCGCAGGATGAATTTACTCTCTTATTCCCCTTATTCTGAGATCTACCAACTGAACAGCTACAAGAACTTAATCCAGTTGCAGCAGCCAAGTTCTTACCTTTATAAATTCGTAGAAAAATATTCACCAGTTTTTTTTTGGAATTCATGGCTGTTTCATTCTTTTACTAAAGGGAGTCTCCTAACCTTAGGAATAATGCCTATGCTATACAGAAAATCAATACAATTGAGGTCTAATTTTTAAATTCTTTCAATTTGATGCAGATACACTGCACACAGAGAATTTCTCATAATAACAGTTTGTTTTTCCCTGAATGAGCAGATGACTTTTATTTGTTATAGGTAGTAACTAGTTTGATTAGTACATAATTAGTTTCAACCCTAACATAACTACGAGGGTACGGTGAAAAGTTCTCGGCCTGACAATGAAAGACAGCGATTTTCATTTAAAAAATGATTTTATTTTTCTACGTAATCTCCCTTGACCTCAACACACTTGGTCCATCGTTTCTCCAACATCAGTATTCCTTACCGGAAGTGAGAGTCTGGAAGGCCGTGAAAATACCCATCTACGGCACTCTCAACTTCATTGGACACGAAGAGCTTCCCAGAAACAAATTTTTTTGAGTTTGGGAACGGATGGAAGTCTGAGGGTGCTACATCAGGAGAATAGGGGGGATGGCCGAGCTAATTGTACCCCAAATCCCGTAGATTTCCCATCGCCAACGCACTTTTGTGAGCAGGTGCGTTGTCTTGGTGAAAGATGATTTTTTTCTTCTTCAACCCAGGCCTCTTCTCGCGAATTTTGGCGTCCAGCTGGTCAAGAAGGTTGGAGTAATATTCGTCTGTATTTGTTCTGCCTTTTTCAAGGTAATCAATTAACAGGATCCCTTTAGCATCCCAAAACACACTGGCCATGACCTTTCCGGCAGATGTGATCGACTTTGCATTCTTTGGTGCTGAACCACCAGCTTCCACCCATTGCTTTTTCTGCTGTTTGGTTTCTGGTGTGTAGTGGTGGACCCATGTCTCATCCATGGTGACAAATCGCCACCCAAAATCGGTCGGATACCCCTTGAATCGGTCCAAACATTGCTCTGAAAGTGGTTTGCGCATTTTTTTTTTGATCGGCATTCAGCAATTGCGGCACCCACCTTGCGCTGAGCTTTCGCAACCCTAATTTTTCGTGCAAGATGTTTCGCACCCTTTCTTCCGATATCCCCACGGCCTCAGCTATCTCAGTCCCCTTCACTCGCTTATCATCCAACACGATATCGTGCACTTTTTCAATGATTTCCGGTGTGGTTACGGGTTTTGGCCGTCCTTCACGTGGGTCATCTTTGAGGGATGTGTGACCACGTTTAAATTCAGCTGCCCACTTTTTAACGGTAGACATTGAAGGAACAGAGTCCCCGTACACTTTTGTTAACTTCGGATGAATTGCCTTAGGGGTTACTCCATCCAAAACGGCTAATTTTATGACCGCACAATATTCAATTGTAACGAAAACAATAAAGATAACAACATAATAATACTGCAACAATACGTGTAAACACACTAGTTGATAGAACAAGTTGAAACTTGTCTTACGAACTAATGACACATGCACCCACGCAGGAATCATAAATTTTCGCAGAGTGTAACACCATCTCTGTGTCAGGCCGAGAACTTTTCTCCTTACCCTCGTATTTGAAAAGTTTAGTACAGCATGGTGTTTAATTGCATTGAAAGTATACTCGCATTCTTGTCAGCAGAGTTTTAGTAGACGTACATTTGTCACAGATCAAGCTCTTATGTGCATGATGTGCCTCTATGGACATTGCTCCATGCTGTGCGAGGTGTTGCCAGAGCATGGGAGTGTCACCGCAAAAACTAGTTCCTACTGTTGGAGATCAGCTGGTTTTGGTGACACATCAGTTCCGGAGACAGAGGAGTTAGTGGAAGATAACCTCCAATTTACGAACCCTCTGATTTACAAAGCTCAAATTTTTGGGTCCCTTCAACTTCGTAAAATAGAGGTTCTACTGTATTTCAGTAAAATATGCATAGGACTGGGTAAGACTGTGGCTTAAAACCAGGGCCAAATCTACTATGAAATTAAGCATGTATAGACTAGCCATGGCTCAGTTATCCAATCAGGTTTCACCATCAATTACAGTGGATAATTGGCTGTTGGGCCTTTTCATCTCAAATCAGGCAGATAGTGCAAAATCATGTCAGGTGACCATCACCGATTTCTCTTAAAGTTATATATGTGGAAGCAGTATCCTTATGATGAATTATGATCCCTTTATCTCAGCTCAGAATCGAACCAATATAAAGCTATGATCCTTTGAACATTGCTGAGTCAGGCTTCAAAGTAAAAAATGAAAAATCACATAAATGCTAATAACTAAGGAACCATGGCCCATAAAGCAGTGGTTTTTGTTTCATTTTGAAGAAAATGCATTTATGCACATTCTGACATAACTTGCAAGTAATTTAAAGTAATAATAAACAAATAGGACTTATTTAAACAATAAAAATTAGTCATTATTTAACAATTTATTACTAAAAAAGGCCACCTTTTATTTGCTTTAAATTTTCTCAGTGGCTAGTTTAAATGTTCTGCTATCAATAAAAAAAATAAAAAAAGGTAGTATTTTTATATTTTTTGTTTTAAGGCATGTCAAAGTTAGGCATGTTTTTGACCCAATCTGTTTATGCACTCCTCTCGTACACCAAGATTGCATACCTATGAGGGGTGGAAAATGAAGATTCATTCCACTTAGCATTCATAATGGATAAGTAGTACATACTTGAATCATTGGTTACATCCACTGACTGAATGCAAGTTCAATCTTTTGTACTTCCATGGCATCAAATGTGTGCAAACACCCACTGCTACTAACTGGAAACGGTGGATGCAATTTGTGCAGAACATTTTTCAATGGCACTTCACATGAGTCTTCTAATTTGGGCCACCTGAAACCATTCGATGGACCATGTGGATGCATAAACGAGACACTAATGTCATTCTCTTCTAAAGGCCTTGCAGTGATTTTAGCAATCCACCAGGTTTTTTCGAAAACACACCCAATGAAGTCATTTATGGTGAGATGTCGAATTCTGTATGTCTTTATATCTGAATTTGTTAGTGTCACAACCTATATGCATGTGTGGTTCGCAGAGTGAGCAATAGTTGTCCCATGTCTGTTAACAACCCAGACATGACAGCTTCTGATGACATGTACAGGTGCTACTTTTGCCCAATCATTATGCTTTTCTTGTCTAAATTGAGCTATTTCATCACTTGGCAAATGCAAAAGTTTGATATTAGGCAAGAATTCACTTATATGCTCCACAAAGGACTCACTGTTCTGATTACTAGCCAGAATTGAAATTTCTCAGGTTGTAGTTTGTGGCATGATGCTTGACTAGTCCTCCAACTCCATCACAGGGCCCCTTTCCATGTCCAGTTGCACTGAACAACCACCTATGACTTTCTTCCGGGTTAAGACCTTTCCCCAATTCAAATAGCTGAAATCTGTTTTTAAAATGAGATGCTGCCCCATCTGAAATATGTTTTATCTCTCCATATAATATTCATTTTAGACAAAAGTTCTTCTATCTTATTCATCCCAAGCAAAGCATGTGCAGTATCATGTGATAAATCATCTAAAATAACTTCATAACTCTGCGTGCTTTTGTCACTATATCCCACACAGGTAAATATTGATATCTGCACTTTTTGCCAATGATAGGATTGTACTTCATCTGGAAGAATCACACTCCAATTCTCGGCAAAGTCGAAATGAAGCACCAGTTTCACACCATTTAGGGTAACCAACTTCTCTTTATGAATAGCTTCCCTCTGTATTTTCCGAATATAGTGGTGATACACACCTTTCTTGGTGCAATCCTGAACTTCAGCAATGAATGCTTCCATCGAAAGTCTTCTTTAACACCTTTTTCCCAAAAATCAAAGTCACTTCTTCATCTTCTTTGTCATCCAATCTTAAAGTGGCCATTGTTAGGCCTTCAATGCCTGGACACATGCCACATTCTTGGAACCAGAACTCTTCTTTAGGGCTTTCACAAAGATACAACTTATATAAATAATCATTTTCAATGACTGAGTTGGTCAAATTTCTTAAACTGTTACATAATAAGTTGCAAATTGGAGTAATAAATACATCCGCTAACATCATGCACCGGTTGAATTTGACCCGTCTTGGCCTAACTGAGTAGAACTTGGTCAGTCCAATTTTTATTGGCTTAGGTTTCCTTTATTGATCAACTCATGAATTGCATTACTTTTTTTTACTGTAATATCATTCTCAATGACAGTCAACACATCTCGCTGATTAGGACTTTGTTGAGAGCAATCTTTGTCATCATCCAAGTAAAATGAGAGAGCAACCTTGATATGCTAAACAGGAAGAGGATGCCCACCGTATACGTCAGCATTGGCCCATATTCCTTGCTGTTTTTTTAGCTCTGCGTGATTTGTCAATCGTATGTTTGGTTGAACCTGGAACAGCAGCCATAATCTCTTGTTTGGAATAACTTGTGGGAATGAGTGTTAAAATTTTAACTTGGTCACTGATACATTTTTCACTTTTCGCTTTATCAAAAGCTGTTGAGATATTATTTTCCCATGAAGTACATGTTTCACATTTATCAATTTCAGTGGGAGCAGCTTCATCCTGAACATCATATAATAAACTAACCTATGCCCTTAATGCCTTTGTGGAATCATTAATTTGAGTCAGCTTCCTTTTACCATATGAAATCCTCCGATCTGGTCAGATTTTTGTAGGGATTCTCAGGGGGGAGACAACTTGCACTGGTTCACAGCCTAAACTTGTCACTGTCTCTATCACTATATCCACACTGTCGTCTAATGGCAAATACTGATTGTCATAGGCATCACAGTTTGACTCAAGTTCAACTAAAAGGCCTTCCTAATTCTTGTAGCAGTTCAAGCAGAGTTCATCACTAGCTTTGATGACCACATGTTGCAATATTTTTTGGAGTTTCTCAGACATCTCCCCCACTGGTTTAAATGTCTTCTCATTTTTCTTTAGCACTTTTGTCTTATGTCTCTTCTCATAGTCTGCACAAAAAATCCTCTTTGCACAATATGTCCCTTTATAGATTTTGGAGAGCATTGGTATATGGTAATGCATAAAGAGAGGCAAGAGAGAAGCTAATATAAAACTGCTTGAGAGGAACTCTTCTCAATGACTTAAGAATTGAATTAGAATTAAGAATTGAATGGTGCCACAGACTTATGTGAAATGCCATTGAAAAATGTTCTGCACAAATTGCATCCACCGTTTCCAGTTAGTAGCAGTGGGCGTTTGCACACATTTGATGCCATGGAAGTACAAAAGATTGAACTTGCATTCAGTCAGTGGATGTAACCAATGATTCAAGTATGTACTACTTATCCATTATGAATGCTAAGTGGAATGAATCTTCATTTTCCACCCCTCATAGGTATGCAATCTTGGTGTACGAGAGGAGTGCATAAACAGATTGGGTCAAAAACATGCCTAACTTTGACATGCCTTAAAACAAAAAATATAAAAATACTACCTTTTTTTATTTTTTTTATTGATAGCAGAACATTTAAACTAGCCACTGAGAAAATTTAAAGCAAATAAAAGGTGGCCTTTTTTAGTAATAAATTGTTAAATAATGACTAATTTTTATTGTTTAAATAAGTCCTATTTGTTTATTATTACTTTAAATTACTTGCAAGTTATGTCAGAATGTGCATAAATGTATTTTCTTCAAAATGAAACAAAAACCACTGCTTTATGGGCCATGGTTCCTTAGTTATTAGCATTTATGTGATTTTTCATTTTTTACTTTGAAGCCTGACTCAGCAATGTTCAAAGGATCATAGCTTTATATTGGTTCGATTCTGAGCTGAGATAAAGGGATCATAATTCATCATAAGGATACTGCTTCCACATATATAACTTTAAGAGAAATCGGTGATGGTCACCTGACACCCCTCTGCCTGATTTGAGATGAAATGACTCTGTTATCAGCATAAGAAAATTATTTTTTGTCCTCTTTTACTTGCTTGCGTAATAATTGAGGGTCGCATCTTACAGCAACATGCATTCTTGACTTCTCCTTTGACTACACAACTTGCATATAACTTATGCATAACGATCCTCCGTACAACGAACCTTTGTACAACAAAGGTGTCATTTTTCCATCCCCTGCGAATTCATTAATAGGAGATTTCATTGCACAATTTGAAATTATTTGGGGTTGCCAGAAATTTGATAATTGTAGGTAAATAAAGATGATTGAATTGTTAATGTTGTGATTAAGAGATTAGTGTTGGCTAAGTGAAGAAAGAGAAAGGAACGACCCAACACTTATAAACCAGACATTTTTTTGTAACTTTCCCCAGCAGCCGGACATTTTTCCAGGATACTTTTAATGCAACTATAAAGTAGTTTATATCTCATCAACTTTATAAAATATTAACATAAACACTTCAGCATTTGTCAAAGAAGCAGAAGCTGGGTGGTTAACTATGTATTAATTTGCATTTTCTATTACCTAACTACACTTGAAAAAAAAAGATATCTCGTGATCAGTCCACGATGTGTTAACACACCGTGGAATGTGAAGAAGTTATTTGATTCATAAATGTTGGATACTGTAGAGTGTCACTTATCTGTTGTAATGGAGGGGGAAGCCCAATCGGATAATCAAAAGAGACGGTTACTCCATTCATGATCGTTTTCTTAGTATTTTTGACCTTTGTTTCAGAGCAATGCTTTCGCCACATCTTTTGTGCCTCTTCTATTGACATACTCATTGTTTTGGTATAATTTCGTTTATTGTCCAATGGTTCATAAAATTTATTTCTCCAAAACATTTCACCTGCTATAAATGTTATAATAATTATGTCCATTATGTACATTGAATTTGCTCCCATCAGTTCTCAGAACATTAAGTGGTGAATCTCAATCTCAGATGCTCAATGCATCCCTTTTGTATGTACTTACTTATGATATGTTCCTGGAAGTAACATTTTTAAGTCATGATCACAATGTATTAGATTAGATTAAAAATTGTGGTGGAGTTGCTCCAGGAGTCCCTGAGGCACTTAGACTTGTTGGTCTATTGTGCCAGCCACGATTCAAGAGATCACCCATAGAGGCCAATTGGCCTCTATGGGTGATAGCAATTGATAGCAATACTATTAAAAATCTCTGTTCGAATAACATGTACCTGATCTATAATCTTGGTCTGTGTTTTCTGTTTCCAGCATTTTGGGAGTGACTCCAAACTGCTCTGATGATGATGTAAAAAAGTATTATAAAAGGCAAGCATTTCTTGTTCATCCTGATAAAAATGGACAGCCAGGTGCAGAAGAAGCATTTAAGATACTTGTACATGCCTTCGATCTCATAGGAGAGCCGGTAAATATTTTGTGGTTCATTGTTTTTTACATGTTTGATGGAATGTTATGCTATACATAGAAAAGGAAATTCATTGATACTGTTGTTCTAATATATAGTTGCTCATACAAACACCCATACATAAAAGCACATTCTTCACATTCCATAAAGGTAAATCAAATCTGGTTATAACACCACATACTAGGCCCAATTGTGTGAAAAAGGTGATATTGTGGTAAGAGGACCAGTTTATTTCCCTTAGTTCTCATGGTTTTTTCAGGTTGTAGATAAGTAAAAGACTTGATGGGTGGATTGCAGGAACGAAGTTTAAGCCGTGGTTTAGACAGTGTCTTCATAAGCTGCAGCTTGGACGCGATTTTTCTTCCGCTTGCATAAGCAAGGTTTCATCGCAGACTATGAAAACCGTGGCCTGCCGTTGTTGATTAATTGCCAATGCTGGCTTTGTCATTTTTTTCCCGAAAAGCCATTGAAAGCACCTTAGTGATGTAAATAAACATTGCGAACTTTCAGTTTGGAAGCATTGAAAATGAATTTAAAATTTTGTGAAAATGTGCAGTGGACGAAACGAAAACTTTTTGCTGGAAGAAAAGCTGCTCCTGACCTCTATTACCGTATCAACTGTGTAAGCCGAGCACCTTTTTTCCCGAAATGCCGGTGAAAAAATGCGGGTGCGCGGCTTACACGAATCCTCCTGATTTTCGTGTAAGCCGCGCACCAGTTTTCCTCAAATTCCTGTTGTTTTTTCTCCTAAGTTTCGCATTCTGTAAACATATCGACATAATTGGTAAGTATGGTGTAGTAGTAAATCGTACATTGCAAAATATTCTGAAAATTCGAAGTAATTAATTACAAGTCCTAGGAGATGACGCCGACAACATCACCAAGGTTTTAAACCTTGGTATTTACAATAAAGTATAGAGTTATTTTATCTACGAGGAATTTACATTAGCTCATATACTTTTATAATATCATATTATAACAATCATAAGATGTTGAGTGGTGCAAAATGACCTTTAGCCGTCGTTGCACCCCGATAAAAACTACTACTACTACTACTTCAAAGTAATTAGTAATAAAATCCACATTTGACGAAGTCTGAGCGTACAACGGTACTTGAAGAAATGCTAGATCAGAAACACCACTTGACAAAGCAATAGATTTATCGTGTATAGATCGTACGTAGGACAACAAATTGTAGCACTGGTATATATTTAAATCTACTGTATCCTGTAAGCTACCGCAAGGGGGGCGGTTTCTCTATGTCTTTTCAAAATCGTAAGCGGAGTTTGTTTTGGTACCACGTATCTGTAGAAACATTTTTACGTAATAGACAGCTCCTTTTGGTACACATTAAAGCTACATTGCAAAGACACATCAAAGAATTTGTTTCATAGTGGCAATAGTTGTATGCTCAGAGATTATACCTTCTTACTATCCATGCTATCCGCAACGAGCAGGAAAGTAGTAAACGAGTTCGAAGTGGTCATTTTGCATTTTAAAATAATTTGCTATTATCACCCTAAAATGAATTCTGATGTGAAATTGTGATCGTTTCCTGTGAGTACAAAACTACATATTATAAGCGATGCCAAAAAAATAGGAAATCGAGTTGCAGGGAGGAAATATGGTGTATCTGATTCTAGCAGTGACGAAAACTAAAAATGAAAACTGTTGATGATATGAATATTCATTGTTGATTTATGATTCTATTTCCGGGAATGTGTTTTTCTTTAGTTTTATAAGAATTATAATTGTTATTACATTGAGATTAGTTTTTCCGTGTGTTCCCAAGACTTTACGGTGTTGTTAAATCGTCCCAGTCCACAGCTACTATGCAGAGAGCAGACTTGACCACCGCTATCAGGTACGGATGGCATTCTGCTTTTATTTGTTGATATGCCATCGGATTTCCGTAATTATAGAGTAATCACAGGTTGAAATTGTGTATATTTCTGCAATTATTTCAGTTAGATGTTATTTTGAACAGATGCCATTTTTATAGCTGGATGATGTGATTGTATGTAACTGTGAGTTGCTACGAGAAACAGATTCACAGTAAAAGAGGCCGTGAATCGACGCACTACGCGATGATGATCGTGACGATATTAACAGGTAATTCAATCAATTAATGAGAAAGACATACACGTAATTTAGGCACATCATTTCTATTAAAGAACGTGCATTCATGTATGACAAAATGATGCAGACTCAAAGACAAAATTTTTTTTAATAGAAATATTTTTTTCCCTCACGAGCCTGCCCGAAAATAGGGGTGCATGGGATACACGAGGGCGCCACTTACACGAGTAAATACGGTATATCAGAGTATGATATAATAGAGAGTAAAGCGTATTATGCGACCACATTGAATAAGAAAAAGGAGGAATTGAAAGATATTTGTGGAAAGTATAATGCCAATAAACCAAAAAGAATAATGTATTTCAATGAACTGGGCTTATATACAAGGAAAGACAACTTTTTGAAAGAAGCGAAGAATTTGTTTGTGAAGTGCCTTAGAATGATCACGGCATGGTTATTAGTCTTATTTAGATACTTCTCTGTCTCTACTACGAGTGCTATCTGTCTTCTTGTTGCTGTTTCACTGTCATCAGTGAATAGCAGCATGCTAATTTTTTTCTTCATGGATATTCCCTTCAGAACACATTGATGGCTCTCTCAATGTAAACATTAAAAATTACAGGAGAAGTGTACAGCCTTGTCTCACTCCTTTTCTTATTCTTGCCTCTTCACAGGTGGGTCCGGATTTAATCACAGCTACTTGGATTTTATACAAACTGGATAATTCTCCGGTCATTGTAGGGCACTCCAATTCCTTTCAGAATGCCAAGCATTGCATTCCAATCCACTTTGTCTAAAGCCTTTTCGAATGCAATGAACGTCGGTTTTTCCTTCTCTGTTCTCTTCTCTTATGAGCAGCCTAAGGGCCAATATTGCTTCTCTTGTACCCTTGCTTTTCCTGAATCGAAATTGGTTTTCATCCAGGAACTCCTCAGCTTTTCGTTCTATTCTTTATTTTCTTGTAGTAGGAGGAAGGGTGAGGAGAATGGTAGTGCCTTTGGAAAGATTGCTTACTTTGCATTTCCCAAATAATAGCAGGTAAAAAACAGAATGTATCCCAGTAGATGCTGATCATTTAGCATGCTGCATGCATCTCGTCAATAATAAAGATTCATTTTGCGTGCCTCTGCTGTTTTTCTTAGCATCATGACAAAGTGAAGTGAGTGAATGCACTTGGTACGTTGCGGGAAGCCAAATTTGGGGAAAGTTTCACTGAATAATTCATATTCAAATATAAGATGAGTCGTGATATTTTCAATTGAAACTTAGTCAAAAAAGGTCATCTTATACTCCAGTGAATACAAAAATGTCTTAACTAAGTCCATCCATGATACCACATTATTTTACATAGTTATCACATTTGTGTGATTTAAAAATTCTAATCCCATTATTTTTATGTTTAGTGTTATTAAGTACTTTCCATTGTTTGTATATTCGATACATGTTTGTTTTCTGTTGAGGAATTGAAAATCTTCATCTTTGTGCTCGCCTAATTTTTTTTGTAGGAGAAAAGGCAAGCCTATGATCGGCGCATGGTTGAAACTAGGCAAGCTGAGAATGCTTGGAGTGAATTCAGTGACTTGCTGTCTCAGCTGCAGGAAAAGATGGCAGAGGCTGCTAATACTATTAGGTATTTACAGTTGGTCAAAATACCACTGAACATTAACAAGTCAGGGTGTGTTGAACAGTCCTTTTTTATTATTGTCCCATGCTTCTTTTTATAATTATCCAGGTGTACAAACTGTGGTAAGCGTCATCGTCGCATAAGTGTACAGCGGCCTTGTTATGCTGCACGACTTTGTTCTGAATGCAAAATCCACCATGCTGCACGAGAGGTAACTAGAATTAAAGATATATTTGTTTCATTAAAATTTTATGTCCCAGGAAAGGAGAATGGGTCAAATAATATAAAAGCAATGAGAGTGGCATTCGCTGCAGAGGTGAGACAGGGTACAACAAGAACCAATATCTACTAGATACATGTATAAGAGAAATGAAATATTTTTCATAAGCTACTGCTAGGAGTTAAAAGCAAATGGGTTTGGATTTTTAAAATTCTCCTTCATTTACGCTTTGGGAAAAAAGAATGCCAATTAAATGGCCCCCATGGCCAATAAAATTTTGTTTGGAAGTTTCTAAACATGTTTATACTGTTCACATTTTTGTAGTGCAGTAGAAGATCTTTATAAGAAGAGCTCTTGGGAGCTGAAAAATCATTTGCCAAATTAAACTAGAGTTACTATCAAAGATGATTAAATAATTATTCCACACCACGTACCTACATTTTTAATGCCGTTTTAGCCAATTTTGTTGGTATTTTGGGTGAATGACCAAAATATTCATTTAGAATACTATTTAAAATATTTGTTGTTGACCCATGGTTTTATTTAATGTCAATTACATTAAATGTCATGTAATGTGTAATTAGTGGGAATTAGAGATGAGTCGAATGCATAGTCGCATAGTCGATGCTTAAATTTATCGATTCTTGATACCGATTCCGATTCCTGGAAAATCAAGTCTCGATTCCTGATACCATTGACCTATACATGTATACCTATTTTTTTTACCTAGTTTTCCTATTACTGTTATTTTTACCTATTTCTTATACATTATTTTTAAAATGTTCTATGAAATCAAAAAATACAATTTTACAAAACAAAAATTTGAATATTCCTACTATTTACTTTGAGAAAAAACTTTTAATATTGCACTATGAGGACATTATGAAAATAAAAACTGTTTGATAACACAGTGTTTTGTATTTTTTTACGTAAGCATGAAAAAAAGGTCATGTTTAATAAAAAAGGTCATGTTTAATAGCAAACATGTTTACTATCAGATAAAAAATGTCATAACAGATTCAAAATAATATGACTGTCACGTCACAAGTTTAATTTAAATGTGATAATTAGTTATAAGAGTAATAAAAACAATAACCTAAATTATAATACAAAATTTTACACATTAAGAAATAAGAATAAAAGGTCATGACACCAACCCTTGAGTCTACTTCAGGCTTTTGTTCAAAAATACCAACATTTGTATACTCTCTGGATCAAGGCGATTTTGTTTCTGGTCACAAATGTTTCCTGCTGTGCTAAATATGTTTCTCATTTTTCATGAGAAACTCATGTTTCGTGTAGGTATTGATTAGTGATGGATGGATCCAAGTTTTTTTCCTGATCCAGAACCGGATCCTTGCCTTGGTTTCAAATCTTTGTTTTGGTTTTGGATCCTTAGTTTCAGAAAATGGAATCTGAATTTCATTTCTTTTCTAATCCTACATTTTTAATCTTTTCCGAAAAACCTCAACAATAGTATTTCCAAAAAACAAGTAAATTTATATTAGAAAAAATCAACTTCCTATCATCTGTGTGGATAATATTTTTCTGGATCAAGATTATAATGCTAACTATGTATTATTAACTATATGTTATTACTTCTAACATTAAGTTCACTTTTCTTATGACATACTCATCAAACAATACATTTTTGAAACTTGTCAGGAGCATCGAAACTATGTATTTTCACTGGGGGGGAGGCCAATTGATAAGGCCCGGTTCCTAAGAAAATGGCCCAGTGCCTAAGAAAAGGGCCCGCATTTTGTTTGTGGCTAGGAAGGAGTAGAGACTATAATTTCACTAAAAGAGCATAACGTGTGAGAATGTGTCAGAAGGGAAAAAGCAAGCAGGAAACAAGTGAAATTTATTTTTTATTAATGAAGACTACTCTTTTCTCAAGGGCCTGAAGCAAATTCTGGTGGGGAACCTTCGGCCCCTCCTGTCCCCCTACCTACGGCACTGAAACCTGAAACTATTCTTTAGTGTGTAGTTAAAAGAAAAATTATAAGTTCATTTTCATTAATATTTGAATTATTTCCAAAATATAAGATCCTAGTGATGCCATATTGTATCACCCTCTATCCAGTAAGGTTGCAATGTAATTATAAGAAAAAAGACTTCTGAGCATATCACTTGCCAGGAATAATTTAATATAGAATATTAAATAATAAACAAAATCAAAAACATGAAATTAATTACAATTGGTTTACATTAACTTGGGTTACTGTTGTAAATCAAATCCTTGAATGCTTTCAAATTCTGTTTTAGAAACAATAACTTTTTAATGCGGTCAGGAGATTTCATTTATGGAATATCTGGGGATTCCATTTTTAAGATGATAAAATTATTATAGAATATTTCAAGCTGCTAAAATAGTAATTTTGCAATGTCTTATTAGTAATAACCTTTTAAATGATATTTGTGAGTTTTATACTCATAAGGAGGGGTTGTATAACTCGGATCATAAAATGAGATGAGACTTTTTTTCATGCCACTAGAAGCCAGCAAAGAAATATGTATCCTGGCTTTTGTCTCCATTATTCGCCAGAAAAATGGTAGAATGACATGCAGTTAGCCTGCATCCTCTGAACTCGGGATAATAGCTGAATGGGATAGTGTACTGCCGATAATGAAGTTCGATTCTTTTTGCTGCTAAAAATTTTTCTTTCAGCCATTGAATCATAAATTTTACCTCCCTAATTTCCAACACTTGTATGCGAATACTGACTTTTTTGTACTTCTATCGCTTTAACTAGATTAAAAAATGCTTCACTTAAAAATACATTGTAAAGTTAATGTATTGTTTCCACAGTTTTAACTCTGTTATAAAATATTTTTCCAATTACTTTCACTGATGCCAAATTTGATTATTTTTGTTTAATTTGTTGGCTTATGTATTGACATGAAATTTCTAATAATCTACTTTTTTGTAACTGCCTGCTTGCCTTTCCCTAGGAATACAGCATTAATGGTATTACTAGGCAGTGTCAAGGATCGAACGCGTGACCGTTAGCACACTAGCTCTCATTTTCAACTACAATCATCAGCTATCATCGATTCATGCAAGTCAGGCGAATGTAGATGACCCGCGTGACATTCTGATTTATTTTTTTCCGCGTATGTGGGGCCTGTGGGGGAAAAAACCAAGCCATGTATTTCTTTATTTTGCTCTAGTAGCAGGGAAAAAAATTTCATCTCAGTTCATGGCCCCAGTTACAAATCCTCTCCTTGTCAGTATCTACTGTACCTACATTCCATTCGTGGGGTGCATCGATAACTAGGCCACAAAATTTAAAAATCTCGAATCTGGATCTGAATTTTTACTGTCTTCGGATATAATTTCAGTAGCGAATGAAGTGCAAGATCCGTAGGTCTTTGGATTAGACGCGACCTTCCCTAATTTTTTAGTGAGACATTCGTCAATCTAATTTAAACAAAAGTATAAAAAGAGAGTATTTAGACGTAAGAGTTATAAATTGAATGATAACATTTTTTATGCAATGACAGAAAGAAAATATGAAACTGAGATGGGGATTGAACTTCCTTTAGGACACTAGCTCTCATTGTCCACCTGATACCAGTGAATGTATGCTATCCGCGTGGCATTCCACGTATTTTTTTTCATGCGATGCCGGGGTAATGAGGAAAAAAATATATCTTTATTTTGTTTCTAGCTGCTTGGAAAATTTTTCATCTAATTTCGTGACCGTATTTACCGACTGACACACCTCTCCTTGTCAATATCTAAAGCTATGGATAATGGAATACTAAATATATTCCATTCATGGGGTGCTTCTATCGCTAAGCCGTGAAAATTTTAAATATAAGATCCAACCCTCCCTAGTATCGACTCTAGGCGATTGATTCTCGATACCGATACCAATCCACGAGAATCTGTGGTATCGAGAATCGACACATCCCTAATCAGAATATAAAATGCCATCTCTTAACAATTAGGACAGTGCACATTACTGTAGTGTCTTGAGTTCCAAATGCATTTTGCTCTAAGTAATACATATATAGGAATGCGATGGACCAATAACAGAAAAACTTCAGAAACCAATTGTCATACTTACCTCAGACTATCTTTCTAAAAGAGTCAAAAAAAAGATAAGTGGTTCAGAGAATGTGCTATTTATAACGATTTGCAGGAATTTTAGGCAATAAATGTTTTGTTGTAATGATAAAGGTAGAAATGAAAGAGGCAACTATAAATTGCTATAAATTCATGTCAAAAAATAGCTTACTTCAAGGTTTTGGTATCATGCTACTACCAGTAGTACCATGGTCGGAATCATTGGGACCTGTATCATCAGCATCTACAAGTATTGCACAATAGTAATCAGTAGTCATTTAATGCAATAATGTTACTTGGAATATTCTGTTGATGGTACAAAATCATAATTGTTGCAAGCAAGGACCACATACAAGCCATTGTAAGTTCCAAATTGGGCAAGGGCCTAGCCACGTAGACACACCGGTTCCCATTAGATCACTGAAGTTAAGCAACGTAGGGCCCGGACAGAGGTTGGATGGGTAACCCTCCTCCATACCTCTACCATGGTGCTCTTGTCCCCTTTCTGCGAGTGGTGGGCAGGTTAAATGTGGGTTGGCACAATGGATCTAAAGAGGTGTAAATGCCAGTGGGGTTCCAGAAGGCCCCCTCACACCCCTCTTATTTATATATTTATTTTCAATTCCAAATGTAATTTCATTGAGATACATGTAATATCTTCTTTCATAATGACCTCGACACTTTTGTGTCATTAACTATACGAAGTTTTACTTACTTACTTTACTGCCAATGACTTATATTTCCCAGCTGTGAAGTTGGTTCTCACACTGATCTGATATAAGAGGAGGGAGGGTAACAAAAAGATGATGGAAAGCTCATAGTCTACTGCGAAATTTATTGATTTCATTAGTGAACATATGGGAATGCATGGAATGTTTGTTGTATATACATATACACTTGACAATTTGGTGAAACGTGATGGAAAAATTTGTCTGTTAATTTTAATGCAAATGATAATGTCATGGACACAATGTATGCTATGTGCTGTATATTACTCGTAATAACCAACGACCCCTGTGAAGGTTAAAGTTTCTCATTATATGTTGTACTTGCTATGCGGAGCTTCCACTGTATGTGAGACAACCATTCTAAGATCTTGCCATTTTATTCTGCAGGGTGATATCTGGGCTGAAAGCAGTATGCTTGGCTTCTTGTGGCACTACTATGCTTGCATGGAGGGAGCCATATATGATATCACTGAGTGGGCTGCTTGCCAGGGAGACAACTTACGCCATTTGCGTCCAAATTCACATAATGTTCAATATCGAATTTTACTTGGAAAACGTGGTGGAAATGGTGGGGGACCTGCTGGGTCTCCATCATCATCCACCAGTCATTCTACTGGTAGCAACCCTAAATCTTCACGCTCTTCTGAGGGTCCCAGGTAACTAGTCTTTTTTTTAAGCCTTCATTTTTTGTTATGATTGCATTTCATTTAATTGCCTCCTTTTTTAATTAATAAATGATCCCTTGATCATAATTTACTGTTGAAAAAATTAGTTATTTAAATGTCAACACTAGAATGCTGGTGTGGTCATTTTGACTGCAGTTGTGATTTTATATAACTGCCACGCCTTTATTTTTTGTCATAAAAGCATTTCTTCCTTAGACTTTTCCTAACTTCATGATGACATTATGTTGGCATAAAACTTTTTTGATTGGTCAATTGGTTATTTTTTTTAAAATCACTTTCACCTAGAACACCATTTTGACCGTAGGTGCAATGCGTGAAGATAGGCTGTATATATTTCTCAGATATAAAGCATCACTTGCTCCAACGGACTCATAAAAATGTTACATCGCGTCATAAGAAGTCACTTGTAAGCCTTCATTCAAACAAAGTAACACCTGTTCTTACTGATTTATAAAAATGCGGAAGATGCTCTCTGTCATGCATTTGAACAAAGTATCACTTGCTCTTACTGGTTTGTAAAAATTATACGCTGCATCATGGCGTAAGACATTGTTGCTCGTGAGTTATCAGCGGACTGTCTTTACATGCAATATAATCTCACGTCAGTAAAATTTGGGATCTCTACGACCAAGCATCGGGGTCGAGTAATCATTGTGATTTCAAGTGTGGTGAGGAAGGTTCTCTTATGATTCTGTCTAGCATTTTGCATGGATGGAAAATTGAAGTTTGTGCACCCCAAAGTCTATACTGAAGGATCTATGCAATGTCGAGGAAGCCAGACTCCAAAGGAGAGGTTTCTCGCACTCCTGTATCTCCCCCCCCCCCCCCCCCCCCCCCCCCCTCATTTGGTCCAATTCGAAACAATTTTAGCAACACAGTGCAAAAATATAGAAAATAAGACAAAATATAACTCCTGTAATGATCTTTAAAAGGTATTAAAATAAAACAATATTCTCATAATTTATCAACTGCGGTTAAAAATGATTTATGATGTTAAAAATTTTTAATGGCATGAACTTGGCTACTGCAACTGAATTAAGTTCTTGTAGCTGTTCAGTTGGTAGATCTCAGAATAAGTGGAATAAGAGAGTTAACTCATCCCGCGGCGTATTTTAAGCATATGCATTAATTAACAAAAGGGGTATATTTAGTGCCCATTGATTTGTGTTTAAAGAGGCCATTTTAGCATGGATGCATTCTATGCATCCATGCTAAAATGGCCAAATAGATCAGATAGTGTAATTAAATCAAATAAGGTTCATAGATTAATGTCAACTCTTCTTCCAATATGAGCAGAAGAAAGTGTTTGCTATGCCTTAAGAGTGGTGGCACCTGGTCTGATAGACTGAAGGTATTTCCATTTCCATTTCATGCAAAGCCAGGGATGCATTCTAACTAGGAAATTTCAAAACAAAGTTCCAACTGACCCAGTATATTTCAGTGAAAAGACCTAGAAATGTCTTTTTTAAAGAAAGCATATTATTTGAAATAACTTCAATAATATTTCGCAGCTGATGAAAGTCAATTTTAGAACATTACTTGAGTTAATTTGAAATCCCCTTTTTTAATATGCACTTTACAGTGCTGACATCTAGCGGTGATTTGCGGGAACTATTTACTCATGGGTACTGAAAGCAATAAGTCGCGATCGCAAATTCTTACCTAACGACGTAAAACACTTCCAATGAAAAATTAAATATTCAAAATGCATCAAGATTTAAAAGTAAGTAATTTATTATTACAAAATTAGTATTCTTTAATGAAACTAAGTTCCACGACAGCTGCAGCGAAGAACTTCAAACGGGAATGCTACTTTCAAGTGAAAGGCTGAACAAAGTTCTGAGTTGGGGTTGCGGCGGCTATCTTAAAGCTAATTTTAAATAATTCCAGAGAAAATATGGATCCTTTGTGACGACGAGTTAGGTATTCCCAATGCACAAAATGATATAAAAGGAATAGAAATTACGAAGCACTAGTCCACTTATTTTATGTAATTGGGCTTTGTTTACGTGAAGTAGACGTCGCGCCATGCGTCTTCGAACATTTTTTCCTTGGATCATATAATTAGGATTGAATTACGATTTGGATGATCAGTCTCTGAGATTCTTACTACAGTTTAAGCACGTCAAAAAGCACTATGCTCACATTCAATATTTCCACATTTTCCCTTATAGGTATAATACTTAGGCCGAGGGCCCTCTCAACATGACCGATCTGGCTTCAGCTACTCCTGTGCGCGGTAATCATTGATCGTTATTCCATTGTACTGAGTTCAGTGCTACAAAATCATTTCAAATACTTCGTAAAACAGGGGTCAGTCACTCCTAGGGACCAGCCCCTCACTTTGTAAATCAGTAAAATAGAGGTTTCGTAAAACAGAGGTTATTTTACATGGTTTTCCAATATGTAAAAATTGGGACCGGCGGAATGGTTCGTAAATTGATGTCATTTAATAAATTAGTGGTTCATAAAAAAGAGGTTCTACTGTAAGTGGTGACATCGGTCTCCTGGACTGGCCTTTTGGAAGGTTAAATGAGTATTTACTTGAATTATCTTTGAATAACAAAATTCAATTGATTCCTATATTGGTTCATGTGTCAGAAGAGCAGTGTAAAATAAGATAGTGAAAAACATGTAGGTACTGGAACATTATATATTTCGCCTGCATCACCAATAAAATTTATACCTTCAGTCTATCAGACCAGGTGCCACCACTCTTAAGGCATAGCAAATACTTTCTTCTGCTCATATTGGAAGAAGAGTTGACATTAATCTATGAACCTTATTTGATTTAATTACACTATCTGATCTAAACAAAATCTCTCTAGAGTTGCAACATAATCAGGTCAAGGTAAAGTTGTACTTCTAATGCTTTAACCCTCTTGGTGCTCTGGGCCAATCAGCTTTTGTACTATAGGCAAGAAGTGCCATGTGCTGATATATATATAGCCTGTCATGTAGATGAAAAATAAAATACATATTTAAAGTAAATAAGTGAATTTTAGACATCATCATTGCCTACTAGTATGTAATTGTTTGTAAAGTACTGCAAATTTCAAAATGATATCTACAACAATTTTTCATAAGTGTAAATGTAACTGAGGTGCAAAACACTTCAGTGCACTTTTCTGAAGTGTTACGTTTTTGATAAAACCCCTATAGCACTTCTTACATGCGTGGCTAAATTTTGGTGGTACTTCAAGAATTATGTTTTCCCAAAACTATGACTAGTGTTGAGGTACTTATTTGAGGCCAAGGATAAATAATGCCTTTGAATAAAAAGTTTAATTTTAAGAAGATTATGTGGTTTGAGTATTTTTAGTTTTGGACATGCCCTTTCTAAATGTGTCTATCTTTGTCATAATATGACACTTTTTCTTTTGCAGTGATCCTGACCTCGACCATTTTTTAAATAACTTGTATAGTGGGGGCAGTGGAGGTGGTGATAATTCGCAAAGACAGGAACAAACCCGCAAGCGAAAAGGAAAAAGAAAGAAGTGAATCATGCTTGACTTATGGTGTTCACCAACAGAATGATCTGGGATAGCTGGGAATAAAGCTTTTGGTTTCTGTATGAATGAAAAAGCCAAGGTAGCATTTTTTAACGGGGAAATCATGATGATGTGTTGTGAAGTTTCAATGCTCGATACATGTGATATGATGCATTGTGATGCTACTGAAGATCTGTGGGTTGGGAAAAGTGCAATCAATCCACTCTGTGCTGGGATCATAATCAAGCTCTTTTTTGTGCTTATTTTTGCTATTGGCTGTGCTCGTGGGACAAGAATATTGAATGAAATACATTTACATGGGGCTGTTATCAATTAGATACTAACTTTGGAAAAGTATGTAAAATTTCCTTTGAGGTGCATTAAAATTAAGTTAACTTTATTATAGTTGCATTTCTAGCTTAATCACTCATTTGAAAATTGCCTTTAAATTGCTCTTTCAGTAGTTTGGAATTAAATCATACAGAATTATCGAGTACCACTTTACTGAAACTTTTAAATTGGTTAAATTAGAGAAAATGTTATGGATGCATCTTTTGTGCATTGGTTATGTAATAGGCTATTAAGAGCTATCAGTCTGGTTAGGTAACATATGATTGAGTGCTGGGAACACAGCAAAGTTGATATGTAATTTAATGTGTAAATTTCAAAGCAATAGCTTTTATGGATGTATTGTTTTATATTGTGTACTCAACAAAATTGTGTTTTTCACTTATTCTGTTAATGAACTGTCTTTGTTTGCTTCTAATCTGACATAAAAATTCTTATTTTAATCAGTAATCTCAAAAGTGCATCTATTTTCCCGAGGAATGTTATTGAATATGTTGGAAATTTTCTGGCATCCTAATAAGCAGCCTTCAAACAATTCTCCGTTCATATTGGTCAGTAAGGTATAATACCTTCATCCCTTTTATCGATCAATAAAAAAAGTATTAGTGGAGCTTATCTGCCTGGTAATTTTCTAATTGGTCCTTAATTCAATAATTTTTACTGGCCACAAATTCATTTCACGTATACTCCAGTGTAAGTGAACACAAATAGTGTACATTCCCTCCAGAAAGGTTTTTTTCATAAGTGTCTGGATGTATCAATATTGCTCTGTGCAAAGACATTTTCTTTGAAGTAAGTAAGATCTCAGGTAGTGTTCAAAGCCTTAGCTACTGCCAATGTTCAAGGGGGTTTGACCACCTTACATTGTAGGAAAGGTGCAAAACACCATTCGCTCATTGCTTATGAATTTTAAAAACTATAGTATACGTAGTGTTCTAAATGTGCTTGGTACTTAGGTACCTGATTCCCATTAAATCCATTCCTACAAAAACTTCGTGACATATGCTCACCATTGATATAAGTTAAAAGAGGTATCACCTCAATGATAATTCATTAGTAAAACTAGCACAACAGCTGGATTGTATGGTGAACTGTTTCATTACATGATGTATACCTCATAATATCCAAGAGAATATCATTCAAGTTTCAATATCATTTGAATACGTTTCGGAGGATTGATGCATAAAATTCTTGGCAATACATATTTGATGTAGTGTTATTGCTCACAACTGATGTATAGATTAGGTTTTGATGGATCATTTCTGACTGATTGGTTGGACAGTTCCATAAATGCAGTGAGCACTATTTTCATTCTACTTTCCTTTATTCCTTCCTTTTCAACCTCACTGCTGTATCTCATCAGAGCTCTTTGTTTTACCCTAATCTTGTTTCACCTTCCATGCATTACTCTCTCTAAGATCATAGATTTTCAGTGTGACGAATTCTCATGTCGTCTCCAGGTTCCTGCTGTGGTGTTAATTTCTTACCTCTAGCTCTTGCCACCATTGAAGGAGCATCATCTGAAGTAATGATTTGATGAATTTTCAATTGACCTATATATACTCTTTCAATTTATGTCAAGGTGGTTCATTCCTATTACTCATGGACCTCTCTCCCCCCTCCACATTTGAACTAATTGACTGGATGGCATTACCAACAACACACACATCATTAATGTTAAAATGAAAGTGTGAAATTTTTGTGACTTCTCAAAATGCTTGGAAGAGCCTTCTCCAAGTGGTACTCAGTCTAATCCCATCGTCCTGTTTATAATTCCTGGGAAAAATATCTTTCACCTTCATTAATATCTTTATCCCTTGGACCATGGAACACTTTACCCATATTTTGTGATGTCGTAACTTAGTTCACCTCACTTTCAACCAAATGTATCCAAACTTTAAATGGTTAAAGTTCTAAAACTGTGATGGCATATGCTATGATGTGCTAACCACATAGAATTAATACTAAGAAACACCTTGTACCAATATACTTGGATTCTAAAGTTTATCCAAGTAATTTACCCATCAAGGTACTAATATCATTAGGCAGTAATGGTGGCACATGTAAGACACATAGGTTCAACTTAATAGTCCCACACAAAAGAAATATCCTTCACTTTCAATGAAAAACTATTTAATTTTTTACCTGGGCTATAAAGTCTATTTTATGAATAACTTCTAACCCAAGTTCTGCTTTGCTTTCCGAAACTAAAACTCTTTTATCTACTAGTTTCAAGTAGCATGTTAATAATAAAATTGTTCAAATACCGAGGTCAATAAAATATTGGGTTTCTTTTATTTCCCTTTAAAAATGGTTAATGAAGAGTAATTTATTACGATTGGGGTACTAACTAAAAGTGGTACAGGGACTAAAAAAGGTTCATACCCCTGGGATAGAGATTTTGAAAGAGAATCGAAGTTAGTTAACAATTTCATGCACGACACATTGTAAAGTGATCTGGCTAATGAAGTAAACATGTTGAAATTATGAGCGTGATCAGGGAATAGTGAACTAAGTTTAACCACTGTAAGCACCCCAGAATGTGTATGCCAAAAAAAAATAGGCCGGTATTAGCAGTGAATTCAGTCATGTAATAAATAGAAAAAATCCTCTGGGGAAACGTCAGTAAATTCCACTGTAAAATGTGGAATTTACGAAGTTATGTCCCTGCATCTTTCAAGCCATTTGAGAAATTCCACAGGTAAATCCCATCACTGCTTCACAAGGAAATGTCAGAATGCTGGATAGCAGTGTGACAGCATGTGGGCAGTACAGGTGGTTGCTCAGACTTAACATTTCCTACTATGCTCAGTAAATATATTATCCACAACACAAATTATAAAAACTAAGTAGATTGATTAAATCCAGACCCAGCTGCAATGAAGCAACAATAAAGAAAGGAGTGACAAAGTTATTCACTGTCTCATGCCACTATTCATGTTTATACGAAGAAATTTCTTCATGAAAACATGAACGGTCTTCTCATTGATGGCTTCAGCCATCAATAAAATCAAAGAGAAGGCTTTAGGAAGGAATATCCATGGGGAAAACATTAAATATGAGCTGTTTTGCTTCGACTATATCCCCTTTTCATAGTCGGGAAAGTTACAAAAAAAATTAACTGGGTAAAGTTAATCTCTGTAAAAAGTAGCTAGTGAAAGTTAAAGAGTTACTTTTCTGAAAAAGTACCGATTAAAGTTAAAAAAGAGTAACTTTAATGAAAGTTACTTTTTCAGTTAGTTTGGCAAATTGGAATGCAAATGCTGTGGAAGTAGAGGCCTTTATGGTTTTTCGTTTTGACAAACAAAGCAAACACTGAAAACTGTCATTGTGGTTTCCTTCATCCGTATCCATTTGTTTTAAAGTACTTAAAGTGGGGATTTTCGTTGTAATTTCATTTAGTCTCCAGAGTATTGTTGGTCAGGTTTCCTCTTGTCTGCTGAAAGGATTCGATGATTTTTCTGAAGGGGCTCCGATTCCGGGATTTTTAAGTTTTCATGAATGTAAGACTTTCTGACGAACCATGGTGTGTCTGTAATTTGCCGTATAAAATTGTTCTGAGTGGTAGAAAGTGCTTTAAGTTTAGTTATTGAAATCGATCCCCACATTGCGATGTGAAATATCTGTTTATAATTGCAGCGAAAACAGCATAATTTTATAGTTACAGTGGATGCTGAGCGTGTGCCTGCGCACCTTTTCCCTCTATTCACTGGGGGCTAATTTATTGACGACGCAATGTCACCAAGTAAAGCATACCTAGACTGGTGGATTGTAACATACGTTAGTTAGAATAAACCCCTCCCCCTAGTTATCCATCCTAGGTTAAACAACCCTTTCTCTCAGATCCAACTATGTAGTATTGACAACATGATGTCACCTAGACGAGCCCTTCAGGAAATTGCCTTTGCATGGTCTCGTGTTTTCTCGTCTGATTCTAAATTCTGTTCCTAAACTTTGGCAGTCACTCTCCTCAGTCCCCTTTAGTTTGGATAATTTGCCTGGACCTATTCATTGCATTCTTGCACAACTACCATTGCATTCTTAAATACCATTTTATTTTTACATTTAACTGCTGGGCAACGTTTAAACCCAATCCGACAGGTCGACGTTCGCCGAAAATTAACGATAAAATTTAACTAGTTAGTTTTGTATCAGTTAATGCATAATTTTAACGATTATAAGTTAACTCTTCTAAAAAATAACAATAATTAAATATTTAACCACATTTTTAAAGATTAATTTAAATCATTAATCCCAACTATGGCAGCTATCATGGCAGAGAGGGATATGAAGAAACCTCTAGTAACTATGGAAAGGACAATGGCCAAATATCAGAAAAAGATCATAAAGAAGAAACCTAAGATACTGGTATGCAGCAGGAGAGAAGAGGCCCAGACCAACATCAAAACAGGAATTTTCCTTTTGTTTTGTCAAAATTTGTTTTAACAAAAATTTGAGGACGTGAAACACTTTTGTTGCCTTGGAAGCTGAGTAACCAGTAATGGATGAAGCAAGAAAGAAATAGTCAGTAGAAAACCCCTGACGAAGAGGGTATTCTGCTAAGAGAAGAAGCTGCATACAGTTAGAAATAAAAGTGAAGAAGCAAAGAAATAATTCATCACAAATTACATCTGGAGCATATTTCATTATGGAAGTAAGACATGGCCAATGACAGCAGCTGAGAAGTCAAGGGTGAAATCATTCGAAATGTGGAATGATGAAATGAATCGATATATGAATGATTAAATGGATTGACCAATAGAGAAACAAATCCAAAGAAGAGTTTGAGAAAAGAGAATTCTTCTAAAAACCCTAAGTAGAAGACGGTACAACATAATGGGCATTATTCGAGACATGATGGCCTGATGAAGACCTTGTCGAAGGATAGTTGTGCATGAGGAATGGCAAGGAAGGCCGCAAATGAGATATATATAGAAGTGATAAAGGATCTGAAAAAGAAAAGATACAGTATTATGAAGAGATTATAAGTGATATGCGAAATTGAGTGAAGAGCTTCTTCAAACCAATCTCAGGATTGTTGACTGATAATGATGACAACACCAACCAGGCAAGTGGTAGAAGTATATACAGAGAGAACTTGGCCTCCCTTCAGCATCATCAGGACATAATGATGCGGCACTGTGGTGAAACCCGGATTGTGCAATTATAAGATTCTATGTGGAATTCCATCATTTTCTTTTCTTAACGCCATTATTTCTCTAAGAAATTAAAGCAATGCCATCAGAATAATCAAAATACAATGCAGTTACCAGACTGATCTAAAATATTACTGTTACTAGCAGGAATACACAGAAGGGCAGGTGGAGCAATAAATGAAATATTACAATGCATTGATAATTAGTTAAAATTTAAAGTATGCTCTGCATAAAGCTTTTGATGAAGAACATGATGCATAGGGTGAAATTAGGTATTGATTCAGTAAGTGACCGGAATGAAAGTAGCGACTCATAATAATTCTACACCTAAAAACCACAGGTATAAAATATCTGAGTTTAAGAGTCATTTGTTTTCACTAATTCACTAACGCACACGAAAACTATTCCAGCCCAAGGTCCTTTTCCACGCATCCACAAGAGCCATATGGTTGTAATGCCCATGGTTAACTGGAACTACCCGTGATAAAAACACACTAGGGCTAAAATGGCGGGGTAAATGTGAGCGAGAGGGTTACATCGTTTAAAATTTTATCAAATTATGTCATTTTAAACGTTTATTTGCATAAGCAAAACACAATGCTGTAGGTTTGGACCCGTGGTATACGACATTTGGCCAACATTACCACATTGACAAGTGGTTGCTCCTTGGGGAGTATCTTTCCAACGTTTGCGGACAATAATTTCCTTCGGACCGGATTTATAACTCTGGTCAAGCAACTTTTTTCTTCGGGTTATTATAATTGGGTAGCTTGTTAATAATGAGATTTCTGAAAACTTTTCAGCCACTCACTTTCGTGACTTTCCATCTAGATACAAATAACCCCCTTTTAGAATGATGCTCCCAACGGAAGTCACGATGGTTAATCTAATGCACCGTCCAGGAAATATAATGCATCGACAGCTCCAATTGAGGCATCAATATCTCTCCTTTGAATTGTCTTCTTCTTTGACTGAACGGTGAAAGAACATGCCTCCCGCGATAATGACTCGATGAAGAGTTCCTGCAAATAATAGCTTCCTAAGTAACACATAATAATGCACAGATTAAGAACAATGTCTGAAAATACGCACAGCGGCCTTAGAAATTAAGAAGACAGCTTCTGAGGTCACATTGTTTACATCAGGATCCATCTTCACAATATGCTTTACTCTTGTAATTGGAAGTTTGGATATCCTTTCGTTTTTATCAGTTTCTCCGTCGTTCTTGTCCCCTTCTAGTTCAATCGCGTCATTTTCTATTTCCCTGTCAAAATTCTCCAGATTATCAATCGACGTTTCGGCAGCCTGCTTCCACTCAAAATCGTGACCTTCCTCCCGTTCCATTTTGAGGGTCCAAGCCCGCTAGAAGTCTACCAGTCGCTTCCTGTCCTTTCTGTTGATAACCCCGCCATTGTACGATTGTACCCGCCGTGGTACCCGCCAACGTTGCCTTTTTGTTATAAGGTCGATTTTCATTTGTCAAAAGTTGTCGATCCGTTACCTCCGATGGTGCTGCCCCACTTGTCACGTTCAAACGTAGCGGATATTTAAAAGGTTCAAAAGTCACGATGTTGGAATGTGCTTTTTTTCGCTAAATAACCGTTTGTCCATTCCGTCCTTAACTTTCTGCAAGACTTAAACTTTTTACAAATGGGACACGGTTGTTAATTGTTGATCTATCGTGCTTGTATTTGTGAATTAACCCTTTTAGTGCTCTTACTAAACTTTATAAGAAGTAGGGTTTGCAATTCCTCAATACATTTGTTAATGTAGTGGTATACTAGTAGTTAAACGTAATCGGAGGTATAAACTGCAAATTAATAGTCAAGGGTGGAATTTTGCTATGGAATCGCCCGAGTTATCGGCAGAGAACAGGGAATATGATCACGCTGGTGCCAAAAATCGGCCAGGCGTTACTGATGGTAGCGTATGCCCTCACAGTTGTGTTTCACCGAAATCTATACAAACTGTAGTTTCACCGGAAGAGGTTATAGAATCCTCTATCAAAGCCAGTTGTTCCAAGAACGAAGAAGATAATAAATGTTGTACTCCTTTGAGAGTAGTGCGAGTACGAAGACAATCTCTGCATTCCATTGATTTAAATTCAAATCCTCATGGGACGGTGAAAACTCCTCTAACAAATGGAAAGAAGACTCCTGTTCGAGTACCTATTAATCCTTTCGATGCCGTCTTAATGGATAGGCTTCACTTGCCAATTTGCAGCCCGTCCATATTCACCAAAATTCCTGAGTACGAGGTATGTCAAATTTTAATTGCAATGACGGATTTTTAAACTTCCGATCACATGGGATGGATTTATCTGATAGATGTAACATTCATCAACTAATGGAAATTGAATTAATGAAGCCGAAAGTTCAGGTGTTTTTGCACAGATAACCAAATCTGATTCTTTCACTTTCATTCGCTGCTCTGACAGCCTTTCGTTTCATATTATCTCTCCCAAGAGGCCTTTCGCTTGTAATTTGGAGTTATTGTGGGAAGGGGAATAAGAGGCGTGAAACGCGATTATCTCTTTTCTCTTGAACCATTGTGAAGTAATGTTAGTTGACATACCTACCAGATCATGGCATTGTATTACATGTGTCATTATTACTCCAGGAAGCAGTTTATTTATTACTTTATAGGTGCCTATGAAAATATACACATTCACCCGGCTAAGAGTTTGTTTAGTTTTCATTTATGTATTAGAACTCCTTTATGTCTAAACTTGCAATGTGTTGTGCTTTTTGACGGGAGATTAATTACTCTTCGTGTAATATTCCCTCTCTCTAGTTTTTATAATCTTTTGATTTCTCTATGGTGTAGGAGAAAGAATTTAAGTGGGACATAGAGCAACAAGCAACACTCTTTCCTGCTCCTATTGAAGAAGAACTGCATGTATATCATCATATGCATGAGCATTATGATGCTGAGGTAGAATCCAAGCTTCAAGATGCAATTGACAGATTTTATGAAGGCAGAATTATTGCTCCTAGTCCTTGGATTGGTGCAAAAAAATGGTATGTATTTCATTTTGTCTGATTTGGACTGAACTTACCTAATTATTTCATGACATAAATGAGGAATTCTGATTATTCATGAAACTATAGTCTCTATGCTGATAAGATCTTATTTAATGTTGATTGCATATTCATACTTTTAGTTTATCTGGAAATAATTTGTGAGAATGCTTCATAATATCATGTACAATTCTGTAGGCTTGTCACATTTTCTTACTCTAACCACCACGACATACTGTCAGTCTTTTAAGGCTCTTTCGTTTTGGGTTAACTATGATTTACTGCACCTACTTCATATAGATTTCGTATCTAAATTTTAATAGAGCACTCTTCCTTGTCAGCTCGGGTTCATTTTGGTATTGCTGCTGTATAAATCAGTGAGAATATGAAGCATCACAATTTCATGCTAATGATAAATTGATCCTTCTGTAGATAGGTATAGCAAATTATAGTGATGTCATAGGGGAAAAAATAGTTAGTAGAGTACTTTCATACATCATCATTAGTCATGAATCCTCAGCTTGGTTTGACGCAGCTCTCCACTGATTTCTTCTATCGGCTAATCTCTTCATATTTACGTATTTCTTCTCTTTCTCATCCTTCATCACTTGGTGCATACATATATCTTACTCGAGGCCTTCCTTTGCCATTCTTCCCATCAACCTGTCCTTCAACGATTGTCTGCATCAGGATTCTTTCATGCATGAAGGAATATTCACGAATACATCTTACAATGTAACATTTGGAAGATTTTCAGACAAACTTTCAGTAATATTTCAGAGAATAATGCCATCTGGTGTATCACCATTAGGTGATATAACCTTATATACATAGAACCTCCGATGTACGACCCTCTTTTATACGACAACCTCATTTCTACACCGTTGTTTAGGGTCTGGTAAATAAGACCCCATGTATTTCCAACCTCACTTATGAAAGTTTTCATTTTTATGACGAACTAAATTATGAACTGTTTTTTCCAGTCCTTTGGTACAGGGTTTATAGGAATCTGGAAAAGTCAGGGAAAATGAAAACAGTTATGGAAATCCTGGAAAAGTCAGGGAATTTTATGTGTGGTCAGGGGAAAATCGCAAAACAGTCAAATTTTGGAATTTATCACCTGAAAACACCAAGAGATCGAAAACTGTACATAGAGCAGGGTGAAGGAGTGGACGACTGGCCTCAGGCCGGCTTCTCTGAGAAATTTTGATTCAAGATACAATAAAACGGCACATGTTAAGGGGTATATTCTTCCCAAATCGCATGCCAAGTGATACGCTTTAAGTAGCTCACTGGAGTACCCGGGAAGAATCACTTTGACAATAGTCATTTTTCTGAGAAAAATAGGTTCACGATATTGTATATTTTACTCAAAAACTCATAATTAATGTCAGAGGTCAAGTACTTGAAAATGACTTTTGGCTAAATTACCCGAGATAAAGGCAATGTGTCGTGTAATAGGAGTAGAAAGATAAAGTTATATCCTAACCCTGTCATGCAGTGTTATCTTTGTCTATGAAAGACTTCGAACGGACACCAATATGGTGAGTAGGCATCGGATACTGAATCATGAATATTAGTTGCAACTACTTGAAACTCCATACTTTAGGCTGCAGGTAATAAAAAAGTGTAAAATAGCTCCCAAATGTATTTCTCATATAAGTAAAATAATATTAAATTGATTTCTTATGTAATTATAGTCTTAAGAAGAGTGGGAGAAGAGAGAAGCCTGCTGAAAACTCTAAGAAGAAGACAGGATAACTTAATCGGCTGTATCTTAAGACACGATGGCCTGATGAAGACAATCATTGAAGGACAGATGGATGGGAAGAATGGCAAAGGAAGACCTCGAGTGACATGTATGGAACGAGTGATGAAGGATGTGAAAGAGAAGAAATACGTAAATATGAAGAGATTAGCCGATAGAAAAACTCAGTGGAAAGTTGCATCAAACCAATCAGAGAATTGATGACTAATGATGATGATACACCACTATAATGTTACATTTTTGATCCCTCTTAGTTTAATTTTAATCAATATGTGTGGCATAAAACATGTCACAGGTAGGGGAATCAGCATCTTCTGTTGGTCATGATGCAGAAGTTAGTAATGACCACCCACCTTCGCTGAATACACAGACATTAACGAGCAGCAGTCCATCATTAGGACTTCCGACCACAGAGTTTCCCAGCATCGCTGGGCCTGCTTCTACTAACCAGGGTTGTATCGAGCACTTTTCTATGCAAGATGATGTCACAAATGCAGAAATACTATGGTGTCTGCAAGCTATTGAAAACCATTCCTCCCTCTCGGCCACAGGGAAGCAGGCATCTCTGTTGGAGCGAATGTTCCCAGACAGCAACGTAGGGAAGAAAATGAGATTGGGCAAAGTTAAGTTGGCTATTCTCTTACCTTTGCATTACATCCATATTTCTTTTAAAAAATACTGAACATTACCCGTGAAGCAGATGCATTTGTGGCTTCATATGATGAGTCTGAACAAGAAGTCTGTGGTGGCCTCTCCGCCCTCCACGGATTCAGGAAACTTCCCGTGTGCTCGCGAGTTCCCCTCCACTCCATGCATAGGCAGCCTGCCCGGTGCCGCTTCCCCTACCACCACGCTGTGCGCCCCCTCCACGAGTGGACGGTTCGACCTCCTCCTTGCGACTTCCGCTGGCAAGCTCTGGAAGGTTGGGACGTGGTATTTGAACCCCGGTGCCCAACCATCTGGGGACAGTTCGACTCGGCCAGCTTGCTCGCTCGGATGCCTCAGTGCTGCAACCCATTCGGCTCTCCGCGACGCATCGCTGTGACTGTGTTCCAAAGCTAGTGTTGCTCTATTATCTATGATCCTCATATTGCGTGCAACAATAAACTTAGTGTAGTGTAGTTTAGTCGCGTGTCATTATTCTCGTGCCCTAAACTCCTCTAATCTAAGCCTCTGCAAATGGACAATCACATTTTGGAGCAAAGATGCAAATGATGTGCAGACACATTATTATTATTCCTCAGTGTTCCTTGGTCATTCCAGGGCGGTAGATCTACGCAGGACCTTTCAATAAGGGCTGAAAGACCTCTCACTTACTAAAATGCTTCAAGTTTCGATCGATGGCCCTAATGTCAACTTGGCTTTTCTCATAGAGCTTCAGGCTTATCTACTTGAACAAAACGGACCCAATAGCCCTATTTTTCCTGAAGGGGTAGATTTAGGGCTGTTGATTGGAAACTGGTTGAATTCTTGCATGGAATTTACTGTGTGTTCAAAGATGTACCTGCTAGAAGAAGTGATTATATTAGGTTCAGTGAAGAAAGTGACCTGTTTTTCCTGCAAAATTCTGTGCAGTGAGAAGGCTAGAAAATGAGGAAGTGGCTGTAAATGCTCTTAAATCACTTTCAAACTTAGCCAAATTTGTATAAGAATGTAAGGAAGAGAAAATCAAGATTGATTCAAAGAGTTACTGTAACATGACATCAGGTTTGAATGAAAAGCCAGGTTAGCCTTCTTTGCGTATGTTTCTGTGCAATCAAAACTCTTTCTGAGGGCATATCAATGTAAGGAACCAGTGATTCCATTCTTGTTTACCGACCTGTCTTCTCTGATTAGAGACGTCTCTCTTCATGAAAGGTGATATCTTAGATAAGGCCAAGTCAGTAGTCGATGTCAATCTCAAGAAAACCAAAAACTTCTTACTTGACAAGCATTTGAAGTTAGAAACTGCAGGTAAAGCCGAGCTATGGAAACTTAAATTGATTGCAGAGAAGTTAAAGACATTAAAAACTGATTGCAAAGATGTGTTGCTTAAATTATGCCAAACGTTAATCTCCAAGTCACCTGTTAAGTACAAGTCATGTGAGAGTGTCACATTTTGTGACACTCTCAAATGACTTGTTGCTAGCTGCTAGTCATCCTAATGTTAGTATTACTAGCTTGTTCAATACTGTTGAGTTATTCCACGTGAAAAAATGGCTTTCAGCAGAAGTGTGTGATCACATTATTACGGAGTTTTGAACTCGCATATCCAAAGCTGAAGTAATTGAAGCATGTAAAACCTATCGCAGAAGTGTGCAGAGAATTGATCACTTTTGGAGAGGTCTGCTTGAAGGTATGGAGAACTTCTAAAACTTGTATGCCCTAATCAAGAAGGTGCTAATCTTGAGCCATGAGCAAGTCTTTGTGGAGAGGGGTTTCTCAAAGAGCTTATAGTGGAGAACCAATTGGGACCTTCCCTGATTTCTCTAAGATGCATTTATGATGCTATCAAGGCAGTCGGTGGGTTTCAGAATATGACCATTGACAAAAAGATGATACTGTCATTCATAAATGCATGGTTGCTTGCGTTATCAGAAGTGGCAAATAGAAGAAGCAAAGAAATCTCATTTGGTTACCAACAGGAGTCTCCTTCAACAGATCGAGGAATTGAAAGCCAAACGAGCCAAATAAGTGTCAGAGAAAGTCACTGAAATTCTTTCAATTGACAACAAAATCGTGAATTTGACATCAGAGTTGAACTAATTTTCTTTTTCTTTTGTGTACCCAAAGATTGTAGCAATATCTATTGTTATGCAAAACTAGCAAAACTTACAGGTTTATTTCCTAATAACGATAATTTTTATTTAGTTGACTTCAAGTTGTTGATATCTTATTACTGGAAGTTCATATGTTAAAAATGAAAATAAACCTGCAATTTTTCATAAGTTAGACTTCCTTGCTTCCTTAATATCACTTTTATCTGTATAAATGACCGAAATCTTGGTGTTTTCAGGCGCTCAAAGTCAGGGAAAATCACTAATAATGGTCTGGAAATCCTGGAAAAGTCGGGGAAAATGAAAATGATAAACTCCTATAAACTCTGTGGTAAGAAAGTCCTCTCTTATACGACTTTTCAGTGACCGACCTATGGAAAGACATCGAATTTGATTTTTTTGTCAACGACTGTTATAAGTGTTGTATATTTATTTATACACCATTCCAATAATTTGTAAGAAATATGACTTTTTCCCCATTACCCTCGTATCGCGAGAAAAAAATACGTAGAATGTCACGCGGGTAACCTACATTCACCGGCATCATGCGCACAACGAGAGGTGAGCGAAGTTTGATCCAGCTGTCACAGTTTAATTTTTTCTTTCAGTCATTGCATCGATAATTTTATCATCTTCAATTTCAAACCCTTACATCTGAATACTCTCATTTTTATATTTACATTGTTTAACTTAGATTTACGAATGTATTCTTAAAAAGAAACTTAAAACTATTTTCAGTTATCTCTGTTCATACCTTGTGACATTCTGTTTTAGAAGAAAAATAGTAGGTAAAGGAAAAACATTACCCATTATTCACAGCCGAATTTCTAGTAATCAATACTCTTGCATAAGCTGGTGCTTGTATGTATAATATGAACTGACAATAAACACCATTACAAAATGTGCCAAGCATTAATTGAAACTAGGCCCTGCTGGTAAAATGCCAGGAATGCTAACTATATGACCAATAAATTCAACTTTGGGTACAGATCTTAGAATATTTCAGGATTGCAAATGCACTCTGTTTAGGTGTCATGAACATACATTTATTTGTATAGGTGCTCTTAATACAATAAATTATTAGTAGGGACATGACATTTTCGCGAAACGTTTTTTGCGACAGGATTCACGAAATAAGCGACTTTTTGGGTTTAATCGCGAAATAACCGTGTCTTCTTTGAAACGCGATTTTTTTAAAATGAAATTTGAGATATTTTGCAAATGCCGAAATCTTGTAGCATGAAATATTTTCTTTAGTGATGACCGGATCGGATCTTTCATTTTTCTCGGTTCCGGATTCGGATCCAAAGACACGGAGTAAAATCGGATCCGGATCGTAGATTTTAAATTTTCGCGGTTTAGCGATCGAAGTGCCCCGTGAATGGAATGTAGGTGCGGTAGATATTGACAAGAAGAGGATGTGTAACTAAGGTCACGTAATTAGATGAAAACGTTCCCGTGCAACTAGAAGCAAAATAAAGATATATGACTTTTTCCCCCATTACCCCGGTATCGCGGGGAAAAAAATACGTAGGATGGCATGCGGGTAGCCTACATTCGCAGGGATCAGGCATATAACGAGAGCCATGAACGAGAGCTAGTGTACTGTGCGAAGTTCGATCCCAATCGCAGTTTAATTTTTTCTTTCAGTCACTGCATCGAAAATGTTATCATATTCAATTTCAAACTATTTCATCTGAATACTCACTTTATTAGACTTTGTTGTTTAAATTAGATTTACAAATGAACCACTCATAAATTGAGGATGGTCGGATCGGATACAAAGAACCATGGATCTTTCATTTCATTCGCTACTGAAATCATATCCAGAGACAGTAAAAATTCAGATCCGGATCGGAGATTTTAACATCTCGCGGCCTCGTGATCGATGCGCCCCGGGAATGGAATGCACGTATGGTAGATACCAACAAGGAGAGTTAAGTAACTCGGGTCACGAAATGAGAAGAAGATTTTTTTCCGTGCCACAAACGAGGAAAACAAAATAAAAAATACTCGTATTGACCTTTTTCTCCATAGGCTCGGATGTGCGAGAAAAAAATTAAGCCGAATGTCATGCGGGTCGCCCACATTCGCCAGATGACCGTGAACCTATGAGAGCGTAGTTGTTAAAAATGTGGGCTAGTGTACTGCCAGTCGCGAGTTCGATCCTTAACACTACCTAAGAATACAGCCGTGCTGTATTCTTAGGGTAATGCTAGTAGGCTGTTAAAAAAAGTAAGTTATCAGAAATTTCATGCCAAATTATAAGTAAAAAAATAATTAAATTAGGTGAAAGGAAATGATTGGAAAAAATTTATATTACAGAATTTAATTGTGGAATCATTACGTTAACTTTATAGTGTATTTTTGAGTGACGCATTTGTAAATCTAGTTGAAGCGATAGAAGTACAAAAAAGTCAGTATCCACACACAAAGGTTGGAAATGAAGGATGATAAAGTTTTTTATTCAATGGTTGAAAGAAAAATTTTAAACAGCGTAAGAATCGAACTTCATTACCTGCAGTCCACTACTCCACTCTGTTATTGTTATTACCATTATCTCATTAATTTGCCTTTAACTTAATTTTGCCTACTGTGTTTTTTATGTTGCGTAGGGTAGCCATAACATCTGTGTTGATCTCAAATGTATGTAATTAACCGTTTGTTCACATTGGTATGAAGTATTTATTAATAATATTTTAAAAAAACCCTTCCTTAAGACTCCTTTTCCCAACATTAAACACAGCTTTCACCTTTTTAAAACGATTTTATTTACCGCATTTGTCATTTTAAACACCGCTTTTGATGATTTTTATTTACCATTTTTCGGTGTCCCTAATTATTAGGCTTCATTTGCCTGCATCTAAACATGCAACTGAAACCATGAAACAAAAAGACTAAATTGGACATTTGAAAGGGTTTTATGTTCCCTTGCTATGAAACCTCTGTTATGAAACTTCCTCAATTATGAAACTTTTTTGGTTGTCCACTGAAAGTTTCATAAGTGAAGTTTTACTGCATTTGTATGGTATTAATCTTACTTCTTAACTTGTGTCTAAAAATGGATTTATTCCCTTCTTTGGTATGAGAATTATATGCACCTATAAAAGAAAATTAAAACTAATTAAACTTGATTAACATTTTCAGTGGGTTGGAAAAAGGATCTTCAGAGGTGATTGTAAAGGATGTGGGAGATAGTCCAAGAATCCAGATATTAAAAAATGTGCATCATCAAGAGGCCAGAAGCAGCCCACCAAAAATGCGAAATGCGTCCACTCAGACTCAGCTTTCGTTACCTTTTCACCTTCCCCCAGAACTTATGTGGGCACTACAAAAGTACACTTTACCTCCTGATGGGGATTCAGGTTCTGCCTCTACATCAATGATGGGTGTAGAATCTGAGAGCTTTAGCACATCCACTCGTCGAAAATTATTTAATGTAGAGGACATGAGCATTTCCCAGGCTGAGTCAACACATGGTATTTCCCAGAGAACTCCTGTATGCCATGACTCATTGATGCATAGAGCAGTTTCTTCTTCTCCGATCAAAGGAGGAATTGTTTTGGCTGATTTTCACTGCAGTGAAGATATGGTGAGTTGATGTTTTTGTTGTACTTCAGTGATTATTAAGAGGAATATCATTATCCAATTTAGAGTTGTCAGTTATCATTCAAAATTTTTTTGAATGTACATTAGACCCTTGAAATCTGAAGATTTGGTAAGATTATTTACAAAATATTATTGTATTTTGTAAATTATTTTATGTTTACACATTGGGAAGGGTTCCTGTCAGATCACTGTTATAACGCGTTGGGCCCAGATGGGGGACCCTCCTCCATACCTCTACTGTTGTGCTTTTGACCCCTGTTTGCATTTGGAAGGGGAGGGGGGCAGCTAAAATATGGGTTGGAACAATGAACTCAAAGAGGTCTAAAGACTCCAGAAGGCCCCCCACTTACCTCTCACAGTTACATTTTTGGGCATAAATTATGGCCTGAGAAATTGATGACAGGCTACCTTTGTGGTAGGTATATTTATGCTGGAGACAAGCATTACTTACAATATTGTGGTCTGGTTTCCTAGAGAACAGATCCTATTCAGCCATGGAATTGCTAAGGCTAAAGGAAGGACAATATCCAAAATAATGTCTCCTCGGAGTCAATGAATAAATGTATGTCAATATTTTATTATAGCTTAAGGGTCATTCCATGTCGAATCAATGAGACCTCGACACCGACTAACTCGGATTTTCATGAAATTTTATGTGGAGATACAATTTAATAAGAATAGTAACCAAATAAAATTTTAGCCTCCTACTGTCAATAGTTACTGGAATGTGGACGATTGAAATTTGGGCATGGCCCCTATAGTGCCACAACATGCAACACAGGTTGATTTTTAGTTTTCACCCATAAACTCCATTTCTATTGCATATAAAATCATCATTTTTTTCCTGGAGCTAAGAAGTCCAAACAGGTCTCAGAAATGTCATTAAATATGCCATACATGAAATACTTAAGCAGAATAAAAATAAATTCAACATGCACCAAGTTCAATTGACTATCCACAGAGGAAGAAAATGGGAATCCACACTTATAGTTTTGTTTATAATATTCCTAAATGTATGAGCTAAGTTTCCATGAAAAAAGCTTCCGAGTCTATAGCTTTTAATAGGAAAATGACTTATTCTTACTCGAGGGAAAAAATAGCATCTTTTCCAAGGGACACACAGTGAAAATGAAATAACATGATATTGAAGGTAAAAAAAATCATCTATTTTTTTTATGAAAACAATATTTGAGTACATATACATTTTCACACATTTTATAATAGTGATGTTCTTTCAAATGCCAGTGAGGAAAGTGATGGAGAACTTTCATCAATTCAGTCCTTAGTGGAAAGTGATAACAAGTTTAGAAGGTGCAAACTGTCGCTTGATGGCATAAGGCTGTTCTGTAAGGAGTATCTGGTTTTGCTTTCATTGGAATGCCCTATTCACTCACCACCAGGCTATTTCGGCAGTGAGGTGGATTGGAAAAATCATTCATTTGTTTCTCGAGTTCTGTGGTGGATTCAATATACAGTGAAACCTGTCTTTAGCAGAATCTCTCGGGGCCATCATTTTTTTCCGGATAAGACAGTGTTCCGCTTAACCCCAGGTCTGACAATTCAAAAAAGACCTTGCAAGTCATATCACGTCCATTACATGCATCGTCTAAAAGGTTGGTTAGACTCAAATTCTACATGTAGACGAAATTATTATAAAATAATGAAAGAACAGTATCACATTGTGGTTAAATTTGTTTATTTGAAGTAATTAACATAAAAAGCTATCCTTAAAATATGCAAGGAATCCTTAATTTTTGTGTTTTTCCTTTTTTTCCTGTATAATACAATTCTCTACATTGCCAATAGCCCCATTTATGATATTAAATAAATCAGTGTTACCTTTGGTGAGACTACATTCTGCTAATTCTTTTAATGAAACCAACATTTCTCTATAGGACTTTTTGTTTTCTTCTAATATTACGGTTATATTTACTTCTTCGTCGGATTCACAGGCTTTGTCTTCTTTTATACTCTCTGTCAGAGAGCCATCTTCATCACCCGTGAGAAGATCATTGTCGAAGTCTACAAATCTCTCAGCATCCATGTCATTGCCTATTATCTGCTGTAATTTGCTTAGATTGTCCATTGGCTCTTAAATAGCAAAGGTCATGTATATATTCCTGTAAGTGCGTAAATATGCATTTAAACTGGTGATATGATTGGATAGAATTTGTTTTCCTTACCTTTCTTGGGGACCAGTTCTGGCAGAAATCCAGCCTTAGCGAAACATTGTTTAACAGTTGATGTTTTAATATCTTTGACTGCCAAATTAATGGCATCCAGCACTGATATTTTTTTTATCACCTCCGACACTGAATTCGCAGTATCTGCAGCAGCTAATATGATCGCAACATGTACTTTCTATATTGTGTCTTCCAGTGATGCCAAATTGGGCAGGTTCCCGCCAATTGGGCGGGTTGAGGGGCTCTGCTGGCGGGTAAAAATTTCATTTGCTGGGTTCCTGCTGACTTGGGCTGGTTCAGCCATTCTCCCCGGAAATCGGGCGGGTACCTAAAAATATCCCTAACATTTCTATTTTATACCAATAGATACCGTAGAACTCATGAAAACAGAATAAAAAATAGTTAGACCGTTTCCCCCTACCAAACACCCTTGAGGTGGCTCACAGGGCATTATGTAGATGTAGATGTTAAGTCAGATTGAAGACCAAGCAGACAGGCTATTATTCCTTAACTGATTGGGTGTTAGTCTGAGTGCAATCAGTCTCATGGTCGGCAGATTTCCCCGAAAAATATCGCCAGTAGGTACGCTGGAGTTGCAAAGAGTAGTCAATAAATCATAAATAAATAAGTGTCAACGAGTTATAGTAGTATTTCATACATTATTTAAAAAAGAAAAAGAAGATAGTAGATATAAATAGAACACTGGGTGCATCACATTTGAAGAGATAGATTGTTCCAAGGAAAGCTTTACACACTCCATTTCAAATTCTGAACTACTCGAAAAATGTTTTCTTTTTCTTTGGAACGATGTCAATGAGCTTGATCCAGCAACAGCAAAGTATCACTGACTAGAATCTTAGAAGATTCTAGTCAGCGATACTTTGAAGAGACCCTACCAAAATGATTGAGTGGTTAGGAATATTTGTAATTTGTTGAGAATTGGAAAAATAAATTATTTAAGCACTTCTAAAATATGTTTAGTATTAATAGAATGCTCTTTATTTCCTGTGTGAAAAGCAACAATTTTAAATTAAAAAAAAAAAAAAACCCTTCAAGGGAAGGGAGTTACTGTCCTTTTTCTTTGGGTTCCCAGCCACATGGGAATTGTCGGGAATGAGTTAGCTGATGCAACTGCGAAGGATGCTCTGAATGAAGACAATCCCGCGTTGACCCTGGTACCATATGAAGACCTTCAGGCACAACTGAGGACTTCAGTCTTTAAGCGGTGGACGGAGGAATGGAATGCCGTAGATAATAATAAGTTACGCAACATCAAACAGGTAACGTCATCGTGGCCCACGTCCGTCAGGAATAGCCGCCGGGAGGAGGTCATCATCACACGTCTGAGGATAGGGCACAGTCCCCTGACTCACTCCTACCTCTTCACTGAAGAGAGAACTCCACCTCGGTGTGAAGAATGCGACTCTCCTCTCAGCATTAGGCATATCCTGACAGAGTGTGATAAATACCGGGACGTTCGAAGGCGGCTAAAAATTAGGGGAGGCCTAGAAAATCTCCTAGGGGATCACCCTAATGAACTTGATAGCATAATATTATTTCTAAAAGTTATTGGGCTCTTCCCTAAATTGTAAGGATAAGATAAAATGGAAATAAGTTCTTTAAGAAATAGTAGTGGTAATTAGATACACAATAACGTTAGTTGAAGAGACAAGGGTGCAAAATGACCTGGACGTCGACGCACCCTTAAACAACAACACTACTACCCCCCAAATTAAAAAAAGATATTTCTAATGGAGCATTGCAACATTAGAACTTATAATGAAGCTATTCCTCATTTAAAAAGGAAAATTCAATGAGGTAAAAGTCAGTATTCAAATAAAGTAATTGACCATTGAGGCAAGGATAAGGAAAGGAGTGAGACAAGGCTGTGCACTGTCTCCAGTAATTTCTAATGTTTATATCAAGACAGCCATCAATAAAATCAAAGAGAAGTCTTCTGGGGTGAATATCCATGGAGAAAAAATTAGCATGCTGAGATTCGCTGATGACATAGCACTCATAGCAGAGACAGAGAGGGATCTGAATAAGATGCTGATAACCATGGAAAGGACAATGGCCAAATATCAGCTAAAGATCAATAAGAAGAAGACTAAGATACTGGTGTGCAGCAAGAGAGAAGAGGCCAAAGCCAAATTTAAACTAGGAAAACAAAAGCTGGAAGAGGTGAAAGAGTTCTGTTACCTGGGAAGCCAAGTAACCAACGACGGACGAAGCAAGAAAGAAATAGTCAACAGAATAGTCCAGGTGAAAGGGCATTCTATCAAAAGAAGAATCTACTTATCGCTGGAAATACAAGCATAGAGGTAAGGAAACAATTCATTAGAACGTACATCTGGAGCATGTTTCTTTATGACAGGAAAGCATGGACAATGACAGCAGCGGAAAAGAAAAGGGTGGAAGCATTCGAAATGTGGTGCTACAGAAGAATGATGAAGATTAAATGGATCGACCGAGTAAGTAACGAGGAACTTCTAAGAAGAGTGGGAGAAAAGAGAAGTCTTCTGAATACCCTAAGAAGAAGACGGGAAAACTTGATCGGCCTCATCATGAGACATGATGGCCTAATGAAGACAATCATCGAGGGACAAGTGGAAGGGAAGAATGGCAAAGGAAGACCTCATGCAAGATATATGGAACAAGTGATAAAGGATGTGAAAGAGAAGAATTACGTAAATATGAAGAGATTAGCCGATAGAAGAACTCGTCACACCAATCTGAGGATTGATGACTTATGATGATGATGACCATAAACATCTCGCATGTTTAGAAATCATTAAAAATACGAATATTTGATTTTCAAAACACTAGAAACTAGTGATGGGCGGATCCAGGTTTTATGTCGGATGCGGAACCGGATCCTTGCCTGGGTTTCGGATCTTTATCTCGGTTTCGGATCCTTAGTTTCAGATACTCGATTCTGGATTTCAGTCATTTTCTAATCCTAGATTTTTAATAAATATATAAATACAGCAACAATGGAATTACCCAAAAACAAGTAAATTTATTGTAGAAAAAATCAACTTTCTATTATCTATGTGGATAATATTTTCCTGGATCAAGATTTACAGATGCAATAACTATATCTTATTACTTCTAATATAAAGATCACCTTCCTCATCACATACTCATCAAGCAATACATTTTTGAAACCTGTACAACTATTCTTTAGAGTGCAGTTAAAAGAAACATTATAAGTTCATTTTCATTAATGAAGGAATTATTTTCCAATTATTAATCAAATCCTTCAATGCCTTCCAATTCTTTTTTAGAATCACAAAAATTTTTTTGTGACATAGAGATCCCATTTATGGAATATTTGGGGATTCCATTTTTATGACGAAAAAATTATCATAGAATATTTCAAGCTGCTAAACTAGTAATTTTGCAACGTCTTATTAATAATAACCTTTAAAATGAAATTTGAGAATTTTGTACTCATAAGGAGAGGTTGTGTAACTCTGATCTTGAAATGAGATTAGCCTTTTTTCATGCTACTATAAGCAAAATTTAAAAAAGTCTCGGATTTTTTCCATTGGCCCGGGTTTGCAAGAAAAAAGTAGAATGACATGTGAAGAGCACGTTTTCTCCACAATCATGTAAGCCGACAATAGCAGATTGGGGTAGTGGACTGCAGGTAATGAAGTTCGATTCTTATCGCTGTTTAAATTTTTTTTTTCAGTCATTGAATCAAAAACTTTATCATCCTTCATTCCCAACCTTTGTGTGTGGATACTGACTTTTTTGTACTTCTATTGTTTAAACTAGATTTACAAATGAGTCACTCAAAAATACATGGTAAAGTTAATATAATAATTCCACGATTTAATTCTGCAATAAAAAATGTTTCCAATCATTTCACTAACGCCAAATTTTATTATTTTTTTGACTTATGAATTGGCATGACATTTCTGTTAATCTACTGTTTTTAACTGCCTACTCGCATTACCCTAGGAATACAGCGTGGTCTGTATTCCTAGGCAGTGTTAAGGATCGAACTCGCGACCGGCAGTACACTAGCCCTCATTTTTAACAACTACGCTATCATAGGTTCACGGGAATCTGGCGAATGTAGGCGACCCGCGTGACATTCGGCTTTTTTTTTCTCGCGCATCCGGGCCTCTGGAGAAAAAAGTCACGACGAGTATTTTGTTTTTGTGGCACGGAAGAAATCTTCTTCACATTTCGTGACCAAATTACACAACCTCTGCTTGTCAGTTTCTACCATACGTACATTCCATTCGCGGGGCGCATCGATCCCTAAGCCGCGAAATTTTAAAATCTCCGATTCGGATCTGTATTTTTACTGTCTTCGGATATGATTTCAGTAGCGAATGAATTGAAAGACCCGTGGATCCGACCCGACCATCCTTAATTTATTAATGGTACATTTGTAATTTTAATTTCATTTACACACGAAGTCGTATTTCTTTATTTTGCTTCTAGTTGCACGGGATCATTTTCCTCTAATTTCGTGACGTGAGTTACGCATCCTCTTCTTATCAATATCTACCGCACCTACATTCCATTCACGGGGTGCTTCGATCAGTAAGCCGCGAAAATTTAAAATCTACGATCCGGATCCGATTTTACTCCTTGTTTTTGGATCCGAATCCGGAACCGAGTAAAATGAAAGATCCGCGGATCTTTGGATCCGATCCGGCCATCACTACTAAAAACCCCTTGCAATAGTTAATATTTTGGTCAATTTTGCTCCTAATGTTTCATAGATGTTACCTTATTACTATTTGTTCCTTTGATGCAAAAAAAATAGGAATTGAACATTTCACCATATTATATATTCATTTTTATATCAAAAATAAACCACTTGGTCGTTATACATTAAATTTTGTTTAAATCTTGGCGTGCAGCGAGAAAAGAGAGGGATTGGGCGGGTTGAGAGTCAAAAAATCTGGCAACACTGGTGCCTTCAGCTATCTAATTACTCCCTGATCCATTGGCAGAGTGATGCTAGTTGTGTTTGCCGGAAACCAGGCTAGCTCCACATTCGCAAGGTGAATTTTAGGGTGACAGGTTGCATTATCAAGGAAAAGTATGACTTTCCTATCTTTCCTCTTCATTTCAGCATTGAAACTTTTCAGCCACTCTTCCATGCTTTTTTTCTTATGTCTCCATTTGACCGGTAGCTTCTCAATTTCAATGTGTTTGAAGCATTGTGGTCAAGCTGATTTCCCGATGACAAGAGGCTTTAGGAGCTCCCCTGCCATATTTCCATAAATGAAAATGGTAATACGCTCCTTGGAGTGCATCCCTACTACAGAATAAGTGTAAATGTAAAATAATTGTTTCCATTTATGCCCTAATTTCAAGAAACAGAACTCTGAAATGCATACAAACCCTTGCAGTTGTCTCCTTTTACGCACAATGTTTTAGACGGCTTAGCCCTAAAAAATATTCTGGTTTCATCCCTATTGTAGATATCACATGGTTGATAGTCTTTAATTTTTTCTTGAACCATGCCTTTCCACTCCTCTACGGTTTCCATTTCCATGTCGTTTGACTTTCCAACAACACTGCTCCATACAACATTTTGTCTGGCTCTGAAGCTCTCCAGCCAACCATTTGAGGCCTTAAAATCTAATTTTCCTAAAGAAACTGCTAACTCCTTACCTTTTCTTGCACCATTGGACCTGACAATGGAATATTCCTCGATCTTGCTCGCACAAACGATTCCCAAACTAATTCATTTAATTCTTCATTTGTTTTTTGAAATTCTGCTTAACCCAGGTACACGTGACCAGGAATCGATTCTGTTTCCGCATTTGCCAGTTTCCGTTTAACACAGGGCAGCAATGCATGTAAAACCCTATTACAACCGCCATGACCAACATTTTTCCCAGACAGGTTTCCGCTTAACTCAGGTTCCGCTTATGGCAAGTTTCACTGTACCTGGTTGCTATTTTTGGAAATTATCAATCCCATTATCTTTCAGCCAATTGTTAACTTAATGGATTTTATTTTTCTTCCATAATTTAGTCTAAAAACACCCTGCATCTTTTGAGCCAGAGCATCCCATTGGAAATATAATAGTTTTTAAGCTATTTCTTGTCGCATTGCTTTCTTTAAATTTCTCTCTACCTCAATAGTGAAATGAACACATCTGCAGCTGTTTAGGTTAAGTAAATATTTATGATTAACCTAATGCATAATCCTCTGTTGGTCATAGAATAGAGGAAAGGGGGAGATTTTACAGCAAACCAAAAAGAACACGCTCATTCTCGTATTGTCAGTTACGCTGAAGGGAGAAAAAGTAATTGATATTCAAACAGGTTTCACAAAATCCCCAATTTGGGTATGTCATTCAGTGACCCTTGTAGTACTAAAGCACACAGTTAAGGTTTCTATTGATCTAAAATTTATATTACATCAGAAACGTTTAAATTCAAGGATTACATACTAGGTACGAAAAAGTCTTGAAAAATTATTTTTTTCTGTTGATTTTCTGCTAATGTGCATATCAGCAGGTAACTCTTCTAAGGTTTTTTTGCACATAGTTCACAATCCTTGAATTTGTTAGGAAATAAGCACCTTATTATTTAAAGTTAGCTTTAACCTTATGGATGGTGGTTCTGTGCATACCATAATGATTCCTTTGTGACATAGTATATATGGCAGTCGGGCAGCATCCTGTTCCTTTAAAGCTTAGAAATCCATTGAGAAGGACACCTTGGTAACTTAATTGGTTAAAGCAATTGGCTGGAAATCAGGGGGTTCTGGATTTGATTCCTAGTCTAGGTGAATTATTTTTTTCTCTTTGGAAATTCTGCTATTGTGTAGCATTATTCTGAAAACTTGATCTTTTGTTGGTGTTGTGTTGAAAAAGAAAATACTGCCTGAAAAATCATAGTTTGAAATATGCTCTTTGTTTAAAATAATTTTAAATATAAATAGAGCAAAGAAGTACTAGGCAATAAAATATCTTACAGTTGGCTCTTAAATGCATTACCTAAGAAATATTTGTATTGGCCAATTACGTTATAGAATTTCCTATTAGCACAGGTATGTTTTTCTTGGTGGACCGTGATGATACACATATTTTATTTTTAACACTTGTGTCAGTGACAGATATGTTTAGAATAAGTTTGTGCAGAACAGATTTTGGTTAAAAGTGATGATCTGGGACCATGTCTCAGGTAGTCACCAGAAGGGTGTGTCCCTCCTCGGGAAGGGCCCTAATCCTCGACCCTTTCCCGAGCTCCGAGGCCCAACGCTGGCCTCTCTCCTCGACCCACGCGGCGGGGGGCTACCACGGCGAAAAGTGACCGTACCAAGTATAATTTAAACTTTAACAGCTATGCCATATTGCAATAAATACCAGTTTTCATCGTACTCCTGATAATCGTGCGAGTACTCACGTCTTTTAAACGTCGTTCTACGATGAAATATAACAGTTTTATAGATTTTCGTAAAAATGCTGTGGGCGACTGCCGGAAAAATGGCAACCTCGCAGTGAAATGGAGGAGGTTCCGCGAAGTTTGAATATGTCTGGATGATTTTCGCTTTCCTCATTATGTGTGCGTACGTCTACTGAGTGTAGTTTTGATTTTGGTGTTATTGACGTCAATGAATGATATGTATCACTGTCTTTACCGAATCGTTACCTAGGGAATATTTCCAACATTATCTATCGTCCATGTCTATACGTAAAGCAACACATAGTCCGCGATCGATTAAGAATACCCTGATACAAGATTTTACGTCGTCCCCCAACCCCTGAATGTTTTTTTATAAGTTATTTTCTGTTTGACAATTTACCAAATATATTCTCACAGTCAAAGAAATAGGCGAGGTTTCTCTTGAACTTACTAGCCGTGCACTTGGTCTTGAATTTCTTTTGGACCTGGAGATTGATTTGGACCTTCATCTACAACTACGTAATATCTTCGAGACACCACAAAGAGCGAAGAGAAAGCTAGGGTTTATAAAAAGAGTACATGGGAAATGTGATGAGAGGATAATAGAGCGATGTTACTTTTCACTAGTTAGGGCCCACCTTGAGTATGTAGCCAGTGTATGGTATCCGAATGAACTAGGTTTTAACGAACCTAGCTGCTTACGATAGGTTGAGTAGTGTATCAGAATTAATACAAGAATTAGGGTTGGAATCATTATGAGAACACTAGAACCGCTGGATTGTACAACATTCCTAATACCGCTGAGGGGACAAAAATGTCCCATCGGAAATCTTAGGTGTCTGGTGACTGAACTTGACTTTTTAATTCAGGAATCAATTGTTTTACTAAGAAGAGACTTTAGATTAAGAGCATTATTCATTTTAACTACAATTTGTTGTAGTCTAAATAATACAATATTATGGGATTTCATATTACGAGGAAGAAAAACAATATTTTTTGTATTTTACACTGTCTATTACCTTTATATTTGGTGCATAGTTTTGTAGATATTTTGAGAAGGGAAACATTTTTATGACTTCTTGCAAGTAGTCAAGTGTAGAAGCTTTTATCGCAAATTAAAACAAACTACAGTTAAGTAAATATAATATAAAAATAAATAAATAATGATGCAAACAAATATTTGTATTGAGTACCAATGTAACGACATATCTTATCTTTGGCACCAATTTTACGGAGAGTTTGATATTACATTTTGAGTAGGCCACTAAATTACTTACAGGTATCTATATGTGTTCTTCGTCTCTAGACTGTGTATTACTCGAAATACAAACGTAAGAAACAGCAGCGACACATTTCTTGGACACTAGCTAATAACATTATGCACAATTATAAGAACTTTTTCCTTATATACAATATTTTCGCACCTGACAGCGGCGATGGGGACCACCAACCTTCGATGGATCCATGCGATATATGAGAGCCTCAGTATTATAAAGTTACTCTTGAGCTAGTCCGGTACTTCCCCTTTAGCTTTGTTCATTGTGCGTAGCAAAATTGTTCGTTTGTTTTAAAATAATTTGCTAGTGAAAGTGAAGTAAAAAAGTAGTTTCTTCCTTTGCTTAGGAATGGGCCGGCAAGTTTTCTGACTTCAAATTCTCTAAGACGTTCACCAATAGGACCCATGATAAGAGATGGCATTCAACATACATTTTGAATCCTTATCTACGGCCATATAGTATTTCTGACTATATTTGTCAGGCTAGGAAGCCATGAATTTTATCAATCGACACCTGCACATTGACGGCAAAAGCTGCTCATCTACGGAAATATATGGACCGGGAATCCACATGCTTTGATAGTTTGCTATAAATCTGATCCAAACCTCTGATATCAGAGCAAACTTGTCATCTTTCAAACGCGAATTTGGCAGCGTATTCCAAGTGATGTCCAATAAGGGAGAAGTAGCGTCGTAACTTGAACAGATTAGATAATCATGTAATACTTTGGATTCGAGAATTCTTAAGTGATTGTGTGCAAAAGTTTGTTCAGACGACGTAACCTCTAATGAAGTGAAAGTCACTTCGGGCATTCCTCAGGGAGGTGTGATAATTCCACTATTGTTCCTTTTATGCATAAATAACATTGAAGAAATATACAGTAGTGTACAGGGAAATTCGCGGATATAATGATAGCTCTCACAAAAGACCTAGAGGCAATTCAAAGTGGTGCGATACGTGCCAGCTAGAATTAAATTTGAAAAAAGTGTAGTAATGAAATTCTGGTAGAAAACAACTCTCCTGATTACACTTGACGCATAGAACAAAGCAGTTTGGATACGGTAGAATCTGCGAAATACCTCGGAGTTTAACTGACACATGATCTTTCAAGGGGTAAACATTTTCGCGAAATAACTGGTTAAGCTAATCGTGAATTGGAATTTGTAAGAAGGGTTCTTGTTAAGTGCGACTAAAAACTTAAAGTAATAATGTTATTTTGCCTAGTTAGACTTCAGTTACAATACGCTGCCAGTATTTTAGATCCTTAAGATGTATGACTAGAAACCGAGCTCGAACGCTTACAGTTAAGATTTGCACGATATGTAAATAGTCGACATTCACGACAGTATTGTAAGGGTAACAACTTACAAGCCTTCTGTAACTATTAGAATAGAAACGCTGTTCCACCGACACGTCGGCTAAAGTGTAGACTTAATTTTTTGTACAAATACCAAGACGATCTCTTTTCTGACGACACTAAGGGCATTTTACGAAACCCGACATACTACGGCAGGCTAGATCATGAGAAAAAAATGAGAGAAATAGACTGCAGAACGTACTGTTTTAAAATGTCATTTTTCCGCGAACGATAAGAGATCATAACAACTGTAAATGACACTGTACAGTTTGGTTTGTCGTCAGGTAGTGTAGCTGTTTAGTTTATTATCTTAGTAATGCCTGCTTACTAACATGCTATCGAATACTAACAGCACGTCTCGTTTATTCTCCATGGTTGTTTTTGATCGGTATGCATTTTCACAGCTGTCAATTACTCTCGCACTTACTATTTCTATCACTTGTAGCATATCTGAAGATAGTGAGTGCATGTTTCTACGTAGGCATGGCTGTCATTCGATTGTCTTGCTGTTTAATTAGCTTTGTTGTATATAGTGTAGTACATGACTTTGCGAACTCACTCCAGAACAGTTACAGAATAACCCTAAAGCCTTTTGGTCATACGTGAGGGAAGTTCTAGGCAATAGATCAACAAGCAACACTAAGAAACTAAAAAGGTGAAACAGTATCAAGCAATTTGGACAAAGCTAACTTGTGAAACTACTACTTTAAAAGGGTTTTCACTGATTCATTTGAGAATACATAAATCACGGTGAATGACAATTTCCAGCAAAAGATTTACCAGGCACCAGGTTAGCCTTCCCCATACGCCTTGATTAAACTCCGCCTTTTTAGTTTCTTAGCGGATGAAGATTCGGTTTTTTTTCCTGAACAGACCTCACATATAACAAAAAGGCTTCCAGGTTATCCAGCAATTGTTCAACCAGAGTTTTCCTTTTAAAATCCGAGAACATATTCCGAGAAGCTTCCTTTTTTACGACTTAAGATCATTTATACTTTTCAATAAGTGAATTATGGTGAGCGATGGGCGAATCTGAACCCAGTTTTTACAAAATACATATTAGTAATAACTTCAGTATGTGGAACCTCTCCATATCGGATATAAAAATTACACTTCGTATTGGTCCACTAAATTGATTTCTCTCTTACGACCCGAGTTTCATCACATGGTGACATCTTCAGGTAAGAATGATAATTTTTACTTCCCAATGCATACAAAATCTGGGAGCGTAGCGGCAAGAGGGGAAAGGAGGGGGGGGGGAAGGCGGGCATTTGAGTACGGTTGTTGTTGGTAAGGAGGCAGAAGGGTAAGGGGTTGGGGGAAAAGGGCAGCGTTGCCCTGGGTAGGGATTTTCCGGCGTTAATGGGCCTCCGAGCAACAGGGAGTGTAGCAAGAGAGGAGAAGGGAAGGATTGGCAAGGAACAAATGCTCACAATGCATTTTCTTAGAACTTCTATTCACAATGGTCACTGGTGTTCAGCAAGTCAAGGCTCTTGATGAGGGAGCATGTCGTTTGGAGGAAATTTTTTTGTGAGTTCGTCAGAGTAAGAGGAAATGCACTTGGCATAACTATTTCTTGGATCCTGATAAAGGCTCACTGATCGGTCAGCTACTGGAAATATCGGAGTTGAGGGAGGGGAATCTCCTTCCATTTCCTTTGGAGTGCAGTATGTCTATCAAATGCAAAGTACACAGGAAATTCAGATGTACTGGAAAAAATCACGAAAATAGCATTGCGTACTCGCAACATTGGACAGAAATGGCAATGGTTTTAGGACTATCGTAACAGCTTTTAACATATCTTGCCGATCTTCGCTGCACGCGTTCTAACTTCGTTTTTCAGCCTCCTTCAAAAGTAGGGAGAAGTAGCTTATTTCTCTAACTTTTTCGTCCAACTTGCCTAATAATCTTTTTACAAATCTCAGTTTATGGTTTATAATTATTCAAAACACTTTTGCTTCGAATTGTAATTAAGTACAATTACACAATTCAAGGCATTTACACAATTCAAGGCATTTACACAATACCCAGGAAGCCACAGTAAGGTGGGGGTGAATTCTCACCAAACATGCACGACATATCGCGTATAAAAAGAATTAATAATAATAAACTAGTCTAAACTTCAATCTTTAAAGAGGATAAAAAAAACAAAGCAAGCATACAATATAATACTGTTAGTTGGGTTAGCGTAAAGTCCTTATACCAAAATGCAACTGCCTATATATGGTCCCATATTGTTTTTATATTTTTTCCATGCAACCTCGCCACGATCGAGCAGCAAAAGTGTAGGGGCGACCATTTTGATTACATCTTGAGTACAATATTTTGGATATATTTAAATCTTATTTCTCCTGCAAACATTCATAGAGCACTAGTGAAAGGTGCCCGTTGACTTTTAACGGAGGGATGGGGGAATCTTTTAGTACAACAAATGTACAGATTGTACAAGAAATTAAATCAAACAAACAACAAACTATTTGCTCTTTAAAACAAATGATCAAATATCAAGCAACTCATAGGACTAGAAGGTGAAAACACCGAGTTTTCCATTCCAGTGTAGACACTATAACTAACTATTCATGTATTTTAATATCCATATCTGTGCACTTATGCACCCAATTATGTACTAACATAAAGTTCACCACTGGAAGAGCTCATTCAGATGTACGCAAAATAAATGCCAGGAAGGGTAGGGTAAGTTATCATCCAGCGATATTAAATTTCAATTGATTGCCAATTATTTTGAATTAATTTCAATGTACACGTGACGCGTACACGTAGGGGCGGCTGGTATTCGATTGACTTGCTGCTTCAATAGGTTTGTTGTTATATATATATAGTGCAGTACATGTTATGGGAACAACCCCATGCTGAAAGTTTATGGGCAAAGAATTGTAATAAAAAGTGATGCAATGAGATGAGGCAGTTTTTCATCTTCGTTTTAATGTAGACTTCTTACATTTTGTAATTATTCAGCAAAGATATATAAACAAAATGGCGGACGCTCATTTATGGTTTTTTTGAATACGTAGAGAAAAAGTAGATTGCATCGCCGAGCATCACGAAGTAACTTATTTGGGGAAATTCTATGTACATACAAAGCTTCCACACTACAAACCAGATGAGTTATGCTGCGACCGTTTACGACTCCGAGTTACACATTATTTTTTCAATCGCGCAGTCGAGTGTGGTACAACCTGTCTGCAACGGGGCGGCAAGTTAGTGGAATGGAATGTAGCCGCATTCACTCCGCTATGTAGATTTTCGAGCTTACTCTTTTCGAACTCATTCCCTGCCACACACCCTTAGGGTGACTCGAAGGGTATTATGTAGATATATTTTGTAGTTACCAAATGCTCAGATATTAAGAGTCTCTATGCCATTTGAGGCAAATGCATTGGTAGCGTAAATCACTATTAGAAATAATCACAACCTGAAATGTATTTTCATGTTTCTGCGGATACATAACTGTTATTTTATTAATTTGGTTTTTCATTACCTTTTAAGGAATATAATATATGGAATGTCTGTGAAAACGTACCTTAGAGGTGTCTCGCAGGCATTATGTAGTTGTAGATGTAGGTAGTCCAAATAAAACTGCAGGTTCAGAAGAAATTTCAAACCAAATGTATAGTTAGTAAGTTCAAGAGATGCCTCGCCTATTTCTGTGACTGTGAGAATACATTTCATAAATTCTCAAGCACAAAGTCACTTATAAAAATAACATCTTAGGGGTGGACAACGAGGTAATGTCTTGAATCAGGGAATTCTTAAGCGATCGAGAACAGAGTGTAGTTTTTCTGATAGAAATGGCTGACAGATAATGTTGGAAACATTCCCTAGGTAAAGACAGTCTATGTCTACGTAATACCCTGCGAGCCACAAGGGTGTATGGCTGTGGGTGAAGATCACCAAACATGCACTATTGACATGCAACTAGGATATTAAATGGATACATGCTAATACTGATAACAAGATAATACTGCCTCAAGCTGGTACATGGTAGCATCTGCATACTAAGAAAGGGATTTTTGGTTGTTATTACATGCATCATGCACTACAGATGTCTCTGAATATATTTCACCTGCCTACCCCTTTGCTACGCTGCCTATTGTTCTCTCTTAAGGTTCGCAGGAAAAATGATATTTTAATCCATCGGTACGACAATCTGTCTCTCTAATTTTGTTAATGTGATCAAACCTAGCATAATACGCAGGTGTTCTCAATATATATCGAATGTCATCAGTGAACGAATAGGATTCGAATTTTCTTAAAAGTTTCAACCCAAATTTTAACCTTGCGTTCTGACAATAATTCCCTAGTTCTTCCATTAAACTCGTGACACTTATACAATTATCAAATCGGCCTTTAACAAATCTAGCGGATCTCCTTTCCACACGCTCTAATACCTTCTTTCTCGTACTCTCTCATCGACAGTGTTACATTGACGTCAATAACACCAAAAACAAAACTAGACACGTAATACATAATGAGGAAAGCGTCAGAATATCATCCAGACATGCTCAAACTTCGCGGAACCCCCTCCATTTCACTGCGAGGTTGCCATTTTTCCGGCAGTTGCCCACAGCATTTTTACGAAAATCTATAAAACTGTTATTTTTCATCGTAGAACGACGTTTAAAAGACGTGCGTACTCGCACGATTATCAGGAGTACGATGAAAACTGGTATTTATTGCAATATGGCGTAGCTGTTAAAGTTTAAATTATACTTGGTACGGTCACTTTTCACCGTGGTAGCCCCCCGCCGCGTGGGTTGAGGAGAGAGGCCAGCGTTGGGCCTTGGAGCTCGGGAAAGGGTCGAGGATTAGGGCCCTTCCCGAGGAGGGATACACCCTTCTGGCGACTACCTGAGACATGGTCCCAGATCATCACTCTTAACCCAGATTTTAACTGTTTAGCCCAGATGAGTGATCTGGCTACTAATGTCTGGCATATAAATTTTGTAATAATGGGTTACCTTATAATTTTTATCATATCTCATTTGTTTCTTAAAATTGTGTTTATGTGCTGAGGTAAAAATAGAATATCACGTTTATTAAGCAAAAGATAAATTTTCAATTATTTAGGAAGATGATGAAATCCATACTGGCGTTCTGGAAAGCTCACAGACAACATTTTGGAAAGCCACGTCATCTCCTAATGTTTCTCCAATAGCATCACGAAGGCTTTCTACTCGTCTTCAATGTTCTCCACAAGATGGTGCAAGAATCTACAATTATGATGACCTGCAATCACAGCATACTCCTCCATCCAGCAGAACAAAGCAAAGGTCATTCCTCCCATACAGCTTTGCCCCTTTGCTTGAAAAGGATGAAGATGGTGATGATAAATTAAATGAAGAGAGCTGTGATGAAAAAACTCAGGATAATGGAGGAGTATCTCCAGGAAACACAAATCTCAAGTTTGATCCAAAGTTCAGTTCTCCATGCAAGGAGGCCTACAATTATGTGGGAGGTAAATCTGTGTCTGGGATTCCGAGCTTTGGCTCTATATCCTCCTTCCAAAATGTCAACATTGCTCCCACCCAAAAAATCAGTACTATGTCTGTGTCCCAGTATCAACAACAGGTGTCACAAGTGACTTATGAAAGATTTGATTCTTTAGGTGGGGATGATACTTGTGCAAGTCGGACCCAGGACACAGGATACCAAACAGTTAGTATGATTACACTTCCTGGGTCTTCTTTGTCTTCTAATTCTTTGAAACCAAAGGGCTGCATTACTACTCAACCTGGGGATTCAGGTTCCACAAGAGATAAAGCTGCATCTTGTCCTGGTAAAATTTGTGAAGATGGCTATACCAGTCTTTCTTTTAACAAAATTCCTCTTGTATCTATTTACAATGATGAAAGTATGACTGATGTCTGGCATTCTTCGCCTCCTCCTCTGGCATCCTCAACACCAGCCAAGAACTTTGGTGGGTTTCTAATGTGAAGTGCAATGTGAACTTCTAGTTGGTTTAAATTTTTTTCTATGAAATTGCCATGAAAATGTAAATTTTTAAAGAAACAGATGAAATGTTGCAGAAATACTTTTTATTTGCAATATAATAAGTCAAAACTTGGGTTAAATTACAAACTATTTTTCCCATAGATCTCATGATGATAAGCATAAGCGCTGTGACCTTTTTGGTCTATCTTCTCTGTGATTATTGAGACTATGTTCCTCTTCAAATGTGCCATGATTTTAAATGAGTATAATATGTTGCAGAAAGTATGCCAATTAGACCACTGAATAGCATATTTATCAGGATTGGTTTTGCTTTGACATGGAGGAACTCGTTGGCTATTACAGTATTGATGCTTAAGGCCAACACATCATGATGACACTTTTTGGTCTAGATTACTTTGTGAAGAAGAATTCCACGAGTTGAAACCAAAGACATACAAACTCATACTACTGATCAATTTCCTTATATTGACAAAAAAAATACAATTTTCGAGAACAAATTCTGATAACTGATGTAATGGCTTCCTTTTCTTACAAGGAATGTAACAATTATTAGTATTTCCTGATGCCATCTTTATTATTTGGCATTATATTCACATACATTTGTAATACGCTTTTATATGTGTTAAGTACTACTATGCTCAATATTGTGATATTTTTGTCAATATAGATAATTTTGTAAATATTTTTGTGTGAAACATATTGTAAATAATTTTATCATTTTGTGCATATTTTTATTATTATTTTTACAATTTATGAACATTTTTACCAGAGAGTGGAAATCTGAGTGACTTTTTTGTTCACCAAATAAAAACATTCTTGTTGTCATTGATCAGATTTTGCCTGTGATGGTGATTCAGGTCAACAAAATATGCTTGTAGAATTGATTATCTACAGTCAATTCATGATGAATGTGCAATCACTGTTACATTTGGAAATATTTTTTCCTCGGTTGTTCAAGTAAATAAATACTCTACAGCAATAACAAAATGAATTGGGTAAATCATTTCATGACCTGCCACAGCAAGATATTTTAATACAAAAATAAAGATCATATCAATGGAATTAATTTTATTTTACAAAACTGTACACATCCAAAATATCAGTATTAGTAACCAGATTGGATGTTAAGCATTCCAATGGCTTTGCTTATATGTGGTGCTGTGCTGATGTAAGAGTACATTCCCAAGTTGAATGCCTTCTGGAGAAGCATGAGTGCATGTTCTGTAAATAGACCAGTAATAGATTAAACAAAAAATAGTTGAATTGGGTGGAAATAACAATTCAACCCAAAATATAAGTAGCAGACTTTTTGCTGAATGTTGACTCATGAACAGAACAATAAAAAATTGACAAGATATATTACATTATTTCTGCTTCCTATATGACTCCTTGGTTAAAAAATATCAGGAAAGGACCTTATGGTCAAAAAATAGAAGTTTTATTTTCCACCTTTTGGCCCATTTCATTTGACTTGATTTGTTTATTTCATACTTCAAAACCAAGCTTAATACATAAATACTTAACCAGGCAACAGCATGGACTGTTGTAGTTTGGTTGCAGGTAGCAGAGTCGGTCACATTAGAATAGAATACCTGATATTTGCAACATTATTTCAGATAAAATATCAATGAATGCATTAAAATAATAACTAATACTAGAATTCTCAAATCTGAATCTTAAATTGTCTCTTGAATCTCATTTTGAATCCGAATCTTAACTATATGTACCATTAATCCTAAAGTTTATCTATAATCTATTACTTTTTCCTTGATATTAAGCATAATTTCAAAGACATCTTTTTTTTCTCCTTAACTCATTATTTTGAATTTTAATATTAAATTTACAAATTAAATTGAATAAAATACTCCCAACTATAAGTATAAAACATTTAAATGCTTTAAGTTTTTATTTAAAAACCAGGCACATTTTGGATCAAGTAGATTTCTCTTTTCGTCACAAATAATCCCAGCCATGCTGAACAGTCTCTCTGAGTTCTTCCTGCCATGTGCTGAAAGGTACTACCTAGCCAGTTTTGATAGCCCAGTTTCAATATAACAAGAGGTATTGGGAGCCAAACATCACTAGCTAAATCGAACTCTCATTATGACCAAAAATATTTTAAAAATCATACCACAGCCAATTTAACTCTAGTTTAACCAATATTGTGGGTGTTTTGGGTGAATGGCCAAAACGTATTATTAAGATAGCTATTAAAAATGATATTTTCATTCATTCATTGACCCACTGGTTGTATTTACCGTAAATGACATTAAATTTCATGTTATATGTTATTATTTTGAATATAAAATATTGATTTTCCACACTTATCCCTGCCCATTACCATACTTTCTTGAGTTCCAATTGTGTCAGGGCATAATATATAGCATTGTGATGGACTATAATTGGGAAAAGTTCAAATACCAGTAAAATTGTCATACCTCTCACACTACATCTCTAAAAGTCATAAAAAATTATAAATGGGCCAGAAAAAGTTCTATTTACTACAGTTTGCAAGAATACAAGGTAATGGCACGTTGACCATATATCCCTGCAGGATTTAGCTCCACAAAAGCACCGTGCAGGTAAACTTCTCCAGGGTAGAGGCAGAAATAAACGAGGCTACATTCAACTGTAATAAATTTACCTCAGAAAATAGCTGGCTTAAAGGTTGAAATCACTCTACTACTAGTAGTACCATGGTCAGAATCGCAAGTCCAATGTCAGGGTTGCTACAGGTCAGAAAAGTCAGGAAATTTAAAACTGGTCAGTAAAATTGGGGAAAACTCAGGAAATCAGGGAAATTCAATGCAAAGTCAGTAAATTTGAAACTACTGGTGGCCAATGCAACTTGTATACTCAAATATTGCAACAAAAATTTTGTTGGCTGTCAGCTGCCCTGAGGAAGTAGCCACCTATTTCTGCCACTCAATGCTCACAACAAGTGCCAGCGCTACTTGTATGTCTGCCAATGAGTCTACATACAATGTAGTATCCCTGATGTCTGCAAAGGTTAAGATACATAGTATCTGTGGCCTTTGCATCTGCATTTCGCTCAACTCAACGCTATTCCCTCCACCCGCTTCGGCAGCAGACTAAATAACAGACAAGACAGAAGCGGCCAGCGATAGGTGTATGCGTGTGGTATTAGCTCTGAAGTGTGCCGGCTCATATTGAATAAAGTGCTTTATTTTCAAAATATTTTGCAGAATATTATCCCGTAATGAATCATCTTGTTTAATTTATGATCTACAGTATTGCTATGTGCAATTTACAGCATTTCATTTGAGTTTTAAATTAATTTATTGCTTAAACTGCTGCACTTTGGAGAAACTGTACCTGAATTTTTGTTTATAAGATTATAATAAATACTCTCCTAGTCATACTTTTTTGTCAATATTTTTTCCCTTTCTCATGTAGAATTTCAGACTTCGGCTCTTTGTTGTGTTTCCTAAAGTCAGTAAAAATCTAAATTTTGGTCAGGAAATTCGAAAACCTATATCTTGCAGCAACCCTGAATATCATCCATATTTACAGGTAAATGTATAAAAGTAATCAATAATCATTGACAGCAATAATATGTGGAATATTCTCTTGGCTATCCGAAATCATAATTGCTGAAAGCAAGGCAACACAAACAGTTATAAGTTCCAAATTGAACTTCATCAAGATAAGGGTGGTACCTTCTGCAGTAACAAGTGCCAGCATCAGCTGCACATGAAGTTGACTCTCAGAGAAGTGGGAGAAAAGCAATGGAAAGTGCACGAACTACGGTGAAATCCACAAGCCCACATACGGGATGCCTGGAATATTGTAAATGTACACTTAACCTATTGAGGAAAATTTGCCTGACAAAATTGTTTTCATTTTAATGCAAATGACAAATGTCATGAGCACAAGTTTGTGTAAATGAAATGTGTTGCTTATGTGTCCAGGTACAGAATCACAGATGCATCTTTCACATTATCGCAATCTGTATCGATAATGCTTACCCCTAAAGTAGTGCAGGGTTAACAATAACCGTCTATAAAATTCACTCCACTGATTGAGATAAGCAGTTTGAAGTGCTGCGCGAAAAATGAAGAATGGAGATCACGTTCCCTCTGACAGAAGTTAAATAAAATGATAACGCTAGCGCATGCCTTATGAAAATCCATGATCCAGGCCCAGTTGTCTCGGTAGCCGATTCTTGTGGAGCCTTGTCTTCCAAGCTTTCGCATTCATTACAGGCTGCATCAGAGTTAAAATAACGAAGAAGTAGATATATTGGCTATTGAGTGGGGAGATGTGTCCCCTCCCTTTCAGTCCCCAGTCTTATTTGGTATTGTTTCTCATTGGCAGTTTCCCTGCTCATGTCAGAAGGTGAAGACTCAGCCTGAACCCTAGGTGTTTTGGATGGCTTTCCCTCACGTGGCATACAAAAGAGTCTCTTCCATGTGATCAGTCTAATGCTGTCATCACAGTTGAAGTTCAATGAACGTTTCTGTATTGCGACTGCCTCCCATATCAATTTGGGTAGTAGTGAGGTTCTTTTGCTACTGCCCGTGTCTATTCCATAAAAATATTGTTCTTCACTTGGACCTCCAGTGGATGTGTGTTCTGAGATAGTGGATTCCTTTACACTCCCGTGAATGATTGCCATCCGGTGCTCTTTCAGCCTGCATGACACAGAGTACCATTGGGCAAACAGGGCTCTCACCCGTGATATTAATGGAAAGCATGGATTCAATCCATGCTTTCGAATATGATCATGGGTGGTGGTGGCAAAGTTGAATGAAAGGATATTTGTTTGCTGAGGATGTAAGTAACTCTGACTTTTAAGGATTTGAATTCAAGATGAAATTCAATGGATTCGAGTATTCAATGAAAGAGGCACTATTCGAGGGATTCAAAGATTCGACTACATTTATTCCCCAACTTATACATTTCATTGCTTACCTTGGGCACACACTACCACTTCTGGCAGTCTATCCAATGCTGAAAGAAGTACATCAGGGGGGTTGGAGTGGTCAAGACAGCGTACAAATGAGGCAAGTACAGGAGATGGAGTTGTTGATGTTGGCGGTGAATGGCGCAGGTGCCGAAGCAACAGAGTCAAGGCAAGAGTGCGAATGGACCCAGACAAGTTAAGCACTAACTGACATACTGATTCCATGAAAGGATCGAGAATAGATGGACGACGAAGAGATGCATGTTCCAGTTCCTGCAGTGCAGCAAGGACATCTGAAGCAAAAATTGAATGCTGTAAATAGCTGTATGCTGAAATCTGAAATCAGCTGTATTTCCAGATCTTAGAGCTTGACAGTAGAGATTAATGGGATTCATAGTCAGGGGGGATCATATTATTGATCAAATCATCTCTTAAGTTACTTTTAATCAATATAATGAGATTAGAGCAGTACCAGGTGATTCAATATTAAACAGTTTCTGATACCTTAATAGAAAAAAAATATACACAAATTTCTTGGAATCTAACTTCATTCATTATTCATGCCTGCACATCTAAAAAAAAAGCATTTGAGTGAAAATATGTTTTAGAGCAAACAATGCTAGATATATGACTTCAGTGGTATTTTTATGGTCTTACTGCATCAGTGTGACATTTAAAAATGAATGCTTATCTTACGGGCACAAATGCTTCAGTACTCAATTCACATCTTATGTTGTATGCATGTCCATAAATCATGTAAATATCTGAGCCCAATGTAGCTGAATAGAATGAAAAAATGCAGAGGGAGCATTATTAATTATACATGCATTACATTATACATTAAAATTATACACATATTTGGAAATACATGACTACCAGAGAAGTTGAATGCGCACATCAGTGATTTTTATTAACAAAAAATGGACAATGCTGCACTAAACTTTGGCAATTGAAGAGAAAAGATGCAGGAATTTGATGCCTCTAGTATTAGGCAAACTTGCCCATTTATTAATTGAAAGAGCACAAACCTTCCCCATTTGCTTTCTCCAGTTTTGACAGCAATGGTGCCAACTGAGCTTGGCTCCAATGGGGAAGACTGGGTTCTACTGCAGGCTGCAAAGGAGCTATGGCAGTAAGAAGCACCTCTCCACCCCTCCCACTGTCACCTCCATCCATCTTAGGTAGTGAGATGCCAGAAAGCAGAGCACGTAAACTAGGAAGATTAGGATGACTCAGCTGCAGGTCACTACGGAAAACATTAGGAGTAACATATTAACCACCACTGTGAAAATATCATATATCAAGTATAGGACATATATCATAACAGTTATCATCTGAAGCAAAAATTGAATGCTGAAATCTGAAATCAGCTGTATTTCCAGAGCTTGACAGTAGAGATTAATGGGATTCATAATTAGGAGGGTACGGGGATACTAATGGGATAGGGGGAAAGTATTATGGTATTTGTTTGACAGAAAATATTAATAAATGGGGTAATATCAACACTTCTCCTGAGTTGCCACTTGAATTTGATGCATAGGGTGAGGCTGGACCAATAATTAAAAATATGTAGAATGGGAGGTAATATGTTAACTTCATACATATACAGTGATGCCAATTGCTTAGCGCACTATTGTGATAAAGAACTGTAGTAGAAAAAATAATACTTAATACAGAGTAGAATGTGTCCATCATTCATTATTCATTATAGTAAAACCACCTATGTTGAGTGACCTCCTACTCATTTACATCTACTCAAAACCCTACACGTCACCTCAAGGTTCTGTGACAGTGGGTTAATAGCCACCAAAAATGCATTGTGTACTAACACTATTAGATAAATATTACTTAAAAGGAGAAACAGTTAAACACTCATTGAATGACTGATAACAACAAAAGAATGTAGATTTTATTAGTAAGCTAGTAATTTGTTGGAATGGATTTGATGTAATTTCTCATATGGGCTAGCAAGCATACTGTTAACATTAGTTAGTTAAATAATGTGTAGATGCACTGCAGACAACCAACATCACAGCTGTCTATGTGGTACTAAGCCACCTATTGTAATTTATTTTTGTTCATTGTAAGAAGGGCAATTCATACACATATTATTTGGCAGTCTCTCTTATCCTGATTTCCAAATTGAGTCAAGCATTATATCTGGGTTTCCTCAAAATATTTCTAACATCATTTTGAAACAGATCACCTTCAAATTCATTAAAAAGGTTTAATTTATATATTAAATTATGGTCTGGAAGTGATTCACATTCAGTTCTTCAAGTGAACCTGCTACACTACCACAATTATCATAAGAATCTTCACAAACCTCACTGATTTTAGATGCCCAATTTCTAAGTCCTTAATCAAACCTTCCTCGTATATACTACTGCCATATTCTAAATGAAACCTGACAGGAAAAAGTAAGAATCTTTCTCTAACTATCTCACGACATTTGTCAAGAAACCTTTTCACAGATCCCAGTCAGACGTATATGTATGTACATTTTTTTTCCTGACGAGGTCTGTGTATCCTTTGAATACGACTGACCAATAAAACATTATTATTATTATTACCTGAACCAATTCTAAAATTGATGTGTCATTTTCAGTTTCTTAGATACAATTTTTTAATGAAAAGGTACCTTTTTTTACTTACCGTGTTGGTGCAAAAGTCAACATCTAAAACCTAAAAATATCACTCCTAAACCAGGGGTGATTTTTCCACTGAAAATAAAATGTGAACCTTTACCAGTGAGGGATAAACAAGTGGAACTGCCTGCCTAACACACATATTACACATAACTTACCATAGTTCCCACAGCCAACCACTTTATTTCCTCCTGGAAATCAAGTTTGGTAAATTTAATGGTATTCACATTAGAGTATAATATCACAATTAGAGTAGTAGAAAACAGCCCAGCTAATCTCCCATTTATAACATTTGATTAGCATTATTGGCATAAAGTTTCACAGTTGATTGATAGCTACACTGTAATTTCACTTGCTGTTAGCAGCAATAATATCAGCAAAAAATATTGACATATCTGCCAACAGTGACACGTTGACTCAACAGCACAGCAACATGGTCAATTTATCCTATGAACATTGATCCAAACCTGAATAACACCTCAGAAATTTTGGAATCTATACTCTGGATCAACTTGTAAATTGGCATACACAACTCCATTTATAATTTAATTTAGTTAACTCAAGATGAAGTTCAAGTAATTAGAAGGAGCACCTGAAACTCAAGATAATATCCCCACTTTTTCGTTAGCTTCTACTTCCTCCCTTAAACTACCTTATTAATTGAAGACTCACTGATAATTCAAACGGCCTTGCTCCTAATTACATTTGATGTTTTCATGTAGCACCATTATTTCCTTAGGCCTACAGTCCATTTAACTAAACTTTAGTCATAAAAAAGTTTTGTGTAACGTAATTCATGATTCGGAATATCCTTTAGACTCAATCACTGAATAATCCAATTTTACTGAGAGCACACAATATTTACCTTGGAATTATAGGGTTACTTTCTACTAAATGTGTACTGGGCCAATGGCTGAAGTCCGTGCCTCTGAATCCCTTCAACTCATCTCCATAGTTTTTTCTTTGAAGGTAAAATCCGAGCCTGCACTCGTGGTCCCTTCAATTGGCACTGTACTTACAAGGGAAGGGTCTTTCCCTACATTTTCGTCGTCACCAAAGTTTTGGACTCTCACAGAAACGTTCTGTTGATGTTTAGGAAATGTGAACCTACCAGGAGTATGAATTATCCCATTACCGATACTTATACGAACAATGTATTGCACATGCCTACAATTATTCTTTTACAATTTGGAGGCCAACCGACTCTAATACTTGGGTAAGGGTTTTTCACTTGCAGAAATATAAGTTTCAACTTTTTCCTACTCAAAGGCAGTTTGTTTCCATCCACGTTAGTGAGCAGTCATATGACATTTGTTTATCAGCCGTGTAATATTTTCATAAGTCTTTGGTATAAAGTTCATCAGTAAGGCTAAAAAAGATAAGCTGAAATCGGTATAGCAGAAATGTTAGATCGTAGTGGCGAAGACAGCTTTGGAGGGTGAGGACATTTTAGTGTCCATTGAAGGAGTCACTGGACCGAAGACCATTGATTCTGCTATGAGAATGAATGGCAGTGGAGCCTCGCGACTATTTCAGCAGCGGCTCAGTTTCAAGCAAATATACACCGGGCCTGATTGATGAGCTTTTTGCAAGAAGCCTGTTGATACATTTTCACATTTTTTGGTGAAAATGTTTGTGAAATTATTGCTACCCAGACAAATTGTATGCATTCAACAAATAAAAGAAAAAAGTAGGAGATGACAGATGAAAAGAAAAACCAAGAAAATGAGTAAGTAGGTTGAAACAGGCAAAGGAACCCAAGTTATTTTATGGTATCCTCCTATCCTCCTTTACTGCTAATAATACAGAAGCAAAAATAGGGGTACTATTTTTCCAAAAATAAATTACCCCTTTCTTTAATATTTGATGAAATGATGACCAAGAAGCGTTATATTTTGCTGCTCGAGTTTTTGCGCTTTGCAAACATCACATAGGAGGCCAAGTTTATGCAAACCTTTACAAGATAAATCCCATTATGAATGATTTCTTGAAAAACCTTTGAGAGAGCTACACTCCTGATAGGCTGCTATCTGTTGACAAAAACCATTTTCTTTCGAACCACCGACTTGGTTCGATGGTTTATGCACAAAAATATTCAGGATTGGGAATATAATCATTTAAATTATGCAAAACCAAAAAATATGTACGTGAGAAAAATGATAATTTACATAGGAAGGAACACTCAATTAGTTGTAAGACTTGGAAGGCACTGACGTGTCAGTTTTCACATATCCTTCGAGCTTGGTCCCCACTCTCACACAGGATATGCTGATGCAAGGATGTGCTATTGGTATCAACAATTACTTTTGTAGGCCCAAGCTATTCGATGTTTTAGCAACTTTAGAGATCGATGCAATCGGAACTGGGCGAGAGAATACGAAAAATATCCCTCAGAATTCCATACTCAAAAAGTTGAAAAAAGGGGAAGTAGTGGCAGCCTATCGTGGGAAACTAATGGCTGTGAAGTAGCAAGACAACCAGGATGTGTACACATGAGTAACTTGCGTGATGCCATGATGGAAAAACAGGAAAAAAGAGAATTTTCTTAGGTAAGAAGTGATGCCCATCTATGTGAGGCGACATGTTTTAAAGTTACACATGAAATTCAACTACGAAATAACAATAAAAAAGTTAATAATAATAACCTATTATTGTTTAAAGGTTAATATTTGTTAGTAAATTAACTGAAAATATCAAAAAAGTAAGAATATGTCCATCAATGAGGTATAAAACCGACTTGGACCCTGATAAATGTGAATATTTTCACTGTAATCGTGCCATAAACAATGTTAAATGTAATATCTTTTTAATTGTTAAACAATATAAATGCCTTATTGTACTAAATTTAAAACAAAATAAGGTTTCAATGCCCGCTTTTTATCTTTAATATGTTTAAATGGTTCTTTATAGGCTAATATCTAGAGTTTTTCCATATTCATGTAATGGAAAAATGCACTAAAAATAGAAAAAAAAAATTTACAAATTTAAAGACAAAAATTTGAACTATGTATACTATAAGAGGTACCAGAAAACATGTAGATGTTTTTTTTATTCCATGAAAATCGGTGGATTTATTCCCCACCAGGAGAAAGATAAGATAAATTGCTCCCCAACCAAGGAGTTATATTATGCCTACAATTTAGTGGAAGAATAGCAGGCGATCTGATTTGAATAGAGCCACAACTTAAGCTTTCTCAAAGTATAGTGAAAAACGTAAATTATACATTTATGTTACCATCATTAGTAGCTGAAGAAGTGTAAAGGAAATTATCATACCTTCACCGTTGAAGTGCGTGGTTTGTACAGACTACTTTTGGAAGGAGGTAAACATTAAGATTGACTCTTTTTTAAGCTGTTCTTTCAGAGCCTTCGTCTTGGAAATAACCACGCAATCACATGCTGTTGCATATGATTGCGTGATGCACGATATGCATATGCTGCCATGCAATATGGCTGTTATTTCTCGAAATTTACGGGAATATCATTATTTGTACAAAATACATGATTGACATAGCATCCATGAGAGAATCTTTTCACTGTTTTAGCATAATAAAGGTCTAATCTATAATACCTGATGCGGAGCATATGATTTTCTTTAAGCGGCAATTTATTCCCCTAAATTCTATATCCGGTGCAGCATCTAGTTGCAAATTAACCCACAAATCGTGCATTTCAATAGTGTATGAATCCATCAATACTGGCTTAAAAATATAAATACATCACCCACTCATAAGTTACGAGTTTTTCAGTAGAGATAAAAGTAATTTGGAAAGGAAAATTTTGCAAAGACACATGATTGCCTCTGACTCATTGGAAAAAAGGAGCAAATTAGCTGTGTTTAACTTAATTTACCGCGTTGACATGAATACATATTACATAAATCATTCAAGTACATTGTGGGATTGCATACATTCCAAGAAGTAAAAAATAGCTTCATCGTGATGCTGGTCAAGGATACTCGTTCATACGATACTTGATATTATGAATTGTCGATTTTTCCGGTCCCATTGACTTCGTAATATCAAGTTTGTACTGTAACACCAGTCAAGAAATAGAGTGAATAAATGTTAATGCCCAAAAATAAGCCTTTCTTTTTAAGTCTTTTAAGCCTTTCAAGGTTGCAAGATGAAAGGTTTCTATAAATCATTAATACATCATAATCTTACTTACTTCAAGACATTGGCATGCTTCTGAAGATACTTGAGAGCTCGCTGAGCATCATATGAAATGAATCCTTGGATGAGAGTCACAATCCGTATCAAAAGACTCACAACATCCTTCATCAGGCCATGGTGCTAGAACATAAAACAGATGAAATATATGTCCCTGATTAAACAATCCTTTAAAATTATAGGAATATGACAAAAATATAACTCATGATGCTGTCACATTCATTATTGTTCATTCACAGCTTTAGAATAGGAATGTAACCATTTCATAAGCAGAGATATTTAGGCACTTATTTAGAAATGGAAACTCATCACTAAAAACCGAGAGAAGCAGATTCCACCTACAGTTAGGGATAACTGCAGAGGGTGAAGGAATTATTCACCTTTCATCTATCCCCAGATGAATTTAAATAATTCTATGAATGTACTCACTGCGAAGAGAGCAAAGAAAGCATCCAGAGTATCTTCAAAGCCAGAGGAATTTTCAGGAGTAAATATACAAGGCTGCAATAGCTCAAGTAGTCCTAATACTTGCTGGAAGAGTGTCAGGTGATTTCGAGATCGAAAAACCACCCAGTCAAGATGAACCCTACCATGCAGTGAAGCTCCTAGCATAGGAAGTTGCCTGAGAAGGGGGGAGAAAGAGAAGTTAGTCACCCCATGATCTACAACCATATGGGATGCTACCCTGTATGGCTGATTATGGTTGTATTATAGCTGGCATTCCAGAATGGGTTTGGACTAGATTTGGTATACTTACACATAATTCCATAAGATAGCAGCAGTTATTTACTGAATTTGACATACTTTTATATTGCTAAACCAGCAAGGCTGGTAGGGACTTTACAGGGAAAACAGTCTAAACAATATTTCTGATTCATTTTATTGTGCCTTTCATCGCTATTTCAACCTTGCTTTTCCACTTGAAATGAAAAAAAATAGGAATGAATGTACTAAGTGTTGGCTAATACCAGAAATTTGCTATATGTATATCGATATACCTAAAAGAGAGGTCATATAGTATTAAATACTTTGATGATGTTTCACTGCATCAACAATTAGCTGCTAAAAAGCATGAGTACAGACATTTTCTAATCAGGTCAAAAGGAATATAATGATGAACGCATTAAAAATTCCACATGCTACTCTAGGGTGGCCAGAGATGTTATAAAATATAACACCAATCCCAAAAGTACAGAATGACAATTTGTTTTTCAAGATGATTGTGGCAATGTTAACACTAACCCAGTTAAACTAGCCAATTAATTTAATACTTCTTTTTTGGATTTACCAACTGTTTGTCATCCTATACCCAATGATCTCTTTCATCCCAATATATCATCAAGCAAATCCACGTTTCTTAAATGGTGTACTAAAGCTGAGTTATGGTCATATATTGCTAAAATAAAAAAATCAGCAAATGATAGATGGTAATACCGGTACACTAATTTGTTATTGTGGAAATCTCATCTTATCTCCTCTTCTTTCTCTTATAAATCAGTCTTTACATGATGGTGAATCTCATGAGAGTTGAATGAGTGGGGTGGGTGTCATGCCTGGCAGTAGGGTAAGCAAGGACTCTGCAGTCGTCATCTCACAAAATCCTTGCACAAAAAGAAAGCAGCAACGGCATCAGCAGTGGCAAAGAAGAAACCAGAGAAGAGAGCAACAATGCTAAGAATTGGGACATGGAATGTTAGGATGTTGCTAAGGGAAGGAATACTAGAAAACATCAAGCGTTAAATAAAGGGGGAAAGATTAATATGCTTAGATTTAGCAAAGTCAGATGGAGAGACAAGGGGGACTTCTGGAATGAAAATTACAAGGTTATAAATAGTGGAGGGGAAGGGAGTTAGCGGGGAGTAGCAGTTGTTTTGAATGCAACATTAGGGATAAAAGTATTGAATGTAGAATAGGTAAGCAATAGAATATTGGTTATCGAAATCAAAGCGATGCCGATGAATATAGTTATAATACAGGTTTGCATGCCTACATGGGGAAATAAAGAAGTGGAAGTACATGACCAGTTCGAAGAAGTAATCAGAAAGTTAAGGGATGGAAGAACCTATAAGTTATGGGGGACTGGAACGCTATAGCAGGGGAAGGGAGGGATGGAAGTGAAGCAGGGGAGTATGGGCTGAGTGTAAGAAATGACCACATTAAGAAAACAGTGGAGTTCTGTAGTAGGAATATTTTAGGGTTTACAAATACATGGTTCAAACACCACCCTAGGCATAGGTACACATGGAAAATGCCAGGAGATACAGGAAGATACCAACTAGATTATATCATGGTTAGGCAAAGATCCATGAACAGCATGAAGAAATCGCATCGTTTCCAGGTGTAGATGTAGACTCCAACCATAACTCGGTGGTGATGAAATATGAGACGACACTAAGAAGATTGAAAGTAGGAAGGAGAATAAAAATGTGGGACGTAGGAGGCCTAATTGGAATGAAGAGGCGATATCAGGAGATTGTGGATAGAAGCATGAGGGAAGAGGTAGAGTAGATGATGGGTGGGAAATGATAAAAACAGGCATTAAAAGAGCAGTGGAGAAAACATTTGGGGGATCAAGACACCATGGGTTACAGCAGAAATTATAGAAAGGATTGAGGAAAGAAGGAAATGGAAAAACATAAATGCATAGCTAGGCAAAAGGCATTATAAGGAGATAAACAACAGACTTAGGAAAGAAACAAAGAGAGCAAGAGAAAAGAGGTGGAGTCGGCAAAGTGAGGCTCCAAAGAGAAGGACAAGTATGAAATCTGTAAGGGGAAATTTTTTAGAGGGAACCAGAAGAGAACCAGCATCAGTATACGGAATACACCGAGGAACTGTGTAATAGCAAAAATAGACCTAAAAACTTGGACATAGAAGAGGAAAAGGATGTAGATCAGGATAAGGTGTGCCCAAGAATACTGGATTGTGAGTTAGAGAAGGCATTGCGAGAAATGAAGGCGGGTAAAGCAGTGAGGATAGATAACATCCAAGCTGAACTTCTGAAGAACCTAGGAAGAGGGAAGGGAGAGCTTTTATGGGCTTGGTTTTGTTCGTAGAATATACGAGGAAGGGGCTTGGGCAGTGAATTTTGCAAAAACCATACTGATACATATACCGAAAAGGAGGGTGACAAAAGAATGTGAAGACAATAGAATGATAAGTTTGATTTCTCACACGGCAAAGGTAAGGGTTATCAACACAAGAATGGAGAAGAGAGCAAACGAATTTCTAGGTCAGTTTGTATTTCGGGATGGGAGGGCCACTCGGGATGCAATTGAGGTGATGAGAATACTAGTGGGAAGGAAATTAGAATATAATCAGGATGTATTTGCATGTTTTGTTGATTTTGAAAAGGAGTTCAACAGAGTGAGGTGGCAAAAGTTAATGGAAATATTGCAAAAGATAGGAGTACACTGGAGAGATAGGAGACTGATCTGGAATTTATAAATGGCACAAGTGACAGTAGCTGATGGAGAATCAGATTAGGCGACAATACAGAGGGGAGTTAGGATGAGCTGTCCATTATTGCCAGTACTTTTTAACATATACTTGGAGGAAATGGTGAGAGAGGCTTGGGATGAGCTCGAGTCTGGAGTAAAATTGATAAAATTAATGAGGTTCGCGGATGACCAAATGCTAGTCAGCCAGACAGCCCATGGCTTACAAAAAATGCTGGATGCATTGCAGGGACAGTGCGAAAGATACAGGATGAAGATAAACCAGAAGAAAATGAAAGTAATATGATTTTCAAGAACAAAAAAAGGCCAGTTTAAATATAAAAGTAGGAGATCAGAAGCTAGAGCAGGTGGGACAATTTAGCTATCTAGATAGTGTGTTGAAGGTTGTAGGAGTACCAGAATTGAAGTGAGAAGGAGAATCACATTGGCAAAAGAACCTTTTACTCATAGGTAGGGACATGACATTTTCGCGAAATGTTTTTTGCGACAGGATTCACGAAATAAGCGACTTTTTGGGTTTAATCGCGAAATAACCGTGTCTTCTTTGAAACGCGATTTTTTTAACGAAATTTGAGATATTTTGCAAATGCCGAATTTTTGTAGCATAAAATATTTTCTTTAGTGATGACCGATCGGATCCTTCATTTTTCTCGGTTCCGGATTCGGATCCAAAGACACGGAGTAAAATCGGATCCGGATCGTAGATTTTAAATTTTCCCGGTTTAGCGATCGAAGTGCCCCGTGAATGGAATGTAGGTGCGGTAGATATTGACAAGAAGAGAATGTGTAACTAAGGTCACGTAATTAGATGAAAACGTTCCCGTGCAACTAGAAGCAAAATAAAGATATATGACTTTTTTCCCCCATTACCCCGGTATCGCGGGAAAAAAATACGTAGGATGCCATGCGGGTAGCCTACATTCGCCGGGATCAGACATATAACGAGAGCCATGAACGAGAGCTAGTGTACTGTGCGAAGTTCGATCCCAATCGCAGTTAAATTTTTTCTTTCAGTCACTGCATCGAAAATGTTATCATATTCAATTTCAAACCATTTCATCTGAATACTCACTTTATTAGACTTTGTTGTTTAAATTAGATTTACGAATGAACCACTCATAAATTAAGGATGGTCGGGTCGGATCCAAAGAACCACGGGTCTTTCATTTCATTCGCTACTGAAATCATATCCAGAGACAGTAAAAATTCAGATCCGGATCGGAGATTTTAACATCTCGCGGCCTCGTGATCGATGCGCCCCGCGAATGGAATGCACGTATGGTAGATACCAACAAGGAGAGTTAAGTAACTCGGGTCACGAAATGAGAAGAAGATTTTTTCCGTGCCACAAACGAGGAAAACAAAATAAAAAATACTCGTATTGACCTTTTTCTCCATAGGCTCGGATGTGCCAGGAAAATTGCCGAATGTCATGCGGGTCGCCTACATTCGCCAGATTCCCGTGAACCTATGAGAGCGTAGTTGTTAAAAATGGGGGCTAGTGTACTGCCAGTCGCGAGTTCGATCCTTAACACTACCTAAGAATACAGCCGTGCTGTATTCCTAGGGTTATGCTAGTAGGCTGTTAAAAAAAGTAAGTTATCAGAAATTTCATGCCAAATTATAAGTAAAAAAAATAATTAAATTAGGCGAAAGGAAATGATTGGAAAAACATTATATTACAGAATTGAATCGTGGAATCATTACGTTAACTTTACAGTGTATTTTTGAGTGACGCATTTGTAAATCTAGTTGAAGCAATAGAAGTACAAAAAAGTCAGTATCCACACACAAAGGTTGGAAATGAAGGATGATAAAGTTTTTTATTCAATGGTTGAAAGAAAAATTTTAAACAGCGTAAGAATCGAACTTTATTACCTGCAGTCCACTACTCCACTCTGTTATTGTTATTGCCATTATCTCATTAATTTGCCTTTAGCTTAATTTTGCCTACTGTGTTTTTTATGTTGCGTAGGGTAACCATAACTTCTGTATTGGATCTCAAATGTATGTAATTAACTGTTTGTTCACATTGGTATGAAGTATTTATTAATAATATTTTAAAAAAACCCTTCCTTTAAGACTCCTTTTTCCCAACATTAAACACAGCTTTCACCTTTTTAAAACGATTTTATTTACCGCATTTGTCATTTTAAACACCGCTTTTGATGATTTTTATTTACCATTTTTCGGTGTCCCTACTCATAGGTGTTAACTAATGGCAGGGGCATTGAGTAGAGAAGAAAAGACTAGCACAGCATTATACAAGGGGGGACCCAAAAATAACGGGAATTTCGTAATAACTTTTTTATTAATGAATATTTTCACACCAAATTTTGATCACCTTCAAAGTAATCCCCACTGACTATAATACATTTATCTAATCGTTTCTTCCATTGTTCAAAACAGCTTTTAAATTCTTTTACTTCAATGTTCTTTAGGCCTTCCAGCGATTTTTGTTTCACCTCTTCTACAGTCCCAAAACGTTTCCCTTTCATGTCCCTTTTGAGTCTAGGAAATAAAAAAAAGTCACAGGGGGCAAGTCTGGGGAATAGGGGGGGTGAACAATTGGCGTAATGCCGTTTTTGGTCAAAAACTGCTTCACAGACAGCGCGGTTTGGGCAGATGCGTTGTCGTGGTGGAAGAACCAATCAACTGTGCGCCAAAGATCCGCCCTTTTCTTCCGGATGTTCTCCCTTAACCTCCTCAAAATCTCTAGGTACAATTTCTGGTTGACTGTCTGGCGCGGAGGAACAAATTCCGCGTGCACAATGTTGAAAGTTATATTTTACAAGAATACATTATTGAAAGTTTATGTAACAAACAATTTTGTTTATGTGTAGTCAAGTGAGACGAATGTAATAAACGAAGTGTTGAGTGTGTATAGACTGTGCAAGTATAGTTTAATTACGAATTATTTAAGTGAAACAACGACAGGTTATGGGCCCAGGGCGCTCAGTGAAAAGTAAAAAAGAATTGAGAAGAGAAAAAATTTGTTAGAAAGTGCGGAAACGAAAGAAAAGACGGCCGGCGAAAAATATAAAGGAAAGATCAAGATGGCGGACGGAGAGACGACGAAATATGGAATTGAAAAGCTAAATACTACAAATTATTATTCTTGGTCCAAAGTAGCGAAAGCTGAATTAATAGAAAAGAACTGTTGGAATGCCATAGACCCCGGTTTTGATGAAGAACGAGTTGATGATTTAAATATCGATCAAGCACGACTGAATCGCAAGGCCCTAGCATTCCTACTGAAACACGTATCTAAGGAATATGTTGAAGATATTGGTGATAACGACTTTGCAAAGGACGCTTGGGACATTTTAAAGGAAATCCACACATCTTTTACATTGACCAAATGCCTGAAGGTCATGAAGCAAATGATGAACGTACTGAAAACGCCGGAGAAAACGATGCATCAATATATGGCTGAGATACAAGGTTTGAACAGAGTGGTCCAAAGTGCAGGATACGGATTAGAGCTCAACGACAAGCAGCTGGCAGGCCTATTCCTGGCAGGTCTTCCCGATACCCAAAGAGTCACCATTGCAATTCTGGGTGGCGACAGAGAGCTATCAACAAGAAAAGTTAAAGCTGTATTATTGCAAGAAGACGAGATGGCCTGTGACGAAAAAAAAGGCGGTACACGGAGCGCTGACGTCTAATTTCAACCAAGGATGGAGAGGACAACGGGAAAGCTATCGCGGTTATCACCCAACCCAAACCAGGCCACCGATGGAGCAGAAAAATGGAAGCAATGATGATAGAAAGTGTTATAATTGTAATAAGTGGGGACACATTTCTAGAGATTGCCCTCGAAATCGAAAATGTTTCAATTGCGGAGAGAGTGGTCATTTCGCGAGAGATTGCGCGGAAAATAAAGATTTAGATATTAAGAAAAAGGGGGAAGAAGATTATGAACCTAAATCGGTATGTAGCTGCATGAAGACGATATCATGTATAAACACAGTGAATTTGATGCCTATGAGAATTGAAGACAATGAGTGGATATTGGACAACGCATCGACTGACTACATTTGCAAGGACAAATCGGCATTTATTTCATTAAAACCAATAAAAGGCTACGTACATATGGGAAGGGGCAGTGTTGAAGTGGAAGGAACGGGAACGGTACGAGTAGAGTTAGCATCTAAGTGTGGTAACGTAATTTTGGAACTTACGGCTGTTTTATATGTACCTGATTTCAATTATAACCTTATATCTTGCTCAAAGTTGGCGAAAAAGGGAATTTCATGCGAAACTTTTGCTGATTTCTGTGTGGGAAGGTTCAAGGGAGAAGATATTTTTAAAGCTCCAGAGAAGGAGGGACTTTACATACTAGAAGCAATGTCGAACAAGGTCATGATGTCGACAGGGTGTGTAGAATCGAAATATGATAGTGACAAAAATGGAATTTACAATGCAGTAGCATTAAGTAGTGCAAGTAGTAGTGAGGAGGACGTAGAGAAGATGCTGGCAGAGCTGGAGTTTGAGTACACGGGCGTGAGGAAGGATGAGGGGGAGAGTATCACGAAAGAAGGGGAGGCTGAGGAGAAGGAAGTGCCAAAGAAGAAGGGGAAGGAGGGGGCGGATGCCGCGGCACCACCAAAGGAGGAATGGGCTAAGGGTGCCGAGGGGACCGTCAAGACGGCTGTGCAGAAGAAGGAGAAGAAAGATCGAGAAAAGCAGAAGAAGTTGGCCGTGAAGACGCAGCAAGGCCTCAAGAAACCTGCAGAAGAGGGTCAGGAAGATGGAAAGAGCATGGTGGAAGAGGGTGCAGCAGCTGCAACAGCTGGAGCACCAGCATCCAAGGCTTCTGTGGAGAAGGCTGCAGCGGAGAAGGGGAAGGCGCCCTCGAGACAGAGGAGCAGAGCGCCAAGGCAGCAGAGGAGAAAGGGAAGGCTGAGGCGCCAAGGCAGCAGAGGAAAAAGTGAAGGCTGGGAGTGCTGCCGTGGACGAAGAGGAGAAGGAAGATGCGGCCAAAGAGGATGGCGACGGGGACAACAAGAAGAAGAAAAAGGGTGCCAAGGAGGCGAAAGAGGATGACAAGAAGAAGGGGCCTGGAAAGAAGACGATAGCAGCCATGCAGGAGGCTCTGGAGAAGACAAAGGAGGAGGAGGAGCGGTTGGCACGAGAAGAGGAGCGCCTCAAGAGGCTGGAGGTGGCTGAGCAAACGCGGCTGGAGCGGTTGCGTTTGGAGCAAGAGAGGAAGTTGTTAGGAGGTTCTTTGGCTGGGGATAGTTTTTGAAAAGTTAAAATTTAGCGGGAGTAAAAACTTCAAATTTTATTAATGAATTAGGATTGAGTTGTATTTGACTGTGTTTTTTCTAAAAAGGTTATTAATTGTTGTGAGTCAAATTTAAGGGGTTCAAAATTGATTTGTTAAGGGGGAGTGTTGAAAGTTATATTTTACAAGAATACATTATTGAAAGTTTATGTAACAAACAATTTTGTTTATGTGTAGTCAAGTGAGACGAATGTAATAAACGAAGTGTTGAGTGTGTATAGACTGTGCAAGTATAGTTTAATTACGAATTGCTTAAGTCACACAACACCTCTGCAATCGAAGAAACAAATGAGCATTGTCTTGATGTTTGACTTCACTTGGCGTGCTTTTTTTGGATGGGGAGAGTCAGCTGTCTTCCATTGGCTTGATTGCTGCTTTGTTTCTGGGTCGTATCCATAGCACCACGACTCATCGCCAGTTATGACCTTATCAAAAAAATCTGGGTCCTCTTTCAACTGCTCTTGCAGCTCCAAAGAGGCCTGAAGTCGAAGCTCACTTTGGTCGGCAGTGAGAAGGCGAGGGACAAGTTTGGCTGCAACCCTTCTCATTTGTAAATCTTCGGATAAAATCCTCTGAATTGAACTCCATGACACTCCAGACATCTCACAAAGTTCATCGATGGTTCAGCGACGGTCTTCACGAACAAGGGTGTTGATTTTTGCAACATTGTCATCTGTTCTTGAAGTTGACGGGTGCCCAGAACGAGGTTGGTCTTCAATCGACATCTCTCCATTCTTGAAACACGAAAACCAGTCGTAGACACGTGTTTTACTTAGGGCACTATCCCCATAAGCTGTTTTAAGCATCACAAGAGTTTCGGTGGGAGTTTTTCCCAACAGAAAACAAAACTTCACAGCCGCGCGTTGCTCCCGGCAGTCAGCCATTACACGTTTTCGCTAAAACAGAAAAAGTTGGTTTACTGAAAAAAATCCCACAGGATGCACTCAGAGCGACCAGGCTTCGCACACTGACTCAGGAAAAGTCATTGCTTAGAACCCTCTACTGGAGAAGCCGATCCATCAATCCGCTGCCCCCCCACCACGCTATTCCCATTACTTTTGGGTCCCCCCTCGTATGTGGCAGATACGTGGGCTTTGAGCAAAGAAGATGAAAATAGACTTCGGGCTTTTGAGATGTGAGTGTGGAGACGAATGGAGATGATAAAGTGGGTAAAAAGGAGGAAGAATGATGAAGTGCTAGAATTGGTAGGAGAGGAAAGAAATTTGATAGATGAAATTAGAAGGCAGAAGGTGTGGATGGAAATGGTGATAAAAGGAGATGATGTTTTGAATGACGTGACTGAGGGATGTTGGGTAAGCGGGGAAGATGGAGGAGAAGAATGGGTAGATTGGATAGGATGATGGGATTCAGAAGGTATGATAGGCTGAAGAGTGACATCTTGTGAAATTTAAGGAGTGGGAAGAATTAAATGTCCATTTAGACCTATCCTCACTTGCGGAAAACTAGAATAAAAATTCAAGGAAAGGTATTTTCAAGATACATTTTGCAATTTAACAACCAAGAAATTTTTAAAAGGCACCTATCCTATATGTGCATGCTATTGACTAAAAAATATTATAGAACGTGGCAATTGTAAGAAAACTCCATTCAAGACTCAAAGCAATCATAAATTACCTTAGAACAAGTAGAGGGTGCGCAGATGCCATTTTCCTGGCTGATAACTCATACTCTTGAGCTCTTCGACTCCAATCTTTGGCAGAATTCGTAGCTCCAAGAGCAGTGAGCAATGTATGAGACATTCCATCAAGTATGCTGCTCTTCCAATCTGTCATGAAAAAATTTGGAAATATGAAGTAAAAATTAAATTACAACTTCCAAACAACAAAATCAATAAATGTTGAGAACAATATATATAAATATGTTCACCAGAGAATCCTAATTTCCATCAACCAAAAAGTCTAAATTTGCTGGCTCAACTAGGCCTTAATTAAACACTTTACGACAGTCAAGTTTCAACAATAAATTATCAAAACACCATATAGTTAATAGTCTCTCCTATATTGAAATGAAGATATATTGCCATACAAAAAGCAAATATTGCATTCCTTGACCCTAGTAACTCAACAACCAGCATCCTTTAGGCTGAGGGTCAAACTACATCTTCATGCAATCAATTTTGTATTGCCATTGAGGCGACCATTCATTTATTTTCACTGTAGACTCGAGAGCAGTCAAGACGCGGATGCCTAGTCGGGCAGTCCCAATTTTCGGTGATTTTTCTGCTCTCCTCTCTCCGCATTTTATAATACGCGTCCTTTCCAGCTCTTTTTTGTAAAACTACTTGCAACATTGGTCGTCCTTTTCTTCGTCTTCCAACAAAACTAAATCGTCACCATCCATTTAAGCGTAAAATCAACTCACTCTCAGGAAACACAAACCGATAATAAATTTGTAATTTAACTAAATACACATTCTCCCACATCGCCCAGCCGTGGAAACAGGATGTAGACGCCTGAATGAAACCACCCGGCTGCGTCGTCTAGCCGCGACGTCCAGACGCGACAGTTGGAAGTGGCCGCTGGACGCCCCAGTGAAACCAGACCTTAAGGACAACTTTGAATCGTAGGCATCGTAGCTCATAAAATATGGAACCAATGGGACAAAAATGCATTTTGCTTTGTTACCACGAGTCCACAGAGTTGCCAACGAGTGAAAAATGTAAAGTAGTCGTGTACGGATATACTCGCCGGCGAGAGACTAATTGCTACAACCAGCATTTTCCTCTCATGATCCTTGGCATTTTTTGTTACCAGTTTTCCCAAACATAAATCCATGATGAATATTCCTGGTATAGAAATCGTTTGCTGCGCGTTTGCAATAACTATGACATGTATCGGAGATGGTGCTATGTTGTTCGAGCGGTAGATTCTGTCGTGAATATAACACAAGGAAGCTTTTTACTCACTATTTCAGACTGATTACACTCAACCTTGCTCGACGGCATAATTATTCCGGCTGGCAATAGTTATCATCGAAGGACTCATGTTTAATTTACCGTCCTCATTGATCGTTTTGATGTAGTCATCGATCAAGGCTCTTCATCCGTATTTCCCTTCCCTTCTTCCACCGCCAACAGCAAAGAAAATCAGAGAAAGTATGAGTTCGCATGGTTCATAGGGTCACTTAGTTTAACGCACATTAATTCTAAAGGAAGACTAGTTCTGGGCGCATGCATAATCAATGGGAAAAAACACTCAAGCACACATATATATTGTGACGGATTGGCCGTCTTATCTTTGTTTTTCCCTGGTCGCGCCTCCCGCGTCGGTCATTTGCTTCCCAAGCCGGGTCCCCTTTGCGTAAGCTAGATGAACGTCTGCCTTTTTCTGCGTGGATATCTGGTAAAATGTTCCTTGGTCTTGTGCATTGGATTCTTTAAGAGTGAGAATCACGCCACTTATGTGTCTACCCAGGTCATTGGGCAGTGTAAGCCGTGAAACTATTGGTGATTTTTGAATTGAAGTCACGTGAGAGGGGGGGATGAGCATTACAGGGAGGACGCCGACTGTTGAGTCGGGATGAATATGATAGTCAGTTGGTAATTGGAGTCGAGCACAGAAGCTCAGGGTGTGCTGGTGAAGCCAGGCGAGAATGTGGACGGAGAGAGAGAGGCGATAATTGGAGACGGAGATCACCACGACTTCCGCGAGGAATTGACAAAGTCGTTCCCTAGCGGTTTTTCCTGCGTTCTGCCCCAGAAGAGGAACGAGACGCAGCGGACCTCGATCCCGGCACCCCAAAGAGGAGGTGCGGTTTCGGGTGGATAAGGGCGACAGACCGCGAAAGGTAGCGGGCCGCCGCATCCCCGGAACCAAAGGTTGGACGAGTTCCTTTCAGTCGGAAGGTGCATTTTCACAACAGGAGATGTTGAATTCCGTTCTCCACGCCACCATACCGAAAACTCAACGGTGCAGTCTCTCCGCGCTGGATTTCGCCATCAAGCTCCACACCATCTCATACATAAGTATCGCCACACCCGTATTTCCCCAATCCTAAGTGGTTTCAACCCTCTTATTCACGCTTCCCCACTGTGTGCGCCAGAATAAGTGGTGTACGAGATATCCAAACAGAGTTAAAGTCCCTTCAGGTCAAGAGAAGAGTCAAACTGATCCCAAGAGTGGACAATCATAGTCCTACGGGACCATATTTCTGTATCACTCACTCCCGTCCTCATCATTAGTATTCATAAAAGGACGAGGAGCTTGTAATTCTCTTCATTTTGTAGTTTCTTTTATTTTATTTTTTCATGTTTGGTCATTTATTTGGTCAAAGTGTTACAGAGTGATTATTTTATTTTTGTTAATTTCGTTCCATTTATGTCTCGCCATTCATTCACCTCTTCATCCCTCATTAGTCAGTAAGACATGTGTTATTTAGCTGTAGAGTGCCTCCTTCGTGTTCATTTTCATGCTCATTTCAATGAATAAATGTTGCTTGTGTTAATTGTAGAAAAGGCAGAGGTTCATTCTTACGCTTCGCGTAATTTCTCCCGTGCTCACGTCATACGGCCCTCCCTGTTTTACCGTCCGCCCTGGCTTAAAATCCCCCCAACCCTTGAACAATTTGGATCGTCCTTGCTTTGCCGGCTGAGCTGGTTTGATGCTGCGGTTTTGAGGTGGCGCCCTTCTCAAACACGCGACAAAGGTCGCGATATCCCTTTTTCTCAAAACCATTTCCCACACGGGAAAGTCCGAAGTAGACGAGGTGTCGAGGCAAAGGTAAGGTGTCCATTTCTCGAAGGCGTAAGGACTGCGGCGAGTCAACGGGCAAAGGAGAATCAAGCCCGTTCCGTCACAATATATATATATATTTATATCGGAAAATGGTGTACCCTCCTCCCCTTCACTCCAACATAGCGATCGAAGAAATATCCTAAAAGAGAGATCAGCTGCGTTCCTGCAGATCGATAAAGAAACTTTTAAGTGTTTTGTAGCTTAATCCTTATTAGAGATATAAACAAGAAGAGGATAAGTGGAACCATCCTATGAGATGTCGAAAGTCACGCCGTCGGAGAAGGAGCAGAAAGCCTCGTCAGCATCCTAGCCCAATTCGAGGCGCTTTCATCTCTTCCTTGTGCTATCGGAAGACACCCCCCCGGAGGACATCGGGTGTGGGAGTTAGTTGGTACCTAGCCAGTGCTGATGCAAGATATGAATTGACCAGGATCTTTGGGTAGGGGCGTTGAGGAAAGGAGTTCCGAGTGTTTTAACAGTCATGGACATGGAACCATCACAACCAAAGAGAAAGAGAAGAGGAATATCGTTGGAGGAGAAGGTGAAAATGATTCAAGAAGTTGAATCAAATAAGTTAAGTAAAAGTGCTGTGGCGGAAAAGTTTGGGGTGCCATTGTCAACGCTTTCAACAATTGTCGCCAGCCGTGCTAAAATTCTAGAGAAAGTGGAGGAGGGGGTGTCACCAAAAAGGAAAAATTCACGCGGCGCTAAATTCACTGAAATTGAAAATGAACTTTACGCATTCTTCTGCAAGTGTCGTGAGCAGAATATTCCAGTAAATGGCTTGATCACTCAACAGAAGAAATTGCTTTACGTCAGAAAATCGAAGATTTCAAGTGTTCCGTTGGCTGGCTGTGCAATTTCAAATCCCGATTCAACATCGTGTCGCTGAAGATATGTGGAGAAGAAGACGCAGTGGATACTGACTTGTTGAATAAGTGGCATTTGGACAATGATGGCCTGATTAATGAATATAGCCCCAAAAACCGCTATAATTTCGACGAAACTGGGCTATTTTTTATGCTCTCCCCGACACAACTCTAGGTTTAATCGTGTCGCTGAAGATATGAGGAGAAGACGTGGTGGATACTGACTTAATGAATGAGTGGCATTTGGACAATGATGGCCTGATTAATGAATATAGCCCCGAAAACCGCTATAATTTCGACGAAACTGCACTATTTTTTTATACTCTCCCCGACACAACTCTAGGTTTAAAAGGACAGAGGTGTCACGGAGGGAGAAAAAGCAATATGAGAGTAACTGTAAGGCTATGCGTGAATCAGACGGGAACGGTTAAAATAAAGCCTGTCTTAATTGGGAAGAGTGAAAAATCTCGCTGTTTGAAAAATGTGAAGATGGAAAGCCTCCCGGTGGTCTACGATTTCAATAAAAACAGTTGGATGACCAATGGCATTTTCCGAAAAACTATAATTTGACTGCAACGGAAAATGGCTGGCACATATAGAAAGATACTTCTGCTGGTGGACAATGCGAGTTCGCACAAATGCCTCGATGACCTTAATGGGGTCGTTTACCATATTTTTCAATTGCCGAATATGATAGAGTTTGTAAAATAAAAAGACCCGTATTTTTCCGTTTCTTGATCCGTCAATTATTTCTCAAGTTATAGGCGTCAAAAAACTAATGTTTTTAACCCTTTCGGAAAAGTGGGTGTGGTACAACCTCTGACGTATAACGACTTCGTCCAATCACAACTGAGCCCGCGAAGCTACTTCACCTTATCGCAAAGGGGGGGGGGGACACAGCTGCCTCTGCCAATCGGAGCAGTTACGACAGCATCTGTGCGAGCAGACCTTCCGAGAATCCCCCTCCACTCCCTCCCCTTCCCATACGAGCAGTCAAGGACGGGAGGAAAGTGACTTCAGTGTTATCACAGCAGCATTTTCGGTGGGCGTCACCTTTTGCTTATTTTAATTTTTGATTTATGAGTGAATGGTTGTGGTTAGATGATTAATTTTTTCACTAAATTTCTTTTTTCGTTTCCATCTAACAATTTCGTATACAAAATTGTGATTTCGGTTCCGAGTAAATGCCATTTGGCCAATGTACCTGTTGTTTACCTTCCTCCAAATACGACCAGCAAGTCCCAGCCACTGGATAAAGGAATTATCCAAAACTTCAAAGTATTGTACCATAGGAAACTGGTGCGATACTACTTGCGCTGGATCGGTATGTATACGCCTCTCGTTTCCGGCTATCATTTTTGTTTCCGAAAATCAGCTTACTTTGTTTTCTTTCTCAAGTTGTGTCATAACCATCCAACTCTATTCGTCACATTTAGGAATGGGGATGAAGGATATACCCAAATGGATATTTTGCACGCTATCCGAGCGGTAGGAGAGTCATGAAGTGAGGTATCCTCAAAAACAATTATCAATTGCTGGAGAGCGGCAGGATTCCCTTTCCCAGCACCTGATTACCCTGTTCCTGAGGTTAGTCTTCGAGAAAACTACCTTAATTTTGTATGAATTTCTGTTAGTGCCAGAAACGAATATTTATTTGTAAATTTCAATCTTTAGGAAGAGGTACAGGATGAAATGACTAACGAGATAAGAGGTTTGGCAAGTGATTTTCAAAATTACTTGTCGAAAGTTGGCTGTTCATTGGCTGCAAATCCCAGCGATTATATGTCAATAGATGACGATCTCCAAGCATGTGAAGATGTAACGCCACAGCCGGTGACAGAAGAGCCAGTGGCAGGGCCCAGTAAGGAAAGCAGCGATGAAGACGATGACCAAGTCCTTATCTCTCCCAAAAAGAATGAAGTTTTGCTCGCTCTCGATGTTTTACATTGATTCAATATTATTAATGATGTCGACTCCCAGTTCGATTTCCATTTATCAAAATTAGAGGCCATCCTGGAAGCGACTATGGAGCGTAGCAAAGTACAAAAACAAATTACTGATTTTTTTGTTAAATAACTGATTCTGTCGACAGAATAACTGAACTATATTTTTAATAAACATTCATTCGTATTTCTTCTTGACTTATTATTCACTGATTCCCTTTTCTGATATTGCCGGAATTGATCGGAAATTAAGGGAATGGATATGCCCGCACATTCCCATATTCTTTTTCCCCACTAGGCAGTCCCCACCAGGAAAATTCACCCAGCTTTCCTTCTCCTTTGCTCCAAAACCTCGACATACTCTCCACCATCACCTTTCTCTCTCACTTGCGGCTAACCTATCCCTCCCACACTGGCTATATTTCCCCTTCAAGTGACTCTTCGTGTCCCCCCTTCCCGCTCTATGAGTGGGCACGAGCCATCCCCCTCATGCCTAAGCCCCCCATGCCCGCCCTCCGGGATATCAGGCCCCTTCGAGTGCCCCTCCATCCCACCCCCTCAACACTAGGCTAGCATGAGATGCCCCACGCTGACTTTGCAGGCCCCCCATATCAGCTCTTGGGCCCTTTAAGAAGTTCCCTCCCCAATCTCAAGGAATCTGTGCACACCGATGGGTCTAACTCAGGATAAATATTGTTTTGCAGGCATATCTTGATTCATGGTAAAAGCTCCACTCGCCAGAGTCATGTCTTCCCTCTCCGCCGACGCAGCAAATTGAGGTAAGGGAGGAGGAAGATAAGATGTGACTATTCGGCGTAAAGCTGATGATTCATTCAAGGTTTATTCTTCGCGCGCAGCCCTTGGCCTTGAATCCCAGGTGGATCACCCTCACAACAGACGTAAGATTCTATGAGACCATGGGCCTCGCAGCTGTTTTTGTGAGTGGGCAAATGGAGTAACCCCCACCCACAGAGAGGGGGAAAGGAGGGAAAGAAGGCAGCTTCCAGCTTGATGCGTGGCCTGACCTGGAGCTGCAATGCTTGGACGCAAGTCTCCTTGCTTGATCGTAAGCAAAGGAAAAACGATTAGCAAAAATATCCCACATTTCAATTCAATAGCGAATTTTTTTGTGAATGATAAACAGACATTTATTTTACACCTTATTTCTTTCTCAATACATAGAACCATTTATACTCTTACTATTACTTGAGTCATTATTGACCCTCTTAGTGCCACTGAATTTTGGTGGTACATACTAGCGAAAAGTGCCAGCATGAATTTGAAAGATTTGTAACTCCTTGTGAAAAATATAAAAAATATGAAGTTACTTTGTAGACATGAACGTAATGTTTTTTTATTTAACTAAAAATGGATTAATTGTTTTTTATGGTATTCTGATACATTGCATACAGGATAAATGTAATTATTGCAACAAAAATAGTTTAAACATTAATTAGCTCCTTGAGCCAATATATCGGCTTGTGGCACTTTTTGCCTGTGGAGCAAAAGCAAGCACATGGCACTAAGAGGGTTAATATTCAAACAAAGAATCACAGATGAAAAAGTCAGGTCTGATCCAGATCTGGTTGGATCCAGGAATGGCCTGAGCAACCCAGATCTGGATCAGATCTAAACCAGATTACTTATGGATTTAGATAAGATGCGGGCTAGATGAGATTCCTATCCTTATTGGATTTGAATCTCAAAAAATTACACTGAAGAGCAAATCTACCCATGAAAACTTTGGATCCTGTACATAACTGCATCAGGTCATTTCTAAATCAGGAAAAATAAGAACTCAAATCATCAGTATTATATATGCTCACATTACTAGATCATAAATAAGCCATTTGAACAAAGGATAGAAACTATAGGAGATTAATTATTGTTTAGATAGTTATAGTTTCCACATTAAATATGAAATGCACCACCACTAAGGCTGTAATATTTCCATATCTGAGGGTACCTACAACCTAGATGAGAAGGCCTGAATACTTCGGAGGCCTTCGCCCGCTTTGTTTACCACATTATCACCTGCATTGTTATCCACATTTTTGCCTGCATTTTTAACCGCATTATCGCAGGCCCAGCCTAACTGTTATGCAATATAAGCTTTGAAGAAAAATTTCTGTAGTGGCATTCTAGTTTTATGCACACATTTCATACATACTTTGAAGTGGTGATTCAAGACATTTTAAGAAGAATATCTTTGACACATGTTCTAAGCAATGCTTAAGCGAAGAAATAAATTGGGTAATCTTTGGGTGTGCCAAGAATCAATGAGGATGATTACTCACACTCGATTAATGGAAACAAGAATGGCTGGATACAGCAAGTCAAAGACAAAATTTTGACCTGCGAATAAGATATTATGTTTCTCCTGCATAATGACATATGAGAAATATCACATGTGTCAAGATTGGAAACAAAATTAGGGCTTGATTATGTTTTCATGAGACGTCTCTGAAAGAGTATTGCAGTAAGTGTGAAATACATGACTTTTTACTTGCTGATTTTTTTTTAAATTTACAATGAGGAGAGCCACTAAATATTGTATGATGACAGAAGTTTAATCCAGTGAAACCATGATTTACAACCATTTTCCAGGAATGACATATGATGTGTGGCAGGGATGTGAAACACAGCAGACTTTCGGCTTTGTCATATTATGTTAACTTATCGGCCTCTCAAAAGATGGCATTTTCTATAATCATCGCCCATTACCGCCGAAGTTAACATAATACAACAAAGCCGAAAATAACACACATCCAATCTTTCCTTCACTGGATATTTAAATCTAAAATAAGTATAATTACCCATAACTTCTTTTTTTGCTGCAATGCACAACAGGCATTATATAAGGAGTAGATAATTCACTAAGCATCGACTTACACGGAAAGGTTCAACTATGCCGAAAAAAGACGTTGATGCCTGATCACATCAGACTTTTTCACCTACATGATGATCAAATATCACACTTGAAAATATTACACCAAGTTATGGCCGAAGTTGTTCCTATGAATCAAATGTCACCTATCAAACTAGGTAATGCCTTAACCCTTTGCGGTCCAACGTCGAGGCTGGCTCGACAGGCCTAGCTCTAGCAGCAGGTCCAACGTCGAGTTGAGCTCGACATCAGATGGAGCTGCGATTATGCGCATTTTATGTAAGGTGCTGCTATCTTATGTCATTTTTGTGAACTTCTAGTACCTTATGAAGCCTTTTCACCTATTTTTCAAATAGTATTTCTTTCGGCTACTACTTGAATTCTACAAAAAAAATTGGACCGCAAAGGGTTAAGCAAGATTTGGCATTCCAAACAACTGAAGTTTGGCATCAACTCTTACAGGCTTTGCAATGAGTCACAGGTCATCATGCAGTTGAATCTGTAGCGGCAACAGAAATGCAAGCATGTCACTGGATAACTGAACATCTGCGTTACTCCGGATCCATGTAACTCAGATCTGAGCGAGTCGAGGACTTACTGAAATTTCTCGTTTTTAGCATTTAAAACATAAATACCATGGTAGGAAATGTTTAAGCAGCATATTGTAAATAATTCTTGTCCACATAAGAATTCTTTGAAATTCCTCAATTTGAAAATTCTAACAAAAATGTTCCTCGGGATTCTTCCAGCAACAGTATTTTCAGAAAGAGCCTTCAGTACTGCTAGAAATTTGGTTGATAAAGAAAGAAATCGATTAGATCTGGATGAGTGAAAATGTTGCATTTTCTAAACAAAAACTTGTAAACTGTTTTCATTGAATTTTCAATTTCATTTAAGAAAAATTAAACTTTGATTTACTTTTGAAATTACCCAGTCTTTACATTTGCCCTGAAACATATCCTTAATTACAGTGAGTGGCGACAATATGATCATTATTCATAAATTGATTACTTTAAGAAATAAGATTCAGCTTCGACTGGATTTAATTAGAGAATTCACAAGAAAGGAAGCATTATTTAAAAATTTACAGATTTAAGGAAGATTTGAAAAAAATGAAATTGAGGAGGATTAGGGTTTGGTATTAGGATTCGAGATTCGGATTTGAGATTTAGATTTGATTAAAAAAAAATGGGATTCTGATTCGGGATTCAGATTCTATCAAATTTTGGATTCGCCCCATCACTAGAAAAAATCCTTTTTCTGAAAAAAGTTTTGAGAAACATAAGGAACAAGCTTACAAAAAATATACCACCTGTGAACATGGTCCTCTCATGCTTCAAGATTGAGAGAAAGATAACCTCCATCATCAGTCATTCCTCCTCTTAAAGAAACATTGGTAGGGTCATATGAATGCATGAACCTCCTTAAACCTCATCATAAAATATCTATCTGCATGAATGAGTTTTCAACCACCTAATATTAAAAGGACTCTTAGCCTACCTGAGACTTTTGTTCCATTGAGGAGACCATCATCTCCAATTCCATTCATCACAGGTTCATCTTCTGCATCGCACCATGTATCTCTCTGTTTCTTCAGCACACTGGGCATTCGAAGATATAAGTAAATAAGAAGTAGATGTGCAGCTTTTGATACATCCTTTTGGTGATCTGGTGGTTGCAATTAAAAAAATTGAACATATTTACAGTGAAATGCAATTTCAACCTCTTCAACCAATTAATATAATTCTTGAATAATTAACAAAAATGTTATGTTGTGATTTAAAATTAATGAGTAGGTACCAGCAGTGGAGTACAATCATCCATAAATGGACATTAGACATTATAGGGACATTATAGATGTTTTTAAATTAGCACCTGAAAATTTCCAAGTCAAATACAAGCAGATAAATATTATCACAACAAAATTCAACTATCGCAATTATCCACTGCCCTCAGAATATTACAATGAATCAATTTATAACAAACTTTGGCTCAATGACTTTTCTAGGTGAAGGTATCTTGAGTTCTCCTCAGTAGGTCCTTCAGGACATATATTTAAGGGACTACTCTTTCATCATTATCAGGGTGTTGGATGGCATTTCCAGGTTTCTGGTCAGTACGTGTGTTTCATAACCTGGGAAGGTATTCTTTAATTATCCTCTCTCTGTAACCTCATTTATTTTTTCATAGCATCATTTCATCGCTTTTTAGTAGGGTGAACGGTCGGAAAGGACCCGCCGAATGGGCTGGCACTGCAACCTTGGCTGCATTGAAAAGGCTGGGAAAAATTCGAACCTCATATTTCACTACCCCGTATACAATATGGAGTTTGGCAATGAAAAGTGATTTCAACACATTGAACATTTCATGATTCCACTATAGCAAATTTTTGCAAGTCAAAGCCTATATTGACAGGTGGGACTGTCATTCTTATTTCATTATATCAATTATTTCAGAGTATAGTGTTTCACTATAAGGAGAATTTATTGTATATAACAACCAGAAACTTGGAAATAACATCCAACACTCTGAAGATTATGATGGAGTAATCCCTCATCATGTCGGCCCAGAAGGACCTAACCCAGTGGAGAACTCGAGGAATCTTCACCCAGACCATATGCCAGGTAAGCACCAAGTTCTACTTTGACTGTTCTAGATTACCTGACACCACTACTGATGACATCGTTTGATAATCTGCTTCCATGGCCAGGGAAGCAACATGAGATGCTACAGCACTTAATTTTGCAGGCTCCTCACAAGCACACTGAAGGAGGAGAGGTATTCTTCTACTTATCACTACCTCATAATTCACCTCCTCATCATCTCCCTTCTCATCTCCAGTTAGTGAATATGAGTACAAGGTCTGATTTACACCTTCCTCAGACTTATTAGCAGGGTTAGTCTCTCTAGATTTGACATTTGCTGCTTCTTCCACAATGTACTCAACTAGTGTGAATAGCTAAGGAGAAAAAGTAGCAATAAGTGCTTGTACAAATTCAATGAACTAACTGAGACTACTACAGAGTAAAATACAGATTAAAACGAAATTCATAGATTAAATGAAAAATTTAAAAATTGATAAATAAAACAACATAATGAATGACAGAACACATTAAGTACCTACACCAATATGTATATCATAATAATTAAATGGAGTATAGACACAATAAAACGTCATTTTTAATATTCTTCATCACATATTTAAACATAACCATAACACTATTTTATGAATAATTGTAAATAAAATTAATCTTTTTCCAAGCTAGAAAAATAAATGGGTAAGAATAATATTCATAGATACAGTAAACTCTTGATAATACGAAGCATGATAATATGAAAATTCAATTATACCAAGCAAAACGGCCGGTCCTGATGAAAATCCTATAGTCGTAACATGGAAATATTTGAAAATACGAAGTTTCGAAAATAAGAATTTTTCGAAATTGCAAAATTCGGGCCCGGTCCCCATGAACAATTGGAATTCGCTTTTATGAAGCTCGTTGAAAACTGCTTCAGCAAAACTATTTTTGACTGCGTATACACCTAACAAATCAGTGCTGCCGATTGTGGTGCATCAAAAATGAAATGTGTGAATAGTAGTGCATTTAACTCCCACATATGCCAGTATCTCCCCAACATTTTCCGCATGTAACTCCGCATATCATTTAGACCTTGAGTAATGTGGAAATCGTAATTAATGCCATTATTTATCCTGGCTATTTTTTGTTTCATCTGTTACCAGCATTTTCATAATGTGTACGGTTCTCTTTTAATTAAAGCTTATGTGTGACAGCACATACCATGCTCGCTGTTGTGTGCCTGGAATTATGGCAATTCAAATTTCCCGTGAACCCTACCTCGTCTTTTAGGCAAGCAATCATAGCTCAGCTCTCCGTGAAGGGGCCCTCGCACCAAAATCTTGTAGCATGCATGGGTTGAGTGAGGGTGGGTGATGCCATTAGGAATTTGGGCAAAATATTGCCAACACGATTGCCGACTTAAAAGCATTGACATACTAGGTACTTATTTTAAGATCTTTTAAGACATGCACCTTTTCAGAATGCTTTCATGAAAGACCAGAAAAGTTATACAATGTCGCTGAAGAGAACAAAAGTTAGAGAAAACAAAGATAAAATTTTTTTCACGACTTTTTTAAAAATGTTCTGGTCCCACTAACTTCGTATTATCAAGAGTTTACTGAATTTACTCACTAAGAGCAAATTGAAATTTCCAAAGATTTTCATTCACCTGAATGACTGCAATGTAAACTACAATTTGTCATTGGTTTTCATGATGTCATTACATATCAATTCATACAAAACATGAAGGCATAATTTTCAATGAAATTATTCACTTAAAATATTTAAAGTTTCCTCAGCTTTTACAATACTTTTCTTCCATAATTTCCATGTTCTCTAATAAGATATGACAAGTAGAAAATATGAATATTTGCATTCTCACCATTCACATTTTCAAATAATATTATTCAATCCTCAATGTTTCTCAAAGACGATCAAGAGCATGGAATTTTACTCTCATTGATTTGAGAAATATCATAAAAACAAAGAAAGACAATAAAAAACATGCTGATAAGATCTTAATACTTCATTCAGCATACATATTAACATAAGTCCTTTAATATGTATAAAATGCAAAAATAAATGCAAGTTCATGAATCTAGCTGATACTACTTTAGTTAATATTTACCTGAGAACGGGTCAACCCTAGAATGTCCTCTGATGTATAATGTTTTGGGGTCAGTTTCTCTCTCCCCTGCCAAAGCTTAGGGTTGCTCATTAGGGCCCATAGGAAATCAAGAATCGCACCAGCATCATAACTGTGAAGTGTCAAATGTATTACTACTTATATTACTGAAGGGTGCAAATAAGAAAGATTCACAAAGCATCATTACATCAGTTCCCCAGCCTGTTTTGTCAGTTAGCATAGGCATAAATCACGTCAACTTGGGTACATAGGAAATTTAGTTAAGACAAGGACCTTTAAGCTATCCCAAACTTCATTTGCATATTCCCTTACCGAGTATCACATTTTTCTAGGAAGCAGGAAACACATTGATGCAGGGTGGCCCAGCCTGCCTGATGTGCTAATAGAGTGAGGAGATATGGTCGGAATGACCTTGATCCTTCCTTCACCAATTCTCCTTGGTTTAAATCACATTCCATTGACCCCTCTCCAACTAAATCATTTTTACCAAATAATGAAACCATGAGCTCAGGGTCTGACTTAGAAAATAAAAGTTTCATCTGAAAATAAAAGAGATATGAATTAATTCTGATGAGAATTTATTCATTTATTTTAATAGAGAAAGAGGAATATAAGCAGTACAACCTCAAAACAAGTATTGAGACAAGTAATGAGAATCTGAGGGGGAAGTGTCAAAATAGATATTGATTTTCGTATTAGGGCACAGAGGGCTATGACTCAAAAGTGATAGCAAATAAGAATATGGGGAGATACCAAATCGTAACAACTACAATACAGATTTATTGCAAGTAAGACCTAGACCTAAGTCTAGATCTCCTGCAAGATTTTATGCACAAAGATATCACTATAAAAGTACCTCACTGCAAAATCCAACTAGATGGAATAAATAATTTTACACATGCTGCAACCTATTATATTTTACATGTGAGAACTGCACCAATCTTTTCAGGGAGACTTGTGATCTTGAGTGTTAAGCAATAAATTTTTATCATTTCCATAGATCCCCTACCCTTCACTAAAACTTATGTTGCGACACATACATACATGCTTCTTAAGAAATCAGATAAAATAATAAAAGTACTGTTCATAAAATCACAAGATTAAAAAAGGGTCAAGCATATAAAGAATGACATAAGTAGTGTATATATCAGTTAAGAAGGCAAAAAGAAAACACTTAGCACAACTTTCAGAGTAATTTTTACCATCCTACCAATTTCAACACTCGAGTATTCAAGGATTATCTTCAAGGGCTCTTGGCCAGCCTTAGAAAACATTGGCTAAATATATTAGCTTTAGTGGGGAGTTAAGGGGAAAAACTCGAGTAGAACAGGGGGGAGGGGGTGAGTGCAAAGGAAGGTGAACTGTTCAAATCAAGGCCAGTGGTGAGAATACTATTGGATACTTCTAATGAAGTCAGATTTAAAACTGTTAAAAATATTTGCGACCCTATAAAATCAATAATCATGCAAGTATTTAAAATTTGTACATTTGGTGAAAATATAGTACTAATATTTCAAGTACCTATTTATAAAGAATTTAATTTGCAGCTTTTATCATGAACATGTATAATTTTAGCTACCGACCGGAGGGTCCCGGGTTCATTTCCCGGGCAAGAGCCTTTCGGGACACCCCCATCTAAAATCCTTGCGATTCGATTTTCTGCGTGTCAGAACTTCGTAGGAAATCGCAGGTGGCCCAGGGAAAGGAACTGGCCCCCCTACCCTGAATGTGTGAATTTCACATGCCATTGGCTTAGTATGGGGTGAGCTCTACTCTCACCTATCAAAGACCAACCTTCGGGTTGAATCACTGAGTGAGTATAATTTTAATATGCAAGTCACTCATATGACCAGTCTCCAAAAGTATTTAGTGAAGTATAATTTACAATCAGTATGGTTCACACTTAATTTATATTAATTGATTCTAGTATTGAATATTCTGCTCTTCTGGCCCACATTCACTCCATCACACTCACCACAATAAAGCAAGTAAGCACCACTTTTGTCTAACAAGTCCATAGGGTCTTTGGAGTTAAAAAGCACCTTTCCTATTGAGTAGGCATAAAAACTAGTGATGGCCGGATCGAATCCGTCGGATCCAAAGATCCGCGGATCTTTCATTTTTTCGGTTCCGGATTCGGATCCAAAGACACGGAGCAAAATCGGATCCGGATCCTAGATTTATAAATTTTCGTGGCTTAGCGATCGAAGCTCCCCGTGAATGGAATGTAGTTGCGGTATATATTGACAAGAAGAGGATGTGTAACTAAGGTCACGTAATTAGATGAAAATCTTCCCGTGCAACTAGAAGAAAATAAATAAATGACTTTTTTCCCCATTACCCCGGTATCGCGAGAAAAAAATACGTAGGATGTCACGCGGGTAGCCTACATTCGCCGGGATCAGGCGTACAACGAGAGCTAGTGTACTGTGCGAAGTTCGATCCCTATCGCAGTTTAATTTTTTCTTTCTGTCATTGCATCGAAAGTGTTATCATCTTCAATTTCAAACCATTACATCTGAATACTCACTTCATTATACTTTTGTTGTTTAAATTAGATTTACAAATGTACCATTAATAAATTATGGATGGTCGGGTCGGATCCACGGGTCTTTCATTTCATTCGCTACTGAAATCATATCCGAAGACAGTAAAAATTCAGATCCGGATCGAAGATTTTAAAATTTCGCTGCTTAGTGATCGATGAGCCCCGCGTATGGAATGTAAGTATGGTAGAAACTGACAAGGAGAGGGTGTGTTACTCGGTCACGAAATGAGAAGAAGATTTTTTTCGTGCCACAAAAACAAAATAAAAAAATAGTTCGATCCTTAACACTGCCTAGGAATATAGGCTATGCTGTATTCCTAAGGTGATGCAAGTAGGCAGTTAAAAAAAGTGGATTATCAGAAATTTCATGTCAATTTATAAGTCAAAAAAATTAAAAAATTTGGCATTAATGAAATGATTGGAAAAATTTTTTATTGCAGACTTAAATCGTGGAATCATTACGTTAACTTTCCCAAGTATTTTTAGCAACGCATTTATAAATCTAGTTTAAACGATAGAAGTACAAAAAAGTCAGTAGCAGCACATAAAGGTTAGAAATGAAGGATGATAAAGTTTTTGAATCAATGGATGAAGGGAAAATTTTAAACAGCGATAAGAATCGAACTTCATTACCTGCAGTCCACTACCCCACTCCGATATTGTCAGCTTACATGATTTTGGAGAATACATGCTCTCCACATGCCATTCTACTTTTTTCTTGCAAACCCTAGCCAATGGAGAAAAAATCCGAGACTTTTTTAATTTTTGCTTCTAGTAGCATGAAAAACGGCTAATCTCATTTCAAGAGTTACACAACCTCTCCTTAGGAATATAAAATTCTCAAATTTCATTTTAAAAGTTATTATTAATGAGACATTGCAAAATTACTAGTTTAGCAGCATGAAATATTCTATAATATTTTTTCGTCTTAAAAATGGAATACCCGGATATTCCATAAATGGGATCCTTTGGCCGCATTAAAATATTTTGTGTTTCTAAAAAAGAATTTGAAAGCATTCAAGGATAGATTAATAATTGGAAAATAATTCCTTTATTAATGAAAATGAACTTATAATGTTTCTTTTAACTGCACTATAAAGAATAGTTGTACAGGTTTCAAAAATGTATTGCTTGATGAGTATGTGATGAGGAAGGTGATCTTTATATTAGAAGTAATAAGATATAGTTATTGCATCTGTAAATCTTGATCCAGGAAAATATTATCCACATAGGTGATAGGAGGTTGATTTTTTCGACAATAAATTCACTTTTTTTGGTAATTCTATTGTTGCTGTATTTATATATTTTTAAAAAATCTAGGTTTTGAAAATCAGAATCAAGTATCTGAAACTAAGGATCCAAAACCGAGATAAAGATCCGAAACCCAGGCATGGTTCCGGATCCGGATCCGACAAAAAACCTGGATCCGTCCATCACTAATAAAAACACATTCTGTACTTTTCTTACAGAACGTGTTTGTATACTATATACTTATAGGAATAGTATTGTATAAACTATATACCACTATATAGTATATACTTAACTATATACAGTAAAACCCCTTATTTACACTTTTCTAAGGACCGCTAGAAAAAAGAGCAAATTGCAAAAAATGCAAATACAGTAGAAGCCCATTATAGTGAGTACAGCATATAGTGAGAATCTTGCAATAACGAGTGATTGGCAATGTACCATTGAAAGGCCCATGATTAAGATGTAAAAGAAAATGGGCATAGCGAGGCCAAGAAGCTCCTGCCACAGTATACGCTTGATATTATGAGCGATATTTCTTGAGGGCGATGCACTGCAAAGAACAAATTAAAGCATGGTATTTATCTTTAGCAGTATTATTAGTCAACTACAGCTTAGAATACAATATTTGTGCCATATCTACATTAATTAGAGTCCAATCAAGTCCGGACAAGCATCTAGGCAATCACGTGACAGCAGAGGGCAGTGGTGTGGGTTAGAGGTGGAGTTCAGCACGCCTGTCTTTGTCTGCCAGTGCGGGAGTAGTTGACAGACGAGGAGTTGGTAAACTTAGCGAGAGAAGAAAATGACGACGAAATTAGTTCTTTTTCGGAAGAAGAAGCAGTGCCTATGCTGATTAGAGCTGAAGCCCAGCAGCTAAAGCTCAGAATACTTAGTGCCATTTACCGGGCCAGTGATGCTTCCCCCGACGACTTTAGCAAATTTAAAGATGTGGAAGGGTTTGTGCTTTCGGCAACTGCCAATAGACTGAAGCAGATGATGCTTGAATGATTTTTCAGCTGGGAATAGGAATTGAAAGAACTGGCTGTTAATGAGTAGCGTGTGTAAGGGTGATATGCTAAAGGTCCGATGCTTATTTTCTTATGCTTTTTATCCTTGAGACCAAGTCGTCAGTTTTCAGTTGCCAAAGAATTGTTTATATCCTTATAATCCTGATTTCGATTATTTTTCCTGTTAGCAGAATAATGGGAATACTTATGTTTTCTGTTACATTTGTCAATTTGTGCATCTTTTCAATGTTTTCGTAAATATTTCCAGGGCCGATGTTATTTGAATAATTCAAATTTATCTCGTTCAACAAGTTTTTATTTCATGATTCCTAACTTCACGGATACATACAATTTTAGGTGAATGCATCAATATTTCTTGGCAATAGTACTTCTTACGGTAGTTACCTCTGTTCGCTCTAGATCCTCCAGATGGCAGCACTAGTATGACACATGATGTGCAGTGCAACCAACAGAGGCATTTGCTTGTGTAAATAAATACTTGCTGCAATAAATTTTCGACAGATAACTGAATGTGAATTTTAGGTATGGCTAGGAAGAGGTAATTATGCAAGAAATATTTTCAACGGCCGAAAAATACTGTATTCTGCGAATCATTACGGCAAATTTCATAAGCAATGGACGTACTGGTTAGCAGTCGAAGACTTCAGCAAAACATAAATTATTTATTTGGAAGATTTCATTCGCAAAATAAACGATAAATATGCAACTGTGCACGAAAACAGCCCTTCTACCTGTTTTTAACAGCATAGTAAACAAAGAAAAATGGAAAATAAAAACAACTGAGGGAATTGGGAGGCTTAATCCATCACCTTCGGATATAATGAGCGCTCGCTATAGCGAGTGATTTCCCAGCCATTGGGAACACTCGTTATACCGAGCTTCGACTGTAGCTATAAAATGAAAACTTTCAGTTTTACATGCATACTTTAACAATATAGAGTATATATATAAATAAGAAACACTGATAAACTCAATTAGAGTAATATTATTAATTGTTTTTTAAAGTAAAGAGCTGTCCTGATTCATTTTTGTACGATATATGTCAACCGATTTTTCAACCAGCCCAACCAACCATTGGATGTTGTCAAGTTCATAATTCCCACACTTACAAATTATTCAATTCCTTTTCTCTTTAGACAATGCCAATCATGGTGATATTTGAAGATCTAGAACTTAAAAACCCCTTTAAGTTGTTAATCGTTGATACCAAGATTTCTTAATATTTTTTATTTTTGACAGATGTCTGCCTAAATCTTCAGGACTGAAGCATAGGAAATTTTACACAGGAAATATATTGAATGGAGTATAGGAAATTTGATGGGACACGATCTTCAGACCTGAAGATGGCATCCGGAATGCAGACGAAACTGTTGTCCAGAGGGAAGAAACAATGCAGAAAAAACCCGAAAACCCTTGAGTTATATGAAAATATTGCAATTCACATCCATTTCCAAGTCAAATAAAATTTACATTCCGAGTAATTGTATTTATTCAATTGTCAACAAAATAATTGTATTTATTCAATGCGGTTTTCACACGATAAAACAAGTTTCAATAAGTTTTGTTTTGCAGTAACCTATAGTAAAACTGTTGAATCAATGCAGTGCGATGGTCTGACAAATTATCGTGTTATCGTCCACCAATTCGGTTCATGTACTTTTAACATTTCATAATGTCTAGGTAAAATTCATTTTCACTCTTCACAATATGAATTTCCATACAGTTTAAATATAATCCCGCAGGTGTTCCTAAATTATAAAATTCGTCCCATATGCATTCATTTCTTAGCACAAATCTTTTCCTGGCAAAAGAATCACAAGCGTATATACAGTGGAATCCCGGTATAACGAGTGCTCATAATCCCTCGGAAATCACTCGCTAAATCGAGCGCTTGTTATATCCGAAGGGGTTGAAAAAACCCACCTAATTCTCATAGTCGTTCGTATTTACAGTTTTTCTTTTGTTTCTGTGGTATTTGACGAAGGTAAACAGCAAAAAAGTCATTTCGGGTACAATCTGGTAGAATATCAACACATTTCAAGAAAGAAACAGGACATTATCCTTTATATAAAATATTAATTCCCCCAGTTTTGTTGTTTTTCTTCCAGTTCTTCTATTTTTCGATCGCAAAGAAAGCTGTAAAGACAGCGTAACTAGTCGGAATTAAAATATTAGGCATACTGAGGAAGTTTTTGGATAATTTTGCGAATATGTCATGACGATAATATCAGCTTTGTCGAGTTTTCGAATGTTAACCAGTACGTCCATCAGTTCGGAAAATTGGCCTAAAGGTTCATTGAAATACAGCATGTTTCGGTGGTCAAAGATATTTCTCGCATAGCCACCAATTCCTAGCAGTTTCTATGATTCAAATTCAATTATCTCCTGCAAATTAGTGTCATTGAGTATTTATTTACACTAGCAAATACCTCAGTCGATTGGGCCACATCATGTTTCGTGCAAGTACTGCCATCTCCAGGATATAGAACGAACGCAGGTATGTTTCTTGGAAAAATACCCGCGCGATTTGAATAATGATAATAACCTGTGAAATTAAGAATCACAAAAGAAAACAAAAACATGGTGAACGGGATGAATTTCAATTATTAGGGTAGCATCAGGCTTGGTTATATTTTAAAAATAACAAAAATATGCAAAAATTATCACAGCTATCAAAAATATAATTCCTTTATTAATGTATGAGAAAATAAATAAGTCTTTTGCAAACGAAAACGTTGTTGACTTCATTGGGAAAGTAAGAGCATAACAAAAAAATAGGGGACTTTCTTTATGACAAACACATCACATGTAGTTCACATCAGTAATATAAATCACAAATTAGTTTAACGGTTTGCTTCAATTTAGTGGCAGTTGTGGAAAGCACAAATCCTTCTACTTCACTGAATGGTTTTAGTTCATCAAGGGAAGCATCACTGGCCCTATAGACGTCGCTAATTACTTTTATAGCCTGCTGTGCTTCAGCTCTCGAGGGCATAGGCACCGTTTCTTCTTCGGAATCGGAACTAATTTCGTCGTCAACTTTGTTTCTGACTGAATCAATCAATTCGTCTTCCGTCAACTCCTCCCACACAGGCAAACTGTCATCGGCATAATCACGAAACTCTGCCCCTCCTACTGAGTAAACTCCGCCCCTTACCCACACCACAACTCTCCGCTGCCGTGTGATTGGCCACATCCAGTTGACGAAATGGTTGGGAGTTTTTCAATCGCTCCGACAGATCGCTCTCATTCTGCTGAATGTTGAGGCCCCATGCCACGGATCGTGCCCTAAGCATAGGATACATTGCCTCAAGCTGAATGAGTAGTGATGAGAGGACTGGTTGCTGCAATTCGGAGCGGAATATTATTTTTGACATAGGAATCAGTAATATAGGAGCTTTTAATCAATGCCACGAGATTCAAAGGAGCTGATGTAGGAATCCACATTTTATTAATTGTGCTCGCAAAGGACATCCTCGAGGGTAACCAGCACCTTATTTTTGCCATTCATTTCAACATACATTTAAGGGATTGTGCGGGAGTGCGTTACAGTTCTGCTGATATGGTGCAAAAATTTGAATCGTACAGAATTTTGGAGAGCATCAAGAAGAGATAATGAAGATTCACCATGATTGGTCCTTAAGCAAGAGGATTTCTTCTATCAGTACAGTAATCTGCTGTTACAACATTTTTTACCGCTGTTTCCTCAACCTTGGTGGGGGCGGTGTTGAGTCCTCGCTCGCTAACCTAAGGTTAATGGTTACTTTACCACCTTGGTCATAACTGTATGAGATTATCCTACATGGCAATAGATGGCGAGATCTTGATCGATCTACATTCCAATGCATGAATGAAAAATTGAAATATACTACGCCGGGCAGCATGCAGCGAAGGTAACATGGCTCTAGACTTCCATGAGTCAAAAATCTATTTTAGGGCACCGATCTAACTATGACAGTGTTGTGCTTTCCACTTTCATCGCTACCATCCCTAACATGGAAAAAGATGGAGGGGGTTTCACCACAATGTCCGCGCTAAGACATCGCCTAGCAACGGAGCCAGCCATAGGGTAGGGGGGACTTAACTCCCTTTCCTACTCTCATCTTGCTCATTGTCCACCCACTTCCCTCCCACTGATGACTGGGCCTAACAAAAGAAGAACATAAAATGGGAGCGCGCAGAGATTACTGAAGGCTGTAAATCACTAATGTATGGACATAACTGGCTTTAGGTGTTGTAGATATGGCAAACATCTTGTATTTTTAGTTTAATTAGCAGATAATACAAAACACAATAGTTTATTTTTGCTAGGCGGTGCATCGCCCTCGAGAGATTTCTGTCGTAATACCGAGCGTATACCGTGGAAGGAACTTTTTGGCCTCGCTATATCCGCTTTATTTTACATGTAAAACATAGGCCTTTTGGCGGTACAAAGACAATCACTCACTATAACGCGATTCTCGCAATAAGCTGTACTCACTATACCAGGCTTCCACTGTATTTCATCTTTCTGTCACTAGTGGCACTGTGTACTGCCCCACTATGCTGCTAAGTTCAAATTCTTCCATAAAACGAAGCACATTATTGCTCTTTCTCGTGTTTTTGAAGTTTAATTGCACAAAACGAGAGCGTTTTATATAGTCTGGTATGTATGGCTAAATGTCATAGTCGGGATTTTTTTATCTATCGCATTCTAACCCGCATCTAACACAAACAGAGAGAAAACAGAAAAGTCATGGTGTAAATACAGGGTTCTACATACATTGGAGATATAGGAAATTGAATGGGACCTGATAAAAACATTTTATATTCATACACAGTAGACTCTGCTATACTGAGTTTGGCTTGTAGAGAGAGTATAAATGCAGTTTTTTGCCAATGCTGATTCAGGTTAAGCACCTGAAGTTTTTTAAGTCATCATTAGTGCTTATATCAGTCATATGGCCATAATGAGTCAATTTTGCCGAGGTTGTTGTCCCAGTCGCATATTTTGCTGAACTCGACAAAGAAAAAAGTTGTTACTTTGTCTTTAACAAAGACAAAGTTACAAATCATGCAGCAAGTTATCACTACAAAAGAGAAATAATCTTTGCTCAGATGTACAGCCAGTTATGGTTACTTTGCTCACCTACTACATTGTAATGCCCCGAAAGATCACAATTTGTCAATTTTTTGCCAAGATTGACACTCAGTCACAAAATCCACAGTCCAGCTGTTTATATTTCATTGATGATGAAATTTTATTATTTCTTTATGAAGCATATGATTTTCAACATTTACCGGATTGTTAGACACTCGATAGTCCTAACTATTAGCTGTGATACATGATAATAGGGAAGTACAAAAAAAATCACTTTAGCTCTAATGAGCCAACAGTTTGGTAGTTACGAAAGTGCCTTATAACAAGTGAATTTGAGACTTTTTTCAGTACTTGTTGGAAAGGATTACCACTATACCACTTTCTCATACTCAATTGATTAAATAGTGAATATTAAATTTTATTTCTGTTAATAATGTTTTTTAGGTTTTTTTACTTTTAAAGTACCTCCTATTTGGTTGAAAAGGGCTATAAGCATTATTAATATGTGCATTCATTTATGTATATAAAAAGTTTCAATCTCCCAGGTATTTTTTAATTTAAGTTTTTTACTTAAACTTCCTTCTTTGAATTAGGGTACAAGTAATATGCTGATGTGCATTTTATGTCAATAAATATGCCAAAAAATACTTCTTGCAATACACCCATACATGGCTTACCTGAAGTTCTGGGCAGGAGCCAATCATTTCTGGTTCAAAGGTGGCAAGCCAATCCACAAAGAGACCAGTTCTCATTCCCTTTTCTCCACTCAAAATAGGTACTTTTTTATCCTGGTCAATTAAGAGAGTAGCCATCGCCTCTACTAATTCACTAGTATGACGACTCTGAAGACCTTCTTCAAGAATCCATTTACCATGACGCTCAAGTTTAAGCAGGGGAATTCTCTGCAAATCTGAAAAAAAAAGATCAATCCAATGCTGCTGTAAAATGTCATAATAATAACAAGTGCTTCCACGCAAATATTTTGATGGATGAGTCTGAGTACCAAAGTACTACTGGATACAAAAACAGCTACAGCAAAAATCCAACACTTCATGGAGGTAAAGCTAAATAGTGCATATCAGTTACCAATTCCAGAAAATTTACAGATTGTTACAGTGATTTGAATAGCGACCCCCTAATGCAAATATTATACAGCTTATATTCTTTACCTTCAGGGTTCAACTGCCGCAGCACTTTCTTGCTGAGAGCACCTGGCTCTGCTCGCTTCCTCATTCGAATAAAGTTTTGCAAAATGCCATTGACAGGAGAGTCTATATGACATGATATGCTTACATGCAGTATGGTTGTACAAATTCTATACTGGGCATCAAGAAGTTCCCTTGAGGAAGTGGCTTCATTCTGCAAAAAATTAAATAGATATCTTGACAAATTTGAACATGGATCTGATGCGTACAGACCTATGCAAGAAATATTTCATGAAATCATACATACCAATCAAAATTTCTGAAGATCAATGTAAAATAAGTGAAATCAAGGGAGGATATTTTCCAAAGAATAAACTCAACCACAGGAAATGTTACTCGTAGACACACTGATTATAGTGAACTAATGAGAACTTGAAAACCTTATTATGATCAGAGATATGGCAGGTGATTAATAATTCAATTAATAATACAAAATCAGGATTTCTATAAAATATAAGTTACCGTATTCCTCTGAATATATAATCCCCCCCCCCCAATTTTTGAAGCTCAGTTTTGGAAAAGCAGGACTTGCACATAATTTTCTCAGATTAACAAATTGAGCACCTAGAGTAATAAAAATTTCCATTTTTTTCAGTTATCAAAATGGAGAATCAAGTTAATATATTTACCAAAATACTCAATATTATTTTACACATTTAAGTTGACTAGCTATTGTATTTATTGAAACTATATTTCCGGAATTAGGTGGAATGGAGAATTGAGATATGTAAATGAGAAATCACAATTTCGAAGTGTAAGCACTTCCATATGTGCATTGAGAATCATATTGACCAAATTGTTTTCTCATTTATAATGCAACCCTCTGTAGTTAACATGTGTTCGTTGCAAGAAATCAAGTTTACTGAGATCGCATGAAGGATTATTTTAAAAAGGAATGACATATAATTTAAGGACACAAATTTTCTGTATATCTCTATCTTCTTTATTAAGTTTTGCTTTGCATCGCCGGTACAGTTTTTTCATATAAAAGCTTCGTTATACGCGAATTTGTGTACATAATCACATTGTCCATTGCCCAACAGTACATATTTGGCAGCAGTAAGACATTTAATCTTCACAGATGTTCATGGTTCCATTTACCAAATATTTCATACTTTGGCTACCTTCTCCACTCAGGATGGTAAATGTTTAATTCTGATTATTTTATCTGGGTCTTCTATTATTTGTATCGGGGGCAGAATAATTTTTCTAAAGTATTACGTCGAGAAAAATAGTCTGCAAGTCAGCTATTTCAGTTAAAACATATAGGTACTTTTCTTCCTATTCCAATTAGTGACACAGTCTCTTCAAAATCGATGGATTTCTGCATTAACATGATAGAACTTGGTCAATCACCCCCGTTTGCGTGATGCATGAACACATGGAATCAGAACAGGTTATTTTCGATAGCCATTAACACAAGTTAATAATGTTTTAACAATGATTTTTATTCTTGGATGAATGCACACAGGTATATGAATCTTGGATACAGTCCTGTAGATTAAAGTTTTTCATTTCTAGGGAAACATATTTGATCAAAAATGAACCATATATAAGCTGTGACTAGGAAATTGGCAATTAATGGCACAATTAATAATCCTAAATAGGAATTAAAAAAATGGAATAGTAAAACTTCAAATTTTTATGCGATATATCATCCATAATGCCCTTATTAGGATGCATACCATCTGTTGCAAAATTTTCATCACCCTCAAGTTTGAAGACCAATATTTCAAAGATGGCTAATATGATTTTAAAGTAAAGTATATAAAAATAAAGCTTGTTTATTTCTACGTTTACCAATGGTATTAAAATATTTTTACAATTTTTATTTACTGAATTATGTGTTTAAGAATAGATTTTTGACGATTTTTCTGGGTACCGGATGGATTCATGGAATTTGGGGTATCGTAAGAACAATACAGATCTTTATATCAATCTTTCCTTTCCACATATTGTAGCTAAGGACTTGGTTCAAGCCATATGAAGTTTCATACTATTAAGTTCATCAGTATTTTTATTATTGATGAAGTAGTCAGACTGTGTTATTTTCCGTATAGCATGCTTTCCATTCCGAAAATCACTGTTTGGACCGTTATCATGCTCTCGAGTTAATTAATATGAATTCACTTATGAAGTCTCAATAGAATTCGTTGGTTATTTGATATCGATATATATTTTTTTGCTATAAAAGCACGCTTAACTGCCCAAAGCATGCCTGAAAGAGCAAGGTAGGGCACGCGAGAAATCCTCTACTGCAAGCAGCTCGCCTATTGCTGTGAATAAGACATGAGGACTTGACAATAGCGGAAAAAAGTATCATATTTAAGAATAAAAGTCAGTGTCAGTTAATAACTGAAAGATAACATACCGTCACTATGCCGCCTTGTGCAAAGTTTTTGGAGACGGAGTTGAGGATAATTTAAAGTTCAATTTATTTCTTTCGTCGAGAGTCGAGAAATGTGGGGACAAAAGATATCTCACTTATCATTGATTTTATTTTGGTGAATACCACAACTTATAAACTTTTATTGAAGCATAGGCAAGGATATTTTTCCTGTACATACTAGAGAAATTTTCTCGCGTTGTTTGGTGTGCACAGTATGGTAGACTACAACTTGGTAACCTCGAGCAGCTTATCTCTCCTGGCCAATAGTTCAGTCGGATAGATTTCGCTTTACGAAATAAATATACATAAGTTGAAAGCATATCTAATTCTCTCAATTTGTTAGGTCACTTTACACGTGTTTAGTTTTTAAACATGAAGAATACCATCAAAACGAAATATACATATTTCCGACTTCCACAAGCTGAGAAAGCGCATGTTTTTAAATTTTTTCGTAATGTAACTGTGAACTGAGTAATCTATTTTAAACTTTGTTTAATCTAAGATATATATATGTTCCATATCTTATGCGAAGAAAAGAGAAGTGGCTTTCCTTGTTTGTCTTCAAGTGGGCATCAAAGTTTAACTTCCTTCCCGGAACATGAAAAAATCCGGCCTTTTTAGCTGTCTCGGTCAAAAAATTAGTTAATACTTATAACAAACTTCAAAATATATTTTTGACATTAAAAAATGTAGAAATACTGTATTTAACCGATTCTAAGATGAACCCTCATTTTGAGCGCATAATTGAAAAAAAATGACAAAATCACCTATGATTATGCTATTTGACTGATATTTATCAGTCCTCTACTTGCACTAATTTTGGAAAATGGAACATATACCCTTTTCAAATTCAAACAGAAAACATAACTTAACCATAAAACACATAACTTAAACAAACTTTGTCCTGTGCAACAGAAATTATAGATACTTTCCTTATACATTTTTGCCTTTTAGTATACCACAGGATAACTTTTGTGTTAGAACTGTTTCGGCTTAAAAACATAAAATTTAAGAGAAAAATACGGAAAAGCATTTACAAAGCATTTAAACTGTCAAGTCAACAGAATGGTTAGGAATTACTTACAGGAACATTACCATTAGGTATGCAAGGTATACCATTAGGTATGCAAGATGCAATACCATTAGGGACGGGAATGGAGAACTCTTAGTTTAACATGAGGATAGAGGGAAGAGATGGAAGGAATACTTGGAACAGTTGTACAATAGAAGAAATCTTAAAGTGAAAGTAACCATAGAGGAAAATGAAGTCGATAAGGAAGATTTGGAAGACTCAATCGTAAGTTTAGAATTCGATGAAGCTGTAAGGGACTTGCAGATAAATAAGGGTACTGGAATAGATGATATTCTTACCAACCTAATTAAAAATGTGGGAGATATAACATTTACCCAGCTGTACAAACCATCTGTCAAATGTACTCTACAGGAGGGATACCCAAGGACTTTGAGAAGACCATCATTATCCCTATTACCAACAAGAAAAGGGCCAAGAATTATGAAAATTTTAGGACCATAATCCTGATGACGCATACCTCCAAGATACTGAAAGAATCATCTATTGAAGAATATAATGAAAAGCTGAGGAGTTCCCGGATGAGGACCAAAATAATTTAGAAAAAAAGGACACAAGAGAAGTGATTTTGGCCCTAAGGCTATGTATAGAGAAGAGAATAGAGAAGAATATACAGACATTTGTAGAATTTGTAGAAGGCATTTGACAACGTAGATTGGAAGAAGGCTTAGGATTCTGAAAGAAATTGGAGTATCACACAATGACCGAAGAGTTATCCACAGCTTGTATAAAAACCAGTTGGCTGTAATCAAATCAAGATCCAGCAGTATTCATATTTTTTATTAGACATTAAGCATTCAAGATATGCAATACCCCTCGTCCAATTAAATAAGATACAATAAGTAAAACAAAAACAATTAGAAAACAATGTTTACATTTATACACTCTAAATACTCTTCAATAGAATAAAATGCATTAGATATAAGCCAAGTATAAATTACCTTCTTAAAACTTGTCATGGAATCATGTCTGGCCCCAGGAGGTAGAATATTAACAAATTTCAACTTAAGAATGCCAAATGACTCATTGGTTTTTGTCAGCCTGCCGTATGGTAATACAAGTTTCTCTTTACTTCTAGTGTTGTGGTGGTAGACACTTTCTACTGTGGCAAAAGAACTAAGATTTTCTTTCACACAGCTAAGACATTTATAAATGTAAAGACTATAAAGAGTGGGAATAACAAACTCTAAAAATTGGTTTGCAGAGCTCCAGCGGGGGTGAATTGGAAATTATCCTTATAGCTCTTTTTTGTAAAGTAAAAGCTGAGACGGCTGTGAAAAAAGGCAAAGTATATTGATTTCAGATAGTGCCTGGGAATGAGTTCTTTAAGTTTTCTTAGCATAAAGATTGCCTTAGATAATTTGCCATGGATACAGGAGATATGTGAATTCCACAGTAATTTGCTATCTAGTTCAAAACCCAAAAGCTTAACATTTGTTGAGTGATTTATAGCTGTGCAAAGTGAAAATGTCGCCAAATGAGTTATAACATTATTTAAGGCTAGTCCATTTGCTGTAAACCACAGACATACAGCAGTCATTATTGAGTTAAAAGATTAATAAGCATAGTCAAGATTATACAGGAAGGTTGTGTCATGGCATACAGTATTGACTCACAAAAGACATTGCAGGAAGATCATTAATCATAACCAGAAATAATAGTGAGCCAAGCACATATTCCTGGGTTATTAGATGCAGGGTTTTCTTGATTCACAGGTTTCAAAATTCTTTATTCATAGGCTGAAGTATGTATGCATAGAAATATTTTTGTATCGATTAACTGTAACATTATTTTTAAATGAAAACAAAAACTAACTTGGTGAATGCATTTGGTAGGAAATATACGTAAAAAATCCTTAGATTGATCCACAATTCTTTTCAAATTTTACAATTAAGAGTAACACCGACTTCAGGGCACCAAGAAGGTACTGTTTATATGTTACAATGATTGCATGCTTCATATGCTAAGTGGCATTTACATTAAATAACCTAGTCAGTCTTTCTCTAAAGAAAACTAGCCAATTTATAATTGAATTACTAGATTATACAGTAGAACCTCTATTTTACGAAGTTGAAGGGACCCAAAAATTTGAGCTTTGTAAATCAGAGGGTTTGTAAATTGGAGGTTATCTTCCACTAACTCCTCTGTCTCCGGAAATGATGTGTCACCAAAACCAGCTGATCTCCAACAGTAGGAAATAGTTTTTGCGGTGACACTCCCATGCTCTGGCAACACCTTGCACAGCATGGACCAATGTCCATGGAGGCACATCATGCACATAAGGGGCTTGATATGAGACAAATGTACGTCTACTAAAACTCTGCTGACAGGAATGCGAGTGTAATTTCAATGTAATTAAAGACTATGCTGTACTTAACTTGTCAAATAGTTATCTTAGGGTTGAAATCAAACTAATTACTATAACAAATAATAGTCATCTGCTCATTCAGGGAAAAAAACATATTATGTGAAATTCTCTGTGTGCAGTGTATTTGCCAGAAATTGAAAGGATATAAAAATTACACCTCAATTGTATTGATTCCCTGTATAGCATAGGCATTATTCCTTAGGCTAGGAGACTCACTTTAGTAAAAGAGAATGAAACAGCCATGAATTAAAAAAAACAGGTGAATATTTTTCTACAAATTTATAATGGTATGAACTTGGCTGCTGCAACTGAATTAAGTTCTTGTAGCTGTTCAGTTGGTAGATCTCAGAATAAGGGGAATAAGAGAGTTAATTCATCCCGCGGAGTATTTTAAGCATATGCATTAATTAACAAAAGGGGTATACTTAGTGCCCATTGATTTGTGTTTAAAGAGGCCATTTTAACATGGGAAAGCCAGGGATGCATTCTAACTAGGAAATTTCAAAACTAAGTTCCAACTGACCCAGTATATTTCAGTGAAAAGACCATAAAATGCCTTTTTTGAAGAAAGCGTATCATTTCAAATACATTTAATAATATTTCGCCACTGATGAAAGTCAATCTTAGAAATTCACTCAGTTAATTTGAAATTCCCTCTTTTTTAAGATGCGTACTACAGTGCTGACATCTAGCGGTGATTTACGAGAACTATTTACTCGCGGCTACAGAAAGCGTCGCGATCTCATTGTCGTGATCGCAAATTCTTACCTAACGACGTAAAACACTTCTAATGAAAAATTAAATAATCAAATTGCATCAAGATTTGAATATAAGTAATTTATTATTGCAAAATTAGTATTTTTTAACTAAACTAAGCTCCACGACAGCTGCAGCAAACAACTTCCTACGGGAATGCTAGTTTCAAGTGAAACTGAAGGCTGAACAAAGTTCTGAATTGGGGTTGCGGCGGCTACCTTAAAGCTAATTTTAAATAATTCCAGAGAAAATATGGATCTTTTATGACGACGAGTTAGGTATTCGCAATACACAAAATGATAGAAAAGGAATACAAATTACCAAGCACTAATCCGATTATTTTATGAACTGGGGTATTGTTTTCGAGAAGTAGGCGTCGTGCCATGCGTCTTTGAACATTTTTTCCTTGGATTATATAATTAGAATTGAATTGCGATTTGGATGATCAGTCTCTGGGATTTTTGTTACAGTTTAAGCAGCAACGTTGAGTTTGATCATCATCATCTATACAGCGATCGTTATTCCATTGTACTGAGTTCAGTGCTACAAAATCATTTCAAAAACTTCGTAAAACAGAGGTCAATCACTCCTAGGGACCGGCCTTTCACTTCGTAAATCAATAACATCGAGGTTTTGTAAAATAGAGGTCATTAAATGGTTTTCCTATATACAAAGATCGGGACCGGCGGCATGGTTCGTAAATTGGTGTCATTTCGTAAATTAGAGGTTCGTAAAAAAGAGGTTCTACTGTAGCATAATTTAATTGTCTTTGTATTGTGCGAAAACCACAATGTAATTTTTTTCCATCAAAAATTTTCTACATGCACGGCTGAAAATTTTGGTAGAGAATTTAAAAAAATACTTATGCACATTTAATCCAGATAATGTACAACTTGGAGATGATTAAGATAACTATGAGTTTACTTTTTTGCTACCAAGGGGATCTTAGTCGGTGTGCATAGTAAAAGGTTCTAATTCACACATTATCTTAATAAGATGGGAAGAATTGAGCTTAGTCCTCATATTATGGCATATTATATAATTGACTGGATACATATTAAATTTATTTCCTTTCTGAGTGGACTGCTTCATACTAGCATCCTGTTTCATAAAAACTAGAATTTTACACAGAAGAACCTCAAACAAATTTTGTTATTTTGTGACTTTGAAAAATGCTTACTTCTGGTACATCCTTTTCTTGGGATGGACAAACTTACTTCATAAATTTGAAATTGTGTGTTACCATGTAAGTTCATAATGTCTAGTTTCTATTGCAACTGGATATGGCTTATAAAAATCCTTATGAGCATATTATTAGAATACCATATCCTACATAACATTTTGTCTGTCAAATCATTTTTATCATCAATGTTACTTGAAAAAGGCAATGCAGTTAGGTATTCATCAATTCAAGGAAATGACATGCAAATAAGTTTAATCCACTCATAGCATACTAACCAAAGGCAGCAATAAGAGCCTAAACAGTGGACAGGAATATTGTGGTACAGCCATTATACAACGGGCTAAGTCTCCATACTGTTCACTATGAGATAATATTTTGTCCAAGTTGAAAATGATGATGGCTTTCAGAGGTTCACCCCTTCCAATTTGTCTTTCCACAGCCAAAGCCTGAGAAAGTTAGACATGAAAAATTAAATATCAGTAAGGAAACGGAGTAAAGTAGATAAAAAATGATGAAACCAGTTATACCAAACTCTTTAACATAGACTTACGATGGATACATACAAAAATGAAGGATATAAAATGACACATTGCATCCGGCAGAAGAGATCTCAGTTAGCAACAGCCATTAGTCTTGGCTAAGCATTGCTGGGAACTTGTGGGTAATAGGGCAAATATTGTAATTTATAATGGGGAATATGCACGAAATTTGTTTCTCGAAGATTAATGATTTACTTGATGTGAAATTTTCTCATCAATTTAAATATATTAGTCAAATTATTCTACCCCCATCACAAAGATTATTAAATGAATTTAAAATGTTCCCGGAAAGTGACGAAAGTCACATGACCTAAAATGCCTTCTGACATCACTGCACGGTCAGGGATGGGCATGATTCGTCTTCATGAATCACGAATCATGATTCACGAATCACAAACTGTGATTTGTGATTCGTGATTTGGATCATTTTTTTTTAATGAATCGTGATTCGTGAGTCGACTCTTTTTTTTTAGTTGAGGTGATTCATGAGCCGAACTTTTGTGATGCAGCTCACAATTCACTGACGAATCATGAATTAATATCACTGATTTCACTGCTAGAAACGTACATCAGTCTTTCACCGACTGTTACTGTGTAAGTATACGCCAGAACGGAACAATATGGTTAATGCAAACTTCAATAATATATTTTACACTATATTACAGATTTGTTCAAATGTGACTTTAAATTGTTTTGAAAAAATAGCAATGAAATGTCCTACATTTAAATGATGACCACGAATATTACATTTATTACATGTAGACTCCTTGATGATGACCTACAAAAAATTGAAAAATGGTGTGATATATGGCAGTCAGAATTACATTTAAAAAAAGTGCGTGGTAATGAATTTTTGGAAAAAGAATTGTTCTCCTTCTAGCACTTCAAATTAAGTAATAATGAATTAGCAAATGTGGAATCCATTAAATCTTGGAATAAGACTGTCACATGATCTTTCCTGGGGTAAACACATACGTGAAATAATGGGTCAAGCTAATCATAAACAGGGATTCATCAAAAGAGTACTGTATAAATGTGACGATCATGTACGAGAAATCAGCTACTTTTCCCTTGTTAGACCTCATTTGGAATATGCTGACAGTGTATGGGATCCCTACGAAATCGGTTTCGCGGCTAAACTTAAAGCCACCGAGTGCATCCACCGGGTTGCGGATGGTGGGTCGACCTCTAGATATAGAGGTTAGCTGCAAGATAAGCGAGTTTACTCATCGAATAAGCAGTGGTGGACAAAAAGCGACGGAGGCGCTAATAACAACAATGTTGACGCGCCTCAAACAAAACAACCAACCAACCAACAAAAAGCGACGGCATTCCGAGGGGGTATTGTTCTATCCCTGGGTAAGGTAGGTCTCTCAATAATACCGAACCTGTGAAGATGCCATGACTTGGCGACGAGAAGCCGCTAATAATTACGCTTCTCATCACCCAGAGAAGAGGGCAGCAGCTCTTCTTCACATGAGTGAAGGAGGAATGCGTATGAAGGGCTTCCTGCAGTACAAAGAAAGATAATAATGATGAAGATCGAAACCAAACCTGTAGATACCGGAGTGGTGCAGGTTTACACGCATACGACGGACTATGAAGATGAAGAAGTGGAAGACGTCTACGAAGATATCACGGAAGTTATAAAACAGGTAAGAGGAGAAAAAAACCTAATTATTTTAGGAGACTGGAACGCTATCGTCGGCGAAGGTCAAGATGGAAGAATACCTGGAAAATACGGATTGGGAATCCGAAACGAAAGAGGAGAAAGACTGATGGAGTTCTGCACACAGCATCAGTTAGTGGTAGCCAACACATTGTTTAAAAATCACAACCGAAGAAGATACACATGGAAAATGCCAGGAGACAGAAGAAGATGTCAAATAGATTACATTTAAGTGAAGCAGAGATTTAGAAACCACGTGAAGGACTGCAAAAGCTAGAGTAAAAAGTTAGAGTACAAGGGAAGCAATATTGGCCCTTAGAATACTCATAGAGAAGAGGATGGAGAAGAACAAGCCGATGTTCATTGCATTTGATTGCAATGAACATGAAATCTGAAGGGAAATGGAGTGTCCTACAATGACCGAAGAATTATCCATAGTCTGTATAAAAACCAAGTGCCTGTGATTAAATCGGGACCCAGCTGTGAAGAGGCAAGAATAAGGAAAGGAGTGAGACAAGGATATGCACTGTCTCCCGTCATTTTTAATGTTTACATCGAGAGAGCCATCAATGAAATCAAAGAGAAGTCTTCTAGAGTGACTATCCATGGAGAAAAAATAATCATGTTGCGATTCGCTGATCACATAGAACTAATAGCAGAGACAGAGAGGGATCTGAACAAGATTCTAGTAACCATGGAAAGGACAATGGCCAGATATCAGCTGAAGAAAAATAAGAAGAAGACTGAGATATTGTCATGCAGCAAGAAATAAGAGGTGAAAATCAATGTCAAACTAGGAAAACAAAAACTTGAAGAGGTGAAAGAGTTCTGTTACCTAGGGAGCCGAGTAACCTACGATGGACGAAGCAAGAAAGAAATAGTTAGTAGAATAGCCCAGGCAAAGAGGGCATTCTATCAAAAGAAGAATCTACTTACAGCTAGAAATACAAGCGTAGAAGTAAGGAAACAGTTCATCAGAACATACATCTGGAGCATGTTTCTTTACGGCAGTGAGGCATGGACGATGAGAGCAGCGGAGAAGAAAAGGGTGGATGCATTTGAAATGTGGTGCTACAGAAGAATGCTGAAGATTAAATGGATTGACCGAGTAAGTAACGAGGAAGTCCTAAGAAGAGTAGGAGAAAAGAGAGGTCTGCTGAAAACTCAAAAAAGAAGAAGGGACAACTTAATCGGCCATATTGTGAGACTTGATGGCCTGATGAAGACTATCGTCAAGGGAAAAGTGAACGGGAAGATTGTAAAAGGCAAGCCTTGTATGAGATACATGGAACAGGTTGTGAAGGATGTAAAAGAGAAGAATTACGTCACAATGAAAAGGTTGGCCGATAGAAGAATCGAGTGGAAAGCTGCTTCAAACCAATCCTAGGATTGTTGACCAATAATGATGATGATGATGATGACGAAATTGGTCTAAAAAATGAACTTGAACGTGTGCAGCGAACATCAGCAAGATTTGTAAAGGGATGGTACGATAACTATTTTAGCGTAACCAGTCTATTAAATGAATTAAAGTGGGAATCATTGTCTGATCGCAGGTTGAAATGTAGAGTTCTTCCCCTAAATAAATTCCCAGATAATATTTTCAGTGATGATGTTAAAAATATTTTGCGAACCCCAACTTACTATGGTATACTGGACCATAATCAGAAAGTTAGAGAAATTGATTGCCGAAATGACAGATTCTAAATGTCCTTTTTCCCTCGTACAATTGGGGATATGAATAGCGGTAAATATGTCCAATACGAGTGAATCAATGTATATCATAGGTAGCTGCATGTTGGTATTAGGACTTAAAGGTAACCCAACTAACAGCATGTTTTTGCATGCTTAGTTTACTATATTTATTTTTTTAATAGTGAGGTTTAGACTAGTATACTATTACTACTTTTTCATGCATGATATGTAGTGCATGTTTGGTGAAAATTCACCCCCTGCCACACACCTTTATGGTGGCTTGAAGGCTTGTACACAGAACTGGTAATTTATGATATTCAGTTAATCCACAATGTATCTACACAAGTGTTTATTAACCGGCAAAAAGATTGATATAGGTTCCCAATTATGGGAGCAATGTTCAGAATGTGACCATTACTTAGTGGTATTGTCATTCTGCAATAATTCTATGATTCGTGATTCGTGAACCGCTCGAATCATATTTAAAGGAAAAATCACATGATTCATGATTCGAGATTTGAATCAAATTTACAGCAGTGAATCGTGATTCGTGCTTCGAATCTTATTTCCTTCGATATTCATGATTCGTGACTCGAATCAATACTAGGTGATTCGTGCCCAACCCTGTGCACGGTATAGGTTCCATATTGCTATGGAGATAGACATTTATTTTTAACAGAAAACGAAGTGAATACATTTTTTTGAGGTTTTTCGCCATTTCTCGAATGAAACGATGACTGAAAAAATAATAAAAAAAAACTCATTCCAACAATTTCCTTTGGTTGACTCCCTTATGGCGGCATTCTTCTTAAAAAATACCAGCGATTGTATAGGCATAGTTGAAATTCTTGGGCACTAAACAGGCATTATATAATTAATGGACGATTTGCTCGTTACAATCCATATAACATAAATAAAAATTCGAAATACAATCATTTATTGCATTAAACAAATGAGATAAATACATACGTTATCGCCAAGTATTTATTTAACAACTTACCTCCACACATAAACAGATAAACAACGCCCATAGTGATACCGTGCCGTGACGTCATGCGATGATGTCGAGTTTTTAAGCTGCCAAAAAGGTACAATATTCAAAGAGTAATATCTTTGTAACACAACTTAATTCTTCAGCAAAATTTTCGGCAAGCACATTTCAGCTAATAAACTTAATATTCAAAGAGTTATAAAAAATAGTGCATGTTCCCCATTCAAGTTACACGGACATTTACCAAGTTGTACACAAAAATTACTAATGGAAAGGCATTTTTATTATGAAAATATATTACACCATCTCTTAAATCAGTCATAATAAAATTTAATCACTCAACATCAAGGTTTGATTCCCAAATACCCATAATATTACCAAAAATGGAAAAAATCTCTGAATTCCACTTAAAGAATTAGCTGTTCTCCAACATTTTTTTAACATTGTTTAAACGAACCTTTTGAAGTATTCTAAATGCTGCATGGCAACCTTCAGCATCAACAACCAAAGGACTGTAAAGTTGACTAAGAAGTGTGGGAACATCCTCAGGTTTAAGGAGGGACCCAGCTCCTCGATGCTGCATCATGTGGACTGAAGGCACACTCGCAATAGATGGCAACTTTTTCCGGGTTGTAGAACAAACAATATGAGTAATTTCTGAAATTGTAATAAAAAGGATCCAATACATAAATGCAGTAAAACACCTTATATAATACACCTATACAGGGATCGCTAGAAAAAGTATAAATTGCAGGAAAATGCAAATACAGTTGAGCACCTTTAATCCGGCACAGTCGGGACCGAGGTGATGCCGGATTAGGGATTTTGCCGGACTATGGGTCATGCATGTCAACTGGTCTATTTCTGACATCCGGGATGGTTTCATTGAAAGGAGTTAATTATTTATAACAAAATATATTCGTTTGCCATTTACTGAACATTATTTTAAAAAGAGTTACTGGTATTAATTAGAAATAAATGGTTTCTTAATACCTACACAAAGTTATTATTTAAAATTATTGAAGTTTCGCAATGAGTGAAAATAACGGAATCTAAGCATTGTGCATATAGCTGCACATGTAAAAGTTTCATATTGTTTTTGGAAAAGGGTATAAAAGTTGATATTTCTTATGCGGTGCTTTGCGTAACATAATTTCCTACCTCGCTCGATTTGTTATCAGCTGATTCAGCTGTACGTCGCCGCGGGCGACCGGACTGGATTATTCTTGTATTCTTGTTAAAGACCATCATCAATAGTAGTCTTCCTTCAACAATTTCAGGCTGATCATCGTCATATCCAATCGGATTTATTGTTATAAATTACCATTTCAATGATTTCATCATCTATGATATGTTGTGTGGTGAGAATATCGTGGCCGCTAACTATGCTTTCGTCTAAATTTACCAATTCCATTTCCTTTAATTCAGGGTTATGGATGATGTTTGCAAACTCCATCATCATATTTTTATCCTCAGAAACATGAACTTTTTTAAATCCCCAATTATTTTGTCTATATCAAACCTTAAAGCAGTCCACAATTTAAACCACGCGTGTTTTTAGAACGGACGGTGAAATGCTATTGCCTGCACGTGAAATTTCCCGAATCACGTCTTTTGGATTGATCACGTCTGTTTCAGAAATAGTCTATTCTGCTACATTAGCATTTGGCCAGAAATAATAAGGCCATCACTTCGACACAATCGAAACCACGCGATCTAAATCAGCACTTAAATCTTCTTTCATAGTTTTCCTCTCTGTTATCTACTTCTTCGTGTCACTTGAACAGTAAAATTTTGATGATTTCTCTCTTTCAGCTTCTTATTGTGCTATATTGTTGAAGATCCCACGTAGTATGTTTCAGTCAAACGCTTTACTGATGCAACGGCATCAAGCTTTTTCACAACTTGTACTTTGTCTGCGATGGTTAACGTTTTGTGCTGTTGCCACAACTGTATGGATGAGACATGTTTTGCGTGAAATATTAGAATATAACCAATAATTTTATCAAATTACGTCTAGTGGTCAATCAAAAATGCGTGATTGAAAGTGGCCGATCTGTAAAGTAGTCGTATTCCGTCTCGGTGATGTCGTCAAATTTATATGTTTACTTCAAGTTCCAGAATAATTCCAGTGTAGGCGAAGTACCAGAAATTAATATGTTTAAATTATTCTTATTCTCGAAATGGGAAAATTAACATTAAGAATGGTATCTCGGTATAAATATAAGAATAATATCTCGGCAGGTTATGAAGCAATGTTCCGGTTAAAAACGTTTCGGCATTTTCCACTAAGTACCAGATAGTCATAGCAAAATTGCCGGATTATAGGTGCTCCCGGATTAGGGGTTCCCGGATTAAGGGTGCTCAACTGTAGTGGTAAAACAGGAACTTCCAGTTTTGCATGGATACTTATGGGTTATAGAGTAAAGATCAAATTAAGAAACACTGACAAAATAAAAAAGAGTAATATTATAATTATTTCATAAACTTTACACCTCTTCTGATTTACTTTCGTACCATATATTTCTACCAAATATTTTCAACCAGTCGACCATTGGGCATTATTAAATCCTTGATTTCTAAACTTTTGGTGATGTGTATGGGAAAGTAGGCTAATGGAGCTCAGCAGGTAATCTCACTCACATAATCACCTTAAAACTGATATGAGTTAAGAGGGTGTGATTTTCACCACCATGTGCTGAGCAACATAGTAAGCCCAGGAAGCATTAATGCTTACAGAAGAATCTGTCACCGTAACAAGGAATGTACATTTGTTTGGTACAAAAGTTGTTCTGTTTCATATCTAGCAAAATTAATCAACTCCATTGCTGAATGTGAGTACATTTGCATTTAAACTTTTGTTTTTCATAATAATACTTATAAAGTGCATACATTTAGCTCCATCTTTATGATATCGCAGTCTTTGTGCTAATTTGTAACATCTGATAGAATGCATCATAATCCAACTTGGCTAGGTCGGGTAATAACTCTCAACTGAGCAGGAGGTTTCCCTTGGTATTATTGTATAAAACTGAGTTTTAACAAAATATTAGTGATGATAATCACTGATATTTAATTAATAACAACCACACAGACTACGGAACTTTAGATTTTAGTTGATGATAAGGAAGACAAAATATGTCATTTAGGGAGAATGAGAGAAATAATGACATATGTTTCTGTTGAATTAAATGTGGAAAGACATCCTATTAAGACTGTGGTGGTGAGGATACCCCAAAAATATCAATGTAACTTTTTCCATACTTAAATTAATGAAAGTTATGAGAATTGATCGGGAAATCCATAAGCACACATATGGGTTTACCCAGAATGATGCATGTGTATACTTGACCATTGGGAAGAAAAATCTACATATTTTAATGCAAATGATAGATGTCATGAGCAGAAGCTTGTGCACACATAATGTGCTGTATATTACTCGATATATTGAACTATGAAAGCAACATTTACTCTTGTTATAGCCAATTTATTTTGCATGCTAATCATAGTAATAAATGGTTTCTAAACAATCCCTCGCTATTTCAATCTCCTCATTACATACCATACTATTTATATTGAGCTTCCACCGTACATCAAGATGTCAATTGTATTTGAAATGACTCTGAAACATCCAAATATTTACACCAACAACTAAGTTATGTTATTATTTTATGTATCAAGAGCTAAAAATTACCTGGAAGTCTAGGCTCTTGTAGCTGAAGGACTTGGACAAATTTATGACCTCCAGTTGCCCCTCTATAGCGCTGAACCTGAACTAACTGGGCCATGTAAGTTTTGTCCAGTACTGCTTCACCAACAGCAAAACGATCAGTTTCTACAGCATTGTCTAATGTGTGAAGAAGTTTGCTGAAATATGAGGCAATACAACAATAACTGTTACAAAAGTACTCAAGAATATTTTTGAGAAGGCATTCATTACATTCATGCTGACATCAAGTCATAAATAACCCAGAGAGCTACCACAGGATACCACCACATCACTTATTGTATAAGGTGTGTGATTGAATCGACATAACCATTTGCTTTTTGACAACTCAACAAATGTCATGATATATCAGATTTGACTCAAAAATTATATTTAAAGTCTATAGACATAAAACCTATTTAAGTGATACTAATGTCAAGATTACTCATTTTACTTTGTAGCAGGGAAATTTTATGCAAAGGATTTTGTATAGATATTTACACATGCACCAGATACAATCCCAAGGTACAATTCATCACCCCATAAACAGAGTTATGATTTCCTTGCACACACCACTGAATTGACACTCCAAGATACATGCACTTAAATTTAGATAACCAGAAATTTTGAAGAACAGAAAACTTCAATCAAGTACAACCATTGAATAAAAAATGTTTAGCTACCTCATTGAAGCAATTGGGATACCAAATGACTGGATGAACAGCACCAGTTGTGATGGATCAAGGTCCTGCAAAGCTGCATCCACAAGACGCTCTACTGGTGACCTAATCATGCGCAGTTTCAACCAATCAGGAGCTAACAGTGCTTCCTCAGAAGTGTCCACTAGAAAAGCTCGAGGAGGTTCATTTGGAGGTAGTGGAAACCATGCCTCCAACAAACTCTCAAACAGTTCCACATCTACTTTTGAGAAAAGAAAAATGATTTCTTCTCAATGTTTTGCAAAACACAATTTTTTTAAAATATCAAATAAATTCTTAACCAGAGCCCAATAATTATTTGTAAAAAAACTGGCATTGTTTTTTTCTATGAATATAATAGAAAAACAGAATACCAAAAGAAAATGGGTTTTCTTATGCAGAATGAATAAATTTCACAAGCCAAAGGGTCCTGTAAAAGCTGAAATTTACAAACACTCATGATGCAAACAAATTTATTCAAAGTGGATAGGGTTGAAATCGATGGTTGGCGAGTTCACCTAGTGGAATGGATTCATGATGAAAATAATTAACTTGGTTATATTCCACAAAAATTTATTGAACTACCGTTTCGACCTTCTCAGGTCAGGTCGTCATCAAGGGTTAACAAGTAAAAGACGGGCAAGGTGGCATATACCGTATTTACGCGTGTAAGCCGCGCACCTTTTTTCCCGAAACACCGGTGAAAAAATAGGGGTGCGCGGCTTACACGCTTCCTCCAGATTTTCGTGTAAACCGCGCACTATTTTTCCTCAAATTCCTGTTGTTTTTTTCTCCTAAGTTTCGCATTCTGTAAGCATATCGACGTTAATTGGTAAGTATGGTCTAGTAGTAAATCGTACAATGTAAAGTATTCTGAAATTTCGAAGTAATTTGTAATAAAAATCCAAAAGTCTGAGCGTACGACGGTACTTGAAAACGCTAGATCCGAAGAAACGCTAGATCCGAAACACCACTTGACAAATTAATAAATTTATCGTGTATAGATCGTACTTAGGACAACACTTTGTAGCACTAATATGTATTTAAATCTACATTGTATCCTGTAAGCTGCCACAAGGGGGGCGGCATCTTTATGTCTTTTCAAAGTCGTAAGCGGAGTTTGTTTCAGTATCACGTATCTGTAGCAACATTTTTACGCAATAGATAGCTTCTTTTGTGTACACATTAAAGCTACATTGCAAAGACACGACAAAGAATTTGTTACATAGTGGCAAGAGTCGTATGCTGAGAGATTATACCCTCTTACTATCCGTGCGTGAGTGTAGTAAACGAGTTCAAATCGATCATTTAGCATTATAAAATAATTTGCAATTATCACCCGAAAAATGAATTCTCATGTGAAATTGCGATCGTTTCCCCTGAGTACAAAACAACATATTATAAGCGATGCCAAAAAAGTAGAAAATCGAGCTGCAGGAAGGAAGTATGGTGTATCTGAATCTAGCAGTGACGAAAACTAAAAATGGGAACTATTATGATATGAATGTTAATTAGTGATTTACGATTCTATTTCCGCGAATATGTTTTTCTTTTGTTTTACAAGAATTATAATTGTTATTAAATTGAGCTTAGTTGTTTCCGTGTGTTCCCAAGACTTTCCGGTGTTGTTAAATCGTCCAAGTCCACAGCTACTGCGCAGAGAGCAGACGAGACCACCGCTATGGTACGGATGGCGTTCTGCTTTTATTTGTTGATATGCCAACGGATTTCCGTAATAATAAAGTAATCACGGGTTGAAATTGTACATATTTCTGCAATTATTCCAGTTAGATGTTATTTTGAAAAGATGCCATTTTTATAGTTGATGATGTGGTCGTATGTAACTGCGATTACTGTGAGATGCTACGAGAAAAAGATGCATAGTAAAAGAGGCCGTGCATCGATGCACGACGCGATGATGATCGTGACGATATTAACACGTAATTAAATCAATTAATGAGAAAGACGTACATGTAATATAGGCACAGCATTTCTCTTAAAGAGCGTGCATTCATGTTATGACAAAATGATGCAGATTCAAGAGCAAAAAAAATAATTTTCCGACAAATAATTTTTTTCCTCACGAGCCTTCCTGAAAATAGGGGTGCGCGGGATACACGAGGGCGCGGCTTACACGAGTAAATACGGTATATACACAGTCTCACACCAGTGAAAAGAGAGGGAGGGGGGAAGAATGACGCGGTCATGAAAGGAAGGTGAGTCAACGACTGGTGGTGAGGGGTCAAGCACAGCTTATTTCACCCGGTGGGGGGTGGGACCAGCACTGAGTAGAATGGGGAGAGGTTGGATGGGAATAGGTCATTTAAAACATCATTCTTATACAAATTTAAATGTGATACAATTTCAAAGTTCTCCATATAATAAATTCTCCTCCCCTTCTCACAAACCTGTAAAATCTTATGGTTAAAATCTGAAGAGTGATCATTTTCAATTAATTATAAATAATTGACTCCTTTCAATGAAAACATCCGTGCATCAAAAATAGACCAGTTGCCATGCATGACCCATAGTCTGGCAGAATCCCTAATCCGGCATCACTTCGGTCCCGACTGTGCCAGATTAAAGATGCTCAACTGTATAAGAATGATGTTTTAAATGACCAATTCCCATCCAACCTCTGCCCATTCTACTTAGTGTCGGTCCACCCACCTCCCTCCCTGAGTGAAATAAGCTGTTCTTGACCCCTCACCACCAGTCATTAGCTCACCTTGCTTTTATTACCCCCTCATTCTTTCCCCCCTCTCTTTTCAATGGTGTGAGACTGTGTATATACAGTGGAAGTGGAAGTATAACAAGTGCTCTCAATGGCTGGGAAATCCCTCGCTATAGCGAGTGCTTGTTATATCCGAAGGTGATGTATTAAGGGGGTTCTATACCTCCGCAGAAAACGGCTCTGCAGACCCTTGCGAGATCGAAGATAACGAGTTTAATATAAGTTGCAGAGCTGATCGGGTTTCACTGATCGTTAGATTAAGGATCAATGTGAGCGGCTATTTGAACAGAATTTTCATTAGCAGTACTCATTAAAGAGCTTCAGGCACTGAAAATCGTAAAAATAGCCTGATTTCAACTTTTTTTCCTTTGACATTGAAACCGTAATGGAAACATGTGTTCAATTATCCGCTGGGATTCATCCTTCTCTTCTACTATTATATCAAACTCAAAGACCTTAGGTGCATACTAAAGTTGCTATTTATTATTTTCCGAACCATGTTTTCACTATTTTACGTGCTAAAAATCTTTCGTTCCGTGGCGCTGCTCTAGTCCCCCCCCCACTCCCGCTAACGTCACCCTCCACCTCCTGGCTCCTTATCTCTCTCTCTCTCTCGAACCATTCCAAGGCCACATCCGAGCCACTTCGCCTCCCTCCGGCCCCTTGTCGAAAGCCAGAGCTCTCAGACCGAGCGAGCTCAGCAAGGATATTTTTTTCATTAGCAGGCAGGCACGTAGCCAGAAATTTGCTTCGGGGGGGGGCTAAGTTTAGCACGTTTAGCCTAACTTCAATTCAGCCTTGCCCGTCGGTACCGACATGAAACAAATGTCTTCCTTCATTTTCAGTGCTCGGTATTTGCTTTCACAGTGCCCATTCCTATCTGTTTTCTCTGGTTAAGCTCACTGTTTATCCTGTCATGAAGCAGTTAATTTAACCGGCCCCAGAACAGAAGTTCAAATCATGCATACATATCAGATTACTACAGATACATACATATCAGATTGGTAGATTAAATAGTGGGTCGATAAAATAATTATCGGGGAAAATTCTAGCTGAAAAAGAGCACCAGGAGAGAAATAGATTGGGAGAAATAATTTCAGTCATAGTAGTGAATTGTCGTAGTTTAAGAAATAAAGTAGCCGAATTTCACCACCTCATAAAAAGTACTGATGCTGATATAATCGTACGCACAGAAAGATGGCTTTCGAAGGACATATCAGATATGAAGTATTCCCTAAGTGTTTTACCGTATACAGAAAGGATAGAGTAAGCAGAAACGAAGGAGTATTATTTATAGCTGTGAAGGACCCGTATGTTAGTAGAAGAAAACTTATTTCAGAGCGAAGTGTAGTAAGTATTTGGTGTTCCGTTAAAAGTAAAAGTAGTGACGCAAAAAAAGATATATGTAGGTGCATATTACAGGCCACCGGATGCAGACATCAATTCTATAATGGAACTAGAGTCAGAGATAGGAACATTGATTTCTCGGAACAAATACAAAGGAATAATAGTAGGCGGAGACTTCAATCTGCCTTCGATAGACTGGAATACGTGTAGTTTTATAACAGGAGGTAAGGATAAGTAACTCTGCGAATCACTGTTGAACACCTTTACGTCACATTTTTTACATCTACTTCTACATAATACTCTGCAAGCCAACATAAAGGTGTGAGGTAAGTGGTGAATTCTCACCAAACATGCACTACATATCATGCATAAAAAAAGGAATAGTACTCGTATAGGTACTGTTCAAAACTACGCTATTTAAAAAAAGATAAAAATAGCGAAGCATACATTCAAAAACATGCCGTTAGTTGGGTTAGCTATAAGTCCTTATACCAACATGCAGGTACCAATGTTATCCATTGCTACACTCGTACTGGATATATTTACCGTTATTCATATCCCTCAATGTACGTAGAAAAAAGGGCATTTTAAATCTGTCAGTTTGGCAATCATTTTCTCTAATTTCGTGATTATGGTCCAGTCTACCATAGTAAGTTGAGGTTCACAAAATATTTTTAACATCATCACTGAAAATATGGTCTTGGAATTTGTTTTAAGAGATTATGTCTAAATTTCAATCTGCTACGATCTTCTTCAATTCAAGTGCTAAGAGGAGAGCTATTCATTTTCCAAAAATTCATCAAGAGACAATTATTAAATTTTAATTCTAAGTGCCATGTATCACACCAATTTTCAATTGCTTGTAGGTCATCATTTAAATATTCTTTATCGTTTGGGCATAGAATTCCCCTGTACACTACAGTGTCATCGGCAAATAGACGAAGCTTACTTATGACAACCTTATTGATATCATTTATGTACAGGAGGAACAGGAGTGGACCTATCACACTACCTGATGGGACACTCAAAGTGACTTTAATTGCCGGTGAGGTAACACCGTCCAAAACAACCCTTTGCACCCGATCATGCAGGAAATCATTTATCCATGATTTAATGTTACTGTCTATGCCATAATATTTTAATTTCAAGATTAATTTGCTATGAGACACCTTCTCGAAAGCTTTTTTGAAATCGAGAAATATAGCATCCACTGGAATATAATTTTCGCCAGAAACTGAAATATTGTGAGAAAAGAGAGCAAGTTGAGTTTCACATGATTTGCTCTTCCGGAACCCATGCTGAACATCGGCCAATAAATTCTGGCTATATAGTTGTCCCATGACTGAACTAATAATTATATGTTCCAGGACCTTGCATGAAATGGATGTGAGGGATATAGTTCTGTAGTTAGATGGCTGCTCCCTATCACCACTTTTAAAAATGGGTGTTACATCGGCTGCTTTTCAGTCCATCGGTATGACGAAACTTTAAAACAACTAGTAAAAGAACCGACCAGGGGAGACAACATACTAGACTTATTCGCAACAAATATACCCGAATAAGTTCTAAATGTAGCTACAGACAGGAATTATTGATCATAAAATAGTTCATGCGATATTGAATGTAGGCGTTGAAAAACATTATAAACCAAGGAGGAGGGTATACTTATTTGGCAAGGCTAATTAACGACGGTATGAAAGAGGAATTAAGGGAATCGTTTAATGTATTTAGCGAACAAAGCAAAGGATTAGATATAGAGGATTCGGGGAGAGAAATTATTGAGGTCACCCGTAAAGCAGTTAATAAATATATACCAAGTAAATTGATAATACAGAGCATAGGTGGTATGACGCGGAGGTTAGGAAATCACTAAAGCGACGAAGGGTATGCCACGCTGAGATGAAAAATGAAGGACAGGGTCTATCGGTAGAGGAAAAAAATGAGTTAGTTCAAAACTATAAAAAGTCGAGAGCATTAGCAAGGAAATCATGTCGGCAAGCGTTATCACATTTCAAGAGCAAGATGTTAGGAGAATATTTAGATAGCAATCCTAAAGTGTTTTGGTCATATGTGAGAGAGAGAACTTCAGGGAAATAGGTCCACAGTAGGTACACACACTTAAAAGTGATAAAGGAATTAGAGTCAACTGAGGGTTTGGGAAAATTCCAATACTTTAAAAGCCTTCTTCCAAAGCGTATTCAACTCATCGTCACACATGGCAGTGGAACCTCCGCCGAAAACATTCAGTGAGCAAATGCCCGAATTAAAAATTTCAGGTCGCGGAATAGAGCAGCAGTTAAAAAACATTAGTAAAAACAAATCACCAGGTCCCGATCAAATTCCTTCCCGGGTATATAAAACATTAGCTTCTGAAATAGCCCCCTATCTAGAAATAATATTCAATAAAACACTAAAGAACCGCACAGTACCTACGCAGGGATTGGAAAGTAGCTAACATTACACCTATTTTTGAAAGCGGTGATAGGAAAGAACCTAGTAACTACAGACCCATTTCACTCACGTTAATCTCTTGCAAAGTATTTGAGCACATTGTAGTCAGTACAATCATGGGGCATTTGGATATCAGGGATTGCTCATAAACAGACAACGTGGGTTCCGGAAAGGTAGATCCTGCGAGACACAATAAGCTTTATTTGTACACGATATTTTAGTCAACGGCGAAAACAGTACTGAAGTTCATGCGATAGATTTAAGATTTTAAAAATGCATTCGATAAAGTACCACATGATAAATTAATCTTGAAATTAGAGAGTTTTGGTTTAAATAATGACGTTGTGTGTTGGATAAAAGAATTCTTAAGTGGGCGAGAGCAGAGGGTTGTCATAGATGGTATCATGTCAGACACAATCAAAGTCACATCGGGAGTTCCCCAGGGTAGCGTAGTTAGTTTTACGCTTAGACTTTTTGCAGACGATACTGTAGTGCGCAGGGGTATATCAGAAGAAGACAGGAAGCAAGGATTTAGATATAATTCAAGACATGGAGGAGGAATAATTCTATAGAGCGATCCTATAAAATTAATAACACGAAGGTCGAAAGCGTTGAAACCATAAGGTATTTAGGTGAAACAATCACTAAAGATTTATCGTGGAGAAGACACATCCGGGAAATATGCGGCCGAGCGAAGAGAAAGCTAGGATTTATAAAAAGAGTACTTGGGAAATGTGACGAGAAGACAAAATAGCGATGTTACTTTTCACTTAGCACATGAAATATAAGCAGTTTAATCCGGATTATCATGCCCAGTTAAAATCAGAACGATAAAATTTCTTGGAAAAAGTTTCGGGTCCCCCTCCGTATCGCCTGGGAAATTCGGGGCCCCAGGCCCTGTTCTCGAAAGTAAATTGAGAAAAGTGAATTGAGGTAAAATAGTTAAAATGGGGAGCTTGTGTTCAATAAGCTGACAGTAAAACGCAGAATAATGGTCACCTGGTCCGACCGAGTAACCATTTACCGTGAAATTTAATATTTCCTTTTTAATGCATTAGAATGGATCTACAGTAACTGGATTACTCGTGCAAACTATTGTACTATTTAGGATCGGAAAAAATTGCTTCCAACACATATTGGATAAAAGTACAGGGGGTTGACTCCTTCAAGCACCAATCTTGTTTATGTAAGTAATGCTAAATGGAAGCGTATTTTACGTTTACGTCCGAATTGGAAAAAATCCGAATCTTACGAATATAATCAACATTTTCGTAGAACTGCAGTTTAGTTTTTCTCGTATATTTCAAAACAATATCGGAGACATTTCATCCCTCTGAAACTGCGGCACTGCGATTCAATAACTTTTGAAAGGCCAATTTACAAACGTTAATTCCTGCTTGACTTCAAGTGATACCACTGAAGAGACAAAGGAAGGAGACAGCTTATGAGCCTTCTAGAAGAAAAATGTTTGATATAAGACACCGTTTCACTTCTCTGTTAGCTCTGGGAAATAATGCACCATTTAGCTGCAAATACTGCAGTATATGTGCGAAATGCAGAACTATGAAAACACAGGCCAAACAGCATATGTGCTTCAAGAATTGGAACAAGTCCTCGACGGAAATGGAAGCCGACATAATTGTCGAGGGATTTAAAACAAGAGTAGAGATGCACAATTTGAAGTACCACCGGCTTATAGGCGATATAATATGATGTGCATGTCATGAATCTTATAAATGGGTGTTGTGTAATTAGTTTTATCTTTCTTCACGCAAATACGATAAAATTTCCATTTATTTCGTAGGGGATGGCACCAGCAGTGCTACCAAGAAATTGGCCGAACTTCTTCCCTACGGCGTTGATCTCCCTGTCATTAAAATAGATTGCACCAATCACTTGCCGCGATATTGCTGTAAGAGGTGGAAAGAAATAGCTAAGGAAGCAAACTCCACAGAAACAAGATAGACAATATTAAGGCGATGGACCGAAGGATGCTAAGAAACATGCATGGAATTAAATAATGGACCGCAAATGACACAATATACGAAAAAGCTACAATTGACCCACTAGAAAAAATAATAACAAATCAAAGTACGAAATACTACAAAACGATAGAAAACAGTGAAAACACAGCTATGGAATGTGCAGCCTTAAATAAAAACAATCCAATTGACAGTTTCCATAGACCGAATGATATTTTAATGAATAATTAAAGATCCTAGTCGGTTCCGGGATTAAAATGACACATATAATAAGCCAGTTTTTGGCATACTATGAAATAAAGTCACCCTAGGGTGACGAGCCATCAGTCAGTCAGTTTTATTTCATTGAATTACTGATGCTAAATTTTCTTTTTTAAGATTCTCTCTTTGGACTTTTCATCTATCGAATAAATATAATTTACCGTAGTCCATAAAAAGTTTTGCTCCAGTTCACACTTACAATGACGTTGTGTTTTAGTTTTTTCTCGATCCCATTTAATTTCTGGACAAACTTTAGACGGAGTTACACTCGTATTTGAAAAATCTTGCAATAAAGGAATTAGGTTTTAGAGAAGCATTTTACTTCTGTACTGAAAATAAATAGCCCCGAATATTTTACCTGGTAGCGAGAGTGGACTAAATCAAATCCCACTTATAGACAAGTTACGTTCGTGTTAGGTGAGTAGCAAAGATAAGCGGATAGCTAAGATGAGGAAGACGAATGAATCACTCGTAAACAAAGATTCCCTCGGCCTTCGTCCAAGGGGTCGAGTGACGACGTGTGACGCAATAGGCGATAAGGAACATTTGGACCGGTGGTCACTCATTGGTGACTGAATAAATAAGCCACTCCCCAAACACCCCTCAAAGATGACCCCCTCCTCCCAGTAAAGTTACCCATCCCACTGAAACTGAAGCGGCGGCTCTCGGAACTAACCCCCGTGGCGGTTACTCAAGAGATATTGGTTTGGTATAGAACAGCCTTAAGCCTCTCCATTCCCACAGTTGTATTTATTTTTCATTTTTCTTTCGTTACCATGCTATTAGAAACAAGAAGGGCCATTTTTGCATAAATGTGGTGGGGTTGCAATATATTGCAGACCTGACATCAAAATGAATAATTTGTGCTTTGAGGGTTCTATTGAAAAAGTGTGTGAATGTGCTATAGCATTATTGAAGGTCCAACAAAAAAATTGCTGTTTTTTTCCATATATCGGCCTCCTGGGGGCATTTTTGTTGATTTTCTGCATGTACTTAAGGTGGCTCACTAGCTTGGCTGAAAGTGTTCCTGCAGGCCATTTCTAAATACATTTTCATAGCTAAACTATAGCTCAGAGGCACTTCTAGTTTTCTATCTTATCTTAAAAAAGGATGGACCTTCGCACGCATTGCGCGACATTATCATTGTAAATTACGTTGTTGTGTTAATTTAGAGGAGAAATAGTGTACCCACTGATGCATTCTCTCGTTTTTCATCACGCTTTCGTTCAGTTTCTGATGCGTAAACCAAAAATATTACGCAATGCTGGTAAAGTTTCAATCTCCATCTTTGAAGCAGAAGTATTTTCAGTAGTTAACATACAAAAATATAGCTATAGTTTTGAAAATACGAACGCATGTTTCCTGTCTTTTCACTAACGTTTCCACAGACAATGGCGGGCTGCCCCCACCACCGCCGCTTATACCCCCACCTCCAACTACTCTCTAACCGCCACAGCATGGAAGGGGCACTCACACGACCACCTAGAGCGAGTATCACCCGCTGTCAGACAAAGTAACTGGCGAGGGGGGAACGGACAAGGCTGTGAGGGGAAATCGTAATTTTCTTCCTCACACGAGTCAGGGGTATCAAGACGGAGCGAAATTGCGACTGCTGCGAGTGTAAATCTGGCGTTTGCTGATTCTGTTTTAGAAGTGGAGCAGAAATATCAGTCTGCTAAGCTTATAATCGGAGCATTGCTTTTCCTGATTCCTGAGTTTCGTTTTTTACCTACGGGTCTAATTCATAGTCAAAATATCGTGTTATGGAGGATTCAGAAGTGTTTCGGAAATACTGATTCCGCAAAGGATATAGACGAAAGAAGAGGACGTATTTCTTTACAGAAAGGAAAAAATTAAGACTCAGTACGTATTCGCTCACTAACTAAATTGCATCCTAACCCAATTGGGTTAGGATGCAATTTTCTGATGGAGTTATAGAAGATGGCAAAGGCATAATCGAAGTGAAATGTCCAATTACCTGCAGGGATTTGTCTCCATCAGAGGCGGCAGGACAGAAAAAACTAAACTTTCTTCAAAAGAATGGGGAGAATGTCACGCTAAAGTAAAAGCATCAGTATCATTACCAAATACAAGGACAGTTGCACATTTGTTACAAAACGTACTGTGACTTTATTGTTTGGAGCCCATTAGGCATTTACATTGAGCGTATTAATAGAAATGATCTCTTTTGGAAACACCAAATGTAACAAAAATTAGAAAACTTTTAAATGGAGGTACTTCTGCCGAAAATACCTCGCCTAAATATCCATTAAAACAAATTATTTAATGCTTAGCCATTACGTAACCCTAACCTACTGTTTTTCTTGATGTAATCATCCTTACACTTTACCCCACAATATTTACCTTACAGGTCGCTCTTCATAAGTTCGTACGAATCAATGGTTTTAATCTTTGTCCAGACCCAAGCTGTAAACTCTTTGCAATGGGTAATTTTTCTCTCACTGGGTGCTGGTAATGAAATTGTGATGTTTTGAGATCAAACCATGACGAATAACGAAAACATTGGTGGTAAGAATGAAGAAACAGTGGAAGGCAAGGAGAAATTCTGGTAAATCGTGAGTCTGGTTATACTGCATTTCCCCATGTAAAATCATTTATTTTCACTGTGCGACTCTGAAAATATCGACCGTGGACATGTGGTATTCACAAAGTATTCAACTACTATGATATTAGTGCAATATTGTGGTCCACCAGGCATAGTATCGCATTGTGCTGTAAATGCACAATGGAATAGTATATGCGAGATAATTACGGCATCAAATTTACGAACAGCAAAGTTGAGCTGCGAGTGAATATGTTCACGTGTATTTATTTGTCAGCTGACTCCCCTCTCTTCCCTTCCATCCTGCGCAAGGACACTCTAGACAAGTTATGTATTACAGACTTTTACATGTATTACAGAGTGGATTACAGTATCCACTCTGTAATACATAATGATGTATTACAGATGTTTCACTTCTATTATCCGTTTCAAATATGTTTGCGACCGAGAGGCAGGCTTTAATTTTTTGGGGGTGAGCGAAGTGAAAGTCGCTCGTCACATGACTTTCTCAGAGTGAACTAGGATGCAGTAGGCGTGGCCTAGCCTCTCGAAAATTCAGTCGCTCTCAGACCTCCGTAGTGTGAACTTCGTGTATCTGCTTGCTGTGTTGCCAAACCTCATGGCCAAATCTGGTTCGTGGTGTTCTGCACCACGAAGCTTCTGCTGGGCTGCATGTGTACGTCATGCAAAAAATTACAAATAGAAGATTTTGATAAGGAAATTACACGCGACGAAATTCTGGAGCCGATCGTTATTCAGTTGCGAGAGAGCGATAGCGAGGGTGATGATGACGAGGATGGCAGCGAAGCTGAAGGAGACGAAGTTGCCTTGGTCACTCCATTACAGTGTTAATGAAGCTAGGAAGCCTAATATTGCTTGTGTTAAACTGGTGAATACATTTTTTATTGAAAATAAAAAAAAATACTAATCGTAAAAACATTTGTTACCATCTCTTTGGAAAAAACTATTTTAGGACTTGAATAATATCGAAAAAAAGGGTTGTATTCGTTATCCTATTCCAAATTTAAGCCTACTCCTGCTGCTACCATTTTTGTGAGTAATAACATTCCCCTTTTCGCATTCAGGTATGCTTTTCTCAAAATTCCCCCGGTGAATCAACCAGTTGCTTTAATTCCACTACCTGCCTGTTTTGAAGGAATTTGCATTCCATTCTTTGTCTCAAGGTATCCTTTATGTTCTCTGCACTCCACCTGTGAATCGACCAAGTCTTTAGGTCCACCTTTTTCCATAATGACCCGCTACCATACCATGTTGCTACCATACCCTGGCCTTTCCCATTGTGTGTCCCGCTGATTTCACGGCTCAAGTAGTTTGGGACAATGACATTGGCAACGTTGAACTCGTGCCTCCCCTCTCGAAGGCTGTTCCCCACCCCCTGGCAGCGAAGACTTTCGAATGGCTCCGGACCCTCCCGAAACGCACCCGCCCCTACAAATTTAAGGCCTGCCTCTCAGTCGCAAAGATATTTGAAACAGATTATAGGACAAGTAGGCACTCTAGGCTCGTCTACTGCCCAGCAACGCGCGCAGAACCCCTCCCCTCCATTCCCTCATCGAGTTCCCCTTACACACTGCGAGCCTTCCCATTCCACCCGGGACTGAGTGGGGGGAGACCCGTCGAGGCGAAACTGAGAGCTAGTGAGCCACCTTAATGATGCACTTATGTATGTAATGCAGAAAAATTATATGGTATAATAATATTTTGGGATCTCAACATTAAATTTTTTTAAGGACACTCCAATGAAGGGTGATCTCCTAAATCTGCTGACCTCTTATGGCCTTCACATTGTAAATATTGATCCCATTAGGATAACCCTAAAAACTGTTTCCCTCATAGACTATGTCATCTCCAATATCTCAACTGTGGATTTTGAGTGTAAAAATTTTAACTCAGGCCTATCTGACCATTTTGGAATTAGGCTTGTGAATTTTTGGGAGGATGTAGAAATGGGGGGTATGGGGATGGGGAGGGGTGAGAAGGGAAATATTATGCCGGGTGAGACCTTCATTTGGGCCCTTCTCGTTTAATAGTGTGACAATTTCGTTAACGAATTTTGGGTTAGGATCATGGGGTACAGGAAGAAATGTCCAAAAGTTGTCCGAGAGCCTCATTAGTGCAATCGGAGGAATTAAGGACCACAACGGTGGATCCTTTGTGGGGTGATGACAATGTTGGGATTAGAGGTGATGTTATGAAGAGCTGAGATTTCAGTGAGACTGAGTTCAGGGAAAGAAAGATTAGATTTAGGTTTAAGGGAGTTGATGAAGGTGGGATTGGAAATCTTAGAGAGAAGGAATTTTTAGAATCCATCCAATGTCCAAAGGATGGAAATATATGGGTCTTATATACATATCAACATATCTCCTGACCAATAAAACTATTATTATTATTATTTGTAAAACGAATCAGCAAGGGAATTTCTTTGCCTGAACCAAATATAATGATTGTATAAAACACCAATAAAAAATAAATATTTTAACTAATTAATCATACTACGCACCTCTCCCAGGTCCATATGTTAAGAGTATTATGATAGCTTGAACAACAAGAATATGAAGTGTGCACTGTTCTCCAGTAGACCAAGTGACCAGAATCTGGTCCATACTCTCTGACCAGGGGTAGCATGGTTCTGATCCATTGGTGCCTGGTCCACCACCATTGCTTCTTCTAAGAGCTCCATCTCGTCTTACCTATGAAGAAATAATTGAGAAACCTATTTACCTAAAAATGTCAGCATTTTCATAATTAAATAATGCATTGAATATTACAGACATAAAAATTTAAAACAAAACTAGTTCTCAAACTGCAATGATACAATGAACCTCTTACAAAAGAATGATTATTTTTGTCCAAAAATTACTTTTTTCCTCTTAAGCCTGCCTCCTTCTGTCATAACCTGAAAGCATGATGTTTAATAAAAATTTTGTGTTAATTGTGTGTCAAGTTAAGTGTTTATGTACAACATTTTTGACAAAATTATTGACCTACATGTTGATGGAGGCTTCTGCGGGGAGGAGCAGTAGCCGCATCTACTTTTTCGGGTTGCCCTCCACGTTGATTCATCTTCGAGAGGACAGTTTTGTCTTCACATCACACCTGAAGATGCTTGCTGCAACGCCAGCAAAACTGTCATCTTGAAGATGAATCGACAAAGAGGACTACCCAAAAAACTAACTGCACCTTTGAGCTACATATGTGTAAATATCGACACTATTCATGACCTTTATTGCCATGAATTTTTTTCCTCTTAAAATCTTACAGTAATCACAATTATTGCAAACACATCATCCAGCTATTCAGATGAAACTAAATTCAATGTAATAGGACTAACTATTCATATTAAACTAAAGGCGAAGGCATGTGGAAATAAAATCATGAATCAATAATGAATATTATTATCATAACAGCTACCCAATTTTAGTTTTCATCACTGCTCCTTACTTATTGTGAAAAATTCACATCATCACTTTCACTGTCCCACATCTCACTGTCTTTGTTTCCATTCATGTAATTTGAAATATAACATTCCTTATATCTTTTTATGACTATGTCCTCAGGATTTATCTTCCACGATGCCTAAATTCATTGACCAATCTGCATCAATTCCATTTTTTTATTCTTTTCCAATTTCATTCACAGTTACTCCTCATAGGATCTCAAAGTATGCAGGTGTCTGGTATGCATTTCCAGTTTGTCCCAATAAATAAATATGTTTTTGAACTCAACTGAATTATATACCTCTGAAAGCTCTCCAGCTTATCTTCGTTTGTACATATCAGGAAGAGTTCGGAAATAATTGTACTCCTAATTAATTGTCTATATCTGACAAAAAATTCCTCCAACCATCCTCTATTCACCATTCTTGCACAATTTCTCTTGGTTTTTCACTAGCACATCTATGTTGAGATTGCAAATGTATCATCATCACTATCATTGATCACAGATGTATGAAGCCAGTTGTTCAGGGTATTTTGCACTTTTACCCCTAAATGCTCTTCTACTTTTTTTGCCAATTGCAGTTTCTCCTTCATCTTTCTCCAGGCTCTGATACACAATTCAGATACACCATATTCCCTTTCTGCAGTTCAATTTCTTAATTTTTTGGCCTCACTTATACGTAGTTTTGCACTCGTAGGATATGATTGTAATTTCATTTCAGAATTAATTTTTGTGGTGATGATTGCAAACTATTTCACAATGCTAAATGATTTTGTAGAGGCTAACTCATTTACTCCTCTCACACAAGAGAAAGGCGCGGATTGTATAAAGGTACAGACTTCGAGTATACAAATCTAACCACTGTGAAGTAATTCTTGGTCATGTCTTTGCAATGTAGCTTTATGCGAATAGTCCCGCAGATTTGTATCTCCGCCATTCTCTTGCTGTGATGTAGTTCGTCAACATGCCTAATGGATCATCACAGTATGGGTGTCAAACACTGTATAGCACGATATTCATGGTATTCCAGCTCTTTCCTTTAAACATAATTATTAGATACCTTGAATATCGAATACTTTCTGATATTTGAGATATTCAAGTATTCGCTGGTAACATTCACACATCTCTACACACTTCTCAAACCCACAAGTCAAATAGCTAAAAAACAGTTAAATATACACGGGCTAAAAGTATTGAGAAATGAGACATGGGTCATAAAGAAACCACTAAATCATAAAAAATCTCTCAATTACAAGCCTATTATTGAAGATATCTAAAAACAAGATACTTAAAATGATGCTAGAGGCAGTACCCAAACATGTAACCCTCACTTCAATTAGCAAATTAAGGTTGGGTTCTAAATTTGTGGCCACATTCTTCTCAAAGTAGTGGGACTAGTACAGTTCAAAAAGGAAATTCCACAATTACTTGGGCATTGAGAAATTTCAGATATACAGTAAGCACACACCTTCTCTAAATATGAATGGAAAATGACACTTAGGGCATGAAGAGCAGCAGAGCCAGGAGTCTCTGAGCCAGGCTCCAATTCCCGACGAGGAGGTTGATTTAAGTGGCATTCTTCCCCAACAGGAGGTAAAACAGCTCCAATAATTGTACTTCTTTCTACAATGAGTTGCGCCATATCCTTAGAAAAAAAAGAGAGTACCTTCAGTAGTGTTCTATTTTTTTTAAATTAGAAGGCAGAAACTACTCTTATAATTAACACGTTAAGTTGTTCTCACAAGTTCTCACTTTACCCTTAAAAATGTACAATTTTAACCATCATATTGAAGATTAATGTTGAAAATATAATACAATCTCAATTTATGCCTACTGCCAGTGAACCTGATGGATTCAGATCTCAAAAGACGCTCTAAAGACCCAGGTATGCTGTACATAATACCATAGAGTAAATATAATATAGAGGGCTCACCACATAGGGAAAAACAGTTATATATTTTAGACGTAGTACTGGAAGGTTTCCATAGATGGAATTTTTCACATTGCGTCACAAATGGTATTTATTGCTTCCATTTCTTCTGTTTTTCTTGTTGACTTACGCAGCAGGTAACACATACTATTGTTGTAGTTTTTACTATAGTTGTACCCTGCAATCAGCACTAAACAAACCTGTTAATGACATGGGCTCTGCAATAATGTCCAAAGAAATGAGCATGCTCTTTTGCATGAAGGAAAAGGCAACCAATAATTTAGTTTTTATGGAGTTTAGGTTCCAAAAGTAAGAACTTCTTTACTAATTCAAGTATCGAGCTTGCGTTTATTTCAGTTAACCTCAAAAGTAAAGAGCAAAAAGCAAACAACAATGGACCAAATTATTTATATAAAAGTTGAAGCATTAAATTGCAATCTCAACAAATAAAATACCATTAGAGAAGGAATTCAATAATATTATAAATGTTATCTTTGGTGAGTTAATTATTAATACAGTGGGGTTTGCAAACATGTTTATCTCAATGGCATGATATGTTTTTAAAAACTGATACACTAATAATTATGAAATATAATATTTTTTTTTAGAGAAACTATCAACAGCGAAGGGGTGAATGGTCAGAATTTGGATATCATCTTGGTGAAGAGATGTATTGGGGAGTGGTTTAAGGGAGAAAAAGCATCCATTAGAGATTACATACCCTTCATCATAATGAAGTAATATTATTATTATAAGTATTCTACCGGTGAAGGTAGGTTTAACTGGACATTTAATTCTTCCCACCCCCTAAATTTCACACGATGTCCCTCTTCAGCCCCTCATACCTTCTGCCACCTATCATTCCATCCAAGCTACCCGTTCTTCTTCTCCCTCTTCCCCTCTTACCAACACTCTTCCCTCAATCACTCCCTTCAAAACACTATCCCCTTTTATTACCTTTTCCATCCACACCTTCTGCCTTCTCCTAATTTCATCTATCAAATTTCTTTCCTCTCCTACCAATTCTAGCACTTCATCGTTCGTCTTCCTTTCGACCCACTTTATTTTCTCCATTCTTTTCCACACCCACATTTCAAAAGCCCTAAGTCTATTTTCATCTTTTTTCGCAAAGCCCACGTTTCCGCCCCATATAGTGCAACGCTCCATATTAAACTTTTCACTAGTCTTTTCTTCACTTCCCTACTCAAGGCCCATGTCATTAGCTCACGCCTACGAGTAAAGGCTTCTTTTGCCAATGCAATTCTCCTTCTCACTTCAATGCTGCTATACCCTTTTTCTTCCAGCACACTACCTAGATAGGTAAATTGCTCTACCTGCTCTAGCTTCTGACCTCCCACTTTTATCGTTATGCTGGCTCTTTTTGTTCTTGAAAACCACATTACTTTCGTTTTCTTCTGGTTTATCTTCATCCCGTATCTTTCGCACTGTCCCTGCAACGCATCCAGCATTTTTTGCAAGCCACGGGGAGACTGGCATACTAGCGCTTGGTCATCCGCAAACCTCACTGATTTTATCAATTTCCCCCCGACCTTCACTCCAGCCTCCAGTTCATCCCAAGCCCTTCTCACCATTTCCTCCGAGTATATGTTGAAAAGTACCGGTGATAAAGGACAGCCCTGCCTAACTCCCCTCCCTATTGTTGCCCAATCCGATTCTCCATCTGCTACTCTCACTTGCGCCTTCTGCGCCATATATAAATTCCGAATCAGTCTCCTGTCTCTCCAGTCTACTCCTATCTTCTGCAATATTTCCATTAACTTGTCCCACCTCACTCTGTCGAACGCCTTTTCGAAATCAACAAAGCACGCGAATACGTCCTGATTGTATTCTAGGTTCCTTTCCACTAGTATTCTCATCACTGCAATCGCATCCCGAGTGGCCCTCCCCTTCCGAAATCCAAACTGATCCTCGCCTAGGAATTTATTTGCTCTCTTTTCCATTCTCCTATTGATGATTCTAAGCACTACCTTTGCCGCATGAGAAATCAAACTTATCGTTCTATAGTCTTCACATTCCTTTGTCACCCTCTTTTTCGGTATAGGTATCAGCACGGTTTTTACAAAATCCTCCGGCCAAGCCCCCTCCTCGTATATTTTACGAACAAGTTCATAAAATCTGTCCCTTCCTCCTTTTCCTAGGTTCTTCAGAAGCTCAGCTGGGATGTTATCAACCCCCACCGCTTTTCCTGCCTTCATTTCTCGCAGTGCCTTCTCTATCTCACTATCCAGTATTCCGGGGCCCACGTCATCCTGATCTACGTCCTTTTCCTCTTCTATGTCCAAGTTGCTAGGCCTATTTTCGCTATCATACAGTTCCTCAACATATTCCCTCCAACGACGTTGGATCTCCTCTGGCTCCATTGCTAAATTTCCCTTTCTGTCTTTGATGCACGGGACCGTTTTCCATTTCTTATTTCCCGATAACATTCTAACCTTTGAGTACAGACTGCCTATTTCTCCTTCTCTCTGGAGTCTCTCCAGCTCCTCGCATTGCCGACTCCACCACTTTTCTCTTGCTCTCTTTGTATCTCTCCTAAGCCTGTTGTTAATCTCCTTATAACGCCTTTTGCCTAGCTCTGTATTTACATTTTTCCATTTCCTTCTTTCGTCTATCCTTTCCATCATTTCCGCTGTTACCCATGGTTTCTTGATCCTCCTAGTGTCTACTGTTCCTATTGTTTTCTCCGCTGCTTCTTTTATGCCCGTCTTTATCATTTCCCATCTTTCATCTATTGTTCCTCTTCCCTCCTCTTCCCTCATGCATCTATCCACAATCTCCTGGTATTCCCTCCTCTTCCCTCCAATCAGTGCTCCTACATCCCACCTTTTTATTTTCCTTCCTACTTTCAACCTCTTTAGTCTCATCTCACATTTCATCACCACCAAGTTATGGTCGGAGTCGGCATCTGCACCTGGGAAACTATGCGAGTTCTTTACACTATTTCTGAATCTTTGCCTAATCATGATGTAGTCTAATTGGTACCTTCCAGTATCCCCCGGCATTTTCCACGTGTACCTACGCCTAGGGTGGTGTTTATACCACGTATTTGTAATCACTAAATTATTCCTCCTACAGAACTCCACTGCTTTCTCGCCCCGGTCATTCCTTACACCCAGACCATACTCCCCTACTTCACTTCCGTCCCTCCCTTCCCCTACTACAGTGTTCCAATCTCCCATAACTATTAGGTTCTTCCTGCCCTTTACTTTCCCCATTACTTCTTCCAACTGGTCATATACTTCGTCAACTTCCTCTTCTCTATGCCCCCCTGTCGGCATGTAAACCTGTACTACGACTACATTTTCCGGCTTAGCTTTGATTTCGATGGCTAGTATTCTATCGCTTACCTGTTCCACATTCAACACCCTTTTTCCTAATGTTGCATTCAATACGACTGCTACTCCCCGCTGGCTCTCTTCCCCTCCACTGTATATAACCCTGTACTTTTCACTCCAGAAGTCCCCCTGGTCTCTCCATCTTACTTCGCTTAGTCCCAACAAATCGATCTTTCCCCTCTCCATTTCACGCTTAATGTTCTCTAGTTTTCCTGCCCTTAACATAGTCCTAACGTTCCATGTCCCGATCCTTAGCATTGCTGCTCTCTTCTCTGGTTTATTCTTCGCCGCCGCTGCTGTTGCCGCTGCTGCTGTCATTCTTTTCGTGCAAGGATTTCGTGAGATGACGACCGCAGAGTCCTTGCTTACCCTGCTGCCGGGCACGACACCCGTTCCACTAATTTGGTTCCGGGCCCCGTAGTTGCCAGGATTCAATTCTCTATTGTTCAAGTCCATTGTGATCTTGGGAGAGTTTAATTGAGGTGGTTTCCCGTTGCCTGCCTCAATAGTGTTTTTAACGTGACACCATCACTTGTTAGGCCGCCCCACTGGGGTCAGACGCCTTCTCACAGCCGCCTCACTGAGGAACAGACGCTGCGAGTACGGTACGTGGACTACCTTTCATCAGGCTCCTACCCTTCGACCTGTCTGGCATGGGTGACCCTACCAGGAGCAATATTAGTTACTCCCGCCAGTGTAGCTGTAGGGGTCACGGGAACACGCAAGCCCCAATCCCACCACGACAAGGCGTAGTCCATGGGGAAGGGGAAGTAATATTAGGTATTGTTTAATAAATATTGTTTTTATTTGGAAATGATAGACGTTTTGTAATAAGTAGATGCTTAATGCGGGTAAATTTGAGAGACCCATTATTCATCACTTTCATGAAGAAATGAAAACCTTTTCAATGTTTTCAATTTCATGTGTTTTTCAACTTAATGTTCTAGACCACCGACTGCCCTGTGATTTATTGAGAATTTTCACTCAGGCCTCATTTTCCTTATCTGGTTAAGAGACAGGTTGTTCATCCAAAAGTAGAATTCATGTACATTAACAGGGATATTTATGCAAGTGACATGCAATTATTCTGCTGTGAAACCAGTACCTTGTTGTGGACTAACCTAACTTAATTTTTGTTTATGCAGCATGGTTGAACAATGCCATTTTCATCACTCTTCCATATTTAACAATTTATTGATCCTGATGCCCCTCTAATGCTAAATTTAGTTGTAGATTTCCCTCTTCCCATACTTCTGCCAATCGTGTTAGTGTCCATAGGACACCCCAAATTTGAATTTAAATGTTTTCTTGAGATTTTTATTCAGCAAATTTATTTAACAATGAAAAATGCTTTCTTATTGTCATCCTAAATGATGATGGGGGAAGGCGGTAAAGCCTAATTTAAACAACCAAGGAAAAAAAACTCCCAAATATGATTTTTAAATTCCCCAACAGATGGCGCCGCCACCAATTAATTAGAACTAGTTCTATACCTGACCGCTAGAGGCACTGGTGTAATGTAAGCACCTTACGAAAAATTGAGGAAATTTGACATAATTTCTTACAAATCACTTACCTATTACTTACGTAAGTGATTTACCATAATGTAAGTAACTTACTTGCTACATACGTAAACTTTACGTAAGAAACACATAAGACGCACACGTTGTGCTGGCTGGGATATAATGAGCCCTCTATAGTATACTTACTCGATGTTAATATTAAAGAAGCACCTATTATTTCTATTGTGCACCTACCAATTTTACCAACACCAGCTGTAGAAGATTACTTCATTGTTATGGTTAGCTAAGAAATGTTGCACTAGTAAGTTTCAGGGGAATATATACCGGGTTAGCATAGGGTAGGCAAAATTTTCTTTGTGAGGAGGGCAAGACAATCTTTGCAGGAGTTAATAATTAATTAATAGTAACCTCAAACAACACTTGTAGCCAAAACTTTTACTCTTAACCAGCATGCAATATATTTTTAGCCATATTTTAGGCAACTAAAAATTTTTAACTTACCTTGCCTGTACATTTATTACCTTTGTAATTATGTTAAAGACAGCATAAACCAGCTAACCATTAATGCACAAATACATGGACATAACACTCCCCACAGAGGGGAGGTGCATTTGCATCACCATTCTACCACAATGTACAAAGGAGTCCATTTTATGTTGCTACCAACATTTTTAACCATTTACCATCTAATCTAAAAAATTTTAAAAACAAACAAACATTTTTTACTTGATAAATCTTATTATAATATGAAAGACTTTTGGAAGAAAATTTTGGACGTGGCATCTTCTGACTGTCTTGAATCTCTGTTATTTTATTTTTGTTCTGCCTGAGTTTTGATTTGTCCTATCTTTTGCGTAGCAAAATCTTTGGATTAATAAACAATGAATGGATGAATGAATAGAATACATCAGCACCAAAGTTTTGACCACTCTTAAGTTAATACTACAGCACAATTATCATTTTTCACAGAAAATGCTAAAACTCTAGAGAAGGATCTTTTCTTAACTTGCCCTCCTAAAATGATGAACCTACAACCTTAGGCAAGGAAAAACCTGCCATGAACGTTGTGAGTATAATAGTGGTATTTTTACACCAGTAAGCAATTAAACAAGAATGTCCATTGGCAATAAGCTCATTTATAGAATAATCCTCACTCATTCATATGGTTAATCAATGCTCCAATTAAACTCTTTGTTCCCCAACTTTTTTTCCTGCCTTAATTAGCAACATGTAGTATTAACAGAGGTTAACTTTGAATGTCCAGAAAATTACCAACATGGGTGCATCTTTTATTAAGTTAACTCTATATGGAAAGAATAAGAATCTCCCATTATGAGACTGATTAGCACCAAAAAGGCATAGCACAATATTTTGTAGGAGCATTCTGAATTTGATATCATTCCAGTTTTCACATATTCACATGTGAGGTAGCTTTAACTCTTTCTGTTCCAATTGGTGTTCTTCCAGCATTTTCACCAGCTCATATTAATCTTAAGTGGGAAATAGGTAGGGCATTCACTTGTGATTAAAATATAGTTTTAAATGAGAAAGCATTATAAATTCTGCAGGATCTGTAGGCTTGAGTGTGTCTTTCCTTAGGAAATCATCAAAGAAGCAAGAACACCAGAGTGGTCATGCAAATGAACGAAATATATGTCAGACCTTTCCGACATCAAAATGGAACAGGAAAGTCATAACGTCAGATGAGGTCTGACATAGAATTGGACAAGGTTGAATGAAAACCACAAATGGGACTCTACAAAGTACCTTTACGGCTTTGATGGATGATAAATTAAGAATTGGCTTATGATAAACCTTGTAAATTGGAGGGGTGGGTGGAGGCCTTCTGGAGCCCCCTGGCACTTAGACCTCTTTAGATCCATTGTATCGACCCACATTTAACCTGCCCACCACACGTAGACAGGGGACAAGAACACCACGGTAGAGATATGGAAGGGGGACACCCATCCAACCTCCGTCCGGGCCCAACGTTGCTTAACTTCGGTGATCTGACGGGAACCGGTGTATCAACGAGGCTAGGCCCTTGCCCAATGATAAACCTTTATAATATGAGAAAAATGAGTAGTTTACTACCAGGTTTAAGAAATTAATTTACTTTTTGAGTGCACACCACTGTATTTACGAAGTTCCTTCTTTGCCATCAAGTAAATGAGTGTAAAAAGGGTAAGTACAACTGATAGTTGGCATTGGTACGGTACTGAAACTACTAATGCACTAAAATGTTTTTATGAATAACAATAACTAAAGCTACAGATCTCACTTACCACAACTACATCTGACATCTCGCTCAAATCATCATGATTTGCATTCATGGCTAAAAACTGAATATAGGCATCAACCAATGTGGGGTCATTCTCAACTTGACAAGCCTGACGGAGTGAATTTACCACCACTATGCGCACTCTTGGGAAGTGGAGGAGCTGTGGCAAGCGACACAATAGCCAATCTTGTACGGACACCCTGGATGCAACACCAGCTATCCCCCTCCCAGAGGGACTGATGTCATCCAGATGGCTAACACTGGAAGGAGCAACCCTCTGAGCAGCTAATGCTGAAACATTTGAGGTGTCTCCCTCTACTTCAATAGGCTCCTCATCCTCATGACCAACAGGAGTAAGCACCAATTTGAGACCCTGTAAGTTTAGAGTGTTTCGATATATTTACTGCTCAAGTAAGAGGCAATTCATCTATGACACATTCTCCAGGCATCTTATGACATGTTTAAAGAGTCCAATGAATAAAAAAAATTAATAAACAAATCATGAATCAATTTCATTCATCATTCAAAGGCACACAACCATGTTTTTATCTTACATAATTATATTTATTTAAATATTTGGTAATATAGGAGTCTGCTATCATGAGTATGGCTTTTAGCAAGAATATTTCCAGAGCCAATGATTTTTTGCCACTGATGTTCCACGAATAAAAGAAACGAAGATTTATCACTTTTGATCATTGTTCATTTCTGACATACGTACAAAACAAGTCAATGTTGCCATGATTCTTGTCCCGGTTGCATAACTCGCAGACTCAATGCCACATGAAAGACAAAGATATGTGAACTAACAACTTATTCTCACTATAAGTAATCACAATGAAAAAGAAATACAATATGTTCAGACCCACTTAATTATTTTCATCTACCTCAGGTTACACTGCAATGCCCTGAGAGTTATATTTTGTCTATCTTGTTGTGATGGGGATCAGACTGGTGTGGTGGCTAGCGTACTGGCTTCCAATCCAGAGAGCATGGGTTCGAATCCCAGCCAATGCTGATTTTTCATTGGTATCCTCCCTACTTGAGTGCATAAAGGATGTGGTGTTAAGCTGTGGTCCCCTTGGTGCCTTTTGTTAAAAGGTGGTTTCTCTCCACCTTTCTTCCATTCCCAGAAAACTCTTACCTTTACCCAGTTACCCACCTATCCTCTCTATTGGAATGGCCTCAGTTGTTGGTCGCCTCCCCCAAATAGCAACAACATCATCATTAGTCATTAATCCTCAGATTTGTTTGACTCAGCTCTCCACTGAGTTATTCTATCGACTAATTTCTTCATATTTACATATTTCTTCTCTTTCACATCCTTCATCACTTGTCCCATATATCTCACATGGGGCCTTCCTTTGCCATTCTTCCTGTTCACTTGACCTTCATCAGGCCATCATGTCTCATGATGTGGCCGATTAAGTTATCCCATCTTCTTCTTAGGGTATTCAGAAGACTTCTCTTTTCCCCATACCAACAACATCCTGCAATATTGTTGTCCTGGTGGCATAACTTGTAGACTGGCTAACAATATCACATAGGTGATGACTTTTTTCTATTTCTTTATGGAACACATGATTTTCAATATGTTTACCAATAGACTGCTATGAATACTCAATATTTTACCTTCATTCTAGCTAGCCACTATGATGCATGACTATAGGGATTCATAAAAATTCACATTAGTTATAACAAGAGGATCTTATAATAATGGAATTTGAGACATTTGTCAGCACTCATTCTAGCAGACTTCACTGTATAGCCAACAAATTAAGATTTTGATATTGATAGAAGATGATGTATATGAATATGATAGAAGATGAGATTCACAAACAAATTAATTATTTTGAATTTTCAACAATATGCACTTGAATTTCACTTGTATTCAGCATTCAGCACAAAATTTACTTTCTGTTACACTAAAATATCAAATATAGTTCTTAAATGTACATCCAAAATTACACACTAACCTTAATTGCTTGTGCCCTTGATGAGACTTGATTTGAACTCAAACGACGTAAGAAATATTCAAGGACTTCACAAGCTGATTGGGAACCTTGGACTTCCCCTTCTGTGTATCCTAGGCCCTCTTCAGTGCCTGACCCCTGAAGGAGAGCTTGTAAATGCCTCAGCAGCTGCAGCTGCTTATGGTGCTTCTCACGAGCCCTAGATGCTACTTGACCACCATCTGTTGCTCCTTCCCCCACAGGGGCTGTAGAGCCCTCCTCTGAACCAGCCACTGAATCCGATAGCAAAAACTCACACAGGCACTGAACTGGTAAGTGGCTATAATTAAAAGGCAAATTATTACATTAGGATGAAGGTAATGAATTGAAAAATGGGAAAACAATGAGTTGAATTAGAGATAAAAATTCAAATTACAAAAAAATATGGGAATTGATTTATATTCTATGGTTATAATAAAATTGAGAGTAAAACATCTAAATGGAATAACCAGAATATTCACAAAGAATCAATTAGGTGTCCCTATAAATCACTATTACATTTTCTTATATGTAAAACGAAATGATCAATTATCAAAGTACATTTTGCATTTCTTCTAGAACATGAACATATATAGGTACCTAGTTTGCATTTTTGCTGAAGATCCCTAACTAGAGATAATGATTCACAGGGAATATCTCCAGACTATGAGAACTATTCTCTTCAATTCTGCATGTAATAGGTATCATTTGGTCAATTTAGTTAGGTGGGGTTATGGTGACTGATTATTCAAAATACTCACCTGAATGCACCATCAGAACTCTCCACAAGGTCGGCTAACCATGGCATAGAATGAGAGGAACCTTGCCTCTGAATAACATCCAGAAGGAAGTCTGGACGCCGACTTCGGCACAATAAATGGCCCATTCTGAGGCTATTATTTAATGTTCGCAACTGCTCTAAAACACTGAGGGGTGGTTTCCGTGGTGTTCCAGTTGGGTCCATTGTAATTAACTGCCAGGGAAGATGCAATATATCAGCAAACCCAAATTGAATGCATTTAAAAGCTGGGTTACAGAGGGCCTGAATAATCTATTCTAACACAACTCTTTTCATTTTCATTTAATTCAAACTTCAGTAACATTATGGCCTCTTTTCCTCATAAGAATTATTGATTTTCATGACCTATTTTCCTTTTAACGAACAAGTAGGCCTCAGAACATCTCTGATTGATAACCTTAAGGTTCAAATTTAAAATACTGAAGATAGAGATCCAATGACAATAAGATATTGCTGGCCCAATCCATAATACAAAAAAATTGCATAATTTTTAGTTGCACTGGTCAGGAATGGTTATCCTTTTTTTAAATTAATATGAACGACTGGTTAATCATTTTCCAGAATGTCAATCTTGCTTAAAGGGCTACAAACATTCTTCTAATATCCTTTTCGAGTAGTTTGTTGTGTGATTACGTACATACAAATATTTCGACAGCATTTAGGTATATATTTAATTCTAAGAATCTTAAATTATGGTAGGCAATAATACATTTTTTAGCAACTTTAACTCAAGTTAAGTTAACTCAATTTAGTGACTAAAAAGAGTGCTAGTGATAACTATAATGTGACACCTAGTATGAAGAGAAAAAAATATGGATAAACCTTAGTATATTACCTGGGAAAGGAGGAGGCTGCTTTGTTCAGTAATGGCCATTTTGGTAGAAGCAGCAGCAAGGTGTGACTCGAATTCTAGTATTCGCTGCTTTTCAAGAGCAGCTGTCTGCAGTTCTTTTGCTTTTATTTCTTCAATAGTTTCACTTCCTCCCATTGTAGGTGGTGGGTAAGAGAAATGACTGCAGTTAAAAAGAAGAAACATGCCTTGATGTATTAATTCACAAGACCTACCTGCTATAAAAGTATGTCCTAATTAATAAGGACAAAATAATCACAAACTTGAGAAAGAATATTACTTGTGCTAGTATACAGCATGTTTATAGACATAACAGTCCTTTTATTATGCTAATCATACACCATGGCAAAAAATATTCAGGTATTATATTCATACCCAGATTAAGATTTAGACCTTATCAGAGGCATTATGTAAAGCTAAGAGTAAGAAAAAAATTAATTGATTTAATAAATTGAAAGTTTATAAAAAATGGAATCATTCAAACCCATAAAATAAACTACCAGAAAAATTAAATATCTGACATAACTTATTTATCACCAATTAATAATTAAATACAGTGGATACCAACTTTGTAATACACATTTCCATGAAGGTCCGAAGAGTTGGATACTTATCCCAAGCAATATTGCCAAAGGTAGTTGGGTTATGAGCTGAAATAATAAGCAACATCACCCATGCTTTCCAGTACAAGTTGGATATTGCTAACTGAGGAGGACAATACCTATGAAAAATATAAATACATGTATTTAGATTCCATTTCATGTCCAGAAACATGTAAAACAGTGCCCAAAAATACGTAATACAGTGCAAAAAAATATTATAAAACAGCTACTAGATAAATTCCTTTAGCTTTGAAAGCAGTTACTATTTAAAAGATACTTTTGCAAGAAAAGCATAGATAATGCACATGTCCTAGTTACAACTGATGCCAAAGGACTTTTAATACAAAATATTTATTTTAAAAAATTCAAAAATAATATTACATCCCCTACACAGCATGGGGAATTAAAATATATCAATATTTGCTCCAAGTAAATTGCCTCCATTAATCTTGTTGGCTAGTGAAACATGCATGTCTCTACTACGAACTAAACATAAAGTGGTTGTTAAACGATGTATGAGAACAGTTATCACCAATTTTCAACAAGATTATCGTGAATATGCTTACATAGAATCTTCCAACTTTGGTTTGCATATTTAAATGCCTTCTATCCTAAAATTAGCATTATTCCTATTCCTCTTAACCCTGCTGAAAATGCTCATTATATATCACATTTATTCACTTACCCTTCAAGCCTGGAGGAGATTTCAATGAATCCCATCTTGTATATCAGAGGAGATTTAAATGGAATTACTGATTTTCATTGATTTTTATTTAAAAAATTAGTCATTTATAAAAAATAATAAAGTAATTAATATAAAAACCCTAATTATTACTCTTTAAAAATTACATCAAAATTTAAAAGATCAAGAAATATTATAATGTATAAAAAATTGAGGTACGATGATACAAAGACAACATTTTATTTTACTCACAATTCATGCTATTTTATTTGTCCTTCTTCACAGATATAATTTAAAAATCTTCAACCCATTCCACTAGCTCTTGTGATGCCACAAGGAAACATGCCTCAAATTAACCTGTCAATTCCCACGGGTGCCATACGTCATCACAGCAGAGTTGAAACTGCTACAAACTGACTAATATGTATTTCTAAGTATTTCCTATTTCACGTTTAATTAGTTGAGTGTTTCCTCTCTTCTATTATCAGTGTGCATTGAGTTTTTCACCATTACCAATCCTCCTACCCACTGCTCTGCCAGTGGCCTTCCCTTAGCATTCAAATGTCAAGTAGATCGAGATAAGTGTGTATTACAAGCTGTCTTTATTACTGTAAAAATTGGATTGTGATGCTTTTGGTGAGTATAAGGGACAAATTAATATTGTGCTACAATGTAACCACTTGTAATGAATGTTTTCGAGATGTGTGCACAAAGGTTAGTGGTGCCAAATGGCACCGCTGGGTGTTCCACGTATAAACTAACTTCACTCAGTACCATTATGATTATTATTTCTAAAGTTTATTTGCAAGCCATTTCCCTCAACTATGAGAATATATTCACAGCTATAAGAAAAAAATCTAATTTTTGAATGATATCTCAGAAAGAGTTAAAATTATAATCTTGTTTATCTAGGAATGTAACCCTTAAAGAGTTTTAGATCTGCCAGAGGAGAAACAAATAGATAATGTCCACCAAATATTTGTCAAGCCACCAGCCTACTTCTGAGACTCTTATTTTCTAACAACTTTGTTATAAACGGGATTGACAACATCTGGATACCAAGGAAAAATCAAGGATATCAAGGAAAAGTGAATTTTATTTTTCTTGTTCAAGTAAGGAATCTTCCAGTTGAGCTGAATAGTAGAGGCTGTAGAGGAACAGGTACTATCCACTATAACTGACTGGCAAAAGGATGCTTCCTTATGCTAAAATCTGCTATTTAAAAGGAGCCACAGAGAAGTTATGAGTAATGCACTGACAAGAATGCATCAAATATGCTTGTTCAATGGGTGGATAATGGTGTTGTCATGGGTGAATCCACATACTATGGTGTACAACCTGTTTCCAATGTTGCTCAGTATTTGAGTGCCACCAAAAAGAAAATTGCTATGTCAAAACTCTTTGTGATTTATAAGAAGATTATGAGTGTTACCGATCTCATGGACTGAGGAGTAAATCATAATTGGGTCAGAGAGTGGAGTAAAAAATTATGGTGGTCATTTTTTGCCAGGATATTTGATGGGTGCATTCACAATTTTTATTGTTAGACACTGATGAGGAAAATGGGAGTGGATACAGCACAGTTGGAGGGAATGAGGGTAATTATCCAAACTTACTTCGTCAGATACGAATCTGCCCCCATCAGGGGAAATGTAGAGGAAAAATACAGAATGACTTGCAAAAAACATATATGATATGCTATGATGAGAAAATCATCCTATAATCCCCACTCATAACGTAAGCTGGCATAGAAGTTCCAGAGAATAGTGTACGTCACTAACGAGAACTCAATTTTTTAAATGCAAAGATGGACTTGGTGTAAAATGCTTTGCACCTTAAACCAAGTTGTGAAAAAATAAGAATATCAGTAGTTTTGAAAGATTTGGTGGACTTTCATTCCTTTGAAAAAGAAATACCCTCATAACCAAAAAGACCCTACCAAAGCCCAGAGGTGCCATACGGCAATGGGATGTATTTCCAGTTCTACTGAATGTTAGAAAAAATTAATGAGGATACTTAATTGCACATAAGAATCATAGCATAGAAAATTAAAATTTTTGAAACAAAAAAAAAAAAACTTTGGGTGCTGACGGGTCAGCAACTAATAACTTCATGAGATCATCATCTCATCTTCTTTGCCTTTCCTAACATATTTAAATTATCCTTCCAATATATTCAGCACTAAGCCCACATTTCTCCAATGTGATCCTCATCTAACTAACATCTTGATTTCTAGTTTATGCATTAATTTATAATTACCTTTGACTTCCTTTTGCCATATCCCTTCCTTTTAATTACCTCATGAACAATCTAAATCCAAGTCCCTCCCACTTAATCCGTAAAGCATCAAACAAGGACTGCAATACCTGCCCAACACTAGGGTCATCCCCAAGCCATACAAATTTTAGAGCTCCTCCAATATTTACTATCATGGCCCTGAAAAGCCTTTTTCATCATTTACTATACATAGATGACTGATGTGTACTTTGGTTGGACTACTAACAAACCAGAACAGGTTCTCTTTTGCAGAACACTATTGCCACCTAAACCTTCATCACCTTAGCCATACTTTTTGGGCCATATAAAAGTTTAAAATAAGTCATCTTATCACATTAATCTAAACTTAAAATCAAAATTGCTATCTACACTCTCCAAGACAATAATTTCAAGTGCCTGGGAAAAATAACAAACAAGGGTATACTAACAGTAGCCTTGTGCCCTTTTTAATAGCTGTCTCATTGAGTACCATCGTGATTGTCTTTCCTTGTCAACATGAATACAGTTCTTCCTCTTTACCAGCCCCCTGTTCATAGCTAAGGATAGCTTAGGTAAAAGATTGTAAGATTAAGAAAGCAACAAAGGAAAATAAGATGATGGGGCAGATATTATCCCAGCAGGCAGAAAGAGTAGTAAAAATGGAAACCAAGAACTTCCATGAAGATCATATTGCTGCTGTGTTACAATTGACTGACAAATTACAGGGAAATGATTTACACTTATATTCAAATCCTAATTAGCATAGCTATTGCGATTCATGAATTCTAAGTTTGATATGGGAGGGAGCATCACCGAAAATCTGGGCACAAGTCCAGATATACATGTCATTTTTTTTAAGAAATGGCTAAACATCCACATGAGATTACAAGAGAACCTTGAATAAAATTTTACAGGGAACATCCCAACTGTCGCAAGGAGATATGCAAACAAATGTGAACTCCATCCAATCTACCCTCTCTGTACATATTTGAATTGAATAATTATTTGATTACAGATTAAGTGCATGCTACAGCGACAAAGATTAATTTGTTAGATGAGATGCAATTTTAAAATTTGCATCTTGCGTAAAATTAATATCAAACCACTCTCTCTTATCACAACATGTACCCTCTTACAGTGAGTACAAACTGACCAAGGAAACCTAATTTCAATTTACATATGTTAATATACAGTAGAAGACCGATATAGTGAGTACGACTTATTGCGAGAATCGTGTAATAGCGAGTGATTGTCTTTCTACCACCAAAAGGCCTATGTTTTACATGCAAAATAAAGCGGATATAGCGAGGCCAAAAAGTTCCTTCCACGGTATACGCCCGGTATTACGACAGATATCTCTCGAGGGTGATACACCGCATAGCAAAAATAAACTATTGTATTTTGTATTATCTGCAAATTAAACTAAAAATACAAGATGTGTGCCATATCTACAACACCTAAAGCCAATTATGTCCAAACATTAGCAATTTACGGCCTTCAGTACGCTCTGCACGCTCCCATTTTACGTTCTTCTTTTCTTAGGCCCAGTCATCAGTGGGAGCGAAGTGGGCGGACGACGAGCAAGATGAGATTAGGAGAGGGAGTTAGGTCTAGGCATGGGCGATATTGATAATCAGGGCACAATAAGATATCGGGGCATGATGAGATATCGGGGTACGATAAATAATCACTATAAATATCACGATAAAATACGACGATATCGCGCCCCGATAAAATATCATGATATATTATCACGATAAAAGATCATGATATTGCGCTCGTTCAAATGTAGCGTAATCGCACCCGATGAATTATCGTGTTATTGCGCCGGTTAATCGTGTCGGAAAAAGACAGCCGTTGAGTTGGCCTTCGCTTCAGCTGGAGCAAGTACGTTTGAAAACTTACTATTCTGCTATCTGCTAATTCAAATTCTCAGTAGTTCTCTCACACTCTTATCAAATTTCAGTGGTCTGATAGTTGACGTACTTGCGTGGACAGATAGGTGACGTACTTGCTCCAGCTTAAGGGAAGGCCAACCCAACGACTGTCTTTTTCCAACACGATTAGCCATCGCAATATCACGATAATTCATCGGGCGCGATTACGCGATAATTGAACGAGCGCAATATCACGTTCTTTTATCGTGATGTTTTATCGGGGTGCGATATCATGATATTTTATCAGGATGCGATATGATGGTATTTTATCGCGATATTTATCGTGATCGTAATATTTATCATTTCCTGATAGCTTATCATGCCCCAATATTTTATCGGGGCATGATAAGATGATATTTATCGAGCAACGATATGTCCTCAATTTTAAAAACTCAAAATCAACTGATGGACGTAACGGTTAACATTCGAAAACTAGACAAAGCTGATATTATCATCATGAAATATTCGCAAAATGATCCAAAAACTTCCACAGTATACCTAATATTTTAATTCCGACTAGTTACGCTGTCTTTACAGCTTTCTTTGCGATCGGAAAATAGAATAACTGGAAGAAAAACACCGAAACTAGGGGAATTAATGTTTTATATAATGGAAAATGTCCTGTATCTTTCATGAAATATGTTGATATTCTACCAGATTGTGCCTGAAATGACTTTTTTGCTGTTTACCTTCATCAAATACCACGGAAACAAAAGAAAAACTGTAAATACGAACGACTATGAGAATTAGGTGGGTTTTTTCAACACCTTCGGATATAACGAGCGCTCGGTTTAGTGAGTGATTTCCGAGGGATTATGAGCACTCGTTATACCGGGATTCCACTGTATATAAAATAATGCAGAGCATAACCATATTCTCCATTTGTTCTGCAGACAAATGAAATCACTGATTATTATATTACTAAACTTAGTTGTATTTGCCAAAAGATCTGCAAAAAAACTCACCCTGGAGGTAAATTAATATTTTCTGGGTGATGATAAGCACTGAGGTTAAAAATGAGATCTATGATTTCCAATTTATCAGCATACAACATTGTGTACGGAGGATGTGGTAGATTTGTGCATGGACTCATATCATTAGCTGCAGCCAGTGTAGCTGCTCTTTTCACTAGTTGGTCCCCAAGCTCCAATGTATCTGGCGCACTTAATGGATGCTCCTGAAATTAAGATATATAAAACACATTTTAAATTACTTTTCAACAGTTAATGACAACCATGGATAAAAATATACCTTAACATCAGATAGTACATAAAAAATGATACAAAGGCAAATACACAAGTGTAGTTGTTCAAGTGAGTATTCATTTTGTTGACACATAGGTTATGGCACTTTCATAACAGTCATCTTAACTACCTGCACAAATATTTCAACATGACAGCTCATAAATGCAATCTGCTGCATAGGTCTCATTAAAAAGGACATTCATGTAGATTTGTATTAGCACCACTTCTTTACACAGTGTGAATCATTGAGTTACAATGAAACCACACTTTTTGTGTTCTGCTCAGTTATGTAACTCACTGTATTTTACTAAAAAACTCATAAAACCCCTCACTGAAGTTACTTTACACTTTGGACAAACACTCCCAAAAACCTATTACATCATTCCCCTGGCTCATATTGAATGTTCTTTCAAATAAACCACTATAACTTTTGTGGGAGTACGTTTTAAGGAGGTTCCACTATGACTCCCCACGTCAAAATCCCATAATACAGCCATATTAATGAATAAATGTCGATTCAGACAAAAACAGGTAACCTATAGTCTGTTAACACATGCAATGGTATTAATGTAAAGTCTGTAGGCACATACAAAATCATTGTATGAGTATGCTATTATATAGCACGTTGTAGTAGCATTCGATTTTTTACATGCTCTTTTAACTCACTTTGACCTTGGAACTCAGCTGACTCTTTGTTGCCATGTCTAATTTCCTACACTAAGAACAAATGCACATTTCTGATATTCCACATTCTATGTGGGTTAAATATGTTTTATTTGTATTAAAACTATTGGCTTGTAAATACTACTCTTTGTTTTGAATTTTTTCAAAAATTATATTTGGGAAAATGAATTGGCAATAATAACCCTAGTATTTTGCAACAATGGTGTTAACCCTTTTGCTGCGGCTCACTCTCCAGAAACCTACACTTCACATGCAGTGGAAAAGGACTGGTACTGCATCTATTTTATACCAGAGTTCAAGTAGTACTGCACTAAGGAAAAAATTCCATTTAAAATCTTGTTGTTGCTTGATAATGCATCCGATCACCCAACACAATTGGGAGGATTAAAATTTTTTAAATTCTTCAGCCTCCAAATACAACGGCACTTCGCCAACCCAATGATCAGGGAATCTTTGCGTCCTTCAAAGCTTATAACTTGCGCAAGACAATTACTGATGCTATTGCTGCCACAGATGGGAATGGTGGAAAGACACGTAGTGAGTTTTGGAACGGCTACAAATATGCACCATGTAATAAAAAACATAGCATCATCCTGGGAAGAAGTAACCACGATTCACAGTCATATTCGCACAAGGAGTTGACAAACAAAGAAATGATAGAGATGGAGTGATGCTGGGGCAGAAGTAGGGGATGGAGATAATGATGGGAGATCCCAAAAGGACGTGTTGGACAAAAACATGCTTTACAACTCAAGGATTGTTGGAGGTCTTCGAGTATATTAATTCGGCGGTGGAAAAACTTGAGCAAACGGATTGTAACATCAGCAGGTTTGCTAAGGTCATCAGGGCACTTGGCATGGCACAAGGTGCCATGTCTTGCTATGAGGAAATTTATTATGAAGATAAGAAGGCCTCCATACAAACCTCTCTGTACAGTTACTTCACGAAAAAGGTGAAGCCACATCACCATCAACCTCATCAACAGCTATTCATCATCAACAGCAACAGTTCAACCTCGCAGTGAGAGAAATAAAATGCCTGCGTGCGTGCCAGATGAAGTGTGTATGTTGGCGTGATTGTAAAGCGTTAATGTGGACGTCGCAGTGACCTAATCCTCTGCCCTCCTCTTATGAGAATAAACTGTGACAATGGAACCACCAGAGCCCTTAGTCAACTCAACTTAAAAGGCAAAAGATACAGTAATTATTAAAGGCTAGTAAATTACACATTACTAAATGGCTCCTTCAATGGCATGATAACATAAAAATTAATATTAGTCATCATTATAGTGAATTAACCTTAAGATACCGTGCTTTCACAAATCTGTGCAATTGGTCAATTCGGACTAACAATATTACACAATTTGGGGTGCAACTTCCAGGCGACTTTATCATTTACGAATGCAAATAAATTAAAGATAAAAAAGAATTATTGAATTTCGCAAGAAATAACTGAAGAAAATTGTCCGAAAAATGTCCGATTGAAATCTCTGGAACACGGACTTAGTTTTGGAGAACGGATTTAATTTTCGGCTTACGTAAATTTCGACTTACTAAGATCCATTTGCTGTTTATTAGCAATCTTATTGAGGCTTTCATCAAAACCCACAATAAATTGCTGGCAACTCTCCACATGTTCCATTTAGGGTTTCGTTCGAAATATAGAGATCATGAACAACTACTTTGTTTTTGTTGTTGAAAGCCGTTTAGATGAGCCGAAAGCACTCCGGTGAGAAATGACATGGCCACTAAGAACAAAAATTATATATTCACGGGATGGGACACTATTTCTGTCGCTGTTTTACATATTGACACCACCGAAAATTCCAGAGTCGATTACATATTTCCCTGAGATTTCCCTGATATTTCCAGTGAAAATAATATTCCCTGAGATTTCCCAATCTTCCCGGTTTTCCAGAGTGCTGGACACCCAGCTGCAATGAAATGCACGCATATAGGAAGCAATTTATAATTTAGGAACACCAGGGGGAGTGTATTTAAGCTGTACCGAAGTTCATATTGTGAACAATGAAAATTAATTTTTACCCAGACATTATGAAATCATAAAAATACATTAACTGAACTGGTGGACGATAACAGGGGATCATTCGTCAAACCGTCACACTGCATTAATTCGACAGTTTTACTACACGTTACTACAAAACAAAACTTAATGAAACTAGTTTATCACCTGAAAACAGCATTAAATAAATAAAATAATTTTGCTGAGATATTTTTTGCTGTTGGATAACTGCTTGCACTGGCCGACCAGCGAGGTATATATATATTCTCATGTGTTGTTCATGTTATCCTTAATTACTCTGGAATGTATATTTTATTTTACTTGGAAATGGGAAATGGATGCAAATTACAATATTACAAGATGACTCAAGGGTTTTCGGGTTTCTTTGCATTGGTTCATCCCTCTGGATGACTGTTTCATCGGCAATAGAAAATATTCTAATTGCTGCAAAGATTTCCATGGTGATTAGAAGATTACTCGAGGGTTTCCATTTTTTTCCACGTTGCTTCACCTCACTGCACAACAGTTTCACCAGCATTCCAGATGGCATCTTCAATTCCAAAGATCGCGTCCCATCAAATTTCATATATCTTCATTCTATAAATCTCCCATACCTTCGTACTACCTATATATTTCCTATACTTCGGACCTGAAGATGCCATCTGGAATGCCGGTGAAACTGTCGTGCAATGAGATGAAGCAATGCAGAAAAAAATGGAAACCCTCAAGTAAGCTTCTAATCACTGCAGAAATCTTCGCAGCAACTAGAATATTTTCCATTTTGGTGTAAATAAAAATACTGGTTTCATGATGCAACTCCCTCTGGCATAGCGAAACATCTAAGATTAAGTCTCTACAATGGATGCAATTATGAAAAATCGCAATGCGATTCAGAAACATGCTAGCTAGTGCAGACACCTGTCGAAAAAGAGAAAATGTCAAGAAATCATGGTATGAGGGAATACCAAATTAAAAAGCAGTTTCTAAGTTCTAGATCATCTAATATTGCCATGAATCGCTTCGTCATAAGAGAAAAGGCATTGCATAATGTATAAGTTTGAGAATTATGGAGTTGACACCCTCCAATGGTTGGTTGAAACATTGGTAGAAATAATTTGTAAAAAAATAAATCAGGACAACTCTATACTTTTAGAAATAATTAATAATATTGCTCCAATTCAGTTTTTCGGCATTTCTTATTTATATATTTACTTTATATTGTTAAAGTATGCATGTGAAACTGAAAATTGTCCTTTTCCCACTATTTGCATTTTCTCACAATTTACACTTTTTTCTAGTGGTCCCTACAAAAGCGTAAATAAGGGGTTTTACTGTACATACATTTCTGGTAAAGGAGAGGTACTATTCCTTGACTAAGTCTGAAACACATGTAAAATTTGTTTATACTCACATTAAGTATAACGTGTTCTATGATTTGTATAAATCCCACAGAGCAAATGAAAATTATTATTATTATTATTTAATTAGATACATTAACGTAACTTCCTTCTCTGAGTCTCTGGCTAGCATCAGGTTTTGTTGCCGTCATAATTGCCAGAGTGGTCGTGCCTAAGGGTAGCAACATCCAAACGTGAAGGAAGGTGAATGTGAGCTCCATCGATAGCCCATGAGTTACCAAGTTTCGATAGAAACTTCCATGCATGGGCTTCTCGGTATGCTTGTGGAGCAGGGTCTTTTGCTCTACATTGTTTATTTCAAGCTTTAACACATCCACCTTCAGCGACAAGATTAATTTGTCGCACGCTTCTCCACTGGAAGTAAGGTCCAAGTCCAAACATTCTGCTGCCCTTTGTGCCACCTGGAATAGGAGCACTCTTTTGCAAACACTCTCGTGTTTCTTTACGAGCAGCATAAGGGGGTCCATGCTGTGGAACAAGCAGCACTCCGTATTGAGGACTACTCTGTCATGAAGGCACTCCAGGCTTATCAGCCCTCTACCACCTAGCCTTCTCGGGAGATACAATCTGGCGACGGAAGACTTCAGATGAAGACTACAGTACATGGTCATCATTTTTCTCGTTCCCCTGTCAAGGTTTTGTAGATTGTTGACATTCCATTTGATGCAACCGAAGGTGTAGAGCAGTGTCGGAACCGTGAAGGTGTTGGTCGCAAGAACCTTGTTCTGGCCAGACAGGTCAGAGCTCCAGGTTCGCCTGAGAGTCTGCCTATATTTGGCTGTAAGCCTTTCCTTCACTGCTCTCACCTCCTGCATCCAGAGCTGGGGGACACTGAGATATTCATACGCTTCGTCATCATCAAGATGACGAATAGCGTTTCTGTCAACGAGCTGCATGTCTTCCTGGTCTTTCGAAATCTTTCCTTTTGCCAAGTGGATGGTTGCGCACTCCAATCCGAATTCCATTCCTATATCCTCACTGTAACTGCATACGGTGTCCAACTCCAAGCGCAGGTCTTTCTCGCTTGAAGCATCAAGCTTCAGGTCATCCATATAGAAAAGATGGGTGACCTTATGCTCCCTTTTTGATGGGACACCGCACATATATCCCCTACCTCATCTCAACTGAACGGACAGTGGGAGGGGAGATAAACAGAACAGGAGGGGGCTAAGGCTATCGCCTTGAAAAACACCATGGTGGTATATTACCAAATCCGTGTAGACTGTCTTCTTGCCAGATGGTATGGCGAAGCGCATCTTCCATAGTGGTAACAGGCGTTCGATGCAGGACACAACCTCTGGGTGGACTTTCATGTACCTCAGCATGGCTATAATCAGCTCATGAGAGGTGGTATCAAAAGCCTTCTTGTAGTCCAAGCAGCCCATTGACAGGTTATGCTTGTATTGACAAGCATCCTGGCTCACACACCTAACAATGAGCAGGTTGTCCTTGCATCCCGCAATGCCTTTCTTCGAGCCCCTCTGCTCATACACTTCCTCCCATACCGGTTGGACATGGCAGAGGATAAGGTCGTTCAAGATGGAAGTGAACACCTTATATACAGTGTTGAGACAGGTTACAGGGTGGTAGTTCTTCGGATCAGACAAGTCTCCCTTTTTCCATCCCTGAAAGGAACGATGTGAAGATTCTGGCAAGGTGTTTGTGCATGGAAGGGAACTTTTTCCACCAGACTTTATTCACTGCGTCCATTCCGGGAGCAATGAAGTTCTTCTTGCCAGAGAAGGCCTTCTTCACATCACTTTCTGTGACTGAGATGGGACGATCCATATCTGCTAGGTGGCGGCCACAGAACTCTTTAAAGTGTGCAATGGCTGGAGTGCCTTCGTTGAATGGCTTCGTGGTCTCATAAATGTCCTTCCAGGAATGTTCCACCTCTGGGCCAGTTGGTGATGTTTGGACAACAGGTGGAGGGGGTCGGAAGAGACTGAATGTAGAAGGTGGATTTCTCCTCACTGGTGTTGATCCTCTTGACCAACTTCTTCCTCGCCGATATAAGTGCCCGCACTCTATCCACCTTGTGCCACTTAAAGATAAGCAGCACTCTTTTGTTCAGTGTGAGATGTGCTCTCTGGATCGTACGAGCAATGCGCTTGACCTTTGGCTTAAAGGCCCGACTGGAGGAAAGGTAATTCATCACACACTGAAATCTCGACACCTGTTGTCTTGCCAGCATGATTTTGCCATTAAGCTGTTTAAGCCTATTTGCTGCTTTTGTCTCCCAAGTGGCAGACACTTGGGGAGAGGCCAACAGTGTGGCGGCAGCATGTACCATGCAGTCTATTTCCCAGAGGCTGGTCATTTCCATCAGGAACATATCCACGATGCCATTCATGTGGGAAACTGTTGGTCCCGCAGAGAAACTTTATGATATTTCCCTGCCTGGTAGTCATCTCATTGTAGTTTATCGTGCTTTCAAACTGCTTTAGTAGATCAGAATCAGCCTTCGGCTCGTCTCCCTTCACCAATAGATCGGAGAAAGCCCCGGCAGTAGGAGGTTCATCTGCCTTTGTAGGAGATAGAGCCTGGGCCGGTGGTGTACTATTCTGACCTTGCGGTTGGGGTGTCATTTTCTTGCGCATGTGATTGGTGTAGTCGCGCAGATTCTGCTGCAACAGATGGTTATATTCAGGATGCATCTCACACCACAAATAGTGCATCCTCGCCATATATCCCCTGCGACTTGACTCACTGGCAGCATGGCAAGCTAGAAGATCTCCCCTGAGGGTCTCCGTCCACTCCATGCGAGCTCCCTTTTTTGATGGCATAGATTTGCCACACCCAACTCTACTAGGGTCCTCATCCGCGAAGGGCTGGTTGTGGGTGGCGTTACTGGAATTCTTCGGAACCCAGGATTTCCACGAGTGGGGAGGTTAACCCCACAAGCAGATGGTCACCATTAGCTGTCCAAAGCCATTTCCAGGGATGCCACAAGGAGGCCAGTGGTCCATTTATGACCCCTTATTATTATTAAGGTTACTATTAAGTAACATCCACCTCTTGAGTCTCCAGCTAACATCAGGTTTAATTGCCGTCATAATGAATGGAAACTCAAGAGGGGTTTGGCAGTTTTTGTAGCCACTTCTGATGCCCATCGGATGAGTGGCTAAGCTGCTTTGGGATCGTGTGTACGCAGCAGATGGAGAAAACCCAAGATGACAACCTTCTGCATGCATGCTAAAATTGATTCCGCCTGTGCCATGCAGGCTGGAACACACTCGATGTTATCCTCCAGCGATCCCTTTACTCCACTGAGCACTGAGCACTGATGAGGACTACTAACTTAACAGAGTGTCCAGGGTACATCTGTCGAAGTTCAAACAGCAGGTCTTGATATTTCATCAGTTTCTCCACCTCCCTCGCATCCATGTTCGTTTCGGCAGGCACCGAAAACTCGATCACGTACATGGAGAGGGAGAGGTGGTTGAGGAGAATGATATCAGGCTTAGTCACCACCAACTACCTGGTGGTGGAAAAGGAATAATTCCATCAGATTTTACATTTATCATTCTCCACAATGGACTCAATCTCTCCAGGTGCATATGGCAACACAGGTGTTTCATCCAAGCCATAATGGTGCTGCAGGTGAAAATATAACACCCGCAGAGCCGCGTTGTGCTGAGCTAAATACGTCAACTAATCGTAGAAACTACAGCCAAAGAGTAGATGACTCAATGTCTCCGGCGGTTATTATTATTATACAATCTGAAAATATTAATTTTGAGCTATCAATTGAGGTCTGAAATCCTTAGAATTATCTCACTTCTATCAGTCACACACTTCTCTCTTCCCTTAAAAAAAAAAGACCACACAGTGCATGATATTGATAATATTTTTTATTCTATCAGCCACAAAAAGAATAATGCCATGGTCCAGTATCTATTTGCTTTGATCTGACATCCCTGACAGGCTGAGGAATTGGGCAGACCCAGACTGCCTCTTAGCTCAATCTGGCCAGCCTGTTCTTTATACCATACTGAGTAGCTGACGTCAATCTGAAGTCAATTGGTGAGTGCTAAAGACCATTTTCCAAGCAATTATGTGGTCTCTATTTCCAATGAATTTCAGGCCAGATTGAGTCTCTGTGGCTGGACTAGTTCCAGCTCAGATTATCCCTCCCACATCCCATGTGACCATACCAATTCTAGATCGGTGACTACATTTACAGATCATCTCCAGACCATATTGCACTATATTTCCAGACCAGATTGAACCCTGTGTACAGACCAATTCACCCCTCTGTTTCCAGACAAGTTTAACCCTACATGAACAGACCAGTTCCAGAACAAATTAACCATCCATTACCCACTACCTGACTAAATACCCACATCCTTGTGCCCAGATCAGTAACAGACTACACTGGTCTGGAACACTGTTTTAATTTCTTCCCAGTTACAGACTGGTTACAGATTTCTAAATCCACCCAGTTCCAGAGTAGTTACAGACCTAATATTTTTACTTGGTTTAGTCTTTATGTTGCATAATCTAACTTGCACCTACCTTGGAAAGGCCAATCACAAATATTCGTATCAAAGTGTTTTGTAGCACTGGCACTTCAGCAGCAAGGCGTTGCATCAAGGGTCGATCACTTTCAACAGGCCAGCTATCCCACTTATAATACTGCTCTGGCTGTTCCATGAAAAGTACCTGATTCCCAAATATATCCAGAAACAAGAGATTAAAATAGAGCATTGGATTTAACAGAAAATAACATCCAGTAAATCAAAAGAGTAGGCAATTTATCATTTAGCAAATTTAGTGGTAGAATTCTGAAGACAGTTCAGAAGTATATTTAAGTCACAAATTTACTGTAAATGCATAGCTCTATTAGCATGCATAAAAAGGGACATGAAGTTAATAAATGGTAAAAAAGCACCCAATGTACATGTGCGCTCCATGAATCAATGTGCCAAAAACCAACCATTGATATCACTGAGGTATCCAGATAATACATTGAAACACACATACAGTCAAGCCCATTTATAATGAAGTTAAGGCAGCGGAACTTTTACTTTGCTAAAATCAAACTTAGTTATATGTACGCAGGTCTTTTTCCGAGCCATATTTTAACGCTCATTATTGTAATGTAGAAGTTGCATAATATTCGATTAACTTGTTAAACACAGTTACCCAGGCATTACTGCAAGCCGGGGGACCATAATGAAAAAATCAAAAATGTCTAGCCACAATACAAAACCAACTTTGCATGAACATGACACTTTTTTTAACATTTTTCACAGTAGTATGTGCCATTGTGCAGCCCAAAATTATCTTAAACAAGTAAATTAGGTGGTGTAAATTGAGTAAATTACACAGCAGAGAGCCATCCACCTTGGTATCAAGATCAATCCACTCACAATGATGGACATTGGATGTGGCACACCATATCTGATGTCTCCTACACAGCACTGCACCATTGTGGTGGAGGGGACATTGCAGCTTCCTGCTGCTTGTCTGTGATTCTCCTTGAGGTTTATTTGTAAGTAAGACTTGTTTTGTCTACATTGTAGTATAAGAAGGAATGCACTTTTACCTATATTTTTCTTCTGATTTAGCCTCAATCACCAAGTACCATCATCTAATGAATTGCATTCCTCACTGATGGAGTGGTATTTGATACTGTACCAGTTTTTGAAACAATCCAATGACCCATTTCCTAGATGGAAGTTCTTACCTATGGCAATTGTGAACTTGTCAGCTTGTGCTTTTACTAGTATACCACTTACTGGAACATTAAAGGTATTGCTAGGGTGTACAGTGATCTGGTGGAGTCCTATTGCTGCTGCTTGCCACCACTGGCTCGTTGTGTTTACAATGAGTGGTTTTGTCACAATGCCTTGGCTATCAAGCTCAACGGCTAGCAACCAATATTCACGGCTTGACCACTCCTAAAGCATTTAACACATGGAAGTTGCTTCCGGCAGTTGCAGATGGTTTAACTAAGCATATGTAGTTGATTTTCCAGCAAAGAGGACAAGTACGGAAAAAAGTTTTCAGGAAGTGCAAATTCACATTCTGTCAACATCATGTATGTAACACAATAATGCTGTTGCACCACCACCACTGTGGCAGTGGGACATTGAATCCCTGATGAAACTACCCAGCTGCATTGTCCAATCATGACAATTGAACGGTTATCGGATGTGGTTGACACCTTACATGACACAATAGCAGATGATTGGAGAGTGAAGGCAGCATCCATGGAGATAGCCGAAGACAAAGAAGTGAAGGTGAGCTTATAACAAGGAGCAGTAATAGGGAGTGCAAGTTCTCCAGTTCACCAATGCAGTAGGAGACAGGAGTTGGGGAGCCAAGGGGAGCATATGAGCCATGCATGCATGCACAAAAATAGTCAGCTATAGACCTTTGTTTAAGATGTGATGCACAGAGATTTTGCAAAAATATTTAAAACAACTGAGGATGTAAAGAAAATTGGATTTCACCTCCAATCAGAAACCTTCACTAAAAACAGAGCACTGAAAAATACACAGTAATTATAAGTAGTGATGGATGGATCCAGGTTTTTTGTCCGATCCGGATCCTTTCCTGGGTTTCGGAACCTTAGTTTCAGATACTCGATCCTGAATTTCATTCCTTTTCTAATCCTAGATTTTTAATAAATATATAAATACAACAACAATAGAATTACCAAAAAACAAGTAGAAATATTGTAGAAAAAATTATCTTCCTATCATCTACGTGGATAATATTGTCATGGATCAAGATTTACAGATAGAATAACTATATTTTATTACTTCTAATTAGTGATGGACGGATCCAGATCCTTGCCTGGGTTTTGGATCTTTATCTTGGTTTCGGATCCTTAGTTTCAGATACTCGATTCTTAATTTCATTCATTTTCTAATCCTAGATCTTTAATTAATAGGTATATAAATACAGCAACAATAGAATTACCAAAAAACAAGTACATTTATTGTAGAAAAAATCAACTTCCTCTCATCTATTTGGATAATATTTTCCTGGATCATGATTTACAGAAAGTCGAGATACTCGAGTTTGAAGTGTTCTATCTCAATAACCTATTCGTCGATAGCAATGAAATAAACTGAATATGAAAGAAAATTTATTTCTACGTTTTGTGTATATCATCCATGATTCTTCACCATATTAACAAATTTTTGATTTGGCTTTGTATGAAAAAAAGCACGGTTTTTGGCGCTCAGATAATGGAAGCTCCAATTTGAACGATAATTTTTCAAAAAATTCTGAAGTTATCAACATGAGATTTCATTAGGTGCAAGATCTATCTTTTTTAAATGCATATGCTCAAGCAGAACCTTGTAACTATTTGTTTACTAGCCAAAAGTTGTTGATAAATAAAACTCGGCTATTTTCGTTATTTAATGACTTATAAGAAATTTTAAAGCACCGTAGCCATCGCATACACACACTGTTGACAAATATTATATTTAAAATAATGAAAAATTATTACCATTGTCCAGGTAGAAATTTGTTTATCCTTGTTTTGAGGCCCACTTAGCCGCCGAGGAAAAGAGGGAAGGGAGAGGAAAAAGCGTGAGCGGTTGCCTCTTCGACAGCTCGCGCGGTCAGTTGGTGCGGGGGACCCTGCGGGGATGTGAATCATAACAAACATTGACTTGGCAGCGCTGCAACGCTTTCTCTTTTACCCTAACATGGTGAGCAGCCCTGAGGACAGCTCTGCTGGGTTTAAAAATTGTTGAACAAATACAAGTCGATACGGGACAAAGTACTGAATTGTCGTAACTTTAGCATTTATATTTGCCAAAAGTGCATGTATTCGGCGCCTACTGTGATTTAAAATTTCGTAAGTCATTAAACAACAAAAATAACAGAGTTTTTTTATCAAAACTTTTGGGTAGAAAATAAATAGTTACAAGGTTCTGCTTGAGAATATGCATTTAAAAAAGATTGATCTTTCACCTTATGAAGTCTCATGTAAATAACTTGAGAAGTTTTTAAAAAATTATCGTTCAAAATGGTGCTTCTGATTTCTGAGCACCAGAAACAGTGCTTTTTTTCATATAAAGCCAAATAAAAAATTTGTTGATATGGTGAAGAATTGCCGATGGTATTCACAAAATGTAGAAATAAATTTTCTTTCATTTTCAGTTTATTTCATTGCAATCGACTAATAGGTAATTGAGATAAAACATTTCAAACTCGAGTATCTCGACTTTTTGCATGGACAGTATTTCTTATTACTTCTAATTAGGGATGGGTCGGTTCCACTTTTTTTCGGTTCCGGTTTGGTTCTTAACTTCGGTTCTCGGTTCCGATTCTCGGTTCTTAATTTACCACTTAATTTGCATTGCTCAATGGTAAGATAAGGTAATCAATAATCATTTTCAGAGACTGAATTGGAATAATTCGCGACTTTGAAGCATCTAAGTACACTATTTCACCAGGTTTTAATGTGAAGCCTCCACTTTCGGAGTGTGAGTAGGTTTCAAACTGGTTATCGCGCCAATTATTTCGGTACCGACTATTTTTGGCCTCGGTTCCAGTTCCGGTTGTAAGCTCAAGAACCGGTGGAACGGAGAACCGAAGAACCGAACCGACCCATCCCTACTTCTAATATAAAGATCACCTTCCTTATCACACTCTCATCAATTAACATTTTTGAAACCTGTACAACTATTCTTTAGAATGCAGTAAAAAGAAACATTATAAGTTCATTTTCATTATTAAAATTAATTTTCCAATTATTAATCAAATCCTTGAAAACTTCCAATTCCTTTTTAGAAACACAAAAAAATTGTAATGCGTCCAAGAGATCCCATTTATGGAATATCTGGGGATTCCATTTTTAAGACAAAAAAATTATTATATAATATTTCAAGCTGCTAAACTAGTAATTTTGCAATGTCTCATTAAGAATAACTTTTAAAGTGAAATTTGAGAATTTTCTACTCCTTAGGAGAGGTTGTGTAACTCTGATCTTGAAATGAGATTAGCCTTTTTTCATGCTACTATAAGCAAAATTTAAAAAATGTCTCGGATTTTTTCTCCATTCGCCCGGGTTTGCAAGAAAAAAGTAGAATGACATGTGGGGAGCATGTATTCTCCAAAATCAGGTAAGCCGACAATAGCAAAGTGGTGTAGTGGACTGCAGGTAATGAAGTTTGATTCTTATCGCTGTTTAAAATTTTTCTTTCAGGCTTGTATAAAAAACTTTATCATCCTTCATTTCCAACCTTTGTGTGTGGATACTTTTTTGTACTTCTATCGTTTAAACTAGATTTATAAATGTGTCACTCAAAAATACATTGTAAAGTTAATGTAATGATTCCACCATTTAATTCTGCAATAAAAAATTTTTCCAATCATTTCACTAATGCCAAATTTTATTATTTTTTTGAATTATAAATCGACATGAAATTTCTGATAACCTACTTTTTAACTGCCTACTTGCATTACCCTAGGAATACAGCATGGGCTGTATTCCTAGGCAGTGTTAAGGATCGAACTCGTGACTGCCAGTACACTAGCCCTCATTTTTAACAACTACTCTACCATAGGTTCATGGGAATCTGGGAATGTAGGCGACATGTGTGACATTCTGCTTTTTTTTCTCGCACATCCGGGTATGGAGTAAAAAGTCACGAGTATTTTTTTATTTTGTTTTTGTGGCACGGAAAAAAATCTCCTCATTTCGTGACCAAGTTACACAACCTCTCCTTGTCAGTATGGAGAAAAAAGTCACTACGAGTATTTTTTTATTTTGTTTTTGTGGCATGGAAAAAAACTTCTCCTCATTTCGTGACCAAGTTACACAACCTCTCCCTGTCAGTATCTACCATACGTACATTCCATTCGCATTTGCATGGAGCGCATCCATCACTAAGCTGTGAATTTTAAAATCTCCGATCCAGATCTGAATTTTTACTGTCTTCGGATATGATTTCCTTAAGTTACACAACCTCTCCTTGTCAGTATCTACCATACCTACATTCCATTCACTGGGCGCATTGATCTCTAAGCTGCGAAATTTTAAAATCTCCGATCCGGATCTGAATTTATTTGATCTGACTCTGGATGTGATTTCAGTAGCGAATGAAATGAAAGACACGTGGATCTTTGGATCCGACCCGACCATCCTTAATTTTGAGTGGTACATTTGTAAATATAATAAACAACAAAAGTATAATCAAGTGAGTATTAAGATGTAATGGTTTGAAAGTGAAGATGATAACATTTTTGATGCAGTGACTGAAAGAAAAAATTAAACTGCGATAGGGATTGAACTTCGCACAGTACATTAACTCTCATAGTCAGCCTGATCCAGGGTGAATGTAGGCTACCTGCATGACATCCGACGTATTTTTTTCTCGGTATACCGGGGTAATAGGGAAGAAAGTCAATTTCTTCATTTTGCTTCTAGTTGCACGGGAACATTTTCATCTAATTTTGTGACCTGAGTTACACATCCTCCTCTTGTCAATATCTACCACACCTACATGCCATTCACAGGGTGCTTCGGCGAAAATTTAAAATCTACCATCTGGACCCGATTTTACTCCGTGTCTTTGGATCCGAATCTGGAACTGAGTAAAATGAAAGATCCATGGATCTTTGGATCCCAACGGATCCAATTGGCCATAACTAGTTACAAGTGGGATTTTTAATGTGGTAAAACGACCTCATTTGATGGGCATTAGCCTTCATTTTGTTAAAGGCAGGACTTTGTTAAAAACAGAATAGGGCTTGACTGTATTATAGATATTTTCACTGCTATGGAGAGGCTACTTTCTTTTTAGGCTAAATCCATCTGCATTTAAGAACTAAAGGATGTCAACTACATGTATCACAAACCTTGTGAAGGGCATGAACAAACTCGGAAGATCCAGGTCTATACATTCTAGGAACAGTTTCATGAAGCCACCAGACAGCATCTCTTTGTATCTTAGCAACTTGCATTTGAAAACTCTGAAAGAAAAATTTTCAAACATTAATAAAACTCTAACAGCAAAAAGTGCTTAGTGCAAGCTCTATATTCAAATATTTTCAAGAAAGGAATACAGTCTGTACCTCACTCTCTATCACTGAGGCATAAAATATAATTAATATATAACTGATAGGTTCCAATAATAAATATACTCAAATTTTCACTGGCAGAACACTAGCTGAGAAGACACATTATCAAAACATTCAATACAGTGGGAAGGATGCAGCATACTTAAATATAAAATTCCATAAGAAAAATTTAAACAAACTTGATTGCCATTGACAACATTTAAAAATTACATGGTAATAAAGTGCCATTTGAATCAACACAAACATCACAACTCATCTGAAGTATGATAACCCAGTCCACACAATAAACATCCTTAAAATGCGATGTATTTGATGTATTTAGACCAGAAGATTATTTCAGTACCTGTATCACTTGGATTTCTCGGCGATCACCACGAGCCACCAAATTGACAGCTTCTCTGACATTAGGAGATACTGCCAGAAACACACAAAGTGCCACCAGGTCCACCACTGCAACAAACATTCTTTCTCGGTGTTCAATCTCACCACTCGGAGTAGCTAGTGCAGCTGGAGGAGTTCTCTCTCGCATCAGACCTCTAGCAAGAGCTCCAAGATCAACATCATGCCTGAGCACTCGCACAACTTCACGCAAGAGAGCTCTTAGTGGCCTGTGGTAATCTTCTCGGTTCATGAGAAGATCCTGAATTGGGAACGAATGTATATAAAATGGAAAAATTCACAATGAAGAACAAAACTATTTCAATAATTGATCAAAGTCATTCAATACAAAATAACTCTAAGAATCCATCCAATACATTAAGACTTCAAACAGAAATTAAATAACACAATTCCTGAAATGACACCAGGTAAAGGACAACTTTTCCAGGAATTTTGGCATTTGGGTGTAATAAATGAGTAACAGATCAAACAATGATAAAATGAAACATTTTTACATCACTAAACTGCACTTTATTATTTCACAAATCATGGGTTGATTGGAGATCACTCTAACCATTACAAACATTCTGTGGAAAACAGTGAAGATTATATAGTTTCAAAATTTTCGGTGACCATAGATAATGCATTGCAATAAGAATATGCAAGCATACTTCAGATAACTATTCAAAACATGATAAGTTTATAAAATGAAAGAAAAGTAGGCACCTGGAAAATTTCAGCAAGGAGCGTTGCAGCCTGTTCTGGAGATGTTTGGAATATCACAGCTATCATAGCCATATTATTGGGATTTCTGGCAGTAGACAATTCATTATATATTGTGTGCTTCAATACAGTCATCAAATTATCAGGATGAGCAGTGATAAGTTCCCTATGAAAATTTGTATGAAAAGTATATTAGCATCTTTATTGAAAATATTACTCCATAGATAAAAGTCATGTAGGTAAAAAAAAGTTAAGATGAGATTAATGGTCCACAAATAAATTAAGTAACTCAAAAAATTATGCAGGATAAAGGTTACTATATAATGATAAATAAGCATTTACTGCTAAACTAATTAGCACTTGCAACAAATGTACCAAAAATAAAGAATGTATTTTACACTGCACACATTAAAAATATTAACCCTATCAGGTTCTAATAAGTATGTATAAATAAATTACCTTATCCCTCCCAAGTACAAGTTAATAAGAGCCTTAGTTTTCAAACGAATTTTGACCAAGTGACTGATGACTTCCACATCTCGCTGGGTATGAGATGAACAATTGGTGCAAACGGATAATAGCAGTTCCTGCGCAGGCCGTGTTAGTTTGGGATTTTGTAGCCACATTTCTAAGCGAGAAGCGGCAGTCAATCGAACCTGAAAATAAGGAGTGATGTATAAATACAGATTTGGCATACATTATGTCATACACCAATGAGATGAACTATCAACACCCAAAACAGAAAACATGACAAATATCAAAATAGAAAATATTTCACATGCTTTCAAATCAACATAAAATCATAACAAAGTAAAAAAGAAGTTGAATTTAAAAAATCATCACACTGAATGTATATTCAATACATGGTAAGTAACAAATTGGACTGGTGAAATCAGGATCAAACTAACAAAGGTTGATCCTGATTTCTCATTGATAAATTATTTTGCCAATATCTAATACATATTTCCACCATTGGTCCTATGACAGAAAATATGTTTTACCTTTTTGCCCATTCTCAGTGAATATCCAAGTCGGATATAGTAAGGATCTTCAATGGGGGCATCTTTGGATAGGATATGGATATCAGTACAATGTATAAACCCCGTACAACCCTACCCAACATTATAAGGTGAAACTATATGGTGGTTGGTGGAAAGAGTCTACTATGAGAATTGTGGGCTGACAAGGCCAGAACCACAAACAATTGTGCATTAAATATGTACCTACCAAATGCAAAGACTGACTCTGAGGTCAAAATTACATATGTACATTTTTATCACATCTCCAAGATTATTTTACCACAGTATGATTATCCACTGAAAATAGGTTGACATTATCATTAACAGATTTTCATAAATAAAATGTTCAGGGAATTATCAACCAACAGCTTATGCCTGTAAGGCTGTACATGATAGGATGCATTGACAAAATGGTATGAAAAAACAGTGAAATATGACAGAGCTCAACGGTTATCACTTGATGAAAAATAAAATAAGTACAGCTATTGGGAATAGTTTGAAATCCGCGGACAATAAAAACAACCACAACAAGTTAAAGATTCCCAAGCCTACATCTTAATACCATACATTACCTTGGCTATATAAAATGCAAGCATCAAGTAATAATGAAAATTTTTCCACCCATCCCAGGTAGAAAAATCTGTGCTGGAACTGTACTGTAACTGTGCTAAACTCAGTGTTTAGCACAGTTACAGTACACTCAACTGCACTGGACTGTGCTGTGGCAGCAATAACTAGGCGAGATCTGTACTGTAACAGTGCTGCATCACTATGCTGGAAGTGTACTGTGGCACCAACTGCACTGTAACAGTGCTATGCAACAGGGTTGGAACTGTACTGTAGCTCAAACTGTACTGTAACAGAGCTGTGAATCAGGGCTGGAACTGTACTGTAGCTCTAACTGTACTGTAACTGAGCTCTGAAACATGACTGGAACTGTACTGTAGCTCTAACTGTACTGTAGCTCTAACTGTACTGTAACTGAGCTCTGAAACATGACTGGAACTGTACTGTAGCTCTAACTGTACTGTAGCTCTAACTGTACTGTAACTGAGCTCTGAAACATGACTGGAACTGTACTGTAGCTCTAACTGTACTGTAACTGAGCTCTGAAACATGACTGGAACTGTACTGTAGCTCTAACTGTACTGTAACTGAGCTCTGAAACATGACTGGAACTGCACTGTAGCTCAAACTGTGCTGTAACAGAGCTGTGAATCAACCGTTTTCTGCTTTTGAAATTCGAAGTACGTAGTTTAATGTTGAATGCTGGGAAACAACGGAACATCAATTGACGCATGTTTCACATTGAACGGCAGAAATGGCGTGAGACTGTCAAAGAATTGGCGATTATTGATTAATTATAGTAGTATAATTAGTCTTTTACTGTGATGGAAGGCATCGGTTGAATCGTCAATCAGTGATATTCACACCGATATTCTCGAAGCATCAATTGGTGAGGTAAGTTTAATTCATTCTCTTATTAATTAATGTGCTTGCGGAATAATGTTGACGACCACTCATTTCACACTGAAAATGTATTTCAAGCATTCGCGATGTGCTGCATTTGGTATCCACACTTGTAAAAACAGTGCATGATATTAAGTTACTTTACTATCGTAATCGATTATAGAGTTATTATTTAATTAGTCAACTGCTTAAGTTTGCAACATTTATTCTTTACATGAATGTTATTTTGATCTACTTATAAACATAACTTTTATGCTTTGCAGTGCGAAAGAAAACAACATTGTGCAGTGAAGTCAGTGATACTACAAAAATAAAGTATTGTAATCGTACTAAAGAGGATATTTAGGGATGAACCTGTACCTATCACTTCTTGGTGGGAGTGAAGTAGAAATAATTACTAATTGGAAATCTAGGATATCATTATGGGTAAGTTGTTATTCCTCAAATCTTAGTAGTTTTGGACTTGTTGTCCTAATTTTATGATTCATGATTCTTACAATACTAAGTAAAGTCTTAAGATTACTTATGAAATGCAATGTTTTTGTGGATTCCTGGACTTTATAACTTGTATCTAAGTAATACACATTACTATTAAGGTACCTAATATAACCCAGGCAAAAGCATGGCAAAAGTCTATAATTGCCATAAATGCTTATATCCCAAGATAAAAAGAATTAATAGGTTTTACCTAAGTGCTTTCTATATTATGGTAATCAGATACTTTTTCTATTCCTACAGATGTTCTTGGGCATTATCAGTGGGAAGGCATGCCTTTTAAAGACTTGGAAAATATAAAATGGAGCAGCGGTTCCATATGTGGGCAAGAAAAGGACTTTCAATGGAATGTGCGATTGTAAATTGATGTATATTATATTTTCGTAATTGCTCTTTTTTTTTGAAGTATTTTAGTGGCAAATAAAATGTTATCTTTAACATCAAAGAGGTAGTATTCATTTCACCATCAGTATATTGTTTTTGAAGTATTTATTGACCTAAAATTGACATAAGCAATTCTATTGAAATGGCCTAATTTTAAGTGTTTTAATTTCAAGTTGAGATTTATATTGATCCTCCCTTGAATAATTGCCCCTTCATTCCAGTTAGTCGATTTTTGTGCCTGCGTGGAATCCACCAACTTGTTCTCGCTGGGTCCAGATCAAACCTGATCAGGTAAAGCCAGATCAGACCTGATCTGAAATTTCCATAAGGGATATTTAATATTGTGGTATGGGTGTGCTGTTTCCAAAGCACTCTGGCTATAGTGTGAAAGATGCATTGGGGACTAATCAAGAAAAGAATTTGAAGGGGTGGGCCTGGCTGACTTCAAATTGTGTAATTTTAAGACCCCTTGGAACAAATGTAGAAAATTCTAGCCAAAGCAGGCGACGGTGGGCCAATCCCTGGATCTACACTTAAATGCACTCTAACTGAGCTGTGGTGAATGCACTGTGACTGTACTGTAGCATGTCCACTGCAACTGTACTGTGGTATGTCCACTGTGACTGTACTGTGGCATGTCCACTGCAACTGTACTGTGGAATGTCCACTGCGACTGTACTGTGGAAAATCTACTGTGACTGTACTGTGGGAACTGTACTGGATTTGAAACATTTCAGTACAGTTCATAGCACAGTTACAGTCCACCTACCTAGCACACTTACAGTACAGTTACAGTACAGTTCCAGCCCAGATTTTTCTACCTGGGATTGCAAGCATATAATACAGTACGGGGGATCAAGCTGTGCTTGGTGATGAATTTATGAATAATAATTTTAGGGAACTTAAGAAAAGGAAAATGCCTGAGTCTTAGAAAATGCAGATTTATATTTTATAAATAAAAAGGAAAAATAACTAAAAAAAAGGAAAATAACAGAGTTTTAGCAAATGCAATTTTATACTTTAAAAAAATAAATGAATGAATAAAAATAAAGTAGCAATATCTTTATTATCTTGGGTAGATTTAAATTTAATAGTGTTTTAGAAAGAAATATTGCAACCAATTATATCGTTAGGATTATCAAAAAAATGTTTTATCACCAATCATTTTTATTGTTTTATCATTGATGCCAGTTTTATTTAAATAACTGTCCATACTTCAAATGTCATTTCAGAGGATTTTTAAAAATTAAAATCACCTTCCAGCAATATTTTTGTCAGTAAAGTAACGTATAAAATTTTATGCATAAAAACTTTTGTACATGGGTCTACACCGACATTCTTGGGTTTGACCAATATGAAAAATTGGCCAAATGGGTAATTGATGTCCTTGAGTTACATGGCTCTTACAGACAAGATGACCACAGTTCTTCTTGAAATATTACTTTTCGGCTTGATTGCTCTCCAGAAGGTAGTTGTTTTGACTTTGATAATGTTTCTGCACAATTCAATAACTCTTGATCGAGCACCATTGTAGAGTACTTCATATTTATCTATGTTTGGCAAGAGCATCAACATCATGGGTCAAAAATCCTACGATTGGTTTCACACAGCTCTTCTATCAGCAAACCTCTTCATCATTAAATAATTTCCTTTTCACCTCCTTAACAAAATGCACAACATATTTCATGCAAAGCCTTCCTTGGCCATTCACTTTTACATCCTCCAATTCACTCTTCCATCAACGATTGTCTTCATCGGGCCATTATGTCTGAGGACTTCTTCGCTTATCATTTGGTCAATCCATTTTATCATTACCATAGTTAACACTGCATTTTACATGCTTCCAGCTTTGATTTCTATTCTGTTTTTATCATCTTTGTCCCACTGTGACAAAGAAACATACTCCAGAAGAATCTAATCAAATACTTCCTTGCATCTACACTTGTGTTTCCAGCTGTATGTTCTTTTATTGGTAAAATACTATCTTCAACTGCATTATGATAATATTCTACCATTATCATTATAAGTTTATGAGACAGTAAGTCAGCTTTTTAAATGGAATTCATGAAATCACAAATAAATCTTTGTAATCTTCAGTTGGTTTTCATGATGTCTGCATTAATGTTTGCTGCTTAGTGATTTAAAGGTGCTAGTTTAGCTTTCATATCCTTGAATTTATAATCAGCAATACAACTTCCAATCACTCCATTAAATAGATTGCCATTAGAATGGAGCTCAATTTCATCCACGTTATTAACTGAAGTCTCAATTACCAACTTCAATGAATTCGTTGTTCTGGATATATACTCACATATTCCATTAGCAAAAACAATTTTAAATAACACCAAATGCTTATTTTAATAAATAGATATATCATCCACTTTTAAAAGTAATTGAGAAATAGAAAGAACACCACGAAGCCGAATGACAAACTGTCTCTCCAAATGTCGACCCTGAAGGGCCTATGCCAGTGGAGAACCTGAAGGACCTAAGCTGGTGGAGAACCTGAGAGACCTTCATACAAATAGATCCAGAGTCCACATCGATTAAATCATGGTCAAACATTTTTCGGATTATTAACGCAGTATGTATATCTTTATGCTCTATTACAGGCACTTTACCTCACCTTTTCATCTTTTGAACACACTGAGTTAAAAGGATAAATGCACATGAGAAAAATTGTACACATATATAGGTGACCCCAGTCAAGTACCACGAAAATCATTTAAATTGAAAAGTTAGTCCACCACAGCCGATTATACAGTAGAACCTCTATATAACGAAATCCAAGGGACCGAAAAATTACCAGTTTGATGATTGGGAGTTCGTTGGTCAAGGGATATTAGCACATTGCATCATTCTAGGGGCACACGAAATAATCTTGTTATTACTGTACTTAGTATTGCGAATTACAGGGAAAATGTCTAGCGAAACAAAATAATAAATTTCACAGTGGACTGAACGCTTCTAAATACTATGCCTTTACCTGAAAAGATACCATGAAATATCAACCAACGTACTCGAGAAATCAGACGGTTTTCATGGAAGGTGCTGCTAATTATACCATCTACAGCGGCTTTTAACTTGTCACACATTACATCACAGAAACATGCTAAATTATTACTTGGCAATTATCCTTCCTCTGCTCGCCATTTACAAGAATTATTTCAATACGACCACCTCCCGGTTTTAGACAGAATTGTCCTGTAAATCTTTATTGAAATCGGCTAAGTCTCTGCAGAGTTTTAAAAAAATCAAATGCTTGCGGTCGTCTGCGTAAATTTAATGAAATAAATGCTGTAAGGAAATACCTAGTTTCACTTCATCATGTAAAATGAACTTTGCCTAAGCAGACTTCAGTTTTAATTCATGACAAATGTTCTTTAAGAAGGCATATGCAATGAAACTCAGTCATATAACACCATTGAGATAATTACTGTCAGATTTATAAAATTGCATGACAAATTGCAAACTGATGTGCATTATTAAACTATGTTAAACTCAATACGGACTGCAAGAAAAATAATGTACCATATCCGAATAACAATCAATCCTTCGACATAGAAACCAAGCTCCCAAAGAAAATTTAGTTTTAATCAGGATGAGCTTGAAATTACCATGAACACCTTTCAAAACAAATACAACTTTATTTCAGTTACTTTTTGGTAAAATAGGACAATAAAGTAGTATGCATTGATCTCCCTCTCATTTCTTTAATTATAGCCATTTCAACGTTTCGAAAAGAAGTGATAACTTCCTGGAACCCTCCCGAACATAAAATATATTTCTCTATATGTAGTGTCCAGTGCTGCACTTACCGAGATGGAATTGGGACACTCCATCTCTTCCACTTCCTCAACAGCAGAAGAGGAAGGCACTTCATCCTCTGACACATAATATTCATTGGAAACTGTTTCTAGGTTATTGTCCACTTCAACATACTCATCAAATGATGTTTTAAATCCCATCGTCTCCTGCAAACCTGCCCAGAACACCCATGCACCCTGGGGCACATCGTCGCCAACAGTAAGAAATTTAAATCTGGCCGAGTAAAAACAATTGGAATTTGTAACTGGCGTAACATTTTTCCAGGTCTCACACAGGCGATTGCCTGAAGCACATTCCATTTCAGGAGCTGTGCGTTCGTGCAACTCTCCACCCTGCACACAAGGAACTTCACCATCATCCTGCGATACTGCCTCTTAACCGCAGAAATCACACCTTGCTCAAGAGGCTGTAGCCTGCTAGTGCAGTTAGGAGCTTCGCTCAAGCATGGTCAAAAACCGGAACTTATGTTACACCCATTGTGACAAATAGTAAAACACACCTAAAATGTTAAATTTACAGTCACATAACACAGACTAAAATAAGAAAAATGAGTGTGATTATTTTTTCTGCAGGCCTTCCTGTTATTTTGTTATTTGTAACCAAACTGGAGTGCACATAATTTCTGCACCAACAGTTATTTGCTGCCAATATCATAGGCAGAGTATGAGATACACTATACAAGACTACTCCTTGGATACCTTTATATGTTATTTTCTTCCAGGCACTTGAAATGATTGTCTTGGAGATTGTAGATAGCAATTTTGAATTTAAGTTTAGAGTAATGTGATGAGATGACTTATTTTAAACTTTTATATGGCCCAAAAAGTATAGATAAGGTAGATGAAGGCTTAGGTGGCAATAGTGTTCTGCAAAAGAGAACCTGTTCTGGTGTGTTAGTAGTCCAGCCAATGTACACATCAGTCACATATGTATAGTAAATGACGAAAAAGGCTTTTCAGGGCCATGATAGTAAATATTGGAGGAGCTCTAAAATTTGTATGGTTTGAGGATGACCCTAGTGTTGGGCAGGTATTGCAGTCCTTGTTTGATGCTTTACGGATTAGGAGGGAGGGACTTGGATTTAGATTGTTCGTGAGGTAATTAAAAGGAAGGGATGTGGCAAAAGGAAGTCTAAGGTAATTATAAATTAATGTATAAAATAGAAATCAAGATGTCAGTTAGATGAGGATCATATTGGAGAAATGTGGGCTTAGTGCTGAATGTATTGGAAGGATAATTTAAATAGGTTAGGAAAGGCAAAGAAGATGAGATGATGATCTCATGAGGTTAATACAGTAAAACCTCCCATTAGTGAACTCCCTCACAACGAGCACCTCCGATTAACGAGCAAATGGAGTTGGGCCCTCCAAACTGGTATTAAAACACATGCATTTTGACTCCCTTACAACTAACTCCCACACAATGAGAACCTCCTAATAAGGAGGTGGAGAGTCGGTCCTGTGAGCACTTATTGACCACTTTAGGGTGAAATTTTTCTCGTCTAAGTTGTTTCTTTTTTTTTTAAATATGCAACTTGGTATATGGTATTAACTCTAGCAACCAGTGACCCTTGTTTTCCTAAATGTCCGTTAAAAGTCCAGTGCGTGTATTTCATGGAATTTTATGCATTACCACATGATCTTTTTTTTGCAAATTTTCATTTCATAAGCAAATAAGCCTTGAACCAGTAGGCATATCAATATTATTTTCTCCTTTTGTTTTGGTCATGATGTATTATTGCTTTTTACAGGTTTGTCCTGCATAGTCACAAAGACTGGATTAGCATTGCTGCGGAAAGTTGAATGCATTGCAAGGGTTTGTTGCATAGGGAACTTCAGTGATCGAAAAAATGTAATGCGCAATATTTTAACATAGACGTACGGGTTATGGATATGCTGAGTAGAAGCCGGACATGGATACGTTGGGCTAAATATCGTATGTTCTGCTTCAACTGACACCTTACAAGTTCATACAGGTGGCTTTAAAAGCATGCCTAAATTGGCTCTGTACACGTAAGAGTGTCGTAGGGAACATTCATATTTTTGGTGTGTCTGCATGGATGAATTGTGATCCAGAAGAAAGAAGGTGGAACTTGACCATCTAAAATATTACTGGAGTTGAGACATCAGTTGATCCCGAAATTGAGAAAAATTGGAGGGAAAGGTTGCTAATATTGATTGGGCAACACGAAACGAAAGACATTTTTAATGCTGATGAAGCAGGATTTTTCTACAATCTTATCCCAGGTCGCACACCAAAAGTGAAGGGATAACATTGCCATGGGGGAGTGGGAGTAAGTAGAGATTTACTGTGCTATTTTGTGCCCATAGCGATGTGTCAGTGAAATTACCTTTGTTTGTAATCAGAAAATTCAACAAACCTTGTTGTTTAAACAATGTACGACAACTGCCATGCCCCTGCAAGCATAACAGAAATATTTGGATGACAGCTAAGATATTTTGGAAATGAGTCATCGGGGTCGCCTCACCAATGAGAGGTCAAAATAAAAAAATTCTGTTGTTTGTTGATAGCTGCTCGGCCCACAGATCAGAGGGTATAAATTTAAGAAATGTGACAGTGGTTTCCCCTCTTGCCTAACTGCATAAGTCGGCTACTGCCGGGGGACCAGGGAGTCATATCCCATGTAAAGAGGGCTTTCCGACGACAATTGGTGCAGTATTTACTTGGAAGGATGGAGGGTACCAGCAACCCAACTCTTCTAAGATTGTAACATTCTCTAGGCTATGCAGCGTATGTGTCTTAGTTGGGATACCGTTTCGTCAGCTACAATAAGACATGGCTTCACTAGGGCAGGGTTTAATGAAACTGAATCTAATTGTGAAGTGAATGCAAGCCAAGGGGTTGGAGATTAGGAGGAGCTGACGGGCAAGCTGAGAATTTGAGAAGTTTCATTTGATAACTTCGCAATTGTTGACAAAAATGTAGTGAAGTTAGGCGAATGAAAAAGAGGACGGAGACCGAGGAGGACAAGGAAGATCTAGGGAGGGAGTTTGAGAAACCCAAGTTCCCAGAAGTCATTCCAGAACTGGACACCAAATGGATAAGAAATTCTTGCTCTCTCCTGAGGAATGTAACTGGAGAGTATTCCGGGAAGTGGAGAACACTGTTATTTGTGAGAGAATTGATAGTTAAAAGCAGGAGACGATTGACTCATTTTCAAATAATTTTTGAGTGCATTAAAATAATTACAAATATTAAAAGTTTATTCAAGTAATTTGTTTGAATTCTTTTACTCTCTCCTGAGTCTAGTTCAAAGGACTGCTACGGAAGAAATCGCCAATTTAAGTTATAGCTGGTAGCTCGAAGTTTCAAGGTAGCATTATGGTAACATAAGAAACATTAAAAATGCCACATATTCCGCTTTTTTTACTGCAAAGCAACATTTTGTTGAAAAAATAACTTCTTCAATAGTGGTGACTAACATTATGGCAATGGAAAGGATAATATAAATGGTACGGAAAATGCTAGTTATTGCTAAGTTTGAATAGGTTTCGAGTTACTGACTGTGCAGTAGAACCTCTACTTTACGAAGTCGAAGGGACCCAAAAATTTGAGCTTTGTAAATTGGAGGTTATCTTCCATTAACTCCTCTGTCTCCGGAACTGATATGTCACGAAAACCAGCTGATCTCCAACAGTTGGAAATAGTTTTGGGGTGACACTGTCCCATGCCCTGGCAACACCTCGCACAGCATGGAGCAATGTCCATGGAGGCACACCATGCTTGATCTGCGACAAATGTACCTCTACTAAAACTCTGCTGACAGTAATGCAATTATACTTTCAATGCAATTAAACACTAATGCTGTACTAAACTTGTCAAATAGTTATGTCAGGATTGAAATCAAATTAATTTCTATGACAAATAGTAGTCATCAGCTCAATCTGGGAAAAAACAACAGATATTACATGAAATTCTCTGTGTGCAGTGTATCTGCATCAAATTGAAAGGATTTAAAAATTGCACCTCAATTGCATTTATTCGCTGTATAGCATAGGCGTTATTCCTTAGGCTAGGAGACTCACTTTAGTCGAAGTGAATGAACCTCACAGCCATGAATCCCAAAAAAAAAACTGGCAAATATTTTTCTACAAATTTATAATGGTATGAACTTGGCTGCAGCAACTGAATTAAGTTCTTGTAGCTTCAAGTTGGTAGATCTCATAATAAGGGGAATAAGTGAATTAATTCATCCCACAGAGTATTTTAAGCATATGCAGTTTGGCATTAATTAGCGAAAGGGGTACATATAGTGCTCGTCTATTTGTGTTTAAAGAGGACATTTTAACATGGGAAAGCCAGGGATGTACTCTAGGAAATTTCAAAACAAAGTTCCAACTGACCCAGTATATTTCAGTGAAAAGACCAGGAAATGCCTTTGAAGAAAGCGTATCATTTGAAATACCTTCAATAATATCTCATAGCTGATGAAAGTCAATTTTGGAACTTTTGTCCATTTAATTTGAAATTCCCTCTTTTTTTAATATGCATTCTACAGTGCTGACATCTAGTGGTGATATTCGAGAACTATTTACTTGCAGGTACAAAAAGCTATACGTCGCAATCGCAAATTCTTAACCAGCGACATAAAACGCTTCTAATGAAAAATTATACATTCAAAATTTGGATGATCAGTCTCTGGGATTTTTGCTACAGTTAAAGCACGTCAAAAAGCACTATTCTCACATTCGATTTTTCCACATTTTCCCATATAAAATACTTGGGCCGAGGGCCATCTCAACATGACCGATCTGGCTTCAGCTACTCCTGTCAAAGTATACAGCGATCGTTTTTCCATTGTACTGAGTTCAGTGCTAAAAAATCATTTCAAAAACTTCGTAAAACAGGGGTCAGTCACTCCTAGGGACCGGGCTCTCACTTCGTCAATCAGTACAATGGAGGTTTCGTAAAACGGAGGTCATTTTACATGGTTTTCCTATATACAAAGATCGGGACCGGTGGAATGGTTCGTAAATTGGTGTCATTTCATAAATTAGAGGTTCGTAAAAAAGAGGTTCTACTGTATTTCTTTTTTGTAAAACGATCAGTGGATTTTCAACAGTGAACAATGAAGATCGCGAAACCTCGGTTTCTATTTCCTCAATCAATATACAATTTCACACACAATATTTGGGTTTCTTCTGCCATTGTCACCTTTAGAAATACAATAGGTCCTCGACTTACACGGTTAACTTGTTCCAAAAATTTCCACGAAAGCCCAAACACAACAACTTACCTATCCATTTATGAACCATAAGCGGTGACGCTTTTAATGCAGTTGGCAGCAATCGGAGACAATTAAGAAAACTCCATCGTTTAAGAGGCTGTTAAGTTACCATAATACGACAATTCCTAGAGTAACACAAATCCAATCTTTATTTCACTGGATATTTAAATCTAAAATAAGTATAATTACACAAAACATGTTCCTTTTTTCATTGTAGTGGACAACAAACGTCAACTATGGTTAGATTATTACCTACGTGTGACTTACGTAGGATGGTCAAACTATGCCGAAAAAAGATGTTGATGGCTGGTGACAGGCTTATGTTTTCTTCAGGTTTCTGTCGTCACGATATATATGCGGCCACAGCTAGTAAAAGGTCAAACATATAGATTCTTATGGTTTTGGCAAGGCTTGTGACCAACGACCGATTTCAAAGCTCTACACGTTGTGTTTATGGCGCGGCAGGACAAATAGCCGACGTATGCTCCCCGTACTGAGGCCTGCCAGACTCGTCACTTCCTATAGCAGCGTGGTTAAGTCCAGTCTGTTTTCTCTCACATACTGGTGTGAATGTGTCACAATTGCAGTTGCCTTGTGGTAAGTTTGACCTATATTTATTTATATATATGATGTCTCACTGAGAAGTATTATTGTATGTTAAGTCCACGGGCTTAAATGTTTAAATGTAAAAATATGGGTCAATGTTGCAGCGGTGTTTTGAGAGACCTAGGAAGGCTTCAACAAAGGAGACGAAAAGGAAAAGGGTAATCACATTAGATATTTTCACCATCATGATGATCAAATCATCACCTATCGAACTATGTAATGCCTTTAAGTAGAGTGGGCGTACAGAACTCCCGTAGTTTGACATTAACTCTTGCATGCTTGACAATGAGCCATGGGTCATCACCCGGTGTATCTGTGCCGGCACCAGAAACACGGAGAAATCACAAGCATAAGGTCGGTACACACCAGTGCAAGACGCGGTTGTGAAATTTGTCAAAGGGGTGAACTTAATGTCCCGCAGACCAAACCGATACATTTGCGGGACTTCAGGGCACATGCGGGCATCAGTACTTCCAATTAAGTGTTAAGATTATATAAGTGTCATTTGACAAATAGGAAGCTCTCTTCTTAATTGCACTGGCAGAAGACGAAGGTCGTGAAAGGAATATTAGCATGCATATACTTTCCTATTAAAAAAATACTGTTTGCAATTAATGTTCAAAAGTATGCCTATATATAAGTATTTGACCTGATCATTTTCATTGATTTTTGGAGTGAGTAACAGATACGTCTTAACTGCTACAATGAACTCCCTTGTCGACAATTCTTACAGCAATTTTGCTCTACATTAGAGTTGTGGGACTTAGGAAATGGAAACGCTGCATACAAAGAACTGAATTATATTCGTGGCGGTACCGCGTTCCGCCGGGTGGATTTTCACATAGCGATCCCACCAAGCGATTTTTTTCAATTTCTCTCCAGCATCCCAAGCTGGTGTGAGCAGACCTTAACACGTTGGCCTAACTGAACATCCACATAACTCTGGGTCCATGTAACTTGGATCCATGTGAGTCAAGGACTTACTGTAATATTTATTATGAATTATTACCATAAAAAATAATGAAATAGAAGCTTCACAATGTAATATTTCATAAAGTTCGTCTACAGTCCGTTAGGTAATTATGTTTAACTCAAGCATTGTCATAGAAAGAAGGATATTTATTTTTTAAAAAACTCAACATTAAAACAAAGTATATTCAATTTGTACTTCACCTGAAAAAAAACTACAGAGCCACAACAGTTTGCTACGCACTGTCATGTAGAAACATCATTGTCTCGACAGCCAATTATTTTCCTCTTCTATAATAGGAGTTACTTATAAAGCAAACCTTAAGTAAGTAGTATAAGAAACTACTGCATACATTTAAGATGTCACTTAGCTACTACCGTATAAAACACAATTTATTTTTGTTCTATTATTCCTGCTTCTTGTATACGACAGAAGAGCCCCTGAACAATGGTTTGGTATGCAACCCACCACACACTCAGATTAACGACCTCCCTGTTAACGAACACTGGAAAATTTGGGGCTAAAGAATTTGGTTAATGGGAGGTTTTACTTTAGTATCCAACCAAACAAATGCTATACGATTTATAATATAGGATATTCATCATGGAAAATTTCCATACATTAGACAAATGCGATGAAAAACTAAGCCATTGTGATTAAAAAGAAGCAATTTGCCTAAATCATTGTTGATATGTGATACAGTTGAGCATCTTTAATCCGGCACAGTCGGGACCGAAGTGATGCCGGATTAGGGATTTTGCCGGACTATGGGTCATGCATGGCAACTAGTCTATTTCGGACGTCCGGAATGTTTTCATGGAAAGAGTCAATTATTTATAACTAAATATATTCATTTGCCATTTACTGAACATTATTTTAAAGAGTTACTGAGAATAATCAGAAAGAAATGGTTTCTTAATACACAAAGTTATTATTAAAAATTATCGTCGTTGCACAGTGAGTGAAAATAACAGAATCTAAGCATTGTGCATATTGCTGTACATGTAAAAGTTTCATATTGTTATTGGAAAAGGGTATAAAAATTGATATTTCTTACGCTTTAATTTGCGTAACATAATTTCCTACCGCGCTCGATTTGTTATCAGCTGATTCAGCGCGATGCCAACGCGTAAGTGTCGTGTGTGCGCCCATCGCTACGTCGCCGCGGGCGACCGGACTGGATTATTCTTTAAAGACCATCTTCAAGAGTAGTCTTCCTTCAACAATTTCAGGCTGATCATCGTCATCCCCACTCGGATTTATTGTTATTAATTACCATTTCAATGATTTCATCATCTATGATGTGTTGTGTGGTGAGAATATCGTGGCCGCTAACTATCCTTTCGTCTAATTTTACCAATTCCATTTCCAAAATTCAGGGTTATGGATGATGTTTGCAAACTCCATCATCATATTTTTATCCTCAGAAACATGAAATTTTTTAAATCCCCAATTATTTCGTCTATATCAAACCTTAAAGCAGTCCACAATTTAAACCACGCGTGTTTTTAGAACGGACGGTGAAATGCTATTGCCTGCACGTGAAATTTCCCAAATCACGTCTTTTGGATTGATCACGTCTATTTCTAAAAGAGTTTATCCTGCTCCATCAGCATTTGGCCATAAATACTTACTAAGCCCTTCACTCCGACGCAATCTAAATCAGCACTTAAATCTTCTTTCATAGTTTTTCTCTCTGTTATCTACTTCTTCGTGTCACTTTATCAGTAAAATTTTGATGATTTTTCTCTTTCAGCTTCTTAATGTGTTATATTATTTTTGAAGATCCCACGTAGTATGTTTCAGTCAAACGCTTTACTGATGCAACGGCATCAAGCTTTTTCACTACTTGCACTTTTTCTGCGATGGTTAACATTTTGTGCTGTTGCCACATTGTATGGATGAGACATGTTTTGCGTGAAATATTAGAATATAACCAATAATTTTATCAAATAACGTCTAGTGGTCAATCAAAAATGCGCGCGCCATTGAAAGTGGCCGATCTGTAAATTAGTCGTATTCCGTCTCGGCGATGTCGTCAAATTTATATGTTTACTTCAAGTTCCAGAATAATTCCAGTGTAGGCGAAGTACCAGAAATTAATATGTTTAAATTATTCTGATTCTCGAAATGGGAAAATTAACGTTAAGAATGGTATCTCGGTATAAATATAAGAATAATATCTCGGCAGGTTATGAAGCAATGTTCCGGTTAAAAACGTTTCGGCATTTTCCACTAGGTACCAGATAGTCATGGCAAAATTGCCGGATTATAGGTGCTCCCGGATTAGGGGTTCCCGGATTAAGGGTGCTCAACTGTACTGCTCTTAGACCATAATGCTAATACATTCCAGAGGATATAAACTACAGAGATATTAACTTAAACAATTATCTTCTTAATAGATTTCAACCAAGGTAGTAATGATACAACTGAGAAAGAAAAGAATGGATTTCTCTTGATTTAGATGGATGATCCCTTTCCAGAAAATCCACAAATACATAAAACCATGAAAGAGTACCTCAACCAATCCAGCCGATGAAGTAAGTAACCGAAGAAAGTTTCTTGTAATATTCTCAGGAGGTTGCCGCTTATTCAGCTGCTCCCTTACTGCATCCATCACAATCTGCTCCACTGTTTCAGAAAAGTTGGTATACCTATGGAGAATGAGAAACCATTTCAAGCATGAATAAACATCCAAACAATATTACAAAATAATTAAGATATAGAAAATAAGCAGTACAAAGATACTAAGTATTTTCTTTGTGACATGATATGTCTAGCAGTCTGTGAACATCTTTTTTTAATTTTGTATGATATATCTGTACTAGGGATGTGTCGATTCTCAATACCACCGATTCTTGAGGATTGGTATCGGTATCGAGAATCGATCGCCTAAAGTTGATACCGATAGCGTCAATACTAGGGATGATCGGATTGGATCCGTCGGGTCCAAGGATCTGTGGATCTATCATTTTACACGGATCCAGAGTCCAAGAGTAAAATTGGATCCAGATTGTAATTTTAAATTATCGCAGCTTAGCGATCGAAGCATCCCCATACATATTGACAAGGAGAGTTTGTGTTATTCAGATCATGAATTTAGATGAAAATTTTCACGTGCAAATAGAAGCAAAATAAAGAAATACGATTTTTTTTCTCCATTACCCTGGCATGGCGAAAAAAATAATATGTAGAATATCACGTGGGTAGCCTACTTTTGCCAGAATCAGGCCCGTATCGTAAAAGTCCCCTCCACGTAGAGCCACAGGCTGGCCTACTGTGAGGCTGACCTTGCTTGCGAAGGAGGTCCCTCTATCTATTCGTATGTTAAAAGTCTCCTCCCTCTCGGCTTCTAGGAGGAGAGGTTAGAGCCGGCGGAAGTGACGCATTTTTCATGAGAAAGTTTCTGCTTGCCTAGTTGACAGTCTTCTAGTAGAATTCTATGGTGATTTTTTCGAAGCGTATTCTGTAAAGCAATGCGCAGTGGAGATAGACGCTCGAAGTCACGCAAAATGTCTCGGTGTCTGTGGGATCCTCACAATTTCTGGCAGTTGCCTGGCTAGTTGTGTGCTAATAACCTGAAGAGCATATGTCCCAAATTATCAGTACCATCGTGTATGACTTACGTTGATAGTAAATTGTATGTATGTTGCCTGTTTGTGCAGAAGTACTGTGCCTTGTACTGTTGTAGCATATTACACATAATTATTGATTAAATCACCTGTGCACCTTCAAAAGTCAACTAATTTTGTCTCTCTGACGAGGACTTTATCTGTATGCATGTTAAATACTCTGAAAGGTAAATAAATTACAAAGCTTGCCGGATACTGCGTTCCAAATTAGTGGTAAATGTAAAAACGCGACGGATCAATTTTTTCACTTATGTGAATAACAATACAATCGCATACCTTTATCAATCTGGACATTGTAGATTGCGCCAATCCATGAAAATCGCCGGAGACAATCTAAAGCAAGAGGCGAAGGTATAGGAGTACTTGTGAATGCATTTCAAATCTATGAACCAGACGTAACTTTTCATTTGAATCGCTATAATGTTGTCATCTTTACAGTGTGGTATTTATTTAACAAGGGGAGTGTCCGAGTTTCGGGTCTAGGATTTTGACGAAATTTGCCAGGCAGGTAGTGCTTGATTAGTTATTTACGAATCACCCCACATATAGGGTTATATATCCAGTAACTTCGACAAAAAACGAGTTTGAAATATTTTATTGCCAATATAAAGCTAATAATTAGCAATGTTTAAACAGTGCAGTTTGGGTTAGGGGTAAAGTACTCGCATCACAATGTCAACGTCTCTTTTTGCTTTTTTCTCAAAGTTATTTTTTCTCTTGCGATTAGTTTTTCCAAAAAAGCACAGCACTGGAAAATCACGGCACCAGACAAATTAGAACAAATGTTGTACGTACGTCGGGACTGCGTTGTCAAAGATACGGAAATTAAAAATCACGATCACACTTCATGCTCTTCCGTTAATTTCGTACACAAAAACCGACACGGCCTGCGGACGTATTTCCGCCACGTACTAATTACGTGATTTAGGTAAATAACGTAATTGACTGTTTCACGTACTAATTACGTAATTTTAGCAAATTACGTAAGAAGTACGTAAAATAGTTAAAATGCATCCCGGGTAAACACATAAAAAATATGTAAAACCAGGGATAGTCGTACAACGAAACTGCGATGAAAAAAAAACTAATGCCGGAGAGTCTCGAACCAGAAACGTTGTCGATGTGATGCGAGTACTTTACCCCTATCCCAAACTGCACTGTGAAAACATTGCTAATTATTAGCTTTATATTGGCAATAAAATATTTCAAACTTTTTTTGTCGAAGTTACTGGATATATAACTACTTATGTATGATTAGAATTAACGTGCAAACGTTAATTGCACGTTAACTATAACCATGCAATGTATTCACTAGCATTGAGCTCCACATTACCGCTGCATAAGTCGTTTTCAATAAAATCCCACTTACCTGAAAACTTCCAGTGGCGTAAAACCTTAATACAGCCAATAACTTTATTATTCTCGGGACAGGAAGGCCTCGCATGTCCACGTTTTCTGGCCGTAGCATAAGTAATAATACGTCTGTTATTATCGCTTTATGGAACCTATACCTAGCGAAAACTTCAGAGTCCGCATAAAATTCTAGAGGGTTATCCCTGTCGTGAAGTCTTATGCGTGGTGCATATAAAAAGGCCTCATTATCCTCAAAGTGATGAAGAAACTCATCCAAGTCGTTCATCTCATAAAAATTCATCAATTCAGCCATCATTTCACGCTCGCAATGTCACCTTTACCCAGCCCTCTACGCTTTGAGGTTACTTCTAACCAACCTCTAAGTATAAGGTCGGATTTAGAGGTAGAGGTGTCGATTTTGAGGTAGAGGTCGGATTTAGGATACCAATTCGCCCGCTCCTGACGTCATAGAGGTAGAGATCAGCCTAGAGGAAGCTTTTACGATACGGGCCTCAGTCTGACATCGAGAGCTAGTGTACTAAAGGAAGTTCGATCACCATCTCAAGTAAATATTTTCTTCCAGTCATTGCATCGAAAAATTTATCATTCAATTTAAAACCTTTACAACTGAATACTCACTTATTTATACTTTTATTGTTTAACCCTTTCGCTATGGCACACTCTCCAGAAACCTACTCGTCACATGCGGCGGAAAAGTGAAAGCGGTACAGTGAGAACAAAAAAGTACATTCACAGCAGTCTACCGTGTGATCATACTAGGTACGCTCACAGCAGCGAAAGGGTTAAATTAGATTTATGAATGTATCACTCAAAAATTAGGGATGGTTGGGTAAGCCAAGTTAATGTAAACCGATTGTGCATTGAATTAATTTTAGGTTTTTGATTTTATTTATTATTTAATAATCTATATTATATTATTCTTGGCTAGTGACATGCTCGTAAGTCTTTTTCGTGTAATTACATTTATATCTTTCTGGATAGAGGGTGATACAGTATGGTAGGGATGTGCGAGTACTCGAAAATTCGAGTCGAGTCGAGTAGTTGGTACTCGACTCGAGCACTCGAGTATTTTTACGAATGTCGAGTCGAGTCGAGTAGTTTTTGTCGACGGAGCCGCCAAGGCCAATAGGTTCAGAAATCTGCCGACAGGAAGCGCTATCATCAAAATCGAGTAAATCTCTGGGTTACACGGTAGATAACACGTACGAACATGTACTTACGTACGTTCATTTACATTTGCGTGAATGGTTTCATGTACGTTTACGTGAACGGATTCATGTACGTTTGCGTGAACGAATGGATGAATCGGTGGTTTGACGGTTCATGAAACCGCATATGTACCGTATTCCTCCGAATATAGCTAGCCCCCCCTTTTTGGCCGAAATATTCGCGGAAAAAGTCTGGGGTGGGGGACTACATTCGAGCTCAAAGCACCTAATGTCCGTGGTAAATTCCATCCCCTGAGTTTGAAGGTTTAAATCACAAAAATGAGTAGTTCAATTTTAAAATAAAGTAATTCGAACTAAATCTTGTTTATTTATACGTTTAATAATGTCAAAAATATATTTTTAGCTTGTTATATTAATAAATTTTTCGACTGAGACATATAAAACGCCGGATATTATTCAAGTTCCGGGAAGCAAGTTTGACGCCCACTTGAAGATACACATGAAAAGCCACTTCTCTTTTCTTCGCATAAAATATGGAACATATATTTATCTTAGACTAAACAAAGTTTAAAATAGATTACTCAGTTACTAATTACGTAACGAATAATATTTCAAAATGCGCTATCTCAGCTTGCGGAAGTCGGAAATTTAGTTCGTTTTGATGGTATTCTTCGTGTTTGAAAACTAAGAACGTGTAAAATGACTTAACAAATTGGGAGAATTAGATATTCTTTCAACGTGTATATATTTATTTCGGAAAGCGAGCTCCACGCGACAGGACTTTTGGCCTGGAGAGATAATCTGCTCGAGGTTGTCAAGTTGTAAGCTACCGTAGGTACCGCGCGCACCAAACACCACGCGAGAAAATTTCTCTAGTATGCACAGGAAAAATATCCTTGCCTATGCTTGAATAAAAGTTTATAAGTTGCAGTATTCACCAAAATAAAATCAGCGATAAGAGAGATTTTTGTCCCCACATTTCTCGTCTTCTCGACGAAAGAAACAAATTGCATTTTAAATTTTCAACTCCGTCTCCAAAATCTTTGCGCAAGGAGGCATAATGACGGTATGCTTCCAAAGATACCGTCAGTTCTTAAACTGACACTGACTTGCATTCTTAAAGGCGATACTTTTTTTCGCTATTGTCGAGTCCTCATGACTTTTTCACAGCGATAGGCGATCTGCTTGCAGCAGATCATTCCACGCGTGCGCTACCTTTCCAGGCATGCTCTGGACTATTGAGCGTGCTTTTATAGCCGAAAATAAATATATATCGATCTCAAATAATCAACGAATTCTACTGAGATTTCATAAGTGGATTCATATTAATCACCCGAGAGCAAGAGAAATGTCCAAACGGTGATTTCCGGGACGGAAAGCGTGCGGGACGGAAAATAACGCAGTCTGACAAATTCATCAATAACAAAAATATTGATGAACGTAATAGTATGAAACTTCGTATAACTATTAAAAAAGCCCTTAGCTACAATATGTGAAAAGGAAGTTAGATATCTCGATCTGTGTTGTTCTTACGATGCCCGAATTCGATGGATCCATCTGGTATCAAAAAAAATCGCTAAAAATCCGTTCTTAAACACGTACTTAAGTAAAAAAAATTGTAAAAATATTTTAATACTACCAGTAAACGTAGAAATAAACAGGCTTTAATTTGATATACTTTATTTTAGAATCGCTTTAGCCATCTTGGAGATATTGGTCTTCAAATTCACGGGTGAAGGAAATTTTGTAACGGATGGTAGCCATCCTATTATAAGGGCATTACGGATGATATAGGTATCGTATAAAACTTATAAGTTTTACTATTCCAATTTTTTGTTTCCTATTTAGGATTATTAATTACATCATTAATTTCAAGTTCCTAGTCATATCTTAAGATAGATAATTATAAATATCTATAGATAATTATCTATAATAAATTTTTGTTCAAATATATTTCCTTAGAAATCGAAAACTTTAATCCACAGGACTCTATACAAAATTCATGTACCTGCTCACATTCATCCGTGTATGAAAATTCATTGTTCAAACATTATAAGCTTGCATTAATGGAAAATGGAAATAACCCGTGCTGATATTGGGTGTTCATGCATCGTGCAAATGGGAGTGATTGACAAAGATCATTTTTATGATTCTAAGTTCTATCATGTTTAAGCAGAAATCACCGATTTTGAAGAGATGGTGCCATTAATTGGAAGAGGAAGAAAAGTTTATGTTTAAAAACTAACTATGTAATTAACGGCCAATCATAAATTTGAGGCGCGAGCATATCAAATATTTACTACACAAATAAGGCATATTGTATGAAATTCACTGTACTGTTGGACTAACCCCGGCATACACGACATCACTGACAAAGCGTTTAGCTCTGAAAATAAATACATAGGAATGCGAAATACAAGGAATGCTCTTCTAATTAGGCTTATGTATTCCTTAAGAAAAAATAGTTTGCTTCCTGGCTTACTTTCATTACAAGTTAATAGGGCATGCCACTCATATAGGCCTCATATTATGCCCGAGTACACTCTAGGTACCGTACTGCAAGCTAATTTACACATTTTTGAGTAATCCTAGGAATGAAGGTAATTTTCTTTTTTCGAGAGCTACCGGAAAATTTCCATTGTCTTTTGGCCTGCGCTACGTGCCATATTAATTTGACTGTTTATAACTATGCATTAGGTAGGTAGACCTGCCATTTGATAGTCAGATTGCTGGCTAACTTTAATTGCGATGACTTAAGTAAGAACTGGGTCTCTTCACTCATGTACAATAATGTACAAACTCGACTCGACTCGATACTCGCGAGTACTTTACAACTCGACTCGATACTCGACTCGAGGTCAAAAAGTGCTACTCGCACATCCCTACAGTATGGCATCACTAGGATCTTATAAATATGAAAATAATTCAAATATCAATGAAAATGAACTTGTTTCTTTAGACTACACTTAAAAGAATAGTTGTACAGGTTTAAAAAATGTATTGTTTGATGAGTATGTGATACGGGAAGTGAACTTTATATATGAAATAATAACATATATCTATTGCTTCCATAAATCTTGATCCAGGAAATTATCCACACAGATGACGGGAAGTTAATTTTTTCTACTATAAATTTACGTGTTTTATGGAAATATAATTGTTGCTGTTTTTCTGTATAGATTAAAAATCCTAAAAAAATACGAAACATGAGAGTTCCTCGTCAAAAATTAGACACATATTTAGCACAGCAAGAAACATTTGTGATCTGAAACGAAATCGCCTTGATTCAGAGAAGCTAAAAATTTTGATTTTTTTGAATGAAAACCTAAAGTAGGCTCAAGGGTTTGTGTCGTGACCTTTTATTCTTATTTATTATTGTTTAAAGTTTGAATTATAATTTAGGTTAGCGTTTTTATTACTCTTACAACTAATTATTAATCATATTGAAATTCAACTTATGACATGACATTCATATTAATTTGAATCTGTTATGACATTTTTAATTGACACCAAACATGTTTTGTTATTAAACATGGAATTTGTTATTACACATGCTCATGTAAAAAAATATAAAACTCTTGCGTTATCAAACTGTTTTTATTTTTATAATGTCTCATAGTGGAATATCAGTAGTTTTTTCCCGAAGTAAATAGTGGATTCAAATTTTTGATTCGTAAAATTATATTTTTAGATTTCATGGAACATTTAATAATAATGCCTAGGAAAACTAGGTAAAAAACTTATATATGTATAGGTGGTGGTATTGGTATCGAGAATCATTTTCCAGGAATTTGGTATTGAGAATCGATAAATTTTGGCATCGACTTATCTCTAATTTCTACCAATGTTTCAACCAACCATTTGAACTTCAAGTCCATAATTCCCTAACTTATACATTGAGGAATGCCTTTTATCTTACGACGAAGCCATTCTTGGCGATTTTTGATGATCTAGAACTTAAAAACCTCTTTTAAGTTGGTATTCCTCCATACCATGGTTTGTTGAAGTTTTCTTTTTTCGACACTGTATGCACTAGCTAGCATGTTTCTGAATCACATCGAGATTTTTCATAATTATATCCAATGTAGAGACCAGTCACCTTAGACGTTTCATGAGTTTCGTATCAGAGTGAGTTGCATCCAAAATTTTATTTACGCCAATATAGGAAATGAACTAGTTGCACCGATGGCTTCTACAGTGGAGGGTTTCCGTGTTGGTTCATCCTACTGGACGACAGTTTTGCTGGCATTCCAGATGGCATCTTCAGGCCCAAAGTATAGGAAATTTGATGGGATGCACTCTTCAGACCTGAAGATGGCGCCTGGAATGCCAACGAAACTGTCATCCAGAGGGATGAACCAATGCGGAAGAAACCTGATAACTGTCGAGTCATCTGAAAATATTGTAATTTACACCCTTTTCCCATTTCCGAGTAAAATAAAATTTATGTCCCAGAGTAATTAAGGACAAGATAAACAACACATGAGAATGAGAGCTACCTCGCTGGTCAGTCAGTGAAGCAATTACCCAACTTCAAAAATTTATCGATTTCTCTGAGCTCTAATTTGCTCGTACGAGGTAATTTCATTGGGTTGACAGATTCAAGCTAAAGTTGGTGACATATGCACTATCAGATGCGATAACCCAGAAAATAAAAACAAAATGAATATTTTCGGGCATGTTTCCAATAATATTACATAAGGTGTATTTTCCAGTACACCATAATTTCCACTGTACATCTTTAAATTTACCGGCCTACTCTCAGCCCATTTTCCCAAGACTTTGCCACGATGATGAACTGCTCCGTCATCATCCTTCCCCACTGGAAGTCCTTATCAGTAACGACTGCAAAAAAGTATCACACTTCACTCATCGCTTTCCCATGCCCTAACTTCCCAGATGGCTTCCAATAGAGGGGCTTGGGAGAGAAAGGTTGGGGTTTAGAATCACATCAAGGTCAGCACCGAACCCAGAATCCCTTAGCACTACAGTGATTCAACCAGAGCCTGGATGGAGGCTCAGATGGAAGAGAGGGGAAGGCATTAATTATGGTGCGAATGGCCCGAAAAAAAGCTAGGGACGGAGCGGCCGAGGTGAGGTTGCACTCAAGGGATGTTTGATTAGGGTTAAATAGCTGCTGGTGCACAGTGCACCATAAGCATAAGCAAATAATCAAAATAGCTGGGTAACACTTCAAAGTAACCTAAGCTCAAGAAAGCGTTACGAAAATCACAATGACTTTGAAATAGGCACTAGCTAACCATTGAAGTGGGCTGCCCCGGTGAATCGTTTAGAAACAAACAATATGTTGGGGTGTGAAGGGACTAAATTCGACTTCGAGTTACATACTAAGCGTAGTTCAAATCATCCGCACCATCAAGTACGCAAGCCGCAACATTACAGCACTGCCCTCCAAAATAGGGCTCAGAAAAACAGGCCCACATTTAATGAAGTTCCGTCATTACGAAGTAAATATTCAGCCCCATCAACTTCATTACAAATGGGCTTGACTGTACATATATGCATACTGTAGCGTAACATTTCCAGGGAAAGCTATAAAAAATGGATTTTCTTACACTATACTGTCAAAAAACACTTGGATGAAATATATTATTTACTGATACAGTATGCAGTATTTGTGTCAAAATTAACTATTTCCTTATTAAATGTATACTTTATATGTAAATATAAATGTACTTTATATTTATATATGAATTATATAATTCAAATAACTCCAGTATTCAATAATTCACCGTGATTACCTACCTAGGGGTTATAGCTATGTCTGCTTTTTCTCGTGTACTTTCACTGACACTTATTCCACTAATGACACCACTCATCTCTCCACTGCCTTCCACTGATAGGCTAATCTCCTCATCTGGTCCAATGATCGATGGAGATGGGCAACCCTCAGTGCGGCCCAGTGGTAGAGCTAAAGACACTGGATCAGGAGGAGCCATTCCAGGGCCAAGAAGAGGCCGTGAATGTAAAGGTGTGGCCTTAGTGTCAATGGCAGTCAATATGTTTTCGACAAAGGGCCGGCATTCCTCAGCATCAACCCAGATTCGGTCTCCTATGCTGTCCTCTACATAGAGCTAAAAGAAAATAAAAAATATATTCTAAAATAAGAACAAGTAGTGACATAGTGCAGAAATTTCTTAAAGCCAAGACAGGATGACCACACGAATGGTTTAGCAAAAGAAGAGTGGCAGCAACAAAAAGGAATACTTTCAGAGAATGTTTTGCAACAGAATACAGCAAAAAAGGAAATTTTTGTGAAAATATATTTCGTAAAATAGGTCATGAAAATATTTTTCACTACTGTTATAAATAAAATTTCCATTTTTGCTGTATTCTGTTGAATTGTAAAAATAAATTTCACTACCATTATGATATTTTTAATAAACCAAGATTAGAGCAATTCATACATTGAAACAAGTGGTCTATTAGAGAGCAACTCTAGTTCAGCTAGCAACAGCTAGTGCAATGGCCTAAATTACATTGGTGTGTTTTTGGTGCAATTATGCCATCAGGTACAAGGTGAAGTATGATGGAAAATAGGGTTCACAATTTGGCATTAAGGAAACATGTGACAAAAAAGGTAAAAAAAAAGTATTAATGGATTTTCACAACATGTTAAAAAAAAGGGAAAATGATGAAAACTGATTTAGGCATTTAGTTTACTTTCATGAACTGTAAACATCTCTTTGAGAGGATGCAGCATATGATTTTTTTCCACTTCTGAGGGTGAAGATAGTTTTCCTGTCAACTGATAGAGTTACCTGAGTCATTGCCATTCCAACAGGTGAATTTGTTTAGTGTGTGTCTTCTACGTTGTTCTTGCCTTGTGTGGGGGAAGGAAGAATCCCCTCCCAATGCCTCTATTACCCCATAAGGGGGGCTCTGGGCCTTCCACTTGGTAATATGATACTTCTTCACCAAAGAAGATTTCGTAACCCACTGAGCGCAAGGTTGTCATTTCAGTGCATGTGTGGCTGACCCGGCAAGAGTGGCAACAGCTCAGACACATCGTTTGTCGCCCTTGCAACAGTATTAAATTGTGTGTTGCACGATTTAGTTGAAAAATGCAGCTTGATAACATAAGTTATCTGGCTCGAAAGTCTAATTTTATAAGTTAGAAAGTTTAATCACTTTATTTTACCTGTTGTACTAGATAATGCATGTGGCGAATTATTTTATAACCCCATCAGATTGCTTTAAGAACTAAATGATGTCACTTAGTTCCTAGTTTCTGCAGTATTCCTGTTAAGTATGACTTTGATGACCAGTCAATATCCTCATCAAAATTGACTAAATAAAAAAAATACATTGCGAATTTATTCTTTACCACAGTTTACATTCTCATTTCAGCTAAAGGATGGAGCGTTCTCATCCCTTCCTAAATCCATACTGATCCTTGCTTTAGTAATGCTTCACCCTATTCACTAGCAGTCGGTTAAGTTTCAGCTCGGACTGCATTACATGAGAACTTCAGTTCACTTATCTCTGACCCATAAGGTGTTACCTGGGTATACCACCACATGAGGAAAAAGAAAGAAGTCATGTTCGTCTTGAATGATTTTTTTCTTTTGGCAAACCAAATTGCCTCTTTCATTCTTCTCTCCCATCTTACGTTTATTTTCGTAACTTCCCTTCTCTTGGGCAGCCAAAACATAGGGGGATGGCGAATTGGAATTGATCAGGAGAATCTCAGATTGACTAACTCGGGAAGTACCTACACATTCAAAGTAATTTTTTTTCCACCATGAATTGTTTCCAAACTCCCTCGTCCCTGTAGATCCTCTCCATTTTTAATCCTCGTTTCATCCACACTGCAAATATGCAGAAATCTCTTTGAGTTATGCGAAGCTGGCCTTGGATTTGAAAGTAATAGTTATGCTTACGGTTAAATTTCATCCCATCATTCTTCGTCAAAAAATTAACTTTTCCTTTCATAATTGCTTCTTCAACAGTCATCTCCTCCGCAGCCGATGATGGGCATTTATTTTTCATAATACCTTGATCCCCAGAGATTCTGTGGAGAGGAATTCCAGGAGTTGCTCCCAGGCAAGGATATTCTCTATCGATGAATACTCCACAGGGCTCAATGCAAATATTTTCCGCCGTTTGCAATGCCTCACAGGCTATGTCCTTGGTCGAAACTACAAGTGAGGAGAATCAAAATTGCTCTACTTGATTGATTTTATCAGATTTTTACAGCCAGTGTGAGGAAACATTTTACAAACACGACCAAAATTTGAGGCAGTGAACATTTTTTGGTGCATCGTTACCCATTCAACACTTTCCCACTGCCTTATCATTTTCCTCTCTATTTCCTTTGCATCATCCTCGTCCATATATAGCTCTTTCATTCTTACTCACTCATTTTTAAAGCCCTCAATAGGCATAACAAGCCTTTCAGAATAGGGGCAGAATAGTAGTCGGGATGAGATATTTTTTCCAGCCAATTTTATATATAAAGTAGAATGTATGTGTGTGGCTTGAGGTCCAAGATGGCCACCGGTTACCACTCACGTGCTCCTCGCTCTGTTAAAACTGCGGTGTTTTTAGTGGTAAATTTCTTTATTCCGGTTTTTTTTTCGGTGTTGGTACTTAAGTGCTTGTGAATGCCCACCTATTCTGTCACGCTACGACACATATTCCAACAACTATAAAAGTTATTTTGGATTTTCGTGCAACGGCTTCGGTGCCTGCGGCTTCAGCATCAACCATCTCCAGCTCACCGGCCCGTCCAACCTTTCGCCGGGAGGTCGCCGCCGTGGGACCGCCCCGAGTCCCTCGTCGTCTGGGTGGAACCTACTCGCCCTCCTAGTCCTCCTGTCTGGTGACGTCAGCCTCAACCCCGGCCCTATGCTACAATTTTACTACCAGAATATTAGAAGTTTACAGAACAAGCTTTCCACAATTTCCTCCCACTGCAGTGAACTCTGTGCATTCGATGTCATAGCCCTATCGGAAACCTGACTCAGCGACCAAGTGCTTGACAGTGAATTGGGTTTCTCACACAGTCATCAGGTATTTCGCAGAGATCGGAACTCTCGCGGTGGTGGTGTACTCCTAGCCATAAATTATTCTCTCCCGGCCATCCAACGATCCGACCTCGAGTCCCAATGTGAAATTATTTGGACAGAAGTTCGTTTCGAGAGTTCTCAGGAAGTTCATTCCCAAGCATCAAGAAAACTCTTCATTGGCTGCTTTTATCGTCCACCTGCGAGCAATCTTACGGTTTTGGAGGAGTGCCTCGACTCAGTTCTCCGCGTTCACACCCTCGGTGACCTGATCTTATTCGGTGATTTCAACCTTCATGTCAATTGGACCTCATCGACCAGTGGTAGTAGTGCCGACGCCAGTGGCATGTTTTTCGTTGACCACTTCATTGACGGCATGGGTCTTTTTCAATGCAATCCTTTCCCGACCAGAAACTTGGCAACATTGGACCTCGTCCTTTCATCATTTTCTCTTCCTCCCCCTGCCATGTGCAGAAATATCTTCGAGTCCGACCACTCCTCACTTGAGTTATCTGTTTCTTTGCCTAACCGTACTTCCAGTTGTCTTCCCTCCCACTTCAGGTCCGTGAAAGCCTGAAGATAGGCCGATTGGCCTGCCATTAACTACGTCCTCTCCCTCCTACCCTGGGACCTCCTGGAGTGCGGGTCTACGAACGAAGCCCTGGACACATTTTATGACTTCCTGCATGGTGTCATCACCGACTTTGTTCCCTCTCGAAGGGTCTCCAAGAAGAAACCTATATGGCTCTCCAGTGAAACATCCCTCCTGCTCGTAAACAAACGTGCTGCGTGGAAGCTTTGGAAGTCCCATCCCAACCCACAAACCTATGCTACTTTCTCACGCCTCTGTCGATTATCACGCACTCTTCTCCGCCGCGACTACGACAACAGTGTAAAGTCAATTTCCGACGACATGATGACTAACCCTAAACGTTTCTGGTCACTATTTAATGCCAGGCGTAAGTCCGCTCGCGTACCTTCCGTCATAAAATCTGATCTGGGTCATTTCACGGGAGATGCAAGAACGTCAGCTTTCAATAAGTACTTCTCCTCCAACTTCACATCTCCCAACCAACAAATCGACCTTCCAACGCTCCTTCCGGTGTGCCCACACTCCCTGTCATCGGTCCACGTCACGTCTCAGGAGATGCTCTCCCTCCTCAAATCTTTACCTCCAAATAAAGCCACCGGATCTGATGCCCTTGGTTCACTCTTCCTGCATCGAACCGCGGACTCTCTTCATGTCCCACTTTGCAAATTGTTCAACCGATTTTTCACATCCGGTTCTTTCCCCCTACAGTGGAAAACAGCACTTGTGATTCCCATCTTAAAGTCCGGTCCTAAAGATGAGGTTAATAATTACCATCCAATATCTATTCTTCCAGTTCTTTCCATTTTATTTTAGCGAATTATTCACGACCGCCTTCTATCATTCACTATCCCGTTCATTTCACCTCAACAGCACGGCTTCCTTCCGGGTGGTTCTTGTGCCACAAACCTGACCGTTTTGCATCACCACATAGCTTCCGCCTTTGAAGCATATTCTCAACTTGACGTCTGCTACATTGACTTCGCTAAAGCTTTCGACTCTGTTAATCATACCCTCCTAATTCACAAACTGGCCAACCGATATAATATCAACGGCCCTTTTGTATCTCTTCTCTCCAACTTCCTCTCCGATTGCTCACAGTGTGTATTTCTGGATGGAGCCACTTCCGTAAGTCTACCCGTTACTTCTGGTGTTCCTCAAGGCAGTGTTCTCGGGCCGCTTCTTTTCTCTCTTTTCATTGATGACATTAACGATTGCGCTCTCTCCAACTCTTGCGGGATCCTCCTCTACGTGGACGACTGCAAAATCTTCAAAAGGATTTCGAATATTACTGACTCCCAGTCCCTACAACTTTCTCTTAACTCACTGGAGGCCTGGTGCTCGCGGTGGAGACTCAAAATTAATCCTTCTAAATCAAAATATATGTCCTTTTCTCTAAAATCAACAACAAATACACACGGCTACACCCTTTTTAATCAATTAATTCCAATTGCATCCTCACATAATGACTTGGGTGTCACCTTTGACCCCAAACTTACTTTCGTTCCACACATAAACAAAATTAAATCCAAAGTCATGTCTGTCGTGGGCATGCTGTACAGGTTTACTAGCATCACCCACCCACTCGCCCTCAAGACCATCTTCACTGGATGCGTTCTTCCGATTATTGAATACTGCTCCATTATATACTCAACATCCTGCCCATCCAACTTGAAAGTTTTAGAACGCCCCCTAAATTTCTTCTTGTCCGTTGTCCGTCACCGTGTACCACACCTCCGTTCCTCCTCCCGGTCTAAGATTATGTCTGCCCTTTCTTTGATCCCACTGGCGACCCGTAGGAACATCTCTGACCTGTCTTTTCTCCACACTGCTATTAACGGTCAGTTCCGCTCTACAGAAATTCTTTCATACTTCTCTCTCCATGTCCCAGTCCGTCCTTTACGTAGCAATCACCTCCTCTACCTTCCGAAATTTCGACTTTCTCTCTCCCAGCGTTCCCTTTCTTATAGACTTCCTAAATTGTACAATTCTATCTCATCTTCCCACCCTTCCCTTGATCTCTCCGCACCCTTCCAAACGTTCAGCAACCACCTTAAAAATATCTCCCCGACTCTTAACAAACACCATTAACAATTCTGTTTCTATATCTCTTAATACTGACATGCTGATTTTCATTTTATTACGGTAATTTATGTTTTATTCTTTATTTTGTATACTATTTTTGTTGTTTTTGCAGATTTTATGTTAACTTGTTCACTGTAAAGGCCGGCACCGGCTGTTTTTGAACATTTTAAATAAGTCAAATCAAATCAAATCAAATATGTTCGCCTAAACCTCGAAAACCAAATACAGCACAGATTTGAAACTTTATGGTTAATTAAATGTCATCCTCGGACAGACAATAGGCTACTTTTTTTGTAACTAATGGTCCTCAGTTTGACTCCAGTTGAGTCAAAATAGTTCACATAAGAAATACATGTAAAAGGATGTCTTACAGCCTCCAGGAATTTTTTCATTTGAAAATATTAATCAGAAATACCTTGCACACTTCGCACAAACTTGAGACACAAACCAGCTGAATAATAATTCAATAAATACTCTTATTATTAACATCGAATTTTGATTTCGGATAAAAATGATAGGTATTTCAGTAAAAGATGACGATTTCTGGTGCATTTTTTGTTTAAACAGCCCTACACCCTTGACGACTAAAGGGATTGTTACATTATAAATTAGAAAGTAGTCATGCTTGAAGGCATATTCATTCACCTAAAACTCGAGAGCCAATCGTAGCATGGCATTCAAACTTTGAATTTTAATAAATGTCTTCCTTGCGTAGTTATATCCTTCTACAGAATATAGAATACTTTTCATGTACATAAGGGTCCCTGGTTCAACCCCAAACGAGCCAAAGCGTTCCCATAAGATGTGCATGTAAAGGTCGTGGCAATCATTTCATTCGTAAATTTTAATTAGAAATATTCATTGCCCAAGCTTGAATCACACACTACACACTAGCCGAAAGATAATTTAATACGATTCTTGTACTTATCATTGATTAATGACTTCGGTTGAAATTACTGATTCCGATTGGTTCGGTTGAACCTTGAAGATTTCTGCGGAACTTACTGAAATTTTACTGTTTAAACATCTGTGGTTTAAACATTCATTTCCCATGGCTTTGAAAGATCTGGTGTTTTCCCAGAGTATAATGCTGGCGAAGTCTTCACTGGTTCTCCACCGGGTCAGGGAAATGGCTAATGCCGATGTTTCAATGGCTAACTCGTCCTCAGGGCATCGAGTGTCGGGTAATTATACCCTCTGGTCTTGGCTCAGGTCTCTCCTGACTGGCTTTGCTCAGGTTTCTCCTGATTGGCTGTTTCAAATCCTTTCTCTTTCTTCTCGTATTTTCCGGAGCACCGGCTTCCACACATCTTATGTCACGGTTGAAATTCTTCGCCTGTAATCTGATTTCAATCGCCTCCTTGGTTAATCGGCCCAAATACCCATAGAATCTGCTAAGTGATTTAGCGTCGTCAAAGGCAATGAGATGGTCCTTGCTGAGGTTGTGCTCGGCGACGGCAGACTTCTCAGGATATCCCAATCTGATGCACCTCTTGTGCTCCTTGATGCGGGTTTCAATGGTGCAGCTGTTTTCTCCAATGTACACCTCCCCGCATTTGCAGGGAATGTAAATTCCGGGAGTTTTGAGGCCCGATTCGTCCTTGACCCTGACAAGTTGGCCCTGAGCTTTCTCGGAGGTTTGTGTACTGTCTCAATGTTTCTTTTATTGAGAGTCCACTATATTTTCCCTGCAATGGTTGAAACATAGGGAAGGCAAGCTCTGGCTAAGGGTTTTTCTCTCTCTTCGTCGGTCTTTTCCAGGGCCATATGTCCTTCCTCTGGGGCCTGAATGGTGGGAGCCCACGGTCCTTTTTAGGGCCAATTCTATTTCCCTCTCCTGGTATCCATTCTGGCGGAATGTCTTGCAAAGGTGATTGAATTCTCCATGAAGGCTTTCCTTGTCTGCCACGGATGTGGATAAGCGTGGACAACTTCTGCTGGGAAGGATGGTGGTGGCTTTTTCCATTCAGATATAAATCTGTACGAGTTGGCTTTGTAATTGCTTTGCAACATATAAAAAAAGGCCAGCTTTGGTCGCATGTGCCTGCCCTCTGTCCCCTTAACTACAATTTTGAAATTATGGGATTCAATCTTAATATTGTCCCTATCAAAAACTTGAAGAAACTCATCATTTTTATATGTCACAATTGCTCAGTCACAGGAGAATTGTTCACCCACCTAATAGGGCAAAACTTCAGTGGAAATAAGTTAGATCCTGAATATGCAATGTAGTCACTCTGCCAGGCAGGTACAGCCTTGAATAAATTATACTCTCAAAAACTGTACACCAATCCAGCCAGGACCCCTGAAGCCTGTCTTAAATGTATTGTGCAAAGTGTGTAAGCCACACAAACCCTCATTCAGTAAGAGATTCTTCTTCACCATTTTCTACCTTGAAGTATGTCTCTAAATGCTTGACATAATTGATGTTAGGGCCACCCATTGTGATTTGTAAAGGATGTTTGAGTTTGAACGGTTTAGTTTGAGACACCAATTAGTTATTTTCAAGAGGATGAGCCCTGCCAATCAATATGTATAGATACAGAGCACATACAAAACAGAGAAAGAAAAACAATAGTGGTAGAGATTCTTGTATCTGACAAGATAAAAATAGAAATCTCAGTTCATCAGATAAGCAATGATTTGAAGTCATTTCTAGGAAGTGGGCATTTTTTTAATATTATGATAATTAATATAGGTGATGAAATAAAAAAATCCTCACCTTCAAGAATGTTTCAGGCCAAGTCTTCTTTTCTTGGAAACCTCTTAGCAACAGATTAGCAGCCAATATGGGAACAGAAGGATTACTTTTAATCTTAAAAGGAGGTAGCCCAGGTGGTACACCACTTCCAACAGCACTGCTGCCCCCAGCATGAGGATCTTTACGGAGAAGACTGCACAAAGCATGACAAACTACATCCACAGCAAACAAAGATGGCCTAACCTATTCAAAAGCAAAGTAAATCAGTGAGAAAAAAGTTCTACCTAAAAAGTAAACTCAATGAATTAAATTAATAGAATGCCTACAGAAGTCCACTTGTATCTCTTTCACTCATACTGAATTTCAAATATTACCAAAAATAATGAAAGTAAGCCCCATAAGGGAGTTCACTGACCTTAATTCGATTACCCTATTAGGATCAAGATTCAAAATTACCATAGCTAAATAATAAATCACAGAGTTCTCCACACAAGCAGGGAAGAATGTTGACAAAATATTTCATGAGAGATTATAAGTTAGCTGGGAGACTTAAGGAAGAACTTCTTCCTTTGGCCACCTGTTGATGGTTCTACAGGAGTTACTTTCATACCATAAAGTTAGAATCAAGAATACATATTGGAAAAAATGGACAAATCTAAGTCAATTTTCTAATACTTATGCATGGGGATTGAGTTGGTGTGGTTCATAGGGCTTCCCATCCTGAGGGACAGGGGACAAATCTCAGCAGCGAAAGAGATGTTCAGATCTCTACCTCAGTGCTGGGTGAAGAGTAATGCAAGCACATTACTCAGTTCACTAAATAAGATATTTTGACTGTGGACTGTGTGCCCATGGCACCTTTTGACAAGAGTAGGCAAATGGCTATAGCAACCTTATCTCCACCACTACTCTGCTCTATAAAGCCCTACCTACAACAAAATGCCCACCAATTCTCCATAGCACACATCTCCTCACCTCAGGTGACCTCTACCCCAGATCCTTAACCTTAATTTTTATACACCTTTTCTGATTTCCACCACCAGCCGAATAATAGACTGAATTTTGCAGCATTTCCCTCTTTTTCATCAGGTAGAAATGATACCTTTTGTGTATTGTGACAAATGTGAATAATAATTTTAATGCAGAGCAAATGTACATACATACATACATTTTTCTCATAATTGTGCATGGTAAATAAAGCCTTGTCATGACAAGTACAATGAGATAGCATTTCCACACTTTTTTGGACTAATAGATAGTTTGATTAATGCACTAAAGTATTTGTTTTAACGTTATTGAAACTTAAATTTTCTCCAACCCTTTTTCCTTGCACACAATGAAATGGGCACACCGTTGACTCTAAGCTAAGGTCTTCCCTTCCTTATTGAGGCTTCCGCGGAGTGTCTGGTTTGAGGATCCATTCCTTTCGGGATTTCTTCCGCGTGTGTCCATTCTGGGGTGACAACAGTTTTGCCAACGTTGCAGTTCGCGTCTTCAGGTCTGAAGTGTTTCATAGCAGATTTTTACTGTCTTATATACCCTTTATTTCTGCACTCTGGTGTTCAAGTGGGAGCATTTTCATTGGCTGTTTGACTAGTTTTTTTCAATTAGGCGCTTCCAAGTATGGGGGAGCTTATAGCTATCCTCTCTGTTAAAATTGTTGGGGTTTTTGACCGTTTCGATCGCCTCGCGTATGAGCCTTGGGAAATAGCATTTCTCAGTCTTGATCAGCTTGGCTCCGTCGAAATTGATGTTGTAGGCCGGGCCTTCCCAAAAGTGCTCCGCGATGGCTGAGAGGCGTGGTTGTCTGTTCTTTGTCACTCTCCTGTGTTCTTGAATACGGGTCTTTAAGGCTCTCGAGGTTTTCCCAATGTAGGCCTTTCCACAATCGCATCTGACCTTGTATATGTCGCTCTGTTCTTCCATCGGCGTAAGGTCTTTACCTCTACATAAAATGTCCTTTGTCTTGGTGACGCAGGTGTATCTGGTCAGGATGTTATGCTTATTAAGAGCCCTGGATATTTTTTGTGGTTCCACCAACGTATGGTAACATGGCAAAAGTAGCATCATCCTTTTCCCTCGTAGTAGCAGTCTCGTCTGTCCTGCTCAAGGCCAAGACTCGTTTCTCTTCTTCTCTCTGAGCAACTCGGTGGAAGCCATTGTCTTGAAAAACCTTGAAAAGACGCTGTTTCTCGCTTTCAATAGACGAATCGTCGCAGATGGAGAGGGTTCGGTTGAAAAGAGTATGGATAACAGCTGTCTTTTGTCGGGGGTGGTGGTGCGAGGAAGCGTTCAAATATCGATCGGTGTGTGTTTTCTTCCGAAATATTGAATGACCTAGTGTCCCGTCGTCATTCCTCTTTACCCACACATCCAGGAAAGGAAGTTGCCCATTTTCTTCCACCTCCATCGTAAATTTTTCGCTCTGCTGGTTGAGGTGTTTAAGGAATCCATTGAGTTCGCTTCGTCCGTGTGGCTATATGACAAATGTGTCATCTACGTATCTCAGGAAAAGTTTGGTTTTTTCTCATGGGATCGTAGAGCCTTCTCTTCAAATGCCTCCATGAACAGAAACAGAAGGTCTTCCCTTACAGTCTTCATAATAGCCACACAGTAGAGATGCAAAAAAAAGAGTTCCAGTAAGTACCTACTGCAAATTATATAAAGGAGGGAATACTGAGATCTTAACCTGTACCTAATTTTCATAAAAAACAACACAATCAAAATGTTATGTGCATTTAAAATTTCACTGGTCTTAGTTCAGTTCATTGATTTTTAAGATATAACAATGCTTAGATAAGATAAATAATTACCTACCATTCACTTCTAGGAAAAAATCAAGGACTAAAGAGAAAGTTCATCAGGTTTCAATTTTTAAATACCATGAGTAATGTGAACTAGCACACACAAAATGAAACACTGAAAGGTAGAGCTACCATTGCTGTTCTGGCAAGTTAGTAAATTTAAATTAATACTTTTTCTTGACTACCCTCCAACAATTTAGACCGTCGATGAGATTGTTTTTGGACTTTCAGGGTGTACACTATTCATTTTACATGGGATGAAAAGCGAACCACGTAATCCTCTTTTTCCTAAGCCTGATATGATATATGCCACCTCATATACTATGGTTCATGAAACATTAAACCAAACACCAACTTTAAAAAATACATTTAGTTTCACTGACTTACAGGCAGAAATGAGCATTTTACTTAGGGAAACCTTAGAAGTTAATGTAATACTAAACATGGGCTGAGTATTTAGCTCCTTCTCCTGAATTCAGTTAAAAACGCAATTACCAAACGCCTCGAAAGTCAGTCTTTGGTCCCTAAGAAACCAAGTAATTCACGAGTTAATGTATCAAATCCATAACTACAGCGAACACCATGCCAATGCTTCCTACGCATGTATCAAATAGCATTTAATCTCATTCAATGTAGTACCTTCCCAATATAAAGAAGACTGACGTAGAGGAGGAGATCTTGCTGGGGATTAGGAGGCATTCCTGCACCAGTGGATGCGCTTGATCCAGTTGCTACGGATGCTTTTGAGCGCTGACTGGTTCGAAGGTGCCGTATGGCTCCACATAGAAGACCGACGACGCGATCAGCTTCATCAGCATCTGCTGCTTCCAACACCAGAGGAGCTAATTCGGCACCACCAGTACCACTGTCCCAGTCACTCGAAGCAACCATTTCCCATGCCTCACCTGGGGGAGGGGTTGTCTTTTGAGCTATTTTGGGCTTTTTTGGGACAAGAGAGGATGCAACAACTCCACTGGTGGAACCGTCTCTTTTTCTCTCTCCACCTGCAAAGAAGGTACAACGAAGGGACACAATTTGGTATCTTTCATTCGGCAAATGAGAGAACAACAATCAAAAAACCCATCTAACTAGAATGGCATGAAGGTAAGACTAAGTGAATTAATATATGATATTAACCGTACACAGCAACTGTATGAGTGCAATGAAAATAATAGAATGGAGTTTTTAATTGAGAGGATTTTTATTCACCTTGCACAGCATGAGTGCTACCCGTTTTCGTATGAAGTCCTCCAGTTCGTTTATTTTCTGAAGATTCAGGCCTTGTGGATTTCGAGCCCAACGCAAATATATCACTAGGATATTGTTGCGTTTTACCCTTCCCACCACGTCCGGCTGAAGATTTTCCCCTTTCCATTATGACAGTAAACCTATTTTCTTGCTCTTTTAAACATCCAAAACTGGAATTTCTCCGGTTTTGGTAATTGGATGACACACAAGGATATTCAATTCAGAAATACATGATGAACGTATCAGCTCCAATGAACACTTCCTGGGAAGACAACAAACAACATGTGACGACGTGTACACTGAATGAGAAATATTTTCATCTTCCAAGACAAAACCGACTCCCTCCTCGTATTCATGTGATTCGTGCATCTGTTAACAATCGATTCTACGATCGACCCAACCAGTAAACATATCGAAATTGCTCTGAAACCGCTGAAACCCCCCTCCCACTACACATACACTGATAACGTGGTCCCCCACCCACCCCTCACCATATTCAGTGCTTCTAGCCTCTCCCCCAACAAGGCGAGTTTTGCATTACGAATGTCCTTTGTTCTTAAATAATAACAAATGTTGGTGCGGTGATCAGACAATTGAGACAAGTGGTCTTTTTCTTAATAATAATGGATAAAACTAGCGTTGTAATTGGCATACCCGCGAATAGAATTTTATCCTATGTACTAAAGTGATATTAAAGAGTAGCCTTTGCTGAAAATAATGGCTGATGACGACGAAGTAGATGTGTTAGGCGACTTCAGTTTGGATTCATTATTTCCTAAAGAAGATAGCCGTTTGTCAGTATATTTTTGATTCGTAAAAAATATATTCTTTTGAAGTCTTAGAGAATATGTCTAGTTTACTGTTGCGTAGATTGCTGGCGAAAAGGGAATAATTTATTTTATGATTTCAACTATAACTAACTTTCAACTTAATGTTTTAGGCATTGCTACGATGCTGGAGTTTTAGGGGCGCAGAGTTCAGATCTTCTTAATGATTATATTGCTCCGCAATGGCTACTGGATACAACTCAACCCTGGTACCCAGCAGATGATAAATCAAGAGGAACGAATGATCGATTGATGCCGGAGGAAAGGCAACATACATTTGGCTTTAGCTCATTGACTGGTGTTGAAAGCCCTACAAAAAACGCACCCGGTACATCCCGATGGGAAGAATCTGATCTCGGATGGACCGAGCGGGAAAAGTCCTTGCTTGAGAAAGGAATGGTAATGGTAATTTTTCTGTGCCCATGAAATTCTGGTTTTATTTGTAAAATTCCATCCATAGTATGGACAATTTTATCATTGATGAACGAACAATATTGTCTGACAAAATTAATTCTGAATAAATTAAAAAGTAGTGAAATCCTTATCATGTGACCTATGGTTTTTCAAGTTTCTTGATAAGCTGATAGGTACAACAATTGTTTTGGCACTCAAGAAATATATCCCAAATAATTCTCAAACGTTTGGGAAAAGTGTGCCTGTTGATTTGTTGAGTTAAACAAGAGGGTCTGGATTACGAATGAATTTATTGAGAAGTAGTTTGGCCGACAAAGCTGGAGGTCTACATGATTAGTGCTCTGTATAATTGTTTTGATCATGTTGAATGACCGAATGGTTGTCGAATATCCAAGTAAATAATAAAAAAGATTGTGATTTGAGAGGAAGGACCAGACAAGAATTCATGTTTAATGCAATAAAGTGGTCTCTTGAGAATAATAGGAAAAAACATTATGGCTATTGTAAACTGCTTGTAATTTTTTTCCGTTCCTGAATTTATGATAGGTGATCCGTAAGTTACGAAATTTATTTGGTGTTAATGGTAAACCTATCTGAAACTTTCCCACTGACATGAGTTTGCCCACTAAATGTTTCAACTAGATTTGTCATTGTTATCCCCATTGTTTTTGTGGAAAATTCAGCTGTTGACCTTGGTGTTGGAAATGATGTGTGTGTTTGGTAACGAAGAATTTTTTAACTACCATTATAGAGGGATAACCCAAGGAGGAATGAAAAGTCATTATGACATCAGGATGATGTCATTTTCAAGTCACAGCTAGGTAGTCACGGTGACATTAAAATGGTCCCTTGAAATGACATCCTTTGTGACTCCTAATGATGTCATCTTGACCTTAAATGACTAGCCATCATTTTGACCTCACTTTGACTATTTGTGACCAAACCTGATTGTTCTACTAATGAACATTGTTTTATTGTATGACCGTTCCCTCATTATAAATATTTTAAACATGTTTATCCAGGATATATTTTAACTATCTTACTTATTAAATCATCCCAATATCATGTTAATGAAAAATCAGTCAATGGTAATATCAAACATACATCGGCCCAATATCATATATGCCACTGTATAGTGGCGAAAGATGTATTTTTATCATCAAATTAATATCGGCCCAATATTGTCAGCAAATGTCATTTTTATAATGGCAAACATTTTCACTTTTGACATATGCCGATATCGGTTGGTAGCCAATATCGGCAATAAGTGAAATGTGACGGTGTAAAAATGATATTGGGCCGATATCATGATGCTGCTTGGGTAGAGGCGTCCAAAGACATCCGGAGGAATTCACCGGAAAATCCAAGAAAGGTAAAGGAATTAATAATGATAATTGAAATGAGCGTTAAACAAAATTTCTCTCTGTTGTAATATCTTATGATATATCGTAATATTTTATCGGTTCCGATAGTCTATCGGTCCCGATACTTTTATCGGGCCCGATTTATCGAACAACCATTTATCTATAATGTTCAAAACTCAATATAGGATTCCCGATATAATTAAATATCGTGATATTTCATGATATATCGCCCAGGGCTAGTGGAGTAGTCAGGCTTTGGGTCTTGAGGTGCCGATGGGGAGGGGGGAATTTGTAGGAGGCATCACCTTGTAAATTTAGACCTAAAACCTGGCTATGCCACTGAGTGGCCTAATGGATGTAGCCACCGGCTATTGGCCGAAGGGACCCAGGTTCAAATCTCAGGTGAAGCCTTTGGACTCCCCAAAATTAATAATCCTCTGTAGAGCAGGCCCAGGGAAAGGAACTGTCCCCCCTTATGGACCTCAAAATGACTCTCTTCTCATGTATCATTTTGAGGTCAAAGTGATGTCATGTTGACTTCCCTTACTCCATCGGTCAGAGTCATGACTGAATAGTGACTTTTCCTGGGTCATTCTGAGGTCAAAGTGATGTCATGTTGACTTTCCTTCCTCCTTGGGAAATTATCATAAATGTGGCAAAGTATTGGTTTACAAAAAATGATGAGCTTTTTCTTGGATATTTCTGTTGCCAACTTGCAAATGAACTTTCCATTTCAGGAGATGTTTGGAAAGAGCTGGAACAAGATTTCTCAGCTTATTGGAACTAAAACTGGCTCTCAGGTCAAGAATTATGTAAAGTGGGAACGCAATTGTCGATCTGATGAATCTATTGTTACTGAAGTGAACCCTTCATCAAACTTTGATCAGCAACCTGGAGAAGTATTTAGTTTCTCTGAAATAATTGATGATATGCAAATACCTGCATCAATGGAAGAGGTGACTGCATAATTTAATTTAAATAATTTTTGTTTCCATGCTCTTGTACTCGCTTGTGTTATTATAGGAGTGACCTTGCTAAAAATTTTAACATTACTCTCAGGTAATAGCTGTAGTCTCTACAGCTTCACCCACCATTCCTGTTACATTACCACGCACCGGAGAAAACAGGGATAAAAAAAAGGACTCCCTCAAGGGACAAGCATGGAATGGCAAAAATTCAATAGGAAAAAAACAAGAGCACCACAGGTCATTTGAGGAAAAGAAAAGACGTGAGAAAAAGAGGAAAAGTGTGGTTTCAATGACCTCTGATGGAAAACTCAAACAGACCCCTGATAAGTATGATGTGGCAACTGCCAAGAAGAGAGATACAAAGTTAAAGAATATTTCAGGTAAACATGAACAGATTGGAATGGAAGATGAGTGTTCATTGCCTTTAGTATTCAAAAGCCATCCCAAGTTGCCAGATAAACTATCATGTGGTGAAGAGGTTGTGAGAATGACCAGAGAGGGTAGTGAATCAAATGACAGTGAAATCGAAGTTGGTGATAATGAGCCAGTCATGTTGGAAAATAATTGTGGAGAAGCAGAAGGTACTATTTCCCAACTATCCAGTGTTTTGCCAAAGTTTTGTATGACGTCTGAAGTTGAAGCTGATGATCCACCAGGTGATTCATTCACATCCCCAATGCTCGAGAATTTTAAGGAAGAGGAAGATAAAAATGATGAATTAATGCCAATAGGTAAAAATTAATTCCTTTCTCAACTTGAAATTTACTTTAATAAGTATAGTGAATCATAAGACAATTATGTGTTAGGTGACGTAAATTTATAGTTGTTAATTTTTGGTCAATACATGTATTCCATGTTGGTTGAGGCTGAAAAAGCTATTTTTCTTTTTTGTCCTGCTATTCAGTGTTCGAGGATGGATCAAAAAGTTTGCCGACAAAATTGACTCCTGCTGTGACTATCAAAGATCGGAGAGACAAGCATTCATGTCACCAGGATATAATGGACAGTATAGCAGCTATTGCACCTCCCACAGCAGAGTTCTTCCCTGACATGCAGTCTATTTCTGAGCAAGAGAAGTTAATACACACGGAGTTCTTTGAAGGCCGTTCAACTAAAACACCAAAGCGTTATATGAAGGTAATTGTGAAAGTAGCCATCATGCATTTTCAGTTACATAATTCTTGTGATTAATTGCCTTAAATGTCTCATATTTATCTTCAAATTTGTATTTAAGACAGTCAAAACTGAATTTGGAATCAATAATTTATTTGCTTGTTGTTCAACATTTTTGATGAAGTAGAATTGATGAAGTATTTGTTCTACTGTTTTTTTCTGGGTTGTTTTGTGCTTGAGAATTTTAGGAAGAATATTTTATTTATAGGTTAGAAGGATGCTACCCCTAAGTGATATTGTTAATGAAACAGCTAAATTCATACTTGTAACAAAATGGATGTATGAAGGATAGAAGGAACAAATGCAATTTTCCACACCATAAAAAGATTTACTGTGAAACAAATACCAGATGACCTAGTACCATCAAAACCATTGATGTTGTGCTGTAAGTTATTTTATTGGGTGGATCAATGCATTTGTTATTACTATCATTATGAAGAAATTCTACCATTCAAGTATGAAACTTTGCTGTACTTAGAATTAGAATACAGTATGATGCTGTAGTATTATTATCAAGGTAAATTCATGAGTTTGAAAGGTGAACCAATGTAATTATGTTGCATAAATATAATATTATACAGAAGGCAACTAATAATATATGAACGCAAATAATTAATAGATGTATAAAGTATTTTGGCATCAAAGGTCAATGACTCAAGAATCTCTTAAAGTAGTTGTATTTACCAAGTTTTTAAATTGAAGGTTCGCAAACTAGCCGCGAGGACCTTAACGGCATTACCTGCTGAAAATGCACAATAGCAGAAATTCCACAGAGAAAAATCATTCGCCTTGACCAGGATCCCGGTCAAGGCGAATGATTTTTTTCTCTGTGGAATTTCTGCTAAGTTTTTAAATATTATCTTCGTCTGAATGGATACATGGTTGATGTGGTTGGTGGGTGAATGCCACTGCTACTTATCATAGAAAAAACATTTAACCTGTACTCAAATTCAGGCCAAGTGATCTTTGATTATGTATGGAATTTCACTTCAGCTCATTTCAATACTCAGAATCACATTTTCTTGGCTCATTTTTTGAGGCGTTAGTTAGTAAATGTTGTCTGGATCATAGTGATATCTAAGTAAGTTAACATTGTCTCTTGTAGGCTCTGAGACATGTGGGTACATACCATAAGGTATGTACCCACCAAGTTAAATTATGGCTGTCATAGTGATGACTGATGCTCACACCAACTCAAATGTTGCTTTTAAACCTGCTCTCTTATGTTGGGTTTTCATGCATGTATATCATGTGAAGGGAGTCTCTTCAGCCAATTGGAAACCTAGGGTGTAATTCTGTAACTTGGAGCTTCGGCTTACTTCCTGAATTGTCTCCTACCAGTATTCTGTAACTCGATGGAGCTTACTCTAGCACCAATTGAGCTAGTTCTGGGTATGAAAAATTTTCGAGCAAATCTTTAAAAATATTACGTCACCCAGAGGGCCAGGGAAAATTTCAAGAATAAGACTACAATAAAGTCACATGGAGAAAAGAGTAGTGTCTAAGTTATAAGATTAAAACAATAAAACTATAATTTTCAGTTATACAGTAGAAAATTTCAAGAATAAGACTACAATAAAGTCACATTGAGAAAAGAGTAGTCTCTAAGTTATAAGATTAAAACAATAAAACTATAATTTTTGGTTGTGTTAAGTCTCATCTTTGACAAGTTGGCATTTAGTATTTTTTTATAGTATTAAATTTGGAGATATCGTATAGGACAGTGTAGGCCTTCTTAGTTTTTAATGTCTATCTTGAGTTATGTGGGATAGATAGATATTCAGCTGGAAACACTAGGGCCATGCATATATATGTTCCTTGAGTAGGCTTAAATGTTTTCATTTCTAATTCTAAGAACATAAATGATTGACACTTACCCCCTTTTGAGGTGTAGGCCTACCTATCTAAAATCTCATCTTAATTTACAAAATAAATTATGTTTTTGAGCATATTGTTAAATATCTGCTGTTAGTAGAATAATAATGAAAAATACTGGTAAGTAGGGATTAGATATACTCCCCAAATCAATCAAAAGAATTTACTGTTTATTAATGTTTTTATTTTCAAATGGCTAATATTCATCAGATTTGACATCTTTGAGTTTAAGTGTATGGTAGACATGTAGTAACCTTTTAGATCTTTCAAATGTAAACCTGTTCCTTAATGGGCAATGTACGTATGACCAATTACTAAACACTCTCTCAAGTTGTGCAGAAGATGCAGGGACATTAAGTAATTTATTTGCAAGATTGCTTAAACCTGGGTGCTACCATGTAGCAAGCTCCCAAAAGGTTGATGGACTTTTGATGCCCTTATTTCTCAGCACACGAAAAACACTGTCTTTGTTATCTCTGATGAATTTCGCAAGGTCTTCCAACCCATCTCCATTGCCCAGGATTTGAACCCAGGACCCTCCGGTCAGTAGCTCAGCACTCTACCCACTAGGCCACCACAACACCTTATCAATGTAATACTTTACTTTATTTTTTAATTGTAATTTTCTGCATTTTATTAAATGTAAAATATTATTTTACAGACACAAAAATAATCAACATAATATTCTACATATTCTACGTGTAATGACCCAACCCTGATATATACACGAAGCACCATTCATTCACAATGCCATAGGCACAAATACACAAATATAAATTCAAACAGAAGGTGAAAGAAAGAGATAGCGAACATACATAAAACAGTGAACACAACGGTGGTGTGGAAATGGATCGATGGCCGAAAACACATGGAAAAAATTTCACCTTGACCGGGAATTGAACCATGGACTGGGCGAATGCGCAGAACCACCACGCTACCAAGGTTACTCTAATCTTCAGTGGGGTTTATAGTACCAAATGCCTTCCAGATTAGCCCACTGAATCGGCTAAGAGATGGAACTAGGGCATGGTTCCACCCACCAACGAAGAGAATACACAGAGGATGAAATGATAGAAAGACTCACTCTCTCAGACAGTATGAAAGATAAAGCACAATTGTTTGAGGCACACAACCCCTAAGAAGAAAACAACCAATCTGGTGATATACACAATGCACCATTCATTCACAACGCCATAGGCGCAAATACACAAATATAAATTCAAACAGAAGGTTTTGTTTTTTTATTATTAATTATTTAATATTTTTTAATAATATTAAATTAATATTTTTAAAAGTATATTCTAGTGGTATCAGTAAAAGTTGCCATTTCTTCCTCTCGACACTAACCAAGTTTTGCTTACAACTTATCTACTTATATGGCCATTGAACATTGTACTTAGAAATCATGACAGTACATGAAGAACGTGCTAATGACAGCATACTATAATACAATAAAATGGCAAATAATAGTAAATACATAGAAAGGAAGAGTAAATGTAATGTGTTGTTTTCAGCTGCATCTTTGTTGACAGAAACTCTAAATTAATACAAGTATATGCAGTTGTTTTCTTTAAAATAACATATGTAATGCAGAAGAGAAAAACTAACAATGCAATTCCACAAAACTTATATTTTGACACGACTATAGGTTAACTGCGTCGCAGCATCTTCAGGAGGGTGTACAAAATACTGCGTCAGCCTTTTGTATGGTGAAAGTTGGGGGAGTATAATCCAATAATAGAATTATTATCATCTCAATTTTCCATTATTTGTAATGGTTTACAATTTACTAAACTTCAAATTTTTCATGTACATTTTACAACTATGACAATGCAACCTGCACTTACAATGGGATAATTTTCTTCAATAAGTGTTGAAATAGAATTAAATTCTGTTCCATATCAACAAGTCACTAAAATTCATCTCCTTCATACAGCCATATCCATTATAATTCAGATATTGATTGTTTTACATTATAGACTTTTGTGTGATGTGTACCATGGAAGACAATCCGGCACACAGTCCTACATTGCACTTTTCGCAATACCAACTTCTTGCCGGTCATAGCTTTCCATTTCTCTGAGCAGAATTTGCACACTGATGGGGTTGGTTTTTTTTTCACTTTGTGGAATTTTTTTAGGAAAATGTCGCCCTGATGTGTGATTCCCTGGGGAAGTTGATAAGAGGATGAAGATTCAATTTCCATCTCTCATTTCTCAGCAAACTTCTTTGCTAATTGGCAATGCACTTATCCAGCTGCCTTGAGGTGATTTCAGTGCGACTCATTATGTGAATTATGGATGAATAAACGACCATCCTCGCGGCTGAGCTTAAAGCCACCGAGTGCGTCCACCGGGTTGCGGATGGTGGGTCGACCTCTAGATATAGAGGTTAGCTGCGAGATAAGCGAGTTTACTCGTCGAATAAGCAGTCGTGGACAAAAAGCGACGGCATTCCGAGGGCGTATTGGTCTATCCTTGGGTAAGGTAGGCCTTAAATAATACAGAACCTGTGAAGATGCCGTGACTTGGCGATGGAGGCCGCCAACAATTACGCTTCCCATCACCCGGAGGAGAGGGCAGCAGCTCTTCTTCACATGAGTGAAGGTGGAGACCACAGTGGTCGGTACAGCGACACTCATTTCACTGCAGGCTTGGTAACATTTACTTTAACGGCTGTAGTACTGCGATGTGGAAGGCAAGGGGAAACCACCACATTATTATCCCGAGGAGTCGCAGCTACTCCACTCTTTCCTTTATTATCAAGACGTGATGGCACCCTCTCGAGTAAAATAGTCCGGAGGTAAAATAGTCCCCCATTCGGATCTCCGGGCGGGGACTACCCGAGAGAGTACATCAGTCAAGTGTGATACTCATTTTAGGGTAGGAACGTTCGATCACTTCGGACCTGCGGAAGACTGGAGAACCTGAAGGTGGAAATGCGGAGAATGGACCTCGATGTATTGGGAATCAGTGAAATGAGATGGCCCGAAGAAGGAGACTTTTGGAGTGGAAGTTATAGAATTATCCACACCGGATCACTGAATGGTAACGCTGGAGTAGGCATAATGCTCAGGAAGAGTGCGGGACTGCGTGTGAAGAGCTTTCTGCAATACAGTGAAAGGATTGTAATGGTTAAAATTGAAACTAAGCCTACAGATACCATTGTGGTGCAAGTTTACATGCCTACGTCGGACTACGAAGATGAAGAAGTGGAAGACGTCTACGAAGATATCACTGAAGTAATAAAACAGGTAAGAGGAGAAGAAAACCTAATTATTTTAGGAGACTGGAACGCTGTCGTCGGCGAAGGACAAGATGGAAGAATAACTGGAAAATATGGATTGGGAAACCGAAACGAAAGAGGAGAAAGACTGCTGGAGTTCTGCGCACAACATAAGTTAGTGGTTACTAACACATTGTTTAAAAATCACAACCGAAGAAAATACACATGGAAGATGCCAGGAGACAGAGGAAGATTTCAAATAGACTACATTTTAGTGAAGCAGAGGTTCAGGAATCAGGTGAAGGACTGAAAAAGCTACCCGGGTGCAGACATCGACAGCGACCATAATTTAGTGATGATGAAATGCCATCTAAAATTCAAGAGATTGAAGAAAACAGTAAAGAACACTTGGCAAGTAGAAAAACTAAAGGAGACTCAAAATCAGCTGGAATTTCAAAAAGCAGTAGAAAACAACATAGGAGAGGACCTGACTGAGAAACCAGTAGAAGAGCGTTGGGAAAACATTAAATGTGGACTACAAAAAGCCGCAAAAGAAGTTCTTGGAAGAAGAAAAGTTGTTAAGAAGAAACCATGGATCACGGAAGAAGTCTTAGTGCTGATTGAAGAAAGAAGAAAGTACAAGAATGCGAAAACTGAAGAAGGGCAGCTTTGCTACAAAAGAATAAGGAACGAAGTAAGTCGCAAATCCAGGAAAGCTAGAGAAATGTGGATGAACAATCTGTGCGAAGATGTACAAAACAACCTTACCATTGGAAAGGTGGAAGCTGCCTATAGGATAGTGAGGAACCACTTCAAGGAACGGAGTGCAAGATTCAATGCTATAAGGGACAAGAATGGAGAACTTATGATTGAAAATGAAGACAAAGTGAAGAGATGGAAAGAATATCTCGAAGAGTTATACAACGGGAAGGACCTCAGCACGAAAGTGATTGAAGAGGAAAGCGAAGTCGAGAAGGATGATATGGGAGCATCAATATTGAGATCGGAATTCGACGCAGCAGTAAGGGACCTTTGGATGAACAAGGCTTCTGGAATTGATGATATACCCGCAGAACTGATAAGGAATGCGGGAGAGAGGACATTGGCCCAACTTTATAATGTCATCTGCGACATGTACTCAACAGGAGAAATACCCAGGGACTTCGAGAAAAACATCATCATTCCTATTCCCAAAAAGAAGAGAGCAGAGAAATGCGAAAATTTTAGGACTATAAGCCTGACGACACATGCATCGAAGATATTGACAAGGATCATCTACAGAAGAATAGAACGAAAAGCAGAGGAGTTCCTGGATGAAGATCAATTCGGATTCAGGAAAAGTAAGGGCACAAGAGAAGCAATATTGGCCCTAAGGCTGCTTATAGAGAAGAGAATGGAGAAGAACAAACCGACCTTCATTGCATTTGTGGATTTAGAGAAGGCTTTCGACAACGTGGACTGGAATTCAATGCTTGATATTCTGAAAGGAATTGGAGTTTCCTACAATGATCGAAGAATTATCCACAGTTTGTATAAAAACCAAGTAGCTGTGATTAAATCTGGACCCAGCTGTGAAGAAGCAAGAATAAGGAAAGGAGTGAGACAAGGCTGTGCACTGTCTCCCGTAATTTTTAATGTCTACATTGAGAGAGCCATCAATGAAGTCAAGGAGAAGTGCTCTGGAGTGAACATCCACGGAGAAACAATCAGCATGCTACGATTCGCTGATGACATAGCTCTCATAGCAGAGACAGAGAAGGAGCTGAATAAGATGCTAACAACCATGGAAAGGACAATGGCCAGACATCAGCTGAAGATCAATAAGAAAAAACTAAGATATTGGTGTGCAGCAAAAGAGAAGAGGCCAAAACCAACGTTAAACTAGGAAAACAGAAACTGGAAGAGGTGAAAGAGTTCTGTTACCTGGGAAGCAGAGTAACCAACGATGGACAAAGCAAGAAAGAAAATGAGAGTAGAATAGCCCAGGCAAAGAGGGCATTCTATCAAAAGAAGAATCTACTAACAGCTGGAAATACAAGCTTGGAAGTAAGGAAGCAATTCATTAAAACGTATATCTGGAGCATGTTCCTTTATGGCAGTGAGGCATGGACGATGACAGCAGCGGAGAAGAAAAGGGTGGAAGCATTCGAAATATGGTGCTATCGACGGATGATGAAGATAAAATGGATCGCCCGAGTGACAAATGAAGAAGTCCTAAGAAGAGTGGGAGAAAAGAGAAGTCTACTGAAAACTATAAAAAGAAGACGGGGCAACCTAATCGGCCATATCCTAAGACACGATGGCCTGATGAAGACAATCGTCGAGGGAAAAGTGAACGGGAAAAATGGAAGAGGCAGGCCTCGTATGAGTTACATGGAGCAGGTCGTAAAGGACGTGAAAGGGAGGAACTACGTTGGTATGAAGAGGTTGGCCGATAGAAGAATCGAGTGGAGGGCTGCGTCAAACCAATCCTAGGATTGTTGACCCCTGATGATGATGAAACGACTATCATCATAAATACATGAAAAAATATCTTTTTCCACTATTTGGTTTATTTTCTATGAAACGGATAGTAAACCATGTACTGATGCATGATCAACTCCGGTCTATTTCTGGTTTCAGCCAACAATTATGCCTGGTTTGAGTTTTGTTCTTCATCTTAGAGCATCAGTGGAAGGTAGTGCGTACCACTGTGTCTCCGTTTTTATTGCCTTGATGGTTTCCGTGGTGAAGAATAATAAGAAGCAGACCCATTCATTCTTGGTGCGGTCAATTTCAGCCAAAACTTCACTGCTTTCTTCACACATTGGTAGAAAAAGTTGTACGCCACTTTCTGACCAGGAAGAGTTGATTTCGATTGGCGGTGCATGTTGCGTATCTAAAAAAGTAATATGTATATGTATTCAATAAATGCATGGAGTCTATTTGTGCACAAGTTCAGATACTGAAAGGTAAAACTCAGAAAATATATTTCCTATTGTAAGTGAAGAAAAAGCATATGCATTCATGAACAATCACAACATTTGCATTTCATTTCTATTTTTATTCCAACAGGATAACCAAATAAATGAATATTCACATACCTTCATATTCCATGTCGTCGCGGGAATCATCAAAATCACTTCCTGAATCTTCAGCTAAAATATCCTTATTTTCTGATTCATCAATTTGAGTTCCAGCCATATTACCCAAGAAATAGACATGAAACATTATGCGATAGAAATGAAACATTCTGCGATAGAAATGAAACAATTAGAGAAATAATCTCTATGTAAAGAAATAACAGCTGGAAAATCTCCGATCGTATGGTTGGTGGCAGGTTGAGTAAGTTGTATACATAGTATCCGTGCTAAAAATTGGACAAAATGTAGTGGGAAGGATCCAAATTCTGGAGACATATTATATCGATAGTGCGGTTCATAGAGAATAATAATATGTAACACAAAAAAAGCAATGGAAGAAAGCAACACAAGTAAGGAATGTGTGAAAAAGAGACATCTGCACCTCGTAAGGGATCCGGTAAATTAGGGGAGGGAGCAATAAGAAAACGACTGCTAATAAAAGTCAGACATAGTTGTCATGGTGAAATTTGGAAACTCTGAAGTTACTATAAGATACAAAGAAACATTTTAGTCAAAAATGAAACAATCCCATATGAAAACATTGTACATGACAGAAGAAAAGGATGAACTAACAGATATGGGCATAGTCGTCATGGAGAAGTAACTGGGCCCATATCACGTGCAAGCATTGGCTCGAAAGTGTTAAGCTTTTCATGTGTAACAATCGAAAATGTCTCATTATTTAATTTACAAAAGATAATGAGGATTGTGAATGGTTACTGAACTTTTGGCCACTTAAATATGATATGAACAACAAATCAATATTAAGAAAATTTTTGTAACGCAACCAAATGGAATTGGACCTTGTGAGGTGGTAAACCTATAGTACACAACATGTTGGCTAAAGCTGTAAAATAGTTGTAGCTAGAAACTATCTGGAGCATGTTTCTCTACGGCAGTGAGGCATGGACAATGACAGCAGGGGAGAAAAAAAGGGTGGAAGCATTTGAAATATGGTGCTACCGAAGAGTGATGAAGATAAGATGGATCGACTGAGTGATAAATGAAGAAATCCTAAGAAGAGAGGAAGAAAAGAGAAGTCTACCGAAAACTATAAAAAGAAGATGGTACAACCTAATCGGCCATATCTTAAGACACCATGGCCTGATGAAGACAATCATCAAAGGAAAAGTGAACGGGAAGAATGGAAAAGGCAGGCCTTATATGAGTTATATAGAACAGGTCGTAAAGGATGTGAAAGAGAGGAACTACGTTAATATTAAGAGGTTGGCTGATAGAAGAATCGAGTGGAGGGCTGCATCAAACCAATCCTAGGAATGTTGACCCATGATGATGATGACCTAGAAGCTCTAGCGTATTTCTTCAATTGAATTGATTTATGGACATCATTAAAAATAGAAGTAACTGAAGAAGGATGCATGTAGAAAGAGAAATATAAGTGGTTTAAAAACTTAAGTAAATTGTAGTCAGTATAACAAAGGGAATCCATCACGTCACGGTCACACTAACCACAAGCTATTTAAAATGCCTCCAAAATTGCTTGGGATATCGCAACCCTACTGTCTCTTTGTTTTCATTTCTGGCCACCTGGCTGCAAGAGTGTTTTCATTTCTGGTCTGGCCACCTGGCTGCAAGAGTGTTTTCATTTCTGGTCTGGCCACCTGGCTGCAAGAATGCACTTTCTTGGTGTATATTTGCCTGGGCCTATGCTTTTGTGAGAATGGTTCACTCGAAAAGTCGAGTAGCATTATGAAATGTGTGCATGAAAACTCAGCTTTACTCTGCTAGTGTACTAATTTCATGTTGGTCATTTGAAATTTATAATGGATTCTGCAGTTGTGGTTAACCCAATGCTAAGCCTATCTAAGGGGATGTAGGGCTACTTATTACTGAAATCTAAAAGTGAATCCTTCACATGGTGAAAGGACATCATAATGAAAATAATTTGAAACTTTGTGATGCCAGCATTTTTTTTATGATCCAAATTTACCTCTATTTAAAACCTGGTTTATATTAACTTAAATGCAAAAATAAAGAATAAAATATGTATCCCCAAAGCCATAATCTTAAGTATCGGCTAAGATTATTGCTTTGGGGATATTTTATTCTTCATTTTTGCATTGTATACAGCCGTAAAAAGGTCTCTTCTTTGTTCTATTAACTTAAATGTAGTGACTGTGATAGTGTTAATATTGCTGGATGCTTGCTATTGCTGTTATTGCTGGCCAAACTGGATGCAATATTAAGACCTGAACCAAGGAGCATAAAGCATGCTGGAAGAGCAAAAATGATTTGTCAGCTTTTGCCCAACACATTAGAGATGGGCCATCAGACTGACTATGAACTGGAAGTACATACTCTATTTCATGGAGAAGGGACAGAGGATGGATTCCTTGGAGCAGTGGGAGGTCGGTCTTCAGGGAAAGTGTAACCTCCTCAATGAAGTCATATTCCCTAACCCATCCCTCTTGTTATACTTAACCCTGTCCCCTACTACCCTTGTGAGTGCTCCCCTCCCTCAACTACTCCCTTCTCTGAAAAGGATTTCTCCTGACCCCCCAGACTATATGAACGTGTTGTGTGAATTGTTGAGTGTTACATACTTTATGATGGCTTGGCATCTGAGATCAGTTGTGATTTTTTGAGAAACCATAGAAGTTATAATTATAAAGTTTTAGCTTATTTTAATTGTGGCTACGTACAAGGTTCATTTTTACTACCCATATCAATGATTGTTATCACTTAGGCTAATGAAATACATTCATTTAGATAATACTCATACACATGTTTTACTGCAGATTCGCAACCATATTCTCGAATGCTGGTATAACAGTCGTCCTCAGTATGTCACCAAAACATCGGTTCGGACTGGATTGAGAAATTGTGGAGATGTGAATTGCATTGGACGTATCCATGCTTATTTAGAACAAATTGGGGCCATCAACTTTGGCTGTGGTATGTTCAGTTGATCAGTTTTGTGTTAGATATATATCATAGCATTAGTGGTAGCCTACCTTCTTAATTAATTCCCAATTTGTAGAAGTCTCTTGCATAATAAAGTTTACCCACTTTAGTGGACATCTTTTCTGAAATGGGGGTCATTTTTTGCTTTTGAATATATTTAATGCATAACCTGAGGTTACTGTAAAATTAATCATTTAACATGGCTGAGATTTGAGCCCTAACCTCATATCAATGCAGTTTGATACCCACGGTGTAGGTACTATTTCAAGGCATGTTGAAGGAGGGTATGGACACATTGTCATTCCAACAAATTTACAAATGGCTCTAGTTCAGAATTGAAGTTCTGTGTAACTGGTGTCTCTCAACCTGATCAACCTCAATTTACAAGCTAACCTTATACTTTTGCCACAGTAGAACAGCCTGTTGAATAAAAGCTAAAGGTAACAAATGATGAGTCAGCAAAAGTAATGTCACTTTCAAGTACTTCATGGGAATCTATTTTCTGTAATATGCCCTTCCCAATATCTCTCCTGATTTCAATTTATTTGAGCAAAAATTAAGGTTTGAACCACTCTTATAGTACAGAATAATTATATACATTGAGAATTGAAAATGTTTCAAGTAATTTGGTATGAACAACATAGCATATTTTTTATTTGTAGAACAAGCAAGGTATTTACGTCCCCATGTCCCAACTTCACCAACCTCAAATTCTTGCCTTATTGATGGAGAAGAGTCTGCAGATGTGCACAGAGGTCCAACAAGGGAGGAGATAAGTGCCAGGCATCAGGCTAGAATTGTTGCTATGAGACCAAGGAAAAGAAAAGGAATGGTATACTATTTTATTACTTCTTTATCATTTTCTTTATTTTATTTTATGTGTCACTCCTCCATATTGTGAAACTCAGAAATTTTTTTCTACTCTTAACTGAAATGTTTCCTGTAAACATTTGAGCCCAAAGGAATTAAGGTAATTCCTTGAGGACTATTGTTCTAGGCTAATTATGTAAATGTCTTGGCATTCTCAGGACGTATTTTTGAAACTTACAATTAGAGAGGAGTGAATTCCATAATTATTGGGAATCCTTGTTCATGGAATTTAACTGGAGCTTCTCCATAACTTTGTAAAAATAAACTGGGTTACCTACACTATAAATTCTACTTTTTCCACATATTTTATTATGCAACCCACATTTCAAGACTTGTTTGAACCCAGACTATTTCAACACATATGTAATTGTTATGTCCATTAATATCATGTTAATGTTGAAGCCCAGGAATTAACGAAGTGACCAAGTTTCTTTTTATTTTATTATGTATTCAGCTCCTCCTTATTTTAACCCCTTTTTCTAATTTATATGCCTTCAGGTATTAGTGTAGTACACATGTTTTGAAGTGCATAACTACCTGTAGGAGGTAAAAAAATTTTTGGAAAAATATTCAGTAATCATGATGTGACTGGCTTTCTAATGCTTGGATGATGTTTGAGCCAGGGCTTAGTGAACAATCATCTTCAACATCTTTAAGAGAGGGGGACTATGATTAGTGCTGGAAATGTTTAAAACAAATCAATATACAAGAAAAGGGACATTGTTAATAGCAATTGACTTTCAGCCAAATTAGTACATATTGTGAATGGATATGCATTACCTTTCATGTTTATCTTGCATTGAGAGTGATATTCATCAGAAATTTATATCTTAGGATCTTGCCACATCTTTAGAAGGTATTGATGGTGGATATACTATTATCCATGGAGGAACAGTTGATGGAGTGGAGCAGAGTGATGAAGAAATAATTGTATTTACAAAAGGACATACAACATCTAAAAAGAGCAACTTTTCTGGACGCTGTAAAAATGGCAGTGGAGAATCAAAGCTTAAACTTGTTTGCTGTTCAACATATTCTAATGAGCAACCTGTAAGTCTTTCAAAATTAACTGAATGGAATATCACATATCTGTTGCAAATTTTTATGAGATTTTTTTAAGTTTTAAGTTTGGTATTTTTTTCTTTCTTGACTGTTGCTCACCAAGTTATTACATTTCATTAATGTTACCATATTTATTCAACTTTCACCATGCACGGGGGTATTTCTTTCTTATTTTTCTTCATAATTCTTCAACCTACCTTAGTAATTGAAACTCAGTTTATCTTCCTTTGTGTTTGTATTGTATCTCTGATTTTGGTTATGAGAAAACTTATATTAAAGGGTTATTTGAAAAGTTACCCATGGGAAAAGAATATAAAATGTCCTCAACTAAGAAAATTATGAAGGGATTTCTGGGCTCACTGACTCACAACTAAGAATAATAAAATCATATTCTTTCAAGCCCATGTAGCCCTTTCAAGCCCTACCATTAGGGCAAAATATAGTCAATTTCTTTTTTTATTTTTTACCTTAATATTTTGAATACGTAGATTTTGAAAACATTGGACCAGTATATATTTCAGCTGTATCCAAATTATATTCTATGCTCAGGAATTACCTTAACCCTTGAAAATGTTAACTCTTTGTTCAAACATTTTTCAGCTTACATTTGACCTAGGGCTTTAAAATTTTCTAACATATTTCAGCTAAATTTACAAGGTTTTGCATGAGTCAATTTAATATTTATTTATTTTTATAAAACAACTACTAAATGGGCACTTGCATGAAAACTGAAAGGGCCTGCAAGAGATAATTGTGTTTATTTTAACTGTACCATTGTTAGAGCAGGTGCCAGCGTTCAGGTTATTGAGGAAAGCTTACGTGAAATTATAACATGCCGATTCCGTTTCACATATAGAACTGCACAACGTGCTCTTTATTCCACAGAACTTCATAGCCATGAAAAACAAAAGAAGCTATACATGCAAGTGTAGAAAATAAGGCAATCGAAAATACATGTAGGCGGGATTATAACCACAACAACCATCATCTTTCGACTACATCCTTTTCTAAAGCAATATCCATTGAAGCAAACTTCAATATGGCGTGCAACTTCCATGTCATTTGGAAAACTGAAAGGACATTCCCATTATTTGTTTCAACATACTGTACACCTAAGACATGATTTAGGATTGCAAATCAAGAACAGCAAAGACGCTGTGTTTAAAAGTCTTCAAAGTATGCATCAGAAAGTTTCAGTCCCTTTTAATATAAGAGCAATAGCCTTCATTGCATATTGCAAGACTAAGTAACAACTAAAATATTCCTTGGCAATAGCTCTAAAATTGCATACATTTTATGTGAAAAGTTCTAACTTTTCAGTTGATCGATTGATAAAGGTAAAGCAGTATAATATGTTCAAAATATGTGATGCGTTAACTTCATTTTGGAGTAAGAAAACCACACTGCATAAATTTTTCATAATTTAATGAACTAAATTAAAATTGCTCTATGCAGAAATTTTTTAATCCCATTGAAAAATTAAATCCTTGCTTGAATGCAGGAAATATTGGAGTTTTCGGTTTTTTCTGATTCATTGAGTGAATAGAAAAGTTCACTGAAAATTTAAACCCTCTAACTCATCTAGAAATGTCCAGGACTTTGCATCAATGAGTCAGTTTTGAAGCTTTATATTTACAAATAATACATTTTTGAAGAATAACCATTTTTATCTTGAGTCGGGGGGGACCTTATATGGGCACCCTAAGCATTTTTAGGAAAATGTAGGGTGCCAATATATCGGCTCCTTGAGCAGGTAAGGGTTTTACTGTTTACCTTTATCCAATGAGGTTTTTAACTGACTTCATACCAATTGCCTTGTTTTTATTTTAAGCCACTCAAACATAGGAAAAAATAATAACGAAAAACTATTAGTTGCATCACAATGAAATAAAAAGTTTATTTTTGTAATACAGATCTTTTACATGAAATATTTTATCGTAAATGGGTCAAATCTAGTTCTTTTTGAATGCAAATCTCGTATCCTAATCTTAAATTTATCCTCAAATCCTGAAACTCATTTTGAATCCGAATCTTAACTTTATCTTTAATCCTAACTTTTATCTAAAATCTAAACGTTAGTTTTCCCTTGAATCCAAAGAATGATTTCAAAGCCAAATCTTTATTTTCTCCTTTATCTTATATTTCATTGTGAATTCTAGTGTTAATTTTACTCATGAACATCACAGTTGCATATTGGGCAAAAACTCATGGTCTTGGTTGTGAGCTGAGTGATCATAGAGTAGCTGTGTATTTCAGATGATATCTCAAAAAAGAAATGACGAGAGTGAGGAGGAAAAAGCGAGATAAAGAAGGGGGAAGAGAGAGGGGTAATTGAAAGGGTTGAAAAAGTGAGACAGGGAGAGAGATGAGGTTTCAAGGTTGGGGTGATGAGATACTCTAGAATATAAATTTTAGAGCATTTCAACCCTCAACTCTAGTTATGTTATTCGAACTTAATCTTTTAGCATAATTATTCAAGATCTTGAATATCGAATACTCTCCAGTATTTGAGGTATTCGAGTTTTCGCAGGTAGTATTCGCACATCTGTATTTAGTGTGATCATAAAATTTGGGATGTTACACATTTCATATGTTCAAATATGTGAGATAGATCATGAAACAGGGTCTAAACACAGCCCAACCAAAATTTAATCTTGATAACTCAGTATTGGTAAGTTAGCATGTTGCTCTTTTATATAATGTAACCAGCAGAGTTCCATTGAGTAAGACTGGAATTTGTTATAAAAATTAAGGTTTGTGTACCCATCAATTATCATTCATAACACTTATACTTTGCAGGCTATGTTGACCATTTGAATCATTATTTTGTGTTCTCAGCTATTAGGGGTTGTTTTTTTTCTAATTATTTACGTTTATTTTTTGAAGGCTCCCTTTGTTCTCGAGCTCTGCTTGGAGGCACTTTTGGTTGTAGATTTTCATGCCCACCTAATGCATACTGAAGTGGCTGGCCTTCTTGGTGGTTATTCAAGAACAAATTCCATGGCAGCAGTGGAAGAAGAGAAATTCCAAGAGACACTGAGGGTATGCCGTGCAGTTCCATGTCGAAGTGCTGGCTCCAACACTGGTTGTGATATTTGTCCAGGTAAATGATTTCTATTGTTTATTTAACCCTTAAAAGGTCATGCTGGTGTAAAAGACCAGGTGGCTTGATTTCATTACAATAAATCAAATTTAGTCATCCTTTTGTGTCATTCCTTTTGGGTACCTTATTATTACCCTTTATTCAGCAAATGCACTGAGCAGCATGCCAAGCTGAGTTCCACATCCTGATCTCTGTCATCCCTATTGAGCTTGTAATAGGTGTATGATTGGCTCAAGTTCAATCAAGTTGTGGCTGGATCCAGTTTTTGCCAATTCAATAGCCATCTCATTTCTGGTTTTGCCCACTTGGCCTAGCACCCAGAAAAGTTTCACCTTCCTGCATCTGGCTATCACAGTGAGTGCCTCGTGACACTCCTCCAAAAGCTGTGCTTTATGTCCCTACCACAATCATGCTGAGATATCAATTTCTGTACAATCAATCTTCGATAATGCGCCTTAAATGAGTGAATTATTCCTAAATCCAATGGTTGGAGCTCACTGGTACAGTTTGCTGGAAAAAATTTTAACTGTACATTTCTTAAGTGTTCATTCGGTGGATGGGCTGGGCACTGATCGATAAAGAGTAGAATTTTCCTGTTCTGCGACCCCATTTTCGCATTCAGAGCATGAAGCTGATCCTCAAATATTGCTGAGGTCATCCATGTTTTGATATTTGGGGTGTATCTAGTGGGCAACTGTTTTACATGCTTGAAACATGTGGGACTTTTTGATTTGCCAATCACTAGTGGCTGAAGTTTCTCACTTCCATCTGCATTTGTGATTAATAAGACAGTAAGTCTTTGTTTACTAAGGGACCCTCCATGACAATGTTCCCCTCTGAAGCACATTGATTTTGCTGGCAGCACATTAAAGAATAATCCTGTCTCGTCTGCATTGAAAACATCTTTTGGGCTTTAGCCTTCCAGAAGTCTAATCAGTTCAGATACTTTCCACTGAGTTGCAGTCTCAATGTTAACACCTTTACTTTCACCACTCACAGTCTTATATACAAGATTGTACCTATTTTTGAATCCATCCAACCAACCATTGTATGCCGTGAAATCTTCAATTCCCAATATTGTGGTGCTATTCAACACTTTTTCTCGTAAGATAACGCCATTCACAGGGACATTTGATGATCTTGCACCTAAAAACCACTCTTTCAGCATTCGTTCTAATTCTTCATACCTAGAATTCTTTACATATTTTCTCTTTTTGGACAAATGTCCACACTGGTCTGCATGTTTTACAATCGGATCACGATTTTTCACTATGGTATTCAATGTCAAGACCGGCAATCTGAGTTGCTTCGCCAGATCAATGTGGGCTCCAACATGGGCATCAGCTTGCCCTAAAATTTTCATTTGGTCCTCAGTTGAAAATGTCCGTTTTTCACCTCGCCTTTCCATTTTCAAGCAGGATAAATTCTATTTTCGGTACTAATTGAGGGTAACTTAGCAACACCTGAGTATCTGAACTAGCTCGCCGTTCTTCTAGTGAAAACTGTCGTGCAACTTAATAATTTTTAAATATTATAATTATTTGCGATGCAGTGTGGCTTGAATGGGATAATGCAAGTTTCAATAAGTTTTATATTTAAGTAACCCATCATTGTTATAACTGTTGAATCAAGTCAGCGTAAATGACCCTAGTTGTCGGTCACGTTATATAGTTTCGGCATTTATTACGGTTCATTACGTATGGTTCAGAAGTCGCTTTCATTCTTAATCATATCAAATTCTGTACTGAATCAATATTGTCAACATTCCGACTGGAGTTCTTGATTTGTATTCATTATTAGCTGGGTAGTCCTACAATACATTCATTTCATATCATGAATCTTTTCCTCGCAGACAGATAAAGAGATGACGTGATTCAAATTTCCAACACTTGTGGCTTTATGTCCCGCCACATTCAAATTCTTTCTGAAAATAGTTCTCGTTACAGCTCTCTCTCTCTCTGGTATTTTTAAGTACTTATGTATGAAAGGATGCCAAAAGATGGTTTGTAAGGGCTGATATGCACGAGTAACTTTTTTAGAAGGGAAATTATTTTTTTAGTCAGCACATCGTATTGCAAATAGCAGGAAAACGGAGAAACACACTGTGTAAATACAGGGTTCTACATATGTTGCAGAGATAGGAAATTTGATGGGACCCAAAAAAAATCGTGCAATTTGCGGGAAAACATAAATTCCGATAACACAAATATGGGGTTTTACTGTAATAAAATTCCATTGGGGAGCACTACATCCTGGCTCAAACCAGTATATGTGCATTGGTCTGTGAAACATCTCAGACTTAGTTGGCATGAATGTATTTCTGAAGTTATAGGTCTCTGTCTGGAATACTGTAGGACATTTTGCAAAGGGATTGAGAGCTTCCTGAATGTGCTACAACTGCAGATCCCTGCTCTTGCTCTTCCCTCTTTACTGGATCATCTGTGTACCATAGATTGATTCCCATGTGAAGTTTCTTCCCTTCTTTTCCTATGTGCTGTTCTCTAATTGGATATTGGGTCTTGAAACATAAGGGTGATTGGTTGAATCTTGCTACCATGCTGTAACAGTCCACCTCAAAGATAAGGTTTGACTATTCCAGCTCATTACAGAATTTCCAATTTTCACCATAAAAATTTGATTTAAGTGTAGATAAATGCATGAGGAATTTCGCTCGTGAACTGGTAGGTGGAGATAGTTCTCCATTGGCCGTAAGATGGTAGGCACAATGCAATCGTTAATGTTAATACTGGTTACCAAAATATGATATTTTCAAATAATATAGAATTTTTTTTTACTGTTAAAGAAGGTCAAACAAATAACATATAATATCTCAAAGAAATAATTATTTTTTAAATTTTTTCAGTGCTTTCATGTTCGTAAGTCAGAGTGCAATGTTCGTTCATGTGAGATCAATGATTTTAAATTAACTATTTTATGTGATAACTGATATGATATCTTATCACCTTCTTGTTCTTCTTCCTCCAAAATAGTATCCTGTTTCATTCTTTGTCCCAATGAAGAGTCATTCTTGTCAAAACCAAATAAATTTACCTTTCTCCAAACATTATCAAAATCTTTTTGTAGGTTTTCCAGATATACAGAAAACTTTTTCTTCCTTGAAAACTTTCCTACCTTCTATTTTTCTTTTTTGAAGTAGGTGTTCGATACAACAAATTGGACTGAGGAAATTCATAAGAATAGAGAAAGCAGTAATTGAAAATTAAAATCTTTTTAAGTTGATGATAGGCCTCGTGGGTACTCACTGCCTCTTTATCCCATGATGTGTCCGAAGTTAATGCAATTGAATGTTGAAAATTGTGTTTTTTTTAAATTTTGTATTCATACTCAGTCTCAATTAGCCTACTATTGTATTTTCATGTTTTTAAGGCTAATTTCCAAAATGTTTTCTGTAGCTCTGCTTTTAGTGCTCCCATTATTTATGTTGTTTTAGAAAAGAAACTTTTGAATCTTATCAGGGCAATGAAAATATTTCACACAGCTTTATAACTTAGAGAAATTGAGATAGTAAAAAATTTAATTAAGAGCAAAACAGTGCACAAAAATTGCTTGAGGGCATTTTTCTCATGCTCTCGTAGAAGGTCACTGTGTTTGCATCAATATTATACACATCACAGTATATTGTCTCATTTAAATTCCTGTAAAACATCAAAAACATGCCGAGTCAAGGTACTAGCTGATTGGTTGTAACTCACAACTTTAAAAGACAAAAAGTTTTATTCAACATTCCCAATATTCGGAACGTAGTGCAATATTGTGGATGATTGAGATTCAATGATACATAATATCTGCTGTGTCGTTTAGAATGATTGCTACGAAATGGGCAAGAAAAACTTCATTTTTTTATTTTATCAATCTTTAGATATGAAATGGACAATAATAGGTCATTTTCAATAACACTAGAAATTCATGAAAAAACAGTTGTATTGTTCAGGTGATTTTTCAGTTAACTATCAAAATCTCCAGTTCTTGAAGCGACTCAATTTAATTTACTCAATTTGGGAACTATTTGCCTCATTAACTTTTAGATATTCTATGCATTGTATTATATAAAGTGTGGCAAACACAGTGCCCTTCAGATGAGAGTATGAGAAAAATGCCCTGAAGCAATTTTGTGCACTGTTATGCTCATAAACTAAATTTTTTACTATCTCAATTTCTAAAAGTTATCCTTAAAAGGCCTCGAAAAGTAAGATCTTGCTTTCCCAAAAAATACGCAACTCTGATCGAGTTATTAACAAAACTTCAGTTTTTTCACGTACTCATGTTTTGCTACATTCAATATGTTTTACAACAAATTTCTTTCACTGTTTTAGGTAATTCATGTGGATTATTGATACAGTAGAAGCCCGGTATAGTGAGTACGGCTTATTGCGAGAATCGCGTTATAGCGAGTGATTGTCTTGGTACCGCCAAAAGGCCTATGTTTTACATGTAAAATAAAGCGGATATAGCGAGGCCAAAAAGTTCTTTCCACGGTATACGCTCGGTATTACGACAGATATCTCTCGAGGGCGATGCACCGCCTAGCAAAAATAAACTATTGTGTTTTGTATTATCTGCTAATTAAACTAAAAATACAAGATGTGTACCATATCTACGACACCTAAAGCCAGTTATGTCCAAACATTAGCGATTTACGGCCTTCAGTACGCTCTGCGCGCTCCCATTTTACGTTCTTCTTTTGTTAGGCCCAGTCATCAGTGGGAATGGGCAGACGACGAGCGAGATGAGAGTAGGAGAGGGAGTTAGGTCTAGGCATGGGCGATATTGATAATTCAATATCGGGATACGATAATTTTAGCATATCATAAGGTGGCGATAACGAAACTCAGCGTGACGATAAACATCGTCTTATCGTGCCCTGATATGTTATCGGGGCACGATAAGATATCGGGGCACGATAAGATATCTTGGCACGATAAGATATCAGGGCACGATAAGATGTCGGGGCACGATAAGATGTCGGGGCACGATAAGATGTCGGGGCACGATAAGATGTCGGGGCATGATAAGATATCGGGATGCGATAAATATCGCTATAAATAGGTATCGCGATAACTATCACGATAAATATCGTGACCATGATAAATATCACGATAAAATATTATGATATCGCGCCCCGATAAAATATCACTATATATTATCACGATAAATATCGCGATAAAAGATCGTCATATTGCGCTCGTTCAAACATAACGTGTTCGCGCCCGATGAATTATCGTGATATTGCTCCAGTTAATCGTGTCGGAAAAAGACAGCCGTAAGTTGGCCTTCGCTTAAGCTTGAAAAATATCTACGACCCCAGAATCATGCCGTATTTCAGTGAACCTTCAGGCCAATTTTCCCAACTGATGGACCTACTGGTTAACATTCGAAAACTCGACAAAGCTGATATTATCGTCATGACATATTGGCAAAATTATCCAAAAACTTCCACAGTATACCTAATATTTTAATTCCGACTAGTTACGCTGTCTTTACAGCTTTCTTCGGCGATCGAAAAATAGAAGAACTGGAAGAAAAACATCTAAACTAGGGGAATTAATATTTTATATAATGAAAAATGTCCTGTTTCTTTCATGAAATATGTTGATAATCTACCAGATTGTGCCTGAAATTACTTTTTTTGCTGTTTACCTTCGTCAAATACCACGGAAACAAAAGAAAAACTGTAAATACGAACGACTATGAGAATTAGGTGGGTTTTTTCAACACCATCGGATATAACGAGCGCTCGATTTAGCGAGTGATTTCCGAGGGATTATGAGCACTCGTTATACCGGGATTCCACTGTATTTTGTCTTCTTCGTGCATAATGAAAATTGATTAAATCCTCCAATAATGTTTTACTCCAGACATTTTTCTCCTTGGAAAATGAAAGGCAAAGCTAACAGAATATTTTTTCAACCTATTAGACCTACACAGCCATGGCACAGAATCGAAGTTTTTTATAAATATGATGAATTGTACGCACTTGTGTTATTGTATCCAAATGTATTATTGCCGTTGTCCACCTATCTTTCTCCGTAATACTTTTTTATCATTGATATGAAAGTGAATTAAAATTATATTTAACTAGTTTACCTATGATACAATCATTTCCGTTCACCTTTCGCTTGTGTGTGGTACACCGTGGTACTCATTCTTCCCTAGGCGTGGATGAAGGCACACTGGCACATTGCTTCCCCTAGGAATGGTATTTCAGTGGAAAAGTTGATCTGCTTAAAATCAAGTCAGCCTCAGTGACTTTAAATGGTCACACTTCGAAAACTATATTGTCCAGGCAGTTGAAACCCCTGCAGAACAAATCATGATCGAAATTCACTGAATATTACACATTTCATTTATGTAAGTCCGCCTCAGATAAACTCACACATGGATGGCAGATATCATCCCAATCAAGGGATTCACCAAGAGCTGGCACTTCCAAAATTTTGACTCGCATTTAGGCTACGAGCCTTGACTAGCAAACAGCGGACCTTTACGCATGGCTAGCAAGCCCTTATGCACACCTTGAAAGGAAGTCATCCGACATAGCAAACCCTTGTCCTTTCTCCAGGTTTTGACTCTCTCGTCTTGAGTGAGGGCCACCCAAAGGAAGCAAATACAATCATGAACTTATTTCTCAATAAAATATTTCATTTATGTGACCAATCTTGAGAAAAATACTCGTTTACTTCACGTTAAATTTCAAGGGAAGCAGTGCTTCTATTGACAATTTGCCACTAAGTTGTTCATTGTCTAAGATGCTATGATCAATCAGGTGTTAAGTTATGTGTAAAACAAACATTTATATTACAATACAATTTATTTTTCATAGAAATATGAAAAATATAGTTTTTATATAATTTCATTTTCAATTGATAAATCATTGAGATAATAGGAGAATTCTGATAAGGCTACCCGAAAATGGAAAAAAATAGCACTTCATAATGTGATGTGGCAAGAATATCAATCTTTCACATGCCATTTCCTAACTCACCCTTTCTTAACATTTTTTTTGCTCAAATTCATTCAAAAATCAGCCAGGTTCTTAGAGTCAAGGGTGTTATAGCTAAGGTTTCATGCATTGTACTTTATGCTGTAATCTCCCTACATAAAACAAAGACTAGGTTGCATTAGCAAGCCTGGAATGCACGCTCGACATTCACTTGACATATAAAGCAAAAACAAAATAGATTGCAATAATATATTTGAATTAGTACTTCTTTTGGCACTCAGCATTTGAAATGGTACCATGGAGCTATGTAATAAACAAAAACTCATCTGTCATTGGTTCTTATTGCCATACTTGTACTAAGAAGGGTCAGAGCTTCCATTAAAACTATACCTGCCTATTAGAGTACAGTTAATACCCCATGCAGGCAAATTAGACACAGTAGCTATGATTTGTGATGCCATGTGATTCAACAACCTTTGTAAATTTACTTCACATGGTCCAAAGATAATTGTAACTGACCATCCAAATGTCATAATACCAATGGCCCTTTTCACCAAGCCTACCATTAGAAGGAGCAATGTACCATGAACTGTTGTCTGGTGTCCTCAATAGTGTTCACTAGGCTGATAGGTAATTAATGATACCTCCAAATGCTACAAAGACTCACAAAGACGTAGTAAAATATGTACATGAAATATCAGTGTTTGAACATGAAGTGCTGTAGGAAAAAGCAGTCTTTAGGCTACTTACATTGGCATTCAACATTGTGATCTATATTGTATTGAAATAATGAATAGCCCTGGAGTATCATGATTGAAACATATATGGAGAATATTTTCAGTTGGTACACGTTGAAAATAACAATAGCCAAGTTTATGATACCATAGTACATCAGCATACTAGCCTCAGAGGTTTATTCTCAGTTGCCAGTGGGCAGGGGTGGGCTACTCGTCTTGATTGAAAAATCGATTTTACTTTTGGTCACAAAAGTTCTCAAAGGATACAAATACAGGATACTTAGTAGATTCCTATGATGTTAGTAACTCGTTGTAGCTTGATATAGCTTTCTACTATTTTCCTGCATAAAGACAAAATATGGACTGAATATAGGGCCTACTATTTCTTTCTATATCTGTGGTAAATATTACAATTGAATTGTGCAACTTAAACATAATTAAAGGAAAAGAACTGTTCTACAGCATGTATCACTTTTATTCCAAAGAGTTATCTTCCAAGGTTCAGCATCAGCCTGATTTTCTAGATTTTCAGGGAAAATGGATGGAGGCCAATTTTTGCAAAAAATGATCAACTTTCACCCCATGTAAATTTTTAATTCATGAGTTCCAGGACAAATGGCTTGAGAAACCAAATCAATGGAGAATCACCATGCAAAGTTTCAAAACCCTGGCTGAAAAAAAAAAAACACTTTTTAAATTGTGGCCACCCCTTTTCGATTTCAGCATACTATACACTGTTGTGAGCTCTGCCCAGGAATACAGTCCAGGCTGTATTCCTAGAATAAGGCAAGTAGGCACTTAGAAACGTATCAGAATTTTCATTTCAATTTATATGTCAATAAATTAAATATAAAAATAATAAAAGTCAACTTTAGTGAAAGTGATTGGTAAAAAATTTATTACAGAAGTAAAGTCGCAGAAACTTTTCATTCTTTACAATGTATTTTTCAGTGATTCATTTGAAATATAGTGCAATAAAAGTACAAAAAAGTGAGTATTCACTTGCAAAGGTTGAAAATTGAAGATGATCAAATTTTTGATACGATGACTTCAAGAAAAAATTTAAACCATGGTAGAGATTGAACTTCGCAACCTGCAGTTCACTAGCCCACTCCGCTATTGTCGACATACCCGAGTACAGTGGTGATTGCAGGCTATCCACGTGACATTCTACCTTTTTTCTCACAAAACTGCTTTTTTCACTGGGGTAAAAAGCCAAGACACGTACTACTATAGGCATGCTTCACTGCCATATAGTAGAGTACTCCAGTTGTATGTTCCAATGAAATGTTTCCTCACTTCCATGCTTGTATTTGTGGCTGTAAGCAGAATCTTCTTTTGGTAAAATGCCCTTTTCGCTTCGGCAACTCTACTGGCAATTTCTCTTTTACTTTGTCCATTGCTGGTTACTCAGCTTCCCAGGTAACAGAATTCTTCCACCTCCTTGATTTTTTGTTTTCCTTGTTAACATTGATCCTGCTTCTTTTCTTCTACTGCATACCGATACCATAGTTTTATTTTTATTGATCTTCAGGTGATATCTGGCCATTGTCATTTCCATATTTGATCCTGGAAAATATGTTCCTCGCAGATGATATAAAAAGTTGTTTTTTTCTGAAATAAATTTACTCATTATTGTGGAAATACTATTGTTACAGTTTTTCTATAAATATTCAAGAGAAACCTAGGATCAGAAAAGAAATGAAATTCAGGATCCAGTTTGTGAAACTAAGGCAAGGTTCTAAATTCAGATCTGAAAAAGTGTCCATCCATCCCTAGTGTCTACTTCATCATACCATGTTAGAAATGTCAGTGAGCAGGCTGCAAACTCTCCAGAGGATGGTGTGCCCTGTATCAGGTGGACAGTCTGGTGCAAGCTGTAGTTCTGGGCTTGCTGTGACCTAACAGCTAGGGAAAATATCCTCTGTGATAAAATGTTCAAGGCTTTCTCATAAAGTGTGGAAGAATTTGGATCAGTCATGGGAATGCAAAAGGGCACATTTCATGACCTACTGTGGTTGATGTGGCATCTATTATTTGTACTATTTGCGATTTTAATATTCATCATGGCTGGGCATTCAGTATGGAAATTGTGTTTCCAGGTGTTAGAAAATGCAGAAGGTAAATCATATAAAGTTCATTGGTTAGTTATTTATCACCAGAAATGTTTGATTGGGTGTATTTGCAATGATTTTAGTACCCAATATTACATCTAAACTTATATTTCCTTGTAATTAAGTATCTCAGACCGAGGCAATGGAGATCTTGGACCAGGAAGGATTGGAATTAGTTGGCTGGTATCACTCCCATCCTACCTTTCCACCTCTGCCTTCAATGCAAGATATAGAAACTCAGACCCATGCTCAGGAATGGTTCATGCGCTCCAGAGGCTCCCCTTTCTTGGGGATAATCCTCTCCCCTCATACAGTTCAAAAGGATTCGGCAGCATCTTCAGTCAGGTAAGATATTGTATACGATGTTCAGCATGTTTATGAATGATTTGAATTTATGCAGAGAGGATTCCCTTAGCTAGGTCTGAGAATGATTTACTGACTTTTTTACCCCTAGAATAAGTTGCTTTGCTGAAGTGCATTTATGTATGGGTAATTTGGGGTTGTAAATAGGAAACTAGGTGATAGGTCTGCCTAGAGGTTTGAAGTGAGAGTTCACAACTTTTATTAATGGCTCATTTTTTTCTTCTTATATTTTTTAAATCCCAATCCAAATACCCCATTCCCTCCTTCCTCAGCCCCCCTTTGCTAATTGAAGTGCTTACTTGCATTTTTGCTCTTTCTACTGTATTCCATTTCAATTTGGTTGCCAGGGATGGATGGATGGATTTGAGAAGTCTCGAGAAAGCAAATATGCATTCCAGTAGGAAGTTGGGGAGGCACAGCTGAGAGATTAACTGAATTGGGAATTGCAATCATGTAAAATTAATGTATTTTCAGCTTATAGGACACAGTTATTTCCCTCACAGTGTGCTTCTAATATGGAGTGAATCTTATACGCCAGTAATAAAAATTTTGAGTTGAAATTTCAGTGGGTCTAAAATTTCTGGTTAATGGCAATGCATATGTAAGTTATCTATAGCATCTTGTCCTTTTGCATAACAGTGCTTTCAAGGAAATGAATTGTATAATTTTTTCCTGTTCTATAAAAGTGTTAAAGAGCATGATATATTTACGCTTGATTCGTGAAGGAGGGACAATTCTAGTAAAAGGTAATTCATATCCATTAACTTCGCAAGGTTCAGTTCATCCAGTGTATACATTTGTGATCATAAATCGCTCAAAGGTAGTAAAAATCTGGAAAAGTATGGCAGTTATGCATGCAATTCAGTCATTACTTCATGACACAATAGCCAACATCTCAATTAATACACTTTTTAATTAATTATATTTTGTCATTTTCCCCCTCTTTAATTATTTTAAACATTAAATACAAGTATAAAAATGAGAAATGGGAAAAAATATATATATACAAATGATATATAAAATAAAAATGGAAAATTTTCAACATTAGCCAACATTTCTCTGCTGGATAATCTTTTGATTCAAGAGTTTTGGTGTACCAGGGTTGGGACCACGGAGTTTTCTTTTGCATTTTCACTATCATTATGTGTAGTGTGAACTCATTCTGAAGTACATTTCTCAGAATGTGTGTTTAATGAATTGTTTTACATACCGAAATTGGTGATTTGAAGCACAAGACAGCATTTGAAGAATCATATTTTTACTTTCCTAAGCTCAATTACAAAATAGCATAGTGATTTAACACAAGTGCACATTATTAAGAGCCTATATTGAGTCTCAGGTTTCCTGGAAACAGCTCAATGACTTACACATGTAGGCTAATATCAAAATAGCATAAAAGATGACTAGAGAATATGAAGATGAAATTACAGATTTTCATATATGCCATTAAGGCAATTAAAAGAGAAAATTACGAGCCCTCATAAATAGTAAAGGAGGATGAGGTTCCTTTTACATTAAATGTATCCTCAAACAATACAATGGATTCCTAAAGATTCCAATAATTGGTTACATGAGGAAACACAATATACATCCATGTTGTCTTACTGTGCTGATGGATCAATATTGTTTTCTTTTGATTTTCAAAAGGAAAACTTAGCCCAAAGAAAAACTGTAGAAAAATGTCGGGAATAATGTTTCTTCTAACAAAAATGTATAAAAAATATGAAGAATTGGCAGAATATTTCATTTTCCTAAGCTCAAATAAAAAATAACATGAATACAATAGCTCACATTATTAAGACCCAAGATGTACCCTAATCGTATACCCTGATGCATTATTGCACTGATGAATGCAGTACTTATGAATCCATATTTATGGCAACATCTAAAAAGTATTGTGCTCTACAAAGTCCTTATTGTAATAGAACTTGATCATACAATGTTTTCATTAGCTGGTTTCTAGTACTTTCTTAATGCATGGTACATACAACTGTAACTATAGTAATATAGTGTGTTATATTTTCATTTATTTGTGTGATTATTAATTGGAAGTAATTATGACAGTACATTTTAGTTAGTAAAATAGATGACTGCCCTGTTTCAACACTTAGGGCATTGAATTTTTTTCAAGTTTTCATGTTCTGTTATTAGATATGACAAGGGGTAAAGCTCCAAGTTGGAATATCTAGCTCATACCACAACGAAGCAATACTTACTGTTACACTGTAACCCTTTCCCCTTTACAACAATAATATGCTCAACACAGGAGATTCTGGTTAACACTATTAAATACAAATCAGAGCGATCGTGGTTCTATTTAACTAACTCTTTTATTCTTCACCGTCCTAATTGCACTTGATGTACCCTCAAGCAAACAAATACCCTTCACTTAAAACACATATATATATTATGCATCTCATTAACAAAATAATATACCCTTCACTTAAGCCACATGCCCCAACACATAATGACATTCAATACGGTATAAGACAACACAAATCACAGAAAAATATTATGCATCCCATAAACAAAATAATATACCCATCACTTAAGTCACTTGCCCCGACACGTAATGACATACAATACGGTATAATACAGCACAAATTACAGAAAAATTCACATCGGGAGAATAGCCCCCTTCAAAAAACCTCTTTTTAGGTATTGTAAGGTTTATCAAGTGTCGTCAAATTCCAGCATCATGCCCCCACGCACATTGTCTCACTGTCTCGACTGCCTAGCGGTGATTTATTTGCTGCTCCCTGCTAACATGATTCGATGCTGGTGGTTGAAGATGCACTGTTTAACCAATCACGTCGCCTTTCTATTTTGCACAACACTGGGCAAGATAAACTTCTTCTTTGTTGAATCAGCTCTCCAGCATTACGACCTGCGGCACTTGGGATTTTGAGACTGCGCTCACGCTCGTTGCGCGCCAGCTTATATAGCGATTTGCTGGGGTATTGTTGTCCTTCTAGAAGCTTAGATATTGTCACACCTTCCGGTTTTCAAGACCGTTCTGAGATCTAGCGTGGTTCTGGTCTTTACTGATTGTTGGATTTCGTCGCGTGGTGTCTAACATGGACAAAAGTGCAATATTCTAAAACTTTAAATACAAATAAATGGATGTGAAATCAAAATGCTGGTGTTCCTACCACGAAAAATCAACACACTGGCACAGTCCGCGACACCCCCTGTATAATTTGGCTGCTGGGCCCAAAAAAAATACACATAAATGTTCTCGTGCAATCTCGCCTTGATGTGAGTACGTTACGACACCACAATGCTGAATAAAATATGCAATTTTTATCTTAGTGGAAAATTGAAAATTTTATTCTGTATAATGATGGATTTCTACAAAATAACACCTGATACCTTTGATTTAATTTTATCTGTACTGTTCATAGCTAATCACATTATGGTAAGTCAATTTGTGACCTTATTTCTTTAAAGGTTGTAAAAGAAAGCTTTCTTTCTCCACAAAAACAGGTGCATTGTAGTGGAAACTAATCAAGAGTCTAAAGAAGAAGCTCCTTATGAATTGGAGTATAAAGTAATTGGTTTTGAAGGATCTGAGCCATGCCTATCAAACTTAAGAAGTGTGCTGTCTGTGATTAATCAAGAGTCTTCCTCTGGTGAGGTTGATTTGGATTCCCTGACTACATCTCCTCTCCAACAGCCATTAACATTGCGTGAAAAGGTATGTTATTATTATCTCTTACAGTAGAAACTCGATATTACAATGTCAACAGTACCAGAAAAATCAACATTCGTAATAATACAAAACTAATAATTCATGAATGTAACTATAAATGTGTATTCATTTCAACAGGATTCATTAAGTTAAACACAGCTAATTTGTTCATTTTTTCCAATGAGTCAGAAGCTATCAAGCATCTTTGCAAAATTTTCGTGAAGTTTGGACTAGAAGCTTTATTAGTGCATTTTTTTATATTACTTTTATCTCTACTGAAAAACTCGTAATGTATGCGTGGGCAATTTATTTATATTTTTAAGCCAGTTGCATACACTATGGAGTGCACGATTTACGTGATCATTTGCAACTAGATGCTGCTCCGGATATGGAATTTTGAGGAATAAATTGCCGCTAAAAGAAAATCATATGCTCCATGTCAGGTATTATAGATTAGACCTAAATTAAGCTAAAACAGCGAAAAGATTCTCTCATGGATGCTATGTCAATCATGTGTTTTGTACAAATAATGATATGCCTGTTAATTTCGAGAAATAACAGCCATAACCATAATGGCATGGTTATTTCCGAGATGAAGGCTCTGAAAGAAGAGCTTAAAAAGGAGTTCATCTTTATGTTTACCTCCGTCCAAAAGTAGATTTTACAAACCATGCTTTTCAACAGTCAAGGCGTGATAATTTCCTTTACACTTCTTCAGCTACTAACGATAGTAACATAAATCCATAATTTACATTTTTCACTATACTCTGCGAAAGCTTCAGTTGTGGCTCTATTCAAATCAGGTTGCCTGCTATTCTTCCACTAAATTGCAGGCATAATTTAAAGATCGATACACCTAAAAATTGTGGAATATTTTTCCGTATCATTCTTCCTCTGCTTACGACCAAGCAAGGGTATTTTCATCTGAGTATTGCAGCTCCAGTTCCAGCCACGCACGAAGACGGAATCAGAAGTCTTACGGCTGCACCCGTCACTGAGGGGATCACTCCATTCACCCTCACAAAAACAGCTACGAGTCCCAAGGTCTCCAAGTATCTTAAGTAACTTGGGAGGTTGATCCAGCTGGGATTCAAGGACAAGGGATGTATGCAGGAAATAAATGTCAAAAATATCATATCCTTATGCAGCATAGTTACATCTTATCTTACTGCTGCTCTACCTCAAAAGGTTATCATGAATCAAGATATGCCCACAAAACAATAATTTACACCCTGTGCTCAGATTCCTTGTGAAAGGGGGCACTTCAGGGGCCCAAAAGTGGGCATGTGAGGCCTGCTGAGCCAGCGGGGGACACTGCAGGAGGGAGGGAAAGGGCTCAAGAAGGGGCCTAGGGAGGGGGTGACTCTTGCCTACCCGGGGGTGGTGAAATGAAGGGTCACTTGAGGTGAGATGACCAGTGTGGGAGGGAAGGAAAGCCTTTGCTGGGTTCCCTTCAAATGTGAAAGAAAGGTAGTGGGGGAGAGAAAGTCGAAGTTTTGGAGCAAAGGAGATGGAAAACTGGGGGAATTTTCTTGGTGGGGACTGCCAGGGGAGAAAAGAACATGGGAATGGGCGGGCATTTCCATTTTGCTTTCCCTTAATTTCCGATCACTTCCGGCAATCTGTGAAAAGGAAATCAACAAATAATAATTCAAGAAAAAATACGATGTTTATCATAAAATAGTTTTCAGCTCTTCTGGCAACAGAATAACGTAACTCCTCTGCAACAGCACTTCTACTTAACTTTTTTTATTCAATTCCAGGGTATTTAGATACCCTTATGGTCAGGATGGAAGATTTTGCTTCATAATATCAAGATATCATAATATCGAGGAACGTAATTTCGAGTTTCTACTGTATTACTTTACCTTCTCAAAGCATAATTCAGTCTTGATGATGAAGTCCTTTTTAGCATGGGAAAATATATTAATTTTGTCGATATTCCATGTGATATACTAGGAGATATGGGAAAATGTGTTTCTTACAAAAGAGTGTTTTGGATTATATTGATGTCACTACAGTAATAAAATAATAATTTTATTGATCCCAGGAGGGTAGTAAAAACAAGACAGGACAAGTCAAAGGTACAAAAAATATCATTGTCTTAAAAACTTCTGTACAGAGTAGAAGGCAATGGACAACAAAAATGTTTTAACTTCCTTGTGAATACCACAGTGCAACCTCCAACCTTAATTTCACTAGGTAGGTGATTATGTATCATGTATCCTGCATAGGATGGACCTCTAGCAAAAGTTGCCAGGTTACAAGGTAACACTCTAAAATCTTTCTTTCTTCTGGTGTTGTAGTTATGAACATCTTTGTTAAGTAAAAAACTCAGATTTTGATGCTGTACTCTTGCATAAAGTATTGCATAAAAAGTGTATATATGTACAAGGAAGTGTCAATATGTTAAGGTCTTAAAAAAATTGCTAATAACCAGTTGGTCTATTAATGCCAATCAGGATCCTCACTGTCTACTTTTGTAGTTTGAACTATCTGGATATTAAATTGCTGTGTCCCTATGTAACAACACTATTCTTCAACCTACTAATAATACATGCATGGTACACAGATAATATGTACTACATTTACATTGGTAATAGGCAGAATCCTTCGTAAAAGATAACAACCAGAGGCAACATGTGAACAGGAAGTCAATGTTGTCTTCCCAGTTTAGGGTCTCATGAATAAAAATACCTAAAAAATTTAATCTGATGAAATAGATAGTGATTTGCCTTCTAACCATAGCAATGGGGAAGAGAGAATTTTTTTCTGATTTATCAATGCATTGGACTTTTTGCTATTCAGGATAACTGTATTATTACCACACCTAGATATCATATTGTTGGCCCTGGTTGCGGCATGGTTAAGTCCTCGCCTGCTAACCTTAGGGTCGTGGGTTCGAGTCCCACCTGAGTGAGTTTTTTCACCACTCAGGTCATGGGTGTGTGTGCTCGTCTGTTGTTACATGTGCTAATACCCCGATGTAAAGGCCACATGTGCTGTTTTTGGTGGGAGTGGAAAATAAATAAATAAATGTTGTCGATTTTTTGTTGAGCCACCACAGATGCATCATTAGCCCAAGAGATCAGATGGTTGGTGTCATCAACATATGTGATGATTTCACCATTACTGATATGGGACGGGAGATCATTTATGTACAGTATAGTGAGGAGAGGCCCCGAGATAGAGCCCTGTGGTAACCTCTATTTGTATTGATATTATTGGACAAAACGTTCAAGTCCTTCGATACAATCATATTGCCATCTGTCACACAGAAAGGATATCCACCAGTCATTTGCTTTGCTAGATACACCATAATAATTCAGTTTCCTCAGTAGTATTTCATGGACTTCGTACTATCAGAAGCCTTATTCAGGTCATAAAAAATGCAGATAACATTAAAATGACTATCCATGCCCTGCAGAACTATGTCAAGAAATTTATAGATGGCTGATTCAGTGCATTTACCTTTTAAAAAGACATGCTCGACTGAAGAGAAAAGTTTATGTTTTACCATAAAAGAAGAAATTCTATTGAACATAGTGACATGGCCCAAAAGGGGTCAGTAGGGAATGTAGCTCAGCCAAAATCAAAAAGCACATCTGGAGGCAGTTCCAAAATCAAACGCAACCCATTCTTAAACCCCTCAAGCATGGAGGACATTTAATTAAATCACATCGCAGTGACCGGAGAAGATTTCAATGATTTCACCTATTTGTCATTGTATCATTCAATAATTTATAACTCTCAACATATGATACCAATCTTTTTGAAAATTTTTGTGAACTTTTGCAAAACTATGTTTTAATATACGCTAAATTTATAATTGAATTGTATCAAAATTTATTGTTTTATCCTTGTTCTCCCTATACAATGTATACGTTTTAAGTTTTTAAAGTGTTATATTTTTTTCGTTTATTTTTAATCGATCTTTAATGCTCATACTATGCATTTTATTGATAGTGACATACCTAAGTTTCGTAGAAAATTGTATGTACTTCATAACCTACTTTCGATACTTTCTTTACTTTCGATTTGATTACACGTATAAATAACATAAAAATTCGTAGCGTCATCTATTTCTTCGGCCCTGAAAGATTATGTCCTATTCATTTCATGCAGAAATCCACATTTTGTGGTGTAAAATGTTAGTAAGGAATTATATTTATATGACGTTACCTTAGTAATTCTGCTTCGTGTGATAAGGTTCGAAGCAATCCAACCACAAACCTACTGCACACGATTCACACCAGTAAACGCCGTATCTTCTTTTCCTGTGCTTTGTACATACTGCACACCTCTTTTGGGGCTTTGCTTTCTTCTCAGTTGCGGGAATCCTCCTCAGGAAATGTCTCTCTGTAAGCCGTGAAACTAAATTATCTAAAGAGTGACAGCCTAGTGCACATTGTCCGTCAGCAGCAGCATATTTCAAAAATATATCCTCTACCAGCTGCATACGAAAGGATAGGTGGTCTAATTTTTTATTTGCTTTTTTTCTGTGAATAACATAAGAGTTTTGGACTGCTATATTCTATAATCTCCTGAACAACTTCATATACCACTTGTTATGTCATTTTCTTTCAATCAAGTATGTAAGCAAACAACTGGTCCTTGAGATCCATCCCGCCCATGAGTTTGTTGCAGTCCAACACACAACTTGGCTCTTGGGTCTCTTTTTTGCCTTTGGATACTGTTCTCATTTCGTCACCGTGGAATATGGTGATCATGGAAACAATTTTTTTGTCCCTTTATTTGAAAACAGCAACAGGCTCAGAATGTTGTCCATACATTTCGCCCTGTTGCAGTTTCTTCTCTTTCACAATTTTTGGAACATTCTTTCTGACCAACCTCAGCGTTCCGACACAATCAGTGATGTATTTACTTTTCAGTAGTGTTGCAAGGACAGGAGAATTATAAAAATTGTCCTTCCAAACGCATCGTCCTTGATTCAGCAGTGGTTCAATCAGGTGTAAAACTATTGAAGTTGTCTTGTTTGAGTTTAGCTGGAGTGATTTTTGAGGGAAGTACAGTATCTTTTCCTGTGTACATCAGAAAGGACCATAGGTAGCCGGTATATGCATCACAAAGCTCATAGGTCGTGATTCCAAACTTTTATGCCTTCAGAGGAATGTACTGCTTGAAGGACAGCCTTCCGTAGAGTCAACAACTCGTCAATTGAAATGTTTCGATTTGGTAAAAAATATGTCTGAAATTTTTCATTTAGATGTTCAATTACGGGAAATATTTTTTTAGCTTGGGAGGACTCCGTTGATCTTCTTCCTCATTGTTGTTGAAATGAAGGAATTTATAAATTATCTCGAATCGGTCTCTTGAAATCACATCCCAAAACCTGGAGTCGATATAACTCTCTTTGTGGAAAAGTATGCTCAAAGTGTTGGCTTCTGAACAATTTCCATGAGCATGTATAGTCCTAAGGTTATGTATAATTCTTCTGCTGTCACAGGTTTCCAAGCAGTTATTCACGACTTTCATGAAAAGAGGGGCTCACTAGGTAAAATCTGTTGCTCAGCATAATGATTCATTTCTAAAATAATTTCACGAATGAATTCCTCATCAAAAAATAACAGAAAAATTCCACTGGATTAGACAAAGTTTTGGCTGATTGAAAATAAGAATCAACTTTGTAATTTTCCGCACGTTTTTAATAACAACCGGTTTCAACACTCACATCTCATCATCAGGGACTCTACCATATTATGTTTTGTCTCAAATACCAAGCACATTATCATCTAATGTCAGAATCTATGCAGTTAACCTTGAAAGAGATTTGAATAACTTATGAAATAACCAACCATAATAAACAACTATATTTTTTCCCTGAGAGTCCCTGATGATGACACGTGAGTGTTGAAACCGGTTGGTTATTAAAAACGTGTGGAAAATTACAAAGTTGATTCATATTTTCAATCATGGAAAAATTCCACCATGTGACGGCTGAAGTTGTTTCATTGAAAGTTTTGGCTACGCCTTGAGGTCAGAAACCACCAACAAATGTTTCTCTGTTAACTAAATAATTTTTTATACCTTCCCATACCAAGGTTTTGGCTTCATCTGTATCCTCAACTTCTTTGTAAATTGACTGGAGTGTATCCCTTTCAGAGTGATCATTGATGTAATTTTCTCTGTCACTTTCCGAACTTACACTGTCGTCAGAATCACTTGCAAGTAATACTTCTGTTATTTCCTCGTCACTTGGAAATGGTAGTCTTTTTCTACTTGTGGAAGCCATTATAGGAGTACATGTTTATAAAAATTGCTTGCTGGAAGTGCACAAGAGGAAAATGATATCGCTTGGTACGAAATGACACTACACACCATGAAAGGTTCCTGTGGACTGAACAACTTGGTTTCGAAACTCCTTCAAGGGATGAGTAAAGATTTTGAGGGGGCCCAGTTTGTGTTGACTGTTTATAGAGACTCTTATCTTCAATGATTATGGACTGTGAATGAAGGAGCAAAGAAACGCAGAGCAAATCACATGGCTCCTTGGCTTGGGACTGACGCGACGAAGAAAACATTCATTGGGCTCGAGGTGATGACGCACAAGGGAAGGACATCGAGAGAAGGCAGAGAACTCATGAGGAATATATCGTATCTCATGCATGAAAGTAGCTGACCCTTCTTGACATATCACCACTTGAATAGGCTTATGGTTTCCAGATAGTTAGAAAGGAGGAAAGTTAGATCTGGAAAGATCAAATTCATTTACTCTCGGGTTTGGAAGGAAATTTAATTTCCAAATTAAAAAACAAGTAAAGGGGTAAAAGTGTTGCCTATTTTACTATGCGAAGAATAAACATATCTACACAATATACAGTAAAAAAATTGGACTAAATATGCAATTTCAGACCGAGAAAAATTATTATATTCAGCAGTTCAGGAAACGTACTGGGTACGCATGATGGCGACATCGGTGATTTAAACATGTGTACTGGGTACTCTGGATGGCTTTGAGGGGTTAAGTAAAGTCCATTTATTTGCAGTTGACCATAGATTTACATACAAAGGCTTGACTCAACTAAGCAGAGGAGCGAGGAGAGGTGGCGGATGACCAAGGGAATGAGGAATGAGGGTAGCGACAACTTGTGGATTCTGGGCGTTGACTCACAAAAAGGTGATGCAGAGCAGAGTTGCAGCGTTCCAGCATCATTTCAGACAAAAGAGAGTGGGAGTCGATCGTGACCCCTGTTTTTATAGAGTCGAGGGACAGTGCCCCAAGCTCTTCTGGAATTTTCCCTACAGACATCAGTGGAGTTTCGTAGCCCTCTTGAGTTTCACCCTCCAATCCTAATGAGTTCATCCCACCCTGTTTTTCTAGGTTTTAGAATTGTGCATATACCTAATGCACACTGGCAATTAGCCTTTTCAGATGTGACAACCACACTTTTGGAAAAGCGAGCTGTTTTGCAAAGTCAGAATCCTAAAAGCTGGATTCTAAAAAGCTTTTGACCATTAGAATAAAATTTTGATGTCATTTATAAGTTTCTAAAATGTGATCTTAAAAGCTTTTGGGTCCGCCGATTTGAAATGGTCTGGGTGGCCACAGAGTGGGTGGCCTAGGTGGGAGGGGGCGATCAAAATGAGAGGGAGTTGGAGGCCAATCGAGAAATTGGGTAATTGGAGGGTCTCCGTTCTGTTGGGTCACAACACAGACTGAAATTAAAGTATAATGCTTCATATATATAAATATACATTTTCAGCTCTTAATAATAACAATAACAGTAGGGAATAGGGATAATCATATTGGTTTGTGAATAGACAAATTAACATTGTTAATAACATTTTGTTTCAAGCGCACTATTTTACAAGGATTTCATTTCAAATGTATATAAATGCTAACATTCAATAAAATAACATATACAGTTGAGCACCTTTAATCCGGCACGGTCGGGACCGAAGTGATGCCGGATTAGGGATTTTGCCGGACTATGGGTCAAGCATGGCAACTGGTCTATTTCTGACGTCCGGGGTGTTTTCATTGAAAAGAGTCAATTATTTATAACAAAATATATTTGTTTTCCATTTACTGAACATTATTGTAAAAAGAGTTACTGAGAACAATCAGAAAGAAATGGTTTCTTAATACACAAAGTTATTATTTAAAATTATCGAAGTTGCGGAGTGAGTGAAAATAACGGAATCTAAGCATTGTGCATATTGCTGCGCATGTAAAAGTTTCATATTGTTATTGGAAAAGGGTATAAAAATTGATATTTCGTATGATGTGCTTTGCGTAACATAATTTCCTACCGCGCTCGATTTCTTATCAGCTGATTCAGCGCGATGCCAACGTGTGAGTGTCGTGTCACTACGTCACTGCGACCGGACTGGATTATTCTTTAAAGACCATCATCAAGTGTAGTCTTCCTTCAACAATTTCAGGCTGATCATCGTCATCCCCACTCGGAGTTATTGTTATTAATTACCATTTCTATGATTTCATCATCTGTGATATGTTGTGTGGCGAGAATATCGTGGCCGCTAACTATCCTTTCATCTAAATTTACCAATTCCATTTCCTTTAATTCAGGGTTATGGATGATGTTTGCAAACTTCATCATCATATTTTTATCCTCAGAAACATGAAATTTTTTTAATCCCCACTTATTTCGTCTACATCAAACCTTAAAGCAGGCCACAATTTTAACCACGCGTGTTTTTAGAACGGACGGTGAAATGCTATTGCCTGCACGTGAAATTTCCCGAATCACGTCTTTTGGATTGATCACGTCTATTTCTAAAAGAGTTTATCCTGCTCCATTAGCATTTGGCCAGAAATACTAACTAAGCCCTTCATTCCGACACAATCGAAACCAGGCTATCTAAATCAGCACTTAAATCTTCTTTTATAGTTTTTCTCTCTGTTATCTACTTCTGATCGTGTCACTTTAACAGTAAAATTTTGATGATTTTTCTCTTTCAGCTTCTTAATAGTATGTTTCAGTCAAATGCTTTACTGATTCAGCGGCGTCAAGCTTTTTCACAACTTGCACTTTTTCTGCGATGGTTAACGTTTTGTGCTGTTGCCACAAGTGTATGGATGAGACACGTTTTGCGTGAAATATTAGAATATAACCAATAATTTTATCATATTACGCCTAGTGGTCAATCAAAAATGCACGCGCCACGGAAAGTGGCCGATCGGTAAATTAGTCGTATTCCGTCTCGGCGATGTCGTCAAATTTATATGTTTATTTCAAGTTTCAGAATAATTCCGGTGTAGGCGAAGTACCAGAAATTAATATGTTTGAATTATTCTGATTCTCGAAATAGGAAAATTAACGTTAAGAGTGGTATCTCGGTATTAATATAAGAATAATATCTTGGCAGGTTATGAAGCAATGTTCGGGTTAAAAATGTTTCGGCATTTTCCATTATGTACCAGATACTCATGGCAAAATTGCCGGATTATAGGTGCTCCCAGATTAGGGGTTCCCGGATTAAGGGTGCTCAACTGTACTTAATAAATCCTGAAAAGATACTCTGTTATGACAAGTTCATAATTATTCCCGATATATAATGATAGCAAGGATTACATTGCGATTTACCACAGGAAAAATTATCTAATTACTATACATAAATCCAGCACATCGAATACATAAATATTCAGTTTCCATTGAAATTTGAAATTAGCAAACAAAATTAATTAGTTTAATGAAAAGTGAAAGAATGAAGAATAATAATATAAGATAGTGAATACAGTATATGTGAGTCGTCTTTCTTAGTAATAATCTGCGTAATTTTGATTTATAGGTACTTATTGACTGGCATTTTTTTATTTCCTCAGGGAGTAAATTCCAATTTCTGGATATGGTGGCTCTAAACGATTTATGGTAGATTTCGGTTTTATGCTTGGGGATCTGTAGGTCTAAATTACGAGACCTAGTTGAGTGACTGGATACCTTTTTTAAAAACGAAGGACCTGTATATATACGAAGGACAACCTGTCTTAAGAATTTTGAAGGCTACGATAAGAGACATATAAAGCCGTCTTTCTTTGTCTTTCAGCCACTTCAGCTGTTTGTATGCACCAGTGACGTGGTCCCATCGTTTTAGATCATAAACAAATCTCACAGATGCGTTCATCGCCACCTGTAATTTATTATTTGTTTCTTCGTCTATATTATTTAAAATCCTGCAACAGTACCTAATCAAAATGTGGGAAAATAATGGAACTAACTGTTGATTTACGGATATTTACGGGCAACTGGTTTTTAGATTTATACAGTTGGTGGAGAGTTTTAAAGCACTTACTCCGAATGTTTAGACAGTGAGTTTTCTAGTTTAAGTTTCTGTCGATCGTTACTCCAAGATTTTTCACTTGATTCTCATAAGGGATGACCTTATTTTTGACAATAATCGCGGGGATTTGATGTAAGTTTACTTTGCTTGTCATATTCCTGCTCCCTATTATAATTGCTTTAGTTTTGTTTTCATTTAGTTGTAGCCCATTTTTCTCAGCCCATGTATTTATGCGAGCAATATCAGCATTAACACTGGCAATAGTTTGGGTCAAGTTATCGAGGATTGAGTGTTGATAGATTTGAAAATCATCTGCATACAAGAGATAATGAGACTCTTCAAGAGAACTTGGTAGATCGTTGATGAACAATGAAAACAATAATGGACTGAGGACTGACCCTTGTACCATTCCTACATCAGCACTCAACCAACTAGATACATTCCCATTTTTTCCAATTACAGCCTGTTTCCGTCCGGTGAGATATGAATTGAACCATTTTATCACACTATTAGAAAAGTAAAATGATTTTAACTTCTGTAATAGGAGAGAATGATTGACCGAATCAAAAGCTTTAGAAAAGTCAAACAAAACAAGTATTGTAAGTTGTTTGTTATCCATCGCTTGGCTTATGTCTTCAGTCAGACGAATCAATACAGTTTGAGTGCTATATCCCCTGCGAAAACCAGATTGCCTTGGGTTGAGCATATCTCGTTTAATAATAAAGGTATTAATTTTGTCGTAAACTATCCGCTCAAGTATCTTTGCAGTAGCGCATATTATTCCTATTGGTCTGTAATCGCTCGGGTTTGTAGGATTGGCACACTTTGGTATTGGACGTAGCAGGGTTCTCTTCCATTTGGTTTGATAGATACCTACTAAGGAGCTATCAAAGATATTTAAAAGGATGGGTAAGACCGATGGTAATGACGATTTAATAAAATCGATTGGGATTTCATCGAAGCCTCTAGCATTTGAAGTTATATTTTTACATGCTTTAATTACTTCGGATGAATATTCCGAAATACTCCGTTTTTGTCTTTATTTGGTCCCTGTGACAATCGTGTCCAAGGAGTGAGGCCTACCAAAAAGCAGCCTTCTTTTCGATTGCTCCTCCGAGGGCCTCCCTCGACGATGATCGCATAGGTTTCACGACTGCTGAGAGAGTGACGACCCAAATCTAAAGAGCTCGAAGGAAAAGTTGTCATTAACACTGCCGATATGTCTTAGTCAAAAGCGTTCCCAAAATATTCCCAAATACTCCATTTTTGTCTTTATTTGGTCCCTGTGACAATCGGCTCCGAACTGTGAGGCCTATCGAAAAGAAGCTTTCTTTTCGATTGCTGCTCCGAGGGCCTCCCTCGACGATGATCGCATAGGTTTCGCGACTGCTGAGAGAGTGACGACCCAAATCTAAAGAGCTCGAAGCAAAAGTTGTCATTAACACTGCCGATATGTCTTAGTCAAAAGCGTTCCCAAAATATTCCCAAATACTCCGTTTTTGTCTTTATTTGGTCCCTGTGACAATCGGCTCCGAACTGTGAGGCCTACCGAAAAGAAGCCTTCTTTTCGATTGCTGCTCCGAGGGCCTCCCTCGACGATGATCGCATAGGTTTCGCGACTGCTGAGAGAGTGACGACCCAAATCTAAAGAGCTCGAAGCAAAAGTTGTCATTAACACTGCCGATATGTCTTAGTCAAAAGCGGTCCCAAAATATTCCCAAATACAGTAGAACTTGATTAGTACGTTTTTGAAGGGACTGCAAAAAATTAACGTGCTAACCAGGAAAACATGCTAACCAAGAAAACGTGCTAACGAGAAAAGTAAATAATAGCTATTAGGGTAATTGTATTGTGGAAAAGTCGTCATATTTACGATTACTTTCAGAAGTTCTCGTAAGATCACCTCTTTGCACGTTTAAAATTAATAAAATGGGCGGGACATTGCCAAAATGATACAATATGTATGGAAATCACAATGTTTCATAGATTTCCCCGAGACAATTACATAAACACGGCGGCATTTACCCATGATTTATAATGTATATAAGGAGAGGACAAGTTAAGCCAAGTCTTTTCATCTTTCTTACGTCTTACTCTGGGAATAAGATAACCATAAGTATGTCAGATTGTTGTTTTAAAGCTAAGTAAAAATTAGGTAACATTTTATATTTACGTAAAACTCGGCAACAGCTGTATCGGCTGTACCCATTTCGTTCCTTCGTTCTCGGTATGATACCATTTGATCGATCGTTATATCGATTAATAATGCAGTTCGTGTTTATTACAATCGTGTTTTTAAATGTAGTTTAAATTCACATAAAACATTTTTCCAGAGTAGTCTTTTTTATTTATTGTGCCGAGATCAAGTATTTTTGCGTCGAGCTTCGCGTGGAGATCCAAAGCGTCGTCTGTTCCCACAACACTTGGTAATTAACGGCGTACGTTCTCCATAGCCTCCACTGTTTTGGCTAAAGCATGGGGACTGGATCTCTCAATTTCTTGCTCAGTATTGTTTTTGCCCATTTCTACCAACTCCTGCTCGTGAATTTCGTCAATCGAAATGGTCTGTCAAAGAGTAAGATTATTATCGCACTCGCAGCATACTCATCGAAATTCACCTCTCTAGCAATCTGACGCCACTCTTTTGGGGGGAAATGAGTCAGTTGTGCCTCCTCTGCTGTGTCATCCGTTATTTCAGACTATATAAGTAAATCCAGCAGCTTTAAAACAACTGGTGATGTTTTCTTTGGTAACAGAATCCCATGCATATTTGATGAAATGCATGGCATGCATAACGTCTATCTCAGCTTGGCTGTTTGTAGGGTTGCCAGCCTCGTTTGTACAAACAATCTTTATTTTTGCTTGAAACATTGGATGATCCCTTGTTCAAGGGCCTGAAGATGACTAGTTGTGTTCGCTGTAAAGAATTCGACCCGTATAAGGTAACTTGAAACAAGTTATCTAAGAGTGCTTATGCTGCTCATCCCATAGAAACAAGTTCTATGGGATGAGAAGCACATTGATTAACAAAAAGTGAAATTTTTCTATTTTTGCCACCCAGTTTGGCATCAAACCCACGCAGAAAGGTTTCAGAAATAGATGTTGTCATCCATACTGAAGAGTTAGCTGTGTATTGACAGGGAAAGGTTCGAACGTTATTGAAACACCTTGGGTGTTTAGATTTCCCTATCACTAGTGGCATCAGCTTGTCAGTTCCACTCTCGTTGCAGCACTACAGAACTGTCAGTCTCTCTTTGTTTAATTTTCTGCCTGGTGTTTTTCTCCTTGAAAAAATGAGTACGTTCGATCTGGTAATAAGTTGAAAAATAAACCAGTCTCATCGGCATTGTAAATATCATCATCCCGATGATATTTACCATGCCGATGATTCGCAATTGATTTACAATTTCGTGATGATTCCCATCACGAATGCGCTTTCTCTTTTTGTCACCAAGATTTTTCCACGATTACTTACAATCGTGCTTAAAGTGGATGCAAGAATGTTTAATCATCACGCTAACTTGTCTCGCTTCGAGCCGCGTATTGTTATTCACCACATCACGAAAATTGAGAAATGCATATGGATGAATGTTAGACGGTCAAGGATTGATAATAATAAACTAACATGTAAATTCGGTGGCATACACAACTTTAAAATATACAGAAAAGGTCTTGCGGGTTGCTTTATAGCTAATAATTGAATGTACTAACCAGGAAAGCGCCATTTTTAAAAACGTACTAACCAAATTATTTTACCTGTAATTTGTACTGATGGTACCAGGACGGAGCGAAATCGACGCACAAAGGAGGAAAACGTGCTAAGGAGGAACGTACTAACCAAGTTCCACTGTACTCCATTTTGCCTTTATTTCGTCGTAGGAAATAATGAGATCATAAAATATTCGAGATAAGATCTCGAAAAATGCGCTTGTATAGTAAATGGTAAAAATATTTATGCTACAACTGTTACAGGCAGATTTCAATAACAATAGAGAAGACGTATTGGACGTCTTTACAGAATATAAGTGTTAAGTTCCAACCTTAATTGGGTAATAAATGAGGAAAAATTATCGCAGATATATTTAACAATCTTCATACTCTCGCGTACACCTGGTTATTTCTTAGAATGAATACTCATCGGCAATTCATATTGCAGTATATGCTACTTGAAATATAAAAAAAGGACAGGACGTGTAATTCTGCAATGTGACCAGAACATATTCAACGTAATTATAGGGAATATGTACTTGGAATTACTGAACTACTGTGCAGAGAGGTCTAGGAGATTTTTATGGGCTCGCTTGTAGGATATGCTAGGAGAATGTACTGTCGGAGTATTCGAAGAAACTGTATTGCCATCTAAAAGGAAAATGAGATTAATAAGGGAATGCGAAGACTACTGAATCACTCATGCTGCTACGTTGGTGCTTAGAATCATCAATCGATGTATGGAAAGGAGAGCAATGAATTTCTAAGTGAGGATCAATTCATATTTTCCAAGGGAATTAAACATGTGATGTGATTGCAGTGATCAGAATTATTATTATCATTAGTTTTGATTTCACGCAATGTCCCTCTTTAGCCCCTCATACCTCCCATCAATTTATCCAAGCTACTTGTTTTTCGCCTCACTCTACCCCGTTTAACCATTATTCTTCACTCAATCACATATTTCAATTCACCCTCGCCCTTTTTATCTTCTCTATTCATCAATCAAAATTCTTTCCTCTCCTACCATTTCTAATACTTCATCATTTGTCCTCCTTTTGGCCGACTTTAATTTCTCCATCCTTCTCCATACTCACATCTTAAAAGCTCTGAGTATATTTCCATCTTCTTCCATGAAGCCTATGTTTAAGCATCATATAGTGCCACGATAGCACATAACAGCACATTTGTATATCTGTGGTTCATTTCCCGGATGAGTTTTTTCTGTTGTGATCTGGCTTGATTCTATTTTCACCACCTGCTTACTGTTCGGGGTTGTGGGTATCATAAAACGTGTCGAGAATGTTTCTGAGGGTGAAAAAATATACCGACCGACTTCTGAACGTATCGGAATTACCTTTTTCCGAGAGTAGGGTATCGCCTAAGCGCCCAAAGGCTTATCTGATTATGCCGTTTTATGCAACTCTCTTGTAGAGAGAATTATGTAATGAGGCTGGAAAAACTTAAGAGACTTCTCCTTTGTAAGAAGCTCGGCCCACATAAGCTGATAGCTATTGATTATAATCATGATAATTATCAGAAATAATGGCTTTTGAATAAAGTTCCAGGAGTTCAAATGTTACAAAAATACTTAAGATCATGTTAGCAGCTGATCTAATTTCATTTATACGAAATACATGAGCAGTTGAAGCAGTGATCAATTGAAAAAAAACTACGGAATAATAAACCTAAGACTTTCTTCACACCTATGCTTTACGACATGAACCTTGGATGAATCTGAGTGAATTGGTGACATAGTGATCAGTAAATGTAGGCGTTTCAAAGTGTTAAGTTTAGAGGGCATAAAATTTCAACCAGAACATTGCGTATTTTACGGCCTTATAATACCCGTGGAAGCACAACGACCATTTAGCACGTTAATCATTACCCTTGGAAAATCGTCCAGTTGTCATAGGACTCGAAAGTGGTCTCGGAATAAATGTTAGGTATTTTCGAAAGAGATTATAAAGCGAGTGTCATTTTCTATTATGTTTCTACTAGAAATGTGGTGAAAAGTGATTGGAACTCATCTTGTGCCCTTAAATGTTAACCTTTTGTGGCCTGAATAAATTTTTCCTTCATTTTAATTAATTCAGTTTCATTTTTTCTCCCCTAATAGATACTCCAAAGTGCTAATACTTTCATGGCAAGGAGTCTTCCACAACCAGCGTGCAGTATTCAAGAAGATATTGTTGCTGGTTTGCAGAGGCTATTAATAGATATGAAGAATCATCTGAGTGTTGAAAACGCATAGATTTTCACACATTGTTACCCTTTTGTCCCAAATGTGTAAGTAATGATTTCCCATGAATTTACTATTGGTTTCATGATAACCAATTTCAGCAGACTACTCATAATGAGTGCGGATATTTGCTAGTAGTATATATATTATACTTGTACATCAGCCACTGAATAGAACAATTTACAATAAGTAGATATTTTTTTGTTGAAATTTTGTTATCAGTAGTATTCAAATTAGCATCCTACTAACAGCACTTTTCATTGAAATAAATATTGAGTAATGTATTTATAATGGAACTTTGTGTAAATAAAATGCTTTTAACACAAGTATTCTCCAGGCTACATGAAGTGGGGGATCGAGAAGAAGGGGAAAGGTGCAAAGTACATATATTGCAACTTTAGCTACAATGAAACTGTTTCATCAAGTGAACTAAATGGAACGATTTGATCACATAATTGCGACCAGTGCAAGAGTAACTATAAACCTTACCTTCCTTCATGTTATCCAGTTATAAAGTGTCCGTTTACAAAAAGTCAATTACAAGAATTCGGTTACTAAATAGCTGGTTACGGATAGAAGTGGGACCTGTCGAATTAAGTCCCTCATTTACTTTTCAATCTATTGGTGATTGCTTGATCATGGACAGATTACTCTTATAATTTTCTTCGTATTAAATGTGGGCAACAAATAAATACTTGAATTAGTTAATACTGGAATAGGACTTAGAAAATTGTTCAGTAATAAGATCGTGGAATTTGCTTGATTCTCCATTTATTTAATATTGCTTATCCCAATTTTAACAGATAGTATCAGGTGATTTAGGGATATGTAATTCCTTGTGCAGGTTGGGAGTTAGAACTTCATAGGAAGAAAATGGAATGATTCATTTCAAGTTAGTTTGGTAACTGTATGAATTTATCTTCTGCAGAAATGCAGAAAATGATGGAGAACTCATCTTTGGCTCACTGTCACAATGTAGAATGCAGTGGAAGTAGTAGATGTGAGCCTCTGACAGCAACACATGATGCATGAAAACATAGCTTCACCTTTGGCCCATAAGACTCAGACTGATTTTAGAATGAATATTTGAGAAAAAAGTGCGTATTGTGAACTGGGAAAATAATAGAGTAAGTTGGCAGATGAGGTGAAACAGAAAAACTTAATGAGCTATCACCATTCAGTGAAATGGATGATGAAGTGTGTTTTAGTCATTAATAACCATGAAAATATTTTTTTACATATATTTTTTTTTATTTTTTACCAGGATTTTTCTAGCTATTCATAATTATAAAAAAAATCCATAGTGCATTACTGATAATCACTTCAGATGGTTTTGTCAAAAAATTAATGGTGCATTTTCACAATTACTAAACTTCTAGAGCATGATTTTTGAACAGTATAAATGTGTAAATAATTTCAACATATATTATTATTACATTGTGAATATTTTGTTAACCTCATTCGAACACACACTTAGTTGGTCTGCTATCATTTTCCCTTCACTATGGCAGTACCTAGAAAGAGTGATCCAAAAACAAAGTAATATTAAAATCAACCACATCTAATTTCATTATGTAATTTACAACCACAACAAGTAAACTGTTACATAAAATAATCATAAAATTTAGCAAAATGGCTGTACATTAAACTTTACAACATTTCTATGATTAATAAATTGAAATGAAATATAATGCCATAAATGACACATGGAAAACTACAATAGAACAAGCAGTGGGATGGATATTGACCATTAAAGAGAGTACTCTTGATTAAAAATAATATTAAAATGATTTTTATGAGACGTGGAAGAAGTGGCTATTTTTGTTTAACTCTGTCCCAAAAAGGAAAATTTCATTATTATTGCGTTACCAGAACAGCAAAAATCTATCGTGTTTGTTTAAAAAGGTACAGTATATACTTTCCCACATAGCAAAGCCAGTAAGCTTTCAACTGGAATTCACCAGTGTGAAAGCGTAAATCCAGCAGGAGTCCAGCTGTGCCTTTTACATGATTCAAGCTGGATAACAGGTTAGAATCCAGCTGGATTTCAAGCTAATACTCCCAGCTGGCTTGCTATCTGGGTGTGTATATGTTGCTCTGATATACAAAATACATTTAATCACTAATTTCAGTGTGAAAAATCACTAGTCACACAATATACGAAAGAGGTAGTTATAGTAAATTGAAATAATTCTTAAGAAATCTTAAGATGTTTTATTTAGATGTGAGTTACACCTCCAAAAGGTCGTATTCTGAAATTCAGTGCCATTATCACAATTTAATAATAATTTCACAGCTATAACTTTTTGTTCTGCAAAAACTACTGCTGATTATACCTACTAGATAAGACACTAATAAGAAACTTGAAGGATTTGGAAATAACATTGGGAACTTGAACCGATTTCTATTCCACTGAAATGATTAAGGTAATTCTGTAAGTTAATTTTCTTAACTTGACCAAGTATAAATTAATTATATTTATCATTGACAGAATTACGGTAGCAGACTTGTAATTTAATTGCAGTGTGAAATTACTAGTCACGAATTCAACTCTCAACTCAGTTCAAGCTAACTTCTCTACTTTAGCATTACTCATCTCTTTAACTGCTATCACAACTTGCTCCATTAAGTCTTGTTTATATACAATATATCTTGATAAACAGTCAAACAAATTAAATGTAAGTTCATTATTGTAATAAACAGTGGTGTGCGGTGTCAGTTAGCCTTGGGTAAGTGCTCGCACATCAGGGAAGGTATGCATCCTGCACGTCACATGCGTAACCTCAATTAAAAATGAGATAACTATTACCGAGAATGGCATTCTATTTAAATTATTGAATTGTAAATTAAATCTGGATAATTTCTGTGGTTAATCACATACGATGCACATAAAAATCACTTTTCAGCACGTTCATCAAGTATCTAAAATAAGCATACCCAAAATGTTTTCTCATTAAAAAACGTTCTTGTGTAATAACTATTGGCTATCTAATTTGAACCATTCCGAAAGAAAAACATATCTGCTTAAAATATCTAGTGATACCTATTCCATGTGTAGGAGATGTGCGTATTCACTGATTTTTAAGAAATGGCTCACCTACCAGCACGATCTCGGAATACAATGGATAAAGGACACCTCTTGGGTTTGAGACCTTATGAGTGATTTGATGTGTCATTTCCATAGCTTGTCTTTAGAAATATAAAATTCCATGAAGCAAATGAATCAGGTCAAATCCATCGTAATCAATATCTTGAAACATGATATTGAGTTTAGAGAAAATTGAATGTTCACAAATTTATATTGGAAAGGTATGTCAAGAAAATATACTCTTTAATGTTAGGTAAAATACAGGATGCAGAAAAGCATATAAATTTAATCAAGATAAATAATAAGCGGTGTTATAAAATCGAATACATTGCGGGAAGTGCCGTTATAGATGTCCCTCAATGTATTAGATTGTTACTTCAGAGGGGACACCCACTGATTTGCTAACAAATGCGAGAATATAAATAAGCAAAAAAGCATTAACCAGTATTGTCCTCCTTGCAATGAAAGCTCCAAAGAAAAGACATCGATATGAATTATTGAAATTCCTTTCCATATGTATTATTGAAATTATTTTTTGGGTGGCGACCGACCACAGTGCTCCCTCCCCCCTGGATCCACCCCTGTTCAGGCCGTTCAATTCCCCAGATATGACTGCTGCCCCATCGTATGTCGGAGCAGCGAGTTTTTCTTTTAGTGTATAAGAATTAATTATATGCTTTGCATGAACAAATAACGCATTGGCAGACCCATCGGCACTCATATCAGTGAACGAAATTAATCGTTGCTGAACTTCCGAGGCGTTATCTTGGAAGTATCTTAGTGTTGTGGATGGCTGGGATGTGACTATGGCTGAGATTTATTACTGATATCTGAAGTCTCAAAAAGTCACAAAAATGGCACTACATATTTAATCTCTTATTTTATTTTCCATAATTTGGCTAATTGGTATTATCAAGCCGTTTTTAATGCGTTTTGTTCTTCCTCTGAAAGGGGTTGCATTCACGAGATGATGTCATAAAGTTAGGTCATATTTACAGATACAATTTAAAATCGCTGAGTATAAATACCCTTATATGGGGAATCTTCAACCTCTCCTTCTTGAAATGAAAGCTCTTGAATGGCAAAAAGGTGCATTGTATCGATTAATCTCTACATAATCACTCTGTTCTAGCCCACTGTTTCATTATGCCACTCTACACTTGTGCGGAAATGGGAATGAAGAGGTGCTTCAATGCAGGTATTGCCGAAGTTGAGCAAACGCTCGCGAGCGATTGTGTCCCTATGACCTTTCATGTTTCACTATGGCATTAGATATAATATTGAGTTTCTCATAAATTGGAGGCATAGCCAACAGAATAATTTCAAGAGTAGAACTCCCAGTCAGCCAACAGGTTTTTGTATGCAGGGAAATGCAAAAATGTCGAAAGTACTCACGATTACACTCTTTGTGTTTGCACTTTAAACTTTGTATTTCCAGTATTCCAAAACAGTAATTTATTCACTGTTTTGCATGCATAGATAGCATCAAATTTGTGTTATTATCTTTTAAAACTATGCAAAACTTTCGGACGTACTACCTTTCCCTAAAAAAATGATTTAATCTTCTGTTGGGTTGTTGAAATGAAGTAGTTAGGAAGTGTGTACACACACGCGTGTATAAAAAATCAAAGACAATTTATTATTATGAACATATTTACAATTACAATTACTCTTATTAGTTATTTATTTACACGATAAAAAACACACGTCTCCTGCCGACAATAATCCTCTTTTCCTCATTGTCTATTTACAATTTATCTCTATGGGGCATTCTTTTTTTGCTCTCTAACCGAAAAGATTTTTAAACTTAAATAATAAACAATGTGTTCTAATGCAAGCTTAATATGCTATGCCAGAAGTCAGCAAAAAATCCTATCCATTGATACCTTACTCAATGCTATAGGCTTTGTATTATTCGAGAAAAATGGATTTTGACGACTGAAATAATGTGCATGAAGATTTGTAAGCACTTAGTGTCATAGCCTACCACTCCGATTTTCCCATGGTATGGCACACTAGCCAGTGGCGCTCACGTCGCTGTCCTCCTCTACCTCCTGGCCGAGCCACAGGCATTAGCATTGAGTGCGAGAGATAGAGAGAGAGTGCTTGGGGGATATCCGACCACTGAGATTACCCACAGCCTCGGCCAGCTGTAGACGACCGTGCCCACGGTGAAAACTTGCGGCAAACTGGATGGCACGACGCACTGCCGTGTATTGAATGCAGCGTATAACGTCAGAATAATCTCTCTTCACGAAAAATAACCAATAAGACCATATGCATGTTTGAGTGAAGACGATACGTATATTTTTTCAATGCTGCCTGGGCAAGCACATCTTACCTAGCTTACCTCCATACATGCCATTGGTAATAAATGGAATGATCCCATTTGATGGTGAGTTTCTGTCAGAATTGTGACAAAATTCTTAGTCATAATACATATTGATAGTAAAACACCCATTATTGATAAGTGCTTCACTTACGAATAATAGTGAATAAATTGTTATTGGGATTAATTTTTTTTTCATAGGGTATATTTGTTACTAAAGGGAATTTCTATAAATTCGTATACCTCCTGCAGGGTTGAGAGAAATTCAAAGCATGTAACATGAAATACATAATAAGATAATATTCATTACATTCTGTAGGGTATATTTACATACCTTAGATGTTGCAGAAATGTTTATCGGGCTTGACACCGGTTAATAGGCTCCATTACTGCCTGTAAATAATGCAGCCTATTAACCGGTAATGGAGCTGGCAGTAATGGAGCCTATTAACCGGTGTCAAGCCCGAGAAACATTTCTGCATACTATTCGCCGGGAAAGCACTAGATCTTATATTACCTTAGATGTTGTCTAAAGTAAATTTCATTGGTACAGTTAACATGGAAAAAGAGATGAACAAAGATACACAGAAACCCTTAAAAAATTACATAACTTTAAATTTAAGTCAATTCATCATGCAGAAAGGCCGCTCGTGCACCTCCTGCCGGCTCGCGCCTCCTGCCCGGTCGCCGCGAATGCAGGAAAACTCATCACGGATGCATCTTCCGTCGTTGGTCTCATTAATATTAGATAATTAAACAATTTCCAGGGAATAACAATTACGGAAGGATTATTTGAAATTAATATAACCCTACACACTATAACTTTTTTCCTGTCTCGTCGACATAAACGAATTGACATTACCGACTTTTATAGAAGTGATTCCGGCAGGAAGCGCGTGAGCGGCCTTCTGACCGTTAGGCGCCACGACGCTACGTGGGCAGTGCATAATCACGCACGGCCGCGCACTTAAAATAGACAATTTGTGGCTTAACGGCTGCAGATACGTACAAATGGACGAAATTTTTTGCCTAAATGGCCGCAACTCGGCAAAATCCATGGAGAACCGCTTTAAAAACATGACTTTTTCTATTTTCAGCCCCCCTCCCCATAAATGGCCACGGCGTGAGGGTCTAGGGTTGACCTAGAGGTTTCAAATTTTTCTGGCCTCATTTTGAGTCACTTTGACAACTTTTTCCAGAGAGCCAAGTTTCTCAGCGAAAAATAGATTTTTCCGATCCTCCCTAATGTACATGCCAAGGTATTTCATAGATGATGAAAGAGGTAGTAGTGCATCAGAGAGTAACACCTGTTGATGGGGAATTTTAACATGAAATTGAATTAAAGAAGTTTTTGCATCATTCAATGAAATGCTTGCGTGAACCAATTTATCATCTCCTGGGAGGGTAAATTATCAGCCAATCAAGCTTAATACATAATATTATCAAAATTAAGAAGTTTTTAATCCTCAATTCTGATTTCAAAAATCTTGACTTAACACGTTCACTGCAGCGACTAGCGCCGCGGCCATAAAATTCTTTGAATTGTTGTAACTTGCGAGGAGTATTGTGAGAGTAGGAATCAAAACCTTCTCGAGTGACTTCACCCAGAGGTTAGTCAGTCACAGTTCAAATAATAGACTACTATGTGACACTTAGTGTGACCCACCGGTGGGTCACGCCACCCCTCCTGAAACTTTTTTCAGCGTGAGCGGTGTGGCCCACCGGTGGGTCACGAACAAATTTACATATTAGCATATTATCCAAAATATGTTTATTTTTTGTTTTCGTTTTGTTTTTTTTTTCATGTTTATGCAATTTTTATACATAAGGATGAACAATACTGGATAAAACATATCAACTTATTAAAAATAATGAAAATGTTTAGGAAAATTTTTTCTCCTCAACCTCTTGGCTGTCCGTCAGTTGCTCGTAAACTAAACAGTCCGAACTGCACTCGCCCGGCTGTGTGAGAGATTGACTCTCTCTTTTGCCTTCCCCCTCCCCCCCCCCCCTCTACAGAAGGGGAATTGGGAAAGGGTCACATAGCGTTCTTGAGCCAATCCCTCAGTGACCATGCCCTTGCCGGGTGAACGTCTTCCGAAATGCAGACACTACTTTTTTCTGAGTGAGACAAACCACTATGTACTCTTTCCAAAGGATCTCCCTTCCCTTTTCTCATAGTGTGAGCAGGGCTGGGGAATTCGTACGCACGGATGGGCGTCTACGTCTCACAGACAGGCGGGAACAAGGGCAGGGGCAATAAACAGAGACGGGTGGGAGTCTCCTGGGTTTTCCGAACGTCAGGAAATCTTTACCACATGCATTGTATTGTTGCCCCTCTCTTACCCCATCCCACGCCAGGGTCTAGCCGATAGCGTGCCCCACGTGGCCGGTGGAGGGGCGGGCTGGGGGCGAGGCTGGGAGTCACCTCCCCCAGCCTTCCTCTAATCTCAGGAAACAGCTGAGTGTTGCCGCTTCAACCACCATCCCTCAGCAGTGGCCAGAAGCTCGGAAGGACTGTGACCCACTGGTGGGTCACACCGCTCATGCAAAAGGCTGAGTGTGACCCACCGGTGGGTCACGCCGCACTATGAGGGGTAGGGCATTAATCAGCCCCGCAGTGAACGTGTTAAAGAAGTAAAGTAATATTTAAGTGTACCGCTGATTGAACTATAATAATAAAATCATTTATAAATCAATATGTTTTAACATTGAAACTATGGTTGTTTGCAAGGTAGATGTACAATGTATCAATTCAAACAGAACATGAACCTTTGTGAATGCTAGCTACAGTTGCTATACAACCAGATTTTTAACCATTCCCTTCATGAAATGCCAAAATCATCAATAGATTATCATATGGATATTTCATCTGTATTCTAAAGCTAAACTTAAAATATATACTTACAATATAAAATAATAGCTTTGAATTGTATCTCAATGAACTTTTAAATTTCACTCAAAGGTAGCTTTTAAAGCATGATCAAGATCCTTGCAGAGATCATCAGCATCTTCTAATCCAACTGAAACTCTTATCAAAGAATCAGTGATTCCCAACTCTTTTTTTCTTTCAGGGGGAACAGAGGCATGGGTCATAATACTCCTGCAAGACAAATAGCATTTAAGTGGTCTACTGTAACACCTGAATGACTCATTAGATACAATATTTTCACTAGTATTAAATACAATTGATCCAATTTATTCAACTCTTAGATAATACAGTTAATCTGAAATGTAAAATAAAAACATTTTTACCCTTTCAATGCTCAAGATTTTCTCACAAATGTGTTTCATCTTTCAAATGAAAAGTTTTATCTAATGCATTTTCCAATAAAAACCAACTTATAGAGAAAATTGTTTCCATTCAAGAACATCATGGAGCTGAAATTTATTTATCCATTAAAAATATTATTTGTAATACAGTTGTAATACTACTTACGGAATTGAAATCAGGCTTCCATAGCCTCCTAGGCTGCCTCCCAAAGTGAATACTTTGAGCTTTTGTAAAAATTTTGAGCATTCTTCCGAAGTTGCAGGCTTTCCCTCTTTGTTGACCAGGTAAAAAGATAGCATGCCACTGCAACCACTGCTCTGCTTACGATGAATTTCCTTCTGAGGATGGCTGAGTAGTCCTGATCAAAAATTAATATCTGGATCACATGTCTGATTTCATCATTTACCTTAAATATCATTTACTTATTTTTTGTTACCAGTAATGATAACCCAAACTCTGAACATCATCTTTTTAAAAATTTTCACTTTATTTGGCACTTTAATTCATATCATATGGTAAAGATGTTTTGTCAGCTTTTTGTAAACTAATTAAATATAAAAATTTAATGTTTTCTTGGTGAATAGTATATATAATATGGAGTTACTGTTTTCTTCTTTGTTTTCTCATATCAGTGGCCATGCTTCAGAGATTAGATTTTGTCCACTCATTTGTTGAGTTCAATATATGTTTAGAATTCTACCCCACGCTTAGTTTGCATAACAGAAATTGTATGAAAATTTGGTCTAGTTGGCAGTATCGAGTCAAATGTATTGCCCACAAGGATAGCCTGCCCCAGAAGTCAAGCCGCCTCTAGAGGACCTTCCATGAAAATAAATACAGCAGACAGGAAATATCGTTGGTCCTTAGGAACTTTGAACCACGGTTACAAAATACGTAAGATGAGAAAGGAAACCTCTTCCAGAGCCTATTTTACCCTATATAGCAACAGTTTCTGAAAAATATCCAGAATACTTGCCAACCACCTCCAAAAATCAGGGATATTATTATTTGAGCCAAGAATATTCAATCAGCCTAAAGTCACCGGGTGTCTACCAGGAGCCTTATGAATTTGGTGAGGTATGCATTAGGACCATTGAAACCAGGTTAAACAAGAACAAATGACTTTGACGTCTGGGACAGATTGAAAAATCAGCCATTGCTGAACATAGCATTGCCATGGACCATTCCATAAAACAAAAATGTGCACCTACACACAAGAGTACTGGGATAGAATCATGTAGGAGGCCATTGAAATCCAACTAGATAGAAGGAATTTCAACCAAAATCTTGGCTCTCCCCTCAGCAGGTCACGGAAACCATTATTAAAATGCCTGAAGCCATTTTGAAAACTATTGGTTGCTGACCAATTGAGTCCCCTGAATGTGCACAATAGTGGCAACTGTTGAGTATAAAAGGAGGCTCAAATGAATACACAGCATTTGCCTTGAGTATAGAGTCCAAGTCAGACTCCGATGCATCGGCAACTATTAAATATTGATCCTGGTGGTACACCCATGAGGACTTCTTGCCAATCTGTAGCATTGGAATGGTTTTCATTTTTTTTTTAATATGTTCATAAAATCACATCCATCTTATTAGTCTGCTTGTGCCACATTCACAAAAGTACTCCAATAAGGGTTAATTCCTTAAGGAATTGCATAACACAATTACTTCTAAATGAGAGAAGAAATTCAACAAACACAATGAAAATAGGTAAAGATTAGGGACCAACCTGGGTGATTCACCTTGCTCACCAATGGATGGGATTCCAAAAAGTGAGCAACCTCTAAACCATTACTCATATGCTGTTTCATGCGAAGTGGCAAAGTCTTCAGTCCTCGATTTACCAGATAACAGTCAAATGGAGAAGGCACTATTCCAAGAGCTGTTCAATACAAAAATCTTATGATAAAAATGATCAATTAAATTTGAGACAAAAAGACACCAAGGATACATGAATACTGACCAGTTTGTGAGTACCGAAAGCTCTTCTGAAGATCATCTCGATTTGTACAAAGTGCTCCCATTAACACATCTGAATGACCATTCATATACTTTGTGAGAGAGTACATAACAACATCAGCACCAAGGTCAATTGGCCTCTAAAATCAATAAAGAGAGCATTGATTGCAAAGCTTACCATCAAAATAACCACACCAACTGGATTGTATTCATATCCAAAACGAATCATATGGTGCAGTAAAATAATAGGAGCAGCCAGCAAAAGTCATGCAAGCATAATGCTATCCATATCATAATGACATTCAATATTCCTCATGTATGCCATATTTCTCTAACTTCAAGCAATATTAAAGATACTTTGAGTTTTCCTAACCTGAAAATATGATGTTTGGAAAGTATTATCCACTGCCACAATTACATCCTTTTGGTTGTGAGCAATTTCTGCTAGTCTCTTAATATCCACCACTTTCAATGTCGGATTGCTTGGGCTTTCTAGCCAAACTAACTGAAAAATAAAGAAATCATTTGAAATAAACACCAATTATCAGTGTATGAGATAATCATAACTTTTTTCCTTAGATCAAATCACATTCACTATGCGTTCAACCCAATGTTGGTTTGATAGATGAGGGTTGAGTGCACCCCTCACTTAGCCATTGGTATGTGAAATTCACACATTCAGGGTAGGAGGGGCAGTTTCTTGACCTAGGACACCTGTGAGATCCCACAAAGTTCTGACTAGCAGAAAATTGTGCCATAAGTATTTTTAGGTGGGGTGTCTATTTAAGCTTCACCCACATTTTGAACCCAGGACCCTTCAGTCTGTAGCCCAGCACTCTACCCAATATGCCACCACCTTTCATATTTCTCCCCAGAATCCCATATCAAATCATTTACTCAATAATCATCCATTGATAATAATAGGTCATTGGTAATACCTTTGTATTTGGCCTAAGGGCAGCCTTAAATTTCTCGGTGTTTGAAGCATCCACAAAAGTTATTTCCAGTCCAAATTTCTCTGCAGCATCTCTAAAATATCTTCCACTCCCTCCATACACATCATCCACAGATATGATATGGTCTCCGGATTTTAAATGATTGACTAAAACCACAAGTGCACCCATTCCACTAGAAAGCACCAAACCTAAAAATGTATGAAGTAATATTTGTAATAATTGGCCTGCTCTACCCACAGACCAATACAGTTTGTTATTTCAACTACAATAGAGACTCGAGAAATACTTAAGTATAAATGATACATTATCTGAAGATGAAAAGTATGATCAAAATAAAAAAATGGATTATTAATAACTACAATCATTAAAATGATAAATTAATTACTTGATATAGGTCATGGTAACTAAATAAAACTTTTCATCTACAATTAAGAAGTCCATATGATTAAACACTAAATAATTTAAATCATTACCAGAAAGTAGTTAGTGACAATTGGAGTAGTTACCATGCTTGGTCCCTTCTAATTTTGCCATGCATTCCTCCAATACATTTCTTGTAGGACTGCCACATCGTGAGTATTCAAATCCCTAAGAATGAGAGTTTAATTAGTCGAAAGATCAGTATAAACTGCTCACTTGTCTACTGTACATCTAGAAACTAGAACATTGAATTGTGACAGAATTTCTTCACAGGTACTTATCGGTTTTGAGTTGTCCTAATTGTCTTATGACTGCAGAGAGGAAGACAATAAGCTTCCTTGATGACCAAAAAGGAGTACTGGTAGAGGCTAAGAGCTGTATGATCAGCTATACTATTTCAGTAACTACTGATTTTCTCAGTTTCAGAATGTTCTCCAAACTATCATGTTTGGATATATGTTTATGTGCCATGGTTAGCAATGATGTCAGTTATATAAAGTGGGTAAATAGAGCTTGAGGTGTGTTTTTGGTGGTACATAAATATAGTAGGGGAGAAGTCAATAAGAAGTGAATGAATATGTATTGAATGCTCCTGTAATCAACAATAAAGAAAGATAATTGCTGTGGAAATTTGGTCACCAAGGAAAAATTTACAAAAATAGTCATAAGGCAAATTAGTAAAGGATAATGTGACAAGAAATAGAAGGATTATCGAATCAAGAAAGTATGTACATAGCAATGTATAAATTTGAAGGAGGCAAAGTTGATGTAAAAGTATACTTTATATCCTTTATATATAAGGCAATACAGAATTATGGAAAAATGACTCAGTTGTTTTTATTAGGCTATGATGTTGTGCCCCATAGGGAAAAAGATCAGCCTGGGTACTATTAGTTTAATTTTAGTAATTATTAATGGAAATAAACTGATCACATGTTGGAGATCCATAATTTTATTTGGAGATCCATTTCTTCCATGTAGTATCTCTGAAACAGATGGAACTCCAAACCCTGCACACCGTGGAAGCCTCAACATAGAAAATTGATTTCATGTTGACCTTATGTATATACTAAATATATCTACTGTCGTGGAAAAAAGTCATGACACTCGAGTTTACAAGTCAATGACAGTTGTACCCGTAGTCCCACATGAAAACAAGTTACATCAAAAATTAGAAAATTTAATTCTGCGTTTAACTGTGGAAAGTGAAAATTTTTATTTTAACTTTTTAAAATTTTATTGTCTGTGAAACAAAAAAAGTGCCGGTTTTTTCTCCGTTTTAACCGGAATGCTCACTTTAAAAATTCATAACTTTTAAAGTATTCATTGGATTGTAACTAAACTTTAAAACAACATAAAGGAACTTGTTGTTAAGGTATGTACAAAGTTTTAAGATAATCAAAGTGTAAATAAAATTGTTCTTGTAAATTTTGTGAAACAACTTTTTCTCAGTACTGCGTGGTCATATCGATACGAATCTTGGCCTGTCATACTTCACAGGTAAAGGAGTTGAATGATTCTTAAGTGTACCTACATTACAACTATGCTTATGATGTCAATAAATTCGTGAGGACCACACTGAGTTGAATTTTACCAAATGCTTTCCTGGTGCGATGTGCTTGAAGGTTGTGCTGAGCGAAATAGGAGGAACAACCGCATTTGATGTCCATTGCTCTGGTTTTTGCCCAGCCAGGATCGCAGTAGTAGCGTACCCAGTAGGTAAAGGTAGGTAACCTTCAGACATGTTCGTTCTGAAATCTTGGAAAAAGGACGAATTAAGTATAAAATCTGTAAGCAAGGTATGGTACAGGTGCATGGAAACCAGCAATTAAACTTAAAAATTTGTTAAGGCATACAAAACCTTGGGAAAATATTTTTCACGTGATGTCTAATGATTCTCTCTAGTGTAGGGATGTATGATGTAAAGAAAGTCGAGCGTTACGAAAGCATGTTTCGAGGCTTTGAACTACCATTCCACAACGAATGAATTTACTCAATAAAAATAACCGCCGTCTCAAGGAGGGTCTGGAGTATCAGCGCGGGGGCGCAACAGATGTGAATTGGGTCTCATAAAGGGCCTTGGATTTTCCACTCAAGCAGCGGCGTCAGAAGTGGGGGGCAGGAGGGGCCGAAGGCCTCCCCCCTCAGAATATACCCCGGGCCCTTTCAGTCGAAGCGGGTACTTTCTGACACACATTCTCCCACCTTAATATGCTCTTTTATCGATATTCTAGTCTATAACCCCTCCCACCCGCAAAAAATTCGGGCCCTTTTCTTACGAGCCGAGCCCTTTTCAAGGTTGGTCCCCCCCCAGTGAAAATAGTTACGATGTCCCTGCACTCAGGCCCCGACGAAGGACCGTCGCGTCGGCTGTCTCGGCGACCCGGCCGTTCGAGCGCGATGGTGTAGGGCCAAGTTTCAACATCACCACTTGTGTGGGTATGTTGAAACTGAAGAATTTGCATGAAGTGAATCGCATTGTATTAAGAAACAATACGCTCCAGTTTCATATGCATGCAACAGTATGAATAATGTTTGAAAGTGAAATATATACCTATGCTTAAGTCAGCGGCGTACCGAGTGGGGGAGGGGGTTAGAGTTTAACCCCCCGCTCCCAAAACATTCCCTTAATTTTGTATATTTTGCACTAGCGTTTATTATTTCGCTTATTGGGCTGAAACGTATGGTTGAGTTGTCTTTACGAAAAGAGAATGTTCCCTAGCGGCATCATGATATCGGCCCAATATCATTTTTACAGTCACATATCACTTATTGGTCAATCCGATATTGGCTACCGATATCGGCAAATGTCAAAAGTGATAACATTTGCCATTATAAAAATGACATTTGCTGACGATATTGGGCCGATATAAATTTGATGATAAAAAGGCATCTTTCACCACAATACAGTGGCATAAATATGATATTGGGCCGACGTGTTTGATATTACCATGGACTGATTTTTCATTATCGTGATATTGGGATGATTCAATAAGTAAGATAGTCAAAATGTATCCTGGATAAACATGTAAAATATTTATAATCAGGGACGGTCGTGCAACAAAACTGCGATGGAAAAATGAAAGGCGAGAAGTAGTTTTAATCTAACAACAAGAATTTTCACATTGAGAACCCTGCACTTAACCTCTGATCCAATTCTCCTTGGCAAGGAATGGATAATTTTAAGCGTTTATGATTGTTATGAGATACCTACTTTAAAATTGACCCAACTTCCCTTAGTGAAATATGCGTAACTTTAAGCGTTATCATTGTAATAAAATATTTCGAACTCGTTTTCTGTTGAAGTTATTGGAGTTATAACCCAATATGGGGGGTCAACATTAATTGCCATGCGAAAAAATTCACCTAGACCAGGAACCGAACCACGGACCTTTGGCTTTCCGGGCCACTACGCTACCCAGGATCCCTAATTCGCATGCTAGATGTTGAGCCCTATCGGTCCATCAAGGATGGCGACGCAAGGGAGAAAGGGGCTCGAAGAAGCCATGACCAAAGGTGAATCCCATCCAGCGCTAAAGCCGCGCTTTCCGGTAAATATAGGATATTCCAAGCCTGCCGCGTGAACGGCATTTTGTAAGCAAACATCGAATCCTTAAATAATCATATTTCTTATTTTATATGTAGGCCTCCAAATGGTTTCTGATGTCCTGGCCGATCACGAATATTTTATTTTCTTCTCTCTGACGTCAGGGGAAAAAAATTGAATACTCAAAATTAAAAATCCAGCGACCAGAAAAATATGATCATTTTTATGCCCTTTATTAGTCAGCTCATCTGACATCATTTTTGCATGAGAAAACGATATCTATTAAATAACACTTTAAGATACGATCGACGATATCAATTTTACATCGGAGAAAGGTATCATTATTATGTCATACTTATATCGGCATTATCAGCATACGTTAAAACGACATTGGTGACGTCAAAATGACATTGGGCCGACGTATAACTGCCATACGATGCTGCTTGGGTTAACTTAGTGAAAAATAATCAAAGTATCATTATATGATCGTGCACACACATATTATGAAACCCCTCCAGAAGGAAATCCTGCGTACACCACTGGCTAAAGTATGTTTACTATCCAATCATCAAACTAACGAAAGTGGGGAGAATTGGCTCCGCATACAGTGGAAGTCGGAGGAAAAGTCTTCAGTCTTTCCTTCCGCGGGGAAGGCTTCCACGGAAGGTGTGCGCTAAATTAGCGGTTATACGGAAGCGAGCACTTCGGATTCGTCTACTGCTCGTAGGTGACGTTCTATTGCCGAGGGTTCGGTTGCAGAAGATCGTCGTGAAGCTATAAAAAGTGCAACTTGTTGCAACGGAAAAGAATAAGAGAACGCGGCGCGCGAGGACGAGGCCGCGACTTATCAGCGCACTTAGGTCGCTGAGCACCTTGCTAACTGCGGCAGACAGCAACAACTATCGATTCTCAAGAGGTTTCAGCGGCTCAAGATCATTCAAGATGAGCAGTGCGGAGATTTCAACATCGACCAACTGCGATACGCTGACTTCGTTGCATTCATGACATATGTTTCCTCTAGATCTTGTGACGCGGAGAATGGGACCACTAACTAGGATACCACCACTAGATAGGATCCTCAACCTGCGCATAGGTCACAAACCATGGTTATATGACGATGAGCTAATGATGAAGCTAGACATAAATGAATGACGCTTGTTTAAAGATCGGAAAAATATACTATTTTGTCCTATTCATATTTATATATATTCAAGAGTTGTTTTATTTAATTGACTTGCATAAAAATCGATTGCTGATTTACACTGCCACGAATCAACCTTGCGGTCGCGTTGGCAAAAGAAGCTACCCAATATTTAACGATGAGCACTGGATAGGGGAAAAAATTAGCTTGCTCCTGAAGCCGAACACATTGGCGATTTTCTACTGAGAATGAAAGACGAGTAGGTAAAGGTTAAAATAATGTAGTGATAATGCCTATGACTGTCCGAAAAAGTTGACATCACATCATGTAAATACCAACAACAATTTTCCCTTAACATAAAATACGAAATAAATTAAATATCAAGAACAAACGTTCAATCTTTAAATTCCGATGATCATTAGCCATTCAAAATTGCTGATGAAATCCGTATAGTGCGAAAGAATGTGAAGAAAAAAGGACGAAAATGAAAAATTGAGTGAAATATAAAACCAGACAATTAAATTGACGCAGGTTCGCGCATGAAATATTATTGAGTGTTCCGTTTTCAAGAAATGGATAAATATGAATGCGTGTATACTTTTCCAAAAAATATACCAGACGCTATAAAGGACTGGGAAAAATGTAATAAAAATAGCGGGCGGAGAAAAATAAACGAAGGTGCACAAATACCAGTGCATAACACTTCATAAAACAAGAAAATGTCCTTAATAATAAATTTCACCCACCGAGCAACGGCTTAAATTCCCTCTTTGATTCCACCGGGATGCTATTGGTGCGATTGTCAGAGTCCTTGCTAAGTGACAGCCCTTTCCAGGAGGCCTCTTTATAAGTGAGGGGACAACAAACCTGACATCTATACCTAAGATTTTTAAAGTTTAGATTCATTATGTAGAATAGATAGTCAGTATTTTAAGAATTTGGAATTGATAGATAATTATCTTTATTCAGTGCCGACGGGGGAGGGTCAAACAGTCATTTCGTTCATTGCGTAACAGCGACCGAAATAAAATACCAAAATATATTAATATTTGCTCTACGTAGCAGTTAATACTGAATTTCATTGAATTTTAACGGGTTTAAAACTAGTGAGCCATTTCAGAGAACGGGATTCATGTATCAGGGAAAGTATACATATATATTTTTTATTTTAAACCATGAACAAGGAGACTACTAATGTATTATCTACTCCTTGGTAATTTCCGTGGCTATGAAATACGCGCGATATGCGCCATGCGACATTCACCTGTTTAGAATGTTTATCAACCGGAAGACCTTGTAATTGAATTCTAGCGAGACTGAATTCTAGTATACCTGTTCATGATGTTTATCTTCGAAACAAATATATACCTCATATTAATTATATTTATTTGATATTGGTGCATGAACAAGTGCATGGCCCTAACGGTCGTTTACACGATGGTCAAGCATAATCCAAGTTGTCGGTCTACGAGCTTTAGGGGTTACTGTAATTTTCGTCTTAACTTTTACTATGGTCATATATTCGGAAATAACTAACGACGAATGCAGCTTTGGTGAGTTAATAACCCCTGGAAGTACCTATGTTTTAAAAAATAATTGTCTAATTATTAATCGTGTTTCTGTTGTAATTTTTATTGATAAGCGTATTGCTGTCATTAGACCTTATATTAAAGATTTAATTTCGTGTAGGACGATGTAAGCGAATTAGTGATCATATACCATCCTCCTAGTATGATAAGGCATAGGTAAGGGTTTGGTGATTAACTAATTGGGTATCCGAAATTTATCCCGTAAATGTGCCATTCTTCATGAAGATAATTCTATTGAGCAGAACTGCAATTTTCCGTCCTCGGCGTGGTGATTGTAGTAGAGAATAATCAATACATAGTTGTAATGAAAGCGGTAGTGTACACCGTTTGAGCTAGATAAATGTTTGATGTTCGTCACTGTTAAGCTCACATCTACCAAAATTCACACGAATTTTAATAACAGTAGGTATAAGTTAATGCGAGTGTGGGTAGTGAAATAATACCGGGCCTTAAGTAGAGATGAAATGATGAAGTGTTGGGGCATCGAACAGTGGAAAGAAGTAGTGAATCTTGCAACTCTGTGCCCATGATAATTTGAGAATACATATGTAATAAGTTCTTACTCTTACGTTACAGCTGGACAAAAGAGTATATTTCAATGTAATCTGTAATAGACAAATCAGATGATGTCAGACACGCAGAAGATATCTATATCATTAGGAGACAGAATAGATGCAGGCTGGATGAAGCTGGAGATAACATCAAGAAAGGGAGGCATTAGGGACAACAACAAAAACAAACAAAAAGACTTATCAAAATCACCGTGGCTTACAACTGAGGTTAAAGACTTGAGTCTATAAAAAAAGAAAGTGTTTATACAATAAAATAAAATTGAGCACCAGAAGAACAAATAGAATACCATGAAGTATGGGAGAGGGTAAACAAAAATTTCAAAATAATACAAGAAAATTGCTTCTATTAGGGAAGCTTTTTAAAGTCATTAGATAGTGAAGTAAAGTGAATAGCATTCACTTCGTTATAAAGGGGTTTGATATAAGTGGGCTTGACTGTAGTATGATATGCTGGCATTGCAGTCCTTGTTGCAGAAATAGTGAGTTGCAGAGACTGCTTATAAAGAAGGATCAAGCCTTCAGGAAACAACATGAAAATATTGACAAAAAACACAAAATCTATGTGGATAAGTGAACAGCCCATGAGGTATATGTTGGAAGTTGACAATGATATCGTTGAGCTAGTTTCTATCTTCAGTTACTTCAGTCTACAAGATTCTGGTTGGAGTGATAAACAAGAGGTTGACAGTATTCGCGGAAAGGATACTAGGTAGATACCAATGTGGATTCCGACCTAATAAGAGCACAACAGACCAAGTTTTTACGTTAAGACAAATGATGGAAAAGTTTTATGAGCATGAATTAGACATACACTTTTTATTCATTAACTTCCAACAGACATTTGATAGTATAAACTGCAGGGAGCTCATGAGAACACTGATCCAGCTCCAAGTCCCACCAAAACTAGTCAGGTTGGTGGGAACCACACTGAGAGAAACAAAAGCAAGAGTAAAAGTTAAGAATTGGGTCAGTGCAGAGTTCAAGTTTAATGCTGGAGTTAAGCAGGGTGATGGGCTGTCGTCTGTACTCTTCAACCTGGCTCTCCACAAAGTAGTAGGATCCATAGATTTGAAGGGAATGATATTTGAGAAGTCAAGTCAGATCTGCGCATATGAGGATGATATTGCAATGACAGCAAGAAGACTAGTAGACTTAAAGCAAAATTATGTGATTTTGAAAGGGGAATCCAACAGAATAGGCCTTAAAATGAATATAAATAAAACTAAGTACATGGTGATGACAGCAGTACAGGACCGAAGAGAGCCCCGTGACTTAATAATTGATGGTGACACCTTTCAGGGTGTAAGCAGCTTTACTTACCTTGGAACATTAAAAACTAGTGACAATAACCTCAGGAGGTGCATACAGGAACGAATTGAAGCCGGAAATAGGTCTTTCTATGCCAATTTAAAATTATTCAAGAATAGATTAGTAAGTAAATCACTTAAAATGAAACTTTACATAACATTAGTATGGCCAGTGGTGACTTATGGTTCAGAGACCTGGACAATGACAATGGCGGATGAGGGAAGACTCAGAACCCTCGAAAGACATATCCTCCTCGGAATATATGGCCAATACATGACCAGGGGGACTGGAGGATAAGATATAATGAGGAAATAGAGCAGCTGATCGAAGGAAAGAACATAGTAAATTTCATCAAGTCACAGAGAATACGATGTCTGGGACATGTTGAGAGAATGTCATGAGAGGAGATACCAAAACGGATGGTTTAAGGGAGGCTATTCAACAGAGGAAGGCAGGGAAGACCTAAGAGCAGATGGTTGGACCAAGTGCTGTGAGACCTGGGCAAGATGGGAGTGAGAGGCTGGCGGGAGAAAACTGCCAATAGGACAACATGGAGAGCAATAGTGCAGCAGACCAAGGCCCACACCAGGCTGTAGTGCCACTAGGAAGAAGAAGAAGAAGAAGAAGAAGTTACCTCAGAATAAATATCACAAGGCATGTTTATAGACTTGGTGAAATATGTATAAATCATTAAAAGCTGCTGAGGTATCGGGGGAACTGATTGTTATCATTTGGAAGGACAAATATCTGAACAAGGAAGTGAAGATCAGAGTATAAAAATCTGTTGTGCAGCCAATTCTCATGTATGCAACCGGGACATGGACAGAAGTGAGTTATAGAACAGAGCTTCTAGAAACAGAGGATATGAAAACACTGATGAAGATAATTGGAAGGATGCTAAGTGATGGAGTGCACGGGTAACACATTAGAAAACAACTTAAGGTACAACTGATAAATAAGTGGACATGGACAAGACAACAGGAATGGGACAATCTACTCCAATGGCTAGAGTATGAAGCATAAAGTTGCATGTATTTTTCATACCTATGCTGCCAGGTGTCACCAATATAGATTCTGAGAACTCCACTTTGAGGTAAATACATAATTCATCATGGCAAATAACCATTCATAATAGTTCTCCCAGCCCACAAGTTTCTCAAAACTATGATCCTATGTTTTGTTCATTTTGCTAACAAGAAAGAACTGTTTACCACAAAAAGATTATTCTATGTGGCAGCAAAGTTTGGATGTAACTTTGGTCCCATAACCTGTTGAATATTACTAAGAATGACCGATGACAAAGAATTCAATTGAGCTCAAGAGGCAGGGATACCTGACAAATCTTTACACTGTGAAGATAGCAGCAGTTTCCAGCAAACAACTAGGTGAACAGGGAAAAAACAATTGTCAATTTTGGGAGGTACCAGTTATGATAAAATGATGACTCACTATAATTAACCTCAAATTCAAGCTGGGATCAAACTCAATTCATTTAAGAATTCTTCCACCGGGATTAGCTTTCAATAGAAGATGACATTTCAAAGTCTGTCACAGCCTCCATCCTTAAGGCAAATGATGGATTTTCATTTTAAAGTCAACCTTCACCATTGTTGTGCTTCATCAAGGGTATTGAATGTTCAACAAGCCAGCTGTTAGATTTTGAATCGTCCAGCCATTTTAATAATGGTTTCCAAGAGCCACTAAGGGAAAAGCCAAGGTCTCGATTGAAATTCCTTCATTATAGTCGTTTTCAATGGTCTCCTTAATAACCTGACTCGAGTACCCCTGGAAGCGGGCAAACACCTTTGTTTCATGGAAATTGATGGCATGGACCATGGTGATGCTGTGATCAGCAATGGTGGATTTTTCCATTTGTGCAAGACATCTGTGGCATTGGTGCTCCTTTATCCTTGTCTCGATAGTCCTTCCCGTTTCCCCGATGTACACTTCACCGCATTCACAAGGTAATTGGTAGACGCCTGGTGTCTTTAGGCCAATTGGGTCTTCTCAGACATTGAAATCCTTGAATTTTTGGGGTGGTATGTGGATTGTCTCGATCTTGTTCCTTTTGAGTATTCTCGATATTTTTCCAGTGACTGTGAGACTTCCGGAGAGATAAATATTATTATAAAATCATAAACTCCACTCATGCTTGGCACATCATCATGATTATTCCAGCCGAAATCCTTTGTTGGTTTGGGCTGATGCAGGATTTATTATTCCTTATTGTTGTCTAATGGTAGGTCTTTTTACCATTTAAGTAAACATGGTCATGGACATGCCAGTAAATGTACTACCATGTTACATGCAACCACCTATTTATTCTTTCAGAAATCATAACTCATTTTGGCCTGCCTTGAGGAGTGATTCCTCATAGTAATGCTATTACTGTATGGTCATTTTTTGGTAGAGAGATAAGCTAAATGCATATTAGTGTTAGATAGTTTTGCAGTTCACCTTTCTTATAAAGTATAAGACTACTTCAGTAGATGGAATTTTATTTCTACCTAATCATAGCAGCCCCATGATAATTATTCAACGTTAAACCAATCATTTATGAATTAGAAATTTACTCGATTAGAGCATGCAATTTTTCATAATCTGAAAAATAACTTTGCTGGGTGCTAAATATTTAAAAAAAAGTACTAATGAACTTGGAATTGCATGTATTTCAGCTGCTCAAATATTAAAATGACAAGCCTACATGCAAATTTTCTGGATACCAGATCATTCTAGAAAACGAGGAAGAAGTTTTTTCAAGTCGTTGCTTTACATTCCTTCGTAATGGCCAATATCTGTGAAAATTTGATATGACGTCAAGTTCATTTCGAATTCTTAGTTTCCCCTGGAGGCTGTCCTATGGGAGAAAAAAGTTTCCCAACAAATGGAGCGTTGCCACTATCGCTCTGATAGAAAATCGGATTCCTTTCTGACGGAACAATATTCTTTGGTCTCGGCCACCACGAGGGAAGTTCAAACACGGTAAGGTGATGGACTCATCTCCCGAGTACGTGACGTTAAGACCGAAAGCAAGCCTGCCCCGAGCTCTAAACGCAATGGCGTCCAGAACGGAGGTATATTATTCCTTGCATGCATTTTAAACACCCTTTAACTATCTCGTTCTCGCCCGCCAAACTTCACTTCGCATTCTCCGTCTTTCATACCTTTTACTTTTATGCCTCGCTCCTTGTCTCGCACTCAGGCAAGGTCCTGGAATTCACTCGGTGCCCGTCTCTTCACTCTCTTTCTCCCATATGAAAAGGTTAACAAAAGACGAGGTTGAATATTTTCCGCGTCCATATAAACCATTGAATTGCTCCGTCAATATCAGTAGGGAGTGGTCGAGCTGTAATGTAACTGGCTGGTAATACGAAGTTTTCAATTCGAGACCTGAAGATGGCGAATGTTTTTCGTTCACCACTTTGTTATTTTACGTAAGAACTAGATACATGTTTTTATCCAAGTCACGTTAAAGGAATGTCATGCTATTTTTTACCGTCGACCCCCTTTTCTTTCGCCATGGAAACCTATGTTTTGCCGTTCAAGTGAATTTGGAACTGATCTCATGATAGGTGGATGGTTATATCTTCTACTGCTGCAATCACTTTCCGTATTTCGCGGGAAATTCTCCGGGAGAGTAGGTAAAGAAACCGTTTTTATGTCCAGATCTTTGTCTGCTCGTCTAATGGCTCCCAGAAAAATTTCCACCCTCCCTGGACTCGATTTGAGCAAGAATATTATTTCACTTAACTTGCCTGGGATTATTGCCATGTCTATCTATTTTGCTTAGCGATTACCGCCAGCTATCTAGGTATCTACGTATTGGGGTCGTAAAATATTGATTAGGAAGATCATCATTCGTTCATTCGTCCACAGTGGCCGTGAAATGTGCAATATTCAGGCCGCATGATGACTCTTTGAGGCCTACAACGTTATGATAATGGGTTTCCAACTTTCTTTTCGTTTTCCAGAGTTGTTCATTTTTGATAATTTTAAAATACAGCGCACGAGAAAATTTTAACTCCTCATGAATTATTATATTCATTGTTTTCTTAATGCATCTAATCAGCTCAAACATTTTCAAGATAATAATTTTACAATGGTTTTCATCGTATATGTTGATTTAATTACTCATAATGCAATATCTCGCGGGATCATCTTCTACAGAAAAAACTTCTCTAGTCATTAAGTCGTCACAGAAACAGACTGTCAGATATCCAGAATCGACGGAGGTTCTTATGGAGGTGACTTTTTCATCAGGCAATGATGATCACACAGTCGAAGCAGTCTTCTTCTGTGCAATTCTCTCCAAAGGTGAAAAAATCCCACTAGATCCCAAAGCTATATTATAGTATTGTGGACTAGTGTAAGAAAATTTTGATGATGTATTTGTCACACTTTTTATTGAGTATAACCCTGCTGGTTTCGACACTCTCGTGTCATTGTAAAGGGTACTCAGATACAATGACACGAATATGTCGAAACTGGTAGGATTTTACTCAGTAAGAAGTGTGAAAAATACATCTTCAAGTCTTTCTTACACCATGTCACTTTTTCACAAAGTATCGCCTGATTTTTGTGGACTAATCATAAATTTTGCGAGTTAAGGGGAAATGTGACCACAAGAATAAACAACTAAGAACATTCTTCCAATACCAAAGCCAGAAATAGTTCTGCAACATTACCCTGAATTTGTTATCTATAAGGGGTGTATCTATGAAGCGAAATTTAGCGAACGATTTTTTACTGCGGAGAAAAAAAAGAAAGTGTGTATCGGCCAAATAAGTAAAATGACCAATTCCAATACAGCTCAATACTGAATATGTTGCTCTAGAACACTTCTGCTCGGAGTATTTGTTTCTATAGGGTGTCCATGAGATTTGGCTTAAAAGTGAAAATAGAAGTTATAGAGACTGTTTTCAACATTTTTGTGACTCGCTCATAGTCGGGAAAGCTATTAAGCAATCCATATGAGCTGTATTTTGACCAAGTGCTTATCCGTAAACAACAATAATTTCCTGTTGGTCATTAATTCCTGAGCTGGACAAACCAATATTTCTCTTTTGAATGAAGGATTCATGGATGATTTCAGCCAACCAACACACATTAGCACCAGAATACGCTCAAGTAATACCACCGAAATCACTCCAATTTCTCAGCCGTAGGACATTTACTTTTATAAGTCAGTCAAAATATTACTTTCCTCAATCCAAAATTCTTCATACTTTGTACATAAGAAACGAGATTTTACCAATAGAAATGATATAATTTAAATCTATACCCTAATTCGTCAACAGCGTTTGGCCCGTGTTCAGCCCATATACGGGTGGTTTCCTCAGGACTCTACAGTGAAAGACAAGTTTTGTAATGTAAAGCAAGTTGTATGTCCTGCCGGCTCAATGAAAATCAAATGTAAAAGTGGAACAAAGGGCTCCGCCAAGCTGAAGTGAAGCTGTCTCCATGATTGGTGTATTGAACATTTGTATTTACATTGAAGTTTGTATTTACATTTACTAAAGGAAAATCATTGAGATGCTCTGTTAACTGTCTTAGATTATGTTACATACTTCGCTAATTCATTCCATTTGTTCGAAGCAGTAATTAGCGGCAGCTCTCAACGTAATTACTCAATAACATAAACTTTTTCAAACTAGAGAAAGAATGCTAAGAGGCGAACACCGGGTGAATCCCAGGACCTTGCAAGAGTGCGAGGAAGAAGCGAAGTTCGGCGGAAAGGCTCGGCGTTCGGAGGAAAGTTCAGCGAGAACGAGATAGTTAAATAGAGCGTTTAAATTCATTTGAGGAATGAAATGCGTCTGTCTGGACGCCATTGCGTCTAGAGCTCGGGGCAGGTAAGCTTTCGGTCTTCCGTCACATACTCTGGCGATGAGTCCATCACCTTACCGTGTTTGAATTTCCCTCGTGGTGGCCGAGACCAAAGAATATTGTACCGTCAAAAAGGAATCCGATTTTCTCTCAGAGCGATAGTGGCAACGCTCCATTTGTTGGGAAACTTTTTTCTCCCATAGTACATGTGTCACTAGATTATTTTAAAAATCCTCGCGGTGCAATACCCTAATATCCGGCGAATATCCTCACGGAGTGACTTCCTAGATTTCCCTAAAAACGCAGGCAAATTTTATTTAATCACTGAGTGGTTGAACAGTGGACACGCTAGGATTCTTGGCGCATTGTGATTCAGTATGAGTAGTAGATTTACTTCGCACACATTATCGGTGATTATTTTACCTATCCGGTGTACTGCGCTTTTCTAGTAGTTTTCGGCCATATCTAGGTTATACACAATGGCAACCTAGCCGTATCGGAGTTTTATGTTGACTCTTGTTAATCTTCGTGGAAAAACCTTCTCACATGACATCTCAACTTGGACAGCATCACATTTCCTACATTTTGAGTTCCCTAGTTCGTATGGTGGTTGTTATTTCCACTAGTAATTTAGCTGTCGCAATGCTTCCTTTTTCATTTAGACTCATGGGAGTTGCGAATGCCGTTTAAGCAGCAGAGGTAAATGTTTTGAAATTAGGAATTTTTCTACTTCGGTCTATCTTAGGGAGCTTGAGACTTTAAATTTAGATAATCGATTATACAACATTTGAACCAATCTGAAAATACTTATCTACAGGTTGGCATCTACATCTGCGTAATAATGTGCAAGCCACGTCGAGGGCGTGTGGCAGAGGGTGAAGCTCGTTCAATATGAAATACTTACAAGCAGTTTAGAGCTAAAATGCCACTATTTCACGGAGATATGTAAGAGTCACGTATAATTAGGTGGTTAGTATTTACTAATCCATGAGGCGAGTATTACATTATGCAAAGGGTGTAGAGTGGAATTTCCTCGTAGAAAAAATCCACCAAGACCGGTTCTCGAACCGGGAACCTCCTGCCTGCTATTCTCGTTCTCACATCAATGCTGCTATACCCTTTTTCTTCCAACACACTACCTAGATAGCTAAATTGCTCCACCTGCTCTAGTCAATGACCTACTTTTATAGTTATACTGGCCGTTTTTTTCTTGAAAATCGCATTAATTTCGTTTTATTCTGATTTATCTTCATCCCGTATCTTTGGCACTGTCCCTTAACGCATTCTTGTCGCGCGAATAAAAAGAGGGGGGCGAAAGGAATTCCTAAGAAAAATTAGTGTATTTCTGGAATGTTACTTGGGCCCTAGAAAGACTCCACTCTTTTCAAGGACTGAAGGACTTGAATAAGAAGTATGTTCCCGGAGCGTACGCAAAGAAAAATAACGTGATTCCGCGTAAACTTATCCGGTCGCACGATTCAATATTCTCGCGATTTCATGAACATATAGTCAGTGGAGGTTAGTGACAATGAGTACAGTTGAAAAACGACGAATTGGAAGCCTTGCGGTCCATGTCACTATAACAATGTAAGCGAGTCACGGCACTTCCAGCACCCGCCGCACGGAGCCAGACCCCTTACACGCGATCGGAAAATCATATGTATTTTTCGGTGCCGCAGATTTATTTTTAATTTTTCTTCAGTTTCTTGCTTGTGAGTCTTCAATGAGTGCTCTGATATAAGTCACTTGACAGGCCTCTCCTAAAAACGCTAGATATTCTCTACATTTTGTAAAAATTTTATCTGTGAACAGCGTCCGACATTTTTTAATGGAATTGCACTAAAATGCTTAAAAAATATTTGAAGCCTAGGTAATTTAAAGGCAAAACCTTGTGTTAATAGATCATGCTATTCTTTATTCATTGAAATTCCTCACTCAACGTCACTATCAACTTGGATGACATTCGGAGAAAAATTAGTTCAGGTGTTTATTTGGAAATTTGGTCATGTTTGAGCCTCTGTATCTGACTAAAAGATTAGAATTATGTCAAATGATGCAATTCCTAAATTAGAAATAATTTCTGAGTATTTGTGTGAAGTTTCAAGTCTATACCTTAAAGAAAACTATTTTGGAATTTTGTCCAGCTTTTCGATTACCTACCGACCAGTATGCGACGGTGGAAAACGTAGACATATGTTCAGGACTTCAAATGCCGTGCAGCGCTAGTCGGAAGAAACAACTATGGGGTGCCCGCCGACCTTCTTTAGGATATAGTATAAGAAGACGGACAGTTCAGTAATCCCTTCGTCCCTTCTGCTAAAGACGGAAAGGGCAAGAGCGGGGGAGGAGGTTTGTTTTCGGTTAGAGCTTCCCCAGGCTCCGCCAAAGGGAAACCGTGACGCAGCGTTGTCAAATCACCGTCAACACGGGATTTGAAATATTTTGGCCCTGAAGTGGTTACTTTTTATTGTGGACGGGTGTACATACTAAGGTTTGACAGACCTCAAGAGTACATTAAAACTTTTTTGATCGGGTGAAGTAAGGTAAGAAATATGGGTCATTCCACCTCAATTCAACAAACGTTTGTCCCTTAGGGTCTCAGATTTTGATAAAAATTGGTGTATGGAAACAAAATCAACTCAAACTGAATACCTTCAAACAGTTTTGTGAAAAACAAATTTTTGAGCGAATTATGCATGTTTTAATTTTTTCGCATTTTTAGCAAAAAACCGACCCTTAAATCATATTATCACTTATATCTCCGCTTGTAATTGTCATACAGCAATGATTAATAGCTCTTTTTAAAGCTAAATCTATCTTAAATGAAAGTATATCAATAAAAAATTATTTTCTTCTAAACCCTATTGTTGTTCATTACTAATGTTTAAAAAATTGTTAATAAACTTTTCTCAAATACTCCATCTCAGAATCGGCCGAAACTTTTTTTCCGTAATCTAAACATACCCAGCTAACTATTCCAAAAATAAAATTTAGTGGCAATTCATAAATGCGTTTTTTAAAAATATTTAAACATTTACGAATTTCTCTCCCGCGGCCCGTCGGCTCCCCCATTTGGAATACATGCAACAGACACGCGATGCAAGCCTAAAAATTTCCTAATTGCTCAAGGTCGTGGCTATATGAGATAAAAATATATTATAAACTATAAATGTTAATAACAATTGTTATTTGTTCTTTTAAGTGGATGGTTACAGAGAAATTTACCACTGAGCCCCACTTAAGTTTCCAGGCGGATTAACTTTTATTTGAGCTAAAAATCTGTGACAATTAATATGAAAAAACTTTTTGAGAATCTTCAAGTATAATTCATTGATGAAATGAAATAAAAATAAATTACAATTATGGAATTTTTGCATCATTTGTTCTAGCAGAAAAATTTCTTCGTTTTTGCTATCTCACTCTTTTTATCTCTATAGACAAATGTACTGCAAACTCCGATTTTAGTGTCCAAATATTTTTTATCCATGCAAAAACATTTCATTTTCAATTCGAGTCGAGAGCCTGCAGCTGTGGCTTTTCGTGCATTGAGACGTATTCCGTAAACGTAGCTCTCTCTAAAAAAAATACTTCATGGCACCTATGGATAGCAAGAGGTTAAAAACCTTTCCGCTTCCTTTCAGAACCCTATTATTATGACCCCGTAGGTGGCCTATTCTGCCCATTGCGGTATGAGCCTAAAACCTTGAAGGAAGACCATTTAGCTCCACATGTTTTTGTTGACAGCCGCGTTTATTCACGGAAGAAGTCTGATTGTTTTGGTCTGTCACCGCGTGTGCATCTCCTTATCCAAGAGCTGTCTGCCTTCTCTTTTTTCTCGTACATAGTTTTTTAAACTAATTGTCAAAATTTGCTCCATTGGCGCAGTGAGAGGAGGAAAGTGTTCGCGAGACAGTGTCTTTAAATGTATCGAAGAGATCTACAGCTCATCGAGGATAGAAGTGGTGTCAAAGTGGAAACAGCGTGCGTTAACAATGAAAAATCGTTTCTTGCTTTCTATTCAAAGCGTCAAAAACTGTGTTGTTATCCACTGAAACTGCATTGAATTATCCGTAGTGCTAATTTATATACAATTACTGCCAAATATTACAAATGGAAAATTTTCAGCACTAGAGTGATGTTTTTGGTCGAGGGCAGAAAATTGTGTCGTCAGTGCAGAGTGTTTCTGAATAAGGGAGTCGCGAAAGGTGACACACCAAGGTCTCCCATCAGTCATCAAGAAGACGTTCCTGAGCAGCTTGTGGCTGCAGAAGCAGTACTGTCACAACCGGGGCCTTCTAGTTTGCAATTTGCGGAGGCTCATGTACCTACAAGCAACTCCAGCAATGACAGTGACTCTCAAGGAGAGAGCGATGTTATTTCAATTTAAGGAGAATATGTTATTTCAATATGAATATGAAATAACCTTATTCACCTCGTCAATCTGTGCTAGGAAGAATCAACCTGAGTTTATCCGAAATCGGTACATCACCAGTAAATAGAAAAAAATTGAGAAGTAGAAAATACTCTAAAGAAAAAAAATCATAAAATTACTTCTGTTTTTCGAAAAGCAATCGGGAACGTATGGGGAAAAGTAAGAACTTCCTTCGGCCCATAAGAGTTAGTAGGGTGTGAAATGCTAAGTCAACTGAAGGAAAAATTTTCTAAAGCTAATTCCTACAGTGAAAAAATTTTTGTCCTGTCTACACTGCCTAAAAGCTGGAGTGTGGCAAAAATACAATAGAAATTTGGATCAACTCAATATTTAGCTCAAAAAGTGAAAGAACAAATAACAATTGTTATTAACATTTATAGTTTATAATATATTTTATCTCATATAGCCACGACCTTGAGCAATTAGGAAATTTTTGGGCTTGCATCGCGTGTCTGTTGCATGTATTCCAAATGGGGGAGCCGACGGGCCGCGGGAGAGAAATTCGTAAATGTTTAAATATTTTTAAAAAACGCATTTATGAATTGCCACTAAATTTTATTTTTGGAATAGTTAGCTGGGTATGTTTAGATTACGGAAAAAAAGTTTCGGCCGATTCTGAGATGGAGTATTTGAGAAAAGTTTATTAACAATTTTTTAAACATTAGTAATGAACAACAATAGGGTTTAGAAGAAAATAATTTTTTATTGATATACTTTCATTTAAGATAGATTTAGCTTTAAAAAGAGCTATTAATCATTGCTGTATGACAATTACAAGCGGAGATATAAGTGATAATATGATTTAAGGGTCGGTTTTTTGCTAAAAATGCGAAAAAATTAAAACATGCATAATTCGCTCAAAAATTTGTTTTTCACAAAACTGTTTGAAGGTATTCAGTTTGAGTTGATTTTGTTTCCATACACCAATTTTTATCAAAATCTGAGACCCTAAGGGACAAACGTTTGTTGAATTGAGGTGGAATGACCCATATGCTATTTGAGGGAATGAGTTTCTCAGGAAATTCCAGGCGGGGAATAAGAATAATCTGCATCGAATTTCACTGATATAAAATTAATTCTAGAAATTGTAATGGTTTATTCCTCGGATGCCAAGTTTTTCCTATACTGAAGTGATATTAATATTTTTCAAACCTGTTGGTGACAAAATGCTATTTTTCTACCATCTGGAGGGTAAGATTATTGTTCCCAAAATTTTATTTTATTTTCACTGTTTCCCATATAAACAATAGCTATTATGAGGCCTGTACTTTAGCTGAATTGAAAATTTGCAACTGCTATAAGAGAGTGCCATGTCACAGAGTTGGCAGCTAAAGGTAGGGTAACTAGGACGGTTGAGACCCGAAAAATGAGCTACTCCATTGTTCTATGTTTGCATGGTAGAGCGACCTTACTACAGGTAGGGTAGCGTAGGACTCCCGGAGGCAGGTGGCGCGGGTCATCATGGCAGAGGTAGGAAAATGGCTCCACCAACGCGTTTATTCCGAACCACATACATTTCTGTCTCTCAACATGGAACAATTTAACAAAGAATGTTAAACAAAGGCAAATATTTAACAGTTGAAACAACAATTAAATAGATGGTTACAAATCCATCCTGACAACAGGTTTTTTGGTTAGATGTACTCAAGTGGGGACTACCGATTTCAAACCCTCTTAATGAGGGTCGTACCTCGACTCCGAGCCTAATCCGACCCTTCGCGAGCGACCCGAGACCCTAACCGAGGCTTATCTCTCGACGGGTGGTCATAAGGCAGAGCTCGTCCGATTGCAGTTACATTTCAACTTTATAAACTATAATTGTTATAAACAATGTGTCAATGTGTTCGTGCTCTCCACTGCAACACGATTACATGCCTTTTTTGATCGATCCTCTAAGATAAAAAATAAGATTTTTACTTGTGAACTCGGAAATTATAGTTCAGACTTGGCAACGCTGTAGCGGAACACGTGGTTTTCGTGAGAGAGGGATGAGCGAAATGGAACGAAGGAATCTCAGGGGTCTAGGAATCTTACGGTGTAAAGGAGGAGAAGAGAATGAAGGTAAATGAGGAGATCTAAGTACCTACTACGTACGCTACATGTGTTCAAGAGTCTACCAATAAATTCTTTACCCGAATTCCAAGAATTGGCGTTTCTTCATCTACATAATACCCTGCAAGCCAGCATAGAGGTGTGTGGCTAGGGGTGAATGCACGCCAAACATGCATTACATACCATGCATAAAGAGAATGCAAAGTCATATGCTATCCGTATATATACTATTGGATATGTCCTATATGGTAAGTCGATAGTAACTAAATATTTTTAACGTCATCAGTCAAAATATTGTCTTGGGGTTTAGTTAAGAGTAAGTCCAAATTTCAACCCTCGATCTGATATTCCCATTTATTTAAGCCTATTTCGTATGGATCCCATATCGGAAATAGGATATTCGAGCACCGTAGGCATTTTTTAGGATGGAGAGTAGTGAAATAAGTAGGTCAAATAGTGGGCCATTTCATAAATTACCATTCACCAGGATAGCAAAGAATAAGGAGTTGATCAGAGAACACAGTATAGGTTTAGCGGGACGGAAGAAAGCAGAGAAAAAGGAAAAATATATAAATCAAAATAACACCCATGCATTTCCAAACCGTAACTTTCCCAATATTTAGAAAACAGAAACCCCACAAATACAATAAACAGCCATATTAAAAAAGAGGAATTTCCAGTAGTGGTAGTTAATTATCGTAGTGTAAGAAGCAAGATACACGAATTCCGACATCTTATAGAGAGTACTGATTCTGCCATAATTATAGGAACGGAAAGTTGGTTAACAAGCGATATTGCTGATAGTGAAATTTTTCCCGTAAATTTCAGGGCATACAGGAGAGATCAAGAGGGTCGGCCGGGAGGGGGAGTATTAATCGCAGTTAAGAACACAATAGTCAGCGAAATAGAAATGATTCCAGATAATATAATAGAAAATGTAAAAAAAATCTATCGCGAAATAAAAATGATTCCAGATAATATAATAGAAAATGTAAAAAATTCTATCGCGAACTAGAAATGATTCCAGATAATATAATAGAAAATGTAAAAAATTCTATCGAACATTTTAAAATGTATAAAGCAGCTGCAAAAACAGCCCATAGAAAAGCGTTTAGTGAATTCAAGAGAAAAGTACTCGGTAAAAAACAACTAGAGGGAAAACTGAAAGCATTTTGGTCTTATGTTATGGAAGTAAAAGGAACTAAAAGTCAACAGTTTTTCCTTGAAAAATGATAGGGGCGAAATAGCAACTTCCAGTTTAGATAAGGCTAATTTGTCGAATTATTTTTTCAGAGCGTTTTTTAATCAATCTAAGCGTAGGTTGCGCGAAACCATACCAGACCAATTTCAGTAACCAATGCCCCCGATCGATTGACCTCGTAGCGGAATCGTATCCTTACTAAAAAAACATTAGCCCGAACAAGTCCTCAGGTCCTGATGAAATTCCAGCTCGTGCGTTTAAATAATTAGCTCTCAAAAAGGTGTTACGATAGGTTGAGTATGTTTCAGAATTAATACAAGAATTAGGGTGGGAGTCATTATCAGAGCGTAGGTTAAAGTACAGATTAAATCTATTAGAGAAATAAAAATCGGATAACTTTGCTGAAGATGTTAGGCATATATTAAAATCGCCAGCGTATTATGCTAGGTTCGACCAGATAATTGAGATTAGAGAGATTTTCGTACTGATAGATACAAAATGTTATTTTTCCCCGTACAATAAGAGAACAGAATAGGCTGCATAGCAAAGGGATAGGAAGGGGAAATATGTTAGAGTAGTCTGTAGTGCCTGATGCATGTATTAACAACCAATCCCTTAATTACTATGTAGATACTAACAATCTAGTTGCCCGAGACCTATCGAGTTGCCCGAATCTATCTCTCTCATCTTATTTATCTGGTCGAATCTAGCATAATACGCTGGTTTTTTTAATACGTGCCATAAACAAACCATTCCGCCCATCGATACAGCTGCGTTGGTCGTAAATCTCCCGTGAATCGATATGTACTATCGATAGACCTACCATTGCGCATCTTTTCTGCACGTAACATTCAAGGAATTAATTCGAAAGATCATTCACCGTGTAAAACGCCCTAAGCGGAAGCAATTTCAGGCCATCACTTCAATTCATTCGCATGATAATTCACCTTGACACTAATGACAACGACGAAGGAAATGCTAAGTTTTAAGTGATCGAAATTACCTATGCCTAATAGCAGTTACTGTACGTTTTCGAGACGCAGTAAATAAAGACAATGTAATTTAAGTTCATTCCAGTATTTTATTTCTGTAAAATTAATAGTGAAGACAATAAGTGATATCTTAGGGGAGATGTTTAGTAGAATTGGGAAAAGCGGGGTATGAAATATCTTATAAACATGTATACATGTTTATAATTATATTTTTATTTTACAATTCGATTCCGGCTGGCTGTCTCGCTAAGATTTTATAGCGACGGGCGAATCGTTTCCATGACCGTATGTGGCTATGACGTTCCCTGATTACTCAGCAAGAATTCATGAGGGTTATAAAATATGTTTAATAATGGTTGAAGTGTGTAGGAGTATCCATTGTGAGAAGTGTACTATTTACATTTAAATAAGATAGAGTTTTAGAGGTTAGATACAGGCTATTTGTTTTTATTTATCCATTATAGAACACCAACGTTTCCACAGACGACTCGTCCATCGTCTTCAGGGTGAGTGAAGTTGGTGTTATATAAATATTTAACCCGGTAGAAATCCCGAGAAGACCTCACCTGAATTGTTGCTAAGTGCTTTTCGTAGCGTTTATTAACTCAGGATAAATAAAATCGCAGATTTTAGGTTCAAATAAATTGCACGTTCCTTAATCCGCCTAGTAATTTCCTTAAATAAAGATAATTGAGCTCAAATGTCTCGACTAATATCTAAAAGTAGCTCACGAAATCACCTGCGCGTCATGTTGCTTTTATGAATTATCTCGGATAATAATCTTTCACCTCGCGAAAACCTCCGGTAAAAATATTAAACGAGATAATACCCCAAAGCCGAGTTAATAGTACTGGTGGAACAGAAATGTCACATTAACTCGGTTAAACCCTAAATTAACCAAGTTAAAAAGATTATCTTCGTTGGTGAAACTGGCCCTTAATGTGTTCTAGGGCATCATATTTCAATTACTGCTTTGGGAGTCTGTTTCAGAAACGAATTAGTCTATAAATGGTTGTGAATTATCTTAAATGCATAAAGATATTTGATAGTGAATAATCTAATATAAAAATCCATTCATGCATTTCCTTTGTTTGAAATCTGCTCATTGCATGATATCAAATTGTCTTGAATTTTCGTTTTGGATGCAGTGAGGCGGCATCAGGTATCACGCGCGTGCGAACGCCTATTTGTGAAATTATTATGAGGCATTAACTCAGTCTTCGCCCACGTGTCCGTGTGGATCGTGAGGGAAAATGTGCGGGTTGCCTGCAATGCAGGATACATATCTCGTTTTTGCGAACTAAATCTTGACTCTATAATGCTACATTCCAAATGGTCTACGTAGTTCGTAGCCCTCTTTAAAGGAGGACATGGATAATTTCGTGGAAGTTATCAGAGCCAATGGATAAGTCTTGGGAAATGAATCAAGCTTATTAGGTGTCATTTTATTGCAAGAGAAATTATTTTTTGAGTTTTTAAGCTGGCAAGAGTGTGGCAGCGTGATCTCGCTGTAGAAGTCTAATACATTAATAATTTGATTATTAATTTTGTGCGATTTAAAAGCATATATGGAAACTGGTGGCAAATATGGTTCCATGGCAAGGAGAAAGTATAGTTAGGGTTTGAAATCGTAGCGTCATACCGTTAATTGGTTGTTATAACGATGCCAACTGCTAGCGATTAAACAGGAGTTGAATATTTTTAGCCAAAAGAACTGTAGGCGAGTTAGATGAGATTCGTTAATGAATTTAATAATCGCATTCACTTATAAATAGAAGTATATTAGATAGATGCTATCGTGCAAAAGCGATTATAAAATGTATTTCCTGTATCTTTTTGCACTTTATTTACTTTTGTTTCTCCACTATTTCAATCCTTCAATTTATCGGTATCAACCTTCAACAACATATCCTCTCCTCTAACCACCTCTGGCAATCCCTTCTCTCCTCTCCCATCACTATGACAACCCGAGCAAACAATACAAAAACAAAATGAAATACACATAACAAATACATAAAAGTGATTGCTGGTAATCTCATTGACATGCATCAATGCTGGATAGGAATAGTTGCAAAAAAATACGGAAAATGCACGCAGAAAAGTCATTTTGAGTGGATAAAATTCAGCAGAATTACTAAATAGTTCAGGGAAAATGAAAGACAGATTTTAGGAATTGTCTTAATCAAGAAAACGAGGAAAACACTCAAGCCAGAAGGCAGGGAAAAGGCAGTTTTAACGTATGTTGAAGGAGGGAATGGCAAAAAACTGACGATTCTTTTGAAAAATTCTATAATTTTTATTTTGCATTAACCAGAGCTAGTAAAAAGGATCACTCAAGTTCAGATATGAGGATCTGTTTGAGATAAGATATGGGCGCTTTTCGCCATGGAATTATTACGAGGAAACCAGAATTTTATATAGAATTTTTGTTTGGTTATTGGATTTTAGGGGAAGGGGGAGTATAAGTTCTAGTAGGAGTATAGTTCTAGACTTGGTGCTAGAATATAAGAAGGCGAGGATGTGATTACGATTCTAAGATTCGCTGATCATCTAGCATAGCCAAGTGCTGGCAATGAGCCCGACAGTCATTGTTGGGCGCTTAGCAGAGTTAGTACTCGATTTGTATGGATAAGATAGTTCTCATTAAAACGATATAAATGAAGTTCTAAATGAGTAGGATAGGTTGAACTGAGTTTCAGAGAAGGGTGGCATTAATTAGTGTAGATATATAATATTATATATCTGCCCTCTTATAATATTAATCTAGCCATCGGCATTTATTACATCTATTTGAAAAATGAATAAAATGGAGAGAATAAATCTAATTTCTCATTGAGTAAAATTATGCGGATACGTATGAAGTCAACTATACCTAGGTAATGTTTGAAAGAAAGTTCAACATCAACTTGTCGTTTGCTCGAGTGCGAGAGAGAGACGTTCTGACCATTTGATTAGCTTGCAGTTTGTTATGTGGAAATTGTGTACACGTGGAAGTATAGTGTTTCGAGCCTCTATGACGCATAATCATACGGGAGTACCTATTTTCTTCCAAGTTACATTGCATCATTGAGCGCCAGGCTCACTCGCTCGCTTAGAAAAAATCCACTTAAAAAAGCCAAAAGTTCACTTTTATTGGAGGTATATCATGGAGGTAATCCATTCTGGACTACAACATATGCCTTGATATCAAGGAGGTTAGACTTGATATCCTTCGGAACTCCAGCTAACGTAGAGAAAGAGACGTATTGCTACTGGAAGGATTCGGTTGGTAGAGTCGAAGGGTGTAGGTACGCCTGGTTTGAAGAGGTAATTTATCTCATTTCGTACGAGTTTGAAGCTGACTCGGGGGACATTTTTGCATCTCCACCGAGCACAAGTTGATAAGCCCGAAACGATAGTGACACCTATGCACAAAATAACATATAATCGCATAAAACCTTCTTGGTACGTAATCCAGCTGCAATAAACGTGTTTGTTAGTACATATAGTTAGTATAGTTATAGTATAGTTAGTATACATAGGTTAATATTTCTCTCAAGACCTTGAAGGCCAATTCTTACTGAAATTTCGATCGGAAAACATTTCATAATGCAATGTTTTCCGATTTTTATTTCTCTCCAGACTACCCTCCGAACTTTTTACCTAAAACTCATGTTAATCTTAGTTGACTTTCGTCATGGTTTATCGATTCGCGACCCGTTTGCCATTGCTAAGAATGTCGTACCATTTTTATCTGCCGTTTTAGGGAATAGTCATAAATATTAGAAACGGAAATTTGTTATCATAACTATTTGACATAATTTCAAATATTTTTGTTCGTCTTAATGGAAGTTTGAATTCTGAAGTAAAATTTTTTTTTTTTTTTAAGGTTAGTAATGCTACTTTCAACTTCCTTCCATTCTTGCGCTTCCGAAGTATACATTTTTCTGAAACCGACCGGAAGATTTCTTGTCCGAATTCTAATTTACTGTCTTCCGATGTAATCTTGAAATTCTTCCCGTGACGATAATGCGAATGGCCTCTAATGAGAGTAGGGACAGGACTGGTTCTAATACATTTGCGTGCCCTCAAAAAGAATTTATTTTATCCTTTGCCAGAACACGGCACACCCGTGAGAAAATATCTGTGATTGACGATTGGGTGACCTTTAGTGAGGAGATGGTGATGATAGACGGTGTTATTTGCGTTCTTACGTCTCGGCTGTCTTGGAGAAATCGGAGAGAGTCCGGTGAGCGAAATAGGACCAATGCAACACTAACGCTGTCCGCTATAAATTCGATTGCCATAAAATTAACGGTTTTGGAAGTCCTCATCTCTAAGGTAGTTTTAGAAGAGAGACACCGAGCACTTCACTCCAGCGTGTTGAGATACTGAGAAATCATCTGGCTGGCGGATTGCCTTAGGCATTTAAAATGGCTTTCTTTCTGCATCGCATCTAGCTTGGAATGCCTACTAAAGAAACGCCATTCATATACCAAACCAAACCTAAGAAAGTACATATATACAGCCATTGTGCTGCGATTTTACTGATATGATACTTCTGTGTAACTAATATTAGGGTTTACCCCTAAAATAGTATAACCCCGTGGACGTATTACTTCATTCAAATCGACAACTTCGTTATGGTGTCAGCGCATAGGTACCCACAGCGTCTGTTATTAGGTGACAGCATGGCTACCGAGTTATCACCGCATGCGATGCTTTATCAGACAACTGTTTCTCTGGCGTCCCTTTAGACCATTTAAATTAATATTGTTGTACACACGATCTAATTGTAAGTGACGTCCAGTCAGCGTCTTCAGTTCACACAGGAGGGACTACAAAAAGGAGAGACTGATATCTTGTATTACTGGTATTGTTTTTACACACATTAATAAGCTTTCATCAGCATAATAATAAGCTAATGGTAGAACAACTAAAGGCAGGCCTCGTAAGAGATGCATGGAACAGGTTGTGAGGGATGTAAAAGAGAAGAATTACGTCACTACGAAAAGGTTGGCCGATAGAAGAATCGAGTGGAAAGCTACGTCAAACCAATCCTTGGATTGTCATTGTTCAAATGATGATGATTAAGACAACTAAATGCAAGATTGGTAAAATATTGTGGACACATAACTGGATTGTTCTTGTCTACTTTCCTAAATGTCCCGAAAATAAATTATATCTATCGGTAATTATCGGTTAAGATGATTTGAAAGAATTGGGATTACTAATGATGGTGAAAACATTCATTAATGTAGAAGGTAATTTATTTTCATAATTTAATCAGCTTATGGAGGAATCTAATTGACCGTCTGAGAATCAAAGTTTAGGTCTTTTAATCGAAAATTTATGTTAGGAACATTATATGTCCGGTTTCTGTTTCAACAAGTCGGAGATCTATAAATCCATCTGAATGTGAATGAATTTTTATTTTCCGTTTATTATGAGGAATTGATTAACATATTCACGGACGTATCAATGCGGATAAAAAATCTATTTGCGTTCCTTGACCGCCTTTATACAGGCCAACCCGCTTGGTTGCTGCCCTGGGGTTGCTCGTGACTGGAATGTCTGCGAAACAGTTACCTGATAGAGCCAACGCATCCGTACAGAGGACAACCGTATTGTTGATCACTTTCAGGTCATGTCGTAGGGGACGAGGGACCTAGCCAAATTTGCCTGCGTGCAAACTTACTTTTGGTCTTGTGCAAGACTTCGTTCGGGAACTGTAACGGGAGACTCTTATTAAGCTCGAATGAATTCAACTTTGTAAGTCCCCGTGAGACTAAGTTTATCGCGTTCAGCACGGGGCAGGAATGGCATACACACTCTGCATTTTTAAATCTCCACGGCGCCAGTGACTCGGCTGGAAGATGTCATTGATGCATAACCACATTCTCAAGACGTCTCATCCGCGTGAACATGCAAGGTCATGAAACACAGGAACGTAGTTACCAGTTTTATGAGATACGCCGCCTTGAAAAAGAAATAGTACCTATCTGATATATGCGCTTTCTGATCGTGTGACTTCGTCTCTATATTATTTTTAACCAAGAAATGATTAAATTGAAAATGAAAAGCATTTATTCGGTGTGCTAGTGATAGCGAACCTCGACTTTATTTTTCCGTGTAAAATCCTGTCGTAAACAGTAGGGTGTTTCATGTATCCTGGCTATTTATATCTTCTACATTACCATATCATGTAGGCACCATGAACGCTGTGGTTGTAGACATAGGCCTACAAATCCCGTGAGCATTCACTGGTTGTGTGGAGGCCACTCACCGCAAGGTGCGTGTGGCTATGGGCCGTCGCACAGTGGGCTGAAATCGAAAAATAGAAACAAAATTCAAAAAGTGATTTGTTTCAAGCCAAGGAGCTGAAACTTTGCATAAATATTCTCAAAAGATCTGTGCATGCGATGATGCAAGGCATTTTCCTTAGTACTCAACAAATATGCTTCTCAACGCAGCATGAGGTCGAAGTTGCACAAATTTCGTAAAAATGGTCTACACTCAATTTTCCGACGAAATCTTCAAAATCAAGCCCTTGCTGAACCTTCATTGGTAAAGAATTGAAATAAAAGAATAAATCATAAAAGAATTGAATTAATTAGATGAAAGAGGTTTTCATCTTTGTTTTAATGTAGTCTACTTACATTTTTGTTATTATTAACAAGGATATTAAACAAAATGGCGGACCCTCATTTTTGGTCATTTTTTAATATATCTAGAGAAAAAAGAAATTGCATCGCCGAACAACACGGAGTAACTTATATGGAGAAAGTCTACAAAGCTTCCATAGTGCGAATCCAATGAGTTATGCTGCGACCGTTTGCGACGCCGAATTTCACATTAGTTTTTCGATCGCGCGGTCGAGTCTGGTCGAACCCGCCTGCAACGGGGCGGCAAGTGCGTGGAATGTATTGTAGCCGTATCCACTCCGATATGGAGATTTTCGAAATACAGACATTGAAAAGAGCCTCCGTGTATTACAATTTGAAGGAAATCGAAATAGAATTTGAAAAAATTACGCGTTTTATCTCGTGCAGTAAAGGTCTAGGAGGTACTGAAAGACTGCTTTCTTCGGGTGCACCGCAGAGCAGGGACTTGATGAACAAATATTTGTCCGACTTCGATTCTCAATGCCATATTTGCTTATACTGAGAATGGCCTGCGCTTCCGTCAAAGTCATATTTACAAATTAGTGTAATATTTATATTGCGTAGTTGTTGAATCTCTCAAAATGCATTCCAAGATACGTGATGCTGTATGATCAAATAGAGTTCGATGTTTAACTCCACATGAGTCCTCCAAAATAGTAACTTCACCTGGATAAGTAGCACTTTTAGCCATCCGTATTTTTTTTCGTAATTAGAATATAATTTATGGCCATTACATTCTGTTACTTTTCGAAGGCCTATGTATATACTTGTGGAAGCAATATCACCCTGAAGATGCGAAAGCGAAAGGCCGCGAAAGCTTGGTCTACAAGGCGCCACACGCTACTGCTCCCGACAATGACTCACGCACACTTATAATATACTGGCTCTTCGAGAGTTACGTACAAATAATTATCAATGGAGCATCTTCGTCTGACAAAGCTGTAGGCCTCAGGTCAGTTATCTTCCAATTCTAAAGTACTCTTCTCAGCCTAGTTGGTGTGGTCGAGGTAATTTCTTTGAGGAGCTTGGAGGCTGCTTCATCTTCCTCTTATCATTTTACTCATAGAGGCCGCGAATGAAAGAGTTGCCGCAGGATGAGACTTTCTCAGACTTTGATTTCTTTTTCTTTAATCTTTCTCTGCTTGTGCGATAACATTTCTCCGGGCGCCCAGAAGTGCCTAATAAGTGTTGCAATGCAAGCATAAATTTGATTTTAAAAAATCATTCAAAGTACAAGTTTATTTCTTTATAATCTTAAATTGCTCGAATATACTTACAGGGCGGCGTTGAAGACCCTGGAAAATTTTGCAGCAAATGTTCAGGAAAACAGCATTTACCTTTAGCCATTCGCCAAAGCGTATCAAAAATCTCTCGTTATTCCGTAAGCTTTGTTCCCACTACGACGCATATCCGTTATGAAAGAACCTCTTAATTAAATCACTAGACTAATAACCTATAAAACTTCACTTTTTAACTTCCAAATGCAACCTTTCGGTGAGACAATTTAACAAGTACTTTGTCTCATACGAAATGACACATTTTTCACTCCCATTAGTATTTATACATTTGTAAACGTTTGATTACAATAGAAGCACTTTCTTCATTCATTATAACCATCAACCCCTAAAAGAGAGCCGAAACTATTAGCTTAAGTAGGAAAGAGGTGAGTATAATTTTATGCACACTCCAAAAGAAAAGAATATTCGAAATTGCGAATTGACATGATATTAAGGATTCTGCAATAATATTGATGTTTTGCTATTCGAAGCAATTGAATGCAAAAAATAACGCCATAAAAGTCATTAAAATGAACCATTTAAAGAATTAGCTTTAGTATTAGCTTAATCATCTAAATATTTTTTTAATTGCGTATCACATTTTTTTTCTATTTGTCCGTAATCATATTTTCCCTTATTTTGCCTTGTGTCTCATTCTCCACTTCTTCCACTAGCATTTTTACTGTTTTTAATTAGGCCGTCATAAATGGAATAGTGACTATCGTTAGAGCTATGGTAATATACGTTTGCATGCAGATTGTACATACATATACGTTTGGGGACGATTGAGCGCGGAAGCGCTTTAAGCATGAAATTCCAAAAACCCTGGTAAAGTCATTGCCCTGTATTACATTCTCTCGATCGTTGGGAATGAGAGGAGTAATAGAATGCAAAGAGATAAATGTGTAGCGTCTTTGGCCAAGTCGATAATGTCCCATACTCAAGTCTCTATTCGCATTTCAACTTGGCTGCTAGTGTCGATATTGTCATAAGATTAGTGCTAGATAGATACTTCGATTTTTAAATTTCTTCCCCCCGTTGAGAGTTCTTTATTGGCTACGTAATAACCAGATAGGTGGCTGTAATTTAGTCAATAGTATGTGTTACTGGAAATTGTCCTTAAATATTTTGACTCATTCTAACTGCACCATCGTCAGCATGAAATATTGTTTAGGGATATAAACAAATGCGCAACCATTAGTAAAAATTATACTACGGGGGACCGGGCCGATGTATATATGATAATATCAAATCATATGCACTACATATTAGCAGTCCTAATAGAGTACACAAACCTTGAAAAAGCGAGGAGTCTTGAAGTGGTTAGCAAGGTATCCACACCACTAGGAGTTGTAGACAAAATTTCGAAGGATCCAATCCAGAGACACCAACACGAGTGATATCCGAGCTGAAGTTTCAAAAAGCTTATGATTGACACCACTGCAAAAATGAAACTGAACGCTCTAGTGCATTTCTTTGGAGACTAGAAAACGATTTCCCAAAAATATCCGCAAATAACCGCGTAAAGAGCTCCGCGGTGCATTAAGACGACCCTTCGCCGAACACCCAACCAAAGTGCAGGGGGCGGGGGAGTTGCAGCCATGCGACACCAGCTGTGGGTTGGTGGCATCGAAGAGACAATAATCCTGTATGGTACGCAAGCTGTTTCCGTTAAAAGTGTACATATTCGTCAGTATGCGATGTGAAGTTGGTAAGAAGAGAAACGCCCGTGGTGCACCCGAAGAAAGCAGTCTTTCAGTACCTCCTAGACCTTTACTGCACGAGATAAAACGCGTAATTTTTTCAAATTCTATTTCGATTTCCTTCAAATTGTAATACATTGAGGCTCTTTTCAATGTCTGTATTTCGAAAATCTCCATATCGGAGTGGATACGGCTACAATACATTCCACGCACTTGCCGCCCCGTTGCAGGCGGGTTCGACCAGACTCGACCGCGCGATCGAAAAACTAATGTGAAATTCGTCGTCGCAAACGGTCGCAGCATAACTCATTGGATTCGCTCTATGGAAGCTTTGTAGACTTTCTCCATATAAGTTACTCCGTGATGCTCGGCGATGCAATTTCTTTTTTCTCTAGATATATTAAAAAATAACCAAAAATGAGGGTCCGCCATTTTGTTTAATATCCTTGTTAATAATAACAAAAATGTAAGTAGACTACATTAAAACAAAGATGAAAACCTCTTTCATCTAATTAATTCAATTCTTTTATGATTTATTCTTTTATTTCAATTCTTTACCAATGAAGGTTCAGCAAGGGCTTGATTTTGAAGATTTCGTCGGAAAATTGAGTGTAGACCATTTTTACGAAATTTGTGCAACTTCGACCTCATGCTGCGTTGAGAAGCATATTTGTTGAGTACTAAGGAAAATGCCTTGCATCATCGCATGCACAGATCTTTTGAGAATATTTATGCAAAGTTTCAGCTCCCTGGCTTGAAAAAAATCACTTTTGGTAGATGTGAGCTTAAGGGTCACGAACTTCAAAATTTTATCCTGCGAAAACGGTGTTCATTGAATAGGAATCGAAAGTAGAAGTTTTTCGCCTCATGCTTGGCAGCGTTTTTCATTTGCATTTGTTGACTCGTCTTTTCCTCCTATGCAGTTTATCGGTGACATTTGGGAGACAGTGCACGACCCTGTCTCACTCCGTTCTTTGTTCTTGCTTCTCAATTGCAGGGCCCTAATTTCATCTCAGCCTCCTAGTATTTGTACAAGCTATGCTAATTCTTCGGTCATAATATTCCATTTTCATTCAGAATCCTCAGCACTAAGTTCCATTCCGCGTTGTCAAATGCCTTGTCCAAATCCACAAACGCAATAGACCTCTGGACAATTTTTTAAATCTCCTTGAAATGCTACTTAAAAAATTGTTAATTATACTAAAACACCTTAGCGATGAAAACTATGCATTTATTTAATGTATTTTTCGAGAAATAAGCAAAAGAAATGCCCAGAAAACACGCCCACTCTAAAACGTATTGTGATTGGCCGGCTGAAAGTGACGTCAGCTCCTGCAATGGAGAGGAAAACGGCGGAACGTACTGTACCTGTGGACGTTGTTTTCAACATTTGTTGTCGGATTTAGATATCTTTGGTGTGGTTAAGGAAGGCTGCGAACATACATGATTTCTTTAGAAGGTATGGAGTCTGAGTTTGTCAAAGCTGAGGCAAGAAATCTTCCGAAAATCTCAACATTAGCAATGTTTTCATACGTGTCAACACCGTGTTTAAATGTAACTTCGTTCAATCTTCAGAGAAAACCTGATTCAAACGGAAATCCAAAGAGTTAAGATGGCGAGGTAAAAGCATGTCAATGTTTGAAAATGAATATTCACATTTGAATTTTGTAATATTCATAATATGGCGGTGATGAATGTTTTGGTGTTAGGGTCGTTCGTGAGGAACACGACGATGATGCCATCGGCTATGGGCAGGTTAAGCTCGATAAAATGTTGTTCGTGCTCGTGTATGCCCCGAGCATAAACTAATATGTCGTGGAAGCACATATTTTGATGGATGGCGAAGACAAGTAGGTATACCTACTTGTCTTCGCTATAGACTTTAGTGAGCATTTCGTGCAGGGATTGCGTAGGTACGTCAAGTTCGGGACCACAAAAATAAGATGTATAATGGGCATCTACTTTATCCATTTGTTTACTTTGAATTACTGCTCCAATATGTGTCGACATCTCTATATTTTCAGGCACATTATATCATTAATGTGTCATTTGGGATGTTTTCAAGGATTCGGATTAAGGCCTGGTTACACGATACATTAACCCGTACGAGTTAATGTGTAAATGCATGAACGCGAAAATGCACCGTGTAACCACACCAAAATGTACAAATGAATGAATGCGTGAACAGAAAATAGAACCTGTTCTATTTGGTTCATGGACTAACGCACAAGTTGAGCAGAAACCATTCACGCAAATGTACATTAACCCGTACGTGTTAATGTATCGTGCAACCAGGCCTTAAAGGCCTAAATAAAAAATACAATGAACGTGAAAATCTTTTGTTTGTAGTGGCATAACCTTATGGTGCAGTTATGAGTTTTGATACGATTTCCAAGAACTTAATTCCTTTTGGGGAAATATATATTGGGCTATTGAGACAAAGGGGGATTAAAAAACCCTTGATTACCGAATATACCGAGGAACTTGAAAATTTAACCTGTTGCGCAGGAAGCAAGTGCGATCGTGATCCTAGATTCTAATGTTGTGTTGTGTAATATTGGTGTATTTGGCATATTAGCTGATCTAGACGCAGACGCGGTATGTTGAAACGTGAATCTAATGTGTTAAATCGTGAAGGTAATGCAAAGAAATAAATATTCCCGTCTACAACTACTTTGGTTTAATAAATTGTTTTCATGCGCACAAGTAGCCATTCACGCATCCATCGTTCACGCTGACCTTCGAAAATTGAAATTGACCGGTGAAAATTACTGCTTGCGATTAATAAAAGTTAGGACATCTAATCTTGAAAAGTAAGCAGCGATAGATTCAGTGGGTTCAGTCTTTTAATCATAATTGAAAGTTGCTTAGCGAACTTTTTCAAACATGGCATATTGCCTGATATGGAAAAGATTTTTCGTGACATATGTCCAGCACATTTCCCTCGTACTCTGATTACTGATTTCTGCATGTATTAAATTTCCTAGCAGTTTTTCTATCAATGAAAAAACATTACCGAATAATATTGAGCCTATATGTCAATCGCATCAATAGTACTACTGGCGGCGCTTTGTTTTGACCTAGTTTCTGCACAATTAAGACACAATTAAGTTTAATTTAGCTTCCAGAATTGGTAAAATGAATATAGACAGAGTGAACGTTCAAAAATGCACACGTTTGATCGCATAGACAAAGTTTCATTTCGCTTGCACTTCTTTCTTCACCCATATTATCCTGTTTCGGGTAATTAAAAAAAATACTTGTTGGGGGGCATTTCCGTTGGTGTCATTATATTTTGGCACAAGACAACATTTAAATCAACGCTTTGGCATATTAAAATAAAGTGCGTTCATGAAAGACATTTCAATAGTGATCTCCTAAACGCTTCAAACTTCGCATAGAAATATACGCACCGCGACCGCTGTTGCAGGACCTGACGTCATTCAAGATGGCAGCGATGCGAATTACGTTTTTGCGAGGGACCAGCTCGTGGCGATTCAAATGCTTATATTTTAAAAATAAAATACTTTCTGTCAAAACTGCTTTCACAGCAAGTAATTTTTTTGTTTAAACTCTACGAAAATGCCTTTATTGGAATATGTGTCCAGAGACCTATTGATGTCGGTAGGTTCTCGTCTTTCTCTTCTCTGTGTATAAGCAGCCTGAGGACTAAAATGCTTCTATTGTGCCCTGTTTTTTTCTAAACCCAAATTGGTACTCATTGAGTAACCCTTCAGCTTATTTTCTATTCTTCTATAGATAATTCTTGTCAATATTGTAAACCTACAGGCCAACACCAAATTTTAAACACCTCGGGTTGGCATTACACGCAGCCAACAATTGGTATTACATATTGAACATTAAGGGTTGGCATTGCCATCGGCCAAATAATAAGCTATGTACACGACCAAAATAATGAACAAGAATGAGAGCGAGGAGAGCGTCGGGGAAGAATAGGCCCGAGAATCCACGACGAAGGACGCGCCGGCGGAATAAGACCGGGATTAAGACGGACGCCCGAGAATAGGACACATCGGGCAGATTAAGGAGCGGAGGCAAAAAAAGGAGATCGCCGGGAGACGACGGTGAGGTGCAGGCGCAGTATTACGAGTGAAAGCGAGGTGTCGGCGGGAGTCTGATACGGCAAGGCGCACTCCGGCCCGGTCTCACGGAGGGAGGTCCAGACACACCGTTCACGATAAGTGAAAGGGGACCGGAACAATTAGTATTTTATTCAAAGAGCTTACGTCCTTAATAAGATTATTAAGAAATTGCTAATCGGTTAATAGAAATGTGTTGTGTATCAATTATGTAAATTGGGCCCAATTCTTTATTTCAAAAGAATTAAAAGTATCAATTGTGTATGAATAATATAATTGGTATTTTTTAATCAACTGAAAATCTTGTTGTCTGTATTTTATGTGCATGTGTTGTAAAGGCCTGGTTACACGATACATTAACACGTACGGGTTCATGTACAGTCATTTGCAAAAGTCTGTGGGCAACCTCCACCGCGCCACTAGCGGCCAAGATTAGATCCACCAACTATGTTGGCACTAACTGTATAGTAGAGAAAATTTGTGCTAAGGTAACGGCAATACAAGATAGGTAAAAATGGCGGATTTTAATGCCAGGGTCCTCAAAAAAAATGATCGGTAACGAATAATAATGACGCATAGGATCAAGGCTACGGTATAATTAGGGCCCTACCACTTTTATGATGCAAAATAAATCTCGACAAATGCGTGCGACTGCTTAATACTCTGATTACGCCTGTGATATTGCCGCGAAGTGTCGTGCCGTAACACGTTATAAGATTCATTTTTCTCACTTAATAGTTCATTTTCAGTCCGTTTCTCTTTCTCATATGATATAGTTTCAACGGCAAGCTTGCTGAATGAAACTCCGAGCGTGCCCAGTATGAAATAAAGACATTTGTCGTCGTTGAAAGTTACTTGGCCTAGTCAAGGCATACGCATTCATTACGTAATTTATGCTCCATTGCATGAATAATTAAATAATGACACTGCTACATAAAAAAAAAGATGTCTTACTCGCTACGTGGATTCCATTTCACTATCCAAGATATCTCGCGCAATTAATTTGATGCAGTCCAATCAGTTCACCAATATAATTTAACACGTATTCGTGGTAGGTTAAATAATCATTTGAATGTATGCGGTTCATAGAATTTATTAAAGAAACCACTCTCATACACAATACGATAACAAATAATTTGCGGTCATAAGTATTTATGGACATTTTCAGTCATTTATCTTCCGATGAGTCTTGCTTCAATCAGGGTCCACCACCAACACTAAGTATCACCGTAGTCGGTTATTTTACCAGCAGCGCACCGAATATTCTTCTGTCAATCCTCATTATCACTACACCAGAACGTTTTCACTAATCATTTAGCGAGTATTCCTCCAAATATTTTGCAAAATAGGATTAATGCCATACCTATGTATTCCTTGGGACCGGACCGCCATTCCAATGTTCACAGATATCAAGGTAATGTTTATTTACGTCTTGTTGTTGTTGACAACGAAATAAATACACAAAATTTATGGAATTAGAGAACTACTCGTTGTTGCAATGCATTTTATGCCTTTAATTTTCATTTAACGTATTCGTGCTTGAACGTTCGTAGGGAAACCATCTCTGTAGGAGTCATAGGCGCTTCTGAGGTGGGTTTTATGTTAATAATGTGTCGTTTGGACTCCCATAGCATGTTTTGAGTTATTTTGTGCTTCAGTTTTTTGCAATTGTTTTTCGGATGGCTTTTGTTTCACTTGACCACGTCATCGACTCACCGATCATTGTTGAATTCGAGCGACTGAATTACCAGTGCCGAGGGAAATCGAACTGGGGATGGAAAAACAACCTGTTGATTGTTATCATTTGTAGTCAATAAGCAAAATAGCCATTTGAACAATTTCTTCAAGGAATTTTTTAAAAATGTTTTCACTTTGGTCAAGAAAAGCATATTTACTCGCTCTTAATCCAGCTCTCGTGGATTATTATCTGTATCTTTGTCATCAAGCATGAAAAGGTTCCATTAAATCCTTGAAGTGGCTAGTAATACTTTCAATCATTTAACGTAATTGTAATTAAAATTTCTAATTTCGCGTATTTTAAAGTTCTTTGTAGACTCAAGTGAAAAAATGCAATTAGGAGGTAATTTATCTCCATGAAAGTAAAGGAATAAGAAGGGTTCAAGGTATGCCATGATAATTTTTATCTAAACTTTAAATAGAAATGAATTCTAGGTGAGTGTAGAATTGAAAAACTGCATTCTAACACACATGGCATAGAAGAGGCATACTACGTCGAGCTAAGCGCAAGTACTATATGGTTAAATATTTGACGAAAATATCAATAGATAGTTTTGATATTGATAATTTTCCTATATTCTGGAAATACTTTTTGGATATTGATATTTTTATTGCTTTTCTCATTCCATGCTTTCTCAGTATCGCAATGCAATATTTATATACCCAGTGGTTTATTTGTCTGTGTGAAGTACGTGCTCTATATCCAGTCGTCCGTATTTCCTCCAAACGTTCTTCTTAACTAGTTTGACTCTGTTGTTGACTCGTCCATAACTTTATCTACCATTTTTCTGGAGAATACGAATTTTTTCATCATCATGCCCACAAATATCCTTTCTCTGTACTTCACTATTTGATAAAATTTTCCTCCTCATGCGAACGTCACTCTGTTCAAACAATCTAATAACAGCGTAGCAAAATGCAGTCAAATGAACTTACGACCTCTATTTTCGTAAATGATCTAGCGATATTTCGCAGTTCTATGAAATCTTCTGCAGCAAAGAGGCATAGCCAAATAGCTCTCCGCAGCTGGTCGCATGTTTTAATTTTATTTTCAAACCACAATTAAATGAGATTTTGCCTATAGTTATTGAAGTCTATTTCAATTTCCACAAATAACTAGAAAATATTAATCTATTCGACGCTGACTAAGACAATGTCCAAGTGAACGCCACCTACAACGTCTTGTTTACGGGTATCATTTTCTCGGTCAGTGTCCTTAAGCTGAGTATTGTCTCACTAGCTCCGAGATTTTCCTTGAATCCGACTTGGTTTTCCGAAAGGTTCCCTTATATCTTTCCATCCATTCTTTATCTAACTATCCAAGTACGTATTTTCTATGTGTGTGATACCAGGCGGAATGTTATTAGTTCTTCGCATTTCTCTATCCTTGGTTTCTTCTGAATTATGATCATGTCCCTTTTTTTAATAGTTACTATCTCTGATTATTCCAAAGAGTATTCCTTTGCCTTGACTCCGAGTAACTGGATGATTTCTCCGTTTGTTTTAACCCCTCCTGGCCACTAGTTTTATAGGTTTTTAACGGATCTATCGAATTGGCTTCTCAGTATCTTGGGGCCCCGTTCGTCTTCTTCTGCCTTGAATTCTTGAGTGTTTTGGGCGCGTGATGGGGCTCTTCGATGTATTATTTTTATCACTTTCCTATGTTTTCCTGCAGTGAGTTTTTTCGTTGATGGATATTTGCTCCAATCCTCACGTTTTTTCACAAATGTGAATCTTTTACACTACATTTTTCTTTTCTTCTATTATAATTTCCCTTCCCCATGGACTACGCCTTGTCGTGGTGGGATTGAGGCTTGCGTGTTCCCGTGACCCCTAGAGCTACACTGGCGGGAGTAACAAATATTGCTCCTGGTAGGGTCACCCATGCCAGACAGGTCGAAGGGTAGGAGCCTGACGAAAGGTAGTCCACGTACCGTACTCGCAGCGTCTTTTCCTCAATGAGGCGGCTGTGAGAAAACGTCTGACCCCAGTGGGGCGGCCTAACAAGTGATTATTATTATTATTATAAGTATTCTACCGGTAAAGGTAGGTTTAAATGGAAATTTAATTCTTCCCACCCCCTAAATTTCACACGATGTCCCTCTTCAGCCCCTCATACTTCCTGCCACCTTTCATTCCATCCAAGCTACCCGTTCTTCTTCTCCCTCTTCCCCGCTTAAACAAAACACCACCAAAACACCATTAAAAAAAACACCTTCAAAACACCATCCCCTTTTATTACCTTTTCCATCCACACCTTCTGCCTTCTCCTAATTGCATCTATCAAATTTCTTTCCTCTCCTACCAATTCTAGCACTTCATCGTTCGTCTTCCTTTCGACCCACTTTATCTTCTCCATCCTTCTCCACACCCACATTTCAAAAGCCCTAAGTCTATTTTCATCTTCTTTTCGCAAAGCCCACGTTTCCGCCCCATATAGTGCAACGCTCCATATTAAACTTTTCACTAGTCTTTTCTTCACTTCCCTACTCAAGGCCCCTGTCATTATCTCACGCCTACGCGTAAAAGGTTTCTTTTGCCAATGCAATTCTCCTTCTAACCTCATTGCTGCTATACCCTTTTTCTTCCAACACACTACCTAGATAGCTAAATTGCTCTACCTGCTCTAGCTTCTGACCTCCCACTTTTATCGCTAAGTGATGGTGTCACGTTAAAAACACTATTGAGGCAGGCAACTGGAAACCACCTCAATTAAACTCTCCCAAGATCACAATGGACTTGAGCAATAGAGAATTGAATCCTGGCAACTACGGGGCCCGGGACTAAATTAGTGTAACGGGTGTCGTGCCCGGCAGCAGGGTAAGCAAGGACTCTGCGGTCGTCATCTCACGAAATCCTTGCACGAAGAGAAAGACAGCAGCAGCGGCGGCGAAGAATAAACCAGAGAAGAGAGGACCAATGCTAAGGATCGGGACATGGAACGTTAGGACTATGTTAAGGGCAGGAAAACTTGAGAACATTAAGCGTGAAATGGAGAGGGGAAAGATCGATTTGTTGGGACTAAGCGAAGTAAGATGGAGAGACCAGGGGGACTTCTGGAGTGAAAAGCACTGGGTTATATACAGTGGAGGGGAAGAGAGCCAGTGGGGAGTAGCAGTCGTATTGAATGCAACATTAGGAAAAAGGGTGTTGAATGTGGAACAGGTAAGCGATAGAATACTAGCCATCGAAATCAAAGCTAAGCCGGAAAATGTAGTCGTAGTACAGGTTTACATGCCGACAGGGGGGCATAGAGAAGAGGAAGTTGACGAAGTATATGACCAGTTGGAAGAATTAATGGGGAAAGTAAAAGGCAGGAAGAATCTAATAGTTATGGGAGATTGGAACGCTGTAGTAGGGGAAGGGAGGGACGGGAGTGAAGTAGGGGAGTATGGTCTGGGCATAAGAAATGACCGGGGCGAGAAAGCAGTGGAGTTCTGTAGGAGGAATAATTTAGTGAGAACAAATACGTGGTTTAAACACCACCCTAGGCGTAGGTACACGTGCAAAATGCCGGGGGATACTGGAAGGTACCAACTAGACTACATCATGATTAGGCAAAGATTCAGGAACGGCGTAAAGAATTCGCAAAGTTTCCAAGGTGCAGATGCCGACTCCGACCATAACTTGGTGGTGATGAAATGTGAGATGAGACTAAAAAGGTTGAAAGTAGGAAGGAAAATAAAAAAGTGGGATGTAGGAGCACTGATTGGAGGGAAGAGGAGGGAATACCAGGAGATTGTGGATAGATGCATGAGGGAAGAGGAACAATAGATGAAAGATGGGAAATGATAAAGACGGGCATAAAAGAAGCAGCTGAAAAAACAATAGGAACAGTAGATGCTAGGAGGACCAAGAAACCATGGGTAACAGCGGAAATGATGGAAAGGATAGACGAAAGAAGGAAATGGAAAAATGTAAATACAGAGCTAGGCAAAAGGCGTTATAAGGAGATTAACAACAGGCTTAGGAGAGAAACAAAGAGAGCAAGAGAAAAGTGGTGGAGTCGGCAATGCGAGGAGCTGGAGAGACTCCAGAGAGAAGGAGAAATAGGCAGTCTGTACTCAAAGGTAAGAATGTTATCGGGAATCAAGAAATGGAAAACGGTCCCGTGCATCAAAGACAGAAAGGGAAATTTAGCAATGGAGCCAGAGGAGATCCAACGTCGTTGGAGGGAATATGTTGAGGAACTGTATGATAGCGAAAATAGGCCTAGCAACTTGGACATAGAAGAGGAAAAGGACGTAGATCAGGATGACGTGGGCCCCGGAATACTGGACAGTGAGATAGAGAAGGCACTGCGAGAAATGAAGGCAGGTAAAGCGGTGGGGGTTGATAGCATCCCAGCTGAGCTTCTGAAAAACCTAGGAAAAGGGGGAAGGGACAGATTTTATGAACTTGTTCGTAGAATATACGAGAAGGGGGCTTGGCCGGAGGATTTTGTAAAAACCGTGCTGATACCTATACCGAAAAAGAGGGTGACAAAATAATGTGAAGACTATAGAACGATAAGTTTGATTTCTCATGCGGCAAAGGTAGTGCTTAGAATCATCAATAGGAGAATGGAAAAGAGAGCAAATGAATTCCTAGGCGAGGATCAGTTTGGATTTCGGAAGGGGAGGGCCACTCGAGATGCGATTGCAGTGATGAGAATACTAGTGGAAAGGAATCTAGAATACAATCAGGACGTATTCGCGTGCTTTGTTGATTTTAAAAGGCGTTCGACAGAGTGAGGTGGGACAAGTTCATGGAAATATTGCGGAAGATAGGAGTAGACTGGAGAGGCAGGAGACTGATCCGGAATTTATATATGGCGCAGAAGGCGCAAGTGAGAGTAGCAGATGGAGAATCGGATTGGGCAACAATAGGGAGGGGAGTTAGGCAGGGCTGTCCTTTATCGCCGGTACTTTTCAACATATACTCGGAGGAAATGGTGAGAAAGGCTTGGGATGAACTGGAGGCAGGAGTAAAGGTCGGGGGGAAATCGATAAAATCAGTGAGGTTTGCGGATGACCAAGCGCTAGTATTCCAGTCTGACCGTGGCTTGTAAAAAATGGTGGATGCGTTGCAGGGACAGTGCGAAAGATACGGGATGAAGATAAACCAGAAGAAAACGAAAGTAATGAAACCGAACTGTTAATTAACCGAACAAACTGAAAATATAGTTATAGGTGTTGGAATTAATGGCAATAAAATATTTTGCTTACTAAATTGATCCTAGGCGTTGAAAAGCATTTTAAACCAAAGAGGAGGACTCGTTTGGCAAGAAAAATTCCAATTGTACGAAAGAGGAGTTCAAGGAATTAATTTTATGAATTGTGGGTGCAAAGCAAACATTGGATACAGAAATATCACCTTAAATGTCATAATTTCACAGGCTAATTGGTTCACAAACATATACCAAGTAAATTGATGATGGATAATGCAGATCAAAGTTGGTAAAACACGAAGGTTAGGAGGCAAGTAATATTGTAAAAATAAGTTAGAGAGACGGATGGGAGCACGACGCGTCGTGCGTCGCGACGCACAGTGGGGCCAAATCGCATTTTGCCGGACAAAAGTCCAAAACTGCTTTTTATGAGATAACGTCTTGAAATTTGGCACATATACACAAAAATTATTGCTGATCATGGAATGGTAAGTCATTTTTATAGGAATTACCCGTTACTTAGATACAGAGGCTCAAACACGACCAAATTTCGAAAAAAGCGCCCGCTCTCATTTTTCTTCGAAAATCTTAAAAGTTGAGCAGATATAGGAGTAAATAAAGGATTTTTATGAAATAAAAAACATTTCCATTTGTGAACAGGGTACTTTGCCTATACTATGTATACGTTTCAGACATTTTTTCCCATATTTGAGTGCTATTACGTCACAAAATGGCGGACCCTTTTTTAGACAAAATTTTACATAAAGTAGACAATATAATCCTTATTCGGAAAATGGTCTCTGGGATACTTCATCAGAGTATAAATTGAACATATTTCTAGGTTACTCCGTAAAAATATTTGAAAAAAGTTTGCGACGCCGAGAATAAACTCGATTTTTCGATCGCGCGTCGCGGCCCGACTCCGCGCAGCGGGACCTGGAAATACGAGACTCCGTTGGATTGTTCATGTTGTGTGGATAATAACTTCTCGAATATAACTTTTTCAGGCTTTGCATGCTGTCACTGATTTCTAAAGATTCTATATTGAAGATTTTTCGAGGAGATTGGTTCTAGAGAATGGATTAGTGCACTCGTAACTGCGGTAATTTTTTAATTTGGATAATTTTCGGAATCATGCTGAAAATTATGAACGTCTTTCAGCTCTTGAGCAAGAATGCCGGTTCTCGGGGAACCATGCATGTTCTCCATAAAAAGGCAACATTTGGGATTCCCTTGTTTCCCTTTACCCTCTCCTCCTCCACCCCGAACTACATCCTTCGCCTTTACTACCCGAGGAGGGTGGCGCAAAACGGAACGTTTATGACAATGTGCAGTCTTAAAAAAAATAATGCCTGCTTGGCAAATTACGACTTGTTGTTGCTCTTTGTTATCTGACTCTTTGATGCGTCAGAAATAATATCAGTGGATACTCTCCTATAAGTAACTTGAAACTGACAATATAAGAAAATTGATATTTAATTTTAACGATTACCTAAGGGGAATCATTTTCACAATATCATTCTGTATAGCTTCTTACAATGAAATTCAATATTCTGTTTAAAATCAGCATGATTTCATGAGTGTTTACAAAAAGCTCTGTTGTGCGCATTATCATCTGTTTGTATTGAGTGAGATACTGGATCATTAGGTTTGAGGGATGGATTAATTTAAACTTGAATTTACTGTGGTTTTACATTTTTATTTCGCAATGCTGATCACACAGTGTAATAATGTCAAATTGCAATGCTCTCGACGAAAAGTAAAGTAATATAGATGAAACACAATTAGATTAATCAATAATATATTAAATAAAACTGGAAAACTGATGTTGTTTTGCATAGAATTTGCTGCTGGTTTAAAAAGAGAAAGTAATTTGAAAAGAGGATGGCAATAAACGAGAATGACTTAAATTCATTTTGATATTGTCAGTACCGATAAAATCAATTCAATAATATAAATGAAATGCCATTACTTGTAAGATACTGAAAAGAACATAAATATCATTATCCCAAATGATTTTCACCCTCAGAGCATACTTAGTTTTAACTCACCGAGTCCTCTTCAGGTAGTGACAAATTTCTGAAAGCACACACCATGTTTATATTTGGGAATGGTTAAGAAGGCGAAGAAACAGTTAGAGGAGATGGGTTGTTCGTACGTGTACCGATACGCTCCTTGAGAGAGAGATAAGGGTGAGAAGAGGTCTGTTTGCGCCAATGAAGGGAAAAACGCAAGAAGGGAATACCCGGAGAGAATGAAAGGAGGGTCGACAGAGGAAGTTAGGTCGGCGGTGTTCAAATGAGGGGTGGGTAAGGAAGCGGTTAAGGAAAGGGTGGTTGGTAGCGGGCTCCTGACAATGCGATCGCCTTTTCACTATCCTTTCCTTAACCACTCATCCATCCCCACGAATTCGTCACTACAATTCGTCCTTTGACCAATCTTTCTTTGCCGATTGTTCGTTTCAAGAAAAATTCTTAGTCCTCGGACGAGTCGTAACCATCATCTCAGTTTGATTCTATGCTTCTTCTTTGTTTTCTATTAGTAATAGTTCTCGTAATTCCTTCGGAAGCCTCCTATCAGTCTTCGCAGTCAATGATATGGTGGAGAAAAGCAACGGATCGAACGTGATCAAGTCTTTTGAATAGGTCCTCAATGGTGGCCTTCCTGGAGTGTTTCCGCGTGAATCTTTCTCGAAATTTCATGGCGTCCTAATTGCGGGCCTCCATCGCCTCTTCGGATAGCTGGCCTAAGGGAAGAATTGCCCCTTTCAAAAAATCCGCTCCATGTATGAGTACTTTATGGACCGTGGTCGGCATATAGGACAATGAATAACATCCCGAAATCCAATTTTATAAATCGTCAATCTGCCTTTGCAAATAATTATTTTTTGTCTTGGCTATTTCCTTCGTCTCTTTGAGTTACTGAAGGCGAATGGGCCGGCAAAATCTGATGGACGACGGCCACGGATTTGCCCAGATAATCACAGCTAAAACAGGGAAAGTATTAATATTGCCCCTTTGTTCTATATGCGGATTAGCCAAAAATAAAATAGATACGCTCGAATCTCTTACCTGAAGAATCATTTACCAAAGTAAGAGTAACTAGGGATCTCATGAATAAAAATTCATTTAACGAATCTGCACTTTCCCACAGTTGTTCATATTGGGCGTGGCCCGAACTTCCATCAAATCCGTACTTGCATATTAAAGTGGAATTAACTTTATCGATGGAGGTTTGCGATGTAGATACGCACTGCAGTACCCGTGAGACCATGTGATTTAATAAATACTGAAGATTCACTTGGCACATGTTTTCAGTTATACTTATTCCATCGGAGTAATCCGAATCGGGGATACAACTCGTGTCCGTGACTAAGAACGGAGCTTCTAAGTGAATTATACTGACTATAAGTCAGCCCCCTAGTGATCAGTAAGAACAAAACCTCCTCAGGTGACATCTCCGTCACCACATCAGGACTTTTCCTACATTTGAAAGCACTCTCCTTGCCTTACTAAGAGTGGTTGTTATTGAAAATGATTCCGAAAATTATTCAAATGACAAATTTACCTCAGTTACGAGTGAACTGAATGGAGTGCACTGAAGAACATATGGACAATACAAACTGATCCATTCTTTCGAACCAATATCCTCGAAAAATCTTCAGTATAGAATCTTTAGAAACCAGTGACAGCATGCAAAGCCTGAAAAAGTTATATTCGAGAAGTTATTATCCACACAACATGAACAATCCAACGGAGTCTCGTATTTCCAGGTCCCGCTGCGCGGAGTCGGGCCGCGACGCGCGATCGAAAAATCGAGTTTATTCTCGGCGTCGCAAACTTTTTTCAAATATTTTTACGGAGTAACCTAGAAATGTGTTCAATTTATACTCTGATGAAGTATCCCAGAGACCATTTTCCGAATAAGGATTATATTGTCTACTTTATGTAAAATTTTGTCTAAAAAAAGGGTCCGCCATTTTGTGACGTAATAGCACTCAAATATGGGAAAAAATGTCTGAAACGTATACATAGTATAGGCAAAGTACCCTGTTCACAAATGGAAATGTTTTTTATTTCATAAAAATCCTTTATTTACTCCTATATCTGCTCAACTTTTAAGATTTTCGAAGAAAAATGAGAGCGGGCGCTTTTTTCGAAATTTGGTCGTGTTTGAGCCTCTGTATCTAAGTAACGGGTAATTCCTATAAAAATGACTTACCATTCCATGATCAGCAATCATTTGTGTGTATATGTGCCAAATTTCAAGACGTTATCTCATAAAAAGCAGTTTTGGACTTTTGTCCGGCAAAATGCGATTTGGCCCCACTGTGCGACGGTTCAAAGATTCATTTTCTTCGAACACGATTTGGGCAGTAATAGAGAATATCAAAAATAAATGTGGAAATTAGAATATATATTGCAACGTTAATTAGGAGAGTCTGAATTGATTTAACAAGTTCATGTTTTAACTTAACCATCTCATGCATGCTTCGGAAAATGTTAACTAAATAATTCAGTTCCATAAATTCCTGATTGATAAACATTACTTTTCATATAATAAAACTTCACCTACACGTGTCTCATGGAACCATATCTAATGTATACTACAAATCAATAGCACTATAATTCTCTGCTAAATGTAGGCAGTTTGTGCAGACTAGTATTTTCGCATGTCTGATTCATTCGAGTATATAATACCTTCTGACTTGAAACTAATGCCAGGCAGAGATCTCGCATGTCACTGACTCTCGCGGTTTCATACACAGTTATGTAGATTTTTTTATTTTCATTACTAATGCAGCATCCACCTCTTTTGATTCGGCGAGCCTCGGGTGTCATTGCCGACAAAATGGCCGGAAATTCTAGACGTTTTTTCATTTTGGATAACCAAGATCATCAATGATGATACCAATCCGTAGGATCTTGCGCTTGAAGCAGGAGGAGGGACGCCAAAAAGACGATAGCCTCCAGATTACATTTACATGTGCATCCGCTCGCGTCCTCCGCGCTAGGTTTCTCTTGATGTTCTCAGATTGTACCCCTCTCACTTACTACTGTATTACACTTATTCTACAGTATTTAAGTAGAGAGTTGCGTCAATTTCAAGATTTCTAACGGATGATGGGCAAGTAAATGATACTGACGCATCATTTGACTTGACCATCACAAAATTTTACGCGAAATTGACAATTTTAATTACAATTACGTTAAATGATTGAAAGTATTACTAGCCACTTCAAGGATTTAATGGAACCTTTTCATGCTTGATGACAAAGATACAGATAATAATCCACGAGAGCTGGATTAAGAGCGAGTAAATATGCTTTTCTTTACCAAAGTGAAAACATTTTTAAAAAATTCCTTGAAGAAATTGTTCAAATGGCTATTTTGCTTATTGACTTCAAATGATAACAATCAACAGGTTGTTTTTCCATCCCCAGTTCGATTTCCCTCGGCACTGGTAATTCAGTCGCTCGAATTCAACAATGATCGGTGAGTCGATGACGTGGTCAAGTGAAACAAAAGCCATCCGAAAAACAATTGCAAAAAACTGAAGCACAAAATAACTCAAAACATGCTATGGGAGTCCAAACGACACATTATTAACATAAAACCCACCTCAGAAGCGCCTATGACTCCTACAGAGATGGTTTCCCTACGAACGTTCAAGCACGAATACGTTAAATGAAAATTAAAGGCATAAAATGCATTGCAACAACGAGTAGTTCTCTAATTCCATAAATTTTGTGTATTTATTTCGTCGTCAACAACAACAAGACGTAAATAAACATTACCTTGATATCTGTGAACATTGGAATGGCGGTCCGGTCCCAAGGAATACATACCCATACAGCACCGTTCGAGCTATACTCGTGTGCATCTGGTTTCATTGACGTCACTCGTGTACCATGGAAGCCACACGTCTCTGCCTCGTATATGACTCGTGTGCACTCGTTCCATATGAAGGCCGGAAAAATTGTCGATGAAATATACCCTGTACAATAGTATCCGTGAGTCAATTTCGATTAATTCTTTATCAAGGATTGAACGATCTGTGTCCATATGAATTATATGTTAATGACCTTTTCATAGAATTATTTGAGAACTGAAGGTGCAATAACCAGTTTATCCGGACAGACGATCAGTGTTCATGTTAATGGTGGATAAAACGTTTATGTACCAGCAAAGGTAACTGGAGCTGCACTTCACCATCTTTCTTTATGAGTTGAAATTGTGGACCAAATCGAAGAAAGCAGCTTTCATTTTCTATCCGTTACCCTGCAAGTTGAAAAACTTTCTCAAAGCAGACGACGCCATATTGAACGTCGCTTCTCATCACTCCGTTGTTTCCCCGGTGACAAAGAGAAGAATAACGATTTTCTCACACCGCATCACTTCCCGTTCTTTCGCCTCGTGCTTAGACGTCAAGTTCTGCCCTGCGCTTTGCCTCGTGCTTCGCTGAGAAATTGAGTTAATTGAAACAGTTCTTTTTAGGACTCTCATAATTCACCTTCATTTTACTCCTTCCATTTACGTTTTCCTTTATACCTAACCTCAACCTTGTCATTTTCCCGATCCATTCTTCCAATTACATCTTACGCTCCTTTTCCTTTCCTAGTCCGTTTCATTTCATTATTCATCTCATCACCCTTTTCATTTCATATCACGCTCCTTTTCCTTTCCTGGTCAGTTTCATTTCATAATCATTTTAAACAGCTCCAAAGACCCTTTTTTGGGGTTTGAATTTTTGGCTTTGGCGGAGACATCGCCGGAGGCATACTTCTACAGTTCAGTTGGTTTTGGATCAAGTTACAGTAGAAGAAACCTTTGCTCCCTTTGCTGTAACTGCAATTGAAGGTGAGTTTATTCGAAACATTTTATATATTTTAGTTATAAGCTTGATTTCATTCGTTTGTCTCCAAGTATACCACGTGGCCTTAAACCTGTTTACACTTATCCTCTGTGAGATATTGTGGCATTTTTACCTTTGCTGTATTAAAACTATGAGCATTAAATCAAGTTTTTAGTAGAAAAAAATTGAAGCGATGTAGATAATTCTGATAGTAATGTACGCATATGTGGTATGTACCATTTCCGTCTCTCTTCGCCTGGGATGATTAATATTGCATTCTTTGTTTAAAATGTTGCTCTAACAGTAATTCAGCCATAATTGTTGTCTATCCTGAGATTTCTGTGACGGTACAATGTCTAAAAGTGCAACATTTTACTTCACTATATGTTCTCTCCCGTTTAGCCAAAATATATCGTTGATTGTGTTAATTGTTTTTAGTGAATCAGCCATAATTGTTGTCTATCCTAAGATTTCCGTGACGGTACAATGTCTAAAAGTGCAACACTTTACTTCACTATATGTTTTCTCCCTTTTAGCCAAAATATATCGTTGATTGTTTTGTAGCACAGTAAGATTCCGGTAGATATGAGCTTAAGGGTATCGAACTTCAAACAGTTATCCTGCGAAAACTGTTCATTGGCGCTTTTATTACAACTGTGTTATGTAGAGGAAGGATGTAGATTTATTATGGCATGACTTGCATTGCTCCAATTCCATTATTTCATGAGATATAAGAATCCGAAAATCACAATTTTTCACTTGCAAATCGGATGGTTTTCAACGCCATCTTGGGTTGTTCCCGAGACCACCGTTAGAGGGGTTCCTCGACACATCACCTCTTCCCTATGTCCTGCGCTTCTGAATGGCATTGTTTAAAACGCGATGTCGTGAGACGTTGAGTTTTAGATGCTGAAAGACATAGTTTAAAACGCGACCTTATTCATACGATCTTCTATTATTGTCCGTTATGGCTGGCGAGGCAGACGAGGTCCCCATCCCTAATCGAAATAAGTACCGTATTTATCATCTTTTAATTGTTGTCGCAGCGCTTTCGTCCTCCCCTAGTTTTGTTTAGAATGTGAAATAAGGGTAAATCCTAATTTTTGGTATCGTCCGACTGAAACTGGCGATTCGATGAAACCCTACTATCACCGTGAGGTGTCTCAAAACCCCCATCCCGTTCCTGTTTTTGTGTAGTTTCATCGGTTGTGAGGTGTATCAAAACCCCCATCCCGTTCATGTTTTTGCGCATTTTCAACGATTGTGAGGAGTCTGGAAACATATTTCGCTGTTTTCTTGTTCCCCGCCTTTTACCGCCAACCATTAAGGCCGCTTTACACGATACAATCGTTTGTACGGTTTCTTATACAAACGCTTGTATAAACTGAACGAAATTGTATGTTTCTCTGAATGGAATTATACTGCAGATAATCCACTCAACAATCACCTGGTGCCGACGCCGGGAAACACCAATATGGTGGCGCTGCGAACACTCACCTAATGGGTTTCAAATGCTGCAAAATCGTGAGTTATTAATGTTTTTCAATTTTTTTTTCACTGAGCGGAAATTGTAATATTAGCAGGTTGCGTCCCGAAAATTTCATCGAAAAACGACGATTTTTAGGGGTAATAAAAATGTTGAAGTTCCATACCCTTAAGCTCACATTTACCTGTGCTTTAGTGTTTTCAGTTCTTTTATATCGAAAGGTTTCAAAATACCTAAAGTAGAAACTGTAATCCTACGCTGGTGTTTTTTTGGGTACTCTACTCGTTCGTCAACTAACTACACTAGAAAATCTATTAAACATAGGTACTTTTAGAATACCACAAAGTGATAAGCTCGTCTTATGCAATGTTACATAAACAAAGAGTGATTGTATCAATATATAAGCCATAGGTCTTTCTTATCTAAGATTTTCATTAAGATTTGCCCAATCGTTTAGTGGAATTTTCTGTTCAGGGTTCGGCATCTTTCCCAATGTAATTGTGTGGGTGAATTAGTGACGAGTAGTAAATTACTCTATTCAAATTACAGGATAACTTTCGCCAAGGTTCCTTCAGTAATAATCTCCAAAATGCCTAAGCGGCGTTTCATGGATTACAGTGCAAGCCATCGACGTAGAATATGCAGAGATTCAGGAAGGGCATTACTGCAGGATGATATTTCAGACGATGGGCGAGATGACTCCTCAGAAGCTGGGTGGGAGGAAGTGTTGCAATCTTCAAATGAGAATTTGAGCGTGAATAGCGAAGTTCCTGATGGTCCCGATGATCGAGAAGTGTTTCAAGGAATGTCCGACATAGCTAGTGCTAACAGTTCTAGTGATTCAGATGAGAGTTCAGAGGAAGAGCCTGTCACTTTCATGGAGGAGATGAGGCAGTGGGCATCTTCTGATGTGACCCACTCAAAGGTGTCGGAAATCCTGAAGATTCTAAGGAAGCATCATTGCTTCAGTCATTTGCCTGTAGATGCTAGAACTCTCCTATCCACCCCTAGGGCAACTCCAGTGCAAAGGATAGCTGGTGGAAGTTATCACCATTGTGGCATTGAGAAGAAATTGCTCCTTCATCTGGAGAAGTATCCCCAATTACTGTGTAGGGAGAACTTGAAAATGCAGTGCTGCATAGATGGCTTGCCCTTAGCCAAAAGCAGCAATAGTCAGTTGTGGCCCATTCTGATGGCCTTCCAAGACTTCCCTAAAATTGATCCGTTTACTGTCGGCATTTACCACGGACATAGTAAACCTACTTCAGTGTCACAGTTTTTAAGTGACTTAAAGGATGAGCTGTGTGGTGTCCTGACCAACGGCATTGACCATCGTGGTAAAAAATATCATGTTGAAATGAGTGCTTTCATATTTGATACCCCAGCATATTCTTTTGCTACCCAGACAGTGCCTCATACTGCATATTACAGCTGCCGTAAATGTATTACCAAAGGAGAGTATGAAAGAACTAATGTGGCCTTTCTTGAATTACATGCCGAGCTCAGAACTGACACATCATTTAGAAGACGAGAACAGGAAGAGCACCACAGGGATATTTCACCTTTGGAAGAAATTCCCGGAATAGATATGATTGCACATTTCCCTTATGACTACATGCATCTCACATGCCTTGGGGTGATGAGAAAAATGTTGTCATTGTTCATGGCAGGACCCCTTCTTGTACGTTTGCCCAGTATTTCAGTCTCTCGGCTGAGTGAACAGTTGGAATGGATTGCTAGTTCCATACCCATGGAGTTCGCTCGTAAGCCTCGGGGAGTAAGAGAGTTAAAGAGATGGAAAGCAACCGAATTTAGGCAATTGATGCTTTACACAGGGCCCTTCGTGCTAAGAAAAATCGTTGGCAATGATGTGCTTGTGCATTACTTGTGCTTTAATTATGCAATGAGATGCTTTGTTGGTGACAAATATGTTCATCAAAGAAATGAAGCCAGGAAGTTAATGGAATACTTTGTTCAAAATTTCAAAACTCTGTATGGCCGGCGAAGTGTCTCACATAATGTGCATGCACTTCTACATGTACATACTGATGCTGAGCATTATGGATCCCTGGAAGTGGTTAGCTCATTCAAATTTGAGGACAAGCTGCAGAGTATAAAGAGAATGGTTAGGAAGAATGAGAAGCCATTGCAACAAATTGTGCGACGTGAAGCAGAAGTATCTATCAAAGACACAAAGGGAAGAGGATACTGCACAAGCATTTCTCGAAATGTGGAGGCTCTGCCTTTGGGACTGATGGCACCTGCTTACACAAAAATCTCCCTGAAGAACTTTACTGTGTCTGTAAAAAGACCTGATAATTGTGTATTAATAGGCAGGTCTATTGTTATTGTTTCATGCATTGCCACTTTGGGAGAAATAACTCATGTTTGTGGGTGTGCATTCAAGGATGTCAGTGATTTTTATGCTAAACCAAGAAACTCCAGTAATGTAGGTTTATATAGAGCATCAGAACTCTCAGAACCGAGAATTTGGCCAATACAGGAGATTGTTGCAAAGGCAATAATGATTCCATTCACTGGGAAGGACCGAGTGAGACAGTTCTTTATAGGAGAAATAATTCATCGATAGCAGTGAAAATTTCATTATTCATCCAGGTACTGAGGCTTTTGTTTGTTTTAGCTGTTAGGAATCTAGAAGTAATTAGCAGCTGTTACATGTTTCACTATGATGGGCTTATATATTTAACGTATGTTAATTGTTTTCATCAGTTATAGAACTCGTTGCTCAGTGTGTATAAATATTGTTGGCATTAATTGTAACACTCTCTTTACAGCATGTCCTGGAAAATTGTTGAATTTGGCCATCTACGGAATAGTGGCAGTAGTTGTGGGCATGGCAGCATGGGCAGCAAACCTGTGTCTGTGGTGCCACAAATTTGGCTCCATAAAAGAGATGGTGGCACTTATTGCTGGTGGCCAAGAACAGCTAATGTCACCAATTTCGTAAGAAAATCAATACTGCCACAGCCGGATTGGGAGGAGTGGTATACCACCTTTGTGACAGAAGAGACATTTTGTAAGTGTAGTTATTAATTTTGAATATACTTCTCATAAAAGGATGTGAAGGCAAGGATTTGCTTGCACTTATGTATTCATATTTTTTATTGTTAGTAGAATATTTTGTCTGATCATGTACTCCATATCTTATCTCAACTTTTGCAGATGAGTATGCATTTGCAAGAGAGATTCTATGCAATGCATCAGATGTGACTGACATTGATGAGCGGGTAAGGGACCTGAAGAAGAAAGATTTTGGGAGGGGAAAGCGGTCCCCAAAGAAGAAGTGCATGAGAGAAGAAGGAGAAATAAATAACACTTCAAGATCTGTCCTGTCTGAGCTTCCAGACATTTCCTCAGATGAAGGTAGTTTCTGGCATATATTATGAAAGAGATGATAGTGATTCAGGGTCATTGAGTTCTTGGTATTGTTTCAGATGAGTTGCAGGAGATGGATGAACCTGATAGTGGAGCTCAAGTTCATAAAAGTTGCTCTACCTTAGGGCAGCCGAAAGGAAGACCAAAGGCATCTGCTACCTCAAGTGGGTTACCAAGTAAGTAAAACTGTGGCCAGAGAAATAAATGCATAGTAAAAATTCGTCCTGTTGTGACTTTCACCCTGGCCCTGTTGTGCAATGATTAATTTGTTTTTGGGATTCCAGTCAGTCAGTTATTTAATCCCCATCTTTTTTTGCAGCTACAGCATTGGGAAGGAGGATACCCAAGGTAGCTTCCCAGCAGCCTCGCAGAGACTCTACATGTGAGTATCCCTTTAAATTAATTAAAAGTAGTATCTGCCTAATTTATTTCTTTCCTCGCACGTCACGAGTGACTTTCGCCAGTGATGTGCCATATTCAATTTGTATGACTATGTGGATATGCCTACCTCTCTCATCATGAAAAGTGACTACACATACCATAGTTCATCATCTCCTTGCATTAATTGCCTTCGTCACTGGTGCTAAACCCTTTTAGTTATCATGGGGGAGTCTTGACTTTTGAATCGAAGAGAGGGAACTTAACCCTTAACCAGTGATGTGCAATTTTTGTTACATAACCAGTGACGTGCGGTCTGGGAGACCGCAATAAATCAATTCATAAAATGTTGCAACGCCATTTTTAATGCTTAGTTTAATGTAGTTTAATGTTTCTTTATCTGCTTAAGTATTCTAAAACTTATATTTAATTTTATCCATTTCTAATACTTACCAATTTTTCGGTAATGATAGTTATTTGAAACAGGATCAAAAAACTGGTGTCAAAAACACTTGAGTTATTATTATCGTTTTTAAGTATCAATACTTCGTCAGATTTAAAAATAAATTACCAGCCATTAAATACCTTGCATCATTTCCCATTACTTCACGAAGTTGATGATCATTTAATAGATATTTTAAGAAAAATTTAAAAAGTAATCCACTCAAAATGGAATGGTAAAAAGTGCAAAAAAGACATCACAAAATATTTTTTTAAGTTAATTCTGTAAATGAAATTTTACTTTCAGAGGGGTTTTTCTTCATTATCATTTTGCCCAGGCAGTTTATTTGTTTGCTATGCAATGCTAGTTAACTTTCTTTGAGTGGTGTCCTTTTTCATTAAATTATCTTGGATAACTTTTTTAAACTGCCTTATTTTCAATTTTATCTCTGTTTAGTTCATACTCTTCCACTTGCATGCCTTGATTAACACTTGATTGCCACATATTTAAACGCTAAATCTGTACTTTTGCCTGAGCAGCCAAAAAGCTAGATGATTAAGTTCTGAAATTCTATTGTACATTTTGATTTAAAATATAATTATCTCTCCACCATAATTAAAATAGTTTTAATTTTTACAGTGTAATATGTATGCAATAATGATCCCTTAGTAGTGAAACTAGTTCCAATGTCATTATGTTCTCAAACGTTGTGAAATCTTTGCAAAATTTTCAAAATCCGCTCATATCTTGATTTTATATAACACCCCATTTTTCGGTCCCAAGGTGTTACGTAACATGAAGTCAACTGTAATGCTTAAGGTTAAACTTATGTTTGTATAAGTACAAAATTAGTACATGCATAGATAAAGTCTCTACTGCAATTTCAGTGTGCTTAAATCTCGCTCGATCTCGCTCGAGATTCAAGATTTTTTCAAATTCTCGCTCGATCTCGCTCGAATTAAAAAAACCCCTGCTCGCACAGCCCTATAAATTTCCCATGTCAGAGTAGTGTACCTTCCTGTAATAAGGATTATTTACAGGTGTGACATGTACTCACATTCTTGACATCAGCCATCTTCGATCATCACTATTTGTGCATCACCTTGTCCTTGCATCTGTTTGTGCAATATATCATAATGGCAGATGGAGTAAAGTAAAATGTGCCATAAACCTGATAGCTAAGGCAGTTTATTAATGTGAACTTATTTACAGTAACTTTGATTATGAATTTAGATGAGTACATTTTTCAATGAAAGACCTTATCTCAGTTTTGTTTTTTTATGTTAAAATTGTGAACATAAGTTCATGTTTCCTATGTATAACTAAAGTGTTTTGAGTAAAGTGCAGTGACAAACCTGAAACAAATTTTATGATGAGTTTGGCAGTTTCATGGGTAAATGTAAGTGTTTGCTCTAAAGATACATTAATCTGGTTGAATAAGACTCAGGGTAAAATTATTCGTGTATAGTTTAATGCATTAGCATCATCTGTTCCTTGGATGTGGTGAAAGAGGTGAGGATGGTTGTGAATCTGACTTAGAAGAATGTATACATTGCTTTGCTTTGGTTGCTGGAATTTTTGTTTTTTGATCTTTATGATTGTCATACCTGAAGGAGCAGGCTCAATTATTACAACTTAGAACTGGGTAATTTATAGTCCACCTTAATTTAGAATAGGATAGATTTTACTAGAATGTGTGCTGTGGAATTGTGTGATCATGAAATAGCAACCCCGGATTCAGAATAGCAGTCTTAATCATGTCTTCTCCATTGTTTTCAGTCGTGATGACACAGCCAGAAGTAGAGAGGCTGATTTCTTTATATGAAAGAATGTCGTCAAACATAGAGAAATTGACTGCGAATGTGAGTCGCCTGTCCACCAAAGTTGTGGCTCTGGAGGAAACCCAGAGAGATATATTGGAAAGGCTAAATGAAGGGTTTCATAGCCTTAAGGTGCCACAAAAACAGCAGGGTGTTGAACTGCCATTCAACATCCCTGTAGGAAGCTGGCTTCATTTTCAGGAAGTGATGGACAGTTTGAAAGACGGTGACGTGAAGGAAGAGCTGGTTGGTTTTTGTTACTTTTATGTTTCTTCCTGTGATTTACAAACATTAATGCTAATATTTTTTGCATAGGTTCGAGGTTTAAGCAGAGTAGGGGGCAAAGATTTAACGGCAGTGGTAAATGCAGTACTCTCAAAACTCCTGACAAATAATTTTGCAGAAAAGTGCAGCTGGAAGGGCCAGAGGGGTGATAAATATGCATTGGAGAAGAGTGCCCTTCTTGATGTAGTGCATGGTAAGAATTAGAATTTCATTTTTAATTAGTACTTTAGATGCAACTTGAGTTGTGTGGTTACGTTTTTCATAGAAAAGTAGTGCTCAGAGTGACTTTGTTGCACTATGGGTGTATGTAAACAGAGTATATACGTTTCCCTTTTATTTAAGAATTTCACGATATAGATCTCATTATTACTACATTCTCTAAAACATATCCTTCATTTTAATGGTAATTACATTTTATTTGATTCCATTTTCAATTTAGGGTATTAAACTGTTGCAACGACAGTATTTACATAATGAAACTAATTATTGTGGGTCACATGGATTATGTAATGATGAAAAGTTGGTGGCTTCTGCATTTCTCTGGCATTAAGCTCATTATTATGAATTTCCTTCCATTTCAGGTGCAGTTCTGAACCATGTAGGTTTGGAAAGCACCACGGAGGACAGAGTAAAAGAGAAAATCCAGAACTGGTTAAAACAAGCCAGCCGTAGGCTGGGCAAAGGGGGAGCACCAGTTCTTGATACCATGACAATTGACCAGTGTTCACCAAATTTTGTTTTCTAATAAAGCTTAATTATGTACTGACTTAATTTATATTTATCTACTCCCCTCTCTTAGCTAATGAGTTTGAAAAAAGTTATTTCGATTTGAATGGTTGCCAAAGTTAACTTGTCGGTTCCATTTCTTTGCATCTCCAAGGATTTTTGTGTAACTGCCATGGGAGGTAAATTAAAAAGGGATGTCTTTTTGGAGGTTGTCACCGAGTATAACTATTCTGTAATGGGTCACAAGTGTTTGCCAAATTTTGTTAGGAATTAATTTGTGTTCTTTATGCATTACTCGAATGCTCAAGTGGTTCTGTAGGAAGTACTGAAAACAACTAATATTAAAAGGGATGGGAAAAGCGATTTGAACGACGCGCTTAAATAATTTTCGAGATTCCCGCTGCGATGCTGGCGACATCTAGCGGTTGAGTCTGAACCTGTACACCGGTGGCGCCGCGAACGGTAGGTTTTGTAACTACTTCGTGATCTCGTACATGGGACACGAGCCTAACACGTAATGGGGCGATTATGGTACCGAAAGTCTACCAGTCCTACACGTATTTGTCCGGTATTCGTACGAGTTTGGTCTGGTGCCAACTACGAAGCTGAAACGTAACTGGCACCAATTCGCAACGAGCCGTGCTGTATGGGTAGGTATGGCATTAATCCTATTTTGCAAAATATTTGGAGGAATACTCGCATGATTAGTGAAAACGTTCTGGTGTAGTGATAATGAGGATTGACAGAAGAATATTCGGTGCGCTGCTGGTAAAATAACCGACTACGGTGATACTTAGTGTTGGTGGTGGACCCTGATTGAAGCAAGACTCATCGGAAGATAAATGACTGAAAATGTCCATAAATACTTATGACCGCAAATTATTTGTTATCGTATTGTGTATGAGAGTGGTTTCTTTAATAAATTCTATGAACCGCATACATTCAAATGATTATTTAACCTACCACGAATACGTGTTAAATTATATTGGTGAACTGATTGGACTGCATCAAATTAATTGCGCGAGATATCTTGGATAGTGAAATGGAATCCACGTAGCGAGTAAGACATCTTTTTTTTTATGTAGCAGTGTCATTATTTAATTATTCATGCAATGGAGCATAAATTACGTAATGAATGCGTATGCCTTGACTAGGCCAAGTAACTTTCAACGACGACAAATGTCTTTATTTCATACTGGGCACGCTCGGAGTTTCATTCAGCAAGCTTGCCGTTGAAACTATATCATATGAGAAAGAGAAACGGACTGAAAATGAACTATTAAGTGAGAAAAATGAATCTTATAACGTGTTACGGCACGACACTTCGCGGCAATATCACAGGCGTAATCAGAGTATTAAGCAGTCGCACGCATTTGTCGAGATTTATTTTGCATCATAAAAGTGGTAGGGCCCTAATTATACCGTAGCCTTGATCCTATGCGTCATTATTATTCGTTACCGATCATTTTTTTTGAGGACCCAGGCATTAAAATCCGCCATTTTTACATATCGTGTATTACCGTTACCTTAGCACAAATTTTCTCTACCACACAGTTAGTGCCAACATACTTGGTGGATTCAAAGCTTGGCCACTATTGACGCGGCGGAAGTTGCCCACAGACTTTTGCAAATGACTGTACATTTGCGTGAATGGTTTCAGCGCAACTTGTGCGAATGCATGAACCAAATAGAACAGGTTCTATTTTCTGTTCACGCATTCATTCATTTGTACATTTTGGGGTGGTTACACGGTGCATTTTCGCGTTCATTCTCGCGCTCATGTTTTTACACATTAACTCGTACGTGTTAATGTATCGTGTAACCAGGCCTTAAGAGTGTGTGTGGGAGATAAGGAGAGTTGAGCTAACCGGACGGAAGGTAAATAAGGTAACCGGGGTTAGGGTTACAATATCTACGAGCCATGTGTCGTCAGGCTTATATCCTAAAAAATTCACAGCTTATATCTACGTGCAGCGTTTATTTCTCTAAATGTGAGTAGCATATCGAGGCTTGTTTATGCAACTTAATGATTGATGTTACTGAAGTTTTTTGAGAGTCGTAAGAATCAATACTTCGACGATATAAGTCAATCACTTCAAATTTCTGCTTTCCAGGAAGAAAACCGCTCGGTTCTTCATCAAGAATGCGACATCAATGCTATTCCTTCAAGTAAATTAAGTCTGCCATTCGGCTTTTCGATTCCAATTTATCTGGCTGCAGGACACTGATGGCATCCAAATATTTCATGGGAGACCCAGCCCTCAGGCTATTATTTTTGAAAGAAAACCCAATCCGTATATTTCCGTAATTAAGGAGGAACCTCATCGTATATCAGCGAGAAGGTCTCGTGAAGACGTTAGGGCTGCTCAAGTTGACTCACCCTTCAAATACCGTTTAAGTGGTTAGTCAGAAGCTCAATTGATCACTTTCCAAGTGGTTCGTCTCTACTTGGAGTAAAAGTATCAACAGGCACGACCATAATTTCGTAGCTTGGTTCCATGGTTCGTCTGCAATTTGCCGCAAAAGATTGTTCTGAGCGGTAGAAAGCAAAGATTATAATACACAGGTAGAAAGTGCGAAAGGTTTAGTTTTTGATATCGATCCCCACATTGCGATGTAAAGTATCTTTGTACAATTGTAAAATTGCAGTAGAAACGTTATATTTAGTGGTTACGGCTGAGTTAGAGTAGATGCTGAGGATGTGCCTGCGCACCTTTTCTCGCGATTCACTGGGGGCAGATGTATTGACGACGCAATGTCGCCGAAGGCATGCCTAGACTGGTGCCTTGTAACAGATATGTTAGCTTGAATGAACCCCTCCCCTTCGTTAGCCGCCATAGGTTTTTAGGCGACCCTTCTTTCTCGGCTTCAACTATGTAGTATTGACCACATGATGTCACCGAGTAAGGCATACGAGCCCTCCAGAACATTGGCTGCGCGTGGTTTCGTGTTTTCTCGGCTGAGGGTGCGACCCTAAACTTTAGCGGTCAAGGTCCGTCTTGTTAGCGGTCACTCCCCTCAGCCCCGCTTCTGTTTGGATTTATTCGTCAGGGCCTATTCATTGCATCCTATTCGTCTTTTGGGAAACCTTTGCGTCCTAATACGGATAGGTCGACATTCGCCAAAAATTAACGAAAAAAATTAACTGAAGTTAGTTTTGCATCAGTAAATGCATAATTTTAACGATTGAAAGACAAAGTAAACTCTTCTATAAATTAACGATTATATAAAACAGTCAACTACATTAACGATTAATTTTAATCGTTAATCCCAACTATGGAAGGGAGGGACGTACGGCAACGGTTATCTAGTGAATAGTCCAAACTGAGTTAAATGAATGTGAAGTCACCTAGGTTTTATGGATTTCAAAAAATGCATAAAAAAGACCACACTATTAGGCCCATCGTGTCCAGCGTCTCTACCACCAATCACTTTCTGTCATTCAAGCTAAATGATTTGATTAAATACCATGCTAAGTTTTCCCCCAAATACAGCATCAAAATTCCTACGAATTTGTGAACTTACTCTCCCAAAAAGTGTAATAAAAAATGTACATATTACTGTCATTTGACGTTATCAACTTATTTTCCAGGGTTCCCAAAACTGAAGCGATAAGCTCAACGGAAGCCACCCTCATCAAATCAGGACCCAGTCAAAATTTGTGCATTTCAAAATAGTTTCCTTTTTAATGGGAAATATTACCAACAGACGGGCTAGCTATGGGTTCCCCTCTCTCCCCCATCTTAGCTGTTATTTAAATTAATAATTTTGAAAACGAGTTTTTCTCCTTCAAACATCTACCGACTACCAACACTCTATTGGCATTGATACGTGATGATGTGTTTTGTGAGTAGACCGGGACAACTAAACTGCTTTCTGGCGTGCTTAATTTACAGGATAAGCAAATTAAATTCACAATGGAAGTGGAGAGTGAAGGAAAGCTAAACTTTCTTGACTTAGAAAATAAAATCCACCACCAACGTTTCGATTTTGCGATCTGTGGAAACCAGTGCTAACCCGACGCCACCATTCATGAAAGCTCCGAGCATAGCTTTCACCAGAGAACGGCGGCCCTCCACTCCATGATCGACCAGCTATGTCACATCCTGATGTCAGAGGCTAATACAAAGAAAGAAATTCTCACCATAAAGGAAATAGCTGTTAACAAAGGTTACTCCGCCAAATTAATGTAAACCTCATAATGGAGAAAACGGGCCTAAATGGCACGAGAACTGGCAAACCGTACATCCAGCAGAGTTCCTTTTTTTAGGCAACTCGTCCTAATACAGCGGCTACTCACTCAGGACACTATAAGAGCAGCCTTCTACAACAAAATCACCGTTGAAAATTTACTCGGATCCACGAAAGACAAAGAGAAGATAGACCAACAAAGCGGAGCATGAATACTAGAGTACTCGGACTGCCAAGCCATCGGCCAAACGGAGAAATTTCGCTACCAGAGCAGCATTACCGATCCCGCTTCATCAATAGGAAGGAGACCTCCAATTTCGCCAAGCATTTGCTGGAAAAAGGTCACAATAGCGAATTCATCCCAAAGGTACTGCATCTCGAAAGGAAGGGATGCAGATTAGACGCAGATTTTACGTCATCTCACTTCACAACTCGTTAATAATCATTTGTATCCCTCTCGTTCCTCCCTCCTGCAATTTCCCCATTCTGTCCATTACCCATTCACTGAGGTACCCGATGCCGTACGTCTCGTTTCCCTCCCCTCCACCCACCTCTTAACTCCCCCATCACGTTTACTTGTCTTGCCGTCCATCTTCTTTCCACCCCTCCTCCCCCCTTTTCCAACAATTTTGTTGAGCTATATATACTGGAAATTGTGTTTAATGTAAACCTGGTGATGTAGCCTTGCTTCGAAATCATGGTCTTGCCTAATAAACGTCTATGTGGAAAATGCAGTGTTGATACTGATATTTCTAGTATGATTGACTTCCTCAAAGGCTGAAGACATTTAGCGTCCTGAGACAGTGAAAATTTTAGCAGTATCGCTGGAAGTTTCATAACCGAAGAACGTGCACAAATGTGATCGTAGTTTTTGTTGCAGGCCCTCGACAACCACCTTACCCGTTCAACAGCACGATCGAGAAGAACCTCATTACGTAACTGTATTTTGCTACCCTTTCGTTAGAATATTTCGAGTATGCTAGGTTTTTGTAATTTATTTAGGAAAAACATTATATACGTTTTCCACCATTCCTCTGCCTGAAAAACGTTAAAAACGGGCCTTTTTCCAAGTCGCCAATCTTTAATGCGTAGCTGCTTCACCGCTTGAAATTCCGTGTTAAATGTTTTTTTAGAAATAAAACCCTAAATAATTTTACGAGGTTTACGAGGAACGTAGACCGCAATGCTCTATGCCGTTTTCTCCTTTAAGAGTTTATCGGCTCGATAACGCAAGCATTCTCGCTATTGCATCGTGCTACTCCGGAAAGAGTTCCCCGCATCGCAGTAATTTAACCAGTGCTGTCTCCTGCCCTCCCTCCACCCTCCGTAACGTTTGCATAAAAGATCCCTCGTTAAATCCACTTTACTCGGCTGGGCACTTATCCCCAGCTTCGAGAGAGTTCCATTGTCTGTGTCCTTCCCACTTGAGATATGTATGCCTGTGTTGCGTGATCGGCTGTTACGTAATCGTTATCGAGGCATGGAAGTGCATCTCATCTACCTGGAGAAAACCTCAGGAAGGAGAAAACAGCAGTCGTGGTGTATTAACTCAGATTGGACAATTTTTATTGTCGCTTTATTTTATATGTAAAATAGTTTCCCACCGTTGGGATGATTAAATTACAAGATATATTTCGAATACGTCACACTACGACACTCATCTCCTCTTGATAAAAAGTATTGAAACTAAATTTTTTCGCCATCTAGTACCAGATTCGTTTATTGTATTGTCTCCGCCGCTAGAAAAATTTGTATTGCTGTATTGAGTCTGTAACTTTTTCACCTCAAGTAATATTTATATATTGTAAGCCCACATTCTTATCAGTGTTATATGGAATTCGGCTCTATGAGGGTGGTATAAATGTAGCCCGCACAATATAAATTCAGCGATATTCCCTGCAGCCACAAAATGAACCGACATAAATGTCTCTCGGCCACCTTATGTCATTAAACGTTGTCCGTGAACGACGCATTGGTTCGCTAATGTGCGAATGGAGCATGAGGTGGAGAGGAAAGGAAGCCTACCAATGGAAGGGATGTGTTTTTCATTCTCAGACCCCACCTCGCCCCTTTATTAAGAGTGTTTTCGCTATTCCGTCTGTGTGCTCTAGTCGTGCCTAATATGTTTGTGTGCAATTTGTGCTGCTCGTGATACTGTGTGTTACTTTGTCCCAGCATCTTCCGCAAGAGAGGTGTCCATCCATGTATTACGTAACGCTGATTTTCCGCTTTCTTTTATACCACCCCCTTTCCTTACAATATCCCTCATTCTCAAAAGACGCCCTACCCCATAAATTACGTAACGCTGCCAATTAACCCATATTTTTCTTGAATGATTAATCAGACATTATTTATAATTACTTTATTTATTTCAATGCTATTTTTTTCACTAATAATTGTAGCTAAAACAAAAGCAAATTTTCCAACTATTTTCCTCCCAACCTCCTGGAGAGCTGGACCCCTCCCCCACTTTTTTCTGTAGTGCATTATAACAGTCCCCCTCTCCCCGTTGGCATTATGTAATAAAGGACGGCTTCTAAATGCAGTGACAGCACCTAGGAGAGCTCCTTATCCTCTGTGTCTGTGTTATGCTCAACACAACAAATTAAATGGCCCATAACCCTCCAAGGCCAGAATTATTTTTTTGTTATAATTTTAAATTTTCATTCATATTAAGCTTTGTGAGCATCTGAAAACAATACCTACCTATGAAATTATATGTCCAAAATATTATTAAATACTCTTTTAATAATATTATTAAATACTAAATAATATTTGCTGATATTATTATTAATTACTGAGATACAGGGTGATGCCAAATGGCATCGCGCGGCCTATATATGGTCAAAATCTCCTAGACTTCCATAGTAATATCATCTAAGTTTGTTTTCCAATTCATTTCTTTCAATAGGAAATTATGATTTCATGCATATTTATTGGGGGCTAATGTAAATTGTCTTTTTTTGTTGAAAATACTTATTCAAGTGAGTGAAAACCTAGAAAGTATGGAATACAAAGTCCAACATTGCAATTACTACAATCTACTACTTGCTTCAGAACTGCAGAATTCTGCTGCACTTCGATGTCTGCTGCTGTTCACTGTAGGTCTAAGAAAATTGTTAAGTCTATCAAAGTGTACATATGCTGTTTATAACTCGGCTAGATTCACTACAATCCAGTATGGCATTAGACTGCCCTGCGACTTTCATTGGTGTTCCGCATTGGGTAAGAAAAGTCAGAACTATTTCACGGTGGAAATCTGTCAGTGGTAAATCACTTCCTGATTTTCTATGGAGTATCCACGCATTGTGGATGAATACTCTATTAGACATGTAAAAATAGGCCACCACCGCTTTTTTCTTGAATATTTATCCTGCTTGGTTACATTTTCATTCATGCGATCAGTCCCATCCATATATTTGTTGCATGGAGAAAATAAGGCTGGCCGAGGGGCTGGAATTTTCTTTTTGGCTTCTGAGGAATATCTGAGAGTATTTTATACGCGATTGACACTGTGACATGTGGACATCATGGTAACTACATAATTATTGACCTAACTTGTGATGATTAAATTTTCCCTCTTTGCTAAACCAATGCTGAAATGTGCCGTGCTTATTTTTCTTCATATTAGATGAAGATTTTCTTCTCATTAGATGAATCGGACAATATTTTGGGTTTTTATTTTGCCTCAACATGCCCGTTGCACCATAGCCCAGTTCTTTTTCAAGCAGAGTAGAAAATGTATTTCTAGAAATGTACTATAGAGCCATCATGGGTATTTAGGCATCATACCTTGCATTCGAATCTTATTGGCTTTCCCCACAAGAAAAGCTTACATTCATGATGGCAGTAAAAAGGAATCATGCTTTTGTCATATGCAAGGCATTGCTGTGGTCTGAATCGTGATAAAAACTTTTTTAGAATTCCCTTGAATGGACGCAATTTTCACAATTTGTCATTTACATTCATTTCAGTATTGCCTGCACAGTGAGCAAATTTCATTATTTACACAAATCGGTCCCTATGCATTGCATTCTCCACCAACTCGTTTCTCACATCAGTAGATTTTTCCCAAGAATGATTTTTTCCCTTTAAAGCATTGTATTTACTTTGTAATAAAATGGCGATGAAATCTTTCATTTCATATCCAGTTGTTCATCTTCCCCGGCAATCTCGAGAAGCTCAAGAATTTCTTTTAGCATCAAATCCCTGATAAAATATTAGTCATTAGAAAGAGAAAGGCATGTTCAATGTATTTAATAGCTGAATATAATTAAATGTTTAGATTATACCACTTAGTTTATTGTATTTGAAAATTGCCAAAATAGTTTTATAGGAAGTGACTAGAGTTACAAATGAATACATATGCAATCATTTTGGCTTAGTGATGCCATATGGCATCAGAGAAATTTATGAAAGAATAATTGAGATAAATGGAAGTATTATTTCAACAAAATAGTTAATATGGAAAGAATATTGTCCACAGAACATTATATCCAAATAAATATGCATAAACTATTGTTTGATTGTATTTTATAATGAAATTACAATGTCCTCTCTCCCATTTCCTCCGCTACAAAAATTGATGTAACTTCACTCCTCAATTGCTACAGAACTACTGAAAGAAAAGTTGCCAAAACCACACTTGACGTTCCACGATACCATTCAAACAAATAAAAATTTGCATTGTTGTCATCAAGCTCTCCTACTCTGAGAAACAAAGTTTGATAATAACAGGTGTCGGATGATGCCATATGCCACCTGTAGTCTGTAGAGGGTTAATGTGTAGAGTAAGACTTCGGGATGTGTTTTCAATAGGCATGACATTACTTTGTCTCCTCCAATAAGATTTTATCAATCATTGAGTTTCCACAGACTAGTACCATAGGGCTGAAACGATTAGGAGTTATCAAATGAATTGTAGGTAATAAAGTGTTCAAGGGGAAATTAGAAGTTGCATGTTGTTTTGTACAGTTGAGATCTCACTAGCCTACAAGAATTTGCATGAAGCATTTCAGATCTAAGAATTAAAGATTTAATTCAGGAACTGAATAAGGCACAAAGGAAAGCAGCACAATTTGTGACAAATTTTTATGAACAGAACAGAGAGTGGCACTCGGTTATTGAAAGCACTAGGTTGGGAAACCCTTTAGCCTATAAGTTTATTCATAAGATTAATGTTACATGAAACATTTTAATCACATTCAAGTTCAAGACTGCCGCTGCAGACATATTTCTACCTACACACTACATCAGCAGGATAGACCAAGTGGTAAATAAAGATAGATTAAATGTAGGACTGAAGAATACAAGAATTTTTTTACCTTGCACAGTACCTGCTTAGTACAATCCTACTATGCTTAGTAATCCTGAAATTTAAAGCCTAAATCCTCTGAAAAATGCAAATCGCACTTCGTATTTATTTCTCAAAGATTTTTAGTATTCTCTTCTATTTTCCCGAAGTCATTTCCAAGGCTAATGACCTACCACACGATCAGCCCTTCCAGTGGCTTGCAGGGTGACCCATAGATACACATTTTATTAGTAAAAAATCAGGCATGATGTGAAAGAATATGAACATAAAACTGTCAGTGTTAAATGCAGTCATCACTAGAAGAACATTTTAATTCGACTTAAACATCAAAGAACTAGTACATCATCATCTAGTGGAGAAACCAGACAAGGCTCATCCATATCTTATGTGGCACTTCTTTTCCACTCCCCCCTCCTGTAATTCTCCCTAGCATTCCCTATCCCCTAAATTACATAACACTCAATGAATCTTCTCTTTTTTAATGGTGAAAGAAAATTACCTCTTTGTTTTTCAATGCTATTCTCTATTCAATAATTGTGTTTTATTCATATTTATTGTACAAGGATCATCATTATAATTTGAGGAAAGGCTGAATTTTTAATGCATCTTTCTCCCAGCATAAGATAAGGTTCTATCAACCTCCCTATGGATCAAGTATGCGCATGTTTGGCTTCCACCACCATTAGCATTACGTAATTTATCAATGGTCCCTAATGTATAATATGAGAAAGGATGGGAGTATGGAAATGTAAATAGAAGGAAGGAGGCAGAAGTTTCTGGTTAAAAATCAGGGGTGAAGGTTTTTGAAGGAGGGGTGCATTTGGAGTGAGATGGGGGGTCACAGAGCAAAGAAAAAATTGCATTGTCACAGTTGAAGTCCACTCTCATCAGGCCTCCTCTAAAACAGTGTCTTTAAAGGAATCCATTACCACAGTAATAGGGTGTGGTTGCCGTAGGGCAGGTTGGTCCACACAGGCTGACTGTCTATACAGCTATAGAGCTGGATTGGTAGGTAAGGAATATGTACCCTCTTACCTGGATGTGGTCAGTCCATCTACACAGCAAACTGTCCTTTAGCCACGGTGATGGTTCATTGCTTGCAGGGTGCTATGGTCACTAGTACAGTATGATGTAATAATTAGGAAAGTGGAGACTTTGGGTACTGTCCCTCCAAAATAATCTTTGACATTTTCTTCTAAAGGCCGTTGTACAGGGTACAATTTCTTGAACCATAAATTGAACGGCGAGATTTGACCAAGAAATTGTTCAAGAAGTTAGTTCACGGTCGTACACGATCAAAGATTTTCATGCAATTTGTGCACTAATAACATGCGCAGATATCGTTTTCTGTCGAACAGCTGAATTGTGATATCCTATGACAATATTATTTTGAAAATACTGCTATAGTTACTGGGTTACAATGATTTGCTACCATTAATCCTAGCATTAATGAAATGAAATTATACTATTGGTTACTTACAGTCTTTCATCGGCTCATGAAACCCATCATTTATTCTCCAAACATCATGTTTTTGCTTTTTGCATATATTTATTTGTGGTTCAATAACGTCACCTTAATTTCATTGAGGTTTAAAATTTAACAGTGTCCAACTCATCTTTTGAGAAATAGAAAACTTCCAACGTGACCAACGAATTTCACAATATGGAAGCAACAAAGAATATCATAATGTGGAAGCAACAAAGAATATCATGATATGTACAACAAAAATGGAAGTTTTGCCACGCTAAGAGGAATAAAAGTGATCGCAAACACAGAACACCAACCTTACGAACACTAAACGAACGCTATGGAGTGGATCTTGGACGGTTTCATCCAATAATATAGAGCATGATCTAATTTCTTGTACAAGAAATTGTAAATTGTACGATCACCTCGTACACGATACAATTTGCACATTGTACAAGTTCTTGTACAAAAAATTGTACCACGTACAACGGCCTTAATAGTTTCCATGAGATCATAATAAACACATGATTGAAATCTATGGATAAAATGAAGATGCCACAACAGCCCTCTCTCTCCTTCCAATCTGCCTCGCAAACCTTAGGTCTCAGGTTCGAATTGTGCATGGGTGGGTTTTTCTCCACCTAGGGTATGGATGTACGTGTACTCTCATTGAGTAGTACACTCATGTATTGCACTACATAATGTAGTGGAGGAAATGTTTATGGGAAAGGTATTTGGTATCTTAATGTGGAATATAAATGAAATCTGATTAGCTTGTCTACACTGAGAAAGCCAGTTCAAAACCAGAAATATTCAAACTCCATATGAATGGCAGAAGGTTTTACACATTGAAGAAATAGATGTATATTTGAGGTTTAGATTCACAAGAGCTTCCTGGAGTTAAAATGATGAATATTTCCTCACCCACTAGCCAGTCAAAGTTCCAAAGATATAGTAAATTATGTAACGATATTTTCCATTTTTTTCATTCATTGATCCCTTTGAATCACCTATTTTTCTCCGTGGAAACTAATGAAATTACACGGTAAGTAAATTTTTTGTTGGCATACAGCTTGCTTATTTTCTATGTAGTTATCAACCCAAAAGAAAATTAGTTCATATTGCAATTGGTTGAGGACGAATGTCGTTTTTATTACGTTAATATTCTGCAGAATTAGAATGTGTTGATAAACAAGAATGTTATGTGGAGGAATATCAAACATTCAAATTGACATTTTAGCATATTCTCTACACATTTTATTTGTAAATACAGGAAACTGGATTATGGAACTGGATATAAAAGGAACAAATACTCACAGAGGGAATACACCTATAAAAAGCAAGTTAAACTTTCCTTCTAAAATACTGATGATTCCCAAATTAGATACTTGAGTTCCAGTGCTAAAAAAGTAGTCAGGCAAGGATGCTTCGAAGCTTTTTCAAAATTTTTAGTTCATGCTTCTATATTAGTCAATTTTTGAATAATAATTATAAAAAATTTCTTCCAATAGACCAGGAGACCTCATTTCAGTCAAGCCTGCAAATGAATCTTTTAAATTTACTTTATCTGTGAATAAAAAAAGCACAGCATGATGCAGTATTTTCCATAGAACCTTCAGTGCTTAGACAACTTAAACCTTGGGTTTAAATTTGGGCGATGCCACTTTTCAGATAATATTTCTGATGTGGCTTTTCCTTAATGAAAACTTTGCAGAAAATGGCTGCCCCGAATGTGTTCATTTTACACATGTTTAGGCTTAGAAAATTAACAGACCAGTCTCCTCATCTCTAGACCCAGCCATTGAGTTCATTGCCAATTGAGATATTTGACTTGGGTACTCGGTCCTATTTGCTTCCTGCTAGTCTTTGTTTGTATTGACTCACTTGCTCATTCCGTGAACAGCTATCTTTGGAAGCAGGTAGGTGGCAGTGTTTCTGATGGGCAGTCACTCAATTTAGTGCATTATCCTGATTTTTTCATGTATATTTAAATGTGGGATTGGCCATGTGTACAAGAAAGTTATTTCACTAGAAATCAGATTTTGGGTCCATCTGTTATATTCACAAACTTAATAGGTATCAATTTCGGGTCAGAGTGAATAACCCTAAGAAGGATAAAATACACTTGAAAATGTCTATCGGTTTTCATTGAGTTTTCCAGCATTATTGCCCAGGTTCTGGGTGAGAATTGTGTATGCTATAAGCTCATCTGTTTAAATTCAAGAGTTCAAGTTTAGTACTTATTTCGGAAATGGAGGGCAACACTTGCTCATAAGACATAATGTGTAGTTGTGTACAAGAGATTGATGGATTGGATAATAAAGGTTGTTAACCATTCCGCCTTTTAATATTGTAATTATAGATTTGTAAGAGGAACACCAATATAAAAACAAATAATGCCACAAGAGAATGTGTGAAGAATTTAAGAGCCAAGTTCGAAAAAGTGAATGTATTGGTAGGTTTTAGATTCTAGAACTTTAGTAGATGTCTCTCTTGTGGATTTCATATACATGTGTATTATAATTATTGATAACATGAGGGTAATTTGAAAGATATATATTTTATTTGTAGCCTAGGATTCCTCAGGTTCTTCAAAATTACAAAAAAATTTCCATTGCACATTGTGAATCACTTCAGAGATGGTTTAGTCAAAAGTTAATGGTGCACTTTCACATTTTTCACAAATACATCCAGAGCAGCTAAAATGCCAGAACACCTTTTTTGAATCAACAATATGAATGAATAAATATTTTAAACGTGAACATTTTTAAAACTGGTTCTAGCTCACGAGTAGCTTGCCTGCAAGCTTTTCCTCTTCATTCTGGCAGTGCCTGGAAAATGATCCAAAACCAAAGCAGCATTACAATCAACCACATCCTAATTCATTAGTTCAGTAATCAGGGCAACCTGACTGTTACATCAAAGCACCCAAAATTTTGTGTCATAGCTTTCCATGAATAACCTGACTAAAATACTATGAATAACATGAATTATACTTTCCATAACATGAGAAATATGACACCAGGAATGATACTGGGATTACAGTAATGGAGAAGTAACAGTAGAATAGATAATAGACAACAGAATAGATTTTTCATGAATAAAAACAAGGAAATTATATTATGCAATAAGAGAGTTGGAAGAAGGGACTATTTAGTCTCTATCTCATCCCAAATAAATATGTAATTTTTGTTGTTATAGCTTCTGGAACAGCTAAAATCCATTTATTTTGCTTAAAAATGTAAGCTTTTTGTATGTGTATTAATATTTTTTGTATGTGGGCAGTATTCATGAGAAAACTTTTTTCATTTTTGAATTCTCTTGATTTTTCATAAAATCCCAATACAAGAAAAAAACAATCCATTTCTTCAGCGTAACAATTTCAAGAAGGAATCATAAGTAGACTCCATTTTCAGAAAAGATATCTACATGACCAAATCATTCATGTTGAATCCTATCACCATTACTAGCAAAAATTGGCAGTATTCCTGTCGCCCAAGAACCTAACTTATTTTCAATACCCCCTTTTTCTCCAGCAAAGATCAAAACAGAAAAATTGTGAAATAAATATCAATTAATACCAGTTACCATCCCCTATTTATTTGCCATGCTATATTTATGTATTTAGAGAAGGTGGAAAAAACAGTAGTCAAAGCCATCTACATAACATTCCCAACTTTGTATATAAAGTAGAATCTTATGTATGTATGTTAATATGTTTGCCTAAAACTTGAGAACCAAATATTGCAGAACTTTGAAACTTTAAGGTATATTAAGTGGGCAGACAATAGGCTACTTTTCTCATAACTAATGGTCCTCAGTTTCACCCCAGTCAAGTCAAAAGCATCCCAATAAATACATGTAAATGTCTTTCTTACAGAGTTCAGCCACTTTTTCACCTGAAAATTATAATTAGAAATACCTACTGCACATACTTGAGACACATACCAGCAGAAATATAATTTGGTATATATATATATATTCTTTTTTTGTTCTTCTGTAATGTTGAATTTTGTAATCTGACAACATCCATTATTCAAATTGTAATGGTTCTATTTTTTGTCACTTGTGTCGCCTCTTATTCTTTATTCATATGTTTTTTCTGTACTTCCGGTATGTTTTCATGTAACATGTGAGCATGTGACTGTTCGTTATTAAACATGTGTGATTATCGTGTTATATCCTGCGTTTATTTTCGCTAATCCAGTCCAAATATTAACAGGTTATGGGCCCAGGACGTGTAGCGAGATGCGTAAGATATTTTGTGAGTTTTATTTTCCGTGGCGGGTGTAAAAGTAGAACGCGCATAATGTGTTTTTAAGCGAAGTCCAAAAGTTGAGGTACGTTGATCGGGCGGGCATATCTGGTGTATCGGTTCTTTGTGCTTAAGAAGATATTTGATATGGGCCCATTAGGGAAACGTATTACTCCGGCGCCAATCGAACGGCTCCGAGGAATGGAGGACTATAGTAACTGGAAGTTCGCGATGCAGTTAGTCTTGCAAAGCGAGAAGTTATGGAAGTACGTCACCGGGGAAGCGTATCAAGGTGAGGCAGCCAGCCAAGCCAGTGCGGAGTTAGACACAGACGCGTTAACCATCGTTTGCCTACATGTGGAAACGCACATTTATCCGCACGTGAGGAACGCGAAAACTGTCAAGGAAGCGTGGGAGAACTTGGCTAAAGTGTTCGAGGACAAGGGTGTGAATCGACGTATTGGCCTCCTTGATCTCCTCCTCGAGGAAAAATTGGAGAAGCACAAAAGTATGCACGAGTACGTAACATCGATTATGTCCACAACGCAGAAGCTGGCGGACATCGACAAGGCAGTAGATGACGACTTGATTGCCGTCGTCATGCTCCGCGGTTTGCCGGAGACGTACAGGCCATTGCGAATGGCTTTGGAGAATTCCGGGGCCACCATTACTTCAGAGTTGGTGCGTACGAGACTTCTACAGGAGGACCTAAAGAACTTCAGCGACGAAAGTGAGGGTACGTCTGCCTTGCTTGCCAAAGGTGGTTGCAGCAGTAAGGCCGGTGCATTTTCGGCTGGAGGGCAGGAGTCGAAGAAGAGGTTTAAATGCTTTCGATGCGGAGAGAAAGGCCATTTTAAATCAGAATGTCCTTTGTCTGCAGAAGGCAAGCAGCCATCCAAGAAACCAGGATCCAAGAATGGGAAGAAATCCGGTAACTGGGGGTTTCTGACAGCGCTGGGTGTCTCAGCGTTAAATTCTACGGACTGGTACATTGATTCAGGTGCCTCATCGCACATGACTATGCATAAAAACTGGTTGCATGATTTTGAATTAAGGGAAGGGGCTAAGTTTGATGTTAATTGTGCCAACAGTTCGTCAAAATTGACCAGTGCAGGGAAAGGGAAAGCATACATAAATATTAAAGATGGAAGTGTTAAATCCATATCTGATGTTAATTTTGTGCCTAACCTGTCTGCTAATCTCCTCTCTGTGTCAAAAATAGTGGAAAAGGGTTTTACGGTTGTATTTGATTCCACTGGTTGCAATGTTTATGTGGAGTCTGAGTGTGGTGTTCGGGGTAGCCCAGTCATCTCAGGGTCGGAGACTGGTGGAATCTACAGGATGGATGATGTTAAACCTGTTCTAGCGCAGACTGCCTTAGCAGCAGTGGAGGATGTTTCCCAGATGGTATGGCATAGACGACTTGGTCACCTAAATTCTAAAGGGATGTTACAGTTGAAAAAAGGTAAAGTGCATGGTATTGATTTTGATGTAGTAGATTGTGAAAAATCTTGTTCATCTTGTATCAAAGGTAAGCAGCATAGACTGCCTTTCAACAAATCAGGTGGGACTAGGGCGTCCAATGCTCTGGGTCTAATTCATATGGACATTTGTGGGCCTATGCCGGAAAAATCTGTTGGTGGTGCAAGGTATATGTATGTATTGGTAGATGATTATTCTAGAAAGATCTTTGTCTATTTTTTACGTTCTAAGGACCAGACTTTTCAAAAGTTTAAAGAATTTAAAGCTTTGGTGGAAAATCAGATAGGGTCTAGGATTAAAACCATAAGATCTGATAATGGGACAGAATTTGCTAACAAGGGTTTCAAAGTATTTCTTGAAGAGCATGGCATAGAGCACCAGCTGAGTGTTCCATACACACCTGAGCAAAATGGGGTTGCGGAACGAGCTAATCGAACCTTGTGTGAAATGGCTCGTTGTATGCTACTTGATTCAGGGTTGCCCAAAAGCTTGTGGGCTGAGGCATGTGCTACTGCTGCATACATAAAGAATAGGGTACCTCACAGTACTTTGGAGGGCAAAATTCCTGAGGAAGTATGGTCAGGTAAGAGGGTTTATCTGGACCATCTTAGGGTTTTTGGATGCCCCGCTTATGCTCATGTTCCTAGCCACCTGAGGAGAAAATGGGATCCTAAATCTAAAGAGTATGCTTTTGTGGGATATTGTCTGGAAACTAAGGGCTACAGGTTAATTGATCCTAAGAAACCAGGGAAAATCACTAGGGCTAGGGATGTAATTTTTCTGGAAAATTCTAGCTACCAGGGTGAGCGAGAAAAGAACCTGGATATGGATAAAGATTTTAGTGAAGCCAATCAGTTTTCCGTGGGCTCTCTATGGAATTACTCACCTGGGGAAAAGGCAAATGAGAATGCCATTGAAAATTTATTCGTGGAAAATGAGCGGGAAGTAGAGCCTGATAGGCAACATATTGATTCTTCAATATCTAATGATAATGAGCAATGCTTGCCAGAGTCAGTTCCTGTTTCAAATTCAATGAATTCAGTTTTAGAATCAGATGGGGAAATTAAGGAGTCAAGTGAAAAAAGGTATCCCACTCGTGAGCGAAAGAAAAAGGAACACCCAGATTTTATCTCTTTCATTGCTAATCAGGAGCTTAGTGATCCAAGTGACCCTGTCACTGTGAAGGAAGCATTGTCTAGACCTGATAGTGGGGATTGGAGGAATGCAATGCAGGAGGAAATGTCATCCCTCCAGGAAAATAGTGCTTGGGAACTGGTTGAGCCACCTCCTAGAGCAAAAATTGTGGGTTGTAAGTGGGTATTCAAAATTAAAACCAGAGCTGATGGGATGCCTGAATATAAAGCGAGATTGGTAGCGAAAGGTTTCAGCCAGTCATATGGGGTGGATTATTTTGAGACTTTTTCTCCTGTTGTTAGGCGATCCACTATAAGAATCCTATTGGCTCTTGCTACAGAGATGGATTTAAAAATAGAGCATTTTGATGTAAAAACTGCTTTTTTACATGGAAAGTTGGATGAGGAGGTTTTCATGACACAGCCTGAGGGTTTTGTGATTCAGGGCTGTGATAAGTTGGTCTGTAAATTAGACAAGGCCATTTATGGCCTCAAGCAATCTTCTCGAACTTGGAACATGAAGGCTGATGAGGTGCTTAGGGATATTGGTTATTCCAAGTTGGATGAAGAGCCCTGTGTATATGTAAAAAGGGTGAATGAATCTATTGTAATTGTTGCCCTGTATGTAGACGATTTCTATGTATTTCATAACAATGAGAAAGAGAAAAACAGTTTGTTTGAACAGCTTGCGCTGAGATTCAAAATTAAGGATCTGGGTGAAGCTCAGAAATGCTTGGGTATGAGAATTAAAAGGGACACTAAACGTGGGTTGTTAATCCTTGATCAGGAACCTTTCATTAAGAGTGTTTTGACCAAATTTAATATGACCGATTGCAAAGCTGTTGCAACTCCAATGGGTGTTAATAGTATCAGTGATCTGTATGGTGACAACAAGAGGTCTTCAGAGGTACCATATCAGAATTTGATTGGTTGTCTGCTTTATCTGGCTACAAACACTCGCCCAGATATTGCACATATTACTAGTGTGTTGAGTCAGTTCAACCAGAACTATTGTGATGTTCATTGGCAATGTGCCAAACGTGTACTGAGGTACCTTAAGGGAACCATGAATCATGGATTAAGGTTTGGCAAGAGTGAATTAAAAGGTTTTGAGATCACTGGGTTTGTGGATGCAGACCATGCAGCTGATATATCAGATAGAAAGTCCTACACTGGATACATTTTTAAATTAGGGAATAGCCCAGTGTCATGGGAAAGCAAAAAACAACAAATTGTGACTTTGTCCTCAACTGAGGCCGAGTATGTTGGCCTTAGTGAAGCGTGCAAGGAGGCCATCTACCTCCAAAGGCTAGTGTCAAACATCATGAACAGGGAAAAGGACATGGTGAAAGTGTTTAGTAATAATGTGGAGGAAGTTGTGAATGTTTTTAATGATAATCAGAGTGCTATTAAACTAGCGGAAAATCCTGTGTTTCATGGACGCACTAAACACATAGACATTAAATTTCATTTTGTTCGGCAATGTGTACAAAATGGTCAGGTCAGAGTGATGTATATGCCTACAGATGACATGCCAGCTGATGTTCTTACTAAGGGGTTGGCAAAGAACAAACACAATAAGTGCTTAATTGGGTTCGGAATGTTGTCAGATTAAGGGGTTGTGTTGAATTTTGTAATCTGACAACATCCATTATTCAAATTGTAATGGTTCTATTTTTTGTCACTTGTGTCGCCTCTTATTCTTTATTCATATGTTTTTTCTGTACTTCCGGTATGTTTTCATGTAACATGTGAGCATGTGACTGTTCGTTATTAAACATGTGTGATTATCGTGTTATATCCTGCGTTTATTTTCGCTAATCCAGTCCAAATATTAACATGTAAACCTGAATTTCATTCTTTCCTGCTGTTATTAGTCTGTATTAATGAGTATTTATTTCATTTCCTCTGATTTTCAACATCAATAGTGACCCGTAAAGGTTAAATGGTAAAGTTTGAGATACTGAATTGGTATTCTAGGTTACGGGAAACTAAAAACATTGTTATGGGTACCGCCATAACTATGCTTCCTCATAAAGACTGACATTCTGGATCGAAAAAGATGTTGCATATATATGGTTTAACTTTTTAAAAATAACAAGTTTCAGCAAAAACATCTTTCAGACTGGGAATAAAACGACGGTACGGAAAAATTCAACTTTGTAAGATACATTAATTTAACATGTTAGGAGTAAGAATCTCTCCTGTTACATCACAACTACTCTATTATTTTCTACTTTTATCCATCCCATTGAGAATCAATGGGCACCTTCCGCTAGTACACAATAGAACAGGCAGATGTAGTAGTCCTTATTTTGGGTGACTTTACCCTGCAGTTCACCCAGCTCAATGCCCAATTCCCAAAGCTCAAAGTAGAGACAGTCTTGTATGACAATTGCAATTTAAGAACCCTCATTTCAAAAATGAAAGATTGATCCAAATTTTGGAAAGGAGCATCCTTTGTAGTGCTAAAGTAACTCGCTAGTGCTAGGCTGTATTTATTGACCAATTAGGTAAGAAATTCAAGGAACAATTGGAAGAGCATGATACATTCTTTAAGCATCAAAACTTAAATTCCAACTTTTCCATGCATCTCACTGATAATGACCACATGAGTGATTATTTCTAGAAATCTTACATTTTGAGAGGAAGGATTATGAAATTGCGAATGGCATTCTTTATTTTTCTGATTAATCTCTACTCAAACTCTCTCCCTTTAATTAACCCTCCACCTTCCAACAATCCCTAAACTCAAAGAGTTTTACCACCTACCATCTTCAACCAGACTGCATTTAGGTAACTGTATCCAGTGAGATGTAGTGGAAGGATATCATAATCCAACAATGTACTAGATGGCACTATTCCACAGACTTTAATAAATCATGCTAATGTGTCAGCTGCTAAGCCATTTTCAGCTAAGTGATAATGGCTTTGCAGCTGAAATGCATCGTGTGTTTCATTCAAGTCAGTGGAATATTGCTCTTTACTTCTTGTTTAAAGTTGACTTTGTATACGCTCAAACACCCACCATCCCCTGCAGATTGGTTTTCCAAAGCATCTACCTTAACCTCCTCCTCAACTGCCACCCAAATAATAAATTCCTCAATTACTAATTCTATTTTATAGTTAAATGTTTTCTGCATACCAGAAGATACCACTGTAATTGTCCAAGAAAGCATATTATCATTTCTTAAAAAAATAAAAGCATAAGTACACATAAAAGTTGAGGAAAACAGATCCTAAAAGAAAAATTTTCCACCAAGGAACAGAACCATATTATTTGCATAGGTCAATGATTCCCCCAATGCAGATTCACTCAATGTGGCATAATTGAGGAATGTAATCCCCCTGTTCGCTTTTCACTTTACTTCAAACTCATGGTCTTCACGAGACATGCCAAAATTAATAGTTCAGCATAACTAATGTCATAACTAGATGTTGCATAGATATTTCTAGTAGGTATTGCATTCATATTCAAAAGCAAAATGATACACTTACAATATAAAATTTGAAGTACATCTCATTGAAATTTAGAATTTCACTCAAAGGCAGCTTTTAAGGCACGATCAAGATCACTGCAGAGATCATCAGCATCTTCTAATCCAACTGAAACTCTGATTAAAGAATCAGTAATTCCCAACTCCTTTCTTCTTTCAGGAGGAACGGAGGCATGGGTCATAATACTCCTGCAAGACAAATTACATTTAAGTGGTCGACTGTTAAACCCTACAGACCCATTGAATACAAATATTTTTCAAGGTCCGCAGTTTAAATAAAATGCAGCTAATTTCATTTTATCCAGCTATCAGCTTATACAGTTGATCTGTACTATAAAATAAAGTAGAAAAATATAAATATTCCCCATCACTTAAATATGAAAATTTACCACACAAAAGCATCATCTTCCAAGCTTTATCACATACTTGTTCCAATCAAACCATTCAACTATGAGAAGGAAAGCTGGTTTTCATAAATAAATGATTTATTTCATAATATATATTGAATTTTTGATGCTTTAATATTTTCATTTAAAATATTTTTCATCCAAAAAGCACGGATTCAAAATATTCTATATTCAAAACTTGACTTGATTAATATAACTTCGAACTCGCATAATAGAATTAAAAATTTTAAAATATACTATCTGACATGCACATCCTTTCATGATGAAGGTGAAATGATGCAGTGCATATGATGATTCTGTAATTAAGCCCAATATTGTTTCTTGAAAACAATTCCATAATGTGATACGTATGCACTTCACTTAGTAGACTTCAAAATAAATGATGTAAATGTGAAAATCCAAGTTAGAAAATAGCATATTAAGATAAAACTACGGATAGGACATTCGAAACCCTCAAATAATGCCTCTTTCATCGAATCCCTAAATCCATTGAGTTTCACCTTGAATCCGAATCCTTAAAAATCTGAATCACTTACATCATCAGCAGATGAAAATCCTTGTGCTCTTTCAACTCAACTTTACCACCACCACCCATGATCATAATCGAAAGCATGGATAGAATCAATTCTCCGAGACCTGTTTGCATGATGGCACTCTATGTGATGCAGGCTGAAAGAGCACCTAAGAGCAATCATCCATGGTAGCATTAAGAAACCACCTTAGAGTTGCAGAACATATATCCTCCAGAGGTCCAGTTGGAGAACAATATTTTAATGGAAAAGGCACGGATAATAGCAAAAAAACCTCACTACAACCCAAGATTGATATGACACACAGTCGAAATAGAAAAGCCTCCATGGAACGTCAACCGTGACAATTCCATTAAACTCACTGCTGCACGGGAGAGAGACTTTCGTCTGCCATCCAAGGGAAAGTCCTCCAAAACACCCAGGATCCAGGCTGAGTCATCGCCTACTGACATGAGCGGGAAAATTGGCAATGAAAAACAATACCAAATAAGGCTAAGAATGCTGAGGGAGGGGGCACGTATCCCCAATAAATAGCTGAGACTTCCTCTTCGTTATTTTAACCCTGATGATACCCTGAAATATATGCAGCACCTTGAGTGTGCACAAGCTTGTGCTCATGTTGTCTGTCATTTGCTTCACAACGAAGACAAATTTTTCTGCTGAATGTTCCACCAAATGAGTCAACTGTAAATTTTCAACATTTCAGGCATACCCGTAAGTGGGCTTGTGGGTATCACTTTCCACTGCTTTTTTTGTTTTTCTTCCCCATATTACTCCGAGTTCAGGTCACTCCAGGAGTCAACTTTATGGCTAGGGAACATAAGTACAGAAGAAGCCCGTTATAGTGAGTACGGCATATAATCTCGCAATAACGAGTCATTGGCAATGTACACCAGAGACTCTGGTCAATGTACCATCGAAAGGCCCATGATTAACATGCAAAAGAAAACGGAAATAGCGAGGCTATTAGGTTCGGTATTACGAGCGATATTTCTTGAGAGTGATGCACTTCAAAGTACAAATTAACGCATGGTATTTATCTTTAGTAGCATTATTCGTCAACTACAACAATATTTGCGTAATCTCTTCATTATTAAAATCCAATGAAGTCCACGCACCGACGATATACGGCCGGCCCTGGTGTACCTTGCGCGCGCGCTCGCACTTTTTAGTTGCTATTTTGTTAATCCAAGTTCAAACGGAGACATAGGAGCGGAACGGGCGGAAGATGGACAAGCGGAAAAGCATTTAGTCAGTCACACAACAGCGGAGAGCGGTGGTGTGGGTTAGGAGCGGAGTGAAGCCCGCCTGTCCTTGTCGGCCAGTACGGGAGTAGTTGACGGACGAGGAGTTGATTTTTTCGGTGAGAAAAGAATGTGACCTTGAAATTATTTCTCTTTCGGAAGAAGAAACAGTGCCTATGCCGACTAGAGCTAAATCACAGCAGGCTCTTAGAAAAATTAGCACCGCTTACTTGGCCTGTGATGCTTCCGCCGACGATCATAGCAAATTTAGTGAAGTGGAAGTGTCTGCGCTTTCGGCAACTGCCAGTAGACTGAAGCAGAAGATGCTTGAATGATTTTTCAGTCGGGAATAGAAATTGAAAGCACTGTGCTGTCAATGTGAAGCGTGTGTAATTGTGATACTTAAGGTCCAAAGCTTGCTTTGTTATGCTTGTCATCGCGGCGAAGTAGCCAAAGTTTTCCGTTGCCAAATAATTATTTATGTCCTTAAAACTTTAAGATTATCCTGGTTTCCATTATTTCTCCTGGTAGCAGAAGTAATGGGAATACTTATGTTATCTGATACATTTGCTAATTTGTATATTTTTCAAAATTTTCGTAAATATTGCCAGACCGAAGCGAATAATTAAAATTTTTCCCGTTCAACAAGTTTTTATTTCATGATTCCCGACTTCACGGATACATACAATTTCGAGTGAATGCATCGATAAGTCTCGGCAATAGTATTTCACCATAGTTACCTCCGTTCGCTCTAGATCCTCCAGATGGCAGCATTAGTACGACACACGATGTGCATGTAGAGATGGGTAAATTACCGTAATTTTCAATTGAGGTAAATTACCGTGGTAAATTACGGTAATTTTCGAAAATTACCGTAATTTTCCGGTAATTTTAAGTTTTGAGCTGCAAATACTTATCAGAGGACTCAAAACGAAATCAAATAGCATTGAGATATAAATGCCAACGCTTATATTAAACATATCACGACGTTTTATCTATTATAACTCATTAAAAAATTAAAACGAAGTTGGCAGCAACACGCAATTTGCCACTCTTTCGTCACGCTATGAGAAATTTTAGTTCCAAATACATACCTCGGCGCAATGTGCATTTGTTATTTTACTCTGAATTAATTGGAATTAATCATGGACACAATGTAAACAAAATCGTTTTAGCTTCTTAATTTATAATATTACCCATTCCAATGGTTTCTTCCTGAGGAAGAAATTTTATGAAAAAGAACTTTTCTGAAAATTACCGTTTATTACAGTAATTTTCAGGGGTGTTGGTAATTTACGAAAATTACCGCGGTAATTTACCAAGTTGCCCATCTCTATGTGCATCGCAACCGACGGAGGCATTTTCTTAAGTAAATAAATACTCGCTGCCACTAATTTTCGAAATATAACGGAATGTGAATGTTAGGAACGTCTTGGAAGAGGTAATGATGAAAGAAATATTTTCTACTGCCGAAAAATGCTGCAATTCAGCGAAACATTGAGGCAAATTTCCTAAACAATGGACGTACTGGTTAACACTCGAATACTTCATCAAAGAGCAAATTATTGATTTGGAAGATTTAATTCGCAAAATAAACGATAAATATGCAACTGTGGCCGAACACTGCCGTTATACCTGTTTCTAATAGCATGGTAACAAGAGAAAAATGGAAAGTAAGAACAACTGTGGGAATTGAGAGGCTTATACATCACCTTTGGATATAACGAGAACTCGCTATAGCGAGTGATTTACAGCCATTGAGAGCACTCGTTGTACTGAGCTTCCACTGTAATTAGATCTGAAACCAGACTTATGAATACAAAAGTAGCCTGGAGGAAGGGCATTATGTATTATCCAAAAGATCACACACCTGGCCCTAGAGTACATTACGGCAGAGGATATTATGTGTATCTTGACGAATTTCAATTTGGAACTTACAACTGTTTGTGTGTGGTCTTCCTTTAAGCAATTATGATTTCTAATAACCAAGTGAATATTCATTGCTGCCAATGACTTTTGATTACTGCTATGCGTATACCGGTAAATGATGTAGATTATGGACTATGATTCCGACTATATATGCTACCAGTAGTAGAATGATAACAACCACTTTTGAGTAAGCTGTTTTCAGAGTGTAATTTATAGCAATTGAAAGTCTCCTCTTCCATTTCTGCCTATATTTAGGTTACCTGACCAGTAATTGTATGGTACAAAATCCTGCAAGGATATATCGTAGGTATGATTCTGGCAAATTTGAAATGAATAGTAATTTCTCTGATCCATTTATAACTTTTTTACGCCTTTTAGAGAGGTAGTGTGAGATGTATGACAATTTTTCGGATTTCTGAAGTTTTCTCCAATAATAGTGGATTGCATTTCCATATTATGGACTTGCTCCTACAATGCTATGGACTTGCTCCTCCAATGCAATTGGAACTCCACAAAGTACGGTAATGTGTAGGGATGATTATGCAAAATCAACATTTCGCATTCCAAATAACTACATAACATGAAATTAATGCCATGGACAGTAAATACAAACATGGGTCAATGAAGTGAGCAAAAATATAATCTTTAAAACCTATCCTACTAATATCTTTAGGCCATTCACCCAAAATACCCACAATATTGGTTAAACTAGAGTTAAAGTCTTAGGAATTGGCTGTGGAATGATTATTTCAAAATCTTCTGTAATAATGAGAGTTTGATGTAGCGAGTGACTTTTTGGCTCCCAAGAGCTCTCATTATATAGAGGCTCTACTGCCAAATATGGTGAGGAAGTAACTTTCAGCACCACTGGTAACGGTGGACTCAGAGAGACTGTTTAGCACAGCTGTCATTATTTGTATTAAAATGAGGAATCAATGAGATCTGGAAGGTGCTAAAACGCTCATTTAAAAAAATCTTTAAGCAATAAAATGTAGTTTTATCGCTTTATACAATGGTAGTTGGAGTGTTTAACTCAATTGTATGTCTACAATTAATTTTAAAATACAAAATAAAGTATAACAAAGGATAAAATAAAGATTTGGCTATGAAATTATTCTTGAGATTCAAGGAAAGAATAACATTTAGATTTTTGGTTAAAATTTAGGATTTAAGGTTAAGCTAATATTTGTGTTTGAAATGAGATTTGAGGGTAAGATTCGGACTCAAGAAAAACTGGATCCAACCTCAAGATAAATGTAAATTTGTTTCCCCCTGCTTTTTCTTATAAGAGTGTAACTTATAAATGATAAGTAATTAGATTACTTACGGAAGTTCAGCCAGGCTTTCATATCCTCCTAGACTTTCTGCCAAAGTGAAAATTTTGAGGCTTTGCAAAAATTTGGAGCTTTCATCCAAAGTTGCAGGCTTTCCCTCTTTGTTGCCCATGTAAAAGGATAGCATGCCACTGCAACCACTACTTTGCTTACGATTGATTTCATACTGAGGATGGCTCGGCATCCCTGTGAAAAATTATCATATGATTTACACATGATTCAATTAAAAATTAACGTAAATTATCACAGCAGTACTCATTCTTGGGTTGGCAATGTGGCTTCGATCACAAGTACCACTATTTCCAGGATGCTTAAACAATTGTAATAATATGGGAAGGAAATTGTTTCCAGCACAAGAGATGGAAATGCTCACAACTAAGCATAAAAAAGTCCTCTGGCACCTATGAAAAGATTTATCACATTTACAGACTAACATTCTTCCAGAAACCAATTAGCTCCACCATGTACTCCACCAAAAATCAACCTGCATATTGTAAGGTCACATATTAATGCCAGCCTTGACGAAGGATACAGCAAGTATTTACCTTCCCACGGATGGTAAATTGTACTGGAAGTACATACTTCTCACGGGTGGTAAATGTCAAAAGTTTTTTTTATTAATAAATTTATTTGACACATTATCTTACATGACATACTAAAACACTTTATGTTAGCTTTTTGTAAACAAAATCAATGGCATGGAAGAGGTTTAAATTTTTTTTAAACTTCTCCTTAAAATTAGTGTGACAAAGGGTGCGTTTCACAGGATTACTTTTGATAAGACAAAAAAATTTTCAAAATGAGGAGAGGTTATAAGAGACTTACCAGGGTGAATCACCTTGCACACCAATGGATGGGATTCCAAAAAGTGAGCAACCTTCAAGCCATTACTCATATGCTGTTTCATGCGAATTGACAAAGTCTTTAGTCCTCGATTCACCAGATAACAGTCAAATGGAGACGGCACTATTCCAAGAGCTGTTTGATACAAAAATGTTATGATGAAAATGATCAAATATTTATACAAAAATTCACCAAAGATACATGAATACTGACCATTTTGCAAGTACCGAAAACTTTCATGAAGATCATCCCGATTTGTGCAAATAGCTCCCATCACCACATCTGAATGACCATTCATATACTTTGTGAGAGAGTACATAACAACATCAGCACCAAGGTCAAGTGGTCTCTAAATTCAAGAGAGAGAGCAGAGCATTGAATGCATAGCTTGCCTTGAAAATCACAGCACCAACTACATTTTATTTACATCCAAACAAAACCTCATGGTACAGTAAAATAATAGAAGCAGTCAGCAAGAGCACAGGCAAAGTCAAGCAAGCACAATTATTTCCATGTAATGATACCATGCTAACCAATATTCCCCACACATGACTTTTTTCAGACTTAAAGCAATATTGTAAATTCCTAGAGATTTCCTAACCTGAAAATACGATGTCAGGAAGGTATTGTCCACCACCACAATTATATCCTTGTTCTTGTGAGCAATTTCTGCTATTCTCTTTATATCCACCACTTTCAATGTTGGATTGGTTGGGGTTTCTATCCAGACCATCTGGAAAATGAAGGCGTCATTTGAAACCAAACCCATAAAACGAGGATATAGGTAAGCTAATCTCATTTTTCTTCCTCAGATCAAATCTTTAACTCTATCATCATTCAAGGAAATGCCTACCTTTGTATTTGGCCTAATGGCAGCCTTAAATTTCTCAATGTTTGAAACATCCACATAAGTTGTTTCAATCCCAAATTTTCCCGCAACTTCTGTCAAATACCTCCCAGTGCCTCCGTACACATCATCCACAGATATGACATGATCACCAGATTTTAAATGATTGATCAAAATCACAAGTGCACCCAATCCAGTAGAAAGCGCCAAGCCTAATAGAGTTTAATCTATATGAAGTAATCGGCCCCCACTACTAACAAAACAGTTCAATTGTAACTAAAACTACAACAAAGAATCATGAAACGTAAAAGGAGAAAAGAAACATTTTAAATTCATTATCAATAATCCATCATCTGTAGATGAAAAGAATGACCAGAATTTAAAAAATGGATTATTCATTATACAATTAAAATGAGATATTAAGTACTTGAAATAAGCCAAGTAAATTAATTTTCATTCACAATTTAAAAATATATTTTTAATACTAAATTATGTACATAAATTATTACAAGGAAGTAGTTAGCAGTATATTATGTAGTTACCATGCTTGGCCCCATCCAATTTTGCAATGCATTCCTCCAATACATTTCTTGTGGGATTTCCGCTACGTGAGTATTCGAACCCCTAATGAAAAGAGTTCAATTAATCACAAAAATCTCTAATTGCTTACTTTTCTACCACAGATCCAAGCAATAGAAAAATTAATCATGATAATTTTTTCACAGCGATAGACTAAGTAGTGTCCACACTATTGGCCTCACATTACCAGAACCCAGATGGAGTACAGGCCATAGTTGGGAAAGTTACCAAAAAAAATTAACTGATTAAAGTTAATCTCTGTAAAAAATAACTAGTTACATTTAAAAGTTACTTTTCTGAAAAAGTAACTGGTTAAAGTTATAAAAAGTAACTTTTCATTAAAAGTAGGTACTTTTTCTTTTACATTGGCGAATTGGATGCTGTGGTAATAGAGGCATTGATGGTTTCATCTTTTGACAAACAACACGAGCACTGAAAACTGTCATTGTGGCTTCTTCCATCCATATGCATTCGTTTAAAAATATTTGAATTGGAGATATTTGTTGTAATTTCATTTAGTTTAGTGTTGTTGGTCAGGTTTCCTAGAGCCTGCTGAAAGTAGAAGGTGATTTTTCTGAGGTGGACATCCAATTCCAGGATTTTTAAGTTGTTTGTATATGTAGGACTTTCTGACAAACCATGGTACGTCTGTAATTTTCTGCAAAATATTGTTATGAGCAGTAGAAAGAGCTTTAGGTTTTAAAATTGCAGTGGAAATGGCTTAGTTACATAGAGTTACAGTAGATGCTGAGCCTGCGCACTTTTTCTCACAATTCACTGGGGGCGATTGACGACACAATGTCGCCAAGTAAGGCATACATAGACTGCAGCGCATCGTAACAGATACATTAATTTTAATTAGATTGAAAAGTGATTGAACATTAGTCCATGGATGATTTTTCTCAGCCCCTCGTAGACGGTATCGGAAAATACTGGTGCACTTGCCGGAAGAGGTTCTCAGCGTTATGGAAGAAACTCTTATTCATCTCTCCTGTAGCTGAAAGAATATCACTTACATATATACATATTGGTCATGCTTAATTTTATCCACAAAATGGTTACTGGGGAAATGTCTTAATAATGTCTTAATGCCAGTCTTTTAGTAAATAATTATCACAAATGAATTAATGCCAGCCAGCTGCTGAATACATATGGCCTCCCTGTCTCCTCATCTAAATTAGAAAATGTGTCAGGATGAATTGCAAAGGATGATAGGCTAGACAGTACTTATTTGTAGGAGGTCGGGTGGTTGTATTTGTATGTATGAGAAGAACAACTTGTGATATCATACATTAAGTGAGCAAGCTACATACACTGTTTACCTTTACTTTTTTTTCAATCATTAGTGTTAGGTGCATCCATGCAAGAAAGATATTTTTTTGTGTTGGCTAATGCATTTGGCTACATTGGTAAAAGTGCATAAGTCAACGCTTTTGTGTACGGCATGTGGCTGCAATACATTCTCATGTGTATTCGATAGGTATTGAATACGTAAGTGGATAAGAAAAAGGAGTAAAAAGAAGAAAGTCAATTAGAGATTGAGAAGTCAATTAAGTTATGAATCAACATGGATTGTATGCCATTTACTTTAATCATCAGGAGAAATTCTACTTAGAAAAGTCCCAGGAAAACTCAGTTGAGTATACTATGAATAGGAATAATGGAAAGGTTCTCAGATAAAGAAAATTTATTCGTAGCAATGTATAAATAGGAATGAGAAAAAATTAGTTCGTAAGGATAAGGCAATGTATAGAAGAAATATGGAAATCAGATTTAATTTTCTACATTAGGCTAAGATTCTCTTCCCCAAGAGGAAAAAGTTCAGTCTGGGAACTGTTAGTTTAATATTAATAATCATTAACGTAAATAAACTGATTTCTCGCCTAATTAATCCATAGTTGACATCCACACTATCACTATTTTTCATGAAGAACACACTGAAGTATAATTTTACCAAATGTTTCCCAGGTGCTATTTGCTTGAAGGTAGTGCTGAGTGAAATAGGTGGGACGACTGCGTTCGATGACCATTTCTCTGCCTTTTGCCCGGCATGGATAGCGACAGTAGCATACCCAGGAGGTAATGGTAAGTAACCTTCTGCCATTATGTTTCTGTAATCTAAAAAAAGACGAATGTAACATGTGACCTGCAACCAACTTATGGGCACTGGCGCAGAGGGACTGTAACTTAAATCGAATCAGTTTTATTGGCATACAACATTTCGGGAAAAATATTTTTTAAATCTGGCAGGTGTACCAAAGTGGGAAAATATGTTAAACTTAAACCCAGATGTCAAAGATATAGGCTATTTCCCCTCTGAAATTAAGATAAGTCATGAGTCTGGTTACGCTACACATTTCAACTAACGACATTCGTCTCACGGAATGAAGAGGTGAGGGTTCCTTTCAGTTCCTTTCCCACCTTAGAAGACAATCACTGCGTATTTGAGTTCTGAGAGTAGGATATTTAAATCAACGGCTCCCGCGGCTTAATGATAAACGAGGATCGAAATTCTTTGTGTCGATCCACCTATAGGATGGAATGTGAACTCCTTGCGCATTCTAGCAGAAATCCAGTTCCGAATAAGGGGTTAGGAGTTGGACCGGTAAAACTGCCGGCGAAGTGAATATAATTATAGTAATTAACCATGACCTGGGGCCTTCGCAAATTTAAAAATTAGCCCATGAAGACTTCAAAACCGTTGCACCAAATAAGCACTTAATTTTGCGCGATTAAAATAATCCTACGGAAATACGTAAGTGCCTGCAAAAGTTGACAGAAGCACCATGTGGAATTCAATAATCCCCTTCCTTTTTCCGAAAATCAATTACGACATAAACAGAGCACCACAAATAAACATTTGATTCCGATGACCATAGCACATCCAAAATTGCTGATGAAATCCGTAGTAAAAAGGGGAGGAGAAAATACGAAAATTATGTGGTAAATAAGAAATTGACACATACACGATTTGACGCAGGTCGCTTAACACATTGGAAAAAAATTAGACGTTAAGTTTTTTTTAAAGAAACGTAGACGAATACGTGTCAAATTGTCCGAAAATATGACAGATGGCAAAATAGGTCTCACTGGAAAACAATGGTAAAAATTGAAGTTGGAGGAAAATGAAAAGAGGTGTGCAGATAGCCGCTGGAAACACTTGAAATGGCAGAAAAAAAGCAATAAGTAAATTTTACCTACCAAGTAACTATTGTTCCCCCTCCGCTTTCACTTGCTCTGCCACAGAGCCTACAATCGAAGTGACGCACCTCACCAGGAAATTCTTTTTATAGGAGGGGGTGCGAGAAAAGACAACCAACCTGACATCTGGCAAATTTTCGGCTAACTATATTATCGATCTTTCAAAGCTCAAACGCATTATGTAGAATAAATCATCCCTTACTTTACAAACTGGCTTTTACAAAAATTATTTTTATCGAAATAAGTCGTTATTTACATGGTTAGAGTCACTGCGATCCATTCCCTCAAAATATATGGAGTGCGACGGCGGGGTTCAAACAGTCATTTTATGTGGTGGAAAACAGAGTACGTTAAAAAGTAACGCAGACTATACTTGATTTTTTGTTAACATATTAGCTAAGTAAGTAACGCAATAAGTTTTTCAAAGAGATTTTAAAATATTTAAGAATGATCTAGTACATCTAGTACGACCCCATGAATTATGCGCCATTCAGCATTCAGTTGTTCGTCGTTCAAAGATGGTAGGAGATCTGCACTGCGGATTGTAGGAATCTGTGCATTTGTCATTTAACTTGAAATATTCGGAAATTACTCACTAAAAATGGCAGCTATGGTGAGTTAGTAACACCGAAAACATTTTGTTGAAAATAGTTATATAATTGTACATTTTATTTCAGTATTTCTTATAAATTGATGGACGTTTTGCTGTCGCAAGATATTGCTTTATAATTTGATTTGATTTCAGACTATGAAAGCGACTAAGTGCCCTACCGATGAGCTGATGTTCACCAATTGTGCCGTCGTAAATCTCGCTGACTTCTCTCATTTCGGGAAAGATATTAAGTGAGTACCGTATGCGCACTTAAAATTAGGGAATGACTGGTTTTTGTATCACATCATCTGGTGATTCCTCCCGATTAACACTCCACCTCAATAAGATAACGTAAAGAGAAGGATTTGCGTTCAGAAAAGTTACATCCAAAATTTTCACAAGAAATATTGTCCCATTCCTCGTGCAGAAAATTCTCCTCAATATGCGAAGGGAAATTTATAATACATTTCCCTTGACGTGATTATCATTGTTGAGGATATTAAAAATTAGTGCAAGAATGTCAGTGATCGTGTTAGTTAATAATTTTCCTTTTCCGCAGTACGTGGATGCATTTATATGGTATATCCTGACGTAAAAAATGAGGTCCGTGCTGTTGACTTGAGAGGATACTTTTGAGCTTCTACAGAATTTCTTATGTCCTAATTAAAGTTCTGGCGTCTTGGCCCTGTAAGTGAACAAGGTTGAACATTGGCATGCCAAAAATGTACCGCCTTCATGTCAAATGTCAAAATGTCAAATAATTTTTGATGAAGGAATCCTTGATTAGTGATACCCAATATCTCTGCTGTTGTTTAGTGATCATTATTTTGGCAGAAGAACAAGGTAAATCCATATTTTTTATCATAGGATTCTCAAGATTATCATCTTCATTAGTCATCAATCCTCAGATTGGTTTGACGCAGTTCTCCACGAGTTCCTCTATCGGATAATCTCTTCATATTTACGTATTTATGTAGTAAGATTATTATTTATTTATTATTTTATTTATGTATTAAGATTACAAGAATATACTTGCAATGAAAAGTGACTTAGGCAGTGAAATCTTTTCAGCATTCAGTCATTAGTGGAAAGTAAACTCTAATTATTTTAGGCTTTTGAAATTAGTATATGGTACTTTTTTATATTCAGTTATGTGACCTTCCTACGCTAAAAAATGTGAATTATGTTATGAGTTAATGAGCAGATCTGTTTAGTGTACTTCAGAAGCTCATGTAGTGTATTATTCAATTAATGGTGTAATTAAAGGGATTTCAATGTTTTGGGCTATTTTCCAAATCACCTTTCTTCTTAATGCAGTCAACATAATTAGATGACATTCTTTCTTTGTATTCATATTGTCCGTATGGTAATTCTGCCGCAAATCTTTCCATGTGACGTCCGTGAAGTATCTGAAAAATATCTTCAGTATCAGATAAATATTTTAAATTAGTCTGTTAGGTAGGTACATATTTATGAGCAAATTAATCGACTTTAAATCGCTTGTCATCCAAAAATTAAAATTTAAAAATCGTAGCAATCCTACTTTACAGCTGTTGGGTCCCTCTGTACAACTAGATGTATTCGGACATTGTGAATAGTTATTTTGGGGATAACATGGTAATGCAGTATGTTAAGGTAACTCAAGCAACGCAATCAAAGAGTGTCATTTTTGGGATCCTAGTTCTTTCTGGAAGCCAGATCCTTATGGAAACCAAGAAAGAAGTTGTTAAGAGCCTTTGCTTTACACACATTTATAATGCCCCATATCTGGAAGAGTTCTGTGTGGTATCATGCTCATATTGAATGCTTAGTTTCCGCTGGAGGCAGTAGGTAGGTATATGAAATAAGTACTGAAGGTGATTTGTAAAATATTTTAAAATCCATGCTTGGCAAAGAATGGCAAATGAAAAAGATGTAGGCAAATAATATTTTAGGTGATGTGAAGATAGGTAGGATAAGTGCTAATCTGAGGGAAGGAGTTTCTTAGGAAAATCCACATGGTGAATTAAGGAAAAAACCATGCTCACTGCTTCAAATTATTTCAAGAAAACATTCTTCTTTAAGTGTCAAGTTTTTACTGTGATCTAGTGTTGTTTAATTTTTTTTTTGCTTTTCACTGTTTTAATACTTTTGTAGGTGATGATCATGTTCAATTTTTACTTTGTGCTCTATTTTTTAAAAGTGTGCATAAATGCAGCTAGACTCTACTCACTATGGACTTGCATCATCAAAAACTGAATTTAGTATATTCTAAATAATCAGCAGAGCAATCATCAGCAAAGTAAATGACGTTATCTGTATAATCTAATTGTCCAGTTTTGGATAATCTTATAGGATGTTGTAACGTCAGACGTTTATTTTCGTTTCAAAACTCTTTATTCTTTCCAATACAATGTTTCTTGATGCATCCAGCATCCTTTTCCAAATCCAATTCCCTCAACAATCCCCCTTCTCTTCCATCAACAACTCCCCAGCAACCCAGCATCCACAACACAATTCAAATCAAACGTTACAATGTTAATGTTTCATTCTGGGATATTTAAATGCTTTTCAACCCACCGTGCCAGCAGATTTTGCAAACCCAACATTTCAGCATTCATCCGTAAATCAGTAAAAATGCTATGACTTACCAAACGTTAACATTTTTAATAGAACTATGAAGATAAAACTTACAACTAATCTTTGTATTTCTTTGTTTTGTGATAATCAATGAAACAATCCTTTTTAAAGTGAATTCTGGAAATTGAACACACGTACCTAGTCCCATTTTATTTCATTCACACAATACTCTGCAAGCTACCATGAAGGTTTGTGGCAGGGGGACTTATTTGAAGCGTACACTGAGCTAGTAGCTCTAGCTACTAGTCCTGTAGTTTTTTTCTTCCCATTTCCACTGTTAGGAATCATATAATGTTCACTGAGATCTCTCAAGAGGTTATGTTGGTGATCACATGATGATGAGACATGGTCTATTGTTTTTCATTATCACAGTCCTGGTCAATTGAATACTCATGTGGATCTTCTCTGTTCCCTGACCCCTTTTTTTAAGTCTGGAGCAGAAAGGCTTTAAATTGAATGTTATTTGTTCATTCAGCACTTTCTATACTCTAGAAGCATTAAAAGCCTAAAGTTGAAATCCAACAGCACTACTTTCTTTGATAAATTCTTTGTTTACCTAATATTACCATATTCCAAAAAATGCGTATCTGCCATATCTAGGCCTTTCACAGTTGTTAAAAATACAGTTTGATTCCATGATTGCCCTTCCTGTAATTCTATTCTTGCAATTTCTGAAACTCATACTTGCACTGTGGGTTAAACTCTTCATTCTTACCTCCCTCTTCACCTTTGTAACAATGTCCCCTTATGAAAGTTCTTGCCTTGCTCTCAAGAGCCCCTGGAAACCTCTTATGTGGTCTAATATTTGTTGTTGATTTTACAGATGCATATTGTGCCAGAGATTAAGATAAGGCTTGAAAGAAAATGTATGATTAAATCTCATCATTCTTTTCGTGATAAAACCATCAGGGCACTGATTGAATAAAATTTCATCTTTACACAAAGAACTTTTTTATAGAATGTTACATTGTATATTTAAAACAATATCGATTAAAGTGTGTGTAGTGTTATTTAAATGTTAAAACTGACTTACCCCAATGACAAGAGTTCTCGCCATCCATCCAGAACGTATTGGATGAAAATGTCCAGAATCCTTGTATTTCGTACATTACATCTTATTGTAAATAATTTGATAGGTTACTTTGAATGAGAAGTTATATTTTTAATATTTGCTCTTTGCCCATTGTTGATTACTTTGATGTTTAAATTCATTGATAGGCAGGGTAAATTCATGTGCGATTCACTCAATTCTTCCTTCAATGAATAATTTCATTTGCTTTCAAATTTACAGAATATTTTCAGCTAATGTGTTTTTGCCTAAAAATTAGACGATATATCTTAATTGAATACCATCAAAGATAATGTATCAGCTATTTAAGTGATTTTTTCATAATCCACCTTGCATAGGTGTGATGCTACTGTTAGAATTTTTCAATGAAACTCATTGTGCAGTGCCATGTAACATGTTTTGAATGCCTGTGTTTCTCCAAACTGTTTTGACCGAATAATTTAAAAAAATAATATAATTTTATTTCTAACGAATGGAATGCATCTGTCTAAATAGGTTTGTAAATGTGGCAAATTCATGATGGGGTTGCTTTGGTATTAGTCTCAAATGTGTGGTTGATCCCCCATTTCTTTCCAACAAATCTTCGGAATTCGTTTACAGTTGGATGGAATCTAAAGAGAGATATCTCCCTCTCTTTGCGCTTATGCCTATTTCTGAGGTCTTATTAGCTTAATCTCTTCTCATTTATGTTTCAAGTCTACCCCACACTTAAAGGAGCTTCATACCAATAGGGCAAGAAGGGTGGAGGGAAACCTGGCGTCGGCATTAGAATGCTCTTAATAAGAGACACCAAGGGATCCACGTTTATTCAGTGTGCATAGTACTGTGTTTAAGCATTAAGTTCTTAAGTGGGAACGTGTGTACCAATGAAATTTCTGCCACTGTCGGGATTTGAACCCGGAGCATCAGAATGGGAAGCCAGTACACTAATTATTGCACATGTCCCCCATTTGTCTACCCCCATTGCTTGTTTAATTTAATAGTATAAATTGTATAATATATTTTCAGGATAATAGTGTTAAGCATCAGTTTTTCAATCTACTTTTCATTCTCATGTAATTGAGCAGTGGCGTCACATGCATAAAATCTTTGGGTGTACACAGAGACCTGAAAATTGATTAAAATCCGTTGTAAAATCTGCTCCTCAATCGGTTAGTACGTTAATGGGAACCCAGATACATTATGTTCCCATTCTATTGAAGGCCTGTCAACATACTTTGTGTTGTAATAACTTATGTTTTGAATTTGAGGCTGAGACCATTTCTATTTTGTAACCAAGTAATTAGTTGTAAGCCTTTATGGTTTATAATTATTTAGAACCTGCAACTGGCCAGAACGATCAATTCTGGCAGGCCAGTTGGAGGTCCAAACAACAGAACTGGTCATGCGGTTCAATAAACTATAAGTACTCTGGAGTAGGAGTTTTGAGTTTGTCACCGCTACGCACTACTTTAGATATGCCGCCATATTTGGGATTTGAGAAGAACTATTATTGACGTCATTAGAAGAGGGCCAGTGACACTGTGATCACGCTCGAGTGTGCCCATGTTCAACCTATTAGCAGCATTGCCCCTTGAAGCACTACTAGCTAGTAGCTATGCAAGACGCCCAACTTAGTAGTTCACAACAGGATTGTGCTCAGGGGGCATGGCGCGTGATTCAGGTGGAAACACAAAGTGAATCGGCACACACAACTACGTTCTCAGCGTACAGTAATCGGGTTTTCATCACACACTATGGAGTGTATTTCGATTGATTGGGATTACTCGTTCTCGTACTCTATCACGTGCTCGTGTGATCCTTAAGCCCCTGCAATTGAGTAGCTATTCATCTGAGTCTTTGGTGGGTTTTTGCCCGTTTTAGTGTGCTTTATTCTCTTTTTATAAAACTTATCTTTAATTAGTGGGTAGCATCCAGAACCAATTCAACTACTTTATATAGGAACCTACATAGGATATAATATTTCGGCTAAGAACTGTAATTCCAAAATGGAACTACCAATCTTCATTATCGGACGTATCACTGTTCTGGCTTAGAGAGGACATTGTACACGCCGATGTAAAAAAAAGTCATCGTAGTTGAATTTATATTGAGATGATTTTATTTACACATAAACTCCTGCTTTTCTATCGAAATAGCAGTGATGAAAAAATTACGAATTTTTAGTATCAATCGAGTAAATCTCCTGATCATCCGTTTAAGTTTGGATTTCTGCGGTGATATACTACTGACGGTAACGCATTTAGGTGTCTAGGTCGTCTCACTTTGATGGAAAATTCTATTAAAATTCGTTTGAAGGTCTTATGGCAGTTAACTTAGGTCTGATTGAACGAGGAGTTGCGCCTTAGTTTGCTTACATTCTTTCAGTAAAACATGAGCAGTTGTGTTAACCGAGACTACGCCGTGACCCTAGGCGCGTGGAAGTATTCCTCGAATTATCCCCACCACACCCTAAAATGTTCGCCCGTCTGAAAGGATGTCTGCTTCACGAATTTACGTAACGATGGTCTCAGGGACGATATTACGTAATGTTGCCAGTTACGTAACTGTATGTGCGAGTGACGATTGAAGGTCATGATCTACCTGCCAGGGTTTGAATTGGCCTTCTAATTTCCGTTTTTAGGCTCTCTGGTTTTAGCAACTTCATCTCTCTCTTGAACAAACCCTAAGAGCTCTTTTTGGTAATTCCACCTCGTACGTATTTCTTAAGTACGAGATGTGAGAATCCACATTTAAAATGGGAGGACTTTTGAAGCATAATCATTGCAACGGCAATTGATCGGCAATGAAAAAAAAAGATAAAGTTATCTCCTCAATATATTTATTTTTAAAACGGCTGGACTCGTTTCGCACTTTGTCGCGTACTCATGAGCTATAGTGAAGATAACTACGTGCCTTTGGAAAAGTAATGAATAAAGTACGCTGCTCATATCAAAAAGCTTTCTGAAAGTGCCAAAAGAAATCGTATCTCGTAGCCCTATCACTGCTACCCTTAAGTTTTCTATTTTTTAAGCGCTTTGAAGCAGCGCAGCCCGGTGTCACCCTACACCAGACCCACCAGACGTAGTCACTCCGCATTAAAACACCCTTATTCTGCTTCGCGAGGGTTGAAAACTTCATGAATGAACTGCTTACGCCTTTTAGGTGAAGGTGTATTGCTATGATTTTCACTGCGAATGTGAAGTCGCATCTTCGCAAAAATGACAATCTTATTGAAATAATTCTAAAAAATAATGTATTTCTGGATACCTCTAGTTTCAAAATTCGTGACCATCATGTAGGGATTTTGACTCTAGTGACAAATCCCGAGATCATGTTTTCATCAGTTTTCGTGTTTAAGGAAATAGCTGTATTTTATTGTTTGGCAAAATCAGGGCGTTTTTGTATGTAAACCATAAAAAATGTATGAAACGAAAGGCGCTTAAGCTTTCAGTTGGAAATTGAAATTCTGCACGGTACACCAAATAATAATTATATATTTGTTAAAAAGAAAGAATATAACCTTTTTCTTTGCATCGAATGTAACGACAGTCACATCTTTCGCCAAAAAGTGAAAAACACCTTTGTGGAGGAAACGAAAAACGCTTGAATTTGTAGAGGAACTTTTAAACTTGGAAATTCGGGAAGACATGAGTATTGAGAAAATTTGAAGAGAATGAGGAACCCCCCTTTAAGACAACCTCCCTCGATGGTTATTGTGCGGCACAGACGTGATCATCACCTTAAACAAGTCTCCATTCCTGAAGATATCAATCGTCAAAAGCTTACAACGACCTAGGGCATTAAATTGTGTGAGCATGGTCAATAAGCTCTGAGCATGCCAACCTCCGGCAAAAATGTGAAAAAATACTTCGGACACAGATAATTTCTGGTATCATAGGTTTACCAATATTAAAGCTTAATGCATAGTTATTGTTTCAGATACGAATAGGGATAATTTTCTCATCGAAAAAGGTTGTCGGTCGATAGATCAATAGAGAAGTATGATGAGCAATCAAGAAATTTCATACGCTACACCTGATGACTGAACTAGGTGTTTGTCCGCACACATATTTTGAATGACTCTGGCCATTTTATCGGATATTCACTTTCTCAGAACGGAGATGGGGATGGGGGAGAATCGTAATCCCTCTAAGACTCGTGGAGATGTGGATTTAGTTACAATTTTTTCCAACTATAATTTATTTTAGTTTATCTATCTTTCTTTTCTGCTTCAATTGAGCGGGTGTCTTTACATTTTCGTGTTTTTTCTAACAGCATTGGACACATTTCCTGGTAACATTGAATTTACTCTTTCCGCACTGTCGTGAATGATGTAATGCATGGACGCGTCTTCGAGGATTCGTTTGCCTAAAATGTTGCATAGGTGTTTGTCATTTGTTGTGATACTTCGCCAGCCGGTCGCGTGATGAGTGTTATTTGATCACCATTAAGTCATCAATGCGTCGAAATTATTTTATCAAATCTAAGAATCAGTGTAATCATTTTACAGATTATTTTGTTCCTCAACCATTTGTTGATATTGTAATCGGGAAATTGTGTTTCGTGTGAATCGACTCTGATAAAAAAAATCAATTCGGAGTTCCCGTAGCACGTCAAGTCATTTTAGATTAGAAGAGCGAATTCCTTTCGGCGCAAAACTATTTCTCATTTTTTAGATGTCATGTTTACCTAAAGTAACTGTAGAATGAAAGGAAGGCTATCTCGGCGGAACCCTTCTACATTGAATGCCGTTAGTCATCCGTCTTCACTACTCTAAGTGTGGCCCACGACCTTTTATTGCTTGGGTACAGAAAATACGAAAAAAGTTTTCGGAAGTCAATTACTGTCATGAATAGGCGCCGGGAAATCGTTGTGATTATGTAATTGGTTAAGCCTGAAAAAAAACGTAATTAGAAGTGATATTAATAACTTCTCTTTAGGCCGCTTTACACGATAAAATGTTTTGTACAATTTCTTGTACAAACGCTTCTATAAACTGAACGATTTTGTATGTTTGTCTGAATGGAATTAGAACAGGTTCTATTTTCCGTTCAGTCATTCAGACATTCGCGCAAGCGTTCACACAATAGGGTAGTTTCCTTCATCAAAGAAAACAGACTTCATTAATTGCGATTTGTGCCCTGCCATCAATGTATTTAATTTACGCAAAAAGTTTGTATTGAGAAATCCCAGTTTACTAGAGAATTAAATGTTAATTTTAAGGCCATTTGAAAAGGCTCTGAAATGGCGGGGTGCGCTGCCTTCATGCTGACGTAACAGGTATGTAGTTTACGTTGCGAAGCATAGGAAAATTCGTCTCCTGAACTTACCGTTGTATTTCAGGGCCCCTTAGCTCTAGTGAATATTTATTAGTATTAACCTGTAAAAACTATCAATGTTGGAAAAGAATTCTCAGTTAAACATGGTATTATTAGTCATTTTATAGGCTCAAGGACGTCCTGCTCGCTGTGTCTTCTGCTACGACGAAGCATGGCGTGACGGTCGTGCGGCGATAGGCGAACTACATGATATGCTTGTGAAAGGAATACTAACTGATTTTAAATGAATCAACTGCATAAGTAATGTTAAATAAATAAATAAAAGTTAATTATAATTAATTAACGGAATAAATATGCCTCCAATACTTGTTCATAAGCTTTAACGGAGTGCGGCGTCTATTTGGAAGCGCCCGCAGCACCACCTGGTGGCAGGTAGAGGAAATAGTTTGACGTCACGCGTAGGATTAACCGGCATGCAATAGTTTGCCGTCGCGTTTTCGCGCCATTGATTTTTTTCACTTTTTAATTAATGAGGAAAAATACTTAACGTCATTTAAAAATCGAACGGCTTAAAACACGTACTCCAGAGGTTATAAACTTTCGATCAAGACAATAAAAAAATAATAGGAAACTACCCTATTTGCCGCTTTACACGGTACAATCTCCTCATGCAAGCGTTTGTACAAGAAATTGTACAAAATATTGTATCCTAAAAAGCGGCCTTTTCTGTTGTCCCTTGTGGATGGATAATTTTACACCGTTCTCGTAGATTATCCATTCAAACACGGTGACTACTGTTAAGTACTTTGTGTGGTACGTAAAAGCCAGCAAATGAGTGACTTTGCGTTCTTCAGTTTTCACTCGATAAAATTTGGTAATGACTCAGCGATTTCGTTTTACGACTTAGATCATGGCCCAGTGTTTATAAGATGAGTAACTCAGGAGCGCAAAAGAAGTAATTTTGGAAAAATGTGCTGGTGGATTTTTATCATAGCACTTGAGATTTATAGAATTTCCATCGTATTTAAAGTATAACCTATAGCCTCGTGCGTTCCAAGTCGGCCATGCCATGCCATCGTCTATGGGTTTGTTATCGTAACCCTGTATTTTTTCGGTGAACCTAACTATTATCATAGAATACATTAGCATTATATTTAATGTGGCACAGTTCGATGTAAATCCTGATTTCGCAATGGGGACTACGCTCCTAAGCCTTCATTATGAACGACTTAAAAATCAATTGACCACCTGACACTGATCCACCGAACTATTCAAAAAGAGCAACAATTCTTCAAGATCTTTAAGGGCAATTTTTACACCTTGAACAAGGTATTACGTTCTTGATAATCTATTTTTGCCTGATAAGCTGGTGGGAGTGGTAAATAGAAAAAGTCTATCCTTCGAGATTCTTGGTTAAAATTGATGTCGATCTTTGTCGAATTCCAACAAGAAATCCAGGAGCTCTATGTGATGGGAAAGCGCACATCTCTTTCACTTTCCTGTATAGTGACATGATTCACGACCCGCTCGCCAATGCTATGAATGTTTGTACCATTCAAATCTGCAGGGTTGGGAAACTATGATAATGCGAGAGAGACATGTTAGGTCTTGAAATCTGTCATGCATAGTACCATTTATTTATTTACATCTCATATTAGCTTAAATCCTTGAGTGAACTCGGTTAAATTTCATTATTTTGAAAAAAAATTTCCGTGAAGTAATCATTCACTTTGTTAGCCTTGCTGAGGGTTCTATGAGTTTTGTTTCCAGAGTGCATAATTAACGCTTTCAAGTCATCGTAGACGGTTCATCCTGATGTTGTAATGTAGGCATTGTTTTCAGCAGCTTCTTCTGCACGGAATCGCGAACCATCGTTGGGAAACTAGTGATTATAGTTGAGCCGTTAATTTCATGCATTAGTGGTGGAACAGTGGAACAAGGGTTAGCACTTGCAACTCCTGTCTTGCCATCCATTATCTTGAACATCCCGGAGTTCCATGCTTGCAGAGTTTCGGTGAAAAATTCGTATGTTAACGAAAAATTCGTATTGTAGCTTTGAATAGGATAAAAGGCGGAAATATTCCTAAGAAACTATACTGACGTGAGAAGAATGGCTTTAAATACTCTAGATTTTCTTTTCAATTCTGCGTTAGACCATATAATTTCATGGGAATTTTTTAAGATCCATTTCTGGATTTTAAAAAAATTTAAACTTCCACCCCCACTGTCACATCATGTATTGTCATCACTCCTGTTTCAGGTGTTAGTAGATTCAGTTAAGGTAGTCCTAATATTCATTTCGAGTTGATAATATTATGCGAATAGCTCTTATCCTTATTGCAAAAATTATGCTGTGTGTAGTAAAATGCCTAATCACTTCGTAATTATCTTTGTCATTTGAAAGCCAAATGAATTGCAAGTTATCATATTTTAACAAATACGCCTACGTAGAAAGCGTGAACGCTTGATTATAATTGCATAATAAGCTACTCTACATTAATATCCATTGTGCTTGCGAGGCTTGGAATTAATTTTCTTTGCCATTGCTGCTTTTTTTTCTTCATAAGAAATGATCTGGGTGGTAAATGACCTTTAACATTTAAAATAATTTCCTTCTTGCATCGTAGCGAGCCTGGCGTACCTACCAAGAAGTATGTATACATACATCCGTTGTGCTTGATCTAATAATTCTTCTGTGTAACTAATTATAAGGTATTTCCCTTAAAAAAGAAAATATAACCTTGTGGATATAGTACCCTATTGCAATCTAGAGCGTCGTTTTAGTGGGTTTAATGCAGTGGTGTTTCATGAGTGGGAATTTTTACAGAACACTAAGAAGCAAGGCAGACCGATTATTTGAATCAAAATTCGATTCCTGTCCAAAGGGAGAAAGGAATTAGCTGAGTGTATCTGACTGCAGCCTTAATTTTGGCCTTGTTCAAGACTTCCTTCGCGGACTGCGATGGGGGGCTCGTATGGTGCTATTTTAAGTTCGAATGAATTGAACTTCGAAAGTTCTAGTGACATTGGAGTTCATCGCGTTAAGCGCGCGGTAGAAATAGCATGCTCACATTTTTCATCTCAACGGTGTGGCTGCCTCGCCTGGATGCCATTAATGCATAACTACATTCTTAAGACATTTATCTTCCGCAAGAACCTGCAAGGTCATGAAACACAGGGACGCAGTTACCAGTTTTATGAGATATGTCGCCTTGAAAAAGAAAGGCAGACATCTGATGGTTTTCTAACCGTGCGACGTCGTCTCTATATTATTTGTAATCAATAAATGATTACATTGAAAATTAAAACATTTATACGGCGTGCCAGAGGTAACAAACCTCGACTTTATTTTTCAGATTAAAATCCTGTCGTTGACAATAGGGTTTTATATGAATCCGGACTATTTATACCTTCTTCATTATCGTATCATGTACACTTAGGCCCACATATTCAGTGCGCATCCGCTAAGGTATGTGGCTGTGGACCGTCGTCGGTTACCTATTCCTTTCGTAGACACCGGGGAAAAGAATGAAAATGTTGATGTTTTTTATGCCTCATGATATGCAGCGTTTTCCATTGTCATTTGTTTACTCGTTCTTTCCTCCTGTGTAGTGTATTGGTGGCTTCTAATAATTATTTGTATTCGGTAGCGCTCGTTGTAATATCTCACCACGTGTGGTAATGGAAATGTTTTCCCTTTGCAAGTGCCTTTTATAGTTCAGTTTTAGGGCAATTACGGTGACCCATTACTATATCTACGCGATACCCTGCAAGCCACCGCGAGGGTGTGTGGCAGGGGGTGAAGATCACCAAGCATGCATAATTGATATGTAAACAAGCTGGTATAGGGTTTCATGCAACTAGATTTTAGGTAACTACTAGCGGAAGGGGCCCGTTGAAATTCAACGGGAGTGAGAAAAATCAAATGTATGAATTGTGTGTGTGAAATTTAAGCATTTTTCATGAAGGGGCGGAAAGAAACTTGCGTTACGGCGGTACCATCATTTTCAAGTCAGTTTTGCAGCCATAAATATAATATAAACCAATCGATCCGTTGCTTATTAAACACCTTCTACTGTATGTTTGACGTATATTCATATTGCAATTTTTTCATCTTACTGATCATATTTTTTGTTAGGCTTCATTAAAGTTTTTATCTTGTCCTGTATCTCGAAATACAGCAATTTTGAAAGAGTTCCATTTCGGAATAAGGATATAAATCCTTAAAATATTCTCCTTTTGCACCCAGCAGAAAGTTTCTTTTGAATACTCTTAATCTTACCGAATACAAACCTATATTATCTGAGGGTAGTTTTAAAGTAAGCCTGCAAGATTTTCCGAATGAAATGGCCGAATTAGATTCAAGAATTAGAAGCGATGCCTCTTTTAGTACCTTTCAATATCCTCACTCATCTATCCTTGTAGTTTACGGCATATTTTTCAGACTAATTTTCTTAGCATCATTAACATGGCATCAATGAAAATCCCACGGATACGTATTGAGACATTTTATTCCATTAGAATTGGAATTATATTCCTAAAAGTGGCAGAAATTTAGCCTATTTAAACTACATGGTACTTTAAAGTCCCTTTGATTTGTATCTTTAATAAAATTTATATTTTATCGTAATATTCATTTTGTGGTTAAACTATCTCGAATTCGGAGCCATCTCAATCGAAGACGATTCCAAAAGCGTACCATATCTTCTTTCATTTTCTAGAAGGTAAATTCAGTTCACGGCATCCCTATGGACGAACTGTTTAAGAACAAACGATGTTTTCATCTCGGAGACGACAATTGAAAAGGCCTTAGCAACGCTCAAAAAGAAACCGAAAAACACTGTAAATTTCAGTTTATATTACATATTTCCCAAAACAACTTCGAGGAGAGAATGAAAATCGGTCGAAAAAATAAGAAAGTTTAATTATTTTTCCGTCAAATACAAAAAGAATAAAAGAAATCGATTAACATTTAGTTATTTTACTTCACATGTACGAATACATCAATGCTATCAGTATTCAGACCATCACGTTTAAAAAATGGGAATACCGTTCCCATTTTCTAGCTGAAGGTGCCCGTTGATATTCAGCGGGAGGGAGAAATATAATAATTACCCATTGTATTTAGACATTTTAACATTTTTCATGAAGGGACGGAAAAAACTTGTGTTGCGAAGTTGGGTATGGCTCCAAGTCAGTATCGGAACCATAAGTATGATTTAAACAATTGGAAACTTATCATTACTGCCAGGTTTCGTACTGGGCCCCATTTAAACCTATTTAAACTACATACTTGTCGTACCTTAACGCATATTTAAATTTCCTATTTACGCGTACCTTTAATACAAATTATTTTTACCTTACTGCTCACGTTTTTATTAAACTCTCTCAAAACTCAAAATCTCATACAATCGACGACGGTTTCGATGTAGTTTTATATTTCCCTTCATTTCTCAGGTCGGTTCAAATGCATAAACCCGTATAGTAATGAAAAAACGTGTTTAAATACTCCTAATTTTACCGAATGCAAACCTACTAAATATGTGAATCACGCTAGCAGTCAGCACGGATGTGTGTGCAGGAAGAAATGGCCGATCACGCCTCACGAATCAACAGCAAAAATCTCCTTTTACATCTTCCATTATCCTTGTAAAAAGCACAATGTAGTTCACGGTTTACGACGAACTGTATAAGCATCAATGATTTCGGAGACGACAATGGAAAAGTCCTTAGCAACCCTCGGAAAAGAACCGAAAAAAACAATAACTTTCAAAGTAAATTACACCATTTACAGAAACCTCGAGGACAAAGTGTAAATCGGTTGAAATAAGAGGAAAGTTTGCCCATTAAATGCAAAAAAATGAAAGAAATCGATTGATATTTAATAATTGTACTGAGCGAAAGAAAAAACCCTTGCGCTATCATAAATTGAAAAAGTCAAATTAAACCAATGTAAGCAGCGCCAGGAATCGAACTCGGGACTTTACAAAAACTGTAATAGTTTTCCCGGGCTTTTCAGAGGGCTAGAAACATAGTGCAATTTACCGCATCTCTCTAGGACGAATGGTTTGCCAGATAGAGGGGACGGACGGACACTTCGCAAGTTATATATACTAGCTGAAGTTCCCGTTGAAATTCAACTGGTGTGAGAAAAGTGAAATGTATGCATAGTATTAATAAATTTTAACTTTCATTGTTGAGGAGGTTCCACCGTTACTTCGCGATTCAAAATCCCTTAAAAGAGCTATGTAATTTAATGAATAAATACCGATCGAGAAAAACACCTGTATGGAAAATCATCTACAGGGTGATAACGCATGCACAATAATTGTATGAGTATGCTATTTTATAGCGCGTTGTAGTTGCATTCCATTTTTTACAAGCTCCTTTAATTCATTTTGACTTCCGAACATGACTGAGGAGTTGTTGCCACGTTTGATTTACAAAGTGAGAATACATGCTCAATCCCGCCAATACGTATTTTAAAATAGGTTAAATAATTTCTTACTTAGTTTTAAACTCTTCCCTTGCAAATACTACTCTTTCTTTTGAATTTTATTAATATTCGCATTTTTGAAAACTGTTTGGCAACAAAGACGCTGCTACTATTTGGAAGCATTGGTATTAATTACACCATATCAATAACCAATGAAATATTTACTTCCAAGAAAATATAAGAAGGACCTTGGTAAGGTATATTCCAAAATTATGTCGGTAAATAAGCTTGTAAGCACGTTCCGTCACAAGTACCTTCGCCAATGATAACAACATAATTTAGCGCCACTTTCATGTAACTAAGGCTTTTCTGCTTTTTCCAGCAAACATTTATTAATATCAATTAAACACGTGTGGTAAGGCAAGCACTTTTTCACAGTGCTAAATTCTATATAAAACTGCGCATCTTATATTAGTTTTTCGTCAAAACAGCATTTGTCTGTACATTATTAATCTCCAAATTTTACTGCAAGAGCCATGCTCTGCCGTATAACCACGTATAAAATATCTGATTTTCAACGTCTTTTTTCTTCAAATATATTATGGAAAGGCCTCATTATTTTATTGCCAATCGATAGAAGGGCCAAACAATGATGTCCTGAAATTTTCACAAAAATAGATTCTACTTCATAATTCGGTGGAGTCACCTGAAGGGACGAAACTTAACGTGGATTTTGGAGGTATCTAATCGATCGCTCGAAGTCTAAATTAGAGCTGTAAATCTAATATAAACCAACGATAATAGACAAATACTGTCACAATTATACATGCATTTTTTACAGAAATGGGAGTAGTATTCCGAACCTTTCAGTCTATAATAAGTCTAGCGGAAGGTGCCCGTTGAAATTCATCGGGAGTGAGAAAAATCAAATTTATCCCTTTTCTTATGAAATTTTAACATTTATTTTTTTGAGCGAAATCCAAATTGGATTATGGGCTATTTTATCTTTCCCTCGAAGTCTAAATTAGAGCCGCAAAGCAACTTTAAACAATCGAAGATACATCTATACTATCATTATTCGAACGTGGACCTTTACAAAAAGGGTATTAATGTCTTGAACCGTTCACGCTGGAATGTAGTATTTCAGAAGGCAAGAATCTGTGTATTTCTTCGTAAAAAAATTATTTTTCTCTGGCCTTTTACGCAAATTATTCGAGTATTAATTATCGAACCTTATTGCAATGGCTCAATCAAACTTCCTACGGACACGTTATAATGCAATTTGTTCCACTGGCATTGGAGCTCTATTCGTAAAAGCTGCTAGAAACTCTACCTATTTCACTACATACCTGTGGTTTCTCTATGATTATTTGAATTTCCCTTTTTGAGCCATATTTTTCATAACATTTTGTTTCAACTTAATTTTCTTATTCTTATGTCCTAGGTTGGTTCAAGTAGACTAAACTCAGGAAGATATTTATAAATATTCACATATTGAGCACCACTGAAGCTTTCATTTAAATACGCTTCGTTTAACGATTGCAAACCTACATGATCTGTAAGAAACGGTAGTATTGATCCTGTATGCTTGTGCATTAAATTATAGTTAACCTTGCTTCTCAAATAGGTTAGAATGCCTTCAGTGCCTTTCTTTATCCTCACGAAAAGAACAATGCAGATTATGGCATCTCTTTTGGATGAACTTTTTAGCATCACCGCTTAGGCTAAATGAACATTCTACAGATACGTAATGATTCATTTTGTTCCATTGGGATTGGAATTTATTCCCAAAAGCTGTTACAAAATTAACCTATTTAAACTACATACTTGTCATTCTTTTACGCGAATTTAAATTCCCTGTTTACGCGTACGTATAGTACATACAAATTATTTTTTACCTTACTGCCAATGTTTTTGTTAAACTATCTCAAATCTCAAACAACCTCAATCGACGACGTTTTCGAAAGAGTTCCATATTTGCCCTTCATGTCTCAGGTCGGTGCAAATGCATAAACCCGTAAAAAAATGAAATAAGCATATTTAAAACCTCATTATTTTTCCCACTTCAAGCCTACTAAATCCGAAAACATACCTGCTAAATCCGTTATTAAAGCTAGCAGTCAGCACGCATGTCTATGCCGGAATAAATGGCCGACCACGCGTCACGAGTCAGCGGCAAAAACCTCCTTAACTTATTCCATTATCCTCGTGAAAAGCGCAATGCAGTTCACGGCATACCACGAACTGTATAAGCTACAACAAAATCGGAGACGACAATGACAAAGGCCTTAGCAACGCTCGGAAAAGGACCGAAAAAATAGTAACTTTGAACGTAAATTACACAATTTATAGAAACCTCGACAACAAAGTGTAAATCGCTTGAAAGAATAAGAAATTTAATCCTTTTCCCCATTAAATACAGAAAAATGGAAGAAATCGATTGATATTTAGTAATTTTACTGAGCGAAAGAAAAAACTCTTGCGCTTTCATAAATTGAAAAAGTCAATTTAAACCAATGTAAACACATAATTGGCCCCAGGAATCTAACCCTGACTAGACAAAAACGGGAATAGTTTTCCTAGGCCCTTCAGAGGGACTGTAAACACAATGCAGTTTACGACATCTATCTAGGACGAACCCTTTGCGAGATAGAGGGGGGGACGGATGGACGGACACTTTGCAAATTATATTTAACTAGCTGAAGTTCCCGTTGAAATTCAACGGTTGTGAGAAAAGTCAAATGTATGCATAATATTAATATTGTAACATTTATTGCAAAAGACGAATCCCGACTTGGAATATGGAGCTATATTTCAACATTAACGATTGTTATTGGGCAGTGGTATTTTGCAATCTATGTTTTGCAAAATAAGTAGTTGTTTGCCGTATATCTTCTATTTATCTTATTAGTGTACCGGATTAGTACGTCATGGCTTATTTTGTTTGTGTATATTTTCCTTGGTCATGAGTCATAAGTTTTGCGTGAATTCTCTCTCCATCTTTATGTGAGAAGTGCTTCAATTTATACTTGTCCATTTGGCCATATTTCGCTGTTTTGTTTTTCTCAAATAGTCGCTGGCGAAATTACTCTCAGAATAGCTAGCAAAAATAATGCAATTGAAGTAACGCCCATTTAAGTTTTATGATGAAATATTGAACGTATAAATTCAAGACACTAAAAATGGAAAATTTATAGCAAAAAACAACGGGATACGAAAGTGTCTTTATTGAAATAAGACGTTTTTTTTGCCAAAAACTAATGTTGGAGATCCTAATAAACGTTGTTTTAGATGAAAGAAACGGTGGTATTGGTGGTATGTATTTCTTAATTGGGGTTCGCCGACTACTGAAGTCTCAACACTTCTTGCTTTATAATTCTCTATTTTAATTTAATTTTGCGGACCATAAATGTTTATTGAAAAAGTTATATTATCGCATTTTTTCGTAAAAATTCCCCATTACAAATTATTTATGATACCTGTTTCTCGAATAAATTTAAGTATTCTACTTCATCACGATAATCGCTAAGAGCTTTGGTTAAGTCTCTCTCGTGCAGTCCTGTATGCTGGACTGAAGTAAATACAAAGCTTTTCATAAGTTCGGCCTTCTCAATTCGGCATCTTCTTCTCCAGGTAGTAGATCCGCTTCCGCTTGGGCAAAACGTCTTCCACAAATGCTTTGATGCGTGCCGTTAACTTGCTTTTTAACGGCGATGTAGAGACAGCGCCAATGTTACGTATGCTGTAAAGAACGTAGTATGATTGATTGACGTAATTTAGTTCGGTGAATGTGAGTAGCATACCGAGATTTTTTTACCCAGCATGATGATTCATTTTACTGCAGTTTTTACACAGGAGTTATAATCAATACTTCAACCATAATCGTCATGCCCTTCAAAATTCTGATTTTCAGGGCAAAAATCAGTTTTTTTAAATCAAGAATGTGACAGCGATGGGATTACTTCTGGCTCATTCAGTCTGCCAGTCTTGTTTTCGATTCTAAGTTACAGTGGTGCTTCGAAGTTCGACGTCCCACAATTCAACCGTAAAACTTCTGCCGCAAATACTCTCACGTGCTAGTGTAAACGGGGCTCCAGATGTCACTTGGCGTACCTATTTTTCTTGCTGTATTTGGACCCTTTACCGTTTGATAGATTGGGATCGGTTCGACAGCGAATTAATATTTTTTCAAACGAAAATCCTCGAGAGAAAAGTGAATGGGAAGAATGGAAAACGCAGGCCTCGTATTAGATTTATGGAAATAGTTGTGAATGATGGAAAAGAGAAGAATTACGTTAATATGAAGAGGTTAGCAGATAGAAGAATCGAGTGGAGAGCTGCGTTAAACCAATCCTAGAATTGTTGACCGATGATGATGAGACTGATATGGGAAATCGTATTTTTAAGTTTGATGTTCTCGCAATCCGGCCCCCATGGTACCAGATTATTGTCGAATTGCGAGACACTGCTATACACACTTGGATGGAGGGTACTCTGATGGTATCCAAAATACTTCACGGGAGACCCAACCCTGAGGCTGTTAGTGTTGAAATGAAACCCAATCCGTAAATTACCGTAGTTAAGGTGGAACCTTACCGTGAAAAAGCGGAACGATTTTGTGAAGTAGGTAGGGTAACTGAAGTTTCCTCAACTTCCTAATGCCAATTAAGTGATGCCGATGACCATGGAAGTGATCACGATCGCAGTAGTCCGATTTCCAAGGGATTTATCTGCTTCGAAACCAATGTGGCTTAGGCATGTAAGCGAAGGCGAATTTTTAGACGTATAGCGCAATACGATCCTTTAGCTACTTTGTTTCAGCGTTTAAAATTCCGTTGTTTAAAACGTTTTATTGATCGAAATCTGTGTATTTTACGCAGTGACGTTTCCAAGGTTTCCATTAACGCGGTAATGCCCCATGCCGTTTTCTCCTCGAAGAGGTCTCGTCTCTGATAACGCAAGCATTCTCGTTATCCCGTCGCGCTACTCCGGAGAGTTAACGCGAATAGCAATGATTCCGCCAGTGCCGTCTCCTGCCCTTCCTCCTTATTTCGTGACATTTGCAGAAAAAAATCCCTCACTTAACTCGGCTGGGCACTTATCCCCAGCTTGGAGAGAGTTCCATTGCCTCTGCCCTTACCCGTTGAGGTATTATGCCTGGGTTGCGTGTTCGGCTGTTACGCAATCCTTATCGAGTCTTGGACGTGTATCTCATCTACCTGGAGAATACAGCAGGAAGGAGAAAACTGCAGCCGTGGTGTGACTGTTATATTAACTCACAATCAGATTGGATAATTTTTATTGCCACTTTATTTTATTTTTATAAATACCTTCCCACCAATGGGATGATTAAATCACAAAATAAATGTCCTACACGTCGCACTCACGGCACTCATCGCCTGTTAATCAAAAGTATTGCAACTAAATTTTTTGCTATCTTGTACTACATAACAGCTACAGAAGAATGATGAAAATTAACTGGATCTACCCAGAAAGTAACGAGGAAGTACTAAGAAGAGTGGGAGAAAAGAGAGTCTTCTGAATACCCCAAGAAGAAGACGGTACAACTTAATCAGCCACATCAAGAGACATGAAGACCTGATGAAGACAATCGTTGGAGGACAGGTGGACGGAAAGAACGGCAAAGGAATGCCTCATGTGAGATATATAGAACAAGTGATGAAGGATGTGAAAGAGAAGAAATGCGTAAATATGAAGAGATTAGCTAATAGAAGACTTCAGTGGAGAGCTGCGTCAAACCAATCTCAGGATTGCTGACTAATGATGATGATGTACGAGCATACCACATTCTTATATTCCTCGTTCGACCGTCTTCGCCGCTAGGGAAAATGGCATCACCTCCGCCATGTCAATCCGTATCTCTTTCACCTTTAGCGATAAAAATATATTGAAAGCCCACATTGTTATCAGTGTTATGCGGAATTAGGCTGCCTGAGTGCGATATAGGTATATGTAGTCCACACAATATTAACTCAGCGATGTTCTTTGCAACGACATGATGACCCGACATAAATGTCTCTCTGCGTCATTAAATGCTGCCCGTGAGCAACGCAATGGTTTGCGAACATGCGGATGAAGCCCGGGGAGTGGAAGGGAGAAGCCAGCGAACGGAAGGGGTGTGGTGTGCTTTTCATCCTCATTCCCCACCACGCAACCCTCTCCGCGTGTGTCTCGACTATTACAGCTGTCTCTCTAGTGTTGCCTGTCATGTTCGTATGCAGTGTGTGTTGCACATGCTACTGTGTATTTGTTTGTCCCGGCGTCTTTCTTGGGTTAAATACGCGACAGCGCCTAGGGGTGGAGTGGGCGAAAACCCGAAATGAGCGTTTTCAATGGGCGTGACATATTGCGCTTAATTGTCTTGTCTAATGAGATTTTCAAAAGCCCTATAGTCAGTAGTTTTAATAATAGTGCGTTATGTGATAGAATATGAGCAGAAACGTTTGGATTTAAATTCAGTTTACCCCCCGTGGAATATTTTAATTCGACTTCGTCATCTGGTGGAGATACCGGACAAAGCTGACCCTTATATTTCGTGAAAGAGGGAAATGTGAAGTGAGGGAAGGAGGTAGATATTCCAATGGGAGGTGAGGGTATGGGATGCCGGTAGATTTTTGCGTTTGGAGTGAGATTGCGGTCAAACAGCAAAGAAAAATGTTTGCGGTCGCAGGCGAATTCCACTGTGGGAATTGCTTGTCAGGCCGCCTCCGATGCAGCGTCTTCCAAAGAACCTATTATTGCAGTCATTGGGTGCGGTGCGTTAGCTGGTGTAGTCTGGTGGTTGTGAGGGGGGGAAGGAGCATTTCCGGAGCAGTAGGGGAAGAATATGGACGGGAATGGAAGGGTTGTGATCGGGCGTCTCTTCGTTACGAAATGCCTTTCTTCGCGTGGCGAGTTATTTCATATTGTTTTAGGTCCTCCAATTTCCTTCGGGTCATTCCGTGCCATTTCACCAGATATTTATAAAGTTGTTGCGGCTGTTTATGATTTTGTTTTTATTTTAGAAATTTTTTTTTTAAACTTTAAAAAATAGTTTCCGAGTTAATCTAATTACCGATACTCGCTGAAAGTGTCATTTTTACAACACGCTATTCCCTTCTCGGGCCTGTAAGTCCTAGAGGTCATGAAAAAAATTAACAAATATTGGTTTTGTGCCTTGCAGACATGTATTGGTAAGTGTGTAAAATTTGAATTTTTTTCTGAAATGGTGCTGCAACAAGTTGTCGGTGAATTGGCATGGAATGACCCCTTCCTTTATGAATTCGATATTCTGTTATCTTTCATCATCATCGGTCAACAATCCTAGGATTGGTTTGACACGGCTCTCCACTCGATTCTTCAATCGGCCAACCTCTTCATATTAACGTAATTCCTCTCTTTTACATCCTTCACAATCTGTTCTATACATCTCATACGAGGCCTGCCTTTTCCAGTCTTCCCGTTCACTTTTCCTTCGACGATTGTCTTCGTCAGGCCATCGTTTCTTAACTTAACTTAGTGAAATCTCATTGTTACAAATGAAAAAAAACATTTCATCAATAGATTAATTTCGTTGCAACTAGTATTATCATCAATATGACATCTTCATTACCTGTACCGGTACAATCCGGTTGCACCAAATAAAATCTAGTCTTGAAATATAGAAATTTTGTACCTTTGTTCCATCCTTTGTTTTATTTATGTGACACTTCGTAAAAGGTTCACAATTAGGGTACGTTTCTAACTAGTATTTTAGCTACCATCTATGTTGCGGTCGATACGATGGTGCTCTTGTCATGGCTGGCCAAAGTCGCACACAATCTCATACACACCGCATTTCTTTCTTAATGACGCCCTTACAATTGCGCAGAAGTTTGAGTCATGTGTAGGTGGAGTTGAAATGAAATTCGGATTGTGTGAAGTAGCGATAAGAGTCCTTCCCGATAAAAGTGTCGCACTAACGGACGATGTGGCAGTATCGGCATAACTGCATAACTACAGTGACTCAGCTTTTGGTACTCCTCTCGCATTTCCTTGCCGCCTCCTCTTAATGGTTCCTACACGAACCCGCTTGCTTTGGTCCCATATGCACTTGGGGAAACATCGAGCCTTAAATCGTATTAATTAATGGAGGCGTTTACTATTTTTTTATTGCCGAATCTGATAGAGTTTGTGAAATAAAAAGACCCGTATTTTTCCGTTTTTTGATCCGTCAATTATTTATCGAGTTATAAGCGGCGAAAACTGATGTTTTTAACCCTTTCGGAAAAGTGGGCGTGGTGCAACCTCTGGCGTATAACGACTTCGTCCAATCACAACTGAGCTCGCGAAGCTACTTTACCTTATCGCAATGGGGGGACACAGCTGATTCTGCCAATAGGACAGTTGCGACAGCATCTGTGCGAGCAGACCTTCCGAGAACCACCCACCACTCCCTTCCCTTCCACGAAAAGCAGGAAAAGGACGGGAGGAAAATGACGTCAATGTTATCACAGCAGCTTTTTCGGTGGGCGTCACCTTCTGCATTTAAATTTTTGATTTATGAGTGAATGGTTGTGGTTAGAAGATAAATTTTTTCACAAAACTTGATTTTTCGTTTCCATTTAAGGATTTCGTGTACAAAATTGCGATTTCGGTTCCGAGTAAATCCCCCATTCGTTGTGAGCAATTGCTATTAATGATTTTTTAAATGTTGTTTATCGGTGCTCTTTCGAAGACGCCGACTGCAAAGTATTGATCGCATTTGGATTTGAGATGAAATTTACGCGGCAGGATTTCCCGTCCAAAACTATGGCTTAAGCTTAATTTACATGTCGATTTCTCTGCTAAACTTTTTTCGCGCGCCCTTGTTGTCGAAGTTATCTGACGGAGACTGCCAGCTGCGGTAGCCAAGCTGAAAACGCGCTGGCGTGACAAGCGTCGCGGGTCGAATCCCGTACTGGGTGTGGTTCTGTTTTTGTCTTAGAATTAAAGTCTTAGATTACACAGTGTGATATAAATTTAACCTAAAACCGAAGCCTACGGCAACGGATACAAAGTTCCTTTTAGTGTAATTTAAATTTCAGGGAATTTTAGCTCGGGAGTGTACGCCGTTATTTGCGAAAGTTAATCACATAAATTGCACCTTATGCATATCCTATGTTATTCCATCTGAGTCTTCCCGTTGTCCATTTTTAAGTTTCAGCCATAGATGCTGCTGGCCTAATAGGTAGCCCCTGTTTGTCATGGCATTAAACTGTTCGCACGATTTTCTCAGAAAAGATCATTCGCTTCCTTCCTTCAAATCATTCGACGGCTTCGGACATCAAGTTCATGCAAGGACATTAAGTAAATGCGGAGTTCCATATTGGGGTTTGTGAGTACGAACTGTGAAAAATTATGATGACCCTATTTCTTCGGGCACGGAATGAAGCAAGTTCTTTCCTTTTTTCGGTGGGCAAAGACTGCCATACCACGAGGATATCCTTTCCGGAACTTCTCGCGGACCAGCTAATCGCATGCGGTGGCCATTTTCGTCTAAAGGAGTGGGAAGATACAAACAGCGGGCCGCAGTACTCACGTGATCGGAAATGAGTTTTATCGTCTTGTTAGTAGCGCTCGTAAATAGATTACTTGAGAACAATTAGAGAATGTGATGGCCTCGGAAGGGCACTCTAATACGCCTGCTTCGGAAGATGTCGATTGTATACTATTGGGCAGCAATTCTGATTGATCTGTCCTAGAGAGACTGTCGTTAACTTTTACGTGAATCCCATCAAGAACGTCATGACTTTATGAACAAAGAACAACATCATCCTCAACTCTTAAGGAGTTAGAGAGACGACTAGAAACAAAATTGAGAAACGAAGGGAGTTCATTAAAGAAGAGAGTTGTTAATGATGTAAAAATTTCCGACTTCGAATCTACCCTCTCATAAATATATTTTTTTCGCGGTCAATTTCTATGAAGATAGATGGCCATTTTTTAATATCGATCCAGCAGCAGAGTAACACCACGATAAGCTGTTTCCGCTTCGCTCTGTCGTCGGTGTCATAACGATACGAGGAAATCACCGGCTTCCTCTTCTCCCGAAGAAGTGGCTCCGTCAAAATCCACCGCATGAAATTTCACTCCGCTTCTGCGATTCGAGTCCATTTTATTTTCTGGACTTTTGTGCCTTGATTCATCCATACTAATTCAACTCGATTCGCCTTCTTAAATCGCTTATCTCTGCTGTTCATGTTAGGAGTGAAACGTAAGCTGCTTGAGGTATTCGCGTTCAGAACGGGTCATTGATACCTTTGAATAATATTAAAAACTGCGGGCAGCTTCCAGCCGTGCGAGCTGGAAGATAAGAGAGACGACATCAATTAGTTGGGAAGTCGGATGTAATGAGGTAGTGTGATGTAAATAAAAAGACTCTCTCGTAGCTCCAAGGTTGATCGCCATGAGCGGTAAACGGAACATTATTGATTATCTACATCAGCCATGTCCAGCACTTGACTGTCTCTAAATATTCGGTGGCCACAAGTGTGGTTTCAAAACTCGATCCAGCATTGGTAGAAGTTTATTTCGTGCCATCGATGCGAAAAAGCACACCTACCTCATTCCTTCAGGGTTTGCAGTAAGACAGGGAAATATTTGCACCATGCTGACCAAGTTTAAATCTGTAAGAAACTGATTCAAGCCTCATTTTATGGAATCATCCCATTATGAAATAATTTACTTGATATTTAAGCCACGCTATTAATGTGGATGTTTTTGGATTAATATTAGTGTGGACAAAATAATAGGGTAATGAAGTTTAAACCGTCTAAATACATGGTATATTTCTCGTGAGAAGCGTTCACCCATTGCCGTAATGCTGTATTATCCTCAATTTAAGACAAATTTGATCTTAAAATTCTTGTGGATCTCGCAGTTTTTCGGGTAATGATATCTCCTCAGGTCGGTATGGGCCACTTCAACCTCGGTATGGATATGTAAAAATAAAACCGTCGCGCGGAGGGGAGGCTCATGCTGGCCGTTACGATATTTTGCAGAAAATTTATTAGCGAGTTGAATAAGTAGTCACCCATCAAATGCCGCATCTGAGGGAGAGTGTGTTCTTATTTACCTCTGTTGAACAAAATTGAGTAATAATTGGAACGATACAGAATACGGCTTGGCCACCATGATTCGGATTACATTGATTCGGAAATCACTGCAACCGAGTTAAATGTTGAACACTCATTTTTCCGTTTTCATGGGTTCGTTTCCTATATCATCCGTCTTTCCTCTCTCCCTATCGTTCCGTTTTTTACAAAATGGAGGCAAACCGTGATTGATTGACATGATGAATTGTTTGCGTGCATGTCTGGAGAGGGTGAGTTCCATGCGGTGCCACTGGAGGTATTTAAAAGAGCGCATACATTAACAAATGGAGTTATTACCTGAAAGAAGCCCGTGTTAGGTTGGCCACGTCTTATGTATAATTTTTGATGAAACCCGTAAAAAAGTTCAAAGGTGAATCCTTAGGAAGGAAAGTGAATGTTCATCGCATTCCAAGTATTAATTGTATTTCTAAATCTAGGTTCATTGTATTACCAAGAATGAAAGGTGCTCAGAGGTGACGGGAACGTTAAGCTGTAATTTCATAATCGATTCTTTGTTGATTTTGCTACTGATGTCATCCCGCGACGCAAACGCTATAGCTACTGATAAGCAGCCAACTTCTAAGTAACTCGATACCCCCCCCTAAATATTTTATCTCCCCACACATACCTTAAAAATGTAAATTGGAGGGGTGGGCGGGAGCCTTCTGGAGCCCCCCCTGGCACTTAGACCTCTTTAGATCCATTGTGCCAACCCACATTTAACCTGCCCGCCACTTGCAGACAGGGGACAAGAGCACCACGGTAGAGGTATGGAGGGGGGGTACCCATCCAACCTCCGTCCGGGCCCAACGTTGCTTAACTTCGGTGATCTGACGGGAACCGGTGTGTCAACTTGGCTAGGCCCTTGCCCCCACACATACCTTACTCTAGCTAGAGATGTCTTCGGCCTGTCACGAAGAAACGCGCACGTTGTAAAATCCTTTGCGTCGTTTAGATGTTATTTTGGAATCGATAAGTTAACGACCTCGTAATACCTCAGTTTATGGAGTAAGTACAGTTTAAAGCTTTGGAATTGGTTGTTATTAACGTTGTGATATCCTTGACTCCATTGTGTTGGTTCTTCTCATTAGTGCTACATGGACGTGAAAAATATGAATGTAATCCCTATGGGTTCATTTTTGACTCGTAAATTTGTGGATTTTCCTCTGCGTAATCTATGAAAGTGGTTCTTGGCCACTGTATCATTCCGAAATGTATTGAATGAGGCATTTTTAAACACACTGAATAATTTATTTTATCAATAGGGAGCCATTGTGTCCCTTTACCCCGTATGCTTCTTCCAAAAAAGGGGATCGAAGCCTCCTCTGCGTCGTGCCGCCGACTCCAGTAGCTGCTGTGACGTGTTATATAAGCTCTGTTTAAAGTGATATGCCACGGTTTTTGGCTCTGGGATATCCGCGCGCGTTCATTTTCCAGTAAAACGAAATGTATGAAGAATGTAAGCTTTTTCCCATGCGTAATCAGTCCCAATTTATGGGATTTATTCACGTTTATTAGTTTTCTAACAGTTATGTTAAGTTTTTATGGAATGTTCCCACTCTGCTCTGAAATCTCCTTCTCTTCTCTGCTCTTTTGACATTCTTCCCTCGATACAAGCATTCATTATCGCATCTCACCCTAATTCTATTGATTCCATCATTTACACCGGAATAATTTTTCTTCGCTAGACGTGTTCATCACTTATTCATTCCCACCTTTTTCTGTCCATCGCACCACCTCCATTCTCCTCCACGTCATCTCAACAGCCACATGGCATCACGTAACGACCACGTTTTCGCGTCTCATTGATTGAAAGATGTATTTCATACATCGCAGCTTAACTTGCGGAGACGTAGCCAATTTTGTCACCTCAAAGCGTGTAATAGCATTTCTAGAAAAGTATGCAATTATTGCCTGTTTAAAAATAATGTTTCATTCATTGGGACTTGAGTACAATGCGAAACGGTAATCCTCTCAATACGTATGGACAATTCGAAATTTCGTGTAGGTTATGATTTATGATCTCTTCTTGAAAAAAGCTTATTACAGTTTTAAAGTTGAATAGAGTTTTCCTTGTGGTGTTTCTTAATAACTGACATTTCTACTCTTGCATTAAAAGTGACGCAAGTAGATTGGCATCACGAGAAACCGTTGGAACTTATGACATGTTTGAATAGCCTTGTCAAACGTTATATATTGATGCATGTCGTATTAAGAAAGATATAACCTTATTTGTGCACCAGAATCTCGTCTAGAAAATTACGAAGGATACTCTTACGACACTGGTAAATAATGTTTGGCGTAAGAAATTCAAATGAGAAACACTAATTGTTACTTTTATTATATGTGTGTGAGGCGTCTTGATTGAGCATTTTTGGAAAGGGACCTGAAGTGTGACTTCTTAGCACTAACAATATCCGTTCAGATCTTACTGCCATTATTTCGTGAACGCGTGATTATTTTTGGCCCGTATTGCCATATTAAAAATGTAACTTTGTGTACAATCATATAATGATAAGCATTTAATATACAGATATATTCAGACGAAACAGTTCCGGTTTTTCCCAGCTTTTTCTCCTACATTTATCCGAGAAGTTCCTATGGCCGTGATCTGTTAAAACACCCTTTACGTATCTCTGAAGATATGGATCAACACCATTCCACATGGAGGACATGGCTGTTTGACATTTGCCGGCGAAGCAGTCGGGAGAATGTTTATGTATGACCCTGTGGTGCCATTGACGTCGTCATGAAGTATTCTTATAAAACTTGATTTTTGATATCTGTGTGTCTTTTTTCTCATTTGATTTTTGATATGCATATAACCAAAGAATTCCTTATGGAGTACTCAGATTAGTCAATAATCGGATAATAAATAAAGTACTGATCATTTGAAAACCGTCGACGCTTCGCAAAGTATATTTGCTTCCTTTTTTGCTATTGAATTAATGGCAGTGATTTGAATGTTCTTTTCTGGGGCAACTATGGCGTTAAATTATAAACGGTCGCTTGAAAGACACAGAGTTGAACTCAGGTGATAAGCTGTTAAATTTTTTGTACGATATTTATCTCCCATAAAATTTTCTCAGTTGAAGTTTTGTCGGTCGTCTTGCAAAGAAATGTTATAGTGGTTTTCTATCGTAGCGATTGCAGTGGTAAAATTATCAATCGTACACTTATATCCTTCCCAATTCTGCCGCTCACCGCATTGCGTTGCAGATTGCTAAATATTTGAACTTACACTGTGTTAAACGTTGAACTGTGAGTCGAAGGTGTGGATCTGTGCATTTCATAATTTTAGTAGGAGGAAGATTTTCTTAAAGTGGCGTGACTATATTCCTGCCGCGCTAAAATGGCATGCTGCGTGTGTCACCGATTTCGACGATAGTTCACGTGACTTGCAAGGAACCGTTCGTGCTGTTTTGCATCAAAAACCCATTCCCCAGTTGAAGCGGATGCTTGAGAAATTAAATGTAAATCTGTTTCTTTGTGCAGTGTAGGCGCTGGAAAGTACGAGTATATGGCCTCGTGGTTCAGTGCCAAGAATGTCTTTAGGGTTTAAGTTCTGTCTTGACTTAAATGGTGCGTTGTGTGGTGGTTCGTGAAGTTGCTATTTAAATCCTAAAACCCACTATGTTAACGTTAAATCCCCTCAAGAGGTGTATGTGAACCACCGGGTGGCCACCCTGACCTACTTTGCCCTTGCTTCATCCATACTTCCATTCGCTGTGTGTCGCTTCACCGTCGGCAGAAAAAATTGATTGCCCATGGATTGTGATGGGAATTTTTTGTAGGAGATCGTTGTTTTTCTTAATGTATAGCATGTTGTCACAAGCAAGGAACTGCTAATGAACCACGTACTGAAAGAAACTGTAATACAAATTGCAGTAATTGCAGTAATTTTACTACGCGTATTCTATATTCCCGAGCATATTGCTTATCACATAGGAGTCATACTCTTCAGAAAACTGCGTATTCCTTACAAGAGCTTACTCGTAGTTTCGAGGTGGTGTACATTCTAACCTCCTTGCGTAGTGCAGAACCCTAATATCATGTGTCGCACGCCAGCCTGTCTGTGAACGAAGTATTCATCCCTGGTGGCTGATGAAGGGCTATAGCGCTTTCAGAATGGTACCGGGATGAATGGTGTGTTGTTTTCAACTTCGTTCTACAACAGGGATGGTTTCGATACCCCTTGTCAAAGCCCTACCGGAATATCTTATTGTCAGCTCCCAATCTTTTTTTCCAGCCTTGTTTCAGCAAATTGGCGTTTGCCTTGTTTATTTACATCTATCACTATCCACAGTAGCATAGGTGAAATAACATCTCGATATGTTCGTCGGAAGCTAAAAAAAATTTTATTCCGTTGCACGTCTTCCATTTCTTCAGAACTTATTGTAATCATTGCTCGTTTTACTTAAGTTACTGGATTATAAATAGTCTCTCGTACACTTTTATCACACTAAGACCGTCTTCTCCGGCTATTGATATTATTTCGACATTTCGCTCCGTGAACTATCTGTGTAGTCATATCGAAAGTTGCAAAAGAGAAAAGGGCAATTCTCTTGCATCATTATTACTGATAAGTACTAATTGGAAATCGTTTGGACGCTATGTTAACTGGAAAAATTCTCAATATGGGTCTTTGATGAGGTGAATTCAACATCATTACAGTAGATTGAGATCGCATTGACCCAGAATTCAAAGATGGCATGTTTCCACGAGAAGTTGACGTAGCTATTTAAAGGAATCCCCTGACGACGGACAAAAATGGTTTCCCCTTCAATTGTCCGTAATTTGTATGTTTGGACCAGGGATACTGTTTGTACGCTTATACTGGCTGGCAAGTTTATGTCGTTACACGAGCACCGTTTGGCCCATTTGCCGTGTCATATTTGAATGATTGCAAATGCTGGCTGTCTCAAGTGACTAGACATATAACCATACGTTTGGTCTTTTTTTTCTTATCGTTATCCCGGCGACAGCGAGTAGGCCAGCGAGGGATAACCATGCTCTTTCGTCACTGTCACCCCATTAGTCAGGATCATCTGATATGCAGTGCCTCCGATGTGCGGCACCCCCTCACTATGCTTGTAAACCATTTCGGTACTAAGTTACTAAACGTCGTATACGTTTTGCTACTGACCATGCTATTAATGCAAGTTATCCGCGATATTGCGGTTTCGATGATCCGTGCTCATGCATGTATGGTATGGCGAGCTTGATATACTAGTCTTTTTAAGTCCCTGATCACATCGTTACAGACATTTTGCTTATGGAGTATGTTGAAAAGATGATGACGGTAGTTCCCTCTACGGGTGGCCAAAGCACAATTTAAGTGTTTTCACCTTGATCGTGCAGACAGCCCGTCCCAAGGCCGCATACCTTCTTCATTCAAGGTATGCTATTTTACTCGAGAGGTTTTTCGTTTCTCTTGTTATGAATCATCTTTTGTTACACTTGATTCTATGGTAGCTTACTTCGTCGTGTGATATCACTTTTTTCAATCTGAGAACGTGTTCTATTTCGTCATCATTCGTTTCAGATAACGGCTTATTCCGTATTTGTTATATCAAATATTTCCTATCCTATATTGGCCTTGTAACCCGCGTTACACCTTCCAAATACGCATTATCAGCATGAGAAATTATACCTGTTGAATCATTCAAGCTTTCTAAGCACATAAATGGACTAATGTCCGTTATATTTGCCGAGTGTAGGTGTACGATTGCTAGCACGATTCCTCTGCTAGGCAGGTGCCTCGTATCTCTTGTCGCCCACAAACATTTTCCCGCTGATGGGAAGTCGCTCGAGGGCGCGCCATCCTTTCGTGTCGATGCATTTTTTTTATCTCTAAGTGAGCGGAAGATAAGGATCACGCGGTTCCCTCCCTTGCTGGTTTCGCGCTTCAATAATCAAATAGAAATTGACGGGTTTGTTTGGAGAGAGAGCTGACGCAATTGGTCTGGCAAATTTATGAAGAAGTGCATTTACGCAGTCTTTTTCATGAAACTCGATCCGTTTTGTTGGCCGTCTCTCGAGAAATTTACGGACGTGAAAGAGGAAAGGAATGTGATTTTAGGCATGAGTAGTTAATTCTTGCGCTTGGCTTGCAAGACGTCTCACGTTGACCTCCCTTCAGCGACTGAATAATGTCTGGTTTTCACTCTGCTTTCGCCGTTGGAACTATCGACCACCCAGCTCTATGGTCTAGGGTTACTTCCGGTCGAAATTGATTTCTTTTTCTCCTCTCGCTGTCCCCTCTTACAGCTCGCACTTCAAGGAGTTCAACCAAACTTCGTATACGGTTACGCTACCCCATACCCGAAGCCTTGGTACGTAGGTGCCAGTTTGCTCCGACACTGTAGACTGAGATAAGAGTGCCTTTCTTCCCATGACGCACAAACCCGATTAGAGCCATGGCTACACCCCACCCAGCAAGTTAATATTTTCCTTGTCCCTCAAAAACGTAATGTGATGACTCCTTATAACGTGATTTCTCTATTTCCTCTCTTTGTGCACATCAGCTTTTAATTTATAAGACTTGTCACTTTCAAAGAGAGTACCTGGAAATAGAAGTTCCCCAGATGACCCTTGGATGTGCTCAGTGACTTAAAGGGAAATTCTTGCTTCAGCAATTCATTGTTTCATTCTCCATTCTGTCCGTGCCCAGCAAATTGGGGTCTAAGTGGCTCATCCGAAATGTCAATACCCCCAGGTACCTAAAAGACATTACGCACACTTTAAATGTGTAAGTAACTGGGAAAACTGCTAAACTTATCAGTGTCACAATAGTATCAGAAACTGCCAAAAACAATAATCTTATCACTGTAGTAAGGTCAAGCATAGGTATCTGGCAGTAGTTGGCAGAAAGGAGTAATTATCACTAAATGTCTTGTACTAGCAGTCAGCACGTATCTTTGTGCGGAAAATATGGCTGAATTGCTTCATGAATAATCTACAATGCCTTCAGTAGGTACTTTCCTATATCCTTGCGAAGCACAATGCCGTTTGCGGCATCCCTCTACGACGAACTTTTTAAGCACCATCAATGAGTCATTCCATTTTAAATCAACAAAATTTTCAGAAATATCATGCGTCACCGTCTCAGATTTCAACTAAAATTGGTGCATACTAAAATGGTAGATACTGTCAACCTTCCTGAGCCAAGAGCAGTTCCCCGTTTTAGCAGAAAAAAATTCGCCCCAGAATTATAGGCAGGCATGCATTGCGTTAACGCCCGAAAATCGTCTTTTTAACACTATTTTTCTACAGGCTGCAGCAGACTGGTTTTACGTGATGTACACATGTAAAAGGTGTCAATAGAAAGCATATGAAGTCTACATGTTATTAGAGTAATTTTAAATGGACTTTTCGTAAGAATAAATGTTCTTGCCGCTGTAAATGCAACTTCCGAAATTAATTTTTTTCTTTAATTAAGTTAAGCCTAAAACTAATCCAAGAAATAATTTTGAAACGGGCCAGTTCTCTCACCGTAGCATTCAAACGTACCTAATATATGAATATATTAATAAACATGGAATGTGAGTATTTCTCACTGAGAAAAGATCACTTGATTTTGAGAAATTCGGAAACAATTGGTTTTACGGAGCTAAAATGTCCATGTAGGACAGGGTTTAAAAATGATAAATGCATTGGTTAAATAAGTATTAATGTTGTTCTTTTAGGCACAAAAATAATTTTGTGTTTTTCAGGGGTTTGTGAAATATGGTTGGCGTAATAACAGTGCTCAACTCCCTCACGCATGGGCCTAAACAGACTCTCATTCCAACATTGCTATATTTTAACAATCATTTATCCTCATGAGATTGGGTTTAAAAATTAGAAAATCATTAGTTTAGAAAGTCTAAATGTTGCTGTATGAGGTACAAAAAGAAATGTTATATGTATATAGGTGTTTGGGAGATATAGTCGGTGTAAAAAAAGTGTTCAATTCCCACAGGCAATGGGCCCAAACAGATATATGTATTCCTACAATACAATTTTTTAACCTGACACCCAAAGAAATCTACAATTGAAAAACTCGGCGAATCTAGAGAAATCACAAAGACCATAATAGGTCATGAATTAAACATATATCAAAGGAAAAATATGATGCAAATTCTTAGAGGATAGCCTTAAAGTATTTTGGTCTTAAAAAAAGGCAGTTAAAAAAGGAAGCAGCCCACAGTAGAATCCATGACGAATATAAACGTTGAAATTGTTACAGATAGTGTGGATAAGGCCCATATATTAAACTGATTTTTCCATAGGGTTTATACTAAGACAACAGAAAACCATTAGTGATGCAAGCACCACAAAATTATGAGTGACACAAGTGAGATTAATATGGATTAGTTAAACAAATTGAGATAAAATTAAGTTGGATTTTTGTTCTCTTTAAAAATTTACTTTTAATTATTACTTTTTAATCATGCCCGCATTAATTACTAATATATATGATATCGCTTGAAGTACTTCTTAAATATTTCCTTGCATGATGGATGAAAATTTGAACTTGTAATGTGTGCCCCAGATGATAGTCTTAGAAATCACTCCTTATGTTGGTAGAGTAAGTTAACTTAATGCTTATCCATGGAGCATGTTTGGTGACAACTAGTCCACTTTCACATATCCTCGAGGTGGCTTGCAGGATAGTCAGTAGATGAAGATGTAGTAGATCGTCATCAATCAAATATCCTAAGATTGCTTCAAGAAGTTTTCTCGGGTTGTCCACCGGGTAAGGGCGTCCATTTCGATCCTCGGCTCGAGGGTCATCTTCAGGGTGCCATCCTAGAATTGTCCACCTTATATACGTATCCTCATGGGTCAGGTGACTTGTGATTGGTCGGTGATGGAGGGCATGTCGAGGGAGCCTCCTGATGGGCTGGCATTTTGCCACTTGTTTTTCCCTCTCCACTCCTCAGTTTTTCCCAGCACAGGTTTCCATGTGCCGCTAAGTGTGTACCTGGAGTCCCTGTTCCTGTTTTTCTTCGGAATGTGAATTTCTATCTTCCTTATACACTTACAATTAGTCCCAATACCCGGTGGTGTGGGCACGTTTTCGGGTATCTTTGAAGTTGATGCGGTGGTCCTCATTGAAGCTGTGTTCAGCAATGGCTGATTTTTCAATCTGTTCCAAGCGGAGGAGCACCAACAATATCTCTTTGTTGAACAATTTTAATCCACAGCTCTATGATAGGGTTGCAATGGTACATTATTCAAGCTATTTTTTTCCTATTTGGATGCACCATTAAAATAGTTGCAGGGAGAGTATTAAAGAATTCAAGTGCAGAATAACATTAGCAAAAGAGTTGTGTAGTTATTTTTCTTTAAGAAGAAATTTATAACCAGAACTGTAAGTGAAGATGTCAAGATAAGATTGTAACTTTCTGGCAATGTTTGAAAAGAGTTTGGTGAGTGAAATTGTAAGTTTACAATAATTAATAATTGGATCTCAATGAAATTGAATGAAAAAGGGAAGAGATTGTGAGGAGTGCTTTGGAGAAGGATGGAGAATGTGTAATGGAAAGAGAGTAGGTATGTTTTTAGTGTAGTGGGAGAAGAAAGGAAGTTGCTTGGAAAAAGTTGCTACGAGCGATGGAATTGTGAAGGTGTCAGTGGAATAATGGACGTAAGGAAAGAGAGAGAAGGTAGACAGAAATCAGCAATTTTGATGAAATAAAAAAGGTAAAGTAGGGAAGGGATAATTAGAGAGAAGGGGGCAAGGGAAAGAAAAATGGATTAGAGGTACTCCATTAAATCCTTCCCTAATTGTGAGAAAACCAAGTGATTATAACAAGTTATATTTCAGTAACTGAGCAAGTACTGGAAGGGAGCAGTGGGTAAATGCTCCTCCTTCATCCCTGCTTAGCATTCCTGACATGTAGTTGATGGTATCAGGCTTAACTTGGTGGAATTCCATCATGATGAGGGTAAAGGAAACTATGTGATTCCACAAGATACATTTATTGTGAACTCACGGTGGTTTCGATGCGGTGAATCATCAGGATGTGCCACATCGAAACCATGGTTGTTGAGTTTACAGTAAATTTATTCTGTGGAATCACGTAGTTTCCTTTACCCCTAATTCTAACAAGTACAATCTCTTATTAGATCTACTTTTATAGACCTACTATTATGAAATGTTCACTAGAAATGGCTTCAAGGATAATTGCAGTTATTTTCTTTTTAGGTTGTATGTCACAATTGAAGATTTTACGAAATTTTATATCTCAGAATAAGATAAAATTTTCATTGTCACTGAGTAAGCTCCTATAAACCTCCACTTACAATAATGATCTGTTATTTTGCAAACATTTTCTCTCTTTATGGTCAAACATGAGTGTAAGAATATAAAATAGCTTGTGGTGGTTATTTATTTATTTAAGTAATTGCTCACATACAGCACATCCTACAATTTACAGTGACACAGTAACAAACATGAAATGTAAACATAAACAATCAATCAAAATAAAGAGTACAGGGTAAAAGTAGTAAAGAACACAAATACAAGATACGTGAAAAGGAATGTAGAGAAGAAAGGTACCATTTATTCACAGGGGAATGGGACATGGCAAGATTGATAAATGAGTTTAAGGGCAGAAATGACGAATCAATATTGTCCAGCAATGAATTCAGTAGAGCTTGAGCTTGAGGATCAGTTATTTCGGTCTAGCGGAAGAGGAGACCTAATAGAGACATGGCTTTGCTCTTTATTGAATGAATGTGATCCAAGAAGTTGAGACACCTAAACTGATCCACTGAATCTTTACAGTTAAACTGATCCATAGTAAATTATAACTTACAATTTTCCTCTGTTTCAAAAGGGTTAATTTACAGTTACTTCTGTTGATTTACAACATTTTAAAGTGCTGATTCCTTAGTCGGACCACATTAAATGAATTGGGGAGAAGTGGAAAAAACTAGCTGTTGTGGAGAAAGGGAGAGGTGTCTTTGAGGCAGGTATTGAATATAGGGGAAGGGTTTGGGTGTTGATCAAGAAGCCCTAAATGAAACAAGTCATCAATAAATCCTTGGATAAGCAATATTTCAGTGCATAAATCTCTTATAATAATCACCATTATGTATACATACATTTCTTAAGCGGCCCATAGACGTTCAATATTATTGTGCAATGTGGGTTGCACAATATTTTGACGGCGGCCCCTAGACAGTCAATATTTTTGTACAATATTTTGTTTTGTGCAAAAGATTGTACCGTATGGAGGCGATATTGAAGGTTGTGCAATATAATGTGCAATTGCGAGCACAGACGCTCAACCACATTGTACAAACAGTCCCTGCCTGAATTTCATGAAGTCAACATGCTGAGTGAAAGTGAATTGTGTTACGTGATAATTGCGTGATTTTTTTACTACTTCTTGTTTCTCAGCATCCGGGAATTTTTTCGCTGTACTTTTCTATCAGCTCATCGTACTGCTCCCCCTTTTTCGTACGATTACTATAATCTTTGCACTTCACATCCCACAGAGCCAGAAGACCACGATACACCTCAATAAATTCAACAATAAAATCTTTTTCGGCTTTCTTGTCACCCATGATAATAACGCGTGGTTGAGACAACTAGTTCAAACAACCGCTAGAGACCAACTGACAGGATATTGTGCAATATTGCCAACAGACGGCACAATATTATCCCGTTTGCACAATATATTTTCAAGATTTTAAAAATCACACAATATATTGCACAACCTTTCAATATTGCCCACATACGATCAATTATATTGTACAAACCAAAATATTGTACAATAATATTGACCATCTAGGGGCCGATTTAGTTTCTTTATTTGATGTCTGTAACTCTATATAAGAAAAACATGGAGGCAAATTTTGAAAATCATTTTAATATACTTTCCAATTCAGGGATTTGGTGTAAAATCTATGGTATCAAATTTTTATTGATAATTTTTCATGGAAAGTATCCTTGGTTTTACTCCAGATGACCCAAAATGATTTCATAAGTCATGTAAAGTTCATTTTGATTGATTGCAGCCTTTTCTTATTTTGCAAAAAGTAAGAAGTAATTGCTATAGGGAAACTAGTCAAATGCCACAAGAGTTACTTTTATCATGCAATGGTCTTTATGACAAAAGTTCTTAAACAGTGATAAAATTACCTATATTTGGTAAACTTTTCAATTTTAAAAAAACCATTACTGTAACAACAAAAGATATATTATCGGTCAAGTATAACAAAAGGTATTGTTATACTTGACTCCCATGTGAATCTATGGGAAGATAGGCGGATTAAAATAAATGGGGAAGGACTACCTGCATTCAGCGATAAAGAAACCCTTGGTGAACTTCGTAAATCTAATTTTAGGAACTTTAAGACAGAAATATGAAAAATTGAGAGGTGGAAAAGGACTATGCTGGCATGTTGGCGAGAGTATCCCTGAATCTTCCCACGATGCTTGGGAATTACATAATTGGATTTTAATTTATATGAAATAGCTGTTGTTGGATATCAATTTTGGTATTCATGTTGTACGAGGTCTTTGGCTGAAATCAAGGTGGTTTATCTATGTGATCTTCGGAAAGTTCTTTACTCTTAAGTTATCATGTATTGTGTTTTTTTGACTGCTGATATAAATACAGTAGAATCTGGATTTTACGAAAAATTTGATAATAAGAAAATGGAGCAATCCCGGCCAATTCCATAAGTATTCCTATGGAAATACTAATTGAAATTACGTAAATTTGATGTAACCATTTTACCTGAAGCTAGTTCCCCAGCATAAGTATCGATTTGTTTTTACGAAACTATATAACGGAGCTTAATTGATCTTCTGCAAAATCGCGCTTATTGTTGTTCTATTGACAATCGGTGATTTAATTTAAAGTAGTGCTATATTACAGTACGAATCATCTCCTACGAATTATAATTAGTTTATTATTAGTGATTAGAATTATAATACTATGATGTATGTCAGTTGAGCACGTATTTCAGTAATAGATTTCACGTGCGTTTGTAAAAGTTACGGCGGTTACGGCACATATGCTCACAAATAAGAGGATGTTGTTGATCTTGAAATTGGAACCCATCAGCTGTTCGAGTGGCGAGACTACGCTCGCTTCTATAGTCGCCCACGAGCGAATGTAGTGACGTCTCAATAGCGCACGTTGTTCAGTGGAATGTGGTACGAGTTAAACAAAAACAAATAAACTTAATTCAAAGCCTTGCTAAGATGCTGTAGAACACAATGTAATTACAGACAAAAAAATTACATTTCAAAAAAATTATATTACAATCGATGGTTTCACATTCTAAGTGAGACCGAGTACAAAATTTTGTCATTCATAAGATTTCTTAAATTTCCTGTAATTTCTTCTCGATGAGAAATTTTAGGATGAAGGCAACCAATTATCTTCGCAGAAACGGAAGAACTTACGGATTTTTCGTCTGGCATGAGGTATGCAATGAGAAAGGGTTACAATTTTAGATACTTCCATTCAATCGCACGACGTATAACTAAAGTACAACTTCCCTTTTACGTCCCCGCCTTTTATAACTTTTTACTGGATTCCCAATGATTTCCAATGCTCCGCAATGGTCTACGTCTTCCCCGTATTTACGATAAGAATATTTTTAATGGTCCACCATTTACGTTTTACGAGACAATGTCGTGCGTGAATGTCGTCGTTGCATAAATTGCGTTACTCAAGTTTGTCTGACTATATGCAGCTTGGTACCTAAGACGGATCGGGGTTCGATGGTTTGGAGTCGAGGGGAAGTGTTAGACCAGAGACTCCATGAGGACTGTGGGGGCGAGGGAGCAGTTTTTAGAGTTCTGGCCGGTGCTAGCTTCGTGTCGGGTGCCCCTGAACAGTTCGGGTGTCCACTATAAGGAAGCAGTATCGTTTAGGGTAGCACGCAGGTCAATGGCGCTTGCGCATAGGTTTAAGTGGTAGTCAAGTGACCCGGCGCACAGTGGTGCAGAGTCCCTAATAATTGGCGTTTTGGAGTAAAAAATGTTCAATACATATGAAATTTGGTCTATGTAGGTTTTCGAGGTTGCTGAATACGAATTTGGATTCAAAACTTTTGCAAACTTATTTTTTCGCAAAATTTTTTTGCTATTTTTTTTACTTAAATTAACTCATTTAAAATCTACTTGCAGGTAAAGAATTCAAGAAATTGATAAAATAGGCTTCGTTCTTTAATATTGAAAACAAGTTGCCTTTTTGTTAATTTCTGAAGCAAATTTTTTCATTTGGTTTATGTGAAAAATATAATATTGATTACAAATTTTTGGGAAGGTTAAATTGGTGAAACTTTTTATGGATCTGGTATACGCAGAATTGTAAACTTTATGAAGTGCAATATTTTTTTACATAACACGACATAATATTATTACTTTTGTAACTTTGAACGAAAATTTTAATAAAAATTTTCTTTATTTTTGAACAAGAAATTATGCAAAAAATAATTTTGCAAATTATATGTGCTATATATTAATAAATATTTCAATAGCACTCACCTTCAGTTAATAAACCCATTTTGCAGAACAAGAATCGGGGCAATACACGTTATATTAGAGAGAATCGAAGGTGATGCTGTGCCTGCTCCTTTTCAAATGACGCACTTGCTACCAGTGCAACATTTTCTTATCTTATCTACTAGATGAGCAGTTACAGTGATAAGTACTTACCTATGATGGTTTTCAATTCATCAATTATCGGTGTATCCAACTTATATGCACAAAAACCCTAAATAGAAAGTATTTCTAGACTCATAAATATCAATTATTAGGGGTTTTAACCAATATATAAAATACCAATTATTATCGTGCACCACTCTGTGGCATCATTGGAACAACTTCCATTGGTAATATGATAACATCAATACAAGTTTGATGTTCAAATTAATCAGTGATGAAATAATCCTCCTAATGTTTGAAAATGATAGTGACTCACAACAACTGAAAAGCAATGGGGGAAGGGTGTACCAGCTGATCAATCAAGTATAATAAGAATGATCTTTTTTTTTTATTAATTGCAATCTGTCTATTAGGGAACTGCAGGATGCACTAATTTTATCTCTAAAATTGTAAAAAAAGTGAGTGATGAAAGTATTAAATCCAGTGGATTTTTTTTCTAACACCTATGAATGATATTGTCGACCAGAGTGAAAATGCTGCTAACATATTATTCTTATTATGTCACCTAATTCTCTTTAACTTATTTCTTTTATCTAGGCACATTGAAATCAATGTAGGAGGTGGAAAGTGCTATGTGTTCACCATACGCCATTGGAATGACATTGAGCATGGCTGTGTTGGATTCAATGCCCCTAGCCGCAAGTGGGCTGGGCTTGATGTCAATCAAATCCTTGAGGTCAGGCCATTTTACTTTGATCCCAATTCACCAAGTCCACAGTTTCTGTCATCAGCCACCCTTGAAGTGGGCTTCAAGCAAAAAAAGCACATCACCCAGGAGCCTTTTGACACCAAACAGCTTGCACTTGAGTTTTTGAAACAGTTTGCTGGACAAGCTCTTACTGTTAAACAGCAACTCCTCTTTAACTACTTGGTGAGTTATGAATGGCACATGCATAATTCTGGTCAATCATCATATCACAATTATTGAAAAATTCCAGACATTAATTTCCAAATTATATGTACATAATGGGTATTTAAGAATATACATAGTCTGAATGTATTGATTTACATTTTGTTAAATGGAAATGTCTATTGAATCACTTCCTGTAGTTTATTAACCCTTAATGCCTAGGATGGCTATATGATCACAGCAAACATTTCTCATTCTAAAGTACTCTACTTACTGTATTTTTCAAATTTATGTGATGGTTTTTGTATATATATGGCACTATATATTCTAATCTAATAGCCGAAATATTTAGTCAATTCTATATAATAATTTTGTTTAATGGCCTTCCCAATATGATGGGCATCACCTAACTGCTCAGCATGAGTGTATGACCTTTGTTGATTATTTTATATGAGGGTATTTTTCATCAAAATGCGATATATTTTCATCACCATTGCCGAGTATACTTCATTTGACACTATAGATTAATTTTTTCTTAAAAGTTTCCAAAAGAATAATATTTACATGGTAAAATATTTTTATGTGATGATACCTTAGCAATAAGCTACAAACACAATTCCAGGTGAATGTTATAAAACATTCCTCTGTCAAAACATATTAATAAAGCACTGGTATAAATTAAAAATTACATAATATTATTTTCGCTTGATATTTGCCGATGAGGAATCATGTAATTGATTGTTCTTCGTGTCCACAGAAAATGCACTTCATGGCACAATTCCATAAGTGTTCTATCAAGTAAAGCATTTTGACAGTTTCTATCCAAGTGCTCTCTTTCAATATAGATAATACTTAAATTGGCTATATAATGCTACAGTGCAACAATAGCGTTGCACAAGGATTTTTTCCTAAAACTATGATTCTACTAACATTTTGTTGAAATGCATACTACTTCAGGAGACAGTCGTTCTTTTCTTCTCCTCAAAAGCTGAATTATTTATCACCTTGAAGAACTTTTAATTCACACTTGAGAGGGGGAATACGTGTGCCTTGCAGCATATGTTCAAATGCAGCGTAATGCATGTTATATATGCAGCGTTTTGTTCAAATCCTATCAGTTTAATTGTGAATTTGTTATTCTACTCTTTGACTAGTTATTATGTGTAAATGCTATTTTAATGGGTTGCTGATTGCAGAATTATAATGATTCTGTTTTTAATATGGTCTAGGACAAGACAGTTTTGACCATAGTGGTGAAGGGCTTAGAAGCAGCTGACTTGAATGCAATAAAATCAGGACAGAAAGCCAAACCAATCCAGACTCAAATTGGTCTCCTGCTTGGGGATACAGCTATAGTGTTTGAGAAGGAGGAAAGCTCCCCAATTCGTTTAATTGGCCAAGCTGTTGGCTTGCAACCTAGGCAGTCCATCATTAATCCTTCATGGGATTTCCAAAAAATGGGAATTGGAGGTCTGGACAATGAATTCAATGCCATCTTCAGGAGAGCCTTTGCTTCTCGTGTTTTTCCACCTGAAGTGGTTGAACAATTAGGTAAGTGTTGTTGTAAGCTATTATGGCATCATTTCATTGGTTTTATTGATACGTATGATCAGCCTGAAATAAAAATTATGTTGGACCTTGATCATTTTTCACCAGCTTCTTGAACAGATAAGATTTATCCTTGAAAAGTTATCTATTGAGATAATTGCAATACTGGAGACTTGGAGGTATTTGATGATAGCTGCTAAAATGCATTAAATTTAAAAAAAATGTATAAATCAGAAATTCACTCGTATCTAAATGAAAACACTGATTTTATTTTTTTGTGTAAAAAATGCTTTAGCTGTAGTTTGGTTACTTGCCTATTCAAGTAACCTTACTTAAGGTCATCTGCAATTAATGTACATTCATCTCTCAGTCATGCAATTTGTTTTTCATATTATAGTAAGAATTCTAAAAAAAAGATGTTTAATGTGAATGATCAAATATGTTTAATTTTTCGAAAAGATCTAAATAATTTTATTATTATTATTGTTAACAGAAAAATCAATACCTTTGATGTAGTACCTGCTGGGTAATTTCTGATTTATATGAATTCCGTAGTATGTGTTCACATTATAATCACTAGTCATTAATCTGAATATGCTGCTCTCCACTCAATTTCTTTTCTTGGCTAACCAATAAAATTCTCATCTTTTCCCTCGATCATTGCCTCAATATTTCTCACCCTATATGAGAAATCGATGACTCTGGAATTAAGGGAAATGACTCTGAATAATCATGAAATACTACGTTGAATGGATTAAATGGTTCCTGGGAAAAAATAATGCTAATAGAGTGGGTAATTTGAGAGGATTAAGTGTTTTGCTCTTTTATTAATCTCTTAATTATCATCATTTTACTATAACTTTAAAAGATAGTTAAATTTGAGCATGAAGTAAACCATACGTAAGAGGAATTTGATTATTATCCTCAGTGACCTAACAACATTTGTAGGCTGTTGGACGGTTATTACCAGAAAAAAATTTTTCTTTGACTCATAGCCTCTCCCATGTCACAATGCTACTTTGCCCCTATAATACTGTCCCCAAACTTTCATATATTCTATCATCCCTTATCTGTTTAGAATCCCTATTCATTCCTCCACTCTTTCCCATTACTCTTCCCTTGGTTGTAACCTTAAGGAGACCACTGCCTTCCAATACTTCCCTGATTCACTTTTTCTATCTCCTTTGGATGTGTCTCAACTTTCTTTCTTCACCTCACATGCCCAACCGGACATTGTTTGTCTTCCTGTCTACCCAGCTTACGAGCTCTGTCCTTGAAAATCCCTCCTCAAAAAAAAATTTTGTGACCATATAATTATGCAGTCAATAAAAAAATTAATTCAGCACTGAATATTCTGAGGTAGAATTTTGGGTGGTATTCCACCAGAATTACCTTTGGTTGTTGCCCCAGAACACAGGTTCAGTTTTAGTTCTTGCTTGGAATCACTCCTATTCTCTAGAGTAATAGTCATTTATCTTCCTCCCATTGAATTTCAATGGGCTCCCCTGCTAGTATTATGCATAGAGCATTGCTGGAAATTCATGGCCCCATTTATATTCACTCACTGGCTTTGTTTTTATTCTTATGATTACTGTCTGACTGATGTCTCACATCTTGTTTTCCTAGGTTGTAAACACGTGAAAGGAATTCTCCTGTTTGGACCACCAGGTACTGGCAAAACTTTGATGGCTCGGCAGATTGGCCAGATGTTGAATGCACGTGAACCAAAGATAGTTAATGGTCCTCAAATTCTGGACAAATATGTAGGTGAATCTGAAGCTAATGTCAGAAGGCTCTTTGCTGATGCTGAGGAAGAAGAGAAACGAGTGAGTGTGTGTCTGTGGTATCTTAGGATTTTCCCTGAATTGTTTTTCTTGCGGACTTAGTAATACTATTTTAATATTTCTGGTATTGGCTGTGTTGGCATGGTACCCTTAACTAGCTTAATATTATCCTTTTTAATAAGTGTGTGCAAGTTTAAGTGGAAATTCTATTTCTAATTATGTATTTAAGATGACTATTTCAGTTATTTTAAATCTTGTGTTTTTTGTAGATGAACTGATTTTTTTCTCTCTTTATTACCTCATATCCCACTTAGAGTATTAAAAATAGCCTGTATTGTATGACTATTATATTATGTTTGTTACTTAATTTACTTTTTTTGCTGATGCAATGACCTCTAACAATGTGTATAGTTTTCTACTCTTACATTTACATTCATTTAGCAAGTTACCTTTTAAATTTAAACTCATTAGATATTATGCATACCACTATTAATGATGCTAACAAGGCTAAAACTAGAGTGTAACATATTTGTTCTATTACTGGTCAATTCTTTGAATGGGCTTGCCCATATGCATTATTAAATAAATAAATACTTATTTTTTAGTGATAGGTCCCACATGTTAAACAGTTAATGAAAATTTTATTGAAGATCAGGCGTTGACCAAAGTTCTGAAGTAATTTTTTTATCAAAAATGCTTATTATGTATTTTGAATCAGTTTTTTCCTACTTTTTTACTCATTTAGATGAATATGTTAGCATATTTATAGGTATTGTATGCTTTCCCACTTCTGATATTTGCCTTGATTATTCATTTACGTTGATAACATCTGGTCTAAACATGAAGATTCCATAAAAAGTGTCCTCCTATTATTAATTTCAGATGGGTCCTAACAGTGGTCTTCATATTATTATCTTTGATGAAATTGATGCAATTTGTAAAGCAAGAGGATCTGTTGCTGGAGCTACAGGTGTACATGATACAGTGGTTAACCAGCTCTTGGCCAAAATAGATGGTGTTGAGCAGTTGAATAATATCCTTGTTATTGGAATGACGAATCGCAGAGATATGATTGATGAAGCTCTTCTCCGTCCTGGAAGATTAGAGGTTAGTTTCATGCATGATATTTTTATTTTGTATCAGAAATCAACATTTTGAGTCAAGTGAAAATATAAAGCACTGTTGTTTTAGAATAGTTTACTCTTACTATTAATGGATGAATTGTAATCATTGTGTGCGCTATATTATTTCCTGTCACATGCTACAAGGCTATTTATTGTACAGTTGAGCATCTTTAATCCGGCTCAGTCAGGACCGAAGTGATGCCGGATTAGGGATTTTGCCGGACTACGGGTCATGCATGGCAACTGGTTTATTTCTGACGTCCGGGATGTTTTCATTGAAAGGACTTAATTATTTATAACAAAATATATTTGTTTGTCATTTACTGAACATTATTTTAAAGAGGGTTACTGAGAATTATCAGAAAGAAATGGTGTCTTAGTACACAAAGTTATTATTTAAAATTATCGAAGTTGCGGAGTGAGTGAAAATAATGGAATCTAAGCATTGGCTGCACATGTAAAAGTTTCATGTTGTTATTGGAAAAGGGTATAAAATTTGATATTTCTTATGCTGTGCTTTGCGTAACATAATTTCCTACCGCGCTCGATTTGTTATCAGCTGATTCAGCGCGATGCCAACGCGTGGGTGTCGTGTGTACGGTCGCCCATCACTACGTCGCCGCGGGCGACCGGACTGGATTATTCTTTAAAGACCATCATCAATAGCAGTCTTCCTTCAACAATTTCAGGCTGATCATCGTCATCCCCGCTCGGATTTATTGTTATTAATTACCATTTCAATAATTTCATCATCTATGATATGTTGTGTGGTGAGAATATCGTGGCTGCTAACTATCCTTTTGTCTAAATTTACCAATCCCATTTCCTTTAATTCAGGGTTATGGATGATGTTTGCAAACTCCATCATCATATTCTTATCCTCAGAAACATGAATTTTTTTAAAATCCCCAATTATTTCATCTATATCAAACCTTAAAGCAGTCCACAATTTAAACCACGCGTGTTTTTAGAACGGACGGTGAAATGCTATTGCCTGCACGTGAAATTTCCCGAAACACGTCTTTTGGATTGATCACGTCTATTTCTAAAAGAGTTTATCCTGCTCCATTAGCATTTGGCCAGAAATACTAACTAAGCCCTTCACTTTGATCGAAACCAGGCTATCTAAATCAGCTCTTAAATCTTCTTTCATAGTTTTTCTCTCTGTTATCTACTTCTTCGTGTCACTTTAACAGTAAAATTTTGATGATTTTTCTCTTTCAGCTTCTTAATGTGCTATATCGTTGAAGATCCCATGTAGTATGTTTCAGTCAAACGCTTTACTGATGCAACGGCGTCAAGCTTTTTCACAACTTGCACTTTTTCTGCGATGGTTAACGTTTAGTGCTGTTGCCACTACTGTATGGATAAGACATGTTTTGCGTAAAATATAAGAATATAACCAATAATTTTATCATATTACTTCTAGTGGTTAATCAAAAATGCGCGCGCTATTGAAAGTGGTCGATCTGTAAATTAGTCGTAGTCCGTCTCGGCGATGTCGTCAAATTTATATGTTTACTTCAAGTTCCAGAATAATTCCAGTGTAGGCGAAGTACCAGAAATTAATGTTTAAATTATTCTGTTTCTCGAAATGGGAAAATTAACGTTAAGAATGGTATCTCGGTATTAATATAAGAATAATATCTCGGCAAGTTATGAAGCAATGTTCCGGTTAAAAATGTTTCGGCATTTTCCACTAAGTACCAGATAGTTGGTCATGGCAAAATTGCCGGATTATAGGTGCTCCCGGATTAGGGGTTCCCGGATTAAGGGTGCTCAACTGTACTGCCTTTTATGTCAGTTACCATTTTTGATGTAATGTGAGAGCAGTTGCTGTAAACCTCTAATTACACCTAAGTTACCCAACAATTACCTTAGAGATATCTTCTGTACGATTTCTATGATGAAGAATGAAACTCATGAAACAATAATTCCACTGATTACTGTTGTGTGCTGAAATGCTTAAATGTATGATTATAATTTAATTGACCTTTTGAATCTAGATTTATTTTAGAAAGGTGTATATTTGACCAAATCGATTGTTTAATATTTGCCATAAGGTCTGTTATTTATTTTGTTAATTGTTAATTTATTTGAACTCAAAAAGCAGCATTAGCTCTCTCATCTACCTGCAGGTAGAATGCTTCCTGTATACTCCCATGTGGAACTTTGACCAATTATTTTTTTGCACCATCCACATTGTTGTCACTCTTATCTTATGCATATGGCCTTGGTAAAAGTTATGCAATTTTAGTGAAAATTTATCCATAACTTCCTTGGAATCACAAAAGTTAGAGGTGAAATCAGAAAAGACAGAGAAACACTCAAATTAGAAGTGGGTTTAGATTTCATTTTGTCTGTAGCATCATTCAAATCTGATAGGAAGCTATATTTTTGAAGTAAGTGGAGGTGCTCCAATATCCTATAAATGTCTTTTCAGCAATCCCACTATTGGTCTCATAAGAGCCAGTTTTCAAAACAAAAGCCTAGCAGTGTTATCTAAAGTAGATCTCCTTGTTTGGGTTTTGATTCTCTTACTTTTTGCATGACTTTCTGAGTATCTGAAACCTGGACCATTCTTCACTCTTCTCTTTTAACATTCTCTTTGAAAGCTTATAAGCTTTTCTATGTATGGTATCTAATTGAAGAATTTGGTTTGTAGTCATTGACACGTTCATAACTTTAGAAACACCCCTAAAATCAGGTCAATTTATTTCGATACCCAATTGGAATAACATTCACATCAATTAATGTAATCTGCACTGAATGTGTTAATGCCAGGTGAGTTCTATATTTCAGGTTAAAGATGTCTGTAGAATCTAAGTAAATTCTGAATCACACGATCATTTTTTACGTCCCTTTTCAGGGATAGCTCAAATGATAGCTTAAAAATGATCGTCTGACTTGATCACTTCACGGAAAGCATCAATGATAGGGATCCCTTTTTTCGTCATTTGAGCACGTCCTTTTTTCCGTCCCTCGGGACTGTCATTTAGCCAATCAGAGCGCAAGAAACGTTTGGCTGCAGCCAAAAGCAGTCGACGACGATGTAAATCATCCATAGTTACGAAGTTGTTAACCGTATCTCGCGAACAGAAATGATACGAGAGGGGACGTAAAAATGATCGTGTGGGCAGCGAAATGATAGCTTGAGCTATCATTTTTGCGGTCCCTGAAAGCTATAGCTTAAATGATCCCTTTAAAGGGACGAGAAAAATGATCGTGTGATTCGGGCTTAAAGAATCATTTTCTTCCAAGGTTGTGTGCCCATAGCAGACAATATCACTAGGAATTCAGATTTTTTAAATGAAAAAACTGAAACCCTTTTGATTTCAAATCCATGTTTTTTAAGCTTTCAATGGAAATTCAGTGCTGAAAAATTTTGAAAAATAAGATTTCACTCGTACGCTTTGTTCCTCGACTTGACAACTGGAAGTACCTAATCCATGCTGCAAAAGTCGTCACTGCACACTATGCTTGCCTAACTGTTTAGGTGAAGACTGGTGGTTTATTCGTAATCAACATCTGATACTTGTGATAAAGTTCTTCTCCTAAACTAAAGTTGGTCTTCATAGTAGGTATATCTGCTGTCATTGAATTAAATTTGAAAGTATGGTTAATATATTTTATTTTATACCTAAAGAAACCAGCTTAACTTTGTGTAACTCCATTCTGATATAATACGCTGAAATTAATATTTGTATATTTTATTGAGAATTGATTGGTATTTTAGGATGTCTGGCCAGAAAGAAATGTGGTTTAAACAGGAATCGTATGGAAATTTTCTTGGGGAGCAGAAATTTAATTTAACGCTCAAAGCAAAATTTTCACTAGTATTGTTTTGAGCTGTATGACTAGCAGGTTAATAGCTGTTGAAGTGTATATGCATGCTTATTACTAGGGCTGAGTCGATAATAAATTCCGATATAATACTGGCCGATATTCTGTTATGGGTGTATTGGTACAGGAGCAGCAAAATTGATATTTTTTTCACGGGCAAGACTTTCTTAACAAATTCAGTAAAACTTCACTTTTACATCACCGAAATTAATGTTTTCCCAACATTTAAAACTTTGTCTCCAAGTGCCAATGATATTGATACACTGGAATGTAACATCTTCCCTTCATTTATGCTACGAGACTATTTGCTGTGAATGTCATCCCAGTTACATAAATCGCGAAACTCAACGCTCCATCAAAGTCAAACTACAACTTATGCAGCAAATTACCACCAAAAAGAGTGATAAAATTTGCTCAGATGCACCACCAGATACGGTGAACTTGTTCATCTGTGACATTGTAATTCCTCAACAATGGGTGTGGCAAAATCAAGTATGGAGCTAATCTTTCAGGTATAACTTTCGTAGCATTATGCTCACCCTCAATTTACTCTTTCCTGCGATTAAAAATTTTTAATCTTGTTCCACACTAAAGTGTAAAAGAGGGCATTTATTATAGTTGAATATTTTGTATTACTGCACTTATTGAATTATGTAGTTTACAATCTTATCCAAGAATCCACTTGTTGGCACTGTATCCTGATATCACAACAAAAGGGCAACAAACCACTTGAGGCACCAGCTGTATTTTGCGGTTTCAAAACATGTAAATAACTTACCTGAGTGGTAGTATCAAATGTAAGATGTGTGGAAGTATTTTGTTCTAAAGCACAATGATGCCAGTAAGGCATCTTGTAAACTTTGTAATATATGTGTCCCATGGTGGAAAAATTCTTGGTCTTACACTAAAAAAAGACTTTTGGATCCATTTAAAAAACAGTCATCTAAGCCAGGTCTGGGAAGTGGAAAATAATCGGGTATTACAGGTTATCAGAAAAAAATATCCAGTATCAGTTATCAGAAAAATGAGGCTATCGGCTCACCCCTACTTAATTACACTATAGCTGCTTTTCAGTAAGCAAGAGATCAGGTACACATGATACATTTGGAAAAAAATATGGACTATTGATTATCTTGCTGCTCAAAAATCAGGAAGTTAAATACTGTTGAGAAAATGTGGTAATGTGTATTTGTTGAAAGACCACCTAAAATCAATGCATTTTTGAAGTGACATTATTAAAATTCACTTGACCTATTAACCCTTGAGAAGTCACACTGTACATTGGGATGGGTGGTGTTGCACAAATCCTAAAAGGCTGTGTCTTCTAATAATATATGTTCTATTATTATCTATTTAGAGATGTGTCAATACTACCCATGAATACTCGATTGCCTCAAATACTGTAAGGTATTTGATAATCGAGTTCTCGAATAATGATGCAACAAGATTGTTCGAATACCTTAAATATCATTCCATACACCATTGGCCGTCCATACAGTGCTATTTGATGTGTTGATGAACTACATCTTATGTGCTTCAAAATGGAGGAAATAAGAAGAGTACTGTTGATGGTTTTGCCGCGTAATTTATGGTATAAAAAGTTAAGATGAATGGAATTCTGGAAAACCTATTTTCTTTTCACTATAAATAACACAAAATAATCAATGCTAGTCATGATTCAAACTCGAAGAAAGTTTTTGATGGTTGCCACTCTATATGAGTTTCACTTTTACCTTGTTACGTATCCATCAGTAAGTTATAGGAGGTCACTCAGTGTCTCTTCTTCTAATTCATACTATCACCAATAGCTAATGAATTTTACGTAAGAGTTACTGAGAACTCATGTTTCTACTCTGCTATCTCAACATAAGCTATTTTCCATCGGGTCAAGAATATTTTCAGAACTCTTGAGTTTGAGAAGCCTCTCTTTTAAAATAGGAAACCAATTTTAATGTACTGAAATGTATCTTCTAAGGCTCCTTTATACAATACAATTTTTTGTAGAATTTCTTGTACAAATGCTTGTATAAGCTGAACGAAATTGTATGTTTGTCTGAATGGAATTAGAGCAGGTTCTATTTCCTGTTCAGTCATTCAGACAATCGCCCAAGCGTTCGTACAATTTGCCACTTTACACGGTACAATTTCCTCATACAAGAGTTTGTACAAGAAATTGTACAAAAAAGTTCGTGTAAAGCAGCCTTTAGAATGTTTATTTCTACATTTATATATGCAAATAATTTTTTTCCCCTTAAATAAACTTTACTAAATTTTATTTGAAATAAAATTGTTTTCGGAACTTAAATCCCATGATCAAGAATTATGTGCTAGTTATTGTTAGAGGGCATCATATTAAATTGAAATTTCAACAAATTACTGCTAATGATGAATTTTTATTTATTTCAAAATTTACAAATTTGTAAAACCCTACTATGAAAATAGTGACTCGAATGAAACTTGAGAGTGAAAAACTGTAAGTGAGGAAGTGAGAGCTGAGAAACTAGGGCCGCAAGTTTTTCAGCATGAAGAGTGTAGAGAAGTAGAGAAATAATAATTACCAGTATTACGTAACTGCAGTAAAATTGATTTTTCCTTTTGGAAGAGAATTGATTTTTCCTTTTCAAACTCAGGGGTCTCGACATACAACAAAAGGACCCTTACCGAATTGTTCCTAAATTACGTGCAAAAATTCTGCCTTGTTGTAGTAAAACCACTTCATTCTATCTGATCTGAGGTTAATATTGCCCAGTTAAAACTTTTTCTTACATTTTCATCATAATTTAACTTTGACTTTAGTTTGTGGTTGATTCATAACTTCACAGAACTTGAAGGTGTATTAACACTTTCTGCTCACTAATTAATGCTTATAAAAGTTTGTATTTAATAGTCCATGACTGGTAGTAATGTTATTTTATTACATATTTTACATTTCAAACCAGAATTAATTTTTTTTTAATTCAATGGGGTTATAGATTTTTAATTCAACATGCTACAAATCAACTGACAAAATAACATTTAACGTAGCAATGGCAATTCTACTATTTGAGGTATTCAAAATTCAAAGTATTCAATTGTTTGAGTTATGATTATTATTCAAATTCCATATTCAAATATGAGAAATATGCTATCTCTCCCATCTCAGGTTCTCTCGTTCCATATTAAACTTAATTTTAAATGTAACTATGTATCATACTCTGTTCCTTATATTTGGTTTTGCAAAAAGTTACATATACATATTTTTGATTTATTTTAAAAGTGTATTGGAATGAACCACAAAGCTATTATCATGGTTCATTGATGACAGCCTGATGAGTTATAGCTAAATAGACTGATATGCAGCTTGCATCTTTTCTGGCTACCAGAATAATAATCTGTGGTTTCTCAGAAAGATCCAATATCCAGAATGTTATTTGGCTTAGGCTTAGCTAGACATGTCCAAAGAGGATCAATGAACAGTAGGTCAAATCTCTACACTCTTACCTACCATTGTGCAAGGAAGCAATGCCATCTTTTCAGTACTGACATCCATTTTTATCTGTAATTGGTTCTCTGCTTACATAAACTGTTCTCTATTTTTAGTTTTATATTTACAATGATTTCTCTTTTGAAAATTCAGGTTCAGATGGAGATTGGCCTTCCCAGTGAGCCTGGCCGCTTCCAAATCTTAAACATACACACTGCCAGGATGAAGAAATACAAGAAGCTTTCTGCTGACGTGGATCTTAAGGTCAGTCAATACTATATTAAGCTGAATGAGAATATTAATTAATTATTCTAATAATTATCCCTCGCTGCTAAAATTTTTCATGTTCTTTGTTTGTCCATTCTGCTGTAGTCCACTGAGTATTCACTGAAAACCTCCAATTTCACTCACAACTGTAATACAAACACTTTTCTAATATCATTAAAAAGTTGATAAATATCTGGAATGACATTCCATATGAAGTAATGTAATGTGTGTCATGTCATGAAGATATCAAATTTCGATTTTATGTTACACAAACCAACCACAGGAAAGTTTTGTATTGTCCCTTGATAATGGCATGGAAGTGTTGAAACAGGTTGGACTATACCAAGGCCGTCTCTATAAACAGGCCTGATACTCACTCCTATGACCTCATGAGAGTGATCTGATGAGAACTCGTTGGGCAGAGAAATGGGAGATGTTTTGAATACATTGACTCATTTAACGTGGTAACTATCTGATTTTAATTCCACTAATAATATTCATTTATTTATCTGTTAGACATTTTTACATATTCATTCAAATTCGAATAAAACAACCTAAATAGTATTATAATTTAGGCATTTAAAGAACACAACTTTTGCTACATTTTGTAACCTTTAAGCATTTTATCAAATCACTTATATTTTTTAAATAATTATTCAAAATACTGTTGCTCATTGTCCCAATATTTTTCATATCAATATTTTAAGTGACACTCAAATGCAAACCGCTCCGACACAAAAACAAGTGGCACACAGCCTTTCCTCCGCTTATGAAATATGCAAGAATTAGTTTTTAAACACCTTTTTTTGTTTTAAAACCATGCAGTGGAGTAAATCATTTATTTTTTGACAAGCAAAAGTAAATTTTACTTAGACCATAATAATTATTTTTGATTCACCTAATTTTTTTGTGTCGTTTTCCATTTCAAGCTTGTTTTGTTAAAATGCATGTTACTCAATACACCTTATTCATGCACAGACTTGGAAACACAACTTTTTCGCCTGGGTAGCTTTTGCAGACCCTTTTGCCGGCTGCATCACATAAAAATATGGGGCTTAATCAGATTTTTATCAGTGTTACCGAAAAGCATAACAAGCGTGAAACATGAAAATTGTCATCATTGAAAGATACTGCATACAGCACGTTTCATACGCCCAACCATGAAACATATAAATATCAACTATAAAAGTCCTTAAAATCAGCTGGGAAACAATTGAGGAATACCTTTCATTCAGATTTCTTTTGTGACGACACAGAGATTTTTTGTCTCATGTAGCAGGCCTGTATATTGAAATGTGGTTGTACCCAATAAACTGTGGAATAACAAGGTTAACTTGATTTTACTCTCAAACATCAACTTCTACAAAGTAAGCTTGTGAACCATTGATGATGTACAATAGCCAATGCTTGTGTGACCAGAAAATAGCCTTACCATGCGGGGTTGCACTTTATTTTCCCAAAGAAAGCAATACTCATTATTAGATCTCAATAATATCAGTTAATGGGGTTTCTTTGAACTTTTTGGAAAATTCTGTACAATTTTCCATTAGTACACTAAATACAGCTGGTCAGAAACATCCCATTAACCATTATCTGTTGCTACTACTGGTGGCTGCTTAAGACAGGTTTTATTGTATGTACTTTGAAATTTCAATCACTCTTAATTGAAGTCTCAGAAGTTATGATCCTGTCTTAAAAGTTGAGTCTTAAGAGTTGGAGAATTCCTGAAGAACTGCAAATGTCAACATCTAAACTTTGTGCCTGATAATTTTTCAACCTTAGTTGACTTAATAGTGTTCAGAGTGCACACCAAGGTAGCCCAGACATGAGTACTCCTCATCTATTGATTATCTTAGCGCCATGATATAAATGTATTCTTTGAACTTGTAGTTGATGCATTTTCATATTGACATTCAGAGAAAATGCACAGGATACTAAATGTTCACTTTTGGCAATGCATGGACTTACTTCAATGAATAAGATGTTATATGATTCGTAGTAAGAATAGTTAACTTGTATTTCTGTGCCTAAAGCAAGTTTTCGGAATTGAGCAATTTTTTTTCATGGTTGGGTGTACAGGAATTTTGTTGGTGCCACTAACCAGGCAACATATGTCCTATCACTATCTCAAAAATGTTTCAGTAATCTGAGTATGCTTGCCATTGTACATTGCTATGTATGTAGTCATTGCATTATACTCTACATAATACATACATACATGCATAATAATTACTGAATTCATACTTGGATTTCCAGATGTATTCATTATTGTCAATGTTCACTGTTTAAACCTGTGTAGAAATTTTTAAATTTGAAGGTGGGCAGGATGGACATGGGTTGTGTTTACTGTAATGGAAAGTGCTCAAACTTAAGTCTGGTATAGTGGCTACATCATTGATTATTATTTCTGATTGATATTTGTATGTAAATTACCTTTCGTGCACCTCCTCACATTATTTCACATACATCAGTATTTTTTGGCGTATTGTTTGTATAAATTCTTATACATTATGGAGAGATTTTTACGTTTAGTCGTTTCTTTTAATATTTTGATAATGCTGGTTGCAGTTTCGATATTTTCCCCTAATATTTTATTTCAATGAGTGATATGTACTACTTTTAGGTAAATCGGGTTCTTGGTGTATTTTGCACAGCTTGAATGTTTTTTCAAAGGAACTGGCTACCCTCACTAAAAACTTCAGTGGTGCTGAAATTGAGGGTTTGGTTCGAGCTGCTCAATCAACTGCCATGAATCGCCTCATCAAGGCCACCAGTAAGGTTGAGGTGGATCCAGAAGCCATGGAGAAACTAAATGTCTGCCGTGGTGATTTCCTTCATGCCCTGGAAAATGATATAAAACCTGTAAGTGCTAACTAATTTTTTTTAAGCACTTCCTATTCATACTTCTGCTATCACATATGAAGTATCATCATCTGAGTCAGTCTCTGCTATGTGATGAATTGATTTAGATTTCTTTAAGAATTAAACAAAGTAGTATTGTGACTGAATAGTGACAGTGAATGTTACAGAACTAATTGTTGGCCTTAATTTGACAATTTCTCATCATGCTACTACATAAACACAGAAAAATGTCACCTGTAGAAATTAAGTTTACATGCTAGAGAAGGTATTATTCATGTCTCTGTTAGTGACAAATTGATGTTCTTATATCCATAACTTGTCCTATATGCATAGCATATAATCCAGCATCATATATTCAACAACCTTGTTGCCGAGTGTCAAATATGAATGGTGATATGATTTTTATCATTTAACTATGTTATTTAATTCAGTACTCTGCATTATCAATCTCAGTAATCCAAATCGATAAACCCAAAAAATAGTATGTATTTAACTGTGGCATATCTCATAATAAGTTAAATGGGTTATCAGTAAGTCAGTTAGTTCACACTGCATCAAATACTGGTACATACATTGCTGAGAGGAGGTACCAAAAAATCATACGCAGCGATGCTAAATAAACAATATTTCAATGCTTTTGATTTGAATAGTAGTAAGATACAAGAGCTGAAGTAGATGAATATTGAGTTTTCAGATGTGAAAAACATTTATTGTTGGAAGGACACAATACTCACTGATGAAGTTAACGCAACATCAAATGCCAATAGTGAGCTTTCTGGTGTTGTGCAAAGTTCTTTTTACATGTTTAACATTTTCTGGAAATGACAACTTAAGGTTATGGATTGTAAATACTTCTGAAGTATCTCCATCATAGGCCCATGATATTAGTTTCTGACAGTTTCACCAACTGCAACACCAGGGAAACTGTTGTCCAAGTAATGTGGACCCAATCGGTAATATGAGGTAGAAGCCCTGGAAGAAATTCTAATCCATCATTTCGCTGAAAAAGCTTTCATAAAGAACTCAAGATATGTGTGAGAATTTCTTATATTGGAAATACGTGGAAACTTGACCCAGTCAGTTATTCCCTCTATCCGCATACATGTAGTTTTTCATTCTCTTAACAACTAAATTAAGTATCAACCTTGCTCCTTCTAAACAATAGTAAATTTGCCTTGTGTACATGCCTCTTACCTTATATTACCCTGATTATCCCATACTCTGCCTCACTATTCCCTTTCAAGAGTGAGGTACAATTTGTGTATTTCTTTCTTAGTTCCTTCCATTAACATTTTGGCTTCATGGTAGTATTGATTCCTTTCATGACCATATGATTTAGGGGAGTTGACCAGCTACCACAAGCGAACATGGTTTGGTTGCTGACATATGTTTGATTTCATCAGAGTGTTAATTAACTCTTTCTTAATGGGTAAAGTTATCTATGCTATGGTGATAAAGGAACATATTAGGGCTTTTAAGGTGACATTATTAAGCCAAACCAGTATTTACTCAAGCTCTAAAGGTTAGCAGATTCAGTTTGGGTGTGCTATTATGGAATAGGTTCGTCATAATTAGGAACATAATGAAAATTCTTTGCATTGTTACCAAGTGATAATACAAAGCTTCTAAATGTGCTGCTCAGTGATGCATATAAAAAACAGCATGAGTGATTTTCATATTATTCCTCAAGTTTTAATGGGGTGACATAAATTAAACAACTTGCTTAAATTATTAAATTTCAATAAAAGATATTTTAACATAATTGACCATCCTAAGTTTGAAGGTGAAGCCTTGACTCACAACTTCACCTCATAAAAAAATCACAACGTGTGGTATAACTCAACATTACCATATATGTTTTAATTAAATGTCAGTTTACCCTTTATACATTATTAAAAACAAAAAGTTTCAATTGTCTGCATGGATGTTTACAGAAGTGTTTGGAATAGTGGGAAGTATTAGTCAATAAGGCAAATATGTACCTGATAAAGGAATAGCTTGGAGATATTCTTACTTCCTATTTTAAGATACTTAGTGTTTTCGTTTACCTTGGTGATAATGGGAATGTCCTCTCCTATTAAACATTATGTCATATGTGTCATATAAAAGGTACGGTTTAGAGGTACTCATTTGGTTGCCCTCTCCCTTGGGCCTAGGTTTGTTAATCCATTATTAAATACAATCAAGTTTAATTTGCCTGCTTGCCATGTAGGTGATAAAAGATAAAAAGAATATTTCTGAATGATTACTTCTTGTGGCTGCTATTAATTCTTAATGTACATAATGTTCTTTAGGAAAGTGATAATTAAGAGTCATTGTATTTGAATAGTATTTGTAAATCTTCTTCAATATGAGTGCTACTCACACAAAATGGTAGTGTTATGGTCTTGCAACCTCTGAACTATCTCACTTACAACAGAGTTTGTGACCATTTAGATTATGGTAACATATTAACTTGTAAGATCTCTAATAGTAAGATTTTAGTGTATTAGAATACTCAGTGTGCATTGTATGAAATAACCTACTTCTGTTAAGTGTGTCCAATGTTCTTAAAAGATGAAAATTGGTCCAACTGGATTTACCTTGTCCATTGGTAGATGTGTGTTTGTATGCTTTTTGTTTTATGCTTTTTATAGGCTTTTGGCACCAGTTCAGAAGCACTGGAACGAGCTCTTGCAAGGGGCATTGTAATTTGGGGACGGCCAGTTAGCAGTGTGCTGGAAGATGGATCCCTATTGATTGAACAAGTTCGGTCACCAGAATCTGGTGGGCTAGTATCTGTGCTACTGGAGGGTGCCCCAAATTCAGGAAAAACAGCTCTTGCAGCCCAGCTTGCAAAAATATCAGATTTTCCATTTGTCAAAGTATGCAGTCCAGAAGAAATGGTGGGCTACACAGAATCTGCCAAGTGCCTGTATATCAGAAAGGTATGATATTATAATACACCTGTAAGTTATGTCTTTTTCTATTGAAATTTCTACATTTTAAATATGTCTCAGGTATAGAAATGGCTGTGAAATATTTGACAAGTCAAGTTGACTTGTTTGCATGAAATAAATGTTATCACAATTATGGTTTTCAACTTTTCTTTTGGAGGTATTTCTGGTTCATAGCTGATTCACCCCTCTAATATATGTGTTATGAAAAAAGATTAGATAGAGTTTGTGCTCATATCACAATTTTTCTTAATTTACTGTGAATCATTGCTTTAATTATTCATTATTTTACAATTTTTAGCCTTGGACATATCCAATGACAATCCAATATACCAATATCAAACCTTCAAACTTATACATCTTTTGTATTTTTCAGGTATTTGATGATGCATATCGTTCATCATTGAGCTGTATACTGGTTGATAACATAGAGAGATTGTTAGATTATGGCCCAATAGGACCTCGCTATTCCAATCTCACTCTTCAAGCTCTTCTGGTTCTGTTGAAGAAAGAACCACCAAAGGGACGTAAATTATTGGTCCTTTGCACCAGCAGTCGAAGGTAAGCTTTTTAGTAGGAATATGGTGAGCATAAAGAGGATATAACTGGTTTGTTATCCTTCCAATTTTTTGTTGGCTAACATCAGTTTTTGAAGTATCAATTCTGTTTTCGTTTTAAAAAGAAAAAATTAAAAATTACTTTAACCCTTTTGCTGCTGTGAACATACCTAGTACAATTGCACAGCAGGCTGCTGTGAACATACTTTTTCGTTCTCACTGTAGTGGTTTCACTTTTCTGCCCCATGTGACGAGTAGGTTTCCGCAGCGAAAGGGTTAATGAAAGTAATGCATGGAGTGATGGATGTAGACAAGGGGATATTATGTTGAGCTCTCGATCAGAGGTCCTGGGTTTGAATCTTGGAGAGGCCTCTTGTCACATCTAGCTAAACTAAACTGTGTGATTTTTTCATACCCATATTTTCCCAGGAAATCACAGGGCAAGAAAATGGCTTCCTTACCTAGAATTCTGAATTTCATACATTTTTGGGCTTAGTAATTGATGAGCTTCACTCTCACCAACCAGACTGAATTTTACTGTTCTCTCTCTTGTTTTTGAAGTATATGCACAAAACGAGGTAAAACAGTGTTTTATGGCACACTGGCATGTATGGCTAAATGTCATAGGAGGGAATTTCTATTTTTTAATCTATCACATTCCAGCCTGCATCCAACGTAAACAGCGGGAAAATGGACAAATCGTGGTGTAAATACAGGGTTCTACATAGGTTGGAGATATAGGAAATTGGATGGGACCCAATAAAAACATTGTAAATTGTGGGAAAACAAATTCTGAATTGGGTATACAGGCCCTGTTTGAACTCGTATGAAGCAAAAAATATTATAAAACTAATTTATAGAGAATTTGTGTGAAATGTCTACTTAATTGCAGAATAACAGTTGATCATTTGCTTCACAAGAATCTGTGAAGTGGGGAAATAATGTGAGTGAGAGCAAGAGAATGATAGTGTATTGTAGTGTAATCTGAATAGGTGTAAACTGTTTTTTAAAGATATGGAAGGTATTGGAAAACATGCATGGAAGGAAGAAACCTAATCTTGAATCTGATGAAAAGAGGCTTGGTGTAAGTTCTGTGTGAGACTCAACCCAAGACATTGACAAATTTATTCTGTAATCTAAACATCCTGATAACGGTATTGGGAGTGGCCCATAATAAAGTACCATAGCTTAAATGACAGTGGATATCAGAATAATACACACTTTTTAAAAACTTTTCATCCAGACTTCATCTAAGAGTTCTGATCAAGATTTTGGTGTTGTAGTGTGTGAAATTGAAGCAGAGTTTCTATTTGTAGTTGGTATTACCTGGCTTTCTCTGACATCTATAGAGTTGTCATTTTGAAAGTGAGTTTTGTGGTGTAGTTAATCTACTTTCTGTGCACGATACATTTCTTGCAGAATGTAGCGTAGCAAACTTTTACTGGAGCAAAGATGAATTGTCATAGAGTATTTTATGTAAAAAAGGATTTGTGATTTGATAAAGGTGCACTTTCTCCATTTTTTCCACATTAAATCTTGTTATTTTCATTAATTGAAAATCATGACTCTCATCTAATCTGCAATCTTTTTTTTTCCTGGTTTTATCATGTTGGTCTGTGACTTTACCAAGCTCTTGTAATATGCATACAGACCATAGTTGGGATTGACGATTTAAATAAATTGTTTAAAATGTGGTTAACTATTTAATTTATTCATTACTTTTTAGAAGGATTAACTTTTAATCGTTAAAATTATGCATTAACTGATACAAATCTAACTTTAGTTAATTTTTTTTTTGTTTATTTTCGGCAAATGTCGACCTGTCCGAATTTGGATGCAAAGGATGCCTAACAGACAAATGGGAAAATAAAACGGTATCTAAGAATGCAAGGGTAGTTGTGCAAGAAGGCAATGAATAGGCCCAGATGAATACATCCAAACAAGAGCAGGGCTGAGGGAAGTGACCGCCGAAGTTTAGGAACAAGAAAAGGACAAGAAAACTTGTCACCACGAGAAGATAATGTCTTGGAGGGCTCGTATGCCTTACTTGGGGTCATGATGTCGTCAACACTACATAGTTGAAGCCGAGAAAGAAGGGTCCCCTAAAAACCTAAGACTGATAACAAGAGGGAGGGGTTCATTTCAGTGGTGAAGCTAAGGTATTCGGAGTGGGTATTCTAGACCATTGGTCCCTTAATTCACTGCTTCAGGGACTCAAATATTCCAGTCAGCAAAAATCAGTCGACTTAACACGTTGTGTACCAGAGTATTTAACACATTCACTGCGGGGCTGATTAAAGCCCTACCCCTCACAGTGCGGCATGGCCCAGCGGTGGGTCACACCCAGCCTTTTGCATGGGTGGTGTGACCCACCATGGTGTTTGAAGCGGCCACACTCAGCCTTTTCCTGAGATTAGTAGAAGGCTACATGCATTTGCATGACCCACCGGTGGGTCACGCTGCAGTGAACGTGTTAAAAGGGTTTTAACCCGCCATTCCGGCAAATCTTGAAAATCTAGTTTTTGATAATGTATTTCACACGAAGAGAACTCTAGATGCTTCAAGAATGCTTTCTCACTTCTTTACCTCTCGCCCCACTGTTAATTTGAAATAAATTTTCCAGTAACTAACCATACACAGAGGTCAGCACTGAGGGGCTAAATAACTTACTAAATAACTTGCCTTAATGTTTTCTGTAGATCAACTTGATTTGACGGGTTTTCCCTTGGGGAAAGGTGTCGATGACGTATTCCTTGAAAATTTCATGTCCGTCATGAAATTTCTTCAAAATGTCTTCAGTTTCTTCAACATCCTCATTCTTCTTGTGGACGATGCAGTTGATACAGGAAATGTCTGAATCAGTCTTATGATTCCCATGGTTTCTTGATAGACTTTATCCAGGCCATTGTCCAATAAATATTTAAGTAACAAATGTGCAGGCAAGTGTTGACTCTCGTCGGAATAGACATTAATGGGTTCATTTTTTTTAGCTGTTCACTATTAAAGAATGGGTACATTGTATCAGGCTACTCAATTTCACTGAGGGAAATGATGTATTGTACGCAGAAAACTGTTTTTTATCTAGTAAATCTGCAAAATAGAATTATTGAATTCTTCAAAACTAGATTCCATTTGAACCATGAACGTGTCAGTTATGTCAAAAGCGAGCCTTCTGAATTAGTCAAACATATCTGATCCACCCTGGTTGTTGTCGTTCAGTCCTTTAGCTGTAAGTTGACTTGTTATTTTCCAACCACTAAACAAAGAAAATATTCACATGCAGCAAAACTTTAATCCAGAATCAGCCCCTCTTAATTTCCCTCTGTCTTGCCATCTCTTGATCATTAGCTGAGACTCGGAAGGGCACGAGAACTAAGCTAATTGTCTAGGCTCTCAGCGCACAAGAATCACACAGCTTCAGATGTAAGCATACAGCGGTGAATAAGCGTATGCACATGCCTCTCCGGCTATTTGGAGTCGACCAGCAGCCAGACTCCCAAGCCTCCTAAACATCCCAAACACTTCAACACGATGCAATGTGTGGATATATAGTCTAAATTTCTTTTTCCCTTGCTTTCTCGGCAACATAAAATGCATGATAGAGCTGAAAAAATAGTAAATGTTTTACTGTAATCATTTTGAGTAATCTCAGGCTCCCAGACTACCCTTCAGCTTTGCCACTGGTTCATTCAAATTAATGTATCTGTTACAATGCCCCAGTCTACGTATGCCTTACTCGGCGACATTGCATTGTCAATCACTCCCAGTGAATCATGAGAAAAGGTGTACAGCCTCAGCATCTACTGTAACTATACATAACTAAGCCATTTCCACTGCAATTTTACCATTGTGAAGGGATGCCATATATCGCATTGTGGGGATTGATATCAAAAACTAACCTTAAAGCACTTCCTACTATTCAGAACAATGTTTTGCGACAAATTACAGATGCACCATGGTTAGTCAAAGTCTCACATTAGCGACCACTTAAAAATCCCAGAATTGGATGTCCACCTCAGAAAAATCGCCAAATGCTTTCAGCAGACACTAGGAAACCTGACCAACAGCACTCTGGACACTAAATGGAATTACAATTAAAATCTCCAATTTATGTATTTTTAAACAAATGGATATGGATGGAAGAAGTCACAATGGTAGTTTTCAGTGTTTGCATCATTTGTCAAAAAAAAAAGAAACCATCAAGTCCTCTATTACCACAGCATCCAATTTGCCAAAGTAACTGAAAAAGCAACTTTTAATGTAAAAGTTACTTTTTTTAACTTTAACTTTAATCGGTTACTTTTTCAGGAAAGTAACTTTTAACTATAACTAGTTAATTTTTACAGATATAACTTTAACTTTAATCAGATAATTTTTTTGGTAACTTTCCCAACTATGATACAGACTATCATAATAAGTTGTGGTTCATGTGCTGAATTTTGCAATTTCAGGCAAGTGTTAGAAGAGATGGAGATGATATCTGCCTTTACAGCTGTGTTGCATGTGCCGAACCTTAGCACACCAGAACATTTGACAGCTGTTTTAGAAGAATCAGATGTGTTCAGCAAGAAAGAGCTTCAAGCTATTGCACGGAAAATCCATGGCCACAAGTAAGTTTGATATAATATAAAATGCCACATCTCTTTCTAATGGAAAATAGATTAATTTTTCCAACATCAGTTATTAATATAGCTTCTTGACAGGTTTCATTTGAGATATTGTCTCCATGTTGACTTCCTGTGTTGTTTCCTTTTACTTTGTTCGCTTCCTTTCTGCCATCACTTCATACCTCCAAACGTCTCTTCTACTCTACCTTTTCTTCTATTTTTTTTTTAAATATACTTGCAGAGGGTTGTCACTCCTGTAAGTTCAATGTACAGTGGAACCGTGGTAGTACGAGTATGGCCTATTGCGAGACTCCTGCCATTACAAGAGATTGCAGGGGCACTGTCAATTGACCCTATGATTGCCATGTAAAAAAATACGGTTTTTACGAGACCCTTTTGGTGTTGGCCCCAACCATTGCAAGAGTTTCCAGCACCGGCGAACAAACACCAAAAGTGGTCAACATCTGCCATAGCTTGCGATCTTTTAGAAATGTAATTAATTTGAAGTTTTATCTATCAACTGCACGTTATAAATCACCATCGTATTAATTTATTGTTAATATTGGTGGAAATACTGCAGCATTAGCAGTTCCGAATACGTATTTGATCTTCTTTTGATCTTCTTCTTTCCGGGCAGTCGAGAGCACACTCGCGCATCTGTTAGTTGAGAATGGTTGAGAGCATTTCTAAGATAGACACCATGGCCCAAAAACGCAAAACACTTTAGTGTCGGAAGGGAAATATGGCAAGCTACTCAATTGTCTCTCCTAAATTTGTTTTCATATTTTCTTTCACTCTATATTTTATCAATGTTGAACATTTTCGTGAGTTAATTTCACAATTTACGAGATTATTGAAGTTAGCTAATTATTATTTGTTACCTATACTTTTAACTGCTTGATGTAAAGTGATGAACTTGGAGCCAAAGGAGTAGTGCTCTTAGTTTATTGACTTTCAATACTTCTATATTCCTTTATATGTGTTGCTGCCATTATTGAGCAATTATATGAATTAATACTTGACACATTTGTTGGTATAGGAGGGCTCTTCATTAGACCCATTTTTTCGGTCCTTTGTATCATACTACCATTGCGCATATACTCCCGACAAAATTACTGTAAGTACGTCGAGGGCCTAACGAAATCTTTAGAAAGAACTTATTGTGATACAACTGCTATTTCAATAAAATTGTTATCACTTTGAAGCCCAAGCCCGAGTATACCTCTGGATGTGTATTTTCTGCCAGGGACCCGAGCCCGAAAAGAGCTCGGGCTGTCTTATTTGATTCCATGGAAAAATAACCGTGCGTTTTTCTCAGGTCCGAACGATGTAGCCTCTTTCTTTAGCTATCTGGTCTTCTTGTATGTAAGGTGCTGCCATGTAACGGCTCCTAAATGTACCTTTTTGGATTAGGAAATGACTCAGCCGTTTTCGCTCTATTGGGCTGACTTCTTAGCTTACGTGTGACCGTGTTCAACTTTGTCTAACTTTTGTGTACTTTTCTTGCTGAGGTTGGATTTTTTTCATTAGAATATGGCAAATAATCTAGATGAAAGGGATATTTTAGAGGCCTTAGAAGAGCCTATTTTAGATTCTGGCTCTGAAGGAGAGGTGGATGATATCGATTAAGATCCTGAATTTTCACCATCTGGTAAGACCTTCGTCTGTGGTGAGGAAACTACTTTATTTTCGTGCTTTCATTATAATTTGTAATGCATAAATTATATTATTCGTTTTATTGTTGGTATTTATTGCTAACACTGGATATCTTTCCTTGTAAATTAACTGTAGATTACAGTGATAGTAGCTCTGACGAATCTGGAAATATACTAGGCAAACCAGCTCATCAAGGGAGTTCTTCATCGGCAGTTCCACAAGGGAGGAAGCGGCAACGTGTTTTTGCTGAAGTGCTACGAAGAACACAATGTAACGCACATACTGGCTGGTCGGATGAGGACAATCTGCCATTTATTCCAGTGTTTGAAGAGGAAAGTGGTGTAACCGCAGCTATTGATGCCACTTCATCTCCATTTGAATGTTTTGAGCTATTCTTTCCACCATCCATCGTAACTCGCGGCTGAGCTTAAAGCCACCGAATGCATCCACTGGGTTGTGGATGGTGGTTCGACCTCTAGATATAGAGGTAAGCTGCGAGATAAGCAAGTTTACTCGTCGAATAAGCAGTCGTGGACAAAAAGCGACGGCATTCCGAGGGCATATTGGTCTATCCTTGGGTAAGGTAGGCCTTAAATAATACAGAACCTGTGAAGATGCCATGACTTGGCGATGGAGGCCGCTAACAATTACGCTTCCCATCACCCGGAGGAGAGGGCAGCAGCTCTTCTTCACATGAGTGAAGGTGGAGACCACAGTGGTCGGTACAGCGACACTCATTTCACTACAGGCGTGGTAACATTTACTTTAACGGCTGTGGTACTGCGATGTGGAAGGCAAGGGGAAACCACCACGTTACTATCCCGAGGAGTCGCAGCTACTCCACTCTTTCCTTTATTATCAAGACGTGATGGCACCCTCTCGAGTAAAATATTCCAGAGGTAAAATAGTTCCCCATTCGGATCTCCGGGTGGGGACTACCCGAGAGAGTACATCAGTCAAATGTGATAGTCATTTTAGGGTAGGAACGTGGAACGTTCGATCACTTTGGACCTGCCGAAGAACCTGGAGAACCTGAAGGTTGAAATGCGGAGAATGGACCTCGATGTATTAGGTATCAGTGAAATGAGATGGCCCGAAGAAGGGGACTTTTGGAGTGGAAGTTATAGAATTATTCACACCGGATCACTGAATGGTAACGCTGGAGTAGGCATAATGCTCAGGATGAGTGTGGGACTGCGTGTGAAGAGCTTCCTGCAATACAGTGAAAGGATTATAACGGTTAAAATTGAAACTAAGCCTACAGATACTATTGTGGTGCAAGTTTACATGCCTACGTCGGACTATGAAGATGAAGAAGTGGAAGACGCCTACGAAGATATCACTGAAGTAATAAAACAGGTAAGAGGAAAAGAAAACCTAATCATTTTAGGAGACTGGAACGCTGTTGTCGGCGAAGGGCAAGATGGAAGAATAACTGGAAAATATGGATTGGGAAACCAAAATGAAAGAGGAGAAAGATTGCTGGAGTTCTGCACCAGTGGTTACTAACACATAGTTTAAAAATCACAACCGAAGAAAATACACGTGGAAGATGCCAGGAGACAGAGGAAGATTTCAAATAGACTACATTTTAGTGAAGCAGAGGTAAAGGAATCAGGTGAAGGACTGCAAAAGCTACTATGGTGCAGACATCGACAGCGACCATAATTTAGTGATGATGAAATGCCATCTAAAATTCAAGAGATTGAAGAAAACAGTAAAGAACATTTGGCAAGTAGAAAAACTAAAGGAGACTCAACATCAGCTGGAATTTCAGAAAGCAGTAGAAAACAACATAAGAGAGGACCTGACTGAGAAACCAGTAGAAGAGCGTTGGGAAAACGTTAAATGTGGATTACAGAAAGCCGCAGAAGAAGTTCTTGGAAGAAGAAAAGTTGTTAAGAAGAAACCATGGATCACGGAAGAAGTCTTAGTGCTGATTGAAGAAAGAAGAAAGTGCAAGAGTGCAAAAACTGAAGAAGGGCAGCTTTGCTACAAAAGAATAAGGAACGAAGTAAGTCGCAAAGCAAGGAAAGCTAGAGAAATGTGGATGAACAATCTGTGCGAAGATGTACAAAACAACCTTACCATTGGAAAGGTGGAAGCTGCCTATAGGATAGTGAGGAACCACTTCAAGGAACGGAGCACAAGATGCAATGCTATAAGGGACAAAAATGGAGAACTTTTGATTGAAAATGAAGACAAAGCGAAGAGATGGAAAGAATATCTCGAAGAGTTATACAACGGGAACAATCTCAGCATGAAAGTGATTGAAGAGGAAAGCGAAGTCGAGAAGGATGATATGGGAGCATCAATATTGAGATCGGAATTGGACGCAGCAGTAAGGGACCTTCGGATGAATAAGGCTTCTGGAATTGATGATATACCCGCAGAACTGATAAGGAATGCGGGAGAGAAGACATTGGCCCATCTTTATAAGGTCATCTGTGACATGTACTCAACAGGAGAAATACCCAGGGACTTCGAGAAAAACATCATCATTCCTATTCCCAAAAAGAAAAGAGCAGAGAATTGTGAAAATTTTAGGACTATAAGCCTGACGACACATGCATCGAAGATATTGACAAGGATCATCTACAGAAGAATAGAACGAAAAACAGAGGAGTTCCTGGATGAAGATCAATTCGAATTCAGGAGAAGTAAGGGTACAAGAGAAGCAATATTGGCCCTTAGGTTGCATATAGAGAAGAAAATGGAGAAGAACAAACCGACCTTCATTGCATTTGTGGATTTATAGAAGGCTTTTGACAATGTGGATTGGAATTCAATGCTTGATATTCTGAAAGGAATTGGAGTTTCCTAAAACGATCGAAGAATTATCCTCAGTTTGTATAAAAACCAAGTAGCTGTGATTAAATCTGGACCCAGCTGTGAAGAAGCAAGAATAAGGAAAGGAGTGAGACAAGGCTGTGCACTGTCTCCCGTAATTTTTAATGTTTACATTGAGAGAGCCATCAATGAAGTCAAGGAGAAGTGTTCTGGAGTGAACATCCACGGAGAAACAATCAGCATGCTACGATTCGCTGATGACATAGCTCTCATAGCAGAGACAGAGAAGGAGCTGAATAAGATGCTAAAAACCATGGAAAGGACAATGGCCAGACATCAGCTGAAGATCAATAAGAAAAAACTAAGATATTGGTGTGCAGCAAAAGAGAAGAGGCCAAAACCAACTTTAAACTAGGAAAACAGAAACTGGAAGAGGTGAAAGAGTTCTGTTACCTGGGAAGCAGAGTAACCAACGATGGACGAAGCAAGAAGGAAATAGTGAGTAGAATAGCCCAGGCAAAGAGGGCATTCTATCAAAAGAAGAATCTACTAACAGCTGGAAATACAAGCTTGGAAGTAAGGAAGCAATTCATCAAAACGTATATGTATCTGGAGCATGTTCCTTTACAGCAATGAGGCATGGACGATGACAGCAGCGGAGAAGAAAAGGGTGGAAGCATTTGAAACATGGAGCTATCGAAGAATGATGAAGATAAAATGGATCGACCGAGTGACAAATGAAGAAGTCCTAAGAAGAGTGAGAGAAAAGAGAAGTCTGCTGAAAACTATAAAAAGAAGATGGGACAACCTAATCGGCCATATCTTAAGGCACGATGGCCTGATGAAGACAATCGTCGAGGGAAAAGGGAACGGGAAAAATGGAAGAGGCAGGCCTCGTATGAGTTACATGGAGCAGGTCGTAAAGGACGTGAAAGAGAGGAACTACGTTGGTATGAAGAGGTTGGCCGAAAGAAAAATCGAGTGGAGGGCTGCGTCAAACCAATCCTAGGATTGTTGACCCTTGATGATGATGATCCATCGTAAAACACATAAAAGTGGAAACTAACAGGTATGCATCATCTATCATTGAAAAACTAAGGCGAGAAAAAAGGCTAGGTAAAAATAGCCTATGGAATTCTTGGCACCCTGTGAAGATGCACGAAATCTATTTATTTTTTTCGATTGTTATTCATATGTGTTTGGTGAAGAAAACTAAACTCAGATAATATTGGTTCACCAACAATTTTATATCAACACAATATCCATCATCTGTTATGAGCTGGAATCGATTTGCCGCTATTCTCTCAAATTTACATGTAAACAACAACTCTACCTACATCCCTCGAGGAAATGAAAATCACGATCCTCTACACAAGATTCGTCCCTACTTTGATCATCTTGTGAAAATCTTAGCCTCCTCGTATGCACCATCTGAAAATTTGACAATTGATGTAGGGGTTTGTGGATTCCCGGGACATGTACATTTTCGGGTGCATGTGAAGAATAAGCCTGAAAAGTATGGAATTATACATACTTTTCATTGTTTGTGATGCTGCATCAGGTTTTGTGCTGAAAATGGAGGTCTATTGTGGAAAAGGCAATGCAGACAATTCAATTATGCCATTATTTCAAAGACTGCTCCAAAACTATTTTGATAAGGGCCATACTGTTTATTCAGATAGGTTCTACACCTCACCTGCACTGTTTGATTTTTTATGGCAGAGAAAAACTAAAGCTGTAGGGACTTGCATGTCCAACAGAAAGGGGTTGCCTAAGCAAACTGCCATAAAACGGAAGCTAAAAAAGGGAGAAACAGTACACATGAGGCGTAAGCATTTGTTGTGCCTGAAGTGGAGAGACACCCGTGATGTTTTGCTCTTATCCACAAATCATAAGATGATGTCCAGTTTGCTTCAAGTTTGAACCAAGGAAGGACTTCAGATCAAAACCAAACCAGATGCCATTTTGGACTATAATGTGAATAAGTTAGGAGCATTAAGCTACGTTTTCGTGTGGCCGTTTTTGCGTTGCGTTGACGCTGCGTTGTGCGGCAGGAAAATACCCTGTTTTCATGTCACCGGCAGCCCCACTAGCAACGCACCAAAACATATGACGGTGGTAAACCGTGGTATACGTGATAATCCAGCGAAAGAATCGCGTGACGAACAAATGACAGGTAGAATGCGTTGTTCCTCGCTCTGACGCAGCTGCGTCAATGCAGAAAGATGAAAGTTGACCAACTCCGATGGCAACGCAGGCTGCGTTGGCGTGTTCGCTTCTGACTGGTGGCGCAGTGTGCATTTTTTCATATGTTCATCATGGCCATTACTAATGCATATGTGTTATTCAGGGCTACCCAAAGTAAAGAGGAGAAGAAAAATTTTCATTTGCCAAATTTTATGCTGAAGATTGGAGGGGGATTTCTGGAGAAAGGTACAACATTGGCTAAGGAGACATGCTCTACAACTGTTTCATCAAACAGATTTCTCGGTCGACATTTTGTGGAAAAGATTCCAGCAACTGAAAAAAAATCGCAGCCCACTAGAACCTGCAAAGTTTGTGCTGACAGGGGAAAAGCCAGTACAGGAAAAGTGACAAGGATAGAAAATTTGGTGGTGTTCCTGTTGCGGTTTGGCATTGTGCATGCCAGATTGTTTCAAACTTTAACACACAATAGCAAATTATTTATAATATATAAATGAATAACTTGACAACACTAAGGTATAAATTTCAGGACTTTTTATTTTTCTTCAAAAAGTGGCTGTTTTGTATAAGTCATATTATTTTTATTTTATGTTAAAGGAAGTTCCATCTTTTCGTTAATTAAAATATAGGATTTTTTATACAAAATTCATGAAACATAATTTATATATCCAGTTATCCAAATAAACCATGATTTTATAAAAAAACAACGAAAACCCTGGGTTTCACGCAACCCGCACATGAAAATACCATGGGCTCCAAAGTGTTATACATGGTAAAGCAGATTGTTTTTCAATGTGGACATTACATCAGATGAAAGAAAATGCCTTTCAGGCAGTGGTAGAAGCACCTCTTCCACAGTCTCTTTTCGTCTGCTGAAACAAATGCGATACGTTATTCCAAATGGCTTCCGCGAAATGTCGCAAAGAACGTCATTTACTATTCATAAAAAATTAAGACCTACCAAGGGATAGGGCAAAGTCTAGTAATAAAGGCAATACAATTTTGATTTATCAGTTATGGTATAAAGTTTTGGGGAAACTAGTCAAAATTATGGAATGAACATTAGAAAATGGAACGAGCGTTAGAAAAGAGTAGCTTGGTCAGTTGTGCATTTGGTAAAATGGTCTGCAATTCGAGGCTTTTTGCATTTTTTGGAGCAGATACGATGCTTTTTGATCTAATGGTTAGGTGGTAAATTAAGTAGGGATGACAATTACTGCAAAAATTTCCCCTTCCTTCGGGATTTGTGCTCAGACTCTCCGGATGGAAATACTTGCGCCACCACACCAACCCGATTCCTATAAAATTGTTGATAATAGGTTTCATGGCGATTATTTATACCAACTTCGGTAAGATGATACTTAACTATAGCGAGGGTTATCTTAGGGACCGTGAGGTATCGTTTTAAAGGGGTTGCACTGTATTAGGTTACAAATACAGCAGTGCAGCAAACCTGTTAGTGACACATACCCATTTGGTGGACAAGAGTAGTGAGACTGCATGCTAAAACTACCTTGAGTTTCTATTCACATATACAGTGGAAGCTCGGTATAACGAGTGATCTCAATGGCTGGGAAATCACTCGCTATAGCGAGCGCTCGTTATATCCAAAGGTGATGTATTAAGCCTCTCAATTCCCACAGTTGTTCTTACTTTCCATTATTCTAACATTACCATGCTATTAGAAACAGGTAGAAGGGCTGTTTTTGTGCACAATGGCATATTTATCATTTGTTTTGCGAATTAAATCTTCCAAATAAATAATTTATGCTTTGCTGAAGTATTCAAGTGTTAACCACTACGTCCATTGGTTAGGAAAGTTGCCGTAATGATTCGCAGAAATACAGCATTTTTCGGTGGTCAAAAATATTTTTTGCATAATTATCTCTTCCTAGCCATTCCTAAAATTCACATTCAGTTACCTCTCGAAAATTAGTTGCAGCGAGTATTTATTTACACAAGCAAATGCCTCCGTCGGTTGCGATGCACATCGTGTGTCATACTAGTGCTGCCATCTGGAGGATCTACAGCGAACAGAGGTAACTACTGTGAAATACTATTGCTGAGAATTATCAATGCATTCACTCAAAATTGTATGTATCTGTGAAGTCGGGAATCATTAAATAAAAACTTGTTGAACGGTGACTGACTGGATGCTTTTCCACTAGTCCATCTTCCACCCTTTCCGCTCCTATGCCTCCATTTGAAGTCGGATTAACAAAAGAACAATTAAAAAGCACTAGTGCACACATAAGGTATGCCAGGGCCGGCCATAAATCATCAGGTCGTGGACTTGATTTGACTTTAAACAATGTAGAGATGGAACAAATATTGTATTCTAAGTTGTAGTTGACAAATAATGCTACTAAAGATAAATACTATGCGTTAATTCGTACTTTGCAGTGTATCACCCTCAAGAAATATCGCTCGTAATACCGAGCATATACCGTGGCAGGAGCTTCTTGGCCTCACTATATCCGTTTTCTTTTACATGTTAATTATGGGCCTTTCAATGGTACTTTGCCAATCACTCGTTATTGCGAGATTCTCGTTATATGCTGTACTCACTATACTGTATTAGGAATGATATTTTTCTTCACATAAGTGAAGGCATGGATAGAAAAAGTATTTGAAGTGTGAATGTTGCACCTTTTAATCTCTTTTTCAAAGTTTTGTTTGGTTTGATAAAAACTGGTAATGTTATCTGAAAACCACATACCAAGGTTTGATTGCATTCATAGTTGACTGCATTCATGAAATTAATGGATAATCATGTGCTAGTTATTCGGGGCTGACAACTGACAGCTCATTTGTGCCATTTAGGGAAGGTTGGTATTGTGGTACGTAAGGGTGGAGAGAAATTCATCATCGGCTTTAAGTTACTCTCAACTAAAGATGCCAAGGGCTCCTATGTTTAACATCCCATCCACTGGATCAAGCTCTGAACTCACAGTGTTCTTTACAGTACTCAAGCTGGAATCAGTAAGCCAAATGATAAATTATATGTTAATTATAATAGTTAAATGATAAGGGTTGATACACAAAGTTCTGTCCTCTTTTGAATTAACCACAAATTAGTGTCAAGTTCAAGTAAATTAAAATTTTACAGAAAAGATTAAGCTTGAGAATATTAACCTCAGATGTTACAGAATAAACTATGGTATTACTGTGACTAGGTAAACATTTTATCTGGATTGGTGCACAAGTTGATAAGGATCTACTGTCAGTAAAGTATGTATATCAAGGCATCGGAGTTTGAGAAGTAATCTCCTCCAGAAAGAATTTTTAATGCACCTCGGTAATACATATGTACTGGTAATTATAAAATTATTATTTGTCTACTCATCTATACTCTTCATGCTGACAACCTTGTGGCTCTCCAGTTTTAGTAATCAATTTTGTAGTAGGGTTTTACAAATTTCATAACTCTTGTAAATTTAAAATAAAATTTTTTTTCCAAATTATCAAGAACACCATTGGCTTCGTTTAGTTGAAATTTCAATTTAATATTATGACAGCTAATGAATAACAAGAATGTAATTTTGATCTTTGAATTGCAAGTCCTGGAAACCTTTTTAATTTTGTAAAATTTTATTTGCATAAATAACCATGTAAATGAACATCCTATAATGTAAATTCTTCTGTATTAAAATTGGTTTTCTCTTTTGAAAAATAAGCCATAGTAAGATAACAGAGTGGAGGCATGACTTCTCATGTCAGTAACTCTTACATAATATTCATTAGCTATTTGCGAAAGTACGATTTGAAAGGAGAGACACATTGTGTGACCTCTAATAAGTTGATGATTAATATTTAACAAAATAAAAGCAAAGTTTGTATCGTGTGGACACCGTTGATGATGTTTACAATTCTTCAATTTTGGATCGTGACTAGTTTTGGCATGTTATTAATAGTGAAAAGACAAGTTTCCCCAGATTTCATTAGTTGAAACTGTTGTTATGTATCATTAACCCTTCTATGACAAACGACATCATCACAATGTCAAGCACAAACTTCACATGCCGATGAGCTATGAGACTACGTTGCGGCAGCCAACTTCATATCTCAATATTTTTTATGCATTAATATATTTCTCGATCTTTAATTTTTAACTTAATTTTAAAGAGGAAGAATTCGGCTTTTTGTGTTCATAACTATAATTACTTTTTTCATTTAACATATTTTATTGTAGTTTTTTAGTTACATAAAATGATGAAAATCTTCAAATTCATATAAATCTCCTCAAAGCTTGAAGGGATGGTTGTGGTGGAACCAGTCAACTCATCACTCTGTAGTGCCTGATAAGGAGTCCCACTACCTTATGTAATTGACTCCTGTTAAGCAGGAGGAGTCTTATTGCGAGCCCAGGCTTAAGTTATCCTATATGTAATTTGGCCTGTCGTTGGCTTGGTATGGTTCTCCAGATCTCAGAATACTGGGCTAAGCCTCACAGTCTGATTTCTGCCATCACTATTGATGTAGCAATAGGTATGATTGGCTCTGGTCCAATCAGGTTTCGGCTGGATCCAGCCTTTACCAGCTCATCAGCCATCTCATTTCTGGATATGCCTGCATGACCAGGCTCCCAGAAAACCCTATCTCATTGAGTGCCTCACGACACTCCCGCAGTAGCTGTGATTTGCACCACAGTAATGTGAAGGCTTTTAGAGCAGCCTGACTATTAGTGCATATGCATAATGGTCTGTTAAACATCCCAGCCATTTTAACAGCATACACACGGGTCAGAAGTGCATGAACCTCTGCCTGAAACATGAAAGAATTTTTTCCAGAGGGATTGAGAGCTTCCTGGGTGTACTACAGCTTAAGACCCCTGCTCCTGCCCTTTATTCTTTCCTGGAGCTAATTCAAATGTCTTTGCGACTGAAAGGCAGGCCTTAAATTTGTAGTGCGCATCGGGAGGGTCCAGAGCCATTTGCATGTCTTCGCTGCCTGCATGGAAAGGGGTAGATCTAATGACCATGGGAATAATCAATGAGATAGGGTTTTCTGGGATCCTGGTCATGCAGGCTTATCCAGAAATGAGATGGCTGATGAGCTGGCAAAGGCTGGATCCAGCCGAAACCTGATTGGACCAGAGCCAATCATACCTTTTGCTACATCAATAGGATGGGGATCTTCCTCCGAGAGGGGAGGCTTGAGTTTGACATTGCCAGTGTCATTGTCCCTTACTCCTTCATCTGTGAAATCTGCTGGATGCACAGTGAGTAAGGCTAGAGGACGTGTCGACCCTTGTCACAGCTGGCTTCATTCGGCCTTTGCCAATGCATTCTTTCCGTTCTATGGGATTCTTATCTCTGCCTGCATGGAAAGGGGTAGATCTAATGACCCTGTCGAATAACAGGTGGAATCTAGAGAACAAAAAGCATACGTAGAGATGAAAAATGGAATTCGATTTCCTTCAAGAATAGCTGACTTAGAGCAACTGGTTGATTCACGGGGGAATTTTGAGAAAAGCATACCTGAATGTAAAACAGGGATTGTTATTGCTGATGAAAATGGCAGCAGCAGTAGGGTTAAAGCGGGAAAAGTTTAACCAATATAATCCACTGTCTATATTATTCAAGTCATAAAATATAGTTAATTTTGAAAAAATGGTAACGTGTTTTTGCAATTAGCAGTTATTATTTTTCTATAAAAAGTATTCACCAGTTCCAATACAAATAATTTTAATATAATAATAATTTCCAGATGTATTCCCACTAATAGAGTAGAGTAGAAGAAAGGAATTTGGGTTATGGTATAAAGGCAAAAGAGGATAAGGAAAAGGATTAATGGGTTAATTGGGAAGTATGGAAATGGGAGCTAGGAAAGGACGCCACGGGGCACTGATCAAACAGAGGCAGCGGAGGTTTGGCAGAACAGCAAGCAGATTCACGATGTTCACACTATGGAGGTCTGAGAGCGAATGAATTTCCGAGAGGCTAGGCCACGCCTACTGCATCCCAGTTGGCTCCAAGGAACTCATATGACGAGTGACTTTGATTTCGCTCTCCCCCACAAATTTAAGGCCTGCCTCCAAGTCACAAAGATAATTGAAATGGATAATAAGTTCCTTGCAATTGTCACATCTTGTAAAATCATCATATGTGAAACAAAGAGAAAATGGATAATAACGAGATTCATTCTGTAATCTCAGCTCCTAACATATTATTCAGCTCAAAATTCTGTGACTCCTCAGTAACCCTGCATTTGGGGCAATAATTTCATAATTGTAGATGGTTCAGAAGAGATTTTTCATATTTTTAGGAAAAGCATATAGTATTGATGGGAATTATACTTCCTTTTAGGTAATAGTTCACTGAACTATAGGTCACCTGATGGAACTATTCAGATGAACTACATATTTCATTTTGTGGTGGTTGCCTAATGTCAAGGGTGAGAATGTATCACAAAGTGTTATAGGAATGGATTTAATAGGAAGTGCCATTTCCCTGGAATATTTCGACCATTACTTATAGCATCTTTTTTCATGTAAGGCAGGCATTTCAGGCAGAAATGAATGGTATTTCACATCATTCTTTCTGTGTAAGGCAGTGTAATTTTTTGGTAAAAATTCTAGCTCATTCACTGCTGGCATCCACCATCCATATTTTCTTCGTTGAACTGTCTTTCTATACATATATCTGGTTTATAATTCATAGCCATTGCTTCTAAGAGAAATAATCATTGATAGAAAAAGAGTAGGAATATTCTTCAGGTTTCCGACTTTGAAGCTGAGTCTTTGTCAGATGAAGAGGATGCAGACCTTCCTGCATCATTTGATGAAACAGGCCCTTCACTGTGACTGTGCAAAAGATGTCTAAATTGAAAAGATCTCGAAGTGCTTTTTGACTATCTAAAGTCAAAATAATTTCTCTTGTCATATGCTGTGATGAAAACTCAGGCCTCGTGATAATTATGTGTCTAAATAAAATGTGTGAGAATGGACATGACAGCCATAGGGTAAAAATATAAAAGAGAATTATTCATGCTAATATACACTGCCGGATGGGAGAGGGTAGTTTCTGCTGTGAACAGGGGAAAGCTCCAAGGGGGGGGCAATCACGAAGGACTGGCCTCACTGGTTTCATATATGAGGTACGAACAATAGAATGGTTGACTGAGAGAAGTCAATTTTATGCCCAGAAAGTCAAAGAGATTTTATTCTGTCAGTACAATATGTTGTTAAAACATGGAAAACTTATAAATGAAACTAATTGTTACTTTGGCAGCCCTAAATTTTCTAACGTAGGAAATTGTTCCTCAAGTGTGCTGAAGATTCTGGTCTTCTTCTGCCTCTAGGGGACTATATAAATCATAGTGGATGTGGTGAGGAAAAGGGACGGCACAAATGGATGCAGCTCAAACAGTGCAGGCCAAAATCGTTGCATTTAGGAATTGTAGGAGTTGTTGGAATTGTTGGGGTAAATGTCATTAACACGCATGTCATGCGAGACTATTGGGTAAGTCCAGAGGGTAAACAGTCCTCCAAGGGAAACATTTCCAATGAGGAGAATCAGAAAAAAAGGGGAGGGCACCAAAAAAATGCCACAAAACTATGTACATAGTTGAAAATTATGGTTAAGAGTGCAAAATGTTGAGGGTGTCATAGGAAGGGAAGTTATGGGGAGATGATAACTTAATGATACTATTCAGGGTAAATATATGTAATAAATTACAGAATTTCCACAGAGAAAAAAAAATCTTTCACCTAGACCAGGAATCAAGCCCAGAACCCCCTGATTTTCAGCAAGTCAAGTTCACATCAACAATAACACTTAAAACAATGAAAAGAAGGTATCTACGGCTGTAATGAATAACAAGTGAAGATTAGTATCCACAAAGCTGTAACCATTAGCTGCTTGACGGGCAAAACACCCGGTGTCAGTTTTTGACGTTGGGCATCCTTTCCCTGTGAGTGTGATGGGTCACTGGAAAAAGGAGATTCCTCGTAAACCCTGATTGTGTATGTGAATGTGATTCAAGAGGGTGACTGTACTTTGTGAATGTACAAACCCGAGTGCATGATTAAGGAAAAGTTCCTGAACCCTGCATGTATGTGTGTGTGTGAATGAGAATCACGATGGTGAATGTATATCGTATGCAAATCCACGTGAATGTGTGCTTGAAAGTTATTATCAATTTTATTTATTTGTATTAGTTATTTACTATCCCCACTTCTATTATTTTTTATATATTTTTATCTTTATATTTGCCCTCAAACATGAGCTTAATTTCAGTGAGTGAGGACTATATGACCACCCTGGTGAAAATAAACCGTGACGGACAGTGTGACAATAATGTGTATCACACTGTGCAAGTGTATTAGTCACAGTGTATGTACACTGTGTGCACAGTGTGCTCCTTCAAAGTGTGATGGACAGTGTATGCACACTGTGCTCCCTTCAAAGCGTGATGGACAGTGTGACCACAATGTGCAGCACACTGTACATGGGTATTAGTCACTGTGTGCACGGTGTCCTCACACTGTGAACACACTGTACCGTCACAGTGTCTATCACACTTTCTGCATGCTTTTGAGTCCCAATTTACGCTTTTGTCACGGTGTATGCACACTGTAATCACACTCTTGTTACATTCTAAGCACACTGTGTTCACGCTTCTGTCACATTGTCTGTCACACTGTCTGTCACGGTTTATTTTCACCAGGGCATTATTCATTTATTATTTACTTTAAGAAATAAGATTCAGCTTTCATTGATTTAATTAGAGAATTCACGAGAAAGGAAGCTTTATTCAACGATATACAGATAAAAGGAAGTCTTAAATTTAATAAAATTGAGGAGGATTAGGATTTGGTAATAGGGTTCGGGATTCGGATTCAAGATTTGGATTCGATAAAAAAACAGGATTCGGGAATCAGATTCGGTCAAATTTAGGAATCGCCCCATCACTAGTTTATTACTTTTCAATTTACTGTTTTTATCTGCATTAGACCTTCCAACATATTCCGCAACTACTCGTATTAACCTTTCCTCTTAAACTTATCGCTATGTCTATTGATTTTTTTTCTTTCAGGACAGTTGAAAAAGCTATAGTAATTCTTTCAGGTTTAAATTTAATGTACTTCAACTTTTTGTATTTGTGTGGTTTTAATTTTCATTTACTCCATGCAACTGCATTCCTTTTTTTATGAATGTCTTCACTGTTTCTTTTTTGAGTGTCATTCATATCCTTTTTTTATCATGATCTTAACTTATGTATAAAATATTTTCCTGTGGTCACATTTTCATCATTTTTTCTCCCTTTTATGATATCACTCTAGGAAGTTTTCAATTACCTCACCTTTCAGGATATTGAAAATAGGAGACTGGAATTGATTTGTGTATCTTCATTAATTTTTTTCTATTAAAATCTTTTCATTTCCACTGATATTTCGTGTTCCCCTTCTTTTCCTGAATCTAAACTATCTGTTTCATAAATGTGCAGAAATTCCATATCCAACTTGTGTCTTTTTTTAAAACCAGTGATGCAATAGTGACAGTGAAATTTGAATTTTTAATAACTGTTGTAGTTCAAGTCATGGATGGGAATAAATACACTAAGATTCAACTTGATTAAATATGTGTATTCCATTGCACTCACATGTTCATACACTAGAATCTCAATTTTACGTAACCTGATTTTACGTAAAATTTGATTTTACACAAGTGAATGAGCGGTCCCGGCCGACTCCTGTAGTATTTTTATGGAAGCATTATTTGATTTTATGTAAATTCGATGTAACGATTTTACATAATGCTATTTTGGTCCCCAGTGGAGATATCAATTCAATTTTACAAAATGAAACAACAGAACTTAAAGAAACTTAAACAAAATCCGGCAGATTCATGTCCATCTTTAGAGGAAATCTTCAATATAATGCCGTACTACTGTGAAATTCAACTGTAACGAATCAATACATTGCATTTTAATGGTATATATATCATTATTTTATTTTTCCATCTTTTAGCACGAAAAGTTATGGGTTCAAGGTGTTTACTTGTTTACACTATGATAATTGCGCCGGAATCCCACGCACAAAGATGCTTTATGACCTTGAGATAGCAACCCTGTCAGCTGTTCCGAGTGATGAGATGAAGCTCGCTTTGGGGTCGCCTAAGCACAAGTGTCTTGACACTTGCGTGTGTTGTTAAGCGGAATAATGTATGGACAGTGTTTGTCCTACACCGATGCCAACAACCAAGGCAATTGGGAAGATATGTGACATTGTAGTATTACATAAAACATCACAACTGATGGCATCAGATGGCTAAAACTTGCTTAAATGCTTGGCAACAAATTTTTCCGATATGAACATGTTCACTCACTACCTTCCCCATGTCTAGATAGATAGGTTTGTTTAGGTTGTGTTGTCTGTACTTTTCCAATCTAGAGCTTTAAGCGGAATTCGATACATGGTTTGGGTTAGCCAAAATTTTAAATAAATTGAATTGAAGAACCAAGGAATATGAAAATTGTAGCAAAAACAGTGCAATTCAAGGCAAAGAAATTATGGTTTTTAATAAATGATAATAACAACTGATGTTATCATAGATGCTACCTGTGCTGTTTTTAAGTACCCTTGCATTCTGGAGCCTTGCAATGAAAAATGCTTCCCTTGTCATTAGTACCTTGAGCATATCCTTGTATTCCTCCATACAGAACTCACTCTTGGAAGGAATTGCACAGATATACTTCCCGTCTATCTTGTATCACAAGTCAGGGAAGCTGGACCCTTTCCTCGATCATTGGGGAGAGGTGATAACGACCCTCTTCTCAGTACCATCCCCACTCAGCCAACTATTCGTTTACTCATTTTCTAAAAATATTTGCCGCCTACTATGAAAATACAGGCCCAGCAGTTCATACCGAATGTTTTGTTTTGCAGTTATTAATTTTAAAAGGAACTTTACGGTTATTATTAACAAACTTCTTGTAAAATGAACACTCAACAATTTTGTTTATAATAAAGTTCCATTTAAAATGTGGAAATGCACAGAAAAAAAACTTAATAAATGTAACTCTGAGCTTATATTTTCCCAGCATGCTACAAATATCGTAATTGTTATTGTTATATATCCACTGAGTATGTAAACAAATGCTTGACCACGGAGACACAGTAAAGGAATCTACCATGCTAACACAAAAGATTGAAGATTACCCCAGCCCGCAGGCCACGGAAGGATCAAGCGAAGAGTGGGGTGGGGAACGATAAAGTTGTCATTTTTAGGGTCGATCCCTCAGTCACGTCTACATAATTGGCGCATCTAAACCGGTTTTCCGCTAAAGACCCCCCTCACCCAAGAAGAGTTCTTCATCTCTTGTTCCGGTCGCGACAACATTCATCTGGGCATGACTCATTCAGCGAGAAGTGACATTTCTATGCATTGGTGCAACGCGTAGTGATTTTGCGGATACATTTTAGTGGGCTCTCATGATTTTTCAGAAACACACTTGATATTTAAATGAAATACTGAGTGACGATGAAGAAGATGAAAGTGACGAGGTCATCCCTGAACCCAAAAAAGAAGACATCCTCCAGGCATTAAATACCTTGCATCATTTCTCATTACTTCACGAAGTTGATGATGATTTTAAAGATAATTTAAGAGAAAATGAAAAAGTAATCCACTCAAAAATGGAATAGTTAAAAGTGCAAAATAACATCACAAAATATTTTAAAAAGGCATAATTCTATAAATGAAATTTTACTTTCAGAGGGGTTTTTCTTCATTTTCATTTTGCCCAGGCGGTTTATTTGTTTGCTATGCAATGCTATTTAACTTTCATTGAGTGATGTACTTTTCTATTTAATTATCTTGGATAATTTTTTTGAACCGCCTTAATTTCAAATGTTATCTCTCAGTTCAATTCATACTCTTCCACAGGAATTATTTTCTAATTATGTACACACTTGATTGCCACATGTTTAAACACTAAATCTGTACTTTTGCCTGAGAGGCCAAAAAGCTATGATTCTGTTCTGAAATTCTATTTCACATTTTGATTTAAAATATAATTATCTCTCCACCATAATTAAAATAGTTTTAATTTCTACAGTTTAATATGCATGCAATAATGATCTCTTTGTGATGAAAATAGTTTCAATGCCATTGTGTTCTCATACGTCGTGAAATCTTAGCATATTTTTCAAAATCTGCTAATATCTTGATTTTACATAATTTGATTTTACATAACACCCCATTTTTGGGTCCCAAGGTGTTCCGTAAAATCAAGACTCTACTGTACTACCAGTTTTATAACCATTACCACAGTTACCTCATGAGAAAAAAAGAAGCAAAAACATAACGAAAATAGTGTTAGAGAAATCAAATTTAAACAACATAGAAAACTTTCTTTCTTATTAAATTAAATTGAAGAATTTAATTAAAATTAAATTCTTCAAGAATGGAAATTGCATACACTAACACTCCTCCTCAATTAGAAAAGTTTAGAAAACCGGTCAAATGGCAAACCTTTTGGGAATATGCCTGCCTTCTGGTTATCTGAAGGAATATACACATCATCAATTATATAATAGGACAAGATCCCTGATAAAATTTTACTTGATATCAATATGTTTGAGTCTTCTTTGATCCCAGCAGGACAAAGAAGAAATACAAGACTGATTGTCCTCTAAGATTTTAACTGGAAATTGGACTTCAATACATATTTCAAGAATAAATTGCTTAAGCCAGAGGAATTCTGTGGCTACTGAGGCCAAAGAAATAAACTCGGCCTCAGTAGAAGACAATGCTACACTTCTCTGTTTTCTGGATGCCCAGATTAATGTATCACCAAATACTTCAAATAAATAACCAGCTGTAGATTTTCTATCTTGATGGTTGGCAAAGTCTGCATCTGCATACCCAATAATTGGAGTATCAGATTTTCCCTTAAACCACAAACTCCATCCTTTACTTCCTAGAATATATCTTAATACTTGCTTCAGCTCTTACCATTGGACTTCAGTAGCATCACACTGAAACTGGCTGAAGAAGTTGACAGCGATACAAAGAGCTGGCCTTGTAGCCTGACTAGCATACATTAAACCTCCTATTAGTCCCCTGTATGGTTTCTTGCCAATAACAGATGGTTTTGAGGTATCAAACTTAAATTTGCACAATAATGTTTCAAGATAGCCCATCTGATTTAAAACATTGAATCTCCTTTGCGATCTGCTTTAATTCCCAGAAAATACTTAAATTCACCCAAATCCCTCATTTGGAAAACATTCATCAATTTTTCTTTAACATTAATCAATACCTGAAAATCATTACTGGAAATTACTAAGTCATCAACATAGAGCAGCAAATACACTGTAACATTACACTCAGTTCTCACATACAGGCACCTGTCAGACTGAAACTGAATAAAACCAAGTGTTTTTACAAATCCATCAAATTTAGCATTCCACCTTTTCGGTGCTTGCTTTAAACCATATAATGTCTTTTTCAATTTGCACACCTTGCCTTCCTTTATTTTAAATCCTTGTGGTGGACCCACAAAGGTATCTTCCCTTAGTATACCATGCAGGAAAGCATTCTTAACATCAAGTTGATGTGTATAATACTGCTTATAATTAGATACAGACAATAGGATTCTCAGAGTTGACAACTTAGCTACTGAAGCATAAGTCTCTGAATAATCTAACCCCTTCTTTTGCGAGCATCTTGCCTTGTATTGTTCAATATTCCTCTCACTGTCTTCCTTAGTAGTGAATACCCACTTAATCTTAATTACCCTTTTCCCTTCAGGTAATTTTACCAGTTCCCATGTGTGATTTTACAGTAAAGACTATTTCCTCATCCACTGCTCTGAACCATTCCCTTTTATCCTGTCTCTCTTCTAGCTCATCAAATGACTGAGGGACACTGTGACAATAAGACATGGAATTCATTACATAATGTGACTCATCAACAATATGATGAACCTGACATGAATTTCCATCCTCTGAAGTATCTACTAGAAAATCATATTTTTCCTTATCACAATTCTCCTCACACAAAAACTCATTATATTTTTCAGTAAGTGCCAAAGTAGCATACTCCTTTAATTATGCTGGACTCTTTCTAACTCGAATGCTCCTCCTTAGATCCTGATCTACTTCATATTTTCGCACTCTCTCAGAATCTCCTGCATTTACCATCACATCTTCATCACCTTGCTCCTCCTCTTTCCTTGAACTGTCTTGATTCTATGACGAGTCTTCTACCCAAGGTAGAGCATCCTCCCACACATCATCATCCCAGAGTTCATCTGAAAATCTGCTCCTGCTCTCATCAAATATTGCATCAGAGGCAGAGATTATTTTTCGGTCTGACAGACTCCACAGCCTATAACCATTATGGCAAAAACCAAGCAAGATACACATCTTTCCTCTAACATCATATTTGCTGTCCACTTCCGATTTGTTCCTCCAGGCAAATGCTGCACATCCAAATATTCTCAACTTACTCATATCTGGGTAGAAAGCATACCACAACTCTGCTGGAACCTTGCCATTATCCAATGCTCTAGTTGGACTCCTGTTAATTAAATAAACTGCAATCGTTGCAGCCCCACCCAGAAGGTTTTCCTTAAACTGGATCCCTACAGCATATACCTGGCTTTGTCTAGAATAGTTCTATTCATCCTCTTGGTGACTCCATTCTGTTGAGGTGTTTGAGGGATGCTTAACTCAAACTGAATCCCTTTCTCTTGAAAAAAATTCATTACATTCTCATTAATATACTCGGTCCCTTTATGATGCCTAAACTGACATATCTTAGTAGAGAATCTACTATTTGCCATTGCCTCATAAAGTCATAAGTAATCTATCACTTTACTTTTCCTTTTCCAAGCCAAACACAACGGTAAAATGAGAGAAGTCTTCAATCAGAGTCAACAAGTATTTTACACCATTGTAAGCAGTAGGTGAGATGGGTCCACAGACATCACAGTGAACTCCCTCAAGGGGTCTATGAGCCCTTTCTCTACCATGATTGTGTGAAAGACTTGTCTGTTTTCCTTGCACAACCATCACAAATTTAATTTTAACATCTTTTAACTCACACAATCCATCTCCTCTACTAAGCTACCTTAAACCATCAGCTCCTATGTGACCAAGGAGGTTAAAAGGATATCCTTCTAACCTCCTTGTATGTGACCCATCTTCCAGTGCCACAACTTCCCATCACTTAATCCAATACATGCTTCTACATCAATTAAGTTTTCTTTCAACTTTAACTTATATGTTTCCATCTCTCCACCCAATAGCAACAACAATTTGATTTTTAAATATGATACATAGACCATTTTCTTTTACAATTTTGAATTCTTTTTGTTCTAACTTAGAAATAGATATGTATCAGGTTACACTTTAAATATTTGACACTCAATACATCTCTAAGTTCTATCTTGGCTTGACTAAGGAACACTTGACCACTCTTGACACCTTGACCCGGCAAATGCTGTGGGAGGTGCCTCCTCTGGTCGACTTTTCCCTGCTTTCTTCTCCTTTCTCTTCACCTCCTCCTCACTAATACGAAGACAGAACTCCATGGTTAGTCTTTCCGATTCAAAGGTTTCCAGTCCTGATACTTCAGCATCACACTCCTCAGGCATGGTCATAAGAAATCATAACACATTCCCCACATTGTCTATTACTTCTCTGACTCTCTTCAAATCCAAAATAAGGGCATCGTACTTCACATAATAATCATCAAACATTTCTAAGGAAGGCCAAAACTTAAGGTAGCTTAATTTCTTTTTTAACATCATTCTAGTCACGGAAGTTTTTTTTCTCGAACTTTGTTTCTAAACAAGTCCACAATTCATTCGCAGTTTCTTTACTTTGCACCAATGCTAATTGTGAATTTCCCAAGCTCTGAACAATATATGGTTTGCACCATTTGTCTACTTTCTTGAATTCTACTGCAGCTGAGTTTTTACTAGTCCGTATCTCCACACTATATCCTGCTTTGATTTTGTGAGGTTCCATCAGTTCCTCAAATGATACCCTCACATGCTCCAGCACTTCTTTCTCATCTAAATAAGATTGCAGTCTAAACTTCCACTCATCATACTCCTTTCCATCAAAAGAGGAATTTAGCTCTTTCATCTTCTAGGCCGCCATGCACATTAAATTTCTTTATTTAATTCTTATCAAGTTGAATTTCCCAACCCTATTCCTGTCACTTATTCACCTTATTCACTTATTACTTCCATTCTGGGTCCATAACCTGTTGTAGTTAAGGTCATGAATGGGAATAAATTACCTGAAATTCAATTTGATTAAATACATGTATTCCATCACACTCACATGGTCATATCTTTATAACTGTTACATAACTGCTACATGTTTTATAACATCATGAGAAAAAAAAGAAACGAAAACATAATGAAAATAGCATAAGAGAAATCAAATTTAAAAGGACTTGAGAAAAAAAATTCTTCAAGAATGGAAATTGCATACACTAACAATAACCATTGTTAATATTCAAATTACAGTTTTGATTTGGCTAACGCTCATGGAATAAACAGAATTTATAGTAAAAAATTCATTATTGATAAGATTGTTCAAGTACGATCCAATCAATTAACTGCTGAGTTGTTTTTTTACAATATTTTAGAGATGGATTCTAATTTGTTCAAGGACCCTGAGAGCTTAATTTGGTACTAGACCCTATTAGTATTTTTTTGGTGGATATTAGTTTGGATAATGAGGATACTGGAGTTACTACATAGTGGTAGGATAATCTGTCTGTGGATAAGGGAGCAGCAAATCAACAAATCTTATAAATCAACAAATACTTGTTTTTCCCTTGGAAAAAACTGTTTGTTGATCTATAATGAAATTCTTCCACCAAGTAATAGCTGATACCATCAAGTTAGTTATGTTTTTATCTAGTAAATCAGAAAATTTACATGTGAATTACAACTGAGATATGTTAATGGTATCAGGGAAAAAGAAAATTTTCTGTTGTTTAATATTGTCATTGTTATATTTTTGTGTTGTTGCTGTGGTTATTTGTCTGCAAAAGTAATGGAAATAGTGTAAAATTATTTTGATAAATATAATAGCTTAATCATGGCCTAAAGTATTATATTCCACCTGTAAATTACAAATATAAATTTTACTACATACAATTGTGTTACTGATCCCTCTTTTCAGTGAACATGTGGTCATTTTGTATTCATGGCTTCATTACTTTTTTCATTTCAGAGTATTTGTTGGTGTCAAGAAGGTTTTGGCACTTATTGACATGGCCAGACAGATGGAGGAGCAATATCGTGTTGTTAAATTCATATCAAAACTTGAAGAAGAAGGGGCTGTTGATATGGGCACCACTATGCACTAGTTAGGTTAAGCTTATATGTAAAAACTTATTTGGCTGTCAATTAAGATTTTTAAATAGCTGACCCCTTTGGTTGAATTTGGAACCTAATTCTTGTCATTATTTGGTTTATTGGTGTTCATACACTTTGAGTTTAGAATGCCAACTTATCCCGTTAAAAAAAAAAACTACATGCCTTTTCCAATGGAAAGTATTAATATAATAACACAGAGTAAACAATTACACTTTGAATGTGCATACTGGACTAAGCTGGAAAACAATAGAATTTAAGATTTTATTTTGCCATGATGTTATTGTGTTGAAAATGGCCAGAGAAATAAGTTTTCTTCTGGCAGTTTTCAACACAAAAGTAAGATGTGAATATGCTCAGGATTTTTCAGCAGAGAGGTTTGAATTTTTGTTTATTTATTTAAAACATGGTAGGTAGGAATAAATTATTGGGCAAATGTAAAAGTTAATTGTATGGTGCATTGGCAATGATGATGAACTGACTTCAGTTTTACCATGCAGCACCTATTCAACCAGCTGATAAATAAAGCGATAAATGCCTCAAAATAGGCAATTGTAAATTACCATGATAGTTTTATAATAAATGCATTTGCCCATATTGGTTTACATGATTCCCATAATGATCAGCCCATGAGTTCCTAAACCTAATTGGTTTCTTGTAAATACATATAACTGTATTCAGTCTTGAAGCTTACTATGTCACCCTTTTTTATTTGAATACCCCTCTTTAAGTATGGGCACAATGGAGGGTTAATGTAGTTAATCATTGTTTATTGCCCACTAGTGTCACTGGTATACCTTCCTATCAAGTATGCTTCCATAAATAAATGACACGCTAAGATAACCCAGGCTACCTGAATATATTCTGTAAAGCAAACGTTTGGCACCGAATGTGCAGATATCTGTATAGTATGATAGTACTATCAGATGACTGTATAATAGATATAAATTTACTTGGGATGGATTAATGATATTATACCCATTTTGCTTTGTGTGATTTTGGATCCTGCCTTATTTTTGCTCATTCATGTATATACATGTAAATGAATGAATTAAAATATTTTCTTTAGGAAAATTTTGAAAGCATAGGAAGGTTTGCTAGGCCATTGTATATTGCTTTTGTTGCTGACATTAGGCACATTCACTGAAGCCAAAGCGTAGTATGTTTTGTTGCATCTCTTTTGTGCTTGTATGATTTGAAACATGTATCATGAAGTATGAACAGTGATATACTGTTACTGTTATTGGATGTCACCCTTATTATCATTTCTGAACTCTTACTCGATCAATATTTAGTATAAATTTAGAGAATTCTCAATGTTTTCTTTGTTTTGCATCTTAAGTAAATCTGTATATTTTGAGCTTATTTTATCACAATTCAATACATTCCTCAGTAAGCCATGACAATGTGCATCATTCAAATTGTTCTTCATTGTTCTGAAATGTTCACATTCCATTATGTATAATAGCTCTATATTGCCTGACTCTCTTCTTCAATTTATTTATATTTTTTATCTCCAAATCCTTCTTATTGCTGTATTTTTTGCTGTGTGCATGTATGTGAAACTTTATGAAGAATTTTACTAGTCCTTCTTTAATTCAGGTGATTGTTAATATGGATGTCCCACTTTCTTATACAGACTGGTGAAGGTGTTGAAAATGAATTTTAGCAATTGATCCATGTTAATTGAGCATGTCCATCGAGTGATCCAATTTATTGATCCATTGAGCCTTGCTATATAACCTCCAAAATTCATTATTGTTGCTGAAAAGGGTATAAAAAGAATTATTGAAAATGATTCTTCTTTGCATGGTTTTTCCCACTAAAAGTTATGAATGAATTGTTTCTCAATGAACATTATTATTCATCACAATTCATATGCATATTTTATATTATATATAATCATTCTTGAATTGCTTTTCTATTGTGAAATCACTTTTCCCTTGTTACTACCTTACAGCTGGGGTCAAATCTGGAAATAGCTTGAGTGAAACTAGTTTATTCTGAGGGTATTTCCTTCTGGGTGTTTACTTCTTTAATGTTATGATATGTCATTCTTTTATTTTTGTTTACGGTAGCACCTTATAAAGTTTGGAAAATATATTAATAGCTGATGAAATTTCCTTATTCCAACCATAGGCACATTGATACTGATGATCCTAGAAAATAATTTAAAAAACAATGAATGTTGTCAAATGTATTTTATTCATTTTATTAAGTTTGTATAAATGAAGCGTGGCCAGTGGCCTTCATCAGGTCTTCTCAGTTTTATGCTCTCTTTACATTTTTACTTTGCATGCAAAGTCGAAATTTTATTTATCAAAGCAGCTAATATAAAATACATTTATAGTTACCAGTGTGACTGAAGACAATGACTGTAACCAATCTGCAAAGCTTAATCGTTAGCAGTCTTTTATGGCAATTGGACTAGCACTGATTTTATTTCAATGCACTTCAGAAGTTGGCCAAAAATATCTTAATTAGTAATGTACATACTCGTGGGTGTCTAAAGCATATAAGTTGAACATCTTTTTTGGGGTCATAGATAGTCATAAAACGAGAAAATAATGATTCCTTTATATCAATTTCTATTTTTTTCACACTGCTTTGTGAAACATTTTTGCTCCAGTGATAATTGTCTCCTTCAACAAAGTAGGAAAATCTTGTAGAAGTATCTTACAATTATATTCTAATTGTTTGGAAGTTTTATGTTTTCAACCATTTCTACTAATTTCTTTGGTTTATATTTCTGGCATATTTTTATGAAATTTGAAAAATTCCTGATTAAGAAAAAAGAAAGAATTATGGTAGAAAACTTGTATGCATAAGCATATGTTGGTAGTACTATGATAAAAGAACGCCTAACTTCAGCATGATTATGTGGAAAGGTGTGTTCAAATCATTGAAGAGAACTTCGGAAGCCTGTAGTTACATTAATTTTTAGTTCCCATCCTATTTTATTGAGATTCAAAATCCTGCATGGCATATAAGGTTTCTCTTTTTGTCATTTGCATAGTTTCTTGCTTCCTTTCTGTTTTAGAAAAATTACATTGCTTTTAGTGTAGAATATTGCAACATTGTTTTATAATTAATTTGGGAGAAAGAAAATTCTGGGATTCTTTCCTAATGACTCACTTTTAACTTTATGATGATCTCCCAGCAATTTGAATTATAAAATCCTTGACTGTTAGCATTGATTGTAACCATTGTCATATTTGTTTTTTTAAATCAATTGTGCTACTCTTGAAGCTTATTTCACAATGCATACAAAGAAGGAGACTTTGAATATTACAGTTGTGTATTAATATACCATGTACATCTATGAATATATCTTGGTGGTATATTTCACTGTGTGTGTGTTAGAAATATATTTTCAGAAATATAAGGATTGTTGGCTATAAATTTGAGTGCTATGTTTTCTTGGTTCTAAATTGAGTTAAACATAGTATGCTCAGTCAGGTGTTGTGGGTGTTCCCCATACTGTGGCATAAAAATAACTGTAGTTAATTTTCCTCTCTGAATAGTTAAAAGTAACTCTGCTTGTCAATGAAAACTGTCTTCATCTGGTGCAACTATTGGGAGTGTGAAACTTCTTATTTAATAGATTGGATTTCATGCTGTGATATTTTATTTTTCTTTAGGAAAAATTGTTAGTTATTAATGGTTTCAATCTTAAATATCAGACGATTTTTTTATCATTTACAAAATTGTTCTTTTTTTCTGTCTATTTGGGACTTTTTTTTCATATATTCAATGTGACAGTCGATTTACATGAATCTAAAATATTAATAAACGTTAGGTAAAGTGATAGCTCTCATGACATTTTCTTCAAGAAGTATGTCAAACATAAGAGGTTAGTTTTTAAAGGATCATAACATAACCTAAACCATAAATTTCTCTTGTCTGTGTCAAAATTCCATTATTTCTCTTGCTGTATCTAATTGATCTTTCAGGCATTATATTCAAAGGAAATTGCTTTTAGAAAGGGACCACTGTTGGTCATCCATTAACTAAAAATAAAATGTGTAACAGAAAAATAGAAATCTCAATGTACATTCCACAAGCATCGACTTCTGTCTTCATTGTTTGAATCTTATCCATACATGTTGTCATGGCTCATTTTATTTGCTGTTTTCTAATATGATGTCGTAGTGGGTAAATTTATCCTGCAATGCTTTGTCCTTAGTTTGGCAATAGCGTATAATTTTGGCTAGTGAATTTTAAGTATATCATTGTTGCCTGCAATGTCTTTCATAGATGTTAATTAAAATCACTTATTAGATAATTTTCTAGGTGATAAATTTGGAATCTCACTCTTTTTGCATTACCATATGTAGATAATATGATGGTAACATTGGATGCTAAATCAATGTTTCTAGTTGTCACAGTATTAAAGTAATTGATAAATTTTCAAGGACAGATGTTGATATGCTCTTTAGAATGTGGCCTATGTGTATATTTGATTATGTACATATAGATGACTGTATATTGTAAATTAAATCATTGCATCCTTTGAGAGGTTGGTCTACCACATGAGCAATAATGTATGTTAGGACTCAGAGAAATAAGTACTTGTTATCCTATTTATTAAATTTTCTTCAATTATTGTGGTAGTGGAACTACCCCTAGTGTATTGTCTGTTGCTGAGAGGTTTTTTATTAGAAGCAGAAAGGCCACTTGTATCAGCATTCAAATTAAGAAGCCTGTTCTAATTTATTGTGTGTATAAATAATAGTACATTGGTGCATTCCATTGAGTTTTAGGATGATTCTATTTAAAACCATATGGTCTCACTCTGTATTCAAAGTTTTCATACTTTTATTGTCTATTTATTGTTTGTTAATAAATTTCCAATGAGTGATATAAATTTGTAATTATTGAATTGCGGATTTTTATGATAAGGTTATTTTTTCCCCCACATCAAGTTAGTTTTTATCTTCCAAATGGCACAATTATATCCCACCCGTAGTAGTAGTTACATGTGAAATGGGTCATATATGTTCCACATATAAATACCCTAGTAACTTCAATCTGACAGAACCATCAGATGAAATTTAAATCCGGCTCTTTAAGGTTAAGGCTATATATATCATTAATATTATCTCTTAGAGTCCATTTTCTCAGTTTTGAACTATTCATTGTGAATACCAGCTAAATGTTGTGTCTAACTTATGCTTTACCTGGAGCATCACTGGATGCAGTTCAAGCCACTAGTGGCATACTGCCTTCATCAGTTCATAATGAATTTAGCAACAAATTTACGTAACATTGGTGTAAGCAGATAATATCTATGTAATATCCAGTATGTCCAACCATAGTATTCATACAATATCCACTTTAAATCCAAAGTTCACCCGGGGCAAATTTTGGGGGGGGTCCAAGGGCCCCACCCCCCCAGAATTTGCCCCGGGCCCTTGATAAATGAGTAGTCTTCATTAATAAAAATTAAATTGCACTTGTTTCCAGCTTGCTTTTTCCCTTGTGCCACATATTCTCACACCTTCATATGCTCTTTTAGCAAAATTCAAGTCTCTACCCCCTCCTATCTGCAAAAAAATGTGGGCCCTTTTCTTAGGCACCATGCCCTTTTCAAGGTTGGCCCCCTCCAGCGACAATAGTTCTGACGCTCCTGACATTGTCTATGTATTCAGTGCACCGAGAAAAGATCTCTTCATACATATTTACTCTAAACAGTCAAATCTCTCTAACAGACAAATTCTAAAAATGGACAGTTTTTCTATTCCTGGTAGCAGAACATAGAGGCCTATGGAACTAACACCTCCAAAGTGTGGATAGGTACTCTCAATAACAGATGTGGACTACAGAGATATATTTTTCCTTCCATTAATGGATACATTATGAGCTATCCTATAAACATTTCCCTTCCGCTGACCAAAATACCCAATTTCTTAAAGCAAATATGTGCACAGCGAGGGAAATCTATCGGAACTTTTCCAGAAAAAGCTTTTTCAAAGCAATTAGGGAGAAATCTTATGTCTATGAGTTTGTGCTCCTGCATGTTTCCTTTCCATTGACTGCCCTACTACACTGCCACTTACCTCTATTTTAGGGGTGAGTTTTTGATTCTCGTTTTCATCACAATCATGATAATGCCAATAGTTGTTCTATGGATATTACTGTTTCATCTCATTTCTTTGCTATTAGGATTTATTTATCAATATTTAAAAAATAAAGGTTTAATGAAACATTAAATGCTTTATATTTCACTTTGTAATGCATAGAATAACCTGACCTAATTACCACAACCAGCCCCCTCTAAATAGTGGACAATTTTTATAGTCCCAAACATCCACTGTTGGTAGGTTTAATAATATTAACATAATAATAACATTAATATCATATGTTGATTACATGTAATCAGTTTATGAAAGCACCAAGTTATGAATGGTCAGGTACACTTCGACATGGTATTAAAATCCATGTAAATCAAGGTGTGCATGCTAACCTATAAAACTAAGATCCATTCTAGTTATTCTCAATTAAAAAAATAATTTTCTTTCTCATATCCTCCTGTACAAACATCATGGAAGTTTTTTTTTCAGATCTGGCATTCAAAAGGTGGGTGTTGCCTAAATAATTTATAAATCAATATGTCATTCAGAATATGCAATGATCAATACATCATAGGCATCAGTAATTCTGGACCCTACTAGAAACAGTACTGTGTACTATGTAGTGTACAGTCCATATATGGTTTGGAATTTGAGCTTGAGAAGGGTTTCACCCATTCATAAGAACCATTCAAGGGGAACTGCATGATAGGAAAATAAATTCATGCTGGGGTAATCGCTCAGCAGAGGGTGATTATAAGAACAAGAATTTAAAATGGTGCATCCTGAAATGTGGTGAACTAAAATCCTGAGTAGGTAATTGCAGAAATTTCTTTCTTCGTAGTAAAAATACCAGCCATGGCCATAGTACATTTCTCATACTCGAATCTTTAAAGTCTGACCAGTACTTTAAAGGCACCTTGACTGAGGGGCAGGTGGAATGGACGGAGAGAAGGTAACTCAGCCGCTGCGAAAGTCTAGATCTAATGGTAGGTGTCAATGCATTCATGGCTTTTTGCCCATTCCGAAGGGCCATAATTGAAATAAATTCTGCATGGCATTCAATTGTGGGTATTGAGTTTTACTGATGAATATCTGCTGTTGGTAGCAGATTGAATACAATATAGTTTACTGCTGCCAGTTTGAATACAACTATTCAAACTCAGCGAGGAAATTCAGTACCCACACAGCAGAAATACCTCAGATACATCTCGAACATCACATGTAATGTCTCGGAGACATTATCTGAGATGTCACTGTCCAAAAAAAATGGTCTCCGAGTTGTCACACGAGACGTGTCTGAGATGAGAGATGTATCTGAGACAAACACGGTGAATTAATTTTCTGAATGTCTCATGATTACCTCTCTGAGATATTCGAGATATATGAGGCATCTCTGAGACATTCGAATTGCATTATAGCTGTGTGGGGTAGTCACGAAACCGCGCCAATTCCTGATCGATGAGTCAAACATTTCAAGTGTCATCGCAATCACACACTTGATCGCTAAACGAGGAATGCCTCTCTAACGACTTATTTAGATCTTTAAGTTAGGATTAGCCTAACTCCGGAATGGGCTCACAAAACAAATACAACGTGTCACCTTCATGTTGCAAGGTCTTCTACTCGGGACGTTCACTCGAACAGAGCTTATAAACGTTCAATTTACAAAAATTTGGGATACTAGTGATTCCTAGGACGTGACATGGCAGTGGAACATATTTAAATGCAGCTTCGTGCATGTTCAAAGGTTTGCATGAAATTAGCCAATCGAAGAATGCCGAATCGATATTAACTATCCCGTTCGTTACTTGTTGTGTGAAGCGTTTATACTTCCAATTTATACATGATTATGCAAATAGGTTCTGAATCCTGAGAGCAGTGTATGGAATATACCCCTTACTAGCAATCACCCAGATGATTGAAAAGCCGCGATCGACCTTGTTAGCGCTCCTAGAATCTGTTCAAAATATCTTTGCGACTGAGGGGGAAGGTAAAGAGAAAGTTCTCTATGACGCTTCTTCACTTCAGCCAATAGGAGTGAAGAGGGAGTGGCTTAAACAGCCGAAACCTCAGTTGCTTTCTGACTACCGTGCAGTGAACTTCTACTCCTTGAACCCTGTGTTGCCAATTGTGTCTCCTAAATATCCGGAATCCGTTTTGCGGTGTTTACTGAGCAAACTGTTTTTCGCTGTTTGTTATCAGCCCAGCCAAGGACATTTAGCGTTACGTGGTCGGATATTTATAAGATATTTATAAGGAAAAACCTCAAAATGTGTTCAAAATAATTTCTAAGAAACTAATTCCCGTTCGGTTAATATCTTTTGAGTTTATGTAACAGTTTTCACCGGTTGGAGAGCTTCTAAAATTCTGTTAGAACTTAGCAATATTTATGGTGGTAGTTATGTATCTCTTTAAACATAATTCGTTTTTTGGCCTTCGAGCCCACGTGGAAGTAAACACAGTTGATCTTGCCGGACGAATGGGTAAACGACTAGCTCCTTTCACCATTGAATTCCGAGATTATTGGCAACGTCGGCTGAAGTCCCCCCACCCCCTGCCTACCCCTTCTCCCCTTCGTAACGAGTTTGTTCGAAGATCTCCGAATGTTGTCGAAGGTTCGGTCGCAAAGATATTTTGAACAGATTCTAGCCGCAGAGCAGTTTATGCGGTTTATGCTCATTTTGATTCACCGACGCTCACCCATCCATTGGCACTTTGTAGATTTTACGATTAAAATTAAGCTACTGGTGTGGAGGAGATGCGTTGTTATTGCCTACGAATACAATAATTGACAGAAATTTGTTCAAGGGTTCATATAATTATCTCTCGCCTTATTTCGTAGTATCTTAAGTGTTTCAGTGCGATTATTGCGAAACCCGGGCCATAATTAAATATGCGCCATTAAATAAATATGTCACATATATATCGCTTCAAACGTTTATATTATTTTACAACAGCCAGTACGTGAGTATCCCCGCGTCCGATTTCTACGACCCCAACACCAAGGCTGACCAAGGCCTCGGAAAGAAAGTGAACACATCATGCCATCTTTGGAGCGTACTGCGAACTTAATCAACGACTTGCTCTAGTGTTCTAGCGAGTAACGACCATAAACTACTTTTGTAACTGCGCGTTCAGGAGGACCAAACAAAAACCTTAATTATTTGGCTGTTTGTTGATGTGGCTCTTTCACATTTACGGAGGACTCTCGAGATAAAAGAGCTTGGTATAATTTTGTCATATTCCCATCTCTGGAATAATGGATGGTTGGCAGCGGATGAATAATATCTAATGAGAATGAAGCCCTAGCACGCGCACCATGTAAATTCGAACTTTAACATTCAAGTGACCATTCAAAACTCGACATAGACGATCGAAGAGATTCAAAGCAAATGAAATTTAATGCTTAATAGAACCTGGAGGTAATTAGGAGCTCAAATAATTACAATTCTTGTGCGGGGACCGTGATGAAAAGTACTAGGACGATAACTTCTAACCAACTCTTACGCTAGCAGAATGCAGCTACGCAAAGGTGATTCGCATCCTTAACAGCAAATCCCTTAACTTCAGCGGATAGTAGTGATGGACGGCTGCGCAAGTATTGAACCAGTTGAACAATACGCCGAAGAGTGATCGGCGGCAGTAACGTTTTTAATTCCCCGCAACATCAGTCAATTTATTCCATGTGTCAATTGGATATAATTAAACTAAGCTCGCAAGATTTCCGGATATAGCTCCTTTTCCAAAAAGACATCAATGAATAAGAGGTACTGCATAGAGTAGTGGTGAAACCAAAGTCTCAAACAACCTATTTTTTTTAAATTTAGTGGAGAAAGAAGAAATGCGCCCTTCAAACCGCAGAGAGGCATTTCGCTAAAGAGTTTTGGTGAATTGAGTTCGAACAGAAACTAAAGTAAGTCTGCTCTGAGAAAATAATATATTTTACAGTTAAACTTAGTTGCTCCATCATTAATGAGTTGATGGTATTCTTATAAGTTGTTGCTTTTCAGGTGGGCCACTTCCCGGCGTGACGACGCCCTCTCCCAGAATGCCTTACAGTTCCACTTCCGCCATTACGCAGGCGTCGTGAGTTGCTGCTATCTCCACCGCACGCAGGGGCTCACTGGGATTAGTTCGGTTGTCGTCGCACGCGGGCGGTTGGTGAGGGGATCGTTGGGAACGGGTGGAAAAGTTTTTTTATTTTGATGTGCTGTGAACTAGTTGGAACTGTGGAATCTGTGCCAAGTTGATACGCATAACAACAGAAATAATTTCCATCGTGGAGAATGGATGAAATAAGCGAGATAAAAAATGAAAAGAGAATATTGGATGCCATTGACCAGCTGCGGCGGAGAAAAGCGCGGCCAGACGTGGACAGGATATGCAATTATATGATGCGAAAATTTCTCATTGATCCAGGTGAGACCGTGGCTGACTTGGAACGATTGGTAGAAGCTGACGTCGTGATAAAAGTGGAATACAAAGGGAATATAAGCTACAGAAATGCAGCAAAATGGTCTCGCTACGCGCTTTATAAAAACAGGCCGGAGTCAACTAGCATACTAACACTTAACTCAGAGCGGATGAGCGCTCTCGTTGCAGCCGCACTAACGGAGTTATCTACCAGGGATACTACTCCGGCTACCGGTGTTTCATACGGTGAAATAGAAGCATATCTTCAGCGGAAAGATGCGCATTATTCAAAGAAGTTTCTGGATTCGATGATTCTTCGTGAATTGAAAGCTGGGAACATCTTGCGCCTGGGGAATGGAAACTTTGTGCTAACTGCGGCCGGTAAAGATCGATCAACGAGTCCGGATGACATTAAGACTGAAGAGGATGTACCAAAAGAAAATGAAACGGAGATAGAAGAGAAACCGCTTGTGGAAGAAAGTGAAATTGTCAATCACTCGAACAAAACTGTGAGTAAATCTAATGTAGTCAACGCAAAAAATGGAGAGATCCAAAATACAAGCGCAAGTGAATCGGGAGCTGTCACGGTCAGCGGTTTCCGGATCGGTGTGCGTCGGAAGGTAATTAATTAGTTTTTGAGTACAATTTTGATTTTATCTATGGATTGCAAAAGTTACAGATTTCTTTTATTTCATAGAATTTGCAAATGTGTTGAATTACTTTTTCGTGATGCGACAATTTCGTAACAGGTGTGATGCGAGTAAAACAGAAAAGAGGTCATTCGTTTTGTGTTTTAAGTTTTTTTGTGGCGCCCGTTGAGAAGGTGCAGTATTGCAGGATCATTTTGTATTTATTCTTGTATCTAATCTGGAAGTGCGCTAAGAGGAAATTGCTTTAAAGACCCCAAAAAGTGGCTCAAGTCGACACTCCCATTCCTCGAACGACCTCTATTCGCTGTGTCGTAAATTATCTCGCGCGTATGTGGGCAGTGTAAATTTAGATTTGCCTGGGATATTGCTTTGTTATTATAAACATTTTTGAGCCTGGTTGCTAAATAACTCTGTAATTGCATCTATATGTACAGTGTTAACGGTATGTTGTATATTTTGCACCTTGCATTTCGCCGTGCTTTCTTAAAACTGCTTGTTTACTTAACGAAAACTCGTAATCTTTGTGAGTCATGTGTAACAAATATTTATTTCAGCGTGCCAAGATTGTTTTTGACCCCTCCGATCATCGAGCCCCTGCTCCTAGGAAACGTGGGCGACCGGCCGGGAGTAGTAATAAAAACAGCCATCATCATCATAATAGTGTTCATGTTCATCACGGCAATAATTCTAGCAATAATCATTCACATGTCAGTAGCAGCAGCAATAGCAGCAACAGTAGCACTAATGGCAATCCTGGACACGGGGTAAGTTACCCAAGAATTTATTTTGTTCGTTTTCGTAGTAGTAAAAAGTGTTTCATGCGCAACTATTGTTTTGTCGGACTTGGTGTTTCTCTGAAGTAAGCTCAATTTATGAGAGCTCTGTGGAATTTTTCGATTGACGTTGAAATGTATGTTGTTTTATCTTTAAGAAGTGCATATCGCCTTGTAAAAAACATAGATACTGATGTGTTTATCGGATTATAAGAGCATATAGCCCCGGATTACCTTCACATTCCGTGTTTTCACTTTATCCGGTTTTGTTCGCTGAATCTGGTGAAAAGCCAGTAATATTTTCGTTTCATTTCCCGTTGTTGCCCCTGCTTTATGAAGCCCTGGATAAGTCCAAGGGCAGTTATTTTTTCCTATTATTAATATTAAGCATAATTTAACGAGAAGGGATGCCACGACATTCCTCTGTCATTCCATGATATAATCGCATCAAAATTCGTCGATAACTGGAAACAGAATTATCACGCGCAACATGATAATAATATTGACAATAACCTTGTTGTTTCTGTTGGTGTCCCCTGGCCAACCAGTGGTTTTAAATCAAACGCTAAATCTATGATTGAATGCATTGAGGCCAAGATATCCAATGGTTACTGGGGGTGTAAGTTTTTTATTTTCCTTCCCAGACATTTCAATGACGTCCATTGGATGTCCCGCATGGATGTTACTGACATCCATGGACATCCATTTGATGTCCAAAGGACATCCTATGGGTGTTCAAATTCCCCACTTGTGGACATCCAATGGATGTCCATTTAAGGATTTTGAAAGGATGCAGGCAAGTATTTCAATTTCTTGGGATCTACAGATGCAACCCATATGCAGTGCAATCATAAGGGAGAAAAATTACGTAATTAAAAAAAATTATTCAGTAAATTATCCTTAAACAACATGTACAGCTGTAGCTTGAACAATTTTTTTCCTATTGTTACTGTGCCTCAGCCTATCCCTCGTCACTCTATCCACTTCTACTTTCTAAAATGAAATGGTGAAAGTATAAAAAAAATGTACACGTAGATGTGGTTAGGAATGACTAATATGGACAATTGTCGACAAGTATATGAACCTGTTGTTACAAAACGAAGCCACTCTCCCATGAGTCCTGCCTAAATTACAGAAGACTGCCAACCTACTAGCCGGAGGGTGAGAGACTCTTTATATACCTCTCCTTGCCGGCACCAAATCACTCGTGAGATCTAACTTCAAAAGACTAACACTACGGAGATTTCCTTCCTTATAATATTCCTCGGAAATCATTTCAGGGTTTATATTATTAAGCTTGACTGGTAGGTTTCAATGCTGAGAGAGATAAATAAGAGTTTTCTCTGAATAAGTAGCTGTTGCTGACAACATATGGACAGAGTTACAAAAAGGTGACTTTTAATAAAATTCTCCAAAGGTTTTTTTTTCTCTAGCAATTATTTCCCATCAACAAAGATCCCGTTCGATGGAACACCACTCAAGAATGACCAAAGAACTCGACGAATATGAACAGCTCATTTTTTTAATGTGCCACTTCTCGGCCCTGACGTGCATGCGCAAGAGAGAGCTTGCGGAAACAACCTTGCCATAACCTTCATTTAACATTTCCATTGTAACCTTATCCTTTCAATGTTCCCATGACATTGTAGCAGCATTGACAACATTGCCAAGGTTCCTGAAGCCTTAACGCAACATTGCAGCAAGCTTATGTGCTGTCTGGGTATATTATATCAGTAACAATCAGTCCGGAAGGAACATGTTAGCAGTGGACTGGCATACGTGACATTTGATATATTTGGACCTCTTGTGCAAAAAATATAGACCCTTAATTGTCTCACTAAATAGTACAAGGTGATGGCAAAATAATTATTGACATGAAGTCCTAAGAATGGGTTCTTCCAAAAATCACTTCATTGGTTGCACTAGCCATGAAGATGTACTATTCAGCTTTCATGGTAGGCTAAGCTACAAATCCCTGTTTCTTGCTTTCCTAGCTAAGGCATCTCCTCCTAGCATCACAATCGTAACACTGAACATCTTTCTATCAAGTTTATAGTTACCATAAGCAGAATCCTAGTACACTTCTACCAAGCTTGGTGTAAACCAAAGACAAATTAACACTGTCCTTTAAATTATCAGAAGTAATGCTTCACGGCAGCCCAATGCATTATTCTATTTTCTAACTCTATTCATAATTCTATTAGGGGTTGAACAAAATTGGCTCAGGTAACTCACTGCAAAAGAGATATCTGGGTGGCTATTATTAGTGACAAACATCCAATAGCACATCTATACTCAACTTCACTAACCAATCAATCTTCAACAGGTTCATTTTCAGAGACGAGTGACTTGACATTACTGCTTAGGTGATTAATTTTACTTTTGACTTTGTTCATCCCAATATCACATTGACCCGATGGATATAGCGTACATATTTGGTCAAGCACCACAGTTTGGGGATCAGGTTTACTAATTCTCCAGGTAATGTAATTTGACATGACTCCTAGTCTTCCTAGGCAATTTACACTTAAATGCATATATATTCTCCCTCTTACCCCACACTACAAAATCATCAATGTAGTTAGCAACTAAGAGTTGATTGTTAGGAGTATAATATTGGCAAGGATCTACAGTACATGACTTAATGCTTAGATCATACAATATACATATGGAGTTTTCATGCCACTCCTGGCCAGACTGCTTTCAGCCATATAAACATTTCACTAATTTGCAAACACTTTTACCTTTGCTACCAATAACATAATGCTCTGGCTCCTTCATGTATAAAGTCTCAGGTAATCTACCATTCAGATATGTGGGCATAATCTCTACATTATCTCTCTGTAAATGCAATTCGACAGATAAAGCAAGCATGACCTTACGGTTTTCTTCATAACAATATGGCTTCCAGTGGAAATCATGACCAAATTTATGTGAAAATCCCTGTGCTGCAAGACGTGCCTTGCATGTATTAATACATCCATCATGATTGTTTTTCAACTTCATAACCTTTTCTTTGTAATTTTTGAAGGATGGGAATTTTGTCTAATCAAATTCTACGATTCACTTACAATTACAGACTTTCTTTGGAATCACCAGAGGTGGAAGACTCCCTTGACTCCTTCAGCACAACTGACTAATGCACGTACCTCTGCTCTTGAGTCTAGCTAGCTTACCCCCTTCCTCAAGTAGAGCCCCAGCCTGGCATCCGAAGACTCGTAGCCTCATCTACTTCTTCTCCCACTTCCATGCAGGGCAGGGATGTTATTCACAGCTTGGCTAGGGCATAGATTGTGGGTCAGGAAAGCTGTGTTGATGAACTTCTGACCAGAAATCTTTCCGTGTATCTGGATAAGACATATGGCATCTAGACATCTCTATTAGGGTTTAGTTGTTTATCACCTCTCGGCCATTCTGCTTACTTGCTTGCTCAAGAAATCACACTTTAACATACATACAATGTCGCCGTGTATGAGACCAAGTGACTTGGCTGCCCTACTGTCATTCCTATTGGGGAATTTCTTCTTGCATAACTTCTCTTGCATGGAGACATCGCAAACTCTCCCCTCTTGCTTTTTTAATTCTTTGGTGGCTGAGGAAGGCTTGCTGTCAAGCTTTCTTTGATTTTCCACAATGACCTATACTCTGCAACTGAAGGGTTTAAATTTACATAGGTCTTGCATTTTGATTTCTGAATCCAGATATAGGGCAATGGGTACCTTATTGTCAACAGTGCAGCTGTGGCAACAGTTCCTTGGTGTTCAGTGCTTCTGCCCACCTGTCCTTGGTCACCAGATTTGATAATAATATATTTTGCCATTTCTGTGAGAGTGTGGTTTTGTTGCTCATTCCAACCATTCTGCTGCTGTGGTTATAGAACTGTCTTCTAGTGAATTCCATTCTCTGTCACGTAGCCCTTGAACTGCTCATAGCAGTATTCACCTCCAACATCGACCTTAGTACTGTGAACTTCTCATCAGTCATGTGTTCCATCATAGTCATATGCTCCTTGACATTGTATCTCATTCTTATTTTTCATGGTTTTTGTGAAAACATACTGGTATAAATCATCTGCGAATATGACTGCTCACAGGGATCCTTCCTTTGGATACTGGGTTGAAATTGAAACCTTAATGTTAGAGTGTACTAGTTCATGGGACTTGTGCATACATGTGCATTGCTCACAGGAAAAGGTTGTATCTTGCCTTGGGTACATGCCCCCATCTCTTCATCCTTGAGGGCACCAGTGGTTTAGCATGGACATGACCTAATGGATGGTGCCACATTTCCTTGGTTTACACCATATGCTGGGTCTTAGGGTGGCTCTACAGTTCTTCCTTAGTTTTTACATACATTTTACCAGCCTTCTTGGCGCTAAAGATCACTTTACCATTGGAAATTTTTAATGCATTGACAGCAACCTTTTCAGTCAGTTGTGGAACAGAAATTGAGTGGAAATACAGTCCTGGTACCCTACAGTCCAGTCCCTACAGTACAGTACTGAGTTAAGAATCTGTAGGATCAGTTTCATGCCTTTCCCTCCTTCCTTTCTCACATCCATGCAAACTATTCCTTCTTCTTTAATGGGTAGCTTTATGCCATTACCTATTCTCACTCCTCCTTCTTTGAGTCATGCATGTGGCATTCTTCCTGGGCTCACAAGCTATCTTTTGCTTCATCCTTCTTTCATTGGATCCACCCATTCAGGGCAGTCTTGAGTTGTGTCACCAGGATCATAGTGGCTGTAACACCTGAAGCTTGAAGGAGTTCCCTTTGCCTGGTCTTCCTAGGATATAATCCTAAGGGTTGGGTAGAATGCTCAAATATCTTGTAATTTTGTATGCAGCATAAAAATTATAAGTGGTAATTTCAATTCAGAAACAAAATTAGACTGTGAAAGCTACTTGCCAGCAGACAGTGATTGTAATCCCAACTTAGTGCTTGTGAAATACAATATGCATTTCTAGTAACTGAGAAAAAAACACAAAGAACATTGAGTAAGTAGAGAAATTGATGGAAACCAATAAAGGATAATTTCCAAAGGGAACAGGAAACCAAATTAGATTGGGAAGGACAATTTAAAGGAGTCAGTACTAAAAAAATTAACACATGGAAGCGGTAAAAACAAGCTGTAGGCAAAATGGCTGTTGTCAATATGAAAATCATATCATTTACGAAGCCATGGAATTTAAGAGAGAATAAAGTTCTGGGGTGTGTGAACTGGAGAAATGGAACTAGGTTACCAAATCTATCAGAATGGAAATTTGTTGGAAAGCCTGAGAAATGTGGTGTACTTTTTTTGTTAGGAGGTTGAAACAATATGGCAGTTTGACACGTTGGAGTTTCCTTTAGAGTAATGAGATCAGCAATGCTCTTCAGCTCAAGAATTTGGATATTTACATTAAAAATTAGATCAGGTCGGTGTAGTGGCTTGAGTGCTGTTTTCTCATCCTGAGGGTCCAGGTTCGATTCCCTGCAGTAGTAGAGATTTTTAATAGTTAGCTGGTCCATACTTCATTGACATGTGGAGAGAATTTCCAAGTTCAGCACTCAATCTGTTGGATAGAGAAACATGAGGTGGGCCCCTTGGCACCTTTCATTAAGAGTAGGCTAATACCAACGCTAGGTTTTATTCCACCCTTCCTCCATTCCTTGAAAACATTACCCATCTATCCTAAATGGCAAAAATGACCTTAACTGAAGGTCCCTCCCTCAATTAACTACTACTTTTCATCAAAGGTAAAGATTAAGGCTAAATATGTAAAGAATAATTAGGACAACTGTACTTATATTGGAGCTAAAGTAATCAAAAAGGAAAATTCTGTGCAAGGGTTCCAGGAGGGAGAACTGTTTTCTGTGCAATTTTATGGGACCTGTACATGAAATTAATACCAGAAAATGATTATGTTGCTGCCAAGTTTCACTTAGTGTTTGAACAAAATTAATATGACCATAGAAATTAATCTCATTAGGCATCTCAACTGGAAAAAGTGAATTGACCTCCAAAGGAGCATAATTATGCCTTTCCTTTTATAGAATGTAAATTAATGTGAAAACTGTGGGGCTGTTGCCTATTTTGGCAACACTTTAAATGGTATTGGAAAAGCATTATGGTGAATGAAAAGGACCATGTACTAATTTAACTCTGTATTTTTAAAAACATCAACCAAGGTTTCAACAGCTGTCATTTTCAAGGTCAATCTTGACAATGGTTCTCAGCTATTGAAACCTTGGTCAGTGTTTTTAAAAAAAATAGTGTGAAAATAGTAATTGGTCCTTTTCATTCATCATAATGCATAAATCTCGTTTTCACTAAGTGACATCTGAAAGCGTTATTTAAAGGATCATTATCAGGTGTATTAATTGACCCAAAATGAGAGGATGAAGACCAGTACTGATTTGGAAGGGGCAGTGGAATGAAAGAGGCTACTTTGGCTCACAAGATACCCATGAAGCAAAGAATAGGAAGGAACCAACCTGCATTTGTGGATTAGATGAAAGAATGTGACAATGCATAGTGGATGAAATGCTTTATATTACAAATGCAATAAGTGGTAAGTGGAGCTGTTTATTGACCTGCCAGGTCTGTCACCTTCAGCAAAATTTGGGGCACCTCGTGGAGCATGTGGCTCTTTACCACACATGTATGATGGGCCATGGACATGTTTGGCCTATGTGTCACCCTGGGGTCACTCACTCCTTAACCCTTTTGTTTGAGATGAAATCCAGACTCATAATTGAGGGTGGAATAATGATAGTAAGAGTGAGGAAAAAAATATGCACTTTTCCTTGGTGTCATTTTTAATGTTCATAAAGCAGTCAGTTCTGTGCGATAGGTTTGGGAAAAAAAGCACACTGCTCTTTGATGCATATGTCACTTTTTCCACTAATGGGATGAATTTAGTGAATATGCTGACCAATTCAGAAAAGATGCACACTTTAGAGTTAGCAATACAGAGATAATGAAGACAGTGATAAAGGCATTTGGATAGATTGAATACTTAAGGTTAAGATTATTTTTAGAGGAGGAAAAAGAATAGTTCTCATGAAAAATTAGACCAGAAAACATGCTAGCTTTGTGAGGCTTGACAGATGTGCATTATCTTATGAAGATAATCATAAAGAAAAATTAATTAGGATTAATATAGAGGAAGATCATGAATGATACAAATGGATCAAGCAATAGAGGTTGTAATATAGAAAGGTTATGTTAATAGGAAAAATCCAAGTTAAGATGAAATGGAGGGATGAATCAGAGCACTACCTAAGGACATGAATCAATAGTCTGCTGAAGGAAGTGAAGGGGGGGTGGGTTGAAAATGTTCGTGGTACCTAGGATTTAGAACATTTGGAATGAGGTGACTAGGGTAGCCAGCTAATACCATGGCCATTATTTTATTATTTCTTTTATTTCCATGAGCCATTGGCTCATGAGGCTATTGCGGTATATTTACAGTAATTAACTCAAGAATTGAGAAAAATAATTAAACAAAAAGAAAAAAAGCACTGGGCACGGGTGTAGTGTTTGTCTTGTGATTAGGATTAGGTTAGATGGTACGATGTTACCTCAGCTGTTGGGAGAACCCTAGAAAATGAAATGTATTACTACATTTTGTCATTACAGCTCCTTTAGCAATCTCTGCACCATTGTTCCCATGTCTTGAGTGCGATAGTCTTTTCTATGCCTTTGTTTCTGCCAACTATATTGCCTTGCCAAGTTTCTGATAAGTTAAGCGGTTCTTCAGTTTTTGTGGTTGGACAACATGGCTGGGTGGTTTCGTTCTAGAATCGCAAGTTCCAATGCTACATTGGTGGCAGTGGGCCAACAACACTGTACGTGGATGGAATGCAAACTCTCTCTTTCTGAAAACTTTTTCCACTCTTGTCACTCCTCTAAAGGGGTAATGGTGTGTGTCATTTATTGACTGTCATACTCTTGACCTGGAGATCAAGATTCCCTTTGATTTGATTTTTTTGTGAGTGAAAAATGAAATACTCATAAAAGGGGACTGGTATCTTGCATGGGCATTGGATGTTAAGTGAGATTAAAATAGAAATTTATGTTCTCTCTCTTATAAAACAGGGATTACACCTTGGTGGTAGTGGAAGACACCAGTTGGATCTGAAGGATCAGATATTCAAAGCACACAGAGTTCCAGCCCTTGTGCCATCACAAACCAGCAATGACAGTAAAAGGACCCCAAACCCTTGTAGTACTGAAGGCCACTGTTTTGTCTGTGGACAAGGGCCAAATTGTCGTGGAAGTTCTGAAAGGCTCATAGATTGTAGAGATTGTATTACAAACAAAGGTGAGTTTTGCAGTCTTATACCTAAGTGCTTTAATATTTTCACATTTCATAAGGATATTATCACCAGGATTCCTTTAGGAAATGTAGCTAATTGACCTGAAGAAAGAAATGTGGAATGATGATGAAATGAAAGATGTAGGAGTGAAGATGTGAAAAATTTGAAGTATTGTTCTGATGTTCTGTGGAGGCCAGTTGCTATGAATTATTGTTCCCTTATCCTAAATTACATCAAGCATATATAAGCTAAGCTCTTTTTTCATGGTTGATTTCCGTAGAATGGGCTTTATTTTTTGGTAGTCTTAAAAAAGACTGATATAAAGAGTTGGCTATGTAGTGTCCTGGAATGATGACGACCTTCCCTCTCAATACTATTCAAGCGCATCAGTGGTATGAATAAAAGGGGTATATAAGGAATCATAGCCCAGTGGGTAGAGTGTTGGTCCTATGTTCAAACCTAGGGTAGGCCTCCCAAGACACATCCAGTTTAACTCAGGCAGTGTGATTTTTCTGAGTTCTGAAATCCTGATGACCTGGTAACTCATTAAGGTTTTAGCAAAAAAAATACTGTGTATTTTTTTTGCTAAAATTTTTTATGTATTTTTCCATCATCAAGAATTGTATTGATTTGTGGCTGTGATAGACTGCAGCCAATGGAAAAATTAATGGACATTTTTTTAATAAACAGAGTATAGGATGAGCATTGTCATATTGTATTTTGCTTTCTTTCCTGCTACTCATTATTTGCTGCTTTATATGTCTTGCATTTGGATTCCAATCTGTTATTTTAAAAAATGGATTGCAGTGTGGTAAAGTAAAAGAGGAAATGCTTTTTACCATCTCGGAATAGCTATACTACAATAGTCATGGCACTGTTTGTCTTGGCTAATTTCTTTCTTCCTCGTGGATGGTATGGTCCACCATTGTGCAAAAAACAAAGGAGTCTATAGTGAAAAGTCTGCATTGCTTTGTGTGACCGCGTTGAAATGCCTTTGAGTGAGAATATGTTTGAGATGTTATAACATCAGAATGATGATTTGTATAAGTTGATGTATGATGTTGGCTGAGAGAACTGGGAAGGCTATTGCTGTGTTCTGGTACTTTTCGATTTGTAATCCTATCCATTTATTGAATTAATGGAATATTGTTTGCAGTTTAAGCATTATAAAATTTACTACTTTTATGACTTGGCATGGCATTAAAGCAAACTAACTTAAAATGAGAATGTGAGGATTGTGTGTTGGTTTTAGGGGGTGAAATCAGTTTACTATATAATTTTGTATAATCCACTACATTTTGATAGCATTTTGTATTCTATATTTCAGTTCATCCCAGGTGCTTGGAACAGTACAGTGGGGTTGCTAGCAGCCCTGATGGTGATTCCCCAAATAGGAGTATCAGGCAGCATAACACTCAGTCTTGGCAGTGTGCTGACTGTAGAAGTTGCTGCATATGTGAAGGAGTTTCTGATTCGGTGAGAGACTTATTACTTAAAGTTGTTATATCTTTATTACTTGATTAGTATCCTTAGAAAATAATGAGAGGCCTGCACACAGATGCAAAATGTGGGTGCCATCGCCTGTGTTTGCCTTCTCCCATGTGATGCAAGTGCCTGGTCACCCATACCCTAGGCAGGTGCCCAGGTTCTTCAGTGCTCACCCTCACCAGTCTTTTAAAACATAGTTTGGAAAAAATGTTGAGTTAGGGTATAGAATACTTAATGTATTCAAAAGTATTGTAAACACATGTGGGATAGTAAAGCAGATCATGAGAAATCCAAAAAGCATAAAATAATAATAAGAATTATTAATGTTCATGGAAAGTACATCCACGATGGACATTTACAAGATATATGTGTATTTGAAATTTCTTAAATGTTTAACTGAAGAATATTTCTACGTACTGAAAAAATGTAATTTTCACTGCATACAAAATTGCAGAGCCATCCATTGTGAACATATGAATTTGTTTAGTAATAGATTGTGAAGATTCCTCCTAAATACATTTAGAGACGAAGAGTCTTTCAAATTTGTAGGCAATTGATTCCAGATTTGGGAACCAATGACTGTGAACGACTTGTGGTAGGTAAAAGAGCAAAATTGGGGCATCTAAGGAAAATTAGGATCCATTCTGGTTATAACATTTAGGGATTACACATAAGAAATTGAAGGTTCGCGAACTAGCCGCGAGAACCTTAACGGAGTTACCCGCTGAGAATGCACAATAGCAGAAATTCCACAGAGAAAAAAATCATTCGCCTTGACCGGGATCCCGGTCAAGGCGAATGATTTTTTCTCTGTGGAATTTCTGCTATTACACATAAGGATATAATTAAATTAAGTACTGCAGTTCATTATATTTAAACAGGATGTACATGAAACTGGCCATTTTGAATTTTCTCCTAGTTTTTAAATCAAGCCAAGAGAGTTTTCAAGATAAGGAGAAATATTATCCTCCCTCCGCAGGCTATCTTACACATGGGTTAGTATAGTAATAAGTGAATGAACTTTAATATTGAGAAATAAATATGAAATTCATGAAGAATATCTGTTTTGTCATTCTCAAAATAGAAAGGGGTCCATTGCCTAATATAGAGGATGCATCTTAGAGAATTTTACTGTGTTATGGCAAGGAGGGGGTAAAAGTGTGGTAAATCAGCATCTTGTAATACATGGATGACCCATAATGATGTTTATTTTGCTCTTGGAAGAAAGAATAAAAATGTTTTGTTCGTTTGTTGGTTGTTTCATAGTTTCAAATACTAACTGCTTTTATTGCTTTCATAATTTGGGAGATTTATTATGCATTTGTTGGATTGTCTTTTGGTACTCTCATATGCGTTATTACTTCCATGGTTTTGTGATATCCACTCTTCCAGCTCCATAGTGTGAAGGATAGCTGTTGCATGGTAATCTTAAAACATGTCAAGATATGCTGCTGAATCATCTACACCCAATATCAATAGATAATGCAATGAAATTTGACGTACATTTAGGTATTGTATTGGGCTCTGAAGCCTCATAGCAGGTATTCGAATGAAACCGTAGAAACTTCTTTAACTGCAGTGAAAATTTATGCTGTATTTGAGATGGTATGAAACAATCAGGTAATCATTTTCTTGAAGAAACTGTGGTTTATTACCCTCAGTGTCATCTTCAGTGAAAATGTTCAAAACACCTTTCATTTTGTGGAATCTTAAGCTATCATAATACCAAGACCTAATTATTACCCAGTTGGCTTTTTTTTTAATTTTCATTTGGGATGAATTAATTAATATGCTCATGGTTCTTCTGGCTGCTAATTTCTGTTACTTTGAGAATAGCTATTTTTCTCATTTGGAATTTCTCAGCCTTGAATATTATTTAGTCATTGTATTAAAATGAATTGTTTTAATCTTTACAGAATTCCATGATATCATGTGATGGGTGTGAAGAATGGTACCACATTTACTGCCACACACCTGCACTCACGGAGCGTCCCCGAAGTGGGAAGTGGTTTTGCCATCACTGTGCACAAGACCGAGGATATGCTCAGAGTTAGTTGATAAACTTTATTATTTTTTTTCTTATTTGTCTAAGCTTCAGTAAATATAATGTTTACTTTCAGTAAAAGTAGCATGTAAATGGCAGTAACTTGTGAAATATAATTTTTTTAAGTCATAACTGAACTAAAGTTTAACTCATTACCATTTCTTTATTTTTGTTATTTTAGCATTGGATTATCAAATTTATTGCCATTGCTTTCCAATTTTGCAACGATGAGGTTGTTTAGTAAGCTGTAGGATGGTAGACGATTGCATAAGGCTGCTCATTAGTTATGGGTCGAGTGTTATGATTACTCTATAATTCATGGTAGCTTCCTTGTCAATCAAAATGTGATACATGTAAGCAAAATGCGTGGTCTTCAATTTGGTTCCCTTTCCTATCTTCTTGTGCCAAGAACAGTTGTTCCAGCCCTACTGCACTAGTTGGAGTAGCTTGATGAGCTTTTACTCTGATATAAAAGGCTCATAACTCTTGTCTTTTTATTTCTCTGGGAACGGTAATTTTTAGGATATTATTTTTCTTGCAGGTGTCAATGGTGTAGGTGGGCTGCCCACACCTCGCGAGTCACCAATTCCTGAAGGAAATAGTCATTCCGTGGCTGAAAATGGTATTTGTGAAAATGGAAATTCAGATATTGATGCAGATACCAAGCCATCTCCTTGTACAGATAGTGGAGAAGGTGAAAAAAGTATTGTGACAAATGTTAAGCAGAAACTGGCACCAGATGCATCAAACTGGGCTCCAATGGATGTGGAGTTGTATTTCCGAAGTGTTGGCTTTCCTGAACAAGCTCATGTTTTCAGAGAGCAGGTACGTGATCCAGATATGAATTAAACTTGCATGCAAATAAGTGATGTTATACTTCAATGTGAGTTTTATTTGTAACTTGTAAGGGTAGTATTTCCTTAAGCCTAATTAATTTAGTTTTTCTTTCAATTTCAGGAGGTAGATGGCAAATCACTGCTACTTATGAAACGCAGTGATGTTTTGACTGGTCTTGGACTAAAGCTTGGTCCTGCCCTCAAAATGTATACCCATGTGCGGCGGCTTCAATTACGTCAGCATGATGACATGGCATCTTCTGACTTTGTGTGGACCTGAAACTGGAAAATCATTTTGAATTTTGTGTCATTCACCAAAATGTAATTCCATTCAGGATTGATCATTTGATAGTTGGCTTGTACTTCTCAGTGGTGGTACACCGTAACACTTCTCTGTCTGCTTTGAAGCAAGTCATGCTGCATTTATGCCCATCATAACCAGTGATTTGGGCTTACTGCTGTGAAATGTTTATTGTTTTTGTTGTTGAATAATTGTTTTCCATGTTCTTTAATTATTCTTTTCGGGATTTTACGAACTTTAAATGTTGGCTCAATAAATTCAGAAGGTTTCCTTCTGTAGGCAGCCATTGACTGTTCTACCACCTGTTTAATAGCTTTAAGCTATATTATAATTGTGACCTGAGTCAAAGGTATATTATAACTGTCAACTGAGCTGACCAAAGATCCTAAATATGCTCAAAATTCCATACATTTCACCTGATTAGTGAATATGTGGCAGACTATGAATATATATGAGTATATATAAATATTTATTTTGATTTTACTGAAGTAGAAATGTGAAAAAAAAATCATTAGCTTCCTTTCATGCAGATTACCTAAGTCAAGGATCATTTGGAAGTCATCAGTTAAATGTACACCATCTTAAAAGGTGCACCTAAATCCAGTATTGTTCTTGGCAGCTTTATCCAGACACAAGCGTAGTCTGTGCTACCAAACCTACTGTCTGTGAGGCATGTTTTATTTATCTAGAAAATAATACCAATGTGTCATCCTTTACCCGTCAGGGAAGCACTTCAGTGTCATTCTTTTTTAATCAAGGATTTGATTCAGTTAAGAAAGCATTGTGTGCTTCATATTAAAAAATGACCATTATTTCATAATTCCAGATTATTTGTTTTATTGTAATTAATGTCTACACTTTTTGGTGATTGCCAGAATTGATTTTTTTTTCATTTAATAAATCAAAAATCTTGAGTTTGTATTTGTCTTGCTCTTTTAAAAACAAATGATAAAGACTGTGATTCTTGTGACCTTGTGAAATTCTTTCTAATTACATGAAATAAAACAATATGACTGTTCTAAATATAATTTGGACTGGTAGTATTAATGTGTTGTATAATTGGGGTGGAGATTTAGGGTGATTGCCTCTCAGGCATAAGAGAAGGACGTGCGAGGAAAAAAGGGTCACGAGAATGAAGTTACATTAGTGGTGCCACTAATTGAATTAGTGAATATTCACCATGCTCTGGATATGTGGGCCAATGTTACATGCCAATGGGACATGTTAATTTATTTTTAGCATTCCAATCGTTGCATAATTTCTAAGGGTATATACACCAAGGAAAGGATAAGATTCTATGCCTATCATAGTGCCTACTTACTGTCATTGTGTTTGGGAGGAAGTGTGAGATAAAATTCTGGAGCAAATCTAATCACTGTTCATGCTGTGTTTGATGTAGTAGTACAAATCCTAATGGTGCCAACAATGTTGTGGATGCATTAGCGAATATTTTGCTAGCAAATTTGTTGCAGATGAAGCCAGTTGGCATTTGGTGCTGCTAAGTACAGAGCTACTGCTCCATAGGAAAAAAATGCTACACTCAGTAATATGCTGTCAGTAGATGAAATTTCTATATGCAGATTTTTTTATGCATATTATCCTTGCTAATAATGGTGGGTGGTGATAACAAAAGACTATAGTCAAGTTGATGTATAGGTACCTTAAGAGAATCACTGCTACAAGCAATAATTCGCAAGGTTAGAGAACGCTGATTAACTTGTGGTTACACTCGGAAAAGGTAAATTTGACCCACTAGTGGAAAAAAGATTTGATCCTTTCAGCCACTCCTTCATGTCCAATTCTAGTCCCAATCGCAAAAAGGATCAACCTTCAGTTGCTTTTGTTACCCTGCTAGGTAGTAATATTGCCAAGCAGCTTACTTAAGTACAGTGAAACCTGCATAAACGACCACCTCCTTAAGCGGCCACTTTTTCCTGGAACTGAATATATTCCCCATGTAACCAATGTAAATTTCCCCTCTTTTCAGTGGCCACCTCCTTCAATGACCAGCAGTCACACTGTTTCCATCCAGCGGCCAATTCTTACATGGCCAGTCACGAACAGTTTCTTTCGCAAACATATGTTGGAATATACTTGGGGAATTATTCTCTTCTATTCTTAAAACTGTACATTCTATGAAGCGTATAGTTGTTACTCAAGCCTTGTTAGGTCATCTACCCCTGCCTGACAAATTACTGCTCGATTTTCCGGAAGCAGTCACTACTCTGTGGCCAGTGACCATTTTGTTTCATTCATACAGCTGACCATGCATATCTAATCCTACGGCTAATCATCATTTGTGTTTTTAAGTCCGTACCCTCACTTAAAGGACCGGTAGGAAAGGTATGTACAAGTTTTGGGTAGGGTGGAGAGAAATCCAGTGTCGACATCAGCCTGCTCTTAACAAAAGTCGCCTAGGGGATCATGGCTTAGTGTTCCATCTGACGGATGAAAGATGGTCACTAGCCCCCCAGGAAAGGACCGTTTGGTAGACTGGTATGGTAATCAGCATAGAAAGTCAATGAAAACGTAGTGTGAAATTAAATCCTTGCCCTAGGGAACCATAAATGCATCTTTTTCTACATTTACTATCCATGTTTATGCAACCCTCATACCCCAACTCATTTAATTTGGGTGGGAAAGAGGATTGACACTAAACCATGTCTACACGAAAAGGCATAAAGATCTAAGAAGACATGTACCTAACAAAAAGTATGAGTTGGATGTGTCTAAATCGAAGTGTAAGAAGAATTTGAAAATGTAAGGGAACCTTGGTAGCACAGGAAGTGCTAGGATTATCTGTCAGCCTGGGTCAATTGCTTCCAAGAAATTTTTGTTTCAATTTGAAGTCTGTGCCATACAGTCTGTTGGAATATTTGCGTATTTTGATTTAGTGAGAATGGTCACTAAAATGTGTGAAAATAAAAGCAAAGTTCTAAACCTCAGGAGAGAAGGATGAATTTCCTCACTGATATTCCCATCTTGTTCTCTCTTGGATAGCGAGATGAGAATATTAGTGAGGAAAATTTCAGGCGTTGTTTGGATTGGAAGTATAATTGGAATGGAGTATAACTGAACTACATAGGTACCATTTTAAAAAATTGAGAGATGTGTAGGAAAATTAGAAGTTTGGAACGATAAGAAAGAGGGAGTCAAAGTCTTTGGAAGTGAATAATGTTGTTTTCAAGTTGATTAAGTGTACTCCCTCTTAAATGTCACCAGATATTGTATCAATGGTGCAGAAAAAGGCTCGGCAGGAGGTGGAATATTTGAGGATAGAAAACTTTGTGACAAGCAATAAGTTGTAGGCATGTTTCAGGAAATGTCACAGTTTATCTTTCTGTACATATATATGATTGGTAGGGACACCGAAAAATGGTAAATAAAAATCATCAAAAGCGGTGTTTAAAAATGACAAATACGGTAAATAAAATCGTTTTAAAAAGGTGAAAGCTGTGTTTAATGTTGGGAAAAAGGAGTCTTAAAGGAAGGGTTTTAAAAAAATATTATTAATAAAGACTTCATACCAATGTGAACAAACAGTTAATAGTACATACATTTGAAATCCAATACAGAAGTCATGGCTACCCTACGCAACATAAAAAACACAGTAGGCAAAATTAAGTTAAAGGCAAATTAATAAGATAATGGTAATAACAATAACAGAGTCAAGTAGTGGACTGCAGGTAATGAAGTTCGATTCTTACGCTGTTTAAAATTTTTCTTTCAACTATTGAATAAAAAACTTTATCATCTTTCATTTCCAACCTTTGTGTGTGGATACTGACTTTTTTGTACTTCTATCGCTTCAACTAGATTTACAAATGCATCACTCAAAAATACACTGGAAAGTTAACGTAATGATTCCACGATTTAATTCTGTAATATAAATTTTTCCCAATCATTTCCTTTCGCCTAATTTAATTATTTTTTTTATTTATAATTTGGCATGAAATTTTTGATATTCTACTTTTTTTAACTTCCTACTAGCATTACCCTAGGAATACAGCACGGCTGTATTCTCAGGTAGTGTTAAGGATCAAACTCGCAACTGGCAGTACACTAGCCGTCATTTTTAACAACTACGCTCTCATAGGTTCACGGGAAATATGGCGAATGTAGGCGACCCGCATGACTTTCGGCTTAATTTTTTTCTCGCACATCCGGAGAAAAATGTCAAGACGAGTATTTTTTATTTTGTTTTCCTCGTTTGTGGCACGGAAAAAATCTTCTTCTCATTTCATGACCCGAGTTACTTAACCTCTCCTTGTTGGTATCTACCATACGTACATACATTCCATTCGCGGGGCGCATTGATCACGAGGCCGCGAGATGTTAAAATCTCCGATCCGGATCTGAATATTTTACAGTCCCTGGATATGATTTCAGTAGCGAATGAAATGAAAAACCCGTGGTTCTTTGGATCCGACCCGACCACCCTTAATTTATGAGTGGTACATTTGTAAATCCAATTTAAACAACAAAGTATAATAAAGTGAGTATTCAGATGTAATGGTTTGAAATTGAATATGATAACATTTTCGATGCAGTGACTGAAAGAAAAAATTAAACTTCGATTGGGATCGAACTTCGCACAGTACACTGGCTCTCGTTCTACGCCTGATCCCGGCGAATGTAGGCTACCCGCATGACATCCTACGTATTTTTTTTCCCCGCGATACCGGGGAAACGGGGGAAAAAAGTCATATATCTTTATTTTGCTTCTAGTTGCACGGGAAGGTTTTCATCTAATTACGTGACCTTGTTACACATCCTCTTCTTGTCAATTCTACCGCACCTACATTCCATTCACGAGGCACTTCGATCGCTAAGCCGCGAAAATTTAAAATCTACGATCCGGATTCGATTTTACTCCGTGTCTTTGGATCCGAATTCGGAACCGAGAAAAATGAAAGATCCGATCCGGCCATCACTAAAGAAAATATTTCATGCTACTAAATTTCGGCATTTGCAAAATATCTCAAATTTCGTTAAAAAATCGCGTTTCAAAGAAGACACGGTTAATTTCGCGATTAAACCCTAAAGTCGCTTATTTCGTGAATCCTGTCGCAAAAAACGTTTCACGAAAATGTCATGTCCCTAATGATTGGTTGTCAAGATTTCCGTCAATATTGGAAGGTTTTAGTGATGTACATTTTAAATGTTGATGAAGGTGGAGTATTCTATCAATTATTTTTTTTTAATCTCTAGCCTTCAGAAATGAGGTGTGTAAGGAAAGACTTAAACAAAACTATAGTAAGAGAAGTCCATTGACCTAGTTGATGGTTTCAGACCTTACTTGGTGGAATTCCTTAATATCAGGAAAAGAAGAATTAACACTGCAATTCAATTTGGTTTCTTAGTGTTTGCATGTTGTAGAAGGCCACTCTCACTTCTTCTTTGGGCAGTAAACATTGTACTTTCAATGATATATTTCCAAGGAAGGGTATCCTTCTCCACCTCAGTGCATCTTTTTCTTTGGGTGTGGCACTGTAAATCTCTTTTATGGCTAACTGGGTGCATTTGCATCTGTACATTTTGTCTATTAATTCCTCAGGATACCCATTATTTAAAGCAATTTGTTTTATTATGTTTAATTCTATATTTTTATTGGTTTCGGTCATTGGAACATGGCACAATCTATTCAATATATCTCCCTCCCCAACTCCGTTCAATTCATGTATATAAGGACTGTGAAACGTTGTAAGTGCACCCGATGATGCTGCTCTGCAGTGAGACCGGTCGTGTGAACAAACGTTAAATAAATCTTGTACCATGTGGAATTGCAGTGTTAATTCATCTTTTCCTGATATCCATGACATCTTTCCTGCCCAAAATAAATGAGGATAAATAGAGGTATGTGGGTGGCATAAAATTGGATTGCAAGTTGTTTACCTCTACTTAGAAGTCACCTCTGTAAGTGGCCACGTTTCTTTTGGCAGCTTAAGACAGGTTTACATGTATCAGGTTCTGGGTAAACTGAGTTCCTTGGTAAAAAACTAAGCTTCAGATGCAATAGGAAGTCTGCTGTTACTAGTTGGTATCAACATATGTACAGCAATTAAATATTTTTATTTATACAGTGAATTTTGGATTATCAAGTCCTCTCTTACAATTATCTGTAATAAACCATTAAAATATCCATGCCCCAGAAACTGAATATCCCCCCTGGGTGGCACTTGAACCTTGATAAATAACAGATTTCATTGCCTCATATGCAATAAAGCCCCTTCTCATGAACTATACAGAGTTGTGGTGGTAGAGGTTTGCATGTTCCTGTGACCTCTAGATCTTCACTGGTTGGAGCAATAAAAGTTGCTCCTATTAGAGTCACCCATGGCAGGTTCAATAATAGGAACCTGGCCAAATGTAGTCCATTTATTGTACTTGCTGTGTTTATTCTCAGTGAGGGGATGTGAGAAGGCATCTGATTCCCGGAGAGTAGCTTTTCAAGTGTTGTTGTCATGACGAAAGTAGGTACTATTTGAAGAAGACCATAAAACTTGGGCAACAGAGATTTGAATCCTGGCAACTACATGGCTGAGTCCCAGACTAATGGGGTGGATGTTGTGCCTGGCAGTAGGGAAAGCAAGTCCCGGTGGTCATCATTACACAAAAAACCCTTGCATGGAAAGAGAGATAACGACAAAAGAGAACAAAGGGTAGCAACAATTAGAATAGGAACATAAAATTATGTTAAGGGAAGCTACTAACAATGAAGCGGGAAATATAAATATGTTTCGATTGAGAGAAGTCAGGTGGAGGGACCACAAGACTTTTGGAGCGATACATGTACAGTGGTTACGAAAAGAGTCAGCCGAAATTAGCAATAGTATTGAATGCAACACTAGGGAGAAGGCTGTGAATGTAGAGCAGGTGAGTGATAGAATACTCTTACTAGATGTAAAATCCATGCCTAGATGAACCTAGTTGTCTTTCAGATATACATGGTAACTGAGGGGCCTAAGGAGGAGGAAGTACATGGACAGCTCGAAGAAGTAATAGGGAAAGTTAAGGGTAGTAATGGGGGATTGGAACACAGTAGACAGGGGTGAAATGAAGAAGTGAAGTATGGGCTAGCTGTTACAAATGACTGTAGTGAGAAAGCATTAGAGTTATGTAGAAGGAATAGTGTAGTAATCTACAGCACTGTAAGCAAAGTTTTCCCCTTGGAATTCAAAATTCTTGTACATAAGTCAGGGAAGTTGTTTAGAGCATAAAAATTTGCCAGGAAGATGAAAAAATGATCATGGTTCTGGGAATGCTCTCCATTTAAATTCGTCCACCTCCTTTAAAACTGAATGGGAGTTCAAAATGGAACTTATGCTAAATATTTGCACGGTAACTCAACTTGTCTACCTATATGAGAATGACTGTTAATCAACAGGCTGCTGAAGTCAAACATTGGGGTGCACATCTAGTAAGCTCAATCAAATAGAGAAAAATTTGATGCAGAACATTACAAATCCGTACTTAGTTTTACAGGATTCTTAGATCAGTGGACGCAGCTGACAGTTATGCAGATATTTACCAAATGAGTTACTGTCTACTGTAGGCTCTCCATCTAAAGATAAGTTTGGAAAAACTCATTGTTATGTAATATCAAAGGGCTACATCACTTCTCGGAAAAATATTATAGGATAACTTGGTGGAATATTAGAGTAACAAATTTTAAAAATCCTTTTTCAAACATAGTTGATCTGCATTTGACAATTATAAACGCAAGAAATTTCATTAGAATGCCCACTCTTTTTAAAAAATTGAAGTGGGGTGGTTCAGTCTTATATTCTGCATGCCATACCCTAAGCAGCAAAAGAGAGGTATCACCCTGAACAGTCATCACAGTTCGCCAAAAGGCTGCTTTACACAATATAACTTTTTTTACAAATGCTTGTATAAACTGAACGAAATTGTATGTTTTTCTGAATGGAATTAGAACAGGTTCCATTTTCCGTGCAGTCATTCATACATTCGCACAAGCAATCATACAATTTGCTGCTTTGCATGCTAAAATTTCCTCATACGAGTGTTTGTATAAGAAATTGTTTTGTGTAAAGTGGCCTTAATAGGTGTTTGTGCAAATCTTTCTTATCAGTGGAGAATAAGGTGGTCCAAAATCGCAAGAAAAAAATAAAAGTTAAAAATGTTCATCTCCACATTGCTGCCTTTGTTCCACTAGGTATACTGAAATACCATGCTGAAATTTGGATCAATAAGATGATGTTTAGGGGTCCCTATAATTTGAACATTTTGAAGAAATAAGCATTTTTTCAGTAATCGCTTCTAAAAGTTTGCCATTTACAGGTTCCTGTTAGAAAATTACTGGACTATTCCAATGTACTGTAAATAGACAAGAAGTTTTACTTAGTTATATCATTTCTCAATAGATAACAGCACATTCCAGTGTTTACTGAGAAAATATTTCCATAGAACAACACTAGAAAGCAGTAGCAGTAGAAAACCTTTAGTATTACCTAGGTATTCTCATCAAACTGACAGGCGGCCATTCTGTCATTGTCATACTTTGTAAATCTCTATTCTAATACAACACAAGGTATATGTAATTAATAATACCTAGATTTTAGAATGAATCACACAGTATAAAGGTAGAGTAATAAATATTTAAATTGACGTATCGAGTAGGTACCTACCTTTTGGAGCACATGTTTGTTAAGGTTAATATGGTAGATCTTATATCTACCATATTAAATCTCTTGGTTGCAGGCAGATGTGGCTAATTGGAAAGCCTATTGAGTCACTGCCCAAATCTAGACTTTCAAAACGAAACATGTTATGACGACTTGTTTTCTACCACATTAACCAAAATTGGGCTTAAAAAAAGGAATAAGAGCCATTGTTGAGGATGCACTGAAAATTTTGGGTATGGCAAGAATTCCTACTCAAAGAATAAATGCGATTGAAAGAAAACTTAATAAATTGTACTCAGACAAAATGTGCGGGCTCTAGTATTTGACACAACAGCTGCCAATACAGGCCTGAAGAGTGGAGCATGTACTATTCTCGAGGAGAGTTTAGGAACTAGTCTTGAGTGGATTCCATGCAGGCACCATGTACTTTAAATCATGTTGTCTTCTCTTTTACCACAGGATTTGGAGTTAGTGGGGGTCCAGATGTCGCAATATTTAAACATTTCCAGAAACAATGGCCTTGTATCGACAAGCTAATATATTCTCAAGGCAGTGATGATCTATATGATTCCAATGAAATCAAAATGTTAAGAGGAGAAATGATGGGATATTATGCTGCTATTTTAGAAGACCCAATTAAGTCAAAGCAGCCTAGAGATGATTACCTCAAGCTTTTAAAGTTGTGTTATACCTTTCTTGGTGGTCAAAGTCCTAATTGATCTAAAGAGATATTCCGAGCACCAGGTGGTTTGCACAATGCATGTTGGATGGTAAAGGCTATTTATTCCCTTAAAATTTACTTATTTAGAGATCAGTTCACCCTTACTGCTGGAGAAAAAAAAAGGAATCACTGAAGTAAGCTTGTATGTAGCTCTCATCTACGGTCGACATTGGAATGAGGCCCCCAAAGCTGAGAAAGCTGTCATGAATGATGCGATTATTTTAAAACAAATTGAAGCTTATCCCAACTGCAATGTTAAGAAGGCTGCTTTGGTAGCTTTTCACCACCATCTGTGGTTCTTTTCAGAGCATTTGGTTGTACTTCCCCTCTTTGATTCCCGTGTCTGTGACTCTACCAAAGTTAAAATGGTTACCAACCTACAGCACCCACCAAAAGCCAAGGCTCTTAAGAGAGTTGAGAGTAAAAAATTTAAACATGACACTCCTCTGGAAACATATGTGACAGAGCGAACTGCAGAACTCTTTGACATTCTCCATAAAGATGGGAATGAAAAGGCTGCTTCATTTCTTTGCAAAGAACCTAAGTTGTGGGATTCGGATCCCGATTACATACAACTCAAACAGGCTGTTCACAAGATGAAAGTACCTAGTTAATGACTGTGCTGAAAGGGGCATTGCCCTGCTACAAACATTCGATATGTGTATAACCAAGAATGAAGACTAGTTTCAGTATCTTCTTCAGATTGTTAAATCACACCGAACCAAGTATTCAACTTGTAAGAAGGCATTATTCGTCACCATTAAATTTTTTTCATTAAAATACTATTGTTTTAGTTAAAAATCTGCATTCACCCAAAAAGTGCTCAATCATAGGGACCTCTAAATATTAACCAATTTGCCTGAATTTTTTTTCATAGCTTTCTAACACCAATTGAAACGGGCAAACATGTGGAGCGGGTGTTTAAAAAAAAATTTTTTTTGGATCACCCTAGTGGAGAATAAACTATAAAGGAGGATTTTCTCCCATGGTTTTCATACAATATCTTAACTTTAAAGAAGCCATTTTATTTCATGTAAAAAATCAACTATCCATGAAGGAATAATGAAACATTCCATGATATATGCTTATTTTTCCGGAGTAAACAAATCCAAATTGGAGGGTAAAAATGTAAAATAAAATTAAATGGCTGATGTGATGGATAGTTTATATTGTTTGATATAAAGTTCCCACAGACAGAAAAGGGTTGATCACAGGAATATGTTTTGATACAATATTGAATGTCTTACTAATGCAATGCTCCCTAATATATCATCTGACGGTCTTTGTTCAGTCAAATTTTTCATTTAGGCAGGCAGCTATTCCCCAACGTATTTGTGAATGACGAAAAGGTCACAGATTTTAATCCCAACATGTTGAGCTGTAGGAAATGGATGTTTGAGCTTCTATCTTCTTTATAACGTTATATACCAAAGAGTAAAGGCCGAAGTGCTGTCCCTGAGGGTTTAATAAATAAATATCATGAATGGAATACAGATGGAGAAATTCAATACAAGGCAGGACATTTTTTTTAATATTTCATTTCTAATTAGCCATCATGAATCCATTAGCAATAAGCCATATTCAACATAGAATGCTCTATTTGGTCAAATGTTGCAAATAGTAAGTATACACTTATTCAGTGTTATAACAAACTATGTTTAAGAAGTCTTCGCAGCTCTTACACCGGGATAAGCTTTTAATAGAAGCCGACATTTCGAAGTCTGACTCAAACTCCATCCTCAAGGCAAATGATGGATTTTTATTTTCAAGTCAACCTTTACCATTGTTGTGCGTGGTCAAGGGAATCGAAGGGTCAACAAGCTGGTCATTAGATTTTGAATCGGCCAGCCATTTTAATAATGGTTTCCAAGAGCCACTCAGGGGAAAGCCAAGGTCTCGATTGAAATTCCTTCGTTCTAATCGGATTTCAATAGCCTCCTTAATAATGCGATTCTCAGTGGAAGACCTACGAAGACTTCTTAAACGTTATTCACCGGGAAAAAACAAAATCATGCTTTATGACAGACTATATGGCTGTGCCTATATATTTTTGTTATATATATGCTGAAGATATCAATAAGCCACCAATGGTAAGGGCATTCATTGATAGAGCTGGCATTGATATGGATAAGGCTTGGATGCTGTATGTATTGCAGGCATTGATAGCCCATCAAAACAACAACAACATATTTTATAGGATGCAACACAGTCCTCAGGAGAAGGGTATTTGCAACAGCTCAAATTAGGACATAACATAACACATAACTTCCATTTAGCTTTATTGTAAAAACAAAAAAAAATAGAGCACAATCACAATACTGATTCAAGTGATAACACCCAAAACTTGGTTTACAATTACTATATATCAAAGGTATCTTTGGCTTATCACAAATAAATACATAAAAATTTCACTATAATGCCAGGAAAAAAAATATTTCATGATTTTCATTGTGTAATGCAATGATTAAATATGGAAAGACCATTGGCTTACATGCCTTATGGACTGCATATTTGGCATAATAAATTAAAGTGACTAGCTTCATGACAGGCTTCATGGGAAATACCTTATATAGATTAGTTCCAACTAAAGAAGCCAAACAAGAACAATTAATATGCGCAGTCAACATCACATTGCATAAAACAACATGTACTGAACACATTTTAAATAATATCATTATAGGTATAAAATAACAGTCTTCATTAAGAGGATATGCATTTTAACAAAGTTTAGTTCAAAGCATAAATATGCTCAAATATTTACATGAAGTTTACCAAGGGTTAACATACCTTAGCCATTGAAACTACAATTTTATTTGAGTGCAAGAATGAAAGACTTGTGGAATATGGTGCATGCAATGAGATTATTTCAAAATACATTCCTACAACACTCAAACCTGTGAATTTAGATGTAATGAAATACTTCTGAAACATGAAGCATGAGAATAATAATAACTGGGATCCAGACAAATTAGGATGATTGTCTGGGGTGCCAATAGAGGATTAGTACAGTGCATTACCAGCACTAGCACTAAGTTACACTGATTCTTACAGATCTACCAAATAATGTAGGGGGTATGTTTTTCTTTCCTGTGAGTAAACATCTATAATACGAACAATAACACTCATTATTAGCAGACTATTAAATTAATTCCCAAAACCATTACATGATCTACTACAATTCTTTGTAAAACTTTTCATTAGCATAACAAGGTGGTCTTGGTAAAATGTTTAACATCAAAAGGTTTCTCTTCTCAAAACAAAAAAAATACCCTATTTGAGGAAAACTGCTTCCTTCTACAGCAATGCAGATGGTCAAACTGGCACCTGCAGTGGCAAGGTGATATATTTGAAGTACACAACAGCACAATCTGGCTTTTTCCTTAAATATTTACCCCTGAAAACTAGAAAGAATAAAATGTCACTCATAGAACACAAACAGAACCACCATATGGTTTCTGAGGATAGAATAAAATTTAACAGATACACAAAGGTAAATTACACAGTATTGCAAATAATGAGTTGAATTTTATTGATGTATCTGGTTCTGTTCCTGGTGGCAAGTGACCAACAAGATAAATGCAGCCTAAAAGAGATTGTGGCCTGATTGTGTTGCAGGAAGAAACTTCAAGGCAGAAAACTTTGACACTGAGGATTTAGCAGCTGTTGATGATATGGTGTCACTGGGTGAAAACATGGGATTGGAAATTAATCTTTAGGACATGAAGATACTAGAGGACCATTTAAGTGAGGTCGACATCGAGGAGCTGTAAGAAATACAGCAAATGAAGAAGATAGCAGTGGAAATGTTTTCACAGCAAGACGAAGGAAGAGTAGACGTTCCTACTTCCTTAATCCATGATACCTGTACAAAATGGGAAGAAGTCAAAGATTTTCATGGATTTTTATCACCCTAATAAATATGTAGCAAACCATAGTATAAATACTTTTAAAGGCAATGCTATGTTGTATCAGTATTTTACCTGTTTATTAACATTCAGTTTTTTGTGACAACTAATATTTTTATGTGGCTTTGACCAAGAGCATGTGCAAAAGGTAGTGCTTTAAAAGTTGGAATAAACAATTATATGAGTTCCAACAAACAGATAATATACTTTAGATATATTAATATTTTTGTAAAAAATTTGTTCTACAATATCTTTCATACACCCATTGGAATGGCTCTGACTCCTAAGGCGACAGCGAAATATAAAGTTACTTTTGCTAGTTGAAATACAGAAATTACTCCACTCTTATCATAATTCGTGTAGAGAAGTGCAAATAATTCTCTTTAATGTACGAGGGTCGTTCAATAAGTCCTTAGAAAATCCAAGAGATTGCGCTCGTGGTATCGAAAATAAATTTTTCCCAATAAGCAGCACTTCTAACTAGTCCGGTGTTAGTGTTTCAGCTGTATTATTCACATAGTTCATTTTTGTTGTTGATTGTAGTCAACAACTTTTGTTTATTTATAAAAATGGAAAAAAGCGAGTTTAGTACGGTGATAAAACATTTTTATTTAAAAGGGTTAACGTAGAAAGAAATCAAAGCTGAGTTGGACAAAGTTCATGGCACATCTGCTTCTGTGTTTGCAACTGTTTACAATTGGATGCATGAGTTTGAACGTGTCCGTACATCCACAAAATATGAACATCCTTCCGGATGCCCTGTGGAAGTGTCTACCCCCAAAATGATTGACAAAATCCACAATATTGTTTTAAGTGATAGACGATCAAAATAAGCGAAATAGTTGAGGCCACAGGCATATCGCAAGGCACAGTTGCTTCAATTTTGCACGAAAAATTAGGTGTGAAAAAAATATCGGCAAGATGGGTTTGCTCACAGTGGAGAATAAACAGAATCGTGTGGTCGACTCTGACACTGTTTTGGCGCTTTTCCGCCGTAATCGTGAGGAGTTTCTACGTCGATACATAACTGTTGATGAAACGTGGATACATTACTACACTCCAGAGACAAAAAAACAGTCAAAACAATGGATTTTCAATGGCGAACGGGCTCCGAAGAGGGCAAAGACAGTGAAATCGGCCGTCTAGGTTATGGTCACGGTCTTCTGGGATGCACGCGGAATCATCTACATCGATTACTTGGAAAAGGGTAAAACGATAACAGGAGAGTATTATGCGTAGCTATTGGACCAGCTTGGCGAAGAAATCAAGGGGAAACGTCCTCATTTGAAACGGAAAAATATCCTCTTTCATCAAGACAATGCACGGGTGCGCACCTGCGCAGTTGCGATGGCCAAAATTACGGAATTAAAGTTCCAATTATTACAACATCCACCGTATTCACCAGATTTGGCCCCCAGTGACTTTTTCTTATTACCTAACTTGAAGAAATGGCTTGGCGGACAAAGGTTTACGTCTAACGAAGAGGTCATCGCCCAAACCAATCTCTATTTTGAGGAGCTTCCGAAATCCTACTTTTTGGAGGGTTTAAAAAATCTGGAATAACGCTTAGACAAATGTATAGAACTGAAGGGAGATTATGTTGAAAAATAAAAAAAATCTACCCAAAAAGATTCCTACTATTTTCTAAAGACTTATTGAACGACCCTCGTATCTAAGGATGTTTCTGTGAAATTCAGTCTCATTTTATTTTGATCCTCATAGTGTATTTCGGACCACCGAAGAGCGTGTATTTTGGACCGGTCCAAATTACACTGATAGTTACAAAATAATTCGCCATATGCATTATCTAGTGCAACAGGTAAAATAAAGTGATCAAACTTTCTATCTTATTAAATTAGACTTTCGAACCAGATAATGACATTGTCATGCTGCATTTTTCGACAAAATTACGTAGGTTTCGCGTGCGACGCGAAACCTACTACTGTGGCAAGGGCGACAGACGTTGTGTGTGTGCTGTTGCCACACTTGCCGAGTCAGCCTCAAGTGCGCTGAAATGACAACCTTGCGCTCAGTGGGTTACGAAATCTTCATGGGCTAAACACTGCGACTCCCACACTGCTAAGGTCCCACCAACCGAAAATATGGGGATCTGTTCATTACAGAGCATTTCTTGAAATTTCCCGGACACTATGCGAATTTCCCGTATATTTCCCGTATCGATCGACATCCTGGATTAGCTGATAGGAAATTCTAGAGGAAAGCAGCGTCAAACCAATCAAACGGGTGTTGACTGATGATGGCAATGATGAAGAAAGCTTATGATTCTGATTTTTTTCTTTTCCCAGAGTACTTCAAATAATATCTTTTATTAAAATGTGTCTCATTTGGCAAATCTGTCAGGTTGACTGGCAGGTGAATGCATTTGCTGCCAAAATGTTGGTATCTGAGCCAGCCACTGTATTCCAGCAATTTGAGAACGAATAATTCCATTAAAATGTGGATATCTTAGCATTAATACTGATGTGGAAATAGGACTCATACAATTGATTACTTTTCAGTATATAGCTTTCCCACATTTCCCCATATTGAACATTTTATACCTTACACACAAAGTTCATTTTCCTTTCGGTAAACATTGGGCATAACTTATGTTCGGATAATAAAGACAAAATTATTGAACTCGACATATGTTTTTCTACATAAAATTCAATTTCAATCTTTTTAAAATAATCTTGTTGCTCTTATACCATTTATTTAGTTTTTTTTCGACAGAATGAGATCAATTCTTGATAAGCTAATGAAAATTCCACACAAGTCTCATAATAATGTAGTTATGTGAGTACATATCGTTTGCGAAAGTTACTGTGCCTCGAAAACATATTCACCATCTGAATTCACTGAAGGTTATTTCACAAAGTTTCAAAATCTGCAATGTTAAAAGAATATGCCTTTACTTTGTAAAATGTTAGATTTATTTCTAGGGGCACAGAAGGTTCTGTCAATTCAGTGAATTACAAACACACTTGGGTTGAATATTTCAATGGATTGCATGACTTGACCAATATACGCGTCCAATGGTCCCTAGAAAGTATTTAGTTTTAAAATCTATACATATAGTTACACCGATGGAATATTTTTGGAAAATAATAAATTTGTCATTAATGTATATAATGAAGTCAGTAATATGGATATGAATACTATAGTAACCTCAGGTAGCACTTCCATGTGTAAGCATTGACTTCTTTGGGAGCAAGGGTCCATGTGCTGTAATCGATGTACTTTCGACCATGATTCCAGCTTCCCTGGAAAGTGAGGTTATAACCTCATCAGAACCTGTAGTAGTGTTTGTATGTAATGGGTATTCTTGACATTGTGTGTTCAAGCATTCTGTTTTCTTCACTAATTTCGATCGAGGCATTCAGGGGAATATGATTCCTATTGCAAATAATTCAAAACATAATGCATTTAAAATGAAAACGTAACCCAAAGTAAATTAAGCATGAAAATGAGTGAATAGAACACTAGCTCTTTGAAGAACATGAACCTTTCTTTCACCCATTTCAGCAAGTTTTGTCCATGGTCCTGCTTCCTCTTAGCGGTGAGAGTCAGTTTTAAATTAGGACTACGTTTTCGATTACGATAGGAACCTGGCATATTTGCACGCCTATATCTGCTACCTAATAAATTGATAAATCAGCCAAAATGCAATTAAACTCACAACAAGCACTCCGTGGAGATAAAATGTCGATAAGACTGTAACTCCATGTGTCCTAGGACTAACTGTTACAAAAACAAATTTTCAGCCATCCCTGCCCTTCTCTCCATCCCCATTCTTCCCCAAAATCCCCGCTCCTTCACTCTTCCCTTCCATCCCCGCCCTGGATTTTGGGTCTGCGATCCACTCTCATGTGTCCTCTCTGTGGTTCACAGCAATAGTGGCCAGTACGACGTTGCCGAGTCTCCAACGCATAGTACAAGCAGTGCTGACTGATTGCATGTGAGAAACGGCTGAACTCTTGGTCTCTGACCGGAGCATTTAATCATCGAAAATCACGCAGTTTGCTTATCTAATTGACACCAAATGCAGAGTTTACCTCTCAAACATGATGGCTGTTTCTTATCATTCTGTTAGAAGAGGGATTGATGCATAGTTCTCTGTTTACGATTTTTCAGTACAATTCTTGGTTTTTGTAAAAATATCTTTTGTATTTTGACAACTTCCCGGAGCTTTATTTATACACAGAGATAAAATGTTCACATTTGAAAAACAGGCATCTCTTTACAAGGGTCAATTTGTAATTCTCTAAAAATTTCAAGGGAATAACGTAAGTCTTCAAAGATTACTTGGCTGTCAAAGTCATGACAGAATGAGGCCAGCCAGGTGGGAGTGATGCGTCCCCTTAATGGAATAAAATACATGGATCCAGTGGCCGTATTCTGTAACTTGGGTGGTATCTATCACTGGTGATGGACATCACCAAAAACTTCACCCGCCCTCATTGTTTCTGATTCTGTAACTGGATAAAGTTTCTTCACCCGGTGATGAGGAGTGCTATGAAAAATTGCACGGTCTAGTAATTGCAATATGAGCCTAATCGCCTTTATGGGAGATTTCTCCAGAGAGGTGGTTGGTACAATGGACCAATAGGTGTAAGTGCCTCAGAGCCTTCATTGTGAGGATCTCCACCACTATTACAATCTATCTATCCATCTATTATCTAAAATTGACCATAGCACATATTTGTTTATGTTTTTACATGTATTACTTAAAATATATTTTTTCTTGAACATCTGCAAAATCGAAAAAATACTCCTACATTTTTAGCATAGTTCCTAGGATAATTTCTTGGAACCCCAAGGGTTAATAAATGCATGATGTTTGTTTCTCACTAACAAGATGGCGAAACCTCAATACATTTATGGGGAGATAAGGATGGCTATTGAGGAGGTGATGTGATATCACCCTGTTTGGGGAGAAGAGCATCATCTCGTAGTGTTACAGAATTGGAAGAGCAGTGATAGGTGATATTCATCACCAGTGATATGAGTTACAGAATACGGGCCCAGGTTATCACTAATCTTATGGTTATTGGCAACTGGAGGTACCTTTAGGAGCAGTAAGTATTTTATAATTACTGTTACACAAACATAATAAGTAGGGGTATAAAAAATGGATGCATTGTGCGTATGAGATTAAGATTCACCACCTAATGTTTTGCAAATTGATGGGAGCAAATTCAATGCATATAATTTAGTCACATTTTTACTGTAGTTATAGTTAATGTTTTGGAGAAATGAATGTAATGAATGATTGGCCGAATGTTTTGGAGAAATGAATGTAATGAATGATTGGCCGATATTGGCTGGGTGTTTCCTCAGCACTGAAATTGCAATTTGTACACAAAATCGTTAGATGGAAACAAAAAATGAATTTAAGTGAAAAAATTAATCTTCTAACCACAGCCATTCGCTCATAAATCAAAAATTAAAATAAGCAAGCAAAAGGTGACCCCCACCAAACAAGATGCTTTGAGACCTTCTGCATCATCCACCTCCTGTCCTTGATTGCTTTTAAGAAATGGGAAGGGAGTGGAGGGGGGGGTTTCAGAGTTAGCTGTGTGTCCCATATTGTGATAAGGCGAAGTAGCTTTATGGGCTCAGTTGTGATTGGACAAAGTGGATGACGTACTAAGTCGCATGCATGCCCACTTTTCCGAAAGAGGCACAAACATCAGTTTTTCATCACTAATAACTCGAGAACTAATTGACGGATCAAAAAATGGAAAAATACAGGTCTTTTTATTTCACAAACTTTATCAGATTAGGCAATAAAAAGTATACGGTAAATGACTCCATTGTACTAAAACAATGAGTATTTCAATGGAATAGGCACAAAACATGGCACTGAAACCATGAGGTCAAATCTATTAGAATAATTATCATTAATGGATTACCCATCATTTTCAATTATCTGATTGGGCCCCCTCCTCCATTACCACTGATAACCAGCACTCTACTGTCAAAATGCATAATTACTGAACATTTAACACAAAGAATGGACATGAAGGATTCACATAGTTTAAAAAAATCTTCCTCCATCACTATGAAGATATTATTAAACTTTAATTTAAATTAATTTTTCTAGACTACATTTTTCCACCATCCAACATTTAAATTTTGAGAAAGCTAAAAAAACATTACAATTATCCTCAATAATCTTCGACTGAATAATTATTCAAGCAGCGATATTAGAAGTTTCTTTTTTAGCTTCGAAGAAGTTTTCAGCTCACAGATTTCCACCAGAAAACATTTTACTGAATTCTATATTCTACTCATTGATAAGCTTATAGTCTTTTGCAGTTTTCAATAACTACAGAGAGGTCCTATAAACAAATAACAAAACCCATTTTATATGGACAAACAAAAACTGAATTATGCAATGATTGCCATTGATACTTAACACCCCCCTTGTAGCCTCGAACACTGTTATAAAACTATTTCTAACTCCAATGAAATTTAATAAATCATTCATTACTTACAAAAATAACTTTACTTTCTGAGTGAAAACAAACACGTTCTTCAAATGGACTAGAGCGATACTTAGAACTATTTGAATGACATACAAAATACATCACAAACTAATTTTAATTTAGGATTTATGTTTTTGACTTAGCCAAATTAATTGGGTAACCAGGTGTGGAATCACGAATGCATCTTTCGCATTATCGCAATCTGTATCGATAACGCTTACCCCTAAAATAGTGCAGGGTTAACAATAACCTTCTATAAAATTCGCTCCACTGATTGTGATAAGCAAAAATGAAGAATGGAGATCACGTTCTCTCGGACATAAGTTAAATCAAAAAATTATGATAACGCTAGCGCACTCATTACGAAGATCCATGATAAAAGCCCAGATTATTCTTCTCACTGGACTAACTTGACATAACTCAAAACCCAAATTTAAAAGTGTGCACAAACTCATCACAATTACAAGTATTTTTGAATTGCATATAATAAGCTCTCATCAAATTAATAGTAAGAAGTGAAGGAGATGGGAGAAATAAGATAAAAGCTGATGTATATCAAAATGCCAACACCAACGAGCTTATTTACACCAGCTGAGTACTGATCTCAGTTCTAGATTCAATTATAATTTACACATATACATATTATGGAAAAATTACTGAAACATCCATGGATTATAAGAATAAGTATAAATGCACCATTGGACTTACATTTCTTGCAGTCATTTCTGTAAAACTTGCCAACTTATACTTTTTGCACAGGATAGGGTGGAGGAGGGTCATAATCTGCCATACTCTTCCCATCGTCTTTAGCAGGCAAAAGAGGCACTTTGACCATGTAATCATCATCTATCAATCCTTTAGTTTCATCTTTTCCTGATTCAGAAGTGGGCACTCCTTTCTCATTTTCAATTCGAACCTAAGCAAATTCATTGAACAAAAACCATTAGGATAAACAGAGAGATTGTTTACATTGGATGAATAAATTTTACCGAATGGAAAGGAACCACGGAATCTTAAGATGCATGAATGGAGCAAACACTATACAGATGCAAATAGCTCTGTCCTGTGTTCCAGACCATATCTTCACATTTAAATGGATTAAGTTTACAACTAAAAATAATGAAGGCATAAACAATAATTATTTCTATTGGTAAGAGATTGTTTCCATTAGCTTGTAATGTAATTATGAGTTGAAGTATGTCAAAAGGTTTGGCTGGACAAAAAGAAGATTGATATTAACAAAATAAAAATTCAAATGGTGTCATGTGTATCAACAATAAACTTCCACAGCATTTTGAAAAACAAAAACCATTAATAGATCTGTGATAGAATAAGAAATATTATGTATTATCAAATCATTAAATATGTACTTAATACCAGCAAGTGCAAAGACAGCTATTGATCTGAAGGAATTAATTTAGGAAACACCATGGCAGCATCAATTCAAAATTTTGGAAGATTTTTAGAGAAAAATGCTACCTCACTACAGTTCTCATGCCATTTCTGATGATAATTACTTTATATGAAATATAAATTATTGATACAACCAACAAGTTTTCATGCGTCACTGTAAGCTTACCCTCTTAGGAGTGAAACAAAGCCAAGCTCCGGTGGAAACAGCACAGAGGAACATAACCGGCAGGAAATATGTTGGCATAGCTACTGTCCTCGCTAGGCAGCCAAACCAATCCTTGTTTGCATCAGTTTCCTCTCCATCAGTTTCCAGTGGGCGGCCCCATGGTGAAGTGGGCAAGTCATCATCAGGTGAGGTGGGAGAGGAAGGAGGGGAAAGCGGGTCATCAAGAGGAGCAGGCAATGGTCCAGGTAGGGTGCGCACGTGAGTGTGTGGGAGGGAAGCCCGCAGTTGAGGAGACAAGAGAGGGTCATGCAATTGAGGACGTAGGCCTGGATCCGTTAGGACATCATAGGCTGGATCCCCTGAGTCAAAGAGAATGACTTTCCTTAATTAAACACACTATGCAATACATATACCTAGGAAACTATACTACCACGACAAAGGGTAAAACATAAGTTAGAATTCTCAATGAGCTTCCTACTTTTCATGTAACCCATTCTAAATTTGCCCAAGTGCCCAGGCTTCAAGGACCTGCAGGTGCTATCTGCTGCTCATTCTGATGCAACCGTTGCCCTATGCAATGATACCGTATGCAGCTGGGACCAGAGAGCAGATTGCTAGCGTCTTGGCTAAACATGACATGGTGACTAGGTCATTTGCTTGAAGAAGACCAGAAACCTGCTGCGTAACTTGAAGGATCACATTCCACAAAACTCGGAAGGTGGGAGTATATGAGATGAAATGTAGCTGTGGAAAATCTGACATCAGCCATATTAGACATGATTCCATGCATAGGGAAGACAATAAAAATTCCCATAAGTGACTTAGGCATATCTGGTGCTGTCTTCATAGAAATATGGAGAAATAATTATGCAAGGGACACATTTTGTACACGGATATTTGGTACACTAGTCCAAGACCATGTAAATATTTACTTGATGGTGGAACAGGGTCACATGCAACAGTGAGGATGAATAGACAAGGAATGCCAATTTTCCCAGCAGAGTATAAGCCAGAAGATTATCAAGTGAAAAAATCAAATCGATTGTTCACTCTCAAATGGCACGATAAGTGCGATGTGACCATGCTTTCAACAGTTCACAAAGATAAACTACTAGGGGGCAAAAAGAGATTGGAGAAAGAATAAGTCAATAATAAAAATTGATGTTGTTCTAGATTTCTTTATGAACATAAGATTGATGAACAAGTCAGACATGTGAATCAGTTCAGTGGAATGCATGAGAAAATCTGTGAAATGGTACACGAAAATGTTTTTTCATCTGATGCATGTGACGTTTCTCAATGCATACGACTTGCATTCCATAAAAACTGGAAGCTGCATGTCACTGAAGGAAATTATTCGTACTGTTGTGCACCAAATATTCACAAAATATGGTACTCTGTCCCAATCCCACCCCGGCTGTTCGACCCTTACTAACCTCACACCAGATCAGCTCTTGGGAAAGGACATTATTGTAGGACACTACCTGGAATTGGTGCCACCCACAGAGACTTCCACATCTTTATGAATACCCAGCATGAGGTGGAACACAGGAAGCTATTATCACTTTCAAATATTTTTGTGACTGGGACGCAGGCCTTAAATTTGTTGGGGCAGGTGTACATTGGGAGGATCCAGATCCATTCCAATGTCTTTGCTGCCGGGGGCTGGGGAACTGCCTCCGAGAGGGGAGGTTTGAGTTTGAAGTTGCCAATGTCATTTTCCCTTACTCCTTCATCTGTGAAATCCACGGGACATAGTGAGTAAAACCAAGGGACATGTTGACCCTTGTCGCAGCGGGTTTAGTTCAGCCTTCGCCAAGGTCGAGAAACAGAGCTAGGAGGATCAATGCAACCTTTCCATTCTAGGGGCTTCTAATCTCTGCCTACACCACAGACCATTACAGAAAGGGATAAATCTAATGACCTAATCGAATAAGTGGTGGAAAGTAGAGAACAAAAAGGATACATAGAGATGATGAAATGGAATGTAATTTCCTTAAAAATAGCAGATTGGGGACTTAACACGTTCACTGCGGAGCTGTTTAAAGCCCTACTCCTCACAGCGCGGCGTGACCCACCGGTGGGTCACAGTCCTTCCGAGCTTCTGGCCACTGCGGAGGGATGGTGGTTGAAGCAGCAATATTCAGCTGTTTCCTGAGATTAGAGGAAGGCTGGGGGAGGCTACTCCCAGCTTCGCCCCCAGCCCACCCCTCCCCCGGCCACGTGGGGCACGCTATCAGCTAGACCCTGGGTTGGGATGGGGGAAGAGAGGGCCAAGAATACAATGCATGTGGTAAAGAATTGCTGACGTTCGGAAAACCCAGGAGACTCCCACCCGTCTCTGTTTATTGCGCCTGCCCTTGTTCGCACCCGTCTGTGAGACGTAGACGCCCGTCCGTGCGTACCGATTCCCCAGTCTTGCTCACACTCTGAGAAAAGGGAAGGGGGAACCTTTGAAAAGAGTACATAGTGGTTTGGCTCACTCAGAAAAAAGTAGTGTCTCTGCATTTCGGAAGACGTTCACCCGGCAAGGGCACGGTCACTCATCCACCACTGAGGGATTGGCTCAAGAACGCTACGCAACCCTTTCCCAATTGCCCATTCGTAGAGGGGGGGGGAGGAAGGGAAGAGAGAGAGTCTCAATCTCTCACACAGCGTGGCGAGTGCAGTTCGGGCTGTTTAGTTTCGAGCAACTGACGGACAGCCAAGAGGTTGAGGAGAAAAAATTGTCCTATACATTTTCATTATTTTTAATAAGTTGATATGTTTTACTACATCGAGTATTGTTCATCCTTATGTATAAACATGAAAAAAAACAAAAAGAAAGCAAAAAATAAACGTATTTTGGATATATTACGCTAATATGTAAATTTGTTCGTGACCCACCGGTGGGTCACACCGCTCACGCTGAAAAAAGTTTCAGGAGGGGCGGCGTGACCCACCAGTGGGTCACACTAAGTGACACATAGCAGTATGTTATTTGAACTGTGACTAACCTCTGGGTGAAGTCACTCGAGAAGATCTCGATTCCTACTCTCACAATACTCCTCGCAAGTTGAGACAATTCAAAGAATTAAAAGGCCGCGGCGCTAGAAGGATTAGCGTGACCCACCGGTGGGTCACGCCGCAGCGAACGTGTTAAAGCAACTGGTTGATTCACAGGGGGAATTTTGAGAAAAGCATTCCTGAATGCGAAAAAGTTATTGTACTTGCTCTCTGAAATGGCAGCAGCAGTAGGGTTAAAGTGGGAAAAGTTTAACCAATATAATCCACAGTCCATACTATTCAAGTCCTAAAAGATAGTTACTTTTGAAAAAAATGGAAACATTTTTGGGCAATTAGCAGTTTTTCTTTTTTTTCTATAAAAAGTATTCACCAATTTCAATACAAATAATTTTAGGTTTCCCAGCTTCATTGCCACTAATGGAGTGGAGTGGAGGAAAGGAATGTGGGTTATGGCATACAGGAAACAGTGGATAAGGAAAAGGATTAATGGGTTAATTGGGAAATATGGAAATGGGAGCTAGGAAAGAATACCAAGGAGCACCGATCAAACAGAGGCAGCGGAGGTTTGGCAACACAGCAAGCAGATTCACGATGTCAACACTACAGAGGTCTGAAAGCGACTGAATTTCCGAGAGGCTACGCCATGCCTACCTAGTTGGCTCCGAGAAAGTCATGTGACGAGTGACTTTCACTTCACTCATTTCACCACAAATTTAAGGCCTGCCTCCCAGTCGCAAAGATATTTGAAACAGATAATAGTAAACACCTGGCATTAGGAGTGTGGAGTGGGATTGTGCATTGGTCAGTGTGTCCGTGATTTTCATGGCAAAATAACATAATAAAAAACAAAACTATGATATACAATAATTGCATTTCCCTTATTCTGACTGAAATTTCAAATGAATTACTATACACAAATAAATTTTGAAAAATAAGTTTTTCCTTTTTTAGTAAAATAAAACACTTCCTACATGTCTTTCAGAGTAAAATAATATGACTGTAAATCTCATTCAAAAACTCTCTATTCATGCAGACTAAGAGATGCAAAAAATTACGGTTGTAACGTATGATATTTGTTTTGTTTGTTTGGGAGATGTTGGTGGGTTGCTGGGGGAGTGAAGCGGGGGATTGTTGTTTGTTGATTGGTTGTGGATGTTTTGGGGAGATGGTTGGTTGGTTGATGGTTTGGAGAGATGAAGAATAAAGGAGACATGATAAGTAGCGTCTTCTTTACTGAAAGTAGTGTACTCCCAGAGTATTTGTCCGAAGTTACATGGTGAAAACTGTAAGAATTAACCCTTTTACTGCCAGTGGGCTGATATATCTGCCCTCTATGGCTGTGCGAAAACTGCCAAGGGTCGATATATTAGCCCACTTACATTAGATATTTGTAATATTATATTTCCTTCAAATCAGAGACAGCATGAATGATTTTTTCACTCTTATAAAAATTGAAAATGTCATTAACATTGAGAAAAATACGTAAGTCATATAATAAAATTTAGTGTTTCAAATATATCTATAATTCTTAATCCATCGATTTTCATGGATATGTGCTTGGAAGTTTTCGCACAGTCTACCTTAAAGGGACTGGCAGTAAAAGGGTTACGCTTAGTATTGCACAAGGCTGATGCTGTAATTAGGTGTTATTATCTAATTGTTAGATAAGGTGGTATATAACTTTTGAGGTGTAGATTCCTCTAATTTTATTCATGACACTAGATGCATAACAGATAAATAGGAGAGATATGGTTGGTGTCCGTTACGTGTTGAATTTAAGTAACAGATACTCATCACACAGGAATTCAACAAGCTTAAATAATAGATATTCAATAATGCATACTCTGATATTGAGAAATTTCATCATAAGAGGAATCATTTGCTGGTCATGATCAAAATGATATCCCTGATGCATGTGACGTTATGAAATAGCAATTAATGTTGTGGTAATTCATTGAAAAATTTCTCATTTTTACAATGTAGACTTTGGTCATGAAGAAATTTAATGGAAAAAGAAAAAATCTAATATGCTACCTAGAGAAAATTTTGACGTAAACTGGATACAGCTTAATCCCCAACATTTTTCAGTTTGCAGAGTGTTATTCATTAATGGACAACCAAAAGAGATGCATCATTTATTTTTGTAGTCTATAATTTGGTGATACGATCATTTAGTGTTGCATATTTTGGAGAAAAAGAAGACTGACACATTATGCTAAGGTAATACTTGGGAGCTGCATGTAAAACATTCGGTGATCAGAAAATACAAACAATACATTTTAAGTGTACAGAGCAAGTGTTTATATATATATTAATTATAAATATTAGACATATCCTTTACCTGTTAAATCCAGAAATAATCTGATGTATAGCTCTCTGCAGGCACTAAACATTTCTTTTTTCTTATTTTTGGGTAATTTAATCAACCATTATTTCGATTTTGAGGAAAAATTTGTTTAAAAATGTTATAGCAGCACTTAAAAACAGCAAGGCATGACCGTATCTATCATACTTTTAGCACAAATATTACCATGAAAGGGGCATCAAAACTCTCATGAATATGGTCACTTAATTGGAGGCAAAGTCATACAATTTACATAAAGCACCAAAAATATTACCCACAGAGGATATGGCACGAAGTTAAGATTACCTGGAGAGGGAAAAAGCTCTTGAGGAGGAGGCAAAGAAGGGGCACTGGGAGGTCTTCGATGCCTGATGATAAGGTGGAAGGCCCAATGGCGAAGATTGACGATCTTTCCATTATCTCCCTCAGTTTTCAGAATACCTCCCAGGCTGGTTGAGTCTTTCCACTCTTTATGTATCAAGTCTTCCACCTAACGAATAAATTAAAGAAATGGGAATCTCAAGATACTGTATACCTCAATGCTTTTTCATAACAAAAGATAGTGTTCCTGAACATTGAATTATATGTCATTACCTTATTAATAGTATTCACACATTACTTCCAGAGTGTTTATGGGAGAGGTGCATTAAAATTAATAGCCTTTCAACGACTATGAAACTAAGCTCATGATTAGAATTCTAAACATGAAATACAAGATTTCCTTTGGCATATCTACATATTCATCCAAGGGTTGTGAATTTCATATGTATCCTTAGGAGAACACAGACAGCAATGGGAAAGGTGTTATATCGCAAAGGTTGGCATTATTTAGTTGATTGTCTTTTGTTTCTCCGCCTCCCGGATGTAATGTAAAAATGAGTTGTTGTAAGAGAGAAGTAATAAAGATGGCTGTACTGAGAAAGAACCTTGGTCGTCTCATAAGATTTATTTGAGGTAAAGAAGACCTCAAGAGAAGCCTCCCAAGAGTTACGTGAGGTAACAAGACGAGAGGTAAAGAGATATAACAAAAGGAAAAGGCCAATCACCATGTAAATATCAGCTTCAAACGATGAGAAATATTCTCATATTTCCATATCTTTCTGATAAAGACAGTAGTTTGGCATTTTTGACCAATAAAAGGCAAAGATAAATGAAAAATGAAACTTTTAATTCCATCTTTCGTCTTTTAAAGTTACAAGTGTGATTGAGATAAAAATAAAATCTTTAATTCCCTTTTAAGAAGATAAATGGCTAAGAGTAAGGCTCATAATACATTTATGTGCTGCCCAAAAACATATTAAAACCGAGTTATCCCCTAGTGATGTTTGTAGATACCGACTAGCAAATTTCTTTTATTTTCTTATACATACACAAGGATTGATTCTCCTATTTCTGATTAAATTAATGCTCACTATTGTTGAATAGGTAACTGATAAACAAATAGTTTTAAAACGTTTTTTATCCAAACGTTCCTCTCATAACTGGCCTAAATAGTAGACCAAAGGTAAAATGCAATTTCAGGAAGTTGCCATGGCAATGCATTGTCTATTTCCCCAAAATATCAAACAAAGAGGGAAAGCTATAAAATGAAGCAGCAAGCATCATTAAACTACGAAAAGCAGCTGCATTTACTCGTAATGCTTTCTACCCATTCAATATGTCTTTGGCCACATATTATCCATAGCCTGGTACGTCACGTACGGGTTAAATTCTGGAAAATGTATTAACTTTCCACAGAGGAGTGATTGTCGCCTACTTTTTTTCGACTTCGACAAGTGGTACACAAATCGATCCTGGATTGATTTTGAAACTGCTCTCTTTCAAGCATACACACGATATACTAGTTTATGGCTCACCAACTGATGTCTTCTTTGAGCAATCGAAGCCATACTTGCACATCCAATATTACAGGCATATCTGTCTTTTGTGTGTCTGTATGCTTCCATGCAAGCTATTGAAAACAAAAGAACCAATTTTAAAAACAAACATTTTAAAATAACTCCTTTCCCTTTTGGTACAGTACATTTGTAAGACTCACATGCTTGGCAGGCATCTTTAGTGGCATTGAGATCTTCTTTAGAATCAAGTACTGCTCCCATTAACGTAAAGAAACGGCAACCGCGACGGCAGCAGGTGGAATGTTTTACCTTATTGTGATTGAAAAAAATAGTTAATTACAAAAGTTTACTATCTTAGGGATCTTAGCTAGTAGTAGCAGTGTTAGGATAAAACAACTCAATACACACAACCCTGCCCCTTGTCAAGCATTAAGAGAAATAATGTTGCCCGTAAACCACCAGGCATAGACATTTCCCTAAATATTTTAACCAAGGTAAATATACAGTGAAAAAGAGTAAATACTATCAGCAAATACTAACATTTGTAATTTGAGAGTAAGTTTTATCACAAACTGCCGCACAGGGTTCTTCGTTGTGCAAAACGTCATCTATTATGTCAGACACAGCACATTTGCATAACACAAGTAATAGATAAACTAAACGAATCCTCTTCCGTGTCATCATTAGGTATTTTCCTTTCACAATTTAAGAGATCAACACAGAAATGTCACAGCAGTAAAGCATGATTTAGTTCATGTTTATGATTCTGCGTCAACAGCGCTACGAGCAATGTACAATTGAATCTCAGAAAAATATCACCATTCGCTTATATGATGATAACAGTACGTAATTGCTATACACGCTTGCATTGAAAAAATACTAATTCACACCTAGCGCATGAGATACACCGTAAACCCTGAACGAACTAAAAATTAATCGGGTTTAGCGGAAAATTTTAGATACATCAAGTGGTGCCAACTAACGACCAATCATGGTATCAACGAGCAGCTAGCAATGAGGAGGCCATGGAGGCCGCCAGGGAGAGCCCGGAGTCGGTGAGTAAAATATTTATTTGACATTTAAATACTTTGTTTTTAAGGTAATTGCTGCCTTAGAAATTATGTTAAAATTGATCCCCATCTATCCCTGCAAAATTTTCTGTCAGTCCTTGTATAAAACGGACACATTTCACCAAAATCATTCGATGGGCTCTTTGTTTATTTTTCAAACGAGTGAAAGTGAAATTCCTTTAAAAATAAGCCTCTGGCGCCTTAGGAGAACGGCAAATGTGTATATATGTACTTCATTTTCGGCGATACCTGTTTCAGTGGTATAGTTTGTGCGTGCTTGCCGTAATATCAGTTATCATGTGAAATTATGTGCGATCAACAAATCGGATTTAATATTTGTTTAACCAAATTATAGGTGAATTAATTTCGTTTGACTTAAGCGTATCTTGTAGCATAATCATGATTATTTTTAGTAGTGACGTCTACAAATGTTGGTCGTTTGATATAAATTGACCTTTAAATATATCATGATATTTGATTATAGTATTGGAGAAACTTCCCCCAGGATGCCACTTTATTTTTGAAATGGCTGGTTAACACGCTTATTAAAGCATTTCGTATTAGTATGAGAGACCTTAAATGCTAGAAATTAAGGGCGATGCGAAACAGCCTGCAGCTACCGCTTTAATTGTTGAATTTCCAGCCTGCGATTTTGTCAGAAAACCTGGGATTCATGTGATTAAAGAGAATAATTTGGCAAAGATTTTATAGTTGTGTACACCTTTTGTGCATCATGTTATTAAGCTCACATCTACCAAACTCAGTTTTAATGATAATAAATCGTCTACGATTTAAAAAAAACATCGGGGATTGTTCTACATGACAGTTCTTACTAAAAACACATTCTGAATCGGTGGAATTGTAAATTTGCTAATTCACTATAACTGTGTCATTTTGTTGTTGTCATAATCGGAAGGCACGGTAGTCCTGTGTTCGGTACTTGCTGCCGATGCCGAAGTGATGCTGTCATTTTGCGCATCAGTGGTTTCAGCGAAGTTTTTCCTCTGTTGATGTGGAGATATGTTTTGTTGAAGGACCTAGTACCTTTAGTTTACCCTACCTGTTTTCAGGTACATCTGGAAGTCGTATGACCTTATGTTAAATTATGGTTAATATGCCTTATGATGTAACGGGTTTTGTCTAGTTTTGGCGGGGTATTGGGGTCTTTACGGCGGGTGGGCGTTTGGTTTTTAGTAACGTGATGGTTACTCTTCTTTATATAAAACCGTTGCTGCGTTAGTTGTGGACTTCGAATGGTAATTTCCAGTTTTCATATTTTTCGGTGTATTCTAAGCTTGCGTAAGGGTGTTCTTTGAAGAGGGATGGATTGGATTGGAAACTCATATAAATAAATGGTCGCAACCAGGTGTTGTGGTAGGGGAAACACAGGAAGATTAGTCTGTGGAGAATACTGAAAGGATTCACTTGGTCTGCAGCTTTCGTTGTTGAGTTCCTTCATCAGCTGTAGCCCGTGTGGCTTTCGACAGAAGTAGTCATTTGAAGCTGACGAAGGACTTTTCCAGAAAGTCGCAAACGCTGAGGCTACCGGTGGTTTCATCCACCGTGCACCAGCAAGGTCCTATCAGTTTCCTGCCTTTCCCTACCTTCAGCATCTCGTTGCTAGGGTCCACACTCATGTGGAAGATTCATATTGTCTATGTTGAATGTGTTTTGTTTCTATCTCTATCAGACTATATGGTCATATAAATTTTGACTTGATCATCGAAGTTTCTGACCGAAATTGGCATGAATTTGGGCACAGTTTTCGAATGTTTGTGTCGTGTGTTTCGGGAAAATTTATATTAGGTCATATTCTCAGCCAACTACTCTTAATGTCCATTTTGAGCCTATCATCATTCTAACTCATAGCGATACTTCATTCCTCTGTTTTTCCGTCTTTCTCTGCGTTCTCCATAGCAAAATGATTGTTTTAAATGGAATGATTTTAGGGTCAATTTAGCATTTATTCACTTTGAATTTTTCTAAGAAATTCCATCTATAAGGGTGTCTTGCAAATGTTAATAACTCCTGGGATATTGTATCCATAGACTCATAGATTGCCCGATACATACATCGCGTGATCTTCGACCCTGCGTGTTGCACGGCGACAGATGCACAGATTTTATCATGTACGAGAAATCAGCTACTTTTCCCTTGTTAGACCTCATTTGGAATATGCTGCCAGTGTATGGGATCCCTACGAAATCGGTCTAAGTAATGAACTTGAACGTGTGCAGCGAAGATCGGCAAGATTTGTAAAGGGACGATACGATAATTATATTAGCGTAACCAGTCTATTAAATGAATTGAAATGGGAATCATTGTCAGATCGCAGGTTGAAATTTAGACTTAATCTCTTCCACAAATTCCAAGGCAACATTTTCAGTGATGATGTTAAAAATATTTTACGAACCCCAACTTACTATGGCAGACTGGACCATAATCATAAAGTTAGAGAAATTGATTGCCGAACTGACCGATTCAAAATGTCCTTTTTCCCTCGCACAATAAGAGATACGAATAACGGTAAATATGTCCTATCGGAGAGTAGCAATGAATAGCATTGGTAGCTGCATGTTGGTATGAGTACTTAAAGCTAACCCTACTAACAGAATGTTTTTGCATGTTTTCTTTGCAATTTCTATCTTTTTTAAATAGTGTAGTTCTGACTACTATATTAATACTATTCCTTTTTTATGCATGATATGTAGTGCATGTTTGGTGAGCAATCACCCCCTGCCACACGCCCTTGTGGTGGCTTGCAGGGTATTATGTAGATGTAGATGAGATGCACCTTCCCTTCCCCTCCGCCGTGAGACCGACCGGTTCACATTGTTGCCAAACACATTTGACCTTGACACCGTCCTCTGACAGAAGCGCCAGTTCCAAGGAAACAATGAGAGAACCAAGAGCCTTTAAGTAGGAGCATAGAAGTACTGATCAATGTTTCGGTATTTTACCATGGAAAAACCATGTTTTTTCTCATTTCCTTCAGGCAACGTTACTTATTAACAAGCGAACCATTTTAGCTTTATGGTGATATTCCCTGTAACCACCATCCATACTTTCATATTGTCAGAAATTGTTAGTATTCAGTGCTAGACGCCTTTGATCACGTTCTTTGCACTGCCTTTCTACGCAGCAGAGTACTGTGCTGTGATAAGGGAAACCAATCCGTTTTAGATGTTTCATTCCATAATGTTCTCCTACGCCCTAAGTCACGTCCCTTTACATTTTCACCCATTTATATTATTTTATATTTTCTTTAAAAAATGAATGAATTACGCCTAAATACACTTCCGCATGTAATTATAGTTGTTGCCTTTCACGGGGTATTGGATTATTTGCAGTGGTGTAGTGATATCGATTACCGAGGTGAAGCTTCCCGGTAGTGAAACATGTGGAAGTGTCTGATGGAAAATGCGTTACGTACTGGGAGTTAAGCATTTTGGATGCGGTTAATAGAAAAGGTTATCAAATGTTACTCCCTACTAATAGCAACCGACGTTAACTACGCACGTAAAAAATTATAATCTATGAGCTGCTACGGAGGTGTGTGGCGGTGTTGTTTGGACATTTGCTTTATTTATTTATTGGAATAGTGGTCTCAGCTGATCTCTGTGACGGTGAAAATTATGGTTTTCTGGGTTCCTGAAATGTTGTTCGGCTGCGAAAGTTTTTTTTTCATTAAGGTTTATATTTCGTTTTTTGCGATTAATTAAATGCTATTCGGACTATGTAGGCGGCCTTATCCATGCGGAATGCTTATTGACAGGTCTTAGTTTCACTCTTTTCTTCAATGAACATTTATCTTGCCTGCTATGCGGTTGCTTCCAATGTTTTAAAATAAATTAAGAGTTGATTAATATTTCTCAGGGAAAAAAACCAGGGAAAGTGTCACTTTATATCGAGGAAAAATTTACTGATCTATAAATGAATTTAGCACATCAAGAAAATTAAATGCGACTGATGGATTAAAGATTACAAATTAATTTCAGTAGGTCACGCATCGATTTGCTTTTTCTATAATTATTAATACAGTAGGTATGTAAGGATTGTCGCTAGTTAACGTTGGTCGAGTAATGACCTCTCTTTAATAATACTCTGCAAACTACGCCAAATATTCAAGCTTCCCTACTGTACTACACCTGTATGGAGTGTGGCTTTTAGTGACTCATCACCGAGCCTGCACAGGATTCACATTACAGTTATGTTATTACGTTGTGAAAATAATTTATATTAGTGAGATATATATGAGCCTATACCCACATGTGAATATCGGTCCTGTCCTAGCGATGTCTATTCTAATTCCTTATTATACATTGGGATTTCTGAAGTGCGAGCCCCTAAATGAGGCAGCCTTACACAAGGCAGCAATGCGAATAGCAGCATACCCATGCTGAGGCCTGCCATCCACGTGAACTGAATACTTGAGTTCGGGGATATCATCGGCACATACTCCTTAGGCATTCTAAGCCACCTTCCACCCTCAGCAACTTGTCAACTAGTCCTCGAGGAAAATTTCATGAATTTCGCCACGTTTCTACCGCCAGAGAAGATGCTTAGTAGCAGGTTTCAATTCATAGTTTGAGTTTTATATCGTTGCATTCTAGTATTCAATGGATAGAATTGTCCCGGTATTTTTGTAGTCCCTATCCATTTGGATGACGGAATTCGAACGATTTACATCTTGGTGACATTAAAATATGGAGGTCCGATATAGGCTGTTCGTGGATGGAAGCCATGCTGGAGGCTTTCTTGTACTTTTTTTTAAAGATGTGTGTGTAATGGATGTCTTTGATACTCCAAGTGCTCCCTTTTCCGTAACCGAGGTGGTCAGGATTTTTCCTTCGGCAGGTAGTTGCCCCTTCATCTGAATCTACGCAATACCTAGTTGCATGTCAATAGTGCATGTTTGATGATCTTCGCCCCTTGCCACACACCGTAGCGGTGGCTTGCAGGTTATCGCGGAGTGTAGCAAGGGATGAAGATCACCAAACGCACTATTGACATGCAACTAGGCTCACATGAAAACATGTTCTGAAATATTGTCACATGCAGCTAGATGGTTAGTATCAAGATAATAATAAAGGATTATTGGTTGTTAATTCTTACATAATGCACTACAGACTACTTACAATATTTCACCTACTCATCCCTTTGCTATGCATCCTATTATGTTCTCATCTAAAATATACCCTGAAAGCCACCGCGAGGGTGTATGGCAGGGTTCTCTTATAGTATGGGGGAAAATGACATTTTGAAACTATTGGTATGACAATCTCTCTCCAATCTTATTTATCTGGTCAAATACAGCATATTACGCTGGGGTTTTTAATATATATCTATCATCCTCATTAAACCTATCATATTACAATTCTTCAGGATATTTAATCTGGACATTAATCTACGATCTGATAATGATTTCCAACCTAATTCTTCTATTAATTCTGATACATTACTAAGCATATCGTAACATCTTTTAAAAAACCTAGCTGCTCTACGCTGCACACTGTCTAACTCTCTGATCAAACCTAATTGATTCGGATTCCATACACTGGCTACATATTCTAAGTGGGGCCTAACTAGTGAATAGTAACTTCGCTCTCTTGTCTTCTCATCATATTTCCCGAGTAATATTTTAATAAATCCTAGCTTTCTCTTGGCTCGGCCGACTATTTCTCGGATGTGTCTTCCACGCGATATATCTTTTTTGATTGTTCCACCTACAAGTAAGTACCTTATGGTTTCAACGCTTTCGATTGTCGTGTTACTAATTATATAGGATCGCTCTATCGAATTATACCTCTTCCAAAAATTAACAGCTACACACTTTTTAAGGATAAGTACTAATTGCCATTTGTCGCACCACTCTTTAATTGCATCTAAATCCTTGCTAAGCAATTCCCTATCTTCATCTTTTGATATACCCCTGTAAACTACCGCGTCATCTGCATAAAGCCTCTGAAATGTGTGTGGTTTGTAGTAGTTAATTACCTTGAGAAGCTCCTGTTATTCTGTTTTCATTGAATATTGAATAGACATTGCTTTGCACAACTTTCGTTTTGCGATCCAGGTTTGGAAGGATAATTTAGCGAGTCCTGCTTAGCGAGGTAGCTACTTTGGTAGAGGTTTTCATTGGAGATAAGGCTTTTGACATTCCGCTCAAAATGATGGTGGTTAATAAAGAGCCAACGGCAAGTATTAAGATCTTAACTGTGCGAACTTTTTTGTGTGGACGTAAATGCTTATTTAAATGTCTCCCTAATAATAGAGTTCTTTTCTTTTACTGATGGCAGTCGATTCGATCCGTGGTAAGTGCTTTTTTTGTGCTAATTTTCAAGTTTTGTGCCATGTATGTATCAATTTTGTTTGTCATTAGGGGTGTTGCCGTTTGAATCCACCATCTTCAGAGTTTTGCCCATTTTAATGAGACTGATGTCACTCGATGAAACACTCGCCACAATGAGGGATGCAAGGAACGGGAGCTTTTGTTTTCCTGTCTTGACCTACATGCTGATGTCGATCGCTAGTGTTTATAGGTTGAAGCCTGCGTATAGGAGAGCAGAAACGTGATCGCAGTCTTTATATGTTTTTCAGTTATAGTTTCAGTTTGTGTAGCGAATCTTATGGGCAGTCAGCGGCTGCAAATAGTATTCTTCTGGAAGGTTCGCGTCATGGATAACGATTGTGGCTGCCCTTTAGGAATCATCCGTGATTCCGCCCCAGGCTCGCATGTTTTTTTTCGGAATGAGTCGCGAAGTTCAGAGGTGTTGTGCCTCAAAATTTTGGAACCTATGGTTCTCAAAATCTAAGTTACGTTCTATGGAGGAGATCGCGGATGAGCAGTGTGTATCCGTGAGCGTCAACAGTTCTCACGCCTAAAATGTCTTGTGGCTCCAAATTGTGTTATTGATTTGTGGTCGGCAATGAAAGAACCACTCCTCGTACTATTTTCCTCGTACTATTAGGGATATGAATAACGGTAAATATATCCAGTACGAGTGTAGCAATGGATAACATTGGTAGCTGCATGTTGGTATAAGGACTTATAGCTAACCCAACTAACGGCATGTTTTTGCATGTATGCTTTGCTATTTTTATCTTTTTTTAAATAGAGTAGTTTAGAACAGTACCTATAAAAGTACTGATCCTTTTTTTATGCATGATATGTAGTGCATGTTTGGTGAGAGTTCACCCCCTGCCACACACCTTTATGGTGGCTTGCAGGGTATTATGTAGATGTGAACCATTGAATAGCCGCTTTTCACCAGCATTGGATCAAGCGTCCATGCGGACGTCTTGCCAGAATCCCAAGGAAGGATCAGTAGGCAAAGCAACCGTATTGGTCGTAGGGTTGGGATTACTAATTATTTATTCCTACCACGGCTCATCCGCCGCGGCCGTCTCCCCCTATTCCTCGGGCTTGGATGGCTGGTTCTCTCGCGGGTGAAAGCATTTTTGTTCCCTCCCGCATCCCCCTTCTCATTCACCTTTTTTTTTCTTCCTCACTTCGTTTCCCACTTCCCCTCCCGTGGCCCTTTCAACTACAGACCCTTCCCCTCCGTTGCCCTTCTCGCCTCCTCCCTTCGCGACTTTTTTTCCTCCAGCTCACATTCCACGCAGGAAACATCTCCCACCTTGCCATCTTCCCTTCCTACATGCTCACTCCAAGCAGCGCCAGCTAACCTCTTCCGTCGGTCACCTTCTACACCCTCTATTGCCGTTGCCAATGTTTTCATCAGAATTCATAGCAGTGAGCATTTTAGGTTGGAGCAAGAATTGTAATGCTGCTCCATTCCATCGGACTTGACGGGAATCAAATGAGTGGTGCCAGAGTATATTTTTGAATTCGATGGTTGTGTTCTCAGGGCTAGCTTAGCAAGTGTAACAACAACGAAGGCTTGAATAATTAATTCTATGTACTACTTCATGTTATGAGTATGGAAAAGATCGGATCGTTACTTATGATGCTCACTAAAAACGTATTTTTGCTTCTGATAAAATTACTTGCTTTAACAACTCAATTTGGTTTAATCATTCTATTGAAAAATATCATAAACGTTAATGTCATTCAGTTGCATCATTCATTTCGTTAGGAGTCGCGATTTCTAATAAACCCGTGGTCGCCATGTCAGACTTGGTACTTTGAGGACTTTTTCCTCTAATATACCGAAGAAATATGAGGAGAACGTATCTACGGCTGTGTAAATCGGATAAAATGAAAACCCAAGACTTAGACGAAATCGATTCAGCCCTGATATGATCTTCGTCAAAGTACTTGAACCGCGGTTTTCTTGGACTGAGAATTTTTAGTGTTTTATTTCCTGTATTTTTTTCACAAATCCCGTTTGTGAAACATCCCATGAGTATAGTTTGCGTATCCTTTATGTCGATAAATATATCGAGAAAGGATTTGAGGAGTGAACTGAACGAAAAATATGTCAAGAACCAGCTATTATGGGTACAGCTGTGATCTCTTGGCAATAAAATATCCGTACTAAAGGATTATTGCATTTTATCGGAGATTTTAGTCGATCACATCAAATATTTACTCGTTCTGGGGTATTAGCCCAAGTAACCAGGACTAAAAATGGGATCTAGCTGTGAAATTGTGACTAGATGATTTTTGGTACCTCTGTGTATTTTGGTCTGCTGAACGCGAATCTCAGGTTTTCCAACAAAATTTCTGACTGGGAAGCCATTTTTTCATGAAAAAAAACAAAAAATATCGACTTTTTCTCAGTTTTTTCGATATTATTATTTTTTGCTGAAGTTACGGAAACGGTTATTGCGTATTTGAAATCAAGATAAAATTTTCTACGAAATCGATTATATTCATTTTTTGTCCGAGGAACGAAAAGCGAACAAAATGAACTTTGAAAATCAGTCTTTAAGCCGCTTCCCCTCCTTGGCGCCCGTCTCGACCCTACTGCTGGCGCGGCGTAAAAGGAATGTGAAGGTGATGAGTGTGGGACTTATGATCTAAAGATATGCATACATATAGGTACCACCTCCGGGAACATTTTTTTAGTTTTTTATTTCCTGTATTTTATGCATTCCCTTTTCTAGAATCCTAAGGTTCCTCCGATAATATTCCCATAGACCAAGGAGTAGAAGAATGACAATGTTAGCAAATATGTAAATAGCAAATGTAATGTTAGCAAAGTAGCTAACATTACACCTATATTTAAAAGCGGTGATAGGGAAGAACCTAGTAACTACAGACCCATTTCACTCACGTCAATCTCTTGTAAGATATTTGAGCACATAGTAGTCAGTTCCATCATGGGGCATTTGGATAGTCCGGGATTACTCATAAATAGCCAGCATGGGTTCCGGAAAGGTAGATCTTGCGAGACACAATTAGCTTTATTCGTACACGATATTTTAGTCCACGGCGAAAGCAGTACTGAAGTTGATGCGATATTTTTAGATTTTAAAAAGGCTTTCGATAAAGTTCCTCATGACAAATTAATCTCGAAGTTAGAGAGTTTTGGTATAAATAAAGACGTTGTATGTTGGGTAAGAGAATTCTTAAGTGGGCGAGAGCAGAGGGTTGTCATAGATGGTATCATGTCGGACACAATCGAAGTCACATCGGGAGTTCCCCAGGGTACCGTAGTAGGTCCGCTTCTATTTCTTTTATACATAAACGATTTGGGTACCGTAGTTAGTAGTAACCTTAGACTTTTTGCAGACGATGCGGTGGTGTACAGGGGTATATCAAATGAAGAGGACACGAAATCACTTAGCAAGGATTTAGATGCAATTCAAGAGTGATGCGACAAATGGCAGTTAGAACTCAACCTTAAAAAGTGTGTATACACAGCTATAGCTATCAATTTTTTGAGGAGGAATAATTCGATAGAGTGATCCTATAGAATTAATAACACGAAGATCGAAAACGTTGAAACCGTAAGATATTTAGGTGTAACAATCACTAAAGATTTATCGTGGGGTAGACACATCCGGGAAATATACGGCCGAGCGAAGAGATAGCTAGGATTTATAAAAAGAGTACTTGGGAAATGTGATGAGAAGACAAAAGAGCAATACTACTTTTCACTAGTTAGGCCCCACCTTGAGTATGCAGCCAGTGTATGGGATCCTAATGAATTAGGTTTGATGAGAGAACTAGACAGTGTGCAGCGTAGAGCAGCTAGGTTCGTCAAAAGGTGTTACGATAGGTTGAGTAGTGTATCAGAATTAATACAAGAATTAGGGTGGGAATCATTATCAGAGCGTAGGTTAAAGTTCAGATTAAATCTATTGGAGAAATTTCAATCGGATAGCTTTATGAAGATGTTAGGCACATATTAAAAACACCAGCGTATGATGCTAGATTCGACCAGATAAATAAGATTAGAGAGATAGATTGTCGTACAGATAGATTCAAAATGGCATTTTTCCCCCGTACTATAAGAGAACAGAATAGGCAGCATAGGACAGGGATAGGTAGGGGAAATATTCTAGAGTATTATGTAGTGTATGATGCATGTCTTACCCCTAAAATACTGTAGACGCTAACAATCAAGTTGCATGCGACAATATAGTTGCTAGTTTGCATGTTAGTAGTGCATGCCTGGTGGTCTTCACCCCCTGCCACACACCATCGCGGTGGCTTGCAGGGTATCGTATAGATGTAGATGTAGATGCAATGCTCAGAATGGCCGAAGACAAAAGAATTGGCCACTCTATCCAACAAAGTTTTGTGGGTGGAAGCGAGCACGCAGTACCAACACTTTGCACATCTCCTTGCAGTCACAAGAGTGTATTCTTTAACGGTTCGACATCAAGTGCACGCTTGTATCCAATTGCAGACAGTATCACTGAAAACCCTTTGATAAAATCCTCGTGTTTGGCTCGTGCGTCGCATACCATCGCCCAATGAACGTCGGACGGCGACAGTCATAATTTATGCGGCCAAATATTTTTCCTATTAAATTCCATTAATACCTATCATTACTTTTAAATGAGAGTCATTATGCTCAGACCTAAATCAGCAAATTAGCAAGCTGTGACTCTGATGGTCGCGGCGAGATTAGGATTAATGTGGCAAAGGAAAAATTAATTTAGAGTGCATTCGTTTCCGTCTATCGCATCAATGGATTCCTCGCCTCTCGGACGTAGATGCCAAAGCATCTACTGGCATACGTGAGCTGCGGCGGGGAACCCGGTTTTCACGGCCGGTGATAACTTTGGTAAATAAGGCTTAATTCAAGAGGCGAAATTATGAACAAATAAATTTTACGCAATGCCCCTGTCTTAATCGGATGCTATGCGTGGTATTTATACAACTATCACGACTGGACACCATGGGAATGTTTTGTAGGTTTCCATTGATATATTTTCAAAGAAATATTCCAATTGCTCTTAATTTAGTATTATTTAATAGTGATACGAAATGCTCTGTGGATAATTATTTTCGCCATTTGTCCCTTTATTGTACAAAAAAGGTAGTGTTTAAGTAGATTTATTGCCCGAGGATGTGAGTGCAAAATGGTAGAAAATCACATTACGGAGGATCTACCCGATTTCCTTAAATACACTTTCACCTGCTAAAACCCAAAAACGTGGCTCGGATTTGAAGTCTTTACTTTCAAGCACCAAACAATGTTCCTCCCGAAAAAGTATGAATTTATTTAGACCGAAGTATATTCTTTTCAGCAGTTTCCACACCTTTGTTCGGGAATGCTCACTTTTATTTTTTTAATTTAGTCCAGCCATATCGTTTTCTGACTGTGTGTCGTGGTAACGCACATTTAGTGGACTACACCAAGTCGCGGAAGACGGTGGGGGTGAGCGACTATGTTATCGCTGCGGAGGGCCCACAACAGCCGACGCACTTCCGTGTTTCGCCTGATAGTTTAAAATTCGTTCGTGAGATGGTGCCGGAAGTGCCGCGTAGTCTAGTCCCGTTCAGGTTTGGCCATTGTGTTGACTCGATTGTCGAGAAAGTGTTACAGGATGCGGAAATGTACGGGATAGTGAGTTATTGACTTGTGTGAGCTGTACTCTTTGGTAAATTATTTTTTTTAGACAATCCATCCTGTTGCATTTCGTTTTACACTCGAAACAGCAGTCTATGGTTTTTGTTCAGATATGATGTGAACTTCATTTTTTTTATTTTTAGTGGCACGGAGGGTATATGCGTAACGTATTTTTAAAGGGATAGTTTTGAAAGTGTAATAAAAAAAATTGCGGCACTTTCGCTCCAATGACGTTTTTTTAAGCGCCAAACCCTTTGAATAAATCTACTTTTACATCATAAAGGTGTGTGGCAGGGGGTGAATTCTCACCAAACATGCACTACATATCATGCATTTGAAAGGATTAGTATTAATATATTAGTCTGAACTTCACTATTTAAAAAGATAAAAATAGCAAAGTAAGCATGCAAATCATGCTGTTAGTTGGGTTACCTTCAAGTCCTTATACCAACATGCAGCTACCTATGATATGGATTGATTCCCTCGTATTGGACATATTTACCGCTATTCATATCCCTAATTGTATGTACGATGAAAAAAGGACATTTTGAATCTGTCAGTTGGGCAATCAATTTCTCTAATGTTGTAATCATGGTCCAGTCTACCATAGTAAGTTGGGGTTCGCAAAATATTTTTAACGTCATCACTGAAAATATTATCTTGGAATTTATTTTATAGATTAAGTCTAAATTTCGATGTCCATTTTAATTCATTTAATAGACTGGTTACGCGAATATAATTTTCGTACCGTCCCTTTACAAATCTTGCCGATCTTCGCTGCACACGTTCACGTTCGTTATTTAGACCGATTTCGTAGGAATCCCATATACCGGCAGCATATTCCAAATGAGGTCTAACAAGGGAAAAGTAGCTGATTTCTCGTACATGATGGTCACATCAACCCAATACTCTTGTGATGAATCCAGATTTACGATTAGATTGCCCCATTATTTCACGTATGTGTTTACCCCAGGAAAGGTCATGTGTCAGTCTTATTCCAAGATATTTAATGGATTCTAATTTGTTAATTCATCATTACTTATTTTGTGCGTGCTAGGAGGAGAACAATTCTTTTTCCTAAAATTCATCACCACAACTTTCTTCAAATTTAATTCTAACTGCCATGTATCACACCATTTTCCAATTGCTTGAAGGTCATCATTTAAATACTCTTTATCATTTGGGCAGAGAATTTCCCTGTACACTAACAGCGTCATTGGCAAATAGACGAAGCTTACTTTTGACCACCTTATTGATATCATTTATGCACAGAAGGAAGAGGAGTGGACCTATCACACTACCTTGTGGGACACCTGAAGTAACTTCAATTGCCCGGGAGGTAACACCGTCCAAAACAACCCTTTGTATCCTATCATGTAGGAAATCACTTATCCAAACAGATAACAGGATTCGATTTCTCGTATTGTCATGTGTTTTCGTGTAATGCTATGTGTTATAGAGCGCGAAGCGGTAAGGCGTTGTCATACTCATTTTCATTGAGTCACGATTAAATGAACTAATGAAGGATTAAGGTTATTTTATTCCTTAGTGAAGGCTATTCCACTGCTGACAAATCGATCATTTTCAGAGAATATAGTTTTTGGAAGTCTGTAAATTGTCAACCGCCTGTGCGATCTGGTTTGGCGTCCGCCGACTCCCTGGGGGCTTCAAATACACTCGTCGTATAAAGCCTTGTTGTTGTAGCTCGAAATCGCTTTGGGAGCTCTGGCATCCGGTTTTTAAGTGCATTTCCGAAAGTCTTTCGGGTTTCTTTTGGGAAATATTCTCTCCCTGAGGGAACTCATTTCCATCTCTCGCACGTGATCAGGAATGATGCATCATCAATCTTGGAACTAACTTCCTGAGGCGAAAGTACGAGTGAATTAGAGAAGGAAGCGTTTGCTCCGGCCGCATGCTCTCTCTCTCAATTGTCCCTGTTTGCCGGAGTCATTCATCATCATCATCTTAGTTGTTCGTGTGTACGCGTCGTTTTTTTTCGAGAATTTAACCGGTGGTTGCTTTTCATTACCCAACGTTATGGGTTGTTTTGGCTGTACCGTGGTCGTGTTAGTGAGCCATTCGTGGCGTGCTGCACTGAATGTTTAATTCTTTCTCCTTTTCACCAGGAACTTCACAGACACGGATGGAATCATTATCTGTACGTTACAGAATTTCCTCCCATTTGCTAGGGTGTCCGATGGATAATGTCAATTGGTACGTTTTGATTGCAAAGGAGAAAGAAATTTTACCTCTATCCCGTAGCACAGCGCAACCGAATGTATGTACCGCGGGTTGCATACGTCGAAGGAACTATGAAGCCCTTCTTATACCGATGGATTATGTTATAGTCTTCAGTCAATATCGCGATCAATATCGCCACTGATTTAGGCTGTGGAATAACGTATCAACGGTATCGAAACAGTAAATTTATTCTAAACGATTATTTTGAATTAGTACCCATTCTTTAAAGTTTTCATCTTGCCGAACTGCCTACGCTGGTGGAATTATCTGGTTCAATTTAGATGCTCAGTGGTTGGACGTTTGCTAGAAAATAGGAGCCTGAGAAGTGCAAATATGGGGGAAATCGATGTGATATTCATGGGAGCCTCGGTGTGATACACTTGAGCTCCCTGCCACCCTACCTAGGAACCGCCTAGGAACCCAGGTTCAAATCCGAGTGAATTCTCGCACGGAACGTCCAAATACACTAAAAGATGAGTGATTTTGTGGGGACCATATCCTTCTGAGACACCGCTTGTCCTACAGAGGGAGTAAATGGCTCCCCTACCATGCGTTGTGAATGTCAATCGCCGTCAGGCTTACGAGTTCTGTGTACTTGTTGAGCTCTTCCCTCTCGGAGCAAACCCAGGTGGGGGTTATTCAAGGAACGTGTCGCGAGCGTTTCCGTATTGCGGGATGTTTTCTCCACGGTACACGGTTGGAATCCCTCGGGTGAACGGCAATGAGACCCGTGGATTTCAGGTTCAAGAATTGTGGGAGAAATCATTTATTCATCTCACCGTGCCGAACAAGTTTCTTAGCGCTAACCGCAATGTGTGCGATTTTGTTAGAATCATGATTCCCGCCTAAAGATTGCGTCGCTGTTGAATGACGTCATTTTATTTATAAAGTATTCACCGTATTTTGCTTCTTTAATGCAGTGATTTGTGCTCAAAAACATAAATACCGTGCAATTTAATATCAGTGAAATGTTGAAGGCATTCGTACAGCGTTTAATTTTGTCAGCGAGATTCATTTTGATGTACCCCGTATGCATCGTTGAAAATTTTCAGGCTTTTGACTTATGTCAATGATTAATGATTTGGAATCAGTTGAAAGCCTGGTTGAAAAAATTATTTGATTTTAATTTATGCCGCGAGAGTTTATCGCCGTTTGTATAATTATGACCAATATTTTAGGAAAAATCAGTTGGTGCGATCAATTGACATTCAAGGCCTGGGAATTGGTGTATTTTAGCAATAAAAGGTTTGGATCCGGTCAACTCCGGTAAAATAAATCCAAGCGAAAATTGTCAAAAAATTAGCCTGCAATAATTCTAAAAAATTTCAATTCCTTAAATTCTCATATTTTTGTCTGCGGAGACGATTCCGATGACAACATCAGCTGTCTCTGTTGTCGTTTTCTCCGCTACGTGCGGAATATGTGAAGAGTTTCATTTTTCTTGGATTAAAATCCTTCCAGACTGCTGTATTCAGAAGTAACAATCGATATCTATGCAATACCTGCTAAAGAAAAGTCAACCAATCCGTCTTTCGGTTTCCTGCCGCAGAACGAGCACTGACGTGTATTATCACGTTGCGTACGGATGGCGAGAATTCTCGTCATTTAAAGCCCATCCGTTGCGGACGGATGACGAGAATTCTCGCCATTTAGGCACATCATGGTAAAGTTTTAAATTGTGTTATTTATGTGCATCGTGAATCTTTCTCATTTGCTTTCTGTTATTTATTAAGAATAATCGCAACATATTGTTCGATAATCCAAAGTAATTTCGTTAACTTTAGGCATTTAACTCTATTTAAATCTCAGTCCGGTGTTCTGTGATGGCGCGTAACTTCAATTCCATCAACTTGAAACTTATTCGTCTTCCCTCTTCTTTTCGGAGGGTATATTTCTTTCACAGCTTCCTCGGTCACTCCACCTCCTTGCCTCATTGTTTACGGAATGTTTCTCCACATGGCCCTAGCTTAGCCAGCGGCGAGGAACCGTATCTCTGTCGCCTTGAGGACCACATCTGTATTGCCTCGCCTTCAAGTTCCTCTCACAGCAGATGAAATGCGCTCTCAGCTCTGCTCCATCAACGTAAACATTCAGTATGAAAAGAATGAGGGGGCCAATAATGAATCGTTCATTGTTCTTTTACGGCTGTGGTTAGTTCCTTCTCTCGAAGTATCTTGAGCAGTTCGTTTTCTTGAGTCCAAGTGAATTGTGATTTTTGTTTCGGGTTTGTCTTGCGAGAGGTTTTTCTCAACCTGTATTTATTGAAATATTCAGTTCAATGGCATCGCATAGGAAAGACAGTGCTTTGCGCGAGGAAGAAATTTTGTTAGATCTGTGCGCCGATGATTTATCAGATGTGCCATTACAGTGTGAAGAAGATAGTGACGAGAGTGGAAGTGATTCCGATATTGTAGTGAAGGTCAGAAATAGAAAATCCACTCCTCTCTTGATGAGTGAAAGTGACTCGGATAGGAGCGCAAATGAAGACAATACTTCACCAGGAATCTCCACTATATGGGAAAAAAAAGATTCTGAGAGGAATTTAGAGCAATTTTTGGGCCATCCTGGAGTAAAACGTGTACCAGAAAATTCTACCAGTATCCTTGATGTAGTCCCATTGTTTATTGCCGATGACTTGTTCGAAATGATGTGCATTCAATCAATTCTATATTATCGTCAAAACCAACATAGATACAAAAATTCACCAAAAGCAGGAAAGTGGTCTGACATAACCATTACGGAAATGAAAAAAATTCTTTGCTATTTTGATTCTCATGGGGCAGGTGAGGAAAGATTCACTGAAGGATTATAGGAGCACTAATCCTTTTATAGCAACGAACATATTTAGAGAATTGCTGACGAGAAACAGATTTGAACAGATTTGGAAAGCGTGGCACATTAGTAATAATGAGAAAATTTTGGACGCGACAGACAGACTATACAAAATAAGACCGTTCTTGGAATACTTCATTGAAAAATTTCAAAATGCATACAAACCAAAGCAGGAGCTTTCTCTTGATGAAGCAATGATTCCATGGAGAGGATGATTAAAAATTAAGACCTATAATCCAGCCAAAATCATAAAGTATGGCTTACTAGTTCGTATGGTTTGTGAAAGTGATTCTGGCTACATCAGTAATTTAGAAATATATTCGGCCGAGGGGAAAAAATTAGAACAAACCATCCTTTCTCTTTTGAAGCCTCATCTCAATCTTTGGCCTCACGTATATCAAGACAATTATTACAACAGCGTAAAGATAGCAGAACTGCTCTTTGATAATAAAATTAGAGAAGATGCAAGACCAAATAGAGGGCTCCCTGCCACATTGAAGAGTGAGGCGAAAACATTGAAAAAAGGACAATGCACGTTTTCTCGTAAAGATGAAGTGTTACTTGTGCTGTGGAAAGACAAAAGAGAGGTGAGGATGATTAGCACTATTCACAGCGCTAAGCTTGGTAATACAAAGCTGAAAGATAGGATCACAGGACTTCCAATCAAAAACCCTTACTGTATTTTGTAATACAATGAGTGTATGAAAGGCGTAGACAGAGCGGATATGTATTTATCGTATTATACAATCATGAGAAAAACAATGAAATGGTCGAAGAAAGTAGTCCTGTGGCTAATAAACTGGGCCCTTTTTAACGCTTTTAGAGTTTATAAAACTCTCAATGAATCAAATAGCATTCGATTCAAAGGCTTTCTGCTCCACACATCCAAAGACTGGGCAGCGAGTAGAGAGGAGCCAGATGAGCCATTCTCGGACGAGGACAGAGATAAGCCGACGGAGCGTGCTCCTTCGAGGGATCACCCACATCGTCTCTCGAGAGACCTTCGTAAACATCATCTCGACCCTATCGTGGGAAAGGGGAAGAAGAAATACCACACCCGAAGATGCAAAGTGTGTGCTTACAGAAAAATTAGGAAGGAGACGAGGTATGTCTGCTCAACTTGCGGTGTTCCACTCCACAAGGGAAAATGTTTAATGGAGTATCACACAAAGAGGAAATACTGAGACTTTCTGTGAGTATTATTTTCCAAATTCCTTTAAAAAATATTCATTTTTAAATAAGTTACAGCATTTTTACTGATGCAATGCATTTCCAAACAGTGAGGTTTAAAAATCCGCCGGAACGGAGGGTTAAAAGGCGGTTAAATACCCCGGTACGCAACGTGTTATGTATCGCTTGAGGATGAATTAAACTATAGTATGCACCATTTTGCTTTGGAAAGTTGAATTTCAAAATACTGAGTCATTCCGTGTGTAGCTTAGTCCTGGGCTTTACGAAAGTAAAACAAGGTAGTGTCGTTTGTTAGAAGACCTATCGCGGAGATTGGTTGAGCTCTAGCATGTCCACCCAATGGTTCCGGATTCGAATCTGTGGCATGGATGCTGTATTAGTCTGATATTTTAGTGCGATGTAGTAGGAGCACCTAAAATCGAACTCTACTGCAGCTCGTCCGGTGAAGACAACTCCTGTGATGATGCCCTCCCCAATTTTATGTTCTCCTCACGGAGAGCGTGAAGCTTTCTCGGCTCATTTAGCCTCCCATCCTCTACTCATATGCCTTATAATTCTCCCGCTTCCGTCCCGTTCTCTTTCCTACCGTTTGTCCCCTCTCCCTTTCGTTTTCTCTTCCTTCTCCACCCCCATAGCCACTTCCCCTGACATCTCCGCCCCCGCACTTTTCCTTCTCCCCCGTCGTCCACTCCTGCCGCCGCGAGCTTATCGATTCCTTGCATATGTGGGATGTCCTCCTCCTCCCCACTACAAGACGTGCCACCCCTACCCTCCCGAGTGCGTCGCCGTGGAGGAAGGGTTACTCTTTTCACCTCGAGTCAGCTAATAACCGCCTTCCTTCTTAATTATGCTCATCTTTGAAGTGCGTCTTGCTTCGCTTCGCTAAGGATGTGCCCTGCGGCTGGTTTCCCCTGCCCTTTGTTTTCCGTTAGGAGCTCGTCGGAGGTAACCAGTTATCCACAACCCGTTCAGCCTGGTCGCATCAGTTGCGATCTCCTCCTTACCTTTCCGGCGCCTAGCGCATTCAAGGAAAGTGACACTTTTTTATATGATTTCCCCACGAGACAATCGTTTCATTTGTTTACTCTTTATCTAAATCGAATGAAGGCATATTGGAGGTATTCATGTGCCTGACTTATATAGGTAATATTAGACTTGTCTTGTAGGCATTCCAACGGGTAAGGTCATTTCCTGCCGTCTAATCTGAGCTCTTAAATATGTATAATACAAGCACAAATCCATACCCGAGGCGGGATTCGAACTCGTAACCCATGGTTGCTAGGCCAGTATGTTGCCGACCTGGCTTTCGTAACGGGCCTCACTTTGGTTTTTAAAATGATTATTATTCCTACTTTTGTGGATTCTATAAAAATTATTAAAACTCGGTCTTTTTTCTAAGGGATAACGGAATTTCAGTTGCGACCCAGGTTTTTTTTCGCAAAAATGCCAACAAAATTTACTAAAATTTTATGCTCTAATTTCCTTTTTAATAGACAACCTAGGCATTTTCTTTTGACTGCTGAACGTAGTGAATGATATTCAGTAACATATCACCACAATATACACTAAACATTTCATTCATTTCCTACTGGAACCGTGTTTCTCCGTTATCAGGTTTTTTGCGAAATCCGAAAATATTTTGATTAAAAATGTCAAATTTAGGAATAATTACGGTAAAAATTAATGAGGAGTAGGTGGCCATTGCGTCTTATTAAGTTATTTCCGCTTGATGATGTTAATATATAATTGAAAAATAATAAGTTAACTTTATAATTTTCCTAGATTACTGTCATTTTTTCCTGCATTTTATTTAAGCGGATTGTAAAGTTTGCTTATTTAATATAAATTACTCTTCGTCCGTGTACTTCATGAAAGTCTTTCCAGTTTATTTTTATCCAATCTGTCATTTGTTAAATTCTGTTCTGGAAGTATATACCTGCATTGCCGATGAACTCCGTCTTCATTGTATTGTCTATTTCGGCAAGAGTGAGGCGTTTAATTGTATATTTTTATGCCAATAAATATATTCCCTTTGCATTGTATTGTATCCGCGATCATAATCTATCATATCCGTCATTTTTGTAAGAGAGTAATTCCATTTATCTTTCTAGATGCAGCTAATGCCCTACCTTTTAGGGAGCCTCGCCGAGAATCTATCCTTATGACATAATGACTTGAGTTACTATTTCACTGATACTTTCGGGTGGATGGCCCTTTTAAATCCAGTCGTCGTACTCGTCAGTTTACTTTACGATTCAATTTAATCAGGAGAAATGAATTTCATATGCTATAAGCGTTTTTCGACTACAAAACTACTTATGGTATAGGTTAGAGGAGTACGTTACCCCAATTCCTATTTCCATTGTTTCTGTTCCCTTCATGTGCAATCATCATGAATGTCGATTCAAATGATGTAACCATATCATCCTTGCCTAATCGCTTTTTCTGTGATCCTTTCCGCAGTCACTTATGTTCAAGCGATTCGTCTTAATGAGAAGATACTCCTAATCTTACGATTAGTAGAGCGAACTTTCTCTGAATGCCATATCAATTTCCTAAAGTCAGGATATTCTACTGTGCGATAGTAGGTGAAAACTTTGCAAAAATTTACATTGCGTGCAAGTTTAATGGGATCAGGTATTTTGAAGGGTTGTAACTCGATCAGAAGAGAATGTGATGGTATGATAATTGTTAGGTGAACCATTTGAAACAATGATGTGAGGTTGAAGAAGGTTCGAAAAGTGTATCACTATTGATCAGCCACTCTCACCACTATTGATCAGCCGCGTTCGAGGATTTATCCTTTTCGGAAGAGAAATGTTCTTACGAATCTCTCGAAAGAACCTCTAGCTCGTCTAATTTTACAATATTATTCTATCGCTCACTTAGCCATTCATTGATAAAATTTGGGGTAACGATATAATTGAGCTATTTTATCCACCAATTTTAGTTCCTTTTTGCAAATTGGCCATAGTAGGATCTCTGCGTTGTTTCGGGTTTTCTTCTGCGTCAGTTGGCTAGTACACAACAGTAGCTGGCTGTTGTCTACTAGCCAACTGACGCGGAAGAAAACCCGAAACAATGCAGAGATCAAACCATCACCGCCGAAACCTTCGTTCTAACATGGCCATAGTAGGTTCGGATAGGAATAGGTCCTCATTCTTAAGGTGAATAATCATTTTCCCAATTCTCTTGTTCGTTTGGGAATGTGTTGACCAGCGAATTCTGTTGTTGCAGGAAAAAATCGTGTACTAATTCACTCCGTTTCGTGGGCAGGTTTGTGTGGCTGTGTACTCTTGATTCCTCATCCTTAGTGAGATTTTGAGATGGTATAAAACTCATGTATCAGTGAAAGATAGGAGGCGGTAAAAAATTGCGCCACCAGTCTAAGAGTGAAAATATTATTGTTTATAAATATGTACTCATGTAATTCGAGGTTATTTGGACATCGGTTATCTTATTATTGTACGCATAATTGCAGCAAATGAACTTTCGTTTGCCCCAGGGATATTTTGAAATAATTTCTCCACCGAAGTCGGAAGCCAATAAGTCCCTGTAAACTTAAGACATTTAGTGACTCCAACGCCCTACGCGTCGTTTTTAGCGCGTAGTGTGGGTTAGGCCTCACAAGCGACGAGGCCCTGGTTGTTGCTACCCCACTCTCGCGCATGCGTGTGTCCATTTTACTGCCTTCTAACTCCCCTGAAGATGCGTCCAACATAAATATCTTCTCTTCTCGTCGCAATTATCTCCCTGCAATTGCGAAAATCATTTTTCGCGGAGCGTGAATCGAGACTGCGTTTCTGGGGGTCGCATCGCATTTACCGCTGGTGTGCGCATTGTGATCGTTTTAAAGAGATCTGTGCCGGAAATGAAGGGGTGCGAGGGAGGGTCGAAAGCGGTTGCCATGGCGTAAAGGGAAAGTGTCCCAAAAGGGCGTGCCGTTCCACTCCCCTCTCCTCCCCCTCCCTAATACTTCCGCCGGCGTCCCCTTCGCACTGCAGTGAATTCGCACCAGGGGTGGTGGGGGCGTATTCTTCTCCCCCCCACCCCCGTTGCGAGGCAACCTCGACGCCGTTGGGTGAGGTCGTAGGGATGGATGCGCAGCCGCAGCCTCCCGAAAGATATGCGAAGGGGAGAGGTACCAGGGGTACATAAAAGAGAAAGTGAGTCCCTCGCTCCCTGCCTTATACCCCTGCACTCAGCCTTCCCCACCCCCGTTGGAGGACCCGAGACTGCCCTCTCCGGGCGGGGGCGTGCACCGTTGCAGGCTGCAGCGGCGTCGCAACCCTCTCACCCCCCACGTTCTCCGACCCGTGGCTCTATCCAGGGAAAGTGATGGGGGTGGGAAGTCTCTCTCTTCTTCCCTCCCTCTTTTCCGCAACCCTTTCAACCGTTTTATCGACTAAAACCACGGAGAGAGCGGTAGTTTACGGGTTGCGTTCACCGAAACCCGGGTGGCGGTTCTCCCAATGCCGATAAATGATAGTCGCCCAGCTGGGTAGCTCTTCTTTAAAACGCTAATGTCCCGTTAAGTGTCCTATTTTTTTCCTAGTAAAGGTTAGAAAGGTTAGAGTGCAAAACATGCTCGCACAGAAGTTTTTTCCAAACTTAAGTTTTTCTTCAGCTGTCTGTCAATGCCCTATCACGAATGCCTCTTTTGCGATGAGTATAAATCTTGCAGGTCTTGGTCATAGTTGTTGCTGTACATTTAATCGTTGTGTTGATTTTGTTCAAAATAGTTGATGATTATGGTCGATTTAATTCTTGTATGCTCGTTAAATTCTTTCAATGGCATGTTTTTATCTTTAGTCGATTAATGAGCAAAATAATATAAGTAATTAGGATATTAACGTAATGATTACAGGAATAATGCGAATTTTCCACCAACAAGAAAAGAAATTTATTCTTTAGATGCATTTTGATATTTTTACACCATTATAAAGTTGATAATGATTTAAAAAATTCGGAACGCGAATATGAATTGCATTTTTTTGTGAAAAATTTGCTATTTTATCCTTAGTCATGGATGAATCGAGCCCGAGACGATATCTTTTATGAACTGTATACTTAAGGGAAGTCAAAATAATGTGATTGCCGGTGGAACCGTTTAAAACCCGAGCGTGAAACTTGCAAATTGGAGATTTTCATAGATTTATTGTTCCGATATATATAATAGGCATGGGCAAGAAACGGAGGACAAGTGTATGAAATATTTAGTTGGCAGTAAAACACAATATAATATTGGTTTCTAAAGGGAAGAAAGTCCGTCAGAAATATGTTGGGAGGTAAAGATAATGTGTGTCCTAAGGAAAATGCTTTGGATCAGTAAACGGATCCTGTGATTAAGGAAGATTCTGCGAAAAAAAGATTTGGCGAACAAAAGTGTTGGATGTGTATACAAAATAAACGGGTTATTTTGGAGAGTGTTTGCAACTTTCCGGAGGAACTCTTGGAAGGGAAAGTGAACATATATGAGTGCCGAGGTAGTGATGCTATACATAATGAAATGGGCGATAGAATACTCGAAAGGGAATGAAATATAATGCATTCGGGATTATCGTGCGGGATTGAAATGCGAGTTCTTTCAGACCAACCCTACCAGTTTTTTTCACCTCCGGTGATGATAAATGTGCATTTGACTTCTTGCTAATTAACGTAATTTATACAAATGTCCAGCCGTCACTTTCGTTTTCCAGTTGGAAAGCAATCTCACGTAGGGGCTACGATATCAGATTATAAGTAATATAAGTTGTTTATTTTGACTTTTTAGCGTGCTACATATCACTACCCAAATTTGAGACCCACCTGAAGACTGAGTTAAGCCATAATAAGATAGCAGAAGTGGACACAAAGTATTATATTGATGGCAAATGATACACGTATGTTTCATATGTATCAGTATAGTAACTGCCGCTCTCATGCTGGTATAATGCAGGAAACCCTGAGGCTCTTGGATTTTAGGCTAATCTCAATGTACCTTTTACTGTATAGTTTCGAACATCCATCGAGACAAATACCGTTATCATCAACGGTCATCAATGCTAAGATTGGTTTGTCGCGGCTTTCCACTCGATTTTCCTTTAGACTAACCTCCTCCAACAGTTTAATGCAACCATTTACGTCTTTAAGTATATATCTCGTATGAGGTCTACCTTTGTCATTCTTACAATGCACATTTCCTTCGGCAACTATCTTCATGAGCCACCATGCATTAAAATATATCCGGTAAGGTCGCCACATCTTCGTTTTAATATTGACTTCCTTTTTTTCTTCTACTTTTCTTAGAACATTTTTCGGTTTTCACTCTGTCCGTACATTTAATTTTCTTTGTTATTCTAAAACTCCGTATTTCAAATGCTCATAGTATGCTCTATTTTGAGGATTTTACTGCCTATGGCTCCCTAACACAATGAGCACACTCCGATTGTATGTTCGAATGAAGTGTTTTCTTATCCCCAGGTTTGTGTTTCCTTCTGTGCGTAGTATTTTCTTCTGTTTGGTTTGCCTGTTCGCCTGGACTTATCGGCTGATAATTTCCTTCTTGCTTTGTGAATCGCTGGCTGTTTTGTTTTCCAAATGAAAAAACTCTTCCAGCTCTCCATTGTTAATATAGTGTAACAGAAACCGATCGAACATTCATCGAGAAACCGTTATCATCAACGGCTATCAATCGTATGATTCGCTTTCCACTCGATTTTCTTATCTCCAAGTTAGAATTAGAACCTTCTTTTCTTCTACTACGTACCGTAATCCTTGTTTTTTTTGTTCATTTTGAGTAAGATAAGCAACAGTGAAACGAAAATGCGTAGTAGAATAGCTAGTTTATGCCTCTCCAGCAACTTCTCTTGGGTAACTAGCGTCTTTTAAAGATTATCGTCTGACTCCGTCATCATCAAAACTCGTCCTGGCTACGCAAATTGCTTATGCTATCGGGTTTTCTTGCTGGCCGTAAAATATCTGTGACCCTGATTTTCGTCTCTCGTTTTATCTCTCATTTGCGCTTAGTGTTCGAGTGGACAGAATAGGGATTCCTGTATTATCAGTATCTCAGTTACAGATGACGTATATTTCAGAGGTTGCGTCTCTCATCTCGAGCAAATATGCCGCGGTGAGGATTATCGCCTCTCCTCGTATTATATTTCTGCATATCTAAGCACATTTTTTAGGAGTGAAGCAACTCTCGTTTTTGGATCTTCCGTGCAGTCTCTGCGTAATAGATTTTACTACCGATGCTACCACCGTCATGGTCATGAAGTACAATATTGATTGAGGCCGAAATTGGTGGCTTTGCTCCATATTGAAGAATAAATTATGGTTTTCCAAATGAAAAACAGTGGAATATTGCCAGTTGTCCGTACGAAGTGGGTTTACATCTATTGGGAATGCCTCGAGGACGTGTTTACCGCATGCAAATTTGAGATTTTATGACTCCATTCATGGTATTAACTTTTTCCTGCTTATCAAAAAGTGGAGTAACCTGCGAACTCTGTCTTTACTTTCATTGCATTACCAACTGTTACTGCCATCTCTCTCGTATTATGATGGTGGGTAAGTATATAGTAGTAAGCTAAATTTACCCACGTAACTGTCTCGTCACACTGCAGTTATTATGTAAATATTAGCATAAATGTTTGAATTTATTACCCGGGGAGAATTGAATTCTCCAAACCATAATATAAATTATGTTACAATCGGTCATAATTTACATAATCACAAATAGCGCCATTAAAAGTTTAACAGTATTTGCCGAAGTAGTAATTTTACAATTATCTTCGGAAACGTCCAAGACTGTAATTCGGGTGAAATTATTTTCGCGTAGCCATTAATGTGGCATTATTGTGTTATTACACTTATGCAGGCGGTAGGAAAGGAAAGGAAAATTTGACGTTGCATGTACTACCTCTCGCGTCCATGTCCAGGTTTCCGAAGATAATTGTAAAATTGCTACTTCGGCAAATAAAAGTGCTAACTTATCCAAAAAATAAAACGCTAAATAACTAAGTTTTTTTATCCCTCCTTAATTCCTTCAAATCGCACGCAAATCATGCCTCTATCGTTGAGTGTGCAATTCCGCGTATCTCTGTTGTGCTCTTGATACTCTGGTAACTGTTTTTACTGCGTACACTTGCAGGCAAATATTTCCTAGTTGCGTAAAAACTGGACGAATGAATTGAGTGGACGGTTCGGTAAACGTGCTGTCACGTCAGGCGTCTGATACAGAGAAGTGAGCTTAGGTCAGAGTACTGATCGCTCATCTGATTGGCTGTTAGAACCCCTGCAGACGACCACGTCATCCCTCCGGGGTGCAATCGATAGTTAAAACATGCCGCCAATGGCGCCTGTAAGTTGAAAGGTTGAGTACTGTAAAAAAAGGCTATCATCTGTGGGCGAGAATTTCTGCCAATTCAGCGATTTGGAAGAAGTTCCGCAGTAGGAAGGGGTCTATGGAGTTCATCCTTTCCCTTACTTACGCTTCGCCTTCAATCCATAAGCATTCTGTAGATAACATCTTCTCATATTCAATACAATGACGCTACATTTTATCAGAAACTATGTTGAAAGCTTGTTATGCTCGCATGGTTTTGAAACCGCCATGAAGTGCTTATAATCTGTTTGGATTTTCAATACGCTATAAATTAAATCTTAAAATTGTCCTCCGGTGACAAATATTTCCCTCGCGTCATAGGTCTTCCTTATTTTTCCTGCGAAGGTAATAATTACTTCTCTCATAATGGCGGCAGCATCCTCCCTCCTATGCTCTTGACCATATATGTTTTATGTTGATCATTTTATACCGAGTAAGTTTATTTCTTATTTATTTCTCCAATAAAATAAATACAATCGTCAGAAATTTAACATTCATTCCAAACTAGATCCGAACATGAAGAGATATTGTCAAAGTTCTGTCACAAAATAATTCCAAAAATACAGCAATAATGCACTAGGCATCCTAGTGGAGGAAGCATTTTAAAAAGTGCTCAATTTATGGGATAGTAGTCTTGAGATGTTGTTGTTGTTGAATGTTGAAGGTTCTCCAGCGGTCTATATTGCACCGTATAACGTAAGATATTAATCGTAGGACAAGCACAACATCCAAGCCCTGGGCGGCATTGGAGCCCGCGTAATTTGGGTGGCCATGTAAACGCGTACGGCCGGAGTGCCACCGAGGAGCTTAGTTAAAATGCATACTTTGTGTTGCATGGTGTACATTGGTTGTTCTTCCATTTAAGCGATTCTTATATAAGAACCATGACCTTATAGTTTTCTCCAATAGATTAGTTTCCTATTTTTTTTACTTGCCTTAAACAAAAGTTATTAACTCCTGCCGTGCGTATTGGAAGTCATTCGACTTCAAAATCACGTGAAGTATTTTTCATAAGTAATTAAAATGTGAAAATTGTCAACGGCGTGAAAACGCTTCGGCAAACTATTTCATGCCTGTCAATTCAACGCGTAATGTTGTGGGTATCTACATTTCCCTCTCCTCGCCGCTAGGTAGTGAACGCCGCTAAGCTCAGATCATGAGCATTGTATACAGTGTTCTTGGCTCAGACGATGAACTTCGTGAAAGTACAAACAAATCTTAGGAACATTTATTCAGTTAATTTATTAATGTTTATTTCTTTTATAATTATTTATTTACTTAGTACATTTAATGGCAGTTATTATTTTACAGCGCATGGTATGTCTTGTTATGTTAGTCTTCTACGTACAAGCGTATGTACATGCAAGCGTTTCCCACGAAGAGCAGCCGGACTCCCCGGTATCGGAAGACCACTTGGAGGGAACGTAGGAAGCTAGAATTCGGGTATTGGGTTGTTGTAGCGGTTAAGAGTTGGCCTCTCACTCAGAGAATTTGAGAGGCCCGGGATCGAAACTCGGCAGCTATAGATTTTTTCTTCAGTTGAGTAGTACTCGAGTGCTTTGTGGAGAGGGTTCGCGTTCAGTACTCCGTCTATCGGAAGGGACGTTAAGCCGTGGTCCCCTTCGTGACGTTCGTTAAGAGCAGGCTAATACCGACACGGTCTTTTCCAGGAAGCTAATTTCCGTAATTTATTTTTGATATAAATCATAAAAGTACCTACCTGTAATCAGCGGGGTGGGGGCCGCGTGGTGAATGCTGTCCGATTGTGAAAATTGCATCTTCGTAAATATTGCTCTTAACGAAATAAAATATGCATTTGTGAAGAAGATATGTGAGGAGCATGTATCCGTAATTCTTCTTTCTCCATCATTTAACGGATTATAGCCCTTTTAATTCTTGATTAAAAACCTCATTTCGCGAGATGATGATGCCCCTGGCGTCTTCCAGTCTTATAGAATATTATTAGATCGTTTGATTTCGTTCATTAAAACCTTCTTCCTTACTTGGTATACTTCGTTCTTTTTTCCACTGGCTCTGTGCTTTATGTGTTTTAGATAGCTATGTGTATTTTGAAATGCTGATAGGTGCTACCACTTTCGTATTTCTCGACATTTCAAAGTACGTCTCAGCTGTCGTCATCTTGATACAGAATTCGCTTGAATTCACTGTATTGGTGGTAGGTGTCAAAAGTGCTGGCTTCTCCTCTTGGTGCCATGGTTGTAATCTTGGTGGATATGTTATTGAAATTCACATTGGGATGCCGTGTAGAGATCATTCCAAGTCTAGTGAAGTGCACTCCGTCCGTCGAATGGGACTTAAAACCAAGGGGTCCTTCGTTTCCGGGGTTTCTATCCCTTCACCCTTCCTCCTTTCCCTTTAATTTCCATCTTTAAATCTCATCTTCCTGTATGAGGTGCCATTAAGTGCGGAAAACACTTGAAAGCACTGATTAAATTATCTCGCACATTTCTGCTATATCATATGTAATCCATTACTTCAGCTACATGCCTGCGACATTTCTACGTAGTCGGTGCTATATTTTTTTACGCCTTAAATTTGTGGTAATAAGTAATTTTTCTGCTCTTATCCGACGACCAAGTCGTTCGAATCTGACTGTCTCGTCCCTGGACAGACCCTATAAGTCCCTCTGCTTTGACTGAAATTCTCTTACATGAGGTGCAGTATGAATCGAAGACGAGTGTAGTGATCCTTAACCATCTTTTAAGTTTTGCCTCTCGATTGAACCGTCCAGTCATCGACCCATTTTCTCCCCTCATCAAAAAGACCTCCCGTTCACTTGACCCCACCTCATCAGAGGATCTAGGGGTGGCGTGATCGCTGTGACACCGTAGGTCCTGTGGGGCGTTCAACCCCTTTTCCCCATACCCCTTCAACACGCTAACAAAATGAAGCCTCACACCCGCCTCTCGAGCTTTGCATGAATCCGCGATCGAGCTCCTTATTCTTGTACGTGTCGGCGCCGTCCCTTCGCCCCTCCCGCCCAGTTTTTTCCCCGTGTAGGTCAAGGTTTGAATGATAAAGCGTTGAAATCTGCATGCAATCGTGCTGCCACGCGGGAGGACATGCAGATCGGAAGAGAAGGGGTGACGCCGTCTCGGGTTTTAGTGAAATTGGAAGGAATGCAGTCCTCGAAAAATATTCTAGAAGAGTTCAACATTTGGCTTCATCTATTCAAATAATATAAAAAAGAAATAATCGGCGTGCAAATTCTTATTTTACGCAAACGATGCAACTGTGGTTCACAATGATTCTGGTGATCTCGATAGAAGCTGAGTATTCCTCTCTGGGCATGAAAATATATTTATTGTCTTCGAGATTGTACAGTAGGGCTTTTCTCCTGTCAATCCCTATATTTCATGCAACTATGGATTTGGGACTTCATTGAAGTGAAACGTTGTCTATTGTTATGAAATATTGCTCTTTAATTCCTATTTTTCATGTTTTTTAAACATTTAAACCACTGCATTTATAGGAGGGTTATTTTATTCTTGGTTAGAAGAATCAAAACCTTTTTATGTGTACTACAAACTGAGCTAGCCGTTACATGGTGATCCGAACTTCTTACAATTATCTTTTACCTCATCACAAACAGAAAGAATGACCAATAGTGATATAATTATTACGGGTCACATTCCATTATTAATTGTGTGAATTTCCATCATCCAGAAATCATTAAACATCGGTGTGTTCGAGTCTCTGTTAAAATTCATGAATGGGAATTATTTAGCATACAGGATGGACAACTACAATATGTATCTAATAAATTTGGTTATTTTGAATTTATACGTTAGCTTATGTCCCTAATTAGTCTTTAAGTCTTAATTATTTTTTCATAGTATAATTACATATTTGATTCCCATCTCTTTGTAAATTATAGGAGATATGATCCCTGAAGCATTTTAAATAGCAGTGTTAATAGTGGTCTGCAATCATTTTTTTGAACAAAATCTTAAATAAATGTAAGTGGTGTTAACTTAAGATCTCGCCAACTTGCCTTCAAGCTTACGGTAGAGTCCCAACGTTGAGCTCCCTGAGGGAGTTCCGCGTGGGAAATTTTCTGTTTCATTTACGTGACGTATCAAACTTGAATTCACCAATAAATGCGAGCTCTGTTCACCAATCTGCTACTTTCGATTGAATTCCAAATTACGAGACGTAAAAAGTGTGATACGCAAAAATTGTGATCTTTGAAAATTTTCACCATGGTAGGACATTTGGAGGTCAAGTAGGAGTGCTTGTGCCTTTGATGTATGGCTCATTCGCGGGTGTTGATGCGAAGACCCCTCTATTTCGCGGAAATTCGGTAGAGGAGCCCCACAGTGTGTTTCTCAGAATAGAAGAGGACGGCATAAAATTGGATGTATTCAGGGAGTGCCAACCTCGAATGTCTTGCCTTGTGCCCGCATTTAGAATCTAAATTTTAGATCTCGCTTTGACGCTGTATATCGTCCGAAGGCAAATTAACAGACATTCACCCGTAGTCCTTGTCGCCTCATGTCCTTGAAATTAAATTTTGCTCTTAGTATGACTGTGTTACCGTAGAGATAGTGAAGGAAATTGTTGTCAAGTAATTAAAACTGTCATCCTTAGTTTAAAGCGACGCAGGAGAATACGCTGGAGTATCCGAGTATAATTGTGTCCATTGCTACCTTCTACTCTTTACAGTTTTTGTGCTGGAGTCATTAATTAAATGCGGAGCTTAAGGGTGGGTGAAAAGTTATTTCTTCAGGCAAAATAACTTTTGGCTGAATCCTGTTTTCTCAAACTGGCGTGAGCTTGATATTCAATTAGTTGTCAATTTATATTAAATAGCTCCTCAAGCTTTAGAGTTAAACTTTACCTAATTTTAATCAAATGAACTTCAATGTAGTGACTAAATATTGTGTTTATTTTTCATCAGTGTCCCGCGCTTCTGAGTGGATTATAAATTTTCAAGATTCATGCCAATATTTAATAAATAATGAAGACTTAATAAGGTCACATGTAATACACGACAATACCGGTCCCTTGGCAGAACGAATTTACCTTGATGGGATGTTTCAAATCTTATTTTCAGTGTTAGGGTGGTATAGTTTGTTACATTTTTGCTTAATGACAGCACAGTAATCCTCGTTATTATAAAGAGATAAAATGCCAGATATATGTTAGAGAAAATTCCAGGTATGTCATGTAGGATTCAAGATGAGAGCAGTTATGAAAGGGTCAATTTTGCTCAACTCTGTTCAAGGGCGCCAGCATGGTTGAGGTGGAGGACCGGTGTGATAGCCTCCCCAAGTCCGCCGAAGCTCATAATTCAGGTGTGGGATGGGAGAAGCGGAGTTGAATCGATAAGTTAGCTGAGGGTCTTGTTTGGGATTTACATGTTTCTGCCTTCCTCTTCTTTATACAGCTGAGGATGCTTTCCAGGAAGGTGGTGCATTAACGAAGGCCGCATACGCGAAACTTTCATGTTAATGTGACAGATTAGCTGGTGCAAAATACGCAAGTCTTAAGACTTGCGTATTTTGCACCCTTTTCCAGTTAAGCGCGTGTGCAGCAACCTTAAATCAGGAGTACTGGTGTTTAGGTGTTCGAAGTTTATCCAATCATATCATTGAATTCGTGCGTGATAATACTAAGTGTTTTTTATGGATGTACTCGGTCGTTGTGGCTTAACAACCTCATCCCTCGCTCAGTTCTCGTCACTTGAAAGGTTAAGTGTGAAAATGAATGAATTGGAGTTTTTTTATGTCCAAAATGGACTTTAAATAAGAGTATTAAGCCCTGCGGCTCACAGGTTTCGACCCTCTCTACCTTGCGTATAATTTTGCTCGGTGGAAGGCTGACTTCCTTTGGGGCAAGGCCTTGAGTCACTGTAAGAGATCACGTATTATATACATCCTGCGCCTTTTTTTACGGTGCAACTTTTTCCTCCTTCGTAGGCATTTTGTTAAAATTTTAATATAATTACTGTTATTCTATCCCCATGAATTTTCTATTCCATTCAGTCTATTGATATCCTACCACACTTGCATCAGTAGGATAGACAACAACGAGAGAGAAACCTTCTGACCGAACGATACAAGAATACGTTTATCTCACGCACAATACACGAATACCACACAATATAACAATTATGGGCGTGAGAAGTTAGAGCAGCGTGTGACCAAGGTTAGAAACTCTATGAAATGCAGTGAGGAAGAAAGTGAAAGATAATTTTAAAGATGCATATTGTTGGGCCAAATTTTTAGTGTCGTGTGGTGTGTCCGAAATGCCTTCTCCGTCTTCTACGGATTCTCATCATCGATTGTCTTTTTTTCTATCATCCTTTCTTACAGTTCATCTTTTTTTTACTTCCTCTTAGCTGAAATAACCGTGTTTTTCCTATCTCATCCGTTCCCGTACCTGGTAGATCGCATTGTAGGCTCCTCTTGTTTTTATAGACGGAAAAAATTATCTGAGCCATGGGGCATTACGCCGTTTTTACTCCTCATTTTACGTAAAGATCTCCAATTCAAAATGTCTTCCCAAATACGCAGTGCGTATTATATTATGTTATCCTTTGTTATTTTTAAATTTATGTTTTTGTGTTCTTTTTTCCCGCCGTTTTCATGCTATTTTCCTGTTCCAGCTCATGTGGATGCTGTCATGCGTTCAAGGATTGCAATTCCTTCATTCCCCAAGCAGAGTCCCGGCAAGAAATGAAATCAGTGCCCGTGTCGTCCGAGTACACAAGCAAGCGATTTAGATGGAACGGAATAAAAAGCTGAAGTGATGGCGTTGAGTCCGACTCGAAGGATCCACTGTCTTGAAACGAGTAAAGGGTGGATTAGAGACGTGCGGGAAGAATTTCAAGTGGGAATAAACCCTTGGGTTGGTGACAAATTCGCAGAAACCCCCATGGCATATGAAAAGAGATCGGTCTCGGCAGTTGTAGACGAGGTAATCGATAAACGGGGAGAGGTGGGGATAGAGGGTGACAACCGGGGTTAGAGGGGAGGGGTAGGAAGTTGAAGGGGCGGTGGCCGGTTATTCCCCGTCGTCCACTCCTCCTCCAGCCTATATACCTCCTCCTCAGTCTCCCCAAATAAAATTGCAAATGCTATTCTCCTCATCATCGCGCGAGCGGTCAAGGTTACTTTTTACATCCCTCGCCATGTATCTATTTTCACTCCCCAAGCCCTCGGCTATCTCTTCTCTCTCTTCTTACCATAGCGTTTTCCACCGCCTCCACCTCCGCCCCTCTATCTCATGGATTGAACGGTATAAGAAAAACGGCAGGCCGAGTTGACGCTCCTCTTATGCGGCTTTTCCATCCATCTTCCTCGCTCTCCCCTTTGTTCCCGCGGCGTTTTTAGACGTGGAAAGTTCAGAAAGGGTTGGAGGGGTAAGATGATATGGGTGGGGGACTTAGGGGTTCTTGGCTTGGCTGAGGGAGGGTGTTGAAGGGTGGGGCTGGGGGTGACATCCGAATGACGGGGTTGGATATCTCGTGTCCTTCAGCAGGACGTTCTCCTTTGTTGCCGTCACCATAGCGACTGCATATTCCGTCTCTAGTCGAGTGCGTCATCAAACGCGCATCTTTTCCCAATAATTATTCCTTTGAGATTGATTGCATCACTGTCTGCTCTCTCATCTTCATTTCATCCCGCTCGGCCATTTCACGATTACTGCATACACCGGTCCCAAATGCTACCCAATTTGCAAATCGGACCCCTTCTGCCCTGTTTTCGCAATTGACCCTCCGGTTCTGTGAATCTTAGTGTTTTCCTGACGTTCTTCCTTGGTCCCTTTCGTGTACCCTTTTTTCTTCGCTTTCAGTGAAAATTTCAAAATTAATAAATTAATATCCATTTTGAAAATAAATTTTCAAAAACCGCACGCCTTTGTCTAAATGGAATTTCTATGCAAGGCTGTGTCGACGCCTTGCATAGACGCCTTGCACGCCTTTTTAAAATCATGTTTTATCCCCATACGCCCAAATGTTACCTTCGTTGTGATGCATGTACTAACGTCTTACTCGTTTCTCTGGCTTTTCTGTTGTCCTCATATTTCATATGGATGGGACGATTTTCGGCGATTTTGAGTGCTATTCAGTTTTCGTGAATATCATCAGTTCCCGAACGTTTTGCTATCATAAAGAAGTGTCGTAAGCAAAGAAGACGGATGTATACATTTATTCACCAAAAGTTGATTTATTAATAAATGGGTTGGTTTGTGGAAATAGCTACGTTTTAAGGCATACTACAGGAGTTCTATTGCTTATGGAAGAAAATAACATGTGTAGGTATTTTAAGAAATATTAACTCGCATCTGACCCAGGCGCCTTGCCAAAATCATGAATTCACGCTAAACTGGTGATGATTACCTAACGACTTGCTCATTTTATAACATTTACGGCTTTATTATCTTTTTTCTCCTTCCCGTATATCCGCACCCGCGAATCGTATACCCTTTCGCTTTCGTGTGATAGCATGAAAACCATTGTCTCTCGAGCTCTGTCGGCCTTCAATTTGGAAATTTGGTTTTGGTGCCGTAATATTTATTCAATGTAATTATATTGTGCCTTGTATGTCCATGATGTGAATAATCATGTCCAGTGGTGAACTCCGTGAAATGTGAGCTTAACCGTAACGAACTTTAAAAAATTTTACCTACTAAAAATGGCCGTTTTTCGATGAAATTTTCACAGGACAACCTGCCAATATGGCGTTTTACATATGAGAAAAAACATTTTGAAAAAAGTGAAAACTCACGTTTTTGCAGCGATTGGAACCCATGAGGTGAGTGTTCGCAGCGCCGCTATATTGGAATTTCCCCGCGTCGGCACCAGATGGCAAGTCGTATGTTGAGTGGCGTTTCTACAGTAAAGTTTCTGCAGTTCTCACCGATCGCTTGGTACACTCGGTACCATCGGAGGTGCGAAAAACGCGGGGAACATGAAAACAGCAGAGAAGCTGTTTTGAGACACCTCACAACCGATGGAACTGCACAAAAACATGAACGGGATGGGGGTTTTGAGACACCTCACAACCGATGAAAATGCACCAAACCATGAACGGGATGGGGGTTTTGGGACACCTCACAACCGATGTAACTGCAAGAAACTATGAACGGGATGGGGGTTTTGAGATACCTCACAAGCACGAGACAGAGCGACAATTCAACATTTACACATTCCAATATCGCGCCAGAATGCTGGCGTCCGCTGGTCATAGGGAAGAGGTGAAATGTTGCGGAACCCCTCTAGCGGTGGTCTCGGGAACAACGCAAGATGGCGTCGAAAAACATCGATTTTGAGGTGGAAAACGGTCAACTTCAGAGTGTAATATGTCATGAAATAATGGTATTGGTGCAGTAAGGGGTGGTTTAAACATAAATGTTCATCCTTCCTCTACGTAACACAGTTGGAATGAAAGCAGTTATATATATACCGTTCAAGCAAGATAAATGTTTGAAGTTCGTTACGGTTAAGCTCACATCTACCTTGAACTCCTGTATGTATGACATGTTGTATTGTAGTTCCTTTAAATACTTCACATTTATGAAAGAGTTTTGTTATAAAGCCATTTTCCCTCCGATGTTTTCTGAAATATTATTGATCTGAAGTTTATATGCTGAAATAATTGAAATGGTATCGTAGCGTGACTATTTCTATGCCGTGCATGATACATGCTCTCCTGTGATATCTTGCGACGTTCCTTTATGGTGTAATTTTGTCCAGTCTCGGCTGTAGCTAAAGATGGAATTATTTCATTGCTTTGCATCATCTTCTTCTCGCCGATCAATGGCGGCGATTCAATAGGCGGGAATATTTCATTAGGCCCATGAAGCGTCCACTCACTCTATCGGTGTTCTCTAATTCATTACTGCATTACTAAATCAAATGCTCTCTTGCAGTCACTATCAAATACGTGTGACTCATTCTGTAGTGGTATTGGCGTACATTCAGTAATTAGATATTATTCTTCTGTAGTTTTTAGTTAGTTTTATTATTCTTCTGTAGTTTTTATCGAATTCAAGTGATTTTCCGAGTTTTTAGAAGATTAATACCATTTTACCGCGTGGTCTCAATTTTTGTTGCACTGATTTTTATTCACATTGCGTCCCTAATGTGACACAATTCTTTAATTTTCCCGATTCAGATAATCAGGTCCAGCATGAAATATTTTTAAGTTTCATCTTGAAACCTTGCCGAGTTCTCCAGGTGAGGCCTTGCCAGAGCGAAATTTCTTCCAATACAATTTTTCGCCTTTGCACCTTCCGGTACCTCATTAGAAGAATCCTAGTTCCTGTAACGCAGTAGCGTAAATGTTTCTAACGAGATTCCTTCAAAGTAGGTTATATGCAGAAGTAAACCCATTTACCTTTCATTTTCACTCGATACGTCTATATCTAACTCGGCATCATTATAAATTTGGGATTAGATGCGGCATTTTTGCAAAAGTATATCACCTTATATATTTCTTAGATACCATCAGCCCTCAGCCTTGAAACCCAAAATTTATATTGATTAGATGGAGAGAAAGTTTCGCAGTCGCCTTCGTAATTATTTCTTCGTAAGGGGCCGCAATATCCGTTAAGCCGTGTCTAAATTCGCCAGTTAGCTGCCTAAATGTTGCTTGTTTGCATGTCGGTAGTGCATGCTTGGTGATCTTCACCCCCTCCCACACACTCTTGCGGTGGCTTGCAGGGTATCGTATAGATGTAGATACATGTCCCTTCGTAGGGAGGAAGCAATCTTGTATTGCGTCCGAATTTAGTAGTCTGATGATGTCGTTAGCAAAGTAAGCATAAAATAGATCCTTTTGAGACGCCATCTTCAGATGACGATCTCATAATGATCAACGCTTTTAAAAAATAGAAGAATGGTTGTTGTGGTAGCAAAATTGAAAAAAATTACGTTCGCGATATTTTTTGTTCATAATGCAGATGATTAAATACTTCATGTGTGAGTTTGATATTATTTCGTTTTCTTTCCTCCAGAAATATTGACATTAAAATGTTAAAAATCATAAAGGTATATTAAAGAGACAAATATAATGGATAACAAAAAAAAATAGTATACCGTTGCTATATTTTGCTAAGATATTCAATTAGGAGTGGAAAATGTTCAAAAATATACATTTTCATAAATCAGCGAGTTAAGTTACTCATATGATGAAGGATCTCAATTCACCCTGAAGACGATGGCGGACTTAGCCTTCGAAACGTTGGTGCCCAAAAACACTTGGACCCGGTTGGAAACCCGAGAACTCTTCTTACTCATATGATGTTTTTCCAAAAGAAATAAATATGAAGAACATAGGAAAATAGCAGACATGACTTGTTGAAATTAGTACGGCAGCTTCCTCCTGTGCTTGTATATTATTTGTAATAAAGTGCGTCCAATATTTAAAAAATAAATACCCTCATACCCGAATTGCTCCCCCAAACGTGCTACTACAGCAACAGATCCGTTCCTTACCATTTTATATTATGAACTAACTAGGGGTACTACATCATGTTTGGACGTAATCATAGCTTAGGATGAGCACTTGCGCACTTTCAAGAAAAATGTATTTAATTATAATCGGCAAAGCATTATATTACTTGAATCAACGGAGTGAAAGGTGATTGCTGTCTGGTATGCGTGAAAAGGTATGCGCTGTAATATTAGACGTATGCGAAAATTTGAAATTTCTGACCGCTACAGGGAGTAATTGAGCAAATAATAATCTAATAAAAATCTCTGTCTGTGCTCGAGCTTAAGCCAAAGCGTGGAATGTGCTGGTAAAATATTTTTAATACAAAACAGAATTTATCTGGTGAGCATCTGTTTAACTTCAAAACTTAGTAGTAGAACGAAAGTGCTTCAAAAATGACCGATGGTAAAGAATCTCGATTCAGGTTATTGCTACTCATTTGTTACAAAGTATTTTTCAAACGTTTCAAAGTTTTATTACACCTTAGGTTGCGACACTGTATTTTTCGTCCGAATTCATGCACCCTTTAGTCATCGAGGAATGCTGTCACCTTCCATGTCTAATGACACGTAACTAATTCCTAATGCCTAATGAACTCAGACACAGCTTAAATAACCACATCAACGCCTTCCGTCGAATTGAATTCGTTTTGAACCGTCTTTGGCCGCTTCCTCGATCTCTTCCCTTGGCGGAGGAATACATATTGGCGCGTGATTTAACGGACGAAGGACGAATAGAATATAAATTTCGATACGAAGAAAGCGGTTCTTCTAGAGATCCATCGTCATTTGTGCCCCCCCTCCTCTGTCACTTGCCCCTGCTCATTGGGGTGAGGCGAACACTGGCACTAATTGCCCTCGTAGGATAGATTGGATGGGGGGGGGGTTTACGGGGGGGTGGGAGTCGAGTGTACCGAATTGGGGCGGCGGCAACGGTGGCAAGCACATGATAATAATGGTGAGGCCTTGAAGAGGAATTGAGTGGGCTATTCCAGCAGTGCCATTTTGGCGCATGGAGTGGTTGCCGTGCTGTGGGTACTAAACCGGGCAACCTCCCCCGCTCTTCACTGTCCGCGTCTGAAATAGGGTGGGTCTCCGTGTGTCGGAGGAAGGAAAGGGAATTTCTCTTTCCTCCTTCGTTCCTCCCCTCTTTTCTATTTCTCGCCGAGGGTTCACGCCCATCTTCGGGATGTGCTTGAAGTGTGTGGGGCTGTTCTAATCTGTTCTGAAGCTGTTCTAATAAAAAAAAAATGCCAGGTGCCCTGGACTTCCTGTAACACCCTCTTTTGGGCGGTCATACTCATTTGGTGTCTCTAAACTAGTGAGACCGTGTGCATTGCTGTCTTATTGTTCTGTCTTCCATTTAGTTTATGTGAGCCACGATCGCTTGTTAGGTTTCATCGTCATAGATTTTTTCCGTTGGGAAGAACACCTGAGGACTTTTCTGGAGCGGTTTGGAATTGGTGTCAATTTTGAGGAAGTCCCTTGCCTCTTGTCCCGCTGTATTTTTTTCAGAAATGTTGAAAATGAGAAGATGCTTGTCTTCGGCGTATCCTGTCGCGTTTTTCATTTTTTTATACAATAGTTTTACGTTCATTGAAGTTAGTGCTTGCGAAGGATTTCTCGGACTCGAAGAAGCCTGCTGCAACGTAGGCGAAACTTTAGTTTGATAAAATAGAAAATGCGGCCGTACATCTTCAAGTTACTAGAACGATATTTTTAGATCTTAAAAAGGCATTCGGTATAGTTCTTCATAATAAATTAGTCTTGTAATAAGAGAGTAAAGTATAATTAAAGACGTTGTATATTGGATAACAGAATTCTTAAGTGGGCAAGAGTAGAGGGTGGTTATAGATGGTATCATGTCGGACACAACCAAAGTCACATCTGGAGTTTCCCAGGGTACCGTAATAGGTCCGTTTCTATTTATTTTATACGTAAACGATTTGGGTACAGTAGTTAATAGTAAGCTTAGACTTTTTACTGACGATGCGGTAGTGTACAGGGGTATATCAAAATCAGAAGATAAGGAATTGCTTACCAAGGATTTAGATGCAATTCAAGAGAGGGTCGAAAAATGGCAGTTAGAACTAAACCTTAAAAAGTTTGCAGCTACTAATTTTTGGAAGAGGTATAATTCGATAGAGCGATTCTGTATTATTAGTGACACGAAAATCGAAAGCGTTGAAACCATAAGGTATTTAGGTGTAACAATCACTTAAGATTTATCGTGGGGAAGGCACATCCGGGAAATATGCGGCCGAACCAAGAGGAAGCTAGGATTTATAAAAAGAGTACTTGGGAAATGTGATTAGAAGACAAAAGAGCGATGTTACTTTTCACTAGTTATGCCCCACCTTGAATATGTAGCCAGTGTATGGGATCCGAATGAAATAGATTTGATCAGAGAGCTAGACAGTATGCAGCGTAGAGTAGCTAGGTTTGTTAAAAGGTGTTACGATAGGCTTAGCAGTGTATCAGAATTAATAACAGACTTAGGTTGGACATTATTATTAGATCGTTTGTTAAGGTACGTATAAAATATCCTGCAGTAATTATAAACGGATAGCTTTACTGAAGATGTTAGATATACCTTTATTAAAAACCCCAGCGTAATATGCTATATTTGACCAGATAAATAAGATTAGAGAGATAGATTGTCGTACCGATAGATTTCAAATGTCATTCTTCCCCCTACTATGAGAGAACACAATAGGCAGCATAGCAAAGGGATAGGTAGGTGAAATATTGTAGAGTAGTCAGTAGTGCATGATGCATGTATTAACAACCAATCCCTTAATTATCATGTAGATTCTAACCATGTAGCTGCATGTGGCCCATATTATTAGCACGTTCCATGTAGTACCCTAGTTGCATGTCAACAGTGCATGTTTTGGTGATCTTCACCCTCTGCCACACACCCTCGCGGTGGCTTGCAGGGTATCGTGTAGATGCAGATAAAGAACTTGAAATTTATTGAAAAATTGTGAGTGGCATCCTGATTCGACAAAGGGTAAGTAAGAGCCGTAAAGTTATTCGCAAGAAATGTTTTGTACTTTCATCCTTGGTTCTTAAGAGGGTTTGTTTACAATCGCTTCTAGTTAAATTTTGCACCACTGATGAAGGATTCGTTGAAAAAACCCCCTAAATATACCCACAGCTGATTCTGCTAAAAAGGTGGGAAGGGGAAAGCGAGATCTAAGAAGCCCAACTCGGCAGTTGCCAGGCAGGCAGACGGCACGCAACCCCTCCCTCCTCGAATGCAGCCGCCGAGAACCTAAGAGGGGAGGAATATTCGAGCGGCGCAAAAAACTATCACTGCTTCCTTCCCCCCTCAGCTCCCCAGTCACTGTGCTTGACGAGAGAAGTTGCAAACGAGCGCCCCGAGTTTTCGAGAACAACGGTAGGGAAAGACTTTTTCAATCCCTCATTCGACATGGATCGCATCGGCACGAAAACTGAGAATAAATTCATCGTAATCAGTATCACCGACTTAACCCCTTCGGTTCTGAAAAATGCCTGGCCTATGAAGAAAAAAATTATTTTAAGCACACCTGGGACACTGAAGTTATATGTTGAAAAAAATGTATTACTATTATTTTTGTTGAAATATTCATAGTCCACATGTTTATTTGCACAAGTTTCTCCATTGATTTGACGTATTTTTTAAGCACAGTTTACTTTTTACTTTACTATATTTTCTGGGGATGTTTTTCCCATTTCTTTCCGCGTTCGCCTTTTGTTGTGCTTTCCATTGTTCATCTCAATGTTCTGAGTTTTACCGCAAGCAAAAACTACGTGATCCGTGAGTAGCGCGAGCAGTAAGGTCGTATGTTTGTGCCGATTAAAATGGCCGACCTTGGTTCATGAATTATGGTGATTATCACACCCTACCACACACCCTCGCGGTGGCTCGCAGGGTATTACTTAGATGTAGATATATGTGTACAGGTGTTATTTGAGAGATGGTAAAAAATTTGAAAAATCGCATGAATAATAATGAAGTACTTTAAGTATTAATATTCTGTACATGAACAGAAAAAAGTGCACCATGGGCATGTGATAAATAGATGAAATATTGTTAACTTTCTTTGTGGCCGCCATATTGGTTTCTGAAAAACGAAAGTTAAAAAAGGTGTATTCTAGTGTATGAAATAGCGCTGTCAATGCGGAAAATTGAAAATCAGGTTTGTTCACAGATGGATACATTATTACCGTATCTACTGGAAAAAGGTACCCTCTGAGGAACGTATAACTGGTTGTCCTCATATGTGGACAAGGGGACCGAAGAGGTTAATGCATTCGGCAATGGTGAGGCACAAGAACCCTACTTCACGATTAAATTTTGTGGATTGCAGGTGAAGATACTAGGACAACAACACAGTGCCGAACTTTCACTCGCCTGTATAAACATGAATCCATCCATTCCATTTTAAGTATACAAATAAACGAGGCGCTTGGATTGCTCACAAACATCACTGTATACAGGACGTGGATTTGACCGAATTCTCTTAAAACGCGTGGAAAAAGTTCAAAAAAGTAAACTTAAAGTGAAAGAGATAAAAGAATGACGTGGGGAGCATCGAAACAAGTTTTAACACGAAAGATAAATTTTGAAAAAATCTTCTACAAAAGTTCGTGAACGAATGTGAATTATTTGATCTGGTCGATAAAATGACTCGATGTCAAAATATTAACGGTATTGCATTGATTTCATTTTTAGAGATTTAAGTTCGTTTGTAAATAAATTAATATATATATCAACAATATGGCGTGCCTTATATCTTGGAACATGTGTACCTTGATCTCTGAGGAATATAAAAATTATAATAATTATTATTCGGTCTCGATCACACTTCCCAGGCCGAAACTAACATACCAGAAACGAACAAACACCCCTGGGTCGTATCTACGGTGTCTTTGTCTATTCGGCCGTGAAGCTGGTTGGGTTGAGACCACGCCCGCAACTGATCTACATCAATGCGATACCCTGCAAGCCACCGCGAGGGTGTGTGGCAGGGGGTGAAGATCACCAAGAATGCACTATGGACATGCAAACAAGCTACTAAATGGAAACATGCTACATAATAGGGTCTCATGCGACTAGATGGTTAGTATCTGCTGTCCTCTTTCCTTAATCCTCTTCTTACCATCCTTGTTATAAACCACCAACAATTACTATTGCGTAACAAAATGCCATTAATTTCGGGACCGACGCTCACGAACGGCGACTTGAGATCGCAGCGCAACTCTTCCATTTCCAACCTTGAATGGAATAACTAATCGAGAATCCTCGCTCGACTTCTGCCAGATTTCCTAAATATATTTCCGAATCCCTCTCATTTTTACTTGTTACACCTCAGGAAAAGCGTAAAAGCCAAAATGATTTTTCTTTTGACCAATGCAGCACGGAAACTATATCTAGTACGTATTCAGAATTGTTTAAAGCAGAGAAATGAATAAATTCTAGAGGTCGAATTACCGTTGTCTTCCAAGTATGGATGCGGCCTACATGTACCTATTCAAGTCTCTCACTAATTTTTCCTTGAATTTGGTGGCCACTCAATGATCCGTAGCAATAAATTAGGAGTAACTGAGACGAAAGATGAATGTAAGATTACCTGCAACTATAACACTGTTATAACCGAAGTTCACACCAACCAAATTGTGACGAAACTAACGATTTCTTCCACTTGAAATGTTTGTTTCATTTATCGTCATCGGTAAACATCTAGGATTGGTTTGACGCAGCCCTCCACTCGATTCTTCTATCGGCCAACCATTCATATTGACGCTACTCCTCTCTTTTACATATTTCACAACTTGCTCCATATACCTCATACGAGGCCTGCCTTTTGTATTCTTCCCGTTCACTTTTCCCTCGACGATTGTCGTCATTAGGCCATCGTGTCTTAAGATGTGGCCTATTAAGTTGTCTCGTCTTCTTTTGAGTAGTTAGTTTCATTATCAACCCATAACATAAATATTGCATAAGCAGGGATCTGGCACATAACACCTTAATAAATTATCTTGAGCTATTACGCATGTTTATTCAAAATGATTCTTAAATGACTCAGCAAACTGAACCGAAACTACAGTTGATATGACCCTAAGTTATAGAATGACAGAGAAGAGTGGACAGGTTGATTCCATTCTATCAAGACCAGAAAATCTAGCCCCATTGTGTCAGATCCTTTGTCTGATAATTTATCTGATCCAGAAGTTTGTATCATTCTCAAAGGTAGGGGTGGTATCATATTATGATAGCTAATAAACGTAGCATATCTCATTTTCTATGAATATCTATCATAATGAAAAAATATGGTTTGTACATACTATGGTCTGCAAAATAGCTCGATTCCATCTGCCGATTCTCGAAAACCAATTCTCATCATTTAAAGATCCTAACCATAAAAAATCCCACGACAGATACAGCCTTGTTTCTTGTAACAATTTTGTTCCTTGATACGTCAGTTAACCGGCATGGAACGCAAAGGAACCCAAGGAAAGGACGTATTTCATCCACAGGAAAAAAGTAGAGTAATGGTAGTGGGTCACTACAAAGACTTGCGAAAATTATCCAACATCACGGGAAGAAGGAAGGGTGAATATCTTGGGTTAATTCAACGCTGACGCAACCGCGCGCCGCGACAAGGCAGGGCCACTCCACATGACGCAACTTATATTCAATTACCAAATGAAGAACAGAGCTGTTGAATGGCTTTGCGTTCCACCTTATAAGAGAGCCACATCGGCGCCCACGACCAACAAAGGAATCGAATTCACCATCACGTAGGATTGCCTAAATTTGCTTAGCTGCAGTTTTGTCTATTCCGTACGATGAATCAGATAAATTTATTATGATATGTTTTTACTAATATTTTTAACTGGTGCTCTATTCAGTGACATGAAATTGTTATTTCGGGCATTTGTTCTCTGAAGGTGTTCGGCGGGCTGTGTTGTGTGACGATGAGCTGAATACGCTTTAGAAGAAGGTGTTTAAAGAATTGGCTTTTTTTCTAAACTGTTCTCGACTCTTATTTATTTATTTTTTTATTTATTTTTTTATTTAAAAACATTTTTCACATACAGCCATGACGCCAATTTACAGTGAAAAATATAACAAGACATGAATGAGACAAAAAACAATAACAATATAAAAACTAATGAAGAATAAACCAGAAGAGGGAGGAAAACATTCATTTAGCTGACAGATGGGACAAAGCTTGTATGGAGAAATTATTGCATGACAAGTAAAAAGGATCTATGGAGGGAGGGAGTGAGTTTAGAAGGGAGGAGAGGCGGTATAAAAGTGAGCGCTTGGTTAGTGAGATCCTGGGAATAGGTAGATGGAGTAGGGAGCGCGAGCGGGTGGAACGAGTAGGTATTCTAAAATTCAACAGAGAAAGGAGTTCCGGGCAGTCAGAGGTCGAGTTTAAGGTATTATGAAGTAATTTCAAATCCATTTTAAGTCTAAGGTTCTGCAGGTTAGATAAGGAGAGAGAAGACAGCACAGCATCAGAGGACATATTGCGTAAATGTGGGACTCTATGTCTGACTATTTTGGCAAAGAAGTGAGGGATGCATTCAAGGGATTTGAGATTAGTCGGGGCTGACATGGACCAGATAGGGGAGCAATATAAAACTATGGGAAGTACAAGAGTTGAAAAGTAGGAGTGTAGTGCAATGGGATCTTTAATTTCCGTGAAGCGATAAAGAAGGCCTAATAGGGACATCGCTTTCTTTTTTACGGTCTGAATGTGGTCGGAATAATTTAGTTTAGGGTCAGTAATAACACCCAAGTCTCTCATAGTCGTAGTTCTGCTTAAGGGAGATGAATTAATTCCTTTATCGCTTTTAAGTGTGTGCACTGTGGACCTATTTCCCTGAAACTCTCTCACGTATGACCAAAACGCTTTAGGATTGCAATTTAAATATTCTCTTAACATGTTGCTCTTGAAATATGATAACGCTTGCCGACATGATTTCGTTGCTGATGGTCTCGTATTTTTTATAGTTTTGAACTAACTCATTTCTTTCCGCTACCGGTAGATCCTGTCCTGCATTCTTCCTCCTGGCTTGGCATACCCTTTGTCGCTTTAGTGATTTCGTAACCTCCGCGTTATACCACCCCTGTATTATCACTTATCAAATTACTTAGTATGTATTTGTTAAGTGGTTTACGGGTGACCTCAAGAAATGCTCTCCACGAATTCTCTGTATCTAATCCTTTTCTGTGCTCACTAAATACATTAAACGATTCCCTTAATTCCTCTTCCATGCCGTCGTAATTATCCCTGCCAAATAAGTATACCTTCCTCCTTGGTTTATAAAGCTTTCTACTCCTAGAATAAATTTCGCATGCACTATTTTATGATCACTTATTTCGGTTATCATTTAGGAATCAATGTCTCACGGGGCTAAAAGTCATTTTGTGACTCATATGCTATGTTAAAGTGAAACTGCAGTGCGACGATTGATGATGTATGTACATGTTTTGCTACTGACCACACTGTCTCAGGAAGTTGCATTTTTTCCCCACCGGGGACAGAGTAATCGCAGAATCGCCAGGAAACTTAAAAAACATGCAGGTGCAATTGCTTCACGGTGATCAACCCGAAGATTGGTCTTGTTACAAGCGTTAGAAGTTCAGCGGCGTGTGGTGTTCACGTAAGGATATGGGGCTCAGTTCTCATCCATGTGCGGACTTGTTTCCCAAATATATACAGTACCCAGAAAACCATACAGCTTCGGTCACTAGCTCACCTACCAGGCCACTACGCCGTGTATGAGTGATTTATGGGGTATGTTTCGGTATTTTCCTCTTTATCCTGCCACCTTTTGTATTTTTTTTGGGAATTGTATATAAATCTTAGTTGTAAAAACTAGTGTGGAATCCTGACAGCCGCAATAAGTGAATAAATATCAATCGATGTTCGATGTGGGGGCTATTGTTGAGCAAGGTACGTTTATATATGACAGGGGTGTTTTAGCCGTGCAGGGATGTATGTAACAAGATATTTGAAGAAGAAAAAGGCGTAAACGCGTTACTGTTGGTGTGTGGTAGTTCTTCATCATCATTCAAAAGCCCTGAAGTTTGTTTGACGCCTCTTTTCAACGCTGTTCCTATTGGCTATTGACTAACCTCTTCATATTCCAACAATTCTTCTCATTAATACCCTTCACCACTTCTTCAATACGTGTATCTCATGCCAGGCCTTCCTTCTCCTTTCTTCCGATGCACTTTTCCCTTGACTATTATCTACACCAGGCTAACATGTCTCAAAATATGACCGATTACGTTGTCCAAATTTTTTTTATTAATTTTCAGCAGACTACCCTTATTCTTAGGACTTCTTCATTTGTCGCGCAGTCGATCTATTTCTGTGATGTTTTTAGAATCAATCAAGTTATTTTACCGGCACAGTCAGTTTTGTTTTCCTGAATGCAGTGTTTGGTCACTGAAATCTGAGTACTTAGAACATTAAAGAATTAATTACTTTTGTGATTATTTTAATCCATCAAAAACATCTGAAATCAATATATTCAACTTGATAATTATACAAAACTATCTAGCAATCACACAAATGATGGAGGCAGCGGTCTATACCTGCCCACCACCCACTCGAACATCGAACTTTGGTATCTACGCGATACCCAGAGGTAGGGCTGTGCGGTGCTGGAAATACTTCCTCTTTCTGGTTCTTGGTTCTGAAAATAACAGTTTGCGATGGCGGTGCACCGGTTCAGATCGAACCGGTGTTTTCTCCTGAACCGGAGTTTTCTCTTGAACCAACGTTATATACTAAAACGGTGTTTTCTACTGAACCATTTTTTTATGAAGCTTTTTCTACCTAACTTTTTTCCTCGCGAACCACGTTTTTTGTCTTCCTAAAAGTTTTTTATTTAACATGCTTTTTAAGACGTATTTTTCCCGCAAAGTCAATACTTCTTAATAACGCGGGTACGCTTTCCTCAACTGAACTATAAAAAGAGAATATTTGCGTGAGCCAACGGTTTTTATGCGAGGCCTGGGCGTACATAAAAATTGCCTTTTGTAATTTTTACGGCGCGCAGTGGGGCCGATTGCCTAAAATGTGGCCAAAATAGGAAAATCTTGTTATATGTCAACGAAAATCGCCGTGTATAGGTTTTTGTGGTTGCTGAAGCCGAATCTTAAGTTAGGTTTGCAAATTTTGTCCTTGAAACCAAGTTACGGCGTAGTGTGACTGTTGCGTGTAGACTACCCCGCAATACACACGGTTAGTTGTCACCAGAAATTGTAGTATTTTTTACTATCATGGAAATATAGTACTTATTGCTTAAGGAAATTGATAAAAAATGCCTGGTTCAGGTACTTATTGTTGATTTCGTAAGGTTTACTAATCGCTTTGGAACCAAAAAAATTTAAAAAAAAACGAGCCAAGTGGTCAAAAGAGGTACCCTCATTGAGTGTTTACAGAAAGGGCTATATATATGTTTCTGGGATTACTAACGCCGAATCTAATTTCAGTTACGTTAATAAAATATAATAATTTACAGCGATAAGTACATAAAATAGAACATAGGTAAACAGAGATTTATCAAGAATCTTCCCTAGAAGAATTATTATCACCTCGCAAGGTGCCTGATCATCGGATATGTTCATGACACATTAAGAATACATGTTAATTAATTTATTAATCAAATATCCCTACAAATTTATTAATATAGATTTAAATTTAAATACTGGTTATATATTATAATAACTACCGTTGTGAATATACTTGTTTGCATATAATTTTACTGATATCTATATACCATGCAAAGTTGCTATTTAGTACCTACATACATTTAAAAACTATGAAAGTGACATGTATCGCAAAACATGTTATTTGTTGTTAGAAATATTAGATGGGGTAGGTAACCCGCGCAACATTATAGCTAAAATAATGCATACATTTTCTTTAATTATGTTTTGCACTGCAAAAGAGCAGAATATTTATTCATCAATCGATAACTAAGATCTTTGGCTACAAATTGATGTAACTTATTTGGTGGGGCAATGCCCGGAAATACAAATTTTTGAATTTTTTCTTCAAAATTTTCGCGAAATATAGCTTTTCTTTGTATGTAAATACAAAATTACCTGTTGAATAAAATGATAGAAATTTGAATGAAAATAAGTATAACAACAATTGTAAAAATTATTCTTACTCGTCCATTGCTTGTTCAGACACATGTCCAATCACCCTTCACGGTCAGTCAAAATCGATCGCCCATTCCATGACTTTCTTGACATTTGTCTTTTATTCCACGGAATCATCACAGACACATTACATAAACACAATCACAGACACATTACATAAACACAGAATCATCGTCACTATCTAAATCGTCTCCTTCAGCAGATCGTGCCTCCAGCAAAGCAAGAACTTCGCTTCGCAACTGTCCATCTTTTTTAGGCGAAGATTTTCTGATGGATGAAATCCAGGGATCAGAGGAGGTTAGCATAATGTGGAGTAGATCTTCATTGGTCGATTTCTTTGAGGTTTTCCTGCGCCTTCTTTCTCGGAATCTGCGTAAGTCTTTATTTCTCGCCTCCTGTGCCTCTTCACTCAACATTCCGATAGGCAGAAGGGCAACAGCAATGGCGTCTGCTCCATGAATAAGTATTTGGTGGACAGCGGCTGGCATTGGGTACCACTTATAATGCTGCACGTACAATTTAGCACTTCAATGGCATATTCTTTTAAGGCTAAACAATTTATTGCGAAACCACAGGAAAGGATCCTCAAAATCACATCACATCTCGATATTAAATCTTCTCTAATTCCTGTGATGGATGATGACTGCGCATGGTTAGCAAAAAAACGACGGACGGTGTTTCCATCGTTTGTTTTGCCGGTCCCCTGTTTAACAACATCCACAAGAAGCCCCATCTCAGATTTAAATTTCCTCTGAATTTCTTGCGCGGGGCAAGAGCTTATTCACCCGTCTTACTCCACCTAAAATTATTATATCGCGGAAACTTTAATCCTCTCCCAATGGATGTTTAAATGCCTCAATTCGCTCTCCTTCTCAGTTGGTCTAAACTGGCCGTCTTGCTCTGCTATACTGAGGGCGATCTTTTGAGCCTTATATGATTCTGTTTCAGTTCGAAAAGGTTTATCTTCGACAAGGCACGCATCTCTCTCTTGTCCTTAACTCCTCTGAGATGAAACAGAACCTCATAATATCTGTCACAGCAACCACAAAATCCCGAAGACCTAATGAGCCTTTGGGATAGCATATTATTACCAGCTAAGTGCCGGAAGAAGATTCTGGAGTAAATTCGGAAGAGGGCTTGTTCACGGAGAGGTGATGATCCCTAGTTTCTTTAATGAATGAATGGGACACTTTGAGATACGAGAATAGAAGATAGAAACACCGCGCCTGCTATGGATTGTTTAGGCGGCCAAGGCGTCCTCTCTCTCACGCAAGATAGCCGAAAATGGGTGACCAGCATTGGCTTGCGAAGGGCCTTCTTTCGGTCACTCCACGCCTCCGCCTCCTCTAGGGGGCATATGTTTTTCTAAGAAAACAACCATTCCTATCTCTATCTCAGAGAGACATGTGGCGCAAAAAAAGAAAAAAATCTTTTAGCCCGCCTGTCTCTTTCTCATACCCCTTTGGAGTGAGGCGATGAGTGAAGGCTCCTTTGGTCATAAGACCTCCAGTTCTCTTGGCCTTTGAGGTCATGAGCGACAGGTTATTATGCACTCCGATCTAAATATGGTTCATTGCATCACGAAGTACCACGCGCCTTTGTAGGAGGAAGGGGCTAATGCACCACTTGCCCGTAGGATCGAATGAATTCGATTAATGTAATGCATGTTAGGTGAGGATTTTTTCACTGATTAGTAGGGAATGTTGATAAATACGCCAGCCATAAACGATAAGCTATGAACCCGAAAATATGTCTATTAGTCTTAAAAATCTATTTTTAACGGAAATTTAACGAAATTTCACGAAAAAGTTTCAAAATTTGAGGATTACATTTAGAGACGTAAACTTAGGAGCACTGCTGGTGTCACTTGGGAATGAAAAGCTGGGAATACTGGGTATTTAAATTCGCCGAGAAGTCAAGGAACGCCATGCGGCCGGTTCCGGACGACTTAGGAGGGAGAGGATTAAATTGTAATTACTCACCATGTTGCGCATAGTAGCAGCTGATTTCTAAATATATGACAGAATACACACAAAGGAATCATTTGCGCTTTGAAAATAGCTCCGACCTCGTCAGGCATTTTTTGAATATCAAGCCAGAAAACGCGAAATATTTTCGATGGTAACTCGTTTGATTGTCATCCTGTACAGAGTTTTCTATTGGTAATTTCCGTCTCAAAATTCGTGATAAAAACCTTAAGACATAACACTTTGTTGACATTGAATTTCATTGTTCTCATTCGTAGACAATTGCGCAATCGAGTCAGTGACATGAAAGAGGCAATCACGTCTCTAAGAAAAGTGGCACAAAATTGATTCACTTTCAATGGTCTCCAAAGGCGACAGTGGCATCATACAACCAAAAAAATCATACGTGTCAATGCCTAGGACATTTATTTACAAAATAAAACTAATTTCACCTCTAAATCGTTTATTTCATTTTTATGATTTTGGCCCCACTGTGCGGCGATGAAATTGACATTGTTGCTGAAGGAAGACATTGAAAAATTTCCACAGATATTTATTCACATAGCACAACGCGTTTCGTTGTTTAAACAACATATTAAGTTCCTTGATCACCCTGCTGCTGCCTGCAGTAATGCTGCTCTAACAACAAAACGCGTCGTGCTAAGGTACTAACTCATGCCTGGTGAACGAAAAGCTCTCTTGAGGTAGTGCGACTGGTGTCTGCATACGGACGAAACCTCCCCATTAAGATCTGATTTACGTGCTTCCAGAGAGTTGATGTGTGGAGAGGCTGATTGCTTTCATCTGTGGCTCAAATTTATCTGCCTTTCTTAGTAGACATTCCCTTTATCTTTCATCTTGGCAGCGATTATGGGGCGAGGAGCTGACTATGACGCCTTTTTTGAAACTTTTAAAAATTGGCAGCCCGCAAACCACCTAGAAATTTATGGCGACACATGGTGTCACATCATATTTTGCCTTAGGTAACCGTATTTTCCTTAAATTTACTATTATTCAAAACACTATTCATTTAAAAATATCTCAACCATCCTTTGGCATAAAATAAGTCTTGTAAAGAACTTACAATTTGTAGCATTAATCATCAACGTCCAAATGTTCAAATTTCATTTGCATTTGGAGCATCTTATGTACATACGATAATTCCCATCCATGTATGCATTGTGGACACGAATTTGGAAGCTGACGTATGCAGTTACATTATCCTCTCACCTCTTGCGTGTGGCAGAGGTATATAGGAACTTGAAACAATGCTCCTTCCTCCACGAATTCACCCAAAACCAACCGCGTTGGTTTTATAAAAATTGCTAGTACACAAACCTGAAGGATTATTAACTATTTCTTATTCGTTGTAGTCTTCTAAAAAGCAATATAAAAAAACGTGAAAAAACGATACATCCTGTTGAGTTATGTGTGTGACATTGCTTTACATGGGTGAGTACTCGCTCTGCACTCATGCGGCAGATTATTTATAAGACGACAGCCAGGCGGACAACTTATAGCACAGGAATGTTCACAGGCGTGGTCGTCAGCCTTCCTGGCTGCGAGCAGAGACGGCGGCGTGAAAGCCGAGCAGCGAACGATCATCGATGTTTCAGAACCTCTTCCCCGGTGCACCGGTTCAGAACCGACTCTTCGGTGCTTTATCTGAACCGGCTTGCCACACCGGTGCACCGCAGAACCGGTGCGCCGGAAAACCGCCCAGCCGTACCCAGCGGTCTTCCCGCCATACACACTCGTGGTGACTCGCAAGATATCGCGTAGATGTGGATACCTGAGTTCGATGTTTGACTATATGCTGCAATATTTTCTATAGTCTCTCGGTAACATCAGATGCCATACTTTCGATGCCATAGCGATGCAACGAAAGGCTTCTGGACACGCCCAACTAAACTTATATTTATTAATTTTCTGAAAACGAGGTTTATTTTTACTGAAACCACTGTTGGCTAAGGGAAAGAAACTGGCTCCTCTTATTGATGCCCGAATTTCACGCTCCACTGGGCTTAATTACATACAATAGTACATACATAGTAATGCGTGAGTTGCACCCTCACCAGTAGGATCTACCATCCGATTGACTCTTGTAGAGTTGGACGTGGATTGGCAAACGGGGAGAAGAGAGGTAGAAGACGAATTTACTATCTTCTATTGATCTCCACGTTTTTCTTGAAACTGTACGAGAAATGTTTCTAGGGAAATCTTTAATTTGTTTGATTGAAAGCTGTTTAAGTATAATGGTGAATTTATAAGGTGATTGCTAACTACATACTTTAAAGCCCCATCGATTTTCGTTTGTCATTTATTTTTTTTAGCTTACTGGCTTTGGTCTCTAAATAACTGCTTTTAGTGCACCTCCCAAGGTTATCCAGTAAATCTGGCGAAGGAGGCGGAAATAATTGCCGGAGAAACCGCGAGAACGTCCAATGTACCGTGGAATGAACGTCATATATTGTTGCGTAATGTGAAGAGATGTTGATGACATTATAAGGAACCTTGGTTTGTACTGTGGTAGTGGTGATGCAAGGAACCGTGATGGGGGGAAATATAATAAGTGACAAAATGAATGGCGAGATTCGACTGTGGGATTGACACGTGTCTCGTGACTGCATGCTTAATATTTTACTCGGGATGGTAGTATTGTGAATTTTGGTTTCATATAAGTAGTGATTAATCCGGGTAGTATTATTTTTGCATGTCTGCATGATAGTGTGTTCTCTCTTATTGATAATGTGTTGGTTCTCCCCCTACCAAGCACCCTTGCGATGGCTTGCAGGGTATTATGTAGATGTGGATTGGATAGCCAAAATGAAATGGAGAGTACATGCAAAGTATTTCCCTTATGTGAGGTATATGAGAGGTAAATCGCTGCAACTTATAGTGCGTAATAGACTTTGTGCAAGGAAAAATACTAGCGGTTTGGAACGTGGAGGGGACACAGGAGGGCATGCCTATTTGATTTCGATTGATTCCCGGCTCCGCAGTGACCCTAACCTTCCCCCATCAACTCTCCCTTTCTCTGCTAAGATGCGCATACTCTCCCCTGTGCCCCCTCTCCCTACCTTCCTCCTCCAGTTTTCCTGGCTTCCCCAAGCCGGGAACGGACCAACCCCCTTAGCAACCAACCGCCGCGGCCTTTATGGTGGGGAAAACCCCGTCCTCTCTCCCCCATTCGCACCCCCTATCGACCACCGTTACCCTGCTCTCCCCTTTACGCCGCTACCCAGAATTCTCTTGTTGCAAGATACCCGTTCCCACCGTCCCTTGGTTTCTCACTCGGCAGCCCCTTATACCTCTCCCCCACCCCCCTTATTGCTCGTGAAATGGTTCCCTACCCTTCCCGAACACCCGAGTATTTCCCCCTCCCGTTGCTTCTGGAAATTTCCAGCTTTCCATTTGCTATAGGTCTTTTCCTCTTGATGGCCATTGTAGATTATGCTCTTGCCTGAGTTTAGGTTCACCTTATCCGTACATTCTTGACTAATGGCGATAATCCCTTCCTTAATTTAGGTAACTTCCTTCTCTCACTGTTTCGTTAAATGGTGGGACTGTTCACATAATTATTTAGTTTTATGATCAAGAAATACCGAAACTGGGGACGCTACTACTTTCTCATTAGTGATGATCGCTGCATTGAAAGAGTGGAACATAATGTTAGTAATAGAGTGAATGTGTTGGACCATGAATTGATTCCGAAATCCGGTTGTCGAAGTGTTGTTCCTCGTGCAGTGCAGTAGTCGCCCGGAGAATATTACTTCGAGTTCATCTCTATCGCACTCTTGTCGGGAATCGTATTGGCAAAACATAACTAGCCGAGCAATGTGACTTTTGCATTGCGTACGTCTTAGCAGGAACATAATTTGCTTATATAATCCCTTTTTCGTTTTTTTAGTTCGGTAACGCTCAAGTATAACCAAAGTAATCCATTTAATCACTGAAGTACCTTACTTTGTGATATCTTAAAATGAAATTAAAGTGATGAAGATGTTGATGGAAGATGTAACGGAAATAACTAAGTGCCAAGAATTTGTGACTCCCATTAAACTGGTGGCCATACTGGTCAGCTTTCCGTCTCCCATTTCTTAGCAATTTTTTGTACGATGTTAAGTTGTCTGATGCAGTGTTTGACTATTTATGATAGTTTCGGGTGTATGCTATGTTTATGATCTGTATGATAGTTTTATGATCTTTATGATAGTTTCTTTGGCAAGTGAAGGAGACCTTGAAATGAAGGCTTTAAATACTCAAGCTTATTTTTCGTTGGTTGGTTGGTTATTTAGGGGAGGCGACCGACAGCTTAGGTCATTTGCGCTATATAGGATAGGTGGATAATTGGGTAATGGTAGGAGTTTTCAGGGAACGGAGAAAGGGTGGAGAGAAACCCGGCGTCGGCATTAAGCTACGTTTTCATGTGGCCGTTTTTGCGTTGCGTTGACGCTGCGTTGTGCGGCAGGAAAATACCCTGTTTTCATGTCACCGGAAGCGCCAGCAGCAACGCACCAAAGCATATGACGGTGGTAAACCGTGGTGTAGGTGATAATCCGTAGCGAAAGAATCACGTGACGAACAAATGACAGGCAGAATGCGTTGTTCCTCGCTCTGACGCAGCTGCGTCAACGCAGAAAAATGAAAGATAACCAACTTGGACGGCAACGCAGGCTTCGTTGGCGTGCTCGCTTCTGATTGGTGGCGCAGTGTGCGTCAACGCAAAAACGGCCACATGAAAACGTAGCTTTAGCCTACTCTTAAAGAAAGGCGCCAAGGGGACCACGGCTTAACGTCCCATCCGATGGACGGAGTACTGAACTTGAAATGCCCTCCACTAGACACTCAAGTGGGGACCGGTTTTCCACTGAAAAATCCGCCACTGCCGGGAATCGAACCCGGCCCCTCGGGATGGAGGCCAGTGCTCGAGCCACCACACCAACCTGATCCCCCCTTATTTTTCGTTTCCTGATAGAAGTCCCATGTGTCGTATGTAGGTATTTATAGGCCCATTATCTGTATTGGATTCCTAAAAAAATTCGCTGGGTGACTTTGAGTAAGTATTTGAGGGTGGAATTGAATCTGGTGTATTTCGACTTGAGAATTGTTCCTCATCATATCTTCCATTTTTTTCAAGTCACGGATATGAGCCGTATGTATGTCAATTATCCCGTTTTCAAGTCCAGTCATGTTATCGGTCCGGCGTACAGTGCAATAAACTGTGAACAATTTCATACGGCAACAACCGTCTTGAGCTCCCAACTTTCTCCGTTGGCGTGACGTCGAGGACACATATTAGTGATGTTTATGATCCAAGGAACCATTCGCTGATTAAATAGCAGTGTTATTTTTATCCAATAAGATTATCGATTGGTATCAATTAGTTTTCACAATTATTTATTTCTTCTTTTGTTGCTCACAATTAGGAAAAAAAATTGTGACTGTTTTGTGATGTATTGCTCCTTTTCGCCATGGTTAGTTATTCAGAGTAAAATTTAATTTCTTTGCCGATTATCATTTCGAGATATTTTTGGATGAGATGTAAATGAAGGCGTATTAGAAATAAAAACATTTTTGTGATGGATTATTAAATAATTGTCTTGCATCTTCTTTCATTTACATGCAATATAGGATGTGGAATGAACGAATGCTAGAAAAATATCTTCATTTTTCAGTATAAGGCCGGAATGCAACCACGTCTTGTTTAATACTTTTATAAATGAATTTTAAAATATCTGCCGAACTTACCTAGATTAGTTTACCGTTCAATTTATCGTATACGATTCTATAGAATTTTTTTCTCAGTGGCATATAACTCTCCGAAAGCTATCTCGATTGCCATTTTGAAGTTATTCACAGAGTCACTTTTGGTGGCCATCTAATGCCACTACAAATTGTGATTAATGGCTGGCATTGACGTCGAAAATAGGTATTCGAAGTGCTTAGTCACCTGCTGTCGATTTCTCTTTAGTTAGAACTTTTTTCGTGTGATGGACATTCGAAATTGTGAATGCATGGTTTGCGGCTGTGTACTGGTTCGCGAGTTCTTTTCTTCGTGGATTCGAACGCCTGCCTGGTAAGCTTATGACCGTGTAAGTAAAAATTCTAGTTAAATTAGAGGTTGGATTTAATGCAGGAATAAATTGACCCGGATCGAAATTACTTAGGAAATGGGTTACAGTTTGCAGGGAAGTCCATATTGCGAGAAGCTAACGAATGGATTGACTAATACGTGCTCCGCCGCTAAATTATTTGAAAGATTACTTGCTATCCATCGAGCCCGCCCTCTTCTAAACATTTATTACTGTGTCACCGAGAACGTCTCTTAAATTATTTCTTTATCGTGGCAAGGAGTATTATTTTCCATTCACTTTGTGTGAAGAATTTTTATTTTACTTTTAATTGTTTTTTAAACTCGTACTCGTTCATTCATGACCTAGCACATAAAAAATCTTCCTGAAAATATAGGTAAGGTGAAATGGGTGTGTGTTGACTTTGGAGATGATGTGTGTACTTAAGAGTCGGCAAAGTGAAAAAATATTGCCTTTCACTGTCTTGGGAGCTATCCCTTTCCATATTATTGTCTACTATGACTTCTGATTCCATTATCTAAAGTATTGTGTTTAATTTTTGATATTGAATTGAATTTTTATTTCCTGTGAAGTTCGTGTTTGAACAGTGTAATCAGAAAGCTCATTCTCATGGTAGTGCACTTGGAAGACTTCGTAGTATTATCTACATCTACATAATGTCTATACATAATACGTATACACCTACATAATAACCCACTTTTATGGTGGCTTGCAGATAATTATATTAGATGCAGAATAATCTGCAAGCCACCGCAAGGGTGTGTGGCTGGGGTGAACCATCACCAGACTCTGTTATAGGCATTATATTCTACCCTAAAATTAAAAAAAAGGTCTTGGATAGCATCTGCTATTTTTTCTATTCGGTTGAAGACTTCTTAAACATCAGCTACCTTTTGTAAAAATTCTTATGATAACCGTATAAGTAACGTGCTACGATTTCCTCGTCTTCCACATTTGTCCGGTTCTTAGAATATATTTCTTCACTGTGCTCTGGTTTTGTCCTTCAGCCAAAAATTAACCTCCCGCCGAGAATCGTATTTCCGTAAAGGAGGGAACTATACCGGCGTCAAACGGCATCTTAAGGTAACTTAATTATTCTAAATCTTACTTTATAAATGGTACACTGGGTATGTACATACATATTCCGTTTTTCAAGGTATTAGGTCGTTTTACCGACTGGTTCTTTCCGTATACACGTATGATTCCTAGGCCTAGTCCTTAATGATTAGATGCTTTCCTAGACATTTCACTGAGTCATTTTGCCAAGAGAAACCCTGCATGATACTGAACCTTATTTTTGTATTCAAGGCTAGCGTAATTACACGGGCGTTCTTAATATGTCTAACGTCATTGGCGAGCCTATCAGCTCCAAATTAACTTAAAATCATCTCTTTCAAAAAGATAATCTTATACTACATCTACATCTGCATCTACGTAATACCCTGCAAGCCACCATAAAGGTGTGTGGCAGGAGGTGAATTCTCACCAAACATGCACCACATGTCATGCATAAAATAGGATTAATATTAATATATTATTCTAAACTTCACTATTTAAAAATATAAAAATAGCAAAGTAAGCATGCAAAAACATGCTGTTAGTTGGGTTACCTTCAAGTCCTTATATCAACATGCAACTACCTATGCTATGGATTGATTCACTCGTATTGGAAATATTTACCGCTATTCATATCCCTAATTGTACGAGGAAAAAAGGACATTTTGAATCTGTCAGTTCGACAATCAATCTCTCTAATTTTGTAATCATGGTCCAGTCTACCATAGTAAGTTGGGGTTCGCAAAATATTTTTAACGTCATCACTGAAAATATTATCTTGGAATTTATTTAAGAGATTAAGCCTAAATTTCAACCTGCGATCGACAATGATTCCTATTTTAATTCATTTAATAACTGGTTACGCTAATATAATTATCGTACCGTCCCTTTACAAATGTTGAAACTTAAATTACTAAACACGCTATAAACAGAGCTACTTTGTCATGTGAAACAAAGACTTGTGAGTTTCAAAACTTAGTTTGAAAACATCCCCTGCACGACGCAGTTACTAATTAAATTAGAGTGGGAACTTATCGAGATTGGACAATTGAATGGTATACACGTGTGTAAGAGGTGAATCATCCCTCATTGGCGTATGTTTTGTTGCGGTGGAAGAAAATATGTTGCATCATGTGAAGATATATTCAACCCGAAGTTTGGTGAGCTTCTACTGGTAATAGGGGGCCGTAGTACTAGTAGTACTTTCAGTAGGTTGGAGATTTCTATTCCTTTGCCATCTGCAGTTTCACAGAAAAATCCGGTTCCTAAAAATCTTGTAAAAGACCCCACATGGAGTTTTATGGCATGCGTCCATAGGCCTCCTCCGTGATTCGAACCCGGGACCTCCGGTTAGTAGGCCGATGCTCTATCCACTGGGTTTCTCAATTTTCCCGATAACTTTCTCATCTCATCTCATTCGTCGTCATTCTCTGATGTCTGTATAAATCTGCCACACACCTTTATGGTGGCTTGCAGGGTATTACGTTATTGTAGATGTAAATCACTTGTATCTTGCCCTGCTACACACCCTCGCGGTGGCTTGCAGGGTATCGTGTAGATGTAGATTATTTATCTTTGCTGGCTAGTGGTTAAACCTGGTGGCAGGACCTTCGTAGACCCCACCAACTAATGTGATTTTGTGTTATGGTATCATTTGATGATGAGACAGCTAATTCTTTATCATAATGTCGGTTTTCATAGCCTCGAATTTAATGATTCTATTTTGGTTTTTCTCAATGTTTGTGACGTTCCTCGCCCGTTTCCTTCGTATATCATCCCGTTTTTCTTCCGTCTCGTCCCCTCGTACTCTGGGGATGTGTTCTTTAGTGGTTTGTTTTCTCCGTCTTTTAAAAGCTATTTTGCAGTCGCTTTCTAGCGGGTCATCCCCCCACGTGGCCCTGGCGAGTTGTCTTTCGCTATTTTCGAGTACTTTCATTCCAGACCGTGAACACCCCCCACCTCCTCCGTGAGAATTAGCCCCGGACCACGTGTTTGGCGCCGAGTGGGAATGTGGACGGGTGAATTCGTGTCTTCGCACCTTCTCTTGGCTTCTGTCGTCCTTTCCTTCTCTCCCCATCCCGTTCCCTCATCTTCCCGTCCGTCTGCCACTCTTTCTCTCCTGCCGCTCCCTTCCCTCCGGGGTTGAACGCCCCCTCCCGGATTGGGGGAATTCGGAGGAGCAGAAAAGGGAAGATAGTTGTGGGAAGGGGGTTGCTGGACTCGTTCCCTTCCTGATGCCAGCACGACGCCCTCCCACGCATAGCGGCAGCCATGGGCAGGTATAGTGCTTGCTCACGAATGGGTGAAGGGGGTGGGAGGTCTGAGGGGGTGGCCGCGGAAAGAAAGATGCGGAGATGGGAGGAGCATTGGGCTAGATTTCGGAAAGGAGGGCGAGCTGCTGCTCTGTCGGGATCAACGGATCCCGTTTGCCAACTTGAACATATATTTCTGTGAACCAAGGTTTTAAGGCCGCTTTACACGATACAATATTTTGTACAATTTCTTGTGCAAACGCTTGTATGAGAAAATTGTACAGTGTAAAGCGGCAAATTGTACGAACGCTTGTGCGATTGTCTGAATGACTGAACGTAAAATAGAACTTGCTGTAATTCCATTCAGACATACGTACAATTTTGTTTTGTTTCATACATTCGTTTGTACAATAAAATTGCGTGCAAAGCGGCCTTCAGAATCGGCCCTGGTTGGGATACGCTTCACGCCTTGAGATCTACTTTGGGCATCATTTTTTCCTCGAGTTAAATGAACGGTAATGGAGGAATTATTTGTTGCTTGCTGCGTCGTCGCAATTTTCCGGGTGCCATTACATCTGGCTTAACGAATTATGTGACTGATGTTTGTGTGGCGTGTTGCGCCCCTTGAGCGCCGACGCGCTGAAGTGGGCAGATTTTTTCGCTTTTCCTGAGCACAACACGGGCTCAGGTATGTCTCCGCCGTAAAGGACTGCATTCTGCGTGGCCCGCAGAATTTTTGTTGTCTCTAAGCAAACGAAGTACAGTAGCCATGGTTTTTATTATTTTGCGAAGTTTGGCGGTTTGAGTGTGATACTCTGAGTTGCAATAGCCCGGGGTCCTGTGGTTGGCGTCATGTTAATAATAACCCGCGAATAATATAATCCTGGTGTTGTAATAACCTACGCATAATAATAATCCACGTTAAAAAATCGGATGTCGCGGGATGTGTGGTATGTGGTTCGATTACATGTTGTTTCCCAATGGTAGTAAAAGCATCGGAAGTAATAAATTTAGGATCCAGAGTGTGTTTTGATTTCCCCAATTTATTTCACCACGATTAAGGCGTATTTGACGAGTAAGTCATCAAATGGATATAAATAGTTGTTAAAACTTTTTTTGCTCTTTTTTCTCGGGATAATTGCGGTTAAAACTTTTATTTGCTCTTTTTTCTTAGGATAATTGCAGGAATATGATATTGTTACCATTGCCCTTTGAGTGTCAGGTGAAATCGCAAATAGACCGTATATGTCTTTCGCTAATACTGTTATGACCTTCTATCATAGTTTCTTCCTCCCATGTGACTGATCCTTAATTGAAGTAATCTTCAGTTCATTTCGGCGGTTACACGACTCATCATTTTTGTATCCGGATGTTTTCTTAATAATCTTTCCTTTGTAATTGCTGTCCATGCTTGTAGCGTTAGCCTGATCGCCCGATGTTGACCTCCGTAATTATTCTGAACCTATTCATGTTCCTATACCCTCTTAGCCAATCGAGTACCAGTTGAATCCCATTCAGGACTCGAGCTAACCCCTGGAGGAGAGAGAAATACATATTAATTTCATGACTGCTGCTAAACCCGACGTCGTCGATGATGATTTTTATCTTCAAAATGACGTTCCATTTGAGCTCAATGCAGTATCCGGACAACTGTTATTCCGCTTGCAGCAGCGTATTTGAGTTCGCAATATTTTCACCTCCAAGCCGCTTCCAAGTTTCGCGCTATTGCGAATTTGGAGGCTTCACTGGATGAGCAATGTGTGGTGGTGAGAACAAATTTATTAGCTGACGGAATAGAGCGAAAGATGTAGGTGTTACTATCAAACTTGAAAACTCTGGGCTCTCATCCCACTCGGTCGAGGTTGTTTTGATCATCATCTTCACGCTTGAAATGAGATGTGATGTTTGCCTACTTATTAATGGAGCGAATGGCTAATTACCAACAATGAAATATTTTCATGTTGGAATATTTTTCTTTTTTATCAACTATCACTGGCCCATGGTACACATGGATTATTCCGGGTTGACGTGTGATCGAGCAGTTCAAAAGAGTTGTAAAAGATGTGGGATAAGGGAAAACTAGAAATTGTTGATCACTTTGAGGCGATCGATTAACGATAAAGAAGAAGAAGATAAAGAGTTTCATGTTAAAGTCTGAAAAAATTCATTAGGGCGTCGACAGTATTATGATCGCTATACATCATCCTAGAAAAAAATCTCTTACACCTCTTGTATAAAAAAAAGGTTTAAAAAACCGAAAATGGTTTGAAATCGTGCCAAGGTAAATAAAAATGATTGGTCGGTAAAGGCATTGTCAATAATTACGTAAGGAATTACGTGATTATAACGTGATGTGTTTATTGTAATTTACCGGTATCCAAACTATTTTATTTCAATTGATAGTTCTCTTAGGGCGATGAAAAATGAGGAATGATTAAATTTAACCCAAGTTTCATTTTTTTGCAACAAAAATTGGTTTGTACTGCAATAGTCGGGAAAGCGGCATTACTAATAACTAACATCTAAGACAAAGCAGAGCAGGAGTTGTTGAATTTACTAAAAAAGATATGTGCATAATGCAAACAAATGAATATGCTGGGTGGACCCTGAAATACTAGAGAAAGGAGTATGTAGGAGTTTCTTGATTTTATTAATGCTAAAAATGCCGCATTCATAAAAATTATCCTTCGTCCGATGCTGTGCTTGTATTTTTCCATTTCCACTCATGATTACGAGTATTTGTATCCCTAAGTAGGACAGTTCTCTTTTTTGTGCTTTGGAAAATACTATTTAATTAATAGAATCGTGAATAAATCTTTACTAAATCATGGTGGAGAATATATAATTGGGTTCATTGACTTTTATTCCTCCTTTACGCGCAGTAAACAGGTTTACCGGCTAGCTGTCGGGTAAATGGCAATTTGGGTGTTGGGCAATTCCTACGAAACTAGAAGGGCATGTATGGACCCAAGAATAGCCCGAAAAGCAACAGTTAGCATGGTGGTACTCCACTTGCAGTAATTTCGCTTCCTCCTAGGTGTGGCGTGATGGTAGTCCTCTCCCTCGTCAGCAGTTTCGTGGGCCTCTTCAGCTGGCGTTAGACCACTGCATCGTCGTTTAACTGTCACGCAAGTCTGCCCACTCAACTGCTGCCCCAGCAAAAATGAGCCTCAGTCGTCGGCAGGTTATCGAATCTCTTTGTGTGGAGGCTCTTCGTTATTGTTTTAATTATTTAGCAGAAATTTTCTGCTGGCTTTTGGACCCTATCTTTTCTGCTAAGTGGTATTTTTTGCGTGCCGAAGCGTTGAACAAGCTTGAGCGAGCCTTAATTTTTTTCTGGTTCTAAAAAAATATCCTGAATCATGGGTCTTAGATGTAGGATCACTTAGATTCTATCTTCTACATCATCTAAAATTGTGCATTAAAACCCGTTATGTGATACCAACCTTGCCACCGCGAGCGACAACATTTACTTACACCATTTCCTTTTTGTGGTATACCATCGATAACATTCTCAAATCCTGCAGTTCACATGGTTGGGTCGTTTCTTATGTATAGTGCTGCTTATATTTTTATTGCCTATGGAGTATTAATGCTCTGGTTATGACTGAAGGATATGCTAGTGTTATTTAAATCTAGGAAGCAAGTTACCGTCGGTATTATCCGCTGAAACGTTCTTGCTTTGTGTATATATCACATCTTCGACTCTGCTGTTTCACCTAATGAAATACATCATAAACCGGAAATTGCTAGGTGTGTGCCTTTTACGCGGAAAGGGAGAGTTTGCTTGGTAAAATGTTATGTTTGTTTCTTTAGGAATCAACTTCCCGTTTCGTTATCGTTATGGGGGTGGCAGTGATACAATTGTCAGTTTAGGTCTACCAGCAGTGCAGTGCCATTAAAGGAGACGTAACAATTGATATTAAACAGAATGTATGTAATTGTAAAAATGCCTAGAAGGTGTTCGAAGTTTTAGTATGACCGCCCGTGAAAAAACCGCCCGCAAGGGACGTGGAAATTAACCTACCTCATGTACTCATAAACACCTAATTACGTGACATCCTTTTTTTAGGCAAATTAATAGGCAAGAACTGAGGTGCAGCCACCGTGATTAAACGGAAATGATATTAATTGAGGTACCAGCGACTTATTTCTATCAAGAATTTAATTTTCAGTTTATTTTCGCCAATTTCTTTCCAAACGTATCTCTTTGATGATGTGATGACTGATATGTTATACAGATTCACCCGTGATAAAAAGGACACAAATGCCAGACGATTTTTACAGGGTCAAGATTTGAGGGGTTGAGCTACGTCAGCCCTGGTGTTTGTCCCAAATTGGGACGTCTACGTCTTCATAATTCCGGTCAAGCCACTGCAAGGGTGTGAGGCAGGGGGTGAATCATTGCCGGGCATGCTTTTTAAAGGAAAAGAGAATTAAACTTACACTTACTGTCATGAACTAACATACACTGCTAGAGTTAGTAATCGCTAATTACTATAAGTCTTCACGTACGAAGTTTTCATTTACGAACTTTCCATTATGCGAACATACTCCGAAAGCAAAAATAAAACGTGTGCAGGAGTTTCAAATTTGGCGGTCCACTTTAAGGAGCCTGAGAACGAAAGGAAAGGTACAGGAATGGGAGTGGAAGGATAATATTGCGCGGCGTGCGTGAATAAATGCGGAAATTGGTGTAGAGTGCTATATGCCATAGGCTAATTATAATGTTGGATGTCCTATGTAACGTTTATCAACTCGCGAACAAATTCAACAAGCGAACAAGTTCTCTGAAAACAACCCGTTCATTTGTTGAGGACTTAAAATGATTTATGTCCCTTAGATATACCCCAAGATTTTTCTACCTCACCCATTCATTTTCTCGATAATGTAAGTTATGGTATTAATCCCGGTCGTAAAAGCGAGCTCCGGCGCCTACTTCCCTCGCATAGCTTGCCAAGCGTTAGTGGAGTAAGTTGGCAACTACACCACTAGATCGCGGAACGCTCTTCGGCAGTAGACCAAGGTTCACCCTGAAACCATGCATCAGAGGCTACTTACTCATGCAGAAGTAGACTTTGATGAATGTACCCCAATCCAAAGACGGAAAATTCAGATTGGGGCAATGATTGCCCCCTACGATAAGTAAACTTTTGAGTTTCTGCTCCTAATCTTTAAATTCATTGTAAAAGTTAAGCTTGGATACTACGATCTGATATTAAAAAGCAAGTTCTACCAATGGTAAAAATAACAGTAATTTCAATGCGACGAAAAACACCTCTGCATCAATTTACTGTTCTATAATGGCTAACATTAAGCAAATCTGCCTTGAGGTAGCCCTTGGATATGTTTTGTCAGGTAGTAGGTATTATTTTTTTGCAGGTTTTTTTTAAACTTTAAAAAATAACAAATCACATTTTTCTGGATCGCATGGAAGTTTCTTTAATCGGTGTGACAAGCGAACGAATGGCCAGATGCTTCGAGTTAGTGATATCTGTATCGATAGGTTATATCTATTTTAAAATCTAGAGGGTAAGTTATTATCATTTTCTCAATAAATGGTATTGAAGAACGAGGCCATCAACTGATCGCGCTTTTTCCATGTGCTTTAATAATGGCAGGAACAGCATGAATTTTCATTGTGCTATTTTTGTCATCTTATCATTGTGCTCCAAGTTTTTTTGACACCTGATTTTGTTTTATCATCTAATGTAGTGTTACATTGGTGAGCGAAACCTTATTCAGCTAATGAAAGCATTTTCATGTTCACGTTTATATCAACGTGCAGTAACATAATAAATATGATTTTATTTTCAGTCAACCAGTCAACGATATGGTCCCTTAAGCAGCGGTTGTAAAAATTTAAGTCTACCTTTGACAAAGTTGATGCGTCTTCCTTTTTTTTAATTTACTGGACGAGTGTAACTTTCAATACCTACACTCTTTTTCCTCAATCCCTAATTTTTTGCCAGTGTTAGAAAGATTTTTGCAGTACATTGGTTAGATGCCGGTGTTTTTTACAGCTCATTGGGTAAATTAATTGAAAATCTAAAATTTGCTCAGACTATCGTACTAATTATGACTTCCTTTAAAGGTGATGTAGTGGCGTTGAAACAAAGTTGAGAATAAATTCAATGAGTGGGAAACTTTTGGTGAATCTTCCGTCAAGTTTTGATATTCTTCTTGTAATGTGATTGGGGATTTGAGCCCCAACCATCATTTAATGTCTCTTTGGAGAGGATCTTTGACCCAGTTGATGCGTCTTCTTTCTTGTTTTAATTTACTGGCCGAGTAAAACTTCCGTTCTTAATTACGAAACTATTGCACATTCCCTCCCACTCTCAGGCGTTTCCTCATAACTCAGCCTCACCGTTGCCTGGACATACTGTTGTATTATTTCAATTGAAGTGGTACTTGTGGCGTATGGGAGCAACAATATGGCTGAGAGGGATGGAAGTGAAGGTTAGGGCGGGCGGCGGGATGCTGCGATGAAGAGGGCCAGGGGGGAGGGATGGGTGGGTAGCTGAGGGAAGGTTTTCCATTCGAGGCTAAAGATAGCAAAACGCCTCGACGACTCGGAAGGACTCCTTACGCACGTTCCTCATCCCCTTCCTATTTCTACTTCACATTCTCCGCCCCGTCCACTTCATGCAACTCTCCTCAAGGCTAAATCTCAGAAAGATCTCCTTCGCTCTTGCTTTGGAGAAATACTGGAGTTGCTACCCAAAATTTTCTGAGATTCCTCCAAAATATTTTCAGTCCAAAGGCGTAGTTAAACCTGGCTAAGCCAGAGTTGGAGTTGCGACTGTCCCTTTCGAACAGAAGTTCTTTTCAAAGTTTCCAATGTTTGTATTACGTTTGGAAGACGCTCAGCATAGCATTCTTGGCGCATTAGGCCATTGCATTCAACAATACGACGATTCCGGTAGCATCCCGCCAGTGACTCCACATCTTCCCTCCTTCAACTCGATTTATACTCCACGGAAAAGAGATGTCATCCGTATTTTAGCCTAGCGAGTGAATAGGCAGATGCGACTAGTAAATGTGAAGTAAACGCCATGCTGCCTGGTATTTTCCTGATTCCTTACCGCCTTAGGTTGCTGTAAAATCGGAATTTATGGTATCCACTGTTATAAACAGTATTCTGAGGGCTATTCTCTAATTTTCAGCAAGAATGATGCATACCGAATCTTTAAAGTTCCCGCTTCACCATAACTTCTTCATTCGGATTGAGTCAAGATTTTGTCCCACAGGAATTTATCGTTTTATTTTCTTAGTCGTGCCTATTACCCCTGCCACACACCTTTATGATAGTTTGCGGGGTATTGTGTTGATGTATTCATTCAAATGTATTGAACATATTGTAAGGTAAATGTACGGGCCGTTAAAAGGTGGATTTTTGAGGCCAATACTGTGGAATAGAAATAGTAACATGTAGAATAGAAAAGCAAAGGGAAAAAACGCGTTATCGAACGCGAAAATGAGAAAAAAATAGGTACTTGTACCAGAATATTGTAGATTGCTTTGTAACACGTTGTAATTACAATAGTTTACCTTGTGAAGCGCTATATGTTTCTATTCGTTTTTACATTCAGATATGACCTGTCGTGACGTACTCTTCTGTTCTGACGTACATTCTATTTTTTCCTGATTGTTATCCAGGATTCTCGCCACGAAGGTAGCCACAGTCTTCCGCATGGTGTTGATGCCTAAAAAATGTTTTGGTTGTATCGTCAGGTATTCCCTCATTGTCGCTTACACCACGGTATGTTCTCCAGTCCTCTTGATTGGAAATAATTAACTTTTTTATGTTCCACAAAACGTTTTATTGACGACGGGGTTCAACCCCTGATGATGACCTGAAAAGGTCGAAACCGGTCGTCAATAAAACGTTTTGTGGAATATAACAAAGTTAATTATTTCCAATCATGAATTCATTCTCGATTCTCAAGTGAACTAGCCAACCATAGATTTCTCCAGTCCTCTTTTTTGAATTTAATCCTTGTCGTAACATTTTATTACTTCTTTGTGGTGTACTCGTTGCATGTACTCAGTACCATGCATTTGTGTTTTGTTGTGCGTAATCCTATGTCTTGTCATCGTGAAAGGTTTATTTATGCTTTCCTCGGGTATTAATTGTAGTGTATTATGCGCGAAGATGTACAAGTCAGACGCAAACTGATGAATCTTTGACTTCCGCCATTTTAAAAATCGTTAGAAGTCAGTTGAAAGCATTTATTTTCTTGTGCGTTCAGATGCAGAAATGCACTTATTCAGCTAAGTGTCGCCCTGCAGAATCGAAGAATATTCATGCAGAGGTAATTTTTTTAATGGATTTTGAGTTATTTTTCAATTTTTCCGAGCAACTAAATTTAAATCTTAGCATTGCGCTACAAGTTGAAGAGTTATTGCACATCGATTTTTAGAATCAATAACTATAACTGAATCATTATCTAGGTTCTTCATATCATCTGGCATTGCGGATATTGCTGCGTGCTTACTATGCAGTGCAAAGTATTAATTTCATACGATATAGTTTTGTGATGTAAATCAGCAGTGTTAGCTAAGATTTGTGTTTTCCCGGCGAATTGTGCTGATGAAGTCTTCTCTGGTTTTCCTTCGACGAAAAACCCGAGGACTTCATCTGCTTATAATCTCGATTAATGCCATTAATGTCTCGATGTAAACGTTACCTCACAAGTTTATTAAGGCCATGAAGGCTTAGATAAAGTATACCATCAATGTCTAAATCTGCATATTCAGCGAACTATGCCAGATATCGCGAGTGGGTTTGACGTAAGAGTGGATGGTTAAATGTAACTAAAATATTATTACTACGCAGTAAAAATAAATTATTGAAAACGAGACGGTAATTAAATAAGTACATACTTGCAACTACAATTTGAGAAAACTAAGAAGGAATAAGGTTGATCGGATGGTTAAACACTAACTTGCATTACTACGGTATTCAGTTCTGCAACCATGAAGAGTTAACGTATGTTAGTAGAGTTACGAGGATTTACAGATTTGTGACAATGAATACTGTCTATGGTACACCTGTCAATCGGTATAGGTATATGATTATCGTCGTTTATGAGTATCACTATTATCCATAATAATTTTATAATTTAAAATTATAAAATTTCAAAATCCACTGCAAAGACAGCCCTTAGCAATGCATTTGTAGATTTCAAAAGAATAACACTTGGGGAACACTTGAAAGAAAATCCAAAAGTCTTCTGGTCGTACGCAAGGGAAGTGCAAGGCCATAAGTCTGCCGTCCATTCACTTAAAAATGATAGGGGTGAAATGGCTTCAAACACACTTGACAAAGTTAATTTGCTAAATTCTTTCTTCCAAACCGTTTTTAACCCACCTTCCGGGGATCCAACTGTCGTGTTACCTGACTTCTTTCAGCGGTTGATGCAACCAATTGACATTTCCTGTAATGGTATTGAAAAGTTACTTAAAGATATAAGCCCAACAAATCTCTTGGCCCTGATCAAATTCCCTCTGTGAAACTCAACTTGCTCTCTTTTCCCACGATGTTTTAGTTTCTGGCGAAAATAATATTCCAGTGGATGCAATATTTCTCGGTTTCAAGAAAGCTTTTGACAAGGTGTCTCATAGCAAACTAATTTTTAAATTAAAATCTTATGGGTCAGACAGTAATATTATAATATGGATAAATGATTTCCTACATGATAGGGTGCAAAGGGTTGTTTTGGACGGTGTTACCTCCCCGGCAATTGAAGTCACTTCAGGTGTCCCACAAGGTAGTGTGATAGGTCCACTCCTCTTCCTTCTGTACATAAATGATATCAATAAGGTGGTGAAAAGTAAGCTTCGTCTATTTGCCGATGACGTTGTAGTGTACAGGGAAATTCTCTGCCCAAATGATAAAGAGTATTTAAATGATGACCTACAAGCAATTGAAAAATGGTGTGATTCATGGCAGTTAGTATTAAATTTGAAGAAATATGTGGTGAAAGAAAAATACTGGCAATTTTCCACAAGAATAAAGACATTTACTTTTGACCGGTTTCGGTGTACAACACCATCTTCAGGTGTTGTACACCGAAACCGGTCAAAAGTAAATGTCTTTATTCTTGTGGAAAATTGCCAGTATTTTTCTTTCGCTATGATATTCCACCAAATGAAGCCTGAAACAACTACCTTTATTAGAAATATGTGGTGATGAATTTTTGGAAAAAGAATTGTTCTCCTCCTAGCACGTACAAAATAAGTAATGATGAATAAACAAACGTGGAGTCCATTAAAGATCTTGGAATAAGACTGACACATGACCTTTCCTGGGGTAAACACGTACGTGAAATAATGGGGCAATCTAATCGTAAATCTGGATTCATCACAAGAGTATTGGGTAAATGTGACGATCATGTACAAGAAATCAGCTACTTTTCCCTTGGTAGACCTCATTTGGAATATGATGCCAGTGTGTGGGATCCCTACGAAATCGGTCTAAATAATGAACTTGAGCGTGTGCAGCGAAGATCGGCAATATTTGTAAAGGGACGATACGATAACCATACTAGCGTAACTAGTCTATTAAATGAATTAAAATGGGAATCATTGTCAGAATGCAGGTTGAAATTTAGACTTAATCTCTAAAATACATTCCAAGATAATATTTTCAGTTATGACGTTAAAAATATTTTACGAACCCCAACTTACTATGGTAGACTGGATCTTGATTACAAAATTAAAGAAATTGATTGCCGAACTGGCAGATTCAAAATGTCCTTTTTCCGCGTACAATTAGGGATATGAATAGCGGTAAATATGTCCAATACGAGGGAATCAATCCATAGCATAGGTAGCTGCATGTTGGTATAAGGACTTCTACATCTACATAATACCCTGTAAGCCACCATAAAGGTGTGTGGCAGGGGGTGAATGCTCACCAAACATGCACTACATATCATGCATTAAAAAGGATTAGCATTTATATAGGTACTGTTCAAAATTACACTATTTAAAAACAAGATAAAAATAGCAAAGCATACATGCAAAAACATGCTGTTAGTTGGGTTAGCTTTAAGTCCTTATACCAACATGCAGCTACCAATGCTATCCATTGCTACACTCGTACTGGATATATTTACCGTAAATTACCGACTTGAAGGTAACCCAACTAAGAGCATGTTTTTGCATGCTTACTTTGCATTTTTTATCTTTTTAAATAGTGAAGTTTAGACTAATATGTTAATATTAATCCTATTTTATGCATGATATGTATTGCATTATTGGTGAGATTTCACCCCCTGCCATACACCTTTATGGTGGCTTGCAGGGTATTATGTAGATGGAGATCTTGAGCTTTATTTTTATAGAACAATTGTATGAGGCTGAGCATCCGTATTTATTGGGGAGATATTTTTCGGGTCCATCCCATGGTAATACTACGCACCCTCATCGTCGTGGAGGGCAAGGAGGATGATAACAGCAAAAAATAATGTGTACCACTATTAAAAACATGTCAATTATACTATTAGGGAGGTGTATATACAGTTATCAGAAACGTGACAGGCGGTTTTACTAGTCCTAGTCCTAGCCGCCGTTCCTGAGTGGTCCAACTTTCAACCAAATAAGTTGAGAATCTGATAGATATCCTCGATTTTTTTTCGAAATTATTCGCTTTTCATTTTTTTTCTCAGCAAGCACATTCTATATTGCACATTAGCTTATGATTATGAATTCATGCTATTTTCCTGCTCTTTCACCTAGAAATAATTGCATATTAAGTATAATTGGGTTCCAGAGTCTTCGGGGGTCGATGTATCGGTCAATTCAATTTTACGCTGTTGTGATTGCTCGTTCATCCTCTTGTCCTTCTTTAGGGAGCCTGGCTCACGCTTCTCGCGTAAGGTTGGAATGCCCAGCTCGCCTTGACGACTTTCGGTCACCGAACTTCTTTTGCTGGGAGTAGCCAGCGTGGCAAACAGACGATTTATTGTCGTGGCATTTGCTCGTGTGCGCCAGTGGCACGCATCCAACCGGTCATCAACGCTGACTTTGTGAGACCCGCGCTTAGGACCGCCACGTTTCCCAACCTCATTTCTGAGAATGAACTCGTGAGTCCGTGGATCTCCCTTACCTCCATTTTTTTCCTCCCCTTCATTTTCTCTCTCTCTCCTATTTTCATACGGACTTTCCTAATCACTCTTCTACATCTACATAATACCCTGAAATCCACCATAAATGTATGTGGGAGGGGGTGAATTCACATCAAAGATGCATTACATATCATACACAAAAAGGATTATTAATTATATTCTACTCTTGCTGCATTTCTGAGCATTTACGTGGTGCTTGCGTGTAAGTATAGCATTATTGTAACTCCTCTCCGAATTAGTGGAGGCAAATAACTCGAGCTTAGTGGCGTCACTTTTGGAAATCTAGCTGTAGGCGTGTCACCGGGATGTGCTAATAGCTCCAAGCTCTCCCACTGAACAAACAGCGTCTTTTGTTTGTCATATCATCTTTCGCCGTCGCTAAATTGCTTATAAAATGGTGGGCTTTGACGTTAACATCATGATGGGCATTTTAAGAAATTGTTTAAGTTTACTGAGGTTCTTAGTGGGGAAGATGCATTACCCTATAACTCTTAGGAGTTCACTAATACCAGCGGCATCGTAGTAAATCGGCACTTTATTGTGCAGTCATATTGTTCATAGGTTTTTAGTACTGTAATTTAAAGTAATCTTATAAGCATTTGAAGGATGCTTTAGTCTTTTAGTCATGTTATTTTGATTGGCCGTTAAGTCATTGCCGTGTGTTAACTAGGCCCTGATCATGTTGTTTTGATCGGTATTTTATTTACTCATAATTGATTACTTGCTCGATGCGTATTTTGTCTTAATAAATGTCTGTAATCAACTTACTTTCCAAACAAATCCTTGTCTTTCCGATATAGCTCTGGATCGTATTTCTTCTTTAATATAAAATATGCTGTACTTATTCAATACACCTCCCATGTGTGGCTCTTATCAGCATCTAGTTCCCATTCTTCGTCTTATTCCATACTATTCTTCGTCAATTGTGTGTTATCTTGCCATTTCATCTGCTTACCATTTTAACATCGTTCCTATGAACTAGTGTTAAGTAAAGTAAATTAGTGCAGACCTTTGTTAACTCTGGTTTTATTTTTTTAGTATTGAGAATCGGCATTGTGTTTAAACTAATCAGCATGCCTTGAATCTTGTTTTATTTCCTGCGTATCTATGCGGCCAAAATAAAATTTATGACTTTTGAAAAAAAATTGGGCTCATCTCGCTAATAGTCTTTCTTGAGAAAAAAGTCATAATAATTTCTTCGTTGTTGCGAACTCATGTGTTGCATACTTGCCGTTTTAATGCCAGTTGAAAATTCCTTGTATACATGATTGACGTGTTCATGAAGAAGAATATTAGAACATCTTTTAAGAGGCGAGCTATGTGAGAATTGCGGTCGATTCATGAAAATGACTTTGCCGTGTCACGCGCGCTTCTACATTTTGTACATATCAAAACTAGGAGTTGGAACATACATAAACATCTTTAGTGATTAGTACTTTGGAAGCGCCCTTTAATCGAATGGAATTTCAATCCCGGATTACTATGAGTGTGAATAGTATATTACTATACTTCTATTTTCATAATAATCCAGGTGTTACTATATCACATTCTTATTTAAGTATTGTGTTTTACGACGACGAAAATACTTCGTCAGGTAATTTATTTCCCTGGCTCAGACAGTAAATGAAAAAGAATTTGCCCTCACTCTCGGCCACTAGAAGTAATTCAATATTCTGAAGTTCTTTCTTGCATTCACTTGATGTAGTTTCTCCCCATTCAGTTCATCTCGTTGCAGGCTACAAATGTCTCACTTGACTCAATGTGTTATTCATCACATATTAGCTATTATGCATTCGATGGGTAATTACTTCTTGGAAGATTAACCAAAGGCTTGGATGCACAAAAAAAGTAATTGACTGGAAGTGAAAGAGTCGAATTGCAAATTGAAATGTTTGACAATTTCTGTCATCCCTGGAAATGCTGTTTGAGATTCAAAAATAATCGCCCTGAGGCCTTGATGAATTGAAATTGGTTGCTGAAGATTAGTGGATTATCTTTCTCCTCGCTTTATTTTTCGGCCAAGTGGACTGAGGAAAAATTACCGTGCAGACGCGGCTCATGGAATGAGTGTTCGTATGTGCTCCAGGCAGAGCAGACGCAGGGTTGTGCGGGAACACCTCGGCGGCGTAGACGACGTGGCCATTCAGTCAAGGGCATCGTCATCCCACGCCCTCCTTCCCGACACTCCTCGCGCTGTTTCTGCGAAGAGCGAGGAAGAGAGAAGGAGAGAGGAGCTAAAAGAAATAAAGGAAGACCTCTTCCTTCCTCCTCTCCCCTCCAACCCACCCCTCCCCATTTCCCTCCTCATCTGGAGGGGAAGGTGCGGAGATAAAACGAGAGGGAGGAGGGGCGGCTGCGGGAGGAGGAGAGATATTCGCTGCGGGCGGACTCAAGGTTGGCGGGCGCGGGCTAGGGGCACTCACACCACGCGAGGCGAATAAAAGGGGTATTGGCTCTCGGGAGAAACTGCGCAGAAGCCCCTTCCGTCGCCGTCTGGCGAAAAGGATGGAGTGATGGCGACGGAGTGGGGTGATGGCGGGGTGCAGAAGTCTTGAGTTCTTTTCGCTATCTTACCCTCTTCCCTGTACCCCCACCCCTTTCATGAGCGTCAACAAACGGCGCGATCCAATCCACCCAAAACATAGTCGTGAGGGAGGCCGCTTTGCGGCAAGAGCGTCTTGAGTTATCGTGGCCCCTGGTTCTCCCCTACCCTGCCTTACACGCCGCTTGCGAAAACTGGTGGCGTGACCACGGAATGCCTATCAATCCATCTGCCTCTGTGTAAATCATAATAATCCAGCTTGTGTTTCTACCGCGCTGACAGGAACGATTTTCACCCTTGGCTAATCGCGGTACGCGCGTTTTGTCGCTGCGTCGGCCGTTGTGGTAATTTCCCTCAGTAATCGCGAATTTCTGGCCATCCGGTGTTGATCAGTGGTATGCGAAAGGGGAGGTGGTGGAAGCAGGAGTGTTTGAGGACGGAAGAGACATTGACGGCGTATTTTCGTTGACTTCCTTGAAAAAGTTGACCGGAAACCGTATTCTGGAAGTTATCGCCAATTGAGGAACAACTTTGGCGCGTCAATTCACCAAGGGAAAACATTACTGCTGCTACATTCTGGGTATACTGCCTCATACTGCCGAAATTTCCAGCGTCAAACCTAGAAAGGAAATCACGAAGGAGTGAAAGGACGAATTATCGGATTCATCCAACTCGAAGAATGCCTTTTTGAACGATCAACCTTTGGTCGCGAAAACAAACTTATCTTAACGGGTCAGACACTATAGAAGAAGATAAACACGACCATACCGTGAGCATGTGTGGAGAGTATTGTGGTCTGTACGCCACCCTTCTCGAATTGCCAAGGAAGGCACACTACACATTAGACGCTGCATACATCAGTAAAAGTGAGTAGGGTCGGGAGTGACGTGACTAGGAACACATTCACTTTCGTGTCCTCCCTTCCATTAGTAGTTTCTCGAATTGGGTCAAATGATGACTTCAGCATGTTGGCGCGAGTAGCCGGAACTCCTAACGCGCGGGGCCATCGGAATGAGAAAAAATCGACCGATAGCTCCAGTGGGTTGTTTTTCGCATCCCATGATTATGTCAGATTGAGCGATCGAAAAAGCGCATTTTATGATTATCAGCCATAAGAAAATTTGCGTTATTAGTTGTAAAATAGGCTGTTTCCAATATCCTAGTTATTTATCTCCTATTCGCTGTTCCTAGTACAGTTCTCATTGAAAAATACTTTGAGGATTATACTTGTTTCTCGTATGTTTGGTTTCCCCCACATCACACCAAATTTTCATGTGAGGGCTAAGCTCTGGTCGTAAGATAGCCATTGTATCTTCACGCTCAGTAACGCGCCGACGTATCAGTCCTAAAGCAGCGGGTTTGTATCCCGTCTCCGTCATGGGTGCTGTCTCCTCTAGGATTAAGGTTGGCTAGGTTGTACTTCACTGATTTCTTTTCGGTGGTTTATTCCTTGGTGGTTTCAATCCTGCCTCTGATTGTCATTTCTATAATTTTTCTTTTATCTTTCCTAATCCTCCCCGTAACCCTACTTTCGTGGCGTGTGATCCTCTTTGCGAGAGGGATTGGCGGGAATGGGGGGAGTGAACCTTCCGAACACTGCCGTTAGTGCTCTGAATCTCAGACAAATTGTTGCTCTTTTTTATTAAAGTACAGCAGATTTTTTAATCACATTTTGTGGAAGGTTTACGTAAATCGAATGTCTTATGTTGTTTTTTACTGATCCCCTTTGAGAATACTACTCCATAACGTGGTTTTGTTTTTGAGTTGTATGCACCTACCTGTATGTCAGTGATTCTCAGTTGGAGTCTCCGTCCCTCTTACCCTTCGTTTGTGTATACGTACTATGCCCGAATTCACTGCATTGGATTCAGCATTAAACGTCTTCCTCGCCCCTTGTTATTCGGGAACATTAGATAAGTAAGTAGGATGGCGAGACTTTGGGTATGTGCTAAAAATAGAAGATTTAGAGAAAGTCATTAGTTTCATAATGCAATGTTTATCGACAAAATTTCACTCTCAGTTCCAAATAGTACATAGCTGGTCTGTAAAAAGTCCTTGAATATAGCTTGATTATATTCCTTTTTTCGATGCCTCTACTTAAGTTTTGGAGAAACCTCTCAATTTATTGCTAGAAAAGATTATTGAAAGGAAAGAGCAAGCAATGTATTCCAGTATTGCATCATCCCAAGTGAATGAATTCGAGAATCTAGTATTACCAGACCTTCCTTAATTCCCCAACACATACGCGACAATTATGCCTAATCAGTTATAACCTTTAATTATCTACCATAGTGTTATGTTTTTATGAAGGCTTTGTATTCCATAAATTATGTACACAAAAACGAATTTTACTTGCTTCTCGGTTGTTGAATACAATTAGTTCCCAAGTCATTCCAAGTAAACAATTGTCTTTTTTAAAAGATTTTTGTCTTTAATGGAATCAGTACCAATTTTTTCCGAGGGTAGGTACATTAATGGGCTGTATGCAGCTTACGTTTTCGAAAGGCACCAATTTTTGAAAAGTACATATTTCACATTTGGTCTTCATCTCCTTGGTAATCTGTCTATTGCGGATGATCCAGACTGTTTGTTGCTGTACACATTAGGTATTTTGTATTATTCCGTAGAACTTGAAATGTATGAATGGAACTGTACGTGAAAAAATGTATGAATGGAACTGTACGTGAAAAAAAGTTAATTTAAATTCCGTTCCGGAAGTTTTTCGAGGATTCTCGGTCCTTCAGAGCGTGTGTATCTAAAAAATTAAACCATTTACAAAAGTCACTATGTCGATCTTGTGTAAATACAGTTGTCGGCGTCTCCTGCTGGTAAAGTAGATGAGAAAAAGAGCATAATTTGCATTTCTTCTAATATGTTCCTTTACAAATGCCGAGAAAGAAACCCTGAGAAGACCTCGACCGACTAACGGCAGGGCTTACGTGATCGTCACTTCGTATCTCCCGCCAGACTGTGTTGTTTATATCCGTCACTCTCCTCGTGCGTCGTAGCCTTTCTAGCCATGAGGTGTTTACCTACGGCTCTCACCCCAATTTCCACAGAATCATTTAGCGGGGCATTTGCGTTTAAATAAAGGTTCGCAGCCCGCCAGGCTCCTCTTCACCCCTTTCGTTTTTTTTTCAGTTCTTTCTCTAGAGTCCATCTCCTCCTTCCCGCCCCAGAAAATAACTCCCTCCCCTTCCTTCCTTCCCTCTCCCCTTCCTTCCTTCCCTCTCCCCTTCCTTCCTTCCCTCTCCCCTTTCGCTTCCGGCCGCCAAGGTAAATCCTCGTGGTCTCGCTGTCGGCCATCCCTCTAGCCCACATCTCCTTCGTTTCCCATATTGATTCTCCGTCGATTGTATCGGTCGTTTCGTTTTTTGATTGATCGGAAGTCGGGGAAGTCGTCCGGCATCGCTTTCGTTTTACCTTTTGTTTTTGAGAACGAAATCACCTTCCCTCTCTGTTTTGTCACCTCCAGGTAACTGCGCCACAGAGCTGCCGCGTCTGCTATCGCCTCCGCTTGTTTATCGCTGTCATAACGTTTACGTTCTTGTTTTCCTTCCTTTCGATGCGTACCTTGAGTGTTTGGGGTGGGGGCGGGGAAGGTGGGACGTCGGGGGAAGGGAGTTCAAGGAAGGCATGGGTGGATGCGGGAAGGTGGGGAAATAGAGACACTGGTGAGGAGAGGAAGTGAGGCGGGTGGTGGAAGTGTTGGAGAAGAATGGGATGAGGTAGTCTATGGCAGGAAGTAGGAGGGTTCGGGGATCTCTCGAGATGATCCAATCTTCTGGCGTTTTTCTTTCTGGCGTATATCTGCGAGCCATTCGCAAATTGTTTGCGTCAACGTATCTGCCCTCAACGTTACCTCCTTGTCTCATTTTGTTGTCTCATCCTCGTATTTTCTCAGGCTTTCTTCATGTCACCTGCTCTTCCTTGGCCATTTCTATCTCTGCCATCAAGTCCATGCTTGTTCCCTTGGTGTTGTAAGCGTGTGACGGTTCTGAATGTATGTACATATGTTTTTGATCGAATTGGTTCTAAGAGTAATAGGATGAGGTTTACAAAATCAACAAGTTTACCCCCGTATTCATATAACTGTGTGACATCCATCTACATTGCGTAATGCACGGTGAACCACCGCGAGGGTGAATGCAAGGGGTAAAATTCGCCAAACATGCCTTACTTACACGCGCTAAGAGCTACGGAGCTACTACTTCATCGAGACATGTTAGATATAAGAGTCACGTGTTACTAGATAGTTAATATGTATATGTATTCATGTAAATATATTTATTTGTATTTCTGTAGCATAGATATCTTAGTTGCATTAACTTGAGTTAAATGGGTTCATTTCTTATATATCATATTACATGGAGTAAATTGTGTACGTGGGTATAATATAATTTTGGAAATTTTCTGTGCGATGAAAGCGTACTCGAATCAGGATGGTATTTATATACGAGGAAGCACTGAGGTTTTTAATAAAAATGATAATAATTGTCCTTATTTGGGCGAAATTGAGACAACACTGTCCCTCTTGCCATCCATTTTCTTATTTTGGGGAGTTAGCTAAAACTTTCCTGTAACTGGAAACTAATAACTAATTGATAAACAATATCTTAATTTACTAAGAAAGATGATCACCCAGGCGTATAATGGGTGATAAATCTCTTTAATAATAAGCTTCATTATATTTTAAACTCTTGTGTCTGAATCAATTGGCGTCATAAATCGGGATCCACCAAGGCCCATCTCAATAGCATGAGCTCTTTGTAAAACATTCTCAGATTGATACAATGTTGTGTTGGATTAAATGGACCTTGCACTCATCGTCTTAGTGCAGTGAAAGTTTAACCCTTGCGGTATAAGAAGACTAATGCTTTGGAGATATGCGTCATTCACAGTGTCATCAGCACCATAATTTCTGGTCGTCAATTATTGATGGATTTGACCCAACGTCTATTTTCTTGTTTGATAACCTCTTCATAGCTTCATACTTCCTCTTAGGGTTCCTCAAAAACTATCTTAGTTTATAAATACTCTATAATTCCTCTTAATTACTTCCCAGTTATACAGTTTCACTTGTAATTCCATAACGCCCTTGGGCGCATTATCTGTTTTAATGATGGTTGAATGTCATTCTTCATTTCGGCATTAAAGGATGATGGAGCATAATGATGATTGCCGTGCTGAGGATGCAGTCTAGTTCAGTAGGAAAAATATTTTTAATTACTATTTCATCCAGCCTTGTGCCCAGAAAGATTGGCTATTTATTTGAATGGTCTATGGCATTTTATCTGAGGAACCTCACTCTTTGTGCTCCAGTTTCACCTCATGATAGGCGAGTGAATACCTGCGCTTCCATCGCCTTCACAATCGCCGCCGTCCTGCCTCCCTCCTTTCACTCTTAGCCAATTTCGCAGCGTCCCACTGTCAGCTGTCAGAGTCATGTTTTTTCCGCATCGTGTATTATCACCCTCAAGCTTAAAACTGCCCTCACGTTCTCTAGATATGTCAGTCTTATTCGCTACGCTTTCTTCCTAGGGTAAGGAACATTTGTGTTCGGCTAAATCATTTCATTCGCTTTGAGGTCTTCGTGTCAACACTCTGAATAGTTTCGTTTCTTGGAATGTTTACGGCGTCGATTTAAAGGAAAAAACGTCAGACTGGGCGTGCTTATTTTTTTTTACATTTAAAAACTGTATTTTTTTTGGATACTTCTTGTGATTCATTACTTTTGTATATGTTTATTTTCTCCGCTGGAAGTTCACAAAAATTTCAAGCTTGGTTTTGTTAACCGATATTTCTTTCCTTTTCAGCATTTCATTTCATTAAACATTTCATATTAGATCGAACATAAATATTTCATTCATATCAGATCGCATTCCTATTCATCAGTTGGCGTTTAGGTTTCGCTGTGAAAATGCCGTGTCTATCGGGTTTCGAACATTGAGCCGTGTATTAGGAGATAGGACTTAGTATTATTGCAAAAACTTCGTATTGTTTGTACGTTACTGCTCCACATTTTATCCGAGTAAAATAATTTAATGAATTTTTCATTAAAATATTTCGATTGGTGTGGACAAAATATTGTTAAATAATTGTTTGGACTATTTATTGACGGGATATCAATGAATTGCCACTCGAAGTATCTAAAGCGATTAATTTGTGTATACTTGAAATATGATAAGTATTACTATATCCCACGGAACCGTTGGTTTTCTCTCACAAATCCGTGTGGCTGGAACACAGCTTCCCTACTGGTGGTCGACCACCACGCTCTCCGTTTATATTTAGTCCATCGTCTCGTTCCGCTAATCAACACGCAACACGCTTATACTACACGTGCAGGGAAAAATACCTCAATATCCTCGGATACGTTTCCCGCGTCATTATCTTCACCATTGCCTCCGCCCGTATTCCTGTTTCCGTCGCACTCCACTGTGGAGTGTTTTTTTGTCTACGGAGAACTCCACCGCGACGATTCCCTCTTGCACTTGGCCTCTACCAATCATCTACTCCGTTCTGATTCTCCCTCGTCCTGGCCTTTCTATAAGTCCTCACTCCTCTCCCTCTCCCTCTCTTCGATGACGTCTGATTTTCCTCAGGCACGTCTTTTTATAACCTCAAGTTCATTCCAAATTTTTCTCGCGAATTCTAAAAAAGTATTGATTTAGTTGGAATTTTCTTCAGAGTTTTTCTTTGGTGAGATGGCTTGGGTGAGTGGATTTGGTGGAGGGAGAAAGGGTGACGCACAATTTAGAGCGCCCTCCTGTATTTTTATCCTCCCGAGGTCTTTTAGTTTCGTGTAGTTACAGTGTTAGTGTTAGGTTTTTCCATCTCGACTATCGTCAGCAAGTTATTTTTAGGAAAAATTTGTTTCTTATCGCCTATCATTAGCGGGAATAATAATATTCAAATGGGAATCGCTTCCAAGCCCAGGGTATTACCTGCCGATTGATCCGTAAGGGTCTGAGATTAATTCCGTGTAGGCCAGCGACGTCACTTTCGAATGTAACACTAAGCGTGAACGTAACTGCGATGTGTATCGTTGATCTAAATGTTGGTTGCCATAGGTTCTCCGCCGCTGGTACGAAGATAGCTCCCTGTGGCAACTTGTTTTATATTTCCAGTGCGAAATTATTCGTGACCTCGAAAATGTTATTCGATGTAGGAAAGATCTAAATGCGAAATATTCCCGTGTGCGACCTCTCTTGAGCCCCCGAGCTCATCTTTAGCGACGACAGGAATCTCAGACATACGCTTATTTAGAATTGCAAGAAGGAACTAGGCTAAACCAGTTCATCTGTTTTTTTTTTGTTGCAATGCGCAATTTTTTTCCGGCCTTGGTGCGTGCATGGAAGCGTGTGTTTTAGGTGACCCGGGGGTCGATAGTTCGTCGGTTTGAACTTTGAACCTTCTTTTTTTCATGGACGTTGCACATTGATATCGATTTCGATGTCGAGCAAGCATGTTACTCGAGGCTTGGCGTGACGCGGAAGTGAGGTGACCGTCAACACTTATCTTTTATGGTAATTAATTAGTCGTTCAAGTTTTCTCTAACTCTTGTTAGCGAATCGTGATCATGCTTACGTGAATAAAGCAGATTGGCCCTCTAAAAGAAGTCTAATTTTAGTCGATATTTTATCTTCTTGGTGAGGGTTGATAAATTTAGAGTTTGACTACCCTTATCATTTTTCTGGTCGTTGAATATTTTCGAGCGTAGAATTTATTTCGTGACCTTCGGTGCTCAAAACTGTAATGCTTTTTTCCTGGCAACAAAAGATATTCTGTTTTTTCCAATTCTACACGTAATGCATAGTATCCTGCTAGCTACCGCTAGGCTTTTCAGGGTGGATATTCCATATTCATTAGGCCCTTCGATCACCGCGTCGTTTTGTCCATCCGGTGAAAATCCATCGGGTCCATCGGGTGTGATTGGCGCAAGGTCCGTGTTTGTGGGCCAAAAGTCGCGTATAGCTCGCGAAAGGTTGAACACGTTGCCATCCCTGCAAGCGAAGATGGCTGTGGAAGTAGGCAGGGTGGGACTGGAGGGTTTAGAGGGGCTCAAATGAAGGGGTAAGAAGACAGGAAGGAGCCAAGAAGTCAGGGGAGGGAGCAATTGAGAGATGGTTTTCAGGGGGTGGTGGTAATCGCTGGTAAGGGGGTCTTAGGGTAGGAATGAGCAACAGTGGCCAGCAGTCTTAAACCATCGATGGCTTGTCAGTAGTGTTTTAAAGCTATGATGCTTGTTGATGGCATCCATCGCTTACAGTTTGTATTTTTGATTTTCTGTTTGATACATATTTCATGGTCTCGACGCCAAAATCGTGGTGTCTGAAGAAATATTTTTCTGCTAAACAATTACCTTTTTGGCTTACATAATTTGATAATATTGCTCTGTAGTATGTATTGTGTTTACACAAATCTGGTATGTATTTACAATAGATATTTATGTGGAATATTTCATACGTGTCGGATTGACATTGATAACCTTTATGAAATATATTTTGAATTTAATCCTTCCGTTATTGATGGTTTTGAATCATTGATTGGATAATAATGCAATATAGTTTGGATAAAAATAAAAGGTCGCGTTTTTTACGTCAACGAATTGGCTTTCAAAAAAGCGTCGATAGATTGGCTTCGATGGCAAATATCTTTAAATTTCTCTCCTATGTTCGTGCCAGGACGTGGAGAGGAGTCGTTGGCAGCTGCCCCTTCCTCTTCTCCTTACCCCTTTCAAACTCTTCTCCTTCCTCTCCCTCGACCCTCACCCCTTCCCCCATTCAACCCCTCAATTCCCACCCTCTCGTCTTATCCCTCGCTCCATCTCCTTCCACTTAAACCCTCTCTTTTAAAACACCCTCCTTGTTTCCGTCCCAATTCTCCCTTCTTTTCCTCCGCTTCCCCGCGCCAAGTCGCTCCTTTCGCAGCACCCCACCTGCTCCCTCCACCTCGTCCACTGGTCTTCGCTTGGCGTTTTATCTCTCCTCCTCATCCCCTCTTCTCCCTCGTCTTCCTTCCTTCACTGCACAGGCTTCTCGCTCTCGTGTTCCTCGTTTCCTAACATCTCTGGGTGGCGTGGCTATCTTTCTGTGCCTCGTGCGCGCGTGCCTAGCTCCAAAAATTATGTCGCCCGCTCCCAAGGAACCCTCCGCACTTGTTTTCCCATGCTGTATGCAATCTTCTATACTTTCATACACTCCAACCGAGTCACCTGCCTATCAAGGTAGATCTATTCAATCGTTCTGCGAATGCTTGGGACACAATTCAGCGAAGAAATTGTTCGATAGCTTTGCAACATCCTGGGAAAAAGTCGTTCGTATATAAAGATGTAATTAAAGCTGTGCCTTCCGCTATACAAGCATCTGGATCAAGCATCCTAGCTCTACCGGCACCATCGTCTATAACTTATATTTTTGGGAATATGTCGCTGTCGCTGTTGATAGCTGAGACTTGGCTTGCGAGTTACTCTGCTTTATTTCCGGTAGGCTGCGTTATAGGGAAGCCTGCAGTCATCATCTCTTTAATTTCGTCAACCGTAACGTGTATTTTTACCTTTCCGCATCAGCTGCGCTTGCAAGGCTGTGTCTCTTGGACGCTTCAAATTAGAAAGAAATACTGGCCGTTATATCTACATAAGGTCCTGAAAGCCTCCGCAAGGGTGTGTGGCAAGGGGTGAACCATCACCAGACATGATTATAACTCGGAGAGAATAAAGAGATTATAATAAAAAAATACTTCTCCCATCGGAAAGAAGAACCAACTTGTTCCTAACAGAACTACTAAGTGGAGTACCACACACGCCCTATATATTCCTGCAAGTTATCTGTTTAAACCCAAAGTCGAGAGGGTCTATATTTCCTACGCAGCGCAAATGTTTTTACGTTGGATACATTGCTAAAAAGCTTTATTTATTTCGGAAGATTCTGTCCTTAATCTATTTTCGAAACAGTTGCCCCTTTTTTGTCGGAAAAAATCGGTTTATAAATTATTTATATACTTGAATTACTAACATTGGCCTATATTTAGAGCAGCGCCCTATGAGATTCAAAAGGCGTAACATGATTGTTGGCACGTAACGTCCACTCTCTCATACTAATACTCAGTCCTTTTGTTTTTAATGTTTCACCTTAGCTAACAGACTACTGACAGCGAAATTATTTCTATAGCTATGAAAGCAAGGTGGACGCGATGCATGCTTAATTCTATCATATTTACGTCTGTTTTGACCTAAGTGGAAGCTATGCTTCGGTCAAGTCCATCACTAACTATACGGTTTATGAGTGCAACAAATATTCCCTTTTTAAATATGGACCTTGAGAATGATATGCAATTTATTAAGCCTGGTTAATGCATTATATTAAATTCATTAAATAGTTTCCTTTTATACTTTCGTCTACGGGACTACTTTTGTCTCGAAATTGGCGTTGAGATTTAACCATGAGAGGGATCTTTATGGATTTTTTCTGCGGTGCCAAGTACGCGATTCAGATTAATTTTCAGTCTGATTATATATCTATATGTATGTATGTATGATATATATCTATATCTACGACATACCCCGTAAGCCACCTCGGTGTGTGGCAGGGGGTGCATCCACAACAGAAACAATGACACAACAAACAAAAATGAACAACACAAAATAAACAGCACACCTTTCAAGTACTTAGGGGAAAAAAAGAAGAAAAACTGCCAAATCCCAATCATGCAGGACACACCCACGAATACCATGCATGACTTGAAACCCGACACCATTTTCATAGATACTCATGCATGCAAATAAAAAGCAATGCATTCAAGTCACACCTTGATTTTAACATGAACATTTGAACATATAAATACCACATACATTATGTAAGGGTTAACGGAGAAAGAGGAGATTAGTTACAAACTTCGGTAGCTTCCAAACATCGTGAAATGCATTCTGATGCACGTATAAGTTATTACTTATTTCAACAGTGCCAATTTAGTACCCTCCCTCTTAAATCTTGCTCCTTCTGGCTCAGAGCCGGCCGTGGTAATCAAGTGGGTACGCTCCGGTTTGACTACCCAAAGGTCGCGGGTTTGAATCCCTATTCGGTCGTGGTGTTGTCTTAGCATTTAGCTAATGATTGATTTAATTTAGGAGACGCGATGTAAACTTAGCAATTGGAGACACCTTAAAACTTAATTCTACGGTCCTTAAGGTACGATTTTCCTCTTGTGTCGGCGTATGTTTTTGAAATGCAACTCTTTAATTTCATATGTCTCTCCAGGGCAGGGATTCTTTTCCTGAAGAAGCGTCAATATTATCTATGTGCCCAAAAGAAGTGAGCTACTAAACGAATTCATCGGCACCGCTTCATTCTAATGTCAATTTTTCATCAGGCTAGTCTCCCCCTGACGTAGGCTCTTAGGTTAACTAGTGCGGATTTGCGGGTCTCAAAGATGGCCACTGGTGGGAACTCGGGTTTCCGCGAGAACTCGAACCATGTGCCGCGGATGTGGACGCTCTTAGACGGATCGTCGACTGTCGCCGTTTGAAAGAGGGAAGGGTAGGAAGGTTTCGGGAGGGGAAAGGAGGGATAAGGAAGGAGGAAGTGGGAGACAAAAGGAGGTGGAAAGTCTGGGGAGGGAGACGCAATATTTTTGGACCCCATGGGCGCACGCACCTGCCCACCTCCGTCGTCCCTTCTTACTCCATTCCTCGACGCGTATTCCTTGGCACGGGTGCATGGTGGGGGGAGGGGGAGAGGCGCAGGGAAATAGAGCTGGTGGCATTTTTGGGGGGCCAGGGGGTGGAGAAGCTTCGGGGAAAGGAATCGGGGGAAGTGAGGTGCGCTGAGCCAGGAGTATTTGCTCACGTGTGAGTGGAATTTCTCTTTTGGGAGTTACGCGGAATGATGTTTGAGGACCCTTACTATCATGGGGATTTACAAAGAGGGACCGCGAGGGGCGCGTAAAAATATCCGGGATGAAATAGAAGACAAGAGGACTTTAAATGTAAAATGTGTCCTATGTTCTCCTAGCGGTGCTGTGCAAAGTTGTACTCGTTTCCTACATCTACATCTACATAATACTCTGCAAACCACCATAAAGGTTTGTGGGAGGGGGTGAATTCACACCAAACTTGCATTACATATCATGCATAAAAAAGGATTAATATTTTTCCACACGCATTAATGAACACAAAAAGTGCTACATTTCAGGAAACACAACTTTTATTTTCGCCAAGTACCTGATAGAATCTAATCATACATGTGATTTTTGTTTTAAAGTTCTCCACACCGTAGACAAAGGCAAGAAATTAGAGTAGATCAAAATTATTCAACGAAGGGGTAAGAATCTCAATCTCCTCAACGATGTGCAATTTTACTCATCCCCCTCCCCACTCCTCTCAATCACTTTCCCACTCTGACTCTCCCTTATTCTGCTGAGCTGAGAGCTCCCTTACCCCCACTCACGGGTTTTTCCCCTACCCACGCGTGTCTTCTTGTGTTATCCTGACTAAGTACTCCCCCATTCCTCCCCCGACTAAGGTGGATGGTGTTACCTCACCGGAAATTGAAGTCACTTCGGGTGTCCCACAAGGTAGTGTGATAGGTCCACTCCTGATGGAGTACCCTTCAAACCACCACAGGGGTGTGACAGGGGGTTAATAATCACCAAAGATGCTCTACGTTAATGCGATTAATAGGTACAATACTACTTAATTGGAGAAACGTGCTACTAATGCATCAGCTCCGAATGTAAAAAAAAAAATGTTAGCATCTACGTAGGAGTAAATATTTAATTGGCCCGGCAGTTTCGGAAATACATCGATTTAACTTGCATGGATAATTATTCCCATAAAGCATATAAGGATACATTTAGCAAAAGTTATTAGTGCATGTACTGAAATTTGAATCCTTGTGTGCTAAAATAAGTTGTCCTTAGGGCCTTTCTTCTTATAGTTATCTAAATTTCAGCCTAATTTGTGCGTTACTTAGCTAAACTGAACTTTCCGGCTGAATTTGGTTTTTTTCTTTATTGTCGGTTGTTTTGTCCATACGTATATTGTTGAAGCGTTGTACTCGTGCTATTATTTTTCAGTTGTTGCCGACGCTTATGCCCTGTTTTCTGGCGGCAAAATCTTAGCTGATTGGGGCAAGAAATAATATGTCATATTCTTTGTGGCCGGACAAATAAAATGGTAATTGCTCGCACCGCAATAATACGTTCACTTTTTTCACTTCACTCTCTTACACTTTCACTTACTTCACTCATTCAAGGATTTCCGTAAGTAGCGGTGTCCTTTAAGTCCCATTCATTTTCAAATGGTTTAATGAATTGAGGAAGAGTCGGAAACGGCTATCATCGACTTTTTTCACCTTTTGTTGGGTATGTGATCCTTTCGTTATTCAGTCTGCTGAAACTGGTCAACCTTGTACTTTCCAAGGACCGGTGAGAAACGTTTCTGGGCTTTGATTTGTTGACCTTCCACCCTGAAATCATGATGGGCGGTTATTTTTTTTAATCCATGAATTTTCTTCGCTAGAGTTTATTTTTCTTTAATTGTATTGTTACTTAGGAATGGCGGGAATAACCTTTATGAACAGCAAAAGTTTATGCTGAATTTAGACGGATTGCCCTTTTGATCCGTGTATGTGATTGTCATACTTTTTTAATGGGTCACACTCATGTCACACTCTTTTTATGGGTAAAAAGATTGAACAGGAGTTATTTAGTTTTCTGGTTGCTACATAAAACTCATTTCGACAAGTGCGTTTATAGTTTTACTGGGTTATAACGCACATTTGAGTAGTTAACATCGTAACGTGTACGAAAATGGAAACCTTAGCAGTTTGTCTCTTTACTGCTCTGTTTTTATTAATTTGATATGTTAGAACGATAGAATTGGACGCGAAATTATTTATTTGATATTATAATTTTTTTGCCTTTGTATCCATTTGCTGTGTTTTAACCATGTTATATTAACCTCATTGTAAAACCTTTGATGGATCACTTGAAAGTTTTGAAAAATCGAAAACTAAAGCATGAGGTTTTAAAAACGCCACATTCAAGGTGAAAGCTTAAAAACGTTCCAGGTTGTCTTTCATATTCTCTAGATATTTTCATGTTTTACATGACCCTTTTCATATTCCTTGAATTTTCCCGGTTCTCCAGGTTTTTCGGACCTGTTGCAATCCTGCTATCTGTATAAAAATAGTAAAAATCAGAAAATATTTAAAGCTGCTAAACGAGCAATTCGCAAGGGCTCTTCGTAAATAAAATCTAAGATAAGAAAGCAAGATTTCTTCTGTACAAATAGAACTACATCATTATTTCTAACTTTTTTCGATAAATCCAATACATATTTACAACAAGTATACTCTTCAATATATATTCTCGAAGTAGCTCTCATTGGGGCACTGCATGTATATCGGAGAACACTTACGTAGTAAACGATAAAGGAATCAAATAATTAAATAATCGTAGGAATGAAATAGACTACACATGCAATTAAATATTTTTGGATTTTCCGTGTATGAAAGAGGACCAACAGTCACTCATCTCTCCGTGCACCTGGAAAACGGTCAGCGTGTCTACTACAACGATCACTATGTACAACATAGGTCACCAACTCCTCAAATGACCGCGCTAACAGTATTCTTCAGACACTGGTTTTCTTACAAAACAAGTTCAATGTTTTTCACACCTTTTGAATTTCAACGGGTAGCTTCCGCTAGTAAATAAATAATTGAATGATGCTAACTAAACAGACTCCCTGCAATTTTACGAAACTTCAAAGCTGTAACCCATAAACAAGTCTGGATTATTTTTCTGCAGGGGTAAGCTTTTCTAAAGACGCTAAAAACATGCATATTAAAAATCTTAGCGTACTCTGTTTGGCTGCACCGTCACGTCACCAAATGTCAATTTTTTTGTGTGCATACATAAGGGGCGATAAGTAGTTTTGTAAGTTAACATGAAGGTAATTAGGATAGGTATTGTAGATTTTGGCCTTTTTTGCATGTGTGCATGAATCTCTAAATGTAAGCGCAAGAATTAATTTTTTTGTCATCTCTTCAAGTTTGGCACCAATCAGAAATATTTTTATGAATATCCGCAGTATCTGTCCTTCATAATCTTAGGTTAAGGTTGGGGGCTGTATTTCGTGTAAAGTCGCCGCGTTCCCGTGCTTTAATTAGTTTAAAATCGAAAGTTTAGTCAGTAGCATTATGATTGGTCACTCTTTGATAATAGATTCCTAGTGGGGAATCCAATTCATCCACCATTGTGGTGGGTAGTAGAGTACAATGGAGTTGTAGATATATTTTACATGGTCTGTATTGCAACCGAGGGATAGAGCTTCATTCTCGCATTCGAGTGCATTAAAAGCGGTGCCTTAATTTACTGATAAAAAGTGAGCCCAATTTTATGGACATCAAATCTCTCTCGAAAACCACTAGCGGCAGATGGAAAGGAACATTATACGTGAGATAATGGGTCAAGCTAATCGTAAACTTGGATTCATCAAGAGTACTGGGCAAATGTGACGATCATGTACGAGAAAGCTGCTACTTTTCTCTCGCTAGACCTCATTTGAAATACGCTGCCAGCATATTGGATCCTTAAGAAATTGGCTTAAATGATGTACTGGAGCGTGTGCAGCTAAGATCAGCGAGATTTGTAAAGGGACGGTATGTTAATAATATTAGCGTAACCAGTTTATTATAAGAACTAAAATGGGAACCGTTTTCAGACTCTAGGTGAAATTTAGACTTAATCTCCTAAATAAAGTCCAACATAGTATATTCACCGATGACGTTAAAAAGATTTTGCGAACTCCAACTTACTATAGTAGACTGGCCCATTGTTAAAAATAATATATTGATTATATATTTGATATTGATGATATATTGAGATATTGATTGCCAAACTGTCAGATTCAAAATGTCCCTCTTTCCTCGCACAATTAGGGATATGAGCCGTTGTAAATATATCCAAAAGTATAAATACAAGTAAATTAATGGATAGCTTAGATAGTTGCATGCTGGTATAAGGACTTTAAGCTGACTGAACTAACAGCATGTTATTGCATGCTTGCTTTGCTATTTTATCTTTTTTTTAAATTGTGAAGTGTATGTGAATTGTGAAATGATATTCAATGCATGTTTGGCATGAATTCACCCCCTGCCAGACAACTTTATGGTGGCTTTCAGGGTGTAGTGTATACGAACTGCCCCATGTTCTGTTATGTGATTTTTCCCACGTCGTTGAGTTTAAAACTGGGTGGTCTGTGCCCTCACCAACGAGACCGACCTTCTGGTTGAACGCAGGTTATTCATATCAAGGTGAACTAGCTTATTCGTCATCGCCATTTTTTGTTCTAATTGTTCTCTTTCTCTCATCTGTTGAGAACACTATGCAATATAGGGGATTATTTTATGAAATCTTATATTAGTTGTTTAGGTGACTGTTAACATTCTCTCCGAATCATACACTATTTTCTGACGACCATCAAAACTATTGTTCCTTCGTATTGAAGAACTTGCTAGGAGTATACAATATTCCTTGGATTTATTGTGTCGAATAGAGAAAAACTATGGGTTTTTAATTGCTACGTGAATGGGTTATTTATTTTTCTGGCCGTATTGTTTGTTTCCTTTATTTTGCGATCATTAACGTGTTTGGGTAGTGGCGTTTTCAAATAAATTGAATTAATTTTTTTATTTATTCTCTTCCAATTAACCTTATTTTAATATAATGCTTGCGTATTTTGACGTTATCGCCATCATTTGGACGCACTTCAAGACCAGGCATTGGCCGTCTGAGGTCTCTGCGTTAGTCTTCTCCTATTGATCAAATGATCTTGGTCCGTAGGTGACATCATCATGCCTCGCAGCACTTGGCACGTGCTCAAGGGAAGGAGCACGCGTCAGTGTGCTCACCTACGAGCGAGCCACGTGCTCACGTGTCCTCGGGATCCGGCATCAGGGGAAAAGCCCTGCGCCACTTGCTATGGTTATTTCGATAAGCGTATCCAATCAAACAACACTCGCCTTTCTGCGCATATTTTTAATGCACTACGCGTTTATATTCACGTTCATCTTCAGGCACAAGACTTTTACCTTAAGATGACTGTGAGTTGAAACGTGTATGCCATACAGGTTCTGTGTTAAAGTGCGAGACTTGTTTGATGTAATGTAGGCTCCATTCATTACATCAAAATTGAATCCGTTCAGGAATATGAGAGGCCAGTCACAATTTTGCATGAAGGATAAATACGCTTAAGTGGAGTTGAATATAAACGTGCTGGTGTAGAATTGCACGGTAGTGAAGACCATAGAAATTAAGAGATATACTTAATGTGCAATAAAACAGTCATGGGTTTACCAGGGCTTTGGCTCCCGTCATCAGTTTTATTTTGCTTGAAATGAAAGTTATTTCCTTGTTTTCCACTATATTTCTTAGCCAATTTTTTTTAATATTATGTTTTTTGTGGTTGCAAAGGTTTTTACACATGTGCAAGAAATATCCACGTAAGCACAGCCTGTCTAGCCTAGTCTGGATATTTTTTTAATTTTTAATTCAAGATTAGAAACTGCCTTCACTTTGAATTTTTTCATTCAACTTAATTTAAATATATTTCAGTGCAGTCACTACTCCGGTACCTTGCGCTCTGAGGTTCCCTTGTTCGAGTTCTTTTAATACCTATTCTATTATGGAATATTCAATAATTTCGCTTTTATATATTTGCCAATGTGTTACACATATTCTCCCATTATGAAAGAAAAAAATGCCTGACAACACTACACAAATATTGCATGTTCAGTGATCCATTCCCTCCGCAATCAACCTCGCGGTGGTGCGCAGGGTATTCTGTGGCTGTAGGTGATTGTGGTTAAATTGTTAACGAAGAGACTTTTGTGAGCATTTGAGTGAGTTCATAATTTTTTATAAATTGTGTGGAAATTACTAAGACGTGGTTATCACTCTAAACAAGGAAATATTCCACAAAGATAGATTGCTTTCATTTGATTATTTATTCATATTGCAGATTTTGTACCGATTTACCTCTATCCCTGTGGTAGTGCATGAGTGAAGACGTGAGAAAGTATGATATTTTTACGGAAAGTGAAATCACTATTTGTGTTCCATAGAGTTTACTTCACGCAAATAATATTGTAATGTAGAACTCGATAGGTATGAGGGTGAATTGTGGTTGTGGAATCTACCTGTATCTTTATAATCCTTATTTTATCATAATACTTGACTAAACAGTGAGGTGAAAAGGACTTGTACTGTAGTTTCACGTTACTTGATCAATAATTATTTATAGAAGAAAAATTTTGGAAATAAATCTTAACGCTTCTTTTCTGATGACCTAAGACAAGTCAAGTCAACCTACAGAAAATTCTATGTAGACGGCATAGCCTGACTTCTCATCGTGGATGTATTGCAGTGCGAATTCAGTTTTAGATCCTGTCATCCTCACTGTAAGCGTTTCAGAACAAAATTTTAATTCCAGGCATATTATTCATAGCCTCGTCTTTAATTTCATTTGCATACTTTAATCAAGTGAAACCTTAAAAAAAGATCTTGAGAAAGCATTTCACGTGCGAACGTACTGACCTTATGAGAGTTGTTTGCGCGCGTGCGTCGTAAGTCCTAAGCTGATGAAATTCTCCGTACCTTTTCGCCATCTGACTCTAGCGCGGCTTTGGCAAGCACATTCTCTGTCTCATAGTTTACGTTCAACTACGAGAGCCCCATATCCGATAAGAATTAATTTTTTTTCAAAGTAAAGCGATGCAAACTGTTTTTTTTCCAAGAAATTTTGCTACATATATGAAAACAATCATGCTCGTTCTTTTTCCATATCTTGCTCGATGTATTCGTTTGATTTTTATCTCTGTAATTAATCGGTTTAATGGGTAACCTGACAAAGACAAATGTATTCATTCGCCAAAAGGTGTTGTTGATTAATTAGAATATTTTCATTAACCTTATCTTTGTACTGGTGGAAATTCTTGTCATGACATAGCGTTTTTCTTGACTCCCGATTGATCGCTATCGATTTTCTCGTAAATTACTTCGATATTTGTATTATTATGTGGTCGTATTTCTGTTAATTGATGCCTATTAGGCGTCTTCAGAAAATCTGCTTGGAAAATTGTGATGTTGTATTCAGACGACATTAGTTTATTTAATAATCTTCGTTTTGTATCATAAGTTGTCTAATTCCCGCGCACGGTTTTGGTCTCTTTCCTGTAAGACTTAAATTATTAGAATTGCGGTTTCCAAATACCTATCCCTGTAGGTATTGCACTAGTTTAATCCTGGCATCCGAATTGTGTTGCGCATTCACTCCTAGTATCGCGTTATCTCTTCCGATTATTTTTAAGCTTCTTCAACGTAAATGTGAAATTAATCCGCTAGGTGTGGTCAGGTTGTTCCCATTTAGTGGTTCCACCAGCTAATCAAGCAGCACCTTCATTAGGGTGTGCTAGCATGGTTCCTGCTAAGGATAAGGAGAGTGATTTCAAAGCTTAAAATACAGCTTTGCGTTATCGTGGCTTCCTTGAAATCCGGGCCTTGTGTTTCATCAGCGTTGGGATATAATTAGAGGTGATACTCAGTAGAATTTCGCTACGATATCATGGATGCTGCTACAGTTGAAAGCAAGTTTTGTATTAGTAATCTTTTTAAAATAAAATACTTAAGTAATGCTAAAAATATGGCGCACGTTATGTACTATATATGCTTCGTTTCATTATTCATCGAGTATTATATCATTGGTTAGAACGGGAAGAATGGGAAAGGCAGGCCTCGTATGAGGTATATGGAGCAAGTTGTGAAGGATGTAAAAGAGAGAAGCTACGTCAATATGAAGAGGTTGGCCGATAGAGGAATCGAGTGGAGGGCTGCGTCAAACCAATCCTAGGATTGTTGACCGATGATGATGAATGTTTTTATTGAAATCAATCCCTCGCGAACTTAAGATATGATGGATTGGATTATGGATGGATGAAAGGATTATATGACGGATGCATGGCGACATTAAAGTGTATTTTACTGAAAGGATGCTTCCGTATGGTCAGCGCCTGAATCGAAACGAAGTTCGCCATAGTTTAACATCTTCTGGAGGACTTTTTTTCCTTTATCTTGGAAAAATTTACTGTAAGGTAACGAAAAAGGTAAATGATTTCCATCAAGTGTTGGACATGTGCAAGTTATGTCAGTAGTTAATTGAGACGATTAATGCTCTAATCTGACGCATTGAAATCCCGGCGACCGTTAGCCGATCTTACCCGTCTGCCGTTAATTTTGTCATTGATTCCGCCTCGAAATCGTTTCAGCTGTCTTTTTTTTTAAATTGATTGTTTTGCGGGATTCGTTGTTTCTCGATCACGCGTCAAGTAATCTACAACAGCATACGATAGGTGTACCCAATAATAGAGCTGGGTTAATCCCGATAGGCGACTCCCCTACATACTTCCGGTATGATAAATTATTTATCTACATCTACGTAAAACTTTTCGAGTCTCCTCTAGGGTTTCTGGCAGGAAATGAAGATCACCAAGCACGCACTACTTATATGCAATTATGAGCTTCAATGCTAATACCTCATGGAAACTTGTTTCTTATAAGAGTCACGTGCAACTAGATGGTTCAATTTGGGTAGCATCAGTTATTCATTTCTCACATGAGCTCCTCTGTAATAGAAACTGTGAACGATTTGAAATTTTAACAATAATCGTTGCCTTTTCTTGAAAATATGGAAGTTTATAGTAAATAGTATTGTAGTTTACTTAAGTATTTTGTAGCTTATGTAAGTCTAATTTGATCTTTGTTTTGTGTTTTATTTTCAATAAGATAGAGAATTTCCACTGGCGAGCACGATGGGGGCTTTGAATGCGTCGAGGAAGCTCATTTTCACTTCCCTTCGTCTCCTCGCTCTCACGGCGTTAACACCCTGCGGAGGCCGTAGATCTGTAATGGGTTCGTGCCGCTGGGAGGAGGATATTTTTATGCTCGCTCCTCCGCGCTGGGCTGGCGTGGAAGTGGGCGCTCGGAGCTCGTCGCCGTATTATGCTCGAGTGGAGGGCGACCCATCCAAATTTCTCATCAATAAGTCGCCGGGTGCACAAGTGAATCCGGCGGGACACATGAGTGCTATGAATGTAAATGGCAAGTCGGCGCCATTTCGTCCCTTTTGTGGCAAGATTCGAGGCGAGGGGATGGGAGGGGGTTCGGGAAGCGGGGATCGAGGCAAAGGGCAGTGGGTTGTGCAAGGGTGCCTCCTTCCTGGCTATGATGTGTTCCCTTTTGTAAGGATGATGAAAAGAACGACGACATTGGTCGCATCGAAGAATTCCTTGGCACGAAGTTCGAACGGGTCGTTTCGGGAGAAGGGTTTGATGTGTTTCGGCTGGCAGCGGAACAAAGTTCCTGCCTATCCTTACTGCAGCACATTGCTCCTTCACCCGGGGCATAACTGTCGTGGTTCAAACCTTACTTCTTACTTCTCTCGTACTTCCGCGTCGGCATGGCGGGCGCGGTTTTCGAGCTTGTCTTGTTTTTTTGTGTTTAACATTTGGTTTCAAAATCTCTGTAGTAAATGTCCGAATTAATGATTCGTGATTAACTTTAGCAATCAGTTGACTTGAGACGAAGTTAATAACGTAGTAACGTAATGGTTTCCTGAAGTCTGGTGTTTTAGGGAACGTATGACCGTTTGTTAGTCTGTTGTTGAAGAAAGAGTTAATTTGTGATAGTTCTCATATCGTAGATAAGCACTCAAATGTAATGAGACCGGCTCGATGCCGGCAGAGGTGTCTTAACTGCTTCCCTTCTATTTTCTTTGCCTCATCGCTTCGGGAACTGATTCCAATTCATTTTTACATCTACGTATTTTTATTCATTTTTACATCTATGTATTTTTATTCATTTTTCCAATTATAATTCTTATGCATGGCGCCACAGCTAAGACGAGTAAAAATGTAATTGCTATTTCGCATTGTGAATGTTTTTTTTTCCTTTATGCCTTTTCTCCTTGCGCACTGAAGTTCTATTTTTTTTAACTAACGCTAAAATAAATTGTAGAATTTGATATTTAGATGCATGGCAACTGCCAGTTCATTATAATTCCTTCGTTTAGATTATAGATAAATAGTACTTCATTATTATAGTTATGAATTTCTGTACATGTCATTTGGTTTCTACGGAAAATCGTCGTGTTTCTTCTCATTTAACCCCTGAGAATATTTAATACTAAGATACATTTTGTTTCATGGCATCTGAATACTATTGTAAAATCATGTGCTGCTATTCTGTCGGGCAGAAATATGCGAATGACGTATCATTTCCAAGCTTTCTCCGTTCTAAAATGGATAGTTGTGTTGTTCGAAGAGGAAGTGAAAAATTCGTTACTATCGAAGATGTTCATCTACATCCACATCTACACGATACCCTGCAAGCCACCTCGAGGGTGTGTGGCAAAGGGTGAAGATCACCAAGCATGCACTACTAACATGCAAACAAGCAACTATAGTGTCTCATGCAACTAGATGTTATTTAACTGTAAACTGTAACGTCTAAAATATTGTCCCGATTTCAGTGGTTATCACAAACTATATGTTGAATAGTTGCACTTAAGAACTTTTTGCTCCTGTAAATGAGAGTAATGCAGTTATCGCTGCTCCTTTCCCCTTCTCCCCTATCACTGACTTCCCCCCTTCCACACACCTTTATGGTGGCTTGCAGGGTATTATGTAGGTGTATCAATTGCTTTGATTGAGAGATTGAAAAGCAACGGTGGCTTCCTACTTGTCAATTTACTGCTGTATTTGTGTATGAAATATCATGAAACCGTACGAATTTAAGAATTTTAGCGTTTCACTTAATTTTAGCATATCACGTAATTGCATGAAGAAAAAACTTCGCATTTAAGTGCAGTCATTGTCGACTTGGTTATGTTTTTTTTTGGGATTTTACTAATTTGTCTTTTCTTTTTTGCTACAGGTGAGTTGCTGATGTATATTAGGCTATTATCTCACGTGCTGGGGCCTTGAATGCTGCCTCAGTGAGTGGTTTAGGCTTTGACCTTGCTATCTAGCTGTCCAAGTATGTACATTTTTTTTGTCTCCAAGTCATATTTTCTATACAATGCATGAGTGTTTCCAAGGATTGCGAACTACCGGCTAATACCCTAGTGGATTTTTTATCAGTGGAAATTCTGCAATAGTGTTTTTAGAGTTATTATTATAATCGATAAGAATACCCTGGATCATTGATGAAGCTCGGATATATGATACGTAATGCATTTTTGGTATGAATTCATCCCCTGCCACACACCTTTATGGTGGCTTGCAGGGTATTATGTAGATGTATATTGCTGCCAGATGATAACTGTGTAAATGATCAGTCATGTCTTATTTAGAGTGAGTAAAAAAATAACCATGCTGTTTATGTGGCTTAGTTTATTGTCAGTATCTTTGGATGTGTCACGTGACGTAAAAACCTCCTAAATGCAAAATAATAAGTCATAAATATAAAGGACTGTCGAGTCCGATCAAGTCGAATATGCCATAATTAAGTTCGTCCATTTCCAAGAACTTAAAGGGCAACGCCGAAATTTCGATAACAAATAGTGTTACTTTGAGGCACATATATTTGTTAGGTAAGCATTACTTTTTCTCAAAATATTTATAACTATTCTTTTTAGACTGGCGAGCAACTGTTTCGAAAGACTTATCAATAAGCCTCGGTCTGCCCTGTGTGTCTCTCGGATTTAGCTGTCCATCTTTAATTCCGTGATCATCCCGTGCACTTTTGTGCTTACGGCAGCCATCACATACCCACTTATTCATTTTTTTTCTGCTCAGATTTTTTAAATTTTGGAGAAAAGTGACGTGTCCCAAGGCTTTCTACTTCTGAGAGGCTTCTCCGTGCTCTCCCATGGGGGGAAAAATAATCCGGAGACAAACATCCTTGAGGAAGCGTCCATTTTTTATCCCCGTGGTTTCAGTGGCTCTACCTGTCAAGTTATCTCGGTTTTACAGTTTCACTAACACCGCAGTTTCGACCTTCCCGTGAGGGCCCCATCTTGTTTCTTCCTCGTTAAAATATGCTGAGGCCGTTAAATTCGTACAAATGCTTTACGTTTCCCTGCTTGGAGTGAAATCTTTGAATCTTGTCACCCTTACATTTTTATTTCGCCCCATTTCAAACTTTCGTACTTGGAATGAAGGACCGACCGCGGAGTTTCCGCGTTCGAGGAACTACCATGCCTTCAGCTTCATCTGAGAAACCCTACTTCAAACTCGTAAAGCCTCGCCAATGGGTAAGTTCTTTTGAGTAATGAACCACTCTACCTTCATTGTGGATGAGGTACCGTGTATAATTATAAACATTGAATATTGGTCACTTTTTGAAATTACTACAGCCGTCAAATTGGGTGAGGCAAATTACCAAGTAAAATTAAAGCTCCAAAATCGATCTGAACGTGACGGGGTGTTTTTGTAACGTGAAGTTCCACGTGGAATGTGAGTTTTGGTGAATTAACAAAAATCAATAAGTCTCCCTTGAAGGGAAGAGAGGGTATGGAGCGAAACACGTATTTTTTTCTCCGCCATAAATCGAATGGGTGACCGCGCACAAGTCACGTATTCATCTCTATGACTGTAAGTATTTCCTTTCAATTGGGGCGTTAACTCGTAACCGAATTCGAAATTTTGTACGCGAAATTGTTGGATGGAAACGAAAAATAAATTATAGTGAAAAAATTAATCTTCTAACCAGATCCATTCACTCATAAATCAAAAATTAAAATAAGCAAAATGTGACGCCCACCGAACAAGCTGCTTTTAGACATATTACGTAAATCACCTCCCTTGACTGCTTTTACGGAAAGGGAAGGGAGTGGAGGACGGGATAGGTCTGCTCGCACAGATCCTATCGCAACCGCTTCCATTGGCAGAGTCAGCTGTGTATCCCCCATTGTGATAAGGCGAAGTAGCTTTGCGGGCTCAGTTGTGATTGGACGAAGTGGATGACGTACTAAATCAGGTGAGTACTGATTTAGCAATTTCTAAAGGTCTTCTTTCAAGAAAAAAAAAATAATCGAGTTGAAAATTTGAAAAGGATAGGTTTATGAATTTTTTTAAACTTTTATATTGAGCAGCTGACCCATCGGAAAAATATATTATTTTTCGTACGTGTAGTAAAAAAAAATTAAGCAACTCAATACCAGTTTTTGAAATGAGCAAAAAGATGTTGTATTGTGTTCCATTGAATTACTTATTACGAAAAAGCTTCTGTTTCTTAATTGTCCATTATCTCTATAGTATTCCACAAAAGAATGCAACCACACATTCCATTCCACCTCTTCTACAAGGTATCAGTGGCCCTATAAACGTTCTCTGCTCGTTTTCATACCATTCTTAATTTGATTACATCATTGTTTATGGAATACCTGCATTATTCACGCCCATTGCTTGTAGCTCTCGAACGTTGTAATTTACACAAATTCCAATCCCCATATCTATCTAACCCCTGAAAAACACAACTCAATTATTTTTTTTTCTTGAAAGAAGACCTTTAGAAATTGCTAAATCAGTACTCACCTGATTTTTAAAACCTGTGCCACATGGATTTTTTTAACTCCGAAAAACCATTTTTTGCCAAATTTCTTATGTTCTTGGGATATTTCCTCCGAGAAGGTAGGTAAAAATCCACGTTTTACTTTTTAATCATACACTGCACACACGTGAGTATTAACACGAGAAAAATTGGCATGTTACTTTAAGTCAATCTGGGTTTATTTATTGCCCAAAGTTACAAAAAAACGACATTTTGAACTTTGACTTAGAACCGTTGAAGAAGCATTAAAACTTGCACAAAGTCGACATTCAAGATAAATATTTTCAAGTAATGGCTTTTTCCTTTCCATTGATACCTTTTTTATATTTATGCTAAGTGAAAGTTTGCTGGAGCTCGTACAAATTTAGCATAAAATGACGTTTTTCAAGCGTCGGAGTGATGTACATTTGCCTATAACTTCGTGAGTGCTTGCGTGGATACTCTAGTCATAAGGTTGATTATCATAATCTGATATTCGGGGGTTATGAGGAAATATCGATTGATTATCACTGAACTGGTTTTATTTTTATCCAAATATGGCTAAAGATATGGAAATAATTGAATTGTTTTTTCAGCTGATGTAAATTAAATCGCATCAAGGGTTGAAAGCGATTGATTCCAGAATAGGATGTGATAATTTCAACCATGTTCCGCTATTTTTTTATTTTCTCGTTACTCTGCGATGTTAAAGCTCTATTGGGAAACTTCTTCGATATTTGACTACCTTATTTGAATTGAAACAAATATATTTGTATAAGCACGCTCTACGGCGTTGGCTGATTTCTAGCTATTCTCTTTCCACATTGTGGCATACTTCGTGACATGATGTCATCTGTAATTGATTTTCATCTTACGGAGGTATTCACGTTTCTCAATGGTATTACGTAAGCCAATTCCATCCCTATTGTTTGAACCTCGTGGGATGAGAATAATTTGACTTGATTTTATCCATTACCACCCCCTCTCCCCCAGGAAGTCTCATTCTCTCCCTTATCTCAGCAGTATTATCCCCCTTAGTTCGTCCTCTCTCATATCTACATTATTTGGATGAGTCACTCGTTTCACTCCAGCTTCACACCTCGCGAACTCGTTGACTGTGAGTCATTCGAATTAATCTGATCAAGTCCACGACAACTCGCCGTCACCTCCCTTCCCTTTTTTGCTGGTCACTTCCTCGTCCTGGTCGTTATGTCCTCTTTTGGTATCACTCAATTGGTAACCGTTCGGAAAAGGGGGTATCAATTCGTCCTCAAGGCTCCACTCGTGGATAAGTGTCAAGTTTATTCGTAGGTGTCTGAAATTTGAATCATCTTTGAGAACGATGGGGAGTGAATTATTAGTCATTTTCATGTAGAGGATCTATAGTAAGGGTTGAAACTGTGGGTTTCCATGTCATTCTCTGTTACCAAATATCAGTGTGGATGGCATGGTAGCAACGTATAGGGCGAAGGGGTACTGTCCTCCTCCTTATCCGGGGCAGGTCTCTGCGGACGAGTTCAGCGGTACGTTAGTTAAATGACTTTTCGGATTTCGGGTATTTCAGGGGGACCACAAGCAGTAAGCAGAAGCGAGCTGACACCATGTTCTGTGTAATGTGTGTATTACACCCACCGTGGTGCTACATGCTTGGCGGAATGTTCCCTTGCCGTAGTATCATACTTCGCATTATATTTTATTACAGAATCGTAGTTAATGGTAATTTTTATGCTTGGCTTGCCCTTTTGATGATTTTACATAAGAAAGTGTTCTTTTTAAGGATAGATGGTAAGAGAGCTTCATCCCCTTTCCACCCTTTCTGATTTATTTCTCGATTAAATTTTAACTCGATAGATTTTACGATAAGGAAAATTTTTTACCCTTTATTTCATCTGACTCAGTGTAACAAGTTAAAATTGGAGTATAGTGAACTAGCCGCGAAAAACCTTAGCAGAGTTACCAGCATCTACTGACTATGCAAGTCACCTCGAGGGTGTGTGGCAGGGGTATTATGCTCAGTAACAAGATATCCTCAGAGAAAAAATCTTGAAAATCAACGTTTTATAATTATTTATCAGAAAGAGATTGAGTATTTTAAACTGCAATGAATATACATTTCCTAGTACTGTTGTCATGTAGTTTGTTAAAAGGGTCGTTATATTTGTCCGTGGTGACAAGAATGACCCTCCACCTTGGCAGACAAAAGGTCGCGGGTTGGTTATGCGGCTACTCGGATATGGATTTTGTTTCTCTCAGTTTAAAGTTTATGTTTTTCAGTTTTAGATGTAGTCTAGGCGTTGCAATATAACCTAAGCTGTTGAAGCACCTAAAAACCAAATTCAACTACTCCAGTTGCTATAGTAGCGAAGTGTACAAGCGTCTCTTGTGAAGATTTTGCTGGGGATAGCAGACCATAAATGTATATCAAAGAATGTACACAGATTGAATGGACTGTTGGTGATTTTTCTTATTCTTTATATATTTTTTAACTGCCATGTAGAACTTACTTTCACCAGCTAAAACCATTTATTCTTAATCTTTAACTATACAATTTACAATGCGTTTATTGTGCGTTGCTACTCAACATGGACCAACACTGCATTTGCCCCTCCAGAAAGCCTATCATGCTAAGCCCATGTCAAATGCTGTCGAAATCATGAATGCGCTCTGTGTACCGTTAAACGAATCACCTTGCGATGAACATTGACAGCAACCTCGATGCGTCATTTCCAAAACAAATACGATTTTATATTTCTAGATATCGAATGGCAACATTCAATTCTTGATGAAAACCCTTTTATAAGTGTAGTGTCGGAGCTCTCATGCGTTGTGTCCTCGTCTCGTATTTGGCTTGTTTGTTTTCCTCTTCATTTTTTCGCTTGCTTTGGAAGCTGGCGCCATGAATGGGACTCTCAACCGTTGAAATGCGATCGGAAAATTTTTCCACTCCAGCATCGAACGCGATAACGTCCAACCCCCCTCCTCTAATGGCCAAAGGACGACGGATGTCCACCGCTATCTGCGTTTTTGTGTTGTTATTCCCGTGATATCACTTTCATCTCGCGAAACTAGAATGACTTCTCCTCATCTGTGGCCTAGCCCCTCGAACTATTCTCCGCCAATGGAAACAAAAAACGGTTGTGGGGACATCAGATGTAGATATGATCTTTTTTCATTAACACTTCATTTCTTGACAAAATAAAATAGTCGGCCGTCCTGGAATTTCGCCTTCGCGATATGATGGACCGTTTTGTCTGCGTGATATCAAGAGTTGGAAAGGGGAAGTAGTCGAACAGTTGAATGCTCGGTATTATTTTTTTAGAATTGTGTTATTTAACAAACGTGCTACTTTTTAGCGTGCAGTTGCCGATTCAGTCCCGCGTAAACGAGTTCTGAAACCAGTCATTTTCACTCGAAATTAGCTCAGAATAGATGTAAACCATTTTATCTTTTAATTGTGTGTTATATATTCTAATCTCTTAGTAATTTTAAAACATGAAAAAAATGTAGCAGCAACTTAGTGATGTGATGGAGACTATTCGACGATTGATTAGAGAAAATCGGTGTTGGACGTGTTCTGCATTAAAATTCCTGCGTCTATTTACAGTTTTGTGGCTTTTGCAGTATGAAATTTACATTTTCGGGTTGGTGAATGAAATTTAAATACTTTGGCCTCTTCCTGATTAACTGATGTTCAATTATTCGAGTTTTTATTAGGATTAATGTAGTGCCTAACTCACTGAGCCTTGACGCACGGGAAAGGTAATTAGATTTTTTTACTTTTATTTCATTATAAGTTTGGTCAATTTTCGTTATTTCAACCTGAACGTAGTTAGAAAATTCAGGTCATCGTTCCGAGGATAGTAGTGGTGCAATAATTTTGTTTGTTTCGCGACAAACGTTATCAGCAGTTGAAAGAACACTTGAGCAATCGATGATTCTGTATGAACCGATGTTGCATAAGACGTAGCCTTTAATCTTGTCACTTGATTGCTTTATCCTTTGTTTATTTTGGTAGTCGCGATGGAAAATGTGGACGTATTTTGACTCGCTAGAGATTCTTAATTTTATTCTTTGCTGGAAGAAGTTGTCATAATATAATTTCAGGGAAGAAACCTCGTCTAAAATTCTCGCATTGTCCAGACCTGTCCGAGAGGAATAAATTATAGAGGGAGGGCAAATAACTGCTGGTGAAATGGAAAGCGGAACATTTATACTTATTTTTAATTTTTAAGGGCTCTCGAACGTGCTGTGAGTTCATCAAGATATTTTAATTCTATAAAAAAACACTTGAAACTTGAGAAGTGAAATAACCAACTTTTACAAAATTCTCTTGGAATGGAATGGTTTGAGGTGGCGTATAAATATAAATACATATTTTACCGTGAGTTTTAGTTTCTAGTGTGAGTAGAACTTAGTACTTGGCCACATGTCCTCGCGGCGACCGCAGTAGCCAGGTCGGTAACTCAAAGGTTTAGGGATCGAATCCCGCTCAGGGAATAGATGTTGTGTTTATCTTACGATTAAGGTACTATTTAGACAGTGTGATATAATATTAGCCGTCTGAGCTCCTAAAAAAACAAACTACTACTCTAATATTAGTTTCCACCTTATTCATTCGTATTCAAAAACATCATAATTTTTTGCTCTAGTTGGATTCTTCTTACGCATGCCTTATTCACTCTTCCTAAAGTAATATGTTGCGAAGGAAATGTGTTAATCCAAAGGAAAATCGGAAATGATTACACTTTTAACTTGATTCCCCTGTTGCTGACAATTGGAGTTCTTGTTTAGTTATTTTCATCTCCCTTTTGGGATCACGGAAGCTGACCATTCTTGTCTTATCACTGCCTATTTATTCTTTTTTTTCTCCTTAAATTGCTATTGTATTAAGCATTCAATTCTTAATATCAGCAGAGCCCAGTGTCCTGGACGATGCGTTTCCAGTGACTCATCAACGGGTCCTCTCTGTTATCTTTCTTTTTATCTCCATTGAAAAGTTGCACATTCTGTTGTGAAATTGCTAATATCATCATAATTTTTATTTGTCCTTATCGCGATCATTATTGATGATAACCCCATTTATCCCCCCTCTACAACGATAGAAGTACTCCACTCTAAAAGATTTGTTGGCAGCCAAATATATTTCGTATGCTTGAACTGTAATCCAGTTTGACCGTCATCACTCCCAATTTGTGCGTTTCCTCTCCAATGCCCGTTCTCTGTTTCATGATATATACATGCATCAAATTTATATTGAAAAAGATCGTTTTGGTACCGGTAAAGACTTAAAGACATTAACATAAACTCTCCTTTTTGGGCTGATTCTTTTTGACATCCAGTCGGTATTTTCAGTCATTCCCACAGTTTTATCTTTGAATTCGTGAGAGCGTACCCAGGAATTTCTGAAAATTTCAAATCAATAGTTTTGAAAACACATTTATTGTTTGTGTTTTATGTACCCTATTGCGTGGAAAAATTTGTCTGTGCCGTAATTCAAGTTGATTGCGATATTTTGCGATTGCGGTGTTGTAGGTAGAGTTGTTTGAAAATGTTTTTATTTATTTATGAAATTAGTTGATTTGAAAATAAAGTCGTGGAGGTTTGCGTTTTTATTCATCATCATCATCATTAGTCATCAATCCGCAGATTGGTTCGACGTAGCTCTCCACTGAGTTCTTCTATCGGCTAATCTCTTCATATTTACGTATTTCTTCTCTTTCACATCCTTCATCACTTGTTCCATATATCTCACACGAGGCCTTCCTTTGCCATTCTTCCCATCCATTTGTCCTTCAGCGATTGTCTTCATCAGGCCATCGTGTCTTAATATATGGCCGATTAAGTTGTCCCGCCTTCTTCTTTCAGCAGACTTCTCTTTTCTCCCACTCTTCTTAAGACTTCTTCGTTTGTCACTCGGTCGATCCATTTTATCTTCATCATTCTTCTGTAGCACCGCATTTCGAATGCTTCCACCCTTTTCTTTCCGCTGCTGTCATCGTCCATGCCTCACTGCCGTAAAGAGACATGCTTCAGATATACGTCCTGATGAATTGTTTCCTTACTTCTACTCTTGTATTTCCAGATGTAAGTAGGTTTTTCTTTTGGTTTGGTTACTCGGCTTCCCAGGTAGCAGAACTCTTTCACCGCTTCCAGTTTTTGCTTCCCTAGTTTAATGTTGGTTTTGGCCTCTTCTCTTTTGCTGCGCACCAATGTCTTAGTTGTGTTTTTATTATGTTTTATAAATTAGGTTATCTGAATTTCCCAGTGTCGCTTTCCAATTAGTGTTTTACGTGTTAGGATAATTAATTGTCGTGGAGAACTATCGCACCATCGCTTCCTAGTTCTTTAAAAAAAAGCAGAGAACTGTATTTTCAGACTATTGTTTTTCTCGAAAATAATATCCCAGTGGAATATAGTTTTGCACCCCATTTTAGTCTGCAATATACTTCCTGTGTTCTAGTAGGTAGGTGCTCTACCTACTAGGATGGAAATAACATATGCCACAGCAATTAATTACCATTTAGAGAAGTAACTCAAGTAACTCAGAATCTCAAACTCTTGAGTTCCTTCATATTATCATTCTCCTAATATCAATTAAAATTTTTAAAGTGAATTGCATAGTAAACATTTTACTTCAAAATTTATCCATATCAGTAGATTGGTCGAAAACACGCCTGGAAGTCTACGGTGTCCCTCCGTAAGTTCAAAGTAGCTTCACAAGGAGTTGCAATTGTGTCGTCTTTTGGATCAGTGGCGGACCTTTGGCTCAGCGGTAATGTGGTTCATTGCAAGTGATGTCGAATTTCGTGGAGGCTATACTTAAAGTCCTAGTCCTCCTTTTCAGTGAAACTTAATGCATTCCTTGACGAAAGTGGAACGAATCGTTATTTTTTTAATTCGTATCAACTCTCGGCTATTTTTTTAGTGCGATACTATTTTTCTACTTCCCTCTTTCCTTTATTTCCTGACCGAGAATCTTTATGGTTTCTTCCTGCATTTGGAGCGGCTTGACATTCGAGTAGCACTCACGCTCCCTAGAGCGCATCCTCCTTGGGCCGACCGACCTCTGAAAACAGCAATTAATCGGAGGAATTCGTGCGAAAAGGAAATGGAGGAAGATGGGCGGATAAGAAGGGACGTGGAAAGGGACACAAGTGGAGAGGCACGAGATTTGGGGGTGGAGAGCAGGCTAGCTTTTTGCTCCCAAGTAGCCAGCGCGCGGCCTAAGAGGAATCCGAATTGTGGATGAAAGCGACTGCAGGAGGCAGGATGGGAAAGGGATATCCGTGATTTAAGTTGGGTTTTTAGGAGAGGAGAGCGACAGCGAGAGAGACCGTCAGACCTGCGTTATATTTAGGACTGCCCCGAAATAATCCGTCAAACAACTATCCCGCGGCCAAGGCTTAAAGCGAGATGGAGTGGAGAGGTGGTGGTGTCCGAAGGAAGGGTTAGTGCACTCGCTTCCTGCGTCAAAGCTCTCTTTAGATTTTTATGCTGCGGCTGGGGAAAGCCTCCGGGAATATCCTCATCTTTTTTTTTATTTTACATTGTGGATGCCTCGAGAGGAACAGGCCATCTCGCCGGTCAGTGATTCCCAGTCTTTCTGTCAGTGGCAGTCAGCCTGATGCAATGAACTTTTTAGTGAAAGCAGTTTGATCATGTGTACGAATGTTATAGTCATGCACATCAAAGCGAATTCTTTAAAATGTCAAAATTCAAAATATTTTGAATGTTTCAAATTATTTTGTCTCTTGCTCTCGTAAAGCCGCCAGGCATCGCGTAACTTACTCTAGATGAAAAGGATTTTGCACCCAGTTAAGGCTAAGACAGAAATCGCTTTTAGATTTATAAGTTATTTACGTGGTTTAGTACTTGAGCCAACAGGAATGGGTTTTCATCGGAGAGAAATTAATTTTTTTACTCTAGCAATCCGTTAGTGATCAGCTTTCCCGTTGTGTAATGTCGCGATAAATCCAATGCTGTATCTTGTTGAAAAATATATAACTGTGAGAAACCTCCCGAGTGTAGTTCGTTTTTTAAATGTAATACAAAGTAACATGCAGAGCATACTGTTTGCTACTGTAATAGCGTACTTAAATGAGTTTTTGAGAAGGTAAATACACTTCAAGCGATACAATATTAATCGATAGTATAACCAAAGTTCAACAATTTCTTAGAACTATCTTATCAAACTTTTTTCGAGTAATCGGATGAAAGAGAGTGATTGATTTCACTGCCATTTTTTTCCTTCAGAGCCGTGGTTTCTAAGTTTTAGATGAATGACTTAGTAGAGGTGCGGGAGTGATGAACAAAGTTCATTGTCGGTATCTTTTACCAGCTTCCTATTGCATTATAATGGTGTGCAGTAATCCATATTTACCTAATTCGGGGAGTAAAATCTATATGGTGTTCTCTCTCTCCTTATCTTGCTTTCAAATTGCCCACTTGTGTTTAATTCTTTTACACATATTTCAGTAAGTTGTATTTGGAACTATTATGTTAAATTTGTCATTTCTGTGCCCCTATGTGTGTGTAAAATAAGTCAGGCTATGATCATTTATTTAAATATCTGGAATTATATCACCATATGTCTTAAGAATAGGCGAGATTACACTGAGAATATGATTCCAATAACGGTCATAAAATAGAGTTGGAGATAAAGATATTTTAATGCGTAAATTATATCGTTTCCATCGTTTTATGAATGTTGTAGAATGTATTCATGAATCCTCTATATTCTGCCAATAGTTGTCAGTTCTTCGGGAGATTGTTGCACTAACCAGTTTCAATTTCTACCAGTTTTGACGCGGCGTAATTCGTTCGCTGAAATAGATTGTTTGATGTCCCAACGCGCTAGTCCCATTTACATCCATCCGAGCAAGCTAGGTTTTTTCTCAGTATTATCTACATGAAATTTAATGCATAGGTTCAGACTTTTTCATGCAGTGTCTTGGACTTTAATTTGAATTGTCATCGAGCGACATCATATCTCAAGGCCATGTCGAGGACGCATCGTATGAGCCATGAAGCCGTAAACCCAAGTAAAGAAAACAAAGGCTTTATTTACCCGCTTTATCTTCAAATGCCGCTCTTCATATCCTATGCCTCGATCTTGGTGAAGGAATGATTTCTAAGCCGATGTGGAGCCTCATTTGTGTGCACCACTGTAGTATGGATAATAGTGACTATCAAATAGGTTGTATTTTCCGTGCAGTATCTCCTTTGTATTGCGTGGTGTCAGTATCTCCTAACAAAGATTTGACGGGCATCGCAAGAGAAACTCGTGTCCATGGGCTCACTATTGTAAATTCTCATTCTGGTTGCGAGTTGTCGAAAAATACTATTTGTGGAGCATTGTGGTATAATGTGTGGAAAATTATCCTTGCACAGTTGTGCGTTTTTAGTGAGTAAACTTGGCAGAAATAAAACTCCCATGTACCCTATTGGTTGAGGAATGCCAGTATTTTAATTGTAGATTTATTTGTCCAAAATGAGTTTTTCTCCGTTAAGAATCCGCTCTTCTGAAAAGTGGACTACGAATTTTTTCAATGCACTGTTTTAAGTTTGTAGTTGATGATGGTCTCCTCCCGTGATAAGGGAGAAAATTATTATTAACCAGGAATTACTATGCATAACCTGCATCCGGGTTAAGCGTGCGATGATGATTGTATGCAAGTCGTGTGCCGGAGAGAAAAGTAAAAGAGACCGCAAATTGTGGATCATTAGTGGGAGTGGTGTGGGTCCCATCTGCTGAGAAAGATGCTAGTCCTTCTAGCCCTAATTGGCTTCCAGTCCTTATCTTGGACATCCCCAGCCCTCGCAATTCACAACCCGCATATCACCAATGGAATCTCTTGCCCATAAGGGTGTCTAAAACATGTAAAGGCGTGTGACCGGGAGGAAAAAGAGGAAATGCAATTGTGGTGGTAGGGAATCCCTTCGTCTGAGCTATGGTAGAAACAGCGTAACGGATCAGAATCTTTACGTCCCATGTTATGGACGGAGTACTGGACATGAAATGATCTCCAAACAGCATCCGTGTAGAAACCGAGGTTCCAGTGAAAATTTCTACCGCTATCGGTATTTGAATCCGGGACTTGCCAACCGCCAGTCCCAACCTAACCATCATTCTACTTTCCCTCTCCCGACGGTCCAATACAGAATCACGTACTCTCCATTCGGAGACCGTCGGTAGCGATTAGAGCCCTTATTTTTCTTTTCTTCGCCAGTAATGCCATGAGCCGACTGCTTGCGCGAAATTAGCAGGCGATTGGTGTTTGTGAATCGAGCGCGAATTGCTCGGTGGTGATGAACGGCTTTCCTGGGTGCCAATTACTCCCTTTGGATGGGAAAAATCATTTGCTGGATGGTGGTTTAAACGCTGGCGTAAGAAAGTCTCCGGGGAAAACTAGTGGCGTGAATCATTCGTGAGCACGCTAAAAAAATTAATGTGCCGCGGGCATAAAATTTCGTTTGGTTGCGAATCGCCTGACTTTGAATCGAAATTATGCGCTTTGATCGTCCCATTTTTCTCTCGTTGCCGAATGTATGCACACCCTGCCCTGCCACACACCTTTACGGTGGCTTGCAGGGTATTATTTAGATGTAGATGTTTGCACTCCGTGCTCTCCTACCTCTAGGGAAAAATCTAGCGATCAAAAAGGATAGGTCAACACAGTGTATTACATCTACGTAATACCCTGCGAGCCCCTGCGAGGGTGTGAGGCAAGGGGTGAAGATCACCAACCATGTATTTCTTGCATGTAACTAAGAGCTACAATACTGCTACTTGCTACTGGTTCTACTGCCAAAGAAATCAGATATTCCATTGGGATGCTGGAATTCCACGTGGACATGGTATCGGGGGTGTTAGTTAGTTCATGCCCATACTTTTCTAAGAAACACAGCTGTTTGTTTTATGCAATTGTATTTTTGAGGATGTTTGGGAAATATACCCGACATGAGAGAGCGCTTAGCATGGGTTTGTACTCGAAAGTCCTGTGTTCTGGACCAGAAAAGGTCTACATTGATTCGATTTGATTTCATGTATCGCTGCCTAAAATGTTAATAAAAACCAAAATGTTCATTCGTTGTAGAATTCTAAAAGGTTTTTTTTTGTTTACAAGTTTCACTCGATTTCGCGAGAATTCTCGGATTTTATAAATGTTTTTGACTGCGTAGCGTATTGATGTTTAAAAAGTGAAGCCTCTGTGGAATTGTTACCGCATCAGAATGGAGAATAACACCCCTAAGTTAGATTCTCGATTTTCGATTTTTTTTTCGAATTCGTTCCTTATTGTGGCTTATAGGTTTAGCGTTTCGTTAAATTTTATTCGTAGTGTGCCTTATTCCCATCCTGAAGTGTTCTTGAATGCACTCTGTATAGTTGGGACCAGTCCAAGTTCATCATCATTCCCCTTTCCGGGTTATCATGTGACCATGTTTCGTGCGCAATCGTCTCTAGATGTTCGCTTTAAAGTGCCGCGTTTCTTCGTTAGAAACTTTCATAGTGAAGGAGACGACCTTGAAAGAGTTTATTTCCGACACAGTTTTTTTTTTTTGTTTCGGATGGTATGTCTGAGCGTCATAAGGTCATCGTCATGCGATAAGCTGCTTTGTACTTGAATAAAATTAGAATGAGTGACTGTATCTTTTAAGACTCCACCTCTGTAGTGGAAAATTGTTTTATCTTCTAGATGAACTCGGTTTTGTTTTTATGTTTGATGCATTGTTTGGCTTTGTATAAAGTCTGCACTCACTCATCAAATGATAAGAGTTCTTCTACTTCCATTTCTCCCAATTTCCCAGCTATTAGATTAAATAATGGAGGTCACAGCTCAAAACTCCTGTTAATCCGCCCTTTCAGAAATGTTTTGGTTACAAGTAGTTTATAAGTGTACATTCGGTTCTGTCGTCACCTCTTGGTGATTATTGTTATTTACCTGTAGTTCTTTTCTCGGCTTTTTTAATACAGGGCTCCAAAATTAAGGGCTAAATAAATGGTTAATATTCGCCACATTTCTTTAACTATACCTTTAGTGTCGTCAAGCTAGTAAAAGAGACAGATATTGTAGTTATGAGAATACACCTGGATACATGAAAAGAAGTTTTCACAGAGATTTGTCGTAGTTTGTAGTTTCGTTATTAATATTTTTTTATAATTAGTTTTCTTGGAACTTTTTTAGGAGAGCGAGTGTGATTCGCAGGAAAGTGTTATTTCAGTCAAGTTTGACAGCCTATTTTTTTACATTATGAAGTGGATACAAGCTGTATGTATTAATACGCTTTAAATTATCGAACATACAATGTCTGAAGTTCCACGCTGGTCTAAAGTCGTGAAGATAAGAAACGAGAACGAGAGAAAGTTTTTCAGTTTCGTATTAAAGGATAGTGTTAAAATTTAGGGATAAAAGGATTTAGGGTTTAAAATTTAAAGGATAGTGTAAAAATTAATTTCGTACGTTACATGTTCTTACTTAATTTACGTCGAATGCATGCATGATATATGAATGAATGATGAATATGATGAATTCATGAATGCATGAATATTCATGCATCTTTGAAACCTATTCGGATTCTTGTATGTTTTTGGACCCCAATCAGCCAAATCACAATCGCTAATACAGAAAGAAAAACCCGTCGATAGATTCGTCAAATTCGTAATCGTCAGACTTCGTCAGGTTGTAATTAAATAGATATTTTTGGGAGTGCGAAACTGGACTGTAGGAAGTTCAAACATATATCAGTGCAAATAAACTCTTCTAAATGAGATGAGACTCGTAGTAACCTTGTGGAATTCCATTTATGAATTAATTTACTTTTACTAACCACAGGGTCAAGAATACCGTGACACAATCCGGATTTCAGTGCATTGACATCATCATAATTGGCATAAGTAATTTATAATAAACTTTTCATTCGCATTTGTAGTTGTCTTGGTGCAAGTCTTTTATTTATAAATCCAATAGTAAACGCTTTTGTAGCAAGAATAGACCACCGGACTGTTTCATCTCTGCCGAGTGCTATTTGGTCTCATTTGCGTTTTATTTTTGCGCATTTGGGGAATACGGTTATTAGCTTCCCGCAAGCTTGCCAAGTCTCGAAGCTTAGTTGGAAAACGTTGCGAAGCACGCAACTCTCTTCGGTTAAATTTAAAGTGGCCGGATTGCGAGGCTTGCGTCTGTGAAGAATTGAAACCTGGCGGTGCATGGAAGGGGCTGTGTATAAACAATGCATTTAGTGCCCTCGTCGGCGGACTCTCACCTCTCCACGTCCAGAATCCGCACCGTCTCCTCGGCCACCCCGTTCCACTTCATTACCCGAGTATTTCTGGATTGCCATGCCTTTACGTCGCTGCGTGCGCAGGACTCCCGTGGAGCCGATGGTGTCCCCTCCATCGCCGCAGGGTAGAGCGCCGCTCTCGCAAGCGCTCGGGTGCTGCGTAGAAGGAAGGTGCCATTCGGGAATTTAAGGGAGGTCAGGGTTCATGGGCGCCTGGGCTTCGATTTTTTTTTTTTTGATCGGCCGCTCCCCTTTGCTTTCCCTAGCCCTTGGTTTATTTTTGTTTCGTTGTAGGGAGGGATGTGGGCTTTTCCCCATTTTCGTATTCTTTTTCCCTTTAAGGTTTTCTCCGAAGTTTATATCTAGCTCCCTCGGGTTTTCTCATTTATTTCTCCATTGATCGAGAAGTTCAGCTCATATTTATTTTATTTTGAATGTATGTGAAAAAAAATTTTAGGATATAATGGGCAGAATGAGCTTGGAAACTTATTTTTTAGTGCTTAGATTTCTTTTTTATCTCCAGGTTTTTTTCCGAACGAAAGAACTGATACTTCTTTATACGTTGTATATTAGAAAACCCGCCTGGGATATGTATATTTGATCATTCAGTTGTCGTCATCACTCGATCCAAAATTTTCCTATAGATAACTTTACGTTAATCACCCATATGTTGCGATTATGGTCATCAACATTAATACCTTAGAGATGGCCATAAAACGAAAAATATTCTTACTTCCCGATGAATGCTATATTTGCGGTTGATTTGGCGAAAATGTTCGTTGTCTTATGTTGCGTTGATGGTTGTCAAGAAACAGTTGTGAACAATTTCCAGATAGAATATCTATTCTACAAGTTTAGAGCTCTTTGATTTCAGTAGCTAGTTAACCATTTTTACTTAAAAGTGATAGTATTGTAGAGCAAATTTGCGGCGCTGGAAACAGACATTGTAAGTAGCCGCTGAACAACCGGGTATTCGATTTATAAATGAGAATCTTGCAATTCTTCTCTCTTTTCATAGTTCGAAGAAACAAGTGCCTGAGAAAATAATCGGATGTGATAATAATAATGTGATGATGCTGATAATCAATAATGCCACGGTGAACGTCATATTGCTTTCTTTCGATTGTGGCTGTCGTAGAATTTTGCACGATTTTCTTAGAGCTTTTTTTTCTAAAGAGCTTTTTTTTTATATGAAGCTAACCTTGCCCGTGTATGTTTTATGTCGGAAATCACTACTTTAATTATGACTATTCCAGTTTTCTAATGCATATTTAGATATTGTTTACAAATTTAGTGAAATTAGTTTCCAATTTTCTATTGCATATTTTGCTACTGTTTTCAAATTTAATAAAAATTGTATTTTAATTCGCTTGCCGTAGCAAAATGATCTTGAACTTTTGGACGTCACGAAGCAAGGTTTTTTTTGCAAAGGAAGTAATAAATTAGTCATTTTTGAAGGAAATTGTATTTTTGATTGAGAGTCATTTCAGCTCATGTATTTTTCAGCTTCAGCTCGTGCAAGATTCGATTTGCGAACGATTTGATTTACTGGGTTTTCTCCTTATTAATGACAGATAATTTAGGGGTCGCTCCGGTGGACTTGGCACGTAGAAGTATCGAGACTGAGTTTCTCCCGTGACAATTTTTAAAACTTAAGGAGTCAGTTTCTTGCTCATACTCATATCCATCTGGTCGTGGATACCGTGGACTATTTGGGCTAGTTTGTAAACCATGTAACATTTTCCTATGGATGATAATTCCAAAAGGCAAATACGTATTTATTTATATTATGGATTTTAAAACTCCCATTGACGTCCTATGCAAGGTATTGTGAACACCTGCCTTGGAGTTAAATCGCGATGCAGTTCGTTTCAGTGCAATGAAAGGATTCCGCGCGAGCGGATATCGCACGCGCTCACCCGAAAATGCTGGCCTCGATGCCCGGATACAGTGTCCTGCAGTGCTAACAGAATGTCCCAGCCTCAGGTTGCCGACCTTTAGTGCTCGGGGTTGGTCCACCTCGTACCGTTAACCTTATTTCCATTCCCTTGTTTGAATATTTGTCGTATTTCGGGATGGACGGCCGGGGAGGGGTGGGCACGAGATAGCCCGACGGTTGCTTTCCTACCTCGCGGTTTGGAAGTGGTGCGTGGGCATTCATTTATTTCCCTGGAGGCGCTGCTGTGGTTTTCCGGAATTAGCATCGAACTGATAATTCGCGATCGATCGGCCTCTCAGTTTGACGCGATTCCCCGCCTGTTCCATGCTGACACGCGCCGATGTTTGCCTGGGCGGTAACTACCTCTCTAATCGAAATTCCCGAGGCTTTTTTTTTGCCAGCTTACCTCAGCTGTTGCTGAGCGACCGATTTTGGGGTTGTTGTCGTTTCGACTTTCCATCCCCAAGGGCTCGTGAAGTTGAAGAGTCAGCAAAAACATTTTCTCATTCACATTTAATGTGGTGAAAAAATTGATTAATATTGGTGTGCCTGCGTTGTGTTCCTCGATGGCAGAAGGTTTCGGTTTGTCTTGGCACCTTATTATTTTTCCACTCAGTGCCCTTGTTTAATCTGCAATGCTGGTCGGTCGAAATTTGGTTAAGCTGCGAATTTAATTTACAGATATGTTCATTATTTGTTCATACTCATGCTTAGAAATTTACCTTCAATTCTTCTGCTTGGCAGTATGCCTTCTTCGGTGACTTTCATGGTATGCATACAACTAAACCGTGCTCGAAGCACTCGGGCACGCATTCCGCGAAGGAGAATATTATCAACCGTGGTCTATTTGGGCTGACGTGCAGACTTTGCAGACAGACGAACTTAGGTAGGTATTAGCTTGTTCAGCGCCGAGAGAAAGGAAGGCTATGGCAATACTGGCGTACGGAGTTCGTATTTAATCTTAGATGGTCGCTGAAAATGGCTCCGAAACGCGTTTGCGATGACTCATATCCTCAGCCTTTCCCTCAAGAAGTTCCCCCATCCCGCGGCACCGGAATTCCTTGCGCTCTTTAAGGGAAACTTAATTATACGCCTTTCGCCTTTCTTTCCTCGACCTCCTGTCTCACTCCTTTATCGCATTCGCCGTTTCCGGGAACGAGTGAGGCCCGGGTTCCTCTAACGTTGATAAGGTTTCCTCGCTGTTCTCTTCCTCCCCTATCGCTGCATTGCTACTCTCCAATTCTTTCCGCTCTCACCGAGTCCGATTTTATCTCTTTTGGTTTTTACATCCTGTCACTCATTTATTCGGCACTATTTCAAAGCTTTAAGTATCGATCTTGAGAGGAGCTCATCTCTCCGCTTTAAGAAAAGAAATATGTGCGTTAGCAACTGTTCGGTCATTTTAGTGAATGTTTCATCTACATCTACGTAATACTCTGCAGCCACCGCGAGGATGTGTGGCTAGCTAAATTTCTAAACATGAGTATGAACAAATAATGAACATATCTATAAATTAAATTCGCAGCTTAACCAAATTTCGACCGACCAGCATTGCAGATTAAACAAGGGAACTGAGTGGAAAAATAATAAGGTGCCAAGACAAACCGAAACCTTCTGCCATCGCGGAACACTCCCCCTGCCACACACCTTCGCGGTTTGCAGGGCATTTCGTACATGTAGATGTTATCTAAGCAGCAAAATATTACGGTATTTTCCATGTAAGTCCACGCTTATATCGATTATGAACTAAAAATCTCCATTGTATTTTAATTTTCGATTAATAAGTTGTTAAAAGCTTTTTTGAAAGTCATGGTTGATGACAGAACTTTTCTCTCGGCTCTTTTAGTATTGATGTCCAGTCGGTTTGGTATCTTATTCTTTCATCACTCGCGAAATGACCCTCGTAATTTTTCCCTTAGTATTTTTGTAGCATCATGTCTGCTAATTTTCCTTGACAATTTCTTTCTTTGGCCAGAAAATTCCGAGCAATTGTTTTCCTTTTCTTGTTGTGGAATGTGTGATTCAATTGTGATTTTTCTTTATGAAGCATAAAATCATAGTTTCGGTTCACGTTTAGATATGTTTGAGACTGTCATTAGATTTAAGTGGCTCTAGTTAGAAACTCAAAGCTTTACTGCGTGCTCGATTTACCTTGCTTTCTACGCACTATCGGCATTCCTTGACGGCGCCCCATTGCCTTGGTCACTGGCTTCGTTCAGTGGCTCGTGCGATTCCGTTTTTTCCTCTCGTTAAACCTCGTCGGAGTTATGATCGCGGATATTGCGGGAGTGGCTGGCTTGAAAGGGAGCCAGACGCGAATTGCCTCGCGGAGCGAATGATTTACTCAAGCACGGCGTAGACCGAGTGGAGAGCACCCCCGCGAGCCGGGACGAAGAGCAACCATCATTCCCGACACGCCCCCGTCGCATTGCAATCCCTCTCTTCGCCGTCTTCCGACAATGCACTCCTACCGGCTCACTCGGCCAGCGTGGCTTCTGCGCGTTTCAAATGTGTCGTGGAAGGGACGTTCGCGGTCTCGATCCCGCATCATTCGCGGAAAGTGTCAACTTTCCCCCTCTGACTGTGGTTTGTTTGTTTGGTCCCGTCCACGGTCCCGTCTCTCGAAAACACGCGCCTGGGCCTTAAGGGTGCGCGATAGGTGAGGCCTGGGATCCCTTGCGTGGAGAGGATAACCGGTTTCGCGGGGTCCGGGTCCATCTCGATTCCCGGCTATGGGTGGCAGAAGAGTCGTCGGCGGGGCCAAGAGGGTGCGCAGCCACGAGGCGGGGAAAGGACACAGAGAGGTTGGGAGGTTGTTCGCCCCTTTCTCGCCCCCGCTCCTTCCCGACCGCCCCTCCACCCCCTCCCCCCCGGCCATCACGATACTCACCCACCCGCGAAGCGGTCCCCTCTCCTCCGCCGCCCCGTATACCCCCATACCCAGATGTATAGATGTAGATACCCCCTTATAGGGCGTATTCTCCGGAGGAATCCGATTGTTCTTGGTGTGAGGTTCCTTGTGTGGTGACTGCAATGCAAAATGAAGTTAACGTGCTCTAAAAAATTAAAAAATGCCAGATTAATAAATTTGCAGTTTTTTTTTATATTCATGAATTCATGAATATATTTTACTTTTAGACTTTTAAATTTTTAGATGACCCCAGTTCAAGATATCTACATGTACATCTACACAATACCCTGCAAGCCACCGCGAGGGTGTGTGTCAGGGGGTGAATATCACCAAACATGCACTATTGACATGCAAACAAGCTATAGGGTCTCATGCAACTAGATTGTTAGTGTCTATAATATTCTTCTATTGCATCGATATTCTTCTAACTGCATTGATTGGACCGTCCCAATTTTATAAAAGCGTAGGCAAGAGCTGATAAATTCCAGTGCTCCTTTGGACGAGGTCAACTTTGACAATGGAGGGATAACTCTCTCTCAATTCGTGGCCATAACTGAGTTCGTAGTCAAATTAAAGTTGTGTAGTTATAGTCCAATTCCTTAATGCCCCTTGGTCACAAACCAACATTGCGACTCGCTGGGTTTACCGTCCTGTAAATTTAATTTGGGTGTTTTAGGCTCTTTGAATTTCGATGTCAAGTCGTTTTGAACGTTCAGCGCAATCCCTGGTAAGCCCTATGTAGCGTTCCATTGGGTATTTGAGCGCTCTAGGCTGCTCTGTTTTCCTGATGTTTAATATTAGTTTCTATAACCTCGTGTACTTATGCGCGTTTTTATATTGCAGTCGGCTTTGGCTGCATGTTTCTAATGCTCGTTAGGTAGTGATTTACCTGCGACGTACCCTCCAGTGACTTCCAAGATACTTTCCATCGTGCCCAGATGTTCCTCTCCTACAGTTATCATTAATTTGTATTTCTAATGGTGATAACTTTCCGAATCATCTCTTTGATAAGTGCCTTAGTCACAACATTTTCGAAATTTCAGAATACTTAAATCATTCATGAAAGAGATATGGCAGTAGCCTAGGCTTCTTGTGAAGTCTTCGTGTTTATTTTTCATGCTGAAGTATTAAATTGTTCTATCTGAAGGCCCATTTTTATAATTATAATGTTTTGTTCGTTGTGTGTAATAATCTGAAAAAAATACGCTGAAGTGTTAAGTTTTTTAGTTAAGTGTTAAGATACGACTTTTATACAAAATGGTGCTAGGATCACAGGCAGATAAAGGCATTTCTTCGCATATCCATGGCATTTCTTTGAGATATAATGATAAATAAACTTAAACACAATGAATTTATATCCTTATTATTTTCGTAGCAGAGAATGTTGCAATATTTTTGCCGTCCCTTTGAGTCTAAATGCTATTTTCATTTATTATACCTTTAAAATCTTTCTTGGGGAATATTTTTTTAACAGTGAAGAGTTTTTAGTAATTCCCTCACGGAAAATCGCATTCACATTATAAATAACCTGTAAAACATTATTAAGTCAATTGCGCGTGGGAGAATGGAGAACTTAGTTTAAAAACTTGCTGTTCTTACATTTTTCTAAAATTCCCCTATCGCTCGCTAAATTTATTCGTCATAGGGATAAACATTCAACGTAAAACGTGGATAGTGTTCGGGAGGAATCGTATTCTGTTTTTCTAAGGAAATATATAGTGTTTTTTTTAATTCTGCCTGCCTCTGACCAACTCTCCTACTGTTGGTATCATAAAATGTTGTTTACTCCGCTCCCCAATTTGTGAAAATTGGAAATTTTCTTAAACCGAATACCCGTAGAAGTTTTTATTCGATGAGTAATTTGACTGATTGGCTTTTTCCCATAGGGGGGAAAGTTAACCAGATGCGTCACTACTATGTGATTTCGTTGTGGAATGGCGCGTTTGTTAATTTATGATATGGTTTTCACCGTTCTTAATCGGCGGGAAAAAATGTTATTACGGGTGGCTCTTAAAGTATTTGAGTACCATTGAATCCGCTTATTTTCTGTCAGGTGGAATGATAATTGAGGAAAATAGTCGAAAGCTATTTTTAGCGCTTGCCGAGTACCAACGGTAATGATTTTTTTCATTCACGCTTCTGCTATTTTTTCTCAGCCATTTTATCTATGCCTGTGTTCGATACCGATGATTACGCGCAGTGCAATGAGCATTCATACTATGTAATTGGATTTAAGCAGTGAAACGAATCGCGTATTCCTGTATAACTGTTACACGACCCCCATGTCATCCCCCATGTGGTTTCCAATGTGTCTAGAGGTGCTTATTTAATAGTCCTGAGGGGCCTCAGTTCAATACACCGCTTTAATTTTGACGAGAAACGTTCGGGAAATACCATACCTTTTCCCTATCATGCGGTAAAGAATTAAAGTATAGAAGGTTCAATTATGAAACGCATTTTCCTCCGTCGGTGAATATTTCTTCAGTGTACAATTTACCTGCGGTCTAAAAAAATGTTTTAAAAAAATGGATGAAGGAAGTTGGCCGCCATCGTTGTGGAAAAATTCTGCTTGCTAAAATAATTTAGTTGTGATAGCTTAACGGGATCAGAAAATAAAGAATTCATTTTATTACATTTCATTGTCATCATCAGTCATTAATCCTAACATTGGTTTGACGCAGCTCTCCACTTGGTTCTCCAATCGTCTAACCTCTTCTCTTTCCATAATTCTTCTCTTTCAAGTCCTTCGCTCCATGTATATCAAGGGAGGTCTTTTTTTCCATTCTTCCCATTCACTTTTCCGTCGATGATTGACTTCATCAGGCCATCATGTCACAAGATGCAGCTGTTCTCGCGTCTTCCTTTCAAAGTTTTCAGCATTCATTCATTCTCTTTTCTCCCACTCTTCTTAGGACTTCTTCGTTTGTCACTCAGTCGAACCTTTAATTTTGACGAGAAACGTTCGGGAAATACCATACCTTTTCCCTATCATGCGGTAAAGAATTAAAGTATAGAAGGTTCAATTATGAAACGCATTCGAAATGTGGTGCTAGTTTCTCTAGCACCACATTTCGAATGCTTCCAGCCTTGAATTTTCTTTTTTCGTGGTTGCCTCATTGCTATCAGGAAGAATATTCCTCATAGTTGCATGTAGGTAGTGCATGTTTGATCTTCACCCCATGCCACATACCCTCGTGGTGGCTCGCAGGGCATTACGTAGATGTAGACTTACACTCCAGATGTATGTTCTAATCAAGTAATTATGTATAATCAAGTAAAGTATCGAGTTAATTAATGAAATTTTTCAAGTAACTGTGTTGTACCAGTTTCTTCCATAATCAAGTTTCACATTGCAGTGCGTGCCCCGTATCTTCCAATTCAAAGTGTAGATAGTTGAGTAAGAATCTCTTTGTTTAAATCTTGCCTAGATTATTTTTTATGTGTTCCTGTCGTCCGGCAAAAAAAAAATATAATGATGAAATTGGCCTGTTGTCAAAAATGGTTGCCCACGGTTTTCTGTGCTTCTTCTCTGCGTGTAAGATTCTCTTTATCCTCCTCTCGTCGCAGCTCATCATCCACCCCTCATACCGCTCCGTCTTATCCTTTTTTAACTCCTCCCTCTCGCCTCTATCCCCTTTATCGCCCCAGCACCCTGACCTCCCCTCTCGCATCAATGGACCGTTCCTCCCCTTTTTGGCATCAATACCGTCGCTGCCCGGGTTCGTAGCGTGGGCCGTGGGAATTCGAATAGGGGAAAGTTTGTATGTATGTACGTTACCTCAGATATCTCTAACCCATCCCCTTCGTGCTTCGTCCCCCCTCCTGAGTCCCGGCTTTATCGAGTCTCTCTATTTTTGTCGTCAAATTCATTCACATGTTCTCGTGTCCATCAGAAAGTATTTTTTTTTTCAGTGGAGTTGGGCTGCTCATCTTGCTTACTCGGGGAGCAAGAAGTCTTTTTCCTATATCATCAATGCCCGACATAGTGATTAAGAAGAAGTGGAAAATCCATTGTCATCGCTCCTCCTATCTTCATTATTTCGAGTTTCAATTTTTTGAAGGTACATACATACTAATGTAAGTACATGCGTTCTTTCTTGGGTCGAGTTATCACCTCTTAAAACGTGGAATTATTTAGCATGGAAAACTTTTTAGCTTTTTACGTGCTAAATTATCTGTAGATATTTTGTATTTATTGCAGGTAGTTCATGTGCTCTGATAGTTCTTAATGGCTCACTCCTAATATTCTAAGTTGCAGGAACATGTATTACTTTATCGCTTTTTTAGGTAACCGTTGCGTTTTACACATGAATCTTTTGTTGTCGTTAACCCATTCAAAAATATTTCACGTTTGCTATCTCTATTGTTTCCAAATTTTATCTTTTTTCCAGCATGATAACCCATAGGGTAACCGGGAGGTCGCAGAGTAGAAGTCGGGAGAAGTCTTGGAATACCTTCAGTTAAACTCGAGCATTATGTTTTCGGTGGTGCTATTCTTGAGCCCACTGTTAACATGAACTGCTATTTTGTAAGGTAGTAATTATTCACTCAAATCGTTTTATTGGAATAGTAGTACATACTAGAAATCAAAATTCAAGCTGCTTCGACGGCTTAGATCTTATTGCACAGAATCAACCATTATCATAGGAAGCTAATGAATTCAACTTTGTACTACTTCAAAAAAATGTTTGGGGACTGATTTTTAGTGAGACTATAAATGTAGTTTGTCTTGTAAAACTAGTCACTTCATCGATATTTGCTACTTTATTTGATAAGATTTGCGATATCACCTTGTAATTCAAGTTTTTGGCTAACTTTATCATATTTTCTATGTCCAACCTGCCCTTGACATATGCCGTACAATACAGGCACTGTTTCACTTATCGTATGCTTCTGTTTCATCGTGAACGAAATTGTATGTTAAAGTTATATCGGATTCTCAATCATGCCACTGATGCCTATACTCTCCTGCTATTCCTAATAAACGTTTGCCATGTAATTTAAGGATTTTGAATTAGCTGCGATTACATTAGCGGATTCACCCGCTGAAATTTATAATAGCTGAATTTTCCACGAGGAAAAATCTTCCACCTCGACCGGAATTCGAACCTGGACCCCCTGATTTCCGACCGCGTACAATATCAGTTAAGCTATCAAGGTTTCCTTAGCCCCTGTGGAACTCTAGAGTTAGTGGTGTTTGATTTTCATTAAAGAGAATGTGGCATTCGGGACTCTTGAGATTCTGTTCTCTCTCAAAGCACTTTTAAAGAGATATGATTGATAACCAGGGTCCGTCAGGTTTTCGCCTAAGTTGAGTGCTATATATACTACCTCCAGTTTATTAATCGGTGAATTTATGTTAACAAGCCACTATTTTTTATCTATTGAATTAGTGCTGCTTGCGCTGAATCTTTTCGAGTGAGCTTCTTTGATCACAACGACGTAATATTCAATGGTTGTTAGTGTAAACATTATAGTTATTCTTGCAACGTATGTGAAGTAGATTAATAGCCAATGAAAAATCATTCCGATTCCATCCCCTACTTATTATCCCAAGGAAATTTTGAGTATGAATTCTCTTCCATCCAGGTGGGTCACATATGCGAGGCGATTTCGGATTCGGCGAAATCAGATTCCTTTTCCCATGTCCATTTTGATCTGAGTTCATGACGTATTCATTGGAACCCAGTACGCTTTGGTTAAGATCATTCATTAAATCTGTCCCCATTACTACGAATACGTGACTGCTTCAGGGCCTAAGATGAGTTTTGTGAGAAGCAATTCACTATATAAGTTGAATAGATTTAAGAGCCACAACGAACATAGGTGAAGTTGTGTTTTGTAAGTTAGAGATCTAGAAGAAAATATTCTTTGCATTAAAATTGTTATTTTTAGCAATAATAACATAAATAATAAGTGGTTGCTTCAAAAATACAGAGCAGAAGTTGTAAAGAATAATAATAAAATTGAAGAAAAAAACTATTGGGAATATTTTATTAGGAATTAATGTTTAATTTAACATCTCATTACGCGTAATAATTTTATGGTGGTCTTTTACCATTGGGAGTATTTCAATGCTTAAATATTTGTAGCCATATACTTACTTTTAGTAAAGTGTGCGCGCTCATTTTGGTGGAGTTAGCTACTCCTGAGTCTCTATTGCTTATATAACTGGAATTCAGTCGCAATTTTTACCGGGTGGTCTTTTAAATGTTTTTATTCGAGAATGCGAAATGATCAATATTTTGAGTTTAATTGATAGATGCCAAAATTAGATTGATGGTAATTGCCGTAGGAAGCCCTTGAAAGGTTCTAGTCTCTTCCGCATGCATTTTAACGGAAGGTTTGTTATTGGATTTTATTGTGTAATCTCGTCTGCGATATCCATCCAGTTATTTCGCTCACCTTGGTCAACGGAATGCCTTAGCTGAAGTTAGCAAAAGCAAATCAGGTTATGCATTGAAAATTTGGGCCATAGGTCCATCCGTGAAACTATACGTTTTTGCAGTGCAATAGAAATAGATTTTCGCTTAGCCGTAGCGGCGAGTGGTTTGCATTTGACATGATAGTGAAATTGAGAATGAGATCTTGCTTTTTGTTTGCAAACTGACTTCTTCTCGTTGCATCGTTCTACTCTTCAATTTATCCTACTTGTAAAATAACTTTAAATTTTTAGGAGACGAATCGCTTTTTTCATGCTGTATTTTATTATAGCTTCACAAGAGTTCGAATTGACAGGCTGGCTAAAAATATTCTCCCTTCCTTCTAAATGACATTGGCAACCGTTGTCGAGGACCATCATGATAAAACTATGTGGCGCGTTTTGACTGGAGAGGAATCAAAGAGTACTCGGACAGAGATAATGCAACCTAAAATTTTCATTTCATGATTTGAAAGGTGCGTACTTGTATGCCTTACCCCAACTCTTTAGGGTCTTTCATATTGAATCAAAGCTTCCCATACAATCCTTCACTATTGACCCCATGAGTATTCACCCCGTATTAATTTTCATGGCATGTACACCTCTCCAGGTTAACGCATTTCTTCTCAATGCCATCCCTTACGCTAATGCCTTGATTTAATTAGACTGTAAAAGTAATGACCTCTTGTAAAAATATGATTGATGCTTTCTATCAGTTCATCACTGAGGAGCATCATGGAGGAACATAAATATGGGTATTTTTATTTTAAATATGAGTGAGTACCATTGAAATGGTGAATTATACGGCATCGCATGACTCTCCTGGTACTTAGTGCCCCTTGTCATGCGTTCAGAGCTTCGTTTTTGTTTTCACTCCTAAGAATATTTGATTATTTTATCCTTATAATTCAAAATTATTGTTACCTGATTACCTAATTCACCCCAGTTTTATATCTAGTGGCATTATTTGTCGTCATTGTAATGCATCTCAATACTGGAGAGTAAGCTGAAAATCTGGTTGGGTCTTTACCATGAGAAAACCCAGCGTGTGAAGTCGCGGAAAAAAGACTATAGTCTGTGTAGGAAGTGACTTTTCTAAGCAATTGTATGAGACCTTAAAATTCCATTGCGTAATTACTGCTGAGAGAGCATGGTAACATTTATATAAATAATGAGAAAATAGAGGGTTATGATGTACATGCAGAATGAATATTCCACTTGCGATGATGAAATTAGACAATCGAGAAAATTTCTAAGGATCGAGAACGTTGATAAAAATCTTAAAGAAGTACATACATACCTGGAGAACGAAGAATATTCCAGTCCCTATTCTCGATACTCGTTGTCGATCGTTTTGGTCTTTAGCTTTCGACTTGATTGCTTCTGGATGAAGTCAGTTGTGTGGTCACCCCTAAATCAAAGTCTTGTTGGTAGTCAATAGTAAAAGCCTAAAATTACGATTTTTTGGGACCTTATCTATGATGATTTATCGATTGGTACTCTTCGGGTTTCGAGTAATCCTTGCGAAATATTGCATCATCCTCGAAAGCAGTTCCTGCAGTGTGTTAGGCTAGGGTTCTGGAATGCCAAGTCCCCTAATCGTATTTATTCTTTCCGCTCTCGAGACTCGGCACCGCTCACCGGTAAAGAGGATTCCGGGGGGAGAAAGAAAGCGAATTTTATGTGCTCCGATTTGAACACGGTGAATCTCGCAATTACCGAAGCCTTAAGAGTTGCTTGAAATATCCCACCCGCAACCTCCCGACGTGAATCTTCCCTCACTTCTTTTTGCCGTCTGCCAGAGTCCGCATCAAGATTCTCATTTTTTCCCACGTATTCACTCCTTGAATTATGTAAATGATATGGCCTTAAATTTTAGTTTAGTTTTATTTTTATGGGTTTTCCATGTATTCCACCAGAGCAGCTTCAAGTACAAACAAATAGGGTGGAATAAAATGTGATTGTTTCCATTCTTTAGGATAGTTATTCATTTGTGTAATCGTGTTTGTAATTTGTCATTTGTAAAATCGAATGAAATCGTTAGAGGTCCATTTGGCTGGCCTTGTATCTTTTGCACCACATTAGAATGTAATTTTGGCTGTTATTAAAATATTTTATGGCTAAAACAGGAAATCATATGTCTAGTATTTTTCATCGCAGCTATTAACTTTTTTAATCCAACATTTCCGTAGTGATTTAATTTTGAAATGGGTGTTCCGCCTATTTTTTTTGGTGTAGCATTTCTTTTGTGATTAGCGTTTTATTTCTGTTGTTGTTAGTAATGAAATCACTCCGTAGTGCTGAAAACCTTATTTTTGGGGACGTAGGAGAATATTCATTTGCATATGGTACAAACAGTTGTTCAACTGTAACAGTTCCAATGCGTGTCGTTGGCGGTTATGCGTCATGTAATTATTTTTTTTGAGCTCCGTCTCATGAAACCAATGAGATTGAGGAGTTAATGTTTTTGTACTCACTGATCAATATATTTCATGTTTACCAATTGTTAATTCTCCCGTGCCTTATGCGGTGTAATCCGGGGGCATATTGTCTGTCCATTTGGAATCGTAACTGTAATCAGAGTCGTTGGGGAAACTTTTTCATGGAAAGGTTTTATCAATCTAGGGAATGCTGTTAAATCGTAATCGGTGCAAAGGTTTTCGTTTGCTCAAAATTCCATCTTTTTGCCACCACCGATATCTTGTTTCTACATGATTAACTTATCTCGATGACCAGTTCACCGACATAATATATGTATTCATTGCCTATTATTACTATCCTTTATCGTGATGTGAATTTAGTTCATGGTATTTGATCCAGATCCGTGTCTAAAACTAACTTCTACGTGTTTTAAACAAACTACGTTGCGAGTCAGTATATTGACGCATAATCCTAGGTAATTTGATGAGTCATTTGCTCTGCTATGGATTTTTGATTCGCTGTGGATAATCGTAGTGTAATAAAATTCATATTCAATTAATTACTTTCAATTTAATCCTAGCGTACGTGTTGTTATTTCCGACAACAGTGGTTCAATGCCTATATCATTGCCGATTCTTTTCATTTCAATCCCCTTTTCAGTCGGGGATAACTGTTATCTCAAAGTTTGAAAATCAGAAAAAAATTGATTTATTACGGTATTACATATGTACGGTATGCTAAAAACTGAATTTAATAATTGTGTGCTAAAATCATGAAAATGCTTGTCATTATGGACAACATTTAAAAAATACTACGTGAAGAGAGACACGATTGGAAAAAATTTCAGCCAATCGCTTTTAACCCCATAAAAAGGCATGGCTCTCTGTCGCCATTCGCTCCATGAAGTTTTTCATTTCATTAAGTTCATCCCCCTTCCTCTATTTTTCCCCTTCAATTCTTCCCTTCACACCCTAACCCACCCCTTCTACCTACCTTCCCCCCCCTCTCTCTCTCTCATTCTCACAATTTCTCGCTCTCCCTCCAGCTCCACGTGTTGTTACCCTTCGCCCCTTCCTTTTTTATTCTTAATTATAATGTTCCCTTTCGTCCTCTGGATATATCAGGCACGAAAAACGAAAGTGGAGTAGATAAAAGGGTCCCACAATTTTAGCGGTCACGAGGACCCACAAAAAAAATCACGAGAACTTCCAAATTTGTCTTCCACGCAGCTGACGAACAGAACTCAAAACACCGAATTTATGAGTATCATGTGATTTCGCAATTCACTTGAGGTGCGTAAGCTTCCTTGCATTTCATGCTCACGCCTGTTTCGTCTCCATCCAGTAATCTTTTTTGTAAGACCTTTTTTTCTTCTTTTGGTGATGTGGAAAATGCTCGTACTTATGAAGATTTCTTTATATTGAGGAAAACATTACATTTTTGGGATTATGATTCGCATTCCCGCAGAGTTGAATGTACTCGTGCGTCATGGATGCTTTTGAGAGCCGATACATTTCTGCCCCTGACATAAGTGTCGCAGTTAATTCCCTATGGCGATCACTCTCGGAAAATGTCGCATTTATACTTGTTAATGAAGTACACCATGTGGTTAGTGTTTATTTATAAATACCTATTCGTTTTTGTTTTCTCGTTCTCAAGAGTAGGGAAAAAGGTTTTCTTAATCCTTGTACGAAAAGTTTGAAATGTGTATCACACTTCAAATGTATTTAATACATCATGTAATTTTGATCACTGCACCTGAATGGCCTTGATGTTTTGGCATGTCACGCTCTCGTAAGTCTTTCTTCATGTATCTGAATAACGCTCTTCGTTACCAGGTTTGTGTGATGTTGAACAAAAATTCTTTGCGTGTCATTGTGGTAATAACTGAATTTATTTGATATTTATGGATGTTTACCTTATTCACGTACAAGATTTCACAGAGAGGCAATTATATCTCATTTAATTAATTGCACCCTCGTAATGTTCTTATTTTTTTAGTTGCAGGAAATACTTTACTATCAATATCAGGTATGTTAAATTCGTATTTTTGAGGGTTTCTGTCATGTATCTGTCTCTTGAAAATACTCTGTCGTGTTGAGGCCAAAAGAAAACTGGCTCAAGCCTTGCCATCTTCATATGACATCTCGTGCATGCCCGGTATGTTTTTGGTCGCGGGAAAACGGGATAGATAGCTCGTTGAAGGTGTCGGCTGGGTCATCGACCTCCTTTCATGATCCGGATCTCGACTCGATTTGTAGCGAGGGTTTCATGCCTGGGAATGCCTCATATCTCACTCGATTACACGATCTAAATAGGTAGTGCTTCAGTTATTCGCTGGAAGGCATAGAAAGCAACGTGACGTGTATCAGTATATCGTATACTAAAGTCGCATGTGCGGCTACAAACCGCGACGTATCGATAAATAGTATGACAGCGTCACGTAAAGTATGGCATAAGTTTTCACCATGCGTATTGGAATTCACGTTCCACATTTCTCCATGTAATTAGTGAGTATAGCGTAGTAATATTTCTGTCATCTCATGTCCTCAATAATCAACTATTTTACTCATCGATTTCGGTTACAAAAAACGTCATATATTAGAGAGGAGTCACCTTAAAAACCAAAACTATTTAAACTCGGGTCACATCTATACGTACAGACAGTGTGTGTAGTAGGGGGTGAGTTTCACCAGACGTACACTGCACCGTCTGGGCATTTATACCGTGGCAATATTCACATATTGAAATTGGGCTACAGATTGTCGCGTAATTGCTAGAATGTGTGTGAAATCTCAGATTTCTACATTACATAATACTCCGTAATCCTCCACAAAGATGTATAGCAGGGGCTAATTACACCCATGTTTCATCTATCATTGTTAACAAAGATTAGTAGCCATATTCGTCGATTTGGTTGTGGTTAGTGAACTTTGTAATCAATCCGAGTAGTGGTTACTAGGAGAGCCTCCTGCAGCAGCTTATGTATTCAGTTCTCTCATAATTTGATCCACTATGCCAGTAGTGGTGCTTTTTTGCAGAAACTTGTAGAAATATTGCTCCTCGTTACTTAGAAGCTGAAAATCTGTATTCATCGTGCAGCCATTCATTCGCATAAAACTATTGAAAATTTAACTCCTTGAGAAGCTGCAAAACTGAATCTTTTATGTAGCAATCCTGTTGTCCGGCCTGATACTGATTCTATTATGCATTTTTCTACAAATTTTATTCGGTGTAAACAGGCATATAATAATTCTACCTTGCTATGGACCGTATGCACCTATTTATGGGACTTTATTTTCGTCTTTAGCTCCGCCTACCTCCTTCCTCTCTTGAAGTCATAAATATTAATGGAAATCTGCTGCCACTAGGAGGAGTTTTCATCTCTGTCAGAACAAAATGTCCTAGTGGTTTCGAGTTTGTACTCAGTGCGCTTAGAGAGAGATATCATGGATTCGTCTTGCGCATTGTCGCTATCGTCCTCAATAACGCAAGCTCTTCCAGGAGGCCGATACTTTGTGGAGTTCCATATTGAATGGAAGAGGTAATAAAACTTGAGCGTTCCACTGTACCTTATGGAACGCTTTAGTTTGCTTTTACTAATTTTGTCACTTCCAGATAGGTATAACACCGGGTTACCGCCCGAACTGCCTACTCTGCCTACTGACACTAGTGAGTTGAAGCACTAGACTTTTGAATTATGAAAATCACGTTTTCGATCCGGTAAGTAACATTAAGTGACAACGCCGGCGCATTGTGAAGGTCCGTGGTCGAGTCCGAGGATCTCCCATGGCAACGAGGAAGGCACCTTAAAAATCTAAAGTCGCCGGGGCACCTACATTGCTCTCCTTCGTGGGTCATGCGTTTACGGCACGGGAGTGTGGAGCCCGGGGAAGGTTTCGAGAGAGCCGGCGAGGTTTTTTCGGATTCTCGTCAGCTCTCGACTCGCGGCGTGAGGCTTTCCCCCCTCCCCCCATACAAATTGCCGGCCGACCTCCTCCCGACGCCCACCAATGCCCCCACCCTCCTTCCCGTTGCTTCTCCGTGCCGCGCCCTCCTCCCCTTTCACCTCAATCATCCTCTCTCTCGCTTCACCGCTCGACCCGGCACGAATCCCGCCTCTCCCTTCCTCGCACGCCCTTTCTTTTTGACACGTCTCCGTGGCCCGCCCCTCTTCCTAAAGGGCGCTCTCTCTTCCCTCCCACTCATTCATTGTATTCAAGTGATTCTTATTACGCCCAAGGCTGCCGTCGTCCATAAGCAGATAAGTGCCCTACAAAATATGGTCGTAATTGGAGCGAAGTAAACCCTTGGTTATTTTCTTTTCAAATAGACGTGGTTATGGCACGCTAAACATCGTTAGCCGTCCTTCACGTGGAGTTAAAGGCTCTATGTTCTGCCCGAGTGTATGGAACGATGTTCACGTGTTAACCGTCAGTCATGAACTTTCCCTCTGCAGTATGTCATGCTGTCGTTTTACCTTTTTAGTTTTCCTTTTCACTAGCATTGTTAACCTCAATGGTAACTTAACTATAAGCATTTTCGAATTTAGTCGTGTAGGCAAAATTTATCATTATTTCGTGAATTCGAGATGAAATACTATCCCTCATGAAATTTGTAAGTTAGCCGTTGGAGTGCAGTCTTGATACCTTGATTTCCAACTTTGTTCTCGAAGCCCTTCATATATCCTTGAAAAATCGCGTAGGGATTGGGAGTGGAAACGTACATGCGTCACCTCTGTTATCGGCAGTACTTCAGCCAACTTCTGGTTTGAGGATAGCTTTTAGCTTAGGGTGTGAGGAACACGTTTTCTGTGATAATGATTAATATGTTGTGTAAATTAGAGACAATATTTGATTGATTAATTACCTTTAAACATGGCTCAGGGTTATGTGTGTAACTTAGAAACTAATTATAATGCCGACATTACTTAGGATTTTCTGTTGAGTATTTCATCTCTCAGAATAATTTTGCAATATGAGATGTATGACGTAGTTAAGGATGTAAAAGAGAAAAATTATTTAATATGAAGAGTTTAGAAAATAAAATAATCGAGTGTAGAGCTGCACCAATACGTATAGGATCATTAACTTATAATGTTGGTATATTATAAAATTAGGCTCCCGTTCGATTTCATGTAATCAATCAGACAGTATGCAAACTGAGTTGTGTACAATCTGAGTAGTACCATACAGTGCCACTACGGATCATCCCTCTTGCTATTTTCTCATGTTAATAAATATGAGAATGCAGCACAATGCCGTCGTAAAAATTGTATTTTTAAGGTAGCTTAGAGTCTCTCTTAGTTTTGGACAGTCAAGATTACTAGGTTTAGTTTGTTATAAAGTTTCTCACAATTTGGATGCGAAAGGAAGTTGTAATTGTGCTTCGGCTTATTGCGTTTCCGTTGAGTGTGCTTTCTGTAGCTCACGTATGTGCCTACTAAAACTACTCATTTCATACCACCCACGCAGGCACATTTTCTCATTTCATCCATATTCGATAATCCAGCTTGGACTACCACCGTTGGAAAGCGACCGCGCCCTAAGGTTTCTCCTCCGAGGATGAAGAAGAATCATGAGATGAATAGGTTTTCTCCTACTTTCCTGACGAGCAAAAATCTGTTTTGCCCATCTTAGGGTCTGGATGTGACATCCTATTTATTCTGCTAATTTTATGCCGTGGGTATGACGAGTAACAGTAATTGATGGTTAATTTAATCGTTCGGAAAAAAATGATCAAATAGTCCCTAAATACTATAATCGCCAGTTTCTCTTATTTAACTATAATGCAGTGAGCATATTGATTTATTTTAGCTGGATACCATTTTAGTACCTTCACATCTGAGGGACCGTTGTATTCATGTGTAGTGAGTGGAATCATAGAAGTTCACATTTTTTGTCCTTGAGTGGCTTGAGTGGTATTTTTATTCTTTAAATCAACTGTTTTGCACATTACTGGTACTGACCAAATGAAGTTGGCAGTCCGTCTGCACCATCATTTTCGGTAAATTCTTTTCAATTCATGAGCGGTTCACGAGGCTTTTCCTTATTAGTTGGACTCAGAGGCACCCTACGCACTACACTGGCCTCGGCTGGGACGAGGTCAATTCCACCTACAAAATTTAAATAGTGGGCCAAAATTTTCCACTGGACGATCCGTCCTTGGAATCGTTTACATAAATGTACCGAAAGAGAATAGGTTATTTTCCTGAAGAACTCGTCTAATGGCAGAGTTTCCATGTCTAGTAAATGGTAGCGAATGTCGGTGTTGATAAAATTTTTGGAATACAACGGTGTTAATGTAAAGCTGAAGGTAGTCGGGAGGACATCAGACGGGGGTTGTGTTTGAAACCGTCGGGATTATCTCTAATAGGTAACCAAGGAGTCACGTGATACAAATACGAATGGTTTCAAAATATAATGTGTCTGAATCGCTCTTTTCAACATCATTAATTATTTTAACTTGGGTTTTTCTGATCTATTCTAACAAAAGATTTAGATTTAGAAAAGCCCCCAGTTGAGATATAACACAAGTGTAAACAAAGAATGAGGTTATAATCAGCGGTTTTAACACACCAAATTTGCGAAGCATTCGTGTTTATACGACGTGACTCCTTGGTTACCTATTCGAGAATCCCGACGGTTTCACACACAGCCCCCTGGGCAATAATAGTCTAACGCTAGGAGTAGGTGACTGACTGAAGCTACGGCTTTTACCTGCGTTCAAATGGAACATGTATATTGACAGCTCTTAAGAAAACATCGGAACCATTGAAAAGCACATGTATTTTACCCTCTCTTTCAAAAAGAAAAAAAGTGTCATTTTACATCTACATCTACACGATACCCTGCAAGCCACCGCGGGTGTGTGGCAGGGGGTGAAGATCACCAAGCATGCACTACTAACATGCAAACAAGCAACTAAAGTGTCTCATGCAACTAGATTGTTAGTATCTATAGTATTTGAGGGGTTAATGCATGCATCATGCACTACAGAATACTCTAACATATTTCCCCTGCCTATCCCTTTCCTATGCTGCCTATTCTGTTCTCTTATAGTACAGGGAAAAATGCCATTTTGAATCTATCGGTACGACAATCTATCTCTCTAATCTTATTTGGCTGGTCGAATCTAGCATAATACGCTGGTGTTTTTAATATGTGCCTAACATCTTCAGTAAAGCTATCCGATTGAAATTTCTCTAATAGATTTAATCTGTACTGTAACCTACGCTCTGATAATGATTCCCACCCTAATTCTTGTATTAATTCTGAAACGCTACTCAACCTATGGTAACACCTTTTAACGAACCTAGTTGCTCTACGCTGCACACTGTCTAGTTCTCTAATCAAACCTAATTCATTAGGATCCCATACACTGGCTGCATACTCTAGGTGGGGCCTAACTAGTGAAAAGTAACATCGCTCTTTTGTCTTTCTATCACATTTCCCTAGCACTCTTTTTATAAATCCTAGCTTTCTCTTCGCTCGGCCGCATATTTCCCTTATTTAGGATATAGGAATTTTATTTAGGATATAGGAAGTTCTTTACTATTTTTCAACTCTTCCCCATCTGAAAACCACTAACTTCGATGTACGTTGTGGTGAAATCGTTCCGCGAAAAAAAACTGTCGTTCATGCAAGGTTGTGCCTGCAAACGCCCTTCGTTGGTGCGACTGACCTAAGAACGGATTCGTTTGCTTTTAAGCGACGCGTGAGATGCCTTCATTTCCAGCCTGCGTTTTTGGCGCGGCTGCGGTCGCGGACATTTTCCGTGGTTAAAACGTCCCATCGGACGACATTCACCCTATTCAGCCAAGTAGACCTTATCTTGCCTTGGAGATAAATCAAATCAGGGATTTTGCCCCTGGGAGCAAGTACCCCGATCCTCACCGTAACTCCAACTCGCCTTTCTCAACGTTCCTTTGCTGAGCCGACTTCTCGCAACTTCGTGTTGTGTGCGTGGCGTCGACTCCACTATGCGCATTTACCTTTTCCCGCTTTCCATTCATTAAATGTTTTGTTTCCGTCCTCCAAGGAAAGGGTTTTCTCTCGCTATCGTTAAAAGTTTTCTTGGCTCCGCTTGCCTCTAGGCGCGTGGGATATATTGGGGAAAGTGTGTGCGTTCAGTGCCTCCAGCCCCGCGGCTGTCGCTTAATTTTTTTGTTTTTTTCCCCGCTAACACTCCCTTTTCATCGCTGCAGCTCGCGGTGGTGGAACAACTGGCGTCCTCTCAAGTTTTTATCTTTCGGCAAACTAATATTTGTCCGCGTAGTTACTTGCAGAACGCGAGTTCAACGCACTCTACGCAATAGTGAAACCCGAACCGAATGGTTTTTGATTTCGTTCAGTCTCAGTGACGAGTTGGATTTGAAAGCAGCTGAAGATATTTTCGTGCATAAAAAGACGTTACTGCATTGGGATCCTGTAACTACCTCAGAACATGTTACTCATTGCGATGTTTCACGTGCGTCAAACCCACGCGAGATTATTTCATTTTTCATTTCGTTAGAGCATGATTGTGTTGCTTCAAATTTTGGGAATGGCGTTAATTTTAAATATTCAATCTACATTTTGTCTTGGAAGTAATTTTTACATAATATTCAACAATAGGTTAATTTCCATTGTCTTGATCTGGTCAGTATGTATCGCTCGAGAAACGCAAAAATTCATCAATCCTTCTACTATGTTAGCCTATTTTTAAGGTAACTGACTTCCTATCAGTGTATTAATTTATATAGAACTTGCTTCTATGAGATCTTGAATCCAAGGTTACATGTGTTTAACTTAAGGAATGTGTGCAGCAGGATTGAATGCCATAGAACCAGCCTCGTTTGGTTTTTGGGGCGAAACGATGGTAACTCTTAGTTATGTTGTTCACTCTTAATCTGCACATACCGAGTACCCTGTAAGTCACTTCGGTGATACGCTCTACGTCACCTTTTATTGTTTCTATACTATTTGATGATATTCTTTCATCGGGCTTAACAGCTTATTGCTCCGGTGAATATATTCCGATCGTTTTATGTCACGCCAAAAAAAATCGCTCCGAATCCTTTTTAAGATAATAGGAGACGATAATAGTTTTCCTGCGATTTTTTTTACCCGTTGTGAATTTCCGATTTTGAGGTGGTCGTTAAGTATACACGTTCTTGGCGGTGCCGCTGTTGCGTGCCTAGTAGCTGAGACAGCGTTAGAGCAGAATCCCAGTAGGAGATTTAGCAATCAGCGGAATGTTTGTTTTAGTTCCGTCACTCATCCTGATTCGCGTGCGTACGTGACTTGGAGCATTCGCGAGTCTTCATCTCCCCACTTTGGTTTTCCCTGTTCTTTAGCCTTACCCGTCTCCTTCCCTTCCACATATCCCAATCACTTGTATCCATATAAAGCTCCTCACCCCAGCGCCGCCTTCTCCTCCCGTTTTCCCGGTCCTTTTTCTTCCTCTCCCCAGAGTGCTGCATCGGCGCCCGTTCCCTTTTTGCAGTTCTCTTTCTGTCTTCCCATCCGCTACATCCCTCTTGCCCTCCTTAGCTCCTTCTTCTTTTTTCTCCGCCCCTCCTCATGTCTCGCCTTGCTCCAAAATCTTTCCTAAGGCCTTCTTTCATCCGGGGTGTTTTCCTCAATGCCTCATTCCCTACACGAGGTTTGAGCCAAGCGATGTTGTGCTAGCATCTCTTGCATCCCATCTAAGCTCAGTGCCATTCAAAAAACAACGTCCTTAGCAAATAACAGAAATTTCAGGGTAGTGTTCCGTCATCATATTCGATTTTACAAGCTTTTACCAACCAAGAGAGTAAAACTCGCTCTGGGCGGGTTTCGACGCATCGTCACATCATAAAGTGTTCCCTGATGATGATGCTTTGATATCGAAACCCGGAATTTTAATGTGTGTTTTGAGTTTTGTGGTCGCATAAATACGTTGAAATACGTTGACATTCCTAGATTTTTGGAGCTTTATACATCTCTAGATTCCCTATTTGTTCCACTTTATATTGATCCTCGGCTTTTCTCTGATTAATCTCGTACGATGTCAGCAGTGGCGTGCGCAGGATTTCCTTTTTGGGGGGTTCATTAATATTTATGTGCATTATCATGAAATGATATTTAGAGTATTATTCACTGAAACAATAATTAAATTAATGTTCCATCTTCGTGAAGACAATTCCGCTATATTTTAAGCCCAATAAACAAAATTCTAAATGCTAGTGCAAAATAAACAACATGTAGTAAATTACGGGAATGTGCATGGGTTGGGGTTTAAACCCTAAAACCCTCCCAGTCGGTACGCCACTGGATGTCAGTGAAAGTCAGTCACTCGACTTCATCCGTGAGGGATTTAGACTTTTCGGGTGGCATCGTGATGTTTTCGATTGTGCAGAGTGTAGTCTTCCCCCTTTTCATCGCCCCTCCACCTCCATACCTCCCTCCCCCCGCCTCATGTTCTTCCTTCCTCCCGTTCTCGCCCCATAACCTCATTTATCCGGAAGAGGTGGTCTTAATTTAACGTGAATCAGACTTTCTTATCGCACTTATTTCCCATTCCACCATTCTCAGCCTTCCTCGCGCAAAGCACTCGGTGTTGCATTAGGGGCCATAATTTTGAGAGAGGGGAAGCTGAAGGGTCAGAATGATAGGAGATTGCTTTTTAGCTCTTCCATATTACTTGTTTCATTTCTAGGTATAAAGTGTCTTTCAGAATTATTCTTTTCTCTCGGAATGATATGAATGTAGAATTCTGGGATACTTATCATAGGATTCATTGTTATGGAATGCTGAATCAGTAGGTTAGCTTCGATCTCAAAGCCTTCCAGATGCATCTACATCTACGTGCTACCCTGCAAACCACCGATAGGTTGTGTGGCAGGGGGTGAAGATCACCAAACATGCACAATTTACATGCAACTAGGGTACCACGTGGAAATATGCTACATATGCTGTGACCCTGATGTGATGACTGATGCCCCCGTATATGTGACCCTGTTATCTAGCATGTCTCCATTAAATATCCAAGTTGCATGTCAATAGTGCATGTTTGGTGATCTTCACTCCCTGCCACACACCCTCGTGGTGGCTCGCAGGGTATTACGTAGATGTAGATGCATAATAGGGCCACATGCTGCTATATGGTTAGTATCTACATTGCAATCATTGGATGATCTACATCTCATTTGATGTAAATGAGGCCGGTATATGATGAGTGATGATTGGGATAGCGATGCCATTGCGAGGCATCCGTTGAAGAACCCTGTTTCCTCTGATTTTTTTATGAAATGCTACTTTTCATGACCAATTCAAGAATTGCGACCAAGCCACGAACATCTTAGCGGAGTCCCCCGCTGAAAATGCTCAGTAGTTGAATCCCGGTCGAGGTGGATTTCAACTACTACTTTTGTTGGTTTATATTAAAGTTTTGCCTGATTTTTTTAAATATTCGAGGTCGAAACAGTTCTTGGGATGATTGTTGCCTCGGTGCGCTACGTCAGTTTTCAAGTCCGAAAATACCATACGTTAATTTCGTGGCAAGGTTTTTAAAAGTGGTGCTGGTCTTATTTTAGGATAACTGAGGGCCAAGAAATTGATTTTGGTGATAATCAATTTACATTCCTCATTTTTTACGTGGAAACTGAAGTATGCTGTCCTGCAGAGGATATCTTTCTCTAAGATTGATTATATGATAGGATTAAATGTGGAGTTCAAATTTATTGCTTTGAATTGCCTTTGGGTATTAAAGACTTCTAGATGGTAACAGGAGTAGTTGAGGTTTTACGTTTTTTATATACGTGGAAAATTTCAAAGAAGAGCAATTTCTTACATAGCGTATTGAGGTTCACAAGCTTCTTGGTGCGTTTTCATAGTTCTTGAAGGTTGACTGAAAATAGCGTATCTTTGAGAGTTGTAGGGGAAGAAGCGGTGTTAGGGAAGAACCTAGTAACTACAGACCCATTTCACTCACTTCAATCTCTTGAAATCTTACCTCATTTTACCCACGTCTATCTGCTGTAAGGTATTTGAGCACATTGTAGTCAGTTTGATCATTGGGCATTTGGTTAGTCAGTGGTTGCTCATAAACAGCCAACATGGGTTCCGGAAAGGTAGGTCTTGCGAGTGACAATTAGCTTTGTTCGTACACGATATTTTAGTTACGGCGAAAACAGTACTGAAGTTGATGCGATATTTTTAGGTTATCAAAAAGGCATTCGATAAAGTTCCTAATGATAAATTAATCTTGAAGTTAGAGAGTTTTGGTATAAATAAAGAATAGGTTCTTTATAACGTTCGAGGCGAGGGGTTGACGAGTTGGGAGATGTATTTTCTTTGTTCTTGGTTGTGGAAACAAAACAGGCGCCAATGCTTGATACCACGGAATCAAGTGTGTCATATATATTCACTTATCCTGATATGTTACGTGGAAGTAATGGCTCATGCATTCTTCTGTAATAAAATGAGCCATGATTTATTTATATTTTAATGTTTTATTTGCAGTTTAATGCCTTTGTTTGTGTTTTTAGCGGGGCATGTATTTATCGCTGCTCTCCATAACCTTGGAAGCTAAATCGGAAACATCCATTTTGAACGTCTTTTATGGCTAACCTTGGGATCATTGAGAATTTTGCCGGCATTTGTCCTTCTCCTTCACTGCCAGGAGCCAAAATAACATCTCTGGATTTATTTTTTTTTCTGCGACTGGGGAGCATCCTTTTTTCTTCGACTGGATAGCATCATGTATATCATTCGCACGCGTTAGCAGTTATTTTAAATTCTCTCTCCCACTAATCGTGGTGCCACCTTGAGATAAAAATGCTTGTTGGAGAATCATAAATATTCCGAAGCAACCTCCCAAAATCTCTTATTATGTATTTTAATATAAATTCCGCATTTTACCTCGACGTTGCAGCGAACTATAGTTCCCTGATTACTTAGCTTTTTGCAATAGATCCAAATCTTATTTTTTTTGCGTTCTACCGATTAGTGCGCAGTTTAATCAGCGAATATTAGATGTTCCTTTTTTCTTTTCCATCCTTCATTTCGTGGGATCAAGCTCGGCTGCAATTAACTGCCTTTCCAGGATATTGGTGTTATCTTTGTACCAAACTGACGACTACTCATTCATCTACATCTACGTAATACCCTGCCAGCCACCGCGAGGGTGTGTGGCAGGGGGTAAATATCACCAAAGATAATGACCTGCAACCAGGCTACTACTTGGGAACATGTTTGATAATAGGGTCAAATGCAGATAGATGGTTAGTATCTACATCTCATTGGTTTTAAATGAATGTGTGATTGAATATGTCCTTGAAATTATTAATTGTCGTCTTATGTAAGAACCTATTAGATATGAGTCATCCCGCTGGCTAACAAATTTCTGATTTTGTCATGATTTTAGGAGCTCGGCTGAGCCAAATGCATCCGCCGAAGTGGTCTCCGTGGCATAATACTGTCTGGGCCTCCTTCTCATTCAGGTTGTGACATTTAGGAAAACCGGGCGCATTTCCGTCGCACCAGTACTAGTAGTTACCTCGCGCGTTCCACCTCGATCTGTCCTGTGAGAAGCGGCTTGGATCGTTTGGTCCCTTATTTTTTTTCGCTCACGATCGTCGAAGTCCAATCGCGTATCCACGGATGAATATTTACGTGAATTCCTACCTTCGCCGAGGCTTTCGTCTCGTGCTTTAGAAAAAAATAATAAAATTAAAGGAATACATAATCAAGCGACTCCCGTTCTGTGAATCTTATTTGGTGGGGTGTTAGTGCGAGCTCCTCGAGGTCGCCTGGGACGGCGGGTGAACGAACTGGTGCCCGCCCCACGCGCCTGCCTGCCTCCTTGCCTTCCTCCCTCTCACCCTCCCCCCCACCCTCTTCTGCACCACCTCGCGCGCGGGCGGTCACAAATGAATTTGAAACACGTAGTTGCGCCGGGTGTGGAAAGTGGGGAGGGGGAGAGGAGGGTGGCGTTGGGGAAGTTTAAGGGGAAAGCAGTGATGTGGTGGCGGGAAGGGTGGACCCGGTGGGCTGAATAGCGAAGGATGGTGGAGTGGCTCGAGGGAAACTTCCATCCCTCCCGGAGTCCCAGATTCGCCGGGAGCGCCTGTTTGACCGACAAGCGGTAAGAGCGGCCCGTTGTCACTTTTGTCGCTCATAATTTCTTCGCGATTAGCGCGAATCTTCCCCACGGCGCGGCGTAAATATTTGCCCTGGAGGAGCGGAGGGAGGATGAGGGTGGGCGAGGGAGGGAGGACAGTCGCATAGTATTGATTCTTCGTTTAGGAGGTAGGCGTTTGCTAAAAGCTTGAGAGTGCTCGGAATGAGTTTTAGGAACTTTTTCCATTTTTCCAGCGTCGTTGCCATGCATTTACGGAGTTTTGTCCTGGGTTATTTATATCTATGGATTAACAGGCAAGACACCGAAACAGCGGAAAGTCATCCATCTACATCTACGTTTACTTAATACCCAGCGAGCCACCACGAGGGTGTTTGGCAGGGTATCCATCTGCTATTGGATTAGAGAATGAGTTTATACTTGGCGCTGAGAAATAAATATATGTTCCGTTTTTCAGCTTCCATCTGATCTGTCTCACTTATCGTTTGGACGGAGGCGGAGAAAATTTTTTTGAAGCTTGCTTTTCATGTTAGCTTATCGTTAAGTATTTCTCCATGTGCGTGACTCTTGATACGCATTACAAGCATTTTCTTGCATTAATTTTGTACTAAAGATTTACACTCGAGACCTTAAGTTGTCACTTTCGCGTGTTTTCTTTTAAAGTACATATAAGAAAGTTAAACCATATTTTTAGCGTACGGTACTACTAGCAGGTGCTTAATTTTTACCACAGCACCTTGTGCCATGGTATACCACAAAAAATCCCCATTTTCTATCGCCATATTCAATGGAGGGTGGACTTTCTAATGAGTAATTGTAAGCATTTGCTTTAGATGCGAGTCAATAGCCGGAATGTAACTCAGTCGTCTGATTTTCACGGATATGATTGAGAAGTGGATTTCCTCTCTGCGTTTGAAGGTTTCGCTTGCATTATGGAAGTAGTGTATTTCAGTGACTTATTGCTAGATCTGGGTGGAGGAGTATCAAAATGTTAATCAAGGAATTTTTTAAAGAATATATAACTTTTACTGGGTGGCGATCGTCAGGGAAAACCTGGAATTTTCAGGGAATTTTGCATTTCTGGAAAAGTTAGGGAATTCTCGTGACAGTCGGGGAGAAATGAATGGAAATGGAAGTTAGTTTTCTACCATTAAGTTTATCGGCCAGTCTTTCCCGCCTTTTGTTTCACCAACTAAAACTAATACCCGTCGCTGACGTGCATGGAATAAGCCCCATCAATTCGTGGAACATTGAGTTGTGAATATTATTAGTTGTGTCTCTTGGTTACGTAGTTGTCAATCAGACGTACAACGTATCCTTTTTGTATATCCTTAATGTGATATTTTCTTAGTAGTGTTAAAATTCATGATCACATGCATTCCGCTCATCATAAGGAATCCGAGGCTATGTTATTCGAAAAATTTTACCTCGCGTTTTTTTTTTACTTCTGAGATTCAGATCCAGAGGCAGCTGGAGCACACTTGCTCGTAGTAAATATGTGCTTGCAGTTCTAAAAATACCAGACGCTGATTATTAGAATGGTAATACTAGTACGATCACACGTGTAAACAAAATCTTACATAAGATCATCTTCGATTCCCATACTCCCCGTTCGAGAGACAGTACATCTACAGTAAGAAGAGTCCTCCCCTCCCCACCTTTCACGATCGTCGTAATCATTGAATGGTCCCCTTAGCTCCCTCTCGATGCAATTTAGTCATGTCGCAAACCACCTCAAATATGATATTCCTGAACACGATGCTGCCGTTGCTAATCGCCTCGTTCGCAGTGGCGCGATTACGTTTTGTTTTTTTATACAAATATTTTTACATTTTTGGTTCTCGCTTACACTCGAGGGGTTATGACCACGTTAATCAAATTGTTATTCGCTTCTACAGCTTCTAAATGTCACTCGTGCCATCCGATTTTGATCCAGTTTAACAACTTTGCTTTGGTTTGTATTTGTCGTGCACCTTAGTGATACCTGTACCGGAGTCCCCCAGTAAATTGGCCATTAACTTTCCCTTCGATGCCTTTTCAGTAATCCTCAACTTCCCAGAACTACCGCGACACGCTAACTCTTTCTTTAAGAATTAGACGTCGTCATTGTAATTTTACCGAAGGAAACATACACGGCCACGGAAATACGATATTCGGCCGCGGATACGCGGTCGCGGAATGTGTATGAAAAGTGTGAATAATTTGGATGAGGGTCATAACTTATGAAGGTTTAATATACTTTTTCAATATAGTAAAATTACAGATTTTAATGTATTGATTTCAGCTTTTAACATTTTCTGAGTTTTGAGGAAAATTTAATTCATCAGAAATAAAATATTCCGAAAATAGGAGCCCTTTTGGTGATCGGTCAGGGAAATTGGCAAGTCCATCAGGGAAAAGTCAGGGAATTTAAAAATTAAAAAAAAAGTCTTCGTAACACCCTTCGAGCCACCCCGAGGGTATGGCAGGGAGTGAAAATCACCAAACATGCACTACATACATGCAACTATGAGATGCAGTGCTACTACTTCATGAACACGACTTTCTAGATGCCATTGTGCAGGTGAATTTGGTCATATATGAAGTAGGAATGGGTAGTCCTAATTTTTTTACTTGTTTGGTCCTCATGTATTTTAGAGACATTGTTACCCTGAAGTATGCGCCTTCACAGTCGATAATATAGGGCACCAAATCAAAAAATAGAATTCGTGAGGTTGGTTAAGTGGTGTCATGTACTTGTAGTCATTCGAAGATTTTTCGTGTCCGATGAATATTTTTTTAGAATTGTTTGGTTTTGAAGTGTATTCTTCTGGCCCTTGGGGACATAACAAGTAAAACACTCCCAAATGAATTTAGTAATTTCTCATTTCAGAAATTTTATTGATAGTGCTGTAAAACCTCCAAAACAAATTGCTCTTTCTCTATCATTTTATTCCGCGCTTTAAGGATTATCAAGTTGATTAGCGATTGGGAATATAATTGCTTGGATTTTTGCAATTATTGTACTTAATGCGGATGCTGTGATCATATACGTAGTCTACCATGTATTTTATGTACATGATTAGTATATTTTCTACTTAAACCTATGGGTGTTTGTTTAAAATTATATAGTTTAAAACTCACTGGCTGCAAATGAGCTGGCATATGAAAAACAGACGAAAAACAACGCACATGCATGCAATTTCTCTGTTGCATACGTTCCCTCCCTCCTACCCTCCCTCATCAGATGCGGGAATGGGCAGCGTCGGTTCTCTGCATGTGGTGAAGGAGACTGTACGCCCCCGAGACAATACGACTGTATGCATTATTGTCGTCTTTTCTTGTGCTGTCAGTTTTTGTTCTGGCTGTTTTAACACTTGATCATCGGATCACTTGCATTTTCAACTGCATTATATTTATGTATTTAAATTCACCTTTTGGGTTACAAAATGTGATAATAGGCGCCTAAGTGGTTGGTTCTAATCGAATTATTCATGCACGTGGTGCGTGTTTTTTCTACCTTATTACGTCCTCTTTATGTTTTTTTTCAGAATTTTTCAATAATGGGGAGTGAGGGGATTCCATTACCGAAGCCACATTTTCAATGCCAGACATGATATGTGGCGTTCGCGATTTAATCTTGGAAATATTTACGTATGTGCGTGTGGTTACCGCTTTGTCTGCACCGCAGATATAAGCTCACTAACCCCTCGCTCTTCAAGCTTCGTGTGAACGCATATCTAATGTCTTGGAATCCCTTTGCTAATGTATGTCGTTGCGCCGATTTCCCGATGCTTGCATAAAGACTCGAATTGATGGAATTATTCACCGCCTGTCTCTGGATGGCAGAATGAGATATATCTTTGGTAGACCGTCACAAGATCCGTTGCGTTAGTAGTGCCCTTCATAAAAGTGGAAACTGCATAAATTGTTCTATCGAAGCTGCATAAGGTAGGAAATTTATGGACTCTTTGAATGAGTCGATTCCAGTGTATTCCGCGGTGGAATTCCGCGGGGAATTTTAATCTTGAATAAAATGTGATGCTAGAAAGCTACTTTCTACGTTGTTTTTTACTGAGGGATTGCAAGTTAGTTTGTGCCAACTTTTGAAACTCTTCTCAAGGTTATCTTTGCAATATTTAGCTGAGGAATAACTATTTTCTCCAATTCACGGCCTTGTCCGCTAACGTGCCAGGATCTAAAAAAATCATTGAAATGTAAACAGTGTAAAATTAGAAGACGTCTCCTCATTTGAAAAAATTTATTGAGCTATCCACTCGAAGCTTCATAGCATGATGAGATTCTAAGTAGTCACCTAAAATCTAGTAGTATATTATGACGAGCCTGTCGTTTATAACTTTTCGACGTAGTATCCCATTTGTGGAATCAGAGTGTAGCTTACGCCCTTTATGTACCTCTTATTGTTAGTCATTGTCTTCTCCCGGAATTTGAGATGAGAAGCTATGAAGATGGAGGATTGAAAGAGGGTTTTATGTTTTTGGTATAGAATTATCTTGTGCTACTTACGACTGGTAGGTTATTTGTTAATCAAACGGTACTTTCGTGTTTCTTCAGATGTAACGGCGAAAAGAAAAAAATTGGCCTCGAAAAAAATTCGAATGTTTCAAAAGTTATTCATATAATAACTACGAATGTCATCTATTGAAGCCTTGAATGCACTGGAACTTCCTCCGATATGTTTTGGGTACCTAATTTTAAGAAACAAGCATTTATTCTTGAATAGAATGGATCGATATATACCATGTTGAGAGATGGATTGCTTTCTTGATACATGGATTTGATTTTCTTCTTAGGTTGATGGATTCTTCTTCTTTGAAATGTCCCGAGAACCACTAAAAAGTTATTTATTTTCAACTGCGGAAGCTTGACATATGACTAGATCGTTTCTTTTTTGTTGAAATACTGAAAAATACTCGCAATCAGTTGTGCTTGTAGGAGTTGTTAGTGTTCGGCCGCGGGTTATGTTGTTGGCACTCTTCACCTATATGCTGCAACTGTCCTATTTGTCGCCAGGCATAACACTACTAGGTACCTTTACCCCCCTTGGGTCGTCCTTTGCTTGTGCGTCGCATTACATCTGCATCTACATAATACCCTGCAAGCCACCATGAATGGTGTGTGGCGGGGGGTGAATACTCGCCAAACATGCAATACATATCATGCATAAAAAGGATTAGTAACTATATTTTATTCGAAACTTCACAATTTGAAAAAGATTAAAATAGCAAGGTTAGCATGCACAAGCATGCTGTGAATTGGGTTAGCTTTAGTCCTTATACGCCTTATACCAACCAACATGCAACTACCTATGCTATCCGTTGATCCACTCGTATATATACTATTGAGCCTATTTACAGCTATTCATATTCCTAATTGTATGAGAGAATAAGGACATCTCGACTCTACATCTACTTAATACCCTGCGAGCCACCACGAGGGTGTGTGGCAGAGGGTGAAGATGCTAGATAATAGACATTATGGAACGGTAATCCTCAAAAGGACCCAAGTTACAGTGATTGCGTGCACTTCATTCACTAAACAATTCCAAAATTACATTTTCGTTGTTTTGGTTCCATGATGTCTAATTTCCAGGGTCGTGTCTAAGGATAGCATTGTTGCGTAGTATAAAAAATAGTGCGTAATTCATTCGGATACTATACTATATTCACTGACTGCTGTAATACAACCTGTTAACATTGCTTTGAGACTTGATGTTCGGAAGTTGGTCCGAGTCTACCCTTCGTTTTGCTTTTTTTATCCGAAAAACTTATTTCCTCCTCGTCCTCCATTCCATTATACCATATCCATTACCTTATCAATCCTTGATTAACGCATGCCGTACGTTTTCAAGCGTCTTTGATGCATAAATTGGTGTTATGATTTTTCTTCTTTTTCCGAGTAGAAAAGCACATAAGTAATAGCTTGAGTTTCTCCATCATCGCATTACTTCCACGGCTGAGCGACGCGCATCTGAGTTCGGCCTTCGTCTCGCTTTGTAAACATCGTGGCGGTAGCCATGGGGGCTCACGAAAAATGCCTTCATTAGCCTTCTTGACGATGTATCGGACTCTCTCTTTGCTTGCTATCATGGATGAGTTCCTTGAAAGGGGATGTTCGAATAGTGGGAGGCTTTCTTCTGGGAATAATTCTCTTATTGAAGCGAGGAGGACGGAACGCGCGAGCAAGGATCTGGTGTTTACCATCGTCCCCTGCCGGCTTGGCATCATGATGGTGCCTCCGCCTCGTGATGAAGCTTTTTGTGTCCCATCTCTTCCTTTCCGATCGAGGGGGAAGTGGGCGGAGAGGAGGGAGGAACCGCCAGGCACTCCTGGCGGGGAAGGAGAGGTCTGCGGCAGTCTGGTGGTGGTTGGTGTGTATGAGAAGGCGTCGGCGTTGCGTAGGAATGCAGAGACGAGTCGTCGACTGGTCTGTCTCCGGTGGTGGTAGTGGCGGAGGAGGGCGTGGATAGGGAGGGCAGGAGAGGAACTGAGGCGTTGAGATGGAAGACGCGCTGGGAGTGGGCTTCAATTCCGCTCGAGGCTGGATGAGGAAAGGCAGTGGGGAGAGGTATTGGTGGACCCAAACAATTTGCCAGTGAACCAGCTTCATCGAGGCGTGTACGAGCCTTCCTTCACGTTTAGCAGTGGTGACCATTTTGCGGCAGATCAAATGCTGTTTAACCGATACCCTGTATTTTACCACACACCTTTATGATAGCTTTCAGGGTATTATGTGGATGTATTTTACTGCTAATAATAGGCCATCAAATGAACTCAGGGCTGTGGTATCGTTTACCTTTGACTGTGCTTTTATTCAATCGCATTAGGCCAGGTGCCTAAAACATGCACCTTTTGTTGGATATTTCTGCATAGTATTTTAAAATCAGATCTTTGGTTATAATAATAATCCTATCCGGATTCCACTCTATCTTACATCATTGCAAATCAGTATTTTTCTAACATGAGGGAATAAAAAGTATAATTTAAAACAAAATAATGGTAATATTGTTTTACCATGTTGGAATGATTATATATGCATTATGAAGCAATATTTTCAAAAGCAGAACCTTAGGGGCGCCATTTCAATAAAAGCTGGCTATTCAGTGCTCTGAAGTGGAGAGATATTAACATACCCATACTTTAGTGTTCGGACGGGTGGTGAATTTCTGTATGGAAATGGGGTAGAATCGTACCTTCTCCTTTGAGTTAAATATTGTCTCGTGGTTTAGTAGTATCATCCCTGCCACACACCTTTATGATGGCTCGGAGGGTATTATGTAGATGTAGTAGTAACTAGCGACAACCAAAAGAATTCGCAACATCAATGGTTCTTGTGCTTAAGTCTTTTATTCTTTATGCCACAATAGTCCAAATCCAAACCTCTTTACATTAAGTGAAAAGTGATGTGATGAAATGATTAATAAATCGGCGTGGGAAAGGTGAATTTATTTATTTTAATAATTACCTGAAAATATATTTTAGGAAAACGTTTTGATGGTGGTATCTTATGATTGGTTGAGCAGTGAGCACTGTTGTGACGTGTCTAAAATCCAGTCACAGTGGAACACTGGAATTAATTTCCTCTCTCTTTGTCAGGCTCAAATGGAAACTTAAATGAGCAAATCACGCTTTGCCGTCTTCATCATTGGCAATGAACAGAAGAGAAAGTTTTCTTAACCATTCGGTGCGGTATCACTAACTTGATTCCTTTGGCTTATGTTCCGTTGCAATCATCAATGCAGCTTCTATATTTTCCATTAAGTCCGTGTCAGAATCCATTATGGCTGTTAAAGATTTAAATACGTATATGTCAGTGTTTCAGAAAGAATGCGGACTGCAGGGCTGTATATGCAAAATAACTGCTTTGGGAAAGTCTGTGAATTAATAGCACTGCAGGACTCATCCACTCTGCGGTGCTCTTTTTTTCTGTGAGATTAGATTCTTTGACGTGATTCCGTCATTGCAGTGTGTGTATGATATATTGAGTCCTTTGCTGGAAAGATTAATATGTGCACTCATTAATAATCACCATCAAGCAGTATGTTTGTGGGTAAGTCAGCTTTATTAAAATTTGATGGTGTCATTCTTAACCATAGATTCTGCTTTGAAAATGTTATTAATGCTTTTTTTTCGATGATTTGCTTCTGTTGAACACTGCAATTCTTCTCGTGTTCCGTAATTCATGTTTTTTTTGTGGTAACCTTTAGGAGGAGGTGTAGTTTATTGCGAGAAAAGTGGAAGTTGGTTTTGAATACCTATTTGCCGACCAAGGTATTTTGGCAACCTGCCGGCCTGGCACACTTATGATGCAGGCTCGAATGCCGCCCTGGGAGTCGAGGTTTTGTTCGTCCAAGAATGAATTCCTCGGAATTTGTTGGGCCCTAACATAACTTTGTGAATATCTAAATTCAGAATATATTTCTAGTTTAACCTTTCAGACTTGCGGAACTGCGTGCATTTCATCAGCTTTTTTACCTTTCGCTTCATGATTTAGATCGAAGAATCATCAGTTGAAATCCCTCCCACTAGAGCGCGACGCTTGCTTTTTTTACCTTGTTGACGCTACGCTATTTCAGTGGAGTCTGAAACGGTCGGTGGCTTCTCAGGTCGAACCGAGAACACTCATTCTGTTTGTTCGCGCGCTTAGTCCTCATTCGCGGAGCTATTGAAGAGAACGAAAGGTCTATTTTTTTCCCCTCCCTTCAAGCCGGCCGGCGGCGGGACCTCGAGGGAGCGTTCATTTTATTTTATTCCCTCGTTTATTCCACTCGCTCGTCGCATGGAATCATCATCGGTCGCGGTCGCTCGGGCGTCCGGAGGTTGAACCAGAAGGAACCGGCTCTCCTGGGGGTGAGCACTCCCCGTGTAGTCGGAGGGGGGAGGGTACCACCCACCCCACTCTCCCTCCATCTCGTCCTCCTCCCACCCTCACGATTTTCAAATTCCCCCCTCCGCACTTCCCACTCGCTCCTCATCCCCCACGCCTCTCTTTTCGCTCTGGTATCTCTCTCTCTGTCTCTTCATGGGCTTTCCCCCTTCCCACTCCCTTCCTCGATCGCATTTGCGTCATCGACGAGCCTCCAGAGAGCGCGCGAAGCGAGTTCATTTAAAAAGAAGATGAAAAAAATTTCAAGAGGAAACAAACAAGGGATCTCACACACACACACGCACGCTACCACTCACCCGTGGAAGCGGGGAAGGGTTAAAATATAAAGCCGTCTGGTTGCTCCGAGCCGGTTTTACTTTCCTCAGATTTTGTTGTTGTTTTTGCCCTACCGGAGAGTCATATCTGTTGATGCCCGGTGTGTCCTCGTCCCTCTTTTTGCTTTCCTCCTTCCCACTTGGTTGGCACGCCCGTTCTCGCCGGATACCTGGAGGCTGCGGAAAGTCGGAATGTGGCGTTAAATTTACGGAGTGGTTTTTAATAGTGACGCAATAGTTCCATTTGCCGAAATCATGTGACGCGCCTCCTATAACCTCGCGGGAGTGGAATTCTCCGAAGTGAGCCGGGTTTCATTTGCCGGAAAAGCTGAAAGTATACCTACTGCGACTCACTGATTATGAAAATCCTGACCGAACTTAATGGCGCGAATTCTCGTAGAACATTGAGGAATTCGGCGTAACTTGTAGGTGATTGCCGTTGTGTATTATCAAATACGGAGATGTGGTCTGTTAGCTTAAGCGTTGGCAAAGTGAGAATAATATTTTTTCAAACCAAATTAACATTTCTTTAAGCTAACGCGTTATGTATCCAGTGCACCGTAATTGACTGTAGTACAGTTTGTCTCATTACGGTTATTTTTATGGGAAACGTCAGTTTTCCTTCGCGTGCAGAAAACATGTTGCATACCCATTTAACTACCTGTACGTAATACCCTGTAAGTCACCATAAAGATGTGTGACTGGGGGTGGATTCACACCAAACATGCATTGCATATCTTGCATAAAAAGGATTACTAATTAATTATATTCTAGTCTAAACCTCACGACAAAAAAATAAAAATAGCAAAGCAAGCATGCAAATATATACTGTTGAGTTAGCCTTAAGTCCTTGTACCGACATGCAACTACCTATGCTATCCATTGATTAACTTGTATTTATACTAATGGGTATCATTACAGCTATTCGTATCCCTAATTGTACGAGGAAAGAAGGACATTTTGAATATTTCAGTTCGGAAGTCAATTTCACTAATTTTATGATTATGTTCCTGTCTACCATAGTAAGTTGGAGCTTGCAAAATGTTTTTAACGTCATCAGTGAAAATATTGTCTTAGAATTTTTTAAAGAGATTAAGTCTAAATATCAACATACGGTCTGATAATGGTTCCCATTTTAGTTCATCTTATATATTGGTTACGCTAATATAGTTAACATTCAGCGAAAGTCTATATTGCAGATATAAATTGTGAATTCGTCGCAGACTATTGCCGGCACGGTGGTTGAATTCATAATACGACTTCTCCTGGCAGCAGAACAAATACATTCCTCTCTTTACGCTGACGTCAGTGTCAGCAGTGCATAGGCGTTGTTTAATGGGCGTAGGGGTACGTAGATTCTACGTGATGGCCACGATAGCTGAAAATGGAATTGTCCGCGAGCACCGGTGGGTGTGAGTTTGTGAAAGGCCTTTACATCTACATCTACATAATACCCTGCAAGCCACCACGAGGGTGTGTGGCAGGGGGTGATTTCTCACCAAGCATGCACTACATATCATGCATTAAAAAGGAATAGTATTAATATAGTAGTCAGAACAACACTATTTAAATCCTTTAGGATCGCATGGTTTAATCTTGGGTCACTCACTTTTACTTTTTTCTTAGAGGTAGGCCAGAGGTATGCATTTGTCTGGATATATTAGGTATTCGTGAAAGTAATTTATCTGACGCTTTAGAAGAAATTCGCGTTGTAGGTCCTCCGAAGTTCCTTGTGCAAGTGCAGCGTGGATGAACAGTAGTTTAAAATCTCTTCCCGCTTTGAATCCGAAAATTCATTTGTATGCTATAAGAATTCTTGATGTTTACATTTATTGGTTTAGGAATCGGTTATGGAGTTACATGTGCCATTTTGGAAGCGTATGACAATACATTTAGTTAAAATCGTTGTTTTCTGCCTGATCCATGCGTGAAAGGATTCACGCAGGAGGTGTCATGGCTGCAAAATAGACGGATTGATACTCAATTCCTTTCTTCAAATTTAAGTGGCCGGCTAGTGCCTCGAGGTGGCCCTCATAAAGGAGTGTAGACAATGATTCCTTCGCAATTCAGACGCGACATTATTTTTCTCCATTATTTCTCTCATCTCAGAAGAAGGTTCATCCAACTTCCATCTCTCTTGACAGTTGGGGAAAATATCTTACATCATTTCCGAGGGATACTGAAAGATATTCTGTAGATGCGACCAAAATTCTTCAATCCAAATGCATCGTGTATCAATGGATTATGTATAGGCATAGCTCTAGTACCGCAGCTGTTTTTTCTGTTGGAATTCTGCTCGTTCATTTTAACTTACGTCACGTGGAACCCTAATCATTCGGTTTCGTGATTCCATAAGGAACGTGAATTCATCCTCATTCGCTCTTTTTTTGAGCGTCATATTTCGTGAAGTTTTGGTAAAAATTCCTCGGTCGCGGACCTGTGTCGATTGGGTTGGCTCATTGGCTCTCTATTTATAAACGAACGCTCGGAAAAATCTAATTGTTTTGAATCCTGGAATTTGAGTTGCTCCCTCGGAACTGGGTGGCTACCTGCCTCCGCAAGCGCTCAGTCGCTGCTGGGACAATGTGCTCACCTCGGTCGCCGCCTGTTATGCAAATTCTCCTCAGGTGCCTGCTAAACTCGCCTTCCCTTCTTCGGTCACGTTCTACTGCACGCTCTATATTCCTCGGTCCACGGGATTACGCAATCGATCGCATTTGATAATGAACTTGAATTTTCCCCGCAGGGAAAGCTATTGGTGAAATGTCTCCTGCGTTCTGTCTCCTCAAATCTCAATATTTAGCCGTTTTATTTTGAATTATTCATTTTCACGTAACAGTTACGGATCGCTCGGTTGGCGGAGGAAGGAGAAAGTCAAGAGAGAACAAACAAAAAATTATGCTGCCGGGTGAATAGACTCAAATGACATGTGCGTTTTGGTGTCGATTTACCTCAAGGACAATGTCCTCATCACGGCATAATCCTCTCCAAGAGCTTTCTAGTGTGACATTGCTGCCGGCTCACGATTGACAATCCTTTGTCAGCTCTTTGCTTCTGGTTCGTCCTCGTATCGTCGGATGCCCAGCCACCACCTCACCTGAAGCCTTCGGCTTCAGCGTCAATTTTTTGCATAGGAGACAACCGATGGCACACGCTACCGAGCACGTGGGAGGCTACCGAATCCTCCAACGTTTAAAGGAAAACTCAATTTTATAGGTTGCTTTGTATTCGAAGGAAGCCTTTTTAACCCCGCACGTCCCGAGAGGATGGAAGGTTATTTCGGCGAGCAACAGGGAAAAATTACGAGCAACCCCGGTATAGGAATGCGGTGCACGAGAGACCTTGAGCTGAAGAGCCGTGTCGCGTTTTGGGAGAAAGAGAAAATTCTCTCATGCTACGCACTAGGAATCAGGAAGGGCGACATTCAATTTCCAATTCAGGATTATGCTGAGGTTAATTGCCGATCAGCATACAAGTAGTGCATGTGTGGGTATCTTCACCCCCTGCTACACATCCTCGCGGTGCCTCGCATGGTATGACGTAGATGTAGATAAACGGTGCCAAAATCATACCTTAGTCCCAATCCCGCAGTCCGGGAGACAAGGCATCGTTAGAGAAAGACCTCGTAGCAATTCTGGCGTGGTGCGATAAATGGAAACTAGAACTGAACATAAAAAAATGCGTGGCAGTAAATTTTTGGAAAAGGTAAATCTCGATAGAAAGAAACTATATGATTCAAGATACGGAATTAGTTTACGTGGAATCAGTTAAGTACTTAGGGGGAACACTTACTAAGGATCTATCATGGGGGAAACATGTCAGAGAAATATGCAGTCAAGCAAATAGAAAGTTGGGGTTTATTAAAAGAATATTAGGGAAAAGTGAGGAGAGGGTGAAGGAACGTTGCTATTTTTCACTTGTTAGACCACACTTAGAATATGCTGCGAGTATATGGGACCCTTATGAAGCAGGCTTAATTTACGAATTAGATCGAGTACAACGAAGAGCAGCGAAATATGTAAAAGGGTGTTACGATAGGGAAAGCAGTGTGTCTGGTATGTTAGCCGAATTGTGATGGGAATCGCTGTCACAACGTAGGCTGAATATTCTGGGAAAATTTAAGGAGGGACATTTCATTAATGACGTTAATCATATATTGCTGGTCCGACATATTATGGTAGGGTCGATAATTCTAATAAAATTAAGGAGATAGATTGCAAGACGGACAGGTTTAAAATGTCATTTTTCCCACGTACGATTCGAGATCAGAACGTTAGGCATCGCGTAAATCGGTAATAATGTTAGAGGTAAATTCAGAGTAGGTTGATAGTATTTTTTTATTTCCTGCATGTTCAAATCAAGGTGTGACTCGCATTCATTGCTTTTTTTGCTTTCATGAGTATCTATGCAAATGGTGTCAGGTTTCAAGTCATGCATGTGCAGCGTTTTTCGAAAGAAGAACAGCAGTTCACGAGAAACGCTTGTCCAAAGGACAAATATTCTTTCCAAGACGGGTGAGCAAGATGAGGTCAGAAATAGAAAAAACCACAAAAGTAAGACAATCTAACTAATCAAACACTGTATTTAAACAACAAGGTACAAACCAACAAAATTGAAATACTCTTCACCATATAGGGAAAACTAATAACTTGCACCGAAAGTCCATGGCGCACAAAGGAGAATCGACTAACACTACTCTCCTCTCACCTCGCCTCGATGTCGTCTCCTTGCCGTCTCGACTGGAACAGAGGGCGTGAGAGGGGAGGTAAACTCTGGGGTAAAGAGGGGGTACATTCTGGAAGGTCAAAGTGCAATGGGGTTTTACGTGGAATTCCATTGGTGCAAATTGAGGGGAGGAAAAGGTGGCATGATGTGAAGGGGGCGAGGTGGAAGTTTAGGATTGGGTGATCCGGGACTCTTTTTTCACTATGGCGGGCGAACACTAAATAACGGCTCGTACGATGGCCTAACTTCTGGTCTTCATCCGCACTTTGGGGGCTATATAAGTGGTAGAGCATTTGGTCAGGGGACGGCGTGGTTGGACGGCGTGGTTTGACGGCGCGGTTTGGCGGCACGCTTTGTCGGAACGCTGCAGTCCGGAATCGTTGCATTTTGGAATCGTAGGCATTGTTGGCGTCGTTGGCTCCGCCTGTCGTTAGCTACGCCTGTCGAGCTAAGTCCTGCGGCTAAGTCCGGAGGGTAATAAGTCCGCCGAGGGGTAATGTCCAACGAGGGGGGGAGGGGGGGAGGGGGGGGGGGGGGGGGAACCAAAAAATGCCACGGTATTCGTGGTATTCGTGGGTGTGTCCTGCATGATTTGGATTTGGTAGTTTTTTTCCCTATTTACTTTTATAGTTGTGGTATTTGTTTTGTGTTGTTCATTTTTGTTTGTTGTGTCATTGTTCCTGGTGTGGATGCACCCCCTGCCACACACCCTCGAGGTGGCTTGCAGGGTATGTGGTAGATATAGATATGATCGCGTGAGGAACTTAGGACTGAGTTTGGAGTGCTGACTTGATATGCACACTTTTCATATGCTGCTGGCATTTTACCTTTAAATGAAGTTGAATTATTTCCATAATCTCTTTACCTTTCTATTCCATGGTTAGAAAATGTGGACTATTGTAATTGATAACTCCTTGTTGCATTTCTCACTTCTCTATTTCATCTGTTGGATTTTTCGCGATTTCTTGTATATCTAATGGAAAGAGAACTTTCTCGGCCACGAAGTGTACGAACCAATGATGAAGAAAACATTCTCTGGTTAGACCACATCTTGAGTATGCAGCCAGTGTATGTGATCCGAATGAATCAGATTTGATCAGAGAACTAGACGGTGTGCAACGTAGAGAGGCTAGGTTCGTTAAAAGGTGTTAATATAGGTTGAGTCGTGTTTCAGAATTAATACAAGAATTAGGGTGGGAATCATTATCAGAGCGTAGGTTAAAGTACAGATTAAATCTATTAGAGAAATTTCAATCGGATAGCTCTACTGAAGATATTAGGCACATATTAAAAACACCAGCGTATTATGCTAGATTCGACCAGATAAATAAGAGTAGAGAGATAGATTTTCGTACCGATAGATTCAAAATGGCATTTTTCCTCCGTACTATAAGAGAACAGAATAGGCAGCATAGCAAAGGGATAGGTAGGTGAAATATTTTAGAGTAATCTGTAGTGCATGATGCATGTATTAATCCCTTAAATATTATAGATACTAACCATCTAGTTGCATGAGACCCTATAGTGTCTTTTTTGCAATGTCAATAGTGCATGCTTGGTGATCTTCACTGCCTTCCACACACCCTCGCGATGGCTTGCGGGGTATCGTGTAGATGTAGAAATATTCCTCGTTGTAGATCAAGAGGTCGTCAGCTTACTTCAGTGCGGGAAAAAGTGATAGTTTGCATTCTGTCGAAAAATTAAATCAATTGTGGAAATCCTTTAGATTTATTTTTCTGTTTATCATATAAGTGACGCTGTCTATCTATCTACATAATACCCTGCAAGCCATCATAAAGGTGTGTGGCAGGGGGGAAATATGTGGGAAATACCAGGGACGGTAGTACAACAAAACTGCGATGAAAAAGAAATGTCGAGAGATAGATTCGAACTATGAACGTTCGCAGTGGATGGTAGAGGCCAAGACTTTGTGGAATTCCATACTCTAGGATGAGAAGTAAAAACTTTAGCGTCCCACAGGGTAAAAAGATTTATTTCAACATGTTTCACTTCACTGAAGCATCATCAGGAACATGTACAAGAAAAAGATGAGGCACATGAATATATAGGGGTCCAAAGGGAAGGGGGGGGGGGGTAAGGATCGGGCGGAGAGGGGGTGGGGGTGGGGAAAGGAGGGTAGGGATCAGGGGGGCGAGGGTGCTAAGACGGTGCTAAGGTTTGTCCCTACAGTGGGTGGGAGCGGTCGGCGGTAGGTGGGTGTTGGTGGCCGTAGGAGTGAGGGCGGAAAGGGTGAGGTGGGATTGCCTGAGGGTTGAACACCACAGGGAGTGGGGGAAATACCCTTCCGCCGAGTGGAAATGGAGTGAAGCCATGGGATATCTAGGAGGGGGGAGTGGTAAGGAAACAAATGGTCATTAGTGACATTTTTGCCGTTCTTCACCTCCGAAACTATCTCCATCTGCTCAAGAATGTCCATTCTGATTCCTTTTACACCTTGGTGAATCATTTCGGGGATGAAGTCGGCGTCGTGGCCTTCCTTGAGGAGGTGGGCTGCAAAGGGTGAGCTCCCCTTCCCTCCGACGAAGTCCCTTCGGTGCTCCGCTGCTCGAGTGCGAAGGCTCCTGCCTGTCTGCCCCGTGTACGTGGCGTCACAATCCGCACATTGTAGTCTGTAAACTCCACTTCGGTCCAAAGGATTTATCGGATCTTTCTCTTTGGGGAGGAGGCTCCTGATGTTGCGGCTGCTGTAGAATGCCGTTCGTAGTACTACGTACTACGAACGGCATTCTACAGCAGCCGCAACATCAGGAGCCTCCTCCCCAAAGAGAAAGATCCGATAAATCCTTTGGACCGAAGTGGAGTTTACAGACTACAATGTGCGGATTGTGACGCCACGTACACGGGGCAGACAGGCAGGAGCCTTCGCACTCGAGCAGCGGAGCACCGAAGGGACTTCGTCGGAGGGAAGGGGAGCTCACCCTTTGCAGCCCACCTCCTCAAGGAAGGCCACGACGCCGACTTCATCCCCGAAATGATTCACCAAGGTGTAAAAGGAATCAGAATGGACATTCTTGAGCAGATGGAGATAGTTTCGGAGGTGAAGAACGGCAAAAATGTCACTAATGACCATTTGTTTCCTTACCACTCCCCCCTCCTAGATATCCCATGGCTTCACTCCATTTCCACTCGGCGGAAGGGTATTTCCCCCACTCCCTGTGGTGTTCAACCCTCAGGCAATCCCACCTCACCCTTTCCGCCCTCACTCCTACGGCCACCAACACCCACCTACCGCCGACCGCTCCCACCCACTGTAGGGACAAACCTTAGCACCGTCTTAGCACCCTCGCCCCCCTGATCCCTACCCTCCTTTCCCCACCCCCACCCCCTCTCCGCCCGATCCTTACCCCCCCCCCCCTTCCCTTTGGACCCCTATATATTCATGTGCCTCATCTTTTTCTTGTACATGTTCCTGATGATGCTTCAGTGAAGTGAAACATGTTGAAATAAATCTTTTTACCCTGTGGGACGCTAAAGTTTTTACTTCTCATCCTATGAACGTTCGCATTAAAATCCTTGCACTTAACCCCTGACCCCCGTGACCCAATTCTCCCTGCTAAAAGTCGCTATGTACATACAATGGGTGTTTGAATGTGATCATCATGCAATTTAGTTTCACTCCCAGGTATTTTGTGATGTTGTATAAACTAAGGGAAGTATTGCGTCTTCATATTATTACTTTCGTTCTCCTGTACCTCTCCTATTGTGCCTTTGGCCGAATTAGTTCTTCGACGCCAGCGCTGCCGTCGATTAGGCTGGGATGCTTTAACAGATTGACTCTATAAAGCTGTGGAGAATGGACATGCGACTCGAGATTTTTAGCTCTCCGCAAGGCTTCTTTTGCGGCGGCGTCTTTTGCTCTCTCCCCTTTTCGCCGAATTCCTACTCCCACATCGCTCCACATCCCTCGCATTGACGTAGTTGAATCTGAGGATGAAAGTATTTTATAATTGGGGCGTAGTAAATGTCTTTAAGTGACTGTCTCTGGTGTCGTTATTTTGGTTTTTCGTTGGCGTTTTGACCCACTCAACTCGTGAACAAGTGCTCTCTTGCCAGGTTCGCACCTGTGTTTGCCAGATACCCCGTTTTATCGATGCGAGACCACCCTGGTTATTGCATGAGATTATCCCACCCCGTATCATGTTCTTAGTTGGCGAAAAACTTTTTCTTTTAGCAAAACCTTGGTGTTGATGTGCGGAAATCGCGAGGAATATTTAAATTTGTGTTGCAATGTTGATACATATCACATTTCGTGGCTTTGAGTTGTATTGCTATTTTCCTGGTGTGGATGCACCCTCTGCCACACACCCTTGAGGTGGCTTGCAGGGTATGTCGTAGATATAGATTAGCTCTCACGTCGATTGTTTGTTTTTTCATGTTTCAATTTTTGTCCTAGTTACCGCACTTTTTATAGCAACTCAATAGGGTAGTTTCCTATTATTTTTTTATTGTCTTGATCGAAATTTTATAACCTCTGGAGTACGTGTTTTAAGCCGTTCGATTTTTAAATGACGTTAAGTATTTTTCCTCATTAATTAAAAAGTGAAAAAAATCAATGGCGCGAAAACGCGACGGCAAACTATTGCATGCCGGTTAATCCTACGTGTGACGTCAAACTATTTCCTCTACCTGCCACCAGGTGATGCTGCGGACGCTTCCAAATAGACGCCGCACTCTGTTAAAGCTTATGAACAAGTATTGTAGGCATATTTATTCTGTTAATTAATTATAATTAACTTTTATTCATTTATTTAACATTACTTATGCAGTTGATTCAATTAAAATCTGTTAGTATTCCTTTCACAAGCATATCATGTAGTTCGCCTATCGCCGCACGACCTTCACGCCATGCTTCGTCGTAGCAGAAGACACAACGAGCAGGACGTCCTTGAGCCTATAAATTGACTAATAATACCATGTTTAACTGAGAATTCTTTCCCAACATTGATAGTTTTTACAGGTTAATACTAATAAATATTGACTAGAGCTGAGGGGACCTGAAATACAACGGTAAGTTCAGGAGACGAATTTTCCTATGCTTCGCAACGTAAACTACCTACCTGTTACGTCAGCTTGAAGGCAGCGCACCCCGCCATTTCAGAGCCTTTTCAAATGGCCTTAAAATTAACATTTAATTCTCTAGTAAACTGGGATTTCTCAATACAAACTTTTTGCGTAAATTAAATACATTTATGGCAGGGCACAAATCGCAATTAATGAAGTCTGTTTTCTTTGATGAAGGAAACTACCCTATTGTCTACCTATTTCGCATAAATTATGGGGAATTTTTCACTTTGTAATCTGAATATCCCATAAATCCTTAAAACCGGTTCAGGTTAAAAATTATTTTCCCCTCACAAATGTTTACCATCAGCGCTAACTTTATAAATGAAGTTGACCTCTTTTTCGGTTTCCTAGCTTAGGAAAAATCTGTTTTTCGTTTTATTCGGTAATTTGTGGAATGTTCCGTTTTATCTATTTAAGTAGCTTGGCTCCTGGAAACGAATATATGTACTATATCTTAGAACGAAATACGATATCTCGTCCCTATATTTATGACGGCGCCTACATCTCAATTTAAGGTGCACACGTAAGAGATATGAGATCCGCCGACAGTTACACTCGACCCACTTGGCAAGTGAGAGAGACGTGACATTTTTTCGCAGGATAAATGCCGATTGCTCTTTCCCCTAGCGTCCTCTCGGAGAGACTTATCTGCCTCAGAGTTAGTTTTATACATATCATAGGAGACGGCCAAGATATAAATACTGGGAATTAGCAGTTTAATTACGTCTTTAGGGATGCCTCACTAGGCGAGGCTAAAGGTAAGGAAAAGAGAGATAGTGAATAATTCGAAAGGTAATGATTGAGCGAGGAGTGGAAGGTAATGAGTCAGCTAAGGCTAATGTTACTTGTAGTATGCCCAATAAATTGTTAAGGGATGCTTTCTGTTAGTATAATCCAAGACATTAATGAGTAACAAGAGAAATTATAAATGATGCCGTAGCAAAAAGATAATCAGGAGAAATTATAAATGATGCAGTAAGAATTAGAAAATAATGTTCAATATATTGTTGACAATCCTGAGGAATTTACAATCCTGGTATAAATCCTGAGGAAACCAAATTTTATCTAATTTCCACAAAATAAAACGTAGAAACACGCTAACGATGAAAATATCACATGATTTATAAAAACTATATCACTTAATTTATGCAACCCATACAGAGGTATGCATTATTTTGTTAAAATCCATGACTGAATTTTTCGTGAGTAGAACCGTAATGCCGCCTTCTGATACTCAAAGTAGGTGATTTTTTTCACTCTTTATACGAGGCCTTAGTTTCATTACTAATTGTAAGATAAATATACAAGCAACTCCATTCAGGATAATTAAATTTGTAGCGATGGAACCTTATACGAGCCTGTCTGCACTATAAACTTCTGGAGTAAGCTCTCGCGAAAAACCAAAACGTATAGAAAAGAAATAGAGGCACGTCAAGTTGACGTTTGCTTAATACAATTAGCTGAGGTGAACTGACGATATATCTGTAATTATGTCGGTAATGGTCTAATTTCGGTTCAAACTTCAGGATACACGAAAGTCGTCATTCATTGAAACTATGTTGTTTCATTGGTTGATATTCCCGACCGTGTAGTTTATTATTCAACTCATGATGATTACCGAAGTGTGATAATATTATGTAGAAACAATTCTGCTATATAAGAACGTAGGTGCAGCTAATGGCATGTCGCAGAAATGTTGCCATTGAAATGTCACTTTAAGGAGGTAAGAGTGCATGTCTATGATTTGCGAGGAATGGAAGAGAAGGTCGAACAATGAAGGAGGGAAAATCTCTTAGGAAGAGCTACCTTCAATCGGAATCCATTCAGAGATCATCCTACTTCCTCCTCACTGGAGTCCTCGGGACTTAACGCGGAAGAGGAAGGAATATCTTTTGGCGCCGGATCGTTCCGTCCGCAAAGAATCCTCTTGTTAGTTTTTCTCCACTTCACAGCGCGTCCCACAACATTTGCTTTTGAGCGTCCGCGAATATTTTTCCGCTTCTTTTCTTCAAGGGTAGGGGTAAAGTAAGGAATTAAGATAGGAGTTTATTTTTAAGAGCGACCACTTCCTGTCCGCAGACCCTTTCCAAGGGCCGTGTGAGGGGCTGTCGTGAGTCGTTGCCAAATTAAAGGAAAGAAAAAAAATGAGCATGTCGTTCGTATTTATAACCATCCCTTATGAATTCATCGCGCTGCGGTCATTCAGTTCACTCTTTATACCGCCATCGCGCACTCTCTCGAAAGTTTATTTTGGTAGAACTTCTGTCGGGAGAAAAAGGCTCCTTGTTTTTGAAACTAATATTCAAATGGGTAAATATTGTGTGCATTGAATGAGTAGATATCACCGCAGCATATGCCAAGTTCTCATATGGAAGGAAATTAAAAAAAGTGTATTTCACATTTAAGTTTGCGTATTGATTGCAAGTCCCCTAATCAAAATGTCACCGCTAGGTCTCCGCTCAGAACTTTAGTTTCGAGAGTCTCCTATGTTTAAACCTCTGCATATCATTCACTTGGGGGATACACGGTACATATGTGCTTGTGCTTCTATAGTTGTGGACCAATAGTCACATTGAATTTGAAGTACTCCACCTGACAGTTACGTATCGCACCATCTTACCTTGCGTGTAATCCATGAAAAAGCCATTCACGCCAGTCTCTCATCGTATCTACATCTACGTAATACCCTGCGAGCCACCACGAGAGTGTGAGGTAGGGGGTGAAGATCACCAAGAATGCCCTAGTGATATGCAACTAGGATATTTAATGGAGACATGCTAGATAATAGGGTCATAAGCAGCTAGATGGTTAGTATCTAGGTAATTAGAAAGGGATTATTGGTTGTTATTTCGTGCATCATGCACTACAGAGTACTATAAGAATATTTCACATACCTATCCCTATGCTACGCTGCCTATTGTGCTCTCTTATGGTACGAGGGAAAAATAACATTTTAAATCTATCGGTACGACAATCTATCTCTCTAATCTTGTTAATCATGATGATCAAACGTAGCATAATACGCAGGGGATCTTAGTATATATCTAACGTCATCTGTGAACAAATCGGTTTCGAATTTACTTAAAAGGTTTAACCTAAATTTTAACCTGCGTTCTGATAGTAATTACCATCCTAGTTCTTCTATTAAACTCGTACCTCTTATACAATTATCATAATGGCCTTTAACAAATCTAGCGGAACGTACTGAACGTATCACTGAATGCAAAAGTATCACGATTACTGAATACAAAATCATGATCTAATTTATTCATTCTTCTTTTCAATATGCTATTCTTTAAAAATTAGTGGAAACATTTGCGACATGGTAGCATCCTTGTGGTATCGAATTGTGAAAACCGGAAGTTAGCACCATCAAACGCAGCAGAGGAATAGACAAAGGTCTGAAAACACATTTTTATCAATAACGCCATTTTATTTATTTTTATTTTCTAAACTTCAGTCCCAGCTTTTTGTCGTGGAAATCCTAGAATTTCTGTTAAGTATGAGTAAAACGTTTGGTTTTCTCGTGAAAGCATAGTTGTTTCACGTCATTGAAAATCTCTTTAGAGAAAAATAGCCGATGCACTATAAAAACTGCTCACATATTAGTAACGTTATTTCCGTTCTTTATTTCCTTTCATTTTCCATTGAAATTCGCTTCGGGGTGGGGGCTATATCTTGCGTAACTTGCCCCCATTCGGTGCCAACATCTTACAAATCTCTTTCCTTAATTTTCCGTGTTTGGTACCTATATACTTGTACAGTGTCCATACTTACCTCTTCTCACTGGTTAAGTTCACTGCTTACCTCGTTATGAAGCAGTTAATTCGATCGACCCCGGAACAGAAGTTCAACCCATGCATATATCTCAGATTGAAAAGAACAATTATTAACCACACGCATGCATCAAACTAGTGATCACGTGTCAAGACACTTAAAATTTGAATTATATGCAGTGTAATCTGGATTATAATGCGCAGTTAAAATCAGAACAACAAAATTATTGGGAAAAAATTTCGGGAGTGGTGGGGGGGGGGGCTGAAGCACCAGAACCCCCCCCCCCTGGCTACGTGCCTGATCAAGGCCTTTTTTGCGGGTTTGCAGGAGTCTAAATTGCGGAATAGATAATTGATATCGATTGTTTTTCACTTTCCTTTCTTTTTTCTCACTGTCGCAGAATGCGCCTGATAATGTTGGTGTGGGTTGATAATTTAAATAGTTGACATTTAGGACCACATTGTCTGCAATTCTCTCCTAAGCATGTGCTATAAATGTGTTGTCTTACCTTTCTCTCTTTAGGCTGGCCATCTCTTTAAATTAACATGCTAGTTATTCGATTGACCTAAGCCTGACTGCTAGACGCATTTTCAATTTATGAGTATAGCAAAATTTCTGTTATATTTTCCCATCAAGATTTCAACCGGTGTGTGATATTTCATAATATTCAGTCGCTTTAGTAAACCATTAATCGTTTCTCCTTTTTGTGGATAGTATCCATGAAAATTTCTATTTACACACACTCTTCTCCCGATCCGCTTACTGTTTCCCTTCGGAAGCATTATTGTTTTCGCTTACTCTGGCATTTTTTTATCTGCCCCACCCTTTTGCTGTCGCTTTTCTCGTGGCTCCAATCTGGCGTTCCTTCGTGCGCCAGTGCGAATCCCTTCCTTACCCTGGTGTGTTCTCCCTAGGGCCATCCCTTTCACTCCTTGCACAGTCTTCTTTATTCTCCTCTAGTTGTTTCATACCTCTCTCCACTATCGCTTTCGATTCGCCGGCACTCTTTCGCCCCTCCGACCCCTCTCCAGCTCAGCTCACGGGTGACGCAATCCTCACGAAGACCTTGACGATAACCTCCACCTCTGCTTCTCTTTTGCTTTTTTACACTCCTCAAAAGCACCTATATCTCGCTACACACCCCCACAATCAGTCTATATGAATGAGTTATTCGCCGCTGGTGTAATTTATTCAGTTATGACTTCCTAGTTCACTCAATGGCACATTTTACTTTTGGTAGACTCTGTGTTAGATATTTTAGTGATAACATTTGTGTCCCATGTAAGATAACATTTGTTGCCCTTATGACAGCGTGATCAGGTTATTACTATCAGTTTCATTTAAATCCGCTCACGGTTATCTCTATATCTCTATCAAAAAATGCTCTAATAAGGCAACAGACACCTTTGATTTTTGTTGACTGATCATGATTTTGACGGATTTTAGAAAAACCTTCCAGTTCTGTACCTTGAAAATGACCATTTAACTTTTAAAATCATGCCAATAACCACGAACCGTGTAATTTACTCACTACCTTTCAGTAAGTGTCTCAATTCTTTCTTTCCACAGTGTTTTTGCTCCATTAGAGCTACCGAAGTTATATCTTCCGGATCTAGGACTTGCAATATTTTGAGACTGATTTGCTACTCCTCAAAGTGAAGTGTGTTGTTTTGCTTATTGGCTCTTGATATTGAGAGGTTTCGTTTGGCGCGTGTCACATCTTTCGTGGAGGCATTCCGGAAAAAAAAAACTTTCGACTGTTGACCTCATTTCCGCTGTCTGCAACATTTTTGTCTACTTTTTCTTCAGATTTATCTATTTGGCTGTTTTCCATATAGATAATAACGTTTTTCATCATTAGTCAGATTGATAACGTGTTCCCGTCTTGAAATATCTAAGCATTTTACAATTGAATGTTCCTAGACCTAATCTATATTCTTGATATACATGGCATATGGTAGATGTACATGTAGATGTAATGCATCATATTAGCTATTTCATGATAATGCGTGATCGTTATTTCTTGAATGAAAATTGTCTCTAATCTTGAATTTTTTCGTACCTTCAATCTGTTACATTCATAAAAAAAACAAGAGGATTTCTCTCCATCCTTCACCCAAAAATCTATCCGATACCCAAATAATACCTATCCTTAAAAAGCAGCATTTAACCTCACATCTTTCGTTGTCTGGCCATTATGAACAACCGTGTAGTGAAATGAGAACTGTGTTGTGTGGCAAGTACAACAGATTTGCATGCGTGAATTGCTTCTGAAGGAAACATTTCTTTTTTGTTGTCAATTTTTTTATTTTTGACACCCGTACTTACGTACGTACGCCAACCTGTTTGGCACTGTGGCGTAACCGTTTCCCCCCTGAGTCATTCCTCCTGGTAAAACGACACTGAAAGAAGAGCTGCAAGTGTTAAATTGAGCATGGAGATTAAAAAAGCGCAGGTTTAGATCACGATATCAAATATTAACTCGTGTTTGTGCTGATTAATTCCACGTTCCATGGAATGTCTCTGCCCTTGGGAATGCAATAATGCAAAGGAATGGAAAATCAATTTGCGTAATAGAAGGCCAAATCGGGGCAAATATTTCAAATAATGCATTCATTGGTCAAAAAGCTCGAGTTTGTGGTCATAACTGCCAAATCTGACACCGGCTGGAAGGAATGTATTCAATGGAATTAATGTAATTCAAGGCGACTTGAGGCAGACTGAACCGAAATATATGGAATATCTCAGTATGCCTGTTGACGATCTCCGGAGATTGCGGCTGGCGAACGTTTTACTTGGCATCCCAAGCCACATGGTGGCTTTGGGGCCTGTCGAGCCATCCGCGTGGCCTTTTCGTTTCACGTGGCCTCTTTTCTTTCTTTTTACCCGGCTCCAACCGGTGGAAGCTTCTATTTGTCCATCAGCGACACAGAGCTTCGCCTCGTGTTAGCCATGTGTCCTCGTGCAAACGGCGCGAGTAGGTTGCATAAGCTTTCACTCCCGCGAGACCTTTCAATCTCGTTTAAATATATCAGCCCGTTCTGGGGATATTAATGTCTATATGGGACACAATGGGTGATAAATTTATGCATTTTTCTTGCCCTTGTTTACGCATATATTCCTTTCGCTTGACGATGAGGCTATAGTATATTTTATCGCAGTGAAGGGGTATGCTCGTTAATATATTTTACACACAGTGTGGCTGACTTGCTCATCTTTTTGCATATTGTAAGATGCTTGTGAATTTCATTTCTTATTTTTCATGAATGGGTAAGCTTCGCCAGAAATAAGAAATTGGATTAAATAAACTAGGAATCCAGAAGCAAGAGGAGGAAACTCCGGGAAAGTTAACAAACGCAATTTTTAGCAATTTTAATTGTTTGTTTTGTAATTCTAGGAAGTTTCCTCTTTTTTTATGAAAGGGCAAGATATGGAGGGTGAAGAGTATTTCCTTCGTTTACAAATGCGGAACGTGAATTAAAGGAGGATGGCGAACTGGCATCGAATATCGTCGCACATAGACTCTTAATGGCGTTTGACTAGTAATGGACGAAATATGTCGTGGAAACTGTTGCTGTCGAATTGTGGCGCAGAAAATGTGGTTGGTGCCTGTGTCTCGTGCTACCATTTCAGCTCCCGAGGAAATCGCTATTGGCTTGTTGGAGCCGCGATGGGACGCTATTAAAGGACGACCACGTATTCGAGGTCAACGGGTTTCGAGCTGGAACGCTCACGTAACTACGTAAGTTTCATTAGACGGGTCGGGGTGGAATTCCAGTCGAGAGGATCGAAGAATGGATGGCGGAGATTTCTTGGCGGGAAAAAAGGGCGTCCGAAATTGTCGTCGCGTTGACGAGCGCGCCGGCTGCAGATTGGTGATGTTGTGGTGGTTGGTTGGTGGGCATGTAGACCCACCTATTTGGGTCGGTCATAAAATTTGCATTGAGGTGGGGAAGGGGGTGTGAGAAAGAAACAAAGGGCTCCCTCTCCCAAGGACAACGGCGGCGGCGGTTGTCGTGAGCTCGCAGTTGGTCTGCAGTCGAGGGTTGACGGGGGGTGGCCAAAGAAGTTGTGAGACGGCGGGAACCAATGGAAAGCGGCGCGAGGAGCGAATGCCTAATGCGGAAATAATGCCGGCAGCGAGCGGAGGGGCAATGGAGTGGGAATGAGGAAAAATATCGTAAACTCGTGTTGTACGAGCCGGGCGTTGGTGTGTGACGCTGTCTGGCTAGGCGATTCGCGGAAAATGTGGAACGGTCCGCGCTTCCACCGCCCCTACCTACTCCTTGAGGTGAAAGATTATGGAAATTCCCAGTCAGAGAGAGGAAAGGGCGTTTTACATGATGCATATTTTGATCTGGAACCTTGATCCTGTCATGCTATGTTTTTTAAATTGTGTTTTATTGTTCAGTTGAATTCGATTTTAGGGAGGTAAGGAAAAAGCAGTCAATAAAGACTAGACTTTATCCATGTGATTCTTGCAACTAGATTCCAATCTAATGGCGAGATTAGCTTTGGTGTTTTTTTCGCACACCCTGTGGCCCTGGAAACGACAGTATATTTTGAACTACCAATTCATCGTTTTCACATAATAACGTAAGACAGCTGTAGCTTTATGTAACTTTTAATGCAAGTGATGTTGCGACCGTTTAGTCGTCAAATGGGTGGAATTTGATATGAATCTGTGAAGTATGTATTTGAAATCAAGCGATACTGGGATCTGGTGTTATTAATCGAAATAATATCGTTGTGCAATAGCACTACAGATTTAGCCTCCTGTTGAAACGATACATCTAGTAATTTGTTGCATGTTAATTTCTTAAAATTCGCGGGAAGAAAAGAGATTTTAATTTGCGCTCCACATGTGCCCACCAATGACATGTTGCGCTTTAATTGTCGAGAAGTAATTCGTGGTAGTCTTAAGTCGCTCCAAACTTGTTACTCACATTCTATTTGGATACCCTAGTGGGTAGTGTGTTTGTTGATGGCAGTGTTCTTGGTTGCCTGCTGTGCGAAGACGACTTTTAGCATAAATATTTTCCGTTCCGGACAGAACTCTAGTTCCATGCGGAGGACATTTCAAGGGCATTTCGCCGTCTTTGTGATGGGCCGTTTAACTTCGTGAAACATCGTTTACTCGTGAGATCACCCGGGCCTACCGCTGAAGGTTTGATTTCACTAATTTTCTCAGGTAAACCGCAATTGAATGGGAAAACCAAGTAGATAGCCGTGACACACCTACCCCATTAATCATAATCTATATTTTCTTGAAGTTGAATCGATATGACTCTTGGGTTTTGTGATAGGTAGTAATTGGAGGTTGGTAATAATAAGAGGCCCTTGATAAAATGTAGTGTGTATATTAAATGGTTACTATGGCGCAAAATCCCGAAATTCGTGCAGAAGCTGCTGACGGCGGAGCAAAAGCAACTTCGTGTTCATCTACATCAACATAATACCCTGCAAGCCACCGTAAAGGTCTGTGGCTGGGGGTGAATTCTCACCAAACATGCACTACATATCATGCATAAAAAAGGATTAGTAATAATATGCTAGTCTAAACTTCACTGTTGAAAAAAATTAAACATAGCAAACAAGCATGCAAAAAAATGCTGTTAGTTGGGTTAGCTTAAAGTCCTTTTACCAATATACAACTACCTATGCTATCAATCGATTCACTCGTATTGGATATATTTACCGCTATTGATATCCAAAATTGTGCGAAAAAAAGGACATTTTGAATCTGTCAGTTCGGCGATAAATTTCTCTAATTTTGTGATTATGGTCCAGTCCAGTGAGCATGTGTCCATGAAGTAATAGCACTGCATCACATAGTGGAATGTAAGTAGTGCATGTTTGGTGATCTTCGCCCCCTGCCACACACCTTAGCGGTGGCTGGCAGGGTTATACGTAGATGTATATCAGGGAAACTTTTTGCGAATGCTTCGTTTTCTTCTCATGGCAACCATTCACCATGCAATCCTGGCCTTTATATATTTTTTCGTGATTCACGTCGAATGACGAAACTAGTCGCCTGATTTCGCTCTCCCCTGTAAGAAATGTGGGCGATTTTTACGACTACTCTTCGACAGCCGCGCTTAAAACAGAAGGGAAATCTTGACTAAATGAGTGGTGAGTCATTATCCGCTGCTTTGTGTATTTAAAATGACTCCTTCCCTGTCCGTCTCACGCAATCATCGTCGGCGATATGGGAATCGCGTGAGTTCGTTGTACAAATGCGCTGCAAGGTTGCATCATTTCCTCCCCTAGGAGGATATTGTTGGAGGGCACTAATGGCATAGGTACCGTTTTAGTTTAGTTGCGTCATATTTTTCGTTCAAATATTATCAACCTAACCCATGCAGTTTCGCAGACAGAGTTCACGTGCTCAAATGGATATTGTTAGAGCCGACGGAAATGTTAACTGTGCGGTTGAAAAACGAAAGCTTGCCCCCGTGCTTCGTTGAGAAGAATCCCTTTTATGAGAGAAAATCATTTCTCGAAATCGTTAAATCAACACGTGCAGTTGTTGTCATATGCATGTCTTGGCGAGTTTTCACTGCTACCTCGCAAGCTTTTTACTCCGTAGCGTGAAATGAAATGGAATATTGTGAATGTTATGATGTATACTTTCTGTGTCCGAGGTTTTTATACGAGTTTCATGGTTTTAAGTAGTATGGTTTTTCCTTCCTATCGTTCATTGTCAATTCTCGATAAAATCGTTAACGCCAATGTTCCTTTCCTGCTGAAGCTTCCCTGGGATTAAACTAAAAGTTTACTCAGATGATTGATTTTAAAGAGTTGAAGCGAAAAGTGATGAAATTAATTACAAAGCTTTCACGTGACGCACGTGACACACTAGGTCTCCGGTTGACGGATTCCCTGGTCTTTCAGCGAATCGAGAGTCTTCAGTTGGGCAATTAGAAGACATCACGCAGGATTGAACCGGATCTTACATCTACCTCTACATAATGCCCCGCAAGCCACCATAAAGGTGTGTGGCAGGGGGTGAATTCACACCAATCATGCATTACATATAATGCGTAAAAAGGATTAGTAACTACATTCTATTTTAAACATCACAATTAAAAAAAACATTAAAGCAGCAAGGCAAGCATGCAAATACCTTATACCAAGATGCCAATAGTTATGATGTACATTGATACCCTTGTATATATACTATTGAATATATTTACAGCTATTCATATCCATAATTGTACGAGGAAGAAATGGGAATTTTAAATCTGTCGACTCGGCGATCAATTCTTCTAGTTTTATGATTATGTTCCAGTCTACCGTAGTAAATTGGAGTTCACAAAATATTTTTAACGTCATCAGTGAAAATATTGTCTTGGAATTTAGTTAAGAAATTACGTCTAAATTTCAACCTACGGTCTGATAATGATTCCTATTTTAGTTCATCTAATAGGCTTGTTACGCTAATACAGTTATCATACCGTCACTTTGCAATCTTGCCGATCTTAGATCCGGAACCTAGTACTGATCAATCAGCTATGTTGCACCGTCGCCATAATATGTACATGCATACAAGTACGTGTCGGAATTAATCTACATCTACATACTGCACTGCCAGCCGCTGTGGTAGGAACGCACTCTAAATGAGTGATGAGTAATTACATTTAGCCGAAATGACATATTCAAAATGTCCTTTTTTCCTCGTACAATCAGGGATATGAATAGCGGTAAATATGTCCAATACGAGTGAATCAGTGTATAGCATGTTGGTATATGGACTTTAAGCTAACCCAACTAAAGAATGTTTTTGCATGCTTACTTTGCTATTTTTATCTTTTTAAATAGTGAAGTTTAGACTAGTATATTAATACTAATCCTTTATTATGCATATTTAGGTCTAACAATCACTTAAGATTTATCGTGGGGAAGACACATCTGGGAAATATGCGGACGAGCGAAGAGAAAGCTAGGCTTTATGAAAAGAGTACTTGGGAAATGTGATGAGAAGACAAAAGAGCGATGTTACTTTTCACTAGTTAGGCCCCACCTATGCAGCCAGTGTACGGGATCCGAATGAATTAGGTTTGATCAGAGAACTAGACAGTGTGCAGCGTAGAGCAGCTAGGTTCGTTAAAAGGTGTTACAATAGGTTAAGTAGCGTTTCAGAATTAATAATAGAATTAGGGTGGGAATCTTTATCAGAGCGTAGGTTACAGTACAGATTAAATATATTAGAGAAATTTCAATCGGATAGCTTTACTGAAGATGTTAGGCACATATTAAAAACACCAGCGTATTATGCTAGATTCGACCAGCCAAATAAGATTAGAGAGTTAGATTGTCGTACAGATAGATTCAAAATGGCATTTTTCCCCCGTACTATAAGAGAACAGAGTAGGCAGCATAGCAAAGGGATAAGGTGAAATATTTTAGAGTAGCCTGTAGTGCATGATGTATGTATTAACCCCTTAAACACTATAGATACTAACAATCTAGTTGCATGAGACCCTATAGTTGGTTGTTTTCAAGTTAGTAGTGCATGCTTGGTGATATTCACCCCCTGCCACACACCCTCGCGGTGGCTTGCAAGGTATCGTGTAAATGTAGATGATATGTAATGCATGTCTGGTGAGAACTCACCCCCTGACACACACCTTTATGGTGGCTTGCAGGGTATTCTATAGATGTAGATTCATGAGTCTAAAAACCACGTTCCATTAGAGCACGAATATTTATCATCATCATTCATTTTCATCTCGCCCTGTTCTACTCCTACATTAAGGATCGATTGCCAACGCTATAAACGTATGCCCTCTCATGCCCCAAGCGTCCATCAGCTTGTATTCCTGGAAATTTCAACCTTAAATAGACTAGTCAGCAGTTGTGACGGACTTCGATCGTCGCATATCAGATTTTTTTAGTGCTGGGATGACGACGTTCAGACGTTCTTTCTTACATTTTATAGGGTATTTTGCGCTACTAGAGGTCGGCCGAGTCGCGTTTTCTCTTTGATAAAGCAACTTTCATAATTAATGCCAATGACAGTGATGTAACTATTTAATCGCGATTCGATCGCGTACTGTAATGATCTTTTGATTGACTAATGTTTAGTCTAGCTTTATGGCTGTCGTAACATTTGATTTAATTTCTCTGAAGCAAATGCTTGGTTTGCCAAAATGAAAATGGAGCAGCGGAAAGAAATTGATTACTTACGAAGTTTTGATTTTCTAAGTTGGAAAATCCTTTACTTTCACCCTTGGAACTCTGGAATTTTAGTTCATGAATTATGATGGATCTTAATTTATGAATCTTGTTTCCGTCATGACATTTAAATTAGATCCCCTTCTATTTGACGTGTACATCGTTTTTGGACAGCACACCGCTAAAATGCATTCCAACTCAAATCAAAGGCTTGAAATACATTTTGCACCGCTTGTTCTTATGTAGAGATTTTTAAGGTATCTAAATAATTTCAATAATTTCTTTTAATATAATTATATGGCAGGAAAATGTTAAGCACTTCATTTTATCCGCTATCGACCGACTTAATCACAAATTTTGGTGACTATGAAAACTATTGAATGATGATTAGATTAAAGCAATAATTCTTATTAGCCTGAAATTAATTGTGATAAAATGTTGTAAAATTAAAAATGTGAACATTTAATAATAAAAAAGAGCATGAGAAATTAAATGGATTTTTCGTTCAGTTAAGATATGGGTTAATCATTCAGTTGATATTCATGTCCAACATTATAACAAAGAAAGAGAAAACATACCAGAACGTACCAGGGCGTGAGGAAATTAACACTGAATATGGCAGAATGGAGGGCTGCAGTAAGCCAATCCTAGGATTGAAATGCTGATGATGATGATTTTAACAAAAACGCAATTCCATACTTATAAATTATGCGAAGCTATGTTTCAACTTTATATTTAAATATATATTCATAGTATAAATGCCAACGTAATCCCAACGTAAATTCCAAGATAATATTTTCATTGATGACGTTAAAAATATTTTGCGAATTTTACGGTAAATATGTCCAATACGAGTGAATAAATCCATAACATAGGTAGTTGCATGTTGGTATAAGGATTTGAAGGTAAACCAACTAACAGCACGTTTTTACATGCTTAGTTTTAATTTTTATCTTTTTAAATAATGCAGTTTAGACTAATGTATTAATACTAATCTTTTTAAATGCATGATATGTAGTGCATGTTTGGTGAGAATTCACCCCCTGCCACACACCCTTGTGGTGGCTTGCAGGGTATTTTGTAGATGTAGATGTTTGTGGATTGGTTCAACCCTGTTCACTGCGTTGTGTTCGTGACATAATCTCTATTTTTAAGTTAATCTCAGTAAGTCCAATCCTTTATCTTTTGTCATAGTTACTTTGTGTTCCCCAACTAGAAGCTAAAAAAGGCAACTAGCTAAAAAATGTAAAAGAATATCCCTCCTTATTTTAGAAGTCGTCCACAAGAATTTGTTGTGCCTTTGCGAGTCACTCATTCACCTTGGCATGCAACCAGCTCATGTGACGCAGTTGGTTTTGTTTCATTCTTAGAGAATGTTAAAATTTGATTTCTGGAATAGTAGATGACACTAGTTTCTACAAGTACTTCTTAGCGTATATCAGTTAATCGAAGCTTGTTTTTGATTTAGAATTGTCAACAATATTGAGGCAAGTCACGTGGTCGTAATACCATAATTAAAAAGCTCCAATGGATGTTTGTTTATTTGTGAAATAAGGCTGCGTTGGCGATTTTTTTTCCGCTGCATAACGTTTTTTTATGTTACGTGCTAATAATGTCAGTTTTACTTAATTTTGTTTGTGAACTTCAAAAATTCTCTCTATATAGAATCTTTGAACCATGAATTCATTACATATGCCAATTATCTGAATGCAGGATGTCTGATAAACTTGGAACGTGTGAAAAAATAGTTACATTCAATAATAAGGGATGATTTGTTTATTCATCAATATGTTGTTACGTAATATTCCTTTGGAAGGCCAATTGTAAAATAACGGTGTAAGTCCTAATCAAAACACATCAATTTCATCAATATGTTCTAGATTGACATCGACAATATTCAATTTCATCTACATCTACATAATACCCTGAAAGCCACCACAAGGGTGTGTGGCAGGGGGTGATTGCTCACCAAACATGCACTACATATCATGCATAAAAAAGGAATAGTATTAATATAGTAGTCAGAACTACACTATTTAAAAAAGATAGAAATTGCAAAGAAAACATGCAAAAACATTCTGTTAGTAGGGTTAGCTTTAAGTACTCATACCAACATGCAGCTACCAATGCTATTCATTGCTACTCTCCGATAGGACATATTTACCGTTATTCGTATCTATTATTGTGCGAGGGAAAAAGGACATTTTGAATCGGTCAGTTCGGCAATCAATTTCTCTAACTTTATGATTATGGTCCAGTCTGCCATAGTAAGTTGGGGTTCGTAAAATATTTTTAACATCATCACTGAAAATATTGCCTTGGAATTTGTGGAAGAGATTAAGTCTAAATTTCAACCTGCGATCTGACAATGATTCCCATTTCAATTCATTTAATAGACTTTAATCCGTTTCATAATGTGGTGTAGACGTTGAAGTGTGTTTCCATCTACAAATTCAATTTTAAGTTGCATTTTTGGGCAAGAAATTTATTTTACGCTTTCTCGAGATTGTATTACATATTTAAAGTCAATTTTTGTAACTCAATCGATAGGTTTCTTAATAAATGCAGCTCAAACCGTCTCCGCATATGAAGTGAAATATTTATTGCCCTAGATTTATTTTCATTTTCACTTGTTCGTTCATAGAATATATAGCATTGACGCAAAGTGACTGGTATGATTTTCTTGGCCTTAAATTTGATTCATTGCTGATGCATTTTAAAGGAGAAGAAGCATCTGTATATAAAAACGATATAACCATTGAATTTTGTTTCGGAATCGAAAATTTTCTCTACACTTAGGTGATTGAACTCAATTCCGAAGGAGAAATATCCTCGAGAAAATATGCAGGGTGGTACGTCTTTTAGATTTTAGGCTCGAATTCTCTCTCTTTACAGTATCTGGTTCTCTACACCAAGTAATCGATGTGGGCATTTGTAGTTTGTATTCAAAAATGCTCTAACTTATCGGAAGGAAAAGAAATATGAGAATTAGAAAAGGCTGTATAGCCATCGAAAATAGAGGAATTTCAATGAAGAAGTATTGTTCAATGAATAAATTGTTGTTGTTGAGGAGACAGCAGCGGTTCGGTGGTTCTGGAGGTTAGTCTTCACTAGTCTGGCTCCCATGGCCCACTAAAGCCTGCAATTGAACTTGAATGCCGAAGCCTGAGATCAGAATTCTAAAATTTTCTCAACATAGCACGTAAGTTCTTGCAGTATTACAGCTGCAAAATGCCTCTTTGAGAGTTCTATGAGATATTTTATCATGGAATACGTGCGCTAATTACGTACTCTTAGTAATTATGTTCTGACTTTGTCTTATTATACTCACCTGTATTGAAACCTTACATATTGTGCTCTTTTGCGGTAATTGCAAGGTGCCGGAGGTTATATTTTCCAACCTTCCGCATTTGCCTATCACATAATTACAGTTCACTCAGCGTGGAGGCGTTTGACTTGATGGTTTTTCACCGCGTCGTCACCATCCAGCGCTTCGGTATATAATGATGTGCATGTGCATTCTGTTTACCAAATACCCTTTCTACGAATCCGCTAAAGGATTTCGCTTTCATTCTCGTCCATGTCCCAGGAGTGCGAAGTGGGGAGAGTGATGGACGGGCCTCCGGAAGATCAGACGGGTGAACAACACGCGGGACATGGCGGCCAGCTCGGGAAAGGACTAGGAGGGAGCGTCGGTGAGCCACGAGGTGGAGGAAGCGGGGCTGCCGCCTCGGACGCCGAGGTTGACGGTGCAGCCGTCTCTGGAGGCGTGCCCAAGGGCGGGCAAGACCCGGAGGACGGCCACCGGACGCAGCAGCAGCAACTCGAGCTACGACAGAAGCAACAGCATCCCGGGGAAGGCGGTACGGGAGATCACGTGGGCGGATGGATCGCTGGGAAATGTAGCAGCGAAGGGCCTCATCGGAAGCTAGCTCAAGATCACAACACCAGTTCGGAAGGTGAGTTCTCTAAAAAAAAGGTGTGAGGATCTCATTGTTGGATTTTTTTCCATCACCTGAGCTTCGTTGATCGTATTTTGTGAATAATTCCAGTTTCTGCGTTTAATTTTGCCGATCTATTTTTCGTCTCGAGTGTGTAGCGATAGAGAAGAGCACCCTTTGGATAAGGAAATAGTCTTGTGTCTTTATCTTCTGTTTAACCGCATCAGAGACCAGGGAAGGTCTGGGTAACCTTTTAACTAAAAAAAAATAGAAAATATTTGTTGTATATTTGAATATGAAATTTTCGCGGAAATGCCTTTTATTCTTAAATTTTCAAAAAAAAAATCTTTAAATTTTCGCGCTGTATTCCATATCATATAAGTATTTTAGCATTGGCTTTTTTCAGAGCAGTGTATGAATTCGAATTAACATTTGGTCATTGTGGAAGTGTAAGATGAAATTTTCACGATGGCATTTTACTTTTGGGTTAGCTCAAGCTATTGATGGCTTTGTGTCCCTTTTAACTTGCATTTGGCCCTATTTCCTGTTCCTTCCTCTTGGTGAACTTTCAAAACTTAATTTAAGGAACGGTCAAAACTGATTGCCTCTTTTGAAGTTTATTCCTGAGAAAATATCAAATTTTTCTTCGAATATTTTTTCATGTTCCTGTTTTACCCTATACCCTTTAGTAACTTTTTAAAGATTGTTCCAAAACACTATAGAGTCCCATTTCACAGGTACAATGAAGCGTAGTATATCTGATTTTCCTATTGTCGTGTCGCCAAAATCGTTAATTATTTATCTATATCTACTGACTATCCCGCAAGCCGTCTCGAGGGCGTGTGGCAGGGGGCATTTCAGGCCTGAGGAACCCGCCGTTACAATACAGCTACACATGTTTACATCCATTTGTGTGAATTCTCTTCATATCCTTTATCCTAGTGTCAGTACCGCATTCCGCTTCCCTCAACCGTTTATTAAAGTGAGACAAATTAGTCTCACAGCTAGATTTCCCTCCTCCTGGGAGAACTTTCACCGCGGAGCTTTTGAATGGAGTTAAATTATGTAAAGTGGGTCCCTCGAATTTCGTGACCCGAAATTATCGGAAAGTATCTTGGTAATCAAAGTGAACTCGCCCTTCATCTCTGTAGTGAAATGACTCTTTAAAACGTTGGAAGAATTGTTCAGGCTGAATTCATGAAACCAAAGCCAACTGGGAGTGTTGCGGGTAGTATCATTCAGAAGAGGTACTTTTATGGGAGAGAATTAATATATGTACTCACTCAGGTCCAACGAATGAATGATGTTCGACTCAAATGTTCATATTTAGCGTAGGCATTGCTAAACAACTTGCTCTTATCTTCCGCTGAATCCCTGTTGATGTGAGTCACGCCTTTGCTCTGTAATTACGAATGGATGCAGTTTCACGTGCGGATGAGTCATGAAACAAATTTTCATTTCTCAGTTATTGGTGTGTCCATTTGCAGCATGCCGTTTCTCTCGTGATAGCATTATGATAGTGGTGGAATGAATTAAGGTGTGAGTGGCGGCCGTTGGTGTTTCTAGTGGACCCCGGGGAGCAATGCATCTCGGTCGAAGCACAATGGGAGCCGTATTTGGCAAGCTTCAACCCCACCGCGTCCCAGTGCCAACGGTCAAGAAGATAGTCATGTGCCCGTGGGATGTTGGCGAGCGCCAACTTTTCTCCGAGTCTTCTTACTTGTCGTAGGCGCGTACACATTTTCCTGAGTATATGTAATTATTTGAGGAAATATCAAAAACTTTCACTCGCAAGGAAGATTGGCAAACAGGATTTTCTGAGTATAGGTGGCGAATGCGGACCGTTAAAATCACGAGAATAGGAACAAATGTATCCCCTGTAATATAATCTGCGTATCACCGGGCATATGTTCATCATTTGTGGACCTCGCGTCTGTACAATGGAGATAACATCGTGATCTGGTGATTCTCGCCTTCTTGGGATAACTATAACAAATTTGCGTGAATGTATCGCCGATATTAGGCTGGAATACCATGCTCGCCATGGAAACGCTCTCAATCTAATGAGCCGGTAAAATTTCTCCCTTTCAACCCCTGCGTTCCTCGTTTAAAAATTCGATAGCCTCACTGAAACTAGGATTACAGTTTTTTGTTCGCTAATTCTAAGAGCCGCGTCTATTCTAATCAGATAGATTCAAAATGAAGTGCAGGATTGGTGATGATTCACCCACTGCCACACCTTAGAGGTGGCTCGCAGGTTTATCTGTAGATGTACTTGAAATGTAATTGAAAAGTCATTATAACCTCTTATCTGCCATCAACCGCGGCTTAAAGAGTTCGCTTGAACTGCTGCTGTGATACATTACTTTAACTAACTACATTCGTGTGCTCTCGTCTGTATGTTGACCTAAAAATACACCATGAAATATGTTTACGTGTATTTCTCTGAAAGCCATCAAGATCCTTTCTTCTGTGCTTTAACATCAAAACAGATAATCTCATGAATAACTTCCGTCGTAAATTCTGACATTGTTACTCGAAAATGAACTTTTGATATGCCTTGCCATATTTAAATGTAGCCATCTGTGTTTGTTTTTCATTCCTTAACATTTTGCTTGATTTTAAAATAATTTGAAAAATGAATATGCTGAGATTTTGATAACCCAGGAAATTGATGCGCAGCCTTGAAATTACTGATTCTACTTACGCCTCGACGTCTTAGACGCCTAACAGTGGTTGTGTAAATCTTCTTGGCATTATGCTCAGCGTTCGTTGACCCATTCAGCTTCGAGATGGCAAAACAGTCCGGGTTCCCGTGAACACGGATTTTTGCAACCGAAGCTCGCAAGTTATCACGCGTTCATCAAAATGCCTTCAACGTCCATGCTGCATGCTTGGTTTCAAGTCGCATTGTACGCGAAGACATTAGGGCTGAGTGTGCCGGTGGCATGTAGGGTTGGAGGGAGGTGTCATTCCAATAGACGCGACCCGCGATGAGGTCCCTCTGCCGCAGGGTTTACGAACGAGATATCGCGTTTTCTCTCGCCGTCGTAGCAGAAGGGGGTTGCGAAACGCCGGCCGGTGATATGCGTGCGTAACGCGAAGGAGGTCTCGTCGCTCGAATCATTTGGCTGAACAATGAGCGGCAGCTCCCTTTCGCCTTTCTCTCCCTACCTCTTCTGCTCTCCACCTCTTTCCTCCCTTTGCATTCTATTCGCCTCGCCGGCTCACGCAGCGAGCGATCGAGTCTCCCTTGCCCGGAGCATTTAGTGTGTGTGCCCAATGCCCCGAGGGTTCAAAGCACGGGACACCTCAGCTGCTGCAGGCTAATTCAGAGAAAGTTCCTCCTCCATCCGGGAGCTATTTTTCTGCGGTGCATGACCAAGAGGGGAGAAGAGATGAAGCAACGCCGTCGGCTGCGTACTCCTATCGGGTGGATTTGTCGTGTGCCGGGTACAAATGAGAATCTCTGTGAAACGCGGCTGTGATACCATTGTGTTATTAATTTAACTGACAGTGACTATTCAAATTTCCTTATTAATCCTCATGGACCTTTGTTCAACATTTTCTATGCGTTTTTGATTAGAGTCGAACTGAGCAACCACACTTCAAGGTTCACAAAATAGCCGGAAGAGCATCAACGTAGCATGATTATTATCCTGATTATCAATGATGATTATATTCTATTAATGTATCTTGGGAGTGTCACTCTCTTACAATTAGTAGTAGGTACTAGACTCAAATTCGGTGGGATCGAATAAAAATTTAAGAAGGAGAAGAAGCGTGGCATAATATATAGGCAAATCGTCCCCTTGTCCCTGGGTATGCATTTTTCTTATCTAAATGCTGTTTACCGTAGGTTTGCTACTTTTTGCTGAAACGGCGGCCAAATTCTGCATCTACATAGTACCCTGTGAGCCACCACAAAGGTGTGTGGGGGCATATTAACAGAAGAAAACAACTATTCTGTTGTTTAAAAATATAGAGCTCGATACAGCATTAGGTCACGTATAAATAAAACTCTATCTTCGGTCACTTGATGGTATTCCATAGTCAATGATTTTAATAAAACAAAATTTTACAAAATACCACAAAAAATGTTTTAAACAAACTTACGACCCGGGTTTCGTCCGAATAATCGTCATCATCACCTGATTATTGAAATCATTAGGTCACGCTATTCATGAATTGATTTCTTATTGTTAGTCTCTTAAGCATCGATTTTCGGTCAAAATCATCACGTGATGGAAAGTGCGTCAAATGCTGCCGCGAGAGAAAAAGACGCTGGAATAACTTGTATTTTCAATGCTTTTTATTTTAGCTAAGGTGATGTGAGGCATGACTAGAGCAAGGGTAGACGGAGACAAAATGTTCAAAACTCTCAAGCCTTCATTAAATTATAAGTGCATTTGTCATTAGTAACGCGAGTGTAGCAATTGTAATTTAAAACGTTCGGAAAGGTTCGCCAAAACCAGGTGGGTTTAGCTACGTACGGGTAGAGCTTTTTTAGACGGGGATTTTATGACACCAATTCGAGACGAAAGTCAGATAATTTGACAAAAGCCACGTTTCCGGTCGTGAATATCAATCGGTACAATCTAAAATGCCTCTGACCCAAGAATTTTTTTGCTAATTTTTTAGCTCGAAAGTCCCATTCTCGTGGACCGAACGAAGTGAATACCCTAATTATTTCTCGTGTCCTAATATTTTGTAGTCCAATTTGGCTCAAGTACTTCTACAATTGCTACTTCACTCCAGGACGATAGCTATAATGTGAAGTGAAAACATAATCCAGCATAAAATCACGTAAGAGACACGTAAAATGAGCATAGTCAATTTAGTTTATGTAAAAAGACTGTAATGAGCACTTGTTGGTGCAATTACTTCCTCGTTCAATTCATCTACATCCACGCGATACCCTGCAAGCCACCGCGAGAGTATGTGGCAGGGGGTGAAGATCACCAAAACATGCACTATTGACATGCAACTAGGGTACTACATGGAAACATGCCAATAATATGGGTCACAAATTCAGCTGCATGGTTAGTATCTACATAGTAATAAAGGGATTAGTTGTTAAAGTATCCATCATGCGCTACAGACTACTCTAACTATATTTCACCTATCTATTCCTTTGCTATGCTACCTATTGTGCTCTCTTATCGTACGCGGGAAAAAGACATTTAATATCTATCGGTACGACAATCTATCTCTCTAATCTTAAGTATCTGATCGAATCTAGCATAATACGCTGTTGTTTTTAATATACGCCTAACATCAGTAAAGCCTACCGTTTTGAATATCTGTAATAGATTTAATCTGTATTTTAACGTACGACCTGATAATGATTCCCAGCTTAATTGTTGTATTAATTCTGATACAGGGTGTCGGTGTCAGTTGTGTACAATCGTCGGTGTTCATGTAGTTAGGGTGGATTCGAACTTTTTATCTGAAATCTGAATTTGGGAATGGCATTGGAGGATTTTGAACGGAACATTCGATCATCTGCCTACGAGAGAGAGCTTTGGGAAAGCCTGGTGAGCGAACTTTCCTCCGTGTATTTCTTCCAACGCCAACGTCGGCTGGGAGAGAACGTAAGAGAGAGGTCTGAGAAATTTGAAAACCAGGTAAAATATTCTGGATGACATCACTCTCAGCTCACCGAGGCCGTATGCCTTCCCGCAGACTTCGACAAAAATCTGTGAGGGTCACTGGGTGAATGCCCCCAGTCAGTTGCGGGCCTGTATCACGGCAGCTCGATCACTTTGCAGCGTGTCGATAAACCCTACCTCCACAGGCACGAGGCTGTTGCTCTTGGAAAGTAGGCGTAGAGCATTCGGATTACGTCTATGCACTCTCCCATCCTCGCCCCTCCTTCCCTTCCCTCCACCCACACTCTCCCCCTCCTGTTGCCAACCACTCCCTCGACGCCCAGAATCCGCCCCACCACTTCTCTTCGCCGACCCCCCGCGGTCCCACCTCCACGCCCCCGCCGCTGACATCCTTACTGCGGGGAGAGTCATTGCCCCGCGAAGGGCGGTCTGTTCACCGGCGAAAAATGCCCGCGACGGAAGGCGGGGGTGGAAGGTGAAGGGGGACAGTGTAGTCCGTCCGGGCGGCGAGGGCTTCCGTGCACTCGCCTTGCGTTCCGAGGGATTTCCTTTATCGAATTTGCCGCAAGGCCCCTTGTGCAGCGAAGGCGTGTGCAACATCGCGGTGTCGTCCACGTGGGAACGTGCTGCCTGGGCGTCGCTTTTAATCTCCTCTTTCTCACCGACTATATGCGTCGCCCTCCCTGCAAGAGAATGAATGCGTTCAGCACTCCTGCGGATTTCCGTCGTTTGTTCTTGTTCTCTGCTTGTACTCGTTCGCAGTTCGATGGTTGTGGAATTGGATCTGCGGCCCGGCCAGCCCTGCCCGCTCGTTTGGCACGATTTTCGTAGATTTGCTGCGAGCTGCTCACGACCAAACCCTCATGTTACTGTTTCAAATGGCGTACCCACAAACAGGCAAGAGCGTTGCGTCCGTCTTGGCTCATCCGTCACATTCAAACGTTTGCTCCATCTCTTACTCTTTATTGCTCTCAACCTCGATCTTATCGAACTGCTCGTTTACATCGAAAAAGAGTCAATGCTGTCAAGGTTCGCCTCTCGCCGACTTTGAGAGCAGGATCATGTGTCATAGGACTCCTTTTCATATAATTAATTTTATTCGAATTAGAACTTGTAGGAACGACTCTCAGAGTGTTAGGTATTCCAGGGACTACTGTTAAACTATTAACACTACCTAATACAAGTTATCATAACGGCCTTTAACAAAACTTGCTGATTTCCTTTGCCATGCGCTCTAATTCCTTCATTATATCTTCCTCACACGGATCCCATATACTAGCGGCATGTATCTAAAGGAGGCCTGACGAGTGTTATAAAGGATCTTTCTCGTACTCTCTATTCGCATTTCCCTAGGACCCTTTTTACGAATTGAGTTTTGTAATGCTAGAAATGGAGCTGCATTCATCAACGCGGCGTAAGAAATTCTGGCGAAATGTTGATGATGAAAAAAGGAATAACTACTTAAGAAAGGAGAGTTTCAGCAAATCATCAATTTTTTCCACTTGGCAAGCAATTTAAAGTGGCAGTTGCCGCAGAGTTGCCATCATAGGAATGATTCCTCGAAATTGCGTCTTTCCCTATTCATGTTCTCCGTATTCATGTTCTTATTTTGGTGAAATCATTGTCCTCTACATTGAACTCGAATTTTTCCGAGTGCCGTAAATTTTATTTGCGTGTATTACTGCCGAACATGCTGGTTTTCTTTTTCGAGATCGTGATTCCACCTGCCCGGATGCTGGGAGTATTGGGGAAAAAAGACCTCATAGTTTGAAAATCCGGCCACGCATCGCGTTTCGAGCTTCCGCGCGCAGAAACAGAGGCTCTGCAAAGAGAGGGAGAGTATCAGCTCCGGGCTGTTGCGGCGATCGATACTGGCCCGCTCCAAAGTTTGGGTCATGCACCCATCTCACTTGGATGTAATAAAAACAAAGAGTCGGGGTGAATGGATTTCGCCATTATTCCGATCAATGAACCTCCACCTCCCCCCCTCCCCCCTCCCTCTCCTCCAGCCTCGCTTCCCCTCCCACAGTGATCCTGGCCCATCCCACCTCCTTTCGCCCCTTCTCCCTCCCATCCATCTCTCCTCTCTTACTTTAGTTCTCATCCTAGCCTGCGTTATATATCTTCTCCATCAAATTGTGCTCCCTTTTCGCCAGTGCTTCTCTTACGCCTGAAGAGCGGAACGGCACTTGCGTGAATTAAATGTTTATGATGCCTATTAACTGTTTTTTTTTAATTGAGAACTTTAAAGGGAGAAATAATCTAAAATTTGTCATCGTAGTACTAGTAGCTCGTGAGCGACTACCGACTGCTAAGGCCATTTAGAATAGGTAAGTAATTGGGTAAAGGTAAGGATTTTTGAGGATACGGATGAAGGGTGGAGAAAAACCCGGCGTCATTCAATTTCAGCCCGGAGTCAAATTCGTCTTCTCTTAACGAAAGGCTCCAAGGGACCGTCTATGAAACGTCCCATCTACGGACTGAGTGCTGAACTTGAAGTATTCTTCAAGTGGGGACCGATATACCATTTAAGAATCTCTACCACTGCAGGGATTCGAATTCGCGCCTTCGGGGTGGTATCTCTCGCTGTATATTGTCGTCACCTTGGAGTAAAGACGCTTTCCTAGTTTCTTGGGAATTGTAGTAATTAGGGAGAGACGGCCAACAGCTGAGGTCATTTGCGCCATTAAAGAAAAGTGGTTTTTGGGGTTTAGGCGGCACTGAAAGGAAGTGCAGGAAGAGTAGAAAGAAATATAGCGTCGGTATGTGCCTGTCAACGGAATACGCCAACAGATCAACGTTTAACGCTCTATCCAACGGTAGCAGCGTGAATTTGAAGTTACGTATTTATATTATCAGTGTGAATAATGGAGTGGTGGTGAAGTGCTCAAAAATGGGCCAGCAAATAAGTAAATGGACCCGTTGGTGATGGTAGACCTCACCAAATACTTGACCCAACGATGAATGAAAATCACAAAACAGGGTAGTGAGGGGCAATTCCTTTCCCTGTGACATTTATGGTTTTCCAGAAGGATTTGGCTCCTGTAAAACCACTTTGCTTCGAATGATGCCCAGTGGATATTGTCCTCAAACCTCCAGTTGCGGTCCTATGCTCTACCCATTAGACTGCTACATTTCGCTGAAAAATATTTACTACCGCACTACTAAACCCGGGTTTCTCGAAATTCTCTCGAAATGAGAAGGCAGTACTCCTTTTATTTAACCAACTCGATTCCAGGTATCTTCAGCATGCAACTATTTTTCTCATTACTATGTGTTACTTGTGCTGGTCGAAAAGAGTCATGTTTTTACCTCAAAGAATCAGGGAACATCGCCGTGTGATAGAAAGTTTAGCCTCGCTATTATCGTATTCGTAATAATGACTCACCACCTATTAAGAATTGGGTAAAAATGAAATTATCGATTCAGTGTGAAAGGATTGGCTGTACGTTTGCTAAGCATCGCCGGAGAGTCGATGTAAACCTCTCGCGAACGTGCTCGCGAATCGGCGCTGGTGGCGATTTCCCCACCGAATGCATGTTAAATTTTTGAGGTGAAACTTTGACAGTGAGTCACTTCTCCTAAGCATGTCTTTGTCCTGGCTAAATCTGGTGATACTTCAAGGTAGGTAGCACAACTTAGAGAACTTGAAATCATAAGAAGAAAATGTGCTTTGGACCAGCGATCTACCTATATCATCCAAACAAGAGGGTGAAAATTAGTCGGAATGAATAAAAGATTTAGAATTTGGACTACATACGATATTTTTTATCCAGGAAGTGAATCGGACTTTCTGCAGTGCCTTTGCTTCTCACTTGACGGAATAGGAGAAATGAATCGTCATTGTTGTGTAATTTTTTTTATCGTTACCATCAACATACTCCCCCTGCCACACACCTTTATGGTGGCTTGCAGGGTATTACGTAGATGTAGATGAACATAAAATTATATTTTCATCATTATAAGTAATCATATACGGAGTAGAACTCGTGAGAATTGCCTTCTCTGAAATACACTAGGTCATTTCCGAGGTCATTTCACATCTGCGCGCAGCTGCGGTCCGTGATAGATCACGATTGGCGACACCTTGTCCGCGGACAGATATTCCAAAAATCAGAAAGTTTCACGAGAGCTTTTATGGTATAGTGGTCTTCTTAGATGTGTCTCAGCGATCTAAGATACTGTCGCAAGTGAACTCATTCGATCCGTATTTTTCAACGCACAATCAATTTCGCATTTATCCGCGGTTACTGAATTCTTCATGAAGGCATGAGCTTCTTAATGGACAATTTCTTTAAGTTGAAGCAGGCATAGCGATTATCAATCTACTCGAAATACGCTGTGAGAGTGAAAGGCGTCTTTACCTCCCGCGATTGTTCCTCCTTTGGATTGCGTTCGCTTTATGGCTTGGGGTTTACCGATCGTCGCCTACGTATGCTGATGCAACAGGCCCTCTATCATCCATCTCGCCCTATCTATCTGTTCGCGAGTTACTGTTGGCCCACGTGACATTTCTGCCTAGGAGAGGTGAGCGACCCGAGCTCCCTCGGTCGACTTCTCCTCCGCTGCCCCCTACCCGCCATCACTCCCGGTTGTCTATCGCTGCGCTCTCCGCACCTTCCTCCCCCGCCGCCACTCCTCGCTGTCTTGCCAGCCCGCATCCCGCTTCTGGATGCGACCAAAATCCTCTCCCCTCCCGCACCTTCAACATGGCGTAAATGTAAAAGTGTAATTAATGCATGTTGGTAATGGAATTAAACGTTGCAATAGGTGATTTTTCTGTGGAATAGCTTATTTTCCTACATCTACATGATTCATTGCGAGCCGCCGTAAGGGCTTGTAGCAGGGGGTGGTAAGTCACCGTAAGGATGTAAAGAAACTGAAAAAAGAAACTTTGAAAGTTTTTATTGAAGTCTGATGTGTAGTTGTTTGAAACAATGAATGTTTTTTTTGCATTGCATTCGTGTATTGTGTGTTAGAAAAACGTATTCTGATACTGATATCTGTTACTGATAGATTCAAAATGGTATTTTTCCCCAGTAATATAAGAGAACAGAATAGGCATCATGGTAAAGGGATAGGTAGGGGAAATATTTTAGAGTAATCTGTAGTGCATGATGCATGTATTAATCTCTTGAATACTATTGATACTAACAATCTAGTTGCATGAGTCCCTATAGTTGCTTGTTTGCATGTCGGTAGTGCATGCTTGGAAATCTTCACTCCCTGCCTCACACCCTCGCCGTGGCTTGCAGGGTATCGTGTATATGTAGATGTATTCTAGTATCTCTCGGTCTGACAGTTGATCTCTTTTAATTTGTCGCCTCTGTCTGTCCTGCTGATTTGTGTGAGAGTTGTAATATGTCAGCTGCGTAACAAAGAATGCCTGTAATTTAAATATTTCGTGCTGCTTAAATGCTGTCTTGAGTTACATTTACTTGGCACAGTCTAGACGCTTATGCTTGTGTACGCGATGCATTCAGAGATGTATTATATCCATAGATTCTTACATGTTTGATTGATAATATTGAATTTGAAATGCTTCCACCGAGTAGTAGCTGGTGACCTGTATTGTAGTATTTTCGTGGTGTACCTCTCCCTTGTTTTTTTATACTTTTGTAACATCGTGGGCTGGCATCTTCAATATTGCTGACACAGCTGCCACCGTTGCTAGTCACCCTCTCATTCTCTGGGTTTCGGAAGGATTAATCGACGTAGGTTTTGTAAACCATGATGAATCAATTCCTCAAGGGTGGACATTTCGTCATTTGCGAAGCCACTCCAAGCGCGGAGGCACTATTGCTTATGAATGAAACTTTTTTGAAGGTCCACTGGGGCTAGTTTGCCCAGCAGTAGCTTGGCAGCCGGAAAAAAATTGCTGTATTAACCGTTAAAAGAGTAATGATGCCAAAATGACGTGGATATGAAAAATACTGATGTGAGGATCCGCGCGTATTGATGTTTTATACTGAAAAGGGTACGCAATCCCCTAAATAAACCCGGGGTCGCTCCCCTGCATTGTATCGAGCCGTAGACGACAGGTCATGTGGGCACAATGACCTTATTCTTGCCCCCTCAGGCTAGTGGTTGTGTCGTCGTTTTGTGCTGAATTAACCAGGACCGTCCCTCGGATCTTGCGAATACGGGGAATGGTCCAAGCCCAGCGTTCTCTCACCTTTAATACGTAAAGACTTAGGACGGTCCCTCTGAAATGGCGGATTTACCGCAACCTTTAAAGGGATAGCCCTACAGATAATTGCGCTAATTTTGCTAGAAGTAATTCTTGTTTAAATGAAAATACCGTGGGTGATTGGTCATTTCTGGCCTCGTATATTGGCATGCTGAATTTCGTTAAAATATTAAGGCTCATTAAATTTTTAAGCGCATGTTTGATGTGTTCAAGCATATATCATTGCATGGAATGCTTGCTTTCGTCTCTTACAACCGTGGATAACATCGTAACATATTTAAGCAATTTCGCTCGTTATTTTTATGAAATGGTTTGTAGGCAACAGTATTTCTGTATATTTGTTCTACGGTTCTGTGTGCAATATGCTACTTCCCATGTATTATTGAGTCTTGAGTAAAGGAAACGAGTTATTAAATTGGTGCATTGTATTAGATTTATCCCATGTGCGCGTATTGAGCGTCTTTTGCTTTGAACTAGCTTATGAATATAATATAATAGAATATAAGATCTTTTTTCGTTCACTCCCCAAAACGCATTGTGCTCAAGTACCTCTGTGCCTCGGCGCACACATCGTGCGCCTCTCCGCAAATTTCTTCTTCTATTTCAAGATTTCCCATCGCCAAACTTCAATTATTAATTAAATTAATTAAATTAAATAATATTGGCAATTTTCCACATAGAAATCTTTACTGCGACCGGTTTCGATGTGATACATCATCATCAGGTTTTTTAGCCAAACTTCAAGTTCTCTGCTATTTCGTCAAAGACGGAGCCTCACCTCCCGTCTTCTCGCCCTATTTCTCCATCCCATCATGTGGCCGCCCATCACTTCAAATTAGAATTCCGCTTCGCCGTCTCTTTCTGGACGTCTCTCTCCAATACCATTCCCCCGGCCTCTGTCCCGCACCCCGTCACGATACTCCTCCCAATTCCATAGCTCAGAATTTTCCGGGTTCTTGCCCTCGTCACGAACCACTTTGCGATTACGCGTTTACCTCATCTTTCGGGCTCGTATCTGTGCGATCATTGGAGCTGATTCTCTATGCAAGTAATGTTATTCGTGAACATGCCCTTCCTACCGCTTTGCTGTTATCTCTCTCAAGGATGTTCTTGCGTGCGATTGTTTATCTCGTCCATGGGTTCGCCGCTGCTTATTTCGGGGATTGTTTTCTTCATGAAATTGTGAAATGTTTAATCGTGTTCGTATTTTCCCTCTCGGTCGTGGCGATAGTAATCGGAATAGATACTTGGTGAAATTTTTCCGCGTGAGTAAATGGACGTTAGTGGTTGTTCAGTACGCCTCGTCCTTGAGGCGTTCCTCCCCGGCTTGCGCAGGGAGGGTTGGGGGCTCGCAGCGGCCGCTCCGACCCCCGCCCCCCTGGGCACTCTGGAATAGGTAGCCGCCGAAAAGGGTTCTTAGGCGCCTTGGCGGACCTGGGGCGGACTCCCTAGATGCGGTCACTGCCCTCTTTAAACAGTGGACAAGTGCCGTTGCAGCCGGATTGAGTACGAATTTTTGGTTTTTCCCAGCAGTGGTTGCCTAGAGGCACTGTATTGGAACGCAGTGCCTCTATGGTTGCCTAGCTCTGGAGGTGTGTGGATGCGGTCGCTTGTCGTGTGGGCGCACTCCTTGGCGCTCGCGGAATAAAGATGCATCTACATCTACGCGATACCCTGCAAGCCACCGCAAGGGTGTGTGGCAGGGGGTGAAGGTCACCAAAACATGCTAGTGCAAGATACCCGTTTTCGTTCGAATACGCGTCTCCGTAGTCTAGTTCATTACTAGGAGCATCGAACAGTGGTTAATCTGCTTCAATCATCGGAGAAGTGAATATTTTCATCATCATGGAAGTAATTTTAATTGCTTTTAATTTTAGATTTATTTGATCACTCTCATTGATTTCTGAGTTAACCTTTGAGCAATAAAGGCCCGGCAGTGTCTTATAACGCTGGAAATGAATCCTCAATTGAAGACCTGAGTGCAAGAACAAGATAATAACCAAAAGTGAAGTTTCGAGAAAACTCTGGCTATTATCTGGTTCTTGCACTCAGGGAGCAGAACGTAAAATTCCAACTATGTCTGCTGAACTTATTTAGAACTTACCATTGAAAATGACTATGTCTACTGGTAAAGGGCAGGAAGGGCTTCATGTGTATGTGGAAATCTCATTTTCGCAAAAAGTGGTCATTATCTGGTTCTTGCACTAAGGTCTTCAATTGTTAGGCAGTTGCTACGCATTCCGCTAGCTTCTCTGACTCGAAGAAACAGGAAGCGAATGCATATCCCTCTTGAGAACAATGGTGGCATTCAGTGAACATAGTCTTTTTATGTGTGTTCTTGGACTTTGTCAACAGGTTTCTTTAATCACTCTTTTTTATTTCTTGGGTTCGTTGTTGACAGAATGTTCGGGTCGGTCCTCAGCCTGTAATTGCCGTATAATACTGTATTTTTTGTTACATCATCTAATAAAGATCATTATTAATAATAGTTTTCTGATGGGTGAGTGCGATGTAATTGATGTTCGTAATTCTTCTTACCGTTTTGCAATACCTCTTTCCTCACCATATTCTTTCCTCGGATCAGCAAACATACTCCTTCCTCTCTTCATCTCATCCAAAACGACCGTCCAATTTTTCCGTCATCCTTACTTACCTAACATTTTCTCTTTATTAACGGTATTCTTTGTCCCATTCATTCCAATTACTTGTACCATTCATTCCTCCTCTTTATATCATTAGTTACCTTCCATTGTTCAAAATTGCCCAAGGAACCTGCACCTACTCTAGCCCTCCCAGTTTCATATTCAGCTTTTTCTCTTTTTTGAGAGTCTCGCTATTTCGATTTTGTAATATCAATATCCAGCTCAGATCCCTCGTTCTGATATCGCAAGACAATTCACAAGAGCTAACACCCTTTGGTTGACTGCCTAAAGAACAACTAGCTAACTGGTCATCCCTAATATTGTTGACGTAATTAACGTAATACCTCCTCTTATTCCCTCATTAAGTCCCTCCTGTGCCTATCCCAATCCCCGCTTTCAGAATACGAATAATTGTGATCCCGATTTCCCACAAGACACCTCATTTTGTTCTTTAATGGTTAATTGCAATGTTTTAATACGGAAAACTAGCTAGAACACGTGATTGTATGCAACAATGTTTTATATTCTAATTAATGCAATTCCGTCACGAGTAATGCCTCCCTCTCTAAACCCAAACTAATCATCATCGAGAAAGTCTTGGACCCTTTCCTTCTGCCTTCTATTCATAATTTGGTGTAAACACTCTGTTGAAATCAAACCGAATCATCTCTAGTCAAAATCATCGAGTCATCTCTTCTCAAAATTCTTTTTTCTTCCTCGTTTTCGATGTAGGGATTATATATGCTAGATAAATTGTAAACGCAATGGTTTACATATACCCAGAAAGTTAAATTTGACATATGTTATAACAAATTTCTTTTACTAAAGCGTATGTAAAGTTGAAAATTTATCATGGCATATCCCATTTCTACATTAGTACACGTTTATATATGGTTGACATGGCCCATACCGTAAGACCCTCCTAATTCACTCCTCCTGTAGTCGGTAGTTTTTGTCTCACTCCCTTACGTTGATTCTTTTGTTTATTTTTCGAAAATTGGGGTTAAATTACCCGAAATCCCTTTAAAGCACTTGTCTTCTCCAGGATACGTAGAGAGCCAGAATGCTTGAAAACGTAGATGATTTCCCACACACCACCCGTACTTAAATAGAAGCTTAGTTTGATAGATAGTGCTGTGGTTAATCATGCTATTGTCTTACTCTCATATTTTTATCGACGGCTCCGTAGGTCCCCGGACGAAGATGGACCTCCAAGGTGAGCACGTTACCCCGATAGTCCCGACCATGCCTTATTATTTTTGAATAGCAACTTGATAAATTTGCGTAGTAAATGCCCATCACTTGACGTTCATATTGTTAGAAATAAAATCTTACTTTTACACTATTTTGCCTTAGTTTCCTCTACCATTTCTGAGGCATACTTCTGACAACGATTATTTATTCTTCAGTTTTAGATCAGCTTTTAAGCGATGGATTGTCACATGGGTATTGAGTCTGATGCGGACAAGGTTCTCGTGTATCACCGTATATGGTAATGTCGTGTGGCTTGTATCGCATGTTTTCCTTGGTTGTCGGCGCCTCCTAACTTGTGCTCTCATTCCCCCCTCTCATTCCTCGACTTAATTATCCCCCTTGCCTCGTCGTCGACGCATTTTGTTTGGCTTCGGTCTCTTTCCACGGTATTCAAAGTGTAAACGTTATGGCAGCGGTTTCGTAACTTCCCTGAAAATTTTCGTTTGCGTCGGCCGCTATTTTCATGTGTGAATATCTGTTTAATTGATCTGGGGAAATTATGATGAAGACCATGCACTCGAATCGATGCGAGGAGAGCTACTGTTAGTTTCATGATTGAATTAATTCATGATGAATTAGGGTCTGATTCCCGTTGAAATCGAAGCGATAACCCATATATGGAGCTAAAATAAGGATCATTATCAAATTTTATGGGTGTCGGGCTTAAATCCTTTAGTTCATTCGTCGGGTACGGTCTTCGTCATGTTAGTTTCTCGTGAAATACAGAATCCGTGGGGAAATACCTATGCCCCTTAACTTCAGTGGTATCATGAGCTCATTAAAGTAATCAAACGTGTTTTGGATGTCATTGAATTTTACCTGTAACAGGAGAATGTATTCGGTATGAAATGATTAATATGTATTTTCTTGTATTAATAAAGGTTACTCTTCCAGAAATATACTCATGGGCATTAATCTCCTACCTTTTATTTGGGAATATTAGTTCCTGAAAAACCGTAAACCTTCCATAAATTTCTCTTAGTTCATATTGATTTAGTAATCTTTCGTTGTTAGTGAAGGTATTCAAATAAATAGGTTTCCGACTGGGAAATTATTTCAACATCGTAGTGAAACTTAAGTGACGCCTGATCCCTCGTTATCATTCAATGTCATGGTCCATCATCTGGAGTTTTTCGTCTGTAGTCTCTGAAAATAAAAATGCGCATGTACAGAATGTTATGACGAAGCATCAGCAAAGTTTGAAAAGTGAAATAATTAACAATTAACTATTGAAAGCTGGTCATTTTTGGTAGACTTTATTTTCCATTTGTTTTCGCTGTTATGATTATCGCTATCTTATAATAATACCCAGACAATCCATCTCAATTGTTTCAACCTTGTGGAAATTCATGACAAGAAAACATTCAACAGTCCAATACCAATAGTGAAAAATTAGGTATTTCTCAACGAATTGTTTTACCTGAGCATGAGTACCCAAGAGTGGTACTGGTGGATGACGTTGAAAACAATCAACTAACTAAAAGTTCATGTCTAATGAATCATATAATGGAATTTAACATGTTGATTTTCTTTTTTCGTCATACAATGTCATTATTGGTTATTTCCAAAATTATTTTATTCAAAAAATGTCCCTCTTTGACTCTTCAAAAATGTATCGCTACCGGGCCTGTTAGCCGGCTAAATGTTTTAGCCCGCTACCGACCTCAGACTGGGAAATAATTCACGTTTTTCACGGAGACTATAAGGAAGGGAAGGGAATGTTATACCTAGCCATGACACTGAATCATTTTTAAGTGAAGAAAAAGATGCGAAATGGTTTCAGTTGTGGAGTGAGATTAGGAGGCTTTGCATGGAGACAGGACTTAGGTTAGGAAGCGAGGATGTGGACGTAAGAAGAGAATGTGCACAAATAATATATACGGAGGGAAAATAAAAACTCCCTTGTTACTTGCACAGAAAACCCAAAACACGTCGTTGGTAACCACGCATGACGGCAAACAAATTCCCACGATATCAAAGTTCACCAGCGTGGAAGAGCAATGGATATTAGCTAGTGTGATGTGTAGTAGCGTTGTAATCAATGGGCAGTGAATGATGTGAGGGAAATGGTGGTGGGGAATGGGAGGGACGCGTTTTCGTGACGAAAACATCGCCTCGGGACAAATAACGATTTCAGTGGCGTATGCGATAGAAATGCACACTCCGCATCAATGACTTGAATGGTGGAAAAGGTCACATAGCCGAGGGCCATCATTCAGGAAAGACTTGAAATGGTCGAACCTCCAAAATATCGATGTTTTGACGTCACACCCTAGACATTTCCCAATTTTTGTTTACCGAATGCTGGATTTGTCGAGGATGTGTTGGCCATGATCTACTCCATACTTTCTCGGTAAGTTGGGCGCGTACAGCTGTAAATCAATGCACCTCTTAATGTTGTAGTATACTCTCATGTGGTTGGTACCCCTGTGCTCCTCACATACCCCCCCCCGGAAGTGACGTGTGTCAGTAGCTGTTAAGAATAACTATGTGTGAAAGTGTCGGGAATTCAAAAGAGGAGATAATATATGGATTAAGGCAAGAAATAATGAATGGTGGGAGCCTGGCACTGTTATGGAACAGCAGTTTTCCTAGGTCTTACTTAGTTAAAAATAAGCATGGCAATGTTGTAAGGTGTAATGATGTTCACTTACGCCATAACCTCTCTAGAAATGTGTTGTTACAAAGTCCTCTCATGCTATTAGAGGAACATGTGGCACCAAGAAATAGTGATACTCATAGAACCCCTCAACTTGCCAGAGAAAACAGAGGTACTTCAGCTGTTCTCAAGAGTCAGAGGGCACCTGTTGAAAAAGGACACGCAGAGACCACCAATTCCGAAATTGGGACTACAAGAAGTGGCATAAGGGTGAAAGCTCCTGTACGCCTCACCCTGTAAAGGGGGAGTTGTAGTATACTCTCATGTGGTTGGTACCCCTGTACTCCTCACATACCCCCCCCCCCCTCTTCCCCCTCCTAAAGTGACGTATGTCAGTAGCTGTTAAAATTTACTGTGTATGAAAGTGTAGGGAATAAAGACTTGAAATAATCCCAGTTACACTCTATTATTAATAAGTTAATTGACTAAATCTCAAAGCTTTGAGATACAACACTTAACACGTTAGTCGCTGATTTATATGCTCGAATTCGACGCCGTAAGTCAAATAGTCATTATTCTGCAGAGGAGTATTCTTGATCACATCGTCTCTGATCATCAATGGGGCAAGCATCAAACCAGTCCTAAGATTGGTGTGATGCATGTCTCCACTCGGTTCTTCTATCAGTCAGACTCTTCTTATTTCTTAATTCCTGTAGACTCCTTAATTCTGCCAATATTTATGACAGCACTTCTCCATACATGCTATAAAGTATAATACATATTTCTTCTACTCAGTATTTAATGTAACCTCCTCCCACACACCATATACTCTGCCCTGCTACTACTATGTCATTCATTTGATACGCCAAGTCCTACCTTTAGTCTTTCTTTCTCTGAATGAAACTTGGGATTCATATTTCCCTTGGACTATGTATCAGAGATCATGGTGATGCTTAGATGTCGTACTTTTGCAGTGGTACTTATACGATGATTCTTCTCTCAATATTCGAGGATTGGCGTTGCCATTCACTGAATAGCTGCTTCTGAAGGATGTCTGCCTTTGAGGAATAATGTGTCGTGGTTGAGAAAGTAGAGGATCATTGTGCGTGTTCCTTAATAATAGTGGAATGTATATCTTGCTAGTAGGTTTTCTTTGAGTATAAGAGTTTGATATTTGACTCTAAGGTAAAAAGTAAATTGAGGGTCCAGGGTTCCGATGTTTAGTTATCCTTTGGCGTAGGTTCGCCTAAACCATGTTTGTCTTGCGATTTCATTTTAAATTACAAGTAGCAACAAGTTTAGAAATTAAATCTTTAAAGCCAACGATCCTTGCGTTTTTGTACTTACCATGTCGTGCTGAGATTCTCGGCGATGTCGTTGTATTGTGCTGATAGGAGTAGTCAAATGAGGCAGCGCAGAATACGTCTAGGCCAACGAAGACGTAATAAATGAAACCGGAAGAAGGCGGAATAATTCGTGACTTAATCATCGAAAGGGCAGGGATGGTGAATGAAGTATAATGAGGACATTGTATTTGAGGGTCACCGATGCCGAAATTATGTAGCCACGTCGCTGTGGTAATTGAAGTTGATTCTGAATGGGCGAGCGGAGTCCTCGGATTCCCTCAATAAAATGGATGAGATATATTTTTTGTGTATGCGGAAGATGGGAATGTGTATGCGGAGCTGTAATGGGGTAAAGCGACGCGCATATTTCGGATGCGTCACATGGTGCCCTGCCGGTGTCCCTTCCACTCCCGTGCTAGTCACCACCTGCCTGTTTCTTGCTGCCCCGCTCTCCCCCCTCCGCCTAATTCTCTCCACGATCGAAGTGGTGATTAGGAGATCCAGTAGGCTTAGCACTTAGTGGTCAGGGTGCTCCGTTGCGGTGCCAATGTATTGATAAGCGTGTGTTCACCCAGTGGAAAGAGCAAAGGGTCGAATTAAAATGGAGATTGTATTCGCACTCCTTCCACCTCTTTGTTGAAGTGTTGTCACCCTGTCCTTCGCATTAGAATTGGCATTGTATAAGAAGTCTGGTGTCTTGCCAGTTTCACAAAGTGCCACGGTTGACGTTCTCCTCGCTCTAACTAAAGTTACCTCTCAATTTTTTTATCTAGTTCATTTTTGGCCAAGTTTGTGTGGGTAATTAATATTTTGTCCTATAATTGGAGTATCGGGATGCTAAAGAGAGGACCCAAGTTCAAATCCGGGGGAAAGTTATAACACGTCCATGCTAACCTTAAAGGAGTGATTTTCCGGTTTCCATATCATTTTGTGAAATCACAAGTTGCTCGGTGAAATTTGCTGTTTTGTGAGTGATTTTCTCACGCTCTTTACCTTAGAATTTGATGATCCCTATTTATATGGGTTGAAGTTTGTTATTTTATTAATTTTTTGAGGTTCTTAAAAAAATTGATCCGGAAAAATAAAGAAAAAATTGTATACATATGTCTATGGGACTTTAAAATAATTAGCTAGCAGGTGAATTTTTTTTCGGAAGCTGAAGTTAAACTAAAGGTTTAACAGGTTTAAAGGTACATGCAATTACAGGCACATGGAAATACTTGAAAATGGATTGCGATGGATTTCACCTCTTGTTGTTGAATGCCCTTTCATGCGGTGGACAGTTGGAATTGGAAATATGGTCATAGTGTTTACAACTAGTTGATCTGCACAATAAATTTCTTGAGAAATATTTGAGCACGCGTATGGCCGTTACATCGTCCGAAATACCATCTAGTGTAACACACGGATGCGGTTAAAATGTCTTTGTAAACAATAGAAACTTTTTTGTAGTACGTAGTTATTTAACTTTTGTTTTATTGTACCTAGCTCATGCTTGGTGTTGCTTCTCCCCTGGCAACCTCCCTCGAATTGGCTTTCGGAGTAACATTGTGGAAGTAGATGGGAAAGGAACACCTCCAAGGTCCCCCTCCAGATCTTAAGCGTCTCCCACGTTTATTTTTGTGCGAAACCATAAATTTTTATCGGTGGCGAGGATGTTGAGAAACTTGATGAAAAGTTATCAGGTATGTTTGCTGGGCGTGAGGATATTTTTCTTTTTAATCTGCGTCTCGGCCGTATTCATTTTAGCCAATATTCTCGGGTTATTCGCTTGCTTCGTAAATTAAAGCGGGCGAGCCGGCCCAAACGTGTCCTTCCCGGTTTGCGCGTGTGGCGGCCACCCGTCCGCCTCCTCCAGGCCCCTATTTAGTCTCCTCTCATTTCCCTTTCACATTTCCACTCGACTTCCCTCCTCTCCTCGCCCCTCCTCCTGTTCCCCGACCATTCTTCAATCTCCCTCTTCTCTCCTCCTCTTTTGAGTCGCATTTCCGGCTCGCAGAAGTGCGTAATTTCGCAGGAGTGGGGAGTAGCGACGCCGCAGGCAGTTATTCGGCCAACTCTACCCTCGCCTCCCTTAATCTACTTCTCGAACCTTAAGTTTCTTTTCTTCCTGTTTTTTTTCTTTCAGTAGCTCTGGGAAAGCGTTGGACCTCGGCGATAGCCTTTGACGGCGATAACGCCTTGGTCACTCTTTACGATGCTTTGTGATGTGTCGAAAATATTTAGCATTCCAAGTGTCAACAGAACTGAGATCATAGTTGATTTTTTTTCAAGCTCCCTCGTGATTCTATTTTTAGTGTTCCGAAATAATTTCATTCCTACTCCTAAGTATTTGTTTTGAACGTGGCAGTTAAACAGCAGCATAGAAATTCGGCGCGTCCAACATGTGAGCTGGAAGAAGTTTCCTTTTTTCATTTTAATTATTTAGAATATTCTGCTTGAGTTGCGCTAATACTCATAAAAATTGTTCAGCGATTAATTATTTTTGTAGACCGACACTAAAGGCCACGAGCGTTCTAGTATTCAAAAATTGAGAGTGGTTGATACAATCTGACCCTATCTGACCTACCCAATGGATTTTGATCTTATTGAGGTGAATCAGCGCCAATTTATTTGGGCGACGATAAGCCCATTTTTTAAGCCGAAGTAGAATTAGGTTTAAGGTGATCTAACTAATAAGGTGATCTAACTAATACTAACTATGTCGCACCGTCAAACATGACTTTTACTTTCTCAATCCTACCTTTAGCACGGTATTCCGGAGACGGGATTCAGACCCTCGACTCTTATGTTGCCAAGCAACGGAACTGGTGGGGAATCCAGTCTTAAACTCGGAAGGGATTCTCCTAAATCCGCTCCGAAGATATCGAGTAATCCTCCATATTTCTCGAAGATTTTCATTTTCGGTAGATGGTAATACCATTGATGAAACATGAGCCATGTCCTTGCCGCACTCCGCGCTCCAGTTAAGTCCCTCCTTCCTCTCCGGCCCAGTCCTCCTTGAGAACATTTTTCCACTTTCAGTATCTCTTTCCCAAATGTCGTGAATCATCCATGCCTCCACCGATCTGGATCAATTAACGTTGAGAAGGAAAGTTAAATTAAGCCCTAAAAGCCCCCTGGAGAAATTGGTTGGGGTAGGAAATCAGTAATGAAATCCGATGTGCATATTACAAAGAAGAGAAATGCCTCTCACGACTTCGCGCTACGTTCGTCCTTTTTCGAAGGTTTTCACGCGGTGCTCCCTCGCTTCTCATACGTCTGTAGATTACTTAGCATACCATCGTGAAGGCATGTAGGGTTGTTGCTTTACCATGGAAGGGTTGTTGCTCACCCTGCGGATAAGAAAAATAGAAGGGAACGAGATATCAGCTCAGAAAAGAGGAGGGAATGATCTGGGGGTTATTTCATGATGTATTTCTTCGTTGTTAACAATAATTTAGTCACTTGTCCATAATGCATGCCCTACTGTTACGTTTGCCTTATTGAATAGTGACGTGTCCGTTAATGAGCGTTTGGTGATGATTTACACCTTATGTTACACACTGAAGTTGGCTTACAGGATATTCTGAACATCTAGATTAATTGAATTAAACTATTTCGACAAGATGCCCTTTGTATCTGGGTTAAAAACTATTGTTTTAAAAACACAGATATGTCTTTCTAGTAATTATTTGTCTCAAGCGGCATTAAACTCTCGCAAATAATCTCAAATTATCCAGTCATGCTTAGGAATAAAACTTGTCGAAATTAGTCCTTTTTGGAATCAATTCCCAACGCCATCCCTTAGACATTCCCATTCCAGATAAATTATTTTTAATCCCAGAAGTTCATCTGTTGTAATGTTTCGTTACCATGGCGGCTTTTCTCTCGATATTTTCACATTACGAATAGTTATTGTGGGGTCCCAGTTGTTTGCAGCAGGTGGCAAGTGGAAGACTTTGTCGAATACTGATAATTCTTATATGTTCGAGTCCCGATATACAGCGCGCGTGAACGGTTGTTGTAGGTTCACCCCCCCCCCCCACTCCACCGCTCGTATACCTGTACCCAGCGGTACCATCACAATGGCTCCCATTGTGATGTTACCGCTGGTGATCCCCTTTGCCAAGCCCAACCGTGCGATAACACTGTGCCCCCAGGCGCTCGTGGTCGACAGTATACCGTGTGAGAAAGCGCATCTTTGCACACGAGTCTGAAGAAACGCTTAAAGCGACCGTGAAAGGAATTCATTCCGTAGGGGTTATCGTTCTTCCTTTCTAGAAAGGTCTGTGCCGGAAAACTTCACAGTTCAGTGTCCCAAGGCGATTAAGTAAGAGGTATTTGGAGCATTTGGTCAGTCACCTCTAATTTTCCGCTGCCCTCACCGTCCTGTCATGTAACTCATTCTAAATGCATTCAATGTATTTTTAAATTTACTCCCAGCGTCAATGAATTGCTAACCTTTAGGGAAATATTTTGAAGGGTATAATATTTTCTTGTTGGTGTCTCGTTACTTAGGAATTACAGTTTCATTTTTACACTATCTTATCATTTCGTATAACTGAATTACACGACGTTTATGCCGAGAATGGATGGAATTCCTCCACTTGAAGCGGTGTGTGAAAGTGATAAATTTCAATTTTGGTAGCAGGACTGTAATATTAGGTGTTATTATTCGGTTGCCATTACATAAACATATGGAGCAGTTTGCTCTCCACCTTTTTGACATGTAATATTACACCCGTTAATATTCAGCTCCCTCCATGTTTTCTTCATATTGGTCGACCGTCATAGATACTAGAGTAGAAAACTAACAAATCCGAGAATGAATAGAAACCTGCTCTGCGGGAATTGATTTGGGTCACGGAGCTTAGAACTCCAGCTCCAACTCCAGCAGTTTGTGGATATGCCTATTCATTTGCAGGTAATGCACTTCATATTTTCTCCTTGATCTCCTATTCAGCTGTGGGATGACCTAGTCATGTCAACTGAAATGACGAGGCCGATCCTTGTCTACGTGAACTACCAACTGGTGAGAATTTTTTCTTTGAGGTTGAATATTGACCCAATATTTGGGATTTAATCCTCTAGAGCATGGCTGAAAACGGGAGTCTGCATTTGTCTTTCTATATATACGCAATGCCCTTCAAGCTACCGCGAAGGTGTGTCGCAGGGGGTGAATATCACCAAGCATGTGCTATTTAGGTACAACTTGGCATGGAAAAATGTTAGATAATAGTCGCATGCCGCTAGAGTCAATTGAATTACTAAGACCCACTGTCAGTTTTTCCCCAGGTAGGAAAAATATACTTCAAGGGGGTATATCTTCGATGAAAACTAGTTACTCTTTATTAATTAGTCTTAATTCTCTTGATTTACTTAAACAGACGCCGTTTTATTAAACGAAAAATTACTCTAACAGTGGGTGAGCTAACTGTGCTTTCGTTTGAAATTACAGGGCTTGACATAACCCTCTTGAAACATCGAAATGTGAATAGTAATTTTATTGTATTTTTATTATTTTATCATATACATCAACATGAGCGACATCATATTATTTGCGGGTGACACATATGTAGAGAAATAAATAATTATGAGGAAAGTATGTTGTTAATTACGACTTACACTATACGACGTATCCTTAGTTAGAATCTGCAGTATCGGCATTTAAACATCTATGGAGCCTCTTTTCAATAGGTAGACTTTGAATATAACCGTAGCGAAGTTTTTGACACCATAGCACAACAGGATACTAGCCTCGACGGTGCATTCCCGATTGCCGGCGGGCGGAAGCGAACTACGCCGCGCGTAAATCGAAAAATCGATTTTACTACCGGCGTCGCAAACGATCGCAACAGTCTCAACAGATTCTAACTCAAGCTACTTTATAGAATCGCAAACGATCGCAACAGTCTCAACAGATTCTAACTCAAGCTACTTTATAGAATCGCAAACGATCGCAACAGTTCTCAACAGATTCTAACTCAGGCTACTTTATAGAATCTCGGGATATAAGTAACTTTTTGTAGCTCGATGTAGCTTCAACTACTTCCCTGCATGGAGACAAAAAAATTTCTGGAAATATGGTCCCCCATCTCGTTCTATATCTATGATATATATTTCAATGGAAATAATATATTACAATTGTACAATGGAAACATTTAACTTACACTTGATTAAAGGCAAGGAAAAATTCTACAATGCGGGATCATTTTATACCCCAAAGTTCTAACTCACAAGGCGCAGTAACAGCTTGATTTTCTATATTTTCGGGGAAAATTGAGGGAAGCAGGTTTTTGCAAGAATTGATCAAATTTGACCCCATGTAAATTTTTAATGCGTGAGAAGCAGGAAAAAATGGCATGTTTAACCAAATGCACCATTCAATGAAGAATCACCATGCGAGGTTTCAAAGTCTGGGTTGAGAAAAACACATTTTGACTTTGGCTAGCTTTTTTCGATTTCAGCCCTCTGGGCGCCCGTTGAATTTTATCCTAAGGTTATATTAAAGCACGCGGATCACAGATATTTTAAATGTCATTATTGTCATTTTTCTTTTTTATGTCATGCTTTTAAATGTCATAATCAAGGAAGGGGGTTTATTCTTGCGCAACTTACGGTATTTTTAGATAATATCTCTGAAAAATTAGCTTACATCTACATATTACCCTGCAAGCCACCATAAAGGTGTGTGGCAAGGGATGAATTCACTCCAAACATGCATTACTTATCATGCATAAAAAGGATTAGTAATTATGTTCTAGTCTAAACTTCACAATTTAAAAAACGATAAAAATAGCAAAGCAAGCATGCAAAAACATGCTGTTAGTTGGGTTAGCTTCAATTCATAAGCTCGCTGTGGCTGCCTTTTTACTGGGTCAAAAAGTAATGTGTGTTCTACCCTGAGGTTGGTCAGGCTGGTGAAATGTGGAGCTCACCAATTTCTAAGCCGAATGGAGCGTGAAATCATTTTAAGGACAGTTCCTTTCATGAAATTGACGCATCAGGGTACCTCAGTTCCTGTTCCTTAATCGTATGCGGTTTTTTCAGACAGAAATGGTATCCAGAAAAAAATAACCTAGCTTGGGTTTAGTTGGCAATATTTAAGGCCATTCCCGAATTCAAATTTGGAATTCCGGTCAACATTCCAACGCTCCACCCACTGGGCTACCACGCTGTGCAAACTTGATACATATGAGGTGGTTTTAAATCCACCAGCGTGTACCGTAGCTCAATTATCCCTGTGATCTATTTTTCATCGTCCTCTATCCTACGAGGAACTTCTTTTGTATTACCATGATAGAATAAACACCTCCCTGACTGCTCTTCGGTAATTTTGTTTACCCTGTGAGGCAGTGTAACTGCTAACCTTAATGATTTTATGGTCGTCTATACTTGGCCTTAAAAATCTACTGTATGGTAGTTTTCAGGAAAGCGCGAGAGGGAGTTGGATGAACCGGGCACGTTGTGTCCCGCCAGTCCGAGCGGACTCTCCACCGCCGGCAATGTTCCTCGCAATCCTCTTTACTTGGGGTCAACCGGCTCGGTCAACCCATGTATCGCCTCTCTCGGGTTGTGTTGCGTACCGCTTGTATGTACATACAGTCCGGCTTGTGCGCTTTTTACCCTTTCTCTTTTTGGATAAAAGAGGTTCTGAGGAGGGGGGGAGCGCGAGGGTAGAGGAGGGGGAGGAGAGGCAGGGAGGGATAAGTGGGGGTCAATTTCGCAACGCTATCCTTGAAGGCGTGCGTCGAACTCTGGTGAGTCGGGCAAACTGGCTTCATTCGTGGCGGACTCCTTGACCCAATTACTCTCCGGAGTGAGCGAGCGAGAAGGAAGGGCGGTCTTGAGGGGGGGGGGACGCGGGGGTCTAAGGGGGAGTGGGAAAAGACTCATGCGGAGAAGGAGAGGAGGAAAGACTTTTGATTTCGTTCTCCTGGGAAGGACATTCAGGACATATATCGACAAGGGTTATTGTCCCTAAAAGAGGATCGTCTCGACCGTGCCTGTGAGACTGCGTGCGACTGCACTCGATCGCCATTTATTTTTTCACCGAAGGAAGGGGTTGGATACAGGGTCGCGTCCGTGGTTTGACACGAGGGGAGGGGACAGGGTAACCAGGGCGAATGTATCGGCTATTTGCCCAATGTGATGCCGTGCAGACTCTACGCAGGATTTTCTCTACAGTTTAGGACATATATTCGCATAGGATTGTGAAAATGTTTTATTTCCAGTGTGTTTGGGAAAAAATCTCCTATCGGTAACGGTTACCGGTCACGAATCCCCATCATTTTTTTCTTTCCGATTTTAAACGAGTAAAGATTTAGTTTCAGATTAGTTGCCCCCTATTTTACGTAATATGATGATGCTTTGTGAGTGAAAGCTGGTCGAAACGATATTATACTGTTATCAGTCGGACGTGAATAATTGAAAAAGTATGATCGTTAACATTTAAATGTTCACCAAGCAATAGGAATAGCATACGTAGGTACGTTGTTGCATGTTGGTATATAGGACTTTAAGCTAACCCAACAAACAGAATGTTATCGCATGCTAGCCTGCTATTTACATCTTTTTATTATTTTTTTGTTTCAACTAGAATATAGCTACTAATCCTTTTTATCATCACATAAACAAGCATCATATGCGATGCATGTTTGGTGTGAATTCACCCCCTGCCACACACCTCTATGGTGGCTTGCCAGATATTATTTAGATGTAAGTACGTATTAAAAAATCTGCGGTGTTTTACACGGAGTTCGGTAACCATATGAAAAGAGAAGGTGACCAGGTACTAACCGCCACGGCGGGAGAAATTCACACAAGGTAGGGTTCCATTCGCTGTGCCATTTGTGATTTTTTTAGAATGATCTGGTACAAATAACGTGTCACTGCTTGGGTGTAACTGGTGGTTCCTGAAACATTGGTTCTTAACCAGGGGTGCTTCTTCGGGGGGTGTAGGGCTTTATGGTAGAAAGGATTCGTGTATCTCCTAGCCGTATAAAGAAAAAATTGAACGATCATTTGTTGAGTAGATTTTAGAGTTTATTTTAGTAAATGAGTATTGTAACAAAACATTTTTCAATAAACATCAAGATAAGTATTCTATTATATATGCACTCAGGCATGTGGCCAACATTAAATGTTATCCCATGCTCATTCAAATCATGGATAAACTGAGGATGACGCCGAGGCGTTGAAACGCATCAAAAATAAAATCGCAACTGTGGGCTGTACAAAGTTGACTTCTTTCCTCTTTTTTCAAATTATGAAGATTATTTTGGCTGCTAATGTAAGTTATAATTAATATCATTTGCTAAGGGGATTGCATTTATATTTTTATAGCCAAAAAGACAAAATGTCCTTCTTTTAAGTTGATATAAGTTCGACATTCTGCGAAGGGGTGCTAGAACAATGAGAAAGTCAAGAATCACTACCCTAAAGGCTTCTGCATTAAGATATTATTATAAGTAATCAAGAGGAAGGCAACCTTTCTTTACTGCCCAAACCGCGAAAGATTTTTTCAATTATATTCCCTTTTAATTTTACAGACAGTCAATTCCGGTGGGGATCGTAAGTCATATTATACACTTAAAAATGTATCTCGTATTTTGAAGGAATATTCGGATCATTTTTGCAGTTGGACGTGAGTCACATCAACCTCTCCTTTTACTGTGGGTGCTGTGGATCAAGGATATCTGCGTAGCTTGGGTATTTATTTCCGAAATGTTTTTGCGCCGTCATTTCTCTTCTCGTGAAGGAGTGAGGTCGGCTATAAAAGAAGGCTAAGGTGGGGATCGATCCCGATCGGTGGGAAATCTGCCATTTAATCTTCCCTTTCCGCGGTAGTCCCATACCCCCCCGCCGACTGGGTGACCGTGGAACTACTGCGTATGGGAGGAGGGACACCGTCGCCGACAGCGATCGAGGTACCATTTTATTATTTTGCCGTGCGGGGTGGAAACAGGCCTTTGACGGTCTCGTGGATGGTTTCGTATCGGTTTGTGTTGAGTCTGAACCCTGGGGTTAGAGTGGTGACGAGGGTGCTACGCATTGAGCGATTTCGACATGGATGATGTCGAGATTGTGTCTATAGTTCTGGAGAATGGGTAGGCAAGTGGAACTGGAGTGGAAAATGAAATTATACGTTAATTGAGCAGCATGGCCGTCATCTTCATTTGTGGAAAGGGCATTGGAGTAGGTGTCGGGTTCTCAGCGTGGCAACTTGCTGTTCGAATGTCCTATTGTGGCTATCGCGTATGAATATAAATGTTGGAGAGACGGAAATCTTAAAAACACCTCTCTCTAATTAGGTCTCATTGCCTTTTCCCCGAGGCCAGCTTTTTATAATAATCTATCGACTAGCGTTCTTCGTATTTTTTATTTGCATGCAGTGGTCTATATTGAATAGCAGAGAGAGAGAGAGGACTCAAATTAGAGGTTATTATTGACTCTTAACCACGTTTTGCTCATCGTTTGGTTTTACTTATGGATAAGAAGGTGAAATTCCTTACACAAAATGAATGTCAATATGTTGCTCAAAAACTGTATTTATATCTATTTTACTTGTATTGGAGGTGGCTTATGTCGTGAGAGAGCAGTGTCATATGAGGAATAAATCATGTAATCGATTGAACTGTGGAGAAAATGGATTGTTGATTAATAAGAATGCCAGAAGTAATGGTTGCGTCACCAGTTGCAATGTGTTTGACAAAGACCTATGCGCGTGATTACATGATCCCTCCTGAAGTGATAAAAAAAATCATTTTTATGATGAAACTCATTCCAGTAATTTTCTCATCAAAAATTAGAAGCAATTTCACCAAAAGTGTAAACGGTTATAGCAAAGGTTCTTAGACCAGTACATAAGATAAAGTGTCTTGAATAAAGGAATTTTTTTTAACGAGTTCATTTCTCTGTCTACAGTTCGCAAAAGTAGACGATTTTTTTACTTTCATGCGTTGGGGATAAACTGAGGTCCGCCTTTTAGCAAGCCGTTTAATTGGCAGCGTGACGCAATCGCTCGCTAAGGTAAACATCTACTCCTCATCCCAGCCTCTCCCCTGATAATATCCATATCGCCGTGCCCAAGCTTATGTACACGCTACGGATTATTTTTCGTCCTTCATAGAAATACGCTCCATTCACGCTTTGTGCTCGAAAGGCTTTTCGTATTCGCCTTCTCTGTTCCATGTGGGAAACCTTTCGGTTCGGTGAAGTCGAATTTCTTTTAGCGGTTTATCAGCCCGCATCTTGTATCTGGGCAGTGCTCTCCCTCCTCCTCGATTCCCTTCGCCTCCGGGAACGAACGCAAGACGCCGCCAACTAAAAATCAAAACAACTTTCCTCCATCAGAAGAAGTGAGGCTAACTGATATATTTGCTGGGCAGCTCGACAGTGGTCACCGGAAAATTTCCATTGGATGGAATGACGATCACGACCAGTGGTTGAAAACAGAGAAGAGATCACGTACATATACTACACTACTGAAGGTGTACTACGCTACTGAAGGTATACTACACTACTAAAGGTATACTACACTACTGAACCATATTAGCGTAACCAGTCTACTAAATGAATTAAAATGGGAATCATTGTCAGATCGCAGGTTGAAATTTAGACTTGTACTTATATTACCTTGTTTGTTCTCATTGCATTGACATTGACCGTATAAACATGAATTAGGCCCGTCATTTTCAAGTAAAATGTTTGTTTCCAACTATGTCAGTAATTGATATGGCCATCATGGAATAAATTACACATTTAGGATGTTGATCCGAATGAATAAGGTTTCAACAGAGAACTAGACAGTGAGCAGCTAGATTCGTTAAAAGATGTTACGATAGGTTAGTAGTGTATCAGAATTAATACAAGAATTACTAATAGTAGTACTAGTATTAGTAGTAGGTTGGGAATCATTATCAGCGCATAGGTTAAAGTACAGATAAAATCTCTTACAGAAATTTAAATCGGATAGCTTTACTGAATATGTTACGCATATATTAATTATTATCGTGTTATGCTAGATTCGACCAGATGAATACGATTAGAGAGATAGATTGTCGCACTGATGGATTCAAAATGTCAATTTCCCCCCGTGCTATTAGGGAACACAATAGGCAGCTTAGCAAAGGGATAGGTAGGGGAAATATTTTCAAGTAGTCTGTAGTGCATGATGCATTTGTAAATCCCTTTATTACTATGTAGATACTAACCATGTAGTTGCATGAGACCCTTAGTAGCTTGTTTGCATGTCAATATTGCATGCTTGGTTATCTTCGCCCCCACTGCCACACACTCTCGCGGTGGCTTGCAGGGTATTACGTAGATGTAGAATAGATGTGATGAGACATTTCAAACCAGCACTGTTGATCTGTTATTTTTACAGAGTTTTAAAATACGACATCTAAGTGTTAAGCTTCGTAAGGGAGATCCATCCTATGACAAATCGGGATTTACTCGTGCAATGCGTTATGTTTGTCCGTTAATACTTCCCAAAAAGTGACCCTTGTCAATGAAACTATAAGAAACAGCTTTAATGATTTAATTTCTTTTCCCCGATGATTAGGATACGAGTTTGATCAATATTATAGGTTTTCATCACTATATAGTTTGATTTTGAAAGCGATAGTGTAACTATTAAGAGATCGGTGTAACTATTAAATATTGAAATGAGACACTCTGCAAGGTTCGCTTCGACAAATTGGAGACAATCATTTCCTCTCGTGTCCTGAGGTGCAATTCTTGGAGAGTAATTTAATTAGTATTTATGGGTCTCACGTTCGTGTTGTCTATATCTACATTTACATGATACCTGCAAGCCACCATAAAGGCGTTTGGCAGGGGATAAATCATCACCATGCGTGCACTATGGAACATACTGAAGAAGATTATTAGCTACATTTTAGTCGAGATATAACAACTTTAAAAATATTCAAGAAGCATACAACAAAGCATTAGATTGTCTCCATGTTTTCGGCCGGATGATGTGTGAGTCGTAACAATATGTTGATTCATCACTTTAGATGCTTTTACCTACGTACGTGACGAATCTTATCCTTTGGCTACGTATCAGGATTCGTTCTTAATGCTGAGAATTGCGTCACACTCGCTTGGTTGGGTGGAGTTGATGAATTCATCCATTTAGCCCATCTTTGTTTCGCCTTGAAGTCTTTTTCTCGAAACATGCCGCTGTAACCTTCACCCTTTTTTTGTACGTGAGGGCGAAGTGCTCAGTAATTTTCGTCGCTGACAACGTCATTCGTCTTTGAGGGGAACGTGCATGGCGTCCGAATTAAGGATCATTCGGCTCACGATACTCTCTGTGAGCTATACATTTTGGGTGCAGGCAACTGGAGGATTATATGTAGATCGTTTTCCGAAAGAGTCTCATGTCGTTAATCAGTCACTTTAGTGGTCCAAAGCAGCCTCCATTGTTGCTACCAAAATTTCCCAATATTCGTATATTTCATTATATTTTGGTCGGGTACTGCTGCTGTCCTGTTTTTAATACGAATTTACAGCGTCTGGGACACTTTATGTTCTTTTTCTCCGTTGAAACCTTTCGAAAGTCCGTAGGCTCTTACGTTCAATGTTAATTTTGGTTTTCAAAATAGGCTGTATAGGGCCGGACCACCAGAGTTGTTTACGCTCGAAGCGGTGGTCGATCATGAAGTTTTTTAGTTTGAAGGCGGATTCGTTATCTATCTGAAGGGGAATGATGCTTCCTCCTTTCGTGTGATCGCCGTCGTTATCAATAGTATACATCTATAGATGCGTGTTGCTCACAGTAGGCGTCCTAATGTAGGGTGTCTACCAACCTTGAAAGCCGGATAAGACGTGAATTTCGTGTGGATCTTGAAAGCTGAGAATCAGTGGGTATTTTGTACACAAATGTTGCATTTTGAAGACTAAATGAAATCCTATTTCCTGTGCAGGAATATTTTTTGTAACTGTGTGACAACTTTTAATGTGAAATTTTAGCTGTGACTTTTTGCGTGCTAACTCTGAGCATAAAATAATTACACAATTCATGAACACTAGGAGTAGGATATCGGCGTATTAATTTCAGAAAACGCACTGAATGATATTCCTACCTGATAATGTAATGATGTTCATGATTCATCTAGTTTATTCTAGATGAAGATATTCTTGGTTTTGAGTGACTTGAATGTTATGTCCCTGCAAAATGGGTGATGCTGCGTAGGTAGTTTAAAGTAAATTATCCCTTTTTCATTGCCCAACTCGCAACGTTGTCTTTTCGTTAAATTTAACTTTTTTGTGCAGGTAACAGGAGGGTTATCGATGAGAAATATGGTAACTTTTAAATGAAGGATAGTCATTGCGGGGAGACAAAGAAATTGCCCCTCTTCCTAGATCTGCCCAAATTCTGCGAAAAATGAGAAATATGTAGCAGGAATCCTCTCACTGACTGCTGACCAAATGTTTTGTGACATCCGTCTCTAAATGTTCTGAATTATTTTCTGGTTTGTTATATTTTATGTGAAATGGCGTATTTTTTATTTATGAAGCCCCAATATTATAGATTTTTTTGAAGGTTCATTTTTGCATCTAGTCCTCAGTAATAGCGTATAAGCACTTCTATCTTAAATTTTAATCTTGATATTTTGTTTAAGTTCACCATTTGTTGCATTTTATCTATAGTCAAAATCTCCCTCACTACTAAAATTAATATCTCGATGATCATTTTTATTTTTATATGAGCTGAAGGGTTGAACCGTGAAGATTTGGTAATCCTTGCCATGAAAACTGTTTTTAACTTTGGTAGATACTCTCTGATGACTTTCTATGCCAACTGAAATTGGTCATTTTATAGTGCCGGACAAAGTTGAAGAATTAGGATGTTTCGCTTTTCTAAGCTCATTTAATAAATACCGATGTTGCGCGTGAGGTGATCTGTGATCGAAATAAAGCAATATCGCCGCAGCACTAGCTCCCTCATTAAATTTCCCTGTCCGTACATGTTTTGATGCCGTGCAAACCGCAGAAAGGGCTCTAGAGAGGGAGTGCCGAGTCAGCGGCCATGAAAAAGGAGAGTGAATAAGTGAGCATAAAGGGGGAAGATGTATTTTGTAGTGAAATCGGGTACTGTTTTTGCATCGTTGCCGTGAATAATGCGGGGGCAGACAATTGATTGACTCGATATGCTCTGTCTCCATCACTTTCTCCTTTCTGTATGACCTGCTGATGTGTTATGATTGCTGTGTGAAGGGTATCGGTGTCGGAAATACACTCATGCAAATGACATTTTTACAGGAAACCCTCCGCTTTCACCATTTCTCCGAGTCTCCTATTCCAAAATATCCCTATTCCAAATGATGTTATGACCGTAGTACGCTTTTTAATATTTTTCCGGAGCTTTTCACGAAGCGCCGGGGTTCTTTTCTTCAAATCTCGAATCATGACTTCATTGAATGGACCCTAAACGTTAATGGTATTCGGGCTCCATGGCTGCCGTTGCCATCAATTTCCGTTCCATTTCTGAGCTATCTCGCTCCTCTCCGAGTTCCTCAGTTTGGGTTCTACACGGCCGAAGTGGTTGCAAATTTAGGCCCCAGAAGATGCATTTGCGTCAGTGGGGAGGATGGGATGGGTTGAGGGTGGGCGAGGGCGCAGAATCTGCTCCGTAGGGAAAAGATCAATGTGTGCGTGGGGTGGGGGGTAGAAGGTTCTCGACCCCTTTGGAAATAGACCACCCCTGCTCTCTTCCACCGTCAGTGCTGCGATTCCTCAAAATGCCGCTCAATTTTCGCGGCGAGAAGAGATCTGGCTGTATGGTGGGGATTCAAGAATTGGACCCACTTCTATCCCACTCTGCTTCTCCGACACAGCTTTTTAGCCCGTATCCCAAAGGAAAAGCCGCGAAAGTTTTTCTTTTTTACAGCGGGCATCTTGAAGTTTGAATCCTTAGTTGAGGAATGCTTAGAAAGGTTTCATTGTACTTAAAGAGGTTTTTTTGTGAGCTTTGACTCATCTCCTGGCAAAAGCTGGCTTTTATGGAGGCATTGACCGCGTTTTTAATTACAACAGCCCTTCCTCCATCGTGTTATCTATTAATTTCCTACCGTAGAGCATTGATCGAGCGCAGTGCTAATCGCCGCTAGCGTTGGACGACTATCGAACCGTGGATTTGATAAGTTATTTTTACTTTTGTCAATAAACTTGTATCTGGAGCACAGGCGATTGGGGAAGACCCGTTTGCCTCATGATTCACTGGTGTTAGAAATAATATTTGACAGTTTCCCCCTCGTAAAAAATTATTCATTATATGGAATGTTTGGATTTGTAGGAATTCGGTGAGATAAGACAAGGTTTGAGATTGCGTTAACCAAGAAATGATTGGTATTTTTAAAATATGTGCAATGTTTCACTATGAGTTCGACTCCATGACAAAAGAAGGTTAAAGGGTTAGTTATTGGTAGGATTATGAATATTTGATCTGTCGTGTAACAAACCTGATTCTCTATTTTGAAAAAAAAAGTCAAAATAGCTTTGAATAATAGTGCTCCAAGGAAAGGAAAACAAATTAAAGAATACACATTTGGTGGGGAAGGTGGGTGTAAGACAGATTTAAACTGAAAAAAATCCGACTGAGCCGGGAATTGAATCATTTTCCGCTTTACGGGCAGATCCGCTCACCACTCATCACCCAGCCAATACATTTTCTCGTTGGAATCAGCGGACTATATCTTATAAACCTCCGTCGTATTTTTATTTAAGAAAAATTGTGGGTAATTAGAAGTTTGAACTTAAAAATGTATTCATTTCCAGCGAATTTGGCATGCACAGTGATAAATAGGACTGATAATTTTATTTGTAAATTTATTTTCATTTAAAATCGCTCCTTTCATGCGTTCCTAACATGTGGTGGATGGTTGTCGATCCTTAGAATACGTTTAAAGTCTAGCACAAGAGGGTCGATGTAATACTTTCAGACGAACGTTTTTTTAGAATGGTCCATGTTCCTTGAGTGTGATAGTGGCGATGGGAAACCTCCCAATCAACGCTAGAACAGATCTTAGTATAGTCAGAGAATGGAAAAGGCTACGGGTGATAAAATATTCAGTTTAAAAAGAGTGATTAATAGCGGGGAACATCAGCCATTTTTTCTAGCCATTATTTCGTAGTTCCATATGTTATTGGTTTTATTATTAATATGCATCCCTTATGGCGCAAATCCCGTGAAATATATAGCTTATTCGTGTCAAGTATATTCTATGGAGTGTATTTGAGAACAGAGGAGAAGCTTTTATGTCGTATTTTGAGAAGTGTAATGTTAAGATTTATGAATGGTATCGTTTCCGTTGAAGACACAATTCTTTTTCGTTTTTCTTGAATTGTTACAACTAAGTCTTTTTTAGAAAATTAGAAGACGAGGACTTGCAATACACTTAATATATGTTCAGACGCAGGCACGTAGCCAGAAATTTGCTTCGGGGGGGCTAAGTATTGCGTAACTTGAAACGAATCAGAAGTGTCCATTCGGTGCCAACATGTTACAAATCTCTTCCCTTAATTTTCAGTGTTTGGTATTTACAGTTACCATGCTTATCTCTTCTCGCTGGTTAAGTTCACTGCTTACCTCGCTATGAAGCAGTTAATGTGACCGACCCCGGAACAGAAGTTCAACTCATACAACCATCTCAGATTTAAAAGAACAATTATTAACCGCATGCATGCATCAAACTAGTGATCACGTTTCAAGGCACTTAACATTTGAATTCTACGCAGTGTAATCTGGATTATCATGGCCTGTTAAAATCAGAACTACAAAATTATTGGGAAAAAATTTCTGGGGTCTGAAGCACCCCCCCCGGCTACGTGCCAGTTCAGACTGAACTCATGCCATGTTACTCTCCGCCCGTGTAGATGTTTCTTAATCATTAAATCAGTACGAAACCCGCACCTCCCTCATTGCCGCCTAGGAAGTTTTTACATTCGCACCTGACCTGATTGGATGCGGGTGGCTTTCTAGGCAGCAACGTGTCCATCATGGGTTTTGGGGGTTGCCTGTATCCGGGGGAACATTCACAAATTCCTTGACCTCGGCGCCATACTTATGACCTCGACCAAAATCAGTACGCGAACGAGGTGATAAATTGCGTGAGCTGCTAACTTTGGGATTGTATTGCGAAATGGTTGGAGTGCTGGATTCCTCTTCTGAGGGCTCGTGATCGGGTCCCGGCATTATGCTGGTCCCGCGTGGTTTGCGCGTAGTGTGGGGAGAACTTCATCAACACTGCAGGACGAATGAATCGTTAAACTATTGGCCCTTTGATACCATACGTTATGACATGGCTTATGCGACGCCGGATTTCACTTCAATATTCTTCCGCTTCGTCAATACCTATATTTATCCCTACTATATACTTTCCCTACATGTTAACAACTTCAAAATTATTATTCTATAAGTTTTATATAATAGGTATTTCTAAATTTGCCCTGCGATTTCTTTTGTGAATGTCTGATTAAAATAGGTACTGATGAAAAAGTCCCTGTTTTGGCATACATCTACATAATACCCTGCCAGCTACCATAAAGGTGTGTGGCAGGGGTCGAATTCACACCAAACATGCATTATATATCATGTTTAAAAATGATTAGTAACTATATTCTATCTAAACTTGGTAATTTAAAAAAATAGATTAAAATATCAAAGCAAGCGTGCACAAACATGCTCTTAGTTGGCTTAGCAATGTCCGTATGCCAACAAGCAACTACCTATGGTATGCTACCTATGCTTGTGTATATTTTCTATTGAACATATGTACCACTATTCATTTCCATAATTTTACGAGGGAAGAAGGACATTTTGAATCTTTCAGTTCGGCAATCAATTTCTCTAAATTTGTGATCAGGGTCCAGTCTAGCGTAGAAAGTTGGAGTCCGCTAAATATTTTGCACTCCATATGCAAAATATTTTTTCCGTATACCTTGGGTTTCACACAATATTGTGCTCAATGTAGGGAAATGCACTTTGAAACACACATCCTTTCCTCTTCCCCATCGTTCTCGTTTTTGTCGTAATCAATAAATCAATAATTCTCTTTTTATCTACTCGGAAATCAACCTTTGTCATGTACGTGATTAGGTTACTCGAAAAGAATGGAGTGACGTAGAGATGAGTAATGTGATGTATGTACCCACATATTTTCGCCAAAATTGATAATGCCTCGATGGATTTTGATGTATTGTTTTCCAGGATATATAATGTGCTATCGAAATTTTATTTCTCGAGAATCTTTACTGGTTTCCTGTATGGAAAACAATTGATCAGCCAAGGTGTGCCGTATTTAATTACTCCCATCACTTTCCACCTTGTACGAGCACTACATATAAGATTACGCCCTTGATGTCGGGGATTCTAGGCACCCGCCCGTTGTGGTAACACTCGTAGCATAACATACAGAATACTTCATTACTTCTCGTAAGTGGGAAGTAATTAGTTTCTTCATGAAGTATGGTCATTTTTTTGCGCAGAAACAGCATCTGTTGAGGATGCGATTGAAAAAATTAAGAAATACGGTTATTTTTTCACCTATATCTTAGAGAAAGCTGTAATTTTCAGGAACTCTTAGTTTTCTTGCTTCCAATTTCGCGTGGTTGCAATTATTGACTGCATTTTTACGCCAAATCAGTTATCAATTAATATCCAAATCAATTAAAATCAAATAATGCTAGAAAGAAAAGAGAGAATTAGGTCTTTCGTCATCGTTAAAGTACTATCCGCATGGTAAGTCGTGATTAATGTGGTCATAGCGCTCTAATCATTTCATTACTATCTGCACAGAAAGAGTAGTCATCGAATGTTAGGATTAGGATTTTTACCTTAGGGCTTTTACCTTACTTTTTATGATCAGAGAAAATTAGTATGGCTGGAAGACTTCCTCGTGAGAAGAACGCTAATACGTCATCGCGTAAATGAAGGAGTGGTAAATTTTCAAATTGCGTCGACATGTAATTGCACACCATTCCCCAGCGTCGTAGATAAGTTTAAGCGACGTTTCCCTCCTACCGACGTATCCCTCCTATCATTGAACCTAGGGGCGCCTTTTGTGTCGTGAGGGAAGGAAGAGGATTCAACGCTCTGCATCCCGAGGCCGACGACGTGCATCACCACATCCTTTAGTGTTGCTCGCTGGACCAGGCTGCACTCCCGCTTTTCTCTTTCGGCACTCGCGTTCCCGCGCCTCCCCTTTCTCCATGATTCGTGCAACACTTCGCAAGCTAATGCGGTAAAAGGAGGGTAATTTTCTCCGATGGGGAGGGAGTCGTTTTCAGAACCCAGGGGTGGCTTACTGTGGCACGGAATTGACGCTGGAGGATGCTCGCATTAGGTGGCAAATTGTATCAATTAATGGTCAGACGCGGACTGTGTTGGGGTACTTGGCATTTGAAACGGTGTGCTATAGAAGGAGCATTATCAAGGTTCCCATATGGAGGTGAGTGAACTCGAGACGGGGGAGGGGGCTTGAATCTGCCCTCTCCTTCAACCTCCCCCCACTGCCCCCTCAGTGATTCCATTCGGTTGCAGCACCGCGCACTCTCCTTGGCCTAGTAATAGTCGCGTACACGGCGGGCATTGAAGCCATTGACATCTTCCGTGCGATTCATTTTCATCGTGTAGTTGTGGGTAATTTTTTTTTTCGGATACGAGGCTTAATTTGAGTGCATCCGCCCTTCAGGCGCTTTTCGTGGAAAAAATACACCTCTTCTGTAAGCGAGCTTGTGGTTGTTACGGAAGGGGAGGTGGTGCATTTCCAGAGTTCATTTGGGTTTGAGGTGGCAAAATGCGGCACTAATAGCGTGCAGTGCGCAATAAAGCTGCATCTGTGGAGACTCCACATGAGACTATAATGTTAGCTTCTTGTGAAGGAGATAAAAGGTCAGTAGGAAGCGATTAATCTGTATTTTTATAATGTTGAAAAAGAAATGAAGTTAGATAAATTCCCTATTTGGCATCGATTTTTATATCTTATGCTTCGTTTTTGTGAGGCTGGGTGGTAGCTTAATTTAGGGCAAGCTTCATAATTTTAACGCTGTTGACTCTAGACTAAACAAAAACTCGGCCATTAGCCTGTTGTTAAAAAATGACCGAAAATGGTCGTCTTTGCAGCATTTCCCTAGCTCATAGTGTTTTTTCCGATAATTGGTCGCCACCTTCACCTCATCATTAAGTGGTTTTCCTCGAGGAGCGGGCGTATTGATTTAGGTCAGAGGTGAGCGACCTGCGAATAGGATCCGGCCTTTCTCAGAGTGTCTCCTCACCCTCCTCATCTCACTCCCCTTGAGCGAATTGTACATGATAAATATTTTTTTGCCTTGGCGTTTTGATGCTAAGAACTATCATAAATTCACGCGAAGTATTCGTATCGCCACTTCACCTGTTCCCCCACCCTTTAGTGATGGAAACGAGTTCATGGACCATTGACTGTTCACAATTCTGGAGGAAAGTCATGTCTGAGTAGATGTCAATTCTCTCAAGGATTTTAACTGCTTACGTGACTCGCGATACGAGAGCGAGTGCACGTTCATCATCTGCTCCTGTGAATGAATAATTAGCAGAGCTTGCATTATTTTAGCACTTAGTAACACGATCGCAATGATTGGATTCATGCATATTTTGGCCAGGTTCAGTTAGCAGCTCAGCATCACGGCCAACAGAAGCTAATGTACGATGCCTGTGTGATTGAAGAAAGAAGCTGTTACTGCCGCTTCGTGGTCGTATGTGGTCACTGTGGAGACGAGTTGTCTGTATGGAAGAATTTATTTGTGAAGAACATAAGTGTAGAATCCTTTGTTCAGATTAAGTGTTTTTGAAATGAATTTGAGGCTAAAGGATAAATACAGTCCCAAACAGCATAGTGCTATATTTTACACCCATTAGTTCCTTTCGTAATACTCTCTCGTAGAAAAAACTGTGGGTGGAATAGTCCTCGAAAAGAAGAAACACGTTATGACTTAATCCGCGATCTCATGTAGGTACTTCACTTCTCTCGCAGGCCACTTGAAAGCCAATCCAAAATCTACATTGGCACAGGTGTTAGATTTTTCACTTGCATTGAAGGACTAGAAGTGGCGGTGCCACTGATCAAGGACTGTTTTCGCCTGTAATTTAGTTGGTTTTTTTCAGTAAATTTTCTTGGTTGTAAAATTGGAACAAATTGTTCGGGTACATGTCTCAACCCGATCCGAGCCTGTGACCTTCAGCGTTCTTGTATGCGCTCAAACCAAAGAACCACCACATTGAGTTGAATGAAATGTTCAGTATCCTTTGAATACCAAATCACGAATTTCAGCAATAAACTTAACGGAGTAAATAATTGCCTGAAATGACCACTCATTCTCAATGTTATCATGAAAACTTATCCCATACGAAAGGGATATGTTTTCAAATGCATATTATCGATGCAGTTGATTAATCTGCCGTGTCCTTAGCACTAAAGGTCAGTTTCCAACGTTACGAACACTCTAATTGAACACACTAATTCCTCTGCAAATATTTTCTACGCGTGATGGTAAAAACTGGTATCACGACCAAAACCTCTTTGACCAACTGAATGAAACACTATTGCACAAAATAAGCGTGCTTACTATTTTTTTATTGACATCAAAAAATAATTTACCTTTTTTTTTCATTAAAAATTTCAATGTGTTCATATTTGTTGCATTTTTCTAAGAGTCCATGGTAATTACATCGTTTGACCTTTGATTGAAGTGCTACGTTCAATTTAATGCAAAAAAAGAGTAGGCAAATATTTAATCAGCGATAATCAATCATGTTCAAACCTAAAAATTTTAGCAATCGATTAAGAATTTTAGCATTGTTATCATAGGCCTTTCTCATATAGTTCCGAGACATGTGTAATTATCCTGTGAATTAATTGAGTATATTGTTTTATCGTATTATTATTATCGTATTTTACTATCGTATTTATTGGTTTTAATGTATTTTTATCTTAATTCTCGCGGCTGAGCTTAAAGCCCCCTGCCACACACCCTCGTGGTGGCTCGCAGGGTATTACATAGATGTAGATGTAAAGCCACCGAGTGCGTCCACCGGGTTTCGGATGGTGGGTCGACCTCTAGATATAGAGGTTAGCTGCGAGATAAGCGAGTTTACTCGTCGAATAAGCAGTCGTGGACAAAAAGCGACGGCATTCCGAGGGGGTATTAGTCCATCCCTGGGTAAGGTAGGCCTCTAAATAATACAGAACCTGTGAAGATACCGTGACTTGGCGACGGGAGGCCGCCAATAATTTCGTTTCTCATCACCCGGAGGAGAGGGCAGCAGCTTTCCTTCATATGAGTGAAGGTGGAGACCACAGTGGTCGGTACAGCGACACTCATTTCACTACAGGCGTGATAACATTTACTTTAACGGCTGCAGTACTGCGATGTGGAAGGCAAGGGGAAACCACCATATTAATATCCCGAGGAGTCGCAGCTACTCCACCCTTTTCTTTCTTATCAAGACTTATCAAGACTTGATGGAACCCACTCGAGTAAAATATTCCGGAGGTAAAATAGATAAAAAATAAGATTAAAAAAATCCCACATTCGGATCTCCGGGCGGGAACTACTCGAGAGAGTACATCAGTAAAATGTGATAAACTTTTTAGGGTAGGAACATGGAACGTGAGATCGCTTCGGACCTGTGGAAGACTGGAGAACCTGAAGGTAGAAATGCGAATAATGGAACTCGACGTATTAGGAATCAGCGAAATGAAGTGGCCCGAAGAAGGAGATTTTGGAGTGGAAGCTTAAGGATTATACATACAGGAACATTAAATGGTATTGCTGGAGTAGGGATCATACTCGGAAAGAGCGCCGGAATGGGTGAGAAGAGCTTCCTGCACGACAATGAAAGGATAGTAACGGTGAAGATCGAGACCAAACCTGTAGATACCGTAGTGGTGCAGGTTTACATGCCTACGACGGACTATGAAGATGAAGTGGAAGACGTCTACGAAGATATCACGGAAGTTATAAAACAGGTAAAAGGTGAAGAAAACCTAATTATTGTAGGAGACTGGAATGCTATCGTCGGCGAAGGTCAAGATGGAAGAATAACTGGAAAATACGGATTGGGAAACCGAAATGAAAGAGGAGAAAGGCTGCTGGAGTTCTGCACACAACATAAGTTAGTGGTCGCCAACACATTGTTTAAAAATCACAACCGAAGAATATACACATGGAAAATGCCAGGAGAGAGGAGAAGATACCAGATAGACTACATTTTAGTGAAGCAGAGATTTAGAAACCAAGTGAAGGGCTGCAAAAGCTACCCTGGGGCAGAAATCGACAGTGACCATAATTTAGTGATGATGAAATGCCATCTTTAATTCAAGAAATTGAAGAAAACAAAGATAAATATATGTCAAATAGAAAAACTAAAGGAGTTCTAACTTGAAGTTGAGTTTAGTTTGAAGGGTCTCAGTTTCTAACGAAACTGAGATCCTTCAAACTAAAGGAGGCTCTACATCAGCTGGCATTTTAAAAAGCAGTGGGAAACAACGTAGGAGAGAACCTGAATGAGAAATCAGTGGAAGAGCGTTGGGAAGACATTAAATGTGGCCTACAGGAAGCCGCAGAAGAAGTTCTTGGAAGAAGACAAGTTGTTAAGAAGAAGCCATGAATGACGTCTTAGTGCTGATTGAAGAAAGAAGAAAGTACAAGAATGCGAAAACTGAAGAAGGGCAGATTTGCTACAAAAGAATAAGGAACGAAATGAGTCGCAAAGCAGGGAAAGCTAGGGAGATGTAGTTGAAAAATCTATGCGAAGATGTACAAAGCAACCTTGCACTCTGAAAGGTGGAAGCTGCCTACAGGATAGTGAGGAACCACTTCAAGGAACGGAGCGCAAGATGCAATGCCATAAGGGACAGGAATGGAGAAATTTTGATTGAAAACGAGGAGAAAGTGTTAGATGTTAGAGCAGATGTTATCACATAAATATAACTATATGGAAATACTATATTACTTACATTTTATTCACCCATGGATGAGAGTGGTGCAAAATGACCTCAGCTGTCGACGCACCCAAAACACCAAATACTACTACCTCTACGAGGAGAAAGTGAAGAGATGGAAAGAATATCTGGAAGAGTTATACAACAGAAAAAATCTGAGCACAAAAGCTATTGAAGAGGAAAGCGAAGTGGGAAAGGATGATATGGGGGCATCTCGGAACTCGACGCAGCAGTAAGGGACCTTCACATGAATAAGGCTTCTGGTATTGATGATGTTCCTGCAGAACTAATTAAATATGCAGGAGAGAACACATTAACTCATCTGTACAAAACCATCTGCGACAATACTCAACAGGAGAAATTCCAAGGGTCTTCGAGAAAAACATCATCATTCCTATTCCCAAGAAGAAGAGAGCGAAGAAATGCGAAAATTGTCGGACTATAAGCCTGAGGACACATGCATCGAAGATACTGACCAGGATCATCTACAGAAGAATAGAACGAAAAGCAGAGGAGTTCCTGGATGAAGATCAATTAGGATTCAGGAAAAGTAAGGGTACAAGGGAAGCAATATTGGCCCGTATGCTGCTCTTAGATAAGAGAATGGAGAAGAACAAGCCGACGTTCATTGCATTTGTGGATTTAGAGAAGGCTTTTGACAGCGTGGATTGGGATTCAATGCTTGGAATTCTGAAGGGAATTGGAGTGTCCTAAAATGACCAAAGAATTATACACAGTATGTACAAAATCCAAGTAGCGGTGAGAAAATCTGGACCCAGCTGTGGAGAGGCAAGAATAAAGAAAGGAGTGAGACAAGGCTGTGAACTGTCTCCCGTAATTTTTAATGTTTACATCGAGAGAGCCATCAATGAAATCAAAGAGAAGTCTTCTGCAGTGACTATCCACGGAGAAAAAATAAGCATGCTGCGATTCGCTGATGACATAGCAGTCATAGTGGAGACAGAGAGAGATCTGAACAAGACTAGTAACCATGGAAAGGTCAATGTCCAGATATCAGCTGAAGATAAATAAGAAGACTAAGATATTGTTGTGCAGCAAAAAAGAAGAGGCCAAAACCAATGTCAAACTAGGAAAACTTGAAGAGGTGAAAGAGTTCTGTTACCCAGGAAGCCGAGTAACCAACGATGGACAAAGCAAGAAAGAAATAGTTAGTAGAATAGCCCGGGCAAAGAGGGCATATTATCAAAAGAAGAATCTACTTACAGCATGAAATACAAGCGTAGAAGTAAGGAAACAGTTCATCAGAACATACATCTGGAGCATGTTTCTTTACGGCAGTGAAGCATGGACGATGACAGCAGCGGAGAAGAAAAGGGTAGAAGCATTCGAAATTTGATGTTACGGAAGAATGCTGAAGATTAAATGGATCGACCGAGTAAGTAACGAGAAAGTGCTAAGAAGAGTAGGAGAAAAGAGAAGTCTGCTGACAACTCTAAAAAGAAGTAGGGACAACTTAATCGGCCATATCTTGAGACATAATGGCCTGATGAAGCCTATCGCCGAGGAAAAAGTGAACGGGATGATTGGAAAAGGCAGGCCTCGTATGAGATACATGGAACAGGTAGTGAGGGATGTAAAAGAGAAGAATTACATCACAATGAAAAGGTTGGCCGATAGAAGAATCGAGTGGAAAGCTGCGTCAAACCAATCCTAGGATTGTTGACCAATGATGATGATCATCTTAATTTAGTTAATTAAGTTATTTTTTTCTGTTATCGTATTGAGTTTTGAATGGTAAGTAATCGACTACAGAAGCTACCTCTAGTCTCCGTGGTAGAGGATAATTCATCACTAATCGTACACGAGGTTCATGCAACTTAAAGTATGCCAGGAAGCAACACATGTGCATTGATAGAGTTCAGTAGTATTTTTTTTAATACGAGGTCTGTTAGAAAAGTATTCGAACTTTGGCCGGTGAAAAAAAACTGGCATACCTGGAGCATTGGAAACCTAATCACCCTCAAAGTAGTCTCCTTGGGACTCCACACACTTCTCCCAGCGGTGCCGCCATTGTTGGAAGCATTCCGAAAAGATTCTTTCGGAATGGAGTTTAGCTCGGCTGTCGTTGCAGCCATGATGCCCTCTCTAGTCTGAAATCGCGTTCCATTCAATGGCCTCTTGAGTTTGGGAAACAGACAGAAGTCACAGGGGGCCATATCAGGAGAGTAAGGAGCCTGTTGAATCACAGGAGTCTAGTTTTTCGCCAAAAAATTCTGAATCAAGTGCGAGGAATGTGCTGGTGCAATGTCGTGATGGATGCGCCAATTTCCTGTTGACCACAACTCCGGTCTCTCACGCCGCATAGCATCACGTTGGTGGCGAAGGACATATTTGTAGTACTCTTTGGTGATTGTTTGACCCTGTGGTGCGTACTCGTGGTGTACCACACCGTGGGAGCCAAAGAAAGCAGTCAGCATCACTTTGACGTTGCTGCGCACTTGGCGGGCCTTCTTTGGTCTTGGTGACGTGGAATGCTTCCACTGTGACGACTGGAATTTATTTTCCGGGTCATACCTGTACACCCAGGACTCGTCACCAGTGATAAGGGTGTTCATGAAGTCGGGGTCACTGTTTGTGGAGTATGTCCTGCGAGACTTCAACACTACAACTCTAGTTTAATTCTAACATGGCAGTTAGAATTAAACTTTAAAAAATATCTTGTAATGAATTTTTGGAAAAAGAATAGCTCTCCTCCTACCACTTACAAAATAAGTAATAATGAATTAACAAACGTGGAATCCATTAAATATCTTGGAATAAGACTGACAAATGATCTTTCCTGGGGTAAACACATTCGTGAAATAATGGGTCAAGCGAATCGTAAACTGGGATTCGTCAAAAGAGCACTGGGTAAATGTGACGATCATGTACGAGAAATCAGCTACTTTTCCCTTGTAAGACCTCATTTGGAATATGCTGCCAGTGTATACGATCCCTACGAAATCGGTCTAAATAACGAACTTGAACGTGTGCAGCGAAGATCGGCAAGATTTGTAAAGGGACGGTATGATAACCTTACTAGCGTAACCAGTCTATTAAATTAATTAAATTGGGAATCATTGTCAGATCGCAGGTTGAAATTAAGACTTAATCTCTTAAACAAATTCCAAGACCATATTTTCAGTGATGATGTTAAAAATATTTTGCGGACCCCAACTTACTATGGTAGACTGGACCATAATCACAAAATTAGAGAAATAGATTGCCTAACTGACAGATTCAAAATGTCCTTTTTTCCTCGTACTATTAGGGATATGAATAACGGTAAATATATCCAGTGCGAGTGTAGCAATGGATAACATTGGTAGCTGCATGTTGGTATAATGACTTATAGCTAACCCAACTAACGGCATGTTTTTGCATGTATGTTTTGATATTTTTATCTTTTTTTAAATAGCGTAGTTTTGAACAGTCCCCATAAAAGTACTAATCCTTTTTTTATGCATGATATGTAGTGCATGTTTGGTGAGAGTTCCCCCCCTGCCACACACCTTTATGGTGGCTTGCAGGGTATTATGTAGATGTAGATGAACACGAAGTTGCTTTTGCTCCGCCGTCAGCAGCTTTCGGCACGAATTTCGCCGCCACTCTCTTCATGGCCAAATCTTCGGTCACAATGGAATGTACCGAAAAAGTGCCGATACCCACCTCTTCCGCAATTTCTCGGATAGTCACACGACGGTCCCGCATCACCACAGCGTTCTCTTTGACAATGACCTGGTCATTTCGGCATGTTGATGGCCGACCGGAGCGTGGCTCACACTCCACCGATGTGCGGCCGTCTTTAAACCGGTTGTACCACTCCTTAATCTGTGTGATGCCAATAGCATCGTCACCGAAAGCCGTCTGAATCTTTCGAATGGTTTCCACCTGGCTGTCGCCCAGTTTCTGGCAGAATTTGATGCAGTAGCGCTTCTCCAGTCGTTCCGTCATTTTCCTTGCAATGAAAAACCGACGAGAGCGCTACGCACTACCTCACTTAAATTCTGCTTGCCAGCAGCAGACGCTATCGAAAGGCGGGAAAAAATTCACTCATGCGTACGAAGGTGCAAGGTCGGCTCATGCAACCCCTTTTGATTCAAATCCATCAGGTTTTCGGGGAAAAAAAAAGGTCGGATACTTTTCTAACAGACCTCCTACTCCGTTAGATAGGCTTATTACGAGTGCATATCCGATCTTTATTCCTATTTTGATCACATATTTTAGCTAAAAGAAAAAACACTTTTTATCTCTCCACACGGTAGCCTATTCCGTTAATCTCATTTTTGAGATCGAGTGGACCATGATGTGTCGGAGTTTCCATAATATGCCGACGCCATCAGAAACATCAATTTTGAGTTTACTTGGTCTAGCTGACTCATTCTAAAGTGTAACCTGCGGCCAGTTAGCGATACCCAGCTTAGTTCCTCTATTAAACTGTTATGTAAAAGTAACTCAGTTATCGTGAGGACCTTTCTCGAACAGCGCTGATCACCTTTCCACGCGTTCCTACTCTATATTTAAGCCTTCTCTACGAGAATCCTATATACTAGCGTACTCTTAATGAGAACTTACAGGGTAAGAGTAGCGTCACGCCTTTCCCTTGATTCCATCACCCCATGTGTAAAGTATTCTCTTTGCTAATCCCTGTAGACTAGTGATTGGGAAATATGACTTTTAGATGAGCTGACTCATGACTCACCGCTCACTTCAGCGAGCAGCTCGCTCAGAGTGACACCCATTGGAGTATTTTAGATTGGGAGGGAGAGGGAGGGAGTCGTTTGGAGTGGGAGGGGAGGAAAGGAAAGAGGGATTGGCGGCAACAATGAACATGTATTTTTAGACGTAACATGATCTACAAACATTTCTTGAGGAATAATAGCACAACTGACATGGGAGTCTAACACTTTTTTTTTTTGCAAATTAGCATTTAAAAACAAAATCCGCGACACTTCTCCCTACCAGTTAATTTCTCCTATCAGTAAACATTTCTCCTGCTTTAGATTTCATTAGCCGTTCATTTTATTATTGCTCCGACATCAAATTCCCAGTAGAACTCATGGAAACATTTAATATTACTCGATTACAAAGAACTCCTTTTACTCTTATCACAGCCATGACTCAATGAGATGAAGCCTCTTTAGAGCGGTGAGCTCGGAGACTCTTATGAAGGGATATAATGCAATAACATGCTGTTAGTTGGTTTAGCCCAAAGTCCTTATTCCAACGAGCAACCACCCATGCTATCCATAGGTACACCAGTATCTATACTATAGGATATATTTACAGCTATACATATTTAGATACTAACCATCATTCTAGTTGCACGTGACTCTTATATGCAACATGGTTCCATGTTTAAATAGCAGCAGCATTGTAGCACTTAGTTGCATTTAAGTAGTGCATGTCTGGTGATATTCACCCCCCGCCACACACACTCGCGGTGATTCGCAGGGTATTACGTTCTTGAATGGTCAAAAGAAAGATTGACCCCGCTATTATTGCCGGTCAAGAAATTGTTTCATGAGATTGAAAGCAGAATAGTAGATATTTCCTTGAGGATTTTTATAATCGTTCTGCTGCCATTAAGTATTGGCTTTCTGCTAATGAGACCTGTCATTTGGCATACTCTGAAGCGCCAATTCGAAAAGCCTTGATCAAGCCAGCTCATCTTGCCGCTTCACCTTCCTAACGGCCGTTTTTCATATGGACACGCATAGAAACGTCTTACAGGTTCTCATTGCTGGCTGGAGTGGATCGCCTTGCGGTACCTACACCTGGGATCGCATTGCCATAACCATGTTGCGAGTCGGATCGGATCTTATTGCCCGGCGGAGTGCTTCATGTCGCGGAGTCAAGTAGGTCTGGGAGCGAAGAGGGGGTCGTTCTGCTTAACCGGGAATGGATATGCAGTGCGTAGTGTCAGTCAGGGAAGATTCCCGCAGTTTCTAAAACTGTCATACTTCCCTCTCTATACTATGTATCTCTATTACAAATATGTTATATGACGTTTATTCTTAGTTTGTAGAAAGCAAGATCCGCAAATGATAAGTCACTAATAATGGCATAACTCTTGTTTGTCATACCGTTTCATGCGCCTGTTCCTACGTCCTTTCCTGTCTAAAATGCATATCCCTTGGCTGGTGAAAATCTTTTGTACAAGAGGTGTGAAGGAGGATAATCGCGGTGGAGAAGGGCGGTGCGTAGCTGACACAGGAAATGAGAACGTGTTTCAGAAGAGTTACAAATACGGTGACCACGGATAGAGAGAGATTAGGGTATAGACCTTTTGATGTGAGTAGGGCGACAGCTAAAATGTAGGTATTGTTGTTTATTTGTAGGTTTCGTGTGGACAGATGTGGTGATTTTCCCGTCAAATAGATTAAAATTGACATCTAAAAAGGTTATGGAGGAATCAGAAATAGTATAAGCGAAGGAAACAAAGAAAGAGAAGTTGAGGGCGAAAAGGGAAGGAGTTAAGAGAATCATGACCATGTATCCATAGTATAAAAATGTCGTCAATGAAACGGAGCCAGAGTAGTGGTTTGAGGGCTTGTGAGTTGGGAACTTCTTCAAGGTGACCCATCAATAAGTTGGCATATAAGGGTGCCTTTTTCTAAATTGGTTTCCACTAAAAACTGCTTCAAATTCCCAGACAAATTCTATTTACAAATAAAAGAACGGCTATGGGCATGGAAATGGCACCCTCATATGCCAATTTATTCATGGGTCACCTTGAAGAAGTTTTCCTAAGACGACGGTAGATATGTATTAAGAACCCCTGCGTATTATGCTAGGTTTGAACAGATAATCAAGATTAAAGAGATTTTCCGAGAGATTTTTTCCGTTCACATTAAGAAAACACAATAAGCAGTATAGCATAGGGGTAGGTAGGTAAAACATTATTAGAGTAGTCTGTAGTGCATGAAGCATATTTTAATATTCCTAGTCTATGCATGCTAAGGAAATACAGATAAATATATTTAGTGGAAATCTTACTAACCAGTATTCTCTTCGTAACTTTACAGACACACACCATTTAGTTGTACGTGACTACTAAACCTAGGGTTGGGCGGTTTTCCGGTGCACCGGTTCAGTGGTCGGTTTTTTTCAGAACCAGCAGGCCGGTTCAGATGTAGGGAACAAACCTGTGCACCGGGGAATCGGATCTGAACCGGTGCATTGGGAAAGCGGTTCTAAACCGGGGCATCGGTTCTGAACCGGTGCACCGGGTAAGCGGTTTTAAAACCGGTGCACCGGGGAATCGGTTCTGAAACGCCGATGCACTGTGGGCTGAAATCGAAAAAATAGACAGAAATCATATATTCCCTATTTTTATAGATAGAACGACGAAATCTTCCCATGGAGACTGAAAAAAGAAAGAAATCCAAAATTCGACCTACGTACCTCTGCATTGTAGAGGGATTATTTTATTTTAATAAATGGTTTTTTAGTGAAAAAGTAAGCCGTTCCAAAATATATTTTAATTTTTTAACAAAATATTTCATATTAAATACATAAAATGATTTTGATAAACAATATTAATGAATAAATAATAATAATAATATAATAAATAATGAATAAATAATAAATAAAAATAATTTAATTAATAGAAGGCATTACGGTCATTTATTGTACTGTCGTTACATATACAAAGAAACTACTTCAAAAACATTTTAAATCTTGAAACAGATAGTAAAAAAAATAAAACACGTAAAATTATTTATTACAAGTGATATAACCCGAAAAATTAATGCATCAACCCATTATAAGTTTTCATCGGATTCCAAATCATCACTGTTCTCATCCGAAGTAGGCTCCTCCATCACAAGCAAATCTTGTGTTTCCTTCGGAACTTTTTTTTTTTACATTTCTTGAAATAAAACTTCCATATATAAGGGGATCCGAAGTTAGGAGGAGCCTTCGGGAAAGATTCTCAATTTCGGCCAAATGGGAACATTTTCTCTTATGGTGTACTCGGTATCTTCTAATATCTTCATGCCGAGATTCGAAAGCTTCCTCCAATAGCTGGCCAATGGAAAGCACTGCTTTCTTTGCAATTGATGCTACATGAAATAGCACCTTGGGCTCCGTGGGCGGCATGAAATACCACGGATACAATTTCACATATATGGAAGCGGCCTTAGAGCAGTAATCGCTGAAAGTACGGTGATTTATTTCAAGCCCGGAAGATAGTTCTTTCAAAATTCTGGCAATAAGTAGCCCGTTAATTTACACTTCCATTGAAAATCACGTCATGCATTGTTTTCGGGTCACTTTCGTGCGGTCCATTTCTTTATAATGCGGAATGTCAATAATCTGAATCACCGGAGATACAAATCAAAATCAGGATAAAATTCCCTGCGTAGCACACAAATAATCACTGAGACATTTTTCTAGGGAAACTTGCCTTTTTATCGATCTTTAGTATCATCTAGCTCGGCGTCTACGTTGAAATATCACGCTCTGGGGAAATGGAACTTGAACTCTTGGTTTTTAGCTTCCATGTTACAAGTACTGAGATTGTTTCGCACTCACGACGGAAATCTGACTAATTTGCTCAGTGAATTCGTGAAAAAGAGGATTTTTTCAACCGGTTTGAAACAAGCATTTGTAGAAAAACGCATGGTAGCTACTTCGTAGAATTCGTCCGTGCCCGTTTCCAACAGAAGCGATCCTCGAAAGTGCAAAAATCCCTTTTCATGGACGAGGCAATAAAGCAATAAGCGGCATTTCCACAAACGAACAACAAAGAATCTAATGCCATATTTACCTACACTCAGCCGTACAGGGATGAAAGCTCTCAAACTCTAGATAAAATCAAAAGGTAGGGTTAACGAGCACAAAGGGGATTATCGCGGTTGGCAGGGCAGTGACCGCGGCACTGCTGTACCCTTTCCTTTTTCGAAGGTTTGAGAGGCTAATAGTAAAAGCTTCAGGAATGTGTGAGAAGTAAAATATGTGAGTGCATAGTGGTAAAAATTGGGTTTCCCAAGGATGAGAAAATATTCCTCTGCAGCCGCCCGCTTCATGAGACAAGCTTCCGAATTACTGGCGCACGTGTTGAACCTTGCAAATGTTATCTTTTTAAATAAAATCGTAATCTACTTGTTGAAAAAATGGAACAATAAGGCTAACATCGTGTGCATAATGTATTCTTGTATGGAAAACACGAGTGTTGTCTCAAATTTGTCGAGGAATCCTCAACTGTAACAAATTCGGAGCGGTTTTCCGCATCTCAGCTCTGCGTCGCGAGGTTGGACCTCTGCGTACATTACTTGATCGGAGTGGTGGGGTGGGGGGGGGGGGGGGGGGGGGGGGGGCAGATTGGGGCAGGATTTTTATTTTGAATATTAAAGTTGACATTTTACTTATAATGTGGTATTTTGAACTTTATCGCTAAAGAACGCTAACATAGTGTTCTTTTCTACTTTATGGTAAAAATACGTGAAAAGTGCATATTTTTTTGTTTAATAAAATTTTTAAAATATAAAACAATACCTAAGTTTTCGCTATAGCTGATTTAAAAAAATACACATTTTTTGTTGGTATGCTTGAGAACTACGTATCTTACATTAAAACGCAATAGTAGCAAAATTATTGTTTTAACAAGAAAATTTTACGATAATTTTTTTATAAACTACACGGACACCTGCTAGTCTAAAAAAAGCACTTACAAATAAAATTTTTTGTGTACTTTGTACAATGATTATAGCGTATTCAGAAAATATCATTGTTTTTACCGAAAAAAAAAGTGAAAAAAAAAACATTTTTGAGCAGATTTTTCGATTTCAGCCCACAGTGCGATGATCTTTTGCTGCTCGGCTTTCACGCCGCCATCTTTGTTCGCAGCCAGAAAGGCTGGCCACCACGCCTACCAAGTACTTAAGTATGAAAACAACGATTCAGGAGAAAGCACCTAGTAGTGAACTATCCTGTGCTATTAAGTTGTCCGCCTAGCTGTCGTCTTACGTAATCGTAGAGTGCCAAGCGAGTACTTACCCATGTAAAGCATTGTCACATCGCAACAGGATGTTGCGTTTTTTCATGTTATTTTGTTTTTTATACGATTGAAACAAATAAGAAATACTTAATAATCCTTCACCTTAGTGCAATAGCATCTTTATTAAACCAATACTGTTGGTTTTTGGGAGACTTCGTGGAGAACGGAGCATTGTTTTAAGTTCCTATCTACCCCTGCCGCACGCAAGAAGTGAGAAGATAATGCAACTGCTTACGGCAGCCGCGAAATTAGTGCCCGCAATGGGATGGGAAATGTCCACATGGGAATTATCGTACATAAGATGCGCCAAATGCAAACGAAATTTGAAAATTTTGAAAACGATTATTAATGCTCAATATTGTAAGTTCTTTCCTAGAATTATTTTATGCCAAAGGATGGTTGAGATATTTTTAAATGAACTAAATTTAAATTTTCTTTTAAATAATGGTAAATTTAAGGAACATACGGTTACCTAAGGCAAAATTTGATGTGACACCCTGTGTCGCCAGAAATTTTCGGTTGGTTTGCGGGCTGCCTATTTTTAACGATGAAAGATAAAGGGAATGTTGACAAAGAAAGGCAGGTAAATATGAGCCACAGACGAAAGCAATCAGCCTCTCCACACATATCAACTCTCTGGAAGCACGTAAATCAGATCTTAATTGGAGAGATTTCGTCCGTATGCAGACTCCTGTCTCTCTGCTTCCAGAGAGCTTTTCATTTACCAGGCATGAGTTAGTAACTTCGCTCGACGCGTTTTGTTGTTACAACAGCATTATCATCGAGGCTGACCAATGAACTTGATAATGTTGTTTAACAACGAAACGCGTTGTACTAAGTGAATAAATATCTTTAGAAATTTTGCAATGTCTTCCTTCAACAATAATGTGAATTTCATCGCCATTACATTTAAAAAAGGCAATTTATATGTACGCCCAGGCGTCGCGTAAAAACCATCGGCTCACGCAAACAATCTCACTTTTTACTGTTCAGTTTAGGAAAGCGTACCCTCGTTATTAAGAAGTATCTCCATTAAGAAAAAAAGCCTTAAAAACAGGTTAAATAAAAATTTTGGCAAAAAACCTTTCGGATGACAAAAAACGCGATTCTCGAGGGAAAAAGTTCAGTAGAAAAAACTTCATAAAAAAACGGTTCAGCAGAAATCACCGGTTCAGGAGAAAACACCGGCTCAGGAGAAAACACCGGTTCGATCTATGGAACCGGTGCACCGCCGTCGTAAAGTTTTTTTCAGAACCGAGAACCAGCTCAGTATTTCGCACCACACAGCCCTAACAAAGCCTATCCATGTAGTAGTCTCTACGTAGTAGTGTCATTGTAGCTCAGTAGGTGCATGCCAGTAGGGCATGGTATGGCGATTCTCACCCCCTGCCACACACCCTCGAGGTGGCTCGCAGGGTATTACGTATATGTAAATTGAACAGCGATTGAATGCTCTGAGTGGTATTCCTTAAGTGCTGAAGTAAACAACTCACCTGTTGGTAGACATCTCCACTGTGATGTCACTGGGGAAGTGTTATCCCTTCGATGTGATACATAGTATCAAATGAGCTTAATTTTATTTTTTTTTCACTGCGTATCAGGCCTTCCTTAAGCATTCACAATAACACCCATTTGGCTAGTGTATCCCTCCTAACTGCGCAACTCTATGCCAGCTCCCGTCCTTGACTGCGTCCAGAAAAAAATAGCCGTAGAATCCTCAAGTGTTGTTAGATGTGCCTAGGTTCCTTTCGTCACGCCGCCGTAATAACGGTGGGGAAAGGACTTAACGCCATTGAACCGGCAGGAGGGGAGGTCGGTGGGTGACGAGATGTGGTGCGTGCACCTGAGGACTGCAGTACCTCCGGGCGCCTCTTTTCGCCCTTCTCTCGAGACGACTACGCCGTATGGAGAGTCGCGACCACCCCTTCTGCGCGGTGGCTGCCTCAATCAGTGCGTAGTAAAAGTGACATCGCCGAGGCGTAGCAGGGGCGGCGCGTTCCGCTCTGCTATAGCGTCTCCCGGGCGGGGAATTCTAGTCACGCTGATCGCCCCCGGGCGCTGTATCTCACGCCTACCCCTTTCCCCACCCCCCTCGCGGGAGCTCTACTGCCCCAACCCCGTGCCTTGTTTACGTCTGCTATCTTTTCATAATAGCAAGGAATAATGGTTACATCACTCTTACATTCTTGGATATTTGCATAAAGCTCTCATCCCTATAACTTGTGCAGCGAAGATCGGCAAGATTTGTAAAGGGACGGTATGGTAACTTTATTAGCGTAACCAGTCTATTAGACGAACTAAAATGAGAATCATTATCAGGCCGTGGGGTCAAATTTAGACTTAATGTCTTAACTAACTTCGAGGACAATATTTTTATCGATGGCGTTAAAAATATTTTGCGAACTCCAACTTACTCTAGTAGACTGGACCCTAATCATAAAATTAAAGAAATTAACTGCGGAACTTACAGATTCAAAAAGTCCTTCCTAATGCATGTTTGATGTGAATTCACCACTGCCACACACCTTTATGGTGGCTTGCAGGGTATTATGTACATGTAGACGAACTCCTGGCTCATTTCATCATGGTGATATACGAACATTAAAAAAAAAAAAAAAATTTCTCCTCCTTCACATAAACAATACCTTATTTTTTCACGTCGTACATTAGATTGAATCCTTCGTTTCAATTCAGAAAACGATATTTCTCTTGCAGGATGATTCTGCGGTATGATGTTGAAGTTAGGATTTCTTCGAATGTGTATTCCGTTATGGTCCATATTGCGTGGGCAGCTGTTTCAAGACTGAGCCTCCGACGAAACTGTTGACCGAAAGTTTTGAACCGTTAGCATTACTCATTAAAAACTTGGTTAAGATCTGCGTACTGTGAGAAATTAACCAGAGTTAAGTGTTAACTAGCGCCTGTGCAGTTTAAATTTCTTCTTGCATTTACAATTGCGTTAAAACTCGCGCGCACCTCCCTAGGGTGTGGCTGGGTGGTGCTAGGACTCCAACCTTTATTTGTTAGCGAACGAATCTTCGATGTGAATTCAATCATTTCCCATCTGTTTGTTTGGAATTGCTTTAGCAGCTCGCGTGAGAATTTAGTCAGATGAGCGAGGTTTCGCGCGATCTCACCACATTCCCCTACTCCCCTCCTCTCCTCCTTCCTGTCGTATCCTCGCCCCCATTCCTCTCTCACTCCACTCCCCATTGCTCGTCACCTCTTCCGGAAACACAAAGAAAATGATAAGTGAGATGGAATCGGAAGCGTAGCGGTCTCATCACAAGGCCACACCACAGAGTATCGCAGCGTGTGTTGGCTTTTTCATGGCGGCTTTCGCTCGGTTCGTTTTCAACTATTTTTCGTCCATGTTCCTTTATGACACCATTTCAGTTTAGCCTAAGTCATGAGGTTGGGTTTTCGATAAATATGGAAATTACGCGGTGTGTACAGAAGGGAGAATATCAGTTCCTTTCAATGTCCCAAACATAGTGCGTAGTTGTTCAGAGAATGACGAAAACCTTCCTTAATTTGTTGAGATGCCTACCTTCGATGAGTGTCTCAAATATAATCGTTCCATGGTTACCACGGTTATTTTGAATGCTTAAACTGCTGAGGCTATATCCCCACAAATAACCCATTCTCATTCCTAAGATAAACATCGCAACCATGCCCGAGGCGGGATTCGAACCCACTACCCTTGTGATACTAAGCTGACCCGTCATCAATCCTCGTCATACTACGAGTCCACAGGACGTCGAATATAATGCAATACATTTCAAACCACAAAAATGTGTGAAATGTGTTGCTGCTACTTAAGTTTTCAGTAGAATGCCAAGAAGAGCTAAGGTTGGGCGATGGACTTTCGGGAGACTAGTTATAACAGTATTGGGGGAATTGACCAAAATCTAAGGTCATTTGCGCCATTTAGGGCAGGTGGGTAATTGGGTATAGGGTTGGGGTATTGGGCATTGGGTAAATGGGTTGGTATTTTACGTTTTGGTTTGAATGAAGTTTACGTCATGTTAACCATGGTCGTTCTCAAAGAAAATGATTTTCGGTATTGATATGAACAACTCGTGCGGTTAGAACCTACGATACTATACCGGTTATGTTTTGCCTTCTTCCGTTGGCGCTTTTCCAGCCAACAGTGTGCACTGTTGTCAGTTGTATTTGACCTTGGGATTCATGTAAAACGCGGAAAGCGCCCCTCTCTCTGAGTGAATCTTGTGATATGATAGGTGTGGAATTAACGTAAAAAAAGTCACTAAATCATTCGATTAAGTTCTGTTTTGTGGGCGTGTAATTTACATGTTCATTGTATGTAATTTTGGTGTATCTCAAGGTGGTGTTAGGCAGCTTTTAATGATGTAGTGATCACTTAAAATTTGATAGTGTTGATAATCATCGTTGAATGTCGTCACTCAAACTGTGGCAGCTGATCAGCACCACTCACTAGTTTACGCCCAAAGGATGTACGAATATGGTCGTGGACAGCTTTTTCCAGAATTCAATTTACATTCAGACGCCCGATTTTAGGACCCCTCTATTGCGTTATCCCCGAGGATCCACTCTTTCAAACTCAACAACGCGGATCTATGTTTGATTACCCTTCAATGCATTTCTTCCATAGACTTTGATGATAACTCTATCCCCACACTGAAGCCTATATATGGGAAATATATGTAACACATATGGGCTTCAGTGTGGGTCCATCCTATTTACAGGTAAATAGATCGGATTTTTATCTTATTTGGATCGATAGATGAGCTAATTTTTGAATTGACGTGATATACCAGTTGAATTCATCACATTATGGGCTGAGTAACCAGGGTAGGCAATACCGCAATAAACTGGCTTAAATTGTCAACGGATATTATTCTTTTATTAATATCTTAGCACTGAACGAGTCAGAATCGTTTGGGAATTTATACTCGGAATGATTGGAGCGGGATTTGAAAACCTCGTGCATGCATAACTTTTAATCATTCATTCAGAAGTCAATCAATCATTCAGCAGTTCCGTTATACGTGCAGAGCATGAGTAGTGTTGTTTTGGCTGTTGACTGCGTATTGATACCTTTAATTTATTATGCATAGATTCTTTTGAGATAGCCGATCAAATATGATGTATCGACAGTGGTGAACAGACTTTTCCGTTAAAAAGTGCTCTAATACTGGTACAAGACATCTCAAAATCCTTTAATATATTTCATTCCTCCTCCGCGGTCCAAGTTTGGTAATAGTTTAACGTTATCCACCGTATTAAATTCCATTCTAATCTTTTCTTAAAACTATCTGTTCAAGGTCCTAGACAGAAGTTCCCTTATGTTGGTGTATACTTGTTTGACTGATGAAATTCTCTTAACCTCTTGAGTTCTACGTCCACCTTCGTCGAAAATGCGGCCGGAACTACTGAAGTATATCAGCCAGGTTATCACCAATAAATAATATATTTTCAATGCTAGTAGCTTCTACCCACTTTCAACACATCACATTTAAGCCTGTTTGTTCCCTCATATTAAACCACAGGATCTGAAACACGTGATGTTGTAAAATCGATGAATCTTTGCGCTTCTGCATCTCATGCTGCGGGACATTTACCTTTTGACTTCATCGTGGAACACGAAAAAAATGTCTTCCACATCAAGAAGATCAAAACAATGGGAGAGATCTCGATTATCTCGCTAAGCCTCCTCTCGTAAAGGTCACGCCAGTAGGCGACGAGAACGTGGACGAGTGTTGGCGGAATAGGTTTCGCCCCCCTCATTGTCGCAGGGGGGCACGTTTTATTACAGTTTTTGCGACGACTAATCATTCCGGCTTCACCTTTTTTCTCCTCTCTCGCCTCTTCCTCCAGCCGGGTGCTTAAAAAAGGCAGGAGGGGAAAAAATGCGATGAAGGCTTCGGGTTTTCGAGTGGTGCGCGCGTGGGACGGTGTACCTTCTCCACGTGAACCTTCGTGTGAGCGCTCTAAAGTTCGTGACGGCGGACCGACTTCGGGTTGCATCACTCCCTTGGCGTTCCACCTTCGCCCCTTCTGCCCTCGTGCTCTTCCCCATCCCTTCTGACCCCAAGTTTATGAAGCCGGCCGGCTCCGACTGGCCGTGCTCCTGTGAATTTTATTGAGTCTTATCCCTCCCCTCTTCCTCCTCCCCGGACGGCGTCGGTGAGCCATTCCATCCTAACTTCGAACCTTCCCTCAAGCCATGCTCCTCTCCCTCCTCCCAAGATCTCTTCCTTTCTACACTTTGTTTCGTTTCGATCGCGACGTCCCCCCGGCAGTCGTTCAAATCCCCGCCCAGAAAACTGCGTAACCTTTTTCCCGCTTCGATGGACTTGGCTGCTTTATTGCCAGTTGCCATTCTATCAGCCGCACCCTGTCCCTGGATCTTGTTTGCGTTGTTGGGAACCCCGGCCATAATTCATTTCTCTGATCGTTTCTCGGGATCTAACCGCGGTTTATCAGATTGTACTAGCTTTTCCTACGCCTAACTTTTCTGCATGCTTGGTGCTTCCAGGGGATTCACATTATTTCGTATCTTAAGACCCCAAAAGGTGAATTCACTGATATTGAGATACAAAATTATTGGACTGTTGTAGTTTTCTCTGCAGTGGTATTGTGTGAGTGAAAGTAAAAATCTGTCACAAACGAATAAAATCTTGTATATCGAAAATGTAGATAAATGCAAACGCTGGGCAGTATTCCTTAATGTAAAATTCATCTCCATTTTTTGGATAATTGGATGTTGCCCATAAATGAGTGTGGAATTTTTATATTCTCATCATGCGTGAGGAAGTGATTGCTCGAATTGTATATTTTTATGGTGATATTTTACTGGTGGCTTTTCCTCGAAAAACCGCATCCTCGAAAATCCAATCAGTATTCCGATTCGCGGCGAGCAAGGTAGGGCGAACGGGTTTATTAGCCTAGTGAAAGCTGTCGCTTGTAACAGTTCGTGAACTTTTAAGCTTGAACAACCGGTCCTTAGGAGATTCGTTCTGGAGCAAGGAGCGTGAGGTACTTCGTAACCGACCGGAAATATAAGATGGATAGAGAGCGAGAGTGTATGTGTCTGTGTGCGTTTTTGTGTTAGAAACGTGTCTCCACTTAAAGATGGTGCTCACACACTGCGAGAGCCGTAGAATTTGCGCAGTTCCACTTGCCTGCGCCATCCGCAGCGACTCTCGGCATGTCTCGAGGGTGCAGCAAAGAGCGGCGAGGCGCGCCCCCGTTGTGCACGGGATGGGGGGAACCAAGCAGCAAAGATAGCCTCCTCCTCTCCATCTCCCCGTACGCCCTCGCCTTATGCACAAGACACGCTGCCGCGCCGTTCCTCGGCATGCCCTCGCCATGTCCCTTTCCTCCCCTTGCCCCCCCTTCACCGACGCCGCTCACTTCTTCTTCCTGCATCGCGCGACAAGGTCTCTTTGGGATTCGTCGAGGCGCTATGTGATATTCGGAGGAGGAAGTAAGCGGTATATTAGCTCGGATCTGGTCTCCCTTCCTATTATTGTAGCCTTCTCGACACGAGCGATGGATTGGCTGCGAACGATTGTGCGAGTGAAATAGCGGGATTGCAACTTGGTGCGTAGGAAGGAGTAGTGACATCCATGTTTGTGAGTAGAGCAACCAATTGTATATTTCTTAAGATCAATAATGTTATCGTTTTACTGAGTCTCATCTTGTGATCAGCGTATTTACGTTTCTGGAGTTGGAGTTTTTACGTGTGGCGTTCTAACACGCCTCTTGAGTCCTTGCATTGCTCCGAGTCATATCATTGTGTTTAATTTCTGTTATTGGGGAAGCGAAGGAGTAGACTCATTGTTCATCTAGAAAGCTCTATGAAGTTATGTGCTTGTAAATCGTGTTGTATAGGAATTCGATATTCTTTACCTATGGCGTTTTCATTACGGAGTTTTAGGCGGTAACTTTCTTCCTCGACGTTTTCCCTGTATTTTTTACAAGGGGAATCCGTCTCGCAGAATGTGTTTTATGCTTCCGCCGATCCATCAGAGAGGGTTGAGTTAGCCAGAGTTATAATTTGATCAACATGGAAGGCTCGAAGGAAGGAAATAATACCGAATTGGCGTTATTTGAATCAATAACTTCACAGCTAAGGCCTCTGCGTTGAATTTACTTTGATAAATCAGCAAAATACGTCAAATAGTTGTGCTATAATTAATGAATCGTGGGTACTATGGACTTTACTCGTGAGTGTTGCATTTTGTGGACTATTTATATACACCACAGCGACGTTTGTGTTGAAATAAAGTTTACACCATCAGCAGCATTGGGCGGAAATGGGTTCACTTTTTCAACCAATCTTAAGTTTATACGAAGAAGGTTATGAAGAACCCCTCCTAACCGATTGAGTCAATGATTTGATCCAGATGAGTGAGCCAGAGTAACTCCAATAAATTCCTTGCCTGGACGTACTCTTGCGACCACCCCGTGGACAGACATGAGACCCTGTAGTTGCTTGTTTGCATGGTAGTGGTGCATGCTTGGTGATCTTCACCCCATGCCACACACCCTCGCGGTGGCTTGCAGGGTATCGTGAAGATGTAGATGTTTTTTTCTTAAAATCGTATCTAAAATCATCGTAAGATCGACCAGTTTTCATTCAGTTTTCAAAATTTATTTTGGAATTATTTCATCCTTTCTTGCCCTCCAATACAATCTAGGTCGAAATTTATCTAGAGAGAGTGACTCTTGTTGCTAGAGCATGCCTATTTACGTCGAAAGTATTTTGATGGCTCATCCGCGTTATTCATTATAAGCGTACATCTACATAATGCCCTGCAAGCTACCATGAATGTGTGTGGCAAGGGGTTAATTCACACTAAACATGCATTGCGTATCATAAAAAGGATTAGTAACTATGTTTTATCTAAACTTAACAATTAAAAAAAATAGATTAAAATTGCAAAGTAATCGTACACAATCATGCTGGGCTGATTTGGGCTGTCTCAAAGTCCTTACACCAGCATGCAACTACCTATGATATCCGTTGACACTTGTGTGTATATACTATTGAACATATTTACAGATAATCATAATCCTAATTGTACGAGGAAAGAAGAACATTTTGAATCTGTCGGTTCGGCAATTAATTTCTCTAATTTTATGATGGTCCAGTCACCATAGTAAGTTGAAGCTCGGAAAATATTTTTAAAGTCATCAGTGAAAATATTTTCTTGGAATTTAGTGAAGAGGTTAAGTTTAAATTTCAACCTACGTTCTGAAAATTGATTCCCATTTTAGTTCATCTACTAGACTGGTTACGCTAATATAGTTATCATACCGTCCCTTTACAAATCTTGCCGATATTCGCTGCACACGCTCCAGTTCGTTATTTACGCCTATTTCATTAGGTCCCCATATACCGGCAGCTTATTCCAAATTAGGTCTAGCTAAATTCTCGTACATAATCATCAAATTTTCCCCACCCTAACCGGTACATCTACATCTACATAATACCCTGCAAGCCACCATAAAGGTGTGTGGCAGGGGGTGAACTCTCACCAAACATGCACTACATATCATGCATAAAAAAAGGATCAGTACTTTTATGGGGACTGTTCAAAACTACTCAATAAAAAAAGATAAAAATAGCAAAACATACATGCAAAAACATACCGTTAGTTGGGTTAGCTATAAGTCCTTATACCAACATGCAGCCACCAATGTTATGCATTGCTACAGTCGTACTGGATATATTTACCGTTATTCATATCCATAATAGTACGAGGAAAAAAGGACATTTTGAATCTGTCAGTTCGGCAATCTATTTATCTAATTTTATGATTATGGTCCAGTCTACCGTAGTAAGTTGTGGTCCGCAAAATATTTTTAACATCATCACTGAATATATGGTCTTGGAATTTGTTTAAGAGATTAAGTCTAAATTTCAACCTGCGATCTTACAATGATTCCCAATTTAATTCATTTAATAGACTGGTTACGCTAGTAAGGTTATCATACCGTCCCTTTACAAATCTTGCCGATCTTCGCTGCACACGTTCAAGTTCATTATTTAGACCGATTTCGTAGGGATCCCATACACTGGCAGCATATTCCAAATGAGGTCTTACAAGGGAAAAGTAGCTGATTTCTCGTACATGATCGTCACATTTACCCAGTGCTCTTTTGACGAATCCCAGTTTACGATTCGCTTGACCCATTATTTCACGAATGTGTTTACCCCAGGAAAGATCATTTGTCAGTCTTATTCCAAGATATTTAATGGATTCCACGTTTGTTAATTCATTATTACTTATTTTGTAAGTGGTAGGAGGAGAGCTATTCTTTTTCCAAAAGTTCATTACAAGACATTTTTTAAAGTTTAATTCTAACTGCCATGTATTACACCAAGTTTCAATTGCTTGTAGGTCAATATTTAAATATTCTTTATCATTTGGGCATATAATTTCCCTGTACACTACTGCGTCATCGGCAAATAGACGAAGCTTACTTTTTACCACCTTATGGATATCATTTATGTACAAAAGGAATAGGAGTGGATCATTAAACAATAAATCATCAAACAATCAATAAAACATCATTGATGTCATTATTTATCTCAAACAAAGCTGCTTCCATTACATTACTTTTTGTTTGTTATTGTTATATTGTCACATTATTGTTCAACTAAAATGTAGTTACTAATCCTCATTACACTAGTGGGTAGTGCATGTATAGTAATGATGTACCCCCCTGCAACACGCACTATGCCAGCTTGCAGGATATAATATAGATGTACATGTATCCATCTGCCTGTTATCATCTCTTATTGTCCGCGAGATGAACGACTTTTCAAATCAATTCATTCGTGCGGCAATCTTATCTCTCTAATCTCGTGTTCGTGGCAAACTTTGCATTTGATAGCGGGTGCCCATAAAACATTTATAACGAACACGTTGTCTACGAGAAAGCTCCCTTAGCATCAGTTTTAAATGCCGGCAGTTATTTTGGGGTAGCATAGTTACATTCGAATCGTTGAAAGGTGACATTGTGAGCCTTAGGCTGTAAGAAATTTCTAGCAATTTGGTGGATAAAGGCCTTTGGCCAATGGCTCGCTTGGCTCAGTGACCCGGAACTTGGCCCCTATACGAAGCTTACATCTACACGATACCCTGCAAGCCACCGCGAGGGTGTGTGGCAGGGGCGCTTAAAATTTTTCTATAATTTTATTCTTCTTATAATTCACGGTAATATCTGTAAAAATATGTCGACTGTTAATCGCGTCAGGAGAATGGATGTGGATTCACACAGTGATTCTTTTGATGTAAGGGTTATGATTGGAAGTGGTTTATTGGTTGCGTAATGGATTTCACTACTTCATAATTAAAACATCCAGAAAATTCGCTGTAAACAGTGATTGTATTGATGAAAGTTATTTTAGGAAAGCTGTGCACTCGTAATTGGAATTTCTCTTACATCTGAATTCGGGTATAATGCACCGCATCCCTGGAGAGCTATTCATACTTAAATGATACTTATCGAAATATGTTTATCACCTCTCGATGACCGTTAAGCTAGTCCGGGCTTATACTTCTATTGTTTATTATATTTTTGTTGAAGAGGAAAGGAAATTTTTAGCTGGTTTTACATTGTTTGATATTCTGCGGAATGGAAAACGTATCTAAATCAACATCTACGCAATACCCAGCGAGCCACCACGAGGGCCTGTGGCAGGGGGTGAAGCTCACCAAACATGCACTACGCACGTGAAAATAAGAGCTATATGCTACTACTTAATGGAGAGATGTTAGACATAACAGTCACGTGCGACTGGGTTGTTGGTAACTACGCATTAATGGATGTATTACTGGTTATAAAAACATCATAAATATATTTATCGGCATTTCCGTATCACGCATATGTTAGTAATACTTAAACATGCATCATGCGCTGCAGACTAACAATTTGTACGTCCCTAACCCTTTGCTATTCTACCTAATGTGCTCTCTTATGGTACGCGGGAAAAATGACATTTTATATCTATCGGTACGAAAATCTATCTCTCTAATATTGTTTATCTGATGAAACCTAGCATAATAGCATATATCTAGCGTCACCTGTAAAGAAAGACGTGCTATTCGAAATGCACACGTGGTTTAAATGTGTTCATATTCTGGGCTCTGCGAAGATAGGTGTCTTGGGATAGTTTTATTTGTCCTAAAATTTGAACGCCCATTCCTCACACAGTTATCGATGTATAGGGTGACTCTTTCCAGAATAATTTCGGCTCAGAAGTTCGAAGCGGAGCCTGCTTTTCCTACTTGACATGGGGCTGTTATTAGCGGTAAACCGTCGGTTGACTTACTAATTCTCCCTGATCTCCAAATAAAACTATTCTTGTCCCATGTTTTTCACCATGCCTTTCTCTTCATTCGCCTCATGCTGTTATTACCGTCTGTTTCTGCTCCGCTGAGCCGTTCGATCGATAAAAATAGTCTTCTACTTTTAAGAAGACTTTTTTATCTTTTAGTTTCTCTAAAGACTTGCTTTTTCTCTGAGAAACTGAAATGCGGAGAAATTAAAAGCCTTATCTTTAAATTATCTTTAGTTCTAGAAGCAACGAGAACTGCTGTTTCTGCGTGGCCCGTAAGGTCCGTCCTGTTTTGATGCTGCAAATTCGAGTTACTTATGTTTACACATGTATGCCGGAATCATTACCCGGGGGAAATAGCGAGTCCCAGATCTTTCTGGGAAACTACTGGCGGTACAGTGAAAAGAAATGACCCCCAAATAAGATATGTGAATTTCATTTACCGTTTTTTTTTAGTATTTGGTGATGTCTACTCTTACAACTCCAGTCGGCCTTTGGGTTGAACACTGTGGTCCGTTATTTCTTGCTCATTCGCTTGATGTCTGGTAGGCATTGACCCTCTGCCTCATTCTTAAATTTAAGATGCTTGGAGGATATAGTTTTTGCTCGCTCCTCGCGTATGTGACCTGCCCCGGGCTGAAAACTTTTTTGTTGTTCACATTTCACTCTCACGAGGTGTGCTGAAAACCCCAATTTAGGTTCTTAGTTGGAATATTATGCGAACCATGAAATTGACGCTATGAGAGTAGTTAAATCATTCAAACTTGGAAAAACAAGATGTTGACGTGGTGAATGCATGAGTTTTGGTTACAGGTGGAGTGTAACCATTATCGTGGATATCTCGTTCGACATTCTCAAGGGCACATACGTCCACGGACTCCACTTCGAGGATTTTTGCTCAGCGTTGTTTTAAATTTAACCTCATAAGATGCAATTGAAAAAGTTTCTCGCACAAACTCTCGTAGTAATCCGTAAATGGATTTTAGACGAAAACATGAGACGCCTCATCCGCATCCGTGGCGCTCCCAAGGGTGGGCAGCTAAGTGTCAGGTGCCTAGAGGAGGAAGGGATCGAGAGCGTGCTGGGGCGGGCGAAAAGAGCGGCTGTAGGGGGGGGGGGGCGGAGAGTGGGTGGGCGTGGAAACGAGGGTGCAAATGAGAAGGGAGCTGCAAGTGGAATCAGGTTGTGTTGGTGAGCTCGCTCGTTTTCTAACTCTCCAGCTCCAGGTTTGCATCCCGTCTGAGGCAATTTTTCATCCTCCGTATCCGAATCTGCCCTCCGTGACGCGTAGGGGATATTTCCATTTCTGCACTACCGTCTTAGGGATGAGCGGTGATTTTTGCGATGGTCGCACATGCAAAAGCAGCTTTCTCTCCACCCTCCTTGTGGCTACCTTCCATGAAAGGGTCGCCTCCGATGGAAATTAACTCACCTGTCGGCCGCCTTACATTATCAGTGTAAATGGGTAGAATGTTTCAGCAGTGAGATGCAGCACAAAAAATGTTAGCGTCCAGTACTCATTTGAAGTAAGTTAAACATTATGGCGCATACATCCTTGTGATGAAGCCTTAAAAGAGTGCTTCCCCACTGCTCGATAAAGCGGGTATGATGTACCGAAAATTATGCTCTTACCCATACTTTGTTATCGCGCGAGTTTCAAGGAGTCTTCAGCCATAATTGGCCATATTGGACTAATGTTGCGATTTCATTTGTCTCTCTTATTTTAGATTACTAATGCCCCCTCTTGTTATTGTATGAGCATCAATCATTGCAATGTAAATCATGTAATTTACGTACGTTATCTATTCATTCAATCCTCTTGTTAACTAGCGCTGGCGAAGTGAAATTTCTTTTGAATTTTTCGCCGTGTTGCTTACCGCTTGTATTTACCAGCGTTGTCCGCTCTAAAATGTCGCTGGCTCACTAGCCCGTAGGAGACAATGGAGGAGAAAAACACTAAACCTGAACCAAATGCGTGACCTTGGTGCGTTCTGTGCTGAGTACTTTAGTGTCTTCACCGTTTGCAGACCTCGGGTGGCCACTACTGGAACATGTTAGTAGTTGTTAGTAGTTTTCTGAATTCACCGAGGTAGCTGCGTGCGGCCGGAAGCCCGGTGAGGAACTGAGCAATCCCCCGCACCCCTCCTCCCCTCCCTCCTCTATCTCCGCTTCCAGTCCCTCCCCGCGCCCCCGCCCGCATTCTCGTTTCCTTCTCCACCCCGCCGCGCATTTCCCGCATTCGCCTCCTCTGGCTGCACTCACTTCATTCCTTCCACCCCCACTCTATCTTCGCGTCCCGACTCCCCTCCCCATCCTTCCCCATTCCCCGTTGTTGCCACCGCAGGGCCCAAACCCCCTTCACCCTCCCGCGCTCGTAAGCGGCCCGGGAATGGCGTAGCACACGCTGATTGGCTGAGCGGAGGGGCGGGGCGCGTCTTTCGATATCCACGTTGTGCGCAGCGACTTGTTTTCAAGTTCCGTGCCTTAATGTTGACTTCATTGTTGTGCGTCTAGTGCTCGTGACCTAGGACCGACCCTCTGGGTGACGCGGGATTGTTATAGCCATGCTCCTTCGTGCCAACTGCAAGTGTGATATTTTCTGGCCTGCGCATTAATTTTTACGAAACAGCGGGGGAAATAGCGCCACAAATGGCCTTCAAGTTCACGTTTAATGAGCGTTGTCATTCATTTGATTCAAATGTATCTTCTGTAATTGCTGATTGGCGCTTGATTAAAGAACCTCAGTCTGCATCAGCTAAATGTCCGGTGTAACGCTGAGAACCTTCGCAGTAAGCCATTAAGCCATTCCAAGGATTTATTGAGGGGGAGGGGGGGGGGGGTGCGATTCATCTACATCTACACGATACCCTGCTAACCACCGCGAGGGTGTGGCAGGGGGTGAAGATCATAAAGCATGCACTATTGACATGCAAACAAGCAATAGGGTCTTATGCAATATTATTAGCGTCTATAGTATTTAAGGGATTAATACATACATCTACATAATACCCTGCAAGCCACCACAAGGGTGTGTGGCAGGGGGTGATTTCTCGCCAAACATGCACTACATATCATGCATAAAAAAGGAATAGTATTAATGTACTAGTCAGAACTTCACTATTTAAAAAAGATAGAAATTGCAAAGCAAACATGCAAAAACATTCTGTTAGTAGGGTTAGCTTTAAGTACATACTCATACTAACATGCAGCTACCAATGCTATCCATTGCTACTCTCCGATTGGACATGTTTACCGTTATTCGTATCTCTAATTGTGCGAGGGAAAAAGGACATTTTGAATTTATCAGTTCGGAAGTCAATTTCTCTAATTTTATGATTATGGTCCAGTCTCCCATAGTAAGTTGGGGTTCGCAAAATATTTTTAACGTCGTCACTGAAAATATTGTCTTGGAATTCAGTTAAGAGATTAAGTCTAAATTTCAACCTGCGATCTGACAATGATTCCCATTTTAATTCATGTAATAGACTGGTTACGCTAATATAATTATCGAATCGTCCCTTTACAAATCTTGCCGATCTTCGCTGCACACGCTCAAGTTCATTATTTGGACCGATTTCGTAGGGATCCCATACACTGGCAGCAAATTCCAAATGATGTCTAACAAGGGAAAAGTAGCTTATTTCTCGTACATGATCGTCACATTTACCCAATGATGAATCCCAAAATCCCATGCATCATGCACTACAGGCTACTCTAAAATATTTCCCCTACCTATCCCTTAGCTATGCTGACTGTTCTCTTATAGTACGGGGGAAAATGCCATTTTGAATCTATCGGTACGAAAATCTATCTCGCTAATCTTATTTATCTGGTCGAATCTAGCATAATACGCTGGTTTTTTAATATGTGCCTAACATCTTCAGTAAAGCTATCCGATTGAAATTTCTCTAATAGATTTAATCTGTACTTTAACCTACGCTCTGATAATGATTCCCACCCTAATTCTTGTATTAATTCTGAAACACTACTCAACCTATCGTAACACCTGTTTCCGAACTTAGCTCCTATACGCTGCACACTGTCTAATAAAACCTAATTCATTCGGATCCCATACACATCTACACGTATACATCTACATCTACACGCTACCCTGCAAGCCACCGCGAGGGTGTGTGGCAGGGGTTTTTGGCTGGCTGCATACTCAAGGTGGAGCCTAACTAGGGAAAAGTAACATCGCTCTTTTGTCTTCTCATCATATTCTACTTCTAGTTAGATTATTAGCGTGTCTTGATGACCTCTGGGGTGTGGAAGTACATACATGGGGAATTAAGTGACTAATCATCTACTACGAATTTAAAAAAATAATACTCCGTCTAGGCGATACGTGTTCTGGTTATCTTAAGATGCCAATAAATACCAACGCAAAGAATAATCGTGGCAAAAGTTTATAAAGTTACTCCGTGGTGTATTTATTCGAAGTAGTGACATGCCCCGAGGTTTTGATTGATTTAAAATGAGAGAGAGAGTCTCTTTGCTATACGCTTAACTCTTACTCTGCCCCTGTGTGACCCCCCTCTCAGAATTCTTTGTTTCGTGGATTGGAAACGTATCTGAAATTGAAGTCATCTATCACACTACAGCTATGGAGACTAATCTCAGCATTGAACTCTGGCCTGGAAAAAAATCGCGTTGATGCTCGATCTTAAGAAATTTGGCTGTATGGTTAACATTTAATGTTTTCCGTTAACCGTATATTTCCAGTTGTGTCATCCAATCCATTAAATTTTCATTCCTCAAATTTGATGGGTGTCAGCATAAACTTCCCATGGCATGACTTATTCTTACTTGTGAGCGTTTGACTTGTGCAAATTGATAGCTTGCTTGGAAATTGAATACGTCTCAAATTGGCCCGAGCTATCGCTTTCTTTAATGAGGAAAAGGCAAATATAATCAGGTTTTTATGACTTCCTAATTATTCCTCCCCCTGTGTCTCAGAGTTACCACTCGAAAATGTTCTGATTACACTGAACATCAAACTTTTGCCTATATAATCTGATACGCTTCTTGCAATTGGTCAGATAATAACGAAAGCCTTCACACGGGGTCATCACGAGGAGATTTTAATCGTTAGTGCGTATTATCGTTGCACAAACTGGCTCTTATATGGCGCTAGGAACTATTTGGAATTCTACTATGCTTCCATACACAGGCCATTAACGAATTTTCCCTGGTACAGTCGTATCACCATTTTGACTCATTTTCATTACCTTCGTGATCTTCTTGGATAGTAATCTGTCTCAATAACGGGGGCGTTTACTCGGAACCGAAATCGCAATTTTGTACACGAAATCGTTAGATGGAAACGAAAAACGAATTTTAGTGAAAAAATTAATCTTTTAACCACAACCATTCACTCATAAATCAAAAATTAAAATAAGCAAAAGGTGACGCCCACCGAAAATGCTGCTGTGATAACATTGACGTCATTTTCCTCCCGTCCTTGACTGCTTTCAGGGGAGGGGGAAGGGAGTGGAGGGGGATTCTCGGAAGGTCTGCTCGCACAGATGCTGTCGAAATCGCTCCCATTGGCCGAGTCAGCTGTGTCCCCCCCTTTGCGATAAGGCGAAGTAGCTTCGCGGGCTCAGTTGTGATTTGACGAAGTAGATGTACGTCAGAGGTTGCACCACACCCACTTTTCCGAAAGGGTTAAAAACATCAGTTTTTCGCCGCTTATAGCTCGGGAAATGATTGTCGGATCAGAAAACGGAAAAATACGGGTCCTTGTATTTTACGAACTCTATCAGATTCGGCAATAAAAAAATATGGTAAACGACCCCAATGGGGTCTATTACTCTATCCCCTACAATGTTTTTGTTGATTTTCATTACATCGGCCTGTTTCTACGTCTACACAGTACCCTTTAGGCCTCGATAAGGGTTTATGGCAGGGGGTGAATTCTCACCAAACATGAATTACATATCATGCATAGAAAGTATTAGCATGTAATTATATTCTAGTATCAACCTCGCAATTAAAAAAAATATACAAATAGCAAATAAAGCATGCAAAAACTTGTTAGTTGGGTTACCGTAAAGCAACCAATATGCAACTACCTATGCTATCCATAGTATACACTTGTATGTATACTATTGTATATATTTACAAATATTCATATTCCTAATTGTACGAGGATTGTGTTTATTTTGGTCCACTGCTTGGCCACCTTACGAGACGGACTCAGAAAGCGTGTTCGCTCATCTGTTGACCTGGGATGGAGAGAAAATGTGCTTCATAGATCGCGTTTTTACTTTCTCCTCGCCTTCGCGTAGAGAAAGTATTTTTGTGTAGAGCATGGAACCCAAGATTTCATTGGGAATTCACGCTTTGAAGCCCTTCCGAATGATAATTCACTTTCTCAGTAGTGGTGTCGTTGCTTTGAATCGCGAGGGCTGGAAGGTGGTGGGGCCCAAGAAGAGTACATTCAAGTTGATTGCTACTAGTAAATGTAACTGGGTTCGCTTATTTATTTTCACCTACCCCCTTTGGACAGAATAAGAGTCAATTACTGGGAACTTAACTGTGTATGAGTAACTATTTTCCCTAGCATGTGTGTTACTCTTAGCTTTTTTATAGAGATATGAACTACGTCGTCTGATTCAGATATTACCGTTAAACTTTGCTCGGCATTCTGTGTTAAATTGAATGAGAGAAGACCTCGCAAGTGGCATGAATGGAAGGAAAACTCGTTGCTGTAAGGTATATTTAAATCAAAGATGACTGCATTTGGAACCGATCATCGTCGGTCTGAACTATCATTAGGTTAATTTTGAAGAGGGTGAGTGTGTAGTATGTATCTTTCATAATCCTTATATTGACCTGGAGCTATGGACAAATTATGCGCCGTCATGATAGTATACTTTCGGTGATGGAGGAAAACAAGTTTAAGCTTATCACATGCTGTCGTTCGCTTTTAAGAATCGCACGTCCTTTTTTCCTAATCCAACCATCTTCCCTCCCACTACTTTTTCTCTCCATGTTGTCTGACTCAAGTTGCGCGCTCTGTGCGTCCCGCTAAATCCTGGTGACGCTCCTCGGTATCATCGTTTGCGTTTGCTCTCATACCATGTCCCGTGGAAGATAGTGGCAATGCGTCAGAGAATGGACGGACGGAGGATAGGGGAGAGAGCGTCCATGAAGGCCGCGTAAAAAATAAACACGCTATTGAAACTCATATTTGAACACCAGTTACCGCCCGATAGACTTCCGCTTAGTTTTACGTTTTATTTCACTTGTGAAGAAAATAGTAGGCACAGTTAAATAAGATGTAGTCGAGTAACGACCGAGATTTTCAGCTCTGGCATAAATACGAAAAACTGAAATGAATACATTGTAGTATGCGTACAAAATGGTGATACTTGCTAAAGCGCATTAGTTATTCTTCGAGGGACAGTGTTGAAGCCAGTAGGTATAAAGTTGGGCTGTTGTCCGATGGTCCTGAGTTAAATTCTTCTACGGTGTGTGGCCGGGTGTGAATCACCCACAATCATGTACGTACTATATCAATCTCGTCTACCAGCATTAACTTAGGAACATAATAACGCTTAATAATGAAAACGGATTAGTTATGTATGTACGGGCCACGTGCTACCACGCCCATCTAAATATTACTGTGTATTGTCCTGCATACGAGATTTTTCTGGGAAACCACCGATCTCGGGAAGAAAATGGCCTCCCGTACCCAGATGTGTGAATATCACACGAAGTTCGGCTAGCAGGGCGATCTCTATCTTCATCTTTCGAACTGATCCACGGGTTGACCCTGTGGTAGTTATCCGACGAAATAACTTTATCGATTCATGTTTTCCCATATGGTAGGATAATATCAAGCATTGTCTCTTCTGTTTGAATTCTCGTGGAAGTATAGAAGTGGTTGTCGGTATGTGGCCCTTTCTCCCCAGATCAGTTCCGATGCCCCGAGTTGAAAAGATAAAAGAAGTTGCTTCCGGTGATGTCGATATTGTCGCTTGTATGTAGATCTATACTCAACCACCACTTAAACCATCGCTTTTCTTTATGTCACTTACATCTATACCATACTCACCCTCCGCGACATCGTATGATGAGTAATGGGGAATGTCTGAACGCCAGGCAGGCAATAGCATCACGCACTTGGTCATGTTGTTAGCAACAGATTTTTTTGCTTAACTGTAAAATAAACTCCGCAAGGAAATATATGCAACTTCGACCCACGGGCTTAACTGTTCGTTCTATTGTATTGTACACACACATTTATGGTGGCTTGCAGGGTATTATGTAGATGAAGGTGCATGTTACCTATGATTTTCGGGTTTTTAATTTCGGAAGTCAGATTTTATTGCCACGTAACACGAGAAAGCAAAACCGCGATGTTTACTAAATTGCTGGAAGAGAATTTTCAATGAAGATGGCGAATTCGGGATTTTGTTTTAAAGTCAGTGGAGAATAACTGCGATGCCTGTCTTATTTAATCTTTTTGCCACTCCCTGAAAGATCTTTCCTACCCCAAAATTCTCTTCGCAATTACTGCATTAATCAAGGCCGTCTCTTAATTGTAGCTGCTAGTGGCTCTTTCTTCGTGATGACAAATTTCAGTACATGTTTCAGTAGAGAATTTCTAAAACTTTTGTTGAACTTTTACGATCAAGTCTATCTATTGTATCAATTTTCTAACTCTGCCGACCCTCGGTAGCTCAAGAAGGTCCTTTGTATTTACCTCTATCCCTATGCTTATGAGAAACGTTGCTGTAAATATTACGTTTGTTAATAATAGTTGTAATTCCAGTAGCTGCGTCAATGTCTCTATCGTCGTGTTTATATCTTGCCAGTAGTTCCCTCATTCTCTCTTCGTTTATTTTCACAGTGCTTCTTCCAGTGTATGTAATTTTACCGAAATCGTAGACCTTCCCTACTGCGAACATGCCCTTGCCCGCCGAGACGTGCGGCCTGCGGACACATCTGCTCCTGCCTTCCATCCCGCATGCTTTCGTGGGCCGTGCACATCCCTGAATTCTTTCGGTTTTTTTCATGCTAGTTCCTCACTTTCCATCTTTCAACCCACTCAGCCCATCCGCGCCCCCCCCCCCTCCCTCCCTCTCTCCGGCCTCACTGCAAACTTTCCCCTCCGCTCTGGCCTCTCTGCCCTCGCCCCTCTATCCCTGTCAGCCCTCGCCCCTCTATTCCTCTCAGCCCTCGCCCCTCTATTCCTCTCAGCCCTCGCGTCCCCTCCTTAGTTCCCTGCGGCGGCGCAGAAGCCGGCCGGCGTTCTCGAATGATCCTTGCCTACCGACTGCGTTGTTTTTGTTGGGGCCAGCTCTCCAATGTTTTGGTCGCCTTAAAGGACTCCTTCCGCCGATTCTCCTCGACACAAATTGTATTTCTTCGCTCCAGTTGATGCATACCGTCCTCTTCGCCCTTCAATAACTGTCAGCTCCGAATTTTGATCCGAAGATTTGAGGGTTAACCGCTGATGTCCCTTTTGCAACACTTCCTTCAAGGTCACTTGACTGGGTGCTTTGGTAGCCCCTTGGTCGGAATAGCTGAGGTTTTCAACAAGTGCTTACGTTTGGTTTAAATTCCTGGTCGCTAGGATTACGGTGTGCGTCAGCTCTCTATAGTCAGCGTTTAGAATCTTAGTTGGCATGAAGCCACAACAGAAGTCACGCCTCTTCTTGCTCGCAGGGAGCTTAACAGGAGTAATGCAATCCTAAGAAATAGGGAATTCAACCCCCTCACTCCGTATAACGTACGTCACAGTTTCTGTTACTAAGCAGTTTTTAGTTGAATTGGTTTTGTATCTGAAATGTTTATGTACGATGCATAGTGGTTAATTTAACGGCTAGTCTTGATACACGTACTCATTCTTCATTTACACTCTTTTTATTGTTCATTATGAACACCCCGATCTGCCACCTGTGACAGGGAAAGACATGAAGGGCATGAATTTTTCATGTCACTATATCGCGTCACGAAATTATATCAGTCGGTTAAATTAATATTTTTCGAAAAAATATTGTATTGTATTTTACATTCTTGAAAACCGTTAGTTAATTATTTGGTCGTAATTAAATTGCTCTTTCCCACGTCTCAGGCGATTTAATATTTTCACGCCTTGAAGGTTGTTCACCACTGCGAGGTGGAATGGATAATTCATTCTTTACGCCGTGGATTTAGGAGCGTTTTGTGCATGTATTTCTCCAAGGACCCTTGTCTACTTTTCAGTTTTGTGACCATGGCACTGAAAGCATCGTCCCAATCGAATACCAAGCCTCACTATACCTCCTCCCTTTCCTAACGCAGTTCACCCTAGCCTGCCCATCTCCCCTTTCCCCTCCCTCCCTCCGGCCCTTTTCATTTCCTCCGTTCTCCTTGTCTCCCCTCCCCGACGGCCGTTCCTGCACTCACATGATGCCCATTCTCGCTCCCACCCTTCTCCACCCCGCGTCCCTTCCTCATGTTCGTCCTCTCCTCCCACCAGTCATCCCTCTTTTTTCCCCCCTCAGCGGCGTTACCACGTGACCCCCTCCGCTTTCTTCCATATAACTAGTCGCGCTACGTGCGGTGAGGCAGTCGTGCGCAGAAGAGTGGATGGCTCGTTTCGATGCGGGGAATGGATTAGAGGGGTGAGCATGAGGAGACCTGCTTGCTCGAGGATCAACAGAACAGCCGTCGAGCTTGGACCAGTTGGGGTTGCCAGCAGCAGCACCCATTTCGTCGTCGCGCGTGTACGCCGGCTCCTTGTTGGTTTCCAAGATCTCTGACGTTTTGGATGCGATTGAAAGGAGGGCGAGAGAGATTTGCGACACCTGGAGGCGACTGCCGTGGTAGTTTTTAACTGCCGTTTTGGAGAGCTAGTTTTCGCTGTGATCCGTTCTCTGCTTCCTGGGCGATCTGGAAGCCGGGAGTTCCAACTGTTAGTGTTTTAGGGTGTTGAAGGCCTGTTGTTGGCTTGTAGGTGAGGAGGTATCCATCCGCGGTGTTGACGTCTGGACTGAGTGAGGGACTTTTTATTTGTGTCACCTTGTGCTGTCCCGTGTTTTCTCGGCCTCTGTTCGTCGTGTAACCAGCGAGGGATTCGAAAGACTGATCATGGTTGAGAAGCTGTTGGAAGACGTCGATGAGGGGGAGGAGGCTTGTTGTAAGTGTACATTACTGTTAACGTACCTTCTTTTAATTAGTACCGAATGTTTGTGTTTGGTATATGGAGTCCAGGAGTGCGTGTTCATACGTGAATTATTGTAGATAATAGATTGGACTCTTATACTCCTTTTAATATAGTTGTGCGATTATTAGTTAATGTTAAGTCTCTTCTCAGTTCGTGCCTTAGGCATGTGTACCGATTTTTTCACTTCCTCATTAAATACTTGTTTAATTGTTTAATCGTGAACAATTGCCATCATCGCTAGATTGCCATGCATTGGAGTAAGCTAAATATTCCTCGGTGCTTAATACATTTTCCCGTTGGACTTGTAATAATTATATCGTCTTCAGCGGCAGGCGTATTTTATGCCGTACTGGTGATAGTTTTCCACCTTTCTCTTTCCGTCAAAATGAGCCCGAGGCACTTTCTTTTGCAGCTGCGTGGTTAATTTAAAGTTTATAAAAAACTTTTTAATTTTGTAGTACGTAAAGAAGATAATTGCGTCCTTTCATTCCTCTTCAAATATTTTTGTCATCAAAATTACGTATTTATTGCGGAGAGACTGTTGAGTAGTCACTGGTATTGTTTTTTATTTTGACTAACATATGCGTCATCTTAATGAGCCTTGAGTGTGTTTAAGGTAAACTTTCGTACATTACAAGCCAGCGAACTTTTGAAGTTTAAGGTGCGCAGTGTCCAGTTAATTTAAGTGGCGGAATGTTGACATCTCAAGGGAGTTAACATCGCTTAATAGAGAGATAACTGATTTTGGTGAAATAGGTGAAATTTTGGGGTGAATTATGACTAGGAATGAAAAAGTAATTGTGGTTTATGTATTCATATTCCATTGCGGGGTTACTCTTTGTGTGTTGTGCATTGCCCTGAACGTTGAATCCTGTCGTTTACATCAATAGCCGATGGTACATACTTAGCTACAGTGAGTTTCTTTTCGACAGAAGACGGTCTCGGTGACCCGGACGATGAACTTCTCAAGACCCGTTCTTTATTGGCGTGTGAACTGATACCCCAAAGTTTTGTATTCCGTCATGGAATTCACAATTGCAATTATTTTCAGTAACTGGTTAAGTGTTTTCAGTATTTTGAGCTTTAATTTAGCAGCGATTTCGCTAAAATGTTGCGGTGACAGGTGTCCATTGACATTCGACGATATCCATGAGCACTAAGTGTTGAATGTGAATGAAAATCTGTGGTATTAGTTGTTCTTTTTTGATACATCTGTTCGCCAGGAAATTTCCCTAATAGAGGAGGGCTTTAGGATTAGGTTTCATAATTGCCTTTCTCTTTGTTGCGAGTAGTGTGACAGTTGTTATACCCGTTAATTGTTATTCGTGTCTACAAAGTGGTTGTAGGCTTGGGTTTTGCGTGCTCAAATAGTAAATTGACATCACAGCGTGAAACTTCTTAATCCTATGACATACAACATCCATCCCCTGGGCGGGATTCTAACCAGCGAACTCTTGGTTGCTAAGCCAACGAGTAACTGGCCTGGCTAACAAAGCCGGCGAGTCTACCAGAGCTGTTTGGTTTTGCCTGGGTGGGATACGGATACTTGTCCGCTTTACACGGTACAATTTCTTGTACAAACTCTCGTATGAGGAAATTGTACCGTATAAAGCGGCAAATTGTACGAACGCTTGTGCGATTGTCTAAATGACTGAACGGGAGATACATCCTGTTCTAATTCCATACAGACAAACGTACAATTTCGTGCAGTTTATACAAGCGTTTGTACAAAAAAGTGTATCGTGTAAAGTGGCCTTAAGACCGTACTTATTAGCAGCAGTCATTTCTAGCAAGGAAAGTTTTACTCATCGAAGAGAAACTTGGAACAATTGCGTCTAGTTTTCGGTTCATGTCCTAAGATACTCGCTCGTACGTATATGGTGTTGTTTATGGGCTTACTTTTTAAATCCTTCTCATCGTTTGTCGATGCTCGATAGTGTTTATGCACAAAATTCACTAGAATTGCTGGGGAATTAATTAATGCTGCCCGACGTTTTCGAAATAGCGAATATGCGGGGAATTACGAGAAATTATCTGTAAACGAAACCAAAGCTACAGGGTTTGCGCAATTTTAACTTAGCGCTTTGCGCCGACAAATGCCTGGGTGGGCGATGCCGGGATTTGTGAGGGTGAAATGAACTTGGGAAAGGAAGTACGGGGGTAGATGAGTTCAAGGGAGGGGGTATTGATTCACCGGAATAAGGCGCCGCGCATGTGCGCTTAAGATTTTTCGTTCGGGTTTATCTCACATCTACAACATTTTTTAATTTAAAAAATCCAGATTTTACAGAGTGATGTCATATGTATAATCAAGGAGCAGTACTTGAAAGGTGACCCAGGATTCAGCGCGTTATGGTCGCCACAAGGAGAGCTCCTCGTGTATTGTTTACAAAACAAATCAAACACATGTATGTCTATAAACGCCGATAGCACCCTCTCGGGTGCTCGTGTAGAAGCTTTTTTAAATGGTGGATCAGCTAGTGCCAGAAGATTTTGTATGTGAGACGACCTCTCTGGTAGCGTTTCCAGTACGATGAGGTTCAGTGAGATGGAAGTTGGAACGAAATTCGCTCTGAATAAATGTGCTATTCAATCTTAGATGATCTGTGTACGCACTGTTGCCACATTATTCTTTTAATCCATGTAATCCTATTTTTAAGGTGAACTTGATGCTCCTTAAATCACACGGACAATTTTATTTCGAAATTGATGATGTTGGGTTAATGGCCGTAGCGAAAATATTTTTCATTATTGGTACACGTTTATTCTTAATGTGACTAGTGTGTTATAATTTATTCTAGAGTCAATACAGTCAGATAAGCCTCATAAATCTCTTCCCTTGTGCCTATTTCATGCCCGGCTGGAAACAATGAATTCTCATCCCCTTGGGTCGCATACTGTGTGCCCCAGTTCCTTTTACAATTAGCTTGCCGAACCGGTCAGGAAAGTCAGTCGTTTGCAACGCGATATGTGCGCATTGTCTACGTGTTTGGCAGCTGGCTGTCAGTCGTGGCCTGACGTTAAGTGAACATGTGTGTGAACGAAAGCAAATTCTTCTTTCTATATATACACATAGTTGGAGAAGAAAATTGGCAGTTTTTATGCTAACCGTTCTCAGGCCACGTACCCCATATATAGCTTAACTGATCCTCCTAGAAACCTTGCCTATTTATAGTTGGTTACATACTGATCTCAGCTTGGAGTTGCTCGAATTTTTTCAATTCCAAAATGGCCTTATTGGCGCAATTAAACCTAAATCCGATTGATGAACCGCTGCGTTTATACTTGACTTCCTAAGTGTGATCCGAAGATAATGCAAGCCAAGGCCACCAATATTCTAGTGTAATGCAAGAGCTACTCTGGTCAATCTAGAAGTACTTTGTTTTTTTTCTAGTCTTCTGATGTATAAGGATACCTTTACCAGTACATAGGCCTTTTGGCTAGCAACGCATTTGTTTCAATGCCTGAATCAACCTTTGATTCGGTGGTTTTTAACTATTAGCATTATTTGGGTCAGAATTTACTGTAAGCTGCTTATTGCTGAAAAGCTACTCGATGGCTGTTAGTGATTTCCGGAAGGGGTATATGGTGTGTTAGGGTCGTTTTCCGTCATGAGGTAATTTCAGTGATGGGGCAGTGAAGTGTTGGAAAAAATGTTATTTACAATAATATTGCGAGTTGTTGCCGTGTATTAAACAATCTGTTCGTCTTACCCATTAGGCGAGGTTTTGGGGATGATGATCCCTGATAAAGAAGGCGCCAAAAGCAGTCGGAGCGAGGAGGGCGAGACATTGGTGCCGAAGACCATGATAACCGTCACGGCCACTGTGACGTTGGACGCGGCTCTCCCCACTGGGGGATCATCTGACGGCGACGATGTGACGGCCGCGACGTGCCCTCTGTCCAACGGGTCAGCAGCAGAAGCCGGGGCAGGCGGCAAGGGTGGGTCCAACCAGAGCGCAGCCGATGTGGCCGAGGAGGAGAGTGGTGGCCTCGGGGCGCTGACGGTGGCGGACCGCAAGGAGGAAGCTAGGAGGAAGAGGAGAAAGAAGAAGCGCACCATGTCCAGCCTGATGCCGACCACCTTTCAGGAAATGTACCGATTGACCGGCGAAACGCTCGGCGAAGGCGCTTATGCTTCCGTCCAAACGTGCGCCAACAACTGGACCGATTTAGAGTATGCAGTGAAGGTTAGTACCGTGTACTAGTTTTAACTTGACCAGATTCTTTAAGTTGACGATTTGTATATAATGGAGGGCCGTTTAATTAGCTTTACCAATGTTATATGAGACGTATGTTAATATATGTTTGTTGAGGAAGGGCAGGGTGCGAATATTATTCGGGGAAACTCGAACTTTCTCAATAGAGTGATCATTTCTCCAGGGAGTGATTTTAGTTGCCTACAGTTTTGTCACAAACGTTTTAGTTTCTACCATGTTCTCTTTGCTGAAACTGTGAAGTTTGTGTGGAACTTCCATTAATTATTATTCCAATTTTTTTTTAGATAATTGAGAAGATTCCAGGGCATAGTAGGGCAAGAGTATTTAAGGAGGTGGAAACATTTCATCACTGCCAAGGTCATCCCAACATAATAAACCTCCTGGAATTCTTTGAGGATGACACCTGTTTCTACCTGGTTTTTGAGAAAGTGAATGGTGGCCAGCTGCTTGCTCGCATCCAGGAGCAGCTCTACTTCACTGAGAGAGAGGCTAAGCAAATAGTCAGGGATCTAGCCAGTGCCCTGAATTTTCTTCACAAAAAAGGTGTGTATGCTTTTCATTTTCCATGTAATTCGAATAAATGTGTTCAGTTTTCTTGAAAACTATATTTTCTTCAAAGTTGTTGATTCCTACTTCACAATTTTTATTTCTATGAATCTCTTATAAATCCTCCAGCTCTGTGGCTTGAACATCACTTTAAATTTAAAATTTTGCCAATTTTTGCAGTGCTTTGCAATCAGCTGAAATATCTTGCTTTTTCCTATTAACATCTATGGAAGGATTTTCTGCCTCCATTGGCTGTTGTAGGCTGAACTTAATTTTATCTTTATGGTGCTGATGAGATCTGCCCAGTTATATTTAGTTTTTTTTAATGATTGTCATCTTTTATTGTGATATTTTTAATTTTTTTTCTTTGATTATAGGTATTGCTCACAGGGACCTTAAACCGGAAAATATCTTGTGTGTTGATCCTGATAAACTAAGCCCAGTGAAAATTTGTGACTTTGATTTGGGATCGGGGATTAAATTTAATTCTAACCTCACTTCACCTCTCACTACTCCTCAACTTTTAACTCCAGTAAGTATGGGTCTTCAGAACCTTTTTTAGTCCTTTATATTCTATGGTAAAGCTTTTTAATGGCTAATGAGAATATTCATGTGTGTTAACGTATGGCTTTGTATCATGTTACAGGTGGGGAGTGCCGAGTTCATGGCACCGGAAGTGGTTGATGCATTTGTTGGAGGAGATGCTACTACATATGATAAACGATGTGATCTCTGGTCCCTTGGAGTTATAACATACATACTTCTGTGTGGATATCCACCATTTTATGGGAACTGTGGTGCTGATTGCGGTTGGGAAAAAGGAGAAAATTGTCAGTATTGCCAGGTGAGTTCTCTTTTATTATTTACGTAGTTAATATCTAGTGTTTAGGGCATGAGTTAATTAATGCCATGTTTAAGTCTTACTTTTTCTTTTGAGTAGCTGGGTATCATAGTTTTAATTAAGTAATCATACCTCCATACATGCATGTATAAACTAATGTTATATGGTATCAATCCACATCCTTTTAAACTTGGATTTCTTTAAAATAAGGGATGCCAATTCAGGAATATAACAGATAAGAGGCATTGCGCCTATTGCATCCATTTTTCAATGCCAAAAATAAGTTCTATTGATGAGTTATGTTTAATTGGATTGTTCCTGATGTAGCCTATTGAAATTATTTATTGCAGGAGCTTCTATTCACGAGTATTCAAGAAGGCCGATATGAATTCCCAGAACGTGAATGGAAATATATATCTGAAGAAGCTAAGTCCTTGATCAGGCAACTGTTGACCAAGGACGCTATGATGAGACCATCTGCAGAGTCAATCCTATGTCATCCCTGGTTGATGGATGACAAAGGAACTGTTAATTCTGCACCCATTCCAACTCCTGTGTCATCACAGACCCTTACTACACCTCAAATTATTAGAAGGTAAGGACAGTGAGGGATGTTCAACCTAGTTCTTCTAAATAATCATATAGATATAAGTGGGCATCAACACTTTCATGTATCAGGAGTTATTAATTTCTTCAAAGAGGTGGGAATGATTGCGATTGCTAGACCGTGCAGTTTTTCATGCCATACCTCATTACTGGGTGAAGAAACTTCACCAACCAGTTACAGAATCAGAAACGATAAGGGTCGGTGAAGTTTTTTGGTGATATTCATCACAGGTGATGAATTTACAGAATTTGGCCCCTGGATGTGTGGCTGTATGGGTAAATTATCAATGACATTCTCTATTCTTGTGTCTTCCTTCAGTTCAATTTGCTGTATTTTAATAAGTGCTTAGTTTATGTAATGCAATAAGAATTGATGGTGAAAACATTTTTACGACAACACTTCCTCGTGCTTTAAATATAACCTATTCATAATAAAGAAGTGTAGTTTGCCAAAGGTTGTAAGTCATAATTGTGTGTTCTGGAAGCCACTGTTTAATGACGTTGCTAAAATATATATGCATGAAGTATTCTCAGGCTCTTCCCTAAGTCAGGTACTTTACTGCTGATGTTTTGTGGACTAACTTGGCCATCATCCTTGAGTGTTGACTGTTGAGTGGCACTTGTCCTGAAAACAAAGGCTGAGTAAGGCAATTGAAAATCAGCAGCTAAACCTGACCTGCTGGACAGTCCAAGAAAATTTCATGAACAGCTTATGCCAGCAGAGCTTAGGGAAGCTCTGCTTCCTTCTTTACCAACGAAATTTGATGTTAATGTTTTAGAGTAGAGTATTCAGTAAAAAAAGCTATGTTCCTGATGGTGTGTTGAATGCATACTAAGTACCATTTTTATATCAGACTAGCTAAACTCGGCCATGCTTCACTTTGGCTCAGTGTGATATGGAATGAATGGGAAAGTAAATTAAAGTATTCTGCGTACATAGATTCACTGAGAAAATACATCATTTAATTCAATACCTTGCCCATTGCTGTGGCTATTTTGTTTTTTAGTTAATTCCTAATGCTCGGAGAAAAATCAGTTAACATTTTTTAACAATTATTTTTATTCCTTACACTCAATCATAGGAATAACAGTTCCAAGGAGCTGTCTGCATTTGCAGAGAGTGCGATGGCTGTGAATCGGGTTGTCCTGCAGCACTTCAGCATGAATATGGATCTCAGACACCTTAATGAAGGTACTGCTGATGATAGAGATGTGTCACTGGGTTCTCCAATTTTTGATGACCAGCCAACTCCCCCATTTGGACTCTCTCCTCCCTCTGAGTCTGCTCTAGTGCAGCGTCGCCTGACTAGAGCTGCACGGAGTCTTCGTGTAGAGGCAGTGGCTGCCTCGCCCAGTGGTTGATATGGCTAGGAGAAGGATTGTGAGACCTGAAGAGAGTTGGAGAAGTTGGTTACGCAGAAATGGTGCAAACTGGATGGTTAGGAAGGATGGTTGGCTGTAGCAACCTGGCTAAACTTAATGTGTGTGAAGAGATTTCATATAAATTGGAAGGTCCGTCCAGTTGACAAGCCATGATTTGTGAATGATATGTGGGGTAGTTCATCATGGTTGACAGTTTGTCAGTCATGCTTCGATAAGGCTGTTTTTTTTGATAGAAAGCCTTCAGATCATAATTTCATTTAGTTCAGATTGACGAGTCTGTTTGTTTAGTTCTTAATTTTTAAAAGTTGCAAGCAATAACAATTTGTTATTCACAAAGGATCTGATGGTACAAAGACTACCCATTAACAAATTCTTTAGTTTTGTAGTTAGGGTACACCTTCAAAAGTGCATTGCAAGAAATGGTACTATAATAATAATGTAATGGTAAAAAAAAGTTGAGGTGTCACTGCAAGAGTGACATTAGTACAGTGCACTCACTATTTTCCAACAGCATTATTGTTAACTGGAGCATACTGGTTGAAGATAGTGTATTAGGCTCTAGACCCCAGAGTGATATGGCAGGTGATAATGGTATGTTGCTGCAGGCAATGGAGAAGGGACAGATTTCTTGCGGGTTGCCTAAAAAAATGTGCCAAAGGGGACCATGAAAGCAGATGAAAATGGCATTTCTTTAATATAAGAGGTGGAAGTGAAACTGACTGAGGATATGAACCACTCTAAGAAAATTGTGAAAAGTGCAAGGATCTCAAGGGATTTTATTAAGTGTGATAAACTTTCAAAGTTTAAAATTGAAACATTGTGAAGTATATGGAGTTAAAAATTAAGCTAGTGACCCATATTGTGGTTCAAAATGATCAGATTTACCAAAATAACGTAACGCTCAAATATAACTAGATGCAGCTGGAATTCAAAAATTAAACTTCTTTTCAGTAATTGTTCAAGAGATAAAATATGAGAGGTGGGGAATTATTTATGTAGGGTAATGAGGTTATAATGAGAGCAACGAAAAAAATATAAATGGACAAATTAAGGCTGCTGTAAAGATTGTAGTTTAGTTCGAAAATGTTTTGTCTTTTTTTGTTATTTTAAGTCTGAAATGGAAAATTTTGTGTGATGCACAATGAAAAGCTGAGAAATGTCAGGATGTGATTACTTATTTGAGCATTGAAGAAATTTTCCCATGTTGTTAGGGGAGCAGGGGTCATGAGGAGGAATGATGGGAAATAGAATAAAATTTTCATGTTTCAGGAAATGAAAACTATATACTCAGGGTTTATTGAGAGAGCGTGAGACTGCGAAAAATGTGTGTCCGTGTGTGTGTATGTGTGGGCAATGATTGTGTGTAATGGTAGTCCATGATGAGAGGAATAATCATGAATTTTTCATGATGAATACTAAGTGTGATAAAGAAGTCAAGAAGCATCTTGGTTGTTTGAAAGGCAAGGCCACTTGAGGGGTCTTATGCGTGTTTCCCATGAATCTTTGCATCTGGAGAAAACCAGCATTGATTAAGTTGCTGTGTGATGGTGTGGAGCACAGTAGCAAATACTTTTAATTTTGAAATCCATGTTTTGGCCAACTTTGGTTATCCGAGATTTGAAAAGTATGGATTTTAAATATCTTTCTCTGACAATGTTTAAAACTTCAATGTAATCATTTTAATCAAATAATTATTTGTTACAGAATGCGTCTATAGTTTAAGATGTCAGGATGCTATTAACATGCATAAAAGAGTTGAGGAATTCACCTCGCATAAATTTCTCTCTGGCTTTCAGTTGATTTTGTTAATGTTGTCATTGTGTGATGATTGCATTGATATTTATGTTCTGATGCTGTACGTGAGTAAAACAACCACTAAAGGTGTTGTGATGTGGCCTAATGTTTTGGTCAACTACAGAAGATACAAATAAAGTTGTACAGTTTTGTAAATTTGCATTTTATTTCTCTTAACAGTATGGCTAGAGTGATCCAGGATGATGGTGGGCATGTGTTCGTATACCATTCATCAAGGGGTCAAGCAAATTGGGATTAATTTTAGAATTGCCTGTGAGGATTCTCTCAGGTTGCTATGCTAATGTTAAATCAATGTTTTACTCAATGGGAAGAGCCACCTAAGGATGATAGTCTACGCAGTATTGACTAAATAGCAGCCACAGAGGCAACTACACAGGCTGAGTGGGAGCCCAAACTCTGGTGTAGTCATTATTTTACACATCCTTGGGACTACTGTTTTCAACTGTGATTCCTTAGATTTCTTGCATTAGGGAAACCAGGCTTGGCCACCCCACCCCACTGTGGCTACGCCCATGGTTATGAATACAGTAGAGTGCAGATTATCCATGCTAATGAAGGGGGGAAGCCCAAACAGATAATCCGATTACATTCAACTGTGTGGTAGTTATGGCATTGGTTTCAGCGTGTTGCTTTCTTAAATGCTTTTTTGTGGTGAAATCAGGCATTCTTTCATTCCATTCAGCTTTCATAAACATTTCGCCACCTAAAATTACTGACTATTGCTTGTATGCAATAAATATGTTCTATCAATATGTGGAACAATCGAAGGTGAACCATATTTTGAGACATGCAATGTGTTCCGTTCTATACATTCTCGTAACTATTATTATGCCTACTTGTGGTAATTGCCCGTAATTTCCGTTCAGTTGCCATCAATAAGCATTTAAATTCAAAATCGCAGCATATTAATACCGTTAAAGTAATGGATGAAGGTGATACTTTGTGGAAATTATGAACGTTAAACATGTTAATGAAACAAACTTTGTTTCATTAACATGTTTACAGAACTTGCACAGCAACAGCACCTCGGAGTCAGATTCCTTCACCTGAAACTATAGTAACCCAGGTATAGTAATCTTCTGCAGCAATTAGTGGTCGCCTCCCCTAGAACTCTGAACTCCCATATCTTTGTTCTTACTCATTCCGCTGTCGAAATAAACAAGGTCACTGACCACCCTAATTCTGTGGAATGCTTACTATATGCAGTGATTCAAGAGACTCAAAGTAATGCGACACTCCCGGATACCAAAGCCAGTTGGAATCCTTTTGGATTCCAACTGGAATTCACCATTGTGCAAACATAAATCCAGCCGGATGAATCCAGTGTTAAGCTGGAATCAAACTGGATTCCAGCTGTGCTTCTTACATGATTCCAGCTGGATATTAGATTGGATTCCGACTGGAATCCATCTGGATTTCAAGCTTATATTCCAGGCTGTCTCAACCAGCTGGATACAGACTTGACTAGTCCAGCTGGATTTAAGCTACATATTCCAGCTGGATTCCAGGCGGTTTATCCAGCTGGCTTGCTATCTGGGCTGTCATGTGCGTAGTTGGATAGCCTATTGCAGGAAACCTGTGTGTGTGAGCAAAATGTAGTAATTTTGTCAACTTGAACGTGACCGGTGGCTGCGTGTTCAAACAAAAGCGGTAGTAGGAAGGGAAGGGGGACAGATAGAGGGTTGTTGCTAAATGATAGACGAATAGGCGGCCGATACCAGCCATATGACATTCTCACCCAATTTAAATACCTGGCATCCCCAGCTATTCTTTTAGGTAGGCTGGCCTACAAAGGAAAAATACAATTATGTACTTAGTTATAAAAGTATTTTAAAAATCCTGTTCATGATTTAGCCTACTCTACTGCAAGTACATTGTAGGTAGGCTTACTGTTAGGCTATGTAATATATTTTTTACAAACTTTTCTATGATTGTTTGAAATATTTGTCAGATATATTCAGGATGTGCAGACTTGAATTAGGAGTTTTATTACATTAATTATTATGTTAGAAAAAAGATGATGTGGGATACTAAAGGCTGTTAATATTTTACTTTTTTCTATGTAATCTACCGGTGCAGAAATGTTACATTCTGTTTGCGAGTGAACAGAAAATTGAGCATTTGTGACTTATTGTTAGAAAAGCATGGCTAAAGATTATCAACGTGGAAAATCCAAAATTCACATTCCAAAACTGACTGAATGATGAAGACTTTAGCCAATGGGTTCTTAAATTTCCTCTTGTAGAATAATGTGTAATTTCTCATGGAAATGCTAATTTAGAGAGGTTTTTCAATCAACAAGTACTTAGTGCATCTTTCCAAATAACTAAGAGTCTCTTACTATCAACAAAACTACATATTTATATTAATTTATCACTTGAGTTTTCGGAAATGGAAAGGAACTATAGTAATCTCAGATGAAGTAAATGTATAAGTAAGACCGTGAAGGAACTTATGATATCATCATAAAAGAAACCTGTACTACCTAGTGTATCGAAAATGGGCATTGTTTATGGGTCAAGAAATTTATCATGCCCAGTTATAAGATAATCAAGCTCTAGTTGAAAAAATAAAAACTTCAGGATGGCATATGGACAATTGAAAACGTACAGGTTGTTCCAGAATTAGTTGCATAGAAAACAACCCCTCAGTTATTTACATCCTTGAACAATGAAACTAGGTTTTTGTAGAAATACCTGTGAGGCTGAGGAGGGACCAGTAATCTTAATGCCTTAAACTAAAATTTGTGAACATCATGAGTTAATGCCTACATTTATTTCTCTACTTTCACATCTCTGCAATACTGGCGTGAGTCCTATTCCGGAGATCTAGTATTCACCTACCTGATGAAGTGAGAAATTGTAAAAATTGCCGAGATTTTAATCTCTTCCCGCGTTTTAGTAGTGAGCATAAAATACATCGGGTGCCATGGGAGACCTATCGATTGCTTGAAGGTGACTAAGATGTTATATGCGGAGCAGTGTGCCATTACCAGACGCGTTTCGACCTGAAATGGATTTTATTTTTAGGCTTAAATTGTAAACGTTTTGCTTAGTAGGCTGATGTTCGGTGAACGGAAGTTCCTGAATTATCTTATAACGAAAAGTAATTATCAGGACGCAATGCTCTAATCACTTCCTGCATCCATTAACTGGATATCGCATTCGCAAACGACCGTGATAAGTTCACAGATGTCCATCGACGACGTCAGCAGCAATAATATGAACATAATTCACTCTCCGGGAAGTAAAACTGGATCAAAAGAACGTCCTCCTTTCAAGCTCTGTTTTTCGCTCTCCACCGAGCTAGGAAAATCGAAGGCATCTCCACGAGGTACGAATCGCATTTATCTCGATCCGGATGGAATGTACAAGGGAAAGATTCATTGCCTGAAGTGTATAAATACTTGACTGCTATATTTACTCGTTCACCATACTAGGCCATGAAAATTTCATCGCAGCAACTGAACAAATTATCTACAACTGTCCCTAATTTCTAAGGTTCTTGAATGTCACAACATGATATACTCTGCGCGCTATACTTGTCTTAATATTTAATGTCACCTGGACTTACCTTGTGTACGTAGCTTAATTATATATCTGTAATGAAAAGTGAACCATCTTCATGCCTTCAATACCGTATTATTCTTATTCATGTTTCAGATTGTACCCTGGCTGCTAAATGTTACAATGACCATTCGCGAAAGCTTAACCCTGAAATTAGCGAGGAAACGCTCATGGAAATAATCAGAGAGAGAAGTGACGGGCCAAAACAAAAATATGATCGCCCTGTTTGTGAGAGTCACGAAGTGGGATGGTATAACGAGCCATTGGTGGACATGTGCTCCGTGTCCTTCCCAAGGAAATGTTCAGAAATTACCAAATTTCAGATTAATTTTGGAAGGAAGTAGTTACATTTAAGAGTACTCATTTTTTTCTCAAAGTGGCACGTCATGACCATGCCATGACCCTAAAACACTACCGACTCCCGACAAGCTTATTCCTGCCCATTCCGCGTAATCTTTGGAATGTGATTGGCAGAAGTCGTGGAAGTAGTTTGGGCAGTACGTTGCTAAGCAACGTATACACATGGCGGCGAAGTAAACGTTTGTAGAGTTGGGAGATGCAGGAGAAGGCAGAGTTCTCGAGGAAAATGAAGGCCATAACGGGAGAGGGCTTGTTAATAGTTGTGATTTGAACAAAATATTAACCGAGTGCTCTTAAGGATGTGTACCAAAGGTTTCAAAGTGGTGATAGACCTTGATGTTCATGCTGTCACTTGCCCTGGAGTGTGGCTGTGCCCTAATGGGAAAGTGTGTCTGAAGATAAATATCCTCGGATTTTCCTCGAAAACGAAATTTCTGCCCCCCTTATTTCCGCTTTTGGTTCACGAACAGTTTGTATTCGAAAAGGTAACTTTTATTTTGTGAGGTTAGAGCGGTCATGTTGTCACTCACATCTATGTTGACCTTGGCAACTTCTTGCTTTTAGCTAATATCAGCATGTCGTCAGCTCGTGGATTTGCAGAAATATTTGGAAGAACAAATGGTGCTTATGAAATTAATTCAAAAAAGTGGATCTAATCGCTGCGAAGAAGTCGTTTTGGCCAAATTCGAAATAGCCCTTATTGACTTGCTGTACCCTTCAACTTCACGGAGAGGCGTTTTGACTGGAGTAGATATTGACCTATTAATGGAGCCATCATGCCATTTTCCAGTAAATAACATAGTTTTGTCTGGAATGAATGAATGAGTGAGCGATAGCTTATGTTTAATGGATGAAATTGTTTTTTTCTTCAGGGTATCATTGCTCCTAAAGTGGAACTTTCCACAAAAACAACTGTTGAAGAAGTAAATATCAATACAACGAAAAATAAGAAAGGTTTTATAAACCCGAAAACTTTGAGATCCAAGGTAAGTGATTTAAAATCCCATTATCGAAAACTTCGTTGGGATCGCCCTTATGTAATGGTTTCGCTGTGAATGTGTCACTGGAACCTATCATTTCAGTCAATGTGATGTTTATTTTGAGGAAAATAGTCCACGTTAAGTGTGAACGTTCTGGTAATCAACCACTATACAGTGCGTCTCATGTAACAATTCGAACAGGTCAGCTCAAAACTTCGAACCCAAAAGAGGTAACTAGCAAATTTATGATTTTTCTTCATTGATACTTTATTTAATTTGTTGCAGTGTGAATTAGTTGGATCAGATATTTGATCAAGTCTATGTTCACTAATTATCAAATAATATCTGACGAAAAATCAAGTGAGAAAGTAGGGGTAGGGTAGAACCAAGGCGGGAAAGCAATAACAAATTGATAACTAAAGTGGTAAAATAAAGGGAGAAGGCAGGTAGGCCCGTGGAGGATTAAAGATATAAGGAACATTGGGTAGAGGATTGAGTAGAAGGACGCTTAAGTCCGAGTCAGGGTAGCGTGCAAGAATTCTTGTTTCTTCAATTCTTGTTTAAACAATGGAAAATGAGGTAAAAAATATCTGGTAAATGTGAGCGAGAGGGTTACATCGTTCAAAATTTTTTTTCACCCCCTTAAAATCAACGTTTTTCGACAAAATTTTCACGGAACAACCTGCTGGCTTGACAGTATATTTTCGCTAAACAATATTTAATGAAAGTGATAAACTCACGTTTTTCCAGTGTTTCAAACCCAAGAGGTGACTCTTCGCCGAGCCGCCATATTGAAAAACAAACGTGTTTCCCGGCGAGGTCACCAGGTGGCGAGTCGGACGATGAGTTTCGTTTCTGCTCTAGAGACGTGTTCTCAGCAATCCCCCCCTCCCGCTGACCAACCGACCCGCGGCCGTTTGAATCTCGCTGAAACGATGACATCTCGCTGGGATGGTGACACCGCGTAAAACCGCTAACGCATGAATGTTGCGGAAGCGATGTCTTCTCGCTGGGACGATGACACCACGTAAAGGGTTAATCACACGTCGTATAAAGGGTTAAGCCCCCCTGACCAGCAACTCTGCCCCACTACGCCCCCGCCCACCTGCCCCGCTCTGCCCCCTTGCTCCCCCTGACCCGAAACTCTGCCCCACTACGACCCTACCCCCTGACCCCCACCCTGCCCCGCTCTGCCCCCCTGACCCTACCCTGCCCACCTGCCCCGCTCTGCCCCCCTGACCCGAAACTCTGCCCCACTACGACCCTACCCCCTGACCCCCACCCTGCCCCGCTCTGCCCCCCTGACCCGAAACTCTGCCCCACTACGACCCTACCCCCTGACCCCCACCCTGCCCCGCTCTGCCCCCCTGACCCTACCCTGCCCCTGCCCCCATGACCCGCCCCTGCCCCCATGACCCGCAACTCTGCCCTACCACACCCCGCCCCCCTGCCCCGCACTGCCCCTCTGACCCGCCCCTGCCCGGCACTGCCCCTCTGACTCGCCCCTGCCCCGCTAAGCCCCCTGACCCACCCCAAAATCCACTTTTGGCTATGATCGGTTTTCTCAACAACCAAGAAAGGGTTTCCAAACAATCCGCCCCCCGCTGAGCCCGGCCACCCCGCCCGCGGCCCGCCGCCCCCCTCGCCCCGCCCCCCCACGCCCCGGGCGCCGCGCCCGGGGCGTGGGGGGGCGGGGCGAGGGGGGCGGCGGGCCGCGGGCGGGGTGGCCGGGCTCAGCGGGGGGCGGATTGTTTGGAAACCCTTTCTTGGTTGTTGAGAAAACCGATCATACCTAAAATCAGAACATCACTTTCAAGGTATGATCACACGTCTCGTTACAGGTGTGGGTGAAAATGGTGTGGGTATAATAAGAATCGGCGAAAGCTCTCTTAGCAGTAACACACTTTTTTCGTTTTCGCTAACCAAGTTCCTGAAAAAGGATGCACAATTACAGCAGGAAATCGAGATAAAAGGGTAAAATAGTACGTCATTAAAGCACAATTACAGTATAAAATCGAGATGAAAAGGTCAAAAGGTACGTAATTATGACGCCTTACCCTTGTACTGGGAGAAAGTGAACGTACATCTCAGCACAACCCTCCCCCGGTGACTGGGGTTTACCCTCAGACACCGCCACCTGTGCCTCGCGTCGAACTGGAGGTAATTACCACAACGAGGGCATTACTGCCCATCGCATGGTAATAAACACCCATACTCTTCGAGGAAATGCAAAGCAGCGCAGGGGGGGTTCAATGCACCACCGGCAGCAAGAACACCGTAGGAACTAGTTCCATAAGGCATGTCGTCCGCATGATTGCAAAGATAGACGAGCAATGATTCAATTCAAACGGGAACAAGTTGAGGCGCGAAAAGTGTCGGGCACTCAGTAGGTACTGCGCAGGTGGAAGGAGGAATATAGCGAAGAGGTGAAGTGTTGACGATTCCCTCTAGCGGAAGTCTCGGGAAAAGCCCAAGATGGCGTCGAAAACATCGATTTTGAGGTGAAATTTGGTGAAATTGTAAGACTTATATCTACGGAAATAATGCTTGACCAGCAGTGAAATTTGTTTTACAATGTACTGTCATCCTTCCTCTAGGTTCCGCAGTTGGAATGAAGTCGGTTTCTTTCATCGTTTTCGCGTGATAAAATTTTGAACGATGTAACCCTCTCGCTCACATTTACCAAATATCTAACTAATGAAACACGGTGGAATAAAGAGCATTGAAATCGAATAGGGAATCTCTACCAAAGAGGAGTAATGGGTATTAAATGTGAAGGTGAAAATTCTCTCAGTTTAAAAAGAAGGGAAAATTATCTTGATCATGAGCAAAAATAGAAAGGTTTATTCAAGACCTATTCAAGTCCTGGAAAGAATGTGTTGAAAAAGTGTAAGTATATATACCCTCAAAGTTTAGAAATTTCAACTTCAAACACCATAATTGTAAGTAATTTATTTTTGTGAAAGTAACCATATTTTTGGGTATGAAGATGTCACTACTAATGAAAACTAACTATCAAATCTCAATATGCAAGTTATATGCCCCTGGGGGGATGGAAAGGGTGGCGGGGGGCTCTTCTGGCACCAAAAAAAGTGACAAATTCTATACAATTTAGTGGTTGTGCAGCCCTTTCTGTCTTCGCCTTTTCCTTTGCCTGGTGGCTGTTAGTGGTTGCAGAGCGTTGTTGAGAGACACCCTGTACACTCACAACAATGCTGCATTGCATCATGATCTCCTAACCATCCACCTCTACGCTACAGCAGTGCCTCTGCTCTGCTCTGCTTACCCCCGCAGAGACAAGCCAGACTAGTTTCATGCCTGAGGTCCTGGCACATACTTATACTTCTTCGCCACAGTTGCGCATGTTCGCATCACTGATTCCTGGCTTTGTGCTCTGGATTTGTGCATCTTTTTATTCAGTCAAATGAATGTGTCCTTCCAAGTTTTTTCTTCGTGATGTAAACTATTGCGTGATTTTTATTGATGGTAACAAGGATTTTGATGAAGTTTTCCCTTAACAAAGAAAGATATTCTCTTTCGCTGTCTGGAATTTTGGTGGGTAATTGGCTTAGTGTCCCAAGTAACAAGGAGCCAGATTGTTTCATTTGTAGTCTGACAAGTTGTAATCAAGCTAGATGTTATTCGGGATAAAGCATCTATTCCATCATTAACACAAGCAGAATAATATCACTAATTACACGCTATCCTGATGAATATATTAACATAAATGAAGTTCTAAACAGTGAAACAACAGTTCAAAAACAAAAGATAATCAATCGATATATTTTACAGCGCAGATCATAGTTTTCTGTACATGAGCCTACTTTTCTGCATTTACTTGTCCCTAGGACAAAAAGATTCCTGATATGGACACCAGTATCAAGCAAGGTTCAAGAATTGGTCACATTGGGTCAGTAGTTTTACCTCTAACAAAACAATTGATTAAAAGGGCTGAATGTACTTGAATGTGGCTTTGACTTGACTAGTTCCCTTTTTTAGTCATATGATTTAAATGCTTCCCCTTTGTCATTTTCTAATGGCATCCAACACTTTGATGATGCTGAAGCAGGCGTTGAGGACAAAGCCGAGGGTAGTTCTGCTATGGATGAGGTATTCACCAAACCCAGATATAGAACACTTAAGCCCAAACTAGACTTACCTGAAACTGTTATTACTCTAAGATAAATGGTATGCAAGAGAGATGCAGCACATATAACAACTGTGCTCCATGCAGCTTTAAAAACAGGAATTATATCTTCTGAGCAATCTGCTACAAACAAAATTCTAAGATCATATATTAAAACTAATATATGATCTAAACTAACTAACTAAACTACCAAGAAATTCATCGAAAGAGTGACATTCATACTTACAGTCTATGTGGTAATGTAATATAGGGTCAGGACAGTCTTCCATTGCTTATGGTCCTTGTCATGTCTTTGAGGTCATTGGTAGGTCTAGATACTAACAAAGAAAATTCCAGGCTACAGGTCATTCATCCATCAAGACGAATACATTCGTCTTACTGCTAGAAAATGTTCTTCTCATCATGATTACATTGTCAAACTGCTGTGATAAAGTGAACTAAATAAGATTCTTCGTGCTCAAGAAGATGAGTCGGAGAATCTTCATTATTCCATTTGAAATAATATTGTTCCCAAGCTGAATGTTGAGGCCAATGATTCTTTGGGAAAGCACTGATGTTTCTATTGCCGTACCAGCAGTTGTAAGGATGGTATCAAACAAAGAGCTCATTGACTTTCACTTCCTGACAACACTGCCACAAATGTCCTTCACCGTCTATCCGCGTCACATGTTCACAGTAGAATAGAAAGTCTCCTTGAGAATGCGGTGGTGATGGTAGGTATGGAATCATAAGATCAACTTCACTTTTTAGGTAAGCTCTGCCTAAGTTTCAATCAAAATCCCAATTGGGAGTGATATGTATTAGTTATGCTGGTCTTACTTACTTATAGTTCAACATTTGGTTGGTAGGGTAGGGTTGGTGGAGGAGCCTTTGGTATAGCCACCTCAGTTGGTGGGTTTTGGGTTGCTTGGTCAGGATCTGCACAACTGCTAAATTGTACTGAATTTGTTACTTTTTCTGGTGCCAGAGGAGGCATCCCTGCACCGCCTGACATCTCCTTACCCAAAAATATGGTCACTTTAACAAAAATAAATTACTTACAATTTTGGTGTTTTTAGTTGAAATTTCTGAGCTTTGTAAGCATAATTATGGTTCTTCACCACATTCTTTCCAGTGGCATATAACTGGCATACTGAAGCTTGAATGTCTGTTTTCATTGTAATTGACATCTCCTTATCCAATGATATGGTCACTCCACAAAACTAAATTGATTACAATTTTGGTGCTTTTAGTCAAAATTTAAAAACATTTGAGGCAAAAATTTTTACAGAAGATATTATCCAATTATGAAAATAATTTATTTTTGTAATTTCCACGTGACTGGGCTACTTTTGTCAGATATAACATTTCAATCTGAGAAAGAAGTGGTGAAACGAGGCACCCTAGTAGATTAAGTGAGCAAGGTTTGTCGATAACCTAACATCAGGTAGCCGGCCAGTTCAGGTTACAGGCACTGCAGGATGTGTTACCAGTTCATAGCAAAAAGTAAGATGCAGATCAGTCATAATTAGAGCGCGGGAAAAAAGTCTTCAATTTTGCAACAAAAGTCGCCTAAAAAGTCACCAATATTTTTGAAAAAAGTCTCTCAAAAGTCTGAGTTATTTCCGTGAGATTAAACCCCGTAAATACTATAGATACTAACATTCAAGTTGCATGAGACAATATAGTTGCTTGTTTGCTTGTTAGTAGTGCATGCTTGGTGATCTTCACCCCCTGCCACACACCCTCACAGTGGCTTGCAGGGTATCGTGTAGATGTAGATGAGAAAGTTGCTGAATTTAACTGAATTGTTGGAGAAAAGAGCCTAGAGATGCTAGTCCATGAATTAGGGGATTTTACTTGGAAAAAGTAGAGTTAGTTCTGGAAATTGATTTATTCTATTCTTTTTGGTTCGTTGAATCCGAATTTCTAACTTCCCACCATAAATTCGCAACCCCCCCATATTTTGAAAATAACACTTAAAAAATAGCTGTTTTAGTTTTTAAATCGTTTAGTTTTGATTTTGGGAAAAACTAATCAGATAATCGGAAAGTAGACAATATAAGCAACAAAAAAGGTGTTGTAACATTTTGACGTAGGACGAACAGGGCGCCCTGAAACATGCGCCTTGGCATCGCGGGGCTGTATGCTCCAAGTTATGCAACCCCACTTAACCACTCACGTCGTTTATATTCGCTCTCCCGTCTCCCCATGGTTCATTTTCTTCGAAACTCACCCTCCCATGAAATAGAGGCACCCTCATTGTGCCTCTATTTCAATATGTGGAAGTTTCTAGCACCCTACCTCTTACTAAAAAGGCATTAGATGACAAAGAGTGTGGAAGTACACTCCATTGTAAAACCTAGGAAACAGGGCGTTGTTTCAGTCAAATTTAAAGGGGAACATTTTATAATATACAATACAAAACAAGTTTTACATAGGATAAATGATGTTATAAGGCAGTTGAAACATGATTTAATGGTTCAAAACATAGTTTCTGCTCAAGAAAAACCGAAAATGAGAAAAAAGTACTTATTTGTTGTCCATTGTACAGGTCCTGTACCCCTATTTTCAGGGAAGCTGAGGACCTTTTTCTCTTGTTTTTCACGATAATTTTGAAATCTTCTTCTCCGCTTGATCGCAGCCGAGGGTCCTGGTTCATCTACGTCATGCTTGCCTCACTACAATGTAGGCTCATTTAATGATCATCTGCACACAATGTGACGTGTTTGCCTCGTCGGAAATTCTAGATGATCTTTCATATAATTGTATCATTTTTCCACTAATCTCCTAAACAAAAGCGGAATGCTAGCATACAGTGTAGCGCTGTTGGCTTGTCAGCAGACCACCCGGGTTCAAATAAGCTGGTTCATAATTAGATCAATGCATTCTTTCAGATCAATCTATCCCTTTGTGAAGTCCTTGGACACCCTCAGCAAAAAAAACTCGAAGTGCGAGGTGGCCCAGGGAAAGGAACAATATGTGAATTTGACATGCAAATGGATAAGTACGGGGTGAGCTCTACACTCACCTATCCAAACCAACCTTCGGGTTGAAGCACTGAGTGAGTGTGGTTATTTCATGAACGGTGGAGCAATAGAAAGAATTCATTGCAGTTTCCGGAGCTATTATTAAAATTTCGCATTAACAATTGTTAGGAGCTTACACTTTACAGTACATCTCTGCTCCGGTTAGAACCGCATGAAAAACACAGATGCGTTAGATTTTTCATATCACAGATAAGTTAGTTTTTTACTTTGTAGCATTTTAGATAAAGGTGGGTATTTTATCGAAGAGAATGTGTACCATTGGTTAAATAAGCCCAAGAGGACATCCTGACAGGGGGCCTAGGTGAAGAAGCTTAGTAAGGCTTAGTGTAGAGTTTACTGGAGTGTTGTTTTAAAATCTTGCCCAACCTTTAGGCAGGGAAAGAGGATAAGAAGAGACATCTGAATTAGGGTGAGGGGGATGGAAGAAAGACAAATGAAGAATTTCTGGTCATTGTAAGGAAGGAGTGGAAGTTTATGAATAAAATAAGGAGAAGGCTTCAGCGCTTGGCCAGGTGAATTGGGTTAAAGTTAGATTGAAGGCTGTGGTAGAATGACCCATAGAAGGAAGAAAAAAGAATGAGCAGAAAGGAAGACAACTTATGCAGTGGCAAGCATTGCTTAGAGGAGAGTTTTTAGCTGAAGGAAATTTGGAAGAGGCTGAGTAGGTACATTCTCTGTCATCTCCTGATAAAGAAATCCGCATAATATTTTGGGTGATTTGATTCTCAAAGCCATTGTTAATGGCTGAATTCTGGTAGAGTAAATTCTCTGTCATTTCATGATAGTGAATTTTACTTTTGATTTAGGATAATGAAAATCATTGTAAACGGCAGAGTGCTGGGCAAGTGTCAGAGACTTAAGACATATTAAATGTCACATTCTGTGTTGATGAGGGTAGAAATAGTGATGGAATGGTACAGAAGTGCCAAAAAAATGGAAGTGGTCCCTAAAAGCAAAATTTGACGTATAGTGCTTCACCTTCAGTTAAATTATTTATAGCAAGTCATTACTTGAGTGGTATAGTATTTTTTTTCTAAATTAAGTGTGCAGCGTTAATTAAATTGCTGGTCATTATTGATATAGCTGCTTACTGGGTCGTAAAATTGAAGATGAGTTTTTATATGAATTTGCATGAATTAATGTATTTGTGTGGTTCTGTGCTTTCATGAGCTTACTACCAGGCTATTCACTGTTTTATAGTAAAGAAGAGAGATTTTTCATGTGAACCAATGCTTTTTTGGACCAATAATTCTAACAGACCTGCCGTATTGTTCCCACCTCAACATCCCACTTTGATACCACACCATCCCCCGCCCTATTTTTTTCTTCTCTCACTCTTCCCTAACTTTCAAATTTTAAATTGCCTGTAGATATGGTTGGTATTTGCATTTCATTCTTGAAAACTGTGAACATGACTTGTGCGGTTCCTAAATATATCTAACATAATATATCCTACTTCATAACTTCCCTGTATTTCCCTGCATCTCCATTGCCTGTGTGTGTCTTTTAAAACAAGTGTTGTTGGTTACTTAGTCATTTCTCTATCAGTTTTTCACTATTTTCTCCCCCATTCAGTCCTCGTACTTAGCCCATATTCCTTAATCTCATTTCTACTTCTTGCATTGATAACATTCACATCCCAATCCTCCATAGTAATTTATTCAACCTGACATTGCTGCTTTTAGAGCTGCTAAATTTAGTTAATACCTTGATTTCAAGTATGGTTGAATGGTGCAATAACAACCAAATGTCTATTAATACCAGTGAAACTGTATGTCTGGATTTCAACTACAAGACTGGTACACATGTATATAATCTTCTTCTAAAATTAGATCATGAACCTCTTGAATCATGAAATTTTTAAGTTTTCTAATTTCAGATAGCCTTAAATAGGCACCTCATATCGAGGTCATCATGAGTTGGGTTAGCACAGGTATATTTATGCTCAGAAGGCTCATACCTCTTCTATTTCTTGCTACCCTTAAGCTTTTTTATTGCTAATGTCCATGCTTACATTTCTTATGGCATTATGTTCTGGGGAGATTCAAACTTTGTAAAAAAACTATTTTCCCTTCAAAAGCAAGTTAAATCTGTGGTACAGATCGCTGTAAGGACCCCAGGCAAACCTCTTTTTTGTTCCATAAAAATACTTGCTATTCCTTCCTTATTTATTTTAAATTGTGCTTCTTTTGTCAAAGAACATCCACATTCTTTTTCAAGAAGTGAAGGGCGGTATGACCATCACACCTGCACCGAATTGATGTTCACCAAAGCAGACATAATATGTCTTTAGCCCTGAAAGGTCCTCATCACACTCGATCCATCATTTTCAATAAATTACCCCATCATACTGAAACTTGTGATTTATCAGGTGGAGGCATAATATTGAAAAATCATATATCTATCTAATAGAGTCCAGGTCAATTTTAATAAGCCAAAAAAAAATCCTCTTTAATTTTATGTACAAATCTTAGAATGGCATGTCCTACCAGAGGGTAATGCCATGCTGAACATGTTGAAATATTTACCACTGATAACTTGCTTCTGTTTTGTTGGTAATGGTCATAAAATTCACTTTCTTCCCCTTTATGACATGCATTCACCAAACTTCCCTGTATTTCTATTTGGCACTACAATTGCCTATTCCTCTCCGCTGTAAATATTTGCATAGTCGTTCCTTGCACACCTCTGTCTCTTCTTGCATAATATTGTATGTATGTTTCTGATGTTCATATTTTGTTCAATTGTTCTAACCTCCTTGGCCTTAGCATTGTCATAATATTCCCCATCTATATTTTAACCATTGTGATCTTCATTACTTCTTTTCCACTACTATAGTCTGCCGTCATGCAAGGATTTTGTTTGATAATGGCCATGAAGACCTTGCATTCCAAACTACTGGGTGTGTAGGCTGCTCAAGTTAACTGTAGCTTAGTCCTGTGGTGACCAAGATATTAGTTTCTCAAATTCTATCCCATATGTTTTCATGGGATAAGTTATTTGGGTGGATAAATTTAATACCCATATTTTTTATGTGACTCCATCACTTGGATGGCCTCACAATGGAGATAAATTGCTTTTCTGCAACAATTTCATTGAGGAATAGATATTGTGTGGACTACCTATTATCTATAGATATAGAGCAATAGCTCTTAATCTCAGACCTATCAGGCATGGGTGGCCCTATCAGGATTATCCTTGTCCCTACTGGTAACATTTATTTATTAATTCATAATTCTTGACATTCTGTAGACCACACAGAAGCAACTGGAGCCATGTGTGAAATCTAAACTGGCTCAACAAGGCCATTGCAATGTATTTTATCATGGCCATCGTACATGCCACTGTTGCTTAAAGAAGAATGGTCATCCTCCTTTTGTGGCTGGTAAAAAGGATGACAGTGGTATTTCAAGATCATCAGATATTAAGACAATGCCCCAGTTACCTAGTAAGTTGGTTGTTTGTTGTCTGATTCTTAAAAATTATCAGATGATAATTGAATCTCATACAAAGAGTTTCCTTGAAATTTTTTTATTAGTTGATCAATATTTCACTGGACGGTTCTTATTCAAAGCATCCTGGCAATTGTTTCTTATGAAGCAAATAAAAAAAATATTTGGTCGACATTTTGATATCTCCTGATGGTTGTGTGCATTGATTTTCATGACTGTGTATTGGATAGCATTGCCATGTCACAGATGGGGTGGAAAAAAGTTGATATGCCGACATTTCACGGATGAAGAGTGGCACAAGAGGCAAGTGTCTAAGGAGCGGGAAAAAACCTCCAGTTCTAGGACTGTTTGTCATTTGCCAAGGCCTGTATCTTCTGGAGATTTTAAAAATGGTAATGTTTTGAATTGGTGGCCTGCGTAGCTTTTCTTTTGCTCCAATTAAACAATAATGGAGTGAAGATATTTAGTAATTTACAATTCTTTTTCTACTTGTATTATGCTGAATTTGTGTTAAAAATGTTGAATAACTTTAATAAGAGTTATGAGGAAAGTTCTTATTGTTACTTATTTTAGCTGTGTACCTGACACACTGTTATTTTATCTCTCAGACAACTGCATGTGCATCATTTCACATAGAAGTGGCAATTGTGCAGTCTGTAATTTATATAAGAAATATTTTCCCCTGAATGATATGGAAGGAAAATACTCTCCTGTATCTGTTAGTCCCTCTGGTAAGAATAATTTGGTTTTTATCTTGACCATTCAAAAATGCTGATCTGATTAAAGCCAAGTAAACATAATTGTGTTGAATAAATTTTGGTTTTTTGAGAACTATAAGTTCATTGCAAGTGAGTTGTTTCTTGTCACATGATAAAAAGTGACATATTGTGGGATGGAATAGCCCCTGCTATTGCTTTTTTATCCAGTAATTGTGATTTCAATGGCATGCACTTCGCGTCGTGCCCTTATCACTCGCCTTGGTGATTTATTGAGTGGAACACCATTAGGTTTTCTTTGATGTCACCTAATGTAGCACTTACTACAGTCTTGTTCTATAAAACACCAAATCAGCTCTTGATACCTATGTAAATTTGATTGCAACTAGATTGAGTTCTTAGGACTTTTTTCTTTGTGTGATTTTTGTGTGACATTTGCTGATAATTCATTACCGAAGGTACTCATGCTTATAAATACGTGAAGTTTGAGTAGAATAAATAAGAATTGTCATTGTGTAACTTACAGATAATGTAATCAACTGTAGACCCATGTCAATGGATGAACAAAGCTATTCAGATGATTCATCAGTGGCACTGCACTGCACAAAGTGTGAACAATCTCAGCCAGAGAAAACTAGACAGCATTTCACCGACTATACATCTAGCAGCAGGTAATAATTTTTTTGAATCTGATGTTACCTTCCACCTCAGTTGCCAACATATTGGTCTGGTTGGTAGGTGAATATAAATCTCACCTGCTACCAAGGCTAACAGCTGGAAAAATTGTTCATTAAGATTGGCTGGGGACAGTGTCTTTTCTAGTAACATTATTGGTAAAATCTGACTCCACCTATATTCAGGTCACTATAGACTCCCTGCTCCAGAGCATAATATCCACACACAGAAATACCATATCACCCTCTTGCATGTGATGCAATCGATAAAATGTATTTGAGTAGGGATGGTTGGATCGGATCCAAAGATCTGCAGATGTTTCATTTCACTTGGATCTGAAATCAGATCCTAAGACAGTGTAAAATTGGATCTGGATCGTAGATTTTAAATTTTTGCAGCTTAATCATTGAATGATTGAATAATGTGAATGGAATGTAGGTATGGTAAATATTGCCAATGAGAGGTTGTGGAACTCAAGTCATGAAATTGTATGAAAATTTTCTTGAAAACTAGAAGCAAAATAAAGAAATATGACCCTTTTCCCTCATTACCCCAGTGTAGCGAGAATAAAACCTTAGAATGTCACACGGGTAGCCTATATTCACCGGGATCAGGTGGCCATGGAGAGCTAGTGTATTGCATGAAGTTTGATCTGTATCGCAGTTTAATTTTCTCTTACAATCATTGCAGCAGAAATTTTATTGACTTGAATTTCCAACCCTTACTTCTGAATACTCATTTATACTTTTATTGCTTAAATTAGATTTACAATTATGTACCACTAAAAAATTAGTGATGGTCGGGTCGGATCCAAAGATACACGGATCTTTCATTTCATTCGCTACAGAAATCAGATTCAAAGACAGTATAAATTTGGATCTGGAATGGAGATTTTTTAATTTCCCGGCTTAGTGATGCCGCGAATGGAAATGCACGCGAAATACATGCTAGCTGCGATTCGTGATGCCGATATACTTCATACGGTCAGAAAATAATTGTAAACTGACCTTCTAAATTGTCATAATGCCAATTTTCACCAAGCTTACCACTGGATGGAGGAGAGTAATAGCATTGTGACACCAACTGTTCCCTGGTGTCCTCAAGAGCGTTTGCTAGTCTGATAGATAACTCATGCTATCTCTAAAGGCTACATATTCTCTTAAAGACAGTAAAATATGTGCCTGAAATATTGGCATTTGATCCTGAAATGCTCCAGGAAAAAGTGGCTCCTTATATTGGCATCCAATATCGTGGTCTATATCGTGTTGAAGGAATCAATAGCCTTGTAGTATCATCATTAAAACATCCATGGAGGGTATTTTCAATTAGTACCCCTTGAAAACAACCATAACAATGTTTATAACACCATTGCACATCAGCATATTAGCCTTGATGGTGTATTCCTGGTTGCTGGTGGGTAGAAGTGGACTAGGCTTGAAACTTTTGCAATTCCACTAACAGTGTAAAAATGATTTATTCACAAATCACAATATGTTTCGCTACACTATCATCATCAGGTGGTGAATACGCATATTAGCCAAGTTCTCCCTTCTTATATATTACACTTGGAGGGGAGGGGTAGGTAGGAGGGAGGAAGGAGCTTGGTGACATAGGTTGGAGAGGAGGGTTGGGAGGGGTTAGTGGGAGGCCCTGGTGATGTGGGAGGCATGTGCTGTTCTTCCCGTGGCTGAAGGGTGTTGGGGAAGGATTAAGACAAGGAATATGTGGGGAATGTGGGTCATTGTTTTAGGGTTTAGCTGCGGGATGTCTAGGAGAGGAGAGTGAATGGGGAAAAAATGGTCGTTGGTAATTATCACCCGTCTTCGAATACAGGTCAGGATCTCCAATTGTTCCAGGACATCCAACCTTTTTCCTTTTGCCTCTTGGTGCTGCAACTTGGGCTGGAAAGTTGATGTGTCCTTCTACGAGGAGATGGGAACAAACTGGAAATCCCCTTTCCTATTCATGAAGTCCCGTCAGTGTTCGGCGGCCTAGATGTGGATGCTCCACAATCGTCACATTCTAGACTGTATACTCTGCTTTGATCTTCTTTTTTTGGTCGGCACTTTCGCTTTGGAGGCCAAGTTTTTTAGATTCGGACCGTTGTAGAATGCCACGTTGATCTACAGGTCCTTGAGGGTGTTGGCAATATGGTGGGAAGGGTTGCCAATATATTTCAGCCATCTCCATCGGTGATGCTCTAAGGGCGGCACACTGTAAATTTGTGCCATCTCCGGCTTCTTCCTCCTCCTTTCTATCAAGCAGTCAATCATCTTCTCTGGGTATCCATTGGCTACCGCTATTGTTTTTATTGTTTTAATTTCACGTTTGAAATCATCCTTGGCTAAGGGAGTTTTTAGAGCTCTATTCACCATGCTGTGGAATGCCGCGAGTTTATGGCTGTGTGTGTGCCATGAAGTGGCATGGATTACCTGGTCTGTACGTGTCGGTTTCCGGAAGATGGGGCAATTGTGTTCTCTGTTTTTGATGGAGATGGTGAGATCCAAAAAATTTGAGTTTTCCATTGTTCTCCAATTCCAAGGTGAAATTAATATTATTGTGTAAGATATATATATAAGAAGGGAGAACTTGGCTAATATGTGTATTCACTACCTGATAATGCTACAGTGTAACGGTACATGTTGTGATTTGTGAATAAATAATTTTTACATTTTTAGTGGAATTGCAAAGTGAATAAATTCAAGCCTAACATGGAGTTCCACAAAGTATCGGCCTCAACAACCAACTACAGAAGTAGACTACACTGCACCATTGAAAAATTGATTTTACTTTTGGCATCGCGTAAGTTCTAATAATTCTAAATCAGGATACTTTGAAGAACCTCATGATACTTTTTGTAGCTCGATGTTACGATTGACTGTTTTCCTGCCTGGAGATAAAAGATGGAAAATAGGGACTTCCATTTTGTTCTCTATATATGGTAAATATTACGTTTTAATCATACAACTTAAAAGTAATTGAAAGAAGAATTAATTACATACTGAAAAATATATAATATAATTGAACTCCTTGTGTTTTGTTGAGCATATGTTTTTTAAGGAAATTCTACCATCCATATTAATGGATATCTTGGTTTCAAGATAAATATCATACTAATGTTTGATAATCTATACCCGGAAAGTTTTGTTCTGATATAAATTTAATTTTGTTCAATTATTATTTTGATTGAGTTTATATTAAGTTTGTTTCCCAATATTGTTACCATATAATAATATTTTCCATCCTTCTTTTTATATCTGGGCCTTGGACCGGCAACGCTTAAGTAAAATATATTTTTTTAATGTTTTATGTATAATTTACATGTTTTATTTTAGGATAGTAAATGCACTTAATGTGGTTTGCCGGGGGAACACTCAATATCGGTCATAACTCATAAAATAACGGTATTTCCAGAAGCACATTTTTGTACTGCAAATGGTTTATCCATTAAATCTGTTAATATTGATGTTAGAGTTTCATTAAAAATTTGTAAATTCCTAGGAAAACACAAGGAATCCATTTCAAAGTCAACATTTTGAGAGTAAGCAACAAATTAACATGTAGTAAAACCTATAAAGAAACAATGAGTTGCTCAGAACTCATGCCGCTGGGTAAGTTGTAAAGCCTCCAAGGATTAAGCTTATCTTTCCCCCTATTCCAAGATAATGGCGAGGTTTCCACTGGGTTGAGTTGCAGAAGGTAAGAGCTGTGTGTGAGAGTATACCTGCTGGAACTTCCTTGATGGATGCCATATGAAAATGGTCTACAGAGAGGAATGAATAGTCTCTTGGTTCTCAGATCATAAGACATGTATGGGTGCAAATTCAACTGTCTTGAAAGGGTTAATAACACAATGGCATTAAGTACAAAAAGTTATATAAACACTGGGAGATAAAAATCTTTATATTAGTAAATACAAAAAATAAAAATGATACCATGATGCAATGAAGACATTATTTGTACAGAGATAAAGTGATTTTTGCAAGACTGGAGGAAAGGTTGGCTCTTATGGCTTGTTTTTGCAAATTAAATATTTTGATGCTATGTATTGCCTCTGCTCAAAACATTGCACCATAAGACTGAATGGAAATTAATTCGGTAAACGCATTTTAGAAAATCTAATCTGGTAGTTTCCCTCGAGAAACGAAATTGAACTACTAATGTGCTCAGTTTGGTCTGAATGGTCTATGTGAGATGGATTTTAAGGATTGATCAACATTGATACCTAGGTTTGTAACATTTTCAGAAAAAGAATTATCTGAGTTATGTACTTAAACCACTAGGCTGAATTTTTTATTGAAATTTAAGCCGATGGTTTTATGAACATTTAGTGCTAATATGTTTGTTTGAATCCTTGTTTCAGGATACACATTGCAATGCTTATTTTATCTTGTAGTCCCTTTGGACTTGTGGCTATAAAGAGCAGGCTAGTATGATCAGAAAAAAGGACTGTTATGGTTTCATATAGGCAGTATTGTAGACCATTGATGTATAGCAAGGAAAGAATAGGTTCAAAAATGGATCTTTCCAGTACACCACATTTTACTGTCTTCAAATTAGAGTGATAGATTTGATTGCAGTTGAGAGAGGAATAGAAATATGTTGTTTTCACAAGTTGGGTTCATTCAGAAAGGTATGAGATGAACCAATTTTAGGCAGTGCCCCTAATTCCTTATAGATGCAGTTTATCGAGAAGATTTTCATGATTAATTGTGTCAAATACTGTAGAGAGGTCTAAGTAGATGCCAGTAGCAAGATTTATATTGTTTAATGAACTAATAACACTATTTAGAAACTCGTATACTGCTAATGAGGTGGATTTATTTTTTTGTCCTAATTGTTGAGGGCTGATGGTGAGGTTGGAAGCCGAAAATTCAAGATGTTTTTTGATCTCTTCAGATATTTTGCAAAATTTGAAAGTAGGCTGATATGTCTGTAATTTATGTTGGCATCAGTATTATCTCCCTTTTTGAATAGTTGTTTTACTTTGCTTGTCTTTAAAGATTGTGGAAATATGTCTATCTGCAATGAGATATTATATAAATATACCACAAATTTAACTATGAATGGCAAATATTCTTTAACAATTTTCTCAGGGATGTCATTATAGTGACATGAAGTTTTGTTATCAAGAGATTCAGCTATTTCCAGATTCTCCTGAGGAGTAGTTGGATGTAAGTCAAAGGAACTTGAGTGATTAGCCGATGGTAGGGGAATTGTGTTACTTTCAAATTTCTTTTTGTAGGAGGGTTTGCTGTGAGTGTAATTCTCCCAGGTGCTACAATGAAGTAATTGTTCAGAATATTTGCTATTTAAAGAGGGTTAGATTCTAGGTAGCCAACATTTAATAAATTTATATTCGTAGGTTTCTGTCATTTGGTTCTATTACTCTGTGTTTTTAATTTCTCAAGTTGTTTTGGTGATGTTAGAGGACTTGGCAATTAGAGTGACATGATAACTAGTTTTTGAATTGCTTTGAGTGTATATTGAGTGTTTTATAGGCTTTCATTTCATTATCCTGCTTGATTTGGTCAAATTGGTCAAAGAATTCTCTCTTTTATCTACAGGCTTATTTTTTTATATCATGGGTTATCCATTGATAATGCTTCTTATTTTGATAACTTTGCATTTGGATATCTTTTCAGTACGATGAATATTAAAGGAATGTTTTGCAAATTGTTATTTTACCTGGTAATGCTGTATTTGAGGTGGCAGATGTACTCAAAATGGTCAGAGTTAAACGGTTTTCTAGACTAGGATTCAAACTACTGACCTTGCAGCCCACTCCCCCTGAAGATAGATCTTTCGAATGAGAATACATATAAGCTGATGAAGGTAAAAAATTAGAAGTCATTAGAATAGATCCTAATGATCTATTTTCTTGGTTAATTTGCGTTCCACATCCATATTAAAAGTCACATCCTTGATGGATATTAAGGGGCCTGGGTTTTTATAGATCATACATAAAGATGTTTTTTCAGGTTGGGAACTCTGGGTAGCATAGTAGTCTAGTAAGTTTAAAGTTTTGTGGTTCAATTCACAGTCCTGGGGACCTTTTTCCTCAGGAATGGGCTGACCCCTCAAATATCATTGATCACAGGAAAAAAAATAACTATCAGTCCTTTTGAAGCATTAGCAAGTGTGGTCTGTGGTTTGATTCCTGATCCAAGAATTCTTTTTCCTCTGGAAATTTTCATTCTAGGAGATGTGCATAACAGCAACATGAAACCTCATTGGTCACTTATCCCCCTTGGCGATAATTTATAGGATCTGTCCTAAGTAGTGGATTCCTTGGAGCACAGTTCTACCTTATGTGTGTCATCCGTTGATGGACCTTAATTATAGGTGAACGAGACCTAGCTCCTATAGATCCTCCTAAAAATCACCTTCGGGACTGTAATCCTGGGTAGCATGGTAGTCTTCTCATTGGCCCTGCAAGCCAAATGTTTTAATTCCCTTTTTAATTTTCAACATGCTTGCTGTGTTTGATGGCAGCATAAGACCCTAATGCATCTTATAAGGTTACTTTTGATAGAAAATATATCTATAACTATTTTTTTTACCATAAGTCCTAAAACAAATTCCTAAATATTTTAACTGTATTATCAAGAAGTGTAAAAAAAATTTAAAATTTGCCTTAAAACATTTCTTGTAGATAGATTGGCTATACATAGTAGAAATATATGAATATATACAAGATGGTGATTCTTGTAACAGATTTAAGCACTGAAATAAATTATATCTCTTTTTCCATTATTTGTAGTGTAATTCTTAAGATATTGGTGATGAGTCACGGGGTATTTAAATTCCTCTCAAAGATATTTTCAAATTTTATAACGTCGTGTACCAAAAATTTTGTAAATACAGATGCTGATGACCAAGGTTAGAGTTTGTTTTCTTCATCTGCTGATCCTATTTTTGTGATCAGTGGCTACTCAAACAAAATGGAAAATATCATTGAACCCATTATTTTATTATTTGAACAATGTTGCATTTGAGACTAAGTTTAGCCTGTGGTAATTCTGCCTAAGAAGGGTACGGGTCAGTATTGTGGCTAGACTTTCACCTGCAAATACCTCTCTACTTAAAATATTCTAAGAATAAAGCGACAACTGTGGTGTAACCTTATTGTAGTTAGAATTCCAGCTTCTCTTTTAAAGAGTATGCTGCCTGAGTATTGCTGAAATGAAGTTGGTATGTGTTGCACAACAATTTTGATTCTATTGGGGTCTATTATAATTTGGATTTGTTATGTTCTGTGTATATTTGTAACATGACATATACAAAAAATCAGGATATTATAACTTTTGCAAAAGAATACTGCACTACCCTACCAACACAAAAACGTTAGAATTACGCTAGTATAACATTCAAACAAACGCAGTTTGAAACACGTTAAAATATCCAACCATCTGGGTGTTTGATTTACGTTTAGAGCAAACCGTTTGGGGATAACGTAAAAATAACGACAATATAAAATGTGAATGTAACTCCCCACACTGCACAAAGGGAATTATTTAATATTCTATGTCACGTGCTTAGTTCTCTTATCGCATATCATTCTGCTCATCATATATCTAGTTAGACCAGCAGGATCTATGTCAAATAATTAACAGCAAACTAAGGACATATTTCTTTGCAGAATAAGCACTGAAAAAGTTGAGGAACTAGCCGACCTCCGATCGGATAGAGCATATCATGTAATTTGATTCGGCATAATTTGGCACACATCAACTATACACCGACTTAGACCGTGCTAAATTCATGCACATCTGCCGCTTATTGATGTCACACAGCGAACTCACAACTTCAATAACACATTTATGCGAGTTAAGACGATTGTAAACAAAAACAATTGTTTGTTAATAAAATAAATTTCATTTATTGACACTATTTCCATTTTCAATCATTGCATTCACTTGACTTTGTAACACATAGGATTCCAATACTGAGGCATAATCTCCAGAACAGCCAGTGTGATAATCACCAATATCAAACTACATGACATGTGAATAAAAGGTAGCGATCAAGTTTGATTTTTCCATAACATTTAATTTTAAATGGTTGATCAGGGTGTACAACAACCAGCTGTTTTTTAAAAAAACAACGCTCTTCTAAAAATTGAAACTATATTTTTCCAACAGGTGGTTCGTTCAAATATCATCGAAGGTCAATCACTGCACTGTCAAAACACACACAAAACATTTCCATGTTTATCAAGTAGTTGAATGAAAATCTGAATTGTCATTGGTTCACTGCTATACTGCTTGCCCAATTTGTTTATGACTTAATGTGCCTGAAAAATGATAAATACTCAATTCCTGTGGCAGCAATTCAAAAAGTCAGCATGGAAGGCAGATGAAAACAATGACATTCGTAAATAATCTTCAACGCAATCACTTATCATAACAATCATTTAGGTACTCACCATAACTTAATTGTCAATTAGAATTTAAAAGTAAGCTTCTATAATCACAAATTACAAGAAAACGTAAATATTAGAGGAAATAGTTATTTCTTATGTTTCTGGCTTATCAACATGACTGCCAGTTTGAATTTCGAGATGGTCGAAGTCGATCTTGTTTACAAGACATCGATTGTAGTCATGGCCTCCTTTAATACTAGCATAATAATAATCCTTTAATACTAATATAATAATTTTACTTAAGGAGGCCATGGCAAAGCATCTGCGATGTGTCGATGGTTCCCAAAGGTGACCGAAGTTTGATGGAAAGCTGCGACGCTCGGACCCGGCCCCCTCCTCTACTCGACAGAGGTTCGCGGCGAACGTTATTTTAGCATTTTTCTCAAGCCACTTGATTCGGCTGTAGAAATAAGCCGTTAGGGTGGTTAGGAAATCTAACGAAAGTGGCGTGCACTAACCAAAAAACGTTATACTGACGTTTTTCTAACATTAGTGTGTTGGTGGGGTAGGGGCTTGAATTAAAAATAAGTGCTACAAGTACCTATTAAAAAATTTACACTTTTCTTTTGATTAGGCTTACCAGTGAACTTTCAAGACGAGTAAGACGTGCCACTAATAGGGCTGACTATCCATTTCTTCAGACAGACAAAGGCCTGTGTAGATGTTGTGCGCATGATGCTATCTAGCTAGGAAAGCTATTGTTGTCATGTGGACTTTAGAAAAATGTGATTTTACACTTTATGAAAATAATAATTATACATATGGATGGACATGTAAAAGTAGCACTTATATAGGAAGCATGATTTGATATTTACTACTGCACAAAGCAAAATGACCCAGAAGAAATAGTTCTGTAATTTATTCTATCAGCTATTTTCTGGATTTTTTTGTGGAGTGGATGGTATTGCATCTTACCTGGTACTCGTAGACCTTTCAATATTGAAATTGGGGAAAGTATGTTGCTTTGACTTCATTGCTGTAGCTGAATCATATACATATAAATCATATCATAAGTGTCACGATCTTAATTATCACCCTTATTTATATATGTTTATATTGTGATTCGATTGTGGTAGTCATTGTGGGTTTCTGAATAGGATTCAAATGTTTTACTGTAGTTAATTACATTACAGCATATCTTTGATGACTCAGTGAATGAAGTTGTCTTTATTTATAATAGGAAATCCCTAAGGAATTAATACCATTGTGAGGAAAGAGTTATCTTGTCATAAATAGCAAGTGCCTATGAAAACAAAGTCTTTTCCTTAAAATTCCCTAGAAATGTCGCATCTGTCATAAGCATATAAGTACATCTGAGGGTTTCCACTTCATTGTAAATGAATCAAATTCATTAAATGTTTACCGATAGGCCTCTTGTACTTTCAATCTCTTTTATAGTTTCTGTTGTGTTATTGTTCATAAGTTTTCCATTATTTTGTTGAATAGTTGCTGGATTAAAAAAAATTTTTGGTGTTTCTGGGTGTAGTGGGTGATATTGTTTTTTGCCTTTCTCCAAAACAGAACTCTCTTTCTCTTTGGCATTCCCTGAGTTACATGATGTTTCATTCTATCCTTAATTTTCTCACATTCATTATTTGACCTTGTGTCTCAGTCCTGATTCCTTTTTTCTTTCTTACATTTTGCGCCTGTACCCTCTTGAAAATCATCATTCCCAGCTTTCACATGGTATTGTCGCAAAATTTAAATCTTAGTTCTGTGTTTTAAGACATGTTTTAATGGTATTTGAGGTTACTGTTTTGAAAAATGTTTAAAATTTTCATTTTTCTTTTTTCTTGCTGGAATAAATTTCCATCTTCTTTAGTATCATCTCAGCTATGTATCAAGTTGTGTAATGATACATCCCTAATGATGTGTGGTGATACATAATCATGTTTTCCGAGTATCATTTCAGTTTGTGTACAATGGCAAAAAATGAGTGGTGATTGACTGAATAGAATACTAATTAATGAACTAAGTTTGCTAACTAAAGTGAATATTGGTAGTGCAATTTTAATAATTAATTATGGAATTGTCAGTTATGTGCAAGTCCTGTTAAATAGGCTCCAATTGTGTTTCAAAATACATCATAAAACTTCTTACTAATGTGGCAACTATCACTGCTCTGTTCAAACCATGCATGTTGCCCAAAAGATTTTGCTACTTATTTCCGTTATGAGATTACTTATTCATTGTACTAAGTGGGTGAAAATTTTTCTTAATTTGGGTTATGTGAATTCATGAGCTTGAGTTCAGTTCAAGAGTTGAGGTTCAGTTAAATTGTTCCTACCTCTAATCTTGGTGGTCCACATCTTTGAACTTTTATTTCATTAACTGTATTAGACATCATTGGGCTTCTTTGCTGCATCTCTGAGTGTTGTGGGTGATATTGCTTTTTTGCCATTCCCTGGAACAGAACTCTCTTTCTCTTTGGCATTCCCTGAGTTGGATGATGCTTCATTAGATGATTTCTTTTCTCACTTTCATTAGGTTCCCTTGTGTCTCAGTCCTGATTCTTTTTTTTTCTTTCTTTCCTTTCCAGCCTGTACCCCCTTGTAAAGTTCCTAAAAATTATCATTCCCTGCTGTGTATATCCCATTACAATTTGTCGTATGCCATGGGCACGAAACATTTTTTTTATACCCTGTTAATCGTTATGCTTACCTTCTCCAAATTATTACAAGTAATTGTTAAGAAAATACATTTGTGTAATTATGTAGTTTTTGTGATTTTTCACTGATAATTTTTTTGATCCTTTGAACCTGTGTGAAGTGTAAGAGTTGATGTTTGGGGAAATAATGTAATAATTATTTTATTGGGTTTAATGAAGTATAATTTGAAACCCCAGGTAAAAATATTCGGTCTGCAACTAAACTGGAACAGGTCTGTGTTGTGTATGAACATAGCACGCAGGACCAGTGAATTAATAAATAATAAGCGGGCAATACTTAATAACTTGAGTCATTGCAATCCATTTCTATTCTTGTGCAATCACTAACAACTGACTGTTTATTTACATATCCATAGCTACATTACAGTCTGGAACCAGGGTGGAGCATGAGGTGTGTAGGTGGTCTGAAACTTGGAAGAAATTGAAACATAGCTCCACACCAGTATGGTCTTTTACTGGTCTAGACAGCAATTGGTCTGTAACTGGTCTGAAACCAGGTTGTGCAGCCTTGTCTGTAACTGGTTTGTACCGCTTGAGTTGCTGCTCTGGGATTGGGTTGGATTTAGAGGGTTTTATCTTTTCTGTAACTGGTCTGTTCTCTGAGGATCTATTAGGTCTGGAACTAATCTGTTCTAGTGACTAATTGGTTTGTAATAAGTACTTAACCTGAGACTTGGGATAACTTGTTGACCAGTCAATCTCAATAATCTGGCTGGTTCAGCTCTGCTAGTATGGAAAAGGAAACAGCCTAAACAGATTAATCTGAGAAGCAAGCAGCAGACTGCTTTCCCAGGTAGGATCGAAAAGTTCTTAGGAAGGAAAGGAAGGGTAATGAAAACGTACGTGGAAGCTTGGAAGCATTAACGGAACGCTAAAGAGATAAGTACGAATACTAATGAAATTCTTTACTAATAATAATGCACTAGGCAATAAAAATATTATTAATAATGCAGAATAGCGAAGTAAATATGATATAATTTTCAAATATGCACTAGAAAGTGAATCGAAGATAATTCGGGAAACAATTATTAAATCTTAATAAACATTTATAAATTCGCTACGGTAAAATTTCACAACTACGGTTATTTATTTTAGCAAAGGACATTGATTTCACAATTCTGATTAGATTTTGAAATACACTCGTTCCCTGTATAAATCCAAATAACATTCATTATGAAAGTTACCCTACAAGAAGAGGGTGAATAATTTAAATTCTTTTGCATCTATTTACCCCTACATTTATTATCAGTCATTAAGTATACATTTCCAAGAGGAATCGATGTTTATCTTGCATCCACTGGTGACACAGTTACTCGGAAATACTTTCTTTGAGGTTTTATCTTCTTGTGTGTGTTTAAATGTAGCTCCTTGTATGTAGATGTAGCTCCTCTACAAAAAGGCATCTGAAAGCAGCATGATCAGAAGAATTAAATATTGCAATAACAACTTATCTTTCAATTTATTATTAAAAGTAGGAATGAACTATTAATAGTTAATTTCAATTAATTTACAGCCACTCCTCTCAATATGATTCAATGACCTACCATCAGGACATGACACTAAAAGCATAGATAGATAGATAGATAGATTGTAATAGAGGTGGAGTTCCTCACAACGGAGGCCCTGAGGCACTTAGACCCATTGGTCCATTGTGCTAACCACCCTTTTGAAGAAGTCACCCATAAAGGCCGATCGCCCTGCTAAAGGCCAACAAGTCCCCGATGGGGATTTCCCTTACCTCCCTGGGTTCCAAAAATGGGGAACCCAGGTACCTGTTTCGAGTCCTCGTCACCGCAGGGCACTCGCATAACATGTGGGATGTGGTTTCATCCTCTTCTTCGCACCACCTACATCTGGGGGAATCTACGATTCCCAGGAGGTGCAGGTGCCTCATCACCTGGTAGTGCCCCGTGAGGAGTCCCACTACCGTTCGTAGTTGACCCCTGTTTAGTGACAGGAGTCTTTTGGCAAGCCCAGGCCTAGGCTCTTCAATGTGTAGTTTGGCCTGTCTAAGGCCTGGTGCAGCTCGCCAGATCTCAGAATGTCGGGTTAGCCCCCACATTCTAATTTCTGCCATCCCTACCGACGAGGCAATAGGTATGATTGGCTCTGGACCAATCGGATCTCGGCTGGAACCGGCCCTTGCCAGCTCATCAGCCATCTCATTTCCAGATATGCCTGCATGACCAGGCACCCAGAAAAGTTCCACCTTGCCGCATCTGCCTATATCATTGAGTGCCTCACGACACTCCTGCAGCAGCTGTGATTTACACCATGGTGATGTCAGCGCCTTTAAAGCTGCCTGACTATCCGTGCATATGTGTATCGGTCTGTTAAACATCCCGATTTCCTTAATAGCATACGCGCAGGTCAGAAGTGCATATACCTCTGCCTGGAACACCGTAGCATATTTTCCCAAAGGGATTGAGAGCTTCCTTGGTGTGCTACAATTGTAGACCCCTGCTCCCGCTCTTCCTTCTTTCCTAGAGCCGTCCGTATACCATACCTCGGCCCCAGAATGAAGTTCTTTCCCCTTTCCTCTAGCCCACTGTTCCCTATCCGGGAAGTGGGTTTTGAAGTAGGGGGGTGTTTGGTTGAACCTGGCTATCATTCCATCACTGCCCATCCCGAGAATGGGACTCGACTTCATGAGCTCTGTCCAAACTTGTCTGTGACCATAGGAACTTCCTTTGTCATACCACTGTCCCATACATTTGAGACGATAAGCCGCTGTCTTTGCCTGCACCTCAGCTTCCACATGGAGTGGAGCGAGGTTCAGCAGCGTTTCCAGCGCCAGAGTTGGGGTTGTTCTCATAGCCCCTGAAATGCCCATACAGGCCAATCTTTGAAGGTGGTTCAGTTTGTTCCCAGCAGTTTTGAGCCGGACTCTCTTCCACCAAACTATAGAGCAGTACAAGAAACTAGGTTTAATGACTGCCGTATAAATCCATCTAATGGCTTTTGGCTGAAGTCCCCATGTTTTACCAAGGGTCCTCCTGCACATCCATAAGGAGGCACAAGCTTTCTTTGCCTTGGTCTCCAAATGCTCTCCCCAGTTAAGCTTGGAGTCCAGAATAACCCCAAGATACTTGACCGATGGTGAGGGATATAAAACCTTTCCCTGCAAAGAGGGAGGTCTAAAGCCCTCCATTTTCCTTCTATTGGTAAACAATACAAGCTTAGTTTTCTCCGGATTTACAGTCAGCCCTGTTTCTGCACACCACCCCATTGCCTTATCCAGGGCTTTCTGCATGAGTCCAGAGACAGTATCAAGGTACTTTCCAGTGATGATTATAGCCACATCATCTGCGTACCCTTGAGTGTATGCTCCAGTCCTATTCAATTCTAAAATAAGACTGTCGACTACCATATTCCAGAGGAGTGGAGATAACACTCCTCCCTGAGGGCAGCCTCGAGTCACAGCTACCTTCATTGAACTGTCTCTCAATACTACTTTTACAGTTCTTTGTTCCAACATGTATCTAATCCAGCTCACAATGTGAGCATGGATACCATGTCTTCCTGCAGCAATGCATATTTGATCGAAGGACGTGTTATTAAATGCTCCCTCGACATCAAGAAATGCCCCCAGTCCGTACATTCCGTGTTCCAGCACTCCCTCAATCCTGCTAACAAGATTGTGGAGCGCTGTCTCCACGGATTTTCCCTTCTGGTAGGCATGTTGATACAGGTGCAGGGGGTGATCCCTTAATGGCCCATCCCTTATGTATCTATCCACTATCTTTTCTAGTGTCTTCAGTAGAAAAGACATCAGACTGATTCCTCGAAAGGAGTCTGCTCTTGTGTAGTCAGTCTTACCTGGTTTAGGTATGAAAACCACCTTGGTGACCCTCCAGGCTTTCGGAACATATCCATAAGCCAGGCAGGAGCGAAATATTCTTACCATTGGAAGGAGGAGCAGATCCTGCCCTTCCTGAAGGAGTGCAGGAAATACCCCATCCTCCCCAGCAGCCTTAAAGGGGCTAAAACTCATGATTGCCCATTTTGTAACTGTGTACGTCACGATGCTGGAGGAAAGTCTCCATTCCGTCCGAGCCGGACGGATGGGATTCCTCCCATGATGCATCTCCCTCGACTCCCTGGAGCCTGGAAAGTGGGTCTCCAGCATTAGCTTTAGTGCTTCCTTGTCGGAAGACGTGAAGTCTCCCGAGGGAAGCAGCAGAGAACCCACCCCCGCTTCTGAGTCTTTCGATAGGATCTTATGAAGTCTTGCCATCTGTGGAACAGTCTCTACGCTCTCACAGAAGCTCCTCCATGAGTCCCTTTTACAGCGCTTGATTGCTGCTTTGTACCTCCGTTGGGCAACCTTAAAGTTTTCCCAATCCCGAGGCATTCTTGTCCTCTTTGCTTTATTAAAGAGTTTCCTAGTCTCTCTGCGGAGACCGTCTAATTCTGCTCCCCACCAGGGTAATTTACACCCTTCCTTCCTGGTCCTTAGGGGGCAGCTGTCTTCGTAGGATGTGATGATGCTTCTCTGTAGATAATCAACAGCAGCATCTACCTCATCCACATTTCTAAACTTGCACTGAGGTGCCCCCTCTAGGGCAGCTCCCAGCCTTTCTCGATATAGTCCCCAATTGGTAGTTCTCGGGTTTCTATATGTTATTTCCCTGTAATTGGATTCTAAAAGAGTGAAGAGTATGTGTCTGTGGTCGGACAAAGTTATCTCCCCAGACACTCTCCACCCATCAATCCTGTGCAGCAGAGAACTGGTGCACAGTGTAATATCTATCACCTCCTGCCTAATGCTATTTGCAAAGGTAGGTTGTGATCCTTTATTGAGTATTTGTAACTCCGTAGACATAAGATACTCCAACAGTGCCTCTCCCCTTCCGTTGGTGCTCCCACTCCCCCACACAATGTGGTGTGAGTTAGCATCACAACCAATCAGAAGATCCCACTTGTTGGTCTTACAGTGACTCACCAGCCTCTCCATCTCATTTGATGGTGGAGGAGCCGGTGCATTGTATGGCAGGTAGGAGGAGCAGATGACCACCCTCTTCCTGTTCTCACCTTCCCCCAGGGTCAGCAGAACTGCTGTCTGATCCCTAGTGGTAAATTCCGATAGATGCAAAGCACTTATCCCATTCACATAGATACAAGATCTAGGCCTATCAACAGTGGTACAGTAATATATTTTTCCGCCTGTCATGCTCAGGCCCCTGACTCTTCCCTGGAAAGCCCAGGGTTCCTGAATCAGAGCTATTTTGACCATACCTTCAGAGAGTATCCTTTGCAGAACCCCTGAGGCAGCCTTACTGTGTTGTAGGTTGGCCTGAAGCACGGCTATGCCAGCCATGGTTCGGCCCCGCCCACATCTTCTTCCTCCCTTGTCTCCTTCTCTTCGAGGGGGTATGGAGCCTTCCCTTAGGCCACTACCCACAGGGGCTCCCGAGTCAGACTCTACCCCCATGGGGGAGACCAGGCTTGGTGCCTCCTTGAAGGTGGGCCCAGAGAGGTTGAAAAGGATATCGTCCTCCTCTCCCCACGAAGGGTATGAGGGGCAACTGGGATGTGTGGGTCTCCCAGAAGGAACCCCCACAGGCAAGGTTAAGGTAGTAGAGGGTGCGTCCCGACTAGGATCCCCATCGGGGCTCTCCACCGGTATCGCATCCCCCAAGGAAGAAGCGTCCCGACTGGGATCCCCATCGGGGCTCTCCACCGGTATCGCATCCACCAAGAAAGAAGGCAGACTACAAGAGTCCATGTGAAGAGTGCGCCTGTCAGCGCCCTCCATAGTTTTATTTGAGGGTTCCATGTTTGGTCCCACGAGTAGCTAGGGAAATATGGTGTCCGCCCATGCAGAGCCCCGCATGCATGGGTAAGGCTAAATAAAACCGGAGGTCGCCCAGTATCCGGAGTCTCTCTGTTAGTGACTTCTTACCCTCCGCCCCGCAGATGCGGTCACCCTTAGCACAGAGATGCACCATGGTGATGGGAGCTGTTTATTGACCGCCAGGTCTAGATCCGTCATGTTCAGCGATACCAGGGGCACCTCGAGGAGGATGTGGCTCTTCACCACGCATGACGGTCTTGGTGGTCCATAGGCATGTTCTGCCCTTGTCCCTCCCTGGAGTCACTGACCCCTTACCCCCACTAAAAGCATAAATGTGTATAAATATACAAAGCACACTTATGAAAGTTAACTGAACAAATGAACTCACACTTGTCTCTTTCTGCACTAACATTGCACTAGGATGCACGATGCTAACAATGCCATAAAAATCTCTTGTCCATAGTCCCGGAACCTTGAGAGAAGTACTAGTGACAATAGTCTCATCTACGAAAAAAAAAACTGAACTCTTGAGCAAAAAATTTCTAGAGACGTGTGTATATTTTCAGTGATGCCGTGAGCGAACATTCTCTGCTCAATAATATTAGATGAACACATATTATCAGTATTCAGTTCAAAACATACCTCCTACAATGAGGATTTTCACATCACAAAATCTATCTGTTCCTTTTGCTTCATTGTAGTTTTCCTTCTAATTTAATCCTGGAACGAAGGCCAAAAAACTTCCTTCACTTCACGGTCCACACATGGCGTAGAGCTGTTGAATATCTTCAATGTGGGTGCAGCTCACTTGCCTTTTATCAATTAGCTATTTTGACCACACATGAAATGGCTCTCTGCTCCTGCAGTATCAACCAAAATTTCACGAAATATGGACAACGAAAAGGAAACACTTTGGCGACAAGCCAAAATGCACTTTACACAATAATTCAAGATGGACGTCAGTCCAAGATGTACTGCATTCAGAGTCAAGTTAGAATCTTTATTCGAAATATGGTTGTTCAGTACTCAGAATTCTAATTTTTTTGACCATTTAATTTTTTAAATAAATATATGGGTCATTCCACCTCAATTCAACAAACGTTTGTCCCTTAGGGTCTCAGATTTTGATAAAAATTGGTGTATGGGAACAAAATCAACTCAAACTGAATATCCTCAAACAGTTTCGTGAAAAAAAATTTTTTGAGCGAATTATGCATGTTTTAATTTTTTCGCATTTTTAGCAAAAATCCGAGCCTTAAATCATATTATCACTTATATCTCCGCTTGTAATTGTCATACAGCAATGATTAATAGCTCGTTTTAAAGCTAAATCTTCATTAAATACAAATATATCAATAAAGAATTCTTTTCTTCTAAACCCTATTGTTGTTAATTACTAATGTTCAAAAAATTGTTAGTAAACTTTTCTCAAATACTCCATCTCAGAATCGGCCGAAACTTTTTTCCGTAATCTAAACATATCCAGCTAACAATTTCAAAAATAAAATTTAGTGGCAATTCATAAATGCGTTTTTTATAAATATTTAAACATTTACAATCTTCTCTCTCGCGGCCCGTCGGCTTCCCCCCTTGGAACACATGCAGCGGACACGCGATGCAAGCCTAAAAATTTCCTAATTGCTCAAGGTCGTGGCTATAAAAGATAAAAATATATTATAAACTATAAATGTTAACAACAATTGTTATTTGTTCTTTCACTTTTCGAGCTAAATATTGAGTTGATCCAAATTTCTCTTGAATTTTTGCCACACTCCAGCTTTTAGGCAGTGTAAACAGGACTAAAAATTTTTCACCGTAGGAATTAGCTTCAGCAAATTTTTCCTTGAGTTGACTTAGCATTTCACACCCTACTAACCATTATGGGCCGAAGGAAGTTTTTGCTTTTCCCCATACTTTCCCGATTGCTCTTCGATAAACAGAAGTAATTTTATGAATTTTTTCTTTAGATTTTTTTCTACTTCTCAATTTTTTTCTATTTACTGTTGATGTACCGATTTCGGATAAACAAGTAGATTTTTTATAGCACAGATTGACGAGGTGAATAAGGTGCACCATCGCCCTCTTCTTGTGAGTCACTGTCATTGTTGGAGTTGTTTGTAGGTAGGGATAATGAGCCTCCGCAAATTGCAAACCAGAAGGCCCCGGTTGTGACAGTACTGCTTCTGTTGCCACAAGCTCTCAGGAACGTCTTCTTGATGACTGATGGGAGACCTTGGTGTGTCACCTTTCGCGACTCCCTTATTCAGAAACACACTGCACTGACGACACAATTTTCTGCCCTCGACCTAAGACATCACTCTAGTGCTGAAATTTTTCGATTTGTAATATTTGGCAGTAATTGTATGTAAATTAGCACCACAGATAATGCAATGCAGTTTCAGTGGATTACAACACTGTTTTTGACGCTTTGTATAGAAAGCAATAAACGATTTTTCATTGTTAACGCACACGATTTCCACTTTGACACCACTTCTATCCCTGATGAGCTGCAGATCTCTTCGATACATTTAAAGACACTGTCTCGCGAACACTTTTCTCCTCTCACGATGGAGCAAATTTTGACACAATTTTGACAATTAGTTACAAAAACTATGTACGAGAAAAAAGAGAATGCAGACAGCTCTTGAATAAGGAGATGCACACACGGTGACAGACCAAAATAAACTGAGACTGCTTCGATGAATACATGCGGCTGACAACAAAAACATGTGCAGCTAGATGGTCTTCCTTCAAGCTTTAAGGCACATACCGCAATGGGCAGAATTGGCTACCAACTGTGTCATAAAAATAGGGTTCTGAAAGGAAGGGGTAAGGTTTTTCCCTCTTCCCGTAATCCGTAGGTGCCATTAAATATTTCTCTTTAGAGAGAGCTACGTTTACGGAAAACGTCTCAATGCACGAAAAGCCACAACTGCAGGCTCTCGACTCAAATTGAAAATGAAATATTTTTGCATGTATAAAAATTATTTTAACACTAAAATCGGAGTTTGCAGTAAATTTGTCTATAGAGATAAAAAGAGTGAGATAGAAAAAACGAAGAAATTTTTCTGCTAGAACAAATGACGCAAAAATTCCATTATTTTAATTTATTTTCATTTCATCTTATCAATAAATTATATTTGAAGATTCTGAAAAAGTGTTTTCATATTAATTGTCACAGATTTTTAGCTCAAATAAAAGTTAATCCGCCTCGAAACTTAAGTGGGGCTCAATGGTAAATTTCTCTGCAAACATCCATTCAACAAAACAAATAACAATTGTTGTTAACATTTGTAGTTTATAATATATTTTTATCTCATATAGCCACGACCTTGAGCAATTAGGAAATTTTTAGGTTTGCATTGCGTGTCCGCTGCATGTATTCCAAGGGCCGACGGGCCGTGCGAGAGAAGATTGTAAATGTTTAAATATTTATAAAAAACGCATTTATGAATTGCCACTAAATTTTATTTTTGAAATTGTTAGCTGGATATGTTTAGATTAGGGAAAAAAAAGTTTCGGCCGATTCTGAGATGGAGTATTTGAGAAAAGTTTACTAACAATTTTTTGAACATTAGTAATTAACAACAATAGGGTTTAGAAGAAAAGAATTCTTTATTGATATATTTGTATTTAATGAAGATTTAGCTTTAAAACGAGCTATTAATCATTGCTGTATGACAATTACAAGCGGAGATATAAGTGATAATATGATTTAAGGCTCGGATTTTTGCTAAAAATGCGAAAAAATTAAAACATGCATAATTCGCTCAAAAAATTTTTTTTCACGAAACTGTTTGAGGATATTCAGTTTGAGTTGATTTTGTTCCCATACACCAATTTTTATCAAAATCGGAGACCCTAAGGGACAAACGTTTGTTGAATTGAGGTGGAATGACCCATATTAGTACGTATTTTTTGTTTTATTTCCATAATTGTTTACTCGTACTATCATATGAATTTGTTTCAATCTATCAAATGCTTAAGAAGTAGGTGGTGGGAGGCTTATGTTTTGTAAACATCTGGTTTCATATTGTTGATGTCGGAAAACCAAGAAAAGTAAATAAACAAACTAGATGATATTTATCATTAAAATTCATGAATTATTTAAGCCAATAATGTAATGATCAATAAAAGTATGTCCATATTTCATTTTCTTGATGCTTTAACAGGAGTCAGTTTAAATTTCTACATGGAACTACAATATGTTATCAGAACTTAAGTCAAAAAAATCAGTAACAATCTTTGGCCAAGATAAATGCCGATTATGGCGACTAGCATGTAGATATGAACTATTATCAATATATTGACGCACAACGTCATAAGTGAAGAAACGGATAATAAGAATTAAGTAATTTGCTATTCAGCTAGCAAATACCAAATTTATGAGAATTTTAACTACTGCCCCAAGCCCTACTTGATATTTCAACCTTTATTTCATTACTTCAGCTATCATTTAGAAAATATTAATTTTTGTCTTGTGTTCATTTTTCTCAATCTTTACTAACTAGATGCTTTGAGATAAAGTACTTTAATATCCAAGAGTGTATTTATGACAACCTTATGTAATGCTATCCCAGTAAAGTAACCCTCTATAAGCCATAGTTATGGGTTGTGGGTACCCTTAAACCCATGTGCAATTCATCTTTGTGACAGCAAATATAAATTGCAGCCCTTCTAGAAAAAAACTAATATAAATTAAAAAGTGATTACTCCATAGCTCAGGATTCCTAATCCCATCAAGCATTAATGCCTAAAATATATTGTAATCAAAAAATAAATTTAAGAGCAATTGTAGATCACAGAATAAAATATCAGAGCTCTGTGTCATATCAGAATCCAGACCAATTAAAATCCGTAGAATATTTCAGCACAGTTACAGAATAGATCCAGACCAGGTGCAGACCATCGAATATTGCAGTACAGTTGCATACAATGGATCTAGATCAGTTACACTCTATCGAATATGACAGCACAGTTACAGGCCAGAATCCCAGGCCAGTTACAGACCATTTTCCTTTGACTCTCTGAAATCCAGTCCAGTCCTGTTACAGACCACTTACAGATCAAAATTTAGCCTTTCAGGCCAGATCCAGATTAGTTACAGATCAAACATTTTTACCTGGGACTAGTCAGTTAAATTTATTAAATTAAGATACATTACTTTGTAGTGTGTATTAGATATTGATATCATGTCTGCTAAATGCTTAGTGATGGTAGTAAAGCAAAGTGCTGTGCTGTGATAAGGGAAATAATATAAAGGTATTGGTTGTTAACTTCTGGTATTTTTGGCATGTGTGGATATTACATTTATTGTGGATAGCCTTTATCTCTCATAAAAATGCTATGGCTTAACGCTTTGAATGCAGATGACTCACACATGTTAGTAATGGTTGTGCCCTTTTCAGGGGCTTACCATGTGAGTCTCAAGTTGGTCATATTTCAAAATTCTTGTCGCAACTGGTAAGAAATTCTTCTTATGGCTTTCTCACTCAATTTATTAATGGGCCATGTAACTAGAACCATGTAAAAGGCATTAGGAAATGACTAGTGCCAATGAATTGTTAGATATTTACAATAAATTTCAAATTGTTAATTGATGTTTATTGTAAAGTATATTATATAATGGAGTATACTACAAGATATTAGATGGTGATAGATGAAACATATATCTGTGAGGTCTGATTAAACTGTACATTTTTCTTTTATGATGTGTCTTATGTCTCGACACTATTAGTGAAATTTGTTATAAATCCTACTTTTTTAAATGCCTTTTAAAAGTGGTGCTCTTAGTGTTAATATTTCATCTAACATAAAGACGTAGTTTTCTTAGTCCGATTGTCTTTTTTATATAACATATGTAGTTTGTATGTGATAATACCCATAATTCAAGTACAGGGTGTGGCAACATAACTTCCTTTTTTTATATGGATATATCCATAAAAAAAAGGAAGTTATGTTGCCGCACCCTGTATTATAATTAATTTTCTGCCAGTAAAGGCGTGTTTAGATAAAGATAGTAGGAGTAAGCCTGAATCACATGATCATATTTCATGGACAAGTTCAGGGGCTGAGACAATGATAAGTCAAATAAAAGCTGAAAAATGAAAATCCTAAATGTCATTTTTAGGGATAGTTCACATGATAGGGACTCCTGTCCCTTATTTCATCATTTGAGCAGGTCTTTTTTTCCTTCCTTGTAGACTTACATGAATCCAAAAGGCAGCCAATCAGAGCTCACTGCAGTAAATGTGGAATACAGAGACCAGTAATCGAATGTCTAGTGTAAGCAGCATATAACCCCAAAAGGTAGAGATTCAATGTCTCAAATGATTTGAGAAGGGACAACGAAAATGATCTTGTGAGTAGTGGAAATGATAACTCAAGCTATCATTTTTTCTGTCTCTAAAAACTACAGCTTAAATGCTCCCTGAACACCTGCGTAAAAATTGTCTTGTGATTCGGGCTTTAGATGAACAGATAATTTTTCCTACAACTGTTATCTTGCATATATATATCCTTGCATTATAATGTCCTACATTATTTCCTTACGCTTCCATCCTCTTATCATTCTATCAAAACTCAGCCCTTTCTACACCCTCTAACCTAACAATCTTTCCTCTATCATGTCCCTCAAAACATTCTTGCCTAGTGAGCATAAATATGTAGATTATGCAATTGAAGCCTAGGATTTTACTTACGTTTGGATGATGACACGCTCATATTTTCCGAAGTCTGGAAGGAAAATACATCATCTTGGATTCATGCAAACATGGTACTAATTCATAAAAATTCTTCTCATACATTTGACTAAATTTGTTTCTGGGTCTGAGTAGGAATCTGTTTTTTAGGTTTGGGCAGCAGGATAAAATTTAATCACAGTAAATGGGGTCAAAGAGGGAGCTCTGCATACACTGCTAATATTGTTGGTTAGTGGCTCAAGGGTGTTGTTACCCACTCTATCCTTTTTTTCTGCTCCTTACTGAATTTTGTTATGAGTGTGCTGTAAATTAAGCCTCCTATCAGTTGTTGTTCTAGATCTCCAATGAATTGAAAAATTCTGCTTACATAGTTAATTGACTAGAGTTCTTTCTAGATCTTCTGTAGCTTTTTTGGGTTTAGTATTTTTCATTAGTTAAATGTTAGCCACTTCAAATGATATCATATTTCATATTTGTATTGTGCTTGAGGATATATGATATGAACATTTTTTTACTGCTATCATGAATTTTTGATCATTGTTGATTCATAGAAACCTTATATAGGAATGCACAAAGTTACGAAAAACTATGGGATATTTAGGAGCACAATATTTGTTGAATAAAGAATTTATTTTTACCTCCTTAATGATCTCATTTGGTGTTTGGCCCATTGTGTTAATGTTTTCATTTTGAATTGATGTTGTACTGGTCTGAATTTTAACAGTGAATTATACACTTGATATTAATGTAAGGTTTGTGAAAGTGCGCAGTGCATTAAGAAGGTTGTTGTGGTACCTAGGTAATAGCTAATTGTATCTATAATCCTGGCAAAACTTAGATGTTTTATGGAGTTTAGGATGATTTGATCTCATGTTCCAAAACTTTTTAAGATGTATAATACTATTCCATTTTTAATAAAAATTTATTATATTTTCTGATTTAGTATTATTTCAAAAATGTTAGCATAAATTTCTCACTGATGAGAGCCATTAATACTACCTTAATACAGCAATATTGCTGTATTAAGGTAGTAGGTTGAGATCTTTAAAATGCTGCAATTGTCAAAAAATATGCAGATGATTGTTTTAAAATATGCTTAGATGAATACTAAATGATTACCATATGTTTTCAGTGAGAATAGTTTGCTTTAATTTTTCAGATTTTACAAAATTCTCATTCCTTGGCACACTTGTTGATAAAGGACACATCAGAGTGGCTATTAAATTAAAGGCGTGCTACTTATGAGTACATTTTTTTAGTTATTGGTCTGAAGTCCGCTGCTGCCATTATAAGTTGATTTACAGTAGAAACTCGAAATTATGAAGTGAGCAGGACTGGAAAAATCAACAATTCATAATATCAAATATCGTATGAACGAGTATCCTTCAACATCACGATGACCTCCTTAAATGTATACATTCCCACAGTGCACTTTCATGATTAACGATTTTAAAAGTAATGGATGTATCAATAAACTTGTATTCATGCCAACAGGGTTCATAAAGTTAAACACAACTAACTTGTTTCTTTTCTCCAATGAGTCGGAGATTAGGCAGTCAAGTGTCTTTGCAAAGTTATCGCTCAGTTTGGACTAGGCCTTTGAAGATTCATTAGCGCATATTTCTATATTACCTTAATCTTTACTGAAAAACTCATAATGTAAATGTTAACGGTGTATTTATATTTTTACGCAATGCATGCATGCACTGGGAAGTGTGCGATTTGCGCGATTATTTGCAACTAAATGCTGCTCCGGATGAAAAATTTAGAGGAATAAATTTCCACTGGAAGAAAATCATATGCTCCGCATCAGGTGTAATACATAAGATCTAAATTAAGCTAAACAGTGAAAATATTCTCTCACGGATGCTATGTTGATCATGTATTTCACATAAATAATCATACGCCCGTTAATTTCATGAAATAGTAACCGTAATTCTCCCCTCGAATTCTCCCCCTCTGAAAGAGAGCTTAAAAAGGAGGTCAGTTTAATGCTTACCTCCCTTCAAAAGTAGATTGTACAAGCCTTCAACGGTGAAGGCATGATAATTTCCTTTACTTTTCTTCAGCTGCTAACGGTGGTAGCATTATAAATCAATAAATTAAGTTTTTAACTATGCTCTGCGAAAGCTTTAATTGTTGCTCTATTCGAAAAAGGTCGCCTCCTATCTATTTACTAAATTGCAGGCATCATTTAAAGTTTCGATATGGCTAAAAATTGTGGAACATTTTTGTGTATTGTTCTTCCTCTGCTTCCGGTCAAGCAAGGGGTTTTCGTCTGAGCATTGCAGCTCCAGTTTCTGCCACAAAGATGGAATTGGAAGTCTTACCATCCTTTACCCGTCAGTGAGAGGATTACTCCATTCTCCCTTACGAAAACAGCTACGAGACCAATTGTCTTGGATCATACATCACTCAGGAGGTTGATCCAGCTGGGATTCAAGGCCAAGGGATGTGCGCAGGAAATAAATATCGAAAGAATCATATCCTTGTGCAGCGTAGTCATATATTATCTTCCTCCTTCTCTACCTCAACAGGCTACGCCACGCCTGCCGAGAGGGAGGACAAGACACTGGATAGTGGTTTTTTTTAATCATGAATCAAGATATGCCCGATAAATAATATTTTAACGTGTTAGATCCCACGCACAGATTCCTTGCAAAGGGGGGCACTTCTAGGGGCCCAAAGGTGGCTTGTGTGGCCTGCTGAGCCAGCAGGGGACACTGCACCCATTGAGTAGGTGGGAGGGAGGGGGCACACAAAGAGGCCTTATCCTGGCTGTGTACCAATTAACTCTCACACCTGAAGTTCTCCGGGGTGTATCGTCCGATAACGCAAGGGATGAAAGAGATGAAAGTGCCTCCGAGTGGACTAGGATTCTGATGAGGCTTTCTGATCCTCCCCAACGGCGTGAATTAAGGTTTCTTGTAGGATGGTTCTACTTATCATGTAGTCTTATGTGTATCTTTAACAAGGATTAGGCTAAAAAACCCTTTCAGATTTTTTATCACTCCACAGTAACGCAGCTGAGAAGCTCTATTTTAGGATATTTTTTCAATCGCTGGGTTGGAGCGATAGGCGAGAAAGGTACACTATTACACATAAATATATATGGGCAAATGAACGTTTTTTACCGTTGATTATGCTTGTGCCCAGAACATCGTTTAGAATGAATGTGAGACAAAGTGATTTTATCAACCAAGCAAACTCGTATTTTCTCTGATTTTCTCGGCTGTTGGTGATGGAAGAAGAGAAAAGCAATGCTTACTTATGAATAGGATACCTTTCCTCGAAGACTACATCGACACGCTCAATGAAGACGGTAAATGAAACCTGATTCTTTTGATGATAACTATGGTCAGCCGGAATAATTAGGCCGTGGAGTAAGGTTGGGTAATCAGTCTGAAATATGTAGGGAGAAAAAAGCTTCCATGTGTGATATGCATTACTGAATCTGAACATCATTGTATCTCTTCTGATGCCTGTCAAAACTTTTTTGAACCCAGGCACACAATAAACAATTTCTGTACTAGGAATATCCCTCATGGATTTACGTTTGGGGAAAACGGGTAGCAAAATATGCCAGGTATCATAAGAGGAAAATGCTGGTAGTAGCAATTAGTTTCTTGCAGGCGAGTGTATCTGTACTTGACTAATTTACATATTTTTTTCTCATTGTTTGAAACTCTGGACTTACGGCAACAAAGCCGAATGCATTTTTAGTCGTATTGGTGCCATATTTTATGTATACTTAGCCCATGATTCAAAGCTGTCGTTAGTATTTTAGCATTGAAAAATATATTATCGTCCAAGCAATTTACATTTCATGCATAATGTGCATGCCAATGATGATTGATTAAGAGCCTTACTCTTGCAAGGAGCATCTAAAAATCACTGCTATGATCCGTCATTCTTTGTAAAAATGAGTAATTGTTTCGTAGGGACCAAGACCATAGGTTTGTAGTTTCAAAACATTTTTTTCGTAATATCAAGTACCATTGCATGCATTTAGACACCCTTTTGGTGTGGTCAAAGATTTTGTTTCATAAAATGAAAATATTGTAATTTCGAGTTTATACTCTATTTTGTTTTAATTTAACCCATTTTCATCCATAAGCATACTGGTATGCGCATTAGAACTGGCCTTGATCACCGCAAGCGTACTGGTACGCATGATATATAGCGTTAGTTTTCAGTGGGTCCTGCTGCCCTCTGGTGGTGTTTTTGTTAACTTTGTTGCCCATTATCAGTGCCTGTTTGCAGCTGCCATCTTGACTGCTTTTTTGGCAAGTTTTTCCTTGCATAACCATAGACAGTAATTTTTCTATCTTGAACATAAAAGCCAGTGGTGTTTTAGGGTTGATTTAAATACCAGGGCGAGGATGCGAATGGGTTAATGCACTTCTTGTCATTTTATGTGTGACTCTAGTTGATATTCACTTATCATAAAATGGCATTAATTGACATCAACCAACTCAAATTTCTTCACCGGATAAAAACCTACCAAACCATGATGTGGACTCAAGGACATTTTATCTGCTATTTGCTGACTGATTGAAACAGCATTTTCCTCTAGGCATTTACCAGTTATTTGGCTAGCTGCTGCCACTTCTGGAAATGTGGGCAGGGAACTGAAAACTCAATAAAAAGATAGGATATTAGTTTCTGAGAATACACATCAGCGGTAAAGTGGAGGCTGGAAAACATCCATACTAGGACTATCCTTCATTGAAATTTGGATGGACCATTTTCTCTTTGTCCTAAAATTATTAATTAGGGGAGAAAGAAAAATCCTGCTGTTAGACCTCAAATTTAATCAGCCAAGGTTCTCTTTTGCAAAAAATCACCCTGTCTTTGATGTACAGGTGGTGGAAATGCATTAAATTGAACTATACATTTCATTGTTGATGAAAGCATAACGTAATGAGTAAGTTCTTATTAGCTAATTATCAAAGTCATAATTTTCCATCAAACCATTTTATTTGCACAATGCTCAAGCATTTAGGACGCTTGTGAATATAATAGTGTTTTGGAGAATCACAGCTGAATTTAATTATAATGGATAATTTCAACTATTCCAACCTTGACACTGTTGTATACTTACATATTTGATATAAAAAGTGAAGGTACAGGTATCATTCCCAATTTTTCAAATATATTTCTATTATAATAGATCACACTACTTAACTTACTGTTGATTTGGCCAAAGACCTGCATTATTCATTCAAGTATTTAATATATGTTGGTCATAATATCCTTAGTCTTCTTTCAAAATTTAGACCTCTCTCTAGTGATGAATCCTCTTTCCTCATTGAGAGAAAGATGAGTCTGTTTGAAGTAAGTATTTGTCCATTTCCATGTAATTTAAGTATGGGAGTATAGAATATATGGTAATTAAATTATTCCAGTGCTCAGTTTCCTTTTTTGAAAACTAAATAAATCTCAATGAAGTTAATTTTTAATGGTGTGTAAAACCGGTACATTCATCTCTGGATATAATTTCATTTTTTTCTGTAATTTTGACATTTCAGTGGTATTATCTGGAGCTCTTAACTTGAAAGAAAATACATATAAGATATAATTGATAAAAGGAGAGAAAAAATTTGAAGCCTTGACTGTGTTATCACAAATTGTAGTTGCTGGCTCAACTTTTGTTAGAGAGCAGTTGAAAGTCCTGGTGGCATTGAATATCTTTCAAAATCAACTGTCTATGCTCACCACACTTAAAATGCTGGATCCATGTCTAAATAATAGAAAATTGGAAGTTTGCATTTACCATAGGACCATAATTTACAATGTGTTTGCATCCAAGTTTGTATTTAAAATTATGAACGGGATAGTAGGAGAGGGTCAACAAGGACCATAGGTTGTGATCAGTTGGGCTCGAGGAAGCAGAGGGCACTCTGATCTTATTGCATAGATCAGAATAATGTTGAGTGTAATCAGGATGTTTTTGCTTTTTTTGTTGACTTAGAAATTGTGTTTTACTAGGTTGGCTGGCAAAAGTTAATGACTGTATAGCTAAAAAAGGATTAGATGGGAAGGATGGATGTGTATTCACTTTTTTTTTAAACAGAGAGGGCAGATAAAGATGGCTGATGGGAAATCTGAGTATGGAATTAGAGCACGGAGTTGCTCTTTATATTTACACTCTTCAGCATTTATATAGAGAGGAAAAGTGAGAGTGGCATAAGAGAGGCTTATTGCAGGGATGAAAGTGGAAGGAAAACTAAATATGTCAGATTTGCATATGATCAAGTGTTAGTTAGCATTCTGCCCTGGGTCTAAAGTTATGGTTAGTGCCATCTTTGGTAATCAGGTTGCTAACCTGGGAGGGAGGGGGATGTGCATGAATCGTTCAAGATTGATTCTGGTACAGAATAATCCTGAACTCAATCTAAAAACATTAGAGGGAGTCCTTAGTTACATACTAGAATCTATCTCGAACGAATCGAGCATACACCCCCCCTAGTGGTCCAAACATCATGGGTTTGAATTCTGCCTTGAGTATGAATGTTGTTCATTTCTAAAGATCATGCTTAGTATTGGGTTTTTCAAGACAGTGAAACATAAACTTAGCTGCTGGATCTTCTGAAAGCCTATTACTATCACTTGATACCATGATAATGTAGTGCAAGAGGAATGAAAATACATCATATGTGAACAAAAGTAATGAGATTATCCACAAAAATCCTAGCCAAAAATTTTCACTACTCCTTTGGTATTTAATACCGTCATGATTAGAGCGAGGAAAACAAGTCATAAATTTTGCAAAAAAAAAGTCGCCTAAAAAGTCACCAATATTTTTGAAAAAAAGTATCTCGAAAGTCTTGAGTTATTTCCGTGAGAAAGTTGCTGAATTTAACTGAATTGTTGGAGAAAAGAGCCTGGAGATGCTAGTCCAGGCATTAGGGGATTTTACTTGGAAAAATTAGAGGTAGTTCTGGAAATTGATTTATCCTATGCTTTTTGGGTCGCTGAGTCCAAATTTCTAACTTCCTGCCAAAAATTCCCCCTGCAACCCCCACAAATTTTGAAAATAACACTCCAAAAATCGCTTTTTTAGTTTTTAAATCGTTTAGTTTTGATTTTGGGAAAAACTAATCAGATAATCTGAAAGTGGACAATATAAGCAACAAAAAAGGTATTCTTAACATTTTTTCGTAGGACGAACAGGGGGTGTTTGCGAGGCGCATGTTTCAGGGCCAGCGTGCCCTGAAACATGTGCCTCGGCGTCGCGGGGCTGTATGCTCCAATTTATGCAACCCCGCTTAACCACTCACGTCGTTTATATTCGCTCTCCCGTCTCCCCATAGTTCATTTTCTTCGAAACTCACCTTCCCATCTCATTGTTCCTCTATTTCAATATCTGTCCCCAGCACCCTACCTCTTACTAAAAAGGCATTAGATGACAAAGAGGGTGGAAGTACACCCCATTGTAAAACCTTGGAAACAGGGCATTTTTTCAGTCAAATTTAAAGGGGAAAATTTTATAATATGCAATACAAAACAAGTTTTTACATAGGATCAATAATGTTATAAGGCAGTTGAAACATGATTTAACAGTTCAAAACTTAGTTTTCTGTTCAAGAAAAACCGAAAATGAGAAAAAAGTACTTATTTGTTGTCCATTGTACAGGTCAGGAAACCCCTATTTTCGGGGAAGCTGAGGACCTTTTTCTCTTGTTTTTCACGATAATTTTAAAATCTTCTTCTCCGCTTGATCGCAGCCGAGGGTCCAGGTTCATCTACGTCCTGCTTGCCTCACTACAATGTAGGCTCATTTAATGATCATCTACACACAATGTGACGTGTTCACCTCGTCGGAAATTCTAGATGATCTTTCATATAATTGTATCATTTTTCCACTAATCTCCTAAACAAAAGCGGAGTGCTAGCATACAGTGTAGCACTGTCGGCTTGTCATCAGACCACCCGGGTTCCAATAAGCTGGTTCATAATTAGATCAATGCATTCTTTCAGATCAATCTATCCCTTTGTGAAGTCTTTGGACACCCTCAGCAAAAAAACTCTAAGTGCGAGGTGGCCCAGGGAAAGGAACAATATGTGAATTTGACATGCAAATGGATAAGTAAGGGGTGAGCTCTACACTCACCTATCCAAACCAAACTTCGGGTTGAAGCACTGAGTGAGTGTGATTATTTCATGAACGGTGGAGCAATAGAAAGAATTCATTGCAGTTTCTGGAGCTATTATTAAAATTTCGCATTAACAATTGTTAGGAGCTTACATTTTTCAGTACATCTCTGCTCCGTGTAGTACCACATGAAAAACAGATGCGTCCAACACACAGTTGAACAAATGTAATCACAACAGCCAAATATTAACTTAGGCATGTGGTTTAAATAAAAAGGCCCAGAAAAGTCTCTTTTAATCAGAAAAGTCCAGCCACGCCTAAAAAGTCTCTAAGAAAGTCATTAAAAACTGTTTTATTTGATGAGATTGGTGAAGATTTGCATTTAAAACACAAAAGTCCCACTTTTACAAAAAGTCAAAAGACTTTTTCCGCACTCTAGTTATGATGTGGGTGTCAACCAAGGAGGTTAGAATGCATTAGAGGAGGCATTGGCGTGCTAGCCTATGGGTGACAATGAAGCCAGAATAGGGGTATGTGGGCAGGGTTTAGACCCACCTGCTCCATACAAAACATGGCATTTTATGCAGCCTTTTATGGAGACTCGTGTGCATTAAAACATAAATAACAATGAAATCATACCAAATATCCTTGCATCTGTATATTATCTTCCTTATGATTTAGAGGGTCATATGAGTTGTTTGATTCCCTTGGGAATTGATTTTATTGCTAAAATTGGTCTGAATTTAACCTGTTTACTTACATATTTGCTGCTGCTAGCATGTTTTTGCACTTTCCTCTGTTTTTTTTTAATGAATTTATAAATTGCAGTCTACTATTTATTTTACTATTCCATGTTTTACCACATGCATAAACAATTTAAACTGAATGAGTACCTACTGTGAGTGGCAAGCCCATTAATCTTTACCTACCAAAATGTCCACTGGCTTCTCAAATCAGCTGAGATGCCTCCCCCAGTACATTCTAAACTCCTCGGTGTCAATAGAAAATTGGTGGTTATGTCACAACAAATAGTGATATTCATTAACTCAGTAATTATATCCATATCATATGTTCCCAAGGCCTCTGATTTTGTGTCAGTTTTTTGTGCAGTTTCATCGGGAATATATAAGGAATGAAAATTACCCAATTTGTGTACATATATGGGAGTGCACATCTTAGAATTGCCATAAAATTAAGGTTAACCATTATGGCAGTTCAAAGTTTACCTCTCCTCATGAATTGATGCAATATATATGTGCAGAAAGCCATGGTGTCTTGAATATTTAGGGGAAGATGAATGCAAATTTATGAAGCAATATTGGCATGATAAAAGGTCACACACATGCCATAACTTTTCCAGTGTAACCATTCCCTTCCAAGTTAGAATACCTTAAGAGGCAAATATTGGTGCACAAAATGGCTTCCTAGGTTTTGTAAAATACAACAGACTGATGCATTACATTTAGTTAGCTCTTACCTTCAATGTTAATGTCTTCTAGGCATTCACTATGTCAGGTTGTCTTTTGGTGACAATGATTCCTCTGACCATCTTGCTGGCATTTTAAGGGCAGAATGTTGACCTAAACCTTATGATTTTATTATATTCAATGAGTGAACAACCCTTCCTATACTTCCTATTTGGTTTGATATTATGCATTGAAATGATTTGTTAAATTGACATATTTAGGCATTATGATACTGTTGGGCCATCTCATAATGTTTCTGAATAATGCTGTAATATATATTTTTGTGGCCCAATGCATTATTATTCAAATAATTATGACAACCCAATATTTTCATGGTTCTATAACTTCCTGTTTTTACAGTGATGAATATGCAGCTCACCTTCCTCTCAATTATTCTGAAAGCAATCTTCCACAACATCACGTGCAATTCTACAAGAATCTGGAAAAAATCTATGGCAAATTATATAAAATGGCAAAATCAAGAACCAAAATTACCATACATAAAATGACTCATCTTTGATTATCGGAATGTCAAAGTCCCTTTTAGAAAGTAAATGATTTTAGCAATTGTAATTACACTATTGTATACATATATGCTTGCAAGTATTTTATGAATGAGAAAAACAACTTCATTTAATTGCTAAGTGTATGTCACTGTATGTGGATATGAAGACAGTCAAGATGATAAATAATACAAACCAGACATTAGCATTAGTTAGATATTGCAGTGACTCCACCTTTTTAAGGTGATCTTTTTATTTGATGATATGAGAACAACTTTCTCAAGTTCTTCATAATTAAAAGAAAGAAAGTCACTCGTAGTGTGCCTTCATTGGCCATTATGCATAGTTGCTCAAATTAAAACTATTCAAATTTCCTGGAAAAATGATTGCATCCCATAGCTCTGAACTGAAGTCTACGTCTAAAAGTCAAAGATCTATCATGGCTCTGAAATTGCACCACTGGAAAAACACTCATATTCTTCAAGTATTTTTAATGAGACCACACATTAATTCTTGGCCTTTGGTGAATGATTGGCATATCATTCTTATTTGTATGAGAAAATAACACCCAGAAGTTTCATCGAATTTATTCGGTGAAAACAACATTTCATTACACTTTTGATAAAACCTCATTTTCAATGCAGTATATTGTAACAAACTGTTGCATATAAAAAAACTTGCATCAAATTCAAAATGTTGGAAAATTACAGGGATTTAAATCATTCATTCTACTCAAATGTGAATTATTAAGTGTTTAACTGAATAATTTTATAAACACCACATGTCAGTATAATCCACAATAGTATGTATGCATATTTACAGAATCAATCACATTAAAATGTTTTCTACACAATGCCAGGTATGTAGGTAGTTGTTGCCACAAAAAGATAAATCCCATGAATAATAATTTTTATGTGCATTAGTGAGCGATTTTAACAAACAAATAATTTTACAGAGAATTAGGTGGATCAAAGTTTTCACCATGTGGTATTCTTCATTATAAGTCATTGTGAAATGTTTTAATCACCTGACCAAATACATGAGCATAACAGCAGCTGATTATAGTAATGGTTAAAGTTCACATTGGCACAATTGATTAGTGCATTTATTTGCATGCTTGAACGTCTTTAAAACAATTGATAATTATAGGTCTAGCTGATCTAATGTATAGTGAGGACTGTCTACAGTGACAGTCCATTTGTGTGGGATGAAAAATATAGACCTATTGCTAATATTTTATTATTTACTATAATAGTAGTGGCCACATTTGCAAAAGATCTGCATATTTAGAGCTTACATCATATTACTATGTTTTGTGATCTTGCACATTTTCTCAGTTTTACTCAAATGGATCAAGTGGACAAGGGGAATAAACCTGTACATAACATGAATAATAACAGTAATACTTATTTTTCCTTAGTACTGGATACGACTCTTTCTTGAACACACAAGCCTAATATGTACCTCGATTCCCAGAGCCTTCTCTTTTTTGTTGCCAGTACTTACTTATAGTCAATGATCAAAAATAGCAAATGATTCAAGCATGGCACAATGAATAGCAAGAAAACATTAACATTGTTCATTATTAATTTCCATTCCAGGAAGTAAGACCTATGTTACACTTTTATTTCTATATTACCTATCATTGCACAAATTTTGGAAAGATAATTAAGAACATGTGCAACATCTTCAGGCAAAATACAGTTAATAGTCTTATCTTCCTATCCACATAACGAAGCTTGAGGTTTAAAGCACAAGCAATTTGCTGCACCGATTTTAAATGCTACCTTGACAAGTAAATCATGTTATTTTGCAATGCATAGTGGAAGGACAGCACAATTAAAATCCCATCTAAACAAAATTTCTGTAGCTTTATGGCTAAGGTAATCAGAAATTTATTGGTTATATATGTGCTTTATGTTACACACTTACATATTAAGTCATGGAAAATGGGGAGTTCAAAAAGAGCAGGGAATAAGTACATAAATTAGTAGGTCATGAGCCCACAAACACTCAAGCCCAAGGCTAGTATTTACTTTTTTTCGTTGGCTATAAGTATCATGTGAAGCATTTCGACAAATAAGTCACATGTCCTGAGCACAAAATTTGTCAAATGGGAAAGGTCATTTAATTGATTAACATGACTGATGAAGAAACAATTTCTTGCCAAATATGTACTTTTTAATGAAGAGCATATGGCTAAAGAGGTAATTGATGTTTTGTCACAACCCTAATACATACTGAACACAAGTTATTTTTTATCATGAGTTACTGATTGAATTTCATTTCTTATTACTCTATAAGGGGTTAGATAGTTGATAATCCCTTGGCAATTATGCATTGAAATTAAAGTAGAGCCTTCACCCCATGAGAACTGTTTTTTTATATTTCCATTATAGCACAAAATAACATACTCTTTGTCAAGTGTACATTTTCGTTAAATTAGTAGAGGCTCATATTAATATTTTTTTAAATTTTGCTACTTACAATGAGATTTTTAATTTAGTATTACTTGAATAAGTAAAACAAATATTCTGGAATACTTCATTAAAATAGCAAAATTAATATAAACAGAGGCTCTTTCTAAGTAGGTACTATTTTGCCTTGATAGTGACTACATGGTTCATGGATGACATATATTTGCACTTCTTTGAACTGCCTCAGAACTATGGAGGGAAAAAAGGCAGATCATCTAATAACTCATGTTGGCCATTAACACAAGTGCCGTAAGTGACTTATTCACAAAAAAATATGCTATTTTCAAAGTAAACATTCAAAATTAGATGGAACTTCTCATCTTTATAAAACCAACAACTAGAAATGCAGTAGAAAAAATGACCGTATTAAAACCCTTATAATTAAAATGAATGTGAAATTTGCCTACAAAAATAAATTATATCACACATTTGAATCTATTTCACACTCATCCTTGGCCGAACTCACTCAAAAATTCACACTTTTATTCAGATTTACATGCATGTTTGTATATAATAGAAATCACTACATAGTCTCATCAAACAATTATATACAATACCTCTAAACTAAAATAACAGCTTCAATAAAATGAGTGTAAAGCAATTGTAATTTGAGATAAACCTCTTTTTCTAAGGTAAAATAACCACCTTATAATATCTGAAGTCACTTCAAATGTAGATTAAAATGCTTTGGAATGAGGCACATGAAGGACTCTTCAGTTGTATTTCTCAGTTTTGGATGTAATTATGATACAAATGTGGATATCAAACATTGTTGAAACTAGGAATTCAACCGGGTCAAAAGCTTAATTTATAAATTTCTCCATTACTTTCTCTCATCAAAGATATGTTTTAGCCGAAGAAATATATTTGAGAATGTTTAAAATCATTCCTGTAAACTACTGTTCATCAACAATTACACGTCCAGCTCTTTCTTCTTAAAATACTAAAAATATGTTCTCAAAAAAATGTTTGATGAGAAAAAAATCATTTTGTTAGCCTTGTAAAAAATAATACCCGCATAAATTAAGTAATTGTATTCTCTGAATATATCATAGATGAACAAAAAATTACCAACTCACAAAATAAATAGATAACATTTCAAGAGACTAGAAATTGCTTTTAATGAATATTTTGTTTCCAAAATATAGAATGTGTCCATAGTGCCGCTATCTTTAAATATCGGGATAGATTCTGATGAAAATTCTTTGTAAGCCATTAAATAATTCAAGGCAGTGGAAGCTCATATTCATTTTAAACGATTTCAACAAAGGAATAAAAAAATATTGCTTTGATGAATTTGAACTTTTATTTTGCAGCAGAGGAGAGACAAAGAAGGTCAAAGAGCATGTTTGAAGCAGTTACAGCTAATTGAAACTTTTTACTTCCCGACTTATCCCTGTAAGGCATTATCATCCAAATAAATGATGACAGCAGGATTTCAACTGATATTGAATATTTTATGCATTACGTTGATATGATATCCTAACAAAATGACTCGCGGTTGTTTGTTCCTCTAAGATCTTTTCCTTCTAACCTCACAGCATCAACCATTATGGTCCACTTTGCCAAAAATTATGCATACATATAAAGTCTTTTTTTAATAAACTACGTATTTTTCAAGGCCATCTTTGAAAAGGGGTGGTTTGTTCATTAAAAATGTCTACAATCTAATGACTTTGTTATGGTTGATGCAATTGAAAATTAAAGGCATACTTTTAATGCTTCCTGCCATTTCTAGAGAATGACGTAATTATTGATTTTTGAGGATAGTAGCACCTTATCATTCGTGCAAATGTTTTAAGACTAATTTAAGGCATATAATGCCATAAATTATAGCTCTGAATCCTCTGTTCACAGCCAAACACAGTCCACCCTATGAGGCATCTGGAAATAGTGTGGGACAGGTAATACTACTTGTAATAACAAAAGACGTTGGCACATTTTCATGATCTTAGTGACTGAGTGGTCATTTATGAAAATTAGAAAGTCCCTATGCAAGTTGAAAGTATCAGAAGTTAACTCAAGCATCACAAGTGCCTCTTAATTATTATTGAACCCAAATTCATTTTTGCAATCCCTTTCATTGATCCAACATGTGAGGCTAGGAAAACAATGGATTAGATACTAGGCAGTAGTGAAAATGAAAGGTCTTTTGTACCTCTTTTCTGAATCCTGAGATGGAGAAACAATACAATCATCTCTTAGGAAATATTTGGTGTCCTTTGTTTACAAATTATTTGCGAGATTATATTGAACCACTGTCTCCTGAGTCATTTTTATGATGCCTGAGATTCATATCCATGGCAGATAATGGGTTCATTGGCATGCTACTACTGCTACCACCATTCTGAGAACCGCCATTCTTCTGATTGCACCTTGATCCCCACTTATAGAGAGTTTGAAGGGGGACATGCAGAAGTTCAATAAGTTGAGGGTAATTAGGCTCTGCAAAAAAAAAATGGATTATCCCACACTCAAAGAAAGTTTGGAGTTAATGAGCAAGAAAGGGCTTAGAAGTAGGAGTTCAGAGATCAAGAGATACGCTGAATGTACATGGTTATTTTCACTTATTCCAAGCAGAATTGCATATCATAATAATAATTTAATTTAAAACAGCCAACTTTTCATTAGAAGCATCATGAACAAAAGAGGATGTATCACATGCTCATATTTGTTAAAGCAACTAAAGGATTATGACTGCTATAATTTTTACCATTTTCAGGAGTAACAAGTCCGTGCCGAATAAGAAAATCCACAACAACAGGGCAGCTTGTAGTCTTGAATTCTGTAGAAAATATTCTTTCCAGTGTTTCCTAAAATTAATAGCATCATTCAAAACACATATAAAATAGATGAAAGTACATAATAGGAACAAAATCATAATAGCTTTTACATAGAGAAAGACACAAACTACTTGGAAAAATATACCTCGGCAGAGAGAAGCTCAAAACTCTCAACCTCACCATCACTGTTATTTGGCACAAAATCCAATGGAAGTTCCAAGTCATACACAAATTCTGTATTAGGAAACAGACCTTGCTCACTTTCAAAGAAGAACCTGAGAAGTAAGATGCCAAAACATCAATGTCAAGACACAAATCCCCTTTCCTGAATTCCATCACACCAATTATGATGTCTCTTTATTCTAAGGATATAACTTAATATTTCATTGAGTAATGCAAATTATGCAAGCTGAAACATGGTACTTGTTGACACGTAATCTGATTTTTTTAAAGGAATACACTATTTCTGAAAATTAATTTCATTTATGGATCAATGAAAGAACAAAACATATTAAACATCAAGGAATATTCCTTATAACCCTAAGAATCACATTTACAATTAAATATTAAGTTCATTACACCCATTGCACTGATAAATTCAGCGGTAAATAAAGTTTGGTTTTTCTCAAAAGATCACTATTTGGAATTTTCAGCCTCTTGCAGACTCAAAAGCTTTTTCTTTTGTACTAAAAAACTTCACAACATCAATATGATAAACACACATACACATGAGAAATAATTGGCAGCAATAGGTCAAATTGAATTTCTATGAATACAAATAGTAACAAAAAACCGAAAGACATGCTTTATAGATCCTTGTAGGGAAAGTCCCCATATGTATCTCACACCACTCCAATCTCTTTCTCTATTGATAGGGACAGCTGAACAACCTGGTGTGCAGTCAATACATGCTTATCACAGCTCTAGGGGACAATCCATTTCAACATCCCTGTAATATACTTAGGCTTCATTAATATGAAGTGCCAATTTCTATTGCGTAATGAAAAAAAGCTAAATTGGAATGTGTGAGAGGAGATAAGTCATAGCAATTATATGCAATATAGATTTTTTAGTAAGATGTTTTATGCCATATTTCCTCTTTGACAAAAAAATCAAAATGCAGTATCCTCCATTCAATAGGAAAAAATAATAAATTAGTCAATCAACCCATTCAGATAAAGGGTCGGTGATTGTCTGGGTCTTTATCTGAATGTGGTTGATAGACAAATGGTAGATTTATTCTATTGGAGAGCATTGCTATTGTATTGGAGTGGAGGTGAGGGTATCATCCCAAACTAGAAAATATAGAAGGAAAAGACCTCTTCCATTGCCATATTACCACAGTGGAGCTGATCAATGATTGTTCGAAGGCCCTGCCCCTTTAATTGATGTTTCAATTTAAAAAGTGTAGAGTACATTATATCACAAGTCTGGAGAACTTTTGACTCAGCAAGAGGATGCCAGAACTTGTGACCTTGAGGGTTAAAGTAGGGTATAGAAAAAATGAATAGATAGATCGATCATTTAAGAACTGTGATAGGAAAAAATGGAATTACGTATCATAAAAAAATCTTTCTAAACATTCTAGTTAAACAGTAAATGAGAGTGATGATGAAGTCAAGTAACTTTAAGATAATAAAAAAACATTATTACATATATACCGTATTTACTCGTGTAAGCCACACACCTTTTTGCTGAAAACGCCGGTGAAAAAATGGGGGTGCACGGCTTACACGAATCCTCTAGATTTTCGTGTAAGCCGCGCACCATTTTTCCTCAAATTCCTGTTGTTTTTTCTTAAAAGTTTCGCATTTTGTGAACATATTGACGTTAATTGGTAAGTATGGTCTGGTAGTAAATCGTACATTGTAAAGTATTCTGAAATTTTGAAGTAATTAGTACTAAAAATTGGCATTTGACAAAGTCTGAGCGTACAACAGTACTTGAAGAAACACTAGATCAGAAACACCACATGAAAAAGCAATAGATTTATCACATATAGATCATACATAGGACAACACATTGTAGCACTGATATGTATTTAAATCTACATTGTATCCTGTAAGCTGCCGCAAAAGGGGTGGCGTCTTTGTCTTTTCAAAATCGTAAGCGGAGTTTGTTTCAGTATCACGTATCTGTAGCAACATTTTTACTCAATAGATAGCTCCTTTTGCATACACATTAAAGCTACATAACAAAGACACGACAGAGAATTTGTTTCATAGTGGCAAGAGTCACATGCTCAGAGATTATACTTTCCTACTATCCTTGCTTTCTGCTCCGTGCGTAACAGTAGTAAACGAGTTCGATTCGATCATGTAGCATTTTAAAATAATTTGTAATTATCACCCTAAAAATGAATTCTGATGTGAAATTATGATCGTTTCCTGTGAATGAAAAACTGCACATTACAAGCGATGCTGAAAAAATAGGAAATGGAGCTGCAGGAAGGAAATATGGTGTCTGAATCTAGCAGTAACAAAAACTAAAACTGAGAAGTCTTGATATGAATATTCATTAGTGATTTATGATTCTATTTCCGCAAAAGTGTTTTTCTTTAGTTTTATGAGAATTATAATTGTTATTGAAATAAGAGCATATGCTTTCCAGGTGAATTACTTGAAGTAATTCCTCTCGGGTTCTCCACTGGGTTAGTTGGTCCATGGCCGACGTTTTGGTGCTCGTCTCGTGCACCATCATCAGGGCAGATGAGTGTCGTTCCGGATGTTTTGGCCGCCTTATGTATCCTTGAGTGTCAAAATTTTGGAGCAGAATGGAAATCGCCCAAGGCCAACGAAGAGCCGAATGAGACCACTGCTAGAGCATGCCTCCCGTACGTTTCCTCTGTCTCCGGGAAAGTATCCAGGATACTAATGAAATTTAACATCAACACCATCCACCTTCCCCCACCCAAAATGAGAGACCACCTTGTGAGAGCGAAGGACCCCACAGGACTCAAAACTCCCCATGTGAATGCAGTGGCGTCTACATCAGGGAAACTGGACGCACTATTGAGACAAGACTGAAGGAGCATAAGCAGCATCTGAGGCTTGGACAACTAGAAAAGTCAGCCATTGCCGAACATGGCATCAACAACGACCACATCATCTGGTTCGACGACGCAAAAATTTTGACACGCTCTTCAAAATGTTGGGATCGCCTCGTAAAAGAAGTCATTGAGATTCGGCTAGAAACCAAGAATTTAAACCATGACTCAGGTTTCATGATGAGCAGCACATGGAAACCTGTGTTGAATGCAATCAGAAAAGAAAGGAGCACTCCTGATGGATTGGCTGCCAAGGAACCATTCCACCACTGTGACCAATCATGTGGCACTTCACCTCCTGGCAAGGATACATAAGGCGGCCAAAACATCCGGAACGACACTCATCTGCCCTGATGATGGTGCACGAGTCGAGCACCGAAACGTCGGCCATGGACCAACTAACCCGGTGGAGAACCGGAGAGGAATTTCTTCAATAATTGTTATTACACTGAGCTTAGTTTTTTCCATGTGTTCCCAAGACTTTCGAGTGTTGTTAAATTGTCCCAGTCCACAGCTACTGCACAGAGAGCAGACGAGACCACTGCTATCAGCTATGGATGGCATTCTGCTTTTATTTGTTGATATGCCAACTGATTTCCGTAATAATAGAGTAATCACGGGTTGAAATGGTATATATTTTTGCAATTATTTCAGCTGGATGTTATTTTGAAAAGATGCCATTTCTATAGCTGGATGATGTGATCGTATGTAACTGTGATTACTGTGAAATGCTACGAGAAAAAGATGCACAGTAAAAGAGGCCGTGCGTCAATGCACAACGCGATGACGATCATGACGATATCAACACATAATTCAATCAATTAATGAGAAAGACATACACGTAATTTAGGCACAATATTTCTTTTAAAGAACATGCTTTCATGTTATGACAAAATGATGCAGACTCGAGGACAAAAAAAAATTTTTTTTGATAGAAATAATTTTTTTCCTCATGAGCCTGTCCGAAAATAGGGGTGTACAGGATACACGAGGGCGTGGCTTACATGAGTAAATACGGTAATCGACATGAAAAGGGGTAGATAATACTATTGATATAGTGTGTACTGACGTGTGATATACAATGCCTTCATAACAATTTTGCTTACATATACACCTCCTCATCTCTAATTTAGCAGTCTGATACAGATTTTGTCAATCATTTAGAGTCAAGGAAAACATGCTGCATATGAAGTTACCAATTATTTCCCATTCCTCAAACCAAGGCATTTAAATATTCAACAGTAAAAAAAAATGCATTACCCGATGTAAGAGAAAGATAGACATGAAATGTTAGTTTATCATTCTTAAATGTAGACTATGTAGGTGAAGTATCCAGGGAATTATGAACTGAAAACTGCATGCAAAATAATTCTCAGCACAAGGACAAAAAACTATAGTGAGAGATGACATAATGTATAATATTAGGTACATGTACAATTCCAAAAAATAATAAAATGCATAATTTTTGTGCTGACAGTTTGCTTGATGTGATATATCATAACATGATCCCTAATGCTCTTCAGTACATACGAGACAGCGCCAGCTGGCTTTAACTTCTGAATGAGCTCGGAAGGGATTGAGGCTTCTTCAGCAGCCTCTTTGATGGCTGTTTCCAAGATACCATATCCTACAGACAAGCCTCCTCCTACCTATGGATTAGTAAATTGAGAAAGTGTTGCTATGTTAATTATTACAGAAAGTAATAAAAAACTGAGAGTCATGTACTACTTTAAAAGAGAGAGGTTAGTCAGGAGATGAAGTGTACATAATAGTTCGGTGAAATGTGACTTCAAAGTTTGCCATCTCCATCACTTAAGTTAAAATTCACCTCATTCAGAAAGAATGGTAAGTTTGCACAAGACATGCTGGCAGAAGATAATTTTATAATTACATAGTCTCAGCATCAAAAATTCTTCTATAAGACAAATTTATTCATTGATTTCATGCACGAACAGGTTACAACAAACAATACCAGCTTAGGATAGATTTAATTTCACAAGTTTGAAGTTGATTTCTTATGCATTACTTGCATGGCCCTGTTTTACGCCACATCCTCAGCTAGTATTATACAGTGCCTTAGAGATGAAACTCAATATACACAATATTGAGTTGAAATAAGAATGCAATGGCATCACTATTTAATATCCTTGTCACAATTAAAGCCAAAGATTGATTATTTAAGTTAAAATATTATAACTTGAGTGGCTTTCAATACATCCCTACTGAGATCACTGCTAATTTAAGCACCTGAACAACATTTAAAAATTGCCCAAAACACTTATTGGCAAGACTAGGACTATAAATCAAGACCTTTCAATAGGTGGTCGGTGAGCCCACCACTAAGCACCTCTTTGCCTCCTCTTCTGATACGACTTAGTGCAGGGGGTTGAATGAATTTCCTGGTGATTCACTCATTCGATTTGCAATTGAAAGGTTTTGGATGTAGGCCCAACCTCAACAGGACCATTCAGAGCAATAATCTTTACCCTTATCGAGAATCTGAGGCATTGGGACATTACTGTAGGTCAAATAAAAAACAATTTTTACATCATGCAATCATCACCGCACCTGCATACTTAATCCATTTTTACATAGGTATTTTAACTGATTCATGTAATACTCTACATTCTAACCAGTGAAAATGAGAATAGAGTGCTCAAGAAGAATATATAGTGATTAATTAGCTTCTATACAGGAATGAATCAGCATTGATAAAATTTACATAAAAGGCTATATGTCCACAAAACTGTAATAATTTAAATTCATTAGCAAGAATACCCGAGTGAAAAAAACAATTGTTTCACAGCAAGGGGGATGAAATTTTGAAATCACTTGTACAATTTTCAACTCAGTTAAACAAGTATTTTTGTTTTAATTTTTGGATCGAAACTTGAGACAGGGCCTCATAAAAGTATTTCAATTTTGATTTTCATGAAAATCTATACATAATGCTAAAAATGTGAGCAACACCATTTCCCCATTGTTGTGTCAGCATAAGTGCCGGAAATTCATGTACCATATTTCTCAGCCCATAAGACACTTTTTATTCAAGTTGTAGTAGTTAGTATGTAGTTATTCAGGTTGGCCAATTAAGGTCAATAGCACTGTTTAGGATTGATGAGTACTTGGGTAAGTTTAGGGATTTTTCAGGGAATGGAGAATGAGTGGAGAGAAATCCAAGGTCTGCATCAGCCTGCCTTTAATAAAATGTAACAAGGGGTTCATGTTTTAATGTCCCATCTGACAGACAGAGCACTGAACCAGAAGTGCTCTCCATACAGCACTGAAGCAGGGACTGGCATACTACTAAAAAATCTTTAAAACTGCCCAGATTCCAACCTGGGCCATCACAATGGTGGTGTTCATACTTTAAGAAGTAACATTACAGTAGAAGCCAAGTATCTGTTACCAAAAGACTAAATTTCCATATTTGTATCTTGGAACACTATAGTAGTGTGTTAGATAAAGCCTTTTCACTTGAAAATGCATTTTAAAATTGGTATGTCTCTTGTGGGCTGATAGTAGAGCTAAGTTTTGATTCACTTAATTTTGTGGTGCCATTATAGTAGCTCATCAATTTACTTTCACCATTGATTATGCTGTGGGAGAGTCCTAAAGGAACAATTGAAATTTTTCATTTGCATTTGGTACTCGGTATTGGATAACTTAAATGCATTTAAAAAAATATTTTTACAAAATTAACAATACCATTTTCTTACTATAAATTGTTCATATTAACAGATTTTAATTATTTTTTACCCCAAAATCTGACCAAAAAAATTACAGGGCATCTTATGGCCCAATGTGTCCTATAGGCCAAGAACCATGGTATGCGATATTGCCTTGGAATGCAGAGGAAAAAGTAGCACATTAAAAACTTCAATAAATGCAAAAGGGCCATAGTTGGGATTAATGAAAAATTAACGATTAAAATTAATCATTAAAAATGTGGTTAACTACTTAATTTAATCGTTACTTTTGAGAAGAGCTAACTTTTAATTGTTAAAATTATGGATTAACTGATAAAAAACTAACTTCAGTTAATTTTTTTCGTTAATTTTTGGTGAATTTCGACCTCTCTGAATTTGGTTGCAAAGGTTGCTCAACCGACAAATGCGAAAATAAAACAGTATCTAAGAATGCAAGGGTAGTTGCGCAAGAATGCAATGAAAAGGCCCAGACGAATGCATCCAAACAAAAGGGGGGTTGAGGGGAATGACTGACAAAGTTTAGGAACGCACCCTCATATGATAAAACATGAAACCACACAAAGACAATGTCCTGGAGGGTTCGTATGCCTTACTCGGTGACATTATGTCTTCAATACTACATAGTTGAAGCAAAAAAAAGGGTCAATTAAAAACCTATGATGGATAACGAGGGGGAGGGGTCCATTCAAACGAACGTATTTGTTACAATGCCCCAGTCCATGTGTTCTTACTCGGCAACATTGCGTCATCAATACATCAGTCCCCAGTGAATTGCGAGAAAAGGTGCGCAGGCACACCCCCAGCATCTAATGTAACTATATATAACTAAGCCGTTTCCATTGCAATTTTACAATTGTGAAGGGATACTTCATATCGCAATGTGGGGATCGATATCAAAAACTAACCTTAAAGCACTTTCTACCACTCAGAACAGTCTTTTGCTGCAAATTACAGACACACTGTGGTTCGTCAAAAAGTCTTACATTCAAGACAACTTAAAAATCCTGGAATCGGAGCCCCACCTCAGAAAAATCACCGAATCCTTTCAGCACACACTAGGAAACCTGAACAACAACGACACTAAATGTAATTACAACGGAAATTCCCACTTCAAATATTTTTTAACAAATGGATACAGATGGAAAAAAACACAACGACAGTTTTCAGTGTTTGCTTTGCTTGTCAAAACAAAAAAACAACCAAGGCCTCTACTACCACAGCATTCAATTTGCCAAAGTAACTGAAAAAGTAACTTTTAACATAAAAGTTACTTTCTTTAACTTTAATCAGTTACTTTTTCAGAAAAGTAACTTTTAACTTTGACTAGTTACTTTAACAGAGATTAACTTTAACTTTAATCAGTTAATTTTTTTGACAACTTTCCCAACTATGAAAAGGGCATATAGTCTAAACAAAACATCTTCATATTTCATGTCCTTTTATGTCAATGCAAAGAAAAAGAGGGGATATATTTGATGAAAGTCATGCACTGATTAGCTACTAATTCAGTCCCCTAGAAGAAATCATGTAACGGATGTAAATCACTAAAACTGTGGATTTTTGTACTGTGATGGTGATTTATAAATAAACAGCATTATAATGACAGCACATTTTAAAGAGAAATGTTAGATTACAGGCAATTACACAAACAAGTCAAAGGTGCTTTCCTTACAGGCATTTTGTTTAGTCTTTAAGAGCTAAAACTACAGTAGAAGCCAAATATCTGCATCCAAGAGATTTAAATTTCCATACTTGTATCTTGGAACACACTTCAGAAATTGTCAGGGTCACTGTTGAGAAGCAATTAAAGATATTCATTCTACATCCATCCCTAATTGTTGCCTTTCCTGAGCTAATATTTAGGCAATTCACCCATGTCAACATGTAACAGCCATTGTCCCAGGAAACATCTAACAATACCATGCAGGAAAGATTAGTTTCTGTGTATGGCAAAAATATATTGGATTGTTGGTTCTTAGGTTCCATGACAAGAGAAGAAGTGGTACATAATCCCACCATCTCGCTATGGCATACAGAACATGTACAAACAAGTGTGTTTTAAACTATGCTCAGTAATTATTACTTTTTCATGAACTTTCTCACTATATACAAAAAACAACTATTAGTTCTTCCATCATCATTAACCATTTATAAATATCTAAGTAAAAGGTAATCTGACTGCATTTTTTAAGGAAAGCAACTAATCCGTAGCATTCATGATTTCACTCAAATACCTAATGTTTGGGAATGCATCTCCTTGGATATAGGGGTTCTACTGCATTTGCATCAAAATATATGAAAGAGGCATGCTTTTAAGAAACGTTGCAATATTAATAAGGATTGAGCTCTTTAATCCTCAGTTCTGTCCCAGAGCACCATATTTTGAGCATGTCATTTACATTATTCCTACATCCTTTCAACGTTATGCTTCTTTAAGCTTTTAAACATGTCTATACTGGAATTATTCAAGTCCCCCTAACCAAGTACTGAGCCAAATAAATATATCTAATCAGTTCATATCAGTTGATAATGATGAGTAAGTGGAATTAGAAACATTTTTTACAATGAGAAAATTATGTCCAGACATTTCATTAAACGGTATCAAACATTTTATCACATTTTATTGCAAATATCAGTTTACACTCACAGTATTTTAACAAAATACCACTCCATGAAATTCTCCTAGCACATTGACAAAGACATCTTCAAATTCACTTCCAAGTCTCTGATTGTAAATATGGATATTAACTTTTATAGTGAAGATGCTTCTAAACATTATAATGCCTTAAAAATACTCCATGAAATCCACTCATTGATCTTAGGTTGGGTTACTATAGCCACATCAAGATTCCCAATAAAAATATTTCATTACCATATTGTCTAATTTCCCAGGCCATGTTTGTTTTGTAGAAGATCTCCGCTGGAGCCAGATGCACAGCCCCTTCTCTGGATGGTTTACATATCCATTAATGTCAACTCCATATTTCTTTATACCAAATAAACCTGTAATTCCAAATTAACAAGGTTAAGACTGATGAATATCATATTATTCATCAAAAGCAAAATGAAATAAACGAGAAGGACCATAGTAACTGTAAAAAAATGAACAATGCTTTATGAAGTGTAAATCTTTCATTTTTTATGCACTATTAATGCAAGGTAAGCTGAAAAACATATATGTACTTAATGACTACATTCAACTATAACTTTGGTGTTGATTCCACCTGGATAATCATAATGGAACAAGTTCATCACACATTTCATCCCTAATTATCCCCTTGTGGGGTTGTATTCTCCCTTTCTAGAATTATTTGGTGAATGTGACATTATAAAAAGCATATTATAATTAATTTGCTGCTTGATCATATGGCAGCTTTTGCAAAAGAGAGTAAAATGTAACATCTTGAGAGTCACATAATGCAAGCAATTTATATAATATACATTGCATAAATGTTTAGTTTGATAGAAAATTTGCTCAGTTCCATGCCTCAAATTCAGATGGCAACACAGATAATGAATCAAAAACATTTTTTTTTCCAAATTTTCTATAATAGTATATTGGCCCGGATGAATAAAAGTGAGCATAAGCTTATACTCACAGAATTTGGAGCATTTGCTTCATTTAGAATGAATAAAAATCAGAAGCATAAGCATTTGCTCAGCTTTTTCGGCAGAGCATGAGCAATAGCTAACTCTAATTGTGGAGCATGAGCATATGCTCGTTTTTATAGCACTTTGTATGCATAAAGTGTAGCAAATGCTTCTGCAAGTAAGCATTTGCTTAGGTTTAAATGCATTTCCTCTAGACTAGATGCAACATAAAACTTTTCTGTGATGGCGGAGTACGTTCCTAATGTCCAAGTTGAAAAAATATTATACAGCTCGTGCTTCTCCATTCACCGATGATTTTAAAGCATCATATCACTTCAATGAAGACAACTTGCAACGGGTTGAAAACCATTTTCTCGGAGAAACCAGTGAGACTCGAGGTGGTGCCCTTTCATCGGAGAACAGACTGAAAATATTCCTGAGATATGTTGCCGACCCAGGTTTCCAAAGAGGTATTGGAGAAGAGGTTAGGTTGCACCAACAACCGTTTCAAGAACTGTGGCAATGGTAATGGAAAATATATTTTGCCAAGGCCCACACGTGGATTAAGTTTCTCTCTTCCCAGAACGCGAAACAGCTATGGCAAGCCGAATTCTCTTCCCCCAGTGCTATTGGTGTTGTTGACTGCATGCACATTAAGATCTTTCAGCCTGCTCTTCATGGAGACGAATGCATAAATGGAAAGGGTTATTCCAGTTTAAATGTGCAGGCTACTTGCGACACGAGGGAGGTATTCATGAGTGTTAACATGAGCTGGCTTGGATCAGTACATGATAGTAGAATATGGAAAAATTCTCGTGCTCATACCTACTACCTTACGCCAATTTAATGACGCTGTGCTACTGGGAGATGATGGATATGGCATTGAACCATGGCTGATGACCCCCTATCGTAATCCTGTGGAATTTATGCAGAGAGCATACAACCGGCTTTTCAAGAAGGAACGGGTTATAATCAAGAGATGTTCCAGCCAACTAAAGAGGAGGTTTCCTATTCTGCAGTATGTCTGCCGAGTACTACCTCAAAGGATACTTTCCATTAGAGTCTGTTGTTTTGTGCTGCATAATGTTGCAAAACATCTCAGAGATTATGATTTTCGAGGGATATCAGGAGGGAGAAGAAATCACAACCATCAAAGATGCACCAATTGACGAAGGAGAATTACGTCAACGTGGTTGCCAAAAACGGAGTACCATAGCAAGAATTATACACAACCAAGAGCAAGAGTAAATAGGAATGGAAGTTGGAAATAAAAGGTCAGTATTTAATTTGCAAAATTTTAAATCTGATTAATGTTTATTGAAAAAAAATAACTGAAATACACAGAGAAAACTTCTACAGTTGGCTACAACTTAATTCATTACTGTATATAATAATATCAGTCTGTGAAGTACTTTTCTTTTCAAGCATTTCTTCATAGTATTGCCTCTGAGTTTGGACCGTTGATAGCTGCTCTAAAGCACAAGTCGTCATAGTTCTGAATTTGATGAGTTAATGGTCTCTTCAGTCTCATACTTATGTAAAATTTTCTTTTTTCGAAGTCTTGAAGATGATGTTGTCTTTGTTGGCGACATTTGGCTGGTTCCTTGAGGACTTGAACTTTCACTGGTGCTTGCTTCAGAGCACGGACCATTTCTTCGATTTGAGTCTCCACCAAAGCTCTGGGCTCCTGAAAAAATTGAGTTAGTTTGATGCATCAATTTAAGTGCATTTTCATGCCTTTTGTAGAATTTTCTGTATTATCAAAAGGAAAGATAATGTAATTCAATAACACACAATTTAACATAACAATTTTTCTCCAAAAGAATCACGCATGGATCATGAATCTATTGTCTGATGCAAAACTGTGTGCTCTCGAGTTAGAAGCTCAATTCGTTTACCGATATCATATGAAATTTTTTAAAACTTAAAATAATATATATGAACGCGAGGATGTAAAAAGTGCCCATTTTTGATATATTTCTAAAAGGGGTCGAGTTCAACATTAATTTTCTTAGAATCGCACTTTTCTTAGTAGCATCGTCACCAAAATTTAACAGTATACAAGACTGTTGTATATGTATGTTATAAATTTTAGAATTATATCTTATTAGGAAAAGTTTATTATGAGTGTTTTCTGTAACAATTTTTTCTCCGGAACGAGGTGTTATATAACAGCGTTCTTGGTTGCGTTGTTATCAGCTAAGCATTAGTAATTTCTTTTATATTCATTAAGAATGGTCATTTTCAGGACAATTGACAAAATTTTTTGAGGGTTTTCGGGTTCCTCCCGCGTTGATTCATCCTGCTGGACGACAGTTTCACCGGCATTCCAGTTGGCATCTTCAGGTCCGTAGTGATTAAAGGAGGGAAATTGTCCGTCTTATATAAGGCAGCAGGGAAGACGAATACCAACTCTCTAATGCTTGGAAGCGTATTTTCAAGCCTAACACCAAGCATAGTGCAGCGGACCCAATCAGAGCGCACTGGACTAAAATTGAGCCTTATATAAGATGGACAATATCCTGCTTTAATCACTTCAGATCTGAAGATGCTGACTGGAATTCTGGCAAAACTGCTGTCCAGCAGGAAGAATCAAAGCAGGAGGAACCCGAAAACCCTGGAGACATTACCTGATCACCACGGAAGCCTTCGCGACAAAATATGTCCTTTGAGTGGGAAAATTTTGTCCTCATAGTGGGAAAAAATATGTTCTTTGAGAGAAAATTTACAGTCATTTAAAGTATTTAAAAGTTTTGAGAGACGATCACATAGGATAAAAAGTAGTAAAATAACTTTCGAAGGTAATAAATATGAAAAAGTTTGAGGGCTAGCATCTGAGGTTTGAAAATCAAAAGGCTTACAAGGTACACTCATCGTGGAATAATATGATTTGAATCGGAGACTGATTTTATCCGGCATGAAGGAAGTGAACTTATTAATATCAGTGCTGGCAAACCTCAGTGAACAATTGGAAAAGAAAATCCACTTTGTATATTCCACACAAAAGTTTTATTGATTTCTACCATGGTTTCGACACTATACGTCTTGATAATGGCATATACATAGTTTTGCAACCATGGTAGAAATCAATAAAACTTTTGTGTGGAATGTACAAAGTGGATTTTCTTTTCCAATCGAGAGGTTCCACAAAGTTAAGCCTAAACTTTGAATTTGGTGAACAAGTCAAGATAATTTCATTTGCCATGCTAACTTTTGTGAATATTATTCTTGGTACCAAATTTAAGTTAACCCAGGCATTATTTATTCATGATTACAGCTTATAACTAAATATTCATTTGAGGATAAAAGTGTGGAGATGATTAACTATAATTTGAGGTACATTCGCCAGGCAATTATTTGATGCCTGCCTGCAAAATATATGTTTACAAGTGCCTTTTTGCAAATTAAATGGCTGCACCTTTTAGATTTTTATCAGGGGTAGGAATAATGTGGATTTTAAGGCGTCAATATTTTAGAATAATGAGAGACCACCATTACATCCTACACATTTGAAGGAAAATTTAACTTACCAGAGATTTTGCTGACTGCTGGGTTGAAGTTTCCCTGCATCGCCATGTACAGCATAGTCTTCCATTCTTGAAGTCTCATAGGATTATTCCCGCTCCTGTTTACGTCTGTTTTTTTTACAAAGCCTTGTCTTCATATTGTTGAATTTTTTTTAAGCTAAATCACTGAAAGCATTTCACCAAAGTTTTTTTTAACACGGTTCAACGTTTGAGGCTTTGCTTTGTGGAACCACGAGATTGTAAGAAAGAAAATTCACTTCATACATTCCACACTAAAGTTTTATCGACTTTGATCATGGCTTCGACACTTTTATGTCATTATCAAGGTGCCTTGTCAAAATCTTGGTCGAAGTCAATAAGACTTTAGTGGGGAATGTACAAAGTGAATTTTCTTTTCCAAAGTATTTTTCATAATTGATCGAAACAATCTTCTGCGCTTCCTCTTTCTTTATTTCAATTCATGGAAATTGAGAGTTTTCGATTATCTGTGGATATTTAAAAATTTGTTGCCAAAGGAACGTCTATTTTGATGAGTTTCCCTCCAGATGGCAATCTACGTCACTTGCGTACTTGTCTTCCATTTCTGAATGCTGGACTATCGTGTACTCTTTGCACTTATCCCTTTTTGACTGTTGCTTTGTATAGTCCCAAACGAGCCTGCACTGCCAATCCGCACACATTGAATGTTGTTGCGAGGACCTTGGGCAGAATGTTGAGCAAAAGGTATTTAAACTAAAGCAAATGCTCCGAAGCATAATGTAAAGCTTATTCATACCAAACTGAGCAAATGCTTATGCTCCATGCTCATGCTTGTAAGCATTTTCTCAACTTTTATTCATCCAGCCCATTGTCTGTAAAAAAAATGCTACATTTGCTTCTTTATTTCATCAAATTTATAGATACTATGAAGAAATATTTAAAATTGGGTTTGATGATCTTCAGTAAAAGCAGTAATCATTTCTACAATAGGAATTTTGACTAGCCAGGATCTGAATTGCACTAATAACTACATATTGTATAGGTACCTAGTATAACATTATGGATGTTTCAATGACACTGCTTTGCTATTTTCAGAATATCTTTTTAATTTTGAATACCACCTAGTTGCAGGCATGTAGCCAGGGTTCTCAGTGAACTATACTCTCATTGAATAGACCTTCTGTTTGACCACTTGGTTTTATCCCTAATTATCAATACCTTCCAAAAAAAAGGGAAAGTATTGTTGAAGAATTTGGTGCGGATGATGGTTTTGCAGTCAGTTCCTGAGAGAGTTCTTGTTTTGTTGCTTACTTTTAACACTTTTTGTCCTGTCTTTTAACTAGTGATGGACGGATCCAGGTTTTTCGTCGGATCCGGAACCGGATCCTTGCCTGGGTTTCGGATCTTTATCTCGGTTTCGGATCCTTAGTTTCAGATACCTGATTCTGAATTTCATTCATTTTCAAATCCTAGATTTTTAATAAATATATAAGCACAGCAACAATAGAATTACCAAAAAAAACAACTAAATTTATTGTAGAAAAAATCAACTTCCTATCATCTATGTGGATAATATTTTCCTGAATCAAGATTTACGGATGCAATAATTAAATCTTATTACTTCAAATATAAAGATCACTTTCCTTATCATATACTCATTTAATGCAATGCATTTTTTAAACCTGTACAACTATTCTTTAGAGTGCAGTTAAAAGAAACATTGTAAGTTTATTTTCATTAATAAAGGAATTATTTTCCAATTATTAATCAAATCCTTGAATGCTTTCAAATTTTTTTTAGAAACACAAAATATTTTAATGCGGCCAAGAGATCCTATTTATGGAATATCCGGGGATTCCATTATTAAGACGAAAATATTATCATAGAATATTTCTAGCTGCTAAAGTAGTAATTTTGCATTGTTTTATTAATAATAACCTTTGAAGTGAAATTTGAGAATTTTCTACTCCTAAGAAGAGGTTGTGTAACTCTGATCTTGAAATGAGATTAGCCTTTTTTCATGGTACTAGAAGCAAAATTAAAAAAAGTCTCGGATTTTTTCTCCATTGGTCCAGGTTTGCAAGAAAAAAGTAGAATGACATGTGGGGAGCATGTATTCTCAAAATCAGGTAAGCCGACAATAGCAGAGTGGGGTAGTGGACTGCAGGTAATGAAGTTCGATTCTAATCGCTGTTTAAAATTTTTATTTCAGCCATTGAATCAGAAACTTTATCATCCTTCATTTCCAACCTTTGTATGTGGATACTGACTTTTTTGTACTTAAATCGTTTAAACTAGATTTACGAATGCATCACTCAAAAATACATCGTAAAGTTAACATAATGAATCTACGATTTCATTCTGCAATAAAAAAATTTTCCAATCATTTCACTAACGCCAAATTTTATTAATTTTTAAAATTATAAATTGACATGAAATTTCTGATAATCTATTTTTTAACTGCCTACTTGCATTACCCTAGGCAGTGTTAAGGATCGGACTCGCGACTGGCAGTACACTAGCCTTCATTTTTAACAGCTACGCTATCATAGGTTCACGGGAATCTGGCGAATGTAGGCGACCCGCGCTACATTCGGCTTTATTTCTTTTCTCGCGCATCTTTCGCATATGGAAAAAAAAGTCACGACGAGTATTTTTTTTATTTTGTTTTTGAGGCACGGAAAAAATCTTCTTCTCATTTCTTGACCGAGTTACACAACCTCTTTTTGTCAGTAACTACTATACGTACATTCTATTCGCGGGGCGCATCGATCACTAAGCCGCGAAATTTTAAAATCTCCGATCCGGATCTGAATTTTACCTGTCTTCAGGTATAATTTCAGTAGCGAATGAAATGAAATACCCGTGGATCCGACCCGACCATCCTTAATTTATTAATTGTACATTTGTAAATCTAATTTAAACAACAAAAGTAATAAAGTGAGTATTCAGATGTAGGTAATGATTTGAAATTGACGATGATAACATTTTCGAAGCAATGACTGAAAGAAAAAATTAAACTGCGATAGGGATCGAACTTCGCACAGTACACTACTGCTCTCGTAGCTCTCGTTGTCCGCCTGATCCCGGTGAATGTAGGCTACCCGCGTGACATCCTACGTATTTTTCCCGCGATACCGGGGTAATGGGGAAAAAAGGTCATATTTCTTTATTTTGCTTCTAGTTGCACGGGTACATTTTCATCTAATTTCGTTACCTGAGTTACACATCCTCTTCTTGTCAATATCTACTGCACCTACATTCCATTCACGGGGCACTTAGATCGCTAAGCCGCGAAAATTTAAAATCTACGATCCGGATCCGATTTTGCTCCGTGTCTTTGGATCCGAATCCGGAACCGAGAAAAATGAAAGATCCGCGGATCTTTGGATCCGACGGATCCGATCCGGCCATCACTACTTTTAACAAATATAGATTAGATACAGTTTCCTTAAAGGTCTCATCATTTAAAAAGAGTCCCATCTGTCTTGAGATCATTGTCATGATTTCAAAAACTATGCCTGGTTCATAACATCCTACTGACTTTGAAAGATATGATTGAGGAATGGACAACCCCTTCAACACAATAAATGTAGATATGACCACCAAAGTACAACTACATTCTGATTTATATTCTGCGAACTGAAGAACTGTGGACAGAAAATTTGACTTTCAAAAATGTTAAGTCCTGGTCTCATAAGCAGTTTTATTAAAAAATATGGTCATTTTATTCCAGACTTTGGGCCCATGTAACATTTATAGCTCACATTGATGTTAGATATGCACAAATATTATGCTACTCCATGCTAATGTGATATTGATGCATGAAGTGTAACTCACTTGTTATAGCAAATGCTCTATGCAGTGGCAAAACATTGGTGTTGAATTTTGGTTAATTAAGACAAAATAATCATCACATTTTACTTTGATATTTTTACTCCATTATCCACAGCAGACTAGATTTAACCACTCTTAAGGATATAACAATGGCTGATCTGCTAAGAATTTGCTTGACATTTGATTAGTAACACTGGCAGCATTCTAGGTGGTTGAATGCATTCAGAACTTATGAGGAAAACTGCATCAAAAAAAGAGGTCAGCGAGAGAGAATTCATGACATGAATCTGGAGCATGGGTGTCAAAAAAATGTTTAAAAAACTTAATATGGCCTTCCATCATACTGTACCCAAATCTTGACTGTGGTGAGAAATAATGAAAACAGAGTGAAGAGTATTGGAATAGATAGACAAGAAGAAGGATGGACACAGTGCAAGTGACAGAGAGAAACATCAGTGAGGAATAAGTAATGGTGGAGGAAATAAGAATGGCAGAATGTGCAGATAAAATAAGCTATTGAATTTGACAATACTGATTGCTATTACAAAAAAAAGGATTGATTGAGATGGAGGAAAGGAATGGGCATTTCAGATGGGATAAAAAGGCGCAGGAAGTACATATGTATATTGCCCACAAAAAAGTAAAGGGAGGAGATAGAGTTGCAGTAAGTGTTTCAGCAGAACACTCAATTTTTTAAGGATTCACTTTAAGCCCATTATTGGTTCAGATATGAATTTCTAAAGCTAATTCATGATTCCTTTCAAGTCCATTCTCCTCATAGTTTTGCCTAATGGTTGTCTGAATAACATGTGAGAATCCTTTATTGGAGTGTGTTCAGTTTTATTAAAAGTATAAAATTACTTATATGGAGTCTTCAAGGGTGCTTTTGGAAGTTCATTTGATACATTAAAAAATTATGATACTTACAGGTAGCTGAGCGGTCCATCTTGAGGAGTGGTTCGGCTGAGAATGCATGACGAACTTCATAGTACTACAAGAAAAAAGATTAGGGTAAATTTCATTCATTAATCTGAAAAGTAGCTAATATTAGAACAAGGCAATGTAACATGAATGTACAATCAATAATGATCATTATTGATTGTACATGGAACACTCGAGTGCATCAGTAACACATGCAGCATAAAAAACTTTCACCTTAAAAATCAAAATATGCAAACTTCTCTGAAAAATTAAGGAAACCACAATCAATAGCCAAAGTACAAGCCAAATCAAAAGTAAAGCACCTAATCAATTTAATTCACTTGGAATGTCATTTTTCAGTATAAAGTATGCAATACTTGAGTAGTGAATACTAGAAGGGAAAACTAAATAAAGTTTATGAGTTTAGCTATTAGGGAGTCGATGGCTTGCTTGCAGACGATACAGATGTATAACAATCATAATCATGTTGACATTAATTTTGTTTATGGGAGTGGAATGGTGTTCCTTATTCTTCAAATTCTCTCTGGTGCTAAAAGTTGCCAATCTCGATTAGTACAGCCAATAATTTGGTCAGCTGTGAGCAGTGTGTATATTAGGGGTTAGTGTAAATTATACCAAAAGTTACTTTGGAAAAGGATCCATGATCCAGTCCCAGTAGAGTTGGTGATAGGATAAGTAGTAAGGTAAGATTCCTCTGCAAAGCTGAACCCTAGATGGCATTTTAACTTTAACCCTTTGCGGTCCAACGTGAAGGCTGGCTCGACATGCCTAGCTCTAGCAGCAGTTCCAACGTCGAGTTGAGCTCGACATCAGATGGCGCTGCGATAATGCGCATTTTATGTAAGGTGCTGCTATCTTATGTCACTTTTGTGAACTTCTAGTACCTCATGAAGCCTTTTCACCTATTTTGCAAATAGTGTTTCTTCCGGCTACTACTTGAATTCCACAAAAAAAAATTGGACCGCAAAGGGTTAAAATGTCTTTTACCCCTTGAATGTTACATTTTTTAAACTTACTGGGAATATAGTTTGCACATAATATTACAGACAAAAAGCAGAAGGGTAAACTATGTGAAAATTCTAGTAGTAAGAAAATATTTTTTTAAAGACATAAATCTGCAAAATGTTTCTTTGTCAGAAAGGACAGTAGGTGCAGTAGGAGATGTAGGACTTGAAGTATTTGAAATCTGATGTTATCCAAGAATATACACAAATGATGTTACAAAAACTCAAATAGAAAATTGATGTAGATAAAATGGACAGACCAAGTGCCAAATGAAGAGCTACAAAGGAAATTATGATATAAAACTGGATTAATCCATGGTTCAAAGTTTGAGGCTTTACTTTGTGGAACCACTCGATTCGAAAAGAAAATCCACTTTGTACGCTCCACACCTTTGTGTGGATTTTCATTTCCAATGGATCTTTCCATGTCAATTCGACCAGGTGATTGCTCTTATGGTAACCAATTTTGACCAAACTTGGCAAACCGTCATCATTTGATAGGAAAATGAAAACCCCAAAGCCATTTTGCAATTCATGCAACCATTTATGAGAAATTGCAACATTTCAAAATTCAGATTTGTGCAGGATTGTAGGCGTAACATCTGCCAGTGGCTGCAGCATCAGGCTTACAGTCGACCTTACAGTACTCTGGAATCTTCAGATCTCAGCACACTGTCTCTTTCATCTTTTTCTCACCAATGTCAACCATATACATACTATTAAATCCCCTTTGCCCATGCCATTCGCTTCCCATAGATGTGACCACCGCCCTGAATACAACACACTGAACAATCTTGCTCATTGTAAGCAAAAAAATGCTCTTGAGTGCACCAATTCATATCTTTTAAGAGTAACATAACTAACAGATAACATTTATTGCTCATACTTTTACCAACTTTAAAACATGCAAGTCGATTAAATATTCACCTCCTCTCTCCATCCCTTCAAGGTTACAAATGTATTCTGGGAGCGACATTCCCTTAGCACGGCATCCACCCTTGCTGACCTCTCTTCATGGTCCCTAAAGGCTGGATTAAGTTCCACTGAGTCAGCATGAATGAGAAACACATCTGGGTAGCAGGAAATCAGGTGGGCTAGCACATCAGGACGAACTAAGCCAACTTGATGCCCTTCAACAATAAATGGGCGGCAGTTGCCTTGGTGTAAACCTGGGTACAAGAGAAAGGTTACAATTATTAGCTCATATAATAAGTGATACCTCCTATATCTTGTCAAATGAGAGTAATTCATTCTTGATAAAAGTCTGAAAGAACAGTATTCGTAGATCACACATCTGACTTAAAGTTTCCAGTTTATGAGCACAGAGTCTTTCAAGAGTCTTACTAAAACGAAACCTAAGTATAAAATGTTACTCTTCTGGAAAACTTCAAATGGATCTATTTACAATGTACTCTGTAACCAATTAGTTGAGTCCCCTCACAGGTTTATATGAGGGCATTTTTTATTCCCAGGGTTGCCTGCCTTATAGGAATTGGTCTCATCGAAAGAAAAGATATGCCTGCTAAAGACACTCTGCTTCACACTCACTAACACTTAACATTACTAGAAAGCAGAGAAAGGAATGTACAAGAAAGATGTGTCACATTAGAATAAATCCATGGATTTTATTATCTGAAATAGAAGTACAGGAATTTATTTCATTATTTTATACAGAATCAGGGTTAGAGGACCTCTTTACTTGCAGTTTTTCTCAGATATGATTTCCAGTAACATTTAAGTGATTAACTGTGACTAAACTAATTAAACAAATAGAATGACCAAATACAGTTTTTCATGACAATGAGCTAATGATCCGACAAACATCACTTGCTCACTTTATAGATTCAGCATTACTGGCACAGTCCATTCACTTTAACTTGGCCTATACTCAGTAGTCTACTGTTCAGGTGGGCCTAGTTCAACTCAGAAAATAGGCATGGCAATGCTTAGGGAGAGGGAAAACATGTGCAAACTGACTAATACGAACCAAAATTGCTTACTGCATGTGACGCATGGAGGGTAGATACCCTTCAAACGTTCTGCTTCTCCTCAACTTATTTCCCCTCTTGTGAGTTTTCATTGGCCAGGTTAATGTGAGTGGGCTGTATCAGAGTAATATCTGTGGAATGCTTTGCGCTGTATGCCTAGAAATATTTCCATAGCCCTATTCATCATTAGTCCTGTGATGTGGGGTGCATGAAAACTACCAAACATGTTTTTGACTTCTCCATAACATTTTCAAAAGCTCTAATATCACCATAGAGAAAATCACGGCTGCTGCTGGAGTGTCGCAATTCACTCAATATGATAGGTAGATGCAGCATAATAAAACTTCTGGGTACCATGTCATGCTGGTATTGCTGGAAATGAAATAGTGGAAAAACTTGTAAAAGCAGGAACTGTGACTGGTTGCCAGATGCCCATTACTGCAATATCCCAGTCCTGAGTGCAGTATCATTCCTAGCCATGCCAAGGCATCCAATATCATCGGAATGTGAGGTGCTAGGATTCCTTTCTCTCCTTAATAGATTTGTATGTCCTACTAACCAGTGGGTTGAATCTTAGAGCATCTGGTAAGGCTAAGCCATGGACAGCAGATTCACTGTACTCTCCAACATTGCCCCAGTCGCATTGAGAGTTTGTTTTTAGGGCTATTTCTCTACCCTTTTTCTCCTATAATAACACTAAGGATATGGTAGGAGTATCCTCCAACTCCCTACCTAATGGGGCTATATGCCCTTAGAATCATCTTTGACTTTCCTGTGAAACTTTTAGGAATGCTCTTTGGCAATGGTCAGTGTCGGAGCGGGAATGTTGCAAAAAACTTGATGTACAAAAATAACACAGAGATTGCTTCTTTGTGAGTTCCATGGGTTTATTTATTGGTGCAACCAGTTTCTGCAATCAGATCATCGCACTGTGGACTGAAATCGAAAAAAGCTTAACAAAAACAATTTTTTTTCACTTTTTATTTAGGAGAAAACGATGATATTTTCTGAATATACAATAATCATTGTCCAAAATACTGAAAGAATTTTCTTCCTAAGTGATTTTTTTAGACTAGCAGACGTCTGTGAAGTTCATAAAAAAATTCGAAAAATTATTTTCCCTTTTATGTGAAAACTAACGGAAGAATTTTGCTACTGTTGCCTTTTAATGGAAGACGCGTAATTTTTAAGCATACCAACATAATAAAGTGCATTTTGTAAATCAGCTACAGCGAAAAATTAGGTTTTGTTGATATGTTTTTTAAATTTTATTAAACAATTAAAATATTCTATTTTTCGCGTATATTTACCATAAAGTAGGAAAAAACTTTATGTTAGCGGTCTTTAGCGACAAACATATTTATACCAAGTTATAAAGTAAAGTGTCATAAAAATTTAAAGAAAAATCCTGCCCAAATCTGCCCCCCACCTCAAGTTATGTACACAGAGGTCCAACGGCGCGGAGGTGAGAATTACTCAATAAAAATGAGACAACACTCGTGTTTTTCACACCAATATACATTATGCACTCTATGTAAGCCTTATAGTTCCCTTTTTTCAATGAGACATTACGATTTTAATTATAAAAATAACAATTGCAAGGTTCAACGCTTGCGCCGGCAAGTCGGAAACTTGTCTCATGAAGTGGGCGGCTGCAGGGGAATATTTTCTGATCTTCGGAAAACCCAATTTTTACCATGATGCATCCACATATTTTGCTTTACACACATTCCTGAGCCTTTTAAATATCAGCCGCTCAAACCTTCGGATAAGGAAAGGGTATATCCATGGATAATAGAATAATATAATCTCCGTGGGTATATCAGTGGCCGCGGTACTAACTGGCCAACCGCGATAATTCCCTTTGTGCCCGATAACCCTACCTTAGTCTTTTGATTTTTATCTAGCGTTTGAGAGCTTTATTCCCTGTACGGCTGAGTGCTGGTAGAGATGGCATTCGATGCTTTGCTATTCGTACGTGGAAATTCCGCTTATTGCTTCATTGCCTCGTCCCTGAAAAGGGGTTTTTGCACTTTAGCGGATCGCTTCTCTGGGACACGTGTGCGGACGAATTATACGAAGTAGATCCCATGTGTTTTTCTACAAATGTTTGTTTCCAATTGGTTGAAAAAATTCTTATTTTCACAATTTTACTGGGCAAATTAGTCAGATTTTTGTCGTGAGTACGAAAGGATCTCAGTGCTGGTAACACGGAAGCCAAAAACCAAGATTTCTCTGAAGTTCAATTTCCCCAGAGCGTGAAATTTCAACGTAGAGGCCGAACTAGAGGATACTACAGATCGATAATAAGGTAAATTTTCCTAGACAAATGTCTCTGTGATTGTTTTTATATTATGCAGGGAATTTTATTCTAATTTTGATTTGCTTCTCCGGAGAAACAGATTGTTGACATTCCGGATTAGGAAAAAATGGACCCCACGAAAGTGACCCGACCCGAAAAGAAATGCATGATGTAATTTTCAATGGAAGTGAAAATACAGTGTATTCCAAAAGAAAATTAATCTTGCAATATCTTCACAGTATGTTTAACCTAGGAAAAGACATGGAAATGAAGGAAATTTTGACGAATATCATGAACACAAATGAACGCACTATCTTCTGGGCTTGAAATTAACTACGGTAATTTCAGCGATTATTGCTCAATGACCACTTCCCTGCATGTGAAATGGAATCCGTGATATTTCATGCCACCCACGGTGCACAACGTGCTATATCATGGAGCATTAACTGCAAAGGCAGCAGTGCTTCCCATTGGCCAGCTGTCGGAGGAAGCTTTGGAGAAAATTTTCCCGTTTGGCTGAAATGGAGGATCTTTTCCGAAGGTTTCTCCTAACATCGGATCGGATCCCCTAGTATCTGGAAGTTTTATTTTAAAAATCTAAGAAGAAATGTTTCGAAAGAAACACGAGATTTGCTTGTGATGGAGGAGCCAACTTCGGATGGCTACAGTGATGATAAGGAATCTAATTAAATATTATAATGGGTTGATGAATTAATTTTTCGGGTTAAACCACTGATAATAAATATTTTTATATGTTTTATTTTTATATTACCTATCTGTTTCTGCATATTTAAAATATTTTAAAGTTATATCTTGTGCACGTAATGACAGTACGAACGCTGACCCTGATGCCTTCTTTTAATCAATTATTACATCAATGTTGTTTATAAAAAAAATCATTTTATGTATTTAATATGTAATATTTGGTTTAAAAAATTAAAATACATTTGCAACGACTTAATTTTTCATTAAAAACCATTTATTATAATTAAATAATCCCTATATACTGCAGCGGTACGCCTAGTCGATTTTTGGTATTTTCAGTCTCCACTAATTTGTTTAAAAAAAGGCCCCGGATAATTTTTTGGCACAATATCGTAAACTTTAAGTTTATAAGCCTAAACAAAAATTGTTGGTAATATTTCGTCGTTCTATCTATAAAAATAGGGAAGATATGATTTTTGACTAGTTTTTTTCGATTTCAGCCCTATAGTGCATCGTCAGGTACAAATGAAATTCAGTTTGAGTGTCCATTTATATAGGAAATGAGTGGACGATGATTGCGAGGGTGGGTTGGCGAAAATTAAGGGGAAGGGTGATTGGGTTGTCGATTTTAAGGTGGTATACAACAGATAGTATAGGAGTGATGTCGGTTAAGGTTTGTTAAGTTGCTGTTTGTTAAGGTCATTGAGAAAGTCAGGGTCATTGGTGTGGAGTCCAATTTCCCATTGTTCCCAGGCATCCAGTTTAAGGCCTTTAGGGATTAAATGCTGGATCTCTGATTCAAAGGAGCTGTGGCCCTCTTCAAGTAGGTGCTGGTCAAAGCTGGGGGTCAGGTCCTTGTTGTGCAGGAAATTCCTGTGCTCCTTCATCCCTAGGGATACGCTCAATCCTGTCTGCCCAATATAAAAACTGGGGCAGTCTCACTTGAGTTTATAAACTCCTCTCCTCTGATGGAGTGAAAATGGTCTTTGGCATTGGTCAGTACGCAATGAACTGTGTTGTTGTTTTAAAAATAAATGTAGATTTAAGGCTGATAAAATGCTCAATACAGCTTAAACTGAATATGTCAGCTTCATCCAGAAGTTGTAATTGCATAACTTTGACTATAATAACTTTTCATGGATTGGCATGATTTCAGGTAATGTATTTTTTGACTGTGCCTTAAGAGTATTTGTGAAGCAATGCAGTTTTCAGCAGTCAATCTCTACCGTTACAGTATAATTGCAAACGCAGCGGCCCAATATAAATTATCATGCAAAATTGGCAGTCTGATTAATTGTTGAGCAGTAGGATTTTTAAAAAAGTTGGCTCATAATGGTTGTCATAGGTTCGAATGACAACCCAAACTCTCGTGATTTTATTCTCTATGGTTTAGCCCTTATCTCGCGACTATAGACCTTATCTTAGAGTTATCACAGGATGTGGGAAGAGGCAGCTTGAAAGAGGACAGAAAAAATATTCACTCTCCTACTCATATTTTAGCTCATGCGATAAGGAAAATAGCCATACGATAATCCACGTTGATACGTCATTATCATGCTCTGTGGTAACGTACAACGTAGACGGGCTTCATCAGTACGGTAATCATTAACTTCGCTATCCTTCAAATAGGCTCATCCTTCAATGCAACCTATTCATTAAATTCCATACAGTGATAGAAACTATTTTTTAAATCAAATTCCCTCCGCCAAATTAAATCTAATTTCAAAACGAGGTTTCCTCAGTTTACATTTATCGATTTTGATAACATATTTGATGTTTACGTCGTCGAAAATGATATCGTGTGTTATTCATTCAAGGCGTCTGTCTTAGATGTGCTGGCTTGAAAGTGAACGTCTGTAAATACCGAACCGATGGGTCTACAATCAATATTATATTTCGCGAAGGCCGTCCTACGAACGGCAAATGACATCTCAACACACATGCAGCTACTACGTATAAATTGAAAAGATTATTGACGCTCCGAACCAAATGGAATAAGTGGCACAATTTTCAAGAAAGACATTTCCTTGTTAACCCTATATCAAATTACTGATGTTTTTTTGCTGTGCTTGATAACTAGAGACATTTCGGGGAGCTTGAAAAAATTTTAGGTATTGAAATTATTCCTATATGACGGTCGAAAGTTCCTGAAAAGGAAACACAACGCTATAGACTGTGCCCAAAATTACTAACTAGCTTGACTATACGGAAATTTAATTTTACAGCGCGGCATTGACCTAATTTAACCACACGGAAGTCAAGCGGGAAGTACGTTCAAAAATACCCGGGATCTTGGCCGGGAAATGCCTACGAACTGCTTCAGCTAAATTCTGCCATTAGCTATTAGTGATAATAAGGCCCCACATAAGTTAGAAAGCAGGGCATGAACGAGGGAGGTAAAGGATCGGAATAAGGGCGGTAGGACGAAAACTGAGCTGAAGAAGGAAGTGGCGCAGGGAACAACAATAAAATTGGCCATATAAAAGTCTAATTAGTCGATGAAATCCTACTCTGACTAGTAGAACCCAACTAATTTAATTTAATGCCAATTGCAAATGGATAGTGTGAAGAGTAGCATGTTAGCGTTCTGTGCTTCTAAAGCCTCATGAGTTTGTTCAACTATCATTAAAATCACAAGTGGCTCCAAAAGGGAACAGTTTTTCTTTTACTGGAAACAAAATCTAATAAAAACAAGAGCCATTCAACACCATCAACATATCATATCAGAGCACTCTTAGACCAAAAGACGTTAATGATAATTAAACTTTTTAATCATTAAAAACCATCACTCAGGAAAAGATTAGTGTGATATTTTGTGAATGATTAACTAGTATCGATAAAAATAATTACATATATGTAGGCAATAATAGGATAGTTAAAAAAATTATGCTGTGGGGCGATGGTTCATTTGTTATGGATTTATTCTGTTATTACATACAATTAACGACAAAAAGGCTGCTATTCTACGACGTGCACAGCGAAAAATGCTCTATTTTGGATGTAATGAAATCCTGTTTATAACGAAATGAAAGGTCGTTCCCCTAAAATTCGTTTTAACCGAGTTTTACTGTACTTCAGAGAATGTTTCTTTCTACACGCCGAAAAAATTCACTTTGGACTGTCTGGCTTAGAAAAACATCCGGAAACGTAACTGCATTAATTCGCACCCCGCTTTTCTCATTCCTGTCTTACCTAGGGGTAGAGTTCGAAAAACACGATTTGATACGGTACATACTTTATCCAATTGCGTCTTTTTATGCTGTGAATTACCTCCCGATTCCACGTTCATGTGCTGCCATTCAATGTGTGCTAATGTCATTAATGTTCTATTATAATCGTCCAAGAGAAAAAACGTCAGATAAAACATTACGCGCCATACGCTTACATGAACTCGTAGGTTAAATTTAAACTGATTAAGCAAGTAGTCAGTTTTTCACATTTTGCAGTGGAATTGTGAAATAAGAGAATGGATGAATCCTTCATAAGCTCTATTTTTACAAGGATTCATTAAGAATTAAAACACGCGATTTCCTCATCTATTAATGTTATTGTTCAAATGTTAAAGATATGTAAAAAGTTTACGATCAGCTTTTCAGTTAAATATTGCTGGGGATAGACCAAATCACGCCCTAATGAAACTGACAGAATGTATAACGGAAATGATGTTATTCGTTGGTTATATATTTCCGTTTCCTATAGGAATGGGTATACCCAGAGGCAGCCAGTCAGTGGCCACCAGCATTCTGTTAGTGGTCATATCACACATTTTATCACAGTGGGCGACCACACATTTTTTCTCTGGCTTGAGGGCCGAAATAACCCTCCAGACACTAAATCACGCCCTCACTAAGTGTTAAGGAGAAGCCACCTAGTCAGGGACCTCCCAGTTCGTTCTCCTTCCCCCCCCCCCCCCCCCTTATTTTACGGACACCAGGTATGAAGGGACAGGAGCCGCCTGTGTAAGGTACCTATGGGACGCCTGGTGATTCTATGCAGTACAAGCAGGCGAGAGTGAGTAACAATTATTTAATAAAAAAATTGTTTGGATGTCTCGGTTCTAGGCTAGCATGAAAGAGATATTCTAAATCAGTAAATCTAATGATGTAGAAATTTAAGATCTGCCCCTCCAAACCAACTGAGCACATCGAAACAATACATGACGCTCACGTGAAGTGACATGTTTTGCGATCCTACAATTCGCTAAGAAAAGATGTCACAACTTGCTGCTATCACCAAGCCTCGGAGACGCTTAATAATGAATGTACACAACGAACAAGTTCTGAGGCGGTTTGGGATGCCGAGGGAAAAGACATTATCCAGCAAATGCGTAAAACAGCTACCAAAAAGCACTGCATTAAGAAAAGAGAACGAGGTGCTCCATTATTAAAGAGAAAGCAAAAATTACGCGCTAGTTTTTCCTGCTCCAAGAATAGTACCTATATCTTCTATTCCGTTCGAGGTAATTTCCCTTTTCTTATCAGACATGCTAGCTTTCTTTTGTTTTCTTCCGCCATGAAAGAGAGAAGAAATCCTGTTTTCCGTTTAGAAAGAGAGAAGGATTCCTGATCATTCCTAATTAGCATTCTGGTTGGAAAGTACGAATCTGATTTCTTTCTTTACTCTGTGGACTCGCAGCACTCGCTTTAAATTTTTATAAAATCTGCACGGTTGCATTTATTATTTATTATATTTGCATTTTTCTAAACTCAAGCCAAACTCAAACGCAACAAAAGATCAATTTTGAATTTGTTAATTTGGAAAGCGTATCCCCACTGACTTAAGGATTATACTTTAATTATAGGATAATTACTTTTATTTATAATATAATTGTCTTCACCGTGGGTCTGATGTGCCTAGCTTTTTCACCATGTCATACTCAAAAGGGCCCGTTTTAAAATGCCTGATTAAATATTCCCTAAGCTAAAGTACGACCGAGGTGACGCTCTCACGCAGTTAAAATTCATTTCATCTTATCGTTTTTCTGATGTTATTTTTGTCACTATAAGCTTTCAAAATCATTAAAGTAACTCAACGCCTGCATAAACTGATGGTTAACGCTTACTAGACTAGACAAAATCGGGCTTCATCCTAAGCTACATAGTACACTGTCTTCCTCTTCGTTTGAAGCATTTATATGGGGAGGCGACCGGCTGCTAAGGTCATTTACGCACTGAGTGAACAGGTTTGGAGGTGACACCCTAAAATGTCTTGGGCGGGGAGGTAAGGGTGTGCTATCAAGGATAATAAGACGTCAGACCTAATTATCTGAACGTGAGGACCAAATCCAATGAGCATCACACCAAACACAATCAGTCATCGTACTTTGGGTGGGACACTCCGTAGGTTGTAGGTGCCACACTTCACCGATTCGGGTGCGAAACCCGTAGTTGCTCAACCTGAAGGGCTCTCCTGAAGCTCCACCATTCGCCAGCACGTCCATGTATGTACGTGGACGCGTCCAAGTCGAATTCTGTCGTAACCTGGCTACTTTTCTATTTTTCGTTTACTGCTCAGTAAGAACGCGAACAAAATAACGTGAACGAGGAAATTTCTAACAAACACTGGACTTGGGGCCTATAACCAGGCTTTTGCTGGTAAGATGTACAACCAGCCAATCCAATGTTTGCATTGATTCCCAGAACACGAGCCTACACTATCAGCTAAGACACATTTTAGAATCCCGTTTCTGTATTGATAACCCATTCATTAACTGTATCAGGTATCACGGCCTCGCTTATGTTTTTCAGGATCGTGGTAAAACCTATCCTGAAGAAGTGAGGGTAAAACGTCGTTTCCGATAAGAAAACTATACGACTAGTATATCACTATTTGTAAGGAGTTGTGGAAGTTTGGTGTAAGAGAGTCAAGGCGAGGGATAAAGAGATCTGGGCAGAAGCGGCACTTTATGATGGCACACTCTGCTCCCTCCAGTCACCATTAGTAGAGGTGTTTTGATTTGCTGTTTTTGTTACAGATAGAGATTGGAACTTCACGGTAGTTTACACATTGATAAATTCTCCATCTATGTTTCAGAGAAGGCATCGATGACACATAGAACTCCTCATCTCCCACACAGTTTGGATGCTAAATCCAAAGTAAACCAATTCCTTCCTTCACTTCTGGTTTAAGTGAGACATTCAAACCTACGATTATCACATCTAGTGTTCTTTCAGTGGGCCATTTATGATTGGAGGGTAATTTTATAGGGGTAGGAATTCTTCAAGGAACCCAAGAAATGTGCAGAGAAACCTGGCGTCGGTATTTGCCTTCTGTTAACGAAATGTACCAATGTTTAACGCCCCATGAATCGTACGGAAGTTTAAGTGCTCTCCGCACAGAACTGAAGTGGGGACGATATGCTAGTGAAAAACGCTGCCAATACCGGGAATCGAATCCGATTCCTCAGAGTGGGAAACCAGTACTCTATCTACCACACCAATCCGATCCACCGGTCACTTGCTTTGCAGTAGCAGGTTGCTTATTATAAATACTTTTAGAGATGAGATAGCGCTTGAAGGCAGCCTTCTAGCCTGAATTAGACAAAAAAATACTTTATCGAAACATTTCCTAACACTCTTTGGAATGACTCCACTGAGATTGCTCTGCCATGAATTTGTTGCTCACTTGGCTTGAGGCACTTCCTTCACTGCCAAAAGCCTACTCCTCATTTGTATGCTTAAAACAAAGGGCCTGGCACTTGTTATACAATGATCACTTAGTCTTAGAACATTGAACAAGAATTGAATTAAAGAATTATAGAATGAAAGTGGCATGGCACGGTACTTTCTATTACTCTGACGAAGCAGCCGCACAAGATATCGCGTGGTAATTCCTTTGAGTAAGTTGTAAACGTGTTGTAACAGGCCCACAACGTTGTCACGACGCACTTTCCTTATAACTTATTTCCAACGTAGTTGCACCACATTCACAACGTGACAAAGATCGTTGTAAAGAGGTGGTGAGATCGTCATTGCAACGGGCTTACGTCCAATTGCAACAACGCTGTTACAACGGGAAGCCAATGCGGTTTTGAGTGTTGTAGGTCTGTGGAGAAACCGTCGTTGCAACGTACGTTCTCGCGCACCCCGCTATGCATTCGTAACATGGGAAAGCGCGTTTGAGGAAATTCTTATTTATCTCTCCTGGAGTTGAAATAATATCAGTTATGTATATTCATATCGGTCATGCTAAAATTTATCCACAAATTGGTAATTTGGTAAATTCTTTAAGAGCGCCTATCCTTTAGTAAGTTAACTATCTCAATCGAATGAATGCGTGGTTAATAAATAGCATGAATAAAATAATTTTGGTTCTGAGAAAAACTCTCCATCAATAAATCTGGGCCCAGTTGACTTGATTTCACAACAGAAAGCATCTTTACAAAAGGAAAATCAATTCCAAACATATGATAACAGATGTAAATACATACTTATGACGGTTTTCCTTTTTTTAAGAGTTGTTTTGTGATTCGATCAGATTTTTCATCAGAGAAGAGGATTTTATAAAGTGAAGAAACTTAACGAAGGAGCAAGGCACATATGATTATGGGAGTGCAGAAATGAAGATGGAAACAGGTTAATGAAACTACTAGAGGAAAGGAAAAGGCGCAATCGGTTGATAACGCGATAACTAAAGCTAAAACTGATGTCTAATGCCGAAGACCAAATTGAAAGGGAGCATGATTTTGAGCTCACAGTGAAATCTTCTGGAGAGTTTGGAGTTTACAGGCTAGTTATTGGGAAAATAATGTCAAATTAAAATAAAATTTACGAAAGATAACGGATGGAAATTAGGATATTCGGGGATCGGGTTGGAGCGGTGGCTAGGGACTGGCCTCCCACCTCGAGGGCCCGGGTTCGATTCCCGGCAGTGGCGGATTTTTCAGAGGAAAACCGGTCCCCACTTGAGTGCCTAGTTGAGGGCATTTCAAGTTCAGTACTCCATCCGTCGGATGGGACGTTAAGCCGTGGCCCCCTTGGCGCCTTTCGTTAAGAGTAGACTAATGCCGACGCCGGGTTTCTCTCCACCCTTCTTCCGTTCCCTGAAAACTCCTACCATTACCCACCTATCCTAAATGGCGCAAATGACCTCAGCTGTCGGTCGCCTCTCCTAAATAACCAACCAACAATTTAGGATATTCTTTGAATACTTAAGTATTACAGTATGAAACGTATTCATAAAGGATTAAAAGCAAGAAATAACGAATGTAATTAGTAAGAAGGTCAAGTTTTTGCAATGAAGCACTGCAGCAGAGAGATTCCAGTGGTTGAATAGAGTTGCGATACGATGAAAAGACTTCCAGGCGTTCCTCCGCGTTGGTCTGTCTCTGGGCGACAACAATTTCTCCAGCCATTGAAGGGGACCCGGCTTAACGTCCCATCCGACGGAAACACTCAGAATTGTCGATGCATTTTGCAATGCGAGGGTTCTCCTTGTGAGGAGAAACTGGCTCACGCTTGGACACAGGAGGCTTCGGATCACTGAAACCTTCAATGTGATATAGGGGTCCGGGGGCCGTAGGTTGGCTCCAGTGGTGTACCGACAGGGGGGTTTAGGGTTTAAACCCCCCCAAATACATTCCCGTAATATACTATATTTAGTATATTTTGCACTAGCGTTTAGTATTTTGCTTATTGGGCTGAAAAATATAGTAGCATGGCTTCACGAAAAGATAATGAAAATTTAATTATTGTTTTGTGAATAATAATCTAAATATCATTTTACGATGATGCACATAAATATTAGCGGAACCCCCCCTAGAAGGAAATCCTGCGTACATCACTGGTAGGAATTGATTGACTGAGAGGGTCGTTGGGTCCTCCAACTGGAAAACTCTCTTCCAGGTGTGGCCGAGCATGTATCCAACCTTTCGGCTGCAGTGTTCTGGATGTTTCACGATCTCACTCGCCTCTCGGATTAGCCTGTGGTAGCATCGGCTTTCATTACAATTTACATTTGCATTCTTGAACTCTAGTTTGTGGCTAGGTTTCATAGTAGCAAAATCAGTGTCAAGATCACGGGTCCTAACTAAATATCACTTGTCATTTACTGGAACTCATCTATAAGCGTAAATAGTAACCGTCTGAATGATTTACTCTGCATACTGATGTTCATTAGAAGCATAGGACAAAACATAAGTATAAAAGTAACGATAACGCGATCGAACACATGAAAGTCCGTGATCAACCCACAGATATATAAAAAAACAATTTAATAACGCTAGAAATAGAAAATTACTAAGTGTTTATTTCAGAAAACGGACTGAATTATATACCTGATGAGATAATGAAAGTTTTTTAATGCCTTTCATGTTCATTCAAGCAAAGATTTTCCTGGCTTTGAATGAATTCATTATTATACTTAAGGATAATAGAAAATAGCGGTTTTTTCGTTTCATTTGTACAGATAAGGCGAGGTTTATCGATAGCAAAAGCTGGCCATATTAGTTAGTGACATCCAGTCCTGGCAACCCAAAGGTCGGGTTCGACTCCAGCTTCTCACTTGGATGCTGTGTTTGTCTTTGTTTCAGTGCTTAAGACAGAGGGTGCGATATAACCTTGGTCGCTAAAATGCAAGTCTCTACTCGATGGGAAAATACGGTATCTCTTTTATGCAGGTGAAGTTATGCGGGGGCACAGAGAAAAAGCCCCCATACCTAAAACTTTTCAAAATCTGCCAAAAATGGGAGGCATGTAGTGTCTCCTAGCAAACACTGGCCACCGACACTGACCAAAACATTTGTCGTTTCTATCTTTAAATTTCCTGAATTATTGCCTAGGATTTTATGTTTCACCTGAAATGGTTTATATTATTCGTACAAGGCACCTATATCATAATTATTTCTCTAACAAACATTTTTGTTATTTCACCGTCATTAATACCAAATGAAAATTTCTCTTTATTTTAAATCTTCATATTTTGTTGAATCTCACTGCTTGTTGTAGGTTATTAATAAACAAATCTGTCCGAAGTAATGCCCCTATGAGAAGTTTTTGCTCGTATGAAAGTTGAAATTTTGAACCTTGAAAACCATGAAATAGCCTGACATTTTTTTTACCACTTCAGTAGACATCCTGTGACTTTCCCAAGTCTTTCGTAAATTTAATTTTATTTCAATTTAACATTAGGGCTCCTGCTGTAATGAGCAATCGTAACCACCACACAGATCGATGACCCTTTTGGGAAACTCACCGCCCGAAAATTACCCTAACATGAGAGCGCGTGCTCTACGTACAGTCGGATTCAAAAGTAATGCAACACATCGACCACTTTCGCCACTTTTCGGAATTGAGTTTCTATATGTTCTACAGTTCCCATGACCGTTCCCCATTCACATATAAATGATGAAAATGCATAGGAAATGTGTATCCCTGGAAGAATAAAAAAAATTTTTAATGCATTTTATCGATTGCCACGATGAATTGGAAAGAATATTCTTCACGCATGTTTATGGAAGAACTTTTCCACAGGAAATATTACCAGAGTTATAATTCACGTATTTCAGAGTTATATTCGTATTTCTTTTGCCTTTCCGGTCCTCGATTGTGATAATAGTGATTGCATCAACCTTGTTCTAATAGCTTTGGAAACTCCTTTGAACTGCTCTTAAGGGAAGCTTACATGCACAACTCGAAGTACTGACGCAAATGAGGGATATGAAAAATGTAAAGATGTAATACTCTGGAAGCATTCGTAGAACCGTGGACGTTATAGTTACGGCAGGTCGTTCGGGATAGTGCCGGATATGGGATCGATTCCGTCGGATGACATTTTTTTCCTCCGTGCACTAACAATTCTAACAATAGGTCTCTATTACGTTACTTTATGATGAGCATTCAAAAAGTACTTTTTTGTCCTTTTTCCCCATTTTACTGACACACAGAGATCACGAGAAAAGTATTTTATTTTAAATATAAAAATGAAAAATCTTTTAATGCATACCCCTGCGAAAACTATGGAGAACCTTTCCTGTCCCACGCCTCCTGCCACACGAGAGAGAAGCATTGGGAGAGTAGGCCGAGTAAGAGAGACATGGGAGGGAATGGATGAGGGTTTGAAAGCGGGGGATGAGTTGATCAAGTCGGTTAGATTTGCAGGTTATGAAGTGTTGGTCAGTCAGTCAGCTATAAGATTACAGTGATTGGTAAGTGCATTAAATGATCAGTGTGAATAGTTTGGAATGAAGACTAATTTTCAAAAAACGAACGCAGTGAGATTTAAAAAAAAAGGAAGGCTAAATTAAATATTCGAGTTGAAGGTAATAAATTGGACCTGGTGGAATATTTTACAGACATAGGAAGTATTTTAGAATAATATGGGTACTGGTAGAAAATCAGAGGGAGAATTGTACTGGCGAAAGAAGCATTTGTAAAAAGATAAGAATTGTTGGCAAAGACCTTAAGTAAAGAAAAAAAACAAAATAGTAAAGTCATTCATATGGAGCGTAGCGTTTATGTATCAGAGTCGTGGAGTATGAGAAAATAATATCAACGCAGATTGGAGGTTTTTGAGGTGTGGTGTGGAGAAGGATGGAAAAGATACGGTTAGAAAAACAAGTGAGGAAGTGCTAGATAGAGTTGGGGAGGAGAGAAAACTGTTGCGAAGTATAAGAGGTAGACAAAGAGTGTGGATGACGGGCATATTGTGGGGCATTGGGATTCAGAAGAAGCTATAGAAGGAAGAATACTTGCTAAAAGAGGAAGAGGGAGGAAAAGGATAGGCATTTTGGATAAGATGAATGGGAAAAACCTATGAAGATTTAAAAAAGGATGTAGCTTAGGGTGAGATTACTTACTGTTGCATATTAGGTATGTAGATAAGTTAGAAACAATGAAATATTGCTTATGGACTATTCAAACCTGCCATTACCGGTTACTATTTATTATAGAGTGAGCGCAAGATGATTAACCCACCATGACCAAAAAAACACAGCTGCAGAGTCAGGTTTCTGCCACGACTTGGCCGATGTTTTTCTCTTTTGGTATGACTCCTGTGCGCCTTACGGACAGACAGGAAAGCCCAGCACCGGAACGACCGGAGAAAATATCTTGTGTTGAGATTTATTAACTATGTATTCACTATAATCCAATGCATACTATTCTTCATCACGAAGAAGATTTGAACGAAACACAATTTCTGTGCGCACGAAAGCTACGCGAGTCCACACAAGGGTCGCCATCATATATGGAAATGTCGTCACGAGGGGTTCACTCGAACTCGCAAACTTTTACAAACTCGTGGAAGGGTTGGGAGAATGCTAGATAATCGTCTCTCCCACACTGGATAAATTACCCTTTCTGTTATGTTTGGGGATCAGTAACGTACCAAGGGAGGGGGGGAGGGACGTGGCGGCCGCCCCGGGCGCCGTAAAGGGGGGGCGCCAAAATTGAAAAACATCTTTAGTTTAAGAAAAAATAATTTTTTTTCTACGGGGGGCGGCCACCATCCGGTTAGCCCCGGGCGCCAAGGTAGTCTTGGTGCGCTACTATTGGGGATAAATACTTTAATTGCAATTTACAAACGTTAGTTATATAAAATAACCCTTAACTTTAGTGGGGTTACCCTTGCTCTCACAATCAGTTGGAGCACTGAAAATAGTATTTTCCTACTACTGCTACTTGACGGTGGGATTTACTCTCTTATTTTACACAAACTAATTTGGTGCCTTTCAATAGAACGTCACCTCGTAAACGCAGTTTTGTCCGTATTCATGCTCAGTGTTGGTACTAGGGTTTATTTCATGCTTTTAAATATCGTTCATCGCCGAAAGTGTTAACGAAAGTGTTTTTCGGTGCTAGCACGGTGAAAACCACACGAGCGCATGCCAATAAACCCTACTAATTTCAGTACTAGAGGTCATAGCGCTTAAAATATTTCATGTCCATGTTCCGGTCTGCCAGGGGCGGCTCCAGACCAGAGATTGGGGCACCTGTGTGCCGCGGCGGCTCTGGGGGATGGATTACAGGAAAAAGGTTTTCCGGGCGTCTCCTTCCAGGAATTCGTAATAAACTATCTGAAAAAAGGCGCATTTCAGTGTGCTTATTTTGTTACCCTTTTTCATGGATTATTATTATTTTGCTGTACTGCGGCTCTTGTAAAATGAAGAAAAAAGTCTTATTTAGTTAATGAATATACCTAAAACCGTACTTCGTAGGAAAAAAATATTCAGGCTTTCAGTTTTAGGTCCAAAAAAAAATATCCCGCGTTTTGGGGGGAGGGTGGGGACACAATTGCCCCTACCCCTTGAGCCCTCCCTGTGGTCTACGGGATGGTGATCGGAATGCCAGTGAGTTCGTGTGCTGCGTTATACGGGCCAGGAATAACCGAGCACAACTGGCGAGTTCATGCAGCACCGTCCCGCGGTATCACTTACCGGCAGAATAGTAGGTTAGAGTAAAATGGGGAAATTAAAGTCTGTCTTTTTCTTACACTGTCGTTTTTACCCGAGGAGAACTTACGGTAGCCCGTCATTCATTTCATTCAGACCGGTATGCCGCTAAACGAAGCAAATAGAGCCAAAATATAGGGATGGAGGAGGCAGAAGAGGGAGTTACCGCTATTGCCGGAGAATTAGAAGTAGATGGGAGCACTATTGATAGATGGATCAAGCGATATAGGATGGGTGATGAGACTTTAAAAAAAGACAGAAAAGTGGGAGGCCTCGGTGCACAACTAGGCAACAGGACGAAGAAGTGCGAAAAAGTTATTTAGTTCAGCCTTTGTTGACCAGTGGAGCTGCTGTCATCAAAAGGCAACTAAGAATGAACTGTAGCAGTTTAAAAATACGGCGGCGATACCATGATGCAGGTATCCACAATTACAGGCCAGCGATAAAACCCGTGACAAACGAAGAACCCCGGAAGCCAAGCTTCAATTCGCTCAGGCATATGCAGTAATGAGCCAAGCTTATTGGGATTTGGTTATGTTCAGTGATGAAAAAACTTTTAGAAGTGACCAACATGGACACGTTCAAATATGGCGCCCTCGTAACTCCAGGTAAAATATCAAGAAATGAAGTCAACATTTCTTGTGATCAGTTAATTCATTTATCAAAACTCTATTTCGAATTTTTCGCAGGTTCCAGGCAGAGCATATTTTAAGAAATAATAGACCTGACCACATAAGTATGAGCTTTTGGGGGGCAATGTCTGCAGCGGGGCCAGGGCCTTGGTCAAAACACCGGGAAAAATGAAATTCCAGGAGTACGTGGGTGTTTTAAGGACAGAACTGCGGCCACATATATATCCGAGGTCGTGCCTGAGGGAGAGGACGTAGTTTTGTGCCGGACAACTACCCCATCCATAGACCAGCAGAAACGACACTCTTCTTCCAGCAGCCTCGTAGTATTGAGGTGCTACCGTGGCCGTCAAATATGCCAGACCTCAATCCCATTGAGAACGTCTGGGGTCTCATTGTCAGTAACTGGGAAAATGAGGGTGAGAGGACTGAAGAGGCTTTGGAAGCTCACGTGAGAGAAGTGTGGGACAGTTTATCCCGGCGACCAACAATATTTCAAAACATGATGGGGTCAGTGCAGGATAGACTTCAGTCTGTAATACTGAATCGCGGTGATATCACAAAATACTATATGTAGGATGCAATGTTGATCATTTCTAAAGGTTTTTCCATCACTGAAAATGACCAAATGCCAGTAGAGTGGACTAATTTCTGCATAGGTATGTCTGAGCGAATTCAAGCCTAGCATCACGGTTTTTTTCGTTTACTATGGGTTTTATTGCCGGTCTGTCATTATGACCTTGCAAAGTCACCACAGTATTGCTGAATGAATACAAATTATTCTTGGCTGCCTTTTGATGACAGCAGCTCCACCAAGCAACATTGCCGCACTTCTTCGTCCTGAAGCTTCTGTTCTGAAGCACCTCCGGTGTTCACTCTTTGGACTTGTTTTTTAATTCTCGCTACCTTCCTTATATATTTTCATACAGCAAAACATTTCTCTTCGATCTACTCATATCAGCTGTTTCTGAAACAATCCTACCTCCAAGTTACCCAATGCTTATCCGTTGTTGTTTCACTGAAACATAGTTTCCCGTGAGAAGTGAAATTCTCTTTGCTTAAGTTCTGGAGACAACGGTTAATTAGCATGGATACGGATGAACATGACAGCAACCTATCACAAAATTAAGAAGTGAAATTCTCTTTGCTTAAGTTCTGGAGACAACGGTTAATTAGCATGGATACGGATGAACATGACAGCAACCTATCACAAAATTAAGAAGTTTCTAAAAGAAGCAAGGCAGTATAGTTTTAGTATGCTGATTTATTGTTAAACCACAAGTGGACACGATGATTAATGCGATAACCAGCAAATGTAGTAAAGGTTCTAATGCAAAGAATGCTCGAATGAATAAGATACCCGGGCTGTAAGGAGTTTTATATTTATTCTATGAAAATTATTGAATAAATAATTTTTTTCCCGACCAAATTATAATTCTTTCTTTTAATAAAATATTCATCTGAATTTGTCGCAAGCCGAGCAAAATCGGTAATACTGTTAAACTGTAGTTGTAAAAAACCTAGCGTTACCATTCTGCCTCATATCCATATTCCCATAAATACTTCACTATCCCTGCTGGTATCTCCTGATTATCCGTAAGGCGCATAGGAGTAAAAGGACAAGAGAAAAAATCGACCAAGTCGTGAAATAACGCTGGCACTGCATTTTTCATTGGTTAGGCATGATGGGAATAGCGTTCATTCTGCGGTAAAAGTAATAAAAAGGAGTTAATTGATTAATTGGAAAATTATTTACCGATGTAAGAGTACCCTGCGTGGTACCCGTGGGATTATATCTTCTATTTTTTTAAATATTTATTTACGAAGTGACGGGCAGAAAATGTTCTCTATAGTTTTCGCAGGGGTATGCATTAAAAGATTTTTCATTTTTATATTTAAAATAAAACACTTTTCTCGTGATCTCTATGTGTCAGTAAAATGGGGAAAAAGGACAAAAAAGTACATTTTGAATGCTCATCATAAAGTAACGTAATAGAGAACTATTGTTAGAATTGTTAGTGCACGGAGGAAAAAAATGTCATCCGACGGAATCGATCCCATATCCGGCACTATCCCGAACGACCTGCCGTAACTATAACGTCCACGGTCCTACGAATGCTTCCAGAGTATTACATCTTTACATTTTTCATATCCCTCATTTGCGTCAGTACTTCGAGTTGTGCATGTAAGCTTCCCTTAGGAGCAGTTCAGAGGAGTTTCCAAAGCAATTAGAACAAGGTTGATGCAATCACCCTAATCACAATCGTGGACCGGAAAGGCGAAAGAAATACGAATATAACTCTGAAATACGTGAATATAACTCTGGTAATATTTCCTGTGGAAAAGTTCTTCCACAAACATGCGTGAAGAATATTCTTTCCAATTCATCGTGGCAATCGATAAAATGCATTAAAAATTTTTTTTATTCTTCCGGGGATACACATTTCCTATGCATTTTCATCATTTATATGTGAATGGGGAACGGTCATGGGAACTGTAGAACATGTAGAAACTCAATTCCGAAAAGTGGCGAAAGTGGTCGATATGTTGCATTACTTTTGGATCCGACAGTACTTAGGAGGCTCGCCCTGATTCACCCTCCCCGCCCAGATAAGTCCTGCCCTCATGTAGCGTACGCTAGCCATGCGTTTGAATCACGGAATCCCTTTTCTCTGGATCGCGACGCTCATTCTTGCCGAACAGCTACTCAGGCGCGCATATCATCGAGCGTTAGGAGAGGCTAGATTTCATTTACCCCGTCACCATTTAAGAACCCATTGTCAACTGCGAAACAATCATAAAACAAAACACAAGCCCGCTTTCATTCCTCTCCTCTCGCTTTTTCATAGCTGCCTGCCTAAATTTAGCCACAAGTCTTATTGGCCTCGAGGTTAATCATGAGGTCCAAACTACCTCTCGCGTCAGCTAGCTTATCTTTTGCCGGCATCATTAAGTACGTGCTACTATCAGCGGTAGCACAATATCGTCGTCAAAACGTCTTCAAAGGTTAGCTCTTTTGAACCTTAGCTCCTTTGAACAGGATCCAAGCCTGCCTTGCCCGGTAGAATTAGATTGAATTACACATAATGTCAAATTACTATAAGTTTATGTTAAAGCATTTTCACGATTGAATTAGTCAGGTTTCTGTTTTTAAGAAAATACTACATGAAATCGTAAGAGACACTGTAGCCAGGATAAGATACAAAAAGTTAAAAAAGAATTAGTACAATGCATGGTAGTGGTAAATTAATGAGGTAAATGTACTTACTTAGGCCCTACTTGTCGCAGATGAAACGTTAGAAGCTTTATTCAATTGACCCAGGCAGAAATTAAGCAGTAGAAGCTCTTACCCAATCCTTCTGCACGCACATAAAACAAAAGCATTATTATTGTAACGATTATTATTGTAGAAAAACTAAATTTTTCGCAATGTGTTAAAAGCAAGATTCGTTTTCGTCTGACATAGTATGATAATTACGACCATAACTGCCTCATATAGCTGCGAAATAGCCCCTGCCATACATTCTCGAGGTGATTTGGAGGTTAGTTTGTAGATACAGATGAAAGTACCAAGGCCTTTCATCAACGTCTAATTTGACTTGGTGAGTTCGTAACTATCAGTGCATTAACTGTACGGGTACTGCTGTATAACCTCATATTATGTGATACCAAGTACACTATTTTAATTTTCATTACTCGACTGGATTACTTAATATCACTACTAATTAAGCTATGCATGGCGCGAGAGTTGAGTGACGGACCCCTCACCATACTGATTTCTCCACAACCAATTTCAAGAACCCTAGGATGATCCCGCAGGAAACGTCCACAGTGATTATGTCAATTCATCCTCAGTTGTATTATAATGTACTTATTTGTACCTGAAAACACCATATTATACACGGATTAATCGTGTACATGTATTACATAACTAAATTGAACACCTGGGAAACAGGAATAATCACTTTTATTTCAATAACAAGTAGGCATTCAAGCAACCCTAGCAAGGCATAACTTTCTATTTCCGAATAATATAAAGCTTTTGATTGTCCTAAATCCAAATCGAATGGATCGAAAGGACAGCGATTCATCCATAGCTCTTATGTGAGCAACAACGTGGAACTCCAAATGTCTCTCCCAGAAAGTATCCAAAATATGTTCAAATTTTTAGAATTTTGTACCAATCCCAAATTTCCTCATTAGAATTTCAAATTTCTTACGAACACATTATTTCATATGGTTTTGTAACTTCACTCCGGCGCGGCGGTTTACAGAGAGTTAATTACGTAAAATGAAAAAATGGAGAAGAACAAACGATGGATGAAAGGAAAGAAATAAAAAATATAGAAATTGGTTGCTATAGCCATAGCCATGAAAGTTCAAATCCGTGCTTCCTTAACTAAGACCTCTCTCCACAGCCTTTTCACTCATTTTATACACCAAGTCAGGAATAGTTGCACCACTGATCAAAAGGCACATTCACCTCCAAGTACATACATACATCAATGCTTATGCTGAGCACAAAAATAAAGCACATTAAAAACAAAATCATTTTGAACAAACAACAGGTATCTAACATTCCCACCGTATTACTGGACGGATAAGATGAGGAAGGCATAAAAATGACTTGCCAGATGAGGCTGAAAATAAACTTTACCCTCCCTGCATAACAAACTTGACCTTAATTTTTTCAAGTCAAATAATAGCACTAGGTCAGGACGGTGTAGTCGAACTCGAGAGAGGAGGCTCGTGATACTCGAAAGACGACGACGTACTTTGTTGGGAAATTTATGAAGAAGTCTTCTTTCCGTGCCGTATCCGTTCAGCTAACGTTGGTTATTTCTTTATTGGTCGTTATTCTAATCAGTTAGATGGTGAGGTTTTGATGTCATCTATCGTATTTTTCACCCTAGTTGTCTTCCCTCTAGCAAAGCACCGCCTGCCTTCGATATTACCTACCCTCTAATAGGATGATCAACATGTATTTCTCTGGGTCATAACGCGAGCAAAGTTTTCTGGTTCGCATTTTTTATGTTATTCATTATTTCTATCGATTTCCTAATGCACTCCAATACCTGAGAATTTCTTAATGTCGATCGAGCTCAGTCGTATCAGGCATCTAAATCCACATTTCAAATGCTTCAATTTTGTTAAGATGTGCATCAGTGAAGGATCAACTCTCTACACCGTGAAGCAGGATAAGGTAAATGTAGTATCTGAGAAGCCTGAATACATTAATGCAAATAACGCAAAGTATAAGAAATACCCTCACTATTGTTATAAAAATTCGAATGGGGAATATTTGAATTGGACATTTTGTTTGATCGATCGATCGAATTGAAGTCAACTATGATTACGTGTGAGGTCATATTCTTGCACAAGCACTGAATAAACATAGAGCTGAACAAAACATACGGAATACCTGTACACTCTCTGGTACTACAGAAAGTAGGATGTAACGTGACTTTCATTTCCTTCTCCGTCCGATACCTTATATCACTATCGACTGCAATAAAAGAGGGAATACCTACTTTATTCCACCAGTAGATTATTGCCATTAGTCTTTAATCGTTGAAATAGAAATAATAAATTCAATTACGTCAAAAATATGCTAGTGAACATACAGAATAAGCCACGTAAAATGTTACATAATACATGTTATAGATAGCTTATATAAACTCAGGGAGCCGACCGTAGTAACGAGGTCGATAACGCGCCGGCCTAACAGTCCAAAGGTTGCGGGTATGAATCTTGTCGGGGGCTTGGATTTTGTGTTTGCATCTAGGCGCAAGTAAAGGGTGCAATACAATCCTAGCAGTTGTAACATATACAAAACTGAATTCTTCTACTAGTAAACTCGACAATGAGAAGAGTATATTGCCTATGACTTCCTAATCATGATAAGGATAGCAAAGTCCTTTTTATATCCGACGGCCCGGTATTTGCTTATCCCGTCCTTTTGACTGCTAACCACAACAGAAAGATGAGCGAATTCCCTCAAAATTTACACGGTATTATAAACATGCAGCATAATACTAATATAGCAGTTCACATGGAACCGAAGAAGAACGACGGGCATTCAAGATAAAGAGACGACTACTGAGCTCAGAGGATGCAGTTGTAAACAAGGTAGCAGTATCTGAGAATATTTGGGTGAAGTGTAGCACTTTACGAGTCAGAGACATGGAGGAATGGAAAAGCTGATCAGAAAAGAATAGTAGCACTCGAGACCTGGTATTCGAGTATAATGCAGTAGGTTAAATGGCCAGATCAAATGAAGAAGTATAAAGAAGAATCAAGGAAGGAAGCACGTGGAGCACTGCACGAAAGAGGATTTAAGAAAGAGATAGACCGGGCACACCATGAGACATAATGGATTTCTTCAGAGGATGATTGACGGAAAAATAGAAGGAAAGACCTCAGGTGAAGGACCAAGATATAAATCCACGAGCCAAAGAAACAGGAATTCTGGAAAATAGAAATGCCGCGATGCAACTGAGCTAGAAATGAGTAGAGAAGAATGGAGGGATGTTGTTACCTCATCAATATTAGCAGCTCTCTGAGAAAATAGTATGGCCTTTTTTTTACTTTTTGGAAATGTATCCCACACGTTACGGTAATACTACTTGCCAAAATAAAAGCGCTCATAATAATAACAATGATTATAAAATTATTAGTATATCTATAACCCATGCGTCTTTATAAGTAGAAGTCGCAGAATTCTCTCAACACTCCCGCTGTATGAAGGAATACTTGACCTAAGGCAGAAAGTAGACTTAAATATGAATAACTCGAGTTGAAATTAGTGGAACGGTTAATGACGAGAAACATATTTCCAGCAACGTCCACGCAAATCAATTCTCGACACCGACAAACAAACATGTCAAGTTTAGACGCTAGATATTTATGGCCACCTTAGTCACCCTTGAATTATTTACGTTCAGTTGGCTGGCTGCTCGGGGATTACGTACGGAGGACGCTGTCGACCCAAGGCTGTAAGAAAACTATCAAACTATCATCCTGTATTTTGCTATAAAAACACGTGATTACTAAATCGTCACTGACTACATGATAATCGAGAATGATGACGAGAGAGATACTACATAACTTGACTATTTTCAAGTTAAAAATCGCCGAAAAATGCTTTAAACTATACATAATAATTTTTGATCGCAGAATAGTGACACAAAGGAATAAAAAACCACCGAGGGCTAACAAATCGTCAGGCCTCTCCTTAAATCAATAAGCTAATATATTATTAAACGACTTCTACTATAATCAAGGCGGTGTGTTTAAATTTATCCGAATGGCGGCCTCCAACTGAAAATAAGGACTCCGTTGCTCCTGGGCCAAAATACGGTACCTATCACAATACACGCTTTCTCTTTCATGAGTAGTGAAAGTTAAGCTGTTGGCTAAAACATGCCGTTAGTTCAAGAAGAAACGTCAGAAAGTCGCAGAAGAGAATCAGAACGATGCATACTTGGAAATGCAAGCAATGCAAAATGGATCACAATATCCGTGTCAGATTGCTTCTCAACGAGTTTCCTCAATTTCAATAAAATGAGGGTCATCCATAGTTACATACACTATTTGATCACACATTTTACTTGACAGTTTGTGCCGCATTCAATATTCACTGCATGTGTGATTTAACCTCGAATCTGGGTTATCGGTGATCACACCGACGAGCCATTTGGGAAAGACCCTGAATCCAAAAAGACACCGACAGCTTACCGTAAGTTATATAAAAACACATTTGCACGCAATCATTTTCAATTTTTGTCCCACTGCCAGAGATCAATACGGGAAAACTCCACATAACTATTAGGGCTGAACTCCCACAAACCTCAATAATTGAACCAGGGATATGAATTTGAAGGGTTCATGATATTTCCATTCCAATTGGTGTAGCTGGCCGGATTGAATAAACAGACCGTTGAAGGATTTGGCTAAAGGAAGCAGAAGATTTCGTATCCTTCACGCTTGGTTTGGATAGTCATCGTTAGAAGGGAAATTTATTTTTTACACAACTGTAATCTTGTGCCCTTCATCTTCCAGCCCTAAAAATCACCTCCCTCTAATCTTTCCATTCCCCACATTGAATTTCATTCTGTTTAGTTACAAAAAACTGACGCCTGTCACGCTGATGTTTACGGCTCAGCTATAGGGCATTTCTTCTTCAACCATCTAAATGAAAAGTCAGGCAGTTGGCAGCAAAGCTCTTGGCAAGCGATCACTTACCGAAAATGTTCTCTTCCGGTGAAATACGAATATTAACGCTTTTACTGCCAGCCTCTTTAAGGTAGACTTCGCGAAAACTGCCAAGCACATTTCCATGAAAATCGTGAGATTATGAATTTTAGATATATTTGAGGCACATTTATATTAATATATAAATGATGTATTTGTCTCAATGTTGACGATATATTTTAGTTGAGGATGAAAAAAACTCATGCTGTCTTCGATTTGAAGGAAATATAATCATTACAAATATGTAATGATGCAATGTAAGTGGACCGATATATCGCCGCACTGGCAGTTTTCGCACAACCGTAGAGGGCCGTAATATCGGCCTACTGGCAGTAAAAGGGTTAACACTATAGAACAGGGAATGCTGTCATAAAAAAAAGGAAAAATTTTGGAAACATGAGTTCCCACTCTGTTACCACAGCGTAGAACACAGAGGTTCTTAATATATCATACTCAGCATTTATAAACGCAACACATTACGGACACGCATATAATTTTTCATTAGAGTGACGTGTATACGTAAAATTGGACAGCAATTTTTTCCGGAGGAAATTCAGCCATAGGAAAAAATAATCAAATACTTTTTAGAGTAATTAGTTAATAACGAACGATAGCATATTTGTAATTCTTGTACTGCTACGGGGATTCCTGCTCGGAGAGCCAGGTTATTTGCTGCAGCTTACAATGAAAATTTGTTGGAGAATATTATATTGTAAAATTTAGTATAGTATAAATAGTATAGTAAAAGTATAGTAAGACACGTTTAAGATATATATCACCAAAGTGTCCAAAGTTTTGCTTTCGTACGATAAAAATGACATGCCTCTGAGCACGTATGTGTAAGTAAGACTTCACCACAAAGCGCAAGTTAAAGCTTGAACTAGACTGCAAAAATTACTTTGCACGTACAATCTTCGAGCGCATGGAAACAGCCAAGAAAATTCCAACTATCGTGCTTCCAAATCACGGTAGAGCAAAATTAGATTTTAATTTTAAATGTACTCTCAGAAGTTAAGTCCACAGAGCAAAATTAACGCTGTTATCCCAAGCAATCAAAGAGTGAAAATATGCGAAAAGGCGGCAAAGTGCCATGGAGAGGGCCGTAATTGCTGCGCAAGCTTTCCGAATCACCTTCCAAGATCCCTCATTTATGGGGCAACGAATTTCCACTGCAAACGCAACTCATATATGAACTACACATGTAAGGAAATTGAGTGAAAGATACAGCCTTTTTGTATAGCAGGCCACGAAAACGTAATTGGAATGACCGGAATAACGGGGATTTACATAATGCAACAGGCAGGGACTGGCGTTTAAAACCACACACTATTCATTCACAATGTCAACTTTAAACGCTATAAGTTGAATATATTCATAAGAATGTATTCGCATGGTAATAACTAACGCAGGACTCAATTTATTCGACATGAACTAATGGAACTGAAAAAATAATGTGGTATACTAATGGAGGAGTAGCACTAATATCGGGGCCCAAGTTACCCCGAGATATTTTATAACGTTTTTTTATTCTTTTAAGTGGATAAATTTTCCGTTTTATTCCCGAAAGCATCCGTTTGTCGGTTTGCAGAGACAGGCCTCAAAATAGAGTGTATCTTTCAACCTCTTACCCTCCCTCGCCAAAACTTGTCTTTTCGGCGCAAAGTAATTTCCGATAATTATGATAATCAAATTAATAAAGTGAATTCTATACTGTGAGCGTGAATATAAAGGAAAATACGTTTTGAGCGATTTGGAGAGTCTATTTCATTACAAAAATTGTGAGAAATTTCATATAAACATTTTTTTCACGCCCGCTAACTTTTGACCTTTTGAAACCCTGTTCAGGAGGCAAGTGAATGATGAAAACGGGCATATTACATTTTCCGGGAAAATAGTTACGATTAAATAGTAATCCAAAACTACTGCCAAATAGCACTAGTGAAAACTTGAAGGCGTCGAACTAAAGTAAAATATATTAAAAGGTTTATGAGGAATACGCGGGAGTGTAAAACGATGTAGGAAATTTCGAAGAGAAAATCCATATAAAATATGATTTTTCTAGATTTAAACAGAAAATATTGTGTAATAATAAATGCTAATTTTAGATCATCAACATCTTGACATTATAATGTCAAGACATGTATACATCCTAAAAAATGCGCAGTTACCAGCAAATAATTAATTCTTCACTTTCGCCTTTTGCCCTTGCACTGGTCTGGGCATCGGAAGTACTTCGGCGACAATTATTGACAAAATTAAGAAAACGGCGTTATCTCTTAAACTAATAAAAATCACACATTTAAAAACCTTATACAATCCTAAATGAATTCCAACGGTTGAATTATCTAGGAAAAATATGTTATTAAATTATTTTACGCCTATTCCTCCACTGAAAGATGACACAATTTGCCACGATCTGCGTGCTTATCTAACCACAGGGATCTAATCATAAGAGTTAGTAAATGGAAAGCTTAGTAGGATCCAAATTCAACGTAGGCTTTGTTCCCCACCACGCGTGGTGGGGAAACAAATTTGCGAGTTCACCATCGCGATTACCGATACGATACGGTACGCCTACTTTTCGCCGATATGGGAACGATACCTGACTCACGTCTAACTCACTAAAAGCTGGGGAAAACTCTGCTTTGAGATTGGGTCAAATAGGTAAAATACAACACAAAAATTAATCAAATATATAAAGAATAATATTTTTGCATAAATTATAAAATTACGTCATACGCTACGGATCCCCGCCTAATTTTGCATTAGCCAAAAGAACATTGAACAAGGTGATAATGTAATGAATATAAAACTGCAATTAATACACCAGCAGCTTCGCCTAAATCCGGCCCATAAGTGAGAACCGGAATGCGGCAAAAATGTCATTAAATGCTTACAAAAATACGCACCCTCAATTTATGTCAAGTTCACTGCATTGCGATATTAGGTGAAAATACGATCCCAGAGTGAACGATGGATGACTTAATATTTAATTAGAAAAACATGAAGTTGAACTGCAGCGAAAACTCTATTCTCTATTTTAAAATACCGGGGAACATATAACAACTTATGAGATCGATATCCTTCACACGCCCGAAATAATCTGACTGGTAATAGAAGAGTCCGAATTCACCAATGCAAAAATAACCAACTTAAGGATATTAGTGATAGAAATTTCAATAAATATTTACCCGAGAAGTAAAAACAGTTGAATTTATGGGCCAATTTCAGCAGAGGAGACATTGGCATTTCACTCGCCGCCATCTCTCCATTCCTCGTCATCACTGCACTGTAACATAATTCGAAATATGGCAAAGTTAAGAAAGGGTCGGACGTCAGAATGTTCTAATTATGCAAAGGTGAAGTACAGCATCGATATGTAATGAAAAAAATGACATTTAAACCTAAAAGTGAGGAATAATTAACACTTCCTATCATAAAAAGCTGAAGCAGCAGACGACGGCGTAGCCATACAAAAACGTAAATAAGAACCCAAGAGGTGTTTCCCCGAGGTCAAAGGAAATCGAAAGTACATTATACTACTCAAAGAACAAGTAAGTATATTACGTTTTTCAAACGGGGAAATTCTTTAAGTATAATTAGCACACAATTTTCACCGATTAATTGACTATGTTTTCATTGAAGTAGTTTCGATGGCGGCCACATGTAAACAACAGCGCTCACTGGGATAAAAAAAGAACAAACGGTAAAAGCCGGAGTTGTGAAAGTCCAGTCTGCCGCAATCCCCGCAATCGGAGAAGCACGTGAAGGCAATACTGTGATATTATTCTATCCATTCTATCTGTTATCGAAAAATATTTTATAAAACATTCTGAACGTACTGATAAATAAGTTTTATGCAGTTCATCAACAAATCAGACGTAATGAACCCTGTCATCGTTGATACCTGGACGTTAGCTGTTTTCCGGAGACAGTCGCTGTCATTGCTTCATGGGACCTTGGATTATAAAAATAAAACGTTGTAAACTAGCCCACGCCAAGCATGGTGTAGTTATATTATTGTCGTCGAATATCGTTTTCGCATTAAGATATGGATGAACCACCGAGTACATATGATTATGTAAAAGCCATGGAATGACTGCAATATAGTGGTAATATAGCATGGCTATGGTCGTTAATATACTGTATTAAATGATCATGGCCATGACGACAGACTTTTTCTGTTAGGTTTCAAACAGTCATTCCTAGTTGAAAGCATGAATGAATTTAACCTGGTTGAGGTGAAGTATACTTATGGGTGTCCTAAAGACCTATAAAGCCAATAATTGGTGCCCAACTCCAGAATGTCGTCCATCCACTATAAGAATGAGTGGGTTCCTTAATATTTGGTATACTGTTGACAAATTTTCCTCGGAAACTACTCGGTCGATAGTGTTTATGCATGTTACACTGAGAAAGTCGAAAGGACACTCATAGTACTACATAATGAATGCACTGATTAGTTTGTGCCCTCATCCTTACTGCGCCACATTGAAAATAACCTTGTTAACTCTAATGAGCCTCTTATTCCTTCCACCGCACGGTTAGCGAGAGAACATTTAGATACTATTTAGGACTGATTCATTGCACCTAGAAAGTACCAAAAGTGCTAGATCCAGATATTTCTAAGCACGAAACTAATATCAAGTTGAATGAGAAAAAGAATAATGCTAATATAAAGTTCCCATAGGTATGACTCATGTGGCATATCGCTTCCATGTTCGCAACTGAAACGGTGTGTTCACCAGCTCTGATCCGGGATCACTTCACCGAAGAAATGAAACGTAATCAAAAATGATTCGGGCACTAAGGAGAGAGCAAAGTACACATCGCATTATATTCTGAAATAGATTTGATGGATTCGATCATGAGCATCACTTGATGTTCATGACTCGATCACTAGAAACCGTATTTAGTGGCCGTGGTTCATGGCATGGAGTATGAATAATTGGCATGGCTTGGAGTATAAATGAATTATTATCAATATATAATACCCACGAACATGCATATCCTTGTTCATGATAATACCCACGAATATTAATGTAGCCTCCTTGATAATACCCATGGTTCGATTCACTTCGATTTGAAATTTCAAAACAACCGAGATACGCTAAGCAAACCGGTAAACAATTGCCTCGTCCGCCTTGCGTTCATGCCAGGCGTACTCACGTGGAATAGTAAATTTAGGGCTCGTATTGTATATAAGATCGTATCACCTCCGTTGATGTTCTAAAATACGTGTCATCCATTAGAGCTCAGTACTGTGTTATTCAAAATGGGAGAGTCGGACTGGGAAGATGATGATTTTGACTCTGATGGAGAGGTAGGACACTAGGATAATGAATTTGGAAAATTTATCTGCGAGGCATGATGCATTAAGCTGTTTTTCTTACCTTTTTATAGATTCAGGAAGCTTTCAGTAAAGGTCTGTTAAAAACAGGATTAAATATAATGGAAGAAAAGAAGGAGTGCGTAAATGATGTGGTAAGTTGACATTCCCTCATTTATTATAACTTCTATTTGTGTCATCAGTTTTATAAATCTACACTTTCTCCTTGGTTCCCTTAAAGAAGTTAGCTCTTTCTTTGCGCGTTTTTACATGTCATTTTCCTTGGTTTGGGGACAGCTAACATTTGAAAAGAAAGTGGGTAGGTATTTCGTGAAACTCATGCTCTTTAATTATAATACTTGTTCTATGTGTAGAACAGTGCATTTTGAAAGAGAAGAGACTCTTAAATCTACCGGTTTGTGATCGCTATTGTTCGGCGTTATCCCAGTGTGTGACTTAAGATGAAATTCTAGAATCTGCGGCGTAGTACCCCTTCAGAAGACGGTCTTTGCGGAGGATATTCTCGAAAACTATTTATATTGCCATTTAATGAATCAATGAATAGTGGAGCCTTTAACTTTGTCTTACCCAGGTGGTTGTGCCATTATTTATATGTCAAGTCAGTCAACATTTAAGTAATAAGTATATATTTAATTTATTGTGGTGTTTTCTTCATCGACCAGGCAGGATTGAAGAGGAAATTGTCAGAGTTCAAGTTGAATTTAGATTGGATAGAACGACTTGATTTGGAAAATTCTCCTGCACCTTTAGCTCCCGAGTTAGCTGTACAAGTAAGTATCCCTTCAAGAATTTACCAAAACTGGATTGTTACCGTTAAGCTTTACGCTCTGTGGTATTACATTGAAATGAATTTTTTTCGAATAGCTGGAAGAACAGAAACGAAAACGGGAGAACTTGATTAAAAAGGACAAAAAAAACATCAGCGTTGAGGATGATAAAGCTTTGAATGATTTCCGTCGCGAAACATCCTTTTACAGGCAAGCGCAAGCAGCAGTTTTAGCTGGTATTCCCATGTTACACAAATTGGGAGTACCGACCAAGAGGCCTGAAGACTATTTTGCTCAAATGGCCAAATCTGACGACCACATGCAAAAGGTAAATTGAGAGCAGCTAATTTTATGTCTGAAAGCATTGTAGCAACCTGTTTGTGTCCACATTCCGAGGTTTTACTCAACTTTGACTGGTACAGCTTCTGACAAGTTTCTGCTTGGCATTGATATCGAGTTGACACACTGTGCCATATAAGTAGTTTTTCGTGCTATTTTTTTTACAAATTTTGGATTCATGCCATATAGGTGACTTTGCAATAGATTGCGTGGAGGTTGGTTCAGGATGTGTACCTAATGGAAAAATATTAACAAATGGAGTAATCAGCAATAGTGTTTACGGTCATATTGAAATCAAATTGTCTTTACCGAATTACTTTGACGATTAAATCGTCAGATCTTATCATTATGCGCTTTCTTTATTCTCCGTAACATATTCAACAAAGGTCCGTAGTAACGCCCAGACTAAACATTCATGCCCCTATTGTCAACTTACAAATAAGACAGCTAGACACTACGACTCCTTCCTTCTTTCAAACAAAGAATGCAATAAACCAAAGAACAAATAAAACCAAATCAAAACAGTCAAAGCCGAAAGAGTATCACAAAATAAACAATGACTGACCCAAGAACAACAGGTTAACACAACAAAGCAAAATACAATGTAATTAACATAACATCAATTCAGCATAAAAGAAACTGTGCTAATATTAAAATTATCACAAGTTGCAGCAAGGATGGCTATTAAGATTTTCCCGTAGCGAAATTATCAAACTTGGATGGCAGTGTGATAGTACTTGCAGGCCTTTGGATGGTCATCTTCAAAGTGTATACATCAGGATCAGGCGGGGTGACATCCTTGGATTAATCCGTTAACACCTAGCGTACCACATGTGGTACGCAATGCAGGGTGAAGTTTCGGTGGCACTAATAAGTGCTTACTTAGTTACTATTGCTTAGAAATCACGTCGCTAGGACGATGAGTCTTTGTTCAATACATAGTAGTTTGCCTGGTTTCTTTCTGTTAGAATCAGTTGTCACTGTGCATGGTTGGAAGAAGGAGTGTGATAGACTACAAGCTGAAGTAGGGAATTATGGCGTTGCCCTCGAGGGTCCTCCATTTCTTCTTTGAAAAAAGCTTTTTTGCTCATATTATTCGTCTGATTCAAAGTTAACATATAATTTTGCCCGTATTTCAATAAGTAATGCCTCTTAGGCTATTTTTGTGTGAAAACAATTCGGTGTACCTTATATGGTACGCTAGGGGCCTACGTGGTCATTTTGGATCCTCGAGATTTTTTCTAATTTCTTGGGTAATACTTCAGCTATAGCTGTACAAACTTGATCATCTTCGTTTGAAATACTATTTTTCCCTCGATGCAGGTTGTTTCATTCAATATTTTGCTCAATTGTAAATTATCCTTCGGAGATTTTTTCGAAACTCCAAAATGAAACTGCAAAAAATATCTTTACTCGAGATACCGCTATCTGATACTAAATGCCAGGGTCGCATGTCTTTGAACCAAATTTAATGTTTTATATTGTTTAATTTATTTTTGACGAAGATTTGATTCTTATAGCTATTCCCAATATTTTCATGGTTGTAGGACCCTAACACTTGAAGAAGTTCTTATAGCATTGGAGGAAGGAGAGTTGTAGATGTGATAGAGATATTTGTTGAACCTCCAGAGCCAAATATCAATTCAGACGAGGATTCAGCTGATGAAAATAGTGGTGGTCTATTGGACAATTTGTCCGGGAGTTTCACTGAGAATTTCACTGGCAGTGACACTGATTTTCATGACAGATGCCATTCCCAGCCTTCTTCATTGTCATCTGGCTCGTTTGCATACTCGGACACTAATCTGGCTGGGCAAAAAACCCAAGCATCTCTCCTTAAGAAAATTTAATCCAGGGGCCAAGTCAAAGGCAGCCAAGGTATCATGGACTGATGGGAATTTTGAGCAGCGAGAATTCGGTTTTTTTCCTGAGCCGAACTTCACCATAGAGCAAGATATGTCCTCGGTAGATATTTATGAAAGCATTTTTGATTGATATCTTTGATTTCCTTTGTAAAGAAACTTCCTAATATGCTCTGTTCAAAAACTGTTCAGATCCTAATGTTTCACATGATGAAATGCAAGTTTTTATAGCAATTCTGGTACTCACAGGGTATAGTGTAGTGCCAAGTAAGCGAAGTTACTGGAAGAATGAAAAACAGCTTCAAATTGATCTCATCCTAAATGCCATGCGAAGGGATTGTTTCCTTCGAATATGACGATTTATACACTGTGCAGATAATAACCGCATGGATAGTAGTGATAAGATGTGGAAACTGAGACCTTTCTCTAACATGCTTCAAAATAAGTACCTTATGGAATTTCGGCCGGAGAGACACATCGACTATGATGAGTGCATGGTTCCCTATTACAGCAAATAGATTGTCAAAATACAACTGATAAGATAATTTCTTTATTGATAGTGGAAAATTGTCATGCATTTCATTTTGATCATAGGAGTGGCCGTTTTACCAAATTTAGCCTCATAGTCTGTATTAGGCTCAAAAGATTTTCCCTGGTAATAGTCAAAAGAGATCAAATCGCCATCTGGTGTATTCAAGCACCATATTTAACTGTGTGGAATCAACCTTCTTCAGCATCTGAAACAAAGAGGACTGGGTGGCATGGGTACAATGCGCGAGAGTAGGATTCCGAAAAATAGCCATCTCACTGTCTATGAGAAAAATGTCCAGAGGAAGTATGAAAAGTAAAGTATCATGTGATGGTGTACGCTTAATTCATTGGATGGATAATTCATTTGTCACAGAGGCATCAGCTACTTAAGGGGTAAATCCAGTCTCAATGGTAGGACGGTACTGTTGATTGAAAAAGAAACAAGTAGTTATTCCCCGACCATATGCGATTAGCCACCATAATAAGTACATGGGGGGCACTGATCGTGTGGATGAAAATGTAGGAAACTACCACATCGGTTTCCAGAGTAAGAAATGGTGGTGGCCATTGTTTACCTGGTTGATCGATACAGCGATTCATAATGCATGGATTCTTATGAGAAAGGCAGGGAAATCTATGCCCCAATTAGAATTTAGAAGGCAGATTGTATTGACCTTTCTTACTCTTTGGTCCAGGAAGGTCAAGAGGTCCAGGAAGACCACCAATGAGGCAAAGTAGCATAAATAGTCAGGTTAGTGACACTAACCGCAAAGATGGCTACAATCATTTCATAGCAAGTATTGCTGAAAAGAAGAGAAGAAGGTGTGGACTGTGTGGAACTAAATCAAGATATGAGTGCGTATTAACTCTGCATTACAACAGACACCCTACAAGCGCCTAGGGTACCATATATGGTACACCCTATATCTCAGAAATTAGAATGAATATTGCTATGATATTGTAGATTATCAATAAGAAGAAGGTAACAGGACAAAATATTTATTATAAAGCAAATCAGAAAAAAAATTAATTCAGGCGTTAAAGGGTTAAGCTGGGCACGTCTGTGTCGATTTTGGAGTTCACACTGGAATCTACCGTGAATCTGGAATATCCTAATTTGTCTTCTCCAACTCCTGTATTAGAGTAGAAGTGGTTGATGAACCGAATAGGGACAAATCTCCTTCAGGTGCCTTTGTAAGGAATGATTATTTATTCTCAGCACAGATCCACTGGGTGTCATCACTTCCATTGAGTTTCCACTTCTAGTTATGACTGTATGCTTGTCAAAGCTGAAGTTTGGAGTTAATTTGCTCTGTTTTTGTGGCTGAACTCAAACTTTATCTATAAGTTCTAGATCTGTGGGTCATGCATTCCTCCTCTCACCTGAATATTTCTTAGTAGAGGCCTTCTTTTCAGAATCTTGGTCCCGAACTTGAAGGTCATTTGCTGCAAGCTGGTTTCTGACATCTGGAATCTTGGATTGCACCTTTCTTCCTTTGAACAGATCTGCAGGAGGTACTCCAGTGGTTGAATGTGGAGTAGTGTGGTAATCTTGCAGATATGTTCTTAGCTCCCTCTTCCAATCTTAGTTTTGACCCTGTGTAATCTTGAGTCTTTTACCTGTTTTGTCGTTCCACTTCACCATGTGCCTAAGGCCACAAAGGGGTTGAATTTCTAAGTCGGACACCATTGCTTGACAGATACTCAGCAAACTCAGAACTCTTAAAAGTGGCTGCATTGTCACACTACAGTGTTTCCATATGCCCTTCTTCTGCAATTATTTCATCCAATCACTGGATGGTGGTTTCAGTAGTGATACCCTTTACAATTTTGACCATCATGTAAATGCTGTAGTAGTCAGCAATCACTAACAAATAATGGTCCGATGGTAATGGGCCTAAGTAATCCATGGGTACAAGCTCCCAAGACTTAGATGGTAACTCTGTTGATTGCAGAGGCTCAGGTGGAGATTGAGTTTTCACAAGTTGACATCCCTGACAAGTATTGACCCAACATTCGACATCTCTGTCAATAGTCTTCCACCACAGTTCACCTTTAATCCAAGCCTTCATACCCGTCATACCTATGTGGCCCTCATGAGTTAACTCTAGCACTCTGACTATAAGTGACTTCGGAAGGACAATTCTGTCACCCCTGAGCAAGAGATCACTAACAATGCATAGTTCTTCCTTTATTAGCTCATATCTATTCATATCCTTTGTCCATGAATTGTTTTAACAGCTTTTTGACATTTTCCAGCTGAAGTTTCTCAGACTACTTCCTCCAGGGTCATGGCTTTGGGCATTGATTGTGTGGAAAGTGGCCAAATTTCTACCCTTTCATTATCAGATGTTCCAATAGCTTGTGACACTTCTATCAACTGAGAGAGAGGGCCTGAGTGATAGTTTTTCCAGGCGGTAGACCACCTTAACACACTCAACGCGGATGCCTTGAATTCAAGGCATGCCTCGTTACCCTGGGAGGTTGATGCCTTGATGTCAAGGCATGGGGTCCCATTATGTTCGTAGCTAAGTAAAAAATTATTATATTGCATAAATTTTATGTTTAAAGCATTTATAATAATGTATTTATTCATATAAAAGAAAAAAAAATATTTCGGACATGAATACTTTTTCATGAAATAGGCCAGCATTGAGTGTGTTAACCCTCTTAGTGCTAACCTTCTTCCTGGGGTACTAGCGAGAAATGTGGAGGGTAATTTAATAAAATGTAGCATCCTAGGAAAAAACATTATGAAGCTTATTTTTTTTTACATATCCATATGCGTTTTGTTTACATTATTTAAGTTGATCTAATTAATAATGATACAATTTTTTTACATTGACTAAAAAATGTTATTATTTCAGTGCTATAAAGTTGAACAATATTTTAATATTGGGCTGATATATTGGCCCGCTGCACTTTTTGTCCGAGATGCAAAAGCCAATGTATTGGCCCACCACACCAATAGGGTTAAAATCATATGGCTGAAGTCTAAACACCCATCTCTTAATCCTCATAGTTGGCTTGGATATGACCCCATTTATTATCTCTAGAGGTTCATGTTCAGAGATTATTTCAAACTTCTTGTAGCAAGTACATGCTGAATTTTTCACATGCTCAAATGATGGCAAGGGCTTCATGTTCATATTGCGAATAATTCTGTTCTGCAGGTGTCAGAGATCAAACTGCATACTGGTTTACTGTTGGTTCTAGTTTGGTTCTGTTGGGCAATTTTTGATGTTGGACTAGAACAGTACCAAGACCAACTGGGGTAGCAATTTCAATCACTCTTGTTAGTGCAACCATTTGATAGAATCCCAAGACTGAATGTCTCACTATTATTTCCTTCACTTGCTGGAAAGTACCATCTTGTTCCTGACCCCATTCAAACTCTACATCATGTTTGGTGAGTTTTCTCAAAGGACCAGTAACCGTGCTTTAGTTGGGTACAAAATGTACAGAGAAATTAACGAGACCCAGAAAGCTTCTTACTTCTTCACGAGTTGATGGAAATCTTAACTTCTGGGCCTCGGACTGATTTGTCTCTGTGGGACGAATCCCCTTTGCCGACAAGTGATGTCCCAGGAAAGTAATTTCTTGCAATCCAAATTGACACTTCGATAGGTCGACGATAAGATTAGCACTCAGTTTCTGCAATACCAGTGACAGTCTTTGGTCATGTTCTTCTTTATTTTTTCCTCCAATTCTGATGTCATCCCGTAAGTTAGCCACTTCAAGTATTCCTTGTAGTAGATGAGCAATAATTGTTTGAAACATATCTGGGGCATAGTATTTGACCCCAAAGACCAATCTTTTGCATCTGAAGAGTCCTCTACTGCAGCTAAAGACAGTAATTTCTCTCGAGATTTCCTCAAGCTCTATTTGATGGTATCCCCATTTGATATCCAAGGTGGAGAACACTGTGCAACCATACAGCTCATAGACCAACTATTCGAATGTTGGATGAGGAAATCTTTCACGCTTGATGGCTTGATTTGCTCTTCTCATGTCAACAACTAAACTCAATACATCGGGCTGTTTGTTTGGAACCAGGTGAGAGGGAGGGAGTCTGACCTTTCACAGGCTCAATGATATCATTTTCTAACAGCCCCTCAATTAGCTGTCTCTCAGGGTCCCACAAATTATATGTAAGGCTCCTAACTGGTTGTGCAACTGGCTTGGCAGATTTATCCACAGGTACCTATGGTGATTTGGAATTTTTTTAAATTTGCCAATGCCAGTGAATAAATCTCAGAACTCGCTGAGCAGTGGGTATGTCACCAAGGTGTTCACCACAGCTTCATTTTCCTTTGGTCTCACTCTAAGGGGACCAATCAAAGTCAACATATCCCTGCTGAGAATTTTGGGCCCCGAGCCATTAAAAATCATGAAATTTACACCTTTCGAAATTTTGTTTGTGAGACTGCAACTGATATTAGCCTCAAATGAGCATAGTAATTTCAATGACTTTGAAGATCCATACGGATCCATGTGCATTTATCTCTCATTATAGCTTTTCTCCTCAAACCTTTCTTCTTCAACCTCTCCCATTCAGACTTATCAATGATATTTGTCGAAGAACCAGAGATTATCACCATTTCCATTGTAATTCCTCCTGCTTGGATTGGATATTGCTTCAGATTTTTGTGTTTCATTGCCAAGCAATGCTTCCGTTGGGATAGTAGCATGAGGTTGTGCTCTGACTCTTCACTTTCCAACTCCTGACCTGACTTCATTTCTTCTTCATCTGATTTTCTCTCTGAGGTGTCAGTTTCCACAGCAATATATTGAATATGCATTTTCTTCTTGTGTTTGTTTGGCATATTCTTGGTCTTGCATCTTTTCCCCAGATGAACCTCCAACCCACATTTATTGCTTTTTTCCTCTAGTTGGACAGCCTGGATCTGAAGCAAAGTGTCCAGGGTGGCCACATTGATAGCACTTTAACTGATCTCTAACCTCTTGATCATTTCAGGAGTGTAAACTGCTTTTGTTAACGGAGTACTCAATATATGTATTATTTTCAAATAACTTTTTCCTCCTTTTTTCAAGCTTCCAGGTTCTGGCAGTCTACAAAAGAGTTGAGGTCAAGAGAGCCTCCTTTCTTGATCAATTTGCCCTTTAAAGTAGAGTGAACCAACTTTTCAAGAACATAATCCCAGCTGATTTGTTTATGATGTTGTTCCACAGTAACTGCACCAAAATCACAATGTTTCACTTGTGTGCGCAACCTCACTACGAATTGGTCTACGCTTTCATCAGGTTGTATTTCTATCTGGCATAGGTATTGGAGCTCGCACAGGGTATTTTTCAATGGTTCAAATAAATTTTTAAGTTTATCAACTGCATCATCGAACAACCAATCAACCACTACATTTGCTGGCTCTGGTAACATGTCAAAAATATCTTGCACTTAAGGCCCAGCCTTATGAAGCAACTGGGCAAGTTCTCAAGTTGAAGTAATGGTAGCATCTCCCACAATGAAGTCCCGAATCCAATCTTGACACCGGGTCCCAGCCTTTGAGTTTGTGCTGTATACAGGGTATATAGCTGGTCCCTGATCAATAGTAGTCATTGTCACGTCTCGAAATTTTCTTGAAAGTCAGACCAATTTTAACTATTTGCACTGCAAAAGTTCTTTTTTCTCATCACCAATTTGTCGTATTGAAATCAAATCGTCTTTACCAAATTACATTGAGGATTATCTTAATGCTCTTTCTTTATTCTCCATAACGTATTCAACAACTGTCTGTAGTAACACCCAGACCAACGTCCTTGTCCCTATTGATAACTGACAAATAAGACAGCTAGACATTACAGTTACAATGTCATGCTACTTGGTGAAGCCACTCGAGACTATGCATCAGTATGTACTTAGTATGTTGCAAGCCACCTTCGGGGTGTATAGCAATGGATGAGTAATCACCAAATCTGCACAAATAGATGCAATACTAATTCATTACATGAAATGAGCTGAGCTGAATGAGCTTCTACATCCACCGTTTAGAAAAATATTCAGATGTATTACAAAATACTCTTCCTACATTACACCTGCCTACGCAGTTAATATGTTACCTATTGTATTCTTATTGTTCATAGGTAGAAAGTCTTGTTTTAACCTTCTATTCATTCGGTAGTCTCTCACTCCAATCTTGTTCTCAAAATCAAATGGAAATACGAGATTTGATCGAATCCTTGGTTCAAAGATTCGATCGAATCAATGGATTTGAATACCAGTCGTGCAGATTCTTTGTACCAGTGGTAGAGAACTACCAATTATGAAGCTCTGACAGGTAACGATGCACAGTGGTCAAAATATTGATAATTTTCCATGTTGTAATTTAGCTGACAGTGTGGGTAAAGATTAGATTAGAGAAGAGCTGTGACTATTGCGATCATTGACAATGTACTGTTAGAAAAGATATAAGGTAAGTCCTTGACTTACACGGTTAATTCCTCCCAAAAATTTCCCCATAAGTAGAAATCCACGTAAGTTGAAACACCACAACTTACCTATCTACTTTTTGAACCATTAACGGTGCCGCTTTCACCGCCATTGGCGGCAATCAGCGACGATTACAGAAAACACCATCTTTTGAGAGGCTGTTAAGTTAACATAATACGACAAAGCCGAGAGTAACACATCCAATCTTTCTTTGAGTGAATATTTAAATCTAAAATAAGTATAATCATCCAAAACTTCGTTTTTGGCTGTGATGGACAACAGGCATCATCTATATAATATATAATTAACTCTGCGTCACCTTACATGGGAGGGTCAAACTACGCCAAAAAAAGACGTTGATGCCTGATCACATCAGACTTTTTCACCATCACGATGATCAAATATCCCCTATTGAACTATGTAATGTCTTAAACTAGAGTTGGTGTCCCGAACACCCATAGTTTGGCATCAACTCTTGTGCGTTTGGCAATGAGTGGCGAGTTGTCACGTGAATCTGTCGCGGCAACAGAACTGCAAGCATGTTACGGTGTAACTGAACATCCACGTATCTCCGTATCCATGTAACTCAGATACGCATGAGTTGAGGTGATGATACTTGCTGTAATTACTCATTTTTAGCATTTAAATAGTAAATACCTTGGTAGGAAATGTTTAAGTAGCATATTGTAAACTAATAATTCTTGTCCACACATGAATTCTTTGAAATTCTCCAATTTGAAAATCCTTATAAAAAAGTTCCTCTGCTTTCTTCCAGCAAGAGTATTTTCAGAAAGACCCTTCAGTACTGTTGGAAATTTGGTTGATAAAAAAAGAAATAGATTAGATCCTGACAGAGGGAAAATTCTGCATTTTCTAAACAAAAACTTGTAGTCTGTTTTCATTGAATATTCAATTTTATTTAAGAAAAAGTAAACTTTGATTTACTTTTAAAATTACCCATTCTTTATATTTGCCCTTGAACATATCCTTAATTTCAGTGAGTGGGGATGATATGACCATAATCATTTATTATTTACTGTAAGAAATAAGATTCGGCTTCGATTGGAGTTAATTAGAGAATTCACGAGAAAGGAAGCATATATTAACAATTTACAGAGAAAAGGAGTATTTGAATTTAATGAAATTGAGGAGGATTAGGATTCAAGATTTGGATTCGATAAAAATACAGGATTCGGATTCGATCAAATTTTGGATTTGCCCCATCACTAGAGTTAATGCTAATATTGCAAAAATATTATGTCCTCAGTCTGAGATCATTATATTTCTTTGGAAGGTCTTTATGACAATGCATATCTTCTTATCAACTCTTATTTTTTTAATTCTCCTTTTCTTGCTCCTGTGATTCTATAGTGATGGTGAAATAATGTACAAATATGTATGTACCTATGGACCTATTCTGTGTAATGCAATGTTTAGTGTATCATGCAAAAAGTGTCATGCATGCATCAAAATTTATTTGCAGGAATCTTAAAGGTGTGATGTCCTGAAGTCCCAAAAAGGATTTCTGATGTACATGCTGTGAAAACATAAAGACTTTTGAATCAGTGAATAATATAAGAATAGCCAGGTCCAGCAAAATATTTGTTGTAATATTGCCACATTTAGCTAAACGTTGTCAAACAAGGTTTTAAGAAAAAGGAATTCATAGTGTTGATACCATGTGGTTCCACACAAAAAATCATAGCCCCACCAGTGACTGCATATAAATTTTGCTTTACTTCTGAGGTTGAGATATGCATTTGACATGTCAAATTCAGAAGTAAATTCAACACCCACTCCAAATAAGATAATTTATGTACTTCAAGGAACTTGGCCAACTGCAGGAAATTCTATGGCTATCAATGTTAAAGAAATGCATTAGGTCATATAATGGTTTCTTTTCTGAAGACAGACCCATGAGGTTCCATGTAAAATAATAAAACCGTTTTAGCCCGATAAACCCTTAACCCCTAATTCTAATGGCTCCTCTGATTCCTTTTGTTCATATGATTTCTCAAGGTGTTTTGTTCCAATGAAGCAAGATTTTGCTCATGGTTGACTGAAGATTTGTTCCTTTGAAACAGTTCAGTCTGGAATGGCCTATATCTTTAGCATGCAAATTAAAAAAAATTTTGAATGCAAGAGGAGTAACCTTGGTGGTAGCAAGTGAGCCATAGCTGGCTCATGAAAAGCTTTGTAGCCTGAGTTTTTCCACTGCTGCTGCAGTATAGCTTGAGGTAGGAATGGTGACACACCAAAGCTTGGAGCCAAGCAACAGTTTGTAGTGGGGGAACAGTTCTTACCTTTCCACCCACAGTACCTCATTTTCTCAACATAAGACTTCTCATATAATTCCTTTCCATACCATCCTCAGACTATTCTCATAGACCCACTTCTGATCAAAATTAATCACATATTCTTTGTGTGTATCCTGTTTACTACTAGTGGCATATTCTAAACCTGGCGAGGGAAAATTATTGTGTCTGCTGATGACTTTGAAGTCTTGACAGTATCATTCTCTTAGTGGGACTGACTAATAGATAAGCAGCATGCATATTTTTATTTGGCAAGCATAAATAAATTGAAATTGTCTGGTTGTATCTTGAACAACTACAGCAACCAGGCATCCCACAAAGTCATTTGGTGTATTATTATACGTACTCTCTCTAGCTCTCCTCATGTTCTACAGATTGGCCTAATGCAAAGGAGCTCTTAGTTGAAATGACTTATAATGCACTATTAGAGGGCCATAAGTGCTCCAATAAAGTGAAGCTAATGCATGGAAAGCAGAACATATTTTTGAATGTTTCTAGTGCGAAAGGAATTACACATCATTGTATGTAGAAGCAAGTGACATTTTCACCAAATGGCACATTTTAGGTCATATGTCTTATGCTGTATTCTCTGTTTACATGTATAGTGTCATGTTTATATGTTATCAAGCTATAATATGTATTTTATATTGAATAATGAGTTTGTCTTTTGCATTATTTACCTTAGGTGAGAGAGGTTTTGATGAAAAAGAAGGCCGAGACTGAAAGATATGAGAAAATTCGTCAGTTACGACAGTTGAAGACCTTTGGGAAGAAAGCTCAAATTGAAAACAAACTACAAAAGCAGAAGAGTAAGCGTGAATTGATGGAGGAAGTAAAAAAATACAGAAAGGGTTTTCGAAATGATTTAGATTTTCTGGAAGATAAGAAAACTAAACGACCCCAGAAGATGGATGGGAAAAACAAAAGCATAACAAGGTTTGTGAATTTGTTAATCAAAATACTTTTCACGTCACAAACATCACTTCATTTGCAGTTAATGAATATGCTTTCAATAGACAAATATTTGACCATTTCTAATTGCTACTGAAGCTGGAAAACTGTTAAACACAAACACACAATCTCATGAAGCAAGCTTGATGCATAATGTCTGTAAAAATACAGTGACCTTCATATGTTATTAGTAATCTAATATCCTTGTGGAATTGGTAGTCCTAAAAATCATTTGAGTTAATCTAATAAGTTGAAAATATAGAAATTAATTGTGATGTGAACCTTTATAAGTGATTAGTTTGATGGCTTTTGCAGCTTTTAAGTGACTCTGTATTTTGTTTTAGGGCACAAATGAAGAAGAAGTACAAGGACACAAAATATGGTTTTGGAGGAAAGAAAAGGGGGAAAAAATCTAACACACGTGAAAGTGCTGCTGATGTTTCAGATTACAAGAGACCCAAGAAAATTGGTGGAAAGCCTCAACAAAAGCGCCCTGGCAAAAGTAAACGGCAAAAGATGAAAAATAGGAAGAAATAAATGTTATACATTTAGACATAAATGATGAGCAAACATTTTCTGTGAATTGTTTTTTAATAAAAACTTTATGTAATTATTATTGAAAGTATTAGAAATTTCTCATTAGCAAGTTAAGTGTCATGGTGGTACAGGTGGACTGCTGTGAAAAATGTCGCTTTTGCCATAGCTCTCCAATAGTTCTGCCTCAATATTAGAAGCCAAAGGAAATATTAGCATTGAGAACAATTTCCTAAATATCATGATGTTGCCTGTCTTGATAAGTTTTTAAGAGCCTTATCATAGGTTTTAGTTTTTTTGTGATCCCAGTTTAGTCTTCCTCTACCATCTGGTGAAAATTGCAGCACATGAGAACTTTGTGGGAACCCACCACAGGAACCATTGGCAAAAGAGCTAGACAAATATTACCCAGAGTATATGAATATATAGGTACTGCAATCATGTGAATTTATCATAACAATTAGAAGACTAAAGAGTAGGCCATAGTGATCATATAGTGTGTAAATAGTATTAAATGTGATCTTAGGTTGCTGGTATGAGTGCATCCATGTTGTGTTTAAGATTGATGTACAGTTAACAATGAAATAAGTTCAGTCTTTGAATAAGCAGATGTGGGCAGTTTGTGGCTGAATTCTGATGGACAGGTGTACCATCTGTGAGTAGGGCAAGGGCCTAGCCACGTCGAATCACCGGTTCCCGCCAATGTGATGCTGCAATCTTCTCCAAATGCAAAGGTATGCAAGGACCCGGATGATTGCCCGGGGCACCACGATGGAAGGGGTACCATGGGAATGGAAAAACCTTTTTTTCGGGGATTGGCAACATACTTCATGTCCATTATAAGACTTTTTTACAATCTAATTTCTACTACTATGTTAAACTGGTGAATATGTTACAACAGGGTTTGAGGAGTGGGGGGGAGGAGGGGAGGGAGTTCGGAATACCTGCCTAGGTAAAAATTTGTCTTAAGCTGGCTGTCTAGGCATTTGATCAATAATTTAAATTATACATTTATTATTGAGGAAACTAGGGGATTTTCCCCTCTGTCTTTTGTATAAATATTTTATTTTTAATGATATGTCATTTAATCATTGATCTGCCATAAGAAGATGGCTAGTGAACTCCCTCTCTAAACCTGAACTTAATAGCAATGTTGGAGCTAACCATGGATCATACTATTACTAGAGATATCGCTACAATGAAGATCTTCAGATAATATTTATCATGTCTTATGAACAGTCTTTGATGAGAGAGACGATAATTCTAAGAATCCGGGATGTTTGGATCATACCCTAGGTCTAAGCTTGTACCAAAAGCACCACACATGCTGCATGCCACTTAAATTTGTGATGCAGAAGTAAGAGTACAATACAAGAGGATTTAAGTGTATGGAGTGTGATTTCCTATACACAATAGTCGATACCAAGAACAGGTTAAGTGACTTTTTGTGTTTATTCAACCATGGTGACATAAGTACAATCAGTTCGGAATTCAATATGTATGTATCTTTATATGCCAGACCCACATATGTACCCATTATTACATAAGATCATCCCACAGGTTTGATGTTTGAATAGGTAAAGCATGCTACGGTTCGGTCTGGTAGGTGTTCTATATTGTTTTAACAGTTTTATTATCAGTTCAGACATACATGAATACAGCAGAGGCCACCGCCATATTGTGTCAGGTCACATGACATAGCATTCATGCCAGGTCTGCCAACATCTAGAATCATATAAAATACAACACCTCCCCCTTAGAGGTCAAGCCTTACTGGGGCTTGGGTACCCGTCCAGTTCTGGTAAAATTTTGTCTTGGTACTTATTAACAACCATAGAAACATTAACAGCATGTTCAACATGAGGATCATCACTCAATTGAACATTTTCATTTACATCAACATTCCATTTACATCAATATTCTCATCTATAAAGTAAAACAAATCAGGATGAATACTTTGGTCACTTTGCAGGGATTTAGCAAATGATTTACGAAGATGATGGTGTTACTTAAGGATTTTTACGACCATCCTTAAGGACCCAAGAAGATCTTTGCTCATCAGTCTTGCATTTCACTTTGGCCTTTTGCCAATATTTGTCACAAGATGTTCTAGTAACAACTGATTCACCTGCCTTATAATTTACATCTTTACCTCTGGCATGTTTATCATATGTACTTTTGACTTGCTGACTGCTTGCCTAAGGAGCAGTATTTTCCTCACATTCTTTTCTATCTTTGGTTGCAACAACCTAGTAGTAACCGGAAGGGCAGTTCTTAACCTTCTACTATTTAGGATTTGGCTAGGAGACACGCATAATCCTGTTAGAGGGCTGTTATTATATTCCAACAGAGATTCCCTGAAGTCTATTCCATCCTCTAAGCTTTTACGAAGTAACTGATTGCTTATGTCTACTGCCTTTTCACCCATTCCATTCCTATGATGATACTCAGGGCTACAAGTAATCAGTGTAATTTCATGCTTTTTATAAAACTTCTTACATTCAAAAGATGGAAATGGGTTATTGTCAGCTGAAATTTTTGAAGGGTAACCCAATCTAGTGAATACTTCCTGGATAGCATTTGTGACAGCAGCAGAGGTTTTCCTTATTACTGGTGTGATCTCTAACCAATGCGAGAGACAACCAATGTGTACCCCATAATACTTTCCCCCAAACTCCAGAATATCAGTGGCTACTTTCTCATACCTAAGGTGTGGGTAGATAGGGCCAATAGTGGTTGTTTCTGACCGAGGTCGATATTTGTCTCACACACTACACTTTGTAACCATCTTCGATATCTCAGAATATAGCTGTGGACAGTAAATCAATTCTGTAGCCCTATTTACACATTTGTTTACTCCAAAATGACCCTTGTGGACTAGATCCAAAACATAAGACCTCAGAGTTAAAGGTACCACAATTCTAGGACCTAGATAAAACAGTCCTGACTGGACATACAGATCACCCTTTAGCTTGTAGTAAGGTCTACAAGACTGGGGAACATTAGATTCTTTTTTAGGCCAGCCTTTAAAATTATAGTCCATTAGTTCACTAAGGACTGCATCTTTGGCAGTTTCTCGTCGAAAGATACCTTGCCTTCCCACACTCATGGGAAGGTATTTGGTTATGGAGTGAACCATTTCCAGCATTTCAACATCAACACTAGTTTCCTTCAAACTGCTACGGGATAACATGTCAGCAAAATGAAGATGTTTACTGGGAACATAATAAACATTTAGGTCATAATTCAATAATTCCAACCTCAACCTTTGAAGTCTCACAGAGCCAATCTTAGATATAGGTTTCAAAATAATAGATACTATGGGCTTGTGGTCAGATTGTACATCCACCCTGTTACCATACACAAATTTGTGATATTTTTGCATGACAAAGTACACAGATAACATCTCTTTCTCAGTTTGGCTGTAATTTAATTCACTATCATTCATACTTCTAGAAGAGCAAGCAACAAGTTTCAACTTATTGTCATCATCCATCTGAAATAAACCGCAGCCCATTCCCCCTTTTGATGCATCACATTGCAAAACAATTTTCTTCTGGGGGTTCAATGGTATCAGGGCAGGATCCTTACCTATCCTGTCCTTCATAAGCCTAAAGTTTTTGTCATGGATAGGTAGCCACTGATAGTCAACTTTTTTACGAAGTAGCTCACACAATCTGTAAGCTGTAGAAGGCAGTGCAACATCTCATCGGCTATAACCACGTGACTTTAGGACGAACGCTTCTGCGAAAGCAAGATAGTGTTATACTGCTGTGCATTTAATTGCAAAAAAACTGGAAAGGCGGACCCGTCACTTCCACAGGTAAGTAATCAACTTGTTAACATTTTATTTTATTTGATGCAATATTATAGTAACTGTGGAACCTATGTGTGAAATGGATCTTGTTTCTAAAGGTGGCCGAGACTGATGTTAGCATGTGTTTGAATCCTTAAGGTTCACTTTATAAGCCAACATTTGTTCTTTACTCTTTTATTGTACATTTACGATATTTTTTAGTTTCCCCAAGGACCCTGAGAGACTTAAGAATCTTTCAATGGCAAACTGATTGAGTGCAAATCTAAATGTAAAAAAAATGAATTCCTGTTTTATGCACCCTGTAACTGGGCAAAAAAATTGATACAATACTGGATGTGTGCCACATGATAAAGTTGGTGAGGAATACCATAGCTGCAAAAGGAATTATGGTTGATGATGATGGAGGTATAATTAAATGGAATTACCAAGAGGAGCTGGAAAGGTTTCAGAAGGAGGAGGGACTTTGTGCTGCAAATAAACTCCAGATGAGCCACATTCAGTGGCAGCGACAAAAAATGAAAGTAAAAATTGCCACTCAAACCTTGAGTGGAAGTGTTGCAAATGCCTTAGAATTTCTTTGGGAAGATATGAAAATTCCTGCATTTCAGGGGTGCATGCCAACTGTAAAATTTATTAGAATTTTTAACTCCCTCTTTGATAAATGCAATGGTGGGTGGCGTTACTTTGTGGAACTCCTTCATGGTGAACACAAGGGAAAAAAAAAATACTTTGCTGGTCCACAGGATAGGATTTATTGCGACCGGTTTCGATACAGTGTATCATCATCTGGCAAATTTTACAGGATAGTACATGGCATTTATACACTTGAAGCGGGCGAAAAGGCGGGGGTGGGGGGAGAAAAGGGTGGCGGGATCCGGAAGGGGAATCAGGGGTCGGGGGGAGGGGGGAGAAAGGAAAGGGAAGGTCAGTTTGAGGAAGTATGAACCGCTGATGGATCTTCACTGCATGAGGTAAATGAGGGTGGTGGTGTGCGGCATGAATGAGCTGAAGGGACACATTAAGGAGAGGTGAGTGGTGTCTGTGATGGTTTCGCGGAAAACACACAGACATCGATACCACCGAAAAACATTTTTCACAAGGGTGTTTTTGGAATTGAAAACACATTCTTCGTAGTTGTCCATGGTGGTATCGATACGTCGACGACATTTTCTGTGTATGGACCGGCTCGCTAAGACAGTTGGACAACTTCGTGTCACTCCTGAATTCTTTTGACCAAAACATCAAAATAACTAGTGAAGTGGAATTTGAAGGAAAGTTAAATTATCTAGATTTAACCATTCGGAATGTCAACCGGAAATTTGAATTCTCCATTTTCAGGAAAAATTGTTACACAGACCAAATACTACACAGAAATTCACGACACCATATCTCCCACAAACTATCTGCAATACATTGCATGCTTCACAGGCTATGTATGATCCCGATGTCAAATTCCAACAAGATGGAGGAGTTAAACACAATCAAGCAAATTGCATCCAACAACGGGTACCCCGAAGAACTTATCACTAAACTGTATCACAAAAAACTCAACCGACTCGCAGTCAACCTTATTTACACCCAAAGAGTGAAAGATGACAATAAGAAATGGCACAGAATCCCGTATCTCGGCCGTATATCTACCATAACCGAAAACCTCTTACCGAAAGACAAAATGAAAGCAGCCTTCTATAGTAAAAACACATTAGGCAAACTGTTAGGGAGCACTAAAGACAAAATAAGTGCAGGAAAACACAGCGGAGTATATAAACTTAAATGTAATGACTGCAATTCTTGCTACATAGAGAAAACTGGACGGAATTTCAATATCAGGGCCAAGGAACATCATTCATGTTTTACTAACAACAACCACACCTCACACTTTGCCAAGCACCTCTTGGATTCCAACCACACCAGCGAATTCAAACCAATAATCCTCCACAGAGAAAATAACGGCCCAAGGCTTGACGCACTCGAGCAGTTGGAAATTTTTGTGTGCCAAACCTTACCCGACGTCACACTAGTTAATGAGCAATTGTATTCTCACCACTCACCCCTGTTTAATGTGTTTTCCGCGAAACCATCACAGACACCACTCACCTCTCCTTAATGTGTCCCTTCAGCTCATTCCTGCCGCACACCACCACCCTCATTTACCTCATGCAGTGAAGATCCATCAGCGGTTCATACTTCCTCAAACTGACCTTCCCTTTCCTTTCTCCCCCCTCCCCCCGACCCCTGATTCCCCTTCCGGATCCCGCCACCCTTTTCTCCCCCCACCCCCGCCTTTTCGCCCGCTTCAAGTGTATAAATGCCATGTACTATCCTGTAAAATTTGCCAGATGATGATACGCTGTATCGAAACCGGTCGCAATAAATCCTATCCTGTGGACCAGCAAAGTATTTTTTTTCCCTTGTGTTCCCTCTTTGATGTTCTTAACAGCAGGAATTTGTTGGCCATAGGATTTAAGGCCCCTATGAAGGCTGATACTGAGGAAAGTTGTTTTCAGTAGTTGGAACTATCTAAAAAAATATATTTTAGGCCTCAAAACATGCACGGGTGGCCCTAATTTATTGTCTAGCAATAGAAAAACTGGTTTTTTAGTGCTTTTGGTGTGTAAAATATACTGTATGTACGAGATTCTTGTGGCCCTCTCAGTTTCATCTTAACTTACGAACTAAGGCAGGACCACTTGGAATTATTTTTCAGTTCCACCCGAAGCCGAGGTGGTTGGAATAACAATAACAATCCAACTGACAGACAATTTGAGGCAGCACACAAAAGACTTTTAGTTCAGCAAGAGATCTCTAAATCATCATTTTAAAATTCTTTGAAGAGTAACAGTAATGTACGTGTTTTGCATGGGATTGTTACTAATGAGAATCGGCATGTGAAAATTGTGAATCATGACATAGGTTATGCCCTTGATGAGGCAGAAAGCACTAATCAGGAGCAGGTTGAGCATGACCACTCATACTCCTTGAGTGTTAATTCCCTTCTAGGTATATAATTAGTGATGTTGTTACTTACAACACAGGTTTTGTGCAAAGAAAACTGACTAAGCAGTTAATATGTGTCGATTGTGTGTTAGCACTTAATGCAACTGTTGAGATTAAATGTATGTTGCTAAATAGGAAAAATGAAGGTGGTCTGTTTAAACCTTCTGCATATGTTTTCTCCTTTTGTAAGACTGCTGAACTAGTGTTTCAGAAATTTTCAAGCACTGGGACAACTGCAAAAGAAAAATGCAAGGGAGTCACTTGTGGTGTGCACCTTAAGAAAAATTGATAGTGGTGTTTTCTCAAATTTGACCGACCCCATCCTGGACCAAACACCATTGGAGAACCATTAAGGCAGTGATTGGTGAGTACATCTCTGTGTGCTTATATCATGTGGCCAAAAGTATATTCCAGAATTTACAGGAGGGCAAGGTGCGCCAATTAAATAATAAGTTGACCATTTTTAGAGGTGATTAGTAGAGCGTGGAAAAAAAGTCTTTTGACTTTTTGTAAAAGTGGGACTTTTGTGGTTTTAAATACAAATTTTCACCAATCTCATCAAATAAAACAGTTTTTAATGACTTTCTTAGAGACTTTTTGGGACTTTTTTGGCGTGGCGGGACATTTCTGATAAAATGAGACTTTTATGGGTCTTTTATTTAAACCAAATGCCTGAGTTACAGGCACTGGGGTACAGGTTTCAAGCACTGGGACAACTGCAAAAGAAAAATGTAAGGGAGTCACTTGTGGTGTGCACCTTAAGAAAAATTGATAGTGGAGTTTTCTCAAATTTGACCGACCCCATCCTGGACCAGCTTATTTAAACCCGGGAGGTCTGCTGACAAGCCGACAGCACTACACCGTATGCTAGCACTCCGCTTTTGTTTAGGAGATTAGTGGAAAAATGATACAATTATATGAAAGATCATCTAGAATTTCCGACGAGGTGAACGCGTCACATTGTGTGCAGATGATCATTTAGTGAGCCTACATTGTAGCGAGGCAAGCATGATGTAGATGAACCTGGACCCTCGGCTGCGATCAAGCGGAGAAGAAGATTTTAAAATTATCGTGAAAAACGAGAGCAAAAGGTCCTCAGCTTCCCCGAAAATAGGGGTCCCGACCTGTAGAATGGACAACAAATAAGTACTTTTTTCTCATTTTCGGTTTTTCTTGAGCAGAAAACGTAAGTTTTGAACTATTAAATCATGTTTCAACTGCCTTATAACATTATTGATCCTATGTAAAAACTTGTTTTGTATTGTATATTATAAAATTTTCCCCTTTAAATTTGACTGAAAAAAACGCCGTTTCCAAAGTTTTACTATGGAGTGTACTTCCACCCTCTTTGACATCTAATGACTTTTTAGTGAGAGGTAGGGTGCTGGGGACTTCCAGATATTGAAATAGAGGAACAATGAGATGGGAGGGTGAGTTTCAAAGAAAATTAACCATGGAGAGACGGGAGAGCGAATATAAACGACATGAGTGGTTAAGTGGGGTTGCATAACTTGGAGCATACAGCCCCGCGATGCCGAGGCGCATGTTTCAGGGCACGCTGGTGCCCCCTGTTCGTCCTACATAAAATGTTAGAATACCTACCTTTTTTTGTTGCTTATATTGTCTACTTTCCGATTATCTGATTAGTTTTTCCCAAAATCAAAACTAAACGATTTAAAAACTAAAAAAGGGATTTTTTAGTGTTATTTTAAAAATTTGGGGAGGTTGCGGGGGAATTTTTGGTGGGAAGTTAGAAATTCGGATTCAGCGACCCAAAAAGCATAGGATAAATCAATTTCCAGAACTACCTCTAATTATTGCAAGTAAAATCCCCTAATGCCAGGACTAGCATCTCTAGGCTCTTTTCTCCAACAATTCAGTTAAATTCAGCAACTTTCTCATGGAAATAACTCAGACTTTTGAGAGACTTTTTTCAAAAATATTGGTGACTTTTTAGGCGACTTGTTTTGCAAAATTGAAGACTTTTTCCGTGCCCTAGTGATAGGTGGCCACTCTGTGTAACTTGGCTAGTGAACTAATCTGTACTAATTTTATTTATAATGAATGACTCTGGGAAAATATATATAGCTACTCCTTTTGTAATTTATTTTTATGTTACACCCCTTTGGTAAATATTAGTATTCTTTATTCCAGAGGTTACCTATCTTATAAAGAGATTATCGGCATGAGGTATGATTTTGTTTCTTTGTTTCATTATAATTGTTTTGTTACAATTGTTAGTGACAGTGTTGAACATAGAAAGCTGCTGGAGATTTATGCACCTCAAGTGAAGATGATATGGCAATGAAATTGCTGATTTCTAATACCACTAGCAGGGTTATTATTATTGCAATTTCATGCATAAGGAAATTTCATTTGCATCATAACAATGCATTAATTCTTCAGCCATTTTTGGCAGTTTGGAAATAATTTTTTGTAGACTCTATGGTCTGGTTCTCTTTTTCTTCTGCTTAGATGATTAAAGTAAGTATTCATTTGTTGTGATAATGTCTATATATCATTAGTATCATTTTAAAAGTGAAAATCTGTAATCTTTTGGCCTGTCTTTAACACGATATGTCCCACAAATAACATGTAAAGTAACTTGAAATACTATTCTGTTATCTTGAAAATTAATAATTGAGCCATTATTGAGTTGTATTGTAGAGTATTCAACAGTTAACAGCTGCAAGAACCCAAACTTGGCTTGTCTTATGTTTTCACTTGCTATGAGCATATCTTTTATCCAGGAAAAATATTTTAACTTCATCCTCCATAAAATAGTGCCACCTTATAAAGAGATATCAATATTATTTGTAAACGACAGGTGTATCTAATCTATAATATTTCTAATCTGTTTTCTAATCAGGACCGTCCCTTTTTGTCATGAGTCGGGTGAAAATGTTTAGTTATAAATCGAATTATGTGGATTATATGTGTGTATGCAAGTCCTACGAGTGAACAAACGCTATCACCCTGGTGAAAATAAAGTGTGCAGAAAAGCGTGCAAAAAGTGTTCAAAAAGCGTCTGAGAAGCGTGCAAGAAATGTGAAAAAAGCGTGCATAAAGTGTGCATAGTGCCCCAAAAGTGTGCAAAAAGTGTGAGGAAAGCGTGAATTGGGACTACTGGAATGTGAAAAGAGTGTGCAAAAAGCGTGAAAATGATGTGAGAAAAGCGTGCAAAAAATGTGATAGAAGCGTGCATAAAGTGTGCATAGTGCTCCAAAAGTGTGCAAAGAGTGTGAGGAAAGCATGGAAAGAATGTGAAAAAAGCGTGCGAAAAATGTGATAAAAACGTGCAAATAATGTGATTGAAGCGTACATAAATTATGCATACTGCTTCTAAAGTTGTCGGAAAGCATGAACTGGATTGTGAAAACGAGTGTGCAATAAGCGTGAAAAGAATGTGAGGAAAGTATGCAAGAAAATGTGCAATAAATGTGAGAGAAGAGTGCAAACGGATTCAAAAGTGATAACTGTGAAAGTGTGAGTGGTCACTAAAGATATGTGATAAGAGTGGGCTACAAATATGAGAGAGAACTGAGAAATGCATGCAAAAATGCAGGAAAAGCATACAGATTGATGTGCATTGTCAGGCTGAAAGAGAGGGTTTGCATAGCACAGTACACAGTTTTTACTCCTAACCATGTTCGTCGTATGAAAATTCCCACCAGCCTCCATTATTTTTTTAAAAATAACTTTCTTTTTCAGCACCTCACAATATAAAAATAAACATGGCCAATTAAATGACACCGGCCAAGAAAATAAGGAACTTGTTGAAGGAAAAATCTTAACATATATGAAAAAATATGGGTAAATTTAAAAGAAGCGTGCATGCATTGAAAAAACATGTCAAAATTGTACCGCTATTGGAAATTTCTCATAAGTCTAATAAGAAATTTTCTCACAATAAATTGGCAATGAGATCTTATGAGAAATTTTCTCATTAGATCTTATGAGAAATTTTCTTATAAGTCTCATGAGAAATATTCTCATAAGTCTCATAAGAAATTTTCTCATAGTAAATTGGCAATGAGATCTTATGAGAAATTCTCTCAGAAAATTTTGGGCGGGGAACCGTTCCAGGGGGAACCACCCTGGAGCCATTCCAGGGGGGATGGGTTCCCTGATTTTCTCTTAAGAGAATTGCAAAAATTAATTGTAATTACAAAAAACCCTATAAGCTGCTCCTGGAGATACGTCATGGAACTCCCACCTTCTCCCACTCCAAAAAAACTGAGGAACTAGAGAAAACTGAAATAACACAACACGTCCTCGGATCGGATATTGCATATCAAATTTAATTTGATTCGGCATAATTTAGCACACGCCCACTATACACATAACTCGACCGAACTAAATCCGTGAACGTTTAGCATTTCTTGATGTCACAATACGAATTCACAATTTTATTAACACACTTATGCGAGTTCGAATTTAAAACAAAGAGGACAGTTTATAAATTTATCATATTTATTGACACTACTTCCAGTTTCAATAATTGCATTCACTTGCCTTTGTTATACACAAGATTCCAAATATGAGGCGTAATCTCAAAATAACCAATGTGACAAAAACAATATTACATAAACCACATGACATGAGAATGAAAAGCTGTGATCGAGCTTGCTTAATGCATAACATTTTATTTTAATTGTTAATCAAGGTGTTCAACAACCAGAAGTCTTTTCTTATAATAACGCTCCTCTAAAAAGTGAAGTTATATTTTTCCAACGGGGAATTCATTTAAATATCACCGAAAGTCATCACTGCACTGTCAAAACACAAAAAATATTCACGTTTATCATGTAGCTGAATGATGATCTGAATTCTCATTGGATCATTCCGAATGTTCCAACTTGCAAGTCAACAATTACAAATTACTTAATTTCAAAATGAAAACCATTGCCAATTACTTATCTTTCAAAATGAAAACAATATCCACGCCAGGCACTTATTTCTCTGCAGGACTTCCATAGTTAGAAAAAGATGCACTTCTTTCCTGGCTTCGGAACACTTTGCGTGAATTCTTTTCGGGATTACCACCAGGTTAGATTGGCAAAAAGTGAGGATTGTTATGTATAGCTCGACAATTTGCAATTAGTATAGCAGTGCATTTCCCCATCTTCCATCTCTCTAATCATCTATCAATATGTCACAGATATATACAATCATGATTTGTTAAAATATCACACATGATCATGTAAACTGCAACATGGAAAAGTTGGCATATAGGCCCTAGTAAAGGATGCGAAAGGGAAAATTGGTAGCCAGCGCATCCTGTCAAACATAGCATCCTCTTCGCATATCGATGCAGTGTGGACTGTGCTGGCTGGGTCAATCCATGAGAATATTGTTCAAAGGAAAAAGAATTTCCTTTTAGTAGAACAATCAGTTTATTTTTTATTTTGTAAATAATTGGTAGAATGAGTAAGGTTTTTGCCGCCTTTAGTCCTTCGTGACAACTTCACCCGCACCTAGGGCATTTTTACATAGGGTAACTTGTTCTAATTTTCATTTGGTTTGTTCGTGTCGATAGTGTATAAAAGCGTGATAAAACTTTTTTCATTCTGGACTAAAGTTAATTTTGCTTCTGTTGCGAAAGTAATCAGTCTCTTCACGAATAAAATTGTTTTCTAAGCTATAATCAATGGGCTGGAAAATTTCCACAACGTCTTATCACTTTACTCTAGGTTTCGAACTCCCGCGCACATCTTCCTAAAGTCATGTGATCTTTGGCCTTGAGGTGTATGGTCCCGCTTTCCCCTATGCGGCTAGCATTAGTCGGGCCCTCTACTATATTCTTACTCCGCTTGCAACAGAGCCTTCGACCTTCTTCCCCCTCTCCTTCCTTTTGTAAATAGTGAGTTAATTGGTAGTATCCCTGCATCCTTCTCTCCAACTCTCACCCTCAAAACGACTGAGTAGAGGCACTGTATTGGGATCCCAATACAGTGCCTCTACACCGGAGGAGGGGAGGGACCCTTCTGCGGCCGAAGGCGGAACTAAATCCCCCCGACAGTTACGATAGGGCTCCTTAGTTAAGATTTAAGCAAGGAGGCTAAGTAATATTCGTGGATTTAAGTATCCAGGCCCCTTAAAATGAACCTGTCTCCCAGTTTAAGCCCACGAATTTGGATTATCTAAGGCAAGAAGTGACATGACAAAGTAATAAAAAGTCGCCTGAGAGGTCAGCTACATTGTGCCATCATCATTTTGTTAAGCTGCTCAAGCAACATCGTGTGCCAGTTATACGTCAGCCCAATGTCATTTTGACGTCACCAATGTCGTTTTTACAACGGCTGATGATGCCGATATAAAAAAGACATATAAATGATATCTTTATCCGATGTAACATTGATATCGTCGATCACATTTTAAATTGATATTAATAGATAGGTATCGTTTTCCGATGTAAAAATGATTTCAGCTGAGCTGACTAATAAAGGGCATAAAAATTTATTATATTTTTCTGGTCGCTGGATTTTATAATTTTTGAGTATTCACATTTTTTCCTCCGATGTCTGAGAGAAAAAGGTCAAAAATTCTTGATTGGTCAGAATATCAGTAACCATTTGGAGGCCTACATAAGAAATATGATTATAATCATATATTTGACCATGATTTAAGGATTCGCTGTTTGCTCATTCCCAAGCAGCATCATATGATGATCATATATATGATATCGGCCCTCAATATCATTTTTACACCGTCCCATTTGGGTCCATTGGACGTCATGCAGTGGCTGGGAAGGCCAATTGGTCGGGCAAGGCAAAGGTGAGCAGTTCGATTCGTAACTTTTACCCTCTGTGGCAATTTTCAATACACGTTCGATGGCTATTCAAAGTTCAGCCATTCATTGGAAATTTTTAAATTATTGCCCTAGTTGCATAAAATCGCGTTGGCTAGAGGATCCGGTTTTATGCTGAAAAATGTTATCAAATTGATAAAAGACAGAATAGTCAAGACAAGTATTACAATAGGTTTTATGCAACTATAGAGAGGTTCATCATTCGATCTATTGCTAATGTAAGACATGGCCATGAACATGGCCTTCAAAATCATTTAGTAAATGAGTACATAGCACAAGAGGTCTTAAATTTGAGCACCATAGGAATTTTATATGGCCATTGTATTATATGATACGCCACCCTGTATTGGTTGGATTTCCAAGGGATAAAATATTATACCAATATCAACTTTAAACCGCACGCAGAATTAAGGTTAATGTTTAATACGAAAATGCATTGACAGCCTATTCGCGCGCCCTTGTCGAAATAAAACAATTGACTGTGGTGATTTTCATGTTTACGCCATATTAGAAAACAAAACTGGAAAAATATCCTTATCTGAAACAGGGATGAATTATTTTATTGCCTACCACGTTATTTGGAGAAAATGACTTATGTATATGCCACTTGAAAAACTGTGCAGTTACTAATTTATTTTCCTTAAGGCAGCGAGAGGAATGCACGTACACAGGTATTGGGACATGTCAATTACTAGTTTGTAAATGAATTGTTAGATTTGAAGAGCTTAAAGTGACAATGTTTTTATAGGAGGAAATAATGCCGTGTTGTAGTCAAGCCCCGTACTCTGGAAATGGCGACAGAACCCGGGGTTGCACCGACAAGTTGTGCTTTTCTATTTATGTTATATTATGGTTCATGATGGTGAGTAGAGGAAGGTTCTGAAGGTGTGTGCAAGAATGACAAGTCATGGTAATTAGTATTTGTTCCTTGCAGATATCAATTGCAGCTTTTGCATTTGTTTATGGCAACCCTCGAAGACTCATTAATGGCTATGATAGTTTTGGTAATACCTGTGGAACTACGGACACTAATTTTGATGGATTCAACTTGACAGGGATAGATTTGAGTGACAAACCGTAAGATGTTGCGAGAATTGATTATCCTGGTTCATTGTTATAGGTTTTCGGTGATAGTTCATGGGATCATTTTATTTTCAGGTATGTATTTTTTCTTAATGTGATCGATATTGGAGCATCAATGAAAATTTGTGTGAAAGAGTGCCCTACTAGACATTTGTATTCTTTGCAAGATGTTGAAATATTTTACCGTGAAACAGGGTCGATGTTATGTCGGTAGGTGAGAAAATGAATTGAAAATGAGACTGAAATTAGACTTAAGGTCTTTCACAGATAATATCATGGCGCGTTTTTATTTTTCAGGTACGGTTTTAACTTCTCGGAATTAGCACTATATGACGTCGAATCTAACGCAACTTTAGTTTCTCCGTTTGGACCTTGCCCATTACTGCCCGTCTTTGAAAGGTAAACATGGTCTCTTTCTGGGTTGTGTCGTGTTTTAGAAAATGATGGTAAACTGGTTTGTGTTGGTATTGTGGGAAAGGTAGGATCAAACTTGTTCTAGTCAGTGGTAACGTCATTCTTTTGGCATGGAGTGATTCTTCCTCAATTTCATTTTTCTTGAGAATTCATAGTTAGAATTGAGGATTTTTTTGTTATTATTTGGTTGCATTGGTTGACACCAGACTTGACCAAAACAAAATAGTATATTGCTTTTTTATGTGAATGTTTTTTGTCTGATAAGTTATAGCGATAGGCGGCTATCCCTGTAAACAGTCAGCAGATGGCTATCTCTTACCTCTATGTGTGATATTTCTTTGTGCTGTTAGTCTGCTAGTAGATATCATAGTTGAGAAGGTGTAATAAAATAATAGCTTGTCTCATGACAGTTGGAAGTTAAAAAATGACGTAACCTCATGGCTGTGGAGGACATATATCAGTGGTCCAAAACATTGTGTGAGATGCTGTTAACAATACTGTTGATTGAAAGCCATCTCATTGTACAGGCCTGACACTCTTATGATGTCACGAGAGTGATACGATGAGAACTCGTAGCATGGAGAAATGCGAGATGTTTTAAATAAGTTGACTCATTTATCGTGGTAACTCGATCTGGTTTTAATTTCACTAATAATATTCTATCGCTTACCTGTTAAACACTTGCCACCCTCATCTCAATTTGAAAAAAAACAACCGATGATTATGATTTAGGCATTTAAGGAACAAAACTTTTGTTACATTTTGTAACCTTTTGCCTTATTATTGCATCAGTTTTATTTTTACAGTAATTATTCAAAAGACATGCTCATCGTCCCTATATTTTTCCTATCAGCATTGTAAGTGATGCTCTAATTCAAACCGCTCTGTCATAACAAATGAAACAGAGTGCTTCTCCTGCCCATCTGAAATGCGTAAGAATCACTTTCTACGTACCTTTGATTATTTTAAAATCACATAATAGGGTAAATTTTATTTTTGACAAGCAAAACGTACTTAAGTAGACTATAAAAATTGTTTTCGATTTAATTAAGTTTTGCAGTGTATTTTTCTATTTCAAGCTTGTTCTGCTAAAATGCGTAATGTTACACAATATACCTTATTCATACACATGCTTGGATACACAACTTTTTCCCAGGGCAGCTGCCACCAACCCATATGCTGGTGGTATTGTATAAAAATCTAGTGCTTAATTAAGTTTTCGTCTGTGTTACCGAAAAGCAGAACAAGTGTGAAATGTGAAAATTGTTATCAGTAAAAGTTATATGTTCAATTAAGTCAGGAACTTCATTTAGTTCTTAGTGATTGTCACTGCAATTTAATAACACTACTAAGGTTTTCTTAATTAAAAATATTCTACGCAGCCATTAATCCACGAATACAAAGTGAATGACAATGGTGAAATGAAACTAAAAGACATTTAGCTTTCAAGCTTACCCCAAGGTGAAGAATACTGAGAAAATACTAATGCGAACAGTAAGAAAACAAATAAAGATAAATTAAATCATAGTGGCTTTGAGGAAACTGAAAGAAGTTCAACTTACAAACTAGTACGCCAAGGTAAAGATTGAAATAGGCATGTTACTTACCTGTCTAATTTTGTTTTACTGCCATGCACTTCACCATCTTAGGATTCTAAAACCACAAAGAAACATATAAAATACTAATATTGTGCAAAAATGCAAATAAATGCTACTGCATATGATTAAAACAGCACGTTTCATACCCCCCACCATGAACGTACAAACATTAACAATATAATTCCTTCAAACAAGCCAGGAAACATTAGAGCAACACCTTTTGTTTGGATTTATTTTGTGACAACACAGAGATATTTTGTCCCATGTAGCAGGCCTGTACATAGAGATGGCCTTGGTTGAACCTAACCTGTCAGTCTGCATATCCACTTCCTCCACGTCATTATAATGAGCTGTAGCTCCTTGCTTTATTAGCTACTAAATATTACTTTATTCTCAGCTCTGCAAACTGAATTGCCTGTATTGTAACTTTTTAATTACCTTGAATGTTAAGTTTGTTGATTTTTCCAAATTTAATCATTTTCATGATCACTGTGATCAAAATACAATTCAAGAAGAGACAATGGGTAGTAACATATTTATCAGGGAGGATTTTTGTATTACACTGATATAATCCACTTGTAATTCATAATAGTATAGCTAGAAATTAACTCCCTGAGAGCAGAAAGTTTTTAGTAGACCAAATATAAACCTAATATAAATGTCTACATCTTGTAACCAATCAACATCGTGACAGTGAGTTGCCAGGTATGAAAAAAAAAGTGCGGAAGAGCGCGACAAGAAAGTGCAAAAAAGAGAGAACAAGAGAAAAAAAGGAGAAGATGTAGGAGAACGAGGAGAAAGTGCAAAAGGGAGAAGACATGTGGATGGAGGAGAGCGATAGAAGAAAAGTGGAAACCAAGGCTGTGGAAGAAAGTTGAAGAAAGGAGGAAGAAGATTGTTTTGAAGACCATGACTCGGGTAGATGTTACATTATTGGCGCCCAACATGGGGCTTGACAACTCAAAGAATTTGAGACCACAGAAAACCTGGGTCAGAGTAATCTCAAACGCGATTATTAAAAAGAAATGGAGAAAGCGATCAAGGGGTTTAATGATCTTAAGAAGGGAGAATTACAAAACAAATTAAGGGACCAAGGAGAAGCGGTTCAAGGCTCAAAATTTGAACTACAGGAACATTTGAAGGGATTATTAGAAAAAGGCATAGATGTTTATGCACATCGGTTCGAAGTCGAGAGGGAAGGACAGGTGGGGAGCAGCTTGGAGGCAATGCTGAGAGAACAGAGGAAGAGGGATGAAAGATAAGAAAAGAGATATGAGGAATGAGAGGAGAATAGACGAATAGAACTACACAAGCTAGCAGAATTGATACAAAATAAGCTCAACGGGACAGAAAAGAAAATGGAAGAGATGAGCAAATACAAGAGGGAATCGCAGATTTCAAGCTAGAATGCCAAAGGAGCATAGTGGATCTAGAAGATGAGATAAAAGAAAACCACCGAGAAATAGAACAGTTGAACGTTAAGTATGATGACCTAAGTGGTGTCACCAGGGAAGCAATGAAGGAGGGTATAAACGAGAACAAAGGTCGAATAGAAACGCTGACAACAAAACTCAATTTGCAATTTGATAGTAGGGCAGCAGGTCTATATGAGGAAATGCTAAAGGAAATAGCGAAAAGAGTGAGGGAAGACAGTATCTGGGCACCCAGCGGATCTCAGATGACGGGACTGACAAATTTAAGAAGTTTCTACAGGAGAAATGGATTAAGGCAGATGAGATACATCTTCGAACTGAAGGAATATCAATGCGTATCACCTTTCAGAGAAGGAGATGCTACATATTGCGAGACGGAATGACTGGCAGCACAGAAGACTGGTTCGCGGCCACCTGACACCTCCAACATGCTTATGAAACATTCAAGGAGCTCTTACGAGCACAATATTGGGACGATGAGAAGCAAATGGAGACCAGGAGGGCCCTGGACTCCTGGAGTTATCAAGATACAGGAAACCAAACACGGGTAAAGTATATGACCACTAGGGTAAGCTGGGCGAAGGAATTGATGCCACCCATAGCAGATGAGACCGTAGTATACCTACTGAGATGATACTTCGAAACAGAAGTTAGCACGGGAATGATATCCCGCAATGTAGAAATGCTCCCACAACTCCTAACATTGCAGGGAAGATATGACAGGATCAAGAAAGATGGAAGGTGGCCCGAAACGAGACTACGAAGGTGGGAAAACCGAGATAACCATCAACATGAAGAGCAAGCTGGACCAAGGAGACCGAAGGAGGGTCAGCCTGAGGCAGTTGGACAGCGGAGATGGGAGCAACCACAATACCAACGTTATGAACAACGTGGGTTCTCGGGGAGACAAGAGAGGAGGAGACCATATGAGACAGGGATACTTCCCAATGCCCGAGAGAGGAAATGGGAATACGGGGCCAAAAGGGCGAACCAGAGGAACAAATGGAAATTGGTAGCATTCAACGTTGGGGATAAAATACTTCGTAACGTGAGAGTCAGCCTCCCGAAGCTGAAATTCAGGTATTATGATTAGTCCGAAAGACAAATTGATTGATAGCAAGGATAATTACATCCGGAGAAGGGACACAGGGGTGGTACGACCACGTTGTATTGTACGAACAAAAAGGTGTGTACAGTTTTTTTATTTAACGAGCAGTTACGTAAATGATTTGTTTGATAATAATTAAGCATTTGGAGTTTGGTATGAATGATAACAGTGAGATTGAATGATTGAAGTGAACGAAAGGAGAAGTGATGAGTGAAATGCTATCAGGTGTGTTAGAAGAGGTATGAATGTATTGTCAGCATTGTAGTTTCACATTTTTTCTTATGTTTTCCTGAAAGTTATCAGTTACTCAGCAGATTTTTACAATTGCCGATTTTTGTATTGACTCAATTGATCGATGAAGCATATATATATTACCTATGTATATTAGTTTATAAGTCCTATGAACGAATTTAGTGTAAGAGGGAAGGTCAAAACTGAAGGCGTTGGGGCGTTTAAGAATATGAAGGGAACGATCTGGTGTTTGTCATTGAAGACTTTAAAAGAAATCATTTACAGTACATTACATCTATTTCGTTTAATGGGGCTGATGTAACCAATCAACTTCGCGACAATGAGTTGCCAGGGACGAAAAATAAATAAGTGTGGGAGAGAGCGACAAGAAAGTGCAAAAAAGAGAGAAAACGAGAAAAAAAAAGGAGAGGACGTAGGAGAATGAGGAGAAAGTGCAAAAGGGAGAAGACAGTTGGACGGAGGAGAGCGATAGAAAAAAAGCGGAAACCAAGGCTGTGGAAGAAAGTTGAAGAAAGGAGGAAGAAGATTGTTTTGAAGACCATGACTCGGGTAGATGTTACATTATTGGCGCCCAACATGGGGCTTGACAACTCAAAGAATTTGAGACCACAGAAAACCTGGGTCAGAGTAATCTCAAACGCGATTATTAAAAAGAAATGGAGAAAGCGATCAAGGGGTTTAATGATCTTAAGAAGGGAGAATTACAAAACAAATTAAGGGACCAAGGAGAAGCGGTTCAAGGCTCAAAATTTGAACTACAGGAACATTTGAAGGGATTATTAGAAAAAGGCATAGATGTTTATGCACATCGGTTCGAAGTCGAGAGGGAAGGACAGGTGGGGAGCAGCTTGGAGGCAATGCTGAGAGAACAGAGGAAGAGGGATGAAAGATAAGAAAAGAGATATGAGGAATGAGAGGAGAATAGACGAATAGAACTACACAAGCTAGCAGAATTGATACAAAATAAGCTCAACGGGACAGAAAAGAAAATGGAAGAGATGAGCAAATACAAGAGGGAATCGCAGATTTCAAGCTAGAATGCCAAAGGAGCATAGTGGATCTAGAAGATGAGATAAAAGAAAACCACCGAGAAATAGAACAGTTGAACGTTAAGTATGATGACCTAAGTGGTGTCACCAGGGAAGCAATGAAGGAGGGAATAAACGAGAACAAAGGTCGAATAGAAACGCTGACAACAAAACTCAATTTGCAATTTGATAGTAGGGCAGCAGGTCTATATGAGGAAATGCTAAAGGAAATAGCGAAAAGAGTGAGGGAAGACAGTATCTGGGCACCCAGCGGATCTCAGATGACGGGACTGACAAATTTAAGAAGTTTCTACAGGAGAAATGGATTAAGGCAGATGAGATACATCTTCGAACTGAAGGAATATCAATGCGTATCACCTTTCAGAGAAGGAGATGCTACATATTGCGAGACGGAATGACTGGCAGCACAGAAGACTGGTTCGCGGCCACCTGACACCTCCAACATGCTTATGAAACATTCAAGGAGCTCTTACGAGCACAATATTGGGACGATGAGAAGCAAATGGAGACCAGGAGGGCCCTGGACTCCTGGAGTTATCAAGATACAGGAAACCAAACACGGGTAAAGTATATGACCACTAGGGTAAGCTGGGCGAAGGAATTGATGCCACCCATAGCAGATGAGACCGTAGTATACCTACTGAGATGATACTTCGAAACAGAAGTTAGCACGGGAATGATATCCCGCAATGTAGAAATGCTCCCACAACTCCTAACATTGCAGGGAAGATATGACAGGATCAAGAAAGATGGAAGGTGGCCCGAAACGAGACTACGAAGGTGGGAAAACCGAGATAACCATCAACATGAAGAGCAAGCTGGACCAAGGAGACCGAAGGAGGGTCAGCCTGAGGCAGTTGGACAGCGGAGATGGGAGCAACCACAATACCAACGTTATGAATAACGTGGGTTCTCGGGGAGACAAGAGAGGAGGAGACCATATGAGACAGGGATACTTCCCAATGCCTGAGAGAGGAAATGGGAATACGGGGCCAAAAGGGCGAACCAGAGGAACAAATGGAAATTGGTAGCATTCAACGTTGGGGATAAAATACTTCGTAACGTGAGAGTCAGCCTCCCGAAGCTGAAATTCAGGTATTATGATTAGTCCGAAAGACAAATTGATTGATAGCAAGGATAATTACATCCGGAGAAGGGACACAGGGGTGGTACGACCACGTTGTATTGTACGAACAAAGAGGTGTGTACAGTTTTTTTATTTAACGAGCAGTTACGTAAATGATTTGTTTGATAATAATTAAGCATTTGGAGTTTGGTATGAATGATAACAGTGAGATTGAATGATTGAAGTGAACGAAAGGAGAAGTGATGAGTGAAATGCTATCAGGTGTGTTAGAAGAGGTATGAATGTATTGTCAGCATTGTAGTTTCACATTTTTTCTTATGTTTTCCTGAAAGTTATCAGTTACTCAGCAGATTTTTACAATTGCCGATTTTTGTATTGGCTCAATTGATCGATGAAGCATATATATATTACCTATGTATATTAGTTTATAAGTCCTATGAACGAATTTAGTGTAAGAGGGAAGGTCAAAACTGAAGGCGTTGGGGCGTTTAAGAATATGAAGGGAACGATCTGGTGTTTGTCATTGAAGACTTTAAAAGAAATCATTTACAGTACATTACATCTATTTCGTTTAATGGGGCTGATGTAACCAATCAACTTCGCGACAATGAGTTGCCAGGGACGAAAAATAAATAAGTGTGGGAGAGAGCGACAAGAAAGTGCAAAAAAGAGAGAAAACGAGAAAAAAAAAGGAGAGGACGTAGGAGAATGAGGAGAAAGTGCAAAAGGGAGAAGACAGTTGGACGGAGGAGAGCGATAGAAAAAAAGCGGAAACCAAGGCCGTGGAAGGAAGTTGAAGAAAGGAGGAAGAAGATTGTTTTGAATACTGTGAATGGGGTACATATTACAATCTGGTATTCAGCTAACCATAAGGTTTGCTTAATTCCAGATGTAGACATCTTATTTTGGTTTACATTACATATATATGTGGTCGAAAATAGGTTCAAATGTCCACCATTCATGGTCTACTGGTAACAATGCTAAGTTTGCAGAAAACCTAATGTAGACCTAATTTTAACGTCTACATCTGGTACACAGAAAACCATAAGGTTTGCTTTATTTCTTATGTAAATGTCTTATTTCGGTTTACATTATGTCTACATGTGGTCGATATAAGGTGCAAATGCCCGCCATTTGTGGTCTACTGGTTAACGTTAATGTAGGTTTTCAGCATGCAGGATTTAAATGTATAATAGTTTTCATAGTAGTGCTATAATCAACACAAAAATGTAACAAGGAAGTAAACTTTGGTTTTCCATGCAGAATATTTAATATACCTACTAACTACATAGTTTAACATTTAATATGCTAACTATGTTACGTACGTTTCTACGACACATCATCGTCTGGTAAACTGTATTATTACGCTGCGTAGTCAAATCTTAGGTAGTGCAATAACTATTCTGTGCACAAAAACGAATTATCTGTTTCATGTAGAAAAACAGCTTTGACATAAATGCCTGAAAAACACCAAATACAACCACTTCTACAGGAATTATGCCAGAAACCGTCAACATATAACAAAAATATAATGATAAATACCTTTATTTACCAGAAGCCCAAAGCAATTGAATTATACAAAAATTAGATAACAGCACCTCAACACACAATCAATGGCACTTCCTCAACATTTTCAAAGACACTTGTCTATGGATGACCAAAATTTTAAACGAAAAGAAAAAGTTCAGTTATATCACATTATTTTGTTCCTAAACTCGATTATTCACTTTGAATTATATTGCAAACCAATCAAAATTTAAACCCACTTGGCATGAATTAAATGAAAAAAGTCGAAATACCCCACTAAAATACCATATCTGCTAGCAGTAAAGTAACGCATGTTGAAACTTCAAGGATCCTTTGTTCAGCGACGTATTTTTTAATAACTTCATAACGTTACAGGTAACTTCGGAAAAGAAGTATACTACAGTTGAGGGAATTTGTAAAGACAATAAAATGCAGATGCTACAGAAAGAAAAATGGATTTCTTAGCAGACATATTTCCATAGCCTTGAATTTCAAAGATTGCACTTAACAGTATGATACAGCCTCAGTACACAAGTACCTAGTGGATGAACCAGAACCAAATTATTCTTTAGAATACAAGAATGCATAAGACAACTGTATATTATGTAACTAGAGTGTGTAAAAAACACTGAGGTCACAAATTTCAAATACACTCCAACAAGATTCGGCACATGTTTGCGTGTGTTTACTGCGTTTCCATGTGCGGACATGATTTCTAACAAAAGAAAACTTCTGATGTGTGTGCGGCCAACTTGGCCACATGAGAGGAATTTCTACCGGATAATATTGTTTAAGCGCACTATTGGACTGATAATGGCGAAATAATGTTTGCCGATTTACCAGCATTCCGTTTTTTATAAATATTTAAACGGGTCTCATGGTGATCTATTTAAAACAATTTATGTTATATATTTTTTTGTTGGTAATTTTTAGTTTAAAATTTGGTCGGCCATGTCCGTAATTAGGACTTTATTATTCTGCCTACATTAGATCTATTCTTGGTCTACAGCAAACTTCAATCAGTGAAGTTATTTGTAGATGTGAAATAGACCAAATTTAGACGTCTTCAATTTTTAATGTGCTCTTAGGGCTGTAATATAGATAGTTGGCATTAAATTGGATCAGTTTATCTTTATTTCTCTATCTATTCTTATTCACTCGTTGAATGGCATGAATAACTTATAATAATTACCGGTGTATTCCACCAAGTTGTACCTTTATAATAACAGTTTTTTATTTACAGTTCTCCTTTGTTGAACCGCTGTGTACCACGGGCTGTGCGTGAAGTTGCTGCTGATATTGTGGGGAACCTAGTTGCTTACCTAAATAGCCAAGAAGTAATACAGCAAGTCTTCAGTGATCTCTATGCTACTTGGCAAGAGATTTTGGGCCTCACAATTTTTGCATTTGGTATGTAACAATATATTTTTATGTAGGTGTTGCTGCATTGTCAAACTTACTGTCTCTGGTACCATTGAAGTACAAGTCCTGCTCTTGCATATCAAATATGTATGCTTCCAAAGAGTTATGCCAATACCTTTTATGTTTTGTTATTGCAATGATAATACCATGGATGTTGTGTCCAGCTTCACTTGTCACAGGGTCACCTATTTCTCACTTGTACTCCTTCAATGAAAAATAGATTACACTCCATCTGTAACTATACATCTTAAGTAAGATTTTATTAGCATATTAGAAAATATTTATTCATAAAAAATGAATGATTTACTAGTATAGAACACAAGTCTTGAAGATAAGTGTTTTTAGTCTGTAAGGGAGATGTCTGATTGCATATATTTTCTTAAAATTTTATTCCAGAAAGTTTTTTGGATGCATGTAATATATTTTTGGATCATTTTTAGTCTTCTTTCGTTTTTATAAGGCTGGTGTTAAATATTATATTTAAGCATTCTCATGACTTGAAACAAATTTGTTGAAAAAATGAATTCAAAATTAGTTTTTGGCTCCCATATTCTATGCAGGCATAATTAACAATAAGAATTGTTGCAAATTTTTCTCAGTTAAAAATATATTTATGGTGAGCAATTTACAAGTTAGTTATAATTACTGTGTTGCCTCATTTACAAAATTTATAGATAGTTGTTATGTGTTAAATTATTGTTTTACTTTTGGTACCTCTGATTTATATTTAATAAAGTGCAAGCTTTTGAAAACCAGAAGTTAATGTATTCAACATCCCACAATTATTGGTAAAATTATTTGGTTGTGAAATTGGAAATTTAAGAAACATAATTAAACATTTCAGTTTAATTGAGTTGTAGTTGTTGACCTCAACAGGAATAAAATATAGTTACAATTTTTAGCCAGGGTAGCTGCACAGTAGAAAGTGCACAAATACACAAAAAAATCCCCTTATTTAAAAAAGGTGTAATATATACCAGGTATGAAATAGATATAATATGCCAATGGGATAATAACATTTCCTTAAAATATACTTAGGAAGATTATCTGAATCTACTGTGAATAATTTTGGGTTTGAAAATGCTATTATTCATGTTTTAAAGCATGAAATCTCTACTAGAAGCCATAGAAAATACAGTGATTTCTGCTGAGGAGGCAGGACTTAAATCCTTCCCAAACACCACCTTTGTGGCTATATTGTCTTCCATAGGCCTAGCATGCATTGATCCCTCCTGTACCATCTAACCTTCTTGGCTTCTCTCTGCTTGATGGATCTGAAAAACTATTCCTGTTTTTGTAAATGCCTGAGCTCAACTCCTGGTAGCAAGTATGCATTTAAATTGATTTATAATTATATTTAGAATTCAAATAAAGATTCAGCACTTAAGTTTGCCTTTAGCCCAATTTGGGAAATGACAAAAGTTCTAATTACTGTATGTATTCATGTTTTATCTCCGACCTGTAAAATTTCAATGGGCACCTCAGCAATTTATATGTGAAATGAATGATTTGCATCAGTTAATTATATGTATGAAGCATTATAATGGAACATGATATTGATTTTTTTTGTTTCAATTTTTAATTTTGTTTCAGTGATATCATTTGTGATGGTACTTATCATCCATTTATGTGCTGCAGTCATGTCTGTTACCATCATGGTTCTTGTGGCCACTTCTTCAGTAGGTAAGTTGCATTTATGTGTACTTAGCTTTTGAGCATTAATACTATTTAGTTGTCTATTTGTTTATTTTGGTAAATTATATTCGTCTATCATGTAAGGTGTACTAAAAATTAATTATTATTATAAATTACTGTGTTTTCACGTTTTACCTCCCTCCCGTAGAGTTTCAACAGTTTTTAGTTATGCATTTGGGAAAATAGATGAAAAACTCGATTGTAAAGATGCTGTTGAATCGATATTTTGTATATTGTTGGTCACTTGCCAGGCTTTAACAGATATGTTTTTGAATATTGTTCTGTGAACAATAATTAAACCTATGATTTGTTGGTAATTGGTTTAGCTTAACCATACATAATATGGATGTACGTATATTTTTTTTTGCGAATTATTTAATGCCTATCAGCATGCCTTCATTCAAATTTTATGTACTACCTTACATAGGTAGACAATTGTAATGGAGTAAAATAAGTAAAGTATACATGTAATTAAATGATGGAATGATATCTGACCTAAGTATAAGTATAGATTTAAAAAAATACTGTAAAAATGGGAGAGTTCTATCACGAAAATGACTTAGTTGGATGGTTATGTGAAAGAAATGTGGAATCAAAACTCCTTAGATAATGTACTACAAATTATCATTATACAGTGGACTCTCATTAGTACGTTTATGCAGGGACTTGCAATTCTGAATTTGGTAATGAGGAAAACATCCTAATCAGGTTAGGCTTTCCTTGGCAAGTAGAAGAAATATTTGTACATTGCATAATGTTAAGGGAAAAATATGTTGGATTTTTATTATTGTTCACTCCGTAGATAGCTGGTGTTAATTTATTTAAACAAAGTTTCATTTACACTTATTATGTCTCCCAAGAAAATACACAAGGTGCCTTATGTTGATGTGCACTCAATAATTAATAATGACCAGACAGAACGTTCTGTATATGAAACCGCACATAAAGTATGTAGACTTGAGTTTGAGGATTAGTAAAACATTTTTGAGAGCAGGGGAGGGTAGCGTCACTTTGGTGGTTCTCAAAAGTGGAAGGAGTATTATGCACACAAAGCATATCTGCATGTAGATAATTTAGTCCCAAATTTGATGCAGGTAATGTATTTTTTTAAATAAATACTTGGAGAAATGTTTTTGCATTGAGAATGAAAAATAGCCCCAGTTTTTGAGTCGCAGAAGATAGCATCACTTTGGAGGTTTGTCTCTACTATGTTGAAATGTTCAAAAAAAAGGGAACAGCATAGATGCGGGCTACCCATAGGCACAACTAGAGATGGGCAACTTGGTAAATTACCACGGTAATTTTCGTAAATTACTGAGGTTTTTTTCGTAAATTACCAACACCCCTGAAAATTACCGTAATAAACGGTAATTTTCAGAAAAGTTCTTTTTCAGAAAATTTCTTCCTCATGAAGAAACCATTGGAATTGGTAATATTATAAATTAAGAAGCTAAAACAATTTTTTTAACATTGTGTCCATGATTAATTCCAATTAATTCAGAGTAAAATAACAAATGCACATTGCGCAGAGGTATGTCTTTGGAACAAAAATTTCTCATAGTGTGACAAGAGAAGCAAATTGTGTGTTGCTGCCAACTTTGCTTTAATTTTTTAATGAGTTATTATTGATAAACATCGTGATATGTTTGATATAAACGTCGGCATTTATATCTCTATGCTATTTGATTTCGTTTGGAGTCCTCTGATAAGGATTTGCAGCTCAAAACTTAAAATTACCAGAAAATTACGGTAATTTTCGAAAATTACCGTAATTTACCACGGTAATTTACCTCAATTGAAAATTACGGTAATTTACCCATCTCTAGGCACAACCCCTCTAAAATCTCCGGCCATTATGACGGCATTGAAACCTGGTGCTAGCCAGAGACTCGGAGGTGGAAGTTGCTAAATACAGTAAAACCTCTACCTAGTGAACCTCTTCATATCATAAACCTCCGTTTTCTGTAATGACTTCGAGGTCCCGCCAAAATTTGTATGCAATTATATGGAGAAACCTCTTCCTTTCGTACCTCTATATTTTCGAAAAACATCCACACTTTGTACTGAGAATATACCCCCATGACAAGCCTCCTCCTCCAAGGAGTAAAATATTCAGCGTATTCAGATATTATGTTAGCGAAAATAATAGTAAAACTAACCTCTGGTCTAGATAGAACTTGCAAACTAACATAAACCTCTCAGATGAACTCCTTCATACCCGCGTGCGAGATTACCATCTGAATCAGCTAGTGATGGACGGATCCAGGTTTTTCGTCGGATCCGGAACCGGATCCTTGCCTGGGTTTCAGATCTTTATCTCGGTTTCGGATCCTTAGTTTCAGATACTCGATTCTGAATTTCATTCATTTTCAAATCCTACATTTTTAATAAATATATAAATACAGCAACAATAGAATTACCAAAAAAACAAGTAAATTTACTGTAGAAAAAATCAACTTCCTATCATCTATGTGGATAATATTTTCCTGGATCAAGATTTACATATGCAATAACTATATCTTATTAGTTAGGGACGCCGAAAAATGGTAAATAAAAATCATCAAAAGCGGTGTTTAAAAATGACAAATACGGTAAATAAAATCGTTTTAAAAAGGTGAAAGCTGTTTTTAATGTTGGGAAAAAGGAGTCTTAAAGGAATTTTTTTTTAAAAAATATTATTAATAAAGACTTCATACCAATGTGAACAAACAGTTAATAGTACATGAGATGCATTACAGAAGTTATGGCTACCCTACGCAACATAAAAAACACAGTAGGCAAAATTAAGTTAAAGGCAAATTAAAAAGATAATGGTAATTAAAATTAGCAGATTTCGGTGCTTAATAACAAGAATACATCGGTAACTTGTGACTATATCTGTAATTAATAAAAATATTGTCTGAAGTAGCATATGAAGTTCTGTCATTTCCAAAGACTATGCTAATTTTGCACCAATTTCCAATTCAAATCAAATATAAATGAAATTCCATTTCACTCTAGCAATATTTGGATTTTATTAAGTTAAATTCACATTGAAAGATATAATGATAACATTATTTCCAGGTTTTCAATTGTTAGGTTTTGCAATTGTAAGTCCCACCCAGAACTAGCTGAATAATTTCAGCACTCCAGAAGTTACATTTCGAGCGCCATGTATGCAAAAATTGCAACCTTGTCTTTACGTCTGCTGCTAATAAAACAAAATTACTTCTGTTTGTTGAAGAGTAATTGGGATAGTATGGGGAAAAGCAAAAACTTCCTTCGGCCCATAAGAGTTAGTAGGGTGTGAAATACTAAGTCAATTCAAGGAAAAATTTGCTGAAGCCAATTCCTACAGTGAAAAAATTTTAGTCCTGTCTACACTTCCTAAAAGCTGGAGTGTGGCAAAAATTCAAGAGAAATTTGGATAAACTCAATATTTAGCTCGAAAAGCGAAAGAACAAATAACAATTGTTGTTAACATTTATAGTTCATAATATATTTTTATCTCATATAGCCATGACCTTGAGCAATTAGGAAATTTTTAGGCTTGCATAGTGTGCCTGCTGCATATATTCCAAATGGGGGAGCCGGCGGGCCACACGAGAGAAAATTGTAAATGTTTAAATATTTATAAAAAACGCATTTATAAATTGCCACTACATTTTATTTTTGGAATAGTTAGCTGGGTATGTTTAGATTACGGAAAAAAGTTTCGGCCGATTCTGAGATGGAGTATTTGAGAAAAGTTTATTAAAAATTTTTTAAACATTAGTAATTAACAACAATAGGGTTTAGAAGAAAATAATTTTTTATTGATATATTTGTATTTAATGAAGATTTAGCTTTAAAACGAGCTATTAATCATTGCTGATTGACAATTATAAACAGAGATATAAGTGATAACATCATTTAAGGCTCGTATTTTTGCTAAAAATGCGAAAAAATTAAAACATGCATAATTTGCTCAAATAATTTTTTTTCACAAAAATGTTTGAGGGTATTCAGTTTGAGTTGATTTTGTCCCCATACACCAATTTTTATCAAAATCCGAGACCCTAAGGGACAAACGTTTGTTGAATTGAGGTGGAATGACTCAATGTTTCGGATTTTTTCTCCATTGGCCTGGGTTTGCAAGAAAAAAGTAGAATGACATGTGGGGAGCCTGCATTCTCCAAACTTGGGTAAGCCGACAATAACAGAGTGGAGTAGTGGACTGCAGGTAATGAAGTTCGATTCTTACGCTGTCTAAATTTTTTTTTTCAACCATTGAATAAAAAACTTTATCATCCTACATTTCCAACCTTTGTGTGTGGATACTGACTTTTTTGTACTTCTATCGCTTCAACTAGATTTACAAATGCATCACACAAAAATACACTGTAAAGTTAACTCAATGATTCCACGATTTAATTCTGTAATATAAATTTTTTCCAATCGTTTCCTTTCGCCAAATTTAATTATTTTTTTGACTTATAATTTGGCATGAAATTTCTGATTATCTACTTTTTTTAACTGCCTACTAGTATTACCCTAGGAATACAGCACGGCTGTATTCTCAGGTAGTGTTAAGGATCGAACTCGTGACTGGCAGTACACTAGCCGTCATTTTTAACAACTAAATTTCTGATATCTACTTTTTTAACTGCTTGCTTGCATTACCCTAGGAAATCAGCTTCATCTGTATTCCTAGGTATTGTTAAGGATCAAACTCACGACCGGCAGTACACTAGCTATTTTTAACAACTTTGCTGCCATAGGGTCATGCGAATCTGGCAAATGTAGGCGACCCGCATGACATTCGGCTTAATTTTTTTCTCGTACATCCGGGCCTATGGAGAAAAAGGTCAAGACGAGTATTTTTATTTTGTTTTCCTCGTTTGTGGCACGGAAAAAATCTTCTTCTCATTTCGTGACCCGAGTTACTTAACCTCTCCTTGTTGGTATCTACCATATGTACATTCCATTCACGGGGCGCATCGATCACGAGGCCGCGAGATGTTAAAATCTCCGAACCGGATCTGAATTTTTACTGTCCTCGGTAATGATTTAAGTAGCGAATGAAATGAAAGACCCGTGGATCTTTGGATCCGACCCGATCATCCTTAATTTATGAGTGGTACGTTTGTAAATCCCATTTAAACAACAAAAGTGTAATCAAGTGAGTATTCAGATGTAATGGTTTGAAATTGAATATGATAACATTTTCGATGCAGTGACTGAAAGAAAAAATTAAACTGCGATTGGGATCGAACTTTGCACTGTATGCTAGCTCTCGTTGTACGCCTGATCCCGGCGAATGTAGGCTACCCGCATGACATCCGATGTATTTTTTTCCCGCGATACCGGGGTAATGGGGGAAAAAAGTCATATTTCTTTATTTTGCTTCTAGTTGTACGGGAAAATTTTCATCTAATTACGTGACCGAAGTTACACATCCTCTACTTGTCAATATCTACCGCACCTACATTCCATTCACGGGACACTTCGATGGCTAAGCCGCGAAAATTTAAAATCTACGATCCGGATTCGATATTACTCCGTGTCTTTGGATCCGAATCTGGAACCGAGAAAAATGAAAGATCCACGGATCTTTGGATCCGACGGATCCGATCCGGCCATAACTAGAATCAACCATTATACCTGAATCCGAATATTTGTTATATTTTAGGTAGTTATGGGGCGAATCCAAAGTTTGATCGAATCCCGAATCTGAATCCTGTTTTTCATTGAATCCAAATCTCGAATCCTAATCCCAAATCTAATCCTCCTCAATTTTATTAAATTCAAATCGTCCTTTTATCTGTAAATTGTTAAAAAGTGCTTTCTTTCTTGTGAATTCTCTAATTAAATCCAATTGAAGCTGAATCTTATTTCTTAATGTAAATAAAAATGAATAATGTTCATATAATTGTTCATATAATGTTCATTCCCCACTCACTGAAATTAAGGACATGTTTGAGGGAAAATATAAAGAATGGGTAATTTCAAAAGTAAATCAAAGTTTAATTTTTCTGAAATAAAATTGAAAATTCAGTGAAAACAGATTACAAATTTTGTTTAGAAAATGCAGCATTTTCACTCAGTCAGGATCTAATCGATCGAAAACAAAGACATTGCCAAAATACAAAATAAGACAAAAACCCCACATTACAAACAACCTCACGGTATAAAATACCCTCACAGTACCAAATAAATAACCTTCACAGTATAAAAGAAACCCTCCCAGTACAATTTTTTTTTTACATCGTCATAAACATCTGAGTTTTATTTGTGAAGGGATCCAATACTTCCTTGGGTAAACTTCTGATCCCCTATCCCCCGATGCAGGGAAGTATATTTTATTGTGTTTGAGAGCTGCCTTGGAGGCTCTATATTATAGTTGTGGTCTTTTCTTGTGCGATACCTCTGTCTTTTCAGTCTTTCGGATATGTCCCTCCAAGCCGGTTCACCAACGTATGCTTTATGCATGCATTTAAGGCGTGCTTTCCTTCTCCTCGATTCAAGTGATGTCCAACCCAATACCTTCATCATCTCCATTACACTAGCCTTCATTTTAAAATTTCCCATTTTGAATCTTGCGGCTAAGTGATTAACCTTTGAGAGTTGTTTTATCTTCCCTTCCAAATAAGGATCCCAGTCTGACGCCCCATACTCTAAAATAGGCCTAACGTATGTTTTATAGGCCAAGTCTTTAGTTTTGGTACAGCTTTTTCCTAGTTCTCATAACAAAATGTAATACTCCAGAGGCTTTAATAGTAGTTCTTTCAATGTGTGGTCCCCATTGCAAATCCCTGCATAACATCACTCCAAGATAGTTGCAGAGATTTGTTTCCTTCAGTACTTTGCCCATAATGTAGTAATCATCTAAGATAACACTTCTTCCTTTCTTAAATCTGATAAGTTGTGTCTTACTTGCATTTATTGTCATTCCATTTTCATCTGACAATTTCTCCAAATTATTTAGACCGTTTTGTAGGATATTGTCATCATCAACTATTTCCATTTTTCTATAAATAATGCAATCATCAGCAAACATCCTAATGGAGCTCTTAACTAGTGATGGGGCGAATCTAAAATTTGATCGAATCCGAAACCTGTTTTTTTATCGAATCCAAATCCCAAATCCTAATCTCGAATTCTAATCCCAAATCCTAATCTTCCTCAATTTTATTAAATTCAAGTCTTCATTTTATCTGTAAATTCATAAATAATGCTTCCTTTCTCGTAAATTTTCTAATTAAATCCAATCAAAGCCAAATTTTTTTCTTAAAGTAAATAATAAATGAATAATGGTGGTATAGTCCCCACTCACTGAAATTAACCCTTTTAATGCCAGTGGGTCGATATATTGGCCCTCTATGGTTGTGCGAAAACTGCCAAGGGCCGATATATTGGCCTACCTACACTACATTACACTACTACACCTACCTACACTACACCTACATTACATATTTGTAATATTATATTTCCTTCAAATCAGAGACAGCAAGAATGATTTTTTCATCCTCATAAGAATTGAAATATATCATGAACATTGAGAATAATGTATTAAAATTTAGAGAACATTTATGTATTAAAATGAACAGCTTCAAATATTTAAAAAAATCATAATCTTATGATGTTCTTGGAAATGGGCTTGGCAGTTTTCACACAGTCAACCTTAAAGGGGCTGGCAGTAAAAGGGTTATTGACATGTTCGAGGGCAAATATAAAGAATGGGTAATTTCAAAAGTAAATGGAAGTTTAATTTTTCTTAAATAAAATTGAAAATTGAATGAAAACAAATTACAATTTTTTGTTTTGAAAATGCAGCATTTTCACTCTGTCAGGATCTATTCGATTTCATTTTTTATCAACCAAATTTCCTGCAGTACTGAAGGCTCTTACTGAAGGCAGTACTGAAAAAACTAAGCTCAATGTAATAACAATTATAATTCTTATAAAACTAAAGCAAAACACATTCGCAGAAATAGAATCATCATCATCATCATCAGCCAACAATCCTAGGATTGGTTTGACGCAGCCCTCCCCTCGATTCTTCTATCAGCCAATCTCTTCATATTGAATAGAATCATAAATCACGAATGAATATTCATGTTAGAACGAAGGTTTCCTCGGTGATGGTTTGATCTCTGCATTTTTTCTCGGGTTTTCCTCCGCATCAGTGGCTTGTAGACAACAGTTTCGCTGGCTCTCCTGCCAGCGTCTTCTGGTCGAAGGTCGTCATCGCGTCGTGCATCCATGCATGGCCTCTTTTACTGTGCATCTTTTTGTCGTAGCATCTCATAGTTACATAAGATCACATCATCCAGCTATAACAAAAGCATATATGCTCAGGTTGTACGCTCAGACCTTGTTAAATGTGGATTTTTATTACGGATTACTTCAGTACAGCAGGAAAGCACCTTCGACCTGAAGATGCTAGCAAGAGAGCCAGCGAAACTGTTCTCATTCATTCATTCTCATATCATAACAGTTCTCATTTTTAGTTTTCGTCACTGCTAGATTCAGATACACCATATTTTCTCCCTGCTTCTCGATTTCCTAGTTTTTTGGCATAGCTTATAATATGCAGTTTTGTACTCACAGGAAACGATTGCAATTTCACATCATAATTCATTTTTAGGGTGATAATTGCAAATTATTTTAAAATGCTAAATGATATATTCGAACTCGTTTAAATACATATCAGTGCTACAATGTGTTGTCCTACGTATGATCTAAACAAGATAAATCTATTGCTTTGTCAAGTGGTGTTCTGATCTAGTGTTTCTTCAAGTACCGTTGTATGCTGAGACCTTGTTAAACGTGGATTTTATTACTGATTACTTTGAAATTTCAGAATTCTTTACAATGTATGATTTACTACTAGACCATACTTACCAATTAACGTCGATATGTTCACAAAATGTGAAACTTAGGAGAAAAAAAAACAGGAATTTGAGAGAAAATGGTGCTCGGCCTACACGAGAATCTAGAGGATTCGTGTAAGCCACGCACCCCCATTTTTTCACCGGTATTTCTGGAAAAAAGGTGCGTGGCTTACATGAGTAAAATATGGTATGATTTAAATGCTAAAAATGAGCAATTACAATAACTCCTCGACTTATGCAGATCTGAGTTAACATGGATCTGGAGTTACATATGTGGATGTTCAGTTAGGCCGGTGGCATGCTTGCGTTTCTCCGCATTTCTATTGCCGCGACAGATTCAACCACGTGACGACCTACAACATTGCCAAGCATGCAAGAGTTGATGCAAAACTACGGGTGTTTGGAACACCAACTCTAGTTGAAGACATTACATAGTTTGATAGGTGATATTTGATCATCATGATGGTGAAAAAGTCTGATGTGATCAGTCATCAACGTCTTTTTTCGGAGTAGTTTGACCTTCCGATGTTAGTCGACGTGTAGTTCAGTTCATGATTTAGTGACACTCCATAGATGGCGTTTGTTGTTCATTACAGTTAAAATAGAAGTAGACATCTGCGGAAGTTGAAACACCACAACTTACCTATCCATTTTTGAACCATTAGCTGTGCTGCTTTCATGGAGGCAATCGGCAACAATTACAGAAAATGCCATCTTTTGAGAGGCTGTTAAGTTAACATAATATGACAAAGCCGAGAGTAACAAAAATCCATCACTGGATATTTAAATCTAAAATAAGTAAAATTACTCAAAACTTCTTTTTTCACTGTAATGGACAAAAGGCGTCATCTATGGATTAAATAATTCACTACGTGTCGACTTGCATGGGAAGGTCCCAACTACGCCGAAAAAAGATGATGATGCTTGATCACATCAGACTTTTTCACCATCACGATGATCAAATATAGCCTATCGAATTATGTAATGTCTCAAACTAGATTTGGCATTCTGAACACCCATAGTTTGGCATCAACTCTTGCGTGCTTGGCAATGAGTCACGGGTTGTCAACGTGGTTGAATTTGTCACGGCAACAGAAACGTGGAGAAACACAAGCACATTCACTGGCCTAACTGAATATCTGCGTAACTCCGGATCCATGCAACTTGGATCTGTGTCAATCGAGGACTTATTGTAGTTCTCCGCCACTGGTGCATAGAATCCAAATGACTGGTATTCAAATCTTCAATCCATTGATTCGATCGAATCTCTTATCCTTGAATTAGATCGAATCTAGAATCCATGGATTCGATAGGATTCGACTGAATCTTCAAATCCCTGCCCCAACCCTACTCATAGCATTTCCACCAATATCGTTCACATAGATTATAAATAGTAAAGGTCCCAGCCTACTTCCTTGCAGCACACCTGAACAATTTACTACCCTCCTATCTATGCCTACCATGCCTATCTTTTTATTAGGATGTCGTGATTTACTCTGTCAAATGCTTTTGAGAAGTCAATCTAAACCCCATCGATTTGCTTACGGCTATCTAGCCCACACGCTAGGTACTGATAAATAGACGCTAATTGACTTTCACTGGAGTAGCCTTGTGAAAACCATGTTGTCCTTTCCATAACCATTTCTTTTCTCTCAATACTTCTTTAATATAGTCTGTGATCAAATGTACCATGATTTTGCACACAATGCAAGTCAAGCTAACTGGTTGATAGGATTCAACACTGTCACGAGACCCTTTCTTGTAGATGGGAACTTATTTGACTATTTCCAGTCATCAGGTAAGTTGCCATTATTAATTATTACTGTAAACAAATGTGTTAGGAATGGAATCAAAGTGTTTCCCAATCTTTTAACAAGTTCTCCCAGTAGACCATCGGGACCACAAGACGCATGACCCTTTATTTTCCTTAATCTCTTCATAACACCTCTAGCCTTCACTTCAAAAGGGATATACGATATGGTATCCCCCACCTTTGATGATATTACATTTGTCTTGTTATAGACTTTGGAAAAGTATTCCTTAAATGCTGAGGCTTTTGAAAAATTATCATTCACAATTTGGCCTTTAAATTTTAGAGAAATATTTTCCAGAGTATTTTTCCCCCCACGTCTCCTTCAAATATACTTATAAAGCCCACTCCATCCCTGTTCTTTAAGAGATTTCCTCAAGAATATATCTTTAACTTTTAATTTTTCCGTTTTTAATTTCTTATATGCATCTTTATAGTTACTTAAGTGCAGACCACCTCTGTTTCTCATCTTGTGGAGCCTTCTCACTCTACTCTTCAGCCTTCTGATTTCAATGTTGTAATACTCCAGGTCAGGGTTTTCTTTCAAAGTTTTAGAGGGAATGTAACGATTCATTCCTTCGAATAGTAGCCTTTTGAAATTTTCCCATATTTCATTCACCCAGCTGCCCTTCCCTACCCATTTTTGGAATGTTTTTGTGAGATAATTACTAAAGCCGACCCTATCCATCCTACTATATTGCTTGCACCTTTTTCCTTTTAATCCTTTCTTATCGTTCCTATGAGTGATGAACAAGGAAACAGCCTTATGGTCGCTAATACCTTCAAGAACATCTGAGGAGAAAAACATATCCATTGGTCTCACTAAAAAGGCATCCGAAAGATTTTCACCAAGGTGGGGGCCTTAAAAACCAATTAAAACCTGGGAAAAACCCCCTGACCCTAATAAGTTCATTAACACCCTGCTGCACCTCACCGCCCACCGCAGTTCAGGCTTCCCAGTCCAGAGGCTTTTCTGAGTCAATTGTGATGGCTCTGAAAAATTGGAGCCACTTGTTATTGAGAAATACATAAAGCCCAGAGGCTTTAAAAATGCTCAAAGATGGAAATGAGCAACCGGAAAATAGTCCTCTTTATTGATCAATGTACAGAAAATGAAATTGAGGGGATTGTGTTACCCTGCATCAAAATAGAGTATTTTTCTCCGACTACCACCAGTAAATTGCAACCCCTTGATAAACGAATTAGGGATGTGCGAGTAGTACTTTTTGCCCTCGAGTCGAGTATCGAGTCAAGTTGTGTAAGTACTCGTGAGTATCGACTCGAGTCGAGTTTGTACATTATTTTTTACTTAAGTCATCACAATTATAGTTAGCCAGCAATCTGGCTATCAAATCGGTAGGTCTACCTAATTAATGCATAATTTAAAAATACAGTAAAATTAATATGGCACATAGCACAGGCCAAAAGACCTAATGGAAATTTTCCGGTAACACTCGAAATAAGAAAATTACCTTCATTCCTAGGATTACTCAAAAATGTGTAAATTATCTTGTAGTATGGTACCTAGAGTGTACTTAGGCATAATATGAGGCCTACATGAATGACATGCCGTATCAACTTGTAATGAAAGTAAGCCAGGGAGCAAAATCTTTTTTTATTAAGCTAAATTCTTTCTCAGCAATGTTGTGTATGCCGGGAGGGTTAGTCCAGCAGTAGTGAATTAATTTCGATTTCATACAAAATGCCTTGTTTGTGCGGTAAATATTTGATAAGCTCGCGCCTCAAATTAATGATTGGCCGTTAATTACATACATATTTTTTTAACATATACTTTTCTTCCTCTACCAATTATTGAAACCATCTCTTCAAAATCAATGGATTTCTGCCTAAATATGATAGAACTTAGAATCGTAAAAAGGACCTGGGTCAATCACCCTTGTTTGCACAATGCATGAACACCCGTAATCGGCACGGGTTATTTCCGATATCATTAACGCAACTTAATAATGATTCAACAATGAATTTTCATTCGTGGATGAATGCGAGCAGGTACAGTAGAACCTCTTTTTTATGAACCTCTAATTTACGAAATGACACCAATTTATGAACTATTCCACCGGTCCCAATCTTTGTATATAGGAAAACCATGTAAAATGACCTCTATTTTACGAAACCTCGATTTTACTGATTTACGAAGTGAGAGGCCGGTCCCAGGGAGTGATTGACCTCTATTTTACGAAGTTTTTTAAATGATTTTGTAGCACTGAACTCAGTACAATGGAATAACGATCGCTGTATACCGAGACAGGAGCAGCTGAAGCCAGATAGGTCATGTTGAGAGGGCCCTCGTTCCAAGTATTTCATATGGGAAAATATGGAAAAATCGAATGTGATCATAGTGCTTTTTGAAGTGCTTAAACTGTAGCAAAAATCCGAAAGACTGATCATCCAAATCACAATTCAATCGTAATTATATGATCGAAAGAAAAAATGTTCAAAGACGCATGGCACGAGGCCAACTTCTCGGAAATAATGCCCCAGTTCATAAAATAATCGGATTAGTGCTTGGTAATTTCTATTCCTTTTCTATCATTTTGTGTATTGCGAATACCTACCTCGGCGTCACAAAGGATCCATATTTTCTCTGGAATTATTTAAAATTAGCTTTAAGATAGCCGCCACAACCCCAATTCAGAACTTTGTTCAGCCTTTCACTTGAAAATAGCATTCCCGTAGGAAGTTCTTTGCTGCAGCTGTCGTGGAGCTTAGTTTCCTTAAAAAATACTAATTTTGCATCAATAAATTACTTATATTTAAATCTTGATGCAATTTGATTATTTAATTTTTCATTAGAAGTGTTTTACGTCGTTAGGTAAGAATTTGCGATCGCGACTTTGAGATCGCGATCGCTATCTTTAGCCGCGAGTAAATAGTTCTCGTAAATAACCGCTTGATGTCAGCACTGTAGAACCCATCTTAAAAAAGAGGGAATTTCAAATTAACTGAGTTAATTTCTAAGATTGACTTTCATCAGCTGCGAAATATTATTAAATGAATTTCAAACGATACGCTTTCTTCAAAAAAGGCATTTTCTGGTCTTTTCACTGAAATATACTAGGTCAGTTGGAACTTTGTTTTGAAATTTCCTAGTTAAAATGCATCCCTGGCTTTCCCATGTTAAAATGGCTTCTTTAAACACAAATCGACTAACACTAAATATACCCCTTTCGTTAATTAATGCATAACTGCATATGCTTAAAATACTCCGCGGAATGAGTTAATTCTTTTATTCCCCTTATTTTGAGATCTACCAACTAAACAGCTAAAAGAACTTAATTCAGTTGCAGCAGCCAAGTTCATACCATTATAAATTTGTAGAAAAATATTCACCTGTTTTTTTTTTATTCCTGGCTGTTTCATTCTCTTTTACTAAAGTGAGTCTCTTAGCCTTAGGAATAATGCCTATGCTATACAGGGAATCAATACAATTGAGGTGTAATTTTTAAATCCTTCCAATTTCTTGCAAATACACTGCACACAGAGAATTTCACGTAATATGTTTTTTTTCCTTAATGAGCAGATGACTATTATTTGTTATAGTAATTAGTTGGATTTCAACCCTGACATAACTATTTGACAAGTTAAGTACAGCATAGTCTTTAATGGCATTGAAAGTACACTCACATTCTTGTTAGCAGAGTTTTAGTAGACGTACATTTGTCGCAGATCAAGCCTCTTATGTGCATGATGTGCCTCCATGGACATTGCTCCATGCTGTGCGAGGTGTTGCCAGAGCATCGGAGTGTCACCACAGACACTATTTCCTAATGTTAGAGATCAGCTGGTTTTGGTGACACATCAGCTCCGGAGAAAGAGGAGTGGAAGATGTCTCCTAGCCTTAGGAATAACCCCTATGTTATACAGCGAATCAATACAATTGAGGTGTAATTTTTAAATCCTTTCAATTTAATGTAGATAAACTGAACACAGAATTTCACGTAATATCTGTTTTTTCCCAGAATGAGCAGATGACTATTATTTGTTATAGTAATTAGTTTGATTTCAACCCTAACATAACTATTGGACAAGTTAGTGTTTAATTGCATTGAAAGTACACTCGCATTCTTGTCAGCAGAGTTTTAGTAGGCATACATTTGTCACAGATCAAGCCTCTTATGTGCATGATGTGCCTCCATGGACATTGCTCCATGCTGTGTGAGGTGTTGCCAGAGCATGGGAGTGTCACCGCAAAAACTATTTCCTACTGTTGGAGATCAGCTGGTTTTGGTGACACATCAGTTCCGGAGACAGAGGAGTTAGTGAAAGATAACCTCCAATTTACAAACCCTCTGATTTACAAACCTCAAATTTTTGGGTCCCTTCAACTTCGTAAAATAGAGGTTCTACTGTCTATGAATTTTGTATAGAGTCCTGTGGATTAAAGTTTTTAATTTCTAAGGATATATATTTGAACAAAAATTTATTATAGATAAGATATGACTAGGAACTTAGCATTTAATGACGTAATTAATATTCCTAAATAGGAAATAAAAAAATGGAATAGTAAAACTCATAAGTTTTACTCAATAACTATATCATCCATAATGCCCTAAACAGGATGCCTACCATCCGTTACAAAATTTCCATCACCTGCGAGTTTGAAGACAAATATCTCCAAGATGGCTACTGCGATTTTAAATTAAAGTATATCAAATTAAAGCTTGTTTATTTCTACGTTTAGTGATGGTATTAAAATATTTTTACAATCTCTTTGTACTGAAGTACGTGTTTAAGAACAGATTTTTAGCGAATTTTTTTTTGGTACCGGATGGATCCATCGAATGGGGGCATCGTAAGAACAATGCAGATTGAGATATCAAACTTCCTTTTTCATATATTGTAGCTAAAGGCTTTGTTAATAGTCATACGAAGTTTCATACTATTATGTTCATCAGTATTTTTGTTATTGATGAATTTATCAGACTGCGTTATTTTTCGTCCCGCACGCTTTCCATTCCGGAAATCACTGTTTGGAACTTTACCATGCTCTCGAGTCATTAATATGAATCCACTTATGAAATCTCAGTAGAATTCGTTGGTTTTTTGATATCGATATATATTTATTTTAGGCTATAAAAGCACGCTCAACTGCCCAGGGCATGTCTGAAAGAGATAGGTAGGGAGCGTGTGGAATCTTCTGCTACAAGTAGCTTGCCTATCGCTGTGAATGAGTCATGAGGACTCGACAATAGCGGGAAAAAGTATCGTCTTTAAGAATTCAAGTCAGTGTCAGTTTAAGAACTGACGGTATCTTTGGAAGCATACCGTCATTATGCCTCCTCACGCAAAGATTTTGGAGACGGAGTTGATGATAATTTAAAATGCAATTTGTTTCTTTCCTCAAGAAGCCGAGAAATGTGGGGACAAAAGCTATCTCTCTTATCGCTGATTTTATTTTGGTGAATACTGCAACTTATAAACTTTTATTCAAGCATAGGCAAGGATATTTTTCCTGTGCATACTAGAGAAATTTTCTCGTGAGTTGTTTGGAGCCGCGGTAAATAAAATAATCTTCAATCATAGTTTGATGACTTAATAAATGTTGACAATGCCTTTCTTGCGTGAACCCCAAATTAAGGGAATGATGGTGGGAGAAGTGGAGGAAGAAATTACAGGGGAGTCACCAATATATCTTAATATGGAAGAAGTGGGTGATGGTGAGGTTTGAATGTCAGTGACAAGAGGTGCAGGATGCTTTAGGTGGGATTTGTTTTGTTTGGAACACTGCAGCAGTGAGAATCTATTATCATTAAATAGGGTAGAAAATATCATTTCAAAAGAATTTGAAAAAAATGAAAGAAACAGAAATTAAAATTTTTTCAGTGAAGAGTTCTTAAGTAAGTTTTAGTTTCCTTGTTTTTATTATGATAAACATGAAAACTATGTAAAATCATATATGCATTTATTTAACTTACAAATATAATAATTAAAGAGACAGCCACACATATCATTGCCAAAAGGTTTCATAAGGCATAGGTGTTCATTTTGCATAAACCTCTTTATAACGAACCTGTATTTATCAAAATGACCAAAATATTGGTCCCTTCCACTTCGATATAAAGAGGTTTTACTGTAGTAATATATAATACCGTATTTACTCGTGTAAGCCGCGCCCTCGTGTATCCCGCGCACCCCTATTTTCGGGCAGGTTCGTGAGGAAAAAATTATTTCTATCGAAAAAAAAATATTTTTCCCTTGAGTCTGCATCATTTTGTCATAACATGAATGCACGTTCTTTAATAGAAATGCTGTGCCTAAATTACGTGTATGCCTTTCTCATTAATTGATTGAATTACGTGTTATTATCGTAACGATCGTCATCAATGCACGGCCTCTTTTACTGTGCATCTGTTTCTCGTAGCATCTCACAGTAATCACAGTTTCATACGATCACATCATCCAGCGATAAAAACGGCATTTGTTCAAATGAACATCCAACTGAAATAATTGCAAAAATATAATCAATTTCAACCCGTGATTACTCTATTATTACGGAAATCGTTGGCATATCAACAAAAAAAAGCCAAACGCCATCCGTACCTGATAGCGGTGATCTCGTCTGCTCTCTGCATAGTAGCTGTGGACTGGGACGATTTAACAACACCGAAAAGTCTTGGGAACACACGGAAAAAACTAAGCTCAATGTAATAACAATTATAATTCTTATAAAACTAAAGAAAAACACATTCCCGGAAATATAATCATAAATCACTAATGAATATTCATATCATAACAGTTCTCATTCTTAGTTTTCGTCACTGCTAGATTCAGATGCACCATATTTCCTTCATGGAGCTCGATTTCCTATTTTTTCGGCATCATTTATAATATGTAGCTTTATACTCACAGGAAACTATCAAAATTTCACATCAGAATTCATTTTAGGGTGATAATAGCAAATTATTTTAAAATGCTAAATGATCGATTCGAACGCGTTTACTACTCTCACGCTTGGAGCGGATAGCACGGATAGTAAGAAGGTATATTCTCTGAGCATACGACTATTGCCACCACGTAACAAATTTTTTGTTGTGTCATTGCAATGTAGCTTTAATGCGTACGAAAAAGGAGCTATCTATTAGTACGTAAAAATGTTGCTACAGATACGTGATACCAAAACAAACTCCGCTTACGATTTTGAAAAAAACATAAAACTCCTTGCGGCAGCTTACAGTATACAGTATATTTAAATACATATCAGTGCTACAATGTGTTGTCCTACTTACGATCTATACACGATAAATTTATTGCTTTGACAAATGGTGTTTCTGATCTAGCGTTTCTTCCAGTACCGTTGTACGCTCAGACTTTTTAAACGCGGATTTTTATTTTTAATTACATACTTCAAAATTTCAGAATACTTTACAATGTACGATTTACTACTAAACCATGCTGTGAAGACTAGTATACCACTACTACTAGACAGAATGCGAAACTTAGGAGAGAAAACAACAGGAATCTGAGGAAAAATGGTTCGCGGCTAACACGAAATCTGGAGGATTCGTATAAGCCACGCACCCCCATTTTTTCTCCGGCGTTTCGGGAAAAAAGGTTCGTGGCTTACACGCGTAAATACGGTAGTACATAATAATAATATTTATTCATGCATCACATTTGCAAATTTAGTAGCCGGTAGCTACTTGTAAATTGACCTTGGTGACCCGTTACATCAGGGAAATAAAAGTAATACATATATAACTGGTATAAATTAGCACAGTAATCATAATTTATTGCATTAATCATAAAGAGCTTTTATGTACTAAAATACATAATTCACTGTCAATTCTTATCATAATCTGTCATGTTATTATCACAATAATTTTATTTCCAATACATATGTTAGGATTTGTCTTCAAAAAATTCTTTTGTAGAATGTTAGCTCTTCTCGGCTATCTAGTCTATTATTCTTGTCATGATAGTTTTTGTGAAGGTACCAACAAAATTTTTTAATCCTAAGGTTTTTAATATTTTTGATTTAAATCCCCATATAGTATGGTGAGTTTTCCAGGAGTTTTAGTCAGAGCATGGGGTTATCCAGTAGTAATAGGCTGCTTTTATTAAAAACAAAAAATAAGATGTTTCAGTTTGAACAATTTGTGCATAGAACCAAAATATGTGATTTTTATTATAAAACTAGCTGACCCGGCCACGCGTTGCTGTGGCTCAATCTGGTTAAATGGAAAGGGCACGTTTATAGTATGTTTAATTTTACAATTCTTATGGGTATACAATATATCTCAGCTGATCGATTGTTTTTGCAGCTGGACACGCATATTTGTATATAATTTTAACGTCTTTACATGTCGTCACAAAGTAGAATATTTCAGGCAAGCATTTATTTCATCCGCTAGTGTCAATCGAGGAATTACAGGTAATGTTTGCCTGAAATATCGTGCAAGCAATATTAATGCGTTCTCAAATGGTCTCAGGATTCAATGGAAATCTTGCAATGATCGATCCAGAACCTCGAGCGATGCTTTGTGCACCATTGTGCATTCATCCCAAGCAATAAGTTGGCATTTCTGAAATATTTGTCCCATGCCGGATGATTTAAATATGTTGCACGTGTTTCAATGAATTGCAAGTTCAATGGGATGCACATCCCGTCTCCAGTGTCGATATTGTATTCTCGATATTGTGCATACAAACCTTCATGGGGTGAACAAAACAACTAACCAAAGCTTCATGGAAATTGGATGAATGTTGTGGTAATGCATGAAGCTATCAATATTGTATCGATACAGTATCGATATTGTAATGATACTTTATAAAACTTTGATAAAAAAACACCTAAATAATTTCACCTCAATTTTGTATCAACAATGTATCGATGTATCCATATTTTATCGATATTATATCGATACAGTATCGATATTGAATTATCGATTTTGTAGAAACCTTCGCGGGGCGTACTCAATAACTTTCCAAAGTTCCATGGCGATCCGATGAATGGTGTAGTAATGCATAAAGGACAAACACATTATATACATTCGATACAGTATCGATATTGCAACGATACATTCCTTTTAAAAAACTAAATAATTTCACCTCAATTTTGTATCAATAATGTATCAATTTAACGATACTTTAGCGATATTATATCGATAAAGTATCGATATTGAAAAATCGCTTTCATAGTCCTCTTTTCGGGAATGTACTCAACAACTTCCCAAAGTTTCATGGCGATCCGATGAATGGTGTAGTAATGTATAAAGGACATACACACAAACACACACACACACACACACATACATTCATTTTTATATATATAGAAGATATAATTATTTCCATAATGGGTATTAATAATTTAGAATGAAAAGTAATTCTAATGCTACCTATATACAAACTAATATTACCAGTCAGCTTATACAGTTGAGCACCCTTAATCCAGGAACCCCTAATCCGGAAACACCCATAATCCGGCAATTTTGCCATGACCAACTACCTGCTACTTACAATTAGTGGAAAATGCCGAAACATTTTTAACCGGAACATTGCTTCATAACCTGCCTAGATATTATTCTTATATTAATACCGATATGCCATTCTTAACGTTAATTTTCCCTCACTGTGCAGCTTTGATAATTTTAAATAATAACTTTGTGAAATAAGAAACCATTTCTTTTTGATTATTCTCAGTAACTCTTTTTAAAATAATGTTCAGTAAATGGTAAACGAATATATTTTGTTATAAATAATTGACTCCTTTCAATGAAAACAGAAATAGACCAGTTTTCATTCATGACCCATAGTCCGGCAAAATCCCTAATCTGGCATCACTTCAGTCCCTCAGGGTGGCGATCGTCAGGGAAAACTGGGAAAACCTAGAATTGTCAGGGAATTTTGGAAATCTGGAAAAGTCAGGGAATTCTCGTAACAGTCAGGGAGAAATTGGGATAGAATTTCTCGTTATTTTTCTACCATTACGTTTACCGGGCAGTCTTTCCCACCCTTTATTTCACCAACTAAAACTAATGTCCATTGCCACATAGAAGTGCATAGAATAAGCCCCGTCAATTCGTTGAACATACAGTTGTGAATCTTAGTTATTTAGTTATGAATGAGTTGTAAAATGTTTCCCTTATGTATTAATGCGATATTTTCCCAGTAGTGTTAAAATTCATGATCACCGTGTATTCTGCTCATCACAAGGAATCCGAGGCTATGTTTTTCAGAAGATTTTACCTCGTGTTTCTTTTTTTAACTTCCGAGACTCAGGTCGAGAGGTAGTTATAACACACTAGCTTGTAGTACATAAATACGTGCTTGCAGTTCTAAAAATACGGGACAATGATTATTAAAACGGTAATACAAGTACGATCACACATGTAAACAAAATCTTACGTGAGATCATCTTCGATTTAATTACCCCCCTTAGCGAAACCATAAGAAGAGTTCTCCTCCGCTCCCCATCTTTCATGCTCGACGTAATTATTGAATGGCCCCCTTAGCTCCCTCCCGAAGCAATTTAGTTAGGTCACAAACCACCTCAAATATGACATACCTAAATATGACGCTGCTGTTGCTAATTGCCACCAATGGTGCGATTACGTTTTGTTTGTTAAAAAAATATTTTAACAATTTTGGTTCCTTCTTACATTCATGGGGTTATGACCACGTTAAACAAGTTGTTATTCGCTTTTAAAACTCGTGCCATCCGATTTTGATCCAGTCCAAGAATTTGGATTTGGTTTGTATTTTTGCGTAGCTTAGTGATACTTGTGCCGGAGTCCGCCAGTAAATGTGCCATTAACTTTCCCTTCGATGCCTTTTGAGTTCTCTTTAACTTCCTAGAACTACCAGAACACGCCACCTCTTCCTTGAAGAATTAGACATTGTCAATTTGTAATTTTACCGAAGAAAACATACACGGCCACGGAAATACGATACACGGCCGTGAAAAATGTATTAAAAGTGTGTACAATTTGTGTGAGGGCTTAAATTGTGAAGGTTTAATATGTTTTTTCATTAGGGCGGAGGTTCCATATATTTTTTTCATTTTTATAGCTTTTAATTTATTGATTTCAGCTTTTAACATTTTCTGATTTTTGATGAAAATTTAATTCAGCAGAAATAAAATATTCCGAAAATAGGAAAACTTTTGGTGATCGGTCAGGAAAATTGGTAAAGCCTTCAGGGAAAAGTCAGGGAATTTGAAAATTGGTTATCAGTAGCCACCCTGTCCCTACTGTGCCGGATTAAAGATGCTCAACTGTAATATGTAGAAATGTATTGAGAATAGGAGAGAAAAAATCTGTGACTGGATTTTTTTTAATTACCTAGAGGCAATCAAAATTTTTTTTTCTGAAAATTACTTTGCAAAGGGTTAAAATATCAAATCCAATAAAAAAATTGTTGTGTCGTGATGGTATGTCAATCGAATTAAACTATAGTTCAAGCTCACCTTGCTTAGTTACAGTTGGGTTTTCGTGGAGATTAAAGTACTTGCACTTGCACTCAATTCAAGCCCACTTCATGGCAAATGAGGAAATTATGCATGACAGGACTCATTCTCAAAAACATTTTGTGTCTTGGAAATAACTGTGTACATATAATCCCTGAGAGATTCAGAAATAAGACTTAATGCAAATACATATATGGGTGTAGTTAATCTTATTATATATTTGCCATATTACATCAGAATGTGCTTGTGACCTTATTTCTGAGTGTTAAATGGTGTATTCTGTTCTTGGTGGCATATCTCTAAGAATTATTGAAGAATTTGTTACAAAAATCATGTTAGTTTTCTGCAAAGAAGACTTACCTACTTCAAATTTCTCATGAATCCTCATCATATCTAATTAGGCTACTCACAGTGTTAGGGTTACGTAGTAATTAGCTAAGTTACATTTTTAAATAATCATCTGAACTATTCCATATTAGTGTGTAAGGTAATTGATAGTAATTAGAAATTTAGAAATTCAGTAGTGTAGAACAGTTGTGCTAATATTATATGGCTATATTCTAAGAGAATATTTTAATTTTTTAGTTTGTGCTGCTTTGTTGTGGTGGACGTATGTCACAATAAAAACAGAGTTAGATATTACACCTCAGTCACAACTGCTGGAGGAGTCAGCCAAAAATGAACGGGCATTCCTTATATATTCCATTTCAGCTACAGTTTTTATGGTGAGAGTTACCTTTTATTATTTATAAAAAAATTTCTTTAACCTTCAGAAAATTTTCTTATGGCACACTAATTCAAATCTCTATACTTACTAGCTTGTTATCTGAAAAACAATTTTTTGTGGCGTCATTTTTTTTAACAAGGTAAAATATTTTAATGGTAAATAAAAACCTTAATAAAATATATTAATGTAAAAATACCTTAATTTTAATCAGTTGAAGTTTTTATAATTTTCAAAATGAGCTATCATGTATAAGTATTGGTATTTTTAATTATTTTAATGAGAATTTGGCATCCTATGTTTTCAACTTTACCTTCATTCTTTTAATTTATCTTTAATTCATAGGTGGTGCTGCTGTCCTTGGTGCTTTATGTCAGAGGGAAATTGATAAGGATGGTTGAACTTTTCCAAGAAGCTTCGAATTGCCTTTCATCCATGCCAGGATTATTCTTGCAACCCATCTTCACCTTCATTCTACTAGTTTCATTCTTTATCTTTTGGATTTTTGTTGTTGTCTGCCTTGCAACTGCTAGTAAGTAATTATCCCTAAGCCACAAGAGATATACTCATGACTGCTGACTATAATTTTCCATGAGTTTCTAGGAGGTCGGTTTGTTGTATTGGTGAGAGTACTAGCCCCTCACCCAGAGGGCCTGGATTAAAATCCTGGCAGTGGAAGGTCATTTTCATATCGTAAACTGGCCTCTGATTGAGTGCTTTGTGGGGGCCATTTGAGTTCAGTGCTCCATCCGTACATTAAGATGTCCTTGGTGACTTAGGTAAAGAGCAGGCTGATGCCAGCACCAGGTTTCCTTAAATTCTTCCTTCTCAACCTTTGATTCCCATCCTTCCTTTCCTACTGGTCTGAAGTGCCTATAAGTGTGGGTATACACTTGAAAACCACTGATAGATAAGTCTCGCTGGTTAATCTCAATAAAAAATTAAAGAGATTCTAGTCACAATTTTGTTTTTATTGGGCAGCTATATGCTAGTGAATATTTTGTTTTTAGCAAAATTTGCCTCTTGGGTAAAGATTTTTCAGGACAAAATGTAGATGTAAGCAAATAATCATAAGATTATATTTGTATTAAATCTAGGGGTATTAAATCTAGGGATATGCAAATAGTATCTGCGAATACTCGAATACCTGGAATAGTGGGAAATATTCCATATTCAAGATCTCGAATAATGATGCTAAATAAATGACCTCGAATACTTTTGAATATCGCACCATACACCATTGGGCACCCATACCATACGCATCCATTCAACTCTGCTACTACATAGAGAACTCTGGACCATAACAGAGTCCTCTGGATTGCCAAATAATAACTATAAAGTGGCCTGGTGAGGGAGTAGTGTTGAGTAATATCATCCAGAGGACTCTGGACCATAACAGCATGCAGCACGCTGTTAAGCATGTTGATGAACTACATTACATTTGCAGTGAAGAGGTACTGTTCTGTCTACCTACCTGTCTGAGACTCGTGATCATAATTTGGTAGTTTCCCCTTGCCTTCCACATTGCAGCACTACTGCCATTAAAGTAAATATTACCGGGCCTGTAGTGAAATGAATGTCACTCTACCGGTCACAGTGGTTTCCACCTTCACTCGTATGTAGAACAGCTGCAGCTCTCTCCTCCAGGTCGCCTCATGTCACCATGGTATCTTCACAGATTCTGTATTATTTAAAGGCCTACCTTACCCAGGGATAGACAAATACCCCCTTGGAATGCTGTGACTTTTTGTCCATGATTTGCTTATTTGACGAGTATGGTGGTGGTGGGGTAAATCCCTCGTCTGTCAATCCCAGGGTCGTGGGTTCGAATCCCACCCGGGGAGGATTTTCACTTCCTGGGGCTTGGATGTTTGTGCTATATAGTTGTTAATAGTTGAAATGCCCAATGTAAAGACCATCTGTGTTGTTTTCGGGTCAATGAAAAATAAATAAAAAATTATTATTCGGCAGCAAACCTCTTTGCCACTGGTCGAACCACCATCCTCAACATTGTGAATGCATTTGGTGGATTTAAGCTCAGCCATGAGAAATGAAAATTAAGTACTGTAATTTATTTAAAATTAATAATATTACAAATTTCATGGAAGTGTGTGGGGTAGTTTTTGCAGTCTTCCTAAAAGGTATAATAGAGTTGAGCATAAATGTGGAAAGACATGAGTTTTGACATTGTATATGGTATGATTCTGTGCAACTATGGAAATGGGATGAGTGGTTAATAGGCAGTTATTCTATGGTATTTTGGAAATGGAAATATAAAATATGATGAACTGAAAGGGAAAGATAATGTTGGGATTACCCAAGCAGCGCCCAAGTGCATTCATTATATGTGCATTAAGTGCGCGTATGACCGCATTGGTCGCTAATCTGCAGATATACCGCATTATTAATGCACATTTGCAGTGCACTTTCTATGCAGGTCGCATATGGAGGTCAGGATTACCAACCAAAGCAAATATAACATAATATGTTTTCAATAGTTCACCATGAGACCCGTTTAAATATTTATAAAAAACGAAATTACTGGTACATTGGCAAACATTATTTCGTCATTATCAGTCCTTTACTGCGCTTAAACAATATCATCCGGTAGAAATTCCACTTATATGGCCAAGTTGGCTGCGCTTGCTTCGGCAGTTCTCTTTTTTTAAATCTTGCCCGTGCATGGAAACGCAAGAAACACATGTAAACATGTGCCGAATCCTATTGGAGTGTAGTTGAAATTTAATATCTGTGTTTTTTTACACACTCTAGTTACATAATATACAGTTGTCTCATGCATTCTTGTATTATAAAGAATAATTTGGTTCCGGTTCATCCACTAGGTAGTTGTGTACTGAGGCTGTATCATACTGTTAAGTGAATTCGTAGTGGTAAGTGTACTTTGAAATTCAAGGCAATGGAATAATGTCTGCTTAGAAATCCATTTTTCTTTCTGTAGCATCTGTGTTTTATTGTGTTTACAGATTTTCTCAACCGTACAATACTTGTTCTCCGAAGTTACCAGTAACGTTACGAAGTTGTTAAAAATACGTCGTTGAACAAAGGATCCTTGAAGTTTCAACGTGTCTTACTTTACTGCTAGCAGATATGGCACTGTAGTGGGGTATTTAGATATTTTTCGTGTAATTTATGCCAAGTAGGGTTCCGTTTAGTTTGGTTTGCATTAGATTGCCGAGTGAATAACCGTGTTTGGCTACAATATAATGTGATATCAGTGAACTCTTTCTTTTCATTTCAATTTTTGGTATTGCATAGACATTGTCTTCGAAAACACTAAGGAAGTGCCATTCATTGTGTGTTGAGATGCTGTTGTGAAAATTTTGTATAATTCATTTGCACCGGACTTATGGGTAAATAAAGGTATTTATTATTACATTTTTGTTATATTTATTATAATTTTGTTAGCATGCCTCACTCTTTCTTATCCATTACACCTATCCCAATGTAGTGAAATGAGTACATACGTAATGCACATTCAATGTACCTATAATGCGCAGACAAAAATATACTTTCACAGTGTACATTTAACGTACCTTTAAGGTGTGGACAAAAATGTGCTTTCAATACACATTAAAAGCAAATATAAAGCACTTTGGCTCTGCTTGGGTAGTGGTAGATGAAAGTAAATGGTTTTATGGACCTTTCTTCAAGAAGGATGAAAATATGAATTTAGAAAACATGAAGGGGTAATAGGATGCACAAGGCTGTAATGGTGAGAATATTGCATTAGAAAGAGTAGGGGAAAAGAATTGGAAGGTCGGTAGACCAAAGTCGAAGCTGAATAAAAGTATCTTAAGCCAAAATACCAATAACTGAGCTTAGCCCACAGGCTGATATGATAGGTACCTGAGAGTACTTATTAAAATTCACTTGAAAGAAGAAAAATTAAGGATAATCATTGCTCTAGGATATGAATAATTTAAGGTCTCTGTACATTTTTGGTATTCCATCTACAAACTTGAGAATGTGATTTATATTGGATTTTTTATATTTATCTATATTAAGCGAAGATACTTATGTAGTACTTAAATATTTACCCTATTTAAAAATGTTAAAGTAATACATTGCTTTCGATTTTAGATTAATAGTTTCAGTGTAATTTTACTAAATAACTATTATTATTAACACTAGTAAAAGTTAATTTCTGGTATATCGGTGTTTATGTTCTGGAGGTAAATAATATTTAAAGGGGCATTTTTCCATGTTTTTGCACTCATCTAGTTGATATCATTATAGCTATACCTGGTTCCAAATCAATACAACCACTCTCTGGATTGACTGAGTTCTCTGGGGCATTGTTTATTCCTTCTGGTGTGTTGGAGCAGCAGGGAAATATGAGTGAAACTGTTGTTATGAAAAGGAACAAGTCTCTTACTGGAAGTAAGTATCAATGTATCAATGTGGTGAGGAAAGATCGCCTGGCCATTTTATCTTCTATTAAATGAATGTAATATAAATAATGTTCGTTCGAAGGTTTCCGCGGCGTGGCATTGAATGGCTCTGCATTTCTCTTATGTTTGCTCTCCGATTGTTGGCTTCACTTGACAATGGTTTCGTCGGCATTCCAGCTAATGTCTTCAGGTCGACTGCTGTCGACCTGAAGACGCTGTCTGAGCCATTGCATCTGGCATCGCATCGCAGCTGGCGTCTTCAGGTCGAGGAGTTACCTAAACACGCCAGCTGGAATGCCAGCGAAACTGTTGTCAAGTGAAGCCAACATACGCGGAGTAAACCTGAGAGAAATGGAGAGCCACATAATATAAATAAATTTTTCATTTTAAATTCGCCTAAAATATCCACATCTATTATACACTTGACCTGAAAGCTCACAGTATGGTGATGGTGGTTGTTTGTACTCACTTAATTAGGATGCAGTCCACAAAATTACTTGGTGTATAGTTGGTCCTTTAATTTTAAATTTGCAATTTGCTTGAAAAATGCCGCTGCCTATTCTGCTCACATAAAGTATGGATGTAATAGTTTAGCAGATGCAAGTGACAAATGGTGTCTATTGTATTCAGTCCAATGTTATGTGTGGTATAATATCACCATCTACAAATTTCTAAACATCATCGTCATGGAATTTGAATGTACAAGGTCAAATGAGCTTCACTCTTAGCTTACGCTGAACATGTCATCACTGGGCTGTTTACGATTTCCCAATGAAAGTATTGAAAGAATTAAAATGTGTGCATGCCTGAAAGCTGAAGTTGTGTATGTGTGTGATTATAAGTGTAAATTTGAACATATCTACAGCCTAGAGCATTTTAGTGTAATTTGAACTATCATCCTGCGTAAAGTAAACTGTTTCAATGATGTCAGCAAAGCCATCAATTAACTCAAATGTAAAATTAAGAATTTATGTTGAAAATAGGTTAGTAAATGATATGCTTTTTGTTCCTCTGATGGTGGAAATGCATTGATGGATCATTATTTACAATTAAGGTAGCATACTTTTACGCACTTTTGCTACAGTTTTATAATAAAGCAAGGAAAAACATAACAGTTCTTGCAATCATTGTGAACTGAATGAAATTTGGCTGCAAATAACACCTACCTTTACCTTTTATGTAACCGTTAGAGTGATTTTCAACTAATGTAAAGGCTGTTTTATAATAGACATATCTCTGTGCAATCTGATTCATGAAGACATGCACAGTGATAATTGTATTACGTAAAGCAATGGATTTCAAGGAAAACTTGGGAATTGCTTGAACCACTCAGTGGAAAATGGCATCTTTCTACGTATTTCCTTTCATTCTTCCATATACGTTCCATTTTTTTATGTGCTTCAAGTTGTGCCATTGATTGCATCATGTTAAACTCCCTACATATATATTTTCAAATCATCAGTTTTTGATGACTCATGCCATTTAGCAACAGCTTTCTAACAAATACTTCCTTTTGCTATTCTTGCTTACCAGTGAATGAATGAGGGTGAGTAAAAATGAATTAAGAAAGTCATTATCTATTGAAAGTAATTTTTATGTGGATTTATTAAAGCTTCTGTGCTAGTGTTTAGAGCTTACATCTTTAGTAATTTATAACTGAAATATTCTTCCAGTTGAAAGCCGTGGGTGTGACCTTAGTTCAAGGTAACCACTCCGAATGCATATCTTATATCTCTTGTGTAATGTCTCTGTCTAATGTAGTCCCTGCCATTCTTTTAATTGACCATTTTGTTCTATGAGGCGGATTCATCTGTGAAAATAATTTTAGGTGTTGTTTATTTTCATAAAGTATTTAAGTGCATACAAATATATGTAAAAAGTTATTTATGTGTTGCAATTTAAAAATCTGAAGATTTTAAATAATAATCTAAGGATTGGTGACTTATGGTGAGCTTTTGCAATTTTTTAAGGGGTGAAAAGTGAGAACATATCTAAATGACTATCATGGTCATCATCAACTTCTAAAGGCCTTGCCTTGTAGTTGCAAACATTTGCCTCTCTTTTCCACTGTCCTCTTCATTTTTCGTAGTTTTGACTAGAGATGGGTAAATTACCATGGTAAATTACGGTAATTTTCCAGTAATTTTAAGTTTTGAGCTGCAAATCCTTATCAGAGGACTCAAAACGAAATCAAATAGCATTGAGATACAAATGCCGACACTTATATCAAGCATATAATGACGTTTATCCATTACAACTCATTAAAATAATTATAACGAAGTTGGTAGCAACACGCAATTCGCCTCTCTTTTGTCACACTATGAGAAATTTTCCTTCCAAAGACATACCTCTGCACAATGTGCATTTGTTATTTTACTCTGAATTATTCACGGACACTTTAAATGATCTAAACAAAATTGCTTTAGCTACTTAATTTATAATATCACCCATTCCAATGGTTTCTTCGTGTGGAAGAAATTTTCTGAAAAAGAACTATTCTGAAAATTACCGTTTACTACGGTAATTTTCAGGGATGTTGGTAATTTACGAAAAATACCATGGTAATTTACCGAGTTGCCCATCTCTAGTTTTGACATCCTGTGACTCCTAGTACAGTTGAACCTCTTTAAGTCCGGCATCCTATATCCCAGCAACTCAATTTTTCAACACATTTTGTGAGTGTTGTATTTAGTTTTCCAATTATCCTCTGTACAGCACTTAGGGCAGTACTCACACTAATCCATTTATGTACTTCTTTTGGCAGTTCTTGATTTCTTTTGGCAGTGCTCTCAAAGAAAGCAAGTTTCCTGCTTACGACATCTAAAGGCCTCAAGATTGTGTATAAGTAACAAAATAGAGGTGGAAACAGTAAAAGTAGATTCATTGTTTCTAGTGATGGTTTCTTTTGCTGCTAAAGTTGCAGAAATGAGTGGACAGCAAACACAGGAAAGGAGGCCTATGCTTATTGGTGCAAATGGGCTTCTATAATGTAACCTTGTAACTGAATGGCGGTAGACACATTGCAATCAGATTCTGGTTTTCTGGCTCTGGAAAAATCATCGGAATGTAAAAATAGCCCAAATCTATTCACATATAAGTAGTTAGAAGTTCAAGAAATTCAACATTCATACACTAACGTGGTCATTTTGTAATTAAATTCTTTCTATGAAAGGAGTTGGGAGCTATTTTGTGATATTGATTCCCACTGCAACTATGATGGTTAACACGTGACTTCTGATAGTATTTTGAATTTTGTGCTGATCATGTTCGAGACATGGTTAAAAGTCAACTATTTATTCAAAAGTTCTTTCTGGCACTACCTTTAAGTAATTCTGCACTGGTATTGTTTTATGGCATAACTGTAAATATATAGAGTAATCTGATAAGTGTAGGTATTAAGCATTTTTGACTGATTTTGATCATCTGAGATATTCTCTGAATCAGTATTTTCTGTGGTCTGGCACTAGTCAGGTCTCAAGGCTGCTGGATTAAATAGTTTTGACTGTACATCTTCTATCACCTTCCTCCATGGTCTTCCTTTTCCTCTTTTACCGAGAACTTTCCTTGCGACATTTTTACTTATGAGTTTTTTTGTCTAAGAAGGTGGCCAAAAAGTATTACATTTTCCTGTTTTGGGTGTTCTGTACAAGGCTTCTTTGTACTATCAACTCATCAAGATTTCCTAATTGATTAATTTTTCCAATCAGTTTTAGTGACTACTTATTTGTGGTAATTACGTTTCCATTTACTCTTAATGCTTCAATCAAGCTTTCACAACAATATAGATCTTAAGTTTTCGCAATGAGCATTATTGTCAATAATGGTTTTCTGGTGCAGCTGCTTATAACACTTTGTCAGTTATCAAGCTTTCACGGCCATTGCAGGTTGCATTTTCAGGATATATTATGAGATTGGAAAATGAAGATTTATATGTACAGTCTGGTCAATGAACTTCCCCCATCCACTTGCCGATGGTGGGGAATGAGGGCCCCTGCACTAATCCTTGTTCACTTGTCAGTGGGTGGGGATCTGTCTCTGAGAGGAAAAGCTCCAAGCTCCTAACTAATTCCTAACTCCTTTAGCTGAAAAATCTGTGAGTCCCTCAGTGATAGAGGCCCTATGGATGATGCGTCTACTGTCATTTAAATGGCTGCTGGGTGGGCTTTAGAAAGGTCAAGAAACAAAATGCAGGGTAACAAATGCTTTCTTTCCATTCCAGGGACTTTTCATCATGACTTTCACCACAGGCAATCATGGAAAAGAGTTGAACAAACAGGTTGATTCATAGGTAGAATTTTGAGAACAAAATGCATACTTGAATTTACAAAAAAGGTTATTTATCCCGAAATTGGAATTAGCAGAAATGGGATTAAAGTAGGAATAGGTTAACCAATATGATCCTCTGTTGATATTATTCATGTCATTAAATATATAATTTAAATACCAAAAGTGGTAGATAGATAGATTGTAATAGTGGTGGAGTTCCTCACAACGGAGGCCCTGAGGCACTTAGACCCATTGGTCCATTGTGCTAACCACCCTTTTGAAGAAGTCACCCATAAAGGCCGATCGCCCTGCTAAAGGCCAACAAGTCCCCGATGGGGATTTCCCTTACCTCCCTGGGTTCCAAAAATGGGGAACCCAGGTACCTGTTTCGAGTCCTCATCACCGCAGGGCACTCGCATAGCATGTGGGATGTGGTTTCATCCTCTTCTTCGCACCACCTACATCTGGGGGAATCTACGATTCCCAGGAGGTGCAGGTGCCTCATCACCTGGTAGTGCCACGTGAGGAGTCCCACTACCGTTCGTAGTTGACCCCTGTTTAGTGACAGGAGTCTTTTGGCAAGCCCAGGCCTAGGCCCTTCAATGTGTAGTTTGGCCTGTCCAAGGCCTGGTGCAGCTCGCCAGATCTCAGAATGTCGGGTTAGCCCCCACATTCTAATTTCCGCCATCCCTACCGACGAGGCAATAGGTATGATTGGCTCTGGACCAATCGGATCTCGGCTGGAACCGGCCCTTGCCAGCTCATCAGCCATCTCATTTCCAGATATGCCTGCATGACCAGGCACCCAGAAAAGTTCCACCTTGCCGCATCTGCCTATATCATTGAGTGCCTCACGACACTCCTGCAGCAGCTGTGATTTGCACCATGGTGATGTCAGCGCCTTTAAAGCTGCCTGACTATCCGTGCATATGTGTATCGGTCTGTTAAACATCCCGATTTCCTTAATAGCATACGCACAGGTTAGAAGTGCATATACCTCTGCCTGGAACACCGTAGCATATTTTCCCAAAGGGATTGAGAGCTTCCTTGTTGTGCTACAATTGTAGACCCCTGCTCCCGCTCTTCCTTCTTTCCTAGAGCCGTCCGTATACCATACCTCGGCCCCAGAATGAAGTTCTTTCCCCTTTCCTCCTCTAGTCCACTGTTCCCTATCCGGGAAGTGGGTTTTGAAGTAGGGGGGTGTTTGGTTGAACCTGGCTATCATTCCATCACTGCCCATCCCGAGGATGGGACTTGACTTCATGAGCTCTGTCCAAACTTGTCTGTGACCATAGGAACTTCCTTTGTCATACCACTGTCCCATACATTTGAGACGATAAGCCGCTGTCCTTGCCTGCACCTCAGCTTCCACATGGAGTGGAGCGAGGTTCAGCAGCGTTTCCAGCGCCAGAGTTGGGGTTGTTCTCATAGCCCCTGAAATGCCCATACAGGCCAATCTTTGAAGGTGGTTCAGTTTGTTCCCAGCAGTTTTGAGCTGGACTCTCTTCCACCAAACTATAGAGCAGTACAAGAAGCTAGGTTTAATGACTGCCGTATAAATCCATCTAATGGCTTTTGGCTGAAGTCCCCATGTTTTACCAAGGGTCCTCCTGCACATCCATAAGGAGGCACAAGCTTTCTTTGCCTTGGTCTCCAAATGCTCTCCCCAGTTAAGCTTGGAGTCCAGAATAACCCCAAGATACTTGACCGATGGTGAGGGATATAAAACCTTTCCCTGCAAAGAGGGAGGTCTAAAGCCCTCCATTTTCCTTCTATTGGTAAACAATACAAGCTTAGTTTTCTCCGGATTTACAGTCAGCCCTGTTTCTGCACACCACCCCATTGCCTTATCCAGGGCTTTCTGCATGAGTCCAGAGACAGTATCAAGGTACTTTCCAGTGATGATTATAGCCACATCGTCTGCGTACCCTTGAGTGTATGCGCCAGTCCTATTCAATTCTAAAATAAGACTGTCGACTACCATATTCTAGAGGAGTGGAGATAACACTCCTCCCTGAGGGCAGCCTCGAGTCACAGCTACCTTCATTGAACTGTCTCTCAAGACTACTTTTGCAGTTCTTTGTTCCAACATGTATCTAATCCAGCTCACAATGTGAGCATGGATACCATGTCTTCCTGCAGCAATGCATATTTGATCGAAGGACGTGTTATTAAATGCTCCCTCGACATCAAGAAATGCCCCCATTCCGTACATTCCGTGTTCCAGCACTCCCTCAATCCTGCTAACAAGATTGTGGAGCGCTGTCTCCACGGATTTTCCCTTCTGGTAGGCATGTTGATACAGGTGCAGGGGGTGATCCCTTAATGGCCCATCCCTTATGTACCTGTCCACTCTCTTTTCTAGTGTCTTCAGTAGAAAAGACGTCAGACTGATTCCTCGAAAGGAGTCTGCTCTTGTGTAGTCAGTCTTACCTGGTTTAGGTATGAAAACCACCTTGGTGACCCTCCAGGCTTTTGGAACATATCCATAAGCCAGGCAGGAGCGAAATATTCTTACCATTGGAAGGAGGAGCAGATCCTGCCCTTCCTGAAGGAGTGCAGGAAATACCCCATCCTCCCCAGCAGCCTTAAAGGGGCTAAAACTCATGATTGCCCATTTTGTAACTGTGTACGTCACGATGCTGGAGGAAAGTCTCCATTCTGTCCGAGCCGGACGGATGGGATTCCTCCCATGATGCATCTCCCTCATCTCCCTGGAGCCTGGAAAGTGGGTCTCCAGCATTAGCTTTAGTGCTTCCTTGTCGGAAGACATGAAGTCTCCCGAGGGAAGCAGCAGAGAACCCACCCCCGCTTCTGAGTCTTTCGATAGGATCTTATGAAGTCTTGCCATCTGTGGAACAGTCTCTACGCTCTCACAGAAGCTCCTCCATGAGTCCCTTTTACAGCGCTTGATTGCTGCTTTGTACTTCCGTTTGGAAACCTTAAAGTTTTCCCAATCCCGAGGCATTCTTGTCCTCTTTGCTTTATTAAAGAGTTTCCTAGTCTCTCTACGGAGACCGTCTAATTCTGCTCCCCACCAGGGTAATTTACACCCTTCCTTCCTGGTCCTTAGAGGGCAGCTGTCTTCGTAGGATGTGATGATGCTTCTCTGTAGATAATCAACAGCAGCATCTACCTCATCCACATTTCTAAACTTGCACTGAGGTGCCCCCTCTAGGGCAGCTCCCAGCCTTTCTCGATATAGTCCCCAATTGGTAGTTCTGGGGTTTCTATATGTTATTTCCCTGTAATTGGATTCTAAAAGAGTGAAGAATATGTGTTTGTGGTCGTACAAAGTTATCTCCCCTGACACTCTCCACCCATCAATCCTGTGCAGCAGAGAACTGGTGCACAGTGTAATATCTATCACCTCCTGCCTAATGCTGTTTGCAAAGGTAGGTTGTGATCCTTTATTGAGTATTTGTAACTCCGTAGACATAAGATACTCCAACAGTGCCTCTCCCCTTCCGTTGGTGCTTCCACTCCCCCACACAATGTGGTGCGAGTTAGCATCACAACCGATCAGAAGATCCCACTTGTTGGTCTTACAGTGACTCACCAGCCTCTCCATCTCATTTGATGGTGGAGGAGCCAGTGCATCGTATGGCAGGTAGGAGGAGCAGATGACCACCCTCTTCCTGTTCTCACCTTCCCCCAGGGTCAGCAGAACTGCTGTCTGATCCCTAGTGGTAAATTCCGATAGATGCAAAGCACTTATCCCATTCACATAGATACAAGATCTAGGCCTATCAACAGTGGTACAGTAATATATTTTTCCGCCTGTCATGCTCAGGCCCCTGACTCTTCCCTGGAAAGCCCAGGGTTCCTGAATCAGAGCTATTTTGACCATACCTTCAGAGAGTATCCTTTGCAGAACCCCTGAGGCAGCCTTACTGTGTTGTAGGTTGGCCTGAAGCACGGCTACGCCAGCCATGGTTCGGCCCCGCCCACATCTTCTTCCTCCCTTGTCTCCTTCTCTTCGAGGGGGTATGGAGCCTTCCCTTAGGCCACTACCCACAGGGGCTCCCGAGTCAGACTCTACCCCCATGGGGGAGACCAAGCTTGGTGCCTCCTTGAAGGTGGGCCCAGAGAGGTTGAAAAGGATGTCGTCCTCTCCCCACGAAGGGTATGAGGGGCAACTGGGATGTGTGGGTCTCCCAGAAGGAACCCCCACAGGCAAGGTTAAGGTAGTAGAGGGTGCGTCCCGACTGGGATCCCCATCGGGGCTCTCCACCGGTATCGCATCCCCCAAGGAAGAAGACAGACTACAAGAGTCCATGTGAAGAGTGCGCCTCTCAGCGCCCTCCATAGTTTTGTTTGAGGGTTCCATGTTTGGTCCCACGAGTAGCTAGGGAAATATGGTGTCCGCCCATGCAGAGCCCCGCATGCATGGGTAAGGCTAAATAAAACCGGAGGTCGCCCAGTATCCGGAGTCTCTCTGTTAGTGACTTCTTACCCTCCGCCCCGCAGATGCGGTCACCCTTAGCACAGAGACGCACCGTGGTGATGGGAGCTGTTTATTGACCGCCAGGTCTAGATCCGTCATGTTCAGCGATACCAGGGGCACCTCGAGGAGGATGTGGCTCTTCACCACGCATGACGGTCTTGGTGGTCCATAGGCATGTTCTGCCCTTGTCCCTCCCTGGAGTCACTGACCCCTTACCCCCCCAAAAGTGGTAACAATGTTTTTGCTTTTAGTAATCTTTCTTATTTCCAATAAAAAGTAGTCTTGAGCTTCAATGCATAAAAAATAATAGACATTCTCAGTTTCTTTCTCTGGTCTAACAGAGTGACCAAGGCGACTTGTCTCCATCAGCATCATTGTCCAAGTTGTCATCCTCGCTATCGCTCTCACAAAACTGACCTAACTGAATGAATTGGCAACATAGCATGCAGATCCACAAAGTGCACAGAGGTTTGAGAGAGACTGAATTTCAGAGACGCTAGGCCACAAATTCTAGACCCTACTTCGCTCTGAGAAAGAGTCATGTGACAAGACACTTTCTCTTTGCTGACCCCCACAAATTTTAGGCCTGCCTCATAGCCCTCAAGATATTTGAAATGGGATATTAGTTGTTCATAATAACAGGTTTTCTGGCCCTGAAGGTAATCTAAGGCAGTGGCGATTTGCTTCATTATGATAAAACTCTTCTAAATACTCCAGTTCATATTTAGTTGTATTGCTGAAATTGAATTTCTCAAAAATTAATTTCAACTTATCTTTATACGTCATTAATTGACCAATAAAGTTGTATGTTGATTTCCACCTCATGAGACAAGGTACAGTAACTGATATCCTATTCAACTTTGAATGACTGGAAGATTTTGGTCAAGATGATGCATTCCATAAGATGAAAATTTTACGGAAGTTTATTTTCCTCTCTTTTCTTTTTCACTCAATGACTGACATTAATTCTTGTCATGAAATAGAGAATGAATGAAGGTTCTACATTCCTTCCATGTACTATTTACTTATTCATGTCTATAATCTCTGAATCATAGTTTTAAAAAAAGCTGTGATAAAACCTACTTCAAAAGTATATAGCAATTGTATTTTGTATTTTAGAATGGGAAAATACCAAAATTTGTATTTGAAATACAAGATAAAAATGAATTTCAAATACTTATTGTAAAACACTTGTATTTAAAATAATTCTTAGCCCTGTCTGACCAGTTTTGTTCAGTCTTGTAATATATCTTGAAGATGCACCCTGCAATGGCCGCTAAAGCTTGACCACTGATAAAGCTTTTTATAGTGCTGCACCTGAAAAACATTATCGATGACTGTTCACAACCATATAGCAATATACTCCAAATAAATGCTTTTACGAATTGTTTCCTTCTTTCTCTAAAGGCTGGTTTTTCAATTGCAATGCATCTTCTAATTTCCATGCTACATCTATTATTGTATACAATTTTAATATGTAAATAGCAAAGTTTATTCACTTCTTTTATTGTTTTTTTCCAATTTTGATGCTGGGTACTTCTATGTTTTAATTTGCTAAATGACTATGGGGTTGATTTAATTACACTAAAGTGAAATTTGTACGTGAAATGAGTGGATTTAGATAGCTAGTCATCAATTCTTTTGGTTCTTGAGTTAGAGCACCATTATTATAAACAGACTGCTTATATTGGACCTAATGTGTGATGACTAGAATTTGTTTTTTATTCATATACCAACAGGACAGCTTTCTAGTCTAGTTTTCTATCATCTAGGATTATAGTATTTGAACAAAAAGTAAAAACACTCTTTTTAATAGCCATAGTTGTGACTCTAATACTTGGTGATATTAGTGTAGTAATTAAAGTGCATATTTTTAGGGTCAGATGCAATTGAGTTATGTTTCATAGTGCTATGAGATTTTCATCGCACATGAATTTGAGAACTATACAGATTTTATTTGTATAAGTTCTTAAATGAAAGTATATTCACAATTAAAGAAACAATGGGGGCGTTTACTCGGAACCAAAATCGCAATTTTGTACACGAAATCATTAGATGGAAATGAAAAAAGAATTTTAGTGAAAAAATTAATCTTGTAATCACAACCATTCACTCATAAATTAAAAATTGAAATAAGCAAAAGGTGATGCCCACCGAAAAAGCTGCTGTGATAACATTGACATCAATTTCCTCCCGTCCTTGACTGTTTTTCTGGGAAGGGAAGGGAGTGGAGGGGGGTTCTCAGAAGGTCTGCTCACACAGATGCTGTTGCAATCGCTCCTATTGGCAGAGTCAGCTGTGGACCCCCCATTGCAATGAGGCAAAGTAGCTTCGCGGGCTCAGTTGTGATTGGACGAAGTCGATATGCGTCAGAGGCTGCACCACGCCCACTTTTCCGAAAGGGTAAAACATCAGTTTTTCACCGCTTATAACTCGAGAAATAATTGACGGATCAAAAATCAGAAAAATACGGGTCTTTTTATTTCACAAACTTTATCAGATTCGGCAATAAAAAAATATGGTAAATGACCCCAATGCAATCTTGAATTTCCTCAGTCACAAGCAATTTGATTGAGTAAAAAAAAATCAGTAGTATAAGTTACTCAGGGGAGTATAACTAACAACTAAGGTAATTTTAACCATATAAGGTCATGGGTGGTTGGATATGGGAAGGAAATTGGCTAGGGATGGAGGATGAGTGGAATGACATCCATTGTCGGCATTGACATACTCTTAACAAGAGATGTCCATGGTTTAATGTTCCATCCGATGGACAGAGTACTCAACTCGAAGTGCTCTGCAATCTGCACCTAAGTGAGGTGGGGACTGGTATACCAATAAAAAATCGCCTTGAACCCAGGCACTTGGGTTTGGTAGGCCAGTACTCTAGCCATTATACCAACCCAATGCCCAATCAAAATCCAAAACTTATGAATTTGATTCTTGTGTCCATCATATTTATTTAGTTCTTGACTTCATTCTTATGACCAAAGAGTGGTGATGACTTTGGAATAGGCTGGTGAGCAGTGAGAGATGGTCCATTACAAATTCACTGCTCTGAGACCACCTTTTGTACACTAACTCCAGTCTCCAAGTATTACAATCAATGAGTTTCTCTCAGCCTTTTCAGGCCACATTATTACGATGAAAAAGTGTATGTAAGAGGCTCTCCCAGGCTTTATATCTTGTGCAAATTTACGAAACAATTATTAAATTTACATACAAGTATTTTTGTAACTAGGGTGATTATTGCTCGTTAATTGTTGATAATAGCACATCAAAGAGTGTAGAGCCAAGTATGAATACCTGGTTTCATCTAAGCTATTTTTCTTATTTCCTTCTTAGCCTTCACCTTTATTGAGTTCATTGATCCTACATGGGCACGGTACTTCTGGTGGGTGTACCTGATTGGTTTGGTGTGGACTGCAGAATTTATTCTTTCTTGCCAGCAAATGGTCATTGCTGGAGCAGTGGCTCTGTGGTATTTTGCTCCTGAGTAAGTTTTTTTGTTGATACTTTTAGATTTTGGGTAGTTCCTTTAGTAGTATCTTTGCATGCTTTGGGAGAGACTATGCTGCACATCACCAAGGAAAGAACTTCAGTGGCATTAAATGTTACAATTTAGGAGTATATTATAGTGGGTGTTTCTTCAAACCAATCTTAACTGATGACTAATCTTAAATTACCTTGACATGCATAGTGGTCTATCCATTAAGTATTTAGTGATCAGTCATTTGTTTTCATTTGTATTAATATTGTAATAAGATTTCATGGCCACCAAGATACATAATTGTTGACAAAAAAATGGAACCAATTAATTTCTCTTACATGATAGTGGAAGTGAAATCTCGTGTAATTATGGTTGATTAAAGTATTACAAATAATTTAATTAACCAAGAAAATTTTGGATGCTTTTTTATAATTACACTTGTTTTTAGCCTTAGCATAAAGCTACGGGAGGACGGTCCGCGAGGGACAGTCAGTAAGGTTGGCCGCGGTAGGGACGTACCTCCAGGACACGGAGTGTGTCACATCCTTTATTATTTGCAAAAATAGTGTACAAAACTCATCATAAGAAAACATGAGGCCGGTGCCCAACCTTATTAATGTTAATGAGCTATTAATCCTGATGCATTTTTTTCAAAATTATGTACAAAAAACATTACATTTTTTTATTTGACAATATTATTATTTAGCATCATTTAAAATGAGATACGTAATTATTTTTGTTTGTAACTTATTTTTTAAAAAATTTTTTAAAATTTAGATTTCATCAAAATAACTTAAAATTTATGTTATATTCATCGATTAGACATGGAAACACCTCGTTTTGAAAGAAAACGGCAATTTATTTTGTGATATTTGCAAATATGTACAAAAAAATTTTTTTTAATTTAATTTTATTTTTATTCTAAATTTTAAATATTTCCTGTGGTATGATACATCGTAAAATAAGGTGTAACACAAAGAGACACTTCATATTGCGGGCAGTGGTATCTTGTTTCTTTGCAAATTTTTTCCCCCTGCCATCTGTCTTTTTGCAGCACAAATAACACTATTTAGTGGGATTAGTCTTTTTCTCAGCGGGAGGGATAACTTCAGGAAAATGCCTCTCAGTGAGGCGAAAAGGGTGAGGCATTGCAGGTGGCCTACCTACTCGTTGAGTGCCAAATTTGGATGGTATGTCTTGATAATTTTTTCAATTACCTCCATACGGAACTCAAGATGGCTTTTCCGTCCACCAATCTTCCAGTATAGCACAAAAGAGTTCCATGGTGATAGTTCCAGTAGGTGAAAAAATTTTTTAAATAATATTTCTTTCCACGCTTTCTCAGAATAGGGTAATCGGCCAAATGTTGATCAACACGGTCCACTCCCCCCATTGTGTCGTTGTAATCGACCACCACCTTCGGCTTCAGTTTTGACCTTCCCCGTATCACGACACTTTGCATCGACCAGTTATGTACTGTGGACAGCAGTGTCACTTCCTTCTTATCCTTCAACCAAAGAACCATCAGTTTTCCTTTAGAAAAGGCAACCACTTCACCGGTCTTCAATTCCTTTTCTTTGAAGGCCAAAGGTATTCCTCTCCTTCCCTTTCTATGTGTTCCATATGTATCCACTGAATGTAAGATCAGCAATTCGGCCAACTCAGGGGAAGAGTAAAAATTATCCATCATCAAGCAATAACCCTTATTGAGCAACGGCTTCATCAGGGTCATCACCACTTGCGAGGACATAGGGAAATGGGAAAATTCTCTATCTAATACAGCTCCTTTTCCTGTATAAATTATGGTGGACCACACATACCCACTTCTCGATTCGCACAGCACAAATATTTTTATTCCAAATCGAGCTCTCTTCGTGGGCATGAATTGCCTTCATCCTAGTCTTCCCTTGTAGAGCAGCAGGCTCTCATCAATGGTGACGTCCCTCTCTGGAGTGTAGAGTGCCTTGAATTTCTCTTCTATCCTCTGGTGTATCTTATTTAGCTTTGCATTAGGCTGATTTTCAGGGTCAAAATCATTAGTATTTGTGAAGTGCAAATATTGTCTGATTTTCACAAATCTCCTGTAAGATATCGTGCTGCCGTAAAAGGGAGATGAGAGTATTGGTGACATCGACCAATAAAATTTCGTGTCTGGCTTTCGCATAATGCTTTGCAGCATAATAAGAGCCAAAAATACGTGAATTTCTGAGGCTGTCACAGGTCGCCATGGATTTTCTTTGGCACTACTCACATGCACAGAGTCATTGGCATAGCGATTTGTTTCGTTCGTAATGAAATCCACGAGTTCATCATCGAAAACAAGCTCAAAATATTTCAATGCACCACAATCAGGGACCAGATCAAAGTTCATCGATAAAAGATCTTCCAAAGGGAATCTAGATGGTGCCGATGGAGGGTTTGATGAAGACATTTCCCTCCATTCCACTTCCCTAGACAGTTCTGATGGGTCTCCGGAGTTGGAGCTTGTTCCTCCGGAAGAAGATGACTCGGAGCCAGTCTTCTATATTCATGTCCTCTGAAGAGCTAAGAAAATCTGATTCTTCACCAACATCCATTGCTGGATGCCAAATGTCATCTAGCAAGACCGAAGTGATGCCGCGGAATCAACTACTGCTACTAAACGTGCGATCGTACCAATGTAAACTGGTGAAAAAAGTAGGATGTGTACACTCTGAAGTTCAACAAAAGACTCCACCAGCATCCTTCCGAAAGGACAGAATTTGGTAGAAACATTGAAAACAAGGGATTACGCACCTATGTGCCAAGTCTGTCCGTAGCTGCTCGTAAACTTCTCTTACCCCGTCCCTAGCAGCACATGTGTGCGTCTCCGTGGCGCATGGGTTTTCCAGCTAACGGTAGATGCGAGAAAACTTTCTTGGGTAAGGAATAGGAGTTTGCCAAAGCTTTCAGAGTGATACTGTTCTAGCAATAGACTTACACATGTTGGCGAGTTCCGAACAACCCTTGCCCGTCCTTACAAAGCATCCTCCTGCATGATTGCCCACGCCAATATGACCTGGGTGCACCCTACCGTTCCCGTTCGTATCTGTCATCTTCGGCTCCACTTACACTTATTGTAATATTTTGTTAAGGTCGATGAAGGGGAAAGAAATGCTTTTGAGCAAATAAGCTTTTATGGCAGATGGATGACAATCTTTCAGATCAAACGATGCCATCAAGATCCAGAGAATGATTGCCCTGGTCCCACGGGCTCTTGAAGAGGTGTGACCATCAATGGTGACTTCGGAGTATTTATACTATATATTATTATTACATACTATACGATAATATTTTCCTGGATCAAGATTTATGCATGCAATAACTATATCATATTACTTCTAGTATAAAATTCACACTCCTTATCACATACTCATCAAACAATACATTTTTTAAACCTGTACAACTATTCTTTACAGTGCAGATAAAAGAAACATTAGAAGGTCATTTTCATTAATAAGGGAATCATTTTCCAAAATGAGATCCTAGGTGTGCCGTATTGTATTCTATTCAGAAAGTTTTAAATGTAATTCAGAAAAAGACTTCCTAGCCTATCACACGACAAGAATGATATAGAATATTAAACGATAAACAAAATAAAAAACCTAAAGTTAATTCAGTGCACAATGGGTTTACATTAACAAGGGTTGCCATTGTTAATCAAATCCTTGGTTGTTTTCAAATTATTTTTTAGAAACACAAAAAAAAAAATTTAATGCGTCCAAGAGATTCCATTTATGGAATATCTGGGGATTCCATTTTTAAGACAAAAAATTTTTATAGAATATTTCAAGCTGTAAACTAGTAATTTTGCAAAGGCTTATTGAGAATAACCTGTAAAATGAAATTTTAGAGTTTTATACTCATAAGGAGAGGTGTAACTCTGATCTTCAAATCAAGTGAGACTTTTTTCATGCTTTTAGAAGCAAAATTAAAAAAAAATGTCATGGATTTTTTTCTTCATTGGCCTGGGTTCGCAAGAATAAAGTAGAATGATATGTGGGGAGCTTGCATTCTCTGAACATGGGTAAGCTGACAATAACAAGAGTGGGGTAGTGGACTGCAGGTAATGAAGTTCGAGTCTTATTGCTGTTTAAAAGTTTTCTTTCAGCCATTGAATCAAAAATTTTATCATCCTGAATTTCCAACCCTTGTGTGTGGATAATAATTTCCAACCCTTGTGTGTGGATACTAATTTCCAACACTTGTGTGTGGATACTAATTTTTTATACTTCTATCGCTTAAACTAGATTTACAAATACATCACTCAAAAATACATTTTAAAGATAATGTAATGATTCCACGATTTAATTCTGTAATAAAATATTTTTCCAATCCCTTTAGCTAATGCCAAATTTATTATTTTTGTTTAATTTGTTGATTTATAAAGTGACATGAAATTTCTGATATCTACTTTTTTAACTGCCTGCTTGCATTACCCTAGGAATACAGCTTGATCTATATTCCTAGGCATTGTTAAGGATCAAACTCACGACCGGCAGTACACTAGCTATTTTTAACAACTTTGCTACCATAGGTTCATGCGAATCTGGCAAATGTAGGCGACCCATGTGACATTTGGCTTTATTTTTTTCTTGCACATCCGGGCCTTTGGAGAAAAAAGTCAAGATGAGTATTTATTTATTGTGTTTTAGTGGCGTGGAAAAAATCTTCTTCTCATTTCGTGACCCGAGTCACACAACCTCTCCTTGTCAGTATCTACCATACCTATACATTTTATACGCGGAGTACTTCGATCATTAAGCCGCAAAATTTTAAAATATCCGATCCGAATCTGAATTTATACTGTCTTCAGGTATGATTTAAGTAGCGAATGAAATGAAAGATCCGTGGATCTATGGATCTGACCCAACCATCCCTAATTTTTGAGTGGTACATCTATAAATCTAATTTAAACTACAAAAGTGTAATAAAATGAGTATTCAGATGTAAGGGTTTGAAATTGACAATGATAACATTTTCGATGCAATGACAAAGAAATAATTGAACTGCGATCGGGATCGAACTTTGCACAGTATACTAGCTTTCTTGTCCACCTGATCCCGGCTAATGTAGGCTACCCACGTGACTTTATATGTATTTTTTTCTCATGATACCAGGATAATGGGGAAAAAAGTCATATTTCTTTATTTTGCTTCTAGTTGTGTGGGAACATTTACATGTAATTTCGTGACCTGAGTTACACATCCTCTTCTCGTCAATATCTACTGCACCTACAGTGTGCTTCGATCACTAAGCTGCGAAAATTTAAAATCTACGATCCGGATCAGATTTTACTATGTCTCTTTGGATCTGAATTCGGAACTGAAGAAAATGATAGATCGGTGGATCTTTGGATCCGACGGATCCGATCTGACCATCACTAATTCTGAAAGATAATCCTAATAAGGTTATTGGGAAGGAAATCTGGAGGGATGTATGTAAAGCAAAAGTGACGTTTCAGTTATGATGCACACTTCACAATACATCTGCTGTTGCATGGTTTCAGTACCGGTGAAAGGTATTGGAAAGTATCTTAAACAAATATAGTGGTTTTTACTGTATGAGGTGTTTTAGTGTTGATTGCCTTTTTTGTATTTCTTGCTGTGTAATAATAATAATTATTATGAATGAAAAGTGAATAAAAAGTTAATTTAATGATTATTCAGTTCTCTCTAAGCTATCCCTATCATTGAAGATGTGTTGATAAGTTCAATGCATTTTTTTCTTGCTTAAATTTGTTTTTTAATCCAAATTATAAAAAAGAAATTGTGGGAAAATTTTTTCTCTCGATGTATGGTATTGTAGTTCGGTCATTATTTTTGTTATCATAATTAAGGGGATTGTCCTTCTTTAGTGGCAAGAAGAATTTAAGGCATCCTATCAGCCAGTCTGTGTGCAACCTGTTCCTCTACCACCTTGGCTCAGTGGCTCTTGGGTCATTCCTCATCACCATCTTCAAAGTGCCTCGTTTAATTTTCAGTTTTCTGAGAAAAGTGTAAGTACCTATATTTTTTCCTACTTTTGGATCTTCATCTATATCTACATCTACATCTACACAATACCCTGCAAGCCACCGCAAGGGTGTGTGGCAGGGGGTGAATATCACCAAGCATGCACTATTTTAAATCTATCAGCATGACAATCTATCTCTCTAATCTTATTTATCTGGTCAAATCTAGCATAATACGCTGGTGTTTTTATATATGCCTAACATCTTCAGTGAAGCTTTCGGATTTAAATTTCTGTAATAGATTTAATCTGTACTTTAACCTACGCTCTGATAATGATGCCCACCCTAATTCTTGTATTAATTCTGTTACACTACTATACCTATCGTTTGACCAAAGTCTTAAAGTCAAAGGAACATACTGGTAAAATTTGCTGTATTTTAACTTGCAATTAGTATATGTGTAACATTAGGTTACGGGTCATTCCATGTCAATTCAACCACAAAAATGAGGTTTTGCCACCCACCGACTCGGATTTTGGTGAAACTTGGTACAGCTACTTACAAAAAATTCTTACCACTTCCCGACGCATCCTGGCCAACAGACCTTTAAAATCAGCGATGAGACAACACTGTCGCTGTATTCGCCTGCTGGGTGTTGGCCGAACGCAGTTACGTCGGACTGGAGATCTCGGTATGAGATGCGCCCTAGCGAAACATGAGCTGGCGACCCAAAGCCCCGTCATACTTGTTTCTGGAAGCTCACATGCGAGGAGAGTTTCCTTACCTTGAAACAAAAGCTGGGCATATGATGTAGCTATGCGTTTAAAATACTCTGTACCGATTTAAGCGAGAACCTGCCTTGCCATTTATTAATCTCGTTCCCAATTCAGCATGTGGTGTTAGCGGCGAAGTGTGTGTTTTTGGGAGGAAAAGTAATCCGATAATTGAGATTGACGGTGCGCGCTAGTTACGCTAGAGGAATGCCGCAGTTGACACCTACTGTCGACTAAAATATTATGTGCACTCGAGTTTGAAGGGCGTTTACGAGTAACCAAAATAACTAAAGTAAATTTAATCATGTAGTATTTTTTGTCATTGAATTCTACATTAATTGGGCACTTTAATTTTCTTTCTTATATTTTTGTATTTCTTATTAAAGTTTGATTGGAAAAAGTGACGGTTTTTTACGTGTTCAACTATTACACCGAGTATAAAAGCTTATACATATCTCAAAAACAGTTAAAATTATTTGATACAAATTTTCCATACAAACAAGAATGTTTTATGCGTTTTCTATTACTTTCAGAATTTTATCTATCAAGAAATGATACTGAAATAATTTTTATCATAAACGTTTTTCTCGGCTCTGGGTGGTCGAAAAAATGTTATTTTAATTGCGTTTCAATCCTTAGATATCCTAATGTTATAATACATCATTGTTAAGAACGTAATTTAATCAACTAATTTTATATCAGTTTATATTTGTATGGGCCAGAGTGAGACAAGTCTGCGGCTATTTGTTGCAACAACGTCGCACGGCTTTCCCAGCAACAAATAAACCCTGAACCGTCTCATTCTAAGCCATAAATTTAAACTAATGTAAAATTAGTTGATTAAATTACGTTTTTAACATCGATGTATTATAACATTAGGATATCTAAGGATTGTGACACAATTAAAATTGTATTTTTTCGATCACCTAAAACGGAGAAAAACCCTTCCGATTAAATATGATTACAGTATCATTTCTTTTTCAGCTAAAATTCTTAACTTTATAGAAAATGCATAAAACATTCTTGTTTATATGGAGTTATAATTTGGGTTTAATAATCTGAAGGGTTTTTGAGAAACGCATTTCTACATTCATTAGCGCAGAATTGAACGACAAAAATTAATATTTTTAAATTTTCTGTTATTAGGTAACTTTGTAAACACCCTTCAAACTCGAGTGCACATAATATTTTGGTTGATGGTAGGTGGAGAAACCGAATGGCAGGAATACTAACGGCAAATATGCCAGTTCTGGAGATTGCAGGTAAATTAAATGCCGGTTCAGGGAAACCTAAAGTCACCTCTCAGGAGGACGCGTGCATAGTGGACCAAGGAAGGGAAATTACTTTTTCGACTGCCGAAGAGACTGGGGATGCTGTTCGTGTTCGTACATGTCCACAGACCGTGCGTCGGAGGATGCAATGCGTGGGACTTGGGGTAAGGCGTGAAGGAAAAAAACGACAGTGCGATGAGGCCGAATCGGAAATGGATGGTCCACGAGTGTTCCTTGAAAAGCAGTTCAGCCATATAAACTCTTAGTAATTTGGAAAACTGGGGTTCGTAAATTCTGTGCTTGCATGGTCAGCGAGCGAGATGGAGAGGCACGATGGTGGTCTGCATTGCGAAAGGCATTCGTCAGTTGTTTCGGGAAAGAAAACCTTACTCGCCGCCGGTGAGCTTCCAACCCCCTGTATCACGGGGCCTTTGCTTTGCTAGGTCATGTTTCATTCGAGTGCTCCTGCTTCTGAGATCGTCAACCAGACGCGATAGGTTAGGCAGTCGAATCGGTGACAGTGTTGTCACATCGAGGAATTAAAGAGCCTGTTGAGCGGGTTGCGTAGGGAAGTGGTACGAATTTTTTGTAAGTAGCTGTACATATAATCCCTTCACCAATGTAAGAAAAAAGCCCTAATTTTTTTTACCTAGTCCAAGTAGTTTTTCAGTTACAGCCTCTCTAACTTTAGGAGACTTCTGAATTCCTTCCATTTACGATGCACACTTCTCAAGGTGCACTGTTTTACTCAAAAAATTCTATCTCACCCATTTCTGACTTATTTCCGATGAAAATTTTCTTCTATGACCACAAGGTTATGAGGACTTTGGAAAAAAATAATATGAGCCCTAGACTTCTTGTAGGCTCAAAAAACATTTTACTTGCAACATTTTTTGGCTAAAAACATGGTTAACAATTAATGCCATTATCATAAAAAGGGTCTTCATTAATCTTAATAAATTTTTGATCGTAATTATCCTAAAGGTATGTGCTTTCATCCTCAGAAATAAAAATAATGGCTTTTTCATTCCTTCAATAACAATGTATACCATTTTAGAGCAATTTTTTAAAAATGGCTGCCGGCACTCAGTTATTTTGACATTTTTCATCAAAGTTGAGACCCTTATGAAACAATTGTGATGAAAAAAGTGTTTGACATTATAAATTCAAAATATAATGTTTATATGAGTGCTTGGATGCATAGCATTAGACTTGTGATTATTTAGTCATGAATGAAACGCAAAAAGGTCAACCTATGCAGCTAGAGGTAAACTGCTCTCTCAATGACTAACAAGGTTGCAGATGTTAGTTTTTATTGGTAATTTTAATTAATTATTAATTTAACTAATTAAAATTATCCAGGACTTTGTTTAAATATAGTAAAAATAAAAAAGATTGTGCAATAAGAAATACATACTGGATTGAAGGGATAATGATACTTTCCAAAAATTCAAATTTAAACTAGGCTTCACCATTACCATACTTTTCTCTTGAAACATTTGTTGCTGGCAATTCTGAACACCTATTCATGTAGTCGAAGTTATATTAGTTCATATTAAAAATAAATGAAGCTACTTATTAAAATTATGTCATCTGTAAAAAATTCGAACATATACGTACGTGCATTACAATCTCTTATCATATGATTTACCCTATCATTTGAGGTTCTCGTTCCCAATCACCTGTGTTAGTTATATACCTATTCCTTTATATGTCTCAAAAGTTCAATTCTTACATCCTAGTACAGTTTCTTCAATTCGGGTCAATTTTGCCTCCCATCAAAGCCATACATTTGGTGGTGAAGTGGTACATTCTTCCAGCCTTGGTCTGGAGGTTTTCCATGTGATTTATGAAAAGTGAACTTTGTAGAGAAGAATGTGACAATGACCAAGATAACTGTCTGGACATAGCCCCAGATGAGGTAACTGGCTTACGAAACGAAGATGCTATCGTAAAACTCAATTTATATATCACAGAGGTAGGTTGTTATCCCCTAAAATTACATGCTCTTAGAGATCACCAAATACCCTCGTGTGGGAGCCATATTAGAAAAGCTTCATGAAATACTTGCGGTAAAATTGAGCTAGAGCTTGAAGTAGACATTCCATAAAAGGAGGCTGAAGCAGTGAAGCTTATGGGAGAGAAAGCTGCTGATAGTGGCAATCTTACAGAAATGATCAGAGAAAATTTAAGCATTTGTGAAAAGAAAAAGCAAGTACAACTATAGTCAAACCTGTTTATAATAAAGTTGAGGGGGCCGAATATTTACTTCGTAATAACCAAACTTCTTCATATGTGGACCAATTTTTCCCAGCCTCACTTTGACAGGGAATAGCGTTTTCTTTGTTATAACCGGGACCTCATTATAAATGGGTTTCATATAAGTGTGCTTGACTGTACTAACAATCCCAGCTTCCTTGGGGTGGAGTAGGAAAAGAATAAAAGAAACATTCAATGTGTCAGACTATTCTGTTCGTCAAGCCCAGAGAATTTATTCTGACAAAGGAATTTTGGCAGAATCAAATGCTAGGTGTGGGAATAAACTTAAGCCTGAGATTATGGATTTGGTGAGGACATTTTTTGAGAACGACAAACAATCAAGAATAATGCCGGGGATGAAAGATGTAGCAAGCATAGGAAGAAAACAGTATGAAAGGAAGCAAATGATATTGGGTAACCTACATGAAATGCATTCAAATTTTAAGTAGGATCACCTCTATGTTAAGTTGGGTTTTTCCAAATTTTGTGCCTTAGAACCCAAATGGTGTATACTGGCAGTGGCACACACGGTATGTGTGTGTACCATTTATCAGAATGTCATTTTAATGACTCATGCATCACCAATATTGGAATCATACTTGCTAAGTTGCTCCTTTGTGAGGAGGTAGAAAAGTATGCTGAGACATTGTGGTGAATGTCCTCCTAGGAAAAGTTTAGAATATATCTTGAAATCAAAATTTGAAGATTAATATGATAGTGATAATGTTGAGTTTTCTCAATGGGCCTCAACTGATAGGATGCAGATGATAAAAATTTCAAATGCAGACGATGATTCCATTGAAGAGATGGAGAAACTGATCCCTCACTCCTTTGTAGCAAAATCATAGTCTTCTTCTTTTCAAAAAATGAAAGAAAATATGTCATCAGATACAGCGATAGTTTCAATGGACTTCAGCGAGAACTATTCCTTTATAATTCAAGATGAGGTTCAAGGACATTATTGGACTTCAGATGCATATACTGTTTATACTGTCGTGATACATTCTAAGAACAGTAAAGATAAAAAAAATTGTACTACACTGTATGATATCAGATGATTTAACTCATGACGTGAGCATGATTTTTAAAATCCAGGAAACAATTTCTCAAACAATAAATTTCTCAAAAGCTTTGATAACATTAAATATTTCATTATTTTAGTGATGGCTGTGCAACACAGCATTAAAATAGAACAATTTTTTCAGCCTTTGTCTCCATGAGGAAGATTTTCAGTTACATGCAGAGCGGTCATTCTTTCCACAAGCCATGGAAAAACAGAATTTGATCTAATCGGGGGTACTGTTAAATGACAGGGTCGAAAATAGAGGCACCAATCCACTAGGCAGGCAGATAAAAACACTAATTGAATTTTTAAACTTTTGTAAAGTTAACATTGACAAAATTAACTTCCACCACACATCTAAGGACAGTGTGAATGTAACTTTTGTGACTCTCAAAGAATGTTTTAAGGATGTCCATGTACTTCTACGAACTTGAGGTTTCCACAACTTCTATCTTCAGGATAGCTCTGGTACTGTGGAGGCTAGGAAAATTAGTGATGATGCCATGCATTTTCTCATCAGTAACTTGAAATCAAGCAAGCAAACACCATTGGGTGTAAAACTGGCTGATATGAATCCAGAGTGTTATGTAGCATGCAAGTTTGCAAACCAGTGTTATATGGAATGGTGACGGAAATGAATAAGGATGAAATGTGACCATCAAATTTCCTTCATTTTTCTGCCAGTGCAAGAAGATTCTTGTCTAGTTCCAATTCCTCTTATACTTGCTGTTGTTGAATCCCCAGAGACTAAAACTGGAAATATGTACCACTTCCCCACTGAATGCAAGGCTTTTAAAAAAAAAAAAGACCCAAATTGAAGAAACTGTGCTAACCCACGCAGCACGCGAATGTTCGCTGGCCGTCCTTTACATTTAGTTGCATGTACATTGCAATAGAACGTCTGGGGAACATTGCGATTCGAATATTTGGTACTCGGTATATGATGTAAGAACTGAACTTTTGATACATGATGAGAAAGAAATATGTATTTAATTAACACAGCTGATAGGGAAGGAAAAACCTCAAATGTTATTTAAGTCATTTGTTAAGAGATTGTAATGAATGCACACTGCTTTGAATTTTTTACAAATGGCATAATTTTAATAAACAGTGGCAATAAAAAGTAATATCTGCAATTAAATGTAGAATTTACAAATTAAAAGTAATCTTAAACCTTGTAAGTCATTGAGAGAGCAGTTTACCTCTAGCTGCATAGGTTGACCTTTTTGCGTTTCATTCATGACTAAATAATCACAAGTCTAATGCTATGCATCCAAGCACTCATATAAACATTATATTTTGAATTTATAATGTCAAACACTTTTTTCATCACAATTGTTTCATAAGGGTCTCAACTTTGATGAAAAAATGTCAAAATAACTGAGTGCCGGCAGCCATTTTAAAAAAATTGCTCTAAAATGGTATACATTTTTATTGAAGGAATGAAAAAGCCATTATTTTTATTTCTGAGGATGAAAGCACATACCTTTAGGATAATTACGATCAAAAATTTATTAAGATTAATGAAGACCCTTTTTGTGATAATGGCATTAATTGTTAACCATGTTTTTAGCCAAAAAATGTTGCAAGTAAAATGTTTTTTGAGCCTACAAGAAGTCTAGGGCTCATATTATTTTTTTCCAAAGTCCTCATAACCTTGTGGTCATAGAAGAAAATTTTCATCGGAAATAAGTCAGAAATGGGTGATATAGCATTTTTTGAGTAAAACAGTGCACCTTGAGAAGTGTGCATCGTGAATGGAAGGAATTCAGAAGTCTCCTAAAGTTAGAGAGGCTGTAACTGAAAAACTACTTGGACTAGGTAAAAAAAATTAGGGCTTTTTTCTTACATTGGTGAAGGAATTATATGTACCAAGTTTCACCAAAATCCGAGTCGGTGGGTGGCAAAACCTCATTTTTGTGGTTGAATTGACATGGAATGACCTTTACACAAAATGTCTAACTTGCCGCTACACTTGCTTCATTGTAATCCTTTTGTCGCATCCGGAATAACATCATTCCCTTCCAATCATATCTGTTATATTGCTAACATTTATCACCAAGTACATCATCTTCTTTTTTATAGTTTGTAAATGCCTCCCAATTGTCTTCTCATTTTTTTTCATGAACGCTATGTGGCCTATGCTGGGAGTAAGTGAATCTCTTTTTGAGTGGCAACCATTGACAGTGTTTACGAATTTTTTTTATTTTGAATTGTGATTAGGGTTGAAAGTTTTGGCACATTATTTATGTTAATAAGACAGCAGTTTTGCAGGAATTTCATTAGTTTAAACTGTTGTCCTTTTAGCATAAATTATGTGGTGAAACTCAGCAACGGACTCTTATATCTCTGCCTTCCTCTTGTGATGCATATGATGTAGTTCATCAACATGCCCAATTTTGCACTGTATGGGCGCCCAATGGTGTATGGCAGATATTAGAGATACTTGAACTTTATCAGTTAGCGTAATTATTTTTGATCTTGAATACCTTAATAATATTTGAGGTGTTTGAGTATTCACAGGTAGTATTACCATCTCTACTGACTAATTTTTTCTTCACTATGATATGATTTGTAATATTTTTTGGTTGGATTAATATTGCTGGCAAAGTTGGGTTAGTGCATGTAACTGTAGTAGGTGTAAGACATTTTTCTTATCAGAATGTATATATTTATCTTTACAGATGCAGTAATTGTGGTGATGATAACGCATGCATGAATAGCTGCTCCAAGTGTTGCTATTGCTGCTGGTACAGCTTTGACAAGTTCCTAAAGTATATAAACCATAATGCTTACACTGTGATAGCTCTTGAGGGAGTTGATTTCTTCCCTGCTTCCAAAGTGGTAAGTTTTGTATCTTTTTGTTACATTTTTGTGAGTTACAATCATTTGCATTGGATTAATATGTCCTTTGGATTCTTTAATATATATTTAAATGACAACTGCTGCCAAAACATGCTACTTTAATGAACTACTGTAAAACCTCGTATTTGCATTATCGGAATTCACTTTTTCCCCATGATTTGCAACATTGTTATTGGGACCCATCCAATTTCCTATATCTCCAGCATATATAAAACCCCTTATTTACACCATCAAGTTTTCTGTTTTCCTGCTGTTTGCGTTATATGCATGTTAGAATGCGATAGATAAAAAAACTAAATTCACTTCTATGGCATTTAGCCATACATCTGTGTATATTGTAATGGATGTGCCCGTAACCTAATTTTAACCCCCCTCTTGGCCTGTGAGGATTGGGTGTGTGGATAATGGATGAATGAGCAGCAGATGAATGGTATTAACCTAGGTCAGTGTTCAGAGGAGAGATCTTCAATGGCATGTGACTCAGTGAACCAGCGTGGAGGGACTAGTTGACCATTTATATTATTTTGTGTATTCGACACCAAAGCCTCTTCCTTGCCACACTTCCCATGTGATTCCACTGAAACCCCCCCCCCCCACCCCCCCAATCTTACCAGCAAGTGCCGATGGGTATGAATGTGAGTGAAGAGAGATTGAGAAGAAGAGAAATATCTGAAGATCATACTCACGCAGAAGCTCTGCCCAAGTGGGAACTACTATAAGGAGAAACAGCTGGGGTAAGGAGAATTGAGGAGAATTACTGTGAAGTGCTTGCAGTTCGTCCTGAGGAGGAGTAGTTCCCCCTACCCATCTGTCTCATAACCTCATCAGAAGTCCTACATTTGGTTCCGGTTTAAATCACTGCCTCCAACCTCCACTGGGAGGGCCGATGATCATCATATGCCAGAGGGCACAGCTGCTTCGAGAAAAGAGATTTGGGAAGATTGTGTCATGTAAGCAGTGATACCCCCATTGAGAAAAGGGTGCTAATAGCCATAGTGTCAGAACTCCAGAGCTACCATTCTTAATTAGAAAACTGATGGTAGGGACTGCGCATCTTTTTGTATTTGGTCTCCTGGTCTTTTATCCAGGTGGCTGGGGATCATTACAATATAAAATACTTTTTACCTTGTTTCATGCATATACACTTAAAAAATTGAGAGAGAAGTAATGTGCTCCATTTTGTGGAAGCAAAATTTAAAGTAGTGGGGCAGTACACAGGGCCACTAGTGACAGAAAGATGAAATACTTACACTCATGATCTCTTTGCCAGGAAAAGATTTGTGCTAGGAAATGAATGTGATTAGGATGCAATTTATGCAATTCAGAAACACCTGGGTGAGTATATTTAAAGTGTACCAAAGTTCATATTATGTAGAATGAAAACTACTTTTTACCCGGACATGAAATGTTAACAATACAAGAACTGAACTGGTGGACGATAACAGGGGATCATTCGACAAATCATTGCGCTGCATTAATTCAACAGTTTTACTATGGGTTACTTCAGAACAAAACTTATTGCAACTTGTTTATCACGAGAAAACCACATTGAATACAAAAATTGTATTGAGAAATTTTTTAAGTTGGATAACCGCTGGCCGACCAGCGGGGTAACTCAAATTCTATCTTATATTCTCATGTGCTGTTAATGCTATCCTCAATTACTCTGGAATGTAAATTTTATCCAACTTGGAAATGGGAAATGGAGGCAGATTAGAATGGGATGCTATCTTCAGGACCGAAGAACCGAAGGGTAGTTGTGCAAGAATGCAATGAATAGGCCCAGATGAATACATCCAAACAAAAGCGGGGCTGAGGGGAGTAACCACCAAAGTTTAGGAATGCACCCTCAGCTGAGAAAACACGAAACCACGTGAAGACAATGTCCTGGAGGGCTCGTATTCATTACTCGGTGGCATCATGTCGTCAGTAATACATAATTGAAGCCGAGAAAGAAGGGTCACCTAAAAACCTATGATGGATAACTAGGGGGAGGGGTTCATTCAAACTAACATGTCTGTTACAATGCGCCAGTCTACGCATGCCTTACTTGATGACCTTGCTTCGTCAACACATCAGCCCCCAGTGAGTTGCGAGAAAAGGTTCGCAGGCACACCCTCATCATCTACTACATATAACTCTATATACCTAAACCAATTCGTTTAAAATTTTACAATTGTGAAGGGATACTTAAATGGCAATGTGGGGATCAATATTAAAAACTAGCCCTGAAGCACTTTCTACCGCTCAGAACAATCTATTGCGGCAAATTACAGGTGCACCATTGTTCGTCAAAAAGTTGTACATTCACGACAACTTAAAAGTCCCGGAGTTGGAGCTCCACCTAAGAAAAATCGCCGAATTCTTTCCGCAGACACTAGGAAGCCTGACCAATGACACTCTGGACTCTAAATGGAATTACAACAAAAATTCCCAATTCAAATATTTTTAAACAAATGGATACTGGTGGAAGAAACCATAATGACAGTTTTCATTGTTTGCTTTGCTTGTCAAAACAAAAGAACCATCAAGACCTCTATTACCACAGCATCCAATTTTCCAAAGTAACTGAAAAAGTAACTCTCGCTCTGACTCAGCTGTGTCAACGCATGCTGCATTGAAAGATGAAAGATGACCAACTCGGATGGCAACGCAGGCTGCGTTGGCGTGCTCGCTTCTGATTGGTGGCACAGCGTGTGTCAACGCAAAAACGGCCACATGAAAACATAGCTTTAGTACTGAAGTCGCAAGATAAATGCACCAATCTCTTTAAAACTCATTTGAAGAGGCATTTTACTGAGTGGATCATGAAACTACTCTGACAGGAAGGATAAAGAAGCCAGGATTGATGCGAAAATGTCAGTGGATCACAATGGGGTGGAAAATAATAGAAGATTGTGTTGTTGTTAAAAGTTTCAGAAAGTGCTGTATCTCTAATAACATGGATGGGAATGAGGATGACTTAATGATTGGGGATATGAGTAATGAAGAAAATGCAAGTTCCACCGGGAAAGGGAATAATATGAGTGACCGAGATTAGAGTGTAGAAAGAGCTCCTATTGATGTCTATTGGTGCAGATCTTGTGTGTTAATCTTGAGTGTGTTGGTTTTAAAATTATGCATAATTTCTTCCATGATAGGGTGCAGGGTGTGTCTCAGCAGATGGAACTGCATCTGTGATTTTAGTCATTGTCAGCCATTTATGTGGCCAATAAATTATATATGAAGTACTTCTCAAAGTATTTAATGATTTAATTGTTACTTATAATTATGGAAGAAAAATTTTCCAAAGCCAATCTTAACACTAGGAGGACTGTCACCGTCATATGACAAGTTTAGATTTTTAGTGATCGATAATATGAAACTTTATAGATTATCATCATGATTTTTTTTTACTCTTCCTTAATTCCACTTAAGATTGCGTGTAATATTTTTCTTCCTTTTTGTTCAAGTTGTTTTCCTCCTATCACATAATTCTCCTTCCACAATGGCAGCCCATCAATTGAAGGGTATTTGCTTCAAGTACTTGATCTTATAATTTGAGTATTTTATTGCAGACAACAGATCAAATTGGGTGATATCCTGACCCAGATGATGTTTCACAGCTGCAATGATTTATATTGTACCATCATCTTAGTGGATAAATTTTGTCTTGCTTCTAAAATGTGGAATATAATCATTGAAAATTGTATTGTGTGTTGCATACCCTGGCAGTGTAAGAACAATCGGTACCCTTCGTAATGCAATTCACAATGCATATATTTTCACTCAATTCATTCACAGTTAATATCATGATTAAAATCGTGCTTAAACATTAAGAAAGTTTCATTTGTGTTAAAAAGTATGAAATTACTGAAAATCTTGGCTGATTGAACTGTTAAGAAATAAAAAACACAAAAGGAATAAAAAGCCATCAGTTTAAGGTTGGATGCCTTTGGTGGTGAGCACTCTTCCCCAGTATTTCTAGTGTTAAGGGGCAGAGGAAAGATAGGGAGTGGGAAATAATGTGCATGGAAAGAAAGCAGAGGGAGGGAAGGAGGATAGATACAGTATAAAGGGACAAGGTAAGGAGGATCTTGATTGCCTTTTTTAATTAATGCTTTCATTTCCACCAAACATTCACTTCCTTGTCTATGTTTGAGGGCATTAGATTTTTTAAATTTAAATCTTTGCTCTGGTGGGTTGTTCAGAAACAAAAGCTCCATGTCTTTCATGGGAATGTGTCATACATGATTCTATATGGTAGTCCCCAGTTGCTAGTCCTAGGCTACTTATATGTTGCTTGCCTGCTATTGGATTCTAAGAGAGTGAAGAATATATGTCAGTGGTCTGATAGTGTAATTTCCCCTGACACACCACTCTTCAATTCTGTGCATCAGGGAACTGGTGCAAAGTGTAATGTATCTATCATTTCCACCCTGATGCTATTTGCTGAACAGTTATCCTTTGATAGTATGTACATCTCAGTAGACATAAGATATTCCACTTGAGTCTGTCCCCTGCCATTGGTGACCCCACTCCCTCACACAACTTGGTGTGAGTTGGCATCACAACTGATAAGAAGATCCCATTTATTGGTCTTATAGTAACTCGCCAACCTTTCTATCTTGACTGATGGTGGTAGGTCTGGCACATCATATGGCAGGTAGGAGGAGCAGATGGCCACCCTCCTCCAGTTCTCACCTTCCCCAAGGATCAGCAGGGCTGCTGTCTGATCCCTAGTGGTAAACTCTGATAGATGCATAGCACTTATCCCATTTACAAAGACACATGTTGTAGGTCTATCAACAGAGGTACAAAAAATATTTCATGCATTGTCATACTCAGTGTCCTCACTCTTCCCTGGAAAGCCCAGGGTTCCTGAATCAGGGCTATTTTCACCTAACCTTCTGAGATGATCCTTTGCAAGACCCCCTGAGGCCGTCTTACTGTGCTGGAGGTTAGCCTGGAGTACTAATATCCCCTTCATGGCTAAGACCCCCCTACATCTTCACCCTCCCCTACCTTGTCCAGGAAGGTCACCTTGACCGTGTGAAGGCCAATGGACCCCCTGAAGCTTGGTCCTGCAATGAGGTTCTCAGATGCCCTGGCCACTCCCAGGACAAACCTTGTACCATAGGTGTCTCTCTTTTCTCATTTCGCTTCAATATGGCTGTTTGCAGTTGTGAGCTCTTTAATCTCACCTGATGATGACATTAATCATTGAAACTATGGTCGTAGTAGTGTGAGGTAAATAATTGTTGAATTACAAAGTTTATTACATCATTCATTATGCATGAAAGAAAATTCCATAAAGTAACACCTGAAACCATCAATCTCACTAAGAGGGTCTTGAGGTCTAGATTGCTTGATCCAGGGACCCAGACCATCATCCATCTCTTCATGAGGTTATCTTGGAAGCATCCACAGCTTGGAAAATGGTCCAATCATTTTTTGTGCCACCATGAGCAAGGCTGCAGAAAGATTGTTGCTACAAGCAATCTCCAAATTTGGAAGCATGGTACCCATGAAGACGATGCAAGGTGTCTCTTTTATGGTAGATTTGGACAAGTTTGATGGGATGTCATGCTCTCTCTGCGAAGGATTGAACGGGCAACTAAGGAGTGTGGGTTTCCCAGATAGGCCCCCTTCAGAGAGTGAATCCCTAGGGGGCATCCTCATTTGGAGCCCCCTGGGGCTCTTCAACTCTGTAACACCAACTCCTAGGAGGAAATCGGACTACTAGAGTCTATGTTAGGAGTTTACCTCTTATTACTCTCAGTGGAAATTTTAGAAATAGGTTCCTTGTTTGGTCCCATGAGTAGCTGGGGTAATAAAGGGTCTGCCTACGCAGAGCTCCACATGTATAAGTAAGGTAGGTATAGGGTGCCTATATCCTGAGTCTCCCTGTTTACAAATTCTTACCCTCCACCCCATAAATGCATTCACCCTTGGTATAGAGAACCAGCATGGTGAGGGGAGCTATTTGTCAGTTGATCAGGTCCATCATGTTCAGCAAACCAGGGCACCTCATGGTGGATGTGGCTCTTCACCATACATGATATGGCTCTTCACCTGCATAATGGTCTTGATGGGCCATGGGCATGTTCTAACCTATGACCCTGTGATCACATACCCCTTACCCCCATGGAAACAATTACATTAATATTTTCTGAGAAATAAGACATTAAATTAACTATTATGACTTCATTCAATCCAGAGAATGAAAATGCCTGCCTGTGAGGATATACAAAAGAATGTAACACCATTCTTTAAGGGTTAATATGATTATTTTTCTAATGCCCTTATTACTGCTCTAGGTTTCAGCTGAAAATGGTGCCATCCACATAAATTGCTTCACTTGTTTTCAAAATTGTATTCAATTTCTTCTTCTGAACTTTGAATTTTTACTCTCACTTCATTTACTCTCACTTCTTTCCCTCTTTGTAAACATTCCTGCTGTGTACAAACTCAATAATCCGTTTTGTGTATTCCAATAAAATTTTGCTTTCAATACCTTTCCATGTTCCTTTTGTGAGGTTTTCTCACCAGTCTTCTATTTTTCTAAAAGTTTCTCCTCAGCCAAAATTTTGTGATGCAAAAGGTTTCCTACAAGTTGCCTACTATGCACTTGTTCTATGATTATTTAGAAGTTGTTAATAATCAAAGTTCACTTTTTTCTTTAGAGAGGTTTTGAAAAATAATGGCTGTATTTTTTTTGTTTTGGACTTGTAATTTTTTTGTTTTGTTAGTCTTGTAATTTGACTGTGATTTAAAAGTTTTTTGTAATCTAAATGTAGTTATATTCTAATCGTATTAGCTAATCCTAATATGTTTTTTTGTTGTTAGGCATTTGATACAGTGGTGCACTATGCATTACAAGTGGCAACAATCAACAGTGTGGGTGACATCATTCTTTTCCTGGGAAAATGCTGTGTGGTGGCCATAACTGGACTGATAGGCCTCCTCTTCATGAAACACAATCCTCACCTGCATCTTTATGCTGTGCCTGTTTTCATCATATCAGTCTTTGCTTATTTCATCGCTCACTGTGTTTTATCATTATATGAGGTAAGTCTATTAACGTAATTTGCTTGTATCAACATCTTGGACTTTATAATCCTGGTTTTTTGTATCAGACTGAGCTTTAGACTTTTCTTCTCGGTTTTCATTTGAAATTTGTCAGCAATCATATTTATTTAATTTTTGGATACATATGATCCTCCATCTTATTCTAAAGAAATAGCTCTTAACATAAAATGGAATGAATATACTTTTTATAGGAAAGAAAGAACTTCGTAATGGCTGAGAAATGTTGAGATATTTACTGAATATGTATTCTTTAAATGTCCTTGCCTCTTTTGTCATTGGATTAATGATTGGAAATATGAAGCAATGTCCATTTAGTAATTTGCTCATTGCAACTCAAATAATCCTTGTTACTTGAACATGATCCTCGATCATTTACCGAATTTACTGACCATTTTGGAATTTTCTATGCATTAAGTTCCCTCAAAACATTTTAGTAATCATTTAAAAAATGTCTTCCATAATTTTTTTATATAAAGTGGGTGCATTCTTTGGTAATAATTAGTGAAACAGTTATAATTGCGTACATATAAATTAACCATAGTGAAAGGCTCTTAGTACTAAAGAAATTCTTCTTGGGATTTCCACCGGTTCAGATCGTCCATGCTGGGCAACATTTCGATGCTTGACTCGAGCATCGTCTTCAGGATAGTTGAGTGTCAATTTCACGATTTGGCCATCTTCAGTATTTTTTTCGGGAGGTCAGGTGTCACGGGACTGGACTGGTGGGAAGGCTCCTTGGTAACCAAACCAGCATCCAGAATTCGTACACAATTTAAACATTTAATCAACCCCTTAAGAAGTTCAAATATTGGAGGGCCTTAGGCTAAACAGTTTTTTATTCGTTCTTTCAGCATTTATTTACTTTCTTGCTCAGCCTTAACTTTCATTCTTTATGGGTTTGGTATTTCCTTTGAGGTCTTAATATGGTGATTTGGCATTTCAAATGGGTTATTTAATGTATATATCTCATTGAGTATATGGATATGCTATTGACATGTACAACATATGTATTTTAACATAAAGTACAGTCAGTTTATAGCAAAAAGTTAAATGGACCATCATTTACTTAATTTACAAACTGATCTTTTTTAAGCACATGCCAGTTTTTCTGAGTCATATTTTGATGCTCATTGCTGTAATGTAGCAATTAATATTCGATTGACTGGTTCATTGTAGTCCTCCAGCCCTCGCTTGGGGGAGCACAATGACTATGAAAGTGTCAATAATGCCAAGCCATAATGTGAAACCAACTTCACATGAGTGTGATGATTTTTTTTTTGACACATGCACATACTGCTGCAAAATGAGTCAAAAATTGTGTAGTCCGAAATTATCTTAAATGAGCAAATCAAGGCGGTGTATGCAACGGCAATGCCGTGCTAGCTCAAAGTTTTTCCAGCAAAGAGGACCAGTGTAGAAAATGTTTTCAGAAAGAGCAAGTTTGAATCTGTCCACATTTTGTATACAATGTTGTTTGTTTGCCACTGCCAATGTGGCGTGGGATGGGTATGCCCAAATGAAACCAATCTGCCACATTGTCCAACCATGCCGATTGAATGCTACAGTCTGATGTGACTGCTTGCCAATTTTGTAACAATTTAGGAGCGCTTTGAAGGGAATTAGATTGCCTGTTGTGTAAAAAACTTCATTAAAACAGATTGCCAAAAAGTAATCATTCATTATCAGTGAGATTTTTAACATGATAAAATAGTGATTTTTTTATGGGAAATGGCTTTAAGTTCATTTAAAGGGGGATTTAATTAAAAATGCATACAATATAAGTGGGCTTGACTGTCATTTATACTGCATGGATGCTAAATAAGTGTTGCATAGGCATGTTGCTGTGTTTACTAGTTAACAATAATGGCATTATTCATCAGCCGCTATACAAGCTGAGGAGTGTCATTATTTCATGAAATGGAAAAGCAAGTAAGTGTTTTAAAGAAAGTGTAACTCAACTTATCTTACTTGTTTATTGTGTCACAAGAATCATCAATTATCCGTTTAAAATTTTTCTTTGTAAAACATATACCTATCTTTGTCTGTGATTACACACTTTTTTGTTGTTCTAATGCTTTCCTTGTGTTTGTGCACATTCATGTTAGTTATGCTTTCATCCCTGGCTGATTATCCTTGCTTTAAGTGTATATCCTGCAACACCTCTGTTTCAGATGGTCATTGATACGCTATTCCTATGTTATTGTGAAGATATCAACTTGAATGGTGCTTCTCCTGAGTCTGGCTTAATGATGTCTGAATCAACTCGTGCATTTCTGTTTGGGAGGAGGGATGACAGCGAGGGTAGGACAGGGGCAGTAGAAGGCAACAGTGGTTCCAGAAGGGAGCACTTTCAGGCTGACTGAAGCTGTGTTTTCCAGATCTCTATTTTTATCTGTAAATATCCAGTTTTAAGCTTTTTTAAACTCTTGAGCATTACTTTTCCTTGTTGAGGTTTAATAGTGTAACTGAAATTCTTCAGTGAAAACCCTGTAACATTTCTGGAAGTGTAGGATTCCCAGCATTGTCTCTGTGGGTAGATATGTGAGCTTATCACCTATTTATCATGTCTTCTATCATGTGATTAGTAAAATTTCAGCGGCTAGGTGAAATATGTAGGTGACAGCTTAGTTGGTCAAGATAGTTCATTGTAAAGTATTCCTAAATTATTGTATTCAACAAAAGGCAAGAGTGTTTAGAACTAAAGCAATCTTTTGACTTTTACTTTGTCGTCTATGTTACTTCTCTATCTTAATGACTTTCTTCATTCTTTTATCACTGCAACGTAGATTCTTAATAACATACTTAGCTTTGGTATCTGTGAAGTGGGATCGCCTATTTAGACCACATTGTGGTAGGTCTGAAGAGGCATTTCTGTACTCATATATATTTTAGTCCGGCACATAAATTCCTTTTTCCTGCCTCCATTACAAGCCCTCAAGTTAAAGCTGGGCAATTTATGGATAGAAAGTGACGTTCACTGTTAGAAATTATTAGCTGTTCCTTTTTAGTTGCTTCTAGATGCATGTCTGTGGAAATTAAAGTTGTGGATTGGTTTTTCAGCAATTATTTTACAATATTTGACCTCTAAATCTATAATTCAAAACTCCCTCTTGGTAAGTTAGGTGGCATTGTGCCTTGTATATTTGAAAATATCTGATGAATCAGTGTGTTCAACGTAGGAATCATTATGGAATCTAATGATTGATGAATTCTGTTGGCAAACTCGATGCATTCTCTTCTGGACAGTAACCATTACTAATGCTGTGCCACTTTTGATTGGATTACTTTACTGATTAAAATTCCATTTCGGAAGACTCAATGTTACAGTTTTGAAAAGTGTAAGATCTAAGCTTGACTGTTAGGTGAAGTCAGTATTTTTTTGTCTAAAGACAAAGTTTTATTTTATAAATTTCTCTTAATAAGTCAGTCAGGTGAACAGTAATGTTTACTGAACTAGTACAGTAGAAACTCAAAATTACGAAGTCAACAGGACCGGAAAAATCGACATTTCATAATATCAAATATCATATGTACAAGTATCCTTCATTAACATCATGAATTAAGCCCGTCCCCCACTTATTTTCCCCCCAACCTATTTATCATCTAGTCTTATGTGTATCTTTATCAAGGATTAGGCTAAAAAAAACCCTTATCAGATTCTTTATCACTCCGTAGGAACTCAGCTGAGAAGCTCTCTTTTAATATATTTTTTTGATCACTGGTTTGGAGTGAAAGGTGAGAAAGGTTACCAATTACACGACATAAATATATATGGGCGAATGAACGTTTTTTACTGTTGATTATGCATGTGCCCAGAACAAAACATCATTCAGAGTGAATGTGAGACAAACAAAGTGATCGTATGAACCAAGCAAATTCATATTTTTTCTGATTTTTCTTGGCTGTTGGCAGTGGAAGAAGGGAAGAGCAATGCTTCCTTATGAATAGGATATCTTTCCTCAATGACTAATTGAAATGCACAATGAGGATGGTGAATGAAACCTCATTCCTTCGATTATAACTATTGTCAGCCAGAATAATTAGGCTGTGGAGTGGGGTTGGGTAATCAGTCTAAAAAATGTATGGAGAAAAAAGCTTCCTTGTGTAATATGTATTACTGAATTAGCCACTTGAATGCTATAAAATCTCTTCCGATGCCTGTCAAAGCTTTTTTGAGTGCTCATGTGCAGTAAACGATTTCTGTAGTAGGAATACTCCTCATGGATTTATGTTTGGGGAAAACGGGTAGTAAAAAATGCCAGGGATCGTGAGAGGAATATGCTGATAGTAGCAATTAGTTTATCATGGGCGAGTGTATCCATACTTGACTAATTTACATTTTTTTGACTCGTAATTGGTAACTCTGGACTTGTGGCAACAAAGCCGAAGGCATTTTTAGTCCTATTGATGCCATATTTTATGTACTACTTAGCCAATTCAAAGACGTCATTAGTATTTTAGCATTGAAAAATATATTACCCTCCAAGCAATTCACATTTCATTCATAATGTGCATGCCAACGATGATCGATTCGGAGCCTTACTCTGGCAAGGAGAGTCTGAAAATCACTGCTATGATCCGTCTTTATTCATAAAAACTAGTAAATTTTTCATGTTGGGACCGATTTCAGAGGTTCGTAATTTCAAAACTTTGTTATTTCACAATATTGAGTACCATTACATGTATTTAGGTACTCTTTTGGTCGCGACCGAAGATTTTGCTTCGTAAAATCAAAATATCGTAATTTCGAGTTTTTATTGTATCTATCCATGCCTGGTAATTGTTTTTCTGAAGAATTTTCAAATTGTTAAATGTTATTCGCAGTTACTTTTTATTTAATGTTCAAATGTTATAGTCATGCAGTTATATGTTGATTGATAATTATCGAATGCAACTCTCCCTTTCTATCTTATGCAGTCTAAAAAAATAGCTATAGATCATTTGTATCATAATATTATTGGATGTACGAGGTATATTCGAAAAGTAAGGGCTATTTGCTTGTATTCAAATTTTGGCAGCTTAGTACTAAGTTGCATGAGTGCTACACCATCTATTGATTGTTCACAAATTCACTGAAGTAATTGTGTTAAAACAGTAGTTGTTTGATTGTCCGTGAAAGCAAGCAGCAAATGGCTATGAAAATCGTTACTCCTGCCAGTTGCTAATTGCATCATGTAATTCAACTCTTGTGTTCAAAAAGATTTAGAGCTACTCAAGTTCATCAGGCTAGTTAATGGGCCTACAGTAATGAGTGAAGTAAAGGTTAGACAATGGTGTCAAGACTTTAAAAGTGGCCGCACAGATTTGCATGATGAGGAGTAGATTGGCAGACCCAGTAGACCCAGATCCACTGAAAGTGGACCATAAACTGCGATCTGATGAACGATTAATGATTAGTTCTTTGGCTGATGAATTCCTCATGTTGTATGCATCATTATTTACACGATGGTCATGGAGACGTTCCATCAAAATCAACGGAGTGGGAAACTCTTGTCTGGGGAAAGTCCACCTCCTCAAAAATGCGCACCCTCACTCTGCTGCCCGTACCAATTGGTACAGGGAGTGAGGATCCTTAAAGATAAGATTCAGGATTTCCCTTGTAAACTTTTCGATCACTCACCCTAAAGTGACTTTTACCCCTTCTTGCACATAAAACAAGGATTAGTGGATAACAGTTTGAAGATGGCGTGGATCTTGAGACCGCCATTTTCAACCAGCTCTATTCTGAGGTGAAGAACTTGTATGCAGAGGGGTTGTAGAAGCTAGTGCAACTTACGAAAAGGGCTTAGAAGTGAACGGTGACTATGTGAGAAAGTAAAGTAGGTTTGTGGGACAAATGAACCACCATTCAAAGATTTTTGTAGAGAAAACATTTTTTCTATGACCAAGCAGCCCTTACTTTTTGAATACGGCTTGTATAGGAGAAAAATTGATGCTGATCATTCCTGATTTATCCATTTCATTTCCATCTCTGCAAAAAGAGCAGTCTCTGTGTATTTATCAAAATATATTTTTCAGCCCTGCACTTAATTTTTTCAATTACATCAATTGTACAAGGCATTTGCAATGGTCTTATAGGTTCAATTCAGTCTTAATTATAACAAATATCTAATACCATTCATGGTGAAGGTATGATAAATTTTGCATTCTAATACAATAGAAACTTCAACAGCAGTAGGAACAAAAATGAGCAATGAGTAATATTGGTTGATTGAGTAATAGAGATATTGTTACCATTCACTGCGTAGTATAATTTATCCACTGTTTATGAAACCAAATGAAAGAGTTTCTGTCAAGTCAATTGACGATTCTTGTGCTGTAAGTTAAGAACTTCAGTGGTCATGAAAAGATTACCTGACTAAATCAGTGAAATATCCTTGACCAAGTGAGACCCATGTGAGATTCAAACTAGCTACCATCAGGTTATCAAGTATATGGTTTTATATATTTGTTGCTCGGGTGTACCCCGCGTACTATAGCTAGGTGTGACACCTGATGTTTCGTGGCTGTTGCTGGTCACTTTATCAAAGGGAATGAGGTATCTGCCGAGCTGGTTGAGTTTATATAGGGGTTTAATGGAGGGAAAAGGATGGGAAGGGGAGCAGTGAAAGAGTAGTCATACCATTTTTATTGAGATCCAAAGCAGGGTCCCACGTGTGGCTGATTTGGAGGCCACAGTCCCTATTGTAATTTTGCTGGCATTTTCTTATTTCCAAAGCTTCGTGGATCAGCCGGGGCTTGAAGTTTTTCACTTCCGCAATTATCTTTGTTTGTTTGAGGTCAATCACGTGTCGTGAGGCTGCATGTTCCACTACTGCTGATTTTAAGGGTTGTCCCAGTCAAATAGCCTGCTGGTGTTCTAAGCAGGTTTTAACGGAGCGTCCAGTTTTGCCGATATATTTCTTCTTGCAAGTTTGGCATGGTATCTCATACACTCCTTCCACTTGAAATGGTGTTGCGACTTTCACACTCCTCAGGCAGTTTCTAATTTTTAAATGTGGCTTGAACACAGCTTTCATTTTCGCGGAGGATGTTTCCTATTCTATTTTTACGCCCCGGACGCACAGTGGTCCCAAATGCGAATCTGGCAGCACTAAATTCTATTTTTTCCTAATGTATTAATGAAGCATTTTTAAATGGTATTGATAGTCGTCGTCAGTCATTTTCATGAACTGGCATCCTTTGGAAGATTGATATGGCAAAAAATTAGTGGAATTACCGCCACTGCTTGTGGGCCGCATGAATGGGTCGTCTCGCCACCTCTCACCTCTCTCGCCACCCGACTCTCGTGCTCATTTTAATATTACGTCTATTACATCAAAAACACCTTTTTTGTAGAATGAAGATAACAGGTCTTGAATAAAATCAGGAATACCATACAAATTCAATTTTAGTACGATTGTTTAAATTTAATTAGATGAAAATAATCATTCATAGATGTACATTTATTAACATACAAATGTTATTTGACTGATATTAAATAGTATTGGAAATCGCGAAAAAATGAATTAATTATCATCGCTTTCAGAATCAGATTCACTACTTTCATCTGAGGAGAATTTTTCCTTGTCATCTGAAGGGAGAATCAGTTTTTGAGCATCAATAGATATATTACTATTTCTTTTTTTTGGGAGACTCTCTCGGTGATGTGATTAAGGGATGAGATGATCAACCTGTTGCCTTCGATATTGTTTTTCTTGCATGACTTGTAACAAATCTCTTTTTATGAACGTTAAAAACATTGCGCCTTGATTCATACTGAACGTAGGAACGGAAGTGTGACAGGTTTGGTTGTAAACTGATGGCGCAGGGTGGGGTATTTGACCCCAAGTCAGCTGCTATCACTCGGTTCCATAGTTGACCTGACTCCTTAGCAAATCACTGGATATTGACATGCATTGTAAACTTCACTTCCTGTGAACACGTGACGGGGGCCACGTATTCCAAATTTTGGATTAAATGAAAAGACACTCTTGGGGCCCTTCCGTTTATTTCGCGCGACACAAGTCCTATGATACCACACACTCAGGGCAATCGACACACACTGACTGACTGGTCAAAATTTTCAATCATCACCCACGCCTAGGATCAGTATCCCCATTTTAAGGGTACTTTATGATATGAGAATATAAGATAGAAACACCGTGCCTGCTATGGCCTGTTTAGGCTGGCAAGATCCTCCTCCGCCAGATAGCCGAAAGTAGACCAGCATTGGTTTGTGAAGAGCCTTCTTTACGTCACTTCCGCCTCATTTAGGGAGCATTTGTTTCTCTTAGAAAATACCCATTCCCATCTCACACAAGAGACATGTGCCGCAAAAAAAGAAAAAAATCTTTTAGCCCGCCTTACACTTTCCTCATGTCCCTTTGGAGTGAGGCGCTGAAGGATGGCTCCTTAGGACATCCAGTTCTGTTGGCTTGATAGGTCTCTACGAGGGAATGTTAATGCAGGGGAGAGAAAGAAGTGTGATTTAGCTGTCTCTAAATTCTCGTCCATTCGACTCAAATGCTATACTGAAAAGAAACAAACCCAAGTTGGCTCCAGAAATGCTTGAACTTTTAATCTCCTAAAGCTGTTTGGCCCCGAGGATTTGTCATCGTTAATATGCATCTCTCTTATGTTTTTCGTGGAAAATGCAGAACAGTTTCAGAGCACGAAACTCCTCCCAAATGCCTCTCGGTTTTGACTTGGCTTCTTTGAGTGAAGATGATACAGCGAGAGAAGTGAACAGAGATGATTCCCTTAGTGATACAGAATGTCCTACAGGTTTTGACAAGTCCACGTTCTTACATTGTTGCCTATCAAGCCCCAATTGGTTTATTTCTTCTTTGATATTCTTCCAGCCTTGGCTGACCTATTTGCGCTCGTGTCCTCCTAATAGTTGATTGTTATTAACAACAGTCTCATTCATAGATATTATGTTTATAACCCTCTCCGATTTGCATCAATAATATTTTTTTATTAATAATAGTAGTTCATCAACAGTGTTATTTATAACAAATTGTCATTAACAACAGTCTAATTTGCAACTAATACTCTGCGTTAACTTTTCCTATTGTTACCTCCTTTTCTTTGGTCTATTTTAGCGGCTGTTGCATAATGGAATTAAAGGATCGATTTCCCGAAAAGTATTAATTGTATCAGAAATAAATAAAATACAAAAATAACCACTCGCAATGAATGTTGCTTCTCGTACTGTACGGCCGACCGGCGAGAATAGTGAGACCATAGAGCTTGCCTTGTAGCGTAAGCTCTATGGGTGAGACTGCGGGGTAACCCCTTAAGGGGGCCCACAAGTTGGTACCTTACTTCCATAATTTGCCATATCTAACCTCAAAATGGTGGCAATGCATGAAAATTACTTCGGGGAGTCATTATAAAAATGTAAAAACAATTTAGCTCCATAGTAGGAATAACTATGTTCCCGTCCTGACGGATTTGCCCGTGGCGCCACTGTGCATTGGCTGCATTGTCTCAAATAAAACGCAATTGAAAATGTGCAGGTTTGTGCAGCCAAATGCTTCAAAATATCATTCTATACATGTCTTCCTACCATGTACTGAAAAAAACTAACCGGGGCTAGGCAGGGCTTTTTTTGTAGGTCTAATGGAATGTAGGTTTTGGAAATTCTGCGTCAACATTACAAATAAAGTATATTTTCTTTAATATAGTCAAGTAAGACGTTATACTAAATTTGGTATCGATCATATAATTCCTTATGAAGCAAAATGATAACTCAATGCGGTTAAAACTATGCCAGTGTTGCAACAAGACCTCTGAAATGACAAGTGTCAAATCCGGGAATTAATAACACCGAGTATGAAGCTCAACTTTAAGGACCTATTAAACCGAAATTATTACCTCAATAGGCTTAACGAGTGTCTTTACATAACAAATGGACTTTTATCTCAAGTTTTAAAAATGATTTGAAACTATATCATTGACTTTAAAAATGAATTTAATACAGCCAGATTCGCATTTGGGACCACTGTGGGACGTAAGGAAGGAAGGCTCTCTTGGGTGCAAGGTTGTCTGCATCCGGAGTCCCAATTTCTTCTTTTGGGTCGTCCTTATCCTTGGTCATGATTTTGTAAAATGTTTTGGAGATGGCTCTCATGTCATATCCGTTCTTCTGTAGAATGGCTTCCACTTTCTGTCTTTCGGCCGGGAAGTTGGTCTCGTCACTAACTCTGCAGGAGTGCTGAAATACGGTGTTGAGTACCACATTTAGCTGTGCGGGATGATGGTGTGAATTCACCTTGAGGTACCGATTGGTGGAAGAGGGTTTCCTATACACCCCGTGTCCCAGAGTTCCATCATTTCTCCTTTGCACCAAAAATTTTCACCCAAGAAGTATATGGTTATTTCCATGTCAGCTAAGGCCTGTGGTTTTCACTTGTTGTTAAAGTCTGAGTTCTTGTTTCATTGATGTAAATATGAATTTACAGCTCAGTTTTAGGCATAGCTTGAATATTCTTCGGTGAACCAAAGGTTCTGCAACAAAACCTGGTCATGTTTAGTAAAACTACTTCTGGAATTGTAACGTTATGTATTCTTCTTACAATCTACCATGAAATATGAAAGTATGAGTTAGATTGGTAAGGGGCAACATTGACTAAATCTAAATGCAACATTGTTTTTGAAGGAATAAATAAACTTTTAAATAACCATCATTTCATAATCAACAGGATCACTTGGTTTGTTGCACCTAGATTATCATTTTTAATTTTTTATCACTGTATGTTTCAAATGCTGCTCAGTAGCTTTTATGTAGTGTTACTTGCCTCACTTGCAAAAATATATGAAACATAACGATTGTGTTACTAGATTATCACCCCCTAATACCAATAAATCACCTCTTGTACCTCGGTTTATGAATATGTACCATTCTGCAAAACCCTGTGAATATTGTGTGAATTACACATTAACCTTAAGCCAGCTTGGAAAATGTTATTTTTGCATGGGAAACTACAGAAAGAGGTCTTGCCTAAATCTTCATGAACATCATAATTTTTTTTGTTAAAAAATTTCCATGTGCACTACTGAAAATTTTGGTGGAAAAGACAATATTATCATGGATAAATAATCTGGAAGATGAATGCTTTGAAGATGGTTAAGCTAAATGTATTTTTTCCTCTGAGGGGTATTTTATTTGATTTTATTCACTTATCGACAGTTTTAAACTCATGTTAACTTAACATGTGGGGGAGAATTAAGCTCTGTCCTTATGTTATGGCATGTTATGCATTTCTTTCTTTTCAATTCAAGTTGATTCACACCCATAGCCTTTTTCATAAGAATGAATTTGAACTGCAGCCAAAATGCATAATGATGAAATTTCGTAATTTCAAGTTTCTACTGCATGCTATTTCTGCTAATTCTGAAAATGGCATTAACTCTCATAATTACCATCATCCTTTTGAAATGTGTTTTATGAACTTAATATCTAGTGAAGCCTATTGACCCTACTAGGAATTTGTAATGCACAGAGTATATAAATTGAGATGACAGAGGAAAAAAACCAGCCCTGCAATTCCATATTAAAAATTTATTCACATAACCAATGTTTCCCCGCTGTGCAGCATCTACAGTGGCAAGACCGGGATCGTGTGAATAAATTTTTAAATTAGAATTACAGTGTTGGTTTTTTTCCTCTGTCTTCACAATGGAAAACTTCCTCAAACTCAAACAGTCTCCTTTTTGAAGTGTGCCAGCAATGAGGAAAAGGCAAGCCCTGATTGGGAAGAGTTTTGTTTTTGGGCAAGGGTATCAAAAATACTGGCCATAACTAGTCCTAATTACAATTTTATGATGTTGATAAATAGTAAACTTGTTTTAGATTCACATGTATGGTCACAGTCTCTTTGTTTTCTTTACTTTCAGATGATTAATGACACATTGATGTTATGTGTCTGTGAAGATATTAACATTGGGGTCAGTGAAGAGAATTATTATCGCCCATCGCAGGTTGAAAAGCTGTTTAATGAAAATGACTTGGGTACAATTCAAGGAAGAATACGTTTGTATCACCCAGTTAGTTCTGGGGAAAATGAACCAATTATCACAGGTCATAATTGACTTTAGTGTTGTTGTTATTTTGTTTTATTGCCAATTAGGGTATGTACATAGTGACTTAAGTTTATTCTTGAAAGTTGTTTTAAAATTACTTATTCAAGAGTATTGCATTTGATAAATTTTATTCAAATTGAGCTGAAGATTTAAGCTGGTTTTTTACTCTGAATTGGTGCATGGCAGCTGCATTGTCGCAAAATGTGTATTTTGCTTGGTACTTAGAGAAATTTGAGAAACTTGGAAAAATGTCTCTGAACATTATACATATTACTTAATACTGAAGAGTGAACAACCAGATTGTAAATTGTATTTAGGTAATATGCTCAACTTTTAAGTGAGAGGTTTTCCCTGAAGGTCGCCTCATTCATTTGCTTGTTAAATGTTTTATAGGCATTTGAATTAGTTAAAAATATTTTGGCAAGCCAGATATGCCTCATAATAAGCATTTTGCCATCATTATATGTGATAAAAGTAGTGATATAAAGTGGGTGCCAACTCCAATTAGAGCAGGCAAAGGGTTTTGTGAAACCCCTCTTCTAATCATAAGGGTTCCTTTTTGCATTTTGATAGTGTCCAAGGATTTGTATTGTGCAATACTTTCACGTAGTGAAATGTTTGAGGTATTTCTTTAATAATATTTAGGCTCCTTTCATACTTACAGAGTCAAGGCTGATTTATTCCAACTCTTCAACTAGTCAAAACTGGTATTAGAAAAATGAAAAAAAAATTGGGATTACTAACATTTGTAAGAGTGCCTCTCTTGGGGTTATTGGCCTGTTCCTAAACCTTGGTATGAGTAAGATTTAAGTTGATTATATGAAAGAAGGATGTTAGTGGAAGGTGCATTTAGAGAAATTCTTTTAGATGTAGCTAATAAGAAAGATTTGTAAAAATATCCCAAGTCAATAGGTAGTTTGCTTTAATCATATTTATTTCCATTATTAATAAATAAATCATTACAGGAAGTGTGAATTCCATGAAAAACTAAATTTTTACTACTGCAATCATGATGATTGAACAATAATTTCACGAGAAATCTAAAGTAGGGAAAAAATTGATTATATTATAATTAAGTGTTCTTAAAATTTGTATAGATGTTTCAAGACTGTAAGTAGGGATAACCTGTGAACAAGGTTGTATTTGTTATATTTAAAAGACCTCTCTTGAAAATTAATTATGTTTTGGCACAATGGGTAGCTTCTATATCCCCATAAAAGAGGAGTAGATGATCCACAGTGGTCTAATGGGCTGAAATTTCTCAATCTCTCATTGCCTGTTTATTAAGGTAATTTTTAACTAAGGTATGTTGTTTGCTTGAGTTAAACTTTTCTTTTGTCTTTTTTATGTTTGGTAGCATTATATCATAATGTAAATGTAAGTATTTATGACTACCAAAGCTCCTTGTCCCTGGTGTTTACGGCCTCCCTTTAATAAAGTAATGCAAGGCATTTGGTGGTCTAGGTGAAAGATGTGAATTTGAAATGGTGCCTGACAATAATGACGTTAAAGCAGAAAAAAGTTTTATGTTAGGTGCTATCCTTTTGAGCAACTCAACAATTCTTGCATTGCCTAGTCTTGTCTTCTTGCATCAGCTCCTACCCGCTTACCTTTTCTGGTGATTTGAATTAGTTTTCTTATGTCCAAGACTGTCAGTGACGCAAAATTAATCGAAAATAGACAAGATGCAGGAGTTGGGAGTATTCTGTGACTGTAATTTCGATAGGAGTTTTAGCACTGAGGGATGCTGTGTGTATTACAGTTGTTGCGAGGTGTAGAATGCCAAGGCAGCTGTTGCGTGAGTGTGTTCCATTATTGTTTTAATTAATGATATAAAAGGTTATTATTTGGTTTTTATAATTTAAATGAATTGTTTTAAGGGAGCACATGGAGTTATTTATAGCTGTTATTTACCTTGTGCTCATGTTTATAAAATTGTTGCTGCAAATTATATTCAAATATATCAATGTTCAGTATTCTTAGTAAGCTTGCCATGCCATGTAAATTACTCAAGTCAATGTTTGCTCCTCAATTGCTATTTGTGTGCCATTTCTTTTGAAAAAACAATGTAAAGATAAATTAGTAGTTAAATAAGAGGTCCAATGATCGTGTTGTCACCCATCCAAAATGTTTCCCTGGTCCATCTATTTTTATTCATGTTGATGCATTTGATGTAGAGAGGTTTACAGTAATTTAATTAATGTTATGTTTAAAAATTAGGTATGGGACCAGTACAGCTATAAAATCTCATATATTGTTGTATGTAGGTTTAAGGTGTGAATCACCCTATTTTATTGTTATGGATCAGTGCATGTCTCCATTTTTAATATTATCTATTTTAATGTCTGTTGAGAGTACAAAAATGATGGCTTTTGGCTGCTTGTAATGTTTTTCAGTCACCAGTGGTCATAAAACAATTCTAATGATGTGATGACAAAGACTTCTAATAAATACATGTTTTTGTATTTAAATAGATAAATATGTGCTATGAGTTTTCAGATGTGTTTTTTATTATGATAAAAACCACTGTCTTTAGCATTACTACTATATGCAAGCAATTACTAGGAGAAATTGCATCACAAATTAATTCAGTAACTTTTCATGCAGAGACTCATTCGAATAATTCATCATTGTTTTTGATATATGTGACTTTTGTTCATAAAGTTCCTGGAATGTTATTGTGGTTCAGCAAAGATATAGCATACTTGGGTCTTGTGGGCAAAATGTAAATAATTTTGCTTTGAATGTTCCTCTTTCTTTATAGGGCTATCAGCCTAATTTTACATGCTGCACGTTATATAAATATAAGTTAAGCAAATGAATAATTAAATAAATATTCATAAACATTCTTGATAATGGAATATAGTATATTAGCAAATTTACAATGCATGTAATATTCAATTATATACATGACATCCTGATAAACATGTATTCTTAAGCAATATGGCTCATGCTGTTATAGCACTATGCACCACCCTTTCTGCAACCTTTAATTTTTCATAACATCGCATTAATATAAAGAATAGCAACCTCATAAAAAGAAGCACCAAAGGGACCTTTTGCTTATACCATGTCTAGTTTTTGTCTTCCAAAAGCCAACACTCAGGTAAACTCAAAATCATTCTCCTTCTATCTTATCTTCTCAGATTTGGTGTGACATACACAGTTAAAAGCTCTAATTTAGATTCCCAGGCTGTTTTCTCTGTGAAATTCATGCCCTCATGTATCGACTCCAGCATATACCACCCACTGAAGTTTGAACACTTAGCAAAATGTCTTTGATGCAATTTATTTGAAATTAAATCTGTCAAAACCTCAGTACATAATGCAAAGTATTTTGTTTTCATTCCATGATGACACTCTGTCACAGGATGATGCTGCAGTACTTTTTGTATACTTATGTAGCATTCTTTATCCATTACTGAAGTAGTCATCAGAATGATAATGTGTATGGTCCATTTCTAAGCCGCTGAATTCAGTCTTTCGGTGACAGCTGTCCTTTGAGTTACAAAGGGGCAAGTCTACAATAACTCATCCCCTATGTGGCAGTGAATGACTGAAAATTTGGTATCTTTGAGGACAGTATATTGCTTTTAAATTTGAAACATTTGTTAGTTAACACATTCACTGCGGCGTGACCCACCGGTGGGTCACGCAAATGCATGTAGCCTTCCTCTAATCTCAGGAAACAGCTGAGTGTTGCCGCTTCAAACACTATCCCTCAGCAGTGGCCAGAAGCTCCGAAGGACTGTGACCCACTGGTGGGTCACACCGCCCATGCAAAAGGCTGGGTGTGACCCACCGGTGGGCCACGCCACACTGTGAGGGGTAGGACTTTAATCAGTCCAGCAGTGAATGTGTTAAAAATATATCATGACTCCTGCATGAATTCGGGTGCCAAGAATGCAACAGATGTGGCAATTAGCTTAGTGATGCAACATCACCATTTAATGGTTTTATTTAAATGACAACTAGGGAGTTTACATGATTGTAAAAAGCTTTCGGGATTCTTCCGCGTTGTCATTGTGTAAAATGGCGACGTTTCCCCCACTGTACTGCGGGCGTCCTCAGGCCAGACTTCAGCCTGGCCTGAGGACGCCCGCAGTACAGTGGGGGAAACGTCGCCATTTTACACAATGACAACGCGGAAGAATCCCGAAAGCTTTTTACAATCATCGGAACGCCGCGAAAATCTTCGCCAGAAATAGGGAGTTTACAGTTATATTATAGCTCAATAAGCAAGAATACTGTCCGAGTCTGTGAGGAAGTCTCTTCCAATTACCTGGCTGCTGTAACATTAACTGTCTGAGCTGCCACAGGGAAAGTCATTAGCAGGATCTATGTTAATTGCTGGGATTATCTCTGCCGTTTTGGAAAGTAATGAGGAATCCCAGGTTACAGGGAAACATCCCCAATTATTGCATGAAGTAGATGAATTCACTGCCACAATAACTGGTTAAGTTACAATGTTAAAGTGTCTAAGGAAGTATCTTCCTATTCTCTTTTGGGGTGGCTGAAACTTCACTGGCAGAATTTATGTTAAGCCTTATCTAGGTCATTGGTAGTATCTCTCCGAGTTGGGTATGGAAAAGTCGCTGACGTCCCATACCACCCAGGTAAAATTAAGAAAAGTCAAAGCAGGTCAAGATCACTTGCAAGTTTGGGCCCTGATGAAAATAAAGTGTAAAAAATATGTGCAGGAAATTTGAAAGAGATGTGACAAAAGCGTGAGAGAAGTGTATCAAAAGTGGGATTTGGCAAAAAGTATGAGAGGAGTGAGCAAAGAAGTGTGCAAACATTTTTGCACACTTTATTTTTACAAGGGGGGTGTATCACATAATGTAATTTATTGTATTACACTATTATATATTACACTGTTAGAAGGTCCCCCCCTGAAATGGTTCTGGAGGGATTTAGGGGGAACTACCCTGGAACTGCTCAATGGATCTTCAAATGCTCTGCTGCTCTGTGAATGAAATGCTGACTGCTCTTTGAATGGAAATAATGGAGTATTGAGTATGTGGGCTGTTTTATCTATGCCAGTTACTATATAATAGTAGGTATTATGAGTATCCCTAGGATATATTTCAGCTCATTTCATCATCTCAGTTCATATTTTTCCAACTAATTTGAATGACCATCGAGTTTCACGTACCTACCTATAATTAATTATAGGTAGGTATGCACAATCACAAATTTGTGAGGAGAATTATACACTTGAATTTTTTAAATGTTCATAAGGCCCTCATTTTAACCATTATTTGTGCTGGATTTTCCTTCAGTCCCGTATGATTGTTCCCCTTCCACATGTCTATAAAATTATAGGTTCCTAAATATTTCTCCTGAAGAACTTGAAAATGGATTAAGATTTCTATGTTGTCCCTCATGACCTCCCAGGTACACGAAGGTTCCTTTGTCATTCCTCTATTATTTCAGGAATGCCAAGGTTTCCCCCTTTTCTTTCAGGTTATATGCAATGGTTCCACAGATTGTTTCTGATTTTCTCACGAGAGCATGCAGGTTCCCCTCACTGTTCTCCTTGGAACACATTGGGTTTGAGAGGTTTGGGTTTGAGAGGTTCCCCCTGGAACATTAAGGTTCTTGGGTAGTTCCCCCTGAAACATTAAGGATCCTGTGTGGTTCCCCTTGGAACATTAACATTCCCTAGTAGCTCCAGGGGAAATACCCTGGAACAGGGGGAAACTTTTAACAGGGTAATTTCACTCTGCAGTTCATGCTGACATGGTCAAAGTGAAGATCACAGGTTGTCGCTGTGACACTCACTGGGAAAGTAAGTTAGAGTATCTGAAATATCATTGTCAGAGCCAAGAACGCTGTATAATACAACTAGCATTGTATACAGTGTTCTTGGTCAGAAGTCGTAGGTACGCCCTCTGATGCAGTTATGCCCTGGGAAAGTGTGACCCAATCCACTTGTCAGAAGCACTGAAAAGCAATTGACTATATTACTGCCCGGGTTACTCGGTATTTTCATCAGGGTGGAATTCCACCACCACTACAGATATTTGCTATGAATCGACTATTGGCTCATCCAGTGCAAATGTTTCATGTCATATAGTATTTAACTAAACCCAAGTAAAGCCGATGCTAATTGCATTTATTAGTCACATATATACTTTAAATTAAACCTTTATGCAACCCACGAAGATGTTCTTGACGTACACATACTCACAAAACCATTCCCCATCCAACCTCCGATTGCTCGGGTGGCTCGGGTGGGTTCAAAACGTTACAAACAAATGAGTCGTGATGAGCGATGAGACTCAGTGGCTGGAATCGCTCTAAAGTTGTACGTGAACGTTTATTAGTGTGTATCTTTTAGACTTTCACAGTTATTACCGACTGAAATGTTGTGGGCTGCTGAGACAACATTATCCGGCATAACTTACCATTTGCCTTTGGAATGTCATGATCATGTGTGGTTTTGAGATAAAGAAAATCAGAACTTTACCTTTGTTTTGGCGTTTGCCTTTGGATTGCATCCAGTAAAATTCTTCCAAAATGAACGCAGTCATTGCCTTATGCCACTTCTGTGAACTACATGGACCTACTGTTGTGATGTCAACTCAGGTGTTTCATGAAACTGCCCATTTACCAAAAGGCATGCGAGAGAATACATCCGATGTCGAACCTGAACTGTTTTACGGAGATCCGGAATGTTTAGGCGTAGGAGAAAAGTTTCGTGAAGAGGATGAATCACGCCACTGCAGGGTGTGCGAAATAAATTTCCGCGTGACATTTATGCGAATGAACTAAATATTTCTAAGTTCCATAATCCATTTTTTCGATGTATTTCAGGCTTGTCATTCATTGGACAAATCGCAATTAGTTGGGAAGGATGAAGACGGGAAATGGATTGTTTTAGACTCTTCAGATGATGCTCAGTTAGACGACCGGCAGAGACGAAAAGGTGGGGTCTGCTATTTAACAAATGATCACGAAAGACGGATTACATACATATCTCGTCGGGCGCCATCCCATCCTCGCCTTCGAAGCTTGTTAAAACAAGCCTGTGTGCTTAGTTTAAGCTGTGAGGTGAGTTTAGTGATCGTCATCAGTTTTCACACTTTGGGCGTACAGATGGCTCATCAGTTAATTTTTTCCAGGTGAGCGAAGGTAGAGAAGGGCCAGTTTCTTTCTCGGTACCTGCTGGAGAAGGAGCGGGATGCCGTAGAAGTGGAGGATCTGTCAGTGGACAAGCATTATCTCACACATTCTTGCTGAAGGATTCCCATGCGCGAGGTTTTCATCGATGGTTTAGTATTGTTGTGGTGATGAGGGACCACATCTATCTTCTCAATTCCTGGCCATTCCTGGTTGAAAGTCTTTCAAGGCTAATTACAAGCTTACAGTCTCGTGCTGAGAAGGTGATTATAATACACTATTTGATACCTACATGCATTTACCCAGCCATTGCACTGACGTCCATTGGACATCCATTGGATGTCCCGCATGGATGTTACTGACATCCATGGACATCCATTTGACGTCCAATGGACATCCTATGCATGTCCAAATGTCCCACTTGTGGACATCCAGTGGATGTCCATTTAAGGAAGTCCTATCCCACACAGCACAAAGGGAATAATACGCACATTATGTTAAAATATTATGCACCAAATATACCATGGCAGTGGTATAATGTGTGCATAAAATTTACATGAACTGTCTATATAGATGGGCTAATGTCCGCATAGCGACCACTTTTATGTGCATAATATGCTGAATCTAGACGGTGACTGAAATTGTACGTTTCATAATACTTCAAGATTTTGTGCATATTATTTAATATTATATATCGCGTGCATAGTACTGTAATGGCATATTATTTAATCTATTGCACACTTTATTAGGTCCATTATATATCTAGTTAGACCATGGATCCATGTCAAACAATTTACAGAAAACTAAGGACATACTTCTTTGCAGAATAGGCACTGAAAAAGTTGAACTGGCACGATCTCGGATTGGATAAGGCAGATCACGTAATTTGATACGGCATGATTTGGCACACGTTAACTATACACAGACTTATACCGTGCAAAATTTGTGCACGTCTGCCGTTTCTTGATATCACATAGAGAATTCACAATTTCAATAACACATTTATACGAGTTAAGACGATTACAAACGAAAACGTCTGTTTCTTAATAAAATTAATTACATTTATTGACACTATTTCCATTTTCAATCATTGCATTCACTAGACATTGTAACACATAATATTCCAATACATAAGGCATGACCTCAAGAACAGCCAGTGCGACAATCACCAATATCAAACTACATTGCATGTGAACACCGTTTTGGCGGGACAAGTGTTTGAAGTTCGATACACTTAAGCTCACATCTACCAAATGTTTTATCTGGGTACACAAAAACCTGCTGTCTTTTAAAAAAACAACGCTCTTCTAAAAATTGAAACTATATTTTTCCAACAGTTGGTTCGTTCAAATATCACCGAAAGTCACTGCACTGTCATAACACACGCAAAACTTTTCACGTTTATCAAATAGTTGAATGATGATCTGAATTATCGCTGGATCATTCCTAATGTCCCAATTTGTTAAAGACTGTATGTGCCTGAAACATGATAAATAGAGTCAATTGGCAGCAATTAAAAAAATCAACATGGAAGGCTGATGTAAACAATGACGAATTCTCAACGCAATCACTGGTCATAACAATCATTTAGGTACTCACCGTAACTTAACTGTCCATTAGAATTAAAATTAAGCTTCTACGATCACAAATTGCCAGAACACGTAAATATTGGAGGAGCTAGTTCTTTCTCACGCTACCGGCTTATCAACATGACTGCCATTTTGATTTTCGAGATGGTCCAAGTCGACCTTGTTTGCAAGACATCGATTTGCAGTGCGCGCATATTATTCAAATTAATGCTAATAATTGACGGAATATTGTTTACTATTTATACCAATCCATTTATGCATATTTAATACGGCATAAATTTTCTGTGTGCTGTGTGGGATGGATGTCCAATTTAAGGCTTTGAAAGAATGCAGGCATATATTTCAGTTTCTTGGGATCTACAGATGCAACCCATCAGTGGCGTAGCCAGGTATTTCGTTCGGGGGGGGTCCAAAACCAGGGGGTTCCGTGGGAAATTTTTTTGAAAAACAGGGTACTAATTGCAAGTAGAGGGTTTTTAACTAATCTTAAAACTTTTCATAATCGAAAAAACTTCATTTTTCAATGTGGCTGGAGTGAAAACTAGGCAGTAGACAGTCCACAGTCGAAACTCGGCCAGCTATACAAACACCGCCATTACACTACCCGAACGGCCGAGCCCTAACGTATCGTTTGATAATTTATTATTTAAACAAAAGGACAAACCTTTTTTAACAAGGGTATGATAATTTATTATTTGTAGACTTTCCCCTGCTCCATTCTTAATTAATTTTTTCATATGTCTTAATATTTCGGGGGGGGTCCGGACCCCCCGGACCCCCCCCCTCGCTACGCCACTGCAACCCATCCCTAAGAAAAAAATACTATAGAACTATATATAGTGATTATAGGAATTCTATAATCACTATAGAAATTTCTATAATCACTATAGAAATTTCTATAATCACTATGGGGTATAGTTCTATAGTCCTATAATCACTATGGGGTATAGTTCTATAGTCCTATAATCACTATGGGGTATAGTTCTATAGTCCTATAATCACTATGGGGTATAGTTCTATAGTCCTATAATCACTATAGGGTATATTCCTATAATCACTATAGGATACAGTTCTATAGCTTATACATACATAACTTACATAGACCTCTCATATACAGACATATTCTCCTGGACCATGCTGTCTATAAGAGAGAGGTTTCAAATTAGGTATCTTAAAAGCAAAACATTCTGAAAATTTTATTTTTTATTCATCTCATATGGATTCAAATGTCACATTCATCTTATATCCATTCAAATGGATATCCATGATTGGATGATTTTCCTCAGTCCCTCGTAGACGGTATCGGACTTAGAGAAAAATCTGGTGCGCTCGCCGGAAAACAGGTTCTCAGCATTATGGAGGAAACTCTTATTTATCTCTCCTAGAGTTCAAAGAATATCAGAGACGTATATTTATAATGGTCATGCATATTTTTAACCACAAAATGGTTATTAGGGAAATGCTTTAACGGTGCAAATTATCCGTGTCAATCTAAGAGTAAAGTTAATAATCACAAACGACTTAATGCCAGCCAGCAGGTGTATATATATGGCCTCCCTGTCTCATTCTCATAATTGGAAAATGTGTCAGGCCGTATGTCAAAGGATGATAGGATACAAAGTAATTAAGTGTAGGTTGTAAGGTAGGTGTATAAGTAGTATGTGAGATAAAGATAATAATCATTCAGTAAGTGAGAATCACGATTCTTCATTTTCCTTTTTTTTCAATTGTGTTCCTTTGGGGAACAGTTGGCAAAACGGATACGAATAATGGTTGGCCAACCGCTGCACCTAGAATAGTAATAATATAGGAATCCTCATGACCAAACGTTGGCCCAGCCGTCTGTGCTACATGGGTATGTTCCAAATACCTTAGCCATAGTGATTATAGAAAACTATATATAATCACTATATATAGTCCTATAATCACTATATATAGTCCTATAATCACTATATATAGTCCTATAATCACTATGTTCCAAATAACTATAGGACTATAGCCATAGTGATTATAGAAAACTATATATAATCACTATATATAGTTCCATAGTATTTTTTTCTAAGGGATATGCAGTGCCGTTTTGCCAACTGTTCCCCAAAGGAACACAATTGAAAAAAAAGGAAAATGAAGAATCGTGATTCTCACTTACTGAATGATTATTATCTTTATCTCACATACTACTTATACCCCTACCTTACGACCTAAACTTAACTACTTTGGATCCTATCAACCTTTGACATACGGCCTGACACATTTTCCAATTATGGTAATGAGACAGGGAGGCCATATATATACTGCTGCTGGCTGGCATTAAGTCGTTTGTGATTATTAACTTTACTCTAAGATTGAGACGGATAATTTGCACCGTCAAAGCATTTCCCTAATAACCATTTTGTGGCTAAAATTAAGCATGACCATTATAAATATACGTCTCTGATATTCTTTGAACTCTAGGAGAGATAAATAAGAGTTTCCTCCATAATGCTGAGAACCTGTTTTCCGGCGAGCGCACCAGATTTTTCTCTAAGTCCGATACCGTCTACGAGGGACTGAGGAAAATCATACAATCATGGATATCCATTTGAATGGATATAAGATGAATGTGACATTTGAATCCATATGAGATGAATAAAAAATAAAATGTTCAGAATGTTTTGCTTTTAAGATACATAATTTGAAACCTCTCTCCTATAGACAGCATGGTCCAGGAGAATATGTCTGTATATGAGAGGTCTATGTAAGTTATGTATGTATAAGCTATAGAACTGTATCCTATAGTGATTATAGGAATATACCCTATAGTGATTATAGGACTATAGAACTATACCCCATAGTGATTATAGGACTATAGAACTATACCCCATAGTGATTATAGGACTATAGAACTATACCCTATAGTGATTATAGAAATTTCTATAGTGATTATAGGACTATAGAACTATACCCCATAGTGATTATAGGACTATAGAACTATACCCTATAGTGATTATAGAAATTTCTATAGTGATTATAGGACTATAGAACTATACCCCATAGTGATTATAGGACTATAGAACTATACCCTATAGTGATTATAGAAATTTCTATAGTGATTATAGAATTCCTATAATCACTATATATAGTTCTATAGTATTTTTTTCTTAGGGATAATTCACCGTACCTCAACCTAATAAAAGTGGTGAGAAATCTCTGAGGGTTTGTAGCCTAGCATGAATCCAGCTTCAATCCTAAATACTCTAACCCTGAATACTCCATACAACACCATAATGACACATGATTACATGACAATTGGACCCCATATCAAACACCGCATCCTCCAAAAGGATGCTTAGAAGGGAGGGAATTTCCTTTTTAGGAAAGCCAAAGCCTCAGTCGGTGGATGCTCCTCCTAAAATCCCCGATGGCTATGCATACCATCGAATGTATAAGGATGGGCTGCTTTTGTCAGTGATCAGGTAAAGAATGAAAAAACAGACTGCTCTTTTGCTGTTCTTGATTCTGGTCAGTTTGTTAGAATAAGATGGTATGTTCTGACAGCTGACAATGAAGAAAAACTACCATTCTATCCTGCAGGTTGTTAAGGCCTGGTTACATGATACGTTAACACGTACGGGTTCATGTACATTTGTGTGAATGGTTTCTGCTCAACTTGTGCGAATGCATGAACCAAATAGAACAGGTTCTATTTTCTGTTCACGCATTCATTAGTAATTACCTGTCTAATTTTGTTTTACCACCGTGCACTTCACCGTCGTAGGATTCCAAAACCAGAACAAAACATATAAAATAGTAATATTGCACAAATAATGCAAATAAACGCAAGTACGATTAAAACAGCACGTTTCACACTCCCAACTGTGAGCATACAAATATCAACAATAAAAATCTTATAAAAAGCTGGGGAAACAATTGAGCAACACCTTTCATTCTTATTTCTTTCTTGACGTAACAGAGTAGTTTTCGTCCCATGCATCAGGCCTGTGTGTATCGAGATTACCCTTCAATGCTCATTTACAACTAAAACTTTCATTCCTAGAACATCATTTCCTGGCCTGCATATTGATGTAACTGCATGGATGTTTTTTAGGATGTCATTTTCATGGCATTGGATGGACATCCAAAGGGTGTCCTTTTCCTGACATCCAATGGATGTCCTTTTCCTGACATCCTCAGAATGTCCTATTCCTGACATCCAAAGGATGTCCAGCATGGACCTTTTAGGGATGTCCTTTTCCTGACGTCCAATGGACATCCAATGGATGTCCGTAAGGGACTTCTGGATGTCAGGATGTTAAATGGACGTCCATTGGACGTCATGCAGTGGCTGGGTAATTGAGAACGAATAGCATTGTTTGTCTTCTACTGTCCTCATCAAATATTACCAACATGTAGGATTGACAATTATTGTAAAAATTAAACGTGAGAGCTCAAAGTTTGCAGTACACCTAATGTAAACCCAATTTTAGAGTACATCTGGTATACAGCAAGCCTTAAGGTTTGCTTTGTACCAGATTTAGACGTCTTATTGTGGTTTACTTTATGGCTACATGTGGTCTAAATAAGGGTAAAATATCTGCCATGTGTGGTCTATGGGTAAATGCAAAGTTTGCAGTATACCTATTGTAAACGATTTTTACGTCTACGTCATGCACACGTAGTAGATGGATGGCCTTCCGCCTTGCTCTTTCAAGTGTGTCCGCTCACATTCTGCATGCTGGGATGCACTTGATGTTGTCTATCAGCGAACTCTTGATGCTGCAGCCCATCTACGTTTTTCAATTGCCTTCGCTGCCATGTTTGTTTTGGCCAGTGCTGAAAACTTGTACATGAACATGGCATGCAAGTGATTGTTGAGGAGAATGATATCAGGCTTCGTTGCCATCACCAGCCTGATGGTGGGGGAGGAATAATTCCACCAGATCTTACTTCTGTCGTTCTCCACGATGGACTTGATATTTCCAGGGACATAAGGCAGCACCAGATAGAAGTGTTGATGCCATAATGGTGTCTAAGGTGGTAGTATAACATCCATGGAGTCAAAGTTGTGCTGGTTTATGCGTGTATTCTTCTCATAAAAGCTGCAGCCAGAGAGTTGATGACCTGACGTTTCCACCTGCCCTGGCATGTTCTGCATCTCATGTCCGTCACGTTTGCCCCGGAGATGTGGCAATGGTACATGATGTTGATGACCCCCATCTTGGCACGCAAGCATGAATCCCTCGCTTTTGGACTTCAGACCAGCAGAACGCAGGAAGGCAAATATAAGCTTCTTCAATAGCCCATGCATTTCCAAGTTTCGGTAGAAATTTCCATGGCTTCTCAGTGTGCTTGCAGAGCAGGGTGTTTTGTTCTGCTTTCTGTATTTCAAGCCATACATGTTCACCTTCAGCGATAAGATTGAAGTTTCGCTTGCATCTCTGCTAGATGTAAGGTCCAAGTCCAAACTGTCTGCTGCCCTTTCCACCACCTGAAATAAGGATGCCCCTTTGCCAACACTCACATGCTTTTTCACGAGGAGTATCAGGGGTTCGATGCTGTGGAACGCATGGCATGCCATATTAAGGGTTACTCTGTCAAGAGTGTCAAACTTCAAAATTTGTGTGATTTTTTCACTTGGAATATCATTGTCATCACTTTCACATGCATCCACACTTTCACAAGTAAAACCATTTTTTGAGTTTTTTTAGATTTGTTATGTACAACTTTGATATCACTGTCACTGGTTATCAGCTCCTGAGAAAAGACTATTCTTCAGTTTTATAGTACTCACCTACACTGATCAAATATTCAGCGATTCATTCTCCTCTCACACCTATTATCACTATATTAATGATTCACATCCTCCTTTATGCACCCATTAACACGTTCAACGCGGCACTATTTTTTTGCGGTTTTGCCGGTGCCTGAATTTTTTTTTTTAAGTTTCGTAATGTAATACCACTAAGAACAATAAGTCAATCAACAAAAATACCGTAAAATAAAAATTACGCGTAAAAATGGAATTTTTATTTTGGACGACGATCGTCGTCCGCCGCCATCCGATAGCAACACTCGGGTGTTGTGTGTGGTTGCATACCCTCCCCGATATTTCGTTTCGAAATTTCTTTCATTGATTCTTGTTACTTGCGACGAAATATGTACGGACTTCTTTATTAAATATTGTTACTTATATTTTTGTTTACCAAATTTTTAAAAACCATTCTAATAAATGTTTATGTAGTTCACGGCCTTCATCAATGCTTCTGAAATCCACGATCTCGCAGCTTCCAGTTTACAGACCGCCGAATCCTTCGCAATAATTCTTTACGAAATATTTCCAAATGGCAGGCTGGAGGAGGAATGAGGAGTTGATTCTGAGTAGGAATGACCGAGGAGGGTTCTAATCATGGAGAGGCGTTAGTCGTAGAGAGATGTTTTGGGCTGGGTTATACGGTAGAGGAAATAACTATTAACCAAAACGAGATGAAGTATGTGGATAGCAAGCTTCTTATACCACTTTAGAGTCTTATGCTCAATGTAGTGATATGGCATCATTTGATCAAATTGATCAATGCCACTCATTGACTCATTGTATCGAGCAATGGCCTCCGGTTTGGAAGTGACGCCAACCGCTCGCCATCGACGGACATTGACCAAGTTACCCCCGAATTCGGAGCTGATCATCACAATCCCGATTATCCTTCCACTTCATAACGCAGACTCCATCGGTGCTGAATACGTCCACTACCTCCCCCAGTTTCAGTTTTTTGCTATGAGGTGAGGTAGATTCCCCTTCCGGGTAGCTCTAAGAGTTCTGGTAAAATAGGTCCTTCGCTCAACCAAGTAGTGTGCCAAGTCAACACTTTTGTAGTAATTATCCATGAAAAGACTACAGTGTGCAGCTGTCCTTCCATTTCCATTAATTTTCATACAGCATTGTTGACATGTCCGGCCCGCCTACATCAGAATCGGAAGATCAAGTGTAAATAAGAAATCGTAATCTGGATAGTTCGGTGAGCACTCCCTTTTCCTGGTAATGCCTTCCCTTTCCATACTTTTCTTCTTCAGCCACCCCATTGAGCAAAACCATTCTGAAAGAAAAAAATGTTTAAAAATGTGAATTTTGTCTCGGCAGTACGGCATATTTATGTGCATACCAGAGCAAAAAATATTGAAACCCTAGGAAAATCCGTAAAATTACTTACCTACTTCTAGTAGAGAAAAACGTAACCCAAGACTAGACATTTCTGAGATATCTTTCTCTTGTCCTTAAATGAGAGAAAAAATATTAGAAAACAAAAATCCACAAAAAACAGCAATTTATTTGCTAAATGAATGAATGAATGTTAACATCAATTAGATTCATATCGTATACGTTGATAAATATCATGAGTCTTTCAAGGGAACTATGTGAAAAACTAGAAAAAAGCAGATATTTGATCAATTGGGAATTCATAACAAAGTATATTCTGGATATTTGCAAATAGTCCAGGATTGTTATGTTTTCAATGCAGAAGAAAATTATAAAATCGGGAATAAATATATGTGAAAGCTTCATAGAAGCTAAATTTATAAGTAACTAACGAAAAGACACGAAAAATATCAACAGTGCATTTGGAAAAATGAGGCTTGATCATGGAAAAAATAAAAAAAAGAAGATTCATATACTCGTTAACTAATTTTCATATCATTATAATAAATCCATTAGTGTTACATACATGTGAGAGGATATTTAATAAAATATAACAAAATACGAAAACATTTTGAAAAAAATCAACCAGATGTTTTAGTATTCAATGAAATTCTGGGTGCGGGGGAGGGGTGGGGGTGTGTGATTCGATCAATTGAAAAAATTACGTAAGTATAAGCGAAGTATTTGAGATCGAAACGAATATTGTTTTTCGTTAAAATAATGGGAAAAAACTCACGAAAACTGAAAATATAGAGCTAATACACGCCCAAAAAACATAACTTACCTTGTAAAAAACAAATTGTTGTAACGGCGCTTCTCGATGTGGGCAACTCCGGCTGCGGCAACTGCACACGCTCCGAGGGCTATTGAATGACTGACAACGAAAAAGGAGGAGCTACGAGATGGCGTCTTCCGTTGACGGCCTTGAGAACGGATTACGAGTTTGGACGACGATCGTCGTCCGCAGTCACCGGATAGCACCCGGCAGGCGACGATCGTCGTCCGTCAGCGTTGAACGTGTTAATCACAATAATTTAATATAGAGCTGAAGACAATAATTGGAATGGTAACTGCTGTTTTTAAGGACATTTATTTGGGTGAGGTTAGGCAACTCAATTACAATTACAGGCAGTGGCATAGTGTGTAGTGTGCTGGGGGATGGACCATAGAGTCCTGGGTTCAAATCTGGGTGAAGACTCAGACACTCCCATGTAAAATCCTAAGGGTATGATTTTCTGATTGTAAAACTTTCATGGGAAATCACAGTTCACCCAGAGAAAGGAACTGGCATCCCTTGAGTGTGTGAATTTCTCATTCCAATGGCTCAGCATGGCTCTATGCTCACTTATCAAACCAACCTCTGGGTTGAACACTGAGTGAGTGAGTGAGTGTTTTGGAGGCTTGGTCTCTATAAACCTTGATAATACATGATTCCATGTCCACCTTATAATTTTGTGCCATTTCCATTTCTCTCCTTAGCCAGTGCATCTTGTCAAGTTATGGGTAGTAGTAGTCTTTGAGATTTTTAAGTGATCCAATGGCAGAGGTTATTTCACCAAGTTATGACAAAGTTGTTCTGTGTCTATATTACATGTGTTAACACATTTGAATAGGACTATTATCTGTACATTCAGTGATATATAATTGTGTGCTTCATTTGAAAGTTAGTGAATGCTATGCAATTGCTTTGCAGGTGTATGACCAAGAGCAGGCCGAAAACCCACAGAGGGCCTTGAGGTTGAATGCTGCTGCTACAGCTCCAGCAGTGTCTGCAGCCCCTGCCCGAGTACAATCTCCAAAGAGGAATGACTATTCTGAGAAGGTGGCCAGAAATGTAGAGGATTCTGGTGTTCATTCAGGAAATGATTCTGTCCATCAATCCTCAACACTCAGTGCATCGCCAATTCAACTGCCTAGTGCTCCCGCTCAAGTTGCATCAGGTCCAGCTCGGTCCTTGTCTGAGCTCACAAATGATCCTGTAATTTTTGCTAGGTGAGTTGTAGGAAGGTGACACATATTGTATGTGTTTGTGTGTTGTTCAATTTTAATGACCAAACTTTTTGGCTATAAGTTGAGCATGGAATTTATGTGTAGTTCTACTTTTCTCAGTTTATGATCATTGCTCCAAAATCTATATAATGTACCCAGTTCTGAGATATTTTTAGTAATAGGTACATGCAAACCAACCCTATTCTACTTTGTTTATGTGATTTTAATTTTTAACTTCTTGGATCTTATAACTAGAGTTACAGTATGTTTTAAGGCTCAAAGTTAAGCTGGCAGTGTACTCTGTGGATCTGCGAGAGCCTACACCAATCTTTAATGAGATGTTCTTCTTCATATTCTCAGTTTAGCTTTGTATTCTCCCTACTTCTCATCATCTGTCATACTGTCTTTTCATCTCCTTTCCCTCTTCCATGCTTATTCAACATTCTTAGAGAAAAGTTTCAACCCTGAGTGGCCATAACCTTTAGTGAGGTGCAGAGAGATAGAGGTAGATTGTGTGATTGATGGGTCATACCCAGAGTGTGTGAGTGAGTGTGATCTACAAGGGTCAAAGTGTTCTCAAATACCTGAGTAGAGTATGTGAGTATTGTTTGCCGTTTTATTATTTTCTCAAAGTCTTTTGTGAGATTGATTGGTCCCAATCGTAGGATTGACTTTCTTGAAAACCCTGAGTGTGTGACTGAATGTGATCTACAAATATCAAGTTGGTTTCACATACCCTAGTTGAGGAGTGCTTGAGTATCGTTTGAATTTTTTGTTTTCTCTCTTTTGTGGTGCCTCTTCTCAGGTACTTATTTTCATGTTTTGAATTTGGTTATGTGTTTTAGCTCTTTTATGTTTTGGTGTTTGTTTAGTTCTTTTTATACTATGCCTACTATCACATTGTTCCCTCCCTGTGGAAAATTTCGAGTTAAAACGAGATGAATCCAGTTGGATTTTAAATCGGATCAACTTGCATTTATGAGTTATGAACTCGTAACAACTGTTTCCAACTTGCTTACCCCGTGAACTTACGCTACCCACAGCTCAATCACACCTCCAACTGAATTAAATGGATTCAACTCGTTCCTTCTCGTACTTGTTTCATCTCGTCGGCGAGGTAAGTCGTGTTAACTTGATTCAACTCGTTCCTTCTCGTACTCATTTCATCTGCTTTCATCTCGTCGGCGAGATAAGTGGTGTTAACTTGATTCAACTCGATCCTTCTCATACTCGTTTCATCTCGTCGGTGAGGAAAGTTGTGCTAACTTGATTCAACTCGTTCCTTCTCGTACTCGTTTCATCTGCTTTCATCTCATCGGCCAGGTACTCGTGTTAACTTGATTCAGCTCGTAACTACTCATACTCATTACATCTGCTTTCATCTCGTCGGCGAGGTAAGTTGTGTTAACTTGATTCAACTCGTTCCTTCTCGTACTCTTTTCATCTTCTTTCATCTCGTCAGCGAGGTAACTTGTGTTAACTTGATTCAACTAGTTACTTCTCTTACTCGTTTAATATGCTTTCATCTTTTTGGGGAGGTAACTCGTTTTAATTGGACCATAGCTTGGTCAGAATGAATTGAAAACAAAGGTAAATGTTTGGATCCTAATTTTGTGTAAATACTAGTCTAGCTTTTATCTGTAGTGACCTTGTCGCATAGATTGCTGTGATTGATTAGAATCGTGGTTCATTTGTTAGAGATGACTAACATATTTTCCTGATCTCTGTGAAATGTGGAGTTAAATAAATCACATGGTTGAGCCTACGGTTTAATACGCGGTGTAATAAGTCACGTCGGTCCAGTTAATACGATAAAAAACGAGGTTGCCTCTCTTCAAGATGCATCCGCTTAATACAATATGAAACGAGTTGCCTCTCTTCAAGATCGATCCAGTTAGTATAATATGAAACGAGTTGCTGCATTTCAAGAAGCATCCACTTAATACGACATGAAACGAGTTGCCTCTCCTCAAGATCGATCCAGTTAGTATGATATGAAACGAGTTGCGGCTCTTCAAGAATCATCCACTTAATACGATATGAAACGAGTTGCCTCTCTTCAAGTTCGATCCAGTTGGTACGATATGAAACGAGTTGCCTCTCTTCAAGATGCATCAAGTTTATACGATGCATCTTGAAGTTATCATTTTACTATGCTCCATATCTTACTCTTCACATTTTTTCTTAACACACCTACTCAGCACCCATACGAAACGGACAAGTTGAAAATAGTTAAAACGACAAGGTCCTACCTACAAACTGCAAGTTCAAACAAGGTAGAACCAATTATGACGACTTGATTTAACAAGTTAAATCCAGAGTAAATAAGCCATAACCGAGTTCAAATGAGTCGGAATGACAAGATGGAGCGAGTTGAAAACGGATAAAAACATGCGAGTTGAATTCAACTTGTTTCAACTGGAATTTTCCACAGGGCTGGTAAAGGCTATAGATTTGGCCTATATTTTGCTCTTTTCCTTGTTCTAATGGTCATAGACGTATTTATCTTTCTATTTTCCCCTTCATTCCATCCATCAAAATACCCTTGCTCCCTATTACTCATTCCTCCATTCACTTTGTCTCCTCATTTCATTTGTCTTCCTTTCCAACCGACCTTACCTTATTCATCCTTCTCCACACCCATGTCTCTGAAGGTGTTTATCTATTTTTACCGTGTATCCTTAGAGTCCTTGTTTCAGCACCATACATTTTACTATGCTCCATATCTTACTCTTCACATTTTTTCTTAACACACCTACTCAGCACCCATATTTTTAGTTCTCTTGTCTGAGTAGACAGTGTTTCTGAGGTGATTCTTCCTCTAACTTCTCAGCTGTTGTACCCTTTGTCCTCTAACTCACTACCCAAGTTGTCAAATTGTTTTACCTGCTCTAGGTAGTCTTCCTACAAGAAGTCACTACTTACTGGATACTATTTTGCTTCCACTAAGTATCTTCACTGGAAATTTAAAACTCGAATTTATTGTACAGTAAACTCTCCATTATACGAAGTCTGTGGGACTGGAAAATCGGCACTTCCTAATTTCAAACATTTTAAAAAAGTTGTGAAAAAAATTTTATCTTTGTTTTCTCTAAAATGTAAATTGGAGGGGTGGGCGGGGGCCTTCTGGAGCCCCCCTGGCACTTAGACCTCCTTAGATCCATTGTGCCGACCTACATTTAACCTGCCCGACACTTGCAGACAGGGGACAAGAGCACCACGGTAGAGGTATAGTGGGGGCTACCCATCCAACCTCCGTCCAGGCCCAACGCTGTTACCATGGCAGCTGGACCAACCGCACTTTAGTTGTCTTCTATCCCCCAATCATAGCTATAAAAAAGCCCCGAACTAAGCCTGTTTCCAGAAAAAAATCATTCATAGGTTATTACTTGTCATGTCTTCCGTCTATCGTAAGCGGAATAAATGACCTTGTAATACTGTTTCTTTTCTACTACTAAGACCTTGATGACACATGGGGCATGATTCAGCTTATTTTCCGTATCGTCTCCTCAAGGGTTATATGACGGCCAGGGAGTTTGGGTTTATGGTTATGGCGCATGGGGGTTTGTGGAGAGGAAAGATCCCAGTTGAAGGTGAATCTATATCTGTCTTGCTGAGCTTGAAGGGGGAAGTAGGAAAGGGGTGGGGGAATAGCATCACGGAACATCTGTGACGTTCCTCCTCTTCTTCTGGGCAACCCGGGGGGCACGTGCAGCAGGTGGTTATGGGTGAATCTTCGAGGCATATCGGTTGGGGGGGTGGGGGGGGTAAGCGAAGGGGATGGTCTAGAGGTGTCAGAGTGTGAGAGGAGGGGTCGAAGTCCATCCTGATAACAAAGGACACCGCATCCCTGACCCTACCCATTCCACTCAACACCCGGAGCGGTTCCAATCAGCCACCGCCACGTGCCCCCCAGGGTTGCCCAGAAGAAGGAACCTTACAGACGTTCCATGATGCCATCCACCCACCCCATCCTCTCCTTCAAGCTCTGCAAGAGAGGTAAGGATATTAGAGGCCTGCACACTGGTGCAAAATAAGGGCGAGGGTCGCCCACCTGTGTGTGAGAGATAAAGAGGGAGGCTCAACCTGAAGATATTTGACGGACTTTTCCAAAGCATCAGGAATGTGACCTAAACGGAGAACTTTCTGAGTATAGGCGGTCACCCATCGGCTGGGCGGGCGACCGCCTTGGTGCCGGGTGACTGCCCTAAGATCGTCAACTCTCTGTCTCTCCAGGGTCTTTGCCGTTTGCAATATTTTTCGCTCACTCTTTTATCACCCCTCCCCTCAGTTTGGGCAAGCAACCTGGGCACCTGCCTAGGATGTGGGCACCCGGGCATGGTCGGGCATCTACATCACATGGGCGGAAATGAACACGGGTGAGGACGTCCGGCAGGGAAGGGCGAGGGTCTCCCGGAATCGGCGCCCGTTTGCAGGCCTCTTAAAATATACACCCACAACTGGGACCTTCCTTCTCCCCAACCAGTCCCATTCCCCCCCCCCCCCCAATGCACCATAAACCCAAACTCCCCAGTCGTCATAATCCATACTCTCACCAACACAACCCGCCCAAATCACCTACCCTCACTCAACTTGTCCATGCTACAAGATTTTGGTGCGGACAGCCCCTTCACGGAGAGCTGAGCTAGGATTGCTCGCCTTAAATGACGAGGTAGGGTTCACAGAGAATTTGAACTGGCATAATTCCAGGTGCACGGCAGCGAGCATGGTATGTGCTGTCACACGTAAGCTTTAATTAAAAGAGAACCGTGGACATTATGAGAATACTGGTAACAGGTAAAACATAAAATAACCAGGATAAATAATGGCATTAACTACGATTTCCACATTACTAAAGGTCTAAATTATATGCGGAGCTACATGCGGAAAATGATGGGGAGGTACTGGCATATGTGGGAGGTGAATGCACTACTATTCACACATTTCATTTTTGATGTACCACAATCGGCAACACTGATTTGTTAGATGTCTACGCAGTCAAAAATAGTTTTGCTGAAGCAGTTTTTTACTGAGGTTCCTAAAAATAAATTCCATTTGTTCCTGGGGACCGGTCCCAAAGTTCGTAATTTCCAAAAATTCGTATTTTCAAAACTTCATATTTTCGAATATTGCCAAGTTATTACTCTAGGATTTTCGTCGGGATCAGCCATTTTACTTAGTATAATAAAAAATTCATTGTATCGTGCTTCATATAATTGAGAGTTTACTGTAGTTGTTTTGGTGCCTCCTGTAGACCTTTGCTTTCCCTTTTCTTTTTCCACTATCCATTCATTGTCCATCTTTCCCTGCTTTCCACATTATTTCGGTTAGGTGCTTGCCACATGCTGAGTTTTCTTCTGTACTTCCCATCCAATATTAGGATGTGCTAAATGTGGAAAAAATCTCATTTCAGGTTACATAATTGGTTTGTCTGGATACTGAAGGCTGGAGCAAGTCGGCTTTCAGAGAAAATTGTTGATTCCTTGCCCACCAAGTGTGTATCCTTTGACTTTGACCAACACCAAGGTATGTGTTTATGTAACTCATTCTTTATTGTTTAGTAATGATGTTTGGAGTTTTCTTTGGTTGTGTGAAAGTTAGCATGTCGTGTTGTCTGGCTTTTGTTACCCAGTTGTTACCTCTTGTTTATTATGTATTATGACCAGATGCCCAAGGATGTGGAAAGACATTTTAAATTATAGTGACCATTTATCTCAAGTTAGTAATATCTTACGAGACTTAAGATAGACCTTTACAAAGTGAGTCATAATTTTTGCTTAAGTTTGGTGGAATTAAAGTTTGATGTAGTCAAACTAAATGGGTGAAGTTGCCAATGATACCATCATTTTATATAGTAAGTACATAAAATGAAGAGACTCTTTGGAACATTGGTTGGATGAAGTGAGTGCTGAGACCAGAAATAGACCTTTATGAGGAATAGGATAGTAAATGTGTGATACAGAAAACTGTAGCTTCAGGACAGTTCTCATATGTGGCGGTAAGGGCAAATCTACAGTAAGGCAATAGCCTCCATCCTATGGTAACCGGTTTGCGTGAAATAACTTAGCTCATCATGTATGCTGGTGGGATAAACTTGTTTCTCATATTATGATGGAAAAGGTAATGGGGGTGCCGTGGTATTGTCTCTAAGTTGTTTTGGGAAGGATAAGATGTTTTCTGCTCCATTGCAAAAAGACTTCCCCCTACATTTAGTAAAGTTTTTGCTGATGGAGTTTAGCATATCCCCTCTCTTTTAATGAATGCATCTATCAGATAAATGTCCAAAGCTGTTTCAAATTTAAATGTGTAGGTATCTTCTACAGACTACATTTCTTAGGCTGTTAGCAGATGTATGAAAAAAACACAAAAAAATGTTGATAAAACTCAATCATTTTGCTATGATATATTGTAGTGGTCCACGGCCCGCCCGGATAAAACTTTGGGCCAAGAGAAACGTGTACAATAAAAAAACCCTCGCGAACCTTTCCCGCACAAGGTTCGCGGGGCCAACCTGCGTCACCTGATACAGAACACAAAAAAAATAGAGGCCTCTTTAAGAGAGGATAAGCGGGTGGGGGGTCCTTGACCTTGTGCAATTTTACATGCTCCCTGGCTTTACCGCCGGGGCAGGGCGTACTGAGGGTAGGAAAAGGATGTACTAGGGGGTGATGAGGGGCCTCGCCTCCCGACCCGTAGATAAGGATGAAACACACACTCTGTCCCATTCATTTAACCACATATTATTATTGTATAAATTGGCACGTTTTTTACAAAAGATGTTTACCCTTTTTTAAAACTAATGAAGGATGAATGGATGAAATGAATTTGTGAACATTAATGGCAAAAGAGAATGCAAAACAACAATACAAAAGGAAATAACACCGTCGTAGGCGGTGAACAAGCGGCACAAGTTAAGTTTTAACACCAATTGGCGGGAGGTAATTATGAGTCCTTCCCTATGTTCTTTAAACACTCGGCCAACATCAGCAAGATTAATGACACAGGGGCAAGGGGTATTTGTGGAAAGGCAAGTGCTGTAACTGAACACGGGGGGGAGGGGGGGTTTGTGCTGAAAATCGGTCGGGCGGTGACAATCTTACGTCGTGACTGCACGGCGACAGCCAGGTCCTGGAGATATCACGGCCTCGGCTTTTCCAACTGCAGGCTCCTCCTCATCGGAATCGGAGCGACGTCTGGCGGCACACGATGCTCTGGACTCTCCTGCTGGGCGTGCTTTTCTTAAAAAATGGGGGGTCCCTTGTCATGGACCGTGTGTGGCGATTCAGCAACCACGTTTTGCTGTCGGTGTAGCCTCTTCTCCTTCCTGGACGTCTTTCAACTAATCTCCTTCACTCCTTGGGCCTGGTGACGCGCTCGCATACCACTTTCTTAGTCAATTCCCCCTCACTGGCATTGCTGCCACCTCCCTTTATACCCCCGAATTTTGACGGGGTGGGGTTCTCGAGGTGGGGGGGGATTAGGGGGTGTGGATCTGGTCAAAGGCCCATAGCACTTCACTTTCTTATCATTCGAAGCCGTACTCATACACACACGCTCGCACACTGTCTCACCTTCCTCCAAGGGTCGAGTTTAGAGGGGGTGGGGGAAGGGTATGATTGGGTCAATGGAAGGTAGGAATATGATCAAGCAAGGGAGCATGGTGTAATGGGGCCAACCATTATATTATATAGAGTTTGTTACTGATGAGATGATAATTATCTTTTAGTTTTGTGGTGGAAATTTTCTTTGTGAGCCATAGCAGTCCATAGTTATCTTATTTTAATGTGTAATTATCCTCCATCATCTGCAATGGGTTCAATTTTTTTCTATGCTTAGACTGGGATAAAATATATGATGCAATGGACTAGTTGTAGGAGTAGATATCTATTCCTCTTTCTCCTTTCTGACGTCTTACCAAAGATGTTCAATGGGAGGAAAAAATCCCAGATTCCTTGCTAAGAAATGGCACACATTTTTATCTAGTCTAAATTCAGTGTTAATTGTCTTAAATTCTGTACTTAAATTTAAGGAAAGTGGCATGAAACTAACGTATAGATATTCTCTTTTTATTGTTTATGGTGATGCTCAGATGGCATAAATCCTAGTAAACATTTCATTTAGGTGATAGGGAAATTATAGCACTGAGAAAATCACAAGGCTTACACTTAAATTGTCAAGCCAAGGGCTTTGACTGGATTTGAGATGAGTCTTTTTGTCTGTGGTTTGAAATTTTTTTAACTTTTCTATCTAAATGTCGAGAATGAGTTTTGCTGGTAAAATTTGTACATCAACTTATATAGAGCTGGTATATTTGTAAATTATTTTGCTAATGCCCTAATATTGCACTTTTGCACATGTATTATTGTTCAATTTTTATGGACAAGTTATACTCTGAGCCTACAAATATAATAACTGTTTCTGTAGCTGATGAAATTAATGATCAGCCACAGACCCATTTAATGAAAAATATTGTGTATAACTCTTCAAAATAACTGATTTTTATTCATGTATATGCTGCATTGTGAAATTTTGTTAATTATAACCCAGACAGCACTGATTTGTTATTACAGTAGAACCTCTTTTTTACGAACCTCTAATTTATGAAATGACACCATTTTATGAACCATTCTGCCGGTCCCGATCTTTGTACATGGGAAAACCGTGTAAAATGACCTCCATTTTACGAAACCTCTATTATATTGATTTACGAAGTGAGACGCCGGTCTCTATAGATTCTATTGATAATAAAGAATTGTACTGAAACAGAAGCTCAAAGGAAACTTGGAGATAAAAATTGGTCTGTGACATTAGAAGAGCTACAGTAGAACCTCTTTTTTACGAACCTCTAATTTACGAAATGACACCAATTTACGAACCATTCCGTCGGTCCCGATCTTTGTATGTAGGGAAACCATGTAAAAAGACCTCTATTTTTCGAAACCTTGATTTTTCTGATTTACAAAGTGAGAGGCCGGTCCCTAGGAGTAAATCATGTAAAATGACCTCTATTTTACGAAACCTCGATTTTACTGTTTTACAAAGTGAGAGGCTGGTCCCTAGGAGTGATTGATCTCTGTTTTACGAAGATTTTTAAATGATTTTCTTGCACTGAACTCAGTACAATGGAATAGCGATCGCCGTATACTACACACAGGAGCAGCTGAAGCCAGATCAGTCATGTTGAGAGGGCCCTTGGCCCATGTATTTTATCTTGGAAAATGTGGAAAAATCGAATGTAAGCATAGTGCTTCTTGACGTGCTTAAACTGTAGCAAAAATCCCAGAGACTGATCATCCAAATCACAATTCAATCCTGATTATATGATCCAAGGAAAATATGTTCAAAGATGCATGGCACGATGTCTACTTCTCGTAAACAATGCCCCGGTTCATAAAATAAGCGGACTAGTGCTTGGTAATTTCTATTCCTTTTCTATCATTTTGTGTATTGCGAATACGTAACTCGTCGTCACAAAGGATCCATATTTTCTCTGGAATTGTTATACATTAGCTTTAAGATAGCCGCCGCAACCCCAACTCAGAACTTCGTTCAGCCTTTCACTTGCAAATAGCATTCCCGTAGGAAGTTCTTCGCTTAGCTGTTGTAGAACATAGTTTCATTAAATAATACTAAATTTGTAATAATAAATTTCTTATGTTCAAATCTTGATGCATTCTGAATATTTAATTTTTCAAAAGGAGTGTTTTACGCCGTTCGTTATGAATTTGCAATCGCAACTTATAGCTTTCTGTACCCGTGAGTAAATAGTTCTCGCAAATCGCCACTAGGTGTCAGCACTGTAGAAAGCATATTATAAAAGAGGTAATTTCAAATTAACTCGAGTGAAGTTCCAAAATTGACTTAAATCAGCTGTGAAATATTATTGAGTGTATTTCAACCAATATGCTTTCTTCAAAAAGGGCATTTCCTGGTCTTATCACTTTAAATATACTGGGTCAGCTGGAACATTGTTTTGTAATTTCCTAGTTTGAATGCATCCCTGGCTTTCCCATGATAAAGTGGCCTCTTTCAACACAAATTGACTGGCGTTAAATATACCCCTTTCGCTAATTAATGCAAAACTGCATGTGCTTAAAATACTCAGCGGGATGAGCTAATTTACCTATTCCCCTTATTATGAGATCTACCAACTGAACAGCTGCAAGAACTTAATTCAGTTGCAGCAGCCAAGTTCATACCATTATAAATTAAATACCAATAAATAGTCTTTGCCATCCAATGTGTATTGTGCAAACCACCTGGTGCTTGAAATTTCGCTTGGAATCACCAAGAAAGGTATAACACAACTGTATAAGCTCAAGGTAACCATCTTGAGGCTGCTTTGACTTAATTGGGTCTTATAAAATAGCAGCATAATATCCCATCATTTCTCCTCTTAACATTTTGATTTAATTGGAATTATACTGATCACCACTGACTTGAGAATATATTTCCTTGTCGATACGAGGTCAGTGTTTCTGGAGACGCTTAAATATTGCGACATCTGGACCCCCACTAACTCCAAATCCTGTGGTAAAAACAGAAGACAACACGATTTCAAGTACATGGTGCCTGCATGGAATCCACACAAGACTAGTTCCTAAACTCTCCTCGTGAATAGTACATGTTCCACTCTTCAGGCCTGTATTGACAGCTGTTGTGTCTAATACTAGAGCCTGCACATTTTGCCTGAGATTCCAATCATCCAGGGTATTAAGGCCAGCAGTAGTTTGTTCCTGGCCAGTTCCACGGACAATCTTAGGGACCCCCTGCAGCTCTTCTTTTCCCCCTCAAGAGACAAGTATTGCCACTCTTTCAACCTTTTCCGTGCCCCCTACAATATCAGTAAAGAAATAGCGTATCTTCAGGTTGGAACGTCGATATGTCAATATTGATACAGACTCACGTGCCTCATGCGGTTACACCTAATTGTGCTGTGAGACGCTGATACCTTGCCTAATATCACACCACATGCTTCAGAAACTGTGCTGACGACAAACATAGCTTCGGTATAACATAGCGGTTCGATATATTTACTCAGTCAAGTGATGCTGCGACTTCGGTTGTGAGGATCTTTTTCTTTTTTATGGATCGTCGTGGAGTAGCAGGAGTAGTGCTCGTCGAAGGTAGTTAATGACAATCAGATTCATCAGAAGCACTACCTGCGGTCTCTTCATGTACTGTTGATGTATGTACTTGAGGTGACACACTCACTGATTCTTACATTTCATTAATAGAACGTTCACGTCTAAACTCTTCTCGACTTTTTCGTACTCTCTTGCTAGATTCTTGAGCTGCTAGATTCTTGTCTACTCCTGCCATGCTGCAGCTCTTTGTATCTTGCCGTTGCATTATTGAAAACTGCTTGTCTTCGTCAATTTTTATTATTTGCAAAGCATCTTTGTGTGCTATGTCAAAAAGATCTAAGAGATCTGCTTTGAAGATTACTTCTTTCATACAACAGATTTCGAGAGGTGTCATTTTTTTTCAGATTGAGATAATCATCATACAATTTATTAAGTTTTCTTTCAATCGCATCTATTCTTTGAGTAGGAATTCTTGCCATACCCCAAATTTCCATTGCATCCTCAACAGTGGCTCATATTCCTTTTTTTAAGCAGAAATTTTGGTTAATGTGGTGGAAAACAAGTCATCGTTACATGTCTCGTTTTGATGGAAATCTAGATATGGGCAGCGACTCAGTAGGCTTTCCAATAAGCCACACTTCAGTGGAAGATCTAGTAGTTAAGGTAGTCATGGCTATGTATCTGCCTGCAACCAGGAGATTGGTTTAAGATCTACCGTATTATCCTTAGCAAACATGCACTCCAAAAGGTAGGTAGGTCTGGTAGGTACTCGATATGTCAATTTAAATATTTAATACTCTACCTTTATATTGTGTGATTCATTCTAAAATGTAGGTATTATTAATTATATATACCTTGTGTTGTGTATGTGCAATGCATTTCAGATTAGTTAGAACACATTTTTAGGTTATGTTTCCAAGCTGAAAATAAGTAACAACATTCAACATGCTAAACAAAATTAACCTAAATATAATATTATTCAGTTGTGAACTATCTAGATGTACTTTAATATTTACTTACCAAGTGTAACAAATTGAAATGCAATTAATAACGATTCAATATTCAGAAGAGAAATAACAACACACAGCTTTTGCTGAAATCAACATAGCACAGTTACTGCTGAGTCATTCCATTTTAAATCGACAAATTTTTCAGAAACACCGAGCCTCACCATCTCAGATTTCAACAAAAATTGGTGCATAGATACTGTCAACCTTCCTGAGCCATAAGCCGTTCCCTGTTTCCGCAGGAAAAATTTCGCCCCTGGATTATAGGCAGTCGTGCATAGCGTGACCGCCTGAAAAACGTCTTTTTACGCTGTTTTTCTACATGTTACAGCAGACTGGTTTTACGTGATGCACACATTCAAAAGGTGTCTATAGAAAGCTTATGAAGTGTTCTCGATAATAAAGTTCTTTTAAATGGCCTTTTCGCAAGAAGAAGTGCATTTAAGTCGCTGTAAATGTAACTGCCAAAACTCAATTTTTTCACAAGTTTAGTCTAAAATTACACAAAGAAATAATGAAAAAAACGGGCCTGTTTCTCTCACATAAACACTTATACGTGTCTACTGTGTGAATATATTAACAAGTTTAAAATATGAGCATTGATCACTCAGAAAAAATCATTTGAATTTGAGACATTTCGAAAAAAATGTTTTTTTGAGGCCAAAAAAGTCCATGTGGGACAGGGAGTAAAAATTATAAAAGCATTGCATTAAAAAGTACTAATGTTGTTGTTTTAGGGACTGAAAGAATTTTTCTGTGTTTTTTAGCGGTTACGGAGATATGGTTGGTGAAAAACAGCGCTCAATTTCCACTGGCAGTGGGCTTAAAGACACATGCATTCCAACAATACTATTTTAACCTTCATTTTACGATGTGGAACAGGGAGTAAAAATCATATAAGCATTGCATTAAAAAGTACTAATGTTGTTCTTTAAGGTACTGAAAGAATTTTTCTGTGTTTTTTAGCGGTTACGGAGATATGGTTGGTGAAAAACAGCGCTCAATTTCCACTGGCAGTGGGCTTAAAGACACACGCATAAATGGCACACTTTTAGAAGCAATTGCTAAAAAAATGCTTATTTCTTCAAAACGTTCAAATCATAGGGACCCCTAAACATCATCCTATTGATCCCAATTTCGGCATGGTATTTCAGTTTACCTAGTGGAACAAGGGCAGCAATGTGGAGATGAACATTTTTAACTTTTATTTTTTTTCTTGCGATTTTGGACCACCTTAATGCACATTATGCATGAAATGTGAATTGCTTGGAGGATAATATATTTTTCAATGCTAAAATACTAATGACATCTTTGAACTGGCTAAGTAATATATAAATTATGGCATCAATAGGACTAAAAATACATTCGGCTTTGTTGCCACAAGTCCAGTGACCAACTACAAGACAAAAAAACCTAAATTAGTCAACGAAAGAAAAAGACTGGCAATTTTCCACAAAATTAGGATTTTACTTGACCGGTTTCGGTGTACAACACCATCTTCAGGTGAAAATTATATCTCAGACATCTGTATATATACAATTTGAGTGAGGGGAGGGAAAGGTTGAGTGAGAGTGGGGGGTGGAGGGGGGAGGGTATGGAGGGGTTGGAGAGAACTAGGATTGGGAATTGAAAGGAGGGTGAAAGGTGGTGGGTATTAATGGGTAAAATCAAGCATGATGGCGATCTGGGGATGCCCCAGACCGTTAAGGGTCTACGGAAAGTCCGTGTGGAGAGTCCAAGTGAAGTCCACTGTGGAAGGGGTGAAGCGGTCTGGGCGTAGGCATCCCCCGGAGCGTCGGTTCCTTCGGGTTAAGGAGGATTAGCTCCTTGGGGTTAGACTCATGGGAAGGTGATGGAGCGGAGAGGCGAGGGGGACGAAAGAAATTGAACGTCATTGAGAAGATTCTGCTTCCAGTTCCTACGTTGAATAATTTCCAATTGCTCCATGGCATCCAATTTCTTTCCTTTTTCCAAAGTGTGGAGCACGTTGAATTTAAAGTCACTAGAGTGTTTCGCGACCATGAGGTGCTTTGCAAAAAACGAGGTTTCGTTACCAGAGACAGCACTTTTTGTAATCACTGATACGGGTGGAGAAATTTCTCCCTGTCTGGCCGATGTAGTTGGCTCCACAATCACACTTGATTTCATAAACACCACACTTTTTGGACTCTTCTATGGGATCTTTGTTAACACAGAGGGCTTTTTGTAGGTGTAGAATGACACTTTGAACTTGTCTTTAGGGAAATTGTTAGCTATTTTGTGAGAAATTTGGTTGTGGAAGGGAATTTTGCACCATTTTCTCTCTGGAGCACTAGGGCCTGGTAAGAGGGTTTGGGACAAAGAGTCCCAAACCTGTCCATTATGGCAAGGTTTGACTGTATACGAGAGCATAAAGATTGCAGACACATGCTTTCTTCTATGAATTTCATAAAAATTAACTGAATTTCATAATAATTGGGTATTTAGAGCGCTTGCATTAAAGTTTTAATTAACATCAGCATTGAAAGTTATTAATGTGTGTTGGCCTTCTTGCAGATAGAGGATCCCTTTAGTAAGAATAATGAGTTTAAACCCTAGTAGATCACCCAGTGTTTTATTGCATGGTTTACCATTTACACAGAGACTGAAGAGGGCTTCACTTTGATCTCAAGCAGAGAGGACACTTTCAATTCAATTTTGGAGTCACTAGAAGGCAATGTAGAGTATGGTATGTACCTATTTTTAATTACGAATTTTCACTGTTTTTTTTACGAATACAAATTCTAACTAGTATTTAAGAATCTAAGAATGCAGAACTTATGGCTATGAAGCTGCAGTTGTAGAGCTCTAATTATCCGGAATTAAGGCTGCTGTCAACATGTTATCAATTTATGCACTGAAAATTTGAATAATGAGTATAATTTTCCTATTTGAATATACATATTTGTTTGTTGACAGCATAAAGTATTTCCATTCTACTTTTTTGGTTCTATATTGACTTGAATTTGACCTCAGTTACATTTGCAATGAGAAATCAATCATTGGGATCAAATATGTGGGGAGAAAATAACAGGCATTGACACACATCTTGTGTTTAGGAGTACGTGATGGGACTGTTAAGGCCAAGGAAGCTAGTGAAAGAAGTAGCAGACTTCTCAGCTGTAACAGTCTATCTAGTTCAACTACGCTGCAAGACACCAGTGATACTTCTCGTCCTATGAGTGTGTACTCAGATCTGTCTTTCAGGAACATCTGGGACTCTGATGTAAGGTTTTCTCTTGTCCATAATAGTCTAACTAATAGCCCCCATGGGTAAATGTCCACTAAAAGTTTTAGTGGAGATCCACTAAATATTGTGGATATCCACGAATTATAAAGTATATCACATAAAATATAGTGAATGTCCAATAAGAATAGTGGATGTCCACATTTTTAGTGGATGCTTAGGCGTTTCCACAAACACAAGTGGTGGATGTTCAGTAGGCTTTAGTGGTTCCACTAACACAATGCATATATGTCCACATCTTGATCGGATCCTTAGACACATCACCAAATTTTAGCATTGGATGCCCGCATATTATTGGATATGATGTTTCTTGAATAACATTAGTGACCAATTCCATTTTTGTCCTACTATAATGATAACGTTGACCCTTCTACCTCTTCTTTTCCTTCCCATATTTTATTTCATCTTTCTTTTACTCCCATCCCCCACTCTTAAGAGAGTATCCAACTGCACCTAATGGATTAAAGATAACTTTTGCAACCACCCTATGAATTTTAGTCCCACAAATACTATCATCATTAACTTTTTCATGCATGTAAACTTTTCCCATAAGAATAGAAATTTGAATTTGCTTTAATTGTGACTGCATCATATGCTGTATAAAGTGTATGGGTTGATTGGCTCCCAATCAAGCCCATTTTTCCCCTCATCTTCAGGTGCTATTTGATTATTGTCCTCTATCAGTATTGCTACAACACTCAGTGGCAATGATGATGCGTCTATGTATAATATCCGTGGATATTATTTGTAGAGAAAAAGTTGATAGATTGTTTGTAGCCTGATTTGCTGTGAAACCACAGGATTGAGTTATTTTTCCATATAAAATCGTTTTTCCCTCATATTTCTCTGGTTGTGTGGGTTATGGGCGTAGTTAATCAAACGCGTGTTGGTTCACGGTAATCTAGCAGCCACGTGACCTACGATCGTTACTACAACAGCTAATAGCAGATGTTGCATACATAAACCATTTAACCAGCAATATTAATAATGGATATTTGTTTCTGTTAATCTTTCAGGGTGTCTACCAGTCGGGAAAAGTCAGGAATCCGGGAAAAAGTCGGGAATTTATTAACGTCGGGAAAAAATCTGGAAAAGGTCGGGAATTCGCTGAAAAATAATAAAAAATCGGGAAAAATGGTTGCTTGCAAATCGTCAGGAGAAAAATTGGAACGGCAGACATAGCATTACGAAATGAGATATTGTTTCCCTTTTTCTTTATTTTTCATTATCAAAGAGGTGTTATTTTAAACCTCTCTGGTCAGTATTTGTGAGTTCGTGACTTTCGTCGTTCGATTGAACTAGACATGGGCACAGTTTCCTGCATGCCGCCATGTGATAAATTGGCTTGGTCGGTTGCAGGTTGAAGATCGTATACTTCCCTCCTGCCCATGAATGCAATTATGAAAGAATAATCTTGACCGTGGTTATTACAACGCTCCCAAAGATTCAGGCAATCCATAGATCGTACCCTAGTATGATTGTGACATTTTGCATTTTGCCATGCCTCTGAGGGTGTAACTCAATTAAATTCCACTAGAAATATTATATTTAAACCATCGCGTCCTAAGTTTCTATGCTGTGCATCATCATAATTGGGTGGGATTAATTAACTCTACTGTGGAATTGGAATGTTTTCTTTCTCTCATCCATTCAGTAAAGCTTACTGTTTGCCATTTTGTTATTAGCATTTCCCATTGAATTTTGTTGCTTTTATATGCAAGCATAACGTCTTCGTGAAAGAACAGAGATCAGCCCTTGGAAAGTAAAAACATTATATTACGTTTTGGTGTTTTCCTGGCGGATTAGTTGAGTGAAAGTTTCTCGGGTCTTCCACTGGGTCAAAGGCTCCATCTCTGCCGACTTTTCCGAAAACGACTCGTTTTCCATCTTCAGGGCTCTGAAGATGTCCCTGGTTCACAGCCGTATCGTATACTTCAGGGCTGTGAAGATGTCCCTGGGTCACAGCCCTGAAGATGGAAACGAGCTGTTTTCCGAAACGTAGGCAGAGATGGAGCCTTTGTCCCGGTGGAAGACCCGAGAAACTTTCACTCATTATATTACGTTGTCGCCGATGATGCCATACGTGCCGCCAATGAATATGTCGTTGGTTCGTGGATGATATACCTACTGGAGAACTCGCCATTTGCCAGCTAGTGATGTGGAATGTCTTTGTTATTCATCTGATGGCGAGCTCACTAGCTCGAAAGCAGCCGGAAAGTCTAGTTCATCTGTCGGCATGTGCGAGTTTACAACAAAATCGTTCATTTTTACTGGAGAACTCAGCATTCGCCAGCTGGAGTTGAGTTGGTACATCAGTCTTCGAGTTGGTGTGGGCTCAAGAGGTTTGGTTGGACTGGCGACGGACATCATTTCATTCAAAGGCTCCTTTCACACGGGACGGCGCGAACCCGACCGCCGTGTACGGTGCACAGTGGTGCAGGATCCCTAATACTTGGTATTTATGAGTCTAGAAAAACTTTCTATATATGGTTTTTGTGCATATACTTCGGATGCACTGATTGATGAATTCAAAACCATCTTAAGTAAGGACATATCGCTGTTGATACTCCTCTAGTAGATAAGATAAAATGTTGCACTGGTAACAAGTGCATCATTTGAAAAGGAGCAGGCACAGCTTCACCTTCAATTCTCTCTAATATAATGTGTATTGCCCCGATTCTTGTTCTGAAAAATGGGTTTTGTAACTGAAGGTGAGTGCTATTTAAATGTTTATTAATATATTGCAAATATAATTCGCAAAATTATTTTTTTACATGATTTATTGTTCAAAAATAAAGAAAATTTATTTGAAAATTCACTTTTATATTTTTGCCCAATAATTCAGTTGTATTAATATTAACATCGAATTTGGGTTCAGAGATCGCGAAAACCTTGGTGCTATAATTTTTAATGAAACGAGAATTTTGAGTTTTTGTAAATCCAAGTAATAAAAATATTGCAAATACTTTTGTGAAAAAAGTAATTAGCGAAAATTTGAACATCAAATTAGCATTCAGCTTCCAAAGATTTGAATCTAAATTCATATTCAGCGACCTCGAAAACCTATATAGACCAAATTTCATATAAATTGAACATTTTTTAATCCAAAATACCAATTATTAGGGATCCTGCACCGCTGTGCGGCATGCCGCCATGCATTCCTGAAAAACAGCCGTGAATGTCACGATACAGTCCATTTCAAGTATACAGCATTTTAATTTCTAGAGTTTAATCATGAATGAAGTAGAAGGTGCTGTGCTTGTACTTTTAACGTTGTGGATCAATTAAGATGGCCAATTCCAAGTGAAAAATTGGACAGGACTGGGTTGGAACTATTGACCGTCACGATGACACATTAAGAAGTTAGCCTTTTTGATCTGGAATTTTAAAATTTTTGTCTTGAAAAGTCTTGAAAAAGTCTTTAATTTCTTTTTCATATATTAGTAGACACCATGTCTTTGTTGCATCAGAGGAAATTCACATAGAGCCATGGTGAGGTGTGTGTGTGTGTAACGTTTCATGGAGATAGTGGAAAGCTGATAATGCCGTTACATTTCATAAAAGACTTCATTAGCAAAGAATTGAGTTCAAAAACACTCAACCAAGTTTTCAGAAGTAGCGTAGAGGAGGATTTCCTGAGGAAAATTCGTCAATGAAGGATGAAAAGACTGGAGTACAACGAATTTTGCACTTCACCCAGTGCAAACGTTCCTGATGATGTTGCTATCTTATTTTTCCTCTTAAATATGTGGATATTCTAAAAATTTGAGGGGATGTCAAAGTCACCACTAATTGTGGATCCACTAATAGTGGATTTTTACCCATGGTTTATACCATATGTTATATTTGCTGAAATCTGAAATGTAGCTTTCGGTTCAGTTTGACCAAACACCTGATGAGGTTTTCATTTGCTTAAATTGGATTTGCTAAGGTTCTTAAAAAATTCTTAAAACTTGTTGAGTATTTATAAATTTATTTCCCATTAGTATTGACCTGTCATGGTGTTAAAGAACACATACTCTAAAGATAAAAACCATTATGTTCTGTGTTTCCAGGCAACTTTAAAACGTTCATGATTACTCAGCTTGCATTTCTTCTTGTATTTCTTTATAGGATGATGAGGAAGCTGATGAGACTTTTCTGTTAACATCACTAAGTGGGAGTGATGATGGTGATTGTTTACCTAAGTCTCCCCCTTTGGCCCTTTGTCAGCTTCGCAGTGCCCTCGGAGGTACACTTTTTCTATCCCTTCTTCATGTTTTCTTGACTGGATCACAAGTTGTTCTCAGAGGAGCTCCCATGAAACTTCTACTTTGTATCGCCAAAGCATTAAAGGTATGTTCGAGAACCATCATTTTGTATGAGATATAAAGCACATCTATCATCAGTTAAATATGGCACATTATATATTGGTGTTTAAGTCATAAATGTATATTATGGTCATTTTTCAACTGCCCAGCTATAGGTGGAATGTATTTGCATCACCTTTTATATTCATTCTCTTTAGGATAATGGGCAACCTGGAATCACTGTTATTTAACCCGGTAACGCCTGGAAAAAAATCTTTCTCAGAATTCAGTGATAAACTAATATTTCAATTTACCGTATTTACTCGTGTAAGCCTCGCACCTTTTTTCCCAAAACGCCGGTGAAAAAATGGGGGTGCACGGTGTACACTAATCCTCCAGATTTTCGTTTAAGCCGCGCACCATTTTTCCACAAATTCCTGTTGTTTTTTTCTTCTAAGTTTCGCATTCTGAGAACATATCGACGTAATTGGAAAGTATGGTCTACTAGTAAATCGTACATTGTAAAGTATTCTGAAATTTCGAAGTAATTAGCAATAAAAATCCGCATTTAACTAAGTCTGAGCGTACAACGGTACTTAAAGAAACGCTAGATCAGAAACACTACTTGACAAAGCAATTGATTTATTGTGTATAGATCGTACGTAGGACAACACATGGTAGCACTGATATGTATTTAAATCTACTGTATCCTGTAAGCTGCCACAAGGGGGGTGGTGTCTTTACGTCTTTTCAAAATCGTAGTTGGTTTCGGTATCGTGTATCTACAGCAACATTTTCACGTAATAGATACCTCCTTTTGCATACACATTAAAAAGCTACATTGCAAAGACACGACAAAGAATTTGTTACATAGTTGCAATAGGCGTATGCTCAGAGATTATACCTTCTTACTATACCCATGCTATCCGCTCCGAGCGTGAGAGTTCATGGTGAGAGTAGTAAACAAGTTTGAATCGATGATTTAGCATTTTAAAATAATTTGCTATTATTAGCCTAAATTGAATTCTGATGTGAAATTGTGATCATTTCCTGTGAGTACAATACTACATATTATAAGCGATGCCGAAAAATTAGGAAATCGAGTAGCAGGAAGGAAATATGGTGCATCTGAATCTAGCAGTGATGAAAACTAAAAATGAAAACTGTTATCATATGAATATTCATTAGTGATTTATGATTCTATTTCCGGGAATATTTTGTTGACATGTTACAAATCTCTTCCCTTAATTTTCAGTGCTTGGAATTACTTTTACAGTGCCCATACTTAACTCTTCTTACTGTTAAAGTTCTCTGCTAAAATCTGAACAACAAAATTATTGGGAAAAATATCATGGGGGAGGGGGGAGGGGGGGGGGGGGGGGCTGAAGCACCAGAAGCACCACCACTCCTGGCTATGTGCCTGGCTGTGGATAATGATAAAAATTACAAATTTCCTGTCAGGGAAAAGATGATTCCAGGCCAAATATCTCGGAGATCATGCGGTGCTACAGTTTATTTCCCCCTTTATAGGAAAGAGAAGGAATGTAACTTGTGATAGTTTCCGTACTTCTATTTACCTCACAGAGACTGAGGAGTAAGTGCACTAGTTTAGTTGGAAATATCGACGTATCAAGAAGGGAGGTCCCTATTGAAACCAAAAACTGTCGCTTGCAGCTACACGAAACAAGAGTTCTGAAAAAGGATAACATACTCACTGAATTTCAAGGCAAGAGAACTAAAAATGTTCTTATACCAAGTATTATCCACCCAAATGTGACTGGTAATTTAGGCACTAAACGTAAACCAGAGACTGCATTATTTTATAATGAAAAGAAATACTACGTAGATAAAGTAGGCCAAATGGCAAGGCTGTATTCAATGAAGCCTGCAGCTCGACGTTGGCCTCTTCACACTGTTAGAAACATTCGTGATTCCACTGGGATAAATGCTTGGGTTCTCTTTAGAGAGGTAAATAATTTTAAGATATCTCGCCGAAAGTTTCTTCTTACTCTTGTAGAGAGCTTACAGCTACTAACGCAGTAGTACGAAGGGTGCTATCATGTATTGCAGACAAAGAAGAAGAAAATCAATGTGAAGCAAGCGATAAGCGCAAAAAGCGTCAAGTACACGTCAAATGTAAAGACGGTGCTAAGGGATTACTGATTTGTAAAATTTGTAGGAAACATGTCGGCAATAAACGTATTTTTTTTTAGAACGAAAGGTGGTTACATTGTGAATTGTCAAAGTTCTTCCAAGGATGCATATCAGCCGAATTTGGTTCAATGACGTTTTGTTTTCACTACATATAATCATGGCTTGTGACAATATAAAATGTAAAAAAACCATCAGTTGTTTTCAATGCCATTTGAAATAACACTAAGTTAACTGTTAGAATGGATGTTCTTTTAGGCACTTAGTGGCTAAAAAATGACAATAGCCTTGATAAAGAACTGATGCGAACATCCGAAGGAGGCTTTATTGATATAATGTTTCCCACATGAATAGTCTAAAAAGGACAGTAGGAAAGATTATAATTATACCTTTGATAGGAGTATAAAGTCCACAGACAATTACATGAAATGAATTACGCAGTAGGCAATGAACGGAGGGGTCTAATTTGACCCCTCTGACCACCAAGGTTGAGCGAAAGTTCCGTCCTCCTAGTGTTAACGAATTCACCGTTTAAGTTGCCTTTTCCACCCATCAGCGATGAAGGTAACGTCATTATGTTTTAACTACCACAGGGAAAGGAGGTAAATCATTTTTGGCATGGTGCATCATTAACGATTAGTTAAAAATACTCGGGAGTTACGATGAACAAAAATGTTAATGTAGCATTTTTTTAGAGAATTTCAAATTGAAAACTATGGTATCTCGCTGGAATTGTTCACCAAAATTATATTTCTTTCTGGCATGCTGATATTTTTCATGGTCTTCACCTGCTTTAGGCATGGTGGAGTAATTGTTTCTGGATAGTGTGATGTCCATTACCTATTTTCTCTGCGTAAGCACTTTTATTGTTTGATAGCCGTTCCTCCTATCTCGCTTCGCATGCATCCCCAGATTTCTTTGTTTGCCCCGAATTGCTGACGAGTTATGGTTCTCACAATCAGCTTTGTTTAGCTTTTCCCATCTACTCTTGTTTCATCTTCCACCTACGATGGACTACGACCAATTTACAGATCGGCCACTTTCAATGGCGCGCGCATTTTTGATTGACCACTAGACGTAATTTGATACAAATTATTTGTTATCTGCTTATGTATCACCCAAAACATGTCTCATCCATACAGTTGTGGCAACAGCACAAAACGTTAACCATTGCAGAAAAAGTGCAAGTTGTGAAAAAGCTTGACGCCATTAGTAAAGCGGTTGGCTGAAACATACTACATGGGATCTTCAACAATATAGCACATTAAGAAGTTGAAAGAGAAAAATCATTCAAATTTTACTGTTAAAGTGACACGAAGAAGTAGATAACAGAGAGAAAAACTATGAAAGAAGATTTTAGTGCTGATTTAGATAGCCTGGTTTCGATTGGGTCGAAGTGAAACAAGCGTGGTTTAAATTGTAGCCTACTTTAAGGTTGATATAGACAAAATAAGTGGGGATTAAAAAAATTTCATGGTTCTGAGGATAAAAATATGATGGTGGAGTTTGCAAACATCATCCATAACCCTGAATTAAAGGAAATGGAATTGGTAAATTTAGACGAAAGGATAGTTAGCGGCCATGATATTCTCACCACACAACATATCTTAGATGATGAAATCATTGAAATGGTAATTCATAACAATAAATTCGAGTGGGGATAAAGATGATCAGCCTGAAATTGTTGAAGGAAGACTACTATTGATGATGGTCTTTAAAGAATAATACAGTCCGGTCGCCCGTGGCGACGTAGTGATGGGCGGCCGTACACACGACACCCACGCGTTGACATTGCGCTGAATTAGCTGATAACAAATTGAGCACGGTAGGAAATTATATCACGCAAAGCACAGCATAAGAAATATCAAATTTTATACCCTTTTCCAATAACAATATGAAACTTTTACATGTGCAGCAAAATGCACAATGCGTAGATTCCGTTATTTTCACTCACTGTGCAACTTCGATAATTTTAAATAATAACTTTGTGTATTAAGAAACCATTTATTTCTGATTATTCTCAGCAACTCTTTTTAAAATAATGTTCAGTAAGTGGCAAACGAATATATTTTGTTATAAATAACTGAATCCTTTCAATGAAATCAGACGTCAAAAATAGACCAGTTGCCATGCATGACCCATAGTCCGGCAAAATCCCTAATCCGGCATCACTTCGATCCCGAATGTGCCGGATTAAAGATGCTCAACTGTACATTATTCATGATGGTAAGATATGTGGGAGTTAGCATTCACGGAATAATTTGGAAATATTTGGTAAAGAATCATTGTGAAGGATTTGCTGGCCTATAGACTGGAAGCTGTGAGGAAGTGGATTTCAGAAGGAATTGATGAAGGGCAGAACTACATGAAAATAGAATGATTTTTTGAAAATTTTGTAACCAACAGTATATTCAGCATTATGTAATAAGGAAGCCCGCATGTATTTTGTCACAAGTTACAAGAATCAATGGAAGAAACTTTGAATTGGACTATTGGGAAGGGTATGCAACCACACACAACACCCGAGTGTTACAAACAGGTGGTGGCGGACGACGATCGTCGTCCAAAATAAAAATTTTTCACGAGTAATTTTTATTTTACGGTATTTTGGTTGTTTGACTTATTGTTCTTAGTGGTAATGCATTAAGAAACTTACAACAAAATTTCAGTCATCAGCAAAGCCATAAAAAATAGTGCCATGTTGAACATGTTAACTAAAGAGGTAATGGTAAAGGAAGGTGATATTGATGCTAATATGGTGCTTGTATTTTTGTATGCTGATATCATAACAAAAGAAACCAAATCACATCTTGTGATATGGCACTATAAAAAACAGCCTCTTGCATGTGCCTACAAGTGCAAATACAAAAGGCCCTCTGATGCCTTTTCTACATAGTTGCAGCCGTTGGTGTTGAAACTGTGTGACAAGATAGGGGGTGGGGGGTGCGGTTTGTGAGAAAATAAGAAAAAACTGATGAGTATATTAAGAATGAAGTAGTGCTGGAAAACTTTCTAAAGCATCATAATAAAAGAAAGTGACTAACTCAGAGAGTAATATGTAGCATTGTTTGAAACAATTACTGGGTGTATGTACAAAAGCTAGTATATATTTAATATGACAACATATCCTTTTATTATGTGTTTTTACCACAAAAAAGCATTTCAGATACATTAATATCATTTTTCATCATGTTTCATTTTCATGAATTATGCGTGGTAATTATACTGAATTATAAGGATAGTGTGGTAATCTGCATGGGAAAGAACTGGTCAATGGACCAGAGGTCTTGACTCAAATCTGTGGAAGCCTATGGACAAATTTTCTACATTCTCACTATCCTTCCCCAACCCAACTCCCTATACTTTGCCCATTCTTTTTTGTACATTGGTACCACGAATTTTGTTTTATTTGGTACTTTTCTCTGTATTAAAAATTTTCAGTTGCACTCCCTGAAATAATTTAACCCATGTTTTTTAATTCCAGTTTATAATACCGAAGAAATGTTACCAGCCTATATTCAACTCTGAAGAGTACATGCCCCCATCGAAGTCCAACCTATTGGTGCTTGGCCCTCATGTTGCTGTGCCATCCCTATCTGCTACCTCTGGCATATATCCAGACCTCAGAGACATGCTGCCATCATCTATTACTCCTCAGAATCCTCCCAGCTCAGCTCCAAGTGTTTTTCGGATAGATGTGCTCCCTTCAGATGCAGGGCAAGATGTTGGAGACAATGCAGCTGGTTATTGGGGCAAATATCGTCTTGTTGCCAAGAGAGGGAATATTTCCACTCCATCAAAATGTAATTTATTTTGAATTTCTGCAGAAGTGTTATGGTTGGGGAATTTTGGATGCACAGTGGAATTTTGCTATTATGAGTGTGGCTCTTAGTGAGACGTGGTCATAGTGAGTGATTTTTTTCGTTGTTTGTCCTTGATGAAAGGCACACACCGTTTCGTCAGTTATAAAGAGGGGTTATTTCTGTCTCATGACCATAAATAGTCTATTTTGTAATGATGGTCATCCTGGTAGCATAAATCCTCATGGAAAATATGAGTCATCCGGAGAGAGAGGGCTTCCCATGGCTGCTCCATCCGTTTGTTCGTAGAATTGGCCCTCCCAGAGGAAGTAATTGCTCCTCGGGCTGAAGTTGACCATCAGAAATTTTGCAAAGATGCTTGAATCCCTAATCTTGGACTCATTGGAGAAAAGGAATAAGTTAGTTGTGTTTAATTTTATGAACCCTGTTGGCAGGAATACACATTTAAACATATATTCCTGAATTATAACATCATAAATCATGCAGGTGTGATTTGATATTACGAAGTGTCGATTTTTCCGTTCCCATTGACTTCGTAATTTTGAGTTTATACTGTACAATAGATTTGCTTGACCCTGGTTACAGTGCTTGAGCATCACCATCAGGTGAGGTAAAAGGAAAAAGCATAGGAATGTTGAAGTTAAGTCACTGGACTTAAAGGAATGTCTGTCCCTCTCACTTTCATAGCAATGTTTCTTATCAATTTTAACCCCTCGATTTTCATGAATGGGTAATGAACCTGTCATATCATCAATTATAGATGAGATAAATCTCCTAAAGAAAGGATGAAAATACACCCATTCCCTTCTCCCCTCCTGACCTGGAGCTGACTGCAGTTTACTGTAATGTGATGCTTAAACCATGTCAAACATGGTGATGCAAAGAGGGTGGTTGTTTAGCAGAACTACATTACTACAACAAGAAAATGTGCTGTGTTGATGAATGGGATCAAATGGGGACATAGCTATGATGGCTAATGTTGTGGCTGGCTGATGAGCTAGCCAGCGGCGCAACAACACCCTGAAACGTGGGTGGGGCAAACAAGAAATGAAAGATCATGTTAGGAACTTGAGATGCCAGGCCATTTTAGTCCATCACATTGCGATGAAAACAGTTGTCATTTTGCATCGTGAAAAAGATGGGGGCAAGGAAGAGGGCACATGCTCTCGACGATTCCAAACGATCATAATATTTGACTCAAATTAATCAAGGTCCATATCTTTAAATCCGAACACGATATTGCCGGAAATTACAGAGTGGGAAGAGAGAATGCTGCTTACTAGACGACTCCAAGGGATCAGCATCTTTCACACAAAGTAATATAGGCACAGCACATTACTTTTTCTTAAGTTAAACATGATATCTCCAGCAATTAAGGCATTGTAGCTTCATGTTTACAAAAGGAATATGAGGAATTATACATCAATTGAATCTACTTCTACGACTTGTGGGCAGTGTGGTGTAAACTACCTGTCTCAGAGTCTGACTGTCTGTAATTACAAGGAGTGCTAGGCATTACTTAAATGTAGATTGCGAAGCTTTGTTCTTGACTACTTCTCAAAAATGCTGATATTTTGTGAGTAAGATTCCTACTGAGATTGCACATCTTCCTCTATAAATTTACACAACACAACATTACGCCTTAAAACCCAAGAAATCAACCTCCAGTGTGGTGATAGTTTAAAACTCTGGTGATAGATTAACTAAAATATCTTTGCTTCAGGCCGCAAGTGAAGTTGAAACATTAAAACTTAGAGAAAATCTCTATCTATCGATGTGAATATAAAATTCTTAATGTGGACAATAATCCTAAAATTAAAAAAAAAACGAAATAGCAAAGAAATACGATATCCCATCTTCTGCACTCACTGCTGGCTTAGCTTAAAGAGGTGTCACTGAAAATCTTGTGTTAGGGGAAACGTGAATGGAAGGAAACAAAAAAAGTGAAGGATGAGGAATTAGAGGACGTGCTCGCGAAATGGTTTTATCTAGCTATACCAACGAGATACATCTCAACGGTCATCACCTTAAAGAATAAGAAAATAAAACAGCTAATCGTTTGAATCTCTGAGGTGAATCCAAAGCTGTTGATCAAATATCCATTGATATGATTGATATAAAATATCAAGGATGAGGAATGCCCGCTAGTGACTCTACCGGAGGGGATTGAAGCGCAGGCAACGTTTAGGCAATGCATGTGCCAGATGAACATGGGTGAGGAAGTGTTCAGGATGATTCACCACCTTGAAAATGCTGCCTATGAAGCCTCAGACACTGTGAAACGCCAATCAACAATCAACACTTTTATTGCTTAAGTTTGAATAAAATGAAAAATATAATAGAAATTCTCTAGGAGATAGATCTGCATTTTACAGTTTAATTTTGTAGCATAGGTTGACCACATCTTCAGCTAGTTTTTTGAGGTGTTATGGCATTAATTTTCATCCAATTTCTTAACAAGAGTCTAAAGTGATGGCTATTCATGAGAACAAGTTATGGTGTGGTAAGGTATGGTTTGGTTACGGAGATGGAGAGAATTTCGTTATGAAAGAGGCAGTAAGTGCCCAAGGGACCAAAGAATAGTTTGCTGTAGTGGGGATTTCATTTCATCCGTATTTGTTACATGCGGGATATCTTACATCTGCGACCATAGTAAAGTCCAAGGGACCGAGAACCGAGATGCGTAATCGTTATAAATGAGTTTTATTGTGTATGAATTGTACTTTTTTCATGGCGTCCTTTGAGCTTCAAATGGTTAACTTATATTCGTTTAAGTAATTCTACCAAATTAACGAAACTGTGTTTTCTCCGTAAGTATGCAACATTAGAAGCACACAGACACCTTCATCTTAAATTTAAAATTTCTAACGAGAATCCATTAACGTCATAACACTTGACCATGCCGCAATACTTTATTTGAATTTTATATTTTTGAAAACAAGTTGAGAGCGAAGACGGAAATGCTGAACAACGTATATGCTGAGTAGAATGATCTTGAGTTCAGTATTGATGGCAGAACTTATTTTTGCTGCTATTTCAACACGCTTCACACGTGGATTTTTGTCTACTTTTCGAAGGAGGTTGAGCTTTTCAGTTTATAATCTTTTCACCTCAGACCTTCCCAAGGCTAATGCTAAGCAGTTGTCTCACATTTAATTTCGGGAAGTATTGGTACTTGCGTAGTTTTGATATCTATCAAGGCAGTCTCGATATACAGGCCTGCTACATGTGACAAAAATCTCTTTTACGTCACGAAAGAAATCTGAATGAAAGGTGTTGCTCATTTGTTTACCGGCTTATTTATAGGATTTTTACGGTTGACATTTCTTTGTTCATGGTTGAGAGTCTGAAAAATTCTGTTTTAATCATATGTATTATCGTTTTGTAGTAGTATTTAATGTTAGTATTTGCATTTTTTATGGAATATTACAATTTTATATGGATCTTAATAATTAAAGTTAATCGTGGTAAAAAAAAATTAGATGGTAATTAACATGCCTATTTCATTCTTTACCTTGATGTGCTAGGTTGCAAGTTAAAATCCTTTCTCTTTCCTTGTAACTGTTGTCATTTAGCATAACTTCATTTGTTTTCTTAATGTTCACAATAATACAGGGTGCGGCAACATATCTTCCTTTTTTCAAATCTTAATAAAACCCATTGTATGAAACAGAAATTTTTTATTTGTTTTTTATAATGTAGGCACATATCTAAAGTTCTGTTTTACACAGTTTTGAAGATCAAATCTGGTAGGTGACGTACCCCATTCTCCTTACACTGAGTAAACCCATTTCTGGCATTTGTCATGACTCTTGCCAGCGTAGCAGGGGTTATGTTGGCAATTTCTTCCTGAATGTTAGTCTTCAAAGCTTGTAGGGTCCTTGGACAGTTCACTTAAACATGGGATTTCAAAAAATCCCATAGAAAAAAATCACAAGGGGCCAAATCGGGAGAGCAGGCCGGCCACTCCAAATCGCTCCTAATTGAGATGAGGCGCTCTGGGAAATGTTCCCTCAAAACAGCCATCGATGCTCTAGAAGTGTGAGCTGTTGCACCGTCTTGTTGGAACCAAATGACCCCTAAGTCCAACTCATCTAGCTGTGGAAAAAAAAATTCCTGTAACATGTTTACATACCGGTCTGAATTCACTGTCACTGTGACTTCATTTTCCTCAAAGAACCAGGGACCAATAATCCAGCTGAGGAAATTGCACACCACACTGTAACTTTAGGTGAATGCAAAGGCCTTTGATGCAATTCTCGCGGATTGGTGTCAGCCCAGTAGCGCATGTTTTGTTTGTTGACGGATCCACAGAAATGAAAATGGGCTTCATCACTAAAAAAAATAATAGCGTCTTCAGGAACAATTGCGAGAAGAACCTCACACGCGTTCCTCCGAGAATTGAAGTCACGTTTAGAAAGTTTGTTCACAATCGCCATCTTGTAATGATGTTAATGTAGATCATCATGAAGAATTCTCCTCACAGAACAGTCGGAAAGTTCAAGGCATGTTTGCATACCGAACACCGTGGTGATTGCAAAATTGAAGCTCTCACTGCCTCAATGTTCACAGGTCATCTAATGGGCTGAGGGACTCCAGTTTTTCGTCTTGTCACACTTGCAGTTTGTCTGAAGGTAGTGACTCATGTAACAGTTGATTTATGGTCCGGGGCAGGGGCCAACGGGGCTAAATTAAAGCGATTCCGAAAGGTGTGCTGGATTGCGATCACAACATCCACTCCAAAAATAGGCCTCAACGGCAAGCGCACGCTCCTCACCGTTCCAATGCATGATGGCAACTGAACTTTGTGGGAACAATACTTTATAGTCGCACCACTCGAACTAGACCACTAGCGCTCCGCTATGACATCAACTGACTGAATGGCGTGCATTTTAAAAAAGGAAGTTATGTTGCCGAACCCAGTATTTTCTCAGTATTATTATTATATTTTATATTTGAATTTATATTAGTTTCTTATCACCATTGTCATCCACTTTGTATTTGTGGTTTAATGGCACCGAGAACATTGTGAATTAAGAAAACCTCAGTAGCATTATTACTATGCATAAATCTTAGATGCTTAAACGTTTAGAACTAAATGAAGTTTCCAACTTAATTAAATATATAGCTGTTACTGATGACAATTTTCATGTTGCACGCTTGTTCTACTTTTTGGAAACACTCGTAAAAATTTAATGAAGAGCTACAGTTTCATATGAAGAAGCCAGCAAAAGGGCCGGTGAAAGCTGCCCTGATGAGAACTTGATAATTAGCAGAACAAGCTTGAAATGGAAAAATACCCTGCAAAACTAGGTTTTGAGTACTAATTTTGAGTACTCTGAATTAGGTTAAATTTTCAGTGCTGATATAAGTGTTGTGTAAAATGGCTGTAAGCCTAGTAAAGCACTATGTTTTTTGTTGTTACTGATTTGCTGTTATTAATGCAAGAATTAGGGAAGAATTAAGACCTCTTACGGTTAAATGAATTATGCTACTCAGTGTAGATACTCGGTAACTTATATTTATGTAATTGATGGTATATTAATTTTGTCATTTTAAATTCAATTTATATGTGGTGTATCACTACCATATGTATTTTTTCAGTGAAAAATTATTAGGTAACATTTATTTTTTTCCAGATCCAACTTTAGTCAGCAAAATAGACAAAGCAGTTGACAATTCATCTCTCGGACCCAGTGCTTTGCACTGCCACCTTGTCTCTCTTAAAGAAGAATGGATAAAGTAAGTAAAAATACATGTGAGAATAAGCTTCAAAGTTGGCCTTAAGGTCTACACACACTGGTGCGGGATGCGGGAGCAAAATTCACGTGAGATGAAATTACTCGCCAGGTTACCACAACAAACAAACCAACGTGAATCCTGCCCAGCAGAATGCGGTACCGCTAGAGATGGGTAAATTACTGTAATTTTCAATTGGGGTAATTTACCGTGGTAAATTACGGTAATTGTTGAAAATTATCGTAATTTTCCGGTAATTTTAAGTTTTGAGCTGCAAATCCTTATCAGTGGACTCCAAACAAAATCGAATAGCATTGAGATATAAATGCCGACCCTTATATCAAATATATCCTTACGTTTTCTATTATAACTCGGTAAAAAAATTAAAATGAAGTTGGCAGCAACACGCACGCAATTTGCCTCTCTTCTGTCACACTATGAGAAATTTTCGTTCTAAAGACATACCTCTGCGCAATGTGCATTTGTTATTTTACTCTGAATTAATTATGGACACAGTGTAAACAAAATCATTTTAGCTTCTTAATTTATAATGTTACCCATTCCAATGGTTTCTTCGTGAGGAAGAAATTTTCTGAAAAAGAACTTTTCTGAAAATTACCGTTTATTACAGTAATTTTCAGGGGTGTTGGTAATTTACGAAAAATACCACGGCAATTTACAAAAATTATCGCGGTAATTTAACAAGTTGCCCATCTCTAGGTACCGCCCCAAATAAAATCCAGTTCGCTGCATGCAGCATTTCCCCCACCCTGCAACTCATGTCTATAGCGAAGTTGCTGTGAGAAATATTGATAGAGGAGTTCATTGAAGAAGTATCCGTTACTCTGTCCGAAAATCAATTTAAATATGTGGAAATTTACTTATAGGCATGCTTTTGAACATTGATTGCAAATAGTATTTATTTCAATTAGAAAGTATTACATGCTAATGTACATTTCAGGGTCTTTGCCTTCTGCCAATGTGAGTAAGAAGAGAGCTTCTTCTTTGTCAGATGATGTTTTTATATTTTTAACACTGTAAAATAAAATAGAAATTGGAGAGGTGGGCGGGGGCCTTCTGCAGCCCTCCTGGCACTTATACCTCTTTAGATCCATTGTGCTAACCCACATTTAACCTGCCTGCCACTTGCAGACAGGGGACAAGAGCACCATGGTAGAGGTATGGAGGAGGGTCACCTATCCAATCTTTTTTGTGGCCCATCGTTACTTAACTTCGGTGATCTGACAAGAACCAGTGATTCAACGCGGCTAAGCTCTTGCCCCTGAACACTGTAATCGTCCACTGAATCAGAAGTACTGATGCCCGCAGGTGCCCTGTAGTCCCGTGAGTGTTTCGCTTTTGGTCTGCGGGACATTAATTTTGCCCCTTAGAAAATTTCACTTCTGCTTTCGTGGTCCGCGCTGGTGTGTGCAGAACTTAATTCTTTGAAGAAGCCAGCTTTATTGCTTGTGATCAGTTATTGGCATTGTTCACTGTGTAGCTTCAATTTTGTCCATACTGATGCTTCCCTCATCAGTTATTGATTATTTGGTGATCAATTTGTGAATTGTAATATGTTTGTCAGCCCTTATTCATGGAAATCGTGTTGAAAATTGCCACAGGAAAAAGGTTTCTCTACCAGGTTTGGAGGAAACTTGTGTAGCATGGTGGTCTGCACATTAGCCCAGCAAGACAAAGTTCCATAGTTCGATTATTGGTTCGGGAAACATTTTTCCTTTACCTATTTTCCATTTAGTATTGATTTTATTAAAAGATGTTTGATCATAGTGTTCCTTTCTTATTCATATACTTTAAAGTATTTGCTTCAAGTTTTTATGTTGCTTGTGTAAATTGTCTTCTGGTAACTGCTGAAAGAGGGTAGTATCAGGTCAAAAAAGGCAACTGTATAGCCTTTTTTTTTCATATCAGCTATGTTTCAATCTGAATGCAGGAAAGTTGAAGCTAGTATCCACTGCATTACATATTTCCTAGTAAATGCAACTTCCTTATTTTGACCCATTGGACTCACTCGTTGGTTCATGCAAAAAAGTTTTGTTTTACTTTGAACATGAGCTATCTTTGACATTTAAATGTTTGCACTTTTCCATTATATAGTTACAAACATTTGGTGGGCATATTCATGAACAGATAAACAGTGGTAAATTTTCAGTGAGGAAATTCCCTTTCATGATGTGAGAACATTTTTTCATAAAGGGTAGTTTTTGAAAAACCAGAAAATGTATTGAGAAGATCAGATTTTTCAAGATGAAATGTATTGAGAAGACCAAGTTTTGTACTGGTAGTGAATGAGGAACAATTCTAGTCAATTTCTGGAACAATGAGGCCTTTGAGCATATTTATCCCATGTTCCAACCAGCTGCAACTAAAATTGATGGTTACTAACATTTGAAGAAAATGAATGTAAACATTTGTATTTTATTTTCTATACTTCAGTAAGGATAGTTAAAAACAGAGCACTTTGGCATGCACTGAAGTCATACATGTTGTTGCTCATACTCTAAATGGTAATTCCATCTACGTAAATACTGTTATCAACGATGAAGACACTGGGGAGATACTTTCTTGTAGCTATTTATTTCTGTGCACAACCATATAACTACAGTTTCCATCACCGGCAAACAAACACCGAAAGTGGCCAACATCTGCCATAGCTTGCAATCTGTTAACAATGCAATTAGATTATATGAAGTGCTGCGTATCAACTTCACGTTATAAATCACCATCCGAATCATTTATTATTTATATTGGTGGAAATACTGCAGCGTTAGCAGTTATGAATATGTATTTGATCTTCTTTTGTTTCCCAGGCAGTCAAGAGCACACTCATATGTCTGTGAGTTGACAGCATTTCCAAGATAGACACAGTGGCCCAAAAACGCAAAACACTTATGTGTCGGAAGGGAAAAACGGCAAACTACTCAATTGTCTCCTAAATTTGTTTTCATATATTTATCAGTGTTGAACATTTTATGAGTTAATTTTATAATACGAGATTATTGAAGTTAGCAAATTATTATTTGTTACCTATACTTGTAACTGCTTGATGTAATGTCATGAACGCAGTGCCAAAGGAGTAGCGCTCTTAGTTTATTGACTTTCAATACGTCTATATTCCTTTCTATGTTTTGCTGCCATTATTGAGAAATTATATGAATTAATACTTAACACATTTGTTGGTATAGTAGGGCTCTTCATTAGACACATTTTTTCAGTCCCATATATCATATGACCGTTGTGCATATACACCTGAAAAAATTACTGTAAATATGTTGAGAGCCTAATGAAATCTTTAAAAAGAACTTACTGTGATACAACCGCTATTTCAATAAAATGTTATACATACTAAAGGAGATTGTTTTTCAATGTGCACATTACATCAGATTAAAAAAAACGTCCCCCAAGGCAGGATCCCTTCCACCACTTCCACGGTCTCTTTTCGTCTGCTGAAACAAATGCGATACGTTATTCCAAATGACTTCCGCAAAATGTCGCAAAGAACATGAATATGCTGATCATAAAAATTAAGCCCAACCAAGGGAAAGCGTAAAGGCTAGTGATAAAGGCGATACACTTTTGATTTATCAGTTAGTTTAAATTTTTGGCGAAACTAATCAAAATTCTGGGATGAACATTAGAAAATGGAACAAGCATTAGAAAAGAGTAGCTTGGTCAATTGTGCATTTGGGAAAATGGTCGGCAATTCGAGGCTTTTTGCATATTTTGGAGCAGGTATGGTGCTTTTTGCTAATGGTTAGTTGGTAAATTAAGTAGGGATATGAATGCAAAATGCAATGCAAAAATGTTCTCCTTTCGGGATTTGTGCTCAGACTCTCCGGATGGAAATACTTCTGCCACCACACCAATCCGATTCCTAGAAAATTTTTGACAAAAGTTAATTGTTGTTTCATGGTGATTATTTACACCAACCTTGGTAAGACAATTCTTCACTCTAGCGAGCCTTTCCTTGGGCACCGTGAGGTCTCGTTTTAAAGAGGTTGCACTGTATATATATTTTAATCAATTATATGTTACACCCATTTAGAGGAAAATTGTGAATTATATTCCCAGTTAGTCTAAAAGGTGTGGTCTAAATTATTTGCATGTTGTGATGCTAAATCTTTCTATACCAGCAATTCAGAAGTCTACCAGGAGAACATATGGATACTAAGTATCAAATTCTTTCACTGATACAGTCAAGCATCTCATGCAGCCATTCCCGAGCATAAACAGAAATTTAACTATGCATAATTGGTACATTGGTTATGCATTTTCTCTCTGTTTTCTGACAAAAAATTAAATTTACTGGCACAATAAAAAAATCATATGTGACCTCTACAGAATTTCTGACAAACTAAGCAAGTACCCAGCTAGCACAGAGGATATCGTAGCCCAGATATGAAAGGGATATATAACGGAAAAGGTGCTCTTCGGATTTCAGGGACGGTGATCACAGAAAAACATGTCCGCGACTTATCCATGATCATAATAATGGATCCACTCAGATGAATTGAAGTAGTTTAATATTGATAAAATTACTCTGTTAATTATTTAGCGAGAGATTGCTCTCTGGAAGGACTAAATTCTTTCTGGTGTATTATATAAATATTCTGGTGTTTATAATGCGGGCTTGAGGTACACAGTAGCAGACATTTGGTGAAATTTAGCTCGCTCTCTTGGCCAATTTCAGAAAAACATGCAGAAAAGAAAATCTCTCTTGCCGTGTCAATATCGCCATCTTTGGTAATCGTCTTACTTTGGTAATAAATCTGCGCTCGCTTTGCTCATTTCATTATTCCTGCTGCAATGGTAAATGTTCAATGGTAAAAGAACTATTTCAGGTTTTCCCAGCTAATGGTTGAAATGAAGCATTCCTGAGATTAATATTAATATATTTTATTTGTCCAAAAGACACCGTACAAAAATACGAGTACTAAGCAAGTGTATAGGACACGTCATGGCAATAAGAGATAAGAAAATAAGGTGTATAGATTAAGTTTCATGCTACATAAGATATTCATTGATACTGTAGAAACATATCTCTGCCACAAAAAATCAAATGCCTCTCTTTGAAACACTCATGTTATTCTCAAGTTTTATGCCAATAGGTAACTTATTATAAAGTTTTATACACATAGTTCAAAGACTTTTTAAATGTCTTGTGGATCTAGATGATGTCACATGCATATCATATTTTAACCTTGTATCATATGTATGGATTTCATTATTCTTAACAAAATCAGTAATATTTTTTTCGCATAGATTACTGCATGATATACGTAAACAGATGGCACAGTTAGTAACCTTAAATTCTTGAACAGAGGTTGACAAGGAGACCTGTAATGCACCTTACAAATAGTTCTTACAAATTTCTTTTGAATGATAAACACATTATTTAAATTGGATGTAGATCCCCATAAAACTATGCCATAGGAAATACCGGGATAAAATGATCCATAATATGTATAGGGTTTTCATTATATCTAAGCTAACTGTATGTTTCAATACAGATAACAGGTAGAATAGAGAATTCAGTTTTTTACATAAATTTGTGGTGTGTACGTCCCACTTCAACACAAAATCAACATCCACCCCCAGAAATTTAACATTATTTGTAACATTGAGGTCACCAAAATTACTCAGGAATTATAATCTCAGGAATGCTTCTCAGCAATTGCTATTTATTCTCACCGTTGATTTTCCCATTAGCATTGCTGATGTCATCTCCAGAGTTAAAAGGAGTCGGAGGTATTTCAGCAATCATCACCTGGTAATAATTATTACCAGGTGATGGTGCAAATGACATCTGGCTGTACTACTTTATCATCCATTTAATGCTTCATCTCATTAGGCCATTGATTTGGCACCACTTGTCACCCTTCTTCGGCACTAGATGTAACGCCGATGACCAACAACTATCTGACCTGCGCGCCGTCCCGAGGCGAACTATGGTGTCGAATTCTTTCCTTGCCGCTGCGAGTTTATCCGGAGCTAAACGTCGTGGCTTACTCGAAACCGGTGGGCGCATATGAGCATTGATCTCTGAGATTGCTGATAAAGGAAAATGAGTTGATACATTTTACTTTGTTGAATTAATTAATTCTAGTCACTCTATGGAAATGGAAAATATTTTAATGAATTAAAATCTACTTATATGATGTCATATTTAAAATTTTCAACTTTTTATACAATAATTTGGTAGTAAAATTGTAAATGCAGATTTGAATATTAAGTTTTGAAACATATATGCAATTGCTATTTATTCTCACCCGTTGATTTTCCCATTAGCATTGCTGATGTCATCTCCAGAGTTAAAAGGAGTCGGAGGTATTTCAGCAAAGGGTCTTTGATGGGTGATTCAGGATCAGCTGCTGAGGAGGAAGCAGTTTTGCTTCAATCTCTTGGGGGCCAAGACCAAGACTGGCCTCTGATTTGGTTTTGGGTGTATGGATTTGGTGGTTTAGGTTGTGTATCTTGAACATTTTTTATTTGGAGAGGAAATTTTTGTACATAAATACTTTTATAAAATTCTGTTGACTTTAATTTGTGTTGTATCTGCAGTTCTAAATACAACACCCTATTTTCTGTCTGTTCTTAAATTGTACCAAATGATCTATAGAATGGTTTTGAGACACAAGGCAACTTTGGCATGTACCTACTGTGACCTTGTTTCCTGCTATAGGTGGGACAGTCCTATTCTTAAAAGATTCTGTCCTGCTCCCCACCCTGATCAAAAATGCCCCTCTTTCTTGAAGTCATGGAAGGAGAAGTTGGAATTTTGTAGCATTCTCTGTTGTTTGTTTTTTCAAACCTTTTTCTGTCACCTCATCTACTGTCATCTATCACCTATTAGTATTGTGCCTATTCATGCAATGCAGAATAATTTTTTAACTCCTCTCATGGTCTCAATCGATATTTTTTTAGAGGTGAATCGTATTGCACTGCAATACCGATACTTATTGAGCAACTGTGTGCAGCATGGTGCAAGAAGTATGCATGCCAGCTGGGTACAGTAGGTGAGTAAGTTACAAATGGCTTCATTAGAAAATAATGAGATCAAAGGTTTCCGCGGTGGTGATTAGATGCTTGATGTCGTGGTCACTAAGAAAGACAAATACATGGTGGGGCCTTCTAAGGGTAAAAATTTCAATATCTAGATTTAACCAATGAAAAATCTTTGAATTTAGTACAGGTTCAGTTTTCAGTACAGTGATCTTGATAATATCTAGAATTAATACATCCTGAGTGGTAATAGGAGCAAATTATGGGTGGATCAAACTCAAATCTGTACTGGAAAGCATATGCATTCAGGGGGATGGAGTTAGTGTGGTGAAGAGTAATGGCCTCTCATTCTGAGGGTTCGAATCCTGGCTAAGGTAATTGGGTAAAGGTAGGAGTTTCAGGGAAATGGAGGAAGGATGGAGAGAAGCCCAGCATTTTCATTAGCCTGCTCTTAATGAAAGGTGCCAAGGGGACCATGTCCAAGCGCCTATCCATGCTGGACTTCCCAGATGAATTTTTCTTTGGTAAGCCGATCAGTACTTGCAAGTGTGTGCCTTTAGGAGAGCAATTTGATTCCAGTCCATCCATCTAATGGGATGTAAAGGTGTGGTCCCTTTCATTAAGATCAGGCTAACGCCAACACTGGGTTTCTCTCCACTCTTCCTGTTGCCTCCTTATCCATTATCCCACCTGGCACAGATGGCCTTAGTTGTCGGTTGCCTCCCCTAAACACTATATTCCATGTGTTGGTAATACCTCAAGAATATAGGAAAATCTTTATTTAATGATAATATTATAGAATGAATTTTCCAATAGGTATCTGAGCAATATTATCTTGAGATTTTTATAAGATGCAAAGTATATGAAGATCTTTATTTGATCCAGTTTAAATCTCTGTTTGCCCTATCTGGATTTGGAATCTAGATTTAATCCTTTCCTGGTTTGTAGGGAAGCCTTGGTAGTTTAATGTGATAAAGCACCTGATTGGAAAATCGGGGTTCTCTTGGTTTGAATCCTGGTCAGGGTAGATTTTTTCTTAGTGGAAAATCTGCCATTGAACATTGTGTTCTTGTAGCAAAGAAGGCGTGCGCATGAAAATTATGAACAGCTATGATTCTTAACCTGTGCCATTAACCCCTTCTTTAGCCCGCATGTGATGCTTAAAAAAAAGGTGGCAGAAACCAGGGTCCTCTGAATTGCCAAATAACTATATATAAGTACGAGTGTACACCACAAATATTGTGTACACCAAGGAGTAGTGTTGAGAATGACATCTAGAGGACTCGGGCAGGAACAATATCGCCAAAACTTAAAGTAACATTGCCATCGCAACCTTTTTCTTTAAATCCTACTGCAGTGTTAGCAACATCACCAAGATTTTCAAAGCCTTAAAACAAATTGCAGCAACCATTTTTGCTGTCTGGAACCTCTAATTTGTTTCGATGCTCAAGCAGGGGAACGCTTAGCTGAGTTGAATTATAAATGAGCGAGCTGCACTGAACTAAATGCATGTTTGTTCAGTCCTGAACTTTATGTTGCTTTCAACAGTTTTGGATAACAATTTAAATCACTCGAAATACATGAGGAGGTGAAGAGGGAAATTCTCTCTCGTATTAGGCTATGGGGAAGGGCGCGAAAGTTACGGGAACGGTGAGCTTGAGATTACATCCTAATTAAAATTGGCGCACAGAGTTGTTTTCCTTCCTACAGTATAAATAAAGGAGCGTAAGGAATTCTACACCTGTTGGGACCTTCACGACCTTTAGGAAACCTTGAAAACAGAATTTTTAATGCCGCCATCTACAGGCAACTGCGCCGGGTTACATAAACAAAAGAACATCGTTATTACAACGAGTACTCACACGAGCATGGTTAACATGTGAGTGTTGACGAGGGTGAAAAAGTGTGGTTGTAGACAACATCAGTATTTTTCTGGTGTTTTACAGTACTATTTTCTAGTGGATTAAGACTCTTGCGTTACAATGACGAAAAGGCCGGCTAGTGAGAAAAAAAATAAACTCAAAAAGAAGAGGAAAGTAAACGTAGAACCAGAAGAAGAACCTGCTGTGCCGCCTCCGATATCCCGATCTTCAGAAGATCCCATTCCAAAAAAGGTGACCCCTGCTACAGTTTTACTCTGGCGATGTGTAAGTTTTCTCTTGCGGCTTCAAGTTATAATTTTATTTGTTGCAGGTGAAATGGACCAACAAACAGCGTGTTCTCGTCTTCAGCACTCGTGGTATCTCATATCGGGATAGGCATTTAATGGAAGACCTGAAGACTATGCTTCCTCACTCGAAACCGGATAGTAAGATGGAGAAAAAGGACAGTTTCTTTGTCGTGAATGAGGTTAGTTTAACTAATTGAAGCATACCATATAGTCAGCAATCTCTTTTGTTGACCTTTTTTGTTTCTCTCTAGATTTGCGACATGAAGAATTGCAACAAGTGCATTCTGTTTGAAGGGCGGAAAAAACGAGACTTATATATGTGGATTTCTAACACACCCAAAGGACCCTCGTGCAAGTTTTTAGTGCAAAGTGGTGAGAACTCGCTCACGTTCATCATACCATTTCATACCGTGTTACAACTGGTTAAATGGTATGTCTGATTAAATGTCATTGCCCTTTTCAGTGTTCACAATGGGTGAGTTGAAGTTGACCGGAAATTGTTTGAAAGGGTCGAGGCCTCTTCTTTCATTTGATGAACATTTCAGTTCGAAGCCCCACTTGGCTTTAATGAAGGAGCTTTTAATCCAGGTATGATGAAATGCAATTTATATATTCATTGTTTTTTATCTAGGTTGATATTTTATGTATCCATGGTTTAAGGAAATACGTATTCTTGTATTTCATTCTCTCACAAATACTTTTCTTTCAGACGTTTTCAACGCCGTACCATCACCCAAAAAGTCAGCCCTTCATTGACCATGTATTAACATTTTCTTACCTTGATGGGCGAATTTGGTTTCGCAACTACCAAATCGTGGAAGAGGATGGTTCTCTAGCTGAAGTAGGGCCACGATTTGTCCTATTTCCCATCAAAATTTTTGAAGGAAGTTTTGGCGGACAAACGCTTTGGGAGGAGCCTAATTTTGTATCTCCAGCTAAGGTAATTTCTGTGTTGTATGCTCAAACCATTAAGTCCCACATTTCTTTTGTTGTGGATGGGTTGAATCGGGGATTTCGTATAAGTGGCTCAAAATGAGCTCCAGGAAGTAGGGAATGATTTGGTCATTGAATTCTTTTTTGAAAAGTTAAATTGTTATTTTTATTGTGATACATTAAAATTTCCTTATAGTCTTTGGCGAGGACTTCCTGATGTATACACAGTGATGGGGAGCCATTGAGTAAAAGTAACCAAGTTACTGGTCACGATTACTGTTTTGGTGCTTTTTTACTTGTAATTGTTGCGTTTAGAAAATGTAACTGTTACTCATTATCTACTCATCACTCACTCACTCAGTGATTCAACCCGAAGGTTGGTTTGGATAGTTGAGGGTAGAGCTCACCCCAGACCAAGCCACGGTCGTGTGAATTACACACATTCAGGGTAGGGGGGCCTGTTCCTTTCCCTGGGCCACTTCGCACTTTGAGGAATTTTATTTCATTCGGGGCATCCAAAGGCTTCACCCGGATTTGAACCCGAGACCATTCGATCAGTATCCAAGCACTCTACCCGCTAGGCCACCCTTATCTACTCATGGGTTACTGAAATTTATTGTTACATTCTTGTTTTTTATCTCTCATCATAGGCTCAATTTTTACATGCTCTCCTGCTTTTGGAGGTAAATGGCTCTAGAGTATTCCTATTGATAGTGACGTTGGAAGTTCTTTCATTACTTTACACATTTCAGCATTCTTTGCAATGAAAGCAAATAGAATGTCCTAGGAGGTATTGCTGGGCTAGCCTATGGGTAACAATGAAGCCAGAATGGATTATTTGAGAAGGATTAGTCCTCACCACCTCTGTACAAAACATTGCATTTTATACAGCCTCTTATTGAGACTGTGTGCGCATTAAAATATAAATAACAATGATATTGAACCCAAATTTTATTGCAATGGCATTAGTTAATCTCCCTAAGACTCTTTTAATGGTGAAGTTCTAATGCATTTGAATCCCCTGGGAGTTAATTTTATCACTAAAACGGGTTCGAATTCAACCTATTAAAACTATATATGTATTTGGCGCTTGTTTGTGTCTTTCCTTTGTTTCTCTGACGAATTTCAAGAATACAGTTGATTATTCATCTTGGTATTCTAAGTTCTATTGCATTCAAAGCAACTTCATCCATTTGAGTATCGTGAGTAGCTTGCCTATATGTCCATAGCTGCCAAGATTGGATTCTCAGGTCAACGATGATCCTTCAACACCTTCAAATCTCCTTGATTCCAATCAAACCTTGCCATTCTTGACGAGTCTTTCCCGTCAGAAAACTGTCATGGCCGAGATTGCTGGAGAGTTCCTTTTTGGATATTTAGAATCCTTTTTTCAGTTAACTGAAGGCACATGGACCAAACATACGACTGTGAGATTCAAACTTTACATTGGAGCTAAGATTATTAAGTATTTCTCTGGTTACTAACTTAAAAATCAGTGGAATATGCACATGTAGCTTAATTTATCAGTAAAAATGTAAGTATGTCCATAGGCAGCTCTTGTTTCATTAATTGTAATATGGTAGAACCTAGTAAGTAACTGGGTTTAGTGTTGGATGCATTGTTTGAACTGTTGCTGTGTGTTCAAATAATAACTAGGTGTGAAAAACAGCCTGGAATTATCCTCTTTGACTTCCTTGATCTGTTTCTAATTTTTTTTAAAGTAACTTTAATCTACTTGTAACTGTAACAGCAGTGAAGTTTGGCCGAAATGCTGCTCCGGAGAAAATTGTGCCACTGGTTGTGTCACAATTTTCTCCGGATATTGTTAAACAGCTCTAGTAATAATAGACAGCCTATCTTACTCCTACTCTATTGCCACCCATTCTTATTTTCCATCCTCTACTCTCACCTGTCCTTTTCTGGGCCATGTATAAATTCCATATCAGTATCCTATCTTGCACAGTATTTCTGTTAACTATTTCCACCTTACTCTGTTGCCTGTCTTTTTGAAATTGATGAAGCACCCTTATGAATCTTGGTAGAATACTATATCCCTTTACACTAATATTTTTATCACTGCAGTAACTTTCCTGGTTGCTCTAATCTTACGAAATCCAAACTGATCTTCCCCCAGAAACTAACTCACTTTTCCATTTTTCTATTTCATAATCATTCTAAGCATAGCGTTCACTGCTTGCACGATTAAACATATCAAACTGTAGCCTTTGCATTCTCAAGTTGACCTCTTTCTTCGGAATAATGTGGTAGGTGTTAGTCTAAAAGTGCTAAGAATGCTATCCACCCTAATCATCTGCCACTGGACCCTGCTGCCTCCAGGGCTGACTCATTTGTCTCTAATTTGAGTATCACATTGATACATCTTCATTATTTAAATCACTTCTTCCTCTCAAATATATTCTTTTCTTCTTTTGTTTGAATCCATTTCATCTGATTTTTTCTTTATAGGTTCGACGTCAGTTCAAATTGGCTTCAGCCAATAAATATATTGCCAGGGTGCAACAGAAGGTAATCCAAGAGGAAAGTAAACCTGAGGTTTCATATAGTTTGAAGCCGCTAGATGATATATTCTCCCAGGATGTTGAAGAAATCATGAAAAAAGATGAAAAACAGCCTGAGCAGCCTGAAGTTCAAGTTCAACCTACAAAAAAGAAGAAAAAGAAGTTAAAACCTAAAGTATTGGTGAAGAAGGGTGGTGTTCAAGTGAATAATGCTAAGGATAAAAAGGTGAAGTCGAAAAAAGTCAAAGGGAAAAAGTTAGTCCATGGTAAAAAGAAGAAAAGCGCTCAAGTTCCAGTGTAATTCTTTTTTTCTGCATTTGTGGTCTAAATCTATTAAAATAAGTTTCTGGTTTATTAACTGTATTGTTATTCTATTACCTTAAAATTATTTTATTTTCTATTTATGATCAGTTCTATATCAAATTCAATAGGTATTGAAATTCCGAGTATACGAAATCATCTGGTGCAGGGAATACCTTGGTATTGTCCCAGTGCTTGGCTTGGGAAGGCAAGGTATGATGATGTTCATCCTGAGATGTGGTGGGAAGAAAATAGTATCACTAGTTCTGCACATTTTCACAAATGTGTATCTGCATCGAGGAGACAAATTTCACTTTATGAAGTTTCTGGCCAGTGCTCTCGGGCAATTGGTATCTCTAACGTGACTGACTATGTAGGAAAATGGTCAAATTCAGGGGTGATAATAGTGTACTATTCCTGATGAATCCATGTGATGTATATATTATGATTTCTTTAATGTTTTAAGAAAACTCGAAAAAGAAATTTTAACCATCTTAGTGCGGCGGGCCGATATATCAGCTTTTGCATCTCGGGTGAAAAGTATGGCGGGCCGATATATCACCCAATATCAATATATTGTTCAACTTTATGGCACTAAAATAAAATTTAATTTTCAGTTAACATAAAAAAAATTGTGTCATTATTAGTTAGTTGAACTTAAGTAATGTAAAAAAAACCACATTTGGATATTTATAACAATAGCTTCATGTTTTTTTTCCTAAGGTGCTACATTTTATTAAAACACCCTCTGCATTTCTCGCTAGTACTCCAGAAGAAAGGTTAGCACTAAGAGGGTTAAACAGTGGTCCTGGCATACCTTTGCCTCAAAAATGGGATTAGAGTTTGTTGTGTATGGTTTCCAAACCAACCATATTTCATAGTTTTAATACTTGTTGAATTTGCAATCATGGACATAAAGGGATGGTATGTAGAGGTGGTATTGGTCTATCCTTTGGATAAAATGACCTATCAAGTAATAATAAATGCCCAATCTGTCAAATATGCTATACCATAGTGGTAGTATTAATTGTAATTAATACAATTATGCAGCCCATCACGCACCGTAGAGTGCAGCAGCTTTTAACGTGATTGAAGGGGGAGACTTGCTTTTGGTTGGTACAGACACACTCTTTCCACTACTGGCAACAATTGATTGTGCACTTGCATTTAAATCTCTATGGTAACCACCAAGGTACTTTTTCCTTTCTATTTAATGGACTCCACAGAATCATGTTGGAAATTTATTGCTTGAGTGGGTATTTACCTTAATGAGAAGACAAGGTAAACCACATTTTTATCTTGAGGAGCCCTAGCTAACCTACTCCAATGTTTCAGTGTTAATTAACAAATTACCTGCAGTTAAGCATGATCTACTTGTGCTGCTTTTGTTACTGTGACCTAAGTGCGGATAATAATTTCCACCACTCATTGCATGCTGTCAATTAGGATTTCATCAATACGTGCAAGACGGGTTGGATGATGTGGCAAACATTGCTCATGTTTAATAACTTGGAATTTAAAGTATAAAATTTATGTAGTCTATAAAAAAATAGAAATAAACTGATGGTGCAGTTTGTGAGGTCAACTCAAACACTGTGGCTGGGAACTTGGGAAGTAAAGGTATGTTAAATCTGAAAAAAAAATTACAGCTGTCTTTAAAGAATAAGTGAACTGTAAAGTAAGAGAAGCTAGAGAAAAATGGGTGAGAAATTAATGCAAATAACATGGTCTAGGTATTGACTTTCTATGTTATTGGGACTTATTATGTCATTGGGACAGGAAAAGTTACTGTTTTTCATTCAAGATTATGTCAAATTCTACTAAGTTATGCCTGATATAATAAGTTTAATTTATGGAAGTTGAAGTGGAGAGAGTATTTGGAGAAGGATATAGTTAAATTCTTTAGCCATATTAAAGTATTGGAGTGGAGACGTTGTTGCGCTCTAATAAAATCATTGGCCTGTGCTCATCTGGGATGAGAGTGGTACCACACATTCTCCAAAACAGCATTATCCGTGCATGGAAAAATGATGGCAGGTAAGTGTGAGAACATTGGGAATGTACGTAATACGTAAAATATATGAACTGATTAGTTAAGCAATTCTTGTCCCTTGAGCTATTTTTAATAAATACTATAGAAGAATGGACTGGCATCGAAAGCTTTGGGTAATATTGACTGGAATAAAATGATTAAATTTCAGAAGAAAAATGAGACGTGCAATGACAAGATAGTTATCCACAATTTCAAAAGTACCATATATGGTTCAATTAAAACAGCTCTACAGGAATGGAGTAAGGCAAGAATATGGAGTTTCCCTAGATTTTTAGTGTTATCAGAAAGTTCAGAGACAAAGAGCTCAAAAAAAGTCCACCCAGATGAGCGCCTATAGAGAAATAGTATATATTGTGATTTGCCGATGAAACATGTTACCACTGCCATGGGGGGATAGAAGGTAATCAAAGGACTCATTATTTATATGACGAAGTTAAAGTAAATGTATGGGTTCTTTTTCAATTCCTTGTAGGCTGGGAAATGGAATGTACGTATAGTTGCATGTATGGAGGGAAATAATTTTAATGGTTACTATTGGAGCATTTTACATTCAAAACTTGATTTTTGATTGATTGACTTGATTGAAAAATTATACTTGAAGTGAAATGAATCTTGAAGTGCTATTATTAGTAGAGATTGGAAGTTGACTTTCTCCCAGTCATGGATAGATGATAACCGTAGGAATGTGGAAAATGGATTCTTACCTCAACTCTTTTGATTATTGAAGAGTATGATGCGTTATTAATTTGGCCACAAAATGTATGTGTTTGTAGATATTTAATGGTGCACTATTGTCTTCAAATTTGAGAAAGTTCTTATTATTCTATGTATATGGAGCCTTTCTCAGCTGCGTCATTTTTAACGATGTTTTAAAATGGCATTTATCCAGTGAAATATTCAAATGAATAAAATTCATTCATTTTATGATAACGACTCTAAAGAAATATGGAAAATGTTTTTTTTGTAATGAGTGCCTAGAGAAAGAGAATATTTGCCGTATCGATGGATGGTACTAACAATAATCTTATGACGAGTCTATAAAGAAAGACTACGAAGACCTTTGCAGGTTTTGAAATAACCGCCGGCAAATGTTTTTGTACACGATCATAAGAAATAGTTGAGGTACGAATATTGTTTCATCGGCCATTATCGGCTGCAGCCATGTTTACGTAGAATTAAGGGTCGCAAATTGTACTGTAGTAGTTTTGAACGTAAAAAAATTAATTATCACGTATTGTTTATAACTACCTGCAATGCCATAGAGGCTTATGCATCTTTAAATTGATTGTGTATCATTCGAAACGCTTCCACCATGTGTTCGAAATGTGATGGTCGTGTAAATGATTGCAATGTTTTTCTAAAACTCAATCCATTAAAACCTGAAACAGAAACATGGTGGGATTTAGAATGTGGCTGCAAATCAGTTGAAAAGGGTGAGTAGGTCATTGTTGCACCTAGAGGTGATGCGTTTATTTGTTTGATGTTTGTGTATAAAGGTAACTTTTTTTCAGGGAAGTCAATCTTTGATACATCGCCGGTGCATCCTGTTTGGAAACCGGACCGTGAGTAACCCTTATATTTTAATTCAAGACATTATATTTTAGAATTTCACCAAATGAAGAGTGGACATAGAGCTCCAATGTCAGGAGTAAGTCAAGTTTAATGAAGGAAATGAAACTGGCTTCCATTCCATTAGATGCTTCTCCCGGTTGTATTCGTATGATGTTAATGCCGGAAGCACTTTGTAAAATGTACTGAATCGCTTTATGCTCCTTCTCAGTCACCGTCGTACATAGTTACACATCAACACTAATTCAGGGAAATCGTTGAAACTTAACATAATACAGAGGTGCTACTTAGTTATGGTCCTACTCCCAAATCAATTTAGTAATTTCCATACCTGTTCCGTACCATGTTTTATTAATATTTCAGTACGTTCATCTTACATTAAATGTCTTGTGCAGCTTAAGACTTTATTGAATAACCATCCATCAAACAACATCAACAACAATCAGCCATCTAAGATACGAAAAACAAAACAAAGGAATACCGAAACCACACAAACATCAGCTGTAAGCACAGTAAATGAACATTAGCGAGAATCAATCTTGTCTCATCATCCAGATATCTTTACACTTCCCCTTGACAAGAATGGTTCTTGGCAAACTGAACACAAACAAAAACCTATCTTCTTTCTTTGAGAGCACGGGCACAAATAACACATACAAAATAAATACAAACAATATTACTTAATTTCAATGAACAAACATAAAAGCTTCAACAAAGATGCATAGAACCTTAATCTCATGATATTATGAACATATATGCATATAAGAATTAATATCAAGAAATTACATATACTTTTCTTTCAAACCAAGCCTAATAGCTAATTCCTTGGTATGTGTTCCTGATAATGCCTTAGTAAAAAGATCAGCAACATTATCTCTAGATGGAACATAAACAAATTTCACCTCCCCATTTTCAACATTTTCCTGCAATGCAAATTTTATAGTATCCATATGTTTATTACCCTCAGTAACAGCCCTACTCTTACTCCTACATATTGCACCATTATTATCGGCATAAATGTAAGTTGGTACAGATATTAAATAATTCATGTTCAATTCCATGAACAACCTTTGAAGCCACAGTACTTCTCTCACTGCCTCATCCATTGCGATAAATTCTGCTTCCAAGGTAGACCTAGCTGTAACCTGCTGTTTCCTGGTCTTCCAGATAATAGCCCCGCCTGATAGCTTCACTACAAAACCACTCCAAGACTTGTTATCAGCTTTGCCCCAGTTTGCATCGCAGTATACTTCTATTGGTCTCCCTGTTCTATGATAATGCAATTTTACTCCTTGGTCTGCATGTCGTATCTGAGTAAATGCCTAACATCTCTCCAGTTATCACGTGATGGGTTATTATTAAATTGACTTAAGTAGCAGACATGGAACATAATATCAGGCCTTGTAGTGTTTGCAATATACAGTAAACTTCCTACTGCTTTGCTGTATAAACTGCTATCAAAAACTTCACAATCTTCACCCACGTTTGACTTTCTAACAGAATTCTTTGGCAACTCTAAGGCTACATTTACTCCCCTTGTATCTTCAGTTAATCCAAAATCCTTCAATACAGACTTAATGTAAGTAACCTGCTCAATAGCAATACAACAGTCTTTCTTCCTTATTACTGAAATTGACAACAAATTTGATATAGGTCTTAGACACTTAATGTGCAAGTGTCTACTTAATTTTTCTTTTGTCTCTGAAATTCTATCCTTTGTACCAACCATTATGACATCGTCAACATACACTCCCACAATTAAGTTCCTTTCCTGGTTGAAGTACAAACATGGATCACTTTTTCCTCTAATTAGCCCAAAATCTAAAAGTATAGAATTGAAACACTCATTCCAATCTTTACCCGACTGGTGTAAACCGTAAAGGCTCCTCTGAAGTTTGCACACATGATTTTCCTTGTCTACCTGTACAAAATAGTCTGGTTGCTCCATGTACACAATTTCCTTTAACTTGCTATTTAAGTACGCCGAATTTACATCAACATGTTCTATATGCCAATTTTTCTCTACTGCTATGGCCATTAAAATTCTAACAACTTTCTTTCGGATGACTGGACTGTATATATCTCCATAGTCTACTCCAGGAATTTGTCGAAATCCTTGAGCCACCAATCTTGCCTTAAACTTCTCTACTTCACCATAATGATTACGCTTCAACGCGAATACCCATCTACAACCTATTACATTCCCTGCCTCTGGTCTTTTAACAATTACCCAAGCGTCATGGTCTATTAGACTCTTCATTTCTAATTTCATAGCTTTCTCCCACTCATCAGAGTACTCACTTGACAAAACTTCAAACACATTTTTAGGAGTTTTTTCACATTGAACAAAATTACAACATTTGCATGGAGCCTTGGGAATTCTACTTCTAGAACTTTTTCTTTGACTATTTCCCATGCCACTCTCCAGGTTTAATTCCCCTGTTTCTGGGATTGCTTCTTCCTGTTCAACATCATTATTTGAATCAACATCTCTCATTTCTTCCCCTGCTTCATTAGCCCCTACATAATTTTCAGTGTCATCTTCAACATTTATAAACTCAAACAAAGGACTCACATGAAAAATTTCCTTCCAGTTGCCCCGTATTTTAAATGGAAATATAGTCTCCTCCAAATTAACACTATGAGCAACAACTACTTTCTGTCTAGAAATATTCCACAATCTGTATCCTTTTACATGACACGTAAAACCTAGAAATACACACTCTTCAGCCCTGGCATCAAACTTATTCCCTTTAACATACACCCAAGCCCTACATCCAAATACTTTCATGTGATTGTAGTCTTCAAAAGTCAGTTGCCTACCCATCCACAACTCAAAAGGTATTTTATAATCTACTGCTGAGTTAGGACTTCTATTTCTCACAAAACATGCATAATTTACTGCTTCTGCCCAAAACAATTTGGGCATTTCAGCGTGAATTAACATACACCTTGCCATTTCAGTCACAGTTCTATTCTGCCTTTCTGCTATCCCATTTTGTTCTGGGCATTGGGGAACCGTCAGTCTGTGCACAGTGCCATGTTTACTCATCCAATCCTTCACATTGGTACTGATATACTCTCCACCATTATCACTCTGAAAAGCTTTTAGTTTAATATAAGACACTGTCTCCGGCGTTACTCGGTGGAACTGCTTCATATTTAATACGAAAAAGCACTTGGTTATAATTCCACACTTTATTTCATGAAGACGACCCGGGTTTCAGCATGTCATGCCATCTTCAGGTGGCATGACATGCTGACCCGGGTCGTCTTCATGAAATAAAGTGTGGAATTATAACCAAGTGTTTTTTCGTATTAAATACTTTTAGTTTAAGTCCTAAGCCTTTCTCTGACTCTATTTTAAATTTTTGCATTTCGGAAAATACTTCATCTTTATGTTTGAGAAACCGGACTGTCAAATATATAGAGAAATCATCAGTAAACGTAAGTAAATATGTGTTACCACCAACAGACTTAGGCTTCACTTTACCCATGACATCAGTATGTACTAGCTCTAATGGCTGACTGCATACTCTGAAGCTTTTCTTCAGGAAACCTCTCCGTGTCATCTTTCCCTGGATACAGACAGAACACAACTCATTTTTCTTCTCGTTCCTACTTCCCTTGAGGGCTGGAATTCTTCTGATGGATTCCTCGTGAAGGTGACCCATCCTCTCATGCCATGATGCTTCTGCTCGTAGTGCGGATACTTGATAAGGCTGCCCATCATCTTGTACTTGCTCAGCTACTGATGGATATCCTTGAATATGGCTGGAAAATTCACGTGGTTCAGTCTCTAGAACATACAGCTCTTCCACAGGATAGGCCTTAAATACTTCTTCCCCATCTTCATTTGTAACTGCATAATCCTCTTCAAATGTTACTTTCACCCCCTTCTTTGTTAATTTCCTGACAGAAATCAGATTGACTTCAAGATCCGGTACATACAAGACATTTGAGAATTTAATAGAATATCCTCCACACTTCTTTGAAAGCTTTAGCATTATTGAACCCTTTCCCTTTACCAATAATTTCCCCTTTCCAATTCTTACAAATGTTTCAATTTCTTCAAAATCCACGAATAGTCTCCTCTCAGGTGACATATGGTCTGTTGCCCCAGAATCTAAATACCATTTATGTCCTTCCCTCTTTGACAGCAAACCAGTAGCGCAGATATAATTTTTGCTTGCTTGAGTCACCGATTTTTCTTCAGCTTCTACATATGCTGCCTTTGGTTTTACTCTTAATGCATTCATCCTCTTCTCTACTTTGGCAGCTTCCCGGCATTCTCTACTCATGTGCCCCCATTTTCTACATGAAAAGCATTTCACCAGGCTTCTATGTCTCTCCTTTGAAATGGAATCACTACTATTCCAGGGGATGTTATGCTGACTTAACATTTCCGGTTGATTTCTACCTCGATTTCTAGGGTAACCTTGCCTCCCTTTAAACGTTGTAAAAGCTACTGCTACTTCATTCTCACCATCAGTTTCTTTTCTAATTGCTTCACTCATTCTGTTTTCTTCGAGGTAGAGGCGATTTTTTACTTGTCTAACGGTGAGATTTTCGGTATACTCCACCGATCTCTTGAAATCATCATATTTTGGAGATGGTAGGCTAGCTACCATCATCATTGCTGCTTGGTTATCTGATATTTTAAATCCTCCTTCCCGTAATCTTCTTACCATGGTTTGTAAGTCCGTGGCGTAATCAATCATCGACATGTCATCCGGCTTAATGTATGACCCCCATCTTTTTAGTACAGAGCATAACGATAGCGTTGACATTTCAGTATGAATGTCTTGTAGTGCCTGCCACATATTTTTGGCTCTTGCTTCCTCACATATATCTTCGATATACTCTCTCCCAACATGTTTCAGCAAGTATGCTCTAGCTCGGCGGTTAGTTCTTGCTTGGTCATCATTTAATTTTTCTACGTCGTCGTAGCCTGGAGATATCGCAATCCAGCAGTTCTTCTCCACCATATCCGCTTCGGCTATTGCCTTCCACTGATAATAATTATCTTTAGTTAACGTCATAGCTATTCTGGTTATTTCTTCTGTACCTGCCATTATTCTCGTTCGTTTTTCAGGGCACCGGCGTAAATTACCTCGGGAAACTCTTCAAACACGTTTCGGGTCGAAATTCTTCTTCGTCTTCAAAATTCGTCGTCTTGGATCGAAATACTTCGTCTTCTAAATTCGTCGTCTTGGATCGAAATACTTAGTCTTCAAAATTCGTCGTCTTGGATCGAAATACTTCGTCTTCAAACTTCGTCGTCTTGGATCGAAATTCTTCGTTTTCAAACTTTGTCGTCTTGGGTCGAAATTCTTCGTCTTCAAACTTCGTCGCACATATATCTATGCGTCAGTTATTCCGCATCCTGGGCCCATAACCTATTAATATTTCAGTACATTCATCTTACATTAAATGTCTTGTGTAGCTTAAGACTTTATTGAATAATCATCCATCAAACAACATCAACAACAATCAGCCATCTAAGATACGAAAAACAAAACAAAGGAATACCGAAACCACACAAACATCAGCTGTAAGCACAGTAAATGAACATTACCGAGAATCAATCTTGTCACATCATCCAGATATCTTTACAGGTTTATCATATACTGATATAAAAATCAAATTTAAACATGCTGATAAACGCCTTACCTTAGAAAAGTTAACGTGGGAATTGGGTTTGTAGAAATTAAGGTTATTTATGCATGTGACGCTTAGATGGCCATTGTGTCTTCAGACTGAATTGATTTTCTCATCAAGTTAGTAATAATAATAATAATAATGATAATTGATTTTCTCAAAGTTACTAATACTACGCAAATCAGTGAATATATGTCTAACAATATCTTCTTGTTTTCCGGCTGGATTGCCTGACGGATTTCCATTGCCATCCCGGTGTTTGGTGCTTTTTTTACAAATATTAATACGTGTATTTATGATAATTGTTGGTCCACTTTTCAGTGTATAAGCTTCAACAGGAAGCTCCGAAACCAAAGCCTATCCCTTGCCTACATTCTCTGCCATATCATCCACCACCTCAATATGGTAATGAATTCCATGGACCGATTGGACATGCTGAGGCTGCACAACTTCTTGATGAAGATGGGGCTTTCCTAGTGAGAGAGAGTCGGAGCCACTCTTCAGATCAAGACAATGATTCTATTGAATCTAAAATATTTACCTTATCTCTCAGGTAGGCAATACAACAAGTTCTTAAAGCTTATACTGGCGAAAGTGTCCCCTGAAATTGCCCTTTTTTGTGTTTCATTCCCACTATCTAAACTCCTGTCGAGGTAAATAATTTTGTCTGACATTAATTACTATGGATGAGAGCTCCTTTATTTGAAAGATACTCTTGGCTACGCTTGATACATTTGGCTAATTCACAAATACTTGACGTGCTAAAGTGCCCTTTGTTTTTGAGATGGAGTATTGTCATAATTATCTGTTATGGCTAGTTAAATGTGATACTTGCACTTAAGTGCTCAGGAATGGCATTGAGTTGCTGCTTGTAGACATTAGGTTCAGACCCTGTGGGTTGAAAGATACATAAAAGTAAATATATTAGTGTTTTGTTTGAGATAACACACAGGTATGCTAGAATATTGTGAAATATTGTCATACTTGTCTATGTATGCCAAAAGAGGGTTTAGAAGAATTCATAGTTTCCCAGGCGCCGATGCAGACTCCGACCATAAATTGGTAGTGATGAAATGTGAGATGAGACTAAAAAGGTTGAAAGTAGGAAGGAGAATAAGAAAGTGGGATGGAGGAGCACTGATTGGAATGAAGAGGAGGGAATATCAGGAGATTGTGGATAGATGCATGAGAGAAGGGGAGGGAAGAAGAACAATAAATGAAGGGTGGGAAATAATAATGATGGGCATAAAAGAAGCAGCTTAGAAAAAAGTTGGCACAGTAGATGCTAGAAGGATCAAGAAATCATGGGTAACAACAGAAATGATGGAAAGGATCGAGGAAAGAAGGAAATGGAAGAATGTAAACACAAAGCTAGGCAAAAGGCATTATAAGGAGAGAAACAAAGAGAGTAAGAGAAAAGTGGTAGAGTCGGTAATGTGAGGAGATTGAGAGACTCTAGAGAGAAGGAGAAATAGGCAGACTGTACTCAAAGGTTAGAATGTTATCGGGCATTAAGAAATGGAAAACGGTCCCGTGCATCAAAGACAGAAGGGGAAATTTAGCAATGGAACCTGAGGAGATCCAGCATTGTTGGAGGGAATATGCTGAGGAACTGTATGATAGCGAAAATAGGCCTAGGAACTTGGACATAGAAGAGGAAAAGGATGTAGATGAGGACGACTTGGGGCCCGGAATATTGGATAGTGAGATAGAGAAGGCATTACGAGAAATGAAGGTGGTAAAAGCCGTGGGGATAGTTAACATCCCAGCTGAGCTTCTTAAAAAACCTAGGAAGAGGGGGAAAGGAGAGATTTAATGAACTTGTTGGTAGAATATATGAGGAGGGGGATTGGCCGGAGGATTTTGTAAAAACTGTGCTGATACCTATTCTGAAGAAGAGGGTGACAAAAGAATGTGAAGACTATAGAATGATAAGTTTGATTTCTCATGCGGCAAAGGTAGTGCTTAGAATCATCAACAGAAGAATGAAAAAGAGAGCAAACGAATATCTAGGTGAGGATCAGTTTGGATTTCGGAAGGGGAGGGCCACTCGCGATGTAATTGCAGTGATGAGAATACTAGTGGAAAGGAATCTAGAATATAATCAGGATATACCTATTGGCATACTGTTGATTTCGAAAAGGTGTTTGATAGAGTGAGGTGGGGCAAGTTAATGGAAATATTGTGGAAAATAGGAGTAGCCTGGAGAGACAGGAGACTGATCCGGAATTTATACATGGTGCAGAAGGTGCAAATGAGAGTAGCTGATGGAGAATCGGATTGGGCCACAGTAGGGAGGGGAGTTAGGCAGGGCTGTCTATTATCACCAGTACTTTTCAATATATACTCTGAGGAAATGGTGAGAGAAGGTTGGGATGAGCTTGAGGCTGGAGTAAAGGTCGGGATAAATTGATAAAATCAGTGAGGTTTGCGGATGACCAAGCACTAGTCAGGCGTCTGCCTGTGGCTTGCAAAAAATGCTGGATGCATTGCAGAGAAAGTGCAAAAGATACGGGATGAAGATAAACCAGAAGAAAACGAAAGTAATGCGATTTTCAAGAATAAAAAGGGCCAGTGTAACTATAAAAGTAGGAGGTCAGAAGCTAGAACAGGTAGAGCAAGTTAGCTATGTAGGTAGTGTGTTGGACGAAAAAGGGTTAAGCAGCATTGAAGTGAGAATGAAAAACACATTGGCAAAAGAGGCTTTTACTCGTAGGTGTGAACTAATGACAGGGGCATTGAGTAGGGAAGTGAAGAAAAGACTAGGGAAAAATTTAATATGGAGCGTTGCACTCTAAGGGGTGGAAATGTGGGTGGCTTTGCGAAAAGAAGATGCGAATAGACAGGGCTTTTGAGATGTGGGTGTAGAGAAGGATGGAGAAAGTAAAGTGGGTCGAAAGGAAGATGAACGATGAAGTGCTAGAATTGGTAGGAGAGGAAAGAAATTTGTTAGATGAAATTAGGAGGAGGCAGAAGGTGTGGATGGAAAACAGGAATGGAGCAGGGTGTCGATCGTCAGGGAAAACCTGGAATTGTCAGGGAATTTTGGAAATCTGGAAAAGTCAGGGAATAGTCAGGGAATAGTCAGGGAATTCCATAACAGTCAGGGAGAAACTGGGATAGAAAATTCTCATTATTTTTCTACCATTACGTTTACCGGGCAGTCTTTACCACCCTTTATTTCACCAACTAAAGCTAATGTCCGTCGCCGAAGTGCATAGAATAAGCCCTGTCAATTCGTTGAACATTCAGTTGTGAATCTTAGTTATTTAGTTGTGAATCAGTTGTACCATGTATCCCTTTTGTATATCCTTAATACGATATTTACCTGGTAGCGTTATAATTCGTGACCACCATGTATTCCACTCATCACAAGGAATCCGAGGCTATGTTGTTCGGAAGATTTTACATCCCGTTTTTTACATCATGTTTTTTTTAACTTCTGAGACTCAGGTCAAGAGGTAGTTGGAGCACACTAGCTTGTAGTAAATACGTACTTGCTGTTCTAAAAATACGTGGCGTTGATTATTAAAACAGTAGTACAAGTACGATCACACCTGTAAACAAAATCTTACATAAGGTCAACTTTGATTCCAATACCCCCCTTCGCGAGACCATGAGAAGAATCCTCCTCCCCTCCCCACCTTTCACACTCGACGTAATTATTAAATGGCCCCTTAGCTCCCTCTCGAAGCAATTTGGTCAGGTCACGAACCACCTCAAATATGATATTCCTGCATATGATGCTGCCATTGCTTTTTGCCTCCTGTTTTTGCTAGCAGTGGTGCGATTACGTTTTGTCTGTTTATACTAATATTTTTACATTTTTGGTTCCCTCTGACAATCAAGGGGTTATGACCACATTAATAAATTTGTTATTCACTTCTAAAAGTCACACGTGCCGTCCGATTTTGATCCAGTCCAAGAACTTGGGTTTGATTTGTATTTTTTGCACAATGATACATGTGCCGGAGTCCGCCAGTAAATTGGCCATTAACTTTCCCTTTGATGCCTTTTCAGTAATCTTCTACTTCCCTGAACTACCACGACACGCCACCTCTTCCTTGAAGAATTAGACATTGTTAATTTGCAATTTTACCGAAGGAAACAATCAAGGCCATGGAAATGCGATACACGGCCGTGGATACATGGCTGCGAAAAATGTATTAAAACTGTGTACAATTTGTGTGAGGGCTTAACTTGTGGAGGTTTAATATATTTTTTTATTAGGGTGGAGGTTCAATATATTTTTTCATTCTTAAGGCTTTTAATATTTATATATTGATTTCAGCTTTTAACATTTTCTGAATTTTGAGGACATTTTCAGCAGAAATAAAATATTCTGATAATAGGAGCTACCTTTTGGCAACCGGTCAGGGAAATTGGTAAAGCCGTCAGGGAAAAATCAGTGAAAAGTCAGGGAATTTGAGATTGTTTATCAGTAACCACCCTGAAAAGGTAGTAAAAGGGGATGGCGTTTTGAAAGAAGTTATTGAGGGAAGAACATTGGGAAGAGGGAGGAGAAGAATGAGTAGCTTGGATAGAATGATGGGAGGCAGAAGGTATGAGGGGCTGAAGAGGGACATCGTGTGAAATTTAGGGGATGGGAAGAATCACATGTCCATTTAGACCTACCTTCTACGGTAGAAAACTAATAATAATAATACCTTTGCTATACGGCCTGTTATGCTCTCTTATTCTACCAAGAAAATGACGATGTAAATCTATCTGTACAACAATCTATCTCTCTATTCTTATTTATGCGGGCAAATCTAGCATAATACACTGGGATTTTTGATATATAGCAACATGTTCAGTAAAGCTAACTATTTTAAATTTCTGCAGGAGATTTAATCAGAACCTTACCTACAATCTGATAATGATTCCCGACCTAATTCTTCCAGTAATTCTGATACACTGCTAAACGTATCATAACACCTTTTAACAAACTGAGCTGCTTTATGCTGTGCATGGTAAACTCACAATGTGACTTTGACTGTGTCCTATGTAATACCATCTATAACGACCCTCTGCTTTTGCCTACTCTTATCCAACATGTAGCTCCATTATTTATGCCAAAACTATCTGACTTCAAGATTAATTTATTATGAGGAACTTTATCATATGCCTTCTTATGGTGTAAGAAGATCGCATCAATTTCAGTACTGTTTCCGCCTTAGTCCAAAGATGCCATTCCATCGCAGCGACCAATCACGTGGTACCTGACCTCCCGACAAGGGTAGTTAGTACACCGTATATAAGGCAGCCAAAATCTCAATTCGACACTCATCTGCTCTGATGACGGTGCCTGAATCGAACACCAAAATGTCGGCCATGGACAACCTGACCCGGTGGAAAACAGGAGAAGATTTTCTACAGCTAGTTCCCCGGGAAAACCTTTGATCCTATTTCACCAATGATCTTTCTTCCGGGGCTCCTGACTAAAGAAAATCTTTTGTTTCTAGTCAATTGAGCCATTATTTCTTTATTGGTAAAGAAAACTCCTTTGTGTGCTACAATTGATGTCAGTATTTATGGACATCACCCATCAGTTGAATTCTTTTATGACTTAATTTGTGTATGCATTATTTCCGTCCTGATTCGCAACATAATTACCTTTTATGTTGCCAGTTTATGTCTTATATATTGTTGACTCAAAATCTTTTGTGTTTTGTCAATTGAGTCAGTCTTTGTTTATGCGTAGCTGAATTTGATCTCCATACTTAGGGATGTTGTCCATCAGTTAAATTCTTTGGTTACATAATTTGATCTTATCTTTACGTTATTACTTTATTTCCATCCCGATTTATAACATAAATACTTGAATAATGAACGATAGAATAAACTTTATAATTCCACAATCATTTATCTCACACTACTACTATCATGGTTTCGACGATTAATGTCATCATCAGGAATGCCTAATAGTAACGCCTGAAACCATCAATTAACATAAATACATTTTATGGTACCAGTTTACATTCTATTTGTTGATGACTTGAAGAATTTTTCTTCCTGTCTTTGTTTATCAGTAAATAAAACTCGTCATATATGTGCTATATTTTATTTCAATATTTACTATGTTTTTTCTACATTCCGCAAATCAATTCATCTCCATGTGGACATAAAAATTGCTAAATCATGTGACAACACTTGCAGTATGAAGTTTGTACGTAGAATATGTTCATCAATGGTTCCAAACTCAAAATATTGCTGATATTCTTTAGTTATGTTCCCAATAACGTCACTATTTACTCACTTTTTCTATTAAAATCTCACTTTTTGCTAATTTTTCTCTGAAAAATGCTCTCATTTGTCTCACTTTATTTTGGAACCTACTCGCTTGCAGCCGTGTAGTTAGTGATTATAGTCTTGATTTTGGTATCGCTTTCTTGATCATACATTACTTTAAAGTGCTTCCAAGCTATTTTGAACATAAGTTTGTGCTTATGGTGCATCAGCAGCTGTTTACCCCTAATCAAATGTATCTCGAGTGCACACACATCTCGGTCCCTAGCTTTCTTCAGGGGCATACGCGCCATGACTAATGCCTTCCCCTGTCTTCCTTCCGAGCCTCCCCTTCTCGAGTGATGACTTGATGACTGTAGGATTCAGCACTTGACCATCGCCAGGAAAGGTCAACATAACCTCTTGACACACTAAGTTCTTCTCATGGCACGTTGGAGGGTAAAACAAATTGTATAAGATCCATCTTCCGAGAAAAAATTGTGCGGGCATTTTTATTGCCTCGCTGTGATTTTAATCATAGTCATGTGTTTCATGTTATTATTTAGCTTCATAGGTATCATGTGCATAAAACTTCATGACTATTATTTAGTGCAGTATACTGTTTTTCTTTGCCTGCTGTTTTGTGCTCCTTGGACAATGCCTGAGCTTCATATTTTACCGATAACAATTTATTCCTTCATTGTAGGTCAAATCTGTTTAGTTCATTATGCCCATAGACGGAAGGTAGGATTTGAGATGCCTCCAAAGAGAAAATACAAGGAACTGACAATTAAAGAGAAATTCAGTTTGATATTACTGGACTCATGCCCGAAAATATTCATTTTATTTTTAATGGCAGTTCGTGAAGTTATCTCTTGCTTTAGTGCCTGACTGCCATATTTTTTTGTGAGAACATCGTCAGTCAAGTTAGATTTGTGTGGTGCAGCTCTCCACTTGCCTCTTTTATGAGCTGACCTCATCATATTTATGCAATTCTTTCACATCCTTCACTACTTGCTTGATATATCTCATGTGTGGCCCTCCTTAGCCATTCTTCCCATTCACTATTCTCTTGAGGGTTGTGCTTATCAGATTATCATGACCCAACAGGTGGAACTTTTCTGGGTGCCTGGTCATGCAGGCATATCCGGAAATGAGATGGCTGATGAGCTGGCAAGGGCCGGTTCCAGCCGAAATCCGATTGGGCCAGAGCCAACCATACCTATTGCTACGTCAATAGGGATAGCAGAAATTAGAATGTGGGGCTTAGCCGGGCATTCTGAGATCTAGCGAACTACACCAAGTCTTAGACAGGCCAAACTACACATAGAAGAACCTAGGCCTGGGCTTGCCTAAAGACTCCTGTCACTAAACAGGGGTCAATTACGAACGGTAGTGGGACCTCTCACGGGGCACTACCCGGTGATGAGGCACCTGCACCTCCTGGGAATTGTAAATTCACCTAGATGCAGGTGGTGTGAGGAAGGGGATGAAACTACATCCCACATATTATGCGAGTGCCCTGCTGTGATGAGGACTCGAAATAGGTACCTGGGGTCTCCATTTTTGGAACCCAGGGAGGTAAGGGAAATCCCCATAGGGGACCTGTTGGCCTTTAGCAAGGTGATCGGCCTTTATGGGTGATTTCCTTAGAAGGGTGGTTGGTACATTGGGCCAATAGGTCTGAGTGCCTCAGGGCCTCCTTGGAGGAACTCCACCAAAAAATAATCTATCTATCTATATATCATGACCCAACATCTGACTGATCAATTGAATCAAATCAGGCGATACCTTGTGAAAAAGTGACATACTGATAGAAAAACTTGAACGATGTATTTTTCACACACTTGATTGAATTACTAACCCCTACCAGTTTTGAGTACCCTTGATAATGACATGAGAGTGTCGAAACTGGTAGGGTTTAGTAATTCAATAAAGTGTGTGCAAAATATATAGTTCAAGTTTTTCTATCAGTATGACTGATTAAGTTGTCCCATCCTCTTTTTAAATTTTTAAGCAGACCTCTCTTTCCTCCCAGTCACTTCAGGATATCTTTGTTTGTTACTCAGTGGATCCATTTCATCATCTTTGCAGGTATCTAGCAGCCCAAGGCATTATTTTTCTCATTCCTAAATAATTATACAACATTTTAATGGGGTGGAAACAAAATTTTTCACTTGTTTCTGTATGTCCTGGAATTTAATAAAATATTAAGGAATAAATTTGAATTCATAGTATTAATATTATGCTTTACTGGCACTGAACGGACAAATAGGCAGCCCCTTACCAAGAAAGAGCAGCATACACATGATATTTATAAGGGAAAATATGGGACTCTTGACTTCCAATTAGAAGTATTCTGATGGCCTGAACGTAGAGACTCATATCAGAGAGTTATTCAATGAAAAGGGGTAATTAAGGGTTTGAAAAAATGGCAACTGATTTCTAGAACAAGGAAATATTCAATGCCAGCAGTTAAATTAAACTTTTAATTTCACACAGCCATACCCCTGCTAACAAACAGATTTGATTCTTCACCATTGGTCTTATTGGTCATAGTTTAAAATGTAATATGAGTAGTATTACTTTTCATTGAAATTCTTCAGTGTTTGTGTGATTCAAAAATCTTGTTGCTGTCACTCACTATACACATTAAAGATATCTTATATTTTCATTTTAAAACCTAGAAAATAGATAATGAATTCTCTAATTCTGAAAAGAAAGGATCTGACAGTGTGAAATACATTGTGAGCAAATGAGATGTTGTTTCTATTCAAGAGATTCACTTTTAGGTAGGGGACTGATAGACTAGTGATTGGTTATTTATTTAAAATACAAGGTGCTACCCAAAAGTTCCTGAAATGCAGCGATAAATAAATTTGCAGAATACCTGGATCTTATTCACCACCATCACTTTCAAAATAGTCTTATCGGGATTGAAAACACTAATCCCAGTGCTTCTGCATAAAGTCTTCTGTCTTGTTCTACCAACAACAATCAAGCCTTGATTGTTTCCAATCCATTAATCTCTTGGTTGCTACACAGGCACATAGTAGGCAATGATTTTAATAAAACAAACTTTTACAAAATACCACAAAAAATGTTTTAAACAAAACTTACAACCCTGGTTTCGTCCGAATAATCGTCATCATCATATCTGAACCTGATGATGACGATTATTCGGACGAAACCCGGGTCATAAGTTTTGTTTAAAACATTTTTTGTGGTATTTTGTAAAAGTTTGTTTTATTAAAATCATTGACTATGGAATACCACCAAGTGACTGAAGATAGAGTTTTATTTATACATACTAGGCAGTTGACTGCACTGTTGGTGACTAATTTTATGATGCATATTATAATTAATGTTAATTTTCTATTAATGTCAGATGTTGTAGTAGAGATATTTCACTTTTAAATTTAATTTACTTGGAAAATATGTGGATTAAAATTAATGTGGGTCAAAAGTTGTAGAGAAAATGTTGATTATTTGTTTTGTTCTAAAAATGACTATGCATTAACAAGATTTGTTGGATAATTGTCCCTATTCTTGGTATTTTCAAGTGTTTTCTGGATTAAAGTCTGAGCTATAATTTTGTCCCCTATTTATTTTTGTTCTTTAGAGTCTTTAAATTTGAGGGTGTGTACTGGTTCCAACCCCAAAGTTTGTTAACTGTTGGTACCATTTCTACCAAATTGCACAATATCCTGATATTACCATAATCAACACCCAAATCACATTTGCTATGGGGTGGATATGCAGTGGGCTTAGAAGCTCAAACTTAAGTCTATGATAAAAGGGTGGTCAGTATGTTTCCAGTCTCTTGAAAAAGAGAATAGAGTATTTTCGTGAGGTATTTTGTTGAAATTTATTGTTGCGAGTAACGTTTGGTTTCGAAATGCCACGTTCAAAATTCCAAGGTATAATTCCAACTAATTAATTTAAGAAATAACTTTTTCTATGCATTGTTTTAGCATCCAAAATGCTTAGGTCAAAACGCATAACCATTGGTTCTTCGTAGTATGACGTCATCTCCCATATTAGCAGTAGCGAAATGCCTAGCTTTGCATTGAGGGTGAAAATATTCTTAGCCTTTTTGAAGTTTTTTTGTTATTTGACATAAGACTGAGTTTTTGTTCATGGAAGTTGGATTCGCAGTTGCAAATTTCCACCATTCTTCCGGTCGTGGACGCGATAATGAATGGACATTTTCTGTGCAAAAACGCAGACTATGTTGGACGTGAGCAGGGAGGCGTAAAATTATCACTGTCGCCATATTATTATTATTTTTCTTGCTTTATATTATGTAGTAAACCATAAATTATGCCTTCTGTTATATATATTTGCCGTAATAAAGCCTTAAATTTTACTAAAGCTCTACTAAATAACTAATTAAGCTTTTCTGAACAAGGCACTATTGATCCTTGAGGTAACTATGTTTGAGTAATACCATATGACGTGAATGACATTCATTTCAATTTAATGTATTAATTATGGGATGGTTCTTGCTTTTGTGACTACTCATAAACGAAGTTAATATCCTTCATTTTTTTATTTTACAGGAAGTGGCCTGTGTTTTACTAAAGAAACCAATCGTTTTAGTACAAATTTGTTTTACAGAGTTGTGATCACTAAATAAATACCTCATATTTCCCGCAGGTTAAAGCTTCCCTTTTCCATAAGTATTAGGAAACTTCTACATTTAGAATCATTTAGCAGGAAAGGAAAGGGAATCAACTTAAAAAGAGGAATAAGGAGAGTGCGTTTGAATACTATCAGCAATCGGTAATGGCAGTGAGTTGTCACAGTTGATGTCCTGTTGGTGCCTAACTGGAGTGGATGCATCTTCATTTGGAGGAAAGTCCAAATACTCGCTATCGTAGTTGATGTGCTGGAATTGGAAACAGTTCTAAGTAGTCCTATCACCTTCCTCTTCTTAAGAACATGCCTCAGCCAAAGGCACATTTGGAGGCCTAGACTAGTACTCAAACTCTTGAGGCACAACACTTTTTTTGATTCCGAGTAGGCCACCCATTATTTATGTCATATAATTGTCAGCATCCTCTTCCAACTGAAAATGGAATAATATATATTTAACAAACGAAGTGTAACTACTTTTCCCCAAGTCTTAGCCATCGTTACTAGTCTTAAGATAAATTATATCAATAGGCAAATGTCGCTCATCTGTATCAAATAAATACAGATATTACTGTTATCTTTAGAAAAACAAATGTACTACTTTAAATATGAGAATAATTTAGCAATAAAACATTATGATCCGTTTAAATATGACATAATTAACCATTTGAATAGGACATTAATTGCAATGATATCATAAGGGTAGTAATACGATATTTTGAACCACTAAAAAAGGAAAAGACATAATGAAAACCGTTCAAAAATGACAAGTAAAAGATATAAGACCTAATTATCGTAATACAACATAATAAGCCATTTAAATACGGCATAGGAAACCAAAATAAAACCATCGGTCCAAACGATACTGATCAGTTTAATCAGGTGCAATAATATTTTCATGAACGATTAATAGAATAGAATAGAAATAGAAAAAACATTTATTGACCTAGGAGTGATTGCTCCTATGGGGCAGTAGTTTACATCATGACAAAATTTTATTTATTATTAATTAATATGCCTTAAATGTTCCGCAATTTCCATTAGAACAACAAAAGTATAGCATAAAAAGTTTATAATTACAGTTTAAACAATGTATCGCCTAACAACGAATTGTGTTACACAAATTATGTCTATAAAACTACTAGCAACTTTTTTGTTAAGTAAATTTGCTACACTTATGTTTAATGATCAGCACAACTGTGCAGATGAGACGATCCAGAAATGACATGGTTTTCAGGTCTCTTTGAGTGGAAATTAACCAGTTTCTTCTTCATACAGGATTATCTGGAGCTTTTACGAAAATCTTCGGGTGTTGTTACTCTCAAACTCCTAACACAGTGGAACAAAGCCTCTTCGTCTCTTATCTTTCTAGCTGTAATTTCATTACTAGAATAACTGCCTTCTTCCAGTGCAATGTATTTCACACAGCAACAGAAATCGTCCCAATAACATTAGCAGGATTATTATCAAAACAGTCGCACGCCAAGGCTACAAAGTCATACTATCTCCAAATCAATAAATGGTCGAAAATGGGAGGTGACGTCAGAGCCCACTAAACATGGCCGACCAGTGTTTGGGCACAATATTAATTTATCAGACTCTGTTTGCTGATAAAAAAATAACGATTAGCCTATCGAATGTCAGAATGAAAATTTAGTGTGTGAAGTATCGTTAGATTATTTGACGTCGCTTCCCAAAAGTATGCAAATACTCTATTGGTCAGAAGAAAAGGGGAAACATATTTACTCCTTCAACCTGAACTGAAGTTTTCTACTGAATTGTGAAAAAAAATATCATTAGAAGATCTGAATGTGAGAGCTACCATAATTTAACTTTTGAGATTATTATCGGTGTTCTACAGTTTAAGGTAGGTTTGGTGGGTATTATACACCCACCCAACCTGTATTTCTAGTGATATTTGGTTCTCTATGTACTTATTACCGACATCGTTTCTTGTCAAGTACATCTTCTTCTCCTCCCTTTAAACTGCTTAACTAACATTCTTCCCTGTAATGTGTCCTTTGGGTTGGTGGCGTGGTCTTAGTATTGGCCTGCCATTCCAAGGAGACTGATTCAAATCCCAGCCAAGGGGGATTTTTCATTGCCGTATCAATCTTTCTTTGAGTGCCTTGTGGAGAGTAATCCAAGTCCAGTATTCTATCCGTTGGATGGAGCATCAAGCCCTTGGCATCTTTTGTTAAAAGCAGGCTAATGCTGATGCCTGGTCTCCACTCTTCTTATATTCCCCAAAAACTCCTACCTTTACCCTGTTACTCTCTGATTCTCTTTGGGGCAAATTACCTCAGTTGTCTGTTGCCTTTCCCAAATAAGTACTACGGCATGTCCTTTGAAACACTCTCACCCTTTTACAGTCATTCTCTCACTCTGTCTGTCATGTGTTCTGGCTCTTTCATACCATTTCCAGCTTTTTCTCATTTGTCTTCCTTTCCATTCGCCTTACTTTCTTTATCCTTCTCTGTAACCAATTCTCAAAAGCCAACACTTTATTTCCATTCTCTTTATTTAGGCGTTATGATATTTGCCTGTAATATTAGATGCAAACCTTTTCGCCCAAAAACATTATAGCACTAAAAATTAACTATTATTGTTTGCAGAAAAGAAAAACAATGACACTAGTTATGTTTTGAAATTCTCCGATGCTATACTCTTTTGTCCTCCAATATCCTATTCAAGTAGGTATGTTGTTTTATCTGCCTCAACTTGTGCATCATCTACAATTAAATTTAAATTGATCCTCCTTGTCCTAGAAAGTCTCATTACTTTTTTCTTACTGTTAATCTCAATTCTATTTCTTTTACTTAGCTGTTTTTAACATGCTTATGAGATAATTTTGTTAATTCTTCATCATTGCAGGTATGATGGAAAAGTACGCCACTACCGACTACATTATGATGGATGCTATCATCGAGTTGTTGGTGGTGATGGCATAATGCCTGCATCTTCGAAATGCTTTCCATCAGTTGTCTCTCTTGCTGCAGATGGATTGGTCACTCTTCACCTTGAGTCACGTGCTGGACCATATCTTCGATCTATGAGTGCTATGACTTCATATGAAGGAAGTCCATATATGACCCTAAATAGGCTGAAGCGAAGAGCATTATTGTCACGCTTGGATCAATTAAAGAACACAACAATACCTCCTGTCAACAATGGTGAACAACTCTCCAGCCCTGCAGCTAAAATTCCTCGTGAATCAAGTGCAACATCGCTGAATGCATCTACCTCTATGGAAACTCCTATTTTTGTTCCCAATCAGCTGATATGTTATGAGAAACACCATTCATTCAAGGTTCATAATTTTAAAGGCCTCAACTGGTGTGAATTCTGTGGAAATTTCCTCTGGGGGTTTACGGCTCAGGGTGTTAAATGTGAAGGTACTGCTCCTTTCTCTTATTTAATACTCTCACTTCATTTAGGGTTAGACTACCAGTGTTTTGGTCATATTTTATTATTAAAATAAGTCGCAAGTGATGTTATTTTCTTCATGGTCACCACTAAGTTTTTCTTTTAGTTTTTCATACAATATAAATATTAGCTAATTTTTTTTAAAGATTCAATATATATTTTGTAGATTCAGACATGTTTTTCACTCATTTCTTTTTACCCGTTTATATTGCTTCATATAGAAACTATGGTATTGACTAAATTGACAAACTAAATGCCAATTTGTGTGCTATAAATGTTTTGATGTAATGTAACATATGATACAGTTACAGTTTCCAGATTTTCACTTGCTCCTCAACATAGAAAAGGTTACTTGTGTGTAGACTTTGCTGTTTTAAAAGGTTGAAATAATCATTCTTGCACCCAAAACAAAACACTTTACCAAAAAAGATGCTTTAGTAATCAGAAAGGTTGTTGCAAAAGTTCTTGTCATTAGACTTTACATCCTGATAAAGATGGTCAGCAGTAGCTTTTAAGCTGTCATGTATATCAAGCTTTTGGGTGATTATGGGGCTTTCAAATTACACATTGGGGTTAGAGCTATGAATATTACTTGCTCTTCAGTGGTGCATGATTAACTTAATGCTTAACTCTGGGTGCTGTAAAATTTTTTCAAGTATTAAATGGGCCTATGTGTAGGTAATTTCTTTTCTCTTCGTTGAAAAGCTGAAAGTGTACAAATAAAATATGAATGTCATGTGATTTATGTAGGAGGATAATGATAAGTTCAATAAGTTTAGTGTGTGATATGTCAGAGGGTTACAGATCATTCTTGTTGTGATTTTTTTTTAGACTGTGGATTCGTAGCTCACTCTCGCTGCTCAGAGAAAGTTCCCAATGATTGCTTGCCTGATATTGGAATGGCTCGTGGAGTATTTGGCCTGGAGCTCTCTGCTGCTCTTGCAATGGAGACAGCTTTATATGCAGAGCACTCAGTATTACTGCCTGTGGTGCCATTTGTTGTTAGATGTTGCATAAAAGAAATTGAAAGGAGAGGACTTGATTCAGAAGGGCTCTATCGTGTTTCTGGCTTTGCTGAAGAAATTGAAGCTCTAAAAATGGCATTAGACAAAGGTATGCTTTGATAATGCATTGCACAATCTGGTTAAATGAACAATTAAGATGCTGAACTATTCTAATTGATTTTAATCATGTTTGGACAGTATGGAGCTACATATAATTCTGTGTTTTGATGTTAACTCTTGATTAATTATTTTTACTCGTGTAAATGATGGTTACTGGTGACGTGATTGAGTTGAGTGTGCTTTGAAATGTGAGGCTTTGTAGCAACATTTTGTTTTCAGCCTTTATTTTTGCTAGCTTTTAATCATGTAAACTAATTTGGCATTTCAATTACATATTTGCATTCAATTATGGCCACATACCTATGTGCCAAACTCAGTAAGTGCATTGACTTCACATTCATTGGCTTACTTGCTTTAGGTAGCTTATTGCTAGTGTCAGGAGCAGAAGGACATGCTACTTTTGCTTGACCATGCTATTTAGATTTTCTGAATCAATTCAAAATCAGAATTATTCTCATTGAGCAGAAGTTAAGAATGATTTATTATTTGTATGATGCAAGTGGTGATAATTATTTGGTAATTGAAAAATCCTAATTGAGCTTTTATGGATGTGACAGGTAATATTAATTATTGGGGAATGATTTGGTACACTAGCTTGGTTCTTAGTTAAGTTAAATATGTTATTTGACTGATGTGTGAGGAAGTTTATTGCTTTTCTCAATTAGTTGTGAAGAGTGTTAACATCTGTTGGGCTTGCATTTTTATTTGAGTTTTATTAATTATTTCCCATCCTTTGTTTTAGAGGGAAAGAAATATAAAATATATGCAATGTTGTTGTTATTTGGTGAATAAAATTAAGTATTGGCTTAAGTTATGAAACTCACCACCTTTTATTGGACGTGTTATCTGTTTCATGGCTGCATCTGATATTTTTAAAATCTTTATTTAAAGATGGAGAGCTTGCAGACCTCAGCCCAAAATCGTTTGACAACATCAATGTTGTGGCTGGAACTTTGAAGCTTTATCTGCGACTTCTACCAATCCCTCTGATAACGTTTGATGTTCACCCAGTGCTTATCACAGCTGCACGTAAGTATAAACACTAAGACTAGATTTGGACTGTTATCACATTTACCGATACCTAACTGATACAGGTATACCTCGCCTTACGTCGTTAATTGGTTCCATGAGATGTGACTTAAGTCGAATTTTGATGTTCAAATTTGAACTAACTGCAAGAAAACCACTAGTAATGAAATGTTTACGTGTCATTTTCATAAAATAAACCTTCTTTCTTGTATATTATAGTCAAATATTATTGACCAAAAGATGATAACGTAATTACAATCCCATTTGAAACACATCGCGAACGCATACAACATATTTGTTCTCATATATGCCTCCGCTCTTGTGGGTGATGCTTTTTGAAATATAGACGGCTATTGTAACATTCACACTTCTCATCCACCGAAATTGCACATCCAACACTATTTTAATTTTACCAAGGAATAATATTTAATGCTCTAACCTACCTGAATGGCGATATTTATGTTGTCCTTTGTGGCTGGTAGACAATGAGGTGGGTACGATGAGATGGTTACATCGCGGATGTAGATGGCTGAGGATCGCCCTCATCACACGAGTCATTCTGAGTGTCGATGTATTTCAAAAACTGGTCGAGAGTGCCTTGAGATTTCTTACTCTTCTTATTTTCAAGGATTATTTTATAAGGAGCAAAAGCTTCGTGACATGCCCTCATAGCCTTTGAAAAGTGCCGAGCATTTGGATCCATTTCTTGAAACAACGTAAGACATTTTTCCAAACAAGCGAAGGCCTCCTCCATGTTCTTGATCGTGAAGGTTTATCCAGGAGAAAGAAGGAGAGTTATCCAGGAGAAAGGAGGAGGTTATCCAGGAGAAGAAGGATCTTAAAAGGAAGCCCTTTCCCCCTACAATACTTCTCTGCTGCTGGGATAAAATGGTGGAATAACTTATCTTCAAAAATCACTACTGTAACCCAAGCCTTTAAATTTGCCTTCCATATGACAGGGAGAGATTCTTTTACCACATTATTTAGATTTCGGGGATTGTACGCGTGATAAACAAGCAGTGGCTTTAACTTAAAATCTCCTGCACAATTACCTCCTTACAATATGGTCAAGCATCCTTTTGAAAGGAACCAGGAATAGTTTTCTCCTCCTTGGAAATAAGTGAACAATCTGGTAATTTCTTCCAATAGAGACCAGTTTCATCGACATTGAATAACTGTTCGGGTAGAAACTGGTTCTTCTCAATTATCTTTGTCAGCTCAGATGGAAATGGGGCTGCTGCAACATCGTCAGCCGATGCAGTTTCACCTTGCTTCTTTATGGAGTGAAAATTTTGTCGCTATTTGAACCTCATGAATCATCCTTGAGTTGCCTTGAACTCTGCGCCTTTTTCATCTGGATACTCTTTCTTTAGTTCTTCAAATAATGATAATGCTTTCTCCTGTACCACTTTCTGACTAACCGAAGCACGCTGATGATTTTGTCTGTTAATCCAAAGAGCAAGAAGTTGCTCCATTTCTTCATAAATTTTGTCTCTCTTGTTGTTGATGATGATGTTCTTCATCCCGGGAGCTTCATCTTGGACATGTGATAGAATCCTATCCTTATTATGAACAATCGACGATACCATTGTTCGTGACAATTGTAAAGACCGAGCAATGGATATGACCTTTCCACCTTATTCATGGCGTCTAATTATTGACACCTTGTCATTCAAGGTTATAGCTTGATGCTTAGCATTAGCATTTGCATTGGGATTTCTGTTTGGAGACATTATTAAATGAAATAAGTCACAAGTGCGTGACACACTGAAACTCAAGAATTACCACACATGAAGCTCAAGAATTACCACAAGTGAAAAATAACCTCACGACACCACAATAGCCCTTAAGGCAGGTCCGGGCAGGTCTAAGAGCATCGAAAAACTACGCAGCTGACAACGTCAAAGTTGGTACAGTCATCGGGAGCAGACACAGAGCAAGCACCACTCCTTTGCTGTTGGGCAATGAGGAACTACAGTCATTACCATTTCGGTAACGAAACTCATTTCTGCTTTCTCAGGCTTTTTAATTAAATGCATTATAATTATTAAAAGTGCTAAATTGGATACGATAGGTTTTTGATAGAATATTCCTTCACTTTACTTTGCTTTGTGAATACACAAACGTACCATTTCTCGTGCAATATCTCTTCAGTTGAGCAGTTTCTACATTTCCCTGTAGTACCGTATTCTTACGTAATTTCAGTCGTATTCTTTATTTTATCCTTATTTTTTTACTCAATTTATTTATTTATTTTAACTCTGTGCGATTTATCACATTTACAATTTTTTTTGTGATTCTAGCACTTTTACTGCAACCCGCAATGTCGGCACAAAAAACCAACGTATCTACGGAAACGACGTAACTCGAAATGATTTAAGTTGAGGTATACCTGTACCTCAATACCAGCGACCAATACCGATAGTATTATTTGCCGATCCCATACTTATTTTTCTCAAAATATTTGATAAGTACCTACCTTCTTGTGAACTACACTCAGTAATCACAAGTGTTTCAAAAGAGTAAGTAATGAGAAAAATGAAACTGTGACAACTTTATTATTTTGCTGCTCTTACAATTAATCACTGGAATTAGATTTCAGACTGTAAGCCCTCTTGCATTTGTAAATACTGAAAATTGTCTTTAACCCTTTGAGTGCCAACTAATATCCTAGGAGCTACGCTAAAATTGCCGGAGCATTTAGGCCGATTTTGTAGAGCATAAGAGAAAAATATTATTTCACGTAGCTCATGTAAAAACGTAGGAAAAAGAACGCTATGTTTCAATTTTGGAATAACAAAGGATCGGTATCTCAAGTTCTCTGCATTAAAATGCCATCAGTCAACAATTAGTGAACAACCAACAATTAATAATGACAATACAGTAGGAGCGCGATAGCGCTCCCCAGCACTTTTCACTAGAATTCGGAGGAGCGCGATCGCGCTCCCCGGCACTCTAAGGGTTAAGAAGTATAAGCTGCTGCATGAGCTCAGCAGTTAAGAGGGCTCTTTTTTCAGAAACATTAGCACCAGTCTCTGAAAAAGTTGCTCAGAAAACTCTAAACCTGTAGGTACACCCAAATACAGTGGATTCTTGTTAGTTCAATTTTGTAGGGACCGGAAATTCTGAACATGGTAACAAGGAAAACGTGCTAAACAGGTTAGCCTAGGCTTGTGCGATGAGTCGATTAATCAAAGTCATCAACAATCGATGTCATTGTCATTGATTTCAGTCATTGCGGCAATGTCATTGACCATCGACTGCGATGAGTCAATGACAATCATTGATGTTGATGAGAATCATTGATTTTGATGAGCCGATGCTAATCATTGATGTCGATGAGTTGATGCGAATCGTTGATGTCGATGAGTCCTGATGTGTTGCTGAGACGAGAAACGTTACCACTGCTGAGGACCCCTTCCTGGCAGAGCTCCACAAGTACGACGAGGTCCCAGCTTTATCCAAATCTTCGGACGTCCTACATTGGTATAGGGACAGGAAGGATGATGTGTATCCCCACCTTCAGACGTACGCAAGGAAATACCTCTGCATTCCTGCCGCTTCAACGTCAGCAGAGCTGTTCTTCAGCGATGCAGGAAACGTTGTGTTGGACGACCGACTTGTACTCACCGATGAAAATGCGGATATGAGAATTTTATTATACCACAAATAAGAGTTGTTGCTTGATTGGTAACTTGGTGCTGGTTTCGCTCTGTAATGCATAGGCCTTGTCCTTCTCAATTAAGTTTGACCCAATTCAAACTTCGCTTAATAGCCACACCAAACTGCCAACCGAGACATCTGCATCGATCTGATCATCCATAGCATCGATCATCGTAATTCATCGATCATCGACATTCATCGATCATCGACATTCATCGATCATCGACATTCATTGATCATCGATAGTCATCGATCATCGTGTACTCTCTATTCGATGATCGATGACAGACATCATCATCGAAGCATTTCGATAAAATTTTTTCATTGAAAATCGATGACCAAAATCGGTCATTGATTGCTGGTTGTTATTTATTGTAACAAAGTTTCATTTTCAATTATTATGCCTCCCAAGATAATACCTATGATGCCTTGTGTTGATGCCCACACAATAATTAATTATGATGATAATAACAATAATTGATGTCATAACACTGACCATGGCCATGCCACGATACTTTATTTGCATTTTATATTTTTTGAAATCGAGTTCGGAACGTAGGCATAAATGCCGAACAACGTATCTGTTGAGCAGAAGGAACTTGAGTTGATGGCAGAAGTTTAATTTTTGCTGGTATTTCAACGTGCTTCATAGTTGGATTTTCGTCTACGTTTTGGAGGAGTTTGAGATCATCAATTGATATTTTTGTTTCCACCTCAGGCTTTCCCATATACAATTCTAAGCACTTTTCTCACTTTTACTGTCAAGAAGTATGGTGCTCATGTAGTTTGGATGCCCAGTCGACACTTGTGTAGCAAACAAACATCACGATGAAATGTTCGGTTTTTGGGTGCCTCATAATTCTTTCTAAACATTTTTTGACCATATCATACCTATTTGAATATGCTGAACCAGTCACATAGGTGCATTAGTCATGAAGAACAGGAGAGCAGCAGAGTGCAGCTGCATCGCAGCAAAGAAAACAAATATGCAAAATATTGCTAAGTCAATGGAAGAAGGTGGGATTTTAAAACTAGATGTTATTTGGATGCTTTTCACCGGATGAATACTTCCGCATGAATGTATCCATAAAAAATGAATACTTGTAAGTATCAATAAAAAATGAATACTTGAAAGTATCAGGAAAATGGCCGATACCCGATACCCTCTATCGGTATCTCTCTCGTCCAGAAAAATTTTTCCTCATCTCACTCTGAAAATTTTGCCGTCTCTAGTTTTATTAGTTCATTTATGCCTAGCATGATTGTTTTTAGCTGAAATGCCAAAATTAATACTAGTTGTTGGCTTGCACATTTCCCTAGCGGGAATTATGGTCTTGACTTCGGCATTCATTAAGTTTTTCTACCCTGACTCATTTATTAAAATGTTACTGTAATAAAACTGCAAGTCCTTTGTTGTAGCCTACCTGCTATTTTACGAGTTGAAGAGAGATTAAAAGACTCAATTCAGCACTCTCCTTAGCTATTAAATAATTTGGTGTTCCATATTTGGGACGTATTTTGTTTTAGAAGCACACAACTTAATAATAATCAACGTTCACCTGATTAAGGTCTTTTATTTAAATTTTTCAGTTCATTTATTCTATTACATTCAGTAATCAGTTGTGGCTATAAATTTTGGTGAGTTGTAAGAATTAGTTGGAAATGTGCTCTTCCCATAACTGTTAATAAAGGATTGAGACTCCATCAAAAGAAATTTCTTCTTCTGAGATTTAACCACTGAAGTGCTGGGCAGTACGTATCTTGAATTTATACCTTAAAATTACTTAGGAATTTTGATAAAAATTGTAGAACTTCTTTTAAATTCTTTTAATTAAGTAGCTTTGCATGCTGCTGAGAAAAGAGAATGGTAAAATATGTGGCCAACAAAAAATAAATACCATTGTTGAAAAATTGGGAGTAACTACAGGTTATGCTGGAACACTATAATGGTTTTTTACTATCACTCAGAGTGACAGTAGCACGCATTGGTTAAACGTGAGTTCTTGGGATGGTAAGCTTATACTCAAGCTACCTAATTTCAGTGAATACAATTAGCCAATAGAAACAGTAGAAAGTTGGATAATAAATATGGTCATGGAACTATTGTCGCCGTCAAAATGGTATAGACCTGGACTTTGACGCATTCCTCAGGATCAACGGGCGCATTTGGTATAACGTATTATACATGGTTGGAAAGAGAATTTATTTGTCTTTAAAATGACACATCGTTTGGGCCGATATAATCTCACCTCTTGATGTGAGTTGTCATAAATCAAAAGAACACATGGATAAAACACCGGATTTAAAGACTTGGTCATGTTTACAACATTGTGGAACAGCAACAGAGCATCACTGGAAAGCTAAACTTTTATCATAATTAAAATATATAGTCCTAAAGCACACTACACGTTTTCAACACTCTTCCATTTTTAATTGAGTTTTGATACGCGTTTGAATTAAAAATTGATTGGAGTCTACAAATGTTTTTGAGAGACTTAAAATTTAAATGAACTCTACTTAGTAAAATTTGGAAAAAATAAGCGAGAGCGATTTTTCATAAACTAAATTGGAGCTGAGATATAAAGGGGTCTTATTTATGACGTCACGGCAGCAGCACATCATCTCTGTGGATGGCCGTCCGAGTCTCCGCGCAAAGCTTTCAAACATCAACAACAATGCCGTCGGTTGCCTGGTATTCTTGCCATCAAAAACTCTGTTTTTTGCACCATACCACGTTTCATCAGTGTAAAATATTCTACCGCCTCCCTCTCTTAATCGTCGTGTGGCCCTCAAAAATATTTAACGCTGGTCAACTATTTTTGGACATTCAAAGAAAACGGATTCTGAATTGAATTTTTGAAATCTAAACCTTTCAAAATTCGGGACATGGTTCACTCACTGAAATCAGGGAAGTCTTCATGATCCTCACAAAATTCAGTTAAAACATTAGCAACTGCAGGGTTTATCTTTCACAAGTAAAAGTTGTTCACTTTCCTTCTTACAACACCTTGAAAAAATTCAATCAACACGATTCGAGGTCTTCCTGGACGCTTGATTGGCGCAATTGGTGCCCCACTATCAATACTTGTAATTTCTTTGTTCATTTTTTTAACGGTGCACTCAGATACGCTGCAATACATTGCCATATTTTTTATCACCTGGTTGGCTACAATTCCAATTTCAACATTTCTCACTTTTTCAAAGAAATATTTGGCATTGGCCACCATTTTTTTCTCACCACACCGCAAATTCGCCCTCTTAATACAAGATCTTCTTCTGTGGCATTCTCGATTGGTCGGAGAACGCACACTACTTTTCAGCACTCTCTGAAGTACTTCGAAGTAGGCTATTAAAATTGCCGCAAACTTCTCATCAAACTATTGGTCACCAAAACCTCAATGTGTAAAATATTTTCCCTGAGGAAGGTCTTGGAGCACTTCGAAAAAAGTGTGTAAACTATCCGTAGAAACAAAACAAACTGAGTGAGAGGGTTAAAGGACTACTGAAAGCAGGTAATGATGGCAAAAGACTTTTGTTTTTGGAACGTACCCACACTTTGGAGGAGTGTTTGTCAAAAGCGGAAAAGATGCCATAAATTCCTCTCGTGGATGAAAGAATGAGGTCTTTAAAAGGCCTCAAGTGTGCATTATAATACCTTTACCTATCCTTATTCTCCAATCCATCCTTCCTATTCTTATCTTCCAAAAAAACGATGTTGGACGCACAGCGGCGGTCGGGCTACCGATGGCATTGTTGTTGATGTTCGAAAGCTTTGAGATTCTGATATGCGTTTGAATTAAAAATCGATTGGAGTCTACAAATGTTTTTTGAGAGACTTAAAATTTAAATGAACTCTACTTAGTAAAATTTGGAAAAAATAATCGAGAGCGATTTAGCATAAACTAAATTGGAGCTGAGATCATTTTTTTCCAAATTTTACTAAATAGAGTTCATTTAAATTTTAAGTCTCTCAAAAAACATTTGTAGACTCCAATCGATTTTTAATTCAAACGCATATCAGAACTCAATTAAAATTGGAAGAGTGTTGAAATCGTGTAGTGTGCTTTAGGACTATATATTTTAATTATGATAAAAGTTTAGCTTTCCAGTGATGCTCTGTTGCTGTTCCACAATGTTGTAAACATGACCAAGTCTTGAAATCCGGTGTTTTATCCATGTGTTCTTTTGATATATGGCAACTCACATCAAGAGGTGAGATAATATCGGCCCAAACGATGTGTCATTTTAAAGACAAATAAATTCTCTTTCCAACCATGTATAATACGTTATACCAAATGCGCCCAATGATCCTAAGGAATGCGTCAAAGTCCAGGTCTATACCATTTTGATGGCGACAATAATACAGTGAGTGAAGTATGGCACTGAAATGTGATGAAATTGAAAAGTTTCATAGAGAGGGTTGGTGTGCTTATCATGAAGGTTGTACAAATAAATGTGCAAGTCAACATCTTGTTGCTTCTGCAGAATTCAATTTGTAACAATTTCCTGATGGTATGAGTCACCATCAGGAAATTCAAGGTTAATATCATTTCTTAATTAATGGCATACTTTCTTAATAAAAATGTTGTGGTATTTCCCCACTCGCACTTACTGTTCATAATAAATGCCTATTATTAATTGAAACAATAGGGGAACAAATGCTGGTTCTTATTCTAAGTTTTTATTAATTTTTTTACATCATAATAATTTTTCATACTTCATGAAATATCAAAAAGCTTATATTTCTTTTCCTTTTAGAATTGAAAAATCCAACGGAACAGATACATAGCATGAGAGAAGCTGTTATGAATCTTCCTCCTGGTCATTTCAACACATTGAAGTTCCTAATTGAACATCTTTACAGGTTAGTACCCACAAGGAAAATAATTTTAATTATATTAGTTCCCTTGAAATTGCCTCTAGGTTATACTCAATATGTTTATTTGTAAAATGGGTGTTATTTTTACAGTGGTACTTATTGATAACATTTTAATGCAATTGCATGTATTTGTGGACAATATTGATTCATGATTTAAGATCAGATAATGTGAAAATCATGGTATTAAAGCAATCGAATTTTGTGTTTATTATATTACTTAAAATATTGACTGGAAAATAATAACAGTAAAACCCTGTATTTGCATTATTGGAATTTACGTTTTCCCACGATTTACAAAATTTTTATCGTTTCCCATCCGATTTCTTATATCTCCAGCATATGTCGAACCCTATATTTTCACCGTGTTATTTTCTGTTTTTCCGCTATTTGCATTAGGTACAGGTTAGAATGCAATAGATTAAACGATAGATATTCACTTCTAAGACCTATGGCCATGCATACGAAGTTTGTTCAAAAAATACGTGGACTGTTTGAATTGCCTGGCTCCCATTGGTTCCAGGGAAATCCACTTAGGGTCGCTAGATATGTACAGATCAGCCGACAATAATGCCATTTCCTGATTGGAGATACAGTAGAACCTCTTTTTTACGAACCTCTAATTTACAAACCTCTAATTTACAAAATGACACCAATTTACGAAACATTCCGCCGGTCCCGATCTTTGTATTTAAGAAAACCATTTAAAATGACCTTTATATTACTAAACATCCATTTTACTGATTAATGAAGTGAGAGGCCGGTCCCTAGGAGTATCTGACCCCCTGTTTTACGAAGTTTTTGAAATGATTTTGTAGCACTGAACTCAGTACAATGGAATAATGATCGCTGTGTACCACGACAGGTGCAGCTGAAGCCAGATCGGTCATGTTGAGAGGGCCGTCAGCCCAAGTATTTTGTATGGGAAAGTGTGGAAAAATCGAATGTGAGCATAGTGCTTTTTGACGTACTTAAACTGTAGGAAAAATCCTAGAGACTGATCATCCAAATCACAATTCAATCCTAATTATATGATCCAAGGAAAAAATGTTCAAAGACGCATGGCACAATGCCTACTTCTCGAAAACAATGCCCCAGTTCATAAAATAAGCAGATTAATGCTTGTTAATTTCTATTCCTTTTCTATCATTTTGTGTATTGCGAATACCTAACTCGTCATCACAAAGGATCCATATTTTCTCTGGAATTGTTTCAAATTAGCTTTAAGATAGCCACCGCAACCCCAACTCAGAACTTTGTTCTGCCTTTCACTTGAAAGTAGCATTCCCGTAGAAAGTTCTTCGCTGCAGCTGTCGTAGAACTTAGTTTCATTAAAGAATACTAATTTTGTAATAATAAATTACTTATATTCAAATCTTGATGCATTTTGAATGTATAATTTTTCATTAGAAGTGTTTTACGTCGTTAGGTAAGTAGGGATGTGCGAGTACTCGAAAATTCGAGTCGAGTCGAGTAGTTGGTACTCGACTCGAGCACTCGAGTATTTTTACGAAAGTCGAGTCGAGTCGAGTAGTTTTTGTCGACGGAGCCACCAAGGCCAATAGGTTCATGTACTTACGTACGTTCATTTACATTTGCGTGAATGGTTTCATGTACGTTTACGCGAACGGATTCACGTATGTTTGCGTGAACGAATGGATGAATCGGTGGTTACACGGTCCATGAAACCGCATATGTACCGTATTCCTCCCAATATAGCTAGCCCCCCCTTTTTGGCCGAAAAATTCGCGGAAAAAGTATGGGGTGGGGGACCATATTCGAGCTCAAAGCACCTAATGTCCGTTGTAAAATTCCATCCCCTGAGTTTGAAGGTTTAGATCACAAAAATGAGTAGTTCAATTTTAAAATAAAGTAATTCGAACTAAATCTTGTTTATTTATACGTTTAATAATGTCAAAAATATATTTTTAGCTTGTTATATTAATTAATTTTTCGACTGAGACAGATAAAAACGCCGGATATTATTCAAGTTCCGGGAAGCAAGTTTGACGCCCACTTGAAGATACACATGAAAAGCCACTTCTCTTTTCTTCGCATAAGATATAGAACATATATTTATCTTAGACTAAACAAAGTTTAAAATAGATTACTCAGTTACTAATTACGTAACGAATAATATTTAAAAATGCGCTATCTCAGCATGCGGAAGTCGGAAATTTAATTCGTTTTGATGGTATTCTTCGTGTTTGAAAACTAAGAACGTGTAAAATGACTTAACAAATTGGGAGAATTAGTTATGCTTTCAACGTGTATATATTTATTTCGGAAAGCGAGCTCCACACGACAGGACTTTTGGCCAGGAGAGATAAGCTGCTCGAGGTTGTCAAGTTGTAAGCTACCGTAGGTACCGCGCGCACCAAACACCACGCGAGAAAATTTCTCTAGTATGCGCAGGAAAAGTATCCTTGCCTATGCTTGAATAAAAGTTTATAAGTTGCAGTATTCACCAAAATAAAATCAGCCATAAGAGAGATAGCTTTTGTCCCCACATTTCTCGGCTTCTCGACGAAAGAAACAAATTGCATTTTAAATTATCTTCAACTCCGTCTCCAAAATCTTTGCGCGAGGAGGCATAATGACGGTATGCTTTCAAAGATACCGTCAGTTCCTTAAATGACACTGACTTGCATTCTTTTTCCCGCTATTGTCGAGTCCTCATGACTCATTCACAGCGATAGGCGATGCAGATTATTCCATACGCGCGCTACCTTTCCAGGCATGCTCTGGACATTTGAGCGTGCTTTTATAGCCGAAAATAAATATATATCGATATCAAATGATCAACGAATTCTACTGAGATTTCATAAGTGGATTCATATTAATGACTCGAGAGCAAGAGAAAGGTCCAAACGGTGATTTCCGGAACGGAAAGCGTGCGGGACGGAAAATAACGCAGTCTGACAAATTCATCAAAAACAAAAATATTGATGAACGTAATAGTATGAAACTTCGTATAACTATTAACAAAGCCCTTAGCCACAATATGTGAAAAGGAAGTTTGATATCTCGATCTGTGTTGTTCTTACGATGCCGGAATTTGATGGATCCATCCGGTATTTAAAATAAAAAATCGCTAAAAATCCGTTCTTAAACACGTACTTCGAAGTATCAGTATTCGAAGTATTACTGATCAGTAAAAAAAATTGTAAAAATATTTTAATACTACCAGTTAACGTAGAAATAAACAAGCCTTAATTTGATATACTTTATTTTAGAATCGCATTAGCCATCTTGGAGATATTGGTCTTCAAACTCACGGGTGAAGGAAATTTTGTAACGGATGGTAGGCATCCTATTATAAGGGCATTATGGATGATATATATGTATCGTATAAAACTTATAAGTTTTACTATTCCATTTTTTTATTTCCTATTTAGGATTATTAATTACATCATTAATTTCAAGTTCCTAGTCATATCTTAAGATAGATAATTATAAATATCTATACATTATAATTATCTGTAATAAATTTTTGTTCAAATATATTTCCTTAGAAATCGAAAACTTTAATCCACAGGACTCTATACAAAATTCATGTACCTGCTCACATTCATCCGTGAATGAAAATTCATTGTTCAAACATTATTAACTTGCATTAATGGATATTGGAAATAACCAGTGCTGATATTGGGTGTTCATGCATCGTGCAAATGGGGGTGATTGACCCAGGTCCTTTTTATGATTCTAAGTTCTATCATGTTTAGGCAGAAATCACAGATTTTGAAGAGATGGTGCCATTAATTGGATGAGGAAGAAAAGTATATGTTAAAAAACTAACTATGTAATTAACGGCCAATCATAAATTTGAGGCGCGAGCTTATCAAATATTTACTGCACAAATAAGGCATATTGTATGAAATTCACTTTACTGTTGGACTAACCCCGGCATACACGACATCACTGAGAAAGCGTTTAGCTCTGAAAAGAAATACATAGGAATGCGAAATATAAGGAATTTGCTCTTCTAATTAGGCTTATGTATTCCTTAAGAAAAAACATTTTGCCTCCTGGCTTACTTTAAAGTTAATAGAGCATGTCACTCATATAGACCTCATATTATGCCTAAGTACCACCTAAGTACACTCTACTGTCATGGAAAAAAGTCATGACACTCGAGTTTACAAGTCAATGACAGTTGTACCCGTAGTCCCACATGAAAACAAGTTACATCAAAAATTAGAAAATTTAATTCTGCGTTTAACTGTGGAAAGTGAAAATTTTTATTTTAACTTGTTAAAATTTTATTGTCTGTGAAACAAAAAAAGTGCCGGTTTTTTCATCGTTTTAAACGGAATGCTCACTTTAAAAATTCATAACTTTTAAAGTATTCATTGGATTCTAACCAAACTTTAAAACAACATAAAGAAACTTGTTTTTAAGGTATGTACAAAGTTTTAAGATAATCAAAGTGTAAATAAAATTGTTCTTGTAAATTTTGTGAAACAACTTTTTCTCAGTACTGCGTGGTCATATCGATACGAATCTTGTCCTGTCATGGAGCTTATGGTAATACAAGGCTAATCGGTTCTCGATATTTAGAATTTATTTAGTTGTTTATTTTATGTGCGCACGTCGCACGGAATTCCAAAGCCATGCGTCCACTTCCTCCCGCTCGCCCCACTCCCCTTGTTGATGGAAACACCGAATTAAATGTAAGCGCACATAAAATAAACAACTAAATAAATTCTAAATATCGAGAACCGATTACCCTTGAATTACCATAAGCTCCATGACAGGACAAGATTCGTATCGATATGACCACGTAGTACTGAGAAAAAGTTGTTTCACAAAATTTACAAGAACAATTTTATTTACACTTTGATTATCTTAAAACATTGTACATACCTTAAAAACAAGTTTCTTTATGTTGTTTTAAAGTTTGGTTAGAATCCAATGAATACTTTAAAAGTTATGAATTTTTAAAGTGAGCATTCCGTTTAAAACGGTGAAAAAACCGGCACTTTTTTTGTTTCACAGACAATAAAATTTTAACAAGTTAAAATAAAAATTTTCACTTTCCACAGTTAAACGCAGAATTAAATTTTCTAATTTTTGATGTAACTTGTTTTCATGTGGGACTACGGGTAGAACTGTCATTGACTTGTAAAATCGAGTGTCATGACTTTTTTCCACGACAGTAGGTACCGTACTGCAAGCTAATTTACACATTTTTGAGTAGGTAATCCTAGGAATGAAGGTAATTTTCTTATTTCGAGAGCTACCGGAAAATTTTCATTACGTCTTTTGGCCTGCGCTACGTGCCATATTAATTTGACTGTTTATAACTATGCATTAGGTAGATAGACCTGCCATTTGATAGTCAGATTGCTGGATAACTTTAATTGCGATGACTTAAGTAAGAACTGGGTCTCTTCACTCATGTACAATAATGTACAAACTCGACTCGACTCGATACTCGCGAGTACTTTACAACTCGACTCGATACTCGACTCGAGGTCAAAAAGTGCTACTCGCACATCCCTATAGGTAAGAATTTGCGATCGCGACTTATAGCTTTCTGTAGTTGCGAGTAAATAGTTCTCGCAAATCGCCGCTAGATGTCAGCACTGTAGAACACTTATTATAAAAGAGGGAATTTCAAATTTACTCCAGTGAAGTTCTAAAATTGAAATTTCCTAGTTAAAATGCATCCGTGGCTTTCCCATGTTAAAATGGCTTCTTTAAACACAAATTGACTAGCACTAAATATAGTTTGTGGAGAAAAACGGTGTTTTTCTCCACAAACTGCAAGATCAGAGAGGTTTCTTCCATTTTCAAGATACATAAGCGCTCAGCTTCTGACTTACTGTCAATGCAGAAATCGAGGTTGGTTGAAAATAACTGTCAATGCAGAAATCGAGGTTGGTTGAAAATAACAGGAGGACCTATGGAAAAACTGATCAGACCGTAATTTTTCTTAATTAATTCTGCACTTTTTGATGGTAAATTGAAATTTTTGAGGCGCATTATAATATATTTTCATCGGGTGTTACGTAAAAAGTGCCGGTTTTTGATGGTCTTAGTAGAAAGTGACAACTTTGATGATTTGTAGCCCAACAACTTGTTCAATAACATCTAAGGTTTGAACATGTTTTCCAAGTAAATGACAGTCCCAAGATCTCCTGTCCTCCTCCAGTTATGCAAGGGTCAAAGGTAACGAGGTCTAGGCAGGCACATGTGGGCAACAACTGTGATGTAAATGGTTGACAAAGTAGGGACCCTATATCCACAGGGCTTCCACTAACTCACTTTTCTCACTTTTACTCACTTATTCGAAAACCGGGTGACTTTTCTCACTATTTTGAAATAATGCTTACTATTTTGTAAAATGCTCACTTTTCTGGCAAATGCGAACCTATTCCACAAGAAAATCCATCCTTTCCGTGGAAATCACTTGCCTTTGCGCTTGCGCCACGAGTGGTGGACATAGTTCACTGCAATTGCATTAGTGTTGTGGACACTCCGTGGCCGCTGCTATGGAAGGGTGCTGGTGTCACGGGCTAGCGGCGGTCAGGCAGGCAAGCAAGGAGATGCTACGGACCACTGGTAGGCGTGTCAGAGCATGTTTGTGTTGTTGCGTGCTGGCTGGCCACTACGGGCATTTGTTTACTTTTGCTTTTTTCCTTTGCAACCCCTGCATAAAGGCAACCCATGCCACAGTATGAACCAAGGGAATGGGGAATGTAGGGAAGGGGAACTGGGATCGGGAAAGTAGGGGAGGTTACTACAATATATGGAACGGAGTTTCTGCCCACGACCACCGCCACCACTCTGGCGCTGAACAACTAGATCGTCTGCTATTAGACTGTCTCAATTTTTTAACATTACCTCCTCGCTACTTGTCTACACAAAAAAGCGAGACTCGCTAATTGCATTTGGCATCGTTGGCTAATGTGCTGACGCCGGCACAGGCCTCGTGCCTCGACTGATGCAGCATGTGGCTTGCTGGCAGCCTCTGCAGTTTCTGTGCCGGTGCTCCGGCACGTGTGTTAGACCTGTTGCAGTGTTGTGGTAGAGTAGCAACTGCTCAAGCTCGCAGCAGCAGCACGCGGAAAGTATTAAGAGTACCTGGAGGTTCAACAGAAACTAAAGGAAGACGAGCTGAAGAGATTACAAGAAGAGGAGAATGCTCGCCTGGTAGGGAGAGGCAAGAGGCTGCCCAGTTAAAGGAACAGCAGGTGTTTGGCAAGCTACAGGATGACCTGCATGCGACAAGTAAGAAGGAGATTGAGGAGCGCCAGGCCTCTGATCAACTAGTCAACAAGGCAAAAGAGAAACTGGAGGAGGCTATTGCCAACAAAGATATGACAAAAGTCAAGATTGCCCAAGGTATGTTGGAGGGTGCCCAAACACTGCGGTCACGGGCAGATGACTTGCTTCAGAAAAAGGATCCTTTACAAAAGAAAGTAGAGAAGAGGACATCGTCTCTACTAGAGCAGCTTTTTAAGAATCATAAAAAGTGGCGGTATGAAGATCTTGATGATCTCAAGGAGCAGGTGGACCCTGCCTAGACTAAAAGTATTATTCTTTATTTAAATTATTATTGTTTATTTGATCTCCTAATGTATGGTACAATATGTGCCTCATTCTCATCTACAGTGAACTCTCGTTAGCACGTTTTTGAAGGGACCCGAAATTCTGAACGTACTAACCAGGAAAACGTGCTAAAGAGGTTTGACCTTCCAGAGAACGTTAAAGATGTAATAATGAGTTGCATAACGTTCAGGGGAATGCTACGTTCGTTTAGTTTATTCTGGTAGATAGCTGCCGTTCATTTATTGTAAAAACGTTTCACTTCCACTTATTACGCCTTCCAAGAAAATACCTATTAGGTTGACGCGTTATCCATAGTTAATTATGACGATAATAACCAAACAGCACGTTTTGTATGTAATTCAGCATCATAGTTAGCGGAGCCGCCCGGCGATTTTTCTCGTACTTTCCACGTAATTAACATGTCTCAGGATAGATGAATCCACAGCGCGAATGCCCCACACTGCACTCTTTCGCACTTCATGGTTTGCAAATCATGGACAAAAATAAAATTCGATTATTATGATGAATGCAACGAAAATTATTATATTTCCATATTAACCATGATGAAACTTTTTATAAACAAATATTAAAATATATTGTGAGGATTGTCAAAATTCCTCAAAAAAATGAACAAAATGAGCACCTGGCCCAAAAACATTCCACTTTCCGGAGCGCATATGGCTTTACTTGACCACTTGTAACAAAATAAAAATGGAACTTCCCATTTGTTCTCTACTTATATTTAGCACACACAAACATATGTTAAAAGATGAAACAATAACTTATAAAGGCGAGAAGAATCTGTGTAAAGTGCTTTGTTTCTTAATACTGAGCCCCAATTCTTTGATAGTTGAATCAATTTTTACTAAAGCATTCAGAACACTTTCTTCAACTTCGTGACTTGTAACGAACTGTCGCACTGTGTCCATCGCCTCGACGGCTTTAGCAAATGTTGGAGGCGATTTGGGCTCCACCTCGTCATTCTCATCTTCTTCTTCTTCATTTCGAAGTTCCTGCTCACAGACTTCGTCTATTGACATCAATCTACATATTAAAATACGTGACAATGAGATTCACCGTCTCATTCAATCAAATTTTGAAAGACTTCAGAGTATGAAAGTTAATTTTTGGAGTAGTTATTGTAAATTTAATTAATAATTCTCTCAATAAATGATCCTCAGTTTTTAAGTCTCACAAATTCAACCAACCAACCTGCAAACTTCGATGCCATCATCACAAGCAACGTACTCGTCGAAGGACATCCCCTCCCCTTCTCCAAACAGCTGATCCCAGCCTTCAACGGGCTGCTCATCTGCTGTCTCATCAGTCAACGACGCAGTACAGTCCTCATTTGTGGTGCGAAGAAATCCAGACGCACGGAAGCAATTTCTTATGTTCTCGGGTTTGACCAAGTCCCAGGCATACTTCACAAAATGCATCGCTTTTAGGATATTTACTTTTTGACCTGACACTTGAAGGTTGGTCAATCTCTCGTTGACAAGTAGTTTCCTGTACTTATGCTTCATGCATCGTATGATACCTTGATCGAGGGGCTGCAAAACACTCGTGCAATTAGGAGGAAAAAACGCAACTTGAACATTTCTTAAAAATGCAGTCTATTGGGTGTGCTGTGCAGTTATCAATGAGCAACAAAACGTTACGATTTTGTCCACCCATCTTGGCATCCAGTGCTCGCAGGAACTTTTCAAAAATTGTTGTGGTCATCCAGGCATTAGAGTTGCATTCATACGTGCAAGGTAATGTCCGAACATGCTTGAAGCATCTTGTTTATATTTGCCGATTACTAATGGAATCAATTTTTCCGATCCACTTTCGTTGCAGCATAGGAGGACTGTCAGCCTCTCCTTACTCATTTTGCCTCCATGACACTTATCTCCTCTAAATGCCAAAGTTTTATCAGGCAGAAGATTGAAAAATAAGCCGGTCTCATCGGCATTAAAAACGTCATTCGGACTGTAGTTTTTAATGATGCTTGGGAGGGTGACATCTTTCCATGTTTCTCGAACGTTAGTGTCCACGCTGGCTGCCTCGCCTCGAACGCCATGGCGCTGTAAACTATGCCATGGCATTTTTTTTTAAATCCTTCAACCCATCCATTCGAAGCCTTAAAATCACTGATGCCCATTTTATCGGCTAAGTACGAGGCCTTTTCACGTAATATTACACCATCTAATGGCACATTGGATGAGCGCGCTTGTTTGAACCACTTAAGGAGGACATCCTCCAACTCACAAAATTTGCCACCTCGCACTCTTTTCCTGTACTTGCTCGTGCCTTCTTGCGATGTATTCTCAAGTTTTTTCCTATTTTTCACAATAGAGTTTAATGTTGACGGTGGAATCTTCATTTTGGCTGCTATTTCGACACGCTTCATATGTGGATTTTCGTCCACTTCTCGGAGGAGTTTGAGATTTTCGATCGTCGATATTTGTCGTTTGAACACACGCTTCTCCATGACTAATTCTTATCACTTGTCACACTTTAATTACTTGTCACACTGTTAATTTCTCGAAGTGTTTTCACAGTTTGGCTGCCCAGCGAACATTTATAAAACAAACAAACATCGCAATAAAATCGTCTGCTTGTGGGTGCCAAACGCTGCATGGCCAATTCAAATGTTTGTGAATGCGATTTTTAACCATAATGTATTAAACAAATTTTATTGTAAACAATAACGATCTTTTTTAATGTGAGAATCAAACCTCTTGAGTGATATTCATCGTCATGTTAACCTATAGGGCGGTTATTTTGCCGGAACGAATTTGGTTTGGTCCTCCTACGAATGTGCTAAAGAGGTAACCAAAACGTGCTAACCAGGATTATTTACATGCACTGCGACCCGGACCTGAGGAAATGAACGTGCTAACGAGGAAAACGTGCTATCAAGGAACGTACTAACGAGAGTTCACTGTATTTTGTAGTGTTCATCTCAAGCCGAGATTTATTTTTTTTTTCATTCTTCAATCTTTCTTGAGTCTGAAATACAGGTTTTCACTGTCCAATTCTTTGTTTTGTAATTTTTATCCCTGCTGCTACTGCTTTAAATAAGAGTTCCTGTTTAAAATATTGAATAATGTAGGGGGTATAGTAATTGCCAGAAGTGTAACATGGGTTAAAAATCACCAATTTTCTCATTATTTTCTCACTTTTTATTCACTTTTTCCAAATTTTCCACTCACTTTTTTGGCAAAAATCGCTCACTTTCTCACTTTTCTGTATCAAAAAGAGAGTGGAAGCCCTGTATATCTATCTTCTCATCTGATGATCTCCAACGGCTATACGGGGCTAAAATATTATGAGGTCTATGTGAGCAATTTGGGACAAAAAACATGTCATATCTTAGGTTTACTTGGGTGCCAAGTCGATGATAATATTTCAAGATTCCTCTTGTCATCCTATTCTCTCCAAGGGTTACGCTGGAGTCACTTTCCTTACGCTGAAGCCACTAACCTCCCCTTACCACTCCATTTCTCATTGACTTATGTTCAGGGTTAGTCTCAATGGTAAATTCACCCTGAGAACAATATTCCCTTGTTGAAGGCTGATATAATCAAGATTCATACATTGAAAGAAATTCATAGAAAAGCTCAAACTTGTTTTTCCAACGTGGTGTCTGCCTCTAATGTGCACAATTTTAACCCAAGTACATGCAGTTTTGGGAGAAAATTGTTTCCATGTTGAACACTTCAAGAAGAATGGTCACAATAGGCATCCTTTTAATGTATATCTGCACCGCAACAGAAGCAGGGAATTGTGGCATCAATTCTGGCATTTCCATCACGTCCCATCCGTTGCCGTGGGCTGTCACTGGAGTCCCAACCTCATCTCCTGCCTGGGCACCCTTTTAAGCCTACAATATAACCTAATATTTCACCATCAGATCATAGGTTAAAATAAAGATTGAATCTCTTACAGGAATTTAAAATCGATAACTTTACTGAAGATGTTAGATATGTTAGATATATATTTTAACCACCAGCGTATTATGCTAGATTCAACCAGATACATGAGATTAGAGAGATAGAATGTCATACCGATAGATTCAAAATGTCAATTTTTCCCTTTTCTATTAAAGAACACAACAGGCAGTGTAGCAAAGGGATAGGTAGGTGAAATATCGTAGAGTATTATGTAGCACATGATGCATGTATTAACAACCAATACCTTTATTACCATGTAGATACAGTAACCTCTCGATAATACGAAGTCAGCGGGACCAAAAAATCGGCACTTCATGATATCAAATTTCATAATTTCGAACCTTTTTTAAAAAGTTGTGAAATAATTTTTTATTTTCCCTAACTTTTTTTGTCTTTGGCACACATTGTATAACTTTTTTTTTCGTTCATGAATGCGTTCTTAAAAGTTGCATGTCATAAAATATTGGGTAATAAGTACCTACTTGTATTTCCTAAGTTAATGCTTTAAAGTCAGCGATGGTAGTGTTGGCAAAATTTCATCCCAGTATCGAAAACATACATAAAACAACAGTTGAAAATTTTTTAATAAGAATTTTACTTTCAGAATCCACTCAGTAGAGAAAGGAAACTAGTATGGATGCTAAAAATAGACTCTTGCTTCACACATCTACTCTGTTATGATGGCAGCTGGCCCATCCGCACTTTAGTCGCCCTTTATCGCCCAATCATAGCTAAAAAAGCACGGAACTACTGTCCGTTGCAAAATTTCATCACCCGAGTTTGAAAACTAATATCTCAAAGATGGCTTAATGGATTTTAAAATGAAGAACATAAAATTAAAGAGTTTATTTTTGTATTCAGTAATGGTATACAAAATTTTTCACAAAGTATAAAGTAAACAGAAAGTGTGCTTGAATTCCACTGAAGGAATTTCATTTGCTGTACCTCTGATAAGGAGGGTAATGTTTTTTTGTATCAATCCTGAAAGGAAAAAGTATGAATATTCTTGCATGCAATAACCTAAGGGTATACATTTGAAAATGGAATGATGCAAATACTATGATTTTTTGGAATTTATTTTAAAATGCTGAATTTTTAAGTATGCACTTCATTTAGGATTCTCTCTTAGAGCCTGCCAAGAGGTATTTTGACCTTTATGAATTTAACATGCATATGTTTAAAATAGTGATGGACGGATCCAGGTTTTTTGTCGGATCCGGATCCGGAACCGGATCCTTGCCTGGGTTTCGGATCTTTATCTCGGTTTCGGATCCTTAGTTTCACATACTCGATTCAGATTTTCAAAACCTAGATTTTTTAAAAATATATAAATACAGCAACAATAGAATTGCCAAAAAAAGTGAATTTATTGTCGAAAAAATCAACTTCCAATCATCCTTGTGGATAATATTTTCCTAGATCAAGATTTATGGATGCAATAACTATATCTTATTACTTCTAATATAAAGATCAACTTCCTTATCACATACTCATCATGCAATACATTTTTGAAACCTGTACAACTATTCTTTAGAGTGCAGTTGAAAGAAACATTGTAAGTTTATTTTCATTAATAAAGGAATTATTTTCCAATTATTAATCAAATCCTTGAATGCTTTCAAATTCTTTTTTAGAAACACAAAATATTTTAATGCGGCCAAGAGATTCCATTTATGGAATATCCGGGGATTCCATTTTCAAGGCGAAAATATTATTATAGAATATTTCAAGCTGCTAAACTAGTAATTTTGCAATTCTCATTAATAATAACCTTTAAAATGAAATTTGACAATTTTATACTCCTAAGGAGAGGTTGTGTAACTCTGATCTTGAAATGAGATTAGCCGTTTTTCATGCCACTAGAAGCAAAAATTAAAAAAAGTCTCGGATTTTTTCTCCATTGGTCGGGTTTGCAAGAAAAAAGTAGAATGACATGTGGGGAGCATGTATTCTCCAAAATCAGGTAAGCCGACAATAGCAGTTCGATTCTTATCGCTGTTTAAAATTTTTCTTTCAGCCATTGAATCAAAAAATTTATCATCCTTCATTTCCAACATTTCTGTGTGGATACCGACTTTTTTTGTACTTCTATCGTTTAAACTAGATTTATAAATGCGTTGCTAAAAATACATGGGAAAGTTAACGTAATGATTCCACGATTTAATTCTGCAATAAAAAATTTTTCCAATCATTTCACTAACTCCAATTTTTTTTTTACTTATAAATTGACATGAAATTTCTGTTAATCCACTCTTTTTAACTGCCTACTTGCATCACCCTAGGAATACAGCATAGCCTATATTCCTAGGCAGTGTTAAGGATCGAACTCGCGACCGGCAGTACACTAGCCTTCATTTTTAACAACTACGCTATCATAGGCTCACGGGAATCTGGCGAGTGTAGGCAACCCGCGTGACATTCGTCTTTATTTTTTTCCTCGCACATCCGGGCGTATGGGGAAAAAAGTCACGACGAGTATTTTTTTTATTTTGTTTTTTTGGTACGAAAAAAATCTTCTTCTCATTTCGCGACCGAGTTACACACCCTCTCCTTGTCAGTTTCTACCATACTTACATTCCATTCGCGGGGCTCATCGATCACCAAGCCGTGAAATTTTAAAATCTCCGATCCGAATCTGAATTTTTACGGTCTTCGGATGCGATTTCATTGTCAGTTTCGAATCAAATGAAAGACCCGTGGATCCGAACCGACCATCCTTAATTTATCAATGGTACATTTGTAAATCTAATTTAAACAACAAAAGTATAATAAAGAGAGTGTTCAAATTTAATGGTTTGAAAGTGAATATGATAACATTTTCGATGAAATGACTGAAAGAAAAAATTTAACTGCGAAAGGGATCGAACTTCGCACAGTACACTGGCTCTCGTTGTCCGCCTGATCCCCGCGAATGTAGGCTGCCCGCGTGACATCATACGTATTTTTTTCTCGCGATACCGGGCTAATGGGGAAAAAAGTCATATTTCTTTATTTAGCTTCTATTTACACGGGAACATTTTCATCTAATTTCGTGACCTGAGTTACTCATCCTCTTCTTGTCAATATCTACCGCACCTATCTTCCATTCACGGGGCGCTTCGATCGCTAAGCCGCGAAAATTTAAAATCTAGGATCCGGATCCGATTTAGCTCTGTGTCTTTGGATCCGGATCCGGAACCGAAAAAATGAAAGATCCGCGGATCTTTGGATCCGACGGATCCGATCCGGCCATCACTAGTTTAAAATATAACGATGGTATCCTAGTTCTGTGATACCAAAGGACATCCTTTATATTGTATTTAAAATGATAATAGTCCATTGCAATTGTGATAGTTGCTATTTGGCACTCAAACTCATATGAAATCAGAGAAGCTCTGGCTAAAATTATTTTTAATTGATGTGAATTAGGTACTTAAATAAACATTTTTTTTGTTGGAGAGATTATTTCTAATATCTTCAGTGGCCTTGAGAATTTGATTGATTTTTTTCCTTATACTGTTCTTTACTTTGTACAGAGTATCTCAATGTGAGAGTGAAAATAAAATGACTGCTCACAACCTGAGCACTGTATTTGCCCCTACGTTGATGCCTGCCCCAGATGCATTTTTGAAGAGCTCATCACCAACTGGGAAGCCTGTGTGTTTTGGAGGTATGCTTCCGGGTATGGGACATGAAATTTCAGCCCTTGAGTGCATGATCACCAATCATAGTGTAATTTTCAGCTCATCCTAGTGAGTGGTTTGTATTAAGTAAATGAGTTGTGGATATTTTTGTTTTATGTCACCTTGGTGGATTTCTGAGTTATTTGATTATTCTTCCTTAGTTTCACCAACTAAAATATTTTTAATCATAATGTATGTTTAAAATACATGCTGTTATCAGTGGAATTTCTATTGTTTATCGATTCACTTAAGAGTTTAACTTGGAGAGTTGTGTTTCAGGAATAGTTTATATAGTCTTCAGCATTTGCATTTGTTTTTAACCATGTTCTAATGCACTGCACTTAAATACTCTATTCTGGCTGCATTTATCATAACAGTGAAGAAAGTATATTGGAGGTGGGTTGCACAATTAATGCATTGTATTGAGTTCCTGTTGTCTGCAGGTGCAAAGACTTGTGTGTATGTTTACTTATTTTTTGCATTTTGTTTCTCTTAATAGTTCGTTATTAATTTGGAACTCCCTTTGCTACCCTGTCATTAAACATCATCAGTGTGATATTACATATCTTGTTTTACATATTACTTGAAAACCAGTTTATCATCATGTGATAAATACTTATGTAAGTCTTTTTTCAGTGTGTAAAAAAAGTTCAATGATTACATTTCCATTTGCACCTGACTCAATGTTTGGCTTGGCAAATATGAAAGGAATAGGTTGTGTAAAGTTTCAGATAATTCTAAATTCTTTGAAATCAAGTTTAATGATGAATCTATGAGATTTAAAATTCCATCTACATAATCTCTTTTGGGAATATAGGTATCAAAAAAGGAATTAAACTTTTCTGTGATAAATCAGCAGTCTAGTCTTTAATGGAATTGTACGAAATTATTTCCGCATCTAGCATATTGTGAACTGGATAATGAACTCTTTGAATCCTAGAAAATATTCCTTTTCTTATTGTGGTAATCTAAATATCTATTGTTGATGTCATCATCCCAATCATAGTCCAGCATTTGCTCTGAAGCAGGCTGTGGCTTGATCAAGTTTCAGTAAGTTTACATGCCTTAACTTTTTTCTAAACTTCTTGGCATGCCATGTTATTTCTTATGCATTGAATATCCATGTTAAATAAAAAGATCAGTGGTACCATTTCCAGACTTTAATCCCTTCCACACGTCAGACAATGGTTTCTCCACATTATGCCATTATCCCTAAGAGCACAAAGTTTGCAGTAGATCTAATGTGAACCTAATTTTAATGTCTACGTCTGGTATTCAGCAAACCATTAGGTTTGTTTCATACCTGATGTGGATGTCTTATTTTGGTTTACATTACATCTACATGTGGTCTAAATAAGGTTCAAATGTCTGCCATTCATGGTGTACTGGTAGCCATCAATGTAGGTTTACAGCATCCTAGATTTAAGTATAAAATATTTTTCATACTAGTAGTGATAATCAACACAAAAATGTAACAAAGCAGTTAACTTTGGTTTTCCTACAGTTTATTTAATATGCTGACTACGTTTTGACTAGACGTCATCATCGGTAAACTGAATATTACGCTGCTTAGTCAAAACTTAGGTAGTACAACAACTATTCTGTTCACAAAAACAGTAATCTTTTTCACTTCAACAGTCAATAAAGCCTGAAAAACGCCAAATACAACCGCTTCTACAAGTTACACCACAAACCATCAACATATGACAAAAAATAATAATAATACTAGTGATGGACGGATCCAGGTTTTTTGTCAGTTCAAGATACCTGCCTGGGTTTAGGATCTTTATCTTGGTTTCGGATCCTTAGTTTCAGATACTCGATTCTGAATTTCATTCCTTTTCTAATCCTAGATTTTTAATAAATATATAAATACAGCAACAATAGAATTACCAAAAACCGAGTAAATTTATTTTAGAAAAAATCAACTTATCATCTATGTGGATAATATTTTCCTGGATCAAGATTTACGGGAGCCTTAACTATATCTTATTACTTCTAATATGAAGATCACTTTCCTTATCACATACTCATCAAGCAATACATTTTTGAAACCTGTACAACTATTCTTTCGAGTGCAGTTAAAAGAATCGTAAGTTCATTTTCATTAAAGATTAAGGTATGTAAGATTGTTAATAATAATCTTTAAAATGAAATTTGAGAATTTTATACTCCTAAGGAGAGGTTGTGTAACTCTGATCTTGAAATGCGATTAGCCTTATTTCATGACACTAGAGGCAAAATTTAAAAAAATGTCTTGGATTTTTTCTTCATTGAGTGTTTGCAAGAAAAAAAGTAGAATGACATGTGGGGAGCCTGCATTCTCCAAACTCAGGTTGGCCAACAATAGCAGAGTATGGTAGTGGACTGCAGGTAATGAAGTTCGATTCTTATCGCTGTTAAAATTTTTCTTTCAGCCATTGAATCAAAAACTTTATCATCCTTCATTTCCAACCTTTGTGTGTGGATATTGTCTTTTTTGTACTGCTATTGCTTAAAATAGATTTACCAATGCATCACTCAAAAATACATTGTAAAGTTAACATAATGATTCCACGATTTAATTCTGTAGTAAAGAATTTTCCCAGTCGTTTCACTAATGCCAAATTTTATTACTTTTTGTGACGTATAAATTGATGAAAATTCTGATAATGTACTTTTTTTTAACTGACTACTTGCATTACACTTGCAGTGTTAAGGATCAAACTCGTGACCAGCAGTACACTAGCCCTCATTTTTAACAACCACGCTATCATAGAGTCATGGGAATCTGGTGAATGTAGGCGACCTGCGTGACATTTGGCTTTATTTTTTTCTCGCGCATCTGGGAGAAAGAAATAAAGCCAAGCCTATGGAGAAAAAAATTCAAGATGAGTATTTTTTTATTTTGTTTTAGTGGCACGGGAAAAATCTTCTCATTTTATTGACCTAAGTTACACAACCTCTCCTTGTCAGTATCTACCATACCTACATTCCATTCGCAGGGCGCATCAATCACTAAGCCGCGACATTTTAAAATCTCCGATCTGGATCTGAATTTATACTGTCTTCGAATATGATTTAAGTAGCGAATGAAATGAAAGACCCGTGATTCTTTGGATCCGACCCAACCATTCGTAATTTATGAGTGGTACATTTGTAAATCTAATTTAAACAACAAAAGTATAATCAAGTGAGAATTCAGATGTAATGGTTTGAAATTGAAGATGATAACATTTTCGATGAAATGACTGAAAGAAAAAATTAAACAGTGATAGGGATCGAACTTCGCGCAGTACACTAGCTCTCGTCATTCGCCTGATCCCGGCAAATGTAGGCTACCCACGTGACATCCTACATATTTTATCTCGCGATACCAGGGTAATGGGGAAAAAAGTCTTATTTCTTTATTTTGCTTCAGTTGCACAGGAACTTTTTCATCTAATTTCGTGACCTTAGTTACACATCCTCTTGTCAATATCTATCGCACCTACATTCCATCCACAGGACCGTGAAAATTTAAAATCTATGATCTGGATCCGATTTTACTCTGTGTCTTTGGATCCGAATCCAGAACCAAGAAAAATGAAAGATCCGTGGATCTTTGGATCTGATCAGGCCATCACTAAATAATACCTTTATTTACCAGAAGCCCAGCACAAATGAACTATACAAAATTTACACAACAGCACCTCAACACACAATCAATGGCACTTCCTCAGTGTTTTCGAAGACACTTTCTATGCATGGCCAAAATTTTAAACGAAAAGAAAGAGTTCACTGATATCACATTATTTTGTTGCAAATCACGACTATTCAACTGGCAATATATTGCAAACCAAACATAACGGAACCCCACTTGGCATAAATTAAATGAATGAAAAAGGTCCAAATACCCCACTAAAGTACCATATTTGCTAGCAGTAAAGTAACACGTTGAAACTTCAAAATTCCTTCATTCAATGACATTTTTTTTAACAACTTTGTAAAGTTACTGGTAACTTCAGAAATCAAGTATTCTACGGTTGTGGAAATCTGTGAAGACAATAAAACACAGATGCTACAGAAAGAAAAACGGATTTCTTAGCAGACGTATTTCCATAACCTTGAATTTCAGAGTGCACTTACCAGTACGATACATCCTCAGTAAGTGGATGAACTACAGCCAAATTATTATTTAGGTATGCAGATGACAACTGGAATTCTTGTAACTAGAGTGTGTAAAAACACTGAGATGATAAATTTCAAATTCACTTCAATGAGTTTCTGCAAATGTTGACATGTTCCATGCGTGGGTACGATTTCTAAAAAAGAAAACTTCCGAAGCAATTGCGGCCAACTTGGCCACATGAGAGGAATGTACAGGATGATTATTTATGTGCCGTAATGGACTGATAATGACCAAATGATGTTTGCGTGTGTACCAGCAATTCTGTTTTTTTTATAAATATTTAAGTGGGTCTCATGGTTAACTATTTAAAACATATTATATTAGATATTTTAATTGGTAATTTCTGGTTTAAAATTAGGTTTACCATGTCCATCATTTGGACTTTATTATCAAGTCTACATCAAGTGTATCCTTGGTCTACAGCAAACTTCAAGCAGTGAAGTTATCTGTTGAAGCTAAATAGACCAAATTTGGACACATATAATTTTCAGTGTGCTCTCAGGGCATGATGGCATAATGTGCTGAAACCATGGTCAGAGGAGTGGAAGGGATTAAGGTGTGGAAATTGTACCTCTGATCCTTTTATGTAACTTGTTTATCAATTGTTTTAACAAGGAAAATGCTGATATGCTCTCAAATATTATGTACAGAAATTATGTTTGTTATCTAAGGGTGGTTTAATGGTCTCATCCTTTTTAAATATGTACAGGCAGGCTTCAATTACTCGTGAAACTTATTTGAATTTTATTCAATTGTTATAATGCACATGATAAAGGCTAGAGATGATTGCTTAGTGGCCAGGTAATCATGGCGAACTCATAGTTCACATTTAACCATGACCCATCTTTTATTCCTGTTGGTGTTCCTTAGTCTTCTCAGAGTATAATTTACTATTGGTGTTGTGATAAAGTGACTTGATGAGGTAATCCCACATGTTGAACAATATTCTATAATTTTCAAAAACTTTCTGGGCAAGTATGAAAAAGTATAAATGAAATTATTTGTGTTTTCCTTTAACAATTTTAGGTATACATATGTTTTTACTCAGGAAGTGCTTTACTGATTTGAACTATTTTTAACTGATTATTAAAGGAAGATTTGCCAATTTCTGCATGTATCAGAAAAGTTCTCTTCAAAACAGTCCACGTGTTTACACATCTTAAAACCTTATTTTCACACTGGATTTCAACCGTTAGTTTTGTTCCTAAATATCAGAATAATTTTTTGTTTAGTCATCATATATTGTGATGTCAGATCCAAGTGAGAGCAACTTGGAGGAATACACATGGGTACCAAGTGGATATGTAGGTGGAATTTTGCATTTTGAACATTCCATGTCAAACGTCAAATTTGAATTTTCAAGGGTACCCAGTAATGTTAAACAGTATTAATCTATAGATTTTATTATTCATTATACATTGGTATGGGATTTGTCATTAAGAAATACAGTGAAACCTCTATTTTACACTTTTGAACAGACCACCTGAAAAAAGTGTAAAATCGAGGAAAGTGTAAAATAGAGGAATTTTGCATCAATAAATTACTTATATTCAAATTTTGATGCAATTTGATTATTTAATTTTTCATTAGAAGTGTTTTACGTCGTTAGGTAAGAATATACGATCGTGTCTTTTAGAACGCGATCGCTTTATGTAGCCGCGAGTAAATAGTTCTCGTAAATCACCGCTAGATGTCAGCACTGTGGAACGCATCTTAAAAAAGAGGGAATTTCAAATTAACAGAGTGAATTTCTCAGATTGATTTTCATCAGTGGTGAAATATTATTAAATGTATTTCAAACGATACGCTTTCTTCAAAAAAGGCATTTTCTGGTCTTTTCACTGAAATATACTGGGTCAGTTGGAACTTTGTTTTGAAATTTCCTAGTTAAAATGCATCCCTGGCTTTCCCATGTTAAAATGGCTTCTTTAAACACAAATCGACTAGCACTAAATATACCCCTTCCGTTAATTTATGCATAACTGCATATGCTTAAAATACTCCTCGGGATGAGTTAATTCTCTTATGAGTTATTCCCCTTATTTTGAGATCTACCAACTGAACAGCTACAAGAACTTAATTCAGTTGCAGCAGCCAAGTTCATACCATTATAAATTTGTACAAAAATATTTACTTTTTTTTTAATTCATGGCTGTTACATTCTCTTTTACTAAAGTGTGTCTCCTAGCCTTAGGAATAATGCCTATGCTATACAGGGAATCAATACAATTGAGGTGTAATTTTTAAATCCTTCCAATTTCTTGCAAATACACTGCACAAAGAGAATTTCACGTAATATCTGATTTTTTCCCTGAATGAGCAGATTACTATTATTTGTTATAGTAATTAGTTTGATTTCAACCCTAACATAACTATTTGACAAGTTAAGTACAGCATAGTCTTTGATTGCATTGAAAGTACACTCCCATTCCTGTCAGCAGAGTTTTAGTAGATGTACATTTGTCGCAGATCAAGCCTCTTATGTGCATTATGTGCCTCCATGGACATTGCTCCATGCTAGGCAAGGTGTTGCCAGAGCATGGGAGTGTCACCGCAAACACTATTTCCTACTGTTAGAGATCAGCTGGTTTTGGTGACACATCAGTTCCGGAGACAGAGTAGTTAGTGGAATTAACCTCCAATTTACAAACCCTCTGATTTACAAAGCTCAAATTTTTGGGTCCCTTCAACTTCGTAAAATAGAGGTTCTACTGTAATTCATTTTATATCCCATCTAATATTTTTTATTGTGCATATTTTCACAAAATAATAAGGTAAATTAAAGTTTATAATAAATTTATTTTTTAACCACTTTAGTAAAGTAGTTTGCTTCTTTTTTTCAAGAGCTTTCAATCTATACAAATCATTTTCAACTTTATTGCAGGCTTCAACCAAATTTCCCTCATTCTCAAATTTGCAAATATACTTCTTTACAGTAACTAGTCCTTCAGAGCATCTATTATCCCATCTAATATGTGCATATTTAAACAAAATAATAAGGTAAATTAAAGTTTACAATCAATTTACTTTTTTAACCACTCAAGTAAAGTAATTTGCTTCTTTTTTCAAGAGCTTTCAATCTATACAAATCATTTTCAACTTTATTGCAGGCTTCAACCAAATTTCCCTCATTCTCAAACTTGCAAATATACTTCTTTACAGTATCTAGTCCTTCCAGAGCATCTGTAAAATTTGTGGTTTCTTCTTCTATGTCATCCTCCTCTTCAAAGTCTTCATCTTGATGAGACTGCTGTGCACTGAAAATTTGGTCCACAGTCTGAACATCACACACAACCACAGGGCTATCACATCTGATAAAGTCATCAAAACTGCCCCCATTATTCTGTAAGGAGTTCCACTCATTTTCACTTAACTTTATAGCACTATCATCATCAGCTGTGATGCAATCACCAAAAAATCCACACTTAGCAAAACAATTCTTTATTGTAAGGATTGTTACCAAGCTCCAAGCTTCAGCTATGAAGTTCATTGCATGCAATACACTCAACTTCCATCTTCTTAGCATCCTGAAGCAATCCCCCATCAATCATGGCAACTGTTTTACGAACTAGAAGCTTTCTGTAATGAAACTTAAATGCATGGATAATGCCTAAATCCAAAGGCTGGACCTTGCTGGTACAGTTAGGTGGGAAAAATAGTACTTCAATGTTTCTGAGAAACACATTCTTTGGGTGGGCTGTACACTGATCAATAAACAGCAAAATTTTACCGTTCATTCCACCCATTTTTCTATCTAATTGAATGAGATTACCATTCATTCCACCCATTTTTCTATCTAATTGAACGAGATTACCGTTCATTCCACCCATTTTTATATCTAATTGAATGAGATAGTCCTCAAATAATTTTGTGGTGATCCAAGAATTACAGTATTTAGTCCTTCCAGAGCATCTGTAAAATTTGTGGTTTCTTCTTCTATGTCATCCTCCTCTTCAAAGTCTTCATCTTGATGAGACTGCTGTGCACTGAAAATTTGGTCCACAGTCTGAACATCACACATGCCATGCCACACAGGCCATTAGCCTCATATTTGGTAGGCAATGTCCTGACGTTCTTAAAATATCTCGGGTTTTTATACTTCCCAATGACAAGAGGTGGGAGCTTATCACTTCCATCAGCATTACATGCCAAAAGAACAGTGACACGGTGTTTGGATTTTGCACCACCATGGCAAGGATTCCCTCTAAAATCCAGTGTGTGACTTGGTTGGAGATAGTAAAAAAGACCCTTCTCATCTGCATTGTATATGTCGCAGAGGTCATAACCTTTTATCTTCTTTACCAGAGTCTCATTCTTCCACTCTTCCACAGTTTTATCATCAACACTCTTACTCTCACCTGACAAAACTTTGTAAGTGATGTTGTGTCTCCTTTTGAACTTATCTATCCAGCAATTTGACGCGGAAAAATTTTCTATTCCCATTAAAGTAGCAATGTGCAATGCCTTCTACTTCAGATGGGTACCATCAATGGCCACGTTGCTTTCACGAGCCTGCTTAAACCATGCGATCAGAGTTGCTTCCAATTCATTCATTGGGGAAACTTTCAGCGACCTCCGATGCATGGAATAGGGTCCGCATTGGGCATAGCACCTAATAATAATGATTTGCATTTTTGAATAGGAATACTTATAGAGGCCATCAATGATAAATTAAATCACAAGCGTGAAAATATAATTAAGTCACAATAGCAAGTGAAATAAGCCATTCACTCAAGATATTGAGAATACTATTAAAATGATTAATTCTTTTTCAAAAAAGATGCTTTAACTTCCTTAGGTACATTTCTATTTCATCACGATTTTTTTATGTTCATATTTAGTGTCGACGCAGGAAGTCCCATTCATGATGCCAGTTCTACCGGCGTTCCGACGTGGTTGTCTACTTCAGCTAATATCTTTATCTTTTCACTCACCGAGAATGTTTTGCGTTTTAATTTTTTATCCATTTTGAGAAAATTGTCCTTTACTGTAATTCTTAACGGAAAGCTAATGATGCTTATGACTCACTTTGACATCGATTCTCGTAGTTGTTGTGTGAAACAAAAGATGGGATGAATGGCAAGACAAATGACTGCAGCTAGGCGCTTGTAAAGAGAAATGCAATTTTTCAAAATTTGAGTTGCGATTCGCAGAGTTCCGTAAGGTTTCCAGCTAGCACAAAGCAATACGCAAGAGTTAATATGCAATGACTGACAGCAATTTCGTAAAGGTAGACAAAGAGTGCTTGCTAATTTTTGACCATACATACAAACAAAAGTCATTAGCCAGCAGAAATAAAACTTGGCGCTTTAAAGGCCGTTTTACACGATGAAAGATTTTGTACAAAGGATGTATGTGAGATTGTACGTTTGTCTCAACGAAATTAGAACAGGTTCTATTTCCCATGCAGGCATTGAGACATTCTCGCTAGCATTCATTATTTTATTGCTGTAATATTGTAATACTGCTAATGCTTAAACAACTCTAATTAAGCTAAACAATGTTTTGGAAGAAAGTTTCCTGTAAATGCTGGTACTTTATTTTTAATTAATTATAAGGTGTTATGAGTTAAAATGTGTACGTACGTGTGCAGAGCACCTACGCGCTTGTAAAGAGAAATGCCCTATTCTTCTGCCGACGATGGTAGCTGACTTCCGAAATGCCCTAAGTTTTTGTTCTTGCCTCTCTTTTACATGTTTGTGTTTAATATATGTTGCCTATTATCATTGAATACGCATACAAGTCAGTCCTGCAGTAATAAATACGAGAAGTACTAAAAATAAAATTAAAAACGTAAAATCATATGACATATTGCTGTTGGGACTCCCAAAATTAATTCGTAAATTTGAGGATAACATACATTCGAGGAAGTGTAAAATCAAGAGAAAAATAACATTGTGCATATGGGGTATTGGCCGGGACCTAATAAAATATGCATAAAATCGGGGAAAGCGTACAATAGAGGAACGTAAAATAGAGGTTTCACTGTAGTTATTATTATTTGTGTAAAGATCATAAATATATTTGATAAAGTCAAACAATATTGTTAGAAGTAGTTTTGCACATGTATGGAAGAACTTCGGAATTATTTTATTATATTCAGGCTCTTATTCATAGTTAAAGAATAAAGAAAATATATTCTCTTTCTCCTGTTACAAACCTTTGGTGACAGTTGAAATGGCATTGCTCTTTTTTCAATCACAGTGATGATGAACAGAAGGTGGTATCAGTTTATTAATTATTTGTAATATGCTAACTCCTTAACTTTTATCCAAATGTGTAAAGAAACGTAAAGGAAAAATTGTGATATCTATTATGGTAATCAGCCACTCAATATTCATGCATAAAATTTTTGATGCAATATATCTTTTCAAGTGAAACTGGGTTGTGGTCGACAGGTACAGATTTGCTAATGCAATTTTTTTGCATAAAGCTGTGTGATTTCATCATTGCCATGTGAATTGTACCTAATTTCAAGTTAAATTCCAGTAAAGTGCTCAGTATGTCAAAGAATAATATTCTGATGTTTACGGCTACATTAACTCAAGACTTCTGTAGTGGGAAGTTACATATTCTTTAGCCTTATTCCATCCTTGTTTACTGTTGTTTGTGACATAGCATAAGGGATATGAATTCCTGAAATGTCATTATATATTCATGATATTATTGTATTGTTTTCATGAATGAGCTTTAAATCTGTTTATTTTAGTCTCGGAATCAAGGTCAAGCCATCTTTTATTCATTTTAGTAAAATTATTCATATACAGATTATGAAGTAGGCAATTTTTATGTCATAATTTAGTGTGTTAAAGAGTACGGTGCTAAAGTGATCGATTACTCATTGATTAACTTAAATCATGACTGTAGTTTATATTAATGTAGGAATTGCAGTAATTGATTTACTGGTATACTTGTTAAGCAATTGATCCCATTAATATCACTCTTCTACCTCATCTATGTTTTTGAGGTCATCCCTCTGTTTTGTCAGTGTATTTTGATTTGAAAGCTAATATAATAGAGTATCTTTTTGATAAGAAATCATCCTGTTGGATCTAATCCATTAAATCTTGGTATTGCTTGAAATAATTTATAAGCTCCCTGTGATGGTTCTAGCCTATTCACCAATAATCACCAAAAGAGTTATTTTGCAATAATCTATTGATATGTAGTGTTATGTAGTTTTTGGGTAATACTTTATCATATTGCCTGAGCAGTATGTATAGAATGTGCTGTTTTTTTTAAATGTGTAAAAATTTTGTAATGAAGAGTGATTTTTTGGTCACTCTTAGTATGGAGGGAAGGGGAATGAAGTTAGAATGAATAATCATAGGTCTTCCATGCGAGTATAACTTCCAGTTTTTAATCGTTCCAAAATATGTAACAAGCAATAAGTAATATTAGAGGAATGATGTTTGCCTTTTACATGATACCATATGAATTGAATTCTTTTATAAATATGTGGTTTTTTATAAATTCTTTCCCTCATTGAATGATAATGCTCCTCACATGGAATGCATCCACATGCATAAATATCATTAACAGTTTTTGGGGGCTGCTGTGTGATAACCTTTGTCAGTGGTCAAGCCTTTGTGGCCATTGCAGGGTGCATCTTCAGAATACACCCAGATAAATATATATTCTTCCTTATTCAAGAAGATATGAAATTTACATCGGGAGATTATTGAGACTTGTAGTGCAATATGTCAATCACCCTTAAATTTGACCCATCCTGATAAAAGGTCAGTCATCATTTTTAGGATAAGATTTCATGGTAACCTTAGTCCGTTGGTAAATTGTATTTTATTGTACATATTCAAGATTTTGATATTTATAATTCTCTTTGCTGTAGATCCATTATATAATGCACTAAATTCTTAACAAAGTGAACTAGTTTTATTTTCATCATAAAAGCGAAACTCAGTATTATTTTGGTAGCTTTTGAAGTGTGTCTACATTTCTACTAATATTAAATTTAGCCTTTGTATTTTACCATGCAGTTTTTGTAGAGCAGAAATGTGTTCTATCCAATCATTCTTTCCTATGTGAGATAATTAGTTGTTTACTTCCAAAAATATACAGCCTATACCTTTGTCATTTGTACACAACTAACTCATCTTAATCCACATAAGGTTTCTCATCATAGGGTCTGTGGGTATAAACCGAGGGAATGAGTATTCCCTAAATTGATTGTTGCCGTGATTGGTGGTAGAGATGAGTTGACACCAAAATTTTTTGATTTTTGATACCAATTCTGATTCCTGCAAAATTGTTTCTCGATACCAATACCATCGACCTGTACATATATACCTATTTTTACCTTGTTTTCCTATATATTATTGCAAAAATGGTCCATGAAACCTAAAAATACAATTTTACAATACAAAATTTTGAATATGCTATTTAATTTGGGAAAAACTTCTGATATTGCACTCTGAGGACATTCTGAAAATAAAAACATAAATAGTGCTCTAGTTCCATTTTTAATTTTCGCATTATGCTGTACAAAAGATATAAATACCTCTTGGGATCACAAGTAAGTTTGCTTCATGGAATGTAAGGAAGGGCTAGGTATACCAGATTTTTGCCTTGAGGCATTGCAAGAAATAATGAAACCTGTATTTTCAATGACCAAGCCCAGTTGTGTAATTATTGGTAATCGTAAGACCGTGGAAGGACCAAATGTAAGCCGATGTCATCTGCTGTGGTTGTAAAATTACATCTTGTGTGTTGATAGTTTTCTCGAGGTAGATAAAAAAAATTAGTAGAGGAGGTAGAGTTGGTGGGAACAGGTAGTTGCTGGCTCCCTGTAGCAACTACCTGTACTTCTTAAAGGCACTACCGAAAACAGAAATCAACCGGTAAAAAATTCCTTATGGAAGAAACTGCTGTAACTAAGATTTGTTTGGAAAAAAAAGATGGAGACCACCATGGCAACCGGCCGTGGTGAAGTCAGACTCTACCAGTCATTCAAAACTCGTGAACTAGTGCGAAAACTTTAATGGAGCTACCTGCTGAAATTGCACTATAACAAGATATTACACAGAGTAAAAATCATTCTCCTTGATTTGGACAAGGTGAATGATTTTTTCTCTATGGAATATCTTGCTATTTTACTAGTCATGATACGTATAGGTTTCGCCAGTATCAGTATCAACTTTAGGCAATCAATTCTCAATTCCACAGGAATCAGTGGTATCGAGAATTGACACATCCCTAATTGGTAGGTACTCTAACTTTTGTAATGTCTTGTGCATTAACTAGTTTTGCTGTATGAAAATGTATGTATAGTTTAAGCTGACAATTCCTGGGGCATTAGATTGTAGATCCTTTTACTGGTTTGTGTGTAGTTGTCTTTATGAAATGCAAAATGAGTAAGAGTGAAATGAACATGGTTAATTGGGTAGCCTTTCAGGCTGTAAATTTTAGGAGAGTCGAATTAAGTCCAGGACTTATGTTACTTATTAGGGACTTTAAATGTTATCTAAAAAGTTTCCATTTTAATTGACAAATAATTAATAATGAAAGATTTTAGATTTTCCCAGTGAATACTTTCAATGAATCATTATTGGATTTCATGCTGAGTGATAGCATTTAAATGCACTGATATTTCAATGGCTAAGTCTACCATTGTTTGATTATCTCTGAAGACAATGGCAGACTTGGCTGTTTAAATGTTTGTCTCTGTAATGCTATCACCTGGTGTGAAATCCAAGTTATCTTAATGATTAAGTTTAGAGATGCTCCCCCCTCCATCATACTTGGGAATATACTCATAGTTGCATTCTCATGTATCATTTGAAGGTGGTAATAGAATTCTGCAACATATCCGTTGAACTATAGTTTTTTGAAACTTAAGAATTAGTTCTAGGTGGCAGGTGAATGGATCCAAACAATGTATGGGAAGAATCGCTAGCTGAATAATGGATGCTGCGATTTTTCTTTTAATTCGTAAGCCCCTGTTGTTTTAAACGATTGCTATGATAGATTTAGCTTATGGGTATTTTTATTGTGCAAACATATTTGCAGTTCATCATAGGTGAAGCTGTATGTTTCATACTTTGTTAGTCCCTTTTATTTTTTTTACAAAAGGTGATACTTTTTATAACCTGGTTAAAATCCCACAGCTCTGATGTTAATGAGTTGTCACACATAAGAGGAAAAATTTGGCGAAGAGGGGACATTTGTTTAGAACTTCTCACTGACTCGCTCCTTTTGATATTTATATTGAAAATTCACTTGCACAGTCAGATTTTCAGCTGCATGTTTTGGGCCATTGGCTTCAGATGATGTATGTGTTTCATGCCTTTAAATCTGATTGTTTTTTTTTAATTTCAGTATCTGAATTTCAATAATATTTCATATTAAAAGGCCTTTTCTTATTTTTGAGACTTTTAACTGATTTGGGCTTATTATTTTGTCATTGGAAATTTTAACCCAGACATCTGTGATTAACTTGGTAGGAATCTAAAAAAATAATCTGTATTAGCACTGACTGAGATATTTTTATCAATTATCAAATCACTATTTGTGAGGCTTTTTCCATCTGATCTTGGCAAAAATAATTTTGACACTATCTTTGGAAACATTTTTTACTCAGATTTCTGACTGTGATTGCTTGGGTGTCATTCAGGATTGACTGGTATTGACCCAGGAATTTTAAGAATAATAATGTATGCTACTGCTGAACTCTTCCTATTGATTGTCTAATTACTTTTTTACTTGAAGTTTGTAAATTGGCTGTCATCATTGAATAATAGGTCATTTTCAAAGTGAAAATGTCATGCCATAATGGCAATTAATCTTTTTAAGCCATTGGAATTTAGTGATGTAGTTGTCAACTTAGGCTGTTAATTATTGATATGTAAAAATTGTTTCATACTAGGAACTTGTGACAATGTTTTTCATGAGAAACTGTTATTTCTCTATCCTCATTCATGAGTTTCACATGGTCACTGAGTATTGAATTTTTCTCAGACTCTCCAATCCTTAATTGACAAAAATGGGCATTATGTTGCAAAGGGAGTTCCATAAACTAATGCCTCTACATGAATTGTTACAAATTTATAATATTTTTCATGTATCAAAGAATATTTTTAATTAAAAAAATCCTGTGCTTTCCCATACTACATTGTCTTTAAAAGCTGTGATAATATATCTTCTTTCTGGCACAGTGGCAGTATTTTATGTAAACTTTTATTAAAGCATATAATTTGTAACTTGTAATGAATTATTATTTTTTAAATAGTGAGTGTAAAATAAAGTGATAAAAAATCAACTCAGTTATTTTATTTGTGCCCTGTATGCCCTAGCAAAATGCACATGTGACTGATTCATTAGTTTTTTACACAACTAGGTAGTATGGCTGACCTACCTACTATGGCTGACTCACGACCTGCGTATCAATATATCTCTCCGTATTATGCCTTACAGAGAACTGAGGAACAGCGATGTGTGGTAAACAGTATGCATGGCATTCAAGTAACCTGATCTTGAAGGGTTGGCATCAAAATCTGTTTGTGACTGTTATTTTCAGCAGTACACTGGTGAGTTTCAGGTGGAAGACACTGAATTCAGTACTCCCTTTGTTAGATGAGAGGTTTGGCTGTGGACCCCTTTTGTTAAGAGCAAGCTAATGCTCATGCTGGGTTTCTCTTCTACCTTCCTCCATTTCCTGAAAAAATTATACTTTTACCCAATTTCTCGCCTATCCTAAATGATTCAATTGCCCTTATCTAGGTTGCCTCCCCCAGATTGACTCTAAGTAGCTTAAACCATTTAGGAAATGAGAAGGTGAGTTATACTATAGAGTAAGTGCGTATAGTGTATGCTTACTTTACAGCAATATACTTTCCTTTTACGTTTTTATGAGATCTCTCAAGTCTCATGGAATTCTTTGTTCAATTTATGGGGAAGCTGGGCTCAGTTTCAGCCTATAATATCAACAGCAAGAGGCAGGTGGCCTATGACCTGGCCAGCAACATAGACCACTATTGGCGTATGTTGTTGATTCAATCTATTTTTTGTTGTTACTTTTTACATGACTTGTGTATGAAGAAATGAACTTATGCAGTAAGAAAAGTTGCTAGAATTATGATCCTCATTAGTACAGCATGCTCATATGTATGTGACATTTTACTATTGGCTTGCGTAACTTTTAGGTGTCAATGTGTTGAGATGCCACGATATCATTGGTTGTTGGGAAGGCCACAGATTAGGGGCCATCTAGTTAAGTAATCCCTATTGGGATGTACATAACACTTGTTGCTGTACTAAATATGGCCTAATGCAAATGGAAAAATATTGTTTGCTGGTAAAGTTTGGTTTTGGTGCACTATTTCTCATTTTGTCACTAATGGAAATGGTAGAGGTAGTAAATTATTTTGGGAGAGTGCAGCTAACATAACCATGGAATAATAATCATGGTAGGCATGGGCATAGCCACGGTGGCCCCGGGGAAGGGGTGCTTGCCCCCCCTGGCTCATTAGTCAAATGAAAAATTACAGGTCAACTAGCTGAAGGTGCCTGTTGACATTCAACAAGAGGGAGAAATATAATAAAAACAAATTGTATTAAGAAATCTTAATATTTTTCATGAAGGGGCAAAAACAAACTTGTGTTATGGATTGTTAACTTATTTTTGACCCCCCTTGGAGAACATCCTGGCTATGCCACTGATGGTAGGGTATGTATGATGTTAATGTTCACCTAAGTTCTTTCTCTGTATTTCGTAAGACCCATCACTCCCTTTTATATTTCCATACTGCTCTGCCCATAAAGTGTTTAGTTTTGGCATCAGCATCTGAATACATCCATTTTATATTGTATCCAATTAATATCTTTCTGAAGAAGCTAAGAATGCTTAAAGCTTAATGAAGAAGAGATGCGCTAAAAACTGAAGATTGTTACGCAGGTGCAATGTACTGCACTTGACTGATGTCCTCTCTCAGGTAGTTCCTGTCCACAGATCTGAATGGGGACTTAACCTCCAGCATATTTTATGTATAATAGGGATATATATATATACAAGGGAAATCCATTATAAATTATATAATTAATATGGTGGTTTCCCCTAGCCTTTCACATCGCAGCACTACAGCCAATAAGGTAATTTGTAACTTGCTGACAGAGGGGCAAATCAACAGAATGGCAAATGTAGGTCGCGCATGATATATATGCATAGGGCAATTGTAGTATAGCACAGTATACATAGTGGATGTGAAAAAGAATTCTTCACATCCACATTCTAAATCATATTTATGTGAATATAAAATAGTTAGCTTACAGAAGAATAGAGTGGAGAGCTGTATCAAACCAATCAACAAGAGCTGTTGACATGATATGAAGCATATTTCGCTCCAGAATACTCGCAGAAACTTATATTAGTATTACTTATATAACAATTGACCTTACGATTTTTCACTAACTTTAAGTGTTCATAATCCTTATACATAACCGAAAATTCTGGAGACCTGTTATTGAAGTAAGTATATTGAAGACATTTAGGTCGTAGATAACAAGTGTAATTCAGTTTCACTTGCTATCACACTCAACGACATAGTACGCAATCTGGGTATACCCAGCCAATCAATGCAAAATTATGCATGACACCACGCATAAAAGCATTGGAAATCCATGAATAATTCAAAGTTCCAATAGGACTATAATTTCACACCTGAAAGGCATTGGAAACGTAAATAAAATATTCGAGAGAATAATTCACTCAATGAAATACGGAATTACATGATACTACGAATTTGCAACATAAATGGTATTTTGAGAACTTCTTGTACAAGAAAACTTTAACCTTGGGTTCCTCACTATCAGTTATAATTTTTTACTCGAATGCCATGACCTCTGGCGTAGGAGTCACGGGAATGGCACTAGATAGGCAGAAGGAAGACCGTCATACGTCATCACGGAGAACCGGAAGAAGCACATGAAAGCGTCCCCCACCACGCACTCTCTCATTTCAAATGGCCAATCATGGATTGGTACGCTCGACCAATGGGAGTCCGAATAATCATTTTGATTTTAATTTCCTTGGCGGGTACAACCGGCATGTTCCTTCATGTCTCGAGGTTTCTGCTACTCAGAAGAGTGTCTCAGATTGATTGTGTATCAAGCGTGTCAAGGTTTGAAAGAGTGATATTGTGGAATACAGTGAGTGTGGTTATCTGAAGTACGTGCGGTTCTTAAAATATCTATTGCTGTATATAGTCATACACGTAATAATTATTAAGGCAGTGTATTTTGTGGACTTGCAGCAATGAAAAAATCTGGTTTGGTGAAGTGTATCGTCCGTGGCTGCGAAGATAAAAGAAGTCGTAGAATGAGGTTAGTTTCCTATGAAATGCTAATTTACGTAGCGTCTAGCTAATTTTGTCATAACTAAAATTACCGGCTGAATTCTTTCAAAGTATATGCCTTCGAATTGTATTATGCTTAGAAATGAGATTCATATGTTTTGCTATATGACGGTTTCAAATTATTAGTTTTTTCTATATTCTTACTTCCTATCAACTATGAATTAGCTACTAACCTAAACCTAAATATTATTAATAGGCTACCTCACCCTGTGAAGGACACTAGTCGATTTCTGAGGTGGTTATACTTGGCCAATTTTGACCCGGGCCCCTTAAATTATTTTGAAGTGTACTCCAGGAAACGCATGTGCGTTCAACATTTTGAAAAGGACTCCTTTGTGTTGGACACACCAAAACTGAAGAGGAATGCTCTTCCTTCTCTGAATCTACCAGGTAGGTAGTTTTTTATTGGTTGCTTCGGAGTCGTGCATTGTATTCAAAATTAACAGATGATAATTTAATTCTCTCCTTTCCTAGATCCGTCAATGTTTCCCCAAATGAGACCCTTATCGATAAGAACACCTGAGGGAATAACATTACCAATAGGAGGTAAGTGTGATTGCGAGTTATTATTGATTGATTAGGTGTTATTATTAGCATAATACGTGACTTTGATCAGTGTAACAATTAATATACTCCTTTCTCGCTGATTTTTCAGCACCTGATGAGTTGCCAGGCCCATCAGTGATGAGCACACCGATAAGAGGGCCATCACCAATGAGAGGTGAGCCTACCTACCAGTTAATGATTAAATGATCAGCTGTTAATATTGGCATAATACCTGCATGCAAGTATAACAATCACTATTCTCCTTTCTCGCTGGTTTTTCAGAACCTGATGGTAGCATTGAGGAGCTGCCAGGCCCATCAGGGATACGCACACCGATAAGAGGGCCATCACCAATGAGAGGTGAGCCTACCTACCAGTTAATGATTAAATGATCAGCTGTTAATATTGGCATAATACCTGCATGCAAGTATAACAATTACTATTCTCCTTTCTCGCTGGTTTTTCAGAACCTGATGGTAGCATTGAGGAGCTGCCAGGCCCATCAGGGATACGCACACCGATAAGAGGGCCATCACCAATGAGAGGTGAGCCTACCTACCAGTTAATGATTAAATGATCAGCTGTTAATATTGGCATAATACCTGCATGCAAGTATAACAATTACTATTCTCCTTTCTCGCTGGTTTTTCAGAACCTGATGGTAGCATTGAGGAGCTGCCAGGCCCATCAGGGATACGCACACCGATAAGAGGGCCATCACCAATGAGAGGTGAGCCTACCTACCAGTTAATGATTAAATGATCAGCTGTTAATATTGGCATAATACCTGCATGCAAGTATAACAATTACTATTCTCCTTTCTCGCTGGTTTTTCAGAACCTGATGGTAGCATTGAGGAGCTGCCAGGCCCATCAGGGATACGTACACCGATAAGAGGGCCATCACCAATGAGAGGTGAGCCTACCTACCAATCAGTTATTTCAATAGAATGATCAGAAATTGACACCAGCAATTTTTTGGCATGAAAGTTTTGAATAGAATGCTTGGGTCTTCATCATATAGTACCCATTGTTACTTCACCACCAGGTGTGACTGTGTGGAAAAGTATTGCAACAGAATTATATCTTTTTGTTCTTATCCATCAACAAGTTTATAATTGAAATCTCATTGAAATATTTCACATAATGTTACTTCTGCTAGTTACCCAAGTTGCCTCATGTTCTTCAATCTCAGAGTACCATAACATCCTTACGCTCACATATGTAAACTGTTAAGAAAATTGCTCGTCTCTGTGCTCATCATCACTCTCTTCTGTCTAAGTGATTGCCATCTCTTTTTGCATAGTTCCTGTATCACCAGTATCCTCTTGGACGATGATGGAAACACCTAGGTAATACGTCAATTAATCATTTCTTAAGTGCTGCTATCTTAACTTTATCCATTGTTAATTTGAAAGTTTTCCACTGTTTTTGTTGCCTTATTCTTTCAGGCAGAAAGGTGTCCTTCGCACAATTGGTGTCAGGAAAGCAGTGGACTTGACTCCAAAAGCCAGGCATCTCTACAACATTACCAAGCGATTGAAGAGGAGCATTCATGCATCCTCCAAAAAACTTAAAAATTTCAGAGAGAGGCTAAGGGCAGCAAATGAAACATACAATTTTTGTCAAGGAGAACTTTCCAAAGGCATTCCACGGAGTCTCTCACCATTTCTGTCTTGTAGAGTTAGGGAATCCTTTAGGCAAAGCAAAGGACACCGGTTTTCTTTAGATTATAAGGTTTGGGCTCTTTCTCTCTTAAAAAGAAGTGGAAGGGCCTACGACTTTTTATCTAAGTGGTTTGTGCTTCCTTCTCGAAGAACTCTTCTAAGGCTATTATCTCGTCTTTCCTTCTCAACGGGCATTAATGATGACATGTTTGATCACTTGTCTGTCACTGTCGAAAAGAAAGTTGCTGACATAGATCGACATTGCATCCTAATGTTCGATGAGATGAGTCTATCTCCCCATCTAGATTTTTTGGAGCACCTCGATTTTATCGAGGGTTTTGAAGATTTAGGTGGTGGTGATAGGGCTCCGAAATTCGCAGATAAAGCTTTAGTGTTCATGGTGAGAGGGTTGAGGAGGCGGTACAAACAGCCGGTGGCTTATGTTTTCCCTTCAGGAACAATAAAGACCCTTGATTTGATGAAATTAATTCCAGCTGTAATAAGTAAGCTACTCTCTTCTGGCCTTAAAGTCACAGCCACGGTATGTGATCAGGGGTCTACCAATGTTGCTGCCATTTCTCATTTGTGTGCAGAAACGAGGGCCTCCGTCCTCAGGTCTGGTGGAGAATACAGGGGAGATTACTTCTGTGTTGATGGTGTGGAAGTTATCCCCTTATTTGACCCCCCTCATCTGCTGAAGGGCATTAGGAATGGTCTCTTGACAAAAGATTTGAGGTTTCGTTTGCTAGGAAAAAATAAAACTGCTTCCTGGCGCCATGTCATCCAATTATATGCTGTGGATAACAAGAGGAATAGAGCGTTACGAAACCTCACGGACTACCATGTTATCCCAGACAAGATAAAAAAAATGAAGGTGGCATACTGTGCACAAGTTTTTAGCCAGAAGGTTTCAGGCTGTATGGGATTGCTGGCAAGTATAAGTAAGTTTCTCAGAGTGGCATATGATTGTTTCTGGATCACCTTAGAGATATTTCATGATGAGAAACTTGTTTTTACAAGTAGCTAAATGCTCACAGTATGATGTTCAATGTATCATTTACTTTTATTTTATAACAATGTGATTATACATCCAACAATGTGGATAGGGTCTTGGATGTAATAGGATGTGTTTACCCTTCCTTTTTCCATTACTGTTGCTTTATAGCCCATAAAATATTTCCCTTAAATATTTCTCAGCATCTGCATTACCTGGTTCCGTTGTAATACCTAAAACTCAATTTTTACCTTAGTTTCTAACACAATGCATTTACTTTCATTCCAGATGATTCAGGTGTAGACCCATCGGCTATGGAGACTGCTGATCTCCTAGAATTTTTTGATACCTTGTTCGACAGTGTCAATGGTCGAAGCACGAAGCCACCACCAGATAAGTTATTGAAATGTGCCGTGTCATGTACTTCAGGACACATGGAGTTTTGGGCGGAAGCTATTAGGGTCCTCGATTCCATGGTGTACATTGATAGAGAGAAGGAGATTAAGACACCCTCTATTAAGAATTGGGCAAGGACCCTAAGAAACATAATTGCACTATGGTGCAGGTTGAAGACCAATGGTTTTCCCTACCTTTCCACGAGGAATCTTAACCAAGATCCTCTGGAAAACAAATTTGGGTGCATCAGGAGTCATGGGTTTCGCAACGTCAATCCAACATGCACAAATTTTGTTGGTGCATACAAGGCCCTGTTATTAAATGACATGGTCACAGCCCATTCTGTTGGGGCAAGCTGCGAAGAAGATGATTGCGTGGTGCTAGATAATCTTAGAGATTATTTATCAATTTCTAGGCCATGTAGTGCCACACAATCTGTCACCACTGCAATGGATCCTGTATCACATGATACTCACCAAGATCCAGCAGAGGAGACCAGGTGCCCCTCAGAATGGACTGCCTCTATGGAATTTAATTCAAGGGCAGTAGAGGAATTGTTAAAAAAGTTTGGTCCTCAGCAGTGCCCTGAGTGTTGTAAAAAACAGTGCATTCCACCACACAACACTCCAACTGAAGTATATAATCATGTAGCCCAATCATCTGTAAATTTAATTAACAGATACCTGCCTGCTTTGTGCCATAAGGTTGGTGTTGGGGCCCACTTGAGGAAGATGGTCGAAACTAATGTAGACATTTCACGAATAGCCTGTGATGACCATCTCCCCTCATTCAGTGCTAAGTTTAGTGCTGTAGTTGTAAAGGAGGTTATCACCTCATGGTGCACCAGCATTAACCGGGTTTTGAGTGGCAAAAGCTCCTCAAATATTACAATATCAAATTTTGACACTATGCATAGGTTGGCCTACAAGTATCGTAACTGTAAGAAAAAGCATTAAAAACTTCAAAATTAAATCAGGCCAACAGTTGAATCCAACAATGTTCCATTCTGTTGAAAATGACAGTTATAATTCTGTTATAAGAAGCCTTATAGTCTATTATGAATTCCCATGAGAGGTTACTGAAATTTCTTACGAGTAATTCAGATCTTATAATAATATTGTTATGAATGTGTTAGAACTTAAAATTATTTACCATCATACTTAACTTGATAATTGTAAGGTTTTTAACCATTTTTTATTTCTTATAAGAAATTTTCTTATAAGAACTTTCCATTAGTGTTGTGTACAGGTAGCCTCTAGAAACTGTGAAAATTTGGTACCTATATTCTGTGTACAGTTCAGAATCATGTACAACTGTTTTGTCATTGTGTACAAGTAGCCTCAAGAAACAGTGTGAAACTTCAATTCTGGTATTCAATTGTGGTAAATTCTGTGTACAGTTCAGGATCATCTACAACTGTGGTGAATATTAGGTGATTTTTGCGTGCTAGTCTGGTACAGTAGCTGTACCGCAAAAGTGTACACAAAAATTTTCACCAGGGTGGTGAAAAATGGAATTAAAAACAATGTATAACACTAGTTGTGTATAGTTGTTATCGTTCTTGGGGAAATGAAAAGGAATTTAATGTTATGTCAGGCTTTTATTGAAAATGTCCTGCTTCTTTCCATCAAATGTTCTGCTTTATAAAACTTTGATCTGGCCACTGTACCTCCTCTATTCTTTTTAACACTTATATTTATGCTGGTGAGAGGAGTGGTCTTTTAAAGGCTGTTCTTTATATACCTATCCATTATCTTGTCTAGTATCTTCAATGGAAAAGATATGAGACTGATCCCTTGGAAGGAGTCAGTTTTAGTGTCATTTGTCTTCCCTTGTTTTGGTACAAAAACCACTATAGTGATCCTATACGCTTAGGCAGTGTAGGAAATGCCACATCCTTTGCTGTACATTTATAGGGGCTGACACTCGTAATTGCACAAATAGTGACATTGTACATAATGATGCTTCTGCAAATCTATGAACATTATTTAGTATGATTTAATTATTTATATATAATGTATTATAACTCATTGTATGTTAAGTATAAGAAATTCATTATCAACATTTACAGCTGATTTTGATGTTGTCTAAGAAGTTGAAATTGTTTCTTAATTTGTGCATTCTACATGAAATTATTTTTCTGCTTACCAAAAGACCACTGATGTATGTGTGTCATTGTTCGCTCTAAACTTTATGTTTTAAAGGATTTCCTTGTAATTGCTGGTGTTCATACACAGACAACGCATTTTTTTCATGTGTATATGCTTGAACTAATAAAGTATCTTGTTTTAAGCATACGTGACTTTAATTTCGTAATCCTTGAAATCACGCAACCCGCAATGCGAGAAGAGAGGGATCGGTCGGAGGGGGGTGAGGGGAAGTAGGAGGGGGTATATCCATATTTGGAAGGAAGCTTGACGCACACAAACACGTACGGTGCTGCCATCGGTCGGGTTGATCGTCTGCTACGCTGTCTTCGCTTTATAGCGTTGAGTGTCACCACCGTGGTAGGAGTAGACGCAATATTTTCTCGCGAAGGATGTTGCATGTTGCTGCTGCGGGGACGTGATGCTTGTAGAGCCACCGTGATGCAATAGATGCAGATGCACTAGATTCTAGTTTCCTATTGGCGAGCACTCTCCATGACGCCATTTGAATGCTTCCAATGTCTCATGATTTCTAAATTTTTCTCCGGTCTCCACCAATAACAAACATATGCGTTCCAAGTATCACCGGTGCATTATAATCTTTGACCACCGGACTGTGGTGGACTAAGGCAAATCCATTAGCATCTAAACGACTCAACAAGAGAGAGAAAGGCGCAGTTGGAGGCCGAAGCAACAAGTGGCTGCATTCTAAGCCGGAGCGATGACAACAAAACAAGTCATAAATTTTGGTGCGGGACCGGCCAAACTGCCAGAGGAGGTATTAATTTAATCAGTGAATAAAATGCGTGGAGGTTTTCCTCCTATTCCACATAGTATAAAGACAGCATGGTGTTGGAAGTACTTATCGAGGGTGCAATGAAGTGATGAAGTCGTTGTTTGTTATAAAAATTAACTTCGGTAAAATTTTGGCCCGTGAAACAAAATTTCAGTCATAGACAGCATTGATTCGTCCCACTTGAAAGACCTGCAGTTAAATTTACTTTCAACATGCGACGTGATATTTCAGTGGCATATGGTGACTACAAGCAGATAGACCGATGTCTGGATGAATACCTCCTAACATAATCCCAATTTTCTTCAATCATGGAGAGGACAATTTTATATCTGTCGTTTTTGATCCTAGGATGTAATTCAAGAGTCAAGGATGGGCAAGTCATTTTTAGATGAAACTCGTCTGTAGTACTTCGCGATAGATTGTGGAAACGTGTCTTTCAAAAGTATGTCAATATATGTTAGTGCTTGATAATATCGTCTGATTAGGCATGGCAGATTAGATTAGGAAGATAAGGTATTTTTAAGAACGGTTTTAGCCTGCTTGAAAGATGCGTAACACTGCATTTAACATGGCTTGAGAGGATAGAAATAAATGTATATGGGAGTCCGCGTGAAATTTCACCGGATATGGCCAAATTTCATTGGATTTAAGTGAACGGTCTGCTATTAAATTAGCGGTTTGTAACCATTGATTGCTGATGCTTCTTGTGCCACTATGCCACGTAGAGCACGTAAATAGATTGGAGTTTTAATTTGTCTAAATTCACCCTCATTGACTTAGTGATCTGTAATTATGCACGTTTTTACCGATTTTTGTGTATGTATTGGCTATTTTATGATAATGTCTTTCCTCGACGATTTCTCTCATTTTCATAGTATATGTATTTACTTACTGATAATCTAAGGCCGAGGGTTCCTAACCTGGGGTGCCTCTACCCCCCGGTGATTCGGCTAGTATACGTTGATAAGGTACAATGAATGGCAGCTTTCAGATACCTACCTAGATAACTATAAATATAATTATGATATTATTACAATCAAAAATGTTCTTGTCTGTATATTCCTTTTCTCTAAGTGTATGGTAAACTAAAATTTCATCTGGTATTTTGATGAATAGGGGGTATTGCCCTGGGAAGTGAAGAAAGTGTGCAAGAGATGTGCGCAAACTTTCTGCCCACTCCTCGTACATGTTTTTGCCAAATTCCACTTTTGGCACACTTATATCACACTTTCACGCTTACTTCACACTAGGCGTTCCAAATTACACTTTTATCACACTCCGTCGCAGTTTTTCACTCTTTTATTGCACACTTTATTTTCACCAGGGTGGATAATTTCCTAATAGCTCATAGGGTTACAGGGACTAAAAAGTTTGGGACCACTACCTATGTCTAAAGCCTGTTTCACACGTTACTTGATCCTACACAAGACCTAGTATGCTAGCCTATGGCTAGTATGAAAATAATGTTGCAGAACTTTCGTCGGCGGCAGCGGCCGACCCTCTTCCAACCCAGCGGTGGTGGCGTGATCTGGATGGACCTTTACATTGCTGAGACTAGACTACAATTCTTTTATACCCTCACCTATTTTATTTACTCAAACGCTGAAAGAATACGTAAAACTATTAGAGTCAGTAGAGTAGCATAGCTGGCCGATCCTGTGTAGCTAGTCTCAAGAGCAAGGCAAAGAGTGACCTCCTAGAGGCCTGCGTTGCAAAGCTGGAGAAGCTGGTTGCAGAAATACACTCACGGGGAATGGGATATGTATTTCCGTATGCAATATCGTAGCCAGGGGGGGGTGAATGACCCCCCCACCCCATGTTCTGGCACCCCTAAGTCTGTGAATGTTTCCATTCTAAAGTCCCAAGTACGTACATGAATCAATGTCATAACTTAATTATCAACAATAAATTCTACAAGGTCTACAAGTTTTGATCATACAGTAAAACCCCGTATTTGCGTTATCGGAATTTACGTTTTCCCGCATATTGCAACATTTTTTTTGGGTCCCATCAAATTTCCTATCTCTGCAACGTATGTAGAACCCTGTATTTACACCGTGTGTTTCTCCGTTTTCCCGCTATTTGCAATACGATGTGCTGACTAAAAAAAATAATTTCCCTTTTAAAACAGTTACTCGTGCATATCAGTCTTTACAAATCATCTTTTGGCGTCCTTTCGTACATATGTACTCAAAAATGCAAGAGTGAGAGAGCGGTAACGAGAACTATTTTCGGGAAGAATTTGAATGTGGCGGGGCACAACGCCACCAGTGTCGGAAATTTGAACTACGTCATCTCGTTATCTTCCGCGAGGAAAGGATTCACCATATGAAATGAATGTATTGTAGGACTACCCTGCTAATAATAAATACAATGTTAAGAACTGCTGTCGGAATATTGACAATATTGATTTAGTACAGAATTTGATATGATTAAGAATGAAAGCGACTTCTTAACCAGACGTGATTAAACGTGATAAATGCCGGAACTATATACCGTGACCGATAACTGGGATCATTTACGCTGACTTGATTCAACAGTTATAACAATGATGGGTTAGATATAAAACTTATTGGAAATTGCATTATCCCATTCAAGCCACACTGCATCGCAAATAATTATAATATTTAAACATTATGAAGTTGCACGACAGTTAGCACTATCGCTACCTCGTTCTACTATAGTAGAACGTAGAATTTATCCTGCTTGAAAATGGAAAGGCTAGGTGAAAAACGGACATTTTCAATTGAGGACAAAATGAAAATTTTAGGGCAAGTTGATGCCCATATTGGAACCCGCATTGATCTGGAGAAGCAACTCAGATTGCCGGTCTCGACATTGAATACCATAGTGAAAAATCGTGATGCGATTATAAAACATGCAAAACGGTGTGGACATTTGTCAAAAAAGAGAAAACATGTAAAGAATTCCAGGTATGAAGAATTAGAATGAATGCTGAAAAAATGGTTTTTAGGTGCAAGATCATCAAATGTCCCTGTGTATGGCGTAATCTTATGAGAAAAAACGTTGCATATGGCCACAAGATCGGGAATCGAAGATTTTACGGCATCCAATGGTTGGTTGGATACATTCAAAAATTCGTACTATCTTGTATACAAGACTGTGAGTGGTGAAAGTAAAGGTATTCTACGGAATGTACACTTAAGAAATGTACAGTTAAAATTTTTTCCAGCTAACTGTACCAGTGAGCTCTAACCATTGGATTTAGGAATAATTCACTCATTTAAGGTGCATTATCGGAGAATGATTGTACAGAAATTGATATCTCTGCAATTGTGGTAGGGACATAAAGACAATGAAAATTGAGTGTACTGGTTGCCTTTCACTACATATCATGGGCCTGGAAACAGATTAAGGACTCTACAATATATAACTGCTTTAGAAGAGCAGGATTTCATGTTGATAGTGGTGAAGAAATTCCAGTTGAATTTACTTCTGATGATGATACTATAGACAATGACTAGAATCTCTTTGAGACAAATTGTACTTTCTCGGAGTTTGTCAAATTAGATTCTTGTGTTGTGGCAACTGCCGTAGAGAGCGTAGATGACATTTTGGGTAAACACCTGGAGGAAGATGCAGATGAGGAGGACACAGAGGATGAAGAGACTCCTTTACCTTCATACTAAGACATATTATGTGCTGTTCACACACTAAGGATTTACTTGTTAGGTGGAAACTGCAGTGAGCAAATGCCTGATGAATTGCAAAAAATTGAAAATAAAGTGCAGGATATCAATACACAATGGAAGCCAAAGCAGTTGAAAATATCTGACTTTTTTGCTAAGTAATATTACATTGTTTCAATGATTCCTGATAGCAAGCAACACTGAAATGACACTGCCATCGTAATTCTTGATTATATTTACATTATCTTCTTTCAGTATTCTCAACTCGATACATTACTGTGTGTAAGATCCACATAACCTGAAAATTGCATTTTCATTAAGTTCTTTTTTTTACATTTGATCATTTTTTTCTTGGTTTAGTGCAATATGACGTAGTCCAAATTTATTTTATGTTATGGCAATGAAAGAGAAAAATACTTTGCTTTTTATTTTAATAATTTAAAATATTAATGTTATGTTATTCACAGTAAATGAAGAGAGCTGTAGTTAAAGAGATAAATAATACAATTCCTGTGTTTCAGTTTATCAGCCTGCTTTTTATTTTTGACACTTCCCAAGCTAGTACGTATGTAAAAGTGAAAAATTCTCCATTTCCCACTATTTGCATTTTCCCGCAATTTGCACTTTTTTTCTGGGGTCCCTAGAAAAGTGCAAATAAGGGGTTTTACTGTAGTATATAGCGAACAAAATAATACAGTAAAAGTATATGTATAACAGTATGTTAAGTTTAGTAAACTGGTGAATTTATAAATCAGTGCCCCCTAAACATTTTGCCCCCTGGCACCCCCTAGACCCAAAACCTGGCTATGCCACTGACCGTATGGTCTTTCTGTTGGGTCTTTTCCCATAATCAGTGAGAGAGGAAATTTCCAAGAAATGAAAGCCGTTCGGTCGTGGTTCCTTGACTACTACTTGGAGAAAGCCGAGGCTCACATGTTTTCTAACTTGTAAGGCTGTGAACAGAATCATCTCGATATTTCCTACACGAATTCTACGGCCACACCACAAATAGGTACAAAGTAATCAAAAAGCAGAGTGAAGGGGCTTCTAATATAAACTAGGTATCAAAGAAGTATTGAAAGTCCATGGTGTTGGAAGAAAAGTTTTTAAACGTGACTTACGTCAGCCACTTTACTTATTGAACGAATTGGTGTTGTACAAGATGCGTCAGAATAATTTTCATGAGTAAATCACTCTTAATAGTACAGACTAAGCACTAGGTACGGGTAAATTTAGAATATACGAAGGCTATTTAGCTCTTTGATGAAGCACTCTGCCTTTGAGGTTTGCTGTTTGAACTAGATATTATACTTCTCAACATTTGACAACTGAGTTGCCACAACATTCATATTGAAAAATCTAACTTGCATAAGATCATTTCCACTCAAAGTTTCCAACTGCATCCATTCATGTTGTATGTACTTACTCCTTCCACATTTCTCTCATTAACATCTTTCTGCTTACATACATACATAGTATTACAATCATAGTATTGGTATACTGCAGCCCTCCATTTCTCCCAATTCCATGCCAGTTCCTTCATTTCTCTATGGTTCTTCTTCCCCGTATCCTTCTTGACTTGCTCCAAGTACTTGTCTCTTGGTCTTCCTTTGGGGACTTTCACTTCAATTTTTCCCTCCATTATTCCACGCTCCTCCAGCTTCCCACGTAATTGTTGTGTCTCATGACATGGCCAACCCACCGTGTTCTTCTTTAGCGTATGGTGCTTCACAGTGCTCTTTCTTCTAAAATTCTTCTGTATACCTCCTCGTTTCTCACCCTATCCATCCATTTAATCTTCAGCATCCTTCTCCAGCACCAGGTCTCGAAGGTCAGAATTTTCTATTCTTTTCTGGTCAGTTTTTCCAATGGTCCATGCTTCTGATCCGTAGAGTGCCACTGCCCACACGAATGTTTTCACGTACTGTTTCCTTGTCCCCAGTCTTATGCTCTTCGAGCAGAGTAGTGGCCTTTTGGCCATGCGTCTTAGCTTGGGCTATTCGACGTTTGATGTCTGTAGTGCTTCTTCCATCCCCGGTGATGGTGCTCCCGAGGTAGGTGAATGATTCCACTTGCTCCAATCTTTCTCCTTTAAGGCAGACGTCGGCCACTGTTTTCTCTCTTCCAGTATGGAACATCTTATTCCATTCGGTATTATCGAATGCCTTCTCCAAGTCCACAAAGGCTATATACAATGGTTTGCTCATGTGGATCATTTTCTCTACCAGTAGTCTCAAGCATAGTATTGCCTCCCTTGTCCCCCTATTCTTTCTAAATCCAAATTGGTGTTCTGACAGGTTTTATTCGATTTTTCCTTCAATTCTTCTGCCTACTATCCGAGTAATGATTTTGGAGGCATGTGACACTAGACTGAAGGTTCGGTGCTCCTCATATTTCTCAGCCCTTGCCCTCTTCGGTATGGTCACCATTGAGCTCCTCTTGAACTCTTCTGGCAGATTTCCGGATTCATAGCAATCTTTCTGCTTGTGTCAACTAAATCAATACTTTCATACTGGTAGAAAAATTAAAAACACTTAAGCCACAATACGATTTGTTGGTAGAGCTTAATTTGGAAGTTAAAGTCAGATACAGTGGACTCTCGTTAGCACACTTTGTGAGGGATCTGTCAGCCTGAATGTGGTCATGAGGAAAATGTGCTAAACAGTTTAGTTGTTCCCGGGTAAGTTGAAGACTTATGCAGGAGTTGCATAACCTTCAGGGGGAGCAATATGCTGGACATTCATTTTAGTTTATTACATAGATAGCTGGTGTTTTACTTTATATAGTTTATGCAAAAAGGCTCAAGTTAAAGACCTTTTATGTAAAAAATGGAAGAAGTGGTATTCATACTGAGCATATCAGCCTGTAATTAATTTAGTCTTACTTTTAATGGAGATAATGGACTTTTTTTAATAATTATTTTTAAGGCATGTTTTTGTAGTGAGAATGAAAATGGCCCAAGTTTTTTAAAGGTGTGGAGGGGAGGGTAGCATCATTTTGGCGGTTGTCATAAGAATATGAAATATAGAAATGAAATAGAATTCTGATACCTACTTTTTCCCGTCATGTCCTTTAAGTTTCAAATGATTTAATTTATTCATTTAAATTATATTATTCAATATATGAAACCGGGTTTTCTCTGTAAGTAGAAAACATTGGAGGCACGTGACAGAAACCTTCTCTTCATTCTAAAATTTCTAGTACCAATCAATTAGCATCATAACCCTTGACCATGCGGCAATACTTTATTTGAATTTTATATTTTTGAAAATAAATTTATTGCAAAGGGAGAAATGACTCATTTAAGACAATGAGAAATTTACTCATAGAGTAAATGTTACTGGTAGGAGACTCTTGAAATATGAGTGCTTGATGGCACCAATTTATCTACAACTAATTTAAAAAATTAATACTGTGGTGATATCTGTACTTGTTCGGCCCCTGAGATTAATTTTGTGGATAAAAGTAAGTTCAACCGATATGAACCCCTGTAACACAGAATATATCAGTATTACATCTTGAATGCAGAAAAAACATATCACATGATCCATATGGGTATAGATGCAGTAATACACATGTATTACAGTATAGGTACTTACGTGTAAGTGCTTCAAACGTCCCATCATATAAAAGTGTTTCTTTCAATGCAGCCTATAAGGGCTGTGAAATATTGAATATTTTGTTGTGGTTTGGTATCTGTGACATTTCAAAATAACAAATTTATTCATTTTCTACATAAGATTTTGTTGTAAAAGTGTACTCTAAAAATTTGTGATGATAAAGAATATGTATATTGTTATTTCAAGGTGATGGAGCAAGTTCAGAAAGAGCTTCTATCTTACAAAAATACTGGGATAAGTGTGATGGAGATGAGTCATCGATCTGCTGACTTCACAGCAATCATAGAAGGAGCTCAAAAATTACTACAAGACCTTTTGTAGGTATATTTTTCATTCTACCCACATAGCAAAGCCAGTTGGAATCCAACTGGATTCCAACTGGAATTCACCAGTGTGCAAGTGTAAATCCAGCTGGATTAATCCAGTGTGAAAGCTGGAATCCAGCTAGATTCCAGCTGTGCTTTTTACATGATTCCAGCTGGAATCAAGCTGGATAACAGGCTGGATTCCAACTGGAATCCAGCTGGATTTTAAGCTAATAATCCAGGCTGTCTCAACCAGCTGGATTCCAAGTTGGAATCCGACTGGAATCCAGCTGGATTCCAAGCTAATAATCCAGGCTGTCTCAACCAGCTGGATTCCAGGTTGGAATCCGACTGGAATCCAGCTGGATTCCAAGCTAATAATCCAGGCTGTCTCAACCAGCTGGATTCCAGGTTGGAATCCGACTGGAATCCAGCTGGATTCCAAGTTAATATTACAGGCTGTCTCATCCAGCTGGATTTTAGGTTGGAATCTGACTGGAATCCAGCTGGATTCCAAGCTAATAATCCAGGCTGTCTCAACCAGCTGGATTCCAGGTTGGAATCCGACTGGAATCCAGCTGGATTCCAAGCTAATAATCCAGGCTGTCTCAACCAGCTGGATTCCAGGTTGGAATCCGACTGGAATCCAGCTGGATTCCAAGTTAATATTACAGGCTGTCTCATCCAGCTGGATTTTAGGTTGGAATCCGACTGGAATCCAGCTGGATTCCAAGCTAATAATCCAGGCTGTCTCAACCAGCTGGATTCCAGGTTGGAATCCGACTGGAATCCAGCTGGATTCCAAGTTAATATTACAGGCTGTCTCATCCAGCTGGATTTTAGGTTGGAATCAGACTGGAATCCAGCTGGATTCCAAGCTAATATTACAGGCTGTCTCAACCAGCTGGATTCCAACTGGAATGTTGCTGGATTTGAAGCAATTATTGCAGGCTGATAGGAGAATTTGGATTCCTACTGGAATCTTGCTGGATATTAAGCTATTATACCATAATAATAAGCTTGTAATAAATGGCTTGAGTAGCTGTATTTTAAACTAACATTCCAGGCTCAGGGAAGTGAATAGAAGATGAAAAGAACCATCGCTAGGTGAAAATTTGATAATTTATTTCCAATATAAAATACAAATACAGTGTTTTCATTGATTTGAACATTAGCCAAAACCATAGTCAATCCTCTGTTACATGTTGAATCTCCTCAGCCCTGGATGTCTTCTCCCTGAAAGAAAAAGTAGGTATGAAATCACTAAGTTGATAAATTCAGGGAAATCAAGGTTATTCTCTAAAAGTGGCAAGAAGGTCAGTGGCATGATCCCAAATCGTTAATTCTCTGATCTCCTGAAATTAAGTCACCACATGCCTTAAACTAATAGCTCTCTAAACTCTAAAAGCATTATAATGATTTTAAATGTTAGCACCGTAGGTAAGAAATGAAATACCACTCACCTCAACTGTTCACAGGCAATAGGGGCACTGATGTCTTGCAGGAGTTGTTGCCTTAGACTCCGGCAAGGCCTTAGTGCGTTACAATATGATTTGCAAGAATAACCGCAAAGATCTTAAACTTAATAAGTACAAAAATGAAGGCAATTGGCTATTCTTTCCACCTGGTGAAAGGAAAACTTCAATTTCCCAATTTAAAATTCGCTAGGAAGCATCAAAAGAAAAGTATGATTGATGAATGAATTCAAGTGATTCGGTAGAAAATGAATGGAGAATGATTTATGGAAGATAAATGTAGGATGAAAGCTCTTAAATAACTATTTAACAAGCACAGAAAATGGCAAATTGTACAAGGCAGGCACAACGAGTCTAAGCACAAGGCAGTCAAACACAGAAGTGGGAATAATACAAGGAGGGTAACTATGATGATTATTGTTATGTTAAACAGTTAATTTATTTATTTATTTATTTTATTTATTTATGTAATGTTTTCCCAATAATCAGAGGGAAAAAATTTTTACAATTTATTTATTTCAAACCACAATAATCAATTTAATTTCAATTTAATATTCAATTAATGTTACTATGTTCATTTATTGATGCTGTTTATGTTTACTATACACAGAAGTTGCCATGTTAAGATTTATTATGATTGTTGTAACACATATATGTTACTGATACTGACAGTGTGATCCTGAAATTTAATAAAAGAGATTAAAACATGGCACAGTCGGTAAAAAAAATGAAGTACTGCCAACCAAATGCTTATCAAGTTCTTTTTAAATAAAAGATATGCTGACTAGGTCTCCTGTCTTGCATTATAATACTGTAAAAAAAACAGTGGTGCTGAGTGTGGGTGCATCAAAACATTGTCTAGGGAATATACTGATGCATTATAACCTTTCAGTTGTATATGCCAGCAAAGCTCTTACTAAGACAGAAGTTTAAGGTATGGATACATTGAAAAGGAAGCCTTGGCATTTGGCTAAATTAAATTTGATCACTACTTACTTACATTTATGGAGGGAGAAAAGTAGTGGTGAGTGATCATAAGCCATTTTAGATAATTTACGAAAATACAATTAATGATTGCCCATCCTGACTACAATGATTTTGGCTAAAATTGCAAAGATATGACATTGAGATTATATATAAACTCATCAACTACAGTCACCTTGTAATAGAGAGGTTTAAACATAGAGGATGAGAGATAATGTTTTCGCCAGCTATGAATATAATGATGTTGAGTAGTTAGTAAAAAAAAAAAGAACTGTACAATGTACCTACATGAAATAAAGAGGGGCAAATGTAAAAGAAACATTTTTAAATAGACAGGTGCCCACTGGTCCTTGGCATGTACTATGGGTATAGATCTTTCCACTTTACTAGTTCAGAATGGTTAATAATTATTGATTACTATAGCAAAAAAATGTAGAAGTTGAGAGGCTAAATAATATGTCTAGTGAGTCTTGAATGTGATGATTGAGTTTCTGCAACCAAATTAAAATAGGTGCAAATGAATTTTTAAAAAATTTTGTCGTAAAGGAAGAGGATGCGATGATTAATGTAATGTTATTCAGTTACTGCAGCTATGTTCATGTTTATTGATGCTGTTAGTGTTTACATATATAGGTTGCTATGTTAATATTTATTATGGTGACGGTTATTGCCACAGATGCTGACATTGTAATGACAGCCTGACATTGTCATCCTGGAATTTAATAAAATAGATTAAAACAATAACATGGTGGTAGTTTGTGGTCATAGTACTTCTGTTTAGCCAGTATTCATTTCGTAACCTGGGGCCCAATCGCTCATATGAAGATGATAAAAATTTTTTACATGCAGTTTTCTTCAAGGTTACTGGAACAACCGATTATAACATGATATAATTATACTTATTATTATATAACATTATTATTGCATATCATATGAAGCCGCTTAGAAAGTTGACCCGTAAGGTGGGAGGTCCGTGGTATCAATTATGTACCGGCTGAGTCAAACTTTTCCTCATCATCATCATCATCATCATCATTGGTCAACAATCCTAGGATTGGTTTGACGCAGCTTTCCACTCGATTCTTCTATCGGCCAACCTTTTCATTGTGACGTAATTCTTCTCTTTTACATTCTTCACAACCTGTTCCATGTATCTCATACGAGGCCTGCCTTTTCCAAAAACTTTTCCTATTGAACACATTATGTTAACGTACCGGTATGTAATGCACCTGTGCTTCACGGGTCATTATTGAAATGGTAAAGGCCATTTAATGCGCAGTCCTCGTGGGTATAATCCTTGGCACTGATGAATAGTTGCAGTACTCTTCCATCGCTATTGTGGGTGCAGCGTTGTACTGACTTAGACCATCAAAATAATGAAAAGGAAATGAATTTCCTATATAAAAACCACTATAGGTACATAGTGAGAACAAATAACTGCACTCCTATGACTCGTTTAAGATTTATTATTCAAGCAGAATTGAAGCCCCACTTTCAGGCTGGAATCCAGCTGGATTCAGACTGGAATAGTCCAGCTGGATTCAGACTGGACTATTCCAGCTGGATTTAGGTTGCATACTCCAGCTTGATTCCAGCTGGATTCAGACTGGACTAGTCCAGCTGGATTTAGGCTGCATACTCCAGCTGGAATCCAGCTGGATTCAGACTGGACTAGTCCAGCTGGATTCAGACTGGTCTAGTCCAGCTGGATTTAGGTTGCATAATCCAGCTGGAATCCAGTTGGATTCAGACTGGAATAGTCCAGCTGGATTCAGACTGGAATAGTCCAGCTGGATTCAGACTGGACTAGTCCAGCTGGATTTAGGCTGCATACTCCAGCTGGAATCCAGCTGGATTCGGCCTGGACTAGTCCAGCCTGGATTAAAGCTGCATAATCCAGCTGGAATCCAGCTGGATTTAGGCTGCATACCCAAGCTGGAATCCAGCTGGATTTAGGCTGCATACTCCAGCTGGAATCCAGCTGGATTCGGCCTGGACTAGTCCAGCCTGGATTTAAGCTGCATACTCCAGCTGGAATCCAGCTGGATTTGGACTGGACTAGTCCAGCTGGATTTAGGCTGCATAATCCAGCTGGAATCCAGCTTGATTCCAGGTTGATTAGTCCAGCTGGAATCATCCAGCCAAAATCCAGGCTGGAATCCAGCTGGCTTGCTATCTGGGTATGAGGTTCTATTTTTGCATTTTAGAGGTATTATTTGAATATGGGAAGGCATATTATCAATTTAAAGTAAAGTATTGATGCTGAATTTGATAGTTTATGAATACAGTGAAATAAAAGTGATTTACAAGAGCTTGGCTGTCTGTGAAAGAGATCATAAGAAAGAGAACGTCCTGGAAAGCCTTTTAGCCTATCGACTTTTTTATTGCCAATATTGTAATGATTTTTAGCATTACAAATCATTTTCCCTATAGACACTCATATAAATATACAGTTGAACACCCTTCATCCAGGAACACCCATAATCCGGCAATTTTGCTATGACCAACTACCAGGTACCTTGTGGAAAATACTAAAACATTTTTAACTGAAAAATTGCTTCATAACCCGCCGAGATATTATCCCATTCTTAATGTCAATTTTCCCATTTCGAGAATCAGAATAATTTAAACATATTAATTTCTGGTACAGTGCAACCTCTTTAAAACGAGACCTCACAGTGCCCAAGCAAACGCTTGCTATAGTGAAGTATCGGCTTACCGAGGTTGGTGTAAATAATCGCCATGAAACCTGTTGTCAACAATTTTCTAGGAATCAGGTTGTTGTGGTGGCAGAAGTATTTCAATCCGAAGAGTCTGAGCACAAATCCTGAAAGAAGGGGAAAGTTTTTACAGTAATTCATATCCCTACTTAATTTACCAACTAATCATTAGATCAAAAATCACCTTACCTGCTCCAAAAAATGCAAAAAGCCTCGGACTGCCGACCCTTTTCCCAAATGCACAACTGACCAAGCTACTCTTTTCTAATGCTCGTTCCATTTTCTAATGTTCATTCCATAGTTTTGATTAGTTTCGCCAAAATTTAAACCATAACTGATAATTCAAAATTGTATCACCTTTATTACTAGCCTTTACACTTTCCTTTGCTTGGTCTTAATTTTTATGATCAGTATATTCACGTTCTTCGCAGCATTTCGCCGACGCCATTTGGAATAACGTATCCCATTTGTTTCCCAAAGTAGACCGTGGAAGTGGTGGAAGGGATCCTGTCTTGGAGGGCATTTTCTTTCATCTGATGTAATTTCCACTTTGAAAAACAATCTGCTTTACCATGTATTAAAATTTTATTGAAATAGCAGTTGTATCACAATAAGTTCTTTTTAAAGATTTCGGTAGGTCCTCGATGTACTTAGAGTAATTTTGTGGGGTGTATATGCGCAACGGTAGTATGATATAAAGGACTGAAAAAATGGGTCTAATGAAGAGCTCTTATATACCAACAAATGTGTTAAGTATTAATTCATATATTGCTCAATAATGGCAGCAAAACATAGAAAGGAATATAGACGTATTGAAAGCCAATAAAGTAAGACCACTACTCCTCTGGCACCACATTCATCACATTACATCAAGTATAGGCAACAAATAATAATTTGCTAACTTCAATAATGTCGTAAAATATAAAATTAACTCACAAAAATGTCCAACATTGATAAATATAAAGTAAAAGAAAATATAAAAACAAATTTAGGAGAGACAATTGAGTAGCTTGCCATTTTTCCTTTCCGACACACTTATAGATACTCAATTAAACTTTGACATTAAGATTCAAAAACACAGTGTGAATGCATATACAGAGTTCATGAAAACCATTAATTATGTATGTACAAATGAGTCTAAAGTTGTTTGTTTCAGTTTTCCTCCAGTTGCTTGCATGACGTACTTTTCAACGGTGGAAAATGAAGTTAAGTCTTCGGCTGATGCACTGTTTGCCCTGTACACATTGCTTATTACTTCAAGTGCCTTAAGCACATCTTGTTTCAGAGGGAGGTTAACCACATCTTCCTCTGGATCCTCTGAATCGGAACTTGATTCCACACAGTCATTGCACACTGCAAGCAGAATTGCATCTTCCGTCAGCTCCTTACAAGCAGGAACAGAGTCGTCAACTTCCGCAAAACTTTTAAAAGTACACGGACCAAAATGACCCTCTATCTCTTCCCAACCTTCGGGGTCCTCAGATCTGTATCATCTTCAATTTCTGTTTGGGTGTTTAAAGCAAGAAGATATCACCTCAGGTGATATTTTGTCCCAGCTAGAAACTACAGCACACATGGCGTCCAGTATGTTCCATTTTATCCTCATTAAGTTTCTAAGTTCCAATTGCCTCACTATGAAATTAACCAGCATGGCTCTATAATTTTGCTTAAGTAATTTTATTATTCCTTGATCAAGTGGCTGCAGTACACTGGTGGCATTTGCTGGCAGGAAGACTAGTTCTGTGTTCCTCAGGTCAATTTTTGGGTGGGCGGGCCAGTTATCAACAAATAAGGCGACTTTTCTATTTTTACCTCAAATTCTTGCGTCGAATGCCCTTAGCCACTGAGCAAAAAGGCCAGAAGTCATCCATGCTTCAGTATTATGATCGTAGCTGCATGGGAGAGTCTTAATCCCTTTAAAACAGCGAGGCCGTGCATACTTCCCAATCACCATTGGTTTTATTTTATCAGATCCGTCCATATTGGCACAAAGTAGCACTGTCAAACGCTCTTTGCTTCTTTTGCCACCTTTGCAAGAATCACCCCGAACTGCGAGGGTTTTATCGGGGAGAAGGTTGTAAAACAGTCCCATTTCATCGGCGTTATAAATGTCACGCTGAGAATACCTCTTAAGATAGGTTTCCAGGATTGGAGTCCAATCTTCCACGGCTTTGGATTTCACATCACTGGCTTCACCAGAAATTTTATGAAGCGAAATGCCCTTTCGCGCTTTAAATCACCACAGCCAGCCTTCGGAGCACTTGAAGTTCTCGATTTTCAGCCTATCACTAAAATATTCGGCCTTTGCCTTTAGCATCGGCCCACTCCAGTGAGTGGGCCGATGTATTCTTAACTGCTAATGCTGCAGTATTTCCACCAATATTAACAATAAATTAATAGGATGTTGATTTATAACGTGCAGTTGATACGTAACACTTCATATTAATTGCATTTCTAACAGATCGCAAGCTATGGCAGATGTTAGCCACTTTTGGTTTTTGTTTGCTGGTGACGGAAACTCTTGCAATGGCAGGGACCAGCACCAAAAGGGTCTCGTAAAAACTGTATTTTTTTTATATGGCAATCATAGGTTCAATTGATGGTGCCCCTGCAATCTCTCGTAATGGCGGGGGTCTCGCAATAGGCCATACTCGTACTACCACGGTTCCACTGTACTTTGTATGCACTGGAATTATTCTGCAACTTGAAGTAAACATATAAATTTGAAGACATCGCCGAGACAGACTATGACTAATTTACTGATCGGCCACTTTCAATGGCGTGTGCATTTTTGATTGACCGCTAGACGTAATTTGGTCAAATTATTTGTTATCTACTTATGTTTCTCCCAAATCATGTCTTATGAAACATACTGAGTGGGATCTTCAACAATATAATACATTAAGAAGCTGAAAGAGAAAATCCTCACAATTTTACTGTGGAAGTGACACGAAGAAATGGATGACAGAGAGAAAAACTATGAAAGAAGATTTAAGTGCTGATTTAGATCGCGTGGTTTCGATTGCGTTGAAGGGCTTAGTTAGTATTTCTGGCCAAATGCTAATGGAGCAGGATAAACTATTTCAGAAATAGATGTGATAAATCTAAAAGACGTGATATGGGAAATTTCGCGTGCCTGTAATAGTATTTCACAGTCAGTTCTAAAACACGCGTGGTTTAAATTGTGGCTTGCTTTTAGATTTGATGTTGACGAAATAAGTGAGGATTAAAAAAATTTCTTGTTTCTGAGGATAAAAATATGATGATGGAGTTTTCAAACAGCATCCATAACCCTGAATGAAAGAAAATGGAATTGGTAAATTTAGACGAAAGGCCCGTTGCGGCCACGATGCTCTCACCACACAACATTTCACAGATGATGAAATCATTGAAATGGAAATTAATAACAATAAATCCGAGTAGGGATGAAAATGAAGAGCCTGAATTGTTGAAGGAAGACTACTATTGATGATGGTCTTTAAAGAATCATCCAGTCCGTTTGCCCGCGACTTAGTGATGGGCGGCCGTACAAATGACACGCATTGGGATCGCGCTGAATTAGCCAATAACAAATCAAGCACGGCAGGAAATATGTAATGCAAAGCACAGCATAAGAAATATAAAATTTTATACCCTTTTTCAATAATAATATGAAACTTACATGTGCAGCAATATGTACAATGCTTAGATTCCATTATTTTCACTCACTGCACAACTTCGATACTCATAAATAATAACTTTGTGAATTAAGAAACCATTTCTTTCTGATTATTCTCAGTGACTCTCTTTAAAATAATGTTCAGTAAATGGCAAAGGAATATATTTTGTTATAAATAATTGACTCCTTTCAATGAAAACATCCCAGACGTCAAAAATACACCAGTTGCCATGCATGACCCATAGTCCGGTAAAATCCCTAATCTGGCATCACTTTGGTCCCGACTGTGCTGGATTAAAGATGCTCAAATGTACATTAATACTCATGTTATGTGTAATTATACCAATTTTGTAAGAAAACTGTGTAACAAAAGATACCTTGGTCCAAGGAATTAATCGTGGAAAGGTTTGCAGACAGTGTGATGTCTTGTTTTCATCATTTATTGTCTAGTAATTTATCTGAGGTCCTATATGGTGGCACTATATGTTTAGGGGATGAAAATAAAATGATTTAGAGTCAACATAAAAAGCCAGCAAAAGCAGCATTGAAACGTCCATCAAGTTGCCTTTACCATATGGCAACCAAGCCTCCCATCCAACTGTCATCGTGATACTTGACTCATTAATTTTTTTTTCTTATGGCTTAAAAACTGAAAAGTCCCTTTGAATGCATCAATGCAATGAATTAATACAATTGTAAAAAAAACTAACATTTGCTGAGACTGAGTAGAAAATAATAGGCTTCTTGTATGTAAGTCTCAATGCCGTAAGTTCGGAACCAAAATTGCAATTTTGTACATGAAATTTTTAGATGGAAATTAAATTAATTTTAGTGAAAAAATTAATCTTCTAACCAGAGCCATTCACTTAAAAATTAAAGGAAGCGAAAGGTGACACCCACCGAAGAAGCTGCTTCGAGACCATTGACGTCATTTACCTCCCGTCCTTGACTGCTTTTAGGGAGAGGGAAGGGAGTGAAGTGGGGGTGTTGGAAAGTCTGCTCACACAGATCCTGTCACAACCACTCTCATTGGCAGAGTCAATTGTGTGTCCCCCATTGCGATAAGGCGAAGTAGCTTCGCAGGCTTAGTTGTGATTGGATGAAGTGGATGATGTAAGAGGTCACATGCATGCCCACTTTTCCGATAGGGTAAAAGACATTAGTTTTTTGCCGCTTATCACTCAAGAACTAACTGCAATAAACGTAACTGCAAATCCGGTATATGTGCATGAGCATTCCATATAAGTGTTTATTTCTCACACCTTCTCCACCAGATAACTGAATTCATGTATATTTAAAAAATTGTTTGACGGATCGAAAAATGGAAAAAAACGGGTCTTTTTAATTTACAAACTCTTATCAGATTCGGCAATAAAAAAATATGGTAAACGACTCCATTCTTCTCAGTCCTTTGATTTCTTATGATCAACAGTTGAAGTATATCAACTCACAAATTTTTTACCAAATAAAATAAAGTGAATTGACATATTTAAAAGAAGATCCTGAGTAAGTAAGGGAGTTAGAACTTCAGTGAAGTGTGCAATGCACAAGCCCATCTTGAGATATTCATATGTGCTTTAGGCTTAAAGATAAACTTAGGTGAATTCATGTTGTTTAGTTTATTGGAATATATTTGGCCAGGAGTGCAAATGGTAACGTGATGTCCTTGATTTTGGGTTTTGGAGTGTTCATAAACTATGTGATGCTATAGGGGGGCAGAGGTATTGGGCCAACTTTTAAATTCATCCTTTGTTCAAATAATAATGTTGATAAGCAAACAGATAAATGTTTGGTGAATAAGTAATTGTTTTCTGAAATATACCTACTAGGTATTTATGAAGAATGTCCGTTTTATCATTCACAGAAAAAGAGTTGGATTCATTGTGTAATTAAGGAGTGGGATCTTACAGAATAATAGGAAGCATTATAAGGGGAGGGGGATGAGGATTCTAATTACATCCATAATTAATGCCACTTAAGCCACATTATAATTCAGTCTAGTCAGTCATGGGTAATTCACTCCTAATGCCATTTAATCTATAGTATTGGTAGTTAGCAACAATAGATATATTTTCTCAGAACGTGTACATTGGAATTGTGTGCAATGTGCTAGTTAATTACACAACTATGCAAACCATATTTTCCATTATTTTGACAGGTACGCCAGTGCACTTCATTGATTATCACACTTTACGTGTACTATGGACCATAAATCATTATTCTCACAGTAAAAATGAATGGGTTTTCCTGTCCCACCCCATCATGGGCCAATATTGGGTAGCCAATGAACTACTTCATCGCCTTGATCCTACCTTGGGCCATTGTTGGCAAGCCAATGCTAATGAAAGCCAGTATTACCACATTGGAACAATATTAGCCCAATGTGATAGGCTACTTGGTATATAATAATAATAATAATAATATTTTTATTTGCCCAAAGGACACAGTATATCACGATACAATCATAATACAAGTATATAGGGCACGTCAAAAATTAAGACAATATTCATAATAAAAAAAAAGAATGTTACACTTCACATTGCAGGTACTCTTTTATGCTATAAAAACATTTCTCTAGTAAGTACGCTGAGACTCTCTTTTTAAAAACATTAAAATTTTCTATATTTTTAATATAAACAGGTAAGTTATTATACATTTTTGTACACATGAACTCAGGCCCTCTGGACGCCAGTGATAGGTTTGATTGCTTGACATGGATGTCATTACACCTCCTGGTTTCATGGGTATGTATGCTATTATTCATAGTAAAATTTGCCTTATACCTTTTTACATATATGACAAACTGATATATGTATACACAAGGTACAGTAAGTAATTCAAGACTTTTGAAAACGGGGCGACAATGAGCACGACACTTTAGTTTACACATACTTCTCACTAACTTTTTTTGAATAATGAACACATCATTAAGTAGGGAAGAAGATCCCCATATTACAATCCCATATGACATTCTAGATATATATATAAATGATATGGAAGTATTTTGCTGGTGTTGGGAAGGATTTAACCTTTATTTCCACCATGCTGAAATTATTTTTAATCCATCAAATCTCATTGATCATATTATTTTCAATTTGATTTATAAATAGAAAAATACCAAAGAACTACAAAGTGCTTTTCATGCAAGGAGGAGGTACTGGACTGTTCGCTGCAGTGGCATTGAATCTTATGTCTCGCACTGGTACAGCTGATTATATAGTCACAGGTAACTGTGTGCATAGTGCCTTTGTTTTTCTTTCAGCTTCTATTGCAATTAGTGAGTTGATTTCATGTTCCCATGTTCATGTCCTTTCAGGCTCATGGTCAGCTAAGGCTGCTAAGGAAGCATCCAAGTACGGCAAAGTTAATTTGGTAATTCCTAAGACTGATCAGTATTTGAATATTCCTGAACCTTCTACTTGGAAATTAGATCCAAATGCATCATATGTTTACTACTGTGATAACGAAACAGTGCATGGTAAGAAATGATTTATGTTTTTATTTGTGCATTCTTATCTATCCAAAGAGTTAAAAATTTGTGCATATCTGTGAAATTAATTATTAAGTCGGCAGGATGGTAGCCCAAGGTGGAAAAAAATTGGATTGGAGTAAGCAATGTTGAATCAAATTTTGGTGAAGCCTCTTTATCTTTTTAAGCATTTTTGTTAAATGATTGTGTAAACACAAGGATGTAGTTTGGAGTGCTAAAGGATCATAATAAGACTCCCTATCCAAGGTGTGTACATTTCATAGTCCCAATTGAGGCTAAATACAGGGTGTGCTATCCCCTCACATTGTAACTAACCTATGGTGTAAATACTGTAGGCTAATATAGATAGGCATGCATTTTTTTTACCCCAAGCCACAACAAAATTTCATGAAATTCTCTACTGTAAAGTACAGTGGAACCTCTATTTATGTTTAATTCAATCCTGAAGGCTGTTCATTACCTGAAATGTGTACAAACCAACACTTATATTGCCATATGAACCTATATAAAGTAGATTAACACATTCCCTTCCACCGTGTTCTCGCTGATTTTTTCCTCTGTGCCTAAATGGTTTTTCTATTATTAACCTTTTATTATGATGAACTTTTTCAATTAACGTCCGTTAAAAATGTCTGTGACCCTCAAAAGTATTAGTTTATAACTTTCAATCAACATGATCAATGCAGCACGCCACGGTGTGGCGTGTCGGTCATACTTCGGTAACCCCATAACTGACATGAGCCACGATATTTTCGCCTGGTGTTATGTTCTGTGTTTTGGCTGTTGCTTTTACAAACTTTTACTCAGAACAGTTGGGCAAGTAGTCCTATTCAGCGTCAGGTGGTTGGTTTATCAAACTAATCATAGCTAACTAGAATGATATGTGATCACTTTGACGAAGATATTGCCAGAATACATTACACTGTCTCTCACTGAGCGAACATTGCGACTCAGCTGTGGAGATTGCTTCGCAAACGTATTGATGTCACTTGAAGCAGAAGAGAAAATCACTCAAGTGTTGCAATCGTCATTGCTGTGCATGTTAGTGGTGCACATTCACTCGAGGGAATGTATCAATGAGGGAATCGCAGTGCACTTTGTGGTTCACTCTTTATAATTAGCCAGTACCACTATCAGCCACCCAGTAAAATGTGAAAAATAGTTTGTTTTTCGGGAAGGAAAAAAAAAACCGTTGAAATGAAGAGGTTGTCAATTTTTGAGACATGACTGATGACCCAGATAAGGATGACCCAGGTGAAGATGAAAATTTTGAGCTTAAATCAATGAGCAATTCCGAGAAAGAACAGGCTAAAAGAGGTAAGATAACCACAGTAAATAGTAGAATTAAACTAAATATGAATTAAATTGTTATAATTAGTAACTTCCACCTCCGAGTCTCCTTCGACGGACAGTGCAATGCAGAAGGACAGCCTTCTGCATTGCACTTGCAAGTGCATCCGCTCGTGCCCTGCATGCCGGAATGCACTTGAAATTTTCGACCAGTGAGCTCTTGACACCACCAAAGATGCCCACGATGAGGACTACCAGTTTCACAGAGTAGCCCGCGTACGTTTGCCGGAGTTCACACAGCAGATCTTGATATTTAGTCCTTTTTTCAATCTCCTTCGCTGCCATGTTCGTTTCGGCCGGTGCCGTAAACTCGATCACGAGCATGGCATGAGAGAGATTGTCGAGGAGAACGATATCAGGCTTCGTCGCCTCCAATTGTCTGGAGGTGGAGAAAGAATAATTCCACCAGATCTTACACTTATCGTTCACCAAGATGGACTTGATGTCTCCAGGGATGTAAGGCAGCACCGGATTCGCGTCTATAGCATAATGGTGTCTTAGATGGTAATACAACACTTGCAGAGCTGAGTTGTGCCGGTTTATATATGCGTTCTTCTCATAAAAGCTGCAGCCGGAGAGTAGATGACCTAAAGTCTCCGGCTGCCTTTGGCATGCTCTGCATCTCGTGTGCATCATGTTTGTCCCAAAGACGAGGCGATGGTACACAAGGGTGTTGATGTTACAATCTTTGCATACGAGCACGAATCCCTCGGTTTCGGACTTCAGACCTGTGGAGCGCAGGAAGGCGAACGTGAGCTCCTTCGATAGCCCATGCGCTTCCAATTTTCGATAGAAACATCCATGCATAGGCTTCTCGGTATGCTTGCGGAGCAGGATCTTTTGCTCCGCATTCTTTATTTCGAGCTTTAACACGTTCGCCTTCAGTGACAAGATTGATTTGTCGCACGCTTCTCCGCTGGAAGTAAGGTCCAAGTCCAAACCAAGGCCGTCTGCCCTTTTCGCCACCTGGAATAGGAACGCCCCTTTGCCGACACTCTCATGTTTCTTTACGAGCAGACTAAGGGGGTCCATGCTGTGGAGCACGCGGCAAGCTGTATTAAAGACTAATCTGTTATGAAGGCACTCCAGGCTTATCTGCCCTCTACCACCTAGCCTTCTCGGGAGATACAATCTGGTGACGGAAGACTTCGGATGAAGACTACGGTACATGGTCATTTTCCTCGCTCCCCTGTCGAGATTTTGCAGCTCGTTGACATTCCATTTGATGCAACCAAAGGTGTAGAGCAGTGTTGGAACTGCAAAGGTGTTGGTCGCAAGAACCTTGTTCTTGCCTGACAGGTCAGAGCTCCAGATTTGCCTGAGAGTCTGCCTGTATTTCGCTGTAAGCCTTTCCTTCACTGCTCTCACCTCCTGCAACCGGCGCTGCGGGATGCCAAGATATTCATACGCTTCGTCATCATCAAGATGACAAATAGCGTTTCCGTCAACGAGCTGCACGTCTTCCTGGTCTTCCGAAATCTTTCCTTTCGCCAGATGGATGGTCGCGCACTTGTCCAATCTGAATTCCATCCCTATATCCTCGCCATTGCGTCCATTCCTGGAGCAGTGAAGTACTTCTTGCCAGAGAAGGCCTTCTTCACATCACTTTCCGTGACTGAGATGGGACGATCCATATCCACTAGGTGGCGGTCACAAAACTCTTTAAAGTGGGCGATAGCTGGAGTACCTTCGTTGAATGGCTTCCTAGTCTCATAGATTTCCTTCCAGAAACGTTCCACCTCCGGGACAGTTGGTGGTGTTTGGACGACAGGGGGAGGGGGTCGGAAGAGGTGGGATGGCTGAAAGGAGAAGGTGGAGTTCTCTTTCCTGGTGTTGGTCCTTTTGACCAACTTCTTCCTCTCCATTGTAAGTGCCTGCACTCTATCCACCTCGTGCTGCTTAAGGATAAGCAGCACTTTTGTTTAGTATGTGGTGGTCTCTCCGGATTGCACACGCAATGCGCTTGACCTTCGGCATAAAGGCCCGACTGGAGGAAAGGTAATCCATCACACACTGAAATCTCGACACCTGTTGTCTTGCCAGCGTGATTTTGGCATTTAGCTGTGAAGCCTGTTTGCTGCTTTAGTCTCCCAAGTGGCAGACACTCGGGGAGAGGCCAACAGTGTGGCGGCAGCATATACCACGCAGTCTATTTCCCAGAGGCTACTCGTTTCAGTCAGGATCATATCTACGATGCCATTCAACTGGGACAGCTGTTGGTCCCACAGAGAAATTTTATGATGAATATTTCTCTGCTTGGTAGTCGTCTCATCGTAGCTTATCATGCTTTCCAACCACTGAAGCAGATCAGAATCGGCCTTCGGCTCGTCTCCCTTCGCCGAAAGTTCGGCGGATGCACCGGCAGTAGAAGGTACATCTGCCTTGGTAGGAGATAGAGCTTTGGCTGGTGGTGTACTACTCTGATCTTGCGGTTGGGGTGTCGTTTTCTTGCGTAGGTGATTGGCGTAGTTGCACAAATTCAGCTGCGACAGATGGTTAAAAATGTAAATTGGAGGGGTGGGCGGAGGCCTTCTGGAGCCCCCCTGGCACTTAGACCTCTTTAGATCCATTGTGCCAACCCACATTTAACCTGCCGCCACTTGCAGACAGGGGACAAGAACACCACGGTAGAGGTGTGGAAGGGGGACACCCATCCAACCTCCGTCCGGGGCCCAACGTTGCTTAACTTCGGTGATCTGACGGGAACCGGTGTATCAACGTGGCTAGGCCCTTGCCCTGAGACAGATGGTTATATTCAGGATGCATCTCACACCACAAAGAGTGCATCCTCGCCATGTATCCCCTGTGACTTGGCTCACTGGCAGCATGGCAAGCTAGAAGGTCTCCCCTCAGGGTCTCCGTCCACTCCATGCGAGCTCCCTTCTTAGATGGCATAGATTTGCCACACCCAACTTTACTAGGGCCCTCATCCGAGAAGGGCCAGTTGTGGGTGGCTTTCCTGGTATTCTCCTTCGGAACCAGTAGAACCACGAGTGGGGTGGTTAGCCCCACAAGCAGACGGCCACCATTAGCCAACCGACGCCGTTACCAGGGATGCCACAAGGAGGCAGGTGGTCCGTTTTTGACCCCCATATGAATTATTATAATACATATAATAATATGAATTATTATTATTATTGTTAGTTTGAGGGTTTTTCTCAGCAGGGGTCATCTCATCCACTGTCCTCGGAACTGGAACCAACTAGAGCATATGGTTTGCATTCTCTTGACCCTGAGGATTGCAGTGGCTCCCAGACTCAAGAAAATGAGGAAGATAGGTGGGTTATATTTTTTATGCCAACCCCACGGTTGACTTAAAAAAATTTGCAGGGTTTCATGTATATATGGGTGTAAACCCTGAGGTCTATCTATCAGAAGGCAACCTTAGTGATTTTTATATGGCTGTCGTTGACAACTTGATCTTCAAAATGATTTCAGAACAAACAAATTTTTATGCCATACAAGTGATGGGAGAATGAAGTGTGTCATCATCATCAGCATTGCATCAATTGGAACCTACAAACATAAATGAAACACTTTTTTTGGTCTCATCGCTTACATGGGTAGGTGAAGATGCCACTCATCACAGATTACTGGTCCAGGGATACCTTATTCAAAAATGACTTTGTTTCTAGTATCATGTCCAGGAATAGGATTGAACTTTTATTGCAAATGTTCCACTTCGCAAATAATGAAGACTGTCTAGAAGGTGATCGGCTGCACAAAGTCCAAGGTTTTACGGAAAAACTATTGAACTGTTTCCAATGCTTATACCATCACAGCAAAACAGTGTGCATCGATGAATCACTCATTTCCTGTCAAGGGCGACATCATACAAATGCACATGAAACAGAAATGCCATAAATATGGGGTAAAACAACTCAAGCTTTGCACAGGACATGTCTAAACTTTTCAAAGATTTCCAAAGGAATACTCTTATGTCTTTCGTGAGTGTTAGCCCTTGCTCGGCATTGGCACTAAACATGTAAGAACATTTTATTTCAACTAGTGTTGGTTACATCGTTGTTTTGGTCTGAAAACCTATGTTATATCTTACAGTATTTCCAATACCACTTGTCGATTTTCTTGTTCTATCTTAAGAAAAAATCCCTGTTTGTCAACTTTGATATTAGCAATGATTGATTGTTAAAATGTTAGGTAGCATAAAAAATATTTTTTGGTAATTAATTGCTATCAAATGTTGTAAAAAATATGCGTATGGTTACGAAGGGTTTCCCAGCCCTGCCTTCGTATTGCTGCTCTTATAATTTCATCCAAGTATGGCATTAAGTTGACAGAGTTAAGTATGGTAGAGAACGAATAATGTGGCTCAGTGTTGTTGGGGAAGTTTGAGGGATATGACTTCTCACCAGAAAAGAAAACTTATGACCATTATGGTGATGAATGACAGACAGAGTAGACAAGTTGAATAAAAATGAAAATAATGTATTTCTGCTGAACCATTTATTTAATAAATTTATTCTCAGCCAGGATAGGCCTGGAAAGAAATGATATTGTCATGATGCTTGTTGCAATATTATACACATTGCAATGTGGTGAAGTAATACAGTTGGAATATCTTTGACTAGAATTAAAGTTTTTGTAGTCTTTCTATAACCCTACACATGCACCCTAGCTTTTGCTACCACTGAAGGTTGATTAGTCTGTTCCTTTGAAAACTGTAATTTTTACTCAGAAATGGAGGATAGACCCCTATTCCATTTTACTTGCATAAAAATCAGATTTAAAAAAATTGTCCACCATCACTTCATCAATAAATGCCCCCAAAATCCTATTACATTAATCTCCTCAACAGTTCTTCTATCAGAGACTTACCCTTCATAACCTTTTATACTGTGAGTATGACATAATGCAGCATTAAAGTAATTTGAATTAACTTGTTTTGACCTCCATGCAACCAAGTACTAACCTGACCTTCATAAAATTTCCAAAACATCTTGGCATACTGTACAGAGTTTCTTCTTTAGAAGGCCATTCTACAGTGTACTTCACTATTTTTGGAAATATGGGCTGTGTGGAAGATGCAATATTTTTACATGTCGTAGCTGTGCATCTAGAAATTTTTGCTGGAGGGGCAAATGACCTATTTAATTTCAATTTCATCATCATCATAATGATCTTTTCCTTGTTACTTAATGCCTCAAAACAACTTTGAAAAAGTTCTTTGGTATAGAGCTTCTTGAAGTTGGAACTCACCATGTTGGGTGGTGTGTTGGGAAGTTGTGAAGGGTGTGTCTAACTCCTCCACTCACTCATCTGCCATTTGTGTAGAACGAGCAGGCACATTGTCTATCATAAGAAGGCATTTAAGTGCCTAATTGTTTTCTTACAAATATTTTTTCACTCTTGGGGCAAAGACTTGAATTCATTAAACATAACATTACCTAGAGTAACTAGAGTACCTAGAGTAAGATAACTTTCCAGAGTAGTACACAAGTTGGCTTGACATTGAATGCTATGCTTTTCATTTATAACTCTTCAAAGTTACACACGATGCAGTAGGGCCAAAAAAATGGAATCTTTCTTAACACTAATGCCAAATATGTAATAGTCAAAATTTAAAAAAATTCATGTGTTTAATATAAAACAAAATTGTCTGAATGATGAAGTACATTCTGTATAAAACCAATGAGCCATCTCGGAGCTATTGAGATTTAAACTTGAGACTAAAAGATTTTGTTGTGAACACTTCCTGCCATACCTGGGTGGAACCATTTCACAATTGGAATGAAAATACTTTGTATTTTCAGATAGGGACCACTATTTTGGCACCTCACCTCAGGCTAACAGCCAAACCCATCTGCGAATGGTGTATGAAACCTTACTACTCTTGTATTCTGCACTTAGTGAGACTATGTGTAGAACACTGCATATTGTTTAATAAATATCTCTGTGGAACAAAATATTTTCTTTTCATCTTATAAGGTTAGCAATTGATGGCCTACCCCCCTCTCTTAAACCTTTCTGTCATCTGATGCTACAAATTGCATGTTAATTACTGGAGACATCCTCTGAGGCATTTTATGTGTGGAAAATTTTTTCATAAACTGATATGTTCATGAAGAGGGGTGCTCATGAACCTAGATTTCTCTATATGAGAAAATACAGCATCTTTGTGTTGATTACAGTATTACATGGGACAGAAACTTTATCTGCTATCTGTATCTTCTATAGAGTGACTTTTAACTTCATTCTTGTTCTTACATTCAATATTTCGCAGTAATATTATATGTTATCTTTCAGGTGTGGAATTTCCATATGTGCCTGACTCTAAAGGTGTACCGTTAGTTGCTGACATGTCTTCAAATTTTCTTACCCGTCCAGTAGATGTGTCAAAGGTCAGTGCTCTTAAATTAAATTAAATATTAAGTAGTATGTATTTACCATATTATCGAATGATTTATCTTAAGATGTAGTGCATTAAATGCTTTGTTTGTCTGTCAAGGCTATAATCATAAGTAAAGGATTGCCAACAATTCTTTCATTGCATGTTAATGAATTAAGTATTACATATCATAGAGTGGCTAAAGGAGAGATAATGAAGTTCACAAATTGGTGGTATGTAGTATTAAATGTATACAGTAAAACCTCTTTATATTGAAATGGAAGGGACCAATTTTTTGGTCATTTTGATAAATACCCTGGCGAAATTTTTTGTGTACAACTTTTGTGAAAAACTGGTACACTAATTATGTACAAAATTTGGTACATGTGGTACAAGTTGTGTGATTTTTGTGTGCTTTTAGTGTCAAAATTGTGTGTTATAGAACATTTTACTGTACAGATTTCAGGTACATTGTGTACATCATGTACATATAGAGTACAGGTACAGATTGTGTACAGTTTAGTACAGTGTGGTACAGAGTATGAACAGGGTGTAAACCTACGGGGTAAACGCCACGGGTTGGCAGCACCTGCGGCACGGACGACAAAACGGGTATCGGTTAAACGCTGGGGGGTTGGCAGTACACTCTGCCAAATAATACGTTAGGAAAAACGAGCGTAAGAATGGGCAAGAATGAAAGTAAAGAGCGTGAGTAGTAATGAGGACACAAAAGGAAACAGTCAGGAGGACGCGACATGGAACGTTTAGAAAAAGGACGCGGAGAGAGTCGGAAAACAAGGTGAACGAGACGTACGCATCAGGAGAGTAGGCCTGGGAACCCTTGAGAAGGACCTATCAGTGGAGAAAGGCTGATCCTATGGCAGGCACCCAAGAAGGGACTTCAGCGGAGTAAGGAGCGGGATCGAGGAGGCATCGGCGAGGATAACTATGGGAAGGCGTGCTCCAGCCCAGTGTCACGGAGGGAGGACGAGACGCGTTAGCCACGATAAGTGGGAATTAATTGGAACATTCTCAATATTTATTTAAAGAAACTAAGCCCACTGCCTAATAACGTCCAATTATCTCTTTTAAACTATTGGTTATAATAAATACACATATGCATTTTGTAAATTGGGCCCAATCTCTCAATTTAAAAGGATCAAATACATATATATTTTATGCATGATAATATAAATGGTGTTTTGTTTAATTTGACCTCAACTGACCATTGAATGAAGTGTATTGATGTATGTGTGTAATATATGTACCTATATAAGAGTGTGAGTGGGAGGTAAAGCAGAACTGAGCTAGTCGGAAGATTAAAAGGTAAGGTAACCGGAAAACCGAAGGGGGTTAGGGTTACATTTTGGTGCCGCAATGTGTAGGCTCGACTACTCTACGAAATAGAGACCACGGGTAACCTGAGTCAAGGACGATTAGGGAAAGATTCACAAAATGGCGGGGATAGTAAAAAGCTTTACCAAGTTGAAGAAATCGGAATTACAAAATTTCTTGAAGGATCAACAAATGCCAGTGCAAGGGGCGAAATTTGAACTGCAGGAACAGTTAAGAATAGCGTTAGAAAAGGAGGGGATAGATATAGAGCACTATGAATTCGAAATTGAGACGGAGACACAAGTTGAAGGTGGCATTGAAGCCATTTTGAGGGAAGTGAGAGAGGAACAGAAGAAAAGGGATGAAGAGCAGAAGAAGAAGTATGAGGAAATGATAGAAAGGAGAAGAGGAGCAAGGAAATGAAAGAAGAACTGAAGAAGAGGGACAAGAAGCTAAGGAAGGAGATGATAGAAAATCAGAAGAAGCAAGTAGAGGAGATGCCCAAGAAAGTACTAGAGGTTCTGCAGATTTTCTGACAAGAGTGCCATGGGAGATTAACGGTGCAAGAAAAGAAAATAGAAGAGACGGAATTGGGTAAGAGAGGAGATTACAGAGTTGGAAACGAAGATAGGAGTGGGCGACCAGAAAAAGAACAGCTGCGTAAGAACCAAGAGAAAATGAATAGTAAGGTAGAGGAGAGTGGGTAATATAATAGAACGATTATCGACAATCGTGACGCAACAGTCGCAGAGCAAAGGAGCGGAACTCGATGAAGAATTATTGAAGGAGAAAGTAGGAAGGCTGAAGGAAGACCATATCCGAGCACCCGCGCAGGTACCGGCGGTACATTTGAAGACACCGAATTTCGATGGGCGGAACGGGTCAAGACCTATGAGGTTTATTTTTGAACTGGAGGAATACCAGGATATGTACAAGCCATCAGGAGCGGAGATGATACGCGTTGCTAGGCAAGGGATGGTTGGCAAGGCAGGAGAATGGTTGAACGCCTCGTCACACCTACACCGGGACTTTGAATCATTCAAAGAATCGTTCAGGGAACAATACTGGAGCGATGAGTGGCAAATGGAAATAAGGAGAGCCTTGGACACGGGAAGGGTTACCAACAAAACAACAAAACGGGAGTCAAACCGGTAGGTTACCAACAAAATGGGAGTCAAACGAGGGTGGAGTACGCTACTGCTAAGATAGGGTCAGCGAAGGAATTAACACCAACGATCGCAGATGAGAATTTAGTGTACCTCCTTAGACAGCATTTTGAAGCGGAAGTGAAGACGGGAATGATCTCTCACAACGTTAAGATGCTCCCGCAATTCCTAGCATTGTTAGGGCGATACGACAGAATCGCGGAAGAGGATCGGCGGTTGGAAATAATGGGACAGCATAGGTGGGGGAACCAGGGCCCTCAAGAGAGCGAAAGACGTGCATGGCCAAAAAGACCGAATGAGAGGCATCCCTAAACATCAGGACAAAGAAGGTGAGAAAATACACCGACCCAAAGGTACGAGAGGGGAACGCCAAGGAAACCAGACGAGAGAGGACCGAATGAGGAACGATACTATCCGAGAAGAGAAAGTGAGAATGAGGAGGGTGAACGCCAGGGAAGCCGACAACCAGGACGCAGCGATCCAAGGGGAGGAGTTAGATCCGAACATAAATTCCCGGTTCACTCGCTGACGGTGGAGAACTAGAGGGCAGATTCGGAAAACTAAGGACAGCTAGGCACATGCATAGTCCCGTCGTGCCAAAGGCCGAAGGTGGCGAGAATAGGGATGATAATAAGGATCATCGAGTAGACGAAAGAACGGTGCTCAATGTATTTGAGTCACCGAGGGACTTTTTAATGGAGGGAGAGACGGACGTTCCGGAGGAGACTAAATGCCCGGAAATGGAAATCAAAATTGAAGGCTTGAAAACAAATGCGTTGATAGACACGGGGTCGGAATTAACGTGCATGAGTGAGGAATTTTATAGGGACAATGTCCAATTATTTAAGCATACTCTCGAATTACCGGTGAAAGGGATGAAGATAATAGGAGCGATTGCGAAGAGAATCGGACGGATAAAGAAACAAATTTGTCCCAAAGTTGCGGTAGGCGAGATACAATTGAATATAACCTGCATGGTGGTGCCCAACCTAGTAAAAATGGTTATAATAGGCACTGATACGCTGACATTACTATCGGCGAAGGTAGACTATAACCATCGGATGATAATGGGGAAGCAAGGGATGAAGGAAGCTGTATGTACATACCCTCAAGAAAACAAACGTGGGATTGCAGTGAATCATCTTATGCATCGATGGAGACGAGGAACAGGAAGAAGGAAGGAATGAAGGAGAAGAGGGAAATTGCACGCTAGAGCAAGACGCCAAGGAAAGAATTGCAGAGACAGGACCTATCTGAAGAAGAGAAGCAGAAATTAACTACAGTCGTATTAAGACATGAAAATTTATTTAGTGATTCGCCCGGGATAATAAAAGGGTATGAATACAAGATAGATATGAGGGAAGGAGAAGAATTCTGCTATCGAGGATATGGTGTCCCGTTAAATTTCCGGAGGCAGGCAAGAGATGCAATTCAGATCAGCAACAGACTATATACAGTTATAAACATTCTAATATCCTAAGTATATAAATCGCTGAAATTTCAACAAACTGTTATGTCCTTCAACATTAATGGCAATTTACTATTTAATGTTGGATTTATACCGTTAAACATTAAAATCCAACAGTAACTGTTTCATCTTATCAATAATTTCTGTTGGAAATTTATGCTGTGAATGTTCCAATAGACAACTATTGAAATTTAACTGTGACTGTCGAATTGCAACAGTTACTGTTAAAATGCAACAGTAATTGTTGAAATCTAAGTTTTTTCGCAAAGGGGACTCGGGAGAAAATGAAGTTCGCCTCATTTTCCAAGAGGCAACTTTAGATCAGAACCCAATTCTACATTGTCAGACAGTTACTGTCCCCCACATCAAAAAGATTCAAGAGTTAGGTGATTCCATAATCATCAAACCTAGAGATATCATTGCTCAATGTATCAACATGTGTACTGATACTGGCAACTTTCCAGTTGTAATTACAGCTTTCATTGCAGTGTATCTACGTTTCTTTGTTTTGCTTTTATCTATTATTAGAAGATTAAACAAAAGTATGTATCTTTTTTTATCTTTTGAAAATTATTCCATTGTTATGAAATTACCTTACCTCCATGGCCCCACCAACAATTTTGTCATCATTCTCTGCTTCCATCGTCACTGTCGAACTTCCCATCTTTATTATTGTCTTTCTGGATTCAGCACCACCATTATAGACTAGGTCTCCACAAGTCTTTTTTTCCTTCAGGTCTTCCTGTTAATGTTTCTTTCAAGATTGTTACTGAGGCTTTGGGTGGGGGGAGAGCAGTTGTCGCCCCCTCCCTCCCCAGAGAACTAGAGAGACTGTCTTTTGATCGGAGGGGTGGGGGTAAAGAGGAGGTCAACATTGGCGAGTCCTCCCAAACGTGATGTCTGGGTCCACCTCTAAGCCCATCTCAGACATCATGTTTTAAATATGGCTATTGCGTAAGGTTGAAGAAATAGTTCCCTCAGTTATTTTAATGTGTACCTATATACCATAATATCTTCTATTGGTAAATTACATATGTATACAGAATGAGAAAGAGACTATCTGTAAGAACAGCACAATTCAGGTAATGGTGCCATTTGTGTACAGGTAGCCTCAAGAAACAGTGTGAAAATTTGGTACATTCTGTGTACAGTTCAGGATCATGTACAACTGTGGTGTCATTTGTGTACAGGTAGCCTCAAGAAACAGTGTGAAACTTTGGTACATTCTGTGAACAGTTCCGGATCATGTACAACTGTGGTGAATATTAGGTGATTTTTGTGTGCTAGTCTGGTACAGTACACCACTGTACCACAAAAGTGTACACAAAACATTTCGCCAGGGTAGAGGTTCGTTATGAAGAGGTTTCAGCAAAATGAACACCTATATTCCGCCTTATGGAATGTTTTGGCAATGATATGCGCTGCTGTCTTTTTAATTACTAGATTTGTATATTTAAGTAAATGCAGTTATGATTTTACATAGTTTTAATGTTTATAATAACAAAATAAGGAAACTAAAACTTACTTAAGAACTCTTCACCAAAAAAAAATTAATTTCTTTAATTATTTTCAAATTATTTTGAAATGATATTTTCTACCTTATTTAATGATAATAGATTCTCAATGATGTAGTGTTCTATACAAAAAAATCTCACCTAAATTATCTTGCACCTCATTTTTGATTGTCACTGACTTTCGCTCCTCACCTTCACCCACTTTCTCAATATTAAGATATATTGGTAACTCCCCTCTAATTTCTTCCTCCACTTCTCCCACCATCATCCCCTCAATTTGGGGTGTATGTGAGAAAGGCATTGTCAACATTTATTAAGTCATCAAACTATGATTGAACATTAATTATTTTATTTATTTCATGCCACTCTGTTGGCTAATCCTCACACATAATGTCTTCCTTGCTGCTGTATCCCATAAATCCAGCCTTCTTAAAACAGTTCTCAATAACCTGCAACTTTAAATAAGTGCATGTAAGCCAGCCTGTGCATGGCATGCATTATATTCCACAAATGCAGTTCTTATATCATTTTTCTCATTAACTGTTTGCAGCATGCACACCACCCAGTAATTTCTCTTCACCTTGGAAATATTCCTTTATAAAGGGGTTGCAATTTACTGGTGGTATTTGGAGAAAAATACTATATTTTGATGTTTGGTAATACAATCCCCTCAGTTTTATGTTCTGTACACTGATCAATAAAGAGGACTATTTTCCGGTTGCTCATTTCCATCTTTGAGCATTTTTAAAGCCTCTAGGCTTTATATATTACTCAATAACAAGTGGCTCCAATATCTCAGAGCCATCAAAATTAACTCAGAAAAGCACTGTGAATTTTTCTTTGCTTTTTTCCCCCTCCATGGCAGAATTGGCTTCCAAATGGCAGAGTTCTGTCAGCAAGCAAGTTAGAAAACACTCCTGTCCTGTCAGCATTAAAATTTCTCGTGGTTTATACCCAACTAAAATTGCCTGCAAAGTTTTTTTCACTCTTCTACCACTACCCCGACGATGCCAGACCGCCCCTGCATTTATGGCAATCTTAAACAACAGCGAGGAAAGAAGTCACCACTTTTTGTTAAAACCTCAAGCAAAGAAAAATTAGCAGAAGAAATTGAGATCTTGACAAATATGATTTTAGCTGAGAATGGTCAAGAACTGAAATTTAGATGTTGCTGTGGAATATGGGAGAAAAAATAATATTCCCACTGCATTTAAAGACAGTTGATCCAGTGATTTGTGGTTAGTCCAGTTAAAAAAACTACCGCAAGTTATCCTTCACAGATGCTCAGAACCTAGAGACAACACATGCACAAAGTTGTGATTCATTCTTCATTAATGAATTTTTTGATCTCTTTTGTGAAACAATTTAAGAGCTTAATTTATCTGAGAATTCTAAAATAATTTGGAATTTGGATGATGCGTCATTTTAGAAGATCCAGGCAGGGCAAAGGTTGCAGGAGCTGTTGGTTCCAATCCAACAAAAGGGAGTTGCGGTCCAGGAAGGCAAAACGGGTCTTGCTTTACGTGCTATGTTGCTGAGGAAAAAGCACCCACAGTTGTCATTTTTAAGGGGAAAACACTTGGGAATTGTGGATTGCTCCTAAAGGAACTGTTTTTCTGAGCACTTTTCACTTTGATAGATACAAATTGATACTCATGTCATTTTACCCTCTATCAAGGATGTGAGATACCTGCGCTGAAATCTTTACCATATTTTGAATGGTGTGAGTAATAGTGGAGTATAGTATGCCATCTCGATGGTGCATTTGCCCCAAAACCAGGGAAAGTGTGCCATCGAGATGGAATTTTCTAAAGTATAATTATTTACTGTTAGTTTATTCTTCTTACTTACTGTAAATTACCCTATGTATCTATAAAGAATATTTTGAATGATGTGTTGTCAAATGACCAATTTTGCATGAGTATCTGAAAACTTGTAGAGAGGAAACACAAACTTTGAATTTTAGGGTATGCACTTACTGCAGCTACCCTTATTTGAAATTGTAAAACCAGAATTAAAGTTTTTAATTTAATCGAGTTGTAGCTTTTTACTTTAACAAAAACAAATAAAGTAGCTGAATAACATTTAGTATATGAATTGCTGTAATTCGAGTTATGATTAAAATCCAAATTTGACACTCGAATTCAATAAATCTGCTCTTCTTGCTATCTTGAGTAGGAATGTCTTTTGATGTTTATCTGTAATTTGTGTAAACTATTGCAGACATGCTGCTCAAATTATGAACATGATTTGTATTAATTGGAAATAAGAGTCAAGGAGCTTTCATAATGTGTAGTCAAAGTAATGTATCCAATAAATTTATAATGTAGCTATCTTACAGCATTATGAAAGGCTGGACTCCCCTCCCTGGCAATAGTGTATTGTATTTGTTGGCCTGACCCCTGTCCTCTTTAGCATTGTATAATTTTATAGATGGCTAAAAAATATGAAAGGATAAGTTACCACTTTGCAAATCTGACGGTTACAAATATTCATTTAAAGCATACATATATGTATTTATATTCTAGGCCTAAGAAAAACCTGTTAACTGCCACGAAATTTTTCCCTGGCTTGAGCTTCATAAATTTGAAGTTCGATGCAGATATTGGTAATGATTTACTTAACAGCAGTGTAAAAATTACCATGCACCCAAATGAGATAAAATTTTGTGATCTTCCTCACAAGCAAGACACCTTACATTTAATGTGAAGCTGTTTTTGTTTTGACTGTGTGACTAAATATACACAGCTGTACTTAGGATCATTCTTCTAATTTCTTTTTTGCTTTTTATCAGTTTGGTGTGATATTTGCTGGGGCTCAGAAGAATGTGGGACCTGCTGGTGTCACCATTGTTATTGTGAGGGAGGATCTAATTGGCAAAGCCCTTCCAGTGTGCCCATTAATATTTGACTTCAATGTTCTTGCGAAGGACAACTCTGTGCACAACACTCCTCCAACATTCTCGTAAGGAAAATTTCATATTATGTTTAGTATAATAAATTATATTTTCACGTACAAGGTTTGTCAGGAAAGTATTGGAAATAATTAAATTGAAAAGTAAGTATTTCAGGTTATCATTATTTCTGTACAATTCTTCAAAATAGACTCCTCCTTTATCTACACAGTGCTTTCAGCACACCCACCACAGGTTTCCTGGAAGGTGGAAACTGAAATGCTCTTTATGACCTCAGTCACGGCAGTTTGGACCCCCTCTATCTGTCAAAAACTGCTTAATTTCAGGCTGAATTTGAGTTTTGGCTACAGAAAGAAGTTAAGCAGGGCCAAGTTTGGGCTGTAAGTAGATGGAGCTAGTTGTCACATTTAGCTTGGTCAAAACATCCCTCTTGAAAAGTACGTGTGGCTGTGTTCGTTATTGTGGTGGGAGTTGTGGCAAAATGGCACACACTTCTCTCATTTTTAATTCTTCAGACAGTTTCACACACCATAGTTTTTGGTAAATTCAAATTCTGTGCTATCAATAAAATACTTAAATCCCCATCAGAGTCAAAAAATTGTTTCTTTTTCACCAAATAATTATCATTATGGCTAAATAATGAATATGCTGTGCGTTCTAAATCAGAGTGGCTACTGATATCCAATTTTCAATTTCCCTGACTATTCCCTGATGGCCTTACCAATTTCCCTGACCGATCGCCAAAAGGTATGCTATTATTGGAATATTTTATTTCTGCTGAATTAAATTTTCGTCAAAACTCAGAAAATGTTAAAAGCTGAAATCAACCCAGTAAAAGCTATAAGAATGAAAAAATACATTAAGCCTTCACAAGTTAAGCCCTCACACAAATTATACACACTTTTAATACATTTTTCACGGCCACGGGTATGCAGCTGTGTATTGTATTTCCGTGGACATGTATGTTTCCTTCGGTAAAATTACAAATTGACAATGTCTAATTGTTCAAGGAAGAGGTAGCGTGTTGTGGTAGTTCTGGGAAGTTTGATATTACTGAAAAGGCATCGAAGGGAAAGTTAATGGCCAATTTAATGGCGGACTCTGGCACAGGTTGCGTGAAAAATAAAAACCAAACCCAAGTTGTTAGACTGGATCAAAATCGGATGGCACAAGTGACATTCAGAAGTGAATAACAATTTGATCAACGTGGTTATAACCCCTTGAATGTAAGAGGGAACCAAAAATGTAAAAATATTTGTATGAACTAGCAAAACGTAATCGTGCCACTGCGAGCGAAAACAGGAGTCAATTAGCAATGGCAGCATCATATTCAGGAATATCATAATTGAGGTGGATTGTGACCTGACCAAATTGCTTTGAGAGAGAGCTAAGGGGGCCATTCAATAATTACGTCGAGCGAGAAAGGTGGGGAGGGGAGTATGACTCTTCTTACTGTCTCTCAAAGGGGGGTATGGGAATCGAAGATGATCTTACAAAAGATTTTGTTTACACGTGTGATCGATGTGATCGATCGATGATTTTAATCATCATCATCTCATATTTTTAGAACTGCAAACACGTATTTACTACAAGCTAGTGTGCTGCAACTACCTCTTGACCTGAGACTCGGAAGTTAAAAAAAACACAAAGTAAAATCTTCTGAACAACATAGCCTGGGATTCCCTGTGATGAGTGGAATACATGGTGATCATGAATTATACGCTACTTGGCAAATATTGCAATAAGGATATACAAAAGGGATACATCATATGACTGATTCACAGCTAAATAACTAAGATTCATCACTGAATGTTCAACGATTTGACAGGGCTTATTCTATGTACTCCGGTGACGGACATTAGTTTTAGTTGGTGAATTAAAGGGCGGGAGAGACCGCCCGGTAAATGTAATGGTAGAAAAATAACGAGAATTTCCTATCCCAGTTTCTCCCTGACTGTCACGAGAATTCCCTGACTTTTCCAGATTTCCAATTTTCCCTGAAAATTCCAGGTTTTCCCTGACGATCGCCAACCTGTAAATCTTCCATGGGTTCTCTTCCCTCACAAAACATCTTGTGCTATTCAAAAACCCTTGTTTTTGACTAGGCATCCTCCCCATAGACTTTCCTTATCAGGTAGGAAGACTTGGTGCTGGAGTTTTTGATTTTGTCGCAGTACTTCACTGCGTAGCATTGCTCTAATGTGTGCTTCATGTTGAGTCCATGATGCGTGATGAAAACACTTTGTGGGAAGAGCAATTCTTACTCTCTCTCGACTCTAAGGCTACTGAGCTTCGTTGTGATCTTTACTGAAGACCTTTCATTATCATTTCTGCTGAAAATTTCTACCCTCTAGCCCTTTTAGTTGCCTAGAAATATTCATTCCCAATTATTTCTAGACAAGCCATGCATATGTAGCTCTGGGGGCCTTATTTTGTCCCTCTGTATGTGTTTGAGGGTAAACAATTGAATTTTAATGATTAAAATAATAAACACAAAACAGTAATTGTCTAAAGTCTGATATTTAAAATCTTGATATGTCAAGTGATGTTAATTTATGTGCATATGCGCAAAGCATATTTATTTTGCTAAAATACATATTTTTAAAAAATGATGTTGTGCTTTCCCTGGGAATAAGGTTTAAGATCTCTTGGAGGAACTGACCTGTGGTTCAGTCCTTTATCTCATTTAGGTACTTCTATTGTTTAGAATTCCGGAATAATGATCTTATATGTACTGTATTGTTCTTTAAGCCTTTTTGCTAAAGAAGAGAATTGAATGTTTAAAAAGAAAATTTGATCATAGAATTTAGTCATTAAAAATCTTACAGTTGTTGGCTCATGAGACAAAGAATGACATTAGAGAGGTCTGTATTTGACTGCTGATAGATTTATTTAGTCCTTCTCTGTTTAATATTTAGTTCTTAACATGAGATGAAAAGTCCTCTGATACTAATGTAGTGTCTTCAATGGGGGCGTTTACTCGGAACCGAAATCGCAATTTTGTACACGAAATCGTTAGATGGAAACAAAAAACGAATTTTAGTGAAAAAATTAATCTTCTAACCACAACCATTCACTCATAAATCAAAAATTAAAATAAGCAAAAGGTGACGCCCACCGAAAATGCTGCTGTGATAACATTGACGTCATTTTCCTCCCGTCCTTGACTGCTTTCAGGGGAGGGGGAAGGGAGTGGAGGGGGGTTCTAGGAAAGTCTGCTCTCACAGATGCTGTCGAAATCGCTCCCATTGGCCGAGTCAGCTGTGTCCCCCCCTTTGCGATAAGGCGAAGTAGCTTCGCGGGCTCAGTTGTGATTGGACGAAGTAGATATACGTCAGAGGTTGCACCTTGCACTTTTCCGAAAGGGTTAAAAACATCAGTTTTTCGCCGCTTATAACTCGGGAAATAATTGTCGGATCAGAAAACGGAAAAATACGGGTCCTTTTATTTTACAAACTCTAACAGATTCGGCAATAAAAAAAATATGGTAAACGACCCCATTCTGTACCCATTTCAATAAAATTAGTTATGTTTTAATAGCTCCCATGCACCAATGGATAGTGTGCGGCCATTACACAGCTATAACAAGGAACCTAATTCTCTATTAACCTTGCCACTACATTTGCTTATGGCGGACGGAGACATCTATATGACTTATTAGAATATGTATTATATTCTCAACTTCTTTATCAGAGAGTGAGATCTGTCAATTCCACATATAGATTTTGTCTGTGGTTCATGAATGTAGTCTTTAATATTTTGGTTTACAAATATTCTAATTTTTCAGATTTTGTGAGGAAAGGTTTTTTTGTCTGATTTCTTCATCCTTATTTTATTAGGATATTTGTTGTTGGGAAGGTACTGGAATGGGTGCACCGAAATGGAGGAGCTGCTGGAATGGCTGAACTTTCCCGTGTGAAAAGCAGTCTTTTGTACAAAGCCCTTGATTCCTCTGGTGGATTTTATAATTGTCCTGTGAAGGAACCATTTCGCAGTAGAACGAATGTGCCTTTCCGCATTGCCAAGGGTGACGAAGCACTGGAGAAGGAGTTCCTTGCTGGGGCATCAAGGCTTAATATGTTACAACTAAAAGGGCACAGATCCGTTGGGGGAATTCGTGCATCTCTATATAATGCTGTAAGAGTGGATGAGGTAGAAGCTCTTGTAGCATATGTGGAGTCATTCCAGAAACAGTAAGGGAAGGATTTCCTTAAAGAAGTGGTTTACATTTGCTCACAATCAAACTGATAAATTATCAATTTATAGCCATTAGTTTTAGGCAATTGGATTGGCACAATCAAATTTCCTAAAGTCTAAAATTTTTGCCATTGTTAAATTATTGAACTACCTTTTATTGAATGTTAAAACAATATTTTGTCTATCTCAAACTGTTTAGAATTCTAATGTTGGTGTTGTTAATTTGTAGTGTTTGCTACATGTAGTTGTATGATGGGAATGTGTATTTACACCCTCCTGCATTTCTGTGATCAAAAATTCTCTTGTGAAATTGTGTAATATATACACATTATCATCATATGAATCCCATTGTGTATAAATTCCTGTGTGATTTCTTATAGTATGACCCAGTGTGCTAATTTTGGTGCATATCCCTAACTTTATTCAAACTAACTCATCTGACTGCTTCATCATAAATACAGTAAAACCTCGCTTTTACGTCCCCGCAATTTACGTTTTCCCGCCATTAGCAACTTTTTCTTCATGTCCTAATAATTTCCATATATCCACAATGTAACGTCTTCCCTTTATTCACGCTAGCAAATTTTTGAATGGTTCGCCATTTACGTTTTACGAGACGAATTTGCCGTGAATGCCGTCCTGGTTGCATAACTAGTGGTTGGACTCAACGCTCCGTGAAAGACAAAGTATAAACTCGTGCAGTAAGTTACCACTATGAAAGATAAATAAAATTTGCCCAGATATACCACCATTTATCGTGACCTCGCTCATCTGTGCAATTGTAATGCCGCGAGGGATTACAGTACACGAACGTCGTTTTTCTCGCGATTGTTGTTCAGGTTGCATAACTCGCGGGATGGCTGATGCTATCGCATTGGTGATGAAATTTTTCATTTACTTAAGAAGTATATGCTTTTCAGCATTTGAGGTCTTGTCTTTCTTTTTTGAAGGAATTAATACAGATTTTAAAAAATCACCCAGCCAAATTTCATCCTCATATATCCTAAGAACACACCCGTTAAAACATCTCATTCTTCTCTAGCTCGATTCTTAAGTAGCTTTGATAGGATATCACTATAGTCTCCACACCTTCTTCTCTCATAATATTTACCCTAACTTACTAGCATGGTTGGATCAAGACTCCTGGCCTCAGTTCATCCTTATCTATGTCATTCTCCTCTTCTATTCCCAAGTTCCCTTGCCTATCATTAATGCCATGCAGTTCTTTTCACATTTTCCCTACCCCTATGCTGAATCTCTTGTAAGTTCTATCAGCAGCTCTCCTGACTTAACAGTAATGAACAGTGTCTTGACCACTCCAGTGTCTACTACACCATCCCCCCCCCCTCCATCCTTTCTCAACTGCTTGCTGTTCTGCATCTTCCCTGATGCACCTGTAAACTAATTCCTGATATTCTCTCCAATTTACAAGTGTACAATTTTTTCACACTCTTCCTGATCTTGGCCCAACCATATGTAATCTAGTTAATATATCTCTCCGTGTCCCCATGCATTTCAAATAAGAGATTTTGGCGTTATTAAAGAGGTTTTGTTGGAACTATATTTCAATTTTAAACTTGCCATTCAATGAAAGCAAGAATTAGGCAGGCAAAATCAAGAAGCAAGGAGTTATTCTTTCAGGCATAACTTTCATATAAAATTGCATACCCTCAAATTACACTTTCCCGCGATTTACACTTTTTTCTCTAGTTCTCCTCAAAAGTGTAAAAGAGGGGTTTTACTGTATTCCAATTCCTACTGTTCACCCTACTAATTTAATTCCCATCGTAGCAAACTTTTATGAAATTCAGCTTTATCACATCCTTCATGCTATTTTCACTACCTGTTGCCCTGAGTATGGAATTATCCTACTTGCTACAACATATGTCCCTTATGTTTACGGTTCACATCCAGGAGAAGAATGTTTCCCCATTGCCAGTTTTTATATATACCTAGCAGATTTTCTACAAAAGAATTTATATGTGCCGAAAAAATCTATATGCTTTTGCCAGGTGGTAACAGACTCTTAGGGGGGTTATGGTGGCTTAGTGGGTAGAGCAATGAGCTATTGAACAGAGGGTCCCGGGTTCATATCCCAAGCAAGAGTCTTTCTGGACACCCCCATCTAAAATCCTCACGATTCTATTTTCTGCATGTTAGAACTTCGTAGGAAATTGCGGGTGGCCCAGGGAAAGGAACTGGCCCCCCTACCCAGAATGTGTGAATTTCACATGCCATTGGCTTAGTAAGGGGTGAGCTCTACTATCACCTATCAAAACCAATCTTAGGGTTGAATCACTGAGTGATTATATTTTGATAGATATTTTAATAATACAATTCAATATAATATTTTTGCCAATGATGTTAAAAATATTTTGCGACCTACTATGGTAGATTCCTCCCTCTAAGATGCCTCCCACAGCATCATGGATTTCCAAATTACCCAGGTCGCTTCCCTTTTTACACTAATTCAAGAATGTGTTGAGGCGTCACAACTCAAAGAGACAATAATTTCAATCAAATCATGTGTAACTTATTGTTAGTGGAAATGGTAAAGATCCATTGAGTGAGAAGGTGGGGTATTTTTCATATAAATTTCATCTAGCAGAGAACATTCTACTACTGATTAGCCGTAGCTGCCAGAGGTTAAGGATGTAACATGTGTTTTTGCATTGTGTCACAGGGGTGGGTGGAAGGTGTAAGAAATCCTGGAGTATTGCTAATTTACCTGTTGAACTTGACATTTCGATGATTTTGCAATATTAAGTTAATATCACAGTGCAATACTTAGTTAATATCATGATATGATATCAATAACATCACATTGTGATATTCAAATCAGCATATTAAGCCCTCTAAATTGAAGGGGTGGGCAAGGGGCCTTTTGGAGTCCCCGTGGCACTTACAATTAGACCTCTTTAGATCCATTGTGCCAACCCACATTTAATCTGCCCACCACTTGCAGACAGGGGACAAGAGCACCGCAGTAGAGGCATGGAGGAGGGTCACCCATCCAACCTCTGTCCGGGCCCAACGTTGCTTAACTTCAGTGATCTTACGGGAACCGGTGTGTCACCTTGGCTAGGCCCCTGCCTCTTGAACAACCCTATCGCAGGTTTCTGTCTAAAATCATATTTTTAAGCCCCCTCTGGTATTAAATTTAAATCACTCTAATTAGCTCAATCCTCCTTTTGTATAAGTAAATGTACACCTCTGAAAATAATTGCATTGCTTAGTGAAGTACCCTGCCTTCAGTTATCCAGTTGTTTGTCACCCTGCTTCCTGTTACTGAAGGAAACATGTTGGAGCTCAGGGGATGGTACACAGAGCTACTTAAACCAGATATAATGCTTTTGCTCAGTATAGCCCAATGGAAACCAATAGCTGAACCCTTTCCTCTTTGTCTTTTGCAAACCCTTGCTAAACGTTTCCTGTATCAACCATCACTCTTCTCTCTTGCCTTGAGAACAACCAGCTTAAAATATTCCTGGATGTGTCCACAGTATATACTTTCATTGTTAATGATTGGGTTAATGTGGTGGCTAGAACATGCACTTCCATCATTAGACTCCAGGTTTGAATCCTACAGGAGGCAAGTATATTTCGGCTGTGTATCAGTCTCCTTTAGAGTGCTGGGTGGAGAGTACTTCAAGTGCCTTACTATAGCCATTTCATGTAATTTAAACTATGCCCCCTTGGTGCTCTTCATTGATGGTAGACTAATGCCAATGTCAACATTTTCTCTACCAAAAGTCAACCACTTTCACTGGGATCCCATTTTATTTCTCCCTGCAGAAATCTTGTTGTGCATATCAGTGGGCAACTCTGTTAAGGCCTTTTTTGTGGCCAATTTACTACCCTTGAAGTTGTGATTGTTGACTGGTGATTGTTTAACTGTGTATCCCTTGGTGCTTTTCATTAATGGTAATACCTATGTAAGGTTTTTCACCTCCTTTCCTTAAATTGCAACCTATATCCAAGTGCTCTCCCACCCATTATTAATGGTACTCTATACTGCCTTTTTAAGTGTTTTGAAATACTTTAATAATTTGGGTGTAGATTATTGGTTATAATTAATAAATTTATTTTTATGTATTGGTAAGGAGTGCCACAAGCAATCTCTTGCATTCGTGCATCTGAACAGTAAAATGTAATGAAAATTTTCCTTATCACAACATTTTTGTGAGAAATGTAATTTAGTGATTTGGCAGCTACTCGAATCCGTTACTCATTACGCTGATATATGATGACCAATTAATTGATCAATTGAGTTGATGAGTAAAATGATCACCTGTCTGTTAATCAGTATACTTATATTAAAAATGTTCAAAGAATTAAATTTAGGTTCAAGCATAATTTCACACCATATATATACTATAGTATATAAGGTGGAGTGCTGATGTGTGAAAATGCTTGGTTCACTAATTTACTGAGCAAGCTTTTGTGTTAAGCAGGAAAGATATTCCCAAAAATAACTGTTATGCCTAGTATCCCTCAGAATATGAATAAGTATAGTTGCAAATTAAGTGCATTAGGTACTGCTTAATTTGATTTAGTCTGGCTGCTAATATATAATGTTTAATTTAGCACACATCATCTATAAGAGCTCTTTTATTGTAAGAACCACAAGAAAGAGGAAAATAAAGTTTTATGTTTGCCCTAAAAAGTTTCTCCAAAGTAAATGCCTCTGAATCCTGGTCTTTTCATCTCCATGAAGTTTTGATCCAAAACTAGAGATGTGCGAATACTAGAAAGTATTCTATATTCGAGATATCGAATTTTTATATGCTAAAATTGGTATAAAGCTAGAATACCTGGAATATTGTGCCACATACTATTGGGTAGGTACCCGTACAGAGCATGTGAATGAACAATGTACATCATTTGCACTGAGAGGACGGTGGAGAGACTAGTCTATGGAATCATGAGTTTCATAGCGTGATTTTTGGTAGAAAGACAGCAGTTTCAACAATTGAATTCCGGCATGAATGTTGTCTTTTCACGATAAATAACACACCAAAACTACAGCTGGCCACAATTCAAAATTGAAGAAAGTTTGCTAACATTGTCGACACCTCATCCAAAGGTCTGTTTTGGTGTCCAGAGGAAGGAGAGAGAACTCCCGGGTGAGATTGATGGGACCCCCAGTACCGATAAAAGGAGGGCAGAGTGGGATAGAGGAATGGGGTCCCTGAAGGATGCGAGTTAGGAAATCTTGAAATCCTATAAAAATGCCTCTAGTCCTTAGTCCTAGATACCCCACATCCTGTTGTGGGAGAAAGGAGAATTGTTTTAAGGAAAAAGGGGTCTAAACACAATGATTGAATAATCTTATAATAATGATGAACCACCTTAAGGACAATGAGTACTTGTGACTTACAGTATTAATTTTATACCAAGAAATTAGTCGAGGTAAAGATTATGTTTATGTTACGCCCCAATTACAGACAGCTGCTTTATTACTTTCTCACGTGCACAGAGTTAGTAACATTTTGTCACTTGAGTTCATGGCAACAGTATTTACTGAACAATCCAAACTTTCACATATTACCAGAGAATTAAACTTGTCACGACCCAGTATTCAACGACGGACCATCATCAGGTGAAAAATGTGTACCTCAATTAATCCTACTTTCCGACAAAAAAGTTCGTGGGTTGCCGCTGATAAGGTATTATTCCTTTCTTGAGTTGTCATCGCCCAACCCTTTACCACAGCTGGACCAGTTTATCGATTCTTGACATTATGGTGGAAGTAAGTAGTGGAATAGGAGGACAACAGTTGGAAAACTAAAAACATTTGCTGTGAGTTTTAGGAAGATTCTTACCAAGAGGAAGAAATGGTACACTAGAAGGTTGTGGCAGGCAATGGAGGTGGACCTTTATGATTCCCTATCTGCCAACCTGCCCTGGGATTTTGGAATGGAGATCATACAGCAAGAAAATACGGCCATTTTATTACACTAGCAGAAGGCAAAGGCATTGTTTGTGAAGGCTGTATTGCCAGCTCATCCAATGTGGACTATTTTGAATTTCATTTCTCACCATTGGGAAATGCTAAGTTTTTTTAGGGGTCTTAAGATGTAAGTACTTAAAAATGGTTTGCATAACATAACTTCATAATTCATTAAAAACTGGAGATTCATCACCAGTTGATACTATGTTAGAAGCAAGATTAACTGAGTTAATCTTTGGGTGAGAAAGTGGTTGGCAATTAAAACCACAGAATTCATTGAAAGACTGTGAGAAATAATAGGGTTTCAATAAATATAGGGAGCCATGGTTGAAGTGATTGCAGCTACTTAATGTCAAGCAAGAAAATGAAGTATGCACATGTTATAGGGAAGGGTGGGGATAAAAAAAATCACTTTTCTCATACCTTAACGAATTATAATTTGGCTGTCGGAGAGTACTATAGGCATTGAGTACAATAGGTGGGGCATATGGGTATACATGCATTCAAGGTGAATTGATCTTATTTTTCACTAAATTTTCTTTGAACTACATATGCTCAATCAAACTACAATACATATTTTACAACAAGCCAATCCCTGTGCAAGTGCATAAGGTAAATGATGGTCACTTAGGAGATATTTTTTCATACCTATGACAGCAAAAAAGCCTTGGGCGCTATTTCATTCTAAAATATAACCTCACAAGGTAGTAACTGCATCCAAAAACTTATATTTAATACTTCCAAAATCCAGTCCCAACTGCTTCTAAAGCCGAAAGTTGGTAGGAAGGATAATAACTGTTGACCTGCCAGGAATTTTAATTACGTTACAAACTTCATTGACGTAGCCACAAATATGCTACCAGTTATAAACTTCTTTGTGGACTGTACACCCAGAGAAATTTCTTTTCGTGGTGATGTTAGCCACTTGTCAGCCTATATACCTAATACATTAGGTTTCCTTTCAACTTGGTAAATTTAGTATGGTATTAAAGAACGGAACTTAAAACACACTATTTAATTGACTGTTCAGAAATAGATATTACATATATTTGCTCTTTATTTCAGTTCTGCATTCTTGCTTCCAATACATATATTGCCAGCTTTGTATTGATAATCCGACCATTAGATTGAGTACCAACTCTTAAGCATTATATTTCCTACACTGCAAAACTACGCCACATGCTGGTAATAAGGTAATTCAGGTACAAATGAAAGACGAGATGGGCAAGATAATGCTTTATTGTGTAAATATTGGCGTACTGAATGTGATAGTTATATAAAAATTTAAGTCCCAAAATTTACCCTAGGATTCAAAGTTTTAGACATAATTCAGTTCCTGGATACTTCGGTAAATGTAGCTCATATTTACTTTCCAGCTGAGGAGGAACAAACCTCCCTCCTAGGTAATGGTGTTTACCTTTGAAAAGTAAAGCACACTTTTTCGGGGCAGTTAATGAGATCAGCATATCGGGTAGAATGCCATCTTCAGGAGGTCCATTTTCAACATCCCATCCACTCGGGATATCTATTGAGCAAAGAGGAACAGACATATTCCTCAAGGTGCTCAAGATTTCTGCAAATTGCGGTCTGGCAGGAGGTCGAAAGCTGAAGCCGAAAAGGGCATCCACCACCAACTTGTACTTGCTCTTAATTTCCTGACAGTCTGGCATATGGTCTAGAAACTGAATGTTCAAAGTTTTACACTGAACTGTCAAGTTTTCATACAAGGGCTTAGGGGTAGGTTTCGGGTAAAATATCGTAGGAAGATAACCAAAGTGTTTTAAATGACGAGCGCAAACTAGGCCATCGCCTCCATTATTTCCGGGACCACAACAAACGAGCACTGAATTATTCTCCTCTTTCAAAGGATAGCATTTTGAGATAGCAAGGGCACAGCTCAAACCAGCTAGTTCCATTAACTGGTCAACACTGAAACGGTATTCTTGGAATAATTCTTGATCAAAGTTAATGGCTTCCTCTTGACTCAAGTACTTCATTATGACCCGGTTTGATATTCCCAGCAAAGTATTTGATCCACAAAGATTTTTATGGGGTATGATGAGTCTCTTAGTGAATTTTGCTAAGTGAAAAATAGCATTCATTGAAATCGTGTTATGGAGGCACTTCGAAATTAAAACTATAGACAAATGACTTACGGAGCCGCGGCGCTGGAGAGCGGGAAATAGCTGTTATTGGTGCCATTTGAAAGTCTTGCGTGAGGTGAGAATCTGACGAAAAATATATTAATGAAATCCACCTGGAGGAAAATCGTTTTACTGATGATAGGTAGGGAAGCTCATCTATATTTTAGCTCAAAGAACAAGGCTAAAACAATGTGAACGCTGAAAAGGTGAGGGTTATACCGGTTGTACCTACTAATTTTCGGACAAGACCAATTTCATGACTTTTCATTATGTATAAGTAAAAAAGTTCTTTTTTATGGTAGTTTTTATTTTTATGAAATCAGGGCATTCTGAACAAGTCTTACATACGTGTACACTTAAGTCATGGTTATCCTCGGTGACCTCGTTACTACACGAACATACGGATCACATGTGTGCGCTCAAAGCGTCAGCAGCATCAGAAGTTTGACTTAAGTCAACTCATATGTGGACATAGTATGTATAAGAGCAAAAAGAATTACTAAATGGACTCAAATAAGAGCACTAAATGGATTTTTTTATTTATTCAGTTTTGGTTGAATTGTATAACAATTACCTCGTCAATATAGAACTAAAAAAGGGGCAATTTTCACTTCTTAAACTCGAGTATTTTCACTGTATAATCTGTCATTGCTTTCTAGCTAAAGTTAACTGTGTGAACAATTACATAAAATATTCTTCCTCCAGGTTTCAAATTTTCGTCTCCATGAATGGTTTATTTCGAATTGCCAAGCATAAAGGAGAGAGAAAACATAGAGGAGCCAATATATTTGCTCCTCTATGTTTTAGTTGCTTTACGAAGATGTGTAAGAGGTGTCACTTCAGCAATTAAAAAGTGATTGAGTAATTGGATTGAAATTCCTATAGTGTACCTCAAGGAGGCTGCTACTGAGCGAATGTTATTGCCTTTCTCATTCCATTTGAGGTCTTAATAGACAATGGTACTATTTCTGCTATATTTATTTACAATTTCCAACTGCAAGATTCCCCAGGGTTATCAGCACAATAGATAGCACCCACATAGCAATTGTGACCCGTACAATAATCCAGAGGGGTACAGAGACCACAATTGGGTTTCAATTCCCTCCATGTTCAAATGTTAAGGTTAAGAAATGTTTATCCTTAATTGTAAAAAATAGCATTTTAGCATGAATTCCTTGGGAACCCATAGCAAAAAATGGTTAAGGCTTATAGTCAGGGGCCTTTTATTGTATCAATTGTAACAATGCAAAAGTATTAATTGCCTAATAAGTACCTTTACTTCCACATTTTTGATGATCAAATGAATATTATCAATGTGGTTGCATACCCTATATTGCTGCATGACCAATTATTCTGGGCACATTCAAGGGCTAAGGCTCCCATGAAAGAGTCCTTTGACATTAGACAGGGGAAGTACTTCTTGTTAGGTAATAATAAGTTGTAAAGTAGTACTTAGTCATGTGGCTACCCCTGAAAAACTGTGGACATTGGCTTCTTTTACTGAAACATTTCAGGGGACTCAGGGAATGCTTTGGAGCCATGCCTCATGATTCCATTGCCTCATGCTATGGATGGAACACCTGAATACATCGTACACCTTATCCCATTGCCAGGCCAGTCTGTAGTGGAAAGGTTGTTTGGTGTTCTAAAGGCAAGGTGGAGATGTTTACAAAAAGATAGTGTGCTTCAGCATCGGCCTCGGTGTCTGCTGGTGCTACCCTGCACAATATTATGCTGCATTACAGGTAAGAAAAATTGTGTGGCTCCGTGGGGTAGCCAATGCTGGGTAAATATTGGGGTTTCTTGGGGGAGCCAATATGAGGTTTCGTGGTGTAGCCAATATTGACCAATATTACCTAATTGGTCCAATATTGAGCCAATGTGATGGGCTATCTGGGCTACCTCTTAAGAGATTAATTAATGCTAATATTTTTTTTACTGTGAACCAACCCAGAAGGGAGTGGGCACTGCAGGTCTGTGATAAAGGATTGATTTGGTGTGTCGTTGTATTATCCATAGACCATCGGGATGAGAAACCATAGCTTTTTATTCTGATGGTCCAAGTTTGAGCTCCAGAAGTTGCAATGAGTTTTTGGGGAAACATATGCTAGTCCCACCTTGAATGGTACGTGAAGGGCACTTCAAGTCAGGTGGGATGTTAAACCTTATTCCCCATGTTGCCTTTCATTAAAAGTAGGCAAATATTCATTCTGGGTTTCTCTCCAATCTCCCTCCATTCAAAGTAAAAATAGAACTATACCAGAATTTGTGACTTCCACTGGGTTATTTAAGTGCTACTGATTTTGGCCATGAGCAGTGGCGGAACTATAGTGGGGGGGGCTATAGCCCTTCCCCTCCCCCCCCTCCATTGGGTCGGAATTTCAATCTAGGCCCACAATGACCTCCATGATCCTTTTACTAATTAAATGACCTACTTCATGTGCATAGTAATCTTTTCAAATTCTGTCTTTTTTTATCAAAGAATGGAGTTGTTTACTTTGAACCGAAATCGCAATTTTGTACACAAAATCGTTAGATGGAAACGAAGAATGAATTTTAGTGAAAAAATTAATTTTTGAACCAGAGCCATTCAAACATAAATAAACAATCAGAACAAGAAGCTACTTTGAGACCATTGATGTCATTTATCTCCTGTCCTTGACTGCTTTTAGGGAAAGGGAAGGGAGTGGAGGGGGAGTGTTGGAAGGTCTGTTTGCACTGATCCTGTCGCAACCGCTCCCATCGGCAGAGTCAGCTGTGTGTCCCCCATTGCAATAAAGCGAGTTGCTCACCTTTTGGCGGCTCAGTTGTGATTGGACGAAGTGGATGACATAAGAGGTCTCATGCACGCCCACCTTTCCAAAAGGGTTAAAAAGATCAGTTTTTCGCTGCTTGTAACTAGAGAAGTAATTGACGGATCGAAAAAAGAAAAATATGGGTCTTTTTATTTTACAAACTATCAGATTTGGCAATAAAAAAATATGGTAAATGCCTAAATGCCCATTAGCCTAAACTGCCGTTTTTGAGTCTTGAAAATCCAAAATTTTTGGACTTGAACCCACCTTCGGACCCAGACACCTTGGTTTGCACCTCCCTGGTCCAAACCTAGATCTGCTAATGGCCATGAGACCATCATCAAGTTCAAGCCTCATTTACCTGAAGATACTGTGACTCCCAAAACCAGTAGTACTTAAATGAATTCATGTGGAAGTCACAAATTCTAATAATGTTCTATTTTTACTGTGAACGAATTCCACCATGTAAGTATGGAGTCACAAATTTTTATTCCTCCCTCTATTCCTTTTTTCCTGCAACCAACCCACTATAGGTTCACCAATCCTAAATGATGTGAATGACTTCATCTGCCTGTCACCTTCCCCTGATACCTGAATTGAAATATATTGGTTTTGCTGTTTGGGATTGAGGTGCAATACAATTACAAAACCAAATGATGATTTGATTAATTTTTTTAATTCTTCATTAATTGCCATATGAAATTCAAGCAGCTAGCTATTGAGAGGAGAGATGGCAGTGAGAGTTAGCACTAAGAGGGCAAGGAGACAAGATGTATACATATAAAGAGGGTATAATCGAGTTTTCCATGGCTAGATTCCTGTATGTGTTGGCAAACTCCTGCTACAACACACTTTCCTGACTATAGAACTTGCTTTCCTTAAGTATCTCAGTTTCTTTTTTTTAATCAGAACACCTGTTATTATGAAGGCCATATTAGGTTTTTCAGTCTGAAGAAAATACTTTGAAATAGGCCAAACCTGCTAAGTTATATTTCCATTTTTCAGAGTATTTTCCATTTTTCTCCTCCTCTTCGCTGTTTGTTGATGATTAGTATCAGGCCTTTTACTCTGGATGAAATATCCTGATTATGTGCAAGTCGGACATGTACTCACTATGTGTTTGTCCAAGTTTCTAATAGTCAAGAAGACTGTCCAATCCAGCTAATGACACTAAGCACGTGAAAAACTGTTCAGTTATTTTTATAATGGCATTTCCATAACATTTATTCAGGATATTCTTCTGAGACTTCCACCACTGCTGGGCAGGTATATTTTTTGAACCTCGTATGAAAATGTATTTTTGAAAAGGATTGCCTCTGCCCAAATATTTAACAAATTGAAGGACCACAAACTGGCCACGAGAACCTTATGGCATTACCCACTGAAATTGCACAATAGCAAAAGTTTCACAGAGAAAAAATCATTCACCTTGATCAGGATTCGATCCCATATCCCCTGATTTCTGGTCATGTGCTTTAACCAATTAAGCTATCGAGGTATCCCTGTGGATTTCTAGAGCCCTAAAGGAACAAGATGACTTCTTCTGGCTGGAAATCAGGGGATCCTGGTTCGAGTCTCCGGCAAGGCGAATAATTTTTTCTCTGTGGAACTTTTGCTGTTGTATAATATTTAACAGTTATTGGAAGGGATTCTCTTCAGCAAAAACAATGGCAAAATCCTTTTCCTCATCTGACAAATTTAAGTTCTTCTGCCATGGGTCCAAAACTTAAGACAATTAGTGTGCAGGAGTCGTAGCCTGGCAATATCTTTAATTCATGGAAAATAGAAGAATAAAAATTTGTTAGATTCACTTGTATATTTCAATAGGCATAACCCGGGTTTCATAACATAGAAGGTGTAACTATGTTATGAAACCCGGGTCGTGCCTATTGAAATATAAAGTGAACCGAACAAATTTTCTTTTATTTTCCATAAAGGAACGGTTTCACATAGTTACGCCTGAAGTTATCAGTTATATCTTTAATTCAGTTTTAATACTGCATTTTGATTGAGCTGCTTCCTGATCAGGCAGATCAATTTGACTAGTTGTTTAGCATAAAACTTATGAAAAAAAACATTGATTGACTTTTCAAGTCCCATCATCCCAATAGATTTTCACTTAGTAAAAGCTGAATCTATCAACTTCTAGATAACACAGGTCTATTGGTGATTTGGGTACAAAACTAATAATTTTTACACCTACTAATTTCTTGACATAAAATTACAGCACAAAAAATCACTAATATTCATTGTATTTTCTGATTATGTCAGAAATATTTTGAGATCTCTCTCAATAATCAATTTGATTACGAATACAGGACTAAAGTGACTACCCACCATTTAAAGCTATATTCACAATATTTTTCTTTTTGCTAACCCTCAAAGATCTTGATAAGTGTCATAATAACTGGAGTTACATGTTGTGGTAGCAAATGCTTCTTTCAAATTATCCACCTATATTATGTATTCCTTAGCCATGAGTAATGGTGGATTATTTTCTTTTGCATTTCAGAGTACAAAATACTGAAATTATGTTTTTTTTTTCTTTTTTCGAAGACATGACAAGATGCATTTGTGTATCTGCCACGTTTATGGGAGTTTCTGAGAAAAGGATTGCTTTCACTCCAGAAGTAGTGTGTACTGTATTTTAAAAGTAGACAATATTGTAAGCCTTCACGAATGAAATAAGTAATTAGAAAATTACTTTTTCCTTTTGTTTAATTTATCTTTAGAAAGAGGAGAGCAACAAGAAGTATCATAGTTCAGTACTTTCCAGCTGAAGATATTTGGTCAAGTTGAGGGGTTGGAGACTATTGCTGGCTCATGACTATGCTCTAGTCTAAACCTGGAAGAAAAATTCATTTTTTCTGTGAATGAGATAAGGCAGTGTAGCTCTTTTTTTCTTTAAGTAAGTGGAACAAATGACTCAGCCACCAATTTATGTAGAGTGGTGTCGTTCTCTACAGTTTTAGTTATTATTACTTAAAAAAATGGAATCACGTTGAGTTTTCACTGAATAATTGCCTAGGCTGGTGGTGCGACTTAAGAAAATTTGCTTGCCCATCACCATTTCCAACGCGGCATCCAATTATCTGGGGAAAGAGACAGTATTGGGGGAGGGGAGACAACTTATAGCTGAGGATGATGGGACCCCTTGGTAGCATCCAATTGAAGGAGGGTGAGGGAAAGGTAAAAGGAGGGGTGAAGAAAGGGGGTCCCAAAGGATGAGTGAGTCATGTGAATCATCGTTCAGGGAATCTTGAAATTAACCAAGAATACCTCTCCTTTGACCTTAAGAGATGCATACCTACATTTATTTAGTTGTGGAAGATAAGATAATTATTTTTGAGGATGGAAGAAGACAAGTCCAACGATTAGACAGTCTTACAATAATGATAAAATACCATGGGGACAATAATATTTGTGATTTCTTGTGCTGTAATTTTATGTCAAGAAATTAGTAGGGGTAAAAATTATTAGTTTTGTACCCCAAATACCAATGGAGCTGTGTTATCATGAAGTTGATATATTCAGCTTTTACTATGTGAAAATCTATAGGGATGATGAGACTTGAAAAATCAATCAGTGTTATTTTTCACAAGTTTTATGCTAAATGACTGGTTTCAACACACAGGCATCTATAGGGATGATGAGACTTGAAAAATCAATCAGTGTTATTTTTCACAAGTTTTATGCTAAATGACTGGTTTCAACACACAGGCATCATCTTCAGGACCTGAAGATAGTCGTTTGAATAAAACTTGCAAAAAATTACATTGGTTGCATTTTCAAGTTATGTGTAATCAATTTCTCAAAAAGCACTACCATATTATTAGGAGCATTTTCCAAACGTGTAGGTTTCCATGGATGATTATTATCATCAGGAGAAAAATACTGCTGCGTATTCTTTATTTTTACCAGCTAACAACCTGAGGTTGGGGGAGGAGGCTGAAAGCAAATATTAATTTACTGGTGTGACTCCAGGGCCATACTCCCCCATTTAATTTTCTAGTAGAATTACAGTAGATGGATGATATTGTCCAGGGACTGGAATCCTACTCTCTGACAGTGAAAACATTTTGGAGGCACTGATGAGATGCTTGTTCCTTTGGGTTGAGTCGTTCACTGACCCCTTTACCACTGATTGACCAATTTGCAGATATTGGACCTTTTGTGGAAGTAAGCAGTGGGATGAGAGGATAACTATTGGGAAAACCAAAAAATTATTGCTGAGGGTTTTAGAAAAAGGAGTCTTGCAGAGGGGAAGAAAAGGGACTTGTGAAGGCAGCTCAAGGTGTGACATTCATTTTACCCTGTTCCCCAACCTTTTGCCCTTTTTCTCTGTGGAACGTCTAGCTATAGTGCAATTTTCAGTGGGTGACGCTGCTAAAGTTTCCGCAGCCAGTTCACGGTCTTTGAATTCGTTTAAGTAAGCACCTTAGTGTTTCAAATTTGGCTTAACCTACTGGACAGTGGCACCTTGCGCACGACTACGGCTGCATTGTGACATGATATGTCCCGCAGTCCGTTAACACCTAGTTCCTTTAAGCCTCGTTGATTTCCACAGAGAAAGAGGACATCTTGGTAGCTCAACTGGTAGAGCAACTGGCCGGAAATCAGGGGGTCCGGGTTCGTGTCCCGGTCAAGGCGAATGATTTTTTCTCTGTGGAACTTCTTGTTTTAGAATGGACTTCATAGGACAAGAACATGGGGTCATTTTATAGTCAAAGCATACAGAAAAAGGATAGCTCATAAAAACTGTGGTGCCAGCTCATCCGAAGCAATTTTGAAGATGTTCCACCTTTTGCCATTGGAAAGTGGTAAGTTTTTTTGTCCAGGACTTTACTGGAGCTTTTGGTGTTCGGAGATTAGGTTTCCTGTTTTGTGGAAGGAGGTAGTAATAAAGGAGCAAACAGGAGATGATAGAAGCAGAAAGCTACTCTTAGGGGGAATTGGATTGAAAAACAGCCCTTTCTGGTTGAAGTTCTTTCCTGGAGAAGAAGCTATTGTTTTTAGTGTGTTCTACCAATGTTCCTCCCTACAAAGATGAGTGGCAAAGCTATAAAGGCTCAGGTGTCTTCTTTTAAGTATTTGGCAAAATGTTATTTATTGATAAAATGAATGAATATGTTATTTTTTCAGAGTTTAAACACTCCCAGTCTATTCTGTCACAGTATTCATGTTGCAATTTGTACACTTCCACTTCTTTGTTCAGTTCTCCGTAACCGTTCGAAAACTTTAAGATTGCTGAGGAACTAGCATGTGATGCATGGGGAGGAGTTTGGCACAGGAATAATAATAGGGAAAGAGGTGATTTAATCATATTTTCAGATGACTAATTGTTAGATATAGCCAGTTAGGCAAGGGGCTGCAGTAACTGCAAGATGTATTACATGATCAATGAGATATTTGATCTAAGATCTAGTCACAAGAAAACCAATAATAGTTTTGAAAAAGAAGTTAATGTTTTAGTAGGATGCTGTTAAAATGTTATATTTGGATGTAGCTTTTTGAAGCAATAAAGAGTTAATGTTAAGTATGTATAAATGTTAACCCATTCCACTCTTGCTTTTATTTTGGTTGGCTGTTCAAAAAATCTTTTTTATTTTCATTCATTGCAAATATAGATGTCTGAACAGAAAATATTTCAGATACTGGTATTGATAATTTATTTTCAGAAAACATAATACTGTTCATTGAATTTAATACTTAATTTTAAAAAATGTTTATTGTATGCTTGATGCTATCAATTGACACTTGGTAAAAATTGTCAACTGATGCTTTGTTTTTCCACAATATGTGCATGAATTGAAACATTGGCGCTCTTAATATACTTGATGGCATGAAGAAAGCATATTGTGAAAACACATATTGAAGACAAAGTGTTCGTTCATTGATATTGTTGATTGTAATCAGACTACCATATTGTGGCAAAAAAGAAAATATTACTCCTGACTGGTGATTTTCCAGCTGTTTCCATAAGGGCCTAATATGAACTGCCAGTGAATCACCTCTTTACCTGAATGGGTTGAATATCGTTACTCATGGTAAGGATTCAACATTGCACAACCTGGATCATGGTGAGAGAAAATGAGAATTTAGTCTGGTGTTACAGGTACTTGTACAGAGGATAATGGGGAAAGTGTAATGTACTGAAAGGAAAGCAGAGGGCTGAAAGGGTGGTGGGGCAGGAAGGATTGCTGCTGGATGAAATTATAAGGCAGAGTAGATGAATGTAGAAAAGTGGGAGTTATTAAATAATTAAAGTGGAAGGAAGGAAGAGAATTAAGTGGAAGGAATGCATATGCAAACAGGAGACAGTAGGGGATAGGATGATTTAAAATTACATTGAAATGCCTAATATTACAATTAAAAGAGCAAGGCTGTAAGCATCAAAATTGTTAGGTTTGCGAACATGTTCAAACTGCAGAAAAAGTGGCGCCAACAAGAATTCCACCCTACTTAATTATTATAATTAGCCATTCACAGGATGACTTTATTGTTACTCCTTTTAACTATTTCCCACATGCTTTGGCTGTCAAGAGATACTAGGAACCTTGTTTGCAAGGTGGTTGTAATAGTCTAAGCTTGGAGTTAATTCCAGCTTGAGAATTTGGAGAGAAAACACCATCGCAGTGAGATAAATACTAATAACATTAGAAAGTCTCATTACTAAATATTGACTGGCATTGCTTAGGATAAATCTAACCCATTGAAGGTGAATTACAATCTGAGGGAAAGAAATGTCCATGAAGTAGTTAGTACTATTAATTAAGAGGGGTAGGTACTTAATGCACTTTCAAACCTCTATTCAGAAGAAAAAAGCTAGTTCATAAGTAATGAAAGTTCATATATAGAATAGTGTTCTCAATTCCCTCCTTAAACATTTATTTATAACCACAGAATAATAGTTTGCTTGAGAGAGAAATAAATCAAGAAAAATAAGAAACAAATTGTTAGATACAAGGAATGTTAGAAATTTAATCCCTTGTTGGAATAGCATCATCCTAACCCTTGAGTTAAGATTTAAATAAAGCTCATGCTAAAATACAAAAACTAGAATATCTTGATGTGATGGTGCTGAACCCCTTAGCACCAGTAGCTGGTGTACTTACCAATGGATCCCTTTAAAATATTTGATATTGCCTTTTGTAGTTTAGTGGTATGCTAGCACTATTTTCTAGACATGATGACCTTTCATTTCTTAGATGCTGTCAAGGATATAAACTATATTCATTTTCAAAGCAAAGAAATCAAAGAAGTATATTTAATAAATAGTTTAATAAGTTACCATGATTCTTTACAAAACATGAGCCTTATAAACAATGGATTCTCTCTTTTAGGATACATTGTCATGATAAAAAAAATACTCAGCAGTATCCTCATTAGCTAGTTAACAATTTTATATTGTTGTCACTGTGCAGAAATAAAAGCCTAGTGTAAACAGATTGCTCCCTTTAGAATAGATAACAACAATGTGCATATAATTATAAAAACAAATGAACAAATGCTGAAATGGAGATAATGGCCTATGTTATCATAAGAACCTCACTCTTTCTTTGGAATGCAGTATATGATGCATTTAATGAGGTGCTATAATTTGCTATTGACAACAATCAGCATTTTATGAGTTTGTGAGGCATCTGCAACACAAAGCACTGTTAACAAACTCAACACAAATTTGAGAATGGCTCCAAAAAGAGAAAACACTTCCATGTAGGATAGGCAACACTTCATGGTGGAATGTCTAGGTTTGGACCAACCTCTTCATCTTTGGCCAAAATTACTGTCTGTCTAATCACAGCCATCCCACTTAACTTGAATAATTAGCAGTCATAATTATCTACAAATACTTTACCGGTAATAAAAATGAAAAAGTAGGGGACTCCCAGTCTTGTAGAGTATGGGTGATATTATTGTCTGGCGTGATGAAATCACATGACACCACAATTTCTTTCTAAACCAACTTCGCTCCAATTCGGCACATAACAACCTTGGGCTGTGAATTAACTGGAGCCCTATACAAAAAAGAAACTCACTAGCACTTTATTTAATCCATTCTCTTGAAGTTAAATGGTATTTACACATTTAATTAACGAATCCCTGTTTTAAATATTGCTGCAATTGATGAGAAACTTGTCCTTCACTATTTTGAGTTCCAATGACAGTATAAAAACTTAATATCACTTCCAGCACATTAATGGTTGAACCGCAAGTACACAATTGCAAGCACGCATGAAATAGAGCACCGCACCCTCGCCGACGATCACTGAGGGAACTCCTTCGACCGCACAGTTCTTTCATTTTAATACGAAACGAACACAAAAAAAGTCCTCCGTCACAGGGTGTGGGGGTACTCTGTGAGGTACTCTCCCAACACTGCTGGCAAGGGAAGGGTGGAGACCGCCGTCCTAGGGTCCCTCCCGGCAGTCGCAACACCCTTGTTGATAGAAAGACGCGCCAAATGCTGCAGGCTAGGTGGAGCCCTGTACCTCGGCCTGCTAAGCATAACGTGCGCGCACACCCTACCCCTGGAGTCCACCCACACGTGGTTTCCGACCGCCTTGCTGGTGACCCCACCCGCGGAGTTGCCGGTCGCTAACTTGTTCGTTCTCTCCTTGCCCTCGTTTGTGTAGTGCTCCACCAGACGCACCACTCCGTCAAAGAGTGGCATCATGGCTGCCAGGCGCGGCTCAGCGTCCAGGCGGAACTTCCCCCCGGAGTAATGGAGCCGCACGCTCGTTGGGCCCCGCTCCGTCTGCACGCTCAGGGCGAATAGGAAGCGGGGATCCGAGGAATCCCTCACAAGGAAGGTCCCCGGGCTGGAGTTGGCTAGCACTGAGGCGGATCCCTGCCACGAGAGTCCCTCGTAATACCACCCAGAGGCTCTGAGGGCCCTCACAGTGGAGGCCAGGCGGTCTAGATCGGCCTCCGGCGAGGGAGCAGGGGGGATGCTGACAGTGGGCGCAGCGGCGGGTACGGGCATAGAAGGCGGGGCGGACGGCACGGCCGCTGGGGGCTGCGGAACCAGAAGGGCCGCCGGAATCACGACGGCGGAGGAACAGGGAGGGGCCGACCAAGGCCATGAAGCCGGCATTCCCTCGTGGGAGGGTGTCGGGGGGAGAGTCCACGGGACGATGGTCGCCAAGAAGGGTGAGGGCGGATTGGGGACCATTGTGGTGGTGGTCGTGGCCGAGGGCCACTGGCCGGACGCAGTGGTGAGCGTCGGCGCCGCCGGGATCGGCAGGACAAAGGAGAGAGGCACGGAGGGCGACGGCTGAGGAAGGAACTTTTCCGCGGGCGCGATATTGGAAGATGAGTCCTCGTCGTCGTCGTCCAAGCCTCTGGTGACGAAGACGCTGCACCTACCGCCCGTGGGTGCGCTGCTGTTCCTCGATACGGCAACGGTACACGTGGTGCGGTGGGTGGCGGAGGGAAGCTGTAGGGGTGACGGTGCTATTGGCGAAGTCACCATCTGCACGGAGGGTTGAGCGGACGAAGGGTGGAGGGAGCAGGATCCATGGGGGGTCGCTGCTGGTATGGAGGGGGCTGGGGACGTCGGGGGTGGTTGTCCCCCTGACGCGGGGTGCCCGAAGGCGTGGAGGCAGTTAGGGCAGGTCAGCATGGTCGAGGCCCCATCGAACGAGATGGGGCGAGAGTTACTGGTTTCTCTGCTGCTTCCGTTGCGGATATTCTGTAATGAAACAAGAGAGGACGTCAACGTTTCATCTTCACAGGAGTTGCTAATGTTGGCATAGCGCCCAAGGTAATCCGAAGAGACAACATTAGCCTAGTTGCAATGTAGTTGCAAGTCAAATGCTTGAAAATAAATTTTTAGTCATATTGATCATGTATTCATCTCTTTTCTCAGAGTTCATAATGCAATGTAAATGTGGATTGATTGGAGCAATTCCTAAAGTTACGACATTTTTGTGGAAACTGAGGGGTGAATAGAAAAAAATAACAGAAAAATCACTTCTGCGAGACATCCGTTAGGTTTTCTTGAATGAGTTATTACTAGTGCCTAATAAACAAAAGAAAAGGCACCCCTAGTAGTAAGAATGAAACATGTTGTAGTTGAAATAAAAATAATACGCAGTATACGTCACTGTCCAGCTACTACAGAAAATTCACGGAACGAGTAACCAAATTATTTTTGGAGTATGATAAGCCGATGAAATTCATCTTCAGACCACGTCAAAGTTAAACATAAACGTGATTTTCGTGCATTCAGGGTATGTCCTTGGTGAAAATCCGGGGCTGTTTTAAGGATCAAATAACATGTTCGGTTAGATCATGGGGCAGAGAGCTAGTCAACTCAAATCAACGCTTTTCTTGACCGCAGAATTGAACCGAAGCAACTTTCTACCTCATCCCTCCCCAGGCACGTAGCCAGAAATTTGCTTAGGGCTAAGTCTAGTGTAGCGTAACTTGAAACAAATCAGGTTTGCCCATTCAGTGCTGACATGTAATAAATCTCTTCCCTTAATTTTCAGTGCTGGGTATTTACTATTACAGAGCCTATTCCTATATATTCTCACTGGTAAAGTTCACTGCTTACCTTGTCGTGAAGCAGTTAATTTGACCGGCCCCAGAACAGAAGTTCAACGCATACATACGTATCAGATTGAAAAGAACATTTATTAACCACACACATGCATCAAACTAGTGATCACATTTCTAGACACTTAACACTTGAAGTATACGCAGTGGTACCCAGATTATTATGCCCAGTTGAATTCAGAACAACAAAAGTATGGGGAAAAAATTCCGGGGGGGTCTAGAGCGCCAGAAGCCTCCCCCCGCCCCGGCTGCGTGCCTGTCCCTCCCACGTAGTTGGCTTCACTGAGTTATTGGACCCGACTTATTAGACACAGTGGAGAATACTGACTGAATTTGGCTGGTGCAATTCCCGGTTTATGACTCGAGAAAGCGACAAATTGATGAAATCGCAATAAATATACCGAGATGTTCTATAAAATATTTCAAACGTTTCCACTCCAGGAAATAGCATAGTGGAGGGAGGTGCGTACCTAATCATAACAAAATTACGGACACTGCAATTAGAAATAGGGGCTCAATTAAGTCTCTGGCCCAAGTCTTCACGCCTTATTGAGAAGAAAGCAATCAAGCCGAGTAAAACATAAAGAACTCTCCGAATTATTTGATATTTTAAAGGTGAAAGGGTAAAAGGTATTCGAGTTATTCTCAAACCCAAGGCTCAACTCTCTATCAATATAAACGAGAGGAAACGGGATGGTAATGATTAGTGCTGAAAAGTACTGAAAGGGCTATTCCGTGTAGTTTTTTCTTCAACATCCTCAGGCGAGAAACAAAAAAATCTAAAGCTAGGGATAACAGTTGACGCCATTATCTACTTCATAAAATGCGTAAACGAAATCAATCACCAATGAACACCTTAGGGAGACGCCATTTTGGCCCATCCAAGGGTACCCGTCCTATCGTGTGGGCGCAGCAACAAGGGAGAGATGTTTTTTGGGGCAGACGGCCGAGGAGGCCGTGACGATGGCAACGTTAGTCCGTCTGTTCTTTTCTCTCCTCTTAGCTCGCTGCTGCGGCTCAACGAAACTTTTTCTTGCCCGTCTCCCCCATCCCTCCTCGCGCGCACCATTCTTTCCGCCCCTTCGGTTCTCCCCCTCCCGCGCGCAGAAGCACTATCCCATCCACCTCCCCTCCCCCCGTCCCTCTCTCGGGGGCCATTCCGAGAAGGCCGGAGAGACGTTTCAGTTTTCCGGGGGAGAGAGGGATTCCTTGAATCCCGTGGAAAGAGCGAGCCCCAGGCCAAACAGCGTGATTTCAGTCCTTTCCTTCGTACCGAAAAAAAGTGGAGCCGCAACAGGCGCGCTTGGTCAGCGTTGGTCTTCGGAAGCCAACCAACGCGTTCGATAAATTCCATCCTCAACACGCGCGCAGCAACGATCTGTGCTGCGAGAGAGCGCTTCCCGCTTGGCGTGGCAGGAAGAAAAGAATTTTATGCTAACTAGTCGAGTGGGCTCGAATAAATAGGCAACGGCATTTTCACCGCACCAATTCCAGTCGCGGTCCGACAGCGGAGAAGGAAGGATACGAACCAGCGGGATTCGGCCACAAAAACGCGGGGAAATGACAAAATGGGACCATAAGATTCAGGTCACCCGATGAGCACGACTGAATGCTTTCCTACTGCTGTATGTCAAAGGCCGGCAACGAAAAGAAAACTTAATAAAACAAACTCTGCCAAAGCCATTTTAGAGCTACAGACGAGGTGCCCAATGAAAACCAAACAACAAAAACTTTTCGGCATTACATGAGATGGACTAGAAAAGTTTCTGGATATTGAACTTGGCAACTCCCTCGAGGATGCGAACTATGTGGCTATTCTCACGGGTCTCTCGACGGCCTCTGCGGTAGATGTTTTGTCGTAACGAAGCAAATAATGCGTTACTCAAATGCATTTACTGCGGTGGAGATGGGTTTCGCCATGAAATTCTAAACCTTCAGCGGTCCACATCTTAAATGCGTTACGAGGACGCGTGACATGGGGTGGACGCCAAAGGAGGGTTTACGCGACTTAAGGATACAATCGATGAAAACAACAGGGGCAGACGGGGAGGTAGGGGGATAAAGGGGGGTTGGGAGTGGAGAGACTACGAAAGTTCTCGGAGCGTGCGGGGGGCATGGGACAGATTTATACGAAAGCCGGCGAGAAGTTCTTTCCTGGTATTATACTGGGAGAGAGAGCTGCCTCCGTTGACGGAGCTTTGCCCTCGCACAAGCAAGCAGGCCTTATTAGCAATATCCGAGAAGCTCACAGGAAGGAGAGAAAAAAGTACAAAAAGTCTTTACGTGGAAACGAAGAAATGTAAACGGACAAGCCAGGAATAGATGAAAAATTTTGAGGAAACATTAAATATTGTTATTTTTTTGCATTTGGCATGAGAACCTCTACAACACTTGTTCGTCAACCGCTTAGTCTTTGATTCTAATTTTAAACATTGGAATGATAAGAAATGATAGGTATTTACACAAAATAGCTTCCGCCCAACTTGATGTAACCTTGAGTACATTCCGATTGCCAGAGAGGCTTAAATAGGCTTGCCAGAAATAGGCTTAAGAAAGCTCCCTGTACTTGTTTGAGAGGAAATATAGAGGGAAAAATAAATAAGCCGTAAGTTATAGCCTTAGAACATTAATCAGATGTCCTACTTCTTTTAAGTCTGATATCAAATGACCTCGAACATAGGTTGCGGGAAATGTTTCTGAAGTGACGCGAACTGAAATGGAATCATTTATATTTAGTGCGTAAAAATGTTAACATTTAGCTTTTAAAGTGAAAGTCCTAATATATGAAAAAATTAATCATTTCATTAGGGTATCAGCACAACAATTTATCAATGAGTAAACGTCGACCGAAAAGAACAACGCTTAAAACTTTTATGTTTGACCAATGTATTGACCTTCATTTGGCACAAGAATTTTCTATAATGAATTCGAAGAACGTCAGTGAACAGTGAAAACGGGATAGCATATTGTGTCTCGTTTACTCTAGGCTTGTACTGCATTTCCCAGGTAATCCAAACGCAGCACCTTGGACCGACAATTTTGGCTTAAATGACCGTTAGAAGGTAAACTAGACTACGTGAAACTTAGAAGACCTAGAAGTGATATTTTCCCTAGTTGTCACACAACATACAAATTATGGGAAAAATCCTAAGACGGGGAGATATGTACCTGGAATTTTCCTGGAATTATTCAACCAAAAAGGCAGACACTGTTTCGCCAGGACGTCATCAGGGGGGTGAAAATGTTTTAAATTAGAACCTACCACTTGAATTACCTTTCCCTGAACGAAAAACCCGTATAATGCAGCCCTCAGTTTTCATTACGATCCAAGTCTCAAATTTCAATTGGCGTGTGCAGGAATAGTACCAACGTTGAATCGAACCCTACATTCTCCAAGTGATACCTAGACGCTAGTTAAAACTGACATTCTAATAGCCCGGAAGACGAACGAGGTCGTTCGTGAATGTCGCTGAAGAGTAAGCTACCGGAAAACGTCTAGGAACCAATTTTCAAGCGCACGTTCTGTGGAATTCATTGTAAAAGGCAGGGAGTGTGTAAATAGGAGGCCCCAGTAGGTGGCAGGCCGTACGGTTTTTTGAAGAAAATTCCCGCGCATTTAATCGAGTCTCTAGATTTCGCCAGTCGTAGCGCTGCCTATGCCAATTGTCCGGCTTCTTCGCAAAGTGCATTTGAAAGTGCCTGTGTTAGCTGCAGTTTTGGAGGACTTAATACTGCTGTTCTTGGAGATTTGTCAGTGATTCTGTGCAGCAGACTTCCTGAAGAAACAATGAGTAAGTCACGGGGTTGTTTTGAGCCTGGCTGCACCTCAGGATATGAAGCCACGCTTAAGGAAAATAAGAGGTTGGGGATAAGGAACTAAAGTTTGTTGAAGCCAAAGGTTAGTGTGACATCTTTAACAATGGGATATATCCAGTGATGCATTGCAGGCGTCGTATTGTTAAGTCTGTATCGAATATTTTAGCGCTTTAATCGTAGATCAGTTTAGATTGTACTCCAAAATAATGTGGTTGAACGCATCGTGTACCGCATGGCTGGGCTGCGCTTGTGATATCTTTAAGTGTGGGAGATATCATGTAATGCATTGTAAACGTCTTAGTATTAAGTCAGTATTGATTATTATAGTGATTTAATTCAAGATCGGTTGATATTGGGCTCAAAACTAATGTGGCTGAACGCATTGTGTACCGCATGGCTTAGCTGCGTCATGAGACGCCATGATCGAAATTAAGTCTTAGACGTATGAATGTAGTGCCTAGCTAACATGCATGCATTTTTGCCTTTGTTTTTCATCTCATATAGCCGACCAATATAAATTATATCATAGCGAAGTATTTTCATTACGTTATGTGCACGTAGTCGCGTACGTGTTCATGTTTGAGGTATAACTCCGTAACGTCACCACAGTCTAAACATGTTTAGACTGTGACTTCACTAAGACTGAAATGGATAGACGTAATTCTAATAATTCAATCGCATTAATAATAAAGTAGGTAATACTGAGAATAATTCTCCTAAAAATTTGAGGTGGACCGCTTCTCTAATGGTGTTAAAAACATAGTAATAGCACAAGCTACTATGGGAGGTTCGCGATTGCGAGGAAAATCCGGAAGTTGAAATATTTTGTTATTAAAGCAGATGTTACGTAAATTAATTGTTTACTGGACGCCAACAAAGGTTCGTTATGGGTGGTATCATGTCCGATGCATTAACAGTTACATGGAGAGTTCCCCAGGGAATGGTAATGAACCCCTTCCATTTCTTTTATGCATTAACGATATATGTGCCATAGTAGTAGCAAGCTTAGACTTATTGTAGACGACGCGGTAATTTACCGGGAAATATCAAATGTAAAAGATAGTGAATCATTCGAAATGTAGGAATTCAAGTTTGAGGCGATATCGCATAAAAATAGCATTCACATGAATGCTAGTTTCAAATAAACCTAATAGCGAGTGGAAATAAATGTTTGGAAGAGGAATAACTAAAATGATCACTAGAGCAATCCATATAACATCAGTAAAACATAACAGAGATGTTACAGTTGCTTAGAAATTATCGCGGGGAAGACATCCGTGAGATATAGGCCAATTGCCAACAATAATGAAGGATTTAAGAATAGGGGAATAAGGAAAAGGGACAGAAATCCAAAGGAAGATGGTACTTTTCACTTGCTAGGCCCGACCTAAAATATGCAGTGAATACATAGGTATTCACTGCATAATTTAGGTTCACTGCATAATAAATGACTTAGGTTTGATTACAGATCCAGATAGTGTGAGGGTATTGAAATCAATATAGAAGGATTAGGTTGTAATTATTTCAGACCATAGGTTAAAATACCGATTAAAACTCCTGCAGGAGTAAGACTTACAGGTTCTCTGAATATGTGACGAAATTATTGAAAGTCCAATCATACTTTTGGCAGGGTGGATTATGAAGATGTTTTGTAATGAGATGTATCACAGAGAGTTTCAAATTTTCGTTTTTTTGCACATATTTAGGGTCAGTAACTGATTATAGTTAAGGTACATATGGAAATCAAAATAGATGTTGTACAAATTGTTGTTGATGCAAAATAGATTAAGATGGTAGAAATTTTTTGAAATATACATTTTTGACATAAGATATGTTTTTGTGTTGTGTGTATATAAAGGTAATAATGTCTTGTGTACTGGAGTGACTGACTAATCGAGTAGGTTCTATTTCATTGCTTTACATGTACTATGAATTTAGTGTCATTTGTAGCTAACATTTAATTTGTGTGGAAAATGTTGATCCGATATTTTCCTTGGCGGTGGAATTGTGCCTCTCAGTTACATGTAAGGACTAAATTCATGGAGAAGTTTAGTACACGTTTGGTGATAGTTCAGCTGCTGCCACACACCTTTGTGGTGGAGATGAAAGTAAGATAGATGTTGTTAGTATCTAGGGATAGATGAATACTGTAGATGAATAATATACTGTTGGCAAAATGCGTTCTTTTTCATTGTCAATTGTTCAAGTCATTGTGTACACTTTCTTTGATATTTCAATAAATACATCTAACTGTTAATTTACTCATTTTGTACTGTTCTTTGCAGTTTTTTTTTGGAATATTATATCGGTTTGCAAAATGCGTTCTTTCTCATTGTTAATTGTTTAAGTCTTTGGCGTTTCCCAGTTTATATTAGCGTGTATGAGGTTTTACTAAGGTTTAAGTTACTCTTATCTCCCGATTGTCACTACCGTTTTTCATTTCCTATAGCAGTTGTGAGAGTGCGTGTCTCCGTGACCGTGCCTTGGTTAACACTTCTTTAACTTACGATCTAAAGTAGCCCGCGTAGCATATTCTCGTTGCCTTTTTATTAGAGCTATGACACAGAGGTTTTTTGTATTAGTACGATGCCGGAATGTTAGGCTTTCGAGCTGTCTTTTTTTACGTATCATTTAGTGTGTTTCACCTGTATTTTACAAGAACATAGCACCAGGGCTATTTCAAATTTTTTAATTCTATTCTGCAGTCCTTTATTACTTGTTTTCGAACGAAAATGCTCCTCTCGCAACGTATTTGCGACTGGCTTATACTCACGTTTGTCGGGCGCTTCGCGATGCCAGCGCCACTTTGGGGGAACCTATTTTACGCGACTGGGCTGGTATCAATGGCTTCGTGGGACTCGGGAATCCTATTAATATAGTATCCCTGGTAAAAGGTGTGAAGCAAGCGATTTTCAAAAGTGAAGTAGCCGCTCCTCCGACAGGTGGAAGCACACTCTGGCCCGCTGAGAGACACCTTTACGCCTTTACCGCATAAGACTGATCAGTTACGAGAATGGCGTGGTGGAAGAACTCAACGCTTTGGTGAGCGAGAACGCCCGCTTCGAATCGCTGGACAATCCCCGTTTGGATGCGACATTGAACTCAGAAGGAAATTCATCGAAAGGAAGGGAGAAGTGGACAGCGTTGAGGGAGGAGAAGTGGCACAAATGAGGGGGGCAACAATTAAGAGGAAGGAGAGAGAAAGAAGAAGGCATTCACGCACGCATCTGCTACCTCGCCTCCCTTCTACTTCCCGGCAAGGGACTGGAGAACCGGTTGAAGGACCGATGGGAAGATACTGAGAAGGCCGACTAGCCTCCCTCCCCCAGACTCTACATCTCTCATACCCCCTCAAGAGAGCGCCACCTTCCATCCCAACCGAACGCACCAAAGAGCACCAATTCGTTAAGAAAAAAAATATACGTGCACATAGTCCCTATCACCTCCCGCGCCGACGGCATCTCTTCCCCGCTCCTTTCACCCCCGCCCCGCCATTCCAACAAGCAATCCATCCGATCTCGCACGTACTACCGGGCACACACACTCTGCCTCGTCTTCCCACCCTACCGGCCGCCCTCTCCACGCCCTCCTTCCCTCCCTCCACCTCGCCAAAGGTACTCGCCACTAGCGACGGCGGAGCCACCACGCAAACTCGATTTTTTAATCAGGCCTCCCTCATCTGTAGCGCCCGCACACACACGGCACTGGGGAAGAGAGAGAGGAGTTTCCGAGAATCGGCCGTCGAGTGAGGTACGGAGGAGAGAGAGGGAACGGTAATTGCTCTCCGCGGCGGCCAGGCAGCTCTCGAGCCACCCAGCGCCGCGGCGAGTTTCACGGGAATGGGTTCCACGCCAATACATTACCCACCTCCGAGCTACGCTCGCTTTTCCCATCGCATGGCTGAAAATAAAACTTTTGCGCAATGAAAATTCCGTGGGAATATTTTTTGGGTGCGTGGGTACGACGCGGAGGACTTCCCGAGAGTACAAGGAGGATGGAAAATATAAATCCGGAGGCGAGACGGGAAGAGAGATTATTACCATCTCTCGCGTTGAAAAACTTTAACCGAGGGCATGATTGCACGAACCGACAACTGAACTCCTTCGCGTTCTCAGCGGCGAAGTAATGCACGACACAGAAAACAAGCACTCATTCGGGGGAAAGGCGCTTCTTCCTCAGCGTTTGGGGCTAACCGCTGCACGGTGGTAAAGAACGCGGGAAGGTACGGGTTGACCGTTGCAAAAACATACCTCCAGTTGCACTAAAGGAGCCGTGGCTATCGAAGGGACGAACACTTGCGGCACTTTCTCCTGATTCTTGTCCTCCGAAAAAATATCGTAATCGAAGTCCAGCGCCGTCGCTCCGATTGAGAAATTCAGATCAGTCGTCCATCCGCAACCTCCGGACAAAAAAGTCCGCCGATGCTTCTGCAGTTTTTGCAAATCCTGGCACGTCCCCGCGTGCCTTCCGACGATCGCCATTAATCCAACAGGTAATTTTGTGAACAACACAGGCTTTTACACTCGTCATCCGCTTAGCACAAGCCACAGACGTCGACTGAATAATTTCAGACATGAAGTAGACTCGACACGCCAGACTGTTACCCGCTGCCGCCGTCGCGCGACGTCAGCGCTCTACGTTTGCGCATGCGCAGAGCCGGATCGGAATTGAGTGGGGATGGATGGGAAAGTGTCTCAGAAATTGACTCATCTATCATATGTTTGCTGAATACTATCTGCCCACGATTTCTAAGTGAGGATGTTGTTATTTCGAATTCCAAGAGCTTTACCCCTTCCGCCACCTTTTCAAATCCAACGGTATTGAGGTTGTGTCACCTCTTCATTCTCCGAACCTTAACTAACGATGTACATTGAATAAATTCCTTACTAATTTTAATGAAATATTCTCGTTAAGCTGATTAGTAACTTTACACAACTTATTATATGGTAAAATGGTGATAAATTTTGAGTAATCATTTTCCCGTTCTTCCCAAATTGATAGCAACATTCCTACTCGGAACATCAAAATAATACCCTGCAAACAGTTGAATAATTTTATTCCTTCTCTACGTAAATGAATTAAATACAGTAGAAAAATAGCAAGCTCCATCTTTTGGCCGATGATGCAGTAGTGTATAAGGAAATCAGAAAGAAAGAGGACAGTCAGACTTTAGGTAAGGATTTAGATGCGATTGATGATTGGTGTGTTAGTTGGCATCTAGAATTAAATTTGAAGAAATGTGCGATAATGAACATTTGGAAAAAGAATAGCTTTCCCCGGAATAATCATTGCATCAAAGAAAAGAAAATATCTAACGTAGAATATATTAAATACTTAGGCGTCACCGTCACTGAAGACATGTCATGGGGAAACAAATCAGGGAAATAACTAGGGTAGAAAACCGTAGATTAGTATTCGTAAAAAGGGTTCTAGGCAAATGTGATGAGAGAGAGAACGAGAAAGAAGCTATTTTATACTTGTCAGGCCTCATTTAGATTATGCCGCTAGTATGTACATCTACGCGAAATCCGGCAAGCCTCCGCGAGGGTATGTGGCAGGGGGTGACGATCACCAAGCATGCACTATTGACATATAAAGTGGTATATGGGATCCGTAAGAAGAAGGTATGATAAAGGAATTAGAGCGTGTGCAAAGGAGATCCGCTATATTTGTTAAAGGCAGTTATGATAATTGTATAAGTGTTACGAGTTAAATAGAAGAACTAGGATGGGAATTACTATCAGAACGCAGGTTAAAATTTAGGTTAAATCTTTTAAGTAGCTTCGAAACCGTTTTGTTCACAGATGATGATATTAAGAACCCCCGCGTATTATGCTAGGTTTGATCAGATTAACAAGATTAGAGAGATAGATTATCGTACCGATAGATTTAAAATGTCATTTTTCACGCGTACCATAAGAGAGCACAATAGGCAGCGTAGCAAAGGGATAGATAGGTAAATTACTGTCGGAGTAGTCTTTAGTGCATGATGCATTTATTAACAACCAATAATCTCTTTCTTATAATTTAGATACTAGCCATCTAACTACATAATAGCCTATTATCTAGATTGTTACCATTAAATATTCTAGTTGCATGTCAATAGTGATCTTCACCCCCTGTCACACACCCTCGTGGTGGCTAGCAGGGTATTACGTACATCTACGTCTATATAATACCCTGCAAGCCACCATAAAGGTGTGTGGCAGAGGGAAAGCGAGTAAATGTAGATGAAGATGAAGAAGGTCAATTCCCATATAGTTTTCAACGATACGGTTTTTTTGTCCAGAATATCGAGAATCAAATGCATTTCTCCTCAGTAATACTGGAGTAGTGTCATAGGTATGACATGAGTAGGAAATTTTTGCGCGGTGGTTAGTCTCCAAAAGGTTGTAAATTTCCTGATAACAAGTGTAACGGTTGCTATACTATTCTCCATATCACCTAGTGGAGAAAAAGGTTTGTGTGATGGCTTCCTTTTTGTGGATGTGAGCTATTTTGTTGTCTGTAGAGAGTTTCATATATTCCGGTCACATATTATCATGGTTATCTTATATTCAGAAAAACAACTATTTTCTTTGGTAACAACCTTATTGTTAATCTTACATGCAAGATAATCAAGGGAACATCATATTTGAACGCTATATTTATTTTGAAATCCATGCGTCGTAATCCTCTTCCACGCCTATGCAGCTATGATGTTAGTCCGACCATATTAATCTACATCTACATAATACCCTGCAAGCCACCACAAGGGTGTGTGGCAGGGGGTGATTGCTCACCAAACATGCACTACATATCATGCATAAAAAAGGAATAGTATTAATATAGTAGTCAGAACTACACTATTTAAAAAAGATAGAAATTGCAAAGCAAACATGCAAAAACATTCTGTTAGTAGGGTTAGCTTTAAGTACTCATACCAACATGCAGCTACCAATGCTATTCATTGCTACTCTCCGATAGGACATATTTACCGTTATTCGTATCTCTTATTGTGCGAGGGAAAAAGGACATTTTGAATCGGTCAGTTCGGCAATCAATTTCTCTAACTTTATGATTATGGTCCAGTCTGCCATAGTAAGTTGGGGTTCGTAAAATATTTTTAACATCATCACTGAAAATATTGCCTTGGAATTTGTGGAAGAGATTAAGTCTAAATTTCAACCTGCGATCTGACAATGATTCCCATTTCAATTCATTTAATAGACTGGTTACGCTAATATAATTATCGTATCGTCCCTTTACAAATGTTGCCGATCTTCGCTGCACACGTTCAAGTTCATTACTTAGACCGATTTCGTAGGGATCCCATACACTGGCAGCATATTCCAAATGAGGTCTAACAAGGGAAAAGTAGCTGATTTTCTGCATGATCGGGTTCAAAGGGTTGTTTTGGACGGTGTTTCCTCACCGGCAATTAAAGTCACTTCGGGTGTCCCACAAGGTAGTGTGATAGGTCCACTCCTATTCCTTTTGTATATTAATGATATCCAAAAGGTGGTAAAAAGTAAGCTTCGTCTATTTGCCGATGACGCAGTAGTGTACAGGGAAATTCTATGCCCGAACGATAAAGAATATTTAAATATTGATTGAATATGTAGTGCATGTTTGGTGAGCAATCACCCCCTGCCACACACCCTTGTGGTGGCTTGCAGGGTATTATGTAGATAGATAGATAGATAGATACATATCATGCATTAAAAAGGAATAGTATTAATATAGTAGTCAGAACTACACTATTTAAAAAAGATAGAAATCGCAAAGCAAACATGCAAAAACATTCTGTTAGTAGGGTTAGCTTTAAGTACTCATACTAACATGCAGCTACCAATGCTATTCATTGCTACTCTCCGATAGGACATATTTACCGTTATTCGTATCTCTTATTGTGCGAGGGAAAAAGGACATTTTGAATCGGTCAGTTCCGCAATCAATTTCTCTAATTTTATGATTATGGTCCAGTCTGCCATAGTAAGTTGGGGTTCGTAAAATATTTATAACATCATCACTTAAAATATTGCCTTGGAATTTGTGGAAGAGATTAAGTCTAAATTTCAACCTGCGATCTGACAATGATTCCCATTTCAATTCATTTAATAGACTGGTTACGCTAATATAATTATCGTTTCGTCCCTTTACAAATGTTGCCGATCTTCGCTGCACACGTTCATGTTCATTACTTAGACCGATTTCGTAGGGATCCCATACACTGGCAGCATATTCCAAATGAGGTCTAACAAGGGAAAAGTAGCTGATTTCTCGTACATGATCGTCACATTTACCCAATACTCTTTTGATGAAACCCAGTTTGCGATTCGCTTGACCCATTAAAAAACAACGACGAGGATGGGATTCGAACCCACGCGTGCAGAGCACATTGGATTAGCAGTCCAACGCCTTAACCACTCGGCCACCTCGTCAGTTAAAAGAGTCAGTATTTAAGAGTGATACGGTTAAGACGAGGGATGTGGGTGTATTTTTCGCTACGTTCAAGAGGGGAAGAGAAGGTGCTCCAACCATACGGAAGGATTTTTGAAACTCGGCGATCGTCGAGGGGCTGAGGGATGTGCTTTGGGCTAGAACGATGGCTGCCAGTGCTGAACCCAGACCACCTTTCCCACCCCCCTTCCTCTTCTTTTCTCCTCATCCCCTCACTGTGTCCCTCCACTACACAGTGGAACCCCATCCCCAATTCACAAAGCTTGACAACCTACATCAGACAAAGGGAAAGAAACCGGAACCCTTATCTGGCATTAAATTCCGAGAAGCACGCACCCTGCCTGTTCAACCCTCTACCTCGTTCCTTTTTTCTCCCTTTCTCCCTTCGAGCATGTAACTCTCTCAGTCCCCTCTCTCTCCTCTGCTCTTTTTCCCCTCCTCCCCCTCGCTCTTCCTCTTCGGCACCTCCACCCTGTCCTCCCGTACCGCGTCCGGTCTTCCGGTTCGGAGTTATGCTTTTAAAAATTTAAAAAGTCGCCATAGAGCCATGCATTTCACGATTCCTTGGATCTCGACGGCTTTGAGTGTCCCTTGAACCATAAATATTCATGAAGAACTCGATTTTGCCTTGCATTTCTCTTTCTGTCGCATAGAAGTCTTTCATTTTTTCCTGGGCAATTTCTGAAATGAGTCTCTGGCGTTGTCTTTTTCTTGTATTAATTGTATTCCGTTGATCTCCGTTCCTTCCGTTTTACATCTACATCTACATAATACCCTGCAAGCCACCACAAGGGTGTGTGGCAGGGGTTTTAGGCGTGCCGGAAAACTGAAATTAAGTAAAAATGCAGATATTGAACTAAAACAGGCTGGGAACTATCCGTCCACTATACACAACTCGAATGAATTAAAGTTTTTTTAAATCCCCTTTTTATTAACTTATGTAGTTCGTGTAAATCTACAACTATATAATACCCTGGAATCCACCTTAAAGGTGAGTCTGTGGCATGGCAAAGGGTGATGGGTGGGTGGGGAGTATTCTAGAATAGTCTGTGGTACATTTTGCGTGTATTAGCTTTATTGCTATGTGGATAGCCCGTGAGAATACCCGTTATTCCAATCCTCACGTTTATCCCACACATTTTTTATTTTTATTTATTTTCCACTACCACCGAAAACAGCACATGTGGCCTTTACATCGGGGTATTAACAATGTAACAACGGAAGAGCACACACAGCTATGTCCTGAGTGGTGAAAAAACCCACAGGCGACCCACGACCCTAAGGTTTGCAGGTGAGGACTTAACCACGCCGCCACCAGGGCCGATCTTTACACTACATTTTTCTTTTATTATAATTTAAATTGATAGTAAACTTGTAAAGCGTATTTTTTAAAAATAGATACTGTATATACTATGTTATTTATTGCAATAAAACGTTTATTGTATTTTTGGTTCATAACTTGGATGTATATCTATATATCTATATCTACGACATACCCTGCAAGCCACCTAGAGGGGGTGCATCAACACCAGGGACAATGACACAACAAACAAAAATGAACAACACAAAACAAACACCACACCTTTAAAAGTAATTAGGGAAAAAAAAGAAAAAACTACCAAATCCCAATCATGTAGGACACACCCACGAATACCATGCATGACTTGAAATCCGACACCAATTTAATAGATATTCATGCATGCAAAAAAGCAATGCATGCGAATAACACATTGATTTGAACATGCAGGAAATAAAAAACACTATCGACCTACTCTGAATACTACCTCTATAATTATTACCGATTTACGCGATGCCTAACGTTCTGATCTCGAATCGTACGTGGAAAAAATGACATTTTAAACCTGTCCGTCCTGCAATCTATCTCCTTAATTTTATTAGAATTAACGAGCCTACCATAATAAGTCGGAGCCAGCAATAAATGATTAACGTCGTTAATGAAATGTCCCTCCTTAAATTTTCCCAGAAGATTAAGTCTATAATTCAGCCTACGTTTTGACAGTGATTCCCATCCCAATTCGGCTAACGTACCAGACACACTGCCTTCCCTATGGTAACACCCTTTTACATATCTCGTTGCCCTTCGTTGTAGTCGATCTAATTCGTAAATTAAGCCTGCTTCATAAGGGTCCCATATGCTCGCTGCATATTCTAAGTGTGGTCTAACAATTGAAAAATAGCAACGTTCCTTCACCCTCTCCTCACTTTTCCCTAATATTCTTTTAATAAATTCCAACTTTCTATTTGCTTGACTGCATATTTCCCTGATATGTTTCCCCCATGAAGATCCTGAGTAAGTGTTACCCCTAAGTACTTAACTGATTCCACTTTTACTAATTCGTACCTTGAATCATATACATCTACATCTACATAATACCCTGCAAGCCACCATAAAGGTGTGTTGCAGGGGGTGAACTCTCACCAAACATGCACTACATATCATGCATGAAATTTGTAATTAAAAATTAAAATAGCAAAGCATACATGCAGAAACATGCTGTTAGTTGGGTTCGCTTTATGTCCTTATACCAACATACAGCTACCAATGTTATCCATTGCTACACTCGTACTAAATACAATATAGTTTCTTTCTATAGAGTTTTTCCTTTTCCAAAAATTTACTGTCACGCACTTTTGTATGTTCAGTTCAAGTTCCGTTTATCGCACCTCGCCTGAATTGCTACGAGGTCTTTTTCTAACGATGCCTTATCTCCCGGACTCCTAATCTCTCTATACAGTACTGCATCATCTGCGAAAAGCCGAATTGTACTGTTTATTACAACACTGCCGAGGTCATTGATATATAAAAGAAATAAAAATGGGCCTATCACACTTCCTTGGAGAACACATGATGTGACACTAACTATATTGGAAACGATACCGTCTATAGTAACTCTCTGTTCGCGGCCAACTAAGAATTAATTAATCCAGCATACTACGTGTTTATCTAAACCGTAACTTTCTAGCTTTAAGAGCAATCTGTCATGAGTTACTCCATCAAAGGCTTTTTTAAAATCGAGAAATATCGAATCAACCTGAGCATTATTTTCTCCCGAAACCAATAAGTCGTGAACAAAGACTGACAATTGTGTTTCACATGACCTGTATTTTCGGAAACCGTGTTGGTTATTAAATAACAAATTTTCTCTTCCAAGTGTCCCTTAATCGAACTAACTATTATATGCTGCATTTTCTTACACGATATCGATGTTAGTGAGTAAGTTCTGTAGTTGCTAGGGTCTTCTCTATCGCCGGATTTGAATAACCGTGTAATATTAGCCATTTTACAGTCCTTGGGAACCATGTGCTCAGACAACAATCTACGAAATATTATTTCTAAATAAGGTGATATTTCTGATGCTAGTGTTTTATAAACGCGAACCGGAATTTGGTCAGGGCCGGGGGATTTATTGGTGTTTATGTTTAAATGATTGATGTATATGTTTATATGTTATATTTACGATGGGTTTCGTGGAAGTGGGGATTTTGCAGTCACAGCTACGCCTGAATAAAGACACTTGATTATTATTATTCCTCATTTTGCAGAGTGTCAGCGAGGGATCGCTGCTGTGAATGAAGAGGGAATGGGGCCTTGGATGGAAGGTGGATGGATTGACCAGTTGCGTGAGGTAGTGCATTCATATTTATTTCCTCCTTACCTAAAGTCTCCCTTAACCATGAACGTCCCCGTCAATACTACATCTAAATAATCGTTCCGTCTTTCTATTTCATTTAATATAATAATAACAGTCTCTCGGTATCTCGGACATGAAAATATAGACGATCATTAAATATTAAGACCTTAGAGCATTACACATCTACATCTACACGATACCCTGCAAGCCACCGCGAGGGTGTGTGGCAGGGGGTGAAGATCACCAAGCATGCACTACTAACATGCAAACCAGCAACTAAAGTGTCTCATGCAACTAGATTGTTAGTATCTATAGTATTTGAGGGGTTACATGCATCTATCTACATCTACATAATACCCTGCAAGCCACCACAAGGGTGTGTGGTAGGGGTGATTACTCACCAAACATGCACTACATATCATGCATAAAAAAGGAATAGTATTAATATAGTAGTCAGAACTACACTGTTTAAAAAAGATAGAAATTGCAAAGCAAACATGCAAAAACATTCTGTTAGTAGGGTTAGCTTTAAGTACTCATACCAACATGCAGCTACCAATACTATTCATTTCTACTCTCCGATAGGACATATTTACCGTTATTCGTATCTCTAATAGTACGAGGGAAAAGGACATTTTGAATCTATCAGTTCCGCAATCAATTTCTCTAATTTTATGATTATGGTCCAGTCTGCCATAGTAAGTTGGGGTTCGTAAAATATTTTTAACATCATCACTGAAAATATTGCCTTGGAATTTGTTCAAGATGATAAGTCTAAATTCCAACCTGCGATCTGACAATGATTCCCAATTTAATTCATGCATCATGCACTACAGAATACTCTAAAATATTTCCCCTACCTATCCCTTTCCTATGCTGCCTATTCTGTTCTCTTATAGTACGGGGGAAAAATGCCATTTTGAATCTATCGGTACGACAATCTATCTCTCTAATGTTATTTGGCTGGTCGAATCTAGCATAATACGCTGGTGTTTTTAATATCTACATCTACATCTACATAATACCCTGCAAGCAACCACAAGGGTGTGTGGCAGGGGGTGATTGCTCACCAAACATGCACAACATATCATGCATAAAAAAGGAATAGTATTAATATAGTATTCAGAACTACACTATTTAAAAAAGATAGAAATTGCAAAGCAAACATGCAAAAACATTCTGTTAGTAGGGTTAGCTTTCAGTACTCATACCAACATGCAGCTACCAATGCTATTCATTGCTACTCTCCGATAGGACATATTTACCGTTATTCGTATCTCTTATTGTGCGAGGGAAAAAGGACATTTTGAATCGGTCAGTTCGGCAATCAATTTCTCTAACTTTATGATTATGTGCCTAACATCTTCAGTAAAGCTATCTGATTGAAATTTCTCTAATAGATTTAATCTGTACTTTTACCTACGCTCTGATAATGATTCCCACCCTAATTCTTGTATTAATTCTGAAACGCTACTCAACCTATCGTAACATCTATTAACAAACCTAGCCGCTCTACGCTGCAAACCGTCTAGTTCTTGATCAAACCTAATTCATTAGGATCCCATACACTGGCTGCATACTCAAGGTGGGGCCTAACTGGTGAAAAGTAACATCGCTCTTTTGTCTTCTCATCACATTTCCCTAGTACTCTTTTTATAAATCCTAGCTTTCTCTTCGCTCGGCCGTATATTTTCCGGATGTGTCTACCCCACGATAAATCTTTAGTGATTGTTACACCTAAATATCTTATGGTTTCTACGTTTTTGATCTTCGTGTTACTAATTTTATAGGTACGCTCTATCGAATTATTCCTCCTCCAAAAATTGATAGCTACACACTTTTTAAGGTTAAGCTCTAACCGCCATTTGTCGCACCACTCTTGAATTGCATCTAAATCCTTACTAAGCGATTCCCTAATATATTTATCGTACCATCACTTTACAAATCTTTCCGATCTTCGCTGCACACATCTACAAGGTAGTGTGATAGGTCCACTCCTATTCCTTTTGTACATACATAAATGATATCCATAAGGTGGTAAAAAGTAAGCTTCGTCTATTTGCCGATGACGCAGTAGTATACAGGGAAATTCTATGCCCAAACGATAAGGAATATTTAAATATTGACCTACAAGCAATTGAAACTTGGTGTGATACATGACAGTTAGAACTAAACTTTATAAAATGTCTTGTTATGAATTTTTGGAAAAATAATAGCTCTCCTCTAGCACTTAAAAAATAAGTAATAATGAATTAACAAACGTGTAATCCATTAAATGTCTTGGAATGAGACTGACAAATGATCTTTCCTGGGGTAAGTACATTCGTGAAATAATGGGTCAAGCGAATCGTAAACTGGGATTCGTCAAAAGAGTACTGGGTAAATGTGACGATCATGTACCAGAAATCAGTTACTTTTCCCTTGTAAGACCTCATTTGGAATATGCTGCCAGTGTATGGGATCCCTACGAAATCGGTCTAAATAACGAACTTGACCGTGTACAGCGAAGATCGGCATGATTTGTCAAGGGCCGGTATGATAACCTTATTAGGTAACCAGTCTATTAAATGAATTAAATTGGGAATCTCAGCAATTAGCATAATACGCAGGGGTTCTTAATAAATATCTAACTTCATCCGTGAACGAACATGCACTGCATATCATGCATTTAAAAGGGTAAGTATTGATTTACATCTATATCTACGCAATACCCTGCGAACCACCACAAGGGTGTGCGGTAGGGGGAATATATTAGTCAATTAATATATTAGTCTAAACTGCACTACTTAAAAATATAGAAATAGCAAACTGAGCATGCAAAAACGTTGTTAGATCGGTTACCTTCAAGTCCTTATACCAACATGCAACAACCTATGCTATGGATTGATTCACTCGTATTGGGCATATTTACCGCTATTCATATCCATAATTGTACGAGGAAAAAAGGACTTGAATATTTAATGGAAACATGCTAGATAATAGGGTCACATGCAGTTAGTTGTTAATATCTTCGAAATAAGAAAGGGATTATTGGTTATTATTACATGCATCATGCACTACAGACTACTCATCTATTAATAGTAGTAAGAGAACATTTAGGGTCCTAAATTCGCAGATTTATAAGGACATGTTTAATTTCATTTATTTATTTATTTTTATTTTATCCCTGTTACAACGTAGCTCGCCGGTAATCGATTGTTTTATATAGTCTTCTTCGCTGGGGGAAATCATTCTTTCGTTAGATCTCGGAATCTCTTAGGAGAGAAAACGAGCTGTGTCCATGGCGTTTCCCCCAGCAATGCCCATTCTTGACAACACGAGACCCTGTTGAATGAAGGCATTGCGGCACATCTTCTTGAGCAAACATTTGCTTGGATCGAGCGGGACGACGTGCATGGCTGCCGTCGGCTCATCCCATTCTCATCTTTCTCGGTCGAGGAGTTCTCTGAGCGGCTCTCATTCACAGAAACGTTGGGCACCGCTAGGCCCTCGGGAAAAGGGACATTTCGCCCGCTGATGGAAGGAAGCCATGCACATGCATCGTCTTCCCTCCCCTTATTCACAGATCTCACCTCGACCCCTCATTCCCCACCCGCGTCCTTCCTAAGAAGAGCCGTACTCAAAAGGGGCATTATCCCTCAAGTCTGTCCCCCTTCCCTCTTCAGCCTCGTCCCGATCCGAGCTACCACTCGAGCAGTCAAGTTACCAGTCTGTCGCTCGTGACGAGGTGGGTGGAGTAGTGGAAAAGTGAGGCGTGGGACGGAGCCCTTGCTGTGGGCACCCATCGGTCTTTTTGGGGGGTGGACAGTGGACACTGGGAGCTTGCTTCCCGGTGTGAAAGGATGATGGTTGGTGTGGTTCTGGTTCGAGGAAAGGGCCTGTGGTGGGGTGTGGGATGGGACTTAGGGAGGAGGGGAATTGGGGTCCGTGCGAGGAGGGACATTCTGAAGACCCCTCTCGGTCCTTGATGGTCATTATCCATAGTTTTTCCTTTGCGAAATCCAGTACCTGGAAACGTATCAGCGAAGGTCTTCTGGAAATGGAATATGCTATATTTCCTCTCCACATGCATCGAAACTTTTATCATTTTTTTCCGGGAAAATGGAGAGACGGTTGCCTGTGGAGGGAATTTAGAGAGAATTATCTCCTCCTTTCAAACAATGACAGTGTCCCTAGCTTTCCAGGGAAGGGAGTCCTTGGTGATTTACGATTTCAGGAAACGTCTTAGCGGGAGGCAGTCACCCTGGTCTAGGGGTTGAATTCTCCTTCTAGGACGCACCCCACACCATTCTTCATTTGCAGGGGGCAGTGGAGTACTGGAGTGCAGTTGGGGAAAATGAGTACCAAAACATCTGGGGATGTGAAAAAATGGCACGCGCACGTGTCGAGGGTAAACGGTGGGTGGACAAATCCTTTGTAAATATTTGCCCATCCGGATGATCTTGAGACGCATCGCACGCTGACGATTCGTGGAATATATATTACACACGAGATGGAATTTCATCATGACCTCAGGATTTGTTCGGGCTAATGTTTTTTACATCTACATCTACATAATATCCTGCAAGCCTTAAGGTCTTGAACGTGTGCAGCGAAGATCGGCAAGATTGGTAAAGGGACGATACGATAATTTTATTAGCGTAAAGAGTCTATTAAATGAATTAAAATGGGAATCATTGTCAGATCGCAGGTTGAAATTTAGACTTAAAGAATCTCTTAAAGAAATTCCAAGACAATATTTGCAGTGATGATGTTAAAAATATTTTGCGGACCCCAACTTACTATGGTAGACTGGACCATAATCACAAAATTAGAGAAATTGATTGCCGAACTGACAGATTCAAAACGTCCTTTTTCCCTCGTACAATTAGAGATACGAATAACGGTAAATATGTCCAATCGGAGAGTAGCAATGGATAGCATTGGTAGCTGCATGTTGGTATGAGTACTTAAGGATAACCCTACTAACAGAATGTTTTTGCATGTTTGCTTTGCAATTTCTATCTTTTTTAAATATTGGAGTGGTGCGACAAATGGCGGTTAGAGCTTAACCTTAAAAAGTGTGTAGCTATCAATTTTTGGAGGAGGAATAATTCGATAGAGCGTACCTATAAAATTAGTAACACGAAGATCAAAAACGTAGAAACCATAAGATATTTAGGTGTAACAATCACTAAAGATTTATCGTGGGGTAGACACATCCGGAAAATATACGGCCGAGCGAAGAGAAAGCTAGGATTTATAAAAAGAGTACTAGGGAAATGTGATGAGAAGACAAAAGAGCGATGTTACTTTTCACCAGTTAGGCCCCACCTTGAGTATGCAGCCAGTGTATGGGATCCTAATGAATTAGGTTTGATCAAGAACTAGACGGTTTGCAGCGTAGAGCGGCTAGGTTTGTTAATAGATGTTACGATAGGTTGAGTAGCGTTTCAGAATTAATACAAGAATTAGGGTGGGAATCATTATCAGAGCGTAGGTAAAAGTACAGATTAAATCTATTAGAGAAATTTCAATCAGATAGCTTTACTGAAGATGTTAGGCACATAATCATAAAGTTAGAGAAATTGATTGCCGAACTGACCGATTCAAAATGTCCTTTTTCCCTCGCACAATAAGAGATACGAATAACGGTAAATATGTCCTATCGGAGAGTAGCAATGAATAGCATTGGTAGCTGCATGTTGGTATGAGTACTGAAAGCTAACCCTACTAACAGAATGTTTTTGCATGTTTGCTTTGCAATTTCTATCTTTTTTAAATAGTGTAGTTCTGAATACTATATTCATCTACATCTACATCTACACGATACCCTGCAAGCCACCGCGAGGGTGTGTGGCAGGGGGTGAAGATCACCAAGCATGCACTACTAACATGCAAGCAAGCAACTAAAGGGTCTCATGCAACTAGATTGTTAGTATCTATAGTATTTGAGGGGTTAATACATGCATCATGCACTACAGAATACTCTAAAATATTTCCTCTACCTATCCCTTTCCTATGCTGCCTATTCTGTTCTCTTATAGTACGGGGGAAAAATGCCATTTTGAATCTATCTGTACGACAATCTATCTCTCTAATCTTATTTATCTGGTCGAATCTAGCATAATACGCTGGTGTTTTTAATATGTGCCTAACATCTTCAGTAAAGCTATCCGATTGAAATTTCTCCAATAGATTTAATCTGGACTTTAACCTACGCTCTGATAATGATTCCCACCCTAATTCTTGTATTAATTCTGATACACTACTCAACCTATCGTAACACCTTTTGACGAACCTAGCTGCTCTACGCTGCACACTGTCTAGTTCTCTCATCAAACCTAATTCATTAGGATCCCATACACTGGCTGCATACTCAAGGTGGGGCCTAACTAGTGAAAAGTAGCATCGCTCTTTTGTCTTCTCATCACATTTCCCAAGTACTCTTTTTATAAATCCTAGCTTTCTCTTCGCTCGGCCGCATATCTCCCTTATGTGTCTTCCCCACGATAAATCTTTAGTGATTGTTACACCTAAATATCTTACGGTTTCAACGTTTTCGATCTTTGTGTTATTAATTCTATAGGATCGCTCTATCGAATTATTCCTCCTCCAAAAATTGATAGCTACACACTTTTTAAGGTTGAGTTCTAACTGCCATTTGTCGCACCACTCTTGAATTGCATCTAAATCCTTGCTAAGTGATTTCGTGTCCTCTTCGTTCGATATACCCCTGTACACCACCGCATCGTCTGCAAAAAGTCTAAGGTTACTACGAACTACGGTACCCAAATCGTTTATGTATAAAAGAAATAGAAGCGGACCTACTACGCTACCCTGGGGAACTCCCGATGTGACTTCGATTGTGTCCGACATGATACCATCTATGACAACCCTCTGCTCTCGCCCACTTAAGAATTCTTTTACCCAACATACAACGTCTTTATTTATACCAAAACTCTCTAACTTCAAGATTAATTTGTCATGAGGAACTTTATCGAAGGCCTTTTTAAAATCTAAAAATATCGCATCAACTTCCGTACTGCTTTCGCCGTGGACTAAAATATCGTGTACGAATAAAGCTAATTGTGTCTCGCTATTAATACTATTCCTTTTTTATGCATGATATGTTGTGCATGTTTGGTGAGCAATCACCCCCTGCCACACACCCTTGTGGTTGCTTGCAGGGTATTATGTAGATGTAGATGTAGATATTAAAAACACCAGCGTATTATGCTAGATTCGACCAGCCAAATAACATTAGAGAGATAGATTGTCGTACCGATAGATTCAAAATGGCATTTTTCCCCCGTACTATAAGAGAACAGAATAGGCAGCATAGGAAAGGGATAGGTAGGGGAAATATTTTAGAGTATTCTGTAGTGCATGATGCATGAATTAAATTGGGAATCATTGTCAGATCGCAGGTTGGAATTTAGACTTATCATCTTGAACAAATTCCAAGGCAATATTTTCAGTGATGATGTTAAAAATATTTTACGAACCCCAACTTACTATGGCAGACTGGACCATAATCATAAAATTAGAGAAATTGATTGCGGAACTGATAGATTCAAAATGTCCTTTTCCCTCGTACTATTAGAGATACGAATAACGGTAAATATGTCCTATCGGAGAGTAGAAATGAATAGTATTGGTAGCTGCATGTTGGTATGAGTACTTAAAGCTAACCCTACTAACAGAATGTTTTTGCATGTTTGCTTTGCAATTTCTATCTTTTTTAAACAGTGTAGTTCTGACTACTATATTAATACTATTCCTTTTTTATGCATGATATGTAGTGCATGTTTGGTGAGCAATCACCCCCTGCCACACACCCTTGTGGTGGCTTGCAGGGTATTATGTAGATGTAGATGTAGAAGGGTGTGTGGCAGGGGGTGATTGCTCACCAAGCATGCACTACATATCATGCATAAAAAAGGAATAGTAATAATATAGTAGTCAGAACTACACTATTTAAAGAAGATAGAAATTGCAAAGAAAACATGCAAAAACATTCTGTTAGTAGGGTTAGCTTTAAGTACTCATACCAACATGCAGCTACAATTATGAATAGCGGTAAATGTGGCCAATACGAGTGCATCAATGTATAACGTAGGTAGCTTTTTTGCTAATGGCTTGCAAGCCAAAATAAAGGTGTGTGGACTCTTATCACCGGCCCTTAAATACTATAGATACTAACAATCTAGTTGTATGAGACAGTATAGTTGCTTGTTTGCATGTTAGTAGTGCATACTTGGTGATCTTCACCTCCTGCCACACACCCTCGCGTTGGCTTGCAGGGTATCGTGTAGATGTAGATGAAGATATGTAGTGCATGTTTGGTGAGAATTCACCCCCTGCCACATACCTTTATGGTTGCTTGCAGCGTATCATGTAGATGTAGATACCTTGCAAGCCAAAATAAAGGTGTGTGGCAGGGGATAGTGTATTTGGGCATAGAGTTTTCTTGTAAACTACTGCGTCATCGGGAAATGGACAATAGAAGCTTAGTTTTTACCACCTTATAGATATCATTTATGTGCATAAGGAACAGGAACAGGACCTATCATACCAACCGAACATTTGCACACCTGAAGTGACTTCATCGCGGGGGAAGTAGCACCGTTCAAAACAACCTTTTGCGCGCGACCCTGTAGAACATCAAATATCCATAATATAATATTACTGTCTAACCCTTAAAATTTTAATTTCACAATTAGTTTGCTATGAGACACCTTGTCAAAAGCTTTCTTGAAGTCGAGAAATATAGCATCCACTGGAATATTATTTTCGCCAGAAACTAAAATATCGTGGGAAAAGAGACCAAGTTGAGTTTCACATTATCTGCTCTTTTGGAAGCCATGCTGAACATTGGACAATAAATTCTGGCTATCTAGGTGTCCCATGACTGAACTGACAATTATATGTTCTAGGACCTTGCATGAAATGGATGCAAGGGACATAGGTCGGTAGTTAGATGCCTGCTCCTTATCACCACTTTTAAAAATGGGTATTACATCGGCTCTTTTCCAATCCTTCGGAACCACGTGTTCGGTCCGGGATTTATTACATATTATTTACAGATAGGTAGATATTTCGGGAGCTAACTCTCTATATGCGCGGGAGGGAATTTGATTAGAGCCAGGGAATTTGTTGGGGTTTATTTCTTTAAGAAACTTTTAAATGCTATTACTGGAAATTTCAATTGGTGGCATCAGCCGCTGAAATAGGTCGGGTAAGACGACAGTTGAATCCCCTGAAAGTGGGTTGAAAATAGTTTTAAAGGAGGAGTTAAGTAACTAATTGTTATTAAACCTACCAAAATAATATACATCTACATCTACATAATACCCTGCAAGCCACCACAAGGGTGTGTGGCAGGGGGTGATTGCTCACCAAACATGCACTACATATCATGCATAAAAAAGGAATAGTATTAATATAGTAGTCAGAACTACACTATTTAAAAAAGATAGAAATTGCAAAGAAAACATGCGAAAACATTCTGTTAGTAGGGTTAGCTTTAAGTACTCATACCAACATGCAGCTACCAATGCTATTCATTGCTACTCCCCGATAGGACATATTTACCGTTATTCGTATCTCTTATTGTGCGAGAGAAAAAGGACATTTTGAATCGGTCAGTTCGGCAATCAATTTCTCTAACTTTATGATTATGGTCTAGTCTGCCATAGTAAGTTGGGGTTCGTAAAATATTTTTAACATCATCACTGAAAATATTGCCTTGGAATTTGTGGAAGAGATTAAGTCTAAATTTCAACCTGCGATCTGACAATGATTCCCATTTCAATTCATTTAATAGACTGGTTACGCTAATATAATTATCGTATCGTCCCTTTACAAATGTTGCCGATCTTCGCTGCACACGTTCAAGTTCATTACTTAGACCGATTTCGTCAGGATCCCATACACTGGCAGCATATTCCAAATGAGGTCTAACAAGGGAAAAGTAGCTGATTTCTCGTACATGATCGTCACATTTACCCAATACTCTTTTAATGAAACCCAGTTTGCGATTCGCTTGACCCATTATTTCACGAATGTGTTTACCCCAGGAAAGATCATTTGTCAGTCTTATTCCAAGATATTTAATGGATTCCACGTTTGTTAATTCATTATTACTTAATTTGTAAATGCTAGGGGGAGAGCTATTCTTTTTCCAAAAATTCATTACAAGACATTTCTTAAAGTTTAATTCTAACTGCCATGTATCACACCAAGTTTCAATTGCTTGTAGGTCAATATTTAAATATTCTTTATCGTTCGGGCATAGAATTTCCCTGTACACAACTGCGTCATCGGCAAATAGACGAAGCTTACTTTTTCCACCTTTTGGATATCATTAATATACAAAAGGAATAGGAGTGGACCTATCACACTACCTTGTGGGACACCCGAAGTGACTTTAATTGCCGGTGAGGAAACACCGTCCAAAACAACCCTTTGAACTCGATCATGCAGAAAATCATTAATCCATGATATAATGTTACTGTCTAACCCATAAGATTTTAACTTCAAAATTAGTTTGTTGTGAGAAACCTTGTCAAAAGCCTTCTTGAAGTCGAGAAATACAGCATCCACTGGAATATTATTTTCGCCAGAAACTAAAATATCGTGGGAAAAGAGATATACATTTACATGATTTCTCTTTTATCTATTCTCTTTTGGTGGATCTCTTTTATCTATTAGCGTAACCAGTCTATTAAATGAATTGAAATGGGATTCATTGTCAGATCGCAGGTTGAAATTTAGACTTAATCTCTTCCACAAATTCCAAGGCAATATTTTCAGTGATGATGTTAAAAATATTTTACGAACCCCAACTTACTATGGCAGACTGGACCATAATCATAAAATTAGAGAAATTGATTGCCGAACTGACAGATTCAAAATGTCCTTTTTCCCTCGCACAATTAGAGATACGAATAACGGTAAATATGTCCTATCGGAGAGTAGCAATGAATAGGATTGGTAGCTGCATGTTGGTATGAGTACTTAAAGCTAACCCTACTAACAGAATGTTTTTGCATGTTTGCTTTGCAATTTCTATCTTTTTTAAATAGTGTAGTTCTGACTACTATATTAATACTATTCCTTTTTTATGCATGATATGTAGTGCATGTTTGGTGAGCAATCACCCCCTGCCACACACCCTTGTGGTGGCTTGCAGGGTATTATGTAGATGTAGATGTAGATGATTTGCGATTCATGTTATACCCGCAAGCAACCGCGAGGGTGGGTACCAGGGGGTTGAGATCACCAAGTAGGCACTATTGACATGCAAACTACATCTACATTTACATAATACCCTCGTAGAAACCATAAATGTGTGTGGCAGAGGGTGAATTCTCACCAAACAGGCACTACAAATCATGCATAAAATAGGATTAGTATTTATATATTAGTCTGAACTGCAACATTTAAAAAGATAAAGATAGCAAACTACGCATGCAAAAACGTGATGTTAGTTGGGTTACCTTAAGTCCTTACACCATCATGCAACTAGCTATCCTATGGATTGATTCACTCGTATTGGACATGTTTACCGCCATTCATATCCCTAATGGGGTCGTTTACCGTATTTTTTTATTGCCGAATATTATAGAGTTTGTAAAATAAAAGGAACTGTATTTTTCCGTTTTCTGATCCTACAATTCTTTCCCGAGTTATAAGCGGCGAAAAACTGATGTTTTTAACCCTTTCGGAAAAGTGGGTGTGGTGCAACCTCTGACGAATTACTACTTCGTCCAATCAGAACTAAGCCCGCGAAGCTACTTCGCCTTATCGCAAAGGGGGGGGACACAGCTGACTCGGCCAATGGGAGCGATTTCGACAGCATCTGTGCGAGCAGACCTTCCGAGAACCCCCCTCCACTCCCTTCCCCCTCCCCTGAAAGCAGTCAAGGACGGGAGGAAAATGACATCAATGTTATCACAGCAGCATTTTCGGTGGGCGTCACCTTTTGCTTATTTTAATTTTTGATTTATGAGTGAATGGTTGTGGTTAGATGAGTAATTTTTTCACTAAAATTCGTTTTTCGTTTCCATCTAACGATTTAGTGTACAAAATTGCGATTTCGGTTCCGAGTAAACGCCCCCATTGTGTGAGGAAAAATTGACATTTTGAATCTGTCAGTTCGGTAATCAATTTCCCTAATTTTGTAATCATGGTCCAGTCTACCATACTAAGTTGGGGGTCGCAAAATATTTTTAACGTCATCACTGAAAATATTATCTTGGAATTTATTTCGGGGATTAAGTCCAAATTTCAACCTGCGATCTGACAATGATTCCCATTTTAAATATTTAACAGACGGGTTACTCTAATATAGCATGTAATAACCCCTCAAATACTATAGATACTAACACACTAGTTGCATGAGACACTTTAGTTGCTTGTTTGCATGTTAGTAGTGCATGCTTGGTGATCTTCACCCCTTGCCACACACCCTCGTGGTTGCTTGCAGGGTATCGTGTAGATGTGGATATTTTTTAACTGCTTCTCTATTCCGTGACATGAAATTTTTGTTTTCGGGCATTTGTTCATTTAAAGTGTTTGGCGGTGGTTCCACTGCGTTGTTTTTATAGTTTTGGACCAACTAATTTTTTTCCTCTACATCTAGATGGCTTGCAGGGTATTATGTAGATGTGGATGTACCGATATACCCCGTCCTGCATTCTACATCCTAGTGTTGCATACCCCTTGTATGTAATGCTACTCAATCCTCTCTCCCACTTGTTTCCGGCGGCACCTTACAACCCCTATCCCCACTCCCCCTTCGAGTCGTATCAACTTCCCACCCCATTCGTTTGGACAGAAAATCTTTGCAGAGCTTTGCAGTCACCCGTACAGCCGCCTCCAGCGGAGCGTGGGAAACGATGTTCAGTATTTCAGCTTGTTGGACTTGAATGATGGACGGAATACGTACTCATGTCTCATACTCCTACATTTCCCCAATGGTGGCCACAGTCAGCCGGACGCCACGTGGAGGTTTCGTCACACGATTGAGTTCTGAGAAAAAGATTCCGTGGACAAACAATGGGTGCGTGCGGAACCACAACGCCACCGGTTGAAATGAGGCGGTAGGTCTTGGGACGGAGGTAGGGTTGTAGAAAGTGGAGTAGAGAGGAGATGGTGGTGTGGGATTTTTCTCCTCAAGGATGGAACGATGGGGAGGGCTTTTGGGTTTCATTCTAATATCACATGTGAGCTATTCAGAAACTGCTGCAAATGGCGTAAGGCCTTAATACATCTACATCTACATAATACCCTGCAAGCCACCACAGGGGTGTGTGGCAGGGGGTGATTTCTCACCAAACATGCACTACATATCTACATCTATCTACATCTACATAATACCCTGCAAGCCACCACAAGGGTGTGTGGCAGGGGGTGATTGCTCACCAAACATGCACTACATATCATGCATAAAAAAGGAATAGTATTAATATAGTAGTCAGAACTACACTATTTAAAAAAAATAGAAATTGCAAAGCAAACATGCAAAAACATTCTGTTAGTAGGGTTAGCTTCAAGTACTCATACCAACATGCAGCTACCAATGCTATTCATTGCTACTCTCCGATAGGACATATTTACCGTTATTCATATCTCTTATTGTGCCAGGGAAAAAGGACATTTTGAATCGGTCAGTTCGGCAATCAATTTCTCTAACTTTATGATTATGGTCCAGTCTGCCATAGTAAGTTGGGGTTCGTAAAATATTTTTAACATCATCACTGAAAATATTGCCTTGGAATTTGTGGAAGAGATTAAGTCTAAACTTCAACCTGCGATCTGACAATGATTCCCATTTCAATTCATTTAATAGACTGGTTACGCTAATATAATTATCGTATCGTCCCTTTACAAATGTTGCCGATCTTCGCTGCACAGGTTCAAGTTCATTACTTAGACCGATTTCGTAGGGATCCCATGCACTGGCAGCATATTCCAAATGAGGTCTAACAAGGGAAAAGTAGCTGATTTCTCGTACATGATCGTCACATTTACCCAATACTCTTTTAATGAAACCCAGTTTGCGATTCGCTTGACCCATTATTTCACGAATGTGTTTACCCCAGGAAAGATCAATTATCTGTCTTATTCCAAGATATTTAATGGATTCCACGTTTGTTAATTCATTATTACTTATTTTGTAAGTGGTAGGAGGAGAGCTTTTCTTTTTCCAAAAATTCATTACAAGACATTTCTTAAAGTTTAATTCTAACTGCCATGTATCACACCAGGTTTCAATTGCTTGTAGGTCAATATTTAAGTATTCTTTATCGTTCGGGCATAGAATTTCCCTGTACACTACTGCGTCATCGGCAAATAGACGAAGCTTACTTTTTACCACCTTTTGGATATCATTAATATACAAAAGGAATAGGAGTGGACCTATCACACTACCTTGTGGGACACCCGAAGTGACTTTAATTGCCGGTGAGGAAACACCGTCCAAAACAACCCTTTGAACCCGATCATGCAGAAAATCATTAATCCATGATATAATGTTACTGTCTAACCCATAAGATTTTAACTTCAAAATTAGTTTGCTAAACCCAATAAACTAAACTTTGCTAAACTTCAAAATTAGTTTGCTAGTTTGATATCATGCATAAAAAAGGAATAGTATTAATATACTAGTCAGAACTACACTATTTAAAAAAGATAAAATTCCAAAGCATACATGCAAAAACATTCTGTTAGTAGGGTTAGCTTTAAGTACTCATACCAACATGCAGCTACCAATGCTATTCATTGCTACTCTCCGATAGGACATATTTACCGTTATTCGTATCTCTAATTGTACGAGGGAAAAAGGACATTTTGAATCGGTCAGTTCGGCAATCAATTTCTCTAATTTTATGATTATGGTCCCGTCTGCCATAGTAAGTTGGGGTTCGTAAAATATTTTTAACGTCATCACTGAAAATATTGCCTTGGAATTTGTTTAAGAGATTAAGTCTAAATTTCAACCTTCGATCTGACAATGATTCCCATTTCAATTCATTAAATAGACTGGTTACGCTAATATAATTACCGTATCGTCCCTTTACAAATCTTGCCGATGTTCGCTGCACACGTTCAAGTTCATTACTTAGACCGATTTCGTATTGGTAATAATTGGCATCTCATCTACATCTACGCGATACCCTGAAAACCACCGCGAGGGTGTGTGGCAGGGGGTGAAGATTTCTATAACATGCACCTTTGACATGCAACTACGGCACTACATGGAAACATGCTACGATAGGTTGAGTAGTGAATCAGAGTTAATACAAGAATTAGGGTGGGAAACATTATCAGAGTGTAGGTTAAAGTACAGATTATATCTATACCTACGACATACCCTGCAAGCCACCTCGAGGGTGTGTGGTAGGTGCACCCACACCAGTAACAATGACACAACAAACAAAAATGAACAAAATAAAACGAACGTCACACCTTTTAAAAGTAATTAGAGATAAAGAAAAAAACAAATTCTAATCATGCAGGACAAACAAAATGAAATAATCAATTAGAGAAATTTCAATCCGATATCTTTACTGATGATGTTAGGTATAATATATTAAAAACACCAGCGTATTATGCTAGATTCGACCAGATAAATAAGATTAGAGATATAGATTGTCGTACTGATAGATTCAAAATGTCGTTTTTCCCCCGTACGATAAGAGAACAGAATAGGCAGCATAGCAAAGGGATAGGCAGGGGAAATATTTTAGAGTAGACTATAGTGCATGATGCATGTATTAACAACCAATTCTTTAATTACTATGTAGATACTATCATGTTAGCATGAAGATACTAGCATGTAGATACTAACAGTTGCTTGTTTGCATGTTAGTAGTGCATGCTTGGTGATCTTCACCCCCTGCCACACACCCTCGCGGTGTCTTGCTGGGTATCGTTTAGATTTGGATGTAGATGTAACATGTTTGCATGTTATAGTGCATGCTTGGAGATCTTCACCCTTTGTAGCACACCCTCGCGGTGGCTGCTGGGTATCGCGTATGTGTAGATGTAATGCTTGTCTGCGGTCTTGAGAAATGTGATGAAGTTTCAGGAAACCATTTTGTTTGAAGACTGCTAATATGGGGGAAGAATTAACGGGGAGAATTAGTTTGGGGTTTCTTTTTTCATTGTAGGGGAACTTGATGCTATCGGGACCGTCCTTCCTGGTAGCACACTTCATTATTTTTTTTATCACCATCGTAAGGGAAAGGGAAAGCAACACATTTCGGGAGGCGAAAGGGAGAAATGAATTCCGAAAATCCTTCGGTCTATGAATTTGCTGGAAGACCTAAGCAAGGTGGTGATCCATTCTAATTGACCACCTGCTAAATTTTAAGAAATTCTCGGAGAGCTATACATTCCCTACTGCCCTAAACTCTTCTGCGTAAATTGAAAAGATGCTACCCAAGTTTTTTGATATAACAGCATTGTATTGTGATAAGTATGCCAAATATAGTCATCTACATCTACATAATACCCTGCAACCCACACAAAGGTGTGTGGCAGGAAGTGATTTCGAACATGAAACTAAACAAGCACTAAATATCATGCATTTAAAAGGATTAGTATTAATATATTAGTTTAAACTGCACTATTTGAAAAAGATAATAAATAGCAAAGCAAGCATGCAAAAACATGATGTTAGTTGGGTCACCTTCAAGTCCTTATACCAACATGCAACTACGTGTGCTGTACATTGATTCACTCGTATTGACTGATAGAGCCGTTCATTTTTAGTATACAGTATATAGTATAATATTTAGTTCATTTAATATCAATTGCCATTTTGTATAGAAGTTCATATCGTATTTAAAAAAATGTTTGGTGCTATTTTATCTTTTTTTAATTGTGAATTTTAGGCTAGAATATTATTACTAATTCTTTTTATGCATGATATTTAATGAATGTTTTTGTGAGAATTCATCCCCTTCTACAAACCTATATGGTGGCTTGCGGGGTATAATGTAGATGTAGTGCTCTCTGTCAGTGATAACTGTGTGAGTCAACTTCATGCTCTAAATAGTGAGTTTTATCAGCTTTAAAAATCTGTACGCCATACTCTGTGAATAATCACCTCCATATTTAGAAGTATTTATTGCTTTTCGCTCATCTTTTAAATATTCTTTGTACTTTTGACATAGAATTTCCCTGTACACTACTGAGTCATTGGAAAATAGACGAAGCTTACTTTTGTCCACCTTATTGATATCATTTATGAGCTTTTGGTATGTAGCCAGTGTATGGGATCCGAATGAATTAGGTTTGATGTAATTTGAGCTAGGTTCGTTAAAAGGTGGTATGATAGGTTAAGTAGTGTTTCAGAATTAATAGAAGACTTAGGGTGGGAATCATTATCAGAGCATAGGTTAAAGTACAGATTAAATCTATTACGGGAATTTAAATCGGATAGCTTTTCGTACTCAACGGTATTTTAGTTTCTGGCGAAAATAATATTCCCGTGGATACTACATTTCTCGATTTAAAGAAAACTTTCGACAAGGTGTCTCATAGAAATATAATTTTTAAGTTAAAATCTTATGGGTTAGACAGTAATATTATATCATGGATAAATGATTTTCTACATGATCAGATGCATAGGATTATTTTGGACAGTTTTAACTCCCCGGCAATTGAAGTCACTTCGGGTGTCCCACAAGGTGGTGTGATGGGTTTGCTCTTGTTCCTTCTGTACATAAATGATATCGATAAGAGGTGAAAAGGAAGCTTCGTCTATTTGCCGATGACGCAGTCGTGTATAGAGAAATTCCATTCCCAATGAATAAGAATATTTAAATGATGAGCTACAAGCGATTGAAAAATGGTGTAATGCATGGGAGTTAGAATTAAATTTAAAAAAATGCTTAGTAATGAATTTTTGGAAAAAGGAATAGTTCTCCTCCTAGCACTTACAAAATCAGTAATAATGATTAAACAAACGTGGAATCCATTTTGAAATAAGACTGTAATATGATATATCCTGGGGTAATTACATCTACATCCACATAATACCCTCCATGCTACCACAAAGTTGTGTGGCAGAGGGTGAATTCTCACCAAACATGCACTACGTATCATGCATTATTAAGGATTAGTATTAATATATTAGTATAAACTGCGCTATTCAACTGCTGCGCTATACTGCGCGCGTGTGGCAGGGGGTAAGAATGACCTAGCCTGCACTACTAACATTTAAAGAAGCAAATATAGGGTCTCATGCAACTAGATTGTTAGTATCGATAGAATTTAAGGGGTTAATACATGCATCATGCACTACAGACAACTCTAAAATATTTCACCTACCCATCCCTCTGCTATGCTGCCTATTCCGTTCTCTTTCAGTACGGGGGGAAAATGCCATTTTGAATCTGTCGGTACCACAATCTATCTCTCTAATTTTATTTGTCTGGTCGAATCTAGCATAATACGCTGTTTTTTAAATATGTACCTAACATCTTCAGTAAAGCTATCCGATTGACATTTCTCTAATAGATTTAATCTGTACTTTACATCTACATAATACCCTGCAAGCCACCACAAGGGAGTGTGGCAGGGGGTGATTGCTCACCAAACATGCACTACATATCATGCATAAAAAAGGAATAGTATTAATATAGTAGTCAGAACTACACTATTTAAAAAAGATAAAATTCCAAAGCATACATGCAAAAACATTCTGTTAGTAGGGTTAGCTTTAAGTACTCATACCAACATGCAGCTACCAATGCTATTCATTGCTACTCTCCGATAGGACATATTTACCGTTATTCGTATCTCTTATTGTGCGAGGGGAAAAAGGACATTTTGAATCGGTCAGATCGGCAATCAATTTCTCTAACTTTTGATTATGGTCCAGTCTGCCATAGTAAGTTGGGGTTCGTAAAATATTTTTAACATCATCACTGAAAATATTGCCTTGGAATTTGTGGAAGAGATTAAGTCTAAATTTCAACCTGCGATCTGACAATGATTCCCATTTCAATTCATTTAATAGACTGGTTACGCTAATGTAATTTCCAAAAATTCATTACGAGACATTTTTTAAAGTTTAATTCTAACTGCCATGTATCACACCAAGTTTCAATTGCTTGTAGGTCAATATTTAAATATTCTTTATCGTTCGGGCATAGAATTTCCCTGTACACTACTGCGTCATCGGCAAATAGACGAAGCTTACTTTTTACCACCTTTTGGATATCATTAATATACAAAAGGAATAGGAGTGGACCTATCACACTACCTTGTGGGACACCCGAAGTGACTTTAATTGCCGGTGAGGAAACACCGTCCAAAACAACCCTTTGAACTCGATCATGCAGAAAATCATTAATCCATGATATAATGTTACTGTCTAACCCATAAGATTTGAACTTCAAAATTAGTTTGCTGTGAGAAACCTTGTCAAAAGCCTTCTTGAAGTCGAGAAATATAGCATCCACTGGAATATTTTTTTCGCCAGAAACTAAAATATCGTGGGAAAAGAGAGCAAGTTGAGTTTCACACGATCTGCTCTTTCGGAAGCCATGCTGGACATTGGACAATAAATTCTGGCTATCTAGGTGTCCCATGACTGAACTGACAATTATATGTTCTAGGACCTTGCATGAAATGGATGTGAGGGATATAGGTCTGTAGTTAGATGGCTGCTCCCTATCGCCACTTTTAAAAATGGGTGTTACATCGGCTGCTTTCCAGTCCATCGGTACGACGTGTTCGGTCAGGGATTTATTAAATACTATTTCAAGGTAGGGGGAAATTTCGGATGCTAACTCTCTATATACGCGGGAGGGAATTTGATCAGGGCCAGGAGATTTGTTGGGGCTTATATCTTTAAGTAATTTTTCCTACTTTACTTTAACCTTCTTCTTTACTTTACTTACTTTACTACGGTACTTTAACCTACGCTCTGATAATGATTCCCACCCTAATTCTTTTATTAATTCTGAAACAGTACTCAACCTATCGTAACACCTTTAAACGAACCTAGCTGCTCTAGCTGCAAACTGTCTAGTTCTCTGATCAAACCTAGTTCATTCGGATCCCATACACTGGCTGCATACTCAAGATGGGGCCTAACTAGTGAAAAGTAACATCGCTCTTTTGTCTTCTCATCACATTTCCCAAGTGCCTTTTTTATAAATCATAGCTTTAAAGTCCTTCAAGACCTTATGCCAACATGCAACTACCTATGCTAGATAAAAGAACATTTTGAATCTGTTAGTTCGGCAATCAAATTATCTAATTTTGTAATTATGGTCCAGTCCACAATAGCAGGTAAGTTGGTGTTCGCAAAATATTTTTACGCCATCACTGAAAATATTGTCTTGGAATTTATTTAAGAGATTAAGTCCAAATTTCAACCTGCGATCTGAAAATTATTCCCATTTTAATTGATTTAATAGACTGGTTATGCTAATACAGTTACTTACCGTCCCTTTACAAATATTGCCGATCTTCGCTCAAGCGTAGGCAGGTTAATGTTCGTATAAAGACCTTAAGCTAACCCAACTAATATCTACATCTACACGATACCCTGCAAGCCAACGCCAAAGGTGTGTGACAGGTGGTGAAGTTTACCAAAACATGCACTATGGACCTGCAACTATGGTACTACTTGAAAACATGCTAATATAAGTAATAAAAGTAACTGAAATATATTGCATGTCTGCGTTGCTATTTTTATTTTTTTTTACAAAGTGATGTTTAGACAAGTATATTAACCCTAATATTTATTTATGCATGATATGTAGTGCATGTTTTGTGAGAAATCACCCTCTGCCACGCACCTTTATGGTGGCGTACAAGGTGTTATGTAGATGTAGATATTGGAAAATCTGTCAGGTCGTTTAGTAAAGGATGTTACGTGATGGAGGACTCAAATGCAGGTAGTTTTTTCCCACGATATTTTAGTTTCTGGAGAAAATAATATTCCAGTGGATGCTATATTTCTCGACTTCAAGAAAGCTTTTGACAAGGTGTCTCATAGCAAACAAATTTTGAAATTAAAATCTTATGGGTTAGACAGTAACATTATATCATGGATTAATGATTTTCTGCATGATCGGGTGCAAAGGGTTGTTTTGGACGGTGTTACCTCACCGGCAATTAAAGTCACTTCGGGTGTCCCACAAGGTAGTGTGATAGGTCCGCTCCTATTCCTTTTGTACATAAATGATATCCATAAGGTGGTAAAAAGTAAACTTCGTCTATTTGCCGATGACGCAGTAGTATACAGGGAAATTCTATGCCCAAACGATAAGGAATATTTAAATATTGACCTACAAGCAATTGAAACTTGGTGTGATACATGGCAGTTAGAATTAAACTTTAAAAAAAGTCTTGTAATGAATTTTTGGAAAAAGAATTTCTCTCCTCCTAGCACTTAAAAAATAAGTAATAATGAATTAACAAACGTGGAATCCATTAAATATCTTGGAATAAGACTTACAAATGATCTTTCCTGGGGTAAACACATTCGTGAAATAATGGGTCAAGCGAATCGTAAACTGGGATTCGTCAAAAGAGTACTGGGTAAATGTGACGATCATGTACGAGAAATCAGCTACTTTTCCCTTGTAAGACCTCATTTGGAATGTGCTGCCAGTGTATGGGATCCCTAAGAAAACGGTCTAAATAACGAACTCGAACGTGTGCAGCGAAGATCGGCAAGATTTGTCAAGGGCCGGTATGATAACCTTATTAGCGTAACCAGTCTATTAAATGAATTAAATTGGGAATAATTGCCAGATCGCAGGTTGAAATTAAGACTTAATCTCTTAAATAAATTCCAAGACAATATTTTCAGTGATGATGTTAAAAATATTTTGCGGACCCCAACTTACTATGGTAGACTGGACCATAATCACAAAATTAGAGAAATTGATTGCCGAACTGACAGATTCAAAATGTCCTTTTTTCCTCGTACTATTAGGGATATGAATAACGGTAAATGAATCCAGTACGAGTGTGGCAATAGATAACATTGGTAGCTGCATGTTTGTATAAGGACTTAGACCTAACCCAACTAACAGCATGTTTTTGCATGTATGCTTTGCTATTTTAATTTTTAATTACAAATTTTATGCATGATATGTAGTGCATGTTTGGTGAGAGTTCACCCCCTGCCACACACCTTTATGGTGGCTTGCAGGGTATTATGTAGATGTAGATGTAGTTAGTAGTATGTACCCGTATGAAAAATATACCTAGTGATATCATGCATTATATAAGTTACAACCTTTACTGTCTACAATTTTGCCAGTATATTAAATGAATTAAAATGGGAATCATTGTCATATCGTTGGTTGAAATTTAGACATCATATCTCAATTAAATTGCAAGGTAATATATTCACTGGCGACTTAAAAAATATTGTGTGAACTCCATCTTATAATGGTAGAGTGGACCATAATATTAAAATTTGAGAATTTGATAGTTTAAATTGCTAATAGTTAAATCAATTTCTCTAATTTAATGATCATGGACCAGTCTACCATAGTAATTTGTGGTTCGCAAAAGATTTTTAACGTCTTCAGTGAAAATTAGGTTTTGTAAATTAGTATGAGAATAAGTCTGAAATGCAACTTAAGGTCTGAAAATGAATTCCAATTTAGTTTTACTAATAGGCTGATTACGCTAATATATTTTTCATGCCGTCTCTTTACAAATCTTCCATATCTTCGGTGCACACGCTCCAGTCCGTTATTTAAGCCTATTTCATTAGAATCCCAGAAACATCTGCATATTCCAAATGAGGGCTTACAAGGGAAAAGTAGCTAATTTCTCGTTTTTGGTCGTCACATTTTCCTAGTACTCTTTTGATGAATCCTAGTTTACGATTAGCTTGACCCGTTATTTCACGTTTGTGTTTACCCCAAGGAAGATCATATGTCAGTCTTATTTCTAGATATTTAATAGATTCCACGATTGTTAATTTATTATTCCTTAGGCGTTCATGCGATGGTTATTCCCGATGACTCGCAATATAAAGTATAAACCTCTTATGTCAGTAACAAGGCTGCCGCACTCCCGCACATTCTTAAGTTTAAAAATGAGCTATTAATTATCATAAAATATTCTCTTAAACTGGGATTTCTCAATCCAAATTATTTGCGTACGGTGAATATTTTTATGGTGGTGCGGAAATTACCATTAATGAATTATATTTTCCTTGATGAAGAAAAGAACCATTCTTTCTTATTGAACGTTGGGGAGTGGGAGGTGGAGTTTCGTGCGTTTTTGTGGGTTAAACCCACCGGTTTTGGATCGTCTCTAGTCCTTCCTCTGGTTATCTGTGGTCCCGGATACCTCTTCCTTGTCGTCCGGGACCTTGAAGCAGCTTTCCCACGACGCCCGTAACTCTTCGGTTCCAGGTCCTCGTCGCTACTCCGGAGACTCAAGCGACGAGGGTAGCGACCAAGACCTCGACCTCTCTCTTTTTCTCATTCTCCTTCCGTGGCCTCCCCATCCCTCCTAGACCACCTCCGCGACAGGGATTTCTCCGGAACGTTTGATTCTCGGGAGTTCAGTCCGGATGCATTTGTGAAACGCACCGATTACTTCTTTCCCGGGAAGTCCATTAAGCGGTGAAAAACGCTGCCGCAAATGGTCAGGTTTCGGAGATGGGAATTGCGGAAATTTTTACGGCAGCCAAGCGAGGACTTCCATTTGGTGTCGTCCTTCTCCGGCCGCTAACGATCCACTGTCTCCAATTGTCAGTTCCTGCAATCCAGAAAGCGCTCATTTTCCGCTTTAGCCGAGTTTTCTCCCGAACTTCCGATTCTGAAAATGTGTGTCTGCGGATAATAGCGGTAGTTAGTAAGATGGGCATGGTCAAGGGCCTCTGGTTAATATCTCCCGTCTGAAACGTGTGGCTGCTTTTTGTTTTCGATGGTTATAGCTACATCTGTTTGTGCGACAAAATCCTTGAAAGCTAGTAATTACTGCGTGGCTGGGTCTCCCTGTCTTTCCCACACGAAATGAATTACTTGATTTCTATCAACTAATGCTAATTTTATGTGTAGGACAGTATGTGCTTTAAAAGTTTTTGAAAATGGTGTTAGTAAAAAAGTGACCTTCATACAGCAACCTGCAAAATTGGTAGTTTTTGCTGTGGTGTATTCAGGCATTAAGTTGGTCGTGTAAAGTGAGGCATCGTCGTTTGAATGAAGATTGTTTTAAAGTTCATTAGAGAGGTAAGATAATACATTCGTCGCGCAGAAATGCAGTTGTGTGCCCTTAAAATTGCCTGAGGGTAAAGGTTTTCTCGATCCGTTTACCAGGCCAATGCGTAGGGCATTATGCTTTCCATTATTTGTACGCTACTAATGAATCTAAGGGCACAGTGGTTTCATATCGTTTATCTTTTTTTAAATAGCGTAGTTTTGAACAGTACCTATAAAAGGCACTGATCCTTTTTTTATGCATGATATGTAGTGCATGTTTGGTGAGAGTTCACCCCCTGCCACACACCTTTATGGTGGCTTGCTGGGTATTGTGTAGATGTAGATGTAGGTTTGTTAAAAGGTTTTACGAAAGGATGAGTAGTGTATCAGAATTAATACAAGAATTAGGGTGGGAATCATTATCAGAGCGTAAGTTAAAGTACAGATTAAATCTATTAAAACGTGTACGCAAACGTGTGCAGCGAAGATCGGCAAGATTTGTAAAGGGACGATACGATAATTATTTTAGCGTAACCAGTCTATTAAATGAATTGAAATGGGAATCATTGTCAGATCGCAGGTTGAAATTTAGACTTGATCTCTTAAACAAATTCCAAGGCAATATTTTCAGTGATGAAGTTAAAAATATTTTACGAACCCCAACTTACTGTGGCCGACTGGACCATATTCATAAAATTAGAGAAATTGATTGCCGAACTGATAGATTCAAAATGTCCTTTTTCCCTCGAACAATTAGAGATACGAATAACGGTAAATATGTCCTATCAGAGAGTAGCAATGAATAGCATTGGTAGCTGCATGTTGGTATGAGTACTTAAAGCTAACCCTACTAACAGAATATTTTTGCATGTTTGCTTAGCAATTTGTATCTTTTTTTAAATAGTGTTGTTCTGACTACTATATTAATACTATTCCTTTTTAATGTATGATATGTAGTGCATGTTTGGTGAGAAATCACCCCCTGCCCCACATCCTCGTGGTGGCTTGCAGGGTATTATGTAGATGTAGATGTATTAGAGAAATTTCAATCGGATAGCTTTACTGAAGATGTTAGGTACATATTAAAATCACCAGCGTATTATGCTAGATTCGAAGAGATAAATAAGATTATAGATATAGATTGTCGTACTGATAGATTCAAAATGTCGTTTTTCTCCCGTACTATAAGAGAACAGAATAGGCAGCATGGCAAAGGGATAGGTAGGGGAAATAATTTAAAGTGGTCTGTAGTGCATGATGCATGTATACTATGCCTTAAATACTATAGATACTAACAACCTAGTTGCATGGGTCCCCATAGTTGCTTGTTTGCATGTCAATAGAGCATGCTTGGTGATATTCACCCTCTGTCACACATCCTCGCGGTGGCTTGCAGGGCATCGCGTAGATGTAGATGTAAAATTAAAGCCTATTATGAGGGAATATCTAATTACAAATACTACGTTCATATTTAAACACTTCACTCGAATATGAACCAAAACCGTAGCTTTTCATTTTTTTATCCTAAGAAACTGTTTTATTGATTAAATTAATCTTCATTACAGCAAATTTAAGTCATAGAATTTTCATTGGAAAAGGCTTCAGGACTGTCATGGGAACACATTAACTGTTTTCACAGATATATGAAAAATTGTACTTTTATTGGAAACAAAGTAATCCATACAAAGTCTTCGATACCATAGATGTGTGGCAGTAGAAACTTAAGTAGCTATCGTCACTTGCAAGAAAAATTTTACTGGCTTCTTATCGTGGGTTGTATACGCACTGTTTATTTCAGCACCTGTTTGATGCAGTTGTCACACAACTCTACGATCATTTGGATTTATTAAAATGCTCTTTAACTGTCAGCTGTTTCAACATCAAGAGGCAGTGAGTTTGATCTTATTAAATGGTCTTTTATATAGAATCATCCATCAAAGAGAAAGTATCTTCCGAGGACGCAGAAAAACACAATTAATTCTCAATGGCAATATACATATAGCTTATTTTCATTTTTGTATTCATCCCTCACTTCATGTCACGAATGCCCCCATTTTCACACATTAGTCCTCTTTGTCCTCTCCATGACGAAGTCTTGTGGGTCTTGTGACACCACCACTCCACCCGTCGCCAGGAGTGAAACGACATCTGCCTCCTGTCTCTAGCTCTGAAGTAACGCTCCGCCGGTTTTTCGTGGAACCCAATCTAGCGATAATAATTCCTGCCAGCCTTCATTATGGCCACTTTCCCTCCGACGAGATTGCCCGGAATCGATGGTCGGAAACACATGATTTCTGAGTTTTGGAAGGACGGTTACTGGACAGAAGACGTCAGAAGTGCCTTGGAGACTGTTTACGTCAGCGAGATAGTGATATTGACTTAAGTGTTTGAAATTTTTGGAGGAAATGAAAAAAAATCCTGCCTTGTTTCTCGCGAACCTTTATTCTTACAAGGGAATTCAAATCCCTTAGGATATGCCTCCTTAGAGGACACGCGAATTTCGAATAATCAAGTGTGTTCTAAAGTGTTGCTCTCTAGCTCTCGTTATGCTACCGAGTCTTGCTTTTTTAGTCGAGAAACATTTTTCCTCGTGAATTTATCATATGTGTACACTTTCCGCGATTCTCGAACAGATGTCAGCAAACTCAAGTGTATCTCGAAACGCCATGCTCATTTTTTTCATCTACATCTACATAAAACGTATTCAACTCATCGCCACACAACGCAGTGGAACCACCGCCGAACACATTCAGTGACCAAATGCCCGAAATAAAAATTTCATGTCGCGGAATAGAGCAGCACTTAAAAAACATCAGTAAAAACAAATCACCAGGTCCCTATCCAATTCCTTCCAGAGTATATAAAACATTAGCTTCTGAAATAGCTCCCTATCTACAAATAATATTCAATAAAACATTAAAGAACCACACAGTACCCAAGGATTAGAAAGTAGCTAACATTACACCTATTTTTAAAAGCGGTGATAGGGAAGAACCTAGTAACTACAGACCATTTCACTCACCTCAATCTCTTGTAATATATTTGAGCACATAGTAGTCAGTTCAATCATGGGGCATTTGGATAGTCAGGGATTGCTCATAAACAGCCAATATGGGTTCCAGAAAGGTAGATCTTGCGAGACAATTAGCAGTATTCGTACATGATATTTTAGTCTACGGTCTAAACAGTTCATGCGATACTTTTAGATTTTAAAAAGGCATTCGATAATGTTCCTCATGACAAATTAATCTTGAAGTTAGAGAGTTTTGGTATAAATAAAGACGTTGTATGTTGGGTAAAAGAATTTTTAAGTGGGCGAGACAGAGGGTTGTCATAGAAGGTATCATGTCGTATACAATCAAATTCACGTCGGGAGTTCCCCAGGGTAGCGTAGTAGGTCCGCTTCTATTTATTTTGTACATAAACGATTTGGGTACCGTAGTTAGTAGTAAGCTTAGACTTTTTGCAGACGATGCGGGAGTGTATAGGCGTATATCAAAAGAAGAAGACAGGAAATGGCTTAGCAAGGATTTAGATGCAATTCAATAGTCTAAACTTCACTAATTAAAAAGATAAAAATAGCAAAATAAGAATGCCAAAACATGATGATAGTTGGGTTACCTTCATGTCCTTACACCAACATGCAACTACCTATGCTATACATTGATTCACTCGTATTGGACATATTTACCGCTATTCATATCCCTAATTGTATGTACGAGGAAAAAAGGATATTTTGTCAGTTCGGCAATCAGTTTCTCTAATTTTGTAATCATGGTCCAGTCTACCATAGGAAGTTGGGGTTCGCAAAATATTTTTAACCTCATAACTGAAAATATTATCTTGGAATTTATTTAAGAGTTTAAGTCTAAATTTCAACCTGCGATCTGACAATGAATCCCATCTCTTTATCTGATCCTTTGCTTTGTTCGCTAAATACTTTAAACGATTTCCTTAATTCCTCTTTCATACCGTCGTAATTAGCCTTGCCAAATAAGTATACCCTCCTCCTTGGCTTATAATGTCTTTCAATGCATACAATAAATTTCGCAAGCACTATTTTATGATCACTAATTCCTGTATCTGTAACTGTATGTAGAACTCTTTCGGGTATATTTGTTGCTAATAAATCTGGAATGTTGTTTCCCCGGCTCGGTTCTGTTACTAGCTATTGTAAAGAATGTGACGTGAAGGTGTTCAGCAGTGATTCGCAGTGTTACTTATTCTTACCTCCTGTTATAAAACTACACGTATTCCAGTCTATCGAAGGGAGATTGAAGTCTCCGCGTACTATTATTCCTCTATCATTGTTCCGAGAAAGTAATGTATACCTATCTCTGACTCTAGTTCCATTATAGAATTGGCGTCTGCGTCCGGTGGCCTGTAATATGCACCTACATATATCTTTTTTTTGTGTTATTAATTTTACTTTTAACGGAACACCAAATACTTTCTACATTTCGCTCTGAAATATGTTCTCTTCTACTGACATACGGGTCCTTCACAGCTATGAATACTCCTCCTCCGTTTCTGCTTACTCTATCCTTTCTGTATACGGTAAAACACTTCGGAAATACTTCATAATCTGATGTCCTTCGAAAGCCAGCTTTCTGTACCTACGATTTTATCTGCATCAGTACTTTTTATGAGGTGGTGAAATTCTGCTAAACTATTTCTTAAACTACGACGATTCACTACTATCACTGCAATTCTTTCCCCCAATCTGTTTCTCTTTCCTCCTAAAATTTTCCTTGGTAATTCTTTTACCGACCCACTATTTAATTTACCTATTACTTTTGATGGTTTAGCATGGTCGTTCATTTTATGTTTTTTCCCTGACTTTCTAAATCTACTTTGCATGTTCTGTCATTTCTTCCAAGATTGCTCCCCCGCGGATTGACCTGCACTCTAGGCTACCACCTGATCTAAACCATACGTGTATGCTCCAGTATCCTACGCGCTACCCTAGACGATGCCTCGTCCGATTTGTGGACACCCGAGCGATTCAGGGGCACCCGACAGGTTTCTAGCTCTGGCACGAGGTCCAAAAACTCAGCTCCCTCGCTCCCACAGACTTTACGGAGTCTTCGGTTTATGCCTAATACTCGGCTCCAAACCATTGACCCCCGATCTTTCCTGGGTACCAAGCTGCATATAGTCAGCCTCATCTACATCTACATCTACATAATACCCTGCAAGCCACCATAAAGGTGTGTGGCAGGGGGTGAACTCTCACCAAACATGCACTACATATCATGCATAAAAAAGGGATTAGTACTTGTATAGGTACTGTTCAAAACTACGCTATTTAAAAAAGGATAAAAATAGCAAAACATACATGCAAAAACATGCCGTTAGTTGGGTTAGCATATCGACACCCAGACCTCCACGAACGCGGTGTAACTCGGAGCATAGATCCCTTACGGAATTCATTACATCCTCGGAGCCCCGTTTCGCGGCGTCGTTAGTGCCGACATGGGCGACTACGTGCAGCATGGAGCAGTTGGTGGCTCTGACCGTTGCCTTCAACGCCTTCGTCACCTGGGGCACCAAACCTCCTGGTATACACCATGAGCGTACCCGTTCATCGTCACCTCTCCCTCGGGATTCACCACCTCCTTCTCGACGGGCCCTACATCGAGTCTGCTACCCGGCGGACATCGGAGCTACCTATCACTAATACTCCCTCCCTTCCCTCCCGTCTCCCAGTCGGCGAAGGCTCCTGAGACACCGACCTCCGCCAGCCCATCGAACCTATTACTAACGGGGAAATTCTCAACTTAATGAACCAAACTCGAGCACTGCATGCACACATACGTACAGACAACTGCATTCCACAAACAATGTTTTTTGCATTTTCCTCTGCACCACAAACTGTTAAAAATCCAAAACTACTATGAAATCATACATATAGTGAATCCACACTCAATGAACCAAACCTCACTCTTTTAGCTCAAAACTTGGGAGAGAACCAAACGAAACGGATACAGAATGACTGACTGACTGACATGCTACAAAATTAATGTATATAGATACTAACAGTCTAGTTTCATGAGACTCTATAGTTGCTTGTTTGCATGTCAATAGTGCATGCTTGGTGATCTTCACCCCCTGCTACACACCCTCGCGGTGGCTTGCAGGGTATCGCGTAGATGTAGATGTATCTAATTTTGTGGCTATGGTCCAGCCTACCATACTAAGTTGGGGTTCGCAGCATATTTTTAACGTCATCACTGAAAATATTATCTTGGAATTTATTTATGACATTAAGTCTAAATTTCAACCTGCGATCTTACAATGATTCCCATTTTAATTCATTTAAAAAACTATTTAAGAGACAGATAGCTTGGTGTGTAGCGACTATATGCATCTGCCCTTTTTAGGAGCTTGGTGTTCCGAATAGGATTGAATGGCGCTGGCTAAAAACCAAGAGTGTAATAATATGCTAAAATTTGGGGCAAAGCCAGTTTTAAATGTGTTCTATGATACAAAAAGATAAGCCAAAAACCGTCACACGAAGGTGCAACCAAGGAGAGTAGAGACCTCTACTCTTCTTGGGTGCAACGCTCGACTATTTGGAGAATCATAATTTACTCGAACAAAAAACTTGGTGAATCATCAAATGTCGTCAACCTGCAGCGTGTTGTCTACTTTTCATTGAACTTCTTAACAATACAGCTACTCAAATTTTAGTCCGGATTCAAGATTTCACACATTTTCATTTCCCCAAAAAATTGAATGGTCAAATCGGTTATTCAGCAAGTAGTGCTATTTTCTTTTCGACATTAAAATTATTATTTATTGACCTACTGACCGCAAATGTAAAGCAAAAGAAAGGAAATACCATAAAATAAGTAATTATTTCCGTGAAATATAGTTTTCTATTTCAAATTATGAAATATTCCATAATATATTGGCAAATTTGCTCAAATTTTTTGGTTTTTAGAATCCTTCACTTTGACGAAGGCATTGTTGAAGTTGACTGTCACAAAAGTTCATAGGGAAGATAGGCGTATGCAAGGAGGTTAGAAGTTACTGGAGGCAGCATCGCAGCTGATTCTTTTAGCAAGATTGTCAGGCCTGTTGTTACGAAAGGACAGTATGGGGAAGGTAGTTCGATTCAAGGAGGTTAGAATGTACTGGAACGGCATAGAAGTGGATTCCTGAAGCAAGATCGACCATTTTCGATAGACATTGACGTACAAAAACGGTATTACTGCTCGTGTTATTCATGGATGAAGATTTTTATGCACGCGGTGAAACTTAAAGTCATAGGAAAATTAAAATTAATCACTGTAAAAAATGGTCAAATCATGAGTGAAAAAGACAAAAGACGCGAAATATGTAGTTTATATAAGTTAAGTTGGAACCAGCTGTTAGGTACAGGATTAAATCCCTGTGGAATCAAATACATTTATTCTTATCTAAACCATACTTATGAAGATTAAATGACGCTTCTGCAATGAATTTCGGGGACGATAGCTACTATTTTTGGGTAGTAGCAGTAGTATTTATTCGGGGAAGGCGACTGAGAGCTATGGATCACAAAATTAGAGAAATTGATTTCCGAACTGACAGATTCAAAATGTCCTTTTTTCCTCATACAATTAGGTATATGAATAGCGGTAAATATATCTAATGCGAGTATATCAATGGATAGCATAGGTAGTCGCATGTCGGTATAAGGACTTGAAGGTAACCCAACTAACAGCATTATATTGCATGCTTGCACTGCTACTTTTATCCTCTTTAAAAACGGAAGTTAGACTAGTATATTATTACTAATCCTTTCTTATGTATGATGTGTAATGCATATTTGGTGAGAATTCACACCCTGCCACACACCTTTATGGTGGCTTGCAGGGTATTATGTTGATGTAACCTCCTCGGGCGTATGAGAAATTAATGGAAAAAACCACCAAAAGAAAATTATCACTTAGATTTGAAAAATTTGGGAAGCGAGGGAACGGAGTCTGTATCTACACAATACCCTGCAAGCTAACATAAATTAGTGTGGTAGGGGGTGAATTCACACCAAAAATGCATTACATATCATGCATAAAAAGAAGTAGTATTTATATTCTAGTGTACTTTTAATAACTTAATAAAACGTAAAAATATCAAAGCTAAAATGCAAAAACATGCTGTCAGTTGGGTTAGCTTAAAGCCCTTATACCAACATGCAACTACCTATCCTATGCATTGAACACTTGTATTTATACTATAGGATATATTTACAGATATTCATTTCCTAATTGTAAGAGGAAAGAAGGACATCTTGAATCTGTCAGTCCGGCAATCAGTGTCTCTAATTTTATGATTCTAGGCCCAGTCTAACGTAGTAAGTTGGAGTGTGCAAAATATTTTTAACGTCATCAGTGAAAATATTATCTTGGAATTTATTATATTTACAATTACGTGATACCCTGCAAGTCACCGCGAGGTTGTGTAGCAGGGAGTGAATATCGCCAAGCATGCACTATGGACATGCAAACAAGCTACTAAGTGGAAACATGCTACGTAATAGGGTCTCATGCAACAAGATCTCCGATTACTACATTAGATCATAGATGTAGATCTAGATGTAGATCATATATGAATGGACGATAATCACTAAATAAGAGAAATTCATTGCTGAACTGACAGATTCAAAATGCCCTTTTTTCCTCGTACAATTAAGGATATGAATAGCGGTAAATATAAAAAGAGTCGTTTCGTGATGTGGTGGAATATCATAATTAAATAAGATTAGCAATTTTCCACAAAAGTAACTTTAAACCTACCGGTTTCGATGTACTACATCATCATCTGGTGATGTAGTATTTTATTAGGTGACGGTTACTCCCAGCTGTAATACATTCACTGGGGATGGAAATTTGTGCATAGCCAACATATTAAAGTATTTTCTTTCATAGTTTTTCGTGTAATTAACAGCACACAGTTTATTCTTCTTAGTAGGTATTAATCTATCTCTATCTACTAACTACTCTGCAAGCCACGTCGAGGATGTGTGGAGGGGTTGAGTTATCACCGAAATGGCACAACCTACTTGCACATAAGATTACTTATGCTACCATACTAATAAGAGATTAAATGCGGGACACATTAAAAATTCTACTTTTCATTCAACATACTAGGAAAATTTGAGAAGTGCCACAAACATGTATTAAGTATTCATTACTGAGTAAATGCTAACTTTGTAATTCTGACCAAATCTATTACGGTACTTCCGTACCGCATGTAGTTCCGTACTGTTACGTAGTACCGTAATAAATTTGGCGAAAAAAAAACATTCCGTGACCGTGAATTTTCACAAAGTTGCACCTGAAACAGTTGTTTTTATGTTGATGTTCATACGTATAATTATTTTATACAGATATGCTTAAATCTTTAAAAAACACATCTTTATTTCATCTCTGTTTGTTAAATTAATTCGTGTATATCTTATGTGTGTGATTTCAATTTCATGTTAAGGTTCACATCTTTTATGAAGGCATCACTGTGTTGATGTTGTTATTGTCAAGAATTGTTCGCGGAATGAGCGAATATTTGAATTAAATATTTAAGAAAATAGTACCCAAATATCATGTACTAAATGTGCTCGTGAGGAAATTTAACTCTAGCTTTGTTTGGAAACGATCATAATCTTAACCGGTGGAGACTCATTTCCTAGCTTTCAGGATGGTCCCTCCGTGGGTTTGTGATGGATGCGCGAAGCATTGCACGAATTCCTGCTCAAGCGAACTGTAATCAATTGCATGTCGACCTCGCCATTGTATTTAGGCAAATGAGGAACGGTGGAAAGTTACGCCCCTTACACCGGAGGATTGCATAGTTCCTTCTGTGGAAGGGTTCTGAGCAATATTAGCGTGATTAATGTGACGCAGTCGGACATCTTGTATACCTTTTGCCTTCGTAATGCCCAGAATGTGGAGATGTATGAAATGAGCTGCGCTGCATGAGAAGCAGTAGTGCCAGAACTTCGTGCTTTTTCACCAGTGCCATCCCTTTTGTCGTCTTCCTCCTCAGTCGTTATGTTTTTCCTTTCTGCCCATTTCCTGGTGTGAATGTGATGATCCTACCATAAGAAGAAGAAACATTTTTACAACTTGATTTCTACTAACAATTTAGTGTAATTTATAGCTAACATTTCATGTGCCTCATGAATACATATCTAGCATTTTCTGCAAACACTTATCATTTTACTTCTCAGTTATTTTGTATGGCTGCGTGGTATTTAGCGTGAATTTAGTTCTCTTTGTTTTTAAATGCAAGTCTTTTGATGGTTCACTCCTTGTCTCATGCCCTTGCGGTGGCAAGGGGTATTATGTAGATGTAGTTGAACTCATATGGAAATTAGTACCAAACCGTGGGTTAAAATTTTGACTGAATCTTAATACATTAATTAGATCAAGAAAATATTTTTAAAACTCTTGATCCATCAAAAGCATAGGATAAGAGAGAGAGACTGTCATACGGAAAAAAGTCTTCTAAATTTAAAATATTCTAAACGCGATCAACGTGTAGTGCGTCCAAAACTTATTGTTAACACCATTAAATCATTTTAATTGCACTATTCATGCCTAATCGGAGTTATAACCTAATTTATTTTAACAAGTTCCCAACTGATAAATAATTATCATATTTATACGTAGAAACTATTCATTTAGTTGCACGTTCCTGATGAATACACTGCTATCTATAATGAACTTCAATTTTACTTATTACTTCTACGCAATACCCAGCTAGCATCACTGACTTGATCTTTGTGGTTAATTATAATTATTTGCTTATTGGTAAAGTTTGACAATTACTATTTGTTGACTATGATTTTGCAAATATTGGCTCCATTTAAATTTTAATCAATTTTTATCTAAAATACTATGTGCTTAAAGTGTTTAACGAAGATCCGTTTTAAATATTTTTTGCTCTCTCTCCTATTATCTTTTTCTGTATGGAATTTTCGATTACATCTACATTATACCTTACAAACCACCATAAAAAGTGTGGCAGGGGGTGAATCTACAATATACATTCATGTGCCATCTATCATGCTTAAAGAGCTTTATAGCAATATTATGGTAAAATTATGACAGTTGAAAAAGGATTTAAAAAGCAGAGTAAGAATGCAAAAACGTGTTGTTATTTGGGTTAGCTAAAAGTCTTTATACCAATATGTAACGTCTTTGGATACTTATCGATATGCTTGTGCATATAATATTGATTAGCTAAATCCACGGCAATTCGTCTCGAGTATTGAGAGGGAAGAAAGACATCTTATCTGTTGGTTCGGAAATCAATTTCCATAATTTTGTATTAATTGTCCGGTCTACCGTAGTAAGTCGGAGTTCGCAAAATAGTTTTAGCATCACCAGTTAGCAACTATGCAGTATATTCAGTAACAAAGGTATTGTTTACAAGTATGTACTAAGTGCTTGTTTGGTGATTATGACACATTGAAACACCCGTATGAGGTAGCCTGGATGGTACTCTGCAGATGTAATTGTATCCTATTGACACCATAAAGTTATTTCATGCGCATTTGTCGAGTGTGGTTCCTTCCGCCTATGTTTATTACCATCCCGGTGGCCGAATAATATTTTTATATATGCTGCCCCACTTCTCCTTTCCTCCTCGTTTTGAATAGCGGAATGTTAAATCCTTTTTCGTACGTGTAGCGAATGTATTCAACTCAACGCGCATATTTTGCGTGGCCTCTGTGACCGTCGGAATATATTACAAGGAAAGCGCACCATAAGCGAATTACAAATGTCGATGGACCTAAAAAAAATTATAATTCATTGAATGAATTTTTGGCTTTTACCTATAGGTCCTTTGTCTAAAGCGATTTTCCTGTTATTCAAACTTTTCATCGGAAAAAACACGAAGGTCGATTCTGTGAAAAAGACTTCCTTTCCGCGTCCGCTCTCGCAAGAGAGGAAGGTAAACAGAACACACGAGAGGAGAAAGCGGACATGGTGAGAATCCTACTGCTCTTATTTTCTTTGACTTTAGCAATTCGTCATACCAATCCATCTCCTTTCGGGAGCGTTGGATACTTCGAAGAGAACACTATAGGAAGACAATAGTGTAGTCTCCTTCATCAATGAAAACATGATTCAATAATTGCGATTCGTGCCCTACCATAAATATATTCATTTCACGCAAAACATTTGGATGGAGTAATGCTTGCTTACCAGAGAATTAAATGTTAATTTTAAGTTCATTTGAAAAAGCTCAGAAATGGCGGGATGCGCTGTCTTGTTGGTGACGTAACAGGTGTATAATTTACGTTGTGAACCATAGAAAATATTCGTCTCGTGAGCTTACTGTTGTATTTCAGAGCCCATCAGCTCTGTTGAATATGTATTAAATATAGCGTATGAAAACTATCAAAGATCGAAAAGTCTCCATTAAACATGGTAATAATAGTAGTTTCAGAGGCTCCAGGGCATCCTGCTCGTGGAGTCCTCTGCTACGGCGAAGCATGGCGTGAAGTTCGCGCGACTATGGACCAACTCCACGGTGCGCTTAGTGAAATGAATAATAGCAGTTTTTAAAGGAATCCACCGAATAAAAAAATTTGAAATAAATAAATAAAAGTTAATCATAATAAGTAGCTGAATAAATATTCCTCGGATACTAGTAAATAAGCTTTAACGGAGTGCACCATCTGCTTGGAAGCGTCCTCAGTACCACCTAGTGGCAGGTAGAGGAAAAAGTATCACGTCACACACGTAATTTACCGGCATGCAATAGTTTGTATTCGTGTTTTCAAGCCGTTGAATTTTATCACTTATTATAAAATTCAACGGCATAATTAATGAGGAAAAATACTTAAGGCAATTCTAAAATTGAACGGCTTAAAATATGCACTCCAGAGGTTATAAACTTTTGAACAAGACAAAAAAATAATATGAAACTACCATATTGGAGTTTGATTTGTTAATGGCTTCTGCTGAGCATCAACCTGGTAATAATAAAGGAGAGTGACGAGTCGCCACTTCTCCACATTATCTATATCTAATGACAATGCTGTTATCCACGTCGAGGGTGTGTGGTAGAGGGTGAGTTATTACCAAGCGTGTACATATAACATACCTGCTCAAAAATTATTGATATTACTTACCTAATTTGGGATTACTCTGAATATTATGCGGGCACCCACCACAAAATTTTCTTTTCTTCCGAAAATTTTCACCGAAATAATTTCCCATGATCGTTACGATGTCGTAATAATTTTTTGTGATGATTAGCACCTCGTGAGACAGCTGGAAAAATTTTTTCCTAATCATTTACAATATAGTTAGCGTGGTTTTAGTGCCACACATAGGCTTACACCCCTTCCTTTGTTTCTTCTTCTTTTTTCCAACGACGAACTCCCCTATCTATCTCTATATATGGTAAAATGTATGGCACTGACAGTGTTTGTCTTTTAACTAGTTGATTTTCATCCTCCAGAGCAAATGTAATTATAATGCATATTTGGTATTATGTCGCTGTAGTGCGCAATCGTCTGTCGTTCTGATTCATGCATCCGGCGTCTGTGTAATCGCGGTGTGATCTTCCCAGTACTACTCAAACAGCTTTTTTGTGGCTTTCCAAACTTATACAGTGAGTGGTTAAAATTCTCGTTCCCTGTTAATAATTGCGAAGTGTCACCTGAGATAGAGCCGGGTATTTTTATTTTCACCGCATTGATGTGTGGAAAAAATTTATGTGTGCGTATGCCTTTATTACTCACCTTCTTCCATTTGATTATGGTAATCACCCTGGGTTTCCTTTCTACAAATTTCTAGTTATTAAATTTATCCTGGTGTAGATCCTCCCCAAAGTACGTGGTCGTATTCCCTGCTTTTACCATACTATGCCGTTTTCTTCCAGAAACTCGTAATCTAATGTAGGAAAAGATTAGATATGTGAGATCGCCTCCGCGATGACTGTTGGGTAGCTCTCTAACTGCATCTACGTAATACCCTGCGAGCCACCACTAGGGTGTGTAACGGGGTGAAGAGCACCAAGCATGCACTATTGTCGTGCAACTAGAATATTTACATCTACATCTACGTAATACCCTGCGAGCCACCACGAGGGTGTGTGGCAGGGGAAATTTAATGAAACATGCTAGATAATAGGTTCACATGCAGTTAGATGGTTAGTATCTAAATAATAAGAAAGAGATTATTGGTTGTTAATACAGGCATCATGCTCTACCGAATACTCTAAAATATTTCCCCTACCTAACCCTTTGCTATGCTGCCTATTCTGTTCTCTTATAGTACGGGGTAAATGCCATTTTGAATCTATCGGTACGACAATCTATCTCTCTAATTTTATTTGTCTGGTTGAATCTAGCATAATACGCTGGTGTTTTTAATATATGCCTAACATCTTCAGCAAAGCTATCCGATTTACATTTCTGTAACAGATTTAATCTGTACTGCGCTGTTATACGCCAACCGTAGACCTCCTGAGTGAGCGTAGTGCTTTGCAATGGTGTGGGATAGTGTTTTTGCGTGTTCTGCATCCCGCTTACGAGCGTAGCGCGTTGACGCATCGCACTCTCTCTCTTTCTCACTCCCTCGAAAACAACTCGACTCGAGGAGGGAACGTCATAGTCAATCGGACACGCCTTCCCTCGATGAAGGAAAGGAAAAGTTGCTAAATCCAGCGGCAAAAGTACACGAGCTGGAAATTCTTCGCGGCGTATTTTTAGAACGCTCGGAACGCTGATTCTGTCTTCTCAACCTCGCTCGCTTGCGAGGCGGGTGGCTAAAAATGGGGCAAGTAGGAAGGGAGGACCTATCTTCTTCTTTACACGATTGACGGTCAAAATAGGGTAATGAATGCGAAAGGACGATTTTACGTCAGTAAAAACCCTGTTCTGTCGTATTTTCTAAATATTCAGTGGCGCGTCCTGGTGCATGCCTGATTATAACGTTTTTCTTAATATGTAGAGGCATATTATTTTGTAGTAGGTACAAGAAACGTAGCCTACGGCGAAAACAGTACTGAGGTTGATGCGTTATTCATAAACTTTAGAAAGACATAGGATAAAGTTCCTCGTGATAAATTAATCTTTAAGTTAGAGAGTTTTGGTATCAATAAAGACGTTTTATTTTGGATGAAGGAATGATTAAGTGGGTTCGAGCAGAGGATCATTATGGATTGTATCGGGTCCGATACAGTCTCTGTCACGATCGGGAGTAGGGATTGGAAATTTAAATCAAGAATCGATTTTCGATTAATCGACTTTCGATTATGGTTTTTAAAATCGATTTTCTAAAATTTCGATTTTTTGCCCAAAATAATTAAAAAATCGAAATCGATATTTTTAAATAGTAAAGTAATTGTCCGCTGAAATATGGATGTGCTCTTATAACAAAATGCAAAATATGGGTTAATGGAAGCACTAGGGATAAGAACTGAATACGGTTAAATTTATTAATACAATACATTATTTTAAAGATATCAATAAGGTGTTCAGGAAAGTAATAATCCATACAAAATACTTATATACATATAGATAATATAACAAGCAAATTACATACAATTTAGTAGCAATGAGAATTGTATATTGAGTAGTGGGCATACCACAAAATGAAAAACAGAATTTTATTTATTTCTTGTTTGCAAAGCCGTGGAACCAGTGTTCCTCAGGGATGGACCTTAAAAAAACTAACATATTTAAATGATATCCGGATAATCGATTTCGCACCTGAGTTGCAATTAACCCGACGTGAGAAGGTAGTCGCTCACACGGCATGGAAGAGGCAACTATAGATAAAATCCTGCTGGCTACTTTGTGTATGTGGGGATATTCTCCATTAATTTCCTCCCAGGCTTGTAGGGTTTGACTTGCCGTCGACTAGAGGGCGGTTTACGAACTGGCGCAGGTCGATTGGCACGCCACCAGCCCGATCCTGATCAGCGTTAGCTTCAACACCCCACACTGAAAGCGTTGTGTGAAAGCAAGCCGAGCTTGGAGTATATAGTATCAAACCTTACCAATCTTCTAAACAGTGAGCTCACCAGAAACTGCAGAGGCATTGCGGAAACATCTGTCTAGAGGTCCTAAAATGTTACCGCGACTATTTGGAGAGGATCCTCCTGAAGAACCTGCTCGGCTTAATCGTGCAGATGACGAGGGTGGTGGGAGCATTAACGATTGAACTGACGGAAATCGACGATGGGAACAAGCCTATGGACACAAATTTATCATTTACGGCATCTGCTTACTTTTCAAAAAATTTTGAATTTTACAAGCAAGACAATATCTTCTACTCAAGCCCTCAAGTATTGTCGTCTCGTCGTCCGTCCTGAAAATTATAATAGTAAACAAACATCGCAAGACTTAGCACCCCCCGAAGCAAATTTCTGGCTACGTGCCTGTTTGTCGTTCCCTTTCTTTTTGGCGCCCTAACATTTTGGCGCTCAAATTTGTGCACCTTCTTCAGATGACTGATCAAAGTACTAGTCGAGCCACAGTAAGTCAAGCTCAGTTTACACTTTGAACACTTAGCGAAGGTTTTATTATTAATTGTTTGCTTGCTGCCAAACAGCAGTTGGAGGAGCCATGGCTGATGCGAAGGTCCGAAGACAAGAAAAAATCCAAATGCCAAATTAATTATGGAAAACGACACGTTTGGCATTTGGATGTTCTAGTCTTCGGACATTTTCAATTAAGCCAAATTAGAAGCTCTCTCTATCTCAGCTGATGCACGCTCTTCGATCGGTACGATACGAACGCAACACAAGTAGCACGGCGATCAAACAATACGCATAATGGCCAACGCACGCAGCATACAGTACAGTACGATTGTAACTTCTTGGCCCATGCGCAGAAGACCATATTCGGAATGGACGAATCTATTTTGAAGAAGACGAGTGCTCTGAAGCGATTTATTGAGAAAACGTTTACAAAAAAGGCACAATGTCAACGCATATATCATTTCAAATCTTCGTCTTGCTGTCGAAAATGTATTAATTTTGACCGCGAGTACCCGCCGGAAAGACTAGAATTGTAATGAAAATCCGCTGCCCTACAGCAGGCAACTCCAACCTACCGGTTCCGAAGCACTTTTCCTCCACTCCAAGGTTCCCCCAACTGCGATGCAGAGTGAAATAGCACGGCGTTAGCCCCTACCACGATTACTGCCATCTGCCTATAACTATGTTTCGAAATATAGACTTATGATCGTCTACAGTTATCAAATTCGTTTAGATTTCTCAGCTCTTCCCACATGTCCAGGGACCCAAATAAAAGAGATTTTGATTCCCTTGCCGCGAAGGGGTTGGAAGGTGCTTTGTATATCCTGGACAAGAGGATGGAGTGGGTAATACGCCGAAATGGACTTTATAGCGCTTAAGGAGTTCGCGCAAACGAGGAAAGAGCTAGAATTGGAATAATTAATATTTCTTAGGGCCATTTTAATAGCCATTAATTCCGCGTTGTACACGCTACACAGCGGATTGAGTCTCGCCTTGCTGACATTGTGATGAGTGGAGTACACGGCACATGCGCATGCTGAATCAGACTTCGATCCATCCGTATACACGGGAATCGAGTCCGGGTGGATATATAGGAGTTCTAAAAACAGGCTCTGGTACTCCGGCGACGTGGAATAGGGTTTCTCGAGACTATCCAGACCAGTGTAATACTCTGGTCGCGGTAGAGACCAAGGCGGGTATTTTGAATACCCGACGACGTACACATGCGGTAGCGAAATCTCAAATTCATCAATAAAATCTTTAAAACGAATTCGTAGTGGTCTAGAAGCCCTTGCCCTTCTGTTAAAAATATCTAAAAACCTTGGTTTAAAAACGATTTCAAAACATGGGTGTTTCGACATAGATAAAATTTTTGACACATAGTTGCATGTCAACATAAGCCTGCGAGTAGCCAGAGGCGGCTCTCCGGCGTCGGAATATAAGCTTAGGACAGGAAAGGACTAGGAAAGGAAAGGCACCAGCAGCTAATCATAATCCTGCGTTGTGGACCGCTGTTAACGGTCGCAGGCATGACTCTCGTCCAGACGAGTAGACGAAACACCCGTAATCCATTTTAGACGTAATCAGCGCACGGTATAATAAAATCGAGGTCGGGCGTTCTGCACCCCACGTTGTGTTGTTTAAAATTCGTAAAATATTTAGGCTCCGGCGACACTTTTCCGCTAACTTGCGGACGTGTTCCTGCCATGTTTCTGCCATGCCTAAGGTCTAAAACCATTCCTAGAAATCGAACCGTTTCTACGTAAGGAAGATTACTACGTAAGCGTAAAGGCGGAGCTATGTGGATAACTCGTAATCGGTGAAAATGCATGCACACGATTTTCTCCGTAGAGAAACTTAGCCCGTTTCTATTATCCCAGTTGTTCAATTTGGTAACGCCCAACTGTGTCAGCCTTGCAGCGCTAGCTAATGTAGACGACCTGCAGAAGATTGCAAGGTCGTCTACTAATAAGGAACCCACCACCGGTGCTTTTATGCAGTCGACAATGTCATTATTGGCGATAGCAAACAACGTAACGCTTAAGACAGAGCCTTATGGAACGCCGTTATCCAGAGAGTAGAACTGCGAGAACGTTTTACCAATTCTCGCCTTAAAACCACGGTTTGTTAAACTGTTTCGGATAAAAATGGGTAATTTACCCCTGAAACCCCAGCTGTGCATTGTTTGCAGGACCTTCCGGCGCCACAGGATCTCGTAGTACTTCTCTAAGTCAAAGAAGACTCCAATGACATGTTGACGCAGAAGGAAGGCCTTTCTGGATACAATTGTCGGTCCGGACGAGATGGTCGATAGTAGATCTACACCTGCGAAAGCCACATTGTATGTTGTAGAGAAGGTTTTTGCCGCTCCAACCACCAAACGAGCGGGCGATTGACTATTCTGTCCATAACCTTGCACAGACAACTGGTAAGTGAGATGACCCTATAATTGCTAGGGCAAATGTTGTCCTTTCCCTGCTTTGGTATTGGAACCACGATAGATTCCCGCCAGGATTGTGGAAAATTACACTCCAACCATATTTGGTTGGAGGTAGAGGCCAGCTCCCATAGCGAAAAGCATTCGTTGTAGTCGGCAGTGCCGTGCGTTTCACGGAACGCAAGGGATGTTGCTTCGCAGCGTTTTTTTATTTCCCTAAAGTCGGCATTATAATTTTTATTATTAAGGCAAATATTAGTGAACGTGCGGCCAAACACCCCACATAATTCCAAGGGAGATGTAACCACCCGGTCATCGACTTTTAATCCGGAAATGCCGCACTGCTGACTGGGGCCCGAGATGCTTCGCACCTTCCTTCAGACCTGTGCGAGAGGTGTCCTGTGATTTACACCAGAGACGAATTCTGCCGAGGAGGTTTTATTCGGTTCTTTAGCGATTTGTCGAGCTTTCGCTCGAAGACGTCGGAAGGAGGCAAAATTAGTTTCCGTGGGGTACTTCTGGAAAATGCGAAGGGCTCTCTTCCGCAGTTTTATCGTATTCCCGCATTCTTCTGTCCACCAAGGCACTGCAGGTCGATGGACTATACCCTTAGACCGTGGGACGCTAATATTTGCAGCCTCGATGATAGCAGAGGTAAGTACCTCGACGTTATGCATTGCGTCACGGTTGCCATCATGTTTGAATGTAAAATTCTCTCTGTAAATTGACCAGTGAGCTTTTTGAATAAGCCACGCCACGGAACCATATTGACCGGGAGTGGCTAGCTCCCGGCCGCCCGTTTACACAGAATCCGGGGCCAAAGAGTATTGGCCTCTAGTCCATATCGGGCATCCAGCACCTCGGACCTCGGGAACCTCGGACCTCACCCTCCAGGATTCACTTCTCCTCCTTACGGGTTCCGCACACGGCAAACATGCAGGTGCATCGCAGGCTAGGTGGTATGGCCGCACGCAGACAACTGACCCACAAGACTGTACGGGCTCAAACCTTGTTGGCTCTGGGTTTGTTTTTGGGGTTGTTTCCCCGCCGTTTTAGTCGTCTCTCACGACAAGCAGGGATACTGCGGGAGTATTCTCAATCCCCCTACCCGCAGGGGGGACAAAGAGAAAGGTTGTTGAAATATTGTAAGAGTAATCTGTAGAGGAACCTCCTGGTTTTAAGGTTAGAATTGCATGATATCTCTTAGTGGCATGTTTAGTTTCATGGTAGTTGAACAGAAGTTGGTAGCTCATAGTTGCATGTAAATATGGCATGCTTGATGATATTCACCCCTTCCAAACATCCTAGGGGTTGATTGCAGGGTGTTTCGTAGATGTAGACCTAGATGTCATGCCTGTTAGTGTATAGTGGTGGCCTACTATCTGCCGCACACCCTCAAGAGGGCTTTGGGACACATTTACATCTGCATCTACATGGTCTCGCGGCCGAGCTTAAGACCACCGAGTGCGTCCGTTCGGTGTCGGATAGTGGGTCAACCTCTAGATATAGAGATTTTGCTGGGAGAGAAGCAAGTTTCCCCGTCGAATAAGCTGTCTTGGACAAAATGCGACGGCATTCCGAGGTGGTATCAGTCTATCCTTGGGTGAGGTAGGTCTTTTAAATGATACAGAACCCTGTAAATATGTCGTGACTTGGCAACGGGCGACCGCCAACAATTATGCTTCTTATCACCCGGAGGAGAGGGTAGCAGCTTCTCTTCGTATGAGTGAAGGTGAGGACCACAGCGATCGGTAGAGCGAGACTCGTTTCACTATAGGCGTGGTATCATTTACTTTAACGGCTGCAGTACTGTGGTGTGGAAGGAAAGGGGAAACCACCACGTTATTATCCCGATGAGTCGCAGGTACTCCACTCTTTTCTCCTTATCAAGACGTGATGGCACCCTCTCGAGTAAAATATTCCGGAGGTAATATAGCCCCCATTCGAATCTCTGGGCTGGAACTACCCGAGAGAGTACATCATTCAAGTGTGACACAAATTCTAGGGCAGGAACATGGAATGTGAGATCGTTTCGGAACCTCGGAAGACTGGAGAACCTGAAGGTGGAAATGCGGAGAATAGACCTCGACTTACTAGGAATCAGCCAAATGAAGTGGCGCGAAGAAGGAGGCTTTTGGAGTGAAAGCTACAGGATGAAACACACGGTGTAATTAAGTGGAAATGCTGGAGTAGGAATACTGCTCAGAAAGAGCGGCGGAATGCGTGTGAAGAAGATCCTGCGGTACAATGAAGGGATTATAATGGTCAAGATCGAGACCAAACCTGTAGATACTGTAGTGGTACAGGTTTACATGCCTACGACGGACTATGAAGACGAAGCAGTTAAATACTAGTCCAGAGATGTCACGGAGGTAATAAAACAGGTAAGAGGAGGAGAAAGCCTAATTAATTAAGGGGATTGAAATGCTCTCGTATGCGAAGGTCAAGATGGTAGAGTAACAAGAAAATATGAATTTGGAAACCGGAATGAAAGAGGAGAAAGACTACTGGAATTCTGCACTTCTTCTTTCCTCAGTAGTTCAGTGCGTACATCTATCTGCATCTACGCGATACCCTGCAAGCCACCGTGATGGTGTGTGGCATAGGGTGAAGATCACAAAACATTCACTATTGGTATGCAAACAAGTTACTACATGGAAACATGCCACATAATAGTGTCACATGCTGCTAGATGGTTGGTATCTACATAGTAATAAAGGGATTGGTTGTAAATAAATTAATCATGCGCTACAGACTATCTCAACAATATTTTACCTACTTACTGATACCTTTGCTATGCTGCCTATTGTGTTCCCTCATAGCACGGGGAAAAAATGACATTTTGAATTAATCAGAACGACAATCTGTCTCTCTAATCTTATGCTCTATCCTAAAGCTGAAACACGTAATGGGAAGTGTTTACCAGTAGTTAAAATATTTCTTAGGAAGGAAAATTTACAAGTAAAGGCTTTTCTAATTTTGGTGCAAGCTTCAAGCTATCCGAATGAGGAAATATTAAAATCAAGAGATATTTTTTTGTGCAGGTTATTGTCTTATCACCTAACTGAACACTGCTTTTACAACCAAGGGACCAAAATGTGGTACAATACACGAAATCATACCATTAAAAAATCTCTTATATAGTGTGATACTAAAAAGTGAAGCTACAAGTTTTTGTGGTTGTTAATACTGAAAAAAACTGCATAGTAATTTTAAAAAGGACTATTTATGGAAGAGAGAAGACAAGAAGCGTAGATTTAGTTAGGTACCGTATAACTGAGGAAGGTCATTCGGCATCAAACGAAAGCCGGCTTGCAGGAGGTCAGGACGAGAGCAGTGTGATTCTGTTTTCTGAAGTTGTTAAAATGTATATTAGACCTCCAACGTATTTCTCGCATGGTAGGTTTGAATAAAAGGATAAATATTATAAATATACTCGGAAAGGAATTTAAAATGTTATATTTCTGCATGCAGGACAATAATACATCAGATCGAAGTCACCGGTATTTATTGGTTTGGTAACTTGTTAGGCTTTTTTGTAGATATCTGCATGAAACTCTTAAATGACAACACGTCAATGTAATCGTTATCCTTTCTAATCTCCTTTCATATTCACCAAGTACTTTGTAGAGTTGTAAATCTTAAGATTCATGCAGCGATACTCCACACGATAACGATTAGAAGTAGGAAGAATCATTGAATTCGAAGGCACCGTTTTTTATTCGTGTATTTGGTTGACAATAAAGTAAAACAGGTTATGCATTTACTCATTACATGATTGTTTACTGGACAATGAATCACGATTGGTAAAGAGCCACCCTCTGCCACAAGCCTACCCTCAACATTCATGGACTTACTGTTACCCTTTTGAAGTGATGCTGTATTGCTCATCCGCGTGAAAAGTTAGAAAATTATTTTCAGGAATCGATTAGGGTTTTAAGGAATATTGGCTATTTGAAGTTAATTTCTATCATTAGCCTCGTAGGTGGCTTGTGTAGTACTATCTAAAATTAGTGGTGTGTTTGTGTTAGGTGTTGCATGAGTTGACCTTATGGGTGCCAAGGTTTCGCAGATCGTTGCAGCGCCATCCTTCATTGCGGTGCATATGCTCGCGCGTGTTGGGAAACGTCACGGGAGTGAGCCGACCCGGCAGACCGCCCGAAGGCGAATGCTTCTGCGGGGAGTATTTTTAAATCTCCGTTCGCCGTGACCTCGATAGCTCTCTCCCGCCCAGCTTTTCCCCTCCGCCCTCTCCCCCTACTATCCGCCTTTCTCCCCCCCCCATTTGCGCCCCTCCCCCCCTTCCTATCTTCCAAGCCACGAGGATTTCTCGGAATTCCAATTCGGATTTGAATAGGGACGGATAAGGGATGTGTAAGGGGGAGGGGGAGAGGGAGGGAATGGAGGAGCGAGTTGGGGTAGGGAAACGGCCTCCACGACCGCCCCTCTTGCGTGCGTGCTGCGAGGAGGACTCACCGTACAGTTATACATGTACTCGACGGACACGGAATAAGACTATATCCACAGAATAAATAAAAACATCACTCAGTGATGTTTTTATTTCTTCTGATGAAAGGGTACGCACATTTTTTAGGAGAACTGTTTCGATGGTGACTTCCCGCCTTCCTCGGCTAGAGAGAATTTCATATGTATATATATGTGTGTGTGTATATATATATATATCGAATATTTCTCGAATAAACATTCCTCATCCACCTTTGCGTCTTCCCTCCTTTCCTCGTTCCTTCCAATTCAATCTTCCTCCCTGGCTTCTCAAACAGAGAGGTCCACTCTTCTCCCTCCCTCCACCACTCCTTCCTCCCTTCCACCTCTCTCCACCCTTAGTTTTTCACTTCCTCTTTCTTATTCTCTCTCGTCCCACTTTTATGGCTTCCTCTCTGCGGATAAAATTTTTATTTTCAACGTTTCCCCGAGAGACTCGCCACCGCATTACGCACTTTTCCCTTCTCCTTAACGCGATTTTTCAATTAAGGGGCGTTTTGTGTGCGCTTCCTTCGCCACAGCTCTCTGTGACGCGCTGTTTCCGCGTAGACTGGCCGCGATCAACTGCGCTGAGAGGATTTTCACCTCAGGGAGGAGGAGTCGTGAAAGTTTTATTCAGGACAGAAGTTTTAGTTCCGAACGAAGAAAAGGAGAATGAACAATGATTACCTGCCGTGGTTAAATTTACTCACTGCTTCTGTGTTTGGAGAAAATAACGGTTAAAAGTTCTGGTGAGAAAAATGAACCATGTAAGGGGAACATTTTGCATTCCCAGGTGTGGGACCCCTGCCACACCCCCTTTGAGGTGGCTTGCAGGGTAGTCAGTAGATATTGATATCAGTTTACAATGCAGTTAATTGATCAAGCGCGACATAATGAAGGGAAAGTGGATCGCGATTGATGACTGAAGGGTTCCCGGGCTCAAAAACGTATGAACAAAAAATTACAAGGTTATCTCTTTAAACTGAGGTCAAAACTGTGAATTTATTTTATTGATGGTCTTCACATAATAAAAGGAATGCTCTCGTGAAATTTAATGATGTGTGCAAATATACGACCACGTTTATTTATTGCATCGCCACTTTTTAGTCTTCCTACTTACTAGACCCCCTGCCACATTCCCTAGCGGGGGCTCGGAGGAAATTACTTAAACGTAACCCGGTTGACTACTAACGCGAGGATCCATGTTAAATCCGAAACAAAACTGTACGATTCCAGCTAATTGTAAGTCCAGGCGATCCAGGCTGAGTGACTTTCTTGCTTCTAGATCTCTGTGGAGAACCACAGGAGGTGCTGGGAAAAAAGCTTTTGAAGTATTAACTTCACACAATGTTGGTTTTAGTGCATGGTCAGCCCTACCCTCAAGGAACTCAATGAGCTGTAGGTGTAGACTATGCTTTGATGTCCAAACATGGCTTTTGTTGGTACTCAATGAGATTAACCTCACCGGAGTTTAAAAATATAGCAAACATATAACACAGCGCTTCGCAATGCCATATTTCCAAAAGCATTTTGACATTTTTTTGTGGGCGAGGTATATTATTTTCAAATTTAAACTTACTTCTATTTCCTTTCTAAATGCTTCGTTTCATTTATATAATTTTTATGTTCAATCATGTACTAAATAAATAAGTGCCAATGGGTGAATTTACTTCCGTTGGTGTAGGTACAGAGCGGGATGGAATCAGAGGTGTGTCGTGAATTGGAAAGTTGTACGGGAAACTACTATATCAGGTAATAGAAGTGATATAAAAGGCAATTTCAGACTGCCATTGAGTCATTTCTCGTCATGAATCGCCCATCTTGACTTTTAAAAGGAAGGTGCAAATATACGCTGGACGAATGATTTCGTTGAGATGCGGCTTCGAAGGAGTTCGAAGGCGAAATTGTGTTTTTGGGAGAGGAAAACGTTTGGAGGGATGTCACGTTCACACGGAAAGGGGGGGGGGGGGCAGTGTAAATAAAATGAGGATATGAAAAAGTTGATTGGCGAGGAAATAAGGGAGAGAGGCGATGGAAGTGAGACTGTTCCATCGGGAAGTGAATACGGTTTTTTAGAGGGCTAGAATCATCGGGGTGCGTAATTGCAGCACATATCTTTCCTTGGTATTTGCTATCTTTAACAAAAATACGGCGTGTACTAAAGGGGTTACTGAGTAAATTTCCATCTACATCCACGAAAGATTTTTCATAACTGGCGAAGGGAAGTGGCAGTTGTTAACAGTTTCCTTTTTATTTGCAATCTTGGTGTTAAATTTTTATAAATTTTCAATGGTACATCTACATCTACATAATACCCTGCAAGCCACCACAAGGGTGTGTGGCAGGGGGTGATTGCTCACCAAACATGCACTACATATCATGCATAAAAAAGGAATAGTATTAATATAGTAGTCAGAACTACACTATTTAAAAAAGATAGAAATTGCAAAGAAAACATGCAAAAACATTCTGTTAGTAGGGTTAGCTTTAAGTACTCATACCAACATGCAGCTACCAATGCTATTCATTGCTACTCTCCGATAGGACATATTTACCGTTATTCGTATCTCTTATTGTGCGAGGGAAAAAGGACATTTTGAATCGGTCAATTCGGCAATCAATTTCTCTAACTTTATGATTATGGTCCAGTCTGCCATAGTAAGTTGGGGTTCGTAAAATATTTTTAACATCATCACTGAAAATATTGCCTTGGAATTTGTGGAAGAGATTAAGTCTAAATTTCAACCTGCGATCTGACAATGATTCCCATTTCAATTCATTTAATAGACTGGTTACGCTAATATAATTATCGTATCGTCCCTTTACAAATCTTGCCGACCTTCGCTGCACACGTTCAAGTTCATTACTTAGACCGATTTCGTAGGGATCCCATACACTGGCAGCATATTCCAAATGAGGTCTAACAAGGGAAAAGTAGCTGATTTCTCGTACATGATCGTCACATTTACCCAATACTCTTTTAATGAAACCCAGTTTGCGATTCGCTTGACCCATTATTTCACGAATGTGTTTACCCCAGGAAAGATCATTTGTCAGTCTTATTCCAAGATATTTAATGGATTCCACGTTTGTTAATTCATTATTACTTATTTTGTAAGTGGTAGGAGGAGAGCTATTCTTTTTCCAAAAATTCATTACAAGACATTTCTTAAAGTTTAATTCTAACTGCCATGTATCACACCAAGTTTCAATTGCTTGTAGGTCAATATTTAAATATTCTTTATCGTTCGGGCATAGAATTTCCCTGTACACTACTACGTCATCGGCAAATAGACGAAGCTTACTTTTTACCACCTTTTGGATATCATTAATATACAAAAGGAATAGGAGTGGACCTATCACACTACCTTGTGGGACACCCGAAGTGACTTTAATTGCCGGTGAGGAAACACCGTCCAAAATAACCCTTTGAACCCGATCATGCAGAAAATCATTAATCCATGATATAATGTTACTGTCTAACCCATAAGATTTTAACTTCAAAATTAGTTTGCTGTGAGAAACCTTGTCAAAAGCCTTCTTGAAGTCGAGAAATACAGCATCCACTGGAATATTATTTTCGCCAGAAACTAAAATATCGTGGGAAAAGAGAGCAAGTTGGGTTTCACACGATCTGCTCTTTCGGAAGCCATGCTGGACATTGGACAATAAATTCTGGCTATCTAGGTGTCCCATGACTGAACTGACAATTATATGTTCTAGGACCTTGCATGAAATGGATGTGAGGGATATAGGTCTGTAGTTAGAAGCTGCTCCCTATCGCCACTTTTAAAAATGGGTGTTACATCGGCTGCTTTCCAGTCCATCGGTACGACGTGTTCAATGGTATTGAATGTCCTTAATTCAGACATGTGTTTTCGGGTTATTTGGGAAAATGTTTTTAGCAAATTAGTGACGTCAGCCTAAAGAAATTTTACGGGGCCTGCCGCGACAAAACGTGACCTCTGTATATAATTTGCTTGGTGTACGCGCTAAAATCTTTTGCACTTGAGTTTGAGGCTATATCTTGTAAAGAGTTTTTCCAAATTTTGCTCAAATTTTATAAACTTTGAAGCATTTAAAATAGGGATGTACGAATAGTGTCCGCGAATACTCGAATAGTGGAAAATATTAGATATTCGAGATCTCGAATAGTGATGCTAAATAAACGACCTCGAATACTTTTGAATATCGCGCCATACACCATTGGGCGCCCATACCATACGCATCCATACGAAGTCTTTGGTTCTTAACTCTGCGACTATATAGATAACTCTGTACCATAACAGTCCTCTGGATTGCCAAAAAACAAATATAAAGTGACCTGGTGAGGGAGCAGTGTTGAGTAATGTCATCCAGAGGACTCGACCATAAAAGCATATAGCGCGCTGTTATGCATGTTGAAGAACTACATTAAATCCGCAGTGAAGAGGTACCGTTCTGTCTACCGTTAGCAAATTGCTTACCGTAGCATCTAGCTTATTTTTATTGTGTTGATTTTCTTCGCTAATGAGATATTACTTCTACTACATAATCATCAACCACTGAATTCACTCTGCTAAAATAATCCAGTCTGCCATAATCGTCTAGCTACTTTGAAGGAAGTTTGTTCCAAGGTACGTTTCCGTGGGTGTTTATCTGCTAAATGTTGCATAATGATAGGGTTCGCCACGTTAATTATGGTTAAAAAAAACAGTTTCAACGAATGATATACCATCAAAATTTTAGAAGTAAGAAAAGTATCTCTTCACCGTAAATAACGCGAGAAAACCTGCCATGATACAAAGTTGAAGAACCTGTGTATACATCGTCGATGGTTGCCGCTCCATATGAGTTTCGTTAAGAATATCCCTCTACTTAATATATTTTCATCATTGAATTTGAATTTTAAAATTTTAAAACTGCAACTTTACTTCCACATCTGGAGTACTTGCAAAAGTAGTTTCTGAATTTTATGTAAGAGTTTCTGAACTCAACTCGAAAGTGTACTACACCTGCTGCAATCTATATATATAAAAATGAATGTATGTGTGTGTGTGTGTGTGTCCTTTATGCATTACTACACCATTCATCGGATCGCCATGAAACTTTGGGAAGTTGTTGAGTACATTCCCGGAAAGAGGACTATGGAATCGATATTTCAATATCGATCCTTTATCGATATAATATCGGTAAAGTATCGATAAATCGATACATTATTGATACAAAATTGAGGTGATATTATTTAGTTTTTAAAAAGTAATGTATCGCTGCAATATCGATACTGTATCGAATGTATATAATGTGTTTGTCCTTTATGCATTACTACACCATTCATCGGATCGCCATGAAACTTTGGAAAGTTGTTGAGTACGCTCCGAGAAGGTTTCTATAAAATCGATAATTCAATATCGATACTGTATCGATATAATATCGATAAAATATGGATACATCGATACATTATTGATACAAAATATAGGTGAAATTAATAAGGTGTTTTTTATCAAAGTTTTATAAAGTATCATTACAATATCGATACTGTATCGATACAATATTGATAACTTCATGCATTACCACAACATTCATCCAATTTCCATGAAGCTTTGGTTAGTTGTTTTGTTCACTCCATGAAGGTTTGTACAATATCGAGAATACAATATCGACACTGGAGACGGGATGTGCATCCCATTGAACTTGCAATTCATTGAAACACTCACGTGCAACATATTCAAATCATCCGGCATGGGACAAATATTTCAGAAATGCCAACTTATTGCTTGGGATGAATGCACAATGGTGCACAAAGCATCGCTCGAGGCTCTGGATCGATCATTGCAAGATTTCCGTTGAATCCTGAGACCATTTGAGAACGCATTAATATTGCTTGCACGACATTTCAGGCAAACATTACCTGTAATTTCTCGATTGACACTAGCGGATGAAATAAATGCTTGCCTGAAATATTCTACTTTGTGACGACATGTAAAGACGTTAAAATTATATACAAATATGCGTGTCCAGCTTCAAAACAATCGATCAGCTGAGATATATTGTATACCCATAAGAATTGTGAAATTAAACATACTGTAAACGAGCGCTTTCCATTTAACCAGATTGAGCCACAGCAACGCGTGGCCGGGTCAGCTTGTTACTTATAAAAAATAAAATTTGAAAGCATTCAATATACCTACCATAATTAGTTATAAATTACATTCACAGTCAGTTCGCGAGTCACGATGTCAGATAGTTCATCAAGTATATGGCACCATTTTCAGTTGTCAGAAACGGACAACAAATTTGCTATGTGCAACCATTTTGATAATAAATGTCGAGGAGAGGAAAATCCCATGCAATTTCTCCTCTATGGGCTCATCTAAAGAAAACATGCCAATTTTTGGAAAATTGAGAAAAGTATTCCTCTTCCACGTCCACAGACAGTGCAGAGTAGTTAGAAGTGGAAATTGACGATGTTGATGATACTGTAACTTCAAGTGCTCTTCCCAATCCAATTGCCAATCCCAGATTTTCACACATTTCAACTGATTCTGATGATACTGAGAGATAGTTCATGTATTTAAATTTCACCATCCCCCTCAAGTTCTTACATGCAATTCAAACCTCCTTCTACAAAAATAAAATCAATTATTCACAGTGCTCAACGTACTCTGAACAGTTTTATTGATTAAACACAGAGTTTTAAGTCTGGTGATAAAAGGAGTTCAGTTACTACAAGATTGATTGGAGAAATTATTTGTCTTGACAATCAACCTGTATCATTAGTGGAGAATAAAGGTTTCTGTAAAATGAACAGTTACTTAGAATCTATACACACTATTCCGTCAAGAAAATATTTAGCAAACAAAGTTATCCCGGATCTGTATGAGGAAACAAAAAAAACAGAAAATTTGTTGTCTATAGCTAAATACGCTGCTCTTACAATAGACATGTGGACTTAAACAGGCATCGATGACTACATAAGTTTGACAGCTCATTTTTTGGATTCAAATCGTGCTTATCGTCATGTATGCTTAGAATGTGTGCCATTTCTTGAACTTTCACACTCTAGAGTGAATATTTGCACTTTCATCACACAAACTGTTGAAGAATGGGGTTTGACTAACAAAATTGCATGCATTGTCGGAGATAATGCGAGGAAAATTACTTCTGCACTCGAAGGAAGTCCAGTTGATCATATTTTCTGCTTAGCTCACACACTTCAACTAGTGATTAAAGACGGCATCCTCAGCAAACCGAAGGAGAAAGATCTTGTAGCAAAATGTCGCAGCATTGTGGGTCACTTCAAGCATTCCACTAAAGCAACGAAACAACTGAAATTGGCCCAAGTACAGCTGAATATTAAAGAGCATAAGCTCATCCAGGATGAACCCACAAGGTGGAATTACCTTTTGCAAATGATGAGACGCCTTCTGGAGCACAAGCAAGCAATAGCATTAGCTGTTTTTATTAAATAAGTTTGGCAATTTTCCACAAAAAAAAATCTTTACTTCGACCGGTTTCGATGTGATACATCATCACCTGATGATGATGTATCACATCGAAACCGGTCGAAGTAAAGATTTTTTTTGTGGAAAATTTCCAAACTTATTTAATTATGTTATTCCACCATATAACGCCTGAAACGTCTCTTTTTAAGCATTAGCTGTCTCTAACCTGAGTTTTGATGTAGAAATAACTCCACCACAAATGGGGCTATCGAGCAATTGATTGATGTTCTGGACGTTTTTGAAAGAGCAACAATTGTTGCTAGTGGAAGTAGAGTGACAGTTTCTTAAGTCATCCCTCTTGTGAATAGCATCATTAATTTCCTTGAAACTACTAAGTTTCCACATAGTCATCCGCAAGGCTTCGCCAATGATTTGCTGTTTTCCATCAAAAGTCGGTATGCAGTTTTGGAAAAAGAACAATTATACACATTAGCCATAATTCTTGATCCACTTTTTATAATCAGTGTTTTCCAAGCTTCAAATAATGTTGAAATGATGAAAAGTAAATTGGCTTTGGAGATGACAGGATTGTATGACCAATGTTACCCAAAATAAAGAGATAGCTCAAGAAAAGTGCAACTGAAAAAAGCTGATGTAAAGTATGAACACACATTGTGGGGACTTTATTCCAAATTAATGCTAACAGCACCAGGTACTAGCAGAAAGAGTCAGAAAAGTCCAGAGGAAGAATTTCGAAGATACATAGCAGAAGATTTGCTTCCATCTAGTGAAAACATTTTTAATTACTGGAAAATGAACAGTCTGTATCCTCACTTGAAAGAGTTATCTTTAAAGTATTTAATCACTCCGACGTCAACAGTTTTTTCTGAGCGACTCTTCAGCACCTCAGGTTTAATTTGTGACCAGAAAAGAAGCAGAGATCCGTGAACGTGTGAGAATGCTTGTATTCTTAAATAAAAATCTGTAGTTTGCAATAAGTTTCAAACGATATCTATTATTGATGCTTGTGATTTTATTGATTTCATTAAATTTGAAATTTTAAAGTAAAGGAGTTAATTTTTTAACTTCATTGAGTATACCATTTTACTTATGCAGACATCAAATACTTTAGCAGAATATGCAATATGAAATTCCAGTATTCGAGGTATTCGAGCTATGATTTAATATTCGAATTCGATATTCGAGTTCGAGAAATTTCTATTTAACCCATCTCTAATTTAAACTATTCCTGTAATGAAAACCATGGAATTGTTGTATTGGAATTTGAAACGAAAATGCTACTATTGAAAAAGAGATAAATTGGCCCATGATACTAGCATTATCTTGGCGTCTTGTTGTAGCCAGAACACAAGATTTTCTACTAAGTGAGATTGTAATTTTATATGAATAGAATTTTTACTGGATTAAAAAAAATCGCAATTAGTCATGTTACGTTCAAGGCATTTGGAGTTTTGCTCAAATATGGAGTATTTTAAATTGTACCATTCTACTGAAATATACGCGTTGTTTTTTTCCGAAGTGTATAGGATTGGTCTGGGGGCCGGCGTACTGGCCTTCCATCCCGAGGGAATGTGTTCGTATCAGACAATAGCCGATTTTTAATCGGTACACTGATCCTTACTTGCAAGCAGTTCGAGGAGCACTTCTACCTCAATACTCCATCTATCGGATGGAGTTTTAATAGTGAAACTCTTAAGGTGTTACATCGTTAAGAGTTGGCTAATACCGACGCTAGGTTTATTTAAATCCCTCTTATTCTACGTAAAAATGCTAACTCTTGACAAACAAAGACAAAGAATTCCTGAATGTTCCGAAATCATCGTGTGGGTGGCTTATTTCTATCCAATTGGAGTACTAAGGCTTAAGGGGTAAAAAATTGCGGATGTAGTTATTTATATCACGTGTGTAACATATAAATTTTACTTGCGCCTGGTGCATGCTTGGTGATTCATCTTCCGCCACGCATTGTCAGCGTGAATGGCAAGGTCTGTTGATGTCGATCACTCTGCATATCTCTTTTACTGACACGCCAAAAAAAGTGTTTTCTAGATTTCACTATCGGGGTAATCCTTCATGGGGCCCTAAATTTTGACACATGATATTTCCTGGGGTTAACACATACGTGAAATAATGAGTCAAGCTAATCGAAAACTGGGATTCATCAAAAGAGTATTGGGTAAATGTGACGATCATGTACGAGAAATCAGCTACTTTTCTCTTGTTAGACCTCATTTGGAATATGCTGCCAGTGTATGGGATCCCTACGAAATCGGTCTAAATAATGAACTTGAACGTGTGCAGCGAAGATCGGCAAGATTTGTAAAGGTACGATACGACAATTCTATTAGCGTAACCAGTCTATTAAATGAATTAAAATGGGAATCATTGTCAGATAGCAGGTTGAAATTTAGACTTAATCTCTTAAATAAATTCCAAGACAATATTTTCAGTGATGATGTTAAAAATATTTTACGAACCCCAACTGACTATGGCAGACTGGACCATAATCATAAAATTAGAGAAATTAATTGCGAAACTGACCGATTCAAAATGTCCTTTTTCCCTCGCACAATAAGAGATACGAATAACGGTAAATATGTCCAATCGGAGAGTAGCAATGGATAGCATTGGTAGCTGCATGTTGGTATGAGTACTTAAAGCTAACCCTACTAACAGAGTGTTTTTGCATGTTTGCTTTGCAATTTCTATCTTTTTTAAATAGTGAAGTTCTGACTAGTATATTAATACTATTCCTTTTTTATGTATGATATGTAGTGCATGTTTGGTGAGAAATCACCCCCTGCCACACACCCTTGTGGTGGCTTGCTGGGTATTATGTAGATGTATATGTAGATGAAGTTAGCTTCCTCGTTCAAAATTCCCCTTATAGCTTTCATCATCACATGGTCGTGGGGTTAGCATATCTTTCACTACGATGATTCAATAAAACTGAACTTGTGAATTTCGCAGAGTGACTGTCAGAGATCTGTATCCGTGCATCTTTCTACTGCACAGCGTTATCTCCGTTGGTTCACTGCATAGCGTGAACCTTATTTTTGGTAGCTATGGCCGTTCGAGGCTCCTATGGAGTACAATTACAATGGATTCTGTTCATATTTCATTCTTCTTTCAGATCTGATGTATCGCAGTAAAATTATCGATCATAAGCAAGTGTGGATTTAAACGGGCCACGAAAAACTGAGGGCTGGAAATAAACCTTATTAAAAATGAAACGCATTTGGGAATACTCCTCTCACTCGCGTGCCTGGTCACCAGAAACTTTTGATATTACTTGTATGGTTTGGTGTTTACACACTTCGGGTTCTATCAGATAAGTGGATGTTGAGTGGGAATTTCGTGGAAATCTCTTGAGAAATAGCTTCCATCCCTGATGTTCTACGAAATTTGGCCCGCTGGTGCTTGCAATATTTTCTCTGAACAACTTATTGAGAATTTTCTGATTACTTGTTTGCTTATAGGCACTGTTTGCTTTTTCCGCACTAAATCCTATTCTGCGATCCATTTTCCCCTTTGTCGCAGAATATTGAATGACGCAGAATCTCAGTTGAATGGACACGGAAATGATGTAGATAAATATTATGTAACAAATTTGTCGTAAAGCCGAATTAACTGTTCGCAAAATTTCATCTTGCTGCAGCACGCGAATTTGTTTAGTCAGCACAATCATGTATTCAGAGATTTTAACTCCATTTACTCGTAAAATGATCGATAAGGACGATTATTATTATTACTGCAGAAGGCTTTGAGCTAAAAGCAAGAATTCTTAATTTTAATACGTGTTCTCATTCTCAATTTTTTCTTCTCGCTGGATCTCGTACCCCCCCAATCCTAAAATCGTATTTTGGTTGTTGACTCTGCGGGGTAAGGTTTCTTACCTTTCTCCTCGACGTCATCGCTGCATTGTCGCATATTGATCACAACTAGGACTCAACTACACCGCCACCTGCAGTCATAGAACGTCAATGTTTGATAATCGATGCTTAAGGGATAGTAAAAAACGAGTTATATTGATTTAATTTTAGTCCTACAGTTAAAAGCATATTAGTTTTACTAAGTTCATTATCAAAAGACGTAGCTTGTGTGCGTGAAGCAATGACCAACCTTTTTGCTTATGGCTTAAAATTAGAATTTGTATTTGATATGATGATGTTTCATTTTTGATGGAACTAGTTGACTTGAAAGAAAATCGGTAATGTCGTTCTAATAAAAGGATACTTCATTCCATGGTAATGGTAGGGGAAACTAAACATCCATGGTTTTCAGTTAAATCCGTCCACACGCTCGGTAGGGTTGCAGGTATCTATGTAAATATAGATCTACATCTACGCGATACCCTGCAAGCCACCGTGGGGTGTGTGGCAGGGGGAAAAGATCACAAAGCATGCACTATTGAAATGTAAATAAGCTACTATAGGGTCTCATGTAACTTGATTGTTAGTATCTACATGGTAATTAAGGGATTGGTTGTTAACACATGCATCATGCACTAGAGACTACTCTAAAACATTTCCCCAACCTAACCCTTTGCTGCCTATTCTGTTCTCTTATAGTACGGGGGAAAAATGACATTTTAATCTATCAGTACGACAATCTACCTCTCTAATTTTATTTATCTCTTCGAATCTAGCATAATACGCTTGTGTCTTTAATATATGCTCAAAATCGTGAGTAAAGCTATTCGATTTAAATTTCTGTAATTGATTTAATCCGTACTTTAACCTACACTCTGATAATGATTCTCATCCTAATTCTTGTATTAATTTTGTTACACTACTAAACCTGTCGTAACACCTTTTAACGAACCTAGCTGCTCTACGCTGCACACTTTCTAGTTCTCTGATCAAAGCTAATTATATCGGATCCCATACACTGGCTACATACTCAAGGTGGGGCTTAACTAGTGAAAAGTAACATCGCTCTTTTGTCTTCTCATCACATTTCCTAAGTACTCTTTTCATAAATCCGGTTTTCTCTTCGCCCGACTGCATATTTCCCGGATGTGTCTTCCCCACGATAAATCTTTAGTGATTGTTACACCTAAATACCTTATGATTTCAACGCTTTCGATCTTTGTGTTACTCATTTTATAGGATCGCTCTATGGAATAATCCTCCTCCAAAATTAATAGCTACAAGCTTTTTAACGCTTCATTCTAACACCCTTTGTCGCACCACCTAAACTAGGTTCTTCCCTATCACCGCTTTTAAACATAGGTTACGCAATAGACGACGAAATCTCCTGATTTTCTATTTCCTAATCAAGAAGTGAATGCGAATTATTTAATCTGGGATTTTATTATGAGTCTTGCGACAGAGGTTGTTCTTGTCATTGTTGAGGACCTTGACTCTTCTGCCAGTCTGAAATGTCGTCGCATATTCAACAGAACGAGGACTTAGCTACATCTGCACCTACTCTGAAAACATCTCGACGGTATGTGGAAAGGTGTGAATCATAACCGAACATGCACTAAACATATGCCTTTACAGATGTTAATACGTGGTTAGATAAACGTATCAGGCATTAACCAGGTGCGTGCTATTAAACATTTGGTAAGTGTGAGGGATAAACTTTTATTCATAGGTTAGAATTTTTTAGGCATTTAAATAGATATTTTTTAAAAGTTAAACATTACGAATGCAGTTAATATGATTTAATAGGTTTGATGAACTATTTCACGTGTACTTACTATGAAGTTGACTACTGACATTCCACATATCCTACTATCCAATTATTCAGTAATTTCTTAATATTATTTGTTTTTATTTTTTACGCTTTATTTCATGCAGACACTATGATCTCTTACGGCTGTGGGTAGTAAGAAAGTGTAATCATAGACATGCGGCTATCCAGAGTGTACTCATCGTGCGCGCTCTGTATTTCATAACGCTCCGTTCATGCACGGATAATGTATCGGAGCGAAGAGTGCCAACATTTACACAAACTTCTCGCTCAATAACTTCTTTTGAGTCTATATAATCCAAGCTATAATGGGGGAGTTTACTCGGAACCGAAATCGCAATTTTGTACACGAAATCGTTAGGTGGAAATGAAAAAAGAATTTTAATGAAAAAATTAATCTTCTAACTACAACCATTCACTCATAAATCAAAAATTAAAATAAGAAAAAGGTGACGCCCACCGAAAATGCTGCTGTGATAACATTGACATCATTTTCCTCCCGTCCTTGACTGTTTTCAGGGGGGAGGAAGGGAGTGGAGGGGGATTCTCGGAAGGTCTGCTCGCACAGAGGCACAGATGCTGTCGCAATCATTCCCATTGGCCGAGTCAGCTGTGTCCCCCCCTCTGCGATAAGGCAAAGTAGCTTCGCGGGCTCAGTTCTGACTGGACGAAGTCAATATACGTCAGAGGTTGCACCACGCCCACTTTTCCGAAAGGGTTAAAACATCAGTTTTTCGCCGCTTATAACTCGGGAAATAATTGTCGGATCAAAAAACGGAAAAATACGGGTCTTTTTTATTTTACAAACTCTATCAGATTCGGCAATAAAAAAATATGGTAAACGACCCCATTCCGTCGAAAACGACTCTCCTTTCTGGCATCACATATCTTTTTCCTAGACCTTCCTGCAGTCTCTCCTTATTGCACGGGTATTTTTTAACCCGATACCGCTGACAATCCTCCCAATGCTTCAACAGCCCATTCATGTTGGGAGTGAATTCTCTTTCGACGAAAATTTTGTAGACGAACGGGACACTTGGGCAAATGCGAAGAGCGTGCGGGTGGTCGGAAGACGGAGGAAGACAGGCGTGTGCTCTTGACTTTATGGAGAGAGAGAGTCCGTTTTGCTATTTTCTGTCCCGTGGCAAGGGAATACTCCACGATGCAGTAAAACCGGAACGGATGGAACTGAGGCGGGAAGGTGCGTGATGGGGAAGGCGGGGAGGGAGGGGTGAAGTACGTACCCTTGCGCATCAAAGTTGGAGGATCCTCTCTACGGCGCCCGAGGGAGACCTTAAAGCCTTTGACGTAGTTTGGGTTTGGATGATCCCCTGGAGTGGCTCCCATTAATCGCGAGGCCAACTTGCGTCCCGTCTAAGTTTGGCGAAGTCGAATGTAACAATTTTACGTGGTTTCGACTCGAGGCACTACTCTTTGCTGCGATATCAGGGGAGCACTTGCCATTCTGCTTCTATTCAGCCCTCCGTTCTCTTCCGCCGTGATTACTTACCTACGACGGCTAACTATTGAAACCTATGCCGTGGGTCAAGCTTTATTCTCTCACGGAAAATTACGTTAGGAGCAGAGAATTAAAATACACCATTTTCGCTCACAAAAAGGTACATACAATTGCAAGTATGATCTAAGTTGCCAAGTATATAAATATAATAAGCAGTGTAGTTTTAAGCTCATATCTGCATGAGGCTCTTATTACAAGGCATTTTAGTGTGTATGTTTTCAGTATTTTCCCACGAGTTTATCTACATCTACATGATACCCTGCAAGCCACCGCGAGGGTGTGTGGCAGGCATTCGATAAAGTTCCTCATGATGAATTAATCTTGAAGTTAGAGAGTTTTGGTATAAATAAAGACGTTCTATGTGGGGTAAAATAATTCTAAGAGGGCGAGAGCAGAGGGTTGTCATAGATGGTATCATGTCGGACACAATCAAAATCGGGAATTCCCCAGGGTAGCGTAGTAGGGTCGCTTCTATTTCTTTTATACATAAACGATTTGGGTAGCGTAGTTAGTAGTAAGCTTTGACTTTTTGCAGACGATGCGGTAGTGTAAAGGGGTATATGAAAAGAAGAAGACAGGAAATGGCTTAGCAAGGATTTAGATGCAATTCAAGGGTGGTGCGACAAATGGCAGTTAGAACTTAACCTTAAAAAGTGTATAGCTAACAATTTTTGGAGGAGGAATAATTCGATAGAGCGATCCTATAACATTAGTAACACGAAGATCGAAAGCGTTGAAACCAAAAGGTATTTAGGTATAACAATCACTAAAGATTTGTCGTGGGGAAGACAAATCCAAGAAATATGCCGCCGATCAAGGAGAAGCTAGGATTGATAAAAATAATACTTGGGAAATGTGATGAGAAGACAAAAGAGCGATGTTAGTTTTCACTACTTAGGCCCCATCTTGAGTATGCAGCCGGTGTATGGGATAATAATGAATTAGGTTTGATCAGAGAGACAGTGTGCAGAGTAGAGCAGCTAGGTTCGTTGAAAGGTTTTACGATAGGTTGAGTTGTGTATCAGAATCAACACAAGAATTACGGTGGGGATCATTATCAGTGCGTAGGTTAAAGTACAGATTAAATCTATTAGAGAAATTTCCATCGGATAGCTTTACTGAAGATGTTAGGCAAATATTAAAAACACTATCGTTATATGCTAGATTTTACCAGATAAATGAGATTAGAGAGATAGGTAGTGGAACTGATAGATTTAAAACGTCATTTTCCCCCGTACTATAAGAGAACAAAATAGGCAACATAGCAAAGATATAGGTTGTGGAAATTTAGAATAGTCTGTAGTGCATGATGCTTCTATCAATCCCATAAATAGTCAATGGTGCATGCTTGAGGATCTTCACCCCCTGCCGCACACCCTCGCGGTGGCTTGCAGGGTATCGTGTAGATGTAGAAAAACTCGTGGGAAAATACTGAAAACATATACACTAAAATGCCTTGTAATAAGAGCCTCAAGCAGATATGAGCTTAAAACTACACTGCTTATTATATTTATATACTTGGAAACTTAGATCTTACTTGCAATTGTATGTACCTTTTTGTGAGCGAAAATGGTGTATTTTAATTCTCTGCTCCTAACGTAATTTTCCATGAGAGAATAAAGCTTGACCCACGGCATAGGTTTCAATATAGACATACCAACATCAGGTCTGGACCTCGTGATGATATATCTACATTGAAGCCGAGGTAATGAGAAAAGCTTATGTTCATGAGGAAAAATACACATTAAAGACGTTTAAATTCTGAACAATGCAGCAAAAATGTTCAGAATGTTTTTCTTCACCATACAATACCTTCCCCTAATTTTATATTAATTTCCTATCATACCATCATGATCTTTGAACATACCATTCTTAGATCGTACCGAACTAATTAACATGGTTTTTAAATACATTTTAACATGCATGGTAAATAAAATCACCTTAATTTTTCGTGGTATATTTAGCCTGTACATTCGTAGAGTATATAAGTATAGGAGAGTATGATCTCCCATGAGCATGGGAGGGGATACGAATAGTTTTAGGTTGAGTTGTGTGTCATAATTAATGCAAGAATTAGGGTGGGAATCATTATCAGAGCGTAAGTTAAAGTACAGATTAAATCTGTTAGAGAAATTTCAATCGAATATCGTTACTCAGGATGTTAGACAATTATTAAAAAATACCAGCGAATTATGCTAGATTTGACCAGAGAGATAGTCGTACTGATAGATTCGAAACGTAATTATTCCCCCGTAGGTACTATAAGAGAACACAATAGGCAACATAGCAAAGGGATAGGTTGGGAAAATATCTTAGAGTAGTCTGTAGTGCATGATGCATGTTTTAACCCCTTAAATACTATAGATACTAACAATCTAGAGTCATGAGACCCTTTAGTTGCTTGTTTGCATGTCAATAGGCATTCTTGGTGATATTCATCCCCTGCCACACACCCTCACTGTGGCTTGCTGGGTATCGCGTTGATGTAGATTTAGATGAATTTTTTTGTAAAATTATGCATTACCATCCTTGAAGTCATAAGGCATTATTTTTTTATGATCATTCTCGGATCCATCTCGGAATTTATTTTCAAATACGACATTACATTACTTAAGTACTATTTTAGGTTTATCGCGTTTATCTCGACTGAAATTCCGTTTTTTTTATGTGTCGATAACTGCCAGAAGTTTGAGCGTCCATCTTGACGATGGGGCGAAGAAGGTCAATTTGAAGGTCCTAGATGTGAGGCTTCATTTAGCTTCGTCATTCCCTAGAATGCCATTTTATGTCTTTTATATGAGATCGAATAGCGGCCTTCTGAGCATCATTTTTGACGTAAAAGTGCAGAGTAGGTTTTTATCTCCTCGGAAAAATAATAGTCTCGCAAAGAGGGCAGCGAAAGGTCCGAGGGCGGGAGATACCCAAAGAACTGGTTTTTATTATTAACATAATCAGATAATTCCTCAACGATAGCTTTCCAAAAAGTTGTTTTTATTGCGTCGTTAAATGGCGCATCTCAAAATTTGGCGCCCGCGATCCACCCTAAGGTACTTACTTTTAGCCGGAACTTCATTTTTCGTAAATGCTTAGCATTTTTTCAGTGGTCATTACTGAGATTTCAATAAGCGTTATTTCGTCAAGAAATATCGCAAATGATACTCCCGTTTTGAGGATCGGTTTTCGTATTCTCTACCATTTATTTTTTAAAATAAAATTTTTAAAATGTTATACTGGTTTAATAATTGCTAAAACTTATGTTTCTTAGCACTTCAAATTAAAAATATATAGAACTTTGACGGAACAAATTGTGAAGCAATTCATTTGCTGGTGAATATTTGCATATCTTTCTTAATAATAATCAGTTTCACCATCTTTAACTAAATCTTGTATGATATTTGCTTTACTATTCCGCCGTGTACATATAACTCCGCACTAGAGTGTGGCAGGGGTTGAACCATCACCAGACATGTATTATAAATCGTAGAGAATAAGTTAACACTTGCTATCATGCAGGCTTGCAACAAATACGACTTCGCGCGTACACTATTTATATGAAACTGAGGGGCACAATGCTACCACCCTGAGAAAATTGTTAGACATACATTAGAAAATTATTAATTAGAAAAGACTGATGTGTGATTTTACATTCTTCTAACTTGTAAATTTTATTGCTGATTACACCTTATTCGTTTCTTGAGAATTATGTCAAGAAAACATTTGAAATTATTTATTTTTAGCAATTACTCATTATTTGTGTGTCATATGTTTCAGGATAGAGAATTTATTAGGATTGGTGAACTTCACTCTGCCCCTCATCCTCAGCCTCTCAACGTCTCTCAGGGTCTCAACGTCATTAAGATGATGTCAGCCAGCCATCGAAACGTCGACTGTGGCTGTTTTCCTGACCCAGTGGGAATCCCGAGCGGAGTTCGTGTGCATCATTCGCCGAGGATGTATTGCATATTTCATAGGTAATGTAGTTTAATATAAATCTATGCTTGCGTGAGTTTTGCATATGCGGCACATGAGGGCAATTGTTTTCGAATCATTTCTTCGCGTATGGCCTGATATAAGTATATTTCCTCAAATATTTGGGTTAAATTAGTGTACCCGTTCCACACAGTGTGAGTTTTACATCAGAAGCTCTATTACATGTGAATTTGCTTTGTTCTCTCGGGACTAACTTAATGATGAAACAGACTATGAAGGGAATGATAATAGGATTGTGTGTGCGACGGTAAATATTAATTGGCTGTTAATGCTACTTATTTCAGTGGCCTTGGGTAACAGTATTTTTACCTCCACTGACGGTTTCACCCGCATACTGGAACCTACTTTTACTGCAGGTGTAAATGTTAAATAGTATTTCGGTTGGAATCACGGAGATATTTGGGCTGCCAGTTTAATGAGCCTCGGACAAGGTGATTGAACTCTGTTGGAAGTAATTTCCTCTCGGAGAAGTAGTACAAAATTACCCTTCGTGCAGTGAAGATGAAGTGACTCCCTCAACACGTAACCCACCCTCTATCGCTTCTTCTTTGCTTTATTGTCTTAAATGAGGTTGCGAGGCAGAGGTCTTCCTCCTGAGATGGCTTCTCCGCGATCAATGTTTGGAGTACTGCACTTGCGTACTCCTGCACTTAAAGTGACGAAGGATTAATTGTATTTTATCAAAATCTCCCACCCGATATTTTCATGGGCTAAAACAGCGGTGAGGTTAGTTAAAATGTGGAGAATGAGTGTCATATTGGCTAAGCGTTGCTACGCATGTAAATCCAAGGGTCTACAAACCTTCGCGGTGGCTTGCAGAGGACATTTACATCTAATGAGTACTTTTAAAGGGTATGAGGCAGGGGTGAATAATTACCGAACATGTATTAAGTAAATGCACAAATGGATAGAATACTCAATTAGGGTTTATATCGACGTCATGTAAGACATATATTGCAAAGTTCACCTTTTATACAAAGTACGAAGTGGCGGTTGAAAATATTTACGCACTGGCGTTGTACATATAGAACCTTATCTTGACAAACAATGAACCTAAATCTATGTTATTTGCGCTAATTATCATCCAATATCTCAATAACATCGATTCAATCTATTATTTACCCATATACACGGGTAAATGACATTTTGAACCTTTTAGTCCGACTGTCTCTGTCTGAGGGAGAACGATTTTCGGGTGTATGTCACGTATAGTCTGGTGTCAGCTCGACGTTACTTGACCCCTACTAATAACTTAATCAAGGGAAATGAGTGCCCATGTCGATGTATTTATATCTTTCAACACAAATTGCGTGACGACGGATAAAATAGGACACGTTCTACGCAGATATCAAACCAAGGCTATATTCAAGGCACATTAGTAAATAAAACAATTTCTAAGGAGTTTGAAGAAAATAACTCCACTGCAAGTCGGCCGCATACGAAATTCTCAGCGGAACGTGTGGAAAGAAATATATTGGTGATCATCATCATCATTATTTCAATCCTAGGATTGGTTTACTGCAGCCCTCCTTTCTGCCCTATTCAGTGTTAATTTCCTCACGCCCTCGTATGTTTTCTCTTTCATGTCTTTATTTGTTTGTCCTATATGTTTGTCCCTTGGTCTTCCTCGCAGGACTTTCCCTTCAATCTTCCCTTCTATTATATTTCTAACCAATTCATTTTCCCTCAAGGTATGTCCAATCCATCTGTTTCTTCTCTGCCGTAGTGTGTTCCTTATTGTCCTTTCTTCACCTACTCTTCTGTACATCTCTTCGTTCCTCACTTTATCTGTCCATTTAATCTTCAACATTCTCCTCCAGCACCATGTTTCGAAGGCTTCAATTCTTCGTTGCCCTGCTTTCCCGATGTTCCAAGCCTCTGATCCATAGAGTTCCACGCTCCATACGAATGTTTTGATGAACTGCTTCCTTGCTTGCAGCCGTAGGTTCTTTGAACATAGTAGCTGTGTCTTCTTCATGAACGCCTCCCTAGCTTTTGCTATCCCACACTGAAGCCTATATATGGGACATATATGGGAAATATATGTAACATATATGAGGTTCAGTGTGGGATTATTCGCTTGATGTCCGTCGTGCTTCTTCCATCCCAAGTTATAGTGCTGCCGAGGTAGGTGAAGTTCTCCACTTGTTCCAGTTTCACTCCTCGAATTGTGATATTTGCCCTAAGTTTCTCTCTTCCGCACACTAGGATTTTAGTTTTGTGACAGATCAAAATTCGGCTGGAAGAACATCAACAGACTATCCAACTGGGGTAAACATCAAAGTCGGCAGTTGCGGACAATGCAGACTCGGGACGCGCAGTTGACTTCGATAGAAGTAGATTCGTCGCCAAGGTTGGAAGATTGAAACCCTCTCCAGGCCATCGAGATAAGAAGTATAAACAAACAATATTACAATGGAGATGTTGGCCTCAAAACTACTTAGTCACACATGAGACCCAATTATCTGTAAAAATTCCCCACCCTATCCATCTCTTTCGTTCCATTCACCTCTCCCTTAGGTTTAGCTCCGAGAATGATATAGATACAGTTTGTATTTGAAAGTGAAATATTTTTACAGTAGTTTTTAGTGCATTATGCATGTATTAACAACAATCCCTTTATTTCTCTGTGGATATTAACCATCTAGCTGCATGCGACCCTATTATCTAACATATTTCCACGCAGTAGCGTAGTTGCCTGTCAGTAGTTCATGTTTGGTGATCTTCACCCACTGCCACACACCCTCGCCGTGGCTTGCATGGTATCGCGTAGATGTAGATGAAATACAGACTAACATCGGCAGTTGTACCACGGTACTCTTGACCATTGTCTGCAAGTGGCGGGTAGATAACATGTATGCTAATACAAGGGATCGAAAGGGGCCTTATTGCCAGAGGGGATCCAGAAGGCTCCCGCCCACCCCTCCATTTTAAAATGTTTATGCATAAAATCGTCAGTGGTCATTCATTTCCCTTGAAAAAGTGACCAGCAGGGATCACGAAACGTCGGGCTGATACGAGGCGAAAACCGGAAAATTCTTTTTACCTCACCATGAGCTACCAAACATCTACATCTACACGATACCCTGCAAGCCACCGCGAAAGTGTGTGGCCGGGGGTCGAATATCGACAAGCATGCACTATTGATATGCAAACAAGCAGCTATAGGGTCTCATGCAACTAGATTGTTAGTATCTATAGTATTTAAGGGATTTATTCATGCATCATTCGCTACATACTACTCTAAAATCCCCGTACCTATCCTTTTGCTATGCTGCCTATTCTGTTCTCTTATAGTACGGGGGAAAATGCCATTCTGAATCTATCAGTAAGACAATATATCTCTCTTATCTTATTTATCTGGTCGAATCTAGCATAAAACGCTGGTGTTTTTAATATGTGCCTAGCATCTTCAGTAAAGCTATCCGATTTAAATTTCTCTAATAGATTTAATCTGTACATTAACCTACCCTCTTATTATACTCTTTTTTATTCACTTAAGAATTCTTTTACTCAACATAGAACGTCTTTATTTATCCCAAAACTCTTTAACTTCGAGATTAATTTTAGTTCCAAACCAAGCTTCAACGAAGAAATACATATCTCTGTCTTATTTGTCTTTGTAAGTTTGCCTATTTGATGTAACCTACCTTAGAATGATGGGGATTTTAATAAATTTTCAACATTATCAGTATTGGTATCCGTTTGCTTCTGCAGGAGAGCACTATGAAGTTATAGTTTGCACATTCTCGCCTACGTGCAAGAAAATGAAATTTGCGTCTGAAAAGGGTACGAATCAGCTGAATATAACGAGTTCGTAGTAAGTATGCGGCAGAAATGAGAGATTTAGGGTTGAGGATTTGTGGGCAATGGAGGAATGTGGGAATGGTATTTTATAAGTGGGTAGAGACTAGGGCTATCGACCGATGGTCCCGTTTTCGAATCCAGGAATATAATGCTTTTTGCACACCCGGCTATATCGTAGCCGTGTGGTTTTATGGCTCCCAGATCATTTTGGGGAGGTAATGGTGGCGCAGGGAATCGGTTTCGTCCCGGTTCTCTAATGTGTGAATTTTATTCGCCCATAAACTGGATGGGCTCCACCCTCACCGATAAAAAATTGATCTCTGCTTTCAAGATTTGATACAATTGGGGAAGTAGTTGTAGGTTTTCGGCAGAAGTCGAGAACTAGGATAATTTGCGTCTTTCCACCATGGGTGGGTAATTGGGTAGAGAAAGGAATATTTCAGGGAACGGAGGACCACACGGAATTAGCCCGCTCCTAATTAAAGGCCATAAGGAGTTCACAGTTTAACGCCCCATCCGGCGGACAGAGTACTGAACTTGAAATATTCTCCGCATAGAACCTACGTGAGGACCGGTATACCGTTACAAAAATCTGTACCGCTGTCGGGATTCAAACCCGAGCCTTCGGGATGGGAAAGCAGTACTCTACTCACCACATGGACACAATTCCCTCTGAAGACTGGGGTTGAGTGGAAAGGAGCTAGATAGATATTCTTCTGTAATGAGAAATTCATGAGAAAAAATATCTAAGTCCTGTCACAAAAGGAACATTTAAGAGATGGTGGAATGACATGAGGAAAAAGAGGAGTAGTTTGTATGTACCTGATACATCCTTCGCGATGATTCACCCCCTGCCCTATACCCTCGATGTGGCTTACAGGTTACTGTACATATAAAGGGAGACTGAGCTAAATCTGGGAGAATGTGGTGGAATCTCTGGACATGAAATATTATATTTTAGAAGCAAAAGAAGTTTATCCGGAGCGATGAATCAATTTTTAGGCGGTGAACTGAAGAGGCAAGGTCAGGGCATTCCGGAAGAGATTAATGAAATGTAATTAGTGTACCTCCATGACTTATACTTTGGTTTTAACTTGAGATTACTTCCAAAGGGATGGATGTGATCGCTAATTCGTAATTTTGACGCTTAGTTTTAAGAAAGACACGTCAGACGAAGCCTTTGGAAAGAAATTAAAATTTGGTACTCATACGTTCCACACTATTTTATTACTATCGACCATAGTTTCGATAAATATAATGTCATCATTAAGGTATTCATGATAATGATATTATATTTGTCGAAACCATGGTTAATAGTAGTAAAATAGTGTGTAAAATGCCAACTTGTATTTTCTTTCGTGTGTGTTCCATAAAGTTATACCTTCAACTTTAAATTGAAGCCTGCGGAGTTCTATTTTTTCTCTTCTCGTTTTTTAAAGGGAGAGAATATTGTTCAGTTCATAATTTTCGCTATGCTTCCTCAGTGAGTGAATGGACTTGATGCTAACTTTAGAATGTTGAACTCTTTGTCATCCTGTGAAATTTTACCGAATGCTATAATCTACGCAAGCGTTAATTAGGCCTAATAGGGGAAGCGAAATATTTGGTACAGAAGTTCATAAACCCGGGGTTACCCAAAAATGTATACCAAAACTTAGACCGAAATATCTGGTTACCTATGAAAAATAAATACCCTCACTGCATGTGTAATTTTTGAATGTGATCGTTACGAGGTGACTGCTACCATTACTAATCCAACCATTGCTTCTTAAATGCATTTTGGTAGCTTATTAGTTGTTTCTCTGAAATTCATAGTTCGAAAGTAATCATTTTATTGAAGAGGGTGTGTATACCAAGTTAGGTTTTTTTTGTTAATAAACCGAAAATCGTGTTTTCATTTCTCTTGTCGTTCAGAAACGTCTTAGAATTAAATGTTTTGTGTGGAAAATACGGTAATCTTGATTGGGGCAGTAACAAGGGGTGGTGGAATTTTCGGGACGAGTCTCCTTTCATAATCTCCATTCTGCTTCTCTCAGACTTCCCCCTCCAAATACTCCAACCCCGTATCCTGGAGTCTTTTATCTAGGTCAGGAGGGGGTTGCTCCGCCAGTTGCTTCCACCGCAATTGAAGGGAACCCTTGGCGGCGCCGCCCGACACAACCCCCCCCCCCGCATTTTCCCCTCATCCTTCCCTCTTCCTTTTCTTTTCCTCTTATTGATTTGACCGTCTCCAAGACCTCCTCCCTCATTCGCTCCTCATCCCCGAGCGCTCCAACCCCCCCCGCTGAGCGCGCACTTTTTCTCCTTAAATGGCACATGGTCTGGTCCGACGTGCGATGTTGTGAAGCGTAATTATTTTGTTCTAGAGTCCATCAACGGAGAACAAACTCTCGAAATTACTTCACCAAACGCAACCAAGACGCATAGCATTAATGTAATCATCTCTGCTCTTTTTGTCGTAATTGAAAGCGGCGAGGTAGTATTTCATAAACATTGTTGATGATGATTAAATAACAAGCTAGGATTTGTGGATAATTAAACTAATAAACGTCGAAATGATGAGAAATACATGACATTGGTGAAATGCGCCCGTTTTTGATTTTCATGCTTAAAAAAATCCGGGTTTCGTCGCATGAAATGTTTATCTATGTTGGTACCTTCCATTAGTAATTGGAATCGCATTGAATTATTTTCCATTACTTCATTTTTCTGTTTGCCCTCTATTTTCCGCTTCCATTGACTAAGCAAATGCGAGTGATGATAATATTCAACTCTCCCCCGATGTTCATCCCCGCACCGCTTGTTACTCTTCGGCCCTAAATGGAGCGAGAGGGATCGCGTGACTCCCTCCGCAACGCCGCGCCGCTCCTGGCTCTGTATTCCGTGGCGAGGAGTACTCGCGGACGGCAGTGAGCCTTGCGCACGGATTCGTGTGTTCCCATTCCTACTCCATCACTATTTTCTCCTATCGCACCCACTCCCATTCTTGCCCCTAGCGGGCCAGTTCGTGTGGAATCGATCCCCGACGGAACCCCCGCCCTTGACACACATTGCACCGTTGGCCGTTCTTCCCTCCCTTCTCTCTCTCGCCCTCCATTCAATACTCCGGCCCATTCTGCCCCGAGTTAGAACTCCTCTGTCGTCCCCCTCCCCCTCACTTCCCTTCCCGTTTTACCGTCCCCAATTTCTCTCCTCGCCCAACCCCACGACTCTTCTTGTTTGTTCCGTCCCTCAGGCATCTCATCGCCCTCCCTATCCACTATCTCTCTCGCCTGTTCTCTCCTGGGGCAATTTAGTTAAATCCCACAGTCAAGTCCAGAGTTGAAGACGACGATGTGAGAACACTACTGGGTGATGTATTTAACAGGTATTAAATACTTCTTAGTGTAAGAAGTACCGTTACACCTTGGCTTTCTTCTACCTAAGTTGAGTCAACTATTTAATTCTCACTTACCCAAAAAAGAGAAATAGAGACAGGGACCCACTACTCCTTATCCTTTCTCCGTTAATTTTTCAGTTGAGCATTTGAAAGTTCGCTCATGGCATAGCTTGTTTTCTTATCCTTAGGGCGTTTGTTTCTCCCACGCGCGAGCTTCGTGCAGATATATTTTTTCGCCGTCTACAAGTTAGGATATGTATTTCGATTCAGAAGATTAGTTCTTGAGTTAGTTTTTCACCATCAACAATGAACAGACATAAGGGAGGGAGTGGCTGGAAGATTTTTCAGCCCTTAAGTATAGGAGGTTCCCTTTCTTTTCTCCTCAGAACGTAGTCGTTTTATTTGCATTGCAAAATAGATGAATTTGAGACATGGTTGTTCCTTCTCAACGCCAGATTTTCAAGTCACTTCCAAGTTAGCTCAATGTATAGTGAGATTTGCATGTTTTTCCAGAAATCCTTGGACATTCAGTTGTTTTTGGGCAACGAGGCAGAGGTTGAAAGTTTACTTGCTGACACCATTATCTGAATATTCATCAATCCGTAACCTGATAAATCGGTCTGTGGAGGAAATGAAATGTGTTCATCAGTCAGTAATTCCGAATCAAAAGGATTTAAAAGTAATGAAAAGATTCCTCTGATGAGTTATTTCAAAGGAATCAAATAAAATATATTTGTAAACAGGGTTTTAGTGAATCAAATCTATTTTGATTCATATAATCAATTTTGTATCCTTAAAAAAATTCATATTTGGCCTCAGAAACATATTTAATAGGTAGAATTGATGGAACTTTGGAGTGCAATATCATTTCAGTTTCAAGTTCCATTTGAAACTACTAATCGTGTTCATTCGAATTTAAAATTTTCCTTGTCTCTAAAAATACCTTTGGTGCATGTTAAAGCATGAATATCTAAATTGGTTTAGATCTTGGAACTCGAAAGGATGAAAAACACTTTTTGATTACATGAAATGTACATTTATTTTATAGCGCAACCCAGGCTGTAACGCATAAAGATATGCTTTTAATTGGCGAGAATTGTTGACTGAGTGTTGCGCAGTTTTATTTATTATTCATTAAAGCCCTATGAACAGCGCTTTGGCGTCATATCCAAGAGTATATGACATTATAATGAAGACATCAACTGCTACATCCATGCTTCAGGTAGTGAAGAGTCGGGGATTAGAACCCGTGACGTTAGGTTTGACAGGCGATGGGTTTACTCCATCGCCACTAAGGCCGTTAATTGGGAGCTTAATTTTTCTTTCAATCAAGTAGGTTTGTCTTGAAATCGCACCTCGAAATACCTAAATAGCGTCCTATGCTATTGAATTTCAAGGCGTGAGGGATAAAGTAATCGTTTCGTGGGATCCATACGAGGCTAGGTTTTCTATTCCTCAACGCATATGCCTCTTTTCCAGAACCCTTATCACGCTACACCTCCTTCCTACCCCTCCGCGTCTTCACCAGAATAGTGGCGCCACCTTGTGGCGCCATTCCAATACCGATATAACGCCTCCTACCGCGCCAGCCAGCCCGTCCTCTCGTCTCCCTCTTGATGTTTCCCTCGTAAACACAGCGGCTGAGCTCGTGACATTTATTCTTGCGCAGCCGTCGATGACTGGCGATAGAAAGGAAAGCCAAATGACAGTGAAAAATAAATTTCAGAATCGGAGAAAAAATTGATTTTTATCAAGCTACCGCTGGGAACAGTGATTGCTCTGACAAAATGATACGAGAGTTTTGGGAGAGCTAATATCAGGTGGTGGTGAAAGAGGTGTGATCACATTGAAAGAATCTGGGAATGTGAAACTCCAAACGCAAGGACTACATTATGTTTAGCCGTGAAAGTTAGCGCATGTTCAATAGTATTGCAAATGCCTTTTAAAATTTCGAAGCATTGTGATGGTATCAACCGAAGTGTAGATAAAGCTTGGGTGCCAGGTATATGTCTGTCTGTTCATTTAAGAATTACATTTTGGTGCTTTATTTCTGGAGATTTTCTGGCGGGAATCATTCATATTAATAGCGTATTGGAGTAGTAGAAGTTACTTGTACAAGAGGACCAACATTTAAGGTCATTTTCCGTGAAAATATTGGTGAGCAGTTGAGAAAAGTATGAAATTCAAAAGGGTTGGAATTTTTTACGTGGGCCGAAAGAGTGGAGGGAAACACGCCGTCAGCAAACCTGTTCTTAATGAAAGAAACCAAGGGGTTTACTGTGTAACGTAACTACCATTCATGGAACGTAGCGCTGCTCTTGAAATGATCTCCCCAGAGAAATCAAGTAAGTAGTATTTTGTACTCTCTGGAAAATCTCTGCTACTGCTGGGATGGGAAACCGATATGTACCCAAACGGCCAAGAATCAAAGATGGGGAAGTAGGAAATATTTTGGCCTAGTTTTGGGGTATTGCTGCTTCGTTTACATTGTCATAGCTATCGCGGTGGTTCCAATGGCGTTTTATGACCTCCGCATTTTTCATTTCTCATTAAAGTTACCTTCCTGAAAATGCGTCGTGCAATAGTCCCTAAAGCGAAGACAGCGAAAATGTTGACGTTCCAGCAGTAGGTATTCGAAAGCATAGCAAATACAATCAGACGCTGCGAAAATTAGTCACTTCTCACGAAAATAGAACAGATGTACCCCTACTATACTTAAGAATGATATAGTGGATCCGCTGGTATGGTGGCTAGAACTCCTAGTTTCCTATCCCGTGGGCCCAGGTTCTAATCCTGTCAATGACATACATTTTTGATTAGAGTAGCGGTCCCTGCTTAAGTAATGTGTGTAGGGCACTTAAAGGTCAGTCCTCCATCCGTCGGTTGGGACCTAAAACCTCTTGGCGCCTTTAGTTAAGAGCAGGCTAATGCCGACGCCGAGTTTGAATTCAGTCTTCTAAAATTCCTACCTCTGTCTATTTCCCCCGATCCTTAATAGCGTAGGAGAACCATCGGGCTACTCCCTGAACTTACTTTAAAAATAAGTGTAATTTCGTATTTCAGAAGAAATGCTTATAATTTTGCAGTCGCAGAAAAGAAAGAAATCTCATTAAAGGCGAAATTATTGAACTTAACAATACATTCCGTAATATAGTCAGTAACTATATCACTGATTACCATTATGTTTAATTGTAGCCAGGAACTATCAATGAATTGTACATCTACATCTACGTCATACCCTGCGAGCCACCGCGAGGGTGTGTGGCAGGGGGTGAAGATCTCCAAACATGCACTATTGACATGCAACTAGGATATTTAATGGAGACATGCTAGATAATAGGGTCGCATACAGCTAGATGGTTTGTATCTACATAATAAGAAGGGGATTATTGGTTGTTATAACATGCATCATGCACTATCGATTACTCTGACTATATTTCACCTACCCTTCACCTTTTGCTATTGTTCTCTTGTTCTCTCTTATGGTATTGGATTGTACTACTCAGTCAAAATATAGTTAGTACCCTCTTTAGGGATTTTAATGTAAAGTTAAATAATGTCATGTAGAGAATACCAGCTCCAACGGCTACGGCTTCTTTCCACCCGTTCGAGGCGTACTTTGCATCAATGCCTTATGGGGAGCAATGATTTCATTATATTCGGAGTATTGTGGTTATTAATGTATTCAAATGATTTGGAGAATCGAGGAGTTCCCGGATTCGTGACTCAACGAACCCGGCGCCGGGCGAGTGGAATGCCCCTTATTTTTAGGCCATCGAGCGTGGTGGCCTGTGATGGGGGTTGGGGAAATTTCGGTCGTCATGAATCGTCCCCCAAGTCCCCCCACTCATTCCACCCGCATAATCTTTCACTTTCCAGACGAGTATGGCTTATCGCGGTCGTCAATCGCGCCACCCCTACACCAAGCCATGAGCGTATTAGTAGCAGGAAGCTTGCGGACAACAATGGGGCGTCGGGACGCATTTCGTACCCCCCTTCCGACGACGCTCTTCTTACTCGGGTCGTGTCCGCACCATCACGTCCCTCCCCTCCCATTGCGCGGCGGGCGTAAACAATTCCCCGAAGACATTCATGCATTCGCTCCAAGATCCCGAGGGAGAGAAGAGCGCTTGACCAACGGCGCATGCGCCAAATTCGGCGAACCTAGCGCATACCGCCGTGCTCTCTTGGTGTGGCGCCAACGGGCACGCCGTCATAACCTGAAAAAAAGGAGATAGAGAGAGGAACACTGCGTACCGTTCCGGGAAACGCGAGTCAATTGAACACTCTCGGGTTTCGCTGCACGGACCGAATGGCTCGTCTTCTCCAACGCTTCCCGAAACCGTCCGTGCGAAATGGCCAAGCGCATTAAGATGAATGGACCGTCTCTTCTCCTCATTCCTATCCACTTTCCCCCTCTCCTCCCCCCGCCCTAACCCCCCGCGCGCCGAGACGCAGGGTAATGTTGCGTTTGAAATGCTGGGAAGGCCGCGCGTGTCAAAATCGTGGGCGGGTCTATGAATAGCATGTCCGCGTTCTTCTGAAGAACCCACGTCAAAGGGGCGACGGATTACTGGGAAAAATGAAATAGGACAGGCCCTGAAATGCTTTCTGTGGCGTTGAAATTGATTTTTTTGTTTTTATTTAATTGAGCTGATTCTTTCCCCTTTGATGATTCGTAGAACTTCCCCGTCTTTGATAACCTTTGATCAGGCCAATTGTTGTTTGACTTCTTTAAGTTGATTCTCATGCTTAGTATATATTCCTAACTTATGATATGATCCAGCATTTGGTTTGATACTTTTATTCTTTTGTTTCCCTCACTGAGGCACGTTTTGATTTCCTAAGAGATTTCATTATTTCCTAATTCAAAGCTACATTTTATATGATAATGATGCATATGTTGAAATTCTGACAGTTTTGTTTTCGCGCCACATATGCAATGACGTAGTGTATGAAGGACTAAATTAGGAAACACTGTAAATTAGCTCCTGACTGGGCATCTATATGCTTTCATATTGAGCATAGGGAGAGGATGAAAATTTTAAACTCGAAATTAATGGTTTCAGAAGTTATAAATGAATCAATGTCGATGGATTTTTTTTCCATCTGGAAGTATAGAAGTCATTTCATCTACTGGCTTGGCATTGACTTTGGAATAGGGGGAAGGGTTCATGCCAGTGAAAGAGCGTAATGATTTTGAATGTCCATTTCCATAAGAAAAGTATGATATGATGAAGGCGTGCATGTATTTCAGTATTTACTATAACAATGTTCGTTGAATAGTTTCCTTTAGAAATAAACTGCAAAATATAATGCTAATTTGTTTTAGCATTCATTGTCAGTAAAAATGTGTACGACCTTTGTTGACACAATCTGCTTTTTATGCACGAGTACATTGCGATTACTTCCTCAAGAATCTTAGATAGATAGATAGATTGTTTTGTGGTGGAGTTCCTCCAAGGAGGCCCTGAGGCACTTAGACCTATTAGCCCTTTGTGCCAACCACCCTCTAAAGAAATCATCCATAAAGACCGATCGCCTTGCTGAAGGCCAACAGGTCCCCTATGGGGATTTCCCTTACCCCCCTAGATTCCAAAAATGGTGAACCCAGGTACCTATTTCGATTCCTCATCACAGCGGGGCACTCGCATGATATGTGGGATGTGGTCTCATCTAATTCTTCGCACCACCAGCATCTAGGTGAATCTATGATTCCCAGGAGGTGCAGGTGCCTCATCACCTGGTAGTGCCCCCCCAGTGAGGAGTTCCACTACCGTTCGAAGTTGATCCTGTTTAGTGACAGGAGTCTTTTGGCAATCCCAGGCCTAGGTTCTCCCATGTAAAGTTTGGCCAGTCTAAGACTTCGAGTATTTCGCCGGATCTCAGAATGCCGGGGTAAGCCCCACATTCTAATTTCTGCCATCCCTATAGACGTAGCCATAGGTATGATTGGACTGGTCCAATCGGATCTCGGCTGGAACCGGCCCTTGCCAGCTCATCAGCCATTTCATTTCCGGATATGCCTGCATGACCTGCATCCAGAAAAGTTCCACCTTGCCGAATCTGCCCACGTCATTGAGTGCCTCACGACATTCATGCAGCAGCTGTGATTTGCACCATGGTGATGTCAGCGCCTTCAGAGCTGCCTGGCTATCCATACATATGTGTATTGGTCTGTTAAACACCCTGATCTCCGTTATGGCATACGTGCAGGTCAGAAGTGCATATACCTCTGCCTGGAACACCGTAGCATATTTTCCCAGAGGGATTAAGAGTGTGCTTGGTGTGCTACAATAGTAGACCCCTGCTCCCGCTCTTCCTGCTTTTCTTGAGCCATGCGTATACCATACCTCGGCCCCAGAGTGAAGTTCTTTCCCCTATCCTCTAGCCCACATTTCCCTATCCGGGAAGCTGGTTTTTGAAGTAGAGGGATGATTGGTTGAACCTGGCTATCATTCCATCGCTGCCCATCTCGAGGATGGGATTCGATTCATGAGCTCCGTCCAAACTTGTCTTTGACCGACGGAACTTCCTTTGTCATACCACTGTCCCATACATTTGAGACAGTAAGCCGCTGTCCTTGCCCGCACCTCTTCTTCCGAATGGAGTGGAGCAAGATTCAGCACAATTTCTAGAGCAAGAGTTGGGGTTTTTCTCATAGCCCCTGAAATGGCCATTGGTTGAAGATGGCTCAGTTTATTCCCAGCAGTTTTCAGCCGGACTCTCTTCCACCAAACTATAGAGCAATACAAGAAACTAGGTTTAATGACTGCCGCATAAATCCATTTAATGGCTTTTGGCTGAAGTCCCCATGTTTTACCAAGGGTCCTCCCACACATCCATTAGGAGGCACAAGCTTTCTTTGCCTAGTTCTCCAAATGCTCTCCCCAGTTAAGCTTGGAGTCCAAAACAACCTCAAGACACTTAACGGATGATGAGGGGCATAGAACCTTACCCTGCAAAGAGGGACGTCTAAACCCCTCCATTTTCCTTTTATTCATAAACAATACAAGCTTAGTTTTCTCCGGATTTACAGTCAGCCCTGTTTCTGCACCCCAACCCATTGCCTTATCCAGGGCTTTCTGCACGAGTCCAGAGACAGCATCATGATACTTTCCAGTGATAAGTATAGCCACAGCATCTGCGTACCCTTGAGTGTATGCGCCAGTCCTATTCAATTTTACAAGAAGACTGTCGACTTCCATATTCCAGAGGAGTGTAGATAACACTACTCCCTGAGGGCAGCCTCGAGTCACAGCTACCTTCCTTGGACTGTCCATCAAGACTACCTTGTCAGTTCTCTGTTCCATTGTGTATCTAATCCAGCTCACAATGTAAACAAGGATGCCATGTCTTCCTGCTGCAATGCAGATTTGATCGAAAGACGTGTTATTAAATGCTCCCTCGACATCAAGAAATGCCCCCAGTCCGTACATCCCGTGTTCCAGCACTCCCTCAATCCTGCTAACAAGATTGTGGAGCGCTGTCTCCACGGATTTTCCCTTCTGTTAGGCGTGTTGATACAGGTGCAGGGAATGGTCCCCTAATGGCCCATCCCTTATATACCTGTCCACCATCTTTTCAAGTGTCTTCAATCGAAAAGACATTAGACTGATTCCTCGAAAGGAGTCTTCTCATGTGTAGTCCGTCTTACTCGGTTTAGGCATGAAAACCACCTTGGTGACCCACCAGGCTTTTGGAACATATCCATAAGCCAGGCAGGAGCGAAATATTCTTACCATTGGAAGGAGCAGATCCTGTCCTTCCTGAAGGAGTGCATGAAATACCCCAACCTCCCCAGCAGCCTTGAAGGGTCTAAAACTCATGACTGCCCATTTTGTAACTGCGTACGTTACGATGCTGGAGGAAAGTTTCCATTCCGTCCGAGCCGTGCGGATGGGATTCCTCCCATGATGCATCTCCCTCAACTCCCTGGAGCCTGGAAAGTGGGTCACAAGCATCAGCTTTAGCGCTTCCTTGTCGGAAGATGTGAAGTCCCCCGAGGGAAGCAGCAGAGCACCCATCCCCGCTTCCGAGTTTTTCGATATATCTTATGAAGTCTTGCCATCTGTATAACAGTTTCCACGCTCGCACAGAAGCCCCTCTATGAATCCCTCTTGCAGCGCTTGATTGCTGCTTTGTACCTCCGTTGGGCAATCTTAAAGTTTTCCCAATACTAAGGTATTCTTGGCCTCTTTGCTTTGTTAAAAAGTTTCCCAGTCTCTATATGGAGACCATTTAATTCTGCTCCCCACCAGGGTAATTTACACCCTTCCTTCCTGGTCTCTAGGGGGTAGCTCTTTTCGTAGGATGTGATGATGCTTCTCTGTAGATAATCAACAGCAGCATCTACCTCACCCACATTTCTAAACTTGCACTGAGGTGCTCTCTCTAGGGAAGCTCTCAGCCTTTCTCGATGTAGTCCCCAGTTGGTAGTCCTTTGGTTCCTATATGTTATTTCCCTGTGATTGGATTCTAAAAGTGTAAAGAGTATGTGTCTGTGGTCGGACAAAGTTATCTCCCCCGACACTCTCCACCCATCAATTCTGTGCAGCAGAGAACTGCTGCACAGTGTGATATCTATCACCTCCTGCCTAATGCTGTTCGCCAAGGTACGTTGTGATCGTTTATTGAGTATATGTAACTCCGTAGACCTGAGATACTCCAAGAGGGCCTATCCCCTTCCGTTGGTGCTTCTACTCGCCCACGCAGTGTGGTGCGAGTTAGCATCACAACTGATTACAAGATCCCACTTGTTTGTCTTACAGTGATCACCAGCTTCTCCATCTCATTCGATGGTGGAGTAGCCGGTGCATCGTATGGCAGGTAGAAGGAGCAGATGACCACCTTCCTCCTGTTCTCACCTTCCCCCAGGGTCAGTAGAACTGCTCTCTGATCCTTTTTGATAAATTCTGATAGATGCAAAGCACTTATCCGATTCAAATAGATACAAGATCTAGGCCTATCAACAGTGGTACAGTAATATATTTTTACCCTTGTCATGCTCAGGCCCCTGACTCTTCCCTGGAAAGCCCAGGGTTTTTGAATCACAGCTTTTTGACCATACCTTCAGAGAGTATCCTTTGCAGGACCCGTAAGGCAGCCTTACTGTTGTAGGTTGTTGAAGGTTGAAGGTGTTGTAGGTTGGCCTGAAGCACGGCTATGCCAGCCATGGTGTGGCCCCGCCCACATCTTCTTCCTCCCTTGTTTCCTTCTCTTCGAGGGGATATGGAGCCTTCCCTTAGGCCCCCACCCACAGGGGCTCCCAAGTCAGACTCTACCCCCATGGGGGAGCCCAGGCTCGGTGCCTCCTTGAAGGCGGGCCCAGAGAGGTTGGAAAGGATGTCGTCCTCCTCTTTCCACGAAGGGTATGAGGGGCAACTGGGATGTGTGGGTCTCCCAGAAGGAAACCCACAGGTAAGGTAGTAGAGGGTGCGTCCAGACTGGGATCCCCATCGGGGCTCTCCACCGGTATCACATCCCCCAGGGAAGAAGAAGGACTACACGAGTCCATGTGAAGAGTGCGCCTCTCAGGGCTCTCCATTGTTTTGTTTAAGGATTCCAAGTTTGGTCCCACGAGTAGCTAGGGATATAAAGTGGCCGCCCATCCAGAGCCCCGCATGTATGGGTAAGGCTAAATGAAACCGGAAGTCGCCCAGTATCCGGAGTCTTTCTGTTAGCGACTTCTTACCCTCCGCCCAACAGGTGCGGTCACCCTTAGAGCACAGAGTCGCACCGTGGTGATGGGAGATGTTTTTTGACCGCCAGATCCGTCATGTTTAGGGAAACCAGGGGCACCTCGAGGAGGATGTGGCTCTTCACCACGCATGACGATCTTGGTGATCCATGGGCATGTTCTGCGCTCGTCCCACCCTGGAGTCACTGAATCCTTACCCCCCTCAAGAATCTTAATCTTTGGTTAAAGTAAAGCCTCCATGTATTTGAAAGTAAATAATAGTAGGCAATTCGCAATGCTATTGTACAGTGCGGAAGCAATAAGTATATTAAATTAGTTATACTAATACATCGTAGGTTTAAGGTTAAGGTTATTTAAGGTTAAGTGTTGTTAAAATATTGCTTAAATTTGCAGTGAATGTTACTATCAAAGGGAATGACTCGAATAATATTTTCCGAACGTATTTTGCTGTAGGCTTTCCAGAAGTTGATACGTAGACGTGAGGCCTGAGGGTGACATTGAAATCCTCTTTCGATAGAGGAGTAGGCTCATCTATCGTTCTCTCCTCTCCTACGAACTTTCAAATAAAGCATGTCCTCCCTTATATTTATTTTCGTTCCGTCCAAATTTCCAGCTAGCAATTTAGTGTCTCGCCCTCCTAATGTAAAAGATCCTACCATTCCCACTTACAGACTCTGAAATAATGCTTCTGGAGGAATTGCGGCGTATCAAATTGAAGTCGTCGGTTGAAAGAGTATCGCGGCGGATTAGGAAATATTTTCTCCGACTATTCCGGCTTGCGACAGCACTCGAGCTGTTTCTCGCGATGGAGTTTCCTTTCATCCGTAGAAGAGTAAAAAAACCGCATATAACACCAGATACTTCCTTTCAAAGCCGGAAAATACACTTCAAACTTTTCCCGTTGCGGAAAATTGGAGGAGTGACACGCACTGACCTTAAGAAATTAACGATGACTCCAAGACTGTGACGTATCTTCTGGCTGTATCTTCTCATCCTCTTGACATCCTGTGCGTATCCGAGATTGTGATAAGTTCTTCTGTCATATCTGGTGAATCTTCTTTAAGTTTATGCCTTCAAACGAGAGAAATGACACCCCCCTTTCCTCAACTTCCTGTTTGGGCTTGAGTCGTTAATGAGATCAGTTACACTATGTGAAAAGATGCCCCAAAGTTTAACCATCCGTCATTTTAAGACTATCGGCTGAAGTTTTTTCCTTGCCTTTTTTGTTGGGCAGATGAAAATCGATGGCCATTTTTTCTAACCAAATTTTAAAAAGGCAAGTTGAACGTATTCTGGGATAATTTTGTTCGTATTTGACGGAAGAGAGTGTGAAAGGGTGAAAACCTGAGTGAAAAATGCGGAACGAAATTTTATCATGAATACTTCAAAATTTCTTTCTTTTCTCCGTTTAGTGTTTTCGATTTGGCTATCCGTGGATTCAAGTTCACTGAGTTGGTAATGCAGCAGTTGGTTTCAGTTTTACTGCTGTCAATGTTTAAAACGTATGTACTAATACAAATGTTGAATATAATATACCCAACTTTATAATGTATAATATAATATACTAATACAAATGTTCATACATTGAAGCGAAACCCAAAAGATCTACATAGGTAACCTATTTCCATGATTTTATGTTTTTTTTTTAAACCTAATCTATTATAACAGTGCAATTACACACCGGATCAATTACAGAATTTCAATAGGGATTCAAAACTTGATATTTTATAATAACAGTGCACTTACACGCCGTTTAAGTAGTAGAGAGTTTAAGTAATAATTTTGATAGAGATTTTACGGTAGTAATCTTTTCGCGTTAAATTTGCAATTTTTTGTGTTTTTTTCACTTAAGTGGCTATGCATTTTTTCTGGAAAAAATGAGATACTGATTCAGATTTACACATTTATGCATAACCATAATACCTTTCATGATTACATAACTAAAATTTGCTCAACCAAAAATTTAATTTGAAGTAACTGTATGTGAAGTGATGGTGTATTTGAAGTGATGGTATGTTATTGAACTAAGGACTATTCATAAACTTAGTTTTTTAATGGTGAACCATATGCCAATTAATTTTCCTAGACAAATGCTCCGGATATGTTTAAAAGTGTTGAAATATTAAGGGAGACAAATGAGAATAGATTCCACTTCTTACGAAATACATGGTAACATGTGCATATGTATACAAAGTCACAGAAATCAAACAGTGTAACTAGGTTCGTTTGATCAGTAGATTAGAGTTCTCGAAAAGAACGAGAGAGAAGATAGTGAGATAGCGTTCGTGCTTGAGATTGGTGCAAAAATTAGAAGAACGCAAACCTCCTCACCCGGAAATGGTATTGGGAATAAGTTCGTGGTTTTAGTCATAAGAGTTTGTGATTTTCCCCGTATACTAACGAACCAACGGACTCCCTAAAATATACGTATATCTACTAGCAATCCAGCGAAACCATACCATTATTTTATCGAAAGATATATTTGCCTGCAAGACATTGAGCTATCGGAAATCATTCATAATAGTCATGTTTTTCTTTTATAATAGTTTCGTTGATTTACTTTCTTGGAAGTCTTTTGATCAAATTATATTTCATGTTACAAGTCATCTGGGACTAAAGTAATGAGATGTGTGAAATATTAGTTCCCGACAGTAAATATTTACAGCTATAATTACTGCTGGCGATATTTTCCTTTTGTAATTTCTTATTGGTGGATTATTTGAATCAAAGGAAGTTTACTGTTTCAGCTCCTCAAACATATTTTTTGACATTGAATTTCCCTCGATTATTTTCTATTTTGCTTCCGCTTAATTTATAATATTTTAGTGCTTTTTCTGACTTGTAGTTGTTCTTCTACTCCCTGAGATCGCAAATTTGATTGCTAATTTCATTCATGCAAGTGCTTACGTTTCAATCTCCCTCACATATCTTAAAATGATATCTGATGGCCTTTTGAAATTTACGGGACTCTTTCGTGCTATGAGGTTTGCATACCTGCAACTCAGGCTGAATTTATGGAACTAATACGCACTCACAGTTCTTGTGGTTGAACAGAATTGTGATACGAGGCCATTTATATAGAAATCACATCTGTGATAAAGCTCCGGAGTCCAAGTAAAAGATGCTCTTTTCGTTTTATCACTTTTCTAGATTGTTCTTCCTTGAATGATATCATCGATAACTTTTCCCAGTCACCTCACTCTCAAACATGTACCACTCATCATTGCTTCCGCATTATCTTCACGTTTCTTTGAATTATCGCAATCCCTGCCCTTGTAATCGTAGCATTCGTGAAAACTCGACCTTATCGTGATACCGAGGCCAGCGATATGTTTGAGCTTCCCTCCTTTTATGTGGCACTTGTATATCTTGGGACATTCTCAGATTATATTGGGATGAGGTAATTCACGGTCATCAGGGTTTCCGAGAATTGAATTCGGCGGAAGGTTTGTATTCCAGTGATAGCACTTTCAATTCACATACTAGTACTTGCGAAACATTAGGGCGTACGAAAAATCTTAGAATTTATGATTTGACACCCTATATTCCTCCGTGCCACTATGGCCGTTCCTGTAATTATTATAACACATAATGTCTTTTATATTTTCGTGACAAAACTTCATACGAAGTTACTACATCCATGCATGGAGCATAAATTCGCACTGCCTCAGTAGTAATTATTATCTACCAAAATAAGAGGAGGTAAAATTGCACATATTATATTAATATGGATTAATGAAACGAACGGACACTAAATTAACATGGTCGATTTTTGGCAGGATTTAAGGGTGTCTGCATGAAATACTAATGTGTATAATGCCTGTTTGTAGTACTTCTCAAATGTTTCTTTGGATGAAAATTGAAATATGTAATGTGTCCCGCATGATATTCATAGAAAAACCTCTTTAGGTTCATAGTATAAGTTAACTATAGTTCATTTGCGTAGTGCATGCTTAGTGACAACTCACCACCTGCCACTACTTAACGAAATAACTCATGCTTAATGCAAAGAGCTAGCCAGTGTTAAATTTAAAATATGGAAACGTATTGGTAAATTGTACATAGTCATGTCTAGAAATAAGTTGTGTTGATTTACAAGCATAAATGTTTTCACTACTTAACGAAATAACTCATGTTTAATGCACGTTACTCGACGCGCCCGCTCGTGCGGCGGAAAAGAGTGCGCTCGCCGGAAAGTTAAATTTGGTTGGACGGTGCTTTATGAAGTTGTGAGAACCTTAAAAACTTATACTGATATCTATGCTGATGAGGTTCGAGGTTGTTTACATAGTATAGCGTCAGAGTGGGACGAGGAAGTTAGGGTAAAGTGATCGTTTTCTTTTTCCCGCGAACTTTGCCAGGCAGGAAACCGCGTTAGCTGAATTCTCTTGAACACGTGGATCAGATTCGTGTGATTAAGGCCTCTGTCAGCGACCAGAGATTAGCTTTCGCGATTCTTCGCTTTGAACTGATACTATAGAAGTTTCCGCGATCGGATGATGTTGAAATGGCAGATGGGAGCGTCTCTTAGTATCCTCCTACGCTCGCCCACAGATCGTCTTCCCGGAATTTGTCCTCATGGTGGCCAGAGGATAGTATTGTGGCTTCGCCAAGTTTTCTTCGTCAGAATTCAAGTACTCCGTTTGATATCGCACTTCTCCCCCTCTGTCACTCCCTTGGCCGTAACTTCTAGATAAATTCACTGCAGTGACTTCATGGTAACGGCGAAGTGACGAATGATTTGTGGAAGGCATCCGGCGTCAAGGACACGTTTTGTTCCCATTTGCGAAGGAATTTGGACCTTTTAGTGCTTCCGGATTGTTTAACCAGTATCCCAGGAATCTGTAGACCCTTTGGTGGCTTGCCTAGACCTCTCTCATGGGGGACTATCTAAGTTTACGTTACTAATAATTATGTAGGTATTTATGGGGCATTCTATAGCGTCACTGCATCGCTAGAGTGAATTTTGATGTAAGCAATATTTTTATCGAAGGAACAATTGTATGGAAAGAGAATTCTTTGTTCTTTAAGTAGTACCTGTTTTTTGTGACATACGTCCCTTTGTAACCAGCGTGATCGCTTCTCTGTGGCTATGGGCCATTCCTTTAATGCTACGTCAATGTATATGGCTTTATATGATAAGTTATTGCCTCTTAGTACACGAAACAAATGAAGTTATTTTGGGGCAACTAAACTCAAAAACGATTACTGACCATTGATCTGAAAATCTTTCATCTCTTTAAAAGATAAATTAGGCGTACTCCACAAAAATATTTGAATCGAATGCTAAGATCATTGTGATAGAAAAGCGTTTTCCATGCCTGTGCCTCCCTTTTCCTTTTCGTTTGAATAAGCGCTGTAACTTTTAAAATCTAACGGAGTTGACGTTAAAAAATATTTAGTTTCGTACTGATAACCTGAATACTACTGTCGCTGTCGATACTAAGGGGGTAACTTTTTCTATGACTTTTGCCCATTGTCCAGTTAGTAGAGCACGGGCATTGTTCGAAGGACTGCTTGTGGTAAGGCTGACCAACGAGTTGATCGCTTGGAACCTACTTACCTATAGCGAAAAGCATGTGCTTTGTCCACTCCTGGAAATGACAAATGACCTCTCCCTCAGGAATCGAATCTTCTGTTGAAAAAATTTAAATTTCGTCATAGGTGACGTCTAAATCTACGCAATAACCTGCGAGCCACCTCGAGGGTATGTGGCAGGGTATGAGAGATCACCGTACAAGTACTACTTACATGTAACCACGAGGTACTATGCTACTACTTAATGGACACATGTTAGATATGCATGCACTTGTGCCTAAATAATTAGTACCCCTATGTGCATGATGTTTCATAATTCGTGGTGATTGTGTTTGTGAGGAAGTTAGGTTTAAAGTGCTCCAATGGAAACTTCGATAAACTCCTACGCTCTAATTTCCCGGATGAACTTTTCTCAGGAATTGGTCAATAAGGTATTTGGATTCAAAATAGTGAGGAATTCAACTTGGGGATTATGAAAGTTATTGATGTGGGGCTATTTATTAATGAGTCAAAATTGAGTTGTGTCATATCGGCGAAGTGGCAAAATAAATGGATCTACTGGCACCATTTTAAAAAGTCTCAGTATTCATCCCGACTGAGATCGAGAGTATTGAAATGAGATCGGCCATGAGACCGTTATATGGCTTACTGTCAAGGAAGGATCGGCACAATCACGCAGGGGAGAGCGGACGTGCGAATAATCGCCGAGAGGCGGATGGCGTATCTTTCCCGATTGCATTTCGCCCTGGCACGAATTCCGTTCCGTATCACTTTTCCCGTTAACTCTTTTCTGCCGTTGTTGCCATATTCCGAGAATTCAGAACTCTTTGGCTAGGGCGGTCAGTTCTGACGGCGGTGACATCAGGAGCGTGAGGCTACGCAGAAATGCGATCGTCTCTCCTTTCAGCAGTGTGAAAATAAATCCATTCATACGAATGCCGGAAGTTAGGCAAACTACTTCCATTCCTATTGGCATGACCTTATTTTTCTTAGAAGCTATACTAATTTATGGCATGCGAGATATCTAATGAGATCCTACTACTTATGAATAAGTTACCGTTTTCAGGCGTTACTTCGTGGAACGTCGGCATTTCATAATAAAACCTAATTTTGTGAGCTCACAGGAACTTCTAATTGCTGATTAATAAAAGTCCTAGCTAAAATCCTTACTTTGAGTCAGCTTCCCAGCTAAAATTAAGCCTAATACCTCTGTTGACGTAACTGTTGATACTATTTCAGTTGGGCCACCAAGAGCTGATGACTTTTATGGTGGATACATTAAAAAGTTTCTATGGAATCACAGTTTTAGTTTGTTGTGCCCCAGGGTATTCATTAATTTGCAAATGCTTGTGCGTAAAGTTTTATTTGCTGCGAATTTAGTTTAAGAAAATTCTAAGACGATATATTTACTGATGACGTCGAACACTTTTTGTGAACTCCGTCTTACTTTGATTGGCTGGATTTGAAGCATAAAATTAGGAAAATCAATTGCCGAAGCGACTGATTTCAGAATCTTTGTACAATTAGGAATCTAAATTGCTGTGCTTATACCCAATAATATATATACAAAGGTTTATCAATAGATAGCCTAGGTAGTTGCATGTCGCTATAAAGGCTTTTAGCTAATCAAACAAACAGCACGTTTTTATATTGTTAAAATTGGACATAATATAGCTACTAATCGTCTTAAGTGTGGTGGGTAGTGCATGTCTGGTGAAGATTCACCCTGGTGGTTTGTAGGGTATTATGATACCCTACATTTGAATGCACTGAATTTGAATTTAAGCAAAGGTCGTTATCTTATGAATTATTTCTCCCCTCAGCTAATATTTAACACACATGGGCTATATAAATGAAAGTATCGCCAGTTTTTCCGCATCGATCACGGTACAATTTAAAATATAGAATAATCTGTTATTCAATGAAAATAATAAGTACAGTTCCTCTTTTTCAACTGTTTTGACTTCAACAAATAGGTAGGAATGCCTATCAAGTAAGTCGCATAGATATAATGGGTGCTGTTATGCGTACGGAACTTCAGAAAACACTAAAATATGCTTGTCTGACTTGTAGTGAGGAGAAACCATCTTAGTATTCAAAGGGAGCGATGTACGTCGAGAGCCGTTGGTACTAAGGGCTCGCGCCCAGAGTCCCGGAATATTATGATTGCTAATGCCAGAGTCATTTCCTTCGCGGATAGTTGGAAGGCGTCAATGGCCAATTGGGCCGTACGACGAAATCGCCAATGAGGATGTTTGGACTCGCGGAAAATCGAGAGGATGATGATTAAGTTGAAAGGGAAGTGCCTTTGAGAATAGCGTACTGTGGTCAATTTCCGTGTAGGGCTTAGGATTCGGAGAATTTCCTCGTGAAGCTTGTAAACTGAAGGCCGATACATAAGAATTTCCTTAAGATTTGTACCCCATACCAGTTTCAGAATAAAATTCATGAACGGGATGCTGAAGGCACGCACGTGTTCAAAATAATTGTACATATAGCACCCTAGCCTAAATTTCTTGTTTTCTGTTTGACGGATTGTTTCTCGCTTGCAGGAGAATCATGACGTACGAGTGTATCTTCATTTTTGACATGTCTTGTCATCCGCCGCTTTGGATGGAGTAAGGTTTCACTCAAACACTTTCGAACAGTTTTGTACTCTTTCTAGAGTATGAGCTTAGTGCCAGTAAGGCTTCTAAATGGTAATGACCTTGGTGTATAAATTTCAATAGGTTTGTGGTCACAAAGGTCACCATAGAGAAACGAAAATTGAAGTATATCCGTTCTGAAACATGTGGGCAATTTTGAGGTGATCTTACACGGCTTGAATGGCGTTAGTAGGGCTTCTAAATGAAAACATTTGTAGTGCATGAACTTCATTCGGTTCCTGACCTCGAATAACACCAGGGATAAACAAGCATATAAATATATTATTTCTAGGTCACGTTTTGCTTGTTTTATTCTTGTTGTTTAATCTCCCGGTGTTTCCCGCTGAAGTCCTAAAAATTGCTTCGAGTATACTTCCGAAGTAATTTTTAGAAGATCATCGAAGATACTCTATGTAATACTTCCCTTAGATACCATTTACTTTTCTAAATGTTTCAATGTCAGTTATTTTCTTGATTATGGAAGCTACTGATACAATTACCCTCCTTTCTTAGCAAAGTATCGCAAATGCACATATCGATGCTATACGCACTTTATCACATGTGTCTTCTTGTGCGATACCACATTTACCTACTGTCTACATTTATGACCTCGTTAATGAAATCTCTCGTGGTGTTTGCGAAATTGCAGCGGAGAGATGTGACTTTCACTTATCCTCGCGGCAGTTGATGAAAATCTGGCTATTGCAGCGATCTGAAACTAGCTTGATACGTCGGAAAATAGCTGTACGCTTATCATCCTTGATATGTTGGGATCTAATAAATTATGACTTGACGGCGAAAGTCAAGGATATTCTTGAATTCTCACTTATTCCTGATTCCACACCCCGTGCCATTCACAGAAATTCGGCACCACGGCTTTTATTTGAAAATAGTCGGGAAGACAGCTGGTAGCATGTGAATATACGACAATAGAAATGTGTCATGGATGAAAAGCTATTCTTCCTCTATTTCACTACTCTCCATCCAAGATTTCACAGGTGAACAAATAATATCTCGAAGATCGGTTAGCACTTGATAGCTGGATTAAATTGTGTCTAAAATTGGAAGGCACGACATTGGTGCTGGAATGGAAGTGTTGTTGTGAAAGGGAAAATCAAGTGTAGTGACTTGTAATATTATGAGTTTAGACGACTGGAAATCAGGAAAAAAAATTACATGGAAGATGCCTACCAACGAAATATATTTTAAGTCGAGCTGCGTTTTCAAGCTTAAAAAATGAGGAAACATTGTGTACTGAGGAATATCTGCCCAAAAAAGGATTTGATGAAGGGATTTGCGTGTAGCGGGAGGAACAATATGAAAGGAATACACAGTGCTGTTTGAAATAAAGAAATTACAAATAATTAAAGAAAAAAGCAGATTTAAGAGTGACTTTGCGAGCTCCCGCGTGCCCGTCATTCCGTTCCGCATAACTTATCCTGGGACGATTTGAATTTTTTTTAAACAAGTAGCCAGTGAAAGAGGAATGAGAGCATGTGGGCGAGGGACATACTGCTAGGGTATTCTTTAAACGAATGAATTGTTCGATAATTTTAGAAACATTTTCAATTTTGCATGAAGAAATGATAAAAGTGAAATGCAAACACTAGGAACCCTAGGGCGTAGTGAAAGTTGCTCATGAAAAATATTTAATTCAACCTCACAGGCTAATCAAGGCTTCAGATGCGACGATATATGCATTTTAAATGTAGCTCAATGTTTTGTGGAGTAAGTCAATTTTCGTGGAAAACTACTTGTGTATCTCGTAACATTCTTTGAATTCGATGAGGCTGGTGTGTTTTTTGTGCGGATGGATGGAGCGGGGGAAGAAGTCCTTGTGAAACTCAACCTATTTAGCCGCCGTAAGCGTCCTCAACGGCAGAGAAACCTCTTTGCATTCATTCACCTGAGTACGCGGAAGAGAAGAGCGACTTCGTTGGGCCCGAGTTTCCAAACGGCATACGGACACGCTTTCTCACCGAGTTGATTTCACATTCTCTCCGGCATGGCGCTTGATTTGATAAGATGTTCGAAGGGAAAGACTAGAAAGAATAGATTGGTATTCTTTCGGGCTTCAAGCGGAAATCACGGCGCCGGGTTTCCCTCAAAGGACCCTCTCTTCTCCGAAATCGTGCATTGCCCCGCTTCTCTCTCCACCGATCACTTCTCTCGTGATGTGGTGGACGAAGAAGAGCTGTTACCGCATTAATTTCACAAATGGTGGTGGAGGTTTGGAGTGAAGTTCGGAGTTTCCATTCACGCCTTTATCTCGTGTGCCCACAGGCGCCGGCGCCCTCAAGATGTGGACGCGCCCCTAAACAATACAGGGCGTGACCAAACATCCTCGTTTATTCCAGGAATCATCGGTCCTTGAATGGCGTCGTTTCCCTTGCTTCTCTGCGCTCGTTCTCGTCAGTTTTCACATTCTTACCTCGGTAAATAGGAATTAGCCGTGAATCACTCGACGTCGCCAGCAGCTGAGACGCGCCAGCGTTGCTTTTTCCGTTGGTTTCCTGGGAGGCTTTTGCCGTCACTTTTCGTTACTTCTGCGCTACTTTTACGAGGTCTATTCTCGGAAAACGCCATATGAGGACCGTTTTAACGGAGAAAGGCCTTCAATATAGGTCACGTGAAACAAACAATGCATCCAGTGTCTCGATATCTAAATAGACCTAAATCATCGCACATTTTCTAGGGAAATCAATTGGCAAATATTCTGCGGAATTAGTTCGAGCAGAGTCAGTCATAGGAGAAATTATCATGCTCGAATATGTACTACGTACTGTTTCATTTACATTATTTTATTGTTTAAAATTTTAATCTTTTTCTTCCATTGTGAGATAATCTACATGTACACAATACCCTACAATCAACCACAAGGGTGGTGAACCACAGGGTAAGGGGTGAACCATCACTTGGGCGAATTTGGGCGAGAATTTATATTTTTCCAAAAAATAGCTGCTGCGCCTGTATGTTAGGGCAATTCCAATTTCCACTTATTGAACCAGTTCTACCAGTAGTACTAGTAGATTGCTCTTCGGCACTTACTTAGCTGTAATTTATTTATATTCTACGTTTTAGATTTCTCTCTTCACTAGGATGTCCTCAATAAAAGGCTGAGTTCGCTGCTAGCTTCAGCAATTTATGTCAATAATGCAGAGAAGTAATAAAAGTGGGCATATCAAACATTCTTAAGGGGTAATCAATGCGACTTCAATATTATAGAAGCTGAAAAACCTACTGTTCTCGCAATCAAGGTTTTTTATACCAACAATTTTTGTTTATCGACATGGTTCATTATAATATTGACATGTGTGTTCTCTAGTTCCGTAAGCAATATGAACACGAGAGTTTCATGTCTATTATGAAATAACTTTTGTTTATCTCAGCCTTTGTATGGTATGTAACATGGGTTACATTTTACATCTATAGGCATCACGTTTTGTGTATTTAAATAAGGAGATTTTTCTGGTTCTAATTTTCTGCATGCGTAAAACTGGGATCTTAATATAATCGGAAGATTTATTAAGGTTATTTTAGTAAGATATTACTTATCTGCCACAAGAAACAACAATCGGTGTGATCGATCACTCATCCGAGACATCAGTGTATCAACCCGACCTTTTAGGCCGATTTGCAATACGGATGTCTGGGCATTGTAATGTCGCTTTGAAAAATTGACCTAAAATTAGTTATTTTTTCTAACATTTAGTTGCCATTCGTTCTTATTGATTTTAGCCAGATTACTGTTGTTTTTCATAATCTGGTTCTCCCCTTACGTACAATTTAATTGTTCTCCAAATTTCTTCTCACCTATTACCAGGTGTTTTTTTACTTGAACTCAATTAACGCAAGGCGAATGGCTCTCATCGCAGTGGCCGAAGGTAATGTCTATTATAGAAGTTGTCGTTCTCACCATGGGAGAGTTATTATTTTACTGTTGTAAAAATACTGGTCTTGAATATGCTGGTTGATGTGTTTGAACCTTGAAGTGTGGAACAGTTACCTTATGACTATCCTGAAAAGTTCAAAATCGGAAATAGAAGTTCCTATGAGAATTCACTTATTTCCTAATAGAGGAGAGACCTTGTGGGAGAAAATAATTTACTTTACTATAGCTGAGGAAAAATGATAGGCTTTAAAATTTTACAGAAGACTAAAAACATAAAAAACTTATCCTTATATCCCTATAATATTTTTTGCGTCTCTCTTTCAGTATGTGTCCCTTCATTTACTTGGTGTGATACATGGCAGTTAGAATTAAACTTTCAAAAATGTCTTGTAATGAATTTTTGGAAAAAGAATAGCTCTCCTCCTACCACTGACAAAATAAGTAATAATGAATTAACAAACGTGGAATCCATTAAATATCTTGGAATAAGACTGACAAATGATCTTTCCTGGGGTAAACACATACGTGAAATAACGGGTCAAGCGAATTGTAAACTGGGATTCGTCAAAAGAGTATTGGGTAAATGTGACGATCATGTACGAGAAATCAGCTACTTTTCCCTTGTAAGACCTCACCAGCTGCCAGTGTATGGGATCCCTACGAAATCGGTCTAAATAACGAACTTGAACGTGTGCAGCGAAGATCGGCAAGATTTGTAAAGGGACGGTACGATAACCTTATTAGCGTAACCAGTCTATTAAATGAATTAAATTGGGAATCATTGTCAGATCGCAGGTTGAAATTAAGACTTCATCTTTTAAATAAATTCCAAGACCATATTTTCAGTGATGATGTTAAAAATATTTTGCGGACCCCAACTGACTAAGGTAGACTGGACCATAATTACAAAATTAGAGAAATTGATTGCCGAACTAACAGATTCAAAATGTCCTTTTTTCCTCGTACTATTAGGGATATGAATAACGGTAAATATAACCAGTACGAGTGTAGCAATGGATAACATTGGTAGCTGCATGTTGGTATGAGGACTTAAAGCTAACCCAAGTAACAGCATGTTTTGGCATGTATTATTTGCTATTTTTATCTTTCTTTAAATAGCATAGTTTTGAACAGTACCTATACAAGTACTAATCTTTTTTATGCATGATATGTAGTGCATGTTTGGTGAGAGCTCACCCCCTGGCACACACCTTAATGGTGGCTTGTAGGGTATTGTGTAGATGTAGATGTAGATTTCTCAATTTTTATTCTATCCAAACCATACAGCCATTAATTCTCAGATTTTTTTATTGACGCTCATTGTGTAAACTAGGCAAGAAGGAGACGAAATGTCTGGCCTCCTTTATTCTAGGATGGTAATTCGATTACTGCCTAGATATATTCGAGGGAAACCCTTTCGGTCATCATTTGGTGTCGCCATAAGGTATGCTCGTAGTCGGGGCCGCTATCGGATCACGCAGCGTAGTTGGCGAACAAAACCAACGGGAGGTTATCGTACTATATTTCATTGTAATTCCCAAAATTGATTGCTCTCGATGATATAGAGACCTAGAATTTAATCCTCGAAACAACCTCCCTTTAGAATATCATCAGCTCTCTTTTCTTGGAAGGCCTTGGCCTGGGTGGTTATTATCTTGTCCTTACGTCATCGGTGAATATGGTTGAACTCTTTCTCCGAAGGCAATATTGGTATAAATTCATGAACTCCTACTATCATGGCCCAATGAAGGCTCGAAGGCTTTATCGAGAGACAAAGTCCATTTTTAGAAAGTTGACCTTTGAGGTTATCTTTCGTGGGTTTCTACGGTTCATGTTCTTGATGACTGACGATTTGTGTAATTTAATCGAAGAGGAAGAGGCGAACATCCATTCACAAAGATTTTTGTCTATTTCCACTCAAGTTTTTTTCTATGAAAATCTAAAAATCACAAATATTTCGTATTTGCATTGAATTTGTTCAAGGAATAATTTCCATATGTACAAAATTTGTTTCGTCGGTGATAACAGCACAGCAATGACATTGACTTGAGCTGGACACAGAATACAGTTCTATATTCTATCATTTCTTATTTGTGGCTTATTAATATTTTTTAGCGTAAATTATCCAGCAAAATGAAATTTCGTAAACTATCTCGTTAAGGAAACATTATTTTTTTCAATACTCGTATCTAAAGCTGAGCTGACTTCACTCTTCCTTTCATTTCTGAAAATGTCATTCTTCATGACATATGGCTGACCCGCCTGTTATCTGGGTCAAGTTCCAGAATGATCCCTGTTAGTATTCATTGTGATAGTCGCTTATTGCTCGCGTCTTTTAAGAATATGTCTGGGTCATGAGTAACTCTTCTAAGTAACTTTGCCTCGTAAATACTGTCAGGTTAATTTAAAAACGGTAGTTTGAAGGAATGGATGGCGATGCCAGTGGCACATTTGGCGAAGAGCATGAGAAAAATATGTAGATCTTGCTTAGCGTTGTTATTATCTCATTGGCCAAGCGTTTCGCCATAGGATCAGGGGTTATGACCTGGATGCCTCCGCACACACCAAACTTAATTTTCTGGCTCCCTGACCTTTCTGAGAAACCTCGAGGAGCATGAAAAAGGAGCTGTCCTCCTTGCTACGGAAGCGTGAAATTGACCTGCGGGAGACGAGTCTGCACTCATCGTCATAAACAGATTGTTAGAGGATCGAGGTTATTAGTTAAAACAATGACCGGCCCGTTTCTTTTTTTATGGAGGATTGTTATGGAGGTATGTTTTTGAAGTAACGATTAATTTCTAGACAGTATGGATCCTCAGCAGTAATAACACGATATAATTCTTAGGACTTATCACATACATAATGTCTATAAGGGCGTAAATATTTATTTTTAACCCTTTAGATGTATGTTACATGAATAGTGAATGCGTGGTATGAACTCATTCCCCCTCCAACACCCTCGCTTTGACTTGCGAGGTACGCAAGAATAGGACGGATCAATATAAAATAAAAGGGGTTATTATTCTTCATAATTTCCCTTTTCATGCATGGCGAAAAATCCAAATTATCAAGACCTTGGGAACTACCTCAGTTTTATTGATTTTACGTAATCTTTGCCCAGTCTTTGCTGTCATCTTTGGATTCCGCCATACACATCATTGCTTTATAATTGATGTTTTTAGCCTGAGACCGTAAAATCCTCAGACTGATAATATTTATCCTCACTTCCACAAGTTATTTTCTGTGTATTCACTTCTGTCCCACTATTCCAGTATATTAGATGAACTAAAATGGGAATCTTTATAGATCGTAGATTGAAATTTAGACTTAACTCTTTTAACTGAATTATAAGACAATATTTTCACTGATGCCATAAAAAGCATTTTACCAAACCGAACTTACTATAGTAGATTGGATCATGATCATATAATTAGGGAACGAAATAAGTCGCAAAGCCAGGTAAGCTAGAGAAATATGGATGAAGAGCCTATGCGAGGATGTACAAAACAACCTTGCTCTTGGAAAGGTGGAAACTGCCTATAGGATAGTGAGGAACCACAACAAAGAACGGAGTATAAGATGCAATGCCATAATGCACAAGAATGGAGAACTTTTGATTGGAAATGAAGACAAAGTGAAGAGATGGAAAGAAGATCTGGAAGAGTTATACAACGGAAAAAATCTCAGTATGATAGTGATGGAAGAGGAAAGCGAACTTGAAGAGGATGATATGGGAGCATCAATATTAAGATTGGAATTTGACGCTGCAGTAAACGACCTTCGCATGAATAAGGCTTCTGGAATTGATGATATTCCTGCTGAAATAATGAAAAATACAGGAGAGAAGACATTAACCCATCTTGAAAAGACCATCTGCGACATATACTCAACAGGAGAAATACCCAGGGACTTCGAGAAAAACATCATCATTCCTATTCCCAAAAAGAAGAGAGCGGAAAAATGCGAATATTTTAGAACTATTAGCCTGACGGCACATGCATCGAAGACAAGAATCATCTACAGAAGAATAGAACGAAAAGCAGAGGAGTTCCTGGATAAAGATCAATTTAGAATCAGAAAAGGTAAGGGTACAAGAGAGACAATATTGGCTCTTAGGCTGCTCATAGAGAAGAGAAAGGAGAAGAACCAACCGACGTTCATTGCATTTGTGAACAAAGAGAAGGCTTTTGACAACGTGGATTGGAATTCAATGCCTGGACTTCTGAAAGGAATTGGAGTGTCCTACAATGATGGAAGAATTTTTTTTTCAATATCGTATTTTTATTTAGCTATAAATGCTGAACAAATTACAAGGAGGTACATAGAGGAGAGTAAAACAAAATCAATTTTATTTATTGGTACAAAGATCATTATACATTATTGTACATACATGATGCATAAATCAATCAATAATACACACACATGTAGCTTATAAGAATAGCATCAAAGTTATAAACTTTTGCCACTAGGTAGGTATTCATTAACCAAGTTATGTAAATTTTACACTACAGCATGGTAAAATGTGTAATTAGATTACATGTTAATCTTATGTATGTAAATATGTACAATATAAGTCCTCCTGAGCCCGAGTTATTATCCACAGTTTGTATAAAAACCAAGTAGCTGTGATTAAACCTGGACCAAGCTGTGAAGAAGCAAGAATAAGGAAAGGAGTGAGACAAGGCTGTGCACTGTCTCCAGTAATTTTTAATGTTTGCATCGAGGGAGCCATCAATGAAATCAAATAGAAGTTTTCTCTATGGAGAAAAAATTAGCATGCTGAGATTCGCTGATGACATAGCACTCATAGCAGAGACAGAGAGGGATCTGGATAAGATGCTGTTAACCATGGAAAGGACAATGGCCAGATATCAACTGAAGATCAATAAGAAGAAGACTAAGATACTGGTGTGCAGCAAGAGAGAAGATGCCAAAACCAACGCTAAAGTAGGAAAACAAAAGCTGGAACAGGTGAAAGAGTTCTGTTACCTTGGAAGCCGAGTAACCAACGACGGACGAAGCAAGAAAGAAATAGTCAGCAGAATAGCCCAGGCGAAGAGGGCATTCTATCAAAAGAAGATTCTACTTACCTCTGGAAATACAAGCGTAGAAGTAGGGTAACAATTCATCAGAACGTATATCTGGAGCGTGTTTCTTTATGGCAGCGAAGCATTGACAATGACAGCAGCGGAAAAGAAAAGGGTGGAAGCATTCGAAATGTGGTGCTACAGAAGAATGATGAAGATTAAATGGATCGACCGAGTAAGTGACGAGGAAGTTCAAAGAAGAGTGGGAGATAAGAGAAGTCTTCTGAATACCCTAAGAAGAAGACGGGACAACTTGATCGGCCACACCATGAGACATGGTGGCCTGATGAAGAAAATCGTCGAGGGACAAGTGGAAGGGAATAATGGCAAAGGATGGCCTCGTGCAAGATATATGGAACAAGTGATAAAGAATGTGAAAGAGAAGAATTAGGTAAATATGAAGAGATTAGCCGATAGAAGAACTCAGTGGAGGGCTGCGTCAAACCAATCTGTGGATTGATGACTTATGATGATGATCCACATCCAATCGAACCCCATTTCAACCCGAGCCATAACAAATAAAAAGAGTCGTTTCAGGCTATAAATTATGGTGGAATAACATAATTAAATAAGATTGGCAATTTTCCCCAAAGAAATCGGTCGAAGTAAAGATTTTGTGGAAAATTGCCAATCTTATTTAACCGAGCCATTACGTTTCTATATCGACCCCTGGGGGTCGTCGTCAGGGGCCCCCACTTTGGAGACAGTTGTTCATCCTAGAAGTTCATGCGGACATACAAATCTATATTTCCTTTTTATTCCTATTTATATATGAAATCTATATTTCCTTCCCTCATTATCTTTTTTTCCCCCTGCCACACACCCTCGTGGTGGCTTGCAGGGTATTATGTAGATGTATCTTCACGGTAACTTTGATGCGATCTATTATTGTTCCTCATTGTACGCAGCATGTATGACACATCAAACCTCTCTTCATATTAAAATCCTTTCTCGTATTCCATAAATACTTTTCGCGTCAGAGCCAGTTCGTGCGGCCAGCTTCTCATACTTTTTTTTATTATCGGAGGGAAATAATAGCCCACGCTTGTGGGAGGTGACGTACCACGCATCAGCGAGGTATTCCAATTTCCCCTCGCGACACCCAGTTGCTGCCGTCACGGAGTTTCCTGAAAATCCACGCGGAAAGCTTAACCCGCGTGACACACGCTCGCGGCGTTGGACCAAGGTGGGCAGACAGATTCGAGTCGCTCTTCGCCCAAAGATGAAGCGCGACCAAAAATAGCTCTCCGGTGGGCTTGCGTGTGGACGCGTTGCGTAAATGAGAGAGGAGGCGTGCGTCGGGCAAACTCGTTCGCGCCAGATCCTCGGGGGCACTCCCACCGAGCCGTCTCCCTCCCCGGGTTTTCCTCGATCTCGCCCGATGACGTGCATTCCTAAATATTCCGCCACGTCCGTTCCCTGCCGATCGTCGGTCGAAGTGAAGGTCGGGCTCCTAGTGCATGATTCTCTTAACTACCACCCACGGTATAATAGTTGTTAGTGTAATATAATCGACAGCCGAGATCTTTTCAGGATAGGTGGATGGAATGCGTAGCTAGGATTAATGGGGAATGGTGGCGGACTGAATAACATTTTCGTGGTGCATTTTATTTTGATGGCGTGTTGGCCTATCGGATCACAAGCTGAAAGTCACGCAAAATGAATCGAAACAAAATGACCGAAAATTTTAACCTCCTGTAATACTAGCTGGAATTATAGTGCCTCCAAATTCATGAGACCAAGCACCATTTCCGAAGCGTCTTCTCCCGCCTTTACATGCTAATCCTCATTGAACTTTATCGTTATTCCAATTAACCAACCAGATGGCCCTTGAATGATCTTCACCTACCTACGTAAATATTTATTGCCCTCTTCTATTTATCTGTTTCCCCCCCTATTTTGCTATATTTTATCATGTCTATTTACCGTCAGTCCGTCCGTCCACAAACATCTCTCCAAACGGTATTTAGCAAAAAATCTAGTGGCGTTATTTTTGAATGTCAGATCTTTTCGGAAAACTACAGGAACTGGCCCCCTATCTCTAATGTGTGAATTAAACCCACCAGGCACCTGGTGAGGTTAGCCCTTACAAACCATACCTACCATGAGGGTACTCACTGAAGTCGGTTGCTTCGTTTATTCTTCAATCTTCCCCTAGTTCCTTTTAGGGCGATAGTGTGCGTATTTTATCTGCTATTTTATTGGCTTGCTACCGGACTAAATGGACCATTTCCTTCTGCATTTTGTCTTCGGACGCCTCATTTGACGCTGTATTTCTCCCTTCTGCTCAATATACTCTCTAGCTCACTTGATCCTATCTGTAAATCCTTTTTTCTCCATTCTTTTTCTCCCTGATACCGCCTATCCTGAATTTTAATAACCTTCAGAATCCCATTGCTTTTTAAACACTTGCTCCATCCAGCTATCACTCTCTGTTCAGTTTCTTCTCGCGACTTCTGCCCTCCTTAATTTTTTTATTATAATTCAACGCAACCCTATAGGAAGCATTAGCTCTTTCTTTACCATCTAAAATATTTTGTCTCCCTTAAAATATGTTGTACTGGTTTATTTTTTGATTAATGAGGATAGTCGCCACTCAGGTATGGCTTAGTAGCATATCATGTCGTTTATTTAATATTGGAAATGAATTGTATTTATTATTGACGATATTTCAAGAAATCGTTGTTACTCCTATGTATCTAGCATTTATTCTTGTACCTTCCGAATCTATCGTGCATAGGCTATATAAGTATTAGAAAAAGTCGAAACTTACATTGTGGCTTCACATATCTACATCTACATTATACCCTGCAAGCCACCACGAGGGTGTGTGGCATGGGGTGATTTCTCACCAAACATGCACTACATATCATGCATTAAAAAGGAATAGTATTAATATAGTAGTCAGAACAACACTATTTAAAAAAGATAGAAATTGCAAAGCAAACATGCAAAAACATTCTGTTAGTAGGGTTAGCTTTAAGTACTCATACCAACATGCAGCTACCAATGCTTTTCATTGCTACTCTCTGATAGGACATATTTACCGTTATTCGTATCTCTAATTGTTCGAGGGAAAAAGGACATTTTGAATCGGTCAGTTCGGCAATCAATTTCTCTAATTTTATGATTATGGTCCTGTCTGCCATAGTAAGTTGGGGTTCGTAAAATATTTTTAACTTCATCACTGAAAATATTGCCTTGGAATTTGTTTAAGAGATTGAGTCTAAATTTCAACCTGCGACCTGACAATGATTCCCATTTCAATTCATTTAATGGACTGGTTACGCTAGTAAGGTTATCATACCGTCCCTTTACAAATCTTGCCGATCTTCGCTGCACACGTTCGAGTTCGTTATTTATACCGATTTCGTAGGGATCCCATACACTGCACTGGGAGCATATTCCAAATGAGGTCTAACAAGGGAAAAGTAGCTGATTTCTTGCACATGATCATTACATTTACCCAGTACTCTTTTGATGAATCCCAGTTTACGATTCGCTTGACTCATTATTTCACGTATGTGTTTACCCGGAAAGATCATGTGTCAGTCTTATTCCAAGATATTTAATGGATTCCACGTTAGTTATTTCATTATTACTTATGTTGTAAGTGCTAGGAGGAGATCTATTCTTTTCCCAAAAATTCATTACTACACATTTTTTAAAATTTAATTCTAACTGCCATGTATCACACCAATTTTCGATTGCTTGTAGGTCATCATTTAAATATTGCTTATCGTTTAGGTTTAGAATTTCCCTGTACACAGCTGCGTCATCGGCAAATAGACGAAGCTTACTTTTTACCACCTTACTGATATCATTAATGTACAGAAGGAACAGGAGTGGACCTATCACACTACCTTGTGGGACACGCGAAGTGACTTCAATTTCCGGTGACGTAACACGGTCCAAAGCAACCCTTTGGACCCGATCATGTAGAAAATCAGTTATCCAGGATATAATGTTACTGTCTAGCCCATAAGATTAATTTCAGATTTTAATTTCAGAATTAGTTTGGTATGAGACACCTTGTCAAAAGCTTTTTTTGAAATCTAGAAAAACAGCATCCACTGGAATATTATTTTCGCCAGAAACTAAAATATCGTGGGGAAAGAGAGCAAGTTGAGTTTCACAAGATCTGCTCTTCCGGAAGCTATGCTGAAATTTGGACAACAAAATCTGGCTATCTAGGTGCCCCATGACTGAACTGACAATTATATGTTCTAGGACCTTGCATGAAATGGATGTGAGAGATATTGGTCTGTAGTTAGATGGCTGCTCCCTATCACCACTTTTAAAAATGGGTGTTACATCGGCTACTTTCCAGTCCATCGGTACGACGTGTTCACTGAGGGATTTGTTAAATACTATTTGAAGGTAGGGAGAAATTTCGGAAGCTAACTCTCTATACACGCGGGAGGGAATGAGATCAGGGCCAGGAGATTTGTTGGGGCTTATATCTTTGAGTAACTTTTCAATACCATTACAGGATATTTCTATTGGTGGCATCAGCCTCTGAAAGAGGTCAGGTAGCACGACAGTTGGATCGCCTGAAGGTGGGTTAAAAACGGTTTGGAAGAAGGAATTAAGCAAGTTAACTTTGTCAAGAGTGTTTGTGGCCATTTCCCCCTTATCATTTTTTAGTGAATGGACGGTAGCCTTTTGGCCTTGCACCTCCCTGACGTAGGACCAGAAGACTTTTGGATTTTCCTTCAGTTGTTCCCCAAGTCGAAATATGGGTAAGTGCGATCGTTAATTTTTTATAGCACTTTTAAATTCATGGCGAAATGCTGCTCCGCAAGTGCGAACAAAACAGGCAAAGCATCGCAGCATAGTAAACCTGTGAATTTCTGGTGTGACGTGTTCGAACGAAATAATTAAATTATTGTTTCATAGATTTACTGCCATTAAATTGGTTGCGAAAAGTGGCGGAATTGTAATTAAAATCACAGGAGAAATGTTCGTTGAAGTATCGGATTCTGATCGCGCAAGAAGATATTTTAATGAGGAAAGATTTGATGATTTTTTTATGATATTCCATTACGTTATACCATCCTTGTGTGCCCCGCTGTGATGAGGAATCGAAATAGGTACCTGGGTTCACCATTTTTGGAATCTAGTGAGGTAACCTAGTGGACATGTTGGCCTTCAGCAAGGCGATCGGCCTTTATGGATGATTTCTTTAGAGGGTGGTTGGCGCAATGGGCCAATAGGTCTCAGTGCCTCGGGGCCTCCTTGGAGGAACTCCACCACAAAACAATCTATTTATCTATCTATGATCTGATGTTAGACCATACAATTTGATCTTTAATGTTGGAGCACGTAGACCCCTGCTAGTACTTAACTGGCTTCTTCCCTTCCCCCCTAGTAGGGACAGTAGCGTAGTAATTTATTGTCGAAATGGATGCTTGGTCATATTCAACCTCAGCCATACACCATGGTGGCTTAGGAAGGCACTCTGTGGACGTATATGAACTGCAGCCCTGCGTTTTAGCTCTAAATCGTATGTGGGAAAGCTTTTAACCTTGCAATCTACGGCCTTTCGGTCATAGCATAGAGAGAATTTACCAATAAAGAACGAAGTTTTTGTATATATTTCGTTCGTTTTTCCGTGTTTATTCAACTGCGTTTGAGTTTTTTTCCGTGGTTATTCAACTACGCGAGGTTAAAATTTGTATAATCAACTTAGTTTCTGTTTTCCCCTTATTATGGAGGCTATGTATCTGTTGTATTTACAGTAGTCATTTTGCAAAGAGCATTTGTATGTATGTTTCTTTTACTTTAAAAAAGAATTCAGCTACTGCATTGTCTTGGCGTCTACAAATCAGGAGTCCTGAAATGACCGCCCCAAAATGACTCTCGAAAGCCTCGTGGTTCAACTTATTACACACATATTTTATTTAAATCCCAGGAATTCCCATGGAACGTATGAATCTAGAGTAGCCTTCATATACACATGCATAGCACCTGGCAAGGGGTTTATGGCATATCATTTTTGCCAAGAAAGAGCTCCTTCAGCATTAACCTTCCTTTATCCTTAAGCATTACATACGGGACGATAAGATCCAAACACTGTCCTACGAGTAATGACTAATGAATTTTTTTAGTAGTCATTACTCTTAAAATTACGTTCTCTTTTCTCAAAATTGGCTTGAAAACTAAGCAGCTATGTGTAGTGTTAACATCAGCACTGAGTTTTCCTATTGAAAGGGAGTAAGGAGGATCCGTACTCCTTTCACCTGAGTATTTGTTAGGTAACTGAACGTGATTGGATGGCCAGAATTCTTGGAAAGAAGAAAAGAAGACTCCCGTTCCTTTCTACTCTGAGCTAAATTGGACCGCCGAGAACGACTTGCCAGCAATTTAAATGGAAGGCATCCATGAGGAAAAGATGCCGGAAACGTTGGATTTTTCGCGGTCCATCTCAGGGCAGGCAACGTTATTCGCCGATAAACTCTCTCAAGGAGCTCTCCACTCTGCCCTGCAACTCTCGGAGCCGATCATGAGAATTATCCATCGGATAAGATACTGCGCGCTGTTCGCTGACGAAGTATCTAATGGCCACATTTCGCATTAAATTAAAAGTTGAATTTTAGGGAAAAATATTCCGGCGAGCTTCCTCTCAATCAGCGATTGAGGTTTTCAAGTCTCGAGTCTTGACCAGTTCATAATACGGCTGAGCTTCGAGTCTTTCTTAACGTGCCAGTATTATTTCCTTCGTTCGTGATGTATGAATTTTGCAAGCTTTTTCGCTGCCGGTGCTATTTTTTTCATTGTTATCATAATTCCGACAGTGACATCGGACGACTTCGTATGATTTCGAAAGTTTTTTTTGCTGCACTAGGAGATGATAATTTTTATTAACGAATCGGTCTTTGTTTGATCGCAAATTAGTTCAATTGTTTTTTGAAGCTTAACGCGAAAACTTTGAACTAATATGTGCTACAACTACATCTAGATAATTTCCTACAAGCCTCCATAAAGGTGTGTGGCAGGGGGGTTAGTATCGAACCAAATTTCTTAAAGCTTACAAAGTGAGTGAGAGAGATAATGATAGAATTTTTATTAATTAAATAAGATTGGCAATTTTCCACAAAGAAATTTTTACTTCGACCGGTTTCGATGTGATACATCATCATCAGGTGATGTATCAAATCGAAACCGGTCGAAGCAAAGATTTCTTTGTGGAAAATTGCCAATCTTATTTAATTATGTTATTCCACCATATAAGCCTGAAACGACTCTTTTTAATAGATAGAATTTTTAGTTGTTTAAGCTAAGGAAATTGATTATTTGGAGTGCTTAATAGTTAAGAATTTATTTTCAGTTGACGATTTCAATCATATCATGGAAGAACATTGTTTTCATTAGGGAAGGCAACCGACAGTTGAACGCTAAAGGTTTGGATATGGGTATAATTTTTGGAAAGGGAGAAAGGGTGGAGAGAAACCCAGCTTCAGCAAGTATCTACTTATGAAGGTCGCCGAGGAGTCAATAATCGTAAAACATCCGTTTCAACAGATGGATCACTGAGCTTGAAGTGTTATGCACTCGGACCTTGTATATGGATCGGTATTCTGCTGAAAAATCTCGGATGTTACCGGGACACGAACCTTGGCTCTCGGAAAGGGAACGAAGAGGAGCCGCCATGCCGACTGTTATCCCGTCGAAGGAAATTGTTTGGAAGGGAAATTTCCAAATAAAAAACTTCGACGAAATTTACTCGTTACACTGTTAATAGTGGTTTATATGATTTGATGCTTTTGGACGAAGTTCGATTGTCAGAGTTTCCTATCGGAACGTAATGATGAAATCGCTAAATGAAACCTTTTCATTTCTCGCCTTTCTTATCTATAGGTTTATCAGATGGAAGATTTTCGAAGTTAGACTATTGAGAAATTCGATTATTTCTCGGACTGTACAATCTTATCTCCACGCGTGGAAATAGTTGAGACTTAAAAATTTCCGCCGTTCATTTGAACAACGCCGTATGTCGACAGAGTCCAAAAGTTGATGTCGGGCCCATGTCAGGACCAAGTTATGCAGAATCTTCTAGTGGTGTGTATGCTGCAGCCCTTGGATACCTAATGAATGCACGTATCTCCTATAAGTAAGACTTGCTCAAGGTAGGCATAGCTTTAAAGCGAACTTTTCTGAAGATCAATTGGCTTAAATAGATGTAATAAATCAATTATTCTTGCTATTCATTTGTTGTGGTGGAGGACCATCTGTGCGCAACCAAAATGCCCAATGAAGAGGAACAAAAGTACAGCTGCTATCCATTACAACTCCATGCAATTTAATTCTTGAGAAACTTTTCGAGTAAGAATAGAATGGATTCTGAAAATCAATCATTTTAAAGATACTTAATGGCGAGTTAGGTATATTTCCTGTACAAGCGGGGATTGGGGTGGTTCGGCGGCTCTAGTACTCGATTTTCATCATTTCCTTTACTTGCTCGAATCCCAGCTTTGGCTGAGATTTTTTCTATGGAATGCCAGTCTCTACTTGAGTGAAATGAAAAAAGTCGCGCCTTTCGTTAAGAGTTGACAAATGCTTCTATAGAGTTTCTTTTCACCCTCCCTTTGTTGCCAATAAAATTATTCATACACTCAGCACAAACACACCTATATTTAATGGCGCAAATGACGTAAGATGTCGTTCGGTTCCCCCAACAACAAGAAAAATAAATAAACCAAGCATCTGTAGAATGCCAATAAACGCACCTCTAATGTATCTTCTTTCGCCGACTGCCGACATTTCATTTCGATGCTTGGGGCGAACAAATTATTTGTGATTTTTTGGGATTTGTTCGAAAGGCATTTGTTTCTGCGGGATATTGCGAGCGTCCTTCCGAATTCCACGCAGACGTTTCCTCGGGGAAGTATTAACGGTGACCTCCACGTATTTCTCCAGAGGACCCCAAAACTCTCGAAGTGGAGAGTCTCCAGTTTCCGTCTTTCGGTTCTTCTCCCCGCTTTAACCGTTTGCGTCGGCCCCCTTTAACTCGCTGCCGCTCGCTCTCTCGATACAGAAGTTGGGACGCGATCGATGGGAGGGAGGCTGGCATCGATGCACTCGGTGTACCGTCAGATTTTATGGATTATTCCTTAACTTATCAAACCCTCTCCATTTTTATTCTCTTCCATTCGTTTTATGTTCACTTTCTGCTTCTACGCGTATCCTCTGTTGCTGTAACCCTAGGCAAAGTCCACACCTCGTGTATCTCAGTCCGAAAACGAAAAGATCCAGACAAAAGATTCCATGCGGCTTCTCTCGCGAAAACCTGGTGATTCGTATGGTGGGTACATGTATTCGGAGTTTATCGGCGTGAACAGAATTTCAAAAGACCCCATTTACAATTCAGTTCGAAGCTGTCTTCTGGGGAATTTCGAAAATTAATTCACAAAACATGATCCGGACTTGCTCAAAGGAAGTGGAAAATAACTTATTTCAGCGGAAAATAATCTTTGTGAGAACAGAGGTACTTTCTCCCCGTCTAGCCTTTCACTTCTCCTTGCACTCAACTTGTGTTATGTTCTTACCCTTAAAACTTTTATCTAAGAACACCCGCCAATTGAAATATTAGATGTGGATTGGAATGAACCATGGCATAATTAGCAAAGTGAATTGTTTTAATTTTTTGGGAATGTATCGTTTCGTTGATGTGTAGAAAGAAAGACAAACATTTAAGAATTGGCGGTTTGAAAAGCATTGGTCATCCATCAAACGCAAATCACCCTCATTGCATGCTCAGTTTGATTAATGGAATATATGAAATTACGGTGTTTGATGTTTTTTTTTGCGGGGAAATGAGGTGTAAATGGAATTAATACTGGCTGTGAGTAATGGAATGAAATACAACGTCATTGTCTCTTTTCGAACCTCAGTTGAAACTAGATTGCTCTTCCCGCCTCTGATTTAGTAGGTTAAACGGTTTTTTGTATGGTGCACCCAGACAGGAACCAATCTTCTCTTCTATACCTAAAAACGTTCTTCACTAATGAAATTTAGACCAAGCAGCCAAATTACCTCAACAGCTATATGTGAGCCGTGTAGTAGGTAATTAATTCATTTTCAAACGAGAAAAAGGAACTAATTGGTGAGAAGAAATTAGGAGAGTCGCTAAGGATAGTAAAATTTTGCGTGTAGAAACTAGTAATTCACAGCTGTTCATCAACGTTGCCATCCCTTTGTATCAAAGAATTAAAATAATTCATTAAAATCGGAGTGACGTGGGGTTTTTTCCAATGCTCTGGTACTTTTCCTTCCGCTAAAGGCTTGTTGGAGACGGTTTTTAGAAACGGTACAACGATTGAAGCAAGTTCCTTTAGTACTCTTGCTGGTGTCTCTTCCGGAACTGAGGACTTGTTACTCCTAATTGATTCTAATTGTTTAATCAATCCTCTGCAATTAATAAGTGTATCCTCCATTGGTTTACTTATTTTGGAGGGAATTATTATTCGGTCATTAGTGAATCCTAATCTCTAATATAAAACCAATACGTCTTCGGGTTTTTATCTAGTATTTCGCTGCGTACTTTTTTCCTTAACTTCCGGAGACCTGACCGAAAAATTTTTTTCGTGATTGATCGTTGAATTTTACGATAGTTTTCCTTTACCTTTAATCCGATTGCTTTATTATAAGAGTTTTTTTTCCTTCTTATGTATCTTATGTCATTTCCTTTGTTTTCTTAGTAATTGTAAGATATTATTTCAGTGTTGTACCAGAGCGGCTCGATATTTTCCCGTTTTAATTTGCTTGGTATGTACTTTGCCATGTGTTCTTTTGTAATTTGTAAAAATGATCTCCATGTTTCTTCTGCACACTTATTATGCGTGTTCTCTACAAATCTGCTGTATAAGTTTTTGAGGCCATCTTATTTTAAAGTCTTCTCCGTTGACTATCACGCTTTTGTTGATTTTGTAAATGAACGACGATATTTGAGTGTCTAACCTAAATATTTCATCAGCCTTGGAATCCGGAGGCCAATAGAATGAACAAGCATGAATATTTTCATGATTTCTTCCTTTTATGGTACACTAGAAACTCTCTATTTCATTGTCATAGAATATATGTTCTGCGCTTCTTTAAAGTGAGTTAGCGGCTATCAATACTCCTTCACCGATCTTATTCTATCTCGTCTGTAGATTTTATAGCCCGGAGAAAAAACTTCACTATCAGTTATATCGGCAGTAAGAAAGCTCTCTGTTCCCATTTCTATGTTCGCGTAATGGAATGCATATTCTACATTGGCTCTTTTATTGTTAATAAGGCGACAGTTTATTATAATTAAGATCAAATCTGCTTTGTTATCATTATAATTTTTAAGCGTTGATTTAGTTTTATCTTTGAATGAATTGCAAGCATTTTCCGACATGTTCTGTGCTACATTAGTGGGCATATCTTCGCTGAGATTTTCTGCCAAAGAATACTCATTACCCATCCCAGACATGACCTACTCCCTGGCCTACCTTATTCCTTTGCTAAACCCTACAAGTGGGCTCAAGTATCCTACGCGATGCCTTCTGCGGCACCTACCCGTACAGAGGACACCAGAGCGGCTCAGAGCTACCCGACACCAATCAGTCATAGGGCTGAGGTTCAAGAGCTCCACTCCCTCGCCTCCACAGACTTCAAGGAGTCTCTGGTTGATGCCTTCGACTCGGCACCAAACCATAGAACCCCGAATCGTCTTAGTTGCCCGACTACAAGTGGGCAACCTCATATCGGAGCCAAATCCTTCGCGAATACGGTGGGACTCAGAGCATAGGTCCCTCGTGGAATGTATAATCTCCTCGGACACCCGATCAGAATATGGCAATCATATGTGGAAATGCATCCAAGAAGGTGAAGTGGGCCGAAATATTATGAGCAATGGCGTGAAAAAATCGTGAGTGGTTAAATGGGATACGCCTTATTAAAAAAAAGATATCGCGGTCAAATTTAAAAATTATGTCATCGATAAAATTTTCAAAAAAACTGGTCATAGTTGTTTCAATACCGGAAGATGTTTTTAATTCAGCGTCCCAGCTGGTAGAGGTTTTTGCCGTTCCTCTGAAACGGTTTGCTTTACCCTACCAAGGGCGCAGTGCTCTCGGAGTGTAAGGGCTAAATGAACCTGGTGACTACTTCGTGTATTTTCAACGAAAGGTACGCTAGCCCCAGAGGGGCGGCGTGGTGCCGGGCATGAGACATCGGGCCAGCTGAAAGGTAAATGGGATGGGACAGATTTATTTACCATTCACGGGCAGGAAAAAAATGCTGGTGAGATGTATCAAACAGCAGTCAATTACTCAACACAGTATAACTTTTTAGGCCTGACTTCAAACTTTTACAATTTCTGTGATTTCCATCGTTAAGGAGCCATCTTTTATTACGTATTTTCTTCTCTATTTGGACGATTAGTTCACTTACGGCAATATAATACGTGTCTCGGCAGCTGAATGGCACTACTTGGATAGAATATTGAAAAAAATATTCTCATTGATACTATCCTCATTGATAAATTGTTTCATGAGCTCAGACATTTATGATAATAGATGGTATTCAAGTCAAAATATGTATTTTAAGTACCCAATCCAACCAAGTGCTTATTGCTTAACTGCGACGAAAGCAAAAAATAATTGCCTCAAATAATACAACTGCTACTTGATAAATCCATGAAATATGGAGCAAAGTATAATACCCATGTTTTAGCGTTTGGGGGTCATTAAAGACCAGTTTTACAACACCTGGTTACAATTAACTTCCGGCGACAAATAAAGCATCAGGTGAACTGTAAATTGACCGAATTTCTGTTGTGATCTGGCTTGATTCCTTCTTCACCACCTTCCCTTTGTTCGTCCTTTCATGTATTACCTATCCCAATTTCTTATTCTATCCTTGTATTCCTTATCCTATCTATATTTGTATTCGCCATAGAGCGTGTATGATTGTATATATATATATACAATCATACACGATATAACATTTTTTTCTTTCTTAAGATGTTCTAATAGCATAATCTCCTCCGATATGGATACAGCAGTTACAAAGCTCATGTAGCCACTGGACGTTGATAATAAATATATACGAGATATGATTTATGCATCGTAAGATATAATTTTATTCAACTCGCCCGTCACAGTGGACTAATTATATCTCCTACGGAAATTTAAGTGAATAGATTTGCTGAAGATGTTAGATGTACATGAAAAACCCCTGCGTATCATGCTAGATTTGACCAGATAAATAAGATTAGAGAGGCAGATTGTCGTACCTATTATCTAACATGTTTCAATGTATTATCCTAGTTGCATGTCAATAGTGCATATTTGGTGCTCTTAATCCCCTGACACACAGCCTTGCAGGGCAATACTTAGATGTAGGTGTCTGTTCCAATCTTCATTTCTTTCCTTCTCTTAGTCATCCCTACCCACATGCTGCTATCACAAATCTACTAAAAATTTTCCCTATCGAGCACAGAGTATCACATTTTGAGTACACTCGATTTAAACCTCGGAAGTAACAATATAACCTCAGGGTGATGACGCGGGGATTAAAATGGAATGGTTTCTACTTACTCTGTTCTATATTTATTCATTTTATAATATTCCTAAGAAGTCAAAATGACCATGTCGTTAGATTTGAACTAGAGCATGTTCTAAATCACAATGCGGTTGCGGATACATCTATGTTGGAAAAAAATTGGAGAGAATCACAGAAGTGCTTTCAAAGTTTTATATTATGAACCTTTCGGAAACCAAAAGGTGACAAATGGAGAGATGGAAAGAATATACTTTTCGGATTTTACAAGAGGCTCATGAAATTGAGTAGGATTTAGCTGTACCTGTAGCGGCCATCAGATAGACCAATAAAATGTAAATAAATATATAAAAATAAATAAGATCAATAAAACAAATATTAAAAATGGTACGTCGCTATTACTAAGGCACAAGTCTCAAGGACTTTCGATAGTTCTCATCATTAATATAAATATTAATGGGGTTACGAAATTGTATTACAGAAAGGAATAAGAGGAAACAACAGAAAAATAGCGGCCTATTCAGGATTTCAGGGTGGTGGAGTTCACCGAAGACGAAACGTGTTCTGACATAAGGGGAAATAATCCGACAAATAATGATCCTTCTGATTCAGTGTACCAGTGTTATAGCCCTGCAACGTACGTGGCTTTGGATGAAACTTAGTAAAAACGAGGGGAAAAAGTATCCTTTTCCTCAAAAAGGATGCCGAAGCCATTTATTTCGTTCACTGCAGAATCCTACCCTGGGTGTTGGAGCGTTTCGATTTTCGGACCTTGGAAGTGGGTGGAGGTTCTTGGGGGCGAGGGTGTGGGGTCGAACTCTCCTCGTTAGGAAGTGAGATCCAAAGAGGGGGACGAGGGGTCCGGAGACACTCCTCCACGCTGCGTATCATGACGGCATCGGCGATTCCCATGCGCCCTCTCTCAACTGTTTCCACCCACCCCCCTTCCCTTCCGTGCCCTGCCTCCCTCCTCCCACCCTCTCTCGCAACCTCGCCTCCGCTATTGACCCGAACCTAACCGCCACGCTCGGCAGCCGCCAGCCGCCGCCGTTCCCGCGCCAGTGTGTGCGTCCGCGGGTCGTCTCTGCATGTGTGTGCCCTTCTGAGGCTGAATGCAGATGAATGTGTGTGTGTGTTATGGCGGGCTATATATATTCGCGGCAGACATCTGAACGGGAAGGTTTTGGTGCGGTGAGCGAAAGGGTTCCGCTAGAAGTGGAGGGGAGGGAAGAGAGAGGGAGGGAGGGAGAGAGTGGAGGAGAAAGGGGTAAATGGATGTGATACGGAAGGGAGGATGGTTTGGAGAGTACTGGAGGACATGTTGGTCGGATTGATTTGTTGTTTAGGTGTTTCGAGGGTCGGGGTGAGGGAAGATGGGAGGGTGGGGAAGAGCGGGCGCGGCGATGAATGAATGAGTCTGGATGATGGTGCCGTTCAAGGAATGGGTCGATCGAATTGTGGGTGAAAGAATCTTTAAATACTCTGCGGGGGCAAGTATTAATCGAAGGCTAACTGTGTTTGCTAGTTCAGAGATGTGGCGGAAATATTTCGTGCACACAAGAATGGGAGGAGAAAATAAACAGCGGGAATATGGAATGGGTGTACAAATATTTTGCTTACCTAGCATTAGAGTACTAAGGTCCGTTGTGTTGGACTTGTGTGACTACTATTGAAATGTATATTCAAACGGACGAGAAAAACGGACACTGCATGGAAGTAGTAGTAATTACATTATAAGTGGGTTTCAGTGCGTAAATTCATATGAATCCAAACAGAAAAATTCAAGTCTTGATATTTAAATGTTGAACTGGACGTGATAAAAATAAACTTCGAGTTCAAAGAACATTTTTTGCGAGGATATATTTTTAAATTTTGTTTAAAAGATTTAATTATTTTAAATAATATTGATTCCCATGATGAATATAATATGATGAAAATTTTACATGTGCGCATATTCATTGGAATTCAAAGAATCCTAGAGATCAAAGGAATTTTAATATAAGTTCTTAATAGTAGGGTGGAGTCCTTTTAGAGGAATTATTTTTAGTTGAAATGCTGGAGAAACAAAGGACTTGAGAATAGTGTGGGGTGAAGATAGGAATTAGTAGGTTTCTTGCAGGAAGAAGAAGAGAAGATTAAGTAGCTAGTCGCGATCCCTTTAGACTTGGCGTTAATTAGTATTTAGAGCTCCCAAGAGCACTGGCTCGTTAATATGGCTCGATTAATCCTAATTCCGGAGAAATTTGCACCACATCTCTTTGCGAATCCGGTTGAAGCCAGAACTTCTCATCTCCCTCCTTGCGTTTTACCGAATTTGGTGAAAATAAGAAGAGAAAACCTGGTTTGGAATTGGTCTCGAATCATCGGTTTCTGCTGAATGAAGAAATGAATAAGATGATATTTCATTCGTCTCTTCCTCTCGTGGGCTGCACCCATACCTACTTGATGAAAGACCTTGCGCGACGTAGTATTCCAAGAGCTGATCTGACGGGAAAAATAATGATTAGCATGTGGGGCCTCCCAGAAATGTCGAAGGGACGGAGGTAGGGTCACAGTCAATGCAGTGTTTATTTCCTTGTGAGGTGGCTTCAAAAAGATGATACCAGTGGCCTTTAAATCCATTTAAATGACGATGGCTCACTAAAAAAAACTAGTGAGAAGCAAGGTGGAGCATCTCTCTGGATAGTAAATATCGTCATTTTTCACCACCAGCCAACGGAATTTGATAGCTCAGTAGGCAGTAGAATTGGTGTAATCTTTCCACACTGTCACGATAAAAAGGCTGTAGAGGCAGCAGCCCTTCCAACTGTTCTACATTTAAGGGCAATGTCATCGATAGATTCTCCTGAAATTAGAATCTTTTTGGTCTCCAGTTCTTTTTCGAATCCAAAAAAAAACTATTCCCGAGAGGGTAAAGCTGACCGAGCCTAAATTATTCAATGATTGAGTGAAGTGAACCACATCTTCATCCATGGCTTGTCCTACACTTCCTAGTGTTTTTTTCTGCGCCGCGCCGGCGAGCTTTTTTTGCTTCTATCTCGTTGGAATATTACCGCCAGGTTCTTTGTGTAAGCCCAGCTAATCACCCGCTGATGAATATGCATGTCTAAGATCAGACAGATATGGTAGCTCAACAGCTTATGATTATTTTGTCTCTCAACTTGAAGTGGTATCGGATCTGAAACCAATGAACCGATTTTGCTGGTTGATTGATGACCATTGAACTTCCCTTTATATTTATTTTGCCTCAGTCAGTCGAAATTAGTGACAGGATAAGAAACTGTCCGGGGTAACTTGGTGGAATTTTTCCATAATGGAGAGGAGGAAAACTAACAATGCAATTCCACAAAACTTTAATTTCGACACAACCATGGTTTCGCTGCGGCGCAGCATCTTCGCAGCGACTCCTAAAAAATGGAAACGGAGGATAGGATGTGTGTGGAAATACCTTACCTACACGATACCCTGCAAACCACAGCAAGGTTGTGTGGCATGAGGAGAATTGAAACTAGACACAACAAAATAACGGTTCCAAATCTTATGTTAGCTTCAGAATTAAAAATACTTTTACTAGTCGAAAGTTTAAAAATAAAACGAATTTACGATAGCATCATCTTCACAATATATACTGCTATAATGAAAGGCTATCACCTTCAGAAACATAACGTTTAATAATACGCAATATATGTTTACGGCCATGCAAAAGACGAGATAAATAAAAATAAATAAATAAGTTTACGGTCAGAATAACATTGTCGTGGAAAGCGGAGCCAAAATATCTACATCAACTATCCTATTTACCCTCTGATAGCTTCGATCTGTTGCTGTCCCTAATTGTCCACGCAAGAAATTAAATATTCTACATTTCTGTCTTACTATCTATCCCCATTTTTTCATTTTTGTGGTCCAACCTATCATAGTACGCTGGAGTTTTTAATACATTCAGAGAAGCTGTCCGCATACATTTCTGCATACAATTTAGTCTGCATTTCAACCTACTAGTATAGTGATTTCCATCCCAATTCTTCTAACAATTTCGACATATCGCTACATCTATCGCAATATCGTTTAACAGAACTAGCTGCTCTTTTCTGCACACTTAAGTTCTGTGATAAAACGTAATTCAATTTGATCCCATATAATATCTGCATATTCGAGGTGGGGCCTAGCATGTGAAAAGTAACACCGCTCTTTTGTCTCCTCCTCTCATTTTCCCAGGAATCTTTTGATAAATCATACCTTCTTGTTGACTCGGTTGTATATATCCTGGATTTTTTTCCCACGATAAGTCTTTGGTAATAGAGACACCCAAATATTTTAAAGACTCAACCATAACGATTTACTAATTGCATCGCTCTCGTGGATGGGTCTTTTTTCAAAAATTAATGGCTGGAGATATTTTTATAGATTAAAGTGTAGGCACAAGGAGAAGGAGGAGCTGAGGTTTAGATGTGGGGAAGATATTTGAAGCGGTGCGATGAGGATGGTAGGACGCGGGGTAGATGTGAATAAATGGGGGTCGTCCGAGAGGGTGTGTATCCGCAGGATGAAGGAAATAAGGTGAATGAAACAAAGCGCTCGTGTTTTTGGCCTCAGTTGTGGCTGCGTGACCTCACTTCGACCCAGGCGTTGTGCATTTTGTGTGTGAATGAATGGGTCTCTGCTAATGTCCTCTTTTTGCTCTCTATAACCGAGACCAACGTGGAGGGATACGGATTTCCACTGCAGAGGGGTATGTTGGATGAGAAATGGGGCTTGCGGATACTGCGGGAATTTAGCTTGTCTCGGGCAGATAGTTACAGGGAAGGGACGGAAATAGTATACAGCTACATGTAAATCATGAGAGCCACGATGAGAAGAGGATGCGGAAGGCAGTGAGCGCTTGAAGTCGTTCGAAGGTATTTATTCGTTCAGTTCGCCCGTATGTTCTTTTGCTAAGTATTCATTGGCTCGCGTTTTTCCTAGTGAAGTAGTAAGGTTAGTGACGTAAGGAATGAGCAATCGTGTTAAGGTCGCGGATTATTATACTGTATGTTGAATCACAGATGTCGTGTTTGTATTTTGGTGAAGATTAGGTTATGCGATACGGTGTTGTGTCATCAGTTGGAGTTTATATTACCTACCACCAGATCCGCTCATCCCGGAAATTTTAACTGGGCTCTGAACTTTAGGGGTACCCTAATATCTTGTACCCAATGTAGCTTTCGAAAATTTCAATACCTTTTGAGCCCTCATCAGAGGCCCAGACATCGGCTTACACATTTTATCATAATTTATCTCCATGAGGTCCCACTACTTGAGATTTTCATTTTGCGCCATGTATGATTCCTTGTCATATCCCGCAATGCACAATGGAGCGCTTGGATCAACTACGAATACGAGGTAAAAATACGATCGTAAATTTATTATAGTCATAATTCATCCCGCAAAGCTAATGGCTATGTGTGGTAGATTTAGACTACGTTCACGCATTGAAACGTGATGGAGGAAAATAGACCAGTCGCATCATTCATTCCAGTTATTGCTCTTTCATGGAACACCCGGAATTCACAAGATATAATAAGTAATCATTCCATTGGCTGGCGTGTGCATAAAAAAGAAATATGATGATCCAGTGGTATTATGGATTGTGTATCTCGACCTCAAAAATTCATTTACGTATCTTTTTATATCGTTTATCGCCGGCACTCGGCTATCAATCAAATGCACGCTTTGATTTCCCTATTTTAGTCGTCAATCACACTCAAAGGATCGCGTCACCATCAAGCCACAATGCAAATAATACCCTTGGGAGTGAAAGGGTTGAATTCGGTTCTGGCGTCGAATGGTGGAATGTTATGAGGGAGGGGTTTGAGGGAGGGGTTTGAGGGGGGAGGGATCCGTAACGGGGAGGGAGGGAAAGGGTGAGGGGGGGGGGGGGGTTTAGTGGTAGGTAGAGGGAGTATTGGCGGGAGAAACAGGAGAGTGAGAGGTGCGGCAGAAAGCCGTTGCCCGGGAGGGAGTGTCGAAGGGTGGCGGCCGGGGGAGGTGCCTGTTTTTTTGGGGAAGGGAACTCAGGCTTTTGGGGTAGGATTAAAGCGGCTGGGTCACTTTTTACTATCGTTTATCGTAGCATTTTAAATGAATTCAAAGTGATGATCTTTTTTTATATAGCGTAGTTTTGAACAGTACCTATACAAGTACTAATCCTTTTTTTATGCATGATATTTAGTGCATGGTTGGTGAGAGTTCACCCCCTGCACACACCTTTATGGTGGCTTGCAGGGTATTATGTAGATGTAGATGATAATAATTCTTTGTTTTCTAAACTTTCATCTACATCTACATAATACCCTTCTAGCCATCATAGAGGTGTGTGGCAGGGGGTGAATTCTCACCAAACATGCACTACATATCATGCAAAATAAAGGATTAGTAATAATATACTAGTCTAAACTTCATTACTTAAAAAAGATAAAAATAGCAAAGCAAGCATGCAAAAACATGATGTTGTTTTGGTTAGCTTCAAGTCCTTATAGCAACATGCAGAGCTCATATCCCTAATTGTACGAGGAAAAAAGGGCATTTTGAATCTGTCAGTTCGGCAATCAATTGTTCTAATTTTGTGATAATGGTCCAGTCTACCATAGTAAGTTGGGGTTCGCAAAATATTTTTAACGTCACTACTGAAAATATTATCATGGAATTTTTTTAAGAGATTTAATTTAAATTTCAACCCGCGATCTGGCAATGATTACCATTTTAATGCTAGAATACACAGTAATTGTTGTATCCGTTCCCATTTCGCTAGAATGCACTGAAAGTTTTGTACCGGTTAGGGTGGATTCTGATAGTTTTTCTTCATTTCACCTGCCAAACCTCCTTTCCTGCGCTATTTCTCTGAATATATCCTACCTCTCTTTTTAACATCCTAAAGACCTTTTATTTTTCTTACTTTTCATCACTTATCGAGCACTCTAACTACAGTAATGGCCTGTAGTATCCCATTGTCCCTAATTCCATTTCCATTCCAATTCCATTGTTCCATCCTTCTACTCTGCCTCCTTATATCCGACAATATTTTCTGTCCTCCTCCACCAAGCTCAGCACTTCTTCATTTGTCCTCTTTCCCATTACACTTTATCTGCTGTCCTTCAAAACCACTTGTCTTAACATTCCGATCTTTCCTTGTCATATTTCCCTAATGACCAGGTCTCAGATCCTTACAAACCCACGCTCCTTATCAAGCGCTTCCCAAACCCTGTGGAAGGGGGAGAAAGCTCAATTTTCGGAGCAACTTTTAATCACTGGGCATGCACAAGTACTTGAAAATATGCTGTTGTTTGAAATAGAACTATTTTATAAACTATCGTCGAAATTAAGGACGAGCAAAATACAGATTCCAGAGGCTGGATTTGAATCTGCCATTTTTGGGTTGCCCGGCGGACACATATCATGACTGGTTTGGACAGCATTAAATATGGAGTACAGAGCGTGATGTCGCATCTCATGCTAACTAAATAGCTTTTTTATCACCGCGTTGGGCATTATAAATATATTATGTTGGTAGATAAACATAATTCTCTCCATTTCCATCAACTGAATCGTATCTTTTAACACTTTTAACTCTATAAAACACACAACAGTTTCAAAGGCGAGTGTGAGTGTCCACGTGCAGCTAAAAAAATGCAGTTCATGGAACTAAAATTTAATTACATTTCATCAAAACGCGTTAATTAAATGAAAAAAAATTATAAGGTTTATAAAAATTTATAATATAGTATTATAATGATACCAACCTGCAAAGAACCGAAAATGTTCTTGGGGCAATGCGTCATTATATAAAATTGGCTTTTCTCTAGGTTATTTGGGCTGAGAAAAATATGATCTTGTTGGATATGTAATCTATGTCCCTGGACGTTACTGCATTTATTGATTCTGTCGTTCATCAATTGAGTCCATGATACTGTTGTTACAAATAAACTTCTGTCTGATTGGTGCTAAGATTTCCGCGGTGTGATGTCAATTAGAGCAACATCTTCCTGGTTTCACCGCCGTTAGACAAATTTACTAAAGAAAACTTTAAGTTTACTTAACGTGAATTGAAACATCATCCTAAAGTAAACTTTAGAATGCATCTATAAGTTTAGAAAAAAAACTACATGAAAACTTTAGGATTGGCTCAAAACTTTAGAAAATATATTAGAAAACTTTAATAGTAGAAATTTAGATTAGATTAAATTAGACTTCGAGTCCCGGTCAAGGCGAATGATTTTTTCTCTGTGGAATTTCTGCTATTGTGCAATTTCAGCGGGTAAAGCCGCAAAAGTTTTCACGCCTAGCACGTGATCTTTGATTTAGGAAACTTTAAAATGGACTCATGACCCTTAACAGATCTTTCTATATTTCCCGTCATTAGTGCTTCACTTTACAATACTGTTGGTGTCTGCATCTAAACGGCGATATAACATCTATTAAACTAGTAGGTATTGATTTCTCCGGAGGTAAACGGCTTGGGTACTATGCCACGTTTTCATGTAGAAAATATATGAAGGAATAAATAGGAAGTCCTTAGACTTTACATGAAGGGAGTTATTCACGTTATATTTTTGCAATTTCTGCGTCAGTTTGGTGCGAAAGAAATCTTTGGTACGTGTTTAAATAAGATGACATCGTATGCCAAATTCGGTCACAGCCCACGACGTGGGTGATGGTATGGTATTACTTGAGGTGAGGGGGTAAAATTCAATATAATATAATAAAATATACTGTCGAAATATCGCCCGATGGTTATTAAAAAACAGATTACGGCTTGCGGCAGAAGAAAATAGATCGATAACTTTACTAAGCTGTCTCTTAATCAACCACTGAAAATCTTGTCTCTAGGTGTACATTAGGGTGGAGTGAAAAAAATCAATATTTTTTTTTCGGAAACGGGTACCCTTCAATGACTGTGTATGAGACCTAGTAACAATTCTGTAAAATATTTATTTTTTACGACGTCATCTTGAGTCTGCACATTTGGCTTAAAGTTTGAAAATTTTTGAAATTTTTTGCATTTTTACAAATTTTTTTTAAATACTTGAAACAAAAAAAAAACATAACTGGTAGTCACTAAATAGTTGAACAAGACCTGAACTAAAGACAGGATTTTTATAAATATTTTAAGGCGGTGGTTTTAGTCAGCACATGAGGCTTAAACTTATCCAAATATTCGTAAATTTCTGATATTTTCAACGTTTTATAATTTCTGATATCCTCTTATGATGTTATCAAAACTTGTTTATATCGCTTTCGTTAATCAACTTTGCCTTGTGCAACTCTTCGCTAGTTCATATTAAACTACCCACGACTCACCACGGGGAGGTGGTTGCACTTCGAGTCCCATCCATGCCCTCCCAACCACCCAACCATGAGAGCATGTATTTACATCTTTAAGAAAGGTCTTCAACAGGTAAATTGTTTCTTTGTGTCATATATTGGACGGATATTTCTATCAAAAATTCTAGTTTTGATTAAGCTTTCTCTTTTCTTTTGATCACAGACCAATTTTGAGGAAGCAGTGACTTCTTTGACGGCTCTTTCTACCGCTTGAGCATGTGATGGGAGTTCAAAAAGAGTGCACTCAGAAGCTATGTTTACACTCTCGGTTTCCAGTAACCTTTGCATATCCTGATTTGTCAAATGACATGTGAGAGGTGGTTCTGTCACTTCCACATCATTGCAAACAATCATATCGACATACTCTGATGCTCCAAAATTTATTTTCGGGATTTCAAACCTTGTTAGTGGTTTACTGGCTTGTTCTCTAGATCGAGCCTTGATGATACGTCTTAAAGCCAGTTTCTTTATCATTTAGGCTCGATCTAGAGAACAAGCCAGTAAACCAGTTATATTTCTCTAGATCGAGCCTAAATGATAAAGAAACTGGCTTTAAGACGTATCATTACTAGGTCTCATACAGTCATTGAAGGGTACCCGTTTCCGAAAAAAAAATATTGACTTTTTTCACTCCACCCTAGTGTACATACATAATACCCTGCAAGCCACTATAAATATGCGCGGCAGGAGAAATGCACTATGCCAACGGTTATATGACGGCCCAGGAAGCTAGAAGCTCAAGAAAGATGGCGGCACTGTTTGCTTACGACATAGGTCTTAAAGTAAATAGAATTATCACTTGGTAAGATTCCACAAATTTATTCTACCACCGACCTAGGTTTCGATTGATTCGAAACCAAGGTATTAACCTTGATAATGATTGTTAACCAATCGAAAACTAGTTCGGTGGTAAAATAAATTTGTGGAATCTTACCAAGTGATTATTCTATTTACTATCATGCGGTTCCACCAAGTGAAGCCTGAGTATTTCCTTTTTATAGGTCTTAACTTTTTATCTAGGAATTTTCGGGGGAATCTGGTGGGAATGGTCAGGAAAATCTTTTAAAATATAAATGTTAAATCGCTAGTAAAATTTTCATTTTTGTCAATTAACGATTAACAGAATACGATACGTGCGTCATCTATGGCCGAAAGTAAAATGGGACGGGTTTTAGTAAGATGTTTAATGTTAACCATAAAGTTAACGCGATGAATAACCTCTTCTATGCTTTGATGGACATGGGACAGCAAGCGGCATACTGCCTTTATAAAAGGATAGCCTTAGAAAATGGAAAAAATAAAGTAAATTAGTAACTAACCCTCATCTCTATAAGTTCAATTTTTTATTTTTCATTAGTTTAGGATGATGATAAGACGCTTATTGAGATCACTATTTTCAAACTTAAAAAAAAAGTTTAACTTTCACTCACGTATTGACTCACACTCTCGCCATACGACCTCCTGAACCCATTTCCTTCCTTCCAATCCATTAATCCTTCCATCGTGGCCAAACAGCGAACTGCACTCCTTTCATCCTTTAGTCTATAGTGTAACGTTCACACCACATTCGTACACCACCCATTCATTCCCCTTTGTGCCTCTCCTATTTTGTTCGCCAACTTTTCTTGAATACCATTCGCATTTAGCTCGCATTTATGCTCGTGTTGACATTTCCAAGTTTCGCCTTCCACTCTATTCACGGGTGGTACACTTTTATACACAGATATATTTACTTCTCTAGGGAAACATCATTTGATACGAACCATTAGTTGTTTGCTAAGCCTCTTGTTATTTTTAACTCATTGGTGTTTTTGCCAACTTCTGAATGGGACCACAAAGTAAGAAAACGGGAGGAGTGAGTTTAATGTTCAAATGATGTGGAACAAAATGGGGTAGATAGGTGCTCACAAAGGACTGGAAATGGCTGTTTCATTAATGCTTATGGCTGCTTCATGGTTGGTGCTCGGTATTATATTTGCGAAAGCCGATTTCCTGTTTTTGGAAAAATGCCATTTGTAAAGAAAATATAACCGCCGAATTATTTGTATTTGACTCGGTTTTATTGTTTACAAAACCATTCAGTTGCTTTTCGATGTTGAAATCGACTTTAACAATCCATATGTGTTATTTTTTTGTCTTTTTATTTTTCCTTTCCCTCCGTATTATATTTTCTGGCATCACTCAGGTCTAATTCTATATGGACTTTTTCACCCTAGAAATCCAAACAATGGTTCTTCAGCTCTGCATTGCTACTCTATTTAAATGTAAATTACCACCATCGTCTTTGCAAACCGAGTATCTCGCCATCAATAGTGAAAATTTAATTATCAATCAATAGCAAATGTATAGCATATGAAGTTAGCAATTCTTTCCTTGTTTCATTTCCCCATCCTGCAATTATTCTGCATCTAGTTTTTCCTTTTAGTAATCTTTGGGTCCCGTTAGTTAGTCAACCGAGAGAATTGTGTGGCAGAATTTTCTGACATGAGCCTCTTGGATGCTACAAGTTTGATTTGTTATGGTGAATCACGAAAGAAGGTGTGGAAAAGTTAGGTATTGACTCCGAAACGCTTTCGCTTAGTCAGCGACAACTCAAATTTTTCTCGCCAAACTTTTCTCCTTTTTAAAATCTTCGACTTAATTAAAATATGGTATATTATGAAGTTTTTAAACTTTATGATGAATTATAAAATCCATTCTAACCTTTCATTTTTAAGTGAAATCAACTCCTAATCCAAACTGTAGTTGGCAATGTAATGCTGAGTCCATTCTCATTAGTCCTTCTGCCGAGTGCTTCCCCATCTGCTTTCAAGGACTAAATCAGGAAGTTACAGCCAGTTAACCTGAAAGTTACATTGTTTCAATTTGAACATTAAGGGCATTCTTGTTTCATGGACATAAATCATAGTTTAAATTACAGAAGTGAAGTGTTTCCGTATTTTTCATGGAGAAAAATTAGAATCCGTTCTATATAAGGAAATCAGGAGCATTCCTAATAAATAACGTCACCCCTTATTATAACCATAGAGTTTGTATAAACTATACTTACTCTATGGTATAACTTTCGTTAGTGACTGCGACTGTGACTGTTGTTAGTTCTACAGGAAATGTCATACTACCGATTGCCAAATCATCAAATTTATCTCGTTGCGTTACAATTGCGATTCAGGTTATCTCCCCTACTGAGAACTTAATAACCGATAGAATGACTTTGAATTGACGCTCGATCAGCCATGGGAGTCAATATTTTGAATTATGCACAAGCTATTTCAATTACGTCCGTTGGTTTGACGCAGTAGCCATGGAAATTCATAGTCCAAACGATAAAGAATCTTTAACTGATGACCTTGAAGCATTTGAAAGCTGGTGTGATACATGGAACATGGATTTAAATCTGAACAAAAATACGTGCTATTCCATCCTTGATAGACGGTAATGGTACACCAGAAATAGTTTATCTGAAAGGATTTTACAAGATAGTTTGACACGAGGTAGGTAAGTGGTGGCCTAGTGGGTAGAGCACTTGGTTACCGACAGGAGAATCCTGGCCTCAAATCTTGGGAAAAAACCATTCTGGATACCTCACATAAAATTTTGTTTCACAAAATTGCCTGGTACCCTGAACACATTTCCCTTCGGGTGTCCCACAAGGTAGTGTGATAGGTCACTCCTATTCCTTTTGTACATAAATGATATCCATAAGGTGGTAAAAAGTAAACTTCGTCTATTTGCCGATGACGCAGTAGTATACAGGGAAATTCTATGCCCAAACGATAAAGAATATTTAAATATTGACCTACAAGCAATAGACCTCTGGACAATTTTTTAAATCTCCTTGAAATGCTACTTAAAAATTGTTAATTATACTAAAACACCTTAGCGATGAAAACTATGCATTTATTTAATGTATTTTTCGAGAAATAAGCAAAAGAAATGCCCAGAAAACACGCCCACTCTAAAACGTATTGTGATTGGCCGGCTAAAAGTGACGTCAGCTCCTGCAATGGAGAGGGAAACGGCGGAACGTACTGTACCTGTGGACGTTGTTTTCAACATTTGTTGTCGGATTTAGATATCTTTGGTGTGGTTAAGGAAGGCTGCGAACATATATGATTTCTTTAGAAGGTATGGAGTCTGAGTTTGTCAAAGCTGAGGCAAGAGATCTTCCGAAAATCTCAACATTAGCAATGTTTTCATGCGTGTCAACACCGTGTTTAAATGTAACTTCGTTCAATCTTCAGAGAAAACCTGATTCAAACGGAAATCCAAAGAGTTAAGATGGCGAGGTAAAAGCATGTCAATGTTTGAAAATGAATGTTCACATTTGAATTTTGTAATATTCATAATATGGCGGTGATGAATGTTTTGGTGTTAGGGTCGTTCGTGAGGAACACGACGATGATGCCATCGGCTATGGGCAGGTTAAGCTCGATAAAATGTTGCTCGTGTATGCCCCGAGCATAAACTAATATGTCGTGGAAGCACATATTTTGATGGATGGCGAAGACAAGTATACCTACTTGTCTTCGCTATAGACTTTAGTGAGCATTTCGTGCAGGGATTGCGTAGGTACGTCAAGTTCGGGACCACAAAAATAAGATGTATAATGGGCATCTATTTTATCCATTTGTTTACTTTGAATTACTGCTCCAATATGTGTCGACATCTCTATATTTTCAGGCACATTATATCATTAATGTATCATTTGGGATGTTTTCAAGGATTCGGACTAAGGCCTGGTTACACGATACATTAACCCGTGCGAGTTAATGTGTAAATGCATGAACGCGAAAATGCCCCGTGTAACCACACCAAAATGTACAAATGAATGAATGCGTGAACAGAAAATAGAACCTGTTCTATTTGGTTCATGCACTAACGTACAAGTTGAGCAGAAACCATTCACGCAAATGTACATTAACCCGTACGTGTTAATGTATCGTGCAACCAGGCCTTAAAGGCCTAAATAAAAAATATAATGAACGTGAAAATCTTTTGTTGGTAGTGGCATAACCTTATGGTGCAGTTATGAGTTTTGATACGATTTCCAAGAACTTCCTTTTGGGGAAATATATATTGGGCTATTGAGACAAAGGGGGATTAAAAAACCCTTGATTACCGAATATACCGAGGAACTTGACAATTTAACCTGTTGAGCAGGAAGCAAGTGCGATCGTGATCCTAGATTCTAATGTTGTGTTGTGTAATATTGGTGTATTTGGCATATTAGCTGATCTAGACGCAGACGCGGTATGTTGAAACGTGAATCTAATGTGTTAAATCGTGAAGGTAATGCAAAGAAATAAATATTCCCGTCTACAACTACTTTGGTTTAATAAATTGTTTTTATGCGCACAAGTAGCCATTCACGCATCCATCGTTCACGCCGACCTTCGAAAATTGAAATTGACCGGTGAAAATTACTGCTTGCGATTAATAAAAGTTAGGACATCTAATCTTGAAAAGTAAGCAGCGATTGCTTCAGTGGGTTCAGTCTTTTAATCATAATTGAAAGTTGCATAGCGAACTTTTTCAAACATGGCATATTGCCTGATATGGAAAAGATTTTTCGTGACATATGTCCAGCACATTTCCCTCGTACTCTGATTACTGATTTGTGCATGTATTAAATTTCCTAGCAGTTTTTCTATCAATGAAAAAACTTTACCAAATAATATTGAGCCTATATGTCAATCGCATCAATAGTACTACTGGCGGCGCTTTGTTTTGACCTAGTTTCTGCACAATTAAGATACAATTAAGTTTAATTTAGCTTCCAGAATTGGTAAAATGAATATAGACAGAGTGAACGTTCAAAAATGCACACGTTTGATCGCATAGACAAAGTTTCATTTCGCTTGCACTTCTTTCTTCACCCATATTATCCTGTTTCGGGTAATTAAAAAAAATACTTGTTGGGAGGCATTTCCGTTGGTGTCATTATATTTTGGCACAAGACAACATTTAAAACAACGCTTTGGCATGTTAAAATAAAGTGCGTTCATGAAAGACATTTCAATAGTGATCTCCTAAACGCTTCAAACTTCGCATAGAAATATACGCACCGCGACCGCTGTTGCAGGACCTGGCGTCATTCAAGATGGCAGCGATGCGAATTACGTTTTTGCGAGGGACCAGCTCGTGGCGATTCAAATGCTTATATTTTAAAAATAAAATACTTTCTGTCAAAACTGCTTTCACAGCAAGTAATTTTTTTGTTTAAACTCTACGAAAATGCCTTTAATGGAATATGTGTCCAGAGACCTATTGAAACTTGGTGTGATACATGGCAGTTAGAATTAAACTTTAAAAAATGTCTCGTAATGAATTTTTGGAAACAGAATAGCTCTCCTCCTAGCACTTACAAAATAAGTAATAATGAATTAACAAACGTGGAATCCATTAAATATCTTGGAATAAGACTGACAAATGATCTTTCCTGGGGTAAACACATTCGTGAAATAATGGGTCAAGCGAATCGCAAACTGGGATTCGTCAAAAGGGTACTGGGTAAATGTGACGTGTTCGAGAAATCAGCTACTTTTCCCTTGTAAGACCTCATTTGGAATATGCTGCCAGTGTATGGGATCCCTAAGAAAACGGTCTAAATAACGAACTCGAACGTGCAGCGAAGATCGGCAAGATTTGTCAAGGGCCGGATTGATAACCTTATTAGCGTAACCAGTCTATTAAATGAATTAAATTGGGAATCATTGCCAGATCGCAGGTTGAAATTAAGACTTAATCTCTTAAATAAATTCCAAGACAATATTTTCAGTGATGATGTTAAAAATATTTTGCGGACCCCAACTTACTATGGTAGACTGGACCATAATCACAAAATTAGAGAAATTGATTGCCGAACTGACAGATTCAAAATGTCCTTTTTTCCTCGTACTATTAGGGATATGAATAACGGTAAATGTATCCAGTACGAGTGTAGCAATGAATAACATTGGTAGCTTCATGTATGTATAAGGACTTTAGTTAACCCAACTAACTGCATGTTTTTGCATGTATGCTTTGCTATTTTAATTTTTAATTGCAAATTTTATGCATGATATGTAGTGCATATTTGGTGTGAGTTCACCTCCTGCCACACACCTTAATGGTGGCTTTTAGGGTATTATGTAGACATAGATAGATATAAAATCCTCGCGATTCATTTTCTTCGTGTCATAGCTTCATAGAAACTGCCCCCCCCCCCTACCCTGAATGTGTGAATTTTACACGTATAAGCATAATAATATTGAATGAAAAAATTCAGGAATAGGCTACTGTTGCGTATTTTCAGTGGGTGTTCTAGGACCTCTGACGTAAAACAAATGCTAAATGTGTACTTTTTCAAATTGGAGAATTTGAAGACTGACAACCATTTTGAAAGATTCATGTAAATTTTTCTTAGAGTCGTAATTTTCCCACATTATCCGCACTGTAGAGTTGGTGTGTAATTCCAGTGATTTTATTGCTGTCCCATGTTAAAGTTATCTGAATTGGATAAAAAATCTTCACTAATCAAAAAAGCCAGAAGTCAAACAGTTTCAAATATATACACAAAATTGGATAATTGAATTGAATTATTATCCTGAATTTCTTCGTTGTTTCATAAATCTTGCCTCTTTTTTCACGACCCAAGTTCGAAGTAACGTCGATTTAAAATTGGACATTTCCTTCAGTTCTGTGAATTACTAAGCGAGCCATTGAATTCGATGAAATCGCTGCAGGTAGGAAGTGATCAGCCCTTTACTTCATAACCTATATCGTCAGAATAGATTTAAAAGTAATTTAGTAATTATTTGGCATTTTATGATCCATTCCGCTAAATATCAAAAGGGGCATCTCTGCGCGCCTAGCTGGAATCCATTTCACCCGAATTTTGTATGTTACCCACGGCTGCTCTGGTCGTCGTATTCTCAATTCTAACTCAACCGTGTCCACTTCCATCGTCTTATTTACAGTCTCTGCATTATATCGACAACTTCTCCTTAATTAAGCATGTTTTCTTGCCTTAGGCCCTCAGATTTGGTTTTAAGGAGCCCCTTATAATGTTCCATCTTCCGTTCCCTCTTTAATTTAACGATCCTAAGTCGTTAAATTGAAGGGGAAATGGCCTGCTGTCTACGCCGTGCCGATGCCATTGACGCTTTAGAATTTCACTTTCTACGAAATCAGCCCAACAGCCTTCCTGCCGGACACCTCATCGCTTCTTGGTCCCCAAAGACACAAATTCTTTATGACTTGCCCCAAACCATCCTCTAGGTTTTCCAAAAATCGTGTGAGACTAAAATGTAGGGGCTAGCCGTTACTATATTTTCTATGTGCTCGTCTGTATGCTCTAGATGAGATGAAGTCATATAATTATTTATGGAGCTAAGTCCGTTGCTTTTTAATTGAATTTTGGATGAAATAATATGTCACTAGCCTCTCAAATTAGAAAATTCGGGCCTTAAAACGACGATTATACTTGAATTATTGCTCTTAATGCTACAATACACAGAAAACTTCAATAATAAGAGTTTATATACCACACAAGAACAAAGTTGACATTTGGCATTCTTTGTACGAATTTCGACGTCACAAGCACTGCCAAGGTTACTATGTACCACTCACCAAACCACAATAACTTTACTGCATTGCATTTTTCACGTATTTCACTGGAACGGAACACTTATGAGAAGGTGTGATCACTAAAGTGCTCCACAATCGGTCACTTGCACAACTCATGGCGGAAACGCTTTAATAAATAAGAGATTGAGGACGCGTTGAATTACTCGCAAATAAGTCATGGTAAACTAAAGGAAAATATCTTCACTACCAAAAATTATACAGGTGGAATCTTTAATTATTGAAAATCTTTTATAACACTCCTCAAAACATCAGTCAAATGTTCACCAAAGTGTGCGAGAGAAAACGAAAGGGAGAGCATCCATAAAAAGTTGGCAACTCAGCGACGTGACGTCACTGACAGGATATAATTCACAGACTGTAGGTCAGGGCTTAATGACGCACTCTACCAATTGAAATAGCTTATTTGAAGCGTCGGACGAAATATATTGATGAACGGTGATCACGTTTTCGCTCTCCCAAGTGCAATCAAGAAAAATGATAACGCGTGCGCGTAATGAATTTCTGTGATGGATTCCTTGGTCTCTCTAACGCGCCGCAAATATTTCGAATGTGATTCCACCAATAAGCTGTGAGGTATGAGTGAAGCCCATTTATTCAATACCATTTCATGATCGTATTCCATCGATATCATAACATCTATTTTGATTCCCAGTACATCTTTTAAGAGACACTATACCAGCCCCCAATCATGACGTCAAGACTTAAAATTATCAGTATCGGTTGGAAAAAATCTCGAAGTTGGCATTTGAATCATAATCTGAGAGGTAACTTTATTTTTTGCACATTTTGTTATATTGTTATGTTTAGGCTGGTGTGTAGCTACTAATCGTATTAAGCATGTCAGATAAGTATGTCATGTATTATGTAAATCACCTCTAGCTACGCACATTTATGGTGGCTGGCAGAATGTTATATGGATGTATCTTCAGGGTAACCGCGGGCCAGCCGTGGTTGCCAGGTTGGTAACGCGCTAGCCTGGCTAATCAAAGGTTTCGAGTTTGAATCCCGCACATTTTGAATGGAACTTTTGTGTCCCGCATGGATAATTTATTTGTACAAGTATTAAGATCTTACTATACAATGTGCGACATAAACTTAGATGTTGGATCAACTAAAACTCAATCTATTGGATTTGGATATATTTGGGAAAATATTCAACGTCAACGGTTGAATATTTTCCCGAATATATTCTAGCCTGCTCTCAATCTTAACTTTCATCCTTAAACTTACTTTTAGTGGTCGGAAAATATGCGTATATTTACTTACCAACCTGAACATGGCCAATCCCGTCCGTAAAACCACCACTTGTAGCAGAACACGGGGAGACCTCAGACGTGCACCACTTCTGGAGTATTGTACAGTATTCTTAGAAGTGATGCCTTCGGCTCGGTATGCAGTAATATCTCTTAAAGAAGGGCCAAATATCATCTACCCTTTAGTTTGGAACGTATATTCTGAGTCTTATTGTTTATGCCATTACATTACTGAAACTATTTTGCCAACTCACTCACCCTCAGCCATTCACTAGGATGGTGTGTTTTATTAATTCCAGGTATACGTATCTTGGCTGATATGTTTGCTTTGAGTCAGGCCCGACGTTGAAGCCGACCGCTAGCGTGACCACTGAGTTTCGATTATGAGTATTCGTAAGGCACGCGGTCGCGTTACCGATGTTTACATCGTTCTTAATGGAGCGAGTGCGTAATTTACGTTCAAACACTTGGGTTACTGTCAAAATATTATGAATAGGTTTTCGATTACTCTCTCAATCAGAAGGTTTTCCAGTGACGGTGGAGAAAATAACCAATTATTCCTGGAAGTCATTCGTGACCTGCAGTACGACTTGAAATAATTTTTTCTACGCCCCTCTGGTAACAAGGAAAACTTTCTTTACAGAAGAAATTACAAAAGAGGAAGCGTATAACCATGTCCCTCGGTCACAAAATTTCCGATCGAAAAATTATATCCGAGGCTGAAATTTGCTGCCCATCTTTCTCGTGAAGTTAATTTCCATATTAAAATGCAATTCGTACTTTTCCACAAGTTTATTGACGGTACTGGACAGAAAAGTACGAAGTGCATTTTACCATGGATATTAGTAACATCCACGAATTGAAACCTCAAACAGTCAATTTCAGAAGTTAATTTCGTTTCTTGAGGAGTAATTTCACGTGTGTGCCAATAAAAGTGGACGAAGTTGTTGTTGTACTAATCGGGTTGTAAGTTTCCGCCTAAGAAATAGAAATGCGCAGAAATTCGACGTTTGTCTGGGGAGTTCCCGCTCCGTCGTGCGTTGCCGCCACTCACTCAACGCTGTTCGCAGAAAAAAATGTTTCGAATCATGAGGGGCTTGGCGCTTATGTATTCTCGCTACTCGTTTTTAGTGAGACGTGAATTATCCGTGCAATTCGGGTGTCGAAATCGTTCGATTGGTTGTTTCAGTTACTCCAAGGTCTAAAATTGTGCTGTTGCTCCAAGTACTTCAAGTGCACTTGGTAAGTGGAACTCCCACAATGTTGCTTTGTTTTCCATTTGTTCTCTCAGCTGAGCCCATATCCGTCTTTAAGCTAAGGTGACCAGACGTCCCGCTTTTAGCGGGACAGTCCCGATTTTTAACTAGTTATCCCGCGTCCCGCGGGGTTTTAAGTAAGTCCCGATTTTTAGAAAGAATACACAACAAGCTAGGGAACGGCACGAGAACGGGAAGGGAATATGCGGTTTTTGCCTTCCATGTAGCTATTTCACTAGGATATGAGTTTTATATTATTTTTGTAAATTTTATAATTTTAAACATTAATTATAAAAATAATTATTGAGAACTGATTATCAGGAACTGCTTATTACAGTTAATGCCTTGATCAGTTGCTAGAATTCGATCACCATTGTATGGACTTAATGAACAGTAGCATTTTTGGGTATTGGCAGCGACGAAAACATTTTGTGGCGATTGGCACATTCACGGGCATATTGTTGAGGAAACTCTTGTTTATCTTTCCTGTAGTTGAAAGAATATCAGTTATGCATAGTCATAATGGTCATGCTTATTTTTAGCCGCAGAATGGTAATTGGGGAAATGTTTTCATGGTGCGAAATACCGGTGTCCATATGTTGTAAAGTTAATTATCACTAACGAATTAATGCAAGCCAGCAGTAGTATACATAAGGCCTCCCATCAGGCTGTTGTTAGCGAAGAAACGCTGGATAGCCGTCGTCGAAAGTAGTTGTCGTCGTCGACAGGTCGATTAGATACAGGTTACCATTAGATAGATACAGGAAACCATAGATTAGATACCACACGGTTGAAGCTTGCTTTGCTATGTGGGTACCAACTTACAGTGTTTTTAAGCAATATGTATTTAATAATTTATAACAATTTTAAATTATTTTTTTAGATTTTTAACATAATGAGTATGAAAAGAGGATGAAAATTCCACGATCATCTAAGAAGTCAATTTCCTGTTATTGAATAAACCAAAAGCGATTACATTGTGAAATGTGAGAAATGTAATGGTGAATTTTCTATTTTGCACAGCGGGAGGAATGATATTTCAAAGCACTTGGAGACACAGAAACATCAAAGATATTTAAATACAGCTGTATCTTCCTCCAAAATACAGGAATTTCTTAGAAAAACGACTTATGGAGACGAAGAAAAGTAACTAGCATTAGCAGAAGGACTTACGTCTTTTCATGCTATTAATCATAATCATTCCTTCAGATCAATGGACTGTGCATCACAAGTTATTAAAAAGTTATTCGACAAAAAATTTGCCTGTGCAAGAACAAAATCCGAGGCAATTGTTTGTAACGTGCTTTCCCCATATGCATTTTATGCTGAAATGCTGAAAGAATTTTGTGGAAACTGCGGAAGTCGAATATCAGAAAATACTTGGATACAGTAAAACGCGCTGATTAGCGCTTTTGCCAGCAGTAATCCCCCCCCCCAACTGCCCCCCCCCCCGGTAAATGGTTTGTGTCCCGCTTCACGAATGTTAAAATCTGGTCACCTTACTTTAAGCGGTCTAAGAATACAAATAAAGATTAGCTACTCTTAACCCCTTCATCATATTTTCCCAACAGCATCGGAGGCCTCCTTTAATAAATACAATTGCAAATGCAAAATAGTGCATCGGTCATCAGCAAAAGCCTATTCCTTATTAGTATTCTTATCATTTGTAGCATACATATAATTATATCGTGTGTCTAACACGTTTTCAGTTATTATACCTAAATCTTTTTTTACGTGATAATAATAATGGCGATTTAATTCCTTCCGCGCTCACAGCAATACTATCACTGGGGAATCGGCGGTTGAATACTTTACCCTTAGTTTTTCGTAATATCAAGTTTTCCTTCGCTAACTTTACTAGCACTTAATTCATAAAATATCTCGAAGAAACCATAAAATATTTTCTTTCTTAACGTTAAAAATTTCGAATTTGTTAATCAGTGTCGAAGATTCTTCTTCAAAATGTTGCAAAGAACATTATTATTTTTAGCTTTAAAAACTAATAGGAAGTTGCTAATATAACTTTACTGTTGAGGACGATTTCCGCAGGAATCTCAGATTTGTAGTAAATGCTGTAGAGTTAGGTTACAAGGTTACTGCTTACGCAATATCTCTCCGTCTAACCTGACTTAATCAAAAGACTGGCGTAACATACGTTTCTGAGGCGGGCTTCGAACCAGCAACCTTTACGCAACCAGGCTCAAATGATATGACCACCTTTGGGGGTTGGTATTTCAATCATTACCTTGCTGAGTTCACTGTAATGGTGCGTCGAAAATGCTCTCCCAGCCCCCCTGTAGCATGCCTCCAATCCGCCATAATAGCAAAGCCCTTATCATTGCAGAGATCCACGCTTCCAAGAATAGTATTCACTGGCATGAATTTTTGTCGCCAATTCTTCGCAATTAAATTGATAAATGTTAATTAAAGTGTAAGATGAATTTAAACGTCGTAGCTTTCTACTGATATTGATATAAGCAATGAAAAGTATTTAAATGATTTCTCATATTAAAAATTTTTCAACGATAGGTACCCAAATTCTTTGCCTTTTACTTCCAGTTGTTGAACCCTTACTTAAAGTTGAAAAACACGTGGCGAGTTTGTCTACGAGTTTTATAATTTGATGGAAAATCAGGAGCATTTAATCATAGGTTAGTTTCTTGGAATAGGGCAACAGAATGCTTAGTGTAGCTCAAACACTTTCCAAGTACGGCAATTCGCACCTTGAAAGGAACTCCTGTCACCTGTCTTGTGGAACCCGGAAGCCGTTGCCTTCAAAGTCAAATATGGCTTTGAGACCTCATTGCTCATAATGCAGGTAAAGAATACTCGAATTGAACTTTTCAAGGTTTTTCTTTCCCTGAAAAACTGTTGTGTATTTCTGCCGAGTGTTCGATGTTTTTCAAGGCACATGGCTATCAATTAAATGATACACCAATCACCAATTTTCATTGCCCTTTGGTGTTACTTAGCGTTCCCACTGGAATAAAATTAATTTATTTTCGTAAAAATAAGGCACCATTATATAAGATAAGATTGCATTGCTGAGGAGTTCAGGGAGAAAACTGAATAAAGAGGTTGAAAGGATTGGAAAAATGTGGTGAAGAATAGCGAACACTGAATGCAGGAAAAACCTGAAGGACAAGAAAAAGAAAGTATCTCTTATCTTTTTAATAATACAATGTTATTACTTACATCATTACATCAGTGATTGCATATTTTTCTCTAGTCATCAACCATAAGATTGGTTTTGAGAATGTTCGATTTTTCTGTTGGCTACTTTGCTTCTACACTTTCACTACATAGTCTATCCTAGTGATGGACAAACTTTTTAAAGAAGGGGGCCAAAGGAAAGGAAAAAAAACTTTAGGTGGGCAAATATAATTAATTAAAAAATTAAAATGATACATTTTACAAAATTCTTGTGCTTTATGTGTTACCAAGTCCTATTAATGAATGAAAGATTATGAAGGAGAATGTTATGAATGAAACTGTGAGTGCATTTCCAAATATTTATCATAATTTGGATCGAACTGGGATTAGGAATAATGCCTCGCGGGCTGGATAGAACGTTTCAGGGGGCCGCATCTGGCCCGCGGGCCGTAGTTTGCCCATCACTGATCTATCCCATTTCATCTTTCATTTTCCTCTCGAGTTCTACTCATTCACTTTTTCCTCTACGTCACCATTTCCTCCGTGACACCATTTCGTGCTTCGATGTATTTGATATAGTTGTTTCCTCTTCATTTCAGAATTTTCATGACATTTATATTTCCCCTTGTTCGTTTGAGATCCTCTTCGCTGCTTACCTGACGTTACATTTTATTTTCATTGTTCTGCAGCGCTCTAATAATAGGGGATTGGTGATTTTGGCATTCATTTTGGGTGCCTGCATGGTTATTGTAGGAAAGCTATTACGTGAAAGACTTTTTAGAGAAGATTTAGGGCCGAATTTGTGTTTGGTGCCGGCCGTGGTAGCTAGTTCGTAAACGCGCCGGCCTGGCAAAGCAAAGGTCGCGGGTTAGAATCCCGCCTCGGGTATAGATGTTGTGTTTGTTTTAGGAGCAGGTTAACGTATGGGAGATTCGAGGTAAATGGGAATTTTGACAAAGGAGAGAGTGATGGGTGACTGAGAAATGGAATAGCTTATTAATGAGTGAGACGCGGGAAGTAAGGTTTTCAAAGTAGGAGGTGTGATGCAGTGAGTGAATTCTTTCATGCACGCTTTACCTTATTAAATATCACGGTGACTTTAATTAAATATTTAAAATATTATAATTATTTCAATTTTAGTTGCTTGTCATTTGGATGCAAGTACCTGGTGAATACCAAACTAACATTAGTTTTTACTGTGTTGTGACATGCCTTTATTGCATTTATCTAGTACACGATTAGTGATCACGCCCTACATATTCTCCTCTGATCTCATCGTAATCATCATCATGAGTCAATAATCTCAAGAATTATTTGGTGAATAAAGAAAGATCTGCTGCGTGAAGGTTTCTCGGGTCCTCCACCGGATTATTGCGTCCATGTCCGCCGACGTTTCGATTCCCGACTCGGTCATCGTCTTCAGGGCTTCTGAGTCGGGAATCGAAACGTCCCATGATTTGGTGAAGCTCTCCATTCGAGTCACTGATCAGAGTCTCTTCATACTTACATTATTCTTATCTTTTTCGTCCTTCATCACTTGCTTTATATATTCCATCCGAGGCCTTCCTTTGGCATTTTAACCATTCACTCTTCTCTCAAAGATTGTCTTTTTCAGACCTTTATGTCTCAAGAAAGTGCCGATTAATTTGTTCCATCTACTTTTCGAAGTTTTTTGCAGACGTCTCTTTTCTCCCTTGCCCTCTTGGGACTTCTTCGTTAGACACACACCCTCACACCTTCGCGGTGGCTTGCAAGGTATCGTGTATATGTAGATTTTAGTCACTCTGTCGATCCATTTTATCTTCGTTAATCTTTTATAACTTCACATTTCAAATGTTGACTTGACTTTACTTTTTCCCTAAATATTCCGTCGTGGACTATCTGTCATATTAACTGGCGTTCATCTCCTGTCCAGTTGCTCTCATTTCACCATGAGCAGAGATGCTACTGAGTACTGACTCCTTCGCGGCTCTTCAGAAAAGAGAAAGCTGGTGGCTCAGTGCATCGGATCGAACGACCTTATTTTTTTTCTTCCTCCTCTTCATTGATCCCGAAGGCCGCGGGAGCATTAGCAACGCCCCGCGAGAGGCCGAAGTATCCATCCTACGACGGTTTTGCCCCCCGCTCCCCACTCACAAGGACCTTGAGGGCTCACTGGAGCGACCCCGGGAACCGTTAAGCCTCCTCTCCACCTTTCCTCTATCTCTCCCTCTTTCCCGCGAGAAACATCACTCGTGTCTGGGGGCAGAGGAGGGCTGGGGGCGACTGTCCCAGGAATTCAAAACGGGGGGAGGGGGGCCGGGAGGGAAATGGGGGTGGAAAAGATTGGGTGGGTAGGAGGGTGCGGGGGAAGTGGTTTTGAAGAGAAAGGGGCCGGAGATGGAGAGTTTATATAGAATGGGGGGAGGAGTGCATGTAGAGCTATAAGTGGTTCGCCTTGGATGGTCGGGGGAGGAGGCGTTCGCGCGAATTTCGATCCGGATGGGGTGTTTACGTTTTTTTCAGGAACGTCTGTTTCCTGGAATCGCGTAACGAGCTACCGCCTATGCGTAAAGATGGAAATTAACCAGAATGCTTTTAAGTAAAATATATATATATATATATATTTAGGCCTGAGTCCCCGATTTGGGTCCCCGGAATCACTTCTTGGAAACGGGGTCATTATAATTTTTTCCCATTTTATTGAGAGCGATTGTCTTTTCATTTTTGGCACATTACGGCGTAGGAATTCGGTGATTACCGAGGAAGAAATGCTTTCGTGAGCGGTGGAAGATGTTCCAGCCGCACGCGCGGAAACCTCCTGCTGGTCGACTCCCCGCTCGCGTAACATCTGCATTTTGGTGATGGGCTAATCTCTTATGGCTCCAGGATTGTGGATTATTTGCTCAGCCCCACGCTTTTGGCCGGTGACATTATACCGGACAATATCTCTTAACGTGATTCAACGCCACGGTGGCAGAGAGTTTCTTACCTGCAATGGAAAGCGATCAACCCGCGGCATTTTGCGCAATTTCTTAATGCATCTACATATTAGCCTGCCAACCAACGCGAGGGTGTGTGGCAAGGGGGAAAACAACCACACATTCACTACTGACATGCTACTAAGAGCTACGATGATAGTACTACATGAAAACAAGTTAGGTTAACCTCCTGCCAAACACCTTTATGGAGGCTTGCAGGGTATTATGTAGATCTGTAGATCTAGGTATAGAAATTACGTGCAACATTATGGTTACTGTCTTCATAGTAACGAAGTGATTACTGGTGAGAAAGTTTTCCACTAAATATATTTATCTGTATTTCCCTAGCATGCATGCATAACATGCTTCATACACTCACTATAGGCTACTTCAACAGTTTTTACCTACCTATCCTTGTGGTATGCTGCCTATTGTGGTCTCTCTTTAAAGAAGGAAAAATGATATTTTAAATCTGTCGGTGCGGCAATCTATCTTCCTCATCTTGCTTATCTGATCAATCCTAGCATAATACGCAGGAGTTCTAAATATACCTCCAACGTCATCTGTAAAAAAAATCAGCTTTGAATTCACTTAAAAGGTTTAGCCTAAATTATAACCTGCGTTCTGATAGTAATTCCCATCGTAGTTCTTGTATTAAACTCGTAACACTAATTTTAATATCCTATTAATCCTCTATTTGCTGCGATTTTAACCCAGTCTGCTTGCATACAACAATGAAAAGGAGTTATGTTGTCTGCTGGATATTACCATTTGGTTTCTCTATATTTAATTGGAGAGAATATTACGCCGTTAAAACATTTGCTAATACAAAGTTAACAATCATATTTATTGAGGTCTTTTACATTTATGCGGGAGCCTGGCACATCTTGTGTTCTTAGTTATCATTTACAGGCGGAATTTAAGTTCGGTGTCTGGTTATGCAGTACCCTACTAGCCCTAAACAGGTGGTGAAATGTTCTCGGATCGGTGTATTCCAAGTGGTCTTATGGTTTTACTGTTTCCTGTATTGAAACTGAATTATTCTGAACATTAGAATCAGCAGTTTTCTTTGAGACGCTCGTGCGTTCTCTTTTCACGTATAAATGGATTCCTAACCGGTTTTTGCGAGTTAGCCCCAGTGAAGTCGTATGGAAACTTGACTAGACCGGTCGTTTTTATTTCCCAGTCGAAGCTTTTCTTAAAATAGCGACAGAGTTAATTATTTCCTTGCCATTACCTCAATGACCTTACGACTTCCATGAATTCAAGGTCTCCTAAGTGCTTAACAAATAGTAGGTAATGGCTATCGAGAAAGGCGGCATGCAAGGGAAGAGAAAGGAAGAATCGTTATTTCAAGAGAAATGCAGCCAACGTATGATGTCTCGAACGGTTTGATGCGCAGCGGACATGCACCCTGCAAATACTGAATCCCCTTTCGCCGAAGGTTACGGCTGTCAGATCGTAGGTATCTCCACAAAATACCAATGATATTCGCAGTCGTTTATTTCAGCTGGCCACCTGTAACTTAATTGGCCTGCAGCTGAAAATATGCAATTTATACTCTTGGGGAACTGTTGTAAATCCAAAGCAAACGATTTCTTCTCTTCAATATTTCACAGTTTCCTTGTAGAATTGCAATATTGACTGGATAGACAACTTACATTCGGCTGATATAGAATTTAATACTCGTCTGTGTGGATCCGATAGGCTTTGATACCTATCTTTTTGCTGCAGTCAACTGATGTCCGGAAAAAAGATATTAAATTGGGATATAATGTAGATGGAGCCAAACTTTGACTGACTGTTAAATTGAGGCTTCGATTGCATCCATAGAATGAATACTCCACAAAAATTTATTTTTCAATCAGAAATAAAAAAAATTCATATGTGGGTTCGATACACCGGAAACAGTTCCACGATTGAAGGATCGATCGCGATCAGATCGACCTGTTATCATACTATTGGCTATCCCTGATTTATGTCAAGCTATATTTTCTCGATGAAAGTTTTTGCTGCGTAAAAAAACATGAATCTATTTTTTGTGCAATTGAGTCTTCATGCTTTTTGTCTTTTTGCTAGGTCAACGACTTTTATGTGAAAACAAGAGTGTACGTTTTCCAAATATTGTCTTATATTGTCTCTTAATATCTATTGTAGAGTTTTTAAAGGATACACTCACACTATTTATGTACGTATACATATTAGCGAGGTCACTTGTATTTTGAACGTATCTTATAAAATTTTAATACAGCATTATATTTAATAAAGCCTTTGTGAATAACAGACTCGTCGACGAAATAAAATGCTATTTCCAGCATTGCGTGAGTGTAATCAACTCCAGGAGTATACCGGTAAAACAGCACTGGCATATTACCACATACTTTGAATGCTCTAACCTCGATTTTATCTTCCGTTTCCCACCGGACCACACGTGTCAGCCCTCCCCGTGAAGCCTACTTCAAAGATTTTCCGTCCGAAATCTTATGCAACTCTGTTGTTGAGAAAAAAGTGTTTCTATCGGCCGGAACATCTGTGAAGCGCGGAATGCCGTCAGAGACACCGACGGTGATAGCATTTCTAAAATCGGAATGGTTTCATTCGAATGCCGGGAGGCTTTCGGGCGAGAGGGAGAACATACCCCTTTTACTGCCCAAGGGGCCAACCTCCACAGCTGGTCCGCGTCGTTATTTTTTATGCGGGTGATCATAATTCAAGCAATTCGGAGAAATGAGGGAAGAAAACGTAACGGGAAGCGGGGATTTGTGCCCTTACCTTCTTGGTTTCTTCTCGCTAGAGTTACAAAAATATGCGCGCGTCGCGCTTGAGTGAAAACTGCAGCCTGGATTCACTAATCTCATCTTTTGAGAATGGCGGATAGTTGTAGCTTCTTATGATTTTATTTCCATCCACGAAAAATCGCTTCCTTGCTGTGGCAGGGCTAGCTCGTGGATGTGATCCTTGGAAATGCGAGACGTGAACGTGGAATTAATCCAGGAATTTTAAGGTTGTTAGTAAACGGTGAGGGTTTTCGAGGATGAACTAAAGTGCCAGCAATTGAGAATTCTGTAACAAGGTAATCGCTCTTGTTGAAAATGGAGTTCGTTTTGTATTCTACGAACCACGCTATGCTGAAGGACCCTCGTGAACCTAAGCCAGTAGCTTTATATCTTGCAATTGAATACATCGATACGTTTCTTCACCCTGTCTAATATTGTGTAAATAACTTTAGTTCACAGTGAATATTTACGTAGCCTATAACGCACTTAAGGACGCCATAGCTTAATTCGCTGATTTTAATTTTTAATAACCCAATTCTACAAACGAAAGTCTGTTCCTCCTTAATATGTGGAGCCAAAAGTCTTGAACGCACCGGATCATAAAGGCTCCCTTTGGAGAGTATCATATTTTATCATCTTGTGTGAAACTGATACGTCGTTCACTCTACCTTTGAGGAGTCCCTTGCGTCCGATTCCTCGCCTGGTTATTCGAACCCGGATGACGCAAAGCTTGAGACTCTGTGATCAGCCCCGAGAGTCGAGCCTTTTCTGAGAACGCCGCCGAAAGCCGCGATCAATTCCATCCCCCCCCCCCCATCGTCAGGCAGGCGCACTTGCGAGAGGGGCCGCGTTTTCTTCATGTTTCCGCTCTTATCTTTGCGCTCATTTTCCTTCCTTATCCATAAGATCCATATACTAACATGCAACTACCTGTGCTATCCGTTGATACACTCGTATTGGATACCTATATTTACCGCTATTCATATCCCTAATCGTACGGCGAAAAAAAAGGGCATTTTGAATCTGTCAGTTCGGCAATCAATTTCTATAATTTTGTGATTATGGTCCATTCTACCATAGTAAGTTTGGGTTCGCAAAATATTTTTAGCGTTATCATTGAAAATATTGTCTTGTAATCTATTCAAGAGATTAAGTCTAAATTTTAACCGAGGATCTGACGAAGATTCCCATTTTAATTAATTTAATAGACTGGTTACTCTAATATAGTTATCGTACCGTCGCTTTACAAATCTTGCCGATCTACGCTGCTCACGTTCAAGTTCATTATTTAGACCGATTTCATAGGGATCCCATATACTGGGAGCGTATTCCAAATGAGGTCTAACAAGGGAAAAGTAGCCGATTTCTCGTACGTGATCGTCACATTTACCGAGTACAACTTTGATGAATCCCAGTTTAAGATTAGCTTGACCCATTATTTCACGTACGTGTTTACCCCAGGAAAGATCATGTGTCAGTCGTATTCCAAAACTGACACATGATCTCTTGTTCCAAGATTCGGCGCTTTTCGCCCCAGCGTCAACGTAAATTTCTCATGATACGTAGAGATCTGTATTTTTATGGATGCCACATCGATATTACTGATTGATATTTTGTATTTCGTTTTTGATTAGGTTGGCAGATGTCGAAAACTGCAGTAACTGATTGCAAATGCATGTAGGCATCATGAATCTATTACAGAGTGAGCAAGGGTAGCTTCTTATTACCAGAGTTTTCCGAAACATGTTTCTAGGTAGTATTACAATACAGTAGTCTTTCAAAGTCGAGTCTAGAAATTTCCTTTCCTGTGCTCTGATCATCTCATCATTGTACCGATTGATTGCCAATCATTCCCCGTACTCTAAGAGAACATAATAGGCAGCTTAGCAAAGGGTAATATAGCAAAGGGTAGGTGAAATATTTAGTGTATTGTGGTAGGTCTTAGTTGTATGTAAATGGTGCATGTTTGGTGATCCTCACCGCCTGCCTCACAACCCTACGGCGGCTCTCAGGGTATTAAATGGATGTAGATGATATGTTTTTTCTATCATAAAATAACCTGAAATGACCCTGGAATTTAAAACGCAATCCACGTTTTTAGATTTGGCAAGATGAACATAGTTGCGGTTTCAAATATGACTTGTTGACAGCCGAGAAACGGTTATCACTTTTTTGTGTGAATCGAATTGAATTGTGTAGGAAAATTTTTTTAAGGATTGCAACTAGTGTACCAGTCTCGTCCCATCTCTCTAGTCCCATCTCATTATTTAGTAATTTCCTGCTACGAAGTAAAAACTTTCGTTATCAAAGGGAACATATCCAAAGAGAATAAAAAAGAATTTGGTTCTAGAAAGAATGGGAAAATATATTATTCTTTACGCTAATACTATTAATAAAGAGTTTATATTTCTCTTTCCTTGACTTCCTCGTTTGCTGTAATAAATTAAATGTGTTCTTTTGTTGATAATAATTTCCTTTAATTGCATCAGACTCGTATTCAAAATTCCCCATATTTCTGTCTTGGTGTTTGTTTATTTTGAATATGGGAAGTAGCTATGAAATTAAGCTTAAATTAGGATTTCAGCAATACTGTATGGAATTGAATGAATACAAAATACACATTCGAAGTTTTCCTCTAATTTTAATTAAATGAACTCGGTTTCAACGATTTTTTTCCTTATTTAATTTTGCATAACTCATCAATCATTCAAACTTCGTGTCGGAAGCCGGGTTTTGTTCTACCATTTTTTGTGTTCTTGTATGTACGTGTAACGAATTGCGTTCAAATTCGCATATTTCAGAATTTTTTTCTTTTGCGGCATATTTAAAAATCCTCTTATTTGAGTATCTTTACTGCATATGAAACTGACCTGCAATTATGAAGTTGTAATAGGTGATTTACCTAATGCTATTGGCTATAGTAAACGACGCTAATCACATCAAAATTTTTTTTTTACTGTGTATGTTTTCCAAGTTAGAAGCGCGCGCTGCTCATACTGCGAAAATAATGCCCATCGCTGCGAGCTGAGGACAGCTATCTTACTGTTGTAAATTTGAAGTACACATCCACGAAAGGAGTGACAGACTGTGTCGGCCGCTCAAGTGATAAAGTTGTGTTCAACTTATTTTATTAAGTTGTGGTCTAGTAAAGTTTGGGAAGGATGGTCTGGCTTGTGATGATGAGCTCACAAAATTCCAATCTCAGCGGCATATGAAAGTCACACATTGGAATTGGGGTTTGGTTTTAATGTGCCGTCCACGGTTTCCCAGAAAGATCTGGTACCCATAAAAAAACGCCGCTCCGGTGTTGGCTGAATATTTTCTGTGGGATTCGAACCTCTCGGATCCCCTCCCGGATTCTAACCCGGGACCTCCGGTAAAACACTAAAACTTAATGCCAACCTATTCTCTGCACTTATCGTATCCTGTCCCGCAGTGACACTAAGGCAGGCATGATAAATGTTTTGGTTAAATGTGGCGAATCACTCCACAGGATTTGAAGGCCGGCTGATGCTGAAGCACCCGCGTTTATCTTTAATACGCTCATCCGTGTGCCTCTTTGAATCCTTCCATTCGAGTACGAACGCACCATAAGTTAAACAAGACTGTAGCAGCGTCCGTGTTTCCCTGCATAATAAAAGCTTTTCGACCACAAGGCGCTTTTAACACCTCCTGCACGCTAACTCGGATTTCTCGGAATCGGCGAATGCACGCCCTCAGCTCCTCGTCACTCCCTATTCATCATCAACTGGTTTGCCCGATCCACCAATTTCGCCTACTTCACGGGGGATTCGCGTGCTCTTGAATATTAAAGCCAACTCCTTCGAGGGTAATGCGTCTTGTGGCTTAACTTGGAAACTCTGGTTTTCCCCATTCCGTATTCCTGGCTGGGAAGTTATAATTTTTGATAAAGCAAGTCCTGAGTGGGAGCTGATAAATTTGGTTCCTCGGCCGCAACGGAAACGATGGCTGTTTTCCATTCAAGGGCAAACCAAGGCATTCCATCTCCGCCGCTCGATGGAAAGCCTCGATTTTCCCAAAAATATTTCTCTCGTGAACTTTCGAAGCATATCATAAGCTCTTTTTAGAGTAATATCTTCGACCTCTCTCAGCAAGAGGATGTTGGCTTTTTATCTTTCTATTGCTAGTTCCCTTTCATCAAGGAATTGAGTGATCCGAGTTCTTAATAGTAGAATTAGTACTTTTCAGGGGTTGGGTTGAATAGTCGGGAATGGAGAACAAATCTTTCAACATGTCTGAGTTCGTCCTTGAATTCCGATTCAGCGAATATTCAATGACACAAAATGGTTCTCTCATGAACGTTAAATTTTCTTTCGTTTACTGTTCCGAGAAATGTTTTACAAGAATGCCTTTAACCTTATCATTTTTTCAGCGTGTTAGCACGACATGCTTTGGCGTGACTAAACGGCGTAAGGAAGAGGAAAGGAATAGGCAGTGGAGGAAATACTAATGTGAGTAATATTCAGCCATCGGGGAAGAAAGTAAATGAGATCCATATCCTCTACGAGACGTTCCACATGTTCAGGTGCTAGTCTGCAATGGTTACTTATCTAGAAAAATGAGTCATTAAACTTGTTGAAAATGTACTATAACGCAATATGTGTACATCTCTTTCCAAAAAGGAAGGCTGTGATCTTACTCATCCAATCTCTTGAAGGTCTCCTTCATGGAGGTACGCAAACCAAGTAAACATCTATATCTACATGATACCCTGCAAGCCATAAAGGCGTGTGGCAGGGGGTGAATTTACACAAACATGAATTACGTATCATGCATGAAAAGGATTAGTAATTATGTTCTGGTTTAAACTTAACAATTTAAAAATAAGATCAAAATAGCAAAGCAAGCGTGCAAAAACATTCTGTTAGTTGGGTTAGTATAATGTCCTTATACCAACATGCAACTACCTATGCTATCCAAGGATACACTTGTAGTTACACTTTTAGATTTAATCTATTTATATTCCTAATTGTACGATGAAATAAGAACAGTTTGAATCTGTCGGTTCGGCGATCGATTTCTCAAACTTGTTGATTATGGTCCGGTCTACCCAAGTGAGATGTGGTACGCACAATATTTGTGACTCCATCAGTAAAATATCATCTTGGAATTTATTGAAGAGATGAAGTCTAAATTTCAACGTACGGTTTGATAATGATTCCCATTGTAGATCATCTAATAGACTGGTCACGCTGATGTAATTAAGGTACCGTCCCTTTACAAATCTCGCCGATCTTCGCTGCACACGCTCCAGTTCATTATCTTAGCTTATATAAGGATCTCATGTACTGCAAACGTATTCCAAGTGAAGTATAACAAGAGAAAAGTAGCTAATTTTTCGTACATGATCGTTACATTTGCCCAGTACTCTTTCGATGAATCTCAGTTTACGATAAGCTTGACCCATTATTTCACGTATTTTTTTACCCCAAGAATGATCATGTGTCTTATTCCAGGATATTTAATGGATATCACGTTTGTTAATTTATTGTTCCTTATGCTGTAAGTCCTCGGAGGAGAACTTGTCTTTTTCCAACATTTCAATATTACACATTTTTTTTCAAATTTAATTCCAACTGCCTTGTATCACACCAGTTTTCAATCGCTTCTAGTTCATTATGCAAAGATTCTGTATCATTTGGGTTTAGAATTTCCCTGTACATGAGCTTCCTTTTGGGCGGATAGCTCATCCCAATGAATCCGTGTCTTTATGGTTAAATATAAGATCTACGCAAGCAAACGTCATCTCCTGTGCGTACCGTTCCTGCGCATATATGCTTCAAGCATCTGCTCTTAGTGTTTCCGAAAAGCTATCGTGATAAATAAATTTTGTGACTTAATCTTAACGGTGACTGCTTCTGTGTCCAAGGCTGAAGCCCTTTTCTTTCTCGTCCAAAAATTCTGTGAATAGTGATTGTCGGGGTAGTCATTAGTGATTACAATCCTAGAGAGAAGATGGGAGATTTTATTTCTTGAGATTTTCTGCGTCAATCTTTAAGACCTCACGTATGTTGAAAGCGGGAGAAGTAAGAGGTGTCGGACATGGTGACAGGAATCTTAAGAGGGTCGCCGTATTCTCGGCGTGCTTCGGTAATTCTAGTGAATTTTTAGAAGAAGACTGGGTATTGTCTCAAGGAGATCTCGTTTTAATGATACGTAGGGCGAAATGTGCAACGCCACGGTGATAACTCTTGTCTCAGAGTTGGGGTGGGGGATAGAGAAAAGGGGATGGAGAATGTGAAAAGTAGCTAAAAGTAAATCTGTGAGATGGGAAATTGCAGAAAGGGAGTGTTAATGAGGAACCAGAGAATAAAAGCATGTGATTCGTTTAATAGAGGTGGAAATGTATGATGAGAACCCCGGAATTTTCGGCCCGAATCTTCTGCAATTATCCTCGTGAAAACGCATTAAAATGTTTTTCAATTGAACACGGGAGTCGTAAACTACTATTAAGTTGTTTAATTAATACTATTGACCCTTCGGCGCGACCGAAAAAAATGCTTGGGATCGAGTGAATCTCACGTACTATACTTTCTGCTATTTTTCGGAACCTCGTCCTATATTCTAGCTTTAAGTGTTAATCTGAGAATATGGGTGCGGAAATTGTCTGAACTACAGGTACCTTTCAAGTAGCTTTCATTGGGTTTTCGTGTAATAATGTGCTCGGTAAAGTAGTGTAGGCTAAAATCTCAAAAAGGGCCTCCATTATGAGTCTAGGGGCATTTCGTATAACAATTAGGCAACAGCCGTATTCCCACCTCGCTGAACCCGATAATCGCTTTTGCCCAGCTGAAAAATGGACCGGAAGTGAGATATTCAAGATGGCGTCTAAGTTAAAAACATGCATTTTTCTCTTACATGTTGTAGTAAATTGATAGTTTCAATGTCTATTCTTATGATTTTTCTAGTCAGGAACAAGAATCTTTAACCAAAAATGACATTTGGACCTTATTTTTCAAGATATTTCGAAATTCACGGAATACCCTAGGTGTCTTCTGCCTAAAAGTCACCTTTTCCGGAAAATAACGCCACAAATCAGAATAATGTCTTCGACAAAAGTTTTAGTAAATTTAATAAGCTTTTATTTAAATCTTAATTCAGCTTCATACAATAAATAGTAACCGCTCCACGTCAATTACAAGAGAGGCGTGTATCGCGCTGCTGTTGCCAAGCGACAGGGCCTGTTCGACTATAAGCTTTTACTTTGAACAGCTTGTCAGTTAACTTTGTACCATTAATCCACGTACTTTTCCAAGAAATTTTGCTGCCAAATTTCGGGAACTCCAAAATCAATGTTTAGTCGAAAAGGGAGAGATATTTCTTATTGCTACGGCGATTTCGCGTACCCAATGATTATTGATTTTAAAATTTGAAATGAAGCTTGCAGTAATGACCATATTTTTGTCTTATTAGGCTAAAACTTCAAAAGTGTACCTATCAGCTTTAATTTTAACGGGATAGTTAAAAAAATGGATATCGATTGATTGAGCTCTTCGGTATAGAAATTAGAGTTGAAATATGAGCATCGTCGCGCCATTAGATATTTCACCGTAACAACTGTAATTGATTTGTTTGTTTCATGTGGATATTTCGGGAGTGGCATCAAAAGTGTAAAGAACACTAACATAATATTAGCATTGAACCTACAGATTCCGGTCCTTTCTTATTGTTTATAGTTATCCAGTTGCATGCTCTTTTGCATGGCTGCATGGAAGTAGCATGAAAGCATCTTATGTGCATGTTTGGTGATCTTCACTCCCTGCCACACACCCTGCCGGTGGCTTGTAGGTATTACGTAGATGTAGATGTTCAGTTGCCAAAAAACATCATCGCTGGTAGGTCAGTACACCGGGAAAAATTTAAGCCATTAACAATTGAGCATTGTTGTAAATTTAATCCTACGTAGGTATTTGACTCATTTGTTATGTATAATTGCGCCCAGCTTCAGATGAACGTTCTTGAAGCCCAGGAAACAGTTTACTTGCAGAAAATCCGCAATTTTTAATGATGTTAAACTCATTCTCTTCCACGCCTTCATATTGTATCTGAGTGTCTACTTTTATATCTCACAAATTTTCATCAACCCGAAAATTTCATCACAAGCATTACCAAAAAATAAGTTAATAAATTAACAATTAATGTAAGATCTGGGCCTAGTGGATTGATTTATCCCACAATATATTTTTATTTTACCCTTGTGTTAAAATAAACTAGTTTCCCTTTACCTTGCTGATATGTGAAAATATTTGAACTACAAATTTGAATTCATGAGATCTAAGCAGCCTATGTTAGAGAAAAGCATGCATTTTGTGTGACATGCTACATGGAAAATGATGTCCGAGTTTCCTAATTTTTAGCAAATGAATTCGGTGAAACAGTAGGTACTGTTCACGATGTGTAAAATTCGTGGATGCTCTGAAGGAACGTAATAAAGGTCGAGGAATGAGACGAAGCCTGCAAAATAATAAATCCACAGACAAACATTTGGGGAAGTGTACACCAACTGTGCTTCATCGACTTAATGAAAATTCGTGTGCGATTGCAAAATGTTTTTGATTGCCACATTCTCTTTTCTGTCTCTTTTCCAAACCATGCTGCTTTTTTACGCTTTTCAGAGAATACGTGCTTAAAGCTACAAAATACGAATTTCCTCAGTGTTTCCAGATCCCCGTAAACTCGTTGGCAAATGTCGCCGCCGGCACATGTCAGTGTCAATAAGGTTCTGATTTTGACGATATTGGAGGTGAACTTTGGCGTTGTCGGTGACGATGCATTTGCAAACATATCAGGGTCGTTTGGCTCCGTGCCATGTTTTGGATCCCTGGCCGCTCGAAATGCAAACACGGCTTTGCTCCCATCCAGCCTAATTTCTCCTCCTCACTTCCCTCCTAGTCCTCATTCCTCTCCTCCTTTGCCCTATTCCTTCCTGTTCTTCCTTTCACCACCCTCTCGTCCCAGCTCGCTCTTTACGTTTTCCAAATGCCAGGCGCAAGTCCAACTCGGGTACCATTCTTCGAACGCTGCGTCGGACGTTTTGGATTTCCTCGGCACAAGAATACTCGGAAAAAAACCCTTAATTAAGGGAGGGGCAATTTCCTTCCGAAGCGTTCCTGTAAACCAGGATTTAAATTTTCGACGAAATAATATTTAGAGATGAGAATTGCTTCTCGCCGAATTTATATACACGGTTAACCACGATATCCTTCCTCGCATGTTTAGGTGGAATCTAAGGAAGTACCTACCGTTTGGATAATTTATTTAAATACCGTTGTCATTGATGTGGAAGGGTCTACTGCGAGGCTAGGAGATGAAACTTTAGTACTTTGGTTGTTACAAAAGAAAAAGCTGGAAATCACTTCCAAGAAAGGCACTTCTAGGTAATATAATGCTGTATTTAATCCCAGTTGCATAAAAGGGATTAATTTACATCGACGCACCAGACGACTTCTTCAGGTTTGTAGAAGTGTTTGACAGAAGTGGACTCTTTCTACCGTTGATGTCCATCGTTATTTAACGAAAAGTGATAGGAACGACAGACGCCAACGGGAGGAAAGGAAAGGGCAGGCCTCGTATGAGATATACGGAGCAAGTTGTGGAGGATGTAAAAGAGAAGAATTACGTTAATACGAAGAGGTTGGCCTATTGAAGAATTTAGTGGAGGGCCGACTCAAACCAATCTTAGGATTGTTGACCGGTGGTGATCATGATCGTTATAAAGAGAATGGCCCAGGTATGAAATTATATCTTTACGTTCTAGAAATTTGTAATATTTCAAGGGTCTGATTTAAGATGCTCGTAAATGGAGTCATAAAATTATAAAACCTGTATCAGTTTTGGTTGTTTGCAAATTACTGCCAGAATTCCCGAAGACACTCGTTCCCAAGGAACTTAATTGCTTTGGAATCAGCAATTAGGGTCGAGTATTCGTCAATTCGTTTTCATTATTCGTGCCTTACTCTTCCATTTTGAAATATTTGGTGGGATAGAAGTGGAGGTTATATGTGCTAACAGTTCCCGCACTAGTCTGCATGATACCCGTCTGGCCGCAAAAATTATTTATTGGCATCACATTATGTTATCGCACTTGCTACTTGGTGTACGTTTTAGCGACCTAAAATGTGCAGAAAATTCTCCTAAACTCATATTGTGTAAAAGAAGATGCTTTTTGGAGGACGATCTATCTGTCTTGTCTTGAATATTCTGTTCTTATACTCTCAGTTAGGTATATATTTTATTATGTGTTTGTTTCGAAAACGTTGAAAGTCATGGTATTTATCTAATTTCGTAATATATGCATTTATGTGCTGAGTTATTGCAGAACAGTTCTTTTTTCAATATTTACCAGAAGCAATCCCTCAAAACGAATTTTTGGATAAATATTGTAGTTCCGGATGAATATTATAGTTCAATTCTCTTTCTCCAAACTGGCAACAAAACGACGAAGTCCTCAGGATGAGTGCATACATGCATTAAATTGTTTATTGCTGGACTAAATGATTACTCTAAAATATCGGTTGTGCATAATTAGTATTAATATTTATTAGATATTAATCCAATATCAACTCCACATTACACCACGTGAATGGTGTTTGCTACACCTGAGAAGTTTATTATGCTAAAAATAAAATTATTGTTGAAATTAACTGGACAATGCAAGAAAGCAATAGTATGTGGAATAGCTCAGGCGAAGAGGGCATTCTATCAAAAGAGGAATCTACTTACATCTGGAAATACAAGCGTAGAAGTAAGGAAACAATTCATCAGGACGTACATCTGGATCATGTTTCTTTACGGCAGTGAGACATGGAAGATGACAGCAGCGGAGAAGAAAAGGGTGGAAGAATTCGAAATGTGGTGCTACATAAGAATGATGAAGATAAAATGGATCGACCGAGTGATGAACGAGGAGGTCTTAAGAAGCGAGGGAGAAAAGAGAAGTCTGCTGGAACTCTAGGAAGAAGACGGTTATATCTTAAGACACACTAATCGGTCTAAACCTTAAGATAACCTAATCGGTCATATCTTAAGACACGATGGCCTGATGAAGGATCTCGTCGAGGAGAAGGTGAACGGGAAGAATGGCAAAGGAAGGCGTATTATGAGATATATGGAACAGGTCGTGAAGGATATGAAAGAGAGGAATCATATTATTATGAAGAGGTTGGCCGGTAGAAGAATCGAATGGAGGGCTGCGTCAAAACAAATCCAGGGTTTTTGACCAATGATGATGATGATGAAATTAGGTCTCATTAACTTTCTCCCTGACGCCTGGATTGAACCTTCAATCCATAAATCTCCCATATTTCATTTTAGCCCACATTGGTATTGTTTTACCATTAACTCTTCATTACCGGCACATTGTGGCTTCATTTATATATTAAAAAAGTGTGAGATGTGATACAAAATATGTCAACATATTTTTAGCTTCTAAACTATTGAAATAAATTACGAGCACATTATTGACTGTTGAATGCAAATTTGCTACATATTTCGGTGTTATTGGCTGAAAGAACTAATATTTTCAGAGCAGGATTTTTGGTTTGGCTATCACGTGGACTTGTTGGTGAGAGTTGAGTTACAAATGGCGAAAATTGTTTTATTCGCGTGAATTGTTTTAGCCATTTTACCTCAAAAAGTTAAAATAATATGAGCCCATTATGTCTATAAGTTTTTTATTAATCTCACGCACAGCTTTTGCCCTCATTTTAACCAAAGGTGTGACTGCAATTCGATTGAGTCGGCTCACCGGAATATACTTCCCGATAATATGCCGTTCTTAGTTGTTTTTGTGGGCCTAATTACGCTGACTTTGACGTGATGGTGGCTGGTTTCGAATCCCAGTGGTGGTAGAGATTTTTCACTGTTTTACCGGTCTCCACTTGAGAGTTTTACCTACTCCGTCCGTCATGTGAGACCACAATGCACTCCTTGGCTCCTTTCGTTAAGAGGAGACTAATGCCAACTACGGATTTCTCTCCAAGCTAAGAATTCTCAAGCCAACTCCTTAACTGTTCCCTAAAAAATCCTGCCTCTACTCGATTGTCCACTCATCCTAAATGACGCAAATGATTGACGATTGCCTCCTCCTAATAACTGTCTTCGGAAAAATCCTGAGAAGCCCACAAATCTCAGTAACTGAGGTATTTTACCCACTTAGAATAATTTTTATCATATATGGATGGTTTTTCGGGAGTTTAGGTCCATGTGAATTTGAAAAAAATTTAACTTTTGGCCCTGAAGAAGGAAAAAATATATTTTCCGAAACGTCGGCCAAAAAGATATTAAATTGGGATATAATGTAGATGGAGCCAAACTTTGACTGACTGTTAAATTGAGGCTTCGATTGAATCCATAGAATGAATACTCCACAAAAATTTATTTTTCAATCAGAAATAAAATTCATTCATATGTGGGTTCGAACTACGGATTTCTCTCCAAGCTAAGAATTCTCAAGCCAACTCCTTAACTGTTCCCTAAAAAAATCCTGCCTCTACTCGATTGTCCACTCATCCTAAATGACGCAAATGATTGACGATTGCCTCCTCCTAATAACTGTCTTCGGAAAAATCCTGAGAAGCCCACAAATCTCAGTAACTGAGGTATTTTACCCACTTAGAATAATTTTTATCATATATGGATGGTTTTTCGGGAGTTTAGGTCCATGTGAATTTGAAAAAATTTTAACTTTTGGCCCTGAAGAAGGAAAAAATATATTTTCCGAAACGTCGGCCAAAAGTTAACATTATTTTCAATTTCACAAGGACCTAAACTCCCGAAAAACTATCAATATATTAAAAAAAGAGGTCTGGAATTCAACTTACCAACAATTTTTATTCTCAACTCCTCCTTCCGTCTCACATAGGCATTGCCATGTCCCAAATAACCCACCCACCCATAGTGATTCGAATGACCGCGGATGTTGACGTCCTCACTTCCAAACTACCGAAAAGGAATGAGGCGACGGGTCTGAGAATTAGCTGGGGAGGAAATAGAGGAAGGAAGTGGTAGGAGTGGGAAATTGACTCCACCAAGCGACCGTGTTTTCCTCGTTAGATCGAATTCCCTTTCCGCCCTGTTGCTGCTCATGTCCATCCATCCAGCTGCCCTTCGCCTTCCCCCTCCGACCTCAAATCTCATTCTGCTCCTTCTCCCACCTTCCCCTCACACCTCTCTCCGCTTCTCCCCACTCATTTTCATTTCTCAAGCGGGTGTCACTATAGATTTAAGTGCTACTACATTTATTCACGTGCCATTTGCGTACGACCACCGCGGCCGGGAACCGTGATCCCTTCATTCTAAAATACTCTACCCATTCCCCATTAATAATTGATGTGGTGGATTGAATTTAGTAGTTTTTTTCCTTTGTCTCAAAGGGATTTGGTGGGAGGGAGGAGGAACGGAGAGAGAATTTTGATGAATTTCTACGGGAAGTCTCTGGGGGCAACACGGGAAAGGGACCGAGTGGGGGGAGTTATATGGATGGCTCTTTGAACGAAAAGAAAAAAAAGGCGAATATTCTTTTTGACTCGTGGATGGGTTTCTTGTCATTCAGTGGAGCTCGGTAACGAATTTATTATTGCATAATATTTTCCTGAGTGTTAGCGAAGACTTAGAGCCTATTCCCTGTACCAATTACTTGAGTTCTAGGAAGCCTGAGAAGGGGTCCGTAGAGAATCTCGAGTAATTTCTCTGCATCCTGCTAGAAATATGTGAAAATATTATTTTGGAGGTTTTTTTCCTTTTGTTAAGCTGAATGTGGGATTATTTTACTATGGAGCTCCTGTGGTGAATCTGAGGTCGATGCGATCTGGTGTGCCGTGTGGTTTGTAAAAAGGTCTCGAACCTCTTTTATTGATTGAAGCCAGTCAAGGTATCTCACTTACAGTGAATTTAATCCTAAATTAGTGATAAAAAGCCTTTATGATTTACCTACTTTTAAGTACCTATATTTAATTAATTATTTTAAGTATTAAGTTATATTTTATTAATTATATTAAGTATTTTCATTTATACGCTTTATGTGCTTGCATATAAGCTCATTTCATCACCATTCTCTGTAACGGCTTAAGAAAATATGAAAGCTTATACGCGCTTTAAGTCCGACACCCTTGAACTAAGCTATAAATATCCCCCCTAGCTGATTCGCGATCATTAAATGAGTTGTACTGTAATTAAAAGAGTTGTACTGTATATTTCAGAAGTCTCTAATTGAGGCATTGAGATCGTCCAATATTTTTTGAAATTATGAGTACAGTTTCCATTTTTTTTAATTGAGACATTTTGATGAAGATGTTGATCACGAACAATATTTCGAAGCTTTGAAATTCAGTTGCGTAGGAAGTAAAAATCCTTTTTTTCATAAAACTTAAAAACTAAAAAATTAAAAGATGATGCCCACATACACTCTATTTTGCGTTTTTATTTCTTTAGTTTCTGGAAGCCTTGGGTTATGTGGAATAGGTAAAAAATTACAGGCCCACTACATTTGTTTTTCCGAGCTCAATTTGAAGTTTACTCCATTTGAAAATCGTTAGTTGTTGTTATTTGAGACAATATATCGAATCAAAGGAATCAAAAAGTATTAATTTTAATTTATTATAGTTTTATATAAATAGTATTAATTTATTAATTTTATTCCCGGTAATTGTTGTTATCCCATTCCGAATTTAAATGGAATAAGATAACTTTGCTGTTTTTATTGTCCGTCCCTAGCCTTATGCGAGAGAATTTCATTTATTCCTAATCCTGAAGATAAATGAGGACTTTCTTACAACGGAGGGAACGTGATCGATAATTATATACCCACCATAATTTGAATTTCGAATTATCTTACTTCTTAAAATGGCTGAGAAAAAGTCTTGTATGGGAAAAAGTAGTACAGGACGAAAAAGAGGAAAATTATATCAATGTGAAAAGAGCTGCGGAATGAAAAATCCAGAGAGAGTAGAGAGTTGCATCAAATTAATCTTAGGATTGATGACCTTCGATATGCTTTTATTTTGGAAACTTGGGAGTATTTTTTTTTAATTTATCTCATCGATTTTGAATATTAATATTTACTTAAATGATGTATTCTGGTGCCATCGTCCAGATCCAATTAATGTTCCATTCATTTTTTCTCCGCTCGCGCCATTTGCCATTTATGATTTTGGCGTCATCTGATAATTTCTTGCCTCATTTTGCATTACCCTATATTCAGTTTCATTATTTACAATCTTGTCTTCTTTTGTCTAGCATTTCGTTCTCATTTATTTGTGTTTATGCGCATGTGTGTCACCCGTAAAAAAATGAGATTCTTAGGTTGACTCTTGAATTTTTGGATGCCGAATCAGCTGCTAACAGTTAAATTATACCTATTGAGTAAAATACCTCTGTTACTGACAATTACGCGTGATAACCTAGGGATTTTTTTCGAAGATAGTTATTTGGAGGAGGTAAACGACAGACATTTGCGTAATGTAGCCAATTGAGTAGGAGTAGGAATCTTTTCAGAGAGCGATCGAAGGGTGGAGACAAACCCGGCGTCGGCATCAGCCTGCTTTTAAGGAAAGGCGCAAAGGGGTCCGCAGGTTAACGTCCCATACGACGGACGGAATTCTGAATTTGAAATGTTCTTAGCATGGTGGTGATACACTGCTACTGCTTGCAAATAAATTCGTCATTGTCAATAAGTGGAGGAGATATTTTCATTTGATCCAGTCTTTGAGCTCCGACGGAAATGTTATTATTGGTTCTTGTCTCGTTAATTTGCCTTAGGTATACATAGATATGATTAATGAATTGATTGGGATCGGATAATAGATATTACTTTCCCAGTAAAATAATACTGAAATTTAAAAGGTAGGTCTATTACGATCCCGAATCTCTTTGTTTGTATACATGCTCTATGGCTTTGCTTATAGCATTGCTTCATATTTATCTCATGAACTTCATATGAAGTTTGGCTTTGTATGGATTGTAGATGTGTATTCCAGGGAAAAATGGCTAGAAGCTATTGGAAGCTTTAGAAATATGGATGAGGAGGAGAATAGAAATAGTGTGTTACACAAAAAAGAGGACAAATAAAGAAGTGTTGAGCGTGGTAAAGGAGCGAAGAAGGATGTTGGTGGAAAATAGGAGAAGGCAGAGTAGACGGGTGGAATAGGTACTTAGGTGCAATGGAATGGTGAAGGTCACTCTCGAAGTCAGAATGCTGGAAATACGAGGTCGAGGAAGTAAAAAAGGGGTAGTAAATCTGCCTACTTAACGAGAGAAATTGGGTAGGCAATGAGCTATAAAATGAATTAAATGCGAAGAAGTGATGGAGCACTCCATATATACCTACCCATACTGGTATAATGATATCAATTTACTTGATGCGATTTTCCTTTCCTACGAGATATAATATTTACTATATTATTTTTAACAGATTTCATTATTTTTCATCCTTTTACGCTACCATCTCTGTTCAACTATTTTTTTGAAGGATATTCCATGCATGCACAGAATGTTGATGGCAAAGAGGCAATCCACGAAATGCTTCTCAGGCCACAATGGCCGGACGCTTTGGGTCGGAGTTTGGTGGAGTTACATAACTGCCGGTCGTGCGGAAATCGTGCCCACCACCTACTTCCTGCGACAAGGGACACTTCCGCGAACGTGCGTCGTTTGCGGGCACCTGGTTCCCATTCGATGCGGGTGGGAAGCAGCTCATTTCCCCGAACATGTCTGGTTCTCCGGTTTGTGCCTTCAGGGCTGAATTTTCCAATGAATTACGTGTTGTCTTCCGCTTTTTGCGCAAAAGCCTCGGGATTGTCAGGCTAAGCCCCCAGAATATTATTCATTATTCAGCATGAAACTTTGGGAATGAAAATATGGTGGAAGTTTGAGACACTGAACCCAGACCTTTTCGAAGTAAGTTTTGGCACAGTTAATATCTATTGCGTCTTCATGCTTGTTGCTCTCAATCATCACGGCCTGATGTTGGCGAGCAACAAGTTCACCATCATCATCGACACGGAGTGATGGTGGTTAATGGTTTTGGCGCCCATGGCTTTGACGGAAGATTTTATTACTATTTTCAAGGAAATTATTATTCAATGAAACATCGTTTTCAAGTTCTAGCCCATCATCAAATCTATTTCATCTTATCCCGAAAGCTTCTCTGTTCATCTTTCAAACTACGGAGACATCCTTCCAAGTATACACGCCCATTTTAAACAATGACTCTCTGTTCTATGCGAAAAAAATCCGAAGGGGTAAAATTTAGAGAATCTACATGGTTACTGCGCTGGCTCCACCCTCTGTTCCGTTGGAGGCAAGTTGTCTTCTCTTGTCGTATTCTAAAGATGCTTAGTTATAGAAGATGGCTGTTCACAATTCGCAGAAAGCTCAATGACCGAAGATTCTGAGGTCGGTTGGAATGGTTAGGGGAAGCAGTGAGCTTTGCGTGTCGTGAATGTCGGATCCTTGGTTGAATAGAATTAATCTATGCTAGAAAATAATGCATTGTGTGGTTTTCGCAATACTAAATTGGGGTAGTTGTAAAGTATCTAGTGTCCGCTAAGCAGTATTGTCATTCCCCACCCTCCTCCCGTTTCTACCCCACAAGACTCTTCCTCCTCATTTGTTCCTGTGTCTCTCTTTTCGTATCTTTTCCCTCTCAGAAGCGGCTAGCCGAGTTCCTCAAAGGGAACCATTAATTCGAGTTTGGATGAAACTTTCCTTTCTCCGATTATTATTTTAAAAAAAGGACTCTTTGAGCTGGGAAATAATTGGATTTTTTCATTTTAAAAATTTTCAGTTGAGATATTATGATTTTCCATCTTCATCCCTTCAAAGGATGGGCTTTCCGAAATTCGCCCCTATGTGCCAATTTACATTCCTCTTTCAACGAAAAGACTTCGTTCGGCTTCGATTTTATAAATTTTCATAAGATAATTATTGGACTTCCTCCCGGCAACAGTTTCGTTTGAAAACGCTCGTGCTGTATCCAAATTTTTCCCGAGAATCGTAGGAGTGGGAAATAAAATTTCAGTGGGAAATATGCGATAACATCATATATTTTGAGTGGTAAAAGTTGGTTGGCTGTGGTATTTTTTTCGTATTACTTAGTAATTTTCGCCTTAAGGCCGTTTGACAAAATTTACTGGTTACCTAAGATACAAATCTCGGTCAGGCGAGACGAACCCACGGGATGATGTATCCATATTCATAAAATTAGAGAAATTGATTGCCGAACTGACAGATTCAAAATGTCCTTTTTCCCTCGAACAATTAGAGATACGAATAACGGTAAATATGTCCTATCAGAGAGTAGCAATGAATAGCATTGGTAGCTGCATGTTGGTATGAGTACTTAAAGCTAACCCTACTAACAGAATGTTTTTGCATGTTTGCTTAGCAATTTCTATCTTTTTTTTAAATAGTGTTGTTCTGACTACTATATTAATACTATTCCTTTTTTATGCATGATATGTAGTGCATGTTTGGTGAGAAATCACCCCCTGCCACACACCCTCGTGGTGGCTTGCAGGGTATTATGTAGATGTAGATGTAGATGAACATTTGCTGATAGCGTCTGCCCTACTATGATGGGAGTATGTATTTTTCAAAACGTAACAAATGAGAGTATTCAAAGCATACAAAGAGAGCATACAAAGTTTCATATGTTCTATTGAGCACAGTCCATTTAATAATTTGTTGCTACATTTACTAAACTTCTTCCTATCACTCAATTATGATTACCTATTCCAATGGCAGATCAAGAGGGAATAAATTAAAATTTCGTCAAATAGAAGTCCACCTGAGATATATCCGCATACATTTGTGTACCGAGTTTTTCACTGTAAAAAAACAGTAAAAAAAGCCTGGAGTAGAAAAGTCTGGAATAATATCCACCGGGTTACACTACATCTACATTATACCTTGCAAACCACCGCAAGGGTTCTACGCGGATTTTCCACCGGGTCACGTATTCTGCTGCCGACGTTTCAATGGCTAACTCCGCCATCGTCCTTCAAACGCCCTGAGGACGACGGCGGAGTTAGCCATTGAAACGTCGAAAGCAGAATACCTGACCCGGTGGAAAACCCACGAAGAATTTACAGCATCAGTTCGCCAGGAAAGAACCAAGTCCTATGCACACCGAAAGGATTAGTGACTAGGGGTGAAATATCACTAAGCATGCATTTAAAATTAAAAGATAATTGAATTCACACTAATGCTGTCAGCACTGCAACAAATCACTGCATTTTATTTCTATTCCAAATCTAAATTTAACTATTCTGATTTCCCCATGTATCTTCGCTGTAATCTATTATTTTACTATATAAAGAATTAGTATTGTCGCTATACGTAGATGAAGAATCAATATTCGTACAAAAATCACTTTATTATCTACATCTACATAATAGCCACCTGCAAGCCACCACAAAGGTGTGTGACAGGAGGTGGATTCTCAACAAAAATGCACTACAGTGCATTTAAAAGGATTAGTATTAATATATTAGTCTAAACACCACTATTTAAAAACATAAAAATAGCAAACTAAGCATGCAAAAACGTGCTGTTAGTTGGGTTACCTTCAAGTCCTTATACCAATATGCATTTACCTATGCTATGGATTGATTAACTCATATTGGACATATTTCCGCTATTCATATCCCTAATTGTGCGAGGAAAAAAGGACATTTTGAATCTCTCAGTTCGGCAATCAATTTCTCTAATTTTGTGATTATGGTCCAGTCTACCAGACTATGTTCTGTTCTTAAATAGTGTAGTTCTGACTACTATATTAATACTATTCCTTTTTTATGCATGATATGTAGTGCATGTTTGGTGAGAAATCACCTCCTGCCACACACCCTTGTGGTGGCTTGCAGGGTATTATGTAGATAGATAGATGTAGATGTTGGGGCTAGCAAAATATTTTTAGCGTCATCACTGAAACTATTATCTTGGAATTTATTAAGGAGATTAAGTCTAAATTTCAACCTGCGATCTGAAAATGATTCCCATTTTAATTCATGTAATAGACTGGTTATTATGAAGAAAGGTAACTTTCAGTAGTGTATCAGTGGTGAGATTTCGAACTTATTCCTCGCTTAAAGACGTCTCAGGCTGGTTTGAGAATTTTACGAATGGGATCATTATTATTTGTAATTTCAAGTCCGTCCCGTGCTTAAACGTGAAAGAAACCGGGAGGGATGGTTCACGAATAAAGAGGTTTGCTACTATGGTTCGCGGATATTAATTGGAAAAACTAGTTGAGATTAACTTTGATGACTTGTAATATTACTATGCGAAGAATTTTGTGGAATCGCTGATGCTTTTATCTTGCATGGAAGTTGTAGTACTCAGTTGGATGTTGATACTCCATTGTTAGAAAACAGTTGTGTGATAATGATAAGCGCTCTTCCCATGGCGCAAAAGTTAACATAGTTGTTGTTTTACAACTACTACACCATTGTTGTTTTACACAGGCACACGTTAATTTGTGTTCCAAAGACACGTTTAACAACTTTGCTTCTGTTATCCTTCTACTATTATTAATTGACGGAAACGTTTCCCTTGCGTCTGTGGAACAGAGGGAGGGAATCAATAGTTGTGAGTAGAAAGGGGAGTAAGAAGTACCAAAGTAGTTGCTGTTGTGGGGTTGATGCAATGTTTCCGGATATACTATCGTATTATTTGTGATCAAATGAAATGTTTTGTTTACATTTCATAACTGTGGTCGGAGGATCAATGTGAAAATGCGCCGAGCAAGAGATTTCCTTGTGGCCTCGTTTTGGAGAATCGGGAATTCGAATACTTCAGTTCGCTAGAAGATGGTTAGTGTCATTCAATTAAGAACAATCACTTCAATTTTGTGGATTTGAATATTTAATACTTCTTATTTACTCTTAACCGATATCACACTTCCTTGCAGATGGTGCTCATTATGTCTGCATCTCATTCTTTAGTCTCTTTATTATAGTGCGCAATTCATTTTTATAGTTTTGTTTGTGTTTTCTGTTCTTAAAGATCTGACATCGAGATGTATCAAGTCACTTTGTTGCGATTTAACGGCACTACTTATGTTTTAATATTATTTGTGCTAAATTGGCCCTAACTATGAGATCGTTGAATTCTCCCAGTTAAAATGGAATCGAAAACTTGAATTGATCTTTTGTGAAACTCAGAGCCACCAGGTGGCGATGAGTTCAGCGGTGGTTGGCGACGAAATAATCACATTTACATGTAAGCAATACCCTGCAAGCCACCGCGAGGGTGTGTGTGGCAGGGGGCGTAAATCTCCTTATCTGCATTGCTGATATCCAACAAAGAGCTACAATGATACTACTAAAGATGATTGTTTACAGTACATGTTGATATGTATTTACGGCAGCCATATATCGTATTCACACATACATTTCATGCCTATATCTTAGCCCTACGTGTCCTATCCCCCTACATATATTAAAAGACCTGACCAAATAACATTTTCGACGTCTAAGGAACGTCACTGTACCATTAGTCGATTTGCCCTGGGGTACTCATAGATGGCGAAATGATATCCTCAAATGTTGTTGAATACGCCAAAATCTGAAGGAAATAGTGATGTCGTAGAAAAACAAAAATTCCTATATGTGGACTCGAGGATTAAATCAGGAGCCAACATTGAAGAAACAAGGGGGTCAGGTAAAGTGTGAGACAAAAGTAAGATGTGTGACACCTTCTTCACTGTTAATCTCTTCTTCATGTAAGGGCTCATCAAAACCGAAAATTGCCTCCAGGGGACGGTGTATCTGCGAGAGAAATGAAATATTGCGCATAACCGATAAGAAATAAGTATGAGAACTGTCTAACTTAGAGTATGCAGTGTTGGAGTATTCTTGGCAAAGTAACAGTCTTTTCTACTTCTGATTCCTCAGTGACGGAAATACTTGCCTTAAACTAAATAGGTACATGAAAAAACTTAAGAGATAATTGCTGCTTAAAGAGGTAGTAGAATGGCCAGTATGGAAATGAGTGAGTAGGAAATAATGAGTACAGCAACCCATAGCATATTAGCATTACACCTTAAAGAGTATTTGATGAAAGCTTGTGACACAAGCTTGGAAGTAAGGAACAACTTCATTGGAACAAATCTATAGAGGAGTGTGAAGTGTGAGCAGCTATGGCAATAGAAAATGCAAGACTTAAAGAATAAAAGGCGGTATTGACACCGCAAAATCTCCTTTTAATTTCCATTCACCACAAAACTCAGTATTTGTTTCTCTCACCGAATCCCAAAATTTCTGGATGCAAGCAAAATCATTTAATTCTGTTTAAATCCAGTTTCAGAACTATCTACATCTATATAATACCCTGCAAGCAACCATAAAGGTGTGTGGTGGGGGGTGAATTCTCACCAAAATATCATGCATAAGAAAATATTAGTAATAATATACTAGTGTAAACTTTAAATTATAAAGAAGATAAAAGTAGCAGTGCAAGCATTGCAATATGATGCTGTCAGTTGGTTAGCTTAAGGTCCCTATACCAACATTCAATTACCTATGCTTATCATTGATACACACGTTTTGGATAAATTTACCGCTATTCATGTCCCAAATTGTACGAGGAAAAAAGGACCTTTTGAACCTGTCACTTCGGCAATCAATTTCTATAATTTTGTGATTATGGTCCATTCTACCATAGTAAGTTTGGGTTCGCAAAATATTTTTAACGTCATCAATGAAAATATTACCTTGGAATTTATTTAAGAGATTAAGCCTAAATTTCAACCTGCGATCTGACAATGATTTCCAATTTAATTCATTTAATAGACTGGTTACGCTAGTAAGGTTATCATACCGTCCCTTTACAAATCTTGCCGATCTTCGCTGCACACGTTCGAGTTCGTTATTTAGACCGATTTCGTAGGGATCCCATACACTGCACTGGGAGCATATTCCAAATGAGGTCTAACAAGGGAAAAGTAGCTGATTTCTTGTACATGATCGTTACATTTACCCAGTACTCTTTTGAGGAATCCCAGTTTACGATTCGCTTGACTCATTATTTCACGTATGTGTTTACCCCAGGAAAGATCATGTGTCAGTCTTATTCCAAGATATTTAATGGATTGTACGTTTGTTAATTCATTATTACTTATTTTTTAAGTGCTAGGAGGAGATCTATTCTTTTTCCAAAAATTCATTACTACACATTAAAAAAAATTTAATTCTAACTGCCATGTATCACACCAATTTTCAATTGCTTGTAGGTCATCATTTAAATATTCTTTATCGTTTGGGCATAGAATTTCCCTGGACACTACAGCGTCATCGGAAAATAGATGAAGCTTACTTTTACCACCTTATTGATATCATTAATGTACAGAAGGAACAGGGGTGAACCTATCACACTACCTTGTGGGACACCGGAAGTGACTTTAATTGCCGGTGAGGTAACACGGTCCAAAACAACCCTTGCACCAGACCATGCAGAAAATCATTTATCCATGATATGATGCTACTGTCTAACCCATAAGATTTTAATTTCAAGATGAATTTGCTATGAGACACCTTGTCAAAAGCTTTTTTGAAATCGAGAAATACAACCCACTGGAATATTACTTTCGCCAGAAACTAAAATATCGTGGGATAAAAGACAAGTTGAGTTTCACATGATCTACTCTTCCGGAAGCCATGCTGAACATTGGAATATAAATTCTGGCTATCTAGGTGTCCCATCACTTAACTGACAATTATATGTTCCAGGACCTTGCATGAAGTGGATGTGAGGGATATAGGTCTGTAGTTAGATGGCTGCTCCCTATCACCAGTTTTAAAAATGGGTGTTACATAGGCTGCTTCCAGTCCATCGGTACGACGTCTTCGATCAGGGATTCATTAGATACTATTTCAAGGTAGGGGGAAATTTCAGAGGCTAACTCTCTATAATCGCGGGAGGGAATATGATCAGGGCCAGGAGATTTGTTGGGGCTTATATGTTTAAGTAACTTTTCAATACCATTACAGGAAATTTCAATTGGTTGCCTCAGCCGCTGAAAGAGGCAGGTAAGACGACAGTCGAATCCCTGGAAGGTGGGTTGAAAACGTTTAGGAAGAAGGAATTTAGCAAGTTAACTTTGTCAAGAGTGTTTGTGGCCATTTCACCCTTATCATTTTTAAGTGAATGGACCGCAGAGTTATGGCCTTGCACTTCCCTTACGTACGACCAGAAGGCTTTTGGATTTCCTTCAATTGTTCCCCAAGTGTTTTTTTTTAATTCTGTAAATGCATTAGAAAGGGCTGTCTTTACAGTGGAATATGAAATTTTATAATTTTCAATTATTACGTTACGATCATCAGTGGGCATATATTTACTAATTCTTTTCGTTTTAGCATGACATATTCGCTGCCGTCTCAGGGATTTTCTCACTTTGGTATTGTACCACTTAGGTCCATTGCTTTCTTTTTTAAATTTACTAGTGATCCCAGAGCACATGATATTAATGAACGACTTCCATGAACCATCGTACATACGTTAATGAAAGACTTTTTGAAATCCAATCAGAAAAATATTATCAGGAGTCGTATACGAACCCACGCCCTCTTACGAGGACCAGAAATCACAAGTGCCTGCTTGAGCAAGCCAAGAATAATCTTGAGTCTGGCGCCTTAGACCGCTCGGGTCATCCTGACAGATCTCAATATGTATCCTCTTGCGGGCTCCACGGTTCAATTGGATGCGAGATTTTCTCCCCTATTAATCATGGCCCTAGTGACATTTTGATGGTCTATATTTTAAGCGAGACCTTTTTCATTTGTAAAAAACAGACGGATACTATTTTATCTCCTCCCCTTTACGTTTTTACCTCGAAGTAATCTTGTTTCTTTGTCAGTGCACCCATGCTACATGCTTGAAATAATCTATTCTCCTGTCACATAATTTTTGGTCTGCGTCTGGTAAATGCAAGGTGAAGCTGATTTTTTGTGGTATTGTAAATGTAAAGCTTAGGGAATTTTTGACTGCTAAATGTCAGTTGAGACGCGAATGATTAATGAGTAGATAATTAGTCTAAAAGGTTTGGTAATTACCTCGGGGGCTGGCATCACTTTTCTTGGAATGGAGAGCGCTTTAATTACGTCCGCGAGGTGTTTGAAAAGGGGAAAAGGAGGGCGAAGGGGATTATCAAAAACTATCCACGAGACCAAACCTATTCTAACTAGGCTTCCTCGAAAAGTTCCTTGTTGCGTTGCTGTTAAAATAGAATTTGTAAATTGATGACAAATTTCCAAGCCATTCCACGAATCCTTATGAATACGTGAAGGGTCTCCGGAAATAATTATACCTGTGCTTCTAATTAATATTACGCAATATTCTCTTTGTCGTAGCAATGCGTGTTTCTCCAAACACCCTTAGATTACTAAAACCTCCACCTTTAATAAGAAGTATCAATCAATACAGCCAGATGTTTATGGTGATAATGAAAACGAAGCTATAAAAATCATTAATTAGTATAATTGCTAAAATTTGTTTCTGTATATATCTGTTTTTACATAAAAATGGCTTGGACGAAAAGGCTGCTTAACACAATTTGTTGTCTTGACCATGTTATGATGTAGATGAATTATATTTCATGCTTTTTTTGCTATTTTTATCTTTTTTAAAAATTTAAGTTTAGACTAGTATATTATTATTAATCCTTATTTATGCATGATATGTAGTACATATTTGGTGAGAATTTATCCCCTGCCACACGCCTTTATGTAGTGCATGTTTGGTGAGAATTCACGTCATCTTCAGGTGACACCTGAAGATGACGTTTTATCGTTGAAACCTAGGTCGTGTTGTGTTGTGAAATAAAATTTTTATGTGGAACAACCAAGTATTCTCATTCCAATCATGACAAAGAAGCGATTTTACTCTTCTTTAGCTAGGTATCATCTTGAATATACAGCCTGTGTTTAGGATCAAAAGGAGTTAAGTTTCATCAGAGAACTGGACATCATGCGGCGTGGACCAGCTAAGTTTGCTAAAAGGCGTTACGATAAGTTTTATCACTGCATGTAAATTAAGAGTAGAATTAGGTTTTGAATCATTATCAGATCGTAGGTTGTAGGTAAGCACAGATGAAATATTCTCTAGAAATGTAAAACAGATAGATATACTGAGGACGCTAGATATATATTAAGAATCCCTGAGTATTACGCTAGATTTGAACAGATGAATAAGATTAACGAGAGAGAGTGATAACACTTTCTGCATATTCTAGTTTAGCCTAATTAGAGAAAAGTAACACCATGTAAGAAATCCTTTATCCAACATATGACGTTTTTATTGATACCAAAACTCTAACTTCAAGATTAATTTACTATGAGGGACTTAATCAATTTTTGGAGGAGTAATAATTCGATAGAGCGATCCTATAGAATTAATAACACGAAGATCGAAAACGTTGAAACCGTAAGATATTTAGGTGTAACATTCACTAAAGATTTATCGTGGGGAAGACACATAAGGGAAATATGTGGCCTAGCGAAGAGAAAGCTAGGATTTATAAAAAGAGTACTTGGGAAATGTGATGAGAATACAAAAGAGCGATGCTATTTTTCACTAGTTAGGCCCCACCTTGAGTATGCAGCCAGTGTATGGGATCCTAATGAATTAGGTTTGATGAGAGAACTAGACAGTGTGCAGCGTAGAGCAGCTAGGTTCGTCAAAAGGTGTTACGATAGGTTGAGTAGTGTATCAGAATTAATACAAGAATTAGGGTGGGAATCATTATCAGAGCGTAGATTAAAGTTCAGATTAAATCTATTGCAGAAATTTCAGTCGGATAGCTTTACTGAAGATGTTAGGCACATATTAAAAACACCAGCGTATTATGCTAGATTCGACCAGATAAATAAGATTAGAGAGATAGATTGTCGTACAGATAGATTCAAAATGGCATTTTTCCCCCGTACTATAAGAGAACAGAATAGGCAGCATAGGAAAGGGATAGGTAGGGGAAATATTTTAGAGTATTCTGTAGTGCATGATGCATGTATTAACCCCTCAAATACTATAGATACTAACAATCTAGTTGCATGAGACCCTTTTGTTGCTTGCTTGCATGTTAGTAGTGCATGCTTGGTGACCTTCACCCCCTGCCACACACCCTAGCGGTATCGTGTAGATGTAGATGTAGCGAAATAAAATGTGTGTTGTGAAATAAAATTTTTCACAATAAATTTTTCACTACCAGTAGAATCAAAAGCCTTTCCTTTTTTTCCCAGGATGCATGGGTAAGTTTTTCCATAAGTGTTTTCTTTTTCCTCTTTTTCCAACGGTTCTTGACCGCGAATTTTTCCAAATTTAACCAAAGTTGCCAAGTAACGCACATTATAAAAATGTTTAAGTCCCTCGCTACATCTTCATCTACATAATACTCTACAAGCCACCATACAGGTGTGTGGCAGGGGGTGAATTCTCACCAAACATTATCTACATATCATGCCTTTAAAAGGATTAGTATTAATATATTAGTCTAGACTGCAATGTTTCAAAAGATAAAAATAACAAACTACGCATACAAAAATGTGCTGTTAGTTGGGTTACCTTCAAGTCCTTACACCAACATGCAACTAGCTATGCTATCCATTGCCACACTCGTATTGGATATAATTACCGTTATTCATATCATAAAATAGGACATTTTGAATCTGTCAGTTCGGCAATAAACTTCTCGAATTTTGTAATTATGGTCCAGTCTACCATAGTAAGTTGGGGTTCGCAAAATATTTTTAGCGTCATCACTGAAAATTTTATCTTGTTATTTATTTAGGAGATTAAGTCTAAATTTCAACCTGCTATATGACAATGATTTCCAATTTAATTCATTTAATAGACTGGTTACGTTAATATTTAATTATCGTATCGTCCCTTTACAAATCTTGCCGATCTTCGCTGCACACGTTCAAGTTCGTTATTTAGACCAATTTCGTAGGGATCCCATACACTGGCAGCATATTCGAAATGAAGTCTAACAAGGGAAATGTAGCTGATTTCTCGTACATGTTCGTCACATTTACCCAAAACTATTTTGATGAATCCCAGTAAACGAGTAAATGATAATGCCCGTGTATCTTCTCCGTTCTGAAAATCCCTATGCATAATCGGCAAACAGGCGTAACTGCATTTACCAGTCACGTGCTAAATAGTCACACACACCCTCGCGGTGGCTAGCACAAGAAAAAATACAGATGTGAGAGTATGTTTGTTTAAAAATGAAGTCAATGATAGCATGATGCTGTATCAATATTTATGCATCGGGAGCCTGGCAGGTGGTGGATAATCGCGTAACTTTCAATAAATGCATTCTATGAAAACATTTATTGTGTGATGCAAAAACTATGAGTGCGGAATTTAATAGGCGCATTCTACTAAGGGTTTCGAAAAACTACGTGGGGATAATGTTTAATAAGTTTCTAAGCACTATTAGTATTCGCTAGAATATTCATTTCAGTGGAACGTCATTATGTTCAATGTCTTCAGTGTAATGCAACATACATTTGGAAATCCTACTAAAGATTAATTTATTGTTTTCTCCTACAATTTGAGTTGAGATGAGACATTGAGTAAACCTGAATGCACTCAGTAAATCGTCGTAAAACCTGGAGTTTTCTGAGAATGTTTCTGTTTTTATCTTTCCCGTTGGCTTAAGAAGCTAAGTCGGTGAATTGCCGGCTTGGCAAACGTTGTGGGTTAGGATGCCGTCTTGGGTCTGGAAGTTCGTCATAGTATAAAGTTTCAAAGCACGTTAGTTTACCAGGGAGACGCAATGTTAACAATAGGATCACAATAAAATTTAAATCCACTTCTGCTTTTTTCTTTCTCTTTCTCTGCCAAGATTGCACCTGAAAATTAAATACAGTCCACATTGGACTTCTTTCATTAAAGCCTTTCTTACACGATCCTTTCTAGCTACGCTTCCTCAATTTCCTGTTTTATGCTGCTAAAATTTGTTCACTCTCAGCAGCGGAATGAAGTACCTTCGAAATAAAGCAATACCCAGTCTCTCGCAGAACATTTATTGTTGAACTAAACAGGTGAATTCGTCACCGTCGGCGGTCCAGTCGAGCGTTGATTGCTCTCCTTGGAAACGCCAAAGTTTCCGCGCCGTATTTTTTTCTGATTTTCGGAGATATAATTGTCGGTGTTCATAAGCGATAGCGTTTCGAAAAGAGAAACGGATTTCTCGGAGAATACGTTGAAGCATTTGGATTTTTTTTATCGACACCTTTTTTGCCTTGCGCCGTTGCACATGTGGGATGCGGCGTACTTTCGAGAGTAGTGCGTCGGAAAGTGGCTCCAGGTCAGCAGTTCCTGCGTCAAATATATCTGAATTTCGAATGAAAGGAAACAGTTACAAGCTGTCGCCCATAGATCCTGAAGAATGGAACGTCAGTGGGCGGGCATCGCGTTCTAATGCGCTCGTCCCCGCGTCGCTGGACTCGTGGGAGAGGCAAAGGAAGTGCCGGGAGCGCCCCGCGAAGGGTTCCTGGAATCGGACCGCTTCCCTTTAGCGCCCCAACTGCGTCGCCTGTCCCACGCTCTGCCTGTCCCCGATCCTTTTCCACGACTCTCGTTCCCCATCGCTGGGTCGGACCGTAGATACATTCGTGAGGCGGCTCTCCAACGTCAAACTTACTCGTCGTAGAGAGACCGGACACTCGTTCCCTTTTGTCTCACTGCCTCACCCACTTCACATTCAACCCTTCCAGGCATGAGTCCTGCCATTCCCCAACCTGAATCGCTTTCCATCTTCCCGTTACTCCTTTCGAATTGTCGTCAGTCTTAGCTACATACATCTAAATCTACACGATACGCTGCAAGCCACCGCAAGGGTGTGTGGCAGGGGGTGAAGATCACCAAGCATGCACTATTGACATGCAAACAAGCACCTATAGGGTATCAGGAAACTAGATTGTTAGTATCTGTAGTGTTTAAGGGATTAATACATGCAACATGCACAACAGACTACTCTAAAATAGTTCTCCTACCTATCCCTTTGCTATACTGCTTATTCTGTTCTCTTATAGTACGGGGGAAAATGCCATTTTGAATCTATCAGTACGACCATCTATCTCTCTAATCTTATTTATCTGGTCGAATCTAGTATAATACACTGGTGTTTTTAATATGTGCCTAACATCATCAGTAAAGCTATCGGATTGAAATGTCTCTAATAGATTTAATCTGTACTTTAATCTACGCTCTGATAATGATTGCCACCCTAATTCTTGTATTAATTCTGAAACACTACTCAACCTATCGTAACACCTTTTAACGAACCTAGCTGCTCTACGCTGCACACTGTCTAGTTCTCTGATCAAACCTAATTCATTAGGATCCCATACACTGGCTGCATACTCGAGGTGGGGCCTAACTAGCGAAAAGTAACATCGCTCTTTTGTCTTCTCATCATATATTCTAGGTACCCTTTTTATAAATCTCTCCGCTCGGCTGCATATTTCCCGGATGTCTTCCCCACGATAAATCTTAGTGATTGTTACACCTAAATACCTTATGGTTTCAACGCTTTCGATCTTCGTGTTACTAATTTTATAGCATCGCTCTATCGAATTATTCCTCCTCCAAAAATTGATAGCTACACACTTTTTAAGGTTAGGTTCTAACCGCCATTTGTCGCACCTCTCTTAAATTGCATCAGAATCCTTGCTAAGCGATTTCCTCTCTTTTTCTTTTGATATACCCCTATACACTACCGCATCGTCTGCAAAAAGTCAAAGCTGACTACTAACTACGGTAACTAAAAGCCTGAAGCCCTTGCCAGAGTAGGATTACTATACGTCTCGACGGTTTCCGGCAAAATCTCCACTATCCTTAAAAAACACGGCATTGAAAACTTTTTCAAACCCGTCTCCAAACTAGAGACCAACTTGTCAAAGCGAAGGTGCCCTGCGGCCTTGCCTCCCCGGGTTTTTACTAAGTACCGTGCGAATGTGGACAAGTGTGCGTAGGGGAGACCGGAAGAACGATCGCGACCAGAATGAAAGAGCATCGGAGACACTACAGGCTCTGCCAAACGGAGAAATCCGCAGTCGCCGAGCACGGCATCACGTTCGAACATAATATTCAACGGTACAATGCAAAAATCTTATGCCGGGAGCAGGAATGCTGGGAGAGACTGATAAGAGAATACATAGAGATCAGACTTGCCGAGAAACCGTTTAACAGAGACACAGGCTACTCTCTTAGCAATGAAACCCGCACTGAACAAACATCTGGTGGCCGTAAAAAGGCGAGAAGACCACATCCAATCAGAGGACACTTGACGCCCCGGCCATTGGTATATATACAGGATAATTTTCAAGTCTCGACATCAGCCCTGACGATGGAGAGCGACTCGGTCTCCGAAACGTTGGCAGGAATGCAGGACCTGACCCAGTGGAAGACCCGAATAGACTTCATAGCAACTTCAGCACTGTTTTCGCCGTAGACTAAAATATCGTGTACGAATAAAGCTAACTGTATCTTGCAAGATTTAATTTTCCGGAACCCATGTTGGCTGTTTATGAGTAATCCCTGACTATCCAAATGCCCCATGATCGAACTGACTACAATGTCCTCAAATACCTTACAAGAGATTGACGTGAGTGAAATGGGTCTGTAGTTACTAGATTCTTCCCTATCATCGCTTTTAAATATAGGTGTAATGTTAGCTACTTTCCAATCCTTGGGTACTGTGTGGTTCTTTAGTGTTTTATTGAATATTATTTCTAGATAGGGAGCTATTTCAGAAGCTAATGTTTTATATACTCTGGAAAGAATTTGATCGGGACCTGGTGATTTGTTTTTGCTAACGTTTTTCAACTGCTGCTATATTACGCGACATGAAATATTTATTTCTGGCATTTGCTCACTGAATGTGTTCGGCGGTGGTTCCACTGCGTTGTGTGACGATGAGTTGAATACGCTTTGGAAGAAGGCGTTTATAGAATTGGCTTTTTCTACACTGCTGGTAACTCTAATTCCCTTATCGTTTTTAAGTGTGTTCACTGTGGACCTATTTCCCTGAAGCTCTCTCACATATGACCAAAACGCTTTAGGATTGCTATCTAAGTTTCCTCCTTACACCTTGCTCTTGAAAGGAGATAACGCTTGTCGACATGATTTCCTTGCTAAATGTCCTCGATTTATTATAGTTTTGAACTAACTCATTTTTTCCTCTACCGATAGACCCCGTCCTGCATCTTTCATCCTAGCGTGGCATACCCTTTGTCGCTTTAGTGATTTCCTAACCTCTTCGTTATATCCTCTTAAATTCATAAGTGATAATACCTCTGTATTATCACTTATGAATTTATTTGGTATGTATTTATTAACTGCTTTACGGGTCACCTCAAGAAATTCTCTCCACGAATTCTCTGTATCTAATCCTTTACTTTGTTCGCTAAATACATTAAACGATTCCCTTAATTTCTCTTTAATACCGTCGTAATTAGCCTTGCCAAATAAGTATACCCTCCTTGGTTTATAATGTCTTTCAGCGCCGGCAATAAATTTCGCTTGCACTATTTTATGATCACTAATTCCTGTGTCTGTAACTGTATTTAGAACTCTTTCGGGTATATCTGTTGCTAATAAATTTAGAATGTTGTTTCCCCTGGTCGGATCTGTTACTAGCTGTTGTAAAGAATGTGACGTAAAGGTGTTCAGCAGTGATTCGCAGAGTTCCTAATCCTTACCTCCTGTTATAAAACTACACATACAGATTTGTAAAGGGACGATACGATAATTATATTAGCGTAACCAATCTATTAAATGAATTGAAATGGGAATCATTGTCAGATCGCAGGTTGAAATTTAGACTTAATCTCTTAAACAAATTCCAAGGCAATATTTTCAGTGATGATGTTAAAAATATTTTGCGAACCCCAACTTACTATGGCAGACTGGACCATAATCATAAAATTAGAGAAATTGATTGCCGAACTGACCGATTCAAAATGTCCTTTTTTCCTCGTACAATTAGAGATACGAATAACGGTAAATATTTGTCTATCGGAGAGTAGCAATGAATAGCATTGGTAGCGTATGGTAGCGTATTGGTATGAGTACTTAAAGCTAACCCTACTAACAGAATGTTTTTGCATGTTTGCTTTGCAATTTCTATCTTTTTTAAATAGTGTAGTTCGGACTACTATATTAATACTATTCCTTTTTTATGCATGATATGTAGTGCATGTTTGGTGAGAAATCACCCCCTGCCACACACCCTTTTTTAGGCTTGCAGGGTATTATGTAGATGTAGATGTACACATAGTCCAGTCTATCGAAGGGAGATTGAAGTCTCCGCCTACTATTATTCCTCTATCACTGTTCCGAGAAAGTAATGTACCTATCTCTGACTCTAGTTCCATTGTAGAATTGGCGTCTGCGTCCGGTGGCCTGTTATATGCACCTACATTTATCTTTTTTTGCGTTACTACTTTTACTTTTAACGGAACACCAAATGCTTTCTACATTTCGCTCTGAAATAAGTTCTCTTCTCCTGACATACGGGTCCTTCACAGCTGTAGAAACTCCTCCGTTTCTGCTTACTCTATCCTTTCTGTATATGGTAAAACATTTCGTGAATACTTCATAATCTGAAATGTTTTTCGAAAGCCAGCTTTCTGTGCCTACGATTATATCTGCATCAGTAGGTACTTTGTATGAGGTGGTGAAATTCTTCTACTTTATTTCTTAAACTACGACAATTCATTACTATCACGGAAATCCTTTCTCCCAGTCTGTTACTCTCTTGGTGCTTTTTTCCAACAAAACTTTCTCTCGATAATTTTTATAACGGTTACTTTTTTTCATTCACTTATTACCTTTGATGGTTTAGCATGCTAGTCCTTTTTATGTGTTTTTCTCTGACCTTCTAAAACTACCTTGCATGTTCTGTCAATTTCTTCCAAGATTACTCCCCCGGGGATTGATCTGCACTCTAGGCTACCACCTGAGCTAAACCATACCTGAATGCATACACGTAGGGATAGGTAGGGGAAATATTCTAGAGTATTATGTAGTGCATGATGCATGTCTTACCCCCTTAAATACTGTAGACACTAACAATCCAGATGCATGAGACAATATAGTTGCTAGTTTTCATGTTAGTAGTGCATGCCTGGTGATCTTCACCCTCTGCCACACACCCCCGCGGTGGCTTGCAGGGTATCGTATAGATGTAGATGTAGATAGATACGATATTAATGATAAACTCTCGTTATATGGGGCGAGATTGAGATGAACTAGTATTTTATTCCACTTTGCCCCTATCCACCGCCATTAGTGTATAGAGGGTATACCGAAAGGTCTCCCGTATCTCCCTCTCTGGTGGCCTCACAATGATCATGTTTGTCCCGGCACTAACGGCGTCATAAATTCGAACTCTCCAGCACGTGGTCAACATGCATGTCCCCTTGACCCTGGGCTTCGTTGAGTTGATGCATTCAGCGCCACGTGTCGCGGTTCCTTGGCTTGCTCGGTTTACTACCCGATTCCGCAGAGTTCTTCCTCACATGGTCCAACTTCCCCCTCCCTCCCTCGACTCCCTTCGGCCAGTGTATTTGTGCTTGCGCCCCTTGGCGAGGGGGGGGGGGGGGGGAGAGAGAGAGAGACCTCGTATCCCCAGGCTGGCACGACCGAGATGGTTGAGTTGTGACTCCGAGAAAAGAGACGGCCACAGAGTATGCCGGTGCTACCTTCGGTGAAGGCTCCTTGCAACGGGGGAGAGAGCAAGGCAGGGGTATGGGAGGACAAAGGGAGAGGACAGAGAAAAAAGGGGAAGGGAACTGGGATGGCTGAAAGAGGGAAAGGAGTTCTCGGGAGAGTCCGGCCCTGCTTGGAAGTCTTCTTTCCTTTCCTTCTCCATCCCCGCCTCCCTTTTCACGGGAATAAGGGAGAGGGATCTCAGGGGTCGTGTGCGTGCGAGAGGGGGAACTTTAGGCCCCCATACGAGCTGTAAGGTCGACGCCCAGCCCCTACGTCCCCCTCTGCCTCCCATCCCTCTCAGCCATGCTCTGTTTGAGGGCACTAAGGGTGTTTGGCGAACAAAGGGAATAGAAGAAGACGAAGGTATGAAAGGTCCCTTCTAGGAATCGGTGTTTAGGGACTCGGTTGCTGGAGTGAGGAGGGTAGGGAACGAGGATGCCTTGCTGGGTGTGGGGGGGGGGGGGGGACACTCGCGGTGAGAGTGGAGGGAAGGGGGAGTGAGGAGGGCGGGGGAATTGCCTCTCGTGAGGGATGCTGAGGCATGAGAAGATGCATGATGAGGTGCAAGTAGGAGGAAGGGATGGAGAGAGGAGAAAGAAAAAGGAGGATTTCCCTGGAGCCATGTTGCTATAGTTTTGTCCTTTAATGTTTGCCATGTTTGATTTTCACCGTGATGGAGATGCACGGTTTGCTCCCCGATTGATGGAATAAGGCGCTAATTGGTAAAAGAGTACTTGGGAAATGAGACGAGAAGACAAAAGAGCGATGGTACTTCTCAATAGTTAGGCCCCACCTTGAGTATGTAGCCAGCGTATGGGATCCGAATAAATTAGGTTTGATCAGAGAACAAGATAGTGTGTAGTGTAGAGCAGCTAGGTCCGTTAAAAGGTGATACGATAGGTTAAGTAGTGTATCAGAAGTAATACAAAATTTAGGTGGGAATCACTATCAGATCGTAGGTTAAAGTACAGATTAAATCTAGTAGAGAAATTTGAAAACGGATAGCTTTACCGAAGTTGTTTGGAATATATTAAAAACGCCAACGTATTATGCTAAATTCGACCAGATTAGGAAGTTTAGAGAGATAGATTGTCGTACTGATAGATTCAAAATTTCATTTTCCCCCGTACTATAAGACAGGGGGTCCCAAACTTTTTGTACTACGCCCCCTCTTGTTAAAATGGAAACCTTCCACACCCCCCTTCACAAGTAATTTTGTGAGCATGTGAGAAAAACAAGTATTACATTGAAAAAAACATGTATTTTTACTGTCACAAAATACAGCATTATAAGTTTCAGTTTAAAGAAATACTGTTAAGAGAAAAACATCGACAAAAAGCTATATATTTTTGCTATAAAAGAGTTTTATACAAGTGGATTGTTAAGTTTTATAAACATCAAGATTGATTTGAAAAATCTACACCATAAAATTGGTTAAAGAAATGTATGGATTTTATTTATTTAGAGATTTTTATTTTTAACTGGTCTCGCTCTCACTTAACTCGCTTAACTCATCTCGCTCCCTGACATGTCTTCACGCCCCCCAGTTTGGGAACCCCTGCTACACAATGGGCAGCATAATTCATTCTATTCCACTGCAAGTTAACCTCTTCATATTAACATGAGTTTTCTTTTCATATTCTTCACACCTTGCTGCATATTTCTCCTACTGTGCTTTTCCTCCTTTTCACTTTTGTCTTGGCGACCGCCTTCAGCAGAATATCATGTCTCATGATGTGTCCGATAAGCTAATCCCAACTCTCCCTAAAATTTTCTTCACTCCACTCTTATCCCGCTACTCTTGGGACTTACCCTTTATCACCCTGATCCATCCATTTTGTTTTCATCATTCTTCTGCTGAATATTCAAGGTGGGGCCTAACTAGTGAAAAGTAACATTGCTCTTTTGTCTTCTCGTCACATTTCCATATACTTTTTTTAGTATGTACGTACATCTACATAATACCCGGCAAGCCAGACATATGACCTAAAGGTGTATGGCAGGGTATATAGGGTAAAGGGGGGTGAATCGGGCCACAAAAAGGAAAATCGTCGATTTCCTCGTTTGTGTAAACAGTTACATTCTGAAAGCATTATCAGCAAAGGACTTGATGTTTTTCCAGTTTAAAACGCAATTTTCAGCGTGGTTGCTCTGAATAGAACGGTCCTGGAGCAATTTCTTCAAGAGACTGCATGGTCCTATTCGCCCGACGACTTGGAGGGCGAATCGGACCAGATTAGAGGCTGAATCGGACCAGTAAAATAACGTTATAAATTTTAGTTTCCTTAAGTTTTATTCCATAAAATTTTGAAATTTTGCATCATTGCTTTTAACAATGTAGTGCAGTCTGGAGATATTTCGACGACACCTTCTTAGAGTCAAACATAACTTTACAAATAGACATACATCACTAAATCTGAACATATAGAACAAAATAGAACAAATTTACCAAAACAATTAAGCACATTTACCACAAGTAAATTTATCTCGCCCCTTAGCACCTACACACAGCTCATGGTACCAACAATTACACTTCATGCACTTAATCCAGTCTCTAAACTTTGACGAATTCGCACAATTATAAGACTTGGAGCAGAAGCCACAAAGCGTATCATCAGCTGAGTTTTCCCCATTCTCAGTATTGCCGTCCCTATCTGAAGATGATTCATATAAGTTTCTGCAAGTTCCCTTCGCGTTCCTAATATTTTGTTTCTTCAGTCGTTGCTTTGTTTCTTCTATTACAGCTGTAGAAGTAAGTATTTGAGCAATTTGCTTTCTTGACCTTTTCACATTGACTTTCATTCTTTTTTCTGGTGTAGGTGGTAAATTATGGAAAGACCTACCCAAAGTATTTGACGATTCCTCAGATGTTGATGTCGAGGATTGGCTTTCTTCATAGGGACTGGCAGTTAATTTTTGATCGGAAGATGAATTTGTCGAAAAAGGAGTTGATGCTTCTTCTGGGGCGTGTGAGCTTCCGAGATTAGAAGGATGAAGATCTAACTCCGTCAGGATACCCGGATTCAGAGGGAATATTCCTGTTGATCGGAATCCATTTTCAGCGTTGCCGATTGTTGCGGCTTTGCTCCATGCATTTCGAAAAAGCCGACCAAAATTAAATTTAGTCATCTTTCTATCCCCCTTACAAACTGTCATACTGTACTACGCATTTGTTTCAATATCGTAGTATGTCTTTAATGGTTTATAAAAAGACCTGTCCAGAGGTTGCAACCTTTGTGTAGTGTGGCTGGGCAGTGATAAGAGAGTGATCTCATTCCTTTCACAGAACAGTAGAACAGGAAGAGTCTTGTGTGATGCGTGGCCATCGAGGACTAAAATGCATCGGCCAGGAATCCTGTTTGCTTGAAAGTGCTTTAGCCACTCCAAAAAAAGATCCTCATTAATCCACCCTGAATCGGACATAAAAATTTTAGATCCCAACGGAAATCCATCCTCCCATTCCTTATGGAACTTTTTCCCCTTAAAAATTACAAAAGGTGGTATGTAATGTCCACTTGCATTGCAGCACACAACAACTGTCACCAATTCCCCCTTTTCCACTGACGTCTGTTTTATGACTACCTTAGATCCTGTTCTTGCAACATTCTTTTGGGTTTGGCGATTATTTAATACACATCCCGTTTCGTCAACGTTGTATATAAGGTGGGGCCTATCCATAACTCCAGCCTCAGCCATCGAAATAGTTAACTTTGAAAAAAAATCGTCTACATCTTCCTTATTTAAACCCTCAGCTCGAGCCACTGACAAACCTTCGGGTTTTCGAAGACTTAAAGGATGTCTAGATATAAAATTCAAGAACCAATCCTTGCCTGCTCGTTTTTTGAACGCACAGAAATTGTTTTTTATGTTGTTTTCAATGGAAAATTCATATGCCACCTTCATGACATCATCTCTTGTCAATCCGAACCCAATTTCACATAACCTAAGAATTATTCTAATTAATGCTTCCTCTTCTTCCACTGAGAAGACATTTTGCCCCCCTCTTGTCTTCAATTTTTCCGTATCCGCTACTATCCTACGATAGAGGCAAGTACGGGGAACATTGAAAAGTTCGGCAGAATGCCTCATGCTTCTTCCCTCTCTGAAAGCTTTCAGCGCCATTCTCATATCCTCCTCTGTCCATGTCTGTTCCGTTTTTCGCCGGTACTTCCCCATCTTAATCGAAAAGGAAAAACATTAACGGTAAGCGAAAATTATCACTTTCATAAATACGTTTTAAATGAAATTTTGCTAATGTTACGCTATCAAAAGGAGGTTGTAAGGCGTTCCACAACTAATTCTGTTGCCATATATAATATTTAATACTCTGGCAATCCCTCTATCACGTACATTATATCACCTCCTTTTCTTTCAGATTGGAAAATATAGACCACTGAGTAATGTAGACTGTATAGGTATGGAACTCAATGTGAATTATTAACAATAAATTTCCATCACGAAATGCGTATGTTTTATGATATTGTTTCAGCGAATAATTGGTTAATATATATGGAACAGTACACAACATATGTTACATCAAACGAAGGTAGCTTACCTCTCGCTCAGCCTGTAAATCGTGCTCGTCGCCGTAATAATTCACCTCTATGACGGGGAAAATCTCTTTCCTCCTCCTCGTTATACGTAGTAAATATCTATAACGTGATATAGAATAGCATTAAAATAGGTTTATTCCATTAAACTTCTTATAATACTTAAATAAAAGAGTATGGCCTAAAAACAAATTTTTAGCCACTTTCGCTCAAACATTCTTATAAACATTTGATGTTTTTAATGTAATACATTAAGTGTAAGTAAGCAATTTATCAATATTAGTTGTATATCTACTTACTTTTCAGTAGCAGAAGGAATTTTTCCAAGTGTCAGTTGAGTATAACTGGTTCAATGCTTCACCCTCGATTAGCGGCTTGGAACTGAACTCCTGCGCGTGCTGGTCCTTTTCACCCGACTAAGTAATATGATTTTGTATCATGTTTGGTAACTCCGATATTCATACAAGGCTCAAAAAAGTAACCTAATGTGGCAGCTATGGTATTAGATTTCCTTTCAGGAAAGAAAAACTTGAAATCTGAGTAAGCGCTACAATGTCACCTTACTTTGAACCTATACGAGGTTTTCTAAATACCCAATTTCACACCTCTCTCGTATGGTAGGCTTCCATTCGACAGAGTATCTTTTTCTTAAATTCAGTCGTCGAGTTCTCGTTTTCACTCTACTAGAAGGACAAGATTACAAAGAAGCAATTCCTAAAACGTAGTCAGTCTCAAGTGATACCGTTTCGGGTCTGAGCGCACTTTTTGAAAAGCGTTCCTATTCACCCGCTGGTCCGATTCACCCCCCTTTACCCTAATGGCAAAAAATATTTTTCTCTTGGTTTGGTATCATATTTCCCGGATGTGTCTTCATAAGATAAATCGTTAGTAATAGTACCATGGAAACCTTATGGATTCAACGCTTTCGATTGTTGTTTTACTAATAGTGAACCTAGGTGGTACAATGCCGAAGTGAGAAAATCCCTGAGACGGCAGCGAATATGTCATGAAAAAAAGAAAAGAATTAGTAAGTATATGCCCATTGATCAGCGTAATGTAATAACTTAAAACAATAAAATCAAAATCGACTGTAAATCCAGCTCTTCGTCATGCATTTACAGAATTCAAAAGAAAAACGCTTAAGGAACAATTGAAGGAAAATCCAAAAGTCTTCTGGTCCCACGTCAGGTAGGTGCAAGGTCATATGTCTTGGGGATCCCTACGACATCGGTCTAAGTAATGAACTTGAACGTGTGCAGCGAAGATCGGCAAGATTTGTAAAGGGACGATACGATAATTATATTAGCGTAACCAGTCTATTAAATGAATTGAAATGGGAATCATTGACAGATCACAGGTTGAAATTTAGACTTAATCTCCTACACAAATTCCAAGTCAATATTTTCAGTGATGATGTTAAAAATATTTTACGAACTCCAACTTACTATGGCAGACTGGACCATAATCATAAAGTTAGAGAAATTGATTGCCGAATTGACCGATTCAAAATGTCCTTTTTCCCTCGCACAATTAGAGATACGAATAACGGTAAATATGTCCTATCGGAGAGTAGCAATGAATAGCATTGGTAGCTGCATGTTGGTATGAGTACTTAAAGCTAACCCTACTAACAGAATGTTTTTGCATGTTTGCTGTGCAATTTCTATCTTTTTTAAATAGTGTAGTTCTGACTACTATATTAATACTATTCCTTTTTTATGCATGATATGTAGTGCATGTTTGGTGAGCAATCACCCCCTGCCACACACCCTTGTGGTGGCTTGCAGGGTATTATGTAGATGTAGATGTAGATGTCTGCCGTCCATTCACTTAAAAATGATAAGGGTGAAATGGCCACAAATACTCTCGACAAAGTAAACTTGTTAAATTCCTTTTTCCAAACAGTTTTCAACCCACCTTCCGGAAACTCAACTGTCGTCTTACCTGACCTCTTTCAGGGGCTGATGAAACCAATTGAAATTTCCAGTCATGTTATTGAAAAGTTTCTTAAAGATATAAGCCCCAACAAATCTCTTGGCCCTGATCGTATTCCCTCTCGCGTGTGTCTACATCTACAAGATACCTTACATTCCTTTTTAGACCTAATTTGGAATGTGCTGTCAGTGTATGAGATCCCTACGAAATCGATCTAAATAACGAACTTGAACGTGTGCAGCGAAGATCAGCAAGATTTGTAAAGGGACGATACGATAATTAAATATTAACGTAACCAGTCTATTAAATGAATTAAATTGGAAATCATTGTCATATAGCAGGTTGAAATTTAGACTTAATCTCCTAAATAAATAACAAGATAAAATTTTCAGTGATGACGCTAAAAATATTTTGCGAGCCCCAACTTACTATGGTAGACTGGACATTAATTACAAAATTCGAGAAATTTATTGCCGAACTGACAGATTCAAAATGTCCTTTTTTCTTCGTACTCTTAGAGATCTAGTTGCATAGAGAGTGTAGAAAGTGTATAGTGAGTTAGATTTCGAAATTTCTCCCTACCTTGAAATAGTATTTAATGAATCCCTGACGGAACACGTCAAACCGATGGACTGGAAAGCAGTCGATGCAACACCCATTTTTAAAGCTGGTGATAGGCATCTAGCTACAGACCTATATCCCTCACATCCATTTCATGCAAGGTCCTGAAACATACAATTGTCAGTTCAGTCATGGGACTCCTAGATAGCCAGTGTTTGTTGTCCAATACTCAGTATGGCTTCCGGAAGAGTAGATCATGTGAAACTCAACTTGCTCTCTTTTCCCACGATATTTTAGTTTCTGGTGAAAATAATATTCCAGTGGATGCAATATTTCTCGATTTCAAGAAAGCTTTTGACAAGGTGTCTCATAGCAAACTAATTTTGAAATTTTAATTTAAATCTTATATGTTAGACAGTACTATTTTATCATGGATAAATGATTTCCTACATGATTGGGTTCAAAGGGTTACTTTGGACGGTGTTACCAATTGTTACCATGTTACCGGTGTGGCAATTGAAGCCACAGGTGTCCCACAAGGTAGAGTGATAGGTCCACTCCTGTTCCTTCTGTTCATAAATGATATCAATAAGGTGGTCAAAAGTAAGCTTCGTCTATTTGCCGATGATGCAGTAGTGTACAGGGAAATTCTCTGCCCAAATGATGAAGAATATTAAATCATGACCTACAAGCAATTGAAAAATGATGTGATACATGGCAGTTGAATTTAAATTTAAAGAAATGTGTAGTAATGAATTTTTGGAAAATAATTGTTCCCCTCCTAGCTCTTATAAAATATGTAATGATGAATTAACAAGCGTGGAATCCATTAAATATCTTGAAATAAGACTCACACATGATCTATCCTGGTGTAAACACATATGTGAAATAATGGGTCAAGCTAATCGTAAACTGGGTTTCATCAAAAGAGTATTGGGCATCGGCGCCGACGGCACATTAACGAGGCGTGGCTTAGTTGTTTAAATGCCTGTCTGGTAAACAGGAGATCGTGAGTTCGTATCTCGCCGTTGCCTAGAGTTTATTTTATGCACATTTCTGGAACACATAATTGTCAGTTCGGTCATGGGGCACATAGATATCCAGAATTTATAGTCCAATACTCAGCATGGCTTCCGGAAGAGTAGATCATGTGCTACTCAGCATGCTCTCTTTTCCCACGATATTTTAGTTTCTGGCGAAAATAATATTCCAGTGGATGCAATATTTCTCGATTTCAGGAAGGTTTTTGGCAAGGTGTCTCATAGCAAACTAATTTTGAAATTAAAACCTTATGGATTAGATATTAACATTATATTATCAGCATCATATTAATACAGCAATTGCTTTATTATTATGATATCATTATGATGTTATAATTATCATCATTGATTGTATTGTATCTATAGCATAATCTTGAATTGAAATTGAATATTATTCGCAGCTTACACTGTACTGTATGTCTAAAAGGACAATATTGGTCTACGACAATAAACTTATTATTATTATATCATGGATAAGTGATTTGTACATCTACATCTACATAATACCCTGCAAGCCACCACAAGGGTGTGTGGCAGGGGGTGATCGCTCACCAAACATGCACTACATATCATGCATAAAAAAGGAATAGTATTAATATAGTAGTCAGAACTACACTATTTAAAAAAGATTTAAAAAAGACAAATTTAAAAAAGACAAATTGCAAAGCAAACATGCAAAAACATTCTGTTAGTAGGGTTAGCTTTAAGTACTCATGCCAACATGCAGCTACCAATGCCATTCATTGCTACTCTCCGATAGGACATATTTACCGTTATTCGTATCTCTAATTGTGCGAGGGAAAAAGGACATTTTGAATCGGTCAATTCGGCAATCAATTTCTCTAACTTTATGATTATGGTCCAGTCTGCCATAGTAAGTTGGAGTTCGTAAAATATTTTTAACATCATCACTGAAAATATTGACTTGGAATTTGTGTAGGAGATTAAGTCTAAATTTCAACCTGCGATCTGACAATGATTCCCATTTCAATTCATTTAATAGACTGGTTACGCTAATATAATTATCGTATCCTTTACAAATGTTGCCGATCTTCGCTGCACACGTTCAAGTTCATTACTTAGACCGATTTCGTAGGGATCCCATACACTGGCAGCATATTCCAAATGAGGTCTAACAAGGGAAAAGTAGCTGATTTCTCGTACATGATCGTCACATTTACCCAATACTCTTTTAATGAAACCCAGTTTGCGATTCGCTTGACCCATTATTTCACGAATGTGTTTACCCCAGGAAAGATCATTTGTCAGTCTTATTCCAAGATATTTAATGGATTCCACGTTTGTTAATTCATTATTACTTATTTTGTAAGTGGTAGGAGGAGAGCTATTCTTTTTCCAAAAATTCATTACAAGACATTTCTTAAAGTTTAATTCCAACTGCCATGTATCACACCAAGAATGATCGGGTGCAAAGGGATTTTTTGGACGGTGTTACCTCCCCGGCAATAGAAGTCACTTCCGGGGTCCCACAAGGTAGTGTGATAGATCCACTCTTGTTCTAACTGTATATAAATGTTCCCCTCATAGCTCTTTCAAAATAAGTAATCAAGAATTAACAAACGTGGAATCCATTAAATATCTTGGAATAAGACACACTTGATCTTTCCTGGGGTAAACACATATGTGAAATAATGGGGCAATCTAATCGTAAACTGGGATTCATCAAAAGAGTAACTAACAAAAGAGTAACTAACATGCAAACAAGCAACTGAAGTATCTCATGCAACTAGATTGTTAGTATCTATAGTATTTGAGGGCTTAATACATGCATCATGCACTACAGAATACTCTAAAATATTTCCACTACCTATCCCTTTCCTATGCTGCCTATTCTGTTCTCTCATAGTACGGGGGAAAAATGCCATTTTGAATCTATCGGTACGACAATCTATCTCTCTAATCTTATTTATCTGGTCGAATCTAGCATAATACGCTGGTGTTTTTAATATGTAACTAACATCTTCAGTAAAGCTATCCGATTGAAATTTCTCTAATAGATTTAATCTGTACCTTAACCTACGCTCTGATAATGATTCCCACCTTAATTCTTGTATTAATTCTGAAACGCTACTAAACCTATCGTAACATCTTTTAACGAACCTAGCTGCTCTACGCTGCACACTGTCTAGTTCTCTGATCAAACCTAATTCATTAGGATCCCATACAATGGCTGCATACTCAAGGTGGGGCCTAACTAGTGAAAAAAAGCATCGCTCTTTTGTCTTCTCATCACATTTCCCTAGTAGTCTTTTTATAAATCCTAGCTTTCTCTTCGCTCGGCCGCATATTTCCCTTATGTGTCTTCCCCACGATAAATCCTTAGTGATTGTTGTACCTAAATATCTTATAGTTTCTACGTTTTCGATCTTCGTGTTACGAATTTTATAGGTACGCTCTATCGAAATATTCCACCTCCAAAAATTGATAGCTACACACTTTTTAAGGTTATGCTCTAACTGCCATTTGTCGCACCACTCTTGAATTGCATCTGAATCTTTGCTAAGCGATTACCTGTCTTCTTCTTTTGATATACCCCTATACACTTCCGCATCGTCTGCAAAGAATCTAAGCTTACTACTAACTACGGTACCAAAATCGTTAATGTATAGAAGAATATAAGCGGACCTACTACGTTACCCTGGGGAACTCCCGATGTGACTTTGATTGTGTCCGACATGATACCATCTATGACAACCCTTTGCTCTCGCCCACTTAAGAATTCTCTTACCCAACATACAACGTCTTTATTTATACCAAAACTCTCTAACCTCAAGATTAATTTATCATGAGGAACTTGATCGAATGCCTTTTTAAAATCTAAAAATATCGCATCAACTTCAGTACTGTTTTCGCCGTAGACTAAAATATCATGTACGAATAAAGCTAATTGTGTCTCGCAAGATCTACCTTTCCGGAATCCATGTTGGCTGTTTATGAATAATCCCTGACTATCCAAATGCCCCATGATCGAACTGACTACAATGTGCTCAAATATCTTACAAGAGATTAACGTGAGTGAAATGGGTCTGTAGTTACTAGGTTCTTCCCTATCACCGTTTTTAAATATAGGTGTAATGTTAGCTACTTTCCAATCCTTGGGTACTGTGTGGTTCTTTAGTGTTACATTGAATATTATTTCTAGATAGGGGGCTATTTCAGAAGCTAATGTTTTATATACTCTGGATGGAATTTGATCGGGACCTGATGATTTGTTTTTGCTAATGATTTTTAACTGCTGCTCTATTCCGCGACGTGAAATTTTTATTTCGGGCATTTGCTCACTAAAAGTGTTCGGCGGTGGTTCCACTGCGTTGTGTGACCATGAGTTGAATACGCTTTGGAAGAAGGCGTTTATAGAATTGGCTTTTTCTACACTGCTGGTAACTCTAATTTCTCTATCGGTTTTTATTGTGTGCACTGTAGACCTATTTCCCTGAAGCTCTCTCAGATATGACCAAAATGCTTTAGGATTGCTATCTACTAGTAAGTTTCCTCCTTACATCTTGCTCTTGAAAAGTGATAACGCTTTTCCACATGATTTCCTTGCTAAATGCTCTCCATTTTTTTAGTTTTGAACTAACTAATTTTTTGCCTCTGCCGTATTGTTTTGGGTATTGGGTAAATGTGACGATCATGTACGAGAAATCAGCTTTTTTTCCCTTGTTAGACCTCATTTGGAATATGCTGCCAGTATATGAGCTCCCTACGAAATCGGTCTGAATAATGAACTTGAACGTATGCAGCGAAGATAAAAATTAAAATACTTTACGTTAAAAATACTTTGCGAATCCCTATTTACTTTGGCAGACTGGGTCATGATTACAAAATTGGAAAAATTGATTTCCTAACTGACAGATTTAAAATGTCCTTTTTCCTCGTACAATTAGGGATATTAATAGCGGCAAATATATCCAATGTGAGTGAATCAGTCCATAGCATGGGTAGTAGCATGCTGATATTAGAACTTAAAGGTTACCCAACTAACTTTTTTTTCGTGCTTACTTTGCTATTTTTATCTTTTTATTCGGTGGAGTTTATACTAATATATTAATTTTAATCCTATTTTATGCATGATATGTAGTGCTTGTTTGGTGAGAATTCACCCCCTGCCACACGCCGTTATTGTGGCTTACAAAGTATTATGTAGATATAGATGTAGTGCAGGATCGCTCTAACGAAATATTTCTCTTCCAAAAGTTAATAGCATAATGTGTTCACGAAGCTCACCGGTTAAATAAAATGAGTTCGCTATGTAAGGCGAAGGAGTAAGGTTTTGTAGTCACCCGATGAAAATGTTGTCTGGTCTTTGGAACTTTAGCGATAGCATGCAGAAGTTTACTCATTTTAGATTTATCTCATCCTCTCCAAGTCATTCTTCTCTGTCTCTTAGTGTCTTATCTTCTTTTCTTTTCTCTCTTAGCCTTATCTGTTCCGTGTTCCGTATTCTGTCTGTTTTTTCTTCACTCTCTTCAAATTTATCTTCTCTTTTGACAGCTTCTCCTTGAAATTCCACTTTCTTCCCGTAAAAATACGGGAAAAAGATCGAGAAACAAGGTTTCATTTTTGGCAGATTTATATCTTGAAAATAATGGAAAGCTCTCTACATATTCCTTCAGAGGAGGCATCATGCTTTTCAATTTTCCGGCTTATGGAGTTTTTATCTAAATACAGTAGCCATCTCTCTCTGGATTTAACCCTAACACTCGCTCCTCCTTTGTTCTATCGCCATCAATCTCTCTGCCATCGTTTTTTTAAATATCTTTCCCATTTTTTATATACGACATCATAAGGATTGTAATTTCGTTGGGGTTCTTTATTTCCTTCTCAGTATCCAATTCCAGATTTAAATATCGATACTGTATCATGGGCAGTTTAATTTCAATAACTTATCTACGCTTACGATTCCAGTTCAGTCACGCGAAATTCGTGATCGAAACAATATTAAGACTACTCACACACATTATGATCACCGCAATGGTGTGTGGCAAGGGATGGTGGGGGGTTCAAATGATCCAGGCATGAAAAGATATTCCCATTCAATTGTACATGCAAATGAACACATTACATTAAAAAAAAGCTGGTAAACAAACAGAGATAAGGCATTGGCACTTGTTTTACAGGATCAGAACTTGTCTGCGTAAAAGGGTAATATATGTAATCATGCTTAGGGTAGTTTACTATAACTTTTTTATTGTCTTGATCTAAAGTTTATAACCTCTGGAGTACATATTTCAAGTCGCTTGATTTTAAAATGACGTTAAGTATTTTATCTCATTAAATAGAGATTAAAAAAAAACAACGCCACGAAAACGCGACCCCAAACTATTACTTGCCGGCAAATCATGCGTGTGACGTGCCACCCTTCCATACAGGACGCTTCCAAGCAGACGGTGAGCTTCGTCAGATCTTATCTCGTTGTCTTCTAATACATTTCTGCATAGCAAACGGATAGGTAGGGGAAATATTTTAGAGTAGTCTGTAGTGCATGATGCATGTATTAGCAACCATTCCCTTATTACTACACCCTGAGACCCTATAGTAGCATGTTTACATGTTTATAGTGCATACTTGGCAAACTTCACCCCCTACCACACACCCTCGCGGTGGCCTGCAGGGTATCTTGTAGATGTAGATGTTACATTACCCAGTTGCTCTTTTAATAAATCCTGGTTTTCTATTGTCCTACAGGTTACCTAGGTACCTTATGGTTCTACGTCCTACTTTACAGTCCTACCTTACGGTTTCAACGCTTTCGATCTTCGTGTTATTAATTTTATAGGTTCGCTCTATCGAATTATTCCTCTTCCAAAAATTAATAGCTATACAATTTTTAGGTTAAGTTCTAACTAACATTTATCGCAGCTCTCTTGAATTGCATCTAAATCCCTGCTCAGCTATTTCCTATATTCTTCTTTTGATACACCCCTGTACACTACCGCATCGTCTGCAAAAAAGTGTCTTATTCCTAGTGTAGTAAGTGCTAGGAGGAGAAGTATTCTTTTTCTGAAAATTAATTACTACAAACCTGCCATGTATCACACCAGTTTTCCATTGCTTCAAGGTCATCATTCAAAGATTCGTAATGGCTTGGGCTTAAAATTTCCCTGTACAAAACTGCGTCATCGGCAAATACATCTACATCTACATAATACCCCTCGAACCACAACGCAGCTAGATGGTTAGTATATACGTAGTAATAAAGGGAATATTGTTTGTTATTACATGCATCATGCACAACAGACTATTCTAACAATATTTTACCTACCTATCCTTTTGCTTATCTGCCTATTGTGTTCTCTTCTATCTATCTATACCTACATAATATCCTTCAAGCCACCACAAGGGTGTGTGGCAGGGGGTGATTTCTCACCAAACATGCACTACATATCATGCATAAAAAAGGAATAGTATTAATATAGTAGTCAGAACTACACTATTTAAAAAAGGTAGAAATTGCAAAGTAAACATGCAAAAACATTCTGTTAGTAGGGTTAGCTTTAAGTACTCATACCAACATGCAGCTACCAATGCTATTCATTGCAACTCTCCGATAGGACATATTTACCGTTATTCGTATCTCTAATTGTACGAGGGAAAAAGGACATTTTGAATCGGTCAGTTCGGCAATCAATTTCTCTAATTTTATGATTATGGTCCAGTCTGCCATAGTAAGTTGGGGTTCGTAAAATATTTTTGACATCATCACCGAAAATATTGCCTTGGAATTTGTTTAAGAGATTAAGTCTAAATTTTAACCTGCGATCTGACAATGATTCCCATTTGAATTCATTTAATAGACTGGTTGCAATGGCTCTTATGGTAATCGAGAAAAATAACAGCTTAATTCTATCGTTACGAGAATCTTTCTCTCTTATCTTATTTATTCGATCAAACATAGCATAATATACAGTGGTTCTGAATATATATTCAACGTCATCTGTAAACAAATCAGCTTGGAATTTACTTAAAAGGTTTATCCTAAGTTAAAACATGCGTTATGATTATAATTACCATCCTAGTTCTTCTATTAAACCCTTAACTCTAATGCAATTATCATAAGGCCATAAAAATGTCACTGATCTCCTTGGCTAACGCTCTAATTCCTTCATCATACCTTCCTCGTACGAATCCCATATGCTGGCGGCATATTCTAAATGAGGCCTGACAAGTGTGAAGTAGCTTCTTTCTTGTATTCTCTCATCACAGTTGCCTATAACCCTTTCTACAAATCTTAATCTATGGTTTGCTACTCTAGTTATTTCCCAGTGTTTCCCCCATGACATGTCATCAGTGATGGTGACGCCTAAGTTTTAATAGATTCTACGTGAGTTATTTTCTTTTCTTTGTTGTAATAATCATTCCGGGGAAAGCTATTCTTTTTCCAAAAGTTCATCATAGCGCAATTTTTAAATTTAATTCTAGGTGCCATCTAATACACCAATCATCAATGGCATCTAAATCCTTTGTTAAAGACTGACTGCCATCTTTACTCCTAATTTTCTTTACGCACTTCTGTATCAACGACAAAAAGGCGGAGGTTGCTATTATATTAACTCCTGTTCTAAAGTTATTTACGCAAAGAATATTTAAGTAAAGGTAGGCAAACAGATAGAGAAGGGAATTTTTGAGGGAACGGAGAGAAACCCGGCGTCGGCATTAGCCTAATCTTAACGAAGTTCGTCAAGAAATGCACGGATTAATGTCCCATCTGACGGACAGAGTGCTGAACTTGGAGTGTTCTCCGCAAAGAACTCTGGAGGGTACCGGTATCCCCATGAAAAATCTCTGCGACTTACAGCTGTAAATACAGGGTGCGGCAGAATGACCTCCCTGATTTGAGAACATTTTCGCTAGGGGCTGGGTGGGGGTACTGCGTTGGCGCTTGCGTATAAAGACAGCTCTGCTCATGCCATTTACAGTTTACAGCATGGTGTGGTAGGGAATACAGCGTGCTTTCATGGTAGTGGAATTTATAAAAAATGGCGGGTCGCTGATTTCGACACAGTGTGCCTTTCGTGTTCGCTTTTCGCTCGCTCGACATGATCCCGTTCCTGATAAGAAACAATCCGCAATTGAGGGTCATACTTTAGACAGACAGGTAGTGCGTTACAATGGACATCTACTGGCCACTCTACAGTCCTAAGGTTACAGTATGGTGTGCCGTTTTTGAGTTTGGTGTGTGTGGGGTCCGCAATTTTTTTTAAGAGAATGGTGTTACTGTAACGGTTACGCCCACTCGATATTGAGCACTCACCGAAAACTTTCTGATGCCTAGATTGGGTAATCTTTTTCATGAACATGGAAAAGGACATGTGTGGTTCCAACACGATGGTGCGGCATCCCTCACCTCTCGTCAATCCCTCGGAATTCTGAGAAAAATGTTTCCTGGGCACCTTATTTCCTCGCTTGGTGACATAGGGTGGCCCCCTCGTTCTCCTGATTTGTCCCGGTGCGATTTGTTTCTCTAGGGCTACTTGAAATCCAAGGTATACCAACATCGTTATCAAACTCTTGAAGCCCTTAGGGAGGCAATAACGCAAGAAGTTGCTGCTATTCCACCCGAAATGACCCACAGGGTCATGGAAAACTACTGGGAGAGACTTAATCAGTGTCTTGCCAACAATGGTCAACAATTAAATGACGTCATTTTTGAAATTAATTAATCGAAAACTGCATTGTATGCACTATTTAGAAAGATATACATTCTTCATGTGTCTTTCTTGGTTTGGTTTTTATTTGCATCCCAAATCGGGGAGGTCTTTCTGCCGCACCCTGTACATTTAAATAATACACTGCAGGCCACCGCAAGGGTGTGTGGCATGGGGTAGACAGATACCAGGCATGCATTTTAAATCAAAAGAGAATTAATTTACTCTTACTACCTTGCTGGCGTAGACGTATTCCATTCGTGTATACGCTACTTACATGCAACTGAGAAGTACATACAATACAATGCTACTACTTTAAGGAAATGTGAGAGTTAAGATATTTCTATGGTAGATAATCGAACTCCTTGAGAATCGTGTCAAGACTATAGATGCCATCCCCACTCATACGTCTGACTAAAAGATGTACTACTGCTGAAGTAAATTAGGGTTAGTTAGACGTGCACCAGGCTCATGCAACTAAAAAATAGCGACTGTGGAGGAATAAAATTATTTAAATACGTTGAACCTCAGTTTGAATTTTCTCTGATATTTTCTTTTCAGCAGGTATGCTAGGTTGAGGTCAGAGTGAGTTCGTGGATTTGGTCGAATGCAATGCAAAGTACTGGCTAGTCTACCGGCATCACACATGCCTAAATCTACCTTTGGCCCCGTGTAATTATTACGGTGAATTTTAATTTATTTATGGGACGTTGAGAAATAATTTCGTAACGCCCATATTTTTCTTCCTAGGAAAAAAGCTCACGTGTTTCTCATCGACGTTCTGGCATCGTGGCAAATATGGCTCAGCCGGTGCGTGCAGGGTTTTACGACTCATCGCGAGGTTTGCCTTTCGTTTCACGGTTACTTTTGTGGGCGCGTCAAATATAGAAGCCGTATGTTTATGCCTGAGAATTCTTGGAAGAGCCGAAAGAATGGCGAGATCGACGCGCCGCCGTTTTTCCGTCGCTTTGCGATGCACCGTGGGAGGAAGAGCCGCGTTCGGTTTGATCCAACGGTACGCTCCCCTCCCCTCTGCTTCTATTACAATGTGAGGCCACCCTTCCTCGCCTCCCCCTCACCTCATCCCTCTTCATACTCTCCTCCAGCCTGAAAGATATCCTCCCTGGGTCCCTCCCACGTCCACCTATGGCTTCATCGCCCTCTCTCCCTTCTTCCTTCTCGTGCGGTGTCCGGCGAATGCCGAAATGATGAGGTAATCCCCGGCCCAAGGCGCTCTCCTCCCCTGTCCTCCTCTCCAGACCTTATCCAACCCCTCCCACGTCTCACATCACCTTTGGATGCGAAGGAAAAGGCTCGCCGGGTCGAGAAAAAAGGAGGAGCGCTCCGCGTTCCCATCCAACGCACCCGAATCTCGGCTTTTCTAGTGTTGCGAGTGCGGTTAAGGACGGAGGTGAGAAATTCTCACGGATGCGAGTCTGCTGATTCGTTTCTTTTTTTTCTCTTGCCGTGTATTTTCTCATGCCTTGATGGGTTTTGCGAACTTTGAATTAAGGCATTACATCCTCGAAAAAAAAATAAGTATGTCGTCTGCTTACACGATCCGCGTTTGGTATTCAAACCAAAATATGTTAAAATCACATCTCCTGGTGCATGTCTAACCCAGTTTTTTTTGCATTGTAGATGCGCCAAGGTCTCTCCTGGCGCGAAGATATAACGCGAGATTAAGGCTTTTAGGTAGGTACAGAAAACGATGGATTTGCTCTTGAAGCAAACAAAACAATTAGGGACCCGTGCTCTGCTACAAGATTCGACAATGCAAATAAGCTACGCGAAATAGATGCCTCGACGGATAGGTTTAAAAACCCATTCTTCCCCCGTACCATTCGCGACTACAACAAAAGTATAGCGATCCAATTCAACCGCTCGTTAAAAATAATTTGTTAACGTTAAAAGCGATTGGTGATCAAATGTCCTCGCCGCATGACCTGCAGTGGCTGTGGTTTTTAACATTGGGTTCCCTTATCTCGACTCGAGTGTCATTCTCGTAGAATGTGAAAATTACACAAGCCGGTACTGATAATATGTCACGTTTGATTCGTTAAATGCTCTCACCCACGAAGCGATCGATGGGTACCCTGTAGATATAAATTATTCCCATGGGGAAACCTTCATGAATTTTCAAGCAGGCGAATAGGATAATTTGCTTCGTAATCGTTTCTTCTCGCGGGGAAGTTGGTATGACTATTGGCAATGACCCTTCGAGGATCATGTAGGAGCTTAACGGAAGAGGCTCAAGTTGGGTACGGGAACGTTAAGGAAATCCGAAACTAATTTACCGCAGGAAATAGTGCGTAACCCATTCCTCAGAAATGGTCGTTCCTGCATTGGCATAAGATCAAAGGCCACAGCAGTTTCATATGCCGCGGAAGTGTAAGGTAGCACTGGGGGAATCTTCGCTTGGGAAGGATACGAGAGGGTTGAAGAAAATTGAATTGTTTTCTCTTTTCAAATACTTATAATCCCAAAAAAAAAAATAAGCGTCTTCGTAAATATAGCTGCCTTATAGGATTTTGTTCGTGGAAACTAATTTTAGAAAGCGTACCTTCCCTACGTAGGAAATAAGAAGCCGTTTTAATCCGTATTAACTGATTTGTTCATGCTGGAAACTGAGGAAATGTCGTTGAGGATTCACGGTTTTTTCCTTCTGAAGACGCATCATTAGTGTTCTATTCCTACAGTTTTACCTTGAGAATTTCTTAAAATTCCTTGGAACCAAGCTCAAGACAATCCATGCCACACTACTTTAGACCTGACGCTATTTGAAAGCGAAGAATTTCACCCATCAACGTTATGATTTTATATATGTCGTAATTATTAACTGTTTATGCTGATTTCATATTTAGGGAAAAAGAAACAATGCAATTCCGTAGTAAAAATATCTTCCGCAGGGAAACTTTTCCTGTGAAATTGCAGTGTTTCTATATCCTCACCAAGAAGGATTCCATTCATTTACTAGGCTTTGACCGTCAACTTCACGTAATATTCAACTAGGCATTTTATCCGAATCCTTCCATAAAAAAATATATAAAAACCAATTGTTATTAGTATAACTTTCTGTAACTTTTACCTTTCATTTAAGAATAATATATCTGAAAGGAAAAGGGATAACTTTGGATTTTTTCTGCTACGTATCTACATCTACATAATACCCTGCAAGCCACCACAAGGGTGTGTGGCAGGGGGTGATTGCTCACCAAACATGCACTACATATCATGCATAAAAAAGGAATAGTATTAATATAGTAGTCAGAACTACACTATTTAAAAAAGATAGAAATTGCAAAGCAAACATGCAAAAACATTCTGTTAGTAGGGTTAGCTTTAAGTACTCATACCAACATGCAGCTACCAATGCTATTCATTGCTACTCTCCGATAGGACATATTTACGGTTATTCGTATCTCTTATTGTGCGAGGGAAAAAGGACATTTTGAATCGGTCAGTTCGGCAATCAATTTCTCTAACTTTATGATTATGGTCCAGTCTGCCATAGTAAGTTGGGGTTCGTAAAATATTTTTAACATCATCACTGAAAATATTGCCTTGGAATTTGTGGAAGAGATTAAGTCTAAATTTCAACCTGCGATCTGACAATGATTCCCATTTCAATTCATTTAATAGACTGGTTACGCTAATATAATTATCGTCCCTTTACAAATCTTGCCGATCTTCGCTGCACACGTTCAAGTTCATTACTTAGACCGATTTCGTAGGGATCGAAATCGTATAAATTTTGTCGGATGCTATTTTTCCCACCTCTGCTGGTGTCAAAACAAATCAATCTATTTCCCGGAAACTTTCTTATTTGAGATCAAAATATCTGCCTACTGTCATTCCAACATTACAAGAAACGGATGTAAATTAGATCAATATCTTTATCAATCCTCGCGTATTACGGTCTTAGCTATCCTTTAGGTGGTATATATGGGATTTAAAGCTGGAAAGACTATTTTCCATGGAAAGTTATTGACTGCGCTAGAAGTGAAATACATTACCTACAAAAGAAATGCGTATTGCATTAACTTTCTTTGGATCTTACTTGCATTAAAAATCTGTATTTTGCTACCTTTTGACAGAGGAAAGTGGTCGGGTGCTGAAAGAATGTGCAATTAATTTAATTTTGATGTAAATAACTTATGATTGGTGAGAGGAAAGTAACCTTGTACTTATTCTAATTTCACCCGGACATATTTGTTATAACCACATGCTTGGAATAATCATAAATCGTATGATCATAACTAAAGAATAAAATATGCAATAGTAAAATCTCAATTAAAAGAGTAAGAGGTAGATAGATTATGACCGAAAAGTCAAGTAGAATATTGAGAAATCTGGAAAATGTGTAAATTAGGTTTGTGATATGGGAAAAAGTTAGATTGGGAATTATCTGAGGAGTTTACGTCTATATTTCAGAGTGCCCAGCAAGCCACGTCGAGGATGTTGATAGGCAATAGTCAGCATAGGAAAGGCAGGTAGGTGAAAAATTGTTCTAGTAGTCTGTAGTGTATGAAGTATGTTTTGCCATGCATGATACTAGCCATTTACTTGCACGTGACTCAAATCTAACATGTTACCATGTAGCAGTATTAAATCTCTTTGTTGCATAAAATTAATGCATTCTTGGTAAACGTCACCCCATGCCACACACCCTCGTGGTGGCTTGCAGGGTATTGAGTAGATGTAGATGTGTGATGTGTGACTTACTATGAATTGCCTAAAGAATGACAATAAATGACATCATAACGTTCTTTGTCACACTTGGCATTGAATGACAATCCTATAAATTTTAAATTTAAAAACTGAATAGCTTTAACTCAAACCACTTAAACTAATAACCAACGCATTAAATTTGGGGAACTATTTGTAAACAAAGAACAAGGCAAACAAATTCAAGGTGGCTTCGGGTTGGTGTAGTGGCTAGAGTACTGGCCTTCCATCCCGAGGGCCCGGGTTCGATTTGCACTGAAAAAATCACCACGGGCAGTGGTGATTTTTTCAGTGGTAACCCGGTCCCCACTTGAGTGCCTAGTGGAGGGAATTTCAAGTTCAGTACTCCGTCCGTCGGATGGGACGTTAAGCCGTGGTCCCCTTGACGACTTACGGAGTGCGGTAATACCGACGTCGGGTTTCTCTCCACCCTTCCTCCGTTCCCTGAAAACTCCTACCATTACCCAATTACCCACCTATCCTAAAATACCCCTGAATAACCAACCAGCAACTTCAACACATGCTAATGTAAGGATTCTATGGGTAACAGTGATGAAGTATTATAATAATATTTATATAGTCCATAAACAGAGAAATAATAAACGCAAAACTTCTCTACTAATAAATAAATAAAATCTCTGCTAACAATATCTACCTGATTGAGTATGTGACCCGTCGTTTTTGATGGAATATCACCCAGTTTGTTTATAATGTTTAAGTGGAACGTTCCTATATTATGGGTCGCTCCTATATTTGCATGTATGTTTTGCTATTTTTATCTTTTTTTTAAATAGCGTAGTTTTGAACAGTACATATACAAGCACTAATCCTTTTTTTATGCATGATATGTAGTACATGTTTGGTGAGAGTTCACCCCCTGCCACACACCTTTATGGTGGCTTGCAGGGTGCTGTGTAGATGTAGATGTACGCTGCTTTAAGCGTGGGGAGGGGTCTGGCCAACTGGCACGATTCCCTCTTGACAGGTAGGGGAGGTCCAGTGGAATAAAGGAACTACAATTTCATTTCTTGTTCAGATAACGATGATGTTATAAATACTAATGAGTGAATTAATAATAATATTGACAAAAACTGTACATCTTTTCTTAATTTTGGGGTGTAGGGACGTAGGGTCATTAAGGGGGGGAGTGTTTCGGAGCGTTATAGGAAATGCGAAGGGCATAAACCAAAGTTCACTTTTCACTCAGTATTTTCAGGAACATACGCCCATTTTATCCTGACGGTTTCCGTGGAAAAAATCACTATCTAAATGTGATTGCTAGAGAGGTTGCTGTCTCCGTGATAAAAGCTTTGGAGGATGACAAGCATTTCCAGGACGTGCTTATTATGGATTTTAATTTTCTGGAAAATTTGAATAATGCCCGGATTATTTCTAGGTTGGTGAGGGATTATTTTTGAAAGCTCATTTGCGGTGTTAGTTTAAACATCACTGACGAAGTGCATATTTTAATGAAGCTAGTACGCATATTAATTTCAACACAAGTAATAGAACGGTAATTCTAGTTTCTGTATCGTGTTTTGATAACTGCAACCTTAGTAAAGCCATCCTGCGTGTGAAATTCACCCATTTTGTGTGGTAGGTTGTGTGCTTTTGCTTTGCCACTCGCGGTCACCCGCGGAGTTCTGCTACTCATAAGATTACACCAGGTGGATTATGAGCTTAATGTGGCTGACTAGAAGTCAAGCCGGATTTTGGCCGGTAGTTGAACTCTCTTCGTCTGGCCACTAAGCTAACTTCGAAAAAATACTACAATTTAAAGCGTAATAATCCCTCAAGTACATATTTTTCCCACAACCGGAGGGATTAATTAATTTGAAATTGAATGCAACGTTTATATTCATTGTTCATTGTATGAAAACATGCAAATATTTTGTAAATGTTTGATAAAATAAAAATAGTTCTTAGTTTCCAATAAGCCTCTCCTAATATAAAAGTGAAAAATGAGTAACTTCCACGGAGAAAAACCTTTATTGCGACCGGTTTTCGCTTTTTACAGCATCTTCAGGCGCCTGAAGATGCTGTAAAAAGCGAAACACAGTTGCAATAAACGTTTTTCTCTGTGGAAGTTGCTCATTTTTGAGGTTTATATTATGTTACGTTTCCTCTCAATCACGCCTGAAACCATAGAATTAGATAATATATCTATATCTATATCTACGACATACCCTGCAAGCCACCTCAAGGGTGTGCATCTACACCAGGAACAACGACACAACAACGAAAATGAACACTACAAAACAAACACTACACCTTTGAAAGTGATTGGGGGAAAAAAGAAGAAAAACTACCAAATCCCAATCATGCAGGACACACCCATGAATCTCACTTCCCCCTCTCCTCACTTTTCCCTAATATTCTTTTAATAAACCCCAACTTTCTATTTGCTTGACTGCATATTTAAGCCTCTCTTTGGAATGCTAGCAATGATTGTGACCTTTTCAAGGCATGTTATGCTACCGAACCACAAGCGCGGCAGGGGTAATTGACATTCACGATATGACGTTATTATGCTCATATAACTATTGGATAAGATAGCTTAATGTTTGTAATTGTGCCATCAGGTAGTTTATAAGAATAGGTATTGTGGGAAATTTTGCTGAAATGGAGGTTACAGGGGAAAAAATTATGCAAATTGAGCCAAATCAACTCCGTGTTGCTATTGTAAAACATCATGCCAATTACAGCGTATAATTAGACCATAAAGATAATAATAGAGAGACCCTTAGTTGGACGATGGATTCCAATATGACATTCTTTTAGCATCCAACAAGAGGCCAAAGGTTATTAGGATAGATGAAGTAGATTTTAGCTGTTTTGGCTTGTTTGAATGGACCTCTAAATGTAAACTCACGACGTTTACTTTAATGATATTTTATATGTCCTCACATGCTTGAGGGAGGAGGCTGTATTGTAAGTGAAATTGCCGTATTCCTTTACTAAATTAGTTCTAGTAGTGAAAACGGTAGTAAAATCGCTGCAATCACTGGCAATGGGATTGCTTACTCGTCGATAAAGCACACCTGGTGTGTACTTAGTCATCCTCTGCCACGTACTTTATGGTGGCTTGCAGGGTACAACATATGTAAATGATGGCTGATTGGATTTTGAGTATTACGTTAGGAACAAAGAATTCTGAGCTATTTGGTTGATAGGTATTGGTTCAGTGGTTTGCATTGAATTTTTGTTGGAGAAAAATTGATAAACCGATCAGCCCTGCTCCTGTTTCACTTAGGGTAAAGGGGGGTGAATCGGGCCACAAAAAGGAAAATCGTCGATTTCCTCGTTTGTGTAAACAGTTACATTCTGAAAGCATTATCAGCAAAGGACTTGATGTTTTTCCAGTTTAAAACGCAATTTTCAGCGTGGTTGCTCTGAATAGAACGGTCCTGGAGCAATTTCTTCAAGAGACTGCATGGTCCTATTCGCCCGACGACTTGGAGGGCGAATCGGACCAGATTAGAGGCTGAATCGGACCAGTAAAATAACGTTATAAATTTTAGTTTTCTTAAGTTTTATTCCATAAAATTTTGAAATTTTGCATCATTGCTTTTAACAATGTAGTGCAGTCTGGAGATATTTCGACGACACCTTCTTAGAGTCAAACATAACTTTACAAATAGACATACATCACCAAATCTGAACATATAGAACAAAATAGAACAAATTTACCAAAACAATTAAGCACATTTACCACAAGTAAATTTATCTCGCCCCTTAGCACCTACACACAGCTCATGGTACCAACAATTACACTTCATGCACTTAATCCAGTCTCTAAACTTTGATGAATTCGCACAATTATAAGACTTGGAGCAGAAGCCACAAAGCGTATCATCAGCTGAGTTTTCCCCATTCTCAGTATTGCCGTCCCTATCTGAAGATGATTCATATAAGTTTCTGCAAGTTCCCTTCGCGTTCCTAATATTTTGTTTCTTCAGTCGTTGCTTTGTTTCTTCTATTACAGCTGGAGAAGTAAGTATTTGAGCAATTTGCTTTCTTGACCTTTTCACATTGACTTTCATTCTTTTTTCTGGTGTAGGTAGTAAATTATGGAAAGACCTACCCAAAGTATTTGACGATTCCTCAGATGTTGATGTCGAGGATTGGCTTTCTTCATAGGGACTGGCAGTTAATTTTTGATCGGAAGATGAATTTGTCGAAAAAGGAGTTGATGCTTCTTCTGGGGCGTGTGAGCTTCCGAGATTAGAAGGATGAAGATCTAACTCCGTCAGGATACCCGGATTCAGAGGGAATATTCCTGTTGATCGGAATCCATTTTCAGCGTTGCCGATTGTTGCGGCTTTCCTCCATGCATTTCGAAAAAGCCGACCAAAATTAAATTTAGTCATCTTTCTATCCCCCTTACAAACTGTCATTTACGCATTTGTTTCAATATCGTAGTATGTCTTTAATGGTTTATAAAAAGACCTGTCCAGAGGTTGCAACCTTTGTGTAGTGTGGCTGGGCAGTGATAAGAGAGTGATCTCATTCCTTTCACAGAACAGTAGAACAGGAAGAGTCTTGTGTGATGCGTGGCCATCGAGGACTAAAATGCATCGGCCAGGAATCCTGTTTGCCTGAAAGTGCTTTAGCCACTCCAAAAAAAGATCCTCATTTATCCACCCTGAATCGGACATAAAAATTTTAGATCCCAACGGAAATCCATCCTCCCATTCCTTATGGAACTTTTTCCCCTTAAAAATTACAAAAGGTGGTATGTAATGTCCACTTGCATTGCAGCACGCAACAACTGTCACCAATTCCCCCTTTTCCACTGACGTCTGTTTTATGACTACCTTAGATCCTGTTCTTGCAACATTCTTTTGGGTTTGGCGATTATTTAATACACATCCCGTTTCGTCAACGTTGTATATAAGGTGGGGCCTATCCATAACTCCAGCCTCAGCCATCGAAATAGTTAACTTTGAAAAAAAATCGTCTACATCTTCCTTATTTAAACCCTCAGCTCGAGCCACTGACAAACCTTCGGGTTTTCGAAGACTTAAAGGATGTCTAGATATAAAATTCAAGAACCAATCCTTGCCTGCTCGTTTTTTGAACGCACAGAAATTGTTTTTTATGTTGTTTTCAATGGAAAATTCATATGCCACCTTCATGACATCATCTCTTGTCAATCCGAACCCAATTTCACATAACCTAAGAATTATTCTAATTAATGCTTCCTCTTCTTCCACTGAGAAGACATTTTGCCCCCCTCTTGTCTTCAATTTTTCCGTATCCGCTACTATCCTACGATAGAGGCAAGTACGGGGGACATTGAAAAGTTCGGCAGAATGCCTCATGCTTCTTCCCTCTCTGAAAGCTTTCAGCGCCATTCTCATATCCTCCTCTGTCCATGTCTGTTCCGTTTTTCGCCGGTACTTCCCCATCTTAATCCAAAAGGAAAAACATCAACGGTAAGCGAAAATTATCACTTTCATAAATACGTTTTAAATGAAACTTTGCTAATGTTACGCTATCAAAAGGAGGTTGTAAGGCGTTCCACAACTAATTCTGTTGCCATATATAATATTTAATACTCTGGCAATCCCTCTATCACGTACATTATATCACCTCCTTTTCTTTCAGATTGGAAAATATAGACCACTGAGTAATGTAGAATGTATAGGTATGGAACTCAATGTGAATTATTAACAATAAATTTCCATCACGAAATGCGTATGTTTTATGATATTGTTTCAGCGAATAATTGGTTAATATATATGGAACAGTACACAACATATGTTACATCAAACGAAGGTAGCTTACCTCTCGCTCAGCCTGTAAATCGTGCTCGTCGCCGTAATAATTCACCTCTATGACGGGGAAAATCTCTTTCCTCCTCCTCGTTATACGTAGTAAATATCTATAACGTGATATAGAATAGCATTAAAATAGGTTTATTCCATTAAACTTCTTATAATACTTAAATAAAAGAGTATGGCCTAAAAACAAATTTTTAGCCACTTTCGCTCAAACATTCTTATAAACATTTGATGTTTTTAATGTAATACATTAAGTGTAAGTAAGCAATTTATCAATATTAGTTGTATATCTACTTACTTTTCAGTAGCAGAAGGAATTTTTCCAAGTGTCAGTTGAGTATAACTGGTTCAATGCTTCACCCTCGATCAGCGGCTTGGAACTGAACTCCTGCGCGTGCTGGTCCTTTTCACCCGACTAAGTAATATGATTTTGTATCATGTTTGGTAACTCCGATATTCATACAAGGCTCAAAAAAGTAACCTAATGTGGCAGCTATGGTATTAGATTTCCTTTCAGGAAAGAAAAACTTGAAATCTGAGTAAGCGCTACAATGTCACCTTACTTTGAACCTATACGAGGTTTTCTAAATACCCAATTTCACACCTCTCTCGTATGGTAGGCTTCCATTCGACAGAGTATCTTTTTCTTAAATTCAGTCGTCGAGTTCTCGTTTTCACTCTACTAGAAGGACAAGATTACAAAGAAGCAATTCCTAAAACGTAGTCAGTCTCAAGTGATACCGTTTCGGGTCTGAGCGCACTTTTTGAAAAGCGTTCCTATTCACCCGCTGGTCCGATTCACCCCCCTTTTACCCTATTTTTCTGGGAATTCAGATCTGGCGATGTGGGAGGAAACCTCAGTGTATGAACTGATATCGGATTTACTGTACCTTAACGCAAGTTTATATCCAGGTTATACCTATGTATAAAACAATTAATTAACATTTAACCGGTAAAAATCGTAACTTCTAATCCCGAACGCGATTCGACTCACAGAGCCTGCAATAGCATTCCATCTACATATTAGCCAGCAAGTGACTTTGAGGGAGAGTGGCAGGGAGTGAATCTTCGCTGAGCATCAGTTAATGCACACAGCTGAAAGATATCTGAATAAGTATACACATCTACGTAGCATGATACAAGTGTATACATTACGACACCGCAATGTTATTTTTACAGAGTTTCTGGATGTACCCCTTATTAGAGCAAAAAGAATTGTCTATGTATGTACGTGTGTCTATATATACAAATGTGGTTTAAATTTTTTGTCATTTATCAAGTAAATAATATTACATGACGCCCGATAGAACCAATTTTGTGTTCGCTCTTTTTGCAATTTTAGAGGGGACTAAAATTCTCGGTAGTTTTTGGATCGCTTAGGCTAGTCTTAACTGGTTTTTCTCTAGAATTAGCTGCTTGTGTACGGGATTCAGATGAAGTAGGTTCGACAAGTCGTATGGTTTCAGGGTAACCATGTGAAATTTTTCCATCGTGGAAAAAAGGAACAAACTTAGCTTATTTCACTAAATTTCTTTCTATATTCACGACCCGGGTTTCAACAGTTTATGTCATCTTCAGCTCATGTCATCTGGTTATGTTATCAGGTCAGGTCATGTCAACAGGTTATGCCATCTTCAGGTTATGTTACCTGAGGATGGCATAAACTGTTGAAACCCTGGACGTGAATAAATTTTTTTTCAGTGAAATTCGTAAAGTTTGTTCCTGTTTCTCACCACGATGTAGGTTTAATCCCGGAATTGGGAAGTGTGTAAAACACCTAGGTGTGTAAAATGGTGCTTGGATAGGTTTTGCCGTGAGTCGACACTATCAGGAAAAGAAGATGAGAATAGTGTTGAGATCTTAAGTTAAAAAGCAGATTGAAAATCGTACAGAAATTTACTATGGATACCTTTTCTGTTGACGGTAAAACTATTAAAAACCCTAGCGTCTTGTGGTAGATTTAATTATAAGGATGGAATTAGAGGGGTATCAGGGACCCTATTCTCGAAACGGTGTGATAAACGGTGCGATAATAGCCAATTATCGCATGCGAAACCTGAAGCAGTATTCTTGAGTGGTCACATCCTTTTCGCATGCGATAATTTACGCATGGTACGTATCGAGTGGGTGTAGAGCATGCGATAATTATTTTCGCATGAAGAAGCGGAAGTAAATGTAATCGGAAGAGGACGAAGTTTTCGGGAGCGCGATGATCCATTTTCTCTACAAGACCATCAATTCATTAGGTTATATGGATTGAGTAAACGCCTCGCGAACGATGCTATTGAAATGTTCGAGCAATACTTTGGAGAACCAAGCCGAGCTTCTGCATTAAATGATACTGTGCATGTATGGAATGGATAGTAACGTTATTGCATGGAACGGTAACATATTTTAAGCTGTAAGCGTTTCAAATATGTAATGATAAATTTTACAGGTGCTAACAACTCTTTAAGATTTCTAGCTTCTGGCAGCTATCAAACGGGCATTGGGCACCATGTGTTTTCGGCAGTTCGCCAGTCCTCTGTGTCACGCCAGCCCCTCAGCTGGGACAATTTTATTTTAATTGGGCTCACAGAAGAATGGTGAGTATTGAGATTGAGAAATTGGAATATTTGAATTTGGAATCGGGGGATGGGGAGAGAAACACGGCGTAGGCATTGGCTACGAAGAGGCCCAAGACGTGCACTGGTAAACGCCTCTGTCCAATGAGGGAATACTGAAGGTCGTAGTCGGCCAGGATGCATCTGGAAAATCTCTTCCACAGTAGGGACTCGAACCTGGACCCTTTAGGATGAGAACCAACCGCCACACCAAAAAAACCCTCTTTATTCTACTTACAGAGTTTTTGCAAATGTGGCGGATCATTAACGAAATTCCTACCTCAATCTAATACAAGTAATGCAGTTATTCATCCATTTTGCTTGTTTCGCCTCGAATAAAAATAAATTTTGTACTCGCTTGTACTTAAAAAGACGCATTACGGCGTCAGGGATTGTCTTTTTTCCCGGAATTAGACTTACCGGAAGAAAAATATTTAATGCGAGATTGCCATTGATGATACCCACAATTAAGCATTCTCTTCTCGTCCAAAGGTTCCCGCTTCAATATTTATAAATATTTGATTGTAATATTTATTTTCAATTATTTTTAGAATTAATTTCAGCAATAGTATTAATTTAACATATTTTGATAGATATTTTAATAATACAATTCAGTATAATATTTTCGCCATTGACGTTAAAAACATTTTGCGACCTACTATGGTAGATTCTATCATGAACACAAAATTAAGGAAATAGATTGCCGAACCGACAGATTTTAAATGTCTTTCTTTCCTCGTACAATTAGAGATCTGAATAGCTGTAATTATTTCAATAATATACACAGGCGTTTATCAATAGTTAGCCTAGGTATTTGCATGCCAGTATGAAGGCTTTTAGCCAACCGAAGTAACAGAAGGGTTCTTAATGCATGTTCTGCTTTGTGAATCTATTTTAAATTGTTAACATTCGACCAAAATATAGCTACTAATCTTCTTTTACATAGTGTATGTATGGTGAAGATTCACCCTCTGTCTCATACTTTTATGGCCACTTGCAGGGTATTATGAAGATCTTATAATATATTCATATCATTCCTTTATGATTCAAAGCCTCCGTCTGGATGATGTTCGTAACTAGAGAACTAGGTAGGTATTTGCATGCCAGTATAAAGGCGTATATAAGGTAGAGCTTATATTACGAACATTCTGAAATACTGTGCTATTTTCATGGGTTATTTCCTGGTTAGGTCTCGGATTCGGGAAGACAAGGTAGGTATAATCTGTATATTTATAATCTGTTGCGAGAGCCCTAATGCGCGTCCCTCCGTGGTCTAGGCCTGCCCAATTGGAGCCCAGCACCTTCCTCCGAGGGCCACTCCCTCAAGTCACTACTCCTCCGCACCCACCGGCTGGGAGCCTGGGAGGACGCCACGTTTTCATTTCCGACCAAATAAAGTCGTTTGTATCCCCTGCCAGGTTGTCCACCCTCTTCCTACCTCCATCCTTCTTCCCCCGTTTCCCTGCCTCTCCTACTTTTTCTTCTCCCCCTCCGACTCCATCCCTGCCAGACTCTCTCAACCCATCTCGTTTTCTGTATTTTTTTACAAGAGTCAAATCAAAGTTTCAGACACTACCCCCACGTATTAATGAAAGGCCATAACTCGCTTAGGTAGCTTTCAGCCTGCCGCGGTGATATGGATGTTAGGAAATTGCTATACTCTCACAGTTTCTATTCAGTTTGACAATGGGCCAGTATTCTTTGTTGCGTACTGAGTAGTATTTAGTATTATTTTGATGTTCAGATTTTTATGCTGGTACATTGTAATACATATACATCTACGTGATACCCTGCAAGCCACCGCAAGGGTGTGTGACAGGGAGTGAAGATCACCAAACGTGCACTATTGACATGCAACTAGGGTACTACGCGGAGGCATGCTACACAATAGGTCACATGCAGCTACATGGATAGTATCTGCATAGTAATAAAGAGATGTGCTATTAATGCATGCATCATGTACTACAGACTACTCTACAATATTTCACCTAATACTTGAATGTACTCGTATTGATTCAATAATTTTTAAGGCAGACAATGACAGGAAACTAGATTGCAACCTTCGGCGTTATTCCTTGTTTTTTTTTCCCTCAAAAATCGGATGCAAGCACAATTCTAATATATACCTTCATGGTTAAATTCTTACAGCGTTGTGTTGTGGTTTGGTGCAAGGAGAGAGATATTCTTTCCCAGAGTTGCGCCTCGCCTCAAAAATAAGTGCCATTGCCCGTCCTTCTCTCCCATGCTTGTACTCGTACGACCCGAAGGGCAACAGCCAGAGGGAGGCACGTTTTCACCCCGTCGTCGACCGGTGGTGAGGAGGATGAGGTCAAGGGGGGTAGGGAAAGGGGAGAGCCAGTCGGTGTCGGCCCTTCCTGGAATTCCCTGGGGTGGTGTTGTCGGCGGGCTAGCAGCTGATGCTCACAGACGCATTAAGTGGGGGAGGGAAAAGGGTTGACGGGAAAAAGATCGGCGCTGGTTTTTTTTTATTATACTTATTTTTAGGGGCGAGAATGTGGGAGTGCGGGTGGTTTTAGATCGGCGTTGCCAACTGCTGACGATGACATTTTTGACGCAGAGCGTGGGGAAAACGAAACGGAAATTTAATTTGCTGAAAAATCACATTTGGGTTTTTCCATGTCTCTCGAGTCGAAATAAGACTTTTTGCGGATGGGGTTTCCATCTGCGGGGCATTGGATTTGTGACCATGTTATTAAAGTTTGTCGTCATTTGAGGGGAAATAATAAAAATCATTTTATTATTTCCATCATTTATCATTTATCATCAAGTTATTCAAGGGAAACGAAATGAAAAATTCCTTGCGTTTATCTCATGTTTTTAACAACAATGTGAAAATCTGATCGAGCAATTCTCACCCCAACGGCGGGGTACAGTTCCTGACAGTTCTTGCTCCTTGCCCTAACACCATGGGCGACTTACGAAGACTGGGGCTATCCCAAAGTAGGTGAAATTTTTACGGTTCCTAAAAAAAATGGATTTTCACTCCGACTTGCAAAAGAACCCAACAAGTCTAGAATTTTGCAATTTGGATTAATCATTCATTTCGTTTCATCATCCTGAGTATTCTACCAACATAATTTGGTTTTCGTGTAATCGAAAACAAATTTCGATGGAGACTAATGACGATGAAATGGAATGAATGGTGCAATTTTCTGGAGGTGGGGTTCTTTTGCAAGCCAGAGTGAAAATACATTTTTAGCAACTAAAAATGTGGCGCAAATGACCCCATCTGTCAGTCGCCTGCCCTGAATAACTACTACTACTTGGCTAGTCCCTGCCTGCGATTACCCTACTTGATACTCAAGTATTCCCACGGAAGCAAATTTACACTAAACCTATCACTAAGTCTTCATATTTTCCGTCTGTCTTCATGTTACCCAGAATACTCATTCACTTCCTCCCTCATCCGCGCCTGCATGACACTTTCCCATCTGTTGCAGTCTGCAGCTTCCTCCTCCCTTTCAATTCGTCCTGCATCCAATTTCGAGGCAACTTTCTCCGGCCAACCTCTTGTCCTTTCCTGCCATTTTAAACTCTTCCTTTTTCACAGCTATTAAACCGTTTCCTATTCCCACAGATAAAGATTTTTATTCTTCTCCGTATGCTCATCTCAGCAATCTCTAATCTGCATTCCTTCGCCGGAAAGAGCATGCTCCATGTTATGCTTTTGATCACCCTTTCCTTTTCGTTTTTATTCAGGGACCCCCTCGCGATTTCCCACATCATGAATGCTTCCAAAGCTATCGTGATTATGGCGATTATTCACTCCTGCCTCACACCTTGGAGTTGGCTTGCAGGGTACTCAGTAGATGTAGATGCTTCACTCGATGCTCGCTGCCATTTTATTCACATTACTACCATGATAAATGAACCCCATTTGTTTAGGGGTGATAAATGGAAGTGAATCTATGTACGATTGTTGAATCCTAAGTAGTCTCCTCTCTTTGCCCTTTATAAATTGCTCTATGAATACCGAAAATGCACCAAAACGATGCACGACATATGCGGAGTTCGTTCAAAATAACTCAACTTTGGATGAATCTAATCAGCGGTGGATGAAATTTGTGTTACTGATGGAAAAATGGAAAAGGGAAACGGCATTTCTGCTGATAAATAGGTGACCCCTATATATTGGATAAAGGTTTCCTATTACAATGGCATGCATTTCATTTATTTAGTTTGAATATGCACTTATTCCTCGAATATTATGAGGAAGGACTGTGCATTGATTCCTCGAATGCGTCGAGGAAGGACCATATTTATCTGAGCCCAGATTTTCTTCCGCGAATGTGAAGTGCACTGCTCAGTCGACGGGCAGATGTTGTTTGCTTTGACGAAAAAAAATAAAATAAACCAGTGTTCAATTTTTTTCCTTTTCGAATTGTTGGCGGCCCTGATCTGCTAGGAGGATCGTGCGGTGGAACCTCTGGGTGGGGGTGGGCAGGATCGTTGTATGCGACGACGTGCGGAGAGGGGAGATGGGAAGATGAGTGAAAGAAAAAACTAAGGAATGAAGATAAATAGGAGGAGAGGGAGATGCTGCCGGGGGTTGAGGAAGGGGGTAGAGTGGCACGTCGAGCCCTTTCCTCCCCGAGTGACGCGAAAACGAAGAGAAATCGAAAACGGAATCGAGTCGATGAGGCGTGGAGGCTATGGCGCCCACTTGCCCCGCAAACGGAGACAGGGACGCTGGCTGCCCCGACTGGTCGGTCTCCCGGGCGCCCGAGAGGACGACTAGGGGGGTCGGGGGCGGGGAGAAACTATGAATGCGCATTTGTGCGTGATCCCATCAATGTTTTCGCCGGAATGCCTTCATGTGTGTAGGATATGGTAATGCAGGGAAAACATGGTCCTCTCCACCCCTCGGATGGAGGGCCATATACACCTCGGGTGGTCCGCTAGAGGGGAAAGGGAGTGATGGATATACTGAGTGGAGAGAGGGAGAGAAAGAAGGAGAGGGGGGAAGGAGTGGTTTAGGGTTGGACGACGCGATATGGACAAATTAATAAAAAAAACCGCGGGTCCTACTCGGATTTTCTCCACCTCTTTTTTTTGCGCTTCATCAATCGTTTGCGGGAAATAAAAAAGTCGACCAACAAAAAATATGTCGGAGACACAGAAATATGTGCTGTGTGATTTAGGGGACGAGATTTGGAGCGGTGGAGCCAGCACCAATTTTGTTATCTCTGAGTTTTTGGAAGGTTTTAAATCTACAATGTTGGACGAGGGCAAGTTGGGAGCAACGTTTTGTGGCGGGGCATGGAAAAAACACCGCATCTGCGGTGGAATTAGGTTGGTTTAATTGTTTCGCATTGCTCTTTTTTATTTGGAAACACACAATTTCGGTGGTTCTCTCGGAAATATACTATTGTGAAGGCTGTTCGCAGTAACAGAACCTTTAGATTTTTTATTTCTGTGACATTTATTATGTTTGCTGTGGGCAAATACTATTTCAGTGCCCAAGTTGAAATTTTTTACGTTTTCTGAATTGTAAATAGAAGTGGTACCAGTCAACTCCACCTCACTGAAAACATTATCAAAATATATTTTTGAGGTTTTGTTTAGCTTTTGCTCGTTTATTTTAATTAACTCGTTATTTTTAAACTAGTAAATGACGTAATTGTACATTATTATGTTTAAATGTTTCCCTCGTAATTATTTTTAAGAATTCCCCTGCCTCCTCTATACGTGAATTGCAAACGGTGCGAACAATATCGTTCCGCTGATCTGTGCGTGAACCTATCCTGAATGGAGAGTAGAAAAGTTGTGGTTACTAGTGGTATCTAGCGGTATCACACTGTCAAATTGTAATATTGGTGGCATAAAAACCTTTCAATGGTACAGGAGCCAACATATAGATGCAGATGGTCAATATTCATCCACACATTAGAGACAAAATGTTAGACTTAGACTTTTAAAGGGTCTGAAAGTAAAAAATGCTGAAAAAAACAAGCATCTGAAAAGTCTGCCACGTTACTTGAGAAGAATTAACGTCTTTGTGACCGCGGAGTCAAGAAGAGATCTTGTGGAAGAGAAGAGTGATAAATAATTGTGAGAGGGGTCGGAGCAGAACGAATAACTTACCAAGGGGAGAAAAAGTGAGGTGGTACAAAAAAGGGAGTTTGAAAGATTGAGGGAAAGAGTTGGAATAGGGAACGGAAGAATTTTCTCAGAAGCCGACCATGCACTTTCCATGCATCTTTGTACGTGAAGGACTAAAATAGCTGTTATCTCATGCAGTAAACATTCAACCAAAGGGTGCACTCTTCTGAAAATTTACGCTTTTTACATATTTTCCGAGAATTTTCGCGATATACCAGATAGGTGTGAAATATGCGCGTTCTTTTATTAAAGTTGTCGTGGATTATCCATTTACGTGTAATTATACCTTCACACTCAAACTGTTGACGTTTCTCGCAACGATGCCCCTGCGGTTCCTTATCTCGGGTAGACAGTTCCGAGGTGAATGTCATAGGGGAGAGGTCCAATTCTTGTACTTGCATTTCGGAGAATGAAAAAAATCAAGATTTGAGGAAACGATGTAGGTGGAGTAAAGTCTTTTTATGCTACTCCCATGAAATCATACTAAAAGAATACTACTTGATACTTTTACATAATTTCATTTCAAACCTGGCCGGTTTCGTTGTTCCTTTTACCCACTATCTTCAAGAGGTAATATGAATTATTACTTATATTATTAAGGACGGAACTGAAATTAGGGGGGATTGGGATATGGGAGAGTAAGAATGAGGAGAATAAGAGGAAGGTCCGTAAGTTTTGCACCTAATGATTCAGCATAAGTGTGGGTGGGGGAGGGGCAGGGACAGTTTCCATTATTTTTCATTACTCGTATGAAATATTTGCAATACCATTCTGTGCCATAAAGTTTATATTTACCCCTACTCCGCATCGTGGACTTGTTTTGTCCATGTGATTCTTGTCCTACAAGTAGATCATAATGACCACAATTAATCAAATTCACGGTGTTAGGCTTTACTTGATGGAAGTAGTCAATATTATTTCAGAAATTAGGTCTAATTTAAATTCCTGTCCGAAGGTCCACGTCTAATAGGGGATTTAAAGATTTGGAAGCTGCAAAATGTTTGCGTAAGTAAAGGTTAACACTGCGAGAGATAAGTGAACGAGTGGACTTAAGTGGTGATTATTTTAACGTATAGAGTACCACGAAGGTAAAAACATGTGGAAACCACCTCATTTAAGGCGATATAAATTACCTATTCTATTGTCATGTGATGATTTAATGACAGGCGCAAATGAAGCCCTTTTGAGTAAAATACTTCGGACATCTAGTATCCCATTTGTATCTAAGGAGATCCGCATTACATATGAGATCAGAGACTCCTCAGCTAAGTCTGTCCATTTGATAGCTTCTTCATTCGTTCTACCCTTTATTTTTCTACTGCTCTTCTAGTCCCAGTTTTGCAGCTTCGTGTAGGAAGGTTTAGTTTAGCAATCATTTACATCGAGTTTCTATTGCCTTCTCAGCTGTATTTCCACTTTTGTGACTTCTTGCATTCCCATCGCCTTTGATTTTCTCCTTTCTTTTTTTCATTATTTCCATAATTATATCACAAGGAATCATACTTTGCTATAGATCTTTTCCTAGCATACGTTATCAGTTTCTACTATTCGAGTTTCAATGAAGAATTCCTTTATAGTTTGGATACATGATTATGAAAAATCCTAATGCTCTGTAAGCTTCGAATATATTGGCGATACAACAAGTAGAAATCAACCTCAGAAACGGAAAACTTCTTGAAAGAAATTGGATCACATTGCTTAGGAGATATATTAGGACCTTACTGATAATATTATATTTTCTTTAGTCTTTAATGATACCAAATGTTGATCCTTTCTAATGCAGTGAAAACACAATGTTTAACCTGTCGGTCGGTTTAGTATTTCCGCATTTATATTCCTACTTCTCTGTTCAGTACAATCCGAAGCCTGTGCTTCCGTCATGTATATTTTTTTCGAAATTATTGTGCAAGGATTTTGCTGGGAGTGTTTATTACGTTTCCGGTATCAAAGACAAGACTTCGAGCATTTCTGGGGATTGTTATAGATGAAAACCCCAAACTACTATGTTCAACCTGAGTGTCTTTGGTTGTTTACAATAGTTATGAGTGATTTTGCGGTAACTAACGGAATGTGATATCCATGCATCAAGGTAAGAGAGACAATTCTTCACCCTGTGCCGCTTGTGGTTTCCGAGAAAGAGCTGGGGCTCAGATAATCACCACTTCGGTTTAGCTGTACGTGCTCAAAAAGGCCTCTTGCGGATTTGGGCCTTAGACCTCCCGTCAAGAGCCGAACACTGGACTCACACTACTAACCATTAACGGTGTAACCGTTAACCACGCATGTATTACAATAGAAAAAATATGACTAAAATCTTTCGGGCTGTGATCTTCCCTCAAATGCTTTTTTATTCTCCTGTAGTTGTTTTATTTCTTGGCGAGCTCAGTAACCTGCACCGTCGTATCGTGCAAAAAGTGTTAAAAAAACAGGCTATAGGGTGATTCATAAAATTATTTGGTGAGCCTAAGGTTTATGATTCAATCTCCCTATCGTGTAAATTTTTGAACCATTCTCTTTAGCATTACAATTGCTGCGCTGATAGTCTCAGAAACGTGGAGAATGTTTTATAACTCTCGAATGAAATAGCAAAAAAAAGCGCCAAAAAATATCCATTCGCCGGAGAGATATTTCCGCATCAATCCCAGCTGTAGAAGCAAACGACCTCGGTTCCTTCTCGACGCACCCTGCGAACGATGTCACGCCGATCCGCCGGACCGGATGAAGTGTCCTCAATCTCCCTCTCCACCGTTGAGCCAGCGCGAGATGGAGGGAGGACGGAGGTGTGTCTCCAACCAAGGAGATTCGAAGAAGCCTTTAAGCCCTCTTGGTCGGTACGGAGGGAGCAAAGAAGGGGAGGAAAGACCCCCGGGAGAGGAGAGGGGCGGAGGCGCCGGAGACGGTCGAGGGGAGAATTCACGATAGCATCGTCTCCGTGTGGTTTTCGAGTCCCCTCTAAAAATGGAATTAACTCGTCGTGCTTTTATATTTGTTTAGCGTCTGCTGCCTCGAGAGGAGGAAGTCTCGAGATTCGAGTGGGAGGAAGGGGAGAGGAGGAGGGATGTTTACGAGCCAGCTGAGTGGGAGGGGGTGGAATGGCGGGGAGCGTCTGTACATTCGCACGTATGTAGTTGGCCGCCGTGGGTGGTTGGGAAAGGCAGGTAGGTGCTCGGCCTGCTTGCGTGGGAGTGAAGCAGAGTGGGAGGAAGAGGCGAGGGAGAGAGAGCGGAGAGGTCTCTCCTCGGAGAGTTCCCATCGTGCTCCGAGGTGACGGGGCGAGGTGCGAAAGGGGTGCGTGGGTGCTCGCCCACCCCAGCCTCGCTCCGCAAAAGCTTTCAGGGAGTAGACTCTTATTTATTTACTAAACCACCAGAAATAGTACTTTGGCCCTTTGCCCTCGGATATATACTAGCGAATGGCCATGTTAGGATTCTATCACACGTACGTCTTCAGGCTGATGTTTCCTCCACGTGTACGCCTGCTTATGCGAGTAGTGTACTTCCGTACTTTTGGTTCGATTGTGTATCTTTCTATTCGGAAAGTAATATTATGCAAAAACTTAGTTCCGAGTATTTACTTCGAGCATTACTTGGGAAAAGTCAGCTAAACTCCACGACTTAACTCGATGGCCCGTCTTTTCGTTAAGTTAAGATTCCTCATTCCAAAGTCCATCAAGTGTGAAGTCGAGTGGCGTGAACAATTCTTGCCTGGTAGGGGAGCAGGTTAAGTTGTATGAGCTCACATAGGTATTTGCAGGCTATAATCATAGGGTCTTCGGCCAGCAATGCAAATCTCCAGTCATAGACTCTTATAAAACATAACAGCTACAAGAAATTAACCCACTTTTTTTACGGTTTAGTAAGTATATCTTTGGGTTGGATGGCTATTCCCTCATAACCTTCGAGGGAAAGTTGAGTAGTTAATGTCCAACTTAAAATATGGCCATAAAGAAGAGAAAGGTTATAGGGATAGGATAGAGCCCTCCACATCAGGTTAGTTGAAGCCTGATTTGTTGAGAGACTGAAGTCGTAAAATGGAATTGAGCTGAGAACAAAGAGAAATAGCAGCTGCAGAATTTAAAACTGAGACTGTGTCATAGATCCTTATTTTGTGCTGTTGCTCTTGTTAATAATGATAGAAACTCCTCTCGAAGCGCACAGAGTTACTAGAATCTAACAGACTCTAGCAATGGAGAATAACAATTTGGAGCGCCATACATGCTTTGGAAAAACTTGTTTACATATTTAATCTTCCAAACGCAGTTAAAGAATAACCATTATGTGAGCGCGCGCGATATTGAGCCGTGATGACAGACATCATTTCTTTCCAAGCTACAGGCATTGTGACTTTAGTTAATTCATCAGTAGGGTTCACTGATTCAAAGAGTAATATATACTTGAAATATGGCTGGTGAAGGAAAGATTGCGAAGAACGGTTGGAACACTTATGACCACTGCAAGGCCATTTAAATTTTAGGGTTACTCAAGCATTAAAATAGTCAGGAAGTCCTTGTGAAATTTTCATGAGGAAACGGCGATCGGACGCGCATAGTCTTCGAAATTATTTCCATCGAAAGAAATGCCGACCTCGCGGATGCTGGGGGTGATGGAGGAAGAGAAAAACGCGTGAAAATTGCGCCCCCTTATCCTAAAGCGAATGGAAACGACGGGAAGTCGGCGGTTTACTGTGGCATTCTCTTAGGAATATTTGCTTCTCCTATTCACGCAAAGGAGCATGATTCCAATGCATTGTTCCTCCTTGCATTCCGCACTATCGTTTCGCTGGCGTTGCTCCACGTTTTCTTTCTGAAAATTTTCAGGTGCGCACATAGAAATGGCGGCGGACCACCGTGGATTCCTTTGTCTTGGTTTACGACTTTCACGCCTGGCGAAGCGGTTCGTGCGTTCGCCGGCGTCGGTGATCTCAATATAAGCTTACGTGAGCGCTCCGCCCCCTCGCCTCCTCCTCCGCTGAATATTTTATGCGGGTTGAGCTCCGTCGGATTCCGAGAAACGAAGGCATGGGAGGGAGAGAGATCCTTTTTTATACGCCACCCTCCGTTGGGGGGGTGCATCACCTTAGGTTTTTATTAATCTAAGAGCCTTCGGCATCATCGCAGGATACTTTAACGCCCGGCTTAAAATAACCCTACGTCCACAAGGTCGCCGCTATTTTATACTCGGAAGTATTTCTGGTTTTACGAGCGCCGCCACTATTTCCCCTTTACCCAGCCAAATGTCTGAGGTGGAGAGTCTGAGATGGGGCCGTTTATTTAATTAAATTTGTGCGCTTTCATGTAATTTTTCATCGAACAAATAAAATATGGCGTCTGTGCATGTAAAAGAGATGATTTACTCGATCGAATTCAATTTATTGGAGCTCCTTTGTGAAATCTGGTACCCACATTAACAAAAAAGGACATTGAAATTTATTGAATTATTTACATAACATTGGTATTAAAGTACCTTGTTTATGAATGAGATTATAGCTCGCGCAGAGCACTTATAAAATACAAAATATACTTTTTTTTAATGTGCAAAAATTATTGGATATTTTTCTTTGGAGAAACATTTTACATATCTATACTCCAATTTATGTGCATTATATTCAATGTTAGTTTTTTTTCATTAAAATCTCAACTATTTTAATCAGTTTGACTTTCGGGAATGGATTTTAAAACAATTTTTCTCATTGAGATGCTATAATCCAGCCGTCAGCTTTCCTTACATTCATTCACATTCTATGGCTATATCTTCCATTTTCGAACTTAAATAAACTAGTGTTTCATTTTGTGTGAAAATGTTTTTCATAATTAGTTTTAGCTATCAAAAACGCTATAAGAGTTCAACTGCCTTCCTTTACATGGTTGAGAAACCAAACGGTTTTTAGTTAATAGCAATATAGTTAGCTTATTAGAAGAAGGTTATTTATCACTCCTGAAAGTTGGGAAGCGTTACGTGTTACCCGGCCATGTCTTTTTGAGGTAATTTTATTATTGCCAGCTCTTCTTATTGCTGATGAAGTTTAAACCAAACGGACGATACAGGCTTAAACATTAACATTGAATTTGTAGATTTATAGATAATTTCATTTTTCAACGAGGAATTTATGTGAATTTGAAATAAATGTAGTACCTGGCTCTTTTGATCATAAAAATATCAACTATGCCATAAATTATAAATTAACGGAATGTCGCGTAAAATCAATGGCTCGTAATTTTATTAGATGATGATTGTTACGTGATTAATATTAGAATAATATGCAGCTATTGAGTAACTTCTCATGCGGCTGTACTTATTTTAATCGTTCCATTGTGTCCTTATTGTACCTGAATACGCTCTTTCAGGAAATTAGATTGATAAATATTTTTAGGAATTAGATTGATGTATAATTTTAGGATTTAGATTGATGTCATTAATGAATTTGACTGAATGGAAAAAATTCTTCTACCTTCAGTTCAATATTTTCTAGTTTATAAGTTTGGGGAGTAGCATGATTCATTTGTAATTAGATTGATGTATGTTTACAGGAATTAGATTGTCGATATTATTGGATTGGTGTGAGAGGCAAATTAGCTTCAATTCAGTGTTTCCTTGTTTAATACGTATTAAAAGTATCATGCTTAATTTGTAAAAATTTTCCGACCATGTTCCAGTACTATTCATTCCTTTGGAGGTAAAAAGTGCTGGCACCTGATGTTGTTTCAGGTTCTCCATCAGTGTAAATATTTTCAAAACAGTCATAGCTTCATTGGCATCAAATCAGGTCTTATTTTATGGAATCCCCACATTTTTAAGGGAAAAGTATTTCAGGCATATGTCTAATATGCCATTTCATGTCATATGTCCCGAAGAAAATTAATTGATGAACAATAGCATGAACTGGTTTTTCAAAAAAATGTATTGACATTACAAGTATTCAAAATTAAACGCGCTTAAGCTCTAGTATTTACTTGCTACGATCTACTAGGAAAAACCTCCCTTCCCAGAGATTGATTCCGCAAGTATTTGATAAATCTCTCGGCTCCATTATCAAATTCTAGAGGGAAGCGAGCCATGGATGTGATTTTCTATCTGTTATCCGTTTTTATTTCTTCGTCAACCTTCTGTGATTGTATCTTTCACTTATCTTTAAACAATTTTTACGCGGTTTCCCATTTCTCCACGGAGCGTCACGCGACGATGCGATGAAGCTCCCGCACCCTCACCTCGAGGCGCCATCCTACCCCCGCACCAGACGCCCTTCTTATCGCTGGCTCTTCGGGAAGAACGCAAATAGCACCACGCCCTTCCTCTTTCACCCTCCCCCCACCTGTTCGCCTCCTTCCACCCTCCTTTTTGAGTCACGGCCGCAATAAGGCAACAGCGGCGTTAGGGGATAGCCGAGGGGTAGGTTAAGGGGACAAGCTACCGAAATAGAGAACCCCTCCCTCAAGCATCCACGCAAGCACAGCCTTCTCCCTTGTTTTCTCTTTTACCGCCTTCCAAGTTCCACGCCCTTTCTTTCTTCCTCCACTCTTTACCGTCCATCCTTAGTCACCCTTCCCTTTTTCCATATCCTCCCGTCCCTCCCTCCTCACCCTCTCTCTCCTGATTAAAAACCGCCGTTTTCCCTTTCAGTATGTATTCAGGCGAAAAAAAAGACGAGCCCTCCTCTTTCTTTTTGGCACCTAACCTTTACGGGCGTCGCTTCCGCCTCCCCTGCCCAAAGCGTCGCTCTTCTCTTCTTTCCCGTTCTTCCCCTCTCCTTCCTACCTCTCCATCTCTTTTCATCCCCACCGGGTCTCCATTCCTTTCTCCCTCTCGCATATAACTTCGCGTTTTACGGCCGTTCCGTTCACCGTCCCTTCCCACCCCCTCAAGGAAGAAAAAGATTCGCCCTCTCTCTCACCCTAATGCGCTTTCAATTTCCTCTTGGGGCTTAGAGTCGTCTTCTTCACCCCTCCCTATCAATCTCACCTTTAATAAAGATAGCAATCAATTGTGTACTCCGTCATTTTCTTCTCTCCTAAAGCTTTAACCCTCCCGTTCAATAATCCTCTCGCGTCTCCCATTTCATGTTTTTCTCATTGTCTTTCACCTCTTAATGTTTCCATTTTTACATCTTGATGTTTCTATTTTCGAATTGTGATAGGATAATTATGGCTTTGGGAGAAGGACTTACTCACTTACTTGACGTATGTGCCATCAATCCTGTTTTCAATTCTAATGTCTATCAATGGAAGAGATTTCCTTTCATGCGTATTCTTGTGCTGTTTTCTTTGACTATTTCCAATCTCCCACTTACAAATACTTCATTAAATTATGCCATCCCCTTTCTCTTCCTTGCCTTGCCTTCGTTCTCCCCTTCGCCTTACTATTTGTCATTATTTTTCTCTCATAAGTTTTTCACACAACATTTTTAAATTACTTGCTCTTAGTGTTCGATTTCCGTTTTGCCTTTTGTACACAATTTCCACCATCAAACTCTGTGTTGTGTAAGCATGAGCTTTATCTTTCGCTTGAATGAAAGTAAGCCAGTAAGGACGAATTTTAAGGAAAAGTGTGCATGAACCAGAAACCATAATGTGCGGGGACATACTTCAAATTAATTTCCACGAGGGAGACAAACCACTGTAGGAAACTTGGGTGACAGCTGTAACAAGGCCGCCGATAAAACATGCTTGAAGGTCATACAAAACGACTTCTTGTTTCCTTTCTTGCTGGCCGTGGGAATTAAGGAATATTGTGTCTACCTGCCAGCGGGGATATTTATTCATGGCCTAATAATAATATCCTGTTTTATTCTGCAGTCGTTTGGAATTTTTATGCCTCATATTTTTGGTGCCTCTGGTTTTCCTTGCTGGACACACTGACTGCTTCGTGAATTCATGAATCTTTAATCATCAGTCATTCATCCATGCAAAGGTTTTGCTTTAAAAAACAAGTTTAAATCTCCCAACGCACACTTTAATGGGTTGATGAGAAGTCTTCATCCAAAGAAGTATAGTCAGAGAAGTTAATCTCATCCATTGAGAAATTTAGGCAAATATTTCGGAATCAATGAGACCACGTTTTCTGCATCCCTGATTAGCACTTGAATGCTTAACATTGTTTATCGAGAAACGCATTTCTTTTAGTACAATAGAGAGGAGAAATGTGTGTGTGTGCGTATGACGAAAAGGGTAGCGAGTGATGCTTTTAGAGGTGGTCAAGAAGATATGACGGAGTCGGTCTGGGTGGCGTGAAAAGAGTACCCTCGTAAATTTTGACCAGGTGGCAGTTTTAGGTGACATCTCGCTCACTCTTTTTCATACGTTCGTGTTTTATGTTTTATTTGTGGTTGTAATTTGAAAATACACGCTCTCCGAAAGCCGTGAAACCACCAAAGGGAAAAGCCCGTATCAAGAGCTGCCGGTTTTCCGTATGGAGTGCGGTATACTCTACAGGCGAGTATTCTGTAGCTTATCATTAGGCTGAGGACATTGCCTAAGATGCCTATTTTTTCCTTTACTCAGGAAACCAATTTTATGAAGTTATAAGTTCATTTAGGATCTATTTTGGCGAAATAAAGGCAATTTTTAGTGCCTAAAAATGCCTATTTTACCTGTTTATGCCTTTTTCTGCTGATATCGCCTATTCATGGGCCTAAAAAATCAATATTCTTCTCAACGGCACCTAACTTCTCTTTAGTGCGGAGTTAGTCTGTTATTTCAGTATGTTTCTTCATATTTTTTAATCTATCAAGGTTGAAATAATGTCATTAAACGTGCATAAAGAAAAATCATCCAAAGTATTATTATATTAAGAGTAGGAAAATAACAATGGTAATTTTACGTGATCCGTATATGAAATGGTTGCAATTGCAAAAACTTGTTTTTGAAGCTTTATTTAAAGAATTTTAACCTATAATTTCAATAGATACTGGCCGAAGATGCTCTGCCTTTACAGCCAGTATTGATAATCATGTGTCACAAGTCTACATGGCTTAATACTGCATTATATTCTGCCGATAAAATAATTGAAATACGTGAGGCATGTGACAGGAAAAATATGCACCTCCGACACATCAGTTCGAACGTCATTTTCACCCGCTTAAATGTACACTATTGCAACCGATTTTTCTCATCTTTTATATTACGTATCAATTCTGTCTTTAAGAAAATTAAGCGATCAAGGAATATGAGTAGGTTTTCTATAGGCAACAGAATATCTGGATGAAGAAGCACACTGCATTCTCGAATCCAAAGCTGCAGAGTTATATCTCAGTGTTGATGCAGATCCTTCGTTTATCAGTTGCAATTTTGGTTAACTACCATCGATCATGTCATCGCTGGAGTCAAGAGGGTCATTCCATTTTAATTCGACAAATGTTTCAGAATTATCTTGCTTCACCACCTCAGATTTCAACTAAAATTTCTGCATATATACAACCTTCCTGAGCCAAAAGCCGTTCCCTTTTTTAGCAGAAAAAAAATTCGCTCCTGAATTATAGGCAGGAATGCATTGCGTTAACGCCTGAAAATCGTCTTTTTACACTATTTTTCTACAGGCTGTAGCAAACTGGTTTTACGTGACATACACATGTAAAAGGTGTCAATAGAAATTATATGAAGTCTACATGTTATCAGAGGAGTTTTAAATATACTTTTCGCCAGAAGAAGCGTCTTTTTGTCGTTGTAAATGCAACTTCCAAAATTCATTTTTCCACAAGTTTAGCCAAAAATTACACCAAGAAATAATTTTGGAAACTGGTCAGTTCTTCTCACCGTAACACTCATACGTACCTAGTGTATGAATATATTAATAAACATGGAATGTGAGAATTTCTCACTGAGAAAAGATCATTTAGAAATTTGGAAAAAAATTGATATTTCGGAGCTAAAAAAGTCCATGTGGGACAGGGTAAAAAAATTATAAAAGCATTGTTCTAGAAAGTCTTTATTTTGTTCTTTTAGATACAAAAAGAATCGTTTTGTGTTTTTTAGGGTTTTGGGAGAATTGGTCGGTGTAAAACAGTGCTCAACTCCCTCACACATGGGACTAAACAGACTCTCATTCCAACAATACTATACTTTAACCATCATTAATCCTCGTGGGATTGAATTTAAAAATGAGAAAATCATTGAGATAGAAAGTTTAAATGTTCCTGAATCAGGTGCAAAAAGAAATATTTCTTTTTTATGAGGGCTTTGGGAGGCATAGTCGATGTAAAAAGTGTTCATGTTTCACAGGCTCATCACGCGCCTGTATTCCTACAATACCATTTGTAACCTTCATTATCTTATTTACATCGATAAAAAGTATGAATAGTGGCACTGACACTTTGTAGTACGGATAGAAATTTATTAATGGATGAACAGTTGCCCAGAGGTTGAGTTGGTTCCGGAGGTCCTGACCTGACCTCGTTGAAAAATATCAGTAACCAATTGAAAATGGTTATTTAAAAACAAATTGAAAAATAATGATTATAGTTGGTTCATATTTGGAAAAGAGGCCTGCGCCTGAAAGACAATTTGAAAATAACATAATATATAAAAAAAGGTTGAAACCTATAAGCCCAGCAAGAATTTACTTATTTTTTATGAGTCGAAAATCTAATTATTGTCACTATTTATTGATTGTGAAGGTAAGATTGCTGCTTTTTTTGGTGGACAGTTGAGTGAATAAATTACGAAAGAATCGCTTACCATCCAGAATTTTTATTTCCGCACCTACAAAAGTTATTTTAATTTAATTCGAGGCATTGTTGCCCGTTTTTCTTTCTGACCGGCATAAAAAAGCACTCAAAATTGTTTGTTTTTTTTTGATTTGCAGTTCGTAGCTAATTCAATGTAAAACGTTCTTCTGATTTAAAACGCGGCCGTTTGCAATTTAAATATCATATCTTCTAGAGAACTTGTTGAGCAATAATTAACTCCATTTGGTAGACTTTTTGCCGCTATGCTTGAACCCGTATGGCGGTTAAAGTCGTAGTCTATGCCGTTTAATTTGATTCCAGGTTATGAATTTGAATATCATCCGGTCGGATGTTTTTATATTCCTAGTTGCTCATCATCATCATTGGGCAACAATCCTAGGATTGGTTTGACGCAGCCCTCTACTCGATTCTTCTATCGGCCAACCTCTTCATATTAACGTAGTTCCTCTCTCTTAGATCCTTCACCACCTGTTCCATGTATCTCATACGAGACCTCCCTTTACCATTTTCTCCGTTCACTTTTCCCTCTGCAATTGTCTTCATCAGGCCATCGTGTCTTAGGATATGGCCGATTAAGCTGTCCCGTCTTCTTTTTAGAGATTTCAGGAGACTTCTTATTTCTCCACTTCTTCTTAAGACTTCTTCATTTGTCACTCTGTCGGTCCATTCCATCTTCTTTATTCTTCGGCAGCACCATATTTGAATGCTTTTTCTTCTCCGCTGCTGTCAACGTCCATGCCTCACTGCCGTAAAGAAACATGCTCCATGTTAATATCTGCAAAAGTAATAATGCCTTAATTCCAGTTTTCTCTATGAGAGAATGATTTTCTTGGCGTATTCCTTATTCAAGGACTACTTTTCGTATCGTGTGAGAGGCATTCTACCGCTTTTATTTTTGGTTGTGGGAGGCGACCGAAAGATGAGGTCTTTGTGCGATTAAATATAGGTGGATCATTGTGTATACCACGTTTCTCCGAAAATAAGTCCATGTCTTGTATACATATGTGCTTCAAAAGGTGCATTGGAGATTCAGATGATTTTTTTCAGGAAATTGACTCCCGGAGAGAAGTCTCCTGTATCAATGACCCCACATCTTGCGGTGCTTAATTATAGGTGTTTCACGCTTTTTCTTAGGCGCGTGCATGGATATTTATCAATACTTAATAATTATGCATGCATAATTTATTTAAAAATTTAATGTCGCTAATATTATTTAAGAATATATTAATATTATCAATTTATAATGAATTCCATCAATCTGGCTGACTTAAAGAGCGCTTACATATAGAGTAGCGGTTATATGACGCGTACCCTGAATATTCATGCTAAGACTAATTTCCGGGGAAAATGGCAGGCTTTGGTATTAGCTTACAATTACCGAAACGCGTCACTCTAACCCTGTCTAATCTGACGTACAGAGCATTGAACTTGGAATGATATCCACGTAGAAAACAATAACGATTGGAATAGTGGTGCCGCTCCGGGTCTTGGAAATTGGAAGTCAGTACTCTAGCCACTACATCACGTGATTCCCGTCGAACAGAGCCGAAGGATATCAGCGTAGTCCGTGTGAGGTGAGGCATCTAATCGTTAGCAGTCAGCCACTGATACCCTTCGTTCCCTTTCCGTATTCTGGAACACTTCGAAACGGTCGGGAAAGCGTGGAAATAATTTCAAGCCCTCAGTCTTGCCAGGAGAATTGGCAAGCTTCTGACTCCATTCGAGAAGGTCGTGAGCAAGGTAGAATCTCGTCCCGTGAGTTTGTTTAGGAAGGACTCGAAGCAATTGCAGCTCTATGGTTTCCCCCGGAATTCGAATCTGAGACGTCGGAATGTGATGGCATTTCGCTAGCCAGCTCACCAAACCATTTGTCAATGCCAAGTGCTTACTGAATAATGCCCATGATTGATTCCCCGGCAGGGCAAAAGAAATTGCCTATCGTGAGGCGTCCGCGAATATCTGGCTTTCCATTATATGGAAGTTCTCGATCGATGTTGGTATTGCCACTTTGGAAGCGGTCTGGTGCTCATGCCTGTCTTCAGGAAGGGCGGATGTTAATGGAGGTAGTACTAGGCGCTTGGGGCTTGGAATGGATGATTAAAGGATGGAATGGTGGAAGAGGGAAGAGAGCAAATTGGTGTGGGAACACTGTGAACCGCTGAGGTGTTAGATCGGCATTGTGGGTCACCCGAAAGATTTTTCGCGAGTCACGTTTTGTAATTTCACAGATGGCGTCACATGTCGCCGTTCCTCAATCTTTTATACCGGAGAAAAACTCGGAATCGACTGGGAGAAGCGGTGGTCGGGGAGAGAAAAAGAATGAGACGAACGGCTTTCTTCCAATTCCGAGAACGTTTGCCGCGGAACGTTTTTACTGTTCTTACCTGGAAACGGCATCCATATATTTTTGCATGTGCGGCTGCTCAGAAAGGTCCGAGGCACACACGAATAAATATCGATCCTTCCCTGCACCTGGGCTCCTCCTTTGCATCGAGTCACCAGGTTCTGGTGCGAGGCAGGTGACGATCAACGACCCGCTTTGCTTCTTCCTCCTCCGCGGTGAGAGGCAACGTGATCCAGATATCCTCTTTGCGACTGTCTTATTGTGTCCTATAGCGTCGCGCAAAAACTTCTTCGGCTTTCTCGGACCGAATCGCTGTTGTCCACGCACACTTCACAGAGCTGATACTTTATCATTTCCGATGAAATGGAAAGTTACCAGTTGGGACTCTGGAGGAGTTTTTTCTTGCCCTCTTGGCACCCTAAAACTTTGACGGCGATTAATCAATCTTTGAGACTGGTAATAATAGTACTTTTAGGGCAAAAAATTCTGTCGTTGTTCTTGGAAGTGCGATTTCTTGACGGGAGCCATTAATAGCAATGTCTCCTTCCCCTTTTTAGAACTTATTTTTCCTCAACGTCCGGATAAAGTATATCGCTATGAAGTGACCTTACCAAGTGTTAACAACCAGACTGGAACGCAAAAGTCACGCCTATCTCTCTCGATCGCGGGCGTACTTCTTGCAAAGTCTCTAAGTAGTGACGGGTCTGGGTATTGAATCCTGGGGGCTCCTCTGTTTTTTCTATGCTTTTTAATTGAAAATATGTAATGATTTATGAAGTGGACCTTCATTTGAAGCGTGGTAATAGTAAATCTGCGGAGGCAATGTGACTATTCGAGGTATTTATTGGTGGCCGTTGGTTAAAAAAATATTAACTCGAAGTTAAAAAGATTTGACAAAAGAAGTAAATAATAAAACTGCATATGTAGGTGCGCAAATTATTTTACACAATATTAATATTTCCATTTGAATAAGCTTGCCTCGGATAGGTATTTATTTTCTTAAACAATCATTTTGGCGTTTCAGGTCACTTACTCTTGAGGATTACACGATTCTTGGTAGCCCCTTCTTCACGGTACCAAGCATTACCTCAGTTTACGCTCTACTTCCAACTCCAGAGACCACTTCATCTCACTGAAGTGCCGCAGGGTCTTCGATCTTTCTTCCATTTGCGAAAACATCAGCGCCCTCGTTTCCAAGGCAATAGTCAAATTCATTTTGTAGGTTGCATTTTGACGAATGCGCTTTTGACGACGCATTCTTCTAAACTTGATGACATCTCAGGTTCTCATCTTTATGCGTCACTCATTCTTATTGTCGTGCTCCTTTTCGAGGCGATGCTCTAATGTATATTGACGCGTTATTTATGATGTCATCTCCTCAGGAAGCGAGGGGATTGAGTGCTTGTGTCTTCACATCACCCCTATGTGTCAGGCGTCAATATGAGACTGGATTCCCCTCTCTGTGAATATTAGAGTTGGAGAAATATTTTATTTGGATTTGACGGTAAACTATGAAGGCTGTCAATCACTGCTGGTTGGGCTTGGTGTTGATCTCATTGTCTGTTTGCAAATCTTGCTCGAGCGCACTAATTTATTGTAACATTTTTGTTGTGCGTTAGAAAAATATCACCTGGTTAATTTTATCTCTTGTACCCCAAAGTGAGGCAGCAAGCTTTTAGACCCAGCATAGGAAAGACCTGGACAGGATACATTTTTTTGCTTGAATAATGACGATGTAAACCTCACGTTACTTCTCCGCACCCTGCTCACTTTTTCTTCAACATCTTCAAATTCCTGTCTTAAATTCCCGAAGGATGTTAGTATTTCGCGAAAATTACGTGAGAAACCTCATATTTCTTTCGAAGCACCATTTTGCATGGCACTTAAACTTCCTGGCATTGCCTCCAAACACATCCTTTTCCTTTGCGTGCCACAGAATATTTTTCTCAAATCAAACTCAGAAAATGTAATAGTACCGGGGCCTAAAATTGTATTTGAGGTATATGATATTCCATTCGAGAGATGAGCATAAAGTAAATATCATTGATCAAGTGATCTGTGACATTTAAAGATAATGGGATTAAAGTAAAAATTCCATCTTCAAGTAGAACAATAAAGATGGTTATCAACACACTGTCAGCGACGAATTAGATCACTTGGCTCAAGTTAGGAAAATTCATTTGGGGTCCCTCACAACAATTGTGAATATTTTTTAATGAATAGTTATAAGTGATGCTCTGTAGAAGTGTTAGTAATACTTCATCATGGGTCTCATTATTTGGTGCATACATGAAAAACTCGATTTAATTATTACGTTTTATTATCTCCCTTATTACAAGTAGGTGTATATGACGTTGATGAAGTTCACGCATTGTAATGATTCATCCCTTTCCCGACACCATAGAGGTGGCTTGCTGGATAATCTGTAGATGTAGATAGGTCTGTTAAATGCTGATTATTCGCATTTTAGGGGCATAATTTAAGGATCAGAATACCCAAAGGTATTTCGAGATACCATTATGTATATCTTCGTTTTATTACCGCAGTCCAATTGCTACCAGCGCCTGGGTTTACTCTAATAAAAAAGAATTCGTTTGGTGAGAGGATTGTTAAAATTCGCTACCTCCGAGAGGTGACCTATCTCTCTCTGGAAGTTTATTCTGAATAGAAATTATTTGCTGGAAACTACCTGCCGTTCATAATTTCCCATTCGCCCAACTGCAATACGGGCACAACGAGTCAGCAACGTGCAGCGTCGTCGGGAGCGATCTTCCTCACGAACGTGCGAAGGTGCAAAGCACACACACACACTAGGGCGGATCGGAAAAATCGATTTTTCGCGGAGAAACTTGGCCCTCTGGAAAAAGTTGTCAATGTGACTCAAAATGAGGCCAGAAAAATTTGGGGCCTCTAGGTCAACCCTAGACCCTCGCGCCGTGGCCATTTATGGGGATGGGGGCTGAAAATGGAAAAAGTCATGTTTTTAAATCGGTTCCCCATGGAATTTGCCGAGTTGCGGCCCTTTAGGGCAAAAATTTCGTCCATTTTTACGTATCTGCAGCCATTAAGCCACAAATCGTCTATTTTGAGTGCGCGCCCGCGCGTAATATGCACCGCCCACGCAGCGTCGCGGCGCTACGCTCCGAAGGCCGCTCGAGCGTCTCCTGTCGGCTCGCGCCTCCTGCCCGGTCGCCGCGAACGCAGCATAACTCATCACGGATGCGTCTTCCGTCGTTGGTCTCATTAATATTAGATAATTAAACAATTTCCAGGTAATAACAATTACGGAAGAACTGTATGAAAGAAATATGACACACCGTCATCATTCAGGGAGTTAAGAAACACTCATCGATTTTTAGCCTACTTTTATTATTAATTTTCAGTATGGAGAAAGAATACAAAAATAATTAATAGTTATTATAGCTCACCACGTTGAGGTACCTGCACTATGAACTCCCCCGCCCACACACCCACTCATAGAATAGAGGAACGCATTTCCTTTATCAGATTATATGCTATCGAAAAAATAAGAAAGTGGTCATTTTTAGTACCAGTCGGTTTATCTGTGTGCAAGTATTCGTCTTTAAACTTTATTTTCATTGAACACTAAAGGTCATTATCGATTTTTTTTATTTTTGAAGTCGAGCAGATAAATGTAAAACTTACTCTATCACAGCATGAACTAAGACTAGGTTTTGAAGGTTGGCATTTTGGTTCTGCTTTCTAGTATTTTCTGTATTTCTTATTGTCTGTCGTTGTTGCGGATGCCAATGAAGCTTGGGTTACCTCTTTTACAAATATTTCAAAAGCTTGCGTGTGACAAGGACAATTGCGTTCCACAGTTGAGCATTACTCAAATAATTATCGACTTTCTTCAGTCGTGAGATGCGATAGAGCACGAGTCGGTGTTCTCGTCCCATTTTATCAGCAGCTTGTAGTCTTCTACATAAAATTTAAAATCGGTTAACTCAAAAGTTCTTGGATTTTCGTCGCACTTGTATTTCTTCATGCCTCTTAAGATTATTTTCCACGCATCTCTTCACACTTCCTCTCCATTGTCAGCAATCATTGGGAGGAGTGAATTTTCTGAGTGCCCGAAAAAACTTTCTCTGAATAACAGGATCAATGACTCCTTTAAATCTACTGGTAGATATCTTGATCAATGTAACAATATCCATAAATTTACAGCACCAGCGTGTATAAAATGGTTTTTTTTCACTGAAAATAGGACAGGTGCGTATACTTTTTGAATGACACTAGATTTTATAAATTAGCGCATGAATTTTAGTGGACACTTATAGCCTCAGTTGTCGGCTGGGCGTAATGAGCTAACGAGAATGAGCCACATTTTATGGAGTTCATCTGACCAAATTTTCCGAGCGAAATCCTTTGGCCACAGCATTATAAATTTCCCGAAGATACTGCTGGTCACTGCTCAGCAATCTCCATGTCTTCTTCGTGGGACAATTTTGTTGGAACTGGCTCGAATCGTATGGTATCAGGAGTGTGGCAGTCTTGAAGGGTGGAGACAATAGGTCTTACAAACAAATTTGGACCCTTAGTTTGCCCGTCTAATGTTTCTACCAACTGCCGTAGTGTTAAGCCAATCAAGTGAAATTGGCAAATAGACCACTGGAAGGGACGTCGGAGTTTTGCTTCCAGAAAACGGATGACGCTTCCTTCCTGACATGTATTCACTTTGGTGCCATCGCATCCAATCACTTTTAAATTTGAAAGTTCAATATTTTCTTTCGCAAAAAAAATTAAGAAAATGCAGATATGATGTTTCTTGCAAATCCTCCTTTGGGGGAGACAAAACCGAAAAATTGGGAGCCAGGCTCCAACTAACACGACATGTCCCTCCCTAACCTTAGATGGGTAAGTCCTCTTGCCTATTGTCTGCAGTTTAATTGTTTCATCCTCTCTGCCGTCAACATACAGACCTTCAATTGTATTTTTTTATTTATCTGTCTTTGCTTTTACTGAATCTAGCATCTTCTTTTTCTGTCTTCGTAACAAATGCCGGTCCACTACCTTTCACGTGTCTTCCGGAGTTTTGAGCTTTGCGTCGGATACAGTTGCGCTGACGATCATTGCTGCTGCTCTGAGGGACAAGTCACCAAAACTAGCACATATCTCCGCCACAGTTGGCAATTGAAGACGCCTTTGCCCCGAAGGAGGTCCAGGTTGATTTTCATTCTTAATCGTATAAGGAACGTTGAGGTCCAAGTCGGTTGGTTCCTCGTCGGTTGAGTTTTCTCGAGATGTGGCGGAAAAAATTCTTGATGCTCACTTTTTACCTCTTCAAGAATGAAAGATTTTGAGTCGACGCTCTCCGACGATCCTCTTCTGAGGTTTTTCTTTGATCGTCGAGTTACTGAGGCATCCAATTCACCTGATACCATCTTTCGTTTTGTCCTTTGCTCCCTCAAAAATGCCGCTTCATTTGGGAGAACTTTATCCTCTTTCTAAATTTATACTCGTTAATTCTTTAGCACTGACACGCACAAATACCACATAGTTTCTGGGATTAATTTAAAAATATATTAATTTGTTATCGATTTGGAACCTTTCGTAGGCTTGCTTGCATTTTTTCTTAAGCCGTAGTACGTCGTATGGTACCGTATAATCATTTTAATCACGCCATGTTTCGGAATGATTGGAATAGAGGTGCGTCTCCAAAGTTCGGACACTTTTTACGCCACCAGACTACTTGATAAACCGTACGCTCCCTTCCTGCGCTTTCGTATCAATACGTCGCGAACATAAAAAAAATATTTTATCACTTCTTTAAAAGTTAGTACCGTCAATTCGATTATGTCGACGGGACAGGAAAAAAGGTTATAGTGTGTAGGGTTATATTACTTTCATACAGTTCTTCCGTAATTGTTATTACCTGGAAATTGTTTAATTATCTAATATTAATGAGACCAACGACGGAAGACGCATCCGTGATGAGTTATGCTGCGTTCGCGGCGACCGGGCAGGAGGCGCGAGCCGACAGGAGACGCTCGAGCGGCCTTCGGAGCGTAGCGCCGCGACGCTGCGTGGGCGGTGCATATTACGCGCGGGCGCGCACTCAAAATAGACGATTTGTGGCTTAATGGCTGCAGATACGTAAAAATGGACGAAATTTTTGCCCTAAAGGGCCGCAACTCGGCAAATTCCATGGGGAACCGATTTAAAAACATGACTTTTTCCATTTTCAGCCCCCATCCCCATAAATGGCCACGGCGCGAGGGTCTAGGGTTGACCTAGAGGCCCCAAATTTTTCTGGCCTCATTTTGAGTCACATTGACAACTTTTTCCAGAGGGCCAAGTTTCTCCGCGAAAAATCGATTTTTCCGATCCGCCCTAACACACACCCCTTCGATCCGACACAGTGACCGTGGGGGATGGGGAACTATCGGCTCGCCATTAGGGGCTGAGGGAGGCGGAGGTGGCGGCCGATGCATTGACGGCAAGAGGAAAAGGAAATGAGGGAGAAGGGATGGTGTTAGCAAGGGGGGAGGAATGAACTAGAACGGGAAAGAGGTGAGGAAACGTCAGGGAGCGGTTCGCTCGCGTAGTCATTTTTCCCAGAACCATCCGCGCGAGGAGGACGGGACGATTAGTATTGTTGCTTCCAGTAATAATGGAAAAAGCGTTTTCAGCGATTTTATTTGAGCGTTTCATGCTTTTACCATGAATCTTAATCACCTGTTCCTTAACGCCTCCTGTCAATCACCGTTTCGGAAGATGATAGGGAATTACACGATTTATTTTTAGAAGGTGCAGTGAGTAAACGTTAATTGCGAAGTCGTCACTTGCAGATGATGAACATTGATATTGTTTATATTATTTTTCCCCATTATTATGGTATTATCGTTAGAGGGGGCTGAGGGAACGTTTAATAAGCAGCGTTATTTTTTAGAGTGCTTGGGAGCGAACCCTTGTTTCCGTTTCATTGGCGAAAATGTTCCGTCAGTAAAAATTAATGTTTAGCCGGTCGTGATGAAATAAGGGAAAGTAGTTTGAATAAAATGCAGGCATAACATAACTGGTACCGCCATGTACCGTGTGTGTACTGAACGAATGAATCTGAGGTGAAGAAGAGGTACACTCCACGCAGCTCTATCTCCTTCCACCTTATGTATGTATGTATTATGTATGTATCTTTAGATATGAGCAAGACATTTAATGACGTGATCGCCTTCAAACCGATCCGACTCGAGCCTCTATTTCCGCGCCTAGAAATAATACCACTTGGGAGGACGAGAACGGCGGTTAGTCGTGGCCGCTTACGGAATAACCGAGGACAGGGACGAAAACGGAAGCGGGGTGCTGAGAAAAACGCTGCTTTAGTAGGTACACGGGGAAAAGGGGAAAGGGGTTGGTTGCCTTCCTCTTTGAGGCAAAGAAGAGTGCGCGCAGAGTTTCAAAGAAGCGGTGAAGAGGGAATTTCATTTGAAGATGGCCGAGGGGGGAAGGGGCAGGAAAGGGGTGGATTGGCGGGGGGAGGGTAGAATCGGAGTTGGGGGCGAGATGGGCAGTGAAGAGTGGAGCGGGCGCATGGAAGAAGGTGGAGAGAGAGAGAGAGAGACAGGAAGGTGGAGAAATGGGTGTGGCAAAGGAAGAACCGAGTTGTGGGAGCGGAGTGTGGAGGAAAGGAGGCCGATTGGAATAGAAGGAAAGGGGGTGAAAACATGCCCGGATTGAAATGGCGATGAGGCAAATTTATCTTACCAAGAGGAGCACTTTTTTCCGTGAGTGAACTTGCTTTCCCGTTAGTTTCATTGCATTTGCCTTGTGGATTTACGTCTGGCCTGCTTTGCTGAGGGATATAGTAGGTGAATTTTGGGGCTATTCAAATAAGGATAAAAAGAGTAAAATGTCAAAGGTCTGCTTACATGAAGCTTAGGAAATATATAAACTATTTTTGCTTTGAATTGTAGCTTTAATCGTCTTCGATTCCATTTGATTATCTTATGGAATATTTATGCAATCAGTTCGGCTAGGTACTTGTGAAGACTGATGAATGAAATGAAGTTTTATATGCATTCTGTTGGGATATTCTTGTGCTTATGTGTTATTTTTGAAAGAGAAGGAAACACTGAAGCAAGCTTTCAGACGGAAGGCGTGGAGCAGCGTAGGAGTAAAGGTGATATTCAGGTTGAAAATGGATTTTTGATGGCAGAAAAATGACTTGGTGATGGAACCATTTTCAGAAAGAAGGAAATCGATAACAGAAAATGAAGAAGGTACTTAGAAAAAAAGATAAAGGGTTATTTAAGGTTTTTATCACCCCTGTGAAGTGAGCTATTGTAATGGTCATAGTATTACTATGGAGATATGAGTTTGGAGTAGGATTGACAACCACAAGTCGGGTAGAGAGAAGTTTTCCTGAAGAAGATATCAAGGGAGGAAAGAAAAGTCGCGGGGAAATTCGAAAAAGTATTTGAATGAGAGGCCACTGTGAGAGAGAGGGAAGGAATCAGGATGTGGACTTAATGAGGGAAGGGGGAGAAAATGAAATGTTTGAAAACGAAATAATACACATTGTGTGTTTTCTTAGGAAATAAGAGTTTCGGATGGTCTAGCGAAATATATGAGCTTAGGAAGGGTTTATCCACGTGCATACCATATCAGGTGGAATACTTGTCACAACCAAGCTTGTATACAATCTTATGAACAATGGTCTGTTTCTGAGTCATTTCTTATCGTTCCATAAGCATATCTATGCCTACATAAGACTTCTAACACTTCATTACGTTATTTAAGGTATAAAACGTCACGTGACGTGAGCATTGAAGCCTAATGACTTTATTATTCTACGATTATTTTTCAAATTTTTTCATAAATTATTCTTCATCATTTGCTCAGCGTTGTATTCAACAGAGCAATTTCAGTATCATAATTTGCATTATATGTCACATTTTGGAGTGTACCGTTAATGTTCACCTGGGGTTTATCATGATTGAGCTTAAGTCTCCATGGGTGGGAAGCTATTTCTTTTGCAACCAGGTAAGAATTTTCACTCATAGTGGGTGGAATGGTAGTTTCCCCAGTGCCAAAATGGCGGGGCAGGCATCGCAATCCTGTGTGCACTTGGCACAGGAAGTTCAATCTTGTTGGTGAAATTCGTGAGCATAGTGAACATGATTTATTTTCATCTCTAACGGAATGAATAGTACCTATGAGGTAAATGCCGTTTGGCCCGTTTGGCTCATGGAGAAATAAATACTGTGAGCACTTTAAGGCCTTCAAATGACATCTGCGAACCGGGATCGTAACGTGGGCTATTATCATTCATGGTTGAAATGTCCCGAATTATAAGGCGTTTCAGGCCGATGGAGAAGGACGTAATGGCCGGGATAGAAAAATATGTGCCGAGAATGAATGTCACAAGTAAATTTTATCAGAATCACGACAGGAATGAAAAATCTGATTAGTAGGGTGGTTTTAAAAATTTTCTTCAAATTAAAATACTTGAACTTCTTCTCATTGCTTCCTCCACATCGAATCCAGAGAGACAGGCGTTCACTGTGTTATATTGTAGATCAGCAAGAATTAAGATGAACTTAGTTTGCAGGGTGTCTGATCTTAACTTATTCATATTACGTATATCTACTAATTACCCTGCATGGCACGTCGAGGGTGTGTTGCTGGGGGTGAGTAGTCATCAAATATGCACTACGTACAATACGTGCAGTAGAGTTTACTTATACTACCTACCTAAAGAGAGACTTCAATGAGCATTGTGCGGGACACACTACAAATTTTACTTTTCATCCAAAACGCAAAGATAAATTTGAGAAGTTCTGCAAACATGCATTGTGCATATAAGTATTTCATGCTGACATGCTTTAAACTTAAAAATATCCTCCTTCTTTATTTCATCTCTGTTTGTTTTATTAATCCATATTAATCTAATGTGTGCAATTTCATTTTCATGTTCAGGTAAATTTATTTTATAAAGGTGTGAGAAGCGTTATGGTCACGAATTGTTTGCGGAAAGAGAAATTATTTCAATCTATATGTGGTGCAGTCTATTTCTCTTATCTTATCCTTGCGGTCCTGTCTAGGAATGTAGGGTGGGGCTCTTGTAATTCACCGGTGTCTCGGAGGTGAAGTCAAGATCACGAGTTGCTCGAGGAAAGAACGAATATTTGAATCTATTTGTGAGCGCACGTGCGTGGTGCCCTTTCGTGGGAGTCTGCAAGAAACCCGGAGTGAGGTGAATGCATGTGCAACGGCTGTGGAGACGTTTTCCGGAAATCGAAAAAAGGGAAAAATTTCCTTAATATCTCTCCGAGAGGGGAATTTTTCCGCGAATCTATACTTGGAGACAGGGTTACCGAGGCGGAGCGGGGCGGTGTAGGGAGAGGAAAGTGTCTTGTAAGACGTGTTGAAGGGGTGAGTGGGAGAGAGAAAAAGGGTGCGCAGTAACGGTGGAGGAGAACAAGGGAGGGGGTTAGGGGGAGGAGACGGTAGCGACGAGATTGGATGAGGGCGATTGGGTTGAGAATGAGGTTCGCTAGAACGGACGGGTGAAAGCAGCATTGTGGCGTGAAAAACGAGAGGAAGTAAGTTGTCTTGGTAAGCCTCACCGCTTTGCTTTGCTCGTTTGTGTCTTTCGATGGTTCTAGTCGAACGGTTAAGCCTAGCGCGCTGCTTTTCCGCTATCGAAATTGCGAACTGATAAAAAACTGACAGAAAAAAATTCGTTGTTTGTTCTTATTGTTGCTACATTTGTTTTAAGTGTCCGATATCGGTAGACACGTTTTGCTGATCATAGGAGGTGAATTCTCCGTTTAATCTATGCTAAGAATCAAAATAGCTCAATCTTGCAATCGACTGAGGCATTATGCGGCTTTGTGGACAGCGGCAAATTACGTGTTCTAGTAAATCTATTTTTGTGACTATAGTTGTAACACCTCTGTATTTATTTTACCGCAGTCAAATAGCAATAAATTAATTTATTTTTATGGCATGAAAAAATAATTGTTTACGCAGCTGCAGGCCTTAAAATATTTCGTAAATTCATACGTTATTAAATCCATGATGGTTAACGATGAAATATTGATTCTAAATTCTATAATTATTCCCCGAGCGAGTTGCTTCCAAATGTGTGGAAAAAGATTTAATGGCAAACGTTGAACTGTTAATAATCAAAAGAACCTATATTGCATTCCAAAAAGATAATAGGACAGAATAATCGTGTTTTTAAAAAGGATATTTTATGCCATTTTCTTTTCATTCGTACTACCAGCTTGGTGGATAAAAATACGAGGCTATTAACGTAGGCATTGTGAGCGCAATAGATTCACAAAATTGTCTTTTTTTAAGAACTGCCTTGTTCGCTGTGTGCTTACCATGAATCATCCGTTAACGTAGTGTAATCAGAAGTCCTTTGGTTTTCAGTAATTCAGTGTTATTTTCGGAAAACCTATTTTTCGCTGTACCGTTTCTGTTTCCCTTTATTCCCAGATTTAGGAATTTTTTGGGGATTGCACGAAGGAATGTGTATATTCAAAGAAGCTTACATTTTATCTTACAATTTTTGTGTAAGAATTGGCTCAATAATTTCCCTAGTAAAATCAGTTGTTCTTTAAAGTACGTAAACGAAGGTATACGTTTCTCACGTTCAGCTCTCGTAGGTTTAAGTTTTGCTGTCCAATATCTTTTCTATGAAGTCCTCTTAAGCAACGACATGAGCTATAACACTAAAACAGTGATACTTTAGCGAAAAAAATGTATCCCTAAAGGCTACAGTCAAGTGTTTGTCATGCTTTCATTTTAGCAACCTGCCCTCCATTTCTTATCTTCAATCGGCTTAATCTAGGGTCGACTATATTTTGAAAGGGAAGAGTTAATCATGTTCTACGCAACAATTTAAAATGCAATCGAGAACCGTAAATATATTTTTTCAAATTGGGATGATTTAGAGTGTTATCCCAACAACAAATAATATTAATTATAATAATATAATTATAATTTTTTTAATAACTTAAAATCCAATGGAAAAATGTTATCGTTGGTTTTGATCGGTATTAGTCATGAGCTTGTATTTCCTGAAAAAAGTGTTTGTAGGTCCGGTCCTTTGTTTTTAATTTAAGACTTGATTCCAAGATGAAAAAATAAATAAAACTATTGTAGTTTCATTTACTGATTCCAACTAATGCTTTTGAAAATTATACTATAATAGTTTTATATCCATTTTCAATTTTGGTTTACGTTTAAACATCCAAAGAACCACATTTTACTTGCGTGCCTCAATTTGCCGTTTTGAATCATCATTAATTCCTTTTATGTTCATTAATTGAATTCACCTTATAGTGTAATGAATTATGCAAGTAAAAAGATAAATGTCGTTGAAGTGCAGAACTCTGAGGATAAAAAGTCATCGGTAAGGGTTTAAGACTTGGTCAGCGATTTCTCTGAGGATATTGAATAAATGAGCATTAAAATATAAAAAGAACAAACGATAAAAGGATATTTGCTTAAAAATTGTATCAACTTAAGGTTCTAGGTTGTTCATGTCCGTTCAAGTTATTTGTTCTGTAACAGGAACTCCTGGAAATCCCTGTGCTAGATCCTCACTCAAGTTCAGTTCATCACGACCCGACGAATGAGATACTATGAAAAATGCATTGAGAGCTCAGAGGTTAACGAATGAAAAGACCTGCTAAGAAAGAACTGAAGGAAAAGGATTACGTATGGAGGTTAGAAAACAAGAAGAGAAAATTGTGGGGCAAAACTGGCAAAAGAGGTGGCAAAAAAAAAGGCAGGAGCTCTCCCGTTTGTGTCATTTGGTGCGCACCACAGATTTTCCTGAGACCTTTGAAGAACATTTCCAAGCGCCATGGCGTTCCCTTCTTTATTTTCAAGGGTCTCAAATGCACGCGTGGCGGCACGGTTTCGCATACGCCTGCCACTGGCTATAGAGGAATCGTTTCCAAGCTGTTGGACGGCCTTGTGTTTTGTGATCAAAGGAGGAACTGTTTGTGGGGGAGAGTAAGCAAAAGAATGGGCGCAGGAAAGAGTTGAAAGGGATTTAGTTGCGGTGAGCCAGTGTGAAAGGGTAGTTGATAAGTCAATGGGCAGGAAGGTAGGAATAATAAATGGATATTCGTTTGGTTTTCAAGATGGCTAGAAGGCTGTCTGTGGAATGTGAGATCACGAAATGGCGAAGGTGAGAGGGGATGCGTAAAAGACTAGCTCTCTCGGACGAGAGAAAGAAAAAAATCATTGAAATGGGAGCGGAAAATTGGGTCTATTATGGAACATCGAACAAAAATAGTTGTTGCTGTGGATTAGAGTAAATATTTGTTTACCCAGAGGTGCTTTAGGTTCCGTCCAAGGAAGTTAAAATTTACTGGGGGAGGCATTGGTATGTTAGCCTATGGATGACAACGGTGCCAGAATAAGGGTGCTTGGGTAGAATTAGACTCCGCCTTCTCCGCACAAAACATACGGCAACTTATGGACCATGCATGTTTATTAAGCATAAATCGCAATGAAATCGTACCCAAACTCATCGCATCGGCTTCGTATAATATTCCTAGGGCCATTTCATGGAGTCATTATCGTATTTTATTACAGTGGGAGTTTATTTTATTTCTGGTACTGGTTCGAATTAAACCTATTTAAATTACGTGTTTGACGCTTGTTTGTGTGTTTTCCCATTGTCCTGTTTGTTTTACGAATTAAAAAAAAATGCATTATATTTATATTAATCTAACAAAAAACAAATTTTACCGTACGAGGATCGCGAATTGCAATCCCATTTGTCGTACCTACCAAGATGACCGCTAGCTTCTCAAATCAAATATGTTGCCTCCTCCAGAACCTCCTTGGTTCCGTGGCCATCTACTGCAGCATGGCTGGCTGTATAATCATAATCTAGAATCAACGTTACTATTACTTCTGTGCCACTCTTTTTGGTTGCAAGGAAATGACAAAGTTTTAACATTATCGAGACATACCGTGTAAAAAAGAAGAAGTAAATTCATATAATATTAGCAAAAATATTAAATGCAAAGTTAAGAAACCGAGTCCGAACTAATGATTGTTCTTTGACTGCGATTACGAATGCCCTGTTATGTTAGGCAGCAGACATGCTTGTTCGTTTGAATGAACAGCAATCGAGCTCAATCACAAAGGTGATCCATCTCTAAGCTACTTCTTAATTCCACGAGTTTCCAAGTCACTCTTCAAATTAAAATATGTTTTAGACTCCTTTTTTCGAATATCTACTAATATTGTTACTAAAAATCCTGTAATTATCTCGGATACTAATTTTAGTTACTCCCAAAGTGCTTGCATTATATATTTAACTCTGCATTGCAACTAGATCGGAAGGTACGTAGAATTTATAAATTTCAGCTTTCATTAGTTCCTGAAACAAATATATTGCAACGTGGAATACGGTCGCCTTTCATTTGATGACGTAATTTGTCTTTCTTAGAATCCTCTTATCCCATTTTCAAGTTAATTAATGAAAAAAATATATTTTTTCGGTAATAAGCTTAATTTACTTGGACCGGATTCCACCTTAATAAGCTTATTTAACTTCTAATTCTAAACTTATGAAAAAGATTATGGTAAAAAAATATTTCGTTCCGGAGGTAATAATACCTGAGAAATCTACTAGTTACTCTAAAACGGATTATATGAATTGCTTGGAACCCCCCAGGGTTATTTGAAGACAAATAGGCAAATTTATCTTCTGTTTCACAACTATTGGAAGCCATATGAACAAAAATTACAACCTATGTACTATTCCATTGCTGGGGTGCGTATCATTGTAACTCTGTGGTTATGGTTTAGCTCTTGGTGTAGAAACGTTTTGATTTATTCACTTGATCATTACATTTTGAAAAATATTAATTTAGTCTGTTTCATTGTTTCAATAAAACTTCTGCTCTATAGCTGCAGACCAAATTCATATTCGGGTGATGGACCATTCCCGTGACATTTTTCTATCTTTCAGCTTTCAACTATGTGAATCTTATAATTGACCCTGAAAGAATGCGCCAGCCAAATTAAACAAGTGAAAAGAGCTGGATAACCAGGCAACTAGCTCATCGTGAGTCTTCGTCGAGGTCTTAGGCTGCACTGCAGATAGCTTCCCATTGGATTCGACCCATGGGCTCGTCACCCCGTTAAGTATGTAATCAGGCTTCTTTTAAAGGTTATATTGGATGGCATAGCAAACAGGACATCCTATATAATATGAATTCAAACCTAAAGCCTGCGGGTTGCCAGACAAGAGTGCTGCCGACCTTTTTCATGCGGTTGATAATTTATGATTTTAACTGAATAGGAAGATATTTAAAAAAAATTTACTCTGGCCCTTTGTGTTAGATTGGATGATGCGTATTAAATTTAAATTACCTACCCTGCAACACACGATTTGGCAGCAGAATTAGATTTTAGGGAGCATCGACTGCTGTGCTCATATTGCACCGCCTACCATAATTAAATATTTGACTTTATTGTAGGACAAACACAATACCCATGCCTGAGGCGGAATTTGAGCCCGCCACCAATGAGTGAGAAGATTGCGCGTTACCGACCTACCTGCCCTGGTCGGCGGTCACAAATTAAAAATTTAGTTTGTCTGCAGTTAGAGAAACATTCAAGGAACTATAATGCGAATGCCCATACTTTTGTATTAAAAATTACGTATAATAACAACTAGTGTACTTTATGGTAATTTTTCGCGCCTTAAGGTTTTTGAGGAGCATAATTGACGGCAATTAATGGCAAAGAAGTGAAAAGTATGGATGCCGTATTAATTTGTAAGCTTAAATTTCTTTTATAGGGAACCGAAAAGGTCTCGTTTGGAACGATTTCTGGTAGAATGAGATAAAGTTATACCATTTGCGATCTTGAATGTGAAAAATCATATCAAATCAGTCGAAATAGCATTAAACACAAGCACCATTTTCTTTGTAAAACCGAAAAGAGTTAGATAGGGATAGTCACTTTTCTTCTGTTGATCTTATGAATTAAAAGACATCTGGAGCATAATATTTAATGGCAGTGAGACGTGGACAATAATAGCAGCAAAAAAGGCATCGGTCGGTCACTCTGTCGATCTACTCTTGATGGCTCCTGTTTTTCGTGTAATCCACCCTTTGCCAATAATCGTGGCGATGGCGTGAAGAAGAGTGAGTACCAATGAAAAGATTACAAAATGTGGCTTTGGTGCCGTGATCTTATTTATATCACAAAAATAACTTCCCTTCTTGCTTTAGTTGACCCTTAGACCTTGGCCAGGCAATGTTAATCACAAAGTCATCCACCGTTGTTAATATTTGTTGTTTCCATTGCAAAATACGTGGGCAGTTCTTTGGGTGGCCCGACTCCCAGGGTTGCATCGTATCATGTAAACTAAAGTAAGCACTTAGATAAGCACAAAATCTTTACCCAAGACGAGATTCGAACCTGCAACATTTGGTTGGGCAGGCCAGCGCGTTGTAATACGACTTTACTTATGTTACGAGTCTTTACTTATCTTATCCACAAGGGCGTGTGGCAGGTCACCAGTCGTGAAGTTGACTTATACCGGAGAAAGACCATTGTTAATTTCGTAACTTAATTAAGTTTGTTGAGTGATGTATTTGGAAGTTGTTAGCGTTATGGTCGTGTATTATGCGTAGGGAAAATGAATTCTTGTATCGCTCTGTCCGAAAGTTGATCTTAATTTAACCCTTATGTTTATTCTGTTCATGTAATGTGGGGGTGGAAATAATTCTGCAGTGCCAGATTTGAATTCGTGCGATTTTAGTCTTTCTAGTACCTTTAATTTAAGTAACTAACTGCAGCCAATGCCAAAAGTAATGAGCATCAGTCTTGCCCAATGGCAATTATGAGTAAGGTGGTGATGGTTCTCATTTCCGGGATACAACGAGGAGAGTGGGCGTTCTTGAATACTTTTTATTGTGGATTCGGTTCGATCGTTCGACAGGATCAATGCACGGAATCTAGACATCCAAGGGGTTAAAGACGGCACTTCCAAGGCTTGCGGCCAGCTGGGGGCGGGGGGCGTTTGGGTGCCGACGGGTCGTCGACCCCTGAGGTTTTAATCACCGATCGCAAGGAATTCCGATTGTCATGGGAATTTCGGTTAAGGGTTTGGAGAAATGGTGCTAGGGGTGGAGCGGGTTCCGATTTTGAGCTCTGATTGGAGACGGGTTGTTGGGGTCGTTTCCAAGAGCTTTGCTAGAATAAAATGTAAAAAATTTATCTGGCCGCCTCGGGCTTCACAAATTTATGCCACGCTCGTGATAATTCAGATTGGGTTGGTGGAGGAAAGATTCGCGAGAAATTTGGCTGGTGGATTCCGAGGAGGGATGCCATTCCAAGGGCAATTTATGAGGTACTACTTAAGGTTTACACATTCTGCCCTCTGCTCTGATCGAGAAGTTGTAAGGGGTTTGGTGTCTTCTTTTCAAGAATACGTGAGATCATTAGTTATTAATTCGAAGATTGGTTTAATGTAGCTCGCCATTCACTTATTCTATCATCTAATCTCTTGATACTGATGTGTTCTTCTCTTTTATATCCTTTACTCTCTGTTCTATGTATATCATTCCCTTCCTTTGCCATTCTTACTGTTTAATTTTCCCTTGACGGCTGTCATTGTCAAGCCTTCATGTTTCTGCGATGACCGACTGGTCTATCCCGTTTTCTTTGTAATAATACCTCCATTCGATCTTGCTCTCTAAGCAAGTATGGAAACCCTGGCCCACTGTCCTAATCCCTGCTGTAAGAGGAATGCGACCATCTCATCGGATCTCCACGAATTAGGGAATGTTATGTTTGACTCAACGTGTTCGTTGGATCCGCTCTCCTGTCTAGCGTAGTGATGATCGTGGGGCTGTTTTTATGAAACGCCTTCATCATCGCTGCCCTGCGAAACCCTATAGATTTGAGCCCTACCTAATTTGCGTCAGTTAGGAGCCTAAATGCTGCCTTCTCAGGCAGGAAGCCATGTTCATGCGTGCCTTATATCGCTGGGTTTTTAAAAGGAGTTTAGAATGTGTTGAAGGTGGTATACACATGCTAGCCTACGGGCTAGGCAGTGAAGCCAGTATGGGGTCCTTGGGAGGAATTGGGCCCCACCTCCTCGGTACTCAAAATTGCGTTACATTGAGGCTCTTATGGAGACTTATGTTTATTAAAACATAAATAACAATGAAATCGAACCCTAATTTTACTGCAGCCGCGAACATTAATCTTCCGGAGGATATTTAAGGGAGGTATCAATGAATTTGATTCCATTGGGAGTCAATTATTTACCTTAAAGCTAGTTCGAATTCAACGGTATTTCAATATTTATATTTTATAAAATTTAATGTATTAATATTTAGGGCTTGTTTACGTGATTATGTACCTTCCACCATTTATTTGACGAATTTTTAAAATGCATTCCATGATTAATTTTTCTACTATAAGGTTTACTGCTTGCAAAAACAACTTTATTCGTGGGTATTGCTAGTGGTTGAGTCCATTTGTCCGTGCCTAAAAATATGGCCAGTCTTGCTTGACCAATCAGTCACGATGGCGACTAGAATCCCGTACATTCTAATCCCCTTGATCAGCTTAGCCGTCGAGTGTAGTCATATATTGATGACTTGACAACGAAGGGGCAACGATTGTACCCTTTTAGGTCACTGTGTTGGAATTCGCAGCAAAAATAACTATCAATTTTCTTCTTCCTCATTTTTAAGTGAAAAATCACATTAATGAACTTGCAAATTGTATAAATATACCACAAATTGATAGGAATAAGTAATATAAACTTTAAAATTGATTCCTCCATGAGCTATAGATATCGTTATTAATTTTAATGATCGATAGCTTTGATCACCATAGATGTCACCTTAGATGTACCGTGGGTTTTCTAGCATTTTAATATTTTTGGTTCCTTCGATGACTAATGGAGCTAATTTCTAATGCATAGTAAATTTGAACACGGCTTTAGCTGTATTTTTCAGCACTTTAATATTATCTTCTGGCCGAAGGAGATTTCGTTCTCCTGCCTCGTTCGTTGGGCCTGCGGGGCAACAACCCTCCTTTGCTTTTCTCGCATCCTGATCCCTCCCCAGACTCACCCACTCCCGCCTCTGCGTCCATCTTCCTCTTTGAAGAAGATCAAGCTGCCGAATGAAAGAATTATTAGGACCTGAATGCGTGGGGGGGATCAAAGGAGAGAGGGAAGCGCAAGGCCAAAGGCAAGAGAGTGGGTATATCCGTGAGGGTATTGGAGGCGGAGAAGGAGTAGGCGAGTCACGCGGGCGTTCGCTCATCAGGTTTGAGTGCCCTCAAATGAAGGAAACGGGAGGGACAGCAAAGGGCAGGGATGAGTATGAAAAAGGCGGAAAGAATGTTAGTCCGAGGGTTTGAAAGACCTCGGAGAGGGATGGCGTGGGAGGACTTCATATTGGTGCAGCGATGTGATGTCATGAAGCATGATGGATGAAAGCATTTGGCTCTCCATAAGGCGTAATGTAAGATGATTATGGGATAGCATCTTAAGTCGTAGGTCGTAAATAACATTTTGCGAATATTGACACTGATCTACGAATGGTGAGAAAGTTTGACCCAAAAAAAATTGGGTATAGCGTCCTATGTTTTCTTGTGACTTGAGTACTTAACACGCCATAACATGCTTCGGAGCTCATGGAGGAAAACCCGAGATATTTATTTTGAGCTCGGGGCTGCCGCTACCCATTGCTGAGATGGCTACGACGCTGTCTTCTTTTCGTATCATGATTTTACTAAATCGGAATATTAAATGAGAGAACTTGTCGATATATCAACGGAAAATTAAGGCTAGCTCCAGTATTCACATAAGTCCTTTGAAAATGGCTACTTTTCGCGGTAATAATTTTGTGAGCACCCTCAGCTCTGCTATATAGACATAGATCGGCAAATATGTTGGTTACAATTTTGAATGATTTACAGTATTTTATGCTATAAATCATTTTGTGGATAAAAATATTTATTTTTAATTACGAGCTTATTTACTATTTTCTCTCATTTTCCTTTGCCAGCGCGGTCATTTCTCTTTTAATAGCTCAATAGGCTCAATTTAGATTTTTTACCGCGCTCTCTTGTCAGGTTTTCCGGGCTCAACTTCTACTGTATACTAGAGATTCATTTTGTGTCCGAATACGCCAATTAGGTACACAAACGATCTCTTTGATAACCGGAAGCCGTCTTGAAAGGGGTTCTAATTCGTTAAGTCTCAAGATGGCCGCCAAGTATATCTTCAATTGTTGTTGCCAGGGAAGGGGAACAACCTCGACGATCTTAGGATGCGCGGCTCAATTGAATTTCTTTTTCTCGTCGTGTTTTTTAAGAAGTACCCTGAGTTTCAGATAAAAGTACCATGATTGGCATTTACACGCGGAGAGAAAATCTTGAAAGAGTCTTGTGGAATGAATGTAGTCGGAACTCTACAGCGGAAACGTGATAAAATGCGGATAACTAACGTTTTATAATCGACCATGATGCAGTGAAAAGCAAATCGCGCATTGGAAACATGCATGGGAATCAATAGTGATTTTCACAAAGAATTTTAGTTGCTTGTGGCATATATTTATTTTTTAAACCATAACTAGAACTTGCTAAGGGTTTTCATCATGGGACAATCAAGTTTCTGAACAGTATGAATGACTTTTTCTGTCACTACATCTTAAATATCCATCTGCCTACCTTCTTAGGAAGAGTAGTTATTTGCCATCTGATTCATTTGACCATAGAAGGCATACTATGGTAATTTTTTACTCTTTTTGCTTGTGACAGTGATTCATCGTTTTACTTTCGAAAAACTTTAATTAGGTACAATAAAAACGTCATAGAAAAAGGCGTTTTCATTAAACTATCGCCTGTAGCGTAATAAAAAGAGCAAAAGGTTATTGGATCTTAGAGAACTATATATCTATTATCTATATATCTAATACTGATTAGAGAATAGAGAATGCAGAATTATATTAAATTTTCTCTCTACTTCAATTCAACCCAAACTTAAGTTAAAGAGCTTCCATAAATTGAACTTCCGCTACACCAGCCACATAAATACTTGCTGAGTTACACGAAAAGCAAAAAGAACTAAACATTAAAGCAAGAATAGACAAGCTTATTAAGTTCTTGAATGCGTAACATTGCGAAATTCGAATAACATGCGAAATTATTATCACTTATAGCAAAGGAAGTTTTTCTTGGAGCACTGTGAATTCTCTGTATGCACACTGTCGGAAATTGAGTTCATGCGTTAGTTGCTTAGAGTTGAGAGCAGAGTTTGCATATTTTATGATCGATTTCAATGTTGTCAAAACGTGATTTCATCTCATGCACAAGCGTAGTACCAATTAATTTATCCATGGTGATATACGCGGAAATGTTTTTGAAAGATTAACCTTGGATGACGTAACTTCCCTAATGTTTCCAAATTACTAATTCACGAGCTTTGAGGATGGAGAGTCACTAATTTGAAAAAACCTCAGGCCAATCATGCGAGCCGTGGCTTACTTCATACTATGCAGAAGTGAATTCAAAGGAATGAGTTTTTGCTATGAGATAATTAAGGCATTCCTCAGTAATGATAACGACGCTGATTGCAGTGCGTACTGGAACGCGTTAATGGCTTCATTGTGTTGATGAGCGTATTTTCTTGTTACAGTTAGCTTTACGTTCAAGTACGTTGCCTCTTGCGCTGTAATGATATTCTGATGAACTTTTCTCCACTCGTTATCTCATTGGCAAATCTCAAATTTGCTCTTCGTTGGGATCGTCTCTCAATTCACTACTGCTTATCTTTTTTCCTGGAATATTTGCGTAACCCAAACTTTGCTTACCGAATCTATTCAGGACATTTGCTATTGGTTTGTTAGGTAGGACACTTTTTGGAAACCAAAAAACATTATGTCTTTGTGAACTTAACGAGGACTTTCGGAATGAGCCGTTGTATGTAGCAGAATGGGACATGGGTATATTTAATCAGCATCGGATGTATTTTTAAGCATTTAAGTTACGTTACCTGGTGCCTTTTCTTTCCTCTTCCTCTTTTATATCTTATATTAAAAAAATCTCTACACCACGTCATTATTTCCTCCAGAAATGTGCATACTTTCATGGGAATTTCCTATTTAAGGTAGTCATTTTTTTCTCATCTCTTCCTTTCACTAAATTCATAGTCTATTTCTCAAATAAGTTTTTCCCCAATTTGCCAAGCAGTAACAAAAGAAAATGATTGCAATATTTCTGAATTTTACTGCCGCTGACTTAAATTACGCTTTTTTGTCGATCATGAATTTAATTAATTCATTTAGTGTGTTGGTACCATCCACAATTTTAAGCGATGCCTGGGTCGAACTTTATCACATTAGAACCATGCAGCTGGGCTTGTTAGCGGCCATTCGGTATGGTAACCAGGGATAGCCTGCTGCCGTCATTCCCTTAAAAGTCGGAGCGGTTTGACCCGTTGGGTCACAGCAAGAAGCTCTTAATGGGGGGTTAACGCTCAATAGAGACCGACGATCTCTATCGTCGAAGAGAAGTGCTCTCCTCCTGGGAATTACTCTCCTTATCTTTCCCCTTTTCGTATAACAGAGTAAGCATTTTTTACGTAGTATGTTTACGCAACAACATCCGAAATTTGAGGGCTTAGTAACATGGATTCCAGAAAATTTTTGGCGCTTGATCGTGAATAGATTAGGTTGTGTCGAAAAATGGATATCATTAAATTTTTCCATTTTGAAGTGTTTCTTTGGAACGAAGGAAACTGATTACGATGTTTTCGGATATGACGTAAAAAAATTTAGCCACCCAATTGGAAAGAGTTTTCGGAAACAGCAGTTTTTAGTTCCATTGCGAAAAGTCTGGAGTTACTCTAACTCTAGAGATTCATGGTCGACCATTCTACTGCTTTATTCTTCGGAAAGAATAAGGGGGAATCCATATATTATATTAACGCTGATTTTTCACTTATTTCACTCCCCTTCCATCCGTTTTACAACGTTCCATAACGTCCCCCCCCCCCCCCCCCCCCCCCCCCAATTAACTAAGTAATGCTGGCAATAATCTTTTTGTTCTTTGTGAATGATGAAAAAGGCAATTTTGAAAAAGAACTTTTTTTTTCGCAGTAACATTTATTATTCAATAATTTCTATCTGTATCATTATTATTATGTCTCAATCCCAGCAGTGCCCGAACCCTGTCCTGCCTCCATTTACTGTTCCGTCATGTATGGACGTCCCCAAGCCTTACTGTCTCATGTAGAGGATTATGCCTAAGCGTTGAACATTAGTTAGTAGCTATTACTTATTTGGTGGATTTATTGTAGCTTCATATTTGCATATTATACAGAGTTTGTGGCACCTCTGGGGGTAGCTGCTTAAGAAACATTATAGTATTTAATTAAAGCACAAAATAGTTCTACTCAAAATAATTGTATTAAAAAAAAAGAGAGAACAAGAACGTGGCAGCTCTGGCACAAAGCAATACCAATCGGGAACGGTTTGATACGTTACTACCTTTAATTGAACATTGTTATTGATTGCCTAAAAAAATCTAATCACTTACGAATCTTACCCCCACAATGAAAATTTAAAACTGTCAAAATTCTAATCGTATATGTTTTCAACGCCGTTGCATTTTTCCCGCATTCCCAAGTATCTTCCCTGTTGATAACATGCATGTACGTTCATTCTAGGTCAATAATCCAGGAAGTGGTGAATAACTGGAAGTTGTCGGCGAGAAAAATTCCTGGAGAATACTAGTTTCACAGCCGTGCAGCCGTGATAAAAAGAAATTCCTAGTATCCCTTCGGACTCCCAACCATCCCCATCGCCTGGGACAACAAACAGCAAATGGTGAATTCAGGTGAGATAATCGCTCTTCTGTGAAGCAAAACCTACCTTTAGTATTAACGTATCTCCGTGGCGACAACCTGTATTTGAAAAGCACTTGAAGTTAACCAGACCAACTCAATACCTTCGTTGTTCCACGAAACGCTTTCACCGATAGCGGTCATTGGCTTCTGAATTATGATTGAATGAAATACTGTTTCGCTGGGCGACGATTTTCCTCAGAAATATGCTATTTTCTCTTTTTCCCTTGATAATGAAGTACTTGACAATTTCACGACCCCTTAGCCTCGGATTTGTATCTCTTTCAGGAATGTTTCGGCATTATTAGGAAGTCTGTTTTGTATCTGAGGTTTTCGACTCGCCTAAGCTTGAGACATCAGCTTATATTTGATCCTAAATAAGTTTTTGTGCGGCTTTTAAGGGACTTCAATGTCAGAAATTTAAAAGTAAGTTTTGTTCTCTACTTTACTTAAAATTCAGCCGCATTCCCTACATTATATCATTCTATATTTTGACCAACCAATTTACTTTCTACCGCTCCTCATCCCTCAAGAAAATACCCATTATTTTCCTCGTACTCCCTCTTTGTACCTCATTAGTATTCCTCATTCTGTAAGCGCCTTCCAGTCCCGTATTTTCTATAAAAAGTCTCTCCCTCAGAATAACACTATCCCTTCCCCTGTCTACGAAAGCAGATGCACGCTATTATTTTTATGAAGCGGAACATTAATAGGAGCAAATATTTTGTTCGCTGCTGTTGTAGGGTGATTAAAATTCCTTGTGAGAATGAACCAACAATGTGTTTGAGATTTTTTTCTAGAAATGAATGCCATCTATTTCTTAAATTGAATATTTAAAAACTATATTAGAGTCGTTCTAGACTTTATCTTTTTTGGGAAATCTTCAAAGGAGTACCTACACAGAAATTTTTTCTTCAGAGGACCATTTCATTAGCAGGAGCTATTACAAACCTTATTCAGTAGATAATATTTAATAGCATGTAGCTCAAGGAAAATGTTTCTCACTATCACGTGTAATTTATTTCAGGCTGAAATTTCAAAATGCACGCATGAATCTATTTCCGAGCTTACTCTTCCGCTTTGTGCATGAGATGTTCTCTGTACACCTCTTTTATCTTCGCGAATGAATTCTTCGAAGTTGAGCAGCACGAAGGATGGTCTTATCGGAATGCAAGACCCTTTATTTTCTAGTCATCATAATTGTGCAAAAGAGCACTTCTATTGCTCTATCTCGCTGTCATAGTGAAAAATAGGATGAGTTTCAGGAAAAATGGATGAAGGCCAATTCTACCTGCTTGGATGTAAAGTGAGTTTTGTTTTTCATCTAGAAAACTTAAGCAGTAACAGTAGAGTCTTGAGACCGGCATTATTTTGGCCACATTTGACCTTTTTTCGCTTTGTTAATACATACCTACTTATCAATGAGATCTTCCTTAATTTGCATATATTGGTAACAATAGTGGCCACCTTCCGTATTATTTTTTTGTATTTACACAAATAATTTTACGCAATTTATTACCACTACTGATTATTTTGATAATGCTTTGAATACAAATCGACAGTCTTATTAGAACTAGAAGTATTCAAGCCTCTAATTACGAAATCAAATTTGAAGCCATTGTGAATACCTGGCCATAAAATGAATGTGCAGGTATTCGATGCAAAATATGCATTTGATAGACGCCATCAATCCGTCATATGTGACGTACCCTGAAAATCTCCGCATGAAATAGTTAGCTACTGATCAGGCGTACGGTATTTTTTAATTTAGTAACTGGCGAAAAAGTCACGACGGTACAGGTGGATACAGAAAATGGTTCCTCACTCAGAAATATGTTTGTATAACGGAAGAAACTACGTAGGAAAATAGAATAGGGTGTGAAATTTATGATGAGAAAAAAAGAAAACAAAAACTTTTTTCTTTACTGTATTTCGTTTCTGGACGCAACTAATGGAAACCTCCAGTAAACCTATGCGAAACTTTCGTACATTAAACCTATTTTCTCCTCCCCGCAAGAATGATTTAGTGTTTATCGGGTCATTGAAATGTATTAGCCAGGGAAGTGAGTATACAGATCAGAAAAGACAAAATTACCTTATTAGTACCGTATTTACAAAATTACCCGTATTAGTTATGTATATGAACGATTAGCAGCAACATGCATTTCATGCCGACAATAATTCTTTCTTATACGTTTCGTTTACTATTTACAATGCCTTCATGGAGGCGCCCTTGTTTCGTGGCCGTATTGGGTACAAGCTTTTTGTTCTCTCTTAACTTTAAACAGACAATGTGTTTTAACATAAACTGAATATGCTATGTCAGGAGGCAGTAAACACTCCTATCCACTGATATCTTATTCATTGTCCTACGCCATGTATCAGTAAAGAAAAAGGGATATTCACAACAATAATTCGAAAAGTCATCAGTTTCCGTTGTTGGTCAGGACATTATTTGCCTCGTTTAAATTTACGTAGTACCTCCGACTCTCACGTCAGAAATGGCACCGCTTTAGTGCACATTCAACCGGCTCTGGATCTCGTCGGAAGTAAGCGTATGTTTTGCGCTTTGGAGAGGACGCCAGCGTGCATTGCATTGACCCGTGGCTTGGCCTCACCTTCCGTCAATAAATCGCGCTCCGCGACGATCCGACGCTGCGGATGTGCGGACGGGGTTAATGGAACCGGCCGAGTGGACGTGTGCGCGAGGAGGGGCGGGGAGGGAAGCGTGCGATCGGAAATGAACCTCATGCAGAGTCGGCGCGGGCAATGCCTATGCCTTCGACCTCCGGTGAACTCGGCACGGCTTCCTCTTTCGCCTCATCACAAAAATCACCCGGGGAGGTGGAAGGAGGGAGTGGGAGGGGAGAAAGGGAAGGAAGAGGCTTGAAGGGAATGTAAAACAGGAGCTGTAGCTGCGTTTTTATACGTCCGATTTTGCTTTGCGTCGCCGATGAAGAATCTACAATCCCCTGCTCGCACTTGCCTGCGGCAGATTTTGGTGGTAAAAGAAGTCTTCTATAATCCGCGCAATTGCATATCAATGGAAGCTGAACAAACTACCGATTTTTTTCTTTTAGCACTTCCGCAATTGCGTCGCTTCAGTTTAGCTTTCAATGCGGGAGATAACCCCTAGCAATGCAGCCTACATTACATATCTCGCTTATGTGTATTAGCATTGATTAGTGTGAGATACGACAGGTTCGACAGTTGGCGCCTTTAGGATGGGATGAGCGCAGGAATGGTGGAGACAAACCCGTCGTCGGCATCATCCGACTCATGGCGGAAGTCACCCAGGTGCTCACGATTTTACGTCTCATCCGGTGGACGAGGTTCTGAACTTGGAGTGGTGTCCACAGAGTAATCAATGAGCAATCAATTCCATTAAAATATTCGAAAACTGCTCCTAGAGATGTGAGCTCCGCAACGTAATAAACATACCTTGCATCTTACAGCCAGGGAAGACAGCAGAAATGTAGAATCGGATGCAAGAAAATCTAACTATAGTTCTAGAACTATAGTTAGATTTTCTTGCATCCGACTATAGTTCTAGAACTATAGTTAGATTTTCTTGCATCCGATTCTCGATTTCTGCTGTCTTCCCTGGCTTCTGTGGCTTCCCTGGCTTTTACAGTTCTAGAACTCCCATAGATGGGAGTTCTAGAACTGTAGAAGGGGTTGAAACATTTGAACGAGGAAGGGAAGGGTACACAATCAGGAATCCGTGGGCAATGATTGTGCCATGTTTGATTTACATGTTACAAGTACGAATTGGGCTGGTAAATTTGGAATGAAAGTCAACGGAGCGTTCGAGAAGGGAGAGGGAATAATTGTTAATGTTTCATTGATCCTACTCGAAAAACGAGCCAAAATATGGCTTTTTTTAGGTCATTTTCTCCGCGGGCAGTGAAAGGATGAAAACAAACAGGAACAATTACAATGAGAATGTATTTTGATTAAGCCTTTATTTTCATTTCCCAAGCGCCACCAGGGCAGCACGTGTTTACTTAGTTGCCGTTGCGGGCCAATTTTGCTGAATGTTTTCCATGTCGACCGAATAAGCAGACCTCGGAATAATCACCATTATAACTTAAAAATTAATTTTACACTAGCGATCTTGAAAGAATGTATCCTCGATGCGCTAAAAACATGGGCTCTTCCAATTCTGCGCATGTTTGTCATTTTGCCGGACGTTCGGTAAGCTTTTAGTTTGATATTCATTTCTAAAATAATAGATTTGGTAATCTTTCACCGATTTTTGCCGTGCCCTCACCCAATTCTGGTGTCCGATGCCACTAAATCACAAGCAACCACCTTTGCTTTCCAGCTCTCCATCTGTCTCTTGCCCTGCCTCACTATGACTTCCACACCCCCACTCAGATCTTAACCTTATGTATTTTCGCTCAACCACCTTTCCCTTGAACATGATTATGATAAATCGCGTCGTACGGCCAAATGACGTGTGGGAGATAATCCAGTCATTTCAGAAATGATGATCGACAACTTCTACCTACTAATTGAAGGACCGCGAACTGGCCGCGAGAACTTTAACGGCGTTACCCGCTGAAAATGCACAAATTCGCCTTGACCGGGATCCCGGTCAAGGCGAATGATTTTTTCTCTGTGGAATTTCTTCTACCTACTAGTAGTAAATCCTGTTGCGGTGAATATTATCCTTTAGGTTGGTTTTTAATCTATTTATAAGTAACTGGAAACCGGTGTCAAAAGATTTTTAGCGTCAAGTATTGAACATTTTATGTACTGCTGCTACTGGTGTTTTGGGTTAACCTATCGATCGCAATGGCCTTTTTTATATTACCATGATATCATGGCTGGGCGTTTATCATACTTGGCATTGCTGCTTTGCTATTTGCTGCTTGGATGAAAAACAATTAAGAGGATTTTAAATTAGCTAATGAAATGTATGTGATTTCCAAAAATGTTGGGGAATATTTTGTTTCGTTCAGCTAAACCTAAAGCTGGCAGAGTTGACTCCAAAGTTGTGCGGTAAGTATAATAAATATATTTATCCGGAGGTAGTGAAATTGGTCAATGCACGTTCTCACGTATTTAGTAACGTTGACCTTTTCATATATCTACTCAAAATGATCCTCATTTCTAGAATATAGGTTAGTAATTTATTACTTACGTTATCAGGAAATATCTATTCGATTATTGTGTTATCACGTCTATTTGTTCTCCTTTCAGTATGGTTTACCCTTACTTCGTAATGTCCTGCATTTGCACGTATCTTGATCTGTTCAAAATATTCCCTTTTTAAGCGTTTTAAACGACAGTGGTATCAAGTAAGTAAGTTATTATTCAGTAACTTAAAGGTTTCTTTTAGTACCCTCTGTGCACGCTGATAGATTAGAAAATATATTCAATGGACGGAGGAAATAACTTGTGCATTTGAAATATGCCTTCACGCTATCCTGCTCAGGTCTGTGTGGACGTAATTGGCTAAGGATTCGACTATTTCAATTCTAGAATGCGACATAATAAATTCGACTGGTTCAGCGCAAAAATACTGTTTACCTTAGTTTCTTAATGTTCGCCTACATCTTCGATGTCCATCTAGATAGACAATCTTAGCAATTGACGCATTTATAACATTCAGTTTCTAACAATATTTTTTTGTTTTAACACCCAATAATTGAATCTGAGATACTCTTCACTTATCTAAATTCAATAGTCTCTGTATTTTAGTCCCTTGCTCTACCATTTACATTGAAAAATAACGTACGCCATCTAAATTTCATACCAAAAAACAAAAATCGGTATATTTATAACCAATTATCCTTTGCATGACAGCGTAATTTTTTGAGAAAATATTGTTTCATTACGCTAACCGACGAGAGGTATCCCATTCCCAATATTCTTGGAACGCTTAGTGCCATGAGTGGTTTTAATTTCGTGTATCACAAGCCATGCTTCCAAAACTGGAGAGTAATCGTTGGGATGACCTGTGGGGCCGTGCTGGCTCCACGGGTCGTAATTTTCGCCCTCCTCCCCTTCCCCATCTTTCGCAACCAAAGCCGATATCAGTGACGGGGGTGGGATAACTGGAGAGCGAGGAGGGATGGGTAAAGGGTTTGGGTAATATCTCACTCGTTTCCTCTCCCCGCAGGCGTCTCCCTTGGGACCTTAAGGGGGACATTTGGAGTGCTTGGGGATGGAAGGCGATGTAAGAGTTAGGGATCCGAAATGGAGGAGTGGTGGGATAAAGGCAGGCAGGCGAGCTTAGGAAATGATTAATTGCTGACAGCGTTTGGCAATTAGGGTCGAGTTTGCGGTTGGGGAATCGCTTGCTCGCCCCAGCGATTATCTTCTGACGCCGGCAGGATTAAGCCGGTGAGGGACTCACCACACATCCTCCAGTCGTACACGAAGGTCGCCCTTAGCTGAAATTTTGGATACCCCTCACCCCTCCCTAATTACATTGTATTTTTTTATTTCCCAGAATGTAATAAACCTAGCTCGTAAAGGCTGGATTGACGAGAGCTTTTGATTTGGGATTTTTTAAATGCCTATTTCTTATCTTCTATCAAAAGAAAGCACTGTTACTTACAAGGATAAGAAAAAATGCCAAAACTGTTTTTCTGCGTTCACGAAGCCCATAGCGTTATGTCTATATTTACCTTGCAAGCCTACTCGAGGGTGAGGTGAGTTCTCACCTAACATGCACTACAAACATGTACTAAAGTTTACTTATATTACCTTCCTAATGAGAGATTACCGTGAATATCTCGCGGAATGCATCAAAATTTTCACTCATCCTACATGCATGCAATTGTCTGGGAAGTGCTGCAAACATGCATATATTACGGGTTCATGCAGTCATATTTAATCCTCAAAAATACACTACCCAAATCTTATCTCTTTATTTGCTTGTTCTGTATTAATCTAGTGTGTGAGATTGCAGGATCATGTTGATGGGAATTTACTAATATGAAGTCATTATGGTAAGAGAAATCTTGCTATGATCACGAACCTTACGAGGAAAGAACGAGTATTGGAACCTATTGGTGTTACATTTTATTTATCTTATCTTGTTTGTGTGGTTCTGTATACCAAAGTTGTGCGGGGCCTTCATAATTCTCTCGATATCGGGAGTGTTGTGTGCCCTGTACCCATGAAGAAGCCTTAGTCTGGATTTCTGTTTTCACGTTTCAATTTAGGTTGAATCCGAGAAACTGAATCCGTTAGGGCTATGTAGTGCTAATTTTAAGGAATAAAAGTCGCTGAAGAATGACTTGTCAATTAGTAAAACTGATGACCTGATGATGACCTGTAAAGGTTGAAACAGGTAGAGTCATTCCAAATAAATAGTGGAATTAACCAAGTACTTTTATTTTTACCATGTCTAAATTCCACCTAGTAAACTTGCCGACCATCGATTTTATTAACTTGCCAATTGATGAGTCTTATTTTTCCGATTACGCTACGTGCATTAATATACTTAGGACTTTTAGATATATTTCTGCCACGCTAGTCCAGCAATGGTACTCACCCGCGCAGTGTTTCCTCAGAATTTTTAACTCTTGGGCTTTTTGTTGGATAAGGCTTTTGATTTATTCTAGATTTTGTAAGAAACAAATAATATTGCCTCGTGAGAGATCTAAGATCTATTCATCTCTAAGATTGGCCTTATATCTTGTATTTTTTTCCTTACTTTTGAGTTGTAGGTTAACGGAAGGTTAACGGAATTGAAAATTTTGGCTTCGGTTTCAATGCTGAATAAATACATGCAACACAGTCGTTACATTTTTCTTGGCCATAAGCTAAATGCGACAAATAATACCATAAAATGCCTTCCAAACTACGTTCTTTAATTTATTTGTTACATTTTTTTCTCTCCCATCAGCTGATCTACTCGTAATCTAATGTTGATTAATTTGATGTTTTCGGGCTTCTGTGCATTCTAATGTAAGATGTCCTACGTGACTCCTAGGTGGAATTTATCAATTGACAATAAAGATAAATCGTCGATGATACACTATACATTAATCAACACGTACTGAGAATAATAGGGTGCAGAAATATTGCCGAGATAATTTAGAAGATCTGTTGGAAGAGCATGATATTCACTCACATGATGTGTACTCGTATTTTAGGTTTTTCTGTGCTTGCTGGAATGCCGATATTTTATTGACTCATATTTATAATGTTAAACATCTCAAACGAGTTCTTAGTCGGTTATAATGACTAGGGTTAAAATGTAGCGTAGCATACGTGTGAAAACTGGATTTTTCGTTACCCCCTGAGTTAAGAAATACAATATATTTTACTCTAAGCCTCGGGAATCGTGTCATGGCTCTGGGATTGTTTATGCATTGGCGAACTTAGTTTACTTTGTCGAATTAGCTGAGAAATCTCATTTTACGGCAGGAAGAGTGTTCACAGTAATTCAGCTCGTGATTCTTTCTTTCAAGCATTTTACGCTTGAAATCAATCTTTGGAAGCAAACATACCCAGGATTTCCGGATGACAACCAATCCAATTTACTTGATTGTTCACCATATCAAGTCCGTGGAAAATGCGATCCTCGGGATCCTAATTATATCCACCTCCTGAGAAATGGGTCTGCTAACTGGCTTTTTGAAACTGAAATCAAGAATTTGTCCCTCGCTTCCCTTACTCGTTACGCACAGTCTATGTTAATGAGAAAATAGACGTAATTTTGATTCAGTTCATGGGTTTCCCCCATTATTCTGTGGATGTGAAATCTTCTCCTTCGTCACATCTTAAATAACTACAGCTTTGATAAGTGAATTTTGCTGAGTGCCCCATAATTTTGTAGAATCACTACCTAGGTTTAAGGAAACGGCAGATTAAAAAAAAAGATTAACTGTTCGTAGATAATAATTAGTGTGCTAATAGCTCTCGTACTGTTTAGCATAAATGGTCATAATTTTTGAAGTGTGTATGCTTTATCATTTTTGATTTATTTTTACGTGAAAACGTTTATAAACTAGAGTAAAATTTCTACCTGAAAATAAATTTAGTGATGAAGTACCAGTTTCTGAATAACGTTTTATTGTATAATTTTGGATTTAGTTGTTTCTTATATAAATTATGTTTGCGGGACTTAAAATCAGGTGCCGTTAAACATTTGTTCTCTTTCATGAAGTATCTTTTTACCGGCTGCGCATCACTTCTTAACATATGTTGCAAGTGTTCTTATTTTGATTGAGCAGAAAATAAGGCACAATAAATTTCCATGGATACTTAATATTGATGTGAACTTCCATCATACCTCCTAGGCATCATTCTTTTTGCGAGAGATTTTTGTCACTATACGAAGTACATTTTGAGGAACACTTGGCTTGTACTTAAACTTTTGGAAAAAGAATATCTATCCCCGGGATACTTATTACATGAGAGAATAGAAAATATTTAACGTAGAGTCTATTAAAACTTACACGTATCCACCACAGGCACATGTCATGAGGAAACACATCAGGGAAATAACTAGTGTAGCAAACCGTAGATTAGGATTCGTAAAAAGAGTTCCAGACGAATGCGATGAAAGAATACTAGAAAGAAACTATTTAACACTTGCAAGCCCTCATTTAGAATATGCCGCTAGTATATGGGATCCGTTCGAGGAAGGTTTGGTGAAGGAATTAGAACGTGTGCAGAGGAGATCAGCAAGATTTGTTAAGGGCCGTTATTATAATTGTATTAGTCTACAAGTTTAATGGGGAAGGATGGGAATTATTATCAAAACGGAGGCTGAGATTTGGGCTAAACCGTCTAAGTAAATTCGAAGCTGATTTGTTTACAGACGACGTTAGATATATATTAAGAATCCCTACGTATTATGCTAGTTTTGATCAGATAAACAACTTAGGAGAGATTGCGGTGGCATGCAGTGTATTACGTAGATGTAGAGGTATTAGCCGCAGATGTCGATTATTCAAAAGCCAAAGATTCGAAGATCCCTCTATATCGCAGCTTTCACTGAGACAGGTCTAAAATAGAGGGTGGTGCCAAAGGAAGCATTTATTATTTATCTCGTCGACCTCACAACACCGGAAAATTTATAAAAAATATTTCTGGTGCGGGATCGAAGGAGAGTAACTATTTCAACGTGGTCAACCGATTTGAAGCCTACTATCCTAACGGTGATCAATAATTAATGCCTAAACAGCTGTCATGGTTTTTCCTCCAAGGACTCTAGAATCTACTTTTGATCATGATAGTGAATGGTGGCTCGTAATTTAATTTTCACCAATGAAATAAAATTTTAGAAACTTATGCGATAGAATTATTGAAGTTTTATCAGGAGCTGTGCATTTAAGACAGGAGTGTTGGTATTAACTTCATCCTCTAAAGTAGCTTGACGAATAGTGTTCACAAAATCAGACTTAACGAAGCGGGAGTGAAACATACTATTCAAAAAATAGAAGTGGATTTACGCAAAATTGTATGTAAGATGTCGCGACGTGTGATTCAGCCTATTAAGCTTTCACCATGTATATATACGCAACTGATAATGGCTTTGTAAACCGAAACATAGGTCTTGAGGTTTTAAATTTATTTTAGTGGAAAATTGCTATTTTTGTGTGTGATTAGCTTGACATTTTACTGATTACCATCTCAATAAGCTTTGTAACTGTGAACTAGTTTAAAAAAATCAATTAATTTCCCGTAAACATCTAAATAGGAAGAAGACCAATACAAATCTTCCGGATACCGGCGTAGATATTTCTAGTGTTGCCTCTGGTATTCCTAGTAAAAAATTGCATTCAATTCAGCAATGGCATCAAATATCAATTAATTTAGTCCGGAAAAATATCCCAGTGTCTACGTTCGTGGAAATGTGCCGATTCACGTCCGACCGCGAAAATTGGATGGGACGGCGGATGAAGATAAATTGTTGGAGGAAATCAGATTGAAATAGGGGGTACAGTTTTGTTTCTTGGGCAGCATGTTGTCCGAGGTTGGCGTAATAGCAATGATGTTAGGATATATATTGCTTTGGATAGCAGGAGTTTACCAACAAAAGAGGACTTATGAAGGGAACGGGGATATAATGAGAAGGTTGATGAAGAGACTAATATGGATTGTGGCTTTGTGTGGATCGAAGGGTGAGATCATCGGGAAAGCAGATCAACGAAGAATTGAAGCCTTCGAAATATGGTGCTGGAGGAGAATGTAGAAGATTAAACGGAGAGATGAAGTGAGGAATGAAGATGTGTACAGAAGAGCAGATCAAGAAAGGACTGCATAGAAAACCCTACGGCAAAGAAGAACCAAATGTACCTTGAGGCACAATGAATTAGTTAGAAATATAATAGAAGGGAAGATTGAAGGGAAAGTCCCGCGAGGAAGACCAAGGGACAAATATATAGGGCAAATAAAGAAGGACGTGAAAGAGAAAACATACCAGGGCGTGAGGGAATTAACACTGAATAGGGCAGAATGGAGGGCTGCAGTAAACTAATCCTAGGATTGAAATACTGATGATGAAGTTTGGGCATAGGAAAATGTGACAAGAAATGATTGGAAGCTTTAGAAATAGGAAGTGGAGGAGATAGAAAAATCACGATGGACGAATAGACAGACGGGTGAAGATGTGTTGAGCATAACTGGGGATAAAAGAAGATTACTGTAAGAAAATCAGAAAGAAGAATTGGTATATGAAACAGGTACTTGGGGAGAGTGGAATGCTGAAGGTTAGCTTCGAATTTAGAATGCTAGGTAAGCAAGAACAAGGAACAATAGAAGAGGTCTTATGGATAGTATTAATATAATGGTAATGGTGAAAGGGGTAGGAAGGACGCCGATCTGAAGAGAGGCATAGCCGCCGGAAGGAGTCGGTGAATGAGTGAAATGCGAGAAATAGTAGCGACACTCCATCACAATTTTCCCCAACCTGTAAAAGACTATCAGTAAAATCAGATGGTTGAGGGTGGAAAATAGGAGAAAAGGGAAAAGGGAGGAAAAAAACGAGTAGGAAGTGAGGAGAGTAGAAGAAGAGTGGAGAGGACAGGGGAGGAAAGGCGAGAGAGACTTGTCAGTTGTTGGGAAGGCGGTGGGGAGTCACTAACCTCGCGTTAGAGGGAAAGAAAGAGAGGGAGGGATCATTTTTAGTAGTGTGTGGACGAAGAATGGAAATCGCAGAAGTGAAAGGTTTTGAGCATGGCATGGGGAAGAAGTAGGAAGGAGGTTGTCGGAAGAAGGATTGCAAATGAAAGGGAAAACGGTCGCTAGCTCGGGTCTGGGCCCTGCTTCGTGGAAAGTGGCGAATAAATCGTCCGTCGTCCTTAGCGCCTGGCTGGGTTTCTATGCGCGCGGCGCGCGCAAACGGAGTTCCTCTTACGCCCCCGCCTCCCCACATGCTATCCACCCCTCCTTCTAAACTGCTAAACTTCTTCCCCCACCGACCCTCGCCTCGGAAGGGGGAGGAGGAGCTCTCACGAAAAAGTCCTCCTTCCCTCACAAGCCCTCCTCATCTTTATAGAACCCTCTCGCCTGGAAAGAGGGGGAATGAAAAATGATTTTTGAATTATTAGTGGATCCCATGCAAAAGCCGAACGAAAATTCGTTTCTTTTAGTTGGAGGTGAAATCTTTTTGGCCCCGTAACCCAGGTGTTAATATCCCTCTCTGAATCAGTGATATAATTTAGCAATCTATATTCACCTATACCTATCAAGTTTCCGCATTGTGATTAAGAAAAAAGGGAATGTATCGTTTTGCGAGTGCGACACACTCTGTTTTATCATTCAGATCCAAGTAAGTTCCAATAGCCATAGTTTGAGTGGTCTACTAGATTCCGTTTCACTGAAAATGTATTCCTGATACGCTTTAAGGACGGATACGATAACTTTTTTCCTCTTTAGTGTCTCACGTTAGAAATATCCTATACGTTTCTGGTATTTAAGTCAGATTATAAGCTCATTTAGTTTTATACTAGATCTTACATTAAATTAAGAGGATTAAAATGATAGTTGAAAATCCCAATTACTTTCTCAATTATTTATTAATTATCCCCTTATATTTTCTTAATTTTCTCATTATTTTCCCTCTTCTTTTTTAATAGTTTTCGCGAAAAAGACTCGCAATACTCATTATACAATCATTTTTGCTCGGGAGATAATTGTTTCAAGTACTTAAGCAGGTATGATATTGACTGGAACGGGATAATTATTTCATTTATAAATTCTAATCTAGGAGTTGTGTTCTCAAGAGTCGCCTCATCTGTGATCTTACGTATGAAACATACGTAACGACGTGATATGGAAGACTGCAAATACTTGTGTAGTCATAGGTAATTTATCTCGTTTCTTTAATGCGCAGAAAAATTTTCCTACCTCACGTCACCTGTCTATGGTTACTCAACGTGATGCTTGAACCGTATGAACCCACAGATACGTAGAACTCTGTGAATGAAAACGCCTCGAGTCTTTGGTCTTTTTCTGTAAACTTCATTGTTATTTTAATCAATGATTTGAAGGGTTTATTAGAATTCAGGATATTCAGTGGGTCGTCAAGATGAGTGATAGATATGCAGTTATAACATTGCGTAACTTAACATAAGTCCTCTCTTATTTAAAATAATCTAAGAAACTGATTCCTAAAATCTAGGCCTTAGGAAATTAGTGCTGATATCATATTACATTCGGTGCATATTGAGACTTCATTAATACGTCAATAATTCTAAAATATTTTAAAGATTTAATCTGTGACCTTTTCCCGTTTTATGCAGTTTCTTCTTACATGCTTTGTTTATGTGGACCGTGGGCATTAGCGTGTGGAAGGATATGGAACTCCAGAATTGGTAGAGTAGAAGAAGTAATTTTGTTACTTCTAGCAATTTTCCACTTTTCCACAAAATAAAGTTTTTGAGGTTTTCATTCGTCTGCAAACTCTCTGAACTTCTTTATAGTATCTTTTTATCACGAGTTTTCTACGAATGTTAAAATGGATTCTGTTGAACTTCTAAGTAATTTGTTCATATTATTATATAAGTCAAACCAAATATATGTGATATAAGAAGGCGAGAATGCCCGCACTATGAATTTATGAAGCTCTTCCTAATTTGGAATATGTTCAAGGGAGGACCGCAGGTGGCTAGCTGAAATGAAGTCGCCCTCGCGGCACACGCCATAAATTTCTCCCCAATTTCTTGAGATTTTGAGAGAGTAAGGGGTAACGTCCTCGGCAGTGAAGGGTTTGCCCTTCCAACCACGTTGCATCCCCTATGTGCGCACATAATCTTCCTAGAGTGCAGTCGTCCGCTCGCCCGTCTATGCCCGCGCACTTGACGTGCCCAGGAGTTCAAGGTGAGGGGAGCGGGTGGGAGGGAGGGATGGAAGGGGATGGATAATCGTTATGAAGTACCAGCGGTGCAATCCTCGTCCACGGCAATTCCGAGAAATCGGACGGCTTGGGCTGAGTGGGGGTGGGCTGGTTTGCATTTGCGGTTGCCTATTTTTCTCGGAAGACGAGTCGCGACTTCTTTCCTCTTCTCCGTGACCCCCAGGCCGTTTGAGCCACGCCGACGCGGGACCTGCGGGCCGAGCTAGCTGTGCGTGTCGACGAAGTGGTATCCTTGTTGAGGAAGGTATCGGTGCAATCAAATAATTAAGTATTTCGCGATGCACGCATCGCTTTCGAGCGGAAAATATTTCACACAAACGACGACGGCAAAGGTTTAAAAGTCAGGATCTTTTGGGCACACCGGGATGGTTCTGCAGAACGAATACAATCTAGAAATAAATCTTCTGCGTTCGGAACTAAGCATTGTTATACCCGAATGTATAAATCTAAAACTAGGATACATTACCATACGTATTTAATTGATAATATTTGTCGCTCTTTTCTAAACATCTCTCCTTGAGTCTCGGAATTTTACTCCAGATTATTCGGCACTCCGTATATAGAATCGTTGATCATGCCCGATGGAATTTAACTCTGGGATTTTCGTGTGGGTACACCCACCATCAAAATCCTCCCTGCCACGTATATATAATTTTAATCGTGGTTCAAATGTTTGACAATACTTCATAGCAATTTTTTTAATTAAAAACAAGGGGTTAGTGCCTATTTTGCATCAGCCTGGAATATAATTGGTTAAGTATGCTGATTGGATGGTCTGATAGATGGTAGACGTTTTAAGTCCGATACTATTAAGAAAGAATGGAAATTGTATCACATTAGGTAATTAAGCCCTTCTGTTGTACTCAGCCCACTAATGTTTTGTTGTACTTAGCTTGAATCCGATTATCCTCTGGGCAAGTTCCTCTCCCGCATGTATATTGGCAATAAGTGGATGTTGCAGGCGTTAAAGGCATCTCTAAAGCAAACCGACATCCATCGTGGTCGCAGTTTCTTCTTCGCCATTAGCTTAAATCATAAGCGTATGGACATGAATCGTTTCTCTCGACTGAAATATTTCAGTAGGGATTCGATTGCGCCGCTAATTCCAAAGGAGAGAGTGGGTAAGGTGGTTTGGGACGATATACATCATCACTCTTCCTCCCCAGCATCTAACCGAGCGAAGCATTGCATGCGGCGTCTGGGCGAAGAGTGATGGAAGGAGTGCTTTGTGAGGTAGGCAGGTGGACGATGGATGAGAATCCCTATTTATAGAGGTATGGGGCCGAATGGAATTCCTTTTCGGAGAGTAAATCACCCCAGGGTGGCGTGCACGAACACACTTGCCGGTGTGGTCTCACGTTCTGCAAATGGAAAATTCGTGGCGTGTGAGAGCTGGCGAGGTCGATTTGCACGCTAGGGCTTGCACCGTAAAAATCCCCCCCCTCTCTCTCTCTCTCTCTCTTCATACCTTTTATTCTCCCTCCCTTACCATCGCTCGCCACATTCGCATGGAAATGGTGTGAAAGGACGCATTGAGACGCGGCGTGCTTCATTTTTGTGCATCGGCTTCCGACGCTTACACTTTGATGCACTCCAACTGCGCGTTTGAATTATGAATGTTGAAATGATAATTTTTGATCCGTATTACCGCATTCAAATTTATGAATGCTTTATTCTGTCATGGAAACTCATAATTAACAGTTATCTTACGGAAAGTTCAATTAGTGAGGATCCTTTTCCGGCTCATCATTGAGATCAACTACACTGCAAAGAAGGTTCCCTTTGAAGGGATCCCTCGGAGAGATACGGGGATAATGAGAAAAATAATTTTAAAAAATGAGCAAATTTTTAGGCTGTAAATGAGATATTTTAATATTCATTTTAAAATAATTTTTATGCAAATAGATATTAAATATGTGCATAGAACTAAAGGCTGGTGACCGATAAAATTAAATCATAAATATGATGGCTCAACGAGAAGGGAAATGGTACATACATGAATCAAATACTCTAACCAATGAATACATGCCACTTTAGTTCACCCATTTCGCAAATTATTTAATTATATTTTATTGATGAGAATAAGATTTCTTGGATCTCACATGACTTAACTCACTGGGAACTAGAAATATTCACTAATGGCATAACCTAAAGGTGGAGACGTCTCCCTACGGCCATAACTTGTTCTGATAGAGCCCATCATACTATTTGTAATTACTACATAAGCTCCTATTAAACCATAAGTAATTCTACTTAAAATAAATCCTTTACAGACATTAGGCAATGGAGTCAAGGATCAGGATGAATGGATTAATCATACGCGATTTCGAGAGTTAACATTTTTTAACGCAAAGAGTGAGACTAGAGCTTAAGTTGTGACCGTAATTGTCTAATGAAGGAAAAGTGAAAAACAAAGTTTTGCATTCGAAATAAGTGGAGCAAAATTATAAAGTCAAGAACTATTGTGCTAATCCGTTAATGGAACCCACATTGTTTAAATTTACGACTGCGCTTTGACAAACATCAACTTCTTAGTTTAAAATTGATAGATAGCGATAAGTTAATTGAAAAAGCGATATATACCTCAAAGGTCCCATTTTGGATATACGGTAGGTATATGGCGCCCCGTAAGCAAAATTTCCACTGTTGCTCAGTAGTGTAATGGTAGATTCATTGATCATTGCTTATAGAAAATATCGACGGAAGAGATGTAATAAAAATAAATTAGAGTGATGATTCTACCCCTTTCCTCACGTTCCAATCAGCATTTTTGGCTCTTTAGTTTTAGTTGAATGGGAAATACCTAAGTTGGAAGGGTAGGCTGTGAGGTGTCTTAGGTATTTATTAATGAGAAAATAGCTAAGCCTCCAAACCTAGGATTTAGGAAGGGCATGTTTGGTCACAACCCAAGAAAGGGAGTAGAAGGTGTAGAACTTTTAGGAAAGATTGTAGAAATCTACAAGAAAACTGAGTTCCCTTCCGAGTCAGATGTATTGCCACTGTAAAAGTGGTAAAAGTTAGCTATGCCCGGTGGAATAGAATAAAAATTCATCTCTATCTCTCACTCGGCAAATTTCGAACAGGTCGGAGTCGATTGTGGGAAACTGACTCTCTGTCGACTGATCTGGACTTGCGAGACAAGAGGAGAGATTGATTTAACTTTTCCATTTAAGAACTCTTTTCTGCCTTGAACAGCCGAACCGACAGGCGTAAGGTTAATCACCCCACGGAGTGTTATTACCGTTTCCGGTACCTTTGGTGGTTCTCATATCGGCAAAATTAGGATTTTCCCGTCGAGGAGCACAATCGTCCAGACACCTGAACGTAAGTGGCTGATGGTTTCGGCTCGTCTTATTGCATACAGAATTCGCCGAAGAAGGTATTCGTTCTCTAGATCGATAATCAGTGCTAATCAATTCAAAACTTTTCCCAGGAAATGACGAGTTCCCTTGATTGCCTCTAATTACTTGGCTCGCCTGGAACGCGTTTGATAACTTAAGTTACACTTATCTTATCGGGCTTGCATTATCTAGACCTTGTATTATCTAGACCTTGTATTATCTAGACCTTGCATTATCTTTGGAGGCCTCCAGTTTAAACCAAGAAATGTTTTTTATACCAGATCTTTCTGGAAAACTATAGTCGGGACAGAAAAAGAACTAGCCCCCTACCATGATGTATGAAATTCACGTTTTGGTATTTGTGCTAAATAGGAGCTTTTTGGCCCTAGTACTTCATAGTGTGCTCTACCCTCAGCAATCAGTAATATAGTTATTCTTTGTGGTATTAGTGATAATATACTTGATAGCCAATGACATAGTGCATGCTGATTAAAGAAAAGCTCAATTTGCGCTTAATAAACATTCGGAATATATATATACATACGGCCATTCTCCCCGGAAATTGGGCGGGTACCTAAAAATATCCTTAACTTACATATATTATGCCGATAGATACCGTAGAACTCACGAAAACGTTAGAATAAACCATAGTTCGACCGCTAACAATAGTGCGACCGTTTCTCCCTGCGAAACACCCTAGAGGTGGCCCGCAAGGTATCATGTAGATGTAGATGCTAAGTCAGATTGAAGTACAAGCACACAGGCTATTATTCTGTTATTACTTAACTGATTGGGTGGTAGTCAGAGTGCAATCGGTCCCACGGTCGGCAGAATTCCGAGAAAAATATCGCTAGTAGGTAGGATGGAGTTGCAGAGAGCAATCAATAAATCAGAGATAAATAAGGGTTAACAAGTTCTACTAGTATTTCATTCATTATTTAAAGAAGGAACAGAAGAAAGTAAAGATAACGAGAATACTGGGTGCATCACATTTCAAGAAATAGATTGTTCCAAGGAAAGCTTTACACACCATTTCAAATTTTGAACTTCTCGAAAAATGTTTTCTGTTTCTTTGGAATGATTATTAATACTGTCTATGAGCTTGAGCCAGCCACAGCAAAGGATCACTGACTAGAGTCCAGACGCGAGTCCCTACCAAAATGATCGAGCAGTTAGTAATATTTGTAATTTTTTGAGAATTGGAAAAATAAATTATTTAAGCATTAATTTATAAGCAATAATTATTCAATAACTTCTAAAATATGTTTTTTATTAATAGAATGCTCTTCATTTCCTGTACAAAAAAACAACAATTTTGAATGAAAAAAAATATTTTTCTAATGGAGCATTACAACATTAGAACTTACAATGAATTATTCCTCATTTAAAAAGGAAAATTCACTGAGATAAAAGTCGGTAGTCAAATAAAGTATTTAACTATAAATATGTCGCATGATTAGAAATCATTAAACATACGAATAACTGTTTTTCAAAACACTAAATGAATGACCTCTTGAAATAGTTAATATTTTGTTCAATTTTGCTCTTATTGTTTCATAAATGTTACCATTTGTTCCTTTCCGCGGATTTGATCGGACAAAATGAATGCAAATTGAACATCTTACCATATTGTATGTTTATTTTCATATAGAAATTAAACCACCTGGTTGTTATACATTAAATTTTGATAATATTGATAGTAAAACAAGATAGCCATTTTTCCACAAGTTTTATGTCGGTACGACGCGTTTCAACCGTCAGGTCGTCATCAGGTACATATGTATCAACAGATTATCATCAGGTACAGATATGTAACTGACGATGACCTGACGGTTGAAACGCGTCGTACCGGCATAAAACTTGTGGAAAAAGTGCCATCTTGTTTTATTATCAATATGTATACTTTCCACTACATCTCGCCTGCCTCAGTCAACATTAAATTTTGTTTCAATCTTGGCCTTCGGCGAGAAAAAAGGGGAATTGGGCGGGTTGGGTGGGTTAAGGGCGATCTTGTGGCGGGTTGAGGGTCGAAAAATCTGGCACCACTGTTTAGAATTCTGTCCACCTGATGACGTCGAAGCTGTAGAAATATGTACGCTGTTAATTAAAGTATGTAAAGCTTGCTCAACGAACTGTGCTTTTTTTCATTCATCAGTGATCCCACAAAGTTACGTGCGACAATTTTAATGCCGTATATAGTGCAAGTTTGGCGATGATTCAATCCTTGCCAGACACCCTTGCAGCGGCTCGCGTGGTATGTAGTGGATTGATTGCTGTTCCGAAAATGGAGTGAATGACGTCTGCTGTCCGTCGCCGATCCCAAAAATGACTGCAACTGTCTTGCACACCCGAAACGGCAGTGCGGTGCAAAATTGGGTGTGGTTTGATTTTGATCGAGCTTGATTTTGATCGAGCTACGAAGCGGGATGCGTTTTATCCGCGGGAGGAATAGTGGAATTTCATCCGAAGGAGATGAGCAAACGTGTACAGGGTGGGGTGCGTGGGACGAGGTGGTGAAAGGAGAAGGGGCGTGGCATCGAGGGATAACAGTCGGTCACGTCGCGCACGTGGCACTGAACAAGTTCAAGGTTGTCCCTTGCATGCGTAACTTGCGCGGAACGGGATTAATAGTGATATAGTTCAGGTATTGAGCCGAAAAGGTCACTATGGAAAGCAATATTGCTAATGGAATAGACGACTTGCAAGAATTCTTATGTTCTCTTGAGAACGTTGCGAAGGTGATGAAACCCGTTTCCAGTTATATACAGAAATTATAAGGTTTGATTTTACCAATGGTCAGAATTTCCAAAATCGATTCCTACTTACTGTGGTAGACTAGACCATAAACATAAAAGTAGGGAAATTGATTGCCATTCCGACAGATTTAAGATGTCTTTCTATCCTTGTACTACATCTATCTACATCTACATAATACCCTGCAAGCCACCACAAGGGTGTGTGGCAGGGGGTGATTGCTCACCAAACATGCACTACATATCATGCATAAAAAAGGAATATCAGAACTACACTATTTAAAAAAGATAGAAATTGCAAAGAAAACATGCAAAAACATTCTGTTAGTAGGATTAGCTTTAAGTACTCATACCAACATGCAGCTACCAATGCTATTCATTACTACTCTCCGATAGGACATATTTACCGTTATTCGTATCTCTAATTGTGCGAGGGAAAAAGGACATTTTGAATCGGTCAGTTCGGCAATCAATTTCTCTAACTTTATGATTATGGTCCAGTCTGCCATAGTAAGTTGGGGTTCGTAAAATATTTTTAACATCATCACTGAAAATATTGCCTTGGAATTTGTGTAAGAGATTAAGTCTAAATTTCAACCTGCGATCTGACAATGATTCCCATTTCAATGCATTTAATAGACTGGTTACGCTAATATAATTATCGTATCGTCCCTTTACAAATCTTGCCGATCTTCGCTGCACACGTTCAAGTTCATTACTTAGACCGATTCATACTATTAGGGATATGAACATCCGTGATTAAAATCGATAAACCCATCATCAATCAACAGTTCTAAAATTCATCTACGTCTACACGATACCCTGAAAACCACCGCGAGGGTTTGTGGCAGGGGGTGGAGATCATCAAGCATACACTATTGACATGCAAACAAGCAACTATAGGGTCTCATGCAACTAGATTGTTAGTATATATAGTGTTTAAGGGATTAACACATGCATCGTGCACTACAGGCTACTCAAAAATATATCTCCTACCTATCCCCTTGCTATGCTGCCTATTCTGTTCTCTTATAGTACGGGGCAAAAATGGCATTCTGAATATATCAGTACGACAATCTATCTCACTAATCTTATTGATCTGGTCGAATCTAGCATAATACGCTGGTGTTTTTAATATGTGCCTAACATCTTCAGTAAAGCTATCCGATTTAAACTTCTCTAATAGATTTAATCTGTACTTTAACCTACGCTCTGATAATAATTCCCACCCTAATTATTGTACTAATTCTGAAAAACTACTCATACTATCGTAACACCTTTTAATGAACCTAGCTTCTCTAGGCTGCACACTGTCTAGTTCTCTGATCAAACCTAATTCATTCGGATTCCATACACTGGCTGCATACTCAAGGTGGGGCGTAACTAGTAAAAAGTAACATCACTCCTTTGTCTTTTCATCACATTTCCCATGTTCTCTTTTTATAGATCCTAGCTTTCTCTTCGCTCGGCCGCATATTTCCCGGATATTTTCCCCACGTTAAATCCTTAGTGATTGTTACACCTAAATACCTTATGGTTTCAACGCTTTCGATCTTCGTGTTATTAATTTAATAGGATCGCTCTATCGAATTATTCCTCCCCCAAAAATTGATAGCTACACACTTTTTAAGGTTGAGTTCTAACTGCCATTTGTCGCACCACTCTTGAATTGCATCTAAATCCTTGCTAAGTGATTTCGTGTCCTCTTCATTTGATATACCCCTGTACACCACCGCATCGTCAGCAAAAAGTCTAAGGTTACTACTAACTACGGTACCCAAATCGTTTATGTATAAAAGAAATAGAAGCGCACCTACTACTCTACCGTGGGGGACTCCCGATGTGACGTCGATTGTGTCCGACATGAAACCATCTATGACAACCCTCTGCTCTCGCCCACTTAGGAATTCTTTTACCCAACATACAACGTCATTTTATGTTTAATCAAAAGTTCTCCATTCTTGCCCCTAATAGTATTGCATCTTGTGGCCCGTTCCTTGAAGTCTTCCTCACCATCCTGTGTGCAATTTCCACCTTTTCATGTGTGTACAAGGTGCTTTATACAATTTCGCATAGCTATTTAATCCACGCATCTCTTGCTTAACGGTTTATCTAATTCCTTATTCTTTTCTAGCAGAGTTGTCTGTATACCGTTTCCGTGTTTTCACCTATCTTCAGTCAAGACTAAGACTTCTTCTGAGTCCTCTTCTTGATAACTTTTCTTCCCCCCATAGCTTCATATTTGGGTTCCTGTAACCCGTTTTTGATTTTACCATTTCTCTTCCACTGATTTCACAGTTAGGTCCTCTAGCATCTTGTTTTCCACTGCCTTCTGAAAAATCAGCTGTTGTTGAGTTTCCTTCAGTTCTGATTCAATTATACATGCAGGTTTATCAATAGGTAGCCCAGTATTTGCATGTCTGAATGATTAATTTTATTCACCCAGCTAACAGAACTCATACTTGCTCTGTTCTTAAAATATTTTTGAATTGTTATAATTCGATGGAAATGAAGTTACTAATACTTTTTAAGAATGATAGTTAGTGCATGCATGGTGGAGATTCACCCCTTACCACACGCTTTTATGGTGTCTCGCAGGGTACAATGTATCTGTAGGTGAATGAGTGCATATCTTAAATGCCGGTAGAATACAGGATTTTAAAATCCGAAGAGTCGAGCTCGGAACTTAAATTTATGCTTCAGATTTCACGTTGGAACCTCGAGATTAAATCTCGAAACATCACCTCGCATACTGCTTCGCTTCACTTGCGAGGGCCACGTGATGATAAGAGCTCGTGAGATTAAAGCCGTGGCTTCTAAAAGAACCTGGAGCCTTGGGGGACCGCGGCATGCAATTAGCTATTTGTCGGACGGATGCGGTAGGCGCATGTTCTGATCTCCGAGAGATGTTTATAAATTGAGGTTGAGGGAGAGGGCAGCAGAAGGCCTCGTATATCAGGAGATAAGGTGAGCGCGTCGACTGGCGAGCCCTTATTCAGAGCTCCCTTTCGGTGCAGACGGAACGAAGAAGAGCATCCACCTGCCTCACCTGGATCCCATAGGTGGATCCGGTGGCAATTACCATTTCGTGAACGTGACTTTAGATTTATTTGCGTCTCCCGTAGCGTAATATGGGATCCGAGATATATGCATGGAAATTTCCAAGTCCGCTTTTCTTCTCACATCAGGTCAGAGTCATTTGAACCGGACGATTTCGGAGTATGAGCCACCTAATATGGCAGATATATGATAGTCTGTCGCAAAAGCTATGCAGACCGCGGCAGCAAGAACTGCGACCGCGGAAATGCGCGGAAATTGGAATCCCATATCAGACAAGCATATTGTGTTTGCCTTAGGTTTTGTGATTTTCATTAGATTGTGCGATGTATCCTTAGTTGCTGGATGTCTGCCGCTTAGCGCTATATGAGCTAAGTGTAAGATTAGGCCTTACGCTTGGCACAAGTTTACAACTACATACTTTAAAAGCTATCGATATGTGTAATCTTCCGTTCTCTATTTTCACATTATACGTGCCTGATGAAACATTATGTGTTATGGGTGGAATATAATCGCAAGGAATTAATTTTGTCGTTACAAATGCAGGAAGAAATATCAGTGAAGTGAATAGATGGTCGGACTCCTATTTCAGTTTCGAATTCGGGTGACCACGTTAGTCACCCCAACATTGATCACTCTGTCGTCGAAGGATTTGCCGTGTGACAAATCCTTCTATGGCGCTAGCCTTGTAATCAGGTAGCATGTTAACAAGTAGTTTTTCTCTTTAGGGGCAATGAGTGATTTTCCGAGTTCTACTTATTGATGCTACTGAAATAATGGTTGGATATTCCAACATCTTTGAACATCTTTCCTCTGACTCCGTTAAACAGGTCTATTATTTCTCAAAATCTGCAGACACTCAAATTGTTGGTGGCCGCATTTTTGCACGATAATGAGTTTCCAATCGAATTTTGAATGTCTGTTGGTAATGACATTATCATTTTGGTAACCAATGGTATTTTCCAAGGAATATGTCCATTATCGTTGAATAATATTATACTCATTTCTTCTTCTAATATAATTCACCTTTTATCGATGAATTATCATCATTTAACGGCTTATGTTTGTACTAATGTAATCTTTTCATACCGTTAGAGAATACAAAATCTGCTTGGGCATTTTCTTGTGTGCGATTGCTGAAAGAAAGGCCCGAGAAGTTAAAGCCCGCTTCAAAAGGGACTGGGAAAATATGAAAGTGTCCAGGTGGTGAGAAAGTGGGAAAGAGGAGAAAGAGCTCTTGAAATTTGTGAGTTCTCCCGGGGACCAAAATTTTTCGCACGGCCATAAAGAGATGTCTTTTATCTTTTCAACACCCTACACCAGACGGCAGCCGCCTGCGGAGGTCTTATCAAATAAATTTTCTCTGTCGTATCTTGGCGCCGGTTGTGGATCCCTTCGAAGTCCCTGGACAGCCTACGTTGCCAAATGTTAGACAGGAATGAAATTGCTTAAGGAAAGAACCAGTTGTAATTAAACTAAGTCTACCAATTAGGTCTAATTTTATTCATCCTGATCTACGTCACTAGTCTAACGGTGAGTTAGGTTTATTTAGTGGTTGACAAAACTTAGTGCTTCGTAAAATATATATATGAGACTTTCTTACTAATAGACATGAGTATTTAAGAGGGAAAATCGTATCAATGACAGTTCTTATACTAAATAAGTATTAGTTGTTAGTTATTTTCACGATATCCCTTTTGTTAAAAATGAAAACGGCTCGTTAAGGACATTGATAATTTAATTTTGTGTTAGCGGCAACTGTGGTTTAATTGCAAAGAACTCAGTCAGGAGGGTAGCTGTATACAGTTTTCCCTCTACTTCTATTTTCAGTTTTCCTCCGTTAGTTTGAAATCTCTACATGATTGAGTTAGCGATTTTGAAAAAAATATTTAGCCGAAGGTTCAAAACAAATATAAAAATATTATATTCACCAATGGATAAATGGTTTTCCAGAATATATGTGGTAAACTTTCCTCAATTTTACAGCTTTCACGGGCGTCGCATTGTGCAATCAGATGGCTTCGCTTGTCCGGACAGAAATTCAGGGAAATTTAAATTTCATGCGTCCACTGGAATTTCTCGAAACAAACACATTAGCGGAGCGAATATCCCGTCCCCTTCGTCATGGTAACATCTCGAACGTCATTCCAGGAACCTAGACGCCATTTTATGTGCATGATTTACATCCTTGTGTGAATTTTGAGAATATCCGTCGAGGCATCGGTGTGGCTTTTCAAACGTTATGGACAATTTTTTTCTCTCTTTTCATTGAAAAAAGCGCGGAAGGACGTTAAAGAAGTCGTCAAAACTCTTTAAATTTCCGTGAAGGCCAGTTGAACCGACTTTCGCGGAAGAAGCGTAAATATTAAGCCTTCTTTTGAGATCAAGGTGGCAGGCAGTGGCGTGTGTGTGCGTACGTGTTAGGTGAGGAGGAGAGAAAGCTGCGAGAAGGGGCTGACCCCTGGGCAATGCGAAAGGAGCGCATTGGATGTCCTCGGGCCAAAGGTTGAGAAGAATTGCTTTCGAGCACCTGGGATGCGGAACAGAAAAGACTGCGTGGAGAAGAGATATGTGGGCATTTTTGGAGTGGGTGGGTTGGAGAGGATGGGTGGAGGGGGGCTTTAGTTCTGGTATCTTGGAATCAAGAGTCTGAGGTCCTTCTACGGAAGAGAATTCCTGAAGACGATTGCTGGGTGGAAGTGATCGAATGGGTGAGCCTAGGATCGCTTTTAAATCTCGGGAGGAAAAATCCTTTGTTGCCTTTCATCACCGTGGCTTTCCTAATAATGTTTAACCTGAACTAGGGTGAGAATTAATGTAAGAACGCAAGTAAAAATATTGTCTCAACCTTTTAAGTTCAAAGTTCAGCTTCAAAAGGTGTTGATTCAGCCATCGCTGATGTCAGACCAATACAATACAATATATGATAATGATACAATAAAGATTTTTATATACATCTACATAATACCCTGCAAGCCACCATTAAGGTTTGTGGTAGGGGGTGAATTCTCACCAAACATGCACTACATATCATGCATAAAAAAGGATTAGCATTTATATAGGTACTGTTCAAAACTACACTATTTAAAAAAAGATAAAAATAGCAAAGGATACATGCAAAAACACGCTGTTAGTTGGGTTAGCTTTAGGTCCTTATACCAACATGCAGCTACCAATTTTTTCCATTGCTACACTCGTACTGGATATATTTACCGTTATTCATATCCCTAATAGTATGAGGAAAAAAGGACATTTTGAAACTGTCAGTTCGGCAATCTATTTCTCTACTTTTGTGACTATGGTCCAGTCTACCGTAGTAAGTTGGGGTTCGCAAAATATTTTTAACATCATCACTGTAAATATGGTCTTGGAATTTGTTGAAGAGATTAAGTCTGAATTTCAACCTACGATCTGAGAATGATTCGCAATTTAATTCATTTAATAGACTGGTTACGCTAATAAGTTTATCATACCGTTCATTTACAAATCTTGCCGATCTTTGCTGCACACGTTCAAGTTCGTTATTTAGACCGATTTCGTAGGGATCCCATACACTGGCAGAATATTCCAAATGAGGTCTTACAAGGGAAAAGTAGCTGATTTCTCGTACATGATCGTCACATTTACCCAGTACTCTTTTGACGAATCCCAGTTTACGATTCGCTTGACCCATTATTTCACGTATGTGTTTACCCCAGGAAAGATCATGTGTCAGTCTTATTCCAAGATATTTAATGGATTCCACGTTTGTTAATTCATTATTACTTATTTTGTAAGTGCTAATATATACAGCGTGGCCACTATGTTTTAGGCGATTAGCCTCTTCAGCAAATTTGAAGTTAATACGTTTGCACATGTTACAAATATATTAAGAATCCCTGTGTATTATGCTAAATTTAATCAGATAAACTAGATTAGAGAGACAATTAATTGTACTGATAAATTTAAAATGTCATTTTTCCCGCGTATCATGAAAGAACACAACAGGCAGCATAGCAAAGGGAAAGGTATTTAAAATATTGTTACAGCAATCTGTAGTGCATGAGCACGTTTTTACATAACTAACTCATTCATGCTACGGAAATACAGATAAATATAATTATAAGAGAAAGCCTTTATAACCAATAATCACCTATTTACTAATTATATACCAACCACCTAGTTGCACGTGACTCTTATCTAACATGTTTTCGTGATGTGATAGCATTGTAGTTCTTAATTGCGTGCAAGGAGAACATGCTTGTTGATCTTCGCCCCCTGCCACACACCCTCACGGTGGCAGGGTATTACGAAGTTTTATATGGAACCTCAGCCATGACACATGATCACTGGGAGATCGGGTTTGTTTATTTGATTTAAATTGAAACAAAGTTAATTGGTTTCTATAGTTCTTCATTATCACGCTACACGATCGCACCTGAAGTCAATGAGAGAGCTTCAACTGTTTGATTCACATTCCAAGAAGTGTGAGTTGAAGATTTTCCGTATTTGAAACCAGATCTATTATTATAAACCTGATTCTCATGAACTAGAACTTGCATCCGATTCTTTGTTCTGCACAGTAAAAGAGATGAAATATTGAAAAATGAATCGTGAAGACAATAGAACGAGTGGAATATTAGGGCATAATCATCTTGTCAGCCGGTGAAGGACTTCAATTACCGAGTACTTACCTGTGGTACATTCTTTGATGGGTGCCAGTGGCGACCATTTTCTTCTGCATTTCTTGACTATGGGCGGAAAGAATAGACAAACGTAGACGATGTACAGTCGGAGAAAATGTGCAAGATGCGAGAGAAAGTGGCCTTTTGGAGCATCTCTTTTCGGTGGAAATGAAAGTGGTGAACCTAATTTCGCAGATGCTCGTCCTCTCGTTGTTTTCTCGGAACTGGTCCATTGGGTTCGTTCTCGTGGGTGTAGACCAGACCGGGTATCCGGTTCTCGGATAGTGCCAAAACCGGCAACGACCTCTGGGACACGTCGGGTGGAAGGGCAATGCGACGATCGATAGCGTGACATCGACGTCTTTTGTCCTTCTCCGGAATCTGGGCGCGCTATTTTCCGGTTATAATTATATTTTTATGTTCCCTTTTTTATCCTCCGAACTGTTGTTTGTTTCGGAAGACATTAGCTCGAAATAATTGGAATGTGCGCCATTACTTCTGTTCCTTATGTGGAAGTTATCATAGGTTTTTATACTTGAGTTGTCCTAGTGTTGACGTAAAACGACGTCGCTCGCAAACTGACTTAATTTACCCAGAGACGAATCTCCGTCAAATTCATTTCTCGCTTACTTGAGATGATGACAAAATGACGATACGCCGGGGTAACTGATGAATCCACTCTCCCAATGTTTCTTGGAGAATACGAGCATCGTCTGTCATACTATGTCGCAGAATATGGTGATATGGCATGAATGGCAAAGGAGGGACCTGTATGAAATATATATCTGTCGCTCTTCGTAACTATGAACATTGCAATTTGATGTTACTTTCCCGGTTTGAGCTACATATTTTGAACGCTTCTTTATCCATTGAAGAAAGGGGGCTGTCTTAGTTAAAATCAGTTCCTCTTCAGTCTCACACGTTTACCATCATTGATAGCAGAGTTGGCCGTTTCATATGTAAATACTTGGATGACGGGTTTTACGTCCGGCACGTGTATCAGTTTTACAGCTCCATCCTCCTCCACGCCAATGGAAATATATTTCTCAGAACTTCCTTCTTGATTTATATGAAGCCTATTTGTTGGTTTTGGTTGTCTGGTGGAGAGTCAAGACGGCTTGGGCTCACCAAAAGGAATGCGAGCGAGCATGACGAAGAGACGGAGAATAACATCTCTTTCCTGTTCAGATACTCCTTCCCTCAAGAAGCCCATGGAAGGCGCGTTACTTATATTGGGTTAATACTCTAAAGGTTGGAGTGCAGCTCCATTTCATCGTCAAATAAAAGACGGTGAATGAGCTTTAGCAAACATATTCGTAGAGAACATTGAAGTTTAACTCGAACGTAAAGCCAATACCGTAACCTTTCTACATCTATGTCTACGTAATACCCTGTGAGCCATCACGATAGTGTGTGGCAGGGGGTGAAGATCACCAAACATGCACTATTGACATGCAACCAGGATATTTAATGGAGACTATCTATCTGTATCTAAAAAAATCTAAAATCTAGAAAAAATCTAAAACATTTTGGACTTCTGGAAGCACCTGTAACGAAAGTAAAAGTGAATTTGTCATATATTTATTCTTATTTAAACATCTTAACATCAATGAACTTTATTTTAGCCTCTCACTCTCCTTTCAGGACGTAATTTGGTTGATTGAAATTCTTTTTTCCCCCATCAGCACCAGTTTCTTAGTGGGCCGCGGGTCCGTAACCCGCGGTCCTGGCAGGGTAACCGAAAGGTAGCGGGTTTGAATCTGACCAGGGGCATGGATATTATGTTTGTCCTAAGCTTTAAGTTCAGTTTAGGCGTGTGACGTGCTTTCTGCGGTTATATCACCTAAAACACGGAAAAATCTATTCCTATTCTCGATCTACGAATGATTGAATTATTTCGGTGTTCTAAATTAATCATTTAATGATAGGTTTTGGGTGAAAATTTGTGTCAAATTAGATTATTACGTTAATTATTTTAGCTACCGTAATCATTATGGTCAATGATGCTGTAACGTGCATACTTTCATGGGTAAGTTGAATAGTTTATAGATATTCGTACATCTGAGAAAGAGGAAAGAATATGAGTAAATTGTTGTATGAATTGTCTCTCCCAGAACTCCCTTATACCAGCTATGCTCTTCAATGTCTACATCTTATAGTCTTAGAATCCTCTACATTCCATATTAACGCTAAAAATCCCCAGCCTTTCCTTCCTTTGATAGAATCAGCCTATCCCTCTATTACAGATTTCTGTGGTATCTTTCTTCTTATTACGTATTCTAGTTTCCTAAATGCCCATGTTAATTTCCTAAATATTTGCTCAAAAGTTCCACCGACTGACTTTATTTATTTATTACCATTTTTAGCACATCATTATACCTAGCCCTAATTTTCAAGATACTCCGGGTATTCAAGAATTTAATTTTTATAGACGGGAAATTCAATCCTCTGAATCGGTCTCGCAAGCTTTAAAATACACATTTTATAACCCTAATAACGGTATGCCCTTTTTATTTATTTCTATCTATCTCTTATATTGGTGCATGAAAAAATTCTGAGCCCTAACGAACATTTGGTCAATGTAAAGTGTGTTAAGAATTAAGAAAGGTATTCAGAATGAATGAAAAGCGGGAGACTGTAGTCTAGGACTCACAGTCCAATTTATTGAGTTCTCGTTAGCAGAATACGAAAGCATGAGGCAAACAACTTAAAATCTTTCTCCTATTAATATTGAGTAAAATAAAAAGCCAGTTGGTCGTAATTAATGATTTACTGCAACAATGAGTGCGATATGGAATAATGTAGCCTTAAAATACCCCATTGCAAGCCACGCTATCTGTTGAAGTTGGTCGTGGCTATCATCTAAATAATGCATGTACCTTATACTATCCTATTTGAGGGATCGAGGTTAGTTCCTCGGAGGTCCAAATCAATGAACTCTTGTATTATTGGCTCCGAATAACATCTCTCTGCATCTGCCATAAATGGCTTCTGACCACCTGAAGAATAAGAAAAGACCAAGTCATGTATTATAATCAGCAGTTTGGAGAGTGGGCTCCTAAGGGTAACTTCGATTCATTTTAGATTTTTGGAGAGTCCACCTAATGAAGAAGCATAAAGGCACTAGGAATCAAAGTGGAGATATGGAATAGGTAAAAGTGGAATTTAATTTTTATGTGACTCAAATCTTTTGCAACCTATGGATAATTAATAACTTAATTTTAGCAAACGTGACCGATGCGCGAAGCACATACCTATATGGGTACAAAGAAAGGATTTTAATTTTTAAAACAGGGCTCAAGGATAGGGAATGAACCAAAAAATGCATTGATTATTATCTTTAGATGTATTTTTTTGCGTGGAATGTTCATTATTGCTTAATTTAAACCCGTGGAATACCTATCTATAACCTGTCCTTATCGGAGAGAAACTATAAACCTCGATAGAAGGAGAATCTCCGTGGCCCATTTAGTTCGAATTTAATGCCCATTTACACTCAAACACACACGAAAACACGTGCATATAAAGTGAATTGTGTATACATATGGAGCAGGTCAAAAACAACGCTGGCAATGTCAGGAAATCACCAACTAGGAAAAAGGCTTCCGAAATCGATGACAGACAAATATTGTCGTTGAATTGGAGGTCAGATTGTACATATACTACGCTAATTAACCAGAGCAATCAAGCAAAGCAGAATATTTTTAGAATCCATTTCATTCAAATCAGTAACTGTTTTCGTATTACATTGATCTGTTCAGATTATTAACGGACTGTTTCCATTTACTTTTCTTTCCCTCCCATTGGTAAATATTGGAGATGGAAACACTTACCGTTCTACAAACAGGCGCATAAATTGGCTATGGATTCATAAACAGATAAATTTGTTGCTATTAGTGGAGACAAGTGATAATTAAGGTCACTTGCGCCATTAATTGGTATCCATTTAGAAAGCAGTAGAAATGAAAAGAGTTAGGGAAGGGCGAAGCCCTGTGCCAGCATTAGCCTACCCATAACGAAAAGTGCTATGGGATCCACGCTCTAACGTTCCATCCGACGGATGGAGCATTGGTCTTAGAAGTGCCCTCCACATTGCACTCAAACAGGGACTGGTGTACCTATGTAAAATATACTCCCACCGGGATTCAAACCCCTGCTATGGGGATGAGTAGTCAGTACTCAAGTCGCTACACCAACCTGATCACTGATTGCGGATGCAGAAGAGAATCGTTTCAAATGTGAAGTCATCATCATTCACAGCTATTCCTGTAGACCGTTTCATGGGTAGACCCTCTTTTCTCTCAAGATCTACATCTACGTAATACTCCGCGAGCCCCCGCGAGGGTGTGTGGCAGGGGAAGATTCCCTTGCACATTCTATGCTCGTCAATATTTCCTTCAGAAACTCATCTCTCCTGTCTTATATTTTCCCTAATGCCGTCCTAGGGGATTGGGTTGGTGTGCCGATGAGAGTACTTGCTTCCCTTCCCAAGGGCCCGAATAGGAATCCCAGCTTAGGTAGAGTTCTTTCATAGGTATTTCGGTTCCCACTTGAGCACTTCGAGGTCAGTACTCCGTCCGTCGTATAAGACATTGAACCGTACACAAATGGAATCCTATCTTTAAGAGCAGGGTAATGCTGACGCCGTGTTTCCCTCCTCCTTTCTTCGCTCCCTGAAAAGTGCTACCTCTGTCCAACTACTTGTCCGTCCTAAAATGGCGGAAATGACCTCACGTGTCGATAGCCTACCCCAAATAACTACTGCTACTTCATGCCATCCAAAATCCTCAGCCTCTACATAACTCTCGCGTTATTGCTTTACACGTTTCCTCTCACGTAACTTCCTCTTGCCCATTACTTGTAACCATCCTTCTAAGGTAAGTATCTACTTCACCTGCTTCCATTAAAAATCCTCCTCTTATTTTCTTCGGACCTCACCTTACATATCTTTAGCTTTCTCTCTCTTTTTCAATTCTACTGTTCCAATCCTTCGTTAAACTCCGTTCTGCCAATCAACAGTTATCCTCCATCCTCGAGAACAAGTTTTCGCAGTCGTACAACGTTACACTTCACATTCATCTTGTAAATTTTCCTTCTGTTTTTAACGATGGATTTTAGCTAATTTCATTTAAGTTCCTATTTTAAGATCTCATCTCTCTTCAGGTATACATAAGCATCACGCACATATCGGTATAATCTAATGTAATTGGTGATCGGCAATGCAGCCCGGTAAATAGGCATTTACAAGCTACTCTTAAAGTTTAGACATTAAGTCACAATCGTATAAAACAATAAATAAATGGTATGCGTGTCTATCCACGCGGTACTCTGCCACCATAATATTGTATTGCTGGGAGTAATTCAATGCCAGGCATTCATTACCTTTGAGTAATTCTGTTTGTTAGTGGTTGGGAACTACTCTTCCGGCTTCAATGCTAGTAAATTTAATTAAATTTACCGAAAGTACAAAACAGCTTCTCATGCAATACACTGCCTTTAATGATAAGCTATCTCTTTGTGGGGTACATGGTGTGCGTATCTTATAAAATGTTTGACGTTTAATGCTAGTCATTTAAGTAAATAAAACGCTCTATATATTTAGCCTCTTGTGGATGTGCATTAAAAGCAATCAAATCTAAATCACACACCCTAACTAGTCATATTCCAGATATCTTTGATTGAATCCATTATTCCTCGGTATTGCTAGCGGGACTGAATGTTTAAACCTCCCTTTATTACTGTCTACGTAAATTTGCTTTTATGATTTTGGCCTAGCGTGGTGCAAAATAATTTTTAGTTTATTTTTAACACCCTAAGGCCTTAACTATCTCCTTTTGACCTTAAATTTATCCTCCTCGTCTTTACGTTTACATACGATAGTGACTTCGAACCAGTGGCGGATCTAGGTTTTGACCAAGGGGGGGGCTAACCGGGGGTCTGGGTAATTCCCCTCAGCCGAAGGGGGGTTCGCCGATTTTGGAAATTAGGGATTTTCAAGATTCAAAAACGGTGGTTTTAGGCTAATTCTTTGATAAAAAAGACACTACTATGCACATTTAGTAGGTCGTTTTATTAGTAAAAGGTTTATGGTGGTCATTATGGGCCTAGATTGAAATACCGGTAATATTAATAATAAAAACTTATGATGATGCTTTATCTACTTTTTAAAGTATGACTTAATGATAAGAAACACAAATATAGACAATTCAATTTTATGATTAGATAAGTTCATTTGTTTTTATTACTAAATTTTTACGTTAAACAACAGTCATGAAGTTAAAATAGGAAAAAACATTCAAAATGTAATTATAATTAATTTCAATTTGACTGCTTGTTGATCTTTGAACTAGAGATATTTAACAATAGAAGGGGTAATTTATAATGGGTGCTATAAAATAGTAAAAAAAATTACTTCCGATTGAATACAGCGGTTTAATTTAAAAAGTAATAATGACATTCTTCGCCTAGCTGTGGAAGCTGCGTAATTAATCATTTTCCCGGTTCTCTACACTCATCCGTCTATTCTTAGCCTTGCTAAATATGCTGATTATTTCGTCTACTGGTATCTCCCTTTCTTTTGACACGTTTGCGAGTGCCAGTCCATTTAATCGTACATCTCCCATAGTACTTCTCAAATAAGTCTTCAACCTAAAACCAAACATAAAACCCCTTTTACATGTTATAAATATGTAATTAGAAAAAGTACAAACATATTTTACATACATTATTAAAAAGTAGTACAAAAAAATCTTTGAAACAACAAACATAAGTGTTTGATAACATGACTGATTTAGAAAGGTTATAATACATAATTATAATTACCTTCTTAGCGTTGAAAATGAACGTTCCGCTGTTGCAGTTGCAACAGGGATCGTTCCCAAAACTTGAAGGAGAATACTGATCATTGGGAAAAAAGATATGTCCAATTCTTTGATTGTATCAAAGACTGTTTCAGGCGGATTGCATATGTTGCTCCATTTGTTTCTCCACATCTTGATTTCTCCCACCATCAAGGTGGTACTAATCTCTTCAGTAGAGGTTTTATGTTTTTCAGCAGCAGCTAGAATTTCCTAGTCGTGAATCTTGATAGGTTGGAGGGAATGAGACCTTCAAGAGGAAAGACTCCACAGAAACCTCTGCTGAATCTTGCATCTATCTCTGAAATAAAATGATCCAAAAGAGGCAGGAAGACTGATCTCCTAAAATATTCTTCAGGATTTTCTGCGGGCGCGTTGCTTCTGTTTCTTTGACGCATGCATGTTCTCGGTGTTGAAATTTCAAACCCCAGCTCATCTGCAACTTGAAGGGAGTTTTCGTACAGACTTTTGAACTCAAGTTCGGCTTCGCGCCGAATATTTTTGAAGTTCTCCAAAATGTCAGTTACGTTAAGCAGACAAGATATCCTGCTTGGGGCTTTGCAACCGTTGACTTAGTCTTAAAGTTAAACCAAGGCAGTAGGCTGCAACTTCAAGGCCAACAACAAATTCGCTTTTTTTGATGGCGCAGGATAACATGTACGCTTCAGACGACACTTCTGGCGTTTTGTTGTCAATCAAATTTTCCAGTACTGTGACAACAGGAACAATAAACTCTTTAAAAGTGATGACGCTATCATGTCTCTTGACCCATCCTGTAAAGTGCCCTCAGTCTCTGTTTCTTTGATTCGGAGAAATTCATCTTTTCGAGAACATCGATAAGAGCATTTACTCGATGAGTGGAGGCCGATAGGAAGACAGAAACCGTTCCAACCGTTCCCATAACATTTCTTATTGCTAGGATTTCGCAACATTTGTGATGCACAAGTTCAAGGAGTGACTGAAGCAATGAGTGTAAATTGCGAGTGGCTGTTGCTGCGATATTAGGGCTTGCACGTCGTGTAAATGTCCCGCCATATTTGATCCTCCGTCGTACCCTTGACCACATAGGTATTCATATGACAAGCCAAGTTTTGACATCTCTTCGTCTATCGTTGATTTTATAGCCAAGCTCATTGTTGATTTGAGCTCAATGAAGCCAATAAATTCCTCCTTTACTATGGATTTGTTCATATCAATGTATCGTAAATAGAATGTAAGTTGCTCCTTCCTACTAACATCGGTAGTCTCGTCACATATTATGAAGAAATATTTGGCTTTATTTTACATCTTCAACAATTTTCTAACGTAAAACATCACCAATGCATTCTATCACATCATTTTGGATGGTTTTGCTAATAAGTGTGTTGTTGCGTTTGTATGTCGAAAGATGTCATTTTAAGTCTTCGTCGCCTGCATCTATTCTAAATGGCAAGAGACTTTGAAAACCCCCTGTTTTCCTTGAAGAGCCATTTCTTGGTCTTCTTCACTGCTCAAATTGCCATCATCTTGATGGCCTCTCATGGGGAGGTTGTTCTGGGCACAAAATAGTATTCTTTTTACTATGGGTTTCAATCGTTTTCCATTTTGCTCAACTATGTTTGCTTTTTTTTCTATCGATCATTAGACCAACATGTTTGGTTGAAATTCCAGGAGCATATTTCATAGACTTTTTAAATGTAGAGCTTTCTCCATTGTAACCAAATATAACTAATATAACTAAATACTTATAAAATATAACTAAATACTTTTTACAAAGTGGTAACCTCCAAAATTTCGATTTTATCTAGTGTATGTTTCCACCCAATGGGGGGGGCTATAGCCCCCTTAGCCCCCCCCATAGATCCGCCACTGCTTCGAACCATATTCTTCCAACAATTTGAACTCGCTGCTTAATCAGCGATAGCACTTTGTTACAAACAATCCGCTCTTTGCTGTACAATTCCAATTTCGGAATCAAATCCTACTCTCTAGGAATTCCATCAGTGCTTAACCATCTCAAGGCAGAGTAGCTTTACACAGTGAAGCAATTCGCGATAATTACCAAATTTCATTCTAAACTGCATGTTCCATGATTGATTCCAGTGCTTTGGGGGGCTCAAAGGAGCGTATCGAGGTACAGTGCACATCTGTATCACGGGGACGCTATGGCATCCTCTTCGCGCTTTGCGACCCGAAACAGGAGCGTTCCGATGTTCTTCCCTTAGATTGCTGTTGTCTTCTTCCCCTAGGATGGACGGTAATGATTTTTTTCCCATCCTGTGCGTGATGTGCAGCAATTAGGAGCAGGCGATTCGGAGCTCGAGCGAAGAAATTTCTTCCTAATCATGTAATGCCGTTCCGTTCTGTAATACCGTTTCCGCAAGACCCTTCCCGCTTAGGGTCTCGTGCTCCAGTTCACACGACCTGTTGAGAGGGAGATAACTTTTTTCGTCAAACATTGAGTGTAGGGAAATTAGAAAAGGGTTCTATTTGAAATACAGAGGTGCCATTTTCTGATAAAAATTTTCTAACAGTGATATAAGTGCATGGGTGATTTTCATTTTCCATCATCTCTAGAGTCTGTGGGAAAAGTGTTTTGCGTGTTCTCATTCTCCAATGCTACGTGGAGAGGGTAATTCACCTTCGTAAGTTACTTCCTGGATCAGCTCTTGGGTTTTCAATCAAGTATCTTGCCGTTTAAGGTAACGATAGAGCAGGTAGATAATGGCATGAGTTACTAGGCCGGCGCTTATATTTCGAAAATGATCCGATTTCAGAATTCGTGGTCTCAAATGTGCGAATCGGTGAGAAAAAAATAATAAAAAAAAGCCCCAGGTTCGTGCGACGACGGATGGCCATGCTTGAGGCGCCTAAAGGGTCTAAATGCAGTTATTTTGAATGTTGAGGTTTTCGACCCGGATTAAACATTTTCTATGGTAACCATTGTACTTTAAAGTTTCGTGGGCAAAAATTTCAACCGTTTTCTCGCATCTCGATTTCTTCATGCCGAAACGCTGCCTTAAAGGCGCCCGCAGAACGCCCCCCGACGCCCCTGCCGGCTGCCTACATCCGCGCCGCGCATTGCTTGATACGCGCGACACTCCTCAGTCCCGTGGCACTTCCCTACCTTCCCATTGCATGCTGGCAGAGTGGAGCTAGAGTGACAAGTAACGACAAGCCGGGGAAAATGTGATTCATTTGTAATTACAATTTTTTTTTAAAGTACACTTCAAGTGAAAAGGGGGAGGAAAACTAGGATTTTCAGGTGGTCTATGTAAATAAGTTGAAACAACAGTGTAATCTCTTTATTTTTCATGCCTAACAATCTAAGTTGACTTTTTGCCATCGGGAAAGCTTTTGCCGTGGTTATGTTCTGTCAATAATAAATTTTGGTAGGACTCTTTATTCTTGGTCACACTTCTGTTATAATCAGTCATAAGTTTCACTGCTCGCTCGGCATGACCATTAACCACTCTCAAATGCTGCACTTTCTCCTCGCCTCTGATGCAGTCTTCCCTCTACAACCTCGTGGGGACTTGTGGAGTCCTTGGAGGTAACGATAATCTTTCCTGGCGGTGTTCCTCCCGGTGGCATTCGTTTCCGTCCCCCAGGCCCCATCCACAGCGCGAGGTTCATTGCGAAGGGAATGTACAGCATCAAAATGTTGACACTTAGGAATGAACTGGGGCTCAAATGTACGGAGGCGAACGGCCTCCTGAAGGTGACGGTGTTTGTTGTTTGCTTTTACGTACGGGTATAGTTCACCGCCAATCACTCGGTAGCAGCTCCACGCCACGACTTCCAGTTCCTGAAGGACTTGATTGCCTGCGATGAGGTCAAGAAGCCTGTGGCGAGCAGGGATGTGACCCGAAAAGGCATTTTAGGTTTTGTGCCGTACCTGGGAGGCACCCGTACTTGGAGTCCGAGCCTCGGCTTTGAAGGAGACCCAACCCTTCACCACGGGTGGTTTATAACACCAACTGACCAGTAACACTATAGTTTATAACTTCTTAAATTTAAGCATAAATCACAAAGCTATGTTCGTCTTTGTGTTGCACTAGTCACGCTGATGAAAATGGTTTATTCATCACAGTCATACGATAGATATTAACCAATTTACATGCTTTATTAATTTAATGTACATTATACTGGCTTAGTTTACTAATGAACGTAAAATGGTTAATATATATATATATCGTATAACTGTTTAAAAAACCATTTTCATCAATGTGAATAGTACAACACAAAGATGAACATAATTGTGCGATTAATGTTTAACTTTAAGAAGTTACAAACTATAGTGTGACAGGTCAGTTGGAGCTATAAACCACCCGGGGTGAAGGGTTCGGTCTCATTCAAAGCCGAGGCTTGGACTCCGAGTACGGGTGCCTCCCAGGTACGGCGCGAAACGTAACGTGATTTTCCGGGTCACATCCCTGGTGACGAGGACCGCCCAGAATAAGTTTCTGAACCATTTATGGTACCTGAGTGAGGAGTTGCTTGTTACCAGGAGTTACCTGAGAGGGACTTGCTGTATTCGACACTGGACTGGAGGACGAGCGGTAGACTTTGGTGCATAACATTCTCGGTAAGGAGGGCGCTGAAGAACCGGCAAAGAAGAGGATTGTACAGGTGCGCGACGTGCCTGGCATCAGCAGCTTGGCCACTAAAAACGTAGCACGTTTCTTCTCCATCCTCGATATCGATACTTCATTTTTCAATGTTCCTGTGCAGTTTTGGAAGGAGAGGGAAGACTGCATCAGAGGCGAGGAGAAAGTGCAGCATTTGAGAGTGGTTAATGATCATGCCGAGCGAGCAGTGAAACTTATGACTGACAAGCTGACCCGGCCACGCGTTGCTGTGGCTCAATCTGGTTAAATGGAAAGCGCCCGTTTATAGTATGTTTAATTTCACAATTCTTATGGGTATACAATATATCTCAGCTGATCGATTGTTTTGCTGCTGGACACGCATATTTGTATATAAGTTTAACGTCTTTACATGTCGTCACAAAGTAGAATATTTCAGGCAAGCATTTATTTCATCCGCTAGTGTCAATCGAGGAATTACAGGTAATGTTTGCCTGAAATGTCGTGCAAGCAATATTAATGCGTTCTCAAATGGTCTCAGGATTCAACGGAAATCTTGCAATGATCGATCCAGAGCCTCGAGCGATGCTTTGTGCACCATTGTGCATTCATCCCAAGCAATAAGTTGGCATTTCTGAAATATTTGTCCCTTGCCGGATGATTTGAATATGTTGCACGTGAGTGTTTCAATGAATTGCAAGTTCAATGGGATGCACATCCCGTCCTCAGTGTCGATATTGTATTCTCGATATTGTAAAAACCTTCATGGAGTGAACAAAACAACTAACCAAATCTTCATGGAAATTGGATGAATGTTGTGGTAATGCATGAAGTTATCAATATTGTATCGATACAGTATCGATATTGTAATGATACTTTATAAAACTTTGATAAAAAAACACCTAAATAATTTCACCTCAATTTTGTATCAACAATGTATCGATGTATCCATATTTTATCGATATTATATCGATATAGTATCGACATTGAATTATCGATTTTGTAGAAACCTTCGCGGAGCGTGCTCAATAACTTTCCAAAGTTTCATGGCGATCCGATGAATGGTGTAGTAATGTATAAAGGACAAACACATTATATACATTCGATACAGTATCGATATTGAAACGATACATTCCTTTTAAAAAACTAAATAATTTAACCTCAATTTTGTATCAATAATGTATCAATTTATCGATACTTTAGCGATATTATATCGATAAAGTATCGATATTGAAATATCGATTTCGTAGTCCTCTTTTCGGGAATGTACTCAACAACTTCCCAAAGTTTCATGGCGATCCGATGAATTGTCTAGTAATGCATAAAGGACATACACACAAACACACACACACACACACACACATACATTCATTTTTATATATATAGATTATAACAGAAGTGTGACCAAGAATAAAGAGTCCTACCAAAATTTATTATTGACTGAACATAACCACGGAAAATGCTTTCCCGATGACAAAAAGTCAACTTAGATTGTTAGGCATGAAAAATAACGAGATCACTTACTGCTGTTTCAACTTATTTACATAGACCCCCTGAAAATCCTAGTTTTCCTCCCCCTTTTCACTTGAAGTGTACTTTTAAAAAAAATTGTAATTACAAATGAATCACATTTTCCCCGGCTTGTCGTTATTTGTCATTCTAGCTCCATTCTGCTAGCATTTAAGGGGAAGGAGGGAAGTTTCACGGGACTGAGGAGTGTCGCGCGTATGAAGCAATGCGCGGCGCGGATGTAGGCAGCCGGCAGGGGCGTCGGGGGGCGTGCTGCGGGCGTCTTTGAGGCAGGGATTCGGCATGAAGAAATCGAGATACGAGAAAACGGTTGAAATTTTTGAGCGAAAGTATCTCAAACCCCATGCTTTCCTAGAAAAACATTTAATCCGGGTCGAAAACCTCAACATTCAAAATAACTGCATTTGAGCCCTTAAGGCGCCTCAAGCACGGCCATCCGTCGTCGCACGAACCTGGGACTTTTTTGTGATTTTTTTCTCACCGATTCGCACATTTTGAGACCACGAATTCTTAAATGGATCATTTTTGAAATATAAGGGCCGGCCTAATGAAGTACCCTGCCATGCTTCTCGCAGTGAGCCGGAGACTAAACGTTTCAAACGCTATTTGGGAATTTTAGGACTCAGAAATCCGCCATATTTAAAAATGCTCTGTGCTCATTCGGGCTTAAGTGTCTAATGTAGCTTTTTTAGTCTTAAAAATGGGTACTTAATCGTTTTGCAATAATACGGAATAGTTATTTTTAGATTTCAACGAAGTTATCATTATTTCGCCTTTGTGGGTTAGTTATATTCATTCCGAGACCAGTTCTAAGTAAGAGTAGACATTTTTGTTTAATTTTCTGGAGGGGGGAGAACTCCTTGTTTGCCAGTGTTGAATTTTAATTGACCAGCTAATGGATGATAAGTGCGGGAGATGTGTGTGCGCAAGGTACCTCCATCGGAGGTGTGAGAGAATTCCGAGTGCGCGCGGTAGTCCGCGGAATATGTTTAGCTAGTTGATAATAACGAATGATTTCATCATGGTAATCTGTCATCTTGTTGAATGCAAGGCCGATGGACGGAAATATAAGTCTGTCACGAATTTTTGATCGAGTATTAGAGAGCAAAATAATTTTCATCGTTCTCCCTACATTGGCGGTCATTATCACAATCGACCCTACAATGCAAAGCTCGATATTATTAGCCAGATTCTAGGATAGAGTAGTTGAGTAGTAACTGCACGATAGCTTAGAAAATTTAATATTGCTGTACTACCCTGAGACTCCCGATTTCAAACGTAACAGATAACCCAGAGAAACTGGGTGTTGAAATGAATATAATCGATTCCCGGGAAACTGTATAGCCCGGAGAAATGAATGATCCTCAAACCTAAGTGTTTCTGATTTGCATGCTGTTACTGCCATTAGGTAGGTCTCACTCTCGCATATATTACACCACAGCCACTAAGGAAGAAGCAGAGAATGAATGCCTAGTGATGTTGTCTCATGGATTTGATTGATTAGGGATCTGTATGAGGCGTATTTAATTATGACTTTGACTGTGTACGGAGAAGTTTGGCGAGATCTGTGAAAGGCAGGTAAGGTGATAGTGTTCCAGTCTCAAGCTTAATCGAATGACTGGGATGTTAGCCGTTATCAGTCCGCAGGTTACATTTAGTCTGAGATTCTTGCGTGAATAGGAAGCAAATTTATTTTCCGGTGGCATCAGAAATATTTTGGTAAAACCCACTTATTATCCTCGATTCCTTCACGTAAAATAATTCTAGTTATAAGATTACGTAATTGTAAGAAATCAAAATAAAATCACGCAATAAATATATATAGAGATTTTAGAAATGTATATTAGAAATGTTAGTTGTATAAAGTGCGTTACCGATGGATTTGAATAACTATTTTCCCGCGAATTATTAGAGATCTTATCCGACAATGTAATTACGGCATTGGTGGATCGGGTTGGAGTGGTGGTTTTAATATTGGCTTTCCGTCCCGAGGGCCTAGATACGAGCTATCGTAAATATTTTCATGGGGTTATTGGTCACTACTTTAATGCTTGTAAAGAGTGAGTGCGAATTGAGTTCTCGCTTCAAGTTCAGCAGTCCGTCTGTCGAATGATCTGTTACAAGGTGGACCTCTTGGCGTCTTTCGTTTAGTGGAGACGGTGGAGACTAATGCCAACTAAGCTTACTTTCCACCCTTCTTCCGTTCCCTAAAATTCCTTGAAAAGTTTACCTAATTACAATTACAATTCGCCTATTCGCATAATTACTGCAGGTTACTACAGGTAATGAAAACTATTTACTAAAGGTTCTAGACCGAAACGGCACGTGCCATGCCGTGTTCGACTTGACATGACCCGTCGTGTCGTTATGAAAAAAGGTCTAGCGTCTTTGTAGAGAAACAAATAGCGATGTGCTACACTGCAATGACATATTTTAGAATTCTAGAATGAAGCAAGACAGGTCGTTATTTTTTAAAATAACAATATTTATAGCACGAAGTTTTTCATTCACTGAAATGTTGCTTGGAAACGCTGTTTGCATGTAGAATGGCAAGTTTCCGAACTATTATTTCTTGTGCACGGGAGTGTTTTTATTGCCCGACCCACCCTGATCACTGGGCCGTAATTCATACTTAGGTATTATCATGGCTCGACCTTTCATTCTGTTCAGTTATATCGAGCCAGGAGACGTTGCTCTCGTGTACCCTCACGAAAGTCGTCATCTTCGGAGGGCACAGCTCGCTCTCTCGGTCTTAAGGGGCTTCTGATGCCGGCAGAAGCGGAGTCGTATTTTATCAGGGACCCGCATTGAGAGAGCACATTGGATCCTCGATTTCCCCTGGGGTCTTCCTCATACCCCATCCCCCTCCACTCCCCCATCCCTCTCACTCTCTCTCCCATTCCCACCCCCACCTCTCCCACTCCTCCCCCTTCCCGAGCAGCCCTCACGTTTCTACGGGGGTGGGCGGAAAGAACTTCCAGGAAACGCTACGCCGACGGCCGTTTGTTTTCGTTTTTGACGTAATCAAATTTAGCGCCATATGGCGGCGTCTTCCGCGACTTTCATTCCCTGTAATTGATTTATAAAAGAGATGAGGGAGAGCGAGAGAAAGAGGGTGTAGGCTGGGGGAATGTGTGAAGATTAGAAGCGACCGAGACCTATTTACCGCGTAGGAGGTAACGTGGGTACATGTGATCAAAGGAGATATTGTGGAATAGGCTCGAAGAAGGAGTGAAATTTAATCAACTCCACCCCAAGAATGAAATGGTCGGAAGACTTAATAGAATTGAGGGATGTGTGAAAAGGAATGCATCGGAGCCAAAGAGAAGCGGCTGTATCGGTAATACGATAACTCACGCCTTAAATAATGACTAACTTTTCTCAGGGTAAAAGAAACCCAGAACATATATTTCCTCATATTTCAAGTACATCACGTCGCTAATATCACATTCAAATCGAGCGAATGGAATTTAGGGTAACCAACCGAATTCTTGCTCAAAATTTGTTTATTATAATATGAACCTTATCCTGCTTATTTTTACTGTGTTTATTCTTACGGATGCGTATTTTACCAGTGAAAAGTACAACTAAGTATCATTTTCACAGAATTGTAATGGATAAGACCGGTTTCGTCGAAGAGTCGACATCATCAGGTGAAATATTACAAAACCCTTTAGCTTGTATAGACAAGTCTAAAAACGAGGGGGGTGGGTTATGAGGAGAATGGCGGAAATTGGGGGGGAATGGGAGGGGGAATAGGATCTGACCTTAGCTGGGGGAGATGGGGAGATTAACATGGGGATCTAGTGGGTTCAAATGGGGTTGGGTAGGGAGGGCGGCAGGTGATGGCTGGCATTTTTTGGTGAAGGTAAAATCTAGGAGGGGAGAACGTGTCATAAAAATGTTTTCATTTAACAAAAGTTGTCCACTGTTAAAACCTCTTCTTATCTCCAACTGCTCCCAGGCGTCGACGAGCCTCCTTCCCTTCCTTTCTGGTGGAGAACCTCAGGGTCGAAGTTGCTGGAGTGGTCCTCCTCCCACAGATGCTTAGCTAAGCGTGACTGATCCGCATTTCCACTAGTGAGGCACCTCTTGTGATCTCGTGCTCTCACCTTGAAGGATCTGCAGTTTGATTCACGTAATGAAATGTTTTCATTGGGGTCATGAAATTTCACAAAGTTGAGCCTGAAACTATCAAGTTCATGCGTATTTTAGTTTATATTTTCCCGTCCGGATAGTTTTTGCCCATGCATGGGAGATATTTTCTATTAGAATTGGATGGTGAATCTACAATTCTACTCTATTGAATACTCTAAAAACTTGATTTGATGATAAATCTGTAGGTATGTTCTCTCAAGGGGAATATTATATGGATTAAGGGCAAATGTACATCACATTCATTAATGAACGACTCCACGGATGTTTGTGATTCTTTGGCCACAGTAGCCAGGTTGGCAACATACCGGCCTGCTAACCCAAGCTAGTGGGTTCAAATCCCACCTCTTGCATGCCTGTTGTGATTGTCTTGAGTGGACGGCGCGTAATAATCTTGGAGCACCTAAAAATCCAAGTTTCCATCAGTTACGTTTGCAATTTAACGCCGTGCTTCACCAATTGCGTCTAAAAGTATAGTTTTCCATAATTAAGCTAGAACCTCATATTAAACGCCTAATGGCATTAATTATTTTGGATTCTGCCGAGTTCTTTGTTTGAGGAACTGTTTTGAACGCCCATTTGCTTCCTTTCACTGACTTTTTCATATTACTGTTTGTCTGTTCTTTCGTTTTTTCGTATTGCAACATATACTAATTCTCCATTTTTCTACATTTATCCGTTCTCGCATAGTTAATATGTATATGTGTTATTAATGGCCTTCTGCATCTGGTGTTTTGTATTATACGGTTTCAAATACCTGCCACCAGCCTTGTGAATCTCTTCAACTGCCTTCCAATATATTTAAATTAGCCACTTCTCTTAAGTCATTGACTTCTCTCTCTTTGATAATTTTCAGGGTGATAGGTTAACAATTTGCACTTTGTCATGCGGAATTTCGAAACAGGCGAAGGAGGAAATGATAAGCTTCGGAATATTTCTGAATATTTGCAATTTGATTTGATTCGTTCAACACGCGGAAACTAACAGGGCATCTCCCAGAGGGCAGCATCTGCTAGCGGAAAGGAGCTGAAATGCTTCGAAATTGGAAGCATCATATCAGCACGATATTTTTCTCAATAATTGGTCATCAATGGAGCCAAATGCCGAGGAAAAAATATTGTGAGCCAATTAATGTGAAATAAAATTTGATAAAGATCTTGATGTCTCCGTAGGGCTTTCCACTGTGGTCACGGTAAGAGATACTTAGACGTAATAGGAAAACACGAGAACGAATTCCTTGGAGTGATTATTTGCCATTGAGTGACGAACGATGGAAGAAGCAATAAAGTATAGTCAGCAGAATAGCCCAGGCAAAGAGGGCTTTCTATCAAAAGAGGAATCTACTTACCGCTGGAAATAAAAGCGTAGGAGTAAGGAAGCAATGCATCAGAACGTGGATCTGGATCGTGTTTCTTTATGACAGTGAGGCATGGACAGTGAGAGCAGCGGAAAAGAAAAGGGTGGAAGCATCCGAAATGTGGTGCTACAGAAGAATGATGAAGATTAAAGGGATCTACCCAGTAAGTAACGAGGAGGTCCTAAGAAGAGTGGGAGAAAAGAGAAGTCTTTTGAATACCATAAGAAGAAGAGGGGACAACTTGATCGGCCACATCATGAGACATGATGACCTGATGAAGACAATCGTTGAAGGACAAGTGGACGGTAAGAACGGCAATGAAGGCCTCGTTTGAGAAATATGGAACACGTGATGAAGGATGTGAAAGAGAAGAAATACGTAAATATGAAGGTATTAGCCAATAGAAGAACTCAGTGGGGAGCTGCGTAAAACCAATCTGAAGAATGATAATTAATGATGTTGATGATGACTGATCTTTCGCCTCAGTAAACTATTTTACTATTAGTTGTTTTTGAAGCTCTGATAATAACTACTTTTTTGGCTTGAATTACGTCCGTGGTTTTTGAGGTTACAAATCTGCGTAGGATGATAAGGCTACTTTCAATGATGAAGATAAAGCTATGATGTCAAGCGATGCATAATTATTTATTTACTATCGCAAGGGTGTCGATATCGTTAGCTGGTGATAATTGGCAATACATCATATATTCGTTGGTATTAATAATAAGGTAGGAACTATTTTGGCATGATGTTGAGTAGGGGTGTGGAGGGGGGAGGCAGCCTATTGCCGATAGAGTATAAAGTGTTAGGTTGATATGGAGACAGTGAAAATCGTATTATCTCTTATCTTATTGAAGAATTTAATGTTAAAGTGCAGTTTATTTCACTTAGTCTTGTAATAATGAAAAATATATTTCATTAATCGCATGCGGATAAAAGAAAACGTCACACTCGCTAAAATTAGTTAATGTGAGAAAATATTAAATGAAGAGATTAAATAACAAATTTTCTGTTTATTTATCTTTAGATTATCATCATTATCAGATAAGTCATAACAATACCTACATGTATTAAAAAAAGTCGCGATTCGACAGAGACTAATAAGGAAAAGGGAGGCAAGACTTCCTGGTCAGATTATAGGTGACATTTGACCTATCGAGAGAGATTTATGAACATTAAAAATGTTTATATGGTAGTAAACAGAAAAATTCTACCGGACGATGCCTTTTTTGGAGTGATGTAAGGAAAATATTTGACGGCGACTACAAGGAGTAGAACATGATAACCTCGTGTAGAAAAAGATGAAATTACGCAACATTTCTAGTGAAAGTAGACAGGATTTCTTGCCAAACAGAATATTTGAACTTGCGTGTCTTGGATTAAAAAAACGAGTGCTTGCGTCTAAGAAAGAAGAAAAGCCGTCGCTTCAGAAATCGGTTGCAGAATGCATGGTAGCGTCCACATCAATGCTTGATATAGTTAAATGTACTCATGGAAATTCATGATGCTATGAATTCGAAATACGCGCGGTTGGTTTTCCTGGAAGCAGCTGGAAGCCTGCCAAAATGGTCGGCTGCCGGCGGGAAGATTTCATTGCCTTATACATTCAAATATCATCCACCTCCGACAAAGAAACTAACCTCATTCTCGGAAGAGGTGCGCGGCAAAAACTTATTCGTGTGTCAGTGCACATAGGAAATAAAACTTTTAATGCTCACATTTGCGTAAACGCTTTCAAGCACCCAAAGGAAAGTAAGCGTGCACTCCCAAACTTGGCCTAAACCACCAAGGGGTTGCATATAAAGCTATGAAATACTTTGATATATCTTTTTTATTTTGCGATAAGTGCCTGATATCGCGATACGATACGGAAGGTGACGCAATATAATGCGATCTCACACGATATTGCCAAATTTTATGGCGAAGTTGACATATCGACGCTGATAACGCACAGTTCTATATCCGAGCAAATAATGGAAAGTCAAGGAACGTAGAAAATGAGCGGAAATCGAAATTGCTTCCATCCGTCGCATTTCACTTGTTAGTAGCACTGAGTACGGGTCTTTCCTTTTGCACGTCTCTTTTTTCGTTTCCTTCACATCCATTGGGTCGATTGGTCCCGCAAAGTGATAAATAACGTAATTATTCGTTGAGCCATCGCCTGCATGATGTAATAGCCCGCTGCTTCGGGGGCGTGGAATTTTCGGCCCCTTTGACGCAATTTATTTCTAAGGGAAGGGAGGGGGGAAGGCGGGCCGTCCTCCATCAGCGGCGTTTCCACGAAATTCTCCCCTCACCCTTCAAATTTTTCTCTCCGGCTACATTTTAATTGGATAAAATTGTGCTCATTTACTAGTTTCCTCAGATTTTAGGTTCGAACATCTTTTCAGGGACACTTGGGAGGACGTCTCTGCTTTTTCGATCATCATCCGTGGAAGTAAGTTTTCCCTTTCGCTGTTCTGAAAAATTATTTTTTCCCCTTTCATCATCATCCGTTTTTGCCTTCATATAATGCGGGAAATGTTTTCCATATTTTGCTTTTCGCTCTCTCGGGCTCTACCCATAGGCTATCTCGTCTTCCGAGAATTAGAGAATGAGGAATCTTATTACTGCTGAGGAGAGTGTGATGGACAGCACAGTGAACGCTAATGTGATGCTGGGGAGGGAAAGGGGAGAGGAGAGGAATTGAAAGGATTCATATTCCATTCTTTCATTTCTCTCGAAATCGGTTAATATTTTTCTGGTCCGGATATTAAAATTTTGCCGCTAACCTCCTCAATAATTCCCTCTCGCAATATTCAATCCGAGGATCAGTTTCATTGGTGAGGACAGAATTCACTGATACCCAGTGACTGAATTTTACACTTCTGATCTTACTTAACAGCGACTGATTTTTTACTGGGTGAGGGGAACGGAGCATATCTCTGTCTACGGTTTCCCAATATCTGTTACCCAGTAATACTCTCAGCTTGTGTTTTGATAAATGTGTCCAAAGGGCTCTCCCAGATTCGAACTTGGACATCCAGTCAGTACCTTAACCCTCAACCAGTCTAGGTACCACTTTAAATGGCTATTCAAATTATATATAGCTCTTCACTCAAGAATTCCACATTTTGTGAGAGATGTTAATTCCTTGATTATAGACTTATATGAAATTGGTTGTATTTATCCCTGCCGCTTAAGTGACTTCCAGTTTATATATTGGAATACATTTTCCTCGATTTTGGCACCATTAATTATTTTAGTGGTTAAATGTTACCTAATTACCCGTCAAATTGCGTTAAATATAGTATTAAATACGTTTGAACGAATCGATTAATAGTTTAAAATGAACAAATACCTGTTATTAATGTGAGGGAGGGCATTCAAGTCGCTTATAAGGAAAAATACATCTCAGATCAACGATCCATTCAAAACATTGGACACAAAGCCTTCAAGGGATTTGAATGATGCGAATAGGTTAAATGTGAGCAAGATGAGGAAAGGGTGCTATATGTTCTAAATCATTTAAAACGTTTGTTTTATCAATAGCTATAGGAGCGAATGAGATCTTAGAAAGACAAAGCCTGATCCAAAAAGTGAGATACTTACTATGATTTGAAGGCTGGTGTAATTGGGAACGCAAGGGAATGTCGGAGGAAGCAGATACTATCCTAAACTAGTTTTTGTATACACCTATTTTGCGCAGATTTTAAACTTAAAACTTCTAGAAACACTTATGCTAAAAATGCATCCTATAGTTGAGTTGCAGAACTTGAATATGATCCTTAGGATTAACTTCACTTATATTTCACGAGGAAGAGCTTCCATAAATACGTCAATAAATGAGCGCTTTTTCACACTCAAAACACGGAGAGTTTAGCATGAAAATGCGCATTGCGTTTAAAGATATTCCTTTCAAAATCGTACTTGTGCTCTTGTTCTCAAGTTCCAAAGTTCTGAAGCTCGCTTGCATTCTCGGATTGTCGCTTAGCTAAGTTATCTAATTAGATATACCGGAAGATTAGCTTCTTTTCCAGTCACAGGAAAAAAATTAATAGTTTAAAAATAGATTATGTACTGTATATGAAGCTGTTTGCTATCCTAGGATCATATGATACCTACCAGTTAACTGGTTATGTCTCTACCAACATTATGATTATATATTAGTTGGTACTAATTTAAGATTTGTATAATTTAGTTTAGTTATATAATTTAACTGTATAATTTGACGGTATCAATTTGGTAAAATTTGACAAAACCCTATAAAACCGGTGGTTTTAGTCATTTGAGAAAAATCTGTGTAATATACAAAAGTTAATATGACATTTTATGAATTTTAGCTTCCCTCTATCGAGTGTGACGTCAGTACTTCCCTGTGGCGGACTTAACCCCTTCCAACACACTCTTGCAATGACTAGCAGAGTTCTGTGCAGATGTTGAATGCCTTGTACTCGAGCCTTGTGAGAGTATGAGCCGAGGCTTTGGATCTAGTCATGCTTTATTCTTCATCTGCGGGAATGAAGCTTTGTTCTCTTCCGGACGTCAACCGTTTCACTTTCACCCGGAGGTTGCGTCCCTCCACCCCTAACGGCGAGGACAATGAGCCATTCCGAGTCGGGGGCGGTGGAGGGGGGCATCTCGCGCATCCGCCCGCCCTCTCGGTCGTGGCGGCGCGCCAAAGGGGCGTGCGCGGGGCCCGGCCCCCGGCCGCCCAATCGCCGGCCCGCCAACCGACCGACGGCGGGCCACTCGCAGCCGCGCGTGGGTGGCGCTCTCGACCGAGGACCTGCGGAGGTGGAAGGTCCATGTGCACATGTCTCACTCCGTGGCATGCAGCTCGTGCACTCACTCACACTCTTCGATGCTCGAACAGTGACTCTCTGCCGGAGGAGAGCACGAAATCATTGACTTGTTCTTTCCATTCGTTGCAAACGTACGAAAGATATATATGTCTCGACCTATGTAAATGTATGTACTTCTGTACTTTAATGTAACCTATTGTCTTTTGTAGTAGTTTTCTTAGGGTTATTTCGCAAGTATCGGTATACTGAGGATTAGAATTAATGAAAATTCAGAGTGATAATTGTTCTCTCTGTGTGCTCCAGGCGGTTAAGTGAGTCAATCCATAACTTGCATAATACTAAATATAGTGCGGCATTGTGTGAAAGATGTCGATTCCTCTACGTGGGTCCAATCACGAAACTTCATGACGCGCGTTTTGACGTAAATGCCATCCTTTTTTTAATTTTGCATTGGCAGACGTGATCGCCATTCTTCAAATGTCTTCGTCGTATGTTTCATGTCACAAATGTCAATTAGGAGAGCGAGTAGTTTCGGCGTTTACTACTTCCAGTGCACTGTATTGCAGTTAGCGTTATTTGTCATGATTTCGACAACACAAAAGGAGGATCCAAAATACTTCCCCTTGAATGGACGAGCAAGCAAATACGCTGTTGAGAAGCTGAGAACCACTCCATAGTATTCAGTGATAACGTATCTATATTCTCCATGCGGTGTTTTGACAAGCGACAAACACATACGCTGCACACCAAGCGGCCACATATAAGCCACGTATTCTAGTATGCACTTGTTTGGCAGTGATTCACCCCCTGCCACGCGCCCCCTGGAGGTCAATCGAAGGATACTGTGCTTCTTGCATGTGCAAGTGTGCATGCAAACGTTTTATGTATCAAACATGTATAATTAACACCATATTGGATTTTCACAGCACAGTTCACGTCAACATTCACAGAATATCTGGATGTTGCTACAATGAACCATTTTGCGTGGACTCATTGAATCACTAGGTTTACACACAGAGAACAATTTTTAGAATGAAGGATTTGGTAACAATTAAAATTATTTTAATTAATTCCTATCCCTACTCAAACGATAGACCTGCGGAGTAACTTCTTTCTAAACCACCTACTACAAAAGGCAATTGGTTACTTGTAAACGATGTCTACAGTGATACGCTATGCAGTTCATCAATTTTACCCACCATTTTCAGAACTGCCTAAATTGTATTTTCTTTCCTTCTATTCTTTTTTTTCATTCCTCCAACAGGCCAGCGTCACCTGAATATGGTTGCCTGCCAATCCATGGAGAGCAAGCTCAAATTCCGAGGTAAGCCACCTAATTCCCACCATAGTGGGCTTCATGCATTCAAGTAGTTGTGTTGCTTTGCAACAGTAATCATACCCTGCGTTGCACGTAAGTAGATGATATCTTGTATGAAACATATATTATGAATATCATTCTCCCCACTTTCTAAATCCCATTTCTATTATATCTTCTATGTATATCATTTTCGTCGTTCCCATGTATTATTATTCCACAGTTCCTGTTATTTTTTCTTTTGCTCCTGTCCGTATGCTTTCATTCACCATTTTGTTCCTTTCCCTTAATTCATGGTTAATTTGTAACAGAGAAATGATTATACCTTCAAGTTAAAAGGCATTCATTTCTACCGGGAAACGTGTCTAGGGCATGAGCATTCTGTTTGTCTCTCTCTGCTACAATGGAATGTTGGAATCCAGAGCGAGTGTTAGTAATGTGTTCTATCCTATATAACGAAGTTTTATGAGATGCTCTAATAGTGGTATGAAGTGGAATTGTTTTTTTCTTGTCGTATTTCTCAGATCCGTTCGTCTCAGACAGAGCCATTAGAACTAACCATTCAGCACCTCTCAACTGGATGCCAAAAGTTGGTGTCTTAATTTGTAAATTGCCTGTTATGCAGTTAAATGTCTTTTTCTTACTGAAGTATGTAAAATGTATTATACTTGCAGAATTCAGCATCCTATTTTCGCATTTTTACGCTGCATCGCTTTAAATAATAGCTTTATAAACAGTTGGATATCAATGATAGATCTTTCTTAGTGTGATAAATTATCCGGTTGCATTGCATTTAATCTACATCAGAACATAACATATACCTCGGGCTCGAATTCAGACTCGCTTGTGATTGGCAAAATTATCCAATGTCTAAACTTTATTTGCGGGTTTTGTACAAATTTCTTGTCATATATTTACTTGTTGAAATCACTAAAAAAAGTTCTGAAAACTTAAGAAGAGATTTTAGTATTAAGTTCATATTAACGGTCCTTTGTATGGAATGAATTTTCATTATTTTTTTTATATTTCGTAACTTTTCCATTCCACGTATCCTCCATTATTTGATTCAATATTACGTGAGTAGATGCGATCGGTATTCTAAAGTTAATCGTTACAGCCTCGATGACTGAATAGGCCTTTTATCCTTGAATCCTTCGATCTCATGTCACGTGTCCCCTCTCTATGAGCTTTATAGACCGAGGCTTCGTAGTCCGTGCGCCTGCCATTTGTAGCTGCCAGAGGGGCCGGAGAAGGCTTTTTAGCAGTCATTATACGTAGGAAATCAAATGAAACTCTCAATATGAGAATTCACGATCGCGGTGCGGAGGCATTGTTTGAGGCTGAAAGCATTTCCCTCAATGTTTTTTTTTCTCTTTTTCTGTAAGCCAGCGGCCTTCGGCGAAGGAAATTAAAATGAACGTGGCGTTTCACTGTTATCCGCGATACAAAGTCGACGTTTCGAGAAAGCAAGCGGAGAACAAGGTATTTCGCGGAAGGGAATGCATTTAGGCCATGGGAGCTTAGCACAATGGTGATTTAATGCCCAGATTCCACGGTTAGGATGACGTGACTGCCGCGTTAGCGGTCTTGGCCTGTGACGTCGGAATCGTCGTGCAAGGCTCTGCGAGGCTCGGAAGTGCCCTGACACCTCGGGCAATGAGGGCTCGTCTCTCTTTCTCTCTCCTCCCTCCCTCCTCACCTCCACTCGCCTCCACCCACATTGCATGCGATATAGAACTATAAGGACACTCTGAAGCGCGTCGACTTACACGGCTCCGTCGTCATCGAGGCAAACACCATGCATGTGTGCATATGGGATGCACGCTGATTCGAGTGCCTCGCGCGTCGAAAGCGATAACAAGGCCGGGATATTTGATTTTATCATCTTCCGTGGAATTCGTTCTCGAATGAAATCCGTCTCGCCATTTGTATTTGATCCGTGGGGCAAACCATTCTATCCGAGTAACACGAAAATCATCACCCATGCGAGACCATGTTTTTTGTGCTTTCGAGTTGAGCAATCAAAGTCTTCGTTAACGGAAATCAAACTAAATGTCATGGGAATAATGAATTGAAGGTTATATCCGCTGTTGCAGTTGCCAAAGTTATCAACGAGTATCTATCGGACGAACCTTTGGTTGTTTTTCTTTTTACTCTAATTTGTTTGTAATATTAAGGTGTGATTTTTAATTAACAACGAATAGTTTTTTCACAGATGAATTCAAATAATGTTCTCTCATATTTTTAGCATTATTATTTTTGACAATTAAAGATTTGGATTGCAGCAATCATCATTTTTAAAGACCGCGCACGCATTACCGTGCGAATCAGTCGAAATTTGCGTAGAAACCCACCGGAAAATAATCTACGGAACAAGAATGCATCGGAACACCCCTGAATAGAGGCTAGAATTTTACATAGGTCGAATAATTAGATTTAGGTTGGAATCTTTAATACTAATCTAGATTGGAATCTTTAATATAGCGTTACAAACGTTTTCTTGTTTTTCTATCTGTGATAACTTTTGGATTTCAATTTAGTTTTCGATTTTATGATAGCTAGACATATGCCAAAATTAGTTTCTTCGACTATTTCGCTGGGCACCAAATGGCCAATCACAAATGCAGGTGAAGTAAGATGCCGCCGAACCTTTTTGGCAACTTCTGGATAACTTAGGTTTTATTTACAGCATGTTAACTCTTCCTATTTGCATAGTTACACTTTAGATGTTTGCTTCCCTGGGCGTGTACTTCGGCCTCATGAGTTTTAGTATTGCGCCGGAAACTCTATCGAAGAAACTGTGTAAAAATGTATTAAAATCCCATTATATCACAATGATAAAAACAGTAGAAGTTCCCTTGCTCGGAGAACCATAATTTCAAATTACGCTTAAAGTTTTACTCAAAAGGATACATCTGGTTTTCGTGATTCCCATCATTTCCAATCGCTGCACATGCTATTACTCTTGCTTGACAGGGAGGAGTGGAGCGAGGGCGTTTATAGACCGCCGAGCAAGGTTTTCGAGCTCCTTCCAGGTGCCTTTCTTGTGCCGACAGTAGATGATATACGCCCACGCACAACTATGCTTTAAAGGAGACCTTTATCTCCTCTTTGCATTAGAACGAAATTCTTGTTGCAGAGATAGATTTAAAGAGGCATGACAATTGAAAATTGAGAGAGAAGCTCTCAAAATGGCAAAATCTGGGTATTACAATAGTAAGCCGGCCGAGCAAATAATATTGGTAACGTTACAAGCCAGTCAGTCAGCCCAAAGGTCCCAGATTTGAATCTCTCCTCGGGCAAAGATGCATTCATTGCTTCTTTTAGGCGCAATTAGGGGAATTAAGGGGTTAATTCCTTTAGGGGTTAAGGCCAGACGGTACGATAAAACCTAAGCAGTTGGAACACTTTAAAACAGATTTCTTACCGCTATTTTCGTCCGGATGTAGAATATTATTGTTTTGTCGACAAGTCTATTTACCCACGTTCAGGGTTATTCCCTGAAGAGATTGATATGAAGAGATCATTCCGACGAATATTGAATCAGAGGTGCCCTTGGACGTGATCACCCCTTTCACCCAGATAATCATGCTCTTCTCGTCGAAAACGGAAATTACGCCACAGCCGCACTGCCAAACGGTTCGGGGGAAAAATCACCTGCTTGCTGATCCGTTTCTTCGCTACCTCTGGAGACAAGGAACCAAGAGTTCCGTCTCTCGCTTCTCTGCGGGCACCGCCGTCCGCCCCTTACCGCCCCCGCCCCCCTCCCTTCACGCTGCAAAATCGCGAGGGATTCAATCTCCCCCCCGGCCCTAAGATATTCGATCCGCTTATGGGAGCTATTTGCATGACAATCACTCAACGCCCTCTAACGCCAAGCACGGCGAGACCAAATCAGGGAAACAAAATAAAAAAAAAACTTCCCTCAGGTAGGTACTGAGGAGCATTCATATCATTTCCATTCATTCCCAACTTTACGAGATAACCACGCATGTGAGACACTCGGCGTGGGTAGAAATTCATCTCCAGCCGCTCCAGCCTAAAATTTAGCTCGGGAAGGCAGCCTTTCTGGAAGTTTCATCACCATCATATGAACAAGGTTGTACTATCTTATTGAGCAGTAGTGTAAATATATGTGCAGTGTATATTTTAATTTACAGCAATGAATGGACAGATAGTGTCCTTTGAGCACTGTAGGATTTGAAAACTTCGGATACTAAGAGTTTGCGAGTCAAATTGAAGGATTGTATGTACATGATAAATTGCAATCACACGATTCGCGACCGACTCTTCAGATATTTCCTGCCCACACTGAATCCGCATCAGTGATAGATGGGAGAGGTGATCTGTCATCCAGAATGGTTTAAGAACTCGTTGCTCACGCTACCGTCTTCTACTACATTGTAAGCGAAACTCTTAAATAACAAAAAAATAAATCACTGTTCATCCGTGTTTTTCTCCAACTATTAAAAAAACATTTCTAGACTTGTGACCTAATACTCCTAATACACACCCTTGCGTAAGCTCGCAGGTGATATGTACGGTTCTATTGCATACTCTGATTACTCTGCAAGCCACCTCGAGGATCTGTGGCAGTAGGTTAGTTATTGCGAAACATACATCACGTACACTACGTACGTACACTACATACATGCACTTTATTATATTTACTTATATATTCACATTACTACATATACTACATATAGTTTTACATCACTGCTCAATAAGATAATAGAACCTTGACCATCACATCCATACGCTATGATGCTAGGAGTTGATAATCCGACAACCCGGTTTTGCCCGGCGGCAAATAACCCTAATTTGAGCATGCACTCTCTGCATCCAAAAATTGATGTAATCCAACCGATTTGATGGCACCCTCCATTCTCGTGGTTAGGTGATAGATAATTGCCTTATTAAAAATAAGTTAAATATATTCGTCTAAGTGAAACCTTAAGCGTGTATTTAAAAAAACAACCGCATGTTTTAATCAGCCTTTTCAAAGCGAACCGTTCTTGCGTAGTTTTTGCAGATACACTTGAGTGTTTAAAATTTGTCTTAGTTGTAAATGACGTGCGTTTGGCTATGTTTATTAGCAGCAGCACGGTGTTTTTATTTGAGAGCAGTTTTAAACAGATTGTATTTCAATAATGAAATGGCGTGATATCCTATGAGTAGAGACATGGGGAACCTACTGACCGGATTTCCTGGTTAAATCACCAGAGAGATAACTTTGGATAGGTTCAGCTAGACCCAAGATGCAAACTCAACTGTGCTTGATAATTTACGCGGCAAAAAAGGCGGCAAGGAGAAAGGGAATGCCCTTCCCAACCTGTAATGTGAATTTTGCTCCCCTCTGAACTCAATGCATGATAAGTTCTACCAGTCAGACCTTCGAGTAGCTAGCTGGTTAACGGAATGAATATTTTTCAATGCATCCTGAGCGAACTCGAGGATGGAACGCAATGAAAATCGCCGCCGGCGAAAACCTTGTTATTCTTATTGTTAGAAGAGCCGACTGGCAACTAAGATTTTCTGTGCCATTAAGGACGGGTGGGTATTAAGGATGAGGTGTCAATGGAGTGGATGAAGGGTCTAGAGAATCCCGGAGTCAGCATTAGCATTGCTCTTATCGAAAGTCACTCGGACGGAAAACTGTACTTGGAAGTGCGTTCCATAACGCGCATTTAGGGGAAGGTATACCTATGAGATTGAGGTCAAAAGGAGAATTGTGTTGGCGAAATAAGCTTTTATTCGTAGGTCTGCACTGATGACATGGTCGTTGGGTGGGGAAGAAAAGACAAGTGAAAAGTCTTGTATGGAACGCGGGAATTCACATACGGCGGGGAAGCATGAGCTTTAAGGAAAGAATATGGAAATAGAACTTTGGGATTTGGGCATAGAGAAGGATAAAGAAAATAAGGTGGGTCGAAAATAGGACGAAGGATGAAGTGCTCGATTTGGTAGGAAAGGAAATTGATACCGGAAATTAGGGGAATACAGAAGGTGTGGATGGAGAGAGTAATAAAGTACGATGGTGCTTTGAAGGACGTAATTTAGGGAAGAATCGGGAAAGACGGAGTAGAGGGAGAAGAACGGGTAGTATGGTAAGGATGATGGGAGGTATGATAGGCTGAAAAGGGACATCGTGCGAAATATGGGGGTCGTGGGAACGACTGAATGTCCATTTGAACCTACCTTCACCGGTTTAAATTGAAAACCAAAATAATACCAATGAGAAATGGGTCTTAGCCGTGATAACGACTCCTGGCCCTCGGGTTGGGAAGAAATTGCACACACTACCGCTCCATCCGAAAACCTTTCCTTTCCCATCGCATCCCCTTTCTCGCCGCCCGTGAGACAGTCCTCCGTCGCCAATCCCCTCGAGCGCGGCACACACGCACCCAGTTTGCCGCGCTCCCATCGTACACGAGTGAGTACGCGTATAACCTCCGCCGCCCTTTCTGTCTGCTGAGGAGGAGAAGGGCAAGGAGGACGGCTCGTAGCGGCAGCGGCGGGGAAGGCGGTAACGAGAGAGGATTCCGGGGCGGCTCAAGGGAGAGAAAGAGGAGGGCCGGAGTGCGGGAGGAAGGGCGGGAGTGAATTCTGTGAAATCCCAGGAGTGGCGGAGGTTGGCTTTCCTTTCCTAGAAAGGCGGACGAACATCACGTCGGAGGGTGGGGGCTGGAGGGAGGATGAGGGCTTGGCGTTTGTTGGGGGCGGGGGAGAGGGAGGCAGTGTGTTGGTGGTAGGTAGGTGGTGAAAGGAATGAGGCGGGGAATATGTGGAGGGCGGTAGAGAGGGGAACGCCGAGGGGTGGGTGGCGATTGTGGCAGATAAAGAGAGAGAGAGTGGGAGAGCTAGAAGTGGAGGAGTGTATGAGGTGGAAGTAGGTGGTAATCATTTTAAGCTCTTCAATCGAGGAGGCGACTTGGAAGTAATCAAGTGCATTATTTTGAAAGGGTAATATCAGGTTCCGGAAAATGACATCATCCTGCCGGCACCATTGTATTCCCAGCGAGAAATAAGCCAAGCCGTGGACGATCGTAATGCGTAGCACGCCTTTTGTTTGAAAATTGGAGTCTTAGCACGTCATATTGTCGAACGATTGTGTTTAACTACAGAAGGAATATCTCAAGAATAAATAAGTAATATCTCAAATAAGTAATATCTCAAGTATAAAGAGTCTTTCACTCTCACGAATTTAAAGGTACGGTTTGACATGCACAATACTCAGGCCCCTGATGAACATAATCGTCGAGGGAAAGTGGATGGTAGGAATGGCTTAGGAAGGCCCCGAATGAAACTCATGTATTAAGTAATTCAGGATGTGACATTGGAGAAGAATTATATAAATATGAAATATTAGCTGATGGGAATATTAAGTGGAGAGCTTCGTCAAATCAATCTTAGAATTGTACACTAATGATAATGATGATAAATACCCAGGCGTCCTGTCATTTCCCTATGAGGAAATTCTAGGTGTCTAAAATCTGCGGAAATGGAACAGAATGTGAAGTAGGCGGCGGCAAGATAATTTGAACCTAATGCTAATATGGGAGAGAGATATAGGGTGAATAAATAAATGAAGCATACTTTGTCAAGGAGGAGTTTTTAAATCGCACCAAAATGCTTCGTCTGCCGACGGCAATTATTTATTTTCCTCGGGGGACTGTGTTAAACAAATTCAGTCGAATTCCTTCAAGTTGTAGCGTTAGCGATAGCGGAACCACTGGTGCGGTGATGTCATGCTGGCCTGCGAATTCTCGCTCAAAACTGGGGCGTCTCTCGAGCTCGCTTGCGATGTGATTCGATTATTTCACCGCGCGATTTTGACGTTTGAAGCACGCTAAGGTACCATTTCCTTGGAACGTTGGTGCGTCGTTTCCACGTCTCGCATTCAGGTTTCGTTTTGTCATTCGATTTCTGTCCCAACTCCTCCCTAAGTCTCCTGGCACAGGCCTGCCATTAAGGACAGCTCCAGCTCTGTGGAATGAGGAGCTATAAACTCTGGATTGCTCGAGTCCATTTTCATCCCAGCGCGTTCGTTACCACTCTCGCGGTCTTAAATGCATGCATGCGCGGACCTTTATTGCATGCCATAAAGAGGCGGTGATGTGATTTACCGACCTGACTTGAAACGAAAAACATTTCGCGGTGAAATGGGGGGCTCCGAAATATATCCACTCATTTACCACCCTCTTCTTACATCATCATGCAAATGAGCACAGATCGCATATCCCTACACTCTTTCAGAAAGCAGCTTGTCTCTTACGCGTCACTGCTTTTTGCAGAGTGGTACCGTTATTTTATGGGCCGAATTTAACTGTCGAAATGTTTTCTGTGTGTTCCCGTGGAGTCTGCATCTACGGTCGGAAATAATTTTTTTAAGATCAAACGATTATATTATCCTTGAGCAGAAAAAGCTCTTTTTCCGGTGCAAGAACATTTGCAGCTTAAATGTGATGGGAAAATTAATAGACGGTCATTTATACTACTATATTGCACATATTTCCAATTAGGTCTAGAAGTAACAATGCATTCTCGCGCGAAAATGATAGAGACAATATACCCAATCACGTAGACATAATCTAATGAACAACGTTTTCATCTAGATTTTCTGCAAGCCATCCTGACGCTGTGTGCCGAATACAAAAGAGAAGGTTTTCCATCTATATTTATTTAAATAGAGATTGACTGTGAAGTGACTATGAAAATAATGGAGGCTGGCAATTAAGCTATTCGAAAAAAACCTATTCGTGTCGCGAAGATTGTTTTCACGGCCAATAGCCTCGGTATTAATGACGCTTCGCAGTAGTAATAGAACGGAATAATACATTCTTACCAATAAATCAGTCCATTTGCGGAAAATGAAAACGCAAAGAGTTAAGGATTGATTTAGGAATGTTTCTTCAAGCTTATACACGAATGAGGAAATTTTGTCCTTTAACATGGCAGGGCACAGCTTGAGAGAGATCGTAATTTTATCGCGAATGATATTTAGGTGATGGCTATTGACGCTTCTGCCGAAGTCATTCTTATCCTCGACAATCACGTGACCACCTGTAAAAAACAATGGCGTCGTGCTACATGGGCGGATGACTAGGAGAGAGTGTTAAGGCAGAGAGGATTCTCAGGGCGGAAGAACGGAGATGGACTGGGGAGAGGGGCGGAAAGAGGATTAGAGGAAAGAGTGAGAGAGGTGTCGGAGATACTGGGAAGGGTAGAAGAGTAGAAGGAGAGAAAGGAGAGAGGGTGGAGGGGGAGTAAGGAAGGGGTTGAAGTAGAGAGGAAGAGGGGAGGGTCGACCTGAGCCACTCGGCGCGATAAGGAGTTCATCGGGGAGCAACAGACTGCGGCTTCCCTCGCTCGCTGTCAAGGGTCTCGGTGCGTGGGCGTTCGAGATTGACTTATCTGCCGGGGTGCAGTTAACTCCCGGAAAGCTTCTCGCTCTCCGCCTGGAGGTTGGAGGACTCGCTAATGAACCAGCCGACCAAACTGAGAGTGCATATAGGAAATCGTTTACGGCGTAACTTGGTAGAATTTTGGAACATTCATATTGAAACAAGCACCCGTTATAAATCCACACTTGTGCAATTAAAACCGGCCCAGGTTTTGGCAACTCAGTGCCGTTTTCAACCTTGAAAATGGCACCTAGTTGCCGAAGCCTGGGTCAATTTTCATTAAACAAGTGTGGATTTATACCGAGTGATTGTTTCAATATGAGATTTAACGGGCATACTATATGTCATGGGAAAAAAATTTGAAAAATGTTGATTTTACTTCAATCTAGAAGGTGGTAACATTAAAATTTGTCAAATAAGTGACCTATTCCAAAAGAGTTGTAAAATAATAAGCTTGAATGTTGACTTTTACGTTTCCTTATTGTTTTTTTATTTAAATCCTCCCGTACATTCCAATATTTTTCGCGATGCAAGTGTAAATATTTCATGGAGGATTTCAATTTCGTGGTGTAGGGTAATACTTCGATGAAATACATAAATAGTAAAATAGTAATAGACCTTTGGGAGCCACTGCAAAGACGTTTTAATAACCAGAAACTTGAATTTCATTTCTTAGGCGTTCCTGTTCCACTACGATGACCAGACATAATGAACTTCGCGAAAAGGCTGTCTCCTACGTACGAGAATAAATGATCAAAGGTATCGTAAAGGTCAGTTGAGAGCATGTAATGTTCCGAGATCTTTTTCAAGGTTTCCACCAATGGTAGAAGCCAACAGGGAAAGACAGAGGGCAAAATTATAGAAGGGAACACGTGTATATGCGTTACTGGACGAATCTGAAAATAATGATTGTGCTTCAATCATTCGTCTAGGTACTGAGTTTTTTTTGTAACAGTTGGATGTTACCTTTGGAAATGAAGAAAAGCCACTGTGACAATGAGAATATTCTCAATAGTAGAACGCTAAACAATAATGTATGCTGGCTGGCTTGATGAGCCGGAAGGTGTACGGGAGCACAATGGTTCGCCGGGGGATAACGGGAGGAAAAGGTTGAGCTTGCAAGAAAGGGAAGGATAAGGAGTAGCAGAGGGGATGAGGAAAAGAGGGGTGGCATGTGCCCCTGCGGATAGAGAGAGAGGATGTTTCCCAAGTTTTCAAATCTTCTGAGCGACGCAGTGGGCGCAAAAGCTGGAGAGAGGAGGCAAAGAAATGGAAGCAAGGCGCGGGATGTTGTGTAGAGGGGGCGGGAGGCGTTTCGCGGAATCGAGGGACGGCTGTTGTATCAAATAGGGGGAGGAGAGCGACGGATGGAGGTCGGGAGGGAAGGGAGGCAGATGCGGGATTAGCGGTCGACGGGAGGGAGAGGGGCGGAGGAGGAGAGAGGGAGATGGAGGGAACGCCGGTAGGGCGCTCTCGCTCCGTGCACCCACTGCGGATGCGGTCCTCTGTCCCGTGCGCAAGACTGCTCGCAAAATGGAAAGCAGCAGATCCCAGCATCTGGTGGCCCACGGGGGAATTCAAGCATAGAAAGTTACAGCTTTTTCAGTATCTCGAATGTATTTGGCGGTGTTCATACTGCACTTCCCCGTATTGCAGTTAATCCGGGGAGGAGACAGCCAACAGGCAATATTGGCGGGAAAGAAGGCTTCATTTGCGGCATTAGGTTATAAGGTATATTGTTGCAGTAAGTTTCCTTAGTAAATTAAACTTACTATTTTCCTTTGTTTTAAAAAGCTTTTTTGACGTCTAATTCCGTTGTTTTACAAAAGTTTCAGGTCATGTGCAAGCATAACGCTTCTTGATGAAGTAAAACAGCAAAATTTGGTAAACATTCCATTAAAACGGTGGAAACTCTTTATTGTAATATACCAAGGATTATTCTGTTGCGGTATCACTTTAGGGAATCGAAGACAGGGTGGAGAGAAACCGGGCACCGGCTTTAACTTAGTCTTAAAGAAGAGCGCCAATGGTTCCACGGTTTAGTGTCTCATGCGACGGACAGAGTACTTACTGATTTGGAAGGTGCAAAATGACACAGGTAGTCGAAGCACCTTAATGATCAACTACTATTGAATTGGAATTTCTCTCAAAAAAATACTCAATTAGGGACCGGTTTGCAGAATCTCTCACACTTTCGAGTCTAGGTCCCTTGGGTTCCGATCTAACCGACCATATGGAGATTGAGAGAGGTCCGCTGATGCCCTCCTGAAGTGCCGAATCAAAATTGTTCAACACTATATATACTATAATAGCATGGTAGCTGAATGGATAGAGCACTGTAATTCTCGGATAAAACCTTTGAAAAGACCTCTGAAACCTCCATTTCGAAAAGTTAGTAATTTTTCTCTTCACCACACTTTTCTGGGAAACTGGAAGCGGAACAGGAAAAAAAACTGATTTAAATCCGTAATGCATGAATTTTACACGCATCTGCACTTATAAGAAAATTTTGAATGACTAGGCCACCCTTTAAGTTGAGCACTTGGTTGATTTTATACACTGCGTTTACACTGTGGAACTGGGACTGGTTTCTTCGTACTCTCGGGCGTTCATCTCTCCCGTTCCGGACCAACTGATTCTCTTTTCTATGAGAAATAAGCGTGCAGTACTTCGTCATTGTCTTCCGTGTGCTGTGGGAGGCACCCTTTCAACTTTCACTATTTCTAGGAACCACTCCTCTTTCGTGATGGGGAAGGGGGGGAGGGTAAAAAGCGGCCCGGATTCGAGATTTCGACGCCATTTCGATGCAGCCTCGCGTTTGGTGTTTTGCGGATTCGCGTGCGAAACATCTGCGATGCGCTTGCGTCGAAATAAAGAGGATTTTTCCGTGTCCTTTCCATTATAGAACTGTATAAAATCGGTACTTATTCTCTTCATGGTTTTGCGACCATACTAACCGCGTTTTGTAGAATGTTACTCGCATTAAAAATTGCGCTAATGAGTAAACATGGAGTAAAACCCTACTTGCAGGTGATTATATTTTTGTAGTGGCCTCACTGTGTGATGAAGATGAGCTGATTCCCCGGAAAAAAATGGTGCTCATTGTTTAAACCACTTATAGTATACGTAACAATGAAATAAACTCATAAATTATTGATTCTAAATCCTTGAATAAGCTTATTGTAATTTATTCAAATTTAGCTGAATCTTTGTTTACAATTTACTCTGCTCCACTAATTTTCAATGTGATATATTTATTAACTAACGTAATTAGAAGCTCTCTAACTATAAAACATTATGAGTGAGGGGAACCGCGTATCTACTATTTATGTATATATAGACGGGATTCACGGCGGTTACAATATACATACATTCTTTTTGTTCCGAAATGGTGATTATAATCATATGTCCATGATTTTTCATAATTCTACTGATAAATGAACAAATTTTGTGCTGGGTTAAGGGTGGAGTTATACTAATGCTTTTCATGTTTCAAATATCGTAGTATATATTATTCATCTACCTGTACATCTATATAATACCCTACAGGCCACCATAAAGGTGTGTGGCAGGGGGTGAATTCTCGCGAAACATGCACTAATTACTCAGCTTGTATAAGTCGCCTATGGGTCGGGGACATCCATTGTGCCAACGATGTCACTTGCTTTGCACCCCATTATTACCCTTTATAAAAAACGGTGATGTTTGAATCATTGGAGCATTGCATTGGTTAAGCGAGTTGATTATTCCATGGCAAAATGCCAATACAACCAGGAGTTTCATGCAGTGAAAGAACATCGAGAAATGAATGCGCCCGTTAGACGGGGATGATGTAATAAGGAGGTGGATCACAGGAATCGTTGATGGTATCGTTTTGCTCAAATCGATATTTCTAAAGACACGTTTCTTGGGGTGCTTATTATGGCGAAGGTAAGCGCCAATTTTCCTCTCTCGACAGATGTGCCCTTTTTACTCAACGTCGCACTTTCGTTGCCAGATATATAATCTCTTCCTGGGCTTCTTTTGGGGAATAACTGATGAAACTCGAATTATTAATCCAGTTCTCTTTCGAATCATGCTCTCTGAAAGGCTTAATTTAGAGTGTTGCTTGAGTTAAGAATTGCTGGGTTCTGTCCGAATCCATCTATGATTTCAATACAGCGACATGCGCGTTCGAAAAAAATTATCTCTGTTACGCTGCCGTTCTAAATATTTCTTTCCTTTTTACTAAGAATAGAAAGCGTATGATAACATTTTTTTTTCTTTTGCTTATGAAAATATTCATAAAGTAAATTGATATCGAAAGGCTCATGGATATACACTCCTGGATATACACTCACCACACATTTTGCTGCAGTCATGTTATGAATGATAAATGGTTTTTCTTACTTTTTCATAGTTGTACAGTATGACAAATTAGGTATCTCACACATCATTTCCTTTAACTATCTCTAGTAATGCTAATATTTATCAGAAAGAATGGTTTGAAAAAAGTTCGCAATATCTCAGCAAAATATCAAATCCTGCGATCTTGTATTCGGAATCTCACGCCCAATATTTGATATCCTCAAGTTGTAACTCATTCAGATGGATCAATCGGTCCCTGGGAAAGCGGAATATTGTTCCTCAAAAAAAGTTTTCTCTACGAGCGTTCTTACTGTTGTTTTGCATTTGATCTGAATCCAGGTTTTCCCACATTTTTCAACCCCAAGTCCAGCTTGTCTAGCCAAGGTAGAGATCATTAATTACTAAAACCGACGTCCTGTAAAATTCACCAATGAAAGTAAGGAGGCAGTTGCTCTTCCTTGTCACTTGTAATTTCTCAGTAAACCACTCAGGCTGGATTGAACTGGACGTAACCTAATACTTCTCCGGATACAAATCATTTATAAATTACGTATTCGTAGTCATTCTAAATAAAAAATTACAGACCTTCAATCATACGAGTACTTTCCCAGGGTTAAAATGAAGGTTTGAGTGCATGGGACGCTTTGTCATTGAAAACCAATGCTATGCTGCCTTCCATTTGAGTCGACCCCTCGATTGGAACGCGGAAAAAATCAGGCTCCCACAGACGTTTGAACGGCATTTTAAAGATTTCAGAGAATTCGATGCAACGCTGGAGACTGGTGCCGGCCGGCTCGGAGGCTTCTTCGTCCCACGACGGCAATGACCCGGCGGGAAGCACACGGATATTCTAATGAGCGTATACTACGCTTGTTATGTACGTGCCGTATCTTCCGTCCCACTTCGAGCGCCAACCGCCAGTGGCGGCGGCCTCGTCCGTTTCTCTCGAATTCTGTGGCTTCCAGTTCCAGGAGAGCTGGTTGCTCAAGTTAGCCTGTCGATTGAGGGCTCGCAACAAACAGGACAGGGGATGGAAGGGACCCCCGGGTAGAAGGGTGGGGATGGAGTCGAGTGAAGGAATGGTGCAAGGGTCAGTCGCAGGTCAGCTCGGGTTGCACTCGCCCCTGATCTCGCGATAATTGCGCTACAAATCAATCAATCAATTTCGCGATTTGACAGCCATTAATGTTCTACTAATGACCCCAATACTATCCCACAGCTCAGCGCCACAGTAAGCAGTATTTCATCGCTTCCGTCAGTTACTTTTTGCGCTGAAATACGTCTAATTAGATTTTCCAAACGTGCTTACATTTCGATAAAAGTGTTCAAACAATCAAAGTTGCCAGATCAGCGTCATACCGATCCTATGTCTACGATGATCACAGTTTAGAATTCTGTGTCTACTATCGGATCATGGGATTGATTCCCACTTTTTGATATAACTTCAGCCTTTAAAATAACTATAACTGATATTTGATATCTCTAGCTCATTAAATATGTTAAATCTTAACGTCATCGGTGTAAAATTGTTTGATTTCTAGCTAATTCTTTCATTTAAGACTTGAATCTTGAACACCTTGAACTATTAAGCGAGAAATAGGTATGTAAAGCTTCCTGGGAGGTCCAAAATGCAAAAAGAAATTCTTCACGGTAAGGTGTTACTCAACTCTCCCCTCCACCATCTTCAATTTTTTCATTATTATATCAGGCTATCATTTCGTGGAAAATGAATGGGCTTTGATTAGTTGTAATCATTTTTCAGGTGGAGGTTTAAAAAAACAAACGCACTGTGCTAGAAAATATTCAAACTTTTTTGTGCCCTGTGTGCATTCACTAGATCTGATTGTTAAGGTGATGGTAGTTTTAAGTTACCTACTCTCTGTAGGAGGCGAGTTATTTCCGGTCCCGTAATCCGGAATGAAAATAAAAACATATCTCTCTGACACATCGTTTCCCTTTTACGAGTTGCGAGAAATCTTACTTGGTCATTACGTTACGTTTGGCGTAGGTAGAGGCAGTGTGACACATTCTTTTGCTTTGGAGTTGATTGAATCAACTTTTGAACTGAACTTGAATTGAACTTTTGCTCAAAATATGAATCAACTTCATTCATATTTTGAGCAAAAGTTCACTGAGTGAATTGACGTGCAACTGTTCCGAACGCCCTTATCTGATGCACTGCTGCAATAGAATTGAAAATAGAAGCAGCATACAGAAATTATATTGCGCTTTGTTGATTTTTCAGAATCTAATTTGAATGCATAGCACAGTGCCATTATTATTGCTCATACGTTGTGAACATTTGAGGAGAAATTCACCTTAAGAATGGAGTTTTTAAAATGGTTGGTTAAAAGTCGTTTTCTGTGGCCATGTCTCGGGTATTAGATAATTATGAGGGTCCCAGCTCGCCAGCGTCCTAATTAAGCCTTCCATGGGCTCAGACGCCAAACGCGGGCCTCTCTCCAAGGCCCACTCAGCGGGGGGCTCCCGTGGCTGAACTAACCATGTGTAGTAAAAGACCTTCGACCCTATGTCGTGAAAATTAGGTTTGTCATCGAATAGGCTGGTGATCTTTACCATGTATTCGCAGTGGTCGTTTTACATTTGTAGACTCAAGGGTATTTGTGTCCTTGAAAGAAGATAGTGATGGTGAAAAGTTTAATCTCACGTCACATGCCTCACGCGTATTATTCAATGAAATCGACTCCTCGTTTAAACCGTCCAATTTATAAGAGAGGAATGAGGCTAGCACCAAACGGAGAGCTCTCGGATCGCGGAGTTAACAGTAGGCAGGTCGTGTGCATCCGCATTTCCCATTATCCTTGCCACTCACGTCCCTGGGCATTCTTCCTCGTCCTCTCCCATGCCCTCACTCTTCCCTTTTTCTCTTCCTTTTTCGGCACTTCCTCCCCCTCCGACCCCACGTGGGCACAGGCGACTGTCGATTGAGCGAAAATGGCATCGCGTGCTCCGAACCCAGGGAAAACACATTCACTCGTCTTGCGGAGCCGGGTACGTTCCAAGTTTAGTTAAGTGTTTTGTGACGCAAGGACACCATTTCTTTTTATTTAGGGGATAAGATTCTCCTAGCGAGGCCCTAGGAATACAGACTCACGGTTTTCCGTAAAAATATTAAGCAGGATAACAGTATTACGTTGGGGTATTGGAGTGAAGTCCTTTTTCTTTACTTAAACGAGTGGTCTTCTCAAGGTTTTCACCGGGTCACGGAAATGACTGATGCCAACGTTTCAGTGGCTACCTCTACCATCGTCTTCAGGGCGAGTGACACTCGTCGTCCTGAGGATCATGGCAGAGTTAGCTGTTGAATGTCGACAGCAGTTATTCCGCTTCCCCGGTGGAAAGCCGCAGAATATTTCGTTGCAGCAACAGCTGGAAAGAAAAGCTAGACCCTTCATTAATTTACTCACACATTCAGTGATCATTATGGCAATCTGCCCCAACGTAAATATTAACGAATTCTTATGGCAAAGCTTTTGTTAAGTTTATGATTTACGTTTAGATAACATTAAAGATTAGGCATCTTAATGTGTTGCGGTATACATGAAAACGACGTATTAATTCAGAGAAAAAATCGTTGCAGAGAACCTTTAGGAGATTATTTTTGAGGTGGATAAATTTCCAGCTTTGATCCGCTATAATGTTGTTGAGGCTGCGTGCGTAAAAATGTTTTAAGAGAACAGTGTAGCATACTTTAGTTAAATATTATATTTAAAATCACGAGGCCGCTTTCGGGAGGACGGAGGATTATAGTCAAGGTCTCGCTTTAATCGAATTTGCGAGGAGGAGGGGGGAAAAGAACTTAAATAATGGAAAGAGTGAAAGCCAGCACAGTAGTCTGTGTATATATACTTTCATTTTTCCCGGAAAATGTTTATCTTTCGAACTCCTTGGATGCTTTTCCTCGAAATCGGCCGTGACCGGGGGAGCAGCGTCCTTAAAAACCATAAATTATCCCCAACCACCGACCGTCCTCCCTTCGCCTCCGAGTCCCCTCCTTCTTCCTCCCTTCCACCCCCCTCCTTCGCCTAAAAAGCGGCCGGAGGAGGCTTAATTCGGCTACAAACAATTCTCTATTGCCAACACCGTTACGCGGGCGGAATTCGCTCTTGCAGAAAGAATTGGTCGTCTATCAGGGTTCACGAAGATGGTGGGCAAATGAGAAAGTCAGAATACGATGAATGCTACCTCTCTTTTGGCTCATTGGTCTCATTAAAAGTACGCCACCAGAGCATGGGGTTTGTAGTAATTAGGTTAAAACACAGATTTGGACAGTGTTAGACGAAAATCGGCGAGATTAGTGTAAGGTCGTTAAGATGATTTCGTTCGTGTCACATGTTTAATGCACTTGCAATGGAGTTGTTATCTGATCGTAGTTCAATTTAGAGAGTCAGTGTTTATAGAAAACTCGAATCTGGCTTGTTAAACGAAGATGTCAATAAATTACGCATCCTTAGTTTATAATGTTGATTTAACAATAGCCATATAATTATGGCAATCGATTCCCGAACGAATAGGCTTAAAATATCTTTCTTTTCAGCCATAATAAGCTGTCATATTACATGTAGCTGTCTGGGAATGGATACGTGTGAGTGTGTAACCTCGTTTGTAGAAAATCTCTAGCAATGTCGATGATTCAGCAAACTTCTGCGTACCATTGTGTGTGTGCTGTCATTGCAAAGTGATCCGTTCAGTGAGTAGAACATTGATATACTGACCGGAGTTTCTGGTTTAATTCGACGAGAAGCATCTTTCGACTTACCTGAGTATTAAGTTGCCTATCTGGGAAAACACTGGTGGTACAGGGAAAGATATTGTCTCCTCTGTTATGATATTCGAACTTAATTCGCTGTTGGGCTTCACAATTTGGTGTGTTCTGCCGTGGAGTGAGTATATATACCACTCTCATTTATCAGATTGACCTGTGGGTAGAAAACTGTGGCTAATGAGATTATTTTAATTTAGGACCAATTCTTAGTGTCAGTTACGACAAACTTCCCTTACACAGCCCACTTATTATTTTTTAAGTGCACACCTTTTCCGTGTGGTATTAGAGGAAGCTTATTAGTAGGTGAGATTCTGATTCTCACACAGCATTCTCACGTGTCATTTTACATACACATGTGACTGAGTGTCACTTGATGTGAATTGACCGGTTGTCTTGGTCTTCGTCATCACGTATCCTATGATCTATACACCTTCTGTGTGAATTTACACACACCTTTATGGTGGCTTGCAGGGTATTATGCAGATGATCTATCTACCGCCCTCACTATTGAGTTGAAAACATCCTTTCCACTGGATGCAACCTTATCATTTTAGTATTTTAACTTTAAGAATATGAGAAACTATTATCGTAATGGTATAAAAAACATTATATTTGTAACCTCTGGAGGGATAAAGCTCTCTTTTCCAGTTTCCTTTTCTACATGAATGTTTAGACCTTAACAATCAAGCACATAATAAACAGGCTACTGTGAAGATGTGAAAGCCGGCCGCGGAAAACAGGTCGTATCTCGCCGGCTTGGCAACCCAAAAATTGTGGGTTCTCATCCCTCCTCGGGCATAGCTGTTTCGCTTTTCGTAGGATTGAGCTTAGTATTGCTTGGCTAGGCGTTGCGATATAACCTTAACATTTGGAGAACACCTTAAAAAACAATAATCATTCTGCAATAGGTACACCTTGATATAACCATGTCGTGTTCGAGGCCGGTAGTCCATCTTTCCGAAGGTCAGCACCGCTGCTTTCTTCGCCTTTTCCTCCTCCCCTCCCTTCCCTCCGTTTCCATCCCTTCCTCCCGCACTGGTGCACCGGCGCGGATCCCCCGCGGGACCCCGAGGGCGGACGCGGAGTGTTGGACAAACGGATCGCACCAAGGTGTGGACTGAGGGAGGGTTGGGAGGATGGGGGAGGATTTGAGAGTGGTGTTTGGGGCATGGGCAGCATCGGGAGGGGAGGGCGGGAAGCTGAAGAGTGGAAAAGAGATTCTCAGAAAGGAAAAATCGACGCTTGTCGTCCAGGTGTTGTGTTTGTTGCGGATGGGGGGAGTTTTGTTAAGGAGAGGGGATGAAAACGGTGAGAGGTTGGACATGGAGTGAGGGGTTTGCGTGAGGAGGTGTTGTGGGGTCATGGGGGAGGAAATAGAACGTCGGGAATAGGAGGAGGAAATAGAACCTGGATATCCACTTTATTATTTCTTCCCCGTTGGCCATTGATCCTTCCTCATCCTCTTCCATTCGGTGCGTGATTACAATAATCATTTGTCACGAAAGTACCCGAAAAATAATAGGCGCGGCATCAATATAGAAATTATCGCCACGGAAGTCTCTATCTTCGCTCGGTGGAAACATACGCGGCTTGTTTTAGATTCTGGGTTGATGTTCTGGTCTCTCAATCGGGGGTTCCAAGTTTGGTCCCCGTTGTTTTGACATTTTTTCCCCAAATGTCTCTGAGCACCTAATGATTTACGAGGAAAACTCGTCAAGGTCAATGCTCCATTCCTCCCGAAGGTCGTTGAACTGTTCACCAATGGCACCTTTCAAGGTGGGGGAAATTATTTAATCCTTAAATGTTCATGTTCCGTCATGGTTAAGACTATCCTTAAAAGGTATCTGTATATCCTCCATCTCGCTATCGTTATATCTCTCAGTTTTCACGTTTTATGGACAAGGTCGAGTTATTATACGAAGAATTCGATGTTGACTCCCTAATTGCTGTTAGATACGTTAAGTGCCTCCTGTGGCTGTTATAATTCGCATATTTGTGCATTTCAACGAAACGGGTGTATTCGAATATGATAATACATGATCATGATAATGAATTAAATCACAAAGTACTATTTTCGCGATGGGTATCAACACTAAACCGACAAGGGTTTTGTCAATTATTGTCGTTTTTAAGGTAGTATCAACTTAAAATGACACAAGTAGTTGAAATCATGGTCGTCTGATCGTTAGCAATATGTATTGACGATGCATAGTGTATCGCAAATAATCAAAATGTTCTCCAAAATACGTGGTACTTACTATCCTGGAACGACTACGGACCATTCAACGTTTCGAGATTAGTATTTGTTATAATAAATTTCGAATTATGTAAAATTCCAGGAATAGTAAGAGTCTTTGGGACACGAGGGAATATTAGAAAGTTAGATAACTAGAGTTGAAAGAAGTATGTACATAAAGCCAAATAAAAACTCCCGAGTGTGTTTGCAAAAGGGGCAAATCACCATTTAATAATTCAACCATCTCGTTATTTATGGAGGAATTTTTCTCTTCAGAGGCAGTTTTTACAAGTTAATGTGGCTTCCTGCAGCGTAATAACGCAATGTACGCGTTAATGAACCAATCCTTGATTGCGCATGTATGCTCATGGCGTCTGATGATGTTAAAAGGTATTTTGGTCAAGGTAATAAAAAAATGCTTAAAAGTTAGACATGAAAAGTATTATTCTTTTATTGCTTTTGCTGAACGGACTTTTGTTTTCCTTAGTGTAAAAACAAAGCATTTGTATTTGGTGTATCCTTAAAGAATGTACAAATCCCCTGAAGTCGTATAATCAAAAATTTTGAAACTCCGCTTGTGGTATCCTCATTTCCAAGATTTACATTGTCTTCGTGGAGACGTTTCCTTTTCCACACGAAATCTTTAAATGACGTAATATCAATTCTGAGAATAGGAAAGTTTAGTATTTATTGTTTTTGTTGTTTTACGGCTGTAAACTTTCGTTTTTGCGTTATAATTCAGATTTTATATTTTTTTAATAAGTCCTGAAGGCTATTTGACTTTCCGTTGAAGTCGCGAGGAGATGGTAAGCAATGTGTAATAATCGATGATTTTTTTAAACTTTTATTCTCAAAAAGGATATCCATGATGGCCAAGCCTATCCATATTCCTTGTACTCGTTGTAGTCGTAATTTTTAATGGGAGAGCCAACCTATTTCACACAGTCTGTGACAGTTTCGCCATTAGGATAGGTGATATTATGTAGTGTTCATGCTTCAGCATTTACCCACTGTTAATGAAAAGCATAAATGGATCCACTCTTTGGCGTCTTACTCAACGGGCTTAGTTCCAAATAACCCTCCACACGGCACATAAATAGGAGCCGATTAGACACTGTATTGACTCGAACCTGGAGCCCTCGGGATGGAAAGTCAATTCCCTAGCCGCTTCGCCGACTCTATTTCCTTCGAACTCGTTTGGCAACTCACAAAGAGTACTGAAACATTCCGAGACGACGGCTTGCATACTTCCAACCGCTCGACGCCACAGGCGCACCAGTTGGGACTGCCCTCGCGTAATGAGCAAGAAGCGGCGCGAACTGGAAGCGGACGAGATGGGGAGATAAAAGACAGTTTGCGGGTTCGGACGGCCGGCCGGTGCCCTGGATCGTCGGGGGCGAACGCATCAATAACCCCGGGTCGTTTCGAAGCGGGAGACCGGTCACCAACAGCAGCGGCGATTGCGATCGCTCCGCGCCGGCAGCCGAGTGGTGGGAGAGTCGGACTTCTGCGAAAAATGGTGCTTGAACTCGACTCCACGGGGAACGCATCCTCTCTCTTCTCTGGGGACATACTACCCTTTCTCTTTCTCCCCTCTCCCCACCTCCTCCTCCTCACCCCGAACATCCGCATCCTCTCCCTCCGCACCCCTTCGTTATCGAGGAAGTACGAGGTGTTTTGCTCCGACCGGACGACGTCAAAGGGAGGAGGGGAGGAGATGGGAATGGGAGCGTAGAAATTTGAATTTCGCATCCCTCCCTCAGGTTCCCTCCTCGGATTCCACGAACCTGAAGGGTATGTTTCCGCTATCCGGCGAAATGTTTTTCGTCCGCTCTGCTCCTGTCTGTCGGTGGAATTGTGGTCGTGCGGCTGCTAGTGGGATCGGACGGAGTTTGGACGGAACCGACCTCTATAAGACGTATGCGCTAATCAGCTGCCCCATTCTCTGCAGCAGGAGCATCGCTCTCGACCTCGTATGTCTGCTTTTGAAGTCACGGATGCACACTTGAACATCCGCTGCAAAAACTGCAGCCGTTTGTAATCTTTTTTGAAATTATATCTCATGTAACGTGGTAATAAAAATTAACTGAGATAATCATGAATGTAATGATATTATCTAAGGTTAACGGGGCTAGACCAAACATAAAATTCTGCGGAAGGCATTCGAAGAAGTATCTGGGATGATAGGTGAGGAAGGAAGTTGTGGCTTATAATTAGAAGGAGGCAGAAAAACTGGAATTAATAATGAAAGTAAATTGCTTCTTGAAAACTTCAATTCAGGTGAGAATGATTGACAAAAGAGGGAAACGATTATGGATTATATAACACCATGAAGCCAAGTATAGGGCATGAAGAGTTTAGGAGTATGGTATAGAACATTAGTCTCCATTAATTATCCTAGTTGCATGTTAATAGTGTATGTTTGGTGATCTTCACCCCTTGCCACACACCCTAGTGGTGACTCGCCGGGTATTAAGTAGATGTAGATGTAGATTAGTTGCGTTGATTCACAGAAAATACTACACGGTTCAGGAGGGAGTAAGTCTGGCAGGAACTGTCTGAGAACAATCATCATAGATAGAACTCTGAATAGGAGCACTCCTGGCCATAAGAAGGCTATTGAAAACTTAGCTAATTTACGAAACCATCGAAATACATAAGAATCCGAAAAATCTAAACAGGAATCAAGGACAGATACTCAGATGGCCATGAAATCCCGTAATTTATAGAAGAATTCTAACCACTCATTCCATATTCCCACAGGAATATATTGACCCATCATTTCAATATTAAAGAAGCTCTCGGCATTGGAGAGGATACGTTGGCTATTTTAATCAAGATGGACGTGGAAAATATCCGGAAAGTATCGTTTTAAACATAACGTAAAACATTTCTCCTCTAACTCGAGTCTCAGGAGTTGATAGCTGATGCATCTATTTGTTAAAATTTAATATATTTAAAATGATTTTTCCGTGTATTTTAAAGCATAATATGCTCCCTAAAAGTAGAAAAATATACATTTTCCCGATACACCCCCAGAGCAGTCTTGAAAATATTTATACTATAGGTAAGTGGCATTAGCGAAGAATGATGAGGACAAAATGGATCGACCGAGTGACAAACGCAGGTGTCTTCAGAAGAGAGGGAGAAAAGAAAAGTCTCCAGAAAACTCTAAAAAGAAGACGGGACTTAATTGACCGTATCTTAAGACAAGATGGCCTGATAAAGACAATCGTCGAGAGAAAAGTGAATGGGAGGAATGGAAAAAGCAGGCCTCGTCTAAGTTATATGGAATAATTGTAAAGGACGTGAAAGAGAAGAATTATATCAATATGAAGAGGTTAGCCTGCAGGAGAATGAAGTGGAGAGCTGCGTCAAACCATAGCCATCCATATAGCATAACGTAAAAGTTAAAATTACATTGGATGGAACTTCTGTATTTTGAGTTGAAAATACGTTGATCTTAAACCTGTTTTTTTTATTCCATATCAGAACAAAACAAGCATTTTTAATCGACCGAACTTTTTTATATTGAACCGGTATCGCCCAAGAGGGCATCATTAAGTAAAATATGATGTTGTGGCTGGTGATGCCCTATAGAGTGAAAGCGGTATGGAATAAAGTGTTGATGCGAATTTAAAACGTTTTGTTTTTCTGTGACATAACATGCTGAAATTCCTCCAAGTAACGCCGAGAGGTGCTACCTTAATCATGTAAATGTGTTTCTTGTGTAGGTTGTGAATGTTTTGGAAAGAGTATTGTGGAAATTTCCAATTTGGAGTCAAACATGAAATATCGTGAGCTGAAGACGCATACTATATCTGGGCTTAGGTGGAGTTGATGCTTTTTTCTCTCGATCCCTGTGACTGCGATAATTCCGTGTCGTTGATAAGTTTTTATCATTATTAGAAAAATAATTAAGCACAGCGGAAGGTCTTCGGGTGGATGAAAATTTTTCACATTCATATGTGAAACTTAAAATATATTTCCCTAAATTCAATTCTGTGACTAAAACTGTGGTCAAATCAGGGAAAGAGTTGCTACCAAGCATTGATTATTATTCGTGGAACGGGGCCTCAAAGGGTTGACGTCGACGACGAGAGTGGTTAGTCATTGACGGCTTTTCCGCCTAAAGTATCTCTCACTCGGTGAAAAGAAATAAGCTCTTTTCCAATGAATTTTAGGATTGGTGTGATTCGGCGTATCAAGTCATCATCATAAAACACATATTCTATAATGCATTGCCCTCAAATAAAATTTTTGTGGCAAAAAGCAAATTTTTCTTCACGCATGGCATTCTTCATCTCGCCGGAGAGCATTACTTTTATCCTTAAAAAAATATGTAGTTTGTTTTTATTCCAGTTAGGGCTCATTTTCAATAAAATGTAGATTCTTGGCAAAGCTAGCATTTTTTTGCGTGAAAGTTTCTCGGGTCCTCCACCGGAATAAATGCGTCCATGTCCGCCGACGTTTCGATTCCCGACTCGGCAATCGTCTTCAGGGCTTCATTCAGAAGCTCTGAAGACGATTGCCGAGTCGGGAATCGAAACGTCGGCGGACATGGACGCATTAACCTGGCGGAGGACCCGAAAAACCTTCACGCTGCAGATACGCCGGGAAAGCACCAGATCTTTCTGGCATTTTTTTTATTATGAGTTGGTTCCTATTTCTGGTGCAAACTAGTAGCTTAGAGGCTATGCAAAAATGTTTCTCATGGTGTGTTATAGTCTGGGAAGTCCGTTATTTTTCCTTAATAATTGCCTTTTCTAGACGGAAATAGGGTTAAATAAGACCCTAGTATACAGGGAAAAGTCCAGATAGGTATCAATAAAAAGAAAGCAAAGGTTACGGTATGTATTATTAGAGAAGAGGCCAAGTCCAATATTAAACTAGGAAAACAATAGCTTGAGGATGTGAAAGAGCATTGATATTTAGGAGGCCGATTAACCAATGATGGGCGGAGTAAGAAGGGCATTGTCATTAGAATAGCCCATGCGAAGAGGACATTTTATCAAAAGAAGAATCTACTTACAGCGGTAAATACAAGCTTGGAAGTAAGAAAATACTTCAAAAGAACTTAAACCTGGATCATGTATATTTATGGAAGTGAGGCATGGACGTTTTCAGCAGCCGGGAAGTCAAGGCTGGAAACATTCTAACTGTGATGATGATTGAATTTTTGAAGAATGAATGGAGAACGATTTTGAAAAAAATGGCTCTACAGAGTGACTAACGAAGTAGTCCTAAGAAGATGGGAGACAAGAGAAGTCTTCTGAAAATCTTAAGAAGAAGACGAGAGAACTTATCTCGAGACCATATCTTGAGACAAGATGGCCTGGTGAAGACAATCGTTGAGGATAAGGGAATGGGAAGAATAGAGAAGATAAGTCTTCCCTTACAAAAAAGTAGTACACAGAGCCCAATACTAAGTACACAGACCCGAATACTAAGTACATGAATCTCAGTACTATAGTATTCAGATTCTGCTCCCCAGTACTCAAAATTCAATACTTAGTATTGGGATCACTGAATGTAGTACTCAGCAGGGAAGTATTCACAATACTAGCATCATGTACTAGTCCGTGGCACCAGTACTTCAATGTTGGCGAGTACTGGATGGACAAGTATTCACAATACTAGCATCGTGTACTAGTCTGTGACTCCAGTACTTCAATGTAGGCAAGTACTGGATGGAGAAGTATTCACAATACTAGCATTGTGTACTAGTCCGTTTGGCACCAATACTTCAGTGTCGGTAAACGGGGCCTTATTGGAAGAAGAAGTAATCACAATAATAGGTGTGTAGGTACTACTATTTGATACCATGGTATATTGAGCATTGAACATAATATGTCTAGTATTGGTTTCCAAATCACAATGCTAATTATTTTTATTTCACATTAGGATGAACCATTACTTTCAATTCATGTAATGGTTATTCACCTTTCAGGTACATTTTTGATGTTTTACTTGTACTCGCTTCCTTAAATACATTAATTTGGCTCATAATCTTCCTGCCATCCAGAAGCCAGACACGATTCTTCCTTCAATAACATTTTTTAACTTCCCACTACCCATCTCTTCCATCCACTTTTTCTGTCCTCTTTGAATCACCCCCAACAGATTCCTCTCTTCCCCAACCATTTACAGCATTCTCATTTGTCTTCCATCCCAGCTTAGCTGGGGGAAGACAGTGTAATTTTGTCACATCCAGCTCAGGTTAAAGAAAGATAGTATCAAATTATTCTTGAGCTCACTTTCTCCATCCTCCTATACATCTTTAAAGCCTCCAATCTACACTCATCCCCATTTATAAAAGACCAAAGGTGTCAGAACGGTAATTCCGTCCAGTTCAAATAAATTATAGGAAACTTCTTTCTTAAAAATAACAGTATTATAAACCATAAATAAGAACTTTCGTGCCCACGAGTAATTTTAACGTGAATATTCACATTTTTATAGTTCGCGGTTTGTGGAAAGTTGTATCCGGTTGGTTGTATCGACCAATATCGAACAGACTACTATCGATTAATTGCAAGACCACTTCGAAATCCAAAATGCCTGTCATCATAGCGAGAAACGTGATCAACGTGATAAAGAATTATCTCCTGAAGTAATTACGTTTTCTTGTAATTAGTGATCATGGAAGCTTACTTTTAAATTCTAATGGACAATGACATTACGGTGAGTAAATGATCGTTATGACAAGCGATTGTGTTGAACGAATTTGTAATTGTTTTCACCTGCTTTCCATGCAGGCTTTTTGAATTGCTGACACCGGAATTGACTATTTATCATTTTTCAGGCACATTAAAGTCATAAACAAATTGAAACATTCGGAATGATCCAATGAGAATTCAGATCATCATTCAGCTACATGATGAACGTGAATATTTTTTGTGTGTTGTGACAGTGCAGTGACGACTTTCGATGATACTTAAATTGAATTTATCATTACGGCAATGACATTACGGTGAGTAAATGATCGTTATGACAAGCGATTGTGTTGAACGAATTTGTAATTGTTTTCACCTGCTTTCCATGCAGGCTTTTTGAATTGCTGACACCGGAATTGACTATTTATCATTTTTCAGGCACATTAAAGTCATAAACAAATTGAAACATTCGGAATGATCCAATGAGAATTCAGATCATCATTCAGCTACATGATGAACGTGAATATTTTTTGTGTGTTGTGACAGTGCAGTGACGACTTTCGATGATACTTAAATTGAATTTATCATTTTTCAGGCACATTAAAGTCATAAACAAATTGAAACATTCGGAATGATCCAATGAGAATTCAATCATCATTCAGCTACATGATGAACGTGAATATTTTTTGTGTGTTGTGACAGTGCAGTGACGACTTTCGATGATATTTAAACGAACTCCCCGTTGGAAAAATATAGTTTCACTTTTTAGAGGAGCTTTATTTAAAAAAAAGACTTCTGGTTGTTGAACACTTTGATCAACCATTAAAATAAAATCTTATGCATTAAGCAAGCTCGATCACAGCTTTTCATTCTCGTGCCATGTGGTTTATTTAGTATTGTTGTTGTCACATTGGTTATTTTTGAGATTATGCCTCAGATTTGGAATCTTATGTGTTACAAAGGCAAGTGAATACAATTATTGAAACTGGAAGTAGTGTCAATAAATATATTATAGATTTATAAACTGTCCTGTTTGTTTAAAATTCTAACTCGCATAAGGGTTACTAAAATTGTGAATTTGTTATGTGACATCAAGAAACGCTAGACATTCGCGGTTTAGTTCGGTCGAGTTATGTGTATGGTAGGAATGTGCCAAATTATGCCGAATCAAATAAAGTGTGATATGCTATATCCGATCAGAGGTCGTGTTATGTGTTATTTCAGCTTTCTCTAGTTCCTCAGTTTTTTTGGAGTAGGAGTAGGTGGGAGTTCCAGGACGTATCTCCAGGAGCAGCTTATAGGGTTTTTTGTAATTGCAATTAATTTTTTGTAATTCTCTTAAGAGAACTGCAGGGAACCGATCCCCCTGGAATGGTTCCAGGGTGGTTCCCCCTGGAACGGTTCCCCACCCAAAATCTTATGAGAAAATTTCTCATAATATCTCATTGCCAATTTCTTATGAGAAAATATCTTATGAGACTTATGAGTAAGTTCCAATAGGGGTATGTATGTACTAGTTTTGTGCACCACCTCTATTACACGAGTACTAGTTATCTGTACTACCTCTAGTACATGAGTTCTGCTTCCCAATACTTCCACAAGTGCTAGTTCTGTGTACTACCTCCAGTACACTAGTACTACTTCCCAATACTTCCACGAGTACTAGTTACGTGTACTACCTCTAGTACACGAGTACTACTTCCCAATACTTCCATGAGTACTAGTTCTGTGTACTACCTCTAGTACACAAGTACTAGTTTTCTTCAATACTTCCAATACTATAGTACTCACCTCCGTGAAAATAGTACACGAGTACTTCCCAATACTAATTTTTTCCAGTACTTCCAGTACTACTTTTTCGTTAGGGTTGCAGTAGATATATGGAGTAGGTAGTGAAGTATGAGAAATAGAAGAGATATGGACGTTTGAAGAGATTAGTCTATTAGACTATCCAGAGCGGAGGGTTTCGTAAAACCAATTCTATGATTATTCAGTGAATTCTATGATTATTTAGCGATTTATCATCACCATGGGTGAATAATATTCTGAATAAAAAGATATTTTCTGAAAGCCCATTTGCGTTAGAAAAACCTTATGTAACTGCGAACGCATCAATGCAAGATGCCGTTTCAAAGACTTAAAATAGGTACGTATGAATTCAAACCATTTTAATTTATTGTATATTTATAGGTAGTAAATATCATAGTTGTGAAGTATCAGTGTATCAGAAAAGTGGATCGAGTGACGGAGTAGTGTATCACAGGTATGTTGCTTGACATGTCAGTGAAACGATGAAAAGCGAAGCGACCTAATGCGGGTACCTCCTGTAGTTATCTACATTTACATAATACCCTGCAAGCCACCAAAAAAGCGTGTGTCAGGGGGTAAATTATACCCAAACATGCACTACATATCATGCATAAAAAAGGATCAGTAATAATATGCTAGTCTAAACTTCACTATCTAAAAAGGAAAAAGTAGCAAAGCAATTACGATTTCCAGTAGCCACATATTATTTTGGAATCTAGTGGATGTAATAACATTCTGTTTTAAGGTGATTCAACTATTAGTGTTGCGTAGCACTGTATATTCTAAGCTCATTCCTAAGACGCACGCAATATCCATGCTCAATTGTACCCACTCGCGACGGTTTGCCGGGCTGCCGCTTTACCGACCTGACCACCGCGACAATTATTATTGGCCTCGAGATGTATCATAGGGATGTTCTAAATGAATCCTCTTTAGAGCGTCCCATTCCGTCGCGCCTACGTCATCATCGAAGGAATCGGATATTAACAAAACCCTTGCATGCTTGAGAATGAATGCCATGCGTTATAATGAGGGCTATTTATTCCATTTCGTGTGGGCACTGTTCACGTAAACGAATTGTGTTTTTCATGCTCCGCGGGACAAATTTCAGTTGTTTTTGTGCGCGTAGAAAGAATCTGGCGTGCTCCCAAGTCCATGGTGTCGGGTGTCGAGACCGGAATTGAAGTGAATCTGGAACTCAACAAGCACGAGGTCAGCCTAGTGACCTTCGTAATGAGAGCCGAAACGCAAACACGGAAAAAATCCCCGTCTTGAAATAATTTTTCGAGAGTAACGATTTCACTTAGCAAGCCGAGCGAGGGGAGAATGAGGCAAAAATACAGACGACTGCGGCCCCCGCTCACGCGATAAAATGACATTCAGTTAAGCCACTTAGCGCCCGACCGATAAACTCACTCTTCTGCTCTTGTCTCTCACCCGAATTGCTTTCCCACCTCCAGTCAACAGCTGCTGCTGAAACCTCTGGGTCCCAGCGGAATTCTCTGTGCCCTGACTGCGTCTTTGAAGCCCTCGAATTCATTATCGTGCCATTGATTTTCGAAGCCACCATACTATCCTTAATCAAATACTGAAGCAACGTTCGGGAATACCATTTCGGCCCGTATTTCATCCCAAAAGGGTGCGTGAATGTGGAATCTGGAATAAGGAATAAACTGCGCATTAGGTTTTCGCCTATGTAGCGGTCGTGACAACCTACGAGGTTCTCCATATATTTCCACGTTGAGGTCACGGCAGTCACTAAAAAAACACGTGACGCTCACAAGACGAAACGGACTCGTGTCACCCTTCTGGAAATCGTTTCGTGCGTGATTATCATTTATTAACGTGGAATCCATCGAGGATTCTCGGAATCATCGGAACGAATCCACTTCTGACACTCGTCACAGAATTAGTGGCCGTTCCGCGGAAGACCCGTCCTCCTGACTGAATTACTACATCGAAGTCGTGGCCGTCTTTTTCATGGTAGAACGTTTCACGAAAGCGGACAGGTCCGATTGCCAGGATAATCGGTTTGAGGAAGAGGGTTGAGGGGGGGAGGAAGAGATGCGATGTTACCCCCCACCCCCTGCCGTGACGAAAGCAATCGTCGGCTTAAGTCGGCCAGCAAGCAATTACGTCGCATGTCCAGATGCTCGTCCCCCCGTCGGCTCATTAATAAAAAAAAGCTCGCTTTGATACCGTTGACGGGGCAATGGAGCCGAGAGGAGACCCACGCATGTCGCGGTTCGTTCGTGGGATGGGAGTTGAACGTTAAATCCGGCAACGCCGCGCGCACGTAACTGCTTCTTTATTCATGCTCTCCGTGTTCGACTTCAAGGTCGACGGGGATGTCTCGTTTTTTTTCCTTCGCGATCCCCGAGATGAATAAAATGCAAAAACGACTGAATGAAGCCTTTTACCGAAACCCGCTCTGCGCCAAATTGCACGCCTTCCCCTCAACCCCCACGCGAACGGAACGAAATGCAGCGAGAGGAAAAAAATGAGTAAATGTCGGACAGTCGAAAGGCAGTCGTGGAGCCTTGTGCTCGCTCTCTTTTTTCTGCGCTCATTTCCATGAGCCTCCCATCCCCTTACCCTCTCCTCCATACGTTTTCTTGTACGAGAGAAGAGATCAAAGTTGGAAGCACGAGTGGGCGCAATAAAGTTCGGCCCAGCTCGAGCGGCAATTAAGGACTCGGAGACATTCGCTTGAGGACAGTCGCCGTAGGGCGGCGCGGAGCGACATTAGCGGTGTTTACCTTCGCGTCGGCAAATACTCGGGATGAGCTCGGTTGACTTCCAGGAGAAATTGAATCTGATTTCAAGGCTAATTCAGTTGACGCTTTAAAATTTTTCGCACCCAGCGTTTTTGAGCGCTTATTGCGATTTATCTCGACGGAATATAATGTTATTTGACGATCTCTTGATGCAAAGCCGTGAAGAAGCGAATTTCTACTTATTTTCCAAATTTACTGCGGCATTTTTCTTTTACAGTATGCTGAGAATGAATACATTTGTTGAATATGCAGTCAGTAGTTTGGGCCAGCTCATAGTCGGTAGTAATGGATTTCAGTTCTCTCGCTAAATAGTAACCGATAATATTTTTTATACACACGGAAAAATAGAGGAAAGCCGCCTTATTTGGTAAAAGCTGATTCCAGAGGACTTATTTACTTCATAAAATTGGCATAAATCTGGATTGGGAATACCTGTGGACGTGCCGCTCCACTTCGGGTTGAATTAATCTATCATCATTATCACTCATCATCAATTTTAGATTGGTTTCTGCATGGCTCTTCACTCAATTCCTGTATACGTTACTTCCTCGTGTTTACGTAATTTTTCTCATTTTCTTCTTCCACTTATCGCTCCTTATATCGAACGAGGGCTTTCTCTTTGCAGTTCCTTACCACTTCTTTCTCGATGATTATCTTCATGGGAATACTTTGTCTCAGGATTTTCCCGTTGTGTTGTCCTTCTTCATTTTAATTTTCATGAGATTTTTCTGTTTTCTCTCCTAGAGATCATCGTTGCTCGTTACTCAGTCCGTCCATATGCCCTTCATCACGATTCTTTTATGCATGTTTTACAACATTAAAATTTCTCAATATTATTTAATTATTTACCCTGCTTTATTTCTCACTCCTTTCAAAAAGGGTTTAATTCATCAGAAACATATGTTGTCTCATAAATCTGCTATTTACGCCATCGATGGGATCAAGATAAAGATAACTGATGCATACTGTGGAATTAAATTTCTTGCGAAATGAAATGCACACATTGTTTAATAAATTATAATATTCAAAGGAATGTTTATTAAAATACGTTTTCACAGGAAATAGGTACCCAAATCCTAAAATGAGTTTTTTTAATCCTCCCTGTCCACACGTGTGTGTATTTCCAGTTTCTAAGTCAATATCTTCCATTTATTAATCCATTATTCTTATTTTATTCGAAGTAAAATAATATCAATTTATTGTGAATTATGATATTGGTTGATGTGTTATTGGTTAATCTTGTCGCTATTGGCCTTTTGCTTCAAGAGACATTAAAATATTTGCATTTATATTTCAGAAGTTCACTTATTAAGCCACACTCTTTTTCCATTCGAATCTGATTGTATTGAAGCCATGGTAAAAACGTAAACACTGCCTTCGGAAATGAAATTATCTCTGGATATTTTATTGCATTGTTTAAATGTAAATCAGTCCTATTTTAATCGGGTTTAACCAGTGTAAAATCATTTATTTTTGCTATTGAAAAATTAAAATTAAATACATACGCCTTTTCATTATATTGCTCACGTTTCTGTTACCGATTCCACCAAGTTTTTTTGTTCCAATAAGTTTAAATTGGTCTTTGTGAAATTCGCACAAAGTGTAGCAATTGATCGCATTTCTGGAAATATGACCACGAGAAAAACAGCTATTCATTGTGGTAGCGTTATATGAATAAATAAGGAATTTGCCAAGAATTCGTACTTTTCCAGAAAAAAATGGTGCATTAATTTATCCGTTATAATTTGCGCCAAAGTAAATTCAAAGCAATTGCTCCGTGAAATATGCGTTCTTTACATTGCCAGATAATCGTATTCTTATCTTGTTCAAGATTAGCAATTCATTCATCACATTATTTTCTCACAGTCGCTTATCTCAAACGAGGGAATCAAGTTTTCCTATTATTAAAGTATGAGCCTGTATTGAATGCTCTAATAAGGGAAAATATGAACGCATTTTGCTATTGCTGCTGTCCTAGAAAATATCACTACATATCACAGATATTATGGAAGGAAAGAGAACATTTTTCGATACATTGCAGTAAAGGTATTTCGAAAACAGTTTCATCTCACTTAGTTATTCTACTCGCAGTTTTGCTGTTTTATTCCGTTTGGGCATTAAATTAATGCGTAATTTTCACATGAAATCATAAATATTTTTAAATTGTCTTGATGAGGTCCTCTTAAAGTTGGAAAAATATTGCACATAATTGTAATTTGTTCTGTAACACATTTAAATTTTTGATATGTTCTAGAGGTGTTTATTTTGTAAATATAATGGTGCAGCTAAAAGTGCACAATAATAATATTACGCAAACGAAATTTTAATCCTAAATGTATTTAATAGTTTTGTAACACTAGTTTAGTGTAAGCGTCGTCATAGTTAATATTGCAATAAGAGCTTGTAATGAACGATCCTCAAACTTGTTTATGCGTAATTACTATTTGTCCTAGTAGCTTTCAGTTTTTAGGTTCTCTAACAGCCAAGTTCATTTTGCGTGTTCTAAGATCTTCATCCTATGACAAAGAAAACATCCATGCCCAGGGCGAGAATCGAACCCGCGACCTTAGGGCTACCAGGTCAGCTCTTTACTGACCTGGCTGTCGCGGTATACGTAAATTTTGCCTTTCACATCTTTTTTACGCACCATTGCGTCACCGTTTATCGCTATTTCGTGTTGCATGTGTATTCAAGGACCGCACAGCATTTCGTTTTCTTATGACAAAATTAGAGAGATTTCCGAGCGAGTCGATGCGAGAATTCATTTTTGTCGCGGGCAATTCGTCATCATAACTCTAATACGTTGGGATAAACATTAGTATTTTCAACTACCCCGAATCCTATTCTATGTCCCTTGATCCCTTGTAAATTGACCTAACACCTCCTGCCACAAGTCCCTTCGGCGGCTCGAAGGGTAATGTGTAGATGTAAAAGCAGCTCTTCCGGATCCCGTATGTGCGCAGTTCGAGACTTGAGGCCAAGGACGCATTCATTCTTTTTCTAGCGATTGAATTCGTCCACGCGTCACAGAAACTGCCGAATTGTAATCCCAGTCTAAACGTTAGCCGCGAAAGCCATCCATGCCTTTGTGATTGAGCGCACCACTGCCAAGCTGTGGCAACCCTCGCTCATCACATCATTTTGAGCATTTGTTTCCGGAGGCGAGCACTCATACTCGTCGCGATTGAAAATCGAAGACAATCAGTCGCCAATCAATAGATATGACGGCATCAGAAGCTCGTACGCCAGCCATTTCACTGAAAAACGCGTCGATTAATTCGCGTGAAAACTCGCCAGCCTGGCTGTGACTCCAGCGCGGCGCGGAACGGGATCATGTTTCCATTCTCTCGTCACTTTCCCCGCTCCCAACTTCATTTATTCCTCCCGCACCTCACTTCTCTTGTCGCAATATATATATATATCTCCTTCAATGAGTCCAGCCTGTAATATCTATGATTGATATAAGGTAAAATATTTTGTACTTTATCTTTTTTAGATATTACAATGTGATAACTCTATTTAAATGAGTTTGGCAATTTTCCACAAAAAAATCTTTACTTCGACCGGTTTCGATGTGATACATCATCGAAACCGGTCGAAGTAAAGATTTTTTTGTGGAAAATTGCCAAACTCATTTAATTATGTTATTCCACCATATAACGCCTGAAACGTCTCTTTTTAGTGATAACTCTAAATCTTTACTCTGTGTAACTCCATGTTTTTATTTCAAATAATGCTTCACCTAATAATGTAGTACATGTACCTATTATGCCCTGGGCGGGAGGTAGAGGACCGTAACGTCCTATCCCGTCCAGGTAAAATAAAACTCAAGTCAAGTCCTTCTATTGTCAAGTCTTCTCTCTCTCATCGAACATTTCTTCATATTTTCACTTTCCTCTCGTCAATTATGTAGGTATCTCCTATTCTTCATTTCCCGTTCAAATGCCACTTCGATCGAGTGATTAATATTAGTATTGACTCTCCGCTAACGTGATTATTGGAGAAAAAAATGGGTGCGCTAATGCGATTTTCGGGTGTTGACGGAGTTTTTAAATAGCCACTATGGAAGAAATGAGTAATTCGTGTACCATCGAGAGGGGTCATTCAATACAACCTCTCTGGGCAAAATATCATATCATCGAATTTAGCTTAAATGAATTTGAATTACATCAGGCCTGTGTCCTAGCTGTTCATTTGGTGATTGAGGGATTTCTAGCAGGATTGAAAGTGTAGGTTCACTACCAGCATCAGTTAAACAGGATCATAATTTTTCCTTAGAGCCGAATCTATCATATCCTTCAATATCATAACTATACTAAATCACTTGGCCTCGTAAAAAGGCCATACTTACATGTGTAATGCTCCATTGTGTTTATATGCAATAGGCTTCGCACTATAATGTAGGAAAATGGAAGGATCGTTAGTGCAGGGAAAGTGAGCGGAAGTTGATTTAAAAAAAGTGAGGTAACTAAGTACATATTTTTACGTGATAATGCTATGGTAATTGAAATTTCAGTACGTATTACTATGGAGTCAACCTTTTAACAATACTAAGCGGGTTAAGAAAGGATTTCAATCGGCCAGTAAAGTTTAATTTTTTTCGGATTAATGGTAGTAATTGAAGGTCAGCACGAAAAGAGCTAACGATAGCGATTTAACTTTGTATGCACATCTTGAAAAAAAGTCTGAATTTTTTATTTCCCATTAGTATTCGTACCATACTATTTTGCTTAATAGTGAAAAAGGTTGGATCCGTTGGAATTTCATTAGGGTTTGAAACATGCTTGGCATTTTTGCTCGCGGATCGACGGTTTTAAATGTGAATTTATCCATTTAAAATTCTCCTTATTTGGGAAAATTTTAACGGGGTACTCCCGTTCTGCTTTACTTCATATCTTTCACTTCGTTTGAATGCTCCACTTAATTTCCTTATTTAGATTAGCATTCTGTCTATTTCTTTCCATTTGAAATTCCCACTCTCTTCCTCGTTTATGTAGGTAATGCATCTCCTTCCATAAACACCTCAGAATACCATAATGCTCGTTACTTCTACTTAACCCACTCGTATTTCCTTCGCCTGGCTCTACCATCTCAGGAATCCTCACATTCGTCCTTCTTTCAATGCTCGTCGTCATTCGTCATTCTTTCATTCGTCAAACTTTCCATCCTCCTTCAAATCCACATTTCCAATGTCTGGAATGATTTTTCATCTCTTTTTCCCAGGGCTCAGTCTCGCAACCATCTACCGAGACGCCTCATTTCAAGAAAATGAATTCATACAAACCTTTTATTCATATATTTGTTCATAGCACGTCAAAAGTTCTCTCTTTTTGGTAAACTCCTCTTTCGCTAACGCAGTCCTCTGCCCAAGGAATTTATTTTTACGCCCACCTTTGTCCAAATCATATTCTAAATAAAATCCTTCTACACTGGAGCCGTTTTACTTACCTATTTTGGGACTTCTATTCCGTTCACAGATGCGTAAAAAATCGTATTTAATCTATGATTACGTATTCTGGAGCGAACTCACTAGACGCCCTTTGGCCATACTGTCGCTGGTTGACGAGTGTAATGTGCTGCATGCAATAAAATTCTGCCACTTGAGTATTTATGAGTTCACATACGCGTTTGTTTATCAATGGGTGATGCGCACTTGCTTAAGCGCTACCACTCTAAAACGATTATTTAAGCATCTCTTGTTTTGAGGAACTATGGACCTTCCATTAATTCTCGAGTCATATACGTCAAATGACATGCAATTCATCAAATTTAAACTTTTCTTAGACCATTAAAGCCCATTAATCTCAAGGCGATCCCGTGACCCGGAATGCGGAAGAATACGTGACTCCCCCCCTTCCCTCCACGTCTTCTGCCTTAACCTCTTGCCTCCTTGTCTTAGTGCAGCATCTCGGGATCACTCCCTGCGCCCTCTTGGCTTTCAGGTCGAGAGGTCGCATTTGTAGAGTGATTTATTGCTTATTATCTCTGTTTTCTATCAGATGGGAAGACTGGAGCATCGTTTACGTCAAAAAGGGATTAGATTCCTTTACTTCTCCTGTTACTCCGATCCTGCCCTCTGTTATTGACAAATTTCGTCCACGATGCTGCAGCCACTAGGCATCGTAGACGAAATTAGCCAATAGCTTCTCTCATGAGAAATATCTGAAGAAGCTATCTGTAGCAAATAGATGTGGAGAAAAAGCGTTTCTCCCCCACGTCCTTGGTTGTAAGAGAAATTAACTGTCTGGTTTACTACCACTAACTCGGGTCAGTTTGACTTTTAAAGGTATATGCAATAATGTTTAAACTTCGTGAAAATTGAGACGTAACTTCCTAACTCTCCTTGGACTCCATATTCTTCCTATGTCCATGATACCAAATGTTGTCTTCCGAGTTTTATTTTATGCGGTGATCGCATTCTAAAGTCAACTATATTTAATTTTTATGGGGAGGTTTGCATCTTTATCGGACCCTATATTGTTTAAACACAAGCGTAGTGAGGTGACATTATCTTGAGGCCGTTTTTTTCTTTTCTTCTAGAGATGCTTTTCTTTTTAGCATCAAATATATGCGACAAGTATTTCCGTCAATGAAATGGCCCTGATCTAATGTCCTTTTTTACAGTGATTGCTTTTAAGAGGTTCTCTCTTCCATTAACTTCGCATACTGCTCCAATATTCCGGCGATTCGGCAGACGACCAAATGTTTATGCATCTCAGCTTCTTAATAGACCGTGCGACATACGTGCAAAACAAAAGACAATCGTGTCCGCACAACTTCTGCGGATGCATTACCAATTAAACGGGTAAGGCGCTGATAAAATGCTTGTAAATACAATTCAACAGTGGTTGGGGCATTCTAGTTTAATCTGTCCTGGTTGAATGCTCATCCGAGTGCGTAAGTAAACATTTCTGCATTGCTTGTTTACTTGCTTATCGTGGTTTTGCCAACGCCTTTGTCCGTGTATCTGCCTCGCTCTTCGTCGAAATGTTCGCTAGCGAGTCGCGATTCTGGGATTTAAAAAAGCTACGAGAAGATAGTGGCATGGGGAATGGATTCCGCTTCTCTCTCTTTCTCTCGCTCCCATCGCGAAACTCGCGTCACGCAACATCATTCCGCGAATTTCGATCAAACGCCACGTGTGCGACGGAGCGGTGGGAGGGGAGCCTTACTCAACTTCACATCCAGCGTGGACGTTTGCCAGCTTCATTGAGCGCACGCGTTGGTGCATGCAACGAACGCATCGACTGGCGACACCTACGCCGTTCTTTTCTGCCCCATCTTGGCCCATCAACCAACTCTCGGCGCTCTCCTCCCGCCTACGAAGCGACGGGGGCGCTTCGACGCCCAAAGCGCCGCGCAGTGCCTCCTACCGCGCGTGGCAGCTGTTTTCGAAATCGCTTCGTCAACGCTGGCAATCCTCTGTTATTACTACCCCACGCTCTTGTATTGGCGTGGGGTCCATTTTATCGTCAAGGAACTCAAGGGACAGACACCCATTCAGCACATTTCACTCCGCTGACCCAGTACACAGGAAAACACATTCGTGAAATAATGGGTCAAGCGAATCGCAAACTGGGTTTCATTAAAAGAGTATTGGGTAAATGTGACGATCATGTACGAGAAATCAGCTACTTTTCCCTTGTTAGACCTCATTTGGAATATGCTGCCAGTGTATGGGATCCCTACGAAATCGGTCTAAGTAATGAACTTGAACGTGTGCAGCGAAGATCGGCAAGATTTGTAAAGGGACGATACGATAATTATATTAGCGTAACCAGTCTGTTAAATGAATTGAAATGGGAATCATTTTCAGATCGCAGGTTGAAATTTAGACTTAATCTCTTGCACAAATTCCAAGGCAATATTTTCAGTGATGATGTTAAAAATATTTTACGAACCCCAACTTACTATGGCAGACTGGACCATAATCATAAAGTTAGAGAAATTGATTGCCGAACTGACCGATTCAAAATGTCCTTTTTCCCTCGCACAATAAGAGATACGAATAACGGTAAATATGTCCTATCGGAGAGTAGCAATGAACAGCATTGGTAGCTGCATGTTGGTATGAGTACTTAAAGCTAACCCTACTAACAGAATGTTTTTGCATGTTTGCTTTGCAATTTCTATCTTTTTTAAATAGTGTAGTTCTGACTAGTATATTAATACTATTCCTTTTTTATGCATGATATGTAGTGCATGTTTGGTGAGCAATCACCCCCTGCCACACACCCTTGTGGTGGCTTGCAGGGTATTATGTAGATGTAGATGAAATGATGAAGATAAGATGCATAGAACGATTGAGTCTCGGAAAAGTCTTGAGAAGAGTAGAGGAAGATATAAGTTTTCGAAATTTTGATCAGAGTAGTACATAATGCACTTGCATTTTTATGAATTCTAATGGCTAAGGCTATATCCCTCCGAATAACCTAGTACGTCCCTTATTTCAAACACAACTCCCTGTGCGGAATGCGAATGTTTGTCTCTCCTGGCCGGCGTGTTACCGACCTGGCAACCGCAGTACCTCGCCGATAAGAAGACGGGACAATATGAAGCACGTCTTGATGCATGATGTTCTCAAGAAGGCAATAGCTGAGGGTGAAGTGGATGAGATGATTCATGTGGTAAGACCTCAGTTGAGATATGAGGAGAAGGTGGTGAATAAAGTAAAAGCGAGGAATTGTGGAAATATGGAAATGTGAAACGGTTGTCCGATTGGGGAGTCAAGTGAAGAGCTGCGTCAAACCAATCTAGGATTGATGGCTGATGATGATGATGATGAAAAATTATCTACTAGGCATAGGATATGACAATTATACTTGTATAGAGCGATAATATGCTCCAAACCCTGCGATATGCGTTGCCCTTCACGATATGGCATTTTTACAGAGCTAAAAAGAAAGAGGGCGTTGTAGTAAGGAAAAGAAATTGCTACGGCACAGGAAGCATAAAAGGTAGTGATGTGATGGGGTGAATTTGAGCAAAGATGTGAAGAAAATATCATTTCAAAAACTCAAAATGGCAGAATTAGTGCATATAGTACGCTTTTGAAATGTGTATGTCGATAAGAATGTGAAGGGTAATCCAACTGAAGATAAAGAGGTGTGGTGTTAAGTACAAGGGAGTAGGAAAGAAAATTGATGGTATTTATTTGCTGAAACCCTCCCTTGAGGATGAGAAAGTATGTAGAGTGAGGTTTGGGGGTGCTGAGGAGTTAAAGGGAATTTTAAGAATAGACAAGTTAATTATTTAGTTTGCCCAAAATATCTATGAAAAATGAAGCATTAAATGTCAGGTATAGAATAATAAACGTAGGAATAACTTTAAAGAAAAACTCTTTTCAGTAAATGTGCCATGCGAGTAAAGAAAGTGACATTTTTGAGAGAGGGAATTAGGATGACGGTTTTGTCACACTCTCCACTACTTCATATGTATTTTCCCTACTTTTGAAAGGCTAAAAAGTTTCTCAGGAATTTATTTTAGTGTAAGTCGATGCTGCAAAGCTACTGTTTACTGAGCAGAAGGAGGCAGACACTAAAACCCTGGTCTTACTGAATAAAAATCTTAAAATGCATATCTGGTTCATTACGGCATGTTATGAATGCATGGGCTCGACCTATACTTGCAATTGCCTAAGGATTTGAGTTAATGAGGAGAGCCACACTCTTTCACTAACTCCAGCTCAGCTCTGAGGTGTCTCATGTTATTACAGTTTTCATGGTCATTTTCTTTAAGAGTCATTAGGAAGATGACGAGTAATAAGATCACGGAATATGATGAGTAATAACGTCTCATAGTGTCAGTATGGCGGGATGGATGATGTAGGGGTGTTAATCTATTCTAGCCTAGCTTAATCCCACGTAATATTCGTACCTACCTAATCAGAACTACGACGTTTACCGGGGAAAAATTCAGGAGCTAAATGGCTGGCGCGGTAGATTTAAGACACCTTCTGGAGCTGGGAAAAGAGTAATTATTTTGCACATAGGTAGTGAGGATGGTTTTCTGAAGGGTGGTGAATTGTGTTTTGTCGGCCGTAAGGGTGGAATTGATTCAAGTAGTTGCTGGCAATTGTGGAGCGTGCTGGAAATTATCTTCCGAAAGAATACGCAATTATAGCTTAGAAGTTACGCCGCAGAAAAGCATGTTGATGAAAGCTCACCCCAACCTAACATCCTTAAGTTTACCTGAAGGGAGCAACACAGATACTTTTACCGTACGTTCCGGTCATTTAAAGGAAGCGCGCCGACTGCCGAGTCGGTGGCAACCACGCGCCTCTTTTCTCCTCCCTCTCCCACGACGGAGCTGCCGGTACGCGTATAGAAACATCTAGATAAATAATAAGCCATATTGTCCTTATTAGTGATATTTAATGTAAATGTTATCAGTACCTGCATTACTTACATTCTACGGCATACAACATTATCAATCAATTTTCAATTGACCGGTTGGTTTCGAAGTTAGCAGAGGTTTGCGTTGTTTACAACAAATCCATCAATTTTAGTGGTATAAACAATTTATTTTCTGCAAACTGTTACTAATAGATCTGGCTTCCTTATATCAAAATTGCAAGTTCATGGAACAAAAATTACGGGAATACCAAGCGCTCAAAGTTGGGCAACTTGATTTTACGCGCAAAAAACGGGTACTTTTTTGAGAAAAAATTAAGTACAGGAAATACTATTGAGCAGAAATTTTTTTGAAGTAAATGATCCAACGTAGAAATAAACTCTCTCTTGTATGATTTTTGTTGCATTGACATTGATTGCTTCGTTTAGACGATAGAGCTCCTCAAACTCGGGTGTCTTGCTTTTTTTTTACAGACAGTAAGGCAAGATTAAGTTGCAAGGCTGGTGAATTATGAACCTGGCCGCCACGTCAGCTTTATAGTCGAAATACTTCCTATTCGGCTCCTGGATAAAGATAAGGGCACAATCAAACAACTGGTCATCGTCCGGCTTCGAACCTGACCCTTTGAATGGCAACCTTCCACTGCGTCAACCATAAGCGCTGATGGAATAATCGGATTACTGGGCTTAAACTTTACCCATTTCAATGCAAAGTTAATAGCCTAAAAAATCATGCAAAAACGCTCTGAAAACTCTTGAAAAACAATACGCATTTGATGCGTGGTAGCAGGGACGGTTTATCGACATTCGGAAGCAATTTTTAAAGTTGCAAAATTATATTGTTTATTATGCGGAGACGCTGGCTTTTTTTTGACGTGTTAGATGTTAAACTACATCTTCCGCCCAAACCTTTTACCCAAAAACGAGGGTTAGTTTTAATAATAGGGAGAACCTTAGTTTATTTTTTAAATACAGGAGTTGAATATTCTTGGATTTTTTCAAGAGTGTTTGAGCGAGTTAATAAAATAAAACGCATAGTCGACCTTGGAGAAAGACGTGTAACTGTCCCACATGAATTTCGTAACTTACAGTCATTAATGGTTGCTCGTCATGGCACACTGCCAGCATCGCCGAAAGGAATAAGTGGAAATGAATGGGAATGAAATTAACTCCACACACTCCCACTCTCTCGTAGCTCGTAATCTCGCAACTGAAATAATGGTATGTTGATTTAATCCTATTTATAATTTCTGGCATTCTTTGCGCCTTCCCTGGGCTACTGATTTTAAGCTTACAGATGCATTAAAAAGTTGAATCTATCGCCTTCTACTGCACCTTAATGCTTTGTCGATGTTGTTCTTGAAAACAAGGTTCCACGTAATGCTAAATCGATGTAACAGAGAGGAGTTACGTCAATATGAAGAGATTGGCCGATGGAAGAATTGAGTGGAGGGCTGCGTGTAACCAATCCTAGGATTGTTGACCTATGATGATGATGACGTAATGGTGTTGAAACAATGCAAAAACTATTCACCCAAATGCATTTACTAATGGACATATTCCAACATATATTTTCAACCCTTATGATTGAAATTCCTTCGAACGAATACAAAATGAAATCAGATGAATGGATTTCATCTGAATTCTTATGCATTGCCCAAGGTGATTCGGAAAGTCTATTTGCGTGAAATTGAGAGCTTAGAGCCCATCAGCCAGTAAGGTTTCAGCGTTGGCTGGTGGATTTGGCTATGTCCATCTTCTCGTTCTTAGGAATACTATCCGCTTTTTCTTCTAATACGGAAAGGACCCCAACAAATGCTCTCTTTCTTTTAGACCTTGTGATTACTTTAGGCATCTCGCCAGTTACCATTAGCCCCAGCACCACAGCAGAGAATACAATAATTTTTTGCTATTGACACATTTAAAAAATCGCAGTTTCAATCCTTGAGATTGCCATATGACAGTCTGTAAATATGCACGATTTGGAGTAGTTGTGTAATCGCAATGTGGTAGTGTAGTGGCCTAGATACTTCCTAAACGCACTCAAAGACTGGAGCAACATTAGCCATGAAATAGCAAATAGCCATGAAACCGCAAAACAAAAAGTAAATCAAATGTTAATATTTTTATATTATTAAATAAACATAGGAGACATTTGAATATTTATTTCTCACTTTTAAAAAGTATATTTTAAAATTTGAGCATGCTGGTTGCCCAATAATGTGATATTTACTTTTCGTTTAGTGAGAGAATGACTCTGTGTAACGCTAGCGTTGATCGTGACGTTTACTTCGATTACTTTTGAAAGTTAGATGCCAATTTTTTGGAAGTTCCTTCGTACTCAACGTTTATTTATGAATGTACGAGGTCTCATACTTGATAATGTGCATGTGCATATAAATATTTGAATATATGTTATATTAGAGCCACTTACTTCTTCGCTAATAAGATAACGAGGGGATTGATATCAATCGAGTAATGATGATCGCCTCTCAAGCAATTCATATCCCTGCTACAAATTAAGGTAAAATGGTGTTTAGAAGGCTAAGCATGAGCAAAATAAATGAATAAATTATCACTCAATCTAAATGCTTATGAATACTTACCCATGACCCCCATGACACATTTAAAAAAATCAAATCCCTCATGAGTAAGTGTATCCATCTAAGTGAAGACAAGTTGTTTCAGTTAGGAAGACAGCCATTGAGGAAAAGGAAGTGAAATAGGAGAGGACGAAGAGAAATTATGATATCCTTCGATGACACTGAGCTTTAGACGTGGTACACAACCCCAAACGTGAGTAAAGGGTTCGGAGAAAAACGTTTCATAAAATTATCGAAGAATTTTCTGCACCGGTATATCGCAGACGGATGGAATGAAGTATTTGCTGGAAAAGAGGAATGGGGTGTGGTTAAAGGAAGCTGAGAGCGGGAGACGAGGAAGAGTTTGGTCTCAGAATCTCGGCGCCCGTCCAAAATAGAATTATGGGAAGGAGTGGGTGGGGTCAATGAGCTTGCACCGCAGTGAGGTCATCTCGGTGAGGTGAGAATAGATTCTCTGTTTGTGCAGCTGAAGGCAGTTCACAGCAGCAGGATGAGCTAGTGTCCCCGGAACTTAATATAACGAGGCACTGTCTAGACTTCGGAGAGAAGAGGGGGATATGGTGGGGAACTAAAATGGGGCAATCCTGAAAAAATATTTGAAGAGAGTATTAGAGAAGGTAGAATGGTAGGTCTCCAAGTTGGTTGCTGGAAAAGACAGTAGGAACGGAATATCCGGAAATTTTACCATGGAAAAGACGGATATTATACCCCGGAGATGATGACGGACTTACCCATCGAAATGTCGGTCTGCGCGAGTACAAGAACACTGGGGGAAACTTGAGAACTTTTCATTGCATGTATTTGCCGGCAACATCTGAGAAATAGAATGCTTTGAGCATCAATAGTTGATGTATGATCATTGCTTTCTGCGGTAAATACCACCACAAAATTTTGTATCCATAAATTCCCACAAATCCCTGATCATGACTTCTCGGTGGTCTGTTATTTTCAGATACTCTAATGATTTTAGGTGCGGCACTACCATGGTAGTGGGGCTTTTTGAATAGTAAGTAAGTAAATAGTAAGATGGAAGAGTATTAGGAGTTTATTTAAAAATTTATGAAATGGAGAAGAAGGTATTATGAAGTCACTTTGGCTTAAAAAAAAAGAAGCGTGGATAAATGTCCAAGTAGGTAATTGGTACCATTATCAATAGAGGTAAAAGAACACTGTTCATTGAGGTAATGTACATGACAAAGATTCGGCGAATAGAGGAAGAATTCGATAGAATATACAATAATCTAGGAGAATCAACCGGAAAATCCTCCTATGAATCATACAGTTATTTGAAAATGGAAGAGCTATAGATGGTTCATGAGGGAAGGGAATCAAGGTAGAATGGTATGCGCTAAGAATATGAAAGTACAGCAGTGAGAAAGCACTTACTTTTTCGGGAGAAGAGAAATATTTTATTAATTATAAAAAAGCTGTTTGAGGACCGGGAAAAAAATTGAGCACGTGGAAAATACCGGGGGATATTTGACGAGGTGCATTAATGGGGTCGTTTACAGTATTTTTTATTGGCGATTCTGATAGAGTTCGTCGAATAAAAAGACCCATATTTTTCAGTTCTTCGGTCTCGATTTATAAGCGGCGAAAAACTGATGTTTTTAACTCTATCGGAAACGTGGACGTGCGAAAGACTCGTACGTCATCCCTTCGTCATTTGTAACCGAGACTGCGCAGCTCCTTCGCTCAATCACTATGGTGGATAAACAGCTGATTCTGACAATGGAAGTGGTGGTTGGGCTCCATGCGGGGTATTTCGAATGGCATTTCATATTGGACCGTATGGTAATTTGTGAATGAGTAAATAAACTTTAGCACACTTTTGTCACTGAAAATGTATGCGTAAATACTTCGTTGTTCAGATTTTTTCGGTTATTTACAGGATGCGAAAGGATCTGTGAAGGCAGACCTCCCCTCCCCACCTTCACTCCTCCTCCCCTTCCTCTCCAGTTCTTCCCCAAAACGGTCAGGGAATGGAGGTTGATGATGTAATAGTCTTTAGTATACAGCTCGTTCGGTGGGCGTCACTTTTGCGTGCTTTCATTTTTAATTTATGAGTGAATGGCTCTGGTTAGAAGACTATTTTTTCACTAAAATTCATTTTTCGTTTCCATCTATCGGTTTTATGTATAAAAACGATTTAAGTTCCGATTAAACGCCCCCATTACGTCGTCATATATGTACAAATATACCGTCAGAATGTACTCAGTTTTTTTCTAGCTGGAAACTCCAAAATTTGATGCATGAGATCTAACATACTATGCAGAGGAAGGATTAAGGAGAATTAAAATAAGGAACGCAGGAACGTTAAACAAAAGGTAAAGAGAAGGGAAAAATTGTACTAGATTGACAAAATTTGAGTTACCATGAGGTGACAATTAGAGAGTCAAGAATATTAAAAGAGAGATAAAAATATGGTGGAGAAGACGATAAAATCAACAGATGCAAGAAGAATAAGGAATCTGTGAATAAAGGCTGAGAAAGATTGATACCTAAATGATGATGATGATGCCTAAACAAAGTGATAATGAAAAAAATAATAATTTTTGTTGCATTGAAGTTGGGGCTCGAGTTGGAGTGGTGCATAGAGTACTGGGTACTTCCGAGTACTTCCCATACTAATGGGCAGGGTTCGAATTCTAACTGAGACAGATCTTTCCTTGGTATTTCTGTTCCCACTTGACTGCTATGTGGAGTTCAGTATTCCGTCCGTCAGATAGTACATTAATACGTGCACCCATTGACGCCTTTTTTTAAGAACAGGCTGATGCTGACTCTGCGTTTCACTCCACTCTTTCTCCATTCCCTGCAAAATTTCTACCCATATCCAACCTGCAATACAACCAACATGGGACTAATTACCTTAAATGTTAGTTGCCTCTCCCGAATGACTACATGAACTGAAATATTGGAGGAGAAACTTGGGTGTGGAATGGGTGGTTGAAAGTGTAATGTAATTAAATGTATTGTGAGTGCAGTAAGGTAGTGTAATGAAAGAGGGTAATAATGCGCTTTAATCAAAGATAAAATTTTTACCGCAAGAAGGGTAAGACTTCTTTTGTGTGGGGTAAAAACCGTCAATAATGGAATCACATGAGATTCAGGCTAGATGGGATAAGTGTATGGAAGATCCCTACAGTAGGAATAATAAGAGATGAGCCTATGCATTATGGCAAATACGATGCAGTTAAGAATAACGTGACACCAGGATTATTAAATAGCAAGCTATACAATGGACACCTTCACCATGACAAAAGCATTGTAGTCATCGGGGAATATTTTGGCATGTCATCTGGAGTTGCTATTCTGCCGACAGATAATCAAGTGATTGTGCTTCTTCTGAGGCATTGATAAACGACTGGAAATTCACTCCTTAGCCCAAAAAATACAGCACTAGACCTTTTAAATAAAAACTGTCGTAAAATAATTACAAATGCTAATTTTTTGGTGTAATCAGTGATAATAATGGAAAAATTTCCACCTTGGAGGTCACTGTCAATGCAACCCCCAAATTGGTATGGAAATATATATTTGGAAATTATATGTATAATTACCAATTTTAGGGAAGCTCTTAAAGAACTTAAATCTGCATTCGTAGCTGGTTCCCGTGAAAAATGCGCCGTAGAAATATAGGTATAATTTTTAAATTTTTTACAATGAAATTACAAAGTATATCATGATCACATGGGAATAAAAGAGCGTTTAGGCATGCGGTTACAACAACGTAAGACGGGTGCTGAAGAAAAATTGGAATTTCCAAAATTTCTTTAAAAAACTACTTGATATGGAGACAAGGATCGAAAGATAAAGGCAACAGAAAGGAACATTTTCCAATGCTAAAAAAATAAGGGGCATATAACGACCTGCTTTACGAAATTTGAAGAAAAACGTTCTTGGCTAGTTACTGAAAGGAAGCCGTAAAGCGTCCTGGTCCTACGCTAGATAATTCCACAGTGAATGCTCAATCGTCGAGGCTCTAAAAGACGATGATACTGATAAGGTTGTTTTAAAGAAACACGGTAAGAAATTGCACTGTACTTACAATTAGAATTAATTATTTATAAATCTTTGGAAGGAAGAAAAGTGCTGTTTATTTTGTATGATTTGGCGTTTTCCAGGCGTCCAGCTGAGTGAATGATTCTCGAATTTTCCTCCGGGTCAATGGCTCCATCTCCTCAGACAGCCCTGAGGATGAAGAACGAGTCGTTTTCCGAAACGTCGGCGAAGATGGAGCCATTGACCCGGTGGATGATCCAAGAATCTTTCACGTTGCTGTTTTTTTATTTCAAGAAGCCATTGATAAGGTTCCTCAAAACTAGCTAATATTCAAGATCCGGATGTGTAAATAATGAAAACGTTGTAGATTGGATTAGTGACATCTTCGTTGATCTCTAGCAAAATGTATTAGTCGACGTAAGTCGCTGTTATATAGTTAGGGACTAGGGTATTCCACCTGTTCTATGTTATTCCTCAATTCTATCGACGATATCAATGATAAGACTTCCAGTAACATATGATTTTTTACTGGGCATGTGGTTGTCTTTCGAAAAATGAGTTACAATACATTTCGAGACTCCCAAAACTGATCATAATTGTTATAGTAACGGATCTTTACTTTGTAATTTCTCGGTGTCCAGACTGAGGGTTAAAGTTAAATTAGTAACACACACTGGCTCTTACAATTAGTAACACAGTTACACACTGGCGGCAAAAAATTTACAACAAACCCGAAATGAAAATATTGGCAGAGTAAGGGTAGCAAGTGAAGTTGAATATCTGAGTACCTGAATTAGAATTAATTTTAGTGGAGTTATATTCGAAATATTTCTGGCACTATGCTAAATAGGTTTGGATTTATTAAACGATTTGTGGGAAGTGTTCGCATAAAAAATTAAAAGATAGATATTATTTTGATTTGGTGGATCCTCACCTTAAATTTGAATCGAGCACTTTTGTTCAAGCCAAGGGTGCAGCAAGGGGGGCTTTCGGGGTTAAAACCATCCCCAGAGGAACTAAAAATAACTGTGGCGAACTTTCTAAAAAATCAAAAATCTTTGTAAATGTTAATGTAATGTAAATGTAAATGATAAGTGATAGACTTTTTCCGTTTGAATAACTTATATTTTTGTGCCTACGTACAACCCGATCATTTAAATAACACCCAGTATTTGGGTATGATAAATTAAACATGCATCATATAGTTTTTCTCGGTGTGATGGAATTGTATTCCTTCAAGGTATAGGTACTTGAAACTCTTTTGTCACTATTGTAATGAATCTTCTTGGAATATGATCTTCTTTAAATTTCAATAAAACGCTCTTTTTTCATGAACTATACTAGTTTTAATATTAACTATATTAGTTTTAATTTATCTATACTAGTTTTCTTAACTTTTAAAATAAAATAAAACTTAAAAATAATATTTTATTTTGAAATTCCAAAAGATCTATATTTAAGATATAAGGTGATTGAAAATATTATTGTGATAAGATGTAAAATATATTTTAAGGCACATAGAAACCCTAGGTAGAGGTGGACCGCTTGTGCCTACCATCTAATCCAGGTGAAAACCCCCCCTCCCAAAATATATTCCTGGCTGAGCCCCTAGTTCAAGCAAATAAAGATTTAACTTGGAAACTGAATAAGATCTAAAGGAAAGTAGCGCGTTTTGTAACAAATTCCTTTGAATTCACAGAAATTTACGTAAAGTTGGATTGGCAAAAGGACTTGGATTGGAAATACTAGAGGCCACGAGGTTTTTTTTTCAGATTAAAATTTACTGGAAAATGCACAAAAGAAAATGCACCTTGGAGACATATTCCTCCCCCAAGTTGCGTGAGTACGACAGTCAGAAACGATAAACTGGGAGAGTTTAACTTCCAAACCGATAAATACAGTCATTCGTTATTATCACGCGGGATACACTAGCACAACACAAAGATAGCCTAATTTACAAAAATATAATAATGGCACTTCATAGTTATGCTTCAAAGTTTTTTATTTCAACCTTTTTTGCGAAAACAATTTATTTTCACAAATATTCATTCAAGGCTGGTGACATAGGTATGCTATTGAATACACTCAAAATGGGGTATAAATGCAATGTACGTTTATAATACTTCAAATACTTCAGACGTGAAATATAGTGGCGCAGTAATTCCCAAAACCCGAGAATGCTTGACGGATTAAGATATTTAAACCACAATAGCAGAGAGCTTTGTTATTCTTTGTGAAGAAGTATCATACCATGTTTTCTTTAACGTAGACGTAACCTACCACCCCCTGCAACACACTATTGCTGCAAATCCTTGGGTGAAATGTAAATAACTTGTTCCCAACCTTAATAAATGTTTGCCTAAACCTCAGCAGTTGTATTCCCTCAAGTTATATCCCATTCAATTTTCTATCCACAAATGTCCTCACGAGGCCATCGCGAAAAAGTTGTGTCCGACGCATCCTGTATTTCGCAGTGTTATATGATTGGCGTCTGGAGTTGGAGTGTCATACGACTGAAGAATTATCCACAGTCTGTATAATAACCAGGTAGCTGTGATTAAATATGGACCCAGCTGTGAAGAGGCAATAATTAGGAAAGGAGTGAGATAAGGCTGTGCACTGTCTCCCGTAATTTTTAATGTTTACATCGAGAGAGCCATCAATGAAATCAAAGGGAAGTCTTCTGGAGCGACTATCCAAGGAGAAAAAATAAACATGCTGCGATTCACTGATGGCATAGCACTCACAGCACAGAGAGGGAGAGACAGAGAAGGATTTGAACAAGATACTAGTGACCATGGAAAGGACAATGGCCAGATATCAACTGAAGATAATTAAGAAGAAGACTAAGATATTGGTGTGCAGCAAGAAAGAAGAGGCCAAAACCAATTTTATACTAGGAAAACAGAAACTGGAAGAGGTGAAAGAGTTCTTTTACCTAGGAAGCCCAATAACAAACGATGGACGAAGCAAGAAAGAAATAGTAAGTAGAATAGCCCAGGCAAAGAGGGCATTCTACCAAAAGAAGAATCTACTTACAGCAGGAAATACAAGCGTAGAAGTAAGGAAACAGTTCATCAGAACAATCATCTGGAGCATGTTTATTTGCAGCAGTGAGGCACGGAGGATGACAGCAGCGGAGAAGAAAAGGGTAGAAGCATTCGAAATGTGGTGCTGCATAAAAATGATGAAGATTAAATGGATCGACCGAGTAAGTAACGAGGAAGTCCTAAGAAGAGTGGAAGAAAAGAGAAATCTGCTGACAACTAAAAAGCAGAAGGGACAAATTAATCGTCCATATCTTGAGACACGATGGTCTGATGAAGACAATCGTCGAGGGAAAAGTGAACGGGAAGATTGGAAAAGGCAGGCCCCGTATGAGATACATGGAACAGGTAGTGAGGGAGGTAAAAGAGAAGAATTACGTCACAATGAAAAGGTTGGCCGATAGAAGAATTGAGTGGAAAGCTGCGTCAAACCAATCCTAGGATTGTTGACCAATGATGATGATGAAGTCACCAGTAAAAAAAATATCCCTGAAACGTCTTGGATAACGGAATTCGTGTATCTGAAACTTGCCCGTACGATTAATAAAGACGGGATTTCCCTTCGAATATCGTGAATTTGTTCTCCGGGTCATAAATAGAAGTATGGAAAAGAGAGCGGAGGCCATTTCGGGTTAATTCCTGTTTGGAAGCGGAAAGGGAAGAATGACTTGTTGCTGATGGACTTGCGATTCTCCTCGTGAAATTAGTATGTAATTTCCAGCTGAGACTAATTAGTTATTCTGGAGAGGTGACCGACAGCTTAGGTTATTGAAGCTGAAGTGCTTTCCACGCAGTGCACTCAAGTGGGGGCAGGTTTACCATTAAACGTTTGCCTGCCGGAATTTGAATCCACCGTGGAATTTACATCCTTATGAAATTTATCTTCCGTGAATTAATTAATGTTTTCTCTTGTTGAATTATATTATCTGTCAAAATACACTTCATTTACAGTCGATACATCGCATGAAAAGTCGTAGCATTATTTTTTTTCTAGTACTCCAATGCTTAGCTTACGTTTCAACATCCAACATAATGTCAAACCAGAGACGTATCCATGCCACAGTTGGGATTCGAACGCGCGAACGTTACCAGTCCGACATGTTACCGCCCTGACTACCGCGGCCGGCTGAATGAAAACTTATTTGCAGAATTACTTCTTGGGCTACCTGCAAAAGCTGTTTATTCGCAATGACGCATCGGAGTATCAGTATCCAGCAACCAGTATCAAAATTTGGGATTTGGTTAATTAAATGTTTCCCCACAAAACGGATATTCCTATCACTTTCTGTAAACTTCTAATGTAACCCTCGCGCTCATGATGATGCCTATGTAAGTTTCTCTCCAAATGAAGTGCGTGCTAATTGCTCATATTTTAGAAGCGCGAAAAGTTATCAAATTAGAAAATGATCCAAATAACTAACTACCAAATCGATTGGATTGTTTCTCACTGATTTTGAGTGATGGCAGGTTCTTCGGAAGACTAATTACACCTTTCATTACAACCCGTCCGATATCCACTCCCCTGCTCAAATACCACCCAGACTTGGTAAACATTACTTTTCGCGGAAATTGGGACAGCTTGGAGCTGCTCTTTGGTTTGAAAGGATTCCGCTCCATCCCTTCGTGATGTTCCCTTTTTTCATTAATGGAGAAACCAGCTCTTTCTCACCCTCCCCCCTCCTTCCCCCTCCCCATACCTGCATCTCCCCTTAAGCTAATCCCCCCCCCCCCCCCACCCTCCTCGAGTCCCCGCAATGCGCCTTTAGAAATCGACGGGGGCACGGAATGTCGACATCGAGATGCCAAACATTTTCCCGGGAAGTCGAAAACCGTTCCTGGTATTCTTATCACCGCCTTTTCTCAGAGTGGAAAAAAGGGCCTCCCTGCGTGTAGCACGAAGCGCTCGTTCCATTTTTTTTACCCAGGCCACCGTTTTCGTGTTTTTCTCGTCTAATTGGCTGCCTCATGCGAAGGTCGACTCTTGTAGTATCGACGTCTTCCTTTTCAAACTACGGGCGCGGGCGAGAGCCTTACCAAACGAGGGTCAATTGTTGCGCCGTGAGTGCCCCCGCCTTAATCGGAAGAGAATTGCCTCATTTTGGGTGGGGGGGGGGGGGGGCGAAAGGCTACGTCAGAGTGGGCGGTGCCGGGCTTAAAAAAAGAACCCAGAAGCGGATGGAGTCAAGTTAAGCCTCGAGATCAGCTGACCCCATCAATCCCAGTTGATGCGACGCTTTCAAGGGAATTGGTTCAGGAATTGGATTTTTTCCTCCCTACGCGATACTGTAGTTACCTTCGACAGTATTTTTCACATGAAGGACGGGAAGATCACTACAAAGCATGAATGTTGGAAATTTCAAGAGAGGATCACAAAAAGAATGAATTTGGGAACAACAGGAGAAGCTACGACTCAAGTGTCAGTTAGTGCTCAATGATTGGTGTTTAGTCCGCTAAATAATCGCAGTATGAGAATAGTAAATAATATAAATGCGTCGTATACTTTATCTTCATTTTCAGGTTTACTGTAAAATCTCTCTGCAGACCTTGTATAGAAAAAGACGGTTATGAGAACTACAATTTGTAGCCAAACTGTAATTTAACTGTATAGTCACTGGGATGATGAAGACTAAACCTTAGAACTCTGGTAAATCTGGTTATATTAACAGTATAACTAGAATGGAATGTGAGGACACTACATAGAATTTATAAATTATGGCATTAAATACGCTCAGTGCTATTCCTCAATGTTCTCAGTTTCTCTCGCTGTTTTTCGCTTTCATTTCTTCACTTTGTTACATTCCACAAATAGTTTGGAGTAATACATATAAACTTTATTTCATTATATGTTAACAGCGTATGCCATGTTAATCAATGTAATATGTCCTTATCGGGGTATATATGGTGTTACATGTGCCATCAAGCGCTCTCTATTCGATCCCGATCAGTTTGCGAGGAAGTCTTCAGTCCGATTTGCCAGAGCATTGTGTATTTTGCCCCTTTTCTCCTAGTTGACCGACCGTTTGCTCAACGTTATCGATGCAACCGACTCCGTCCATAAAAAATCTGATGGTGTATTTTTTCATAGGGGTAAATAGAAAACGTTCAGACCAAGAACCCTATAAATTGTAAGTTCATGGTTCAGGCTATCTGCGTTAATTAAGTGAGAGCGGAAATGCACATCCAAAACTGTGTCTGATACATTTTTTTTCGCTAATCATTTAAGCAGCAAGTTTAGCTACGATAATTCGTAGATTACAGCTTTAACGTCATCCAGTAGGTACTATCCAGCATGCCGTATTATCAAAATAACCTTAGAACGTCCTTAGCAATACCCTCTGGACCCTTCAACCCAAACAAGTTCTCAAGTGTATGTCTGCCGGATGGATTATTAGTATGGATATAATCATGCTGATGAGGCATGGAATGAAACGGACATTCTCAGAGCTAGTATTTTAGATTTTTCATCTACCGTATCAACTCTGTTATTCCGTTGGCAATTTATATTTTGCTGGTGGGAATTCCTATCAATAGCGTGAAAGATGGTTCTCAGATTGGTTGTTATCCCGGTGTTTTTCAACTTAAGTCACGTTGTTATGGGACGTTTTTCTAATATTGAGATATTTAAACATGCCTGATGATACCTACTTCCTATTGTAATTGAAAACAAAGAAAAGAAGTGGTATAAATTTGACACATCACAAAATTCCTAAATTCAGGGTGATTTCTGATTCCTACAGGGGGACACGTGCCTAAATTTACCCTATTCAAGGAGACACGGGAGAGGTGACAGCCATAGCTGTTAGGAAAAGGCACAAGAAGTTAACGATTTGAATTGAGTACAAACCAGCCGCGATCAACCTTAACGTTTTCTCCCGTTGAATTCTTGCGCTTCAGTGAACACGAGCAGCTATTCAGGGGTGAAGATTGATAATTAAGGTTATTTGAATGGTTAGGGATCTGAGAGATCGTTGGACTTCAGGTTGACTGTAGGACTTCAGGAAGACAGGAAGAAATTGGCCCCGTTATTTGCATTCGAACACCGTAATCAAAAATTACCATGGAGTTCACTGTTGATGTCTCATCTAACGGACGGGGTGCTCTTCATTCTGCACTCAGGAAGTTATCAGTACTCCACCGATAAATATCTGCTTCTGCAAAACTTCGTACTCGAAGCCTCGAAATGGGGAGTCAAGTGTACTCCAGACTATACCAAAAATATCTCCTTGCATATTTAGAAGCCAAAGTGAAGCACTAATCTGAAGCTCAGTTGCATAAGTTTCAATTGACTACGATAATGATTATAACTCCTTTCTTCCCCTCAGAAAAATTATCATCTTTTGATTTCGACGTTGAGTGAGAGTGTGCGTGGTTCTGATTGAAGTTTTTATTCGGGCATTAAGCTGCCCGTTGCAGCTAGCTATGAACAAAATTGGAAAGAGACAAGGAATGCATCAGAAGGAGGAAACTTTGCCTGAACTTTACTGGAAGGGTGTGGAACATTACTGAATAGGTGTGGAACATTACAAAAAGTATTCCAATTTATATCCTGGGCCACGAACAAGAAGTTGCAGTGAGAATTAATGTTAAGTGCGCCACTTGTTAAAATGTTAAAATTTAATAGAAATCTAATGTCTAATTGAAATGCTTTGCGAATTCCTTTTTACAAAAAGCATTACAAAAAGAAATATATTCCTCATTTGGCACTCGTGGTCAAAAAATCTAGGAAGCTTTTCCATATTTGTCAGGGATTAAGATAAGATGATAGTCGTCGAAAGTTAAGGTTTTATAAAAAACATTAAATTGGTATGACAACGGTAGCGTTTATCAGCCCCAGTTCCCTTACAGCTAAAATATTTAACTAGATTATGAAACCGGTCGTCGGTATCTCGCTGACTTACGGACATGTTGGTCATATCAGATTCTCTGACAATTGGGATTTAGAGTCACTCGCTGAGGTTTTCAAGCCTGCTGTCGCCTTGGGAGTTGAGAAGTAGGAGTCACTGTAAGCGTAATATGTGACACACTACTCCTGGAGCCGGGAGTTGTAATATTTATAATCTTTATAACATCTGTTTCAGCTATAATATATTCTAAATCTAAAAATAACCGTATAGTTATTACTCGCTACGAATAAATTATGGGTATTAGATCAGTCATCATTTTTTATGCAATGCTCTCTGTTGCTGGCGTTGATTAAGCTCATTTTTAGAATGCATTGTGCAAAGAAATTAGCAAATGCCAGTATAACCATAAATTCAAAAATGGTAACAGATTGTAAAATTAATATTCTAGAAATCATGATTGGTTTTCTCAAACTATAATAGAAATTAAATAATTAGAGATTTGTGTTAATCTCTTAATGTAGTGCATATTTTTATTCTTCATTACTTACTTACTTACTTACTTACTTACTCCTGTGGCCATTGAAAACCTAAATGGTCTTTGGCCTCGCCAACCACTCGCCTCCATGCCCTTCTGTCCTCTGCTGTGTCGAGTTGAGCTCCCATTTTTTCGAGGTCCTTCTTCACTTCGTCGCTCCAGCGCATTCTTGGTCTCCCTGGTGGTCTGGTGCCTTCCGGTTTTCCTTTCCATATCATTTTTAACATGGTGTTGTCACTTCTTCTGAGGACATGGCCTAACCATCTTAGTCGTCTGCTTCTGGCTATACCCACAATATCTGGTCCTTTGTATAGTTCTCTCAACTCTTTCTTCTTCCTTAATCTCCATGTCTCTCCCTCTTTAATGGGGCCGAATATTCGTCTCAACACTTTGTTTTCAAACGTTATCAGTTTTTTTTGTGATCTTTTTGTTAGCGACCATATTTCGGAACCATACAGTAGTACTGGTTGGACAATTGTTTTATAGATACGAATTTTTGTGTTTCGTGATAGGAGTTTGCTCTTCAAAAGTTTTACTAGGCTCCAGTAGGTTCTCTCAGCTGTCGCAAGTCGGGTGAGAATTTCGGTCTCCTCTTTGTTGTTGCTTGTTATTGTTACCCCTAAGTACTTGAACTGATTTGTTTTTTTGAACTTATAATTGAGTATTTCTAAATAATCATCTTTCTCTTCATATCTGCTTATTTTCATGAAGTTGGTTTTGCCTTCATTTACTTGTAGGCCCACTTTCTTGGCTTCCATTAAAAGTATTGTGGTTAGTTCTTTAAGCTCTTCTTTATTTTCGGCCACAATCACTACATCGTCTGCAAAGGCCAACAGATTAATTTTTTCTGGAATCCTGGCTCCTCCTGGACCATTTCTGGTTCTCTTTAGCGCCTCTTCCAATGCTATGTTAAAGAGGAGGGGCGACAAGCCATCTCCCTGTCTCACTCCTGTGTTTATTTCAAACGTATCAGTGTACTCTTTTCCAACCTTGACTTTTCCTTTAGACTCACTCACACACATTTTTGTCAATCTAATAACTTTTTCAGGAAATCCACATTTCTTCATTATTGTCCAAAGTTTGTCTCTATTTATCGAGTCATAGGCTTTGCTGAAGTCTATAAACATAAGGAATAGATCATTATTATATTCCCAATATTTTGAGGCCAGCTCTTTCAGAATAAACATTTGGTCTGTTGTTGATCTCTCTTTCCTGAATCCCGCCTGGTGGTCTCCTATCATCTCCTCTGCTTGTTCCCTAAGCCTGTTTAGCACAAGTTTAGAAAGTATTTTGTATGTTGTATTGATTAATGATATGCCTCTGTAGTTTTTACAATCTAATTTATCTCCTTTCTTATGCAACGGTACAATAACAGCTTCACACCATTCTCTGGGCATTTTTTCAGTTCTCCATACTTTTATTATTAATCTGTATAGGAACGAGATTACTTCCTCGCCTGCATTTGCTATTAACTCTATCGGTATTCCGTCCTCACCTGGCGCTTTGCCGTTTTTGAAGGTCTTCAATGCCGATTTTATTTCTTCTATTGTTGGTTCCATACATAAAACGTTTTCACCTGCTCCACCACTTAGCCCTTCTTGTTGTACCACTTCATTTTCATTTTCATTTCCCTCGATTTCATCCCCGTTTAAAAGGTCAGAGAAGTATTCTTTCCAGACTCTCAAGACTTCTGCTGGTTCACTCGTTATCACTCCACTTTTGTCTTTCACTTCCATTACATTAGGTTTGAAACCTTTCTGGAAAAACCTCACTTTTCTGTAAAAATCTCTCGTGTTATTTTGTGTGCAGTCTTTCTCTGCCCTTGAAAGTGTATTGTTTATGTACTTTCTTTTTTCTGCCCTGAGTGTCTTGTTCACTTCCCTGTTGACCTGTCTATATCTTTCCTTGGTAGCTTGAGTTTTTTCCGCAAGAGCTTTAATTTTGGCCTCTTTTCTATCTTCTACTAACTTCCTACAATTCTCATTGAACCAAGGATTTCTGGGAGTTTTTTCCATGTTAAACACTTCTTTTGCTGATTCTTTAATATTAGTTTTGAACCTTTATTATTAGTTTTGAACATCATTGTGATGAAAAATAATTTTAATGTTTGGAGGCTAGTTATATGCGAGTGTAATTATTTGCCAAAGAAAAATCGCCAATTATACACCACGTAGAAATGAAATTAAAAAATACTCTGTATATTCCACACTATTTTTAATGTGCCGACCCGGGTTTCGTCCACGGACCCTGATAATGTCTACGGAGTAGACGAAACTCGGGTCGGCACATTAAAAATAGTGTGGAATATACAGAGTATTTTTTATATCATTTCTACGTAAGCATGCAGATCCACCAAGTGACGCCTGAAACTGTGCAGTTCAATTATACACCATCTTGAATCCCTTTTAAAACTATTTCATAAATATTTTTTCCAGTCGATCTTAAGGTTTATCGCATGTTGTCCGGGTATCTTACTTTTCACCAAAGAGTTTTCGACAATGCGTTTAAAGAACTCTGAATATATATTGACCTTACATTGAAATATTATGAATAATAAATAACGAGAACGGGATTTGAATCCGAATCCTCCAAATTCGTACTATGTGCTTCAGTCAGTTAAGCTACCAAGGGATATTTTCTCCCTGTGGGATGCTAAATTTTTAAAATTATTGGCTTAGCGGAATAATAGCAATTCTACTAAGTTAAGTATTCATGACTTTGATCATATACGAGGGACATAATGGTGATGTGATGACTTTTATATAGTAAACGAGACTCTTCATAAAATTGTAGCGGAGGTTTTTATTCACTCCCTAAAATCCGTTGAGGTTACGAATAATGGCTGGCTTTTATCATTGTCAGAGTTCTTTGACTACCCTCTTCTCAAGTTTTTATCAGTTCTTTACTCAGCTGAACTCGCACAGCAGTTCCCAGAGTTTAAAAATACGATCCTTTGTTATCAGCGAACGGTTATGGAAATTTTGTTTACAAGGGCTTATCTGGAGATGATACTAAGAGGACAGGCAGGATGATAAGTGCTGGAGATGGAACTAGCCCAGTCCATTCATTCAAATTGTTTCTAGCTCAGACAAATAAAAGCTCTAGAGAGAAAGGAGAGCAAGAATTTACTCGTCGCTTAAAGAAGACCCTCATGTTCAGTGGTGCCCGAAATAGGAATTCCTGGGATATTTTAATCCCATAATAATTGAGGGGAGGAATAATTAAAGCTTTTTCATCATCCGAGGGACGCAATACGGAGTGATGTGAGCCGCGGATATCGGTAACAGTTAATTATAGTAACGAGAGTTTGCATAATTTATATGAAAATGAGAACTATAGTCTGTATTTTATATCTTGGCAGTGACGTCACGCCACTGAGTTTCCAGATTGTTTTGGATGCTCTCTACTTCGTTTTCTCTCGCACAGTTTCGTGAACAATTGACTAACGTTTTCCGGTGTATAGTCAAAGTTTTTCTTTAATTAAATACTCTACCAGTATATTTTTTTGGAATTGAAGTTATTTTCCGTTAGTTTCCCGGGAATTCTTTGTCAGGAATTCAAGGCATCCTCAATCTCTCACTTATTAGAGCGTATTCGCCACGAGTTGTGCAAGTGATCTCTCATGGGACTTCGGAGTAAGCATACCTCACTAAAAAGTTCAATTTCAGTGAATCAAGCAAAAAAGTGTCATGCATTTCAGTTATTAGGGTTGAGTGAGTTATACCGAGGTACTTTGCAACCTTGGCAGTATCTGTTATGGCAAAATTCGTACAAATATTGCTAAATGTGAGCTCTGCTCTCGTGTGGAGTGTACTTTGTTTTTCTCGAAGTTTTCTGCGGAGTTCAGCATTTATGAGCAATAATTTGTGTATTATAGTCATATTTAATACCTCCGCTGTTTAATTCGAGTGGTTAGTAATGCTAAAATTGGAATTTTTCTATGTCCATGTGTAAAGCAGACGCAGGGCTGGTGACGTGCTCTCACATTTTTCTATTTTCCACTGACAAAGGCCTCGAACATGACAAATAATGTGTAATAAAGGTTTGTGATGTTGATTTAATGTGGGAAAAATGGTAGGAAGTGGATTTGTTGGGATTTAGCATGAAGAACTGTTATATTTGTTTCAGTGACGCACGTATTCATACTCGGCATGACGACAGGTATATCTCTGATATTAATGAGCAGCTGATGCAGCCAAATTTACAAAGATAGTGTGATAAGTCGTCGTACACTGCATTATAAGTGAAAAAGCATAAACCATGGTGTTTTCCGTGAGATAAGTACTGTTGGAAAAACATTTACTGTGTCAATCTCATCCTCATTGTTGTTATGATGTAAATGTTTTGGTGATTTTGTGGTATTGCATTTATTTTTCGAAATAAAATGATTGTCAGTGTCAAAAGTAAATTTTTAAGCCGTATGGTAAGAAATGAGTAGTTCCTATGTGGTTGATGTCCATGATGAATAGAAAGCCTTGAGTGTGAACCTGATTTTCTGAGGAATAACTGTGTTAATACAAAGTGGAAGCCTTGACTTTAGATCAGCGTATAATGTCTGAGCAAATTAATTTAACATGTAGAATCAGCTTGGTGAGTGAGGGAATCATTACAAGATGCATATAATAAGGCAAATTAAAGAGAAGGATGTAGGTGCACCAAGATTTATCGTTATGGTTTAACACATTTATTTCAGTATTTTTAATGTCTTGGGCAAGTTATCAGATTCATAGGGATCAAAGTTTGAACCCAGTATTAGTGTGTATTTCAGTGTTAGCTATCTCAAGCCAGTTTTTCAATTTCAATAAACTTATCATAGGGAGTCTCGTAGGATAAGAGCTTTGATCTGCTTGGTTTCCTCAGCAAGCTTACTCTCGCTTTAGCACGTGCATAACCATTTTTAAGGAGAGACAGCGGCTTTATTCATATAGCAAGAGGGAATAGTCAAGGAGAGGGTTGAGGTTGTTGTAATAAGAGTACTTATTTGAGTATTTGGTAAGAATTCCTTCAAGACGTGGTACAATTTCATTATTGTCTACCGTTGCCGTTAAAATCTTCTGCTGTAAACCATTAATAATGCATTACAGTGCCATGGAAAATAATTCCCTTTCAAACGACTTGAAGTTCCCGCATGGTAATTCGCTGTAGCGACAATAAATTGTTTTGTACCTCGTAAGTTGGCAAAAAACTTGGCAACGTGTGTGATTTTTAGCTTCTCTCATTGGGGGAAAATCGATGTGTCTTCATCAATTTCGATGGCGTCACTGCCATGTAAGGCCACACAGACTATAATCGCATACCTTTTTGGGTCAACAAAGGCTCATATCCAACCAACGGTGCGCACTTATTTGCCGTTAATAAAATAGTCCTTAACTTTGTTCACACCCCATAGTTACAGTCGTGAAGGAATATAATTAAGATCTGGAATATAATTAAGATCTGAAATTAATAAGTATTGTCGCGAAAAAGCCAAAATCCTGGTAAAGATGAGACGCTATTTATGTATTTAATATTTTACATATTCCTCTTATAGCATGAATTTCCGTGGTCGGAGAAACCGGGTGATACCTGCGATCACCACCACTCATGGCTTTAAATAAAATCATACCTAATTCAACGAGTTGCTTAGTTAATTGAAGGTGCATAAGCTCAGCATTGTGATGTCATATGAATTGTAACCTACCAAATTCAAGCTAATGCTCTCGAAGCTTTGTCATCTAAAATCTGGGCTGCTCACTTCTCTTCTTCTACTATCTTCTCTCTTCTGTGTAAGAACCCAAGGTGTTTCACCCAAGATGAGTAGAATAGGTACTATTCTGCTGTAGGTATCTATTCTAGTACTTTGGGTTTAACCGAAGTCTCGGATCGTTTCTACATTTCACCAGGATAAAAAATTGTATTTTACCTGATGATGCCCTAACGGGTGAAACCTGTTGTAGGTACCTTATTATTTTATGTGGAATTTTACTAAATATTTTTATTCTGGTGACATGGATCGGCTCCGCAGAGTATCGCCTTCCACAGTGACGTTTCTCCATTATTTTTCTAGCGTCCTCCGTTTGTCCATCGTGCTTTCTGGGCTGTGAGGTTGGCAGACGCACGCGGGTTTCATTCTATGGGTGTGTTCATTGAGCATTGAAATTGGCTGGATGTGCCGAAGCAGTAACCGCGGTTGTTCTTACCGAGTAAGGAGGTCACTACGGGCGTGAATAAGAAGCAACAGCAAATGCTCTTGACCGTAAACCTTGACGCCACCGCCGCCATTGGCACGAGAAGCTCATTTGTAGTGACTTCCACTCTTTGTTTCTTAGTGCTGCCTTCTTCTTCACTTCTCATCCTCATTCTTGCGACCCCCTCTCAGAAGATTACGGTCATGGGCATTCCTTCATGCCTGAATATGTTCTTGCCCGTCACCCCTCACGAATTTCCTGTATTAGGTGAAGGGTAGCGAATGCCCGATTTTTCGCATTCGATCAATCTATTGACCTTGTGGAGGATTCATTGGCAGTCAGAGTATGCCTACAGGCGGAGACCAGCTGATGGAAGCGGTCTAGTGGATGCCTAAGGAAAGGTTTTGGATTTTTGAGTGAAGACAGCAGTTTATTTGAATCCCAGGTTTTTTGTAGCAGGAAAATCTTTAGTTTTTAAAGTTATTTCGTGGAGCTAAGAAGTAGAGAAAGATTGAGGAAATATAATGTGTATAAAATCTCATATTCAACCCTTAGAATGGATGTTCTAATTAACATTGACGAAGTTGTCTCCATTGGGATGGTGAACAACGGTTTGGTGGAAACAGGCTGGTTTATCTTTTCATATTAATATCCGTACTCCTGATTTCCTAGGATTACTTCAGCGAGAATCATCTTGAGTTTCCTGAAGTAAAGGGCACCACACACGTGACCATTAACGATAAAAATTTATTTAATAAATTTCAACGTGCAAAATATTCTTAATCTCTTCGTATTCTAGAAAAACCTCTCCTTTTTATATACTTTTATAATATTGAAGATAATGCATGAGCTAACTGCTAATCATCATTACCAGTCAACAATATTGAGATTTATTATATGCAGCTTTCCACTGCGAGTCTCTTCATATCGTCGTCACATTTCTCATTTTCATCATTCACTACCTAAATTATGTATCTCGTAGCTTTTATTTGTATTTTTTCTATTTCATCTAAACGAATACATTGTGTTTGTTTGACCATCAGGCCTCAGAAATGGTCGGTTAGGCTGTACTCTCATGCTTTTCAAGTTTTCGGCAGAGTTTTGCGACCTTTACTAATGCTTCTTCGTAGATTCCTCTGTATTCCATTTCATATTTTCATTTCCCTATATTGTGCAAATTTTCAATTCTTCCGGTTTAGTCTTTTCCGAAGCTGTTTAGTTCAATCATTACAGCCATAAAGGAGCATGCTCGTCCGTCATGCAGTTATTCGTCCAAATGAAGTATTTCCTTACTTCCAAGTTTGCGTTTACAACTTATATTCATCTTTTGTGGAATAAACACTCTTAATTTGGAATATTACACAGACTATTCCCTTCTTACTTACTCCGTTGCTCTTGATCCTTCTTTCCAAACAACATTACTCATTCACCTCTACAAGCTTTTGTTTCCCGAGTGACCCTTTCCTTTTCTACTGATACCATTACCTTTGTTTTGTTTTTATTAACCTTAATGTGATATTTGGTGTATATCTCTCTTGTGTTAGCCACAATTAATCGCTACTATATGTTTATTGAACCGTTAAACTGAAAAATATGGCTCTGATGACTCTTTTTCGCAACGGATGAAATTCGTTGCGATGAGTCAGTTTCTGTAACGCGAATGACGGGATGATGCGCACGAGGGCTTGAGAATGAATGAAGATACGCTCGTCTCGAACGAAGAACCGCAACCCCAGAATCTTTTTGTTTTTTTGTCTTCTTTGGGTGTAAGATGAATAGGCATCGCAGTTGTGGGCGAGTTCATCCTCCTTACGGTCCATTCAAGTGGCATCCTTTGCCTCTTGATGCACTCCTTGCTTGGGGAAATATTCTGACTTAGTCGTAACATAAGTGTAGTCAGGATCTGCCTTTGGGGTACAAAGCCACGATATCTACTGAATAATCTATGCTAGCAATGCGGGGGAGGTTACCAGCATTTAAAACGGTTTCCGCCTTTTAGGAAAGGTGAGCAAGGGCAGAAATTTATCAGTGAAAGGAGAAGAGTTTGGGATAAATCCGGCGTTAGCATTAGTAAACTCCTCGAAGTGAAAAACGTCACGTTGTTTACGGTATAAATCCGACGAGCTAAGTAGGTGAGAAATGTTCTCAAAACAGCACTCGAGGCGCGGACCGGTATTATAATGAAAAATCTTTGCCACTGCTTATATAAGTATCCGAGTTTCGGGATGGGAAGCCAGTACTCCAGCCTCCGTACTAACCCGGTCTCTCTACTGAAAAATTGGTACATTTCATCGATCAATTTTTTAAAGAGGTAATTTATAAATTTTTTACAGTAGGTACTTTTCATAACTTAATTAATTTTCCAATGCTCCTTCTAAACTTAAAGGAGAAAACGATGAAAATCATAGGTATACGAAGAGCTTCTGGAATTTAATCGTTTTAAACTCTGGAAAGGCTGTTTCAACTTGAGTTACCCAGTCATTCCAGGCGCAGTGCAAATTAGCCTATCGCAATCCCTCTCGCTTGAGGGGAAAAGATGTGAGAAGATTCGGTGAGGATTTGAGGGAGGAGGGAATTTATCGCGTTTTCATGGCCCTGAATTTAGAGTGAGTTAGGGTGGAGGGGGAAGAAGTTTCAGGAGGCGGAGAGGAAGCGTAACGGTATTGGGATGGGTCAGAGGGCCGGAGGGGATAGAGAGAGTGGTGGGGGTCAGTGGGGGCGGAGGCGTTTCTCCACGTAACAGGAGCTGACGCTGGCATGTTTAGGCGGGTGAGAGTGGGGTAAGGGAGTTTCCTACGTCGAGATTCGCCATTAAGGGTGGAAGTGGCTGGTAATGAGACGGGGCCCTCCTCGCGAACGCTCGGAAGGCGGACGTGAGCGCGTCGTTTGCTGACTTCGCAAGGGGTTATGGGAAGCAAGGCGCCAGATTATTGGGACGGAATACAAAGCAGGCAGAGTGTATTAATTCGGAGATTCCGCAAACTCGGAAAAATAGAAAGGATTTGTTCCGCCCCCCCCCCCCCCCCCCAGCGTTTTTTCATGGCTTCCTATGACCGCGTGCTGTTGTTGTTCGTTTAGGCGACCGACAACTAAGTTTATTTACGCCATTAGAGATATATAGACATTTAGAAGGAGGTAGTAATTTTAGGTGGAGGAAAAATGTCTGGGAGAACACTGGTGTTAGCTTACTTTTGGCGGAAGACGCTAAGGGGTCCACGATTTAAACGCCACATTTGGTGGACGAGGTTTTGAATTTGAAGGGCCATCCTAATATTACTCACGTGGAGAACGATAAAAAATCTTTGCCACTTCCAGGATCCGACACGAATCCGCAGATTGGGGGGCCGGAGGAGAAGGAGGTACGCTAACCACTCCTTCAGCCCGATCCCCACGAGCGCTTGTGTTGGGGAGCTATTTTCGCCTACGTTTCACTTCCTAGATTTGCCTCCTCGATGAGCCTTTCTCTACTGCGATAATCTTCAAACCCATCTTCGTCCAGTAATCCCTTCGTGCATTATTTCTCAGAAAGGTCGTCCGTTGTTTGGATGTAATATAAAAATACCCTGAAAATTTACACCACAGGCTAATCTAGTGCACTCGTGCCGTCAACGCTGTCGTTCTGTGGCCATTTTGTGTCTCGTCATCACTACGGAACTTCGTGCGTTCTGGGTCAGTCGTTATAGAGGTAGGAGGGAAACTCTCTCTTATCAGAAAAACACAGTACCTACTGTGTTCACAAAATGTTATAAAAAATTCGTTGGTCATGGAGAGTGCCTTTGGAACCGAAAGACGTTTTCCCTTTATAATTTCAATCGTAGAATATTTCAGTTTTGGATAATAAAATAGATTTAGATAGATTTGAGATAAAAAGTTAGAAAGTTATTTATACTTCAAATTATTACCAAATGTGTTTCCGGAAGAACTCGATTTGAGGCTGAAATGTCATCATTTGTACCTAAAGATTAGACGTACGATTGGAAAACTGGTCCATTGGTAAACAAAACCTCTTTGTGTAAATGCGCCTTACTTTTTCAATAACCAAAGGAAAACACTCTAACCACTCGTAATTAAATATACGAGCCTAATGTGCTGTTGAGAATTTCAAAATTTAAAAGCAATTTTAAATAAATGTTGTAATCCCCATCATCAGTTAACAATCTTGAAATGGGTTTGACGCAGCTTTCCACTCAGATCTCCCATCAGCTAATCTCTTAATATTTAAGTACATCTTCTCTTTCAAATCCTTCATCACTTATTCTATGTATCTCAAACGAGACCTTCCTCTTCCATTCTTCCCATTCACTTGCCCTTCGACGATTGTCTTCATCAGCCATCATGTGTCATGACGTGGCCGATTAAGTTGCCTCATCTTCTTCTTAGGGTTTTAAGAAGAATTATCTTTTTCCACTCTTCTGAGGACTTCCTCGTTACTCACTCGGTCGATCCATTTAATCTTCATCATTCTTCTGTAGTACCACGTGTTCAATACTTCCACCCTTTTCTTCTCCGCTGCTGTCATCGTCCATGCCTCAATGCCATAGAGAAACATGCTTGAGATGTAAGTTCATGTGAATTATTTCCTTTTGTAAATTAAATTGAATCGTCTTATAAATTGTATTGTTTTTTTTTAACATGAACTGTTGCCTATTGTAAGTTTTTCCAATTTTGTAAGTTGATTTCAATTATGATAAGTTAGATTAATGAAGCATTACAAGACTATGAAGTGAAGTGTGTTAACCAGTTCTAACGGACAACCCATCTATTTCACATATTTAACGTAAAATTTTTAAATAATTATGTAATGATATAATTTTCGTAACCTGTTCATAACGATGGCTAAAGTTCTCCTCCTAGCCCGGAAAAGGTTTCCTAGTTTACAAATTTGTCGGGAAAAGCTGACTTCGCGGGGTTTGAGGTTTGAAAGGGATAGATGACTTTCAGTGAGAATAAATTGCCACTAATGATTCGTGTAATTAGGAGTTGTGCAAATATGCCGAATTTGATAGTAAATGTTCATGTGACACGTTGAGACGGAGCTTGAAATACCTCTCGGCGCATCATGCGCCCATTATATGCGTTTATTTGGCACGAGAAGGGGTTTGAACGTTTGCAAAACACATCAATCATGAAATTACGTCACTTAGTGAGCAACTGAAGTGCGATGTAATGGTTTCGCATCATGCGCTCGCTTATTTGCACTGCAACTGGTCCTTTGCGCCACGGAGGCTTCTGCGCTCCAGTGACGTCAACTGTTTCGGCGCGCGAAGAGCTCTAGCCACCCATGGGGGCGCTGCGGTCGAAAGCAATTTCGGTTCCGCTTTCCGCGAAATATCTGCGCACCGCTCCTTTCAAGTGTTAATGCCTCGCTCGTGCCGTTCCCTAATTTTCCAGGATCTGCACATCCAGCAAATGAGCGCAGATACGCCAAAGCTCTGCAAGTGCAAAGGAATTAATGGGCGAGGCGGCAGATGAAAGCTTATCGCTCTCAGCGGAACCTGAATGGGGGGGAAATAAACCAATGGCGCCGAGCATTTGAGTTTCTCTCGGAAGTACGAACCAAAGTTCGTGCGCATAAATTATTATTGTTTCTCTTTTGTTCACTTTCGCGAGACGGAGTGCATTCTCTTTCCTACCGAGAAACGAATGCGATCCCGCGGCGGTCGTTATTGAAGGCAGTGGCGCAACGGCAGCGAATAAACTGAATGGTGCTACGGGGAGGAAATTCGACATATTTCCCTGCCTCCCGCTCGTGCCGGCTCGAATCGTTGGCTCAAAAATGAACCGTGGAACAAAATGTCTGAGGCGGGTGAAATAGGATCCTATCCACGCTTTGTTTTATCGCGGGAGCGTGCCCCTTGTTGGTTCGCATTTGCTGCATCGCATTTTTAAAGGAACAAAGACGCATTGACTGCTTCCCTGTAGCGAGTTGTGTTTTGCGCTAGTCTGCGTGGCAGTTAACGCTCCTGTTCCCTTTATGGGAGCCACGTGCTACGAATCCCGGAAATTGCTCCTTCATCACTGACGGGCGATGAAAGGCTTACATGTCGACCATTTTTTTCATGCTGGAGTCTAAGTTAGCAAGCTGCTCCCGCTTGCCTTTGAAGCAGTCGCTAGCTCATAGTAGAGGTACTGTTTTTCTTTTCTTGGAGTAAAATGAGATTTATCACTTCAGAATTTGTACATTAAAGGGAAAAAGCAGCAAAATAAACTTGAAAATCCCAAAATAATAGCATTTTTTATAACCTCAACAATCGAATAGAGGCATTATACCCATGGATGGATTATTCTATGTTAATAGTGGCTGAGAATATTCTCATCCTACATTTCAGAATGCTTTATAACTCACTGAATATCATAAAAAATAGGTCACAACATTTTTCTTATCTCTGGTTTTGTCATCTAGCCAATATGATAACTTTCAAAACTTATTACTCTTATTTATCTCCGTTCAATACTTGTTGAGATAATTGGAGGAATATTTAAATATTATTATATAAAATTCTTCTTTTGCAAAAGGAGTGTCAAACCGCTTAGGATGTGGCGTCAAACTTTACTCTCGTGAGCGTGAGAGATCACTAAAAAGAAGGGAATGGAAAAGAGGGTGAATATCGCGGTGACTAATATTGTTACATAAACGCGTAGAGATGCCGATGATAGACTGAACCTAAGGTTTACAACTGTACACACAAAGCGTAGCGTCGCGTCCTGGCCGTTAGCTTACGAAGTGAAGCTTTTATCGCGTAAACAACCAGCCTGCTGAGGATGGACCAAAAAAGGTTTTTTTTTCACTTGGAAGTGTGGATGCATTTTCGGATGCAATTTTACGAAAAAAATACTTCACAAAAAATTCAGTATCATCGCACAGTATTTGACCCTACCGAATCGCGTTTAAAAATTTCCAGCTTCGATGTAGGTCTGATTGCCTACCTCACAGGGGCTTTCGTTTGCGTCCTTCTAAGGTTGTATTAGAAAACCAAGACAAATAGTAGATATATCGTATGCAGATAGTAGGTTCCATATTTTGGGAAGACAACCCTCCTCCCGCATTATACATTTCGCTTATCTTCATAAATAACAGAATGGAAATCGAAAATTAGCGTTCACAGCGGTACTACTATCATTTGACGACTGAGTAAACTCCGTCCTTGCATTACTAGGACAAGACGGCATCATGCCCTAAAATGATGCGAGACTGCGTCATTGTCATGAAATGATGATAGACTGCATCATTGTCCTAAAATGACGTAAGACGGCAACAAAAGCTCATAATAACGACTGTATTGTTGCGCGGTAGAAGTACCAGGTATGGGTGACTACAGTGGAAGGCAAGCGGCGAAACGGTGGTGAATTGATGAACGCAGTTTTTGAGTCAGGCAGCTGTGTGTTGTGAGTTATTTTTCTACAAGGTAGTGTGATTTTACGTTGAAATGGCTAAGAAGATTAATGTGCGTATCACACGGGGGAAAACGAATGTGTGGCTCGTTGGTGGCTGCTTTGAAGAAAACTGACTAGGAATGATCCTTCTTAATATTGCGTAATTTCTTCCCGTTCACAGCTGCAAAGATAACGGCCAGAATGTAGAGAAGAAACTGCCTACTTATAAAGCAAGAGCTTTATCCGGACGTTCCGTTGATCGTCTATTGGGATGGAAAGTTACTGACCAGGAGTGTAGGTATTTATCGTAATTTATTTTTTTTCTCTTACTCATAAACAATCTTTTGCATGGTCTGTGGGCATTTTAGACCATGATTTGGATATTAATCCCATCTTTTAAATGTACATAAGGCAATACTGATGGGCTGCCAATTTTTGTATCTGGAAAAGGGGTTGAGCAGCTTCTCGGCGTTCCGTAGTTGAAAGAGGGCACTGGCATTCAGGAAGCTACTGCAGTGGTTAAACTTTTGACTAGTTGGGAACTTCAGGAACGAGTCAGAGGTCTTGTCTTCGACACCACAAACGTGAATAGTGGACGAGTAAATGGAGCCTGTGTTCTTATTCAACAGAAGCTTGGGAAAGAGCTGCTTGAGCTTGCTTTGAAATGGGGATGTTTGGAAAGCAATTGGGCCTTTCAACCAAAGAGAGTGACAACATGTTTCAAATATGCTGCATTGTAGCTTCCGTGTATATTAAGTCCACGTGCACATGTCCGGTTGCATCTAGTGCACCAGTGAGTGATTTCGAGCTGCTGAAAACCCTGGCCAGCCACAAAGACAAACGCTACCATGCAGCTTTCGACTACTTCTACAACCATTTGTGGTATTTATCAGAAAACTTAGTGTGCTTATCTTTGTTTGATCACAATGTTTCCCTAGCTGATAAGAGGGCGATGGTTAGCTCTTTTGCAAAGGAAGGGTTGGATGTTTTCAGCCCCCGGGAGCAACTTCCTCCCAATCGTTGTATTCAGGACTTGAAACTGAACGACTTTGCGTCTAGTAATTCTCGACGATTCTCCGACATTGCATTGACCAAAGCTTTTTGTCAAAGGACCGTGAAGAATGGCTACAGGATGAAAGGTACCTGAAAGGTTTCAAGATCATCAAACACATTAATGTTGTCAATGACACTGCCGAAAGGGGCGTGTCACTTATCAAGGAATATATTTTAAAGAAAAACTCACTAATGATGAACTTGAGAGACAGCACTTGCTGGTTTTGGCACAGAAGCATAGGCAAATGTTCGATAAGAACGGAAGAAAAAAGGCTAAAGAAAAATGTAAACTTAATGTAAACCTTAGCCAATTCAAATAAAATTAAGAAACTCATTCAAAATAAAAACGTTTTTCGCCACAGATTGTTTTCGTTTCGTATAATCTCTATTCCTGTAGTAGAATATAGGAAAATAGTAGAAGCGTTCCTGTAAGTTACGCAGCTTCGTCTACATCCGAGCATGAAATATTTAAACGCGAATCGGCAGGGTCAAATATTGTGAGTTGGAACTGAATTTTTTATTAGGTGTTTTTTCATGAAGTTGCACCCGAAAATGCATCCGCATTTCCAACTTTCAAAAAAAAATTTTTTTTTTACCTACTGAAGCAATTCGGTCCGAAGTATTTGCTCTCCCTTAACGCAGAGCCAATTTTCATCTTTGGTTGCTCGAATATATAGGTAACTATGGTTATGATTGTAACCGTGCCCATTTCAAGCCGAGGTGTAATTATTACTGTCTTTTGATTTTTTTTGCAAACATTGTCTGCAGTCAGCCAGACATTGATTAACACGACATTCGGTGGGAGCGATGAGGTTGTAAGGACGTTGCTGCGAAAATGAATAAGAAATATATTTCATTTAGAGAATTTGGAATGATGCGGATTAATGTTTGTAGTAACTGCATGCTAATTAAATTATAATTAGATAAAATACGATGCAATTACAAAATCGGGAATGCAATTGAATTGTGTATCTTTTTGCACGTAATTATGATCGGAATTATTCAAGCGAAGTATTCTTCCGCGGTACGTTTGCGGAAAGAATATAATTATCAAAGGCGCATTAACAATTAACAGGATCTTGAACTAGTCTTACCTGAACTCTCTATTCATCAGTGAATTCGATGGATGATATTTCTGCGGTAATCTTAGGAACCGGAAAACACAGAAGATTTAAAATCTATCGTTTTTTAAATAAAACATGACGATATAACGGATCGAGAGGTGTTCATATCTTTAGTGTAAGTTAATCATGAGAGTTTGCCGGTAACCAAGGTCATTTAGGTCGGTGTAGCGATTTAGATAAGTAGATAATTAGTTGGAGGTAAGAATGCCATAGGGAGCGGAGGAAGGTGGAGAGAAACTTGGCTACGGCATTAGCCTGGTCTCAACAAAAGGCACGTAAGGATTCACAGTTTTAAGTCCAGTTGTACGTGCGGAGTACGGAACTTGTACTTTTCACAATACTCGAGTGGGGACCGGAATATCACAGAAAAACATCTGACAGTGCCAGATTTGAATCCAGGCTCTAGGAATGGGTGGTTTGTACTCTAGCCACCACATAATCAACGTAATTATTTCCTTATTTATCCTGGAGACATGCTGGAATAAAATTTTTTGTAATTCCCATCGATAAATTTACTGCTAGGGACAACGCATTTCTATTTGCCTGCGTTAACTCCATGTTCTTGATGATTACACAGAAGCTTGTCCATCGATTAATTTATATTTTCATCTGCATAATACCCTTCAAGTCACCATAAAGGTGTGTGGCAGAGGGATAATCTTCACCATACACGCACTACCTATCGTGCTTCAAGAGGATCAGTAGCTACAAATGCTACCAATGATTGCCGAACTGACCGATTCAAAATGTCCTTTTTCCCTCGCACAATAAGAGATACGAATAACGGTAAATATGTCCTATCGGAGAGTAGCAATGAATAGCATTGGTAGCTGCATGTTGGTATGAGTACTTAAAGCTAACCCTACTAACAGAATGTTTTTGCATGTTTTATTTGCAATTTCTATCTTTTTTAAATAGTGTAGTTCTGACTACTATATTAATACTATTCCTTTTTTATGCATGATATGTAGTGCATGTTTGGTGAGCAATCACCCCCTGCCACACACCCTTGTGGTGGCTTGCAGGGTATTATGTAGATGTAGATGTAGATGTAGATGAATGACCTAAGATGTCGGTCAACTCTCCCGATCGACTACTGTACATATGAATGCCTCTCGATCCGTTACACCGACGTGTTTATTTCAAAAATGCTAGCGGCTCTAAATCAGCGATCTACTCTCCAATCCCTAGCGTTCCCGCTGAAATTATATCCATCATATTTACTTTTGAATAGGAGTAGCTACGAATCCTATATAGCTACAAAGCTAACTTCGTAGCTATATTGATAAGTTGATTTCATCTTGAAATAAATTTACAGTAGACAGTAAACAGACTCTCATTTCAAAAATTTACTCATGGTATTCCAGTAGGTCTCTCTGGCACCGAAAATTGTACCTGACGTTACACCCGCGACACTTAGAATATTTTAAAATGCATGGACAGAAATCTGAGCCAAAAATCCTATAAATGGATTTTCTTTTGCAGTTCTGCATAACTTGTTGTTTCTGCATAAAAGTCCTGCGCAAAGCAACGAAGAAACGGTGTAGGGAAACCTATTATCGCGGGGGAACTCTTGCTGAGGGAATTGCTAATGCTGTAACCGATCATATTATTGGGTTTAGCCATGGGGCCTGGAGAAGGCAAACTTTTCAGCATTTGCATACCTTGTTATGTGACACACATTTCTCTATTAAAAAATTTTATATCTTTTCTTTGGAGTTATTCCAACACGCCTCAGTCATTTTGCACGTAATCTTCTCGATGTTTTAGAATTACTTCGATTAAAACAATCGAATGACGAATAGAGGTGACTCAGTTTTCACTTTTGTGAACGTGTTCGATTCGCCGTAGCAGCCGGAGGCGGAACATTGGGAAACCTTGAAAGTCGACGTCATTAGTGTCCCGGGACATGGGTCGTTGTCTCGCTTTGTCACTGCGCTATTGTGTGTGCATAATGGTCGACGTTGCGTCCAAGTTCTCAGAAAGTGACGAGTCCGTATGCGAGTATCTTCAGTCGTATTGCTTGCTCAGCGAGGTTGAGAAAGCGAGGAAAGTTCCGGGCGCACCGTTACATTAGGTATGGGAGAAAAATCTTCGACGGGGCCCATTTAATTCATTCCCGACTTCTAAAATGCCGTGGAATTAAATGAGACTACGTCACCGGAAATGGCACCTTGAGAACATATTATTTTCCCTGTCGTAAGCCCTTGGGGTCGTGGTGGCCTAGTGGGTAGAGCACTGAGCTACCGACCGAAGGGTTCAAATCCCAGGCAAGAGCCTTTCTGAACACCCCCACCTAAAATCCGTGAGATTCGATTTTCTGCGTGTCAGAACTTCCTTGGAAATCGCAGGTGGCCCAGAAAAAGGAAGTGGCCCCCCTGCCCAGAGTGTGTGAATTTCACACGCCATTGGCTTAGTACGGGGTGAGCTGTACTCTCACCTATCAAAGACCAACCTTCGGGTTGAGCGCACCTTTTTTGAGTAAGCCCGGGGGTATTTAGCGTATAAAATATGATTGCATAATAGGAGAAAATTGCTGCAACTTAAAGGGGTCTTATATTGGGAATCGAACCACGGACATTTGGCTTTCTTGGCCAATACATGGACTAATAAATTACTACCCATTCCAGAATGTATTATTTGGATAATGTTGTAAGATGCCTTAACTGCTGCATTTTTGGCTGCTAGACCGGCACTTTACGACCGGCCTACCCCGGCCGCCTGAAATTCTGATCCAAAAGACAATTTTACGGGAGAGGGGGTTGAGGGTCGAGCTGTCGCCATTATAATATAAGGGTCTGTCCACCGTTACTCTTGTGACATTTTGACGCATTTGACTCCATTAAAACTGTCAGAGTTATAGAAATATTAGATTTTTCAAAGTAAACACTTTTGAATGAATTAGAATACATAATGTTTCTTAATTACATCCGAATATTTAGGACTCAGGTCATCAATTTCGTATGTAAAAAGCACATGGAAATAGTATTATGTCTTGTGACCAAAAAAAGACAGTTGAAATACACTATATAATATAAACCAATTTTCTCTTCTTCAAATCACAATATACCATTAAAATATTTTTTTATATTTTACTCTAGTGTCTTAGGAATGAAGTACAAAAATATATAGTGCATAAGTATATAAAGAGACAGACAAAAAAAGGGCAACAAGTAGAAAAAGTGGTTACTCTTGTGACCGTTACTCTTGTGACGGATCGTCAAACATTCAGTGAAGGCACAAACAGCAAATTCAAATTTGTTCGTGAAGTTTAAATGTTAAGTTATGTTTAAGTTTAAGTGTTAAGGACTGGCTGCATTCCTCCCCAGTCCCCATATCATGAGGTGGTGTCTCTTCACTCTCCTCATTTTCTTTGAGATCCCGCAGACTGGCCAATTCTCCCGCTGATTGCTGAGGATACAATCGCCAACATATGACATAAGGGGACACAGCCTGTGCATGGTGAATATTCAATGTACCTTTCACAGATTTGGTACCTTCCCAGACTGTGTCGAGTTTAGCACGGGATAGGTTTATCTCTTCAATCGGAACATAGATGACATTTACTTTTAATGGTTCACAAATTTTGGCAAATGTCTCAGCATTTCGAATGACAGCCTTTTGGGACCGAACAGCGTTCCACGCATGCCGTTTTACAACTGCTCCGATCCCATCGACTGCCCCTTTGCCATGGGAAGTGGCAAAGTACGTCCAACTTACACTGTTTAATTTGTAATCATTTTTTATAATAGTAGTGTTTACAAAGTTATATCGCGACTTAAATTGAGCTGCACATCCGTCAGAAAATACCTGAAGGATTTGCATTTACAGCCATTTATCTTCTGATGTTCATCCAGAATCTTCCGAATAAAAACATTGACGCAATATCTGTCATGGCTTATGACGTCAGCCACTACAGCATATGACGTGCTAGCATCTTTTCCAAACCAGATGACAGCAGTAAATACTGTAATCTGGGGATTTGCCCAATGAGCGCTCTGTATCTCATCTTGGTACATAGCAGCATAGTTCTCAGCGAAATCCATTTGAATGACAGGGTTATCGCTGCCGGCCAAACTCTTAGATTCCTCAAAATGGGCCTGCACTTGCACCTGGAGAAATACGTGGAACATGTATCCAGGGAGCTGGTCTTGAAGTTCTTTAACAGCCTCAAATAAATCTTGCACGATAGTTACATGCTCAAATTTTTTGTTAACCATCTTCCACTGGCGATATTGAATTTGGTGGTATTTTGAATCACTTACATCAAGGAGTTCACTATAACGCATGTTGCAATTGGGGCAATTGAATCCAATGCATTCAAAGCTCTTTGTAGTACAAACAATTGCCGAAACAAACTCTCGAGCATTGGATAGAAGTCCTGGACGTGCACTTGCCTCAGCTTCAAATACATGTTTAAAATTTTCATGGTAGCGGCAGACACATACATTATGCGGAATGTCTTTGTAAGGTTTTACATGGGCAGGCCTCAACGATGCAAATGAAGAGCGACCTATGCTTGTATTAGGATTTTGATCCCGGAATAGAGCAAAGGCCTCCGTAATCGTAAAAAGTAAATGACGACGTGCCTGCAAAATAATAAACCAACATTAGATTGCTCATTTTATGACTAGGCCTATTACATATATGTAGCATGCAATAATGATAAATACCTGGATAGCTTCCATTGATCTTGAGCGACTCACTCTTGCGGTCTTCATTCCTGGGTCGACACGACTTACGTCGTCTCTGTTGAAGAAATCGAGTACTGTGGCCACAACTGCAGGATCTAAAATGTTTTGGGGCACCTGATTTAGTCTGTTCTTTTATTTGTACCCCAAACCTCAAGGCCATTTTGGCAATCACTGCACCCCGTTTTCTTGGTGATTTCGGCAAAGTTTTCACAGCACGACTAAATGCTTTACCAAGCACTGTAGGCGAAATTTTGGTTGGTGTCCTGGCATTTGCTACTTTTGCTTTGTCTCTGCTTTTTTGTTTACGTAGACGTGCATTTAGTCTAGCCTGAGCCTTTGCCGTAGGTGACTGTAATTGCTTCTTTTTGTTAATATAAGCCTTATTTATTTTTGACCGTGTTGCCTTATACTTCTCGTCATTTTTATGGCGAGCTCTCCATTCTCTTTGCCTTTCAGCATTACTTTTGGCTGGTGCCATGCCTCATGGGCTGATATCTATGAATATAACTTTATAGATTAGAGCAAAATAAGGTGCCCATAGTAAGCTGGCTATTCATATTATTACATTTCAAATTTATGTTACAACTTCATTTATTATCTTAAGTTTAAATAAGAAGTTAGCCTGTAACTTTTACTATAGATCAAATCAGTACTTACCTTATTTTCAAGTAATAAGGACCACAGAAATTTAGAATGATTGGCTCTAAAACTTTTACCATGTGTTCCAATGAGATTCAGAGAGAAAGATATTCTGCTGTTGTTACTCTTGTGACAAGGGCCTTTGTTACTTTTGTGACCAGTAAGAAATGGAAACCATTTAGCAGTGGAATCATCTAGAAATGTGTCACTTGGCCCATCTATTGGTGGTATAGTAAACAAACAGTACTGAAAATTTGGTTACCGTGGCTCCATGAGTACCATGGGTACCACCAAAACAAATGACTGTTTCTGTTATGTCTTGTGACAAAAATACATTACTTCCATTTTTTGTTATTGATTATTATACACTCTATATTTCACCCATAATGAGACCATAAAATCAAAATATAACCCTTGTAGAAGATATATACATGAGTAGTAATTTCTTTACACCTATTTTTTTAAATCTTTAGTGACATTTTAAAGTTGGTGATATTTGACGAGTATTCCTTACTTCATTAAAATCCCACTTTAAATACATTTTCTGATAGTTCATGAAGGAATATATAAATATATTATTTCCACAAATTATTTTCCAGTCTATCCATTTCATTATACAAGAAAAATTTTCACTCTACCATGAAAATCTCTTTTTTCCAATTTGTCCACTTTCTACTGGACGTACCCATAACAAGGATAGACGAGAAGATGACTCGTGAGGTGCATGTGGGCATTAAAAATCTACTTTTTTCTAACATAGATCCAATAATGTCTCGCAAAAGCACGATGATGAACACTGTAAGAATTCTACCGCTATACATGATTATTGAGGGAAAATGTCTTGCCTCTGACAATTTTGAACGCACAAGCCGCACACTCTCGCGGTGACTCGCAGGGGGTATCACGTACATGTGTAGATAGCCCCGTGTACAGTAGCAGGTATAATATCATACAGAAAAAGCAGGTGAAAAATTTTAGCATTCGCGGCAAAACCGGTATCAAAAGTGGCTGGATAACCGTAAAGAGGGATGAGAGTGGGATGGAATGAGAGTATTGCTGCAGGGAAAGTATTTTTATTATCGTTTTGGGTAGATCTGTGTTTTTTTCCGCTTTCAGTTATATGTGAGAGAGAAGGGAAGGCGCAGTATATTTGCATATTACATAGTCACTGAATAAGCAGACCGGAAACGTCCCCAGGGACACCAACCAAGGAACGAGGTCATAAGAAAGAAACCCATGGTTGCACCTGGTCTCATTCTGTTTCTTGTTCTCTTACTTGTTATCTCTCCTTAGAAACATTTTTTCTCTATAATACTGGAGTTATTTCTATTGGAAAACAGTTCCATATTTTTGGTATGTCTGTACGATATTTAATGGGTTATGAAAATAAAATTGAAGTAGGGTTTTTCATTTGACGAGACGTTCCTTTGCTTTAGTGGTAAGTGCAGGGCTTCTCCACGCTAATTGATGTATGCATGAAAACATATTAAATTTATAGCAAAAATATGTTAAGAAGTTAGTGAAAGCTGTATGTATTATTTTAAATGCCTGCACTTACTTGCACTTCTATTGTGGCGTGTTTGGCAGCAAAATCTTGAAAGAGTGCAAAAATACTACTGACAATTTGAATAACTTGATCATTTACCTGCTGACGACTAAAAAGGAAATCGCATTCATAGCAAAAATGCACAAACAAATAACACTGAATAATCGCACTCAGTTTAGTTGACGAAAGAAGTGTTTGAAAATCATCAATGTGGCGAAACAAATGAAACAGTGCACAGAGGTTTAAATAATATTTGATGAAAAATTAGTGGAATTAGTGTAGAAGATGCAATCCTGTAATAGTCTGTATAGACTGGAAGAGAATGTGAACGCATTTTCACTCCTCGGTATACTCGTTTATTTTGCAACTACTCAAGTTATATCATCAACTGCTTTATACCATTAGATTCATAGTTGGCCTTTGATTCAGTGGCATTTACACGAAGCCTCTAGGTTATCGCAGATGATCAGTGGCTGTCCATATATTATTTAACGCTAGAAAGGAAGGAGGTGAGGTTCGGGCTGAGTGTTACGATGATATCGACATGGGGGGGAGAGGGGGCAATGTCGATAGGGCATCGTACAGCCGTCCGTTACCTTTGAAGATAGCATTGTAAATTAATTTTAAATTATTCAATTATTTTTTTATTTTATTTTAGAAAAAGAAAACCACGTACAACAATGATGCCATTTTATAGTGGCCAAATAACAATGCATAAATGTTATGTCATATACAAGAAAAACAAACAAAAATAAAAGTAACAGGAAACAGATAGTAGGGAAAGGCTATGCTGGTGATTGATGCGAAATAGAAAGATTTGAATTACAATTATTAATGACGCAGACATGAATGGGAAATAAATAATAGCATTGAGAGGAAAAAGAAAATATTGTTGAAGAATGTTTGTTTTATCATATACAAAAAGAGAGGGTTCATCAGTAGCGTAACGTACTAAAGGGATTCCCAGAGAACGTTGTAGAAGAGTGGAGGGGGGTAAAAAGTGGGAAAATTAGGGTTGCGTAACATATGGATTGCCCCTAAGTTTCAAATAATTAGTTACCGAATACTTTGGCTAGTATTGCATCCAGAATTCCTCACTCAGTGAAAATGAATATAGTGATATCAGTGCTGAATAACATGTGACCTTGAATGTTACGACAATGTATGCATAACACTGTTTTATACATTGTTTGTATATTTAACTGTATAATATTATTTCCTCTTTGATGAAACCTAGGGATTTGGAAGGAAAATACCATAGTAACCTAAGAGTCTTGCGTGGGCTTAAGCAGCTCGTTGAGCCTTTTAATAATCCAATTCGCCCTCTCAAGCATGTTAAATACTACATTTAACAACATTTATGATATTATTAGCTTCTCACCAGTGAATATTACATTTCCAAACGCAATTTTAAGATTCATGAAATGGAAACACGTAATATAGAATCCGGTTGATGTTCTTAGCTGTGCAATTCCATTTTTTTCTGCACTCATGTTTATCTTAGAATTTTAAAATCCCCGGTGAGCCACGGGAAAAGTACCGGAAGGAAAATCCAATCGAGGATCAATTTAGTCATCCATTTGAGCGCATGATGGACTTGGTAATAATGCGGAAAGGCATTATGACTCTGGGTTCTGGAGAAGGCGAAGGTTATCGGGAACAGCGTTTCACGAAAGTGGTTAGTGACTAATTCACTTCCACTGTTTTTTCCGCCCACTCACACCGATCGGAGAAGGACGCGTTGGCATCGAATAAATTTCACTTTCCCCTTCGCGCTTCGCATTTCCTCCGCGTTTGTTTTCCGCGAGGAAGTTTTCTGCGAGGAACTACCTACTTCGCTATCGACTCCACTGAAACCACTGTTCTCTTCTTCCAGCCAGCCTCTTTGAGAGTCCGTGTACCGTATCTACATCTACATAATACCCTGCAAGCCACCATAAAGGTGTGTGGCAGAGGGTGAACTCTCACCAAACATGCACTACATATCATGCATAAAAAAAAGGATCAGTAACTTATAGGTACTGTTCAAAACTACGCTATTTAAAAAAAGATAAAAATAGCAAAACATACATGCAAAAACATGCCGTTAGTTGGGTTAGCTATAAGTCCTTATACCAACATGCAGCTACCAATGTTATCCATTGCTACACTCGTACTGGATATATTTACCGTTATTCGTATCTCTTATTGTGCGAGGGAAAAAGGACATTTTGAATCTGTCAGTTCGGCAATCTATTTCTCTAATTTTATGATTATGGTCCAGTCTACCATAGTAAGTTGGGGTCCGCAAAATATTTTTAACATCATCACTGAAAATATGGTCTTGGAATTTGTTTAAGAGATTAAGTCTAAATTTTAACCTGCGATCTGACAATGATTCCCAATTTAATTCATTTAATAGACTGGTTACGCTAGTAAGGTTATCATACCGTCCCTTTACAAATCTTGCCGATCTTCGCTGCACAATTGCACAAATGCTACCGTATTGCGAGTGTTAGTTAAAACTAAGCTTGGTGAAAGGGTGATATTAACCCTCAGGGCGTACAACAATACTTAAGCGTATGCATTAGTATCTCATATTAGTCTTTATTCCTAATAGTCACCCGTGCTCATTTGTCAGAAGCGTGAATCCGCGGAATGACCTGCATTTAGTGCCTGACCCGTGGTAGTTAGCCAATGGTATTTTCAAAATTCGCTAACTAAAATTGAGGAGCGGCAAAAATCCCACTTCATCGTGGCATTTGATCGCGACACTTTCATTATAGGGAGAGGTAAATAAACTCGTATAAAAAATACGCCGAATGTTATTAAGATTCAAGGTTACCAAGCGTCTCGGTCATAATTAAACTCACTGCTGTATTTAGCCTTTGCCGTTGCTCAATAACTCAAGTCCACTATTACTCAATTGCATAATTTTTCCCAAACAATTTCGTCTGGAGGCTATGCAATAAATGATTTGACAAATTACGGCGAAATGTAATTATAATCGTTGATGTCGAGAGTGTTCCAGAGGAAAATGAGATATGTACGCTTAGTAAGAAAACCCATGACCTTCCTCCCGTAATACACTCCAGCGATGAATTTGCTTCAAAAATATGTGGCGGAAAATACGTTGATTACTGAAATTCCTGCTATCTAATCCAAAGGTAATTTTAAAGAGGGGAAATTTTATGCTTTACGGAAACACCCATTCCTGTTCATCGACCCGTTCCCGTCCTGGCAATGAAAAATAGAATTTATGGTGATCAGACAAAGCATTTAATCTCTCTAATCTCTCAGAACATATTTTTGTGTTGTAGAGTTACACTGCTTTGTGAAGCATTGTCGGAGGTGTGAAATAAGTGCGTGCTATGTAAATGGTATATTTTCTGGTTAAAATGGGATATGTGACATTTTCTCTTCTAATGCAACACTGTTTGGACTATATAAAAGCAAAGTGTGTTATTAATCGTTGAGTAACGATGAAATATTCTAATTTTTCTATATTCATTACTTTCGCATGGGATTCTCAGGTTCGTTCTTGAGGTATTTCATGCCAGCCGCGGTAGCCAAATCATTAACTTGGTAAGCTAGAGGTCACGGTTTCGAATCCAACCTCGTACATGGATGATGTGATTTTCTTAGGATAAAGAACTAAGGTAAGATGATATAATATTTGCTGTTGCTCCTAAATCTCAAGTGCACTATATTTCAGAATTTCTTAATTTTTCGGAGTTTTGGCTATGCAATAGTGATTGCAACGTGAATTAAATGATATTATCCTAAAGTACTAAGGTAAACATTTACGAAGAATATTTTAAGGTGAGTTAAATTGTTGGGGATAATTTTCAAAATATTCTCCCTCCCTTTGCCCTCTTTTCCTTCCTGACCATTGGTTTCACGTAGCTCTAAGGGTATAGAATAAGACGAAAAGCATGTATGTAGGAAGATATGTATGTATTCCAGAAAATATTTCCTCGGCAGCAAATGTTCATCCGTTGCCTAACCTGTAGAAGTTGAATCACACGCTCATTCTGCGTGTTTATCATGTTAACCTTTCGTCAAGTGCCGTTTCAAGGACTCACCGAAACGAAATTCTAATGGCTTGGAGGAAGAAATACGTGAGAACAAGCGTGGGTTCTTTTAATTGGCATTAATCAGTCTTCCGTGATGCTATCATTAAGGGCCAATTCTGAAAAAAATCACGTAGCTTTCTCTACCTATGAAAATAAAGTGCGCCGTTGAAACACCCAAAGTGACTAATAGTTCTAGCAATGGTGACGAGAAGTATTTTTGAGAGGAAGGGGTGGAAGCCTAAGGCATTCCTGGAAAATGACGATCCACTTAAAAGACGATTGGGTTTGGGCTTCTAAAAGCTTTTAAAAGCATCAAGTTTTCGGCAAGGGAACTTGGACTTCGAAACGTAGTAGAATCATAATTAGTCTATTTACATGTGGGAATTGACTCACGAGAAAGGAGAGGAAATCGATTGTATTTTTGGATTCAAATGTCGATGGGTATATTCTCTATTCTTGACCAATTGTGAAACGCATATTTATAAAGCCAATAAAAATTATGAAATATCATAGCTAATGTTTTTGTAATGCTCTTTTGTAGTAAGACATACTAATTATTGCAGCGCTAGCAAACAATTTAATGAGGCCATTAATTATAAAAAAACTACTTACAATAGAATCGCCAAATTTTCTTTGAAATTTTATTTCCATGCCATATCATCAACATTAGAAATGGTAACTTGATATGCTCGCATGCAGTTAAGAATATTATTTTTAGCGATTTTAAAAATATCTTCCTTCCAAATTCCCTATTATTTAATGTAAAAACTTGGCTTTCATATTAGCATTTTGCTTGCGTTGCTATGCAGGATTCACTTCAAACGTATATTTTAAATAACTTGCTGGGATTCCCTTTCCTTGACTGAAAAATATTTGAAAAACCTTTTAACCCCGTCGGACCACCAGATCATGACGTTGTTCGCGACTGCTTCGTAACGAGTAGCTCTTTTGAAATTCGTTTCTTAGAAACTCAGCTTGCAACATGATGGCGTAAAGCGTATAAAAAATTTGTAGCGAATTCTTTGGGTTTAGAATGCTCGCCCACCTGTTCCAAATAATTTGTGCGGGGGGCGAGGGGAATATAATGCTATTCCTGCCCTTTGGCCATCACGCTCATTTTTTGCACCTTACTTTGCGTGCTTAGAAGTGTAGTTAATCCAAAGTGATAAGGTTGAAGGTGAGGGATAAATTTGAGTGCCTGACTCGTCAGGAAAAATGGAAATGGTGTAAGAGAAATAATGCCGTTTCTAACCTTCCCATTCATTGCAACGCACTTATTTTAAGTAAATTATTTTGAAATTATTACTTTTTATGACAATAATTTTCTTTTGTTACCTGATTACAGAGGTAACAAATGCAAGCGAGAGCTCGCGACTGAGATAAACCAATGAGACAGCAGAAATCACGGTATTAAATTGTCTCTCAAGTAAATGAGACCACTGTATTGTCATTTTACTTAATTAGGTCTTGGTGTTTGCCTTGTTTATATCACTTCCTTTTCGGTCTAAGCGTGTTCCGAAGTTTGTCATATGGTTGGTATACCTGGACATCTACATCCATCGCACTGGACTTACAAATGGCTTCATGTCATGTCCGTATGACAACTTGCCTCTTTCCTAATTTGTTTACGTTTTTAGGTTAATTACGGAAGAGTTGTCACTCCCCTTGCGTCCCGCGAATTCGTCCTCTCACAAGACTTTGCCTTTCCTTTTCCGACCGGAAGTGACTCTGGGTTCAAAGAGCAGATACTGAACTCGGTTTCGACTTCCAAGTAAACAGCCCACGGGCCATTTTCGTGGAGCGTGCGGCATGAAGTCAGCTTCCCAACCCTCGGAACTCTTCGATAGGACGCTGAAAGAAAGAGAGAGGGGAGTTCGAATTTGTGTCACGGGATCTCCCGTTCGTAAATAGCCTCTTACAAATACATAGGCCTCGAACACAATCGTCTTGCACGCGTGACGTAGCGACGTTAACGGGAAAGCGTGAGACGAGAACTTTCACCCAACGGACCCCAATCTACCTTTACGAGCACTTCACAAAATAAGTTGACCTACGGAGGCGTCGACGGTAATTTTGGGAAACACCCTATGTAAACGAAAGTTGAATAATTAAATGAAGCAACACAGCTAGCCGTTGGAAATATGCGAGGCAGAAATTGTTAGGTCTCTAGTAGAGAAGGCAGTTGTGTTAAAAGAAGGGAAACCTAATTAACGAAAGTCATGGGGAAAGTAATGTTGTGGAGCTTGGATGATTCGAGCCTCTAGGCACCGTTAAAAATTTTCGAATTAAACAAAAAAGGTAAAAAATTACTCTAGTTAGTGATTTAACAAAAATTTATTTTTAAGCACTATTTGTATATATGTCATGAGACGTCACATCTCCTGTCTTTAATAAAGGTGGAAATTATAGATTAATTAGAAATCATAGCTTATTTGCATAGCCTTGATTTTATTCTCTCACTCATAATGTATGAATCTAAACGATTTAGTGGCTAAAAATAAGGCAACTGAAGGCACAGCTGCATACAGTTTTTCCAGCATTTTCTCTGCCTTTTATCCTAAAATCAGTTTTCTTAAAACTGTTCTTTAATGTTTCCGCTATCACTTGATCCCATGCTTGATTAAGCATTCCTGAGGTTTCAAGAATTTCAAGTATAATTTTAAGAGTTACCACCTTTTTTTTGAAAGTGTGCTAGACCAATAATCGCCTATAGAATTGATAAATATATTTTTACTATCTCCTGGTCCATGGTCTGAACAACCGATGCTAATTGTTTAAAAAACCCGAGTTGGTAAATACATTGCTGTCCTGAATCGTTGATGTAAAAAGTTATAAGTTCTAATTGACCAAAATTAAGTTCGAAATACCTACGATTTTTCAACATTGTTTACATATAAAATATTAGGGACATAAAAAAAATATTAGAATTAAAGACGATTTCGAATTTCTGAAGTTTGAGCTACCCAAGTTCCACTGTGCTGTGAAAAGCAACAGGATTCGCTTGAACCTTGATTTGCTTGTTTGAATTCGCTTGAAAAGGCCATGAATGATGCGTTGGAGAGAAGATTCCTTGAATTTTTCCTTTGCAAAGTGTATGTATGTACATCTCTGCAATCGACAAAATTTTCACATTTTTCTCCAAGAGCAGAAGCTCAAACCCGAAAGCACCAGAGACAAAATCCATCTGAAATTTATAAGGTACACTATAGGTGGGGTTCTTATCCTCTATTTCTTAGGATATTTTGTTTCTTTTCTATTCACTGAAAACGTGAGGAGAGCAGAAATTTACCCATCTCCATCATGAAAATGGTTTCAGTACGCGGCAGCTAGGTTCCCAACGTGCTGGCGTGGGTACCAAAGGGTCGCGAGTTCGAATCCTGTTTTGGAATTGAACACCGTTTTCGTCTAATACTTATGCAAAGATCGGTAGTGCTAGTTCTAACGTAATCAACCCTTAAACCTAATTCTCATCCAAATCGAGTACCCGTTAGCACACTTTCACTCCCATGGTGCTATATCGTTGAGCTGGGCTATCGCGTGATAGATTTTGCGTCGCGACGCACAAGCAACGTCCTCTGCCGGAGTTCCTATTTTCATGTCTGCGTCGCGACGCGTCGGCGCGAGAAAAAAAGGTGATCCGGTTTGTGTGGTGGATTAAATCGAGTTAGAGTACAGGCTTCCCACCCCGAAGGCCCAGGTTTGAATCCCAGTTGTTCGCAAGTTTTTCAGTGGTATGCTATGAAATAATGTTGGGCGTGGAAAAGTGGAGTGGAAAGAACATTGTTGGCTGAAATTAGGAGAAGGCAAAGCATGCTATCCGAAGGAAAAATGCTGGTTGTACTAGAACGAGTAAGAAAAAGGAATGGTGCTATGGATGGTATGAGGAAGGGCAGGAAATACGCCGATTAAAAGAGAGAAATAGGTTAAGCCTGTTGCATGCAATACTTGATTCAGCACAGGACCTAGGGTGATAGCTGCTACTTGATACTGAGGTCGGAATCTAGCATGATTGGAACCGCCCTGGAATGTTTCACACGATCATTGAACTTGTGCTTGCTATGAAGCGGTATTTACTACTAATTTAAAGAAGAGAAGATCCTACAGCGTCTGTAACTTGAGGTGATTGGTCGACGGCCACTGGGTCCTACTAGGAGCTAGTAGCAAACTAGTACCGCATCAAGTACTAGGAAATTTCGTAGCTCAGCGAGTATGATAGCCATCAAGCTTATTAGCCAGCATACTGGTCCTATGTAAGGTGAAACTGGAAAGCTGTCATACTAGCGAGTATTTTCGACCCTGGGCTGGATCAAGTATCGTGTGAAAAGGCTTTAGGGAAGGAGCCAGTGGATGAATGAAATGCAAGGAAGAGTGGTGCCCTCCATCAAAACCTGCTCTCACCAGAACAAAACCATCAATCAATCAATACCGGTCCCCACTTGAGTTCTGTGTGGAGAGCGGTGCAAGTTCAATACTCCATCCGCTGGATGAAACATTAAACTGTGGACCCCTTGGCGCCCATCGTTAAAAGTAGGTTAATACCGGCGGCGTCAGTTTTATCTCCAACTATCCTCCACTCCTTGAAAAATTCCTACCAATAATACGGAATACTAAGAAAATGGAAAGCGTTTTCGAATCCCGTCACGCACATGGATGACGCATTTGTCTTTTTAAGGTTGAGGCTGAGCTTGATGATGCGATATGACCTCAGTAGCTGGATCCTTCCTTTTTCTTAATTCCGCCACTGCTACTCTTATAGCTCTGGGCCCGTCCCACAGCTGGACGCACCCACGCTCATTGCGTCCTCATCCTCCCGGAACGTAAAATTTTTCGTTGACGTCACGACGAAAACCCCTCATTTTTCCCCTCCCCGCTTCCGCGCGGGTTGACGTTACCGAGCGGATGACGATTCGGCTTTCCTTGGTCGTCAAGGGCAGTCCGGAAAAGGTGGGAACGGGAGGGAAGGAGGTTGGTTGGAAGGAGGAGGAGGCGGAAGGAAGGGATAAGAGAGTGGGCGGGCAGGCCTGTTAGGTCGACTCGTTCAAGGAAGAGTGGGATGGAAAACTTACATGGAGATGTGTTTCTTCGCATTGATTAAGACCAAAAGTGAGATATTCCGATAGTACCTTCTTGGGAATCATGGTATCAGTGACAGATGAATAGTAAAAACAAAATCAGAAAAAAATCCACTAGTTCTGTGAAATACATTGTTACGAGAAGGGGGCAAGCGTATCTACATCTACGGAATACCCTTTGACCACCGCGAGGTTGAGTCGCAGGGGGCGAAAATCACCAAGCATGTACCATTTATATGCAACTGGGAGATACCAAGACCTACTAGACGCAACTGTCATGCGACCACGCAGCTAAGAGTGACGGCATTGCTGGCGATAATATGATGAAAGCTCGTCAAGACTAAAGCTTCTGTAAAGGTCTTTGGATGGTTGACACTTAATGACGAATGCTTACTTCGTAAGGATTGTGTCCGAATTTTTAAAGGACATCAGTTTAGTCCTCTATTGTCGCCATCATTGAAGTTAATAACGAGTGTCTGTATCTTTTGGTTACGACTCTGTTGGAATTCGTTATAGACGTCACTACTGAACTCCTTCCTCTTCTTTTTTCTAGTGCAATAGAGAACAATTTCTGAAAAAAATTTCATGAAGCCATTGGATAATAGACAAATTAATTCAACAAAAAGGGTGCTAACCACGTTGAAACACTGGCACCCGTCAGGTCACTTGGCATGGACAGAGGACGGATGGATGACCCTACTCCATACCTGTACCGCGGCGCTATTGTCTAGTTAAGTGGCTGTAGGGGGGCTCTAGAAACCTTACTCCTCAACCCTCCAATTCACATTTTACAACCAATCTTAGGGTTGTCGACTGATTATGACGAATAAGTTAAAAGTGTTCTGAAAAAATAAAAAAAACGGATTTTAAACTTTACTGGGAGCAGTACTTAACGAAGAGCCGCATTTTCTCACTGCTGTAATCTGTATATTTCACAGCCACTTTGTAGCCATCGGTTAGATTTTTTTTAGTCATAGAGAACCTGCAAAATTCCGATTGCTAATGTAATACAGGTCCCCTGCATGTCTAATTTCTAATCTGCAATAAATTCGAGCACCGTCTATATGACAGACACACACACACGCTCATGCGTGCGTACTTCTCACGGTCACTCACTCACGCAAACACAAACGCACTCGCACGCACTCTTGTTCGCGTCTCGCGCTTCCGGCTCGAATCGACCCGGAATGAGTCCCCCCCCCCTCCCCCGAGGGGGAGGGAAAGAGGAGGAAGAAGGGGGAGCTTTTTGAGAGTTATCAGCGTCACGTGACCTTGGGGAGGAGGGAGAGAACATGTCTGGTAGGGAAGGGTTGAGAGAGGGCATGGTTGAGAGTACAGACCTCCAGCGCATATGTATGAAGGCGGCGATCGCAGCGCCGCGGACGGCGAAGTCGGTCGAGTTGAGGACAGAGTAGAGAATCCCGAGGACGACGGCGATTGGTTGTTTGGCCCGGAGGAGGGTGACTTGATTCGCCCTACGCGACGGATTTGATCTAGCGAATGTTCTTCGATCATCAATTCACTTCTTGGAGATCCAATTGATAAAAGGCTACGAGAGGTCGTCAATGTTTCATATTTTCTCCCACTCCCTTGCAAAATTGTTGAATTTGTGTATTTGTGTGTACACAATTGGGATATTGACATGATGGCCTGATGAAGACAATTTCCGAAGGACAAGTGAACGGGAAGAACGGCAAATGAAGGCCTAGCATGAGATGTGTAGAGCAAGTGATGAAAGATTTGAAAGAGGAGAAATACGTAGATATGAAGAGATTGGCTGATAAGATAAAGGAGTGGAGAGCTGCGTCAAACCAGTATAAGCATTACAGCTTGCATTATAAGCAGTACAAGCTAACTGATTATGAGGATGGAAAATTTGGGCTTTAGGCACTACAATATATAAATAAAATTTCCTTAGTAATGGCTTTTAACAGTAGCATGCTTCCGCAACGAAAAATAGCCCCGCTGTCTGGTTAGTAAACGGTTCTATTGTGTTTAATGTTTCCCAGGGGTTTATGTGAAATCTACCATTTTCCGCTATATTGAACTATTCAAATAAACTTCAAAAACTTCACAGCAACTAATTGTGTACTTATTGTTGTTATACCCGTGTATTGAACAATATCTTTCCATTGTAAATTGTAAAATCTTACACACCTTGAAGTTTCTCCCGTGGTTAAGGACAGCTACTGTAAACATATATCGTAAGTCTGATAGCCTGTTTATTGGTTTTCCTATTTTGTTGCTGTTGACGTTTAATTTATATTGGTTCGTTTTTAGTTGCGAACAATTTCTCCTTACTGGGAAGAAACTTTACTTGTAATATTTTCATTGCGACTAGGTAAAGTCGTTTGGTTGGAGACGAAATGTTCATAGGCTAGCGTACAGTCTCAGCCTTTAGCGCTTCTTCTGATACGGAGTTAATCATTCAAAACGTAGCACTAATTCGCGAGCTTGGGGAAATAATGCTGAGATTTATATGGAAGATTCATGAAAATATTTTCCAAATAATTATTTTGCATGACAATTATTCATGTTCATTCTGAAAACGCCTTCAGTAGCTATTATTTGAAATTTTTTTCCATCATTTACCTTGAGAACTCTATTTTTTTCTTTGTATGACTACATTAATAATAAATGGACACAATACAGTGTGATTTCTTTGAAATTTATGAGCATCAAATTCCGAGGAAAATTATTACCTTCAGTTTTTCACCTAATCTTCTAGATTAAATGATTGCGTACCATTAGTCCTTGCCATGTTGTGTGCTATCAGTTTTCTACAGGTGTTACGTAATTGACTAAGGTGTTGACACAAAGTCATGATAATCATGAAAAGAGCGTATTTAATATAATGAATTTCTTAAACTAACTGCTTTTTTTTACAGTTCTAATAGTTTTTGTAACATTTTCAGTTGACGACGAAGTATATCATCGGTGGCTTTTGGGTAAAGATAGTGGATGGCTTAGAACTTCGAGGATGGGAAGATCGTCAAACACATTCACTCCAATGGTGCAGCGGCCTTCAACAGGTATAGTACCTACTCTTAAAATTTAGTCATTCGAATCGCTCATGGGATTGTACCCAGGAGTATAATTGCATATTTATAATCCTCTCTTCCAGCTGAATGGGCATTTGTTTTGTCTTTGCTGAAGTAGCTGTATGTATTATGCCCTCTTAATTTCTTCACCGTTGCATTGAAAGTGCAGCCACCTATCCGTTGAATGGGGGAGTTTACTCGGAACCGAAATCGCTCTTTTGCTCTCGAAATCGTTAGATGGAAACCAAAGATGAATTTTAGTGAAAAAAATTAATCTTATAGCCAGATACATACAGATACATCCAGATACATCATAAATCAAAAATTAAAATAAGCAAACGTGGACGCCCACCGAACGAGCTGCATTAAGGATTACTACGTCATCCACCTCCCGTCTTTGATTGTTTTGAAGAAGAACGGGAGGGGAGGTCTGCCTAAAGAGATCCTGTCACATCCTGCAAATAACCAAAACCAACTGGTCAAAAAATATTTTCGTATAAATTTTGATGTGACTAAAAGTGTGCAGAAGTTTATTTGCTTATTCACAAATTACAATTTAGTCGAATATGAAATGCCTTTCGAAATAATCGGAATGGATTTTAACAACCTCTGCCATTGTAAGAGTCTGCTGTGCGTACCCCATCTTGATTGAGCGAAGGATCTGCGCAGTCTCAGTTGTCGCTGATGACGCGTCATCCACTTCGTCCAATGACGTACGAGTCCTTTGCACATCCAATTTTCCGGAAGGTTTAAACACATCAGTTTTTCGCTGCTTATAAGTCGAGAACGACTCGACGACGGATCGAAGAACGGCAAAATACGGGTCTTTTTAACTTGCAAACTATATCATATTCGGAAATAAAAAGAATATTGTGATCGACCCCATTGTGAACACATAGGTAATGGTGATGATATGGTCGATGAATTCGTTACGCGATGCGCCTGTCAAGCCGATCTTTCTAAGTGCGTCTTGAGGAGAACTGTATCGTGGATCCATTTGCGTCTTTGCACGAGACTCGCGAACCGGACCCGGTGGTTCTTATTTTTGGAGCGCTGCTTGGATTTCTCCGAGTCTTTTTACGCGAGGGCGGAAGACGACCTCCCGTCGACGGAATTATCCAAGAGGACGTCATTTTGGGCTTTCCCCACAATTTCGGCGTGTTATTGGCTATTTCGCTTCCGAACTTTTTCTTGTATCCCATACTCCTTTTGTTTTGGAATTATCCGAAACTCAAGCGATAAGAATTTAGAACTAGACATAAAGATATGCAATGCTTGTCAAATGCAGCAAAATACGACGCCTTTAATATATATATGTCATCGATAGGAAATTTTAATTGGTAGAGATTCGGATTGTGGCGCATATTGATGATTATTTACAGTTGGAAAATAAGCCTTGAATCAAATCAGAATGTAGACGATATTTTTCAATAAAATCAATGATTTGAGGCTTAACTATGAAATTCCGTGGTAGGTAACAGAATAAAAATTAAAAATTGGTAAAATGTCACAGATTTTTATTAATGCAACCAGTTTTATTGCTGATGTGACATTTTCACTTGAAGATGTATCAGCGATGAAATCAGTCGTGAAATTAAAATGTGTGAAAATTTCAAGCTTATATTTTTTTAATTCTGATATTTTAAAGCTGATAATCTCCAATGTGGGGGAAATGGAGATCAAGGGCTCTACTCAAGTATTTGATCGAAAGGACTCTTGAGTGACGGTGGAACGATATCAGACTAAGAAATCTTTTCATCCCATCTTTATTACTAAACTCATCCAAAACTTAATGCTCACTTCAAGTTTTTCTCACTGGAATATCATAGTATTCATTTTTTTAATATTTAGATGCATTAGCCATAACGTCTGCAAGCCTACTGCGCTTGTCCTTACTATCCTGACATCCTCCTCACCGTTGTTTTCCAACTTGGATGACTCGTTTATCTATTGTAGAACTTGCAGTTTATTCTCTCAAAACGTTACCGTGGTCGTAATTCAATATCTTAATGCAAAAACCCTCACAGTGGCGTTATAACTTGTTTTAAGGCAGATAGCTCTAAATAAGGAAACTTCAATACTTGTAAAACTTGTTTACAGAAAAAATTGTAATTTTTCCGCGAAACATTATTACTATATGATTGCGTGAAAAATTGCAATTTGTTTAATCAAAATGTTTAAATTTCAACATATCTCTCCTGGTAGTTCCATATTTTTTTTGTAGAACTTGATCATTGATTTAGAGCAAACTGACTGATATGCGTCTTTTGGCGCTCATTATGAAATCCAGATGCTAGTCATGCTGGGTACTCTTCTGCAGTCATTGCCAAAAAGGCTTAAGACCTGCATAAGTATTAGAAAACTTGTGATAAGCATGGATCTGGAACATGCCATCAACTGTTTGGAAACCGAGCATAACTTCATTTTAAGGTTAAGTACATATTTGACTTTACCTTTGACATGCATTAAAGCACTAATGTAGAACTGCAGTCTTACATTAGTGAGACTGCACTGCTGTGATGCAAATACTAAAGCTGAAGGGAGCTCTCTTCAAATATTGTTCAAGTCAGGCTGCTTACATTCCAGCTATTTATGTGTTTCTCAAATCATGTACTTCAGTCCCTTACTTTTTAAATCATCATCAGTCAGCAAACCTAAGATTGAAATAAGATTTGGTGCTTTCCCAGCGTACTATCGGTACGGATGGAGAGACAGACTTTCAATCTGGACTCCGGTTACCCACCTGAGCAACGGCTGGAGACCAATTTTGAATGCCATTTTTACCTACGTAACACCTTGCGAGCCCTTGTGAGTGTGGCAGGGTGTGAAGTTCACCAAACATGCGACTAAGAGCTACAATACTAATACTACATGGAAACATGTTGCATATAATAGTCATGTGCAACTAAACAGATAGTAACTACAAGTCATGAAATGCACGAAGACTGAATTCAAAGGAAAGATTGTCTCCCAAATCTCGCCTATCGAGCGGACCAATCACAAGATACCTGATCGTGATGTACTATATAATCGAGGAAACGACTCTCAACAGCCCTGAAGGCGATGCACGAGTCAGACATCGAAACTTTGGAGGACCTGACTTGGTGGGAAACCCGCGAAGAATTTCTACAACCCTAAGTTCTCCATTTCTTCCAAGGCAGTTCTCCACTGCATGCTCCTATCTGAAATATTCGCATAGTTCTACTCCCTCAGTTCCTTCACTACCTGCTTTATGTATCCCATTCCAGGCCTTCCTTTGCTATTCTTTCCGTTTATTTGCCTCACGAAGATTGTTTTAACAAGACTGTCGTGTCTCATGATATAACCGATTAAGCGGTCCCCTCTTCTTCTTTTTAAAGTTTCCAGCAGACCTCTTTTCTCCTACTCTTGTTAGGACTACCACGTTACTCACTCGGTCGATCCATTTAATCTTCATTACTCTCTGGCAGTACCACATTTCAAATACTTACAGCCTTGACATCTCTGTCGATATCGTCCATGCCTCACTGCCATAAAGAAGTATGATTCACATGCATTTTCTAAAACTTTCTAGATAGCAATTTTTAGTTATTTTTTGAGGTAGTCTCTCTCTAATTTTATATTTGTCATCGAGACCACGGTTGGGTGCAGAAGGTGGGGTATTCATATCGTTGTAACGTGGGAAGAAAACACGAGCCAAATCCACAACAATAAACTTTACTACGACCCGGGTTTCACTGTATTACAGCATTATCAGGTAGATGCTGATCGTGATTAGATTAGATTAAAGAAATTAGTTTATGACAGCATCTACCTGATGATGCTGTAATACAGTGAAACCTGGGTCGTAGTAAAGTTTATTTTTGTGGATTTGGCTCTTGTTTCCTTTCATGTTATCATGTTTAGCTTCGAATTCCGTATCGCCGGAATCTTCAGAATTAATAAAAAGAGTCGTTTCAGGCGTTATATGGTGGAATAACATAATTAAATAAGATTGGCAATTTTCCACAGAGAAATATTTACTTCGACCGGTTTCGATGTGATACATCATCATCAGGTGATCACCTGATGGTGATGTATCACATCGAAACCGCTCGAAGTAAAGATTTCTCTGCGGAAAATTGCCAATCTTATTTAATTACATAACTTCAGAATTAATATTCATATCGTCTTTGAAAAACGGATTGGTTTTGAATTTACTCAAGAGAAATTAGTTTGAGTGATAATTTGGGATCTGAAGCTATTTACGATGAGTTTCAGCATGCTTGTTACTCAAATAGTATAAGTAGAGATGTATGAGTAGGCTAAAATTTTTTCTCCAATCAATAAAATCATCTCCTCTCACGCAGTTTGCGGCGGCTTGTGGGGTAACGTGCATACATAGATGTAACTACGTGAGTGGAGGTCTCCGTAATGACCAAGACAGACTCACAGAATGCATTCAATTTATCCCATTGATGCAGCCATCGCGACTCTAGAAATTAAAAAACCATCCATCCGCAAACGCAGACTAATGTCTTCACTTTAATTCGTGGAGAGTTCGGATAAATTTAGAAACACAGGCTTGAGTATAAGAGAAAATAAAAGGTGTTGGAAGGTGCTGATAGCCTCTAGACGATATAATTCATTGTGGGGCTGAAAATAAACTAGGATACCCTAATAAATCCTGATAGAATGGTAATTACGTTACATAGTTCCGTTGAACTGCGTAATCAAGTCTGTTGACTTTAAGCTGAAATTGTGTTTATTTACGGCATTTCCTAGAAGCCTGAGCATTGGATGGTCCTGTAGCCCGGTATTCAGAGGTTTTCATGAAAAAATGGTAACAAAACCAAGGCATGGGGCTATTAAAAGACGTAAATGTCGCTTATAAGGGAGGGTGGATTCATTATTTAAACCCTCAATTCTCAGAATACCCCAGAAGGCTCGGCGCATTATCCTTCACGCATAGCTCATGAAAAGTTCAAGAAGGGAACACGGTTTCCAGACAGGCCATGACAAGTGAGTTCAGACGGTGGAAGGAGAACCGTGTTGGTTGAGTTATTACGGGAACCACGGGAGATAGGACAGGATGGAGGGCGTAGGAGGGACTAAGCCCTTCGCATTATATTTAAAGAGAAGCATTCCAAACCTCCCCGAGGCGTTTACTGCCTCTTAATTGGAGATACGCTTGGGAAGAAAGCACCTTAACAGGAGAGGGTGGGCGGTTTTGTCTCGTTTTTTTCCATTTTCTTTGCTCCTGACTTCTAATATTTTCCCCTTATCCTCTTTTGATGTGCGTAACAGAAGCACGGAGAAGATGTGCCCAAGGGTATCACTATTTCATTTCCTTACCCCATTCCAATTCGTTCAATGAAATGCCGGGCTCGGGAGCGTTGACGCAATGCCCCGAGAGATGAATAACTTTAAAGATTGTCGCTTGAGGTGATCAATGGACTATAGCAATTAGGTTTTTCTTATTTTCATGATGAAATGTGCACATGTCGGCAATTTAGAGATGAAATACTTTTTTTCTTTACTAGTTTGTCGTCGTCATAGGCTATTTTCCACTACTTTTACGTCAAACCGCTGGCAAGTCGCCTGTAGCATATTCCTTATGCTCGTGCTGGGTAGTACTTAATACTCTCCCAGATATTTCTTGCCTTTTGTCCCGGCCACAACATCAGAGGACATGGGTTGGAAGTGGTCGAGAGTTAAAAAATGAAACTTTAGTCATTGAAAGTATTATGTGAAAGGACGAGCTTAGTGGATAAAATACGCGGTCGAGGGGTGAAAATGATTGAGTGAAACTTATATTACCCGACTCAATTAAGTGGTCGAATGCCTTTTCCCTGGCCTTTTCATTCCCTCTTCTTCAGCTTTTGCTTCCTTCATTTCCACCAATTTACTCCCCATGAACCGTCGACCGATCCGCTTAACTCCTCATTCGCCTGTCAACAGCATTCAGCTTTTTATGTGGGCGTGGAAATCATGATGTCTTCTCTCTCCATGGAAACTATCGCGGTCGTATATCATTTTCATTCCCACATTTATTCCATTGTAAAAACAGCCAGGAGAACTTCCAAATATCCCTGATATTTAGCGGGGAGATTTTAGAGTCAAAAGTTTTCTCTACGGTGGAATGCTTCATAAATAATTCCCGACTCGTTCAAAACTTTTCCTGCTTCAAGGATATTGTTATTTACCTCTAAATCAGTTGGGAGATTGTCTCTTGAAAGACATTGTTTTAGGGCTTATGACTCCACAGTTCGACTGTAAGCCTTGACAGCATACTTGTGCAGGAGCCAAGGGGGGATATGGGAGATGCGAGCGTACGTTTGCTGCGAATGTACTGATAAATATCCTTTCGTTTAAATGCCAACGAAGGCTTCAAAGTCATCTCACAGCGGGATGAGCACTTAGGCAGCTTAAATAAATTTAGAATGACTTGGCTTCCTCATTCTGCGAAGCAATAAATGAGGTATAAGCTGCTCTGTGGTAAGCATTGGTGAGCAGCGGTAAATAAAAATTCATCCCCAATGCAGTTGAATATCCGACAGGGAATTCCTTGCTTCGGTCTGCTTGAGTCAATTGAGTTATGCCTCACTACCTAAGGCAAACTTTGCAGTTACTTCCAAATTATTGGATGTTGAGGTCTAATTAATGATTTTGTTATGATTCGTTCTGCACGGAAACTCCTAATCCAAAGTTGCGCCAGTTGGAGGATATGTAATCGTACTGAGTACGACAGGAGATAAATTTCTCCTCAATGAATAACCGGAAGAAAACCCATTGGTTTCTCTCTAGTGTTATTTGTCAAAAGGTTAGCTAGAAATCAGGCGTTACTTGTACGTGTACGTACCATTATTTCTAACACGGTAAAGGTGCTTAATAAAAAGGAAACAAAGGCAAAAAATTCGAATGCTATCTGCAGGAGGGGAGATGGCGTTACTACCCTTGACCTCATCAGAATTATAATTTAGGACGGAAGAGCAACGATCTCTTTCCCGATTTCAAGTTTTGTTATAAAAAATGAATGATTGTCTGAATTAACAATGAAGAAAATGTGAATATCTACCTTGTCATATTGTGTTTTAAAATGTGATCTGAAAGTACCCTTGCCTGTTAACTTACAAAATAGAACAAAATTACGAAATCCACAGAAGGGTAACTATCTCTTCTCCGACTTCAAGTTTCATTCTTCATAATTAATGATTGTCTGTATTAATAATTAAGTACATATTAATACCTACTTTTTAATGCAATGCTTTAAAATGTTATGTGAAAATTCCCTTACTTACCCTTAACTTACAAAATAGAACACAAAATCAAATCGCCTAAAAAAGAAGGGCGATATCCATTTGGGGAGAAAGTTTTTGAAAGGTTACATTGAAATAAATTAAATGCTTCACCAAAATGAAATTAAAACAATATCGATATTTTAAAAAATGTTGACAAAATAATTTTATTAGGTGTGCATGCTAAATGACCACGTCGTCCTCATAACCATTCAAATTAATCCTGCGTAACGCCTCAGGAACTTCCCGTGGGTTCACGAAGTTTACATAATTTGTGATAAAGCATGCAGCAATTCCAAAAAGTTTAGCTGAAAAACGTAGATTAAATCAACAAAATTCCCGGCCCTTGCAAGTTATACCGGTTTCCCTGCTCATCGGGCAAACGCCGAGCCCGTGTTTGCAATTGTTAAACTCTACCTAGCTGCGGCTAATATCTGTCTAATAACAATCAGACCAGCCCTGAAGAAGATTGTTTCTTGCTCCTTCAACAAGGCACCCCATATTTTATCAAATTTGTACAATTTTCATGCATATTATGCATTTTCATCTTTGGGGAAATAAATTTTTTCACTTGACTAAGTCATGAGAATTATCACACCCACAGCAGCAACTGTTTCAGCGCCACTGCCAGTGTGGGTGGGTGAGTGGGCGTTTTCTGGACCCCCGCAGTATCGTTTGGTATCCTCTGGGCGCTGAAGCATTGTTTCACCCGCACCCCCGTCTCGGTCGGGAGTGGCTGGAAGGGAGTGGCGGCGGAGGTCGAGCTTCCGGGCGTGGTTCCAGAAGGCCTTCGGGAGGTAGGCCGCCGGCTTCATTCGGCAGCGCCGCTGGGGACCACCGCCCAACCCGACAACAGCCCGCCGCTTCCCGTTTCCGCTTCCCCCACCTTTCTCCTAACCCCACACTCCCCCCCCCCCTCATCTCCATCCGCTCGTGAAACGCCCTGTGCACGGAAAGGAAACCGACAGGGATTGGTCGGACGAAAGGGGCGATTGAGGCCGGGCCTCTGTGGGTCGCCGGCTCGCGAAATTTCGGTTCAACGTCCCAGTGCCCCGCACAACAATCGCCCTGTCGCGACAGGGCGATTGTTGTGCGGGGCACATGTCGCCCGCAGCATCGCCATTGCGCGTGGTAATTACCGAAAGGCTCTCGCGCTGAAGTGGATGCTCGCAGCACCGGGTTGTACTGAAGTAACTCTGATCTGTTGCTTTGCATCCGGTCCACTACTGACTCGGCGATTTCCTTGCTATGCTTGCAACAAGCAACATGAATGCCGCAATTAATTTTTATGTAAATTAATTTAAGTAATTGTTGACTGTGACACAGGGTAGTTGTCCCAGGTCGTCTCTAGCTCCTTCTGCATATAAAATGATATCAATAAAGTGGTAAAAAGTAAGCTTTGTCTATTTGCCGATGGTGCAGTAGTATACAGGGAAATTCATAGCCCAAACGATAAAGAATCTTTAAATGATGACTTTGAATAATTGAAAACTGGTTTAATGCGTAGCACTTGGAATCAAATTTGAAAAAATGCATAATAATAGTTTTGGAAAAATAAAAGTTCTCCTCCTAACACTTACTGCATATGAAACAATAAATTAATAAACGTGGAATTCATTAAATGTCTTGGAATAGGACTGACACATGATCTTTCTTGGGGTAAGCTCTTACGTGGTATCATTGGTCAAGCTAATCGTAAACTGGGATTCATTAAATGGATACTGGGCTAAAATCAACCTATTTTCTCTTTTTAGACCTCATTTAGAATACGCTGCTAGTATATGAGATCCTTACTGAATACGCTTCAATAACGAGCTGGAGCGTGTGAGGTGAAGATCGACAAGAAATTTCAAGGTGCGCACAGTGGGCTGGGAGGCCGATTTAGGCGGACAAAGGTCGTTTTACGAATTTGATGAAAATATCTCAAGTGGTGTGTTAACGTAAAGCAAAGTGTCCCGAGTAACATATTTGATAAAAAATTAGACAATTATAAAGTTAATATCACAGTTATAGGCCTTTCCTTTCGCCCGTTTTCGATAAATGGTTTTCCACCGCGCTGGAGCCATCTTGCAAGTTTTCCCGCTGTGACCAAAAACGTAGATTGACACGGTTTGAATATTTTTTGTCCGTATCTATGTACTATCGACATAATATTTTCACTATAATATTCAGGAATGATGGGTTTTTGGCAATTTTACAGCGATGCATGTATCTTTATGTCCCAAAAAAAAAAGGTTTTACACAAAAAGTGAGCTACAAAAAATGCACCGCTTTGCACTGTTGTCTGCCGGCATGAGACATGTGAGGCATGATCTACTGACCATGTCGCAACAAAAATTGGCTGCGGAGACCTGCGGTTTCAAATTTTATGCCGTGATAAGTGCGCGTCAGCGCGTCGTGTGGCCCACTCCGCCATAGTGCAACGCGCCGAATATATAGTAAATAGATAGTCTTCACGGCGTACATAGTCATGGCACGTGCGTGAATACACGGATATGTATCGTGTTATCCTTATACATGCATGTCATCAAGTTTATAGGCAGATGGAGAGTGCGAGAGCGCGAAGTTCATGCGTGAATTTTTCTCCACTACACGAACACATCCCAAAAAAGTGAAGCTTGCGTGGACGGCTGAGCAAGTAGATACCAGTATTAGACGCCCATATACTAACTCCTGAAGTGGCGCTAAATCTAATCGTCCATGCTAAACTCACAAAGGACTCACTGAAGTATCTGCTTTTGAGAGATGGTGTCAATCCGTCCAATGCCACCAATTTGTTTCCGAGCTATGGAATCATACAATGGGCTAAGAAGTCATAATATCCCTCTGAGACCTCTGCACTCATTACTGAGTCCTCTGCCGAAACTGGACAATGTACAGTCACAGTTAGTCCAGTTACTCATGTACTTACTATTCTCATACCTGTTCTCGACTCTCCCCTCCCCCGACCACCTGTCGAATTTGGTGCTAATTTCTAAATGTGATGGGAGCTCGGGACCAACAATGCATAACCAACATGCTCAACATTTTAGCTTTCATGACAGGAGATTTTATATCACATCAGTTGTATCTCTGCAAATATTCGTCCGACAAGACAATATATCTAAATAAAATTTTTTGTGTGACGAAATCCAAGGCCATGATCGCCACGTTTTGTCGGACGGTAAAATTCGAGTTCACAAAAGAAACCACAACGCATATTCTGCAGTAGCATATTCGTGTTAAGGAGCAAATATCACGCCTTATTCCATCCAGTGATTTTGGTGTGCTAAGAGTCAGTATCTCATGAAATGCACTTGCACGTGTAATTATATTTGTGTTACTAGCCCATAAGATGAACGTAAATGGAAATGATTATCAGACCGGAGGTTGAAATATATAAATAATGTATTAGCTGAATTACAAGACAATACTTTCATTGGAAACGTTGTAAACATTCTGTGCACTCCGACTTACTATGGTAAACTCTACTATGAACATATAATTTGAGAAATTTAGTGCCGAACCGACAGGTTTCTTCTTTCCAGGTATTATTAGGGATATGAACGCTGTAAATGTCTTCAATAGTATATAGGTATGTATGAGAGTATAAAACGATAGCATTGGTAGTTTACTGTTTTCTAATGGGTTTTTTAGTAGGGATGGGTCGGTTCCAATTTTTTTCGGTTCCGGTTCGGTTCTTAACTTCGGTTCTCGGTTCCGATTCTCGGTTCCGGTTCTTAATTTACCACTTACTTTGCATTGCTCCATGGTAAGATAAGGTAATCAATAATCATTTTCAGAGACTGAATTAGAATAATTCGCGACTTTGAAGCATCTAAGTACACTATTTCACCAGGTTTTAATGTGAAGCCTCCACTTTCGGAGTGTGAGTAGGTTTCAAACTGGTTTTCGCGCCAATTATTTCGGTACCGATTATTTTCGGCCTCGGTTCCGGTTCCGGTTCTAAGCTCAAGAACCGGTGAAACCGAGAACCGTAGAACCGAACCGACTCATCCCTAATTTTAAGCTGACTCTAATAACAGCATGTTTGTACATGCTTGCTTTGCTATCTAATTCTTTTTTTAAATTGTTATGTTTCAACTATAATATATTTACTAATTATATTTATGTATGATATTTAATGCATATTTTGTGTCAATTCACCCCCTGCTTCACCTTTATGGTGGCTTGGAGGTTATTATGTAGATGTAGACCTATTTGACGATATTATCTCTGGTACATACATCCTTTCTCTGTTGCACATTAGTCAGTAGGTTGGTGACGAATGTCCGCGAGGAGATGAACGCTCCGGGGAAAGAGAGAAAATGCGAATTTTTATTTCGAAACGTCGCGAAAACATCTGGCGACTGATGAGGCGCATTGTAGGCTGGCGAGAGTTCTGATGCACTAATAGCGCCGGCGTTGCTTGACGTCACCGCGACGGCTACAACTCGCGTTCGGCCGAAACGTTGGATGCTGGGGTGTTTTCCAGGCTGGATCGCGTGATTCCGCGCTCAATCCTCCACACGCTGGCGCGGATTCAAAGCCGACAGATATGTCGTCACGCAGAGGAGTTGAGATGAGAGAAAAAAAGAGAAACTCGAAGCGGGGAGCGCGTTTCGCAAGCGGCCGGCCTTCCGCTATCTCTCTCGGCTCTCGTCGGCGGCTTCGCGGCCGATTCCGTGAACCGCTCGGCGGGAGCATCTCGGCCGTCATCCGGGGAGGCGAGATATAACGCAACGCAGTCCTTCAAAGCTCTTCCCCCGAAGGCCGTTTTTTTCTTTTGAATTCCTCGCTCGTATACCAAGCTAGCCGAGGCACGCACTCTGAAGCGCCGATAGCGCCGTCTTCTATATTTTGTAATCTCCATTCCGACCACTATATTCCGCCGAGACCCGCGTAGGGCAGCGGTGCTATCGTTTACACCGGCTGTCATTTTCGATGTTTGCTCTATGCTTACCCGAGTAATATAGATGCGTTTTGTATGGTGGGTTGCACCGGATAAATGCATTGCTGTTTGTTTCTGAGGTCTGAAAGCGTTTATCTACAACACCTGAATGTTTGCAATATTACATCTACTTAGTTCATTGTAATTCACCTTGAGGATTAGTGGCAGGGGATGAATAGTTTATAAGCATACAGTGCGTACATTCACTATTAGTGACATTAGATAAATAAAAAAAATTCTGCCACTTCCGACGCCGCTGGACTTCACTATCTAAGGATAGAACTACGGATGACTGTCTCATTATATTTCTTCTCAACACTGAGTTTACCTGTTGAAAATCTGCTGTCAATTAAACACCTACATCCCTTGATAAAGATACTAGTCAAATCCAATCTAAATTAAATGTAATCAACAGCTTCATTGAAGAATAAGAGCAACTTTTTTCACAAGAGTACACACATGTCATCCTGAGGCGGTTAAGTTGATGCTACATAAATCCGCTACCCAAAAGAAAAATCTCACCGGACAGAATTCGAAATCACGACAACCCTAATGTTGGCTGAGGCGGACTTAACACGCCACCACAGGGGCCTGCGTGCTAAAGCCTGCTAAGTTTGATGCACTTTAGCTTGGCCTGCGTAAACAGCAGTTCATACGTTTGTGACACTTCCTCACCATGGAAAGCCTTGTCCACAAAGCAATGAAAGGAACTGAGATGGTCTGTCATGTACTGCGTTAGCTTGTGCAGTTCCAGGCGCAAAAGACATTGCGGAGTCATTGAAACCCAATCTACGAAGAAACTCTGTACATTACGCGACTCGGAGATCAAAGCACAGGGTCATGATGATAATAAACGATTTAATTAATCCGTATCTTGATAATAAGTAATTGACCCGTATTATGAACTCTGGGCCATTTTGGGGAGAAAAAAGGCGAAATAATATTTTTTTATCTTAGTATTCCTAAATTTGGCCAAATCAAATTGTAAATTTAAAAAAAATCATTCATTTGATGGCGATGGTATTATCATCGAGAATATTACGCTGCTAATCGTGGTTTTAATTTGAAAAAGAGAGGGGTGCTCGAATGCTATATTCCGGAGCATTCATTCCTTTCCAGTCCTTTGAAAGTTGTGGTAAAACTACGCTATGTAAATTTTTAAGTGTTTGTTTTCCTTTGGATAATTCTACTGAAGTTGTGGTCTGCCTTTGGGCACATCTTTTTGCCTGTTTTAAAAGCATTTTCTTCCGTGCTACGGGAATTTTGTTATATTCAACGATAAAATATATTCCGTTATATTCCGCAATCAGTTCTTACTAAAGGTCTATGCATTGTGACAATCATGTTCATATTTATGAAATCAGTAATATTTCACCATCCGTTATCCAAATCGTCTCTCAAAATGTGAAGTTTACATACGAATTCCTTTACAAAAACATTTAAAGTTAGGGAAATATAGGTTATGTACGCTGTATTAAAACTTTTATTTTTTATAGCATTTAAATTAATTTTGCTATTATAAAATTTTTAATGGAGAAGCTTGGTCCAATAAATGAAGTTAGTAAAGTTGATGGTATAAATTAAATAAATCATACGGAGAGAAAAATAATGTAAATAACTGGAAATCGAAGGGATCTGAAAGTTTTCGTTTGATGTGAAATTTACAGTACTCGTACTCTCTTTCATAGAAGCCCTTTTCATAGAATTTTTCTGTCGTCAAATATAAATAAATTTCTCTCCAAGCGATTCCGATGTTATTTGCTTTCGGGGGAACCTGATTTCTGTAATGTCTGTGAGAGTTATACCTTTTGAAATTTTCCAGAAAATTTTACATTGATTTTATCAATTTGAAGACACAATAGTGTTTGGAATAAAAAATAGCATATCTCCCAAAATAATGTATCAATGATTGAGCTGGAGAAAAAAATAAATACAACCAAGGTGTCATTTATTTAAAACTTGCATAAACTAAATTGTACAAAAATACTGTTTATTTGTATTATTTTAATGCCACCGTACGATGGACATAGAAGATGCATGTGAGTGTATCGCTATCGTCGCAAAGAAAATTTACATGCCATATATGCTTTTTGTAGTAATTTATGTCAGAGTATGTATCTTTGATGACATTATTTTGGTATTTTTTGTTGACATTTTATTTTTGATCTCATTGGTTCCACATAAACTTTATTTGGAAGAATTATCTGAGAAGTAACTACATGTACTTTTACGCAGTGGGGCTTTGACATTTTTATGACCATATACTAGTTAGCTCTAAGTGCTTAAAGAATAAATTGCGACCATGAATCGAAATGATTTTGGCCTGATATTTGCTCAGACATTTAGAGCGAGGTCGTTAGGCTCCAGTGTTGCTCTTCTCTTATGGGAGGGAGCGGTGATGGAAAACAGATTCCCTTGCTCCAAAGAGTGCTCAAGCGCTGATCGAATTTTGCAATGAAACTGCTTTGCGACTATATTACAACTTGCTTCTCGACGAAAATCTGTTTGAAAATGGTGCAAAACTCATTTGAACCCCTCTGAGCGGAGAAGTGCAAATGAGTTTTTTAGAGCACTTTAATTCATGTATGATTTCCTCTATAGATACTGTATACAAGACTAGCTTACGTATAGCTAATTTCCGGTGATTTGTAGCGCTTGAGTTACTTCATAATATTCAAGTGCTGTAATGCCTTACTAGTGCACTGGTACCGTAATGAGGTCTCTGGATCCGAAAAATGTGCCGCTCCGTTATCCCATGCTCCACAAGTGCTAAGGCAAAGCTAGTAGTTGCTTCGGCACTCTACCTAGCGGTAATATCTTTGCAGTAAATGAACTTTAACTTCATTCTTTCGGAGCAGAGGGAATCTAATCTGATTCTCTCCTCTCCTTCCCGCTTCCAAATTAGCAGAGATCAAATTTCTCGTTACATTAAGCTCTCTTGAATATAGCGCTTTTATTCGTTGTATACTACGAAATAGCTTTTTGCAAGAATGAAGTGCCTCCGCAGTTTTACATTTACCTTTTACATTCTGTTATACTAAACCATATTAATAATATATTATCTAGGGGGTCAAAAACGGACCACCGGTCTCCTCGTGGCGTCCACGGTAACGGCTTCGGCCGGCTACATCTACATCTACGTAATACCCTGCAAGCCACCACAAGGGTGTGTGGCAGGGGTTAATGGTGGCCGAGACAAAAATCTGCTTGAAAATGGTACAAAATTAATTTGAACCCCTCTGAGCGGAGGAGTGCAAATGAGTTTTTTTTAGAGCACATTAATATTAATGCACATTAATGCTATATAATAATATATGTAGCAAATAATATATTAAATAATAATATATTAATAATAATATATGTAGAAAATTATATAATACGACATTTGTTTTCATACGGAATCCCCATAGGTGACAAATGAAGTAGCAAACCTCAGTCATAGTTCGTACGTAGCTCAGAAATTAATTTTTGCGTTGTTGTTTGATAAATGTCCTAGATATGACTTGAAGATTTGTTACCTTCTGTCAGTAGAAGTTGCATTCGAATGTATTCCTACATTTCGGGCAAATGCTAGATCTAAACGCTCTTGCTAAAAACATGTATTCTCTAAAAATCCATCTCTAACAGCTAAAAGGCTCTATTTATTCCAAAAGCCTTGTAAAAGAGGAGCTCTTGTATCCTGAGAGAGAAATAGTACGATTCACTATTTATTAAGATTTATTTCTTACTTTCAAACGCTGTATGGTTTGAACTGTCGAAGGTGCATCGGACAGAAACAGTAAACTCTAAAAAAAAAGGTTGCTTGGTACAGTGCGACACTCTGGAATCGATTTCGGCGACGATTATTTAAATGAAAGCGAGATAATTCGGGCGTGGATGTTTTAATTGTGAAATGCCTTTGAAGGCACTGGTGTTACAGGCCAGCGCTGCCACCTCAGAGCGGCAGAAATCCGAACTACGAGCGAACGTGAGTCGTGGGTCGGCGTTGAGGGGAGGAGGAATAAGGGAGGGTGCCGTCGGGGAAGGAAGGGGATGGGGAGGGTGCGGTTACAGTAGTCGGCTGGGGTGCGGGACAGTGGTGAAACAGATGGGGTCCACAGGCCTTTGCCGAGCGGAGCGGCGCAAATTAATTTCGCGACCTGGAACCTGGCGATATGTACCGGGTGTCGTTCCAGGAACGGGGACCCTTTATAGAGTGGCACCCGTATGATGGCCGGGCGCAAGGAAGGGCCTCGGGGCGTTTGCGCATAATTGGGGCCGTGGGGTGAGTTTGATGGGGGAGAGATGGATGGTATTCTCGGCAATCGAGTGATTGGAGAGCACCTGCGACCACGGAGCGCATTCCGGATTTAGACGCTGGGGGACTTCCGCGGTGATATTATTTCCGAAAAAAACAACTCCCGCTGTCACACTTCCTCCTTGAGGGTTCTCAAGATAATGCTCTTCTATGTATCACCCCTCTGGTCATCGAAAGGGTGAGAGGTGGGGGATGAATCATGAGACATTCAAGAGAAGGAGTATGGGAAGGAATTGGGGGAGGGTATAAATGAGAACGGAGATGTACTTGGTGTACTGCTGTCTCAATATAATACTATTATGATCTCGCTGGAAGGGCTGGTAAAACACGAATGTATGAACCCTCACTGCTCGGTAGTGAAAGTTTCTTATTTTTCCATCTTCGTCTGATATTCCAATTAAATACGTACGTGGCAAAGTTTGCATAATCAGTAATTAGTTTTTTACCACATGCGATCCTCGAATTAGATCCTTCGTATTAGGTGGGCATTTGGATGGGATTAATGGCAGTGGAGGAAGGATGGATAGAATCCCGACATCGGCATAAGCCTATTCTTGACAAATGGTGCCTACGGGTCCATTGTTAATCACCAAGCAGACAGACAGACAAAGTACTTGAAATGTCCTCCACTCGACGAAAAAGAAAGGACCGGCATACCTATGAAGAGACACCACCATTGCCGACCTTCCAACCCGAGTTGTGGTATGAGAAGCCAGTACTCACAAATCCGACCCCCTTTGGTCATCGATGTCATAAGCTTGATTATCGATGTTTGTAACAGGTTTTAATCTGGCATTGAGTCTTTGCGTTTTTGTATTTGTAATTTTAAACCAATTAGGTGACCTTTTACAATTGAAACAGCATATTGCGGATAGAGAGCTTTGTCCCCTAATTTGATAATACTAATAAAGAGGAGAATATAGACAAACCGATCGGCAGCCCTAATTTGATAATGCTAATGTCCCCTAATTTGATAAACTAATAAAAGAGGAGAATATAGACAAACCGATCAGCAGCGAAAACCTAAAATTAACGGATAAAGATGTTTCATACCGATTTCATTACCGATGGTTGCGAATGTCAAGAAGCACTTTACACTTGTATCATCCATAATCTCCTTCTCCTCTTGCAAAATGGAGGAGACGACTCGTCCGACATTTGCACTTCGCTTACGGGGCGAAAGAAGAAGAGTATATCAAGAATTACTTTGGGCAACGATGGGTCGGGGAGTTAGGGTTTTCTGTTGTACCCAATATTCAATTACCTACATGCGGAGGAGATGGTGAAATAGGTGTGGGCAGACTTGGTAGAACCGATTTTCTACTGACATTTTGAAAGAAGGTAATTTTTATATTTTCACTTATTTATTTTTTCTATGTTACTTCAATTTTAATCAAAAATAAAAAATTCATATTACATACATTACAGTATTTCAGTACAATAATAATGATGTAAATGATGGAGCTATTTCAAATAATAACACAATCTAATAAAATGAAAGATTAAGTTATTTATCATTATTCAATAAGTCGTGAAGATACATGTTAATTTATGATAAGTATCAATCAGGTATTGCTAAGCCATTGGGCTTGTCAGCAGGTGCCTTTGTTTTTACACACAGAATACATATTTTTACATGCTATAAACATAAGTATAAATAAGACACGATGCATTTATGCTAATGTTTGGAATCTCAATTTGGGTATTTTTGGACAAAGGTTTTATATTTATTTTTACATGCTGGTCATACATTGGCGGGCACCGGGGATAAGCAAGGATGCCATCTGCCGAAGGGCCTGGTTACCGAAACCTTGGAAATACATTCCCACCTCTTACCGAACACCCGCCTGTGTCCCATTACAAAGGGATATATACCCCATCCATAATATCAACAATAAAATACAACCACCTTACAGATTCTGTAACAACCAGTTCTTTAAATCTTTTTTTATATCTTGCATAGTTGAAGGCAAGTCATTGAAAATTTTGATATCATGTATTTAAAAGATCTTTTACCTGTGTAATAGAAATTATGTTTGAAGGAGCGCTACTTTGGCTAAACCAACCAACTGAAGGAAAAAAAATGCTGATGAGAACCATGAGAGAATATTTCAAGAAACAATTTATGGAGAGCTTGATATGAAGCGTGTATCCGAGAACCGGATCATAGATTCATCATTTCTCGTTGTCGTAATCTTTAGCGATAATGCAAATCTAAATAGTTACAAAGCCCTCATAGTCCTTATGATTTTCTACACCAATTTCGGAGAGTTATTTGAAGCATCGGAGAAAAATTGAAGAAGGGCGGTCCCGGTTCCGCTATCCGAAGCACAATTTAAAAGAATAACAATAGAACAAACTTGCACATTATGGATATCCGTCACCCAGATGTGGGTGTGGAGGAGAAGGCAAAAGGAAGATGAAAGATCGGATGTCTTCTTGGCGTACATTAGATACGGGTCAGGGGTTCTATTTCCAGCGGTGTCTCGGTGTGCAACTCGCTCTCCGTCCTCAGGGCTTGTGAGGGCCAGGAATATAGAAGCCCTGAGGCAAGAGAGTGAGTTGCACTCCAAAATGTCGGAGGTGATGGAGTCCCTGACCTGGTTGGAGGCCCGAGGATCATCCATCCATACTGTAAAAGGAACTTCATATAAAAAGAAGGACGTATTATGGAAAGTTGAGCATGGTGAGATTATTATGTCTGTAGTAAGTTTGTTGTTATTTTAATGTGTTTAATATGTTTGCTTTTATTAATTTTGTATGGGTAATTGGATACTCGAATGCTGAGGATTGAATGTCACGGAAGAGAGGAAAAAGAAGCCATGAAGCTATGGAGAGAGTATGGAAATATAAGGAACTGTAGAGTGAATTATTTTGGCGAAGAAGTCGTTCGGATAGTGCAATGAGAAGAAGAGTAGGGACATGAAAACATACCTACTGTATGATGAGAATACGTATTAATATGTATTGTCATGCCGTTGTAATGGAATTGACTAGTTCAGGGATTTCTCGTTAATGAGTTCATGGACGATGAATTCGTGTACTGACTCATGTGGTCGATTTGATTTAAATTCCCATCTCCCGAAGCTGATCTCTCCGTTACATTTGCGAGAGATATCTATGGAAATAGATAATGACTAGCAATCCTAATTTTGTATTTGAAATTGATTTCGGGAGAAATCGGTGAGCGAATGCGTATTCATTTGACTAATACTACTCCAGGAAATTGATAATTACAGCATTTTAGGTGCGATGTGATTTCATAAGCTTACAGCATGAGGAATCTGGTATTGTACGCTCTCCTAGAGACACCATGCCCTCATAGTGCTACTAGTATTTTTATTGTACTGAAACAATAACTGCTAAATTAATAATTAAATTTCGGATCATTTTGAGTCAAATAATCCAACAATGAGATTAGGCTGAGCTACTCAAAGACAATGCCCACATTGGCAACGCCGCCGCGCCGTATAATCTAAGCGCTTGGCAAGTCGCCTATGCTTTGCAGTAGTTTTCAAAAACATGAAATTTAATATGAAATATTGTGGTACGTTAACTATAATGACGTTAATGTAGTCGAAATAGTAATTTGAAAAGGAAGACGATGGTGTTTCTTGCATGCCACCAAGTTGCATTCTTACGGAGAATACCATTTTTCGTATGTTGAATAAAATAATGCAAACGAATAAAGTTAAACGCTTTGCATGCATTGTGAAAAAAGTACGATTCGTATTTTTCCTACATTTTCTTTCATTTGTGCATTTCGTATTGTTATTAAAAACTACCAAAGTGACACTTCCCTCCACCACTTAAAAAACAGGGCCATTTTTCATTATTACTACAAAAAATATCTCAAACTTGTTATGAAAAAATCCTCTGCCAGCGTTAAAAGTAGAACTAAATTGCCTGTTGTTCATGAAAGCATACTCATCGGATTTCGAAGTATAAAGCCACAACCTCGAGTCTATACACTTTTGGCGCGGACAGTACGTAGTTGTCATTAGCTCTTGATATTTGCCCAAGCAATTAGCACTTTTTCCGGCTTTCTTTTAAGCAAGGGTAGTAATGTTATTTTTACGCTGTCCTTAGGTTCTACGATTTAGATATTAAAAACTTTTCTCCGGAGTGGTGCGTCTAGTTATCCATTTTTCTCTTCAATGTGTTCCGGAAATTTATTCATAAAATTCATCTCAGAGTTGATCTAATACTCTTTTCATCATTTTTTCCAATGTGCTTAGAGAGAATTGAGCCAATAATGCATATTTATTTAACTTATAGATACTATTTTTGTTCTATTATATGATATTGTACTCAAGTTCAATATCATTAATTTTATGCCAAGTGGAATATTAGGTTAATTCGGTATTTGGTGGAATTGCAATATATTTTAAATATAACAGGAGGTGAATAGGTACCGTCATCGTATTCACTCCTGCCGTAATTTATTCTGCAGGATCTGCAAGATGCAATTGCGGTACTGTAATGTTACGATCTGCGGCCCTAGTGGGTTGAGCGTTGAGCTACTGACCGGAGGGGAGGGGCACAAATCCCGGACAAGAGCTTTCCTGGATGCCCCCTCCTAAAATCTTCGTAGGAAATCGCAGGTGACCCAGGGAAAGGAACTGTACCCCTACCCCCTGAATGTGTGAATTTCACACGCCAATGGCTTAGTACGGGGTGAGCTCTACTCTCACCTATCAAAAATGAACCTTCGCGTTGAATACAGTATGTAATGTGGATGCATCCGTATTGAAACTCTTATACTTTGCTGAAGTCTCCTTTGGATGAGAAGCTTTGTGGACGTGTACTAAGGGAAAACATACGTTCGATATGTCAACTTCGCGAGGTAAATTACAAGCGTCTCACAGGACGCGAACATGGACAGAGCCTGCGTAAGGCTTTCACTAATTTTCCTGAGTTTTTCCAAGAACTTCTTTGGCACTACAGTTACCAGGGTTACCAGGGCTCTACAAATTTTACTAACAATCCGACGGTGTTGCCATGGGCTCCCCTTTGTCTCCGGCCATCGCGAAATTTTTCATGGAGCATTTCGAGGAAGAGGTCCTCAGACCGAAGTACTTTTATAGGTACGTGGACGACACGTTCATCATTTGGCCCCACGGAATGGAAACCTTGAAATCATTGCTGCAGCATATGAACAATCAGCACTCGAACGTCCAATTCAAGATGGAGCCGGAGAAAAATGGCTGCCTCACCTTCTTGGACATACTCATACACAAAAAGGACGGCACCCTCGGACACATTGTCTACCGGAAGCCAACGCATACGGACCTGTACTTGAATGGGTTGAGTCACCACCATCCTGCCCAAATTTTTGTGGTACTGTCCTCACTGATACACAGAGCGAGATCCATAGCAGACAAGACAAGCCAGCCAGAGGAAATCAAATTCCTAAGAAAAACCTTCCGACAAGGCCAACAGTGATCGCCTCATTTCAATGGCTCTTAAAAGGTCCTCCCAGCCACCCAGAACCACCCAAAATGACAAGACAAAAGAAAAGCCCATTGCCAAGGCCTACCTTCCATACGCGTCCTAGATATCGGGGAAAATCTCCAGGATTCTCCGAAGGCACATACATCAAGACCATTCACAAACCGCCAACGAAAGTGTCAACGTAGGTTAGTGGGAATTGTCCCAATGATTGAGAGACACAGATTTGGATTTCCATCTACGGGGAGGAGATTAGAGGGCCGAAATAGTGGACTACAAGTTAATTCTATTCTCTCCTAATTGACTTCTTGAATCTATCTTGAGTTTGGAATCACTCCTCAATCAATCAGATCCCTATTGATTTACTTCAAGTATAGTTGTTCCCATGTTTATCTTTGCTGTTGACGCGGATGAGCGGGATATCCCGAGCAAAATTTTAGTCAGTGCCGCAAAGGATACGTCCCACTTATTTTTTAAAGGCACCATCTCCCTTTTCCACCGAGCACTGTTTTCGCCCATTTGGGAAATAAAGTACGGTGAACCTTCACGAATGTAACTTACGAGTCGTCAAGAACCCACGAATCCAGTTTGAATGAAAAAAAAGGTGTGGGGTTATGTTGTGGGCCACCGGAAAATGGGATGTGTAACGGACCAGGAGTGATTAAATGGCTAGGAAGGGATGTCGGAGGTAAAATGAAAAAAATATCTCTTTTTAATTGAAGGGAATGGTGGAGAGGGTGGAGTTTGTGGTTAGGACAGAGAGGGGGCAGTAATGTTGATTGACGGGGGTACCGGAGTGCGGAGGAGGGTTAAAAGGGGCGAAGGGCCAGAACTGGGTTGCCTGTCCGTGGCAGCCTCATTCGTTGCTGCCTTACCCACCCATTACATTCCATGATGCTCGCCGATTTCATCCCGGTTCCCTTGATATGCATATCAGTCGCAGAGTTTCATGGCCATGAGTTTGGAAATTCGCTCGAGGGGTGGTCCAATTTCCAACGAGGTTTATTTTGAGGCTTCGGATACATCGAAGCTCGGAGAAGTATCCACATTGTTTCTCCGAAAGGGGATAATTGCCTGCAAGACCTTGAGATTTGTTTATCATAAAGTGGCTTTTCTTCGGAAATGTAAAAATAAAATCGTAAATGGTATGCTGGTATTACAAATATCAGTTTTTAAAAGTACTCAACCTCAAATCGGTCTCCTCGTTATCTCTGAATGCACTGACAGTAGTCCTCACCCCTGAGCAAGGAGTTGTAATGGTCAAACCAAGATACTATTCCTGCGGCGTTGAAAGACATTTGCACTTCCAGAAAATTAGCTTCTATACTAGGTCTTCTTTAAAAGTGCGTTCGGGGTGAAGAATTTAAGGCGCGTAGTGGTCTGCATCAGGACTCGATGAGGCGAATACATAAGGTTATAAACTAGGCCCAGGGGAGCTTTTTCTTATTGTAATTTTTAGTGGTCAGTTACGTTTTTTCAAATTTTGAGAATACCACGCATGGTGTAATGCAATTGCACGGCCAGATATTTAAAAGAACTAAACTCAACTGAGTGAATACTTCTCGGGTCTTCATACGGGTTGGGCTCTCCATCTCCGACGACGTTCCGATGATCAACCACTCATCATTTGCGTCAAAAAGATGATTAGCCAGTCATACCTGGGTAGAATATACTCCGAAGAAAAGCATAAAGCATAGGAACTTTCTTAATTAAGAATTGGAATTTAGGAAGAAAAAGTTACAAACGTGGCTTTTATTGTCATTTTAAAGTAAAATCGAAGGTATTTGTCCCGCCTCTGGCAACATGTGTGATTATTTTTACTATTTCTAACCACTTTGAAATTTATTATACAATATAAGTATTACTAATGATGTTAAGAGGTTATCCAATGGAAACCTCGATTTTATTTCATCCAAATTTCGAGGAGAGTATCATTTTGTATTTCTCTGAATGGGAGGAAGCTGAAAATTTCTCCCGTACATATATGAAAAGTTTTAATTGGGTCCCTATGTAGAATATCTCCGCGTGTCATCCGCCTCATTCTCGAGATAAATTCTGGAGGAATTTTTCCGTTTTCAATTTTCAGGCAACTTCATCCATTAATTCTTCCTGAAAGATGTAATGACCCTGAGAGGCTTCATGTAGTCTAAGGAGCCAGGGTTGAACAGCCTTACTCCTCCGCTTCACTTTTATGGTTGTCATTGCATGAAACTGAGAGAGCTTCACTTTCTCTCGTCTCCCCTTCAGCCAACTCTCTCTATTTCTTACTCTACTTGCATTGTGTGGTTGTAGTACCTACTTACGTCGCCCTGCTCATAAAGCACTGATATTATCAGGGTGCATTCAAAACTTTTTCCTTAACACACTAGGAACATGCTTCTTTCTTCGTTAGTTTTTCCCGTTATTGATTACTGTTGTCTTGTTTACAACAACCTAAATGAAGAAGATAACACCACACTACACCGGGGTCTAAATTCATGCATAAGGTTTATTTTTAATCTTCGCAGAGATGTCCACTTGACCCCCTACTACAATGACGTTCGATGACTCAATGTTAATACCACAAGGAAATACTTCCTCGGGTGCTTCTTGTACTCCTTGTTCAAATAAAAATCCCCCGATTATCTTTTCGACATGTTTGCTACCAAACCTTCCACTCTGCGTGTCATCTCTGGAACATCTCTGCCCACAGACACAAAAAACTGGTCTTCCGTTGCTAGCTTTATTATGAAATATTATGATATATTACTTTTTGACCACTAAATGTGGTATTTATTCTTCGAAAATCAAGAAATGTATGTGTATGTATTTGTTATACGATGTTCTAAGTACCGGGCATTTGGTCTTTTTTTACTTTCCAATTGTTATAATTTATATTTAAACTTGTCACTTCTTGTATATTGTTTAAATTTTTTGATTTATTTCTCTTTTTTTGTAGCTCTTACAACTACATGCATTGTTCTTTGTCCTTAATGAACATTGCCCCGGGACAATTAATAAACATTCATTCATTCATTCATATTTTCAACCTCTCTGGAATATTCCTAATATATCTATCAATTCTTAATACATATATTTGAATATTTTCTTCATTCCTGATCTTCCTTGAATTTCTTACTATCTTCATGTGTTTTCTGCGCGTTATCCGACCATCTGGTCATTTTTTTCTCTTTCTGCTTCATCTACCCTATTTAAAGATTCCATTTCAATATCCTAAGTTTTTGCATCTTTCTCTAATCATCAAATTAGTCTTTCGTACGTTGATTGGTTGTCCATTGAACGAACATTTTACACCATACTAGAATTAGAAATCTCAATTAGAATCTTTGTCGTTTTCCCCTCAACATCTGTCATAGAGCGTAATGAATATTCATGTTTCCACCCTAGTAACCGTGTGACGTACGTCTTCAGCATCGTCTTCAGAGGAGTTAATGGGCACGTATCTACCACAGCAAAACAGTCGAAGCCGCCACGCTTCATCTTTTCAATGATAGGTATGCTGGCAGATGCACAGTATATAATATCCTGAATTTCTGGTTTTCCCTCAATTCCGTTGCTTGCCTGCAAGTATCCTGCATGAGCACGTAGTACACCTCAGCTCAACGTCTTCAATGTCTAAATAATTCGTGTTACCTAAAATTGGACCAAGGATTTCTTACGTTGATATTACACCTTTGCTCATGGTCCTAAGTCTCCAACTTGAGGGCTCTTGTCTCAATAATTCCACAAAATACAATTTCAGAGGATATTTAGTCACTATTTTCTTTACTGGCCCGTGTCCTGGGCCTTACAATGTATTTTACCTAACTAAAGGATGTCAGGACCGATGGATTTGACTTCATAATATGCTTATCCCAGGGAATAAATTCCCTGCGATCGTAAAATTGAGAAAATTCCAGATTTCCATACGTACTTGCCGAAAATAGTTGAATGTTATGAATTTTCATAATTTCATGAAGACAATATTTATATCTCCCTAGACATAATAACTTCACAAGGCTAAAAGTTTGAAAAAAGTGAATTATTTGGCCATGTTTACGATTCGAGGTGTAAAATTACGAATGACGTTTAATCATTATTTATTACAAGAAGATGGCGTATTACACGACTGAGACAGTTATATATCACAAGAATATTGCGTATGGTGCATAGTCAGTTACTCGTGATGTAAAGTGGGCGTGGGTAAAGCTGGCAATTGGGCCTTAGCTAATGGGATACACGTTTGAACCACATTTCAAACCTTGCCATTAATAATCCCTATAATTCTAAATAAAAATCTTGAATCCAAATCGTAATTTTAAAATAAATTGCGCTCCAAGGTATCATTTTGTGAAAAGCTTCCCCAATGTATGGACATTGCAGACATTAATATTAGTAGTATATGACAGACTTCTTCGCTACTCTTTTGTGTAGCGTTAATTTTCTTACGCCAACCGGTTGTCCACCTCAACGGATAAACCCATAAAGATAATATTAAATAAAAACGTGTTAAATTTTTTCTCTCTCGTCCGAATAGTCACCTTTGGAATGTGAACTGTCTTCCAAACGCGTGACCTTACCCTCCAAGGTTTCATATTTCTTAAACATATTTATTTTTTGAATCCTTCTCCAAAAGGAACTTTTAATATGCTATTTTGCGCTGTTCTGTCGTGACGCATCTATTTGTGAAAGTTACACTGACGGTAAAAAGATTGAGTTTTATTTGTGTCTCATCTTTTATTGATTAAAAAAACATGAATATTAGCGTCTTTTTTTGACTGTATTTGTGGTGGAGATAAACAGTTGCCCATTTTATGTAAAAGTAGGAACTCGTCACTGTTCTACGTGTGTAATTTAACTTGGAAAACTCCTCGCCTTCGATTGTGCATACTTTAGATAGCCTTTCATGTTGTAGTTGCTGTTTTTCCATGCCAAGTGAATTGCCCGAGGAATGAAATTGGTCGCATTGGCGTAATTTGATAATGAATAGTCGTGTGCCATTTGATTATCAGCGCAATCAAACTTATGTTTCTCTCATTTTCACTAGCGGAAGGAGAACGGAGTTAAATGGTAACGCTACGGGGTAATATCGTCCAGAAAAGACTTCGCTAGTGACCGTTGTTTGCGTTGAAAGGTGTAATTGGATATCCATGGGATAGCGTGCTACTATCAATAGGCATGCGTACCCAGGCTTAGAGGTTGCAAATCAATCAACTTCGCCGAAATAGACTCGACTCCCTTTCGGCGAAGAGCGGATAAAATTTTGTGTGCTCCGATAATTACATTTCCTGGAAACCCTACTCGCTTGGCTCGCGAGCGTTGTGTTTAACTATATTTCTTCCTCAGTCCCAGGTTTATCCACCCCACGGGGTATTATCTAGGTCCTAGAGATAGGGATGGAGAGGGAAGATCAAGGGTTGCGTGGGAGGTAAGTTAATGAAACGAGATTCGTAACTGTTTGAGGAGGGCCTGTGATTCGTGAAGTTCCTCGAATTTAATTAAAAAGAGCGTCGTTTTCACTGGAGGGATTGTGAGTCCTCAGAACTGATGTACATTTTATCACGGTAAACCTTAATTTTGAGTAAATGCATTCGCATTACCCCCACAAGTTTCGACGTCGTCACTAAATACCAGTAAATGCAGTTACCGATTCCAAAGAAAAACCAGCTCAAATAAAAGTATGTAAGAAATAATAGAACTGCCGTATTAACTTTTTACATCTCGAGCACACTGCAGGTACTGGTTCCGATGAAACAATTCTCATAAGAAAGGTATCCTCATCATTTATTCCCTAAATCTTCTTTAGTTTTCCTCTTTGAAGGTTTATTCTTTTACGGACATTGATGCCTTTAAGGTGAATTTGTTTCAACATAAGGTGATCCCGTAAGGTATTGATTAGATATTTTTATAACGATTACAAGCATTTGAGAAAGAAAAAAAGCCCCAGTCACTGTTTCCTGGAGTACCTACATCTACATAATGCAAGCCACTATAAAGGTGTGTGGCAGGGGGTGAACTCTCACCAAACATGCACTATATATCATGCATAAAATTTGTAATGAAAAATTAAAATAGCAAAGCATACATGCAAAAACATGCTGTTAGTTGGGTTAGCTTTAAGTCCTTATACCAACATGCAGCTACCAATGTTATCCATTGCTACCCTCGTACGGGATACATTTACCGTTATTCATATCCCTAATAGTACGAGGAAAAACCTACTGAACTCCTTTACGAATGTTTCCCCGTTTTTTATCCCTGATAACTCCAGCCATTCACAAATTACAGAGACCTACAAGGCGGTAAGCGTTCGTTAGATGTATTCAACTTTGCTTTCAATAAACTAGATGACTCGACGGTCCTTATAGGTTTGTAACGTACAGTTAACCGCAAAATTAAATGCCATTCGCTTCCCAATGCTGCTATCTCAGATTCCATGCGATACACCTAGGAAAAATATTTCAAATATTGGCAAAACGAAGGAAGACAGAAAAAGGCAAATGCAGGAGTAAGGATGAAAATGTCAGCAACGCAGGAGTGAGAAAATGCAGCGGTGAGAGAGGGAGTTTGATGGAACTGCGTGGAAATATTTTGTGGGACGTGGTGAGTACAATCAAACTGTGATCCTCCATGCTTTTTACCCTAAACCCAAAATCTCATGCGGACAGTGCTTGAAGAAGGCGCAACCTGTTACTTAAAATCAGAGTGCTATTCGCCTGGGAAGAGACAATGAATAAAAGTACGTGTATCAATTGAGCTGTTATACCTGTTATAACTGTTAAACCACGCCATTATATGTTACGAGTAAAGATACGACACAATGTTTCGTTAATTATCTTTACTTTTGCCGTCCAGTTCAGTCACGGGTGTCAAAAAAGAGGTTATAGGGAACGGTAGAAAAACGGTGTTTACATTGCAGCATTTTTATTACAGTTTTGTGAAAAGTTATGCGATAAAAATTAAAGCATATTCACAACGCGTTGTCATTGAATAAATTAAGTATTTTTATTCTTATTCGTTAAACAGAGATTTTGGTGATCTTACTATTCAATTTATTTTCCAGATAAGAGCCATAAAATATGAAAGAATTTACGGGCACCTTTCAGTTAGTTCCTTTTTTTTTGGAAATTATCGCTGCCGAAAATTACTTCCCTTGACCGCAGAGATAGTACAGAGATGTATGTACTAAAAGGTTAGTGGGCGACTTTTCTCTAAGGCAATACGAAGCTACTTCCGAGATACGTGAGCATACTTCATTCTGGCTCTTTTGCTCGATCCAAGCTTTGGCTGGAATGCCTATTTAAATTTATAACCCTGAAAAAGTTTGGAAACTCCGGGGTGATTTTTTTCTTTCTGCGCCTATTCGATTTTCTCTAATCACATATCATACACAAATAAATGATACTTTCTAGAATCAATTTATCCCCAATATTCTATTTTTCTTGCTCGGATTGCCTGATTAAACGAATCTATTTTTTTATCTCTTTTATTCATGACTTTATTATCTCCGATTTGCAGAGTAGGTACGTGGAAATACGATCCGCCGCTTCCCTCTGCGCACCCTCTTCACCTTTTCACCCCCACCAAATATTCCACGCGCAAGGGTTTCATCGCATCACAATCCCTCCCCTCCCCTCCTCTCCCCTTCCTGCTCGAAAATTTGTCGCTGCTGACAGCCGATTTTGTGCTAAAGTCATAAAAATTCTCTCTATGATCAGCGTACCGTAAATGATGAATTAATGTCCTCACTTCACGTTGTTAATTGCATGAGACTTGATGGAGAGGTCAAATTACCATAAAGGAAGAAAATGAAATTATACAGTTAATCCAGAGAGCCGCGTGATATCTCAATTTGTGTGAATTGGATTATTTATTTTTCCGTCATCAACCTATTCCGGTTTACTCATCCAAAAAAATGATTTTGCTGAACATTTTTTGCTGACTGAATGAAACTGACATTCTTACGCTGCTTGACGTAACCATAGATATATTTCGGAGGTAGAGGTAGATATGAATAGGTTCACTACTTTGACTAAGTGAATTCGACTCGGTAACCCATCAATTTACCTGTTATTTCAATCTACGATGCTGTTATGCAGATTATGCCTTATTTATTCTAAAAGAAATCTTCTGTTTTTCCAAAGATTTTGCTATGTGTCTACTTTGTCTACCTTATAAGTATTTGGCCTCAGTATAACATATAAAGTTTGATGGATGTAAACACTCATCAATTTACCTGGATATGCGCAAGCTTACATTTTTTGGAGTGGCCTGAAGCTTAGCAGGCCATATTTCAACACTCATGTGCAATCGTTGATGGAGATCTAATATTCGCGTCCCCTTTAGTATTCTAGTTATTCGGGTGAGGCGAATAGCAGATAGGGTAATTTTCTCCATTCAGGGCATTGGTACGATGTTTTCAGGGAACGGAGGAACGGAGTTCTATACTCGATGTGCTCTCCACACAGCACTCAAATTGGGACGGGTTTACCACTGAAAAAAAATCTCTGCCACTGTCGGGGTACAAATTCGTGTTTGGAACACGAGCAGCCACAGCAAACTCCTCCTCTCTCCTCTGCGGATCTCCTTGATCCGCAAGATTATAAGAGCTTGCTATCATTGCTGTAAATTTTATTAAAATGTCGTGCCGAAACGGGGTCACTGTCTCCATAGTAAGATATGAGTTGCCTTCCACTCTCAACGGTGAGGGTAAAAGAACAAAGGACGAAGTAATCAATAGGGTGGATCAGATGATTAATTTAAATTTAGCTAAGAATTTGATTGCGCTGAGCATTAGGTGGAACCTAAAAAAGTCACGCCTTCGCCTGCAGTAATAAGTCTTTGGGTATAACTTTCGGGGGACCAATGGCGCGTGAAATAGGATCGGGCATTTTATTGTGAAAGAAATGACGCGATGCTGTTTAGGTTTGCATACATCAGAGATGGTGTTCTTAGCCAGTGGTACGAATTCCATTGATGACGCTTGCCATCTTCTTTAAAAGTGTTATGGTATATTTGAGCTGAAAATCACCTTCGAAAAACCTTAATTTTTCATTATAATTGAATGTCCGACATAATACAAGAAGTGCTATTGTGCTTATCAATCACCAGCATATGTTTTATTTTGAATATTCTGCTTACTTTGCTTGTTTACCAGATAATACTGATACCTTTTTACTACAGACTAGCGAGTTTTGCGCAGCGTAGATGAGTACATTTTTCAAGAATTTGCTGTATAAGCATTATATTCGGTAGATAATAATCCCCATGGCGATCATATGCGTGGTTCATTGACCTAGTTTCTTACTACCAGAGGTCAATTTTTAGTTAGCGCGTCAGTGAATGGAAATGATTGAACGCTCTTGAAACGTAATAACATTCTAGGGAGTACTCATTTCAGATCTCCTCCTATAAAGGAGACTGATGCACACGCTTTTGGTTTTACTCGAATTTTGAACAGTATATTTTTATTACAAATTCACGTTAGTTCTGTCAAAGTATTTATACTTTTCGCCGCAAAGTTACGTTTGAAAACTTTAAGGATTTATTAAACTTTATGAATAAAGCACCTGGAAAGTTATTATAAATATTGCCCGATTCGGGTAGGCCTTGCAGTGGAAAATCAGTCGAGCTTCCAGATGTCAAACGATAACCTTTCATACGATTCTTCGAAGTTGTTCCCTCGCTTTCAGAAGCCTTGCGATGCGCTTTTTTTTTCCAGTCCTGAGGTTTCTTGCGTGCGCTATGTGAGCTCGAGCAGGGAAGCCGACTCGAAGCTGCCGAGATGAAATATTAATCGATTAATATTTCATGTGGTGGCGAGTCCTCTATCCGAAGCAGCCAAGCGGGTAGAAGCCGCCCGCGATGCTGTGTTGACTCTCGACTGCCGTTGAACTGGTGGTCCTTAAAGTGAATCCATCCGCGCGACTCCGCCCCCTCCAACAACATCTCGGATTCACGACAGCATCCAGACGCGCTGCACCACCTACCGCTGCCGCCCCTTTCGGAGAGGTGTGTCGACCTCACGTGACGGGGCGAGCTCGCCTATGCACTTCCTCCCCAAAGGAGCCCTCTCCTCCCCTCGGATCCTCTCTCCCGCGGCTACGTCCTTGCCACATCCCCCTCGGCCCCCCTCCTATCCACACATCCCCTTCACCCTCTCCCGCTCGGGACCGCTGCCTCACCCCCCCCTCCCCTTCCGCACCCTCTACTCCTGTTCTCTCCCTCACTCACCCTCCGCCATAACCTTCCGCACAACTTCCGCCCTCCTACCGCCTCTCTCCTCCACCCCCTACTTCCCTCGTCCTCTTCCCCATCCCTCGTGAGAGCGTATTCCATTCTGCAGGCGCGGCTAAAGTTCCCATTCCGGGAATTCCAAACGAGTTTTCTTGAGCGCGTTCGCGGAAATCCCCGCCCCTCCACCCCGCCCCTTCGGGGAAAGGAGATTCGGTAGGCCGTTGCCTCAAGTCTCCCCCCTTCTCCTCCTCTTCGCTCATACACCCTCCTCCCTTCCATTAATCCCTTTGAACTTGTGCCTTCCTTCCCCCCATTCTGCCCTCCGCTATTTTCTCTCCGTCATCCTTCAGTCCCTTTGAACTCTTCCCCGCTTCTCTCCCTTATTGCCATCGGGTCATCCTTCCTTTTGCCCTACCTACCCTCCCCATCTATTCGCCGTCAACACCCTTCCCTCTCGTTCCTAGATTCCTAGTTGCGATCCACCTTTCAGCGCTTCCGATAATAAAATGAATTTACGACGGGAGTCCCGACATTTTCCTCTCAAGCATTGCGATCGAAGCTTGAGCATTTGGCAGTTTTTTTTACACCCTCCTATAGAAGTAGATACTTAACCCTGAATGGGATGGCGAGAACTATTCCTATTTTATGTTCAGGCTCAAAGATATAAATCGCACATCCATGGCCAAACGACCTTGATTTTGTTTTCCAGCATAATAGAAGGAGAACGCTGTTATGCATTAGGTGAATAAGCGTTTAAAACAGCAGAGCTGGCTGTCCGGCCTAGGCCAGGATTCTTCAACCCGCTGCCCAAAATGTAAAAAATAATTGACTAATAATTTTAACATCCCTAGTTATAGGAAGATTTTAGTGAGTTTTGCCGCGGAAAGATATAAGAATGTGTGAATGTTATTGAGGGACATCTTTACTTTTTTTCCTCGTTAGCTTTCGTATCTTTTTGCATTTTAAATGTGGTCCAGAGAATTCCTTCTAGCCTAAACGTGGTACAGAAAACAGAAGGATGGACACACCCAACTTACTCAGGAATGGAGTTGAATTTGGTTGGATCCTAGACGGGATGGTATGACAAGCCCCTCTTGGGTGGGACGGCATCCGGAAATCCAATTGTGTTGAGCATAATGCTGCATCGGATGCTGACAAGCTTTCTTCGCCTGGATTGGTTGGAATAGTCGTTAAATCCTCCCCTGCCAGGGTGCTCTTGCAGATCTTGATACGTTGGTTGCGGGGATAATGACTTCACCGATGGCGGTTCTCACTGGTAGGCCACACAAATATTATTTTTTTCCCTAATTTGATCACTTGGGCCTTCATTTATCTCCTACACCTTTCTGTGCCTTTACTCTCCGTAGCAGTAGAACCTGGATGCTAGGCGAGTGAAATCCTCATAAATCTGAAGATGGGATCGGATACTGTTTTGGCTAGAGTCCCGGCTCCCATCCCGGGGTTCGTTTCCTGAAAGTACTTGTAGAGTTTCATTGGAATCCTCCCTTTTCTACATGATGTGTCATGTGGAAAACACTTCTAGTTCGGTCATCCCTCCGTCGGCTGGGACCTTGAATGGTGGGTCCCTAGAACTTTGACTTCAAGTGCTCGGTCCGGGCATTATATGGCAGACACCCTAACATCATTTGATAAGTGTAGGACAATGCCAACACTTCGTTTATCTCTTCGTTTTTTTCATTCCTAGCATTTACCTTATAGCCCACCAATCCTTAGAGGGACAAATGATCTCAACTTTCGTTCACCTGCTCTAAAACATGAGTAATAATATTGAGATTTATCATTAAGTCTTGCGTAACTTGAAACAAATCAGCCTTGCTCATTCGGTGCCGGCATATTACAAATCTCTTCCCTTAATTTTCAGTGCTTGGTATTAACTTTTACAGTGCCCATAATTATCTCATCTCATTGCTAAAGTTCACTGCTAAACTCAGATCAACAGAAAATTGGGAAAACATTTTGGGGGGGAGGCTGAAGCACCAGAAATCCCATGGTAGTGGCACACGGTAGAAGTAGTGGCACATCAACTCAACCCAAATCTTTAAAATTAAGCAACTAGAACGTCCCCTGCCACACACCCTCGCGGTGGCTTGCAGGGTATCATGTAGATATAGATGTTCCCGACCCAAACGTACGAATCCCAATCCCACGTGTTTCTCTTAACTCCTCCATGCGTTTATCCAAAGGAGTTTAATCCTAAGGATTAAGTTTGAATAGTAGAACAATGCCTTCCGAATGGCGTTTGTGTCAGCGAATGTCAATTTTCCGTAATCCTCGCGTATCATGAATGTGACCGGCTGAAATTTGAACAAATGTGGCAGGGATGTAATGTTATCATGATGCATTACATCGCGTTCTCTTTCACTTAGTGCGGGAATCTTACGATTTTATTAAACTCATGCATAATGCTGATTCGAGCAAACTGTGGAGTGCGCACGGTGTGCCACGTAGAGAAATAAAATGAGAATTTCAATTCGACGCTTCTAATGCTCTCGGGATGGCGTGAAAATTTTTTTTTCGGAATTTTTCGGATTTCGGACGCGTTTATTTTATCGCTGCGTTGTTTGGAGCCAGTCTTTCAGTATCCACCCAGCCCTTGCTCCACGGCAATAGCCTCGCTTCCCGTGTAATTTTCACGGCCCACCTTTCCTCATCCTCCCCCGTTAACCCATCGAGAAATTCTCCTTGCGTCTCAATACGCAGGAATATGGGAGTTTTCAGATTGGCTCCATACAACGCAGCGATTAAATAAACGCGGCCGAAATCCGAAAAATTGTTCACGCCAGCTCGAGAGTATTAGAAACGTCGAATTGAAATTCTCATTTTATGCCCCCCCTCTCCTCCAACCGAATTCCCTCCTGAACCCTGGGTCCCCATCATACTATTGCCTTTTACTCTATTCACTGGGAAGGAGGAAGCAGTCCGAGGAGTTGTCCCTACAGTTCTCGCAGCAAATTGAATCGTCGGATAGGAGTTGTCGCCGTTCCCCCTAAGTCAGGGGTTCCCAAACTGAGGGGCGCCCCCCCCCCTCCCAGGGGGGCGTGAAGACATGTCAGGGGGGGGGCGTGAGCGTGAGACCAGTTAAAAATAAAAATCTCTATGTAAAAAAATCCATGCATTTCTTAAGTAATTTTATGGCGTATATTTTTAAAATCAACCTTGATGTTTAGAAAAATTAACAATCCACTTGTATAAAACTCTTTTATAGCAAAAATATATAGCTTTTTGTCGATGTTTTTCTCTTAACAGTATTTCTTTAAATTGAAACTTATAATGTTGTATTTAGTGATAGTAAAAATGCACGTTTTGCTTTCATGTAATACTTGTTTTTTGCACATGCCCACAAAATTTACTGTGAAGGGGGTCGTGGAAGTTTTCCATTTTAACTGGAGCGGGCGTAGTACAAAAACGTTTGGGATCCCCTGCTCTAAGTGAACGAAGTGGCGGAGGAGGGGAGAGGAGTGAGGATGGTATGTGGAGTGGGGCGTGCCGTGTAGTCGGTTGGTGCGCGGTGGGATGTAGAGTTTGGAGAATTCGTGAGGCTGAAAGTAGTGCGGTTATTCGGAGATGGGAGGAGCTTGCATGTTGTTTCGCACGGGGCGGTCCCCTGCTGGGCGAGGTCTGGCGGGGCGGAGGGGGGCGGGGTGGGGCCGACTGAGTGGGATTGGACGGGGCGGAGAAGCCGCGAGAGTGCCCCTGGGCCCCCCTCCCTCCCTCCGCCGCTGCCAATTCTCGGTGTGCGTTTTCGTGAGGTGATTTATTTCCTGCCGAGGCGCGGCGGCGTGGGTTGGGGAGTGGCAGGTATATTTCGGCAAACGTCCATCTCCTCTCCAGCATTCGTTGGGGTCCTCTTCCTCCGGACGTGGGACGGGTGTCCGAGGAGATTTCAACGCAGTGCGCCGGTTCTCTCCTCGCGATGTGCTGACAGAGATGTGCGATTTTCACGAAATTTCGCGATGCTGGGAAAAGCGAATGTTGCTAAACTTCCACGCTCGTAAAAAATGCTGATTTAAAAAGTATATTTGAAATGTTAGTTCAGAAAATTTCCAGCACACCCTAATGCTATTTACTTTTCATTAATGTGAGTGTTACGGGATGCTTTCGCACGACTGCATCGAAAATACAGTGGCCTACGCAGGTGGTGTTCCTTCTGGGGGGTTCCGTTAATATTTATGTGCAAAATCATGTAATGATACTTAGATTATTGTTCTCTAAAATCGTAATTAAATTAATATTCTCTTATCGTTTATACAATACATCTATATTTTTCAGTCCAATAAGCAAAATTCTGAACGCTAGTGCGAAATATACAAAATATAGTAAATTACGGGAATGTTTTACGGGGGTTGTCGACATTGCGTACCCCCTGTCTGTACGCCATTGTGAAAATCTAAGAGAGTAAATGAATCCGAAGTGGATGTTTTACTGAAGGTCTTCAAATGTCATGTTACAATTTCATTTACATGCTTAATTTGTTTTGCAATCAATGAATTTTTTAATTATATTCCCATTCCATCTTATGATGAAAATAATGTTAGTGAATGAGAGAAGTGGAACAGACATTGATTGCCTTTTGCCTTTTGATAAAAAGGCAATTCGATGTTGCCAATCGATAATTTGCATTTAGTATTCAAGAGAATATGAAGTAAAAATACATTTCAAAAACATATATCTCTATGTATTTGGCCAATTGCATTTCTTTAAATACGGAAAATTTCCTTAATTGCACGCACAGGAATTTAAATATTTTAAATAAGATTCTAATCATATCAAGAAATGCATATAATTTTCTTATTGTGAACCGGTATTGAGCCCCGAGGAAACGCGATCGATTGCCTTGTGAGGCGTTTCAGTTATTTAATGGAATAACGGAGACATTATTGGACAATATGTGATGCGAATACGAGTCACGATGTAAATACGATGTGAATGTGAAGGATATGTGATGTGAAAATAATTTTTTTGAAAGCAATTTCATAAAGGCTACAATAAGGATAACCTCGAAACATGCTATACCATCCCATATCATTTGGACATTCAATAATAGCCCGGAATGTAATAAATATTTGAAATTCGATGAGTGGCACTGTATAATATAATGTTTTTATAGCGTAAGAAGTATTTTACATTGGTAAAAGATCTGTTCCTTTTCCGGCATACAATTTGAGATTGGCGTTGATTAACGTCCTGAGGACGTTGATCGACGGCAAGCAGTCTTCTGACACAGTAGAGAACCTGTCAACCTGTATTCACTCAGTTATTTATAGTATTTTGCAATTGGTGATTTGTCTTAATATGGACTGATCCGTTTCTATCGCAAAATAAACAAATCATCATCATGTGTTTTCACGTCTGTTTTCGCACTATTTTGCGCTGCAGACCGGGATGAAAGGTAACAAGAATGGGAATGGAAGGGAAAAGAGGAAGGGCAGAGAGAAAAGGGAGAGAAAAAAGGGAGAGAGAGAAGAGTGGAGGCATTAGCCTGTTCTTAACGAAAAGGCGCCAAGGTAATCACGGCTTAACGTCCAATCGGACGGACGGGGTACTGTACTCTAATATTCTCCACAAGACATTCAAATATTGGAAAACCAATGAAAAATATCTTCTCCTACCGGGATTTGAACCTGGGTCCTCTCGATGAAGGGCAGTACTCTAAACACTACCCCAATCCGGCCCCCTGGCTTAACGAATCTTCACCTATGCTAAAGTTGTTATCTGTTGCGGTATGAAACCTCATCTCACGTTACTTGTTAGTTGGGGGAGGTGACCGACAGCGAAGGTAATTTGCGCCATTTAGGATAGATAGGGAACTCGGAAGAGTAGGTAATTTCTCAGGAAACGGAGCAATGGTGGGGAGGAACCTAGCAACGCCATTATACGGTTTAACCTGACGGATGGGGTGCTAAACTTGAAATACTCTCCGCATAGAGCTAAATTGAGTGCCGGTATAACAATGAAATACTGGATTTCGAACCAGGGCCCTCAGGATAGGAGGGATAGTACTCAAGCCCCCTCATGATCAACGTGACTAAGTCAATAGTTCGAGAGATGGTGAGAGTTCGAGGTGCCCGAGAGATGAATTTGTGAACTTAATTGACGCCACCAGGTTGAAAATCGTACGTTATTTTCACAAAAGCATGTAAACATTTCTAGCAGGAGCGAAATGAATCAAAATCGCAGCCTTTTCATTTATATCCGGTCTAATGAAGCAAAACATCGTTCCGCTAACAATGTTTACTTGGTATTCCAATGCTCAACGGTGATTTGAAGAGAAATAGGCACAATGAAAGTTATCTGCTAAATTGTAAACTACATCTACATTTAAGGAGCGCCTTACAACCCATATCGAGTGTCTCTGGCATGTAGTAAATCATCACCAAAAATTTTATTCGGACATGAAAATAAATTATGGGTTCTGCGTATGGAAAATAATCATGTGTTAAACAATCATTTGGTGCCTGCTACTACAGTTTTAGAAGTTTACGAAGTAATGAACTTTTGTAATTTTGTTGCGCACATTGTTTTATCCACTAAGATTCACTTCGTATTTTGCAACAAGTATTCAAGAGTGCTGTTTTTATACGTTTGTGAAACTGAGAAATGTACTAAGAATTTCACTATTTTCTTAAAAACGTATTTAAAAGATTTATTTTGAGCTCTTGAAGCACAAATATTTTTAACCTCGTTGGAGAAAGATCGGCTTCTAATTTACTCAGTAATTTCAAGCTAAATTGTAAACTACCTACCCAATAACGTATTACCACTCTCACACACCCGCATTAACAGGTTTGTGACGCTAGTGAACTTATCTCAGAAGCCTTTTAGCTATTAGGAGAGGCGAGGGACAGTTTAGGCGATTACGACATAGCGGATGGATAGGTATTTCGATAAATAGGATTTTAGCGGTTGGTGGAAGGAGGTGAAGAGAACCCGCCAGCGACATTAACATATACTTATATATAAGGACCTGGGATTCTTCGGTTTAATATCTACTCCAGATGGAGTACTTGGAGTGCTCTCCGCACGGAAGCCAAGTATGAATGGGAAATTCTATTTTGAATTTTATATTGGTACTTTCATTTTTATTCCCATGGGTAATTCCGGCCACTGCCCGGACTCCGAACCCAATTCTTCGGGGCGAGAGTAATGGCTTATAATCCACGGGGTAACTAAATTGGGCAAATAACAGTAAGGAATTGGAATTTATCTCAAACATCTTAAGGTACTATTACGTCGTGCTAAGAGATATTAATTTTTCTTCATAGAATGTAAAATTTTAATGCTAAACAATTAGTATGTCAAATATATTAGAGGCTTCTCTTTCGAACGGACGAAAAGTAACGAATTATTAGGAAATTTCCCGACAGATTAGCGGATTTTGAGAGTCGATCCACGTTTTTTAAATATTGGGTGTCCCATCTTACCCCAACGGTGAGGCTTTTCGGAGTTCTTAGGACTTAGAAGTAGATAGACTTTCTTCAAAACTACATTCTACTTTAAATACATTGCTCAGAAAGCTAGAAATCAAACCCTTCTAATGTTTCTATGGAAATCATCTTTCTGGGATCGAAGCCGGCGCACAGTGGGACCAAATGCCAAATAGATGTCCATAAGTCCCTAAAATAAACTTTCAAATTTAGGTCTTCTATGCACTGCGTTGTCTTCTATGATAATGGCGCCACCAATAAATGCAATTTACAGGTATATACGTACGAAAATTTGCGCAAAAATCATTGTTAAAGTGACTAGGTCGTAGCTCACTTGTGTGTGCAAGCAAACCCGCAATTAGAAGGTCTTTTTTAAAGTTTAATTGTTATTCACCAACTCAATCGATTGTAATTTAGTAAAAAGAAATACCTTCCTCATAGTAAGTAGATACAATGCATACAAGTGAAAAGTTTATCAAGATTTTTTTAAACATTTTCTTCATTTTTTACAGTAAGTTTTTTTCAACTTTTTTCGTGAAATTTTTGAAGAAAAAATTCAAAAAGTTGTATTGCCAGACATTTCATCACCAAATAAGTTACATTAATTTGTAGCCAAAGATCTTAGCTATCGATTGATGAAAAAATATGCTGCAGTTTAGCAGCGAAATATTATTATTTATGAAGATATGTGCATCACTTCAGCTATCACGTTGCGCGGGTTGCATATTACATGTAATAGCCCGTTACTTTTGTCCGCTCAGCAGTGTCAAATTTATTCTAGTTTTGGGGGAGTTAACTGTTGATTGTTAAATTTTCATTCTTGAAGATTTGCACAATGCACATTTTATGCATAGTATTGTGAAAAGTGTCTCATCAACATAATATGTTTATAGTGTGGTCCGCTGTAATGGTAGCATAATGCTAGATCTCTTTTTTGACGCATCAATTCAATCACATTTGAAGCTCAAAACCATAACTCACTTGTTTTCTAAGTATAAGTTTGTGTGATCCAAACAATATTCCGTAAATACATAAATTTGTTCTTTTCGCACCCAGACTATGTCTCCTGATACGGCGATTTTCTATTGAACACCAAGACCGTAAAATAATTGCTTCTTCCTGTTTTGCCCTATTTTATTTTGCAGAGGTTTTGTTTTTATTGTTGACCATACTTATATATCCGAAGATTCTGCGGCTTCACAGTGTTATCACATGACCAACTTTAGTGACTGCTACTAGAAATGATAAGTTTCGTCCATGATGTCCTTACACCAGAATGGTATTCAAATTCACTTTCCCACAAATTTATTTAAGAATGGAAATAACCCTTTTGCATTGCTGCATTTTTTGTTGTGTTCTCCAGTTCCAGATACCCAGGTCCCCCTTGTACAATGATTAGACATATCTTTGGGTGATTAAAAAAAGATGATCTTTGGTGAAAGGTCAGAATGATTTTAAAACACGTTGTAGGCGTTTCTACCAGGCTTCTAAGTGAACGAAAGGTGTAGACTGAATATGAATGAAAGTTTTACGAAGAAATAGTGGTACCATTTACCTACCCAGTATCTGTTGAACATGTCATCCTAAAACAATACCTTTCAAGAATTTATTTTAAGACGCATCCACCAGGCTTGTAAGTACGTTTCTTTGCATAACCCCGTTGTCAATATTGAAAACATTCTGAAGCGCCATTTGTTTGTAACTAAGACATCAGCGTTTTTCAGTGCAAAAATTAGCTGATATTTAAACAAGCGAGATAAGGTAATTATTTTTATCTAGAAGAAAACACGCTCGTTATATCAGGTTTTTCTCAAAAGAACATTTATTTTTGCGTTATTGATTTTTACTGCTGCAGCCCTATTCTACCGTATAAACGCGTATAATATTTCCAGTGTTTAATATATAGTTTCTTCAATTATATAGTAGAATGGCTACATTAGTTATTGCCGGTCGACAGATAGGCCAAAAAATGATGTAGGTAGATTTTAAAATTTTCACAAAAATGACATTTAATTCATATTTCTAAGGAACCTCCTCCTTAGGAATAAGTAAAAGTCCATTTACTGAGATAATAAGGGAATAAACACTCAAGTAAAAAAGGAACAGTTAGCAGTGTGTTCAGGTTTCCTTATTTAAATGAATAGGAGCCAAGTTGACCTTTAGAGTAGGAGCTCCTCAAGGGTCATCTAAGACAATATTCCAACTAGTCACTGATGAGCTAGTGTGAGCGTGAAATTACCTGTCCCTAGCACCTTATCCTTTGCAGAAGGTATCAATCATCGTGGGGTTAGCCAGAACAAAGCAGGGAATAAAATGAAGAAGCATGAGAATGGGATGTGGCGGCTAGGATTGAACGATCAGTCATAAAGGCTAGAATGGGAACGGGTACGACATTGGTAGTAACTCAGTTCCTTCATGTTCGAGTATGGAAGTATATGCCAAGAAGTTTAATAGATTTACTTGTTCTCGATAAATTGAACATAATCTAATTACTTGATCTTGTTATAAACTCTTTTCCTCTCTCGTAATATTATTTGAGTGTTTTGTTCTTAGAGCTCCGAAATTTCCAACTCTGATACTAATATTCGATAGCTTTTTTATAGTCGGAAAAACTTAGTAAAGTAAGATCATTAATTCTTTTCAGTATGAGATCATGTTATCCCTCCCGCGTACTGAGATTACAAAGGTGGAACTGAAAAAGTAAAATGTCTCTCGCATTGTATTCTTGGAATAATCTCCTACTATAATACTCTCATTTGATACAAGCTCAAAAATTGAGGATCAGAATATTATATTCGGAGAATGAGACTGCAGTTTGAAAGCCGCAATGCGCACGCATACTCTTGCGTTAAATTTTGTACGGTCTGGAACGCTTTCTGCTACGCGCGTCGTACATCGCATAAAATATGGATTTTGTTCGCGAAAGGAATCACTTTTCCATCAAGCATCGTTAGAAATAGTCAAAATAATATACTGAACGCGGAGTTTCCGAATGTAAGCTGGAGCCTGTAGCTATTTTGTTCCCGTAGAGCCTCTTCATTGCAATGGGAATAACTTACACAGTTCTTTCGTTTACCGATGTGGCATCGAATTTCTGCCCTCACCTATCTCCACCTCTGGGGTCGCAGAGACACGCTTGAAAGCGAGGGAGACGATTTTCTCAGCAATGATTGAATCCACCCGTGGGCGAATACCTCAGGTGCTCCTCCTCCTTTTCCAGTCTCAGATTATTCATTCATCACTTAACTTGCTGTAAAGATATAGTTTTATGTACAATTTTCAACTAATATATAGGTTCTAAGCATTTTACAGGCGTGAGCCATCAACGTTCCCTTTGTTTTTCGGAAGTTTTCATGCTGACATTCCATGCCATCCCATACTCGACATAATTGTGAATTTGTGTTAGACTTTCCATTAAATATTAATGCACAGGATAACAAGTTTCCTAGCGAAGACTGCGACCATTTGTAGAGAAAAAATTTGAGAAAAATTATTAGCATATTACTCGGCGCAAACTGTTATCGTATTATATGATTCGAGAGAGTTCCGAGGGGCCTTAAATATTTGTTGACCCTCTTAAATGTTGAGCTGGCATACTCTTTTTGCATAGAGATTCTGAGATCATTTTATCAGTTAATGTTGCACTTATTTAAACCTCTTTATGCTTTGAAATAATCTTGTATGTTTTCTACTTTATCTTTATACATGAAAGTCTTCTAATGTCTTACACCCGTAGATAATCTTCTCAAAATACTCCGATCTATTTTGTCCGCCAGCGTAGATCATTCGCCATTTACTACATCGCTGTTACGCTTAAATCCTTCACTTCTCCGTTTTTCACATTCTCTACCAAGCGTATTTTTTCATCCAAAGGATTCCTGGAAAGCCTCATCCCTGTATCTCCTAACTCTTTTCTTATATAATTCCCTGAACCACGGAACGCCTAGTGGTTCCACCACGCTCTTTCTAAGTCTTCATTCAGGGAATCAATTCGAACGTATAAGCACAGGAAATCCATCGGAGTGAAATGTGAGGAGAGGAAGCAGCTCATGTTTACCTTTTGAATAAAATCAAGAAAATTGGGGGAAAACATGATTTAGGAGTCAGTAGAACGATTAGATGGCAAGGCGATTGAAGTGGATACCTAGGAAACCGGAAGAAATAACAGCAATTTAATTTCTGGTCACTTTAAAGAATGCCTTTTCTCACGAGATGATCCGATATGTCCTTTGTCTCTTTTCCTCGTAATGAATAGATCTCTTGTTCTCTCCCTATATTATTAGGACCCTTCAACAACTTTCCTCAAAACTAATCTCGTCCCTACTCTCTTTCTCTCTACCCCCTCAAATTTTTCTCCTTCCACTTACCTTCCAATGCTTCTCTCTCTTCTTCCATCTCCCTCCTCCTCTGTTCATTCCTTTCTCCCTGTCTTTATCCAGAGTCCGTTTACCCCACGCTCCCTTCTATCCCCTCTCTCACAAGCTGCGTTAATTATGAGCTGGCTTTTCGTGGAATTAGGCCTTTAATTTACGCGCTGCCCATTCCATCCGCCTTATCTCGACAGCGTACATCCAGTTTTCTTCGTACTGCGTACCTTTCGCGTGCGAAGTGGCCTCGAAACCGCTGCGTCAAGTTTGGCCAGGGACAGGGGCAAGGAGGTGGGGGAGGAACACGAAATGGGGGTGAAAGAAGAGAGGGGGAGGTGGATGAGGAGAGGGAGAAGGGTGAAAGAAGAGGTGGGGAGGAGGATGGGGAGAGGGAGAAGGGTGGGGCGAGGTGGTGAGGATTTCATGTGTAAAAGGGGACCGTTGGGGATGAGTCGGGAGGTGTGAGACAAAAAGGGGGGGAATAAGAAGTGGCGTGGGAAGGGGTTGATCGTCGTGTAAGGTGGCCAGGGAGGTGGAGGACCCTGGGGAGGTGAGAAGCAAGAAAGAGGTAAAAGTGGGGAAGGCAGAAACCTATGGAAAGCAAATAAAGGGGGAGAAAAGTTTTTTAATATACCGGGAGGAAAAGAGGAAACTTGGGCAAGAACGCACTTGAAAAATCCAAACGTCAAAGAAAATTTTGCCGGGTACAAGAGAAAGTTTTCCGCTCTTGAATTATCTGGTAACGGCCTTTTACCTCGGTTTGATATCGCGACACTGCTTTTCTATTCGTGAGTCCAAAAGTTACTTTCGCGCTACTATGGTTCTGTGAATCAAAATGAATTAATATCTAGCCATTTTTCTGCCTATCTGGAATTCGATCTTCTAAGCAAGTGGCCTAGCATTATCGTCATATTTGTGCTGTTAGAAATTGGTTTTTAGTGAGGTATGCATGAATTATCATGGTAAGAACAGGAGAGTTGAGAGAAAGAGCATCGTTGCCCTGCTTACATTGCAAGACCACAGTGAATGACAGACGTCAGTGAGAGTTCTATGTTTTGTTTTTTATTCGATAAGTAGTGTCCCTGTGGCGATCTCATGACGGCAGTGAAGGAAGGTCGAAATCAGAACACGGACCGTCGAAGTGTTTATCAAGTTCTCCGGTCATTACACCACTCTTAACGTCACATAAAATCGATCTCCTATAATTGTATGTAAGCATCTGAATTGCCTCTAAATATAGTTAGGCCTTTTCCCTAGAGGAATTTTTGCAAGGTCTTTATTCTCTTTTTTTCGCCTTTTCATACTCCCGTTCCTCTCAAGGATCTCCAGCATATCTACAGCTGTTATAATCTGACTGTGCGTGCCATCCTTCTTCAACAGGTTGTAATATCACCGTTTGATTTATTTGGTTGCGCAACTAGGCTTCAAATTTCATTTTCGAAATCCTTTATTGTGCAACAAGAGTCATATTCGCAGCTGGCTATCTAACACCCTCTGCGCCTTTTGGAGGCTCGCTGGATGGCATGTAAATGTAGATGTATCCATTTGCAAGCTCTTGTGAAGGTTGGCAGTAGCGGAGTGGTTTTATATGCAGTTCAATTTTAGTTGCTGCGCGGTTTGGCCGTAACATTAATCCCATTAGGAATACGTTCAGACCATGAGAAAATTGTGGAAGGTCCCAGGGATTTGAATTTATATACTTAGAAGCGACACAGCCTTTTACAACAGGTGGAAACATTACACCCCTTATTGAAAGCATTCTCGTTGGATATTGTGTTCAGGGAATATTAGACACAGTGGAGAGAACTGGCGCAGTTGTGAGCATTTTTGTTCGCGTCCAACTAATTAACTTAACGAGCTCTTACCGAGAAATGCTTTAGGTCCAAAATGAATACTACATTAATATGTGAGCCACTTCTGAGAATGAAGTTGAACGAACTTTCACCGAGAGGTAGTTGATTGAAAAGAGAGAAAGAAGATTGAAAAGAGAGACTGGGCAATGGGTGTGAGATTAAAAAAAAATGGCGTTCATTTTGACAATGGGGGCGTTTACTTGGAACCAAAATCGCAATTTTGTACACGAAATCGTTAGATGGAAACGAAAAATGAATTTTAGTGAAAAAATTAATCTTCTAACCCGAGCCATTCACTCATAAATCAAAAATTAAAATAAGCAAAAGGTAACGCCCACCGAAAAAGCTGCTGTGATAACATTGACGTCATTTTCTTCCCGTGCTTAACTGCTTTTTGGGGAGGGGAAGGGAGAGGAGGGGGTTCTCGGAAGGTCTGCTCGTACAGATCCTGTCGCAACAGTTTCCATTGGCAGAGTCAGCTGTGTCTCCCCCATTGCGATAAGGCGAAGAAGCTTCGCGGGCTCAGTTGTGATTAGACGAAGTCGAATACGTCAGAGGTTGCACCACGCCCACTTTTCCGAAAGGGTTAAAAAAAATCAGTTTTTCGCCGCTTATAACTCGAGAAAAAATTGACGGATCAAAAAACGGTAAAATACAGGTCTTTTCATTTTAAAAACTCTATCAGACTCGGGAATAAAAACATATGGTAAACGACCCCATTGTATCCGTTTGATGTGGGATGGAGGAATACGAATTCATTTCTTTAGCGAGACTGGATTTGTGAATGAAATAATGGAAATATGTCATTATACATAATGAAAAGAACACATGCTGAATATGTGTTTTTGACGGAGAGATTTGAAATGTTATTTTTCCGCGTAAAATAAAATATAATAATTAGTATAGTCTAATATATGATTTTGTCCTTTCTCGGTGAATGATATTTATAAATAATTCTCGGATTTCCAGCCGAGTAATCTTACTCGGCTGGAAACCCGAGAATTATTTTAAAATAGTATAGTCTAAGTTTCCACGTAAGTAATTGGTAAAGGATGGTGGTGTTCCCAGAAAGATGATGGTTTTTCTGTTCTGAAGGAGCTACTGCAATTATATTATTGTAAATATAAAAATAAAACATGATGCATATTGATATAGTTTCTTTTTTGGCGTTTAGTGCGATACAATAAATCTGGTAATTCACTTCTCTCGTGACCGTGACTCGAAACAAAAACACTCTGATTTCTAGACGTGTTTTTCACAGCTTAGCCTCCAAGGCCTCCACTAAGGCTTTGTTGAGGCTTTAGAAAAACAAAATGTTAGACGAACTGCCGAACACAGTGTTAGCCGTAATCGTTCATACTGCGAAACCATCCACAAGTTTTAAGGCAAATTTAAACTCAAAGGTACTTGCAACAAAATCAAGGGTTATAGGAGAAGGGTTTGATACCCGCGGAAGATGAATAATTTATTTTTCTGTAGAAAATTTCTAGCAAAAAATCTGATCGAAGTTACCGGTTACTATTTGATTCCAGGCTTAACTTTATGAAAATCCATGATCACTGATTAAAAAAACTAATTTCCACTTATAATTTATTCTAATACGACCGATTTCGTCGCTAACGTGACATCTTCTGGTGCAGTTTATTTCATTATCAGTTTAACCTAGGATGTTCAGCTACAGATACATTTTTGTATATTACGTATATTGTAACAATATTGAAGCTGCAATACTCATGTAGATGCTTTGTTTCCTAGGTTTATTCATTTTACTTAAAAATACAGCCTGTGTTGTCATTGCGAGCACTGCAACAGTGTGTGTCTGTTATGGAGAAGCAGTAAACTAACTTTTGCGCTATATTATGTAGATGCTGTTGGATTTAGAGCCAAACTAGGACATGGAACGGTGACTTTGCGGTATTACTGCTTGTTGTGATGCTCCAAGTTGTGAATTACGTTTTTCTAGTCATTTCAGCCAGAAACAACATTGAGACGAAAGCAATTTCTTTTTTTTCCCTCGTTCAATGAATCAGATGCTGGGTTTATTTTTGTCCTTCGAATTCGACTATCGGCGCTTAACCGCGAGTGATATCTTCTCCTCGATAATTACGGATAACAGAGTCTTTTTACCGATCGTCTTTTGTCTGCCTCCCACGAATGTTTCCGGGGCTGATGACTGGAGCCCTGGGGCCAGAATTCCCTTTCATCCCCCACAACCTTTTCGTAACTGTGCACCCCATCCTCGTGTCACCTCCGCTCTCCGGGTGCAGGATGCTCTCGCACGCTGTAAGCCCATCGGCTCGGGTCGAACCCACTTCCGGGAGCAGTGGCCTGAGCGATCCTCAATGTAACTACTGCTGATCAAGGTTTCTCGGAATGCTCCGCCGGTGGATAGCGAAATTGTTCCAGCTGTGCGAATGCCACGGATTCCTCTCGGGTCGAACGTTTGCCCCGTGCCTTCGATTGAGTACCGAGTAGCGGCATTGAGGCACGGCAAAGGCGGAATGGATACGACCGTGGCCTCCTCTGGAGCAGATCGCTTATAATAACACATCTCTTCTTCAAGTGAGGAGCTCAGGCTGCTATTTGCATCACCAGGGGCATTCGCGCTTGCACGTGTTTTCGTCCGTTTTCGGGAATACCGCTGTAGTTGAGAATTTATTGATGAATGCATACAGAATTCGAGCTAAATATCAATATAAAGAGACCTAACGACGACGCAAGTAATATAGTAAGCTTCTAATGTTTAAAAAAATAGTTAAATTAGTTAATGTCAATATTACAGTGACGTTATGAGAGAATAATTTTCTGTCGGTAAAGAAATGAAGACTGTCTAAAAATGTACACAAAATGAAAGTAAAATGAAAAAAATAAAAGCAAAATGAAGGCAGAGAAATGAGAACAAGCCACGCATTTATCAGTCATTATCATCTTCACAAGTCGACAAGATCAGTTTATTGTAGTTTTTAACGTGGTTCTCCTATCGGCTTAGCTCTTCATGCAAACATTTCTTTCTCTTTCACACCCTTCACTACATTCTTTATTCGAGGCCTTCCTTTGCGATTCTCCCCGATCACTTGCCCCACGACGTTTATTTTCATTAGCCTATCATGTCTCACGATATGACCGATTGAGTTGTCCCATATTTTTTCCAAGTTTGCAGCAGACTATTTTTTCTTCTGCTCTTCTTAATACTCCTTCGTTAGTCACTCGGTCGATTCATTTGATCTTCATCATTCTTCTGTAGACGTTCCGAATGCTTCAACTCTTGATTTCTCTGCTGCTGTTATCGTCTATCATACTTCACTGCCATTAGAAAACCTACTATAGATGTAATATCTAATGAAGTGTTTCCTGACCTTTGTAATTGTATTTCCAGCCGTAATAGCAATAATTTTGCTTTTGGTAGATGCCTTTTTCGCTTAGGGTATTCTAATGGCATTTCTTTCTTCGTCCATTGCGGGTCACACGGCTTCCTAAATAACTTTATTTTAATTCTTTCACCTCCCCAAGCTTATGTTTTCTTAGTTTAAGCTTATTCTTGACATATTCTGTTCTCTCCTCTCATCAGTCATATGCATATCCAGTGTACAAAATGAGCAAAGAGATATAAGCCCTTTAATATAGTTTCATTCGATGACCTATCCGTTCAAGATATAAATAGGATACGTAGTTATAAAGAGAAGTGTAGTTTTCAATTTGCTCGAAAATATTTCATAGTTTAACGTATTTTTAATTCCCAGTAATGCAATTTCCATATCTCCTTTCTGTCTCAAGCTCTCGCAGTGAACGGACGCGTTTCCCCGTCCTTGGTCGTTCCTTCTTGCCACTAAGTCCTGACTATTTGCTCGAGTGTAAGGTGGTGTTAGCTGACGAGTTTAAGGTGGTGTTGGTGCCGTTAGCCTTTGGTGATTTTCATCATGCCTACCTGTTCACAATGCAGCCAGGCTCTTAAGCGTACGCAGAAAGCTGTAACCTGCAGCACTTGTGAAAAAGTGTTCCACCCTGCTTGCGCCTCGCTCAGTGAAGCTGATTTGCAGCTACTGGATGACACAAATCGTGCCTGGGACTGCACCACCTGCATAGCGAAGTGTCGCTCCACCCGCGGTGATGACACCCCGATCAAAGCCCTGGACCCTGGATCTTACCACGACAAGAGTCAACATGAGGTTTCCAATCCTATCCTAAAGGAGTTATTGGATCGCGTCAAGGTGATCCAGGAAAACCAAAGTGAGTTTGTAACTTCTATTAAACACGAAATAAGTGAGCTAAAGAAAGTTATATCAACCTGGGAATGCTTAATCAACGAACATAGCAAAACTATTTCTCTCATTAACGAATCACTATCGAACATCATTGGTAAATTTGACGGCATGGTGGCCGAAAATGAAATCTTGTTAAAGCGAGTCCGGAACCTTGAAGCTCAGTTGAACACATGGGAGCAGGACTCTCTGCGGAATGTCGTAGAAATTCACGGGATTCCGTTTAAGTCTGGTGAGGTTTTGGAGGCCCTTGTTTGTCAAGTTGGGCTGGGCCTTGGGGTCAAAATTGAAGCTAGTGATGTCGATTATGTATACAGACTTAAGGCCCGTTCAAACCAACCCAACACTTCAATCCGGGTTCGATTCATGAGATCGATTTTAGTACGAGAAATGCTGGAAGCTCGACAAGTAAAAAGAAGTTTTTCAACAAAAGACATTGGTTTGAGTGATTCCCCTGACAACCTCATTTATGTAAATGAATCACTCAGTGCTGTAAATCGCAAAGTGTATTCAAAGGCGAGAGAGCTTAAAAAGCATGGTAAACTCAAATATTTATGGATCAGAGGGGGGAAAATATTTGCAAGGGAGTATGATGGGAGTGAGCGACTCCTTTTACGCACTGAAGACGATATCCATGCCCTGCAATGACATGAACTTGGAGGTTCAAGAGGTGGAGTGCTCACATATAATAATGCTGACAATTTTAACTCGACGCGTGTAACCTCAAATATTCATAGTAGTATTTTATATGAAAACCTGAATATATGTCATGTAAACGCTCAGTCGTTAGCAGCTCATATTGATGAATTTCGTAAGCACTTTGTTCGTAGTGATTATCATGTAATAGCAATTTCCGAGTCGTGGTTGAAACCATCCATGCCCACGGAATATGTAAATTTGGAAAATTATACATTGTTACGTAACGACAGGTTGGAACGAAGTGGTGGAGGAGTATGTGTATATATTAAAGAGGATTTAAATTCAAAGATATTGTCCTGCGTCAATGAAAAATTTAAGCCAGAATTTATGTTTGTTGAAATATCATGCTCTTTTGGAAAGATTCTATTCGGAGTTGTGTACAGACCTCCTAAGGTAGGTTACTTGAGTGAATGTTTTGAATGCACACTTGCAGGCTTCCTTCCGTCCTTTAATAACATAGTAATATGTGGTGACTTTAACTCGGATCTTTTAAAAACAACGCACGATAGTTAATATATAAGGAACCTATGTTACAGGTTCAATCTGTCTTTAGTACCATCTCATCCGACTCATCATCGGCCCACATCAAGTACCTTATTAGATTTATTAACTGTAGATGATCTTTCTAAAATTAAGGAACATGGTTAATTTCCAGTTCCTTTCCTATCTGACCACGATTTAATATATATAAAATTTAATTTCAAGGTAACTAAAATCAAAGAGAAGTTAATTTTCTACCGCGATTTTAGTAAATTCGATCTCCATAATTTTCAAGAAGATTTTGATAATTTGCCATGGATAGACTTCATGACTACAAATTCTGTTGATACCAAGGTATCAATCCTAACGCTTAATTTAAATCAATTATTAGATGTTCATGCCCCTTTAAAAAGGTTTACTCCGAAGCGAAATCAATGTCCATGGATTACTCCGGAAATAAAGCATATCATAAATAAAAGGGACATAATTCGCCGCAGATACACGAGAAGTAAATCTAAAGAACTATTTCAGGAGTATAAAAAACTGAGAAATGAGGCGCAAAGTATTATGAAAAAGGCTAAGGAAGATTATTATAATCAGTGTTTTATGGATAAGTGGGATTCTAAAACTATATGGAACGAAATTCGAAGGCTTGGACTGATTAAGTCTCGGAATGATGGTAGTAAACTCAGTGTCACCATGGACAAATTAAACGAATACTTTATCAGCTTATCAGTCAACACCACCCCCGGATCAACACCAGGTTCTACCATTTGTCGTGATAATGCTGCAGGAGTCAACTTGTCCAAAGTTAATGAATTTGGAAATAATACGTTTTACTTCCCTAATCTAACTCCCGAGATAATGTTAAAATGTTTCCATTGTATCAAGTCTAATGCTGCTGGAAATGATGGGATTAATAATAGAACGCTGAAAATGGTTATGAGTGTAATATTTCCGGCACTGCTTGATATCTACAATTGCTCACTAAACTATTCCGTTTTTCCTGTTTCTTGGAAGAGAGCAATTATAAAGCCTATAAAGAAAATTCGAAACCCTACCGAACTATTACCGCCTATTACCGCCCTATTACCTATATTACCGCCCTATTTCACTGCTGCACATCGCCTCTAAACCACTTGAGAGATTCGTCTACAACTCGGTATTAGATTTCCTATCATCTAATAATTTACTGGATAAGTATCAGTCAGGTTTTCGAAAGGGACATAGCACACAAACGACTCTCATTAGAGTTACTGAAGACATTCGTCTCTCAATAGACCAAAAGAGAGTTACTATTCTTGTACTTTTTGATTTTTCAAAGGCTTTTGATTGTGTTAATCACGGTTTGTTGCTGGATAAAATGTACCAACTGGGATTTTCTATCCCGGTGATTACATGGTTCCGTTCCTACTTGTCTCAGAGAACTCAAGCAGTAAAAGGAGATGACGGCAAACTGTCTAGCTTCTCGGAAGTATCACGTGGTGTGCCTCAGGGTTCAATACTTGGTCCCCTCTTATTTTCAATTTTCATAAGAGATTTGCCACGTTCAATCTCCCACTCGAACTATCACCTCTACGCAGACGATTTACAAATCTACCTTGACTGTCATCCAACAAATATCGATAATGCCATTAAAAAATTAAATGAAGATGTTAATCATATCTGTGATTGGGCCAGGACAAATTTACTAAAACTTAAACCTCAAAAAACTAAAGCTATTATTATTGGTACCGCTGAGTATGTCAAAAAACTTAATTATGATAGAATACCGAAAATAAAAGTTGAAGGCATTGATATTGGCTATTCAGACACGGTAAAAAACTTAGGGGTTAATATCAACAACACGCTAACGTGGAATGAACATGTATCCGCTATTTCCAACAAGGTATATAAAACATTAGCACAAATCAAACAATTCAAACGCCTAATGCCAATAGAGGTTCGAAAAAAATTGGTTAATACTTTGTTGGTTCCACATATGGATTATTGTTCTCTTGTGTTTTCTGACCTAACGGGTGAATTATATAAGAAGTTGCAAGCACTGTTAAATTCTATGATTAGATACATATATGATGTACATATCCAGGATCATGTCACTCCTTTTTACACTAAGTTGCAGTGGTTGAAACCTCAACAGAAAACAAATTTCCAATTATCTGTGTTTGTATACAAAAATTTTTCATGTAAAACACCCGATTATCTATATGAAATGATCATACGTAACCAGAGTGAAGCTTGCAGAACAGTAAGAGCTAGAAGACGATTCAAAATTCCAAGTTGCAGAACTACGGTGTACCAATTGTCAACCCTAGACTCTGCTATAAGAATATGGAATAATATACCGGACGACATTATTAACTGTGATACTTTAAATCAGTTCAAAATTAAAATGTATTCATATTTGTTTGAAAAATACAATTGTAATTAAAACTTATTGTTATATCATATAATAATAAGACAACATTGCAATGTTACATTGAAATCTATAAATGTTATCTGCTACTTAATATTATTATTCAAATCGAGGTTTTGCCTTTTCTCTTTATTACTGTCAAATATTTTGTAAAATTGAATATAAGGTAATATTTAATTTTGTAAAATTGTACAATCACATCACTGACTTATTTTATTGAGTTACTTTATACATTTATTTTGTTATTAGGTACTTTATCTTTCCGCTGTTGTTGATCTTTAAATTGGGAAATTGTGATGTCTTTTCTTGTTCTGTATCATTCTCTTTTGATTGTATACTTTTATTGTATACTGCATATTTCTTGTATTGTATTTATATTGTATACTTGTATTATATATTTAGTTAGGCAAGTACTTAATTCTGTTTTTCCCTGCAGAGTCAAATTTTGTTAAATGATTTATGTTCCATAGGACATGGTCCTAGAACAATAAACATTATTATTGTTATTATTATTATCTCCACGAGGTGAATTAGTTTCCATTGGCACATGATTATTTCACAGTTTTTACATTTACGTGCAAGATAAAGATATTGTTTTTGCCCAGGTTTCGCTATTCAGCTGCGTACTGGTGCACTTCTTGGTACAAATTTTCAGAGAAAACCTTCTTAACATTTGGGTGATTTACAGCATCCGGCGGCCTGTTTGCCCACCCTTTCCAAATACGTGCTCGCTTCTTTGAAATCTGAATCGAGCCTTCCCTGCGACTGCATCTGTAAACACAAAACCACCTCTTCTACTTCCCTTGAAATTTGTGATCTCTGTCAATATGAATGCACTGTGAGCGACGGGAACATACTCTAGGATGTTTTCATGCCTCTTTATGGTGGCATTAGCAGCAAAGTTCTGCCCAGTGTATTCCAGTCCCTTCTTGGAACATTTTGGCCACTGCTGCCTTCCACAAGGGTATAAGGGTAAATAAAATCAGGAACGTTCGAACAAGTTAGCTTTGCATTTAGACAACCATCATCGCTTTGGAACCTCTAAGATAAAAAAACATATATATGCTTCATTGAGTGTAATTAATTTTTTTCATAAATAATTTCAATAATACAATGCGTCATCTAAAATTCTGGAAAGTGCTTACACATAAAAAATGGATTTGATTTTAAGGCAGAAAAGAGAACTGATTTCCAGAGGCATTTTTAAGGCAGTGTCGTATGATTTTCAGGGTTATTTTACTGTGAAAGAATAAGGTAGTAGCAGAACTGAATGTCGAACCAAGTGTCGTATTTGTTTGAAGTTAAATTGTAGTTGACTCTAAGACAGTCCTGGTGCGACAGTAATGCAGTTTGCCTCTGGGATGCAAGTGCTGTGTAGTTTGAAATTCAAGCCTACCTTAAGGGAAAGGTCTAACAATAAAGTAGTTGCAGAATTGACTGTCAAACCAACTGGTACTTGTTTTAAGTTTAGGCCCATTTAAACTTTTAGATATTCCGGTGTGACAGTGATGCGGATTGCTTCCGGAATGCAATTGCTGTGTAGATTGAAATTCAAGCCTACCACTCAGATGCACCGGGCTCCAACCTGCATAAAGAACACAAGTATTATACCCACAATTATACGCAATTAATTCATCGCCAAAATCATAGTCCATTTACTTATAATAAAATATATAATCAGCTACGTGGATTACGAAAGAATGCTACCAAAGGAACTGATGTTATGAGGCCTACAAATCACCAACAAAACAATCACCGAACTTACTTTCGCCTGCAACAAACCCGCACTAAAACCATACTCCGATAGCGTCAGCAGATGCACCCTAACGTTAACTTCTTACCAGTCACCTTTAATGGTAAACGATATAATAACCAGCACCTTCAACAAAACCAAAGGCGCTGAAAAACGAAACCGCAAAGGCCAGGCTAACGCCTTAGAATGTCACATTTCAACCTCCTTGTTTTCAACATGCAGTCCGTAAGTGTTTGAAATTGCGTAGTTTGCAATTCTCACGCGTGCTGGGCCGTAAATGCAGACCATTACCGTAATACCACTTTGTTTAAATTCAGATTGAATTGATAATTTGATTCACTTTACACTGTGTATAACCAGTTGTAAAATACGTAGGATTTTCAATATTGTGATTGGTTAGTTTACCATAGGCATTTAATTGTAATGATTAAGTCATTCTTGATCCTCACAAATATAAGTTATACATTTCTCTAAATATTGGAAATCATTCGATGAAAAAATTATTTAAATTTTTGAAATTTAAACTAATGTATTCTTAGTAAGAAGGTGAAGCATTGACTTTACTATTGTGTACTTATGATGTAGTCTGTCATAAGCCTAAAAAAAGTGTGGAATACTTAATTTCGGCATGACTGTTAACAGCGGATTTTGCCATAGAAATGGATGTAAAAGCTAATTACTGTAAAGTTTTATATGCTGTGTCTGTTCCCTATAATCACCTCTGCCACTATCTCAAAAATGTGGTGAGATATGCAATCAATTTCCCAGCAAACTAAAATCGGTGGGCTCTGTGTCGGAGCCGCCGCGCTGCCGCGAACATTTAAGCGTAGAATATGTCACGTGCATACCCAGTTGCGTCTTTTGGGATCCGAGGCGTGTGGAGCTTTGTCTTCCAAGCTTTCGCGCCCATACAAGCCGTGTCATCAGGGTTAAAATAACGAAGAATAATTTGATATCTCGGCTTTTCATTGGGGAGACATGCCCCCTCCCTCCACACGCAACGACTCCCGAAAGAGACAGCTGTATACCTATTCTCCACGCTGCTAAAATCTACGCTAAACCTGAGTTGTAGGGTTGCTAATGTGCTATGAAAAGAAATTAACATGCACAAAATTAGTTTTTGGATTATCCATAACCCGCTCACTATCTCGCATCCTATTATTGATACTTTCAGATATGTTTAGCCCAATATATTGCTAAATTTCGCCTAAACACACCACTTTTTATTGCTTAAATTACGATAATTCAGTCCGTTTAACTATGTTATTTCCAGTATCGTACACGACGTGTGCATCATGGAAAAATTTCAACGACATCTTAGTGAACATTCTATCATATTGAAGTCCAGAGTTTGACTAATTTTAGCGCGTGCTGAGCGGCGCAAAACGTGATTATTTCTCCACCCTCTCGCCCCGCGGTAGCTGATGCATTAGTGCTTGTGTGTTTTGCAACTTATTACCTTTGTTACTTCGTTTGTCAATTGGTATATCGTATCACCATGCATGTTTTATTGTTTAGAAGATAAGTCTGCTTTTTCAAACGTTACATGAAAACGTAACGCTCGATTCTCTAGTCCAGTGGGCCTAATTCTGCCTTGTAACGTAAGACAAATTCTGCTCCAAAATGGCTTAACGTTTGAGGTTTAACTTTCTTGCACCACAAGATTCGATGATTAATTTCGACCATGGTTTCGACATATAAATGCCATTATCAATGACATTTACATATCGAAACCATGGTCGAAGTTAATAAAGTGTGTGCGTGTGGAATGTACAACACGACATTTCATTTACAATCCAAAATGGTGTTATTCCATTTAACTCAGGCTACTTGAAGATTTTCCTTTTATTTCATAAGGTTCATTCCTTACGTTGATTCGGACAACTCATAGTATTCTAATAACTTGGGCGACGATTGCCCTTTGCCACTGAATACAACTTTGCTCTCATTAGGCCTAACTTTTTTTAATTCATGACATTGATTGTGTCTTTGTACAAAGAAGACGCATTTCCTTTCTCTTCAAAGCATATAGACCAAATAATTTATCAAACAATGCAGGAAAAATATCATTGTAGGTTTCTTCCTTGTAATGTCTCAAAAAATAACTTCCCAATTTATGGCGCACTCACGAGTTCATGACGGACTTTGAACGACGGGTGCAGGCTCTGCAGGCTGAAATTCTCATTAATTTTCTGACAGTAACGTTAAGAATATAAATGCAGTTGAATTCTCGCGTCATTATTTCCGACGCACTTTGATCTGGTTAGGTAAACTATGCAATCTTAGTTTGTCGAAATTGAAATGGACGTAATTCGATGAATCCACGGTCGGAATTAAGGCAGGGTTGCGATTTCAAATACACTTGGGTGTGATGTTGTCGTTCCCTTTTGAAGAAGACTGGCTGTGTGAGAGGGGCGGTTTGCTCCTCGAGTGAGCTTGGAAACAGGTGTTCTGGAGCAGAAAGCTCATTAGCTTCGTCTTCCACTCCTTCCTTTCCCTTCTTCAAAAGGGATCATTTGGGTGGAAGCTGGAAGGGCTTTTGTTCCTGCCTGTTGGGAGATTTGTTACGTTTCCATCCTCTGTGCCTCTATAAATTCCTCTTCTCTTTCAATCCTTCATCAACGTGCTGCAGTGGATAAGCACGTATTCTCAACAGAATACCCATGAAGAGTTCCGGGGATTCTTTTTACTAATTTTTTACGCCAGTGGCCAAAGTTTGGAAAGTTTTACGAGTCTTTCCTTACAACTTTTCCATTTCCTCAATGACATTTTCTAACTCTCTACAACCCTTTTTTTTATAACTCTTCCTTTTTCGTCCCGAGAACTGGGAAGTCTCTCAAGATATACGCGTCCTCCCTAGAAATCTAGTGCTTCTGTATACATATACCCTCAAAAAGTGCATTTAATATGTCCAAGGGAAACCAAGTTTAGTGATTTTCTGGTGGTCAGATCATTCTAGTAAACCACGGTCGGCACAGGGAAATAGTTTCCCTACAATGATTTGAGATGCTTTCCCGCCGTTGGGCTTGGTAATTAGTGAAACTTCACCTCCACCAACTCAGCAAGAGAAGCATTTGAGTTGAACACTTCAGTGGTGGTGGTTTTATTTACAAGAGGAAGAATGCATTATCTCTTTTTATCATAATTGAAATGACACCATGAGTTTTGATATAAATCAGGCTCCTGGAATCACAAACCTCTTCAGCAACTCGAAGCATATTTTTGGTTTATTAAATTAAATTCTCGAACCGTTATGCAGAGGTATCTATTCCTATTGTCCTATTTCTCTTGCTTCCCGGGGAAAAGTTTGCTATTTCACCATTAAGCATCTCGGTTCATGTATAATCAAATTCTCGTATTTATGCTAACCCATCCAACCGTTCTGACGATATATCATTGTCCTGAATCTTTTGAAAGGATAATACCTTTGCTGATACCTATACTGATTTCGTTTCGGTTCCGTGAGTAGCTTTCTTTACGTAACCCTTAACACTAGCTTTATATTGTATTCATCATCCGATAATTTTACCATTACCATATTACTTTAACAGGTATTTTTCGCTCAGACTGTCAACAGCTCCTAGCATTCTTCTTTTTTCTTCCATTTTGATCTATTTGAAACTAACTAAACTTCAGTACCACTTAGCTGTGATCTAGTGCGATCTGCGCGGGCTCTTAGAAAACCATGAGAATTTGTTTTACCATTCCTAAATATTTGTGTAACCATATTACTTAAGTGACATCTTGTGGAACTCAAGACTTCATATATGTGTATTTTTGTGTGAAACTGGCGATTATGATTTCTAGGTTATTTTCCTGGAACCACTTGCTTCGCCTACATTTGAATATCAGTATTCTTGTCAATTCATTTCCTTTCCCGTTTTCTAATACGTTTTTTTATTTCGTTAGCTTTCTAATACGTTGTTTTCATTGCAATGCCTTCTCGATAAACATATTTCATATCGAAAGAGAAGACAATATTAGGCTTAACCGTATTTCAGTTTGCCATGTACTCTTGTATGAGGAGGTAATGGTCTCATCTTTTTTCAGGGGTTCCGTATTTCAGGGATTTTCCGTACATCTCATATTCTGCTCTTTTGATCATACATGTCACCTGCTGTAATGGTCATCGGTTTTATCACAAAAAACAGCCCCTTTCATTTTTCGAGTCTTCAATATAAGCTCTTTATCTCTATCAAATGAACTCTACCTTGGGATCAGCAGTCAAACTTTCTGTAGTGCCAAGGACAAAAAAATACCTCATTCTCTACTTCAATTGTAATTTATCTCCAGAATTTTTTCTTTGAAGTATTCGTCAAATCATCGTGTACAGCGGCAAGGAGAACTAATGACCAAGCGCAGAGCAGTTTTGGTTAACGTATCCTGTAATCAATGCACTTTATCATCCTCATCCTGCTGTGGGGATTTTTGTTAAGGATAAGAATTTTTTATCCTTAGATTTTTCTCACCTTTTTATATTCTTTTCATTCATACTTTTACAGCTCCTTGAGCATAGTTTCTAAATTTTATAATCTCATTTCTTGTTAGACAATTTTCATATTTCTCATCTATTATGCGTTGTAAACATTGAAATGCGTTCTTTATTATTTTTCTATTTTATTTATCTATTTATTTTACACATTTTTATTTTGAAAAGTCTGTAATTAATATTAACGAGTGGTTAGATGAAAGAAGGGACTATTCAGTCTCAATATAGTCCGCAATGAATACGAATTGTTATTATTTCTATTCCTCCTTCATCTTCACCTTCCACATAATTTCTTATGCTTACTCTTCCTCCTCCTGGGATCCTCCAGGGATCATGCGTACGTCCGCATCATCAGTAGTTTCTCGTAGACGTTCCAGCCTTCACCGCAGTTCTATTGCCAAGAAAATCAAATATCTTGGGCGTCGGGTTCTCGATTCAATTGACTGAGGGTAGGGTCATGGCTGAGAGAAGTGAGAGTCGACTATTCCTCCGCTGTCAGGCGCGCTGATTCGGATTCTGTGAAGGTCTGGGCGGTGTGCATTATGGCAAAGTTCTCCAATTTCCTAACAACATTTGTTTCGACTGCCAATCCAGTTCCTCAGAGTTGTTCATAGTCCTTTGAGAATCAGTTCGCCTGTAGCGTGTTCGTTTTACGGAATGAGCGATGAGAGGGAAGAGAAGGGAAGGAGTCCGCTACGAAGGCGAATGCTTGTACTGCATCAAAACGACTGGGTACTTGCATTTACACTATAGGAAAGTGCACTAATTTTTTTATTGCTGAATTTGAACGTTTAGACTAAAAAAGAAACATTAGTGTAGTCGCTTTTATTTTCTGCATCCGGGAAATGCACTTTAAAACGTTTTGAAAGTCGGAAAATTTCAGGTATCCTTCATTACTATTATATTCGACATTCAGGAGTGATGTGTTGGTGGCCTTACGGTATAACTTTCTATAGCCAATATCTTAGGCATCACTCTGTGAAAGTGGTGGATATTCATGATAAAACATGGTAAAGACAATGAAACTTTACTATTTTTACCCTTTTTTTGAAACTTTTTTTTCATACATTCCATTCCTATTTCTATTGCAGCAACTGCGATACTTTCCTTGTTTAAGTGTGGGGCATATATTTTAATATCCAAATAATTTATTCCAGACGGAAAATTTCTATTAGAATTGGTATAATTCGGGTTTTAATTATCCTTACAGTTTAGGCTATACCGTACCGTCGGTCTTTTAAACCCGAGTCGAAGGAAATCTCGAAGATTCGTATGTTGGAAGAGCAGCAACACGGCTGATATAAAATGGATAGGTACATTGTGATATTTTCTGCGGCGACGTCTTGATAGGCATTAACCTAAACAATTACTTTATATATTAGCCCTAGTCCTTTAATTATGCTATAATTACATTCCTGGATAGTCTAAATGACCGGTTTTCTTGTATCATATCTTTAACAGGTTCAGGAAGTTCTGAAAACTAGGCATTAACCTAAAAAATTACTTTATATATTAGCCCTAGTCCTTTAATTATGCTATAATTACATTCCTGGATAGTCTAAACGACCGGTTTTCTTGTATCATATCTTTAACAGGTTTAGGAAGTTCTGAAAAAGAATTATAGGCTTATTTGTGTTTAAAATATTTACCTACTATTGAGCACACGTAGTATTCATATACCTCATGCAGAGATAACATCCACCACCTTCCACGACTCTTACGTCTCTTTTTAACCAATGAATAACTTGGAACAGAATAGCACTACAACTGCAGCAACAACAACTGAAACCTCTTTATCCTCCGTCACCTACATTTCTCATTTAACAGAATGGAACGTTAGTGCGCGCAGTATCGGGTCCAACATTCACCACACCGTGTAGCAGTAACATTTTCCTCAATTGACTGTTGAATTAATTCGACTCAAACGTTCATCTACATCTACATCTACATAATACCCTGCAAACCACCACAAGGGTGTGTGGCAGGGGGTGATTGCTCACCAAACATGCACTACATATCATGCATAAAAAAGGAATAGTATTAATATAGTAGTCAGAACTACACTATTTAAAAAAGATAGAAATTGCAAAGCAAACATGCAAAAACATTCTGTTAGTAGGGTTAGCTTTAAGTACTCATACCAACATGCAGCTACCAATGCTATTCATTGCTACTCTCCGATAGGACATATTTACCGTTATTCGTATCTCTTATTGTGCGAGGGAAAAAGGACATTTTGAATCGGTCAGTTCGGCAATCAATTTCTCTAACTTTATGATTATGGTCCAGTCTGCCATAGTAAGTTGGGGTTCGTAAAATATTTTTAACATCATCACTGAAAATATTGCCTTGGTTCGATTCATGCCAGAGGAAAATAGAAGAAAAAATAGCGAAAAGGTTAGCATCGGCCTAAAATGTCCGACACCCAAACGCAACCCGACGTATTCCTCGGCAAAAAAATAACCCGCTGCAGTGGAAATGAAAATCCATTCCGATAAACACAGTCCTGCTAATATTTCCCTAGAATCCTTGATACGTCGCAAAATTAGCCAATCATAATTATTCCAGTATAAAATATATTCGTGAGGTATTTTTTGTATTTGGAAAAATGAGCCATTTGTGATTGACCATTTTTCTATATGCTTAGTTCTGAGAATACGGTACACGCTTCACATTGAGGTTTTAACTGTGTATTCAATGCCACCTTTTGTTCAGTGTGTGTCCGCGAATTAAGCCAAGGCATTGCGTACTCACTGCCGTTGCTTCTCTGTGACCCAGCTAAACACTAACCGTACAATCCGTCTTGCCCGTAAGGAACCAACCAACCAAAACTAGTGCTCAGCCTGAAGGTCGATATGATTAGCTAGGTTAGAGTGTTAAAAGACACTATGTGATAAAAGCCTAACGAATTGTGAAATCAACGCATTAGCTCAAGGGAGCAGCACCTTTTTCTGCACTGCCTGTGGTTTCTAATACCCAGAAATATATAGAAATAAATACCCATTTTTTCTTGGGATACCAGCTGTAAATGGCTTGAAATTCAAATTAATTCTGTATTTGAGTCTGAATACCTTTGGTGAGTCCCTTAGCTGTGGAAGGGAGAAAGTCAATTATCGTTGAAAGGTCAATTGTCATTCAGAAGGTAAATTATCATTGAAAGTCCTACACGTTAAATCAAAGAAAATTTATATCGGAATTTAATTAGGTCTACAGTGAACTTTATGCGGAATTCAATGATTTCGGCGAGAATGGACGCTTTCTTACCGGTGAGTAGAAAATGTTGGGTAAACCCTCATCCACGCTGTTGTAGATTGGAGATGTAAATTATGTTAGAGAGTAACCAGCTGAAGTTTTCTTCTGTGCTTGAACTAGTCTAATGCCGGGCGGGATTATTCTGTTTGCATTGAAAAGGGTGTTATTCCTGGTTAATATACTCGGGCAGAGAAAGCATCTACCGCAGGGAATTTATTTTTTGATAAGTGGCGTTCATTAAAATAAATTCACTACCTGTAAATTGCGCCAAAATATATCATAGATTTTTCAGATTTTCATTTGAATGGATTGTTTCAATTTTTTATGAATACATGCAATTTGTAATGCCTGCCTTGTATTCCAAGGTGCACATTTATCAGCATGTAAAGAGGCTAAGTTTCAATCTACAGCTTCGTAGGGCGTATCACATAGGAGAGTATATTTTATGCATTCCACAGTTCCTGAGTTTCCCAAGTTTTGCTGGTTTAATTTTTCCTCTATTTACGTCAATCTAAGAGGCCTGTGCGTGTCTCTGGCACTCTTCGCAGTTGTGAAAGCTGGCATCTGGGAAATTATTTCCTTGATTCTCGGAAAACATCGATTCTTTTTACTTTATAGCTCCCGACAAATTCCTCGAAAAATTTACTCCGTGGTACTCAGATAGCAAGGAACATTTTTTATCCACTTGGGTAAGCATACAAACCTGGATAATTACTGAAATATTTTCCACAGAAAGCATGAGTTTCAAATACTTATTTCAGGGTACGCGCATTTGGGGGACCAAGAAGTGAAATACTTAGAATTGCAAAAATTCGAGCGGGTTTCACCGAGAAAAAAATTGGCTGAAAGTTTTAGGAGTAAATGCTTTCATTCCGTCATTTATCTTCTTTGCCTGCAAAGAATGGGCTTGACACTTTTGCCTGTTAATAAGCTGGGAGTAACTCGAAACATTCTACTACTGATTCCACCTTGTATCAATCATTTGAATTGAAAAAGACTAATTTTGCTCTGCAAGTGACTTTTCAAGGGCGAATATAAAAATATGAACACGCTTTGTTGCGTGATGTAATCATATACTCCGCAAGGCTATGTGGGAAGGCGAAGGAAGGGGGTTCACGGTTCGCTCCAAAATATGTGTCGATATGCGAACTAGTTGTTCCGTCGTCCGATCCGCCGATAGCGGCTAATTAATATTGCGGTACCCCACATCGTTTCCGTCGCCCATTAACTTAATTCAACGATGGAAGTGGACGAATTTTTTTATGTTAATCAAAGTTAATAACCGCGCGGACGTCCGTTTCGGCGCGGAATTCCACGTAAGAGCCTGGGGACGTGTTTTTCGACGTATTTATTTTTTTCTCTCTCCGTTTTGCTCTCAAATTTACTTCCCACCCTCCCTCTCATCCTCTTGTCAACCACCCCCCTCTTTCTCTCTTTCCTCTCCTCCCATTCCCTCCTGTGTCGCCTGCTGGCGATGATGTGAGCGAAGTGCGCTCGTGTAACACGCTGGCTGGTTTACACGAGCGGCTGGCCCTGTTGCGAAACTGGGGAGGGAGCGTTTGGAGGCACGGGGAAAGGATTTCGCGGGAATGGGGAGGGAAGCATTTTTTTGTGTGTATGTCTGTGAGGGTGGGTGTTAAGGATAAAGGACCGCATCCGTGGTCATGACACGTCGCGACACCCTGGCAAACCCGATAAAGGGAACCACTTCATTCTGGATATCCTCGGAGCGGAGAGCACCCCGAGTGCCACCCGGAAAAGACTACCGCAAGGGCCTCTCCCCTCGAGTTTGAAAGGTCCCTTGAAATCGGACGAATGTGGGATCGTGTGCCTTTGATGTGAACACTCTGAGGTTACAGGCTCGCATCCCCGAGTGAAATTTCTGGGGCCCGATCAAGACTCGATCATAACGCGAGTTGTCGCTTGATGGTGATTTTATAAATTGCTCTTGACGGAGAGAAAACATTCTTTACATTTTGTCTGATGCTTTAAATTGCTAATCTCAGTCAGTATAGAGTGCCGTCCGGACTTCTACTATTAGCAGGTTGCTACGATACGATAACACGAAACATGGATCCATGATCGTAACCCTGTTACGCCATGGGTAAGAAAACATGTATTATGCTAAACACATATGACAGAAGAACCCCTAAGAACTGATTTTTTTTGCTTGCCCTATCGTGTATAACTTGAATAGATAACGAGCAGGCTTTATGGAATTATGAAGACATTTAGAAATGAAATAGGCCTATGTGTATTTCACTCCGTTTTAATAACCGCGACCGACTTAAACGCTTTCGTGCCGTTTTCAAGAGGAATGAATTCTAAATGATAAGTAAATATGATCGCAGTATCTGAGAATTTTCCTGTGCTGATTGATGGAATTAGGAGAAACTTCAGAAATATCAGATCTCTAGGTCTCCACGTTTTGGAGATTAACAATCTCACGTGTCACTTTTTAGTGCACCAGATGAGTTTCCGTATTTTATACCCTCAAAATCTCCAATTGAAATTGAAAGGTTTCTTCTCTTCTTACTTCCGCGATCATTTTACCTTCAGGCTCTATATTCTTCCGCAGTTCAATGGGGGTCTTACACTCCATCACAAGGAAATAAAACTTTGTATTTCCACACAAATGTATTACAACGGCACGACCAGTTTCACCCGCTAGGGCATCAAGTACCTGATGATTCCCTAGCGGGTGAAACCGGTCGTGCCGTTGTAATACGTTTGTGTGGAAATACAAAGTTTTACTTCCTTGTGATGTTTGAATGTCCATAAAGTAACGCCTGAAACTGTTAATTTTACTTACACTCCATGTTTCTTCCCTAAATATCTTATTACTCTTCACTTTTGTAATCTAGGTCCCTTGCGCCAGTGGTCCAAATAGCGGTGTAGTTTATCTCCTAATAATTTATTAGATGGGTAACATAACGCCTTTGATAAAGAGAAAAGAGGAGAGTAGTTATGAATCTTGAGAAATTGTGGTCATTTTCCCTTTGATTGGCGAAAAAAGTACTACCGCTGTTAAGCCCGTTAAATTATGACCAATAAGCACACAATTATGACCACAATATCGGAAACAAATTTTAGTCTAAATTTGTATGTGCATTCTGATAGTAATTTCAATCCTATAGTTCTTCCTGACTTGTCACACTAATACATATTTTTGTAAGACCTTTAATAAATTTTGCTGATCTCCTTTACACACGTTGTTACTCTTTGATTATTATAGGAAAATGAATAATTTCTTAAAGCTATCATATAGCATTATTACTACTAAAATCGCTATGTCTAGTAACATGCGAGCCACCGTAGTTTATGGAAGCAAATGGAAGAGCACTGTGTTAGCAACACTTACATGCATGCCAATAAGATAGAAATCAAGAATAAAGGTTCAAAAATGTATATCTGAACATCTAAGATCTGAGGTACCATAATTTTTATGCCGTGTTAATATGCTGCAATAAATTCTAAGACCTTCAAAAGACAATTACATTATCGAGGACTCAAAAACGTAAATATTTACGCGATCAATTTTTCTCGGAAATTCATAATAGTTTATATTTAACCCTTGGAGTTTATAATGACGTAAAAACTTTAAAATAGTTTAGTAAATTATCTACGATTTATAACAATTTGATTCAGAGATGAAGTTGGCTGTGTGAATGAATCCCTCGATTCATAACATACCAAACATAATATATTAGGCATCTTCCAACCAATAACTTGAATACAGTTCAAGCACTAAACAGTTAAAATGTGTTAAACTGATTCAACATGTTAAACCGAAAGAAAAACTTAACGGTGCATTTTTCACACACAACTACATCGTTAAATTAATTCTTTCAATATGTCACTTTTTCACAAACTATCGCCTGACTCGATCCAATTAGGCATGTTAATACTTATATTTGAATACCTCCGGTGGTTATACAGACTATTATTTCCATCAGGATTTCCCTCTTTCAGCGCTATCCGCTGTTTGTAACCTCCGAATATGAGCCTCCTGGAAATGCAACGTTGCCATGTGTAAGCGGCATATTTCAATAGGAAGTATGAAAAACTTTGATTTTTATCGTAGAGCGTCGATCAACAGCCGCTTGTATCTAATCGATACGAGCCGCTGTTGATCGACGCTCTTCGATAAAAATCAAAGTTTTTCATACTTCCTATAGAAATATGCCGCTTACACATGGCAACGTTGCATTTCCACGAGGCTCTTATTTCAGGTCTCTTTTGATGTGTGATGCGATGGAGATAATAAATCGTTGCCCATTTAAATATTTATTAACTTTTAAAATTGTATTGCACGCGGCCAGTTTCGTCCGAGTGGCCCCTTGTCGTGAGGGTCCCGGTCCCTAATGAGAATCGAAGCCGACCGAGGGTCCGGATTGGGACGATCGCGAGGAGAGACCCTACTAATGTCCTGTGTGTGTCCGCAGAAAACTACCACTAACCTCTATCATGAATTGATCATAACTTGAGCATTTTTCCTGCTATTAATTGCGTATTCGTACACTATACTATTTAATTCACACCATGTTCTTCTCTCTTTACACACTCTTTACTCACAGTAAAACTTTACCCCATTCTCTTACTTCTCTCTCTAAATATGGTAAAATGGTGTCTAGATAACGGGAGAATGTTGAAGTTTACTCTACTCCGTTTTATAACAGAATTTTGACTCTTCTTTGCGGTATTAATAGTTTGTTTTCTTTCATAAAAACGTATTTTGAAAGTTTATTCTTCCAATTACAGAGGCCATTGCATTTAAATGAATGATATTCCTGCGTAATCGATTGCTACGAAATTTCCTGATTAGGCTGGAAAGTTTATTTGTTCTGACGCCGAGCATGAAATTGAGTACATATTATTTATATTAAATATATATTACTATTACATGTTATTTATATTTCTGTTCAGTTCTAGATTTGAGCTAATTTCAATGCCCAAAAATAATTTACTTTGTGGTTTTGCGTTTTTAACTATTAAATTAATCACAATGGAACTCCACTGATGTCGCTGATAGCTGTTTAACTTACCGATTCACTTTAAAATCCGTTATTTTTTCTTAACAGCAACTTTATTTTGAGGAAGTGTTGATACAAAATCGTGGTATTCATTTTACCCATAATATCACCGATAAAGAAAACTGCTTGTAGAAAAGGGATTGGTTTGAAGATGATATAAACTTCTTTTTTCTTAGTTAGAAACAACCAGTTATCATTCAAAAACAATCCTTATTTAAGACTTTAGAGCGAGATCTAGGTTTCCAGTAGGCGCAGGCGTGATTGCTTCAAGTAACATTTTTCGATACATCATTTTAGCCGCAATCTTGCTGTAATTGAAGGCGCGGGGTTGTTGGAATGCTATGCTATGTCGATGCTTTGTGCGATGCTTGTACCGCTGAACTTGCTTGGGTGGTGTGGGGACATGACTTCGAAAGAAACTCGGTCCTGACGAACTTCCCTTTCGACGTGAAAAGGCTGCCATCGCCATGGGAACCGATTCGTACTCGAAAGGGGATAATTTGGAGTTGAGCGCAATCAACTTGGGAGTTCGGGTTCTCAGGAAAAGCGGTTGCTTACACAGTAAGTGCTAACATCTGGAGTTAAATGTGGTGCGACATTTCAAGCCTAGTATTTATTTCAAATCCAGCTTTCGGTAAGGCTTGAAAACTTTTTTTAATATACAAGTAAAGTAACAGGGAAATGGCTCATTACTTTTCTGCAAAGGTAATGTTATAATTGTAAACTTCCCACGCTATTGTATTCGGTTAGTGCAATTTTCATTTTTAATGCTCCGAGGTTGAAGATCGATAGGCTTAAAGACCTGGCACGAAGAAAATCGAGGAACCTAGATTTTAATCCCGGTGAAAGTGGATATTTTTTTTTCTGTGGGAACCTTGCTAATCAGTTTTTCCTTACATAATTGATCAAGTATGGAATTGGAGTTTTAGATCAGTCATTTTGTTTTTAATACATTTATTATGCCTTAATATAATTCATCTATAAGTTTGGAAGCATAAACACTAATATTTAATTTAAATGGGTTAAATTCGAACACCTTTAAAGTATAGAACTCACTCCCACGGGAATCAAATTGGTTAATACATCCATTAAGGAGCCTTACGGAGATCAAATGACGCCACTGAGATGAAATTAGGGTATTGCTTAATTGTTATTTATGTTTTAATATACATTCTGTCTACATTAGAGGCCTTACGAAATGCAGTGATTTATGTTAAGAAGGTGGTGCCTAATCGTTCCAGCCTAAGCACCTCCATTTTGCCTTCATTGTCATCCATAGGCTAACATGCCTTGCCTCCTCGAGTAATTAATATACCTTTTTTTGGATTTATCGTTGTCTCTAGTATCTTTAATATGTATGTAGATAAAATAGTAAAAGAAGCGTAAGAGGAGCTTAATGTAGGCGTAATAATTGGAAGTGTATCAGCTAAATTGGGTGGGCCTGTCAATGACCTATGAATAGTGAGACTGTCAGTCAGAGGAATACAATCCCTGTTTGATGGATTTTAAATTCATTACGATGGGTTTGGAATGAAGATTAATCAGTAGAAAACTAACATTATATTTTTTTCAAGGAAAAAGATATCATGGTTGTCAGCAATCCTGGGATTGGTTTGTCACAGTTCTCCGCTGAATTCTTCTATCGGCTAATCTCTTTACACTTACATATTTCTTCCCTTTCACATCCTTCATCACCTGTTCTAATCATCACATACAAGGCCTTTCTTTGCCGTTCTTCTCGTCCACTTGTCCTTCAACGATTCTCTTCATCAGACAATGGCGTCTTATCATGAGGTCTTTTAAATTGTCTTCTTTTTAGGATATTCAGAAGACTTCTCTTTTCTACCATCCTTCTAAGAGCTTCCTCGATACGTACTCGGTCGATCCATTTAATATTCATTATTCTTCAGTAGCTCCGACTTTCGAATTTTTCCATCCTTGAGGAAGTAGGAGATGGAAGGAAAGATTGAAGGAAGGACGTTGACAATTATTTAAGGAAAATGGACTCTCTAGGTCATCATTGAATGCAGAACACTGCATAAATGAGGAAGAGGTGTTTTATATAGAAAGTTGTTTCAGAATGTTTAAAGATGAAGGAGATAAGATGATGAGTATAAAAATCCCGCGGGGAATAAACTACGAAGGGAAGTATGCGATACATAGTTGGGGTACTAAATCAGCTATATCTTGAGACATGATGACCTGATGAAGATAATCGCCGAGGGAAAAGTTAATGGGAAGAATGGAAAAGGAAGATCTCGCATTAGATATATCGAGTTAGTAGTGAAGGATACGAAGGAGAGAAATTACGTAAATATGAGGTGGTTAGCCGATAGGAGAATTGAGTGGAGGGCTGCATCAAACCAATGTTAGAATTGTTGACCCATGATGATGAGTTGGGGTACTCCTTCGAAGTCCAATCATTTGAGCCTCTCCTATCTCTTGGCTTAATGCGTAAAATACTTCCACTCATCGCTGGCAGATAACTACCAAGTTTAAGTCTGCTCCGTGGAAGATTCGTCCGGTTACCTGCAATTTATTGCATCATCCGGTGAGTTTTTTTGAGTCCCTTGTACGATAGCTTTTGGAATGGAGACTCTCCCAAAGAACGTCCCGGCATCTTTTCCCGTTTATTTGCCATTTCTCATCTGCTCGCTCTTTTCACGACACTGCCACCACGCTCCGCCGCCACTCAACATCCCACGCCCCACTAATCAATAATCTGACCATTTATTCCGAGAATTCCATTTTATTCCATTTCCTTATTCTTGGATGCTCAGGATATGCCTACGGGATAGCTTTGAAAAAAATGTTCTTCTCTCATATTTTCACCAAATACAGAGTTAATCCTGCGCAGATAAATCCCGGATATAATTTTAGTTGAAAAAAAATGTTTAGCCAATAACCAATGAGTTTATTTTTCTCTGCAGAGCATTCTGTGTGCGTTTTTTTTCCAAACTATCGTACTGCAGAGTGATTAGATTGGACTTCGAGAGGGATGGGTCAGCACAGAGCTGGTCCGACAATCCAAAGATGTGGGACTCTATACCCTCAGCAGATATGGACAGTGGCGAACCCAGAAATTATTTAATGGGGGGGAGGGGGTGGGCGCCATCTGCCCGATCTTTTGCAAAGTGTAACTAAAATAGTTATTTTATGTATGCATCCTATAAGTAGCCATATCAGATCAGACAAAAATAGTCATAAATGTTTAGGCCTATGCTAAGTTAGTAATGTGTCTCAGCACAGATAAAAGGGCCTTTCTTTTATCTTTGGCATAGTCATACTCGAGTGAAATGATGCAACGAGTTTTTCTTATTTTTCCAATTGATACTGCCATAAAAATGTGACTTGATAATTAATTTGGGTTTTCTAAAGAGCTAAGGGGGGGCCAGGGCCCCCTTGTCCTCCCCCCCGTGGGTGCGCAACTGGGTATGGATATGTTTTTCATGAGAATTCACTTAGATTAGATGAAATGTGAAAGGTAGTCTTATATGTTCGAGTGCCTTGAATCAAATTGCTCTGTCGGTTTCCACTCATCGGTACCGTGGAGTACTGGTACTGTGTTGTTCATAGGGAGGTGCAAAACCGTAGTTTGATCGATGGTTGATTGACGCATCATCGCTCATCATCGAGCTTCGTGGCCAATCAGAGCTAGTGTCTAACGGTGTCAATGTTTAAGGGGAAGTTAGATTTATAATAATGTATATATTATGAAAATAGATACTCTGATGTATTCAATGGTGAGATTCCACTTCGTGAAACCTAATAACTTGCGTGATAATATAAAATATATATCATCTATATTCAGGCCTGAGGTGGGTGGAGGAAGACGCTTCAAGAAAAATATTTTTTTGTAAATTTTCCCTTGTAAATGATGTAACATGCAACTGTTATCATTAATTTAATTGGCCACTTCATAATATTACAATTTGATGAGCTAACTGAGTATGAATTCCTTAAATAGTAATTAAATTCATCAGTTGAATCTATGACCTCACCATGATAAATTAAAATACGAGCTGAATTTCCAGAAATTAATTAAAATCCCACTCACAGCTTAACGGACTTAAATCAATAATTATAATCATTTAAAATTAATAAAGTATAAAATATAAACCTTTGTTTTACGCATAGGGATCAAAAACGAAATTTCTCCATTGTATTTTTTTTCCTTTTCAGAATTTTTTAATTTCTTCCCGTTCTCGAAAAATATAAGCTCCATCCCTATTCATCTTTTCGCCGAACACAAAAGACAGTGTTTTATTTTTGCTTTCTAGAGAGTTCTTTCTTATTTTACTATATTTTAATCTGTACTCCGGTCTTCATCCCCCTCGCCCTCCAGTTTCGTCTTTGATATAGCCTCGTAAGTAATTATTTTTTTAATGGTATTCGTTCAGTACCCTTTGTCCTCCTCGCATTAAAATTTTTTTCCTTTGTTAGCCCTCATACTCTTCTTAAGTTTTATCTTAATTTCTTAAGGTTGAAAGTTGCTCCCTTCTCCTTTTAAATGCTTCACTTGTTGCCACGTGAACTTTTCGGAGAATAAGCTTCACTCAGGAAATTTTACAGCTCCTTCAGCAACAATCCAAGGTGGTTATCCTGCAATATAAGTTTGAAATTATAATTTTCTACGATTTCGATTATTATTCTTCCCCTTTTGTTGCCATGAATATTATTTCATTGTCACCCGGCCTTGCAATACGCATTTCAGGCTTTTTCGGGCACTTTAAAAAGATTTCAACTCTGGTTTACGCGCATTTTAATGACTTTGAAAACATAATTCCTCCTCCCCTCATTCTTTACCATAATTTAAAATACTTTTCACGCCTTTCACCTACTTTGACATATACTTAAGTTTTCATGCTTTAAAGCGGATTATAACTCACAACTCTCACATCCCCCCGCTTGCAAATTGCTAGCACAATTTAACTAGCAATAATATATAAAACCCCTTCCCCATGGACTACGCCTTGTCGTGGTGGGATTGGGGCTTGCGTGTTCCCGTGACCCCTAGAGCTACACTGGCGGCAGTAACTAATATTGCTCCTGGTAGGGTCACCCGTGCCAGACAGGTCGAAGGGTAGGAACCTGACGAAAGGTAGTCCACGTACCGTACTCTGTTCCTCAGTGAGGCGGCTGTGTGAAGGCGTCTGACCCCAGTGGGGTCTATCAAGTGATGGTGTCACGTTAAAAACACTATTGAGGCAGGCAACGGGAAACCACCTCAATTAAAATCTCCCAAGATGACAATGGACTTGAACAATAGAGAATTGAATCCTGGCAACTACGGGGCCCGGGACCAAATTTTTGGAACGGGTGTCGTGCCCGGCAGCAGGGTAAGCAAAGACTCTGCGGTCGTCATCTCACGAAATCCTTGCACGAAAAGAAAGACAGCAGCAGCGGCGGCGAAGAATAAACCAGAGAAGAGAGCAACAATGCTAAGGTTCGGGACATGGAGCGTTAGGACTATGTTAAGGGCAGGAGAACTAGAGAACATTAAGCGTGAAATGGAGAGGGGAAAGATTGATTTGTTGGGACTAAGCGAAGGAAGATGGAGAGACCAGGGGGTCTTCTGGAGTGAAAAGTACAGGGTTATATACAGTGGAGGGGAAGAGAGCCAGCGGGGAGTAGCAGTTGTATTGAACGCAACATTAGGAAAAAGGGTGTTGAATGTGGAACAAGTAAGCGATAGAATACTAGCTATCGAAATCGTAGCGAAGTCGGAAAATGTAGTCGTAGTACAGGTTTACATGCCGACAGGGGGGCATAGAGAAGAGGAAGTGGACGAAGTATATGACCAGTTGGAAGAATTAATCGGGAAAGTAAAGGGCAGGAAGATCCTAACAATTATGGGAGATTGGAACGCTGTAGTAGGGGAAGGGAGGGACGGAAGTGAAGTAGGAGAGTATGGTCTGGGTGTAAGGAATGACCGGGGCGAGAAAGCAGTGGAGTTCTGTAGGAGGAATAATTTAGTGATTATAAACACATGGTTTAAACACCACCCTAGGCGTAGGTACACGTGGAAAATGCCGGGGGATACTGTAAGGTACCAATTAGACTACATCATGATTAGGCAAAGATTCAGGAACAGCGTAAAGAACTCGCATAGTTTCCCAGGTGCAGATGCCGACTCCGACCATAACTTGATGGTGATGAAATGTGAGATGAGACTAAAAAGGTTGAAAGTAGGAAGGAAAATAAAATAGTGGGATGTAGGAGCACTGATTGGAGGGAAGAGGAGAGAATACCAGGAGATTGTGGATAGATGCATGAGGGAAGAGGAGGGAAGAGGAACAATAGATGAAGGATGGGAAATGATAAAGACGGGCAAAAAAGAAGCAGCTGAGAAAACATTAGGAACAGTAGACGCTAGGAGGATCAAGAAACCATGGGTAACAGCAGAAATGATGGAAAGGATCGAGGAAAGAAGGAAATGGAGAAATGTACACACAGAGCTAGGCAAAAGGCGTTATAAGGAGATTAACAACAGGCTTAGGAGAGAAACAAAGAGAGCAAGAGAAAAGTGGTGGAGCCGGCAATGCGAGGAGATGGCGAGACTCCAGAAAGAAGGAGAAATAGGCAGTCTATACTCAAAGGTTAGAATGCTATCAGGAATCAAGAAATGGAAAACGGTCCCGTGCATCAAAGACAGAAGGGGAAATTTAGCAATGGAGCCAGAGGAGATCCAGCGTCGTTGGAAGGAATATGTTGAGGAACTGTATGATAGCGAAAATAGGCCTAGAAACTTGGACATAGAAGAGGAAAAGGACGTAGATCAGGATGACGTGGGCCCCGGAATACTGGATAGTGAGATAGAGAAGGCACTGCGAGAAATGAAGGCAGGTAAAGCGGTGGGGGTAGATAACATCCCAGCTGAGCTTCTGAAAAACCTAGGAAAAGGGGGAAGGGACAGATTTAATTTTTCGTAGAATATACTAGGAGAGGGCTTGGCCGGAGGATTTTGTAAAAACCGTGCTGATACCTATACCGAAAAAGAGGGTGACAAAGGAATGTGAAGACTATAGAACGATAAGTTTGATTTCTCATGCGGCAAAGGCAGTGCCCAGAATCATCAATAGGAGAATGGAAAAGAGAGCAAACGAATTCCTAGGCGAGGATCAGTTTGAATTTCGGAAGGGGAGAGCCACTCGGGATGCCGTTGCAGTGATGAGAATACTAGTGGAAAGAAATCTAGAATACAATCAGGACGTACTCGCGTGCTTTGTTGATTTCGAAAAGGCGTTCGACAGAGTTGAGGTGGGACAAGTTAATGGAAATATTGCGGAAGATAGGAGTAGACTGGAGAGACAGGAGACTGATCCGGAATTTATACATGGCGCAGAAGGCGCAAGTGAGAGTAGCCGATGGAGAATCGGATTGGGCAACAATAGGGAGGGGAGTTAGGCAGGGCTGTCCTATATCGCCGGTACTTTTTAACATATACTCGGAGGAAATGGTGAGAGAGGCTTGGGATGAGCTGGAGGCTGGAGTAAAGGTCGGGGGGAAATTGATAAAATCAGTGAGGTTTGCGGATGACCAAGCGCTAGTCAGCCAGTCTGCCCGTGGCTTGCAAAAAAATGCTGGATGCGTTGCAGGGACAGTGCAAAAGATACGGGATGAAGATAAACCAGAAGAAAACGAAAGTAATGCGGTTTTCAAGAACAAAAAGGGCCAGTATAACGATAAAAGTAGGAGGTCAGAAGCTAGAGCAGGTAGACCAATTTAGCTATCTAGGTAGTGTGTTAGAAGAAAAAGGGTATAGCAGCATGGAAGTGAGAAGGAGAATTGCATTGGGAAAATAAGCTTTTACTCGTAGGCGTGAACTAATGACAGGGGCGTTGAGTAGGGAAGTGAAGAAAAGACTAGTGAAAAGTTTAATATGGAGCGTTGCACTATATGGGGCGTAAACGTGGGCTTTGCGAAAAGAAGATGAAAATAGACTTGGGACTTTTGAAATGTGGGTGTGGAGAAGGATGGAGAAAATAAAGTGGGTCGAAAGGAAAACGAACGACGAAGTGCTGGAATTGGTAGGAGAGGAAAGAAATTTGATAGATGAAATTAGGAGAAGGCAGAAGGTGTGGATTGAAAAGGTAATAAAAGGAGATGGTGTTTTGAAGGAGGTGATTGAGGGAAGAGCGTTGGGTAAGCGGGGAAAAGGGAGAAGAAGAACGGGTTACTTGGATGGAATGATGGGTGGCAGGAGGTATGAGGGGCTGAAGAGGGACATCGTGTGAAATTTAGGGGGTGGGAATAATTAAATGTCCATTCATACCTACCTTCACCGGTAGAATACTTATAATAATAATATATAAAACGAAAATTTATTATACTTGTGATAATAAAAACTGTTTCACGATTTGTAGCAACTGTGCAGCAAATTATACTTATGGTTCAATTGTACAGAAGTTCTAAGTGTTTCAATGGATGTAGCATATCGACTGGTTGTTGAGGTGGAGCGAAGAAGATTTAGAGTCTGGGGTTTTATTGCTCTTTATTTATGTGATATCATTATTAAAATATATCATCATATAGTCTGATATTGCCAAGAGAAAAGGCCACCTTGAAATTAGTGTTCAGCATCCAGATGGGAAATGGACAGAAAGGTCAGCAGCATTCCTTTGTATACTACTGTGATAAGACTTTTGCTAACAATGAAACTTCATCGGCCTTTTTTCTGTTATTATAGTTTTCGTAACTTTTCGCCACATATTAGTGAAATAATTTGAGTCAAATTTATTAACTCAATATGTGGTTTGATTAAGATTTAGCTTATTATGAAAACAATTAACTTTTGTCGTTTGAAAATTGCTGTTCAAAAGCGTTCTCTTTTTACGTCACAAACGGAAAGTTATTTTTATCTCTTTGAACCACTGTCTGTCCACCAGTTTCCTAGCAATTTAGTCAGCGTTTGAAGCCTTTACTGGTCATGCTCTCGAAATTAATGAGCTTTAATTCAAAGCTTCTCTAAACAGTTTGCTCCTCTTTGGATTACGTAGAGGGGATAAAACTCTATGACAAATTTCTATTCAGAGTCAGATGCATGGTCAACTTATTTCGCGTGTTTAGGTGGGTTTCCATTAGGTACATGAAATTAAAGTCAGAACCTTGCGAGAAGTTGCCTTTAGATTAGTAAACTAGCACTTGAATAGTTTTTTTGTTTCTTCGTTAAATCTCTAGAGATCACTCGACGTTAGGGTGAAATATCGGGGTGGGAGAAATAATCACTTTTGTTCCGTCATTTTCGATAATTTGTAATTTGGTTGAGATGACTCCATTTGATTCTTATGCTAAATCTCCAACAAAGTGAACTTATTTTAGAATGTGAATTAGAATATTTCAGAAATTAGAATTAATCATGCAATAATTTTCATGTCATTTATGTTGAAAGGCTTCAGTGAGTATGGGTTTGTAGAACTATGGTCATGCACTTCAACATACGCTACCTGCATCACTCCTACCTAACCGCTTATTATATTGTCTCCTACCTAACTGGTATTATGATAATTATTTGCGAGAAGAAAGACGTTTTAACTTTATCTACGCGACAGTTTATCAGCCTAATTTTTCCTTCGTAGTCAGATATATCGTAATACGCAGGCGTTCTCAATAACATTTCTAACGTCGTTGGTAAAAAGATTATCGTCTAATTTATTCAAAATATACAGTCTGAGTTTTAACCTACACCATAATAATGATTCCCATCCGAGTTCTTACAAACCCTTATTTGTACCCTAATTCCTTAACGAAACCTGTCTCATAGGGATCCCATGCGCTAGCGGCGTGTTCTAAGTGAAACTTGGCGAGTGTAACATAGTAACCTCTCTCGTACATTGTCATAGGATTTACCTAATAATTTTTTCACGAATGCTAATCGACAGTAATTAGGCCAGTTATTTCACGGATTAGCTTCCCCGGATATGCCTATTGTGATATTAACGTCAAGGTATTTTAATGTTTCTATATTCGATATTACTCTTTATGAACCAGAAGTTCACGACCGCGCATTTATTCAAAAATTTTCATGGGTATTTTCAAGTCTGTTTCCGCACTAAAAGGCGCTTCAGACCGGGAGGAAAGGTATGGAAGGGGGCTAACTCAAGCTGCCAAGTAACAAGTATCAATTTTTCCCAAGTCCCTCGTTAGCGCCTGCGTACCTTCTTCTTTCTGAATTTCCCTACAAGTTACTGCGTCATAAGCAAACAGGCGGAGCTTACTATCAACTACAAAATTTTACCCATTTCGGTAAAGAATGAATAAAAGTGGGCCCATCACGCTACCTTGAGGGACACTCGACTCGGGTTTAATTAATTGGAGATAACGTCACCTAGAACTCCTTCTGTACGCAATTATTTGAAAAATATCTAACCAAGCTTATTGCATTATTATCTAACCTATTGGATTCAAGCTTCGCGATTAACTTAAATTGTGGTCCTTAAATCAATGCTTTTCTGAAATGGAGAAAAACTGCGCCTACTAAAACGTTATCTTCAACTGAAATTGGAATATCATGCTCTAAAAGACCGAATTTCATTTCGCAAGATCTACCCTTCCTGAGCCCATGCTGGTTTTTCATCAACAATTTCTGACTATCGAGGTATCCTATATTTGGAGTTACTAGTATATGATCTACAACGTCACACGAAATTGAGGTGAGTGATATTGGTCTGTAATTGCATGGCTGTTCCACAATTCACCTACTCTCATCTATGACGCTATCTAGAACTCCTGTACGCAATTATTTGAAAAATCTCTAACCTAGCATTTTGGTTAACTCTTTTACTGGTTAAATCCCATTTGCAGTTACGTTAGCTACCTTCCAGTTTTTAGTTACTATATGCTCTATAATGGATTTTATAAATATTACTTTATGGTATGGAGTAATTTTGGATTATAATTCTGTGTGTTCACGGACTGGCATTCTGTCGGAACCTGGGGATTATTTGGGGATAATATTCTTCATTGAGGTTTTTATTCCGCCGCATGAGATATAGATAGGGGGCCTATCTGAAAACGGCGATGTATCTCTTAGTATTCTCCCTATGTCAGGCATCTACTGACAACAAGCCTTGACTCAGTTCTTATTTCTGTATGCATTTCCCAAAAGGATAAAATATCAAATAAATTCTCATCTCCGACCTCGTTTCTCATTCTTTCCATCGAACTTCTCAAAGTACTTAGATACGGTATTAATTACTTTAACTTATGGTTTCTTGGGACCAGAAATAATGCTGCGCCTTCATTTGTCCTTGCATGTTCATTTTTTTCTATTCTCTCTTAATTTCAATGGCACACAACTGTGTCTGTAAACAAGCAATTTATATGCAGCGGAAATAATTATCCGCTATTTTCTCTGCTGGAGGCTTCCCGGGTAAAATTCTTGAAATCTATTTGAATACCCAGCAAGAAGTTAATTAATCCGCGTTAACCAAACGAAATTTTAATTACCGCAATATTGTTCCAAGTTTGTGGGACTCAATGCGCGTGTACTTTTCTAACGCTCCGCCGCTTCATACACTGTAAAAAGTAGATCTGATTTTAAGGTACAAAAGCGATCTGAATTTCAGATGCAACAATTTTAAGACAGGGTATGTTGAATTTGAGCAGTAATATCTTGTCTAAAAATAAGGCAGGTGAACAGCTGAAAATCAGACCATCCAGAATCCTGCTTCCTCTGCTTCCTGCTCAACTGCTCCTGTACCAACCATCCATGTTCCTGCCTCTTCCGTACCTTAAATCCGTGTTCCTGCCTTACAACCAGACAGCGCTTAAATTCAGATCGCACTGAAAATCAGATCAACTTTTTACAGTGTAATTAACACTCATTGTGTTATCAAATTTTAGTTTTGCTAACAAAAAGTGATTTAGGGTTCTCAAGGGTTTTAGCAAAAATGCTAAATATCAGGGAAGAAAATGATCCGGAAAATTTAATTTAGTAGAAATCACATTGATATTTCCTGTAATTTTTTAAGCCAATACTTTTTCACTGGTAATAAAATTTCATTAACAATTTAGTTTTTGTTGCCCAGTTATAAATATTTTGTTTTGGGACTACGCTACAGCCAACGTATCGGTCCGCGACTCATCCAAGAAGTAAAATTCTATATTTCGGCCCTCAGTAGTAAGAGGGTTCGCTCCCTTTCACCTCTTCACTTCTCTCGTCCCAACTCACCGAATGGCCAAGGAAGCGATATGCTAAAGTGACTCCGTTTTCCGAATCGCTCCTGCCCCTCCCGTTTTTACATGCCTCCTCCCATCAATTCGAGCAACCCTTTTGAATGCATTCGCAGGCGTGCGACTTGACGGGAAAATATGGTGTGGGAAAATAAACGCAGTGGAAATCGACGACGCTCGCGGGCCCCTAGGAAAAAATTGCCTGGCCTACTTCTACGCGTTAGTTAGCGGCCCACGTAAAGTTTCGTCTCATGGTAATATTCATGCTAGATTGCACCTAGGCGACTTAACATTACCGTATTCCTCAAAAGGATTGTAATCCCCTGGATGGAAATGGCAGTACACCGAGCTTCGCCAATGAAGCAAATCAAACTACTATGGCGCCACACACTGAGACAATAGAATTCCAAGATAGGGAATGAATATTTTGTACTCCCACAGTAATAAATTTATTGAGTCTACATATTTCACCACACCTTAGTCATCATCATCAGGAAAACCCTGATTGTGAAATTGTCCGAAGACAGGAATATCCGAAACGTTAAGTGAATATATCTTCGGACGCTTTCAATTATTTGAATTAGAGGCCAATTAGAAGCTCATCCTAATTCATCTAGTCCTGATTGTGTTACAGTGAAGTGAAATATGTCGACACAATCAATTTATTTCATCACTTGAAGTTATAATTGTACTGTGGTCCCTAAGATCCGGAGAACGTGTATTTGTAATAGCCTATGAAAAATCATCACTCATCAGTAATTCAACCCGAAGATTGGTTTGGATAGGTGAGGGTAGAGTTCACCCCGAACTAAGGCTCAGGCGTGTGAATTTCCCACATTCAGGGAAGGGGGTCGGTTCCTTTCCCTGGGTCACCTCGCACTTCGAGGATTTTTCGTTTGGGGGCGTCCAAAGACTTAACCCGGATTTGAACCCTGGGCCCTTCGATCAGTAGCTCAGCGCTCTACCCATTAGGCCACCACGCTTTCCATAAATGAAAATTCATGCAGCTCCGAAAGTCTTCTCCACTGATGTGGTTTTCACAGTCGTTTTACAGGCAACCACGCTTCCTGCTTGTGGAGTCCTATGCTACCGCGAAGCAAGGTGTGAACTTGGCACGACTCTCACTCTGCTACAAGTTCACTTTGGAATACATATTTAAATGAATACTAATGGTTTTAAAATGAATAAACTGATTAAGTAGTTTAAAAAATAATAAATAAAAGTAAATCATAAATGATTAACTGTATTAATGTTCCTCAGATACTTGGTAATAAGCTTTCGCTGAATGCACCGGTTGCTTAGAACAGAGTCCTCTACATAGCGGCTGCTTAACTACAAAGTATGCATCTAGCGGCAGGGAGAGGAAAGTGTGTCTTTGACATCACACGTATATGTAATTGACCGGCGGGCAATAGCTGCCGTCGCGTTTTCGCGCCTTTGAAATTTTTCATTTTTCAATTGATGAACTTAACGCCATTTTTAAATCGAATGGCCTAAAATACGAGCTCCAGAGGTTATATATATTTTATCAAGACTATAATAATATAGGAAACTACGCTATTTCTCTTTCGAATACATTAAAAATAAGAAAACGACGGAAATTTTGAAAGCTTTTGCCTTTGTTGTTTTACTCTGCAGCGTTTACCTTATAACGGCACAATGTCGAGTTGAATTAGTCGATCGTTTGTTTGTCTCCATTTTCCCCGTTACCAAGAAACCCTAGATTGATTTCACTTCCATGGAACGCGACTCGCAGGCCATTTTTCTCCTTCTCACAATTGTGCTCCCGAGTTTCCCGGCGTGGTGGAAATTTATGGAGATTTTTTTAGTTGACAAAGCTTGGTTTGTGACCTTCGCGACTCGAAAAGAAATGGTGGGAAAAAAGCTTAAAAAAACGGAGGACCATAACTGAATTTGAGCATTGTCCTTTCCCTCAGCTGAAAACCCATGAGCTGCGGTGCTGCTTTTGAAAACAGATCGTTGAGGGGAGATCAAATGGGGCCATTGTATGTTAAAAGAAGACTGAGTTGATTTGGAATGGGAAGATGATGAGAGAATGTACGTACGCAGACATCATGTGGCGAAAAGTACAGCTTCTATTTCAAGCTCTGAATTTTGGAGGCGTGGTTAACATTCTATTTTTTCCGTTGCCTTTCTTACTTCGTTAAATTCATCCCAGCTTGCTATGGGCTAAATCCCAATTCTAGAAGGAAAACTACTTGTTGTGAGAATTGTACAAATGATAACATTTTGCATATAATCTATCATATTCGATGTAAAATATGAGAACGTTTATAGGTAATAATTTATGGGAAATTAAGAACCGGCCATAAGTTGCCTACATGTGAAAATTCGAATGCTAAGCTACACCGTAGAAACGTGAACAGTAATCCTGACCTCTGTACACGCCATTTAAAAGTACGCCCAGTCGGTGGAAATGTTAACTTGACATTACGACTAAGTATTATTGTAGGGTGTTTACCTACCTATATGGGTTATTCACCTTTCTTTGCGTTTATTATATAGGACCATTCCTTCGAGTGAATAGGTCTCTGGACATATTCTCCAATAAAGACATTTTCGAATGGTTTATGTAAAAATATTACTTGCTGCAAATGCATTTTTGACGAAAAGTATTTTATTTTTTAAGTATGAGCATTTGAAATCGTCACGAGTCGGTGTCTCACAAAAACGTTAACTCGCGTCGCTGCCATCTTGAATGACGTCCTGTCCTGCATCAGTGATCGCGAGTGTCTATAGGAAGTTTCAAGCGTTCAGGAGATCACAATTGAAACACCTCTCGTAAATACAATGTTTTAATACGTCAAAGCGTTGCTTTAAATGTTGAAATGTGCAAAAATGCAATGACACCAACGAAAATTCCTCCAACAAGTATTTTTTTAATACCCGAAATAGAATTGTTATGTGTGAAGAAAGAAGTGCAGACGATAGGAAACCATGTCTTAAAAATCAAACGTGTGCATTTTTTATCGCTCACTGTCTATATTTATTTTTCCAAATATGGAAGCTAAATCCTACTTAACTGTGAAGAATCTAGGTTCGAAACAATGCTCCGCTGGTAGCATTTTTGATGTTTAATATGTGATGAATACAATTCAGTAAAACATTTTCATTGTTTTGAAAATACCTCTTAGATATGCACATATCAGTAATCGGAGTAATCATATGAAGGAAATGTGTTGGACACATGTCGCGAAAAAATCTTTTCCAAAACAACTATACCATGTTTGAGACAGTGTGCTAAGCATATTTCAATTATGTTTTGAATATTGAACCTATCGCTGGTTATGTTTCAAGATTGGAGGTCCTAAATTTTTGTAATTGCAAGCAATAAATAACTTTCACTGTGCGAAGGTCAGCATGAACGGTGGAATCGCAAATAGATACTTATACGTATGAGCTACTTGTACACATGAACACTTGAAACACTTTTTTATGAGAAAAACAGCGGTAGACGTGAATATTTGTTAAGTGCCTCAAACTCTATTAACTTCACGATATAACACATAAGATGTACGTTTCAACATACTGTGTCATTGCAGGAAGAGCTAATGTCAAATACGCCAATATCACACCACACAACATAAGAATCTTGAATCACGATCGCACTTGCTTCCGGCACAACATAGATTAAATTTTGAAGTTCCTCAGTATATTCGGTAATCGAGTGTATTTTAAATCCACTTTCGTCTCAATAGTCAAACAGATATCCCAAAAGGAAGTTCTTCGAAATCGTATCAAAACTCATCACTGCACTAAGGTTATTGCAAACCTTACCATTGCAAACAAAAAAATTTCACGTTAATCGTATTGTTTATTTATGATGTGAATCCTAGTAAACTCAACCCAAATGATACGCTAATGTTATAACGTGCCTGAAAATAGTGAAATGTCGTAACTTCTTGGAGCAGGAATACAACGTAAGCAATTGGATAAAGTAGATGTTCATAATGCTCATATTTTTACGTACTCGAACTTGATGTACAATCCTTACACGAAAGGCTCACTACCTCGTTGTTGTCGCCATCCATCAACATTTGTGCTTTCACGACATATTCCTTGTATCTTAGTTTATGCTAGGGGCTTACACAAGCGCGAACAACACAAAACACTTTTATCTAGCTTAACTTGCACATAGCCGATGGCATCATCACGAACGACCCTGACACCAAAACATTCATAATGCTCATATTTTATAAATATCACAGTATTGAAATGTGAAAATTCATTTTCAAGCATTTCGATGCCTTTACCTCGCCATCTTCGCTCTTTGGCTTTCCGCTTGAATGATCTTTCCTTCGAAGCTGGAAAGAAGCTTCATATGTCTGCTTTTAAAAATACTGTTAATGCGTATGAAAAAATTGTTAATGTTGAGACTTAGAGCAAATTTCTTGAGTCAGGTTTGACAAACTACTGGTCCATATCATCGTAGGAAATCAAATATTCGTAATTTTCTTTGATCCCATCAAATATATCTAAATCCTACAACAAAGGTTGTAAAAAGCGTCCACAGGTACTATATTAGTTATATATATATATAATTATAGTTATATATATAGTTATAGCTATATATTAGTATAAGGAAGATAAATAAATTAAAATCGAACAGTAGGCTAGCATTCTTTACACTTCATTCAATGGTGAAAGCGTCCTTGATTCATTGGAGAAGTTCCCCTGCGGTAACTTAAAAAAAATTGTGCCCACACGAGTTCTTCCACGGAATCCCGATGTATGCGGGAGGAGTAAAAAAATGATACCATTCGTGACCAAGGAAATAATTTTGAAAAAGGACCCGTGTTCCGGATTCCTCGAAGTGATCGTATGCGGACGATAAAGAAACACGAACAGAGAGGGAAAAAAATTGGAACCGGTGGCCATCGCGTGCATCCATTGCTGCGGGACCCGCAGACCTTTACACGAAAGGATTTGCAGCCGAGCACGCGGAAAGAAACTAGAAGACTCGAAACGGGGAGAGATGGAGAGAAGGAGGGAGGATGGCAGAGCCCTTTGCGCCGCCTACGGGACCAATGCCCGGTTTTGTATCTGGATGGCGTCAACCATCAGTTGATATGGAGGTCAAATTACTTTTCCGGTAGCCGACACTTCTGATCACAAAAAGTACATCGAACAGATGGTCAGATGACATGAATATGACAGCAGAAGAGGGTGCTCGGATTCGTTTTCAAACCTCAAATATATTTAACTTCGCATTTTAAAACCGTGCCCAAGAGTCACAAATACACAATAATCAGATCCAGCTCATTTTTGTGATGATTTCTGCAGAAGATTAGGATGGAAACGAGATGACGGCACTGATGTGGTACGCGTTTGTAATCTAAATTTAAACTCGTTTTTCTTAAGTAGGTCACAAACCAAGGACTTTTAGCTATGCCGAGCAGTGCAGCTAACCATTGAGCTGCCTTGAAAAATGGTCTATAGATTCTTAGCCCCTAATTAATTATTGCAGCCCCTTCGAATGAATTCAACCATATCTGGCGTTAGTTGGTGTAACAGCATTTGAGGGATTAAATTAAAACGGAGAGTAGCCCTGATGATGACGCTTAAGGCGTTGAAACACTCGATGTGTACTACTATACATTAAAATAAGTGGACAGTACCACTTTTGCATTCTAACTTAATCCCTTCAAATGACTTCCACAGCGGTAGTGTTCTTGCATGTTAAAACGGAATATATATGTATCTCTCATCAGTAATGATCTTAAGATTGATTATACACAGCTCTCCATTCGAATCTTCTATTGTTTAATCTCTTCATATCAACTAAAATCTATTCAGAATTTTAATTTTGTTAAATAAATTTAATCTTCTCCTTTACGACCTTTACTATTTGTTCCATATACATTATACGAGGCCTTCCTTTGCCATTCCTCCTATTCACATTTGCCACGACGACTGTCTTCATTCAAACATGATGGCTGAGAATATGGCCGGTCATTTCGACCCGCCTTCTGTTTAAAAGTCACTCTTACTTTTCACCCTCTCACTATTCATATAAATTCCTCGTCTGTCACTTTGTCTACTATTCTATCTGCAACATTCCTCCTCTTGTGGCTCCCCGCACGAAAATCATTGCTGCTCATGGACACATTCGTGAAGTGGTTGGATGAAATCTTGGAAGACAACTTTCGGTATAACGGTACGGAAATTAAGAGGGGCCAACGTGAATACGGTTGTTCAGACTCAAGTTTCTCCAGAGCACTTAGTTATCATTTATTGTTGGCATTCATGCGCAAAAACTGAAAAAGCTGTTCTTCAGGATTACCGTACTCTATGGCGCTCTATGGCAAAGGAAAATTAGGCTCGTGAAGAAACAGCTTCACTTAAGCGATGAGAAACCGCAAATTTCCGGCATGATGTCTATTTAAAAGAACGTCCAAATTATTCTGTAACTTACGAATGATTGGGTGAGGATACCGATAACTCAATTTTAGACATGGACTATCGCACAGAGTAAAATTTGTCTCAAAGCATGGCATAAAATTTACAGGCCCGGATCCAGAGTATCTAGTCAAACGTTTAAATGAAAGTAACAGTCGTCGATACGCTCTTCCGACGTAAAAGCTCATTTCAACCATTCAATTGTTTCATGTATGTGCTTTTTAAAACTGAAATTCGGGATATTACGGGCGATAATTGAACGCGCAAGCCAAATATTCGGTGTAATTAACTAACCACCACAATGAATAAAACATTCAACGAGATCTACGCCCGTACAAATACCCCCCAAATTTTTATTTTATGAAAAAAAAATTGTTGACAAACGCAACCAAAAAGAAAGAATTAAAAAAAGAGACAAAAAGCCCTTTTTTCGTCCAGTGTTATAACGAATTTATAACTGAGTCACATCGGGAACAACCTAGTTGACCTATGCAATATGATTTCACTGAAATCCAATAAAATCAAATTGCAAAAATCAATAGTGCTCTTGTCCAAAAAAATCGTAGACTTTTATCATTTTACAACTTACGATACAGTGAAATTCGTTCCATTTCATTATTGACATTTTGTTTCCATAAAAAGTCCCACTAGGTATGTCGAAAATAATTATTCAACAGTGTATGCAAAAATTTTAGTTTTTCACAGCATATTTCATTGTTTATCTTAATTCAAGCTGACCAGATTATCCAATTTCAGCTCTTTTAATAACTGCAAACGCGAAAACAAAGTTCATTAGCTCCAACACTTCCAGTGACGGAGTATGGAATCACAAAAAGCATAGTGGCCATAGAGTTTCAAGTTACGAGTGATACATCTAATGTTCTAGTCAACACCCACGAATTATAAATTTCAATTAGCTAGATTGTTCCGATCAATCTCCAGCTGGTACCACTCAAACATTCTCATTTACATCTCCAGCATCATATTTGCCTATTTTGCATGGATTTGTTGGAATTTGAATTTGAACCATCAATCTAGCATTTGAGTAGATACACAGTGCGACTAACTACAGTTAGGCGGCAGTATAAATGTCTTAGTTCCAATACCCGGTCGAAGAGACTTTGTCTTCATGCAATTTTAAACGCACTTTCATTCTGTAGTGATATAACACATACTTCCATTAAGTGAAGCCTGAAATTATCTCATTCACTTTAATTGAATGACTGTATAAGAACAGTACTTTTCGACATACGTCATTTCTCTCCGGGCGGATCGTCTGGTGAGTTATTACACTTTTCAGGTCAACGGACGGAGCACTGAACTTGAAATGCCCTCCACTAGGCACTCAAGTGGGGACTGGTTTTCCACTAAAAATCCGCCACTACCGGGAATCGAACCCGGGCCCTCGGCATGGGAGGCCAGTACTCTAGCCACCACACCTACTCGATCCCCTTGAGTATGAGGTTGCTGTTGTGGCTAGAGTATACTGTTTTTCATTACGACGGTCGTTTTTCAAATTTCTGCGGAGGTAGATATTTTCTCAGAGTAAAACTCCCTGTCAAGGAAGTACTCCAAGCTCAATGCTCCAGGTTATGCCCTAGGCATTTTTCGTGAAGAGCATGCTGAGGTCGTAGCCAGTTTATCTTCATCCTTCCTCCCGTGGCCTAAAAATTCAAAACTCAGCCAAATTATCCAAATGGCCTAATCTTCGATCCCCTCCCAGGAATAATTATCTGCCTCGTATATGTATGTGCAAAAATATTATGCTCGGAAGAAGACAAAGTAACCTTCTGTTTGTTGCTCATGATATAATAAAATAAAATTTCAGTGTTGCTACAGAAAAAGGATTACTTGGTGTGGAAGCTATATTCACTGTCGCTAAATGAAACTTTTCTTCTAAAATACGTCTATTATTTTAGTATTTAATATTAGTTAAGTTAATGATGGATTTTCGGTCCTGAAGTCAGTCACGAACGAGACTACAGTACATTGAACACCTGCCATCAATATGGGAGAGTGCAGGACTGCATTGTGTCTAATCTTCAATGTGCATGTGTGACGTCGAATCATCAATCTTTTACATCGTATTCATCGTGACTTTTGCCTGTCCGGGAGCGGTTGATTTTGAGAGCTAATGCTACCGCCAGCGGTTGGACGGGCACGCGTCGACGATCCCCGTCGGGAGAGGAGGATGACGGGAAACAAATGGTACGGGATGGAGAGGGAGGCGATGGTGGGAGGGGACGAAAGGCAGGACAATGGGAATTCCACGAACCGAATAACTAATCATCACGTCCGACGCTCGGAATTGCTGTTTCGATGAGCGCTCTGCAGAAATTGGAGTAATGCTTATTTATTCTATCGAACGACAATTGAATTTGTTTGACATGAGCAACTGCGGTTACGAAGAGAATCATCCTTCGCGGGCAGTGTGCCATAACAAAAACTCCATTTTCATGCACTTCCAATTACGGGCTATTTTAGCTGCGGATGACGGAGTGTGATTATCCTGGCACGATTTATTGCATGCTTGTCTTCCTTCCGGTGCGAAAGGTCACTTTTTATGTATGAAACCAATTAGGTTCTTAGTAGAGTGAAGGAGAAGAGAAGCCCGATGAAATATTTAAAGGGAAAATGGGACAATCCATTTAGCCATAACTTGAGATATGATGGTCTTGACCGATGAGGACAATTGTTGATGGATAAGTGAACAGGAAAAATGGCAAAGAAATGGCCTCATGTGACATATATGGTACAAGTTATAAGGAATGATTAAGAGTAGAAGTATGCTCTATGATGAGGTAAGGTGATGGAAGAATCGATTGGAGAGCTGCTTCGGACTAATGTTTATTCATTTATGTTCATGTATTTATTTAATCGTTCTGGGCATATGCCATTAATAGCAGTAATTTATCTGCAACATTTATACATTTATGCATTTATATTATAGTATTTATACATGAAATTACCATCTAGGCATATTCACTAAAGTTAATAAAATAATTCATTTCGTGGTGAATACACGAACCAGAGTAATTTGCTACATGTGTGAGAAATAATCATTTATTTTGGATCTCAAGTTTTGAATGGAAGTTAGGTTTTTCCGGTTTTTGACATGAGGTGGTAACGAGTTCCACAATTGAGATGAGGTTACAACAAACATATGAAGAGGTTCGATGACCTGGAAGTTATAGCTGTAAAGACGATTTGCTTCTTGTTACGACTTGGCATGTCCTGGGCGCAAACTTAAATAGTTAAACTAGATAATTTGTTTCCTTAAATGAGAATAACTGATGTAAAAACACTCATGGTAAATAACCGCCTATTTTTAATTGTTAGCTTAGTTGAAGGATTGGCATTGAGACACCGTACATGAATGACACAGGATAGATGTGGGGGAGCCCCAAGGAACGTTTTGTTTCTGTACAAGGAAGAATGATGTTTGAAGGCGGTGTAATATAATGCCTCCGGCGGCAGGGAGAGGCGCTGGTTGTGAAGAACTTCGAAAACTTGGAGAGATATACAGAGTCAATACGAGCCCGAGGTAGGGTAAGAATTACTACCTAGAAACTGAAAAAAACATGATTTTACCAAGTATTAGATGAAAGAGAAGTTTTGTGTGGTTACACATTTATGCACCATTATTTATCTCGTTACATGGAGGATCCAACTTCCATTGTTAGTTTAGAATTTTTCCTTAACTAATAAAGGAAATACTCTTGCACAAAGTCCATCATGGGCGTCGCCCTTCTAATCATTAATAAAAATGCCTACCAATATTTTATGTGGAAGTAAGACGCACTAAGGGCAAGGACGTTGAAGCACCGGTTCCCGTGAGATCACCGAAGTTAAGCAACGTTGGGTCCGGACAGAGGTTGGATGGGCGCCCCACTTCCGTAAAGAACTCCAGAGGGCTCCCACCCATCCCTCCAATTTCAAGACACACAATACAAAGTGAGAAATTTGTTGAAACAACGAAGGCATTAGGATATTTAAAATGTATACGGTGCGCAATGTCGGAGAATTGCCGTGAAATGTGCTAGACAACCGCATGAATATCTAGTTATGCTAATTGCGCTTGGCCGTTAATTAGTATGCAGTGATTTTCTTCACCTTCAACCCCAAATGCCATTTGCCTTCAAATCATAATAGGAGTCTTGATTAGAAGGCTTCTAGAAAATAGAGACCATTGTAAAAATGATTCACCAGAAGGCTACGTTTTTCAGTAGGGAATGACCATATATAATAAGGCATATATAATTATCAGTATGTTACTCATAACACAGTGTCTCGGCATATCTCATGATTAAGTTTTCTGCAAAAAATACAACGGCCTCTTGAAAAGATTAATTTAATTCTTAATTTCATTTGATTAATTTAATTCAATGATTCTTTTAAGTTAATTTATTCTTAGTCAGCAAATTCCCTTGGAATTTTAATCAACTAATGCGTATCATATCGAAAGGTCCAGTAGAACTAGTGAAAAAATAATAACTTAACTTTAGAGAGAAATCATGGAAGAATGGTCGGTTGGTGATATTCATTTCCATGCATTTAAAGTTCAGTTTGTGTGGTGATTAGAGTACTCACCTCCAACCCAGAGGATTGGGATTCAAATACCGGGTGAGGCAGATGTTTTTCAGTGGTAAAGCGACCCTATTTGACTGCTACATGAGGGGACTTTGAGTTCAGTAGCTACTCCATCCGTCGGATGGTCCGTTAAGCTGTGGTCGCCTTTCAATTCTCATCCATGTTCATTTTCTTCCGGTTTGATAAGTGCGTGACTGATTGAAAACCACAGGTGATGATTCATACATTTAAAGCATTTTCCAAATTGACATTTCAAACATAGAAAATTCAGTACCATTTGAAATGAGAAAGAGAGAGAGAGAATCTATCATATTTTTTCCGTATATTTCATGTGCGTTCTTAACTTTCTGAATGGTTTCGTAAATAAATATCCTTTGAATATTGTCGAGATCTGACATGGGACCGCCCGTTATTTACCAATGGCATTTTGCCATCATCCTTTGACCATCTAACTCTTCTTCGATTACTTTTTCTTATCAATGGTCTATTTCTAGCCAGCCTTTGCGTCAATCGTGATTTCTCGGAACTGAAAGCGGCTCTTTTTCGCGGAAAAACTTCCATAACCTTGTAGTGCCGATAAAAGCATGCACACAATTTTTTCGTGCTCCAAAATTAGAGATATTTGTTTATAGAAGGAATTTTCATCCCGAGGCATGTACCATTTCTTCACTCACCTATTGATGGAGCCAGCTATTCCAGGGAATTCCTGTTGCTTTGCTTTTATTATATTGATATTGATATTTATTTTATTGATAAATTCCGTTGTTAAATACCTAATATTATTGCTTCAATTGTTACTTGCCAGTTGAAAAATTAATTTGTTCTCATTGTTTTTTTTACATTATGAAGAATTCAGAATGAAAATCAACGTTTGCTGATTGTTCTTAAATTATACCCTGTCAGTACTGTTGTTTTCATGCCATTATTTTTGCAATTCAGGTTACAGATAACTTACTTTGCAGTCTTGTTTTGTTTCTTGTAGGTTCAGTCTTGTGAAAAATTTAGGAACAGAAATGAATATCCTTTAGAATAATACATGTTAGGGTCCTTTCTGACCCGTCACCTTCTGATTGGGCAGAATTTTCACGGTTAAGTGACTCGCTCCATTTCTACTTGGTTAATTGAGGCATTCATCAATTCAGTTATCCTTTCTTTCAAGTTGTTTAATCATGTTGGTAAGAAGTAGTGATGAGGGATGGGTAAATATAGTAATTATGTGTAGTGATGGTGATAAATTCCCAAAAACGTATTCCGATTCTGTATGCTCTCTAATAATGTGATGAATGGAACTATTAGAGTGTTCTCGCGGCGATAGGTGCGTGTAGCAATAACAACACCAAGTCCCTCAAAACTTTCAGTACAATACTTTACAATAATTAGTACTTAGTAGTTAGTACAATAGTAATTAGTACAATAAAGTACAGTACTTTACAATAATTTCAGAATATTTTTGAAGCATTGGAGCTAAGTAACTGTAATTTTTTCTATGATTTAATATTCTATGGCCTTAGGGCTCGAGTGGGACGTCTATTGGCATATTAGACGGGTCACCAAGCCATTTACACTTTGCTAATCCTTATTAGGAAAACTATGGTCTATTACATGTCGCTGCAATTTAGTTTAATTGTCCTTGAAAGTTGCGAATGAATATTCTTACATTATGTTCATCAATATGTAGTCAGAATACAAGTCAAATAAACGGAAACATAACGGAGAATTTTTTTTCGGTTTAAAAGTATGACAACCCTATAATTTGGCAGCTTCTTGGCTCACCTTAAAATTAACCGTATTTAAGTGATTGTATACCATTACCTATCAGGATTAGAGTAAGGTTTCAATCGTATTTTCAGAACTAGTGTCAACCTGGTTAGACAGCTGGTCGAATTGGTGAATGCTTTCCAGCGAGTAAACTTTTGGCCCCAAAGTAATGCATTATCCTTTCCCATGGATTGCAGGAGTTTTTGTAGTGAAGCCAGCATCCCAACTGAGTAAAAAGTTTGTACGGAATAGTAGCACGAAGACCGCATCTTTGCTAAGCGTGCAACTATATCCCTCTCCGTCCGAAAATAACCGTGTATGTCAAAGGGTGCTAGGTTGATGGATGGCACTCGTAAGAAAGGCCGTACGGCAAAGGGTCGCGGGTTGACGCTTCGCCACGTCGCTGGGGCCTTATTCAGAGTCGAGGGCGGCAGCAGCCATAAGCACGTTCTTGACTCAAGGTAAATCTTCGGAATCGTGCCGAGCGGAGCCATGAAATAAAATGGTCGTTTGCTACTGAGTCGCGTCTTCAAAATGTTACCCCGGGAAAACTCGAGGGAGGATATATTTCCACAACCATTCCCGGGTTCTCTGGCCGTTAATTCTCATCTTGCAGAAGAACCAGAGAGGGAAGATTTTCTGGAAAGGGAAATAAAATAGATCTAAGACCCTAGCAGGGTCCAAATCAACCTTATTATCTAGCAGAACTAGCTATAGCAAGTAAAATTAAGAAGCACGCTCGTTGACTATGTTAAATATTCCATTGTATTTCATATTATTCAATATGCCTCGGATTAATTAGATGTACAAAAGGGCGAAAGACGGCATTTTTCTATGACTTTAAAAAATAGTCTATAATTCAAATATTGAAAAGCTAGCAAATATTTCACATTGCAGTTTTAAGGGTATCAATCTTCCTATACATCGGGATATCTACCCAGAATTGAGTCGAGTTTGGCGTTTAGTAATTTATCAGTGAAAATGTCAGGTATGTTTAGCTAATAATAACAACATTACAGTATGGCTCCAAAAATTTTCCAACTACTCGAGCACTACCACCCGCTTCATAATTTCGCATCGAATATACAAGTTCATTACTTCTTCGTAAAAATAGCATTAGCTGAGAATAAACCTCGCGAGTTCATATCCGAGTGAAACTCGATTGATGGATAAATTAATCCCTCGGCTCCTCTGCGTACTACGCGCATTCCATTGGACAGATGTGGAGGGACGGTAGCCAATCGGGGAGGAGGAATGGGAATGAGGGGGGGAGAGGGATAGGTTGGGAAAGAGACCAAGGAGAAGAGACAATGACAGGAAAACAAATGACACTTGCGGCACGCAATCCAGACCATAAGATACCCATTCCCATTTAACCCCAAGGGAGCCGCGGGAAGGGGAGAGCATGAGAGAGATAAATGAGGCAGCTTTAAGGGATGAAAGAGAATGAATGGCGCGACATCTCCCGCCGACTTGGATTGCCGTCGCCTTTTCATTACCCTCCCCCCACCCTCTTACCCCACCACTTCCCCCTTCAACCGCTACACTCACCATGCAATGCAACTCTACGATTTTTTTCTCCGGTCTCTCTTTTGATCGTAGATGAAGAAAAAAAACAATTACGATGATGGCCTTTTTACGTAGGGCAGTTCGGCCTGTTTTTTCTGAGACATAGGTTGATAAATCCATCAAGTCTATTGCAAGAGAGTCTTCCGATAGCGCGAGCACAAAAGCTATTTGTTTCAAGGGTCACTTCATGTTTAATGTGCATAAATTCAGAGATGTTATTACGGATTAGCTCCAATTCTGCCATTGATACCTCCGTATTTGTCGAACGTACTGCATAACTGATGAACACAGCGTGGCTCATCGGGCATTTTTATTGAACTCTTTCCCTCTTTCCCGCCTTCTAACCGCAATGCAGTATCAAACGAATCTCCCGTATGTGATCTTTATATACGGGATATGTGCATATTTTGATGTGTAGATGATTATGCTAGAAAATGTTTGCATTTCTCTTCTTACTATCTGCAGCTTTTCTCTCCCCCAGCTACAGAACACTTTCCTACGATTGAAATAATCACCTACGCAGAAAATCAACGAACGTCTTTATTTCCCGAGCAATACCGATAATTTTTGCCGATATTATTGGCATACATTAGCAAATTGGTGAGTATTTGAATTAATTTAAATCATATTTATGACAATTACCTGATGAAAAATGCAAATGAGATAAAATAATCAAATCAGTCGATTCTTTACGTAAATTAATAATTATGCCCTATGTTAATACAATTTCTCGTGAGCCGCTGAAATTTTGTAATCAAAAGCTTGCGCAGAATATTATTCTCACGTAAAAATGTACATAATACCACGTACCGCCTTCCCAATCCTCAATGACATGGCTCGGAGCGTCCATCCATTACCTTTATGTGTTACCGATAGAAGGTGTGGCAGGGTGAGATTTCATCTGAGTCCTCTAGATGGCATTCTCAACACTTTATAGTTTTCTATTGGCAATACAGAGGACTCTGAAATTTCACTTCACAGATACACCGATTAAAACACATATTACTACATCAGAATCATCCCTTGTCATCCTGGGATTGATTTGGTGCAGTTCTCCATTCCATTCTCCTATCGGTTCTCCTCTACGTGCTAGCATATTTCTCACTCCTCTTCTTGATGTCCTGATCAATATATTTCATAAGCTTTTCTCTCCGTTAATTTTGTATGCTCACAATTCCCTCGGCGATTGTCTTCATACTGCATCCTGTCCGTATATTTGTTCTATGATGTTTTTTCCCTCTTTTAAGAATGTTCATGAGACTATATTATTCTGTCATTGGTCTCAGAACCTCCTGATTAGTGCCTCGATTAATCTATATTACTTTTTTCCGTTTCACCACGGCTCCTTTGCTTCCAGTTTTGAATATCCTGCCCATGTCATTGTCCATAAGTCACCTACGCGAAAAGCATAGGGCAAATGATGGCAAATGCAGAATTACTGAACTGAGAAATCCAATGCTAAAATGTAGGTGAAACTATTTTCAGCCCGAGTTGCTCTCGTTGAAAGGAGTTATGCACTGTGATTAGAGTAATGTTAAACAACTAAGTAGCCGAGCATGAAATGAATTAGATACAAGAGAAAATATAACGATGAACCCGGCTAACTACTCTAAGCAATAATCACTCATTTCGTTTGAAGGACAACTGTACTCTTTTCAACTCATTTTCACGCCGCCTTTACCAATTTTCCTCTCTCTATTCCTGTAAGCGCAAAAGTACTTTATTTTCCTTTCTGATAAACGGTCTATATATTTATTGTCTTATTTATTTGTTACGTGTGACAAATGTCCTTACATCGATTACTTCCCCTATAATTATAATATTTTAATCATCACCAATCATCAGTCCTACTCCCTTATCCTATCATATAAGCTATTCATTTTTGTGTAATTATTCTATTCACTACTTGCTTCATCTGCCTCATTCGAGACTTTCCTTTTCCATCGTGTTCATTAACTTTCCTTTCAATTATTTTCTTCATCAGAGGATCTTGTCTCAAGATATGGCCGATTAAATTATTCAGTTTTCACTGCGAAGTTTCCGGAAAGCTTACTTTTCTCCTAATCTCAGAACTTTTTACTCGGCCCATTCTCGTACGACGACATTCTCGAGGTATTTCCAAGTTATTCAATAGAAAGCCCCTGTGATTGCCTCTCCAAATACTTCTTTAAACGTTGGACCTCGGAGGTAATCGATTTCAATACTATTGTCTCCGCGACAAAAGGGGGACTGATTGGTCTTACTTAGAGAATGCCCTATTCCCCAAAGTGTCCTTTTCTTCAAAGGCACCGTAATAAAGCCACGAGATAGCCTCCTTCTGACTTGTCTTCATGGCGTCACGTTATAATATTAAGGACATCACAAACCCTCACAGTTCAAAAGTTAACAGCCCAATAAAGTAAGGTCGGGTGTTAAAATTGTCCCGGTTAAATTTCCCACAAGAGTCAAACTTTTTACGGAGAAAGTTTTATTTTTTTTCTTTTTCAATAGGCCACGTTGTATATTTTTTCATCGCGGCTAACTTTGGTGGTGAATTATGAGACTGAGTTCCGAAAGTATATTGATAGAATTCAAAGAAATTCTTTGAAGAAATACAGCATAAATGTATTGTACTGTAACTGTATTGTAACTGTACTGTGTACTGTACTGTAAAATGTACACTAACTGTAACCCAGAACCAGGATTTAGTAGTAGTTATTCGGGGGAGGTCACCGACGTGCAGCCGGCCATTTGTACCGGTGGGTGGATTGGTGGGTAATGGGATAGAGGTCGGATTTTCATCGGAAGTAAAGGAAGAGAAACTCGGCATCAGCATTAATCCAATTGTAACGAAATCCGATAAGTGGTCCACGGTTGATCGTAACCACGATCTTGGAATGCATTGGCCTGTGGCATCTTAAGAACTGCAGCCTTCTCCTAAAAGTATGAGTTAGAGCATAGTAATTAAATGAGAGTAATCCAGGGAAAGAGTTTCCCTACTCCAGGGATGAAGAATCATATTGAACCTCTTCCGTTTACGGTTTATGCATGCCAAAAAAAAGTTACAGCACAATTAGAAAAGGGTGCATTTGCAATGAAAAAATGAAGGGAAATTTAGTAGAGGAAATGCTCCTAAAATTGAATTTATCTTCAGATCAGATAACGTTTGTCACTGAGGTAATTGTTGCTTCCAAATGGCAAATACTAAAGGAATAAGGTACTCAGAGGACTGGATAACTGTTTGTTTACTGATGCATATCCGGCCTCCAGAGCACCACCAAATTCTAAGAGTAGATGGTTATGGTAAACAACAAACGTGGGTTTGATGGCAAGATTTTTTAAGTCCTAGAAAATTATTTTAGCCCCCAAAGTAATAGGAATGGTTCATTGTATGCTGTCATTGGATGAGATTGGTTCAATAGAGGCCTTGTCAGTGTGTTTCTCAACATTGACTGATTAAGTTACCCCTTACCTTCAAGCTATGAATCAAATATTCTCCTCCATAGAAGCAAGTTTATATTCAAATGGCATGTTTTCTATTTCACAGAATTTAAAATATGCTATTGACTTTACGGATAATAATTTGTTCATCATTAGATCAATTTTAAGCCTTCCTCATAATTTTCGACTCGATCTCTTTAAATAATTTATTGTCTATTTTAAGTGTATGATATATTATCAAAGCCCTCTCTATTCATAGACCTAATACTGTATAATTCGAAATGTAAAGATATAATCAATTTTCTTTATAGTTAATAATTGAGGTCAGAATTGATCCTACGACATTAGTTACGCATTTATTCCGTGGTAGTGGGTCAGGGTTAAAAATCTCGAGACTCCTAATTTTGCATTCCTCGCGGGTAGTAATTATTAGGAGCACTAACTCTGCGCCCAAGGGAAAAATACCGAAAAGTGAACGCAAAAGGAGTAAATATCGCTATTTTTTTAAACTTTGAGTTAAATTTTTTTAAAACCTAAAGGAAGAGGAGGCATAGTTTAAGCAAAATTATATATATATATATCTCTTGCTAGTCAGACGCAATTCGTAACTGTTGAACGATTTCATACTATTCAGTTCAGTATTGAAAGTTTCTACATTCTCATTTTATGGAAATTATCCATCTATGGTTCCTATTAATGCGAAGTAAACATCGCGAGTTATTGTACTCTAGTACTCTTCTCGCAGTATTTAAGCGCAGTATTTAAACTGTGCCCTCGGTACGGGAAGTCAGTATACAAGCCACCTCACCAATTCAATTCTCGCTATGCACCATTTTTATTTATTTGTTACATATTTGTGGATCTTACGATGAAAAAAAATACTGCTGACTGCTATGAAACCAGGTTGATTTTGCAGATCACCCAATAATCTTCGTGCAACAATGCTCTCAAAAGTTAGCCGCGTTTAGATAGGTTATTTCATTAGAATGCCTTACGCACAGAAACGTCTGGCGGCGCCGTTGAGTAATTAATCTAACGGGATCAAAAGGTGAGACGTAGTTGTGTCTTTCTAAGATTTTTCCATTCTTCCGTTTGCCAGCTGGCGCCAGGCAGTATTGCACCATAATAATCCTCCTTTACGTGGCTGCATAAGACTGATGGTAATTGGGTTGCTGTGGTGACTTGAAATTTTGGCTTTCCATCCTAAGGGTCCTGGTACGAATCCTGATTGGCACTGATTTTTATCCAAATCTCAGGCTTCTGTGATTGCCATGTGGAGGGAACTTCTATGTCAGCACTTCATCATCAGTCGGATGGGGCAACTTTAAACCCTAGCCAAGAGAAGGCTGAAGCCGAAGCCGGGTTTATCTCCTCTCTTTAAAATTTAAACTGTACTCAGAACAAATGACGCTTGAAAGGGATGTGTGGAGGGCACCAGACTGCCGCTCGTGAGTCCAAAGTATTTATATCAATACGTAAAGAGAGTGAGAAAAGGGGGAGGGAAATTGCGATCTGGATTGCGCGTCAGTCGAATTTCTTGGCGACAGCGAGGAAACTGTCGCAATCGCACCCGGCAGCAATATATCCGTCTGACAGCGTGCGTACAAAAGTGGTGACGCATTCGCAGATTCAACCCCTCCACCTCAGTCTCGTGAGGTATCCTGCCGAGGGAGGTCCCTGGCTCAAGTACTCGCCGACGTGTCGCGTCCCCCACTCTCTTGTTTACCGTGGCGAGGCGATGCGTGGTAGAGCGAGTGAAAATAATTGTAGCGGGTAGGAGGTTAAGAGTGGAAGGCTACAGGGTTGTGGAGATAATCGCACTGCTCGTACGGACGGTACCGAGGTATATATTCTATATATATTATATCGGTAGCTGGCATCTTTCTGTCGGTAGCTTTTGGATTGAATCGATGGATTCAAGTGTGATTCGTGGAAAAGACTAATAGTATAGTAAAAGTAATAATAGCATCAAGTGATAATGACGCAAGACGTCGAAACGCGTCGTCGGTAAAAATAGTTTTATGGACAGCACGCGAGACTATAGATATTTCGTTTTTTGTTAATGGTGGATTTTGTCTTTACACACGGTATTTGAATATGCATTTCAGACTGAAACGCGAATAAAAAATGCAGCCCTTCTTAGCTTAGTTTAGATATCTTATGCCATTAACGAGGACTAAGTTTCTGATATCGACACTCTTTCCAGAGGCCTTCCACTCACCGGTATATATTAAAAACATTCTAATTTCGAATATTAAAGGTGAAAGCAACTCTTCTTCAAATTGTAACAATAACAGCAGAACATTAGGCCGTCTTTAGGTTTATGAAAAGAAAATGGTAGATTCTTTGATACATATTTATTCCTGTTACTAGCGATTATCCACGTTATTCAAGTACACATTTGTGAACATTTGAATTTTCTGCTGAAATGTCTGTCATTCATTGGTAATGGTACCGTCAGCAAAGAAGGATTGCAAAATATTATGTATTACGATTTCCCGACTTTATTCATGTGTACAAACGCACCACAATCACGAATTGAATAGATGTCAGTTTGAAGCGCAGAATCTCTGTGCTCTAGGATAATCAAGATTTAAGAAACCACCGACTTGGTTGTTCGTGGTTTTAGAGATCTTATATTCGTACAAACTGTGTCGATCAAGATTCTCTGTCTCAGGGCGTCGTCATGAAATGCTATCTTATTCTCAGAAAGGTAGTTGAATGTCTCTAGACTAGTGGTAGAGCTATAAAATAAAACTCATTCTTTTTGTTGAAACACTTTCAACAATAAATCATTAGTTAAAGTGAAATTGGGGCTCTGATCGACAGTTTAAACGCGGAAGAAATATTACCCGAGGGAATTTGTCTTTTAGACAAGGGTATCTGGAAGACGTCGTTAAAGCGGTGGGTTATTCAGTATAGGTAGGAATTTTTCAGGGAACAGAGAAAGGGTGAACAGAAACCTGGCGTCAGGTTAACCGCTAGCGAAACTTACATATGGATCCACGGTTGAATACTCCATCCAACGTATTGAGAGCCGAAATTGTAGTTCACTCAAGTAGAAACCGGTATTTCATTGAAAAATGTCTGTCACTGACGGATTCAAACCCTGGCCATCGAGATTGGAAGCCAGCCCTATACCCCCCAGACAAACTTGATCCGCTGAAACTGTCGGGAGAATTATTGTACTCACAATTCTCAATAATCCTGTTCTTCTCTTTTAAATACGAGATGAACTCTGAGTTTAGGTCCTACGCTACTAAAAAAATTATGTGTATAAGACTCACGTTTCTTGAGTTGCGATTGGTCAGCCGAAAATGGTTCATAATAGCAATAGCGCCGTTACGTTGGTAAAGTGTTAACGTTAACGATATTACCGCTAGTCCCTGCTTTCGGTAACGGCGGCTGTGGCGAAGTTACTTGAAGAAAACTAGGTAAAATTGGAGATGGATGAGTGGCAGGGAAGGGGGGAGTGAGGAGTAGCGGGGTGGAGGGAGAGAGAAGAGTGGCGCGCGAAATCTCCCCTTTGATTGGCTGCCTGGAATTATAAAGAGAATAGCGCGCCTTCACAACACACGCCCTCTCCCGATTCCGAGAAGAGCGGTTATTTTCTCGCATGACGACGGAGACGCTCTTGCCGTTCGGAGCTGTTCGTGCGGAGGATGGCGAGTCCCTTCGGTTCGTCCTTTTAAGGACACCCAAGCGGGTTGGTCGCCTATTTTCCCTTCTCTCTCGCCACTCCACTGCGTCGCGGGAGGCCCACGAGGGCTTGGGACGGGCCTGGAACGAAGAGCCGAGATGACGTCCGGTTTGCTCCTCAGGGAGGCTGCGTAGTGTCACCATTACCTCCTCATGATTTATGCCTTTCTACTTCGTTAAACGGAGTACGGTCGTAAACAAAGGGTACGTCGGAAATAAGTGAGCCCTCACGTCAGTGATGGCCGTTGGTTTTGCCCAATGGCGCGTGTCCGGGGTGTCTAGCTTTCGCTGCCCCGTTGCCCCGCCGAAAATAAAGTCGTTCCTCCGAAGCGTCGCCCTCCTCCCTAATTCGGGTTGCCAACTCTTTTTTTCCCTTTTCTACCTCTATTACGTGGTGTTTTGGAAATAAACGACCTCCCTGGTGTATTTTCCGTGGGAAGAGTTATATTAGAATCTATTACGCTAACCGACGCAATTTTCTTTCTGCCTCGAGGTCTAGAATTTTTTCAAATACGTTTTGCAAGCTTGAGGAGAGACATGTATCTTATAGATTCTTTTGGTGGGGGTGATAATGTAGCAACTAAATTAAAGGCCGTTGCTGGAAGCTGTTTTGCGTAATATCGTCAATCCTCCTTTATTAATAACAGACGCGTCCCATCTTATCCGGGAGACTTCTGGCCAGAATTATCCGGTGTTCTATACTACGGTTACATGAAAAGATTGATTATAAGTGTTACTCATTTAAGATTACTAGGCAATTACCTTATCCATTGGGGTTACATAAAATCAGCTAATATTACTATCGTTATGTCATTTTGCGGTGGCTAAAGAATATTTATAAGCCTGTTAATGACTGAATTTCCATGGACTGAGGATAAGTGAGTTCTAAAGGTTATGCTGATATTTGACAGCCAATATGCAAAGACATATTAAAGTTTTTAAATGAGTTTTAAAAATGTTGGATACCGTTTTGAGGATTTATTCTATTTTTTTAAATTTATTTAAAACAAAGACTCTTGAAATATACGAAATGTATACTTTATTGATTTTTGCATTCAGCTCGTGTGAAATTGGTATTTGTTCCATGTTACTTCTTCTTCTTCCTCAAATCCCCTTATGCTGTTAGGCGTCAGGTCCTTCAGCCACTTTCTAAATTCCCTCCTGTTCTGAGCGAGTCGCTTCACTTCATTTATACTCTTCCCACGCCGGGCTGCCAATCTCTCCACATAATCTTCCCACTCCAGCCTTGGTCGTCCTCTTCCTCGCCTTCCTTCTGGTCTTGCCTCCGTTACCTCTCTTGGCTTCCTTTCCTCCTTCATCCTAACCTCATGCTCATACCATCCTAGGGTTTTTCTTTCCATCACTTCAATGATTGAGTCTTCCTGGAATTGGGCTCTGATTGTAGTATTTCTTACTCGATCTCTTCTAGTGCGTCCTGCTTCACGTCTGAGGTATCGCATCTCGCAGCTTTGGAATCTACTCCTGTGTTTATCTAGTAGGGTTAGGCTCTCCGTTCCGTACAGCAATACTGGCTGGAAAATAGTTTTGTACACCCTCATCTTTGCCTTCTCCGATATTTCGATTCTTGCCTACGATTGATCTGCTAAGCTGATAGTATACCTGGTTTGCTTTATGGACTCTCTTGCTCACTTCAGAGTTTGGTCTTCCATCGCAAGTAATTTGTGTCCCCAGGTTGAATACCTGTCATTCTGTTCTAATTCTTGCTCTTCCTATGTTATGTTCAGCCTCATTTTTTGATTCGGCCATAACCGTTCCATGTTACTAATGTGTGATATTAGTTACCTTAAATAAGCAAACCAGTCGGATAAAAAATCTCAAACTTTACCATTCCATCGCACATTCACGCTTGCTGCTGGAAAAGGTCAATTTAAATCCCTGTATGGGTCATAGGGCGCCAAAGGTATGGGCGCATTAACTCGAGCATGAAGTGTGGTGCTGGAGCTTAAGTCCTTGTGAATCCTCAAAAGGACCACTTGCAGCCGCACCCGTGTTGTAACATTTGCTGGTATTAGTCCTTCCTGGAAAAAGAAAAGCTCAAGCTCAGGGATGGAAGACAGTCTCGCAGCTTCTTTGACGCGTAAATTATACTCGCCATTGGGCTTAGTACTTGGTTAGACCCACGTATGAATCCGACTTTCATAATGGGGACATTCATTTTGTGAAACTCTCAATTTTGCCTTTCATTCCCCCGGGCTGGTTGTAAAAATGACTCTCCAATAAATACATAAATATAACCTTTTACCGGGCGAACTTTTATTCCTATTAGATAATTAAATCTTTTTTTTTTTGCCGAAAGATGATACTGAAGACTAATGGGTGCGACCAATGGAGAGCGAAATTTCACACCTACGACAACTTATCCAGTGAATGAATCCTTCTTTAATTAAAAACTAAATATCTTCTATAAGTCAACGTGTAACATTTCCTTTAAATCACAGGAAACGTATTAGTAACATCTGAAAAAATGTTTGCATAAGATTTGCAAAAATTGATTTATTTGCATCAAATTCATAACATTTCCATGGCCCCGAATCCAATTGATTTATTTGACATAAATTGTTTTATTATATCATAAACTATTGGATGAATAGTTAGAGATAGACGATGCCTGCTTCGAAAAGGGGGCTCGGTTTGGTATGGTGGTTATCCCCAGGGTCCAAGTTCGAAACCCGGAAGTGGCAAAGATTTTTACCTGTCCAAGTACAAGATTGCCTTGTGGGAAGCACTTCAAGTTTCGTGCTCTATCAGTGTCCTCTTAGTGTCATTAATTTAAGGTAGGTTAATGCCCACGCCAGGTTTCTCTCCACCCTTTCTTCATTCCCTGCAAAATTCCATCCGAAGATATTCCTGACTCAATGAATATAGAACCTCAAGAACTACTGCTTAATATTTTACAGGAGTTTATTCGTGAATTGACACTGACGGATTACTCTCAGATTTTCTTCTTGATTAAAAATGATTTTGTTGCATGCTTATGTTTATTGTCTTTTGCACATCATACTACAGTGCTCGGTTCGAAAAATTTGAACCTAACTATATGAGTTTTTAAGAGATATTATCCTGAAAATATCAGTTTTCATCAAATGTGGCTATTTAAAAGCTTTCTCAGGTAATTTTGCTTTAGCATAGTAGTTTTGGGGGGCGTGGTGGCCTAGTGGGTAGAGCGCTTGGCTACTGATCGCCGTACGACGACCGACGCCGTGACGAAAAATCCTCGGAGTGCGAGGTAGCCCAGGGAAAGGAACTGGCCGCCCTACCCTGAATATGTGAAATTCACACGTCTGTGGCTTAGTCCGGGGTGAGATCTACCCTCACCTATCCAAACCAACCTTCGGGTTGAATCACTGAGTGATGAGTGACAGTGTCTTTAATCAGAGATCACCAGCGAATTAAATTTTTTCCAAATTTGAGAGGGAGTTTATTTATGCCGAACAGTTTGTAATGTACAGCTTAGTGAAAATTATTAAATTTGATGGCTTTAAGTGCAATGTGGCATCAGAATTTGGTGTGTTTCATGCCGAATTTAGCTGATAAAAACCCTCATTTGGCGTACCGAGGAAAGCTCTAGAATTATAGAGATATTTGAAGATTATTTAATGTGAATATTATAAGCTCTTCAAACTATGCTGCATTCGGAAAAAATGTGGCTAAATACGCCTGCGTATCACCGAAATGGATAATCATAATTTCCAATGAATTAGTACCAGAGGTTGGATTGGAATACGTTTTATTTATTTTCAATCACGGTGTAGATGAAAAATCGTTTCATTTGATACCCGTATTGAATTATTTATGAACATGATCGGAGCTGAATAGAAAATAGAGATCATATTATTAAGCATAAATGTGAATTGTCAATACTTTGGATCCTGCTACAGAGGATAGAGATTTATTTTTCCAGTTGGAAAATAAATATAACTGTTTTTAAAATATACTAGTTAAACGATCACTCAAATTAAGTTCAAATGCATAGGAGGTACCATTTGCAAAATATGATAAAATATGAAGTACCCCCTTGGCAACGTTTATTTTGCTATTATCCTGGAGTGTGTCCTTAAATACGCTGTTTACCATAGTGGATTAAGTATCATGAAATTAGCTTTTATTCTGAATGCATGGGAACAAATTCTTTGGGTAGATTATGTTCTCTAGCCAGAAAAGCAGCATAAGTATTCCTTAGTTGAATATTTTCTTGCGTTGCGTATTTCCTATGCTCCTATTCCTGTTGCGTACACATTTTTTTGTTTTATTATATATGCATATACACCCATATATTTTATACACTGATTTCTTTTTTTTATTTTCTGAATGTGTTAAGTCACTGCTTGAGGTTCACCATTCACTTGCCTGCAATGTTCTTGGTATGCATGCCGATGGTGTTGGGCAACGCGGGAGTTCTGATAGCTCAAATGAAATAATTTCGTGAAAAAACTTTTGGATTTCATCCCAGCCTGGAGGAATCCGATCGCGCAGAAGATGGACGTCTTCCAGCAACCCTCCTCCAAATCTAATTTGAATAAAGACCTATCTCCGAGAACTATTGGCTACTAGGAAAAGGACGCACATTTGATACATTATTCGCCATGAGAGGCGAGGGTCCACGTAGCACCCACGTCATCTCGCAAATCTCAGAAGGGATGAGATCCGCGAATTGTGTGGCTGAAATCCTCCACACGCACTCGGGGCTTCGGGATTTTGAATTTAATGCCTTGTCATGGCTTTGCGGCTCTTGCATTACTGCCTCCTGGAAACGATAATTCTGTGGGGGAAACGCGGCCGCATCGTTGGTATCCACTTTTCCCTCCTGTGCTTCACTCAGGGGCTCAAGAATATCATGAGAGTGAACAGAGAAAGGAAACGGAACGCTAGCGTTTGCCTGTTTATTTTTCCCCTCTCTCCGTTTAATTAATCCAGCTCCTTTGCGATTCTCAACAATGAGTTTTGAATTTAGAATCAGCGTAAAAAGTTTACATGCGTTTTTTCAATTATCGAAACAAGACCAGTGCATTCATTCGTTGCAGTTGAGGGTACGTCGTTTTGATTGGTGAGAATAGAGATCGCTTAGTGTAATGCCCAACGGCATTCAGTATTCATGTAACAGGGCTAGGTGGGAGATTGATCTTTTCTTATACCACCTGTGGTTTCCCGGAAAGACCAAGTACCGAGAAAGCCACTCACTTACTTTGGGTTGAGCTGGACGTGTTCTGAGAGAGGATTCGTCAGTAATTGATCATCTTCCCCCTTCACATAGCCACCAAGCCATTCGACTCAAGAAAATTGTATTTACTACAAGGATACAACACCATGAGTACCTATGTAACATGCATGCTAAAGTTCGGGGCAAGAAATGGAAGATTTATTACATTCGATTTTCCGTTATTATTTGTGTTTAATTGCCAATTTCAAGGTGATTGTGAATGATAACATCGCCTTATTCTTATTGGTCATATTAAGAATGGGAAGTATACGGATTTATCTGATGTTTTATATATAAGGACTTCATCGTATTCACTTAAACTAATTTTCTCTGCAGCATTACTAGTTTGTCATCAAATTCACAGGATTTTGTGTAGAAAAGTTGATTTTCTTTTTTTCTTTCACTCCTGATGAACCATATTTATTCTTTCATTCTCTTTCCAGGTCGGAAGACTTCCTGATTTTTTTGTTCCTGACCTCATAATCCTCGAGCCGTTGCTCTCAAGCTTCCTTAGACAAGCACTTACAAGGCCTTGTGGTAAGTGCCATTCATTCTTCCCTCCCTAACGTGGTGATGCGGACGCTGCATCCGCTCGTGGAGCTGCGAGAAATAGCTTCGGAGTAGCGGACGGCGGAGAATCCATCGCAAGGCCGATAGGTTTATTTCATAATGGCCCCGCAACGCTTCTCCGAAATTATTAATCTTCGGCATCCAGCATCGTTAAGCGGTCAAGGGAGGACGCTCTCATCCTTATATTTTATTTTTGGAGGGCCGGTTCCCGCCGATGGAATCAGTAAACATCCGCGCGTTGAATGGGGTCCCCTCTTCAATTGATGGGGCGGTCGAAGTCATGCGGGAAGAGTTTCATAGCAGCGAGGCCATTTCTCTCTCATCCCCTTACGTCTGGGAAAACGAACTAATCTCCGGGGACCTTTTTCATTTAGAGACTCCCCCTGCCCCGCCCACATTCCCAACGCCCTCCCAGAATCGATTTCAATTCTTCAAAGACCGGCATAAGAGTCGTCTCCGACAGCGGCTCCTGAACCGTTCCTGAACCCTAATTCCTTCCGCGACTCATAATCCTACCTCCTCTACACAACCTCCTTCCATTCCCCCACCTTACTGCGGGACGGTCTCGCTTCTTTTGTCTTTTATTTCCCACCACACAGTAGGCAATCTCACGAGGCAAGTGTGCGCAATACCCGTCGTATTTACGAATCAATCGTCTCGTGTTTCGGGGCATGCCATAAAATGGAAGGTTATTTCATTTAGACGGAAAAGTAGTACCCCTCAGCTGTTCTAAAGAAATGGAGGAATCTAGAATGTGGATTCCCGGAACCCATTCCGTTCTGCTCTCCTCCCACCTAGACCTTGCGTCACTCGGAAACACGCGATTTATTTAATAGAGGTATACGAAAGGTATGAGCGCAAACACCAGCCGTACGTGCACCCGTGGCGGTTATTAGCTATGTGTACACACTCCTAACACGATGTGATTGCTGTTTCTCGGGAAAATCTGTATAAAACTACCCTTCCCCGCTTCGTCAACGGCGTGCTCCCTGCCTGACCACCTCTCCCGCTTTCTTGGCTGATTTTCTCCATTTTTTCATTCCCCTCCATTGTGCGGGAGCTGGGTGATGAGGGGTTGCGTCATTGTGCCAGGTGGAGAAAAGAGCCCGTGGAAATTGTTCTTTCTCAAAAGGTACGACGGATTTAAATGCCGCTCCACGCGAAATATTCATGGAATCATCTGTTCCTCTCTTCAGAGCTACAGTCGCTGAACTTTTTTGATTGCTCCCTGTTGTGTCGCTAATGTAGGGAGAGTTTCCCATCGGTATTTTTCATTTTAGCACCAATACATGCGCATGCTAATTATGCAAAATTTCTGCCCATATCTTCATTGACCTAGGTTCGTGTTGCTCCACATATCAAAAACAGGTTAAAATGGTGTTATAGTAAGCATACAGTTAACAGTTTTGAGGTTATAAATTGAAGCTTTAATGTATTTCTTTGCATAAAAAAACAGTGGAATTTCCCCTCTTTCCATTCTCGTTTGTTTTCATATTCGGAATATCTTACCGAGAAAGTTTTCGGCAATCCATTTAATTTAATTATCTCTTACTTTTGTCACCAAGCCGTCAATTAGTTCTATCTATAATAAAATATGCTATAGTTGTCTTCGATGAAGTGCTAGAATTGGTAGGAGAGGAAAGAAATTTGATAAATGAAATTAGGAAAAGGCAGAAGGTGTGGATGGAAAAGGTAATAAAAGGGGATGGTGTTTTTAAGGAGTTGATTGAGGGAAGAGCGTAAGCGGGGTAAGCGGGGCAGAGGGAGGAGAGGAACGGGTAGCTTGGATGGAATGATGGGTGGCAGGAGGTATGAGGGGCTGAAGAGGGGCATCGTGTGAAATTTAAGGGGTGGGAAGAATTAAATGTCCATCTAAACCTACCTTCACCGGTAGAATACTAATAATAATAGTTGCCTTAACGCGTATCCTCGAAGTACGGTAGTTAACTCTGATTAAAGTTTCATGACCATTCGCACAATCCTCTCTCTTGAAATATCTGCGCAGCCGTCACTCCTTTCTTGTGTCAGCAGTTTGATACATCCACCTTTGTGGTTATAAATAGCTTCACCTATTTGTTAGGTTATGTAACGTCAGTTACATTGTGAAGAAAGCATTAAGTGATGAAATGATAAGTACGGTCGCTTGCAAAGAAATGATACGATACTGCACCACCCATATTTATTTTTATTCTCTCCTGTGAGAGGGTGAGTTAGGCAGTGAGCTCTTGTTCCCTAGTACTAAACCAATACTTTGCGGGTATGTCTTTACTCCGAAAACTAGGGGTGCACATCTGGGGGGTTATTTTGTAATCTCACCTTTTTAATGACTCTTTGCGGGAAGGCGGGAGATCCGTTTCGCTCTCTTAATGATCGGCTCACGAACGGATCGTGAATTGTCGAAGCTTGTCGTTGAATAAACAAACAAGTGCCTGGCAACGGCAACCGCTTTCTTCAAAAATGGAGGAATACGGTGAAGGTGAGTGAAAAATTGTTTGTCCATATCATTTTAATTATTCGGATGGCCTGTCAAGATAATTGATGTCCGATAATTTCCTTTATACCAATATTGGAATTTGCATTTGTTTCTCGCTACATTTTACGTTAATAATGTTTCATCATTTTTCATTTTCTCAATAGTGTTCCATTCAAGAAATCATTTGTTGATAAGATACAATTCGTGATTTAAGAAAGTTTAAGTTCTTCACGTTGTGCAAATTCCAAAAATACAATTAAAAATCGATTGTATCTTTCTCGTTCTTGCCTTTTTTTCCAACTCAAGCTTCTAGTGGAAACGATGGTGGCTCCATGCCACGTTATTTATGTAGATGAGACGGGAACTAATGTCAGGCGGAGATAATGAAACGGATCAAGAGTCGAAAGATACGGATCAGAGCGGATGAATCGTCTGAAAGACCAGCACATGACCGGCAGTTCACCGCTTGAGATCCGTAGATGGTCACGCCGCCTGGGTGGCGGAGTTTAACTACGAAAAAGTGACATTGTATGACGTATTCTCACTAAAGTGAGATTACAAAATAACCCCCCTGGTCTCGAACTGGAATTCGTTGATTTTGTGCGGAGCCAATCGGTAGCGGACCTGGTGCGGCCAGGTATATTTTATGTGCTGTTAAAGAACTGGAAATGACAGATAGAACTATGTTCGAGTCCCGGTTTGGAGTTTTAATATCATGAGGGATGCTGCTGTGTGTTCAGTTCGATATCCCTTGTATTAGGTAGATATTTAAAATGTCTATAACCGACTTCCCGGATAAGGATATCGTGCACCATGTATAATTTATTCTATTTTTTATTTATATATACTCTGTTACCCCCACCGCACTTGCAATAAAGAAAGTAGCAAACTCCTACTTTGGAACATCTGATATTTCATTACGGTGGGGAAATTGGGTGACGGTATTCTGATATTAAAAAAAAAAACACTCTTTCCAATAAAACTTAACGTAAAGATATGTATTCATTTTTAAGCTTCGTAGTAGTTGTTCTTTTTTATTTGAATGTTTGTAGAAGTATTATAGCTTGGGGAAAATTTCATGAAATTCAACTAAATAAACAACTAGGTAATATCTCTTCCAGGACAGCGTACAAAATGAGAATTGAAAAAATACGTTTTTCCTACCGAGGCTCATATATTTTCTTGCATTCAGTTCTATGGATAAAGCTGCGTTGTTTTCTGATTACATTTTGCAATGGGTCAACGCGCGCGAAGCGTGAGAGTAAAAGATAATATTTAAGTGTTTGAATATGGGAAGCAATTCACTCGAATCTACTGGGTTTGGATTTCATACGCTGATCTCTAGCATTCAAATTCAGGATTCATTCCCGGATAATTACACTGGGGAATGCCTTCCTAAATTTTCCCCACGGTTTGATGCAAGGAATATAAAGATTTTTTGAAGACGATGTGGTCGGTTCAAAAGTGCTCCGGTCGTGAAAACCTAAAGGTCGTGCGTTCGAAACCCCACGTTTGTCTTACGATCGTAAATGGTGGTAGATTTGCGAAATAATAGCAGCAGCTTGAGCGCCTCATGCCAGCCGGCTGTTAGGTGGAATATTACTGATAGGAGTGTAACAAAAGAAGGCTCTTTTAAATTATTCGCTATTCTATTGACCTCTCACGTATTAAAGTCGATTCTAAAAGAGAAAGCTAAGAGAAATGAAAACTCGTGTTCCGACATTCAGATAATTGTGTATCAGAAGTTCTTGGCTTCCCCTAAGTTCTTTAATAATTTCGTTAAACTTATGGTGAATGAATTTGGAAATGACGAATAATTTGAATGGCATTCAAACAAATTTCAAATGAAAGATGCCCCCTCGATGAGTGCAGGACTCACCAAGCACAAGAGACAAGAGTGTGTCAATATTTAACGACAGAAGCATAGGACTGTCAGTTTATATAATCAAAATCCGAAGATGAATAGTTGAGAAAGGTGGTTTAAATAAGAAGCACAAGGAAAATAAATTACCCATAAGCTAAATTGGAGAAGAACTACGAATCAAGAGAATACATGACAATACCGTTTATGGCATTTGCGTCTAAGATGTCCAGAATTCTGTTTTCCGTGAAGTCAGCCGATTGAAGTAAGTACATATAGAAAGAGATATCAAATGATGCCAAGTAGCAACGCCCTGTTCTCTCAAGCAACCAGATACTGAATAAATCAGTTCACAGTTTTTCTTCAACACCTTCTCTTGCCCTGTTTCATTCTTTTCCATCCACACCATCGAAATTCCCCTTTCATTTTCTGCCACTTCCCAGTCTGACGTACATTTCCAACTTTATCGAGGCCGCCATCATCACTGACCGTAATGTGTTTCCCAATTTATTATCTGCACCCTTCAACTTCGATGTTTCCTTTTTATCCAAATTACTTTCTTTTGAATTCTCGCTTATTTTAGTACTTTGCCATCTCTATCATAGTAACTCAATGCTGGTATGAATTATATAAACCCAATTTTATTAGCAATTTGAATAATTATACATTGCTAACGTGATAATCATGGCCAAGCAGCCCTTCGAATAATTTGACTGTAGTATTCCTCGTCAGTGTATTTTCCATATCGTATTTTCCTAAACGCTAGTGCGTCCTAGTGTGTCGAGTTAACGCTTTCAAACCACTTTTAATGTTTCTTACTCGTAGCGCTGCTTCCAGTGTGTCGTAAGTTCCCAAGGATATAGCTTCGCAAATGCGCAGCAAGTCAAGCGGGACAGCTCACCTAATCCTTGACAGCGAAGGAAAATGAGCAAGAGAAGCTGAGATTTTCTTCCTGGAAATAACTTTGTTTCGTCGCTTCGAGTGGAATTTGATGTCATGTTTGGTTGAAATATACAGTTAAAGTCTTCATTTCGTTGTTTGTTTAACTGCCTAAGATATTAAGCTCATGACACAAGATTTGACGTGTATACGACTACATATGTAGTGCGGTATTCAATTTTAATAACTCCATTTTGTTTTAATTAGTTGTATTTTAACTGTAGGTATTATTTTAAATATTTAGTTTTATCCTCAGCATAACTCAAATAACTAAATATACAAGAAATATCAAGTGATGCCAAAAGCAACGCCATGTTCTCCCAAGCAACCATTTCCTAGGTTAAATAAGGCATGGCATTTTTCCTCTGCATCGGCTATCTAGCTCTAAGCAACAGTGAGCTAAACATAACATGAACTAAGGAAATGGTTTTGGGCTTGATCTGGTGAAGCATATCTATTGTAGATGAAATAAAAAATCACTTAGTTAATTCCTCTTATGATATTTGACACCACCTGGGTTTCAGCACATTTTGTCATCTTCATGGCAGTTAACCTGAGGATGACACAATGAGTTGGAACCCGGATCGTGTCAAAAAAATCTAAGAAATTAACTAAGTGATTTTTCATTTTATCCATAAGCTTCACGTAATTTGATGAGAAACAGGAATTTCTTGGTGGTGTTTGATTTATTATCTCTGCAAAAGAACTTAATCCATTTATGATGACGTTAATTCTTTTTAGAACATTATTGAGTCCACGAATAAATAACTTTAGTTCCAACCCGGGATTAGCAAATTTTTTTGTTTGCCTATCCCGGGATCCTTATTTGCTAATGCACTATTTTTTACCTACTGCTTCATAATTCCCTGTTCCTTCTTAACTCGCACCGATTGGCCGTCATTTAACTGGTATTTTGCCTAACCGTATCAACTTATATTGATTAACCGAAATACTTCCTCGTAGCATGCGTTACATAATTAATGTCCATATACACTGTTGCTATCCTTTTTCTTTAAATAGTGGTTTATATGTTACCAAAGCCCTTCCGTATGAACCCTTTTCCACAATTGGTTATGAACTCTTTAAAATCCCATTCCTGCCGTTTTCTTTTCCTCTAGAGTTACTCGGGAATTTTTCATTATCAGTCTTATAAATCCTTTGTTTTCTTTTGGTGATTTGCTAATCTCTATTGTATCTGATGTTTTGTAAGCTGTAGGTCTTTGACCATTCTGTTCTCTAGTAAAAACTGAATTTGATACGGATGCTTTCGCGGTAATTTGCTGGCTTTCATTTTGGCCGTCATTCGGGATTTTTCCGCGTTGACTCATTTTGAGGAATATTTACTTACTTTTCTTAACCCGGTGTGCTAGTGGCACTGTTGTACGTTATTATAGCAAGCTATGCCTTTCCGATGACTGAAAATGCATTGAGGCCATTTAGTGGTAATCATCCCAAATGATTTTCAATGGCATATTATCTAGGGTGCAAAAGGTGGTGAAAAACGCTTATGGGACTATGTTCTCTGTTTTCAGAGTTAGGAAACCACCTGATACGGCAGATTTTGTCATTCTTACATGCATAACACTTCATAACTTTTTGCGAATAAATTAATACTGCTGCAGCATTTTTTTCAGCTCCAGGTTCTTTCGATCACGAAGATATAGATAGTGGGATTATAACCCAGGGAACTTGGAGAAATGATGGCCAAAGTGAAGGATTACAAGACTTGGAAAGGGAACGTCCACAAAATATCTCAGTTTATATGAAAAATATTCGAAATGGCTTTGCTTCATACTTTACAGGTGATTATGGTAGTATACCATGGCAAAATGAAGTTGCTTGAACGTGATAATTAATGAATGTTAGTCTGCCCTGGGACGTTTCCAGCCATCGGGAAACCAAGTAAATGATAAGCAAACAATTTTGGTTCGTACACATCTCCAACAACGTATATAGCTCCATTTACGGTGCAAAATTGCTGCGCTGAAAAGTTGCCCAGTAGAGACCCGGCTCGAGGACTTCGGGCGGGCGACAATTTTCGCGCAGGCGTTTCACGATCGTCTCATACCTTCCGTTTTCGGGAGAACACAGAGTTACAGACAAACCCCCCAAAATCGTTCACTGGAACGCCGGCGAAACTGTAGTCCTCAAAGTGAATCAACACGGGAAAAACCCGATTAAACCGAAGCCAAAACTGAATTTATCAATTATTCATCATAATTTAATAATATGGCGTAAAATCAAGACATGTATCGTGCATAAGTATTTTGAATGTTATCTGTCTTAGTTTTATGATTCTTCTACCTTTCTTGAATATTCGCACGCATTGTTCTGCAAGGCGTTTGTTCCTCCTAGGTATCCTTGTATTCCTCTTCTAATCACATTTTTGAAAGTCTCTGCGTAATGCGTTGTATCATTTCCATTTCTCCTCCGTTCTCTTTGCTCTCAGAACAATGAAGGCGAGGAACGATTTCTGTCCTGAGCAAGTGAAACTTTCGTTGTCGGTAGGGGAGATATTTTAAAAGAATCAACCGAAATTCCCTTTATATCTGGTGGATTTCAATTTGTGTCGCAGCTGGAGCAATCACTTCCACCCCACCCGGAGATTGTAATCTGTATCATGTTTTTAATGCTGTTCGGAGAATGAGATTGTGAATCTATTTCTTTACGATCGGGGTGCGATAGGAATTAGGTATACTCCCGTTCACAGGAAAGAGCCTTACTCTTTTTTCTGAAGTTCTCGGTCGCATTTCTAGGAACAATTTTAATTTTCTTTCGTGTAAAGAATATGTCATTGTTTGGAAAGGTCTGAATTATAAAATGCCTCGCCTACATTTTTACGCAGTTTGAACTCAGCATTTTATCAGTTTTGAGGCCTAGTTACTAAATAGTGTAAGATTAGTGGGTTTATGAGATCTCTCATTTTACCCATGATGTAAAGAAAAGGTGCAAATGACCCCGTTGTAGACGCACCCTTGCAAAACAACTACTATTCGAAAGGCTATATGTATAAAAATGGGTTGTGAATTGTGTAGAGGTATGGAAATATTTTCTTGAAAAATTTACTTGCAATTCGAAGATCGGACTATAGGTTAATGGTGTTGTTAATGGTAATTGAGAAATTCATTGATACACTATCCATATCTGGCGAGAAAGAAATGTAAGTGTGATTGGAGCTACCTGTAGCAGTTCCCCGAGATTCACTCGTGGACCCAAAACGGTTTCCTTCATGGTTTTTGATACATTATCTCCGGATAATGACTTGTTCTACTTATGGTGAAGTCAATTTTTTTAGAGAATAGAAAACAGCTGAGTCCACGCATTAATAACTGTAGTTTCGACCCGGGATTCGATGGCTCTGCAGTCATCAATCTTATTGTTCTCCCTTTCAATTTCGTGCAGGTTGTACCATGTCAGAAATCTTCGTTTGCAGTTAATCGTATTGTGGTTCAGTCTAGGACAGCTTCTATATAAATACTATATGATCCAAAGACGAGTTAAATACTATGCTAGAAAAATCAGTACAACACGGTATCTATGAAACGGGTGAAGTTTCGAGTGGAAGTACTTTTCGCAGCAGAATTTTTCCAGATTTCGCAGCGCTCACATATTTCGACCCTTGGGTATGTAGGGATATTGTTCCCTGCTTGGTTAGTGTAGTGAGGTGAGGCATGTTGGTATACTGATTCGATCTACTCTACACGATTAATTGCTTCAAAAGCAGATTGTAAGCTACGAGCCAGCCGATACCCATTTCGTTTAAAATCAATATTTTAAACAAAATTGTCTTCGGGTTAAAGCCCTGTGCTCGACTCTGATTAAACGCGTAATTGCCTCAGAAACGGTTCAAAAAATAAGAAAAGAAACGTTTACGCGAAATGAAAGGACTGCGGTTGTCTTTTTGCTGAGAATTTATCTTATCGCATTTGTCTTAATTCCTGGTGGCAAAGAGCTACCACTTGCACAAGTCCTACCCCGCTAGAATTAACGAATTTTAACTTGGATCCTGGACTCAGTTAACAGTCCGAAAAAAAATTACATCCCCTATTAAGTGTTGTCCTCATTTTACTCCGGAGTTTTAATGAAACCCATTAAACCCTCGGCGAGCTTACTCCATCTCAAAAGGCTCGGCCCTGATCTTCCTCTCCGCATTGCGTCCCTTTTAGGTAGGGTCAAGAGATAGAATTTTGCGGGAACGAGAAAGAAAGGGGGCTGGCAGAAAAGGGGTAAGGGATATAGGAGGAATTTAAACTACCACCTCCTAAGTTTCCCTGCTTTTTCATTGTATTTAATCTCCGCTCCGACTTCTGTAGCCATTATTCTTCGCCCCCTCCTATCGACCATCTCCAGAAACTCTCCTTTCCCTCACATTCCGCCTTCTCCCCCGAAACCATTCTTCCCTCTCATCCCTTCGCTAGTATGCACCCTACCCTTTCTCCATCTTTTACTCCCCTTCCCGGACGTTATATCCCTCCTACATCCACTACTCACACCCTTTTCCACGAAGTGCGAGCAATAATCTCGCCTTCTCAAGTTTCTCGCAGGGCGCGCAATAAAATGACCGAGTTAAGCCCTTTTAATTCCAAATCCCCGAGTTCCTCCTTCTTTGTTTCTTTCTTTTTGGTTTCCTGTGCTTTTCCTGGTTGGCTCTGTACTCATCATATCCGTCTTCTAAAACTAAATTCTAAATGGGTTTGTTCCTTCCCATTTCTGCTAATACCTATTAAGTGTGCAACTACCTCTTGTAATTCCAATTGTTGGAGAATACCGCTATCTGGCAGGTATCCTGCCATTTGTCTGCCAGCGTCTCAAGCGCCAGTTTTCATCAGTTGCTTTTCGGAAGGCGATCGACTGTTGAGAATTTTTGGAGAACTATGGGGAGAATTGAGGAACGGAGGAATGGTGGAGAGAAACCCGGCGTTGGTATTTTCTATTACTTAACAAAAGTTAGGAATATGTCATTCATTGTTGAAACTCCGGTCAGACTGACAGAGTACCTTCATCGAAGTGCTCTCCGACAACCCTGACAAAGGGAACACTGAAAATCTCTACCACTTCCGGGATTTGAACCCGAACCCTCGGAATTGGAAGTCAGGACTCAAGGCAATGCGGTTACTCGACCCTTTCAAATGTGTCTGCGTATACCGATGAGTACCAAATAAAATTTATTTTTAAAGTTCGTAAAAACTATTGAACACGGATGCTGATTTTTTTAGAACATCTGTTTAAAGTTAACATATTTAGTGGCCTTATTCATATTTCCTTACCAAGCTCTACATTCATTCACTTCATTTCCTTCTCGCATTAATATTTATCTTTCCTAGTTTATCTACTCTTCTTTGACATGAGCTTTCCGCCTTTTCTCAAAATCTCATTCATAAAATCTTTCACCTCTTTTCGATGAATACCCTTGATCAACTCCGGTGAGAAGTTTCCAATGTGCAACCCATCATTTACAACATTGCCCTGCAGCTCACCATGATTTGACATCTCTATACAAAGTTTTCATTATCATATGCACCGCTCCATGAGTCTTCAGTCCATTATATCCTCTTTATCTTCACCGTAATTAATAATACCTAACGAGCCAACGCATTTATGCCTCAGGGGGATTTTGTGCTAACAACTGGGAAAAAAGCTTAAGGAAAAAGAAAATGGAAGCAGGGAAATAAATGAATTTAATGAGAAATGTAAATTTGCATCCAATATAGAGCATCATTCAGACTTTGGTCGAGGATGATGCGTGGCAAAAACGAATTCCTGCATCTTTCTCATAGTATTTTCCTCTCCCTCTCTCAGTTCATCGCTTCCATCCCCCTTACCGATTTATTTCATTGACGCCTATTCGCTATGTAATCTGCGGACGATAATGAAATAAATTCAACAAGTAAATTTTATCTGGCAAGAAACATTATTTTCTCCATAAATTTTCACCAACATCCTTTTAATAGCATTCACTCTTTATTATAAGGTCATATTTTTGATGCGTAGTATTACATTTTGCTAAATTTAATTGCAGTTATTGCTGTATCTTCGTCCTAGGATTAAAAATCACGGTCAGCTCCTCTCAATAACATTAAGAGAATATCACGAAAGTCAGTAATATTCTTAATATAATGCGCTATTGTGTTAATATCACAGGCCGATAATGAGAACGCATTTGTTCTAATTCTCTTATCCTTTTCAATAGCTCATGTTCCAGCTCAGTTAGGCGACTTTATTTCTCCATTTCAGTTATTATTCCTGATTTATGGAAGTCTGCCGAGTATATTTTCCTCGTAGAACTTAAAATTTTTCCTTAAAATTCATCCTTCCTTTTTTTCGGATACTGCTGTATGCGAATAATATTGCTGAAACACACTAGCCCTTTCAATGGCTTGGTTATTTTTTCTCTATTATATTTTTTTCCTACTTTCACTCCACTACCTCCCTGCCCAAGTTTCCTCATATCGGTTGTATGATACTTTTCTCTACCTCATCGCGCTTCCTTTATATCTTTAAAAATATTCCACGTATTTTCTCATGTTTCCTCCTCGGATTTCCTGCCTGAATTATTCCCATATCAAAATATTGAGGCATTTCTATCTTCTTCGTCTTTTTATTGTCTTATCTATACAATTTCTTTATTTAATAATATGTGTTGTAGGCACCATTCCACAATATCATTGTAAAATACCTTATTCACATCTTTGGTATTGGTGACCGTATGATCATAACTGTAATAATTTTCGACCTATGTAAAAAATGAAGAATGTGATTTTCCACCTCATCGGCCTATTTACTGCGCAGCCACGCTTTCGCAATATCTAAAATCCATGTGTGGACCATTTTCCCTTGTCTGTATTCCGTAATCAGTGCTTTAAAAATAATAATTACTTCTGAACCCTTTTTTGATTTGACCGTCAAAATCTCCTTGAGAGATCTTCTTTATCAACTATATTCCATCCTTAGTGTCTTGTATAGAGCTCCAAGCTATTTATACCTTTAAAATTTCATATTGCGTATAGTGTTCATTCCTTCTTATCATTTGTCCTTCTTTGAATATTTATTTTATAAGCATAAAATTATCGATTGAATCAGAACAAACGTCTGAGAAAATATATCAATATCTTGCCTTTAAATATACCCGTATCTATGTACTTGCGTTTCATGCTAATCCTTAGCTTTTCTACACATTTATGGGTTGAATGTCCTAGAAGCAAGCATTGGGCCAATCTGTAATAGGGTATACTTTGCACTTACTTAGTGCTATGGAGTTACTGGAGAGTTACTACTATGGAGTATTTTTAGTTCTAAAAGAGATCCCGGGGGAAGATGAAAATGTTGAATATCAAGGAAATAGGAAAATCTCTTGCACTTTTAAAATTTGCATCCTCGGTATATGCTAGGGTGACGGAATACGGTGAAATTTGTGGTTAAAACGTGTAGACCCATAGTTAAGTTTAAATTCCTTATAATGCAATACGTGTTCATTTTAGTGCTTCTCTGCTAATCTTGAACTTTGTGAAAAATTAAATATACCTAATTCTGTTCATCATGGTGTCAAAGTTGTTTGAACTATCAGAGATTCAATCCTAAATATAAACGTGAAATGCTTTATATATTCGTGTTTTTATCATGCCACCATGCTTTTGGTATGCCAATTTTTTTTCAAATTACTACGTCACGCATTTGCGGCGAAATAGATGGATAAAGATTCTGGTGCGTGTGTCACCATATCTATGAAAGATGCTCTCTGTTGAAGGAGAAATACGGCATTCTTAATTCATTTAAATAACCACATACTATACACATATGTAATATTGTAAATATTATCTTCAGAAGGAAAAATACGTAGTTATATTCTGGAAAATATAATCAGAAATTTTTTTAAGGAATATCAATGACAGTTGAAGATGAGCGAGCGAGCGAGATCAAAGAGGGCTGATCCATTTTGTACTTGCTGACCACCCACGGTCATATGAATGCTCGTCCAGCTATCCTTTTGAAGGATACTTCCATTGTGAACGGCTTAACCTAAAGGCTTCGTTCGCAGTGATAGAGGTATTTTTTTCCAATTCCCATTATGTTACTCAGTCCTATTCAGTGACAGAGCAGTCCCTTTGATCTCGCTTGAAAGATATTACGAAACAGGTATTGACCAAGGCCAAATGAAGGCTTCTTTGAAATAGTAATATGTCCTGACCCCATGAAATGCCGTGGAAAATCCTTGAATATTGATTTTGAACCATTATAAACGATCGTAATGAGGGTATGTTTTACTTGAGTCCCTTGAGCTCACATGGAGGATATAGGTACTGAGGTTAATGTCAGTCAAAAGTATTATCATGTAAGTGTTCATACCGTCCTCGCCTGGCCTTATAATGTTATAATATGGATTTATTTTGCAAGGGTGGGTGCATAAGCATATTTTTGGGCAGAGGTTATCAAAGTATGAGGGGCACGGGCCGTGGAAGTCGGGTTGGGAACGGCCTGACCTTCAAAAGATCGCGGGATCGTATCCAACCTCGGACATGATTGCTGTGTTTTTCATCGAATGAGGCTTAGTATTAAGTAAGATGCAATGTAGCGTTAGCAGTCGGAGCACCTTCTACTACTACTATAGTACAAGTGGCAATATTTTGTAGCCCAGAATCCTAGATTTATTACCTTCGTTCTATATTTCTTAAATATGGCTCTTGCTGAAAATTGTACTTAAATAACCTGGGACGTTTTTATCTTACATTTTGCGCTATTGATACTGCTTTTATTGCTTTCATCGAACTTTAGCATTTATTCTATTTAAAATTAATTAGGAAATTACTATTATAAATTAATGAAAAATGACTAATGTAATTAGTTATAAATATTATTTATAATATCAATGATTATTATTATCAATATTGAAATTAGATCTAAAAACGATAAAAAAATCCATTGATAAGTTTTTTCCTAATGGATAATTAAAAGAGCGGGACTTTTAGAAATAACTCAAGACTTTTTCATAAAAAATGGAACCGACCTGTGAAAACAACCCGAATTTGTTACCTCCCTACTCTAATGCCAAAAATATTCAGTTCTTAGAGATAGTTTCAATGTCTAAAAAGATGCAGACCAAGAATTATTGCCCCAGACGCTCAAATTAAGGACTATCCGTTGACTGAAATCAAACTGGCAGCTGGTTACTATACAATTTCCCCCCTTTATTTGGAATCCTTCTATCAAGTATGAGTGTTATATGAGGAATGTGATACGCAATGGATATCATATGACCAAGTCTCGACCTGTAATTTGGTACAACCCTCGGAGCTGGATAAAATGGAATGCATCCAACGGTATACGGGGGTCAACCTGAAAAGTATCCGTCTTGAAGTATACTCATTTGAGAGAGAAATAAAAAAAAATTCTTGAATCTGTCGGAGTTGAAGTGACTTTGCCGAATGCCGGGAGGTCCTTCGGAGAGGCCGGAAGTTCGGAGTGGTAATACTCGGTATCGCCGGCCTTGCAACTATCAAGGGCGGCTGCGTATTCGAATCCAGTATTGAATATTTATGTAGTAGTGACATTTATCTCAGTCCTCGCTCCTTCAGGAATTTTTTCCTGTTCCATATATGTATGATATTCGCACTCTATCACCGGTCTTCTCCATGTAGAAGCATCAAAAATCCTCCCGTGGGGTTGTTGCCGTTGTCTTCGGGGATCTGAACAGGCGTGGAATAGGCGGTTGAGATAGGAGGGGGATGAAAGTAATGGCCGAGGAGGACATAAAAAAGTCGCCCGCCCCTCCACCACTTGGGGGCGCATTCTCGGAAAAGTCCCCTTTCGCGCCTTCCTCTTCTTCCCCTCCGGCAATGAGGAAATTATCCGATTCTATTTTGGGAACGCTCTACCCACCCCTCCCCCTCCCCACTTCCTCTTCACGGTCAACCCTTTCCCTCCCCCCAAAAGCCAAAAACGGCTACAATGGTGACTACCATGAGGCCACTATGCAATTTCAATCCTAGGGATTGCGATTCCATCGCAAAGGAATTGGAGGAACGCATCGAATTTGGGATCTGCTTCCTCTCTTAAATTTAGAGATCAAATGACGTACGAATTGGGCCAAACGGACTGAAAACTTTGCATTTGTATGCAATTGAGAGCTTAGTGCTGAGTAGATGAGCCAATCCGGTTTTTGAGCTAGCCTGAGGAATTGATACCCGTTTTTTATCTTTTTGTTTTTTTTCTGATTCACAGAGTTCCCAGTTACTCGCACTCCTATTCTGCTTCCCTTTTTTTTCAATCTTTCCATGTAACTTAGGAATCTCCAGAAGCACTAACCAAGGTAGTCAGTTCAGTAACATGCAGAACTTGAAAACTTAAATTCGAGGATTCAAATACCACTTTGAATGAGCGAGGAATGAGGAATGAATTTAAAAATTAATCGAGAGCTACGAATCTATTTATCTAATAAAGAAAAATCCATTTAATACCTACTATAACTTGTAATATATGAAAGAAAGAAGTAGAAATTATATTTCTCTGTAACAAAGAAACATTTTTTACAACAAACTCACGCAATGAAGTTTATTTGGAGTCACGTGTCCCACAATGCAATCGGCCTGAATGTGGGGACACCTTCAAATAAGAAAAATGCACTACTTCTGACCCAGCTAACAATGACCTTCAACTTAACACTTACACAAACATATACTCCTTGCACATAGCACCAGACATACAAATATATAACTTTAGGGAAGGTTTTCCATATGACACAGTACAAACATATACATACAGTCGGGATATCAACAAGAACTTATTTTAAGATAAGAATCAATTTGCTTTTACTATTCTCAGTGGCCATGGTTTTAAACATCTTAATTATATACTCAAGCTCTTTGCAGTGTTGACATTACTCGGTGACATATTAAATAACTTTGGCCCTACTTAAGGGTAACAACGTTACCTACATATATAACATATTGTTAAGCAGGACTTCGGCACCACATAACAAGAATTGTTTCTAAGGCTATACGAGTGTAGTTTTTTATGTGTTTGTGGCATATTACCACCACGAATAAAAAATAATCTTAAAACCTTGTACGTAAACAGATGCCTTAGCGGTAATAGCCGTAGCAACTTAAAAATGGAGAAGGTAGGTCCAAGACGACCTTTTCGGACTATCACTCGAACAATACCCTTTAGAGCATTTTCTACTTTCTTTTTTTTTTAGAGCGCTAATGTAAATAGTAATTGGATTTTCGGTGTATAGGAAAATGTTGCATGGGAAAATTGTATAGGAAAAGTGTATCGGAAATTTGTTACGCATAAATTATAATTTGGTGTTGCAATATTTTAAACTATTTGTTACTGTATTAATATGAAATTCCCATTTCAAATACTTGTAATACTTATATAATTATATGTTCATTAAAACAGGAAATATCACACATAGAACTTCTCTGGAATGGAATTTAATTAGAGAGATCACTGAGCTTTCATTCCCTGAGAATATATTTGCATGTTTGATGCCAACTAGTCATTTTAATTTGAGGAGCAATTTGAAGTTGACTTCAGTAGGTGGTGCTACGATAACTTTCTTTTTATTTTCAATTTAATTCCAGAGCCGTATTTCTTTCGCAATTTGCTGATCCCTGAGTGGTTTCAATATCGCCATTTCATGTGCCTTACTAATGAGAATGAGCCTTAAAACCTAATTCTATTACTTTCAATCTCGACAAACATGTCATAAACAACACTCGACAAAATTATTTGGATTACCATTATGTCTATTTATTTAGTGGTTGTATTTTAGACATGTGCGTAGTGCATGTTTGGTGGAACTCGCCCTTGAGATGGCTTTCTGGGTAGTTAGTAGATGTAGCCGATACGTGAAACCACATTGGTATGCTTTTATTTGCTTGTTAGTTATTATTTCCGCTTCAGACCCCGAGAAAGCATTCGATCTTCGAGCATCGGGCCCGCGAAGCGCCTTGCTGGAGCGGCCTTCGCGCGGTTAATGCGTCGATTGTCAGGTCATTGTGCTCGCCCGTCGACTTCTCGAGTGGAAAAATAAGAAGAGAGATGAATTGAAGCAGGGGTGGAGAGATGGACTTTTCCAGGAAGAGCCTATGAAAGGCATCCTTCTCAATGGAAAGAATGGGGGTGGGGTGGTTGAACGAGCACGAGGAGATTGATTGATGAGATAACGTTAAGTTGCATGGGTCGGGGGTTGAGGGAATGGATATGGAATGACGGTCGATGGAGCTATGGGAAGTGTTGGGGTGAGGAAAGGGACAAGAGGTCAAAGGGGAAGAGGGGATGGGGCACATAAATAGAAATGGGAAGCGGGTGTGGAGATAAGGAGGTTATGTTGGATTCGAAGCAGAAGTGTGAAAAGTCAATGAAGGCGGTACCAAGGCTTTTCCAAAAAGTAATAAGGCATCTGAGCATTCTGCAAATATGCATTTTCTTAGGCAAAGCGAGCTTCATAATAATCTCAGCATACCAGTTTCTAAGAACTCTCTGAAAGGTTAGGAAGTAAAATTAAATGCGTGTCGCAAATATTTTGCGGGTGATTGTAACAAATTTATTCCCGGAGAAATTCTCAGGGCTGACTGCATGTTCTGGTAAAATTGCTGGCGTCATGATTGTATTAAGCTGCCGGCATCTGAATGCCTCTTTTTGGCTTCCCAGTGGAGACATACGTATGTTAACAATTCATAGTCTTTTCTCCTGGCCCAATCTTTTCCTTGAAAGGTGATTGATCATTATGCATATTAGGGTTTTGAACTTACAAAATGAACGTACAGATTGAATTATATATTTTACATTTTAATATACAAATTGATATCTTAGAGACTTCTGTAAATGAATAACTAGAGCCTCTAAAGAAATTATCATGTCGACTCCAGGTGAGATGGATTGTATTTCATAATGAGCCCACCGTCCGTCGTCTCTATGAACGTATAAGTACAGAATAACAGGACTACAAGGAAATAAGTGCCGCTGTTTTCTAGCGAAGTTTATTTTTAAAACTTTAAACTATTTTAAATGTTTGTTAATAGTTAAAATAAACTTCACGGCAGAAACTTTCTCACAGAGGTGGCATGTCGGAATATGGCAACAGAGTAAAACATCCTCGGAAACGATTAAGGAGTTTTAAAATTAATGTTCAGGTTACTTGCCTTGAGATATAAAACTTTCAGCTCATTTAAAATTTTGTATTGGGTCATTCCACCCAAATTCGACCAGGTGATTGCCCTTGGGGTAATCGATTTCGACCAAATTTGGCAGATCGTCTTCATTTGATTACAAAACAAAAACCCCAAAGCCATTTCGTAATACATGCAACGGTTTACGAGATATTACAATGTTGTAAAACTAGAATTTTACAAAAGCGTCTTCGCGTTTGACGGCATATCTCCGGAAATAAGGAAGATAAAAATACATGCAATGACTCATTTTGAAGGTCTTGAATTGAAAAAGATAATTATTAGATTCTTTTATAAAATTTAAACAATTAAATAAAGTTTATAACAAATTCAATTTTTCAAATCGCTTTTTGACGATGTAGCTATGCCTTCGATTTTCCTCATTTTTTTATATGTTGTAGATACAACCCTTCTCTACAAGCTTAAAAAATTTGGTAGGGGTAATATTTCATTTAAGAAAGAAAAAAAAAATTGAGTGAAGGCGTAACGCTGGCCTCCCGCCGCGGCGGCGTCCGGCTCTCGCGCCGAACTTTCAGTAGTCGGTTCTCCAGATCTCATCAGCGTGCTTCCTTTGCTATCCTCTTTTCGCCAATTTTAACTGCATACCGACCCCTTGATTCTCTTTACCCTTGTCATTCGCCATTTGCTTCCCACTGAAGTGACCGCCGCTTTAGAATCCAGGATTAGCGACAACATGCTTAACAGCGGGGGCGACCATGGGCCCACCAGCGGCCGTGCTCGGAGGACAATAGACAAACCTCGCTCCGTCTTAGACCTCCAATGCTACTTTCCTCTCTTCCCCTATCCCATTTTCCTCGCATACCCTTTATTATGTTCTGAGAAACATCTTTGTAAGTATTGCTCCCAGTAGAAGTGGTGTGGATGCTGTCCTCAGTGTGTGCAACCGTCATTGTAAGGATTATTTACTGTTCTACGAGGTTCGTCAAAAGCAGTGCTGCAATCCCTTGAATTTGCACAGAAACATTCGCTCTATTAAATTGTGGACAATTACAAGGGAGTTCCAAGATTCCTATCATGACTTAGTGCCTGTTGTAATAGAGGGTAGAAAACTCTGTGTTCAATGTAAAGTGGGTGTGAAAAAATTGATCAAGCCAGAAAATGTTGCCGAAAAGAACAGTTCAGGTTGCTCTCAACATGAGCCAGAAAGTCAGTCTGAGCAAGCGACAAATGACGATTATCTGAGTAGGGTTTATGGTGCAGCAGGACCTTCAACCAGTGCTACATTCACCATTAAATCTCAAGGTTCTCAGTCAGAGTCATCAGTTAGTTCCATGAAAGATAGCGGGACTGATGAAACAAATGGAAGTCAGTACACTCCAGGAAAAGAAATTCGCTTGGGAAAACTGAACGAGACCTTAAAATCCCTGGATCAAACACCTATAACAACGAAAAAATTGCACAGATCAAGAAAATATCCGGCGAAGAAATTAAAAGTAGCCACCTCTGCTTTGAGATTATCTCTTCAAAGGGTTACTGGTGGGATGGTGGACATTCAAGAAGATATCCCTGAACAAGAAGATCACTTCCACCAAGCTGGCAAGGAAATGATTATGCAGCTGAAGAATAAGTTCCTCAACGCTACGAAAATTAGTGACAAAATTTTAATCTTATCTGTCCTACCTAAATCTTGGAGTGTTTCAAAGATAAAGCAGGAGTTTCACACATCGACGTATTTGGTTAAAAAGATGAAAAAATACGTATCTGAGCAAGGAATTCTATGTTCTGCGAACGCGAGACGAAGCAAATACCTCTCAAATGATACTAAACTGAAGGTGATAGAGTTCTACCGTGAACCAGATATTAGTAGAGAAATGGCGGGTAAAAAAGAGTGTAAGAGTGTGAAGGAGGGAAATTTGCGTGTAGTTAAGCAGAAAAGGTTAATTCTTTGTAATTTGAGGGAAGCCTATGAAGCTTTTAAAGAGAAAAATCCTTATTTAAAGATTGGTTTCTCCAAATTTGCGGATTTGAGGCCTCCTGAGTGCGTGTTGGCTGGTGAACCTGGCACTCACACCACATGCGTCTGCATGATCCACCAGAATTACAAGTTGCAATACCTCGGGGCTGGATTAGAGCAAATAAAATCGGATAACGGAGAAAAATTGTTCAAAACCTATCGGGATTGCCTGAAATTCTCACTCTGTCGCCCTCCGTCAGAAATGTGCGTTATGGGTGAGTGCTCAGATACACTACCGCGAGAAGAGGACGAAAACGGTGATGACGTCGTCAGAAAATGTGGGAGTACAGACAGTATGACAACAATTATTTCAGAGTACTTCAGGGAAAACTGTATGGATGAAGTTCGTTTCAAGCAATGGACTCATGAAAATCGTTTTACATTAACTACACAGGTCAAGGACGTAGATAGTTTTTGTGAGGCTTTCGCTGAGAATACCACCAAAGTAAGAAGGCATGACTACATCGCTCGCATGCAAACTGCATTTTATTTGAAAGTCAGAGACAATCTGAAATTGCGAGAAGTTGTCGTTGTGGCCGATTTTTCCGAGAATTTTTCATTTCTTCACCAAGATGCAGTGCAAGGGGTCCATTGGTGTAACGATCAGGCTACAGTACATCCATTTGCATGTTACAGCAGAAATACCAGCGATGAAGTCACACCTTTCAGTTTGGTTATTATTTCAGACTGTATGGAACATAACGTGAGTGCATTCTATACGTTTCAAGGGAAATTGATAACTTTTCTTCGAAGAAGGGATCAATATCTAAGTAAAATAATTTACTTTTCCGACGGTGCTGTGGCTCAATATAAGAACCGCTACAGCATGCTGAATCTATTACATCACCAAGAGGATTTCGGAGTTGATGCTGAATGGCATTTCTATGCAACATCGCACGGAAAGGGCCCGAGTGACGGACTAGGAGGGACGCTGAAACGATTAGCAACACGTGCCAGTCTGCAGCGCCCGTATGGTGAACACATACAGACTCCTGAGGAGCTATACAAATGGGCAAAATCAAACGTGAAAGGGATGGACTTTGAGTTTGTAACCAACGAGCAAGTGAACGAGGAAAAGAAGAAGCTGGTGAGAAGATTCCGGGAGGCACCTGCTGTGGAAGGTATACGATCTTTCCATGCGGCTATTCCACAATCCAGAAAAGACTTATTATTGAAAAGTCTCTCCCAAGCATCCGAGGGAATTACTTTCCACTTCTCTGATGCTGATTTGGTGTGTTTGGAGGAGAGTACAGATGTTTTACAAGGTCCAGTGAGAAGGTGAGTACATTTCGCACCCGGAATTGACTAGGCAATATTAATTCCATGGCTAAATCTAACTTTCATCTTTTAGGTCTGCAGCTAAGAAGAAATCACCCTCGGTGATTTAAACAGCCAGCACAGCAATGTTTCATCAGAGAAAACAAAAGGATACATGAGTTTCGGCCATTTAAGCAGCTCTAATTAATCCTGCAATTGTTTTCTAAGCACTTGCTTTAAATAACTAAAGGGAAAAATGATGGAACGATATGCATACAAGCTAAATACTCTAACTTAAATAATGTATGCTTACTTTCAATTTCAATTAAAATTTAATTTAATTTAAAGGAAGAATCAGTAACTATGGTTATTTAGATACCAAATTTAATTTAAATGTGACATTTAAAAAAAAAATATAGAGATTTATAAAATTAATTTGAAATAAAGAAATGTTGATTTGAAAAAGTTCAACTTCATGCCAACCATAAACTATTGTTTCAGAAAATTGAGAAAATACACGTTTGTTCCCACTCACGTGAGGAAACGTTTTTCATGCATTATAGTAATAGAGTTTACAGTTCAATACTTCAGGAGAGAGGGGAAAACGTGGTGATGACTGAGGGCAAAAGAGTCCAGAAAGGCAATCGTTTCTTAAAGGAAACAAATATTCCGTTGAATGGCAAGCATGGGTGGCTACCCGCCTTTACCGTTGTTTTTTACCAGGGGTTAATATGTGAATGTGTGAGGGTGGGCGACGGCTACTGGGAGCAATACTTACAAAGATGTTTCTCAGAACATAATAAAGGGTATGCGAGGAAAATGGGATAGGGGAAGAGAGGAAAGTAGCATTGGAGGTCTAAGACGGAGCGAGGTTTGTCTATTGTCCTCCGAGCACGGCCGCTGGTGGGCCCATGGTCGCCCCCGCTGTTAAGCATGTTGTCGCTAATCCTGGATTCTAAAGCGGCGGTCACTTCAGTGGGAAGCAAATGGCGAATGACAAGGGTAAAGAGAATCAAGGGGTCGGTATGCAGTTAAAATTGGCGAAAAGAGGATAGCAAAGGAAGCGCGCTGATGAGATCTGGAGAACCGACTACTGAAAGTTCGGCGCGAGAGCCGGACGCCGCCGCGGCGGGAGGCCAGCGTTACGCCTTCACTCAATTTTTTTTTTCTTTCTTAAATGAAATATTACCCCTACCAAATTTTTTAAGCTTGTAGAGAAGGGTTGTATCTACAACATATAAAAAAATGAGGAAAATCGAAGGCATAGCTACATCGTCAAAAATCGATTTGAAAAATTGAATTTGTTATAAACTTTATTTAATTGTTTAAATTTTATAAAAGAATCTAATAATTATCTTTTTCAATTCAAGACCTTCAAAATGAGTCATTGCATGTATTTTTATCTTCCTTATTTCCGGAGATATGCCGTCAAACGCGAAGACGCTTTTGTAAAATTCTAGTTTTACAACATTGTAATATCTCGTAAACCGTTGCATGTATTACAAAATGGCTTTGGGGTTTTTGTTTTGTAATCAAATGAAGACGATCTGCCAAATTTGGTCGAAATCGATTACCCCAAGGGTCAATTTTGCCAAATATCTGGTCGAACTTGGGTGGAATGACCCATTATATTTGTCAGTATAAATCTTGCCTGTACATATAATGAAGGGATTGAATCAATTGATAAAATATAATTGAAACGATTTTTCGTGAATCACTTTCGGTTTCATTAGACGCACTACCCGAAAGGAGACTAACTATTTGAATTACTCAATTTCTGAGAAAACGTTTCTTGTATGTTATGCATGGTGGGAAGTTGCTCAAAAAATTTTGGATTCTATCTAAAAGAAAGTTCTGGGAACATGAAAAGAGGGATTACTGGAAATTTATATTAGCGCCTTCCATAAAGCAGAAATTGTTAGATAAAGCTGGCAGTGAAAAGTGAAATTCTCGGAGCTTGGGAGGAAAAGAAGTAGAAAGAAGAGATCGTAGAGAGATAGTTACATTCACATTGATCCACATTTGTATTTTACCGTTCAAGCCTCCGCAAGTAAGAGTAATAAGGGATGGTCGAGCGACAGCCGTGAAAGTAAAGTTAAAATTAAATTAATCTGAAGAAAACGTATAAAATCGAGGCGAATTTTTTGGGAAGTATTGAAATTTTCTTGTATTGTGTTCGTGTATGATGTGTGAGAGGAATTAATAAAATGTTTATAAATGAATTTTCCTGGTCAGTTTTGAAGAACTTCACTCGTTAACTGTATACCTACTCCGTCATCGTAATAAAATTGAGGATGATGTAACTATTTTTGCTAGAATTAAGTTGTATGTCACGGTATGTATGTTAGTGGCATACGGACAAGTAAGTGACTAATTAATTATGTGGAATGTTTGATGGAATTATGACGAGGGAGGCGCCATTATCTCATTCTCCGAAGATCGTGACAGGAAATTGAAGTAGGTATTTTTTTTTAATTATTCCTTTCCTAAGCGTTTCCACAGCCCAAAGATCGACTTGAGAATTTCGTCTATACATTCGTCGCCGATCTATTGAATAATAGCCATTTATAATTCTTCTTTGTAGCTCATCATCATGCAAGGCTTTTATTTTATTTTTATCTAATTTTATTTATCTTTATATCATTTATGTCATTTCTAATAGGTTAACAATTCCATTCTCTGTGAAAGAAGCCACAGATTCACAGTATTTGTTGGAAATTATACCAGACCGGGGAAGACAATACCAGGTCTGAGATTTGGCTTAGCATCTTCAGCATGGCTGTTGCCTACTACTTCAAGTAAGGGCTGTTACTTGTATTAGACCCACATCAGAGCTCAATCATCGATTACCAGTCTCATTTGCTGAGACTGTAGCATCCGTCGTCCATAATAGCGATGCGGGATGACAAAACTGATTTGGATTTACCTGGGAGAGTGTGGGCTATTTTACCAGGGTATCCCGATAGGCTGCTGGTGCGAATCTCCAATTGGTGTGATGCATAGAATTTTTACACGAGGAGAAAATTTGAGTTGAATGCACTATTTGCTATGATTTGCTGATACTTCAGTTAACTCCCACTTCTACTGTCTATCTCTACTTAACCCGATGCTTAACCGAAAAGTAATTAGCGGCGCGTATCGTAAAAGAAAGAACTTTAAATTAACATTAAATTCACTTGATAAAATAAATTTATCAAGTTGGATACGATGCATATATTTCTCTCAACCCACCATACGTCCATTAAATCCTCCTCCTCCCTCCAATCCTTCAAAATGAAATTGTATTCCTATTTAAATAATCGACATTAAATTGTGTTAATTTGGTTAATTAATATATTTTGGTGTTTAACTGGTCTAATTTCTGTATGTATTATGTTAATTATGTATGTGTATTTTGAATTGTGTTTATTTGAGCAGAATGTGCATTTTTTTATACTTTATTTGCTCTAATGGGTTACCCCAGAGCATTAATAAATATTTCATTCATTCATTCATACGTCAGCTAGGTAGACGAAGCAATAAATTGGAAGAGGGCCATCTTCGTAACGGAATACTCGCAAATTAATTTGACGTTTGTACAAACTCCCATCGCAAGGCAAAATAGGTATAATAAAACTTTTTTCCTCTTTTCATGCTTTTTTTAGTGACCAACCACCAACGCCACATATGTTAGCGGTGTCTCTCACGGTAGCACATAAATGTTGTGTAGGCTAGTACATAGAAGCTGGCGCAGTAGAGTCCGGAGCTACAAAAGCGGCTGGTAGGGCCACTAAAAGACGGCAGTGATAAGAGATGGAAGAGCAGTTGGGCTGGGACCAACGCCTAGCGGAACAGATGTTTCCTCGAGACGGTGACATATGGTGGCTAGAAAATATGACTCCCAGTAGTACACAGTGAAGTATGCAGAGAAGTTGAACGGCGCTTGCCATGAAATACTTTTGAAGATCCATCCCAAGGTCTGAACATTTACCATTGCCCAATCCACTTCTTAAGGAGGTTCCACCGTGACTCCGCGATTCAAAATCCCGTCAAAGAGCTATGGTATTAATTTAATAAATAAATACCGATCCAGAAAAACAACTACAAGGAAAATCATCTATAAGGTGATAACGCATACACAATAATTATTTGAGTATGCTATTATATAGCGCGTTGTAGTTGCATTCTATTATTTACAAGCTTTTTTAACTAATTTTGACTTCGGAACATGACTGATATGTTGTTGCCACATTTAATTTATAAAGTGAGATTGCATGCTCAATCCCGCTAATGCGTATTCTAAAATAGATTAAATATTTTCTTACTTAGTTTTAAACTATTCCCTTGCAAACACAACTCTTTGTTTTGAATTTTATTAATACTCATATTTTTGAAAATTATTTGGAAGGTATGACGCGGCTACCATTTGGAAGGATTGGTGTTAATTACACCATGTCATAACCAATGAAATATTTAAATTGCAAAAATATATGCAAAGGGCCTTGGTAAGGTATAGTCCTTTATTAAGTTAGTAAATAGGCTTGTAAGCACGTTCCGTCACAAGTACCGTTGCCAATGATAACAACATACTGTAGCGCCACTTTCATGTAACTAAGTCTTTTCTGCTTTTTTTCGAGCAAACATTTATTAATATCAATTAAACAAATGTGGTAAGACGAACACTTTTTTACAATGCTAAATTCTACATAAAATTGCGCATCTTTTATTAGTTTTTCGTCAAAACGACATTTCTCTTTGCATTATCAATCTGCAATTTTACTGCAAGAGCATGCTCTGCCGTATAACCACGTATAAAATAGTCGATTTTCAACGTCTTTTTTCCTCAAATATATGACGGAAAGGCCTCATTATTTTATTGCCAATCGATAGAAGGGACATAAAATTGTGTGTTCTGAAATTTACACAAAAATGACATCTACTTCATAATTTGTTGGAGCCTCCTTAAGTGGAAGCATTTTGGGGCGCTATGAAAATTATACCCCAGCCACCCCTGGGATCCAAGCAGGCATTGGCCTATCATCAGGTTTCCCAGGGGCTGAACCAAATGAGCTTGACAAATTCCATACATGCCCTGGGTGGATGGTATGAAACACCATTAAATTTGGAAAGCAAGGGATGAAAAAATGATGAAAACCCATGTAAAATTATAATTTTAAAAACGAATTATTTCCAAAAAATCAAGGTTCTACCAATATTTCATGGGTAACCGCTTAGGACTTATTGTTTCTCTCATGACACCATCAGGGAAGGTGACCGACAACTTAGATCATTTTTGCCTTCGGACAGGGTAAATATTTGTGGAAGCGGATGTGGGGTGGAGGGAACTCGGCGTCGGCATTTGCCTGTTCTTAACAAAAGGTGCCCAGGTGCCCACAGTAAAAAATGTCCCATCGGGTGATGATGATACTCAAGTAGGGACCAGTATTCCATTGAAAATCTCTGTCACACGAAGGAAATTTTTCTACTCGGGTCCTAGGGATTAATAGAGAGTTATCACACTATCAGGAAATGCCTTACAGTGCTGGAGGAGGAGGACTCACCACACCGGAGTTGGACTTTTCCCTTGCGTATAACGATAAGAGCAAGTTGGGGCACAGTTTTCTTTTCTCTGACGGTTGATGTTGAATCACTCAACGTAATTATTCCAGGCGAGTGATAAATTATTGGAGCGTACAATTTTTTTTAACGAGGAAGTTTCGAGAACTTGAAATGTCTGCGATGCATCGATATTTTAGGCGAGTCGAAAAGGGTGGGATTTAAAGTGCGGGGTTGGTAAGGTAAGCGAGGGAGTATTATTTCCCTGGGGAGATAGCGTGAGCAGAGTGAATGGTCCCAGGTTGAGTGGATTGTCGGAGGTAAATGCGGAGTCATGGATAACCATGCTCGTTGGTGCCACGAGAAAAAGGCTGACCGATGCGGACGGTGATATGGGTGGACAGAGTATTTTCGAAGCGGCGGAAGAGGTGGGGTTGACGGGGTTGTGACCCCAAGGGAGGGAAGGGTGACAGGAAGGAGATGATGGAGTGGGTCGGAATTCTTTGCCCCTTGTAAATTCGAAGAATGCGCCCCGTGATGAGCGTTTGTTGGCCGTGCATCCAACATCGTCGTTCGTCCTCCACATCTGCCGTCGTCCACTCCTTTACGGGGCGATGAACTCATTAATCATGCGCACGCATGCACGTCTGATGCTTAAAGCGTGCTGCCGACTGGTGTCACCGAGTCAGTTTCTTTTTACGTCCGTATCTTGACTGCTACTTTCCTTCTTCCTCAATGTGTTCCTTCAACCTGCATGAAAAAGTCAGTCCATCCTCTCATTCTCTGTCGTCCCTACCTGTTCCTTCCTCTGATTCCCAAGAGCACATTAGTTCCTAGCTAGCAGTGGGTAAGGAACTTTAATCAAAGGCTATTGGGAGCTGGTAGAGGGAGAGATACTGGGAGATAGCTATTGGGAGTGGATAGCAAACAATCGAGTTTGAGCTACTGGGACAGATAATATCGGAATAAAATATCTATTTAATTTCAAAACGATATCATTCGCAGTCATATCATGATTATTATGCACCTGCCTCTCTTTGTCTTGTTGTTGGTATCAGGGTAGGCAACGGTCAGCTGAGGCTATTTGCGCCAAAAAGAATAGGTATGGGAATCAGGGGAGAGTTTAGTTAGCGGAAGAGGAAGGCAGGAATGAAACCCGGCACCGGTATTAGCGTATTCTTATTGAAAAGCACCTTTGTGGTCCACGCTTAAAGGCCAATCTGATGGATGGGTTACTAAACTTGAAGTACTTTCCTCGCAGCATGCTAAGAGGGACCGGGATTCCAATGACAATTATTGGGCAAGTAGCATGCAAGAAAGTCTCTACTTGCAGATAAAGTATCCTGCTTAGAACTAAATGAAACCAATCTTTGCCCAACTTCAAATCTATTTAAAAAAGTTTTATTCAATTTCAATAATATCCTTAAATAGATAAAAACGTATTTCTATGTTATTAGCGTCTTTATCCTGACAAAAATATTTTTGTTTTTCACACGGTGAAAACTCTTGGTTTTATCTATCACATCATTCAAAGTGAACAATTAGCTTGATAGCATTGAAAAATGACATTCGTCAACAGTGTTTATGTATCGTGTGTTACTAACATGAGTGTAGTTATGAGGAATTATTTTCAAGACTTCTGAAAAAGGATTATGTTACACAATTTTGTTGGAATGGATACGGTAGTAGATTGTGGTAAGCGACTACGAGGAGACAATTGATAGGACTTGAAGTCAGTTACACTGTGCCTGTGGAGTTAGGAGAAGCTTCTAACCCTCTTTTCGCATTGGTCCATCCTCTCCGAAGAAGCCTTACGTTCCAACCTTCAACGGCGTCTTTCGTCCCGCTTATCTCCCCGGTCCTTTCCCCTTTGACGGTCCACGCCCTCATTTCTCATCCAATCTAGTGCATCCCAACCCTTTCGCGGCCGAAAAATGACCCGAGGAAAGCGATCATCAATCTTGTCACAAGGGGATTTTATAAGGCATTAATCACATTTTCCTCATCCCTCCTGTTGCCCACCATTATACGTCTCGACTCTGAGCCTTAGGACCCGTAATAAATGACCATCCTCTTTTATCCCCTGCTCGTCCACGCGGTCCATGACCAGCCCTTGCCTGGACGGACACCTTGATGCCTCCATTCCTCCGCCCTCAGATTATGGCCTAGCGTTCTCCTTTCGGAGAAGATTTTTCCAGCGGAAGATCGACCATAATATATTTTCCGGGCTGAACAGTAGGCATGTTTTCTGCTTCTAGCTCTTTACACTTGTCAAGCTCTTGCGTCATATTCCTTACGAAATAACCTCCTATTATTGCCGTTGTCATTCAAGTTGTAATTCTTTTCGAGAGAAATACTCTCCATTGAGCCGTCATGGAGCTTGACGTTCGTAGTAGTAATTGGCTTAAAAGGCATGCATATTTTCTAATAATTATATGGTAGCCTTAGTTACGGGTCATCATAAACCCTATAGACAAAACAACCATATGCTACGATATTATAATGAGGACTTTAAGCCCTGAAATTTAACAAATCCGATAAAAATCGGATACCATAAGTTGGGAAGAATATTATAATTATCTCTATGAAAAAACCTCAGTTATATGGTGTAGATATTTTAAGAATTTTTAAGCTCATAAAAAAACTTTATAAATAAAAATTTGCTGTTTCTGGCAACGTAATAGAACTGAGCAGCTGAAAAAAGTGGTTCGGGGACTGGAAATGTGTGGCATTTAATTTACGGTAGTGCATGATGCATGTATCAACCACAAATCCCTTAAGTACTATGTAGATACTAACAATCTAGTTGCATGAGACCGTATACTAGCTTGTTTGCGTGTCAATAGTACATGCTTGGAGATCTTCACCCCCTGCCACTCACTCTCGCGGTGGCTTGCAGGGTATCGCGTGGATGTTAATGTGGATGTACGACTCTACAATGCAGAAAAATCATTGACAGTGAAAGATTTATTTTGTGGTACCATTGAGAAATGATTTACATAACTTGTTTCTTTCTCAGAGAGTCCTTAAGATCATTAGTTGCTTAAACAGGACGTGTGAATAGCAAGAGGTCCTTACTAATCGGTAGAATCAATTTTACTTGAAAGATGTGTGTCAAATTAAGAAAAAATGCATGAAATTGTAACATAACAATAGAGCCGCCAAAATTAGCACTGCAAATTGCAAAAATGGAGATCCCATGTGTCTTATTTTAATTGAGAAGTGCCGTAAATCAGGGTTACTTGGACCCTTAGGGGTTACTTGAATCCTTAGGGGTTACTTGAACCCAAGTTGATGAAGTGATTGAAGTCCTTCTTGATGCTGCTTTATTGTAATATTTGACGTAGTTCTTAGGTCATCCATTAGGTACGCAAGCACTGTGCAGTCCCTAGCACACCCATAGTAGTTCCCTGAGTTGCCACTAGGGTATAATGGAGGTTATTGTAATGTTATAACATGTGTTCCACTTATCTCGCTCTACAACTTCTGTCTCCAACGTGCGGACAATCGATTATTTGGATGAAGTAAGTGCGCAGTTTTGTTCCATAAACACTGTTTTATGTAATTTGAATGTAAATGTTTACCTATAAGTTAGATTAAAAATTTTATTCACAAAGTTTAAGCTGGTCTACTGATAACCGAATACAGGGGTTACCTGGACCCGCGACCGGCTTGGGTCGCGGGTCCTAGATACATATATTCTTATAACAAACCAAAATAAAATGCCTGTTACAGATTGTAACAAGTTATTTTAAATTTTTACCCAATACAAAGTTAGTCTGCAACTATTTACACTTTTTACCAACAGATTTACGTCTCACTATGCCGTCTAAATACAAAAGACTGCTAGGGAGTCGAAGAACGAGGATTTTGCCGATGAACAATGCCTAAACGCCATTAGATCAGGTGCAATGTCCCAAAGGCAAGCAGAAAATTTTTTTTTAACCAGCAGGTCAACCATAATTCATAGGCTAAAAAATGTTGAGGTCGGTTGAGGTTCTGTTATGTTTTCGAAGCTCTTCTTTTTCCTCGTGGACGGTGGCGCCATGCGCACGACTACGGCTGCATTGTGACATGATATGTCCAGCAGTCCGGTAACACCTAGTTCCTCTAAATCATCTTTGATTTCCACAGAAAAGGAGGACATCTTGGTAGCTCAACTGGTAGAGCACCTGGCCGGAAATCAGGGGTCCGGGTTTGAGTCCGGGCAAGGCGAATGATTTTTTTTCTCTGTGCAACATCTTGCTATTGTGCTCTTCTTTTTTATTATTTTTTGTATTATTCAAATGTTTTACGAAAAAATTATTCTGTTAATGTATATTTAAGTATTATTTAAAGATTCCTCATCTTGCTTGGACCAAATTAACGTTTATAATTCATTTTCATAGGGAAATAGAACATGGGGTCAAGTAACCCAACCGCAGGGCTACTTGAACCTAATTGTTTTATTTTTTTATGATGAAGTCAAAAATATGGTTATAACTGTCATAAATAGAAAATATAGACGTTGCAGATTATGAGATATGTGGTTCTCAGTACCAGTCTTTTTTATTGTGGTTTTAAAACAAAATATATAAAAAATAGGTAAAAAGTGGGTCCAAGTAACCCAGATTTACGGTGGTTCAAAAGAAAGGAAAGTGAAAAAGTGTATAGCCTGTTAAGTACGAGCCTGAAGAGAAGTGTATATTTGTTTATTTGTGGTTGATTAATTTTTAGGTGCATTTCGTGTGGGAAATTTTCTTTTCTGTGCATGTTTTATGTAGTAAGTTTGGAAATTGGCATTAACACATTTAAATATGCCTCGCTGCACATTTTGGTTCTAAAAATTTACTCTTTGAAATCTTTTGTGACCCTAAATTGTTCAGCGTGGCTCTGCAGCCAAGGTGAATTAGCCATTGGTCATAATGAGGGGTGCGGAAAAAGTAATTTGTGGGTGAATAAATGAGAATCGGTCAATTTACTGACCGGGGCTTGATTTCTACGCTAGCTTCAACTACCCTGTGGTATGAAATGCTCTAGAATTTATATTGCTGCAATATTTTGCAGGAAGACGTGAAATTATAAAAGTATGAAACATCTAGAAGGTAGGTTTATATTTCACAACTATTAAATCTGTGCAACATCTGAGTGCTACTCAGTAGGGGAGCTAAAATTACGAGGACGTTCATCCTGCTCGTGGAAATGCTCGGCAAGAATCTAAATAGCGTTGGCAATAACTATTTGTCACGTGGAGCCCACCGAGAGTGCATTGCAACCCAGCAATACAATTATCAGAGCCTTTTCCTACTATGCCATGCATGGCGTAATATTTTTCTCAAATATGTGACTAAAAAGTGGCTCCAGTAATAACACGATTTGTGAGCTCTCCCAGCTTTTTTAGGTCATGTACGCTGATATGTTTGATGGTGGAGGCTCTTGTTTGAAAATAAATGAAAGGAAATGTTCCTTGTGACCTCAGATTTTATGAAGATAGTGGCATTTATATTTTTTTCAAAGCCAATGATACTGAAATGAAATCTGAATCATATTTTATCATATTTTTACCTCATTTTCTACAGTTTAGTTTTTGGAAGATGAAGCACGCTAACCAATTGAAAGTATCATATGTACTTTGACTTTACCTTGATTACGGTGTTCTTGGGGGAAGTTTTCTTCTCATATATTTACGGCTAGAGCATGTTGCAACAATAAAACGAATTATCGTGACGGACACCGTAGCCAAATTGTTGTCGCGCCCCCGTAACATACCTAGGATGCTGGTTCGGACCAATCGCCGGTATAGATTCTTTGTTTTTACCGGATATACATTTAGGCTAAAAATGCTATAACCGAAGCCGTTGTTTGGTTGGTTTGTGCCATAATCTTAAGCTAAAAATCAGGTCCACAACCAGTAAATTCTATATGTAACCCAAGGATATTTGTTAATTATTTAATGTTCTTACCCTTACCTCCCAATACCTTTAAATTAATTTATACCAAAATTTTATTCTAACTGCAGCATTGATTCCATTGCTGCAATTTAAAAAAATCGGCAGCTCCAGCAACCGAAGCTGAAATTTCACTACGTCTGGATTAAAGGAAGCTGAGGCATACAACGGCTATCATAATCTTCCTAAAACTTAAACTAAGGTGAGCATATTAACAATGTTGAGGAACCAGCTGCACAGGCGGAGAGAAATCACCTATCGAGCGAGGAAAGTATCGGGGCAGATAATAAGAGAAGAGTTGCGACAAACCAGGGAAAATGAGCTCAGATGGGGTCGTTCGGCTGTATCTTTTCCTCCTTTTCATCAGAGCTCTAATTCTATGCCAATCTCTTTTCAATTTTCTCTTTCCCGGAAGAACCGGGGGAGCATCCGTCGGCTTCCTCCGAAGCGGGCCGCAGCGAGGAAAGAGGAGATGAGGGTGTGGGTAATAGGCACGAGGGGGTGGGTAGCAAGGGGTGGACGGAATCTCTGCTGGAGTCGAAGGGAGGAGGACAGGTATCGGTCTATAGAGGGACGGGGGCTTGTGCGTTCTTATGAAAGCCCATCGATGTCGCTGGGGCTGGGGTGGGGTCGAAGCTGGTAGCGGGGGAGGGGAGCATCCAGGGACCGGAGAGGCCTTGACATCCGGTGGAAGCCAGGAACGCCCCCACCTAGCGTGTGGGGGCGCGAAGGAACCCGTACGTACTTGGAAGGATAGAGCTCTTTACACCATCGGGGGAGATTTGATGATTTTTCGTCGATTTCATCTTTCAGCATACCATTCACTCAAAGACCAGTCTTTCATCCATATTTATCTCTCTCTTTCGAAATATCCTCATCGGCTTTATTTTCATGTTCCGCCTAAAACGTCTTTTCTCTTCCATCATATTACGTTGCCACATTGTTTTCTCTGTAATTATATTATTTTCTACTGCATTCAGTTTTCTCCTAACTTCTACCACCAGCACGAAACTTAAATATATCAAAGCTACGCTAAACGTTTTCGTAAGAAAGCGAAAGACCAATAAAGGTAACTTATTTCGCTGTCAGCCTTATTGATCTCAACACTTATGCTTTTTTGCAGCAATTGCATCGAGCGGAAAGTTTGAAAGCCGTGCGCATTTGCAGGTAGCTTCGAATTGGTCGCATGGTCTTCATAGTGCACCTTGTAAGGTAAAGTAAGATAGAAATTTGTCGAATGCATATTCTAGCCCAGTTATTTACTATAAGCTGCCAAAAAATTTTATTTGTCTGCACACTTGAATTGTTCTCTAGGTCCAGTTAAAGTCGGCTTTTTTCTCATATTTTGTCCTTTGGCCGTTAATTGTGTTTTTTCAAAACTATTCCGCACTTCAAAGCGCCTGTCAGATGTCAGAGATTAGGATTGAATGGAAAAGAGGAAGGGTTGAGAGAAGTTGGGTTGAGACAATACTAACGCTGGCGTTAGTATTCTCTTAACACGAGTCCCCAAGAGATCCATCTGACAGAGACAACTCTTCTGTTGACATGCTCTCCACGTGGCAATGAGATGAGGGTTCTAAAAAAATCTCTTCATTAGTGCATTCAACTGTAGTTATATTCAGCCCACATGTCATTCACTCAACTACACATCATGTGCGCAGAAATATATTATTTACGAGTTTCACACGTGAATGAGGGGGAAAAATATTGCAACGCGATTATTTTTACCTCATGATGTTTTAGCCACTCAATGAAGGCATTTAACTTCCTTTGGAGGAATGCTTTGCTGGAGGATAGATGTTTTTATTGTGAATAGTCTATGTTATTTCCTATCCATGTGGATCTTTTCCATTCCCTTCCAAACAAATATTCACCATCGACTTAATAAAGTATTCTAAATTTCTTTCTGAAAACTAGCTGTTTTCATATCCACATGCATTTCATCGACCATATGTTTTTAAATTGCTGACACATTTGCGAAAGGGCTCGGGTTTTAGTGCTGGCGATCGTACTGGTTTCCCATCCCAAGGGTACGAGTTCGAATCTCTTTAGTGGCAGATTTTTTTTATTCTCTATCACTGCCTAACAGGGTTCTGGTTGGAGAGCACTCCTCCAAGTGCAATAATCGGTCGTTTGGATGGGGCGTTAAACCGTGAATTCTTTGACCGTTGCATAAAATTCTGGCCTTGATAGAAGGTGAGGAATAACCTGTGCCATTGAAGAACCTAAAAACGAAACTCTGTAACCTGGAGCCTTCCGTGGAACAGTAGGCTGATGCCGACGTTAACAGAAAAGAAACCACAAGATAGTTTTTATTTAACAATTTTTATTACATACACATAATGGTAATATTGAAAATTGAAATTGTCCGATGGCATAGTATACCTAATTAGCCACCACCAAAAGACTCATACTTTCATCATTCTATATTCCACAACAGATTTTGAAAAAATATATTCCTTCTCCCATCTACTGTTCTTAGTTGTTTTTAATGTTGATGACTTGCTTTTATTCACGTGAGGACTTTATGATCATTAAATGGAAATATTAGCTGTAATGTATTCTAGGTGTATTCAATTTTTTCTCTACATTTAGCCACCAAAAGGTTCTTACATAATGTGCTCCTCCTTTTCGTTGTGCTTTGGTGACTCATATTTCCTCTCTCAGCGGCTTGAAAAATTAATGCCATGCTCTCGCAATTACAAAGGTACATACTTGATCAAATGTATTATCTATGCGAATTTTAAAATGTCTCATCCGACCGCTGTTCTCTCCCAGTAGTTTAGGAATCATTGTTGCGAGAGCATTGACTGTCGATTCGTCTCTTTGCATTCAGCGTCGGTGACATTGCCACAAATCCCTCGAGATTATGCCCCATTTATCAACCACTGCATAAATACCCCTCTGGAAATTCAGTGGTGATTCACTCCGGTGTGGAAATACGAACTATTTTTTTCCATCCTATTTTCAAATGCGTATTTCGTTTATATTCGCGTCCCCTCTGAAACGCATTCTTTTCTTCTGTTATCGATCGCAACCGCCTTAGGTTCGGAAACCAGTTTACGAGCAATGTTTTGGTTTGTAGTACAGACTTTGTGAGTTCCATTATTGCCGGAAAAGTGAATGTGAAAAATGGAAAAGAAAGACCTTGTATGATATATATCGAGAAAACAGTAACGAATGTGATGTAAAAGAGAATAATTACGTAAAACGAAGAGGTTGGCCTATAGGATAATCGAGTGGAGAGCTGCGTCAAACCAATCTTAGAATTTCTGACCCTTCGTGATGATAATTGTTCTTTTCCGATGAAGTAGGGAATGGAGAGGGAGAAGAAATAATTCCCTCAGAAAGGATCATTTAAAAAAAACGTACAAACGAGAGGGAGCTGGGTTTACCCCGGTTAGGTTCCTCATCATTTTCGCGATTTTTGGCTGATTTCCACGGGAAGTCTTTCGGTTTGCAGAAAATCAGCCGTGTAAGTACACCACATCAGCTGAGTGGAAGAAAGAGGGGATTTTGGGGAATCGGAGAAAGATGTTTGGAGAAGGACATTGGTGGTGATGGTGACTATTGTCAGAAGTTGATTTACTGTATTGATTCCGTGTTATTTAGGAACCCAAATTAATGCATGGATCAACAAAAGTAAAAACTTGGCATGGATCAAAAAATGAAAAAAATTGGCAAATTTCATATAGGTATTTAATGTTCGGAGGAGGACGTTGGTGGTGAAAGTAATTGTTGTTATGAGTATTGATTTATTTTATTGATTCCCAGGTATTTAGGTACCCAAATTAATTCATGGATCAACAAAAGAAAAAACTTGGCAAATTTTAAATATTTAACTCAATCTAATGAAGTCCATTATTGGACTAAACCGATAGTATATTTATATAATTTGAGGAATTCACCTGGTATTTTTACTTTCATTGACGATGAGATTCCGCAAAGCTGATTCTGGCTCCTTCAATCCATCATTGCTATCTAACGAATAAATTAGTATCTGGATTAGTACATGGATACCTCGTAGAGTATATGGACACCTGAATACGAAAATCCGGATGAATAATAAGGTGTCTTACAGAGTACCACGAAATTACCTGAGCGTCAGGATGTATACCGCTTATTTAATTTGATTACTAGAATTTGGACAACTCTCTCATGCTATCACTACCCTTCTTGATTATTCTTGTAATGCTGAAGGAACCAGTTGAATGTAGGCGTTTTATAGCGGTACTCGGGTCTAAATTCCGGCTTTCGTCTTCAGACGCATTCTACCAGGCATTCGAGTATTATTTTGATTAGTATTTTTTATTGTATTTTGGACTTAAACTGTATTGTATTATATTTTATTATATATTGTTGTATATTTTATTGTGTATTCAACTCATGACATGATGAATATCGTAACAAATGTATCATTCTTTTCATCCAATATCAGAGTTATCAATATTTTGCTGTGCATTACGATATATCCTATGAAAAAATCTTCATGATATAAAATATCCCTCATTGTAGATTTTTGATTTGCTGTAAAATTTGTAATTTGCTGTAAAAAAGAATTATCACTTTTCTCGTAAAAAAAATTAGTCGCGACGCTGCAGTAGCCAGTCACCCTTGTATTCGCCCGGCTGTTCATGTACTCTTCAAGATGCTTGTGTTCTTATCTAGGTACTCACGTATTCGTACCCTTGTATTCATTCGGGTACTCAGTTACCCAAGAACCAATGGCGCAGTCCTAGGCTATACTTCAAACCCTATCCGTGGCAGGTCATGCTCCTAACGTGTTCTGGAGATTGAAGTAGAGGGGAAGGACAGAACCGGCTCCCCACGCGCGATCTCGAGGCATTTCCCCGAAACTCAAAGCGCGGAAAACCTCATCGTGAGGGATGGATTAAAAGGTACGCAGAAATGTACAGAAAGGTCCAGGGCCGTGAGTGAGCGAGGCACCGACGCAGGATTGAGCCGAGTTTTAAGGGGGTTGGGAGTGCGGGGGTGGAAAGTGACGAGGGCGAGAGTGGGCGTTCCTCGAAGACGCTCCCGACCTCGCCGATGGAAGAGAAGCGGAGGCGGTTGGGGGTTGAGTCGGATATTCGGTGGAGTTGGCCGGATAGGTTTGCGGGGAGGGAGGCTGGCGTAGCGACGAGGGGGATGAACTTTCTCGACAAAGAGAGGTGGGGAAGAGAGGTGATTAGAAAAGTTAACTCGACGCGAAATAGAGTATCAACTTCCGAGAACGGAGACCGACGCTGATGGGGGCTTCGCGGAATACCGGGATGGAGCGGTGCTGGGCGAAAGGGGAGCCGCGGGCGAGGGATGCGGCGGACGGGATCGGGAGGCGGAGGCGGCGGGACTGTGTCGCGTGGGGAGGGAGAAAGGATGTCGCCGAGTTAAATCCAAGCGTGTCGCCCCGTCGCCCCGGGAGCCTCCCTCCCACGGCATCGCTCCTCGCGGGGATCACCTACGCAGAGGTCGGTCTGAGTGGTGAGGGTGCTAAGTCCAGAGACGTGCGATTTTCACCCGTGAAGGGATAAGTGGGGAAAAATATTTCGATAGCGAGGCTATGAATAAAGTTATCGTTCTAGTGAACATTCATACGATAAGGTTTACTATGGTTACGATAAGGTTAACTTTGGTTAACTTTAAGGTTTAAGGCATAAGGGAAAAAGCACGTTTTCTTATATTATATCAATGAATGTTAAGCAAAGCTTCACTCGGCTAGTGGAAAGGCTTGGGAAACCCTGGAGACTTGAAAATTGCACGAGTAGTACAAGTTACTCGATGAATTCAGATCGCACCAGTTCACGACTAAAACTTCCACGAACGTACAATTTTATGAACAAACAAAACGTATATCTCTAATAGTGGAAGGATTTGGTTCAGATCCTTTAAAACTAGTGGGTTTCCCGACAAATGCCGCCCTATTTTCTTTTCCTACTTTCCGCTCTCACTTCTAATCATCTCTTTTGAATCGCAGCCATTGGTAAACTTTCAAACTCAAACGAAATTACTTCTACGTTCATTGCACCCCGTCATTAATCTTCCTCATTTCTCAGTATTTTATAATACTGTTGGAGTGAAAATAAAGTTAGTCAGATAAATGAGAACAATGTAGAAAACTGACGAGGGCATTTTGTGAAAGAACGAAATATTAAAGATAGTGATTGAAGAAATTTAGGCAAGTGTGGTTAAGTGAGGAACTAATACCTACGTATCCAAGATGGTATAAGGGCTGGCAGATGATACAAGAATTCAAAGAAGGATTTAATTTAGGGAACATAGGCAGGTTTGGAATAATTTGTGTGGGGAAGGCGATCCACAACTTTCATTTTCGCCATTTTCATTTAGGATAGCTGGGTTATCGAGAGGCGTAGACACTACTAGGGTTACTGGAGATGGGCGAGCAATAATCTCACGCCAGAATCAGCCTACTCTGAAATGAAAAGCGCTGAGCTCGGTTTTTAGGTGCTCAAACGGTCCTTAAAACATTCCACCAAAGTAAGTTCTCGCTTTGATTGATTGGATGGAATATTATGAGGTGAAAATAAATACGTTGCAAAATTTTTCTTTTTACATCCACAATCAACTCTCTCCTAAATAATCTCATTTCTGCGCACAGTCTGTGTGCCGTTTCCTTACTGTATTTTTTATTCTCATGCAATTAGGAGAAGAAATTAATTTTGTATTTTAGGTCACTTAAAATGGTGATTGCATGGACTCTTCATTTATTGAGAAGTATTCGTTATTTCTCGCACATCATTACGATGCATGTGCTCTTTTTGTTTAAGTAGCATCGTATTGAACCATTCTATCGAATTGATTACACCAATTCTGTGTTCTGCATTCCAATAGTGTTTACTTCTCTTGCTTTGCTACGCCTTGAATTCTCTTTGGAATTGGATGTAGGTAGCATCCACTCAAGGGCACCCAATCGGAGGTGCAACTGCGAAGGGAGCTTGCCAAATTTGCTGCCAGCTCTTCAATCGATTGCATGTAGTGAGGACGACAGTAAAATCATTTGCCGCCCGTGAAATTCTTGGATCTGAGACTTGTTAGTCCTCCGTGCTTTCATTTCATCCAATGCGATAAATCTCTCATCAAAACGGGCTCGGTGAGCGGAGCCTCTGAGAAGTCGATTTGTGTGTGGTGATGAAAGGTTGTTGTCGAAACTCCAAAATTCGATCCTGAATCCAAAAGGGTTTCGTCTCCGTTCTGTATCATCATTTACTGTGGTAGATGCGAAAAGCATCGACAGAAATACAAAAAAAATGGCTTCAAAACGTCTTCAAATCATTGATTGCTGTTATTCGGCAATTCCATGCAGTTTACATATCTCAAAGCGACATCTGAAAAAAATGATCACTTGAGGTTGAAAAAGCTTACTATAAGCAATTTTGGAGCATTCATATAGACAGCAGGAAATGCATCTGACAACTCGATGGTGACTTTATTTATGGTCCTCAATTCTAGTCTAATAATTTTGCATTTATGGACATTTATTCCGTAACGGTAATATTTATTGCTGTTATAATAACAGTAAAAAATAAGTTTTCGCCCATAAAATACTTTTCTTTGGTAGCTGACGGATTTTTGCCAGCTTGCGTGTGAGCAAAGGTTGAACTGGGAAACTTGACGCATAATTTAATCGATAGATACACTTCAACATTTATGGGAGTAATTTTTTCGAACTGTAAAATCTGATAGTAAAAAGTGTGAATTCAACACAAATATAGCAGGGAACTTCCTTGTGTCATTTCCGTGTCTCCTTAATCACTTCCTTTCCAACTCAGATAAAACGAGATGATATATTTTATTGTAATTTAAGCTATATAAGTGGAAAAGTTAATGATCACCTTATTAGTTGCTTTATCATACAATGTGCCAAAACCTGTAATAATTGGGTGCTTATTACATTCTAAAATATTAAGTATTTTCCTTGGGGGTCACTATAGTACTAATTTCCTATCACGAGTTGGTTCGACTCCCGATAGTGGTTGAGAATTTTCAGGTACCTACCGGTATGAGAAATGAACATCAAATGCAGTGCTCTTTCCACCGGATGGGAAATTAAAACATGGATGCCTAGGTATCTTACGTTGAGAGGAGAAGGATAATGCAAACGCTGGGTTTTATACCACCCTTCGGTCCTAGAAAATGTCCACAATCCTTCCAAATGCCTACCCTAGACGGTATAAATTAGAGGTGAGAGGCAACAAATGTACCAAAATGTAGGAATTGAAGCACTAGCTTGCATGAAGTTTTTTTCGCTATTGATTATGTGCTGATAATGGATTTTTCAAATGAATAAAAACACAATACATCTCCAGTTAATTAAAGCGCCCAAATTAATAATTTCGGGGAATTTCCTACTTTAACCTCATAAAAAGTGTCGTCCTTGGCGGTCGATGAATCTCCGGCATTGCACATACCAATGGGCGATCGGAATACCACCGCCCGCATGCCGTGGGTTTCGGATTCGCTCGCATGCGGTTCCTGGAATTCCCGTTCCGTGGCATCCAGGCAGACGGCTGTGAGCAAACCATCCACTCCAGCAAGGGGAGGGGCGAAGCCGCGCATGTCGCGTTTCCCTACGTCCTTGCCAGCCATTCTCCCTCTCCATTCACCCCCCGCCAATTCCCCCGGCATATTTCCGTAACCAATTAGACTCAGGCCGAAAGTAACGGCATCCTGCATGATAATCCTCATGGATGCGCCTCCCATCCCGTCGGTAACAGACCCGGAAAGGTGCGATCGCAGTGATTAGCCCGAGGGGGGCTGATTGAGCTGGTTTTAGTTTTTATTTATCGTCTATTTCTCCTGGGTAGGATAGGAGACGAAGCCGTCATTTCTTTCCCCCGCCCAGGGCTCTGAAATAATTTTACTCTGAGAAAACGAACTGTTTCAGGGGTAACTTTGTGAAATTTTTCCATGGTGGAGAAAACAAAGTTTGCAAATTTCACTAAATAGATTTATTCTCGACCCGGGTTTCAACACATTGTGTCATCATCAGGATGATCAGGATGATGATGACACAATGTGTTGAAACCCGGGTCGTGAATAAATCTATTCAGTGAAATTTGCAAAGTTTGTTTTCTCCACCAATTTTACTCTGATTATGCATAGATATAACTACAGTTGGTCCGAAACAATTCTATTAAAAAAAATAAAAGTATTCCCTCGATTTTCTGCATGTTACGTAAGGTTGGGCTAAAATGATTGACTTATTCAATCTGCATATAGACATTTATTTATATCAGCATTCAAGGTGGACATAGCAAGAATTGTTTGAGGGACTAATACATATTTACATATCTTTTCCCCAACGTGCCCATCAATAATATATCTTGTTTATTCGGATTTATTAAAATAGATAGTAGGTTACTTGGGAGAGCATCATAGTTCCGGGAAAACTGAAGTAACCAGTCATTCGGCCAGACCGGTGTCTATGTTGTTTGTTAGAATAACACTGTATTCCTGATTGCTTCGGAGTGGATGACTCTCATGGAATGAGATGCCCGTGGAGATAGGACGGTGCTTGGTATATTCGTAAGACTAACCCAGCGTTCTCCTTTCCATAATTTGTAACAGAACCTCCACGCGGAGATAGGTGAGTACGTCAACGGGAGCTAGATATTGTAAATGCGTTGTACTGACGTTAATTGGTTTTGGCACCACATTGAATGACTTCGCGCACGCATGTATGAATTATTTAGAATCACTATGACTGCTTCCGCTGCTATCAGCTGCTATTCAACATCATCCATCTACCTTCCACTATTTCCCAACGTGCAAGAACAAGAGTTTGGCCCGGAATGGCATGAAGTTGTTTCGTCCAACATGAAGTTTTTGGTTAAAAATACTAAGACTTTTCGTGCCCATTTCGTATCTGCGTACCACGTCTTTTCTCTCTCATGATATATGATAGGTAGGGTTTCCAAAATAGCCTTTTTTCTGTGTTTCTTTGCTTTCCTATTTAAACTCAATCGGTATTTCTTATATATGTGTATCTTATTGATTGATGGTATACTTAGCAAAATAATTGCGGAATCGAAACCACTAAGAATATGTGTCGTATTTACCATTTCTATCTTTCTTTTAATTTATTACTTCCCAATTTCTAGTTGTCCGCCAAAAATTCAAAGCTAATAAAAATTAAAGTGCTGGTACAATGTCCTGGAAAGAAAAAATATATTTTTGAGAAATATTACTATCCGCAGTAAGTTTAAGAATTTTTAAACGTTCAAGCACTACTCTCTAACAGTTAGAGAGTCACTCTAATTGTAAAAAAACATTTTTGTGCCTTCAGTAGTACGTATTTGAATATGAATGCGAATGAAAAAAACATTTTGGTCGCTGATAATGAATGCTGATGGACGTGGACCAACGTGAATTATTTCCAGTCGTCATTCGCGGACTGCGTGACGAGTTTGCGGACGAAGCATTTGAATCCATTACAGACCGTTTTACGAGGTTTATAATTTATTCATTTTTTTAATCCCTAATGATGAACCCGTAAATGTACGCAAAAGCTTTCTCCATGCAGCACAAACTTCAAAGCTTATTGCTCACACACTCATTGCCCACAAACAAAGCTCACAAACTTATTGAGATTACGGTGTAAGAATTACTGGTTTTGCTGTTTGAATTACGGCGCGATGAATTTTGGAGGTACTGATTACGGAAAATATATTGTTCTGCGACATATTGCCACCCTTACCTACGGGCATGTGTGAACATTTGAAGGCAGATCATACCAAGGCAAATAATCACTTCTCACCCTTCTTTTAGTGCTTTGCTCCATTCGTAAATTTGTCTTTTTTATACGGTAACAATTAGGTAAATTGGCCCCAACTCCCAGCAAAAATATTTCTCTTGTGCAATGTAGACCATGTTTTTTTATTTAAATGAACAATTCCTGGTAATTATTTTACGTAAATTTCAATATCTCTGTTCTCACGTAAACCACCACCCTCCCTTCTACTGCCTCAGTTGCATTTTGCCCCGACGCGGCTCCGTGCAGCAGTTTTAGTGATGGCAGAAATGTTCTATCGCGCGTGAACTGAATGCCGATAGCTCGACTTCGAATAATTACCAGCAAACTCCGATATCCGGTTTCCCTCTGGTTGAATCGTTTCAGCGGTCCGCTCGACCTGGTTTCTGCGATGCATGTGTTCCACTGCTGCGTCCAACTGTCGCTCACAGCTTGTCGGTTTGAAAGACCGTATAATTTATTTTTCCATCGGCAGTACCGCCCGAAAATGTGAATGGGGGTGGAAGAGAGAGAGAGTCCACGGATGCCACTCGATTAAATGTTTGGGCCGCCAGAAGAATAAAACGCTCGTCGGAGCGTCAAGCAGAGGTAGGCCTGTGGAGAAGTGGAGCTTTCGGGATGGGGGAGTTGTTTTTTTTATTCTATTTCTCCACATTCTGAACAGAGAGTCGTGTGAGTTTAAATATTGGACGTCTCAGTCCGTTCAATTGGCTGAGTGCAGTGTGAGCGGCAGGGGTAGCGATTGGGGAATAAAAATATAGCGGGCTGGGATGGAGAATTTAGAGGGGGGAAAAAAGAAGGTCTCACCGAAGGAGATAAAAATTTCAATTTGGTCATGCTTCGCGAGATCTATTGCCACGCAGAACATTCTGGGAATGGACAACATGGTAAATAGAGGCCGCCTCCGCGCAATGTCCTGGGACGTGGATTTTGCCTTTCACCGACCGCTCGTGCCGTTCTCTCGAAAGTAAATCAGTTTGGACAGAGCGGTAGTAAACGAACGATTGAACGCCGCTTGAAATCAGTCGATTCACTGTCCTTTTTATGCCGAATTCAATAAGGTAAATTCTTCACATTACCTTTGGGAAAATCCCGAAATTAACTTCCTGAAATGCTATATGTTTCAGAAAAATTTTACTGCATTACATCTTTAAGGCTTAAATCCTAGGTAATCTACCAACAGTGATTTCTGGATCATCTTATTGGTGCCGAGCATTACGAGTCTCATTTTACATCAGGGGGTACTTGGCTTTAATAAATAGTTACATGATGCAAGGAATGTCATGGTGAATGAGCACATTACAAATTCTCTTGAGAGTTTATTCTTGTGAAACATCGACTTTTGCGTCATTTCCATTGCCATATAATGAATTGCGGGGAGATCAATTATTATTCTTATGATGTAAAAATTGAAGTGAAAATGTGAATAATAGAGGTTGCGTACTTGATTGGTGAATAAAATTGCTGTGATTTGTTATTCAAGGCAAGCGATATTGGGGTAGCTCTCATTAGGTAAAAGAAAGCGAAAGATATGCTGCTGAGGAAAAATAGGTAATTTTTATGTAGACTCTACAGTTAATCAATAGAGCATGAATCAACACAAAGAGTTGTAGTAGTGGAATAGTTTTGAGTTTCTGGTGCACCACGGTTTGCGCAGTTTAATATAATTACAATCCCAACATTACATTGCTGCCCAGGATGCGAACCGTCAACTTTTAATTTGTTAGACTACCGCGTTACCGAGCTGGCTGCCTCGGTCGGTACTAACATTATTATCAGTTAAGTTATGAATTATATTCAATTTAAAGAACACAGCCAATCATTGAGCTGAATTAATTTTACTCGAGGTTTGATTTTGCCCATCATCATATGAGAATTTATGCATACCATGGCAATACCTCATGTAGTATTAATGGAGAATCCCCTGAATCAACACTCGTCAATAAATTAGGTTCCATCCATTCGGTGATAATAATATTATTATTTAGGAACTTTGTTGACAGTGGTCGAAATGGGAAACTTCCGTATCGACGACGTTGCAATCTATTCTTCACAGCATTGAGAACTCATATCGTATATCATTTACCTTTTAGTAAAATAACCGTACAAAAAATGTATTTATTAGATTATACGGCACGAGTGGCTTAAATCTCAGCTTAGCCCCAAGGTATTGCAGGAATTGAACTCAGAATGCGACGAATATTTCCCGTTTTTTTTTAATCGGGATCAAAAAGCAAATAATTGAATTACAAAGTCGTATTCACTTGATCGATTAATCGCTTGTTGAGGTTATTCTTTAATGTTTATAGCTTGAATGTAAATATGAAGGGAAGAAATATGCACTCATGAAATACCTTCTGATGTGAAATGTTGGGGAAAAGTTTGCCAATTCAAAATATCAGACTATTGTGTCTGTTATCTACAATGCTCTATGATATATTTTAGGAATAATTATCAGCTCTTAAGGTCTGGTTACACGGTACATTAACACGCACGGGTTCATGTACATTTGCGTGAATGGTTTCAGCGCAACTTGTGCGAATGCATGAACCAAATAGAACAGGTTCTATTTTCTGCTCACGCATTCACTCATTTGTACATTTTGGTGTGGTTATACGGTGCATTTTCGCGTTCATTCTCGCGTTCATGCATTTACACATTAATTCCTACGCGTTAATGCATCGTGTAATCAGGCCTTTAGACTGTCGTACGGACTGAAATCTCCTGTAGAAATTTTATGCAGAATGATGTTTCGAAGAAAACTGCATTACTGCATACATACAAAAGTTTTTTGATCATAAAACGTGTCATGAGATTTAGCCGCGAAACTGTTTCTAAGATATGTTATTCGCAGTCACTAAGGATCAAAAATAGATTTGAGAGAAGTTAAAATGGATGTTGATCAAGTAGGGAAAGTAAATTTAGCATTTTTATTTTGCTTATTTTGTGTATCGGAATGACTCTCTTAATGCACCGTGTGTAAGGGTAATTGTTTTCGACCTGATCGATATGTAACCAAAAGTGATGCATTAGATTGGTGCCATGCTTTTCCCGCATAATTCTAGAATCAGATAAAAACTTCCACGCATATATGCTTCGTTTCCAAACTGAATTAGTTTAAAAATAGTTATCATCACAAGTTATCAGTCTTAAGTTCATCACAGATCTCCACGCTGCTCCATGTATCCCTTACGATGCGTTCCTTTTTCATTCTTTCCATTCACTTTTCTCTCGATGATTGTCTTCATCAGTTCATAATATCTCAAGATTGGCAATTTAGATTGTATAATCTTCTATTTTGAAGTTTTTCTCAGACTCCTCTTCTCGTCCACTATTCTCAAGACTTCTTCGTTTGGTAATAAATCTTAATCTTTGGTAATTTACTTAGTCCATCCGTTTTACGTTCGGCATCCTTCTATAGCAACACATTAAAAATATTTTCAATCTTGAATTCTTTGCTGATGTCCAATCCTCTGCCCTAAATATTCATAATACAAAATTAAGTTATAATTAATTTTTACAACCTTCCAAGTTTGAATTTTCAGCTGTAAGTAGACACTTTTTCTACCAATTAACCGGTTACTGTGGTACTTAATATTAGAATTGCGATCTCAACCGCAGAGAATGTCTGGTATGGAGTATACACACAACACCCATGCCACAACTTGCAGAATAGTATGTATGTATCTGAGGATGTAAGCTATAATCTATTTCTTGCCGTTTCCATTGCTAGGCAAACAATAATATAGTATCTATGGAGTATACCTATATATTGAGAAAGCAATTGCTAAATCCAAGGATACGCGCAGTTATTCATGCTACAGATGTTGTGCTCATCGGTCACTTGCTCTTTTAGTTACTTACTGTCCTTGCTCCGTCAGTGCCGCTATTTTTCCTTCATCGCATTGAAAGTGATCAGCTCCTTAACTGTCACATGACATTTATCTATCAAATGAATTTTATTAACGGCAAAGAACGCCTTTTTGTTAAAAGATATCACAAATAATTAATTCGTGAAATTTTGAGAACTGCAAATATATTGATTACGTGGAAATGTAATATAAGCGTGAAAGACGCTCTTGGAAGTGGTAGTGTGTTTTAAAGACTGGCTAAAGAAAAAACTACCACTCTCCAGGTAGAGGGAAAAGAAGAGAGGAGAATAAAAAAAAGAGAAAATGAGGAGGAAAGAAGGGGATGGAAGAAGAGATGAACACCTAAGCTCAGGGGCTTCATAAAGGAACAGATATTGGTCTGGTTGAGTGAATGGGCCTTCTTGGAAGTTTACTCAATACCCAATTCCTTTTCTATCCAAGACCTTATCGTTTTCCCAGCCTTGTCCAATTTCCTCTTCTCTTACCCGCCTCTTTTTTCACGACAGAGGCCTCTGCCTGTGGAGTGTTTTGGCGGAACCCTCTGCCAGTAATCGGGTAAACTTTTGAAGCTCTACATCCATCCTGGTACAAACGTTTAGGTCACGAAGGATATTCAGGTAATACTTCATGTCGTCTAGTTGTTGTTTGTAGTTGGGAAGAATTTTTCCTGAAATTATGAGCAGCGTAGAATGCGAGAGATCTCTCCTGCACATTAAAAACTATCAAACATTTATAAGATAATATTAATAGCAAAAATGTGGCCGGTTTCCTCTTTAAAAATATTTATGGCAATTTTTCATGATCAATTTATCATCGCTAATACGTTATTAGAAACTTAACATTGTTATAATTTCTCAATTACTGAATGCGACTCTTATTCCAAGAAAGCATTTGGCAGAGACAGAGAGAGCTAGTCAACAGAAATATCGAAAGCACTAAAGAGCGATAGTTACTTGAATACATATATTTCCTGTGAATTTTACCCTGCATAATGATTTCAATCCAAGAAATGAAATTTGTTCCCTTTCGTGAGTCTCAATTACTACTATAGGTACTATTGTATTTCATTTCGTAGAGTAGCATATTTTTCAAATATTGGTTTTTTTTTATTTTTTGGATAAAAATGTTTGAAAGGTGAGTGACACAACTGGCGAAAGACAGTAATAGTTATTTTTATTGCCTTTTGCTAATATTAGTAAAAAAAAAGAGAATGATTCGCTAAAAATAATATATCTGATATTTAATGCTATGTATCATTTAAGGCCGCATATAATCGTTTCGTTTCGCCAATCACAGCTGATTTACGTGTGGAGAGACGTATAATTAGTGGAATTTATAATATGGCATTTTAATATCAATTAAATTAGTGCACGAAAGAAAAACGTTTCAACTGATAATTGTGAATAAATACAATGCAAAAACGACCTGCACTTCTTTGTTGCATTAATTATTACACGTTTTGTATTTCGTGAGTAATTCTTTGTACACTTTGAAGGACAGTTGTTTGATGTTCAGTGTTCCCAGGCACTGATTCCATTTCCCTGTCATAAACATGTTGTTCTTTTTATTTGTTATCACTGTGCACGTGTCTGCCCTTATTACTGTTTCTAATACTGTCTGTATTACTGATTCAAGCATCTCTTTCTTTTGTACGCGGACTCTACCTAAAAATGTCAGGTTGTACGTAATTAAATACTTTCCTTTCATTCGCCCTTTTCCTCCTTCTGGCGAATCGGAGAGTAAGCGAATCCTTGGAACGAAGGCCCCCCTTGTCCCTTGTTTCCAATGTTGCGACCCCTCACGTAGCTTCGGCGCAAATGCCCTTTTAGGTCGGAAGTTCTTTGTGTGACGACCGTTGTGCTTGCCTCGCACTTTGGTATGTGCCCCATTTTCATGGAAACCCAATTATTAAAAAGTCCCCGTGTGTAAAGGAAGGAAAATGAACTTTCAGGGGATTCATTCTCGGTTAAAAGGGAGATAGAAAGGCCAATTTTTATTTGCATTGTCGTTCAAGAGGAGTAAGGGAAATCGATTTTTCCTCTTTTACCTAAGACCAGCTGCGACTATCTTGGAGACGTGTGATGTCCCTCGCCTCTATTAGCCAATAAAAGTCATCTTTGGATTTCTACACGCTCACATCATGGGCTAGTGATTTTATCACGTATCAGTACATTAGCATCGCATTAAAGTTGAAGTCAGTGTAATGAGTAATGCCCTATATGAAAGAAAAGGAAAATTTTATTAAAAAAGGATGCACCAATATAAAATATAGATCATTTGATTTCATTCCTGGTACTCTCATGTCTTTTTCATTCTTTAATCGATTATGCAAATAAGGAACGGCGTGGTTGCTCAAGGAGATGAACGTTGAGCTGGTAACAGGAGGTTCCGAGTTCATCATTAGCCCCTAAACTATGTGATTTTATGGGCACCCGATATTTAGAGGAAACAGTGGCTCAAGAAAAGATATTAGAACCCTTGGCTCGATACGTGACTTTCAAACGTCGTTGGGTTTTTGTAAGGTGAGCACATATTACAAGGCAGCAAATACGAAATATTTCATGTTTTTTTTCTTATCCTGTGCGTTATTGACGGATCACAATAAAAAGACTTCCTCCATTTACCAAACTTCTTATATGCTTTTCTAAATATTCTCCAAATTCTTCGGGTCTCTAATTTTGTCATTGACAGCTGGGTCATCTGCTTTTGGTATTGGATGAAGGAGCCACGGTGTTTTTCGTTTTGTGACGCCATATTTTATTTCACATTACTAAATTAATATTTACTGCCTTTGCAATGGAAACGTGTTGGATGCAAATGCTGTTAAATACCTTTTATATGCTAAATTGGCAAAATGAACTTCGAGCTGAAATGAAACTCGAGCTGAAAAATTCGACCGCATAAGTTTTATTGTTTAAAGATATTACAGATTGGATAAAATTAAGGCGTAGTAAATACACGTACAGAAAATGAGTGTGGCGTTTGAGGGAACGGAATGGGTGAGAGGTATTTTTCATGGGAAGGAAGCAAGCTTGGACCTCAGTCGAGCCAATGCACAGCTGGTGAGGCATATGCGTGCTCTTTGATGCGTCGCAAAAGGGTGGCGCCACCACGAGGCCCAATTGTCGAAATGAAGAGTGAAGAATCGCGTCGATGCATTTAGATGACGCCATCAAAGGATGCTGATTAGCCAAATTTGGTAAACCCGAGCTCAATGGTGGCACACGAGTGTTATAATGGTGCCTCACTTCCTCCACATCAACACAAAATCGATGTTTATTAATCGTAACATTTTCACTATGCTGACTGGCACTTGCTAAAATATGATTATATAATTCTGTGATAGAATATATGCATACAGTATGGCTATACGAAAATCAATTCATGAAAAGCATTGAAAACTCGACACGTCAAAAAAATTGTCGTAGCGTGAGGTGAATTGAAAAACTATTGACGTTTTTCTCCACTTAAAATTAATAGTATCTAAAATGTGCCTATTCTAAGAGCTCTATTTACTTCAGCGGTCACCTGTATTGCGCTGCCCATCGTGTTAGATACCGGTCACTCTGAAATAAAGGCAGGATTCGTATGCCACCATTGTATTTTTTGGCCTATTCACATTTTATGAGAACGAGATTGATTGATTCTTAAATTTATTGTAATATTTGACGAAGAAGCGAATGTTTATAATGCTTTTGGGGATTAGAAATGATGTTATCGGGGGAGGCGAGCAACTTCTAAGGTCTTTTGCACCTTGTAGGCTATGTGGGAAATTGCGCAGTGAAAGGGAACGGAGGAAGGGTGGAGATCGACATTAGCCTACTCTCAGCGATAGCGCCAAGGGTTCTCGTTGGACGAACGGAGTACTGGACTTGAAGTGCTCTCCACGTATCACCCAAGTAGGGGCCAGGATATCAGCGAAAAATTCCTGCCACGATTTGAACCCGGCTGAGAGCACTAAATACCCCGGGCGGAAAAAGGGACTACGGCGTATGTTCCTCGGTCGGTGTCTTCTTGCTGTTACTTGCTGTTACGGAGGAAAATCGATGGACAAAGGGGCAACAGGAGTCTCAATCTTCCTCCAATGCAACAATGGTCCATCGTAGTTTCCTAAACACGGCTCAGGATAGATGCGTGGCGTGGGGTGAGGGAATGATTTTTAGGAAGTCATGGTTAACATTGTCATTGAGAATGTTTTTAACAAGGGCAATTTTCTCTTTCTCTCTCTAGCGTAGGGAAGATTCGCTTGCATAGACAAGGTTTCTCTCTCTCTCTCTGCCTCTCTAGCACAGAGAAGGTACGCTTGACAACGCTTCTTGCTTCTTGGAAATCGTACTTTGACTTCGAGCGAAGGAAATCCACAGGGACATGATCTCCAATGTTTGGTCTGTTAGGGCGTGGCGTGGGAGGGGTGGGTGAGGGAAGGTGGCCCTCCGGCCTCCATTTTGATTCCAAGGAGCGTTTGAGAAAGGTGGAGCTCGTGATGGTGAGGGTGACTCTGGAAAGAAGAAAGGCATCAGGCTATTCTCACTAATGTAAGCAGTTCTTACAATTAGATATATAAATACTGCAATGAAAATTAAAATAATGGTCATATGGTTCTCCTATAAATATGGCCCTCCTATTCTCTTCTGGAAAATGCTGATCTTAATTTTTGTCTCGGAGCTACATTTTCTACTCATATATATAATGCAGTAACTCAAATTTTCGCCTGATATTGTTATTAAAACATTTATTGAAAAAACAGGTGAAAATTGGAATTACTGCGTTATATGAGGAGAAAATGTACCTATGGCTGGGGAGAAAATGTAGCAGACTATAATCTGGTGCACAGCGCAGCGATCTTATCCATTATAAATTATTCTAATTCTTATGTATTACCTGTAATATTTTTGTTTCATTCTCTATCTGTATCTCCCATATTCGCGTTAATAGGTACCATCGTAATATATATGCTCTGTTGAAATATTGTTCTCTAAATACCAGAGAGTACATAGGAAACTGTTTATTTGCATATGAATTAGTTTTTAACTTCACGTTTCAATATGTTTTTTCCGATAAAAGGAGATTTTAAATGGATATTTTTTATCCAAAGCCTTCCAAATCGGAAAAGTTGCTATCGTGGATGGGAAATTTTGGCTACAACTCTTGAAAAAAATTTTTTGGCTTAAACTTGTAAAGTCGATAACTTTTCCCCAAACTTCATCTAAAACTCATCTTTCTGAAATCTCCGGAATATTCACCTATTGTCGAGGCTCAATAATTTATAAAGTTTGTTGAAGTATGCTTGCGAACCGGGAAATATTTAATTCGGAAGTATTCTGGGAAACTCTCAAAAGTTGAAGCAAAAAATAAATCATAAATAAGATTCATACGGAGAGGAAAAGATGAAAATTCCATAAAATCCGCCACTGGAAAAATTCTTATGAATTTTCCTGAACGAAGGTTTTGAGAAGAATGATTTTGAGAGGAATGATAGCAATTCCATTGATTTTTAACGGAAGGGAGGGAAGCTCACAGGGTTGGATTATGGATTCGCAGGCCGTATAATGTCCATATGTTCTCGGCGTCGCAGTTAAAAAAAAGGCATCGGTGTGTCATGCTTAATTTGTAACAGTGTGAATTGAATTTGTTTAGAGAGACTTTTTTCTCGTTATCTTGCGGAAATATTGCTATTATTAATGGATAAGGCGTTATGAAACATATCTTGCCAAAACGTTAAATTCTTTTTTTCCTCGAAAAGCATTGTGCAACAAATTATCTATCCATAGGTATTTGGTTTTAAACATTTTAAACATAACTTAAGCTGAGAGATTCATCCTTCCTCTCCCCACATCTAGAATTCCATTAACACACGTAAGATTTTATTTAAACTCTCTTTTGAACAACTTGGAATGCAGCGCACCGTTTAATTACTACTTTTATGTGATTTGTTTAAAACTCTTTAGAACTGTTATTTATTTCAAATGTGAATATGGCGTGAAATGAGTTTAAAGTGTATTTTAATTGGAATTAGATGAAATTTTACCATCATAGTCAAACTGTATGATAAGCTGTTCATTAATTCTCTTGCTGTGTCGGAAATTTATGATCGAACAGGGGTGCATTTGTGGTTGCTATTGGCAAAGTTGATATTTTCCATATTGGCAAAATTAGTATCTTCTTCAGTAAGGGCAGTATTGTTGATAAATTTTAAAGCATAATTAACAAAAATCAATGAACATGTTCCGGGTTATGTCTTTAGATTTTGAACTTACATAATGTTCATCTAAATTTTGCTGACGTTATCGGGAGAATGACGCACATAAGGTGTAAGCAAATAGCCCCTGACAGGTTAAACGAGTGATGAGCCTGATAGGTTTTGTACTTTTGGCAGCTAAATGTCAGCTGTAAATATTTTAATACAATGTCTGCGAAAAAATAGACGCATATCTGTCAGTGACCATCCGCCGCCGTCCGGCTTCTCTTCCGGAACCGTCGTAATTAAGAGTCATTCTCAAAACACGAACGCTCTTGAGCAAATGGAGCATTATGAATATGAATATAGAACTTGAAAAGCCTCATCTGGAAAATGATGATCATTGATCCGCCGTGAGCGTCCACAAGTTCCTCCCGCCAAGCTTCGTAGTCCTTCGCAGACTTAGCCTGAGTGGTTTTGGTTGGCGAGACGAGGAACCTTTACTGTGAATGCGCGGATGCATGTCCGTGCGTGCTTTAGATTAAGAGGTATATTCCAGATACATTCTTTGAACGATTCCCGCATTCATCTCTGCCAAAGAGTTACACTTGCGCTTACCAACAACCATCACATTTGATCACCTTTGAGGTGGAAACTGTGCACAAGTCCTTACAGCTTCTCGCGGCGTAACATGTTACAGGAATCTTTTAAAAGCTCTATTTTTCTCTCGTATTTTAGACAGAGACAGAGTATAGCATAGAAAATTGTGTGTGTCCAATATAAATGAAATCACAAGAAAATCATCATTGACTGGGGTCTTATAGGAAAAGCAATGGGAATACTATAGTAAAACTATTTGAAGCATGGTTTTGGAAACTGAAATTTAGGAATTGGGCTGATAACGGATCGGAAATCTTTAAAATTGAATGGGAGAACAAAGATTAACAAATGTGTATGGACGATGAATATGATAGGTAAAGGGCGAGGTGTTTGTAAGAAAATTGAAAATGGAAGAAGATCCGAAGTAAGGAGTTGAAAAGAGGAGACAAGGTGTAGAATATCTTGATGATGTTGAGAAGGTTGTTTAACTGACGTGAAAGAGAGAGGAATGGGTATGTTTGCATTTTAGAAGCAACTGATATGTAGGTTGAAAATTTGTAGCTGAATACTATTATTGCTTTAAGGTATTAAGTAATAGAAATTTAATCACGGCGTTTGTGCCAAGTTTTCGAATCCCATCCGAGAAGAATTTCATTGCTTTATGCAAATATCTATATCCACTCTCTTCCATTCATTCCACCCAGGGCGACCGACTAATCTCGTTTTCTTCGTTTTCCGACGCTCTTATTTCTCTCCTCTCCTATCCTTTTCCGCTTATTTCCTCTCGCCTCCTATTGCCTACACATGCCCGTCTCCGGTCTAAACTTCCCCTCCACGAAACTTTCTTCTGCGGATCACCTTTCATCCGTAAGTCGTCTGGTCCAGCTCTCCCCTCAGTCCCTTCCAACCTCCGCCCTTTCCAGAACATCCTGAATTACTATTGCCTCATAGATCTAGTTCCCTTGAACCTGAGCGAATTCCCTCTAAACCAAATTTCCTCAACAATCATTCCGAAGTACTTTACTCTATGCTCCTCGTGGACATATTCCCTCTTGGGGATTTCGGGTAGCATGGGAAATACGTATGCACGAAGAAAAATTCTGAAAAGATGGTTGCGATGACTGTTGAAAACGGATTTATTAAGAATTTTGTGCCTCCATTTTTTTAGAAGTATCATGTTTGTTTCCTCATATTGGATTACTCAGTGATTTCTTAGGAGTATCATGTTTGTTTCCTCATATTGGATTACTCAGTGATCCCAGGGATGATGCATCGCAAACCTTTTCTGTTGATTCTATTGACTAGTATATTATTAATAATTTTTATGCATGATATCTAATACATGTTTGGTGAGAATTCACCCCCTGCCATACACCTTTATGGTGACTTGCAGGGTATTATGTAGATGTATTGCCAGTTTTAGGACCCTCTTCCTAGTATCCTGAACATGATATTCCCTGCCATTTTTTACTGCCCTTCAAATTCCTATGCATTGGTGTTAACTATAAATTCGTGTATGAAATATAATTGAGCATAGATAAATGACTCATCACCTTTTCTTTTCACACTTACTGCAGTTGCGGTTGGTCGGGGCAATGATCTTTTTTCATGCTGCTGAGTGGAAATGCTGAAATACACCATTGCCTTATCGTCCAAAGGTATGGGAATCTCATTTTTCTACCCGGAAACATCATGTATTCTTCCATTTGGATGCGCCGGGCAATAGACGTGTCGCGTATCGTGCATATATTCGCAAGCAGGAGTTCGTGGAATCCGCAAATCGAATTGAAGATGACCTCTTGGGGGCGTCGCGTCGAAGGGTTCACGAGCCTCTCTCTCCGCCCCATTGGACCACACCCTCAGACTCCGAAACCTCTCTCTCTCTCTCCCTTTATTCATGTTCATTTTTCTTCCACCGCATCAACCACCCGCTCTTTTCATTTCACCTTTCGGAGTCGCATATTTTCGCTGGAAAATCATCCTCCCATTCCCTCTGTCTAAGAACCCATTAGATCCTCAAATTCCTTCCTTCCTACCTCCCCCGGTGTGAACAATTTCACTCCTTTCAATGTTCGTGCCTTCGTTTCTCATACACCCCTCTTTCGATCCCTCTCCCGTCTCTTCTCAGACTACTGCCATCCCTTCCCCGCCGCACGACCCCTACCCCCTCCCCCTCCTGCCCGCGTTTCCCCGCGTCTCCTCCCCAAAATTCTCCAATTTATTCACTCTCCGCCTCCACTCCCGCGTCGTCCAATCCCCTTCCCGCAAATATATTCAGACTATTCATTTCATCAACCGATACTGGGAACTCGTTGGAACACAGACTTTCGGCCTGGGAGTCTGCAGCCGAGGGGGTGGGTGGAGGGGAGAAGAAGTGGGAGGGAGGATCCGGCGGGATGGGCCCACGGTGGGTGTCGGCGTGGGTGGGAGGGAGGTACGTGCGTGTGTGCCACGGCTGGGGCTGAGAGAGGGAGGGATGAAGGAGATGATGGGTTGTTTGTGGAAAGGGAAGGGATGGCTTTGTTGCGCGGGAATACTATGGGGAAAGCGGAGAGGAGGGAATAGTTGGCCGTCACGTACCGGGAAGTGGACTTACAAGAACGGCGGCCATGACCGGGGAAAATTGAGAACGAAGTATGGGTATAAACACCAGAGAAGATGGGAAACAATTATCTCCTATCGAAAACCATATCCCATTTCACGCCATATCCAAATTGGGTCGTATAAAATTTCCAAATTAAAGTCAGGAAACCTAAACGCATTTGAGAAAAATGATGGTGTGTATCGGAAACACTTTATATTTGGCGCAGTGGTTGGCCATGCAAGGATTCCATTTTATCGAATTATAACCCAAAGTTTTCCGCAATATACTTCCACTAGCATTTCGTTGTGCTGAGAGACCGAGTGAGTTGGATCACTAGCTCTGCTCTCTGCTCGATTGTTTTTTATGGATGATTCTATGGAGTTGCAGTTTCGTATAGAGTGTATCTGTAGAAATTTTAAGAGCAGTTTTATATTGTGTCTAACTCCACTCGTAATTTAATTATAAAGATGATATTCTGGATGACAAGGAGCTTACTGTTGCTTACGTTTCTCCCTAACAGCAATGACATTACTGTATGGGAGAAATGAAGCAAAGGTAAGTTGTTAATCAAAGTTAGTTGTTAATACCTATTCTAACTCTAGAAGGAGAATTGCTTTAGTAAAACTGATATAAGCTATTAGAAGACTAGAAGAGTTAATGACAAGGGCTAAGTATTGTATTAAAATTCTATTATGGATGGAGTGTTGCGCGATACATCGACGAAAATTTGGGCATTTAATAAAGTAGGAAAGTTAGGTAAAGGTGTTTGAGAAACGTTTTAGGCATTTAAGAAATGATTTTTGGAAGAAAAGAGAAATAAGATGAATGGACAGGAAACGCATAAGAACCCAGCAGCATCCTCACTTCCCCACCGTCGCGTCCCCACCTAGGTGAGGGAAGGTTGCAAGGGAAATTTGGAGGAGACGGAACACGACTGGAACAAGCATCAATAGGTAACGGTACGATATAGGGGAGGTTATTAGATTAGGAAGGGATAGACTGTACCTTATGGAGAGAACGGGAGAGAAAGAAAGTGTTTTATAGCAGTTAATTTTGTTATGTGAAGAAATATAATGGTATTTGTGGTTTGGCTTGTATTTATGTAAATGTAAAATTGGAGAAAAAAGTCTGTTTATAGGGTGTCAGTTCCAAAACCTTATAGGGCTCTATTTTTATTATTTTTTCATACACTGCTTGAAAAAATACTGTTAGCAGAGTATTTCACTTGCCGGTACCTCTGAGTCTCTTTTGGTGGGTCATACAGAATTGTTATGCAACCGTCTCGACAAAATTCAATCGGTTGAATACATATCGAAACAATCTGGTAGATCCAGTTCAAAGTTTGAGGCTTTACTTTATGGTACCTTTCGATTGGAAATGAAAAATCACTTTGTACGCTCCACACAAAGATTTTATTGGGTTCGACCATGGTTTCGACAAAATATGTCATAATCAAGACCTTGATACCGTACCAAGTACCGTATCAAGACCTTGAACGTACAAAGTGATTTTTCATTTCTAATCTGGCAGAGATTTAAATCCATAGGTATTAAGTTTATTGGAGCAGTCGCATTAGATTTTTATTTCATATTATTAGATTTGCGAGTGAAGATATTATGATGAATCAGAAATCAGACAAAAAACGTCGCTCGTATAAGAGTCAGCACTAGTCTAAGGAATGAGTGGTAGGTATACGATGGGATATTTGGAGTGGGTGAGGCAACGAGGAAGGCTTGGCTTCGAGGGAAAGACGATCATGTGGGAAGAAGCAAAAATAGTCATATAAAAGAGTCCCAGATTCGGCCCCTGCTATTAAAATGATGTATAAAGGTCAAACGGACAACGAGGGAAATTCCTCTCTCATGTATCACCTGAAGACTCCCTCCACTCTGCAAGTTGCCGCTTCAATCGTTTTTTACCTCTTTTGTATTATATTTATCGTTCTTTTTCTACTCCTCTAATCTCAGAGATGAGTAAAGTTGAGACAACTTAGATTCTTTATCATTAAGCCTATTAGTTATCAAAATGTCCAAAAAATAAAACCATGGCTCAGAAAAGTAAAATAGTAATAGATTTGAATTTTTAGATTCTCCAATGTCAATGGTAGTATTTCCCTGTTTAAAATAATGCATTAACCCTAAGGTAAACATAACATCCATGCCGTGGGAGGTATTTGGACCCGCAACCTTTTTGTTGCCAGGCTGGCGCGTTGCCATCCTGACTACCGTGACTGGCAAAACCAACGAAGAACGTCGAAACTAATTAATGCCAAAAGTAAAGTGTATAGACATGTCGATTTTTTTTACCTCCAGAGATAAGATCCCGGTAAAGGTTGCATTAATAAATACTTGATTGGTATAAACAACATGCATTTTTAATAAGTTCCAAAAGTCACGTGAACAGAAACGATCAAATCCCCCAGTTCAATATTTTTCCTTTCCCCTCCAGAGCATTCTGTTCTCCCAACTTCCCTCTTCTGCTCCACTTCGCTGGTCCTTTCCACAATCTCTCTTTCCATCTGACCCCTCTTTACCCTCACTCACCCGATTTCCTCCACCGCGAAACCTCGAGTCCAAAACCCTCGTCAGCCAGGTCTCTTGCCTCCGCTCCCGGGCACCGCCGTCAGCGTCATCATCCCCTGCATTCCCTCTTGCTCACCTTACTTTCATATGCCAGCCACTCCACAGTGGATCCGCTTCCTCACAAACCTCGGGTTCCTCACTCCCTTACCTATCTCCCTCCAGACCCACTCCCATAAACCCCTTTCGACCACCTTTTCGATGGAGGGTCTCTAATGGAGGCCGTCCGCATCTGCGTGAGAATTCCTTGATGGTCACCGCGATGGTGTGTGGAGGAGTACATTATTTCACCAACCGCTAAAATTACTTTAAGAAGAAAAAAAGGAATTTGGGAAAGGAAGAGGACTGTGATTTAGTGAAATATTGAGCTCTGTTTCTGTTTTTTTTTGGCCTGATACCCGTGAATGATTCATGAGCACAACGATTCCTTTAAATTTATCAGACACTCCGGCTGGGTCTCTCTCCCATTCGGCAGCATTTATCTGCTCTACTGGTGCAGCAAGATGGGCGGAATATGGCGTGACGTGAAGCTAACTATATCCGATGTGTACGCATGACGTGACAATCTCGAACTCGTTTGTTTCGAATATATTCAGTGACTTCATTACGTGGCTGTGTCGTATCCTCGGGGAACGTGAGACGGGATGAGGAATGAAGGAGTCCCATGGGGTTTTCATGAGAATTTTTTTAAATGAAATTTTCCTCCTACAACTCCCCAGTCTCCCTCCCACGCACCTTTTATATTTCGCTCCAGCCTTCTCTCCTCCCTCGCGCGAAACTCGAGCCCTAGTCTCCCGCCTCCTCAACCACCGCTCTTCCCCCAAGTTCCAATCTCTCAAAGCCCTAAGACCCACACTGAGAGAGAGAGGACAGATCCTGAGTGAGCCGCTACCTCCGGGAATTCCCTTCTCTCACCACCGATCCGTCGTCTTCTCTCCCCCATACCCTCCAACTCCCCCTACCTCTCTCCCCTTCTCTCACTCCCCTTTCCATCCCTCACTTCCACCCCGACAATCCGTCGAAGGCTCGAGCACTAATGATTCCCGGTAAAGACTCTGGGCGGTCCCCACCGTTCCGACGAAAAGTGATCCGATCGATTTGCCGCACAAAGTGCTCAGGGAAGTCAATTTGTGTACGGCTCCGGAATGGAAAGAGGAGGAGCGGGGAAGGGGAGGCAAGGGTGCGGCTGGGATGGGAGCGGAAGATTGCGAGGGGTGGGCTCGGCGTTGCTTCGGGAAATTTCACGCTCGACGGGACAGGGACATGAGACAGAATGACCGAATCGAGCCCTGGCCGTAAATTACGTTATTGGCTCCGCGCGTTGCAAGGAGACACTTTTTTCCTCACCGCCAATCCGTTCTGGGTATTACTCTGGGGACTTTGTTCCACCTGTGATTTTTAACGTGATTGAAGCAATCCGTTCCATAAACCTGCGTTATTAGTGACGGCGGCATGTGAAAGGGTAACTAGATTTTAATATGAGTGAGACTTGTGTTATGGAAAATAATCGTGGAAATATTTTCAAGATAAGCATTATTTTTTTAGAATTATTTCCGGAATTATCACGTCAACGCGTGATGTAGGTACTATAAGAATTATCTAGCAGACTAGCAGACCGGCTGCTTGCTTTGCAGGCACTTTTCATAAGCGTTTCGTATGCAGAGGGAAGGAAATGTTTATTTTATAAATAGAGAAAGGTGTCCCTCTCTAATTAGCGTATATGTTTTTGTACTTTTTTCTACACCAAATTTTCGTTATATGCTGTCTCCCAGTCTCAAAAACCACGTTTTTTTCATTTTTCTCTGCACCACAGAGTGCTAAAAATCCAAATCTACTATCAAATCATACAGAGAGAGAATCCACCCTCAACGCACCAAACCTCACTCTTTTAGCTCAAAACTTGGGAGAGAACAAAACAAAATGGATACAGAATGACTGACTGACCGATACGCTACAAAATTAATATATATTTGAATTAACTTGCTGATTTAGCAACAATCATTAATACATAATAAACGTTTTATAACCTTCTTTCAACTATTAAAAAAGTACCTACTTCAAAACACCTAGCTTTGAAATTCACATTTCATGCACAAGATCGGGGCCGGTAGGCAAATTTTGTTTTATTTCAGTATCTGCACATCGAAAACGTCAATTAATATTTCATACTTACAAAATTGATCAATGAAACTAATTATACATTCTTCAACTTCTTCAACCCAATTTTTGTCCCTTTACCCTAAACGTAAACACATTTACTTGGCAATGTAAATTAATTTGCATAGCAACTGGTTTCTAATGTTAAAAGATAGGGATAACACCATTTTTCTCTGCACCACAAACTGCTAAAAATCCAAAACTACTACCAAATCATACAGACAGAGAATCCACACTCAACACACCAAACCTCACTCTTTTAGCTCAAAACTTGGGCTAGAACAAAACAAAAAGGGTACAGAATGAATGACTGACACGCTACAAAATTTATATAGGTATATATAGAAGTGCTTACCCTGTTGGAAATTTCCCTGCAAATTTTCTCTAGAAAAGTGTAAGTTTTTCCCTAGAAAATTGAACCCTATTTTCCCTAGAAATTAGGTACCGTGGAAGATTTTCCTTAGGTAAATATTCCACTCAATAAACAATAGTGCACTTGATTATCCAAAAAAACATGAAACCTATGGATTAATATGGGTAAGACTTGATAAAAATAAATGGATTAGAGGGCATATATCACAATGAATGATTCAAAAATAACTCAAATTTACCAATGTCTATTCCTTTTTCAGCAGCTGGTTTACATTTTTCATTATCATACACGTTTATTCTTTTTCCCTCCTGCTGGATGAAATCCTCGGTTTGCGGTCTCTTATTTAATTCATTAATGAATGCACCTGAAAATATAAAGGAGGCCAAGGATGATGGTTACAAAGTGAAAAAAATTGTGATCATAATTACACAATATTGAACCCATGTGTGCGAAAACAGTCACTGTTGCCATTTGAATTCTGTTAACAACAATGAGATGAAGAAAGGTAGGATGTTTTTATGAACGAAATCGCCGATTTCAATGATTCACACAAAATTATGGAATGCTCATGATTATAAGAAATATCTACATTAACTTACCGAAAATGTTCCCAACCTCGAAAAAAACGTGTTCTTCCGAAATGTTCACTGTTGATGCTGCTGATTCGCTTGGCTTCAAGAACTGCAGCGATGCGGTGCAGTGGGTTAGCATGCATTTGTTTGGTACCAAATGTTATTAAATGTAAGTTGTAACTGTTGACTCTGTGATAAAGACATACATAACATAGTAGTAACCTTGAAATAGTGAAATGTAATCACTAAATTGATAATGTGGAAGGGAATTATTGAAATAATATGGGAAATTTCTCCTTGAAAACGCTTTCCCTAAGCTTAAAGATTTTCCCTATAGCAGCGTTCTTTCTAGGGAAATAATTTCCCAAAGCTTAAATTTTCAAAGGAAAAAAGTTCTGGGGAAAAACATTTCCTAGACTATGAGGGAATTCCCTAGAAAATACATTTTCTCTAGGAAAATTTCAATTTTTCCCTTGCTTTTCCCTACGTTCTAGGGAAATCTTGTAGGGAAATTTCCAATAGAGTAGTAAAGAAAAATGTATTCTTTCCAACTCAAACGTATCATATTTACTTTTAAGTATTTCATATCGTCAAGAATCCACACAGAAATATTACATCATTGCATTAAATTCACGAACATGAACTTACTTTGAAAATATAAGGTCAATTCAAAACCACTAACTTACGCTATGAATCCTTTTCTATTTCCAAATTAACCCTTCTCCACAAAGTTGTGAGCATAGCATTCTCAAGCATGGGCTCCAAACATGTCCCAATTTTGCCTGAGCATCCTTAACCCCTGCACCCTATATGAATGCTATCCACCCCTTCGACTTAAATTCCCTTTTTTCTTACATATTTTTGAACCCTCTATGCCCATCAGTATCCCCACCTACATCCAATCAGCATCTTCCAATGAAAATGATATACTCCATTTACAACATCTCTACAAATATTGCATTGTTCCGACATTTGTCTGCCTATTCCATGCGGGTATTACGGTTTTAATCCAAGTGCTAAAGCTGTCACATAGCTACATAAAAGAAGGGCCCTGCAAATCAACTCTAGGGTGTGCGGTAGGATATACTCTCACCCTTTACCAAATACGTGCAAGTGAATGATAGAGATTCTTTTAATAGGAGAGAATAAACTTTAGATATTTCGACGTACACATAATAACAATAATAAAAAGTACCCAAAGAAATAACCGATGACAGTTCACACACTAATTTGCATTCACTACGGTATTAGCCTTTGCAGTCATTAGCACCATGATTGCTTATTCGTAAAGTAATTGCTTAAATAATATATGCTTGGTTTGAAGTCACCCCCTGCCACACGCCCTTTCCCAAACTGTCTTTTTTGTACGCTCTGTCTCTTATGGGATGGGATGATAGGATTAAAACGATGATATGTCGAGGAAAGAAAGAAATTGGCCAAAAAAATGTAAAACCTTTTTTAAAAGAGGTTCAAAGTTCATTTACATATTTACCTTAACATATTCATACCTTGCTGCAGGGAAAAATCCATCCAGGTGTTCGTATCTAAGAACACCGATTCCCCACGGTAAGGAGGCGTTTTCCCATAGAGAATTTAGTATGCGTGTAAAGTTCAATAGCAGCATATTTCATATTCGTATGACTATTTGCCGGAATCATTATTTTAACCATCTAAATTTCATCTTATAAATTACTTGTATTTTTTTATAACATAAATAAGTAATTTACAAGACCCCCAAATAAAAGTACAGTTGAGCACCCTTAATCCGGGAACCCCTAATCTGGGAGCACCTATAATCCGGCAATTTTGCCATGACTATCTGGTACTTACAATTAGTGGAAAATGCCGAAACGTTTTTAACCGGAACATTGCTTCATAACCTGCCGAGATATTATTCTTATATTAATACCGAGATACCATTCTTAACGTTAATTTTCCCATTTCGAGAATCAGAATAATTTAAACATATTAATTTCTGGTACTTCGCCTACACTGGAATTATTCTGGAACTTGAAATAAACATATAAATTGGACGACATCGCCGAGACGGAATTATACGACTAATTTACAGATCGGCCACTTTCAATGGCGCGCGCATTTTTGATTGACCACTAGACGTAATTTGATAAAATTATTGTTTATATTCTAATATTTCACGCAAAACATGTCTCATCCATACAGTTGTGGCAACAGTACAAAACGTTAGCCATCGCAGAAAAAGTGCAAGTTGTGAAAAAGCTTGATGCCGTTGCATCAGTAAAGCGTTTGACTGAAACATACTACGTGGGATCTTCAACAATATAGCACATTAAGAAGCTGAAAGAGAGAAATCATCAAAATTTTACTGTTAAAGTGACACGAAGAAGTAGATAACAGAGAGGAAAACTATTAAAGAAGATTTAAGTGCTGATTTAGATAGCCTGGTTTCGATTGTGTCGGAGTGAAGGCCTTCGTTAGTATTTCTGGCCAAATGCTAATGGAGCAGGATAAACTCTTTTAGAAATAGACGTGATCAATCCAAAAGACGTGATTCGGGAAATTTCACGTGCAGGCAATAGCATTTCACCGTCCGTTCTAAAAACACGCGTGGTTTAAATTGTGGACTGCTTTAAGGTTTGATGTAGACGAAATAATTGGGGATTTAAAAAAAGTTCATGTTTCTGAGGATAAAAATATGATGATGGAGTTTGCAAACATCATCCATAACCCTGAATTAAAGGAAATGGAATTGGTAAATTTAGACGATAGGATAGTTAGCGGCCACGATATTCTCACCACACAACATATCATAGATGATGAAATCATTGAAATGGTAATTAATAGCAATAAATCTGAGTGGGGATGACGATGATCAGCCTGAAATTGTTGAAGGAAGACTACTCTTGATGATGGTCTTTAAAGAATAATCCAGTCCGGTCGCCCGCGGCGACGTAGTGATGGGCGTACACACGATACTCACGCGTTGGCATCACGCTGAATCAGCTGATAACAAATCGAGCGCGGTAGGAAGTTATGTTACGCAAATTACAGCGTAAGAAATATCATTTTTTATACCCTTTTCCAATAACAATATGTAACTTTTATATGTGCAGCAATATGCACAATGCTTAGATTCCGTTATTTTCATTCACTCCGCAACTTCGATAATTTTAAATAATAACTTTGTGTATTAAGAAACCATTTCTTTCTGATTATTCTCAGTAACTCTTTTTACAATAATGTCCAGTAAATGGCAGACGAATATATTTTGTTATAAATAATTGACTCCTTTCAATGAAAACATCCCGGACGTCAGAAATAGACTAGTTGCCATGCATGACCCATAGTCCGGCAAAATCCCTAATCCGGCATCACTTCGGTCCCGACTGTGCCGGATTAAAGATGCTCAACTGTACCTACTAAAAAGTAGTATCTCCATCTAAACCGTTGCGATAGAAAAGCAGGGAAATGAATTAACCATTTCCTCATTTAGCCCGAATATTGTAGCAGAATACATTTCTGAAATGTACGAATCGCGATTATTTAGAATAATTTTTAATTTGTGAATTACTATGGGAATGCATGATTTTCGGCGCCAAAACTTTAAAGTGCGTAAAGGAATTGAAACAGGTGGAAATTACGAATTGCGTTAAATATTTTCATGCGTCGAATATTTTGATTTTACGTTATTTAATGCAAATCAATTTTATTTTATTTATGCGATATACGGATCATATAATGGCCCATTAATTACTTAGTAAAGGATGCTGTGGATAAAATCTATAACTTTGATTGAAAAAATCAGTTTTATTGCCTGGTTGGTGACCTACCACCCCTTGCCACAACCCTCTCGGCTCCTCGCAGGGTAACATGGATGTTAAGTTGGTTTTGCTATTCGCAGCAGAATTGATGGGTACACTCAAAGGAAAGAGACTTCTCAGAAACCGTATCAAAAGCCAAATATGATTCCTTTTGTCATGCTCTGATGAAACTGTGGAGTGATGATCCCATGAAGAAAAGGGGTCTAGGCCCTCTTAGAAAGACACGATGTAGTATATTGCTAAAGGAAGAGAATCCGGTGCTCTGCACCCCATGTAAGGGCCTGAAAAGTGTTTGGAGAGCAAAGTGAATGCTAGGGACGAGAGCGATTGTGGAGAAGGCTGGAAGATTTTCCTTGTGGGACCCAAGTCCCACTTACGCCCTGAAATTTGCCCACGTTTTTTGATGCTTCCCAATGTAGGGAGACAACTATTTTTAGAGTCAAAGAGTGTCTGTCTTTCACCTTAACCAATACAGATACAAAACGCATATTTCTAAGACTTTGATTTCTGAGTTGGTAATTCTGTACCTTTGACATCTGAACTCCTTGAATTATGCCTAGGAATAAATTCAATGTGAGTTTTTTCATTGAATTTCTCATGGGATGAATCTTTAAAAACGATTTTTTCACTGAGAGGCAAGAGGAAAATACATTGAATTCGTATTTAAGAAATCAAATCTAAAGGTTACTGAAAATAAGTTCCAGTTTCCTTTTCAGTATGAAAAAAGTTAGCCTAAGGTTTAGCTACTAATTTGGGTTTTTAATTATTTTTCACGCCTTCAGCAGAGTATTTTTGTTATCATATTTTGTTATTCGTGGCTGATTTTACTCTTGCTTGTCCTTCAAATTGACTTTCGGGGAAACAGTAACTACACTAAAATGACTAATGGTTTTTTATAGCGCTAAATTGGATCTAATTCATTGGATATTGCAAAATAAACATCTTTAACTGACTTAAGAAGCCAAAGTAACTCTTGTCCTTAGTTTGCAGCCCTTGAAGTGACGAGAGTAAATAAATTGAAAATAGAGGTCCAGTCACACTCTTATTCGGTGTAATTAATTGCCTCCAAGGTTTTTGTTAAATTTCTAATCTTCAGCTGTTATTTTTAAATAATTGCAAGGAAACGTTAAAATAGTGGCTATGAGAACGATACGAGCTTTATTTTCTAAGCTGAAATCGTTTCAAAACCGATGATTTGTCATCTAGGAGGTTTCTTGTCCGGTATTAAGAATTAAGATTAATTAAGGGTAGGTTTTTCCCTATCCTATTGAGATTAGTGACCTTTGGCCAGTCAATGAACGTAGGCCACCCATCGAGGGGTCTGTGTTTCCTCTGATTTTCTTGACTTTCGAATACAAATGTTATAATTAGAAGTAAATTCATTAATTAAGGATCTTGTTTTTTCCTAGTGAGTGCAACTAATGAAGTCTTCTCGGGTTTTTCAACGGGTTTCTGTCGGAAGTAGGGGTCTATCTGACGGGTAGAACATTATGCTGTGATTAATTTACCCTATTTTTCTGCATTGGTAGACAGTTCTTACTAACGCGGAACTACTTTTCCCCGCGCATTTCAGAGGTTACAGGCTCGCTGCGGTACAGATTTTTAATGCTCGGAGCCAATAAATGCATTTCTGACCACCCTGCCGGAATGTCCATCTTTATGGAACAAGGCGTTTAGAATGCTAAACGGAGCGGAAATAGATTGAATGGTTTTGGATTTATTTATTGCAAAATCCGGATACATGATATTTTTGCCCAGCTCATTCCAAAAATCTTAAGCCCTGTTTTTTTTGGAAAACTTATCCTGGATACTCTTCTTCTCCCATGATCAACACTGAGATGTGTATTGTTTGCTTATATGGCTTCTTGTTTTTCGAAAAAAGTCTCGGAGTGGGGGGTATTCAGATATGATGGAAGGTTTGCTCTTCATGTTGGTTACTGCACTTCACGCCCCTTCTTAGACGGTCACTCAGTTGTTTGTTGGCAGGAGTTGGGAAATGACGCTGTAGGTTTTTCACAGCTGTTTCAGAGACGTTATATCTCAAAAATATATCTCAATTAAATTTATAATAACGAATTAACAAATAGTTTTATGATGATGTAATGTGAAATGTCGTACATTAAAATAAAATTTTCCTCCTCTTTTGCTATTTTTAAAAAGAAAGCTGGGGCAAGTGCGGCTTCGGCTCTTATTGCATTGAAGGGATAAGGCGAGCTGTAGCAGCATGTTGAGTAGAAGCACTCTTGCCAATTTTGACCGTTAAAGTGGTTTCCAATGTCAATCAGTAACCTCAGTGAGCCAGTAAATAGCCAATATACAAAAGATTGTCATGTTGTGAAGGTGTTGATGTTTACGTTTGTCATCAGTGCAGATGGTGAAAATAAAACTCGTTATTACTTATAGTATGCCATAGTTCTGCAACTAATTATACTTGTCTGTTTTTTAAATCTGTAAGCATAATTAAATCATCGGCTTGTTAATTCTTGATTCATTTAAACCTCACCCGGGGAAAGTGCAACTCTAGCATTGCGGCAAGTAAATTTATCATTCATTTTTTTATATGTGAAACTTATTTTTTTTATCCATACGTTTTTGAAGTTTATGTTCATCCTCTTCATTTATGAGGTATTGTTCCTTTTGCCCTGCGTTGTTCATCAAACTGTACATAGCAAGACAATGATGAAAAATCCAATATTACAATATACAAGAAAATATATGAAAAGTATGACGCCCTACATTTTCTACAGTCAGTAAAAAAACGTTTGAATACAAGGTCAAAATTTTGGAAAATCGCAAGGGTTACCATATATGGTCATCTTAAGCAACAGAAAGGAAAGAAATCACCAACTTTTTGCTAATCCTCCAAGTGAATAAATAAATTAGAGGGAGAAATTTAGCTCTTGACAAATATGGCTTTAGGTCTTCAAGAAATATTAGATGTTACCGCGGAATATGATAAAAAGGAAAATATTTCCACTCCATCAAAGACAGTTAACCCGGTGATGTTTGATTATTCCAGTTAAAATAACTGCTACAAGTAATCCTTCGCGGGCGCTTGAAGCCAAGGGACAACACGTAGACAAAGTTGTGATCCATTCTTCATTATTGTATATTTTGATCTCTTTAATGAAACAATTGAAGAGTTAAATCTATATGAGAATATTAAAATAACTTTGAATGTGGATGATACCTCATTTTAAAAGATCCAGGCAAGGCAAAGGTTACAGCAGCTATTGGCGCAAATTGGTCCGACAAAAGAGACAAGTGGTCCAGAAAGGCAAAACGTGTCTTGTTTTTCGTGCTATGTTGCATGGGAATAAGCAGCCACAATTGTAATTAACTCCAGTCTCCCTTGAATTAATTTTCATCAGAAAACTATTTTTTTGTTGGATTGAACTTTTTGTTGGATCTTTGAATCTGACAAGGAAGTTCCATGTTAGCGTTAAATTAAATCCATGTCGTCCAGTACATTTGGAAAAAAGCATATATTTTCCCTAGATTTAAAAAATACCATTTTATATTTAGCATTACATTACATTTTTGTTAGGTGTAATTTGATCTATATCGGGTTTTAACTATTGAGCTTTGATTGTAATCCATCATGGAGAAAACAATTGTGAAATATTATTCCAAAATTGTTCCAAAACATTCGAGATATACTGAGTGACGAAAAGATCAACAAATAAAAGCCATTTCTTCCTATTAGCATTCTTATTTCATAGCACTCCTCGTGAATACTCTTTCATTTGAACATTACTATGCTTTCAAATCGATTCAGTGGCGTTCTACCTCCATGCTAGAAAAATTCTGGCTCTTTTTCCCCTTTTGATAGTTTTAAAAGGATTAGTAACCATTCAGCTCCGCATAAGGTTCTCTCTTCATCGCTTTGAAAATGTTTCCTTCTTTTCTCCTCTTCTTTTCCTCAAATTTATTTTATACGGTGTTTTTATCGCATCCTCTCTCCTGTAATTAATTATCCCTTACTTATGCTTTTCATTTCACCTGGCCTCAACTAATGTCTTGTATCAGGCCCTCCTGTCTGGTAATCACTTCTCTATTCTTCCAACATAACTACATCTCAAGCTCAAAATACGTCATACCCGCCGTTAAGTCTTTAGGCTAGAAATCCTTTTTCATAATGTTTTTCTCCACGAAATACTGTTGACAGTGTGTATGGATTGGTCTACGAATTTGCCTATGTTACTGAGCTGTGTATTATCAGCGCTGGTCGTTTTAACTGTAGCATCTTTTGCCAGACTTTTGCTTTACTTATCCCATGTTGACCTTCATTTCACATCTCTCTCACTGAGAATCTATGATAGGGAAATGAGTTTTTAAATTGAGAAAGGCTCTAAGGTACTTGCGACAGCTGACAGCCGTGGCAGACTTCCTGTCCTTTTACTACTCTTTGCTCGCCATCATGAAGATCTTCATCTTAATCTCTTTCCTTAGTCTAAAGATCTTTTTGTTTATTTAATACCTTTCCTGCCTTGGCCCCGGTAAATGGAGTTATTTTCCATTTCTTGCATCCCACCAGCATTTTTACCTTAGCGTTAAGTTTAAAGGTTAAATTTCGCTTCAAAACCTTTGCTGCTTCCTTTGTTTTAAAATTCAGATTTGTGTCGTGCCTGAGGCTTTGAGATATACGTTTAATATTACAACAATGTTGATGGACAGGTACTTCCCCCTGCTACAGTATCTCTCTCTATTACTACTTAACTGTAACGGTCGTGAAAAAGGAGATCCTTCTTTCACAAAGGCTGTAACCGCGACTGACTTTCCTCGGTGAAATTCCTTCGTAGCTCTCTAACGAATTTAACTAAGAAATTGTCCTTACTTGAAGTATAATAAATGGCGATATGATTTCTATATATATATTTTTTCCAAAAACACTGGTCGTGATTTCTTTCAAAAACCCCATTCGTAATTGCTTCTCTCATAAAGGTAATTATAAATCACTTCTAAATTAAATTCTAAATTAAGTAAATTCACTAATCTTGCTTTGCATGAAGTAGTAATTTTCAGACTAGAAGGCTGGGAATCTAATATCTTTAAATTGTTTGCTATGAAACAAGCATCGAATATCAAATTTTTGAATAATTATATGTACTAATTAGACTTTTGCACCGGCTGCAAGATTCGTTGGCGGCGGCGTCCACGTGTATTTTTCTCGGCGGCAGGCGGCGCGCCGGCACGTACGCCGCCGAAGTAGTGGGCGGCGGCGCGGCGGGAACGGCTTCTCAGCACATTAATCTTCTTATATTACTGGTAAAAGCTTAATTGGCAAATTATAGCTTATCATTTGTTAACTATCCTCATTTGCGTATTGCTGGGGGGTTAAAAAATGTATGGGTTTAATTAAACATAATGTTGTTCATTACAGAACTAAATTATTAATAATTGGCAAGAGTTTATTTAAAAAATATACATATATGATTCTTACAATGATAGAAGCAGTTATTAGTTACAAGCAGTGTCAGTACCACATTGACGCATAAATTTCACTTCACAAAACTAAAATTCGCCTTCAAAACGTATAAATTCAGATAACTGAATCGCATATGCAGTTTCTCACCGAATTGGATATGGTGATTACCGAATGTTTTTGCGTATGGTCAAGCGGCCCCTTGAGAATCTACCAAGACACGTATTGTTAAACCCTACTATCTCTTCCGTCGCTGAGATAAGGAAGATATTTTGAATTGTTTTCGGAAAGGTGGACCGCAGAAAGAGAGTATCTTGTATATTTATATGAATTGACGCGAACCTTATTGAGATCGGTATGTAATAGGATTAGTAATTATTATATAATTGTAATAGAATTAGTAATTTAAGGAAGGCTACAGCAGCGTTCTTATTTACAGATGAAAATTACCCTTTCAACAAGATAAGAGGAGAGTAGTCTGTTGACGACAAGGGGTCAGCCGCATGCGGCCCCCGAAACTATTCCATGCAGCCCGCACAACTAATAGCTTTTAATCATTTTTAACACTAAAAACAATGAGAGTACAATATGAGATAGCCCGTTACTAAATTAAATGAGTACATTAGTTATTTATTTATAAAAATATATCGTGGATGCAAGCACTTGCGTCCCACGTAGCCGTGCCAATTTCAAAATGCGACCCGCTGGCAGGAACAGGTTGCCGAGTCCTACTCTAGACAAAATCTGAATAAATTTCAATTTTATGATGTCGGCAGTGTGGCGGCAGTCACGCCGATGAAGAGACTCGGCGGCGTGGCGCGGCGGCGCACAGATCTAGTAGTAATTATATTTAAATTTACACATTGGCAATGGAAAACATGGAAAAGGCTAACTTTTAAGTCGTTTTAGGTAGACAGCTTTTGGAATCAATTAAATACGAGACGTAGTTAGACAGGTAATTAGTAGGATAATCACGACAGGATTGATCGGGCTGATTTACATTAAATCTTTGGAGAGTGGAATAATAGACATACACAGAACTTGCGTGCTACGTAGAAGGGGAAGGGAGTAATTGAAGCTGTGAGAAGATAATTACGCGTAGGAAGCAGTCTGCGTTCGCACTTAGGTCCCGGCAACAGAGCCGTAGCGCTCTGCGTCCGTTACTCTATTCTTGGAAATGTTCAACACATAATTTGCACGTGGAAGCAAAGCTCTCCTACCATTCGGGAAACTTGCCCTTTCCCAGGAGGCAGCATTTATTGGGTTCCACGCTTTCGTTTACCTTCGTTCTACCCTCTATATTGAGGCACGGGTGGTCCCCAGGAAAATCTAATCATCGTCTCTTCATATCGCTCTCTCTCTCTCTCCCTGCCCCCTTCCCGTAACTATCCACTTTTTGCCCTAACCCCTTGTAATATTAGTCATCGCAACAGGGAGAGGCATACTTCGTCCTCCGAGGGAATGATTGGTTTTGCAACCTCCCCACTTCCTCCCCCCACTTTTACTCCTTGATTAAAAACCAATAATTTCAGTTTGCCTTTCTATATATCAATGTACTTTTTCTCTTCCTCCTTCCTATCTTTCAATCATCATCGCGCCAGCCACCCATTTCCCCTCTCGTAGAAATCATTTCTCCGCACGAATTTTGTCCTCTCCGAATATAAGGAAATTTCCCCTGCTTTCTCTTATGTGAAGTCCCCTTCCCCTGGGGTGCAATGTGCTACCCGAATAAATCTTTCTCCTATCGATCGACTGTTTACTTCCATCAATACGTTTCCAGCAGCCTCCGTTTTCCCAATTTCAAAATTCAGCTCGCCGAGCACCGTTTTTCTGAACTTTCTCGACCGGATTTACGAAGCTTTTCTGTGTGTTACTCGATTGACTCCATATATATCCTGAATATTTGTCGCGAGACCCTATTCTGAGATTTGAAATGCGTTATTCACTAACAGCAAAGTTATTTCTAGACTTTTGCCTAGAATTATCGAAGAACTTTTCAATTTCATGGGAAAAGGTTCCTTAGTTTATCTTATGATCATCATCTGTCATGAAAGTTTATCTTCTGTCATGAAATCGGATTAAATCTTTGTTTAAATAACGTATTGATTGTGTTATCCCCGCAGATGATCATGATTTGTATCGGAACATTTTTGCAAGAGTTAGTTCATCTTAGTGGATCATTCATTTTTTTAATCGTGTTAGTGATGACTTACTGCATTGATGCAGATTACACATTTCTTTCCTCAGCTCGAGTTCCAGAGAAATATTTACTGCGTAATAGAAAGCTACCACAGGAATATTTTAGAAAAAAATGCGATACATTAAAACTTAAATTATTTATTCTTTTGTCAACTCAGTGAATCGATGGGTATCTTGTGATCATTGAGGTCTCAGCGGTTGGGACACTTAGCCGGCCGCTAGCGGTAGGGTAGTTGTATCCTGTAGCATATACAACACACTAAACGTTTACGCCGTTGGGGTTGTCTACTAACAGCGTTTAAGGGCTGGCAGGATTGCATAGTAGCCAAATTGAAGCTCTAGATATTGAAGAAAGATCACCACATCAATTTTTGGGAAAAGAATTGACTGTGGCAGGGAAACGGTTAAGAACTGTAGGAGAAACAATCGTAGAGTTGAAAATTTGTTGCATGGACGTAGACAGATGAGTAATTACTTATTGAATATACTGTGAGGTAGTTGAATATATTTACTGGATATAATTATAGTCCATCATGTATTTTGAAACAGCGTGGTAAAATTCCTTTTTCCGCAGTAAGTTGTGAACACTATCACAGCTAAGTGGCGATTTAGGTAAACGTCAGCAGATGAAAAAGGGAAAGTTATGAACTAAGTATCAGAGTTTTCTGGGTTAATTATGATAAACTAAATAATGTAATAGTTATTGATTAGTCAGAAATTTCCACAAATATATCGAGTAATTAACTTATTTTTCCCAGAGCATTTAGGAATTGCTGATGTTAAAACATATAAATGGTTAAAAACGCTAAATACTACTCTCCTGCATCATAATATGTAATATTTACTCTATTTTTCATGTATTAACGCTGTAATCTAGTACTATCCCTATTCTTGTGCGAAAAAATGACTTTAACTGAATTTTTGTGAATTTATCTTACTCTGTCTCTATAATTTATTTTCGTAATCTAATCTGACACAGTACGTTGGTCTTTTTAATATATTTGTAAGATCTTCAGGGAGCCTGTCCGTCTTGAATTCCTGCAGGAGATATATTCTGGATTTGAACCCACGATCTGATGTTGCTCAACCTTATTCTTCCAATGATTTCCAATCACTGCTAAACCTATTATAAAAGCTTTTGATAAACCTAGCTTCTCTACAATACACTCTGTCTTCTGAAGATTCAGGCGATATGGAGTGGAAGCGAAACATGATAACACAGAAAGAAAAACACGAGCCAAATTCACAAAAATAAACTTTACTACGACCCGGGTTGCACTGTATTACAGCATCGTCAGGTGGCTGACGATGCTGTAATACAGTGAAACCCGGGTCGTAGTAAAATTTATTTTTGTGGATTTGGCTCGTGTTTTTCTTTCTGTGTTAACACTCTGTCTTGTTCTCTGTTCAAGTCTGATTCATTTGTAATCCATACACTGGCTCCAGATTCTAGTTGAGACCTGACTAATGAAAAGTAGCATCGCTCCTTTGTCTCCTCGTCACATTTCCCTAACACCCTATTTATAATACTAACTTTCTCTTGGCTTGGCCGCATATTTTCCGGATGTCTTACCCACTATAAATCTTTAGTGGTCCTAACACCTAAGACTCTTATGGAGTAAATGCTTTCAAAGATAGTTTTACTTATAGTATACGAATTATTCCTCTTCCAATAATTCATGGTTACGCACATTTTTAGGTTTGGTTCCAACTGCCATTAGTCGCACCTCTTGAATTGCATCTAAATCCTTGTTAAGGGATTCCTTATATTTTTCCTTTGGTATACCCCTGTTCACAAACGTCTTTTCTGTAAAAATCTAAGCTTATCACATAGTATGGTACCTATATCGTTGATGAAAAAAACAAATAGGAGACGTATTACATTGCATCCTTGGTTCACCCGATATGACTTTGATTATGCTGGACAAGATACCATCTGAAACGATCTCCTGCATGCACCCATATAAGAATTTCTTCATCCAGCATATAACGTCTTTTTCATCCTAAAACTTTCTACCTTCAAGATTAATTTGCAATGATGAACTTTATCGAATGCCGTAATATAATCTAAGAACGTCACATTAACCTCAACATTGCTTTCATAGAGAACTAAAATATCATATGCGAATAATGCTAATGGTGTCTTACAAGATCTATCGTATCGAAAGCTCTTTTGGATGTGGTGAGTTGGTAATTCCTGACTATCAAAATGCCCTATAATTGAGCTGAAAACTGAGTGTAAATACCTCTTAGTGAGATTAAAGGACTTATAGATCTAAAGTAAAAGGGTTCTTCATTGTACCTGCTTTTAAATATAGGAAACATTTAAGCTACTCTCCAATTATAAACTCTTTAATGACCATATAAATCATAAATAGGATAAACATAAATAGGATAACATGGAAAATCATTCTTCATATGATATGGAAGAGAATATTTAAGCGAAGTGGCAGTCAAAGAGCATCGATAAATCATTATAAAAAGACCTCAGCAGACCCTTAACACGCGTAAAATGAGTAGTAAATAAAACTGCTTTTGATCTTAGAGCTGCATTTACTGAAAGTTTTAATTAGAAATAGAAATCCGGCGCGCGTCATATTACTGGAAGAGTAGTAGAAGAATTATTTGTTGATGTCCCCAACTGTTCTGGGGCAATTCCGAACCGCCATCATTTAGTTCACCGTCAGACGAGTTACCGAACCGACTCCCGCGCTGCATAAGTAAATGAACAGCTAGCTGGCCAAAGAAGAAAAGTTGGAACCCGATCTGGAAAAGTTGAATAGATAGTTATCATGGACCTCGAGGGAATACGGTGAATACAGAGGGACTACACCAAGGCGCGTAATAAACCCCATTGAATGGAAAACGGACAGTAACAATGCAATAAAGATGAATATAAAGTGCCATTAAACAAAGCATTTTGAATACACCCACATATTTACAGTGTAATTCAGTGCAATAAAACACTTTTTGAGATTTTTTAGGGAATAGTTCAGCGACAAGATAGTCCATACCTACTCTCATAACGAAGATGACGAACGGCTGAGCCGATGAATTTTCAATATAAACTAGAAGGCAACGTTTCAATCGAAATCGCCGTACTAACAAATAAAAAAAATACCTGATTACAGGATGACCAATATCTGACTAGCAGAAATTATGAGTAATTTTATAAAGCTAAATTCTTACCGTGCTTATCGCTGGAATGGAATGTCGTTTCATTTTAAGTGGTCCATTTCATTTCTGTTCCATTTACGTTAAGTAATTGAGGAGATTTGCCTGATTCGCACAAATTTGAAGGTAAAAATTGGCACTGCATGAGGATCAATATCACTTTTTCTGTAGTACCTGATGTATTTGTTCCCCGATGTTCTAAAATATCTTTTATTATCAGCTCTTATTTGTTTGTTTTAAAATGAACATTAAACAGTCTGACGTCTCGGCCATTTGTGATAGTGCAGGAAATGCAATTAAAAAATGCTACAGATAGAACATAAATGTGTGAAAAGGGTTATTCCCTATTCTTTAGGCCGTTAAGTTATGTGAAGCATTCTTTTTAATGAGTATTTTTTGTGATGCCACCATACTTTAAATAAATATTAGCAGCACCTACCAATAAGAATAAGGTCATAAGTAACCACCTTTCGAGAAATCGACGTTAATTATTTAAATAATTTCGTAGCATTAAACCACACAATGCGTCTGACCTGAGTCATCTAGTCATATCCAACGCAATATTTGACTAGCACACTAGTTCTCTCTCAAATGCATCATAAAAATGGGTTTGTGGATTCGATGTTCGGTCATTTTGAACATTTTTTCTAGCTTTATGGATGTCCATTTTTAAGAGCAAATTACTTTCGAATGAAAAATATTTAATTCTTTTTTATAATGGGGGTCTGGACCAACACACCAATGCAAAACTACTGAGTTACTATTTAAATGCCTTTGACAACATTGTTTAGACTGGAATATTATGCTTCAGAATTCGTATATTTGCGATGTGATCTGCTAATATGTTGAATGTACAGTTCAGAGAGGCTCCTGATGCCAAATCTGTTGGAGGCCTCCCACGTATGTATCCCCAGGTAAGAGTGATCTGTTTGCTGTCAGATTCTCTGGGAAGCTATAAGCGGAACGGGCAATACAGTGATACATAATTATGCGTAAGGTAGCTGGGCTACATGAATTTTGGTTTTAAATGAATAGCCGAATCTGAGGCTTAAGATTGAATTCATGAATTATATGAGCATTTTATTTGTTGAATGACAATATTCCCGCATTACAGTGTAGAGAGATCGTCTTTATCACCCGGCTGTTGTAGAGTTATTTTGTGGAGGCATTGTGGCTCTTGCTTTGATATCGCATGATTCTTTAAAATACGGTATGCCATATTTAGGACTTGATTTCAATATGAACTCAGTCTGACCTTTCTTCAAAAAGTATTGTATATACATATATATGCATTTTCTCGAGTCTCGGCCTGTCGCTTCTACTTATTTTTTCCGGCAGTGTTATAGTCATCTAGATTATTTTAAAAAGTCTTTTCTGGCTGTTTCCATTACTTGAAGGTAAATACACGCATTCGTAGTCAAGGAGCCTCTTACTTTTTTGTGTGCCAGCAAAGGCCTCCGAGGTTTGGCTAGCTTGGCAATCACAGTGCTCTAATATTAGTTGGTGGCTTTGAAAGAGGTTTCATACGAATCTGAATTCGAACCTATGTGTAGTAGCTAAAAATAATCCCATCTCCAGGTTTTACTGATCAACATCTACCAAAGAAGATTGAGAATATCTACTCTCAAATTGCGGTTGCGACGTGAAATCTTATGCATTGTTTTCAAGTTTAATCTTTTAGCTTCCGAGTGATTATCCTCTCAACACTGTAATAGCTATAAAAATGGCCTAAAACTTGTAGAATGTGCATAAGATATTTCCTGAAGGGGTCGTTTTCCTGCCTTCCCTTCGTGTGCTATCGTCACACTCCATTTTTGAGATGCACCACATTTGCGCTTCGAATTTTAATTGAGATTAGGCATTGAAGAAATACCTTCAGACGTGACTTGGTGGAAAATTGTCATGAAGAAAATAACAATAACTTCGTATATTCCACATTTTTTTGTAATTGGACATATTTAGGAAATATTTCCCGAGTGTGCTGATTTAACAAAAAACTTAACAGTGAAAATCCAAGGAATGTCCTTTTCCATAACTCTGAATAATTGCATCTTTTTTCAGAATTGTCAATGCCTCTTTGCTGTCACTGCACTCACATACCTCCGTCTGAGATAGTAAATATTATCTCTTCATAGACATTGCAGCTTGAAAATACATTACACTGCGTAGGTAAGGACACTTCGGGTCTTCCTCTTGCTTTCTTCTCCATCTCATTTGCCTCCATTATGTTTTCGAGAAAGATGTTATGCCTTATTAAATTAGCAATAATTTGATTTTTTCTAGAGTAGATTATTTGTAGCAGGATTCTTATTTCAATACTACCTGATGGGAAACAAATTATCTTCTTCGTCTTTCATCCTTTCTCACGATTACACCCTACGTGATTGTGCTCATCTCCTTTTCAGTTTCCACCATAAATTCTGAAGAGTTTCGTACTTCTTACTCATTACTGAAGGTAATGTAGCTGCAATGAGACCGTCCTACCTCTTTTTAAGTTTTTTTTTCTCTTTTACGTATCCACTTAACGGATGCAAAGCAAGCGCGCGGTTTAAATGTCCACACGGGTCAACATCAATTGATCTCCCAAATTAGCTCCACTCAAGCTCCTAAATTACTTTCCTGCGAAAACAGATCGGATGGTGGCCGCGAAGGGGGAGGAGGTGGAAGTGGTCCGCAAAGCGATAAATCTGCGCGCTAAGCATCGAAGAAGATCGTCGGCGAAAACACTGGAATCAACGTGCTGCCCTCGTGCAATATATGGCTGTTTATCCCCTCTGTCCGTAATATTTTGCACTCCATTAGCGAGGGGAGCAGGGGAGGCCACAAGCTCAAATTCCTCGCCAGAGACTCGCCGGTCGTTATTTTTGAGTGCGCGATGGTGGAAGCCCTTTGTCCGTGGGGAGGGATGGATGAACGAGAAGAGGTGAAAACGGCTCATCTAAAACGACAGAGAGCCCTTTAAACCACCTTGAGGGTGTTTCGCAGGGGATCGATGATCAACAAACACATACTGAGCATATGCCCCGGATGTAGATCATTAACGAAGACCAATCTGTTTAATGAGGATAGAGTTCACCACCTATTAAGCCAAAGGGTGATTGAAATTCATATTCACATCTATTGAGTAAACTGAAGGCCTCTACTAGGTTGTTTGGCTGCGAATGAATAATCACAGAACATGAATTACGTATATGCACTAGTATTTACAATAATACTTCATCAGAGTTCACTATTAATGCCATGAGGGAAGGGCACAATTCGGCACGAAAAATTATTCTACCCTGCATACAAAGAGATATATTTTATAAATACGACACTCATACATTGTACATGTAATTATTCATGCAGATACGAAGGGGAGAAAAGTTCATAGAATCAGGGAAAGGTTCTAAATTGGTGATATTAAAAGTGGGAATGGGATCATAACAACGGAACTTGAAGTAAAATAAAAAGAGGAAAGAGAAGAGGAAGAAGGAGGTTAAAAACGATAGACTAAATTAAAAGGAGAAGATACAAGGAGCCCAAAGAATATGTCCAGGATAGGACCAAATGGAGGCAACTTTGGAGCATTAGACCTGCCAACAGGCAGATAATTATGCAGTTATGCAAGAATACCTAACATTCTTCATTTCCTATCCTTTTATCTCAATAGCAACTACAAAATCGATTATTGTCCCTTGTTGAACACGGAAAGTTAAACCTCTGTTTTACCACTTCTCTCATTATGTCAGCATAATCTAATCTACCATAGCACATTGGCGTTTTTGATGCTCCTTTAAAACCTTCAGCAAAGGTATATGCCTAAAATTACTGCGTGAAATTTAGATTGAAATTCAACCGACAATCACATTTTACAGCCAGAGGGGCAATTTCTTCGCCAATCCGTCTATGGTGGTTCCCATTAACGTTCTAAAAAAGCCTTTCAGCTTCATTTTTTTACCTGTACTTTTCAAAACGGTTTAACCATTGTAGTCCGGTCAGTGTTCCAAAACGGTATCCTCAGGACTAACTCGCCGCTATTCTTATTTGAAGTGTTATCCCGATATTATATGCTGAACTTAAACTAATTAATTATTAAAATATCTCTGGTAGTATAGATCTGAGGGAATAAAATTCATTCATTGAGCTTTTTTCTACATTTTTGGGATACATCTGTTGAAAGAGGAAATGGGTTACATCCGTGCTGTGAAAAACAAGAAAGAAAGATAAGCATTGTTGATCATATTTTTCTAGACTCAAAGTTAGCAAGTTGGCCTAAGATAAGCCCAAGTTGGTCATCTTTATTAAAATTAAAATCATCGCTTAAAATGATAGGTATTTGAAGGAATTTTTATGTTTTAATCTATAGTTACTAAGCATGAGTATAGTATAATGCAGCTTTTTTAAAATTAGGCTCCCACATTTCCATGCTGGAACAGGTATTATCGTCCTCATTTTAAGATTCATAATGGCAAATAATCTAAATCTAAAAAACGATCAAAGCTTAAAAGACTAACTTATAGTAAAATGGATGGAAATTTTGCCGTTACTATAATCCCATTTCTTCCCGCATATTTAGTTTTAAATATAATTTGGTTACCCTGGGCAAAAAATTCCAGCTTTTAACGTGTTGATAGGCTGGAGCTAACGTAGAGGTTGTCCTGGATTTACAGTAATCTTAAAAAGACCTTTAATTCACCATTTTTATTCTCGTTGGCTTTTTACTGAACATTTAAGCTAAAAGATGTGCCTTGAAGAACGTGACTTATTTCTTCGTGGAAAGATGAAAACTAAGGTCACGCAGTGCTCTTAACTTTGGCAAAAATTAAAACCAAGTGAAGCGTGGCAATATTTATGAGACTTAAATCTGGAAGGATAAATTGCTCCCAGGAAATGAATGTACTCTGTTGCAGCTATTTTTCATTTTTAGACCTTACGTTCATCATGAGGGAGGGGATTATTTTCATTGATAGTGCAGGTCAAAGGGAGCACCTTGCTCGAGTGCCAATTATGAACATTTCAACGAATCTCCCCACCCGTAACTCACTTAGTGATCTCAAAGGGTTATAATTGGATTCAGAAGAGACGGAGAACCTGGTACCTCGCAAAATTTCTACGTGGCGTCTAAGGGAGTTGTGATTAGTGCCGGAGAGAGAGAGAGATAGTCAAAGGAAGAACGGAGGTGGAGATCGGGTGATAGACCGGGAGTAGGGAAGAAGAGCCTCGTGAGTTGGAGTGTTGAGGGGAGTGGGAAAATTGCCGCCATGAAATGAGGATGAATGAATGGCAAGCAGTTACATCACTAATTAATAGGACTGGTGAATGATGTTGATCAGTGATTATCTGCTGTACAAATGCGATGAAAACTTGGTGATAGCACCCAGCGATCATTAACTTCAACTCGTCGCGATGTCTTTTCATCAGTTTTTGACTATTCCTCCCAATACATCTGTCCTCGTGCTCACGTACATCTGCCGTCTGGGTATAGTGGGACGTATAATATTTTTCACGCTATATTTCACCCACGGAGAAGAATGCACATGTTGAAAATGGGTTTCTTAAATCATGTAAGCAACGCTTTGCATAAGTACTTTAATGTATATCCCTAGATAGAGTCGCAATAACTTCACTGGATGGAATATTTTTTTGGAAAAAGTTCAGGATGACCACAGTTAAAGCCTATTGAACTTATGTTTTCCAAAATATTTTCGTGTGTTAATCAGATTATTTAGATTTTTTCAAAGAATTAATTTCGTCCCGAATCAAGTTGTTTCATATTCCTGGATGTTTACACCGATGATGAAAAATGCTTTCTACGTTGTTTAGGAATCACGGCGGTTAATTTATATGCCCTGAGTATTGGAATAATAGTTGAAATAATATTATTATTACTTGTAATTACTTAATTTAACTGCATGATCAAGATAGCCAGCGCTCTACCCGGGCCAAAGAGAGCGTACCTTACAAATTATGTGAAGGAGAATACTAGGCCCGATGCTTCTGCGGAAATTCAGGCCCATGTTCACAAAAACTCTCGATCTATAGGCATACGCATTCAGAACTCCAGATAGCGTCGAAAAATGAACAATTACGTCATTCTACTGCATCCGAGCACGCGTGGTCTGAGCATGGACGCGTAATAAAAATGGATGGCTCTAAACAAATAGTCAAAGAGAGCCGATACCTACACGCAAATTAAGGAATCTATATAAATGGAAAAAAGTGAGTTGAATGTCAACAGAGCTATACCCTACAACGGCGCGCTGTCTGGAAGGGTTAAGTACCTCACGACCACCACAGCACCACACTGTAAAGGAGACCGAAAAAGCTTCCCGACCCGAAGCTGGTGGAATTTTTTATGATTTTTTTAATGACATATTATAATCAATTTCCGTTATTCCAATTTATATTTTCGATATTTTTTCTAAAATTACTGTATGAACCAATAAAATTAATAATTAAAATGCGTTAATAAATCTGAACAGCCTCTACTCTTCAGTATCTACATAGCCGTATCCGAAAACCAAGCATGCTTCGCCGAAGACGACGTATTGCTGACGTGACGTATTGCTGACGTGCAATGAAGCATGCTTGGGAGAGAATGCTTAACATTCGGACGGTCTAAGGTAAGTAGCGACGCTAAGTAGTGGTGGCAAAATTAGCAACCACTAGGTATAGTGAAACACAATAGGGGGCAACACTTATCAAATGTTTTGATCGGACGAAAAAGAGAAGCAAAGCGTCGGAATAATTGTCTGTACTCTTTCAATTGTTCTTCTCTACAATAGACAAACAATTGTATTACGGATAACAAGAACCTTTACTACGATTTTTAATTTTCCTACCAAGGAATGACTTGACCCAATGGAATTACAACGTGAGGATTTAATTGTGTATGCCATCCAGGGGTGGGAAATGCATATTCAGAGATTAATAACTTTACTATTGTTATTAAGGAGACAACGAGTGCAGAACTTGGTATGTAGTACGCCTTAATCACCTAAAAATATTGTCCTACTTCTTTTTGATGATAAAACGGATGCCGATATTTAATATTAGTCAAATAAATATCAGAAAACCATCACACTTAATTTTAGGCTCGAGGTGTTTATTGCAACCCTGCTTTAAAGCAATTCTTGTTGATGTTCATACGGAATCCGGATGTTAATTTCAGGAAACATCTAGGTAGGCAATAACATTAAAAAATCAACTTATGAAGTTATGCATTTATTGGCTTCATTAATTTACTTTCTTGAGTCCTGTTTTCCAGAATATCAAGGAACGCATTCCAAAAGTTGTGCCGTAAATGCACTGGAAACGCGGATTCGGGATAATCTATTGAAGTGGAGTTGATTCTACTTCTGTGCTGGCTCAGTTCTGCCGTCACAATGAGAATAGTGGCATTAAATTTTGGGATACCAAAGTCCACGGTTCATGACATTGTGCACAGAATATTGAATAAAATTGTTGCCCGACTCCCTGCAGTTGTTCATTTTCCGGACGAACGTGAACTGAGACGAAATGGCGCAAAATTTGCCACATTAAGTAGGAACAGTGCATTTCGACGTGTTGCCGGGTGCATAGATGGGTGTCATATAAGAGTAATGTTTCCCAGGGCCATGGAAAGGGAATATTTTAATCGTAAACTCTTTCATTCCCTGAATTTGCGAGGTGTGTGTGATGCCACTGGAAGGTTCATTAACGTATTCTGTGGCTAACCAGGGTCAGTCCACGATGCAAGAATATTAAGAAACAGCCCAATTTATACAAATGGTGGTTTCCTCCAGTGGGATACTGTTTGTTGGGTGATTCAGGATACCGATGTATTCAACACCCAATAACCATCGTCACACCATACCGGAATCCTATTGGAGAAGAGATATTGATTAATGACGCCTTGAGCAAAGCAAGAATTAAAGTAGAACATGCTTTTGGCATTAATAAGGTGAGGTGGAGGGCGATTTTCAACAAGGCCCTTGAAGTAAAACTCGATACAGCAGGAAAGGTTATAGCAAAATGCGCTCCTATGCACAATGTGTGCATTTGAGAAAGGGAGGATCAAAATATTGAAATAATGGAGGTGGATGAAGAGTTTCAAGAAGTGGAGGGAAACCATAGGAACTACATGTTCCATGAATTTTCCCAGGAGATACATAATTAATTAATTGGCATGCTCATTAATGCAGTGCAATTCATTATAAGTTAGGCAGTATTAAAGGTACTATGGAAACATGGAAATAGCTTTTTTATTTGTGCTTTATTTCGTCAACCAACTCCTTCATTAATTGGAGATGAATCCTCCCATGTTGCAGCATCTCCTCCACTGCTACTTCCAGGAAGTCTGGTTGTCTCTTCCTCTTTCGGGATGAGAGAGGAGGAGATGACACTCGGAAAGAGGAGAACTGTGGGAAGTGGGTCGAGGATTGTTAGGGGTGTGAGTAAATGGAAGGGCAGGAGTAGTGGAGCAAGATGAAATACTAAGAGAAGTCAAATGGGAAGACGACCTTTAGGGAAAAGATTCTGGGAGAGGAACTGGTGATGGACAAAAGGGAAACAAAGTCTTGGAGGAAGACGATGTTAAGGGAATAACTTCAGTGATGGGAACAGGTGAACTGGAGGAGGGAGGGTGCTTACATATGGTTGAAGTTAAAATTGGGGAGTCAGAGGAAATAAGGAGAGGGGTGAGATATTTGGGCGCTGTCCGAGGTATCAAGAATGATAAAGAAGGGCCAGGTAATTGGGGTGTCATCTCCATCCTCCCACTCCTGGCCAGTTTTTGGCCTCTTGAAGTCCTAGTAGAAAAATAATAAGTTACTGTTACTATGCTATTGAACAAAATTATAAATGCAAGAATGATACCCTGTGTGAAAAAGGAACAAGTTTTGTAACATATTATGGAAATATGACACTTTTATGCATGTAATTGTATATTAATCAGTCAAGTTTACTGTAATCAACATTAATTATACATTCAGGAAGATGTTTGGATGTGATACTTAAAATAATAATGATACATACATTTTTGGTGGAATTGACATGTCATGATTGACAAAATTGAATAAAATTAATGCAAACTTCATTCGTACATTAAGCAATGCACATAAGAAAAATTTAGTAGTTACAATAGGTATAACTACGAATTCATGGAAAATCAAAGCAATATTTGTTAAGAACTATAACAGATTTTTATTCTCTATGCAGTATACGGGAAGTATTTAACATGCCTTATACGTAGTTGTCAAATAATGCCACTTCTTCCTTAATTGTTCCGCTGTTACCTTTCCCTCCAACTCCAGTACTTTTAATATTATCCTAAAAAGTATAAGATTAAGTTGGTTCAATAAATTTTGCTCATAAAAAGTTGCGGTTATTCTCAGGATTATCACGTATTTCAACAACAGCGTTATCCTCTATGTATGAATACATTAGTAATGTTTTCCGCAAATAAGTAATGCATTACATTCATGACAACATGCAAATAACTAAATGGCAAATATTCAATATAACCAAAATAACCATACTTTTTGATAGCATGTAGAGGGAATATGGACAACATAAATTTGTCACTTAATGAAATAATGTATCATCTACCTTTATAAGGATCAAGAATTCATTGTGACGAATAATAGACTGTGATTTTGGTTTTATTTTCGCAGATTATACATTACCTTACTTCCAGAAAGAAACAGAAACTTGTAAAAACAACAGGAGGGCACATAAAACACTCGCGTTCGACTAAATACATGATTGACAAACGATGAATGTAGCCCAAGGTAAACGACAAACCCTTTAGTACTTAATCATATCCCGCTTTCGCCACGTTCCTCTTCCCTGTAAATGTTTTCTCCCTTTTCATTCTCGCTTTGATTAATTTTACGGTCATTTCATCTGTCACTATGAATTTCATAATAAAGGTAAATTATCAAGACAAATCACTAATTTTAATATGCAAATGTGTGTTTCATTTAACGTGATTACAACAAAACGTCTATCATCTCTTAGCATTAATAAATATAAACAGTACAATAAAAACATGTTAACAGGATGATTGTAAAAAGCTTTCAGGAGTCTTCCGCGTTGTCATTCGTAAAATGGCGACGTTTCACCCACTCTACTGCGGGCGTCCTCAGGCCAGGCTGAAGTGAAAATGCTTCGAAGTTGACGCTTATCTGTACTCGTCTTCTGAGGTGGCCGCTGCTCACTGATTGGCTGTTGATGTTCGTGTGAATACTCGTTTCCACGTGTTGGAGAGTGGGTAGATATCCTCTCTATTCATATTGTTGGGCCTCTTGGAAATTTCAATGGCTTCCCTTATAATTCTAGGGAAATATCGTCAATAAGCGTCAACTCCGAAGCATTTCACTTCAGCCTGGCCTGAGGACGCCCGCGGTAGAGTTGGTGAAACGTCGCCATTTCACAGAATGACAACGCGGAAGACTCCCGAAAGCTTTTTACAATCATCGAAACGCCGCGAAAACCATCGCCAGAATTATTAACAGGATACTCACGTTGAAAAGTTTTTGAGATTTCTACTGCAACTATTGACTTATTGTTAATCAGTTAGATTACCTTCAGTATTTATGTGTATAATAATCTTAGTATTATTACGTAAATTAATAATTATGAAATTGTAATATACTAAGTTAAAAACAATAGATACTACTCACATTTATAAGCAGCCGCTGGCTCCGACATCTTTTGTTATTGTCGTCAAGAATGCTTCGAAACCTACATGAAAGCGTTTTTCTGTGCGTTCGGACATGCTTCGGGTATTTCCGACAATACCCCCCTCCACCCGGAAGCAAACATTGTAACATGGTTAGCGCTAGAAGTACACGTTTCGGACAGGGCTACTATTTTTTCCGGTAGCTATGCTATTAGGACAAAAAAAGCAAAAACTATTTTTGTTTCTGAGTTAAAATTACTATTCTGATAATTTATTTTAATAAACGTGTCGTACTCATTATCGAAGAGTATCGTTTTAACAAAACATAATTTACAGGGATTGTTTGATTTATTGGTCCAAGGACTAATATAAGGTTCTATATAACCCAAACATGGTGCGGAAAATACTGAAGGAGGGGAATATTGAAAATTATATTTATGCCTCGCAAGCCCTCTCATAATTACTGGAATGGAAACTATCTCTTATCTAGCCCGGAAGTCGTATTTCCTCATCCCTTGTGCAGTATTGTAAATTATTGAATGGTGGGATTATTATTTTTTTAATGAATTATAAAGCATTGAAAAACGATGTAATGCCCTTCACGTTTTTTTCAAGCATTACCAAATGGATCGACCGAGTGACAAATGAAGAAGTCCTAAGAAGAGTGGGAGAAAAGAGAAGTCTGCTGAATATAAAAAGAAGACGGGACAATCTAATCGGCCATATCTTAAGACACGATGTCCTGATGAAGACAATCGTCGAGGGAAAAGTGAACGGGAAAAATGGAAGAGGCAGGCCTCGTATGAGTTACATGGAGCAGGTCGTAAAGGACGTGAAAGAGAGGAATTACGTTGGTATGAAGAGGTTGGCCGATAGAAGAATCGAGTGGAGGGCTGCGTCAAACCAATCCTAGGGTTGTTCACCCTTGATGATGATGATATCCTTTGGTCATATCGGTTTGAAGTTTTAATTCACTATGCATTCGTTATTTGAGCAATCATATGCCCCTACAATTTTGAAATGATCCTTTTTGGTCATGAATAGGTTCTTGGGAGTACAATTAGATTGTATGTTGCTCAGAATGCTGAGGTTACATTACACCATACAGGTTTCAGTTTAATTCTGAGGCTAAAACAAGATTTATCAAATCGCAACGAGATAGGACTCTAAGATCCGACCAAAAAAAGCCGGTACGTGGACGAACTTTGCATCACGACCTCTGATTTACCAATACATTTCGTTGTTAAAATAGTCGATATATGATGTTAGCCCAGACATGGAAATTTGGCGGTAGCAACAATGGCATGCTCACTAAGTGTTTACCTTACCTTGAAGAACATCAGTTTCTTGACCTCTGCAATAATTTGTGTCATTGGCCAAGGATCACGCTCATTGGCTAAAGACATTGTGTCCAACACAAGAGTGCAGTGGCTGAAGGAGAGAGTAGGCAGACTTCTTGTCCTTTCTCTCTCTCGAAGAACCTCTATACCCTATATAATATCCTGTATCCTCTATATAATATTTTATTCACCAGCTTCCTCCTCACCGCCCTCCCAATGGTCACGCCCACACGATCCCCTGTAATTGTGCTACCGTATTGTGTACGCGGGGGCGTCTCTCCCATTACATAAAGTTTCCTCTTTCTTTCCTAGAATGAAAAGGAAGTCACTCCGTTCACCCACTTGTAGGTCGGCCCATCGGCGCTTGCATGTGAACGCCGTGGTTGCATAAGACCGAGGGCCGAAAGGAAGCAAACGTCTCCATTCCCCGAGTACAACTCAAAAGAGAGCTGCCCTTGCACTTGGCACATGGAAATAACTCGCGTATCGACTTCTCATTACGCTCCGGCCGAAGGCGACATTTTGAGAGAGCGTAGCACACAAACAGTTTTGGGGAAACGGTCTCCGAAAGTTTCACGTGATTTCTCAGAAAGTGGAAAAAAATGAGTCCGGGTCGATGACGAGCAAAATAGGTGCCCGTCAATTCCAGGAGCGGGAAGGTAAGAGCGTGGGGAAAATGTCAAATTCACGCTTCCAATGAAAAATGGAGGAAATAATTCTCTTCCCGTTCGGAAGGATATTCTGGTTACTCATACATCGAAGGAATCATAACGGTGATCAGAAAAGTAATCGACCTTCCATCAGGTTCCTAGAAAGAGAATAAATTGTGTTTCGCTCTTTGCATTCATTGAAAGTATAGCGTTTAAAATTATGACTGGGGTATGAAGATCGATTATTTTCAAATTTCCCTTTTAAGTTTTTGTTAAGAAACTATCTGCTAAAATCGTTACTGCCATTTTTCAGGACCAGTGACCATATTTAATTGGAAATATCTTAAGGAAAATTCCGGCTAAATTTCGAAAAGAGTTTTTATGCTAGGCCGGAGTTCACCGGTTATAGAGTCATTAAAGCCAAATGTGTTTTGCATTCAATTAGTATATTAAGGCATATATTGAGGAATGATACCAGAACCTGACCATTTTCTGATTGATGCACACATTCAAACCTGTAAATAACTATAATACCATGAGTTTTTGATGGGAGGTTTTTTATTGTTGTACTCTTCTCTTCTTGTGTGATGTATGGAAAGCCGAGGATGTATCAATGCCGAGGTCCTCTCCATCATTCCGCTGTTCACTCTTTTAATTCTTACCTTCACCCAGTCACCCACCCATCTCAAATGACGCAATGAAAGTTTTGAGAAGAAATCGATACTTTTCTTAGAAAATTGTGCGATTGATGGTAAGGTACAATTTGTCTGCATTTGGTTAGATTGTCCTTATTTTGTGAAGCGAAAATTCTTTCCTTGCATTCATTCTCAAGTCATTGAAACGATGGAATCTACAACTCGATTTTATCCTGCAAGCCTCCACAAAAACGTGTGGCAGGGGGTGACTCCAGACCAGTCACGCATTAGTGAGGAGTAAATAATCATAACGTGTGCGTCTGCTACACTGCCAATTTCTGTTCCACCTCAAACATTGCGTCGGAAAGATAATGCACTTTCACATTTCTAGCAGTATGCTGTGTGGGAAGAAATATTAATGATATGTAGGAATTTTCCTAAGGGGATGAGGTTTTCCTGATTTTATGATAAATTCGCAGGAATAGATCTGCGGTCACAATGTGAACATAATCTTCTGTCAGGCATTAACGAAGAAGATTAAAATACATTCACCAGTAGCAATATTCGCTAGGGCTTTCAACTAACCGGTAATTTAGGAATACCAGACGGCGAGGAGCGTTGAATACTGACGACCACTAGGTCATGGCTATTTGTACCAACTTTCTCCCTAGCTCGAAGCCAGTGCTCCTTGCCCATCCGTCTTGGCGTTATTTCTGTGTGGGTTTGATAGTGCGTTCTAGTTCTACTGTTCTGAAACTAGCCACGCCCAAAGCGAAGGAAATAGCCGGTACTGCTCAAATCGGCCGTTATAATTAAGAAACGCGGTAGTTCTTAATTGATGCGGTGACTCACGATCATAAGTTTTCCCCCTCTCAAGGGCTCTCGTGAAAAACGAGGGGTTCGATAAATTTCACTAGCATATCAACCCATTAAGTTTTAGGATAAGCGACCAGAGATCAATTCTGGTGTCAAACAGTCATCAACAGTGCTCAAAATATCATGAGGAAATGATTATTGATAAGAATTTTACTGACGTGCTTCTGTGGTTGTATCGCACAAGTGATCGTGTTTGGTGTTTTGAAGATAACGTCAGTGGCAAGTCTCTCGAAAAAGAGACGATTAAACTAGCGTCTACATCTACATAATACCCTGCAAGCCACCATTAAGGTGTATGGCAGGAAGTGAATTCACACCAAATATATATTATGTATCATGCATAAAAAGGATTGGTAACTATAATTATAGCCAAAACTTCATAATTTAGAAAAGAAAAGTTGCACAGCAAGCATGCAATAACATGCTGTAGGTTGGGTTAGCTTAAGGTACTTACACCAGCATGCAACTACCTATGCCTAGCTAACCATTGATAAACTTGTATTTATACTATTGGATATATTTATAGCTGTTAATATCCATAATTGTACGAAGAAAGAAGGACATTTTGAATCTGTCAGTTCGGCAATCAATTTCTCTAATTTTATGATCATGCACCAGTCTACCATAGTAAGTTGGAGTTCGCAAAATATTTATAACGTCATCAGTGAAATATTGCTTTGGAATTCAGTGAAGAGATTAAGTCTGAATTTCAATCGACGGCCTGACAGTAATTCCTATTTTAGTTCCTCCAATAGACTGTTTACGCTAAAAACCAATCCTACCACTACCTATTCAATCGTACCACTACCTAACGAATCGTACCACTACATAACGAATCGTACCACTACCTATCCAATCCTACCACTACCTATCAAATCCTACCAAGTCATCACAAAACATCATCTTGAATTATCTCCCAGCGTTCCAAGTAGGATCTTAAAATAGGACACACTAAAAAGATACTGTTTTCTCCATATCTTGGTGGACAATCTTATTCCTGAGGAAGGGGAAGCAAAATCTTCAAGGCTGGTCTTCAAGAAAGCGTTCTAACTGTACACGTGTTTTCCCCACTCATTCTCTGCTGTAATATCCCTATTCCCCGGCCACTTTACTGATGCCTTTTCTGACTCACCTACGTTAAAATATACAAAATACTAACCCGCCAGCTATCCCAAGGGTGTGACAGGGGATGTATCATCTCTAACCTTACAATGTTACGTATGAAGAAATAGACAAAAAACTACGAAGTAATGAATCGATGGATTATGTTCTGTTTTACACAACAGTATTTACTTACGGTATTTTTTCATATTTTCCACGGTAAGTTATTTGTGATATTTTGGCGGACATGCAAACTTGCTGGTGGAAAACCTTATATATAGCTATTTACATATATACTGCAATTTAAGGTGATTACACATGTCCGTGTATGTTGGCGATGCCCATTCTGATCCTTTGCCGTGTGCCTACAAAAATAGCATTCCTAATTTACCTGAATGGATGCATGTAAATTTCTTTAATTTTATTCCCGTAATAAAAAAATGCAATATGAAGAAGTTTATGGATTTACAAACTACTGAAAACTACATCAGGATAGGCCGTTCATTAGCTTAAAAAATTTAGTCTTAATTGTAATCTAAGTCTGGTAAGGATTCCAATCAGGGTTATCCCAACAAGCATTGGACAATATTTTTCATTGTTTCATGAGAATAACTTACGAGTATGGCGATTACATTACAGAGTGTCATTCAACCAAATCCTTGCTGCGACAGAAAAATGGAATCAAACTTAAGAAAAGTGATTTTTTTTCAGAGAGACCTTCGTCGCTGTGAAGGTGACAGATGTTCGGGTATCGTAGAGCGGTATTGGTTGTGCATGTGTCATCGGAGAATCGATCTCGATGGAGATGGATGGCCCAACACTTCACGGAAACGGAGACACAATAGACTTCTCGATAAGGGTGGGTATCGTAGCGTTCCCTTGTTTCGACATCGGGTCAGCTGTTTAACCGTTCCTCGCGAGCGCGTCACGCGTGCGTGAACGGGTGGATTCAGAGGAATCGTGAGTCAGCGAGGCTACGGGCAGAGGGGCCTCAGGTGATCCTTTCCTCGAATGACCATTGCTCACGCCCCCGCGGTCGCCGTGAGACTCCCTCTCCCTTTCCTCCCCGCCTCCAACCCTCCTACCTCTCCCCCTTTGTCTCAAGCTCCGGGAGACGCAGCGTCTACAGTTCCCATAAGAACCTCGAAATAACGGCCCCCGCCCTTCCCTGGCTCCGGAACTCGGTTCGACGTCCGGAAGGGAGAACAGAATTTCAAACACGCCCACGTCATCCTCTTCTCCGTTTCCAAAAAGGGGAATATCCTCCGGGTAAGTTCCCATGGTTGCTGCGGAGAGTGTCCGTTGCTTCCAGCGAGTAGTCTCGTTCCTGCATAAGGAAGGAGTTTTACGCATCATTGAGGAAGAATCACTTGTGTGGACCTGCACTCAACATCTACTCAATTCCCTGCAGGCCAACGCAAGGGGGTGAACCATCAATAGGCACTCATTAACCCTTTGAGGACTAAATATTCTCCTCGGAGCTATGCTAAAAGTGCCAGAGCTTTTTTTCGCTGAATTTGAAGTAGTTCATGAAAATAAATTATTAAATGTTGTGAACGTAAAAAACACCATTGTGTATTGTAATTATTGGTTAATTTTTAAATAACCAATGTTCGGTATCTAATTTTCCCTGCATTTATATACCATTGATCAACATTTATTGAACTACTAAAAACTATCAGTGACACTGCAGGAGAAGCACGATAGCGCTGACCGGCGCTTTTTACGAGTGTTGGGATGAGCATGATCGCTCTCATTATTGCATTAAGTCTGTAACTACTTTGCAGTATCTTTGATTCGGATACAAACTGAATTCAACTGGGAAATAAAGTAGCTTTACACGCAATGCAGCTACTAATAACAACTAGCACCCTGAGAGACGGACAACGTACGTATTGAATTATTTGAAGTTACTTGACAATCATGCAATAAAAGTGAATTGGTGTGCGTCAATCCTATGCAGGCTTGCAAAAAAGCAGTAAAAATGTATACTAGGCACCTATACTATTTATCTATTATTTCCCCCTGTTCTACAAGGAAAAATTGCATCTTAGAAAATTCGGAAAACAAATAACTATGTTATAACGGCTTTTGTGAGGTTACGGGATGGTTATTTTTTGTTTTCATTAGTTCAAGAGTTGACCTCAAATAATGCTTGAGTTTACAAAGGATAGGTATTTAATTTTGAACTTAGTATTTTAGTTTTTACCAGGTAGGTAAGCATAAGAAGAGTGGAAGAAAAGAGAAGTCTGCTGAAAACTCTAAAAAAGACTTAGTCGGCCGTATTGTAAGACACGATGGTCTGATGAAGACAATTGTCGAGGGAAAAGTGAACGGGAGTAATGGAAAAGTCAGGCCTCGTTTGATATACATGGAGCAAGTTTTGATGGATGTATAAGAAAAAAATTACGTCGATATGAATAGGTAGAAGAATCGAGTGGAAGGCTGTGTCAAGCCAATCCTAGGATTGACGAGGTAAGCATAAGAATATACTCAATGCAGCTAGTAAAGTCGAGATGCACATTACTCAAGAAATTCAACGACAAACATTTTCTGAAGAAACTGATAAAACTTTATCAAAGTTTTGCAAGTTAACTTAAAAGCCAATATCTATGGTATTTTTAATACGTAATTTATATTCAAAGTGCTGTTAAAAACTCAAAAATCAATATTAGTTCATTTCCAGGTGATATAATAGCTCTGTCATCCAACCTTAGTAATGAAATAATCATTATCCTTGTTCATCGATATTTTTTCAGATATTCACTTCAAATTACATTTTCTCCCTAAAAGCCCTCTCACTCCTTGAATTAACTTATTCAAAAGAAAATTTTTCCAAGAGGAAAAACATTTCAAGAAACGGATGAATGTATGAGTAATGAATTCCAAGAATACTAAATCCCACAACACTAGGCACTATAATCGTTTTTCGAGTCAGTTCAGTTTCATGTGGGTAAAAGTTATGATGATTCACTTTTCCCAACAAGGAGAAATTGTTTGGTCAAGCTCCTCATCATTCTCGCAATATCACACGGTTGGACTTTCAGAACAAGTCCAATGACACTGGGCTCGTGAATTCCTAAAATTATCCTCGATGGGATATACACATTATCTCCAGAAGCGAGACGAGACAACTTATTCTTCCAGCTGCAGACTTGTACATAGTACCTATATTGTACATACTTGTACCTATTTGATGAGTAACTTCACACTGTAAAAATCTAGAATATTTTGTTAAGAGCGTATTAACTTGCAAGGTTCTCTGAAATGTAGTGACTTTATCACTTTATTTTTTGAGTATTTTCCTTTAAATATCGTTAATGGATTTGAATTGATATTTTAACTACCGTTCCAAAACTTAAAATTCTAAATCATAAATTTCGCTTAGTTTCGTTCGATAATATGCCAATACCATTTGATTTAGCTATAGCATTACTTTCACTAGTGTAAAAGTAATGCTATAGCTTCACACTGTCATTTAGTATTGCTGTTCATATTAATTTCTAAAAATCCTTCAATTATTATTGATAATTGAAATATTTTGAAACATAGCAAGATAGATCTCACTTTTACCGAACTCTCAGTTCCATCTTATACCATGCAGCGTAATGTTGCGTGTTCTCTCTGGACACAATATTTACCTCTAGGTTATAGAAATTTTCTTTTACGGAACTTATCATATTTGTCCCATTAATGGACAATACATTTGAATTTTAGGCGAAAATAAATCCCATAATAATCCATGTCAGCCAGTTATTTGGGCGAATATTTGATCTAAAATCTCTCATTGTAGATTGGTTTTTTAATGATACATTCCTGGTTTCCCTGTAGTTGTTCTTTGAACGGACTTCTGTAAAGCGGAAAATTAGTTAATCATCATGTTATCCAATCCTAGGTTCTTCGTTGTCCTGGATCGCCCATGAATTAACCACGTAAGTGTTAACATTTTCCTTTTATTTTGGAATTCAACGGAGGAAATCGGAATTTGGAATTCAACTCAACCAAATTCCTTCTAATGAAAGTCTTCCGCGAACATTTTACTGTCACCCAAAGGTTATGGGTTTTAATCCAATCTTGGGCGATAATATTGTGTTCGTCTTAGGATTAGGCGTAGCATTCAGTTCAGATGGATCGAAATAACTTTAGCTGTTGAAGAACATTCAGAATTTAACCTGTGAAAAATCTAATCTGTGTCATGAGTATCTTCTTCTTATTGCAGGCTAACTATGTTATTAGCCTTTAGTAGAATAAGAGGATATATGCTTGGTACCAACGATTTTACCCCTTGCGGAATCAATTGTGCATCGGTTATTAGATTATATTAATTGACACCTTGAAAGACATTGTTTTTTAATGGCAGCTATTTCCAATTCATTCTATTAATTTTTGCTTTATCCTTCTATTATAAGGTTTTTTGTCTTTATCTTGTCAGTGATAGTCGACTTTGAATGAATTACTTTATTTGGTCTAAACAAAATAGTTACGTACAATACTTACGAATTTAAATATACCTTTGCTTCTGGGTTCATCTACATCTACATCTACACGATACCCTGCAAGCCACCGCGAGGGTGTGTGGCAGGGGGTGAAGATCACCAAGCATACACTACTAACATGCAAGCAAGCAACTAAAAGGTCTCATGCAACTAGATTGTTAGTATCTATAGTATTTGAGGGGTTAATACATGCATCGTGCACTACACAATACTCTAAAATATTTCCTCTACCTATCCCCTTCCTATGCTGCCTATTCTGTTCTCTTATAGTACGGGGGAAAAATGCCATTTTGAATCTATCTGTACGACAATCTATCTCTCTAATCTTATTTATCTGGTCGAATCTAGCATAATACGCTGGTGTTTTTAATATGTGCCTAACATCTTCAGTAAAGCTATCCGATTGAAATTTCTCCAATAGATTTAATCTGGACTTTAACCTACGCTCTGATAATGATTCCCACCCTAATTCTTGTATTAATTCTGATACACTACTCAACCTATCGTAACACCTTTTGACGAACCTAGCTGCTCTACGCTGCACACTGTCTAGTTCTCTCATCAAACCTAATTCATTAGGATCCCATACACTGGCTGCATACTCAAGGTGGGGCCTAACTAGTGAAAAGTAGCATCGCTCTTTTGTCTTCTCATCACATTTCCCAAGTACTCTTTTTATAAATCCTAGCTTTCTCCTCGCTCGGCCGCATATTTCCCTTATGTGTCTTCCCCACGATAAATCTTTAGTGATTGTTACACCTAAATATCTTACGGTTTCAACGTTTTCGATCTTCGTGTTATTAATTCTATAGGATCGCTCTATCGAATTATTCCTCCTCCAAAAATTGATAGCTACACACTTTTTAAGGTTGAGTTCTAACTGCCAATTGTCGCACCACTCTTGAATTGCATCTAAATCCTTGCTAAGTGATTTCGTGTCCTCTTCGTTCGATATACCCCTGTACACCACCGCATCGTCTGCAAAAAGTCTAAGGTTACTACTAACTACGGTACCCAAATCGTTTATGTATAAAAGAAATAGAAGCGGACCTACTACGCTACCCTGGGGAACTCCCGATGTGACTTCGATTGTGTCTGACATGATACCATCTATGACAACCCTCTGCTCTCGCCCACTTAAGAATTCTTTTACCCAACATACAACGTCTTTATTTATACCAAAACTCTCTAACTTCAAGATTAATTTGTCATGAGGAACTTTATCGAAGGCCTTTTTAAAATCTAAAAATATCGCATCAACTTCAGTACTGCTTTCGCCGTGGACTGAAATATCGTGTACGAATAAAGCTAATTGTGTCTCGCAGGATCTACCTTTCCGGAACCCATGCTGGCTGTTTATGAGTAATCCCTGACTATCCAAATGTCCCATGATCGAACTGACTACTATGTGCTCAAATATCTTACAAGAGATTGACGTGAGTGAAATGGGTCTGTAGTTACTAGGTTCTTCCCTATCACCGCTTTTAAATATTGGTGTAATGTTAGCTACTTTCCAATCCTTGGGTACTGTGTGGTTCTTTAGTGTTTTATTGAATATTATTTCTAGATAGGGGGCTATTTCAGAAGCTAATGTTTTATATACTCTGGAAGGAATTTGATCGGGACCTGGTGATTTGTTTTTACTTATGCTTTTTAACTGCTGCTCTATTCCGCGACATGAAATGTTTATTTCGGGCATTTGCTCACTGAAAGTGTTCGGCGGTGGTTCCACTGCGTTTTGTGACGATGAGTTGAATACACTTTGGAAGAAGGTGTTTAAAGTATTGGCTTTTTGTACACTGCTGGTGACTCTGATTCCTTTATCATTTTTAAGTGTGTGCACTGTGGACTTATTTCCCTGGGGCTCTCTCACATATGACCAAAACGCTTTAGGATTGCTATCTAAATATTCTCCTAACATCTTGCTCTTGAAATGTGATAACGCTTGCCGACATGATTTTCTTGCTAATGCTCTCGATTTTTTATAGTTTTGAACTAGCTCATTTTTTTCCTCTACCGTTAGACCCCGTCCTGCATTTTTCATCTTAGCGTGGCATACCCTATGTCGCTTTAGTGATTTCCTAACCTCCGCGTTATACCACCTTGGCTCTGTATTATCACTAATATATTTACTTGGTATGTATTTATGAACTGCGTTACGGGTGACCTCAAGAAATTCTCTCCACGAATCCTCTGTATTTAATCCTTTGCTTTGTTCGCTGAATACATTAAATGCTTCCCTTAATTCCTCTTTCATACCGTCGTAATTTGCCTTGCCAAATAAGTATACCCTCCTCCTTGGTTTATAATGTCTTTCAACGCCTACAATAAATTTCGCATGCACTATTTTATGGTCACTAATTCCTGTGTCTGTAACTGTATTTAGAACTCTCTCGGGTATATTTGTTGCTAATAAGTCTAGAATGTTGTTTCCCCTGGTCGGCTCTGTTACTAGCTGTTGTAAAGAATGTGTCGTAAAGGTGTTCAACAGTGATTCGCAATGTTCCTTATCCTTACCTCCTGCAATGAAACTACACGTATTCCAGTCTATCGAGGGGAGATTGAAATCTCCGCCTACTATTATTCCTCTATCATTCTTCCCAGAAAGTAATGTACGTATCTCTGACTCTAGCTCTATTATAGAATTGACGTGTGCGTCCGGTGGCCTGTAATATGCACCTACATATATCTTTTTTGCGTTACTACTTTTACTTTTAACGGAACACCAAATACTTTCTACATTTCGCTCCGAAATAAGTTCTCTTCTACTGACATACGGGTCCTTCACAGCTATAAATACTCCTCCTCCGTTTCTGCTTACTCTATCCTTTCTGTATACGGTAAAACACTTCAGAAATACTTCATGATCTGATATGTCCTTCGAAAGCCAGCTTTCTGTACCTACGATTATATCTGCATTAGTACTCTTAATGAGGTGGTGAAATTCTGCTACTTTATTTCTTATACTACGACAATTCACTACTATCACTGAAATTTTTTCTTCCAATCTGTTTCTCTCTTGGTGCTCCTTTCCAACTAAAATTTTCCTCGATAATTTTTTGACGGACAAACTATTTGGTCTACCTATTACCTTTGATGAATTATCATGTTCGTTCTCTCCATGTGTTTTTCTCTGACCTTCTAAAACTACTCTGCATGTTCTGTCAAATTCTTGCACGATTTTTCCCCCGCGGATTGACCTGCACTCTGGGCTACCACCTGAGCTAAACCCTACGTGTATGCTCCAGTATCCTACGCGTTCATCGTTCATATAATTTATTTTATCTTTTTTTCCTGCGCGGACATGGACTCTGTTGCAGGAGAACGTAATTGTTCCTCGCTCCATCCTCACCAACTCCATTTCCCCTTCCAATCACACCCCAACACGTCCTGTCTGGAATGAGGTTTTCATGGCGGGGTCTAGTCTGGTGGCTATGGAAGCTCATGGAAGGGGAAACAGTTGGGGGAGTGGAGTGGAACGAGGGTTGTTTGAAGCAACAACCGCGCGAGAATTACCGCCAGGAACGGTGTTGATTGAGGGTGGCATTTGCGTGTTCATGCGCTTAAGGTTTCCCGCCTGTTGCTCCGCCCGTCGCTCTCTCCCTCCCTCCGAGGGATACGGCTGCGGATGGAGGGAGAGTAGAAAAGACGGCTCCGAGGGGACAGGTGATGATGTCAGGGTTGGCGCAGTTGTTGCTGTGGCGTGGGGATGGGGAACAGGGACCCTTACGGATACCCACCCCTCCAGAGCCGGTCCTGGCGTGTTTGACCGCACCTAGCGTCGATTGTATTCCACTGGAGCTTGTATTCTACCATACAATTCCAGTCCTCGAGATTGCTTCGATGTAGTGTCCGTGTCAGAGACGTGGACTATCAGAATGGCTCATCTGTAAAGAATTGAAGACCTCAAGACATGGTGCTCATCAACATCTACATTTTACCCTGCAATGCGCCGCATGAACCTATGGAAGGGAGTGGTAGGCCATGAGCCGTGAGGATGTGTTGAGTTGAAACAACTTTGTTGATAAATAATGAAGAATGGTTTGTAAAGTGTTTGAAATATTTTAGATTACTTTGTCTACGTTGTAGCCGTGTATTATGCCTAGGAAAATTAATTCTAGTACCACACGGTCTAACAGTTGACCTCTTTTAATTTGTCTCTCTTAAGTGTCCGATTCAAATTTGTGTGATTTAAGGTTTTCAAATAATTTTAATTTAAGTAACTAAGCGTAGCCTCGACGCAGTCTTTTCAGACAGTTTTGACGTTAGATACTGAAGATGAAATGATCGAATATTATCAAATGTGAAGACTACGTATACAGTAGAGCCAAGGAGTAACGGTCTGCGGGGAGCACAGAATGACAGAAATAGTCCAGATAGATTGGACACACTCTGAGACCGAGTGGATTTTTGTTCGGAACGTAATTGACCGCTAAACAGAAGGAAAGTTCCCACTAAGAAGGCCAAGTACCATATAAAGAGGGAAAGAAGTAGTTCGTGACAGTTGGCAATGGATAGTGAAGATTAATGAACTGCAGTTAACCGATAATGAGTGACATAATTATTTCAGAATCAGGGATCACCCAGCTCCTCAAAAACATAAAAACTAACAATTCCCCTGGTCCTGAGGAAATATCTACAAGAATACTTAAAGAGCTGGTGAAAGACATAACACCTTATCTACACCCTATTTTTGTTTCGTCTGTTACCGAAGGTTTAGTACCTCGCGGCTGGAAATTAGCCCACATCACACCCGCCGGTGAAGAAGGACATGCGCAAAGTCAGAATATGACAGACAAATTTCATTATCCTCTATCTCCTGCGAAATCCTTGAACACATATTATCCAGTAACTTTTTGTCCATCTTGGATGAAAATAACTTATTGAACCCAAGTCAACACAGTTTTAGAAAAAGTAGATCATGTGAAACACAATGGGGGCGTTTACTCGGAACCGAAATCGCAATTTTGTACACGAAACGTTAGATGGAAACGAAAAACGAATTTTAGTGAAAAAATTAATCTTCTAACCACAACCATTCACTCATAAATCAAAAATTAAAATAAGCAAAAGGTGACGCCCACCGAAAATGCTGCGATGCTGCTGTGATAACATTGACGTCATTTTCCTCCCGTCCTTGACTGCTTTCAGAGGAGGGGGAAGGGAGTGGAGGGGGGTTCTCGGAAGGTCTCCTCGCACAGATGCTGTCGAAATCGCTCCCATTGGCCGAGTCAGCTGTGCCCCCCCATTGCGATAAGGCGAAGTAGCTTCGCGGGCTCAGTTGTGATTGGACGAAGTCGATATACGTCAGAGGTTGCACCACACCCACTTTTCCGAAAGGGTTAAAAACATCAGTTTTTCGCCACTTATAACTCGGGAAATAATTGTCGGATCAGAAAACGGAAAAATACGGGTCCTTTTATTTTACAAACGCTGTCAGATTCGGCGATAAAAAAAATATGGTAAACGATCCCATTGGGTCTTTTCGTTCATGCAATTTTGAAATCGGGAGATAGCAAACCAAAACTGGATGCAGTATTCGTGCATTAGAATACTCTCATTTGTCATACTGTCACCTGTCATAGAATACTGTCATTTATGTGAGAAAACTCTCATTTTACAAAGTCCCGCACAATCACGTCTTACACAAACTCCTATCGTACGGAATAAATTAGAAAGTAATAAACTGGGTTTGGATTTTCTTTTTGGACAGGAAGAAAAAAGTGGTCATCAATGGATTCAGCTCGAATAAGTAGACGTGACATCCGTTGTGTCACAGGGAAGTGTTGTGGGACCCCTCCTTTCCCTAATTAGCATAAAAGATATACGTTCAAATACAAATAGCAACATCAGAATATTTGCGGATCGAACAGGGGTATGTAGAGAAATAAATAATTATGAAGATTATATGTTACCAGTATGCCTGTGCGATTTCACGCACATTCCACCTCTCCCCCAAATTGATGATTTAGTCTTTCATGGCCTTTTTGAAGTGAAATAGTCAGAGAAGTGTAGAAACGAAATAGCAATGGGAGTTTATTAATGTGAACATATTTACTGTTTACAATACCTCCTGTTAGTTAAATATTTGCGCGATCAAAACCAACATAGCTGATTCCTACCAAGAATAATCCTTTCTCCTTCGTTGTAATATACGACGTCTCCGTTGTAATATACGACGTCGGGGGCATTCTTGTTTTGTTACCCTGAAAGATTTTTCTTAAAATTTAACTATCAACAAACGATATGTTTTAATGTGAAAGTAGCACGCTATGTGAGTAAAAAAGTTGGTAAAATAATTCTATCCAATGATACCTTATTCATTGCCATAGGTTTTTTTTATGTAGTTGAAAAAAAGGGAAGTTAATAACAGAAATAATAGTTGCGACTTGGTTCCTAACTGGGGATGGGGACTAGAGGTAAATCTAAAAAGATGTACATTAATGAACTTTTGGGGATTATCGTTGGAAAAAAACAAAACTTTAAAAATATACGATTGAATAATATAATTCGGAACTAGTTAAATACCTGGGAATCACACTAGCATCCAAACTTACATGCGAAACACTTATAAAAGCAATTTTTGGGTCAGCCTTTAGTAACCTTGGAATCATTTGACGAGGAATGGGAAAGTGTAACGAAAAATTTAAAGAGAGATATCAATCTGCGTTAGTTAGACTAAAAGTGGAATATGCCTCTAGTGTTTGGGATTCATGGGAATAGGGATTAATGAGGGAGTTACTTGAAACTCAGAGGAGATTCTAAAGAACTGCAGTGACGAGGGAGTAAGTGTAACTTCGTTGCTACAGACATTGGGATGGGAGAAACTTCAAAGTCCGAGACAGCAATCCAGAGTACGGATTTTGTATAAATACTCTACAGATGAGTTTGCCTTCAACGCAATTATCAAGGACCCACACTGCATTAGTTGACGGTGCCACTGAGATAAGGTTAGAGAAATAAACTGCGTCACAGACGGATTAAAATACTCGTTCTTTTCTCGAGCAATTCGTGATCATAAAAAAACTAAGACTTCTCACACAATGATGCTTCCATAAAAATAAATTTCTGCGAGCGTGAGCACAATCTCTCATATTACACTAATACAATTGAAGCAATCAAATAGAGATAAGATTTGGGTAGTGGAATTTTATGGGTCTAAGCCTGTTTCCATGAACCCGTAATATATGTAATACATATTGGTAGTATTTCTTAGATGTTTCCTTGCATGTTGGATGAAAGTTAAAATTGATATTGTATGGTTTTCATGATATTTATAGCAATCTCTCATTAGGTAGGCAATATAGGTAAACTGTATTCGATGTACTACGCAGTGCACGCAAGGTAATAACTCACCAAAGTATTAGAATATTTGGCAGAATCGATCAATAATGGTATAACTTTTAAATAATTTTCGTAGACGGGAGACTATCTTTAAATTTGCCGTTCAAAAAAAAATAAATTTTGAATGTGACTAACCTATCTTTTGATTTTATCTCCCAGCCCTTGCGTAGTAATTATTCTTTTTATGCAAAAATATGATCTAAGATTCATTTTTTTCTTTAGATATAGATGTAGATGTAAATGAATATAAATGTAGATATGGATACATAGGTATAATTTCCAGAGCTCACTGTTGATAGCAGAGTATTGAAACGAAGGGGCTCCTTTAGACGCATGCCAATATTGCCAAATAATATGGATGTGAAAGCTCTAGTTGATAAAGAATGCATGAGAAAGCCTATTGCTGACTTTTTCGGATATAACAATCATACCGAATGCGTCTTCCTCATTTTGTGGTCATGATCAGATGGAAGGAAGTCGTCGCACTGTAAGGAATCTCTCAAACATTTCTGTTGTTCTGTTGAAATTCAAAGTTTATCGTTTCTCTCATAGTGAATTACGGATGTACGAAACAGACAAATATTTGTATGTGTACGTATTTAGTTTTGGTTGCCCTGGTGGTTATAGCATGTGCAGGTGAAGGAAATGGTGGCCGGCAGTGTGAAGCGGTGAGCAAGTAGAAGACATTCGATTTGAATGTGATTCTCAGGGAATTTTTTTGTTCAGTATTTTCAATGAAATCCAGAATTGTATGTTGGAAACCGATTACATAGCAAGATATTTACTGTTTTTTTGATTATTTTTCCCAATAATTTATAAGCAGAAACTAATCTTTAATTACATTTTTTATAAAAATTAAAATTATTACGCTAGGGGTGGGAGATATAATCACGAGGGAGAGATTAGATACAGTCGGAATTTATTCATTTTGCGAACGACAAATATATAGTCTCCCTTCGCAAAAAAGGTTCAAAATTTATTTCATAGTTGATCAATTCATCAAAATATTCTATGAATTTAAAATACTAGTGCCGTGAATAATTTCGTTAATAAGTGGATTCAATAATACGGTAGCACCTGTCTCCAAAGAATGTGAGATATCCATGTCAATGAAACAGTATGTTCACTGAGAGACATTTCATACGAAGAATTAAGCCTATAGATAAGAAGGCCGAACCACAAAACGATGTTCTGTGTATGACAAACACTGGAAAAGGAAAGAGACTCTCCACTAGTGTGAACCGTGTGAAACTGAACTATGCTTAGCTATTGCTTCGAGGAATACTACATTATGCAGAATATCTGAGGTTTAGTATATCTTTTATTTCTTACAGAAACTATAGTTAATAAGGCTAGGAAGTTCTATGCTGCTAGAGCGTTTGGAGATAAGACAATCGAAATGTAAGGTCAAGACGACGAGATAGGGAAATATTTTTGTCAAACCTCTGATTATTACTGCTTATCATCAGAGGACGGCTCACTAACAATAGATGTCATTTTTCATTTTCCATCTCAATTCTATTTTTGTTGGTTTATTTTCTAAATTCTTGAAGTAACTGGTCATGAGTTTCTCAGTCTTTTCTCGTTACATAATGGCCTCGCATGTTGTGAATACTTTTTTTGCCAGACCGTGGTGATTGCATGAAGAGACGGTGATAAATGCTCACTTTTTCAGTGAAAAAAGGGAAATAAAATATAATTTTTTTGCCAATTTCAAGTTTTATTTTAGCAAGTATGCTGCTGGTATACTAATCAATCAAGCGATAAACCAAAGTAATTCAATTGAATCTGAATGCATTTTGTATTCTAGATTTATCACTAGTTTGTATTCCCTTGACACTTTTTATGCTCTCATTATTTAGCTAAGCTTCATGAATAAAAGTCTATTATGTTGCATTAAATGAAATTAATTATGGGAAGTCAGCGGAAAAATTTAGCGTTGAAAGGTATTCCAGGAATACCAAAGTTTAAATTAACGCCATAATTAACTGTTTCGGCGAATAAAGAATTTGCATGTCTTTTCTTTCTTATTATGTAACTTTGTTGTGGAATTATTTAAAATGGCTTTATGTGAAAAATGAGTTAATTTGTGTTTTCGTACATTTTATCTCATGAATTGCTAAATCGAAATTTCAATAATATAACGCGAGCATCCAGTTCTGCGTTTATTTATTCCATCCAGTTAAAGCTTATTACATTACCAGCTGCTAGCATTTATTTTTACTGGAAGGGCTTTACGCTGCTAATATTTGCTTCCCGGTAAGTGATATTCGCTATTTAATGAATATTTAATCTTACTTCTTAACAATAGAGTTGAATAATCGTTTCATCTTGATGTCCCTGCAGTTTTAGCAACAAGAAGATTATCACAGTGCAGAAACTCGATGCGAATTTGAATTACCATAGCAAATATATCAGTTTATCGATTTCATTATTCAATTATGATATCATGGATCTTATCAATAATCATATAAGGAACAATCAATTGTACTACTATAGGTACACAATTTGTTTCAATCCTTCAAGCATTTCGGCGCCTAACGCCATTTTCAAGTGTTAGGTTTTAAACTTACCCTAACACAATATATTTTAAAACACTTTTCCTTGACTAGAGCTCTACATCTGCATAATGCCGTGAAAGTCAACTAAAGGGTCTATGGCAGGGGTGAACCATTACCACGCATTCATTTTAATTCAAAAGAGAACGAAACCAGTTGTGTAAAGGTAAATCAGGAATGACGATGTTGGGCTGTCACTAGCAAAGGATTAAGAAGACATCGTTGAGTGGTGTATTACTTAGAATTTTGAATTAAATTTTGAGGAATGCACAGTACTGAGCTTTTGGGAAAATTGCTAGCTGCGAAATAAATACTGTATGAAACAAAAAATACATAAAATATTTAATCTTTTAAGTATTTAGGCGTCATTATCACTAAAGATGTCGTGGGGATACATGCAAAGGAACAACAGGTAGAGCAAACCGTGGGTTAGGATTCGTAAAAAGAACTTTAGGAGAATGCGATTGAAACCACAATATATATGCTACTTGTTCCTTGTCAGAACTCATTTATAATATACCGCTAGTATATGCCTAGAATCCTGATGAGGAAGGTAAGAACAAGGAATGAGGGCGTGTGATATAGAGTCCAACTAGATTTGTATCTGGTCGATAATAATATTTTAATGGTGATGCGAGCATAATATTTAGAAGAGCTAGGATGAAAATCACTTTCAGAACGCCGACTACGTATAATTAAGACTAAATGTTTTAGGAATATGAAAATATTTCTCGCGTGCCATTAGAGATCATAATAGGAAAGGGATAGGTGAAATATTTTTAAGAGTAATCTGTAGTGTATGAAGCATATGTTAATATTATTAACTCATGCATATTTGTGAAGTATAAATTAATATATTTAAAGAAATACCGATCTAATCATTGCATTGCTATGTAGAAGCTGACCAGATATTTGCACGAAATTCGTGAATTCAGATCTAATATGTTACCGCAAAGTAGTAGAAAGGCACCCCTAGTCATACGTAAGTAGTGCATATACGGTGATAGTTCACCACCTGAAATACTATCGCAGAGGCTCGAGGGATTTACATAGATACCGATGCGTATGTCTCCTAGAATATTTACTCCTCTATTTAGCTTCCAGCCTTAACTTATTGGCGAGAATAAGATTACTCGGGCGCCTCAAGCAATGTCTACACAGCAACTGAAAAGGCTGGCCGGCCTTGATATTTAAGTAGGTATTACATTCATAAACGTTTCGTTTTTGAGAGTCTCTTTGTGGAACCGCATTCCCGAGGAAATAAGCAAAATAACTTCATATTCCATTATCCAATTTATTAATATCGACTCGGGTTTCTAATGAAATGGGTATTTTCCCTGCATTTGCAGGGGTAAGTCGGAACTTTTATACAGTCGTTATTTTTAAATTAGAGTATGAACTGTACCAAGTTATATTTCTTATTTCCTATTGTATTCATATTGCATGCATATCGTAATACGCATCGCACGGGGCATCGCATTTCCTGGTGACTCAAAACCCAGTAAAACCAACTTGAGTTGTTACTCGTATATTACGTTTCTCATATGTTGCCATCGATATCGATTCTTGGAAACCGGAGTATTTTGTCGTTACACCGTAATCGATACTTATCGTTTGGTGCATCGAAACGTCACGATGAATTCATAACATTTGATGTGCCATGGCCAGGAGATCTTGATCTATTCATCACAATCAATCCGTCGAGATCAATATATCGCGTAGCCGTTAAGGAGAGGAGTGAGCTGAAAGAGATGGGCGTGGTCAAATAAGACAGCAGCCAGTTCATGAAATCGGGAGATGGGTGTGAATTTTGACTTTTGTTTTAGTTAACCTAGGCTGGATGAGGCGCGATGACCCCCTCTACCCCTAGCCCAGGGCTCATTTAAGTGCATCGTAAGTGGTTTAGATTAGATACAACATAATTGTAGCAAAATATGCAATTTTACAAGTATAAAAATGTACTACTACTATGCAAAAGACAAAATAAAGAAATTGAAAATTCACAGTAAAAATAAAAAGACAAATCAGATAACTGAAATAAGGAAAGAAGAAAGAAAAAAAATGCAGGATGAAGAAAGAAAAAAAATGCAGGATGAAGATGGAAAAAATAATGATGAATGGATAGTAATAGGATGAGGTGACTGATCAGAAGGAATTGCTAGATGGATATTTGAAACTGTACATCGGGAATGCGAAACTGGGGAGCGTGTAGAGGAAGATCAACGAATCATTTTCGGTATGTCCCTAGAAAGTGATTAATAAGTCTAGTTATATTTAGGTTAGGGTGTGTACGCAACCGTGTGTCCCAACCCCTGGCCCACGAGATGTACTCACTTCGAAAGGCCTCTTTCTCCCCACAATCACTCTCTCAGCCCTTTCCACCCACTTTCCATCCCCTCCCCGCCCTCCGAGAACGGCCGACCCTCTCCTTTTCTTCTTCCCTACACTCGCCTCGAGCCGACAAAACGCGACCCCTATAATTATTCTTTCTCGCTTCCCCCTCCTCCACTTCCCCCTCGCTTCGTCACTTTCCCTCCCTCACTCCATGCAGCCCGGCTCACTATGGTCAGAGTGTGAAGGATAAGGGGGAGAGAGGGAGAAAGAGTGCTCCGACGACAAGACTCCGTTGGTAGTCCCATTTCCAATTAAGGTCGTATTCCCCGGTGCTGCGAGCCCGGATATTATTGCACCGCGGATTGGTGAGCCGACCGTGTCGCGGACACACATGTACGCTATTATCTATGCCTTCGAGGAAAGACTCCCGCACCGTTAAGCATTCCTTCTGCGGAAACGCTAACCGTTGCACGTGAGTGGATTGCAGACGCTCCCGGCGGATTCCTCCGAATAGCTCATTAATAATGCTCTTTCATGATCAATTTTCGTGGGATCCCGCGTGAGGATATCATTCTTCTGTGCGTGATGGTCATAATTCTGTATTAATCGTGACGTGCCATGGTCAGGCTTTGTGTACTTATGAGTGTGTGCTTGTGTGTGAGTAATAATCTCCATTTTCATTATATTCTTATTTCAATGGTTCCGAACATATCGGCACCCTGACGTATGCATATGCATAACCTCTGAGAACCTGAAGAAAACTGTGACTCGTATATATCGAGGGATATTTTTGTGAGAAAGCTAGTTATGCTAACGAGAACTTCACCACGATGCAAAGGGTATAAATACTCTAGGATACCATCAATCCCCCCAGTTAATGGGGAGGGATGATTGTTTCCGGTTGGAATTGTTTTAAAGGTTCGTTTCTCATCAAGATATCAATGCGAATACATCTACGCAAATTGATGAATAGAGTGAAGGTATGAACGTGAATGTTTGGTGAGACTTGATGCGCGTGAAGGAAGCAACCTATAAATTCAAAAATGTCATATTTTTCCCTTAAAATGAGATTTTAAAGAGGTTAGCCTAATGGAATCGATTATTAATCATTAAAATCATTCATCATTAAAAATATGATTGTTATTACCTTTCTACAGCTTTTTATATTGCACTACCAATGCATTAATTATGAGCGGATACCTTTATTGAAGATCTTAAAGATGCACTAAAAATTTCATCAAAGCAATAACAGCAGTTTTAGGATATTAATATGAGCCTATAAACATAATATGCATGAGCATAACTATTTTTGACGATATCCTAGCATGTATGGCGTGTAACCAGAGATATTTGTGTAAGATTTGTATATTTAAATGGCATAATGTTAGTTTGAGGTATGAGAATCTAGTACTTGTTTCTTTACCGTGCTTCCGGAGTAAATTAGTTAATAACAGTGAATATATAGTGCATTGCCTATTAATATGTTTTGTTCACTCGTAAATAATGCATTCTCACCTCTTCCACACATCCTTGTAGCGGCTTGCCCGATATATGTTTATATAAATAAATGTGTTTTATTGCGCAAGATTGGTTTAATATCCTGGTCAAGGTTTCAGGAAACATATGAATTTTAATATATAATTAATTTCGATGATTCTACGCCATAGAAGCAGTTACTCCTCAAAAGGTCCTGAATCATCATTCGCTTTCATAAAAGCTGTTGATAATGAAATCGCGTATGTAGCAACTGTGATTATCATATATTTACAATGATTATCGGCCTAAAATGTGTAACCGTTGCTAAATTCTCGATGTTAATTCAATTATTATATTCAAACTGCTCCACTACCTTCGTTTCTAAATTTACTTGCAGGAATAAAATAAAAACTTGTTTCGTTTTGGGTACTTGTCAAAGACCTCTTCCAAGTTCAAAGGAGATTTACCTTGAGGTTGATCAACTCCTGAATTCTCTCCTGACTGCTCAAGGCTCAGCCGTCCAGATCAGTGGGAATCTCATTACTCACTCAATATCATGTAATCAAGCGGAAGTTTGCAGGTGTATACCCCTTTCTCACAGTTCGCCGGCATCTATTGCTCATAATCACCTTCGCATGACTGCGTTCTGGCTCGAGAGGTGGTAAGAGCTCTGATACAAAAAACCAGCACCTCGTAATAAAAAAACACAATGAAATGAAGATGCATTTATGGAGTTTAAAAATGGGAAAGTCGAGATGAAGAATGGATTGAGTGTGAGAGCTTTGCGTGCGTAGTTATATTTTTTTGATATGGGTAGTGCATTACGAGACGTTGAAGAAGAAATTAATGGCGAATGATTCAGAATCGTAGATGAATAAAGCAATTGATGAATGAAAGTAGTGAATAATACCGGTAGGTCAATGGAAAAAGAGATAAAATTTTTATTAAGTTGTCGTTAAAATATTCCATCTTTTTTGTCTGAATTAAAGTATCCCATTAATTGTACAGATCTGCTTGAAAGTAGCTAATTTACTCTTTATAGTGGTGTTTCTTGTCTTTCCAATTATCCAATAAAAACTATCCAATTATTATTTCCAATAAAAACTGACACTTGTGAGCGGTAACCCACTGCGCCCGCGCCGGTCAGGCAATCTGATGTCTCGAGTTCGAATCGACCTAGCACAAGTATGGTGTGTTATCCCCTCGTCCACTCCGCGAAACAAAGGAAGGACAAGTAGTTGATTCACTTCTTAGGACTATGTCATGGTTGGACGGTGCGTTGAAAAATTCAGCAGGGCAGACCCGATAAACATAAATGGTGACCTCCTACTAATAAAGCCTTTTTAAACCTACTTATAAAGCAAGAAAAATATGTGTCAGGCCGTCTGTGGTAGTTGAATTAGTAAACCAAAGGTCTGGCACCACAAAGGTTCGGATCCTACGTAGGCTATCGATATTTCGTTCGTCTTAAGATTAAGCTTAGTTAATTTTATATGAAATGCTATATAAACCAAGCAGTTGGAGCTCCTAGGCCCCTAAATCTATTATTGAAGTGTGCTTTGAACTGATATGAAAATATTTTAACAAGGGGGCTTTGGCAGATATTTCGAATAGTGAAACCAGTTTTCGGACCTAACATTTGGATAACGACTTAATTCTTGCTGGAGTTTTGTTAGGGTGTTCACAAGTTTATTTCTCCCTTATGTATAGGTGTAGCCTAACGCTTTCACCTTTTACCAGGTATCCAATGACGTGAAGCATCGATCAAATCTATTTGCTGACGGCATTCAGTTGCTCAATCCAACAGGCTGACCATATGCTCTCTATTTAAATGAAAATGCCGAGAAACATGAAAAAGGTTTTCTTTGATGACTGATGGTGGTGATTGCTTCCTTGACAGCCTTTTTATTACTTACAGTTCCCTAGCCTCTCGTCAAACATGGCTGAGTTTTTCCACCATTAGCTCTCGACTCTTTTTCCGAGAAATAACTAAGATAGCGCTGAGGCCGTCACAGTTTGTTAGAAAGAGAAAAAAGAACGTCAATCCGCTTCCGAGAAAGAAACCTTTTCAGCCATGTGTTTGACTCCAGGCTTATCACGCATCCTCTTTGAAAAGATACGCATTTCCAGTGGAGGGCGAGAAAGTGGAACTTTTCCACGAAGCAACAGCACTTGCGGAGTTTGTTTTCGAGTGATTTAGGGACAGTCGCTGGATTTTTTTCCCGATACCTGGTTAACCATACCTAGCGGCGCCTACAAGTGCCCCAATTCCCCTTCCCCCCAAGCGAAAGCGGGCGTTATCTCAATTCACAATCTCCATAGCATCCCACGGAATGAGTCAAGTCGCGCGCGTTATTCGCTGACATGCGATATTGCGCCTGAATGAAGTGGTTGGTGTTGACGGAATGGTGGATGGAGGGGGAGCAGGAGGTTTAGAAAGCCGCGCTTAAAATTCTCTTTTTTTGTCCCCGCGGGGTGGAATTGCTTCCGGGAATCGCCGCCTCAGGGAGAATCGCTCGGATGGTGGTGAAATGGGTTTCCAGTTATTGGGCCGAACTTCGGAATCGCATGCGGAGAAGAAAATTTGAAGATCCTGGGGCAATCGCTTTCCCGGCAGCGAAAGTGGGCAATGCCCTCAGCAAACTATATGAAGTGTAGACATATGGGCGTGAGATTAACGTTCTTAATTCGACTAGTGCCTATGTGATTATACAGGCTAAATCTACAGGAGTTGAAGGTGAACTGCTTTTCTGAAGATGTCTCGGGCATACTAAAAATTCCATCGATGGTAGTATCAATTGTTTTTAGGTGCCTCAACGGCTAATATTATATCGCGCCGTCTATCTTGAGTTCTTAATTCTAAAGCAAACACATATCTATGCGGGATTCGAAGCCGTAAGTTTCAAATTGCGAGCCTGATGTGTTACCAACCCGGCTAACACAGCCGGTAAAACTCCGTTTGCTACCTGGTAAAGATTTAAAAATTTAATATAAAAACGAGGATGCTTAAAATATAATTTTTGCCATGCACAATACGGGACGTTACAGATGTGACAGAGTTATGTAATATAATTATGATAGATTGTTTAGTTTTTATGCCAAGTTGTCATGCCTGCATTAGATCCTTAGCATGGAAGAAATGTGTGATTATTTTCGGCATTTCATCCAGTATAGCTATTATTATACATGCATATAAACCATTGGCGTTTAGCTATAAATATTTGTGAATAATTTTTCTGCATATGTCTTTCATGGTGATAGTTTGATACAAGAATCTTCATTGCCTATGACGATGTTTTGTATTCTCGGTGAATTTAGCTTACTTAGGTTGGTTTGATAGGCAAGGGTAGAGCTCATCCTGTGCTAGGTCATTGGCGTATGAAATGCACACATTCAGGGTAGGGAAGCCATTTCCTTTCCCAGTGCCACCTGCGATTTCCTACAAAGTTCTGGCGCACAGAAAATTGAATCGCGAGGATTTTAGGGTCCAGAAGGGCTTCTGCCCAGGATTTAAACTTGGGACCATCCTGTCTGTAGCCCAGCAATCTACTCACAAGACCAACACGGCCCTAAATGTTGATGTACTAAGATATAAATGGTGTGCACGACGATAATTCGTGCCTGGTGTGCAATCACTCCCTACCACGAACCCTTTCGTAGGCAGGCATAGAACTATGTAGGTTTAGCTTGAAGTTAAATGTATGCCTGCGTCATCCGTTGAGAATAAGTCATTCGTACGCGTATAAAATGATAATATTTTCCATAAACTCTGTTGTATTTGGGAAAAGTGCCTTTAGACGAAGACAAATAGTTTCCAATCTTTCCTTTCACTTGCAAAGCGACTGTGCATATGCGCAATGGTTGACGTCCAGCCCTATCTTCGTCACCAAGGTAAGGCTCGTCTCCGGGTTGTCATGCAACACCGTCGAGTGTTTATTTTCGAGTGTCGAATGTTTATTCGCCATTTAATTTAAGCACTAGAAAATAGAATGGTGAACGCAACAAAATACGGATTCTTTCTTCTTATGACTCATTCATATCCGGCAGTAAAATAAAACTTCCGAACGAGCCATTCATTGACGCTTTATTTTCATTAGGAAGTTCAATTTAATTGCAATTATATACATAGATTTTGCATATACATAGATTCTTGCATCCACAAATAATGACATTAAGTGATCTAATGCATTAAGAACCACGATAGTTCATTATCGTTTATACGCGGGAATCATTTCCTAAAATTTAGGTTACGTCATTTAAAAAATCTGCTTAAGAACATCAGAACGATGTTAGGATTGAGTAATATTGAAGCCTCCTGTTTCATTCTCATGAAATGGCCTCTTTTGTGGAGTTTTACTTAGAAACTTGACTTTAATAGTCGTCCGGTGATTAAGAAAATGCTTTCTTTTTTATTTAAATTTCTTAATTTTCTTTAATCTGGATATAAGTTTCTACCATAAAAAGTCTATGAACTCGTCGTGATTTGACCTCTGAGGTCCGCATAAACATAGGGTTGATCTATTTCTCTGGCATTTTGAACGATCCTAAAGTAACTGGTGTTTCATGCTACTGGCTTCTCCTACACAATAAATAGAGCGTCAATCACTACTCTTTTAGCAATAATTATAGCGTCAATTACTACTGCCTCACTCACTGCCATGCTATCAGCATTGGCAAGGGATCCAATTATTTTTCTCTCTATGGAAATGTCCCCTCTTGGAGTTTCACTCTCATCCATAGAATTAAATTGTGGAGTAAACCTTCGATACCTACCTTGTAAAGCATTTAAAACCCATAATCATAATTTTGGTCAGCATAAATCCATTGTTTATAGGCTTCAAGTGTTTGCGTATTTTTCAGTTTAGCGCGTAAACCTAAATAATGGAGAAAGGACAGTACATATTTTAATCAATTTTGTGTCAATTCTTAATAATTGTTAAATGTATCCCAAAGAGTGTGTACATTAATTCACCATGTGTTACAACATTCATTCCAGTTATTTAACGGTTATTGGAAGTGATATTGGAAATGAAAGTCAAACTTTGATATTCATCGCTATCCTCTCATACATATGATCCAAATTTATTGCTCATTGATTTCTTCTGTGATTTCATGCATAATGGATTCCATTATTTCATTTTGATATTGTTGGTCCATCGATCATGAAAATTGTAATTTTTCATGAAGTGCAATTGAATAAAGTACTTATTTCGCTTCTTTCTTCTTCTTGACATTTTAGCTGTATCTCATCAATTATTTTCAAAACCATCAAATGCAGTGTATTTGTGCTCATTATTTAGAACCAGAAAAAACTAATTCCAATCGTGATGGTTGTGATTTCAGTGCTCCGAACACTTTTTGCGTTTTTGGCTGAAATAACTGCTAAAAAATAGAGATTGAAAAAAGATGGGCCTTAAGTAAATGAGTTATCTGATTCTCCGAAATAAGATACCACCAAATTATTCACACGTGTACGTTTGGCCTTGAAAAATACAAATAACACTGAGTCCACATTTATGCTCAAAATATCCCACCGACTTTTTTCCATTATTACATCTGAATTCGCGTCCAGGTGTTTTACGGCTGTGCCACGCCCCAGTGGATGAAATTGATGACGCCCACCCTTAAGAGTGGGACAATTTTATAGACAAAGTTCTTCAACTAGAGTTTGATGTAGATGGGTCATTTCATTGCAAGTAAACTTACTGCTGATCCATCAAAAATCATTTTTCCCCAGTGATCGTCAAAAAGAATAAGAGTCAAGCGAGGCTTGACAATAAATAGTCACCAAGGCTAGATTTATTTAACCAGAAGTCAAAATTGATTTCAGTAAGAATATTAATCAGCCAAGAAAGCAAATGGGACGATTTTTGTCCATAAAGTTCTGATCAAGTTTTTGAATGGAATATATAACTTAGTAAATATGTTTGTGTGACAATTATATTTAATTTGTTTAGTAATTACCGTGTAACATATTAGGAAAATTGTGCATGATAATAATTTTAATGGTATGCACTTATTTCTCACATGTGCCGGAATGAAGATCTTCTATTTCATTCAAACTCACTACTGCTTGCAACACCTCTCACGTCTGCATTGATGAGGGTAGGATTGAAGTTAAACTTTTCATGTACAAAAAAAGCAATTTCGTTCAAATAATTTACGCCAATGAATGAGATCAATATAAAGAAGCATTTTAATGTGATGATTACAAAATCACTTGGAGCATGATATTTGCGCATAGCAGCGACCAGCGCCTCGCTTCTCTTTTAAATCCTTAAGTAGTAAGTGCCTCGACTCGTGATGAATTTGCGTTCTTCCGAAACAGCAGAAAATGAGATTCCACCCTCATTAAAATCATTATATCGATGCCAAAGGCGTGTGAACTCACCTACCCAGTGGATGAGCCTCTGCTTCATTTCCTGAGACTATGATATTTCACATAAAACTGTAAATCTCGGAAATTGCACATATTGTTTATAGGTGAGGAAGTCCTGAGGATTCACCCAAATTCAAAAAATAAACCCTTTTTGATAGATAGTAAAACGCATTCTTCTATGGACCACCATACCCACAAATATGGTGAATCGTCCTCTTATTCATTTTGTACAACGCTCTGGAGGTTAAGTGACGTTTAAGGCAATTTTCCTGCCTTCCCGCCATCGGATCCTATTATGGCCGCGAGCGTTCTGCGCGAGAGCCGCGTAATAATGCTTTCCACTAAACGCCCCATAGATTAGATTGCTGGAGTAATTTAGATTTCGTCAGTTTCCACCGCAAACGTAATTGTCACCGTACGGAAAACGATTCCTAGAATAGATAAATCTAATCCATTTCCAGTGAAGCACTCATCAGTATTTTGTAGAAATAGTCGCAATAAAAGATCATCAGTCATGCAGAAGTTTATGATTCGTGGTAATGGGTCTCATATTTAATGTGATGGGATGATAAACTTATTTATCGCAGAAACGAGGTCAGAATTCGGAATGGCGTACTGAGTTAAAAATTATCGAATTTAAATTGCAGGTTTATTCTGACAATTCTGATTGTCTCGAGTGCTCAAACCTAGCACATATCTAGTATAAAACACTTCAGTGGACGATTGGTCTACATAGGGAAGTACTCCTATGTTTAAGATTCTACTGTCAAATTTCATCCAGTCAAGAAATGGACTTTAGGTGAAGACCATTTTCTCAAGTAGATTCCATTGAAGTAAACTCCTATGGTACGCAAGTGGTCGTTCGTGGTTTATCTGTATCATGGAATTCGAATGTACTCTTTTATTCACGCTCAAGATTGTATTATGGGTGAGAGGATATTTTTGTTCACTTTATTGTGAAAGAAAATTAAAAATTGGCCCTAGACACCTTCCCAAAGCGGAAATTACTGTTGACACATTAGTTACGGATATGATAATTAGGCTGGGTAATACTGATGACTGAAATAGAAAAAAATTAGAGCAAACACTAACTTTAATTAATCTACGGAAAAGAATCTAAGATTTTGCTCTTTTTGATTATTTTTATAAATGTGCCAGCTGTGTGTATAAAGGTTCCAGTCGCCAACCTGAGGACATAAGCTTTAGAAAAGGTTTGTCATAGAAAATAAAGAGATACTGCTTGGAAATGGTAGTTTAAAGATAGGTATTATGTGTTATTAGGTATTCCTGACTTCCACTCTTGAAAGCAACGTCAGTTGGACTTTAACCGTTTTCCTCCATTAAACATTAAAATAATTATTAAGGAGACTTGCGCTGAGAACTGAGACTGTTTCAAGATACACACTTAAGTTTTACAACATACAGGTATAGTACTCCCATGGCTTATTTATCCCATTCTTGTGAGTTCAGTCGCATACAGGTATTTCCTCTTTCCTGAATCTTCCTTAATTTGACCCATGTAAGTTATTGACAAATCTATTACAGAGATATTAATGGATTATTATTACAGACCTGAATGAATTATTAATTGATTAATTTTGAGATTAATATTCTCTGAAAATGAAGATAGCGTAATGGAAAATATAAGGGTGTGTAAATTGTTTTTTGTGAATTTTTGGTGAAGTTTCAAGCTTGGAAATGGTTTGCATTGTCAACAGTCATATAAAGAAACATAGGTCTCAATTTTTTTATTTCAAGAGAAAGAAAAATGCAACATTCTGTTTGCCAACCTACGTAAATAATATCTCCATTTAGGAGTACAGTGAATTACATTCTTTACTAAAAGCTGAATATATCCCCGAGAAAGCGGCCATTAGTGCCGAAGCGAGATGGAATTGCCCCTTTTTTGGACCATTGAGTGCATTCTTTGAGTGCACTATAGTGAACGTCCTCCTGCGAAGGAATGGATTTTTTGGTGGCGGAAGCGCATTGCACGATAGAACAATTCACGGGAATAAAAGAGGGTTCTCAGTGCAAGGCACCGTAATAAAATGTTTCGTTTTGATTTGCATCGGGTGGAAAATAATGTTTTAGAATGACATCTACTCCGTGTTGATTTTTTTTCTAGAGAGAACGGGCGTATTGCCAAGAGAGATGAAGAGAGAGAAGATTACCACCCGACTCCCCTGGATTCTCTCATAACTCAACGGATTTAGCTCTCCGTAAGTAATCGCTTTTGTTATGCTTTATGCCGCCGAAGGTAGTAATTCTGGTGATCCACTACGAAACGAAATTAGTGTTTAGTTGGTTTGAACTTTCATCTCTGAATTGCACAGCGCACAGTATATGCTTCTCTCTTGCTAGACTTCATTCAGGATTGGCCTCGAAGTTGAAGTCAAAATTGTACAAAAATGTGTTCAAATAACCTGAATGGGAATTCTGTCACACTGAAGGTGATTATTTTACTCGAATACCAATTTGGTCCATTTTTCTATGACGCTAAGAATATGTTAGGACGTCCTTCGTACTATGATAAACTTAACGCCGAGAATTAGATTAGAGAAAAACACTGCCTAATTGACTGATTTGACTCATAATTTCTTTCCAATAAGCAAGGGATCGGACTAGAAGTCGCAAATTTGGATAGAGGCAACATAGTTGGTAGTATATATTAGAATTGCTTTTAATTCCACTAAATATATGGTGTATAGAATGCTGGGTTGGGGTTAAAATCTTTATGGAAAGCATTGGAGTTCAGTACTCCCTCAATTGAATGTGACGCGGTCCCCTTGGGGCCTTTCGTTGAGAGCAGGCTGATGCCGACGCCGGGTTTCTCTCCATCCTTCTACCCTACCCTTCCATTCCTATCCCTGTACCTTTCTTCCCGGTCTGAAGCGCCTTTAAGTGTGGGTACAGATTTGAAAACCACAGATGATGATGAGAGAAATGCCATGTGTATGCAAGCCGCGTGAAACTAAATAAATATCATCTGCGGAGGAATATAACTTTTATAATGGTCTGTCATTTCCTTAAATGAATGAAGTTGTAATTCCCATTAACATACAAGGGCGCAAATAACCCTTATTAGTAGAGTTAAGTACTCATTTCAGATGCACTTCTGATTCTATCAACATTACACCTACTTATCCGAATATTATGTTGTCAACTAGGTTCTCATTATTGCTCAAGCGACAAAAATACGTAATCAATCCGTACGGATGTCCCTATGTCTGTAATCTATCTGCTGGAAAGTTAGTGAGATTAAAGAGTCATTGCCCGTGGTTCCGTGAGGGACTTACTGGGGTATCCGCCTGGCCGCACCACTGAGGAGCACAGATCACGATACCTGAGCGCATTCCTTCCCTCGGAGGAATTTCCGGAGCGGGAAGATGTAGAGGGAGGGGGCTCCATCCAGCGGGATCGGCCCGTGACGCGTTCCGAACGTGACGTAGCGGGAGGGCGGGGTTCGCCCCGTCCCGGCCAGCAGTCTGCGTGCACCGCCCAGACGGAGTCGCAGGAAGAGCGGGGACGGGAAGGAGCGAGGAGGTGGGAAAGGGGGTTGTCCGATCCGAGCAGACACGCAGGCTGCCTCCTCCCACGCGGACAGACGACGGAACCCATCCCGGGCAACCCCTCCCGATCTTTCACTCCGATCTTTTCCTTTTCCACTTCTCCTCCCCCATTCCATATCCAAGGAGAGGGGCGAATCTTTCGTGCGAGTGAGTCAACCGCATCTCTTTCGCTCGTCCGCGCGCCCGCTCCTATGTTTTCCCTTGACCTTTCGAACAGCCGCTGTGACTCAGAAGAGGCTGCGTCCGAATCGGAGAGAGTGCCAAGAAGAGTGTAAGCAAGCCGGTGGACTTTTATTCGCACCTCTCCCGCATTCGTCAGACGCCGCGCGGTCTATTTTTGGTCTCGAAGACTTCCCTCGCACGTTGGCTTGCTTCGTGTAAGTCATCGCCGAACCGACCTCGGCATTCTTTAGGGCGTGCCTCACCTGGAAGTTTTAGGTCGCCTTGGAAGAGAACGGAATATCGGTATCATGCTTCTGAAAATGTTATACACGAGGTATTGTTGTCCATCCATCTACATTTACAGGTTACCCTGCTATCCACCTGTAAGGTGTGTGGTATGGGGAGAATCATTACCAATCATGCACTACACCAAGGTCATCTACCCTCAAGCACTAAGGAACGGAATAAAACTCAATTATGAGAACGTATTAGACATGCCTGCACCAGCCATTTGCAACCAATTCATTAGAACCTACATTGTGATATATATGTTATTAATCGGCTAGGCATAAATTATAATGCAATAATTTCCATTCCATTTATGTCATTTATGTTCATACTTTATTATTCATTAATCCTCTTTTATTCGTGTATTCCATTTATGCTTGAATGGTAGACTGGACCATGATCATAAAATTAAAGAAATTGATTGCTAAACCAACATATTAAAAATGTACTTCTTTCCTCGAACAATTATGGATATGAATACTATTCATGTCCATAATTCATTCATTGAATAGCTGTAAATATATCTAATAGTGTAAATAAAAGTGTATCGATGGATAGCATAGGTAGTTGTATGTTCATATAAGAATTTTGAACGAACCCAACCAGCAACATGTTTGTGCGTGCTTGATTTTCTATTTTAATCTTTTATTTAATTTTTGTTTCAAGTGGAATATAGTTAAGTGATATCTACGAGTAAACTAATGTCATTTCTTCCCGAAAGTAAGTTGGTTCATAGCTAACCGTATTGCATGCCTTCTTTCTGAACATTTTTGCTATAAAACTTAAATTACTCAGTCTCAGTCTTAGCAGCTTCATCTGATAGGCTTACTTACCCAGTAATTGTAACGATCATAAATTAGGGCTGTATAAATATATTAAGAGTACCCGCGTATTAGCTTTATTTGATCTGGGAACCATGGGTTGAGATTGTTGACAGGTGTAGAGATAGATTTAAAATGTCCATCTTTCTGCAAAGAGTATGAGATCATAATAGGTAAGATAGCAACTGGATAGGCCACGTAAATGCAGGTAGAATAGTCTGTAGTGTATCTAAAAATATTTTAACACTACTAACCCTTTTTAGCTGCACCTTGTATGCTTAGTGGGAATTATAAATGTACACATATTAGCAAATACCTAACCGATTAATGAACACTTTAATCCTTCGTAAATACATTTTGTTGCGCGTGCCTTAAGGATGTATTATGAACGCGGGATGTAAGAAAGAGCAATTGAAGTCCTAAGTCCTTCATCTTTATCCATGGAGAACACCCTGAGTCACCTCGAGTGTGTTTGGCAGGGGGTGAAACCTCAACAAACATGCTATACAGTGAGAAAAACCGCTGTTAGCCAGTGTATTATTAGAGGAGGGAATGTTGTTGATAATTCGACGATCGGTGCGGTGATGTGGGATTGAGTTAAAGTTTATCCTATCTACATTTATTGAATGTCCGCCAGTAAATTGCTTTGGATTAATTATGGGAAACGTACAACGAATCCTGAACTATTTAGGTATGCGTATGGATTACACTCTTTGGAAGCTCAGACAATAATCAAAGGTTTCGACTCGATATCCGAGGAGATTATGGCTATGGCTGCTATAATTCACGAGGTGCTCTCATGCTCTATTTCCCGTAGTCATCAGTGACGTATTTGATGTTTAGGTCCCCAAACAGCTAAAGCCATTCAGGCCCATTAACACATTTCAAGGAAACTGTTACAGCTTGGCTCAACACCCATTCTCGCTGAGATAGCCGGTCCCAAAACAAAGTGATTAGTAAATAAGCCTTCAGTATTCAGGTGGTGAAATCTAGATTTTTCTAGTTTCCTTTCCTTTTACCATCCTCTCCTCTTCGAACACCACTACAATTTTGGTCTGGTTTATTTCTTACCTCCCTCCATTTCATTTACCAAGACGATCAGTGGTTTAGCTGTGTCATGGCATCAATTGGGCGTATCCATACGATCAATCTACATCAAAATGACGATACCTAATGCATCTTGAAACTTATCTCAAAGTTATCATCATTTCAAAGATATTTTTCACCAGATTTTGTACTTTGTATTGATGAGTTGATTCTATTTCCACCCTTCATCTTTGGGATACACGACGGTAACAGGGTTAGAGGAATTGTTATATAATAATAATATAAACATTAAACATATAGGTACAAGATTTTGTCTTTCACCCTAGCACAACTCACGGTACAAACATAGGCACCGCTAATTAATCAGTATAGTCTCGTTCCAGAAAACCTTTTTCCTCTGGCAATTCTCAATACACTCGCCACGTAGAGCTGCAGAGGAAATCTTACCAGATCAATTCCTCCTCACAGACCAGACCAAATCCTTTGTATTTCTTCCTTAATTTTTTCTTTCTCCTCTTTCAGACCCGGTGACCTAACACATGTATGCATATCCTTACACTCTCGCGGTGCTTTGAAAGTAATTGATTAGAAATGCTGATGATTACCTGCTGATTACTGTACGCTAGTACCCCACATCACTTTCTTTAATGCTAAAAGTAATTTTTAATTTCTCCGTTCAACTCCGCAAATGACGGATGCTCTCAGTTACGCATTCATCATATCAGTGTGCCTTCAATGGAGGCTTCTAAGCTCTTACCGTGCATGATGACCCATTAGCTGGCTAGACTCAAGTGACTCATTGAGCGGTCCCAAAAAAATCGTGCTGGGTGACGTTCCTGATGGGATGTTGTTGTCTTGGCTTTCTTACTTCCCGCATTGTCATTTAATGGAGACTCACTGCTCTTTCGCAAGTCTTTACTCGTTTCTCGTTGTTAAACGAGACTAACTTTCTCAATTACTTTGCTTGTGACACTCATTCCTAAGAAATTCATCGCTTCCCACATTTCCCCAAGCCAGCGGATGATGAATCATTGCTTTCTTAGCACGATTCCTATCGAGGAGTTAGTCATCATGGAGAAGGGCAGTGGCATGGATGAGGATTGCAGACTAGAAAATAAGCTCAGTACCTCAAAGTTTATAATAATATTCAGTTATTTAAATAACTTCTTACTTTTCTTCGCTCCATTTATTACTCAATATTAACCGGTGTCGGTGCCCATCTCTCCTTTGATCTTCCTATATTTCTCTTTCCTGTGCATCTAGAGTTTAGGACCGGTAATGGCATTCTCTCTTTACCCGTTCCATTTACATGCACTTTCCTAATACTCTTACTTTCCTTTATACATTCAATTAGATCAAATATTTTCATGTCAGTTCTAATATATTTGTTTCCTAATTGATGTCTTTCTGCTGTCTCTCACTTTCAATCTGAAACTCATTACATGTGCTTGTATTCTACTCAATCGTTTTTGTAGTTTTCCATAGTTCACATCCGTAAGTAGTGTCGATATAGCTATGAGTTTGCAGTTTTACATCTGGTTTCTTTTTTTGTTTTGTTTTGCATTTTTCTTGTTATGTTCAAAGTAAATATAGGGGTCTATTAATAATATCTGCGACAATTCCTAGGTTTTTTCTTTCGATGGAAACCACTTTCTGTAATTCGTAAGTTTTTCTTCTTTATTTTTTGAGAAATTATTACATTTGTTATCGTCATCTCGTAATACTACACATGAATTCTTTGTAAACTATTTCGATATACAAATATTTGATAATAATAAATGCATCTGATTGAGGGAAGCGATAGCATCACGAATGATGACGGTTAACGGTTTAACGTCTCATCCGACGAACGGAGTACTTAACCCTTGAAATGCCCTCCACTAAGCACTCAAATATGGACCGGCCACTGATAAATCAGCCACTGCCGGGAATCGAATTCGAACCCTCTGGATGGGAGGCCAGTACTCTAGCTATCACAACAACTTGACCCCCATTTTGAAGTGGCCCGAGCTAAAAGTCATCAGAAATTTTATAAATAGGTTGCATGGAAATATGTGGGTCCTGCGTTTTAAAATGCATGTATTTCTTTTCCTTATGGTCTCCATTTAATGGAAAAAAATCCCACAATTTGGAGAGCTCCACTTGAATTTTATTTACTTCAATGGCTAAGCTTACGTCGTAACACCTAACCTTGTCTCTTAATCCCGAGGCAAATATAGCATCTGTTCCCGTAGAGAGATATGAGCACGCGACCCTTGATTGAGAAACTGGTGAGTTATCTACCTGGCAATTATGGCCGGCATTTGGAATGGTCGTGGATTTCGGTTACATTGACGGATGATGAATTATTATAGTGCGCTATTAATTTTTGATATTAATTAGTTCCGTAAATTGTTGTGTGTAATGAAGAATGTGATATTTTGGCGTCAGTTGAGAAATATTGACGGTATCAATAGCTCAACTTAAAAATACCTCTCATCAGATGTATGCATATCATTTTTTTGTCCAATTGGATATAAAACGTCTTTCAAATCCGTAGTGTACAAATTATGAGTTCTCTCCGTTTAATTCTTTATAAAATCTATTTGTAACTGTCATGCTCTTGATAATAATACGATGCAGTATTCTCTTCATTTTTACTTTTTATCTTGTATTGATGTTGAAAGAATACCCCACTCAAATAAAAATTAATAGCCGATCCTTTTCTTCAGATGCCTTGAGCGCAGTAAAATGTACTATATATTCTTTAGTATAAGTTCTCTTTTGCTAGCCGTCAGAATTATTTAACATTCTAAATCGTTTTTATGACGTGGCAATAGCTCGGTCAATCTATCTGGCTCCTGAGAGTGGCCTAAACCTATTATTCGTGCTCAAAGTTCGGAAATTCCACCGCCGTGAATCATGCATGGAATAAAAATAAGATCATCGGAATTCAGGCTTTATGGCACCGCATTCGTTGTCACGGCGCGCCGTAGAGGGAAAATGCCAAAAATGAACGAGTTGAGGAAGGGAACGGTGTAAATACTTGACGTTGGTACTGTGATGACCGATTGTAAAACGCATTAATTCCAGCGTGAGTTCCGCGAAGATCGACCGTAAAACATTCCTTCGTACGAGTTCGCGGTAGCTCGCGTGGTTGTGCAAGCATTCGCCGTCGGCAAGGGGCATGTGCCATGCACAAACGATGAGAGTCACGTATCGTGCCGCTCACGAGGGAAAGTATAGGATCTAGAATATCGGAAGCTTTGAGTGAAGGCTGATGCTTGCGCCACATAAAAAAACGGGTCGTATAGCTGTCGTCCTGGAAATTGTCTCTCGACGTGGGAATTTCAATGCTTAACGGAAATGTAGTTGAATGGTACTGCAACTGATATAAATGAGGCTGGTTGTTTTTCTTGGAGATGTTGAAAGCATAATAAAACTTCATCGCAGTATAAGTTTGATTATAAATATAAATATAGAGGCATAGGTTGCAAGATAGCGAGGTTTATAATGTCTTTTTTTGCCAACATTTAGGGACAGTAATAAAAATAGCAGAAAATTTATCGATTTAGTATAGGATTTAGTACCAAATTAGGGTATATGGTGCAATTTTAGGCTTATTATGCATGCAGGAATGGGACTATAAATGTTGGCATATTAATAAATGAAAGCATAATCCATCCGTACCTGATAGTGGTGGTCTCGTCTCTCTCTGCGCAGTAGCTGTGGACTGGGACGATTTAACAACACTGGTAAGTCTTGGGATCACACGGAATAAACTAAGCTCAATGTAATAACAATTATAATTCTTATAAAACTAAAGAAAAACACATTATATATCAGTGCAATTGTTAAATGACATTAATTTCCTCCAACTTTTGTCATGTAAACGCAAAAATACTGAAACTATTGCTGCTTGAAAATCACTGGTTTATTGCTTGTTCCATATGAATTGAATGATATTTTTATTAGACGCTTCATTGCATCTGCTTCGTGTCCGTAGTGAATCAATTTATCGGTAAACTGGGTAATATGGCTTCTTACAACATGACGTTGTACGAATGAGTGCCTGAGTGAGGTGCATGCGTGTTTTGGAGTCAGCCCTGCCACACGCCCTTGCGGAGGCTTCTAAGGTGCTTGTAGATGTAAATGTCGACATTCTAAGCATGTTCAAAATATCCCTGCTAAGAAATGAAGTCGCCGCAAACAAACCTAATCCTTCTAATAATTTCAATGGACTTTTGAACCCGTCGTAATACGTTTTAACAAACCTAGCAGCCACACCCCAGCAAACACTTCCTAGTACCTACTCTGATCAAACTAAATTCATTCCAATAATGTTTTACCCCACGTTAATTCTTCCGTATCATACACAGGGTAGCATTTCAGTGCTGTGAATAGAGCGTCAGTTTCCGGATCTGAAACACTGCCCTATGTCGGGTGGAACCACACGAGACAATTTCTCTGAAAATTCTAGCGTATTAATTTTCTGAATATTATAGCTGCGCGGGAAATTACGTCATGCACGCCTTTTGAGTAAGTGTGAAGTGGTGTGAACTCTACCCTCATCAGCAAACTAATATTCTTCTTCTACAATTAGTTACTGAGAGAAAGTCCTAAAAGTGGACGCAAAATTAGTCCTGATAAGTACTGACAGCTGGTCCTTGTGGGTGCTTTAGTACAAAAGATCAAATGAGTTAACAAGAATACTTAAGAATGGAACGTTTTCCTTTTCAAGAACTTTCAAGAATACTTAAGCACATTCCCAATGAAAATCTTTGATTCCGTTTCATTTTTTTTGTAAATACCCACTCCCCTCCTGTGCTTCCCTGGCGCGGTACGAGGTCGTCTGCATTGTGTAAACAAATCATACCACTTCCTAGGCCGTGTTCCGTTTCACACACCCACTCTAATCCATTATCACCATGTGATGGTGCCCTCTCGAGTAAAATATTCCGGAGGTAAAATTGTCCTTTCGCATTTCCGGACAGGAAATAACCGATGGAGTACATCAGTCAAGTGTGTTCGAGCCAGAGAGAGCATTTGTTGTTTCAAATCCACTTATGATCAGTCATTATTGTTTGATACAGTTATGGGGCCGTCACAAACTTAATCATTCAAGTTAAACGACGCAAGAAACCAAACATCATGAGATAGTAACACCATGCGCAATGTACACAGGTCCATAAGGTCCATGTGACTTGCTTCCAAGGCAAGAACTACATAACGGTATAAATGATTTGGATTTTCATACGTCCAATATTATAGAATTGTTGTGTCACCGTTTCAGGTACAATTCCGATTTACTTTGGCACATCGGAGGTCTTGGTGTTCTATAGTGAACGGAAACGTCTTCGGTGCGAGTGAAAACTTCAAATAGCCATGGTGTATGGTTATTTAGGCTCCACATAAATATGGCAAAAACAATAGCTCCTTTTGGCTCTTCTCTTCTACAAATAAACTCTGTTTTAAATATTATTATTTAATGTTACCTTCAAGACGTCAATGGTTTTCATACTTGTGTGCAAGGTAAATAACCACTGATGACCTCATCGCATCAACTGCACCAGTTTTTCGGCTGTGCGTTTGAAGCACTCATATTCGTATTCTCATACTCGGATACGTATATTCGCATACACGGACCACGTTGAAGGGCTCCAACGCGTGAAACAAACGACTTTAATCGCATCAATGCGAATGGAGCGTGAATCGGAACACGCTCCCAGTATTCACCCCGAAATATTTGTCGCCTCCAATAGAATAAAACATTTAGAATAGAATCTTTTTTGAATTTAGAAATGTCCATCACAGAAGACATATTGTAGGAGAAACATAAAACAAATCAGAGAAATTACAGATGTATCTTAGATTATAATTTGTTAAAACGGTTGTAGATAAATGCGATGAGAAAATACGAGAACTTATCCCTTGATAGGCCTCCTTTGAAATATAGCCGCTTGCATACGGGACCCATACGGGACGAGGCATACGAGGAAGGTATGATTAATATATACCGTATTTACTCGTGTAAACCGCGCTCTCGTGTATCCCGCGCACCCCTATTTTCGGGCAGGCTCGTGAGGAAAAAAAATATTTCTATCGAAAAATTATTTTTTTGCCCTTGAGTCTGCATCATTTTTTCGTAACATGAACGCACGTTCTTTGACAGAAATGCTGTGCCTAAATTATGAGTACGTCTTTCTCATTAGTTGATTAAATTCGTCATCGCATCGTGCATCATGCACGACCTCTTTTACTGTGCATCTATTTCCCGTAGCATCTCATGGTAATAACAGTTACATACGATCACATCATACAGCTACAAAAATGGCATCTGTTCAAAATAAAATCCAACTGAAATAATTGCAGAAACATAAACAATTTCAACCCATCTGTTGGCATATTAACAAATGAAAGCATAATCCATCCGTACCTGATAGCGGTGATCTCGTCTCCCTTCTGCGCAGTAGCTGTGGACTGGGACGATTTAACAACACCGGTAGGTCTTGGGAGCACGCGGAATAAACTATGCTCAATGTAATAACAATTATAATTCTCATAAAAGTAAAGAAAAACACATTCGCGGAAATAGGATCACTAATGAATTTTCATATCATAACAGTTCTCATTTTTAGTTTTCGTCACTGCTAGATTATACACCATATTTCCTTCCTGCTGCTCGATTTCCTATTTTTTCGGCATCGCTTATAATACACAGTTTTGTACTTACAGGAAACGATCGCAATTTCACATCATAATTCATTTTTAGGGTGATAATTGCAAATTATTTTAAAATTCTAAATGATCGATTCGAACTCGTTTAATTCTCTCACGCACGGAGCGGATAGCACGGATAATTTCTGAGCATACGACTCTTGCCACTGTGTAACAAATTTTTTGTCGTGTCCTTGCATTGTAGCTTTAATGTGTACGCAAAAGGAGCTATCTATTGCGCAAAAATGTTGCTACAGATACGTGATACCGAAACAAACTCTGCTTTCTATTTTGAAAAGACGTGAAGACTGCCCCCCTTGCGGCAGCTTACAGGATACATTATAGATTTAAATACATATCAGTGCTACAATGTGTTTTCCTACGTACGATTTATACACGATAAATCTATTGCTTTGTCAGTGGTGTTTCTGATCTAGCTTTTCTTCAAGCACCGTTATACGCTCAGACTTTGTTAAACGCGGATTTTTATTACTGATTATGTACTTCGAAATTTCAGAAAACTTTGCAATGTACGATTTACTACTAGACCATACTTACCAATTAATGTCTATATGTTCACAAAATGTGAAACTTAGGAGAAAAAACAACAGGAATTTGAGGAAAATTATGCCCGGCTTGCACAAAAATCTGGAGAATGCATGTAAACCGCGCACCCCCATTTTTTCACCGGCGTTTCGGGAAAAACGGTGCGCGGCTTACACGAGTAAATACGATAATAGAATGTGAAAAGGAGATCAGTAAGATTTGTAAAAGGCCGTCACCATAACTGCATTCATGCTGGTGATGGTCACTCCCTGCAACATCCCTGCAGTGGCTTTCAGGCTTTTAATCGAAGAATTAGGATTGAAATCATTATCGAAACGCAATTCAAAATTTAGACTACCATTAAGTTGATTTGAGTTGGTATGCTTGCCGCTGACGCTAGAAATATATTGAGAACGTCCGCTAGATTTGATCAGAAAAATAATATTACTTCCGTAGATGCTTGACTAATCAATACTTATTACAACACTGAGAATATATTAATATTATATGTTGTACATGTCTCATCAATGTAGATCTAACATTTTTCCATTGCTAAATTTTGCGTTCTAGATTTTGATCTCTGTAAATAATTTTCTGACCATTTTTCCAAGACTGGAACTTTTAATGAGACTTACCATAAATTTTACTGCCAAATGGCCGCGTAATATGTAATTCAATCATAAAAATGTCAATAGACTTGATTACCGTTTTAAAATATATGTTCTTAAAAAATTAAGATTACGGTATTTATATTACTTTCTTTTTTCACTCTTTGGGAGCTTTAGACTGGTCCTTTTAATCTTATTTATTGCCTGTTTCCATGATAGTAAGTACTTCGCCGGATTTTTATATTACTATTTTACTAAATAACTCCTGTTTGCCTCCGGGTGGTTGTGAATTCGATATACAAGTATACTGCGTGGTTTTTCTTTTTCTTTAAACTTAGTTAACCCTGAAATCAACCTCTTTTTTTCAAGAGTGTAATCACGCAATCAGATTACCTCCCATTTTTCCCGCTTCACTAGTATACATGGCATGCTTTCTTCGTTCAAATAATCAATTTATTCCTCTTTCTCTTTATAATAAGTATAATCTTTTACGACATCAAGCGCTCAGCACTCAATTTCTTCTTGCTCTTTCAGCCCATTCTTTGAAAAGAATCGTCAAACAATTGTTGTTTTGTTACTCTCAAGTTCATGAAAGAGAGAAATAAACCCGCAAATTTTGAATGTCATTATCCCTCCACGCCTGTAGTAATTGCTATAGTTGAACATTAAATCAAGAATTTATGAAGACGACAGTTGGAAATTTTGTGATACGTAACAACTCTTCATCCCACTAATTTAAAGTCATTAATGTCGGAAAATGTACTTAATTTCTGCACCGAGAATGGTGGCTTGCTGTAAATTCTTACCTGCCTATATTCTTATGACGAAACGGTGAGATCTTTCTTGTGCAAACCAAAAAAAAGTTTAATTCGAGGAATATGCTTTTTCGTTGAGTAGCAACATATACCATTCTAGTGCTACACGTCACATATCACATTCAAGGGTGACATTTACTAATCAATATATTTTATTTCTATGGGGATCGGGTTGGTGTGGTAACTAGAGCATTGACTTCTCACCCCGAGGGTTCAAATTGTCACAGTGGCAGACATATTTCATTGTTGTATCGGTTCATATTTGAGCGCCGTGAGTAGAGCACTCTACGAGCAATATTCTGTCCTTCTGGCTGATAGAACGTGGAACTCTTAGCTTCTTTCGTGAAGAGCAGGCTAACACGGACATCGAGTATCGCTCAACCCTTTCTCCTTCCCTGCCAAATTCCAATAAAAGCCTAAATTCTTATCCCAAATGACGCAAATGACCTCAACTGTTGATCTATTTAAATAAACCCCCCCCCCCCCCCCCCAAAAAAAACTAAAAATACTAATTTCAATTTCATTCATCATTTTACCTTTTTCGGATCTTAATCTTCAATATTATCTAGCTTGACTGATGAGATTCTTAAGGTTTAGCTGCAAAAGATTACAGTCATTGTTCAGTGGGTGAGAGTCTTTTGGGACGTTATTGAGTAAATGAGAACAGTGAATAAAAGAATAAAATGCTGATCCCCTTGAATTGGAAAGTTTAAATCAATGTAAAATTTGATGGCACAAATTGATGTGGTTGAACATGGTAAATATTTACATGCACGTGAGTAAAGGGAATAAAGGTTAGCATTTATGTTTTATGTGGAGGAAAATAGATTTAGCCAAACATCATTTGCGGTGGGTAAACGAATGAACCTGTTAAGAGATGATCAATCAAGTATGAAAAATGGGTATGAGCTTTCGTTTGGGTTGAATAGCTCAAAATTGAGGTCTTTGGGGAAATACTGTGAAGTGTGACCTTTAAAATGAATTCACTTAGGCAAGTGGGCCGAAAGGAACGCAAATAAAAATGTTCCAGGCAATTTAAGAAAAGAAGGAAATGCAAGGACGATTTAAGATAAAACAAAAAATGGATGACATTGATATTATAGAAGTTGAGAATTTTTTAAGGAAGGAATCTAAGGAAGAGTTTTAGGCAAGAAAAGTACTGGAATTTTGGAAGAATTGAAGGGGAGGCATCCAGGGGGGGCGGAAAAAGGTGTTAGTTTTATGTAAAAGATTTTTAGATAATTATGAAATCCTATCCTGATTCCTTAGTCTTCTTGATTTTAGTTTCATGACTTCCAAAAACTGTATAAATTATAGCTTTTCTATCTGCTTAGATATAAATTTAATTTTTTAAGATGTTAAGCTGAATCACGTAAAATTTTAATAAAGTCCTTGGGTAGGTATGGTCTTTGCTTTTACCTCATTTCAGTGATTGCACAACCGCGGTTAGAAGCAAAGTTTACGTTCGTGAGCAAACAGCCTGTGCGAACTGAAACTTTTCGTTTTATTTATTTTTTGCTCTCATTTTGCAAGATGGGGATGAGAAGAAAAAGAGACAGCGCGGAATGAGGCCATAGCGAGTGGTTACTGAGAATGGCAATAAACCTGCACTGGCACGCTTTGCGATCTTCATTTCTTTTCCGAGTATTTCCGCCTTAAGGAACCTTTATGGATCCCAGGAAATGCAAGTTAATTGCAGCGGAGCAGAGCGCTCCCCGCTATCCGGTGTGAGCGAGCCGTCGGGTCTCGGTCGAGAGAAGAGAATGAGATGGCGGAAAGGTGGAGGTATAAAGATTTCGGGGAAGGGGTGGGGAGGGAGTGGGATGTGAGAGCTTTTCAAAGCAGCGTGACGGAAGGAGTCCGTCTTCAGGTGGAGGAGGAGGACAGGAAGGAGACGGCCCAGAGGCGTGAGAGTCGGAGGAGAGTGGAGATGATGCGGGCAGTATGCAATACGTGTTTTTGCACCGCGCAATCAACTATATTTCCTCCACTTCCTTTCACCTCCATCCTTTCCACCTTCCACCCACTTCCTTCCCCATCCCGTTTCCTCATTTCTAATCGGGGTAGGATGCAACCGTCTGCGGGGCGATGCTGCCTAAAAAGTCTGCAGATTGAGGAATCGGCATTCTTTGTTGAAAGGGGATAAGGGTGAGGAAGAACGCCGAGGAATTGGGTTTGTGTGATGGCTATAGTTTTGGCTTCATATCCTGAGGATCCCGGTTCGAATTATAGCGTTGTTAGAGATTTTTCAATGGTATACTGGGCCCTATTTTATTGCTGTGTGAAGGTACTGTGAGTTCAGTGCATTGTTTGTTTTGATAGTACGTTAATACGCAAATCCCTACCAGTGCCAGTCGTTCAGAGGAGGCTAGTGTGGACGCCGGGTTGCACTCTACCTCCATTCCACCGGGTTGAACTTCACGTTCACCGGCAGATATCTTCCACCTTACATTTACTCACCTATCATCAATAGCGCAAATAGTATCTGATGTCGTTCATTTCCCTGAATACCAACATCTACCTACTACCTGGCGAGCTCTTCACACAACATCGTGACCGACCTTCAATTTTAACACCTTGGTTATCGCATACAGGATATTAAATCGTGGACCCCTCGTGACATTTCGTTTAGAATACGCTTGCGCTAACCTGGGTTCCCGCCGACTGTACTCAGCTTCTTGAAAAAATTCCTACTCCTATCCAATTATCCACTTGTCCTTAAAGGTGCGTATGATTTGTAGGTGTCCACCCCGAATGGCTCGCCTGCCACTGCCACTGAGACGAGCACCCAAGGGTTTTTGATCCGTGGCCTTTCAAACGGTCTATTTTCTTCACGACGCTTCACGATGATGTTGAGTCAATTTTTAACCCAAATTAAATCTCCATTCGACTCCAATTGAGAAGTAAAAAATTATCTATTTAGTTAACTATGTATTTATTTGTTTATTTATATGCTTATATATTTTTATCTATTAATTCATATATTTATTTCAAAAGAAAAATAATTATTTCCTTTTCAAAGAGAAATTATTTTAGTACTATCCATAGAATTAGATGTTTTAGGCACTACAACTGCAGATATATTTTACCCTCCAGGGTATGCTTTATTCTATGGTGAACGCGACTTCCATACTCGAGGAGGGATTCAGTCTAGTTACCGATATTGTTACCGCCTCTGGCCTCGACGTTTTTTATCAACAGTTTTAACTACACAGGGTTACGCATTTATTGATGAATGGTTGGTCGCGTGTTTACCTGCACTGCCGGCAATTTCCGGGGCAGAAGGAAATAAAGCGAGCCAAAACGCTTCGTTTGCGTGTAAATCGTATCATGAGGGTAATCTCAAATAATCAAACCGCCTATGGGAGCCAGGGTCTGTAACGCGTTTACCTGGTGACCCTGGTGACCAAAGGTCGCCGGTTTGAATCCCGCCCAGGGCATGAATGTTGTGGTTGTCCAAGGATTGAGATCTTAGGTCACTTTAAAACCTTAGTCACTGGAGCACCTAAAAACCCAAGAATACTACTTTTATTCAAATAATAAAGACTTGAATTTTCCCTCTGAGCACCCAGTACTATCATGCTTGTAAATAATAGAATTTCTAAGAATGGAGTGCGAAATAATAAATGAGAAAAATCAGAGATACTTTTTTTAATTCACTGATTATCTATTAGGTAGCAGGATAATGGTTAGTGAATCTCTACTCTGTTGGTGACTGGGAATTCATTGTGTGCCCTGATTCGTTTGCATATACTGTGTACTCTGCAAGCCACTTTGAGGGTATATGTAAGGTGGTGAATAATCACCTCACACTCACACCAATCAATTTTTAGAGATAAGCTATTAACATCAAGCAGGAAAAATACTGCAGAATTTACTTCTTGCGCAAGTTGTAAGATGTAAGAATTTTTCCCCGGTTCGAGAAACCTTTTTCCCATGGCAATTTGCAAAACTCTTGCTTGCCGTGCATAACGACAAAATAAAATCCTAAATTGTTGCCTAATCACCAATTGGGATAATGTATGGGATCTATCCCGTGATCACGGGCTTCCTTGAAGCCAAATTCCGTCTTACGAGTGCCATACCTACTTGATGGACCGTGATGGCGAATGAGACCTAGCTCACATAGTTACACCTAAAATTGGGATCAGGAAGCCTTGGTAGAATCGTGATCTGCGTACCTTAATGGTCCGCGGTTCGAAACTCTGTTCAGGAAACATTTTTTCTCTGGAAATCATCTGCGCACTTGTATGGAGTTGTTTGAAAAAAATAGACATATGGTTATTAAATTCAGGGACTCATAGAGTCATGGCAAAACACGTAAAATTATTTTCGCCAATCCCTATGATATTTCCGGTTACTTCCATTTTGTTTAATATCGTCCCCGAGAAATATATACGTATAACGTGAGCAAGGAAGGTATTTGAGATTAACGAAACGAAGATAAAATGGATCGACCGAGTGGCATACGAAGAAGTCTTAACATAAATCCTCTCTTTCATATCCTTCACGACCTGTTCCATATATCTCATACGACGCCTTCCTTTGCCGTTATTTCCGTTCACTTTTCCTTCGACGATTGCCTTCATCATGCCATCTTGTCTTAAGATATGACCGATTAAGTTTCCCCGTCTTCTTTTAAGAGTTTTCAGCAGACTTCTCTTTTCTCCCACTCTTCTTAATATGAAGAGGTTGGCCGATGGAAAAATTGAGTGGAGGGTTGTGTCAAACCAATCCTAGGATTGTTAACCGATGATAATGAACGAAATTTCATGGTGATAAATGATTTACTGGCACAATGCTATCGAAAACACTCATCACAATCGCTGTTAGACCGTTATCTTCAACTCAGACAATCTTTTAAGTGACTTTGAATTCAATCTGCTTTTTATTGGCGTCAAGAAAATTAAAGGCTTCATATTACGGTCATAGTGAATAATAACAGGATGGTCCTGATGGCTAGATTCAAAGTTATTTTTTCCGCGAAAAATTAAGACAAGAATTATTAAATTTATCTAAAAAATTCTATCTGAAAAGTAATGCATCCAGACGTAAGTTGGGATGCCTGTCGTGTGTATTGTGAAAGTTTATTATAGAGGATGGTGTACATTAAAGGAAGACAATGGAGGGTCGAGTGAGAAGTTCAGGCAGGTTCCAAATCAGGCAGACGACGTTTTTATTCGTTTTGAAGTTACAAAAATGTCTCTAACACGTTGCTGGCCGAGGATGAGCAAATATATACGATGGCCCTCTCTTTATTTTCTTTCCATAATTTAAAAGTAGCCGAGCAGCTTAATATTCCCATAGCAATGCTAGGTTCAAAGAGAAGACAAGATAATTTCCAAGGTTCCGACACTATTAGTGGAAACGGAGGAGAGGGAGAAAAGCCATTTGAAACAGCAAGGATGGAGAGAAAGTGTAAGAAATCGAGAAAAGGGATAAGAGGGACTAAAAGGTTTTACTGTCCTCCTGAATCGAAAACGAAGTCATGAAATCAGCCATTTGAAGATAAAGGGCTGATAAAAGCAGAACTCAACCAATAGTCATTACAGAAAAATATGGGTAAAACGTGAGTGAAATCACTAAAAGAAAGGCTCGTCTGATCAGATAATCGCACCACGCTCCTTAGGATACCTGTAGAAAGAAAGCAATCACTTTGCTCACTCTCTATCCTACTTTCTTTTTAACAATTCTTACCTTTGGGTGCCGATAGAAATCCACCTATTATTTCCTTTGACTTCCACAGCATGTGAAATAATTGGATGAAACATTGGTACCACTCAGAAATACTATTGTAAATTTTCCACTTTTTGGAAAACATCTTAATAGGGTTAGCCGTAATGTCTTGTTTTGCCATGCATGCTATTTCTTGTTTCCATACGGCAAATCCTCTAGGCAAAATGATTTTTTAGAGTTCTCAGTTTCAGTCTAAGCCCATTCTGTCATTTTTTGGATGAGAAAATCTACAAAGTTGTTCATTGCAGTAATTTGAACAATGTAAATAAAATAATAGATTATAGAATTCTAGATCTTAATAAATGTATATAATTACTCAATACATAGAAAATAATAATTTTTTCCTGTTTGGGTAATTGTCTAGAAAAGTTTTTTGTAAGATATTTTGGAGATATACGGGAGGCGGAAAATGGAATATCCTCGCGACGTCGAGAATATATTTTTAAAAGTTATTAGTTGACACTTCCTAAATATATGATTATATATATGTGTATAAGAAATACTGAAGGGATTTTTCCGATTTTGCTAATATATATTTTCACTGGTCTGTGCCATGAGGGAGCTGAAGCCGTGCCTGAAAGTCATGGATGTGTGTTCTCATACCCAAAATAAGGAGACGAAGAGAATCCGGCGCGACAGGAGTGGACGAAGCGAGAGACGTTTGATGTGACAGTTAATGGAAAAGAATGCGACGAGAGGTGGAGTGATGTGCGCAGAGTTTGGGGTGAGATGAGGACAGAATTGATTATCCGAAAATAGTTGAGCACCAGCCAAAGTGTGATTCTAAGATATCTTATTGATGTTTTTAGCCTTCTGTACGTTTAAAGCTTTATTTTTATATACAGACGCGACAAATTAAGAGAAATCAATTTTCGGACAGAGCAATGCAATAATTCGTGTGTCCCATGCACAATACAAGGCTAAAACGCAAATAAGGTATAATTATTTCAAATACAGCTCACACAAAACTTAATTATCAATTAACAAAGTATTTTTTCACCTGAAACTCAACTTCACTTGGCTGATGGCTTAACACCCCCTGCCACACGATCTTGTGGTGGTGACTGGCAGGGTATAACGTAGATTTGAATCAATAGTTCTACAATCGTTTTAATTCCTTAGTAGAAACCTCTAACCCTGGAAACGGGTAGGTAATATTCCTGCCACCGAACCGAACCCATCCACATCATGATTCAGCCCGCGCATCGTGATTGCATACCCATCGAACGTGAGAGGTCGAGAAATTAACGTTCTACTTCGCACCAATTGGATGCATAAAATTCACTCTAACTTGACCTCAGGTGGGAAAATCGTAGATGGATGACTTTAGTGGTGGGAACTTTTCGTCGGTGAAAATTTTGTGAACCATTCCGTAGCCTTATGCTGTACAATAAATGCAAAAATAGCGGAATTAATGTCCTTTAAATGAAGCAATTTTTCATAAAACGCATTATAATTGCCAGTTAGGATGCCAGAATTAGTTCGTAGTTTAGTAGAAGCTCATGGAAAGGAGGAGAGGAATCGAGAGCCACGAAAATCAAATGGCGGAAGGGGACAGCGTTGCCTAACGAGTACTACGACAAGCATTATGAAAAGCCTTTCATTCCTCTCTCTCTCTTACCTTTGTAATTAAAGGAAGAACAATGAAATGTTCTTAAATAAAATCCATTTACTTTGAGACTGAAATTTTACGGAGCTGACAGTGAGAAGGTGGAATTCCTCTTCCGATATGTTGCATCATCGTTCACATTATGCATTTAATTCTATCAAATTAAGAATACAAAGACTAACTTAATGAAAAGAAACGCTCGGAATGGAATGACATCACCATTTGGGGAATAATTGAGCAAATGGCTGCTACTAGGAAAGGCTTATGAGACCTGGGCCACTTCTTGATTTCGCTGTGACACATAGCTATTAGCGAGAAGGAAAGGCATGACGCGGAGACTTTCAAGGCTTTGTGTTCTTAGGTGTGCCGAAAAGTTTCGATGGATGCTCCGACCCTCGTCCAATGAAATAAAAATTACAAAACTGCTAACGTCACTTTTATAAATGATTCCTCAGCTTTTAGATGCGCAATGTTTTGCATTTACATTTGTATACTTTTTACATTTCATCTATCTACATCTACATAATAACCTGCAAGCAATGGGGTGAACCATAACCAGGCATGCATTTAAATCAAGAAATTCTGTGTTTCCTACAGTTCTACGGGTTTTTCATTAGTCCAAAATATCAAGAATTAAATGAAATTCTTGTAATAAATAGTGTCCGACATTCACGTGTTCCTAGTAGTGGTCATCCTTTGCAATCGTCGTCAAAGTCTAGTTCTAAAGTACAGCACGATATCTGATGGTTATTCACCCGTAGAATATCACCTTCTCATTCTACATCTACAAAATACCCTGCTAGCCACCACAAAGGTGTGTGGCAGGGGGTGAATTCTCACCAAAAATGCACTACATATCATGCATTTAAAAGGATTAGTATTAATATAGTATTCTAAACTCTCTAAAGTTCTCATTATGTGAATAAGGGTCAGTGAGGTCATGTTCACTGTATTAGCTGCAATTCAGAGAGGACAATAGACTGCTAATGTAATTTAGGCCATTTATGGCATTGGTTAATGGAGTAGAGGCAGGGATTTTTCAGGTAACAGAAAAAGGGTGTTGAGGAACCCGGCGCAGATATATGTCTACTCTTAACGAAAAGCGCTGAAGGGTCCTCGTTATAAAATCCTATCAATGAAGAGAACTCGTACACAAAACCAAACCCAGGCGTAGATAGAACAAAGTCGATCGGTACCGCGCAAGTTGCCGACCAACCAAAGCCCGTGGACTTATCTCTTACTTTGGGTATACATGGTGAGCCATCATTAAGCAGAATGTCACGGTGGAACGATATGAGTACTCACCGATTAAAAATTTGAGTTTCTTGAGATATAAATTGATGGAGTTTTCCTCGTCAGCAAAAGATTCTAGTGATGAGCCAACTCGTGTGTTTATAAATCAAGAAATTCCAATAAACTGAAGTCTTCAAATTTATGTCTGAGATTTAATCTTACTTTTCCTTACGAATGGATAACGAATGCGAGAGCGGATAGGTTGACGATACAATTATGGCGTGAAAACAAAGAGAACGGTGTTCAACCAGATTGTTGGTGTGGGTGATGAGACTCGACAAGTAGTGGTACTCTTAGGTTTTAGGTGCTACTAGGGCTAAAGCTGTATCGCACTGCCCAACGTAAAATCTTAATGGTAGAGCCAACATAACTTCCTGCCCACGACAATTGGGTTACCAGGCCAGCGCGTTACTTACCTGGCTACCACGGCTGGCTGTAGCTCAACAAGCACTGAGCCCAACGGCATGTGACATTCACTTATCACGATAGCGCACAAATGAGGACTGATTCTTTCTCATTGCCACCTATGGTTGCTCAAAGAGAGATAAATTACTTAGAAAATCAATCTCCTTGTGTTCTGATGATGTGTTCAAAGATGCCTCTCCAGAGTTTAAACCTAGGATTACCGATCAGCAGCCCAACGTTCCACCCGCCACGCTACCACGCCATCATGGATGGCAAATTCGTTATATTTTGCAGTTTTACATATAGATGATGCTTAGTGAGTTTCGTCAATAACTGTGGCTATTTCGGGGACTTTGAGTAATACGTCGCTCCTAAGGTCTCCTGAAGAATGCATAACTTCTTATACTTTTTTACGCGCAAATATTGAGTGTGTTTAGTGATGACACAACCCCTGCTACACACCCTCAAGGTGACATGCAGGACACTGTATACGTCGTTGAAGAGTTATTAAAATCTACCTCTCACGCATCGTGATCAGAAAAAACCCTGGCAAGGGAGAAGTGCTTAGTGCGTTTTCCTTCAGATCCACCATCGTATTTTTACGGAAACCCTCTTCATGACTTCCAACCGAGTGTCTGCTAGGTCATGTAATTACCTTATGAATTTCCCTAAGGCAAATCTTCAGTGCTAGTTACAGCTAAGTATTTTATGGCCTCTGCTCGTAGGTGATCTTTTTTAGAGTAGCTACCTAATAATTTTTTGGGGAGCCAAACCTTTGGTAGAAATTCACTGTTTCACTCTTATGCAACCTTAATTTTCGATTTCTATGTTGTTTCCATCTCAGTTTCAAGGTAACCTATCAGTCACACATTGCTTCGTCCGAAACTTTCGTTTGAATGGCACGAGAGCTCCATCCACTCGGCCGCACAATCCTTCCAGACACTTTCCTCTTCCTTCCCTTTTTCTCCGTCTCTCCCCCCCTCACGTCTCTTTTCCTCCTTAGGTAGGCACGCCATACCCGGAAACGATGGCAAATGATCGTTTCGCGCCATCCGTTTCCCCGCAAAGCTGTTCCCACTTTATAATTGTTTCCGAATTCCGGACGCAATGCCCTTCCTCCCCATTGGCTCGGGAAAGCAAGGCGAGTCCTTGAGGGCCCTCCCCGATGGCGTGGGGCTACCAATTTGGGCGGCGTTTTGATGCCGCTCCCCTCCCATTTACGAACGCCTTCGAGCCTCGCGATGGGAGGGGACGGCAGACAGCGATGGCGGACCCCGGCATCCTCCGGTAATCCTCCCTTGGACGCTCTTCGTGAGGCTGACCAACGGTCGGCCGCCTGAACTCGCGATCAGCGAGTGTGGTACGGTGGCAACCAACTAAAGGGCATATCCATTGGGCAATTATCATACGTTAGGTACCTATTTGTCTTTATTTGAGATGATTCATAGGGAACGGAAAAAAAGATGGAGAGGCACGGCAAACACCATCAACCTGTTCTCGTCGAAAGCAGCTGAGCAGTCCATTATATTACGTCCATTCCGACGGACAGATCTTGCCCCAGAAATTATCGGTGTACCTATGGTGCTTCAGTAGGGGCCGGATTTCCGTGAAATATCTCTCTGGGCCATTCATATTTGCGGCATGCACAATATTAGTAGTATTAGGTTTGTTTTCGTTCTTATACAGAGGACGTGACCGACAACTAAGGCTATTTGCGGCATTGAGGATAGGTAAGTATTTTGGTACAGGTAGGGATTTTCCGGGAACGGAGGAAGGGTGAAGAGAAATCAGGCGCCGGCGTTAGCCTGTTTCAAACGAAAGGGGTCTAGAGGTCCACAGTTTAACGTCCCACCCGACGGACGAAGCGCTGAACTTAAATGTTCTCCACTCATCAGTCACGTAGGGATCATTTAACCGACGAATAATCTCTGTCGCTGACGGAATTCGAACCCGAGCCCTCAGGAATCATTCCTCTAGCCACACCACTGCCCGATCCCCTGAATGAGGTGTATTGGGATTAGGAATTAGCTAAAATTTCACGTGTATCGTAAATACATATGTAAAGTTTTCCACAATATAGTTGCATAATACCTCTCATTTGCATTTAAGTAGTGTATGCAGTGTTTTTGCCTGCTTGCATGGTAGTAAGTGAATATTTAGTTCTCTATCTGATTTTAAATATATGCCTGGCGATGGTCCACCCCTTGTCTCACACCCTTGTGGTGGCTTGCAGGGCAATGTGTAGATGTAGTTTTGAAGGTGCTCCAACGAAATAGATGATATTGCACCGTCTTACCTAACTTAATACTAATCTTAATCGTCATGCTATCGAAACGTCCATGTCTCTGGTAAGATTCAAACAATGACTCTTAAGTTACCATGTTGGCGCATTAATGACGTGATTTCCACGGCCGGCGGCTTGAACAATAATAACCGTAGAAAGGGCGGGAGAAAGAAGACATTAATACGTGGCGTGACAAAAGAATGATGAGAACAAAATGGATGGGCTGAGTAACTATCAAATTTGTTCCAAGGTGAGGAGGTGGAAAGAAATAGCTTTGGAAGTTTGGCAAGAAAGACATCCTTACGGGACAACCCCATGTGCACATCATGCACATCTTGAGATACAATAGTCTAATTAAGACATTCGTCGAGGGAAAGGTAAATGGGAAGAAGTGTGGAGGAAACCACAGATGAGACATATTGAGCTGGGAGCAAAGGATGTTATGGAGAATTGTCATAAAATGAAGAGCCTCGTCAACCACGCTCGGGGCTGACGACCAGTGGCAATGAGCTACGCTATCCTAGGATTCGAAACCGGGGCGCTGCAGTGTGCTGATTTTGATGGCCTGTATTCTATACATTGCACGAACCCGATCCTATACTAATTCTCAACGTAGTAATGTATTTTTAGCGCATAGCGACTATTAACCTTTGCGGTACACCCTCAAGTGAATCGTACTCTGTTTTACCTCGCGCATCTACTTAATACTTAGCGGGCCCCCGCGAGAAGGTAACTGACAGGATAAGGGGAGTCATCCAAAATATACATTTGGTGCTTTTCATTTAGGTGTGGCGATAGCCGATTATCGAACGCAGGAGCAGTCGATCGCCAGGGTACAAATGAAATGAAACACAGCTGGCACCGTCTTTTCGCACTTGCGCAGTCAGTTTAGTGAATTGGAGGGTAAATAAGAAAGTAGCAACGAAGGAAATCGTCCTGTAAAGTTCGAATCAGCCATAAAATTCACCAATTTTGCTCGGTAAAAGGTGCTGTGATTGATTTTAGTAATTTTTTTCGTATGTTAGTGGAATGCCATAACAGTATATTTGGGGTTCTGATTGATAAATTCCGTAGAATACCTTTCTGGGTCTGCGTGTTTACAAAAAATATTGTTGATACTTTGTTGTTGCATTGGTTGACGTGGCGTTATATTACGCCAACAGCTTTTTATCTGTTCGGCTCTCCTCAGATCAGAGAGTCACCGGCAGCCGGCGATAGACATAGATCCAGCTAAATCGAAAGCACCGCGGTGATCGCCGTCTATCGCGGGCTGTAGCCGCAAGTCGAAAGCACCCATTGAGTGCTCGATTCGTAGCGTTGAGGCTCTCATGTGCGTCCATATATTTAACACGACTCGTCAGCAGATTCCCAATACTGATAAGGCAATCGCGTTTACGACAACGCGGTAATAATTTCCCTGGTGCGAATAGATATGAGCGCAGTGTGCCGTTACATGGCATTTTCTGACTTCCTTCCGGTGACTGCTCATATTGGAGAGGAGTCATACTTTTCATAGTCCAAGTGTCGCTTTAAGTACCTCTACCCGTTTTGGGGTTACGCTTCGCCACACTGTATTTGGGCCATTATTCGGGACCGGCGCGGACATGGTCTCAGGTTAGCTGAGCACATCCTTCGCAGCTGCATCGGACGTTCCATTTCCGGCCATTCACAGTGTTCCTGGAATGCACAGGAACCAGAATTTGACTCCCTTTCAGTTGAGGTAAAGAGAATAAATTGTATATCCTTATCGTATCCCTCAATCTCGTCGCCCTATTCGCTTTTCATCCCGTGCGTGAAAAACCAGAGCGTTTGGCTCATGAATTTGTGGCTAGTTGCCATAGTGGATGTTGGCAGATGAGCTTTTTCTCATCGAAGGGGATAATGGATCGAAATGAATCGCAAAAATGCATCGCTACACCATAGTATCTACTCGCGGGTATAGGTGTGATATTCATCTCAAATTTTGAGCATTAATGTCTGTTACACCTTTGGAGAGATCACTGCGATGCAGGTGTAATATTGTGCGAAAGGAGTGTCATGAAAGCCGATGCTGTGAGTCAGTCCTCTTTGGAGAGGTTCGTCCCTTCCTCTTCTTTATTAATTGAGTACAATTAGGGATATGAATAGATGTAAATATATTCAATAGTATATATACAAGAGATAAAATACTAAGGAAAGCAGTATGCTAAGTAACAAACTCCTATTAACGTGGATATAGTGTCACTAGGCTATTGAAAGAGCTTGCTTGGGAAACCGTAGAGACTAGATAGTTGTTTGCTAGATTACAGTTACTCAAAAAATTCAAATCACATGGATTAGAATCTTACACTGTAGACATTTTTCTACCCCTACACTACGTCAGCAGAGCAGACAGAAGCGACAAATTATGAGAAATAAATTGTCAGGTCGAGGGATAGTAGGATTCGTTTTTCCCACACTCAATACATGACTACAACGCAAATAAGTATAATTATTTGAAAAACATGTTACATTTCTTGTTGACAAGCCTTTTTTCAGCTAAAAGTCAACTTCACGGCTGGTGAACTACCACCTCCTGCCACACGCCCTTGCGGTGGCTTGCTGAGTAAAATGTAGATGAAATATCTTATAGAGATTTCCAACCCAATTCTTATGACAAATACTAATATACTTCTGCAATATTTGATTCATTTTTCCAAAAAGGTGGAAAAACACTATTTACCAAAAACCAGACATGATTATGTACCGACAAACAAATTAGTTTTTCATTGAACATTTTTACCCATTTTTCAAACCGAATATTTTATATAATTCAGAAGTGAATTTGATTCAAATTGCATTAACACTAAGAGTTTGCGTTTCGAGTTGCATATCTTTTCCTAAATTAAATACTGGCCATTGTCAATGCAGTGTTCGTCGTGAGTAAAATATGTTTACATCTACATCTACATCTACGTAATACCCTGCAAGCCACCATAAAGGTGTGTGGCAAGGGGTGAATTCTCACCAAACATGCACTACATATCATGCATAAAAAAGGATTAGTACTTGTATAGGTACTGTTCAAAACTACGCTATTTAAAAAAAAGATAGACATAGCAAAACATACAAGCAAAAACATGCCGTTAGTTGGGTTAGCTACAATTCCTTATACCAACATGCAGCTACCAATGTTATCCATAGCTACACTCGTACTGGATATATTTACCGTTATTCATATCCCTAATAGTACGAGGAAAAAAGGACATTTTGAATCTGTCAGTTCGGCAATCTATTTATCTAATTTTCTGATTATGGTCCTGTCTACCATAGTAAGTTGGGGTCCGCAAAATATTTTTAACATCACTGAAAATATGGTCTTGGAATTTGTTTATGAGATTAAGTCTAAATTTCAACCTGCGATCTGACAGTGATTCCCAATTTAATTCATTTAATAGACTGGTTACGCTAATAAGGTTATCATACCGTCCCTTTACAAATCTTTCCGATAAAGCCGTTGCCGTTTAGCGTGTTTTCTCATTATGTGATGTAGTCGCTTTCAGTTTTTTCATTTAAAATGGAAACCATTCATCCCAGCCCGGGATGTATCCTCTGTTATCTTATTTAATTATGCAGTCTTGTACGTGTTAGGATAGGTTTCGATGGAGTATGCCGACCAGTGGCGGCGGGTCCTATGAATTTACTGAATCCCCCTTAGGAAAATACTGCACCATTTTTTAGATACACCAATATCCTTTTCATAACTCAAATAACCCTCGCACTTGGGCGTAACTTTATCTCCGCCGCGGCACGATTCCTGTCAAAGCTCGACTTTGCGCATGGTTTCACTTATCCAATTGAACCGTGTTTGATGATGAAAAGCGGTGGGGGAAAGAAGAGCAATCGAATTTGTAGCATGCTGATCTAATGATACAGTGACAATCGAAAATTTCCGATATTCAACGAGAATGGTTTCATTCGGGGGAAAGAATTACTAATTATGCCGGCAAAATGGCGCTGATGCACCTATCCCGTGGCTGATGGCAAAATGTATCCCCATGTGACGGGGAAATACTAGGAAAAAATTACAACTCTGTAAGTTCTGCACTATTTTGGCCGACCATGTTTTCTACATTCAATGTCATTATCAAGGTCCTTGATATTGACATTGAATATATGAAACACTGCCGGAAAAAAAAGGTGTGGAACATGCAAAGTTCTAATTTTTTTCCTGTTATGCAGTTCCATCTAGTCAAGCCTGCAACTTTAAATTGTGGGAAATACTAATTGGAATCAGGACTCTGTTTATCACGGTGAAACAGTTTGCACAGTGGCTGCAGCCAGTGGGGTTGTTTACCATATATTTTAATTGCCGAATCTGATAGAGTTTGTGAAATAAAAAGACCCGTATTTATCCTTTTTTTGATCCGTCAGTTATTTCTCGAGTTATAAGCGGCGAAAAACTGATTATTTAAAACCCTTTCGGTAAAGTGGGCGTGGTGCAACCTCTGACGTATATCGACTTCGTCCAATCACAACTGAGCCCGCGGAGCTACTTTGCCTAATCGCAATGGGGGGGGGGGGTGCAGGGGGGGGGCACAGCTCTGCCAATAGGAGCAGTTGCGACGGCATCTGTGCGAGTAGACCTTCCGAGAATCCCCTTCCACTCCCTTCCCCCTCCTCTGAAAGCAGTCGCAAGGACGGGAGGAAAATGACGTCAATGATATCAAAGCAGCTTTTTCGATGGGCGTCACCTTTTGCTTATTTTAATTTTTGATTTATGAGTGAATGGTTGTGGTTAGAAGATAAATTTTTTCACTAAAATTCTTTTTTTTCTTTTCCATCTAACGATTTCGTGTACAAAATTGCGATTAAGGTTCCGAGTAAACGCCCCCATTGTAACCGGTGACGAATCTGTAGTTTGAATCATGTCTATATATTTAGTTACCAGTGTTGGGGTTACATGTTACGTGGTCTTTACGTATGCTTTCTGTGCCACGTGTTTTTGAACAGTTTTTCTCGCTCTTCACGATGAACAGTGCCCTGTTTCTGAGAGGGGCTAATTTCCCCTCTCTTTCTGTTGAAAATAAATATGCAATAAATGAAGTAGGTAAGCGTGTCCATTTGCTGAACCTGTCTCAGAATCAGAGTAGCAAGGGTAGGCAACACTGTCGGGTGTTTAGGGCACAGGGGTTAGAGAGAAACTACTGTATTTGTGGCTGTGACTCTACCAATGGGCTATACTGATTACCTTACTTGCTTCTTGTTAATGATAAGAATCTAATATGATTAGATTCTTATCTTTAACATAAGTATATAAACATAAATAAGTACATAAGTATATAAGACATAAATAAATGTATTCAGTTGGATAGTTCTGTGGCGAGTGGCGACAGTGCGAAAGACAGTGGCGAGCCCTTATGTATACTCCCAATGAGGGAGAAGCTGCAGGAGTGGTTGGGGAAGCTTTAGAGGGTATGATTAATATGATTAAGAGGGATGTGTTGAAGGTCAGAATGATAGGGGAATGATTTTTAAAGGCGGGAGAGGTACGATTGAGCGGTACAATTTCGTTTAATAATTTTGGTCCCAAAGCGTTAGAGGCAGATATAATCTCAAAGTTTTCTAAAAAAACCGCTTTGCACCTTTGTCATTAACATTTAAAATCTCTGCTGTATTTTTGTTATCTCTACTCAATTATTCCCTCAATGATGGCAATCACCATTTCTCTATTTACAGAAAAAGCACATATTCCGATGCCATCATACCCAAGGATTGTAACCACCATTATGCTCACAAATTTTATGCTTTTCATTCGTTTTCAAATCGTTTGGCTTCTATTCCGCTGACAGTTGAATAATTTATCAAGGAACTGACACCATGAAACTAAAATAAACTGTTTCCGGGGTAACTTGGTGGAATTTTTCCATAATGGAGAAGAGGAAAAAAAAAAAAATTTCTCTTCTCCACCATGAAACTACTTGCGATCAGGAACGGTTGTGAGTCTTCCCTCATTGACAATCTTCTCAAGAGGAAACAAAGTCAGCCACAGGCCTTTCTCAAATTGTTCCCTACGACAAGAAGTGGACGAAGGTGACCTTCATAAGCAAATCCATGTCCAGCAGTATTAATAGAATATTTCGCAATGCAAATTTGAAGCTTTTTTTGTGATTCAAGAATGACCATTGGAAATTTACTTTTTAATTCTAAAGATGCTTTTAATCCTTTAAACAAAAGTGGAGTGTATTTGTTAAGATGTGACAGGACTGCAATTGTTTTTATATAGGTCAGACGGGTAGAAGTTTTAACATTAGGACAAAGGAACCTTTTAATTCTTTTATTCGTGGTGACAGCAAGTCAGTCTTTGCATATCATTTATCTGGTTTTAATCACGTCTGATTTTAGAGTAGAGATTTAAAATGTTTATGACAAAGGTGCAAAGCTGGATTTTGTAGAAAACTTTGAGATTATATCTACTTCTAACGGACCAAAATTGTTGAATGAAATTGTACCGCTCAATCGTACCTCTCCCGCCTTTAAAAAGCATTCCCCCATCATCCTGACCTTCAATGCATCCTGTAAAAAAGGTTGCCGGCACTTGCAATACTGTCCATCATTTGAGATGATCAGACGGATGAAAGATTTTCATGAAAAAGTGAGTTACGAATTTTCACTCGAATTGGAGAGAAGGATGGATTTCTTGTATAAACATTCGGCGACAGTCTTACCAAAAACATCCTCCCTTAATAAAACAAATCAAGGCAATTGCCTATTTTACTTATAATTATTTGCCGATAGTAAGAAAATAAAGGTGCTGAAATTACAGAATATTTCGGTCTCTAAAAATGTATACAGAGAGATATGAAGTGGGCATTTAAAATACTAACGAATCTGTATAAGTGGCGATCTAGTACAAATTAGGTATGATTTTATTCAACCCGAAAGGCTTATTTTTATACTTACATCGTTTTTACGTGTGGCAGTTGCGAGTTGCTAAGACCATGTTTCATCAAGATCTTCTATTTTCAACCATATCCGCGACTAATTATATAAATGATTACAGTTATTTGAGTGAGTCGAATGTTTTTGAGTCACGCATTGCTACTGGACTTCTATGCATTTCATTCGTATACCGAGCCCTTCCCTACAGTATTTCTCCCTTCAAATGGGTGTATATCCTGCCCATCTGGATACCATCCAGATTTTCTTTCTTTTCCTCGACCTCACTCAACCAACATTCCATATTCGATAAAGACTCAGTATCCCATTTTTCCTACCAATCTGTTCCATCCACCTGATGTGGCATATCCTTATTTCCTCGAGCAATCCACTCTCCTCCCCAACCACATTAACACTTCTTCATTCGTCCACTTTTCCGTCCATCGCACTTTTTTAATCTTCTACAAACCCAAATTTCTAAAGCTTCCAATTTTTTTTCCTCAGCTTCCATAGAATTTTTGTCTCAAATTCATGATTTTACGTATCATTCGTTTTTTGGCTTAAGGCCGGCATTAATTTTTTTGTAATTGTGAATGCATTTGAACGTTAATGTACATAACATTAGCATTCAGGTATTTCCCATGTATTCGCCGCCTTACCACCGCATTGATAACGGTGTCTAGAGCTATTATTCTAGTTTGCGAACTAAGAAAAAAATGAAATATTCATGTACAAATTTCTTGAAATTGACTCGGCCACAGTTTGCTTTTCTGTATTTTTAGTTCTGCTTTTCGGCACTGAATCACTTGATTTCCTTTAGTTATGCATGAAATTTTCCTTCAAAAATAGTTATTGAAACTCTATCATTTGCGCTTGTTTTAATGAAGCAATTTATGAATATAGCTCATCTACATAATACCCTGCAAGCCACCATGAAGGTGAATACACTCCAAACATGCATTAAATATCATACACAAAAAGGAATTATATTCGAGTCTAAACTTCACTATTTAAAAAAAAAGATAAAAATAGCAAAATAAGCATGCAAAACTATGCTGTTAGGTTACCTTAAAGTTCATATACCAGCATGCAAATACCTATGCTATACATTGATACACTTGTATTTATACTATTGTATATATTTACAGCTATTCATATCCCTAATTGTACGAGGCAGAAGAACATTTTGAATATGTCAGTTCGGCAGTCAATTCCTCTTATTTTGTGATTATGATCCAGACTATTCGCACGTTTGCCCAGTGCTCTTTTGATGAACCCCAGTTTACGATTAGCTTGGCCCATTATTTCACACATGTGTTTAACCCAAGAAAGATCATGTATCAGGCTTATTTAAAGATATTTTATGGCTCCCACGTGTGTTGATTTATTATTCCTTGTGTAGTAAGTGCTAGGGGAACTATTCTTTTCCAAAACTTCATTACTACACTTTTTTTCAAATTCTTTTCATATGTATTCTTTTCATAACAATAGATGACGTTTAATATGCTTTGATATATATGTAATACGCTAAAATATATAGCATGGTATGATATGAATAATCGTTTTTCGACGAAATTTCATACTGTTGTACTTTATTAGTTGCTTTAAAAGAGTCAATCCACAAAACTTGCATTTGCCATCAAACTATCAATCACGTGGTTTCTAAATTTTAGGCATTTCTCCATTGCATTTAATGTTTTCAACTTTTCTATGATAAATAAATATTTTGGAAAGGAGATATTTTTGATAATGCTGGCACATTCCGGTCCTCTCACCGCTTAGGGCCAATGGGTAGAGTTTGGCGTGCTGACCGGAGATCCCGGGTTCGATTTCAAGAGAGGTCTTCCAGCTAAACTTAACCTGAGTGATTATTTTCTGAATACTACTCCTCTGGAAAAACACATACGACTCAGGAAAAGAGCTGCCCTCCCTACCCACTTGTGTGAATTTCACCAGTCGTTGTTAGGCTTACAACTTTTCGAGTTCAAACCCTCACAAAACAGACCACCCAGGCCGACCTTTCCAGTTGAGCTCTGTGATGGTTTGGCATGATGGAGAATGTGGTCATGTTTTAGTTTTCGTGGAATTTCGAGGTGAGCATTCGTGAACCTTTGCGCTTATATTTGTCTCAAACGAGCCGAGCATTGATGGCGAGCGTCGGAGACACGGCTCCAAGGTCTTTGTGCGGCCCCGAGCTATGTTCGTCGAGCACCCTGGGTGGATGCGCCTTGGTCATTGCCCTTCCCCCTTTCCTCGAACTCGTACTTATTGCCAAGGGTGGGGTATTAGGAGGCGAGTGCGAAGTGAAGTGGTAGGGGTGGGAGATGGGGAAGGATCAACCAGTAGCGGAGGCTTTTCATTCCGAGAAGAGAGCCTCGCCACCGACGGGAGGGGCCGCTAGCGTCATTCGTCATAACGTCGCTTCCCTCCTTCCCAACTTCCCTCATCCCTCTGCAACACATGTGCCAACCCCGTCTTGACTTCCATGTCCATCCTTTTCATCCACATCAACGGAGTACCGACTGCTATTTAGCAACCTCTAGGGTGAGGGACAGGGGATGACTCGTCAACAAAAATTCACTGCGCTCATGCATTCAATAAAAAAGATGCTAGTGCCAAAACAGCTTCCTCCCTGTCTGAAGCGCCTACAAGTGTGGGTAAGGACTTGAAAACACAGATCATATGAGATTGCTCAGGCCGAAGTTGGGTCTGTGCGATGAGATTAGAGTTAGACGGTATATCATTATATTGATTTTCAATTCAATATGTTTAAATATTGAAATATCAGTGTCCACTCCAGCGGTTCTTAATGACGCAATTGACCTCAGCCTTTGGTTGTCTCCCCCAATCACCAACAGGAAATACCCCGCCCGGCCTTTTTATGAGTTGTCAGCATGATCGGGACAATGCGAAAGCAAACTGCAGTCAGTCTATGCAGTTCAAACTCGAGCATTAATAACCCTCCTGTCTTCGACTCCTTCTATGTCTCTCGCAAGGTTCCGACAAAGACAGACAAAGGGTAAATGAGGGAGGCCGAGTGTCTTCTCCATTCCACTTCGGTGGACTCGGCGGTGGGAGGGTATTGAGTGCATTTGGAGAGAGGGTGTGGAGCTAAGGGGGTGGAACTATTCACTTGGATAAAACTCAGGTTGGTCCAAGGTCAAGTTCTGGGAAAAATATCTTGTTGAGGAGAGGGAACACGAAGGAGTAAGGTGATGGATGTAAGGGGAATCTGTATTTTCGATAATTTACCATCTAAAACTTCAGAAAAAAGATAAAAACTCACATACACCCAATTTCTGACACTTGAAATACACTCATGAAACAGTGGGACGGGATATTGAAAGAAAAAAATGGAAAGGGAAAACATCTCAAGGAAATGTGAGACACGTCTCCAGTTAAGTTTTTGCTATCATGACTCAGCTGTCGTTTTGTCGTTCCAGACGCCAAATCGGCTTCCTCCTCCGGCCAAATGGTGCAGTTATGCAAAGATGCTTGCGTACAGGAAAAGGACGAGAACAGCTTTTCGGAGAAGTTGAGAGGGCATTAGTAGCTTTTTGATATGCACCTGCGACCTCTCCTCACGCCAATTCCTAGTGTCTCGCATCGGTTAACTCCCGCTTCCACCTGTGTCACCTCGGCCAGCAAGGGGATCAGAAGCTTAAGGGGTTCAACGCCCTAGCTTTCCTGCATTTGAACCTATAAACCCAAGGATTGCTCGTCCTCACAAAAGGTACATAATACGTTGATGACTCACCATGGTGAATAGTGTTGGGGCTTGAAATAGGTAGCTTTCCAATATCTGTTGCAAATCTTCCAAATCCTTTTTTAGAATAGTCATAATTGACAATTAGGCGTCCCAGAGAATGTTTTCGAGAATTAAAGTTAATTGAAAAATACTATTTCTATGAGTTTTAAGGGATCAATGAAGTTTGACTAGGAGGATGAAGTCCGAGTTCAAAACATCAGGGTATTGTTACATTATAGCACCTTAAATTTTGAAGACTTTGAATACGAAGACTTTCAAGAACGCAATCCGCAAAATATATTCATTTGTGGAAGAAAAATATTTTTTTACAATCCGTGATACATCCTTTTTCATTGCTGAAAAGTAAAGGCGGCGCTCAGAATAATTTTATTCTCACTTATTGACACCTGGCTAATTAAAAATACCGTGATCAGTTTCGGAGGCGTTGTATCTTAAACATTAAAGCCTTGCGCTCCTTCTCCTCCTAGAATTCATACGTTGGTAATCTACATCACCTACATGTATCACATAGTACCCTACAAGTCACCGCAAATGGGTGTGAGGCATGGGGTAAACCATTATCAGGTATGCATATTAATCATGATGCCAAACCCTACGTTAGTTATTTGAATACGAGTTTTTTATTTGTCAAAAATAGTTAAATTTAAGAGAAACACTCCAAAGAAATAAAGCGTTTTCATATTCAATAATGCAGTGAAAGCCATCGCCATCTGGATCACACATCGCACAAAAATAATATTAACTTTTTCAATCGCACAAAAATTTAAATTAAATATAGTCGATTCAGTGTTTTATTTCTTAATTTGGTGAGTGTGGTACGCTCATGAGTGGGGTTTTCATCATCCTCTTGTGTCCATTTTTTCACTCACCGTGTTAAACCTTTCTTTCATGGAAAAAATAAATATGTAGTTTAAAACGTGAAACTGATGTTTGCCTATATAATAGTGTAAACGGAACTATTTTTCCAGCAGCCATCAGCGTGTCCTTAAGAGATTAACCCCTCTCTTCCTTCCTTGTTCTTTATTCTTCGCGTGAGACTAAGCTGTCGCAATATTCCGCGAGAGCATTTTTATTTTTCAAGGACTGACTCAACTTATCGAGTTGCGCCAAGTGGCAATGAAGTATTACTACCGCGATTGCTACTAACATGCTTCATCGTGTTTCATTATTGTTCAATTTTTTCCGCCCTCGTTTCATTTATGAGGGCATTGTTTAAAGAAGAGAAAACTTGTTTCGTCATCACGTCTCATGATGATCTTTGAACAAAAGCCTTATCCGGATCATCAGCGTGCTTAGCGAAAGCACGTTGGTGAGTGATATAGTAGACGTAGAGATATCATTCGAGCATGTTTAATAAATCCGCTGAATTAGTCGCTCTGTGCTTTGATTATGGCAGCACGCTTGGGCTTGATGCTTCGATGCATGTATAGTTAGGCCTAGCGTGTCTTTGGAAAAGAATATTTGATAATTGTCACTCGCTCTCCATTGAAGTATGCCTTGCCTTCCATCCGATTAATCTAATGCTAAATGAGGCAATGACTATTTAAATACAGTCATGATACAATGGTCTACTACAAAAGTGTAACCTGCCTTAACGGTCACGTACATATTACTGGGTCTCCTGTCTAAGGTACTTATATATTTTATATAAGGTATACTTTATTCCGAAACCAAACGTATTTCTCATTTGATACATGCTAATTTTCTTTCATTCCAGAAGTCATCTTCTTCAGTGGCCAATATTTTGTCATGAGCGACCATTTTCTCCATTTATTACACTGTGGAACAAATTGAAACTTTGGTTTTTGCTTTTTGAACGAAACGTAGTGTTTATAATAGATTTTAATATCCTGAGTTCTAATTTTCTGTCAAAAAAATCTCTTCCCAAGGTTTTTGAGAAATAGCCAGTTTATTCCAATGATCTTTACTTTGTATGTATTGTCAGAAGTGCAATTTTTGTGCCATTTGTGCCATTTTTCAAACAAAAACGTTGAAGTTAGCTTTTTGTCTGAAATAAGTTTTAATTTAATATAATATCAGTAAAAACCAACTAAATTTATCTCATTTGCATTACATCTTAAAATATCTTTTATTAAAACAACCTGAATTCAGCAGTTCCGCAGTTTTATTCGTGGTTTCTTTTCACAGAAAAAGCAAGTAGCCAATCCAAGAATCCTGGGTAGCGTGATGGTCTGCACATTGGTCCAGAAAGCCAAAGGTTCGTGGTTTAATTCCCACTCCAGAAAACCTTTATCCTCTGATGATTTTCCACACACTTCTGAACTGCCTTGATTCCCAAATAGTTTATAAACACTGAAGTGGTGAGAGGCGATGAAATCGCTTCTGAGCTCTGACAATATGTCGAAAGGCTTTCGGCGCTAGGAAAGTTTTTTTTTCTGCGGGAATCTTACTATTGTGCTTATCAAGGGCAATTCCTCAAGAATTTTTGCAGCTAGTTCGCAATCCTTGAATTTTACAAAATATGCCTATTAAAGACCATAATTCCGCTAGACGCATCTCTGAACTCGGGAGTGATAGGCAAATTAACTCATTGTTAAAAAGTCAACTTTTGTATGCTTTAAAATTCTAAAGTAATCAAATGTGATTTTATTTTTTGTCATGCTCGTTGGTAATCATGTATACTACATAATCATACTTTTTGTTCAACAAGAACTGGATTAATTTAAACTCTTTCAGAGAACTGATTTGAACGTTATCCTTTTTGACGAATAAATCATCAGTCGAGGATTTATTAATATACTCATATTTTTTTCGATCTCTTAAATATTTTTACTGCTGAGAGATTCCGGGATATAAATGGATAAAATATTATAAATATAGACCCCAATTACTGTTATTCCTCGATTTGTAAAGAAATGTTATTCATGGATACACACTGTACGTTTCTAGAAAAAATATTTTTTTTTAACTAGACGAGACTAGAGTCAAGGGATGAGAAACGAGACAAGACCGAGACTGACCCCTAGCTTCGTCTCGCGGCAACACTACGTGACACCTATAATATGTATAAATGAAATAAAAGTCTAAACCACATCGAAAATGAGAGCTAATTTTTCAACCGAACGGAAACCCTCACTTGTACAACGGATCAGCTTCACTTATGCAGTTCAGAAGCGCGGATTATGCTGGGAAAATTCATTATGTTTCAAATTAATACTTGTGTTTTGGAATTCAATTGGATTGGAAATTCGAAGGAGACAGTTGGTATCTCGAACAAGGGGGACTCCAAACTCGGGAAATTTAATTCTGAATGGGAGGTTGTCTGTATCAATACGGGAAATCTGGCAACCCTGCTCTGCTTCCTTATCGAGAGCTCTAGACCAAACTTCCTGGCGTGGGTGAACTGTAGTGAAGACCTTCCTACTCACCGTGCCAAACAAAACAGCTCGCAAGAACGAAGGAAGTGCCGACTTGGTAGGGCTTTCTCTTTTGTCCGCGGGACAAAAGGGGAGATCTTTAGGGGGATGGCGGTGGAGAGAGTGGAAACGAGGAAGAGAAAATGATTGTGAGCGAGCTTAAGGAGCGTTCGGGTCAGAGGAAATAGTAGCTCGAGAGCAGGTCGATGTGTCAATTATTACATGTAGAAGCTGGGGAAAAATGCATCATTTTAGTTGCGCCAGACTCCTGTTCTTAAAATTCCTATTCAATTCAACGTTTCTTGTAGCTTTTTAATGACATTCCCTTTGATGATGATAACATTGTCGTACCAATAGATGATAGATTGTCGTACCGATATATTTACAATGTCATTTTCGCCCGTACTATTAGAGAACACAATAGGCAGCATAGCAAAGGGATAGATGGGTGAAATGGTGTCTACATCTACATCTACATCTACATAATACCCTGCAAGCCACCACAAGGGTGTGTGGCAGGGGGTGATTGCTCACCAAACATGCACTACATATCATGCATAAAAAAGGAATAGTATTAATATAGTAGTCAGAACTACACTATTTAAAAAAGAAAGAAATTGCAAAGCAAACATGCAAAAACATTCTGTTAGTAGGGTTAGCTTTAAGTACTCATACCAACATGCAGCTACCAATGCTATTCATTGCTACTCTCCGATAGGACATATTTACCGTTATTCGTATCTCTTATTTTGCGAGGGAAAAAGGACATTTTGAATCGGTCAGTTCGGCAATCAATTTCTCTAACTTTATGATTATGGTCCAGTCTGCCATAGTAAGTTGGGGTTCGTAAAATATTTTTAACATCATCACTGAAAATATTGCCTTGGAATTTGTGGAAGAGAATTTTCTAAATTTCAACCTGCGATCTGACAATGATTCCCATTTCAATTCATTTAATAGACTGGTTACGCTAATATAATTATCGTATCGTCCCTTTACAAATCTTGCCGATCTTCGCTGCACACGTTCAAGTCCATTACTTAGACCGATTTCGTAGGGATCCCATACACTGGCAGCATATTCCAAATGAGGTCTAACAAGGGAAAAGTAGCTGATTTCTCGTACATGATCGTCACATTTACCCAATACTCTTTTAATGAAACCCAGTTTGCGATTCGCTTGACCCATTATTTCACGAATGTGTTTACCCCAGGAAAGATCATTTGTCAGTCTTATTTCAAGATATTTAATGGATTCCACGTTTGTTAATTCATTATTACTTATTTTGTAAGTGCTAGGGGGAGAGCTATTCTTTTTCCAAAAATTCATTACAAGACATTTCTTAAAGTTTAATTCTAACTGCCATGTATCACACCAAGTTTCAATTGCTTGTAGGTCAATGTACAGTAGTGTGTGTACGGTGTAGAGTAGTCTGTAGTACATGATGCATGTATTAACAATCAATCCCTTTATTAGTATGTAGATACTAACCATGTAGCTGGATGTGACCCTATAGTATATCATGTTTCCATGTAGTACCCTAGTTGCATGTCAACAGCGTCAAAAGTGCATGGTTGGTGATCTTCACCACCTGCCTCTCACCCTCGCGGTAGTTTGCAGGGTATCACATAGATGTAGATGTAACATACTCGTGCATGCGCTATTGCTCTCTACCGAATACATTTGACAGCATATCGGTGAAGGTTTTCATCAAGCCTCTTTCCAAGTTAGTAGTAATTCGGAGGAGGTGACCGACAGCTTAGGTAGGCCATTTAGGATAGGTGGGTTTTTGGGTAGTGGAAGGAATTTTTCAGGTAGCGGGGGAAGGATGAAAAGAAATCCGGCCTAGGCATTTGCATTCTGTTGACAAAAGCCGCCATCCGACGGACGGAGTACTACACTTGACGAGCTCTCCGCACAGTCCTCAAATGGGGACCGGTATGCCTATGAAAAATCTCTGCCACTGCCAGGTTTCAATGAAAATCGGTTGCTCCTTATGAATGCGAAAATTATCATAAAGCCAGTACTCTACCAACCCTATCCACTATCTCTTTCCAGAATTAAAATTGATAATGCATTAAAACAACTTTACGATTCGTGATATATAGCGTAATACATAGGGAAGAATTTCACTGACGTTTAAAAGTTAAAAAGCTTATCCGTAGTCAATCACATCTCCGATTAATCTTTGAAATTGGAAGTGTGTAAAAAATTATGAATATTCCACCATTTCGTATTTGTTAACACTGGTGCAAAGCTTAACCTCTCGTTGATTCCATTCATTTTTGGCAATACACTTTAAGTTATCCTCTCCTCTTCTTTATGTAACATTACCCACAGGCCCAAGCATGCTCTGTTTTTTCAAAAAAATCATATTTATCCTTCGCAGTGGTGAAATAATGCCAATTCTATGCATTTATTATAGCCTTTCGTGTCCTAGAAATGAAAATCGGTTCATTATGAATGCGAAAATTATCACAGAATTCAGCTTTTAGCTGTCGCGATGACATTGATGCTAGATAAAATCTCTTCACGTAAATTTCCTTTGCAAAGCGATCTGTGAGTAGTATCGTTGGTCTAGCGGGCGAACAAGAACTTACGTCAGTGAAAGCAGAACTTAGATATAGTGTGAAAAAGGTTGATCACGCTTTTGCTGATCGCTTCATTTAAAACTTGATGGTACATATATGTTAATTTCTTTCTAAGTTAATTTTTTGTGCTAAGAAATACATTGGTGAGATCCTTTGCTGCGAATCAGAGGCGTAGCGAGGGGGAGGGAGGTGGTACGCCCCAGGCCCCGATTTCAGCATAGGCCCCCAAATTTTAGTTTTTCCCGTTTTTACCAGACCCATAAAAACCTTGGTTTAAATGAATAATTGGTTATCTGGGCTGTCTTTTGAACTATATCATAAACTTCGTAATAAATGAATTGATGAGCAAAGAAACAAAGTATGAACACAGACTTTGGAAGTTTCTAGGCCCACCGTACCAACCGTACAGCAATGACATAAGCCCCGACATACGACCGTGGCCCCGACGAGCAGAACAAGAGAAGAGGGCAAGGCGAAGCAGGTCGCGCTGATGTGCAGACGCAGAATCAGCTGTTCGCCACTCGTCACCAACCCTACCCTCCAGCCATTGTAAGTCAACTCTCTATGCAATGAACGCGATGGCTTTTATGTCTCAATTTTCCGATTATAACACGCATATATTTTTATAGTACATTCTTACGAGGAAAATGTGGGAATTTTCTAATCACCATTTACAATGCGCATTCGACTTTTTGAGAACGGCACTCCTCGCTATTATTTGCCGCTCCGTTCACCGCCCAAAAGAACATCGTGCAAAGAAATGGTACCTACATATAACTTTCCTCTATATCACGTGCCCTTTTCCTTTTGGTTTCCATATATAATGGTCTATTTTTAGCTGCGAAACGTCCATTCGTGTATATGGAAATATTTTATTCAGTAAATAACGGAATTGCTATTCGCTACAAAGTGACCTCATTATTTAATTCACCATAGTTTTTGTCCGCTCGTATCGGACTCCGTCCGTTCTACTTGCGAGAGATATGTTATTATGTAATTTCGAGATGCTACTATTCTGAGGTTCTAAATAGGCAATTATGAGAACCTTTGTGAGTTTAGTGCTACTGGAGTTTAGTAGCTACTGGGCTTTCAGCTATCACACAAGGAGAATATTGTGGTCGCCTATTTGTTGCCGATGAGTCTGAGTGAGCGGTTCGCATTTGCTGGCAGATAAAGTGCCCGATTTCTTGCTATTGAGGTGATTCATACATTGTGGTAGGTAACGTATTGTTAGAGCTCACCTTGGGGGTCCGTCGAGGGTCAATTACTAAGGTGACGACAAAATATGTTAGCAAAGGCATTTATTCTAGAGATGCACATGCACACGCGCAATAGTTTCTTCTCTTGATAATCTTGAGAAAATCTTGATACAAGAGGAACAGCGGAGGTGTTAATGACAAGCATTTGTAACTTCAATTTTCTTTGTTTCCTGCACTTGTGGTCATCATCATTAAATCATCAATCCTCAGATTGGTTTGACGCAGCTCTCCATTGAGTTCTTCTATCGGCTAATCTCTTCATATTTACGTATTTCTTCTCTTTCACATCCTCCATCACTTGTTCCATATATCTCACACGAGGCCTACCTTTGTCATTCTTCCCGTCTACCACATTTTATTTGAGGTAAATCTTGCCCATAAATACTTGTAGATTGAAGGGATCAGTTTTTAAAAGTACGTGTTAAAGCTGAGAAGCTTAAATATCTTGTTAGAAGAACGTTGGGAAGAACTGGTTAACAATTCTTTAGAATATGCGAAAACAACTTGTACTAAAATGGACATAGATATTGAAAGCAGGAGATGCAAGAGTGTTAAAAAAAATGATGCCAGGAGAAAAGGCCAAAGACGCAGGATTGTCTGCACAGCAGGAAGTGAAGAGTTCTATGTTGGAGTGCAAAGATAAGTTTCTTGTAGAGCTAAAAACTAGATCAACCTCAATGGTAAATATTTACAAACAATTTCCTGCTGTTCATCCGATGAATCTTGTAAAAGCAAGTGATGACCGACTCCCCCTTCTAGTTAAGCAACTAACAAAATAATTTGATGATTTTGAGTAGGAAGAAATGGTGCCAGAAATCATGAGGTCTCGAGGCATCTATAGGCTTCAGGGATTTCTAAAGATGATGTAGTGTCATGGTCCGCTTTGAATATGCTGCAGTTCATTATCGAACTGGATTTTCAAGAGTCGTTACTCATTTGTTTAAAGAGTAACGACTCTTGAAAATTTGTGAAGCCTAAAAACTATTTTTGACTGTGTGTGTGTCTGTCTCTTCGTGTGAAAAAGTTTTTCTAAACTTAATAAAAAGCTATCTTCGCTCAACAGTGAGCCAATCCCACCAGACAGGCCTAGTCTTAATATCGATTAAGAACGCTGTTGCTAAGTGAGTAAATTTTGACGATTTAATAAATCAGTTTGCAGAGATAAAAGCTCGCAAGAAAAAAATTCAGTTCTTACTGCTGTAATATTTAAATCATTAACTTTTGGGTTTGATATCTATTGTAAATAAATTTATGCTGTGAAATAACAACTCTTCATGTCATAACTATTAAATACCATTGCTGATGTAAAAGCATGCTATTCTGTGAATGCTAAGATACATGACGTAATCCATTAATAAATAGTTAATTCCGGGTCTACAGGAATACAAGAAAAAGGCATCTTCCTATTATACTTGCGTAGACTATGTCAATGTTATATATTCCAAATAGGCCCCATATCGAATAGCGCCCCAGGCCCCCAACCATGCTGATACGCCTCTGCTGCGTATGAAAGCTGAGCTAAAATGAACGGTTTTATTAGTTGACAATCACGTTTTTGCGACGGGATGAGCTCTATTTTGTGAACATTTTTACTTTCCTGTGATAACTTGTAAGTACATATATGTATTTATTCCATTATAGCACCTTTCCTGAAAATTAAAAAAAACTTTATTAAATTTTTTTTCATTCATTACAGTATTAGTATTTGCGTAGTTGCATGGGAGAGTTGCGATCTGATTCTCCTGTGTAAATTCATGAGAGATGCTAAAAGTGAGCCAAAGACTTCGCTGACAATATTATTTTCAGCATCTTTGCATCCGTACGCTTAGTACACGCCGCAGCGTTTACATGCCTTGTTTATGCTTTCCTGGAATAATTGCGGGTGACTTATCCATACTCCGTCTTCGCTTCTGAACGCTTAGCGCAATCTCCGATAGGTATATACTCCTCCGCGGTCTTTACAGTTTTTGCCTGTTAGCGATTTTTTTCCCTGCGTCAACGCTTACTTTCCCTTTGTTAACGCTCCCGTAAAGATTCTTGGGCTGTCAAAGATCCGCTTCGTTGATCCATCGTAAACATTTTCCTCGGTCATATATTCGACAGAGCGGTTGACAGTGATGAATAAACGATAACTCCGATGAAGAGGTATCACGTTCAAAGATCAAATCCTGCATATCTACTTTCATTGAACTCTTTATTACCTAATCTCTACTTTATTTAAGTCACAATTTTTGTTATTCATTTAAATTAATACCAAAAATTGACCACCATATACCTGCTCCTTCTCTGGTGACTGAGTCTCTGCTCCAATTTAATTACCATTTCATTTGGACATTTCTGTCACTTAGTGACAGCGATGAAAATGTAGGCAAGAGCTGGATATTTCAATCGAATATTGAGAAGCCGTTCCACGTTTGGACATTAGTTTTATTGATGCGAGAAGAAATTAAGAATGAAATTAATTTTTGATGTTGGAAATAGTCTTTATTTTCTAGCTATCAACATCTATACATGAACGATATACATTTATGCTCCTACCAAAATCAGAGCGCATGCTCCGGATTGAATGGCTTGCTAATTTTTGAAATAACTGAGGAGAACTGTTCTTGAATAATCGCTATTTCTTTTTCACGTTCATTTAGGTGATTCTGAAGCCGCTGAACTTCAAGAGTTGTGAGCTCTTTCTCTTTAGTAAGCCGTGAGGTGAAACTTTGTTTGATGCTTTCCTTCAGGCTTTCTAACTGGAAAAAATGTTGTTGATAAATGACAAGTGGAGTATGGGTGTCCTATTTGAAAAACTAATAAATATAGACTGTGCCAGCGTGTATGAGAATAATTTAATTTTAATAATCATGCCCGAGTACAAAACCGCTACTCAATAAACTTTTATATTTTTATTCCTCTATTTTTAGTCGCATACAGTTTACATGTTACGACAAATTATGAGGTTAGTTAAGGAGTTTCGACATGTAATTCTGCTCCTAGAAATATTTCAAAGAATGTGATAGCAATGAAATACTCCTTGCATCATTTAGGTATTTCAGAGTTAGGCCAAATTTCGTAACAATTGTCGCGTAATTTAGGCTACAAAACTTAATGCTGCAGATGTAATATCCTTAACCTGCTAGGCTATCAATTCGACCGGCTTAATGACAAATGATACCAATTACATTTTTTTATTGGCCCCGTTTATCTTTGCGATTCACCTGAGTTGTGAATGAAGGAAATTCTGCAAAGAAAAAAATCATTCGTCTTGTCCCGGTCAAAGCGAATGACATAATGAATTGAGTCCAACAACTGACGGCTGATACCATCGAGATCCATCTCTGCCCCTCACTCTCCCGTACTTCCGCCTCATAAAACCTTGGCTAAATGAACACTTGATATCCTGCGCATTTGAAAATACGCCCGGAAAGTTTTTCGTTTCGATTTTTCGATCAATTTTCTCAAAATAGACTGTTCGCTGAAAGCCACGTTTATGGTATTTGTTCTGTATGGATAGAAATAATACATCATCGAGCCTCATGTAGTGGAGTGCGCCATACGGTGCGATGGTAAGGGATATCTCAAAAATATCTCAAAAACTGGCAATAACCCAAATGTATATTTTCATGAGTATATAAAATATCAAAAGGAAATAATTCTGCAATTTTCAAGAACATCGAAATGGACGAACACGTCATCATCATTGGTCGACAATCCTAAGATTGGCTTGACGCAGCGTTTCACTCAATCCTCCTATCGGCTAGCCTCTTCATATTAATGTAATTCTTCTCTTTCACATCCTCAACAACTTGTTCCATTTATTTCATCCGAGGCCTGCCTTTTCCATTTTTTCCGTTCACTTTTCCCTTTACGATTACGCCCTCATCAGGCCATCATGTCTTTCAATTTAAATAAATAATCATGCACGAGTACAAACCTGCAACTCAATAAAATGTTATATGTTCATCAGAACATTTTTCAATCAAATGGGACGATAATGTATCTCACTATCCTATTCACGGATGGATAAACTGACTGCTTTCCTTGCTGCATTCAAGTAAAAATCTTTGCCATCACCAGTATTCGAACCCGGGTTGTCGGAATGAGTAGCCAGTGCCAGGTCAAAGCACAAACCCGATTCTCCTTTTTTAACTTTTTTGTCATATTCTTTGAATTGGGGTGTAGTCTCAAATTCACCCACTTCAGTAAGTTGCTATCATTGAGACACTTTCACGGAAAGATCTGGTGCCTGGATAGCCACAATGCCTGGACTAAATGGACGTGTCACAATAGACCTCTTCCGCATTTGAACCCGGAAACTCCGGGCAGTAGCGATCATCGCTCTATCCACTATCCGCTGTCTTCCATGAATTACGGAATGTGAAAATCAACCGTGAACAAAAAGAGGGAAACAGGGAAATTTGTGAATTAATTAGATGTAGGAGAAAAAATTGCGCTTCCTTTCGCAAAACTGAAAATACCTAGCCAGAGAAATGTGGATTAAGACGGTGGTGATCATGTAACTTGTGTTTCTTGTGTAGGTTTGTACACTGCGGTAGGATTGTAGCTTATTTCAACGCGCCCTATTTTAAATCAAGAAAAGATTGGCCGGGCTGTTTCCTCGACGGACACGAACAATACATACGGAGTGAATCTTGTAGTAAAATGAAAAAAGGTGGGGTTATTTAGGCTAAAGCCGAAAAACTCGTTACCAGTTACCAGGCCCTGAGCTTAGCCAGTTGTGCAACGCTGATGAGACGGGGACCTGCTTGATGTCGTTCTCAGACAGTCATCAAGACGCGAGTTTTTCACCCTTGGCCGAAGCAACAAGATACAATGGGGTCGTTTACCATATTTTTTTATTGCCGGATCTGATAGAGTTTGTAAAATGTAAAGACCCGTATTTTTCCGTTTTTTGATCCGTCGATCATTTCTCGAGTTAAAAGCGGCGAAAAACTGATGTTTTTAACCCTTTCGGAAAAGTGGGCGTGGTGCAACCTCTGACGTCATTGACTTCGTCCAATCACAACTGAGCCCGCGAAGCTACTTCGCCTTATCGCAAAGGGGAGAACACAGCTGACTGCCTATCGGAGCGATTGCGACAGGATCTTTGCGAACAGACCTTCCGAGAACCCCCCTCCACTCCCTTCCCTTCCCTAAAAGTTGTCAAGGACGGGAGGTAAATGACGTCAATGATGATGCTATCACTGCAGCTTTTTCGGTGGGCGTCACCTTTTGCTTATTTTAATATTTGATTTATTAGTGAATGGTTGTGGTTAGAAGATTATTTTTTTCACTAAAATTCGTTTTTCGTTTCCGTCTAATAATTTCGTGTACAAAATTGCGATTTCGGTTCCGAGTAAACGCCCCCATTAGCCATCTGGATGTTCATTTATTATTTCTTCTATTTAAAGTGGAAATGGGTGGAAGGAAATAGTTGATAGGAGGAGCACATTGCATGTCCTAGCCTTGAGAAGTACATCTGCTGAGTATGGATGTGTTGACCTTTGCTTCATGAAACATTAAGCAAAGAGTTGAGGAACGATTAAGAGCTCAGCATATTGCATGTTCTAATTCATGGGATGAAATTTTTCTCCTCTTACTAGTCCTAAGGACTCTTGGTATCACATCATCTACCCTCTTGTAACTGTTCTCAATATCCATTGCATGGTCCCTGAATAGAGTGGAAGTAGTCAAAAATGCTGTTGTAGGCTATGTTTTGGAAATCTTAGGAATTAGGTTGACTTGGTGGCTAAAGTACTAGTTTCCTGTTCCGAGGGTGTGAGTTAAAATTCCAGTAAAGGCAGGTGTTTTCCTTGGTGTACCTGTCCCCACTTAAGTGCTTTGAGGAGAGCACTGCTCAACAGTCTGCCTGTTGCATGGGACATTAAAACTTTGTTATGTATAGGCTTATGCTGATGCTAGGTTTCTCTTCATCTACCCTTCATTCTGGAAATAAAAATGACTTGGTATATTGCAAAAACTGACCCCAGTTTTGAGGGCTAGAGCGTCATTATCAAGGCAACATATAGTGAACAACAAGTGCGGAAGGAATGGCCTTAAATACAAAACAGCAGGGGGGTGGGGTAGCATATTGAGGCATGGTGTTGGGAGGGGGGGGGGGGGATGAATCACTTACGGCTGACTTGGACGAGGAGTTCATTTGGTAGGAAGATGGAGGGGGGAGGCCTGGAGGTGGAAACGCTTTCCCTAGGTTGAAGGTTAGTGGAGAGTGGGAGGTTGCGTAGGTGTTGGGGACTGGTGTGGTAGGGGGCACGTTACAAAGGGTAATGATTTAAACTCTGCCATGTCATTTAAAATATTTACATTCTGAGATTTTGAGTGTTTTACAATTTTGTAACGTTCTAAAAAATCCAGTTTAAAAATTTTGTCACACACATGTAAAACATGAAAGTTAAAATTTGCGCTATGTTCAGTGTCTATCAAATGTTTGGCAAAGGTGGATTTATCATCACAGTTTTTCGCACTCCTCATGTGTTCATTCACACGTGTGGAGAACTTCGGTCCAGTTTGTCCGATATATGCACCATTACAATCTGAGCACTTTAACATATAAACACCACTCTTTTTTGAAGGTTCAAGTGTATCTTTGGAATTAAACAGTAATATATCTAAAGTTGAGGGTTATAATAACAGACTCTGTAGTTATCCCGAGGCAATCTTTTAATGATATTGTTAATCACGTTCCCTAGGAATGGAAGTTTGCACCAATGGTTGGGTTTTGTCAGGTGGGATCTTAGTAAGGGTTGTTAGGGAATTGATGGCCTTGTGATATAATTTTTTATTGAGTAGCTTTTGAACTACGTTAATGTTATATCCATTTCTTTCTGCAATGAATTGGATAGTTTTTAATTCCTTACTGGAACAATTGTCACTCAAGGGGATAGAAACAAGTCTATGTAGCATAGCATGGAGAGCCGACAGTTTGTGGGAATGGTGGTGGAAAGAATCGTTAGAAATGATTATGTCAGAAAAGGTATCTTTGTGGTAAATGGAGAATTGGTGCCTTTTCTGAGCTATGGAGATGGTTAGATCCAGGTAATTCAAGTGGTCTTTACCAATTTCCATCATGAAATTGATTGAGTCATGGAGGTAATTTAAGCATGCCAGAAAGGTTTAACTGTCTCACTGTAAGGTTTAAGTGTTTAAATGTCTCAAAATACCAGTCCAAAGGCAGATGATGTCATCCACATATCTGTAATAGTAAAACACATTTTTAAAGCAAATTATTTGAGTTAAAAAGTTTTTCTTCTAACTTGTCCATGAAAAATTGTTGTTGCAAAAATTACCATTAAATAAGAAGTAATTCTGTTCGATGCACATGGTTAAAATTTCCTTAAAATCACTAACAACACCACCGCTACAATCTGCTCTAAGTCTTAACCAGTCTATGGCTATGTCAATCGCCTCCTGCCCTTGAACCGATGTGAAGAGGTTTTTGACGTCGAAAAACACCAACTTTACATTCAATGGGGGAGTAACACTGGAAAGAATGGATGCAAGTTCCGTTGAGTGCTTGATGCTGTATTTGGTCTTGAAAGCCGTGAGCTGTCCAAGGAGGTATTTAACTTGGAGGAGATCAGGTGAGAAGGTGCGGTAACAAATGATACCACAGACTGTATAGGGACATCTGGTTTATGTGTTTTGGGTAGGCCGTACATCCTAGGGGATGAGGGATTCACCTGTATCAAAGGCCATTTCTCTCTCGGGGAGAATAATGAGTCACATTTGTCAATGGTTGACTTTAGAGTCATTTGGAAAATATTAGTTGGGTCTTTATTCAAAATTTCAGAATTGTTGTCAGAAATGAAGTCCACGCACTTTGTCACATAGTCTGATTTGTTTAATTCAACTATTCTATTGCCTTTATCCACCTTAGTGATGATCAACTCTTGTTGAGTAGCAATATTTCTAATCTCCTGGATTTGGCGTTTGAAAAGGTTACCTATGGGATCCCAATTTCTTAAAGTATAATTGTCAATACATTTTGCTATCATTTGCTTTTTACCCAGTGACTCTCTATATAGGGCAACTTCACAGTCCACCAAAAGATTAAGAACAAAGTTTTAACTTAAGGGTAACTTAGGAGCGAATTTTGCAGTAAAAGGTGTGGAATACACCAAGTCATTTTTATTTCCATGATGCTTCAATTCCACAAAGTAACGCCTGAGGGTATTTCTACCCTTCATTCCCTGTAATACTCTAACCTCTACCCAATTATGTACACACCAACCTTAAATGGTGAAAATGACCTGAGTTGTTGGTTACCTCTCCCAGCTAACTACAACCACAATGAGCCTCTGTTCGGAAGTGATAGAAATGACTTACCAAATCTCCTGAGTGCTTGATTTGTGCTTCCCAAACATTCTTCTCTACTTCCCACTGCTGCTTCTTCCTTTCTATTTCTTGCTCCTTGCATCTTGCTTGTTCCTCCATGCCTTTGATTGCTACTTCAATGGCTTTTTTATTTGCTATTTCTGCCTCAAGCTGGCTTCTTTCCAATTCCTGTGTAATGGACCAAACAGAGTCTTAAGCTGGTGTATTTTAAAACCTAAAAATCCAGTTCTTGGTAATATGAGCAGGTTAAGAGGTTGAGGTTTTTATGATCTTTGTCTACAAAAGATGTAAAAAGAGAGAGTAAGAAAGTGTGATGCAGAGCATTTCTGTATATTAATACCTCACCTTCTGAAGATTAAGAAAATGATTTTTTGTGGACTTCATTCTCTCTTGGGTGCTAAGGCTCTCCATATGTAGTCTCTGTAATACTAACTTTGTTCCAGAAATGTCTGCTATCATATTATTTTGAGTTTTTGATAGTTCCTTTATTTCCAAATTAAATCGATTTTGTACTATTGCCTGCCAATATGGAGAAAATATGGTTCAAAAATGCATGAAAACAAAATTTTTTAGCTTAGCGTTTATGTCAAAAATGATCCATAAACTAAATATACATATTTAATTATTTGAGTTCCAGGCAGTAACTAGAATTTATACTTTAAATGCACCCTGTATTTTCATGAAAATTGCAGGACTTCTTTATTTTGCTTTTAACTAAGTTAATTTTCTTGATAGAATTCTGAATTATTTCAGTGCACCAATAGCATTGCCTTTGTACATTTCACTCCTGTCGGTCAATCAACATCCTTGACGAAGATATTCCACATCTGGATTAAAGCTTCCTAGTTTCAGTTGCGCGAATATTATGACTTCAACCACCATCATAGATATTCAAAAGGTTTGGATAGGTCTTTGAACCATAACCACCATAGATTCTTCTCTAATCATTAGGGGATCTCTAATATTTTATCAATCACAGCATATTATCTGTACTACATTAACCCTTTAGAAACAGGAACATGCACATGTATATTCACGTGCACAAGCAAGTGTGGATGAGCATTTATGTACATATGGCTCCACATGGCTCTTGGATTTTCACTGTGTTAGTTGGCTTGAGTTGACAACAGTTTAACTAGCAGGAATGCCTGTGAAACCATTGTCAACTCAAGCTAACAAACACGGTGAGAACCAGAGAGCCATGGAGAGCCATCCAATTCCACACTGTGGAAACCTTCGAACGAACATTTATGCACATACTTTGACCACCAGACACTTTTAGAACTAGAATCCTTTGTGGTCTAATCTAAGACCATGACAATTGGTCATGCTCATTCCTCCTTCACACCAGTTCCTCTTCCATCCATTCCCTTATTCCCTTGCATCCCCTCTCATCATAAGGTATGACCATTTAAAATGTGTTAAATGTATGTTATGCATTATATAAATATATAAGTAGTTTCATGGTGTATATGGTAATGGTGTGGTATGTATAAGGTAATTCATAATGGAGATTCAGTTATTAGTGGTTGCCTTTTGAGACACATGAAATGAAAGGTCACCCAAGCAGTGATAGTGGCAACTATCTTCTTTGACTTGGCTCATGGATGAGAGGTATGTGCTCCATCACATTTTCTTATGCACACAATGGTTTGGGAGCATTAAGTCTGCCACAGCTAAAGGGTTAAGTCCCTTACGAACTTTATTTATCCTTTTTTCCATTCATAAAAAGATGTTGCCATGCAATATTCTTATTCTTCCCCTCGATATTTTCTACTAACAATATATTGCCGACTTTATGAATAATTCATTTCTTCACATATTCTCTTTCCAGCTTTTTCATCCCCCTTCTAATTTCTTTCTCCAATTTATTTCCTCTCCTATAAAGACTTAGTTTTCTTCCTGCTCACGCAACTTATTCCTTAATTTATCTTCAACCCACACCTCAAAATATTCCAGCCTGTGTCCATTCCATTTTAGCAAGCACTACTTTCCTGAGCATTGTGCTTTATTTTACAGTCATCACTTATATTTATGATGTCAATCAATTGCTTTCTATTTATGAATAATTTCGAATCTGAGGTACCTAATTATCTTCACCTAATTTCATTACTACTTTACCCATTCTCTTCTCCTTTACTTGTGGATAGGTTCGTAGAAGCCATGTTTAATCAAATTTCATGTAGTTTCTAGTATATTTTCTATTTACACTCAATATGCTGGGTGGAGACTGACACACAAGCATGTATTGGCATTATTGTGGATAGGTATGAGGTTTTGAACAAACACATCATGCCAATAAAACTTAAAGATAACCTTGTGCACCTAAATTATTTCACATGATTTTCTTGTAATTTGAACTTTTTTATTATTATTGATGGCATTCATCATTCCAATTTCATATATTCTAAACAGTGGTAAAATATAGAAGTATGTACTTAATAGGTGCACGAATTGCATGCTCTAAGTCTAGTATAGTAATTATTCACATCCTGCCATCAACATTCATGGTGACATTCAGGTTACTCAGAAGGTGTAGTCATAGATTTCTCCACAAGCTCCGAATATGCTCTTAACCATTTAAACTATAATACATCATACAGAACCTGAGTCATTCACCCACATGTGAATACTCTTGTAATTATCTTTAAACTCACTTTTTAAAAAGGAAACCATATACAAATATTTTATAAGCCGAATACATTATGAAACCAGTCCTCTATTTCAAAGTGCATCTTGAGTTATCTGTTGTATCACAAGCATTAACAAGTAATGAATTAGGAACTTCAACTGTGCCTCCATAAACTCATTTTTAGCTCTCTTTAGACCTAGTCTGATGGAGACATAGTTTATATAGCATGCAGGATGATTTACTATTAATTCTGATGGAAAAAATGTATCTTACTATTTGCTGGGAGATATGGTAATAGACCATTAAAGAGAGAGGGCATAACAGTAAATTTGGATGGGGAAATCAGTATGATTAAATGATTTACTGCCATAATCATTGAACATTCTAAGAAAAGAAGGTGATCAAGATATTGCATAGGTATACCTAATCTCTGGGTCTATCAGGAAGGAGTTGACGTGGAGGATTATATGAAAACTACTTTTGCAAAAATACCTGAAAAGAGGAAAGGAGTGGAATCTGAAAATGGTAGCATAGATTGTTTAATTCTGTATTAGGCAATAGTGGTGCTTGGTATCATTAACAGTAGATTGGAGAAGATAGCAGATGACTTTCAAAAAGAAGATCGGTGTGGGTTTGGTGAAAGGGGGCAACTTATGATGCAACTAGCATAACAAAAGAATCAATGGGAGGAAATATAGTAGGTAATGAGGCTGAATTTGCATGTTTTGTTGATTTCAGGGGATCATATCATAAATTTTACTGGGTATTAGCAACTCCTAAACTTAGGTGTAGTTTACAGGGACAGAGTTCTGATCCCAAATTCATGGATTGCCTAGATAATGTAACTGAAGGCTGTGGATGGAGAATGTGAATGGATGATTATGAGCCATTGAAAATGGCAGGGTTTCATAGTACCTACGGCTGTGCCATAGATCCCTTCAATGCCTCATTCATCATAAGGGATTGAAGGGAGAAATGTTATTTGGTAGGTTATGATACAGGAGAGATGCTTAGTAAGCAGGGAAGAGAAAAATAGAGAGCAGACCATTTGGCTGGGATGAAGAGAGGAAAGAGGCATGCAGCTGGAGAGGGGCATTGTGTGAAACATAAGTGCATCCAGCTGGAAGGGAAATTGCATAATATTCATATTTCCATCCAAACTTTCTGATATGCAATAGTATCAAATGGAATACCTAAAGTAATACATGGGAGTTGCATGCAATAATATCTAACATTAAGATGATGAGTCTTACAAAATTTTTCTTGGATTTGCTATTGCTATCTGCCATCATATTATGCAGATTTTCTTTCATTGCTCTAAAAAATTTTGAAGTCCTTTGATTCTCTGCCTTTTTTTTACTCTCACAGCTGATTGCCAGCTCATCTACTTTAGTGTTTAGCTTTTGCATTTTCTTTGTCCAAGCTATGGTAGTTTTTCCAATAGTTTTCATCAATGTTGTATGTTTTTCATTCAAGAAATCTGTTTAGAAGAGGAGAGAGTTAATGAGTAGGTACAAAATATAGTTACCAAAAGATTTAAGTTTTTGTTGCTACATTTAGTGCATTTTAGTTAATTTTTTTGTAAAAATAAAATATTTATATTGTGCATATAATTTGATTGTCTAATCATCTTTGAAGTTTTATACTCTCAGTTGTTTTGTGCTTTAAAAATCTATGCTGTAACAAAAGCTTATATCCATTGGATATTGAAAATAATTTATCCTGGAAAATTGTATCAATCTTCTTACCAATTTGCCTCTTCTCCAAATGTTTCAGCTCATCTATTAGGTTTTGAATTTTAGTATTTTGCTCTTCTAAAATATTTTCATGTAGATTAGCTTTTTCTGATAAATTCTTTATCGATTCTGCTAATTCCCTAGGATCTTCTATCTTTTCATTATTCTCCACATTGAGCATGGGGTATGGAATTTCTCTGACCTGGTCACTGCTCATAGTTTCTGAAAATCCACTTGTTTTTTGGAGGCCTACATTCATTACATTTGTCTCCTTACATCTCTCCATCTTGGGCATTTCTTGGGATATCATATTCACATTTCTATCAATTTCTCTCTGTAAAAACTAACCTCTATTAGCTGCGAGAGTTCACATCTCAATACCCATGTATACCTTCTAATCAGGCATGTAGCCAGAAATTTGCTTGTGGGGACAGGGGGTAGTTGTGGGTGGGGAGGGCATTCCTATCTCTTCTCACAGGTAAAGTTCACTGCGTAGGTACCTTGGTATGAAATAGTTAATTTGACCAGCCCCAGACGCATACATACATGTGACGCATACATAAGTTTAACGCATACATACATGTCAGATTGAAAGGAACAATTATTAACCACACCCATGCATCAAACTAGTGATATCACATTTCTAGACACGTCATTTGAATTATACCCAGTGTAATCCGGATTATCATGCCCAGTTAAAATCAGTGCAACAAAATTATTGTAAAAATTTTGGGGGCTGAAGTCCCAAAACTCCCCCTCGCCCCCCCTGCCCTCTTGGATATATGCCTGCTTCTAATGGAGTCAGAGCAGAACATTTATAAGTAGTGAATATCATATAGAATTTGAGCAATGTCAAAACATTTTAAATTTCTACTCATTTAATTTAAGCAATTTTGTCTAAGAAGGTGCAACTCCAGCCAAAGCTTATGGCAGTTGAAAGATTAGAATAACTGATCATAATGGAAAAAGTTTAGCTTTTAAAAAGGGAAGGGAGAAGCCATTGAGAGAAGATTAATGAAGAGGAAAGTGAAACGCAGGCACATATCATTCAGGGTTACCAGAAGATCAGTTGGATGTAGGCAGCGTATTAGGTGATTCTCAATCAGAGCATTTAGATGTGGTTTCTCTACCTGCTGTGCTATGGCATAGCTGAGAGAAAAAGAGGAAGAATTCCAAGGTCAGCAGTCAAGCAACCCAGTAAACACACTTAGCTGCAGCTGCACTTCACAAGGATGTCAGCGCTGCAAGTGCAGCACATGTCAACTGAAGCATGTCAGCAGCGCTCTCATAGAGCGAATTGTCGAGAAACGCATCGAATGTGCATTCGCAGCTCATGTTTGAAGTGCTGCAGCTGCAAGTTGTGGACGCGCTGCCACACTTTGAGAGAAAACTTTGGGAGAGAACTCTTTCTCCAAAACGAAGCGCTTAAAGTTACAGACTTACCCCCTGACATGCTTGTGCAACGCTGCTGACACCCGTTTGCAGCGCATCCGGCATTCAAAAAAGGGTAGTTTAGGAGTGCTAGACGCACTGCAGCAGTGCCTTCGCGGCAGCTGCAGCGCTGCCACACAGCGCATCAGACGCTCATCTACAGCATTTTGTGTTTACTGTGAATGATTGGTATTGCCCAAAAAAATGATTCTAAATTACCACCCCTCTGTCTCTAATTATCAGTTTTTAGAAATGAAGTTGCAAAATCATCACACTCTGAAGGTAATGCTGGAAAATATCAACCTGCCCAAAATTGTCACCTGTGTATTTGCTATAAGCTGGAAAAGATGCACCCACTTCTGCAATGATATTTTTTGGTCATTTATTCATTCATTAGGAGTTTACCTTCTTTTCTTCCTTATTTATTCTGGCAACAATGCCATGGTTCAAGTCATTGATGCATGGTTTCATTTTGGTAAAATTTATTTCAAGCTTCCGTAGACTTCCAGAATTTCTCCTGAATTGCAAATAATTTAATGAGAGATTGTTACAGGCTTTTGCTTTCAAGATGTAAAAGAAAGAATGTGTACAAATGCCATCCTACTTTCAAACATTCTAGTGGTGAATATTTAGACAAAAATAGACACTGTGTAGAAAGCAGGTCTTGCAATGTTTCTGCAAGCCTGAATTTTGAATTTTGCACCTTCTTCTGCCTTGTGACAACCCACACAAAGCACAACCTCCAATGTCTACATGCCAAGAGCTATAAAAACTTAAAAGTGGCTATTATTTATAATATACAAAGTGTACTAAGTAACCCTTTAATCTCTGTTTTCTTTAGTCATAGAAAGGTCTTAGGTGCTGTCAGCATAACTTTACTGAATTAAGTTTTGTTGGTTCATTATAATGGATTGTGATAACTAGAAAGCGGAGCACAAAATAGGGACTTAAGTGGTTTTAAATACAAATATTCACCAATCCTATTAAATAAAACAACTTTTAATTACTTGTCTAGAGACTTGTCGGAACTTTTTTGGCGTGGCAGGACTTTTTATGATAAAACAGACTTTTCTGGGCCTTTTTATTTTAACCACGTGCCTAAGTTAATATTTGGTTGTTCTGTTCATACATATTTCTGATCATACATTCTGTTCTGATCAAACATAAGAAAATGCCGGCCCCGGTGGCGGCAGGGCCATCTGCTGGGATCGAAACCGATGAAAAACAAGAGAATGTGAAAGGGATGACAAATGATGTACAAAATCTTACACAATCCATATTGTTAACTTTCTCATGCCATTGTGTATAAACAGAATTTAATTTGAGTTTAGGGTACCGTAAATTAGCATCTTGTCATATTTTCCGTAATTTAGATAGTACATTTCTTTTAATGAAGAACAATTCGGCCTTCTCCTACTTCTGAATGAATCTCTCCATCATGTCACTACTCCCTATAACGATATTTTATTGTGGTAAACGAATCAACACGACTAATTATAAAAATATCAACAAACTTTCAGCCAAAATACTTTCCCTCATTGGTAGCCATCTTTATCGAGTCCACTGCTCTCGCTTTGAATGCTGTGAATCATGGGAAAAGGATGCACTCGTCGATGTCCAAATCTGGCGGCTGAAAAAGGTACCTAAATCTGCTCCCTTATGATGCCTAACGAGTTGGGGCACCCTTCCAAGATGGCGTCCTCCCTAAATTCTGGGATGGTACCTATCTGGTGAATTGGGACACAGCTATAGAGCCCGCTTAGTTGGAAGTGCCTCAGTGCTTTCAGCAATGTTGGGCAATTGCGATGTCTCGTGATAAGCTCATGGTGCTCGACTGACAGACAAGTGACTCTTCACCTACCCTTGAATAGTAGGAATAGCCAATATATGATATAATATGGAATAGCAGGGTCGCACCAGGCGCGTGGCCAGGGGGGTTAAACCGCCCCGTGAAATGTTTCATCGGCGAGGAAAAAGAGAAAATAAGGGAAGATGAGAGGAAGGCTATACGACCCAAGCGGCATCGCATGGCAGTTATACGTCGGCCCAATGTCATTTTGATGTCACCAATGTCGTTTTAGCATCGGCAGATAATTACGATATAAAAATGACACATAAATGATACCCTGTAAACAAAATGTGTTGTGAACACATTGTGGAAACGTTGCTCTGCAACCAAATTGGAGTTGCTGCAACGTAATGACAAAGTCGCAAAATCAGCCATAAGTCCTCTCTACCACGTTCCAGCAACGTAATGGCAACATAACTGCGCCCTCTGGTGAAACATATTTGCAACACTTATGCAACTCCTGCAACATACTTGCAACATTTATGCAACCCTTTAAAAAATACTCGAGATATGCCTTTGCAGAAAAAATATTTATTCATTATTCCAGACAGGCGTGGGTCAATGCTAACAAGAGAGTACCAATACAGTTTCCAATAATCACAATCCAAATGAGACGAGTCAAAAACAAATGAGAGGAAATAAAACAGTACATAACTTTAAAAAATCAATATCCAAACAGGCAGGGGTCAAATAATTGTAGAATATCCTACGAGATTCCCAGAGAACACAAAACCAAACCGAAAAAGGCAAGCGCTAGACAAAGAGTAAACAGATGGGATTGACAGGATAGCATAGGGTTCGATGTATCAAATATGTATATCGATCTCATGCCATCTTCCCTTTCGCTATCTCATATGCAGTTTTTCTAAGTGCAAAAAATTGTCTCACGACCAAAAAAAAAATATTTCACTGGAAAGAGCCAATTTGCTTCAGAAGATGAAAAAACTCTATAAAAACCCCATATTTGAATGTATGTTTGGGGTAAACTGTGTCCAAATAATACTTCGCAAAGCAACCTGCAACATGTCACAACCTTTCTGCAACCTAGTGGATATTCCACTCCCATATACAATCAGTGTCTCATGAAGTGGAAGAATCGAAATTTAATATATGTAACCTCTGGCTCAAATATTTTGTAATTAAATTTTTCTGACCAAACAAGTACATCAGCGATGTAATTATGACGTTGCAGAAACATTGCCAAATGACATGGCATCCTGCAACCTCGTGCAACCTTTCTGCGACGTTTCCGCAGCACATTGTGTTTACTGGGTACCTTTCTCCGATGTAAAATTGGTATCGTCTATCGTATCTTAAATTGATATTTAATATATATCGTTTTCCGATGCAAAAATAATGTCAGCTGAGCCGACTAATAACGGCCATAAAAATGATCATATTTTTCTGGTTGCTGGATTTTATAATTTTGAGTATTAACATTTTTTGCCTCGACGTTAGAGAGAAGAAAGTAAAAAATTTGTGATTGGTCAGAACATCAGAAACCATTTGGAGGCCTACATATAAAATAAGAAATATGACCATTTAAGGATTCGATAAAACAGAAGGAAAAAACACGAGCCTGCATTATCATGTTTCGCTTCTACTCCATATCGCTTGAATCTTCAGAATTAGTAAGGATTCGATGTTTGCTTACAAATTGCCATTCACACGGCAGGCTTGGAATATCCTACATTTACCGCCAAGCATGGCTTTAGCGCTGGATGGGGTTCACCTTTGGTCGTAGCTTCTTTGAAGCCCTTTCTCCCTTGCATTGCCATCCTTGATGGACCGCGAGGGCTCAATATCTAGTACCTTGAACCTTGGTAAAATTGCCATGCGAATTAGGGATCCTGGGTAGTGTAATGGTCTGAGTAGCGAAAGGTTATGGTTCCATTCCCGTTCCAGGTGAATTTTTTTGCATGGCATATATGTGAACCCCCCACACTCCAATAACTTCAACAGAAAACGAGTTTGAAATATTTTATACAGTGATAACGCTTAAAGTTACGCTTAAACGCTTAAAGCTTAAAATCTTTCAGTAAGGGAAGTTCGGTCAGGAGTAAAGTAGGTGTCTTATTACTATCATAAACGCTTAAAATTACCCATTTCTTATTAAGGAGATTTAATAAGGAGAGTTGGGTCATGGGTAAAATGCAGCGTTCTCAATGTAAACGATCTTAGATCAAAACTACCTCTCGCAATTTCTTTTTCCATCGCAATTTTATTGTACATACATCTACACGATACCCTGCAAGCCACCGCGAGGGTGTGTGGCAGGGGTGAAGATCACCAAGCATGCACTACTAACATGCAAACTAGCAACTATATTGTCTCATGCAACTTGATTGTTAGTATCTATAGTATTTAAGGGGTTAATACATGCATCATGCACTACAGAATACTCTAAAATATTTCCCCTACCTATCCTTTTGCTATGCTGCCTATTCTCTTCTCTTATAGTACGGGGGAAAAATGCCATTTTGAATCTATCGGTACGACAATCTATCTCTCTAATCTTATTTATCTTGTCGAATCTAGCATAATACGCTGGTTTTTTTAATATGTGCCTAACATCTTCAGTAAAGCTATCCGATTGAAATTTCTCTAATAGATTCAATCTGTACTTTAACCTACGCTCTGGTAATGATTCCCACCCTAATTATTTTATTAATTCTGAAACGCTACTCAACCTATGGTAACACCTTTTAACGAACCTAGCTGCTCTACGCTGCACACTGTCTAGTTATCTGATCAAACCTAATTCATTAGGATTCCATACACTGGCTGCATACTCAAGGTGGGGCCTAACTAGTGAAAAATAGCATCGCTCTTTTGTGTTCTCATCACATTTTCCAAGTACCTACTCTTTTTATAAATCCTAGCTTTCTCTTCGCTCGGCCGCATATTTCCCTTATGAGTCTTCCCCACGATAAATCTTTAGTGATTGTTACACCTAAATATCTTATGGTTTCAACGTTTTCGATCTTCGTGTTACTAATTTTATAGGTACGCTCTATCAAATTATTCCTCCTCCAAAAATTGATAGCTACACACTTTTAAGGTTAAGTTCTAACTGCCATTTGTCGCACCACTCTTGAATTGCATCTAAATCCTTGCTAAGCGATTTCCTGTCCTCTTCATTTGATATACCCCTGTACACTACCACATCGTCTGCAAAAAGTCTAAGCGAACTACTAACTACGGTACCCAAATCGTTTATGCATAAAGGAAATAGAAGCGGACCGGACCTACTACGCTACCCTGGGGAACTCCCGATGTGACTTTGATTGTGTCCGACACGATACCATCTATGACAACCCTCTGTTCTCGCCCACTTAAGAATTCTTTTATCCAACATACAACGTCTTTATTTATACCAAAACTCTCTAACTTCAAGATTAATTTATCATGAGGAACTTTATCGAAAGCAAATCTAAAAATATCGCATCAACTTCAGTACTGCTTTCGCCTTGGACTAAAATATCATGTAAGAATAAAGCTAATTGTGTCTTGCAAGATCTACCTTTCCGGAACCCATGTTGGCTGTTTATGAGTAATCCCTGACTATCCAAATGCCCTATGATCGAACTGACTACAATGTGCTCAAATATCTTACAAGAGATTGACGTGAGTGAAATGGGTCTGTAGTTACTTGGGTCTTCCCTATCACCGCTTTTAAATATAGGTGTAATGTTAGCTACTTTCCAATCCCTGGGTACTGTGTGGTTCTTTTAGTGTTTTATTGAATATTATTTCTAGATAGGGGGCTATTTCGGAAGCTAATGTTTTATATACTCTGGAAGGAATTTGATCGAGACCTGGTGATTTGTTTTTACCAATGGTTTTTAACTGCTGCTCTATTCCACGACATGAAATTTTTATTTCGGGCATTTGCTCACTGAAAGTGTTCGGCGGTGCACCGGTTGAGTTGAATACGCTTTGGAAGAAGGCGTTTAAAGTATTGGCTTTTTCTACACTGCTGGTGACTCTGATTCCTTTATCGTTTTTAAGTGTGTGCACTGTGGACCTATTTCCCTGAAGCTCTCTCACATATGACCAAAACGCTTTAGGATTGCTATCTAAATATTCTCCTAACATCTTGCTCTTGAAATGTGATAACGCTTTCCGACCTGATTTCCTTGCTAATGCTCTCGATTTTTTATAGTTTTGAACTAGCTCATTTTTTTCCTTTATCGATAGACCCCATCCTGCATTTTTCATCCTAGCGTGGCATACCCTTTTTCGCTTTAGTGATATCCTAACCTCCGCGTTATACCACCTTGGCTCTGTATTATCACTAATATATTTACTTGGTATTGTACGAACATCCCTTATCATAAATATTTGTAACATGTTTATCCGGAATACATATTAGCTATCTTACTCATTAAATCATCCCAATATCATGTTAATGAAAAATCAGTCCATGATAATATCAAATATACGTCGGCCCAATATCATTTTTATGCCACTGTATAGTGGTGACAGATGATGTCTTTTTATCATCAAATTAATATCGGCCCAATATCGTCAGCAAGTATCATTTTTATAATGGCAAATGTTATCATTTTTGACATTTGACGATATCGGTAGCCAATATCGGATTGACCAATATGTGATATGTGACGGTGTAAAAATGATATTGGGCCAATATCATGATGCTGCGTGGGGAAGGCTACGTTAATGCAGAAACCTTGGACTCCTCCTTTAGATGACCAGTTCCCTCATAACGAAGTAATGAAGAAAGGAAAGCCTACAAAAAAATATGCACAGAGATCACATCTTGACAAGTTCCACTGGCTTGTGCTGTCTCATAAAGACAGGGGGCTGTACTGTAAATATTGTGTACTTTTTTCCTCTGGCTTAGGAAGTGTCCACCACAATGTGACTCCACTTAGGAAATTAATGAAGGAACCCCTTAAAAAGTTTGATAATCTCTTTGGAGAAAAAGGTGACCTCACCACTCATGAGGAAAACCGATTCCATGTATGTTCACTTGACAATGGAAATGAATTTTTGCTAACATACAATGAACCATCTTTAGAAATAAACAACCAACTAAGGGGATTGGGTTGGTGTGGTGGCTAGTGTACTGGCCTCCCATCTCAAGGGCCCGGGTTCGATTCCTGACATTGTCAGATTTTTCTCAGTGGAAAACCAGTCCCCACTTGAGTGCCTAGTGGAGGGTATTTGAAGTCCAGTCAGATGGGACGTTAAACCCCCTTGGCGCCTTTCGTTAAGAGTAGGCTAATGCCAACACTGGGTTTTTCTCCAGCCATCCTCCATTTCCAGAAAACTCCTACCATTACCCAATTACCTACCTATCCTAAATGATGCAAATGACCTCAGCTGTCGGTTTTTTTAAACATTTTTGTATGCAATTATTTTCTAGATTTTCCCACTTTCGTAATTTGGAAAAAACTGATCATGAGTTGGCTTTCTATAAATTCTTTTGTTGCATGATACTGATGATACCGTACAGCAATATTAGCACCCAACTCAAACTTTTTAGTAAGCCCCTAATTAAACAGATAGTTTTTAAGTTTTATGTATGTGCTTATCATCACTGTAAACCTTTTCCAATGAAATTTTTTCACATTTTTTGTTGAATAAAACATTAATATTTTATAATTATTTTAAACTTCAAGTTGGCTATTTATTTCTTCTCCATTGTTAAACTTCTTAAATGTCTAAAATTGTTCAATTTCATCTGTTGTTAAGAATACAAATTACAATAAAAATGAAATTTTAGGCTCCAAAATGCGTAAAAAATGGGTATTTTAAAAGAATTTACGCGGGAGAATGCCCCTCTCTCCCGGGGGAGTGGGGGGACTACTCCCATAGGACATACTCTCCACACCCAGGTCATGATCCCTCCCCCCCCAAATTTGATGCTGAATCCACCCCTGCTTCGATATTCATTTGCTTTAAGACACTTTTTAAGTACTTCTCGTGTTGATGGCCGAATCTTTAGTGATAAACTTGCAGTGTATCCAATGACGTCACTAAATTTGCTTGAATAGGTTGTGCCGGTTTTACAACTCGTATGCCATGAAGCACGAATAGACCACGACTTACGCGCCCAGTCATCATCATTTCCCCTGTGTCTTTGTCTTCAAGTTTGACACTTCTATCATCTAGTCTCATGCAAAAACCTTTTCATGCAGCTGCTTTTACGGAGAATAAGTGAGCGCTATCTTCAGGAGCATAAATAGCGTCTTTTAATACCGCATTTTTCCAAGTATTGTTCAAATGCAGTTGGATTTTAAGAGTTCCCTTTCCATGAGATAGCATGTCTACACCTCATTTTTCGTGAGTGAAACCATTTTAGGAACAGCGAATTTTGTATATGATACAAAATATTGCTTATTCGGAGTAACATGATTGGTAGCACCACTGTCGCAATACTATCTGTCGGCTTCAGCATAGTAATTAATTGAGGTGCCAAGAAATGCAGCATTCTTTTCAGATTGGTTGTTGCCAGTACTTCCATTGGTCATTTTCTTCGGACACTCCGCTGCCCAATGACCTATCTGTTTGCACTTATGACATGGAAATTTTTGTATTGCTCGTTCATTAATTTTCCTCGATTTTTCGCAAATACCACTTCTATTTTGTTGGTTTTTCTTTTTCGGGTTGTTGCGTGCAACAAACGCAGCCGATTCCAGTGTACTTTGGTCTCACAATTCAATCGTACACAGTTTCTCAATCAATAAGTTCAGACTTTGATTTCCCGACGGAATTGTGTCCCACAAGTCTTTGAAATTATCATATTTTTGTCCTAGCGTGGATAAAATTCGACCGTTCAACATTCTTTCAGATAACACATTTTCTTTGTGTTTCTGCAATTCATTATTCAAATCCACGAAAAGTTTCAGTAGCTTCGCATCATGTGTGGTGATGTCCTCTTTTTCATCACGTTGAACACGATAAAAAGCTTCGATCAACATCTTTAGCCATTGCGTACTGTTTCGCTCAAATCTTGCGTTTAACTTTTCACAACTTTCACTTCTACATCTACATCTACATAATACCCTGCAAGCCACCACAAGGGTGTGTGGCAGGGGGTGATTGCTCACCAAAGATGCACTACATATCATGCATAAAAAAGGAATAGTATTAATATAGTAGTCAGAACTACACTATTTAAAAAAGATAGAAATTGCAAATAAAACATGCAAAAACATTCTGTTAGTAGGGTTAGCTTTAAGTACTCATACCAACATGCAGCTACCAATGCTATTCATTGCTATGCATTTCACTTGCGTGGGTGCATGTCAAAACAAGCACTGCAATGGATTTTCCCAGCGTACCAGCTAACAAACTTGCCGCCTTCGCGTCATCTTTCAACCACAGATGACCTGTTTGGTGAGAGTTCACCCCCTGCCACACACCTTTATGGTGGCTTGCAGGGTATTATGTAGATGTAGATGTAGATGACCTGCCGCCTTTTCTTCCGCTGTCGCGTTTTCCACAAATTCAACACACTTGCGCGTACCAAAGATCAAGTGCGTACGCTCTCAATAGCATCGAAATATGCCATTTCCACTTAGCCCAGTCTTCAGGTCCTTCAAGTTTATCCACTTTTATTTTGTAGTCACTACTACTGCCAGGCATTTTGTAATATTTCCACGGTTAATTCTCGTTGGAATTATGAATGGACTGATGAATTAGCTATTCACTTGCAATCTGGGCTCATAACCTGTCTTCTTAAAATGTAAGAAACCAGTTGCTCAGCACACACAAGTACATCTTTTTTATTCAGCTACAACAACAATGCCACAACAACTTATTTACCTTTTGGTTTCTAGAGTGTTACATGCCGATGGTATATTCATATTTTTGTTTTTAATATTAACAAATACAAATTGCCCTCTTTTGTAATAAGATTGTAATTCAACTGTAATACGGTAGTAATACCAAATCTGTGCTGTCTGGTCATGGGTGTAAAAATCAGTAGAACTCGGTGATGATCGTCAATTCCAATGATTATCACCATCCGTATTAATGAACCAACAAGTTTGAACCTCTGAACTTGGAGCTGACTTTGGCAGAACTGAGTTGGTTAGTTTTCAATTATTGTAACTGAATCACAGTAGTTTGAGAAATATTGCAAAAAATACTCTGTAGAAATATAAAATAAAATATTTCACAGATACCTACCAATAATCTATTGGCTCAAGTTTTTTAGTAATGAATTGGCATACATACATCAGAGAGCTTTGTAGAAATTCCTGTTGATTGTGAACTAAAGTGATTATTTTCTGCAGTTTATCAAGGCTCTCCCTCTCCTCTTTTTGGAGAATGATGTATATCCAAGAGTCAGTGGATAAGGATTGAAATAAAAAATGAGAATCACACAATAATCCCGGTTAAAACTTTTAAGAAATTCATCTTGCATCTGTACATATTCTATCTTACATCTAATCAAGGAATAGTATAGAATTCTTAGTGCTGTTGTAGATGTGAAATATTTTGACACTCTTTGGACAAAACCGAATATTTTTTGAGATGAGGAAGTCATGTGTAATATATGTGGTATAAAAGTCATGGATGAGTCAAGCATTACGCCTAAATCTTTATTAATTTTTTAAAATCATATGGCCTTCCACTCTGTAAAAGAAATTAATATTTTTTCTTTTGAGTATACATTTATAATTTAAACTCCTGGTCTAAGTCTGTTATATATCAGATGTAGATGTTAAAATTGGGTTTACATCAGGTCATCAGGAAGTACTGCACACTTTGTGCTCTAAGGGTAGAGGTTGAAGTCATTTTCAACATTTATAGTTGTAATCTTATCTCGACATACTCCCGTCTTGCCGAGTCTTTTGTATGAGCAACCTGCAATGGTTGAGATGTAAATAGTTTCCTTTTATCCACATAGAACCCTATTTTCTGTTTACTGAAGGCATAACCACTAAAAATATGACAATGGGCTGAAGCTAATATTAGCTTCAGGTTATTTAACCTCATTAACAATGAAGAACCATAAGGTTCTCTTATGCTTGTGAGGTTACTTACTCATTCATAATCTGTGTATGTAGCTTAATTTATCATTTAAAATGTGAGGTCAGGTAAGTAGGCAACACACCTTCCATGAAATTCATTGTAACATAGAATAACATAGTAATTAATTGGGTTCTGGTTCAATTTGTTGTTTAGATATGTTACCAGTAAAAAATGTGGCCAATTAAATTATTGGAGCCACCGCAAGTGTACCAACTGCAGTGATGCACAATATTTAGCGTTATTGCTTGAGAAGGGAATTATTGGTAATGTGTATAAAATATTGGTATTGAATAGTGTGTTAAAATAATAATATGATGAAAAAAACAGCACGAAAACAATTCTCCCAACATGAACTTTGAGACCTGTTTCTAAAATGCTTTGAAAAGTAATCTAATTGTAAACTACTTAGTACTTAAAAAATACAGTTGTACACTAAGTACTTAAAAAAATACAGTTGGTACTTGTAACCTACGAATTTAATCAAATTAGAAGAGAGTTCAGTAAAGCAAGTTAATGGGAAGTATACCAATTTGTACTCTTATTATTATTAGTATTCTATCGGTGACGATCTAGGTTTAAATGGACATTTAATTCTTCCCACCCCCTAAACTTTACACGATGTGCCTCTTCAGCCCCTCATACCTCCTGCCACCCATCATTCCATCAGCTACCCGTTCTTCTCCTCCCTCTTCCCCGCTTACTCAATGCTCTTCCCTCAATCACCTCCTTCAAAACACCATACCCTGGCGAAAATAAACCGTGACAGACAGTGTGACAACAATGTATCACACTGTGCAAATGTATTAGTCACAGTGTATGTACACTGTGTGCACAGTGTGTTCCCTTCAAAGCGTGATGGACAGTGTGACCACAATGTGCAGCACACTGTACATGGGTATTAGTCACAGTGTCCTCACACTGTGAACACACTGTACCATCACAGTGTCTATCACGCTTTCTGCATGCTTTTGAGTCCCAATTTACGCTTTTGTCACGGTGTATGCACACTGTAATCACACTCTTGTCACATTCTAAGCACACTGTGTTCACGCTTCTGTCACATTGTCTGTCACGGTTTATTTTCACCAGGGTCCCCTTTCACTCTTACCATCTCAATTATAAATTATACCCAGTCATATTATTATGAGTTGAAAAGAAAATTTACAAAATCATAAAGGCTACATAAATTAAATACCTAAATATATAATTTTAATTGCCCATAGCTTGTATTGCAAATTGCTTTTCATGATAGAGGGAAACAACAAAAAAAACTCATTCATTAAAACATATTGCTAAATTTTTTGTCTAATCAGTAGCCCCCTATAGCGTCTAAAGAAAAAGTACTCTAACTGCGTTTTCTATTGAATCATGGAAATGTACTCTCAAAACAGCAATGAAGCCCTCCCAGTGATTTATGAAACAAGTGCAACAACAATATTATTTCGTAAATTTACCTGACATCCTATCTTGCAGTGATGATGACACAACCGTATAATCCTCTCCAATGGCTTACGGTGATTATTATTATCTAACAACCTTCGTCTTCCGACTTGTTTGATTCACTTTGAGAGCTTCCAATACCTCAACAACACATTAGGTCTGAACTTAGGTTTCAGATATCTACGGGATTCTGTCCTCCGGTAATAGTATAACCTACTTACAAAATCAAGCAACGGGTTAAAACGATGAAATTAGTCCAGATAGGGCTTGAAGATGAATGTATTCTATACCATTAGTCTTCGTTACTGTTGTACTTCTCCATTTGCAATTTAAATTAAGCGGTTTCTCGTGGACACCATGACAAATGAGTAACGAATTTGTTGCCCACGTGCATGGATGGCGACTGGTGGCGGCGGTGTTGGCTTAGGTCATTTCTAGTCATGTAAAGAAGTATTTTTTTCAATCACGGAAATAGTGAATAAAATGTTGCGTATGCTTCTTAAACAACTCGGTATCCATTCATTCTTCTTTGAGCTACCACTTGCGGACGGGTGCGAATTAGGGAAGTCGTGTGAGATTTGGCCTTGGCCTTGATGGAACTCAATCAGTAACCGCATCATGTGGTGCCTGCAAGAGATATGCAATGACCAATGATAATATCTTTGTCGGAATTTGACCAAATTGATTGAATAAGTGGTGTAAACTGATGTTTTGCTTGCGCATGAGGCATCTTAAGGCGGGGACTTAATAACTGGTTATTGTTATGCGTATAATCTTGAGTCGTTTCTTGAGATTTGCCCCGCGTTCCTCATCGGAAATATACTCAAGGGGCATCTCATCCTCCGCTGCTAGTTCGTATTACCGAGTGGAAACTGTTTCGCAGACAAACGAGAAAATGGTAAGGGATTTCATTTTCCAAAGTATTAGTGAAGTTGTGAGATAGGTATGTGATGTAGTTAGTCAAAAAGTTGTTTTTTTTTCAGGTGAAGGTAGTTGATCTCAGAAGTGACACAATCAGTAGGCCAACCAAGCAGATGAGGCAAGCAATGTTTGAGGCCAATGTTGGCGATGATGTGTACGGGGAAGATCCTACAGTTAATGGTAATGATCAGATTGAGTTGGTGATGCTATCAATATGTCATTGTACATTATATGCAAGCTAATTGATGGTTTTTTTATTTCTCCAGAGTTGGAGAGGAAAGCAGCTGACCTTCTCGGGAAAGAAGCCGGACTCTACTTGCCAAGTGGGACAATGGGAAATTTAATTGCAAGTAAGAGCATTGCATCGTTTAGTTAAAAATGTCTTTTCAGGTGTTGCTAAGTTATAGTTCTTCGTGTGATGTGAGGAAATCAATTTCTTGGAGATCTTATTCTTAATGCATTATCTAATTATCCTCGTCCTTCCTCTTGTCCACTTATCGGATATTCTTCTCATTATTGCCTTAAATATCCCATCATCACTGGCTTAAGCCAGTGGTTCCTCATTCTACCTATGTTATTTTGTTTCGTCCTCCTGCTTGCTTCCCTCCCATTACATTCTGAACATATTCTTTACCACTTTTTATGGTTATTCACTGAATTACCATATTTGATTACTATAATACCCTATAAAAGAGAATATATTTCTGATAATGCTATATATGCTAAAGGGTCCTATGAGTAGGAATAAGTAACCATGATTGTAAAGCAAGTCTGCTGTTAATGGTATGTTCATCATCATCATTTAACATTCTTTAGATGCAGTTATCCACTTGATTCTTCACTCACCTAACGTCTTCTAATATCATAATCTAAGCATCTAGGGATCGATCCAATTTTCGTAATCAAGAGCACATCGGTTCTCCTAGATGAAACTGTTAGTATTTTCTGATGCCTACATGTTCCATTGCTGCTTAATAGAATTCCTCTGGCTGAATGTGGCCAGTCTTTCTTTCAAGAATGTACCTATGTCACTTCATTTTCGTGTCACCAGATTGTAGCCTTCTAAAATCCCGGAGAACCCCAGAAGTTTCTTCAAGTTCTTTGGAAAAGCCTGAGTTCTTATTTGAATAATGGAATTGTTGTATAGATCTTGTTCAAAGTCATTTTTTCTTTGGTTGGAAGTTTATTCTTTTAAACAGTTTTCTTCTTAATTATGTTGCATTTACTCTTTGAAATTTTCGTTCCAACCAATCAATGGCTAACTCTTGTTGACCACAAATTATGTTGTGGACAGGCACATAGCCAGAGGGGGTGGAGGGGGGTATAAGTATAGCATAGCACAACTTGAAACAAATCAGTCTTGCCCATTCGTTACCAATATGTTACAAGCCTCACCCTTAAATTTTCAGTGATTGGTATTTACTTTCATAGTGCCCATTCTTATCTCTTCTCACTGGTAAAGTTCAATGGTAACGTGTTGTGAAACAGTTACTTTGCCAGGTCCCAGAAAAGAGTTTCAATGCATAAATACAAATCAGATTAGATTATGACAATGACATATCAGATTATGACAATTATTAACCACACACATGCATTGCACTAGTGATCGCATTTAAAGACGAAAATTGAATTATACCCAGTGTAATACGTTTTATCAAGCCCAGTTAAGATAAGAACAAAAAATTTATTTTGTCTTTCTAGAACAAAGTAAACAAAAAATTCAGTGTCCTTGTAACAAATAACCTACCCTCTAAAGAAATTGCTCAATAATCAATGTTAATAGGATTAATTAATGACAAAAATGAGATAAATTTGAGGTACCAACTAACCTTTCCCCTGATGACTATGCATACATGGCTTTTCGTCAGTCTCCGAATTTTTCACGAAGTTTGTTGGCTGCAGGTGTCGTCTTTAGAATGACCCACAAACATCCTCAGTCCCTGCTGACATGTCTCGGGGCACTGATGCAGTTTCACTAAATTTCACTGTTGGGTCAATGCCATCCTATGCTCTGCCTCTTTCACTTAACTTTTATCATTTCATTTAAAAAACCACCTTTATTTCAGAATTGGCTCTTACAAAGCTCACATTGACACTGACCAACTTGAATTTCTATGTCGGTACTTTCAGCTGTAGCCACCGGCCACTAAATAGATAAGTCCTGCTTACATATGTTGATCATTACTATGGTTACGTACCTCTGTAAGGCTCCCAAATGCGCAGGTAGGCCTTTGAGTTTAGCAGCAACCCATTTTCCCAATTATCATCTATTGCATTTGCAATTCGTTACTTGCCAAATCTCTGCCATTCCATTCATTGTTATTTTTAAGCTGCCTCATACATTATGCGATAGGCTAGTTTAGTTTTGTAATTAATGAGATTGCTTGGTTATTCCTTATGATTGTAAATGCGACTATGGTGTGCCCTTATTTGGTTTGTTGGTATATTTTAAAATGTTCACACTAGTTATTTTTTTTGTCTCTAAAGCTTCTGTAAGGCTACCTTAAAAATTAGGACTCTTTTCCTTCTTTCTACAAAAACATATGTATTTTTCATTTCATCAGGGCGTATCTTACGTAATAATTTACAAAATTGATCATTTAAAAAATTCTTCACTCTTAAGGTTGACAGGTTTTTGGGAACTATGATGTTTATCTATAATGACAATCTTCTTTTCTTCTCTCCAGCAATTATGTCGATCACTAGTTCAGAATTTATATTAATGTCCCTGTGTATTAAGAGAATAGAAAGAGCGCTTAGCCTGTCATCGGTCATTAAGTTTCTAGTAACACTCTCTTCAGAGTCAAGAAGAACCTTTCCACGCTGCATGTGGTTACTGGGAGAGTAGCCAAAATTGTTAGGAGGAAATTGATGGATGTAAAGTAGGTTTTGTCACATAGCTCCAGGGCCTGTAGAACTTTGTTTTCCTTCATCATCGTTGATGTTCTGCTGCACCACAATGAATACTCAGCTTTCTCAGCAGCAAGTGTTGCAGTATCTTTGAAATATTTTTATAAATTTTCCAAATGCTTAACTTTATCAAGACTTGTAAATCCAGGAAGAAGAATTTGAAAACTATTTAGAATCTCTTCATTTGGTATAAATCTGTCAGTTAAGTTTTGAAGACGTGAATTGATACACGGAATATAAATTGAGACTGAAATAATCTTCAGTGGAGTCTGTAACAGGATTTCCCAGTGGCAACTGTCTTGAAATTATCCTGAGAGTGGATAATTGAGAGTGAAATATGTATTTCTTGAATTTTGGAATAAGTGGAGCTAAAATTTTCTGAGAATGAGTTTCTCGCATCTTCCCTTCACTCACTCACTCAATGATTCAACCTGAAGGTTGGTCTTTGATAGGTGACAGTAGAGCTCACCTTGTACTAAGCCAATGGCGTGTGAAATTCACATATTCAGGGTAATTGCTTAACAATGATTTTGTATGGCTAATGCCATGTCCTAACTTTTTTCTTGCAGAAAAATTGACGTTGGCATTGTGATGATCAAATAGTTGTTGACATACAAAGAAACTAACTATGATGCCACTCTTTTATATTGCAGCCAAAATATTTGAAGCTGACGTTGAGATTTTCAGTGGCTTCTCAGAAGTTTCTTCCAAGCTCACTACAGTGGGCTGTAGTAACTCAGAAATTGTCAATAAACTGTCATTTCTCTCAATGAATCAAGTCTCACATAGTCAAGTTAGCCTTTTTTTTGTTTCTGGTACATAACTGCTGATTTTAATTTTTAAAACATTGTTAGGATTTGCATTATTTCTGAAAAAAATTATTTCTTTTTTGTACATCCGTCCACAATAAAATGTTACCACTTCGGAGGCCGATTTTTTTCAAGTCCCGAGTTGAATGAGATTTGACAACAGTGCAGCTCTGTCCCTTTAAATGACCCGACCACGAAAGACCCACAAGACGGGGGCACAGCCCTCTTAAGAGTGCCCCTTGCCATGGTTTGGGGTGAGACCTTTCCTCAATGACCTGGGGGATTATGATAGGAATTTTTGCATTGGAGGGGGAGGGAGCCTAAAGGGTGCCCGGTGGCAATTAGTAGACTCCAAGGAGTGAGGCCTCCCGAAAAAAAGCCTTTTCGATTGCTGCTCGGAGTGAATCCCTTGAAGATGGGTGGCTTAGGTCTCCATGACCACGACTCTTAAGAGAGTGACGACCTAAATATAAACGTGGTTCCGAAAGTTGTTATTAAAACCATCGATATTTCCTAGTCTATGACATTTCCAAAATGTTCCAAAATACTTGAATATTGCCTTCATTTCATCATAGGAAATAATTTTTATCTTACAATATTAATATATTAATGACATAGATCAGGGTTTATACGAACCTGGAAATCCTGGAAAAGTCAGGGAAAATGAAAACGGCCCTGGAAATCCTGGAATGGTCAGGGAATTTAACGTGTGGTCAGGAAAAAATCTCAAAACGTTCAAATTTTGGAATTTTTCTCCTGTAAATGCCAAGAGATCAAAAATTGCACACAGGAGCTGAGGGCGGGGTGAAGGAGGGGACAACTGGCCTCAGGCTGGCTTCGCTGTGAAGGCAGCCCAGCCCTATTCTGGTTCTATCTGGCTATAGCCTGCACAATTTGGTGAAAAGATTGGCGAAAGATGTGTGCATCTCATTTTCATTCGCTAGAAATTTTGCCAGGAATGCTTCGCTTTGTCCCTCTGGAAACAAAAAAGTTAATCTCAGTCAAATGTGATTTCACTTAGTCAAATTTGTAGAAGGATGTGAGGAAGAAAAAATCAAGATTGATTCAAAGAGCTACTTTAACATGACATCAGGTTTGAAGGAAAAGTCAGGTTAGCCCTCTTTGCATATATTTTTCTGCAATTAAAACCCTTTCTGAAGGCATATCAGTGTAAATAATAATTTTTAATTTGTGGACTTAAAGTTTATGATCTCTTATTACTGGAAGTTCATATGATTAATATGATAATAAACCTACAATTTTTCATAAGTTTAGACTTCTTTGCTTCCTCACTACCACTTTTATCTCTATAAATGATCGAAATCTTGGAGTTTTCAGGAACTCAAAAGTCAGGGAAATTTGCTAATAATGGTCTGTAAATCCTGGAAAAGTCAGGGAAAATGAAAATGAAAACCCCTATAAACCCTGTAGATGATTATTGTTATCAAATAAATGTATCTGTTAATGATCAATGATATTTTCGAATTATCAGTGAATTTTATTTGATTGCGTGAAGAGCTCAAAAAAAATGCACTTGTAAGGTAATGGCAAAATTATTTATGCTACAGCTGATACATGTAGATTTCAAGAAGAATAGAGAAGACATATTGAATGTCATTATGGAATATAAGTGTTAAGTTGCAAGCTCAAGTAGATAATATGTGGGGAAAAATTATTGCGGAAATATTTATAATTTCTTTCAAATTGCACACAATCCTTGCACTTGCGTACTTGTCTGTTTGTTTCTTAGAATGAGTACTCATCGGCAATTCATACCGTAGTATATGCTATTTTAAAAGTCAAAAGAAACTCAATAAATAAAAGTATAAAGGAGATTGTTGGGAATACGTTGAATGTCCCAAAAATACTCGTAGATGCATTGGTCAAAACTACATGTGTGTTTTCATATTTGAAGGCCCCGGTTCCAGTCCCGGCAGTCCTTACTTGAGAACTGTGTGGTGCTAAGCGTAGGGAAAAATAATCACCCTGTACTCAAAGGTTACATGTTCTAGTACTTCATCGTTCGTCATCCTTTCCACCCACTTTAATTTCTCTATCCTTCTCCATACCTACATCTCAAAAGCCCTGTGTATATCTTCTTTCCATAAGGCCTATTTTTAAGTGCCATATAGTGCCACGCTCCATATCAAACTTTTCACTAGTATTTTCTTTACTTCCCTAGTTAACGACCCTGTCAATAGTTCATGTCAATGAGTAAAAGCTTATCTTGCGAATACGATGTTCCTTCTGACATCAATGCCACTATACCCCTTTTTTCTCCAATGCACTATTAGATAGCTGGCGGTAGAAATCTGAAGAAATGGAGAGCCTGCGTAAAGTCAAACCTTGCTTCAAATACCACGCAGAACCTCAAATTTGGAGATTCGGGGTTCAGGTCCCGCATGAGTCAAGTTTTTTTCTATTGTGATCAGGCTTGCTTCTATTTTCACCCCCTGCTTACTGTTCGGGGTTTTAGGTGTCACAAAATGTGTCGGGAATGTTTCTGTGGGTGAAAAAATATGCTGACCGACTTCCGAACGGATCAGAATTATTTCCGAGAGTAGGGTATCGGCAAAGTGCTCAAGGGCCACTCTTCTCCTTTCTCTTATGATGCTGTTCTATGCAACTCTCTTTTGGAGAGAGGAATGTAATGAGGCTGGGAAAGCCTAGAGACTTCTACTTTGCAAGGAGCTCAGCCTACGTAGGCCACAACTGCTGATTATCAGAATTAAATGGCTTTTGAGTAAAGTTCCAGGAGTTCTTGCTCAAGCATTACAAAAACACAGAAGATCATATTAGAAGCTGATCTAATTTCATTTAGATGTAATATATGAGCAGCTGAAGCAGTGATCAATTGAAAAAACAATGGAATATTAATCCTATGACTTTGTGTTTACTCCTTCCTCACTTGGCGAGATGAACATTGGATGAATTGGAGAGAATTGGTGACTTAGTGATAAAAAATATAGACCTTTTGAAGTAATAGGGTTACAGGATATAAAATTCACAGCACGTTGATGCGTTGTATGCGGCTTGGGCAACTCATATTCTGGTGGAAATTGAGGAGAAGGTGGTTTTTCCAGGCTGTTCACTTGAGAAAGGGTGTAAAGGGCAATATCTCTTTGAGATAAGGGAACCCCCAATGAAAGGCAAGACCCAGAGCTCTGGGCATTTAAACTCTCCACGCCAAGGGACAGTGTTGTCAAATCTCCTTCAACTTCGGACTTAGAAAAAATCGGCCTTCGAAGTGGTAACATTTTATTATGGACGGGTGTACTAAGGCAATTTCTTACTGTACTCTTTTCAAATGTGTCACTCAATGCAAGATTGAGTCTATGGCTAGCACAGTGGTAGTACCTAGCTTTGGGAAGTTTTTCTTTAATCCTAGTTTGAACCCCACTTAAATGGCCATAAAATCATAGCCTTGCCCTACACACTTGTTAATATCTATTCCACTTGTTCTTATCCAGACTACTGCATTTTTCCAAAAAGCTTTCATTACATTCTCTGCTTTTGACTGTATTTTATGGGTTCATATCCCACAAAATCTTCTCGGATGACAGTTTTATTATCTATCATATCTACATAGTGAATTTGTAATGAGAGCTGCTCTGTTCCTCAAACATCCATTGTTTCATCAGCCAAAATAGGGAAGCAATCTGCTTTTTTGATCCTATTGACAATTTATTCTGTCATTAAATTGGAACATGTTTGAATTATTTAATTCTGTATCTTGGGGCTTATACATGTGGCATTGTTTTCCACTATTAATAATGTGCCTTCTCAGATTTTCGTCCCCAGCACATGCTCTGAAGCGTAGTAAAGAATAAAATTTTCTATCTTTCTTGTGAGGTTTTTCTAAAGTAAGAGGGCCACTATCTTGATCACCTCTAAGGGGAAGCTCTTGCTCTGCACAAAAAAGAATTGTTTCAACTATGGGTCTTAAAGCAGCTCTATTCTCCTCCTTTTCCTTTGCATATTGGGTGTCTACTTGTGAATGTGTGTCCTTTTGTTTTCCTGACATGACCACCAAAAACTCTTTCGCTGATACAATACAAGCATTGTGGTACTCTGTGGTGTAACGTTTTGTGAACATTTCTTTAGCTTTTTTCCAATCCCTAAAACCAGAACCTACAAATTTTTCCGGAGCCTCATGACCTCCCTGTCCTACACCTTACAAAAGAAAACAAGGTTTACAATAAACCGAAAAATTCTTTTTTGGAGTAGGCCAGGAAATGTAACCCCAGTGTAGGGTCAGTAGCCCATTTTTCTTGAAATCTTCTTTTTTGACTTTTGCCTTCGCTTAAAGGAAAGGCGTATGGCTGTTTCAGAATTAGTTCTAGGGGCAGAATATTTTTCTTTGTGTTACAGTAGAAACTCGAAATTACGATATTTCGATTTTACAAAGCAAAATCTTCAGTCCCGACCCAAAGGGCATCTAAGTAAATGTAACTGCACTCGATATTTCGGAATAACAAAGTTTTGATAATACAAACCTCTGGTCGCGGACCTGATGTGAAAAATGTACTCGTTTTTACGAATAATGACGGATCGTAGCAGCGATTCTCAGATGCTCCTTTCAGAGTAAGCTCCTAATCAATGATCATTGGCATGCACATTATGCATGAAGTGTGAATTGCTTGGACAACAATACATTTTTCAATGCTAAAATGAAAATTATGTCTTTTAATCAGTAGTACATAAAAAATGGCACCAATACAACTGAAAAGCAATTAGGGTTTATTGCCAGAGTAACCAACAAAGAGTCAAAAAAACTTAAATAAGTCCAGTACAGATACACTCGCCCGCGAGAAACTAGGTAATTGCTACATTTTCATCTCATACTCCCTGGCAGTTTTTCTACCTGTTTTCCCCAAGCATAAATCCATGAGGGGTATTCCTAGTACAGAAATCGTTTACTGCACGCGTACGCTCAAAAAAGTTTTGACAGGCATCGGAAGAGATGCTATGGTGTTTGAGCAGTAAATTGTCATGCATATCACACATGGAGGCTTTTATCTCCATACATATTTCAGACTGATTACCCAACCTTACTCCACGGCCTAATTATTCCGGCTGAAAAAAGTTATCATCGAAAGGATCAGTTTTGATTTACCATTCTCATTGAGTGTTTTGATGTGTTTATTAAGGAAAGGTATCCTGTTGGTAAGTAAGGATTGCTCTTCCCTTCCTCCATCACCAACAGCCAAGAAAATCAGAGAAAATACGAGTTCGCTTGGTTCATACGATCACTTTGTTTGTCTCACATTCATTCTAAATGATGTTCTGTTCTGGGTGCATGCATAATCAATGGTAAAAAACGTTCATTCGCCCATATGTATTTATGTCGTGTAATAGGTAACCTTTCTCGCCTTTAGCTCCAACCCAGCGATCGAAAAAAATATCGTAAAGGAGAGCTTTCAGCTTCGTTCCTGCGAAGTGAAAAAGAATTTTGATAGAAAGAAAAAGATAAAGATTTTTGTAGCCCAATCCTTGTTACAGATACACATAAGACTAGATTATAACCAAAGCCATCCTATGAGAAATCTTAATTCATGCCGTCGGAGAGGGAGCAGAAAGCCTCGTTAGGATCCTAGTCCAATCGGAGGCACTTTCATTTCTCTCATGCGTTAATGGATGATACTCCCTGGAGTAGGAATTAGGGGTGGGAATCACAGTGGAACAGCGGTAGTACGAGTATGGCCTATTGCGAGACCCCCACCATTACAAGAGATTGCAGGGGCACCGTCAATTGACCCTATGATTGTCATGTAAAAAAATACAGTTTTTACGAGACCCTTTTGGTGTTGGCCCCCACCATTTCGAGAGTTTCTGTCACCAGCAAACAAACACCAAAAGTGGCCAACATCTGCCATAGCTTGCGATCTGTTAGCAATGCAATTAATATGAAGTGTATGTATTAACTGCACGTTATAAATCACCATTCGATTAATTTATTGTTTATATTGGTTGAAATCCTGCAACTGGTTGAAATTTGCAATAAACAAATTTGATTAAAGTGTAACCAATAAAATTTATTATTACTTTTTGGTTCAATTCTGAAATAAAACTGAGGATATTAACAAGTATTTTTGTATAATTTTTATACAGAGCTGTTCAGGAGTGTGAAAATGAAAGAATTGAATTTTATAAGCTTAAGATGAAATGTTTGCATGGAATTTTGTATTAGGATTCCGCTTATTCAAAGTTCGTGAGCAAGGGAATTGTTTCCATTTAACATGCGATTACAGTGCATTAAGACCCAATAACCCCTGCCAGAGCAGCTACAGTAAATACATTTATGATGAAACCGGTGATTTGTCAGCTCTTTATCTTGAGAGAAAGTGAGACACCAATGAATGATGGGCTTTTTACTGCTGAAGGTTAAAATTAATATTGACTTTTGGTTACTGCCAATCTGTGACCTGTATCTTTTGTCTTTTCTGTTACAGTTATGGTGCATTGCACTAGGCGGGGCTCTGAGGTTCTCCTGGGTGATCTCACTCATACAGTTCTATATGAGCAAGGAGGTGCTGCCCAGGTGGGCATTTTTTTTTATTTTGATGGTTAAAAATAAATTCTGTTTATGGCAACAAAGAATTCTCATTGCTTTATAGCACAGTATGGTGAAATGGTTATTTGCAATGTTGTCAATTTTATAAGGCCTTCCCCATAGTATAAATTATCTAAGCTAAATTGGCAGGAAGTCCCTAATAAAAACTTGTATTGAAATTAAGAATTTTATGAATTGAATTGGTGCCTTTTGTTCATTCTGGCTATGATAGGTTTAGAAAATATTAAGTACAGTGAATGAATTTACTTAAGGTACTTTGAGCAAGATATTACTCTAGTCATTATAATGACCATGATTACTTTTTATTGTTTTATTTGTACTTAATGGAAGGACCATAGGAATAGGCCTAGAGTTTTTGACAAAAATCTTTAATATCAGTTAGATCAAAGGCTAATATTTCAGTTCTTTCGAAGATATATGATTTTATTCTTGATTACAATATTAAAATTATTATTTTTTATGTTATTTTTATCTTGCTCTGACTACCTGTGTTGTGAGAAACTCGATTTAAAAATTTGATGGAAATTACATGAATCAAGTCATCAAAAAATGCCTGTAAAGAAGAATTGAATTTGACTGATTTTTTTGTCATATTTAGGGACCTGATTTTGTGCTTTTTACTGTGGCTTGTGAGAATAAGCAGGTTATGAATCAAAGGAGAGTAAATTTTTAATTTGGGACTGGGTTTAGGAGAATTAGGGAATTTTTATTATCTTATTGTTTATGTCTTCATATTGTGATTTGAAGTGTGAAGAACATAACAAGTTATAGCATTTCATCTTGAGTTTCCTTCTGTGCTCTCTATCTACAAGCACAGCAAATTTAGTGATTTCATAAGTGATTCACCCATCCTGTGCTACAGTACTTGGCAATGAAGTTAAGCATTCACTGCTGTCTCTACTTATCCAGAATGATGCCCAAGATTTTCAATCAAGAATATATTTCTACCATTCTCCAGACACGTACAATCGGGTATTTGCCTATTAATTTTTTATAGTGTTGATCAAAGGTTTATGACCTGTGAAGTGCATATTTTAAGCGTTCAATTTAAAATGATGTTATGTATTTTTCCTCATTAATTAAAAAGTGAAAAAATTCAACGGCGGGAAAACATGACGAAAAAACTATTAAATCTGCTCGTAAATCATGCGTGTGATGTGACAATCTTTCCTCTACCTGCCACTAGGTGGTGCTGTGTATGCTTCCAAGCTCACCGTACACTCCGTTAAAGCTTATTAACTAGTATCGGAAGTATATTTATTTAGTTAATCTATTATGATTAACTTTTATTTATTTAAAATTCTTTATGCAGTTGATTCACTTAAAAACAGTATTCATTTAATAAGCGTACTATGAAGTTTGTCCATCGCCACACAAACTTCACACCATGCTTTGCAGTAGCAGAGGACTCCATGAACAGGATGCCTTGGAGCCTATAAAATGACTTCTAATACCATGCTTAACTGAGGAGACTATTCGAGCTTTGGTAGTTTTCATAGGCTATTATTAACCCTTTGCACTCAGATTTTTTCACCCTCTATACCAGTTGTCCACTTGGAATTGAATTTTAAATGCCCCTGGATTTCGTGTGTCGAGTGACACTCGTGAGTTGGTAGTGAGTTATGCTGTGTTGATCACTCGACACCCGAGTGGAAAAGGTTATATATAGGAATGTATATATTCACTGGAGCTGAGGGCCTCTGAAATACAATGTTAAGTTCTGGAGACGAATATTTCCTATGCCTCGCAATGTAAATTATACACCTGTTACATCAGCAACAAGGGAGTGCTTCCCGCCATTTCTGAGCTTTTTCAGTTAAACTTAAAATTAACATTTAATTCTGTTGTAAACTGTGATTCCTCAATCCAAATTTTTTGCCTAAAATGAATACATTTATGGTGGGGCAGGAATTGAAGTTAATGAATTCTATTTTCTTTGATGAAGGAAACTACCCTATTCAGCTGCTACGTCCTTTTACATTGTCCTTAATCAGGTCAATCTCATTAATTTACTCCATAAGCTTTGTTTATTTCACACTGAAAAGCATAAGTGGGCTATCTTTTAGATATACCATGGCCGACTTCATAACAGGCCATGACATGCAATTTGGCAACATCGCTTCACATGACGTTAGGGGTCCTACGGGGTCCGGTGATCGTCTGCTGCGGCAGAGGGGCGTGAGGAAGAGAGAGTTGCCGAACTCCTACCCTTTGAAACAAAATAAAGCTGATGCCTTTCATTTAGCCCTTAGTCTTTCGAACAAAATTGATGATAGGTCTCTTTTAGATACAGAGACCTGAAAAAAATACCATAGCGAAGGAAACCGCGGAAATGCTTTGAAGAATTATCACCACATAGTCCCGGCCGGTTAATCCCCAACTTAAAAGACCATTTGGGGGCGTTTGCCCAAGTAACTTAAAGGGTGCGATATGATTAACCGCAGTGCTCGTCATTTGGCCTCACCGGTGAATTTGTAGTATCGCGACTCCCAAGGGCAAGAAAAGTGCACATTTCATGTCTTATCATTCCTGGGAACATCGTGCATAAGGCTGAATATAGTATAATAATTGTAAGATAATTTTCTTACGTTGTAGAAAATTGTACGCCGTGAAAAAGCGAAAAACCAACCCTTGAAACACATTTTCCAAGTAAGATATTTTTCCTATCCCCTGGTGAAAAAGTTAACCGCGATTACATCAAAGGAAATATCAACCTGAACTACAGTACCTTAATGACAACTAAGAAAATACATTTCTATACCTAGGATTTGTTCCACTTTTAATAATAAAACGTTTGAGTAAATATTTTTTATTGTTACAATCAATGTACATAAGGTTATGTAGGCTTTTGTGAGATGATATCAAATCAACAAAATGTACTTTTCTTTACAAACATAGCTTATTTTGACCTCATGGGTAAATGTGTTCTGCAGGCATTAGTCCATTGTTTCCTTTACTTGTTGCTGTTTCCTCTAGTATGGTCAGCGCAAATGGCCATATTCCTAGGAAAAAAAGAAAGAAAACTTAGTATGACCTCACAACTTGAATAAGGATGATGTGTCAGATTTTCGTGGATTCTTGGTCAGCATTAACTCATGCCAAATATCTAAACAGACGTAAATCAGGTGTCATATTTTAATACTTTAAATTCACTGTCTTTTCTATACCACACATGATTTATCAAGTAAAAGCAATAACATGAATTAAAATTGTAAAAAAAATGGGAGGTCTTTACATTAAACTATGCCCGAAGACATTAAAAAGGTGTAGTGATTAAAATTCATACTTCAAAATTCATATAAAATTCACAAAAAATAACCTCTCCACACTCACGGAACAGTTAGGAATATGAAAACTGATATATGTTATACATTTGTTTATTTTAAATGTGTAACTATGAAAGATTTTCACAAAATTGATGTATATTCCATAATTTGTATTTGCTTTTCATTACTTTCTAGTATTATGCTCCTCTCTATATTCTCTATGGCCCCATATAATATATTAAATAAAGCAAAATTACCTTTGTGGAATCTGTAGTCCACCAATATTGCAAAGTACATGTACCAAGTATTGTTAAGTAGAGCATTTACCTGGGGGTTTTTTGCTACCATCACTTATTATTGCTAAATGCTTGTCATCATCCAATATTCTGAATAAAATCAACTGATTCAGGCGAGATGTAGTGGAAGTTTGACATATTCCAATAATCCCTTCACCAATCCCTGCTGTTTACCCTTACTCCTTTCCCAGTTTCCCTTTCGGGGACTTCCCACACACCTCCTCCTTGCCTCGCTAACTGCCGCCTCGTATCCCTTTCTTTTGACACGCGTCCCTTCATTCAAGAACCCCTCCTCCCCCGTTCCATACTTCCTTGGTTTTTCCATCTCTCACTGTTTCCCCCAACCGTACCTTTGCCCCCCCCCCCCTCCCTCTGCCTCTTACTTCCCCCCCCCACCCCTTCTCCTATGTATAAATACGCTGTTAACATGTATGTTGGTGTCTTGTACCAGATGATGGCTCTGTGAGCCGAAACGCGTCGTACGCATTAATAAATTACTTGTGGAAAAGTGCACCGATATTTGATTCTAATATCCAATATTCTATTGGAAACATGTTTAAGTGGTCAACCATAATATCTCATTTATCACAAGTCAGCAGTTCATCAAAAGTGACAAGTGTAGCAGGATCTGAATTGCTGCCTATGATGCCTCAAGTCCCATGCTGCCATGATAGTTACGTTTTATGAGCTTGAAAGGAAATGTTTGCATGGAATTTTATTTTGGAATTCCCTTGACCAAGGTTGTTATGCATTAAAACCTCAGAACTAATGCTGCTACCATGCATTTTTTCAGATAAGACAGGTTTCTGTTTATCAAAGGCCCCTTTTATGACAGGTTTCTCTGTATCACCTTTTATCAATGAAATCTTCCTATAAAAGCTAGTGCAAAACTCATTGTGAGTGAAGGATTAGTAAAAATTTCTCTGAAAAAACTGGTTCTATATGAACTGCCAATTTTTTGGTCAATTTGATTTTATAATGTTGTTTACTGTATTAAATTATGTTTACATATTTTTCAGATAGCTGGGGTTTCTCTGTGCACATTACCCAATCATCCAGATGGCACATTTGACATAGAACTCATGAAGTCTAAAGTCAGGACAAGAGATGTCCATGAGCCAACTTCATCATTGATTATTGTGGAAAACACTCACAATATTTGTGGAGGCAAGGTGTTACCACTTAAATGGATCGATGAGGTAAGAAAGAAAAAGAGAAAATTCATGTGTTTCAAATTTCCATTGAGTAATTTTTAATGATGCTTTATTTTTTGCCCTATTTTCATATTGCATATTTAAAGTTGTTTTATGCAGACACCATTAGGGTTGTCATCAGTGCTGGAAGTGAGGGGTAGGTGGAATAATTTGAGGATTTTTTGTAGTAATGGTATTCCCATATAATTTCGCAGACTTTGAGAAAGCAGAAATGAATTTCCTCAGCCATCTCCATTGGGTATCACTGTGTCCGCTAAGGAAAATATTTCCAAGTTAACCTTTGGAATCAGAAGATAGCTCAGGTGAAGACAATTGCCACCACCTTCAAAGAGTATTTCTCAACATTTCTATGGCAACCAACATCTGAATCCAGAAATTAATTGAGAGATTCAAGATTGTGGATGCTAGGCCATTTCCATAACATACGCTTCAATGTCCAAGAAGTCTCAAATGAGAAAATGCGTGGCATGCTGTAAACAAAGAAAAAGAAGGGAATCTAAGCATTTCACTGCTAATTATGTTGTGAGATTGCATTGTCTCTTGCTTTAAGATTATCCATTCACAATCCCAACTATTAGAGCAAGATGGAAAATGATAATTTGAAAGATTAAACAAAAAATTAAAACAAATAACTTATTATTCTGCTGGTGCCATTCTAAAGTCTAGACGAAAAGGAGGATGGAGGGTTACAACAAACATGAAAATATTAAAAACATCACGGAAAAAATTCAGCTCCAGAGGAAGAAAATTCCAAGCATAATTCAGCTCGGGGAATGGCTCTGCCTCTGGGTGTGCTGTGGCATAAGAGTTAATGATGGCGTTAATACAAACCCCCACATGTTACACGTAGGTTCTTTATTAGCGTCATTTAATTTACTCTAGTCAACCTGGATTAACAATTCCATAATTATTTTTTTATCGTGTGTTTTTCTCTGATGAGTTCTGAAACCCTTTTCAGTTTACATTCAAATTTCATTCAGGTCAGATATTACAGATGTGGAGTTTTTGTTCATTTTTATACCTTATCCTTGTTAATTATATATTTTAGAATTGTATTACTAGAGAATTGGGCTGCCAACTGGAAGGGCCAAGCTCAGATTCAGTATTGGCCTTTAGGACTAGACTGGCGTAAACATAAGTGGAGGAATTTTCAGATTTTTATGGGAAATGGTGGGAGGTAAAGACAAATGAATTGCCTCATCTGCCCTGACCAGAGAGATCCACACTGGACTATTTTGCTTATTAATTATTGTGAAATTAATTCCATTAAATTGTTAAGAATTATTGTGAAATTAATTCCATTAAATTGTTAAGTGGTCTTGCAAACTTCATGGCAAATAGGCTTGGCAGTTTTTGCACTGTCTACTTGCAAGCAGCTGGCGGTATAAGGTGTAATACTTAGTCAGCCATTTTCTCATCAAACAGACTGAAAATGAGGCTATACATGCTGGTTTTCTTAATTGCTGTGGGAATGTAATCTTGGTATTCAAAATTAATAGTATTATAGTTTAATCTCAATTCAGTAATAATAATGTGATGTAATAGACCAGGTGAGGAATGTTTTGTGTGTATATTAATGGTTAATAATGGATACATATCGTCTTCTTTATAGTTGGCAGATGTTGCATCTTCACTGAAAATTCCTCTTCATATGGATGGAGCACGTTTGTTTAATGCTGCAGTTTACCTGGGGGTCCCAGCTTCTAGGATAGTGGAAAAGTTTTCATCTGTGACCTTTTGCCTCAGTAAAAGCCTTGGAGCACCCATAGGATCTGTCTTGGTGGGGTCAAAGTCCTTCATCTATGAGTGAGTTCTTAATTTTATTGGTAATGTACCTAGGTGGATTGGGAATTGGGCTATTGAGAAGAGGTTCAAATTTATGAGAGAATACCATATTTACTCGTGTAAGCCGTGCCCTTGTGTATCCCCTATTTTAGGCAGGCTCGTGAGGAAAAAATTATTTCTATTAAAAAAAATTTTTTTTGCCCTGAGTCTGCATCATTTTGTCATAATGAATGCACGTTTTTTAATAGAAATACTGTGCCTAAATTACATGTATGTCTTTCTCATTAATTAATTTAATTACATGTTAATATCATCACAATCATCATCGCGTCGTGCATCGATGCACGGCCTCTCTTACTATGCATCTTTTTCTCATAGCATCTCACAGTAATCACAGTTATATACAATCACATCATCCAGCTCTAAAAATGACATCTTCTCAAAATAACATCTAACTGAAATAATTGCAGAAATATAAGTCAATATGTGATTACTCTATTATTATGAAAATCCAATGGCATATCAACAAATAAAAGCAGAATGCCATCCTTCCTTGATAGCGGTGCTCTCGTCTCCTCTCTGCACAGTAGCTGTGGACTGGGACGATTTAGCAACACTGGAAAGTCTTGGGAAATCATGGAAAAAACTAAGCTTAACGTAATAATTATACAAATTACAATACAAATAAAACAATTATAATTTTTATAAAACTAAAGAAAAACACATTCGGGGTAATAGAACCATAAATCACTAATGAACATTCATATCATAACAGTTCTCATTTTTAGTTTTCGTCTCTGCTAGATTCAGATACACCATATTTCCTTCCTGCTGCTCGATTTCCTATTTTTTCGGCAGCGCTTATAATATGTAGTTTTGTTCTCACAGCAAACGATTGCAATTTCACATCAGAATTAATTTTTAGGGTGATAATTGCAAATTATTTTAAAATGCTAAATGCGGGACAATCAGCAATTTACCTAAAAATGATATTGTCGTGACCCAACAGGGGCATAAGGCGTCAGAGCTCAGACTAGGATTGTTGTGGGTACGATTGAGTGGGTTCCACAATCAAACACGGCTCGTTCTTCTCAGTAAAGTCTATGTATTGTCACATACAGTAGAACCTCTATTTTACGAAGTTGAAGGGACCCAAAAATTTGAGCTTTGTAAATCAGAGGGTTTGTAAATTGGAGGTTATCTTCCACTAACTCCTCTGTCTCCGGAAATGATGTGTCACCAAAACCAGCTAATCTCCAACAGTAGGAAATAGTTTTTGCGGTGACACTCCCATGCTCTGGCAACACCTTGCACAGCATGGACCAATGTCCATGGAGGCACATCATGCACATAAGGGGCTTGATATGAGACAAATGTACGTCTACTAAAACTCTGCTGACAGGAATGCGAGTGTAATTTCAATGCAATTAAAGACTGCTGTACTTAACTTGTCAAATAGTTATCTTAGGGTTGAAATCAAACTAATTACTATAACAAATAATAGTCCTCTGCTCATTCAGGGAAAAAACAGATATTACATGAAATTCTCTGTGTGTAGTGTATTTGCCAGAAATTGAAAGGATATAAAAATTACACCTCAATTGTATTGATTCCCTGTATAGCATAGGCATTATTCCTAAGGCTAGGAGACTCACTTTAGTAAAAGAGAATGAAACAGCCATGAATTTAAAAAAACAGGTGAATATTTTTCTACAAATTTATAATGGTATGAACTTGGCTGCTGCAACTGAATTAAGTTCTTGTAGCTGTTCAGTTGGTAGATCTCAAAATAAGGGAAATAATTCTTAAGAGAATTAACTTATCCCACAGAATATTTTAAGCGTATGCAGTTATGCATTAATTAACGAAATGGGTACATTAAGTGCTAGTCGATTAGTGTTTAAAGAAGCCATTTTAACATGGGAAAGCCAGGGATGCATTTTAACTAGGAAATTTCAAAACTAAGTTCCAACTGACCCAGTATATTTTCAGTGAAAAGACCATAAAATGCCTTTTTTGAAGAAAGCGTATCATTTCAAATACATTTAATAATATTTCGCCACTGATGAAAGTCAATCTTAGAAATTCACTCAGTTAATTTGAAATTCCCTCTTTTTTAAGATGCGTACTACAGTGCTGACATCTAGCGGTGATTTACGAGAACTATTTACTCGCGGCTACAGAAAGCGTCGCGATCTCATAGTTGTGATCACAAATTCTTACCTAACGACGTAAAACACTTCTAATGAAAAATTAAATAATCGAATTGCATCAAGATTTGAATATAAGTTATTTATTATTGCAAAATTAGTATTTTTAACGAAACTAAGCTCCACGACAGCTGCAGCAAGCAACTTCCTACGGAAATGCTAGTTTCAAGTCAAAGGCTGAACAAAGTTCTGAATTGGGGTTGTGGCGGCTACCTTAAAGCTAATTTTAAATAATTCCAGAGAAAATATGGATCTTTTGTGACGACGAGTTAGGTATTCGCAATACACAAAATGATAGAAAAGGAATACAAATTACCAAGCACTAATCCGATTATTTTATGAACTGGGGCATTGTTTTCGAGAAGTAGGCGTCGTGCCATGCGTCTTTGAACATTTTTTCCTTGGATTATATAATTAGAATTGAATTGCGATTTGGATGATCAGTCTCTGGGATTTTTGTTACAGTTTACGCAGCAACGTTGAGTTTGATCATCATCTATACAGCGATCGTTATTCCATTGTACAGAGTTCAGTGCTACAAAATCATTTCAAAAACTTCGTAAAACAGAGGTCAATCACTCCTAGGGACCGGCCTTTCACTTCGTAAATCAATAAAATCCAGGTTTTGTAAAATAGAGGTCATTTTACATGGTTTTCCTATATACAAAGATCGGGACCGGCGGAATGGTTCGTAAATTGGTGTCATTTCGTAAATTAGAGGTTCGTAAAAAAGAGGTTCTACTGTATACTTAAATCTAGGCTTACATGGTGGTGGCTTGGCAAGATTCAGACTTGAAGCACAGGGTGGACCCTCGGGTGCAGAGGAAGGAAGGTGGCGAAGGAAGATGGCTAGCAGCGAGTCGGGCATTGTCTCAGTGGGTTCTCGGGCAGCATGGTGACGTGATACACAGTTCGAACAGACAGAAAGAGAGGAAGTTAATCATGACCCCTGTTTATATAGGTTCAAGGGACAACGCCCCTATGTTCTGGAAAATTCCTTAGTTGCGCCAGGGGGATGGCTCCTGCCCAATTCCACTTCTCATGAGACTATTTCATCCTGTTCTTCCCAGAGGATTCGTAATTACTCATAGGCTCACGCATTCAGTTGACCACTCATGCATGCGGTAAACCGCACCGGATGCAGCTGCCTCGCTTTATAAGGGTTAGTTATTATCCTTAAGGTTGTTATCTGGGCATAGGGAAGAATGTTCTCCAAGTGTAGAGGAGAAAATGAAATGCATGATGAGTCCAGAAGAATTGAATTGAAGGGAGGGGAGCTAAGAAAACTAGGTTCAAACAAAAGGGTCAGAATTTCGGGAAAAGGGTGTGGTAAGGGGTTCCAATAGGACATCCGCACCGGGGTGTGGTGGATGGGGCCACGTCAAGGGAACGTGTTGGAATCCGTGACTGGCGATCGGGGGTCCCGTGCTGGTTAGGACACAACATCACCCCCTGCTACGAAGCCTCAGGCCCCTGACTGAGGGGATAACAAAGGAACTTGTCAAGCCATTGGCAAACAGGACCGAAAGAGAACAGTAACCAGTAACAAATTCAAAGCTCGTGAGCTAGCGCGAAAAATTTAATGGAGTTACCCGTTGAGATGCACGAATGCAAGTTATTCCACAGAGAAAAAATCATTCACCTTGACCGGGACTCAAACCTGGACTCCTTGATTTCTGGCCAGGTGCTCTTTCAGTTGCGCTACTAAGGCGTCCTCTTTCTCTTATGTCTAGTAGTCCGGCAACATCTAGCTCCTTTAAAGCCTCTAGAATTTCCACAGAGAAAAAGGACGCCTTGGTAGCGCAACTGGTAGAGCACCTGGCCAGAAATCAAGGGGTCCTGGTTTGAGTCCCGGTCAAGGCGAATGATTTTTTCTCTGTGGAATAACTTGCATTCGAGTAACCAGTAAATAGTACAAAATAGCAAATGTCAAATTCAGACCTGTTTTCAACCTAATTTGTAAATTCACTCGTTCTTGCACATCAGAGTTGCAATAAAATGATTGCAAAAATAAATTTTCAGTGTATAATGTATAATGAATATGTACAGGGTGGCGAACATCAGGGAAAAACGGGAAAACCTGGAATTGTCAGGGACTTTAGCATTTATGGAAAAGTCAGTCAGTGACGGTCAGGGAGAAACAAATTGAAATTCTTGTTATTTATCTACCATTACGTTTATCGGCCAGTCTTTCCCGCCCTTTATTTCACCAACTAAAACTAATGTCCGTCGCTGATGTGCATGGAATAAGCCCCATCAATTTGTGGAACATTAAGTTGTGAATCTTATTAGTTGTGTCTTTTAGTTACTTAGTTGTGAATCAGACGTACAATGTATCCCTTTTGTACATCCTTAATGCGATATTTACCTAGTAGTGTTGAAATTTATAACCACATGCATTCTGCTCATCATAAGGAATCCGAGGCTATGTTGTTCAGAAAATTTTACCTCGCATTTTTTTTAACTTCTCAGACTCAGATCTAGAGGCAGGTGAAGCACACTAGCTCATGGTAAATACGTTCCTTGCAGTTATAAAAATATGAGACGATGATTATTAGGATGGTAATACAATACGATGGCACGTGTAAACAAAATCTTACGTAAGATCATCTTCAATTCCCATACCCCCATTAATGAGACAGGAAGAGTAGTCATCCTTCCCTCTCCACCTTTCACGCTCAGCGTAATTATGGAATCATCCCTTAACTCCCTCTCAAAGCAATTTAGTCATGTCACAAACCACCTCAAACATGATATTCCTGAATACGATGCTGCTGTTGCTAATTGCCTCGATCGCAGTGGCGCGATTACATTTTTTTTGTTTATACAAATATTTGTTAATTTTTGATTCCCTCTTACAATCAAGAGGTTATAATCATGTTAATCAAATTGTTATATGCTTCTGAATGTCACTCTTGCCATCTGATTTTGATCCAGTCCAATAACTTGGCTTTGGTTTGTATTTTTTACGCACCTTTGTGATACCTGTACCGGAGTCCACCAGTAAATCAGCCATTAACTTTCCCTTTGATGGCTTTTCAGTTATCCACAACTTCCTATGCTGCCACGACACGCTACCTCTTTCTTGAAGGATTAGACATCGTCATTGTAATTTTACCGAAGGAAACATATACGGCCAAGGAAATACGATACATGGCCACGGAAATACGATACACGGACACGTGCCCACGAAATGTGTATTAAAAGGTCGTATAATTTGCATCAGGGTTTAACTTATGAAGGTTTAATATACTTTTTCATTAGGGTATACTTGTAACTTTTAATGCATTGATTTCAGCTTTTAACATTTTCTGAGTATTGACGAAAATTTAATTCAGCAGAAATAAAATATTTAGATAATAGGAGCCCTTTTGGCGATCGGTCAGGGAAATTGGTGAGTCCATCAGTGAAAGGTCAGGGAATTTAAAAATTGGATCTCAGTAGCCACCCTGATGTAGTATGTTCATGAATCATTGATCACCTCTAGTAACAAAATGCTCATCCAATTTTTTTACGTAAAATGATGAAATTCGATTTAGAACTTAAAACTGCTTTTGTGTGGCCTTACAGGCAACAATAATGATTAATATTGAATATCAGGAGAATATTCCATAACAGGTATAACAATTTTTCTGATGACCAATGTTTTTCCCGATGATAAGTCCATCGCATTGCTATATTACTTGCTCCCATGGTGCATTTGAAACCCAAGAAAGTACAGTAATGTGTGGGGTAAGTGTGCAAAATCAATGTTTTGTATTCAAAATAATTATATTAATATTAAATTTAATGTCATGGACAGTAAATACAACCATGGGTCGATGAAAAGAGTGAAAATATAATGTTTAATACCTATCTTAATAATATATTTTCGCCATTCACCCAAAACTCCCACTATATTGGTTAAACTTGAGTTAATTTCTTAGGAATTGACTGTGGAATGATTTTAATAATAATTTTGGTAGTAATAAGAGTTCGATTTAGTGATTGAATTTTGGCTCCCGAGCGATCTTGTTATGTGAAGGCTCTACTGTACTACCAAAACTAGCTAGAAAGTACCTTTCAGCACCACCAGCAAAAGTGAACTCAGAGACTGTCCAGCGTGGCTGGCATTATTTGTGATAAAAAGAGAAATCAGCTTGATCCAGAATGAGTTAAAGTACTCGTTTTTTTTAAATTAAGAACTTGAAGAAAAAAAAATGAATACAGAAAAATCTCGATAATACGAAGCACGATAATATGAAATTTCGATTATACGAAGCAAAACAGCTGGTCCCGACGAAAACCTATAGTTAAGACATGGCAGTATTCGTAAATACGAAGTTTCGGCAATACGAATTTTTCGAAATTACAAACTGCCCGGTTCCGGGGTAGAAATGGAATTCGTTTTTATGAACCTTGGTGTAAACTGCTTCAGCAAATCTATTTTTCCTGGTGTAGACACTTAGCAAATCAGTGTTGTCAATTATGGAACATCAGAAACGAAATGCGTGAATTAGTAGTGCATTCATCTCCCACATATACCAGTCTCTCCCCACCATTTTCCACATGCAACTCTGCGTGTCATTTAGAGCTTTAGTAATGTGGAAATCGTAGTTATGCCATTACATATATATCCTGGGTATTTTTTGTCATAATATCCACGGTTCTCTTTTAATTAAAGCTTACGTATGATGGCACATACTATGCTCGCTACCATGTGCCTGGAATTATGGCAGCTCAAATTCTCCGTGAATCATACCTCATCCTTTAAGGCGAGCACTCCTAGCTCAGATCTTCGTGAAGGGGCGCTCCATACCAAACTCCTGTAGACTTGAGTTTAAACATTAATAACTCTGAAATCGTTCATTTGAATTTTACATAGTTGTAACCTCATTTAGATAATGTTGTTTTCTATTCTACCGATGGGAATATTAATTTTTAAAAACAAATTTTGTAATATATTTGGTGATACAGTGAAAAATGGTACCATTTCCTTAGCACCATATGTAACTTTGTTGTCTAATAAATGGCTTCATGCTATTTATTAGACAACAAAAAGATGCTGGAAGCAAATGTCTGTTTTTAGCTTCCACAAGTTGCTCATCTCTACTGACTGTGGATTCCAAAAATAAAATTCTTATTACAAAATGTTGAACTTTTGTTTTATATGCGTTTTCGATGCTGGGACGAAATTTTGCCAACATGACGATAGCTAACTTTAAACCATTTACATAGTAAATACAACTAGGTATTTATTTTACGATTTTTAATGCATGTGGTACAGTGTATACAAAGGTATCTTTTGAGAATGCTTTCATGAACAATGACCAAAAAACTTATACAATGTCGCCGAAGACAACAAAAGTTAGAGAAAACAAAGATAAAATTTTTTTCACGATTTATTGAAAATGTTCGAAATTAGGAATGCCAATTTTCCAGTCCAGCGGACTTCGTATTATCAAGATTTTACTGTAATACTAGTAGTTGCAGTTTTCAATTCAATTTTAGTGTGAAATTAATATTTAATTCAAAATAAAATATAAGATTAAGGGGACAATAAAGATTTGGCTTTGAAATCATGCTTGGGATTCAAGGAAATGGTAACATTTAGATTTTAGATAAAATTTAGGATTAAAAGTAAGTATAAGATTCGGATTTGAAATGAGATTCGAGATTTGAAGGTGAATAATGATTCGGATTTGAGAAATACTGGATTCGACCCATCTCTAGAAAAAACATTGCTTGAGTGATAGCTTAACCAAAAATTCCCATTCAGTATTTCTGGTAATCAGGAGAAAAATAATTGGACCTTTTGTTGTTGTATGTTATTTTTAGTCAAAATCTATCTCTACACCAAAAGAAATTTTGTTTTCAAATTTGGTATCAGGGGATTGCAGGTTCAAGTCCTGGTTGAGTTTGATGATTTCTTTTCGCTGGAAATATTGCATATGATAGTTGTGTAACAATGTGACTATCAATGTTTCAACAGGGCACGGCGTACCAGGAAAGCCCTGGGTGGAGGAATGAGGCAAGCTGGTTTCATGGCTGCCGCAGGGATTGTTGCTTTGGATACAATGATTGACCGTCTTGCTGTTGACCATAAGCATACTCATCAAATTGCCAAGGGTAAGCAATTGATTGGTGTTAACTATGGCTGTGGCGATACTGTGTATTCATTTCCTTTTTTTCTGTCTCTTGCTTTGAAAGAAAACACTGTGTGCCTAGTAGTGCCTAAAGTGATCATGGAGGAGGATGCTGAAGGGTTCCCAGTTCTCATAATGTGTGTATATCTGATGTCAGAATTGAGTCTCAGATGTGCTTCAAAATGCAATGAGAAATTCGTCATGGCTGGATTTGGATGAGCTCAATAAAGGCTCCTCATCATGCAATTTTATTTTTGAGTATCCTGGTGTCGTTTGGCACTGTTAAGAGATGATACCAATATAGTGGGAGGGAAATAAATTCATTTTGGCTCCTGGTCTAGAAAAAACTGACAAGTTCATTGAAAAAGGTAGTTATCCATGTCACTTGAGTACTGTATTCACCTGAGTCTAAGATGACCTTTTGTGACAAAATTTCAACTGAAAATGCCATGATTCTTTATGGATGGATTCTTCAAGTCTGAAGCGCACCTGCATGTTGAAGCAATACTGTACAATGTAATGTATGATTAATTAATTCAGATGAATACATTTAAGATGATATCAAAGCTAAAAATAAACAATGATATCTATGGAAATGTATATTGTGGGAATAATAATTGCCCAACTAATAACGATCATCTTTATCCACAACATTTCAGTCTAGTGTGTGATGTACCATACATAATAAAAAAAGCCTTGTCAGCGTTAAAAATGTCTTTAGGTTCGTATTTCCCGATCAACTTTGACAACCTTTGCCTCCAATTTTTCTCAAAATCGGGATCTACTGATGCCTCAACCCTAGAAAGGTTTGTGGTGGCTAAGTTCCACCTTTTTTTCTTCGACTATAAGTTCAATGAATCACGATTTACGCATGCAGAGACCCCAGAAACATAATTTTTCCCTGCGACAATTACATGTACAAGAGCCAATTTAGGCATGCTTTTAAGTCACCTTTATAAACTTGTAAGTTGCCAATTGAAGCAGAGCATACGATATTTAGCTCAACATATCTATGTCCGGCTTTTACGCAGCATATCCATTTCCCGTACGTCTACGTAAAAATGTTGCACTTTACATTTTTTTGATCGCTGAATTCCCATTGTCAGCAAATGCTTGCAATATGTTCAACCTCCCACGGCAACGCTAATCCAGTCTTTGTGACTATGCTATTTGCAGCAGACCTGTAAAAAAGCAGCAGTATATCATGACAAAAACAAAAGGAAACAATAATAATGACATTCGTACTGGTCCAAGGCTTATTTGCTTATGTCATGAAAATTTGCGGAAAACGATCATGTTAATACATAAAATTCCACAAAAGACATGCACCCAATTTTTAACTGACATTCAGGAAAACAAGGAACACTGGTTTTGAGAGTAAATACCAGCTCAAGTACTTGTGAAAAAACAGCGGTCGACGAGAAAAAATTCATCCTAAAGAGGTCAATAAGTGCTCATGGGACTGGCTCTCCACCTTGTTGTCGGTAGGTTCTCGTTGTATGGGAGTTCATTGTAAGGGAGTCAACAAAATGCGTGCTTTTTAATGGCAGCTTGGTGGGACCAACACCATTTGCTCGTTAATCGGATGTTCTCGTTGTAAGGGAGTTCGCAAACAAGAGGTTTTACTGTAGCAGAATAGGGTAAGCTTTATCGCCGGAAAGTCATCCAGTGGTTCAAAATCAGCTGATTCCATGATTTAAAGCACAACGAAATGAAGTTAGTGAGTACTCAGTAGCGGATAGGCTTGCCCGTTTCAATGGATGAAATAACTCGGAAAGCTCGTATGGTTGGTAGAGGACTTAGCATATCAATGCATGAATTTAAATCTAGCTCAGACTGGTACAAAAGTCTAATATGGTGGATTTTCTCTACAGAATGTTGTAGGCATACCATGGCACTGAACTTCACTGCATAAGAAGTTGCTTCATGACTACTGCAAAAATAAATTGCTTAGTAAATGACTCAAATAAAAAGTTCAATTACATATTCTAGTAATTACCATAAATGTGTAATGAAAGTTTGTTGTTTGCTTACGCTGGATGTTTTTCAACCTGAATGGTTGTATTTGAAATGGTTTCGAGTTTCATACTGAGAAGGGTTATTTTCAAGTAAAGTGGAGAAAAAATAAATATTGGCAAAAGACATAATTATGACAATGATAATGTTGATTTTTGTCAATTTATTTTCAAAACTACTCCAAAATGAGGGGTTGTCGTAGATTCAGCATCGTTTTAGACTCAGATGAGTATGGTAGTTAACCCTTATAGTGCCACCCTATTAGGCCTGGTATACATGTAAAATGGAAGGGCTTTTTTGACGAATTTGTACATTTGTACTGAGAAATTTATATTAAGCCTAATACTTATTTGTTGAAGCTAGTATTTGTTATATACACTCTTTATATTTACAGGTATGATAAAAAGTTAATTTACATTGTTATCTCTTCTATTGGCTTTATGTCGCACAGAAAAGGTGTGAGCATAAAAACACCTGGCCAATAGATTGGCCTACTGGCACTAAAAGGGTTAACCCTTCAAGCCCGTAGGAGGTTTAAATGGTTTTCAACCCAGTTACCGGAGGAGATTTAAATGTTTTAATGCTTTATGAAGACCTGTAATCAATGAGTTATATATATATGTGACCATTGGTTTTATAATCCTGAGATTTTTAGTGATGGTCAATAAACCTTATATATTTTATATATAACTTAAAAACATTAAAAGACTTGATTAATTTAGGAGTTAGACACTTCAAAATTTGTTTAAATTAAAACTAATATTATGGCTGAGTAGAAAACTTTCTCGGAAGAATTTATGTGCCGGCATTTCATTTTTGAAGAATAAGGACTAACATCATTGCAGGTACTTTATTATGCCATAGTAGCTGCAATTATTGAATGGTTTGAATAATGTAGAACATCAATGTAAACATCTCCACTGCAGATGCTGGTTTGAGTCATTTCCAAGGCTACCTTATAGCTGTCGTCGTCAAACGTAAAATACTAAAATATGCTTTTTTTATAACTGTTCATTCCAAAAGAAATTCAGAACAAAAAATTATAATTGAAAATCTTTTGAGTGATAAAAAATATGATATAATTCATCTATCTTAAAAATTCTGCTTGGTGTGGTAAACCTTAAAGCAATCAATTCATAGTCTGGCATGACAAGGTTCGCATGTACAAACCATCTCTTTCCTCTTCCTGTGTTTGTTACAGATTGCTCAGCAACTTTGAAGTCTGGCCTTATTATCTTTGGGAGGTATTCTTTTTGTGACGTGCCTTTCAGTTAGTCTTGGAAGCATATTGTCTGATATATGGCAGCCTGGCACTCTCTGTTGTACAGCAGAAAATGTTCTATTGTTTGTTTTACTTATTTTCTCTGCATAACTATTATTTTCCTCTGCAGTATTCCTACTTAATCGTTATCAAAGAACATTCCAAAGACATCTTCAATACTTGGCAAATTGCTTGCTCTACTTTGTGGACCGGAATTTCCAATGAAATTTTCTCATTTTACTTTATTATTGGAAATGTCCTTCCATGCAAAATCTGAAGCTTCATCTTGTGCCTCATCTAAATCATCATACATCATACACCAACTTCGGAGCGATCATTTATGTCATTCTTGCTGTCGCTATCAGAACTCAAAACACTTTCATCACTTCCCTTTCAAGCAAGGCATCCTAAATTGTTCATCACTCAAGTCCTCCAACCCTTTCTTTCGTACACACACCATAATTGACGGTAGATGAGTAACAATCCTGATAAACACAAACACTCACAAATATTCTGCAATTTGAAGCTCACGGCTTCCAGTACGAAGCACTTACGGAGGAAGTGGTATAAGGTAAAAGACTAAAATGTTCGTAAGAACAAAATAACACTCCTAATATATTCCTTCCAGAAAAGTGACTTAGGTTCAACTGACTCTGACTTTGGTATGTTTACTGAGCTGCACTTCTTAAAAGAAATCTTGAGTCTCTTCTTTACAATTTGCTCTCCCATGCACTCTTTCCACGCCAACCTTTCGACACACTAATCTTTTGTAATGAGTTCTTGGGTCTGAATGAGTCCCCATATCCCGCGGTCATCCCTAAGCTATGAAAATGGTGCACATGGCCCCCCCTAGATAATATGCTGGGCTAAACAAAAGGGAAGTGAGAACATTGTAACTCTCACTGCCCTTATCCATATCTCTTGTCTTTCGTAGCTGAAATGAAGCACGTCCGAAAGGGGCCTTGGAGAAACCAGGCATCAGCAATGGGATATGTTTACGTTGACAGGAAGGTCATCAAATTATCATCTATGTGCTGAATATACTCTCCCTTGTCCTCCCAAGTGGATGGAAAATGGCTCTCCTTTTAATTTTGAGAGATAGAGATGAAAGTCAATTGCTCATTTTGCGTAAAAGTGTAGAATAGATGCATAAAATAAAGACACGATATCTTTCCAAAAAAAAGATCTAAAGTATTAATAGATTTACTCAAAATAAACTGTTAGGTTTTTTTATATCAGTGTGCCAAAAATATTCAATTCCTCAAAAAGCATATCAAAGCATAGCACGTAATAATCATGCAGATTACGTAGCATCGTGCCATGGGTAGTTTAAAGGGGTCGGTGCCCAGCACATAGGACAGCATTGAAGGGTTAAAGGTGGACTAAAGTAAATGAAGGAACTAAACCTGCACATATACATAGTCATGGATGGTTTAAAATCACCGGTTTTTCGTGAATTCCTTAGAGATTTTAACATTTGCGAGTTTTATTTTTTAAAAGCCTACACTATTATACAATCGTTGTACTATACCAGAAATTCATTGCATCATTTTTCTTTTATTTTCTCTTTCTTTTAGCTATTAATGATGCCAAAAGTCAGTACTTCAGAGTGGATTTGGAGAATTTACAGACTAATATCCTTTTTATATGGTATGATGCTACCAGAGTTGATGCTGTTGATTTCTGTGATCGCTTGGCCCTGGTGAGTTGTATTTGTTATTTTTTTCATATTGTACAGTAAAATCATGTATTTACGTTATCAGAATTTATGTTTTCTTGCAATTTACAATTTTTTTTTATCGGATCCCATCCAATTTCCTATATCGTCAACGTATGTAGAACCCTGTATTTACACCACAATCATTCTGTTTTCCCGCTGTTTGTGTTAAGATGCGGGTTAGAATGTGATAGATTTGAAAACAAAATTCCTTCTATGACATTTAGCCATTCATACCAGTCTATATTGTGATGGCCCGGGTCCGTCACTGACCTCCCCCCCCCCTCTATCCCATTGACCGCGGTCTGCTGGCCGACCAGCGAGGTAGCTCAATATTCTCACGTTTTGTTTATGTTATCCTTAATTACTCCGGAACATAAAGTTTATTTTACTTGAAAATGGGAAATGGATGCGAATTACAATATTTTCAGATGACTCGAGGGTTTTTTGGGTTTCTTCCACGTTGGTTCATCCCTCTTGATGACAGTTTCATCGGCATTCCAGGTGCCATCTTCAGGTCCGAAGATCGCAGCCCATTTGTTCTTCTTTCATTCGATCTTCGTTCCAAATATTTCCTATATCTTCATACTCGCAGCTAAGCTTAAGGCTGTCGGATACCACGGTCAAAAACGCTTCCGCAGACGTCTACACCTCATGACTTGACCACCCTGCTTTGCTACTTAAACAGTTTTTTTCTGCGCAAACTTCGAGAGTAAGGATGGGTCTATTAAATAAATGTATTAATTTTTAGGTCATTGCACTTCTCAGAATTCTGTTGGCCTCAGAAAGACGCTAATTTTGGCGAAAATAGACTAATTTCCATGACGTATGATGTTAAAGTCCGAACCTAATGACTGATTATGACACTCTTTTGAAACAGGAATTCTTCGTCTCCGCTTAGGTCCATCGTATTTTTGTGTACTGTTTATAACAACAACACAGTGACCATAATCCCAAAGCAATGCAACATAATTTCCACTTGTCCTTCGCGTGCTCTCTGGGGGTGAGGAATTTCCCTTAGCTGGAGAGCGAGTCTCAGCACGCGCTAGGGAAGGGGAGAGCGGTACGTGGAGGGGAGAGAGGAAGGGGGAGGGGAAAATGATAGGGGCCGGTCCCGCTGACGCCGACCCATCTGTACTCCAGTTTCAGGCGTGAGCGGATTATCTGTGGATTGGTTCTTAGATATTTGTTTGTTCGAGTTCCGACAACACGCTCGCAGTCGGGGACCGATTCAAAGTCGAAGCAGAACGTGGAAAGCTTTTCACGACACAAAACTATTGTGCACGCTTTGCCTACAAAAATATGCTATACAATGAGTATTGCATATTATGAATATTTTATGATTTTTTTATTTAAAAAAACTGATAATTTTGAAGGAAAGTGAGATTTTTTTTCAAATGAAAAATATTTGGCCTCCTAATGATTTTCATAAACTAAAGTTTTCGACCAAGCCTTACGGTTGCAACTGTTTGTATCAGAACCATTTCTAGGCCAAGGTAAGCTAAGTAAACAAGCCCTGTATACGGAAATCAGCACCCAAAGAATTCATATTTTTAATCTTGAAATTTAAACTGAAACAATTCCACTACAAGAATTCTGCACTCGTGACGATATGAGAATTGAACTGAAATAGACTTGGTTTGAAAATGCCCTATTTTCAGTGTTTTGAAAAAAACGTTAGCTTTAGACTCAATTTGTTTACTAATGCAAATCATTAGGAGTTTTAATTGCTTGTATTTGAAAATCTCGCTTTAATGTGCAATTACGTGCAAAATTTCACTTTTATGATACTGTAAATTCCCGAGATATAAAATGCCAAACAGATTTTTTTCTGACTGCAAAATTATTTTTACACTGCACGCTAAATGTTCTTGCGAAAAATGTCATTAATATATTTTATTTCAAATTACTTTTTTCTTCTTTCATAAGAGAGCACAAAGAAACATGATGACTAAGTTCCTCTTCTTTCCACGAAATATTATCAGGGACCCCTATATATATATTTCAACCTCTTGAATTTCCCAATATGTTAGTCGTGCATAAGTAGCTACGCAATGGTGTCAAACAAGTTGCTATATTGCTATATCAGTAAGTATTGCATCCATCATAGTTGGGAAAGTTACCAAAAAAATTTACTGATTAAAGTTAAAGTTAATCTCTGTAAAAAGTAACTAATTAAAATAAAAAGTTACTTTTCTGAAAAAGTAACTTATTAAAGTTAAAATAAAAGTAACTTTTGCATTCTTAGTTACTTTTTCAGTTACTTTAGCTGATTAGATGCTGTGGTTTTAGAGGCCTTCATGGTTTTTTGTTTTCACAAGCAAAGTGAACACAGAAAACTGTCATCGTGATTTATTCCACCCGCATCCTATTGTTTAAAAATTTTGTATTGGGGATTTTCACTGTAATTTCAATTAGTGTCAAAAGTTTTGTTGGTCAGGTTTCCTAGTGTCTGCTGAAAGGATTCGGCGAGTTTACTGAGGAGGAACTCCAATTCTGGGATTTTTAAGTTGCCGTGAATGTAAGACTACTGACGACCCATGGTGCGTTTGTAATTTGCCACAAAAGATTGTTCTGATCGGTAGACATTGCATTAAGGTTAGTTTTTGATATTGATCCCCACATTGTGATGTGAAGTAACCCATCGCGATTGTAAAATTGCAGTAGAAACTGCTAATAGTTACAGTAGATGCTGAGGGTGTGCGTGGGCTCCTTTTCTCGCGATTCACTGGGACTGATGTGTTGACGACGCAATGTCGTCGAGTACAGGTATTGTAAGGCAATGCGCTGACTGGCGCATTGTAACAGATACGTTTTTGTTTGTTTAGTTTGAATGAACCTCTCCCCCTCGCTATCCATCAGAGGTTTTCAGGCGACCGTTCTTTCCCGGCTTCAACTATGTAGTAATGACGACGTGATGCCACCGAGTAAGGCATACGAGCCCTCCATGACATTGTCTTCGCGTGGTTTAGTGTTTTCTCATCTGAAATAAAACACTGCGATATTCGGGAGGGAAATTTGTATTTGAACAGAAAGTCTGATTATTTCTACCAAGTTCATGGGCAACTAAACATAGCTAAAAGGGATTATTGTACCTTTATGATTTGGACCCCACATGGTTTCATGGTGGAAAAGATCCAGAGAGATCAGGATTTCTGGGTAAATCAAATGGTGGAGAAGTTAAAATAATTTTATTTGAACCACCTTCTACCGGAGATACTGAATTTAGAAAAAAATAAATAATTTTTGAAACCAATTGCAACATATTTCAATGATAACCTACTCAATAGAATACATCATTTTGATGGGCTCTATCCTTTCCGTTCCAGTTATCTTACAGAAGTATGAATATTCATAACAATATGATATGTTGCTTCTTAAATTTGAATGATACCATTGTTTTCTCTGAACAGAATCGCCATATACGGTATGAAAGTGCTATAGATAGTTATCATCTCAATTCTTTCATATTCTTACTGGGTAGACAGTAGAGTATTTTTTGTTTGAATCTGCTAGTAGAATGCTAGATTTGAAAAACTTCAAGACGAAGCAGAACAATGCAAGTAAATGGTAATGTTTGCCGTTGTTAGGTCATCAAATAAATATGAATCTTCATGAGCGCCTAAATCACATGAGGTTGGCTCAACTGATTTGAACGTTTTATGCCGCGTCGATCCATGCTCAGGACAGTATTTTGATATGTATCCTGCTAGCTTCTTCTTGACCTGAAGACGCCTGCAGAGTGGCAGGTAAAGTCCTGACATGAAACGACTTGGTGGAAAATTCATGAAGCAGTTGAGTCAACTACTCTCTACATCCAGCGGAAACCTCCATCGCAAACAAGGCTTCAGTTCATTAGATTAATGACTACCTTGGGATCCTGCCACCAGCATGAGCAGTCAGTCGACTACAGCCATTATACCTGTCATAGCGACAATTAGGTAGGACAGTAGAATACGCATGTTGTGCCTTTCGAATTGTAGTCTAGCCCTCAGAAAACTCTATGGCCCCCACCGCTGTCAAATTCCCATACCCTCGGTTTCCCCTTCCCTTCCCCGGGCTTCCCCTCCCCTTCCCCGGGCTTCCCCTCTCCAGATCTTCCCCCTCCATCGCCTATCGCTCTGCTAGGCTCGCCTCTCCCACTGCCAGCCTTCATGTTGAGTGCTTGCCTGCGCGGAGCCGCGAGGTATCCGGGGGCCTTAAAGCCATCGAGTGCGTCTACTGGGTTGAGGATGGTGGTGGACTTCTAGATATAGAAGTTAGCTGAGAGATAAGTGAGTTAACTCATCGAATCAACATGAGAGGAACCTGAAATCCCTCGAGACATCACCTGAGCACCGCGGAAGCCTTCGCAACTAGTCCCCCAAGTAATGACTAAGGACACTATAGTAGAAAGAGACTGACTGTTGGTTGTGTCAGGTGAAATTTGTGGAATTTGCTTAACATTGTGAAATGAAAACTGTAACCTTTTAATTCCACATAATTTATGTGATATTACAAGTTTTGAGCTTTTGTTTCACAACGAGACTGATTGTATTACATTTTAATGTTTGATGAAATAATTTAGAATCTTGTTCCCTTTAAAGTTTTTTTATTTAAACAAATTATGCAGCATCCCTTTATTTTCACTACTACTGCTGATAACCATGGTTAATTAAACAGTGTTTGCAAATTTTCTAGTAATGGTTTGAAAAGGAATTTGAATAAGATTTTAGCTAGTTTGGAATCTGTGTGACTGATTAAATGTAGTGTTTCTGGAAGCTCTTGATTATTTGTTAAGTCCTTGCTGCAATCATTTTCTTTTGGTGTTGGGGTATACTAAGATTCCTTCCTTATTAAAAAAATGTAAATACAGTAAAACCTTGTATTTTCATTATCGGAATTTATGTTTTCCCGCAATTTACAACGTTTTATCATGTCCCATTTCATTTCCTATATCTCCAACGTATGTAGAACCACGTATTTATACCACGACTTTTCCGCTTTCCTGTTGTTTTCATTAGATGCAGGTAAGAATGCAATAGATTAAAAAAACAAAATTCCCTTGTATGACATTTATCCACACATACCTGTCTATGTAAAACACTGTTTTACCCCATTTCATGCATATACACGTCAAAAACAAGAGAGAGCAGTACTGTGCTCCATTTTACGGAAGAATTTGAATTATGTGGCATAGCAGGGCAGTACACAGCGCCACTAGTGAAGGAAAGACAAAATATCACTCGTGATGGTGCCAGCGATCGCAAGTTTCGTTTGTGATAGAAATTCGCTATCCATTGGCTGGGAAAAGGTTCCTACAGTGAAATGTATGCGTATAGGATGCAATTTATAATTTAGGAACACCTGCAGGAGTATATTTAAGCTTTACCAAAGTTCACATTGTGAAGAAGGAAAATGAATTTTTACCCAGACATTGTGAAATGTTAAAAATACATTAACTTAACTGGTGGATGATAATGTATCATTTGTCTGACCATCACGCTGCATTGATTCAACAGTTTTACTACACATTACTACAAAACAAAACTAAACAACAAATTAAAACTAGTTTTATCGTGTGAAAACAGCATTAAATAAATAAAATAATTTTGTTGAGAAATTTTTTGCCGTTGGATAACTGCTTGGGCTGGCCGACCGGCGAGGTATCTCAGTATTCTCATGTGTTGATTATGTAATCCTTAATTACTCCAGAATGTAAATTTTATTTTACATGTAAATGGATGCGAATTACAATATTTCAAGATGACTCAAGGATTTTTGGGTTTCTTCCACGTTGGTTCATCCCTCTGGATGACAGTTTTTTCAGCAATCTAGGTGGCATCTTCAAGTCCAAAGATAGCGTCCCGTTAAATTTCTTATATCTTCATTCTATATACAGTAAAACCTCGCTTTTACGTCCCCGCAATTTACGTTTTCCCGCCATTAGCGACTTTTTCTTCATGTCCTAATAATTTCTCTATATCCACAATGTAACGGTTTCCCTTTATTCACGCTAGCAAATTTTTGAATAGTTCGCCAATTACGTTTTATGAGACGATTTTGCCGTGAATGTCGTCCTGGTTGCATAACTAGTGGTTGGACTCAACGCTCCGTGAAAGACAAAGTAAAAACTCATGCAGTAAGTTACCATTATGAAAGAGAAATAAAATTTGCCCAGATATACCACCATTTATCGTGACGTCGCTCATCTGTGCAATTGTAATGCCGCGAGGGATTACAGTACACGTACGTAGTTTTTCTCGCGATTGTTGTTCGGGTTGCATAACTCGCGGGATGGCTGATGCTTTCGCATTGGTGATGAAATTTTTCATTTACTTAAGAAGTGTATGCTTTTCAGCATTTGCGGCCTTGTCTTTCTTTTTTGGAGGAATTAATACAGATTTTAAAAAATCCTCCAGCCAAATTTCATCCTCGAGATTATATCCTACGAACACACCCGTAAAATCATCTCATTCTTCTCTAGCTCGATTCTTAAGTAGCTTTGATAGGATATCACTATAGTCTCCACACCTTCTTTTCTCATAATATTTACCCTAACTTACTAGCATGGTTGGATCAAGACTCCTGGCCTCAGTTCATCCTTATCTATGTCATTCTCCTCTTCTATTCCCAAGTTGCCTTGCCTATCATTAATGCCATGCAGTTTTTCACATTTTCCTTACCCCTATGCTGGATCTCTTGTAAGTTCTATCAGCAGCTCTCCTGACTTAACAGTAATGAACAGTGTCTTGACCACTCTAGTGTCTACTACACCACCCCCCCCCCCCCTCCATCCTTTCTCAACTGCTTGCTGTTCTGCATCTTTCCCTCATGCTTCTGTAAACTAATTCCTGATATTCTCTCCAATTTACAAGTGTACAATTTTTTCACACTCTTCCTGATCATGGCCCAACCATCTGTAATCTAGTTAATATATCTCTCTGTGTCCCCATGCATTTCAAATAAGAGATTTTGGCATTATTAAAGAGGTTTTGTTGGAACTATATTTCAATTTTAAACTTATCATTCAATGAAAGCAAGAATTAGGCAGGCAAAATCAAGAAGCAAGGATTTATTCTTACAGGCATAACTTTCATATAAAATTGTATACCCTCAAATTACACTTTCCCGCGATTTACACTTTTTTCTCTAGTTCCCCTCAAAAGTGTAAAAGAGGGGTTTTACTGTATTTCCCATATCTTCGTACTACCTATATATTTCCTATGCTTTGGACCTGAAGATGCTGTCTGGAATGCCGGTGAAACTATCGTGCAGTGAGATTAACCAACATGGAAAAAAAATGGAAACCCTCGATAATCTTCTAATCACCACAGAAATATTCGCTGCAACTAGGATATTTTCCATTTTGGTGTAAATAAAAATTGTGGATCCTCACGATATAACTTGCACTGATATAGCGAAACATCTAAGATTACTGGTCCCTACAATGGGTGTAGGTAATTATTATAAATTGCGATGTGATTCAGAAACATGTTAGTTAGTGCCGACACCTGTCGAAAAAGAGAAAATGTCAAGAAATCATGGTATGAAGGAATACCAACCTAAAATGCAGTTTCTAAGTTCTAGATCATCTAATATCGCCGTGAATGGCTTCGTCATAAGAGAAAAGGCATTGCATAACGTATAAGTTTGGGAATTATGGATTTGCACCCCCCAACGGTTAGTTGGGTTGGCTGAAACATTGGTAGAAATATATCGTACAAAAATAAATCAGGACAGCTCTATACTTTAAGAAATAATTAATAATATTGCTCTAATTCAGTTTATCAATGTTTCTTTACTTTACAATATTATTTATACTTTAAAGTATGCATGTGAAACTGAAAATTTCCTTTTCCCGTTATTTGCATTTTCCCGCAATTCACACTTTTCTAGTGGTTCCAAGAAAAGTGTAAATAAGGGGTTTTACTGTAGTTTGTAAAGATGGCTAAACAGCTAATGATCCAATCCTCTCTTGTTGCTTCCATGGTCTGAAGTTAAATTTTCATTGTACCAGATAGAGTATTGGGACAGTTTTTAGCTTTATGGCTGGCAGCATTTTGCATTACATACATGTTCCATAGCGTATAAAATGAACTGATGCTTTATGCATGTATCAATTGATTGCTGTCTGCATATTGAGTTGTCCAAGTATACTGAGCGATTAAATTATTGCCAGATGAAAAAAGAGGGGTTAAAGTGGTTCTTCCTTGTTCAAAATGATTTTTAAGATAAAAAATATCACTATGTCACTTAACGATCTATTTTCTCTCTCTGTTGATCGAAAGACATTGTAAAGTGACACTGAATCAAACTGTTCTAAAGCACAGTCTGTCGAAGGCTAGGAAGAGCAATGGCAGGGAAGCATTATTTACATTCTTGTGGTTGCACGAATGACCTGGGATGTGTCATTATCATCATCAGGGACATTTAATAATATATTTGTCTTCATACTCATGAGTTGTGCTTTAAATTCTTATCACAAGTGCTGCAATATCTTATCCTTTTGGACTGTGGGTGATAGATTCACAGATAACAGCGATAAGTTCTTAATTCCCTCATTGAAAAATAATTACATATAACTATGCCATCAATATCCAAAAAAATTGCATTTTTAATTTGACTCATCTGTTTCTCATATGTTTCATGAATCTCTCATTCTGCATTTTGATAACAATGATGCAATATGGAATTTGAAATCATGTCTCTAGTATTTTCAAATGACTCATTTACAAAAATTAGGATTTAAAAAAATCATCAAAGGACCATCATCATCATTGGTCTGCAATCATAGGATTGATTTGATGCAGCTTTCCACTCGATTCTCCTATTGGCCAACCTTTTCATTGTGACATAGTTCTTCTCTTTTACATCCCACACAACCTGTCCCATGTATCTCATACGAGGTGTGACTTTTCCAATCTTCCCGTTCGCTTTTCCCTCGACAATTGTCTTCATCAAAAAATCAACATAGGACCATCTGATTCAGTTAAATTTACCTCTCTTTCACTGCCATATCCTTGTGCTGATGTAAATGACATGTAGGATTGAAGATGTGTTGTATGTATTTATGGATATAATTCTCCAACTACTGTTGTTGTTGTACATATAATTCTCTGGTGAGGAATGTGTTTCTTATGCTCTCTTTTGAAATCATAGTTTTTTGTTGTTATATCTTACAGGTTGAAGACGATGAAAAAGAGGTGCTTGGCAAGGAAATTGCTGTTAAGATGGTGCCATTAAGAAAGAATTATATGAGACTTGTTTTATACCATGAAATAACTGATGAAGATGTTCAAGATGCTATTGATAAACTTTTATACCTGATAAAAAAGTACAATTAATAACCATTGCCATGGTAGGAAACATCACTGTAATGTCTGTAGCTCACTTTTGTTAATGTTGTTATCTAGCTCTTAGAGCTATTATATTTTACTATACCCTTTTCAGTATAGAATTAATTTTGTTGTCTAACTAGTGATTGGGTATTTTTTTTTACAATCGGCTTTGTAATTTCAAACTGTTACAAAGGAAAATTTCATATTTTTATGCAATGAAGTGTTGCAAAGTTGTCTTTGTTGATCCTTTATGTTGCTGAGTGACTGAGAATTTTTTTATTTCTTTTATGTGCTAATGGCACATTATTTTTATATAATTAAGTGAATCAGGCATGAATTGGAAATTTTTTATCCACAGTGCAGGAAAGAAAGGAATTTAAAACTCCATACTTCAGTTTTATCCGACCAACCATTGTTTTGACGCAGTATACCCTTTTAAATTTATTTCTTGTTCTGAATATTAAGTATCAGCTTCATATGCAGGCACACACACCTAATTGTGAACACTGGGAAGCACTCATCTGTTTGCCACCATGGTTACATAATATAGTTATATCCTGCCCATGAAATTGAATCATGGCTATACTACAACAAAACAATTCAAATTTTATAATGTAAAGTCAGTTGAAATACAGAAACTCGTGGAATAATAGTGTGCATATAAAATCTTCCCCTTGTTTTTTTAAGCTTACATTTATAATTAAGTAATCATAAAGGGAAATGCGTAAGATTGAGTAATAATATCAAAAACCTATGTGCATAGAAATTGTTTCATTAGCAAGAAGCCTTTAAAATGCTTTGGGATCATATGCTCCCTTAGTTGTAGCTCGAATAATAATATGGCCTCCTTGGTTGTAGGTGAATTGGTTGTTGGCTCTTAATTTCTCCCAGAAAGCACTGTCTCAGCTGATGCCTCTTGTGCAGGTGGTTAATTGTCCATTACCCATTCATGTGGTCAAGCAGTATATGGTGTTCCTTCAAACGGGTGGCTTGTATTGTATGTATTATCCTGTATTGTGGGGAGATTAAGGAAGAAATTAGCATCATCATCTGGATACACATTTCCAGCTGTGGTATTTAGGTTGGCAAGACACTGGCCTGGCAACTTAGAAATGACTCAGTTTGAATCCCATACAGGGCATGAATGTTGTGTTTTTCCTTGGTCAAGATCATCGGTCACATTGTCAATGATGTGATATTACCTCAGTATGGTGGAGGTTGATTGATGTCTAATCTGAAGTTCCTCCAGTACATATTCTCACAATTTAACAATATTTTGAAGTTGCTAGGACCCTCAACGGCAGAATATTCTCTCTTTAACCAAGGCCTTCCTCTTGAAAAAGACAAATGGTGTTGAAATTATGGTTGATTAAGAGTAAAATATGCTATAGAGTTTTACCTTGTTTCCTTTTGTGTGATATGGTCATGATTTGTGATTCCAGTTGTACTTGTGGACCAGTTAGCCCCAGGACATCTGGAATGTCCTCACTGATCCTAGACCTGAAATCCATTTTCCTCTGTTGTAGTAATATAATCAGGAGAAATCACTTATTTTCAGCCACTTAGTGTGTCGTCCAGGAGGATAACCCAGTGAAAAGTTTGGGAATAACCAAGAGTACATCTGCAGTTAGTAATTTTTGGCTTGTTACCTGCTTGTTGATTGAAGTGCTGGGCAAAACTCAGTGGTTTTACTACTGGATTAGATTTTCAAATGAAGTATTACTGGTTTGTACATTCTTCATTGTTCTCCCACAGGGTGGCGATCGTCAGGGAAAACCTGGAATTGTCAGGGAATTTTGGAAATCTGGAAAAGTCAGGGAATTCTCGTAACAGTCGGGGAGAAACTGGGATAGGAAATTCTCATTATTTTTCTACCTTTACGTCTTTCCCGCCCTTTATTTCACCAAAACATTTCTCCAACTGTGAATTCGTTGAACATTCAGTTGTGAATCTTAGTTATTTAGTTGTGAATCAGTCTTACGTTGTATCCCTTTTGTATATCCTTAATGCGATATGTGCCTAGTAGTGTTAAAATTCATGATCACCATGTATTCCGCTAATCACAAGGAATCCGAGGCTATGTTTTTCGGAAGATATTACCTCACGTTTTTTTTTAACTTCCAAGACTCAGGTCGAGAGATAGTTGTAGCACACTAGCTTGTAGTAAGTACGTGCTTGCAGTTCTAAAAATACGAGACGATGGTTGTTAAAACAGTAATGCAAGTACGATCACACGCGTAAACAAAATCTTACGTGAGATCATTTTTGATTTCCATAACCCGCTTCCCGAGACCATAAGAAGAGTTCTCCCCTCCCCACTTTTCACGCTCGACTTAATTATTGAATGGCCCCCTTAGCTCCCTCTCGAAGCAATCTGGTCAGATCACAAACCACCTCAAATATGAGATTCCTAAATAAGATGCTGCTGTTGCCAATTGCCTCCTGGTTTCGCTCGCAGTTGCGCGATTACGTTTCGTTTTTTCATACAAATATTTTTACATTTTTGGTTCCCTCCTACAATAAAGGGGTTATGGCCACGTTAATCAAATTGTTATTCGATTTTAAAACTCGTGCCATCTGATTTTGATCCAGTCCAAGAAGTTGGCTTTGCTTTGTATTTTTCGCGTAGCTTTGTGATACCTGTGTCTGAGTCCGCCAGTAAATTGGCCATTAACTTTCCCTTCGATGCCTTTTCAGTAATCTTCAACTTCCCAGAACTACCACGACACGCCACCTCTTCCTTGAAGAGTTAGACATTTTCAATTTGTAATTTTACCGAAGGAAACATACACAGCCACGGAAATACGGTACACGGCTGCGAAAAATGTATTAAAAGTGTGTACAATTTGTGTGAGGGCTTAACTTGTGAAGGTTTAATATGTATTTTTTCATAAGGGCGGAGGTTCCATACATTTTTTTTCATTCTTACAGCTTTTAATGTATTAATTTCAGCTTTTAAAATTTTCTGAGTTTTGAAGAAAATATTATTCAGCAGAAATAAAATATTCCGATGATAGGTAACTTTTTGGCGATCGGTCAGGGAAATTGGTAAAGCCGTCAGGGAATTTGAAAATTGATTATCAGCAGCCACCCTGTCCCAGGTATGCCTGTTTTTTGGAACAGTTTCCCAGGTCACATGGTGTAATTATAGCTTGGAAATCATAATCTTTATATCCTAGGAAATTTTGAAATATTTGTTTCCAATTTAACCCGACATCACGAAGTAATGCATTGTTTCATGGTTTATTTTTTTATTAACTCTATTAAATGTCACTGTTGTGTGGGTGTGGCTATATCAGGGTTGTATGATGTAGATAAGATGCTCTCTAGTCTAAGTTAGATAGAGGGCTGAGTATCCTCCTCATTTCAGATCAAATATATCTGGGAGATGTTACATCTGAAGCCAGGCATGTTTATCTGTATGGATGCAACTCCTGTATGCACTTATGATATAGTGTTAAGTTTGAGGAGTAAATGAAAAAGCCAATTGCAAGTCTGCAACTTAACAGCTGTCAAGCTATTTCACCAGGCCCAGCTTGATGAGATGTAGATTAAATGAGTGATGAAAACATACTTTAATCCTTTCTACTTGAGTATCGGGACAGCCACGACATAGTCCCCTTCCACTCAAATGTCAGGTGAGCCCCAACAGTTTCACATGGGTCAATTCTCAATCTGATTTCTTGGGGGAAACAGTGAAAAATATTTTTGAGTGGAAAGGTCCCTAGATTGCCAAATGCTAAAGGAAAATCCAGAGAACAATCTGGAAACAAAATCACTCCAAATGGAGGCATCACTAACTGGCTAAACATGGTGATGTCATTTACTCAGGTGTTTACTGTGATTGAAAATTTCAGAGAAAACAATTTGAATGTCTGACCCCCCCCTTCATTCTAACCCTAAGTTCTTGCCTAAGTATGGAGTGATCTTGGGGAACCAACATTCTTTGCTCTGGAAATTCCTGTGGTCTGCATCACACTGCTGTGAGGCATTAAACATATTGTGCTCATCCATGTGTTCTCTCATGTAAGAATATTACTGAAATGTTGAATTGATGATTATTTTTTCAATGAACTTTTGAAGGTGCAATCTTTATCGAGCTCAAGAGGATTTTAGTGGTACCCTTGAGTCTCTAAAGTAGCATTTCTCAACCATGTTGCTGTGGAACCCCAGGGTTCCCAGAAAACTAATAATGAGTAGCAGTTCAAATAAATGATGATAGGTGTCATTTGTAGGGGTTCCCGATGGCATGGATATTATTTCAAGGGTTCCACGAGAGGGAAAAGGTTGAGAAAAACTGCTTTGAAGGTTGAATTGTAATAAATCTTTGAAAGAATGGTCGAGCATCATCCTTGATTGTTAATTTTCTAATGTTTTGAAAATCCCTAGATTTTCCTGTCAGGAATGAATGTAATATACATTTTCCATTACTCCTAAGTAATGATAGGAGATATTCCTGGCGTTCTGGTTTTGTTTTTAAATATTTTGCCTTGTCACCCTCTTATATTATCAGAACTTATGAACACGATGAGGGTGACAGCTCAACCCTGCGGGTAGGGGAATAGAGAATTCTCCCGCAGTATCCCTGCTTGTCGTAAAAGGCGACTAAAAGGGTGTGGTGAAAACTCCATTGCCAATTTATGGATGGACACCACTGTGATGCCATAGGAAGCATCATAACATAGTTCCATGGCCAATTACGGAAACACTAAGTGAACAAAGATTTTGTGAAATATAGATTCCACGCTTTTTTGTTTGCCTAGCCCATTACTTCTTGCAATGATGGAGAGCTTTCACTAAGGTTTTTCCCTGCCACGTATTGGACTGCAGGGAAAACTTGTCACACATTGCAGGTATACCTGGTCAACCGCTGGGTTGCATACATTTACGTACCTGAAAAACTCCGCGGATGGTAAACCACGAAATATACGGCAAATCAGGGGTTAGTTGTCATGTTTCACCAAACTTGAGCTAATATTTATATTGTTTTATTTTTTCTCAAATAATATACATTTATATAAATGCAGTAGTATTCCCTTCCCACTGTTAGGCGGTTATCTTGAGTACTAGCTGATAACCGCGCAGAAAAACAAAACAGCACAACCGCAATCTGTGCTGTAATTCTGGCACTAACTGCATTCTATTGGTCGCAACCATAGAGTTAGTAAATAAGGTAGAGATGGCGCAGCCCATACTCGGCCGTGTGCGAATGTGAAGCCAGGTGGTCGTAACCATCATTGTTGAGAGACCCTGCAATTCCATTAGAGCAATGGAATTACACGAGTTTTTTCTGGTTTTCCTATCGAATATAAACAGTTTTATTTAAACAATTGCATTCACTTACTATTTATCCGTCAAGTATTAGGATAAATTAATGTCAAAAGTTCTCAATACACTAGCAAGAGGAAATTCTCGCAAGGAAGACTGCGAGCGAAACGAAATCTCAAGAGCTTTGTTCGCGTCGCTGCTCCTTCTGCACTTTCTTGAACCGGAAGGAGCAGGAGAGAACATCCGGGGGCAGTGGAGTTCATCTCGTGCGAAGCAAACGGTCGTCTGTGATATATGGCGCGTGAAATGATTTTGGAAAATGTTATGGAGGAAGCACTTGATGATTCTTCTGATGAAGATGACTGTCTTCCCTGATTTGATTCGTGTTAGAGGTGATGAGATATTGCGATACTCAGCTGTAATTAGCCGGATTGATCCGTATTGTTGGTAGTAGAACGAATAGTGCCTTCTGATTTGAATGTGTTATTTCGCGAATATCTCATTTTCCTTGTCCATCCGTACAAAGTAATGTTGGCAGTTAGGATTCATTTTATATCATATCCGAAAAACTAATTTTTATTACTTCTGAAGACTGGTATCCATGTGTTGAAGTGTGTGCTCATTTCGTAGCTACGATACAAGAACTCCCGATTAAGGCTCAAGGAATCGGCTCTAAAAGTTTTCATTTCGCAATCTCGTTCCCACTTTCATGATTTCTAATACCTCGATTGTTACAAATGTGAAGGCAATGTGGTAAATTAAGTGGCATTTCCAACGTAACTCCCAATGTGTAGTGTGATTGGCAAAGTCGCATTTCCATTGAGAGGTATATGGAGAGGGCGCTTCCTATGCTGGCCAATGCTTGAATCTGATGGAAGAACTTTTGAGTTCGAAAATTGCATCCGTGACCCCTGGAAAGGCACATTCATGGTCACAGGGGTTACAAAAAGTGAATCACCGCTACAAATCTGTCGAATCATAGGTTAGAAAATGTGCCAAGGTCGATGGTAAGGTCTTCAGATCCTTCTAGTCATCCCTTGACCTTCAAGGGTAACTCAGAGGTCAAAGGTCACAGGGGTGTAAAAAGTGAATCGAGGCTACAAACGTGTCGAATCATAGGTTTAAAAGAGGGTTCTGAAGACCATAAATTCGACCTTGGCACCTTTTTAAACCTATGATTCGACAGTTTTGTAGCGGTGATTCATTTTTTGTAACCCCTGTGACCTTTCAGGGGCCAAGGCTGCAATTTTCGACCTCAAAATTTCTTCCATCGTGTTTTTCGTGCCGAAAAACCTATTATTTGAAAGTTTCGCAAAATAATTCTGTCTCTATTGTATTTCGAACATTTTAACATTGAAAGCCTATGAGGCAAAATTTGGATATTAGGTTGGACCCTATTTCTGTGTCAAAAGGTCATATTTTTAATATTTTACTTCGGCTCAACAAAACTTACAACCTTTGTCTAGCCAGGTACCAAATTTCATCCATGTGGCTCGAAAGGAAGTGTCTAAAATTACAGGTCAAAAATGACACACGATCAATGGGACACACTGTATATTAAGAAAACAATTGTTTAAGCCTTTGCGAATACACAAACATGACCAAGTAATCAAGTGAAAACGGTGAACTCTTACGGCTAACAGTATCTATTGAAAAGAAATGTCTCCAAGCCGTAATGTGTGTCCTTTCGTATGTGGTATAAAGGGGGGAAAAAAAGGAACTTTTAGGAAGTGAACAACAGTACCTCAATGTTTCTTCTGGCTTGAGAAGGTCTTCCGGTCAGCGACCAGCTTCCAGGAGTCTGAAGAAGATCTTGTTAAAAAACACAACACTTCTAGAATTTCCACACTGGACACTGATGCACTTCCACATACGCTGATGTTGGCATGTGCCACTTGTCAAGGGAAGGTAAAAAAAGGGGGGGAGAAAGGGTGGAACGAAAGGTAAAAACGTATACGTATTTCAACCACAAAGTGGCCCTCTTCAGCGTGCTGAAGGTGTATACCTCGAGACAACACGGAGTTGACTGAGTAAGAATTGGTGCATCCGAAACCTTATACATATATTTGAAAAGAGTGTGTAGGGGAGGAAAACTGGACTCATTATGACGGCCAAAGGTGACCTTGGGGGGGGGGGGGGGGGGGGGGACATATTAACGAAGGGACTGCCACTCCGGAGGGTAAAAGAGGAAATTTTAATGGCCTTGTTGTAAGTCATAGATGACAAATACCGCATAACGGTCTGTTGAAGGGAAATTTAGACTGATATGTAGTTCACCTAAAGAAGTGTGAACAAAGGGGAATGGGTGATGGGTCCTGAATCGCTGTTCAAAAGTTGTCCTTTATTTGTTGATATGAAAATGGTCTCATAAGCGTCTAACAAGTTATTGCTGCAATGTTTCATCAAACTTAAATTTTCTTGTGTAATTTGGTGTTCCGTCTTGATTAAATGTTGTGCTATGCTCGATTTGTCGGGATTGTTGTGTCTATAGTGAGCCAAATGTTCTTTATACCTAGTTGATAGAGCTCGACGTGTTTGGCCGATATAGGAAGCTTGGCAGTTGCCGCAATTGATTCTATAGATACCAGATTTTTCAGTCGTGGGAATTTTATCTTTGGTGTTGCCCAAGAGGTGTTTAAGCTTATTATTATTGGTGTAGGATATTTTAGTGTTCATAGTTTTGAATACTCTATCTATACCCTTAGTTAATTGCGGGTAAAAGGGTAACTTTATATATTTCATTGTGCAGTCTTTTTTGTGTGTAGTGGAGCTATTGATTAGACGCTTGAATTTGTGCTTCTTAATTATGTTGTTTATTAGTGATTCATGGAATCCATTCTGTCTAGCAACGTTTTTGATGTAATTCAATTCTTTGTTATAAGCAGATCTGTCCAGAGGGACGTTATTTAATCTATGTACGAGGGAATGGAAGACAGCTGACTTGTGGTTCGGGTGGTCAAATGAATGATTGTGTGTGTAGTTGATGGTTTGTGTTGGCTTACGGTATATGTCATATGTTATTTTACTTCCCAACCTCTTGAGTGAAAGGTCAAGAAAAGGAAGGATGTTTTCTTTTTCATAGGTGAATCCTATGGTGGGAAATAGACTGTTTAGGTTGTTAACGAAATCGTCGAGATTGTATTTCGTTGTATCAAAAACTGCGAAGATATCATCAACATAGCGCAAATAAACAGATGGAAAATAGCTAAATTTTTCTTTGAAGAGGTTTTCAAAATGGGTCATAAAAATATTTGCCAAGAAGGGTGAAAGGGGGTTACCCATAGTTGTTCCAAATTCTTGTTTGAAAAATTTTCACTTGATTACTATGGCTTTCCAGTCACCTGAGCTAAACAAATACCACCAGCTTAAAACCAAAATTGTTAAGATTGGTGAGGACATCCGATACCTCAAAAACTGTAAACATAATTTTGTTGTTCCTAACTTTATAAATTCACTTTCTCTTTATAAAAAGCGTAACTTGAATGTGGACACTCACATTAGACGTAAAATTCTTACCTATGAAATAAATTCCCTTTACTCTAAGAGAAGCTACCTAGAAGTCACTGCCTACAATTTACATTTGAAACTGACTAAGAATTTATCCGGCCCTGAATATGTATTTTAGCAGGATTTTGAAAGGAAAATGTACTTAGTGATCCGAAAGAAATTAGAAAACAAGACTCGAGTCACTAACCGCAAACTCAAACGGTTAATACGGAAATCCATCCCTTACACCCACGATAATGACAAGTTTGAAAATGTTCTTAATCTGTCTAAGGTATCATTTTCTACGGAAGAACTTAAATTATTAAATTATGGGTTAAATTTCAATTTGCAACCTAAATCACCTCCTTTAATTGACATTGTGGCCCACATTGAGGGATCTCTTAAAATGCTTGATTATACGTTGAGAGAATACATCCGGAAGGGCTGTGAAAAACAAATCAGAAAAAATCTCCAAACCCCTAAATCACACACACAAGGTAATTTTAAACGACAATTTGACATAGTGAAAGGCCTAAGAAACAAGGACTGTTTTTATGTTAAAGCTGACAAGGGAAATCTATGCGTTATTTTAGATAAAGAACAATATTTCGAGAAAGTTAATCTTTTATTGTCTGACGGACCTTACACTGAAATTAAAAAGAACCCCATAAACAAACTCATTGCGCAGTTCAAATCCGTTCTTAATCATTGCCCCATCCTTATTGACAAGAAGACTAAATTCAAGCTTTACGTGTCGAATCCTACCGTGCCAAGACTGTATTGCCTTCCTAAAGTACACAAAACTAACTGCCCCATGAGACCAATTGTATCTGGTATTGATTCTCCAACGTACCTCTTATCCAAATGGTTAGTTTACCAGCTTTCGAGTCTCCAGTTTCAATGCCCACATTCGATTAAGAACAACACTGAGTTCATTGAAAGAACGAAAAATCACGTATTTTCTCAAGGCGAAATTATGGTGTCATTTGATGTAACCAACCTTTTTCCAAGTGTACCTGTGGACATAGCTATCCAAGCATTAGAGAACTGGCTAAAATCACTTTCTCTGAATTCACAAACAATAGAAGATAGCTCCTCTTGCACCTCTTTGCTCCACCACCGAAGTTCTGTTGCTTCTTTCTACCCCCGCGACGCGAACGCCAAAGGGGCAGAAAGGTGCAAGAAAGGGCAGAAGTAGCAGCGACGCGAACAGAGCTAAAAATGGAAGATATAATACCGTAAAATGGGGTGACTTTGTGACAAGTTTGCACGTTTTCACTCGTACGCTGATCAATATTTAACATAAACTGAAACGGATGACATTATAAGGTAGCTACCCAGTGAGAAAAGGGAGGTGGAATCAACGTGGAAACTACGGTGGAGATTAGGTAACGTGGATAAATTTAACGTGGATACCACGTGATTTTGGTCGTGGGATCAACTTGAAACCCACGTGGAAATTTTGTGGATAAATCAAATCGGCTGTAGGTACTGCCCTAAAACTAGCAAACACTCGACCAATCTATATCTATATGAAATACCCTGCAGCCAATGTCCTTCCTTACACAATTCCAACCTAAATACCACCAGAGAATGCAGCAGGAAATTCAAATTCTTCCCTAACAATTTGCAGATAGTTTCTTAATGTTGAAAGCACATTGGTTCATCCAATCAATTTTTAAATAAAAAAATTGCACAAATGAGAAAAAGGAATAGCTTTAATAACAAAATATTCAAGTTTCTATTTAAAACAAATTTAAAAAGAACAATTCACTGCCTTCCATTCATGTCAATATCATCATCATCGTCAACTTCCTGCTTCCTCTTCTTTGCATATTTCAGCCAGTCTTTAATTGCCGACTCAGCATCAACGAGAGAACTTTCAGGGTGTTTTAACAGAATTGCACCTGAAAAGAAAACCTTGTTTACTTAGATCATAAAATCTGAGATAAATAATGGAGGAGAATATGAAATGAGCTAGTTAAGCTTGAAGCGTTAATCAAGAATTATTCTCTCAGCGGATTCAAAATATTTTGGTGAATTTTGTAACAATGCCATTGAATTATAGCAAAAAGCATAGGCTGGCTAAGACTACATTTAAGTATCATGGTATCATTCTGATACTACACAAAGGGTAGGATATTCTCTGAGGAATGATGAAAAATAGTCTTAATGTTATTAATTAAAAATCATAATCAAATAAACTGAAGCTCCCTGGCACACACTAAATACTCATATCGACAGATATTTGCCCAATAAAGTGCAAACAATTTAACTCAATCTCATTCAGATTAAAGCGCTCATGAGCCAGTTAAGCTTGAAGCGTAACTCAAGAACTATTCTCTCAGCGGATTCAAAATATTTTGGTGAATTTTGTAACAATGCGATTGACACAAGTTTGTCAGAAATATCGGAGAATGCATTTCTATTTAGTTTTCATGAACCTGACCACAAAATCCGTTCTTACAAACCTCTTGAAAACTCCCCTATACACTATATGGAAGCTATTTTATCTAAACTGAGAAACCATGCCTGTTGCAATGGAGTTCTCCATTCACCATTATCATGACCATCAATACCTTCATTAGCTATATTAAGATGGTGTTCTTGTTGGTTTCTTCCATGAACTGATTCATCTGTGCGAAGAGGACAATTAAGCTCTGCATATGTCACTTGGTCATCCACCCACTCACCAATCACTATACACTTTTCACATGCAGCATATCCAGTGTGACCTTTGCATTGCTTAACGAAAGCGATTGCAGGGGCATCAAGAATATAATGACGAATATGAAAAGGAAAAATCCTGCTTTCATATGCATAACCTTCTTCCATGAGCTTTCCAGCCTCTTTCACAAAATCACCTAAGACATTTTTATGTTTTCAGGCTTACGTTTATCACAAAAAACTGCAATTGGAAAAGGCACTGATATTTACCAGCAAGACACCCCTAAAAATAGGCCAAAACTCTGTTCTAGAGCTGATGTGGAGAGGAAGACCATCTTTGTTTATATCTATTACAATTGGCTGGTGTGAATGTAAGTATTCCCGAGTCACAATTTTGTTTAAACTTTCACTAATTCCTCTGTACCACAAATTGCCATTTCCTATGCTTTCATTGGGATACTCTTTGGTGCGTTGAAAAGAGTTTTATAACTAGAAGGCAGAATATGAAACAAAGGCTTTAGATAAGACAAAAGTTAATCAACTTTCCTCTTAGGAACTCCCGATGACCCCCATTTTCTCAGATACGAGCAGATATTTTGCTTTGCAATCTTCATCATAAGAAATCACTGCTTCATCCATATCACCATTACTACCATCCTCATCACAACTCGAGTCAGATACATTTTCATCAGTCTTGTGCATCTGACGAATTACTAAAACCACTTAGAGTTGGACTGTGCTGTAACCCAATGTTACCAAAACTAGTTTCACTTCTACTTGTGGGTCCAACTTCTGACTTTCACCTGAGGTATTGAGATCAAATTCTGGTCCACTAACACTTCCAGTATCGCTTTGAATGTCCGATTCCGAGTCAGATGAAAAGCACCCCTCTTCACTGCTGTATTCTCCTCCATTTCTTTTTAGTTCTTGCACCCATCTTTGCACTTTGCTTGCTGCAGCAACTATCCTAGATCTTTCTCTATAACCTTTTCTGCCCGCCTCTTTAGCGCTCGCCCGAAAACCTCGAATTAACAAGAAGGAACAATATTTTGAAATTTTCCCCTGCGGGTAGGGGGATTGATAATACTTCCTCAGTATCCCTGCTTGTCGTAAGAGGAGACTTGAAGGGCGGGAAGAAAACCCCGAAAACAAACCCACAGTGCAGCCAGGGTTGTGTCCGGACAGTCCTGTGGGTCAGCTGTCTGTATGCGGCCACACCAACTGGCCTGCGATCCACCCGCATGTTTGCCGTGTGCGGAGACCCGTAAGGAGGAGAAAGGGATCCTAGAAGGTGAGGTCCGTGGTTCCCAGCCGGGTGTCGGATGCCCGGTATGGACTACGGGCCAATACCCCTCTTCGGCCCTGGATTCGCTGTAAACGGGCGGCCGGGAGCTAGCCACTGCCGGTCAATCGGCTTCCGTGGCGTAAGCTTAACGGTGGCGAGTTCCTGGGAGGTGGGGGTCTATGCAGGGCCGTCGGAGATGTACGGGTATGGTGGGCCCGTGCATCGAAGATCTAACCCGAAACAGACAACCACCTCTAGGGTGCTATATCCCCTCGGGATGCCCTGGCGACCGCAACGGTTTGCGGTGCGGCGTCCCGAATGTGTGGCTCCATGGTGGGTGGGGAGCTCGGGGGACGAATTTCTTTATAGTATGGCGGAAACTAATCTTCCACCTCCCAAAAGATCATAGAACTACGATGCCTTGATAGAACTACGGTGCTTCGAATATACCGTGCATTGATTCGATCTAAAATTGACTATGGAAGCATAGTACATTCTTCAGCAAGAGAAAGCTATTTCAAACCCATAAATTCTATTCACAATCTAGGCTTAAGACTCGCAACTGGGGCGTATAGAACTAGCCCTGTCCAAAGTATGTACTGTTACACGGGGGAACCTCCACTGTCAATAAGACGGAATATTTTAATATGCAACTATGCGTGTAAGATTTTTATCAATGAAGACGCACCCTTGTTTTGGTATAGTTTTTAAACCCCGGTTTTAAAAAATGTTTTATCGAAGGGAACGGGCCACTCGCCTGCTCTGCATACGTTTTAGAGATTTTATTGGCGAAGCGGGTATCTCTCTGCCAACGGTGTATCAAGTCAACGACCGTAAACATCCACCTTGGATCCTGCCCATACCTGACATAAATCTCTGCCTAAAAAAATACCGCAAACATTCTACATCTCCAATAGAATACAGGCAGATGTTCATGGAACTTTTAGAAGCTCATCAAAACTTCATACAAGTTTATACGGATGGGCCCAACTCAGATTCTGCGTGTGGAGCTGCAGCGATATCCTCACATCATGGCGTCCTAAAGGCGAAGTTAAATCCACGCTGCAGTGTATTTAACGCAGAACTATTCGCAATTAAAATGGCTTTGTGTAACATAAAGGACGATGAAGGATCTTTCCTAATCTGCGCTGACCTCTCTGAAAGCCTTATCATCACTCTACTCAGACCATCCTATTGTACAAGAAATTCATTCTGTTCTATCATCCCTTACAAAAAAAGGGTTAAAAATCATATTTGTTTGGATCCCTGGCCACGTTGGCATTTCGGGTAACGAAAAAGCAGGTGGAGCGGAAAAAGAGGCTTTGGAAGACCCGGATCCGGTCATTGACTGGGTTTTACCAGCGGACACCAAGTCCATGCTTCGAACGATTGCCATTGAGCAGTGGAGTAAATCTTGGGCTAGCGTGCAGTGTAATAAGCTACGCGTAATAAAATCGGATGTTTCTGTCACAAAGTCTAGAGACAGAAATTCAGTGTAGGTGGGTTTTCAATAAATTGAAAATGAGTTGATGGTCACTGATATCACTAGAAAGATCTAAAAAGTTAATTTTCCTGCCACCCACTGATTCCTTACTGAAGTTTATAGAATTATCTATTGAATTTAGAAAATTGAGGATATCTAATCAGAGCAATTCCATTTTCCCTACAAAAGTCAATAGTTAGTAAATAGATACGACTCTCGTGGTTGTCCGGTAGGAGAAACATTTTTTTCGCCGGAAGGTTTGACATGCTTTGCGAAATGTTTGATAAATGTTAAAAGCCCTCTGCCTGCATCCATCCACAACCGTTTCCAGCTCCAATACACCGTACAGAGTCACCGCGAAATAGGAACATTGGCGGGATGGCGTTACCAGTAGCGTTCACCGCGACACTCTTCGTTAATAAATTTCCACGCCCTGCAGATGATTCTGGCCTCATTTCTCCAACCAGGAATGACAAAAAATTCCTACTTGTATGCTCAACCATAGGATATTGTTCTTTGAATCTAATCACTAATTTGTGAAGTGACAGAGCATTTGTAGTTTCATCAGTGCAAAAGTAACTGCCCAGCATTTTTCTGTCACTTAACCCATGAGACAACACTTCATCCAAAAAGCTACCTCCTTTGGAATGAATTTGTGAGGTATTTGTTTTCTCCAGTGCCTAATTCAGGGACGTATATAAATTTATTCCCTGTGCCCACTGCAGATAGTTTGGATTTTTTCCAATAGCATACTGTATCAGTTACGGAGGGCTCTTCACTCCTGTGCAGCCATGCTAAAAAAGGTAATGCATGTTTGCATTCCCATATAAAGAGAATACCTGGGATTAGGTAGGTGTAAAGAAACACAGCTCATAGAAATGACAACTTCTCATAATTTGTGCTACCCAATGCAGCTTCGCAGTCCAAACAATGGACCTCATGAATTACTTCTTCCTCTTCGTTGCATCTAGAAATCACGTCGTAACCTTTCCCTCTAACTTTATGCTCAGGAGTTATCTTTCCTTTCACAACGCACACCGAACCGCTTCTTTTCACTTTCACATAGCCGACTGCATTATCGCCATATGACTCCTTAGATGAGCTAAAATAAAAACAATCATTTTTTTGCCGCGAGCGTACCTTTAGTTTAATTCATATTTGCAAGGCAAGCAGGTACTTCTATGTTCGCAAACTCAGGTCCACCAATAAAAATTAAACTAGAAAAACTTACCGTGAGGCCTTCACTCCCATCAATTCTGTTGCCATAAAATCAGGGTTACTTTTAAAATATAACGCCATCATGATGGAATCCACTTAGGGAGATTGTCACTACAGCTTTTCACGAAACCTTCTTCCATTTCGCAAGTTCGATTTATTATAGTCTACAAGTACGGAAAGTGGCCGAAAAATATATGACTTCATTAATCAAATAAAGTTTCATAAGGAAAATACTGCAAAACAGACGTACACGTACACCTACCCAACGCATTATTCTTTCTCGCTTGTGATGCCGTGCCGTGGGGAAAAATGACGTCACGACCAATCAGAGAGAACTTCGCGTCAGCAGACGGATTTCATCATTTTAAGTGATGTGTTATGCTAAAAGCGGTGATTTACGTGAACATTGGATAACGTAAGTGGCTTTCTTGTCATAATTCTTATAAGAATCATTCATTTCTTCGATGAAAAATTTTTCATGCCACTTCCCCATTGTAGTCTGTCCTAAAGCTCATGGCCCCTAAATGCGCCGAGCGGTGGGGAGTGTGCGCTTGGGGCAGGAAACTTGGAGGGGAAGGAATGCCTCTGCTCTCGGTCGGTTCCTTGTCGAAGAAGGGAAAGGGATGAATGGTCAGCAGGGTGGCCAACACCATTAGGAAGCGATACGCACCCCAGGGTGAGTCCAGGACATAAAAGAATTTCGGTGAGGGCTTCCATTGCATGAGATTACATTTGTCAGCTTAATCTGAGGGGACATATCTTCCTCGATATTCACCAATTCTCGGTAAAATGCGTCAGGTGCAAGCAAACAATTCGCGGAAGAAAACATCAGTGAAGACTAGCCTTACCATATGGGGAGGAGGCTGTATCAATGGTGACAGTAATGATGATAAGGATTGCGGGAAAATAATAATGTTTTGAACTTTGTTTAATGCTAAAATGCAATTTATTTCCTTTTAATCACCACTGTCCTATTCACTGCTCTCCTCCGATTCACTTTCTAAATTGATTATAAGTTAATTTTCATATTCACCTAAAATAACTTCATTGTTGATATAAGTAGCTTCCTATGAATTCAACCCCCCCTGCGGGTAGGGGGATCGAGAGCACTCCCGCAGTATCCCTGCTTGTCGTAAGAGGCGACTAAAAGGGCGGGTAGACAACCCCGAAAACAAACCCACAGCCAGCAAAGGTTTAGCTCGGACAGTCTTCTGGGTCAACTGTTCAACTGGGGCTCTGGTAGGAAGCTGCGGGTAAACGGCTAAGGTTAGGTGACATTGTTCAGTAATCTGGGGAACACTTGGTCGGGGGTAAACGCGTGAATAAATGGAAACATGTTTGGCAATTCCCTTATAACAGCTATGTATTTTATTTACACGCTACATATGGAATTTGAATCTCTGACAATTATCATTATTACATATCACAAAAAGTAAAATTTTAACCCTAAACGAATATAATCATTCGAAGAATTGAGCGCACACATTGTCGCATAATCCAAAAATACAATGTGAAGATGAGCAATCAAGTGAGTATGTGCAATTGTCCGTTACATGTGGCCACATTTCAAATGGCAGACAGTCGTCGGGTAAGCTGGGCAAACTTATAGAATCACTAATGAAGGAATAGTTTCCACTTATAACTTGCATCGTAGGATTATGTTCCACTACCACAGTTTCTGCGTCTGAATTTATATCTTCGTCGTCCTCATAACTAATGACTTGATTCACTACACACGCATCTGATATGTCATTTTCGTCTACACTGTACACATCACTATGGAAAATACTGATTCACTCTATATTTTCTCACTGAAAATGCACCTTTGAGGGGACCATATATCCTCCGGAATGTCGAGATCGCACGTAGGTTTTGATTCGGATAATCGATTAGGTAGGTGTTGATGTGGATAATTCAGGGAGACATCCTCCTGGCATCTCCTCTTTATGTGTGGTGGCTCCTCTTCTGTCACCGATTCCTGAGAGTCAGAGTATGGTACCAGTCTCCTCTGTTAATCTATCAGAGAAAGCAGCGATTAACATAATGCTAACAATATAAAATATCAACTTAACAAGTGGGAAATAATTTGTAGCATATTGTTAACGTTACCGTACCCTATTTCTTTCCGTATATTCTCTTCTGCGTTTCCTATCTTTAAACCTTAAACATTTTACTGTCTACGGTACTGTCTCAGAGGAGAATCGTTGCGTTTTAATAAATTAATTAATCTTCACAATTCAAGGCCGTACTATAGAAACCATGGCAACAACCGTAGGGTAACCCAAACTCATTCAAATATGTCGACGCTTGTACCCATATGGAACCGTTTCAAAATCCTCCACACGTTTTCTCTTCGTGCAAACAACACGAAATATCTTTTTTTCCACCCTCGAAATTATTATAATTTCTTTGTCCTTGCAATTTTTTTGTCGTTTTGAATATGACGGGCAGCGGCTCCATCTACCACCATAGATTTCAGTGTCTGAAAAGATACGATATCATCATTGGAGGAGTTAATTGTTATACCTCGAACTTTGCACACATATTTCATAAAGTGTTTATTAACTGCTGATGAGACGCGGTACGCATAGTTTTTAGGGCCGCCGGATTCAAACTCTGAGGTGTAAAAACTAGCTCCAAGCCCTGATATTTCATCTGTCAGCTGACCGAAGAAATCACCAGTAGGAGGCTGCCATTGGCCTTCGCGATGAATGAAGACTACACTATCCGTGTCTAAATGTAGCACTCGCTCATTTAACTTTTCAAGGTAGTTATACAGTTCCAGCCGAGCGTGAGCTGTTGTGTAGCAAGCAATAAAAATATTACTGTCGGGCGAAGGAGAAAGGGCGTCTTCACGTTCTGACCAATGTGCAAATAAAACCTCGTTCACAGGGACAAGCCTAGAAATCTCTACATTCGTGTTATTTAATAGAGAATAAAGGTCATCCCCCTTTTTCAGCATTGTGTTCTTTCCAAGGTCTTCTCTTTCGCCAAACTTGTCCATAAACTGTTGAGCATTAGCTTTGCCAGTGATCTCAATCCTGGATTATAGGAAATTTTTGTGGATCCAACTCGACACCTTCCCTGGACTTAAATGAATCCACATATTTCTGCTTTTCTTTTTCAGTGGTACACCAATCAGGCCATCCACTTGCTTCCTGCTTTATTTTAAGAAACGAGTTTATGTACCCTGAAAAAAGTCCATCTTCACCAGTTGAAAAATTGTAGTGGACTACCTCAAAACGCCAAGCCTAATGAATTTTAATCAGAGTATAACCCATGGACAGAGCTTTTTTCGCTTTCACCGTCACTCAGGTTCCCGTAAGTTGCCGTTCATCACTTGTATGTGCACATTCATACTGGTTCTCTGTGGTAGAACATGAAATGCACAGGGGGAAAAGCAGTTTTTTGTTCAACTTGACGGGAAGAACAGGATGGTATAAATCTCAGGGTGGAAGCACTGTACACTTCACGAGACGTTCCAGGTGCTCGAGTGGTGGACAATCATTGCCAACAAAAATCTTCAGGTGGCCTTCAGGATAGGTCTTATATTTTGACGTATGGATACAGGGAGCACACGTCAAAGTATTTGATTTGTTCACCAAGAGTCTCATCGACCTTGTAATGCAAACGAACCGCATTTGTTCTACCACGGAAAAATGCATCCCTCGGATTTTGAGGAGTTCTTAGCAAAAGCGGATGATTCTTGACGAAATTCGTCATCTCTTCGTCTCTACTCAACTCTCGCCCGAATTGGCACTCCCACATCTAAAAAACCGTGCAACCACCCCTGACGAGCATTGAAGTTTTGACTTCCGTGCTAAGAGTTGTATGGAGGGATTTAACACGGCAGCATTTTCTAATGCTTGCGTACAGTCAGGGATGTCCAGAAAATCAGCTTCTGATTCCCCCGTCTGGGGAACACCAAGAAAAGCCGCTGCTTCACTAGTTTTATTCCCCCCGCTACAGCCTGTTACAGTAAAGTCCTTACCTTCACTACTTTCATTTCTTTCTAAAACATCCATAATTTGTGAAAGCTCACTCTCTCGTATTCCCTCCCATGCGTTATGCATGCCCACGTTAACATCAGGGACAAAATTAAGATAATTTAGAATAGGTGCAAGGTCTGTTTCATTAGGACTACTTATAGAACCCTCATCTAAATCCACATTGTTCACATGCTGATCAACCTCAGGTCATTCACGGTGTTCTGATACACAACCCACAGGTAAATCGTTTCTGCTCTTATCCCATGAAATACAATTCCGACTAATAATCCCTCTACACTGCTGAATGTTATTCACCGCATTGTGAAACAAAAGCAAGCAGCCTTCATCCACACATTCCCCCAAAGAAAAAAGTCTGTGGCACAATCCAGCATGTGCAATGAGCATTAATTCATCTGTGCTTTAAGCACCAGATCGATAAGCGGCAATGATTTCTAAAGCAGGCAAGAGTTTAAAAATTCCCTCCATATTTGACTTCGGTACGCTAGCTCAACCGTTAGGGAAATGACATGCACAACAACGATTTCCGTTTAATTCACCAGGCCACTACCTAACCACCAACAGATGGCCATGTTAAAAATTCTCAGTTATTATACCATTCACAACATTGGAAATGTTAATGGTTAAACTACAACCAATAGAATCGTTATATCAAATCAAAATCAAATATTATAAATCAATACAACAAAGAATCAAATACAAACCCAACGGGGCTCAAAATTATCACTACAAGTGTCGAAGGCAAGCACTTGATCAGGCACAGAAAACAATGGATGTACGAAACAAATTCACTACAATAACGAACAGTTGTTTGCGGAATAAATATAGAATTTCTAAAACATTGCCTACAATTCGATATAATGTTAATTAACAACAAAACACCGAATCACCGGTTAACGAACAAATCACAAGATTGAAAAATACCACAAATACACTATAGTTCAACTCTCGAATAAAACCTAAATTCATGAAACAAACTAATCACAATTAACACTGCAAGTCTCGAAGACAATCACTTGCTCAGAAACAGTAAACAATTCAAATATGAATACATTCACTAAAATAAGCAGCAAATGTTAGCGGGATAAATATAGAATTCCATCCTCGAAGAAAAAAATGCCAACTAACAACACAAAATCCCAAATCACAAGAAAGGAAAATGCCACAAATACACTCTAGGCCAACCCTCGAATAGAATCTAAATTCATGAAACAAACGAACTAATCACAATGTGAGTCTCGAAGACAAACCCTTGCTCAGAAACATTAAACATTTGAAATATGAAAGCCTTCACTAAAAGAACATACTTCTCGCGTACCAGTGGCAACCAACCCCCACCCCCAATGGTACCTGGGGGCAACCCGCCCCACCCCTGTGGTAATCCCCACCCCTTCTAGGGGTCTCGAAACCTCGTTGGCGCTGAGAAGTTTCAGGGCACTTAGTGATCTAATGTTGTGATAAATGCCTAATCGGGGAATAGCATAGAAGGCGTCACTTTTAACCCATCCAATCGTAAGATAATGAATTTCAGACATTTTGAATATTTGAGCTCTTTATCTCCCACGCGTAATTCGCCTTCTCGTGGTCAATTAGTTCGGGGGCAGTTTAGGGTCATTAACACTCGCGCAAGTGGCTTGATTGGTTTCTAATGAGGGCAGGTCATTACCAGCTTTAGGGTGCAAGTGGTGCTAATAGTTATGAAGTGTTTTTCTCCTCGGTCCTCCAGACTCCGTAATATACACGTGTGGGGAATTTCTGTTGCCTCCGTCTAACCGCGGGGAGGTGGGAATTCTACTTCAGAAAGAACGGGCAATGAAGTTAAAATGACTCGGTAGGGTGGGAAATGGAATGAGGGGTAATTGGTAATGTCTGTTTATTAAATCAATTTATATGGTGAGTGAGTGGTGTAAGCCAGGTTCAATCCGATGGTAGGTGCGTGCATGCAGTACTTCTTACGCTTGAGAAAAAAATGGCGTGGAAGGAAAATAGACCGCAAGTCATTAAAAAAATTATTTTATTTAACTAATTAGGTTTCAAACACAGTTCAACTTGAGATAAATTATTGAATAAATTGGCCGAGCAGCGGTTACATAAACAAAGCATGTCCTCCAATGCGTGTGGCCAGACATAGAAACTTGGCCACTCATATGGCAAGCTGGGAGTGCTGCTGCTTTCTGAAATATCGGAATAATTGGGATGATCATAGTTTAAAATTACAGTTTCTACTTGCGAATCCTCACCACTGTCTTCACAATCACTATTGACTGTACTCGCAGAATTGTTTCTCACGCTACTTAGGCTCACGTCTAGATCACTTTCCCAATTCTTCGGTGGCCAAAAGTGTTCCGGAAAACGATGCTCCCGGACAGGCGTTGAAGTTTGCGCTTCCCTCGCATTATCTGTTCCGCTTCTATTGGCAACTGGCATCTGATTCTCAAAATCTGAATCTTGAGAGTAGTCGGACCCGTAGTCATAATTCTGTAAATGAAAACGAAGGATATGTTCATAAAAATATCGGAACCGTATACGCATATCATCAAAGTTAATAAAAACATCAAATTATTATTTTTTTTGACCGTGGTAATAGGATATGACACGAAAAAAATACTGAAATATCATCCTCGCAATGTGGAACTTCTTCATTACCACATGCATCCTCCCTGAGGCATTCGGTTATCGTCGTGGTGTCATCGTTTCCCTGCTCCTTGCAGTAATAATGATAGATCCTATTGCGAGGGGTTGTTCTGAGGTGGTGGAGTCAAACACCTCTAACCAACCCCGACGGTGAAAGTACGCTTGGAGAGGGGTGGGGGTTTGGAGCCTCTGTAATGGGAAGGACCTTCACGTGCGTGACAATTCCTCGCGTGGTAAGTAGTCGCGTAGATTATATTGGCAGAGGCTATGGGAGATGGGTCAATGAATTTTGAACACAACCGTGGAAGAGTCGGGTATTTCCAGTAGGGTATTTCATGTTAGGATATCTTCCTAATAGTGTTTTCTCATTGCTCTGTTCAATTGCTAATTAATGGGCACGAGCACGCGTGCCTGCCCCTTCACCTATCTGGAGAGCGTATCCCCGAAGTTTCTCGCTGTCATAATACTTCGCAAATGGAGTGTCGCGGAAATTCATAAATTAACTTGGTGGAGTCAGAAGAATGTTACAAATGATTGATGATGTCCTCGTTGTCGAAACATCCCCTCCAACTCGAAATATGAATTGGAGTACAATACCCAAATTTAACCCTCTCTAAGTACCTCCTTGATAGATTCTGTAGTGGGTGAGAGTAATAAAAGGACTCACGCGCGTGGTGACTGTCATTCTCCAGACTTCGGTCGAAGTTCTGTAGTCCGATTGCTCACAGTGGTAGCAGCTTCATCGTGTACATTTCCGCCGCAAGTCTTTTGGCTCTAAGTACTCGGGTTCTGTGTTGAGAAAAGGAGAGGAAGTGCTCCGAAGGGGAGATTGTTGCATGAATTTCCAGAGTACCTATTTCACCGTCAACTCCAGCATCATCCATTCAACACCCGAGCAGCCGTAGAGAAGGTGGAGGAACCGAGCAGCGTGTTCCGACTGACCGAGAAGGCACCCAGAGGTTCCGCCCTGATTCAGTTTAAGTCTGAAAAACACTATCCGCATTTAATTCTTGCAAATTGGACTAAAGCCGCTTCCATCGTTTTTCACCGCGATGGATTCAATTTTCAAGTTTGTACCGAGCGTTGAAATTATACGCGCTCATCGCTTGGGAGCGGATAATACACTCCAACTACTGCAAAGCACCCTCGACGGGCTAGTCCACCGCATAATTGAAATGTCGGACAAAGTTCCCGTGGCCGATCTTATTAATTTAATGCAGGATGTAAAGAACGCTGAAAAACTTCTTCTACGAGCTCATCTAACACTGACACTCAGATTGCGATGGACGACGTTCTTTTGCCCGAAGTAGAAAGTGCCGAGTTGTCATTGTCTCAAATTCCAAACAATTTAAGTCAATATCTCTTTCCCCTGAGTGACTTCCCCTTACCACTGCTTACAACGGATGTGTTTTCTCCGTATTTTGGGGGAGCCGGCTCGCCGGCGGATTCTTCCGGAAACATAACGTCTGTAATTCGACCGCCGCCGGGGTTCGAGAAACAGAACATGCTCCATCCATCTATAGTTTTACCTGTTCTCGTGTGGGACGATAAGGTGCGTGTTGCCGAGCGTGAAAAAATTGATCATGAATTTGAAGCGGGTGAGCCTCTTATGGATTCTCAAATTCTTGCGGAAATGATGAGTTTAGCTAGTTCATCGGATGCTTTATTCGCTGAATTCGAGATTTCCAACGGTCCTGAAGAAAGCACTGGAGGCGAGGAAAGTGGCGGTGTTTGTCAATATCTAATTGATTTTAACGGGGATGGAGAATGCTTTCCTCAAGCAATCTGTCCTGAGGTGGCAAGGGAACAGCCCTCTTTGGAGGAGCCTTTCAATGGTGCCTCTTTACCGGCTCCGTTGCAGCCTGGTAGGGAAAATATTCAGACGGGAGGCGAAGATAGTAATGAGACGTATTTCATCATATTGTCAGAAAATAGGAGCTACTTAAACTTCCGCCTGTGGGGGCGTGAAATTTCAATTCCTTTTCGTCCCGTCCCCGTAGGGGAAAACGCTCTACAGTGGTTTGAGCGCTGCATGGTCAAATTGTTAAGCCCGTTTCACACTATTCGATATGTTTTGAACAATGAACGTTGAACAAGACGACTTGAACGCTAAAAGGACATTCAAGACATTCGAGACGGCCTTTCAAGAATGATAGTTCAATAGCTCTTGAATCGACTTGAACAGCCTTTCACACCGTTATAGTAAGATGGAATTGACTTGAACGGTGACGGCATGGGTGACAGTAAAAATAAGGAAGTGACTAACGGAAAGCACCTAGGAAACAGGAATCATAACTCGCATGGTGTACTACGTAGTATCATATAGTTATATTATACAAAGTCTAGTTTAGTGAAGATGGATGTTGATGCGAATATAGCTAGAGCGGCGTTTTGCGTTGGAGTGGCAGTAGCAGTTATGCATGTAGAGGCACGAAGAAGAATTCGTCCACGGGTTTGGACTAGGAAATGGCTAAGACGTAGGTATGCCGCTGGTAGCACGAGTTTGCTGTATCGTGAACTGGAGACGGAGGATCCAGAATATTTCACCAATTTCTTGCGGATGGATAGCCTCAATTTCAGAGAGTTACTGCAAATAGTATCTCCTCAAATATCAAAGAAAGACACCATATTACGTCAATGCATTTCAGCGAAACACAAGTTGGCGATTACTCTTCGATTTTTAGCTACTGGGGAGTCCTACGAGAGTCTGCAGTACTCCACTAGGATCGCCCACAATACGATTTCTCTGTTCGTCCCTCAAGTATGCAGAGCCATTTATGAAGTACTGAAACAGGATTTCTTGAGGGTAAGTTGTTTAAAACGAGCCAATTAATATAAAACCTTATGTTATATGTAATAAAATGCTTAAGTCGATTCTTATCATACATTCTAGGAAGTGACTTATTTTCACCATACCTTTTCCTTCAGATGCCAAGAAGTATTCAAGAATGGGAGAGCATATCGAGAGAATTTCAAGACATGGAATTTTCCGAATTGTATTGGCGCCCTTGATGGGAAGCATATACATTTTAGATCGTCACGAGCAGACGGATCTTTGTACTTCAATTACAAAGGCACACACAGCATTGTGCTCTTAGCTCTAGTGGATGCGAAGTACAGATTTCTGTACTTCAATGTCGGCGTGAACGGTCGAGTGAGTGATGGTGGTGTTTTCCGGGAAAGCACTCTTGCTGAGGGATTGCAACATAAGACTTTAAATATACCTCTCAACAAGGCATTACCTGGTCGATTTCTTTGTATTCCCCACGTTATTGTCGCTGACGATGCTTTCCCTCTTCAAACTAACATCATGAAGCCATATCCAGATAGGGGACTAAGTGATCAAAAGAGAAATTTCAATTATCGCCTTAGCCGGGTAAGGAGGACATCGGAGAATGCCTTTGGCATTTTAGCAAACCGATTCAGAATCCTTTTAAACTGCATAAATCTCTCGGTAGAAAAAGTGGAAACTGTGACATTAGCATGCATAGCTCTACATAATTTTCTCAGGGCAAAGAAGGATGCTCAGTACTTGCCCCAAGGACTGGCGGATCGAGAGTTGGTTGATGGGACGGTAATGCCAGGAGTGTGGAGGGAGGGTCCAGTTCTTGATGGTGAATTGATAAGGCAGGGTGGTAATAGGCATAATAATGAAACTGGATTCATAAGGGATGAATTTTGCGAGTATTTCGCGACAGAAGGAAGACTTCCTTGTGGAAATGGCATATAATGACATTGCAGTGCAGATGTCTTAACTCTAGCTTGATATTTTCGGTTAGCTAAGTATGTTTGTGATTCCTAATTTGTTAAGAACTTTGTTTTGGTATCTTATTCTACATATCCATGTCATTTCTTGACAGAAACTTCCTTTTTTACAAATATGGTTGTTATTCTCTCCATTGATGTGTGTATAAAATTTTTGTAATATTAGGATTCGAATTTTTGCAAATAAGCAATTGATTAAGCGGTCCACATCCAGATTTCTGGATAAGGATATTCTCAATAATCTCACTTCAATAATATTTCACGACCCACTGCATAATTCCTAATCCCATTCCTCCAAAACATCTATCAATCCTTATATAACACTTAGTTAATTCTAATTATTCCACCATTTTTCCTTTATTAGATAAAAAACAAGCATCATTACTAATCTCCTGCCCAATTCTGAAAGAATTAAAAGATGGATGGTAAAAGAACTCTCACCTTATAAAAAAGGTTGCCAAGTCAGGCCTTCTAAAAATTGATTGCATACCATTTATAGCAACAATGAATCACTTGGTGCTTCATACCTACTAATTTTTTGTTCTCTTGGCATTGAGGTTGAAACAAAAACTGCTAAAGGGAAATTTTAAGTTCTATATCATACCCAACTTTTGATGAGTGATGGTATATTAGGGTTATGTAACTGAAATTACGAAAATGATAAGAACAGATAAATGTTTATTTTAAATTTAAAAAACCTTAATTAAGAACAATAAAATATTGAAAAGAAATTTGCACAAATTGAAAACAGTGGAAGCATATATAAAATGTACATTACAAATCTTCCTCGTCTTTCGCATCCATGAGAATTTCAAATATTTTTTTAACTGCAGCTTTCTGCCTTCTTTTGTCGCTAATTTCCATTAACTCTCGGCCAACATGCAGGCCGAACGTTTCCATTGTGTTGTACTTCTGCACCGAGTTGTTGAGAGCAGAAGAAGCCTTTGATAGGAAGTCGTGTATGTCATTGGCTTCCTCGGTCCTCTTCCTCTTGGGAGTCGGTGTACCTTTTGAGGACCCACTCTTTGAGGACGTATTGCTTGTGACAATACTTGTGCAAGCAGACTCGCCACTTAGTAGGGGGACTGGTATCCTCTCGCTAAGGTCTTCCTCAGCAAAATTCTGGAGGAGGAGGTCATCAATTTGTATATCACTTGTTATTTCCTGTAAACAAATGAAATCACATTATTTCCTGAAGGTTACATATACAATGTACAAAAATTGGAGTTACATACATGGATTTAAAGTAAAGTTTTAATGGAAAATGTGAGTTAAAATAGATATAATGGGATTGAAATTCTTTAATGATGATGTAAAAACATAGGCAGAGAATAAATATACTTTGACTCTGCCAGTGACTAGTGTTCTTACATATTCAACATAATGCTTCTGTAACCAAAATAGAACCTTCCTTTTAAGGGGCCGAAGGCCCTCTCAATAACTTGTCTTGCACTGGAGAGTTTACAATTAAAATTTTTTTGAGCAGCAGTCAAATTGCCATTGTCCCTAAACGGGACCATCATTTTGGGGTGAACAGCATACGCACCATCCCCCACGAGGTGACTGTCTCCCGGGAAAAAGGCTTCCCCTGCTTCCATGTACCGGGAAATGGCAGAGTTTTTCAGCACCCTGGCATCGTGCACAGAAGCAGCATTGCCAGCTAAGCAGTGAGTAAACAATGCTCGATCGTCACACTGCCTGAAATGAATATTTTATAAGCAATGAATGTAAATGTAATTTATAGAGGGATCTTACGTAAGTACCTGGAAATTTTACTGAATTGGGATGACAATTGAAAAATAATATTTAAGTAATTGACCATGTCATACGTTGGGGCAGATGGTGCATTGAATACATAAATTACCTATGTAGCATAGTTAATTCAACTGCTCATATACAACAGATAGGTACTTGAGAACTACTACATTTCTTGAGATAGGTATCTTTCATAAAACTATAATACGGGTGCTTACAGGACGTTAAAACAAGTATCATATTTGTAAACATTAGCTCTTTTACCACCTACCTGCAAATGGACTTCATGAATGTCTTTTCTAGTCACATAAGACTGAGCATCGATCCTGGGTGCATCAATTTTTATATGAGTCCCATCAACAGCCCAAATTACATTGGGAAATTGAGATTTTTGCAGAAAACTCTCCTTCACCCTTAAGGCCTCTGGACCAGTAGGCCACTGAATAAGTTGTGGTGAAGCACAATGAAGAGCATACGTTACTCTGCGAAGTGCTTGCAGGGCTGTTGCCCTACCCACGTTGAACTTTTACTTTATATAAAACTTTGGGAAGTGGGACACTATTGTAAACAAATAATGCGGGCAATCGGAAAATTATGATATCACAAGTAAACTATCGGGAAATTACCCATTGAACTTCTCTAATGTTCCTCAATTATGCAAATAATTAAAATACTATATATATCATAACTAATCTTTCTACTGATGGATAGTAAACAAATAATACGGGCAAACATGGAAAAATTATAATATCAAAAGTAAACTATTGGGAAACTACCTACTTAACACCACGTGGGAAGCACTTTTCTCATGTTTCTCAATTATGCAAGTAATTTAAATACTATTTGTCATAACTTATCTTAGTAGTGATGGAAGAAGAATTTACAAATTTACTTCATACTAACGCACATGTTTACTAGATTTTATAACATGCTAGGACAAGTTACGGTCCAAAACTGCTGAAAGCATTTTTGCTTAAGATTAAAAAAAAAGACTAGTTTGATAAAAAAGGCCTTAACTCACCTGTTCTTACCTTATCCGCATCATCCTTGTTCAGATGGAACTGAAAAGTTCCGTAATTCTCGACGTGTACTTCAACAACTTCGGTGTCCATTTTCAATTCTCGCGCACTTCCGGCCTCTCGCATCAGCTGCACCAAGAATTGTTGAAGCGTTTTGATGCGCGTAAACAAGGGCCTAACGCTCGTTCCGGGGCCGCTTTGAAGCGCTTCGAAGCTTAAATTGGAATGACCTGGAGCGCTTCTAAGCGCATCATGCGCGAATCGGAACGCACCCCTTTTCTCTTCCGGGCATAGTCCTGGCTGCTCAGCGCGCTCTTTTTCCAAAATAAATGTTAATCAATATTGATTAACCAACGAATTCCTTTAATGTTTTATTAGTGGATTAGTGGTGATGAGCTCAAGAACAAAAAGAAGGTCCAAACGGCGATTTTCAGGGATGCGCGGAACGGTAAATAACGCAGTCTTACTTTTTGAACAGCTAAAATACGAATGCACTAAATAATATGAAACTTCGAGTGACTACTAAACATGATCTTTGCTACAATCTTTGAAAAGAAAATTCTAATATCTCGATCCGTGTTGTTATTACGAAGCCGTAAATGCGATGCAACCGTCCGGTACCCGGAAAAATGCGCTGAAATTCCGTTTTTAAGCACATACTGAAATTAAATTAATTGGTGAAAAAATGTGTATACCATCACTAAACGCAAAAATAAACACGCTTTAATATGATGTATTTTATTTAAAAATCCATTGAGCCGTCTTCTAGATATTGGTCTTTAAACTCGGGTGACGGAATTTTGCAACGGACAGTAGTGTACCTATACAACGCGAAAGAGTTTAGTTTCAGGCCTGGACACGATATTATGGAATTCATCTCTGAAGCAAGCAGCGCAGCATCTCTACGACACCAACAAATTTGCTGTATGGAGAAAGGTGTCAGTTTTCCCCGGCACTAGCTCATCCTGGCGAGATTCAATGTCATAAAATACAAAAACGCATTTTTCACTGGCGCTTTGTTTATCAGCGACTGGCTTCATAAAGCACTTATACTCTCCACTGTGGCGACTCTTACAGGTCTCACAATAAATTTCACCACAGACGTGACCTTTTTGCTGGGTGAGCGTACTGTGAACTCAGCAGCATAGTTTACAGTATTTGAAAACTTCACACGGAGCTCTTGCTTTGCCCTTTGGATTCAGGTGTTTTAGATAGCAGCTCTCGCTGTAAACGTTTGTTGCAAGATTAGCACACAACAGTCGGGTCGCTCACCTCACACGGTGGGGAGGACATTCACCTGGCACACTCATTAGGGCATTTATGAAGATGTATGTTTTGAATTGACTTCCTACACGGTCGACAATAGTATTTGCAGTTGAAAGCCTCCGTAAGTGACGTAATTACGTTGAAATGGTTTTCATCGTAAATTAAATTTACCTCCTTCCGACTCGAGCCATCGGATGAGCCTTCATATTATATTTCCTTCCCCTTCCGGTCGCCAAAAACAGTTATTCTGTAGAAATCAGTGTGGCTTTGGAATTTTCTGACCTCGCTTTTCCTGCCGCCGTTTTCCAGCGTGACTCCCGCTTCTTCACATAACGCGCGGGCCCTCAGTCTGAATTCTCCTCCCCTTCCGCATATCTGTATAAAACGCCTCTGAGTGTGTCTGGAAATGGCGACGCAGATAGCTCTCGCGAGACATAGATTGTCATTGTTATCTATCACAATTATTGATTTCTTCGACTTGAAAAAATCGTGATAGGACGAGATGAGATCCCGCCTTTTCCAACCACTCTCCGCCTGCTCCACATATGTGAACGAAATACCAATGATGCCATTAAAAATAAATTCTCGTTTGACTGAATAGCCTTTTCTATTTTCTGCAGAATCACCTCAGCATCAAACTGGTCCAGCCTCCGGCATGAAATATGGATTGGTCGGTGTGGGTTATTCCGGCTCTCAATCGTCATTCCGGCCAGTAGGATATGTCCCTTTCAGCATCTCTAAAGGCCGTTTCACACTATCAAATTCACGACAAATTCCATTCAAGACTAGTTGAACAAGCTTTCTCGAATGGACATGACGTCATCTGAAACGTCATCCCGGTGGACATTTTGCCTTGAATGCTCTTGAAAGCCTTCATTTCCATCAAATTCGTCTTCTCTTGAACGGTTCTATGTTCTATTGAATCATGAATGGTCTTGAAGCTTATCGACCCATCAGAGAGGTTTTAAAGCCTTCCCAGCGTTCCTTCTGGTCCGGCTGGAGGAGATTGTTGACAACATGGCTGCCTGGGAGAGGGATGCTGTTGAGGCGCTCTTTAATTTTTACGAAGAAAGCAGGTGTCTATATGAAGTGAGTTCCCCGGATTACCATAACAAACAAAAAAGAACTTTGGCACTCTAAGAAATTGCCAAGAATTTGGCGCCTGTAAGTAAATTTATGATTATTACTTCTAATCTTTAAATTTAGCTTTATACCTAAGCTACCTTGATCAGTCGTGAGATCAGAAACCATTTTAAAGAATCTCTTGATGGCTTTCTTAATTGCTGTTTACATGTTTCTATGTTAATAATTTTAATTTATCACGATACAAGCATTTGCTTGAGACATGGATTTATTTTTCACGTGGTATTATCGCCGAATAATATTTTTCTTTTATTAATTATCCCAATAGTTTCGATCTAGCACAACGGCGGAGGACGTTAAATCTAAAATTAATGGCCTCCGCACACAGTACATGGCGGAAAAAAATAAATTGAAGAAGTCGCAGAAAAGTGGGGCATCTGTAGATGATGTGCAGAAGCCGAAGTTATGGTGCTACAATCACCTGCAGTTCCTTGAAAGGCACACGACGCCGAGGAGGAGTACATCAAATTTCATTCCGCTTGAGCAGGAGAAGGTATGTAAATAACGTCTGAAAATCAATATTCTGAACTTAAGGCAATTAATTAGTATCAATATCAGATAAGTATTCATAAATATTTACATTAGGTTTAACATTTTTAATAACATTGAGAATATCCATATTTATGCTAACAGCATTAATTTAAATGTTTTCTCACTTAGAATCCTTATAGCTTTAGAGTTTTGATCCTTTTCAATAAAGATTTTTCCTTCCTTTACCCATACAAATTTATATGAAGAACATTTAGTTTTTGTCATCCACAAGAGATTACGATAGTACCAGGTGAAGTTATCATTTATAAATATTTTAGCCTCCTTATGATTGTTTTTAAACTCATCTGATTTGAAATGAGACTTGTTTTGCATCCAGATCTTTTTCACTTCTTTGTGATAAATCGTACTATTACCTTGGGTTTCGCATTCACTCTCTTTGGCGTAACAACATAGCAATCTACAATATCACTTTCGTTACATAAATCTGCTTGAATTTCTGATCCTAATATTAGAATTTCACTTCTAATTTCATCAATACTTTTTTGTGATACATCAAGTCCTACAATTTCTATGTCGTTATCCAGGTCTTTTTGTTCCAATTGACATATTTTTTGTTCCAAAGATTCAATTCTAGTCTTTTTCTATTAATTCACCGGTCAATTTATGAACAACCTTTTGGAGATCACTGAATTTCTCATTAAATCCAGAAAGCAAATTATACAAGTCATCATACTTCTCACTGAGAGAGGCTAAACTTTTATTTATTTCAGAGAGATGGGATATAAGATCTACCTTTTCATCAGCTGATTCGGCTGTCTTCTTCTGTCGGCAGGTAACACACTTCCAAGCATCCTTTGCTTTCCTCGACATACACCTGTAGGACGATTCCTTCAGTCCAGCACATTCATAGTCTATGTTGCCTGAACAAGACTGTAATTTATTCTTTTCAATTTTATTTTGTCACTTTGTCTCACACAATACAACAAAATATAAACAGTATCATAATAATAAATTACCCTCACAATATATCACCTTCACTCTTGTTATCTTCAGGCTCAATTTTTACAGGCCATAAATCACTTCACGAGCCACTTCACTTTTCACTTTCACATAAAATATAACAAGTACCCTCTTAAAAATAAGTACCTACATAATAGTGGGGAGTGGACCGCTTTATCCCTCTAGTTTATCTGGAGTTCCTAGCTGAGGCGATCCCCGTCTCCTTGGTTAATCCTGGCTTCTCCGCCACTTTCCTTTTCTCTCTTGTTAGACTTAGTCGCCACTTTCCACTTCACTGTTGTCAGACCATCAGACTAGAAGCTAGACGCCCCTTCACTGTTCTTAGACTATCAGACTCGCCTAGAAGCCCTTGTTAGACTACCAGCTCCTTCACTTTTGTTAGACTCCTCCACTCGAAGCCTAGAAGCCCCGTCTCGCTCTTCGTCCCTCTTTATATAGGCACACTCCTAATTGTTAACGCTCGGCCAAAATTAGTCTCCCTCCGTAACCTGCCGCGAGTTCAACAATAGCCTGCGAGACAATTTCCATTCTTGCTTTTGTATCTCCCGAATGACCTGAATCCCCAGGCTCAATGATAAATTGGCCATTGTCGGGGCCGACGCCATATTTCCCTATGTCTCCGTATAAATATTCTGTACAAAAACCAACATGGCGGCTCCCCAACTCCCCAGCATGCCATGGCTCAAAATTGATACGTTACAAGACTTACACACTACAAAATCGCCATCCTCAGGAAGAAGATCGTCACATCTGGAACATTTCATTACCTTTGCAAAGCACAGATCTTTCACCGGAATGCAATATTATTAGGTGGAATTTTGATAAGTACACAATCGTCAAGAATTTTGACTGTCAGCTGTTCCAAGAATTCACTGGTGGTCTGGTACACTGGTAAATAAGTTGCACCGAAGTAAATATCCACTTTTCCTTCAGGATAACAGTAACCGGGACAGGTGAGACATTCCCACAATTATAAAACACAATTTGGTGATGTAAGATAAGCACTAGATCATGAAATCAACTTAAATATACACGACCAAGTGATAGTACGCACGTAGTCTTCGACAGTTGACACGTGAATTCTTGGAAACAGCGTAAATTATTTGATAATCTCCTACCCAAAACTGAAGATGTAAAGTGAAATATTGATATATGAAGTAAAAATTAAAGGTCAATACTTAAGTAACAACATAATAGGTGAACTTAAATACCAAACTCCTTTCTAGAATTGGCCTCTTCTGCAGGCTAATAGAAAAATGTAATAAAAATCAATATAGAGTAAAAATGAAGTGAAAATGAAAAGTAATGAAGAGGAGACACCTGAAAAAAGTGAAATAGCATTGCTCTGCTGGTAGATAGAAACAGATTTCATCAATGTGTAATATAATTAAGCTACTTACATATTTCAATTTAACATGATGAGCTCTTAGCATTCTCTTGATTGCATAGAGCTGTCAAGGATTGCGCTGTTGCTTTAAGGCTCTCAGCCATACTCCTCTGTGAAGCATCTCCATTCTCCACAGAGACGGCTGTCCTCTGTCAATAAAACATTTATATTGAGGTAAACTTAGTTAAAAAATGTCAGGCTTCTAACCTCTATTCTCCGATTTTTAAATAGCTCTAAAAGAGCCAGCTGCCTACTTTCAAACGCATCTAGGTGTTCCTTCATGATGTTTATTTCTGTGGGCAAACTTAGATGTTTTCCATGAGGTGCTGTGGAGATATTAATCATGAAATTATGCTCATTGAAACGGAGATGAGAAATCACTAAGGAATGCAACACATAGCCCATCTTCATCACTAAAATAGCATAGCCCATCTTCATCACTAAAATAAGGAACGCCAATCATCCGCTCTAACAGAAAGACCCTTAGTATATTTCTGTATAATTTACAAATTGTGGAAGCAAAATAAAACTATCAGCATTCACTAAAATTACCTAGAGCATCACCATAACCTACACCACTAAAGATATAAAATAACACAAGGCAACTTCACACTTTGATTTTAATTAACATTTCTTAAACTCACCTGTGCCCACATTTTCATTGCTGCTGTTTCTGAAAAAAGTATCTGAATCATTGCCACTAAGAATTAAATGAATAGGTAGTATAAATACCTTATGATGAAAAAATAGAGCAAAGATATGCTTCTTAATGCTGAAATGTGACTATCATTGAAATACCTTCTTCATATGAAGCCTCAAGAGGACTCTGAAGAGGGTGAAACACTGGTCCTAGCATTGGCTCCACTTCAACAACCTGAATCCAAATTCATAATGAGAAACGATTTCAGCTATATACTAAGGAACTTTGATACATGTATGCTGTAAATGTAATTGTTCATTCTAACCTCTAGTGGTTCTACCAGGACACTTGCGTCAACCTCCAGGGCAGCTGAGTCGTTTGGTTGGTTCTGAAGGGAATTGAGAACATAATGACAGTGAAACTAATGAAAAAATTCAGCCAAATTGATACACACGGGGGAATAGGTTCACTACTGGAAAATAACAGTTACCAAAGCCTTAACTTCTACTTGGTTTGATTACCAAACAAAGAATGATTCCGAATTCATCAACAATAACTGAATTTCATTAATTAAATATATGTTACACTGTCTTTTAAATTTACAGCATTGTCGTCAGTCATGATCCAAACTTAAAAGCTACCAAAGAAGACTATATTTCTATAATACGTCTCCTCCTATGTCTCCAGCATGGCCGTGGATGTTGCCGTGCCGATAATGTTTAGTATCTGCTGCTCACAATCACTTAATGGATTTATATTCATCGGAAATAAGTCTCCTAGTTGTAGTTTCCACAAATGATAATTTCCATTGTCCATTTCCAGAATAAAACCCTTGAACCTACTTACCAGTATGTTTCCGGTAACTGTTCTTCCGGAATGTATTGCAGCATTTTTCTGCCGAGCCTTGCTTTTTAAGTCCTTCCACACCTACTGGAATGTAAAGGTACAGTATAGTATTGGCAACATTGAAGATCACACTGACGATTTTAAATTTTCTTTAAAGAGAACGATACCATAACTACAGCACAAAAACCCCCTGCGGGTAGGGGGTTTGAGAATACTCCCGCAGTATACCTGCTTGTCGTAAGAGGCGACTAAAAGGGCGGGGAGATAACCCCGAAAACAAACCCAGAGCCAGTAAGGGTTGAGCTCGGATAGTCTTGTGGGTCAAATGTCTGAGTTCGGCCATACCATCTGGCCTGCGATCCACCCGCATGTTTGCCGTGTGCGGAGACCCGTAAGGAGGAGAAGGAGATCCTGGAGGGTGAGGTCCGTGGTTCCCAGCCGGTTGTCGGATGCCCGGTATGGGCTACGGGCCAATACTCTTCTTTGGCCCCGTATCCTGTGTAAACGGGCGCCCAGGAGCTAGCCACTCCCGATCAATCCGCTTCCGTGACGGTGGGGAGTTAGCGGTGGGGAGTGCCAGAGAGGTGGGGGTCTGCGTAGGGTGGTCGGAGATGTACGGGTTTGGTGGGCCCGTGCATCGAAGATCCAACCCGAAACAGACAACAACCTCTAGGGTGCTATATCCCCTCGGGTAGCCCTGGCGACCACATCGGATTGCGGTGCGGTGTCCCGAATGTGTGGCTCCATGGTGGGTGGGGAGCCCGGGGGATGAAGAACTACTTGGAATGGCGGAATTATATCTTCCACCTTCCAAAAGATCCCGCCTGGACACGGGCGGGGGAGCAAAAGTTTACCGCTTGTATGCGGTTTGTAATTATGAAGTGTGAGAAAGAAGGGGAGACGCTTAAACGGGTATCTCCCTTTCTCATCCGTAAGGTGCTGTCTGCCTCAATTCCTGGAGAGCTGAAATCGGCCAAAAAACTGCGAGACGGGAGCCTCCTTATAGAAACAGCGAATAACATCCCAAGTGAAAAGCTGTTGGCCCTAAAGAAGCTCCATGACATTCCTGTGAAAACTGAGCTGCACCGCACTCTCAATACCTGTCGGGGAGTAATATCTCATTACGACTTACTATAAGTGGAATTCGACGAGATTAAGAATGAGATGGCATCGCAAGGAGTTACAGATGCTCGTCGACTTACCACTAAGCGAAACAGCGAAGTTTTGAACACTACATCTGTCGTCCTAACATTCGCGCGAGATAGTCTCCCCGACAAGGTATTCGTCGGCTATGAATCTGTTTCAGTGAGGCCATTCATACCGGCGCCCATGCGCTGCTTCCAGTGCCAGCGCTTCGGCCACATCGTAACGGGATGTGAGGGCAAGGCCACCTGCCCGCGCTGCGGCCTGGAAGACCATGAGAGTGCATAATGCAGCAGGGAACAACGTTGCGTGAACTGCGAGGGTACGCATCCAGCGTACCCTCGTAAATATCCAAAGATTTTAGAGGAGAAAAATTTATGGAAATCAAAACAGTCGAAAAAATTCCATACTTCGAGGCGAGGAAAAGGTATAGGGCCATGGCAGCACCTATCTTTTCAAAATCCTTTGCCTCCGTTGCGAATTCTCAGTGCCAAAAGCGCCCCAAGGTACACAGACGGAGAGTTGGGCGAACATGAAACCCGCAGAGGCACCCGGCTAAGGCACCAAATCCGGGAGCGAATAAAAATATAACCTGCTGGTTTCTGTGGTATAAGGAGCTGGTTCTCCTAAGAAGAAAAAGTCTAAACCCTCAGCCGGGGTAGCGCTAAAACAGCGTGAAAAAACGCCATCCCCCGGCCCCTCCGGACTAGCCAAGCTAGTACTTCCGGGGGAATCAATGGAGGACAACAGTCCCTTGGAGACTGAAATCCTCCTCGCGAAACAAAAGGGGAAGAAGCGCTGTATTCGGCGCTTACCTCCGTCTTTTTATGTAATCGAATTATTTATATTTATTTACTTTATTTTTATAAAGAGATTTATAGGTTTTATTCTTCAGTGGAACTGCAGTGATTTTTATCGGTGTAAGGAGGAGCTGACCGTTTTAATTCGTGATTTTAACCGGGTCCTGCATATGCCTGCAGGAAACACATTTTACAACAACAGACAGGGGCATTTAAAAATGTTTTAACGTTTTTAGACTGGACGACACCAGTGGCCAACGAGCCCAGGGTGGAGTGTTGATTGCTACTCGGGAGGCACACCCCCTGCGGGTAGGGGGATTGAGAATACTCCCGCAGTATCCCTGCTTGTCGTAAGAGGCGACTAAAAGGGCGGGGAGAAAACCTCGAAAACAAACCCCCGTGTCAGCAAGGGATGCGTCCGAGCAACGTGTGGGTCTGTTGCTTGTGAGTGACCATACCAGCTGGCTCACGATCCACCCATGTGTTTGCCGTGCATGGAGACCCGTAAGGGGGAGAAGGGGATCCTGGAGGGTGAGTTTTTCGGTTCCCAGCCGGGTGTCGGATGCCCGGTATGGCCCGAGAAACAATAACCCTCTTTGGCCCTGGATTCCCTGTAAACGGGAGGCCGGGGGCTAGCCACCCCTGGTCAATCGGCTTTCCGATACGTTCGGTGGCGAGTGCTAGGGAGGTGGGGGTCTGCGTAGGGCGGTCGGAGATGTACGGGTTTGGTGGGCCCGTGCATCGAAGATCTGACCCGAAACAGACAACCACCTCTAGGGTGCTATATCCCCTCGGGTAGCCCTGGCGACCGCACCGGTTTGCGGTGCGGCGTCCCAAATGTGTGGCTCCATGGTGGGTGGGGAGCCCGGGGGATGAATTTCTCCTTGGTATGGCGGATAATTTCCTTCCACCACATAAAAGATCCCGTCCAGATTTGGGCGGGGGAGCACTTTTCCAATGTAGCAGAAAGTATTTAGTAATGAAATGCCGAAAGGAAGGCGAGACGCTGCAGAAAGTGTCTCCCTTTGTCATACGGCGAGTATTGTCAAGTACGATCCTTGGGGACCTTAAGTCTGCGAAAAAACTAAGAGACGGCACCCTGCTCATAGAGACTATGAATGATAAGCAAAGTGAGAGAATCCTTCAAATGAATAAATTAGACGGAATAGAAATTGAAGTTCAGCTACACCATTCTCTAAATACTAGTAAAGGGGTAATTAGCCATTACGATCTGCTATACGTAGAGGAGGACGAAATAAAAAGAGAGATGGCCTCCCAGGGCGTAATAGATTGTCGCCGTATTACAACTAGACGTAATGGAGAGCGAGTAAACACAACATCCATCATCCTGACATTTAACCGCGATACGCTTCCGGATAAGGTGAATGTTGGATACAACTTCGTACCAGTGCGACCATACATCCCAAATCCCATGCGTTGCTTTACCTGCCAACGATTTGGACACATATCCGCTCGATGTAAAGGCAAATCGACCTGCCCGCGCTGTGCAATGGACAGGCATGATGACGAGGAATGTAGGACTGATCCTAAGTGCGTAAACTGCGGAGAAGCACATCCAGTATATTCCCGAGACTGTCAAGTACTTAAGGACGAAAAGAAAATAATGGAAATTAAAACCGTAGAAAAAGTCCCTTACCTAGAGGCTCGAAAAAAATATAAGACTCTAATTGCACCCACCTTTTCAAGGTCATTCGCGGCCGTTGCCACCGTCAAAAAGTGTACTACCTCGACTCAAACATCCAATGGAAACAACGCGGAAAAAAATGAACCTGGAAAAGAAACTATAAAAACAGATAAGGTCAAACAGTCGGTGAAAGGGAAAACAGAAATCGCGGGTTCTCCTAAGAAGAATCCGCAAAAAACATATCCAGAATGCACGAACATCGTTCGTGCAAAAAGTCCTTCTCCCGGCCCACCCGGCCGTAAAAATACAGCATCCATAGAATCAATGGAAGAGGATTTTTGTGTCTCAGATACCGAAATCCTCAAAATTAGGGGAAAAAAGAAAAACAGAATAAAACGGTGAATCGCAATCGTTAATACCACCTAAACTACCCCTAACCATGAGCCACAACTCATTTGGAATGAATTTTTTATTGCAATGGAATTGCAATGGTTTTTATCGACATCGTGAAGAACTGATGCTTTTAATTCAAGATTTTAACCCCAAATGCATTTGTCTACAGGAGACCCATTTTAAACCTACTGACAAGGGTTATTTCAAAGGTTTTAACGTTTTTCGACACGATGACACCACTGGCCAACGAGCCCAAGGTGGAGTGGCAGTTGCTACTCGGGAGGCCCTTTACACCTCCCGAGTGCAGCTGAACACGCCATTCCAGGCGGTGGCGGTGACTGTGCACGCCCCCGAGGTGGTCACTTTGTGTAACGTATACCTCCCGGAGGGTGCACCTGTCACCCGCCTAAACTTGGAAGCACTTCTTCGTCAGTTGCCTAGACCCTTCATTCTGCTGGGTGATTTTAATGCCCATGACCCTCTATGGGGAAGTACGCCGGCCCAGAGCAACCGAAGGGGTCGCATTTTATCGAGTTTTATAAATGATTTTAACCTATTCTTGTTGAATGACAGGGAAAAGACCCGCTTTAATTGCCATACGGGTGACTATTCCTCCATCGATTTGTGTATGGCTTCAAGCAGTCTCATGACCAAAGTAAAACTGTCAGTTCACGAGGACCTGTGTGGGAGTGACCATTTTCCCCTTTTTATCACTAAAGAAAATGTTTTTAACCCTGATTTTATTCGACAAGGCAATTGGATTGTCCGCAAGGCCGATTGGTCAAACTACAGAAAAAGTTTTAATTTTAAATTTGACGAGTATAACGATGGTGTTATCAATGTAGAGCGGTTGACATCAGAGATTCTCGAGGCTGCTAGAAGCAGTGTCCCTCGTTCCCAAGGAGTTAAACATCGACCAGCAGTTCCTTGGTGGAATGCTGAGTGCGCCAAGGCCATTCAACTAAGGAAGAAAGCCCTGCGGATTTTCAATAAATACCCAACAGAAAGGAATCTCGTCTCTTTTCGACGTCTACGGGCCAAGGCACGACAGGTAATAAAGCACGCGAAGAAGACCTCATGGATGGAATACGTCTCTACCATCAATAACAGAACACCTATATCTCAGGTATGGCGTAAAGTCCGCTGCATCTCTGGACGCCGCCAAGATTATGGAATATATAGCCTAAATATTGACGGAAAGATAATATCTAAGCCTTCAGAAATATGCGAGGTTTTTGGCTGCTTACTCGAAGAGACATGCAGTGATGACAACTATGACCATGGTTTCCTTCATATTAAACATCGAAATGAGACAATGAGGTTATCCTTTGAAGAGAGCGGCGAAACCCAACACTACAATATCCCTTTCCAGCTATGGGAACTTACCTCCGCTATCGCTGAGTCCCGGGAGAGCTCCCCTGGAGCAGATGGCATCCTCAATGCCTTCTTCCGGAATCTTCCAGAACTGGCATTGGAGGAGGTCCTTAAGGCCTTTAATCGTATTTGGACAGATGGTACCTTCCCGCAATCATGGCGGGAATCCGTGATTGTGCCTATTCCCAAGCACGGGAAGGAAAAGAGTGACCCCAACAATTATCGACCAATTTCTCTCACCAGTTGCGTCTGTAAACTCATGGAAAGAATGGTCAATCGCCGCCTTGTTTGGTGGCTTGAGTCCCGAGACTTACTTTCAAACGCGCAGTGTGGTTTCCGTCGTGGCAGATCAACCTTAGACCATTTGGTGAGAGCCGAAAACTTCATTCAGGAAGCCTTTCTCCTACGGCAACACGTCATCGCGGTTTTCTTTGATGTGGAAAAGGCTTATGACAGAGTCTGGCGTCATAAAATCCTAATGACGTTGCATAATTGGGGTCTCAGGGGAAACCTACCGATTTTTATCCGAAACTTTTTGAATGGTCGGAGGTTTAAGGTCAGAGTAGGTAAATTCCTATCTCGTGCCCACTATCAGGCTAACGGAGTACCACAGGGCTCCGTATTGAGCGTGACGCTGTTCGCCGTGGCCATCAACAACGTGATGGAGTGCATTAAATCTCCAGTTATGGGTTGCCTTTTCGTAGACGATCTGGCAATTTTCTGCCGTTCATCAAGAATAGGAAACGCAGCCAGATTAGTTCAACTCACTGTGAACAAGCTCTCTCAATGGTTCCACGAAAACGGCTTTAGGTTCTCCGCCGACAAAACGAAATGCGTGCATTTTCACAGGCTGAGAGGATATCACGCACCGCCCACGCTACATCTAAATGGAAGGATACTCCCATATGTGGAATCAATCCGGTTCTTGGGGATGACTCTAGACCACCGCTTAAATTGGCGAGAAAACGTAAATTTATTGAGGGATAAGTGTTTTAAAATTTTAAATATTTTAAAGTTTTTAAGCAATTCAACATGGGGTGCAGACCGCACCTCGTTGCTGATGTTATACCGGTCATTAGTCCGTAGTCGACTTGACTACGGATCAATAATCTATGCGTCAGGACGGGAGTCATATTTAAGACCGCTTACATCGGTACACAACTCTGGGCTACGGCTGGCAACGGGTGCTTTCCGAACATCTCCAATTTTGAGCCTTTACTGTGACGCCGGCGAACCACCTTTGGTGATTCGCCGTGAAATTTTGATGTGCAACTATGTTGCCAAGATTTTATCAATGAAGAATCACCCGTGTTTTAAGGTGATCACAAACCACCGGTTTTTAGACGTTTTTAACCGAAGGAGAAAGGCCACAATGCCAATTAGCATACGTTTTAATAATTTTATGACACACAGTGGTTTTAATCTTCCTGACATGTACCCATCCGGGTACCTGAAACACCCGCCATGGTCAATCCCAAGACCAGATATTATTAACACTCTTTTACTCTGCCGCAAATCCTCCACCACAGCTTTGGAGTACCAGTGCCTTTTCCGGGAAGTCCTAGATAAGTTCCGCGATTTCACCCCCGTCTACACAGATGGTTCAAAGTCGGAGAATTCCTGTGGGTGCTCTGTGGTTTCAGCATACCACGGAGTCGTTAAAGCCAAACTGGACCCATCCTGTTCGGTATTTACGGCAGAACTGTATGCCATTAAGATGGCAATAACCGAAATGAAATGCAGCCGTGGGGCATTCTTGATATGCTCTGACTCTTCTAGCGCACTCCATGCAATTTCTCGTTTCTCCCCTAGCAATCCTCTTGCCCAGGAAATACAAACGGCCCTTGTTTCCCTTTACATCAAGGGAATAAGAATATCATTCATGTGGGTTCCTGGACACGTTGGCATAACGGGGAATGAAGAGGCCGATTCAGCAGCAAGGGATGCTCTGGAGAAAGCAAATACCACAATCCCTTTGGTAACCGTGGAAGACCTCAAAGTAAAATTCCGAAATGTGGTTCTAAATAAATGGAAAAATACCTGGGAAGAGCTATCAAATAATAAACTCCGGGCTATTAAACCCACGACAGCAGCATGGGCCACTTCTGTCCGAAATAATCGGAAAGAGGAGGTCGTCATCACCCGCCTGAGAATAGGCCACTGCGTCTTGACGCACTCGTATCTCTTTACTGAAGAGAAAATTCCACCGAGGTGCGACGAATGCGACTCTGCTCTGAGTGTGCATCACATTCTAACGGAATGTGTAAAATACCGGGCTGCACGCGAGAAACTAGGGATTCCTAGTACGTTGCAACAGGTTCTTGGTAACAGCCAAGCGAATGTAAATAACTTAATACAGTTTTTACGGCAAACCCACCTCTTAGACAAACTTTAGAACATTGTAGTTATAATATATTTTTATACATATTATACGATGGTATATACCCATTTTTTAGGCCCATAATGCTCGCTGTATAAAGACTGCGATTGAAACAGGATTGTGCGTGGTGCAACATGACCTCAGCTGTCGACGCACCCAATAAACCAAATCCTACCTACCTTCGGGAGGCACTTGACACCTCTCGAGTGCTACTACACACCCGGCGGTAGCAAGGACCGTGCGTGCCCCCGAGGCGAATACGTTGTGTAACGTGTATCTCCCGGAGGGTGCGCCGGTCAGCCTTTTTTTTATTGGGAGATTTTAACGTACACGATCCGCTATAGGCCCCCTGCCACACACCCTTGTGGTGGCTTGCAGGGTATTATGTAGATGGGGAAGCGCTAGAGCTCAGTGCAACCGTAGAGGACGGATTTTATCCCAATTTATGTGACACTAACCTAGTGTTACTAAATAACGCGGAAAAAACACATTTTAACAGTTTTACTGGTGACTCTTTGACTATCGACCTATGTATCGTGTCGAGCATTTTAGCTACAAAACTCGATATGCTTGTGCATGACGACCTTTGTGGGAGCGATCACTATCCATCTTTTTTACGAAGGAGCAACATATTAATCCGGATTTTATTCGGCCTGGCAACTGGATTGTCAGAAGGCGAAATGTGGGCGTTTAAAGGAGAATTTTAATTTTAAATATGACGAAACCCGTGACAGTGTGGAAAATATTGATAATCTGACTGCAACCGTTATTGAAGCGGCAGACAGCAGCGTACCACGGTCTCGCCGTATAATTACTAGGACTGCGGTGCCGTGGTGGAACGATGATTGTGCGAAAGCTATTCGCCAGCGTAAAAAGCGTTGCGAATATTTAATAAATACCCAACCGAAAGAAATTTAGCCTCCGTCCGACGACTGAGAGCTAGAGCTCGACACGTTGTGAGGGATGCAAAAAGAGCTACTTGGGTGAAATTCGTCTCCGGTGTTAACTGTAGGACACCAATTGCACAGGTATGGTGCAAGGTAAGGAGTCTGTCGGGTAACCACCAGCAGCTAGGTGTCACTTTCCTTAAAGTCAGAGATGAAGTTATAACGTCACCACATGACATCGGAAAGGCGTTCGGCCAGTTTATATCTAGAATGAGCAGCGATGACGCATGGGGTAGGAATTTTCTGTCCTTTAAAGACCGCTGCGAATTAATTCCGATAAACTTCAAAGAGACGCGACATGTGGCCGACTATAACCTTCCTTTCTCTTTGTGGGAATTGAAGTCCACGCAGGCAATATATCTCCGGGTCTTGACGAGGTCCACAATGCCTTTCTCCGTAATATTCCGGAGAAGGAATTGTTGGAGCTCCTCCACACCTTCAATCAGCTTTGGATTGAAGGTGCCTTTCCATCAACCTGGAGGGAGTCGGCAGTGGTTCCCATCTCAAAACAGGGCAAAGATAGAGGTGACCCAAACAACTATGGACCCATATCCCTCACCAGCTGCCCGTGCAAAATAATGGAAAGGATGGTGAACCGGCGGCTTGTTTGGTGGTTGGAGCGACGAGACCTTTTCACAATCCAGTGCGGTTTTCGTCGGGGCCGTTCCACTATCGACCACATAGTTAGAATTGACAATTTCATCCAGGAAGCATTTCTCCTCCGCCAGCTCGCGATCGGAGTGTTCTTCGATTTGGAGAAGGCCTACGATCGTGTCTGGCGGCGGAAGATTTTAAGCACGCTGCATGAATGGGGTTTTAGGGGCAATCTGCCGACTTTTATCAGTAATTTCTTAGTGAACCGAGTATTTAGAGTAAAAATAGGCCAACATCTCTCAGAATTTTACAGACAGGACAACAGCATTCCTCAAGGCTAAGTACTTAGCGTAACACTTTTCGCCATCGCAATAAATGATATAGTTGACTGCATAAAAACCCCTGTAATACGATCCTTGTCTGTCTATGCCCTTGCGATTTTCTGCCGGTCATCCAAACTTCTCACTGCCTCCAGACAGATCCAACTGACATTAAAGAGTTTAGACAGGTGGACACAAAGAAATGGGTTTGTTTTTTCTCCGGTGAAAACTGGTTGTGTCCACTTTCACCGGCTAAGGGGAGTACATATTCCGTACCACTGCGCTTAGGTGGCGGAGATCTTAACTACGCTCAGCCGGTCAGATTTTTGGGAATGATCTTCGATTCCCGTCTAAACTGGCGGGAATATATTCAAGTTTTAAGAAACAATTGTTTTAGGTCCTCAAATATTTTAAAGTTTTTAAGCGACGTATCCTGGGGAGCAGATCGCACCACACTCCTTTTATTATCCACCCTCCTCACTTCTTCAACAGTGGAGGGAGTCGTAGAGAATCATTACAAATAAAAAACTGCACAGTTAAACTGTTGACGTCAGCGTGGCCCACTTCCGTCAGGGGGAGCCGTCGAGAGGAAGTCGTCGTCACCCGGATGAGGATAGGGCCTAGCCCAATGACCCACTCCTTTCTCTTCACAGAAGGGAAATTGCCACCTCGGTGTGATGTCTACGACTGTCCTCTTGTAATTCGGCATATCCTGACGGAGTGACAGATACCGTGACGTACGTAACCGACTGAACATTACGGGTGATTTAGGGTCCATTCTAGGCGACGAAATTGATACTATTGACCGTGTAATTTTATTTTTAAAGGAAACTGGGCTTTTTAGTAAATTATAAATACAGTCTTTAACAATATTAAATGATTTTGTGCTGACAAATCGATGAATAAGCTCAATACCTGATTTCAGGTAATGTAATGTCAACTGCTTTAAATTAATATGTTATATTTCTGAAGAGCAGTGGTGCAAAATCACCATGCTGTCGACGCATCCTAAATATTAACTCTAATACTACTACTACAGCGCAAAAATAACTCAATACTTCTCACTGGACGAAATCACTATTTAAATGTGAAACAATAACTTTTTCCATTTCTCGACGGTCTTCCCAGTGCTAAAAGGGCCGTCAGCTCCCTCCCTAACCTCTCGTTCCCTATTTTCCCCTGAGGCCCGGCAAATCTTCCGCTCGCGAATTCGCGGTGGTCCATCATAAAATTCACCATCATTTTGCTTTGCTGACGAGATGTTTTGTAGAGCCTTTTCCTGTTCCTGAGTAAATATGATTAAAATCCTACTTTTAAATGAAAATGTAACGAGTTACTTTCGTAATCAAATGCTATTACTGTGGAATTATTATGGAGAATGTGATGAATACACATAATACTTACGATGCATGGAAAGTGTCTTTGATTTTTTATCCCGTGCGTTGAGTGAAAATACTGCTATCGAACTCGAATCAACATTTAACTAGGGCCATTTGCACATAAACTATTCGCAAACTCTGGTGTGCCAGAACTCAGCCATACTGTGAGCTGGGGCTCCTATACTGGAGACCACGGGTCTAGTCGGTGCAATAGGCTTATGTATTTTGACGAGTCCGTACAGACGTGGGGCAACTGGGTTCTTACAAATTAATTGGAATTTCTTTTTCGAAGATAAAATCTCTTTAGTTGCTCTAAGGGCATCTTTGAACGCCTGCTGGAACCTAAGTGTTGGGTCTTTGGGAAGAATATTTACATTGGCGTTCCTAATAAACTCTTGGCACTTTCGGGCGTAGTCATCGCGGTCTAGAATAACCACGCAGTTCCCTTTATCGGCTTTTTGTATGACTAGATCTTTGGTTTCCATTTGCCTTTTGATGCTATTGATGGTCTTTAGCACAGCCACCGAGTCCTTTGAAGACTGTTCACGAACGGCAGAACGACTATCACTGAACTCGTGAGCAATCACATGTTTTAGGCTGGAGTGGGCTTGATTGAGGGCAACATCAAAATCCACTTCTAGGTGTTCTAAAGCACTAATTGATATCGGCAGAGGTGGTGAATATTTCAGCCCCTTGTTTAGGAGGTTCATTTCACGATCAGAAAAACTGTGATGCGACAAATTCAACAACGATCATGAAATTTGTGAACTCGGGGGGCGTCACTGGTGCCCAGGTTAATTGGCATTTTTTTCACGTAACAATGTAAACTTTTGATTAAGCTTCTCGCGTTTCTCTAAGGCTATCTCACTGCTCAGTTGGCGAACGAGATCGTCAATAGTGGACCACTCCACGGGATGGAGGGCATGCGGCGTGTAGCAGGTAGAGGTAGTGTGGGAAGTTGTTTCTCACTGCATACCACTTCCGAAGTTCATTGCGAAGCCAAATCCTCGCAGCGGTGTGAACTGCGTACGTCGCTGATGCAGAGGTAGAAGCAGCTGCAATCTTGACATAGGATGGTGTGACGTTGAATCGGAGGAATCAGCTGTTGTAATAAACAAGAACTTGCCGATTCCGCTGCTCACTTACGCATGACATGGACCGCGAAGGTAAAGAAATGGGCGTCATTGCCACCCGAACGGAGTGGTTAATAAAGAGGGAGCTTCAATCTTCATTCTTAATGGCTTTCTCAACGTGGTACTTTCCATGAAACCGACGCCGAAGAGAATGCGGTATTACCTGCTTTATTAAAGGTAACAATAGTTCAAGAGCCGAAACCCTAGGGCTGCTAGCGATCGCTACTGACGATTCACACATTCGGCTCCCCTGAGGTTCATCTTTCTCGCTTCATCCTTCTCGCTTCATCCTCCTAGTTGCGACTTCACTATCACTGACGAAACCAATGGTCACCGCCGCGAGGTAGTTAAGCAATACAGTCGAAGCTTACACTAGTTTTGTTGTGTTATTTGTCGTGAACACGACCCCCCTGCGGGTAGGGGGATTGAGAATACTCCCGCAGTATCCCTGCTTGTCGTAAGAGATGACTAAAAGGGCGGGGAGGAAACCTCGAAAACAAACCCCCGTGTCAGCAAGGGATGCGTCCGAGCAACGTGTGGGTCTGTTGCTTGTGAGTGACCATACCAGCTGGTTCACGATCCACCCATGTGTTTGCCGTGCATGGAGACCCGTAAGGGGGAGAAGGGGATCCTGGAGGGTGAGTTTTTCGGTTCCCGGCCGGGTGTCGGATGCCCGGTATGGCCCGAGAAACAATAACCCTCTTTGGCCCTGGATTCCCTGTAAACGGGAGGCCGGGGGCTAGCCACCCACGGTCAATCGGCTTTCCGATACGTTCGGTGGCGAGTGCTAGGGCGGTGGGGGTCTGCGTGGGCGGTCGGAGATGTACGGGTTTGGTGGGCCCGTGCATCGAAGATCTAACCCGAAACAGACAACCACCTCTAGGGTGCTATATCCCCTCGGGTAGCCCTGGCGACCGCACCGATTTGCGGTGCGGCGTCCCAAATGTGTGGCTCCATGGTGGGTGGGGAGCCCGGGGGATGAATTTCTCTTTGGTATGGCGGATAATTTCCTTCCACCAAATAAAAGATCCCGTCCAGATTTGGGCGGGGGAGCACTGTTCCAAAGTAGCAGAAAGTATTTAGTAATGAAATGCCGAAAGGAAGGCGAGACGCTGCAGAAAGTGCCTCCCTTTGTCATACGGCGAGTATTGTCAAGTACGATCCCTGGGGACCTTAAGTCTGCGAAAAAATTAAGAGATGGCACCCTGCTGATAGAGACTATGAATGATAAGCAAAGTGAGAGAATCCTTCAAATGAATAAATTAGACGGAATAGAAATTGAAGTTCAGCTACACCATTCTCTAAATACTAGTAAAGGGGTAATTAGCCATTACGACCTGCTATACCTAGAGGAGGACGAAATGAAAAGAGAGATGGCCTCCCAGGGCGTAATAGATTGTCGCCGTATTACTACCAGACGTAATGGAGAGCGAGTAAATAGAACATCCATCATCCTGACATTTAACCGCGATACGCTTCCGGATAAGGTGAATGTTGGATACAACTTCCTACCAGTGCGACCATACATCCCAAATCCCATGCGTTGCTTTACCTGCCAACGATTTGGACACATCTCCGCTCGATGTAAAGGCAAATCGACCTGCCCACGCTGTGCAATGGACAGGCATGATGACGAGGAATGTAGGACTGATCCTAAGTGTGTAAACTGCGGAGAAGCACATCCAGTATATTCCCGAGACTGTCAAGTACTTAAGGACGAAAAGAAAATAATGGAAATTAAAACCGTAGAAAAAATCCCTTAGAAGCTCGAAAAAAATATAAGACGCTAATTGCACCCACCTTTTCAAGGTCATTCGCGGCCGTTGCCACTGTCAAAAAGTGTACTGCCTCGACTCAAATATGCAATGGCAATAACGCAAAAAAAATGAACCTGGAAAAGAAACTACCAAAACAGACAAGGTCAAACAGTCGGTCAAAGGGAAAACAGAAATCGCGGGTTCTCCTAAGAAGAATCCCCAAAAAACATTTTCAGAATGCACGAACATCGTTCGGGAAAAAAGTCCTTCTCCCGGCCCACCCGGCCGCAAAAATACAGCATCCGGCCGTAAAAATACAGCATCCCTAGAATCAATGGAAGAGGATTTTTGTGTCTCAGATACCGAAATCCTCCAAATTAGGGGAAAAAAGAAAAACAGAATAAAACGGTGAATCGCAATCGTTAATACCACCTAAACTACCTTTAACCATGAGCCACAACTCATTTGGAATGAATTTTTTATTGCAATGGAATTAATTGCAATGGGTTTTATCGACATCGTGAAGAACTGATGCTTTTAATTCAAGGTTTTAACCCTAAATGCATTAGCCAACGGACCTCTATTATTAATGGATAGCCAACGGACCTCTATTATTAATGGATAGCCAACGGACAGGTTTCCTCGTGGTTACAAGGTGAATAGTAAATTTCATTATTGAAAAATGGTCAGGCATAATTTATACATAGATTGAAAGAAAATTAGTATTACTTCTTCGAAGTCAGGTACATATATTCAAAGTCTGAGGAACATTGACACTGTAAATAATTATGCAACAATAATCATCAGAAATTTCACAAAATATTGGCTTGGAAAATTGTGTTTTAGTATTTACCTGTTACTGCATTGAACATTCTTGTTCCCTTGAAGGCTATTTTATTATGTCTTCCGCAAACATTAAAAAATTTTCCCACATTGTGCCTGCACATCAGCTTCCGCATCATGTTGAAAGCTGACTGATATATAGTTGATGCTGCTTCCAAAGACAGCTTTTTCACCTATTGAAAATAATGTAAATATTTGAAAAACAGCATATTGGAAATAAATAATTACAATACACAAGGGCTTGAAGGATACATACCAAGTACTCTAAATTAGCTGACTTAGCAAGTGCCATCTCCAGCTGATCCATGTCAATAAGGGACTGTATAGGAGTATTCGGCATCTCCTCGGGCTTTTTCATAAGTTCTCCCTTGTTGCGGAATCTTTGCCTTATTTCCTCGATCTGCTCTGATTGTCGAGTGAGTTCCATCTTCACCATCTCAACTGTTCTCAGAATTTTATACAGAACCTCTAAAAGTATAAGGGAGACCATGAAAATTACTGCATGCATCCAGAAGAAATCAAGGAAAATTAGGCATTAAAAAGCAGTAATTTTAGAAATACTTACTCATCCCAGGTCCATGGGAGGCCATGATTGGCATTGAGTCCATATCTGATTTCTCACCTGAAAGAATATATATACATACTTGAATACAATTAAATAAAAATTTCCACAAGAAGTGAAAACGGCTCATTAATGGCTAACTTTTTACTACCAGCCTGCCTTTTTAGACCTGAAGATTCTGTAAAAAGCAGACTGGTAGTAATTAAAGTTTTTTATATGGAAGTTACTCATCATTCACATGCAGAGAGCTTTGATGAAGACTTTAAAATATATATCTAAGGTAAAAAAAGCTCACCCTCCTGTCCCAGAACCTCCTCACCGTCCGATTCATCAGAGGGGCACGCTGATGTAGCACTGCTACTCTTGCCATCATCTGAAATATAAGGACAAAAAAAATACAGGTCATAACAATTAAGATATTGATCACATATAGTAATTAAGATGCAATAGTCAATCACAGTTTCTCAACACTCACTCATAATATGATTGCTTAGTACATTTTCTTCACTCTCCCCGTCCGAAGCATGTATACTCCTTTTCTTATTGCTGGAGGATTCACCAGCAGAGGGCGAGGCCTTAGCCCTAATGCAGGCTCCAAATTTCTGCAGGATTGCTGAAAACAGGCAAATCAATTACTTGATGAACATCTGTACAAAGTAATATGCAATGCTAGTCAACCACATTATCTCAACACTCACTCATAATATGATTGCTTAGTACATTTTCTTCACTCTCCCCGTCCGAAGCATGTACACTCCTTTTCTTATTGCTGGAGGATTCACCAGCAGAGGCCGAAGCCTTAGCCCTATTGCAGGCTCCAAATTTCTGCATGATTGCTGAAAACAGGCAAATCTATTATTTGATGAACATCTATACAAAGTAATATGCAATGCTAGTCAACCTGATTTTCTAAATACTCACCCATACTAGGACTTCTTATGGCATTACTCCTCCCTTTGCCATGTAGTCCTTCATCTTCACAGGAGGAGAATTGAGTTTCCCACAGACATTTACATGTGGGATAGTGACAACTGAGACCTCAGGTCCACCATCCCAGCTGGCCTCTCCCTCATCTGTGGATTCTATCTCCTCCATTCTGCCCTTTGTCTTGCAACTGCCACCTAAAACATGAAGTAGTCGAAGATTAGGAACCAAACAGGGAGAAAAGTGGTACATTAATCACCAAGGAAAGTTTTCAACTGTGGAGAGAGAACCACACGAGGGGTATTTTAGGTTACACATTTACTAAACTGCTACCATTTAATTTCTTTGAGGGACCATCCTCTTCATTAGGCTCATCACTATCAGTTGAAAATTTCCTCACACCCCTGTTTCTCCGCTCACTCCTTTCCAGCTCCATCGCATCGCTGTCTAAATCTGTATATTTTTTTGCAACATTTAATGTTGCCCTTGCTTTATCATAAGAACCTGGGAAAAGAAGAAAAGTAAGCAGAGGTGCAATTTCACATTCTAGGCACACAACAGTCTCATGAAGAGAAGTTCCTCACCTTAAAATTTCTTAACTAATACCCTGTACGTCACAACCCTCACAGTTTTCTGGTAATTGGCCAGTTTTTATAGCCTTACTTAATTGCTGGATATTGACCTGAGGCCATAAACAAATCACTTGATTCTCATAATTCTTCAACCAGCTGCAAGGCACAACTTCTACCTCTGGCTAGCCTCCAGATCCCTCAGCAGCTGGGAACTCAACAATAGCATAGGATTTTTCTGTAAGGAAAAGTAATGGAACTAGAGTACACTTGTATGCTGTAGTGTGAAGAAAACATGCACCATACCAGCACAGGGATTCGGGAGAAAAATTGAATGTTACATAAAATTGGAAGCCACAAATTGCAATGAGATACTACTTTCTATCAACACCCCATCAAATTATTATTTTGCTCAATATAAATTACCTGCCAAATTCAGTGGAGCAAAGACAGATAAAGCGTTTCACCTAAATATGGTAACACCTTACACTCAGCTGCAATGCAACCAGGTGAGACAGTGACACTTTTTGCCTCCCAATCTCTAAAAAGTCCTATCCCAATGGAAGTTAATAATTATCAAGTTGTGGTTGTTCAAAATTCTTTCCAACATGCCTCCTCGCCCATTATTATCCCTCATATTGTCACCCCATACACAACTATGGGCATTAAAATCCCCAAGTAATACAAATGGTCTAGGTAGCTGTCCTATCAAGTTCTCAAGAGTTTCATAAGTTACCGGGGCCCATTCCGGGAGGTACACATTGCAGAAAGTAATCCTCCCCGAAGCGGTTATCGTGGTGGCAACAGCCTGCAAAGGCGTGTTGAGATCCACCCGAGAGGTGTATAGGGCCTCCCGGATGGCTATAGCCACACCACCTTGTGCTCTTCGGCCGCTTAAATCGTCTACGCGTATCAATTTGTAACCCTTTATGCTGGCCGCATCAGTGGCTTTAAAGTGGGTTTCCTGTATAAAAATACACTGTGGGTTAATATCAGATATCAGCATATCTATCTCTTCTCTGTGAGAATAGAAACCGTTACAGTTCCACTGAATTGCAAAGTGCATTTTAGGCATACTATCGCGAAGTAGATATTCTCTCTTTCGATGCCTTCTCCTTTCCTTCTGCCTGACAAGGCGTATCTCTGTCTCGGACAGAGATTCGTCCATTCCCTCGACACAAGAAGAGTTGTTTCTTGTAGGGCTTGAGGAAGGCGCGTTTTCGCGCGCCCCGGTATTAAAAGACTGTCTATTTATTTTTGGTGCTGAGTTTTTTTTTCATAGCCGAGGTGATATGTTGTACTGATTGCGGTGAGGGTTTTGCGGTGTCTTTCTGCTCTGCAGTTTTCGGACAGTCGTTCAAGTGTTTTTTTTGTTTTCCACTCTGGTCTTCCGTCTGCGTGAATGAAGTGGTCTTCTGCACTGGCTTTGAAGCAACAACGGCGAAAGATCGGGAAAAGGTTGGCGCTACCGTTTCTCTGTACTTCTTGCGAGCCTCTAGATAAGGTATTTTGTTAACAGTTTTTATTTCCATTATCTTTTTTTCCTCGACCATTTTAGGACATTCTCGGTAGAATACAGGGTGCTTGCCCCCGCAGTTGACACAGTGAGGTTCATTCTCGCATGCATCCGTTTCGTGTTGCCCTTGACCACATCGTGGGCAAATAGTATTGCCCTCACATCTTTGGGAGATGTGGCCAAATCGTTGGCATTTAAAACAGCGAAGGGGACTTGGTATGAATTCCCTTACTGGGACGCATTCGAATCCCAGGAATACCTTCTCTGGGGGTCTTTCATAAGAGAATGTAAGAATGACGGACGTTGTGTTGATCGTTTCGCCATTCTTCTTTTTTGTCAATCGCCGGCAGTCGATTACACCTTGCGCAGACATTTCTTCTTTTATTTCCTCAGCGCTGACGTGGAGTAGGTCAAAATGAGAGATGACTCCTTTGCTGGTGTTGAGATTTTTATGGGATTCTACAAGTATCGGGGTATTCTGAAACAAAGTCATGTTAAGTAGCACCTCACTTTGTTGGTCATTTGCAGTCTCGATTAGGAGAGTACCGTTTCGTAATTTCTTTACAGACTTTAGCTCGCCTGTGACTGAACTCGATAAAACTCTGTGTATTAGAAAAGGGGATACCTTAGTGAAAGTTTCACCGTCATTTGTACATCTCATTATCAGGTATTTCTTACACACACAATTAACTTTTGCTCTACCACCCGCGTCAGGGCGGTATCTTTTAGGTGGAGGAAGGCTGTTTTCTTCCATACCAAGAGTAGATTCGTCCCCCGGGCTCCCCACCCACCACGGAGCCACACATTCGGGACGCCACACCGCAAACCGGTGTGGTCGCCAGGGCTACCCGAGGGATATAGTACTTCTGGCATGGTTGTCTGCTTCAGGGTTGGTCTCTGGCTACGCGGGTCCTCCAAACCGTCGTGCCGTCGACGTCCTTCCGCCAGACCCCCAATGCCGTCCGCACTCGCCTGCTGAACACCAATACGAAACAGCTAGCCGATTGATCAGAGGCGGCTACTCCCTGACCTCCCGTTTCGGTGGAGTCCAAGGCCAAAGTGGTGTGTTGCAACCCGGCTTTCAGGGGATCCGACCCCCATCCAGACCGGGAAGCTCAACCACCAGGATCCTCTTTCCCCACCTTACGGGTCTCCACGCACGGCAAACACGCGGGTGAGTCAGTTGGCCAGATGTCGTGGCTGTACTCAGCACAGTAGACTCACATACTGTCCGGAACTGCCCAATCGCACTGTGGGTTTTTTAACGAGGTTGTCTCCTCGGTGGGCTCGGGTCCGTGGGGGCGCTACTCCCCTTAGGAAGAGATAAATCTCTTCCCCCCGTGCGGGGACGAAGTTTGTATTTGATGCAAGAGTTTGGATAACAAAAGGAGCCCCCTGCGGGTAGGGGGATTGAGAATACTCCCGCAGTATCTCTGCTTGTCGTAAGAGGCGACTAAAAGGGCGGGGAGATAACCCCGATAAAAAACCCAGAGCCAACAAGGGTTGAGCCCGGACAGTCTTGTGGGTCAACTGTCTGTGTGCGGCCATACCACCTGGCCTGCGATCCACCCGCATGTTTGCCGTGTGCGGAGACCCGTAAAGAGGAGAAGGGGAACCTGGAGGGTGAGGTCCGTGGTTCCCAGCCGGGTGTCGGATGCCCGGTATGGACAACGGGCCAATACCCCTCTTTGGCCCCGGATTCGCTGTAAACGGGCGGCCGGGAGCTAGCCACTCCCGGTCAATCGGCTTCCGATACGTTCGGTGGCGAGTGCCAGGGAGGTGGGGGTCTGCGTAGGGCGGTCGGAGATGTACGGGTTTGGTGGGCCCGTGCATCGAAGATCCAACCCGAAACAGGCAACTACCTCTAGGGTGCTATATCCCTCGGGTAGCCCTGGCGACCGCACCGGTTTGCGGTGCGGCGTCCCAAATGTGTGGCTCCATGGTGGGTGGGGAGCTCGGGGGATGAAGTTTTATTTGGCATGGAGGATATCAACCTACCACCAACTAAAAAATCCCGCCCAGACATGGGTGGAGGAGTTAACGGTTTCTGCGCCTCTCGGCGCTTTTTGATTATGAGGTGTACAAGAGAAGGCGAGACCCTCAAGAAGGTGTCTCCCTTCCTAATTAAGAGAGTTTTGTCTGCCAAAATACCCGGCGAATTAAAGTCCGCCAAGAAACTGCGCGATGGTTCCTTGTTAATCGAAACAAGCAACCCAAATCAGGCTGAAAAACTACTTGGCATGAAGGCACTCCACGACATTCCCGTCTCGGTAGAGGTGCACCGCACCCTGAACACCAGTCGGGGAGTCATAAGTCATTACGACTTCTTATACGTGGAGGCCGAAGAAATAAAATCTGAGATGTCATCTCAAGGCGTCACAGACGTTCGTCGGCTTACCACAAGACGTAATGGGGAGGTAGTGAACACTACGTCCGTCGTACTGACTTTTGCCAGTGATAGGCTCCCCGATAAGGTGTTCGTGGGGTACGAATCGGTCCCCGTGCGGCCATTCGTACCGGCTCCTATGCGCTGCTTCCAGTGCCAAAAGTTCGGCCACATTGCTACTCGATGTGAAGGCAAGGCCACCTGCCCACGCTGCGGCCTGGAAAACCACGAGGGTGCGGAATGCAAAAATAGCCCACACTGCGTTAATTGCGAGGGTACACACCCAGTCTATTCTCGTCAATGCCCAAAAGTAAAGGAAGAGCGTAAAATCATGGAAATAAAAACTTTAGAAAAGATCACCTATTTCGAGGCGAGAAAGAAGTATAGGGCAATGGAGGCCCCTACCTTCTCCAAATCCTTCGCTGCAGTTGCTACAAAACAAGTAACCAAGGCCACTATCGCAACACAGACGGAAAGTACGCAAACAACCACAGCAGAACGAAAAGAGAAATCGGCCACGCCGGCTAAGGCCTCTAAACCGGCACAAAAAACAGAAAATAAAAATGCGAGTCCTGGTAAAATGAACCCACCTACGACTACCACTGGGACTACTAATGCGAGGCGTGAGAAGACGCCTTCCCCCGGTCCCTCCGGTCCGGTCGGACTGAACCGACCGGAATCGATGGAAGAGGACGAGAGTCTCTCGGAGACAGAAGTCCTCCTGGCGAAGCAGAAGGCGAAGAAGCACCGCCGTATTAAGCGGTGATTCTCCCACCGGATAGTGCTCGACGTTAGTTTTAACCTTTATACCTTTATGGCTTTTATCCTGCAGTGGAACTGCAATGGTTTTTATAGGCATAAGGAGGAGCTGGCCGTTTTAATTCGAGATCTTAACCCCTCTTGCATATGTCTGCAAGAAACTCATTTTAAAACAACTGACAACGGTATTTTAAAAGGTTTTAATGTTTTTAGACTGGACGACACCAGTGGCCAACGTGCCCAGGGTGGAGTGTGGGTTGCCACTCGGGAGGCCCTTTACACCTCCCGAGTGCAGCTGAACACGCCTTTTCAGGCGGTCGCTGTAACGGTGCATGCCCCAGAGGCTGTGACAGTATGTAATGTTTACTTACCAGAGGCGGCTCCGGTCACCCGATTTAATCTTGAAACCCTTCTTCATCAGCTACCGAAACCTTACATTTTATTAGGGGATTTTAACGCTCACGAAACCCTTTGGGGTAGCTCTCGGGAGCAGTGCAACCGTAGAGGCCGGGTGTTATCTAGTTTTATTAAAGATTTTAACTTAGTTTTAATGAATAACGGTGAACACACACGTTTTAACTCTTTTAATGGTCAGTTTTCTACAATTGATCTTTGCCTCGCGTCGAGTACTTTGATGAACAAGCTTCATTTGACTGTTCACAATGACCTGTGTGGGAGCGATCATTTTCCCATTCTAATAAATAGAGAAAATAATTTTAATCCAGATTTTATCAGACCGGGCAACTGGATCGTCCGGAAAGCCAATTGGCCTGTTTTTAAGGACACATTTAATTTTAAGCATGACGAAAGCCAAAACGGAGTTTTGAACATTGATAAATTAACGCGCAGCATCATTCATGCAGCCAACTGCAGCGTTCCTAAGTCAGTGCGAACCATTCTCAGGCCTGCAGTCCCGTGGTGGAACGAGGAATGCGCAAGAGCCATTCGTCAACGCAAGAAAGCGTTACGGATTTTTAATAAATTTCCTACGGAGACGAACCTAGCTTCCTTCAGGTACCTCCGAGCCAAAGCTCGAAGGATCGTTAAGGAAGCAAAAAAGGCCTCCTGGATGGAATACGTATCCAGTATTAACTACAGAACACCCTTGGCACATGTCTGGGACAAGGTAAAACGCATTTCGGGAAACCACCATCAACGCAGCGTCCCGTTCCTCAACGTAGGCGGCAATGTATTGACATCTCCATCTGCTATCGGCGAGGTCTTCGGCCAGTTACTCACCACAACATGCAGCGACGACACGTATGAGGAAACCTTCCTTTCTATTAAGAGACGCTCAGAATCCTGCCCACTCATCTTGACTGAAAAGCATACAATGGCCGAGTACAATATCCCGTTCTCCCTCTGGGAACTACGTTCTGCCATTGAAGACTCCCGAGACACGGCCGCAGGAATGGACGAAATCCACAATGCGTTTCTCCGGAATATTCCGGAGAGGGCACTGCTGGAGGTCCTGCGATCCCTCAACCAACTTTGGGCTGAGGGTAGCTTCCCTAACTCCTGGCGGGAGTCTATCGTTGTACCCATCCTTAAGCAGGGTAAAGATAGAGCTGACCCGAACAATTACAGGCCTATTTCTCTCACCAGTTGCCTGTGTAAGGTAACGGAGAGAATGGTGAATCGGCGGCTTGTTTGGTGGTTGGAGCGTCGAAACCTTCTCTCAACTATCCAATGTGGTTTTAGACGTGGTCGATCGACCGTTGACCACCTAGTCAGGGTCGACAATTATATCCAGGAGGCCTTTCTTCTCCGCCAACACGTCGTAGGTGTCTTCTTCGACATGGAGAAGGCATACGACAGAGTTTGGCGGCGGAAAATCTTAACGACGCTGCACGAGTGGGGTATGAGGGGAAATTTACTTGTTTTTATACATAACTTTTTAAGTGACCGTGTTTTTAAAGTTAAGGTAGGCAACCACCTATCTGATTTTTACCCACAAGAGAATGGTGTGCCCCAAGGGTCCGTTTTAAGCGTGACATTATTCGCCATTGCTATTAATGATATAGCAAGATGTATCAAACCTCCTCTCTTGGGATCACTGTTTGTGGACGACCTAGCAATATTTTGCAGGTCGTCGAAACTTAACAGCGCTGCTAGAGTAACCCAGCTGGCTCTGAACAGACTCGGGAGCTGGTCCCAGAGAAATGGATTTAAGTTTTCGACCGAAAAGTGCAAATGCGTTCATTTTTATCGTGTAAGAGGAGCCTATATTCCACCAGCACTTTTACTTGATGGTAGACATTTACCTTACGTGGACTCAGTTCGGTTCCTTGGCATGACGTTGGACTACCGACTCAGCTACCGTGATCACATACGGAGTTTAAGGGATAAAAGTCTACGGACTCTAAATATTTTAAAGTTTTTAAATCACTCATCTTGGGGTGCCGACCGCAGGTCATTGCTTTTATTGTACCGCTCACTCGTACGTTCCAAGCTGGACTATGGGTCATTTGTTTACGCCTCCAGTCGCGATACGTATTTGAGATCTCTGACACCAGTGCACAACGCAGGGCTTCGGATATCCACTGGTGCTTTCCGGACCAGTCCGGTCCTCAGCATCTATGCTGATGCCGGCGAACCGCCGTTGTCGCACCGCAGAAACATTTTAATGTGCTCCTATGCGGCCAAAATTTTAGCGACACGGAACCATCCTTGTTTTAACGTGATTTTTAACCCTCGTTTTTTAGAACTTTTTAGTAGACGGACAAGAGCCACCAAGCCGCTTGGTGTTCGCTTTAATTTATTTATTCAAGCAGCCAGGTTAAGGCTCCCAGATTTGTATCCGGTCGGGTACTCTAGTTACCCACCGTGGATAATTCCGCCCCCTGAAATCCACATGGGTCTCAGTAGCCGCCCGAAAGCCCACACCACTGATCTAGAGTACCAGCGGATTTTCAATGAATTTCTTGGTCGCCACCCCGAATACATCCCTGTATTCACTGATGGTTCTAAATCGGATTCAGCTTGCGCATGCGCGGTTACCTCCTCTCACCACGGCGTCGTCAAGGCCAGGCTCAGCCCACTGTGTAGCATATACACAGCCGAGCTGCTGGCCATTAAGATGGCTCTTGATGGGATAGGGAAGAGTGCTAAGGCGTTCGCCATTTGTACGGACTCTATGAGTGCTCTTCAATCCATTTCCGTCTTCTGCTCCTATCACCCCATTGTCCAGAGCATACACTCCAGGCTCCTATGCCTTAATAGAAGGGGAATTACCATAACATTCCTCTGGGTCCCTGGACATGTGGGAATTGCCGGTAATGAGACGGCCGATGCAGCTGCGAAGAGGGCTCTAAGGATTCCTGAACAGACGGTGACGCTGGTCCCCTGCCAGGACCTAAAGGCTACTCTTCGTAAAGTAGTGCTAGAGCAGTGGAGTGTCTCTTGGAGAGACGTGCGTAATAACAAACTACGCAGCGTAAAACCGGTAACGTCAGTGTGGCCCACTTCCGTCAGGAACAGTCGCAGAGAGGAAGTCGTCCTCACACGTTTAAGAATTGGGCATTGCGCCTTGACCCACTCCTTCCTCTTTACAGAAGAGAAGATTACACCTCGTTGTGACGACTGCGACTCTCCTCTCAGTGTCCGCCACCTACTGACTGAGTGTGACAAATTCCGGACTATGCGCGAAAAGCTGGGTATAAGGGGAGACCTAGAACAAATTCTAGGAGACGATCTTGATCGCCTAAGCCGAATTATATCTTTTTTAAAAGCAACTGGCCTTCTAAATAAGATTTAATATAGAGTCGTTTATTTTTTTTTTTTTATTTTTTTTTTCTATCGCCGACATATCTTATTTTTAATTTAGAACACCAAATAGACCGCGTGGTGCAAATGACCTTAGTCGTCGACGCACCCATAAAAACATAAACCTACCTACCTACAAAAGGAGTCTTCCATAGTTACATTCAGAAAATACAGAGAAATGGAATACCACAAATAAAGAATTCTGCTATCCATGGTAGTACCACCTCGACATTAGTCCTTCATTTTGACTTTACTGAAAACTGATCGGTTATACTTCCAAATGAAGTTCAAAGCTACCACTGGAATGATTCTCAGGTTTCTTTATTTACATGTGTAGCCTACTTTTCTGGGAAAACAAAGTCATATGCAGTGGTTTGTGATGACTTAATTCATGATAGTGCGCATGCACTCGGTGCATTGAATGTGGTAAAGCAAGAAATAATTCAAAGTTACGCAGAGGATTTTAATTCGGTAACACATGTATCAGATGGAGCAACTTCCTATTTCACGAATAGGTATCAAATGTAGGAATTAAGATCAAAGATTCCTAAAAATATTACAAGGAAATGGGTTTTCTCCGCCACCGGTCATGGGAAAAGTGCATGTGATGGTGTAGGAGGCCTTTGCCAAGCATTATGCTACAAAGTTCAACCTGCAGAATGACAGTAATGATGCCATCAGAGAAGCAAGAGGGTTTGTCAGATCTGTATCAAACTTGCTTAAAAATACAAGAGTTGTCCTTTTAAATCGTGGCAATGTAGAGAAGTTTCGCCAGTAGAAGAAAAAAGAATGGAGTAGTGTCAAAGCTGTAGTGGGAATACAATCAATTCATTACTAGTATGTGGATGAAAGAGATACAATGATAGCCAGAACAGTGACCCACGTGATGCAGAAACTCACTGTTAGTGACAGACAGAGATTAGTGTACAAAATAAGTGATTTTAACATTGGCCACTTTATTTCGTGCATATATGACAATCACTGGTGGATAGGTTGTATAACAGTGACGTCAGATGAACTTGGAGATGTCTTTTATGAGTCCTCATGGTCCAGGCAACGTATATAAATGGCCACTTCGGATTAGATGTAATTACATTCGGATTAGAACATTAGATGTAAAGAACATTTGAATGCTTTTAAACAGAACAACGACGACAAGAGCAACTTCGCGAAGCATCCTTTAGACTGTGACCACCGGAGTGATTTTATGGTTGACATTTTACATAGTTCGAATAACAGACGGGAGTTGAATTCTCTCGAGCAACTCGAGATTTTAAAAGCAGTGAATGACCCGAAGGTTTCGGTTATAAATGAATATTTGTACCCGGCCTCCTCGCCTATCCTCGACACAGTCGCTGCCTACGCTCCCTCCCCCATTCTACCCAAGGTCTACCATTAGCCCCGCAAATCACCGCTTATCTCTCCACCCTCCACCACAATACCCTCCGAGTCTACCTCCTAATTACCTTCCACCCTCTTCTCATCAACAACACCCCCGCTCCAGTCCAGTTGTGGTATATATACAGTGGTCTCGCCCTGGGACTTCACCTGATGATGGTGCTTAGCGCCGAAACCCGGGTCGTGAGTTTGCATTATATTGTGGTTTGTAAAAGTTTGAAATAAATCTATTGGTGAACACACGACTGGTTTGGTGCCTTGAGAGTCGCAATCTCCTCTCCAATATACAGTGTGGTTTCCGACGCGGACGATCTACGATTGACCACCTCGTTAGAATTGAAAACTTCGTCCAGGAGGGATTCCTTCTCCGGCAACATGTCATTGCTGTCTTTTTCGACATTGAGAAAGCGTATGACACTGCGTGGAGGCACAAAATTCTACAAACGTTGCATGAATGGGGCTTTAGGGGTAACATACCCATTTTTGTTCATAATTTTTTATTCGGGCGTACCTTTAGAGTCAGAGTTGGAAATATTTTATCGCAGCCTCACATATTAGAGAACGGAGTACCCCAAGGCTCCGTTCTAAGTGTAACTCTCTTCGCTGTTGCCATTAACAGCATTGTAAATTGTATCCAGACGCCTGTAATGGCCTCGCTATTTGTCGACGACTTAGCAATATTTTGCAAGTCGTCAAAGCTTTCTACAGGTGAACGTCAGTTACAAATAACTTTGAATCGTTTACACCAATGGTCTCAGGAGAATGGACTTCGTTTCTCTACCGATAAAACCAAATGTATGCACATCCACAGGCTAAGGGGCATTGTACTGGAGCCCACACTAAATTTGCGGGATTATCGATTGTCACTGACTGAGTCCCATCGTTTTCTTGGCCTTATCCTTGACAAAAAACTGGATTGGCGAGAACACATACGGCATACAAAGAATGCTTGTTCTAAAGTTTTAAATATATTAAAAGTTTTGAGTAGAACATATTGGGGCGCGGACAGAACAACACTGCTCCGTATATATAGAGCACTAGTGCGGTCCAAAATAGAATACGGGTGTATTGTGTACGCATAGGCGAGAAAGAGCCAGTTAAAGGCTCTAGCCTCGGTACACAACGCTGGTTTGAGGCTTTCAACTGGGGCCTTTAGAACCAGCCCTGTGCAAAGCATTTATATTGACGCAGGCGAACCTCCCCTAGAGGTCCGGAGGAATATTTTAATGTGTAACTACATAAGCAAAATTTTATCATCACGGACTCACCCATGTTTTAATATAATTTTTAACCCGCGTTTTTTAAATGTTTTTAACAAACGACCAAGGGCCACGCAACCCTTGGGCATACGTTTTAAAATTTTATTAGCCGACTTGGGTGTTCACCTGCCAAAGGTATGCCCTACAAAAACGTTTAAACTTGCGCCATGGGAGATCCCTAAGATAGACTGCTATATAGACTACATGGAATCCAAGGCTAACATTACCCCAATCGAGCTTAAACGTCGAGCCCTAGAAGCGATAAACAGTTGTGACAGTGCAAAAATATACACTGACGGCTCTAAAACAGACGTCGCGTGCGGTTCCGCATACTTTTCTGCGGATATAGGCTCCGCGGCCTTTACTTTACACCCCATATGCACTGTCTACACGGCGGAGTTACTAGCCATAAAAGCCTCGCTAGATGCTATTGAAGCCACACTACAAGAGACTGAATGTAGTAGTAGGTCTTATTTAATATGTACAGACTCCCAAAGCTCCCTTCAAAGTATTTGCAGCCTGTCTCCATCATATCCCGTGGTCCTAAACATAGTAACATGCATTCACCGCCTCTATGCTAAGGACATTCACATAAAATTCCTGTGGGTACCTGGCCACCCGAGGTAAATAGCAACAGTATTCCTATGGTATTTATCAGTACTCCGTATTCATGTATTTATTAGTATCGCAAAAGTATTTCCACTGAGACGCAGAAATACTACCCAGCAGTATTTATTGATATTCATTATGCATCAATCAGTATTCCACTGGAAGTATTTATAGCTGTTGCTTACGTAGTATTCGGTTTTCTTTATGCAGTATTTATATGCATCTCTTTAGTATTTATAGATATTTCTACGTTGATTTGCAGCATGAAAAATGAGACAATTAAATGTCTGAATTTATACATTACTAATCACGTGTTAATGACAAAATTCAAATTCAGGGCGCCAAAGGAAAGATACATACCACCAAAATAACAGGAAGTATCTACTGTAGCAACTCAAAATTACACATTCTCACACGTTTTCACATTTATGGGTCAGATGTGAATAAGATATTTGCTGTGAAACCAGTCAACAAAGTGGAGATTGATGATTAAATATTGATGGGATCCACACAAATGAAATACAAATTTAATAATTTTATTCTCTTGTTAAGACTTATTTATTTCTTAATCATCGAGTTTTGATTACAGTGTATTATGGGGTATCATATTAAAATTAACGCCAAAAATTAAAAAGTTATATGTGAAAGTCCACCACCCCATAACATTATACAATGAAGTACCTCGATGTGCACAATACTTTTACAATTGAATGCAAATACATATGCTCATTAAATTTCTAGCACCTAACATTTACTCAATCATTCCAGCTTATGGTATTATTAAGGTCACAGAGGAACTGCTGCAGAGCTGAAGAAAATTTAACTTTTATCACAACACTTTGTTTCTAATCATGAATGGCACCTTTCATTGGCACTTTCCACTACATATGTAATGTTTATTAAAGAATATAAAAAAATCAAATCCTTGGGGGGATACATTTCATCTTAGGGGTAGTAAGTATTAATGGGTTTATTTCAATTTTGCAGAAAATATGTAAAATGACAATGAAAAGGGAAACAAATTTTTCTCCCGCCAAATGAAATAACTTCAAATTTATAGCCTATAGCATCCAACCGAGTTTCAGACATGATGCACATGACGCAATTATATCTCTACAGTTAGCTATCAAAATTTTGAAATTTATACTTCAGGTAGAATAATTTCCTCTTCCATTTAAGATTTTAGAGCCAGTAGTCATTGGTGTTGAAGATATGTGCAAACCATTAGTGATTCCCAGTACTGATAATGAAATACCTGCTCCACAACCTATATGTTATCCATATCCATTTCATACATCTGTCATACAATTTCCTAGGAAAATGAAGAAAACCGAATTAACTCATAACAAATAATAATTAAGTAATTAACTACAATTGTTTAGAGAGAAATGTATATTTTGCTTTGAATTCCAATTGAAAAACAAGGAAACTTCTTCATAACAGATATTTATGCCTCAATTTTCTCAATTTCTATTCTTCCAACAGGTAATCATATAAATTTTTGGGAAGTTATTATTCATTTCTATACTTAAATCTTGACACTCCACATTAACCTTCATGCACCTGACTTAAATAAAGAAAGTGGTGCACCAAAACCTACCATAGAATATACTAAAACTTCTTATTATGTAAGAATCTTATTTATTGCGAGCCATATCACGTAGCTATTTGGTTATGTCCACAAAAATCCAACCTAAATCCAGAATCATAATCAAAGGGGAATAGAAGTAGAACATAAGAAGCAAGTAATTTTCTCCCTCCTCCCACAAACTAATTTTGAGGCAGGTTAATCAGCCCTTCTAAGTGAAGGTAAGAAAATCTCAGACACCCCCTTGTGCCCCTTGGGTAGTTGGGAAGCACTGTGTGTGTGGAGTATGATGGGTGCATGAAATACTTTGCCATTTTGGATGTATTGCCTATTTGTTATTGGTTTATTAAGTATGTAATTGGTGTCTGGTGGTATAACATCCTTCAAAACATCAAGGTGTTAAAATATACATGTTGTCTGCCAAGGAATTATGTGGATTTTTTAAATTAATTTTGTTAGGCATTACTCTGACTGACAATAGAGAGACAGTGGCTGAATGTGTATGTGTCGATCCCACTGGAATCCATTCATAAAGGCTGGGTTTCTTGAGGGTTATAAAAAAAAATACATATATACATGGCAAGGGATTATGTCACACAACCACAGCACCAGAAATGTCCTGCAATTACCATACCCTCAACACAGACTTAAACTACGTATATGAAAAATGTCCATATTACATGGGTATTAAACTGTATAATAAGATACCTACACACTTAAAATATAACTCGATCAATTTCTCAAAACAAATATACAAGAAATACTGATCCATGAACCATACTACTCTATTCAAGAACATTTGGATGATGAAGAACATTTACGATGTACTAAATGTCAAATTGTATCCATGTACCTCATATTATGTATATCTCTGTTTGGTTTTAATTTATGTACCAGTGCACTAAATGCCTAATTATATCCCAATATTTCAAACTATGTATATCTCTGTAGGGTTATAATGTATATATCCCTAATACTGCATATATATTTCCACAATATTATTTTATACTTTGACCAACTTACCCTAGCCATAGTTAAACTTTTGCAAGTGCAACATGACATTAAATTATATTATTATTATTATCATGTGCTTTCCTGCAGTCGCAGAATAATTAAAGCCACAAAACAACAACATAAAATCACATAACTAAACAAAAAAAACATGATTGACAAAAAATCTAAACCATGTAAAGAAGAAAGGACCAACAAAGAGTCTAATTATGGAGACATCAATATACATTAATAGGCAAAACTACATTTACATCATGTTTTTGCAACATCCATAAAACATTTTATAATATATATATTTCCACATATATGCTAAATGTATTGCAAGAAACAGTTTCTGTTGTTTTATAGGTATTTATTTGTTTCTTTTTTCTGTTTACTTACTGTATTAATGACTATAGAAGCAGTTGGTGTTGGTGAAGTACATATATTGATAGGAAACTTGTATGGGGAGTCCAAATGCCCCATCATAGATGATCTTGTCATGAAACCAATTACTTGATGAAGTCATATCCTAACTACATTTTATGCTCACACATATATGTAAATATGTAGATGACATTGTTCCAATTTCCCCCAACATAGCAATCCTGCACCACATCAAAATAATATTAACCTAGTGAGAAATACCCTTCCTAAAAATAATTTTCCCAATACACACATCAATACCATTCTTTGTAACAACAAGATCCCCATACAGAATAGTCAACATACCCAACATTAACTACGTTACCCTAAATATTGTAACAACAAGATCCCTATGAAGAATAGTCAACCTACCCAACATTAACTACGTTGCCCTAAATATAAAGATAACAGTAGACAAAAGCACAATTTCCCACAGTAATTCCACACATGACAAACCTGGCAATGAATCCATAAACTCACCATATGCAACAAATCCAAGACTCACAGTAGCATACCATACATCAAAGGCTTGTCAGAAATACTACCAAAGCACTCAAGGAAAAAACATTGACTCATTGCACATTCTAAGAATTGCTCACCTAAGTTGTATTTATGTGAATTTCATTTAATCTGTTTAACGAATTCCTTGGTCAACAAATCTTAATTGACCCCCTGCGGGTAGGGGGACTGAGAATACTCCCGCAGTATCTCTGCTTGTCGTAAGAGGCGACTAAAAGGGCGGGGAGATAACCCCGAAAACAAACCCCGTGCCAGCAAGGGTTGAGCCCGGACAGTCTTGTGGGTCAACTGTCTGTGTGCGGCCATACCACCTGGCCTGCGATCCACCCGCATGTTTGCCGTGTGCGGAGACCCGTAAGGAGGAGAAGGGGATCCTGGAGGGTGAGGTCCGTGGTTCCCAGCCGGGTGTCGGATGCCCGGTATGGACTGTGGGCCAATACCCCTCTTCGGCCCCGGATTCTGTGTAAACGGGCGGCCGGGAGCTAGCCACTCCCGGTCAATCGGCTTCCGATACGTTCGGTGGCGAGTGCCAGGGAGGTGGGGGTCTGCGTAGGGCGGTCGGAGGTGTACGGGTTTGGTGGGCTCGTGCACCGAAGATTCCAACCCGAAACAGGCAACCACCTCTAGGGTGCTATATCCCCTCGGGTAGCCCTGGCGACCGCACCGGTTTGCGGTGCGGCGTCCCGAATGTGTGGCTCCATGGTGGGTGGGGAGCCCGGGGGACGAAGTTCTCATTGGTATGGAGGAAACTAATTTTCCACCTCCCAAAAGATCCCGCCCAGACACGGGCGGGGGAGAAAAAGTATTCGTTGCGAGTAAACGATATTTAAGCATGAAGTGCGTAAAGGAAGGTGAGACGCTTCAAAAAGTTTCTCCCTTCCTCATTAGGAGGGAAATTTCCAGTAAGATTCCAGGTGATATCAAGTCAGCCAAGAAACTTAGAGATGGGTCGCTCCTAATTGAAACTTGTAACGTTATACAAAGCGACAAGCTTCTCGCTTTGAAGACCCTCCATGACATTCCGGTCACTGTTGAGGTACACCGCTCACTAAATACGAGCAAGGGAGTCATATCGCACTTCGATCTTCTTTACGTGGGAGTCGATGAGATCAAGAGAGAGATGGCCTCTCAGGGTGTGATTGATGCTCGTCGGCTCACCACTAGACGTGACGGCGTAGTGAAAAATACTACGTCCGTAGTTCTCACGTTTGCCGTAGATGTGCTCCCTGAAAAGGTATTTGTGGGTTACGAATCGGTTCCTGTGAGGCCATTCGTACCGGCTCCGATGCGTTGCTTCCAGTGCCAGCGCTTTGGCCACATCGCTACGCGGTGTGAGGGCAAGGCCACCTGCCCGCGCTGCGGCCTGGACAAGCATGAGGAAGCTGAGTGTGCCAACGAACCTCACTGCGTCAACTGCGAGGGTACACACCCAGTGTACTCTCGTAAGTGTCCGAAAATGGTGGAGGAAAAGAAAGTAATGGAGATAAGGACTATAGAGAAAGTAACCTACATAGAGGCGCGGAAAAAGTACAGGGCTCTAGTCGCTCCTACTTTCTCCAAATCATTCGCCTGTGTTGTTTCACCTCCAACTCCAAAGGTAACCCAGTCTACCCAAACCGAGATGACAGTCGAACCCAGAAAGGCACCTGAAAAAAAAGAATCAGCCAAGCCGGCTAAGGCCTCTAATCCGGCACCAAAAAACAATGCCACCACCACGGCGGGTTCTCCAAAGAAGAACCCGCATAAATCAATCGCCGGGATCGAGCTGCAAGAGCGTGAAAAAACGCCCTCTCCCGATCCCTCTGGACGAGCTAAGCCAGCTCATCCGGAGGCAACTTTACCCCAAGGACGGGCAAAAACACCGCCCCGTGGGCCAACCGGTTCGGTCAAGCCTATCCAACCGGAGTCCATGGAGGAGGACGAGTCTCTGTCTGAGACTGAGATCCTCCTCGCAAAAATGAAGGAAAAAAAGGCCCGAAAAATAAAGCGGTAATCCTTCCACAATTCAGAAGGGAATTTAGTACTCTTTATATTTATTTATTTGGTTTTTAAATCCTTTCATTTATATGGCCACCATAATGCAGTGGAATTGCAACGGTTTTTTTAAACATTTAGAGGATTTTAAGCTCCTATTGAGTAATTTTAACCCTGCATGTGTTTTTCTTCAAGAAACACATTTTAAAGCATCTGACAATCCAACATTGAATGGTTTTAAGGTTTTTAGAATTGACGACGTCGATGGTAACAGGGCACGTGGCGGTGTTGCTGCATTCATTCGCGAGACCCTTTACACCTCCCGAGTGGACCTGCACACGCCGCTACAGGCCCAAGCAATTACCATAGCTATCCCGGAAAGCATTACTTTTTGCAACATATACCTGCCGGAATGGGCTCCAGTCACCAGAAGTAACCTTGAAAATCTAGTCGGTCAGCTCCCGAGGCCATTCGTCCTATTGGGCGATTTTAATGCACACAATAGCCTTTGGGGTGACGAGATGCGTGATTTTAACGGCCGAGGGCGTCTTTTAGAGAAGTTTTTTAACGATTTTAACTTGCTTTTATTAAATGACCAGGAAAAGACTCGTTTTAATGCGTTTAACGGAGGGTATTCCTCCATTGATCTGTGGGTTAGCACGGAATCCATTGCGCCTTTTTTTAAAATGAGGGTCCATAATGATCTGTGTGGGAGCGACCACTTTCCCTTGTTTATCAGTAAAACGGGAAAGACTTGTGTTTTTAATGCTCCAAAAACGTGGCTTATTAGGAAAGCCAATTGGACTGATTTCAATCGAAAATTCAGTTTTAAATTTTCCAGCAGCAGACAAAGTCTGAATAATGTAAAGGCTCTTACGGAAGCTATCCTTGAAGCCGCGGAAGGTAGCGTTGCTACCACCTCGGGTACTCATCGTCGTCCTCCAGTTCCGTGGTGGAACGCGGAGTGCGCCGAGGCCATCCACAGACGTAAAAGAGCGCTGCGCATTTTTAATAAATTCCCTACCTCAACTAACCTTGCCGCCTTCCGCCGACTGCGAGCCAAGGCTCGACAGGTCATTAGAGAGGCAAAGAAATCCTCTTGGACAAATTACGTATCCAGTATTAATCACCGAACGCCTCCTACACAAGTTTGGAATAAAATTAAGTCCGTGATGGGTAAGCGTAACTTTGCCCCAGCCTCAGGGTTACATATTGATGGAAAAATTCTCTCTACTCCCGAGGAAATAGCAGAAGCTTTTGGCAAGCATTACGCCACCATTAGTGGCAGTGACTCTTACCATCCCTCATTCAAAGTAATAAAGCGTCAGGCCGAAAGTATTCACCTAAATTTCGGTGAGAGTAGAACTATCGCACCCTATAACAAGCCCTTTTCTATGCGGGAGCTAAGGTCAGCCCTGGAAGATTTAAAAGATAGTTCACCCGGCAATGATTTAATCCATAACGCTTTTTTGAGGAATATTCCGCCTTTCGCACTGCGAGATGTGCTCGCTACATTAAATCAATTGTGGGCTGAACAAGTATTTCCTGAGAGTTGGCGAGAATCTATTATTGTTCCAATTCCAAAACGGGGCCAGGATAAATCCCATCCATCTCACTACCGCCCTATTTCACTAACTAGCTGTCTGTGTAAACTGATGGAAAAGTTGGTGAACACACGGCTGGTTTGGTGCCTTGAGAGTCGCAATCTCCTCTCCAATATACAGTGTGGTTTCCGACGCGGACGATCTACGATTGACCACCTCGTTAGAATTGAAAATTTCGTCCAGGAGGGATTCCTTCTCCGGCAACATGTCATTGCTGTCTTTTTCGACATTGAGAAAGCGTATGACACTGCGTGGAGGCACAAAATTCTACAAACGTTGCATGAATGGGGCTTTAGGGGTAACTTGCCCATTTTTGTAAATAATTTTTTATTCGGGCGTACCTTTAGAGTCAGAGTTGGAAATATTTTATCGCAGCCTCACATATTGGAGAACGGAGTACCCCAAGGCTCCGTCCTAAGTGTAACCCTCTTCGCTATTGCCATTAACAGCATTGTAAATTGTATCCAGACGCCTGTAATGGCCTCGCTATTTGTCGACGACTTAGCAATATTTTGCAAGTCGTCAAAGCTTTCTACAGGTGAACGTCAGGTACAAATAACTTTGAATCGCTTAAACCAATGGTCTCAGGAGAATGGACTTCGTTTCTCAACCGATAAAACCAAATGTATGCACATCCACAGGCTAAGGGGCATTGTACTGGAGCCCACACTATATTTGGGGGGTTATCGACTGTCACTGACTGAGTCCCATCGTTTTCTTGGCCTTATCCTTGACAAAAAACTGGATTGGCGAGAACACATACGGCATACAAAAAATGCTTGTTCAAAAGTTTTAAATATATTAAAAGTTTTGAGTAGAACATATTGGGGCGCGGACAGAACAACACTGCTCCGTATATATAGAGCACTAGTGCGGTCCAAAATAGAATACGGGTGTATTGTGTACGCATCAGCGAGAAAGAGCCAGTTAAAGGCTCTAACCTCGGTACACAACGCTGGTTTGAGGCTTTCAACTGGGGCCTTTAGAACCAGCCCTGTGCAGAGCATTTATATTGACGCAGGCGAACCTCCCCTAGAGGTCCGGAGGAACATTTTAATGTGTAACTACATAAGCAAAATTTTATCATCACGGACTCACCCATGTTTTAATATAATTTTTAACCCGCGTTTTTTAAATGTTTTTAACAAACGACCACGGGCCACGCAACCCTTGGCCATACGTTTTAAAATTTTATTGGCCGACTTGGGCGTTCACCTGCCAAAGGTATGCCCTACAAAAACGTTTAAGCTTGCGCCATGGGAGATCCCTAAAATAGACTGCTATATAGACTACATGGAATCCAAGGCTAACAGTACCCCAATCGAGCTTAAACGTCGAGCCCTAGAAGCGATAAACAGTTGTGACAGTGCAAAAATATACACTGACGGCTCTAAAACAGACGTCGCGTGCGGTTCCGCCTACTTTTCTGCGGATATAGGCTCCGCGGCCTTTACTTTACACCCCATATGCACTGTCTACACGGCGGAGTTACTAGCCATAAAAGCCTCGCTAGATGCTATTGAAGCCACACTACAAGAGACTGAATGTAGTAGTAGGTCTTATTTAATATGTACAGACTCCCAAAGCTCCCTTCAAAGTATCTGCAGCCTCTCTCCTTCACATCCCGTGGTCCAAAACATATTAACATGCATTCACCGCCTCTATGCTAAGGACACTCACATAAAATTCCTGTGGGTACCTGGCCACGTGGGTGTTACCGGTAATGAAGCGGCAGATGCTGCTGCACGAGCTGCCACCATCAGCGGCGAGAATTATATTGGTGAAGTCCCAAGTCAAGACTTAAGAGCTCACTTGAAGAAATCAGTTCTCGCTTCCTGGGCTATGACATGGAGCGACGTAACGTCGAACAAACTTAGGGAAATCAAAGACCATGTAATAGGTTGGACATCCTCGGTCAGGGATAGCCGACGGGAAGAGGTTGTTGTCACCAGGCTAAGAATAGGGCATACAGCCCTGACACACTCTTATCTCTTTACCCCCGAGAAGGACGCACCAAATTGCGATAACTGCAACTGCCGTCTGACTGTGAAGCATCTACTTGTCGACTGTCTAAAATATCGGATGCAACGAGAACGCCACAAAATATGTGGGGGTCTGAACAAGGTGTTGGGTGACAATCGTAATGCTATAGATAGCGTTCTCAAATTTCTCCAGGAAGTTAATTTATTGTCCAAAATTTAAGGCCCAGGAAGAGCATTGTAAATTTCCTAATAGTCCAAATGTAACTCTTTTGCCATATGACTATGACTAATACAGACTTAGACCTATCGTGTCCACTGATAATCTATACTATTCCTAAGTATTCCTATATACTTACTATGTTTTTTTGTGACTCTTGCTTTTAATCTGGATGAGTAAAGGTGCAAAATGACCTTAGTAGTCGACGCACCTTAAAAATAATACTACTAATACTACTACTACCAAATCTTAATTGGGTGATTATTACAAGTTGCCTGACAACATATATAATAAAACATCACCTTCTGGTTCTATAGGCATTAAAACTGAACCTAAGCAAAAAGAAACAAATATGTAAACTATAAAATGACAAATGAGAAAGTTTTTGCAATAAATTTGTATGTATGTATATGTAAACACCTTGATGCTTTGAATAATGTTACACCACCAGACACCAATTACTTACTTTATAAACCAGAACAATTCGGCAAGACATCCGAAATGAATTGACAACGAGACAGCTACCGCTTTGAGAAACAAGTCAAGGGATTTGGTTTTTATATACAATGTAACTAACCACCGTGGGTCCTCTGGGTAGAATTGTAGAAGTGACCTCTAATCTTCTGTAGGTAAAATTATTACTTAACGTCGTTCATCAAATAGCATATTATTCATAATGAATGACCACTCGGTCAGGTTAATGTTTCAACGATAACCACAGTCTAGCATCAATACATATACCAGTCACACTACATTGTATGTAGGAAATCTAGACAAAACTCTCGATGTCTATATAAGCCAATTCATACGGAAACACTCACCCACATACCCACACAAAATGTTTACTAAACGTAAATAAGATGCAAGTATACTTCACACAATATCACAAGCCAATAAGGTATCACCTCAAATTAACATGCTTAGGCAAAAACATACAAAATGTTAGACACTTGTGAATTTCGCTTGTGCAGTTTTCGGTAAGGATCAAAATGAACATTTGGCGTGAAACTATTTCAAATATATTCTTAACAATAGAACAAATATAACTAACATAAAGCAGGAACGTCAACAAATAACTTGGGCAAACACACACAAAATCCTGGCGTGTACATTAATAAACTGCCTACGTTCACTTCAAACAATCCAATCCAATGTACATGAGTAATAATAGTTAAATAATCATTTAACGTTAATTACTAAAATGTTGCGCGAACAAAGCCACCAATTATTCTCTGCGACCAAAACCTCGCGGTGAACTACTCGCAGCAGCTGTTCGCCGACTGACGACGATTTTCTCTTATTTTCACTGCAATAGCCCGCCAAATTCAAACACATCGTTCATCTACTAAAATGTATCTTACCTTATAATTTCCCGTTTTATGGTATCTAACTTTGTAAGTGGCTGATTTATTGGTGATAGAGGATAAATGCATTTCTTCAGCCTTTGTATCCCATTTCGAACAGAAGCTAAAACGGAATAAACACTCCGTACAACTGTTCATATTTCCTTCGTACCTTCGTACTCATCTTAAGGATAATTTGCAAATGGCTTTGAATGACCTGAAGAAAAAATAATAGAGAATTACTACGAGTTCTTCGTCAATTGAATACAAATTTTCCGCCATACTGTTTGAATATGGTTGTCAAGGGAAATACGATGCTATTCTCTAGGAATTCTGTGCCTACCCAACTACTGATAAATACGATACTTTTTCCAAGGAATACCGCTAAGCAGCGCTGTTCGTATTCCTTGCATACCGTGAAATACGGAAGTAGAACTAATAAATACTGCACCCTGGACGATGAATAGGATCGAATAGCGTAGAAATATGGAAGGAAAGGGGATAAATACCAATAAACACGAGAGGGTTACTAATAAATACTGTTGCCATTTACCTCGGGCACGTGGGTGTTACCGGTAATGAAGCGGCAGATGCTGCTGCACGAGCGGCCACCATCAGCGGCGAGAATTATATTGGTGAAGTCCCAAGTCAAGATTTAAGAGCTCACTTGAAGAAATCAGTTCTCGCTTCCTGGGCTATGACATGGAGCGACGTAACGTCGAACAAACTCAGGGAAATCAAAGACCATGTAATAGGTTGGACATCCTCGGTCAGGGATAGCCGACGGGAAGAGGTTGTTATCACCAGGCTAAGAATAGGGCATACAGCCCTGATACACTCTTCACTCATCTCTTTACCCCCGAGAAGGACTCACCAAATTGCGATAACTGCAACTGCCGTCTGACTGTGAAGCATCTAATTGTCGACTGTTTAAAATATCGGATGCCACGCGAACCCCACAAAATATGTGGGGGTCTGAACAAGGTGTTGGGTGACAATCGTAATGCTATAGATAGCGTTCTCAAATTTCTCCATGAAGTTAATTTATTGTCCAAAATTTAAGGCCCAGGAAGAGCATTGTAAATTTCCTAATAGTCCAAATGTAACTATTTTGCCATATGACTATGACTAATACAGACTTAGACCTATCGTGTCCACTGATAATCTATACTATTCCTAAGTATTCCTATATACTTACTATGTTTTTTTTTGTGACTCTTGCTTTTAATTTGGATGAGTAAAGGTGCAAAATGACCTTAGTAGTCGACGCACCTTATAAATAATACTACTACTACTACTACTACGAGGTGCGAAATGACTAATAGCCGTCGACGCACCCTGTAAACGAAATTCTACCTACCTTCAACATATTACCAAACAAGTAATCATATTGGTGATAGTCGGGGAATAAATCTTCATGCAGTAAAGTAACCTACGTATAATGCTGTAAGAGGATTATTATCTAATTATAGCTAAACAAAAAAGCACCACGTGAAATATAATTTAAATATCTTATGCAAAATTAGAAGAACTATTATAATAGTTAATAATCGTTATAATGTAGGTACTATAGTACCTACAGTAATTCAGGTAGTGGTTCTTCCCAAGAGACATATTAAGTGTGACGCACTTCCAGTAATTCAGCACCACTTGTAGACTCACTTCCAAATTACTTAAAAAGAACTTTCACAGCACACGTACATTCCACTATTAGTAGTTATTCGATTGTCTTTTTTTTATAGTTTAGTATCTGCAGTAGGATGGCGCTCGATTCGTGGCCTCCAATCGTTCAAAACGTTACGTTCGGCGAACGTGCACTTACAACCAATTGTCGTCAACCGCCAGCGAACGTTCCGCGAACATTAATGTGCTGCGTGGGGTGGGTTGGTACATCTCACAAAAAAATTTCCGCAAATTGAGCAATAAAATACTTCGAAAAAGTTTGTCTCAGTACTGGCCAAATATTGAGGTACTTTTAGTAAAATGGCATGTAAAAGAGAAATAAATGTACCCCTACCCCTTTCAACCTTCGGGTACCTTATCTTCGCTTTCTGTCTTCCGGCTAGCTCGTTAGATTCCTCCCACACACACCCTTCTCCAGTTAAATATATCACACATATGTATATATCAATACCCTTAATTTACTATTGGATCAAGGATATTAGACAAGGAAAATATTTAAATTTTTATGCACAGTATCTCTATATTCAGTTTCTTTTAACTTTAATTGGGCCCAATTTACAATTTCATATCAATTTTTAATCTAATTAGTAATCTTAATGCAATCTTTATGATTAACTTTGTAGTGGGCTGTTTCTTTTTAAATGATTATTCCAATGTTCATAGACTCTCCACTTATCGTGGCTATTGGTTCCCGTGGTCCGCTGGACCGCCTTCCCGTAGGATTTCCCACGATGACCCCTCGTTCCTGCTCTCTCCTCGACTCTCTCTTTTCTCTGGCGTCCGCTGGAATTATCTGTCTCTCTCGCCGATATCTGCCTTTTCACGATACCCGGGACGGCTCCGCTGACGCGTACACCTTATCTTTTAATCTCTCTGGATCCTTGTTTTTACGTTCTCCTCTCGTCTTTCTCACTATGACCTTTCCTTTTCCTCGCCGCGTAACTACGGACGCTGTTTGTTTAATTGTTGCCCCCTCCTTACTTTCGCTTTGTCACCCATTATTACGCCGGGCGTAATGCCAAACTCCCCGTGTTTGACTAGTAAATCGTTGCTATTCACGCCACGGGTGCTGCCAACCCGTGGCGTTTAACCCGTCGGTTTACACTAGCCCCATTAAAAGACAGATTTTTTGGGCAGCAAAAATATTTCTTTTAAAGCCTTCAATCAAAATAATACAAGTTCTTATCTACCTATCGCTTTCGCTCTAAGCCCCAACGCCTTCAGATATTTAACCCTCTCTCTCTCCTTACAATAATACCCTTAAAATTAACAAATAACGCTTAAAATTACATACAATCAAGGCAGGCGTCTTATCAGCTCTATAGCTGGGCACATAAGACGACACCTGTTGTCACAAAAAAAAGAATCACTCGAACATTCCTAAATATAAACAAACAATAACATTTTGAAGAATAAATAAACACTGTTCCCACAGCTGATTGTTTTCACGTCGCTACGTACACACATTCACATTCGCACTTTCTGTGTTGCACTTTGTTTATAGGCCACGCCCCCCTTTCACAGGTTGGTGTGTTTCAGTCGCACCGTCTCTCCTTCCGAGCATTCGTTTTCCTTTTATCTTTCTCGGGAATCACACCACTCATATACACATACATGAAATAACCCTGACATTGTATCCCTTAAACATAAATTACACAATTGCTCCCTCCAGTTAACACTATTTATAATGTAACCAAGTGTGTGTGGCCTGCTCTCTCTCTCTCCCCTCCTAGATAATTATATCTCGCCTCTCGGTTGTCCGCTTCGCGTCGCGTTGTAGTATGGCCTAAAATGCGACACGTGGAATGTCCCTCGTATTTCCCCGGTATGTGGATTCTCCACAGTGCAGGTGGCTGGACCCTTAAACTCTACGATCGTGTATGGTCCTTCATAAACCGGGAGGAAGTTATGGAATATTCCTCTTTCCTTGTCGGACTTCCCGCACGTACGTATTAATACCTTATCCCCTACTTGGTACTCAATTCTCTTTCTTACGTGCTTCCTATGTTCTCTCTCTATCCTGTCTCGCCTTTTTGGAGATGTTGCCCTTGATCCTCTAGCGTGTCCGCAGCATTTGCGCTCTGTTCCCCGCTCTATCTTCAGCCATTTCTCCCAAATTCTTTCAGGTTTGTACCCAAACTGTGCCTCAGTCGGGGTCACTTCCGTGGTAGTGTTATGGGAATCATTCATCTACAATTCCCAAGTGTCTCACCCATGATGAATGCGCTGTTTGGCAGAAAATCCGTAGAAGTGTCTTCATCGTTCTATGATACCTCTCAAACATATTCCCCTGTGGATGTCTGATGCTGCATAAAATTGGTCTGATGTTGGCTTTCCTCAGACGATCTAGCCATACCTGACTTGTAAATTGCGTCCCCCGATCGCTGAGAATCCGCCTATTTGTTCCGACCTGTGGTAGATGTTCAAATAATACCTTTATGATGGCTTTCGTTGTTGCCCTACGGAGTGGGTACAATTTCACGTATTTGGTGAAAGCATCAATGGGCGACAGAATGTATTTGCATCCATATTGCCCCGCAGGTAGCGCTCCCACTGTGTCTATGCAAATTAGGTCGTTTTTTCCTTGTGAGTTAACACTCTGCATTTCTGCATGAGCAGGTTGATTTGATACCTTTAATAACTGGCACGTCATGCATGATGCTGTCGCCTTTCTGATTTCTCGGTACAACTTTGGGTACGTAAATTTCTCCCTAAACATACGATGCAATTTGTCAGCGCCCAGGTGTCCATACATTAGGTGCACTCCGTTTATTAATACCGGAAGTAAGTTGCTGGGTATGCAAAATTTTTCTCCATCCTCGCCGATCTTCACTAACCCCGTCCGTGTCATGCGATGCCTACCATCTTCCCCGTGTCCTTCCGCAAGTCGGTTTGGTGGTACTCCAAATTCTTCAGGCCAGCTGCTAACTCCTCCGGTGGTTCTCTCGCTAGAATCATGGCTATCACTGGCTCCTCCTCCTGGAATTGGCTTCCCGCCGGTGCATCATATGGGTGTCGGCTAAGCACGTCTGCTAGTATATTATCTTTGACCTTGCAATATTGTATCTCGAAATTATATTCTTGAATATATAAAATCCATCGGGATAGAGTGGTATTTAACAACCGACATTTGAAGATGAATGACAAGGCTTTGTGGTCAGTGACGACCACTATCTGTGCTCCCAGTATGAAGCTCCTGTATTTCTTAAGGCCATGTATAATTGCTATTAGCTCCTTGAGAGTGGTGCTGTATGTGATTTCCGCGCCCCTCAAGCTCCTACTTGCAAAATATATCACCCGCTCCTCCCCTTCGTCCGTCAGCTGATATAAGCGACTAGAAATGGCAAATCCGCTGGCGTCGGTCTGAATATAGTATATTCTCTCTGGGTCCGGATGATGTAGCATGAGTGATTGGCAGAATTCCTTCTTTATCTCGTTGAATGCCTGCTCGTGCAGATCCGTCCATTCCCAATTCCGATCCTTCCTCGTTAAGTCATTGAGGATGGTGGTTAATTCCGCGTGCCTTTGGTGGAATTTCGAATAATAATTAACACGTTCACTGCGGCGTGACCCACCGGTGGGTCACGCAGATGATTCTAGCGCCGCGGCCATAAAATTCTGTGAATTGTCGTAACTTGCGAGGAGTATTGTGAGAGTAGGAATCGAGAACTTCTCAAGTGACTTCACCCAGAGGTTAGTCACAGTTCAAATAATACACTACTATGTGACACTAAATGTGACCCACCGGTGGGTCACGCCGCCCCTCCTGAAACTTTTTTCAGCGTGAGCGGTGTGGCCCACCGGTGGGTCACGAACAAATTTACATATTAGCGTATTATATCCAAAATACGTTTATTTTTTGCTTTCTTTTTGTTTTTTTTCATGTTTATGCGATTTTTATACATAAGGATGAACAATACTCGAAAGTAAAACATATCAACTTATTAAAAATAATGAAAATGTTTAGGAATTTTTTTTCTCCTCAACCTCTTGGCTGTCCGTCAGTTGCTCGTAAACTAAACAGTCCGAACTGCACTCGCCCGGCTGTGTGAGAGATTGACTCTCTCTCTTCCCTTTCCCCCCCCCCCCTCCCCCCCCCTACGGAAGGGCAATTGGGAAAGAGTCGCGTAGCGTTCTTGAGCCAATCCCTCAGTGGTGGATGAGTGACCGTGCCCTTGCCGGGTGAACGTCTTCCGAAATGCAGACACTACTTTTTTCTGAGTGAGACAAACCACTATGTACTCTTTCCAAAGGATCCCTTCCCTTTTCTCATAGTGTGAGCAGGGCTGGGGAATCGGTACGCACGGACGACCGTCTACGTCTCACAGACGGGCGCGAACAAGGGCAGGCGCAATAAACAGAGACTGGTGGGAGTCTCCTGGGTTTTCCGAACGTCAGCAAAGCTTTACCACATGCATTGTATTGTTGCCCCTCTCTTCCCCCATCCCACGCCAGGGTCTAGAAGATAGCGTGCCCCACGTGGCCGGTGGAGGGGTGGGCTGGGGGGCTCCCCCTCATCATTCTCCCCCAGTCTTCCTCTAATCTCAGGAAACAGCTGAGTGTTGCCGCTTACCCACCATCCCTCGGCAGTGGCCAGAAGCTCGGAAGGACTGTGACCCACCGGTGGGTCACACCGCCCATGCGAAAGGCCGAGTGTAACCCACCGGTGGGTCACGCCGCGCTGTGAGGAGTAGGGCTTTAAACAGCTCCGCAGTGAACGTGTTAATCAGCCCCAAGAAATATTTCATCTGCTTCCTGTTCTTTGGCCGAGGATACTCTTTTATTGGTGCGTATTTCTCCTCCGCGACTTCTATTCCTTGCGTGGATATCACATGTCCGAGGAATTGTATCTTTTTCCGGCAGAACAAAGATTTGTTGATGTTAACCGTTATTCCGGAATCCTCCAATCTCTGCATTACTATTTCCAAGTGTCGCATGTGCTCCTCGAAGGATTTCGAGATAATTAGGAGGTCGTCCACAAAATTGATACAATATTCTTCCACCTCGTATCCCAACACATGTTCGAGTGCTCTAACCAACGCACTGCTGCTGATGCTACATCCGAATGGAACGCGTGTAAATTGGTAGATTCTCCCTTCGAAAGAGAATGCGCAATATTTTCTAGAATCCCGATGTAATTTAATCTGGTAAAAACTCTGGGTTAAATCCAGCGATGACATATACCGGGCTCCTGCACATTGCTGGAAGAGTTCTTCAGTGGTCCTTGACGTTGCATAGTCAGGTTTTATCATTCTGTTAACCATCCTGGCATCAATGCATAGTCGGATCGATCCGTCTTTCTTGACTACACACACCAGCGGTGATACGTATCTTGAAGAGCTACTTTCAATTATTCCCTCTGCCACCATTTGCCTACTGTCTGTAAAAAAAAGCAAGACACCCGAGTTTGAGGAGCTCTATCGTCTAAACGAAGCAATCAATTTCAATGCAACAAAAAGCATACGAGAGAGAGTTTATTTCTACGTTGGATCATTTACTTCAAAAAATCTTCGGCTCCATAGTATTTCCTGTACTTAATTTTTTCTCAAAAAAGTACCCGTTTTTTGCGCGTAAAATCAAGTTGCCCAACTTTGAGCGCTTGGTATTCCCGTAGTTTTTGTTCCAAGAACTTGCGATTTTGATATAAGGAAGCCAAATCTATAAGGAACAGTTTGCAGAAAACAAATTGTTTATACCACTAAAATTGATGGATTTGTTGTAAAAACGCAAACCCCTGCTAACTTCGAAACCAATGGGTCAATTGAAAATTGATTTGTACTGTTGTATGCTGTACGATGAATGCAATGCTGGTACTAATAGCATTTACATTAAATATCACTAATAAGGACAATATCGCTTATTATTTATCTAGATGTTTCTACACGCGTACCGGCAGCTCCGTCGTAGGAGAGGGAGGAGAAAAGAGGCGCGTGGTTGCCACCGACTCGGCAGTCGGCGCGCTTCCTTTAAATGACCGTCACGTATAGTAAAAGTATCTGTGTTGCTCCCTTCAGGTAAACTTAAGGATGTTAGGTTGGGGTGAGCTTTCATCAACATGCTTTTCTGCGGCGTAACTTCTAAGCCCTAATTGCGTTTTCTTTCGGAAGATAATTGCCAGTAACTATTTGAATCGTCGATGAAGATCTTCGGCCTTCCCAACACACGAAGCCTCTTCTGTGCCGTAGGATTGTCACTACTTGAATTCTCCTTGTCACAATCCTTTTGTTTGGCGGCGACTCTTTTCACCGATGTCAAGCTGATACCAAGGCAATCAGATACAGTTTGATACACGGGATAACGTTTGTCCATACTTTTTTCTGCTTCGCAGCGAAAAAAGCAAATGGTACTCAAAACCATTTGGACTTCCGTCTCCGAAAAACCCGTTCTTGGACGCATGGTGCACCGAAGGAATCTCCACTTACAATAGTCTAATCATGCCTAAAAGCAAACGTTTTGAAGCATCCTGTGGATGATTCATAAACTGCCAGGGTACTGTGCGTCACGATGCACGATGTGGCAACTGCGCACGGCTTCGAGAGACTTTCTCTTTTCTGTTGCTTTGTTTTGGCCTGCCTTGCTAGGCAGAGAAAAAGCGACAAACAAAAATAATTATCAAACGATATTTAATATACTGCTGGCATTTAACATGTATGCTCTACGTAACTGCTTTACTTACATTCTACGGCATACAACAGTACCAATTAATTTTCAATTGACGCATTGGTTTCGAAGTTAGCAGAGGTTTGCGTTGTTTACAACAAATCCATCAATTTTAGTGGTATAAACAATTTGTTTTCTGCAAACTGTTCCTAATAGATTTGGCTTCCTTATATCAAAATTGCAAGTTCTTGGAACAAAATCTACGGGAACACCAAGCGCTAAAAGTTGGGCAACTTGATTTTACGCGCAAAAAACGGGTACTTTTTTGAGAAAAAATTAAGTACAGGAAATACTATGGAGCCGAAGATTTTTTGAAGTAAATGATCCAACGTAGAAATAAACTCTCTCTTGTATGCTTTTTGTTGCATTGAAATTGATATCTTCGTTTAGACGATAGAGCTCCTCAAACTCGGGTGTCTTGCTTTTTTTTACAGACAGTAGTTGCATTTCTTGCCTGCCTTCGGAAATTCAACGGGACGCCGTATCCTCGACTGCAGAATTCTTCTCCTTCCCTCATATCTATCTTTTCTATCTTCCCTCATATTCATACCCTTTTATTATCCCGGGCGAATCACTAAATAAATTTACATGTCTTAATACGACTGTAGTTAATTTCTGCTTCTCTTCTTCAGATAGGTCGTCTGTCTCCGCAATTCTCTCCTTGGCGTCTTGCTCTGGCGTTCAATTTCCCTCTTCTCCTTCCTTCCTTCTTCCCGCTCCTCCTTCCTTCCTTCTTCCCGCTCCTCGTCTCTGTCGATGCATAGGACGATCCGCTGCGATCCCACGTTCGTCTTTTTGAAGGTGCATGTAGCTTCTTTCATCCCTTGCTTCATCGTTATCGTCCGATGGTTATAATCTACCTTCGCCGATAGTAATGCCAACGTATCAGTGCCTATTATAATCGTTTTTACTAGCTTGGGCACTATCGTGCAGGTTATGTTCAATTGTATTTCGCCTATTGCCACTTTGGGACAAATCTGTTTCGTTATCCGTCCGCTTTTCTTCCCGATTGCTCCTATTATCTTCATCCCCTTCACCGGCAATTCGAGGGTATTTTTAAATAATTGGGCATATTGGGCAAATAACGCTTAAAATCCGGTAACCCTGGTTAAACAAATGTATTTGGCAAATTGCGTGAAATGACCCCGTAACCTCCCAGTGTAGCCATATGGATACGGCGGTATTTACTCTACTGCAAAAATAGTACTATGAAACAATTACGCAAAGGAAAGTGGGCCCATGACACCCCTATCCTTTAGAAACAAAGGATACCTACTTTAAGTTCACAATCACAGATTGCACAGCAAAAAGTAATAAATTTACCTCCAGCTGGCATCCATTTCGCTCCTTTAACGCGCACACGATATTTCCCACACCTAGATGCTCGCCCCGACCAGCTTCCAAAACAAAATAACACTTGGATCTGATGATCGTGGCCTTCAACTATTCAGTTTTGACAAGTGTATCAGGATAAAGTTAACGGTTCATCCTACAGAGCGTCATACACTCGATGCGTCAGCTTGTAGGCATATGGCTACGGTGGGCGGAAATGGGTTAATCACCCTGCAAGTAGGGGGATTGACAATACTCACTCAGTATTCCTGCTTGTCGTAAGAGGTGACTAAAATTGCGGTAGAATAATCCCGAAAACAAACACCGTGCCACCAAGGGTTGAGCACGGACAGTCATGTGGGTCAACTGTCCCTTGTGAGATGGCCCAAGTGAGAAAAAACCAATCTCCTTCCTTGATAATGATGTACACTCTCATTGAGCGAAAGTTTAAAAAGAAACCACAGTGACACCAACAACTGAAAACACCCAAATCCAAATAAAATAGAAACGATACTCATAGTACTCACCAGCAGGAACTTTCAGAGGCCCTTTTGGTAAATGAATTGCAATTACAAGAAATGTAAAAATACCGCTAAAAGATGAATAACGTATAGTTGGGAAATTACGCGCAAGAAAAACGAGATCAGATCAGTTTAGCTCACTATGCATATCATGGACTGAAATGATTAGGGTACTCCTATGGCAAGTTGTGAAATTTAGGTTTAAGGGAAACAATAGTTTTTCATCAAACAACCATTTTCCTCAAGATTTTCTTACCTTCCATTCTAAATATCCTCCCTCTTTCATCTTGAGTCACACGGGTGACCCCTAACAAGCAGGAATGTTGGGGGATACCACTGGTGGATACAGATCCCCCGCAATGACCATATTCGAACTGAAAGGAAGGGAAATTCCTGATATTAATAAGGTGAAATAAAACGATGTGCATCATAATCCCAAACATGAAAGTGAAGGAGGATTCTCTTTGGGTTAGTTTATGCTAGCTAGGTATGACTAACCTATTTCAATGAATTACCTTCCAACCTTTATCTACACATCTATAATAACCTCCTCAGACCCAGGGGAAAAAAACTAAACGTAAATTGAAATGTTGATAGATTTTGTATTCTAAGACCTTCAAAAGGGATGATTTGCTATTACTTTGCCTAATTAACTTGGGACGTGATTAGGAGGTCATGTCCCCCAGAGGACACTCTTGAGTCTTAATGATTTAAAAACAGTTCGAGGGGTCACACATTTTAGAGAAATGATTTAATTATTTCTCAAGGTAATGTGAACTTTTAATCTCATTTTGGTCATCATGTGTGAATAATAGCATTATTTTTCTGAATGCATTGAATTACGCTAATTAGTTACGCTAATGAATGATAATTAGAAACAATAATGTGATAGTGATAATGAAAATTAAATCATAATGGCGTTAGTAGAACTCATGTTTAATTCGGCGTATACCATCATATACGCACAAAATTAGGAATACTGAGTTTTTCGAAAGTTAAACCAGGCACTATTTATTATTATAACCTTGGTTTCTCAGCATGCCCACTGTATGATTTGATTTATTACCGATCAGATGAAACAAATAGATGTTTGTTGATCTCTCATGCCTCTTGATTGACTTATTCTTTTTTGAGTAGAAACCATCGCAATACCTCCATTTCAACAAAGGTAAACTGTAGTTTTTACCTTTTTTAATTATTACTTTGTTAGTTATTCAGATAAATGCTATTCAATTTTTAAAAAATTGGGACATTTATACTTAATATCTTCTTTCAGAAAATTTGTTTTACAGTACATGATAGTTGGAAACAATTTCTTAAATCCCGCAAACAAAGGAAAATTTTACATGTTGAACAATGAATTCTAGATTTTTTGGCAGTACAGCCTGGGAAACGGCAACAATTTTTCGAGATTGGGTTGGGAAATTCAGGCAAGTGAAGGATGTGTTTTGTTCTATGGGAATTAGGAGGGTGGGGAACTGTTACTCTGGAACGTTTTGGTGCTGGTTCACCAAGTTCGTCCTAGGTTTCTTCACTGGAGATATAAAAAAGAGAATGTTAATGAATTAAAAATCCTTCAATCTTTTCCCGAAATTGCAAGCAATCCAGTATGTTCTTCTTTGGGATAGTTAATGCTGCCTGATCTCTCCCAATTCAATCCATGCAGCAGAAATGGAAAAAATCAATTAAGTGGATGAAAACACGCACTGTCCATTTCTTAGTGCGTGCATTTATTCTATAAAAGCTTATTACACTGTCCATTTCTTAGTGCGTGCATTTATTCTATAAAAGCTTATTACACTGTCCAAAAAATCACACCACCCATGTTATGGTTATAAGATTTAACAGCTGATGGTCGATTAACCATTAAATACTGTCCACCTTTCTTTGACCAACGGCGGCAACGATCTCTCGGCACTACCCCTTCTCTGCTTGAAGTTCATGTCACTGGGCGATTGTCAAACCACTTGATAACTGCTAACTGACCACCGCTTCTTACTGCTTGATCTATTGCTCCTCGCCCTTCCTTTTTTCATGACTTGGTCACTTTTCAGTTTACTAGTTTTCGGAATCCGGCTCTTTCGAATGGTTCCTTTGCTTCAAGCTTAAGCTGTCGTATTAAGGGTGTCTAAAAGGGCCACTGAGGTAAAATATCTATCCATGTAGATTGAAACACCTGCAAGAAGATATTTCATTAACTTCATTACCGCTTTGCCTCCAACATGAAGATCTTTGCTGCTGTCATCATACTTGATGGTGTCCCCTTTCCCCTGATAGAAGAAAAAATCTAATGGAAGACCATTTGGTGCTATTGCGACGAAGTTCTTAATTCCACAGGGATTAGGTTTTCCACTAATAAATTGGCGAGCTCTCATATGACCCCAAAATGGAACCATCTGTTCATCAATGGACACCTGTTGACCTTGGATTGAGCCGGCATCCATTCTGAACTTCTATGAAGGGCTGAACTTTCCAAAATACATTTGAATTTCTTTCTTCTAAGGTAACTTGAGTATCTTCACGTAATTTAAATTTTTCCTGAGGACAAAATACCTATTTCTCGTAATATTATTTGCAACCTGTGGCGCTCTGGTTTTCTGTGCCCAATGCATTCTGATTTTAGGATATTTAAGGTATGACATAATGATAGTTACTCCGAAGAAAGCTCGCATTTCGTCTACAGTGCAATTGAGCGTTTCCCCGGTTTCACCAAGATATCGTGGGTTTGTAAAGCCTCGGGTAACCACCAGCAGCTAGGTGTCATTTTCTTAAAGTCAGAGATGAAGTTCTCACGTCACCACATGACGTCGGAAAGGCGTTCGGCCAGTTTATATATAGAATGAGCAGCGATGACGCATGGAGTAGACATATTCTGTCCTTTAAAGACCGCTGCGAATTAACTCCGATTAACTTCAAAGAGACGCGACATGTGGCCGACTATAACCTTCCTTTCTCTTTGTGGGAATTGAAGTCCACGCAGGCAATATATCTCCGGGTCTTGACGAGGTCCACAATGCCTTTCTCCGTAATATTCCGGAGAAGGCATTGCTGGAGGTCCTCCACACCTTCAATCAGCTTTGGATTGAAGGTGCCTATCCATTAACCTGGAGGGAGTCTGCAGTGGTTCCCATCCCAAAACAGGGAAAAGATAGTGGTGACCCAAACAACTATAGACCCATATCCCTCACCAGCTGCCTGTGCAAAATAATGGAAAGGATGGTGAACCGGCGACTCGTTTGGTGGTTGGAGCGCCGAGACCTGCCTTCTACAATCCAGTGCGGTTTTCGTCGGGGCCGTTCCACTATCGACCACTTAGTTAAAATTGACAATTTCATCCAGGAAGCATTTGTCCTCCGCCAGCACGCGATCGGAGTGTTCTTCGATTTGGAGAAGGCCTACGATCGTGTCTGGCGGTGGAAGATTTTATACACGCTGCATAAATGGGGTTTTAGGGGCAATCTGCCGACTTTTATCAGTAATTTCTTAGTGAACCGAGTATTTAGAGTAAAAATAGGCCAACATCTCTCAGAATTTTACAGACAGGACAACGGCATTCCTCAAGGCTCAGTACTTAGCGTAACACTTTTCGCCATCGCATTAAATTTTATAGTTGACTGCATAAAAACCCCTGTAATTGGATCATTGTCTGTCAATGACCTGGCGATTTTCTGACGGTCATCCGACTTCTCACTGCCTCCAGACAGATCCAACTGACATTAAACAGTTTACACAGGTGGACACAAAGAAATGGCTTTGTTTTTTCTCCGGTGAAAACTGTGTGTCCACTTTCACCGGCTAAGGGGAGTGCATATTCCGTTACCACTGCGCCTAGGTGGCAGAGATCTTAACTACGCTCAGTCGGTCAGATTTTTGGGAATGATCTTCGATTCCCGTCTAAACTGGCGGGAACATATTCAATTTTTAAGGAACAATTGTTTTAATCCTTAAATATTTTAAAGTTTTTAAGCAACGTGTCGTGGGGAGCAGGCCGCACCACACTCCTTTTACTATACCGGTCATTGGTGCGGTCCAAATTGGACTACGGATCCTTCGTGTACTCATCCACTCGGGAGTCCTACTTACGACCTCTGAACAGGGTACACAACGCAGGGCTCCGGCTTCCTGTCCTGTCGTCCTGTCCTGTAGTCCTGTCCTGTCGTCAGTGTCTACGCGGATGCAGGAGAGCCGCCATTATGCCACCGAAGGTCGCTGCTCATGTGCAACTATGCCGCAAAAATTTTAACGATGAGGATGCACCCATGTTTTAACCTTGTTTTTAAACCTCGCTTTTTAGAACTTTTTAATCGCAGGACAAAAGCCACTCGGCCTGTAAGGGTACGTTTCCACAATTTTATTCGTGAACGAGGTATTCTATTGCCAGAAATGTACCCCATCAGGCATTCTAGCCACCCGCCATGGTTAACACCCGCTCCTGACATAAAAATGTCCCTTTACAACCGACAAAAGGCTTTTACCACTGCTGAAGAGTACCAGGAACAATTCTTAAGGTTTCTTAGCAATCTTCCAGAATTAGTTCCCGTGTTTACAGACGGCTCGAAGACGGATACAGCTTGTGCCTGTGCGGTTGTATCATCTCACCATGGAGTCATCAAAGCAAAACTCAGCCCGCTGTGTAGTATTTACACAGCGGAACTGTTAGGCATTAAAACGGCTCTTGGTGGGATAAATGTGAACGGTGGCTCCTTTGTGGTCTGCTCAGACTCCATGAGCGCCCTAAAATCCATTTCCGGCTTTTCTCCTTTGCACCCTATTGTCCAGGATATGCACTCCTCGCTGCTCTCCCTTCACAGGAAGGGAACCACTGTCTGCTTTCTTTGGATCCCTGGACATGTGAGAATTGCCGGAAATGAAGCAGCCGATTCTGCCGCAAAACACGCTCTCATTCTTGACGACCTTAAGTCGACGCTGGTATCTTGTGAAGATCTACGAGCCTCACTCAAGAGCTCAGTTATTGAGCAGTGGAGGGAGTCGTGGAGAATCATCACAAATAACAAACTGCGCACAGTTAAACCGGTGACGTCAGCGTGGCCCACTTCCGTCAGGAGGAGCCGCCAAGCGGAAGTCGTCATCACCCGGATGAGGATAGGGCACAGCCCAATTACCCACTCCTTTCTCTTCACAGAAGAGAAATTGCCACCTCGTTCTGATGACTGCCACTGTCCTCTTGGAATTTGGCCTATCCTAACGGAGTGTGACAGATACCGGGACGTACGTAACCGACTGAACATTACGGGTGATTTAGGGTCCATTCTGAGTGACGAACCTGATGCTATTGACCGTGCAATTTTTATTTAAAGGAAACTGGGCTTTTTAGTAAATTATAAATACAGTCTTTAACAATATTAAATGATTTTAGGTGCGGCAAATCGATGAATAAGCTCAATACCTGATTTCAGGTAATGTAATGTCTACGGCTTTAAATTTATATGTTATATTTCTGAAAAGCAGTGGTGCATAATGACCATGCGTCGACGCACCCTAAATACTAGCTCTACTACGTGATAAAAGGCATTATTCTTTTTTAAATCCTTCTCAGTATCCACCTAATCAAAATTTATTTGAGGAGGATTTGTGTGGAAAGGGGAGATCGAAGAGGGGAAAAGTACAGGGTTCTCAATGTGAATATTCTTAGATTGAAACTATCTCTGGCCTTGTCTTTTTCCTTCGCAGTTTTATTGTAGGATCGTCCTTGATTATAAATATTTTTATCATGTTTATCCAGGATGCATTTTAACTATCATACTTGTTAAATCATCCCTATATCATGTTAATGAAAAATCAGTCCAGGGTAATATCAAACATACGTCGGCCAAATATCATTTTTATGCCGCTGCATCGTGGTGAAAGATGTGTTTTTGTCATCAAATTTATATCGGCCCAATATCGTCAGCAAACCTCATTTTTACAATGGCAAATGTAATCAATCACCTTTGACATTTGCCGATATCGGTAGCCAATATCAGATTGACCAATAAGTGATATGTGACGGTGTAAAAATGATATTGGGCCGATATCATGATGCTGCTTGACCAATTTCACCAGACCGTAGTTTAACAGTACTGTTTTGTCTTCTTTTTAACCTGTCATAGGACTTTACATGAAATAATACATTGCAATGAATAAATCGCTTAGATAAATGACATTGCCCTGCAGATACTTTTTTCTGAGATAGTTTTAAATTAATAGTTTTAAATTAATAGTTTTAAATTAATAGTTTTTCAGTTAGAGACAAAGTTATTATTTCCGGCACTCCAAAATCCTTTAAACACACCAAATCTGAATAGTTCCTCACCAAATATTGTCCATTCAACTTATTGAACAGAGCCATGGCATTTTCATATGTGACTCTAGGGTTGATATTGAATTACTTAAGCTGTTAATCGTTTTAATCCGCTGATAAATTCTGCAGATTTACTGGTGAATACATTGTGTACCTCTGAATAATTTAGCAAGGACACCATTGAAATATTCATATGGGAAGGCTGACCATGCCCCTAATGCACCCCAATGTTCCACACTTTTAGGAACATGCAGGAGTAAATGAACATTAAATTTCATAAACTCTACACCATTTAATCTTTTTGTTGAAAATACAAACGACCTTAATGATATTTTATAGATGGCTAAACTGTTGAGAGAGATATTTTTATTGAGGAGATGGTGAGTAAAACTTACTAAAAGGAAACAATGTTTATAATATTATGGGGGAAGGTATCCTCAAAAACAAAACAATGAATAAGACATAAGAAAATAACGCCACTCTGAGGACTTCCATAAATGTCTTTCTCTTAAGGAGCGGGGAGGTCTTTTCATTTCAACTGGTGGCTTAAAACCCAATAATATTGAATCTATTTCCTCAATCTTGTTGCCGATATACCATGCTTTTCTTGAATATGCTGGATCAAACCATGCTGACACAAATGGTCCTTACTACACCTATAAGCATGCAATGCATGTAATCAGGAACAAAGCTCTTTCTGGTGTTGAAAACTGGAGAGGAAAGCATTATTACAGATGCCACCTTATCTCCCCTTAATTTTTCCAGTATTATGGAATTCTCTACAGTCTCTCTCATGTTGTTTGACTGTCCTACCCCGGAACAACATCTCCAAGGTATACTCTAGCCTTACCTCTTCCTACCTCTCTAACCACTCCCTTATTTAAAAAAAAATAAGTATCCATATTTCCCATTGTACTGTTTTATATTTTGAATCATAGGTCTTGCCACGGAATCCACCGTTGACATGATTCTGGGGACCTTAATATTAATGGACTCAAGTCTTCCTCCTAATTTACAATCCGCACCATGCCCATGCAAGTCAGAAATTTCATTCACAAATGGACTTAAAAATGCATTCATGACTGGCTTAGTTTCGGAAAACCATAGTTCTGACAGCATAATGTTCTTTTTTTGAATCTCAATGGGCAATTCATTAATTATGACCTGAATGGGCCACACTGAGTATTTAGATGATTTTAACACTCGAACCCCATCTGTATTCCACTGCAATGATATTGAGTGTTCATTCATTACTTCCGCTTGTCTCAGCCTCCTGTATAGAGTACCACTGGTCACATCAGTTACAGACCTGTCTCTTTCAAGTTTGGTTCCAAGGTCGCTCTCTAAAATGTCCTTGATTTGATCAGCCAAAGGAAAAGTTAAAAAATCTGAGGATGACCTTTCGAAGACGATCTTGTCATTCTCCTTAAAGCACTGCTTACAGTTTGTCTTTATGCTAGGACCTTCAAAGTTGCGGATACATTGACACTACTGACAAATGTAATGAACCTTAGGTGGCACAGTTTTGAATTTTTTTAAAAGAAGATACTTTGATCTATGCACAGGATATGGCATGTGGTAGTTCAATAATTCCAAAAGGTCTTCCTTTGCTTTTTCGGAGAGTCGGTATGCTTTTTGAAGGTATGCTAATTAAGAATCCAAATGAAATTATGTGACCCATGTGAATCCAATGTGAAATTATGTAAACTGGAATGATGTACTCACTTCAGATTCACTAAACAAATATTAACCTCAATGCATTTGCTCGAAACAGTCATTCTGTGATGAGATCCAGAATCTTGAGAAGTTCCCCCCCCCCTGCGGGTAGGGGGATTGAGAATACTCCCGCAATATCCCTGCTTGTCGTAAGAGGCGACTAAAAGGGCGGGGAGAAAACCCCGATAACAAACCCCCAGTTCAGATAGGGTATCGTCCGGGTAGTGAGTGGGTCTGCTACCTGTGAGTGACCATACCATCTGGTTAACGATCCACCCGCATGTTTGCCGTGTGCGGAGACCCGTAAGGAGGAGAAGGGGATCCTGGAGGGTGCGGTGCGTGGTTCCCAGCCGGATGTCGGATGCCCGGTATGGACTACGGGCCAATACCCCTCTTTGGCCCCGGATTCGCTGTAAACGGGCGGCCGGGAGCTAGCCACTCCCGGTCAATCGGCTTCCGTGGCGTTCTGCTAAACGGTGGCGAGTGCCAGGGAGGTGGGGGTCTGCGTAGGGCGGTCGGAGATGTACGGGTTTGGTGGGCCCGTGCATCGAAGATCCAACCCGAAACAGACTACCACCTCTAGGGTGCTATATCCCTCGGGTAGCCCTGGCGACCGCTCTGGTTTGCAGTGCGGCGTCCCGAATGTGTGGCTCCATGGTGGGTGGGGAGCTCGGGGGACGAAATTTAAAATTGGTATGGCGGATAATATTCTTCCACCAACTAAAAAATCCCGCCCGGACATGGGTGGGAGAGAAATGTGTATAAACGTAAGTAAGCGCTTTCTAATTATGAAATGTATGAAGGAGGGTGAGACCTTTGCCAAGGTTTCCCCATTCCTTATAAGAAAAGTCATGTCGGCATTGGTACCTGGTGACATCAAGTCAGCAAAAAAGCTCAGGGATGGCACCTTGCTTATTGAAACGGCTAACATAGAACAGAGCGAGAAACTGATAGCTACGGATAGATTCCATGACTTTCCAGTGAAAGTAGAGGTTCACCGTACATTGAATACCTGTCGGGGAGTAATCAGTCACTTTGACCTCCTCCATGTAGAAGTCGACGAAATTAAGAGAGAGATGGCATCTCAAGGTGTAAGCGATGTCCGTAGACTTACTACAAGGCGCAACGGCGTAGTAATTAACACTACGTCCGTGGTTTTGACCTTTGGATGTGAAAAGCTCCCCGATAAGGTATTCATTGGCTATGAGTCAGTACCGGTGAGGCCCTATATTCCAGCTCCCATGCGCTGCTTCCAGTGCCAGCGCTTCGGCCACATCGCCACACGATGTGAGGGCAAGGCCACCTGCCCACGCTGCGGCCTGGATGCGCATGAGGGAGAGGACTGTGTGCAAGATACACACTGCGTCAACTGCGAGGGTGCACACCCGGTGTACTCTCGCAAATGTCCGAAAATGCTGGAAGAAAGGAAAGTCATGGAAATAAAGACTCTGGAAAAAATAACGTATTTCGAGGCGAGGAAAAAGTATAGGGCATTGGCTGCTCCCGTGTTTTCCCGCTCATTTGCCTCAGTTGCCGTAACACCAGTCCCTAAAGCCACTATAGCAACGCAAACCGAAAGTAGTGAACGTTTAATGAAAGTAACGACGAAAGAATTGGCAATGCCGGCCAAAAACTTGTCACCGGCTCGAAAAGTGACCACCAGCTCTGCGGGTTCTCCCAAGAAGAACCCCATTAAAAATAATTCCGCGAACGCTAACAACTCACGCGAAAAGACACCACCATCCGGTCCATCCGGTGTGTCCAAGCCCGGACAGCCGGAATGTATGGAGGAGGATGAAAGTCTCTCTGAGACAGAAATCCTCCTCGCAAAACAGTCGGGAAGAAGGCGCCGTATTAAGCGTTGATCCTCCCGCTGCACGGATAGCTCGATCATAGTTTTATTTTTATATTTTATACTATTAAATATGGCTTTTATCTTGCAGTGGAACTGCAATGGATTTTACCGGCATAAGGAGGAGATGAGCCTTTTAATTCATGATTTTAACCCTCTTTGTATAAGTCTTCAAGAGACACATTTTAAGAGGACGGACAAGGGCATTTTAAAAGGTTTTAACATTTTTAGATTTGACGACACCAGTGGCAATCGAGCCCAGGGTGGAGTGGCTGTTTACATTCGGGAGGCTCTTTACACCTCCCGAGTACAGCTTAACACGCCGTTTCAGGCGGTGGCGGTAACCGTGTACGCCCCGGAACCGGTAACATTGTGCAATGTTTATCTCCCGGAGGCTGCACCGGTTACTCGTTTTAACTTGGACGCCCTTGTCCGTCAACCCCCGAAGCCCTACATTTTACTAGGAGATTTTAATGCACATGACACCCTGTGGGGGAGTTCTAGGAGTCAGTGCGACCGAAGAGGTCGTATTTTAGCCAATTTTATTTTAGATTTTAACATGATTTTATTGAACAACGGGGAGAAAACCCGTTTTAATGCTTTTAACGGTCAGTACTCTGCGATTGACCTGTGCATTGCATCGAGCAATTTGATAAATAACATTGAAATATCCGTGCATGATGATTTGTGTGGGAGCGATCATTTTCCCCTGTTAGTCAAAAAAGACCAAAATCTCATTTTGGATTACATTCGTCCGGGTAACTGGCTTATCCGGAAAGCTGACTGGTCCTATTTTAAAAAAGTATTTAATTTTAACCATAATGAGGCTTGTGACCCTATATTAAATATAGAGAGTTTGACAAATTGCCTGTTAGAAAGCGCAAGGTGCAGTATTCCTCGGTCAAAGGGCACCGCACCGAGACCAGCAGATCCATGGTGGAATGAGGAATGCGCCGAGGCAATTCGACGACGGAAGAAAGCGCTGAGGATTTTTAGCAAATACCCCACAGAAAGGAATCTATCCTCATTCCGCCGCCTCCGAGCTAAAGCTCGGCAGGTAGTGAGAGAGGCCAAAAAGGCCTCTTGGATGGAATTTGCATCAGCTATAACCTGCCGAACTCCACTTGCACAGGTTTGGAATAAGGTGAGGAGTATATCGGGGAGCCAGAAGCGACTTGGTGGCGTACATCTCCTTAAGGTCGGCAACAACGTAATAACATCTCCACCTGATATTTGTGAGGCCTTTGGTCAATTATACGCCAAGGCGAGTGGTGACGAGAGTTGCCATCCACAGCAGTTGTCCCATAAGGAGCGCTACGAGTCTGTCCAGCTTACTTTTGAGTCGCGGACGGTGGCCGAATACAATCTACCTTTCTCCCTGTGGGAACTAAGCTCAGCCATTGCTGATTCCCATGACACCGCTCCAGGAATGGACCAGGTCCACAATGCCTTTCTGCGGAATCTTCCGGAGGAGGCATTGCCGGAGGTCCTTCGCTCCCTGAACCAACTTTGGTCTGAGGGTAGCTTCCCACCCCCCTGGCGGGAGTCTGCAATAGTTCCAATCCTAAAACAGGGTAAAGAGACCACCGATCCAAACAGCTATAGACCAATATCCCTCACCAGCTGCCTGTGCAAGGTAATGGAAAGAATAGTTAATCGGCGGCTCGTCTGGTGGCTGGAGCGCCGTAACCTGCTTTCCGACATCCAGTGTGGATTTCGGCGGGGCCGTTCGACTATTGACAACCTAGTAAGAGTCGACAATTTCATCCAGGAGGCCTTTCTCCTCCGCCAACACGTCATAGGTGTCTTCTTTGACTTAGAGAGGGCATACGATGGAGTCTGGCGGAAGAAGATTCTAATTATTTTGTATGAATGGGGTCTGAGGGGTAACTTGCTCAACTTTATTCGTAACTTTTTAATAGACAGGGTTTTTAGGGTTAAAATAGGCCGTCATATATCTGATCAGTATACCCAGGAAAACGGAGTTCCACAGGGATCCGTACTGAGCGTCACGCTATTTGCAGTCGCAATAAACGAGGTGGCAAACTGCATCAAACCACCCATTATGGGATCACTGTTCGTGGATGACCTTGCTATATTCTGCAGGTCTTCCAAACTAGTCTCTGCCGGCAGATTATTGCAACTCACCATCAACAGGCTAGAAGACTGGTCCCGAAGAAACGGATTTAGGTTCTCGTTTCAGAAAACGAAGTGCGTACATTTCTACCGCCGGAGGGGAACTTTTTTTCCACCTATGCTGCAACTAGCTGGCAGAATTCTCCCTTACGTGGAATCTGTACAGTTTCTTGGAATGACGCTCGACTATAGACTGAATTGGCGGCAACACATTGAGGCGCTAAGAATTAAATGTCACAGGACATTAAATATTTTAAAATTTTTAAGCCATTCGACATGGGGAGCAGACCGAAAAACGATGCTTCTGCTCTACCGATCACTTATCCGTTCTAGACTCGACTACGGCTCAGTTGTCTATTCTTCGGGGCGCGAGTCGTACATGAGACCTTTGACGACGATTCACAATGCGGGGTTGCGGCTGTCCACTGGGGCCTTCAGGACTAGTCCGGTTGTCAGCATTTATGCCGACGCCGGCGAGCCGCCGCTCTCGTACCGGAGGAGTCTTTTAATGTGCAGCTACGCTGCCAAAGTTCTTACTACGAAGGCACACCCCTGTTTTAAAATTCTTTTTAAACCCAGATTTTTAGAAATTTTTAACACAAGGACAAGGTCTACCAGGCCACTGGGTGTACGTTTTAAAGATTTTATTGATAGCACTCGTATTACGCTCCCGGAAGTTTACCGTATCGGATATGCGAACCACCCACCGTGGTTGATTCCAAAGCCTAAAGTTTACTCTGTTCTAAATAGCCGGCGAAAAGATTGCACCACCGCATCGGAATACCAGCAACTTTTCCGAGAATTCTTACGCAGTCACTCCGACCTTATTCCCGTGTATACGGATGGCTCAAGGTCGGACACTGCATGTGCCTGCGCAGTCACCTCGGTTCACCATGGTGACATCCAGGCCAGGCTGAGCCCGTTGTGTAGTGTGTACACAGCGGAACTCCTGGCCATCAAGATGGCTCTGGATGGAATAAAAAGTTCTGGCGGCTCCTATGCCATATGCACTGACTCCATGAGTTCCCTGGGTTCCATCTCCTGCTTTTTCCCCATGCACCCTATAGTACAGGACATACAGTCTTCCCTCTTATCTCTTGAGAGGAAGGAAATAGATATTATGTTCGTCTGGGTTCCAGGGCATGTGGGAATTGCCGGAAACGAGAGGGCAGATATATTGGCAAAGGATGCCTTGCTTCTCCCAGAACAAGCGCATACCCTGGTACCATGCGAAGACCTCCGATGTTGGTTAAGTACAGAAGTAAAACAGCAGTGGTGCAATGCGTGGGCAAACACAGCCAGCAATAAATTGCGGTGCGTAAAACCGGTCGCATCGGCATGGCCCTCTTCCGTTAGGAGTAGTCGGAGAGAGGAAGTCGTAGTTACACGCTTGCGGATAGGGCACTCCGCCCTGACCCACTCTTTTCTCTTCACGGAAGAGAAAATTCCACCGCGCTGTGAAGACTGCGACTCACCTCTCACTGTTCGGCACCTCCTGACGGAGTGCGTTAAGCACCGGGTAGTGCGTAATAAATTAGATATCAGGGGAGGCCTAGAATACGTTCTCGGAGACGACCCTGCTCGCCTGAGCCGGGTAATTTTATTCTTCAGAGAAATAGGACTTTTACACAAAATTTGATTCGGCCAGCCCTCTTATGATTTTAATAATTTTTTTATAACAATTCGTACATACGCCTGTTTAGTTACACTGATCCTATGGACATTTTAGGTTGCGTATGGTGCGAATGACCATGGCCGTCGACGCACCTTAAACCTAACACTACTACTTGAGAAGTTCCTTCTCCACCTACATTTAATTCATCATCATTCATTACATTGATGGAAACCTAGAAATGCCATTAGAATTAAATTTTCGCAAATCGTAACAATTAACTGTTACCAGTCGCTTGCAATTTTATAATGTTATTTAAGTTTTTCAGTGAGAGCCAACTTGCGCTTGTGTTTTTTTCCTTTGCTTTCAATTAACAATAAATTTAATTTGTTTACTACTACTAATTTAATAGGGCTATATGATATTAATGTTAAGTGTGATCTTACATTTGAATACCCATGATTCATCAAAATTTCGGTCAATTAATTTCTTTTATCGTTCTATTCAATGTAATTCCGGTAAATGTGAACCAAAAGTTGACACTTTGATTGACACAAGGTTGACACAAGACACTCAAAAATTTATCCTACAAAAACGGTGTAAATTAGCAATTTTATTTCAACTTTGCAAGATAGAGAAAGGATGACTCTTTAGTATGACATGACTTCCGTTGCTTGAAGATCATTTCATGAGATACAACAGTTTGAAGTTGACGGTTTTCAAGGTCAAAATCGATGTTTTTCACGTCACTGGTCCTCATTTACTATAATTCTATTTTTAGTGATGAATTTTCCTGACTTAAAGGCTATTTTATATCATACCACCGACATTTAAGTTCTTCCTGGACCACTCCGTTTGTATTGGAACGTTGCGCTCGATTGCACTGGTGAGATATTTCTTGCATGGCCCCCTTTTCCTTTTCTTTGGAATGGTATAGGATATGTCTTCGACTCCTTCCATACTGAAGGATGATTTCAGTTTGCAGTGAGATAACTACTCAAAACAGTCTCTTTTAAAAACACTTTGCTTTCCACAAAGCAGATATTTTATGCCGTCGCGAGAAGTTTATATAATGCCGCGAGAAAATCCAAGGCGAGGTCCAACTATGAAATGTCAAATATATGCTGCGAACGTGAAAATCTGAGATTTTGATGTAGACCGGAGACGTTTACAATGAAAAGAGTGGGGACCCAAAAATAACGGGAATTTCGTAAAAACTTTTTTATTAATCAATATTTTCACTCCAAATTTTGATCACCTTCAAAGTAACCCCCTTTGACTGTAACGCATTACTCTAATAGTTTCTTCCATTGTTCAAAACTGTTTTTAATTCGCTTAATTCAATGTTCTTTAGGACTTCCAGCGATTTTTGTTTCGCCTCTTCTACAGTCCCAAAACGTTTTCCTTTTATGTCCCTTTTCAGTGTAGGACATAAAAAAAGTCGCAGGGGGCAAGATGCGGTGAATAGGGGGGGGTGAACAATTGACGTCATGCCTTTTTGGTCAAATACTGATTCACAGACAGCGCGGTGTGGGCAGGGGCTTTGTCGTGGTGGAAGAACCAAATACCTGTGCTCCAAAGACCCGCCCTTTTCTTCCGGATGTTCTCCCTTAACCTCCTCGAAACACATCTAGGTAAAATTGCTGGTTGACCGTCTGGCGTGGAGGAACAAATTCCGCGCGCACAACACCTCTGCAATCGAAGAAACAAGTGAGCATTGTCTTGATGTTCGACTTCACTTGGCTTGCTTTTTTTGGACGGGGAGAGTCAGCTGTCTTCCATTGGCTTAATTGCTGCTTTGTTTCTGGGTCGTATCCATAGCACCACGATTCATCACCAGTTTTAACCTTATCGAAAAAAATCTGGGTCCTCTTTCAACTGATCTTGCGTCTCAAGAGAGGCCTGAAGTCCTCGCTCCCTTTGGTCGTCAGTGAGAAGGCGAGCAAGTTTGGCTGCAACCCTTCTTCTGTGAAAATCTTCGGATAAATTCCTCTGAATTGAACTCAATGACTTTCCAGACGTCTCACAAAGTTCATCAATGGTTCGGCGACGGTCTTCGCGAATCAAGGGTGTTGATTTTTGCTACATTGTCATCCATTTTGAAGTTGGTGGGCGCCCAGAACGAGGTTGGTCTTCAATCGACATCTCTCCATTCTTGAATACGAAAACCAGTCGTAGACACGTGTTTTACTTTGGGCACTATCCCCATAAGCCGTTTTAAGCATCACAAGAGTTTCGGCGTGAGTTTTCCCCAACATAAAACAAAACTTCACAGCCGCAGTGAGACTGGGCGCACGCCCCTAGCGAAGCCTTCCCTCAACTCAACCGCGTCGGTCCCGCACACTGCGCCGCGGCTAAGATGGCCGGCCTTAGCATAAAAACCACGGGAGTACGGTCGGCAAGGTTAGCCACGGTAGGGACGTACCTCCAGGGCACAGGATGTGTCTCATCCTTTATTATTCGAAGGAACAGGTTACAGAAACATCATAAGAAAACATTAGGCCAGTGCCGCGGCGGAGGGCCGCGAGCACCGCTTGATTGTCCGAAAACATACACAGGTGGCTGAAGGCCGGCAAATTGTAGAACATAAATAAAGTACCCTTCAATGCCGCTACAGCTTCGGCGAAATAAATTGGCTGCTGTTCCTCAAACCGTTCTGCATGTGTGATCTGCAGTGCTTGGCAGACCACTGCCCACTGGAGCCGGTTGAGACGTCACTGAAGAACCTTGGCTTCCTCCAGGCTGAAAAGCTGGGAAGGAGATCAGTGGTTGTGACCCGAAGCCAACCTGCGTAGGGGTCGGTGCTGCAGTCGATGTACTTGGCCCGAGGTCGAGGACTGGAGCCGGTTGAATCCGGGCTATGGCACCGAGAATGGTGCTTAACCATTCGGGCGGTGGAGCAGGGGCTGGTGCCGTGGGATCTGCCGGCGGGCTGCCGGTAAACAGCCTACCATAGGAAGCTGGTTGCATGGTCCTCGGAGAGGGTGGAGGAAACACCGTGGGAGAGGGGAAATAATAAATTTTCTAACTGAAGTTAGAGACAAAGTTATTATTTCCGTTACTCCAAAAGCCTTTAAACAGTCCAAATCGGAATATTTTCACACCAAATATTGTCCATCAAGTTATTGAACAGATTCCTGGCTTTTTCACATATGACTCCTGGTTTGAATATGAAATTGCTTAAGCTGTTAATCATTTCAATCCGGTGGTAAATTCTGCAGATTTGCTGGGGAATACATTGTGTACCGCTGAATAATTTAGCAAGGACCCCATTGAAATATTCATATGGGAAGGCTGACCATGCCCCTAATGCACCCCAATGTTCCACACTTGTAGGAACATGCAGGAGTAAATGAACATTAAATTTCATAAACTCCACACCATTTAATCTTTTTGTTGAAAATACAAAAGACCTGAAGGATATTTTATAGATGGCTAAACTGTTGAGAGAGATAAATGAAAAAACGTAGTGAACTCCACAGTGAATTTTATTGCGACGACCTAGGTTTCGACACGTAGTGTCATCTTCAGGTACAATATACACTTCAATTTTACTTATATACACAAAATATTGGGGGGAGGGGTGGGAGGGGGAATGAGTAAGGGGAAGGTAGGGAAGGGTTGGAAGGTTAGTCATTGGGTGTGTTGGCAAGTTGCTGAGGTGGGGAGGTGGGGGTTAAGGGCTTGGGTTAGTCATTAGGCGTAGGTATGGGACATTCAGCGCGGGTAGGGGGGCTAGTCATACACTTATTTGTCATCAATGTTTTTCAGTTCAAATTGCACTTGGGTTTTTTCACTATTTTGGGCGTAGGGTGTTTAAGGGGATGGAGAATAATGGAGAGTGGGAGGGGAGAACTTGCTCGTTCGCCAAAGGGACGTTGTTTTTAAAATGGTGGATGATTTCTAGGGATTCAAGGGCGTCTAATCTTCTTCCATTATTTTCTATGTGCAGGATGTCTGGGATGAAGCTGCTATTGTGGTTGTTGTCACTGAGGTGGTTGGCGAACATTGATTCTCGTTTCTTCTTTTCATGGCACTTTTTGTGTTCTTCTGTTCTAACATCAACACTCCTTTCTGTCTTACCGATGTATAATGTTGGGCAATCGTCGCACTTTAAACAATACACTGCACTTCTTTTGTGTTTTGGAATTTTGTCTTTGGCATTGAATAATAGCTTTTTTATAGTTGATGGGGAATAGAAAGCTGTTTTGTATTTCTGTTTAGGGAATTTTGAGGCGACTTCATATGAAATATGTCCTAAAAATGGAAGTTTACACCACTTCGCTGTTTCTTCTTCTCGGCGCAGTGATGACACTATTGAGATGGCTAGTTTATGGCGAGATTTAAGCACTAATTTGTCAATTAGATCTGGTTGGTAGCCATTTGACACTGCAAAGTATTTTATCACTTCTAATTCTCTTTTGTATTCGGCGTCAATTCCACCACATCTCGCCGGAACTCGTTTCCTCTATGTTGAGAAAGATATTTTTACTGAGGAGATGGTGAGTAAAACTTACTAAAAGGAAACAATGTTTATAATATTATGGGGGAAGGTATCCTCAAAAACAAAACAATGAATAAGAAATAAGAAAATAACGCCACTCTGAGGACTTCCATAAATGTCTTTCTCTTAAGGTGCGGGGAGGTCTTGTTATTTCAACTGGTGGCTTAAATCCCAAAAATATTGAATCTATTTACTCAATCTTGTTGCCGATATACCATGCTTTTCTCGAATATGCTGGATCAAACCATGCGGACACAATTTATAAACATGCAATGCATGTAATCAGGTACAAAGCTCTTTATGGTGCTGGAAACTGGAGGGGAAAGCATTATTACAGATGCTCCCTTATCCCCCTCTTAATTTTTCCAGTATTATGGAATTCCCTACAGTCTCCCTCATGTTGTTTGACTGTCCTAACCGGACCAACATCTCCGAAGTATACTCTAGCCTTACCTCTTCCTACCTCTCTAACCACACCCTTATTTAAAAAAAATGAGCATCCACATTTCCCATTGTAATGTTTTATATTTTGTTTTATATTTTGATTCATAGGTCTTGCCACGGAATCAGCCGTTGATATAATTGTATGGACCTTAATATTAATGGACTCAGTTTTCCCCCCTAATTTGCAATCCACACCATGCTCATGCAAGTCGGAAATTTCATTCACAATTGGACTTGAAAATACATTCATGTCTAGCTTAGTTTGGGAAAACCATAGTCCAGACAGCATTATGTTCTTTTTTTGAACCTCAATGGGCAATTCATTACTCATGACCTGAATGGGCCACACAGTGTATTTAAATGATTTAAGCACTCGAACCCCATCTTTATTCCACTGCAATGATATTGAGTGGTCATTCATTACTTCCGCTTGTCTCAGCTTCCTGTATAGAGTACCACTGGTCACATCAGTTACAGACCTGTCTCTTTCAAGTTTGGTTCCAAGGTCGCTCTCTAAAATGTCCTTGATTTGATCACCCAAAGGAAAAGGTAAAAAATCTGAGGATGACCTTTCGAAGACGATCTTGTCATTCTCCTTAAAGCACTGCTGACAGTTTGTCTTTATGCAAGGACTTTCAAAGTTGAGGATTCATTGACACTCCTGACAAATGTAATGAACCTTAGGTGGTACAGTTTTGAATTATTATAAAAGGAGATACTCTGATCTATGCACAGGATATGGCATGTGGCAGTTCAATAATTCCAAAAGGTCTTATATTTCTTTTTCAGAGAGGCCATGGCGGATGGCATACATTAATGTAAGTAACTCGCTTTCATCCACGGAAAGTTACCAACCTGGATAGAGTGGTATCCTTGGAATCTGCAAAAAAAAGCAATGGTCCCTGACCTTTGCTTTGCAAACAACTATGAAATGTCGAATATATGCTGCGAACGTGAAAATCAGAAATTTTTGTGCAGACCGGAGACGTTTACAATAATACGAGGGGGACCCAAAAATAACGGGAATTTCGTAATAACTTTTTTATTAATCAATATTTTCACAAAAATTTTTATCGCCTTCAAAGTAATCCCCATTGACTGTAACGCATTACTCTAATAGTTTCTTCCATTGTTCAAAACCGTTTTTAATTCGCTTAATTCAATGTTCTTGAGGACTTCCAGCGATTTTTGTTTCACATCTTCTACAGTCCCAAAACGTTTTCCTATGTCCCTTTTCAGTGTAGGACATAAAAAAAGTCTCAGGGGGCAAGATCCGGTGAATAGGGGGGTGAACAATTGGCGTCATGCCGTTTTTGGTCAAAAACTGCTTCAGAGGTGTGGGTAGGTTCGTTGTCGTGGTGGAAGAACCAATCACCTGTGCTCCAAAGATCCGCCCTTTTCTTCCGGATGTTCTCCCTTAACCTCCTCAAAACATTTCTAGGTAAAATTGCTGGTTGACCTTATGGCGCGGAGGAACAAATTCCGAGTGCACAACACGAAACAAATGAGCATTGTCTTGATGTTCGACTCACCTGGCTTGCTTTTTTTGGACGGGGAGAGTCAGCTGTCTTCCATTGGCTTAATTGCTGCTTTGTTTCTGGGTCGTATCCATAGCACCACGATTCATCACTAGTTTTGACCTTATCAAAAAAATCTGGGTCCTCTTTCAACTGATCTTGCGTCTCAAGAGAGGCCTGAAGTCCTCGCTCCCTTTGGGTCGTCAGTGAGAAGGCGAGCAAGTTTGGCTGCAACCCTTCTTCTGCGAAAATCTTCAGATAAATTCCTCTGAATTGAACTCCATGACATTCCAGACATCTCACAAAGTTCATCAATGGTTCGGCGACGGTCTTCGCTAATCAAGGGTATTGTTTTTGCAAATGTTGTCATCCGTTTTGAAGTTGACGGGCGCCCAGAATGAGGTTGGTCTTCAATCGACATCTCTCCATTCTTGAAACGCGAAAACCAGTAGTAGACACGTGTTTTACTTTGGGCACTATCCCCATAAGCTGTTTTAAGCATCACAAGAGTTTCGGCGTGATTTTTCCCTACAGAAAACAAAACTTCACAGCCACGCGTTGCTCCCAGCAGTCAGCGATTACACGTTTTCGCAAAACAGAAAAAGTCAGTTTACTGAAAAAAAAAGCCCACAGACGAACGGATGCACTCAGAGCGACCAGGCTTAGCACACTGACTCAGGAAAAGCAGTTGCTTAGAACCCTCTACCGGAGAAGCCGATCCATCAATCCGTCTCCCCCCCACCGCGTTATTCTCGTTGCTTTAGGGTCCGCCCTCATAATTATCGCACCCGCAAAAATTTCTATCCGCGATCATATGGATAGTAAATATTAGGTAAGATAAGACTTTATAAGTTTAGCTACAGGAACTACTTAAGTATAAGTACAGGAATACAATTTCTATTACGATAAAAGTGGGGCCCAATTATTCTATTCTTCTCTTCCGCCACCCCTCCATTCCTGCATCAAATACTGCTTTTATCTCTGATAATGGCTAAAATAATATATTCTCATCATTATTCTGCATTTGTTTGTCATTTTGGAAATCATTTCTTCGTTTTTATTGCAGCTTGGTTGGCTATGTGTGAAAAGCTGAAGACGTATGTTCAGCATTCAGATGTTTCGTCAACAAAACGAACGCAACATGGACGACACAAAAAAAATATGGAGCAATCAGACAATGAAACAGAAAAGGTAAAACATGCCTTTAGCTATTACTTCTCAGACTTATGACCACACTATAAGTACTACTCAGTATATACAGTTAGCTCAGGTTCATAATCCCTAAATGTTATCATAGCATTCAATTGAGAAGTAAGTTACAAAATGATATTGTTCAAAACCAACAATCAGCACTTAAATAAAAAAATTCTTTCCTCTGGCAACTAATTTTATTCAATAAAAAGAGTGTAACAATAAACTCAATAGCATTATTATGAACTTCAGCATTGTCCTAATATTCAACATCTCTAATATGAAATAACCGTATGATTATTTTAGACTGAATGTCCCCCAATGTCACAAAAACAAAGAACTGCATCTACTTCTTGTAACAGAGGGATGTCACCTCTGAGAAAATAATTTAAAAAGAGTGATACTGTAACTGCCAGTGTATTGATTATTAAGAGACTGAATGGAAAAATGGCTTTGGAGTTGTAGAAATCTGTGGATATAATGGTAAGGATGCATAAGTGTTGTACAGATTAGTATGTATGCAGTGTATGAATCAATAATTTTATGGCTGTGACATGTAATAATTTAATTAGTGTTTATTTGATTAACTATCCAAATAGCATTAATCAAAATAAACTACCTTTTTAGTTACTTTTTTTATATACAGAGTGTCCCATTGATCGTGTGTCATTTCTGACTTGTAATTTTAGACACTTCCTTTCGAGCCACAAGGATGAAATTTGGTACCTGGCTAGAAAAAGGTTGTAAGTTTTGTAGAGTCTAAGCAAAATATGAAAAATATGATCTTTTGACCCCATTCCTGTTTTTTCCATTTTTTCCATCCCTGTGACCTTTGACCTCTGAGTTACCCTTGATGGCCAAGAGATGAAAAGAGGGATCTGGAGACCTTAAAATCCACCTTGGCATCTTTTTAAACTATGATTCTAAAGTTTTTTAGCCTCATTTCACCTATTGGAATCACTGACCTTTGACCCCAGAGTTACCCTAGAAGGTCAAGGGATGAAAAGAGGGATCTTATGACCTTTCCATCGACATTGGCACCTTTTTAAACCTATAATTCGACACGTTTGTAGCCTGGATTCATTTTGTCCATCCCTGTGACCTTTGACCTCTGAGTTACCCTTGAAGGTCAAGAGATGAAAAGAGGGATATTAAGGCCTTAAAATCGACCTTGGCACCCTTTTAAACCTATGATTCGACAGGTTTGAAGCGGTGATTCATTTTTTTGTAACCCCTGTGACCTTGACTGTGACCTTTCAGGGGTCACAGTTGCAATTTCTGACCTCAATAGTTCTTCCATCGTGTTCTTCGTGTCCAAAAACCTATTAGTCGAAAGTTTCGCTAAATAATTCTGTCTTTTTTGTACTTCGAATATTTTAACATTGAAAGCCCACAAGGCAAATTTTGGATTTTAGGTTGGACCCCATTTCTGGGGTCAAAAGGTCATATTTTTCATATTTTGCTTAGACTCAACAAAACTTACAACCTTTTTCTAGCCAGGTACCAAATTTCATCCTTGTGGCTCGAAAGGAAGTGTCTAAAATTACAAGTCAGAAATGACACACGATCAATGGGACACTCTCTATAATTGCACAGCATGTTGTCATAATTTTTTGTCATCTACGGTATTTCATGACCTATTTTCTCCGCAATAGTATTTTCTCAATCCTTTCTCAATAGAATGCATTTGTGATAATGTGATTTAATTATGCTTTAGAATTTGACATCAGACGAAGATGATGACTACCAATTTCTAAGTAAGGCGGACCTGATGAACAAATGCACTATTCTAACAGAAGAGAATCGATCACTACGTGAGCAAGTTGCAATGCAGCGAGATATTATCAAGACGTCAGAGTGTAAGGACAATTTGCATATCATTAATATTAAAAGCAAATTATTAGATCTTTTCCATGTAGATCGGAAGTTTCATATTAACCTATGAGGTACACCAACAGAGTTAAATTAGTTAAATCCAAAGTGAAACGTAGATTGAAAATGGTTTTTTCTCTAGTTGCTCATAACTGCCTCGTTAAACTATATAATTAATATATCTCCAAAAATTATTTAGTAATTCCTGGATTTATAGGCATTATTATTCTAGATGACAACATGGTGTCAGGTACATTAAATTTGTCAGTATTTGTGCTGAATTTCATGAAATAAGTCTGAATTTCGAGTCACTGAAGTCACTCCTCTGTTATATTAATAGGTCTTCAAAGAATTTTGGACTTATCAAAAAAAATTGAGATGTCTCTGAAGTCATCAGAGGCATTGCTAAACATTAAAAGTGAAGACAACGTTACAAATGATGACCAGAACACCGCTATTCAGGATAGGTCACCCCCAATTAAGAAGAGACCAGCCGATGATGGCATTGTAGCCCATAGTAAAATAAATGAAGTTCCTACCCCAGGGAAAAGATTGTATCTATTCAAATTGTATACATTGTATATGGGCAGCCTGTTTACAAATTTTGCACAATTTGTGCACAATGTGTACAAATTTTGTTGTGCACAAATTGTATACAATTTGTATACAATGTACACAAAATGTACACAGTTGTACACAATTTGTACACAGTGTATATAGTAACAAAAACGAACAGATGGTTCAGGTAATATTAGTGCTACGATAGAGATTACTACCACCTTAACTTTATCCAGTATCTCACTCTAAATAATTTCGCCTTCCCACTTCACAAATATACTGTAGGCTATTTCCATCTCTAATCATGCAGGAGGTGCGGGGTGACCGCCATGGATTTTTCTAAAAAAAATATGTTATAGACCAATGAGAGACATTAAAAAATCTGCCTTTTTTATTTTCATATATTATTTTTTATGAACTTACAGCCATTTAAAAAATCATCACCTAAAATGGTCGTTTTAACAAGCAAGGGGAAAACGGCGAATTTTCAAATGTCTGTGATTTGGTCAATAATGAAGCTAAGATGTTGAAGATTTTTTTGTTTTGCAGTGCTTTCTTTGCATTTGTATTCCATGCGTTGAAAAAAGTTGTAAGTAAAATGGGAAATGGAGTATAAATTTCACAATTGTTTAAAAATCAGAAAATTATTCCAACTTCAACAATTTTTTTACAGGTATCGAGAAGGGAGAGTAGGGAGGTAGGGAGAAGGTGGTGTTATCTTTAAAAGAATATTTCTAAGTGGTATAATGCTCCTTCCAAAGTGGCCATTTATATACGTTGCCTGGACCATGAGGACTCATAAAAGACATCTCCAAGTTCATCTGATGTCACTGTTATACAACCTATCCACCAGTGATTGTCATATATGCACGAAATAAAGTGGCTAATGTTAAAATCACTTATTTTGTACACTAATCTCTGTCTGTCACTAACAGTGAGTTTCTGCATCACGTGGGTCACTGTTCTGGCTATCATTGTATCTCTTTCATCCACATACTAGTAATGAATTGATTGTATTCCCACTACAGCTTTGACACTACTCCATTCTTTTTTCTTCTACTGGCGAAACTTCTCTACATTGCCACGATTTAAAAGGACAACTCTTGTATTTTTAAGCAAGTTTGATACAGATCTGACAAACCCTCTTGCTTCTCTGATGGCAGCATAATGCTTGCAAAGGCCTCCTACACCATCACATGCACTTTTCCCATGACCGGTGGCAGAGAAAACCCATTTCCTTGTAATATTTTTAGGAATCTTTGATCTTAATTCCTACATTTGATACCTATTCGTGAAATAGGAAGTTGCTCCATCTGATACATGTGTTACCGAATTAAAATCCTCTGCGTAACTTTGAATTATTTCTTGCTTTACCACATTCAATGCACAGAGTGCATGCGCACTATCATGAATTAAGTCATCACAAACAACTGCATATGACTTTGTTTTCCCAGAAAAGTAGGCTACACATGTAAATAAAGAAACCTGAGAATCATTCCAGTGGTAGCTTTGAACTTCATTTGGAAGTATAACCGATCAGTTTTCAGTAAAGTCAAAATGAAGGACTAATGTCGAGGTGGTACTACCATGGATAGCAGAATTCTTTATTTGTGGTATTCCATTTCTCTGTATTTTCTGAATGTAACTATGGAAGACTCATTTTGTTATCCAAACTCTTGTATCAAATACAAACTTCGTCACATTAGCTATCCTTCTTATCAAATCACCAGCTTCCCACAGAGCATAAGTTATTTCTTCTCCTGTGTCTTCTAAATGTAATGCTTCAGTTGTAATTCCTTCTCCACCTGGACATTCTCCACACTCCTGCAACCAGCATTCTTCTTTGTGGTTTTCACATAAACACACCATTAATAAGCTCCTTTCTTCAGTTTTCTGGCCTGCCAAGTTTTTCAAAGTTCCACATATCAGCTTCAAGTTGCTGCAGTAAACACAATCACATACCACTTTCACTGGCTGACATTTTACCCACTTTGGACGCAAGGAGTAAAATGTGGAGGATCCTATTTTCAATGATGGATAATCAATCTTCATCTGAAGATATGCTTCCCTTATTGACCGTGTCATAAACCTTTTAATTTTATTAACTTTTTCTCCATTTAAATTCACCGTAATAACATCTTTTTTATTTGGACTTTGCTTAGAGCAGTCCTTATCATCAATCGGAAAGTATGACAGAGCAGTTTCAATGTCATCAGGTGGTATTGAATGCCCCTCATATGGATTTGGGTTTGCCCATACGCCTTTTCTTTGACTAATTTTTGTTGCTTTATCAGTTAAGTACAATGAACGTTCTGGTAAACGTTGATGAATTGCACTTTTTGAGTAACCTTCAGGCACCGTGAGAAGCTGAATTTTCTCTGAGGATCTAGCTTTTGCCATGGCCGAGTTCAAATTTTCTAGCCACTGCTGACAATTCAAACAGTCTTCACACTTTTCTCGACTTTCTTATTTTAGTGGAAGTTTCTTAAATTATGAACCGCAGTAGCAGCAAACCATGAAAATATAGTATAAAAAGTGGGGGCCATGAGTAATTCTGCGTTATTACTTGAAGTTTCGCAGTCTCTGTTATCATAAAAAATTTGGAGTAATAAAAGTTTCTGCCTTGTTTTCAAATAGAAAAAAAATAATTTGTGTTAAAATATTTAAAAAATATCAATACAGATATTTCATTATATTTTTTGTAACATTAACATGTTTTCTTGCAAATTGTTTAATGCATAAAATATTTTAATCAATTTTCATCATTATCATTGGTCAACAATCCTAGGATTGGTTTGACGCAGCTTTCCACTCGATTCTTCTATCGGCCAACCTTTTCATTGTGACGTAATTCTTCTCTTTTATATTCTTCACAACCTGTTCCATGTATCTCATACGAGGCCTGCCTTTTCCAATCCTCCCGTTCACTTTTCCCTCGACGATAGTCTTCATCAGGCCATCGTGTCTCAAGATATGACCGATTAAGTTTTCCCTTCTTCTTTTTAGAGTTGTCAGCAGACTTCTCTTTTCTCCCACTCTTCTTAGCACTTCCTCGTTACTTACTCGGTCGATCCATTTAATCTTCAGCATTCTTCTGTAACACCACATTTCAAATGCTTCTACCCTTTTCTTCTCCGCTGCTGTCATCGTCCATGATTCACTGCCGTAAAGAAAAATGCTCCAGATGTATGTTCTGATGAACTGTTTCCTTACTTCTATGCTTGTATTTCCTGCTGTAAGTAGATTCTTCTTTTGAAAGAATGCCCTCTCAATAATCAATTTTATCACATTAAAAATATTCATTCTCTCTCCGTATCCGTTGAGTCGTTATTTCCCATGTATACAGGAGTTTTTAGTAAACAGCACTAGGCAGTTGCGTACATCTTTTAATTGGTCATTTTTTGAGGGCCGAAATAATTTGATCGGAACGTGTTAATATTAGATTCAGTATTGATTAGCGTCCTCTCTTGACATTGTTCGAAAGTGATTTCCTTGTGCCTCGCCTCATGCACGTCCTATGATAGTTGGCCAGTTGCTAAAATCATGTTTTCAATCACGTCTGCTCCATGGATCAAAATTTTATGGACTCTAGTGGGCATGTAAAACTACTTGCGAAGGCAAACATATAGTTGAACAGTGTCATGGGCATACTTTCCAAAGACTTCTGCGTTGAGACTTTATCCATTTGATATGGCATGCAGAAAAACGGAGAACCGTTCAATCAACGTGTCGTCAACTCAAGTTATTTCCACAGCTTTCTTTGGGATGCCAAAGAATCGGCGAGAAGTGTTACGATCGTTGGTTGTTCCACATCCTTGTTTTACCACATCAAATATGAGGCCCCTTTCCGATCTAAACTCCCCCCTGCAATACTCCCGCAGTATCCCTGCTTGTTGTAAGAGGCGCCTAAAAGGGCGGGGAGAAAACCCCGAAAACAAACCCCCAGTCCAACAAGGGTTGAGCCCGGACAGTCCTGTGAATCAACTGTCTGTGCGCGGCCGTACCACCTGGCCTACGATCCACCCGCATGTTTGCCGTGTGCGGAGACACGTAAGGAGGAGAACCGTGGGAGTCCGCAATGGCGGACTCAAGTTCCCACAGGGAAAACGGAAGGTTATAATATGCCAGGGATCGTCGCTCCTTTAAGTCGATAGAAAATGCCTCCTTTTCCTTCTTAATTTTTAAAAATCTATCATCGTAGCTTTTATTAGAGCTGGTTTTGGCTAGTTCCTGACCGAATATATCACCAATAGAAGATTGCAATGTAACTGTGTTGCCTCTAACACGTAGAAAGGAGACGCCGAGCTGTTGATAGTTACCGGATATACTTCTTACTTCACGCCAAACCTGTGCAACCGGCGTCCAACTGTTGACGCCAGAGACTTCCGTCAGAGAAACAATGTATTCGCAGTATTAGCAGCAGCTAATAATGATCGCATGTACTTTCTATATTGTACCTTCAGCGATCTAATAACTCCCTGATCCATTGGCTGAGTGATGCTAGTTGTGTTTGCCGGAAACCAGGTTAGCTCCACATTCGCAAGGCGAATTTTAGGGTGACAGGTTTCATTATCAAGGAAAAGTATGACTTTCCTATCTTTGCTCTTCATTTCGGAATTGAAACTTTTCAGCCATTCTTCCATGATTGAAGCCGTGTTCCATGCTTTTTTATTATGTCTCCATTTGACCGGTAGTTTCTCAATTTCAACGTGTTTGACGCATCGCGGTCGATCTAATTTCCCGGTGACAAGAGGCTTTAGGAGCTCCCCCGCCATATTTCCACAAATGAACATGGTTAAATGTTCTTTTGAGTGCTTCCCTTTTACAAAATGAAGAATAAGTGTAAATGTAAAATAATGGTTTCCACTTTTCCTCCTTCATGCACTATGTGTTAGACGGCAGGGCCCTATAAATCATTCTGGTTTCATCCCCGTTGTAGCTAACACATGGTTGATAGCCTTTAATTTTTCTTGAACCATGCCTTTCCACTCCTCTACGAATTCATATCCACGTCGTTTCACTTTCCAACAACACTGCTCCAAACAACATTGTGTCTTGCTTTGAAGCTCTCCAATCTACCATTTGAGGCCTTAAAATCTAATTTTCGTAAAGAAACTGCAAACTCCTTTGCCTTTTCTTGCACCATTGGACCTAACAATGGAATATTCCTCGATCTTGCTTGCACAAACCATTCCCAAACTAATTCGTTTAATTCTTCATATTCGCATAGAGGAGTTGTCCTCTTTGAATGTAAACTCAGGCCTAACATAATAGACAGAAACGACAACTATTTTATGGTGTGTTGGTTTGCTTACTATTGTGGTATGGGATATGAATAATTACGTTTCTTAGGACCTACCTCTTTCAAAGTGTTTCTTAATTTCGTCCTTAATTGCTCCGTAAACTTGCGTCTTGCCACACTTAAACCTCTCTTGTATCTGCTTCACGGAAAGCTTTTCACGTTCAAAGCACTCGATCGAGTCCAGTTTATTTTTCAGCGTTAATACGTTTCGTGGCATGGCAGAAATCAATCAGCGGTTCCCCTAAGATCCTTAGCGTTCTCTGGTGCGGTCTTACCCTGTCAGCAGCACGTAGGAGAATGATTCCTTCTTATTCGGTTGCGAGCAATGCCACACAAAATGTTTCACTTGTAGAGAGAGGAGAGGGTTCTACAAGTTGAATGAGAGGTAAGTGTGCAAGCGTGGGTTGGAGCAATGGCCAAGAAAGAGAAATAAGGTGACAGGTGGGAAGAGGGGGGAGTGTGTTGAGCATTTGGTTAACGCTAGGTTTAGGGAGACTTGGAAGCGTTTTGGTCGATGCCACATTGTCCTGAGTCCCTCCCACGACGTGATGTCAGTCGATAATGAGGTAGCCCATAGTGTGCGTACGACATCTTTGGCTGGTTCCATTTTAAGTATTGTTTTCTAGGGAGAGGGCTTTACAAAACATTTTAGGATTTTATTTCCTTACGGTAAAAATTGTGCCTGGAATTGTTTTTTGCAATTCCGCTTAACCCAGGTACACGTGCCCGGGAATCGATTCCGTTTCCGCTTAGCACAGGGCACCAATGCATGTAAAAATCCTATTACCACCGCCGGGACCAACATTTTTTTCCGGATAAGACAGGTTTCCGCTTAACTCAGGTTTCACTGTATTTGCTTCTCATCGTAGAGGATTTCTTCTCTAATTTTATCTGGATTTTCCTTCACAAATTGAAGACGAATAGGTGTGCTAAATCTCGTGGAGGATGTCCTTAGATTTTGCCATAAAATTAATGTTTGATTCGTTTCTTTTTCCTCAAGTTGAAGTTTTAGGGGAACAATTGACGTCAGAAGAACTTTGGAATCCGAAGATTGCAGATTTTCGGAAAATCTTTGCTTTGAAAGGGAGTGTCCTGAACTGCCATCGCAGCCCCATTTATGACTCACAAGCTGTACCCGGCCACGCGTTGCTGTGGCTCAATCTGTTTAAATGGAAAGCGCACGTTTATAGTATGTTTAATTTCACAATTCTTATGGGTATACAATATTTTTTGTTGTTCCATTGTCTGTGCAGATATAGACATTGTCTGGTTTGCCGACTCTAGAACACGCAACAAAATACACGTACATGTGAGAAGCAATCCGTGTCTAGATCTAAACCGCCTAGTTCTAAATATTGACCCTGAGCTTTGTTGATGGTGAATGCAAATACCAATCAACTTGGGAATACAATCACTTAAATTTAAATGGCATATCACACTGTTTGATTAGTTAGATTCTCATACCTTGGTTCTTTGTTCTATATTTGACCTCATCTTGCTCACCCGTGTTTGGAAAGAATTTTCTTCCCCTGGACAAGCGTTTCTCGTGAACCCATTTCTCATTCGGGAAACGCTGTACCTGTATAGGGTAGCAATTTATTTTTGCCTTTACAACTGAGCGGTACGAAAGAAAATTATCAAAATTTCTTTCTTTAGCTCCCTTTTGCAAAGAGATATATGGATATTTTGTTAATTTCAATTCTACCATACTATACTAACGAGTGCTATCTCAAGAAGACTTGTTGGTAGGTCGAATTCTAAAAGCACATTACATTACATAAGAACCTTAAGTTACTCTCAATTTGCACGGTATTGTATCATAAATTTTATGGGGAACATTAGCAAAATTACTCTTGAGTATTTGCCTAAAACACCTCTTTCCACCATGATCGAACAGTTAACCAAAATTACAGAAATCACCAACAATAAGAACTTTTTATATGACAGATACTACTCTCGAATAAGAAATCTCATCGCGAGATGGCGTGCACGGCCCCTGGAAAATGAGAATAACTTCATTCGGCGCAAGTGGGCGCAAATACCGCTATTTCTGGTTGACAGATAACTGATGAAGGATTATAGTGTCCCAAATTTTTACGTGAAACCTTGTGAAACTTTTTTTGTACGCCAGCTCTAACAATCCATTGTGCAAAAATTAATAATTATTTGTAACGAATTGTTCAGCGATACTTATCACGCCCAACCTTGCAAATATTCTCAAATATTAACTTGTGAATACTCAGAGGACACAATCTTCTCTATATAGCGTGAAGGTTTTCAATGTGTCCCTTAAGGTCGAATCGATATACACTCCGAATGTGACTGGTGCGCTGTGACCACGGAGTGCGACTAGAGGCCCAGAAATTAATTCTTCCAATTCAATGTATCGCTACCGTTAAGCAAACCAGCATTTTCAGTAGAATTTCTTCTCTGAGGCCTTTGTTGGTTCATTGGCTACACACTAAACACAATTACACATGAATACAAGGAACTTATATTTTAGACTTTTGTCCCGCTAAAACAATGGCACTGTGCGGCAGTGGCAGCTGAGACAGTTCCTTCAAATTCAACACATTTCCGTTTAATGTAATTAACCCTCCTATCAGGATTAATTTGCCATGGCCGTTTAATAGGAGTCATTTGAGGACTTCAAATATTTATGATTTCATTTATGATGTTCACTGCTTCACTTCACATAGGGATCTTCTAAGTCAGCAACAGGTAAAAACACTGTTGAAATTCAATCATCTGTACACGATCCAATTCTGAACTCCTGCACCTTTCTCTGGTAGCGAATAAAACAGTTTCTATATACGTCATGGCTAGCTGATGCAGTAATAATAATAAAAGGTGTTTATTGGGGCGAGATTGAGACAAAACTGTCCCTTCTGCCATCTAACCCCTCGTCAAAATAAATATATAAAAGAAATAGTGGTCAATACTTAAAACAATTACAATCCGATGTTTAAAAAAATAAGTAAAGAATACACTTATAGGAATCAAATAATGATAAATTAACACAAAAGAAATATACATACACAATATATCAATATTACATATCTAGAGTGTGAGAGAATTTACAACGTGGGAAAAACGTGAGGATTATTATGCTTACATCCTTTACGCAAAAACCCACTGCAGGAAAACACCCACACAAGAAGGGGGGCGTGAAAAACCTGCGAAATCCTACTGACAGTAAAGCTAGTGTTTAAGAATAACTCAAATATAATAGCATGTACATAGGAAAATAAGTATATTATAATGAAATTCAAGAAAAGATAAATACAAAAGGTAGGGAGGAAAAAAAATAGAAAAAAAAGGTAACAGGGAATTAAGGAAAAATTAATAAACAAAAACAGCCCCCTGCGGGTAGGGGGATTGAGAATACTCCCGCAGTATCCCTGCTTGTCGTAAGAGGCGACTAAAAGGGCGGGGAGACAACCCCGAAAACAAACCCCCAGAGCAGCCAGGATAGGGACCAGACAGATCTGTGAGTCTGCTGTCTGTGAGAGACCATACCAACTGGTCCAAGACTCACCCACGTGTTGGCCGTGCGTGGAGACCCGTAAGAGGGAGAAGGGGATCCTGGTGAGTGAGTTCTGTGGCACCCAGCCGGGTTTCGGATGCCCGGTATGGGCCGTGGAACAACACCTCACTTTGGCCCCGTATTCTTTGTAAACGGGCGGCCGGTAGTTAGCCACTTCCGGTCAATCGGCTTCGGTATCGTTTATCGTTCCGGTGGCGAGTGTCAGAGAGGTGGGAGGCTGCGTAAGGCGGTCGGAGATGCACGGGTTTGGTGGACCCGTGCACGAAAGACCCAACCCGAAACAGATAACCACCTCTGGGGCGCTATATCCCCTCGGGTAGCCCTGGCGACCGCACCGGCTTCCGGTGCGGCGTCCCGAATGTGTGGCTCCGTGGTGGGTGGGGAGCCCGGGGGATGAAGGTATTTTTGGAATGGAAGAAAATACATTTCCACCAATCAAAAGATCCCGCCCCGATAAGGGTGGGGGAGAAACAGGTTTTCGCGCCAGCAGGCGATATTTAGTTATGAGTTGTCAAAAGGAAGGGGAGACACTTAGCAAAGTATCTCCCTTTCTTATTCGGCGTCTACTTTCAAGTTCCGTCCCTGGCGAATTGAAAAGCGCCAAGAAATTGAGAAATGGCACACTCTTAATTGAAACTGTGTCGGAAGTTCAAAGCGATAAGCTTCTGTCGATGGAAAGATTAGGTACAATCCCAATTAAAGTTGAATTACACCGCACTTTAAATAGCTGCCAGGGCGTAATAAGCCACTTCGACCTCCTTCATGTCGATGTTGAGGAAATCATTCAAGAAATGGCACCACAAGGCGTAACTGACTGTCGACGACTAAAATCAAAGCGAAATGGAAAGACGATAGACACCACATCAGTAATTCTCACTTTCGCCTCAGATGAGCTTCCCAAGAAAGTATTCATCGGTTATGAGTCTGTACCAGTAAGGCCATTCGTCCCTAATCCTCTTCGTTGTTTTAAATGCCAACGTTTCGGCCACATGGCAACTCGTTGTGAGGGTAAGGCCACCTGCCCTTGCTGCGGTAAAGATAAACATGAAGAGGAAGAATGTACCTCAAACCCAAGCTGCGTGAACTGTAGTGGTGACCATCCGGTGTTTTCACGGAAATGTCCAAAACAGGTAGAAGAACGAGCAATAATGGAAATAAAAGTCCTGGAAAAAATACCTTATTTGGAAGCCAGAAGGAAGTACCTGGCTAGTGCTCCACCTATTTTCTCTCGTTCTTTTGCGGCCACGGCAGCTAAGCCTATATCTAAGCGCACCATCGCCACACAGACACACGATACCCATATGGCTAAGGAAACCAAGAAAATATCTAAGGAAGAAAAAGTAAACGTACCTGGTAGAAGTACTTCTCAAGCGCCAAAAGAAAAAAAGAGCCCGGGTTCTCCGACGAAAATCCCGATCAAACAAACTAATACTGCAGTGGTGCTCAGGGAAAACACTCCTTCCCCCAGGCCCTCAAAGGGCGCCAGCTCACCACTGGAGTCCATGGATGAGGACGACAGCCCATCTGAAACCGAAGTCCTCTTAGCCCGGCAAAAGGGAAAGAAGCACCGTTTAAAACGGTGATCCCCTTCCACCTATATTTTATTCCATATTTAATATGAATTTTATTCTGCAATGGAATTGCAATGGTTTTATACGGCAAAAGGAGGAGCTGGCCATTTTAATCCGCGATTATAATCCAATGTGCGTGTGTCTTCAGGAGACCCATTTTAAAGTGACTGACCAGGGTAAATTGAGGGGATTCAACGTATTTAGGTCTGACGACATCACAGGCCTAAGAGCCAGAGGAGGAGTTGCAGTTGCTATTCGAGAGGCCCTATACACCTCTGAAGTGCAGCTCGCCACACCTTTTCAAGCGGTGGCAGTAACAGTCCATGTACCGGAGAAAATAACTCTGTGCAACGTTTATTTCCCCGAGAATGCCCCAGTCTCACGGCAGAACCTGGAAAACTTAGTAAATCAACTTCCCAGACCCTTTATCCTCCTGGGAGATTTTAATGCCCACGACCCATTATGGGGAAGCAGCAGGGCACAAAGAAATAGGAGAGGACGGATTTTATCAAATTTTATTGATGATTTTAACCTTTACTTATTAAATTCTGGGGAGAAAACCCATTTCAGCAGTTTTAATGGGGAGCTCTCGAGCATCGATTTGTACATCTCTACCAGCAATCTCATGACGAAATTAACCATGTCCGTCCATGAGGACCTTTGCGGGAGCGACCATTTCCCTATTTTTATTCACATGGAACACTTGAAGAACGTGGGTTATACAATACCCAGCAACTGGGTCATCCGAAAAGCAGATTGGGTCAAATTTAAAAGAAATTTCAATTTTTTTTATGACGACACTAAAAACGCCACGACAAATGTAGCAGCACTCACTAAATCAATAATGGAGGCCGCGGAATCCTCCGTGCCGTGGACAAAGGGGAAGACGTCCCGTCGGTCAGTCCCCTGGTGGAACGAAGAATTTGCGGATGCTATCAAGAAACGGAAGCGAGCATTGAATATCTTCCGGAAATATCCGACAGAAAGGAATCTAGGCTCCTTTCGTCGCCTCAGGGCTAAAGCTCGTAGACTCGTGAAAGAGGCGAAAACGACTTCTTGGATGACGTACCTGTCCTCAATCAATAGCAGAACACCAATAAATAAAGTGTGGAGGAAGGTTAAACTTATTTCAGGAACACAGCAACCGCAGAGTATTTCTTACCTTAAGGTTAATGGGCTGGTGGCTACCTCACCCCTTGAAGTCTCGGAGATTTTCGGCCAGACCCTATCTAATGCCTCCAGCGACAGCATGTATGACGGGTCCTTTCTTAGAGTAAAGAAGGTGACCGAAGCGAGATCTCTTAACTTCAAAGTCACCCACGATGCTGTTTTTTATAACGTGCCATTCTCCATGTGGGAACTAGAGTCTGCCATTTCAGCTTCTCGAGACTCTGCAACCGGGGCAGATGGCATCCATAATGCCTTTCTTCGGAATCTTTCGAAATCGGCCTTATGCGAAATCCTTAAAACTTTTAACAAAATTTGGTCAGAGGGCATCTTCCCTAATAGCTGGCGGGAAGCTATTGTTGTCCCCATTCCCAAGGTGGGTAAAGACCGAGCGGACCCCTGCAGCTACCGGCCAATCTCCCTTACCAGCTGTCTATGTAAAACCATGGAAAGGATGGTGAACCAACGTCTCGTTTGGTGTCTGGAGAAATGGAATCTTTTAGCAAATATCCAGTGTGGTTTTAGGCGGGGTAGATCAACATCTGATCACCTTGCACAATTGGACACATTCATCTAAGAAGCCTTTCTTCTCCGCCAGCACGTTATAGCTGTGTTCTTCGATATCGAAAAGGCATACGATCGAGTCTGGCGACGGAAGATTTTAAAGTCGTTGTATGACTGGGGTTTCCGTGGAAATTTACCAATTTTTATACGTAACTTTTTAATGGACCGTGTTTTTAAAGTTAAGGTAGGCAGTAGCCTGTCCAGACTCTATGAACAGGAAAACGGGGTACCTCAAGGCTCTGTGTTAAGCGTAACTTTATTTGGCATTGCGATAAACGACATCGCAGAGTGTATTTAAGCACCGCTCACAGGCTCCTTGTTTGTAGATGATCTTGCCATTTTTTGCAGGTCCTCTAAACTAGTTAGTGCTGGCAGACATATCCAGGTATGTCTTAAGAAATTAGACGAGTGGTCTCGCGGCAGTGGATTTCGGTTCTCTACTGAAAAGACCAAATGTATCCACTTCCACTGTCTAAGAGGCATTTATAATCCACCGACACTAAGCCTTGGAGGAAAAAACGTGACATTCGTTGAATCAGTCCGCTTCCTTGGTTTGATTTTTGACTACCGCCTTAATTGGCGAGAACATATAAAGGTCTTACGTGAGCGATGTTTCAAGATCCTTAATATATTACGGTTTTTAAGTCACAAAACATGGGGTGCTGACCGCTCTACAATGCTTTTATTATATCGCTCGCTCATACGATCTAGACTTGATTACGGGTCAGCAATCTACTCATCCAGTCGCGATAGCTACTTGAAGCCTCTAACCTCGGTCCACAATAGTGGTTTACGTTTGGCCACTGGAGCTTTCAGGACATCTCCAGTCCTGAGTATGTACGCTGATGCCGGTGAGCCACCCCCCTGCGGGTAGGGGGATTGAGAATACTCCCGCAGTATACCTGCTTGTCGTAAGAGGCGACTAAAAGGGCGGGGAGAAAACCCCGAAAACAAACCCAGAGCCAACAAGGGTTGAGCCCGGACAGTATTGTGGGTCAACTGTCTGTGTGCGGCCATACCACCTGGCCTGCGATCCACCCGCATGTTTGCCGTGTGCGGAGACCCGTAAGGAGGAGAAGGGGATCCTGGAGGATGAAGTCCGTGGTTCCCAGCCGGGTGTCGGATGCCCGGTATGGACTACGGGCCAATACCCCTCTTCGGCCCTGGATTCGCTGTAAACGGGCGGCCGGGAGCTAGCCACTCCCGGTCAATCGGCTTCCGTGGCGTTCTGCTTAACGGTGGCGAGTGCCAGGGAGGTGGGGGTCTGCGTAGGGCGGTCGGAGATGTACGGGTTTGGTGGGCCCGTGCATCGAAGACCCAACCCGAAACAGATAACCACCTCTAGGGTGCTATATCCCCTCGGGTAGCCCTGGCGACCGCACCGGTTTGCGGTGCGGCGTCCCGAATGTGTGGCTCCATGGTGGGTGGGGAGCCCGGGGGATGAATACAGTTTAGGCATGGCGGATGAATCACTTCCACCACCTAAAAGACTCCGTCCGGAAACAGGCGGGGGAGTTGATGCTACCGGCGCTACTCAGCGCTATTTAGTGATGAGGTGTCAGAAGGAAGGGGAGAGCCTGAAAAAGGTGTCCCCTTTCCTTATACGCAGAGTTTTGTCTGGTTCTGTTCCTGGGGAAATAAAATCAGCCAAGAAACTTCGCGATGGCACACTGCTCATCGAAACGGCATCAAAGGCTCAAAGTGAAAAGATAATGAAATTGGAAAGGCTGCATGATATTCCCGTCACGGTCGAGGTGCACCGCACTTTGAACTCCTGTCGGGGAGTTATAAGTCATTATGACCTTCTGTCCGTGGAGATCGACGAGATCAAGCGGGAGATGGCCTCTCAGGGGGTCACCGACGCTCGTCGACTCACAACCAGGCGTAACGGAGAAACGGTAAACACCACGTCTGTGGTACTCACGTTCGCGCGCGACACGCTCCCCGACAAGGTGTTTGTCAGTTATGAATCGGTCCCAGTGCGGCCATTCATACCGGCACCCATGCGTTGCTACCAGTGCCAGCGATTCGGTCACATGGCCACACGGTGCGAGGGCAAGGCCACCTGCCCCCGTTGCGGCCTGGAGAAGCATGAGGGTGCGGAATGCACAGGTGACCCACTTTGTGTCAATTGCGAGGGTTCACACCCCGTGTACTCTCGTAATTGCCCAAAGATGATGGAAGAGCGAAAAATAATGGAGATTAAGACGGTCGATAAAATTCCCTACTTTGAGGCTCGGAAAAAGTATAGAGCACAAGTTGCTCCTACTTTCTCCAAGTCATACGCTCATGTCGCCTCCCCTCGCATAGCTAAGGTCACCATCTCGACACAGACAGAAGATAATGAGAGCCCAAAAACGAAATCCTCGGTGCAGAAATCGGCCATGCCGGCTAAGGCCACAAATCCGGCAAATAATACAGCAACCACCGGTCCGGGTTCTCCTAAGAAGAACCCCAACAAATCTACCGCTGGAGTCACACAAACAAAGCGTGGGAACTCCCAATCCCCTGCCCCATCTGGTAAGGTTCGAAAGAGCCAACCAGAGCCAATGGAGGAGTGTCTCTCAGACACCGAAATCCTCCAAGTTGGCAGTAAGGGGAAGAAAAACCGCATTAAGCGCTGATCCTCCCAAAGTTTTAACTGCTCGTATTTATTGTTTTAATCCCTTTTTTATATTTATTTATTTATTTATTTATTATGGCTTTTATTATGCAGTGGAACTGCAACGGATTTTATAGGCACAAGGAGGAGCTGGCCATTTTAATTCGAGATTTTAACCCTTTTTGCGTTTGTCTTCAAGAAACGCATTTTAAAGACACGGACAGTGGGATTTTAAAAGATTTTAACGTTTTTAGACATGACGACACCAGCGGCCAACGAGCCCAGGGTGGAGTGGCAGTTGCTATTCGGGAGGCCCTATACACCTCCCGAATACAGCTGAATACACCGTTTCAAGCGGTGGCGGTTACGGTACACGCTCCGGAGGCGATTACGTTATGCAACGTTTATCTGCCGGAGGGTGCACCAGTCACCCGTTTTAATCTAGAATCCCTTGTCCATCAGCTGCCTCGGCCTTTTATTTTACTCGGGGATTTTAACGCTCATGATCGTCTATGGGGAAGCGCTGCGGGACAGTGCAACCGCAGGGGACGCATTTTATCAAGTTTTATTTTAGATTTTAACCTAGTTCTATTGAACAACGGGGAGAAGACCCGGTTTAACTCTTTCAATGGTGATGTCTCCACCATTGATTTATGTATGTTATCGAGCAGTTTAACAAATAAAATATCTTTGTCTGTACACGAAGATCTTTGTGGGAGCGATCACTTCCCCCTTTTAATTTATAAAGAGCGGTTTTTTAACTCTGATTTTATCCGACCAGGAAACTGGATTGTCCGGAAAGCCGACTGGCCTTGTTTTAAAAGTAATTTTAAATACACGTGCGATGCAAATCGCGATAGCGCTTTTAATGTAAAATTATTGACTAACAGCATCATCAACGCCGCCGACAAGAGCGTACCACGGTCTCGGCGCATCATGTCGAGAGCTCCCGTGCCATGGTGGAATGATGACTGTGCCAAAGCTATTCGGCAACGCAAGAAGGCGTTGAACATCTTCAATAAATATCCCACTCAAAAAAATCTGTCCTCTTTTCGGCGTCTGAGAGCTAAAGCCCGTCAGGTCGTGAAGGAGGCAAAGAGGGCCTCTTGGATGAATTTTGTTTCTGGCGTCAATATCAGCACACCACTTGCACAGGTATGGCGTAAGGTGAAGAGCATATCGGGAAATCATCAGCAGCTCGGCGTCTCCTTCTTAAAAGTCAGAGGAAATGTGGTTACTTCTCCAGCTGCCATCGGCGAGATATTCGGCCAGTTAATCGCAAAGACGAGCAGCGATGAAAATCTTGATCCTGCCTTCCGAAAGATTAAGCAACGTCTCGAGAACATTCCTATCGGCTTTAAGGAGACGCGGACTCTGGCAGATTACAACCTCCCCTTTTCCATGTGGGAGTTGAAATCTGCTATCGAAGACTCCCACGACACCTCTCCAGGACCAGATGGGGTCCACAATGCATTTCTCCGTAACCTTCCGGAGACAGCGCTGCAGGAAGTCCTGCAGACGTTTAATCAGCTGTGGGCAGAAGGTAACTTTCCTTCGTCCTGGCGGGAGTCTGTCATTGTCCCCATTCCCAAACATGGGAAAGATAGAGCTGACCCGAATTCTTACCGGCCAATATCTCTCACCAGCTGCCTGTGCAAGTTAATGGAGAGAATGGTGAACCGGCGCACTGTGGTCTGAAATCGGATATAGCCGGACAAAAGTCCAAAATTGCTTCTTTTGAGGTACACACTTGAAACTTGTCATAAACGCTCAGAATTGATCACTGATCATGGAGCAATAAGCCATTTTTGGATGATCTCATCCGTTTTTGAGGTACAGAGGCCCAAACTTGGCCAAGTTTCCAAAAACACACCCGATCTTGCTTTTCTTCAAAAATATTTGAAGTTAAGCTGCTGGTGGAGTTTTGGAAGGATTTTTATGAAGTAAAAAACATTATATTCCGGTAATATGGTACTTTATCTATATTATCTGTTAGTTTCGAAGATTTTGGTTAACATTAGTGTGGTATTACGTCGCAAAATGGCGGACCCTTTTTCCGGGTAAAATTTGACATAAAGTAGACAATATCTTTAGTTTAAGAAAATTGCCACCGCAAAAACTTTCATGAAAGTATTTAATAAAGATATTTTAAGAATTTAAAGCAAAAATCTTGGAAAAAAGTTTGCGGCTGCGAAAATGAACGCAATTTTTCGATCGCGCTTCACGGCACGGCTCCGCGACGCGGGGCCTAGAGACTCGGTGACTCCGTTGGATATTTCAAGTTGTTTGGAACTAATTATTGAAAATTGTCATTTTAACCATGGTATACAGTCTCTATTGACCTGAAATACTATATTGAAGATATTACGAGGATATTGGATTGATCGAATTGATCACTGAACGGGTGACTCTGGTATACATGCTCTGGTTTGGATACTTTACGGATTCTTGCCGCATGTTGGAACATCTTTTGGTGTAGAATTTAAGTTTTCACGCGAAAGGGAACCCTACACATTTACCAGGAAAGGCAACAGTCAGAGATTCTTTTTCTACTCCTTACCCTTTTCACACTTGCCGAGGAGGAACGTGCGAAAAGGGGCTTTTTATGACACCGCGCAGCCTTTGACGGTATTTAACGGGTATTTCCGAAGGGCTTTTTCCTTTTCCCTTCAAAAACGCATTTTAGCTGGCAGTTCTTATTTGGATTTGGTGGATGAGTGTTGTGCCTGTAGTGATTTAGTGATTTGCTAAAATCTGTGTGTGTCTAGTGAATTGATTCGTCATTGAATATATATCATATACACGTACATGGAATATACATATATATCATTGAATTAGTGTCGCTGTTTATTTCCTGTGTTGGTCAGCGGTGTTTCTGGTTTACTCAATAGTCTTTCTTTTTCAAGGTTAGTATTTTGAATATAATTTTCAGTATCGCTATTTATTATTAGCATTTCACTCCGACGCTTATAATATTCCTTTTTATAAAGCTTCACGGCGTTTTTTCGCCGATCTCATATTATGGAAAATATAATCGTGAAAGGTATTCATCGTGCGACTTTCATTACATAATTTTATCTGTCGGATCCATACACAGATTTTTTGTGTTGTCCAGCTCTGAAATGACATCATATCAGATCACACGTTTGGAGCGACACAACAAGATAATTAAGATGAAAGGAAAATCATTGCACGATAAAAAAATATTCTTGCTGGATTTGTTATCTCGGACTTTGAATTTAGAGAATCATTTCGATGCCCTAGATAGTCTCCGTGAATTTCTATGAAGGTTCTTGGTATATTACCAGAAAAGGTGGGAAGGATGTTTTCAAAAAAATGAGCAATTTTTAGCTCGCAATAATGCATGGCTCAAAGAGCCAATTATTTTCCTGGAAGCAGTCCGTGAGTACCTACCAGGTACTTCTACAATGACCGGAATGTATTTTCTGATTTATTTCTTTTGCCCAATATCATGGACGAAGGTTTTAACATGGAATTTATATCTTAACATTATTGATTCATTAGGTTCATTGGGGCGACCAAAAAAAGGTTTTAGGACTTCCTCAGACAGGTCAAATAGAAGAAAAGTCCAAAATATTGAAAGTTCTTCCTCTGCTGCCGAGTTCGCATTGGCAGCCTCTTGGCAGAGAGGAAGGAGATAGTGCTACCGCTCAACTTCTCACGGAAGTAACGACTACCACTCCCACTAGAGCAAAAAGAATTCTCACTAGGTGGAGGAAAAAAGATGAGATGCAGTCGGAGATGTCGCCAGAGGAGGCTCTATCTCTGATGATCGCCACTGAGCTGACAAAGAATCAGTATAATTGCTCCGCTCTTAGTTACGGGCACAACCTGTACCCTAGCTATGTGCGAGTGTTAAATGCAAAAAGCGCTGCATACCCCGAAGGGATACACATAACAGAAAACATTAGCGAAGTGAGTTTACAAGATCTATTGAACCATACAGAATCGCGGATACTGACATGCGTTCCCACGACTCTAGCATCCGGCAACAAAGTAAATTGCACATTAATTTGCAAATATGGATTTGATGGGAGTTCGGGCCTTTCGCAATATAAACAGTTGTGGGAAGAAGCAGATACTTCAGATGAATATTTATTTATGAGCGCCATGGTGCCACTTCGTTTGCTGAATGACGCAACTGGTACGAGCTTAAGGCATTTCTTGTTTCATACCTTGTTTATCTTTGGCCAATCTGATAGCAGTACAGTTGAGTACCAATAATATATGAACTATTTTAGGTGAGATTATCTGGAAAAATCCTCGCCCGTCGTCAACCATGTTTTGCCGGCCCATTCGCCTTCAGTGGCTAAAAGAAACCAAGGAAGTTGCTATGGCGGAAAGGAATTATGTACAAAAGCAGATAGACGGCTTAAAAAATTGGAATTGGGGAAATTATTCTGTTAATTTCAGCTTGCTTCTGAGCATGATAGATAGAAAGGTAAGGATTTTTCCTATTTTTAAATTGATGGACAAGTAAATGGTGGTGGATATTGTTAAACAAATCTATAAAAACATTTTTTAGGTATGCAATGCATTGACTGATTGTGCTACTATGAAGTGCTACATCTGTGGAGCGAAAGCTTCCCAGATGAATGATTTAAGGGCAATGAAAGATCGACCAGCAGATGTTACTAAATATTCCTTTGGTCTGTCTACCCTACACTGCTATATTCGGTATTTCGAATGCGTATTGCACATATCGTATCGACTGGAGTTAAAACAGTGGCAGGTGAGAAATAATCCAAACAAGCTGGAAACTGTATTTAAGGTAAAATAAATATCTTTAATGATAAATAAATAAATAATGATAAATCTCTTAATAGGCCCGCGGCAACCTAAGAACACAGCTAACAGAAAAAAAGATTAGCATTCAGAAGGCATTTAGAGAAAGGATGGGGTTGATAATGGATGTGCCAAGGCCTGGATCAGGAAACACGAATGACGGTAACACGGCAAGACGTTTCTTTGATTCTCCAGAGCTGGCCGCTGATTTAACTGGCAATTGTATAAAATGAACCCAAATTCTCAGCAATAGCCACCAATAAGAAAATTTTCTTTCCTTTCTAAGATTTATGTTCTGATGGGATGTGCAAAGGTAAAACTTACAATAGCAAAATTAAATTTCAATGTCGTGTTTACCAGAGTCACGCGTTCAGTGATCAATTGGATCAATCCAATATCCTCGTAATATCTTCAATATAGTATTTCAGGTCAATAGAGACTGTATACCATGGTTAAAATGACAATTTTCAATAATTAGTTCCAAACAACTTGAAATATCCAACGGAGTCACCGAGTCTCTAGGCCCCGCGTCGCGGAGCCGTGCCGTGAAGCGCGATCGAAAAATTGCGTTCATTTTCGCAGCCGCAAACTTTTTTCCAAGATTTTTGCTTTAAATTCTTAAAATATCTTTATTAAATACTTTCATGAAAGTTTTTGCGGTGGCAATTTTCTTAAACTAAAGATATTGTCTACTTTATGTCAAATTTTACCCGGAAAAAGGGTCCGCCATTTTGCGACGTAATACCACACTAATGTTAACCAAAATCTTCGAAACTAACAGATAATATAGATAAAGTACCATATTACCGGAATATAATGTTTTTTACTTCATAAAAATCCTTCCAAAACTCCACCAGCAGCTTAACTTCAAATATTTTTGAAGAAAAGCAAGATCGGGTGTGTTTTTGGAAACTTGGCCAAGTTTGGGCCTCTGTACCTCAAAAACGGATGAGATCATCCAAAAATGGCTTATTGCTCCATGATCAGTGATCAATTCTGAGCGTTTATGACAAGTTTCAAGTGTGTACCTCAAAAGAAGCAATTTTGGACTTTTGTCCGGCTATATCCGATTTCAGACCACAGTGCGGCGGCTCGTTTGGTGGTTAGAGCGCCGAAACCTTCTCTCCAGCATCCAATGTGGATTTAGACGGGGCCGCTCCACAGTGGAACATTTGGTGAGGATCGAGAATTTCTTCCAAGAACGCTTTCTCCTCCGCCAGCATGTGATCGGGGTCTTCTTCGACTTGGAGAAGGCTTACGACCGGGTGTGGCGGCGGAAGGTATTAATGACTTTGCACGAGTGGGGTTTTAGAGGCAATTTGCCGATTTTTATTCAAAATTTTTTAATGCATCGAGTTTTTAAAATTAGAATAGGCCAGTTTTTATCCAACTTTTACCGTCTTGACAACGGAGTTCCCCAGGGCTCCGTCTTGAGCGTGACGCTTTTCGCCATTGCGATAAATGACGTCGTGAGTTGTATCAAGGCGCCGGTGATAGGCACACTGTTCGTGGATGACCTGGCAATTTTCTGCAGGTCATCCAAGGTGGCAACTGCATCCAGAATGGTCCAATTGACATTGAACAAATTGGATCAATGGACCCAAAGGAACGGATTTAGGTTCTCCTTTGAGAAGACCAGGTGTGTCCATTTCCACAGGAGAATAGGAATCCAAATGCAGCCCACATTATACCTTGGAGGAAAAAATCTTCCCTTTGTCCAGTCGGCCCGCTTTCTCGGTATGACACCCGACTACAGGCTCAATTGGCGAGAACACATTCAACTTTTAAAGACAAAATGTTTGAAATCATTAAACATATTAAAGTTTTTAAGCCACACATCGTGGGGAGCAGACCGCACAACACTGCTCTTGTTGTATCGCACATTCGTTCGTTCTAAACTAGACTACGGTTGTTTTATTTATGCGTCCGCCCGCGAGTCATACCTGCGAGCATTGTCCCCCGTGCACAACGCGGGGTTGCGACTCTGTACGGGGGCATTTCGGACAAGCCCGGTCATTAGCATCTATTCTGATGCAGGGGAGCCTCCTCTATGCCACCGGAGGAACGCGCTTATGTGCAATTACGCTTCCAAAGTTTTATCCATGACGGCACACCCATGTTTTAACATACTCTTTAAACCACGTTTTTTAGACATTTTTAACCGACGGACGAAGGCCACTAGGCCCGTTTGTGTTCGTTTTAATGATTTTATTCGTGGGTGTGATTTCAGTATGCCTAAAGTGTATCCTGTATCTTACTCAACCCACCCTCCCTGGTTAACACCCGCTCCTGTGGTTAAAACAGTCCTAAGCAAACTACCAAAATCCTTCACCACTCCCTTGGAATACCAGCGTCAGTTTTTTAATGTTTCTGAGTAATCACTCAGACTTTGTTCCTGTGTACACTGACGGTTCAAAGTCGGAGTTGGCCTGTGCCTGCGCAGCGTTCTCTTGTACCCAAGGAGCAGTCAAAGCAAAATTAAATCCGCTGTGTAGTGTGTACACAGCGGAACTATTCGCCATGAAGATGGCACTCGAAACTCTATGTGACGGAGGTGGCTCCTTCGTTATATGCACTGATTCCTTGAGCTCCATACAGTCCATTTCCGGCTTTTCGCCCATGCATCCGCTAATTCAAGACATACATTCATCCCTGCTGTCTCTCAGTAGAAAGGGAGTACGCGTTTGCTTCCTTTGGGTCCCGGGGCATGTGGGAATAGCCGGAAATGAAAAGGCAGACGCTTTGGCCAAAGAGGCTCTGAATGAGACGGAGACCAAATCCACGCTGGTACCTCACGAGGACCTAAAATCCTGCCTGAGACAGGTAGTCCTTGGGCAGTGGAAGGAGTCTTGGCGCACTGCACGAAATAACAAACTTCGCGACATCAAGCCGGTTACGTCAGTGTGGCCCTCTTCCGTCAGGAACAGCCGAAGAGAGGAAGTCGTCATCACACGTATGAGGATAGGGCATTGCCCTCTAACCCACTCATTCCTCTTCACGGAAGAGAAACAACCACCTCAGTGTGATGACTGCGACTGTCCTCTCACCACTCGGCATATCCTGACGGAGTGTGACAAATACCGTGACGCGCGAAGGCGGCTAAACCTAATCGGAGACCTAAAATCCGTCCTAGGAGACGACCCTAATGTTATAACCCGAGTTATCAAGTTTCTGAAAGAGACGGGACTACTCAGAAAAATATAAGCTTCACCCCTTTTTTTTTTTTAATCACTCTATTTAATTTTTTAATAAGTGATATAACTGCAATAGACAATTTTTATTATTATTACTATTCCCTTTTTTAGTAATAAGAATGGGTAGTGGTGCAAAATGACCTAGCCGTCGACGCACCCTACAATTTTTAAACCTACCTTCCTACGGTGAGCCACCGTTGGAAACTCGTCGGAAGATATTACTGTGCAACTACGTTGTGAAAATTTTATCGAAGAGGACACATCCATTTTTTAACAGTGTTTTTAATCCTAAATTTTTAGATACTTTTAATCGACGGACTAGGGCTACTAGACCCATCAGTATTCGTTTTCGAAATTTTATAGGAAAGCACAATTTTAATTTGCCGGACATGTATCCTAAAGGGCACCACAAACATCCACCGTGGCTAATACCTCGGCCAAATATTATTTTTAATTTGCTCAGATGTCGCAAATCCACTACTACCTCTTCAGAGTACCTGGGTTTATGTAAAGAAGTCTTGGCGAATTATTCCAGCTTCACCCCCGTGTTTACGGATGGGTCCAAGGGTGGTTCTACATGCGCATGTGCAGTGTTTTCTACCTACCATGGAGTTATAAAGGAGAAACTGCATCCTTCCTGCACCGTATTTACGGCAGAACTACTGGCCAGAATGTGTTAAGTATGAGGCCGTGCGTGAAAGCCTGAATATCTGTGGAACCCTAAGAGAAGTCTTAGGCGACGAAGCAGATGGGATCAACAAAGTTTTAAAGTTTTTAAAAGAAATTGGTATTTTTAACAAGCTATGACATTCGATATTTAATTTTAAATAATTTTATTACTTAATTATTTAAATATAGTTTTTTTTTCTTTTCGATACCTAGAGTTTAATGGTTTGTATTTATCTATTTGAAGCAAAAGTCAGATTTCCTGTCACTTTTCTAACATTTTCAAGGTAACGGTGACAAAAGCTGATTAAAAAACATTTTGCTAACATAAAGATAGTAGAGGTGCAAAATGACCTCGATGTCGACGCACCCTATAAATCAAATTACTACTACTACAATAAACAAAAACAAACATCAACATGGTGTTAAATGTGTGCCGTTTATCTTGCCATCCGTGTTCTAATCTATCATGTGTATTGAGAGAGTGCCCGTGACTTGTGATACTCATGTGCCCGTCTGCTGAACTTTAAGAAGTGTTTTATGTAGCGCCCTTTTAAAAGATGGAAGTGATGGAGAGTTTCTTAAGGATAAGGGAAGTTTATTCCATTCACGACATGCAGTGACAATGAATGATTTATTGAAGATAGTAGTCCGGTGGAGAGGTGTTACCAGCTTATGATTTCCTCGCGTATTGGATTCATGGACATTTTTCAGCTTCTTGAATTCTTCAAAGAGGTAAGAAGGCGTTTTAGTATTCAGAATTTGGTAAAGAAGAGAGAGGATGTGAAGTTGTCGTCTGTGACTAAGTTTTAACCAAGATAGGTCATTTATGTATTGGGTGATGTGATCTGATACCTGTAGATTGAAAATGAACCTGATGCATGCATTCAGAGAGCGTTGAAGTTTTAGTGACAATTCTTGTGATAGATCTTGATAAACTGTATCGGCGTAGTCAAAGTGCGGTAATATTAACGCCGAAACCAGCTGTGCCTTAAGAGATGTGGGGATCACATGTTTCAATCTGAGAAGGGGAAATAATGATTTATTGACGGTTTTACAGATATTATTAACATGGTACGACCATGATAGGTTTTCATCTACTAATATTCCCAAATTTCTAACTGCCTCGCAATAAGGAATTGGATCACCATTTATTCGTAAGGGCGGAAGCTCAGATTTTTTAATTGATGCAAGAATTCTCGGATATCCAATTATGATGGCTTTTGATTTGTCAGGATTAATTGTTAAGAAGTTGGCTTTGCTCCAGTTATTAATTTCTACAAGATCATTATTGATGTTTTCCAAATTATTACGTAAGTTGTCAACAGTTGAGTTTAGATATATTTGAAAATCGTCGGCGTAAAGATGGTGTTTGCAGTTTCTGAGTGATAATGGACAGTCGTTAATATAAAGAGAGAATAAAAGAGGTCCGAGGATAGAGCCTTGAGGTACTCCTCGAGATACATCGGCCCACAAGGAGCAAGAGTCATTTGAGATAACTTTCTGTTTCCGGTGGGATAGGTATGATCTAATCCAATTCACTACAGAGGAAGAAAAGCCCATACCCCTCATTTTTGCTCTAAGGATATCTCTATCTATTGAATCAAAGGCTTTGCTGAAATCAAGAAGTACAAGAACTGATAACTCTTTCTTGTCCATTGATCTTCTTAAGTCGTCAGTAATTTTCACAAGAGCTGAGGTAGTGCTGTGTCCATGTCGGAAACCGGATTGAAATTGATCAAGAATATTATTGACTCTTATAAAATCTGTAATTTGTTCGTAAATTAGTTTTTCAAAAGCTTTTGATAGAACCGGTAGAAATGAAATTGGACGAAATTCTTTCTCTTGAGAAGAACTTGTCTTTTTAGGGATTGGTTTGATCAAAGCACCCTTCCACTGACTGGGAAATTGTTCTTGAGAAATTGATGAGTTGAAAATATTGGTGATATATGGCAAGAGGAAAGGGAGTAATTTTTTAATGAATGGGGAACTTGCATGGGTCGACGATTGCTATAAAAACTATTTTGAACAGGTAAAACGGAAATATTAGCTCGCAAAAATACCTAAATTATCTCCATTCATCATCAGAAGAAATAAAAAATTGACTTAAAAAATCAAGCAAAATTTCTCTGAGCCGACCACTGCGCGAAGACACCCGAGCTCTGCCGAGGCTAGGTGTGACGTCATCCGTGCCTAATCTGCCGTCTGAGTCGGGAAAAACACCAACGCATGCTGTAAACATTGTTTTGGTGGAGGATTTAGTCGCTCACCGTCACTTGTTCATGTGCTGTTATTCTTGGGTAAGTTTTCCTATTGTTATTGTGCCACGATTATTACTTGGGATATTAAAAATGCACTTTCGGGATGATAAAATAGACTTTTTACCTCGAATATTTCAGGTAAAAAAAATGGATGATTACGTTGCCGCTCGTTCGGACAATATTCCTGAAATTGATGCCATGACCCTCATGGCATTTGTTATGACAAATGATTGCTATACGTCGGCGGAAAAAAAAGAAAACTTTTTCTCCTGACCGGATGGGAGAAAACTCTCGTTATGAAAAATTTGTAAGGCGAAGCTGATGAACTTCGTAAGGACCAATGGAAAGTCTCGTACCTTCAAATGATGGTGGCTACAGCTGTTTTGCTTCGGTAATTTTGCAAACAAACCTTTGGACAAGAAGTAATGTAGCTCAATGAGGTTATGCGAGTGATTTTTTCGTTATTTGCTTTCGATAATACTTGTGTGACATCGTGGACATGTGTGCATTTAAAGCCAGCGGCATGAAGTTACCGTCGTTTGCCTCAAAATTTCGATTTTTATGAATACAACGAGAATAAATGAGAGATATTTACTTTGAATCCTTAGTTTATAATACTTATTGATGCGGAGAATGAAGGTTAGTTTATCAGAGCGAGGCACAAATCTAGAGGATTGGCCTTATCAGGAATGACTTACCTTTGATTTAATAGTCCGTATGAAGTTCATTATAGGGAATGGACTTCCCAGCGTACGATTTATTTTCTTCAATGAAACTAAATAGTATACTGGTAATAATTAATTACGTTATAACAAGAATAGTTGTCTTGTTTTCAAAACCAATAGTATGAAGCACGTTTATCCACGTCATGCTGTTGGATGTAAGGTAAAAGGAAGTTGAAGCATTACTTATTTTATTACATATCTTTATTTTCGCCAGAAGTATCACTGAATTTTGAAAGTCATAACCCTTATGATCACATTTACCTCTCTACCAACATTCACCGGTTTAAGTGCTGTGCTATGATTTAGTTATTATCATCGGACATTCAGCAAAATACATTGCAATAGTCTTTGTCAAGAAAAACAACACTAACATCAATATCAGAAGGAAATGTCAATATTTTTACCTTCAGTAAATTCATTTAGGAATTTAAAGAGCAATTTTAAAACATAAAACCTGATCTTGATCGTCCTTCTTTGCTGAATAAATACATTGGGGGCATTGGGGCATGATCCCATAATTCTATCCCATAATTCTATCCCATACATTAAATGGTAGTGGAATAAGGAAAAGTAGCACCTGCTATTCAAAACGCTCAACACAAATGAACCCGCTTATTGATTTAAAAATCATTACCGTCCGACACCCCAATCTATGGAAAGGCATTAGTATAAGCTAAACAGTGTTCTTTAATCATCACCATATCACATTCAATACCAGCATAAAGTTTGTAAATGGCTATAATAATTCAAAGACCTGAATTTTTTCAAATGTACTTTGTAGCCCTTTAATTAAATACCTATGTGGGCCACAAACAACATTTGTGGCAGAGTATAGTATAGCATTACCTGAATGTAATTCTCATGAACATCAACACTATAACTACACCACCGAAACATAAAACCATTCTCAAGTCTCGATTACATACATATAAAAAGACACAATGACCCTGGGTCTTATACTTGCCTCATGTCATGCTAAAGAGATTATGATAAGCACTGCACTACGCCGCTACATAACGTTACAGATCGATGTAATGGGGTCGTTTACCATATTTTTTTTATTGCCGAATCTGATAGAGTTTGTAAAATAAAAAGACCAGTATTTTTCCGTTCTTTGATCCGACAATTATTTCCCGAGTTATAAGCGGTGAAAAACTGATGTTTTTAACCCTTTCGGAAAAGTGGGCGTGGTGCAACCTCTGACGTATATCGACTTCGTCGAATCAGAACTGAGCCCGCGAAGCTACTTTGCCTTATCGCAATGGGGGGGACACAGCTGACTCGGCCAATGGAAATGATTGCGACAGCATCTGTGAGAGCAGACCTTCCGAGAATCCCCCTCCACTCCCTTTCTCTCCCCTGAACGCAGTCAAGGACGGGAGGAAAATGACGTCAATGTTATCACAGCAGCATTTTCGGTGGGCGTCACCTTTTGCTTATTTTAATTTTTGATTTATGAGTGAATGGTTGTAGTAAGAAGATTAATTTTTTCACTAAAATTCTTTTTTCGTTTCCATCTAACGATTTCGTGTACAAAATTGCGATTTCGGTTCCGAGTAAACGCCCCCATTGTATTAAGATAAAAAAAAACTTCGGCACCAAATCAATAGCAAAATATATCTACCTTGTAAAGGCATTGTTTTATTAACTTGAGAGCATCAGACCTAATACACACGTTCTCAAAGAAACACATCGCACAGTGAGTACATTTCAACTCAGCTGGCACGTAAAAGGATTTGGAAATTAAACTATCTTGACTCTAACTTGTAACTCGTATCGAGTAACAATACTATCTGTCACCTAATTTGCCAATAAAATTACTAAAACACCACTCAGGGCCGAAAAATTGCTTCTGACAATTCGCAGAGCAATGAATGTTTTGGAAGTAATCAACAAATCACTGTCGAGATGCGCACTTTCTCCACGGGAGAAAGAGATACGTCGGGCTCTTGAGTGGGACGATTACACCTCACCTTTGACAGAAGTCTGGGTTAGTCAGTCACTTATTGACATTGTACATACGTTTCTTATTGCGTTTGTAGGCAACCTAATAAATAGCTTATTAGGCACCTTGGTTGAGGTATTTTTAGAGCCAGGTGTTAAACAATACTTATGCCTCGAACTCATCTCGCTGGCTAATTACAATGCTAGGGAGTTGGGTCGATGTATGGAGCGGGCACTGCAAAAGTAAGATGAACTTTCGAGATTTACACTATCTTGCCTACATATTACTCATTATTGACGTAAAATATCAACTGTATACCATTAAGTGATTACCTACTCAATTCAAAATCAGAGGTGGGCTCACTTTTGGGTTGAATAGGCTCGCTTGAATCACCCGTGTTGGTGCGCTCTTACAATTAGCCAAGCGGTAGACTGCTTCGGGCGATTGTTCGGCACTGTTGACGTCATCGGGTATTCTTCAGCAGTGGCTTGGGGGGGAGGGAGTTTTCGGCGCGCTTTAAAATGTCGCTATATTTAGCATTCAATATCTCGCGAAGGAAAACTCAGATTTACATGCAGTTTTCTTTGTTGAATCGAGAAAATAATTTTCTGTCCGCCTGTTAAATAAAAAAAAATCATGCAAGTTCCCCATTCTATTGGGATTCCATCAGCGCCCCTGGCCTTGGACTTGATTCTATTAAACGAGGCAAAGACTTGCATCTGGCTCACTAGGGAAAATTTGAATTGTTTTCTGCTGTTTGTCAATGAGTTGGTTTTGGAATTGTACATATGAATGGTTTTATCCTTGATATCCTTTGCTATAAGATTCGTTGGCTGAGAAAATTTGTTATTTAAAGAGTTAAGACAGACGTTAGGCGGAATTGTAGAGTTTTTAGTTTTACCAATACCAACTGAATGAAGCTTATTCCATAGAGTGGCTGGAGAGTTTTTGACGGCTGTGGCAGAGAAAAAATTTAATTTTTGAATTTCTTATGAGTTGCTTCGTTTTATTGCGGAGGAATTTGTATCTGCTGAAAGCACTAGCATTACTGAATTTTTTAAAATTTCTATAGGCTAAATCACGCGCCGCCCCCCCCCCCCTGCGGGTAGGGGTATTGAGAATACTCCCGCAGTATCCCTGCTTGTCGTAAGAGGCGCCTAAAAGGGCGGGGAGAAAACCCCGAAAACAAACCCAGAGCCAACTAGAGTTGAGCCCGGACAGTCTTTTGGGTCAACTGTCTGTGTGCGGCCATACCACCCGGCCTGCGATCCACCCGCATGTTTGCCGTGTGCGGAGACCCGTAAGGAGGAGAAGGGGATCCTGGAGGGTGAAGTCCGTGGTTCCCAGCCGGGTGTCGGATGCTCGGTATGGACTACGGGCCTATATCCCTCTTCGGCCCCGGATTCGCTGCAAACGGGCGGCCGGGAGCTAGCCACTCCCGGTCAATCGGCTTCCGATACGTTCGGTGGCGAGTGCCAGGGAGGTGGGGGTCTGCGTAGGGCGGTCGGAGATGTACGGGTTTGGTGGGCCCGTGCATCGAAGATCCAACCCGAAACAGACAACCACCTCTAGGGTGCTATATCCCATCGGGTAGCCCTGGCAACCGCACCGGTTTGCGGTGCGGCGTCCCAAGTGTGTGGCTCCATGGTGGGTGGGGAGCCCGGGGGATGAATGCAGTTTAGGCATGGCGGATGAATCACTTCCACCACCTAAAAGATCCCGTCCGGAATCGGGCGGGGGAGATAATGTTTCCGGCGCTACTCAGCGCTATTTAGTGATGAGGTGTCAGAAGGAAGAGGAGAGCCTGAAGAAGGTGTCTCCCTTCCTCATACGTAAAGTATTGTCTGGTTCTGTTCCTGGGGAACTTAAATCGGCAAAGAAACTTCGCGATGGCACACTGCTCATCGAAACGGCAACGAGGGCTCAAAGCGAGAAGCTATTGACATTGACAAAGCTTGGCGAAATCCCCGTTAAGGTCGAGGTGCACCGCACCTTGAACACCTGTCGGGGAGTGATAAGTCATTACGACCTTTTGTACGTGGAGATCGACGAGATTAAGTGGGAGATGGCCTCTCAGGAGGTCACCGATGCTCGTCGACTCACTACAAAGCGCAACGGAGAAAGGGTAAATACGACGTCAGTTGTACTCACGTTCGCGCGTGACCAGCTCCCCGACAAGGTGTTTGTTGGTTATGAATCGGTCCCAGTGCGGCCATTCATACCGGCACCCATGCGATGCTACCAGTGCCAGCGATTTGGCCATATGGCCACACGGTGCGAGGGCAAGGCCACCTGCCCCCATTGCGGCCTGGAGAAGCATGAGGGTGCGGAGTGCACAGGTGACCCACTTTGTGTCAATTGCGAGGGTGCACATCCCGTGTACTCTCGTAATTGCCCAAAGATGATTTCATTTTTTTTTTTTTTATTTAACGACAGTTTAATTAGCTGAATATAATGTAACATACAATTAATTAAACATTTACAACATAAGGACAAAACCTTTTAAGCAGATCACAAGTATTGCAGTTCACCAACACAAATTTAAAAAGCAAAAACTTCGGTTGGGTATGATTAATTCCAAACAAATCGTATTACAAAAAAACTCTTGTTCGTATTTCAAAATCGTATTACAAAAAAATAACAGTGCAGTTAAGGTCCTGCTAAGCCAAAGTGGCTTGTCAGCAGGTGCCTTTAGTGAAAATATATTTTTTTTTTAATTGCTGTGTAGCGTTTTGGACAACAAAGAACTAAACAGTATTAGCCAATGAGCCATTCTTTTAGTGATTTTTTAAGAATAGATATGCTATTAATATCATGCATTGACATAGGTAAGTTGTTTAACAACACAGGGACTACATGTGCCAAAGTTCTCTTGCCATGGAGGTTAAAATACTTAGGTACAGACAACTTATTTATTCGCCGCAGTTGCATGTCAGTATTAATCACACGTCGCTTTATAAATTTGCTGTCAAAGAAGTTGTCACAAATTAACACATATTTATACAATTCTTTTAATGGTAACAGACTTTGATTCTTATATACTTCTCTCACATTGTTTTCCTTGACCATCATATGCGCAACAATTTTATTTTGTAAAGTCATAACCTTATTCAGCAAGGTGGAGTTTGTGCTACCCCAAATCGTCAAACCATAACGTATTACGGCCTCAGCTAAGCCTTGATACATTAATTTTTGCAACTCATTAGGCAAATAGTGCTTGAGGTGCGACATTTGAAACAAAATACACCTTAGTTTGTCACATATATAGCTAATATGATTACTAAAACTAAATTTTTCATCTAAAACTATTCCCAAGTATTTTAGGTGTTTAACCTGGGTAATTTTTGCACACGAAAAGTACTTATTGCACGTATTTCTCGGTTGGCCACCCTGGTTGGAGTGTAAACAAAGGTGTGTGTGTAGTGTGAGGTCTAAGGGTTGCCTTTTTTCCTTCACATTTAAAAACTGCAAGGAGTATGTCTTATTATTATTAATGATTATTTTATTATCGTGGCACCATAACTGCAAGGAATACAAATCGTATTTTAGTTTCCGCTGGGCCACCTCAAAACATCTACTTGTGGATAGTAATGCAATGTCGTCTGCATACATAAAAATCTTGCAGTTTCTAATATGTTGAATAATGCCATTTATATATTGTGACGGTCCGGGCCCTCGGCCGGTGGCCGCGGTCGTAGGGCCGGGACAAACGCCCACATACGTGGGCATACCGTCTCCCGAAAACGGGGGGAGCAAGGCCCTCGCGAGGGGGACCCCAACGTGCCCAGCCGATGTGGGGAAGACGGGGACCCACAAATGAAAAAATTTAGAATAAAATGGATCGTGAAGGGGGGTTAGGTTGGGAGTGAGGGGGTGGGAGCATGGCCAATTAGGCACAGAAAGAAAACACATACACGCACGTGGCTTTGGGTGCAATTAAATACTTTAGTGCTTAAATGGATGACACGAACTCCCTCCAAAATACATTAAATGAGCACTATATGATGACACTAATGAGGGATGAAACACAGTAAAATGGATGGGAATGAAAATGATGAAATGAAATGATAAGGGATGCAAACAGAAAAATATAGCCTTAACAATAGGCTCCGGCCGGATTTACTGACCGGGCAAGCAAAATCGACAAAAAAACAACCTTTAGACACTGGTTGACATGAGAAATTAATGACGGCTCCGTGGCCGACTATCACGGTTACATTACATGGTTCATGATATGGCGATGGGAATGAGCGCTGCCTCCAAGGTCCCGCAACGCTCATGGATGCACGTCGGGCTCGCCGGTCGTGAATTAAACTGACAGTTCTGGGAGAGAAATAGGGAGAACAATGGGCGAAGATGGGGGGGGGGCGACAGTGGCTTACGCAACGGCCGGTGCAGGCTGGTTTTTGAGGATGAGGCGTGAAACGATGGTGAAGTCACTTGCGTCGTCCAGGCGCTGTCCCGAGCTTTCGCGACAGAGTAATCGCGAAGAGTAGCCAATCGACTCCACGTTCACGCCGCCGTCATTCCTCTGCAGCCTTTGGTCCGTGCTCCTTCACTTGCGTCCGTTCCCCAAGTCTTTACAATAGACTCCCTCGGCTGTCCTCTCTCTCTATCTCTCCAATGATGTTCTGGTCTCTCATCCACGAAGAATGACAAGAAGACTTCGGTCGCTCACAATGAAGAAGACCAGACAAGAGACCCAGACAAGAGACCTGGTCAAGAGACCTCGGGACAAGAGACCGCGAGCGGCGCTTCGCCCGCGCTTATATTCCCGAATCCTCGGGGTGGGATGGGGGTCACGTGACTGGGGGGACGGGCGAAACACATCACTTGGGGGCAGGCCATTTTAACACTCACTCCCTCCAACCTGGAGCGGGGTCGAATAGCCCCTCCCAGGCCACACACTCACGCACCCGCGGGAGCAAGCCACTCCAAAAGCAAACCATTTACACTCAACCACATTCCTGGCCAAAAGGCCGGGACAGGAGCCGGGGATAGTGGGGTAGGGGGTTTGGGGAGGCGAGTGCGGGAAGGGTATGAGTGGGAACCCTGTAACGGACTCGGACCGTTACAATATATTATAAACAGAATTGGTCCTAATATTGAACCCTGGGGAACTCCAGATTGAATAGTTTTCATTACACTGAAATGATCGAGAATTTTTACAGTTAATTTTCTATTGGTAAGGTAGGATTTTATCCAGTTCATCGGCGGTCCGCGGATACCAGCCCGTTCCAACTTGTTCAACAGTATGTGAATATCGATAGTATCGAAGGCTTTTCGGAAATCGATAAAGACTGCGAGAACGGAGTAGTTTTTGTTTAGTTTAGAGCGAACGTTCTCGCTGAAGTCTTCAAGTAACATTTTAGTACTTTTGTGGTGTTGATATCCGTATTGGTTTGGTGTGATTATGTTGTATTTCTTGAGAAAGTTAATTAGTTGATCTGCAACGTAGCGTTCTATGATCTTATCTAAAGATGGAAGAATGGAGATTGGACGATAACAGTTAGTGTCGCTCTTTTTTCCTTCCTTATATATGGGTCTGACATTAGCTACTTTAAGATTTGATTGCATCGTGCCCTGCTCAACATTTAGATTAATCCAGTGTGCAATTACAGTAGATATAGCTTGAGAGGATAGATCTTTGATTCGAATGTTATCATGACCTGGACTTTTATTTTTCATATTTCTTACAATGTTAAACACATCACTAGGAGTTGCTGGACTCAAAGAAAAAGTATTGAAATTCCGGTGTGGCTCATTATTAAGAAGAAAATGAGAACAGTTTGGTAATATATTTTCAATACTTTTGGTGAATTGATTAGCAAATGCTTCGCAGATATCATCGACATTTATGATTTTTCTGAAGTTTTTAATGATATGTGAATCAAGTGATTGCTTTTTACGGACTCCTCTTATATTGTTCAGTAATTGCCAAGTTTTCCTAATGCTATTTTTTGTTTGCTCAAATTGCTTTTGGTAGTAATATCTTTTGTGCCTCCTGAGTAATGAATTCACTTGGTTTCTTTGTGCTTTGTAGTATTGTTTATAAATCTCATTAGATGTGTTTGATTTCCACCTTCTGTACAAAATATCTCTTTTCTTAATTGCTGAATAAATAACCTCTGTAACCCAAGGCTTTTGGAATGAATTATTTCCAGTGTGTTGTGATTTTTTAACTGTTGATTTAGTGTATATGATGTTGAAATTTTGTAGTAATTCCTGGTATATGTATTCCGGGTCATCATAGTTCACCAGTGTCAACCAATCCACTCTTTCCATCATCTGGCTCACCCTATTGCAACATATGTAGGAAGTATTGGTACTCCTATCAGAAGTGTGACCGAGTGGCTGTGAGATGTAACAATTAATGCCAACAGGATAGTGGTCGGAGATGTATGTTTTAAGAATGAAACTATTGACGTTATCATGGAAACCCTTAATATTTATATGATCTAAGCAAGATTTTGACACCTTATTGTTTTTAATTTCAACTCTAGAATATTTGTTGATGCATGCCATAAAACCATTGTTAGCTAATAAATCCTTATATGTTACCACAGCGTTGTCCCTTGTAGCTTTTAAGTTTAAATTGAAGTCTCCTATTAGGATGATATGTTTCTCATGTCTTCCTTTTATGAATTCCTCTAAGCTAATTAGGAAATCTTGTTTGTTTTTGTGGGGTGGCCTATAGATGTTTATAATTAAGACATCATATTTGTAAAAGTTAGTTAGAATTATGAGTGATTCACATTCTTTTATTACAGCTTCAATTTCTAAACCAGGTATGCTATCTTTAAGATAGAAAACGATTCCTCCTCCCCTGAGACTGGATCTTAGTTTATGGAAGCAGATATACCCACTGAAGTTAAAAGGACTGAGTTCAGTCTCTTTTATATTTACCTCAGAGAGAGAGAAACCTAAAACTTGACCATTTATATTTATCTTATGATGCAGAGCAACCAATTCATCCCAATTAGTTTTTAATGATCTAATATTTAGGTGATAGAGTGAAAAACCTTCATTAGGAACAGGAAGATACTTTATGAGGCTCGACACTTTCTTATATGATTTGCACTTGCTATTATGACATATTGTACTAAAAGGATCCATAGTTTCAAATACAGTACCACTTAAGTGATATAAATCAATAAGCTAATCACCTGTCAAAGATTTTAAATTGAAATTAGAGTATATTATTACACCAATTTGATAAGATCTTTCTCACTTTGCAACTTAATTATTTGGGCATTTTCACTTTTCCTAATTAGAACTTTACCATTTTTGTACCATACAAATTTATAATTTAGTTCTTGTGCCTTAGTCTTAGCCTGCCACAATAGATTCCGGTAATAATATGTCAGGCTTTCATTTATATACACTTTTGATTCTGGATATTTTTTTCTCATTTCAGCATTATTTAAGTTCTTTTTATGTGCTAATAAAGAATGTTTTACAACCTTATTAGAAAACTCAACAATAAGTTTTCCTTGTTTATTAGGAAGAACATATATGTCTGAAATTGAATTTTTATCAACTGTAACATTAATATTATTTGCTAGGTCAATGACTTTTTTAGTCAGCTCTTCCTTACCATCACTATCATTAGTATGGATACCTATTACTTCAATTTGTTTATCCAATTGCTTTTGCTCCAGGGCATTAATCTTTTTTTGGAGATCTTCTATTAATGTGTCCTTCACCTGAAGCTGATTCCTAAGTTCACTGACCGTACTTGTTAGATCATTGACGGTGTTTCTCAGATCCTTAATACTACAAACAAAATCATCGTACTTATCAGACAGGAAGTTGAGGCTGTTTTTAATCTGTTGAATGTCTTCTTTTGTGATGACCGCATCAATCACTTGCTCCTGTTGAATCTCCGACGTGGAGGAACGTTCTTTTGGTTCCGTACCGTTCTTCTCAGTGCAGCGGCAGGTTACACATCTCCAAGTCTCCTTCTTCTTAGCTGACATTGACCGGTAAGTCGATTCTCTAATTCCCGAGCAGTTGTAGTGCATAAACGATACACATCCAAAACACTTCACATACTCTTCTTCGACAATATTTTCGTCGCACTTACTGCACTTCATGTGGAGGAGAGTGGCGAAAACTTCGTGAAACGAAACTTCGAGAAGGCCCGTTGTTAGCTTGGCGGGAAAGTATCACACCAAATATTATGGGATAACTATTTCTTATCGCTGAGACGCAGACCAACCACGTTAATAATACAAAAAAAAAAGATATATGTATTATTTCCAAACGATGGCGATGTGCTAGATGTTTCCAATAACAGATATAAAAGTAACGAAAATTAGAGAGCCACTGGAACACGTCCGTTCACTACGACAGCCATGACAGAATTGATCGAAGAGCGAAAAGTAATGGAGATCAAGATGGTTGAGAAAATCCCGTATTTCGAGGCTCGGAAAAAGTACAGAGCACAAGTTGCTCCTACTTTTTCGAAATCTTACGCCCATGTCGCCTCCCCTCGAATAGCAAAGGTCACCATCTCGACACAGACGGAAGAAATAGTGAGCCAAAAAATCAAAGCTTCTGCCCAAAAATCTGCCACGCCGGCTAAGGTCACAGATCCGGCAAAAAAATACGGAAACCATCGGACCGGGTTCTCCTAAGAAGAACCCCAAAAAAACCACCGCCGGGGCCACGCAAATGAAGCGTGGTAACTCTCAATCCCCCGGCCCAACTGGTAAGGTTCGTAAGAGCCAACCAGAACCAATGGAGGAGTATCTTTCAGATACCGAAATCCTCCAATTTGGTAATAAGGGGAAGAAGATCCGCATCAAGCGCTGATGCTCCCAAAGTTTTAACTGCTCGATTTTACCGTTTTAATCCCTATATATATATATATATATATATATATATATATATATATATATGTATATATGTTTGTATATATATGTATGTATATATATATATATATATATATATATTTATTTATTTCTTATGGCTTTTATTTTGCAGTGGAACTGCAACGGTTTTTATCGGCACAAGGATGAGCTGGCCATTTTAATACGAGATTTTAACCCTTGTTGCGTTTGTCTTCAAGAAACGCATTTTAAAGTCACGGACAAGGGGTTTTTAAAACATTTTAACATTTTTAGACATGACGACACCAGCGGCCAACGAGCCCAGGGTGGAGTGGCAGTTGCTATTCGGGAGGCCCTATACACCTCCCGCATACAGCTGAATACACCGTTTCAAGCGGTGGCGGTTACGGTGCACGCTCCGGAGGCGATTACGTTATGCAACGTTTATCTGCCGGAGGGTGCACCGGTCACCCTTTTTAATCTAGAATCCCTTGTCCACCAGCTTCCTCGGCCTTTTATTTTACTAAGGGATTTTAACGCTCACGACCGTCTATGGGGAAGCACTGCGGGACAGTGCAACCGCAGGGGACGCATTTTATCAAGTTTTATTTTAGATTTTAACCTAGTTTTATTGAATACTGGGGAGAAGACCCGTTTTAACTCTTTCAATGGTGATTTTTCCGCCATTGATTTATGTATTTTATCGAGCAGTTTAACAAATAAAATATCTTTGTCTGTACACGAAGATCTTTGTGGGAGCGATCACTTCCCCCTTTTAATTTCTAAGGAGCGGCTTTTTAACTCTGATTTTATTCGACCAGGCAATTGGATGGTCGGGAAAGCCGATTGGCCTTATTTTAAAAGTAATTTTAATTACACGTGCGATAGAAATCGTGATAGAGTTTTTAATGTAAAATTATTGGCTAAAAGCATCACCAACGCCGCCGACATGAGCGTACCACGGTCTCGGCGCATCATGTCGAGAGCCGCTGTGCCATGGTGGAATGATGAATGTGCCAAAGCTATTCGGCAACGCAAGAAGGCGTTGCAAATCTTCAATAAATATCCCACTGAAAACAATCTGTCCTCTTTTCGGCGTCTAAGAGCTAAAGCCCGTCAGGTCGTGTAGGAGGCAAAAAGGGCCTCTTGGATGAATTTTGTTTCTAGTGTGAATATCGACACACCACTTGCACAGGTTTGGCGTAAGGTGAAGAGCATTTCGGGAAACCATCAGCAGCTCGGCGTCTCCTTCTTAAAAGCCAGAGGAAAAGTGGTTACATCTCCAGCTGCCATCGGCGAGATATTCGGCCAGTTAATCGCCAAGATGAGCAGTGATGAAAATCTTGATCCTACCTTCCGAACGTTTAAGCAACGTCTCGAGAATATTCTTATCGGCTTCAAGGAGACGCGGACAACGGCAGATTACAACCTCCCCTTTTCCCTGTGGGAGTTGAAATCTGCCATCGATGACTCCCACGACACCTCTCCAGGACCAGACGGGGTCCACAATGCTTTTCTCCGCAACCTTCCGGAGACAGCGCTGCAGGAAGTCCTGCAGACGTATAATCAGCTCTGGGCAGAAGGTAACTTTCCTTCGTCCTGGCGGGAGTCTGTCATTGTCCCCATTCCCAAACATGGGAAAAATAGAGCTGACCCGAATTCTTACCGGCCAATATCTCTCACCAGCTGCCTGTGCAAGTTAATGGAGAGAATGGTGAACCGGCGGCTCGTTTGGTGGTTAGAGCGCCGGAACCTTCTCTCCAGCATCCAGTGTGGGTTTAGACGGGGCCGTTCCACAATGGACCATTTGGTGCGGATCGACAATTTCATCCAAGAAGCCTTTCTCCTCCGCCAGCATGTGATCGGGGTCTTCTTCGACTTGGAGAAGGCTTACGACCTGGTCTGGCGGCGGAAGATATTAATGACATTGCACGAGTGGGGTTTTAGAGGCAATTTGCCGATTTTTATTCAAAATTTTTTAATGCATCGAGTTTTTAGAATTAGAATAGGCCAGTTTTTATCCGACTTTTACCATCTTGACAACGGAGTTCCCCAGGGCTCCGTCTTGAGCGTGACGCTTTTCGCCATTGCGATAAATGACGTCGTGAGTTGTATCAAGGCGCCGGTGATAGGCACACTGTTCGTGGATGACCTGGCGATATTCTGCAGGTCATCCAAGGTGGTAACTGCATCCAGAATGGTTCAGTTGACATTAAACAAATTGGAGCAGTGGACCCAAAGGAACGGCTTTCGGTTCTCCCATGAGAAGACCAGATGCGTCCACTTCCACAGGAAAATAAGAGTCCAAATGCAACCTACATTATACCTCGGGGGAAGAAATCTCCCTTTCGTTCAGACGGCCCGCTTTCTAGGCATGACGCTCGACTACAGGCTTAATTGGCGAGAACATATCAATATTTTAAGGATAAAATGCATTAACGCGCTAAATATATTAAAGTTTTTAAGCCACACATCTTGGGGAGCAGACCGTAAAACATTGCTTTTATTATATCGCACATTAGTGCGCTCGAAATTAGACTACGGCTGTTTTGTTTATGCGTCTGCTCGCGAGTCTTACCTACGAGCATTGGCCCCAGTGCACAACGCGGGGTTACGACTCTGTACGGGGGCATTTCGGACAAGCCCGGTCATTAGCATCTATTCTGATGCAGGGGAGCCTCCTCTATGCCACCGGAGGAACGCGCTCATGTGCAATTATGTTTCCAAAGTTTTATGCATGACGGCACACCCATGTTTTAACATACTTTTTAAACCACGTTTTTTAGACATTTTTAACCGAAGGACAAAGGCCACTAGGCCCGTTTGTGTACGTTTTAATTATTTTATTCGTGGGTGTGATTTCAGGGTGCCTAAAGTGTTACCTGTCTCTTACTCATTACACCCTCCCTGGTTAATACCCACCCCGGTGGTTAAAACGGCCTTGCTTAACCAAAAAAAATCTTTCACCACACTCTTGGAATACCAACGTCAGTTTTTAATGTTCCTAGGGAATCACTCAGATTATGTGCCAGTGTACACTGGCGGCTCTAAGTCAGAGTCGGCCTGTGCATGCGCAGCGTTCTCGCCTAGCCAAGGAACAGTCAAAGCAAAATTAAATCCGCTGTGTAGTGTATACACAGCGGAATTATTTGCCATAAAGATGGCTCTTGAAAACTTATGTGACGATGATGGCTCCTTCGTTATATGCACTGATTCCTTGAGCTCCATACAGTCTATTTCCGGCTTTTCGCCCATGCATCCGATCATTCAAGACATACATTCATCCCTACTGTTTCTCAGTAGAAAGGGAGTACGCATTTGGTTCCTGTGGGTCCCGGGGCATGTGGGAATAGCCGGAAATGAAAAGGCAGACGCTTTGGCCAAAGAGGCTCAGAACGAGACAGAGTCTAAATCGACGCTGGTACCTTACGAAGACCTCAAGTCTTCGCTGAGGCAGGTAGTTCTTGGGCAGTGGAAGGAGTCTTGGCGCACTGCACGAAATAACAAACTTCGTGACATCAAGCCGGTTACGTCAGTGTGGCCCTCTTCCGTCAGGAACAGCCGCAGAGAGGAAGTCGTCATCACACGTTTGAGGATAGGGCACTGCCCTTTGACCCACTCATTTCTCTTTACTGAAGAGAAAGTATCACCTCAGTGTGACGATTGCGACTGTCCTCTCAGCATTCGGCATATCCTGACGGAGTGTGACAAATACCGTGACTTGCGAAGGCAACTAAACTTGGGGGGAGAGCTAAAATCCGTCCTTGGAGACGACCCTAATGTTTTAAGTCGAGTTATTTTATTTCTGAAAGGGACAGGACTATTCAATAAAATTTAAGCCTCATTGTTTTTTTTAAATCGCATAATGTATGTATATATATATTTTAAATAAGTGACGTAAGCGAATGTGACTAATCTATATTACTTTTATCACGAAGACAGAGTAGTGGTGCAAAATGACCTAGCCGTCGACGCACCCTACAACAATAAACCTACCTACCTCACGCGCCGCCATTGATTGCCGAATTTCATTATTTAACCAAGGTGCTTTAGGCTTTGAAATGCGGATCTTTTTTTTCAGGTGCAAATTTGTCTAAGAGGTAGATCATCAATGTATTCATAATTTCCACTTTGTCGTCTACTTTTTCAGTGAATTCAATGAAGGGCCACGGCAACGTATATGCGTCCGTCAAAAGATCATCGTCATTTATACTGCTAATATTATGTTGACAAATGTACTTCTGTTTAAATTTAGGAGATTTGATAGAGTAAACCAGGTATATCAAGTCATGGGAAGAGATACCGGGAGCAGGGATCTGTCCGTGAGTGACAACTTTATCTTGTCTTGCTGTTATGGCTAAATCAATCCAAGTTGAGGATGTGGCCGTTGTATGAGTGGAGGATAATGGAAGAATCTTTAGATTGTTAGAGGAGAATATTTGCCGGAGAAAATTTGTATCATATGCGTCTTTATGAAAGTTAGCATTGAAATCTCCTGTGAAAATTATGTGCTCGTATTCAGTCGAATAGTCTGATATTAATTTATCCAAGTCGGATAGATGACACAGTTTTGGGGGTCTATAAACAGTACCAATTAGAATTTTGATGGCATTAATTTTAACTTCCAGAAGTAGGTATTCCGGTCTTTTCGCATACTCAGAGTTGCTCTTGGTTATTATTTTACATTTTAAATCATTTCTCACATACACGCCTACTCCACCTCCACCTTTCCCTGTTCGTTCATTGCGGAAGAGAGAATAACCTGGTATTTCAAATGATTCTGAGGGAATAGAGGGTTTTAGCCATGTCTCAGCCAAGGATATGATATGAATACTGTCACCGGGTAGCAACGAACGTAATTCATTCAAGTGAGCAGGTAAACTTTGAACGTTAAGGTGAATCATTTGCAGAGAACGAGGAAAGGGCTTTAGCTTATTCTTTAGTATCTGTCCAGTAGTGTAAGATAAGGGAAGGTGGGATCCCTGCTGGTAGGAATTTGAGCAGTTGTTTGTGCTAAGAGGTGTGCTCATGGTGTGCATCTCAGCATGGCTCGGAGGGGAAGAAGGCCGAGGGAGATTGTTTGGTGGTGAATCCAGAGGTGGGGAGCAATTAAGAGCCTGACCAGCACTGTGGTATGCCCCGGTAGGGGTCGGATATAGTGAAGGAACAAAAGGTGGGGCGAGAGGGTTTAGAACTGAGTCAAGGGGAGGGAAGCGATTTTGAGACTGACCCGCACCAAGGGACGTCGCCGCGTGGGGTGATGGAGGGAAACATTGGAATGTAGCGTTGGCAGGTAGTGCGCTGAAGTTGATGTCATTCGTAGAAGTAGATGCTTTTAAGGAATATTTGCCAGTGATGGGGGAGAGCAGGTGAGATTGCGTGTTACCATAAGAAAAATTTAAATATCGTTTTGGAGAGGAATGGTGCATACTAAGAATTATTTTGATGACGGAAATGTATGTGTGTGAGTAAATTTACAGAACAGATAAATATTATTAATTAATAAAATTAATAAAGTCAGCAAGTAAGCACTGAAAGTTAATCACACGGAACCTTAAACCACAAAAAATTTACAGGGGAAATGAAAGGGGAAGCAGTCAAGAAGTGAAACGCTTGGCACTGCGGAGGAAGACCTGAAATAAAATTTTAGACACCAGGGAGAAACTACGCTTACGGAGCACTTATAAGAACTTGGGGAGACTTCACACTTTAATTTAGCACTATTAACACTTACTGATCACAAATTTAGTAGATTATGGAATCTATTTGAATTAAGTAGGGACACTTTGCACTGGGGGAGCACTTTATAAACTGGGACAACACTTCACTAGGAGGAATATGTAGTGGGAAACAGGGAGAGCGGTGATGACCGGGAACAGGGTTGAGACGACGACAAGAAAGCACGACTGATCACGACCAGTGATGAGCGGGAACGGGGATGATCAGTAACTGGGATGATCAGGAACTGGGATGAAACAGGAACGGGGATGAAACAGGAACGGGAATGAAACAGGAACGGGGATGAAACAGGAACGGGGATGAAACAGGAACGGGGATGAAACAGGAACGGGGATGAAACAGGAACGGGGATGAAACAGGAACGGGGATGAAACAGGAACGGGGATGAAACAGGAACGGGGATGAATCAGGAACAGGGATGACCAGGAACACGGATGGTCAGGAACACGGATGATCAGAAACAGGAATGACCAAGGCACGATAGCCTAAACACACCAGCCAACACACAATACCACAAAGGAGCGCGTCAATTTCTTATTCTTACTCCTGCCAATTCACTCGAGGGCTACGTCAAGTAACGCGGTCTCCGCCTCGTACTGTTGGCAAACTACACCCCCCTCTCCCTCTGAAGGTCTCTGGCTGTCGAGATGAAAGCCTTAGTGCCATTTTGCCGCAATAAGATGATTTTCCCATCTTGGGTCCACACGTTACGAGGGCCCGCCAAGTCTTTAGCTGCTTGAAGGATTTTCTTTCTGGCGGCGGTGAGAGACTCGGTAATGAGGAAGCCTGATCCTTTAAGATTCCTCTTGACCCTCCAAACTTTGTCCCTTTCCTGATAGGACAGGAACCTCACAATAATGGGCCTTGTGGAGTCACTTGATGCTCTGTGTGGGCCAATCCTATGAGCACGGCCGAGAAGGATTGGATTGACCTTTACATTGAGGTTTTTCATGAAGAAATCCTCCGCTATCCGCAAACAGTCCTCTCGTTCATTCTCCTTGATTCCATGGATCAGGAGACAGTTTCTGCGTGAGTATTGCTCTAGGGCGTCGAGGCGATCTTCAAAGTCTTCTGACTTCTTTTTTAGTTGATCTAGCTGTTGCATAAACTGCCGAATATCGTCTTCAACTGGCGCCTTGAAGGAGAGAAATTTTTCCTCCAGGGCAGAGAGGCTGGCCTGCTTACGCGGAGAGTCTTCCTTCTTCGCCTGATCCAGATCTTCTTTAAATGAGGACATCGTCTTCATGACGCAGTCTAATTTCGACTTCAGGTCGTTTTGGTCAATCTCGAGTTCCTTCTTCGGGTTGTTCTTCGGAGGCATGGCGGTGGGTCGGAGGGACAGGGGTGGCTACTAGCGTGAAAAGTGAAAGGGAGACGGAGCGACCGCAGTGGCACGTCAGCCTCGTACGAGCATTAGAGAGAGAATGACAGTAGTACTAGGGCCAAGGATTGTTTGTAGAGTTTCAGCCAGATCACCAATAACTGTAAACTGCTTTACACACGATTTATAAATGATTTTTGTGTCGATTTTCATAATCCACACAGCGTACTCTGTGACTGCTGTACTGTAATGATGACATGTCTCCTCAAGGTCGCTTAGCTGCTTTTGCTACCTGTGCCAATAAAACCCACTGATCCCCTCCAGTTCCAGAAAGGGAATGAGGTTTTTTACCTGAGTTCTTGTTGATGGGTGAATCAGGCATGGCAGCAGATTAAGTGTTTACATTGTAATTTTGTTACATTGTTACAGTGATAAAACTACAGTCATCTGCTGACCCATGCATCATTTATCGTAGTTAAAATGTGACACTCTGCATCCATTGTTTGTAAGAATATCATACTTTGTGTTTCAAACCAATATACAAATGTATTGCATGGTAATCACATGTATAGGATCAGATAATGTTATGGGATTAATGGAAGCAGCATGTGATACCGAAACAGACAACCACCTCTAGGGTGCTATATCCCCTCGGGTAGCCCTGGCGACCGTACCGGTTTGCGGTGCGGCGCACAGTGTCGCAGAATCCCCGATATGCGGTCGTGGCAAGTAAAAATAAAATTACTATTCAGGGAATTTTGAGTATTGGGTTGTCCAAAGGGATACCTGACTAGCCTCGAGTGGCAGTCAGTTAAGTGATAAGCGAGCACCAGTTTGATATAATCATTTTGAAAGAAAGCGTTTTTGAGGTGGCAAGTCCATCGACTGAGGTCAATAGAGTGCAACGGATACTTCAAAATCATGTGGAAGTTGTATTTTTCGATCGAATTCTATTTTGATAATTGTAATCACCAGGATATAGCAAGTCAAATTCAATAAATAATATATTAGTAAGCATAATATAAGGAAGTTATTTTAATTTGCGCAAGTAATATCTATCGAAAATATGAAAATTTCATGAAAAGAATCTTTATCAAAGATCAAAACTTAAAATATTCCTGTAGATTCGTGCGTTTAAAAATAGTGCAACGTGTTTGTTATGATCTTAACTATCGAATTAAATAAAAATTAGATGCATATATCTGCCATAACAATTGTTATTAATAATAAATGAAATCAACTCATGCGTGCAAGCGCTAAAACGGTTGGTTCAACAAAGTATATAATCTAATTTTCGGATTTTTACACTAAAATAATGATAAACAGCTTCAGCGATGAAGCACTATGACATTCTCATTATCAATAAAAATTATGTAAAATGTCGATGTGTCTTATGCATTACATTTACGTGTTGTAGTTTGACAGGTGTAGAGCGCAACGAGTTCCCTTCCTATTCTGGACTCTGAGCATTATTCAGGGATACTATATTTACACACTCCCTGGCATTATTAAATGCATTTACTTAGTTTGATTTAATGCTTTTTACTCATGGCTTCTTCAATAGTTGCACACAAATTGCCAGGCGTCTTATTCCAGTTTCCTTTAATTAATGTAAAAATTCCAGCCTTGAAAATCAAATTAGGCCCTCTGTCACATTGGCACAGGTGGAATCTATGAGAACAAATGGATCAGCGTAGGTGGAATCTAAAAGTAAATATTTTATGGATGGAAAAATACGCATAAACAATGATAATAGTCACCCAGGAGACCATAATATGCCTGAAAGGCTTACAAACTAATGTGAAATAGTAGGTAACGCACACTTTTTGTGTACACTAATAAAACAAAAACGTTAAATGAGGTCCCCTAAAAATTAAACTTACCTGATTTTATTAATATTCCGAAGTGTGTATGTAACTATTCAAATGAACAGCAAATATATATGCTCAAAAAATGTTAAAAATCACACAAATTAATTTAAAATCAATGAATAACCCATCTTTTTGCACTCGTATAGCAGAAACGTAAAATCCAGCCCTTATGAAATACAAACTACATATTTAAATAAATATTGTTAAATTTGTATTTAACAACACAAATAAACAACAACAATTGTTAGGTAGGTACTCAAAGTACCATTTTATGCTTAAAAATCGTTCAAACTAAGTAAAATCATTAAATAATGCTCAGAGTCCAGAATAGGAAGGGAACTCGTTGCGCTCTACACCTGTCAAACTACAACACGTAAATGTAATGCATAAGACACATCGACATTTTACATAATTTTTATTGATAATGAGAATGTCATAGTGCTTCATCGCTGAAGCTGTTTATCATTATTTTAGTGTAAAAATCCGAAAATTAGATTATATACTTTGTTGAACCAACCGTTTTAGCGCTTGCACGCATGAGTTGATTTCATTTATTATTAATAACAATTGTTATGGCAGATATATGCATCTAATTTTTATTTAATTCGATAGTTAAGATCATAACAAACACGTTGCACTATTTTTAAACGCACGAATCTACAGGAATATTTTAAGTTTTGATCTTTGATAAAGATTCTTTTCATGAAATTTTCATATTTTCGATAGATATTACTTGCGCAAATTAAAATAACTTCCTTATATTATGCTTACTAATATATTATTTATTGAATTTGACTTGCTATATCCTGGTGATTACAATTATCAAAATAGAATTCGATCGAAAAATACAACTTCCACATGATTTTGAAGTATCCGTTGCACTCTATTGACCTCAGTCGATGGACTTGCCACCTCAAAAACGCTTTCTTTCAAAATGATTATATCCAACTGGTGCTCGCTTATCACTCAACTGACTGCCACTCGAGGCTAGTCAGGTATCCCTTTGGACAACCCAATACTCAAAATTCCCTGAATAGTAATTTTATTTTTACTTGCCACGACCGCATATCGGGGATTCTGCGACACTGTGCGGCGTCCCAAATGTGTGGCTCCATGGTGGGTGGGGAGCCCGGAGGACGAAATTTAAAATTGGTATGGCGGATAGCATCCTTCCACTAATTAAAAGATCCCGCCCAGATGTGGGCGGGGGAGATAAAGGTATTTGTGGAAGCAAGCGCTTCCTTGCAATGAGATGCGAGAAGGAAGGCGAGACATTTGCCAAGGTCTCCCTTTTTCTTATAAGAAAAGTTTTGTCGGCAATGGTGTCTGGCGACATAAAATCTGCAAAAAAGCTTCGAGATGGTACTTTGCTTTTAGAAACGGCAAACATAGCTCAGAGTGAAAAGCTCTTAGCTATGAAAAAATTCCATGACTTTCCTTTGAAAGTAGAGGCGCACCGCACATTGAATATTTGTCGGGGAGTAATTAGTCACTTCGATCTCCTCCATGTAGAAGTCGACGAGATAAAGAGAGAGATGTCCTCTCAAGGGGTAAGCGATGCTCGTCGACTTACTACCAGGCGCAACGGTGTGGTAATTAATACTACGTCCGTGGTTCTTACCTTTGCGTTGGACAAGCTCCCCGACAAAGTATTCATTGGCTACGAGTCAGTGCCGGTGAGACCTTTCATTCCAGCACCCATGCGCTGCTTCCAGTGCCAGCGTTTCGGTCACATCGCCACTCGATGTGAGGGCAAGGCCACCTGCCCACGCTGCGGCCTGGACTCGCATGAGGGAGAGGAATGTGTGACTGATCCACACTGCGTGAACTGTGAGGGTACACACCCGGTGTATTCTCGCAAGTGTCCTAAAATGCTGGAAGAAAGGAAAGTCATGGAATTGAAAACGTTGGAAAAAATAACTTATTTCGAGGCGAGGAAAAGATATAGGGCGTTAGCTGCCCCCGTCTTTTCCCGATCATTTGCCTCCGTTACCGTAGTGCAAAAACCCACCATGGGTTCGCAGACCGAAGATATGAATAAGAAAAATAAAGTAGCGACAAAAGAATTACGAAGCAAGCGAAAACCTTGGCACCGGCTACTAAAGACACCACCACTAATGTGGGTTCCCCCAAGAAGAACCCTACAAAAAATAATTCCGGGACCGCAAATAACTCGCGCGGGAAAACACCATCCCCCGGGCCATCCGGTGTGTCCAAGCTTGGACAGCCGGAATCTATGGAGGAGGATGAAAGTCTCTCTGAGACGGAAATTCTCCTCGCGAAACAATTAGGGAGAAGACGCCGGATTAAACGTTGATCCTCCCGTAGCACGGATAGCTCGATTTTAGCGATTTTTATTTGTATATATCAGTTTTAAATTTTATATTATGTTTACGTATTATATTATATTTATGGCCTTTATCTTGCAGTGGAACTGCAATGGATTTTATAGGCATAAGGAGGAAATGACACTTTTAATCCAAGATTTTAACCCTTCTTGTATTTGTCTACAAGAGACACATTTTAAGAGGACGGACAAGGGCATTTTAAAAGGTTTTAACGCTTTTAGATTTGACGAGACCAGTAGCAATCGAGCCCAGGGTGGATTGGCTGTTTACATTCGGGAGGCCCTTTACACCTCCCGAGTACAGCTTAACACACCGTTTCAGGCGGTGGCGGTAACGGTGCACGCCCCGGAACAGGTGACGTTGTGTAACGTTTATCTTGCGGAGGCTGCACCGATTACTCGTTTTAATTTGGAAGCCCTTGTCCGTCAACTCCCAAAGCCCTACATTTTACTAGGAGATTTTAACGCCCATGACACCTTATGGGGGAGTTTTAGGAGACAGTGCGACCGTAGAGGTCGTATTTTAGCCAATTTTATTAGATTTTAACCTGGTGATATTAAATAACGGGGAGAAAACCCGTTTTAACGCTTTTAACGGTCATTACCCTGCGATTGACCTATGCATTACCTCGAGCAGTTTTAAATTCAAATATCCGTGCTTAACGATTTGTGTGGGAGCGATCATTTCCCCTTTTACTATAAAGAGACCAAATACTCAACTTCGATTATGTTCGTCCGGGTAACTGGATTATCCGGAAAGCTGACTGGTCCTATTTTAAAAAAGTATTTAATTTTAACCATAATGAGGCTTGTGACCCTATATTAAATATAGAGAGTTTGACAAATTGCCTGTTAGAAAGCGCAAGGTGCAGTATTCCTCGGTCAAAGGGCACCGCACCGAGACCAGCAGATCCATGGTGGAATGAGGAATGCGCCGAGGCAATTCGACGACGGAAGAAAGCGCTGAGAATTTTTAATAAATATCCTACGAATCTATCCTCATTCCGCCGCCTACGAGCTAAAGCTCGACAGGTAGTAAGAGAGGCAAAAAAGGCCTCTTGGATGGAATTTGTATCGGCTCTAAACTGCCGAACTCCGATTGCACAGGTTTGGAATAAGGTGAGGAGTATATCGGGGAGCCAGAAGCGACTTGGAGTACATCTCCTTAAGGCCGGCAACAACATCTTAACATCTCCACGTGATATTTGTGAGGCCTTTGTTCAATTATACGCCAAGGCCAGTAGTGACGAGAGTTGCCATCCACAACAAATGTTGCATAAGGAGCGTTACGAGTCTGTCCAGCTTACCTTTGACTCGCGGACGGTGGCAGATTGCAACCTACCTTTCTCCTTGTGGGAACTAAGCTCAGCCATTGCAGACTCCCATGACACCGCTCCGGGGATAGACCAGATCCACAATGCCTTTCTTCGGAATCTTCCTGAGAGGGCATTGCCTGAGGTCTTTCGCACCCTCAACCAACTTTGGTTTGAGGGAAGCTTCCCACCTTCCTGGCGGGAGTCTGCAATAGTTCCAATCCTAAAACAGGGTAAAGAGACCACCGATCCAAACAGCTACAGACCGATATCCCTCACCAGCTGCCTGTCCAAGGTAATGGAAAGGATGGTTAATCGGCGGCTCGTCTGGTGGCTGGAGCACCGAAACCTTATTTCCGACATCCAGTGTGGATTTCGGCGGGGCCGCTCGACTATTGACCACCTAGTACGAGCAGACAATTTCATCCAGGAGGCCTTTCTTCTCCGCCAGCACGTCGTAGGTGTCTTCTTCGACTTGGAGAGGGCATACGATGGAGTCTGGCGGAAGAAGATTTTAATAGTCTTACATGAATGGGGTCTGAGGGGTAACATGCTCACCTTTATTCGAAACTTTTTAGTAGACCGGGTGTTTAAGATTAAAATTGGCCGTCATCTATCTAGTCGATATACTCAGGAAAACGGAGTGCCACAGGGCTCCGTACTGAGCGTCACGCTGTTTGCAGTCGCGATAAATGAGGTGACTAATTGCATCAAACCACCCATTATGGGATCTCTCTTCGTGGATGACCTTGCCATATTCTGCAGGTCTTCCAAACTCGTCTCTGCCGGAAGATTGTTACAGCTCACCATCAATAGGCTGGAAGACTGGTGCCGAAGGAATGGATTTAGGTTTTCATTCCAGAAGACGAATTGCGTTCATTTCTACCGACGGAGGGGAATCTTTTCTCCACCTGTGCTGAAGCTAGCTGGCAGAAATCTTCCTTATGTAGAATCCGTGCACTTTCTTGGAATGACGCTCGATTACCATCAATAGGCTGGAAGACTGGTGCCGAAGGAATGGATTTAGGTTTTCATTCCAGAAGACGAATTGCGTTCATTTCTACCGACGGAGGGGAATCTTTTCTCCACCTGTGCTGAAGCTAGCTGGCAGAAATCTTCCTTATGTAGAATCCGTGCACTTTCTTGGAATGACGCTCGATTTTAACCTCAATTGGCAGAAACACATAGAGGAGTTGAAAACTAAATGTCATAGGTCTCTAAACATCTTAAAATTTCTAAGCCACTCAACATGGGGAGCAGACCGCAAAACGATGCTTCTGCTCTACCGTTCCCTTGTCCGCTCTAGGCTTGACTATGGATCAGTTATCTATTCTTCGAGACGTGAGTCGTACATGAGACCATTGACGACGATTCATAATGCGGGGTTACGGCTGTCCACTGGCGCCTATAGAACTAGCCCGGTCGTCAGCATTTATGCTGACGCAGATGAATCGCCGCTCTCATGCCGGAGAATTTTTTTAATGTGCAGTTACGCGGCCAAAGTCTTTACCACGAAGGCACACCCCTGTTTTAAAATTCTTTTTAAGCCTAGATTTTAAGAAATTTTTAATTTAAGGACAAGGTCCTTATGGCATGGCATGGTGGCATTATGCTCCCGGAAGTGTATCGCATTGGATACTCGAACCACCCACCTTGGTTAACTCCAACGCCTAAAATATGCTCTACTCTAAATAGCCGGCGGAAAAGATGCACCACCGCATCGGAATATCAACATCTCTTACGAGAATTCTTAAGCAGTCACTCCGAACTTATCCCCGTGTATACGGATGGGTAGGATACTGCGTGTACCTGCGCAGTCACCTCGGCCCATCATGGATTCATCCAGGCCAGGCTAAACCCGCTGTGTAGTGTGTACACAGCGGAACTCCTGGCCATCAAGATGGCTCTGGACGGGATAAGAAACCCCCTGCGGGTAGGGGGATTGAGAATACTCCCGCAGTATCCCTGCTTGTCGTAAGAGGCGACTAAAAGGGCGGGGAGAAAACCTCGAAAACAAACCCCCGTGTCAGCAAGGGATGCGTCCGAGCAACGTGTGGGTCTGTTGCTTGTGAGTGACCATACCAGCTGGTTCACGATCCACCCATGTGTTTGCCGTGCATGGAGACCCGTAAGGGGGAGAAGGGGATCCTGGAGGGTGAGTTTTTCGGTTCCCAGCCGGGTGTCGGATGCCCGGTATGGCCCGAGAAACAATAACCCTCTTTGGCCCTGGATTCCCTGTAAACGGGAGGCCGGGGGCTAGCCACCCCTGGTCAATCGGCTTTCCGATACGTTCGGTGGCGAGTGCTAGGGAGGTGGGGGTCTGCGTAGGGCGGTCGGAGATGTACGGGTTTGGTGGGCCCGTGCATCGAAGATCTGACCCGAAACAGACAACCACCTCTAGGGTGCTATATCCCCTCGGTATGAATTTCTCTTTGGTATGGCGGATAATTTCCTTCCACCAAATAAAAGATCCCGTCCAGATTTGGGCGGGGGAGCACTTTTCCAATGTAGCAGAAAGTATTTAGTAATGAAATGCCGAAAGGAAGGCGAGACGCTGCAGAAAGTGTCTCCCTTTGTCATACGGCGAGTATTGTCAAGTACGATCCTTGGGGACCTTAAGTCTGCGAAAAAATTAAGAGACGGCACCCTGCTCATAGAGACTATGAATGATAAGCAAAGTGAGAGAATCCTTCAAATGAATAAATTAGACGGAATAGAAATTGAAGTTCAGCTACACCATTCTCTAAATACTAGTAAAGGGGTAATTAGCCATTACGATCTGCTATACGTAGAGGAGGACGAAATAAAAAGAGAGATGGCCTCCCAGGGCGTAATAGATTGTCGCCGTATTACTACTAGACGTAATGGAGAGCGAGTAAACACAACATCCATCATCCTGACATTTAACCGCGATACGCTTCCGGATAAGGTGAATGATGGATACAACTTCGTACCAGTGCGACCATACATCCCAAATCCCATGCGTTGCTTTACCTGCCAACGATTTGGACACATATCCGCTCGATGTAAAGGCAAATCGACCTGCCCGCGCTGTGCAATGGACAGGCATGATGACGAGGAATGTAGGACTGATCCTAAGTGCGTAAACTGCGGAGAAGCACATCCAGTATATTCCCGAGACTGTCAAGTACTTAAGGACGAAAAGAAAATAATGGAAATTAAAACCGTAGAAAAAATCCCTTACCTAGAGGCTCGAAAAAATATAAGACTCTAATTGCACCCACCTTTTCAAGGTCATTCGCGGCCGTTGCCACCGTCAAAAAGTGTACTACCTCGACTCAAACATCCAATGGAAACAACGCGGAAAAAGATGAACCTGGAAAAGAAACTATCAAAACAGATAAGGTCAAACAGTCGGTGAAAGGGAAAACAGAAATCGCGGGTTCTCCTAAGAAGAATCCGCAAAAAACATATCCAGAATGCACGAACATCGTTCGTGAAAAAAGTCCTTCTCCCGGCCCACCCGGCCGTAAAAATACAGCATCCATAGAATCAATGGAAGAGGATTTTTGTGTCTCAGATACCGAAATCCTCCAAATTAGGGGAAAAAAGAAAAACAGAATAAAACGGTGAATCGCAATCGTTAATACCACCTAAACTACCCCTAACCATGAGCCACAACTCATTTGGAATGAATTTTTTATTTCAATGGAATTGCAATGGTTTTTATCGACATCGTGAAGAACTGATGCTTTTAATTCAAGATTTTAACCCCAAATGCATTTGTCTACAGGAGACCCATTTTAAACCTACTGACAAGGTTTATTTCAAAGGTTTTAACGTTTTTCGACACGATGACACCACTGGCCAACGAGCCCAGGGTGGAGTGGCAGTTGCTACTCGGGAGGCCCTTTACACCTCCCGAGTGCAGCTGAACACGCCATTCCAGGCGGTGGCGGTGACTGTGCACGCCCCCGAGGTGGTTACATTGTGTAACGTATACCTCCCGGAGGGTGCACCTGTCACCCGCCTAAACTTGGAAGCACTTCTTCGTCAGTTGCCTAGACCCTTCATTCTGCTGGGTGATTTTAATGCCCATGACCCTCTATGGGGAAGTACGCCGGCCCAGAGCAACCGAAGGGGTCGCATTTTATCGAGTTTTATAAATGATTTTAACCTATTCTTGTTGAATGACAGGGAAAAGACCCGCTTTAATTGCCATACGGGTGACTATTCCTCCATCGATTTGTGTATGGCTTCAAGCAGTCTCATGACCAAAGTAAAACTGTCAGTTCACGAGGACCTGTGTGGGAGTGACCATTTTCCCCTTTTTATCACTAAAGAAAATGTTTTTAACCCTGATTTTATTCGACAAGGCAATTGGATTGTCCGCAAGGCCGATTGGTCAAACTACAGAAAAAGTTTTAATTTTAAATTTGACGAGTATAACGATGGTGTTATCAATGTAGAGCGGTTGACATCAGAGATTCTCGAGGCTGCTAGAAGCAGTGTCCCTCGTTCCCAAGGAGTTAAACATCGACCAGCAGTTCCTTGGTGGAATGCTGAGTGCGCCAAGGCCATTCAACTAAGGAAGAAAGCCCTGCGGATTTTCAATAAATACCCAACAGAAAGGAATCTCGTCTCTTTTCGACGTCTACGGGCCAAGGCACGACAGGTAATAAAGCACGCGAAGAAGACCTCATGGATGGAATACGTCTCTACCATCAATAACAGAACACCTATATCTGAGGTATGGCGTAAAGTCCGCTGCATCTCTGGACGCCGCCAAGATTATGGAATATATAGCCTAAATATTGACGGAAAGATAATATCTAAGCCTTCAGAAATATGCGAGGTTTTTGACTGCTTACTCGAAGAGACATGCAGTGATGACAACTATGACCATGGTTTCCTTCATATTAAACATCGAAATGAGACAATCCTTTGAAGAGAGCGGCGAAACCCAACACTACAATATCCCTTTCCAGCTATGGGAACTTACCTCCGCTATCGCTGAGTCCCGGGAGAGCTCCCCTGGAGCAGATGGCATCCTCAATGCCTTCTTCCGGAATCTTCCAGAACTGGCATTGGAGGAGGTCCTTAAGGCCTTTAATCGTATTTGGACAGATGGTACCTTCCCGCAATCATGGCGGGAATCCGTGATTGTGCCTATTCCCAAGCACGGGAAGGAAAAGAGTGACCCCAACAATTATCGACCAATTTCTCTCACCAGTTGCGTTTGTAAACTCATGGAAAGAATGGTCAATCGCCGCCTTGTTTGGTGGCTTGAGTCCCGAGACTTACTTTCAAACGCGCAGTGTGGTTTCCGTCGTGGCAGATCAACCTTAGACCATTTGGTGAGAGCCGAAAACTTCATTCAGGAAGCCTTTCTCCTACGGCAACACGTCATCGCCGTTTTCTTTGATGTGGAAAAGGCTTATGACGGAGTCTGGCGTCATAAAATCCTAATGACGTTGCATAATTGGGGTCTCAGGGGAAACCTACCGATTTTTATCCGAAACTTTTTGAATGGTCGGAGGTTTAAGGTCAGAGTAGGTAAATTCCTATCTCGTGCCCACTATCAGGTAAACGGAGTACCACAGTGCTCCGTATTGAGCGTGACGCTGTTCGCCGTGGCCATCAACAACGTGATGGAGTGCATTAAATCTCCAGTTACGGGTTGCCTTTTCGTAGATGATCTGGCAATTTTCTGCCGTTCATCAAGAATAGGAAACGCAGCCAGATTAGTTCAACTCACTGTGAACAAGCTCTCTCAACGGTCCCAAGAAAACGGCTTTAGGTTCTCCGCCGAAAAAACGAAATGCGTGCATTTTCACAGGCTGAGAGGATATCACGCACCGCCCACGCTACATCTAAATGGAAGGATACTCCCATATGTGGAATCAATCCGGTTCTTGGGGATGACTCTAGACCACCGCTTAGATTGGCGAGAAAACGTAAATTTATTGAGGGACAAGTGTTTTAAAATTTTAAATATTTTAAAGTTTTTAAGCAATTCAACATGGGGTGCAGACCGCACCTCGTTGCTGATGTTATACCGGTCATTAGTCCGTAGTCGACTTGACTGCGGATCAATAATCTATGCGTCAGGACGGGAGTCATATTTAATACCGCTTACATCGGTACACAACTCTGGGCTACGGCTGGCAACGGGTGCTTTCCGAACATCTCCAATTTTGAGCCTTTACTGTGACGCCGGCGAACCACCTTTGGTGATTCGCCGTGAAATTTTGATGTGCAACTATGTTGCCAAGATTTTATCAATGAAGAATCACCCGTGTTTTAAGGTGATCACAAACCACCGGTTTTTAGACGTTTTTAACCGAAGGAGAAAGGCCACAATGCCAATTAGCATACGTTTTAATAATTTTATGACACACAGTGGTTTTAATCTTCCTGACATGTACCCATCCGGGTACCTGAATCACCCGCCATGGTCAATCCCAAGACCAGATATTATTAACACTCTTTTACTCTGCCGCAAATCCTCCACCACAGCTTTGGAGTACCAGAGCCTTTTCCGGGAAGTCCTAGATAAGTTCCGCGATTTCACCCCCGTCTACACAGATGGTTCAAAGTCGGAGAATTCCTGTGGGTGCTCTGTGGTTTCAGCATACCACGGAGTCGTTAAAGCCAAACTGGACCCATCCTGTTCGGTATTTACGGCAGAACTGTATGCCATTAAGATGGCAATAACCGAAATGAAATGCAGCCGTGGGGCATTCTTGATATGCTCTGACTCTTCTAGCGCACTCCATGCAATTTCTCGTTTCTCCCCTAGCAATCCTCTTGCCCAGGAAATACAAACGGCCCTTGCTTCCCTTTACATCAAGGGAATAAGAATATCATTCATGTGGGTTCCTGGACACGTTGGCATAACGGGGAATGAAGAGGCCGATTCAGCAGCAAGGGATGCTCTGGAGAAAGCAAATACCACAATCCCTTTGGTAACCGTGGAAGACCTCAAAGTAAAATTCCGAAATGTGGTTCTAAATAAATGGAAAAATACCTGGGAAGAGCTATCAAATAATAAACTCCGGGCTATTAAACCCACGACAGCAGCATGGGCCACTTCTGTCCGAAATAATCGGAAAGAGGAGGTCGTCATCACCCGCCTGAGGATAGGCCACTGCGTCTTGACGCACTCGTATCTCTTTACTGAAGAGAGAATTCCACCGAGGTGCGACGAATGCGACTCTGCTCTGAGTGTGCATCACATTCTAACGGAATGTGCAAAATACCGGGCTGCACGCGAGAACCTAGGGATTCCTAGTACGTTGCAACAGGTTCTTGGTAACAGCCAAGCGAATGTAAACAACTTAATACAGTTTTTACGGCAAACCCACCTCTTAGACAAACTTTAGAACATTGTAGTTATAATATATTTTTATACTTGTTATACGATGGTATATACCCATTTTTTAGGTCCATAATGCTCGCCGTATAAAGACTGCGATTGAAACAGGATTGTGCGTGGTGCAACATGACCTCAGCTGTCGACGCACCCAATAAACCAAATCCTACCTACGGGATAAGAAGTTCTGGTGGCTCCTATGCCGTATGTACTGACTCCATGAGCTCCCTGGGTTCCATTTCCTGTATTTTCCCCATGCACCCTATTGTACAGGACATACAGTCTTCCCTATTATCCCTTGAGAGGAAGGGTATTAATATCATGTTCGTTTGGGTTCCTGGGCATGTGGGAATTGCCGGAAATGAGAGGGCAGACATATTGGCAAAAGATGCCTTGCTCATCCCAGAGCAAGCGCATAACCTAGTACCATGCGAAGACCTCCGATGCATGTTTAGCAAAGTAGTGAAGGGGCAATGGTACAGACACACGTGGGTAAACACAGCGAACAACAAATTGCGGTGTGTTAAACCGGTTGCATCTGCATGGCCGTCTTCCGTTAGGGGTAGTCGGAGAGAGGAAGTCATCATCACACGCTTGCGGATAGGGCACTGCGTCCTGACCCACTCTTTTCTCTTCACGGAAGAGAAAATTCCACCGCGCTCTGAAGATTGCGACTCACCTCTCAATGTTCGGCACCTCCTAACGGAGTGCGTCAAGCATCGGGATGTACGTAATAAGTTAGGCATAAGGGGAGGCCTAGAATACGTTCTCGGTGACGACCCTGATCGCCTAAACCGCGTTATTTTATTTTTCAAAGAAATAGGCCTTTTAACCAAAATGTGATTTTACTAGTTCTTCTACAGTTACTACACACATATTTATTAAAAATTCGTAAATACGCTAACGATTAGTGTTTTTTTTTTTATAACTCGACTGTGTTTATATTAGGTTGTGTACGGTGCGAATGACCACGGCCGTCGACGCACCTCAAAAACCTAACTCTACTACTACCTACTATCTCACAGTATTCACAGTCACATACAAACACATCATCCAGTTATAAAAATGGCATCTGTTCAAAATAACATCCAACTGAAATAATTGCATAAATATGTACAATTTCAAGCCGTGATTACTCTCTGAATACCGAAATCTGTTGGAATATCAAAAAATAAAAGCAGAATGCCATCCGCACCTGATAGCGGTGGTCTCGTCTGCTCTCTGCGTAGTAGCTGTGGACAGGGACGATTTAACAACACCGGAAAGTCTTGGGAACACACGGGAAAAACTAAACTCAATGTAATAACAATTATAATTCTTATAAAAGTAAAGAAAAACATTCGCGAATAAGGAATCATTAATCACTAATGAATATTCATATCATAACAGTTCTCATTTTTAGTTTTCGTCACTGCTACTATGCTCCTTTGAGAATCTCACTTCCTCACTTTCACTGTCCTACATCTCACTGTCTTCGTTGCCGTCCGTGTCATTTGAAATGCAACATTTCTTAAAGCTTTTTGCGATCAAATCCTCTGGAATCATCTTCCATGATGCCAAAATCCATTGGCAAATCTGCGTCAACTCCGGTTTTTTTACTTTTCCCCTGGGAGTTTCTTCATGTATAGCGCTTGCCATCCACTCCGTGTATAGTCTCTTTATGTTCGCTTTGAGTGGTCTGTTTAAGCAAACGTCCACTGGATGAAAAATGAAATTTTCAAGAACAGCCCGAAATATTTTAATTCAAATTTTCGCAGTGGATGGGATGAGCTTCCCAAGGAGGGACTACTAGGGTATACTGCCCTTCCAGTAATCCATTGAAAATATTTCTGTTGAGGTGATCTCTGTATGTCTTTGGCAGAGAATTCGGCCACTCATAGCAGCAGAGAATTCACCTTTCTTGCAAGGTCGGTGTCTCCTGATGGAAGGGCGGATCCCAGGAGAAGCTTCAGTAGGAGCTGAGGTGGTGTGGTGCAAGGACTGAGGGGCTTGGTCAGCATAGGTCACAGGGATGGGCAGGAAATAGGGACGTGAAGGGGATAAGGAACCATGGGAAGATTGAGAGGGAGACGGAGCAGGATTTGGAAGTGAATCAGATGGGGAAGGGTTGGGTAGAGGGGTAGACGTTGAAGAGGAAGCAACAGGAGTAGAAGAAAAGAATTTACTGCAGGAAGGAATGGGATGAGGGGTGGAGGTTGAATAGGAAGAAATAGGTTTGGGAGTTGTGTCATGACTGCAAGAAGGAATGGGTTGGGGATAAGAGGTTGTGGCCAGATGGTGGTAGTCACTGTCGAAGGTTTCCTCAATCACCACATCCAAGTAGGGAACTATTGTTTCCACTTGGGAAGTGATTTGGTCCTCGACAAATCTCAGGGGGGGTCCACCTCCTGTGCTCATCCTGTGATGCATCTCTTCCGTTTTCCTCTTCTTCACCTCTCCCTTCAACTTTTCCCAGCATCTAACACAACAGCCAAAACAGATGCATTTATAAGGAATGCAAAATGGGCAAAGCATATGGCATTATCACATTTACAGCATTTAAATCAGGTACATAAATCATTCATTGCATGCTTCTACAGCAAAAAAGCAAGCCAAAAGAGAAAGAGGCCAAGAATGGTTTGGGCATAATATGTATTACATAACAGGCCTTGTTCATGAATGTGCAAAGAGAATATTTATTTTATTCTTGAAATCCATAAAATCCCATGAAAGAAGCTGTGAACATATTCATAATTAACTATCACCCTACACCTTTATAATGACTATATAGCACACTATCGCTTGCTCTATTTATTGACACTACAAAGAAGAAGACAATTAGGGGTTTAATAGTAAGCAACATGGTTAGGTGAAAAGACCTTACTACCGAAAGGAATGGGTTGAGGGGTGGAGTTTGAATTGGAAGCAACAGGATCAGGTATCAAACTCCATTCCATTTTATGCCGGTGCATTAATTAAAAGGAAAAAATGGTAAGCACCATTTACCTACGATATGGACGAAAGTGACTTGCAGAAGATGAAAAATTCAAAGCCAACCAAAAATTAGAGAGCCAAAATGCATGCAATATTAGAATACTTGAATGCCTATCCTTTGAAAAATTATCAAGAGGCAATTAATATGGATTCAACACCCAGAGAGGTTAGACGTTTTTTTTAATTACATGACCTTCATTACTTGTTAAAAACATGTGATTTAACACAGTGAAATTTTACTCCAAAATATACTCCATAAATTTTCTTTCTAGGTTATAATGTTCGTGTTACTGGTCACTGTGTATTCGTAAATGAAAACTCCATTCCAAGTTATGTTCTTGCTTTCATTAAAAAGAAAAATATGGCAAATCTGAGCTTCAGAATGATTCACTTTCTAATTTAACTTGCTTTCTACACATTCCTGAAGTACGTGCATTTCCGGAATTTCACCTGAAGTTGTGAAGTTGTCAACGGAAAATGTAGCATGGTGATGTTAATGACAGATTGTAACGAAAAATTTTACGACAAACTGTCGTTGACATAGAAATTAACTTTTTCCCACGGCCTCCCGAAGCCCCGATTTTAAGAATGTCCGTCGTAATTTCCACCGATTCCAACGGCTGTCATCATGCAAGTTGATAATGCAGTACTATACGCTATTAAAGTACAAGTACCATTTACCCAAGCTTATTGCCAAGGAATATTATTCATATTATTTGTCTTTAAAATTAGTCAATTCACATCTACTCACACCAAAGCAAATAATACTGTACTTAAACAAATAATGCAAGAGAAAAAAGCATCGTATTGCAGAAACACCATTTTCCCTAAATATTTTAAAAGTTTTAACCCACTCCTCATGGGGCGCCGACCGCAGCACGATCCTTTTATTGTATCACGCACTGGTGCGGTCGAAATTAGATTACGGATGTTTTATTTACTCGTCTGGCCGCGAGTCAATTTTAAGAACGCTAACGACGGTGCACAACGCAGGACTCCGGCTGTCAACTGGGGCCTTCCGAACTAGCCCGGTGCTCAGTATCTATGCCGATGCTGGAGAGCCGCCGTTGGAGCACCGGAGAAATATCCTGATGTGCAACTACGCGGCGAAAGTCTAAGCCCTAAGGGGTCACCCGTGTTTTAATACCGGTTTTAACCCAAAGTTTTTAAGAATTTTTAATAGACTGACAAGAGCCACTAAACCTTTTTGTATACGTCTTAATGAAGTTATCCAGGCTTGCGGAATAGAATTCCCGGCGGTATATCCAGTCGTGTACCCCGACAGCCCGCCATGGATAATTCAATCCCCTGATATATACGAGGTTTTTAAAGGGAGGCAGAAAGCGTACTCATCTACCTCAGAGTACCAGCGTCTTTTTAATGAATTAATCAGTTGTCATAAGGACAGTCGTCTCGTATTTACAGACGGATCCAAGTCGGAAGCTGCCTGTGCGTGCGCAGTGTCCTCGGAACACCACGGAACCATGCAGATGAGACTCAGTTCTTTGTGTAGCGTATACACAGCGGAGCTCATCGCCGTTAAGATGGCCCTCGAGTCGGTCGCTGACGATGGTCGTCCGACCATCATATGCACTGACTCAATGAGTGCGCTACAGTCCATTTCCGCTATTTTCCCAATGCACCCTATTGTGCAAGATATTCAATCCGCCCTTTATGCCCTCCACAAGCGAGGACTCAAAGTCTCATTCCTATGGGTTCCTGGGCACGTGGGAATAGCGGGAAATGAAACGGCAGAGGCAGCTGCAAAAGCGGCACTCATGCTGCCGGAGCAGGATTCGGCACTGGTACCCTATCAGGACATACAGACTGTCTTACGTAGAATAGTCCTACGGCAGTGGAGTGACGTATGGAAAAACGTGACAAATAACAAATTGCGAGCTATCAAACCGGTTACGTCAGTGTGGCCCACTTCTGTCGGGAAGAGTCGTAGGGATGAGGTCATCATTGCAAGACTGAGAATCGGCCACTGCGCCCTGACCCACTCACACCTCTTCACTGCAGAGAAGACCCAACCTCGATGCGGAGACTGTGACTGCCCTCTTACTGTGCGACACCTCCTGACGGAGTGTGACAAGTACCGGCTTATGCGCAATAGGCTAGGCATCAGGGGAGGCCTAGAATACGTTCTAGGCGATGATCCTGATCGCCTAAGCCGTGTTACAACTTACCTTAGAAAAACTGACCTTTTTAACTCAATATAATGTGTAAAATTTTTATATACACTGTAATATATTCATTGTTATATATACAGTTGTTGCCATATTAAATTTGGAAAAAAATATTATGATGCAATTAGATTGCGCGTGGTGCTAATTACCTTAGTAGTCGACGCACCCGTAATCCTAAACCTACTACTACGCTTATGCCGACAAAACTTTCCGTAACGTATCTTGTTGGTTGTGGTTTCAGTTAAACCTTTTTTCCTTAGGTCTTCTAGCTTCCTAATGGGAGTTAAGAAGAAGTTTTAGGCCATAAGTCATGAGTCCCCAAGTATAATCACATTTTTCAAATTTTCCATTTCCAAATTAGCTTTCTACAGTCAATAACTCAAAACAGATGTGGTCATAGGTGGTTCCTGCCCGTTTTGTTACTATATTTGTTATGTTCATGCTGGCATCAAACAGACTTGGGTATTCAAAGGAAAGTAGCGTTTTCTGTTTTGGAGCATATTTGGTGCCTTATTAAGGCTAAAGAAAAATATTTTAATACTATAATCTGCTAAACAGTAGGTAAATGACCGCGGTTTTCATCGTGCCTTCATAACTGTTTATTTTATTATTATTATTCAGTACCTTCATAACCTTTAATTTTATTACTTTTATTATCAATACAGTAGTCGTAATGATAAATGGATAAACATAAAGTAACAATAGATGCAGGAACTTACGTTGTTTTTATTTCATGAAGTTGCTAAGGGAAAGAACGGGCTGATGACAAATTCTCACTCTCAAGCTGTACATTGAGTACATCCAGTTCTGATGCACCCCTGCCTCAGGATAGACAGAATGCCGCGACTCCCTCAGATTCTTGATGGCTTTCGCTCTGCTTGCCACAGGTGATTGCAAATGCTTGTATTTTCTCTGCTGTAAACTACATAGTTCATTTGGATATTTGGTTTGTTTTATCCATGTAATAATAATGGTTGTGAATGTTGTTGAACTTTGGAGGGGATGGGTAATTTTGGGCACATGTATTAAATTCTGGATTGTACCTTGGCTTCAAATATTTTAGGAGAAAGTACTATGCTTGGTTTAGGATTCGTTGTTGGTTTAGGCCTGCCATCCGGCACACTCAAGGTGTATCTTTGGAGAATAGATGCTAAAATCAGGAATACACTGCTCCGTGCTATCTCTTCTCCTGGACAACTTCTTGCTCCTATAAGGTCATCAAATGTGGTGTTAAAAATTAATAACAGTGAAGAGTTCCAGTGTAACTATATTCATTTTCATTTTTCACTTTAATTTCGGTTATACTGTAGTTTAAGTGGTATTGATATTTCATTCAAAATTATAATCGTGAAAGTACGTCTCATAGGAACAGGTGACTGATCAAAAGCGAAGAAACGTTTAAAATACGCTTGTCAGAAATGAAATTTTATTTCTTCTTCTAGTGCTTTTATTCTAATATTCTATTCTAATAGTGTATTAATGTTACTCGTGTTTTTTTACCTTACCTGCACTGAAGGGAAACAGCGCTTTATGCTTCATTAGGCGTCCATTTTCGTCTAAATGCCTTTCTGGTTTCATTTTATGAGGTTCATCCCAATAGAATGGATCGTAGTGTAGATCGTAGAAGTTAAAGTGCACTCTGGTTCCCTGACAGTGGAAGAAGAGTGATGAGATGATTGTGACAAATATCAGGCCGTGCGTCACATTGAATATTGGCGGATGTTTTGAATACATTCATTAGGAACCTTAGAGTCTTAAACAGAGTTAATAAAATTTTAAAGCGAAGATTTGATTCTCCATTTATGTAAAGTTGCCATTTGATGCGATGTACGCTTGGATTTTGTCCATGGCATGTATACTTAATTTATTAAACGGAAATGGGAATAGGATTGCCCGGTCGTGAAATGACCTGGACGATAAAGCGCACTTATTATTACTACTTAGGGCGTTTGTCTATCATAAGTGATGCATTCAATTTTAATGAGCTTTAACCCGACGGATTCGGGCGTTTTAAAAGTTATTTTCAGTGCAATTATCATCCCAGGTATATGTATATCCTATCGCGTGCTTGATAATGATCCACCTAATTCTCTACGTTTTTAGTACACGCCAGAAATCATGCCTCTAGAGTGGTAATTCCTAACCCTTTACGTTGGCGGCACCCTATAGGCTGAGATTAGATCTTGGAGCACCCTTTCTAGATTTTATTTATCCGATTGGGCTCCCGTCTCCATTACCAAGGTTAATCAGTGCTTTACAGTAATTAGTCCCTTGGCGTAAGAAGAGCTTCAATTACTTTAACCATCCGTCGGGCATGAGAGCAACCAACTCAGAACTTGGTCCTCTTAGACATTTTTTCTCACACTGATCATGCTGCACTTGTAGCTGTTTTCCCGGCACCCTGAATTGCTGCGGTACACCGTTTGGGAACCGCTTATAAGTTCCAGCGTCTAGTCGAATAATTCCTGGGCAGGCATTCTGACTTCCGTCCATCATTCGAAGATGGATCGAAGCCAAATTGTGCCTGCGATTTTTCTCTTTTCCTCCCACCCATCGTAGAGTCATCAAGGAAAGGCTCAATCCTCTTGTATAGTTGCTCTCTGCATGTTTCCGAGTTTCCTTCCACGTTAGTTGGCATGATGGCAAAAATTTCGCTGACTATCCTGTCAGCGTGTTAAGGTCGAAGGTGTCTGCATCTAGTTTCTGCCTCGTGTATATATTGTAGGCTGGCTGGGTGCTGCATTCTGATTGGCTGTCTCTTTGATGATTCTTTCACCGGCACTGTGAAGGGGATAATCTTCGTTTCCGTTGAAATTCGGAGCTCCTGTCCATTTAGGTGACAAGATGGGATCAATACCATTGCCTCTATGTGATTTGTCCTGGCTCAATTAGCGCGCGGCAATTCATTTACTTTTTCCCCCATACTACCCTAAATAATATCGTGGAATTGCAATGGGTATCGCACTCACTCTCCCGAGATACAACTTCTTCTACGCTCTGAAAACGCTGATATAATTTGCGTGCAGGAGACACACCTCCGCCCTGAACACAAGTTTCATATCTCTGGGCACGAAATATTTCGAAAAGACTTTCTTGGAGGTATGAGAGCATGCGGCGGAGTGGCTATGGCAGTTCGTTGTGCAATCCACACGGAAGAAGTAGCTCTCACGACAAACCTCCATGCGAAGACCTCCGATGCATGTTTAGCAAAGTAGTGAAGGGGCAATGGTACAATGCGTGGGTAAACACAGCGAACAACAAATTGCGGTGTGTTAAACCGGTTGCATCTGCATGGCCGTCTTCCGTTAGGGGTAGTCGGAGAGAGGAAGTCATCATCACACGCTTGCGGATAGGGCACTGCGCCCTGACCCACTCCTTTCTCTTCACGGAAGAGAAAATTCCACCGCGCTGTGAGGATTGCGACTCACCTCTCAATGTTCGGCACCTCCTAACGGAGTGCGTCAAGCATCGGGATGTACGTAATAAGTTAGGCATAAGGGGAGGCCTAGAATACGTTCTCGGTGACGACCCTGATCGTCTAAGCCGCGTTATTTTATTTTTCAAAGAAATAGGCCTGTTAACCAAAATATGATTCTACTAGTTCTTCTACAGTTACTACATATATATTTATTAAAAATTCGTAAATACACTAACGATTAGTGTTTTTTTTACAACTCTACTGTGTTTATATTAGGTTGTGTACGGTGCGAATGACCACGGCCGTCGACGCACCTCAAAAACCTAACTCTACTACTACGACAAACCTCCAGGCCAATGCCGTTCGTTTAGGGCTGGTAGGAGGTTTAACCATCGGTAACTTGTATCTGCCCCCTGAGGCGAATATCCAACCCAATGAGATTACCGACATAATACATCAACTCCCTCCACCCTTTATATTGCTTGGAGATTTCAATGCCCACAGCACCACTTGGGGATCCGCCGTATCAAACCGACGTGGACGGATGCTGGAAAACGTTATAGACCAAGAAAATCTATACTTGCTGAATACTGGAGAATACACGCATCTATCCTCTGCAACTGGAAATTTCTCATGTATAGATCTAGCCTTATGCTCTCCAGGAATAGCGCCTCACTTACCCTGGGAGGTAGTATCAGACTCACATGGCAGCGATCACTTCCCCATTGCAATTACAATTCTGAATGCTATGCTGACTGAATCGCGACCATGGAAATGGTGTTTGAATCGAGCTGATTGGAGTTCTTTTCGCGGGAACTTGTTTTTTCCCAGACCTATGTCACTAAACGTTAATGCAATCGTGCAAGACATCTCGGAAGGATTATTCAATGCTGCATCCATTGATATTCCTCGAACATCAGGAAACATTAAGCGTATCCCAGTTCCGTGGTGGAATGAGGACTGTAAGAAAGCAATTAGAGGAAGACGTCGTGCGCTCCGAAAATTTAGCAAACGACCAACGCAATCAAACCTTGAAAATTACCGCATTCTGCGAGCGAAGTGCCGGCGCGTTATTCTTGAGGCAAAACGGACATCCTGGCAGCAATTTGTAAGATCAGTCAACAGCCGCACTCCCACCGCGGCAGTTTGGGAAAAAATCCGCAGACTATCGGGAAGGAACGCTCACTCTCCTATCCCTTGGATTATGGATAATGGATCCCTATTGACGGATGAAGAGTCGATAGCAAATTGTATTGGTAAATCACTCTCTATCGGTTTCAGCTCCAGTAACTATGACGATATTTTTTTGCTCCGAAAGATCAAGATTGAGAACATCCCCATTGACCGGACTTCGAACAACAGCGAGTATTATAATACCCCGTTCTCGTGGTGGGAATTTTCATCTGCATTGGCAGACTCCCGATGTACAGCACCTGGCCCCGACTATATTACCATCGATATGCTCTCCAATCTAAAGACGGAAGATAAGTCATACATCCTCGAATTATTCAACACCATCTGGGTAACAGATTCCTTCCCGACTGAATGGCGAAGAGCGCACATAGTTCCCATTTTAAAACCTGGGAAAAAGAAAACAGAATGTGGAAGCTATCGCCCAATTGCCCTGACTAGCTGCGTCTGCAAGGTAATGGAAAGGATGGTCAACAAACGGCTTCAATACCACCTTGAGAAAAATCACCTCCTGTCGGAACACCAGTGTGGATTCCGAAGAGGGCACTCTACCATAGACCATCTTATAACGTTAGAAAATGCCATCCATGAGAGTTTTATTGAAAAACGTCATCTCGTGGCAGTTTTCTTCGACCTCGAGAAAGCCTATGACCTTACCTGGCGACAGCACATTCTACGGCAAATACACGAATGGGGCATCCGTGGTCATTTAGCCATATTCATAAAAAACTTCTTAACTGATCGGTCCTTTCAAGTTAGAGTCGGTTCAACGTACTCATCAGAGTATCCTCAAGAAAATGGTGTACCACAAGGGAGTGTCCTAAGTGTAACCCTCTTCTCCATAGCAATAAATTCTTTGGCCTCTTGCATACAATCACCAGTACGATCACTGCTATACGTGGATGACCTAGCAATATATTACTCATCATCATCTTTAGGGGTAGCTGAGCGACAACTTCAATTAGCAATAAATAGGCTTGATAACTGGTGCCGGGACCATGGTTTCCGTTTTTCGCCTCAAAAGACTGTGTGCGTAGACTTCACGAGAAAACGTGGACTCACCAGAGACGTTTCACTACAACTTCGAGGTTTACAAATCCGCGCAGTTGGGGAAGTGAAGTTTCTTGGAATAATTTTTGACAAGAAACTTAACTGGAAAGCCCATATTTCTTACCTTCGACAGAGGTGTATGCAGCCGATTAACCTCCTTCGATCGCTGACTGGAAGATCATGGGGAGGCGATCGAGGGACCTTGTTACGACTCTACAGGGCTTTGGTGCGATCACGACTTGACTATGGATGCACTGTCTACAACTCAGCAAAGCAGTCTTATATTAAAAGTCTGGACACAGTGCACCATCAAGGCATTCGATTAGCTTTAGGAGCTTTCCGTACTAGCCCGGTAGTCAGCATGTACGCAGAAGCTATGGAACCTCCCCTAGAGCTCCGCCGACAGCACCTGACGACCACAGTTTCTACTCGCATACTTTCTGTTAGAGGGTGCCCTGCCTATTCAGCCCTAACTTCGAAACCAATAGACCTAAGATTTGAGGCTCGGCCCAAGAGCAGTCGACCCCTTAGGATACGCCTGAAGGATATTGCCACCAATAACTCATTTGACCTGTCCTCCATCCAAATAATAGAGACAAACGAAACACCCCCTTGGACACTCCCAAGACCCAGGTTAAACCTTAAGCTCAGACAATTCTTAAAACAAGGGACCCAACCTGAGCTTTATAAACAGGCATTTTTAGAATTAAAAAGTTCCTATCATAACTATAATTTCCTCTACACCGACGGGTCAAAAACTAAGGACGGAGTAGGATGTGCTGTAGTGGAGGATGGTATCCCCATCTGCACAGCCCGCCTCCCTCTTTCAGCAAGTATCTTTACTGCCGAGGTTCTAGCGATAAACTTGGCGCTGAAAAACATTTTAAACCAGAACTACCATTTTTTTGCAATCTGCAGTGACTCGTTAAGCACCCTTCAGTCATTGGATAGGATGTACCAAGTCCATCCCCTACTACTGGAATTCCAACGTCTACTCTACGAGGCATTCCATATAGGAAAATCGATCGTTTTCTTGTGGATTCCCTCTCACGTGGGTATCCTAGGAAACGAATTTGCAGACACCGCTGCGAAAGCTGCGGCTCACTCTGGGATACAGCAAAGCCAAATCTTGCCACCAACGGATATGATTGCGCTAATCCGTGCCTCCTTCCGCCAAAAATTTCAAAGAGCTGTGGGACCACGTCCAGAATAACAAGCTGAAGGAAATACGAAAGAACTTGGAGTACTGGGGGAGCAGTAATGAACGATGTCGCCAGGAGGAGGTTAAAATTGCAAGACTACGCATAGGCCACACGAGGCTTACCCATAACTATATCCTCCGTAAGGAGAACCCTCCTATGTGTGAGCCTTGTGGCGCAACCTTATCAGTAAAGCATATCCTGGTCGAGTGCGACAAATTCACTCAGATGAGGAGAACTTTTAATATCCCGGAACAGATTGACCTAGCCTTAGGGAATGACCCGCATATGATCGACAGAGTTTTAAATTTTTTAAAACATATTGACATTTTTAATAAATTATGACTGTAAATGTATTTATAACTTTTAATCCTAAATAAATAGCTCATACCTTGCTGTTATACGCATAATGAAAAGCGATAATTTTAATCTTTTATTTATTGTTAGCTAAAATTACTCATGTCAGTGTTCAGGCGCTAATAACAACAATGTTGACGCGCCTCAAACAAAACAACCAACCAACCATACTACCCTATTTGCTACGCATGAATTGTTGACTTCTGTTCAGTAAAAGAGGGGAATCATGGTATAGTTTCTTAAGTCAAGTGGGAATCACCGGATAGGTGAAGCCCGCTGTAGCTGCGAAGAAACACCTAGTACACATTGACTAGTACTCGCCTTGAATCTTTTGGACAGTAGTGACGAAGAGCATCTGGCGCAGTATTAAACAGTAAATACATGGTGGCCCACTTTCATCAGAAGAGGTAGGGAGGAAGTTGTTATTTTATGGTTGAGGGTTTGGTCTGGGCCTTAACCTACTCCCGTCACAGGAGAGGAGGTGCGTCCTTAAATGACACATTTCCATATAAGTTTCCAGTTACGATTTAGTATTTATATTTTTCAATGCGCAGCATAGGTACGAAAAAACAGTGCTGTGTACTGGCCGCATATACCTACCTACCGTATATAGTACCTATCTAATGACGCAATCTGGAAATACTGGAATGTGCATAACAAGCAAGACATTACAAGAGATGTAACTCGTGTCATCTGAGTTTCTGTCTGCATCCGCTCTAATACGCGCTTCAGACCGGGAAGAAAGGTATAAGGATGGAAATGGAAGGCAAAGGAGGAGAGAAACTTGACTTCAGCATTAGCCTGCTCTTAACGAAAAGCGCTGAGGGAACCACAGCTCAACCTCCCATCCGACGGATGAAATTCTGCGCTCCATTGTTCACCTCAAAAACTGAAGTAGGGGCCCGATTTCAATGACTAATACAAAAAAAGGAATACGCTGATTATAAAAAACTGATTTCATCGACTTACCGAAAAGATCTACAACCTCTTAAAAACGAACTCTCCCCTGTCTGTTGATTTACTTCATGAAACCACCCATGGATACTACTTGTATCCATGGTAAACAAACACTGATAAAGTCATCGCCTTTCATCATCATAATCATGTCGGTCAACAATCCTAGGATTCAAATTAATTGCCATGTAAAAAAATTCACCTGGATCGGGATATAAAGCGCTGACCTTTGGCTTTCCGGGCTACTGCGCAGACCACTACGCTATCCAGCATCGGCAGGTCATCCAAAGGTCCGTGGTTCCATTCTCGGTCCAGGTGAATTTTTACAAATGGCAATTAATTTGCTTTTCAACGACGTTCACGCGAAAGGTTTGAATTATACTAAAATCCTAGATTGGTTTGACGCAGCCTTTCACGCGATTCTTTTATCGGCCAACATCTTCATATTGACGTCACTCCTCTCTTTTACATCCTTCACAGCTTCCTCCATATATCTCATACATGACCTGCCTTTTCCATCCTTTCCGTTCACTTTTCCCTCGACGATTGTCTTCATTACTCCATCGTGTCTTAAGATATGGTCGATCAAGTTATCCCGTCTTCTTTTTTAGGGTTTTGAGTTGGCATCTCTTATCTCCCACTGTTCTTAAGGCATCTCCGTTTGTCACTCGGTCGATCCATTTTATCTTCATCGTTCTTCGGTAGCACCATATTTAGAATGCTTCCTCCCTTCTCCGCTGCTGCCATCGTCTATGCTTCGCTGCCATACACTAAATCTTCGCCTTTATCCCTTAAACACATTTTCCGTTAGTATAGGGAAATTTCCATCAGGGAATTAAAAATATATCCCATTGTAGGAATTCGAACCCAGGGCCTCCCGGTGAGAATCCAGTACTCGAACCACAACACCAACCCAGCCCCCACCCCCCTGTTATACAAACTAGGAGATGACCCTGATTGATTGAGCCGGGTTTTCATATCACAGATACTGGAATTCCTTGATCAAATTTACTTTCTATATGAGTGTCCAGTTACAATTTAGCATATATATTTTTCAATATGTAGCATAGCTACGAAAAACAGTCAAGGAGCAGCGGTGCAATGCCTGGGCTAACACGATATATAGTAAATTTCTCAGTATTAAACTGGTTACGCCAGGGATGTCCTCTTCAAGCGGGAGAAGTAGGAGAGAGGAAGTCGTCGTTACATGCAAGCAGATAGCAGTACACTCTCATTCCTCATCACTGAAGGTAAGATTTCAGCATGATGTAACGGTTGAGACTGTCCTCTCACTATCAGACACATCCTACGGAGGCCGCTCGGCTAATATGCCGGAGCGTTTGCAGAAGGCTAGGCACCAAGGGAGGGCTAACTTACGTTTCTAGGCGAAAGCCCTGATAGCCTAAGCCATGTTACATTTTATTTACTTAAAGAAAAATCGCATTTTAAATCATTTTATTTCGCCATTGTTGTTTAATTAAATCAAAAATTTATACTACATGTTTAATATATTCATATACCGTAGGTAGAAATAATAGTTTTCAATAATGTAGGTTGCAACTGTGCGAATGACCAGGGAATCGACGCGCCTAAAACTTTCCGTAAAAGTTCTGTTTCTAATATTTTTTTAAATATGCTAGAAAGTAAGTCGTGGGCATAGAAAATAACCTTAATTGGGGGAGGATGTCTGCTCCTCTTTACCTTTGGAATGACATATCCTCTGAAGGTCACAGAACGACCAGAAGTAAGGGGAGTGTGGGGCACACAGAGAGCTGCGATGGAGCTGAGGCGAAGTATCTCTTGCACTGTTGCTTCTGTGTAGGGAAGCCTAGGGCATGCATAATAGGGAATGCTTCAATTAGTTATTGATAGTGCGTAATTGAATCTTTATTAGTAAAGTAACTTTTATCTGAAAGTTATTGTCATAAACCGCTGATAAATACCATTCGGAATTAAAGTACATAAATCGTTTTATTTTCTATAAAACTTTTTGTCGATAGCCATTATTAGATTTGTCTACTGAATGCGGGTTGCCAATGACTTCTTTAGACAGTCACGTATGGACAAAACACAAGGTAACTTGGAGAAATGTTTACGTATTTAAAAAAAAGTTCAATTGGATCAGATTGTGCATGCTACTTACCACCATATTCGTTGAGGTCCCTCTAGATGTAATCCTATGTTGGGTGAGGTCTAATAATAAAGAGATCTCGTGTGATCTAATAATAAAATGACACTTCTGAATAGGCTATAGAAGGAGATAATAACTTCTGGAATTCAAGAATGTAAAACATGAGATTTCCCCCTAATATCTGTCAATATAGGTGCCAATCGGCTACTGAGGTTTCAACAGACCGGTCATGAAAAAAATCACACTGTTGGAGTATGTTTTTGTTAAATACCCTAGGTAAGATAAATTTGGGGATACAACAATTTTCGAAATGGGCTGCAGCTTGCAATTCCTAAGCGTTCACTTGCCGTAGAAAAAGCACGCGGATAGACTGCTATAATCTGGCCAGCGTGCGTGGTAATAAGATTGTCGAATTCTTCAATGCTATTCAGCTATTGTTTATTGCTTAGTCAGTTGCATTCGTGCATCTCAGCGGGTAACTCCGTTAAAGTTTTCGCGGCTAGCTCGCGAGCTTTGAATTTGCTAGTCAGCTATGAAAGGTGAAATTATTTTTTATCTGAATACTCTAAGAATCAGTTATATAGTAAACGTTGTTAAAGACAAAGTGTAGTGGGACTCTTAGAGTTGTTAAAGGGCACCAGTGGGTTGACGACCTTACATTCGTTCGTTTGTTTTTTGTCGGGAACTGGATGGTAAGAGATAAAAATTTATTGTAAGAGGATATCAAAATGTGGATCTAGATAAGAAATACGTAACCGGAATGGACCCTGAAGAATCCTTGAGACGAAATCTCTTACCAAGAGGACTATAATTAATTATAGGTGTAGTTAGTTACCTATTTACACTATTTTTCATACCTTGCCTTGTCTTCGAGTGATGGTAGACTCTCTTTTCCTACATTTCGGTCTATTTCTTCCTGAACTTTCCTTTGGACCTCGGGAAACAAGAGCATGAACAGCATGGCGTACGTCAGAGTTGCGAAAGTCGTGTCAGCCCCTCCAATTAATACTTCTGCGCAAACCTCCCTTAGCTGTTTGTCTGGAAGAGAACATGTAATGGATAAGTTTTAAAGTAATATTGAGTGAGTCCTCGAAAGTTATAGAGTTTTAGTAGGATGTTACAGAAGACAGACCAGTGAAGGACGATTCATTTGCTCTTTGATTTTCTATCTCTTGCAAATAAACATCAATGAAATCTCTCAGATCACGAGATTTCATGCTTCTTTTATGTTCAAAAATAATTTTCTGCAAAGGAAATGTTTTTATGATAAGTACTTTGTATTTTTCAATTTTTATGGGATGTTTCCAGTTATAACATGCATGTATGTTACCGTTGGAACAGTTCCAATGATATATATGCTCGTAATAATTTATTTGCCCCGTCTGTCTCTATCTCAGTTTTACATTTAAAACGGCTGGTATATAACATTTCAAAATTTCAAAGGCGAGCTGGAATTATTTTGTTTAAACAGCAACCATTAAAGTTATTACAAGTTTCAGTTGGTTTGCTAAATATTGTTCTTATTGTTGTATTTGTAAGCTAGGGATGATTGTATTAATGTCCTCAGGATCCCTGAGGAAATGAATGCTACACACTTATGTATTTGCAAGATATTTCGACCATTAGTAGAATTTCTGCTAAGAAAATAATATATGTTATATAAAGTAGTCGTTACGTCCTCTTTTCTTATTTCAGGTAAATGAATTGAGGTATGGAATTTATTATAATAAAGCCAGAGACATCGTCTTTATTCTTGCATATATGATAAAAATTAATTGTGAAAATAAATCAATACGTTATACTGTACCTCAACAAATGCAAACAGGGGCTCACAAGTCTCTCGCAGCTCCTTCGTTCTTGTCAGAGACGGGAATAGTGTTGCCAGTCCAGGAAATATTACAAGTAGCGTGTTATGAAGTTCATTTGCTTGGAAGAACTTGTTAACGATATTTGTAAGGTGCTTGTACCTTGGGTCATCGTGATCATATTTTTCTCCTGATATAACATTCCATAATATATTAATTATCGTACCACTGAAGATATCATGAAAGTAGACCTAAAATTCAAGGAAAAGTACAATAAGTAGAAGCTGTTCGCGAGATAAAAATGTTTTAGCGATGATTAGGCGTACAAACTACAGAACGAGAATTCCATTTTTCATTTATCTTGTGTGTCGTCCCCTTTCCATTCAAAATGCACAGAATTCACGGAAATTGGCGTGGCTGTTGAACATCTAACAAGAAAAAGGAACACTTAAATATGTTGATAATAAATATTTAAGTGACTACAAGAAGGAAGAAACTATTTAGGAACCGGGTGAAGAAGAGTGGTAGCAAGTTTAAAGGGTAACTCCTATTCTTATATTGGTAAAAAAAAGATAAAAATTCTAACACGCTTGTTAAATTGTTTCTCCACGAAGAACTAAAAATTAACTGAAATTCAAACTAATTGCTCTAGGTTAATGTTTAGGTCACAGGTAAACCGGTATATAATAAAAAAATGACTGCTGCAGGCGAAGTGTGCCATCTAACATTTAAAGTATGATTTATTCTTGACTCACATGGTGGGTCATCCGCCCATGTAAACGCCCATGACACACGTGTGAGTCATCCGCACTGAAAGTGTTATCCCACTGGCGTCCCCCCATATTTTCAGAGCCACTTTTACCCCTGCTTGACATTTATAATTTTTCGTTGAACTGTTCGGTCTTTCCTGTTACCTGGAAGACTGCAGTAATCCAACCAATAAAGAAAATTCGGAATCCAGCTGAGCTATCGCATTATCGTCCCTTTTCATTGCTATGTACTATGTCGAAGCCACTAGAAAGATTTGTATACAAGTCAGTAGCAGACTTCCTTTCATCAAACAATCTATTAGATAAATATCAGTCTGGATTCCGGAAAGGACATAGTACCCAAACTGCCCTCGTCAGAGTCACCGAAGATATCCGGCACTCGATAGACAATAAAAAAGTTACCATCCTAATCCTCTTTGATTTTACCAAAGCTTTTGATTCTGTTAATCATGGTCTATTACTTTATGAAATGCAATAACTTGGTTTTTCTCTACCAGTAATTCAGTGTTTTCGGTCTTATTTACTTCAGAGAACCCAAGCAGTTTAAGGAGATGAGGATCAACTATCCAGTTTTCTATCAATGCCTTGTGGTGTGCCTAAGGGTTCTATCCTTGGGCCTCTCCTTTTTTCAACATTTATTCGAGATTTACCAATTTCGATCACTTATTCGAACTATCAATTTTATGCCGACGATTTGCAAGTTTACCTGGACTCTCATCCATTACAAATTCAAAGCGCCATTGAAAAAATTAATGAAGATGTTAATAGCGTATGCGAATGGGTGAATGAAAATTTCCTGAAAATTAATCCCATTAGAACAAAATGTATTATTATTGGTTCAGCAAAATTTGTGAATAAATTAAATTACGATATCCTGTCTAAAATCATAGTGAACGGTTCCGAAATCGATTATGCAACTTCAATTATGAACTTAGGAGTTAATATTAATAATACTAATTAACTTGGACAGAACATGTTGCTTCTATTTCCAACAAAGTTTATAAGACATTGGCGCAAATGAAACAATTTAAACATATTATTCCATTTGAGCTACGCAAAAAACTCGTTAACCACCTATTAATTCCCCATATTGAATATTGCTCACTTGTATTTACTGATTTAACAAAGGAATCACATAAAAATTATAAACTTTGTTCAACGCCGGAGTAAGATATATTTTCAACGCCAATATCTACGAACATGTAATTCCTTAATATGTTAAGTTAAAGTGGATGAAACTGGAACGTAGAAAAATATTCCAACTGTCTATTTTCATCTACAAAATATTATCATCTAAAACCTCGGAATTTACCCCGGATATGACTACGTTATTAGAAACCTGACTCATTCGGGCAGACCTGTTAGAGCCGGAAGACTTGTACGAGTGGCTTAAGGCCGTTTTACACGAGACAATTTTTTGTACAGTTTCTTGTACAAACGCTTGTATGAGGAAATTGCACCGTGTAAAGCGGCAAATTGTGTGAACGCTTGTGCGAATGTCTGAATGACTGAACGGAAAATAGAACCTATTCTAATTCCATTCAGACAGACATACAATTCCGTTCAGTTTATACAAGCGTTTGTACAAGAAATTGTACAAAAAATTGTATCGTGTAAAACGGCCTTAAGCCACTCGTACAACTCATACCAGTGCAACTGAAACTTACGAGACTGATGGCCATCATTCTGCACAATGTTGAGATGAGGCGTTAGTCTCTTAGCTTTAACAGCACACTTTTCCTCATAACTCAACGATGAAAATGGTGTTTTCATAAAAAATAGTACCAGATCACTACACTGTTCCATCATGAAGAAGACTTGTTATTTTGGGACCACTAAACAAAGAAAACATGCACACGCAACGTACGAAATTGTTTCATCCAGAATCAACTTATCCTAATTTCCATAGAGTTAGTAATAACTCTATGCTAATTTCCCTCCGTCTCGCCCTCTCTTGATCATTCGCTGAGACTCGAGAGGAAGGGTGCGAGAACTTCTACCTATGCGAGAAGTAGGCGCGAGTGTCTAGGCCAGGGATACTATATTAATTTACACACTCCCTGGTCTAGGCTCTCAGCGCGCAAGAATCACGCAGCTTCAGATTTAAATGTGCGGCGGCGAATAAGCGTATGCGCATGCGTCATCCGGCCATATGGAGTCTACCAGCAGCCAGACTCCCAAGCCTCCAAAATATCCAAAACACTTCAACGCAACACAATGTGTGGAAATATAGGGTAAAATTCTTTCTCCCTTGCTTTCTCGGCAACATAAAATACATCATAGAGCTGAAAAAATAGTAAATATTTTACTGTAATTATTTTGGGTATTCTCAGTCTCCCTGATTACCCTTCAGCTTCGCCACTGGTACAGACTAATAGAGGTGCAAAATAACCGTCGTCATTGATGCATATCAGTAAGAAACTGCTACTGCGAGAGGCGTGTGTGCAATGGGGGTGGTGAAAAGATCCGTTGTTCGTTACTTCTGAAGGTTGCTGCTACATCTAGTACATAGGCCAATGGACGTAATGGGACAGAAGCAATAATGAAAGACGTGGATCACTTTGGTGGAAGCACAAATGCTAGAAGGATTGAACATGGGGCGAACGTAAAATTGGTGGAACTTGTCGTATTTGTCCATTCATGCATCCCCTATACATCTTCCATTCCTATCCTTAGTGATTATAGCCATACCACAATTGTTATTGTAATCACTTGATGCGTATTTTTATGTTTGGTTATCCTGGCCAAGCATTCATTCAAACATCAAATACGCATGAGGGTAATCGTTGATAAAAATTCGAGTGTTGACTGGGGAGTGTTCTGGGCGGAAGGGGGAAGAATTTCCTTCTTAGGGAGTGTTTTCATGGTTTTCTCGTTAAGAAATATTTACACAATTAATGTGGATTATTTTGATACATCCGCGGGGTAGATGTGCTATTGGTAATGCGGTGTAAGGTTTTAAGTTCGCAAATTGGCCGCGTAAACTTTAGCGGCGTTACCAGCGGAAACTACACCAGAGTTCTCTACATGACGGCTACTTAACGACTTTGTGGTTGATTAGCCTCCATGTAGAGGACTCTGAACTGCACAATAGCAAGATATTCTACAGAGAAAAAAATCATTCGCCTTGACCAGGAATCGAAACCGGACCACAGAGAATTTCCACAAAGAGTACGTCTTGGTAGCTTAACTGGTTGAACACCTGGCCGGAAATCAGGGGGTCCGGGTTCGAGTCCCGGTCAAGGCGAATGTTTTTTTCTCTGCGAAATATCTTGTTATTGGGTGTTGTCAGGTATTGAGCACGTATACAGTATGGATTGGGTGGTAAAAATTGTAAATGTACTCACCGGATTGGAGTAACCTTTCTGCGATCCTCCAGATGCTCGTTCAATATCTTTCAAAATTTCCTTTATTTCATCATGAATCATCCTTTCTTTTGAGCACTTTCCGATCTTGGGTCCACTAAGTTGACCGTGAGTAAATCCACGCTGCTCCCTCCACAGTTTCCCGTCGGTATTAACAATGCCTGAAGAGTCATTTAAAATTCTTTTAGGTTAATGATGCGTTTCCGACCTCAGATGAAGTTTTTAAAAGGTCAAGGTTGCGATATATATGCTAGTTTAAAATTAGGTTTTAAACTAGCATTTCTGGAATTAGGTTCTGAACTTGCATATCTGGCGTTAGGTTTTAAACTAGCATAAAACTTTTAGAGGTAAATTTTATTGCTGTTTATAAAATAATTCAATCGCCATTTTGAATATATATCAATTGCACTTTTCAATAATTAATTAGACCACCGCTTTTAAATTCATTCAGATTTTCAATAATTAATTAGTAATTTGTTATTTTCCACTGCAAGTGGAGTGCAACCATCATAAATGCAAAAAACACCGATTTCCCGTTTTAACTTCTGAAATTCATTTTTGTTAAATAGACGGATTTCCGCACCCTTAATCAGAAATGATGCACTATTCCAGGCGGCGGAGTGGTACTCTATAATAGCACTCGTTTACCCTCTCACGGGTGTAGAAAATTAAATTAGGGCTAGTATGTTAAAACTTTACGAAAGGTGCATGTCATGCGAGTATCTCAGAGAAAATCGTAAGATTCTGATATAGGGTTCCGGTCTGAATATGGGTAAATCCTTTGGATTCTAGTTTATAAATTTTGGTTTCGTAAATTTTTCTCCTCTGTGAGCGAAAAAGTGGTTGAGTTTCTTGCTGTTGAAACTTGAACTATGGGAAAATCTCCAAGAATATCTCTTCCGTCAGTTGGGATACGGGGAGTGCTTTCTTTCGCTTATTATTGGCGATTGCATGGTTTCTGTCATTGCAGTTTCCGGTATCGTCCATTTACTTCAGGGAAGTAATACGCTCACGTTAGGTGACCTGGAGCTTAAAATATTTTAACCGATATTGTTAAAGTTAAATTGAGTGTAATATTTATCCGGATTTTTCGTTTCACGTTAACTGATAGATTAGGGCTGTGTGCGGCACATAAAATACGTAGTGTTTGCAAGTGGATTTACGGCATGTATTTGGATGGAATTTTTTTTTACATATCATGCCATTGTCATTGAAACTGAACTGATGCAGTTTTTATGAATTTTAAATATGTGAATTTAATTTATTCTGAATTCTTTTCTTTCCTTCACCTGAGCTGTGAATTTTGAATTAAATCACGTGAGGGTGTCTCTCTTTCCTCTGTCAGTAAATGATGAGGCGCTTTACCTCCCATTGTAATGTCACGGGCCGAACCCTATGTTATCATTCTGTTGGTACATATATGTGGGTTTTATCTCGTACCACGAATCTTGCCAATTATATAAGAATTGGTCTTGGAGGAAGTTTTTTTATTCAATATACCCGCAATTGACTTTTCACTGCAACGATCGCTCTGTTAACAGCTTCCTAACGTTTTAACCACCATGTAGTATTTCTTCTGGTAAAAGGCACAGAATGTATTTTCAAACCCACATTTTTATAGAATATACGATTAAAGCTTTACATTTTCAGGCTTGAACTCTTAACACTCGTGCCGCAAGTTTTTATTTTCCGAGTTTTAGGTTTTTGATGATACTTTTAACGGACGGATCAAATTTTCAATTCTGTTGCTAGGAGGTGAACGGAAATAAATTTAAATTTTACGCTGGTTTTATGAAACCTCTGAAATTTCAATCGTGTCCCCAAACTTATACTGTAATTCCATTAATTATTTAATTTTGTTCCTCAAACTGCCAGATGTTTGATTTATCTTTGCTCGTACGTACATACGTACCCAGTCTTTCTCCATCATTCATAATTTGCAACACTCTATTTCCAAGCCGACCGCAAAAGTCCTCTCTCGTTAGCCCTTCCTGAATTGCTGATAAACCTGAGATCAGCACCACAGGAGAATCACCGGCAAAGAATCCGACTACTTCTCCATACATTTTATGCCACCTTGACATTGTTTTGTGAGTGTATCCGTCCGTCTTCATCTGGAATATGTTGCCTACCAAGGGCCATTTAATTGGACCTAAAGGATAAAGGAAAACAATCAGTTTCGTAATAATCAAGGAGTTTGTATAAATGAGCAATTTTAAATCAATAGACCCTTTTATTGTAATTGTTTACGGAGATGATAGTCTTTGGGCCAAACAAATGTTACTGTATTCAAAGTTGTATATCTACCCATTTATCAACTATCGTTATCATGTTATTTTTTGGAAAGTATATTTTTAGGATTAGTAATTTGAAAATGATCAGTAATTATATTCTAGTGTAAACTTCACTATTAACAATAGATAAAAACAGAAAAGCAACCATGCAAAAACATGCTGTTAGATGGGTTAGCTTTAAGTCCTTGTATCAACGTGCACTTACGATGCTATCCATTGATACACTTGTGTTTATACTATTGGATAGTTATCTCTAATTGGACAGTTATCCCTAATTGTACGAGGAAAGGACGTTTTGAATCTGTCAGTACGACAAATAATTTCTCTAATCTTATCCTTATGGTCCGGTCTACAGTAAGTTGGAGTTCGCAAAATACTTTTAACGTCATCAGTAAAAGTATTATCTTGGTATTTATTTAAGAGATTAAGTCAAAATTTCAACCAGCGGTCTGACAACGATTCCCATAAATACTAATACTCTTATGCATAAAAATCATACCTGGGGGATAATCCTTTGGTTTCGATGTTAGGCGCCATAATACAAGTGTTATCACACCAATTAGAAGTATTACCGCAGTCAGCATACCCTTAAAAGAGACGGTTCGGTATTAAATTATTGCAGAAAATGTAATTTTGTGATATGTTAATTTAAAAACAGCGCTTTTTAACAACCCTAATTGACATAATGGAAGTACAGTACCGTATTTATGTTAGTTATGAAGGAATAGCTATCAAGGAATATAAAAAGAGCAATAATTACCCTTATGTCATCTGTTGTTATTGAATTGATAGTTTTATAACTTGCAGCTGTCGCAATTCGCACTTAGTGATGTGGCCTTAATCTCTTTGGGAGGAGCAGTGATTAGTAGCTCACGAAACAACTCGAATAACAAATCAAGATTTGCTGCAGAAAACTAAATTCAGTTATTACGATTCGAAATCGGAAGCACCTGGAGCAAAGATGAAGAAATGCTAGAAGTTGTCTGCTGGGAATTGGAATAAGAATATTGAAATTGAAAAAAGGGAATGGAAGAGGTTAAAAGGAATGAATTGGGAGAACAGATTCATATGAATTTTACAAAAAGTTACAGAAGGAGTTTGGGAGATTGGTGGTTAAAAAAACAATGAATAGGAGGGTATTGGAGGACGAATAAAATTATTTAGGCAAAAGAATGAATGCATGGATAATGACATAATTGTTGGTAATATTAGGTTTTGAATATTGGTGTTCTTCTGTATCTAAGTTGTTTTACACCAGATGGTGTGTGTACTATGCCTTTTCGGCTAATTTTTCTTCCGTTGTCATCGTCATCCAAATTGTGAATAGAAGTCACTAGTTTTTCACTCAACTCCCCTGTTTTAATCGGCAATAAATACATTAAGCGTAAAACTATAGTCCAGACCGTCCAGACAAGTGAGTTTGAAAGATAATTAAGCTGTTTTGGAGCAAGTGAAATCAATTAAACTTTGCTATTCCACACAATTTATTGGGTGCAGCCCCACAGTTTTCGACGCTTCCGTGTCATTATCAAGGGGCAATTAACGATAAAGAAAATCAAAGCTCACTTGATTTTACTCTGGAACATGAACTCGTACAAAGTAAGCTCACGATCAATTGGGGATATTTTGTTTGGAAACTTCCAAGGAAGTAAAAGTAGGCTCACTGTATATAAAGATTTTCAGGAGCCATGGAAGGGAAAGCGGTTCCAACCGTTGTGAGTTGAAAATTTAACCGAAAGGGATTCAAAAACTATATAGAAAATGTGTCAAATCCCAATGGCAAATAGGTGATGCGTGCTGGCTAAAATATAGAAAGAGGCAGTGACAAGTGTAGTGATAGCTTTAGTACTGGAATGCTAGATGGAAAGGAAGGGTTTCACAAGATTAAAGATGCAGGATTTACGGCGGGTGGATGAAGGAATTGGGTGTGGAATTGGGAAAGCAAGTTTTGGTTCCTATTCCGAAGAAGCGAAAAGCAAAACATTTAACAACCCTGAAACAAACTTCGTCTTCCATTAGAGTAATACTTGGGTCGTTTTCAGATTACTAAAGTAGGGCTAATGACAACCTACGAAATTATCTGGATTAAGGAGAGGGTTGAGTGCACTGGATACAATGAGATCGCTAGTATAAAGAGATTTATGAGGGTGAAAAGAGAAAAAAAAATATTTTTTCTTCATTGGTGTTGAGAAGGGATGGAGTCTGTTGGGAAATGCTGAGAAAGTATTATAGTGGATTAAAAATATTGACAAATGGGAATCGAGTGATGAGGACCTGGGAAGTGAGATGTATTCATTCAAGACTGCTTTTCGTGGTTCACTCGGAAGAAGTGGTTAGGCGTGGGAGGGCACGGAATAGACTTAAAGAGAAAATTATTTTTGTCGCCTACTTCTGTAAATATTGCAAAGCAAAAGAATTCCCAGCGGTCATTCACTTCCACTGATGATGTATTTAAACGATAATTTTTCTTCATTGTTATTTTATTTTCACATCAACGGGAATAATTACCGTCTCGTAACTGAGTTATTATCGAATACATACTGCATGCATGGAGTACCTATGAGCTAGCAGACTTGGGTTTTTGGTCAAAACTAGCGTCAAAGCTGTTTATATTTGTGGACATACCTCCTTTGTGTATTCCAACTCCTTCACTAGACTCGAAGGTGAAAAGACTTCATGAACGTACCTCTGTTGAATGCAGAAAATCGCTCGCTCTCTGACTTTGTGTCTTATCTAAGCATCTATCCACTCTTTATCCAGGAAAAAGGAGTTTTCTGTGTTGGTTTTGTGTGTGTAAAAGATAAACGCAAGGCAAGAAAGGAGATTTTGGTCGATTATGATAAGATTTCTAGACCATCGATACGCTATCGGTGATGTTACTTCGTATACCAACTGTGAAAGTTGTGATCATGCAACATTTTACCTTAAAAGAAATGTATTCTTGTGTATTTTACTAATGGCATTCCCAGAAATGATCGACGGATTTAAGAGTCGAAAATGAAGTACCACACATATCTGCATTTTCTTATCACGCATAAGGGAACGCAGTAATATTTTACTCTCCTTTGGGGTTTTAACCGTAGTGTAATTAAATAAGCTGAAGTAGCCGAATTTTATGTTTCTAGTCGTGATCTCGGTATTTTGGTAATTTGAATAATTTTCTGTCGATTGTGATCTATATGTGCTCGTGGATGAGATTTTTTTAAAAAGTTAATTTTCTCATTTATCCTCAACATGGCCTGTCACGAAAAAATGATACATATCCGGCTTAAGCGGCTGGGGTAAACAATTTTGAGTTGTAGTAAAAACGTTATCTACATATATTGTGTAACTCTTCTCGCTCGATATTTAAGCCCTCTTGATATTGGGTTAATTGAAATTGGATAAACATTTCTGAAACAATATAATAAAATCAGTGAAATACTCGAACTCTTGCTGTCTAAAGGCTTTATTTCACTTCATCCATGTCAGAAAGTAATCGTACTTGATCTAGAAGTTTGAAGTCATTCGAAACCATTTCATTATTGCACTTGTTTCAGAATCGCTCCATTTCCTCGTTAAGGTTGCTACTTAAAACGTTGCGTAATGCCCGATTTTATACTTACTGCTAAACCTTGTCCTGCATTTTCTGTGTATGCGTACTCTGTGCTGATACCGTCGGTTCTGAATTTGTAGTGTGTGCCTAGCTGTTCATTTGTTTCATTTTTCAGGGACCTCCACAAAATTTGTTTTGTAGTCCTGACAATTTATGCTCTAAAATTTCTTACTATAGATTTCCCATTCCCTAACCTATTTTTGTTTGAGTAGTGCTTCTGAAATGTTTTACCTTCTTGCCTCCCACCATTCATCATACAAATTCCAAAATATTTCCTTATTGTTTTTCTTAAGTCGCTCGAAATACTCTGTCTGTAGTCTGTTTATCGTCTCCTTAGTTGGTACTATCCCCGTGTATTAATATAATTATTCATTTTTAAACCAATGTTGTAGGTTAAAAATAGACAAGTATTTTCTCTCCGTAATTTCAAGTTTAAGGAACGTTCCTTTGTGTGTAACAAAAATTTTATCAATGAGGGCACACAGATTTTAATATAATTTTTAACCCAAGGTTTTAAAACGTTTGTAACTCACGGGCAAGGGCTACCAAACGCTTGAGTGTTCGTTTTAAAGAGTTTATTGGTGGGACGTACACTACACTTCCAGAAATGTGAGGCTGTGTAAAATGAAAATAAGATGTATTTTTTGCATTATGTACCACGAAATCTCGCCGGAAACAGTTAATTTTATTTTGTATGGCTGTGGGTATGTGGGCCTTGTACCGTGGTGGGTACCGTCCCCGTAATGTAGCTTTTCCCTGCAAAGAGGCCAGTAATATCCCACCTTATCAGAAGAGTACATGCAGATGTGTTTTTTGAAACACTTCAGTATGTGAAACGGAACGACTTCGTGCATAAATATGAATATTGTGGGGCTCGCCTTGATGATCTACTAATTACGCACTTTTGGCCTCTTTGAAAAAAAAATTCTGCTTATGATTATAAGTTCGTTTTCTTCGATATTTGCCGAGAAGATAGAAACGTAACGAATCTTAAAGCTGTACTCATTAGGACGTCGAAGAGCCACCGAGGCAAATAATTTAATTGCAGACCACAGCCTATCTGGTGAGATGTCAAATTAGAGCCATTTCCCAGCTTTAACACATTCTTAGACTTTATTGGAAGTGCTTTCGGTCTAAGAATTGGACGTGTTAATGGTGGCTGTGTTCGTTTCGGACGAAAAGGCTGAAAACAGGTCTTTTTCTACGTCCATAGCTTGAAGCCTGAATTTTATTGCGTGAACTATATTCCAGGAGTTTTCATTTGGTATCTCCGCTGCCATCTATAGAAGCAATTAAAACGATAATTCTTTTCCAGAATGTTGCTGTATTTCCTTTTGTACTCAGTTGGCAACCACGAAAACATATCTTATTTTTTTGACTCAACAAGTAATCGTTGTTGTTAACATTACCGCTGCAAGAGATAAAATTGGAGTTTGGTTAGTGTGTTACAAGAAACTTGGAGTCATATATTTTTGTCTATCTACTCGATTTTCGTAGTCCGTTAAGATTACCTGCAAATTCTTAATAGCCGCGTCAATCATTTTCCTTGCTTCTCTCTCGCTTTCAGTGAAGTTAACGAGGTATTTCCAGTATTCATTCACCTTGCCAAGAGTATCTGCATCCTGTCTCGTGTGAAGAAGACATATTATGGTAAAACTGGAAATTTCCCAAGATTATTGAGGTACGGTCATTTTACTAAGAGAAAAATGTTAGTACATATATGGTAGCTGCATGTTTACTATTTCTCAGATATCAATTACAGAGTACTTTCCTTTTCACCCTAATCGCATTGAGGCGCTTCCTCTTCCGTTTCACACATTGAAGCGCTTCGATGCGGACTGCCAGAAGCCCGTCAAACATGAAAAAACGAATCCAAGATGGAGTCCAAACTCACTGCGGAAAAGCTGTTGCAGTTTTAACGATGGTGTCATCATTGGCCATTTATTTCGGGCACAAGTATAAAAACCTTGGGCGCCATGAAGGTAACATTGGTATCATTTGAAAATAATATTGAAATTCAGTTCATTTAACGTAAATGAAACGCTACATGAGTTGTCAATAACAAATACGCGTTGGTATTTGAAGTTTCCGCTCGCCCCGGAGGCGTTTCTTTTCGCTTTAATGCACCAACCACGTGGATGCGCTGAAGTGAATCTTATTGCCCTTTTAGTAAGGAGGCGCGTCAGTGCGATAGGTGTGTGAAAAGGAACACGGCCAGATTGCTCTTTTGAGGCACGTAAATTCTCGTCACCTATTTCACTTTTACTGCAGCACCTCATAGGTTTTGTTGTTCAGAAATCACTCCGAGTGAACGCATCTGGTGGTACCTAAGCTAAGTTTGTATGCAAATCGTTTGGTTTTATATTTTACTGCAGAACTATTTCACAGCTATCAAATCTGGCGCCCTTTTGAAGCATGTATGATATCGTTATGTAGGTATTCACTCATTCAGAAGTGACTCGGATGGACATATTTGGTTATAGGCTAAGTCTGTAGACAATTGTTTGGTTTCATATTTTGCTCCAATTCATTAACAGCGACCATTCCGTAAGGTATATATAAAGGAAGAATAGCTATTATAGGCCAGATGAAGAGGAGTACAAAGTGTATGCGGAGATGTAGAATTAAATTCGTAGAACAGGATCATTATGCCTGTATTTAGTTTTAGTTAATAGGCCCTGTATTTAGTTTTGTGTATATTGCTCCGATGCCGCCCGCTACTTGTCAAAACTATCGTAAATATATGAAGTCTTGTGGGGTAGCCATCGCGGCTCACTGCTAATATCGTGGTGTCTACGCAGATTTTACATCGTTTAAAACCGATGAATTGCGTCAGTGAAATATTGAATTAGTTGGCGGGAGTTCAAATACGGCAGAAGTAGTGGGAGGGGAATATGGAAGGATAATGAAACGCTGGGGAGGATATTCTGTTTGCTAAACGAAGAAGAGTAGGAGGAAACCTCGACGCAAGTAGCATATTCAGATGAAGGACGACGACCGCGACGTTTCGTGACTGAGTAATATGACTTGATACCGTGATGTATCTCCTATCCTTTGCCGAGTCAACCAAAAGCGAATACTTATAATTATGCGATTAAAATGCATCTTTTTGTGTATTCATAAGCCACGTAAATTTAACGTATCATAAATGGGTCTACCTTTTTAGATGAGGCAGCTTCGGAGAGAACTAAGCTGTTGGCCCACAGTGGTAGACTTATCATCCAGTCTGCTGTTTCTTCAGGTGCCTGGCGAACTTTGTATTTTTTCCTCAGATTCATTTCGTCGTTATTGACACCCTTACCCTTTTGTAGTTTCTTGGAGCCTTTCTCTCCTTTCTTGCCTCTTTCTTTGCTCTCCCCTTTTCTTCCCTTCGCTTTATTACTCTTTCCTGATCCCTTATCTTCATTTCGCGGCATCGGGGAAGTTTTAGATCTTTTTGACTTCGATGGCTTTTCTTGATGGCTACTCAAATCATCACCAGCCATGAGGCTTTCTTCCTTTTCCAGTTCAGCAAGCAGACTTGCTGCTTTCATCTCCTCCTCCTCCTTAGCTACTTTTGTAGCTGCGATTTTCCCTTCATTTTGAATCCTTTCTTGGAGTATCGTGTTGGCTGATTTGTAGAAGTCTATTATTACATTTTCACTGGACAGGACTATCAAACCTAAAGAAATTGTTTTTGATCAACATTAATCTGCTTATATATATTATATAGTGTTTAAGCCGGCTATGATAGCATTGACAGGGCTAAAGAGTTAAAGCTACGTTGTGTCGGAACAAACAACTTAAAATGAAAAATTACTGAAATGGCCTATCTAGGTATCGCTTCACCAGAGCTGACCTGAATTGCCATATTACGGTGCAAATGAAGGCACTTGATTAAATTGTGTGGCTACAATGCACGAAACATGTATTTATGAAATATGATGCCCTGTGGATGAAGGTTGTTCTGGTTTAGTTTCAGTTAGGAACATTTAATGGTACTCGTTTTTCGTTATGTATTTAAATGATATTAATGTAAAAGGTAGTCCTCCATAGTTTAAGTTCCTTTCGTTACCTCGTAGTCTCATTACTTTGTATTTACCGTAGTTACTAATCTTTTAGCTGCATTGCCTGGTGCATAGGTAATTAAGTCCCTCCTCTATTGCTTTCCGGAAGAGTAGCACTGAAAGTGATAAAATATATGACATCTCATGCAAATATTGAAAAAAATTATGGTTTTTCATGTTGAGGCTCCATTTTTGTGTTGCTTAATGAATATTTAGACCTTGACTTAGATCATTGCTTGGGTATTAGCACGTGAATGTTTGATGAAACCTTTGTCTATGGGTAGACCTCAATCATTCTAATGCAGGAGACTTACCAGCTATGATCTCAATTAGCTTGTCATCCCCGAGTTCACCATATGCTTCCAGGCTACATTTGTCCTTTAATCTTGGTATGCGATGATCGTCAACCGGGTTGGATCCTTGAATGCTTAATATTGGATTGCTTGAAATGTTAAAAGAAGTTAGTTTCAGATGCTGCTCTGGTGGTTCATGAAAGGGTTAAACCAAGTTAAAGAGAATCTACATTCGCGAGTGAAAGTGCATGCTGTACACACTGAGCCGTCGTAATTGGAGGAAAGCTGCGATTATAAAGCGATAATTCCTCAGAGAAAAGATTATTTGCTTTGACCGCGGCGACCCCGGATTTTTTCCTCTCTGGAAACTCACCCAATTATCGAACGTAGCTAGGAATTGCCGACGGAAATATCTGTTTTGATTTCAAATTACTAGAAAGGGTTACAAAATAGCTGTAACAACAACACTGATTTAACAGAATGCAGATTCTAATCAGGAATAATTTGCTTAAAAAGTTTTGAGTAGTCTGGGTAACCCGGGCAAATGGAATGATAGCATGGCAGAATATAATAATTGAATGGAGGGATAGGAGTTTCACCGAAAAAATATACATATATTGGCCCTGTGGGTGCAAGTTAGAGTAGCGGATGGAAAGTGATGGACTGAGGAGAGTGGCAGGGATGTTCATTATCGCGAAGGAAATGGCGATAGAGCTATCAGATGAGTTTGGTGGTTTCTCATGAAGTCAATTAGATATGCTGATAGGCAAGCGTCTGGTTGGCCAGTCAGACTACAATCTTTGTTGAGCTTGTTGCAGGACAATAATGAGATACTTAAAAGGGAGAAAATTTACTGAGAATATTAAAGTGGGTTAGGACATGTGAGAGAACGTTTAGCGATTCGCGTTTCTGGGTAGCGTTTTGGATGAAATCAGCATTTGTGGTGGCGACAAAAAGAAGAGAAGAGCTCAGAAAAATAAAAATTTTCGAAACTAACGAAGTAAAAGTGGTCCGCTTTGTGAAAACGCGCAGAAGTGATTTCTGTAGACTTTGATACGGAATGTAGATCAGGTGGTTGCGAAACTTGGTCCTTGACAAATAAACCGAGAGTTATTTTGGAGTCTTTTGAAGTGTTGGTTTGGAAAAAGATGGAGAAGGTAAGCTGGGTGGAGAGTAAGACAGACTAACTGTATAGTTAGGAAGTAATGTTTTTGGAGGAAAGTAAAGGAAGAAATAAAGAGAAAGAAGGCAGAAAAAGACTGTGAAAGGAGAATGTAAAGTCAGTTGGCAAGCATGTTTTAATATTAGTGTGCATCCATTTTGTTTTTCGGTTAGGCAAGGTAACTTCATTGAAATTGAGTAGAAGTAATTGAAAAGTATTAGTAATAAGCATAGTTGTGATTAACTTTAAAAAATTAACGATTAAAATTAATCGTTAAAAATGTGGTTAACTATTTAATTTAATCGTTGATTTTTAGAAGAGTTAACTTTTAATCGTTAAAATTATACATTAACTGATACAAAAATAACTTCAGTTAATTTTTTTCGTTAATTTTTTGCAAATGTCGACCTGTTCAAATTTGGGTGCAAAGTTTGCCCAACAAACAAAGGGGAAAATAAAACGGAACCTAATAATGCGAGGTACATAGTTGAAGCCGAGAATATACTGCTGTTAGCTTTACCAATCGGATGCAGAATTTTTTCTGTCGAAGGGTCGCCTGAAAACCTATGACGGATAACGAGACGGAGGGGTTCAGTCAAACTAACGTATCTGTCACAATGCGCCAATCTACATATGCCTTACTCGGCGACATCGCGTCGTCAATACATTACAATACAGTGAATCGCGAAACAGGGTGCGCAGGCACACCCCCAGCATCTACTATAACTCTATGTAACTAAGCCGTTTCCACTGCAATTTTACAATTGTGAAGGGATACTTCACATCGCAATGTGGGGATCGATATCAAAAACTAACCTTAAAGTACTTTCTACCGCTCAGAACTATCTTTTGCGGCAAATTACAGGCGCACCATCGTTCGTCAGATATTCTTGCATTCGCGACAACTTAAAAATCCCGGAATTGGAACTCCCCTTCAGAACTCCCCCTCCTCCTTTCAGCAGAAACTAGGAAACCTGACCAACAAAACTCGAGTGTTGAGTCCAGATCTGGACTCTAAATGGAGTTGCAACGAAAATCCCCACTTCCAATATTTTAAAACAAATGGATACGGATGGAAGAAACCGCAATGACAGTTTCCAGTGTTTGCTTTGTTTGTCAAAACAAAAAAAAACATCAAGGTCTCTATCAACACAGCATCCAATTTGCCAAAGTTACTGAAAAAGTAACTTTTAACGTAGAGGTTACTTTTTTAACTTTAACTTTAATGTTACTTTTGCAGAAAAGTAGCTTTCAACTTTTACTAGGTACTTTGTACAGAGATAAACTTTAATCAGTTAATTTTTTTTTGGTAACTTTCCCTACTATGCGCTATAAGCGGGGCAGGCGAATTATAAGATCAATAGGGTTTCGTATTTTTTGTCTTGGTCATAAGTATATCACCCCGGAGTACGTGCTTGAAACCGCTATATTTTTTAAATGACGTTAAGTATTTTTTCTCATAAATCAAAATTTTAAAATTTTCCACTCCACGGCATACTATTGTATGCCGGCCAATTCTACGGGTGGCGTGAAAAGTACGTAAACTCTTTCGTTTCCTTATCGCTAGGTAGTGCTGCGGACGCCGCTAAGCTTGAGGCACTGTATCCCAATACTACGACAAGCTGACGATGCACTCTGTGAAAGTTTAGTAACAAGTATCTGAGGAACATTTTTCAGTTAATTTATTGTTATTTACTTTTATTTATTTTAGTTAAAATTATTTATCCAGTTTCTTCATTTAAAAAAAATCATTCAATTTACCATTCAATTTTGAAATCATATTGCGAATTTGTACTTCGAGGAGCAGCCGTGCTTCGCGGTAGCTGAGTAATCCTCGAACAGGAAGCGTAGGAGCTTAGAAACCAACTATTAAAACCATGTTTATCCGAGGAGACTTTCCGAGCCTTAAGAATTTTCATAGGCCGTAATCAATACCTGTTCTCCAGAGCTTAGAGACTCTGAAGCACAATTGTAAGTTAATGCGATGAATATCCCCTATGCATCGCAATGTAAACTATTTACCGGATACGCCAGCAGCAAGGGTGCCTCAGTTCAAGCGCCAGACAGTTCTGAGCTTTTTCAGTTAACTTTCAGTTCTGAACTTAAAATTAACATTCAATTTTCTCAGAAAATGGCATTTCTCAATCCAACATATTTGCCTTTATTGAATACATTCACTGTGAGGCATCGCAATTAATGAAGTACTATTTTTTTATTGAAGAAAGTACCCTATTGCGCCCTCAGGGAGAGCTGGGTGGTGTGAGACATGGGAAGGATTTATATGGTGTGAAAGAAGTGTAGAGGGAACCGTAATATCAGAATCTCAAGGTAAGACGCCAGTAGTTTTTCATTTTTACATCACATACTATGATCTCATACTATGGAGAAGTTATCTTACGTGTTATGTGTTCAGCAGTAAAAAAATGAACCGAATTCCGCTGAAAAATTTTCTGGCTTTGTCGAAATGTAAACTTTGGTTATCTTGTTGAGAATCCTTGAAAAGACGTTTCTTTCCCTCGCTCAGCCTTCGATGCCTTTAGGATAGAGTAGGTAGGACGTATTTTTTTCGAATTTTATGAGAAGCAAACTTAAGAGGACTCAAGACGCGTGGGAGGAAAACATAAGTGGACGATGCGATGTGACAGTACCAAGTATTTCATTTTATACGTGTCACTAAACGGAAAGATTTTTAAATTTGTCCGTATGTATCCCGGTAGTAGGAGTAAAGGGAAGTGGAAGACTTACGCTTAACTCTCGGTACTTTTGATGCCCATGAAATCGTTGCTGGAATTCTTTAAACTGTCTTTAAACATTATTTTATTATCGTCACTTAAACAGTAAATGTAATGAAATATCGTTTGATGATAGTTTTTGCGTTCAGATGCTGTTTTCTCGTTTCGGTGATGGAGTTGTTTTAATGGTTTTTCATGTTGATTAACAAACCTTACCTTGAGAGTACGTGAATGACATCCCTTGTTGCGTAAGAACCGAATCGCGTTAATAGAGACTGAATGCTGTTAATTCCTCTGGTCTTCAGTAGGAAAAACGTAAGGATATTTATTTGTTCTGGCCGTGATGCTCGACGAAAGCAATCCTTGATGGTAGCTAATTGTCTTTCAAAGGTTTCAGTTCTCGCTGAAGGAGTTTGAGCACATTCTAGGTCTGCGGTAAATGGATATTTAGTTAATAATTGCTGTTGAATGCTTACGAAGTCTTGTGTTATAGTATCACTCACAGAAGTTATCACTCATTATTTAATTAGGGAAAGGCAATAAAATGCAGTCAGCCGAAGAAGAATTGCCTTTTAGACTATTAGAAGAATTAGACTATTCCATCCTTTGGATCACCAATCTTATTGACTTACCAACATCGGGAACAATCATAATTGCTTTTCCATAGCGATAACCGCAATACATTTCAGCGTAAGTGCATATTATAATAGGGCAATACCCTATAGGGTATTGGTGGAATTTGGGTAGAATTCTAGTTGCTTCAGCAAAATGATTCAAAGAATAATGTCCAATTGTTCCTTTCTCTTTATTTCTACGCTAGTGCCAAGTTTAATATTGATATAGTTTTTCAGTGGTTATTTTACCGTCTTGGCATGAGGGCATTCATCCTGGAAGGTGAGGTCATAGTTAACTTTATTTTTTTTACTAAGAATAAAAAATCTGTGGAATAGTTGCTTGAAATATTCAACTTGCTATCTCTCTTCGGGATCTAGCTTGAAATTTGCCATCTAAACTGCTCAAGTCTTAGTGGGTATACACTTAGCTGCGTTTTCCTCGGACGTTTTTTTTTATTTTATTTGATTGGTACATTTTTATAGAAATAAATGCAGTAAATTTGAAAAAATGACTTCTATTGAGGTCGAAAGAAACAATTAACTGAGATTTTGCGTTAAATTTTCATTTAGTTAAGCTCGTTTTGCGCATTCTGTTCATTCATACATGTTGCTCCTGCTGACATGCCCTAGTCACAATGTTTAGACTGCCCAATTCAAGTTTTTCTTTAAGCGTGGAAAATTTCTGTAATTAAATATTAAAAAATTGTGTTCATTGTGTACGTCGTTATGTGTCTATTTATGAAGTCATAACAGCCCTGAAACTAGTAAATAATGCATGGTACCTATAATCTCTTTTCATTTTCATTCAAATTTACCTCGTATCATATTTTTTGTATCAGCGTCCTCTATGTAGTCAAGATTTTAAAGAATATTTCCATTCTAATTAATATGAAAATCATATTAGCTGAATTTTATTTTTCAATCTCTCGATGCGCGTTCAATGTTTTACCTCTATGCCACTCTATGCTATGCTCGTTCAGTCGTATATCATAATGGCCACTTAAGTTGCGTTGTAATTATGATTGGTTTGGTATATTTAATATTGAAATCGTATATCTTCGAGTGGTACGTTTCAGACTGCAATGATTATAAACAGTTAGTGTGTGTGTTAATGTAGTTTTTCTGAGTATAAATGTGGCGCCAAATATATATGTGATTGTTGTAATGTTTTTGTTTTCCATGTGATTCCCATATTGGCCCCGTAGCGCTAATGTTCTTGTTTACAGGTATGTGGTGAACGCAGTGAATCCTGTTATGGACAATGCTGGATTAATTAGCTCGCAATGGTCAGTTTTTGCATTGCAATTGATCATTGAAACGGATTGCCCTTGAATGTTAATTTATGACCATACCACACAGAGTTCCCACCTAATTCCATTAATATTTTAATGCTGTTTGTAGGGAGAAATTATTACCTTGCCGACACAGTTGAATATATATGGAATATACTTCAGTCAAGCGGAAGCAATGTTGCACAATATCATGAATTGCGAATTAAGTTCTCCATCAATCCGTTCGCGTTTCCGGTCGTTGCCCCGATGTTATCTCCTCGCGAATATTTTGCTCTGCTTTCCGTCTTAGGTGGTGTAATAGTTAAAGGTGCTCATGCAAGATTTAGATAAAGCTACGTTCATTTGTGATAAGTTGTCGTTGATATGTTCAAAACTGTGGCACTATTGTTATCCACATTCTTTGAGCGAGCACCTTTAAATGTCGTCGCATTTGTGAGTACGTTTTTGGGCAGTAGGAAAAGTGTGTGATTTAGTGACCATTTTTCCTGCATTTCATTGCAGGAGTACAAATCTTTTTGGAACATTACCAGGAGAGCATTTGGCATCATGAGTGATACTTCCGAAGAAAGCAGATTTTTTAAAGGCACTAAAGACCGTTATCATGGCATTACAGTTTCTTCAGTTGAAGAACCCTGTTCACCCTCCAACTTTTTATCGACACTTAGGGGTTAGCAACTTCATTTTACTTTGCTTTTCTCCATGTTGATAGGTCTGAAAGGTTTTGATGCTGTGTTTCTCAAACACTAATGACAGTACTTTCGTCTTATAGTTTTCCTGAGTTAATGAAGTGGTCAGTAAGAATTTCTCTTGATCATTTCAGAATCTTTGAATAGGTGGAAAAACAACCAAGTGAGAGGAGTTTGGTTTAAAGTATTCCTTAAGGATGCTGAGTGGGTTCCTATCCTGGCACAGGTAATGCACTGAAAAGGTCATCAGCAGGACTTTTAATTAATGGCAAAGACGAATTTATTATGTAGGCTACTGATTGCAGGAAAGAAACCACAATTTGGTACGTTCCACACAATGTTATCACTATCGACCATGGTTTCGACAAATGTAATGTCGCTATCTAGGTGGTAATGACATTATAATTGTGGAAACCATGGTCGATAGTGATAAAACTGTGGAGTGTACAATTTCTTTCCTGCAAGTGAATTCCAGAAAGTTAAGTCTGCAACTTTAAATCGTACTGATTGCAGGTATACTTTGACGTGTTATCGTTACCTTTTGTATGTTACAAGCGGAAGAGGTGTAATTTTAATGGGTGATATAAGTCTAAATGCTGAGTGTACGTGAAATGAGAACTGTGTTGGCTTCATTTCACGGCATCTTAAGCTCTGACATTGAACTGCAGTAAAGACACAAGGGAGCATAATTGATGTTGCATTTACTCAGAATACCCTTAACCTGAAAAATATATTAACCTGAGATTTAGGCGGCATGCCTAAAATAAAATCCTTTCCCACAGTCTTTTTTAGAAATGCCAGAGCTACATATCCAACTTTGTGATGAAAGTACCTAATTTTTAAGCGCTTGATTGTATACAATCTTATACACTTTGATAACATGAAAGCAAAGTAAACTTCATTACTCTGCTTATGAAAATGTCTATCCTTTAAATGACTACGGTAGAGAAAGTAAATTGCAGCCTTGGTGGAAGGTAGAGGGTGTTCAACAATGACTAAGAAGCCATTTAGAATATAGAATTGATAGCACATACTGCACATTTTAAAGCAATGGATACTGGAGATGAATTTGCTATTAGATGATGCACTTAGAAGTAGTTTTTTCTATTTATTTTTCCTTTTTACATTTTAGAATGGATTTGAATTTCATCATGCTAAATCAAATTATGTAATGATGTGCAAATGGCTGCCAGGAGGTAATGATGTATGTAACATCCCACGTTACTCTCATACGATGGTTGGAGTGGGTGCCATTGTAGTGAATGCCAAAGATGAAATATTGGTAGTACGTGAAAAATTTTTTAAAATACCCCACTGGAAATTGCCTGGAGGATATGTTGAGCCAGGTAGGACAATGCTTTGTGTTCATTTTCTCATTGTCTAAACTGTCTTGTTAGCATGACGCCTATTTGATATTTTGAGTATTCATGATTAAATAGGATGGCTATGGTTTATTTATGGTGCGCAAGTGCCAAATATTCAAGATAAATTGCTGCTTTCCTGGAATACTATCACTATCTCATAATTGATAATGTTTTTGAGACTTCAGCAATCATTTTGCCAATGCATTTCATATCTGTTTCATTAAGCTCAAAATAATAAAAGTAAGTTAACAAAACTTCCAGTGTAATACAAATAAAATAGCACAAATTTTTCCGCACACTAGGTTTCAAAGCATTGCCAGATCAGCCATTTTGCCAGAAAAACCATGTTGACAAAATAATAATTCATCAACACACCTCCAGCCATTGATTCATGCCATGTGTCTAAAGTATACCATATAGTTTACTTTAGATACATACATGGCGTGATCCATATGGACCTCAGAAATTTAAATGCAACAAATATTAAATGTAAATTAAATAAGTAGATGAAATGCAAGTTACCATGCAATAGTACAATAAAAATTTACAGGTATTAGGCAATGAAACATGGTTTAAAAAAATTGAATGAATATTGAAATTTATCTCACCATCATCATCGGTCAACAATCCTAGGATTGGTTTGATGCAGCCCTCCACTCGATTCTTCTATCGACCACCCTCTTCATATTGACATAGCTCCTCTCTTTTACTTCCTTCACAACTTGCTCCATAAAATTTGTCTGATCTTACAAAATTCTGTGATATAGCTGCTTCCTAAGTGAAAGATTTTAGCATTTTACTGGTACTGTAAAACTAACAACAAAGGTCTGGAAGTTGAGGGCCAACTTCCAGATATTGAAGGGGAAAAGGATGTTGATAAGGAGGAACTGGGACCAGGAATACTGGATAGTGAGATAGAGTAGATATCACGAGAGCTGAAGTCATGGAAAGCAGAGGGGATTGATAATATCCTATCAAAGCTACTCAAGAACAAGGAAGTGAAGGAAGAGAGAGATTTTATGGGCTTGTTTGTAGGATTTTGAGGATTCTGTTTGGCTGGGGGATTTTTTTAACTGCAAAAATATCTAAATCAAAAAGGAGGAGTTAAAGATTTGAAATTTATATATCCATGTTGATCACTTTTAACACTAGAAGGACCGAACCTGTCATTCTAATGGGTTTGCTCTACTCACATGACCACAATTTTTACATTTCTTATTGCAACGTCACAATTGTTTTCTATTTTTACTAATTTAAGGAGATGTATACCTCGTGAAAAAATAAATTATTTGTTCCAGCTAGAAATAGAATTGTATGGCAATTTACCTACAAGGACCACAACCCATGAAAATGACGGGTAGAATGTTCAGCACTTTTCGAAGCCAGTCCTGGTATTTTTTCGGATGTCAATCACAGATCAATTTCCCTTTTGTTGTTGTTCGTTTATGGTATCATTTTGTGCTCATCAATACATTTTGAATGAAAAGATGCTGCTCATCTGCCATATCAACCCTCTTGATGTTTCACTTTCCTCAGGTTCAGCGTTATTCGCTTTCAATTAAACCTGGACATTGTTGCACTCAAAAAAATCATTCCTTCTGTTTTATTATTGTTTAGTTTCATCCTGTGTATTTCACACACAGCTTATCTATTGCACATTATAATTTTTGTAAACCCCATTTCTGATTAGCCCTTGATCATCAGCTAACATTGCCAACTATTGAACTTTACTACTACCTTTAGTCCTGTATCAAGCCCATCCCATGCCTCTCTCACCATTTCTCTTGAATATACTGTGAAACCTGCCTAAAGGGCTGCCTCCATACAGGGGCCACCTCTTTAAATGGCCACTTTTTCCTGGAACAGAAAGTATTTCTCATATGACCTATGTAAATTTCCCTCTTTTCAGTGGCCTCCTCCTTCGACGGTCACTCTGTTTCCGTCCAGCGGCCAATCCTTACGCGTGCAGTAGCAAAAATTACCCTCACTTATAGATGCTTTTGACCAGGAGGAGAGGTATGGGGTTGGGAACGGGAGGGTTAGGAGTAAGGGTGGAACCTAGTATCGGCATAACTAAAGTCACCAAGGGAATCACGGCTTAGTGTCACATCCAGCCAATGAAAGGTGATCAGTATTCCCCTAGGAAAGGACCATAGGGAAGATTGATATGGTAAACAGCTCAGAAAATCAACGGACACATGTGAAACTAAATTCTTGTCCTGGGGAGCTATAAAGACATCATTTTCTCCCTATCCAATCCAGTTTTATGCAACCCCCATACTCCTAACTAATTTATTTTGAGCAGGAGAGCGGACGGACACTCAACGATGTTTACGCCAAAAACAAAAGACCTGCCCCAGAATAAATATACCTTAGCAAAAAGTATGTGTCTGATGTTGTCCATTATGAGAGTGGAAGAGAAATACATAATGAAATGTAAGGAAACCTTGGTTGAGGGCTGTTGAAGGCTCAGCTGGTGGCAGAATATTTAAGGGTAGAAAACTTTGTGGCAAGCAGTTAGTGGTTGGATTGTTTAAAAATGCCACAAATTTTATTTCCATACATATTTATGATTGGTTGTCAAGATGGCCCTCAATATTGGATTAGCAATACAAAGATTTAATGTTGATGAAGGTGGACTATTTTATTAATTAATTATTTTTTCAATCTCTAGACTTCAGGAATGAGGCATGCAAAGGGGAAAACTGGCTAAGGATTGACTCAAACTGTACTATAGTAATAGAAATCCATTGGCCTCTGTCGGACTCAAAATAAATAAGGAGTTGTGGGTATTTGGGTTGCATAATATTGTATTGGAAAAGATTATCTCCAGTCAGCAGCCACCTTTCTTTTGGCTGCACAGTGGCCGCTTAAGACAGGTTCCACTGTATGTTAAAAAGTATCAGTGATAACAGACAGCCCCATCCAACCTCTTGCCCTGTTATCTCCTGACCAAATTCTCCATCAGTAACTCTCACTTATACATTCTGGGTCGTGCATAAATTTTGTATCAGTCTCCTGTCTCTCCAGTTTACTCCTAATTTATGAAATACGTATCTACTTTAACTTTGCCTACTTCTCTGCTTCAAACACCTTTTCAAATTGGCCAAATACATGAACAAATCAAGATTTTATTCATGGTTCCTTTCTACGAGTGTTATCATCACTGCATTCACCAACCAAGTTGCCCATCATTTGTGAAATTGAAACTTAGAAATTCATTCACTCTCCTCCCCTTCCTTCTTTCAATTAATTAAGTTTGACTTTCATACGCATGAGATTGAACAAAGTCCTTCAGTCTTTACTTCTCCTTGTCTTCCTCTTTTTTAATATTGGTATAATGACAATTTAAAGAAAAACACTGGCCAAACTCCATCATCATACATCCTACAAACAAACCCATAAAATCTCTCTTGTCCTTCTCTGCATTGTTCTTGAGTAGCTTTGACAGGGTATTATCAATCCCCACTGCTTTCCCCAACTTCTTCTCTCACGATATCTACTCTCTGTCCTTATCCAGTATTCCTTGTCCCTGCTCATCCTTATCAACATCCTTTTCCCCTTCTATGCTCAAGTTCCTTTGCTTGTCGTTAGTGCCATGCAGTTTTTCCATGCATTCCTTTCCCCTATGCTGAATCTCTTGTGTATGGTATTATAGTTTTTGGGCAGCCCCATGGCATCGTAGGTTTCCACCAAACCTACGATACAAACCTCCTGGGGGAATCCTATGATAATGCGGAGCTGCCCAAAATCTATTATACCATAGACATTAAGGTGGTCCAAAATCGCAAGAAAAAAATAAAAGTTAAAAATGTTCATCTCCACATTGCTGCCCTTGTTCCACTAGGTAAACTGAAATACCATGCCAAAATTTGGATCAATAAGATGATGTTTAGGGGTCCCTATGATTTGAACGTTTTGAAGAAATAAGCACTTTTTGGCAATCACTTCTAAAGTTTGCCATTTACAGGTTCCTGTTAGAAAATTACTGGACTATTCCAATGTACTGTAAATAGACAAGAAGTTTTACTTAGTTATATCATTTCTCAATAGATAATAGCACATTCCAGTGTTTACTGAGAAAATATTTCCATAGAACAACACTAGAAAGCAGTAGCAGTAGCTAACCTATAGTATTACCTAGGTATTCTCATCAAACTCACAGGCGGCCATTCTGTGCCAGCTGTCAGTAGAATACTTTGTGAATCTCTATTCTAATACAACACAAGGTGTATATAATTAATAATACCTAGATTTTAGAATGAATCACACAGTATAAAGGTAGAGTAATAAATATTTAAATTGACGTATCGAGTACCTACCAGACCTACCTAACTTTTGGAGCGCATGTTTGCTGAGGTTAATATGGTAGATCTTATATCTACCATATTAAATCTCTTGGTTGCAGGCAGATGTGGCTCAATGGAAAGCCTACTGAGTCACTGCCCAAATCTAGACTTTCAAAACGAAACATGTTACAATGACTTGTTTTCCACCACATTAGCCAAAATTTGGGCTTAAAAAAAGGTATAAGAGCCATTGTTGAGGATGCACTGAAAATTTGGGGTATGACAAGAATTCCTACTCAAAGAATAAATGCGATTGAAAGAAAACTTATGAAATTGTACTCAGACAAAATGTGTGGGCTCTAGTATTTGACACAAGAGCTGCCAATACAGGCTTGAAGTGTGGAGCATGTACTATTCTCGATGAGAGTTTAGGAACTAGTCTTGTGTGGATTCCATGCAGGCACCATGTACTTTAAATCATGTTGTCTTCTTTTTTACCACAGCATTTGGAGTTAGTGGGGGTCCAGGTGTCGCAATATTTAAGCATTTCCAGAAACAATGGCCTCGTATCGACAAGCTAATATATTCTCAAGGGAGTGATGAACTGTATGATTCCAATGAAATCAAAATGTTAAGAGGAGAAATGATGGGATATTATGCTGGTATTTTAGAAGACCCAATTAAGTCAAAGTAGCCTAGAGATGATTACCTCGAGCTTTTAAAGTTGTGTTATACCTTTCTTGGTGGTCAAAGTCCTAATTGATACAAAGAGAAATTGTGAGCACCAGGTGGTTTGCACAATGCACGTCGGATGGCAAAGGCTATTTATTCCCTTAAAATATACTTATTTAGAGATCAGTTCACTCTTACAGCTGGAGAAAAAAAAAGGAATCACTGAAGTAAGCTTGTATGTAGCTCTCATCTACGGTCGACATTGGAATGAGGCCCCCAAAGCTGAGAAAGCTGTCATGAATGACGTGATTCTTTTAAAACAAATTGAAGCTTATCCCAACTGTAATGTTAAGAAGGCTGCTTTGGTAGCTTTTCACCGCCATCTGTGGTTCTTTTCAGAACATTTGGTTGGACTTCCCCTCTTTGATTCCCGTGTCTGTGACTCTACCAAAGTTAAAATGGTTACCAACCTACAGCGCTCACCAAAAGCCAAGGCTCTTAAGAGAGTTGAGAGTAAAACATTTAAACATGACACTCCTCTGGAAACATATGTGACACAGCAAACTGCAGAACTCTTTGACATTCTCCATAAAGATGGGAATGAAAAGGCTGCTTCATTTCTTTGCAAAGAACCTAAGTTGTGGGATTCAGATCCCGATTACATACAACTCAAACAAGCTGTTCACAAGATGAAAGTAGTTAATGACTGTGCTGAAAGGGACATTGCCCTGATACAAACATTCAATATGTGTATAACCAAGAATGAAGGCCAGTTTCAGTATCTTCTTCGGATTGTTAAATCACACCGAACCACATAATCAACTTGTAAGAAGGCATTACTCATGGCTGACGGATGATGGTAAAGGGGCTTAGTGAAAAAAACATATTATAATCTTGTATTGAACATACCTTTTACCTTTTCAGAGACTTATTTATGGTCACAGTAAATGCATCATGATCATTTAGCATTATTTATGTATTCAGTTATGTCACCATGAAATTTTTTTCATTAAAATACTATTGTTTTAGTTAAAAATCCACATTCACCCAAAAAGTGCTCAATCATAGGGACCTCTAAATATTAACCAATTTGCCTGAATTTTTTTTCATAGCTTTCTAACACCAATTGAAGCAGGGGCAAACATGTGGAGCGGGTGTTTAAAAAAATTTTTTTTTTTGACCACCCTAATAGACATGGACCACAAAAGTTTTAATCAATTAATGAATCTCTTGTGGTTTCATCAGTAGCCCTCCTGACTTACTATGATGTACAGTATCATTTTCCATTTGTTGATGCCATTTAACGTTATAACCTTTGAGGACAGGACACCTATTTCTACTTCTCTCTGGAGCCTCTCTTTCACCTCTCATTGCTTTTTCCACCATTTTTCTCTCATTCTTTTCATTTCTCCCTGAGTCTATTGCTTATTTCCTTACATTTTATTGTGCCAAGTTGTGTTTAAACCTATTTTTTTTATTCCTCAACTTCCTCCTTCGTTTTCAGTATTACCCAATAGTGTATCTTGAACCCTCTAGTGTCCACTGCACCTATTTTTCCCATCCTTCCTCAACTATTCACCCTTCTGAATCTTCCCTTGATTAACTTTGTTGTCTGAACCATGGTCATATTTAATCTTAGTATTTTTATCAGTTGTTTTAACGTAATCCATCTGGATGAAATGAATGAATGTTGATTGGCATAATATTTTTAATTCTTCTCTCAGGTGAAGATATTATTGATGCTGCAATCAGAGAGGTTGCGGAAGAAACATCAGTCAAAACAGAGTTCAACTGTGTTGTTGCATATAGGCATTCAACTACTGGTTTTCAGTTTGAATGTAGTGATCTGTATTTTGTATTAAGTCTCAGTCCATTATCTGAAGAAATTAGGAAGTGTGATCATGAAATAGCAGCTTGTGAATGGATGAAGGTCAGTCTTATTTATAATTGTTCCTTTTGGGAAGGGCCTGCCTGTGATAATTATGTATAATACCATCTATTGTCATGGCAGTGCCATTTAAGGTACTTTAACTTGTAGCTCCATGACATTATTTGGAGTTTTTTTTATGAATTAAAAGTGTCTTCAGTTTTATTTATAGTGTCACACATTCCACTCTGTGTGGCCCCACATGAACACCAATGTTAGTGAATTATTTATAAGAGTTGATACCATTAGAAATGATGAAATATCTTTGAATTTATGCATATAGAGGAGCTTTGATTGTATCAAATTCAAACAAGAAATGGTAGAAAATTGCAATTGAGACTTTCTATTAGCATAAGTGTCACCTTTTCTGCTTCAGTTATGACAAGCATTTGTAAATCATTAGTATTTTATGCAGACATGAAATTCATTTTTCATCAAGGTAAATAGTTTTGGTTTATATGTATATTGAAATCAGGTATATGCTAGTGGTATTAATTCAAAACAGGTGACTGAAAATGGTAGGATATTTCATGGAACAGAGAAAGAATGGAGAGAAACCCTATAACTGCATTAGCCTACTCTTAATGAAAGATGCTATACTCTTAATGAAAGGGGGCCATGGTTGAATGTCCCATCCTACAGACTGCGCTCAAATTGCTCTCCACATAGTACTCCAAAGTACATAGGAACAGTATACCAATAAGAAATCTGCCACTGCTGGGATTCAAACCTGGGCTCTTAGATTAGAAGGCCAGTATAGAGACTTCTCAACTTACAAACTTGTTGTTCAGTTCCTTAGAGAGTACTCATTTTTCAAAAATTGGATTATGATATTGAAGCCAAACAATACCCTCTTGAAACGAATTACCTAATTTTTCGGTGTCCTCCCTACAGTTACTGCTTCCAACTACCACCAATCATTATTTGTGGAAATGGTGGCGTGTATTTTAAATTGATTTTCTTCTCTAGAAGGGGACTATGTGGTTAGGTTGGTCAAATTAATTATAAGATATGATGGATGTCACAAAAATTTAGTTTTTCTTGCATTATAATGATAAATATCCTTGTATGGCACTTGTTTTGTAATACATTTCTGAAAAGGGCATTCTTTTGATTGTTTAATAACAGATCTTTGAAAGTTGTGTAATACGTGTTAGTTGAATGCCAATAGAAGTAAGTTTCCTGATAGCTGAGGCTATATATACTCTTGTGATTGATTATGCATGTGCAAATAATCTCAGTTGTTGAGATATGCCTCTCATGCCTTGTTGTTGTCCCTTATTCTAAGAAAAGTCTCATTACAGCTGATAGAAAAGTGTGATACTTTATGGCCCAAAACTTATTTTCTCTTTGTGCATGTAGATATTGTCTTCATTTGCCTCTTATTGCTGCAGGCTGGTGTTCAACTCAATTATATTTAATAATTCTGTGCTACTCAATTCCTCAGTTGATGCATTTATTTCTCTATTTCAGATAGCTGACTTTCTAGGCCATCCTAATGTTTTTTCTACGAACAGGGAGTTTGTGAAGACATTCTTAGCGTATAGATCTAGTGGGATTCAAATTACCTGCAAGAAGAGTATTAATACAAATACAAATCGACCTCAGTGCATATATAGTGCATCTCTGTCATTGCCGAGGAGTTCTGAAGTTGGTGGATCTGGAAGTGGCATGTGTCCATATGATATAAATGATGGACTGCCGAATGTTGACCATAGTCCGGGAATAAATCCTGCTGTTGCTGGTAAATCATAAATGGGTGAGAGACTTATTCACTGTTGGAAGCACATACATTCAGTAGTTTCAGAATGTAATGTGTTAAAGGTTAGGTGACATCTGAGGGGCCTCCACATAAAACTGGTAACTATATATTCATCATGATTCTGTATTCAGACGTGATTCATAGGTTCTGAATGCTATGTTTATATTATGATGCATTCATTGGCTTCTGTACTGCCTTAGAGGGTTATTTTCAAAATTGCTATGTGTATATGTAACATTACTTGTCTTTTATGCCATTACTCAAGTTCCATATGTATTCATGTATAGTTTGACCCCAGATTTTGGCGAAAAATATGGATTATTTACAATGCCTTGTGTGCAAAGCAACCCACAATCCTGTAATGTTAAAAATATGCATTTTCTTTGAGGAATCAGGGGTTGAATTTAGTAGGGACAAAAACCTATTTCAAATTATTAGCATAACATCAAATGAATTGTTGACAAATGATAAATCTGGACTTTTAACATATCTTCTGACCTGATGATGATGATACACATAATGTCTTTCAAACATATGTAATGTGAATTTTGCACTTATTATATCCACTTCATTCATTTTTTCTTGTTGTAAAACAAAGCATGGTTGGTTTTGCAGTAAGAGCATCATTCATTGTGCTTGTCTGTTTATTGTTTCTCCTTTTTCTATGAAAGATGCTGACATGTTACATGCTTCAAGAACAAAATGTTAAGTGGGTTGAATAATAACTGATTTGTATGTTTTCATTATCCTAATCAATGTGAATTAAGGAAACTGGAGGTAAAAATGAGACATTACATTCACACAAAAGCATCATGACCATACAATGTGAGTCTTCAGGTTGCAATATTAATGCCAGGATGTCTTAACACTTTCGCTGCGGATGACGCTCCTGTGTGTCCCCTATTCATGAAAAAAAATTACTGCCACTCATGGCAGACATACTTCATGCTTGGGGCCTGCAGTGAAAGGATTATAAAGTATGCATGTATACATATTTTCACCTCCAATTTTTTGCCTTCAATAATTCAGTACAAAAACTCAAACTTCACATGAATATATACGGTAATTTGAACTGTATTTCTTACATTTGCCAACAATCGGTGTTGGGGTATAGGAAGTAGGTTAAGTATCTTGCATATAAATATTAACTTCATTGAATTTTCCATAGTATTTTTCAAAATCAGGCATATTTGATAAACCTTATAAAGGCACATTTCATGCCTCTAAAATCACCTATAATACACTCAGTTTTGATGAAGTATTAATTTTTTGTGATTGCCTTTTTACCATTACATGAAGGAAAAATATGCTTAATGATTTTTCAATTTTACAATTTCAGTAAGCCTGAAGCAAAACCTTACTTTTTTAAATATAGCTGTTTTTAAGATCATAGCTGAAAATATCTTGAGATTAAGGCTTACCTTTCACTAGAATGATTAAATTGGATGGGATTCTGCATAGAGGGTTTTTATCCATTTTTCATCCTTAAACAGTTTGTCTGTTGTTTTCTATTATAATATTTAAATATGAAAGGAAAATAGAATTCTTTTTTGCTAAGCATTTTTTACTCCAAAACATGCAATATTTTACTTCTGTTGGCATTTTAACCTACATGGTGTGAGGATAGAGACTTGCTACATTCTTTGTAATACAGTAGAAACTCGAAATTACGAAGTCGACGGGACCGTAAAAATCGGCACTTCGTAATATCAAATTTCGTATCAACGAGTATCTTTCAAAAACATCGCGACGAAGCTCTTTTTCGTTTCCCGCGATGTACTTGCATGATTTACGAAGTTATAATTCATAAAAGTATACTTAAATGTGTGTTCATGCCCACAAGGTGCAAACAGTTTATCGCAACTAATTTGTCGGAGGTTGATTCTTCCGATTTTCGGGATTCCCACCACATCGTTCCATCTTTTCACGGCGGAAATCCCGAAACTCGGAAGAATTAAACTCCCATCTAAGCCCCGCGGAAATTTAGATCGCGACAACTAACTTGCCGTTCTTTTTTTCCAATGAATGATCAGGCATTGAAGCGTCTTTGCAAAATTTTTTGTGCTGTTTGGAATAAGCCTATGAAGCTTCATAGCGCATTTTTCAGTATTATTTCCTAACTGGAGAACTCTTTAACTGAAGCGTGAGCTATGTTTAATCATCAGTAATGCTGATTGATGCATACAATAAGGAAGTGTGCGACTTGCGCGATCATTGGCACCGGATATTTAAATTAGAGGAATAAAATTTCGTTAGAAGATGGTCCTTTCTCCGCGTCAGGCATAATAGATGTATCTACCTACGTCAAGCTAAGACAGTGAAAATAAGATTCTCTCGCGGGTGCTATGCGATGGATACACGTTATGTATTTCGTATAAATAATGATTAGCCCATTAATTTCCTGAAATAACAATCGTTTTTCTCCCTTGGATTCAGCTTATTTGTGCGTGGTTATTTCCGAGATGATAGAGCTGAAAGAAGAGCTTATAGAAGAGTTCAGCTGTGTACCTCCTTTCAGAAGTAAAGTGTACCAGCCATCGGCTTCATCGGCTACCTACGATGCTAACATTACAAATCAATAATTTTCGTTTTTCACTCTACTACATGAAAGCTTCAGTTGTGGTTCTATTCAGTTTAGGTCTGCCTGCCTGTTCTTCGTTCATTATATCTCAGAATTCTTTTAAACATTCGCTATTGAATTGAAATGTGGGATATTTTTGCTAATCGTTTTTCCTTTGCTTACGATCAAGCAAGGAGACTTGCGTCCAAGCATTGCAGCTCCAGGTCAGGCCACGCATCAAGCTGGAAGCTGCCTTCGTTCCCTCCTTTCCCCCTCGCTGTGGGTGGGGGTTACTCCATTTGCCCGCTCACAAAAACAGCTGCGAGGCCCATGGTCTCGTAGTATCTTACGTCTGTTGTGAGGGTGATCCACCTGGGATTCAAGGCCAAGGGCTGCGCGCGAAGAATAAACCTCGAATGAATCATAGTCGCATCTTATCTTCCTCCTCCCTTACCTCAATTTGCTGCGTCGGCGGAGAGGGAAGACATGACTATGGCGAGCGGAGCTTTTACCATGAATCAAGATATGCCCGCAAAACAATATTTACGCTGAGTTAGACCCATCGGCGTGCACAGATTCCTTGAGATTGGGGAGAGAACTTCTTAGAGGGCCCAAGAGCTGGTATGGGGGCCTGCAAAGTTAGCGTGGGGCATCTCATGCTAGCCTAGCGTTGAGGGGGTGGGACGGAGGGGCACTCGAAGGGGCCTGATATCCCGGAGGGCGGGCACGGGGGGCTTGGGTGTGAGGGGGATGGCTCGTGCCCACTCATAGAGCGGGAAGGGGGGACACGGTGGGTCACTTGAAGGGAACTACAAAACACTTAAAAGTTTCTTTATCGATCTGCAGGAACGCAACTGATCTCTCTTTTAAGGATATTTCTTCGATCGCTATGTTGGAGTGAAAGGGGAGGAGGGTACACCATTTTCCGAAAATGCATATATATATGGATGCTTGAGCGTTTTTTCCCATTGATTATGCATGCGCCCAGAACTAGTCTTCCTTTAGAAATAACGTGCGTTAAACTAAGGGGCCCTATGAACCATGCGAACTCATACTTTCTCTGATTTTCTTTGCTGTTGGCGGTGGAAGAAGGGAAGGGAAATGCGTATGAAGAGCCTTGCTCGATGACTACATCAAAACGCTCAATGAGGACGGTAAATTAAACACGAGTCCTTCGATGATAACTATTGCCAGCCGGAATAATTATGCCGTCGAGCAAGGTTGAGTGTAATCAGTCTGAAATAGTGAGAAAAAAATCTTCCTTGGGTTATATTCACGACTGAATCTACCGCTCGAACAACATAGCACCATCCCCGATACATGTCATAGTTATTGCAAACGCACAGCTAACGATTTCTATACCAGAAATATTCATCATGGATTTATGTTTGGGAAAACTGGTTACAAAAAATGCCAGGGATCATGAGAGGAAAATGCTGGTTGTAGCAATTAGTCTCTCGCCGGCGAGTATATCCGTACACGACTACTTTACATTTTTTTACTCGTTGGCAACTCTGTGGACTCGTGGTAACAAAGCAAAACGGATTTTTTGTCCGATTGGTTCCATATTTTATGAGCTACGATGCCTACAATTCAATGTCATCCTGAAGGTCTGGTTTCACTGGGGCGTCCAGCGGCCACGTCCAACCACTGCGTCTGGACGTCGCGGCTGGATGACGCGGCCGGGTGGTTTCATTCAGGCGTCTACATCCTGTTTCCGAGGCTGGGCGATGTGGGAGGATGCGTATTTAGTTTAATTACACATTTATCATCGGTTAGTGTTTCCTGAGAGTGAGTTGATTTTACGCTTAAATGGATGGTGACGATATAGTTTTGTTGGAAGACGAAGAAAAGGACGGCCAATGTTGCAAGTAGTTTTACAAAAAAGAGCTGGAAAGGACGCGTAATATAAAATGCGGAGAGAGGAGAGCAGAAAAATCACCAAAAATTGGGACTGCCCGACTAGGCGTCCGCATCTCGACGGCTCTCAAAACAGTCGAGACACAGACGTCGGGCATCAGCCGTCGAACACGACGGCCCAGACGTATCAGTGAAACCGAACCCATTTGATATAGATTGGATGAGTAAGGCAGTGACTTCCGGCTGCTGGACGCGGACGCCGCACGCGGCCGCGGGATGCCCCAGCGAAACCACATCTTTACTATTGTAGCATTGAAAAACGAGATATCGTTCAGGAATACAATCAGTGAATAATGTATTCGGCGACGATGATTAATTAGATGTTTAACTCTGACAAGGAGCGCCGGAAAACGTTACAGTGATCCATCACTATTCGTATAAACGAGTAACCTTTCACGTCGGGACCAAGATCCGAGGTTCGTAATTTTAAAACTTCGTTATTTCGTAATATCGCGTACTGTTATATACACTTAGATACCCTTTTGGTCGGGACCGAAGATTTTGCTTCGTAAAATCAAATTTTCGTAATTTCGAAGTTCGTATTTTCGAGTTTCTACTGTAGTCATTTTAATCAAGAAAATATTGTACTTGTAAATATATCTGGTGTTACATTTTGTGTTGTAAATTTATATATTTTAAGGAGTTTTTTTATATTCCATGCATTGAAAATGAGTTGAATCCAGTGATTCTGAATTCATGGGTCTATCAAGATATCAGACCTTTTTTTTGAATGGCTATTTATTAATGCTAAAAATAATTTATTTTCATGCAATGGGCAATTTCACCTTAAGGTTGTGATGGTGAATAACCATTCTGACATTCAAATTCACAAGTATGTATAGGCATCATAATGGCGCTTCTATGTCAGTATGTTGTGCACAATGTTCTCTTAGGTACACCGATTATTCATTGTTTGACATCGTTATGTGATAATTTAATGAGACTCATGCATATTGAAAATTGTCCATATTGAAAGATAACTTATTGAAATGCATTTTTACTGTTGTTCTCATGTTGTTATTGTTGATGGCTGAGTTAATTGCTTAAAATGTTGATTAATTTTACAAATATTGTGAGTAAATATTTTACTGGTATTTCCTGTCCATGTTTAATTCTAGTCCCAATGATGGTATTTGGTTGACTGGAGCTCCCTGCGAGCATGAAGAAGGTATTGGGATGTGATCATCCCCTTCATAAGAAACTAAAAATGAGAGGACAAGCGTGTGTTCCAGGAAAGTGGTACATAATTAGTTTGGGCCAGAGGAGTCGTAAAGGAGTACAGTACTTGGCATATGTTATGAAAATTATTCTTGAGAAATATTGCATTATATTATGAGCTATGGATGTGTACAGTAAGGTCAAATTAGTGAAAGAGAGGGCTTAGTAGACTGTGTGACCTCAAAAGCCACACAAATGAATACACATTCCTTGTCTGCATGAAAATTTTCATACCATGCATCAAAGGGTGACAGTTAACCCTTTAGATGTGGTGAATGTACTTGTACATATTAATGGTCAACAACAGGAGAAACCTTTTTCTGTTTGACTGTCATGCTTCCAAAGCACAGAGCTCTTTCTTATTTCTATGACCCAAACTCTTCTTTTTATAGGGGAGCAATTGGACACACACACTCCTCACCCAAAACGGTCCCTCACCTGCTCATGCGGGGTTGCATTCTTTCACCGATGTGGGGGGGAGGGACAGGGGGAAGGGCCCAAGAAGAGGAAAGGTAGCATGGGATTTAGAAGGTCATCTGCAATCTGAGTCTCTCCCTATGGAAGAGAGGGAGAGACACTGGTGCCTTTTCTTCCGCAGAGAATTGGGTGATGCATGAGTTTTGGACTGGTGTGTAGAAAGGATAAGTCCACAATACAGGCCTCTCACATGTAGTATGTATTTAAATGTTTAAAGTAGAAGATAGCCATGATCCATAGTCTGTTTTGATTCAGGCTTAGCTGAAGTAAGATTATTCTTTTGAGATTCCTATGATCAAGGGGAAAAAGATTAAAATCATTGGGAAATGGATGAGGACAGGGATAAACTCTCAGATGTGCTCATAGAGGTAAGAGGAATGGTTTTTTTTTAAAGGTTAATTTTTTTCCGTGCTCTTTGGAAAAAAACAATCTCTGAACTTTTAAGTAGGGTAAGAATTTTTGTGAATTGAAGTCCCAATGCTTGAAAGTTCATCAATATGAAGTTCAGTTTTGCAGAAAGTTCATATATCGTAATATTTATGATTCTTGTCTGTTTCTCCCCAGCAAGACCAATTCCAAGGTTCAAAATGTCCCTCAGCTAAGTTTATACATACATGCTCTTGACAAGTAGTATCATGCCCTCTGATAGTTAATCTGCTGAAGTTAATGGTTTAAATACTGTTAATGTTGTAGCTAAAACATCATCTAACTCAAGATCTCATCCAGTTATAGGTAGTTTCCATTTTTTGAAATCATCCAATTTATGAAATTTGTATCGTAATATATAATAAAGTGCCTCAATATTAACATTGAAAGTGTTTTAGTGATGATATTACACCGAGATGCAAGAAGAAGGTAGTAGCTTTACGATGCTTCAATATAATGTCCTGTGTTTGTTCAAAAATGTTTCAGGGTAGTGACAATATAGCTTTTTACTCAAACAAAAAGAGCAATGCTGCTAGACTGGGCAGTTCATCTCTGTCTGAGTGGCACTTTGGTAATACATGTGGATCATCAAATTAAGAAAACATTGTAAATTAATATTCAAGAAACTGTTAGAATCACTTCAAGGTGGCTAGAATCACCCTGAAAACATGGGTTAAGCCTTAAAAAATTTATTCCAGTGAAATAACTATACAGTATACACCTTCATATTCTGTTATATTGATCGATTGGTAATTTTCATATTCCCTTAACATGTCCATGAAAAGCGTGAAGTACTTCCAAGTAATACGTTCATGAAATGTATGTACGTTAATTGTAAGATGTTTCGGGATCAAACTGCTCAAGGAATGTGCATGAACTACATGCTTAAGTGTCTTGGTAGCATGTGAGGAATCTTTGGCCCCATTATGAATATTTGTTCATGAACAGTTCTCCACATAAAAACTTCCAACCATCGTGAATCTCCATGGTAGTTGGAATAAACAAAAAAGAGCAAATAAGTTGTGGAAGTAGTAGATAGAGAAGCAGGGTCGGAGTTAGGATTTGAGGTCTGGTGCAAATGAAAGTCGGGGCCCACCATTCCAGTACAGTACATGTACTTACCATGGAGTTATATGTATGTAGGTACTTACCATGTTTAATAAGATAAGCGGAATTTAAGGATAGTGATTTACATGTGATGAAATTTGCTTTGGCATTCATTGAAGCAAATTGCTGCCTTATATCATTTAAAACTAAATAATCAATTATATTTTTATGTGCAGAGATAATTACAAGATGTTAGGTGGTCTTGGGGCATAGTAAATCTCAAATATGTTTTTAATTTTAAATTTGAGAAGCTTCTTTCATCACTTGCAACACAAATGGGAATGGTTTGATCCTCAATGCTGTGCAAGTATTAGGGAAAGACCTATTTTTTAACACATGAAATAAGGCTTCTTTGGCTGATAGATTTTCTGACAAAATACATCTGAATATTTTTAACTCATCAAATAACTCTTTCCCATCAATGTCTTTGGAATCATTGAAGGTAAACATTTTCTCAAACTTTTTGCAGTTGCTTTGCAACTCATCATCATTAAAAGTTTAAATTTTTTTAATCTAACAAAAATCCAAAAAATTTTACAGTAACTCTGAAACTGCTCAAACCTTTCTTTGATTGAATTAAAGGCTTGGTCTACCAGTGAATAAAAGATTCTGGAGAAATTTCTTTTATGTCATCATGAAATTCATAATCAAAAAATTTCCTTTTTCTAGCAAATCTTACTTGAGTGAATTCTGTAGAATTGTGGATCTCTTGAGGTATTTCACAGGCAATTATGTATAATTGCACATTCAAAACCAGAAATCCTGTAATGTTAAAAAAATTTAGTGAGACCTATATGATTCAGTGCAGTAACTAAACATATGTACATCTATACTCGGAAGGTATTTGCTGACATGTTTACAGCATGCAGAATATCATACCATATGATGACAGACACAATGAAATCAAATGTACAAATGAAATCATTTACAGCTGATAATATGGTATGCCTACATGCAGCATCATTAGTAGTCACAGCAATCTCAAGGAGAGTTTCACAAATACCAGTCAATTCATATCTCAGTGGCTTAATGCTCTTGAGTCATCATTTCCATCTTGTTACAGAGAGAGGCTTTATCGTCAAATTGATGTGTGTTCAGAGTATCCACCACCTTTGTTTAGGCATTGGATGATTCCAAAAAAGTGAAATACCTTTGTCAGTGGAATTGGCCACATCTCCCAGTAATAAATTAAGGTTACGACAAGCACATGGTGTATATAATTCCCTTGGGATTTTTTAGGAAAGTCTTGCTTGTACACCATGTTCTTTGCCCTCCATATTACTGTAATTATCATGACGTTGGCCTCTGCAGTTAACAATAACAAGATTCATATTTCTTAGTTCAGTTTTGATAGCATCAGATAAGCTGAAGCCAGTAGATGAAAACACATCAGTAAATCCCATAAATATTCCTTGATTTTAACTACAGCACTATTTATAGCACCAGTCTCAATACAATTTTCTTTTCTTCGATAGAACTGGAGTGCAATCAAGAAGAATTGAATAGTGCTTTAATTTTTTATATATTTTAAAATATTTTGTCTGACTTCACTAGCTAGCTACCATATAATCTCATTTTATCCTCTTCGTAGTTGGGAAAGTTACCAAAAACAATTAACTGATCAAAGTTAATGTCTGTAAAAAGTAACTAGTTTAAGTTAAAAGTTACTTTTCTGAAAAAGTAACTGGTTAAAGTTAAAAAAAGTTACATTTATGTTAAAAGTTATTCTTTCAGTTACTTTGACAGAATAGATGCTGTGGTGATAGTGGCCTTGATGGATTTTTGTTTTGACTAACAAAGCAAACACTGAAAACTGTCAATGTGGTTTCTTCCATCCGTATCCATTTATTTTAACATATTTGAAGTGAGGATTTTGTTGTAATTCCATTTAGTGTACTGAGTGTTGTTTGTCAGGTTTCCTAGTTTCTGCTGAAAGGATTCGGGGATTTTACTGAGGTGGAGCTCCAATTCTGGGATTTTTTAGTTGTCATGAATGTAAGAATATCTGATCAACCGTGGTGCATCTGTTATTTCCCACGAAAGATTGTTCTGAGCAGTAGAAAGTGCCTAAAGATTAATTTTTGATATTGATCCCCAGCTTGGGAACAACTTTAGGACATTATCTTCGAGTGGTTCTCAACTGAGGGTGTGTTCCTGAACTTTGGCAGTCTCTCCCCTCAGACCCGCTTTTGTTTGGATATATTCATCTGGGCCTATTTATTTCATTCTAGCACAACTACCCAGCTATATTGCTTTCTTAGATACCATTTTATTTTCCCCTTTGACTGTTGGGCAAGCTTTGCGCCCAAATTCGAACAGGTCGACATTTGCCAAAAATGTGTTAAAAAATTAAAATAAGTTAGTTTTGTATCTGTTGATATATAATTTTAACAATTATAAGTTAAAATTATCTCTTCAAAGAATTAACAATTTAATTAAATGGTTAACTATATTTTTAATGATTAATTTTAATCATTAATATTTTTAATCACTAATCCCAACTATGGTCCTCTTGGACCTAAATAGTGGTCATAAATAGTTTCATAAAATTCTGCTGACATGCTCGAGGGTAACACCAATTTGGCAAAAGTTTCAATCAATCCTAAGAAGTTTGCATTATTTCCCTAAAAATTTGGATATTGCTCTAAAAATAAAAAAAAGGTGCCATGGAATTGTAATGTATCATTAAATTTGTGAAAGTTACCCCAGTAATACTTTTACCATCTTCCTCTGTGCCTTTTTTATCATCAACATTGTGCCATCATCTCTTCTTTTGCCACCACTAATAGAAGTCAAATATGGGTTTGCAACTTGTTTGTTTAGAGGGCATTTCTGCGATGTGCCTATGGCAAGTGAATGACCATATGAAAATTTGTCACATAAATATGAGTATATAAGTAGCAAATTAAATTAATATCATGTTCAAAGTGCAAAAGGAAAGTAAAATGGGAGACTATGGCAATTTTCCCATGTAAACGCCATACTTTTGTCTGAGTGAGTTAGTATGAATTAGAATAACTTTAACTCCATTGTTCAGTGAAGATGGGTCTACTTCTTTATCCAAAATTAAGCATTTTCGTCTTCAGCTGGAAGGTTCACTGGAGTGAATATCACAAGATGCTTGTCAATGACCTCTTTGTTTCTGTACATTCTTTTTAATTTCTTTCTTCTTTTGCCTTTCTTCACACCTGATTCATAAATGCATAAATTATCTCTTTTTTTTCTAGACATTTTCAATTACAGTTTTCCTCAGGCACAATCAATCATTGCCTAAATTAAGGATTTATGCTCTACAAATTGGAGGATCAGTAGAGGGCTGTATCCACACAGAATCTTAGAGAAGTTGTGTCTCCGATAATTATTATAAAGCTCAACTTTATCTTGACTCTCAAGACTTTTCTTTTTTTCTCTAGCAGTCTATATATATTATGTACCCTTGGCAACTGTTACCCAACTGAATCTCTTGACATTAACAAGACATGTTACATCCCCCCTTTTCACAATGTAAAAATAACTATATTATTTGTATGTGACGAAGCTGTAAAATCTGGAAGGTGCTTGCAACTTGTCTCTGGATCTCAATGTCATTCCAATGGATCTTGCTGATGTCTCTTCAGTATGATGCAACTATGTATTTTATTTTTTCTCTTGAATTTGATCAGGTAAAGCTGGAGTTGGAGCTGTAAAGTTTTCTGGAGGTTGAGAAGCTTCACTTAGAGTTGGCTTCTAACTGTTAAATCCTGGCATAGGATCAGTATAAAAATCTATTATCTCTCCTTTTGGCTTTATTACATGATGGTGGTTGCGACGATACCTACTCCCATCTGTTGTGGTCACAATAAATGATATTGGAGTCTGATGTCTGGTAGATGCTCTTGCAGGCTCCAAAGTTTTGCCTTTTTTAAAGAGAAGTTTATCACGTATGTTGAGATTAGGCTGTTTTTTTGCTGAGCTATCATAGTAGAATATCTGAACTGCATGTTTATGATGAAATCATCTTGGATACCAACTGGTAACTTTGGTCCTAATTTTTTGGTAATTACTGGAATTTTTTTGCAAAGTCTCTGACCTGTACATAGTTGTGTAGGATTCAAACTCATGCCCTTGACTGGTGTATTTATGTGGTCCAGAAGCATGATAGACAAATCAGCTCAGCCAGTAGCAGCTCTCCATAGTATATTCTTTGCAATTTATACTGCCCATTCAGCCATACCATTAGACTGAGGATATGGTGGACTTGAAGTTGTCAGTTTCATATTCCAGTTAATGCGAAACCTTTTGAATTCAACACTATTGAATGGCATGTTGTCAAAATCTTTATTATCTGGAATTCCTAATCTCGAAACAACCTTTTTCAGCTTCTCAATAACTTCACCTACTGTTTTCCTTGAAAGCTGTGAGCTCCAGCCATTTTGAGTAGTAATCAATTATTACCAAGTATGAATGCCTTCCCAAATTCTGGTCTGCAGTAGCAATTTTGGCCCAAGGTCTCAAGTTTATATCATGCGGTATAATCGGGTCTTTTTCATTGACTCTTCTAAATTTTTGACAAATGCTGCATGAAGAAACGAAAGATTCAATTTCTTTGAACTGACATGGCCAGAATTGTAGACTTCTAGCATTCTTTTTACATTACTCCTCCCCCAAATGACCTTCATGTGAGATCTTGAGCATATCTGGCCATATTGATGCAGAAACCACAAGTCTATCTCCCACAGAGACCAATCCATCATCAATTGATAAATCCTGATGATAGTTCCAATAAGGTTTTGCCTCAAGAGCAACGTTTTGAATGTACTCAGGCCAACCTTGTAAATGATATTGAATAACTCTCTGCAGAACCTCATCTATCATTGTTGCCTCCTGTAAGGCTTTTCTATTCTCTGGACTTACAGCCAAGTGCCTGCTAATTGAATGAATGAATGATTTTGTATCAGTATCTTCTAGTACCAGATGCTTTATAAATGCTCTGGAAAGTGTCTGACAGAAACATCTGTTTCCAGGAATGTACTCTACTGTTGGCTGGTATTACATGAATTTAGCCAACATTGTCTGAAGTCATCCTGATACTGTACTGTAATCTGTGCATTTCGCCCGACCCATTAACCCATAATAGATTTCTTTTTAGTGGGTTAAGCTGAGCATTATGAGTTATTAATTGGCTGAAGTAAAATAAGTGGGAAAGAAGATATATATTTCTAGATTCCGTTTTTCATTAATAACTTAGAAGTGCCATTCCATGAGGGGGCCCACAAGCATGAGGCCTCCTGTTGGCTTCTTTCAAACAGTGCAGGAAAGATCTAAAAATAACATATGCATAAGATCGGTGGTATCAAGGTATAGGTTTCCCTGTGCCATCTGAAAAAGGCAAGCCCGGGAGGGCCCCCATAAGCACGGGGCCCTGTGCAGCGGCACTTGTCGCAGCACCCTAGGGATGGCACTGTAGAAAATAATATAGTTGAATTGGCTGTGGTTAACTTATTTGTTATATTTTGCCCAATTTATCACCTTTTGAATATATATTACTATTTCAGGCCATTCTGGGCAACATCCGAAAATGACATTGGGTAGATTATGCTACCCCTCATCCATTTTCGACCTACCGCCAGCTCTTCAGAACCTAACCTATTCGTAAATCGGGTAGCGTCTATATATAGCAATCTGCATGCTGGCCAGTATGCAAATTGCTATGCCACTTGCCACTGTTACCTAGGCGTGACCTTCTGCTTGCCATTGCCTGATAACAGCTAACCCTCTTCCTAGCTGTTAATTATTCATAGACTTAATACTTAACAGCAACTTACTGTATTGTGCTGACAGGTTGTGGAAATTTTTATGAGGAATTTTGCTGATGCTAATGACAGAACTTGATTTTTCTTGACTTCAGTATGTTCAATTTTATGCATATGAACTGTGTAATGCCTTCTCGTTGTCACTGTACTGTGTACTCGTGACCAACGAAAATTCATTATACAGCAAAATATGAAGATAGGCAGTGAACAGCTTTTGAAATAGACTTGTGGTATAGTTTGAAATGAATGCTTTGCTTGGAATTTGCTGTAATTTAGCATATACATTTAACGTCCGGAGCAAAAGCAATACAGCCTCATTTTTGCGTCGTGGACGCATGAGCTTTGATTCCCATAGCTATTGAGACGGCTTGGATTGGATTGCACTTTAAATTCCCCTTTCTCGTTTTCCAAGGTATTCACTTCAAATTTCGCTTTCCCTGGAACTGTGACGAAAGTTAACTCGAGCAATTTGAGTTTGCCCATGTGGTTTTTAACCTGAGTGCTAATGATAAGATGGCGGGCCGCAACCATGGTTTCAATCGTCAAATTGGCGCACTGGGGATAGTCGGCGAACATTTTGTTTATGTAGTCTATGGCCGCCGTAGAAGCGTCTGTCACGTGGGGATCGTCGACGGCAACCTCTGTACTTTCTGCGCATGCACACCATTTATTGGGAATGGCGGCGTCAGAGCAGGTCCTTTCCAGGGGAACTTCCTCGTGGAGGAGGTCGTAGCACTTGGAGCACGAGGAGCAAGGGGCTACGCCCCCTGGCAGATAGGCCGAGAGGGTGAAGTGCATATCGAAGGGTGAGGTGAGTCTGTTGCGGTTTACCACCAGAGTGGGATACTGTGATTTCACGAGAAGCGGGTAGTTCGTGCTGGAGTCTCGAGTCCCGTTGAACTTTATTGGCGGCCGGATGAACAAGAACGGGAGCCTTTCCTCCAACCATCCCAGGGGTGACTCTCTCAACTTTCCGAACCGGGCTCCGTGGTCGCTGAGCATCGCCAGGAAAAGACCCACCCCGTGCTTTTCCATCCCCGAGTCCGCGACGTCAATTATATGCTGCATGAAATCTGCCATGTCGTTGTCGACCAGTTCGATGTCCTGGGGAGAATTATGGCTCATCCCGGTGAAGTAGACGAAGGCGAAGAAGGGAACCTTCGAATGGTATGTGCTGAGGAAGGAGAGAATGTACTCCATGGTCCGGATGTGAGTCTCCTTGTTGGAGTAGCACCAATCTAATTTGAATTTGATGACGTGCAGGCGAGCCTGAGCGAACAAGTAGTATGGTCTGGAGAAATGATCCGTGGGCTGATGCCTGAAGCCTTTTTTCTCGTAAGTGAACGCCCCCAAATCAGGTTGGTCTTCCGTGAATAGCGTCACGTATCCACTTTGCGAGAAGTTTTTGAATAGATAGGGACAGTCATCTAAAACACTTCCGGTGCTAGGCCAACATCGATATCCTTTTGGTTTAGTCGATTTTTTATTTCTTCCAGTCGCGTCGTCCTCAGATGTTCCAGCCAAGATGGCGAGTAAGTTTGGAAATGTGTTGTCACCAACCTACGGAGATAATGGAAACTTCGTCAAACGTGCTTAGTATGATTATTTTATGCTCTAACTGTAACATGATCAATAACACTAAAAAGCGTTGGTTAGAAAGCCTTGAAATTAGATTATGCCTTGGTGTACAGAGGATTTAAGTGTGAGGAACGGACTCATCATTCACTTTTTCATCATGGACTATAACGGATATCGTCTGGCTATCATTTTTTCCAGAAACCCACATTATATGTGGGTTTCTGGAAAAATATTTCCATCCTAATCAAGTTCATTCAAAGCGTGGAGGTAGCATGACAGTTAACTGTAAAGTGTAGGTAGATGAATATGTAGATTAAGAAATCTAGCGATATGACCGACACCGTAACGAGTAATGTAAATATCTAACTTTTTCTCGGGTGAGAAGTACGAAGTACTTAACGTTAATCTGCGCAAAGTGAAAGTTATTGTGTAATATTGGCCCACCATTAGCACCTGAGAACTAATCGGTACATGTTTGATTCTTGGCGGATATGGATCTAACACGGATAAAATAATAGGTGATTGTGTACGATACCGTACTTATGCGGAAGTTAGAAGTACCGTTAGGTACATACACCAAAATACCTTGAATAATCCCTTCCTCTGAGATTTTAATGCCTTTGATTCGCGCTTGAAGAGCCTGCTCTGCACCACCATTGTATCTTTGATGAATTCCTCGAAAGATATTCCCGCAAGCATCCTCGCAAGGTTCTGACTTCATCCTCGTCTACACGGACGGAGCCGTGAGTTGAAGTCGGATCCGGCTTGTGCGTGTGCGGTCACTTCAACCCGTGAAAGCTAGGCTTAATGCGTATAATGTGTACACAACCGTGCTAGTGGCTACAAGGATGGCTCTTGGAGAATTCGATGGCGTCTTCAAATCCTTTATTATATGCACTGAATCCTTGAGCATGCTACAGTGTCCGGCTTCGTTTCCATGCACCCCTATGCCCAGGGGATTCACTCTACTATCGTATCCCTTTACCGCAAGGACTGTAAAATCTCGTTCGTTTGGGTACATTTTTTCCGTGACGACGGTGGCGAGCGAAGAGATATGTTCGGGACTTCAGACGTCGTGCAGCGCGAGTCGGAGAAAAGACCATCTTTAGGGCATGAGAAGAGGACCGGAAGGAGGTCGTGGTGGCCTAGTGGGTAGAGCGCTGAGCTACCGACCGGAGGGTCCCGGGTTCAAAGCCCAGGAGCCTTTCTGGACAACCCCACCTAAAATCCTCGAGAGTCGATATTCTGTGTCAGAACTTCGTAGGAAATCGCAGGTGGCCCAGGGAAAGGAACTGCCCCCCCTACCCTGAATGTGTGAATTTCACACGCCAATGGCTTAGTACGGGGTGAGCTCTACCCTCACCTATCAAAAACCAACCTTCGGTTTGAACACAAGTTTGAAGAGGACTGGCCTTTCAGTAATCCCTCATCACCGGCAGAGGTTCGTCTCTTCTGCGAAAGAGGGAAGGAAGGAGGGTAGAGGGTTTGTTTTCGTTTAGAGCTTCCCTATGTTCCCGAGGCTCTGCGAGAGGGAAGCCGTGACGCAGCGTTGTCAAATCACCGTCAACTCGGGACTTCGAAAAATTTCGGCTCTGAAGTGGTAACTTTTTACTGGAAGTAAATGTGCATGCTGGAATTGCGGGGAACGACGTGGTCGATGTAGTGCCGAATGAAGAGCTGCACATTCCCGAAAAACTTCGACGGTAGTATCCCGTGAGGATTTGATGGCTGATTTGCGAAAAGACGCGATTTTTGAGGCCCAAAAAGTGAGGTGCGTCTTCTATGCGTGTGCGTCTTATACGAGTGTACAAAAGAGGAAAAATTGTAAATAAATCGCGTTATGGATTCGTACTCAGCGGTCTGTTCGCGAAATAGGTTCATTCAACCTTTGTAGAAAGTGGGATAACCCTACGGTTTAGTGGTTTTAAAATCAGGGAAATGCGACTTTCTGAGGTAGTTTAACCTCATTTCAGCCCATTTTTGTGGCGAGTTAATTTTTGTTCTGGGTGTCTAATATGGGTGATCAAACGTTTTTTCGAGATTTTTTGCCTCAAAATCAGGGGTGCGTCTTATATGCGTGTAAATACGGCAAGTCCTAGAGCAATGAAGTTATTCTAGGAAAAATGCGACTAATTATAAGATGAATGGTGTAAAACTGATAGCTTAATTTGGTCCACTTCCGTCAGGAGTAGTCGCAGGGAGAAGAAGGTCGTCATGACTCACTCACACCTCTTCTCCGAAGAGAAGATGCCACCTCGATGTGAAAAGTTCTATCGCCCTCTCATTGTGTGACGCATCCAAACGGAGTGTGACGAATGTCAGGCTAGGCATTAGGGGAGGTCTGGAATTTTAGGCAACAAAATGAGCCGTAGGTACGCCTCGCCCGTTAGTGAGCCCCCCCCCCCCCCCCTCGTTCCTCCGGGGTGTGGTTCCCGCGGTGCTGCGCGAGGATGAGCCGTCCAGCTCGCCCGTTAGCGAGCCCCCCCCCCCCCTTTCCTCCTTCCTGGGGGAGTCGGGAGCGGTGCTCCTGGGCCGAGGGCTTTCGGTCTTCTGGTGGAATATGGCACCCGAGTCCGATGGGACGTCCTGTATTTAAGTGGAAGCGGAGTCCGCGCTCGGGGGAGTCTTGCCGTCGAGCTTATGTTGCCGAGACGCCTGAAGGAGCTCCCCCTCGTCAACGGCACGACGCCTCTGGTCACCGTCATCGGCTGCCCGGTCCTCGGCAGGTATCGCCGCCTCACCTTCCCCCTTCATTCCCCCTTTTTCCTCTGGTTCTCGCCATCTTTACCCTCACCCTCCTCGCCTCCGCCCTTAGCGTGCTCCTGTGTTATTTAATTTGATTAAATTTGTTTAGCCTACGCGAGTCTTTTTGTTGGTCCCCCCCCCCACGGACCCTTGGGCGGTCCAAAAAGAAATCGAATTATGTTAGTTGGTGAAATTTCATCAGTCGTTAATTTTGCCTACATTTTAACCCACGGTTGGATAGCGATTCCCATTCGGAATCATGTGGTATGGTTGAGGAACTAATTGGCAGTTTTTTTAACGGCCTGTCACCAATCTCGACGATCTTCTCTGTCCGCGTTTTAATACCTTAATTAAACTCACCTAGTAGGGATACCGTATACTCTCTGAATCAGTCATGACGAGGGAGAACAAAAATATCCTTCCCATCGCGATTACTTATTCCCTCTTCACGAATCCTAATCGATGGTTTGCTATAACATTTGATTTTCGATATCATGGAATGTAGTCAGTTAACATCCCAGCATCATTATATCGACACTCGTGCGCACTTCATATCGCGCGATATGAAGTTGATATTGAATTGGACGTTAATCAGTGAATCCCTTGGCGCCTTTCGCTCAGAGTGGGTTGATGTTGATGCTTAGTTTCTCTCCTCCTTTCCTCCGTTCTCAGAAAGATTCCTTCTATATCCTAGGATATCTATAGCCTATCCTAAAGAGTGCAAATCACCGAAGCTTTCGGTCGCCTCTCCGGAATACGATAATAAAGATAAGACTATTTCTCCGCTCTCGTGACATTTCGATGGGCACCAATTTCCTATACGTACCTGGATTTACAAGCTTATACCCTTTTTTGCCTCTCAAAATCAAAAACAGGGTTTGTTTCGGATCCGGATCCTTATCTTGGTTTCGGATCCTTATTCCAGATTCCAGTCCTGAATTTCGTTTCTTTTTTATCCTAGTTTTTTATATTTACAGAAAAAACAGCAGCAATGGTATTTCCACAAAAACGAGTAAATTTATTTGAGAAAAATAGATGCAATATAATTTATTACTACGCATATAAAGTTCAATTTCCTTATCTCATATCTACTCATCAAAAGGGATTTTTTAAAACCTGATTAACTACTCTTTAGAATTCGGTGAAATAAACATAAGTTCCTTTTATTTAATATTTGAAATATTTTCCAGAATATAAGATTCTAGTGATACCATATTGCATCACCCTCTATCCAGATCGGTTTAAGTGCAATAACAGAAAAAAAGACTTCCGAGTGTATCTAATAAATATGTATGAGTGTAATATTAAATAATAAACGAAATCAAAAACCTAAAATTTTTTGTGTAAAATGGGTTAACATGAACTTATTCCAGTGAGCGGCGCGGGTTCGTGATAAAAAAAGTGATTATTCACATGCAAGGGTTGGAAATTTTAGATGATAAAATACTTGATACAATGGCTTAAAGAAAAAAAATTAAAATTTAAGGATCGAACTGCTCGACCTGTGATACACTAGCCCTCGTCCGCCTGAGCCCGGCGAATGCAGGCTACCCTCGTGGCATTCTACTTATTTTTTTCCGCGAAATTTTTTTATGGAGAAAAAAGCCGGAACAAGTATTTCTTTATTTTGCGTACAGTAGCACGGAAAAATTTTCACCTCATTTCGTGACTCGAGTTACACTCCTTGTCAATATCTACCGTACCTACATTCCATTCACAGGTCGCTCCGATCGCTAAGCCGCGAAAATTTAATATCTCGGATTCGGATCCGATTTCACACCGTGTCTTCGGATCCGAGTGAAATGAAAGATCCGAGGATCTTTGGAAGCGACGGATCCGATCCGACCATCCCTATTTTATACTCAAACAAGGTACATTTTACCGTGTAAATACCTTGTTGTATGAATTCATGCTCACCGCTCCCAACTTCTCCAGCACAGCCCTTGTCTTGGGCATGGCGCGGAAGAAGTTGAGTCGCGACGAGGAGTCGATCCCGACGAGCATGATGCTGGTGGGGATCGGGCCCCCCGAGGCCTTCGCCATCTTCTCCAGGGTGGCCTTTGAGGGCATCGCGTAGCTGTGGATGTCCGAGTACACTTCCCTCTGACCCCTCGTGCAGTTGACCACCGTGAATTCCGAGGTGAGGGTCGTAGCCTGGTAGAAGGGCTTGCATTCGCCGACGCTGGGAAAGGAAAGCGAGTCCATTTTTGAGGTCGGCCGAGGTCCTTTTACTCACTTTGGGCCGTGGTAGTCAAGTTGGCTGCGTGTTGTTCTGGCAACCCGAAGGTCTCAGCTGAAAATCCAGTCTCGGGCAAGGGTATTTTATTTGTCTTATGAATTATGCTTAGAATTAAGTTGGGTTGGATAGTGCTATGTAACCTTAGCAATTGGATGTCCTTGAAACTTAATTCTGCTGCTACCCCCGTAGTTTGGTTTTTAGAGAGAGTAATGTTAATCGGCCAGTTGAATTCTGAGATTCTATGGCATGGAAGAATGTCGTTGGCAGCCTTAAGTAGTTGGAAACATCGGTGGCACTGTAAACTTCTCTGTCAACACTTCAGTCCCAATGAAATTGAATACTTTGATTTGCATTAGAAAATGGAGTATAAGTTTGAAGAAATAACGAAATAGGGACTCAGTATTTACGAAAATCGTTTTTATTTGTGATGAGGTTTTTTTGTCACAACACTATCAGGTATCGTAACGAAACCAGATCACGAATAAAAGAATTAGTCAAATTGTAAAGCAGTTTTATGTCTTTCATAATGGAGTAGTTGCAAACTGTTACGATAGATGCAATTTAGGTAAAAGCTATGTATTTGACCTACTATTTGGTTTATCGACAGCAGTTCAAAATCAAAATACATAACTCTTTGACAATGTATCGGAATTTACTTCGTTTTATCTTCAGGGCTCAGCGTAACTTCATTAAGAACTTTAAATTTATTTTGTACATTATTTTGTGATGCTATTATATAATAATACGCACTTGAGCGTGCATCGTAAATATTTTTCGTCCTTGATCAAAATGACCTATTTTTAGGCATATTTAGTCTTCAGGTGTCGTTAACATGAACTCTTTTTATGATTATTTAGACATGCTATTTTTATGATGCACATTTCGTTACAAGTATTAGTTGGGTAAAATTATAAGTAGGGCATATATGTACTAATACAATGCCGATGCAAATTTAAATAAATAGATGATATCGGAGAAATCTTGCTGTATCATGGCTATAATTATTAGTTATTTTTTACGTCTTTCATGCAAATTTCGAAGGACATCATATGAATGCTTCTGAATACTTCTTAAAAATGGAATTTATCTAACTTATTGATTTTAGAAACATTCTTTCTACTTTTTAAGAATAACATAGAAAGGAATGTTTTGATTTCCCTAAAAGTTAGGTAGGTATAACGTGAAAAATCAGTACTCAAAGGAGAAGAGAAAAAACTAAATGGATCTAGTGTCGCATTCCAAAAAAGAAATAAGTCCGTTGGATATCTGATCCCTGCGGTAAATACAGCTCTGAACGAGTTTTTACCAATTATCAATTTATTTTCAAATACATGATATAGAACAAGGTTCTACACGTTCGCGAATATACTTTTTACGGCTAATACTCTTGATGTTGATGCACTAAATTTTGTAAACTTTTTGAATTTTCTTTATGTTATGAATTTTAGTAGAGCGCGTGTGAAATTACAAGTGGAAACTAAAAGGGTCGTTCCAAATTGGGTCAAGAACGGAAGTTGTAGATTCGAAGACGATAAGATAGATACCGCTCTAGTTCTGAAGCCATCCGCCGAAGTTCTTTCTATGATTCGGTGGGCTGTTTGCGGGAAACCTCAGCTCTTGGGTTTCGCGGGAAATGTGGTTTCAGTGCTCATACTTGAAGGAATTGACGAAAGGACACCTTCGGGTTTATTTGACTCAAAACGAGAAATCTCATCAAACCCAGATTCCAATAAATAACTTTATTTATTCGGTTAATGGTGGTGAATGAATATTCCTTGCTGGCAGAGCGATTTTTGGGTTAATTCCAAAGTAACATTGGCCTGCTAACCAGGAGTTGAAATATATACTAAGGTTCCATTGTAGTATTCTTCATGTAGGGGTTATGTGGCTCCAAAACCTGAATTAGCAATTACAGGTGTATCGGCCAGTCTAAATTCTAACGTAGTGGTTGGCTGTTAATGCAATAATTGTTACTGCAAATGAGAAACCGGCGCTCTTAAGTTCATCGTAGCAATGCTGAAAGAATGTAATTGTAATGGAATCAAGGGCTATTCAATTATTTGGTAGATTCGGCGTCACAACCATTCCGTGTGGCAGCAATAATATGCAATTCAATGCGTACATGCTTCTTGCAATAATATGTACTTCAATGCTACTTGCCATAGGCATCAACGCACCCTAAAATCTCAACTACTACTACTACAACTAATTTTTGACCAGATGCATTTTACGCTTATTACATAAAACCTGCCATTTTGTAACTTTGTTTCCATTTCTGTCGTACAATAGATAAATCCTTCTCCGTAATGGCTCGTGTGTTGTCAGTCATCACAGTTTATATTTTTAGGCTTAGCTTGCTCTTTGGTAGTGATGGGAAAAAATATGTTTTCATGCGAACGTTTTAAAGCGTTGAATAAAAAAAGTTTTAATCATAAAAAGCGTTTTTTTAACATTGCATTTATTTTTACGTGGAAATGAATGTTGTTTAGACATTTATGCCTATATTATTCTTGGGCAATATAAACTAATTCATTATCTATTTCAAGTAATAGTTCTTTGAAGAAAAATTGAAATATACGATGTGAGATTATTATAAAATGTTTGCGCAATGATGAATATGACGATACAATAGGGTTGATCGATAAGGATATGCCAATTTTAAGCACAGAATAAAGGAAAATTGCTAATCAATTAGTTTATGTCTTAAAGCCCTTTGAGGGTGTCACTAAAACGATCAGCGGTGAGAAATATCTCAGAGGTGATTATCCACAGATATATACTATAGAATATATCTGTGGGATTATCCATCCATCCATCAATGGTGATTCCCCTCATCAATGGACTGCAGGATATTTTGCCAGAGCTTGATGCAAAGACATTTTTCTCTACCAATCTTAAATGTAGTTTCAACTTTAAAAAATGCTATGACAACGAGATTTGGGAACGTGGAGTTCAGTAATACACTTGCCGTATGCACGTTTCTGGATCCAAGGTTCAAACATGTAGCATTTTCAGGTCAAAATTCCGCTGAACATGCTAAATCAATGGTCACCAGTGCCTTGGCCATAATGTTGGCTAATAACGGAAGAAATACGGGCCAGGATATTGTTGAGGCAGAACCGAACCCAGTATACTCGGGTATGCCCGAATCAAATGACGATGACCTAGAGGTCTGGCATGCCCACGACAGAAAGGTAGCAAGAGCCCTCCCCAGAGGAATTTCAACCTCCAGAGCAATGGCTGAAATTCAGCGATATCTAGATGACGAAATTTTATCCATAAGTGAGAACCCATTAACAGGGTGGAAACGTCATGAATATGCTTTTCCACATCTGTCTGCCCTGGTTCGGAAAAACTACGCGCTGTAGCGAGTTCTGTTGCATGCGAAAGAATATTTCCCAAATCCGGGTAATCATTAATGATCGAATAAATTGGTTAAGTGATGATAAAGTGAACGCCATTCTCTTTTTAAATGCGAATTCCAAATACATGGAAAAAGACTGAAGTTGGAGTTTTGCGTGTTTTCTTCCTTAATTGTTTGTTTAATTCTTTATTACTTTGTGATTTTACGTAATAAACGTAAATCTTCTAGTCTCAAACCAAAAGTAACATTTATTTATATGCCAAAGTTTTGTGCAATTACCTTCTTATAATTTTTATATTTTGCCAGCAGAGCCTCTAAATGTAAATATTAAATTGTTTATTACGTGTGAGGCATTTCTTGAAAACACATGTGAAAGATGTTTATCATTTTTATTATTTAATTTCAAGTTAACATTTGAGGAGAAGCGTTAATATTTATTTATATGCCAAAGTTTTGCGCAATTACTTAAACTTTTTTTGCCAGTAGAGCCTCTATATGTAAATGCTAAATTGTTTATAAAGTTTGAGGCATTTCTTGAAAACATATGTGAAAGAAGTTCATCATTTTTATAATTTCATTTCAATTTATCATTTAAGGAGGAGGGTTATATTTCTCAGCCATATATATACGTATAGGTATGTATCTCCAAAAGTTTATAATAAACAGTATTTTTTTATCACTTAATCGAAGAGTCTTGCTCTTTTATCGTGCAGTTGGACTTAGTGGAACCCTGACTTACCGATATTGCCAGTCCCCTAAACTGTGATCGCAATCACATTTTATGATCACAGTTGTTGTAACGGGACAGTCACATTTAAAGCGACGACAAGAAAGTCACAGTTAAGGCCGTACCTAATGTAGATGTACAGGAGGCCACGGCAGTCTTAATCGCCGAAGGATTCAATTACATCGCAGCATCGCGAAGCCTCTCAGTGTTCGGGAGAACAGTTAATGAAGAATTGACTACAAAGTGAATGAAGTCTTACAGGAGCTCACAAAAGTACACATATAGCGAAAATATATAATGCAAAGCAATGTGAATTTCAAGGTAATATCACTCCCCTCAGGCAAGAAATTCAGCGTCCAATTACTCGAAGAAACTTCCCAAAGTATAAAATACCAACGCATCAACCTTGGAAACATATAAACGCCAATGTATCTTTTGAAATCGTTTTAAAAACTAGAAAAATACATTCTTTATAAGCCATTAGGGCAGGTCAACGGCAAAGGTAACCAATTAGGATAGTTAATTATCGAATAAACCACGAAGAACGCCATCTCTAAACTTGACGAAAAAAAACGTTTTTTTTTCGCGTTCTTTTCAAACTGAATGAAAAAAACTTTTTCAAACGTTTAAAACGTTCCGTTTTTTTCGAGGTGTCTATCTCTACTTTTTGGAGGCTGAGCTTATATTACGTATTTTCCCTTTACTTACTTTTCTGTTAGAACTCGCTCAGATTAAACTATTTATTGCTATCATCTCTCCCTTTTATCAAGGAAGCAACGCCGTATAAAAACTTTGATTACGAGAGAAACTAAGGATCAAGAGGCAGCCCTCGTTTTCCAGTAAATCCGTTGCCATTCGCAGCAATAGATTTTGATTCAAAGGAGCTCTATCTGCTAAGGTTATGTTGTACACTGTATCACAACTTAACTCTAAGCCTAATCCAGAGACGAAATCGACGCCCATGCCCGATATGGGATTCGAACCCGCGGCCTTTGGGTTGTCAGGCCAGTCTTACCGTCCTGACTATCGCGGCCAGCACGAATGTCATTTAATCCCTATTTTATTTGTCGCTTCAGTGGGCGTGGGAATTACTATGACTACTGGAGCCGTCTGACTTCATATAGGTAATTGCCGAAAAACATCGCGTGACGCATTTAAATCAAAAGAAACGTCATTGAATTTATTTTTACTTAACCCAGTAAGATAAATGGTTGATATGGAAAAACAAATGTCGAAAAAATTATTGCGCGTCGAGGTGTGGATAATGACAGGGCACAGTTGAAGGCAACAGTTTTTAATCCCGCTTCTTTTGTCCCACCTCCCGATTTTAAGTAAAGGGGGGAAAAAGCTTTTATGTTATCTTATCAATGCTAAGAATAGAATGGAGTCCGTCGAGGAAGGTTTTGAGCGGTGAATGACAGGATACGCCAAGCCGGTGGTGATGAGGGGAAGAGGGGAATTTACAGTCACAACCTCGCCGGATAAAGGCACTTTATTATTATGAGGCTGATAAGGCTTTTGACTGGATTTCGAGTGAATAAAAACTTAAGTAGAAACCCATCAGGGATACCTCAATGAAAAGAGTTTGTAGAATACGAATGATCTTCGATTTTTCCAGTGAATTCTTTGATTTAGACGTCCCCGGGTTTCTCACTGGCAGTCGGAACTCGCAGATAACGTCGTTTAGAGAGCCGAGCGTGCCATTATCTTCAGGGTCTTATCTTAGTCTCATATTGTTCTCAATGGCAAGTTCATTATAATCTTCAGGATACAATATAATATTTACCCAGAAGCCGAGGTAAGACTTCGTCTAGAAATGAAAGATATCTAGAAATTCTATTTCTAATTCTTACAATTAGTCCAGAAATGAAATGTAAGACAACAAATTGTAGGGACAGTGTCACCGATATCTGTATCTACTGCTGCCATCCTTTGGCGAGTAGGGAAAGGGACAGTTTCGTCCCTGCATACGGCCCTTAGCCTTCGAAACGTCGGTACTTACCATGACGACCATGTGGTAATCCCGAGAACTTTTCTACTCTCGACATATAACTCCGTTTTGCTGAAAAAAACTAGCTTGTCCCCAGTTTAATTAAGTAGCTAGCCCTAACGAGAAACGCCATGCTCGTTGCGACTGCTTTCAGGTAGCTTCAGACGTGGCAGGTTACCTGAAGCGAAAGTCCGTGTCCAGGTCATTTCCGGACCTTGGTTCCCCACGGATCAGCTCTGCAGCACAGCATTCGAGGTCGTCGCTCCAGTCCTTGTGGGTCAGGTTGAGGGTCAGAAGTGGCGGAGGCTGCAAGGACGGAGGCCAGTCGGAAGGGCGTTGGCAGGTGCTGCTCATCGGATCCTCGGTGGCCTCGATCCTCGTTGTTGACTCGAAATCTCCTCGGGACGTCAGGTTCTTGATCTCCGGTGTCGAGCAAGTGGCGAGATAAGACATTGGGGGCGGCGGGGGGCACGAGAAGGGCGAGGGTCTCAACACGAAAGGCTTGACCGACTCCTCCCACGGATCCACGTCGGGTATATGGCAGCTCTTCTTCATCGACGCGTGATCTGGAACTGTACAGACGGAGAATCGATTTAATGACGCTGATCAGACGTTCGACAAAGTCTGGGCCATGGTACTAATACATTAGGTAGGCCATTGCGCATGTCGGTCATATATCGATACCTCTCAGTTTCGATTGTGTGACGTAGTGTGGAGGACAGACCGAGTGAATTCCGTATGTTTACTTTGAATGGTGAGTCGCTTTTTGGAGATATTTTTACTCTCTGGGGACAAATACCATCGGAGAAGATGTCTTCCTGTACTGTATTTGGCTGCAACAATAGCCGCCGAAATTGTGAGGGAAAATTGAAGTGTTTTCGTTTCCCTAATGATAGTGAAATGAAAATGAAGTGGGTTCGAGCATGCCGGCGAAAGGACGACTTTAATGTTAAAACAGGTCGGTGAAATCCAGTATCAGTGAATTCTGAATTTAAAAATATTTTGGTGCCTACTATGGCAGCTGTGTTTACATACCTTTTAATTTCGGTGTTGAGTAGAAGTGCTTTAAATGAAAGGTACAATATGTAGCTGCTCGTGAATGGTAATACGTGTTTAAAGTTCCTTTATCTTAAGAAACCAATTTTCCAGGTTTTACCAAGAACTTATCAGAGAAACTCTTTATGCTGGTTATTTATCTTGAAGAATGAGTAGTGTGTCCCGAGTACTTGAGTGGAATCAAAAATATTAGATTTCATCATGTTGTGGTAGCTGAAATTATTTGTTACAAGGAACTTTTATTGTTACTGGAGGGTAAGTCATTTGTCCATTGATTGTGTGCAACTTTAAATTCATGGTGTTAGGTTGTTTGATTAACACCTTAAAAATTTTCCAGGTTTTACCAAGAACTTATCAGAGAAACTCTTTATGCTGGTTATTAATCTTGAAGAATGAGTAGTGTGTCCCGAATACTTGAGTGGAATCAAAAATATTAGATTTCATCATGTTGTGGTAGCTGAAATTATTTGTTACAAGGAACTTATTGTTACTGGAGGGTAAGTCATTTGTCCATTGATTGTGTGCAACTTTAAATTAATGGTGTAATATGGTTTGATTAAGTCGATAAAATAACTCAGTGGATAGCTGCATCAAACCAATCTGAGGATTGATGACTAATAATGATGAAGGATTTTTGATATTCACACTTTTAAAATTTTCCAGGTGCTTTTGCAGGTGGTGCTATGTTATTGGATTCTTAGTTGATGGCACAGGTCTTGCCAAGATCAGTATCTTACCAAGATTCATAAGGAGAGACAATGTTAATCCTGGTTATTGATGCAGAATAATGAGTAGTGTATGCAGACTGCTTGAGTGGAATAAATCTTATTTCGTTTCTTCATTTTGTTGGGGCGAAATGTTATCTGTTATAAGGAGCTCTCATATTTTTTGTCCACTAATTGTGAGAATCTTAACATTCTATGTATAGGCTTGTTTGATATGCACACTTTTCAAAATTTCCCAGGTTTTATCAAGATTCCTACGCTGAGAAACTATTGATGCTGGTTGTGGATGTTGGATTTTGAAGTATGAGAAATGTGTATTGGTTGCGAAATTGACCTCAGTTCTTATTTTACTAAGCCATGTATGATGGAAAACATAAAATCATTGATGCTGATCTTTTGTACAGCAGTCTATGATGAAGGATTTGTGGACTGGTTACCTCTGTGGCAAAAAACTTTTATTTCCTTTGAGTTATCTGATATTTATATGTTATGTTTTTATTTATTTTATTATGTCCCCAGACATTGGCATTTCTATGTGTTCACAATAAATCTAGGTAGTTATTATATCATGGATTATGCCGATACTACATATTACTTTCTTCTGTAAAAAATGGATTGTAGTAAGTTTTTTAATTAGAGAATTGAATTCTGTGAAGTTTTTCAATTCTTATTTATCTAATTTAAGATATTTTTTCAGGTTTCTGTTGACCTTTAAATCCTGTGGTATTGGAAACAAATTTGGATTTTGTGTTGTGCTTTTTATTATTGAGAGATTCACAATCTGGCCATTATTCTGATGCTTTCACATGATTTTCCACTTGAGGGGAAAGAAAGTGGTTTCATCGTGGTAAAAATTTGTCATTTGTTGAGGTGTTTAAATAATCTATTACAACCATTTTTGCTTGGGTAAATTTCCAAAAATAGTGCTTATCGATTAGGAAATATGTTGAATTTTTATTTACTAGTACTTGAACTTGTCACCCAGCCTTTCTTTTTTCATTTATTCCGGCCGGAATCCGGATCCGCTATATCCGGATAGACTTGCAAGTTTGCTGGACGTTTTATTAAGCATTTTCTGGGAACCATTTGTTATTTACTTTCCTGTAATCAAGAATAAGTATAGTGGCAGTTTCTGACTGGAATAGTTGTGACTTGCTATTGTGTTATGCTGCTTGCAGATCGGTTTTCCATTTTTGACCTCACTCATTCATTGTGTATATTTACATTCGATGTTGATTAGCCAAAGAAGTTAAATCTTGTGCTTGAAAAATCTGACTATTGTATTGTGAATTTTTGTTTTTTTCCTTTAAATAAATATTGGTTTGAATTTTTTTTCCTTGACAAACAAAATGTTATGGCCTTTTTGTAAATTTAGCAGCATGAATCTTTTCGAGTTCACTGGAGTACAAACGAGAGGTAACACGGCTCTTTTCCAGGTGCTTTGATAGTGAAAATAGAATAATATAAGTAGAAAATATAGTCTTCAGGTAATTCGGTATTATGTCATTGATTGAAAAATTATTTTATCTGGAAATTTGGTCAGTATTTATATCGTACAGTAGCGATCATTAACGAGTTGAATGCTGACTATTTGCATTCTTTTGAAATATATATTTCGAAACCAACCATAAAACGGGCATTCACTCAGTTTATTGTGTGTAATATAAGTTCGCGAAAGCCTCAACCACCGCACTAATTCTTGAACTCAACCTTCGTTTTCGTGCACTGAGATTTTTTTTCCGGTACCTACGAATTTCGCCAACACGCACGAAAATATCATAGCACAATTCTCAGCATTATCTAAGAGATGCACAATATCATAATGTCAAATACGTTTTTGCTATCAACAGTATTAAGGCCGCTTTGCACGACACAATTTCTTGTACAAACGCTTGTATGAGGAAATTGTACGGTGTAGAGCGGCAAATTGTGTGGACGCTTGTGCGAATGTCTGATTGACTGTACGGAAAATAGAACCTGTTCTAATTCCATTCAGACAAACATACAATTTCTTTCAGTTTATACAAGCGTTTGTGCAAGAATGTATAACAAATTGTATCGTGCAAAGCGGTCTTTAGGCTCCATTTTAAACGCCCGCCGCCGCTTGTCCTCCACACTACGTCACAGCGAAGCTGCGCAGAACGGACGCATTTTCGTCCTCGGGAGCGACCTACCTAATGTATTAGTACCATGGTCTGGGCGAGAAGCTATAATTACCTTCCGTTTCAACTACTAAGGTTTACTGCGATTCATGCACTTCGCACATCTACTCATGCACATTCATGCACTCATGCACATTCATACACTCATGCACTGAGATTCACTTTTATTCATTTGTACGTGTGCACTTACACCAAAAGGCTGAAGATGGACTTGGATAGATAGACCTTTTCGCCCTTACTATGAAAACATCAATGTAGCGAGAGAAAATTAAGACTCAGTGAGGTAGGGTTGTTGTGGCAGCTAAAATACTGACTTCTCACCCCCAAGGTGGGGTGAAAGCCAATATTTTTGCAGAGAGTTTAGTATTGAGAAGCCCGAGGGGTTGCGCTGAAATTTCGCAAACGAAAAGGTTTCCCGGCCCAAATATATTTTTCCCCTGGAAATTTTCAACCAGCTCGAATTCTGGTGCAACTCCAGTGGTCGTATACTACCAATGAGGTCCGTTACATTCCTCTTCCCTCAAGATAAACAAAAATTTTATCATCATAAACAGAAGGCGATGCTTTTTAGAATTAACTATTCTGATAAATAAGTGTAGAGAAATTAATAAATTTCAGGATAAGAAACCAAATACACACATAAAATAATTAGCTTTTGAAATAAATAATAAAATGAGAATTATAATGGATAAGACACAATGAATGATGCGTATGAAGTACAGTTACCTATTTGATTGAATCAATCAAAATAGCGATGAAGTGGTATTAAATAGCAATTGACGGGTCTAATTTAAATGCAATTTTTCACTACTTCTGGTTTTAGTAACAATTCAGGTTACAATGTTACAGGCTACATCATTTTCACGTTTCCTGAACCTGAAGCTAGACTTTCACAAAATAAAATTTTACAACAAACCCAGGTTTCGATGTACTGCACCATTTCAGGGAACTGAACCTGATGAGGGTGTGGCACATCGAAACCTGGGTTCTCAATGAAACCTCATTTATTGAAAAACTACATTATTAATAGATCCGTCTGTATGGTTGAATCCAACCAAATCCCGCCTGATACTTACTAATTAATGAGATAGTATTTTTTTTAAATATATCTGATCACTGTCAAATTTTCGATAGCGCACATGTAATTAAATGCGGCTGTTATTGTAACACGCAGTTAGTGTGTGCACTCATATTCGTGGACGTGAATATAGAAACGGGTAAAATGTTCAGATCATTAATTTTATAAGCTAACCCATAGGTGATTCAATTGCCTGACAGATTTTATTAGTGCACGTGTTTAATGTATAAATGATAGCTTCAGTCCTAAAATATGTCAGCGAATAATGATTCATTCCTACCCCCTGCGGGTAGGGGGATTGAGAATACTCCCGCAGTATCTCTGCTTGTCGTAAGAGGCGACTAAAAGGGCGGGGAGACAACCCCGAAAACAAACCCAGAGCCAACAAGGGTTGAGCCCGGACAGTCTTGTGGGTCAACTGTCTGTGTGCGGCCATACCACCTGGCCTGCGATCCACCCGCATGTTTGCCGTGTGCGGTGACCCGTAAGGAGGAGAAGGGGATCCTGGAGGGTGAGGTCCGTGGTTCCCAGCCGGGTGTCGGATGCCCGGTATGGACTTCGGGCCAATATCCCTCTTTGGCCCCGGATTCTGTGTAAACGGGCGGCCGGGAGCTAGCCACTCCCGGTCAATCGGCTTCCGTGGCGTAAGCTTAACGGTGGCGAGTGCCAGGGAGGTGGGGGTCTGCGTAGGGCGGTTGGAGACGTACGGGAGTGGTGGGCCCGTGCGTCGAAGACCCAACCCGAAACAGACAACCACCTCTAGGGTGCTATATCCCCTCGGGTAGCCCTGGCGACCGCACCGGCTTGCGGTGCGGCGTCCCAAATGTGTGGCTCCATGGTGGGTGGGGAGCCTGGGGGATGAAGATTGCAAAGGGATGGATGAGAATAATTTTCCACCACCCAAAAGATCCCGCCCTGACCTGGGCGGGGGAGACTTTAGAGACAGAGTATGTAAAAGATATCTGATTATGAAATGCGTAAAGCCGGAAGAGAACCTCTTGAAGGTTTCCCCTTTCCTAATTAAAAAAACCTTATCCTCCTATGTTCCCGGGGAATTAAGGTCAGCAAAGAAACTCCGAGACGGAACCTTGCTCATTGAATCATCGACTGACCAACAAGGGGAAAAGCTACTGACGATGACTATGTTACATAACTACCAGGTTAAGGTAGAACTACACCATACCCTTAACTCATGTAGGGGGGTCATTTCGCACTATGACCTTCTGTACGTAGATGAGGAAGAGATTAAAAGAGAAATGGCTCCTCAGGGTGTAACCGACTGCCGGCGGCTGAAGACCAAACGCAATGGCGAAATGATCGATACCACGTCAGTAGTTCTTACCTTTTCCTGTGACAAGCTTCCAGATAAAGTGAAAGTTGGGTACGAGACGGTCACAGTGCGGCCATTTATACCCAGCCCTATGCGCTGTTATCACTGTCAACGGTTCGGGCACATAGCCCCGCGATGCAAAGGTGAGGCCACATGCCCAAGCTGCGGCCAAAAGAAACATGAAAATGCCTGTGAAACAGAACCTAAATGCGTCAACTGTGAAGAATCCCATCCTGCATACTCTCGGAAATGCCCGAAAATGAAAGAAGAAAAGCAAATAATGGAAATTAAGGTGACCGAAAAACTGTCTTACTTTGAAGCAAGAAAAAAGTACCGGACATTAATATGTCCTACTTTCTCAAGATCATTTGCTAGTGTAGCGAAGGCCGAACCCAAAAAGGAAGACATTTCCACGCAAACGGAAATGGTATTAGTGAAGACATTGTGTCAAGTAGAGGATAAGTCAAGCAAAAGCGATAGCAACAGATCCACCAATACACCCCAAAAATCGGAGGGGGGCAAGGCCAAAACCTCCAACAAAAAACCCTCGGCAAGTCCATTGGAAGGCAAACCTGTATCCTCTCAAAAGGCTACAGCACTAGCCACGGAGGACATGGAAGCCGAGGACAGTCTCTCCGAGACTGAAATAAAGCAAGCGAGACAGAAGGAAAAACATAGACAGAAAATTAAACGCTGAAACTACTACCCAGGTCAGGCCCTCGTTTATCCTTTTTATCTTATTTTTTTACAGTTTTAAAGCTCACACTTTCTACTAGATCCCCTCTTAACATAACCCCAATGGCCTTTAATATACTTCAATGGAACTGTAACGGATTCCATCGTCACAGAGAAGAGATTGACCTTTTGATTAGAGATTTCAATCCTGACTGCATAGGCCTCGAGGAGACTCACTTCAAACCATCCCATACAGGTGACATAAGAGGCTACAAGGTTTTTCGCCACGACGGCACAAGCGGCAATAGAGCCCAGGGAGGAGTAGCCTTGGCGATTCGGGAGGCCCTTTACACCTCTCGAGTTGACCTAATCACGCCGCTACAGGCAGTTGCTGTAACTGTGGCAACGCCAGACTTAATCACACTCTGCAATGTGTACTTCCCAGAGTGGGCACCCGTGACCAGACATAACCTTGACGCCCTCGTACGCCAACTACCGAAACCTTATGCTCTTTTCGGGGATTTTAACGCTCATAACTCAGTATGGGGAGGCCCTGAGGCCCAAACAAACCGAAGAGGTCGCCTTTTACTACGTTTTATTGATGACTGTAATCTATTTGTACTAAACAACGGTGAATACACTCGCTTCAACAGTTTTAATGGGGAGTTCTCAACTATTGATTTATTTCTGTGTACAAGTAGTGCGGGCAACAGATTTACCATGTCTGTCCATAATGACCTCTGTGGTAGTGATCATTTTCCGCTTTTAATACGGAAGGATACCAGTTTTAACCCACTTTATGTAACTCCTGGAAATTGGCTTATTCAAAAATCGGACTGGTCAATTTTCAGAGAGAATTTTACATTTAAACATGATGGCAACCGTGACGCAATAACCAACGTCGAGGTACTTACGGGTGCTATCATCGAGGCTGCAAATATTAGCGTCCCACGGTCTAAGGGTATCGTCCATCGACCTGCAGTGCCATGGTGGACAGAAGAATGCGCGAATGCGATAAAACTGCGGAAGCGAGCCCTGCGTATTTTCCAGAAGTACCCCACGGAAACAAATCTTGCCTCCTTCCGACGTCTTCGAGCGAAAGCTCGGCAAATCGTTAAAGAGGCGAAGAAGGCCTCCTGGACAGAATTCATCTCTGGCGTAAATCACAGGACACCTCTCACTCAGGTCTGGAGGAAGGTGCGAAGCATCTTGGGCTCCAGTCAGCAATGTGGCGTATCCGGACTAAAAGTCGATGACCGGGTGGTTACATCTCCCTCGGAATTATGTGAGGTGTTTGGTCGCACGTTCACTAATATTTGTAGTGACGAAAATTATAATGCCTACTTTAGGGAAATAAAACAACGCTGCGAAGCAACATCCCTCACATTCCGTGTAAGGCACGACACTGCCGACTACAACGAATGCTTTTCGCTATGGGAGCTGACCTCTGCAATTGCTGACTGCCGGAACACGTCCCCAGGAATGGACGGTGTCCACAACGCATTTCTCCGGAATCTACCGGAATATGCGTTGCTGGAAGTTCTTCATACCTTCAACCAAATATGGTTGGAGGGTAATTTTCCGCAATCCTGGCGAGAATCTATCGTGGTTCCCATACCAAAGCAGGGAAAGGACAACAGTAACCCTAGCAATTATAGGCCCATCTCACTAACCAGTTGCCTGTGCAAGGTTATGGAGAGAATGGTCAATCGCAGGCTCGTTTGGTGGTTGGAGCGGCGAAACCTTCTCTCCAACATACAATGTGGTTTTCGTAGGGGTAGATCTACTATCGACCATCTTGTCCGGACAGATAATTTTATCCAGGAGGCCTTCCTTCTACGTCAACATGTCATCGGAGTTTTCTTTGACTTAGAGAAGGCCTACGACATGCTGTGGCGCCGGAAGATCCTGCAAACGATGCACAGCTGGGGTTTCAGGGGTAATCTACCCATTTTTATCCGAAACTTTTTAACAAACCGTGGTTTTAGAGTGAGAGTTGGTAAAAACTTCTCGCAGCTCTACCCTCAGGATAACGGCGTCCCACAAGGTTCTGTTCTAAGCGTAACGTTGTTTGCAATCGCCATTAATGACATTGTCGACTGCATAAAAGCACCAGTGATGGGATCCTTATTTGTAGACGACCTTGCAATTTTTTGCAGGTCGTCTACAATAGCTAGCGCTGCAAGGCTGACACAGTTGACCGTTACCAAACTGAACAACTGGGCTAATAGAAACGGGCTTCGTTTCTCTAAGGAGAAAACTGTGTGTATGCATTTTCACAGATTACGAGGTATCCACATAGCTCCACCGTTACGTTTACGACGTCGTAATCTTCCTTACGTAGAAACTGTTCGATTTCTTGGCATGGTTTTAGACCGTAGATTGACATGGCAGGAACACGTCCGCAAGCTAGCGGAAAAGTGTCGCCGGAGCCTAAATATTTTACGAATTTTAAACAACACAACGTGGGGTGCAGATCGCACGACCTCGATTTTATTATACCGTGCGCTGATTAGGTCTAAAATGGACTATGGGTGTTTCGTGTACTCGTCTGGACGAGAGTCATACCTGCGACCGTTAACAACGGTCCACAACGCAGGACTACGGTTAGCTACTGGTGCATTTAGGACCTCTCCTATCCCAAGCTTATATTCCGACGCCGGAGAGCCGCCGTTGGCTACTCGCAGGCTAATGCTGACATGCAACTATGTGTCAAAAATTTTATCTATGTCGAAACACCCATGTTTTGAAATCGTTTTTAAACCAAGATTTTTAGATATTTTTAACAGAAGGACAAGGGCTACCAGACCACTAAGCATTCGTTTTAAAGATTTTATTGAGGAATTTCAGATTTCGCTACCGGATGTGTACGCCGTCGGGTATTCGAAATACCCACCTTGGTTACTACCGCGACCAGAGTGTTATACTGGTCTGCATAGTCGCCAGAAATCCACTTCCACGTCGTCGGAGTACCAGAGTCTGTTTTTAGAACTTCTAAGTAACAACCCGGCCTCGATCCCCGTGTATACGGATGGATCGAAGTGTGATTCAGCATGTGCATGCGCCGTGTACTCCACTCATCACAATTATATCAAGACCAGACTCGATCCGCTGTGTAGCGTATATACAGCGGAATTAACGGCTATTAAAATGGCCCTAAGAAATATTAATTCCAACTCTGGCTCTTTCCTCATTTGCACGGACTCCTTAAGCGCTTTAAAGTCCATTTCGTCCTATTACCCACTCCATCCTCTTGTCCAGGATATACAATGCACCCTCCAATCCCTTCTCAGCAAGGGAATCAAAATTTCCTTTATTTGGGTCCCTGGACATGTGGGAATAGCTGGCAATGAACGTGCGGACAAAGCAGCAAAGGAAGCACTACACATGCCAGAAATATCAACGACCTTGATAACCGTAGATGACCTTAAGTCTATGTTTCGAAATATGGTTATAGGCAGATGGCAGCAATCGTGGCAGGGGCTAATGAATAATAAACTTCGGGCTATCAAACCGGTAGTATCAGCGTGGCCCTCCTCCGTAAGGAGTACCCGGAGGGAAGAAGTCGCAATTACTCGCCTGAGAATAGGGCACACTGCACTGACTCACTCATACCTCTTCACAGAAGAGAAGGCACTACCCCGCTGTGATGATTGCGACTCCCCTCTTAGTGTGCAACACATACTTATAGAGTGTGATAAATACCATTCTTCTAGGGAGAAACACAAGGTTAACGGGACCTTAGAAACTATTCTAGGCGATTCTCCGGAGAGTCTGACGCGGATAATTGCTTTTTTAAAAGACATTAATGTTTTCAACAAATTATAAAATCTTTATATTAGATCATGACCCTCACATGTTATCACATAAATAGAAATATAGGGAAATACTATATTACTTACATTTTATTCACCCATGGTTGAGAGTGGTGCAAAATGACCTCAGCTGTCGACGCACCCAAAACACCAAATACTACTACTACTACTACGATTCATTCCTGTCTTCCTATCATGTCTTGTCTGTCAGGACTTTCACACGAGCTCGTAAAATGAAATCTTCCGCGACAGGAGATAAGGTGAGTCCACGGAAATCCTGTCACGAATCTGACTAATTTTGCATAGCTAGTAGAGTAAGATGCGTGGGTAATGAAAATCAGTGGAGCAACGACGGCAGCCATCGATAACTTTCAAGAAAAACCTTAAAAATGTTTAAATCCGCATCGTCAAAGGCAACCCATACGTCACAATGGCCAATGGCACGAGAAAATGAGCAAAATCAGCTCCAAACAAAGTCGCGTAATCGAGTTTCTCAATCACATTATTATATTACATGATTTTAGATATATGGGAATTATAAATTGATGACTCGTTTTCTGACATATACATCGTTCATCACTGATTAAATGCTTTAGATAAATGATAATCGTAAATTAAAGACAGTTTTCAGATATGTGTAAATATTATCACTGATGAAAAAGCATTTTTCGGTGAATGCGAGCTGATTCTGTAAAAAAAAAGGGAAAACGTTTCTACGGACACGACTTCTAGATGTCTCTCCAGATCGTTACCGATGAAACAAAGATAAGACGGCCCTAAAAGAGAATCGGGTTAAATCTTTAAGAATAAATAATTTTAAGAAACATGCAATTAGGGTAGTTTACTTCATCAAAGAAAGTAGAATTCATTTACTGCAATTCGTGCCGCACCGTAAATTTATTTATTTTACGCAAAAAGTTTGAATCGAGAAATCCCAGTTTATTATAGAATGTAATGTTAATTTTAATGCCTTTTGAAGCTCCGGAATGGCGTGATACGCTACCTTCTTGCTGACGTAATAGGTATATATAGTTTACGTTGCGAGGCATAGGAAATATCCATCTCCGAACTAACAATTGTATTTCAGAGCCCCTCAGCTCAAGTGCATATGTATTTATATTAGCCTATTAAAACTATTAAAGTTCGAAAAGTCTCCTCCGTTATAGATGGTATTAGGTAATCATCATTATTGGTCAACAATCCTAGGATTGGTTTGGCGCAGCTTTCCACTAGATTTCCACTATCGGCCAACATTTTCATTGTCACGTAATTTTTCTCTTTATTAGGTAATAGTCGTTTTATAGGCTCCAAGGCATCCTACTCGTAGAGTTGTCTGCTACTGCGAAGCATGGCGTGAAGTTCGCGCGGCGAAGGGCGAACTTCACAGTATGCTCAGTTAAATGAATACTAAATTTTTAAAAGAATCAACTGTGGGCATTTCAGGTTCAGTACTACGTCCGTCGGATGGGACGTTAAGCCGTGGTCCCTTTTATAACTATCCTTATCCTTGCAAAGTACCCTGCAAGCAATCTTGAGGATGTGTGACTGCAATGCTAGCCAGCCAAAACTAATTGTCTTATCATCATCAATAGTCTGCAATCCTAAGATAGGTTTCACGCAGATCTCCACTTGATTGTCCTGTCGGCCAACCCTGTTCGCACCAATATAACTTTTCTCTTTCACATTCTTTAAAACTTTCTTCATATATATCATCTGCCACCTTCCATTTCCATTCTTTCCATTCATTTTTACCTCAGTGATTGTCTACATGAGGCCATCAGATATTGCTTTATAGCGTACGAAAACTTCTGCATTACTTTTTTCAAAATGGTATCGAAGCTTTGTTTAACAAGTCCTCTGGCCTTTATTTCATCAAACTCATCACAGATAAGGCAATGGGGTCACTATTTTTGCATTATGAATACATTTTCCCTGGATTTTATGGCATTTATGCGGTCATAACACTTTTAACTGCTCATATTTATTTACCGTTTCCATTTCTGTCGACCGCCTAAAAATGCACAACACTATACAAGCTTCCACACGGGTGTGTAGTAGGAGGTCACACCAGGCATGCATAACCGTTGAGTGACCAATGCTTTTATTTGTAACTCTGTTACTGATTTTGCTATAGTGTCATCTAAAATACCAAGGGAACTCGGTGGCTAGACTTGCAACACAGCTTCCAATTCCAAAGTATAATCATGCGGGACAGACACGAAAAATCTTATCCCGAAATTCGGTTACACTCAAATATAAACAGAAAAATATTTAAAGTAAATTCTGTCCTCTGTTGTATATTTAGAGCACATGCAGATTCAGAGAAGGCTTAAAACCTAGATATCTATCACAAGTAATAGTTTTCCGTTTACTTCGTCTCAATCTATTATAATTATTCTAGAAAAGATGCCGTGTTAAACTTCTCTGTTTTACTATCTACTTCTCCAACTTTATCTTAATGGTCTAATTTATCAACCCACATGCGGGTAGGGGGATTGAGAATATTCCCGCAGTATCCCTGCTTGTCGTAAGGGGCGACTAAAAGGGCAGAGAGAAAACCCCGATAACAAACCCCCAGTTCAGATAGGGTATCGTCCGGGTAGTGAGTGGGTCTGCTACCTGTGAGTGACCCTACCATCTGGTTAACGATCCACCCGCATGTTTGCCGTGTGCGGAGACCCGTAAAGAGAAGGGGATCCTGGAGGGTGAGGTCCGTGGTTCCCAGCCTGTTGTCGGATGCCCGGTATGGACTTCGGGCCAACGCCCCCTTTGGCCCCGGATTCTGTGTTAACGGGGGGCCGGGAGCTAGCCACACCCGGTCAATCGGCTTCCGTAGCGTTATGTTTAACGGTGGCGAGTGCCAGGGAGGTGGGGGTCTGCGTAGGGCGGTCGTAGATGTACGGGTTTGGTGGGCCCGTGCATCGAAGATCCAACCCAAAACAGACAACCTCCTGTAGGGTGCTATATCCCTCGGGTAGCCCTGGCGACCGCACCGGTTTGTGGTGCGGCGTCCCGAATGTGTGGCTTCATGGTGGGTGGGAGCTCGGGGAACGAAATTTAGAATTGCTATGGCGGATAATAGCCTTCCACCATTTGAAATATCTCCCCCGGACATGGGTGGGGAGAAATAAGTATAAGCGCTTCCTCATTATGAGATGTTTGAAGGAGGGTGAGACCTTTGCCAAGGTTTCCCCATTCCTTATAAGAGAAGTGATATCGGCATTGGTACCCGGTGACATTAAGTCAGCCAAAAAGCTGAGGGATGGAACCTTGCTAATTGAAACGGCAAACATAGCACAGAGCGAGAAATTGATAGCTACGGATAGATTCCACGACTTTCCAGTGAAAGTAGAGGTTCACCGTACATTGAATACCTGTCGGGGAGTAATTAGTCACTTTGACCTCCTCCATGTAGAAGTCGACGAAATTAAGAGAGAGAAGGCGTAAGGTGTAAGCGATGTCCGTCGATTTACTACAAGGCGCAACGGCAGGGCCGGCGACAGGGGGGGCAAAGGGGGCAAATGCCCAGGGGCCCGGGCCATCAGGAGGCCCGGGCCAAAATATATATATTGAAAATAAAAATTTTAAGTATGAATAAATTTAAATGCCAAAAAGAATACAAAATTTTGTTGTTTAAAAGGTGAAAAAAATGAATGAAGGTAGAGCGTGTGTCAGTGTGCAACATAGGTGTGCAATAAAGAAGTATGGCTTTAGCATTGTTGTGGTCATCGAGGGTTTTGGGGTAATGGGTACGATAGAGCGAGAAGCACTGACGCTGTGACTCACCTTCCCTCCCTTTGCCGCGAACATTCGCTACTCAGTGACATATTGTAACCTGAACGACAAGATACCCCATCCCCCGTCTAAATTCTATTGTTTACTTGTTAGTGGACTGTAAATAATCGTTTACAGTGAAAGTTACAGATTATCAGTAGCAAGCTACACGTTCTAGTGTTGTGTCATTGGTTTTGTATACATGAGCGCCCATACACGGGGGTAGGGAGGGACCGAGCGACAAAAGAATTGGCAAAGCCGGCTGAAACCTTGTCACTAGCTCGTAAAGTGACCACCAGTTCTGCGGGTTCTCCCAAGAAGAATCCCATTTAAAATAATTCCGCGAACGCCAATAACTCGTGCGAAATGACACCACCCCCTGGTCCATCCGGTGTGTCCATGTCCGTACAGCCGGAATGTAAGGAGGAGGATGAAAGTCTCTCTGAGACAGAAGTCTTCCCCGCAAAACAGTCGGGGAGAAGGCGTCGGATTAGGCGTTGATCCTCCCGTTGTACGGATAGATCGATCATAGTATAATTTTATTTTTATACTTTATACTATTAAATATGGATTTTATTTTGCAGTAGAACTGCAATGGATTTTACAGGCATAAGGAGGATATGACTCTTTTAATTCATGATTTTAACTCTTTTTTATCTGTCTCCAAGAGACACATTTTAAGAGTACGGACAATGGCATTTTAACAGGTTTTAACGGTTTTATATTTGACGACACCAGTGGCAATTACTCAGGGGGGAGTGGCTGTTTACCTTCGGGAGGCCCTTTACACCTCCCGAGTACAGCTTAACACACCGTTTCAGGCGGTGGCGGTAACCGTGCAAGCCCCGGAACCGATGACATTGTGCAATGTGTATCTCCCGGATGCTGCACCGGTTACTAGTATTAACTTGGACGCCCTTGTCCGTCAACTCCCGTAGCCCTACATTTTATTAGGAGATTTTAACGCCCATGACACCCTGTGGGGGAGTTCTAGGAGACAGTGCGACCGAAGAGGTCGTATTTTGGCCAATTTTATTTTAGATTTTAATTTGACTTTATTGAACAACGGGGAGAAAACACGTTTTAAAGCTTTTAACGGTCAGTACTCTGCGATTGACCTGTGCATTGCATCGATCAGTTTGATTAATAAGCTCTAAATATCCGTACATAATGATTTGTGTGGGAGCGATCATTTCCCCATCTTAGTCAAAAGAGACCAAAATCTCATTTTGGATTATATTCGTCCAGGTAACTGGATTGTCCGGAAAGCTGACTGGTCTTATTTAAAAAAGTATTTAATTTTAACCATGACGAAACCTGTGACCCTATACTGAATATAGAGCGATTGACGAATTGTCTGATTGTAAACGCAAGGTGCAGTGTTCCTCGGTCAAAGGGCACCACAGTGAGACCAGCAGTACCATGGTGGAACGAGGAATGAGCCGCGGCAATTCGACGACGGAAGAAAGCGCTGAGGATATTTAGCAAATACCCCACAGAAAGGAATCTATCCTCATTCCGCCGCCTCCGAGCTAAAGCTCGACGGGAAGTGAGAGAGGCAAAAAATGCCTCTTGGATGGAATTTGAATCAGCTATAACCTGCCGAACCCCAATTGCACAGGTTTGGAATAAGGTGAGGAGTATATCGGGGAGCCAGCAGCGACTTGGTGGCGTACATCTCCTCAAGGTATGCAACAAAGTGGTAGCATCTCCACCTACTATTTGTGAGGCCTTTGGTCAATTATACGCCAAGGCGAGTAGTGACGGGAGTTACCATCCACGACAATTGTGGCATAAGGATCGCTACGAGTCTGTCCAGCTTACTTTTGAGTCGTGGACGGTGGCGGATTACAGTCTACCTTTCTCCCTGTGGGAACTAAGTTCAGCTATTGGTGACTCCCTTGACACCGCTCCAGGAATGGACCAGGTCCACAATGCCTTTCTGCGGAATCTTCCGTAGAAAGCATTGCCGGGGGTCCTTCGCACCCTCAACCAACTATGGTCTGAGGGTAGCTTTCCACCATCCTGGCGGGAGTCTGCCATAGTTCCAATCCTGAAGTAGGGTAAAGAGACCACCGATCCAAATAGCTATACACCGATATCCCTCACCAGCTTCCTGTGCAAGGCAATGGAAAGAATGGTTAAATGGCGGCTCGTCTGGAGACTGCAGGACCGAAACCTTCTTTCCGACATCCAGTGTGGATTTCGGCGGGGCCGCTGGACTATTGACCACCTAGCAAGAGCGGAAAATTTAATCCAGGAGGCCTTTCTCCTCCGCCAGCACATCATAAGTGTCTTCTTAGACATAGAGAGGGCATACGATGGAGTCTGGCGGAAGGAGATTCTAATAGCTTTGTATGAATGGGGTCTGAGGGGTAACTTGCTCACCTTTATTCGAAACTTTTTAATAGACAGGTTGTTTAGGATTAAAATAGGCCGTCATTTATCTGGTCAATATATCCAGGATAACGGAGTTCCACAGGGCTCCGTGCTGAGCGTCACACTATTTGCAGTCACAATAAACGAGTTGGCAAACTGCATCAAACTACCCATCATGGGATCACTCTTCGTGGATGACAATGTCATATTCTGCAGGTCTTCCAAACTATAGTCTCTGCTGGCAGATTATTGAAACTCACCGTCAACAGGCTAGAAGACTGGTCCCGAAGAAACGCATTTAGGTTCTCGTTTCAGAAAACGAAGAGCGTACATTTCTACCGCCGGAGGGGAATCTTTTTCCACTTGTGCTGCAACTATCTGGCAGAAATCTCCTTACGTGAAATCTGTACAGTTTCTTGGAATGACGCTCTACTATAGTTGAATTGGCGGCAACACATGGAGGCGTTAAGAATTAAATGCCACAGGACATAAGCATTTTAAAATGTCCAGCTACGCAACCAAAGTTCTTAACTCAAAGGCTCTTATCGATCGCACTCGCATTACGCTCCCTGAAGTTTACCGTATCGGATATTCGAACCACCCACCGTGGTTGATTCCAAGGCCTAAAATTTACTCTGCTCTAAATAGCCGACGAAAAAATTTCACCACCGCATCGGAATATCAACAACCTTTCCGAGAATACTTAAGCAGTTACTCCGATCTTATCCCCGTGTATACGGATGGCTCAAGGTCGGACACTGCATGTGCCTACGCAGTCACCTCGACCCATCATGGATTTATCCAGGCCAGGCTAAATCCAATGTGTAGAGTGTACACAATGGAACTCCATCAAGATGGCTCTTGATGGGATAAGAAGTTCTGGTGGCTCCTATGCCATATGCAGTGACTCCATGAGTTTCCTAAGTTCCATTTCCTGCTTTTTGCCCATGCAACCTATAGTTCAGGACATACAGTCCTCCCTTTTATCCCTTGAGAGGAAGGGAATTAATATCATGCTCGTTTGGGTTCCTGGCCATGTGGGAATTGCCGGAAACGAGAGGGCAGATATATTGGCAAAGGATGCCTTGCTTATCCCAGAACAAGCGCATAACCTGGTTCCATGCGAAGACCTCCGATGTATGTTAAGCAAAGTGTAAAAGAGCAGTGGTACAATGTGTGGGCAAACACAGCCAACAATAAATTGCGGTGCGTTAAACTGATTGCATCGGCATGGTCCTCATCCGTTAGGAGTAGTCGGAGAGAGAAAGTCGTAGTTACACGCTTACGGATAGGGCATTGCGCCCTGACCCACTCCTTTCTCTTAACAGAAGAGAAAATTCCTCCGCGCTGTGAGGATTGCGTCTCTTCTCTCACTGTTCGGCACCTCCTGACGGAGTGCGCTAAGCATCCGGATGTACGTAATAAGTTAGGCATAAGGGCATGGGCGTAGCCAGGGAATTTGGATGGGGGGGGCCATGGGACCACCCACCCTCCACCCATGGGACCACCTCTGTGGGGTACCCCCACTTCAAGAGGGGGTGTTTCTCCCCCGGAAATGTTTTTTTATTTAACCTTCTCAGAACTGAAATTAAGCCTAATTGCTGATGACATTTTGTAAATTACTGAACGGGATTGTTGTAGACTAGAAAATGATCACACAGAGTTGGAAAATAAAATACCTTTTATTTTCCCCGAGGATTCACACATTTTCAGAGGGATCATAGTAAACTTTGGGATGGTAATCTGCTAATAAATTAAATACTCACAACTTCAATATTAAATAAAAACAAAGAAAAGAAACAAAAAAATTGGTTTAAAGGAATTTTCTGTTTTTTTTTGACAAAAATGTTCAATGATCGTAGTGCTGGGAACCCTTTCTTTAACAATTTTTTTTCGATGTGAAGAATGGATGGATTTGAAAATCTTGATTGGCCGGTTGTAGACCGAACCCACGACTTGATTATTCGCATGACTGAGAAACTTCTTTCACATCCACCCGAGCTGACGGGCAGGCCGATTGCTACTTGGAGAAGTCTGTAAATATTCGGCATGATATCTTCATTTATTTCTGCTCAGACATTTTTAAGTTTGACCTTTAGTTCCTTGTTTTTTAATATATTTCTCAATAGCGTTGCCTCGGCATTTAAGGAATGGGTATCAATATTCAAAATTTCTTTGTAATTATTAATGAAATCTTCAGCTTCAGTAGTAGTAGTAGTAGATTTGGATTTATAGGGTGCGTCGATAACTATGGTCATTTTGCACCACGCACAATCTAATTTATAACAATAAATATGCAGAAATATAAATATGTAGAAATATAAATATAGAATAAAAATCAGAGGGAGTATAAGAGGTCCAGTTTATGACAATAGATTAGATTTTACTCATGAGGTTTATTTCTCTTAAAAATGTAATAACATGGCATAGGCGATCAGCATCGTTGCCTAGAACGTGTTCTAGGTCGCCGCTGATGCCTAGCCTGCTACTTGTGTCCCGGTATTTGTCACACTCCGTCAGGATATGTCGCACACTGAGAGGACAGTCACAGTCATCACATCGCGGAGGAATTTTCTCTTCTGTAAAGAGGTACGAGTGGGTCAGGGCACAATGCCCGATTTTTAAGCGTGTGATGACCACTTCCTCTCTGCGACTACCCCTGACGGAAGTGGGCCACCCTGACGTTACCGGTTTAATTGTCCGTAACTTATTGTTTGGGACATCCCTCCAAAGTGCACTCCACTGCTCTAGGACTATTTTACGGAGAGAGGCTTGCAGATCCTGATAGGGTACTAGCGTCGTCGTCGGCTCAGGGATATTTAGCGCTTCCTTTGCAGCTGCATCCGCCTTCTCATTTCCAGCAATAGCCATATGTCCTGGGACCCAGAGAAAAATAACTTTGATTCCCTTTCTATTAAGGGATAAAAGGGCAGTATGTATTCGCTGGACAATAGGGTGTGGTGAAGAAAAGACGGAAATGGATTGCAGTGCGCTCATTGAGTCCGTGCAGATGACAAAAGACCCCGAAGAACCCCTAATTCCTTCAAGGGCCATCTTAATAGCTAGCAGCTCCGCTGTGTATACGCTACACAGCGTATTGAGCTTGGACTGGACGACACCGTGATGGGACGAGGTAACCGCGCACGAACAGGCTGCATCCGTCTTCGATCCATCCGTGTATACTGGGATGAAATCGGAGTGGCGACAGAGAAATTCGTTGAAGAGGCGCTGCACAGTGGTCCGGATCCGAGAATATGGGGACAAAAATCATTTTTTCGACTTTCTTGAAAATCACTTTAAATATGCAGTTATTGTAGCATAATGTCCAGGAAACCTTACTGCACACTTAGTTTTGCATAAAAAATTTTTTTAAGGTTAGTAAATTGCTTCAAAGTAGAGCTATTTTTTGCTAAACCACTCCCTTTTAATTTTTTCGAAAAATACACATTTTTAACAATTTTTTTGGTCGGTTTCGTAGTAAAAATTGGTAAAATGGCTATACTCTATAATAATATAGACATTTTACTATCATAAAATGTAAGTTTCAATCTTTTCGTGATTCTAATGTTCGCTGAAGGAGTTCTTCAAGAGGAATCATTTTTTATCACAAATTTCGCATAAATGTTGGATTATAAAATGATTGACACCGAGTGACATGGAGATTCTTATGGTGGTAAAATTAGAATATATAAGAAAGATATTAGTAAAGGTTTCAGCTGTAAATATTTCCAAATAAGTGAATGACAATGACTTATGTGACTCTCTGCCGCGGAAGTGAGCGTCGGCACTTGACACACGAGCGTAGGCACAGTGGATGCACTCTAGAATACCAGCGCGCTGGTATTCTAGAGCAGTGGTGTGGGGTTTATGGCGCCTACCAAGTGCCATATGGATGTCCGGCGGCGGAATAATCCACGTTGGGTAACTCGAGTACCCAACTGGATAAACATCTGGGAGTCTTAACCCGACACCCTGAATAAATAAATTAAAACGAACACTTAGCGGCTTGGTAGCTCTTGTCCATCGATTAAAAAGTTCCATAAATCTAGGGTTAAAAATCAAATTAAAACACGGGTGATTCTTGGTAGCTAAGATTTTCGCCACATAGGAGCACATCAGTATGTTCCTATGGTACGGTAACGGAGGCTCCCCGGAATCAGCATAAATGCTGAGGTCCGGAAAGCACCAGTAGAAATACGAAGACCTGCATTATGTACTGTTGTTAAAGGCCCTAAGTAAGAGTTGCGACTGGAAGCGTAAACAACTGACCCGTAGTCCAGTTTGGAACGTACGAGTGCGCGATACAATAAAAGCAGGGACATTCGATCGGCACCCCAAGTTGTGTTACTTAATCGGAGTGGCGACAGAGAAATTCATTGAAGAGGCGCTGGTATTCTAGAGCAGTGGTGTGGGATTTATGGCGCCTACCGAGTGCCATATGGATGTTCGGCGGCGGAATAATCCACGTTGGGTAACTCGAGTACCCAACAGGATAAACCTCTGGGAGTCTTAACCCGACACCCTGAATAAATAAATTAAAACGAATACTGAGCGGCTTGGTAGCTCTTGTCCGTCGATTAAAAAGTTCCATAAATCTGGGATTAAAAATCAAATTAAAACACGGGTGATTCTTGGTAGCTAAAATTTTCGCCACGTAAGAGCACATCTGTATGTCCCTACGGTACGGTAACGGAGGCTCCCCGGAATCAGCATAAATGCTGAGTACTGGACTGGTCCGGAAAGCACCAGTGGAAATACGAAGCCCTGCGTTGTGTACTGTTGTTAAAGGCCTTAAGTAGGAGTCGCGACTTGAAGCGTAAACAACTGACCCGTAGTCCAGTTTGGAACGTACGAGTGCGCGATACAATAAAAGCAGGGACATTCGATCGGCACCCCAAGTTGTGTTACTTAAAAATTATAAAATATTTAAGATTCTAAGATGGCATGATTACCAGGTTGTGAATAGTGCATATGGAGGGCTTCAAGAGTATTGAAGAAAATGTAAGCTGACTGGTTATCGTTGCAGGAATAGACAACGTAAAAATTTACTTTGTGAGCTAAGCAGTGGTATAAATTGCCTGTGGGTGTAACTCTTTCATTTTCACCTGGAGACCTGCATTCTTTCCTGACATTACGTTGGCAGCATCGTATGATTGTCCAATCATTGGTATATCGTCCAAGCTGTATTTAGTTAAAAAATCTTGAATCATTTGGCTTAGCGACTCGGAATCTCTTGCTGTGGAACAATTTAAGAAACCCAGAAACCTTTCGATGGGCTCCAATCCTCTTACGTATGTACCTCAAAACTACTGACAACCATTCTTCTTTGTAACATTTGGCTTCATCGACCATCAATGAATAAAACCCACACTCACGCACTTCCTTTATAATTTCGTGAAGAGTTAGATCGGCTACAATTTCTATTATTTCGTTCTGAACCGTTGGGCTGCAGTAGTTAAGGCACTGCTCAAAATGTTTTGCAAAAAAGTCATCATACTTCGCAAAAAGCTTACACAATTCAACAAAGTTTCCCCTATTCTGAGATTCAGAGCTTTCATCATGTCCTCTCGGTGGCATGCCTTGACAACTGAGACAGGAAATGTCAGCTACTTCTGTCAAGTAACATGTTTTTCTCTACAATCTCTTCTTTACTCTGAATTATGACTTTCTCGTGTACAGTACCAGATGCGTTAGACATTTGGTACCCCAGATACTTTTGATGACAATCCGAATGAGATCCTGATTTTTAGTGTTTTTCAATCGCATCTTTTAATTTTTCCATTTACAAAACCCCGTTTTAATAAACTTTTCGTTTTGGTCTCGCACAACCCCGGTAAAGAAAAGTCTACACACAGAGCAGTATGCTCGATCTTTTTCCACACTGTACTCCAACCACTGGTGTTTTTCATAGTAAGTGTCGGCAAATGATCGGTTTCTGTCTCCAAATAGTGTTTTCGGGAATTAATCTTCAGTTGTTTCGGTCCAGTTTCCATAGTACCAAGATCTGTCGGTTCAGATGCCCTTTCTCGGTTACTTCCATTTTTTCATCTGTGGGTTTCGTTGAAGTTTCAAACGTTGACGATGGAGAGGAGGGGAATGCGCGGTCGTCTCTGGGAGAATCATTATCTTCACATTGATCATTTCTTGGAGGGGGAGAGAGAGTTTTCTTGAAAAATGATCGAATATATCTGAAACTTTCTTCATCTTGCACCTAAAGAAAAACAAAATAGAAGGGAAAAATAACAAGATTGCGCGAAACTTAATCAACTGCACAACACTATAGTGCTTTCCGCATTTAGTACGTCTGATTCACAACTAAATAACTCTAAGATTCACTACTGAATGCTCCACGAATTACTACGGCTATGGAGCTTATTCCATGCACGTCAGCGACGGACATTAGTTTTACTTGGTGAAATAAAGGGCGGGAAAGACTGGCTGATAAACGTAATGGTAGAAAAATAAGGAGAATTTCCTATCCCAGTTTCTCCCTGACTGATACGAGGATTCCCTGATTTTTCCAGAAATTCGAAATCCACAAATTCAGGTAACCTGCGCCAAACCTAGCAACCTGCGTTCATAGGACGAACCTGATACTCAAGTTACTAGCATATAGGCACGAGTTACTGGCTTTCCAACCTAGTAGTGTGAACGGGGCCAAAGGGATCGCACCGCCGCACAGTGGGGCGAAATCCCAAAAAGATGGCCAAAATTAATACTGCTGTTATTTTTACCCATTTTCTGAATTTGAAGGCTGTTACTTATGTTTATCGATCCGCTGAATCCGAATTTGACGTTATTTTTGCTGTACCGTTGATATTTTTGTTTTTACAAGGTAAATTATGAAAACAATTGATTGGAACAAATTTGAAATAAGCTTAAATGGTGCGCCTAAATACATTTAACCTGCAGAATCCGAATTCTAAAGTTTTTTTCGGTGCATTTGTGATAATTGTTGTTTTAAAACAAATTGTTTAAAATATTTATTTTCACTATTTAATGAAACTCAATATTAATCGTTGCTGCTGAGCATTTTCGATCCGCAGGATCAATATTTGATATTATTCAAAATTAAACTTGAAATAAACTGAATAAAATTGAAATGCTAACATGTCATTACACGGTGATGCACAATATTGAATGCACAAACACAAAGTACAACAATACACAAGTGATTATAAATAAAAAAACATATAACTCATCATCTACAGAATCATCATCCGATTCCAGAGAGGAATCTGAACAATGAACGCTTTGGTCGTCGCTAGTTGATGGGCACACTAATAAGTCCAGAGCCTCAGTAGATACTCAAGGTGTTCATTTTTTTTGTGGTAACTGCCTTACGATGGAGATGATTAGGTCTGATGCCGCCAACATCCGCACAAAAACGTCTTCCATATTTTTGTCCCGCGAGCACTTCCGAGAAAAATCCTCGCGGAACCGCCTGAAGTGCTTATTGCACGCCTCTTGTGCCTCCTCCGACATTTGCCCAATAGGCAGTAAGGCATTACCTATGATCTCCTTCCCGTGCAAATGAAGTTTGTGCACAGCTGTCGGCATGTAGTACCATGGGTAAAAGTGAACGAACAGCCGAGAAGTTTATTCTTCAAACATGTCAACATCTATTTTGTGCCCACTTGAAATTACTTGCAGAATGGTGTGGAAACGCGTAAGGAGATTTGTATTTAAGCCAGTTATGGAGGCAGACACGGCCGTATTTTTGAAAAAACATCGCTCTGTGTTACCGTCATTGCTGCTTCCGTGAACCTGCTTGGGTTTGTCTACTATCAATCCAAGCTGAGATCTTAATCCGTCCTGGATGACCTTCTTCCTTTCCTCGACTCGCTCTTTCAGCTCCTGTTCGCGCACTTGCCACTTTTGAACATCGAGTCTGTACGCCACATGCACACAGCATTCAAACACGCGTATCCAGGCATGGAGTGTTGACAATCCATGTTCCAAGTTTTCCGTGTTGATGGGTCGGGTATTTTCGATATCATTGAAATTCTTCGATGTTACGTTGCAGGGGTGACACTTCTGGGACGATAAAGTGTTGGATACGACATTACAGACTTTGCCATCAATCATTGTCAAAGCCAGTTTGTACGTAACAATAACTCTTTTTCCATTTATTACACTTGCAAAAGATAGTAGGTTTTCTTTTTGATTTCTCACATTTTCTATTTGATTCATTATGTGCTTTCGTGTTTCCTTTGCAAATTCAGTCGGATAGAGCAGAGTCTCCTGTCAAAGTATTTTCAGGCTCCTGGCGAAAACAACTGCGATACTTTCTGGCTGTATTTGGTGTGCTCTTAGTAACATCTTTGACCACTGCCGCCGCATTTAATTTGCCTTCAGCACGAAGTACCATCTGTGAGGCGTACGCCAGCTCATCAGGACTGGATTCAAAACGTAGTCTTTTGGTTCGCCTTCGTTTGGATCTCTCGCTGGAGGAAGTGAAATTAGAAGTTGGACGGCCAGAAGTGGTTGGAATAACAACCTCTGCTGGTATGTCTTCAGCAAAAGAAACGAATACCTCAAGCCATTCTTAGTTGACTTCAAAAAAGCGCTCTTCAGTTCGTGAAGCCCGTTGCCATCTGCGTCGGAACGCGCAAGCCAGTCCCACTCCTCCGACTACGATACGTTAGTTAAGGCAACTTGTAACATTGAGCTAAACCCTCAAGTTTACCGATAGATATAGCTTAGCTACGCAATTGCTTAGCTGAGATAGGCTGCCAACGCTCTTACTGAAGTAACGAGCAAAATATTCGAAAAAAGGGCCTGATGAGAATAATGTGTGCTCCGAGGATAGTTCGGTGATGCAAGTTTTTTAGCTTCATAACTCGTTCGGGCAGCTTGGGGCAGTAGATTATTTCAATTTCCATTAGATAACACCTTCACCTATAACAGGTACAAATATTTCGGTGCAACACCGTGCAACACTAAACTTTTTCATTGGTTAAAAAAACTCTTTATATGAAATTCAAAATTAAATACATCACTTGGAAAATTTGAAAATTACAAATATTACCATTATTTTTTTGAATTTCTGCAAAATAAATTCAAAATTAAAATACATTCATGAGCTGAGTCCTTCAAACAAAAATGAAATAAGTACAACCACTGCGTTGTAACGTCGACGTGAAGTGGACCTACTGCTTCTGTGTTAGCGCCCGTGGCACTCACGACCTCTTAAACAGTCTTTTCAATACTGATTAATTCGCACAGGTGCAGTCTTATCTACCTGTCAAACATATTTTACTAAATCTCAAATATTATTCTATGAAATCTATGGTTAGAAAAACCCTAAATAAAAACTTTGTTTTTTTTATTTTGGCCAACTTTTTGGGGTTTCGCCCCACTGTGCGCCGTGCTGTGGCTCAGCCGCAGGCTAGCGGTTGCCAGTGCTGTGTGAAGCGTGGCCACAACAATGTCGATATGTAAAATTTTTCTGGGGGGGGCCACGAGCCTTCTGGGGGGGGCCGGGCCCCCCCCAGGGACCCCCCTAGCTACGCCCATGCATAAGGGGAGGCCTAGAAAACGTTCTCGGAGACGACCCTGTTCGCCTGAGCCGGGCGATTTTATTCTTCAAAGAAATAGGCCAAACAAATTTTTTCCTGCCAGCTCTTTAATGGTTTTAATAAATTTTTATGGTTTTTATAACAATTCGTATATATGCCTACGATTAGTGTTTGGTTATACTTCTGCTGTGGACATTTTAGGTTGCGTATGGTGCGAATGACCATGGCCGTCGACGTACCTTAAACCTCACACTACTACTACTAGTACTACTACTAATTTATCAAAGCACATATGATTTTTTACTATTATTTTTGACTTTGATTTGTTGATAAATTCTTCGGAGTCCGCCTTAAATTCATGCCGGAGATTTGGAATCAACTGCAACCTACGATCTGATAGTGATTTTCGATCCTATTCGTCAGACCATTTGGATTTACTTTAAGTACCATAAGGTTTTATCGAAATCGCAGCTACACACCTGTGAAATCCGACGGCAAATCCACTTCATTTGGATCCCATATACTGGCAGCATTATTCAAATGGGGCCCTACAAGTGAAAAGTAATACTGTTCTTTCCTCTTCTCATCATTCCCATCATACTTCCCAGCAAATCCCAGTTTCTGTTTTCCTGACCACACATTTCCCGGCTGTATTTTTTCCTACGGCAGGTCTTTTGTAATAGTAACACCCAAGAGTTTCACTGATTCTACGCTGACAATTTGGGAGCTATTGATGTAATAATATCAGGCTCCTAAACTATTGTTTCCACATCAATTTCTAGTTAAAACTTTTTACATTTTGTTCTATCCACTATTTTTCACATCCTTCTAAGAGTGGTTACTTCTTACCACGGTACCTATATCATTAATAATTAAAATAAATAGTGAAAGGACCAAACGCATTTCCTTGGGGATTCCGATGTGACTTGGACTGCGAGTCGGACGTAGTACCATCCATGGTCGCACACTTATATTTTTTCGATTCAACTTACATAGCATACTAGCGGAAGGTGCCCGTTGATTCTCAACGGTAGGGATAAAAGTAGGAAGTAACAGAGCTGTTTTGATTTTACAGGAGAGAATATTACACCTGGAATCTTAAATTAATTTATCTTACGAAGTTGAATTTTCTCTTACCGCCGTTTTATTCTTAGTCTGAAATATGCTTTTCCTGAAACTTTCGTTTTTTATACAGTTTAACCACATCTATACGATACCTTATTCTATTCAGATTGTCGAGCCAAATCTCACCCAATCTCACGTGGGGGAGAGGGGGTCTCAGCAAATATCAGGTAATTTTGACCTCTATTGCACCAAGTGTATATGGTGATCTAGAAAAGAGATACAGCAGTACATGCTGTATCTACTTTTCATCAATCACTAGAGCTGCAGAGCACCGGCGTGCGGTCCACGGTGCACCTGCGCGCAAAGTGCAACCCTCACGGATTGTCACACGTCGAGCTACTGAGCTTCTATGTGCAAGCGGCAACGGTTTAGAGTGGCGAAATCAGAGCGAGGTTGAAGGAGCAGATGATTATGCTGAAAATCACATGGACATATTGGTTTCAGTAGTCACTCTTGAGACCGCACATGAGTCCCAGTGAGCTGAATTAGAATGAGCATTCTTTTACGAATTTTAGTAATTCCTATTAAAGTACATATTTTATTGTTCGATTATCTCACTGTGATTCTAGAGTACGTTCTTAGTAGTATTAAATACTAGCTTAAATAAAAATAACTAAGCAAATTATGTTTTTTTAATAAATCCAAATCAAGCACAAATTAACGTATATACACTAAAAATACGCATTGTGAAAGATCTCATGTGCGATTGGGGTAGCGATGGAGGGTTTGGGGGGAGGGGGTCAAGCCAAATCTCACGACATCTCACCAAGGGGGGAGGGTGGGTCGAAAAATCGCCTCATGTAATTAATGGACGCCCCCTTGCAACGTATGGAACTTCGTACCGTGAAGCTCTCTAGAAGTGGAGCCATCACGCTATGGCCATTTCTGCTCTCTATCCTTTAAATCCTCCCCTTCCCATTCTTCCTCGGTGTAGACCACGTGAAATAGGAAGAAGGCACTGGAGGATTCTTAAAGCAATCTTCGGATATTTCAAACGGGGATCGAGACTGTATTCGCAAGCTAAGTTCCACGCAGTAGTCAAAACGTAACCCAAGTTCTAAGCTAGATTGTCCTCCAATCCTTTAACGTTTGGGATGGCGCCATATTTTGATGAAACTCTGGGTAGATCCTTGATTACCCAGCAGTGTTTTGCATACTTCCTTTCTTGGAATGGCGGTTTTTCCTTTTTTCCCACGAGGGAGATATTCTGATTCCAAACTTGGATAAAACTCTGCTAGGGACTCGGCAATACTGGCACTTAGGTTCACGAATTCACATGCGTTTGCAATGGGAGACCGATTAGAAACCACCCAGAATTTAGCTTTTCACGAGCAATAACGCTAACAAGGAAAAATTTATGGTCTAAAAGCTCTATGATTTACACCATGCATACTAATGAGAAGACACAATTCACTAATTTCCAGAAGTCTGTAGCATAATTGATCAAAAAACACAAGCGATTAGATAAAAGACTCAGTAATTTAAAGGTGAGTAGCTCACGGAGCCTTTGGTATGTCTTGTGACTCCAATCGAAACCACTGAACCCCTTATCCGTCCCGAGTACCTAGCTGCGATTGGTCGTGCTGCACGAGCTTCGGAATATGGCCCGTATCGTAACTGAATACATAAAGGGAAAAGCCGTGTCACATGGCAAATGTTAGATTCCGAATTACTCACCATCCTCGTCGTATACCTTTAGGCTGTTATCTTTCAAGACTCTCGGGGCGTCCAGCATTTCTGTGTTTCCGTTGTTGGCCGTGATGTTGAGGATGAACAGATAGGCGAAGGTGCACCCAGCGCAGATCGCAAAAAATGTCCTTTTGCGAATGATGCCGCACAGTTGCTAAATGAATGAGAAAAGTCCTTTAAATGCAATCAGAGGGATAAAAATTCAGCATCAACTAAAAATTAAGAGCTGCTTGAATGACGCTGCTAGCCTCGCATTTTTTGTATTCGTCCGTCATTCATGAGTCCGGACACCGAAATTAACTGGAAGTCAAGGTGAAACCGAGTAAAGGTTAATTTTGTCTTCCGGGATCTATTTATTATATCGTTCAACCGGTTTCAGTCGTTGAGTCATCAATAGACACACTCAAGAGTCTACCTGAGGATTGTTTTGCAGAGTTTACCTTTTTTATGTTCCACCATGAATAAATTCCGTAAAATAAACTCTGGATCTTTAAGTATTGTAACTCAGGGAATTCAAACAATGTGTTACCTTCCCGTAATAAAGCTACTTACGTGAAGAGGCCATTTTTCTAAGATGTTACAGTTATTTCTGTCCTCCATGCAATTTCTCATCGATTAGTGTATGCATTGCAAGCAGAATTTCAACGAACGCCCACTGCTCAAAACGGGCTGAGCGAAATTTTCGCAAATTGGTCATTCTATGAAGCCTCCTTCGGCATGAGCTGCACCTTCAAAGTTTGGGATGTGTTTCTTGAGGTACACCAATTTTCAAACTCCTGGATTCTTCTTTTCCTCTTTCGTATTGTTAAAATGCTTTTTTATGATTCTTTTACCGTTAAAAACAGGGATTGTCATATTCAATGTTGAGCACATGAACGGGACTATACAATCCATGAATATTCATAGAATTCATTTGAAGGGTTCTGGCTTTATCTGGTTTGAAAACTATCCCGGAAATATTTTTAAGCTTTTCTCAAGAATGAGCGAAAGTTATAAATATTCTGATTACAAGCCTCATTTACTTCCAACATGTTCACACAACTTAAAAATTGGTAGCATTAGGGTTTGAATAAGTGCATCCATAGCCGAGGTCATTCACGCCATCAACGTTACTATTTCTAGTTCAAACTGTTATCAGTAATCACCAATTTTTTCACCCCTGATAAACTTTTCGGTGAACGAAGTTTTGATGAATATTCTGTATCCGCGGCCAAAGTATTTGTGGGTAACAATTTTTTGACACCATTGTTACTACCGGCTTCACAATTAGTTCGATTGAGCTCTACATATACTACGGTGTAATCGAAAAAGCAGTTATTTCGAAACAAAAATGAATACATCTCAATGTAGAAACAAAATTTTAACACCGACTAACATGTTGCAAAGGAAATATTCCGTATCAGTACCTATGGTTCACTGTTTCCCCAGGCTTCTCACATCCATTCTGTTGGTCGGTTGTATGACGACTAGTCCACGTAAATCGCTAGCTGTCACTGGTGCTTCTCTAATGCTGCAGATACCGTCGATATAAGCAGCAAGGCCAGTTGTAAATGAATGCATGGGTATAACGAAAGAACTTAAGAAATTCAAAGATAGCTCAAAAAGCTATATTAATACACAAGAAGAGATAACGGTTAGCTATGTATCCTAAAGGCACATGCAAAGAAGTAATTAGTAGTTAAGGAGTTAAGCAATAATAATGTGTAACGCGTGATTTGTGGAAAGATAATGGTGTTAGTGTTATAAGTGGAGTACCAAGGCTACTTGGCGCCCGGGGCTAACTAGACTACTAACCCGGGGCGGCCGCCCCGTTCGACCCCCCACCCCTTGGTACACTGAGTGCTACTAGATTACTAAAATTACGAGGGTCGTTCAATAAGTCCTTAGCAAATAGTAGGAAAAAACTTTTTTTTTTGGTAGATTTTTTTTAATTTTTCAACATAATTTCCCTTCAGTTCTATACATTTTTCTAAGCGTTATCCCAAAATTTTTAAGCCCTCCAAAAATTAGGATTTCGGAAGCTCCTCAAAATAGGGATAAGTTTGGGCGATGACCTCTTCGTTAGACGTAAACCTTTGTCCGCCAAGCCATTTATTCAAGTTAGGAAGTAAGAAAAAGTCACTGGGGGCCAAATCTGGTGAATATGGTGGATGTTGTAATAATTGGAACTTTAATTCCGTAATTTTGACCATCGCAACTGCGCAGGTGTGCAACCGTGCATTGTCTTGATGGAAGAGGATCTTTGTCCGTTTCAAATGAGGACGTTTTCCTTGATTTCTTCGCTCAGCCGGTCCAATAACAACGCATAACACTCTCTCCTGTTATCGTTTTACCCTTTTCCAAGTAATCTATGTAGATGATTCCGCGTGCATCCCAAAAGACCGTGGCCATATTCTTGCCGGCCGATTTCACCGTCTTTGCCCTCTTCGGAGCCCGTTCGCCATTGAAAATCCGTTGTTTTGACTGTTCTTTTGTCTCTGTAGTGTAGTAATGTATCCACGTTTCATCAACAGTTATGTATCGACGCAGAAACTACTCAGGATTGCGACGGAAAAGCGCCAAAACAGCATCAGAGTCGACCACACGATTCCGTTTATTCTCCACTGTGAGCAAACGCGGCACCCATCTTGCCGAGATTTTTTTCACACCTAATTTTTCGTGCAAAATTGAAGCGGCTATGCTTTGTGATATGCCTGTGGCCTCAACTATTTCTCGCACTTTGATTTGTCGATCACTTAAAACAATATCGTGGATTTTGTCAATCATTTTGGGGGTAGACACTTCCACAGGGCGTCGGGAACGATGTTCATATTTTGTGGCTGTACGGACACGTTCAAACTCATGCACCCAATTGTAAACAGTTGCAAACACAGGAGAAAATGTGCCATGAACTTCGTCCAACTCAGCTTTGAGTTCTTTCGGCGTTAACCCTTTTAAATAAAAATGTTTTATCACCGCGCGAAACTCGATTTTTTCCATTTTTATAAATAAGCAAACGTTGTTGACTACAATCAACAACAACAATGAAACTATGTGATGGATACAGCTGAAACACTAACACCTGACTAGTTAGGAGTGCTGCTTACTGGGAAAAACTCATTTTCCAATCTACGAGCGCATTCTCTTGGATTTTCTAAGGACTTATTGAACGACCCTCGTACTTAGAACAGATTCGCTATCAGACCTAAAAGTAAAATGTAGGCTGAATGTTCTTTTAAGTTAATTTGGAGTGAATCATAGCGAAGTTATAAATAAGTATATTAAAAACACTCGGGAATCAATCTAGAAACAAAATCAGCAAGATTGACTGTCATACTGATAACTTGAAATACCCTTCTTCTCGCAAACGATCAAGAGTTCAAAATATGCAGCATAGTTTTCGAATAGGAGGGGGAAATGTAGGTTGAGTAGTCTTTGACCATCTGAAATATGTTTTTAACACTACATCTATATTTGACCCTGTGAACTGCCGCAAATGCGTGTGGCAGGGGATGGTAGGTCACCAGCAGTGAAATTAAGTTTAGCTGAAAAAAAATTAATTAGCTGTGAAGTATTGCATGTACTGTGTCGGAAATAATTAGAATACTTTGTTTGCGTTGAAATCGTGCATTATGAGTGGGAAACACGAATTCTTGTATCGCCTGGTCCGATTGTTAACCTCTCTTCATTTGTCACTTCTGTCTCTACTGCTGATCTAGTGTGGGGTAAGAAACACTACTCATGTCAACTGAATCCCCGGAATGTATTTTGGGGAATTATAAATTAATACATTTTAACAAATAACCAGCCAATTAATGATTGTTATTTTCCTATTTAGATATCTACTAATCATTTAGTTGCACGTACCTTTAGGATGCCTGGTAACTAACATGTTTATATTGCGAAGAAGCATTGTATCTATTAGTCGCACGGCCGCTGTGTTTGTTTGATGATTGTTCACACCCTGCCACAAACCCTCGAGGTGGCCTGCTGTGTATCCTTTAGATTCAGTTACGTAGGAACATTGACTTGTATTTCTCACGGTCATCCGAAAAGAGGAAGAGCGGAAAAAGAGGTGGGAAGCCACTTGAAACTTTCCGGGATTCTCAGCTCGAGATGCAAGCCGGTATAACGATACTAGTGCTATCCGCATTTCTACACCGGATGGAGATTTCGCGAAAACGTCACGTCGCTAAGCGTGCATTTTTCACGAATGACACAAGGGGAGAAGAAAATCTTCGCGGGAACACGATCCCCGGAATCGTTAACAGTGCAACGTACCTTCTTGACCTGCGGTTGATGAGTGTCGGGGGATAAAACATTCTGGCCCTTCTCCATCTCTGCCAGTGGCCCACCAGGGCACCCAGAGCGTTGTTATCTTTCTCCCGCAAAACTAAACCCGCCCCACTCATTTGTTAAAAACGGACGTCGAACCTGAAAATTTGCACACCCAAAAAGGCGAAGACATTGAGGAAAATTGCGAATCGTCGACCGAGAGACTCCATCGAAAACGAAGATTTCCGCCTTTCTTCGCTCTCCTTAGTCCACAATGCACTGACACTAGCCGGCGAGGTCAACGAAGAACTCCTCGAGAAATATATCTCAGACGCCGGCACCACAGCAGAGCTTGACCGTGGGATCAGCCATGGGCGCGTTCCCTTCTCTCGTCACTAGCGACCGGAATGAGACTGCGGTCTCCTCCAATTAAGTACTGGCCGTCACTGAAAACCCCGATAGTCGAGTATCAGACCGTGTAGATACCCGTCACCTCCGGGGCGGAGTAGAAAACACTTATCTAATCTTCTATCTAGTCCCCAGGATAAAACTGTGGTCACATTCTGTAGATGCGTCCTCTTTTTCTGTCGGTGTTCGCTCTGTTACCTTGCCGTTGCCCAGTCCTCCATCTAACCGAGAGCTTTTCCGCCAACCCTCAACCGACTGCTGAATCAGACTGTTGGACCTTATACCGTTGGTCTCCATAGTTCTCGGTACTTTATCAGTTCAGTGCGAATTATTGAGTTGCCACGTTCGGAATTTCATTATTGTACAAAAATACCTCTCGTCAGTACCGTACTATTTGTACGCCCCAATATCGTCTAGCTTTTGCTCCCTTCTTAAGAGGTTTTCTTTTTCGATTTCCGAAACTCGGGCATGACTTTTAATAAGTTTGTTTTATCCAATGCCGTATCAGCACACAACCAACTGCCCGGAAAAGTGGAGGTTTGATGGGAAAGTTGCGTAGAAATTTGGAAAGGGACATGGGGAGTGATTCTTTGACGCATTAAGAGAGGAAGATGATAAAGGCGATGATAAATTGGAGGTTGATAACGAACTCGACTTGTAAGGAGTGTAAGAAAATTGGGTGAGGCAGCGGGAGTTAAAAAATTCGGTGAGCCAAAGAGGGAATACCATTTCGCTAACAATGTTGAGTTAGAGGGCCTTGGCAAAGATAAGTCGATCATAAATGTTGGGAACATCAGTCGCTGACTGTCCAAAAATCTACCGCTGTCGAGTGAATGGCCGATTTTTTTAACGATACCAGCAGTTATTTGCACAATTTCGGTAACAATCCCAAATGAATTAATTCACTCGAAAAATTTTGAGTAACATAAAAACTTTTTTACGATACAGTGTTTTTGTGAGGAAGACCCGTTTTGAAACAGAGTAAATTAAATTTCGTTTTTTAATCAGTGGAACGACATTCAAGCGGAGTCCTAGTATTTCTGAGCAATGAGCGCAAATTTTCGGAGCAGCTCAGCAGCGACAGCAAAGTTACATGTAAGGTGTAGTATAAAGGAAGGACGTTGAGGTAACAAATCAATTGCAATGCGATACAGCATTTGCGAGTAAAAAGATCAGCAACATTATCTCTAGATGGAACATAAACAAATTTCACCTCCCCATTTTCAACATTTTCCTGCAATGCATATTTTATAGTATCCATATATTTATTACCCTTAGTAACAGCCCTACTTACAAAACCACTCCAAGACTTGTTATCAGCTTTGCCCTAGTTTGCATCACAGTATACTTCAATTGGGATCCCTGTTCTATGATAATGCAATTTATACTCCTTGGTCTGCATGACGTATCTGAGTAAATGCCTAACATCTCTCCAGTTATCACTTGATGGGTTATTATTAAATTGATTTCGGTAGCAGACATGGGACATAATATCAGGCCTTGTAGTGTTTGCAATATACAGTAAACTTCCTACTGCTTTGCTGTATAAACTGCTATCAAAAGCTTCACAATCTTCACCCACGTTTGACTTTCTAACAGAATTCTTTGGCAACTCTAAGGATACATTTACTCCCCTTGTATCTTCATTTAATCCCAAATCCTTCAATACAGACTTAATGTAAGTAACCTGCTCGATGGTAATACAATAGTCTTTCTTCCTTGTTACTGAAATTGACAAAAAATTTGATATAGGTCCCAGACACTTAATGTGCAAGTGTCTACTTAAATTTTCTTTTGTCTCTGAAATTCTATCCTTTGTACCAACCATTATGACATCATCAATATATACTCCCACAATTAAGTTCCTTTCCTGGTTGAAGTACAAACATGGATCACGTTTTCCTCTAATTAGCCCAAAATCTAAAAGTATAGAATTGAAACACACATTCCAATCTTTACCTGACTGGTGTAAACCGTTAAGGCTCCTCTGAAGTTTGCACACATCAATTTTCTTGTCTCCCTGTACAAAATAGTCTGGTTGCTCCATGTACACAATTTCCTTTAACTTGCTATTTAAGTACGCCGAATTTACATCAACATGTTGAATATGCCAATTTTTCTCTACTGCTATGGCCATTAAAATTCTAACAACTTTCTTTCGGATAACTGGACTGTATATATCTCCATAGTCAACTGCAGGAATTTGTCGAAATCCTTGAGCCATCAATCTTGCCTTAAACTTCTCTACTTCACCATACTGATTACGCTTCAATGCGAATACCCATCTACAACCTATTACATTCCCTGCCTCTGGTCTTTTAACAATTACCCAAGCGTCATGGTCTATTAGACTCTTCATTTCTAATTTCATAGCTTTCTCCCACTCATCAGAGTACTCACTTGACAAAGCTTCAAACACATTTTTAGGAGTTTTTTCACATTGAACAAAATTACAACATTTGGATGGAGCCTTGGGAATTCTACTTCTAGAACTTTTTCTTTGACTATTTCCAATGTCACTCTCCAGGTTTACTTCCCCTGTTTCTGGGATTGCTTCTTCCTGTTCAACGTCATTATTTGAATCTACATCTCTCATTTCTTCCCCTGCTTCATTAGCTCTTACATAATTTTCAGTGTCATCTTCAACATTTATAAACTCAAACAAAGGACTCATATTAAAAATTTCCTCCCAGTTGCCCCTTATTTTAAATGGAAATATAGTCTCCTCAAAATTAACACTATGAGCAACAACTACTTTCTGTCTAGAAATATTCCACAATCTGTATCCTTTTACATGACACGTAAAACCTAGAAATACACACTGGCCTCAAACTTATTCCCTTTAACATACACCCAAGCCCTACATCCAAATACTTTCATTTGATTGTAGTCTTCAAAAGTCAGTTGTCTACCCATCCACAACTCAAATGGTATTTTATAATCTATTGCTGAGTTAGGACTTCTATTTCTCACAAAACATGCATAATTTACTGCTTCTTCCCTAAACAATTTGGGCATTTCAGCTTGAATAACATACACTCTGCCATTTCAGTCACAGTTCTATTCTGCCTTTCTGCTATCCCATTTTGTTCTGGGCATTGGGGAACTGTCAGTCTGTCACAATGCCTTGTTTACTCATCCAATCCTTCACATTGGTACTGATATACTCTCCACCGTTATCACTCTGAAAAGCTTTTAGTTTAAGTCCTAAGCCTTTCTCTGACTCTTTTAAAAATTTTTGCATTTCGGAAAACACTTCATCTTTATGTTTGAGAAACCGGACTGTCAAATATCTAGAGAAATCATCAATGAACGTAAGTAAATATGTGTTACCACCAACAGGCTTAGGCTTCACTAAACCCATGACATCAGTATGTACTAACTCTAATGGCTGACTGCCTACTCTGAAGCTTTTCTTCGGGAAATCTCTCCGTATCATCTTGCCCTGGATACAGACAGAACACAACTCATTTTTCTTCTCGTTCCTACTTCCCTCGAGGGCTGGCCCGAATAATTATAGACCCATCTCCCTTACTAGTTGCCTGTGCAAGGTAATGGAAAGAATGGTAAATCGGCGTCTCGTTTGGTGGTTAGAGCGTCGAAATCTTCTTTCGAATATTCAATGCGGCTTTAGATGCGGCCGATCGACCGTTGACCACCTGGTCAGAGCCGACAATTTCATCCAGGAGGCCTTTCTTCTCCGTCAACACGTAGTAAGTGTCTTCTTCGACATGGAGAAGGCATACGACCGAGTGTGGCGGCATAAGATATTAATGTCTCTACATAAGTGGGGATTGAGGGGCAATTTACCGATTTTTATCAAGAATTTTTTAACTGATCGTGTTTTTAAAGTTAAAATAGGTAGACACTTATCCAAATTTCATCGGCAGGACATTGGAGTTCCACAGGGTTCAGTTTTAAGTGTGACACTCTTCGCAATTGCGATCAACGACATAGCTAAATGCATTAAACCTCCACTCATGGGATCTCTGTTAGTTGACGACCTAGCAATATTTTGCAGGTCGTCCAAAATAGCCACTGCAACCAGAGTGACTCAGTTGGCTCTAAACAAACTGGAGGTTTGGACTCGGAGGAATGGCTGTAAGTTTTCCTAGGATAAGTGCAAATGCGTCCATTTTTACCGGGTGAGGGGACATTACATTCCACCAGCTTTGTCACTCAATGGCAAAACTCTCCCGTATGTGGAGTCCATCCGATTTCTCGGTATGACATATCACTACCGACTTAACTGGCGTGAACACATACAGACTTTGAGAGACAAATGTCTACGGACTCTAAATATTTTAAAATATTTAAGTAACACAACTTGGGGTGCCGATCGAATGTCCCTGCTTTTATTGTATCGCGCACTCGTACGTTTAAACTGGACTACGGGTCAGTTGTTTACGCTTCCAGTCGCAACTCTTACTTAGGGCCTTTAACAACAGTACATAATGCAGGTCTTCGTATTTCTACTGGTGCTTTCCGGACCTCAGCATTTATGCTGATTCCGGGGAGCCTCCGTTACCGTACCATAGGAACATACTGATGTGCTCCTATGTGGCGAAAATCTTAGCTACCAAGAATCACCCGTGTTTTAATTTGATTTTTAACCCTAGATTTATGGAACTTTTTAATCGATGGACAAGAGCTACCAAGCCGCTAAGTGTTCGTTTTAATTTATTTATTCAGGGTGTCGGGTTAAGACTCCCAGATGTTTATCCAGTTGGGTACTCGAGTTACCCAACGTGGATTATTCCGCCGCCGGACATCCATATGGCACTTGGTAGGCGCCATAAACCCCACACCACTGCTCTAGAATACCAGCGCGCTGGTATTCTAGAGTGCATCCACTGTGCCTACGCTCGTGTGTCAAGTGCCGACGCTCACTTCCGCGGCAGAGAGTCACATAAGTCATTGTCATTCACTTATTTGGAAATATTTACAGCTGAAACCTTTACTAATATCTTTCTTATATATTCTAATTTTACCACCATAAGAATCTCCATGTCACTCGGTGTCAATCATTTTATAATCCAACATTTATGCGAAATTTGTGATAAAAAATGATTCCTCTTGAAGAACTCCTTCAGCGAACATTAGAATCACGAAAAGATTGAAACTTACATTTTATGATAGTAAAATGTCTATATTATTATAGAGTATAGCCATTTTACCAATTTTTACTACGAAACCGACCAAAAAAATTGTTAAAAATGTGTATTTTTCGAAAAAATTAAAAGGGAGTGGTTTAGCAAAAAATAGCTCTACTTTGAAGCAATTTACTAACCTTAAAAAATTTTTTTATGCAAAACTAAGTGTGCAGTAAGGTTTCCTGGACATTATGCTACAATAACTGCATATTTAAAGTGATTTTCAAGAAAGTCGAAAAAATGATTTTTGTCCCCATATTCTCGGATCCGGACCACTGTGCAGCGCCTCTTCAACGAATTTCTCTGTCGCCACTCCGATTTCATCCCAGTATACACGGATGGATCGAAGACGGATGCAGCCTGTTCGTGCGCGGTTACCTCGTCCCATCACGGTGTCGTCCAGTCCAAGCTCAATACGCTGTGTAGCGTATACACAGCGGAGCTGCTAGCTATTAAGATGGCCCTTGAAGGAATTAGGGGTTCTTCGGGGTCTTTTGTCATCTGCACGGACTCAATGAGCGCACTGCAATCCATTTCCGTCTTTTCTTCACCACACCCTATTGTCCAGCGAATGCATACTACCCTTTTATCCCTTAATAGAAAGGGAATCAAAGTTATTTTTCTCTGGGTCCCAGGACATATGGCTATTGCTGGAAATGAGAAGGCGGATGCAGCTGCAAAGGAAGCGCTAAATATCCCTGAGCCGACGACGACGCTAGTTCCCTATCAGGATCTGCAAGCCTCTCTCCGTAAAATAGTCCTAGAGCAGTGGAGTGCACTTTGGAGCGATGTCCCAAACAATAAGTTACGGGCAATTAAACCGGTAACGTCAAGGTGGCCCACATCCGTCAGGGGTAGTCGCAGAGTGGAAGTGGTCATCACACGATTAAGAATCGGGCATTGCGCCCTGACCCACTCGTGCCTCTTTAGAGAAGAGAAAATTCCTCCGCGATGTGATGACTGTGACTGTCCTCTCAGTGTGCGACATATCCTGACGGAGTGTGACAAATACCGGGACACACGTAACAGGCTAGGCATCAGCGGCGACCTAGAACACGTCCTAGGCAACGATGCTGATCGCCTATTACCTTTTTAAAAGAAACAAACCTCATGAGTAAAATCTATTTTATTGTCATAAACTGGACCTTTTATACTGCCTTTGATTTTTACTCCATACTTTTATTTCTACCTATTTATGGTTATAAATTAGATTGTGCGTGGTGCAAAATGACCATAGTTGTCGACGCACCCTATAAATCCAAATCTACTACTACTACTACTACTACGACTGAAGAGGAGGCGTTTAGGGATTTAGGAAATAATTCAAGGCATCAATGTCGTGAGACCAAGGAAGAAAAATATTGTCTACGTATTGGAGCCGGAGCGGGGATGAGGATAAGAGGGAATGTAGATTGGAAATAATTTCTGAGATAAATATAATTCTACGTTAAAATATATGCCATCCTCCCAACACCAAAAGACACTCCCTCTCCCATGCCTTCTATCTGAGGCCACTCCGTTTGTAGTAACCCAGATTCTTTAACTTGGTACATCTACATAATACCCACCGAGACACCATAAAGACGTGTGGCAGGGGGTGAATTAACAGTACAAATGCTTTACATATCATGCTTAAAAAGAATTACAAGCTGTATTCTAGTTGAAAAATAACAATTTAAAAAATACTTAACAAAGAAAGTGTGCACCGTTGGATCACCGTCAAGCCCTTATACCTACTCACAACTACCCATGCCATCCATTGATACACTTGTGAATGTGCTTTTAAATAAATTCACAGCTATTCATATCCCTAATAGAACGAGAAAAAAAAAATATTTTAAATTTGTCGGTTTGGCAATAAATTTCCCATATATTTTGTTCCCTAAATTTATGTCTACCGTAGAAAGTCGGAGTCAGGGAAATGTTTTAATTACATCAGTAAAAATATTGTAACGGAATTAACTCAAGAGATCAATATATTACAACCAGCGGTCTGATAATCATTCCCAATTTAGTTGTTCTAATAGACTGGTTACACTAATATATTTATCATACCGTCCCTTTACAAATCTTGCCGATCTTTGCTGCACACGCTCAAGTTCATTATTGCAGCCTATTTCGTAAAGATCCCATATACTGGCAACGTATTCCAAATGAGGTCTTGAAAAGGAAAAGTAGAAAACATTTTCGGTAGCAGTGTTGGATTGAGTAATGACTGCGGGTTGCAGTACTGGCTTCCCATATCGAGAGTTTGAGTTCAAATCTCGATTCTCGTAGATTTTTAAAGAATATGCTGATGCCTGCGTCGGATTTCTCTCCACCCTTCCTCTGCTCCCTGAAATTCTACCTTTTTCTGGCAAAAAAAGCCTGTCACGGTACTAGAAATCGGATTTTACCACCTCTGTTTCGAATCATTCCGTGTCAAGTACCTACATCAAAGTATTGCGTCATGAAGATGAGAATATTTACTAGTGATCTTGGTATGTGTGCATTTTTACCTCATCAGCTGCAACACTTAAAGTTTAATTCTGCTAGGTACTACAATTGGGGATTGCTGAGATCCTGCCTGGTGAATCTCAAGGAAAATGTATTTGCACTTACGAAACTCATTCGTTTCATAACCATCTCGTATGGCGAGATAAGCCATTACCAAGGTCAAGGTCAACTTAGGATGTGTGCTCGTAAGTGATCACGATTTAAGTGACGTTACACAAGCACGTGTTCCTCATCCACTCCGCTCCTGGAACTTTGAAGGCAACTTGCGTAGCGCAGGCCCTTTCCCACAAAGATATAAGTATGTGTATTTCTTTCCCTCACGGAATCAAATGTGCGTTACGAGCTGCGATGTCCGGAAGGACCAGGCATGTGTGTAACGATTTGCGTGCCCATCCACATTTTAGAAAACGGCCTGCGTATTTCTTTCTCGTGCATGCTTGGAAATTCTATTTTAATTTTACAATTCCACGTTGAATCCAAAAGTGTCATCCATATAGTCTGTAACGCTAAATTTTTATTTTTTCACTCTCCTTCTTTAACGGTCTCTAGCACCCTCGAAGATACCCATCTGAATCACGCAGCGCTGCATCTTCCTCTTGCGGGACTCTTCCTTTTGCGGATGATAAAACAGATATTATTTGTAAATGCCTCTTTTATTTTTCAGTACTGTTATGTATTAACTAATAATTATTTTTTATATCCGCCTGTGCCAACAAAATTGACAGAACATTAACATGAGGCAATTATTTTAGGTTTTTGGCGATAAACTGTTATATAAGTAAACATTGTACTGATCAGTAATGTGTAACATAGTTTTAAAGCCACATAAGAATGAAACCAGGAGCAGTAAAAGCTTCGTAGGTGGCGCGATCTTGAAACAGTGGCAGTATTAAGAAACATCCAAATTCAATATTTGGGTAGTTAACAAATATTTCCTCTTTGGAATACCGGAAACCAAACCAACCCAACAGAAATTTTCCTTTTATAATACCTATAAGAAGTATCTAAATTGGTGAGGTAAAGTGCCAGTGACGACTCAGTTTCAAAAGTATGCCATCCACTACATATTCTGAAATAGTTCAAATCATTTATTCGGTTCAAATAACTTCATAGAAGTCCTTTTCAATCAGTAAAGGCAGGGTCAATTGCTTGCTTGTTTGCTTCTATCCGCAGTGCAATAATACAGACAAAGTTTCTATAAACAGCGTCGAAATACAGCAGCGAAATTCTACCAGCAACGTAAAAACACAATACATGCTATTTAAGAGACAAGAATTTCCCGAAGATTGCACACGACATTTTGATTTCAGCCGTAGATTTTCACGATATTAATACCAATGCGCACTATCATACAGCTGTTATATTTCATATAAATTACAGTTTAATTGTGTGATTCGCAAGCATTGTGAGTCAATCCGACTTGCAAGTAACTTCCTCTATCCCCTCACCCCTTCAGTTGGACTATATAAGGCGGCTTCCGAAGAAATTCTTTACCTTGAAAATGACATTGTATGCGTCAAAATCATGATCGATAATAATAAAAAAAGTTACCTACCAAATTTTAAATCCTTTCGTGTAAGTGAGTTCGCAACTTTAAATCATATTCACCGAGGGTTTTTCTTTACTCCGGAATTTAGAATGTGAATGCAGGTAGTCCTTCCCCATTAACTTTTATGGACCTATCTTCCCCTTACATCCGCATAAGAGTCAAGCTCAGAAATGTCTTTGGTCGTCTTTTAAAAGTGGAAAGTTTTGCCAAATATCGGCAATTTTTATTTACGCGATATTGATTTCATGACAAATATAAAAATCCCTATACGATCTCCCTTCTTGTAGTGTTTTTTTTTTATTTTCTACGACAATTAGTTCTATTTTTGCAAATGAAAAAGGCTGCAATCAATCAGAATGCGCTTACATGTATTCTTCGTATTCTCCCGGCGAACTTCCATATGGTTGGTTTAGTTGGTCCTGAGACCTTTTCCCTTGAATAAATGTCGACTCACCCAATCGCCGTTCAGAGCAATAGAGTTAACAGCTTATCGCGCGCTGCAATCGAAAATAGGATCCATCCCCGTCGATTGTTTTTCTTTTATAGCTCGTTTCTGTCTCACGAGTGCTGTCCTCGATGGACTGCATTGGCGCACGCGAGTGAGCTCCTTTCTACGTCTACGCAATGCCCTGCAAGCCAACGGCAAGCCTTTAGGTCCTCCAAAATTTTTAATTATGGATTAAGTTAATTTTTGGCGGGTTGAATTTGTGAACTGTGGCATTATCAAAGCAAAACACACTGCGTAGCAATATGCAAATTTTTATTTTGGCCCCAACCGATTTTGACGCTAAACACTCGTCATTTTCAAGAGGTCTGGTTAGAAACAGAGTATGGCAAGGTCTTAAGTATTAATTAATTCGTAAGGTCAAATATCCCCTTAGAATGCGGAGAAATGGGGAAGGAGAAAGTTTTGGGAGGTGACAGGGTATAACACTTTTTATATACAAAGGTTACGGTAGGTGAAGAGAGCCGAAAGGGGAAAGGGCATTAGGCAGTTACACGGATACAGGTTCCAATGATATGGTCATTTTATAAAGTAGCACTATACAATGCCAAGGAGGAATGAATTTCGAAAGATTTCGAGAAATATATCTTGTTACTTTTGTCAAACGTGTGAAGAATTGTAGGGGCGAAATAAGATGAATGATACATCTCGCATACATGTTTGGCAAAGGAAGAATTGCTATCTCTATTTAAGAAATTCTCTTATTCTCTTAAATAGAGATAGCAATTCTTCCTTTGCCAAACATGTATGCGAGATGTATCATTTATCAATGTATTTCAAAAAATGGAGTATTACTTAGTAGTGTGGATCGTTTTAACATTTTCCTTAGTGATCAAGAATTCTTGGTAGTGTACCAGAGCTGCACGTTGACCCGACAAGCCAATATGCATGTATGGTAGGGGTTTTATTTCCGATATCTCCATGCTTCGACTACAGGTCCGAGAAACCTTTTTCTTACTACTTCCCACTCAGATTTTCTATCCGCTACCCTAATTGGTTCTTTTTTTGGCCATATATTAATTTTGTATGCGTGTTCCATCTCTACAACAGCTCATGATATCTTTTAACTTTCCCACCGCGCGCTGCCGAGCGCCTTCTCAAAATAATAAAACATGCTTAAACACCTTGAATTTATCTACTCTTCCTGCGAGTGATATTTTTCACCGCAATTGGAACCAGAGTTGTCCTCCCCATACAAAACCCAAACCACAGACTGTTCTTCCCCTGAGAATTCTTTTGCTCTCTTCTCGATTCATTATATTCTCCACGTACGAGCTTAAGCTTATGGTCCTATAGCCTTCGCATTCCGTTGTTTTCCCACTTGTTACGTAGAAATTGACATGGTTTCACGGAATCGTACGGCCAAAATCCTTTCTCTCCAGGTTCATCAGTAACTCTGATGAAGTTTTATCTACCTACACAGGTTTTTTTCCGTTTCCCGCAATGCCTTCTCGATCTCGCTATCTAATAATTCTGATATCATTTCTTTCTTATCTAGTACATTGCTCTCAGCGTCTATGACCTATCGTATAGAACTATTATCGGTACAATACAGTTCTCCCTCCAATTACTTCTATCCATGGTGAACCTCTTCTGGTTCGATCGGTAACTTTCCTGTTTTTTGCTTGATACTCGAAACAATTGTTCGCTCTTACTGCAGGATAAAATTTTAAGTAGGGCGAGTTTAAAACTTTGGGTAGGGCGAGTTTAAAACTTTGAGTAGGGCGCACCAATTTCTCTTTCTATCTGATGCGCTCCATCTCGTCACATTGTCCACTTCACTGCTCATTCCTTGTTCCGTGTCTTTCTCTCCTAAATTTATTGTTTATTTCCTTAAGCCTTTCTCTGCCTTATTCCGAGTTCACATTTTCCCCATTATTCATACCAATATACTGCTTATCTCCTCTGCTGTTTTCTATGGCCACTAGATCCTTCCAGTGTCTCCCTTCCCTGTTGTTTTATTTTGTTTTTCTTATCCCCATTTTTGATTTTTTTTCTCATCCTGTCAGCTGTTCCCCTTCTTTACCTTGGCTCATAGAGATGTCGATCAACTAGTAGTACCTTCTATTTGTGTCGATTACGGGCCCTACACCCTACCTCATTATCCTAATTACCATTTTGAATATCGCTCGCCTTTCATTACCACCTTGGTCTCATCGGCACTCGGGTAGCTGTGCGAAATTTTCACAAACATCTTTGATTAACTAAGATATAATCTTGTTGATTTTTCCCTGTATTCTGCGAAGTTCAAATGTACCCGCGCCTGTTATGGTGTTTAAAGCATGCATTGGTGATCACTTAATTATTTCTCCGCCGCTGGTTCCTGGCCGCTGTCATTCGTTCCACCCAACCCATTCTCTCTATTTCCTTAATTTCGTCTCTCCCTTCCTCGACCACGACTTCCAACCCCGCATTACTATTAGGTGTCTCTTTTCCTTGACTTTCCTTCATAATTTTTCCAGCCGCGTTCGTATATTTCGCCAACTTTTTCCTTTTGGACGACTATTAGGTTCCTAGGCTCCGCTTTCGTATCGATTACCAATTTTCCATCGGTAGTTTTAATAATCCTTCTCCCCTATTTTAATTTGCGTTCCACTCCACTATATCACGCGGTAACTCTTGCCTCAGAAGTCCCATGAGGGGTTCTTCCATTTACTCCGCTCAATCCCAACATATTAAAATTTTCTCTTTCATTCCCTACTTTACATTTTCGAGTTTACCCTCTGTCATCGTTCTATGTTACCATTCTAATTGTTGTTGTCCTCTTTTTTTCTGAGTTTTCTCCTCAGCCGCTTGTCTCTCTTTCCGTGCAAGGATTTCATGACGGGTATGACACTCATACCCGTAATCAGAATTGGTCACTGATATTTCCAGGACTCATTTATTTATTGTTTCAATCAGTCATCACTGGATAGGGAAAATTTAGTCACGGATGTTTCGCATTGATGCTTCAATGGTATTTCTCATGTGACGCTATCAGTATAGTCGGGGGTAGGGAGTAATTAACTCAAGGGTGGGACGAGGGCAGAACATGCCAATGGACCACCAAGACCGTTTAGCGTGGTGAAGAGCCACATCCTCCTCGAGGTGCTCATGGTTTCGCTGAACATGACGGATCTAGACCTGGCGGTCAATAAACAACCATCACCACGGTGCGTCTCTGTGCCGGGTGACCGCATCTGCGGGGTGGAGGGATAAGAAGTCGCTAACAGAGAAACTCCAGATACCGGGCGACCTCTGGTTTTTTTAGCCTTATCCATGCATGCGGGGCTCTGTGTGGGTGGACCCTTTATTACCCTAGCTACTCGTGGGACCTTATATTATGGACCTTAAGAAAAACGAACCTCTGCGGAGGACACTGGACGAACTCCGACCAAGGACTCTAGCAGTCCAATTTCTAAAATGGAGGTTGGGGAGCCCAGGTGAGGAACCCAATGGGATCCTCCTCTTCTACCCTAACCCTACCTTTGGGGGGAACTTCTGAGAACCCCACTCTCCTTAGCCACCCCTCGAACCCTCTGGGGAAAGAGGAGGGAGGCATTCTCTCTGACTCTTCGAAGTCTACAATTAAAGAGGTAACAGGTTCACCCGTGGGGATGGAGTCAGACTCTGGGGCCTCCAACATTACTCTGGGTAGCATCTCAGCAAAGATGAAGATGCTATCCACAGAGCCCAAGCTCAGCGGTGCAGCCAGAAGGAAGCTGTAGAAGCTCAGGGCTAAAGGTGCAGCTGGGCTCTCTGCACCCACCCCAGCCAGGGGCAATTCCGGGGACAATGTAACCTGCAAAAGTCCTAGGCGTGGTAGGGATGGTGCTACGACCCCAAGTTCAGCACCACAAAAAAGGGGACGGACTACTGGAGATAACCCAAACAATGAGTCAAGAGACAATAAGAGGCCTAAGACAACACCTAAGCACACCTATGCACAGGTAACGAAGGGCCACAAAAAGATGGCTATAGTGTTAGTCAGGTATCCGGAAGTGTTGGAAAGGAGGAGATGTATGCCAACATCGACAGGCAACTCAATGAACTCTGGGATCAAATTCCGAAGGGTCAGGTGTTCCCGATGTACGAGGGCACCAGACTCATAAATGGTGCTGTAGAAATTACCTGTGGCAATGACTTTTCTGCCACATGGCTGAAAGAGGCAGTAACCAAGATGGGATCCATTGGATAGACCACCTTACAGGTTGTCGACGCCGACAACCTCATTAAGAGGAGGAGGATGATAATGTGGGTCCCAGGGTCCAACAAGTTTGACATTAAAATCATCCTTGAAAGACTAAGGAAGGTCAATCCAGGGCTTCAAACTGACCTGTGGAGACCCTACGAAAAAAAGTGAGGCCACGGTTGGCACGAGGTTCGTCATAAGGGTGGACGAACTATCTGCTGACTTGGTCTCGGGGCGAAAATTTAAGGGCTACATCGGAATGAGAAAGGTGGACATAACCTTTGTGCTCCCTCCGAGTGTTTGAAGGGCTTCTCCCTCCAAAGCTAAGCTGAAGCTAAGGCTGATGAGAACAAGGAGGGAGGGGCAGCAAGTTAAGATGGCGGGTATTCACTGTCTCCAGGCTAAACTCCAACACAGCAAGGCTGCCTCAGGGGTCCTTCAGAGGATCCTGTCAGAAGGTACGATTAAGATAGCACTGATTCAGGAACCCTGGGCCTTCCAGGGGCGAATCAGGGGATTAAGCATGACTATGGGTAAAACTTTTTATTGTACCATAGCTTATAGACCTAGACCGTGTATCTAGGTCAATGTGCGGCCTTGCATGACATGCTGAGATCTGGTAGAAAGCGCCGAAGGTAAGGCAGACCAAACTTCATATAGAGGGACCCAAACCTGGCTTAGCTAAGAAAGTACTCCTATTAAACAGGTGTCAATTACGTACGATAGTGGGACTGTTCACCGGACACTATCAAGTGATGAGACACCATCATCTTCTGAAGATTACTGATTCAGCCAGATGTAGATGGTGTGAAGAAGAGGATGAATCAACCTCTCACCTTCTTTGTGAGTGCCCAGCCATAATGAGGAGTCGGAATAGATATCTTGGCTCACCTTTTCTGGAACCCAATGAAATTAAAGGGATCCTCATAGGAGACCTGGCTTTTAGCCTGGCGATCGGTCTCTATGGGTGATCTCATGATGGTTAGCACAATGAACCAATAGGTCTAAGTGCCCCAGGGACTCTAAGAGTACCTCCACCTACATTTTAATCTATCTATCAATATAGTCCCACCTAGGTTAAACAACTTTTAACCAGCATCATTGAAGAACAGACACAGTTTGAACTACCTTTAGTCTGGCTCCTACACTTCCACCAGTCTGGGTGACCCCAGAAAAGTAATATTGATTAATTCCACTTGTGCAGCTTTGGCTTAGGCTGTGATTTCTAACTAAAAATGATCATCATGAAGCATCACTATACCCTGTATATGCAAGAGTCAGAATTTTATGTTAATCAGTGGATGTCATCAGACTGCCATTGCGCTGACATGTCTACATTTTGCTTCTCTTGTGTAATAATTGAATTATGTATGAACAGAAAATATTGTAAAACTCTTGTGTAAGAACAGGAAACTGTGGAAAAAATAAAATAAAATTATAATGGTCAGAGAAAAATTTGACAGCAAATAGTTTAACTTTTATTTTTTTGGGGTGCTTCGACAGCAATGGCCATTTCGCGCCTCCAACATACCCTTTAAAACATAGGTTATTAGAATTTTGAGTAGGTATCTTATTGTTTGCCGAATTTTCATGCTTCAGAAAGTGCCTAGCTTTAAATAATTTCATCAAGTCGCTTTCATTAAAAAGTTAATTAAATTATTCATCCTTTCTAAACTGTTTCCTAAATGTCAGTCAGTTCTCCTCGTATGTTAAAGATTTCCCACATTTCCTGATATTTGCTACACTCCATCAATAGGTGCTTTATGAGCAAATAGCTAAATTTTCCATTTTCTGTTTTTATATCAATAATACCTTTTTGTTTTCCCATCCAAACGTCTGCTATCCAGTCATCTGCTTGTAATCACCCCTGAATATGCCCTTTATCTACGTGTTTTACCTGCCTCAAATGTCTCCTCAAAAAGGAGCTCCCATACCTAATCAGTACTTCTTTGTTTCCCTCCGGTACTGAATTTTTTCTTTTTCACTACTCGTGCATCCCTAATCATAGGTTGCTCTCCTATAGTAATTCTATCCCTCCCACCCATCCTAAATGTTCACATTCATTTAATGGCATTTCCCCAGAACATGATAATTATTACCTATGTAAAAAATCACCCGAAAGCCATCTTATTTTTGTTCAATTTTTTCATCCAATTGTCAATTTTTTTTGGCTAACCATGTGTGCAGTGCTGTGCACGAACTTCGAATTTAGTAAATCAATAAATTTCATCAATTCATGGAATATGGGCCACTTATTCCCCTGATAGTCCCAGATTCATATTTATGCACTTTGCCATAAGATTCCCTCTTTGTCCATTACATTCAAACCCTCTACTATAGTTACTCTTCGAAGTATGTTACTTGTCATTCATACACGTATTTTTCTTTTTCCTCCCAAACCAATTGACTTAAAAATCTATACAGTGAACAGTTATTGAACCTGTATTTATCAGTGTTAGTAGTATTTTATAAATATTTTGTACCACATTCACTAATATTCAACTTAACTTCCCATTATTACCAAAGCTACACTCATTTACTATGTTCCACTCCATCCTCCTCTCCTAAATACATGAAAAGCATTGGTTTAGCAGATACTGCTTTACATTTCATCTTTCATAGGCCAATCTCATCTTAACTAACACTCCTCCATTAATTTTTATTAATAGTTTTCCAACTTCCCGACCCTAATCACATTACGCACCCCTAAAATTACTAATATTCGATTTCTCCATATTAGAGATTATCCTGTTCCGAGTCTTCTTTTACACTGCTTTTGTCTCAATGCAAGGGTTATCCATCATGACAAAACAGAAGGATCCTTCAGTAAGCCAACTTACCTCTTATGCTGCAAGACATAACAGAGGGCTAGTCCAGTTGTCGTCGGGATTGATTTGTTTCTTGCCTTGTCGACAATATTTTGAATGTAACATTACCACCCAAATGATTTCACATAAGGGGTAAGTAATAACTTTTGGCATTGACAACTGGAATGACTTGATTGCATGGATAATATTTTTTCTGACCTAGCCATCAGAGGTGGTCCTGCCAAAAGCCACTATTTATGTTCATGGCAACCCAGCTCTTTTCAGCAGTCTCTGGTACAGGAAACCGATATATATATATATATATATATATATATATATATAAGTGCATATAAGTATGGTTTTCACAATTTCATTTCTAACAGTCTCATACGTGAAACACATTTTTGAATTACAATTCTTCAAAGAACTTAAATGAGAATCCATTAATATTTTATGTATTATCCTTTCTAAATGATATTTTACAGGTCTTGTTTGTATCTTGGGTAGAGCATCAAGGAAACTTATACTAATTGTGCTTAAGTCCAAAGAAATTAAACTTTCTCTATATTCTTACCATTTCATACAGTGGCAAACATTCTCAATCCTGTGCTAGGTTAAGAACCCCCATCAGCACCCTATTTTTACATCTTTCTTAAATTAATCATTTTTACCATTGAAAATCCCTCCCGTTTAGTGCAAGTTTCTTTGGTCCCACTGGGTAATAATTTTTATGCGATATTTCCCATGATTTCTGTATTCCTTAACACATTCACTACGGTGTGGCCCACCGGTGGGTCAACTAGCACCGCCGCCATGAAATTCTTTGAATTGTCATAACTTGCGTGAGTAGGAATTGAGAACTTCTCAAGTGACTTCACCCAGTGATTAGTCACAGTTCAAATAATTGACTTCTAGGTGCCACTTAGTGCGACCCACTGGTGAGCTATGCCGCCACTCCAGAAACTTTTTTCAGCGTGAGCCACCGGTGGGACACGAACAAATTTACATTTTATATCCAAATATGTTTTTTTGTTTTCTTTTTCTGTTTTTTTTTCATGTTTATACGATTTTTATACATAAGGATGATCAATATTCAATATAGTAAAACATTTATCAACTTTGTAAAAAATAATGAGAATATGGCACATAGAATTGAGATAACAAATATACAAAATGAGATAATTGACCAATAATCAGCATAGTTTAAGAAGCTTATAGACCATAATATTCAAAGATTTAATAAAAATTTCAAATGTGTTTTAATAAAACCTTTCATCTGAAATCCTAAATCTAACTGTGGGCATTGAAGCAGGACAGGCACATCACGATTTCCTTCATAGTCCAAGCAAAACTAGTGCACTTTTGGTGTGGCAGATTGCGCTGCTTTCCTTTCTCTGCCTTACTTACAATAAATCGCTTAGCATGGGAGGCAACACTTGCATTGGTACCAGTTCTTGGTATCCTTAGGATAAGTTCCTAGGTGGTGACCCTTCTTGCTGCGACCAGCTGGAGCCGGGGAGTCCACCCTCCCATTGTCATCATTCTCGGAGTCCCTGATGAGCACGCAGGCGATATCCTCTTGGAATTGCAGCATTGACTTCGAGCTACCACTCTGGTGTTCACTATGCAGGATCCACGCATTGACGGCAGCCATCCCCGTGATGAACTCCAGCATGACCTTCCTGTACCATCGGAGTGTTTTCCTAAGGCTGGTGTAGCAGCTGGACATCTGGTCGCTAAGGTCTACACCTTTTTTCTTTCTATTGTAGTCCAGTACCACTTGTGGTTTGAGGACAGGACTGTCTTTGTGTCCATGAGGGTAGCGCCATGTGCTCATCATGAGGACGACTCTTTTATCTCTCCAAGCAATTTCACATCCTAGTGCTACCCCTTTCTTTAGTTGGATGGTACATATCACCTTGCGGGGCAGGCCTTTACTGCAGAGTGCCCACCAGATGCGTATCCTCCGACACAAGGAACTTGGCGAGGGGTAAGGAAGTGTAGAATTGTGGGCATACACCATTCTGCTACCACACCAATCTTGGGTAAGATCTTGGACGACTTGATCCGCATGAGAATTTTCGGTGGGGGTATGAGATTTGCCACAGTATACTGACGCTTTAAGTGTGTAGCCATCTTCTATGCACACTTTGTACAGTTTTACACCATATTTGTGCAACTTGTTAGGAATGTACCTATTGCCGAAAGAGCAGATGGCCTCTCCAAGGTACCAATGTTTCATCAATGACAAGATCTGCGCCAAGCTCTTGGACTTTATCGAAGTTTTTATTGGTGATCATCAAAAGTGCGCTGATTTTGTATAAGCGGTCATGAGGTTGGGCAGTAGTGTTGTTGGCAAAATGCTAGAATCGCAGCAGCAGTGAGAATTGGTCTCGGCAAATAGTGTTCTTAATCAAAGGCACACCATAAAGGTCTCCTTTTGACCAATACTTGTCCAGCTAAGGTAAGCAAACCAGTCAATATATGAGCAGTATTCCAATGAATTTCTTCATTCCTGGAACTGTTGTCTGCACCCATTCTTTTGCTCATGATCTTCGCTTTAGCTTAGCCGTCGCAAGGAACTGTTCAGCATACTGGTTTGTCTTCTCCGCCATTAGAGTCCAAACTGTAATGTTATAAATAATTCATACAAAGCCTGAGGGGTCATGCCATTGATGCCAAGCATCACCAAAGGAGCATCGTTGTAGCGAGGAAAGGATGGCCCACTATTGAGGTGTGCCGACATCCAGGCTGATGATGGAGTCGGAGTGCCAGGCTTGCCTGACAAAGTCGTGCAGGATGGCATATCACGACCTCCTTCCTGGATTCTGGCAGCGGGGCTGATGACTTGCAGGTTGCTGAGGACAATATCATCTTCGCTGCTTATGTCTTCATCTTCCTCATCTTCTTCTTTGGTGGAAAACTCGCCATCTGATGAAGATGAGCTTGATGATGCAGGTGGGAAGTCTGGGTCGTCCAGATCATCTGTATCCTCATCAGGCACTTGTAGACCGTAACGTGGCCACTTGAGAGGAAGCAGAGCAGCTTGTTTCTGGGGCCTGTCTAACCACAGTTTGCTCATCAAAGGTACATCTTCTCCTGTTACGTCCCTACGTAATACCAATGATAAAGAAACGTCGTCTTCGCTAGATGACATTGCTTCAAGAAGCAACAGTAAGGATAGACTATTTAGCTCACTGATTGCTTTGATAATAATAACGAACCACGAATTTTTCTCCTCAACCTCTTGGCTGTCTGTCAGTTGCTCGTAAACTAAACAGTCCGAACTGAACCCGCCTGGCTGTGCAAGAGATTGAGACACTCTCTTCCCCCCCCCCTCTATGGAAGGGCAAATGGGAAAGGGTCGTGAAGCATTCTTGAGCCAATCCCTCAGTAGGTGGATGAGCGACCATGCCCTTGCTGGGTGAACGTCTTCTGAAATGCAGACACTACTTTTTTCTGAGACAAACTAATACTCTTTCCAAAGGATCCCCCTTCCCTTTTATCATAGTGTGCGCAGGGCTGGGGAATCGGTGATGCATGGATGGGTGTCTACATCTCACAGACGGGCACAAACAAGGGCAGGGGCAATAAACAGAGATGAGTGGGGGTCTCCAGGGTTTTCCAAACGTCAGCAAATCTTTAGCACATACATTGCATTGTTGCCCCTCTCTTCCCCCATCCAGCACCAGGTTCTAGCCGATAGGCGTGCCCCACTACAGCCAGTGGACGAGCGGGCTGGGAGTCACCTCCCCCACCCTTCCTCTTATCTCAGGAAACAGCTGAGTGTTGCTGCTTTAACCACCATCCCTCGGCAGCGGCCAGAAGTTCGGAAGGACTGTGACCCACACAGCCCATGCAAAATGCTGAGTGTGACCCACCGGAGGGTCACGCCGTGCTGTGAGGGGTAGGGCTTTGATCAGTCCCACAGTGAACGTGTTAATTAAATACTCATCTCCTTTCCATTAATTTATTAAGGTACCTTGAACATCCAACTGTCCCTCAAACTTTTGCAACTGTGCTAGTATCTGTAATATAATTTCTCCTCCAATTATAACTCAGCCTACATTTATTTCTTACTGAAATGGTGTTCAATCTTAGGGCATGTGTTTTATGTTGTAATAACTCAGATAGCATTTAAGCATATGTCAAGCTTGATTTAAGGCTGTATCAGACTACATGTGGGAAGCTACTTATCGAACACTTGTCTTAAGGCAAATTCAAGATTATGGCAAGCTTGATCAGCACTTCAAATAAGCCTCCAGAACTCTTGGTTAATTGTTTTGAACTTAATCAATGAAAACTAGATTGGTAGATTCAAGCTTGAATTGCCAAGCTAGAGAGTCAGGCTTGATTCAAGGTCTAGCTTGCAGCAAGCTTGTCCAGTGAAATATAAATTAGTAATAACTAAAATGGATAGTAACACTTTATTATGATAAGAATACGTCCTGCACAATATGTACACACATAACAATCAATAATTTAAATATATAAACCTTGACTAGATTAGTTACATTTTGCAATATCATAACAAATTTAGACACAAAAGAACTTAATGGATTCAGGCAAGAGATTGTGCGAGTCCATATTAATGGAACAGATGTTACACAATTGTACTTTTCTGCAGACGTACCCAAACATGAAAATTTTCAATATGTTGTTCACATCACAACCTAATGATGATGTGAACAACAAATTGTGATGCATCGTCTCAAATAAGCCTGCAGAAAAATTAAGATTGTCCAGAAGACATTGGTCCTAAATGTTAGAAGTATTCAGCTTCAAGGAATCTAAAGAAGAGTATTCCACATCTGAGCACTTATAGTACCTAGTAATCCTCGATACCTGTGATCCACAAGTAGCTTAGAATTTCATGAGTGACATTACACTGATCAAGCCAATGAATGCTGAACACCAATCACAAATGGTCTAACATCTGTAATGAGCATTGTATGTCAAATCCTTGAAATCAGGAAATAATTACCCTCCATTACTTTTCCTGGAATATTACTTTTTTCAGAATCACTAATTTTTTTCCATGAGAACAAGAAACATACGGAAGAACAAAAGAAAATCATTTGGAAGGAGTTGCTTAGTTCTTTTCCAATTATCCCCTTCACATTCAAATTTTTATCCCGCTATTTGATCAGCTCCTGAAGACCAACACCTGATGCTAAGGTAGGTAGTGTAAAATGTACAAAACAGTTTTCGCAACTTTACAAGGACTGTATGATTTCATACAGGTGAAATTTCGGAAGGTAAACACAAAATAAATTATCTGATTCAATGATACATTTTCCATTATGGACTTATACCCTCATTCCGTACATGGTCAGCAAGTGAAACGCAAGTTTTATTTCCCTCATAGTCCACATTTCTCTCCTCTTAAGTAAACATGGAGCTACGACTCAGTCTTTTGCTGGGCTTTTAAAAACTCTACAGAGCTTCTTTAGGCACCTAACTAACACCATATGCACAATGGTTTGTGTTCCACATGAAATCAAACCGTACTCTTCGGATTTTAGATGTTAACATTTTGGGTACAGCGACAAATAGGAGTAAACCTTGTAGGTGTTCTGACATGCAATCACACACTAGCTTCCTTGGTCACAAATTCCTTATATTTGCTTGTAATTGGTGATAACATCTCAAGCATCATCTGTAAAAAACTTTATATAGTCATCTAACAACAAACACTAAGACGTTTAAATCGCGAGAGGCTACATTATTTCATGATATCATGCCTAATACTAGTAATTAGGCGTACGCTACGTTACTTTAGTCCTCAGTTCTGTTAATAGAAAGGCTCTCATGTTTGGATCTGATACCTTCATAATAGCTTCCCTTGCTTTTTCACCACCATCTCTGTAACGTTTACTTAATTCCTCAGCGTACTCAATCCAAACGCAATTTACACAACCAGACATACAGCAAGTAGTGGGCTCTTCAGGCATACTATCTACCTCATTTGTGTTTTCATCTTCTGCAGTCATCACATCTGACACTACATGCTCCTTTTGTGAATCATCACGCTGTTTACCTGATGAATGTTCTTCACGAGTGTTGTCAGAATGGCTCGAGAGTTCTTTCTTCGTGAGGAACCAACTATTGCACAACCCTATGATTTTGTATGAGGTGCACCAACGATTCTGAAAGAAAAAAATCTTTAGTACACTCACCTATAAAACGATAACGACAATAATAGACAGGTGAGGGCGTGCACTCACTTGCAGTGAGCGATTTAAATGTAAGTTATGTGCATAGCAAGACATCGCCATTGAAGGTAGCACACCCAGATACAAGTTTAGGAGTAGTTTTTTCTACACTTTTCCAGATACATGGTCTGCGCAACATATTAAGATAAAAGGCCGTAATTACACATATTTATTTGGGGCGTGACCTTGTAAATTTTAAATCAATGACCCATTTCTACTCCACCTGCTTTCACCATAACCATACTGGCGCTTTCATGATTATCGCACTGAGAGAACAAACGAATGTGGTTATGCAACTCGGATTTATTTTCGTAAACTGAGGACAAAACTAAATGCAATAGGTATTGTAAATTTTGATTTGTGTTGTAAATAAGGATGGCACAGCCTGTGTTATAACTCATTCGGTCATGCATGCTAGTGAGCATATTAAACCGGCGCCGTGTGGACAGTGTCAGTGAATTTAATGAGACTTATGAGATTTAATAAACAGGTGCTATCTCTCGATTTTATTTTACAATATTGGCCGTTTTTCACTCCTTTCAGCTCTAACAAAACCTGGCTCCTTGAAGATACGATCAACTTTTTAAAACCCATTTATGATTTGTGTAAGAATTATATATGGGCCAGCTGTCCTGGGTTTGACAAGGAGACTGTCTATAAGGGAATTTCGATCAACTTGTGGTTCTTCGTCCTATGTTAAAAAACCACGACCATCTGACTGGTACAGTATTGTGATAATTTAAAAAATACTTTGAGTTTTCTTGTAAAGGGCATTTTATTCAATTTATCGTACAGTTCGTGTTTTTATAGGAGGAATTTACATTCTTGTACCATAATGGCTAGTGGATCAGATACAGTAAAGAAGAAATTCCTAAATCGTCTGTCTTTGGAGAAGTCACCATACCTGCTCCAGCATGCTGAAAATCCTGTTGAATGGTGAATGCAATGAAGAAATATGTTGGCAATAATCATATATGATGATGATTTCCTGAATGTAATCGAATTTGCACGTTTGGGGAACCAAATTAATTTGCATACATCTTCACGTTAGGTATCCATGGGGAGAGGAGGCTTTCGAGAAAGCTCGCAAAGAAGACAAACTTATATTTTTATCTGTTGGTTATTCAACATGTCATTGGTGCCATGTTATGGAAAGAGAGTCATTTGAAAGCCCTGACATAGCCGAAGTAATGAACAAACATTTTGTAAACATCAAAGTTGATCGTGAAGAAAGACCCGATGTTGATAAAATGTATATGACATTTGTACAGGTCAGTTACTTTTATTATTAAATGCTTCTAGCATTTTGAGAAGTTTGGTTATTAAAATACAACAAATTTCCATCATAGGCTACTACTGGGAGTGGGGGATGGCCGATGAGTGTTTGGCTCTCTCCTGACTTGACCCCTGTTTATGGTGGAACTTACTATCCTCCAGAAGACCGATACTATGGTCGACCAGGCTTCAAGTCTGTCTTGGAAGCGTTAGCTAAGCAGGTAATTACCTTAGAGTCACTTTTTTCATACTTTTAATGTTTGAGTTAATCAGTTATTAGTTGCAGCTGTCGACTTCAGGTGCTTGAATTATACACTATGACTCAAGGTATTTCTGTGAATTTCATAGTAATTTCCGTGAGAGTTCTATTCATGTTGCCGTTAATGCTGTTGTTGATATCGCTAATAAAAATATTTTTAGCTCTTATAAGGGGCTGACGTTAATTGTGATAATTTCTTGGCAGTGGCCTCCCAAGAATGGAACTTGTAATGCATGAATGATAGAGATTGATCACATGAAGTATTAAGTTGTTTCTCAAAAGGAGTAGCTAGTTTTAGTTTTTGCAGCTCCTACTTAGCTTTTATTGCTGTAAAAGGCTCTTTATTGTTTACATTTTTGTTTTGGGTTTTCTCTGAGTGTGGAATTAGGTGTGCAGATGAATTACATTATGATCAGTTAGAAATGTATGATCATTTTATGCTCTAGTCTGATGTTAAGCTTTTAATGGCCTTTTTCTCTTCCGATGTTTTTGTTTGTAGAGTGTTACTTTTCCTGCATTTATTTCAGTCAGTAATATCATGAATTTCACACGGAGTGTCAAAAACTGTCTATTCTCTTCATTTTTAGAATAGGTTGTCCCTCTAACTCAATAATAAAGCCTATGAAGTTTATTAATGTGCACTCCATTTTTGAATGTTCATACTTCCCTGGGGATTGTACGAGTTGAAACGAGTTAGAGTGAACTAGCATGTTTTTACATGGTTTCAACTTAGTTTAACTCGTTCTTTCAACTTGTTCCAAGTCGGTTATGGCCGCTTTTTGCTTGCTTTACCTCGTGCGTTGACTTCGTATAACCTCGATTGATGTCGTATCAGCCAGTAGCTGTCGTTTCTGGGCAGCTTGACCCTACTTGAGTCATCTCGTCTTATCTAGAGAGGAAGTGGTTGTTTCATTTCGTAATGCATGGTTTCAGTTAGTAACACGCTACCTTGTTTCACATTGTATTTACTCGTTTCAACTGTGCAAGAATCAACTCGTCTTACCTAGCATTATTCCATTTTATCTAGAGCAGACTACCTCGATTCATATCGCATTACCTCGTTTGACCTGTATAAGAAGCAACTCGTTCGATCTGGCATTAACCTGCTTCAACTGGTTTTAGCTAGTAACATGCTACCTCGTTTCACATTGTATTAACTCGTTTGAAATGTGCGAGAATCAACTCGTCTTACCTAGCATTATCCCGTTTTATGTAGAACAGACTACCTCGATTCATATCGTAATACCTCGTTTGACCTGTACGAGAAGCAACTGGTTTGAACTAGCACTACTCTGTTTCAACTAGTAACACGCTACCTCGTTTTACATTGCATTGGCTTTTTCGTACTAAATTATAGTTTCAACTGCACCCCCAGACCCCGCGTCGCATCATACCCTCTCGTTAGAACCTGGTTCCTCATTGACGTTGCTTCACAGATTATCTACCTGTTTGATAACAAAGAGTTTCAACTGGAACACCATACCTCATTTCACACGGTATCAACTCCTTAGAACCAGAAACCGTCACCTCCTTACATCCCTTCACTTCCTACTGACCTGAACACATAGCAATAGACACAACTGGAATACATTATTCAGCCGTACATTTCATTGACTAACCTGTACAGATACAAGATTAATTATCCCCAATGTCACAACCACTTCCAACAGCATTAATCGAAAATGACTTATATTCCACTCATATTGAGATACTAATTTGGACCAAAATCATCCCTTATCCAAAATGTAATATTAATAACAACAAATTGCCGCAATATTGATCACCGCAATATTGATATTGCACCTAAAGCACCAGTAAAACAAAATTTCACTCATCATAATATCATATGCTTTTAAACACCCTTGGGGAATGAACACTACCTGCTTCATGAGAGATCACCAAAAACCAAGCACGTCGTTGTATAAAAGCAATAGAAGATGCGCATTAGGAATAAGTTACCACAATGATACACCTACATCAACAAATGTGGATTTGAAAAAACGAAATAGGCATGAGGAGATTAAGACAAATTTACAAAAGAAGTATTAGGCATCTTTATTAGACTTTTTTTCCAGTTCAAATCTTGAATTTTTCAGCATATATATATGCCCTCACTCTTTTAGCTTCTCACCCCGGCAATACCTCGTCGGTTCCTCTTCGTTTAAGATAATCCATATAGCAATCTGTAAAGATAAATGCATAAGTAACTCTGGTATCCCATGCAGCATTTCTTCTGGTAGAAAACAACATAATATTTGGATTAACATACAAAGAGATTATCCAATAATTTCTTAAATACCAATAGTGTATGACAAAGCGTACATATTTAAATGTACCTCAAAATATAATTATTGGGGTACTTAAATGTAATTCCCACTAATGTCAGGATATTCAAAATAGGAGAGAAGCTTACCTATCGTGCATAAAATACACAAAATACAATGGCAGGCCGGAGATAACTGAAACAGCGAAATCCATTGGATAAATTATACGATTTGTTTACAAAATAATGTGTCATGAATTTCCCTTTGAAACTGGACATTTGAAAAGTGTTCAGTACCTATCCACATTAAAGTAAGCAGGAATAACTTATGACTACGACAGCTCTTAGTTCAGCTGAAACTTACCTCGTAGAAGAATTTCAATTCATAATATCCATCCATTCCTTTTGCTTCATCGTGGGTTTCTTTGCAATAAAATCCAAGAACGTAGGTGAAAACTTCATACGTTTACGAACTAAATTGTCCACTCGATGGCGTACAAATTTTAAATATCTCCAATGTAGCCGCAGCACACATCCTTATATTAATTACTCTTATAACACAGATAAGATAAATTTCCTCAACATGCAGTAGCACACAAAAACTTCACGATTTTATACACAACGAAAAGTATACACTTCGGTAAGCGAATTTCACTTTACAGGAGTCCACAATTATCAAAGATGGACGTTTCATGCACTCTGAGTCGAGTTAGCATCTTAATTCAAAATAGGGTTGTTGGATATTCAAGAATTCTTATTTTCTATCCATACATTCTCATTTGAAAAATACATATATATTTATTTTTCCTTTTACTTCCATATTTTCATTGTCACACTATTAAATGAAGGAGTTTCATTTTGTTTATAATAATGGGAGATCTCATTTTTTGTAAACATCCAGTTTCGTGTTGTTGTTGAAAACCTTCCAAGTAAATAAACTATAGAGACTGTAGAGACTACATAATAAAAAATAGTAACTTATTTAAACCAATAATACAATATGTAATAGCAGTATGGCCATATTTAATTTTCTTAATGCATTTACAGGAGTAAATTCAAATTTCTACGAGCTATTACAGCATATGTTGTAATTGCTCATAGAAATTATACCATAATTATTACCAGAACATTGCATATATGTTAAGACATTCATTAATAATTTTTGTCAAGAATATTTCGGATTAGTGCGATTGGTTTCGGATTGGATTGATTCAGATTGGCGATTATAGTGGCGATATGAACTATTATGATCGTTCATATAGCTATTATATATAATTGATATATTAACATGACTTACAAATGTCATAAATAAAAATACTGGATATTAAAAATGAACTAATTAGCTATATAGAAAGCAAATATTTAATTTATGTCAAAATATTACGAAGTGAACCCAGTCATATAGGTATCTTTTAGTCATTTTGTCTATTTATGTTATGACATTTATATCTATAATGGAATTACGAGGCTTAGTATACTACATAAATCTGCTTGATACGAGATCCACCTCAAACGAGGTGAATCAGGTTAAAACGAGAAGCGCTGGGTACGAGGTAAAACCACTTGATACGAGATCCACAACCAAGGAGATGAAATCAAGTTAAAACGAGAAACTTTGGATACGAGGTAAAACCACTTCATACGGAATCCACGACGAACGAGGTGAATCAGGTTAAAACGAGAAGCTTTGGATACGAGGTAAAACACCTTGATGCGACATCCACTTCGAACGAGGTGAACTGAGTTTAGACAAGTTACCTCGTCTGCAATTTGAAACCACTTGATACGACATCCACCTCGAACGAGGTGAACCGAGTTTAGACAAGTTACCTCGCCTGCAATTTGAAACCACTTGATACGACATCCACCTCGAACGAGGTGAACCGAGTTTAGACAAGTTACCTCGTCTGCAATTTGAAACCACTTGATACGACATCCACCTCGAATGAGGTGAACCGAGTTTAGACAAGGTCCCTCGTCTACAATTTGAAACCACTTAATACGAATTCCACATTGAACGAGTTGAAACTAGGTATTTCGATTTTTCGCCGGGACTGCTTGTCTTGCGTGTTGTATGTGTTTGCGGGGCCTGAGAGTTGAAACCATCTCAAACGAGGTAACAACTCGTACCTACGAGTTGGTCCGAGTTCAAATTTAACTGGATTTACCTCGTTTTAACTCGGTTTTTTCCCCAGGGTTAGGTGCATATTTTTTTTTATTTTCACTTGCATCAGTAATGATGTCAATCAGCAATAATAATGTTCATGTAATTGCAAAGGGATGTCATTGATTTTTAGCTTTTGTTGCATAGGTAGTATTCTTGTTCATTATTCTTTATATTGTCCAATTTATGTTCTTTGTAGTGGAAGGAGGATCGGCAGAAGTTCACTGAATCGGGTTCAAAGGTCGTTCATATCCTGCGTCAAATGGGTGGCGTTGCTGGTGGGACCAGTGTTCCTGGAAGTGATTCATGGAACAAATGCTGCACTCAACTTTCAAAAAGTTATGAACCACGTTTTGGGGGATTTGGTGGTGCCCCTAAATTTCCTCAGCCATCGAATTTAGTGTTCCTTCTGCACTTCTATGCTCGTGAGCCAACAACAGAAGGTGGCAAGGCAGCTTTGGAAATGTGCTCTCATACATTGCGTATGATGGCAAGGGGAGGGATGCATGACCATATTTCTCAGGTACAGTAATAGCTGTATCAAAGCCGAAGCAATTACCTCATGACTTTAAGTTAAGTGCATGCTATAATTATAATTTAATAATGTAAGATGGTATAATTATAATGTACCTAACAATTTATGCATAATTTAATCATGGTAACAGCAATTTTTGCAAAAGCATGGCTTAGCAAATCATACACATTTCTATACCTTGAAATAAATTATCAAGCATAGCAAGAATGGATGTAATTTTTTGCACAAAACATGAAGCTATAAAAAAATGAACATTATCATGCTGCAGATGAATGTGCTGGTAGTGTGTCATTTCTTTTAGCCTCCATGGAGGCTTGTTTGAGGAAACTGCAGTTTAATGGGGAACACATGCAGGGTTTGACCCAAAAGTAGTCAGAATACTTAGGTAACGAAAAAAATGTATTTTAAATATTAGTACTACCGGTTAATATTCTTAAAAGTAGCACCCTTGTGCACCAACACATCACCTTCAGCAGCTCTGCCACTCTTGGTAAGTGTTGATAGGTTTCACTTCCCTTGTCATAGCCTGTTGTACTGCCTGGACCATGCCGTGGTGATGTTCGTTCACGGCCTGCTTGAGGCAGGGGGAGAGGAAGAAATCTGGGGGAGTGACATCAGAGCTGTAGGGCGGATGGGGTAACATTGACATGTGGTGTTGAGTCAGGTACTATCCCAAAACGAGCATGGTGTGGGTCGGTGCATTATTGTGGTGGAGCTTCCAGAATTTGACGAAGTCTGGTTGTAGATGATTCATTTTCTCAGTTTTTCAAGGAATCCCATGTAGAAAATTGAATCCAGCTGGCATAAACTCTGGTAAATTACCCCTTTTCGGTCAAGAAAGGCAATCAACATAGGTTTCATCTTTGACGAGCTCATGTGAGCTCTCTTGGGATAAGGCGCAGCATGGGTGTGCCATTATGAGCTTTTGCCCTTTGTCTCCAGGTTTTGCTCAAACCCCCACATCTTGTCGTCAGTGACAACATTGTGTAAAAAATTTGGGGCATCATGCACATGACTGAGAAGTTCTTGACAAATCGTCACTCAGTTTGCCTTTTGATTGACTGTCATCCTTGCCAATAACTTTGCACACATTTTCCTCATGGACAAATTCCCAGTTTCAATTGCATTTCAATTCCACAGCACTTTTCGGTAAGTTGATATCTTCAATGATCAGTTGGCGATCAGAGCCCAGAAGAATTTTCTCTTTCACCACTTTGCATTCAGTTTTGCTTGTCGAAAGGACGTCCTAAGCATTCAGGGCATCTTCAACAAGCTGTCTTCCTTCTTGAAACAGCTTGTACCTCTCACAAACCCTGCATCTCCCTATGTCATCATCTCCATAAGCTGCCTAGATCATGCCAAGAGTCTTACTTGCTGGTTTACTGAGTTTTATGCTAAATTAAAGGAGTACCACTGAACAAGTAACCAGTTCATGTCAGAGCGTGATGAGGTTACCTGATAGCAGTTCATTTAACAGGTGCCCTATGCTCTCCAAAGGGTCAGAGCCAACTGCCACAGGTTGCTGAGCTTCACTGACAACCCCCACCACCATACCCACCCAAGAAGCTTTGTCTGGTTATATGAAAAATTCAGTTATATGAAAAATTCAGACTACTTTTGGAACAAACCCTGTGCCTATTACATTGCATTGATGCACTTATGGTATAAACAATGATGTTCTTAGAGTTTCTGTAACTTGATCATTTGCCATAGTCACTTTAAATGTTCCATTTGAGAATCATGAAGTATAGACAAGAATTTCTATGATGGGATAGATCATGGTAATGTCAAGGGATTTTATAATAAGCTCTGTTGATTTGGATTTATTTTTCATGCATGATGACCAATTAATTGCTGGAGAATGCTTGGGGTATGCTTGAGACATATTAATTTGGGAAATGGTACCAACATATGGAAGTAATTGAAGTGGTTAATGAATTTTCTGTTTTCTGGGTGTGATTGCCATTAGTGTGAAAGCAGGCATCCCATATGGTATATAGAGAATATAGAATGTCGATATTTTTGCTTATGGTATATATTGGTCGATATTTTGAATTTTGGTCCAAATAGGTCTATATTTTGGCCAAAGGTAGGCTACAATTTGCACTGAAGCAGCCGGGACGATGGCTGAACTGCACTTTGCTATCTGCAGCGCTTGGCTGTTCACAAAGTTTACTGGATTTTTCCAGGCAGACCAGCCATTGGTGCACATGCTCTACTCAGAAATAGAGACTTTGGTAAGAAGTTAGTGGGTCGAGTCTGCAAAGTAGATGCTTACAGTAAGTTGGGACTGCAGTAAGCTTGTAGATCCTGAAAACCTGCTCAAAGTTGACGATGGGGAGAAGAAGTGGAGTTGAAGAGGCTTCAAGATCTTGCCCTGCTATTGATATTCAATCCTCTCAGCTGCAGGTACAGAGACACATCATTGCTACCATTAATCACATTCTTGCCAATTCTGCGCTCAAGAACAAGGATATCATAAAAGCTTTGTGCTGCCTCCAACCAGGTGAGTGGACAATGAGCTACAGTGAGCCAGCTATTTGCAGGGTGGCGAAAGTACTGCCGATTGAGATCAACCTTGATGCATTGCGGGACGAGTGGACCCTACTCAGCGCTGAGAGTGACTCATCTTTCCGTAGCAACTCGTATTAAATTCCCTGGGGATGAATATTGTGTAAGTATTTTGAAGCTGAAGCCTCAGGCCAACATCCTGAAATAGGAGCTCACTGTGAAAGTGGTGAAGACATCTCTATCCCTAAGTCACAGTAATGCTTACATTGAACGTGATTTTCCTATGTCCAATTTGTAACTGACCGCACCTAAGGTTTGAATGCAAGAAAAATCATTAAATGTAGCTATGACAAACAGTATGACAAGTGCCATAAAGGTGTATGACAGTCCGGAGGCCTTCCCCATCGATGAGAATCTTCTGAAATTACACCAAAATGCTAATCACAGTTATTCTGACTATCTCGAGGGAGAAAGGAAGAAGAATGAAGAAGAAAATAGGAGACAAGAACTGGCTCAGGCAGAAATGGAAGCTAGAGAGGAAGCAGACCGGAAGTTAGACAGCAAAAAAGAAGATTGTTGAGGAGGAAGAGCAAGTGCTAGAGTTGGCGGATGTCGTCAAGAGTAAGAAAGCCACTCCTGCTACTCTTGCAGTGATGCCAATAATTGCTTGTCTCAAGCATTAAAGGCCCAAAATTTAACTGAAATTGCCGCATCGCAAGCCATTCTGGAGGCCGCCAATAAACTATTGGAAGAAGTGGTAGAGAAAAATAATGAAGCCGATGCTTTATGGAAGTCTGTCGACAAAAGAAAAACCAAAGTCATCCTCCAGCTGGAATCTGCAGCCAAAAAAAGCTGGACTGATGAGTAGAGATTTCTAATCTTATATTTTATTCAACTTTATGAATAAAATTGTTCATATTTCCAACTGCCTTGTTTCTCTCAATTTTTGCTGGTATCCTAACCTCTGCCGTACAAACCAGACAGCTTATAAGAATAAAATGCATAAATTTGCCTAATAATGCAGATTTGGTCCAATTTACCTTGATTTTCATGCATATTATAGTCTGTTTCAGTCTATATTTTCATGACCTTGGGTCTATAAAGTCTATTTTTTGCCCTGAGCCCATGGGATGCCTGGAGTCAAAGTGTAACCTTACCTGATATGTTAAATGGGTTCTGTTTGCTGTGGATTGTTGTGCAGTGGACAGCTAGCCAACGTACTTTAGTCAAGGTGGTAGGACATTTCCATGTACAGGTGTCCTCAGTTAAAGTTTTTGTAGTATGCACTTTTATTTGGTGGTAGGATCTTCAGTAGTAAATGCAGGGTTATTATTTGGTCTTAAGTTCAAAAGAAATATGGTTTGTCATCTAATAGTCATGAATATTCTATCATTAATAATTTCAAGTTATCTCATGAGCATGTCACAGTGTCACTCACAAGATTTTTTCTACCTATTCCCAGTCAATACATACTTCTATTTTCTCTGATGTGTAAATTATTCAAATTGTATATTCTGAGATGGCAAAAAGGCACTCAATCTTTTTATTGATTTTTAACACATTCAACCCGGAATATTTCTAGTGTGCAATCATGAAAAACGGAAAGGTTTTTCCTCCACATTAATTTGGCCAGTCAATTAAATGTATTTATAAAATTTGTTAAAAAAAAATTTAAATAACAAAACTCGATAATTTATTAAAGACATGAGTTCGCGTCTTTCAGAGAAGTCTTCAGAGAGGTCTTCAGTGAGGTCATCATAGAGGTCATCAACAGACGCGAATGCGCATCCTTCGGTGTCTTGGCAACGCACCTCGGACGCGCATTCGCGTCCGTCGGGTTGAACGTGTTAAGGAAATCATAATCATGGACAAAAACTTATTTTTTTTATCGTTCCAGGGTTTTGCAAGATATTCAACTGATGATCGATGGCATGTTCCACACTTTGAAAAAATGCTCTATGATCAAGCTCAGCTTGCAGTTGTGTATTCAGAAGGGTACCTTGCTGCAGGAGATAAGTTTTTTGCAGAAACAGTCCAAGATATTTTGACGTATGTGTCCAGAGATTTAAGCCATGAGGTATGTATGCAGTTGTGTTTTTTATTAAGTTGAATGATTGTATTTAAATTTGGTCCCTTCCTCAGCAGCTTCTATCTTCTTATCTAGCCATAGCAGAAAAAAAATCACAGAAATTATGATCTATTCCTTTTTGAAGCATAACATGCTGTGCAAAAATTTGTTCCATGCCTTATCTTATTAGTTAATGTAAATTGCTGCTTTGGCATTATTATAATTTTATAAAACAATGACAATTAAACCATTTTAAATCTTATGCCAGGCCTCATTCATAATTCCTTCTCTCTGATGTCTGATGGTGTCCAAATCATTTTTCTTTGTTGCATTACTTTGTCTGCTCCATAGTTTTTGTTTCTGTTGACTCTTCTTTCCTGATTTACTGACACACAAAAGATAACAAAGTACATGGATTTTTTTAATACTTTCTCTTTTGAAATTAAAATATAATCCCAAGAAATCAACCTACTTACTTCCCTCTCAAAATAAAATACAGTAGACTCTCGTTAGGATGTTCTGTGTTAGCATGTTTTCCTTGTTTGCTAGTTCATTTCCTCAGCTTTAAGTCACTGTGTTTGTATATAATTCTTGCTAGCATGTTTTGGTTACGTCTTTTGCATGTTTGGAGGAGACCCATACCAAATTTATCCTGGGAAAATAGCCACTCGTTAGGTTAATTTGATGATGGATATCTCTCAAGAGGTTTAATTATCACTTTCATTTTCCTATACCAAACCGATACCTTGATACCAGCGGCCAATAGCGAGGTATTATTTGCCGATACTTTACTTATTTTTACCAAAAAAATTGATAAGTGCTTTTCTTCTCATGAACTACACTAGTTCTTTAGGAGAAGTCAACTATTACAGAGTTTTTAAAAATTATTCGTGATGCACAACGATGTCATTGACAACATTTCACTTAGGAATGCACGTTGATAAGTCAAGAATATTTTGTAACTTAAAAGATAAAAATATGGAAAATATTAAATAGCAACTGAAACATTTTCCTGTGTACATCTGTGAGTTGAGAGCATTTCCAAGGTAGACACCATGGCCCAAAAATGTAAAACACTTGTGTCTGAAGGGAAAAACGGCAAGCTACTCAATTGTCTCTCCTAAATTTGTTTTCATATTTATTTCACTCCATATTTATCAATGTTGAACATTCTTGTGAGTTAATTTTATAATTTACGAGATTATTAAAGATAGAAAATTATTATTTGTTACCTATACTTGTAACTGCTTGATGTAATGTAATGAATGCAGTGCCAAAGGAGTATAGCGCTCTTAGTTTATGGACTTTCAATATGTCTATTCCTTTCTATGTTTTGCTGCCATTGTTGAGCAGTTATATGAATTAATACTTAACACATTTGTTGGTAAAGTTGGGCTCTTCATTTGACCCATTTTTTCAGTCCTTTGTATCATGCTACCATTGTGTATATACACCCGACAAAATTACTTTAAGTACGTGGAGGGCCTAATGAAATCTTTAAAAAGAACTTATTGTGGTACAACTGCTATTTCAATACAATTGTTATACATTGTAAAGCAGATTGTTTTTGAATGTGGACATTACATTAGATGAAAGAAAATGCCCTCCAAGGCAGGATCACTTCCACGGTCTCTTTTTGTCTGCTGAAACAAATGCAATACATTATTCCAAATGGCTTCCATGAAATGTCGCAAAGAACGTGAATATACTGATCATAAAAATTAAGACCAACCAAGGGAAAGCATAAAGGCTAGTAATAAAGGTGATACATTTTTGATTTGTCAGTTATGGTTTAAATTTTTGTCAAAACTAATCAAAATTATGGAATGAACATTAGAGAATGAAATGTGAAAAGAGTAGCTTGGTCAATTGTGCATTTGGGAAAATGGTTGGCAATTTGAGGCTTTTTGCATTTTTTGAAGTAGGTACAGTGCTTTTTGATCTAGTGGTTAGTTGGTAAATTAAGTAGGGATCTGAATTGCTGCAAAAACTTTCCCCTTCTTTCAGGATTTGTGCTCAGACTCTCTGGATGGAAATATTTCCGCCACCACACCAACCTGATTTCTAGAAAGTTGTTAACAATAAGTTTCATAGCGATTGTATACACCAACCTCAGTAAGATGATACTTCACTATAGCGAGGGTTTTCTTGGGCACTGTGAGGTCTCATTTTAAAGAGGTTGCACTGTATTTGGTTTTGTAGTTAAATCCTCACTTACCCATCTTAATTTCATAATCTGTTTAAATGTATGGATGAATACTATCATAGAATTATTTATGGTATTTTGATATTCAGTCAGGAGGGTTCTACAGTGCAGAAGATGCTGATTCTTACCCAGTTTATGGTGCAAAGGAGAAAAAAGAGGGAGCTTTTTGTGTTTGGACCCAAGATGATGTTAATAGGCTTCTAAATGAACCTATATTAGGAGAAAGTGAATCAGCAGATGCAGATGATGGTGAGGTGGCTTCCAAAGTTACCCTTGCCCAGTTGTTTTCTCATCATTATGGGGTGAAACCAAATGGAAATGTCAACCCTTATCAGGTATGCTGTCCATTTCCTTTGTTTTGTCTTTTCAGAGGTCACTGTATTTTGTAGATGATATTTATTATGCACTTAGTATGTAATATAAAAAGGCACTAATGATTTGTGATCAATTAACCTGTTTATTGTGAATTAAGACCAACCAAGGGAAAGTGTATAGAGGCTAGTAATAAAGGCGTTACAATTTTAATTTATGAGTTATGGTTTAAATTTGTTATGAAACTAATCAAAATTATGGAATGAACGTTAGAAAATGGAGCAAGCAGTAGAAAAGAGTAGCTTGGTCAGTTGTGCATTTGGGAAAATGGTCGGCAAACTGAGGCTTGTTGCATTTTTTGGAGTAGGTACGGTGCTTTTTGATCTAATGGTTAGTTGGTAAATTAAGTAGGGATATGAATTACTGCAAAAACTTTCCTCCTTCTTTTGGGATTTCTGCTCAGACTCTCCAGATGGAAATACCTCTACACTCCACCTCCACCACACTACCTCGATTCCTAGAAAATTGTGGACAATAGGTTTCATGGCGATTATTTACACCAACCTCAGCAAGGATACTTCACTATAGTGGGGGTTTTCTTGGGCACCGTGAGGTCTCGTTATAAAGAGGTTGCACTGTACTTGGTAATATGCCAGATGTAAAAAAATTACTTACACCATTTCTCTTCACTTAACAAATATAAGTACAATTGTTCTTTGAATTTTCCGTTTGGTGCGAATCTAATTTCCAATGGTATTCCATATGTGGGTTGTCTGTACCAGAAATGAATTACTGTAAGAAGTAGTTCGGTGTTGTGGGAAGTGTAGGTTGTCAAGCAGGGTGCGTGTAACTGTTTGTTTGATTTCTCCAGAGAATGTAAATTGTGTGTATAGATAAATATTGGGGTGTTTTCGTAATTAGTATTTTTCAGGTCAAATTTGCAATGAAGTATGTTCTTCTTGTCTTAGTTTTGAGTAGTTTTGCTTTCTCGTAGTGTATACTAATGTGATTATATTTAGGGATGTTGTAGATAAACCTAACACATGCATTCTTGGTTTTCTGCAGCCGGTGGTTTAGTTTCTCACTCAGGTCATTGTATACTGCACAGCAGTAATCAAAACATGGGTGCATTAGTGTAGTGACCATTTTTTGTCGAATTCTGATGGGCAAGCTGTTTCGATGTCTTTTAAATGTAGGACTCTTTCTTAGTATCTATATTATTTTTTCGACTTAGTCACTGTATATCCACCTGAATTTTTGAAGTATTACAATGCTGTGATGCTATGACTAGCCCTTATTTATGCATCTGTAAATCTTGGGTTTTGTATAGCAAGGGATTGTAAAGTAAGGTATGCCTGTGTTTGATTGGAAATTTCTGATCCTATTGTTGGTAACATTTTAGTGGTATGGAAATTATTTGTTGAGTAGAACTTAATTCACTATATCAAATTAACTTCATTACATATTCCATATTATTTAAGGAAAAAGTTAGAAAAGCACTTTTTATAAGAAATTCCTCTCCTTCTAAAATCATCATGACCAACTTATGTTATGATGCCAAGCCACATAATATTTTTCTATAATAATTTGAAAGCTATCAACATTTTTGCTCTCTGTATACATCCGGCTTCTTCTACATTGGCGGCAGGATGACATGTCTTGTCATCTTGCCATCTTATCATTTTGACAACCAACGAGGAAGAAACCCGGAAGCATGCAGAGATCATCTAACCAACCTTCGATCTGATCTCAACATTTTTCTTCAAAATATGAATGACTCAAAAATGTACATTTCAGTTTCCTCTGCCATGTATGGAAAGGAATCTTCCTTGGAAATTAGCTTGAAGCTTCTCAAATGTGGTCTGTTTTGTATTGAAGCCTGCTAATTACCATTATTATTAATTAGCTTAGGAGAGCACCAGATTAGGGATGACTGCAGACAAATGCGTATTGTTTGATAATATCATTGTAGTACCTCTGGCACACTTCTGAGGTGTGATGACTAGAATAGAACTTTCATATTGATGGGTAGTAGTGTTACAGTACTTGACACACTTCTTCAGTAGACTATCTCTAATGATAAATAAGATATATATACCTTTTTGAATTGTGCAGTATAGGATATTGTTGCTGACTGAAGCTTTCTGACTTGATTTTTCTGTTATCTATCTCCCCTCTGTCACTCTTACGTTAATGCCAAGGTAGGTTTGGTGGATTTATACAGGGTTTGACTTGCAATGAATTCATTTCATTTTGTGGCAAAGAGAATGAAGAATCACCCGAACGCCTATCACTAGCCTTCCCACAATCAATTGCTGCTTCTCCCCTCTCCCATATCATAATCTTAAGACTGAGTGTGGTGTCTTCACTTCATAATCACCATGCATATGAATCTGGAGAGAATTAACTAAGCATCCTTAGCCTCTCTTGCACTTATGAATCCCACGTGCGTATCACCAGCTTTCCCATGACCATGCGATGCACCTCTGCATCACTGGCCGCTGGCCGCCCCTTGGTTCATCATCACCTCCGTGGTATGAGGCTGCAGGCGCTCACTCTGCCACCAGGGCCTCAATCATGGATCTTCATAAGGTGTGCGCTAGCGTTATCATTATTTTTTGATTTAACTTGTGTCAGAGAGAACGTGATCTCCATTCTTCATTTTTCATGCAGCACTTCAAATTGCTTATCACAATCAGTGGAGCAAATTTTATAGATGGTTATTGATAACCTTGCGCTGCTTTAGGGTTAAGCATTATCGATACAGATTGCGATAATGCGAAAGATGCATCCATGATTCCATACCAGGCCCCTTGTATACTATATATACTATACAAGACAATAAAACTGTTCCTCTGGCTAGTGAAAGCCTGAACTTGTATCCTGGTGTATTTATTCTGCCCACCCCATGAACCCTTATTTGCTTTTGTGGTAACAGTTTTTTTGATAATGTTTCATTTATTTTCTAATTCAGCATTTGCACTCTATTCTCCCTCATTGATTATTCTGAAAATTGGGATTGATTGGTGATGCAAGAACTCACTGAGCTATAAGCTCCATTGTGTTTGTAGTTTAAAAATGTAGAGCGAGTTGGCCTGTTCCTTTCCCTGAAGTGCCTTTTTATGTTAAAAGAACAGGTACCTAGATTATTCCAATCATAGGATTTTTTTGTGTTTATTGTGTCAGGTATCAGTCTGAATGAAACTCTACTGCTAATATATATAGACTTGAAAAACCAAATAAATATCTGCCAAATTCTTCATTGATTATCTCATGTTTGGCAGCCAACTCAATATTTTTGGGTTTTCTCTTTATCTTTATTTATCTTCTTGCTCTTCTGAGTGTTGCATGTCTGTGTGGTAAAAATATTCTGAAATGCCATTTTTTTCTAAGAAAAACATTGTCAGTGAGAACAATGAGAAAATCTGTCATCGCTTCACAGGGATTATAGAAATTGTGAATGTTTAAATTGATCTCGATCATGTATCTTAATTTAACTACTTTATTCTTCTACTTTAGGACCCACATGATGAGTTGAAAGGCAAAAATGTTCTTACAGTGGAGGGTAGTGAACAAGAAACATCAGAAGCATTTGGACTCACTATTGAAAGGACTGTTGGTGCCCTGCAGCGTTGCCGTGATATTTTAATGGCTGAAAGATTGAAGCGGCCACGTCCACATTTAGATGATAAGATGGTCACTGCCTGGAATGGTAATTTTTCTTTTGTATGCTCCTTCATTGGTTGTTGTAGGAAGAGGATCATCATAGGAGGTGTTTTGGTTTTGAATGTGGAGTTGGTAGGTTGAGTGGAGATATAGAAAGTTAAGTGAAGTTAAGTAGTGGGTTTATATGGGAGGGTAGGAAAGGAAATTGGTTAGATAAATGAGTAGGAGGTTGCAACAGTGGATACATGAGGTAATACTGGGTGCTCAACAATAGTTAGAGGAGAGAGTTGTTGGAGGGTATGTAAGAGGAAGTAGAAGAAAGGAGAAATATAAGTAGCTGAAGTAGAAATATGAGGATAAGCTGTGGAAATTAACATTGGTATGTTGTTCATATGTCCTTTAATAGTAAGGGTAGTCCTTATTTTCAGGTTATATACTTTGTTTTTACTTTTTATAAACTCACTGGTGTTGTTTATTTTATCAGTAGATAGGAAGTTATAGTTTTGCGGTGCATGCAGGATGAGGTAATATGCACCATTTATATACTTAAATAGCTCTGTTTAAAAGAGGTCTCTATAATTTCTCATGGTAAGAGAATTGAAAGGAATGCAGTCAACAACTCAAAAAAACACGATAACAGTAATAAACTTTTATGCAAAAGACTAGTTTGTTTTAAATCGCCAAGTCTAGATTGAGAGAGAGCAATTGCCCAGAATATTTTCTTGGAGAATAAGTCCTAATTAACCCCTTGGTTGGGGAGTAATTTTTCCTTATCTTTCACCTGGTGGGGAACAAATCCACCGATTTTCATTGGATAAAAACCTATGCACATGTTTTCTGGTACCTCTTATAATATAGTTCAAAGTTTTTTCATTGAATTTGTAAAATTATTTTTTTTGGTGCATTTTTCCATTACATGAATATGGAAAAACTCGAGATATTAGCCTATAAAGAGCCATTTAAACATGTCAGATATAAAAAGCAGACTTTGAAACATTATTTTGTTTTAAATTTAGTAAAATATGGCATTTATATTGTTTTAACAATTATAAAATATTACATTTTACCTGGTTTATGACACAATTAGTGAAAATATTCACATTTATCAGGTTCCAAGTCGGTTATATACCTTATTGATGGGCATATTCTTACTTTTTTGATGAATTCAGTTAATTTATAAAAATAGTGGTCCGAAAAAGTGGTTGGACACCCTACTTCACCATGAATTTCGGGCCAGTCGAAGTCTTCACTGAAGTCACTGTCATTGGATGCAATTCCTTCACCAAAACCAGCTTTTTGGAAGCAGCTTTCTATGACTGAGGAAGAAACTTCATCCCAAGAAGCAGCAATGTTCCTCATCGCATCCAGGGCATGTCATTTTCCGATTTCATGGGTGGGAATATTTCTTGAGGTTTCTCTAATCAAATACCTCACCAGTTTCTTCCTAAATGAGCCCTTCAGGCCGTAAATTATACCCTGATCTAGGGGCTACATGTAACTAGTGGTATGGCTGGAAGGAAAAGAACTCTAATATTATTAGAGTGAGCCCTTCAATGTTGTGCTCAGCACGCTGAATGTTTCGATCCCGACCAGCCATCTTTCGTTCAAAAATTAAGAGCCACTCAAGAAATAATTTAGCGGTCATCCAAGCTTTTTTGTCAGCCCTATAAACACAGGGAGAACACAGGGACTCCTTTGAAACATCTAGGATTGCTGTATTTTCCGATCACCAGAGGCTGTAATTTCTCGCTGCCATCGAATATGCAACACAGCACTATGGTTAGTCTCTCCATACTTCTTTTTCTTCCTGAGTAAAAGGTTGTAAAATATTCCACTTTCATCCATGTTAAAAATATCTTTAGGTGCGTAGTCCACAAAAATGTGTTTGAAGTTTGATCGCTATCTCTCAGCTGCTTTTACGTCAACTGATTATCCTTCTCCACTCATGCACAAAAACACAATACCATGCCACTTGATATCTCAGAAACCACCCATTGGAGCATTTAAATTCTTGACTCATTTTAAGTGCGATCATGTCGGCCTTTTCTTTCGCCAATGGCCCTGATCGAAGAATGTTATTTGAACTGCATTGGAAGAACCACTCCAATAACTCACTCTCTGACTCTTAAAATTTCGCTCCCCATATCCTCTTCTTCCCATCGTCCTTTCTTCTCTCTAGTAGTGATTCAATGGCATCATGATTTTTCAGTTATGTCGACAGGACCGAAAGCGGAACGTCATAATGCTTTGTGGTTTCCGTTTGTGTTTTTACCCCACGATCTCCTCATAAATTACCCTGAATTTCTCTTTTATTGTCAGTTTATTGTGTTTTCTCTTTGGAGGCATCTCAAATCCTGCCTTTCATTCATGGATGTAAACGTCTGAACGGATTTCACCTTCAATGAAAAAATAAATTGTTATAGGTAAAATATAAAGCTCAACAACAGGCAAAGAAAAACAGTACCGCGCTAAATCATAGTTTTGAAGTTTTTCAAGTATGATACCTATGATGCTAAATACTTACATGAAACACGTGACTATGGTTAAAATCACAGTGAGGCAGTAAAAATACCTGGGCAATTTTTTCTCGGAAGATGGATCTTTACAAGTTGTCTTGCCCTCTGCCGTGAGAAGAACTTTGTGTCTAGAGGTTACAGTGACCTTTCCTGGTGATGGTCAAATACTGAATCGTACAGTATTTGTTTAAGAAGGGGAGGCTCTGGAGGAAGAAAGGGGAAGGTATTAGTTGTGGTGTGAATGCCCTGGAAAAAAGCTAGGGATGGATCGGTCGAGATGTGTGTGCACTCGAGATATATTTGATTAGGGGTAAACAGCTGCTTGCGTGCGGTGCACCATAAGCATAAACTAATAGCTTGTTCAAAATAGCTTGAAAGCACTTTAAAGTAACGAATGCTCAAGAAAGCGATACCAAAATCACAACGATTTTACTGTAGTTGTTGTGTACTATTACACAAGTTGTTGTGTTTGTAATTGTTTACTGTAGTTTCCCACAATAGGCCCTCACTACTTCCCCTTTTTTCAACTTTTTGCACCTGAAATTCTGGGGGATATATTTCGTATTCTCTAGCACAGTTCCTATTACATTGATCTCAAGAGTTGCTAAAACATCGTATAGCTTAGGCCTTCAAAAGTAATTATTGATACCAATCGCACATCCTTGAATCAGCATATCCTGAGTGAGATGGGGTCCTGCTTGAAGGACTTGTGAAAACTTACACGTTAATGCCTTCAAGTCTTACAATTAATTGACTGTTCCTTCCCATGCAAATTAGCATTTTTCTCACCTATTTGGTTATGGAATCGCATAATTTAAATAATTGCGTACCCAATCCTGAATATTTTGGAGTGTAAACCATCCAACCGAGTCGGTGGTTCCAAAGTAAATTGTTTTTGTCAACAGTAGTCTATCAGGAGTGTAGCTCTCTCAAATGTTTTTCACGAAATCATTCATAATGGGATTTATCTTGTAAAGGTTTGCATAAACTTGACCTCCTGTGTGATGAACCATATTTTTGCAAAGTGCTAAAACTCAAGCAGCAAATTATATCACTTCTCGGTCATTATTTCATCAAATATTGGAGAAAGTGGTAATTTTTTTTGTAAAAATAGGTCTCCTATGTTTGCTTCTGTATTATTACCAGTTAAGGAGGATAGGAGGATGACATAAAATAACTTAGATTCCTCTTTGCCTATTTCATCCTACTCATTTTCATGGTTTTTTCTTTTCATCTGTCACCTCCTACTTTTGTTTCTTTTATTTGTTGATTGGCATACAAGTTGGTCTGGGTGGCAATTATTTCACAAGCATTTTCACCAAAAAATGTGCAACTATATCAACAGGCTTCTTCTTGCACAAAGCTCGTCCCTCAGGCCCAGTGTATACTTGCCTGAAACTGTGGTCGAGGTCCCTCATTATAAATCCACTTTGAAGCCGTCTTGTCTGGCCGCATAGATTCCTCAATGCTGCTGTCCTCTTAAGAGCTGCTGCTAAAAGAGTCACGAGACTCCACTGCCATTAATTCTCATAGCAGAATCAACAGTCCTTGGTCCAGCGACTCCTTCAACGGACTCTAAAATGTCCTCACTCTCCAAAGGTCTTCACCATAAGATTTAACACTTCTGCTATAACGATTTCTGCTAATCTTTTTTAGCCGTACTTGAACCTTTATACTAAAGACTCATAAAAACATTGCACTGATGATAAACAAATGTCATGTTGTTGATATTGTATTGTTGACTGTTCACTGCCGTGGATGGAAACAAACTGCCTTTGAGTAGGAAAATTGTTAAAATCTATATCTCTGCTGGTGAAAAACCCTTAACCAAGTATTAGGGTTAGTTGGCCTCCGAATTGTAGAAGAATAATTGCAGGCATGTGCAATAAATTCTTCGTATAAGTATCGGTAATGGGATAATTCATACTCCTAGCTGGTTCATGTTTCCTAAACATCAACAGAACGTTTGTGTGAGTCCAAAACTTTAGTGATGACAAAAATGTAGGGAAAGATCCTTCCTTTGTAAGTACAATGCCAATCAAAGGGACCACGGGTGCAGGCTCGGATTTAACCTTCAAAGAAAAAAACTATGGAGATGAGTTGAAGGGATTCAGAGGCTCAGACTTCAGCCATTCAAAACAAAGACGTTGTGGACTGAGGGATTGGGAGTCCAAAGGATAACGAAGGTAGATGGCAGGTGTAGGGTGGCCATAGCTCACTCCCTCAAATCTTAGAGTTAAGAATATTGAAACTTATTATCCAAGGTAAATATTGTGTGTTCTTGGTAAAATTGGATTATTCAGTGATTGAGTGTAAAGGATATTCAAAATCATGAATTACATTAGACTAAACATTTTTATGCCTAATTTATGCTAAAAATGTAGAGACATATCATGATGGTAAAACAACGGCGATATAGATAGTGTGAAATACACAATACGATTGCTTACTCAGTTGATTACAGAGCGAAATTTTGTTGCAATTTTGTCCCAGTTCTCAAAATAATAATTCGAGGCAATTCGAGGGTTCTTGTGATCATTCGAGGTAGGTGAAACTTCATTAACAAAGTTGTAAACTAGAGTGGTAAAAACAAATACAAAGTAATAAAATATGGCAAATATTGGTGTAAAAATAGTCAATATATTATGTTATAAACAATTTACCATTGAGTGTGGAAAAAGTAAAAGTAAATAAATATTTTTTTGAATTTTCATGATTTTATTGCGACCAAAATGCAGAGATGTATGCATGTTACAATCAAGTAACATTTCAAAAAACGGAAACATAAGGCGGGTCAAACATATGCAAGAGAATGAGTAATTAATAGAAGGCGTAAATGGTGAAAATAAAAGTTATTTATGGGTTAAAAACGGGAAAACAAGCAAAAATAGGCCAAGTTCCACAATTATTTCCACTTGTTAAAGAAAGGAAAAAAATAAAAAAGTGAGGAGTGTCGGTTGAATCATAACACGTTTAAAACATAAAGAATTGTTTTAGACAACTATAGTCGTAATACCCACCACAAAATACAGATATTCGCAATGCGCAGCTTTAGCCGTGCTCCCCACCTGGGGAGTGATTTCCATCTGTGGCTATAGCCGCTTTGTCCACTTAAGGGGTTAATTCTGTTTTAATTGAAATTGTGTTACTTACATTCATCATAACTGGCTTAGAAACTTTAGTGTGTTCTTAAAAATGCTCTAGTCATAAGAAAATTTAATTTTGTTTAAATTAAATAAGATCAAATAAAATTTTAATTTATTTATAATATTCCTTCTGATCAAGATATGGAAAAAAAAGTTTTCTCCGTTTGGTTCTTGAATTTCCATTGTTGAATAGAAATAATATATACTCCAAAAAGGTTTTTTTTAATCTTCTAAACCTATTTTAGTTATTTTGTTTGCTGTTCTTCATTCCTGTAAGCCCATTTTAGATTTGCCCTTTATTTTCTCTTTGAAACTCTGGTTACCTTAAACATGGGCATGTACCTCCTAAAGACTGAAGAACATACCTAGTTTATTATATGACGATGATTAAAATTTTGTGCAAGTAGTTTTACTAATATTCCTGTTGCACGTAAATAGTATACTTTCACACTATTACCCTCTAATTTTTGTACCTATTCCTTGCAGGTTTGATGATTTCTGGCTATGCAAAGGCTGGCCAAGCATTACAGGATGCAAGTTATGTTGAAAGGGCAATCAAAGCTGCCCATTTCATAGAGAAATATCTTTATCAGAAGGAGTCTGGGAAGCTTCTTCGTTCTTGCTACAGAGGATCTGATGGAAACATAGCTCAAATGTAAGCATCAGTTTCTATTACAGTAGAACCTCTTTTTTACGAACCTCTAATTTACGAAATGACACCAATTTACGAAGCATTCCGCCGGTCCCGATCTTTGTATATAGGAAAACCATATAAAATGACCTCTATTTTACGAAACCTCGATTTTATTGATTTACGAAGTGAGAGGCCGGTCCCTAGGAGTGATTGACCTCGGTTTTACGAAGTTTTTTGAAATGATTTTGTAGCACTAAACTCAGTACAATGGAATAATGATCGCCGTATACCACGACAGGAGCAGCTGAAGCCAGATAGGTAGAGATCCGTGAAATTCGCGAGACGCGATATCGCGAAATAACGCGAAATCGGGAAATAAAACGAAATTTCGCCTTTTTCGCGATTTTTACGTGAATTAGCGAAAAAATCACATGTAAAGAGTAATAATCGATTAAAGTCTAAGCCTTCATTGTTTAACGCGAAATATCGCGAAAGTGGGAAATAAAACGAAATTTCGTCTTTTTCGCGATTTTTACGTGAATTAGCGAAAAAATCACATGTAAAGAGTCATAATCGATTAATGTCTAAGCCTTCATTGTTTAACGCTGATGACGTTCATTCGCTCTATCTCATTACGATTCAAAGGTCAATTGGCTTGTTTTGTCTCGCGCATATCGCATTCGCGTAATATCGCGCACTGTAGTGATGTCTCCGCCGGAATTTGCCGTTGAATTAATCACCGCCTCTCTCTTCGATTCACATTTATCAATCCTGAAATTCTCGGAAATATCTAGAATGATGCGCTTTCTTTCCTGAAGAATTAGATATTCTGAACCAATAATGTGCTGAACACGGCCGCGGAAGTTCGGGAATATAAGCTCACGCGCCCGCGCGAACCCATCAATGCCGAGCAGTAATTCCGGTGACTCACCGCGACGCAGTAGACAGCGTAATTGGATAACTTGTTGCAGGAAAACCTTTACTGTGGGCCTAATGTAACAATTTTGTAGACTTAAACATGGCCGCTGGCCGGGAACGGAAGCGCTAGCAGTTGAGGCAAGGGGGGAAGTAACAGAAAAGATAGGAGGAGAGGGGGTGCTACTTATTGGCGGTTGATCGTCGGATATTCGGCACTCCACTGAGCTTCAATGCAAAAAAAAATCATTTCGACACACCCCCAGTTCAAGTTTCCTTGTTTCCGATTGTGTTTAGTTATGCGTACTTCTTTCACTGCCTTTCTTGTTATGTAAAATGCTTAATAAAAGTATAAGCATTCACAAAATGGGTACCAAAAATAATAAAACGCCTAGAAATGCGCAAAAATTGTAACATTATAATAACACCGCCAAGATTTTCTATAACACCGAAATCACATAGTTTTAAAACGAATTTTAGCAAAAAATAAAACCACTTTCACGGACCTCTACAGATAGGTCATGTTGAGAAGGCCCTCAGTCCAAGTATTTCATATGTGAAAATGTGGAAAAATCGATTCAGCATAGTGCTTTTTGAAGTGCTTAAACTGTAGCAAAAATCCCAGAGATTGATCATCCAAATCGCAATTCAATCCCGATTATATGATCCAAGGAAAAAATGTCCAAAGACACATGGCATGACGCCTACTTCTCGAAAACAATGCCCCAGTTCATAAAATAATCGGATTAGTGCTTGGTAATTTCTATTCCTTTTCTATCATTTTGTGTATTGCGAATACCTAACTCATCGTCACAAAGGATCCATATTTTCTCTGGAATTATTTAAAATTAGCTTTAAGGTAGCCACCGCAACCCAAATTCAGATCTTACTTCAGCCTTTCACTTGAAAATAGCATTCCCGTGTGAAGTTCTTTGCTGCAGCTGTCGTGGAGCTTAGTTTCATTAAAAAATACTAATTTTGCAATAATAAATTACATATATTCAAATATTGATGCAATTTGATTATTTAATTTTTCATTTGAAGTGTTTTACGTCGTTAGGTAAGAATTTGCAATCGCGACTTTGAGTTCGCGATCGCTTTCTGTAGCCGCGAGTAAATAGTTCTTGCAAATCACCGCCAGATGTCAGCAATGTAGAACGCATATTATAAAAGAGGGAATTTCAAATTTACTCGACTCAAGTTCTAAAATTGACTTAAATCAGCTGCGAATTATTATTAAATGTATTTCAAACGATACGCTTTCTTCCAAAAAGGCATTTTCTGGTCTTTTCACGGAAATATACTGGGTCAGTGGGAACTTTGTTTTGAAATTTCCTAGTTAAAATGTATCCCTGGCTTTCCCATGTTAAAATGGCTTCTTTAAACACAAATTGACTAGCACTAAATATACCCCTTTCGTCAATTAATGCATAACTGCATATGCTTAAAATACTCCGCGGGATGAGTTAATTCTCTTATTCCCCTTATTTTGAGATCTACCAATTGAACAGCTACAAGAACTTAATTCAGTTGCAGCAGCCAAGTTCATACCATCATAAATTTATAGAAAAATATTCACCTGTTTTTTTTAATTCATGGCTGTTTCATTCTCTTTTACTAAAGTGAGTCTCCTAGCCTTAGGAATAACGCCTATGCTATACAGCAAATCAATACAATTGAGGTGTAATTTTTAAATTCTTTCAATTTCTTGCAAATACACTGCACACAGAGAATTTCATCTGTTTTTTTCCGAGAATGAGCAGATGACTATTATTTACTATAGTAATTAGTTTGATTTCAACCCTAACATAACTATTTGACAAGTGCAGCATAATGTTTAATTGCATTTAAAGTATACTCGCATTCTTGTCACCAGAGTTTTAGTAGACTTACATTTGTCGCCTCTAATGTGCAAGATGTGCCTCCATGTACATTGCTCCATGCTGTGCAAGGTGTTGCCAGAGCATGGGAGTGTCACTGCAAAAACTATTTCCTACTGTTGGTCAGCTGGTTTTGGTGACACATCAGTTTCGGAGACAGAGGAGTTAGTGGAAGATAACCTCCAATTTACAAACCCTCTGATTTACAAAGCTCAAATGTTTGGGTCCCTTCAACTTCGTAAAATAGAGGTTCTACTGTATTTTCAAATCAAGGTGTTTTTTTCAGACTCAGAAGTTAGCTGCAAGTACATTAAGGGAAAGTACAGTAATGTCTGGTTAACTTAAACCATGTGGCAATGTGAGGTTAAAGTAATATGTAATAACTGCCAGGACTTTTGTTATTAAGAATATCAGAATGTCATCAATTTCTATGCAATGAGTCAAGTTGTGCAAAAATGTAGGTATACATTCAGAGACTCTATATGTGAAGGCTTTTGCAGAGTCTTAGAGTTGAAGAGACTTGATTTCTGGGTACTCTACATTTATCTATCTTCCTGGGCAGTATTTCACCTGAAGACTTCAGCAGACCTGAAGAAGCCAGGTGGAAGGCAGGTAAATATGGAGAGAGACAGGAAGATGGATAGACATGGAATTAGACCTGGATATCAAGTCTCTTCGACCAGGGTCTCTTTATTCGAAACAACTTAACCGGATATTATAAATTCAAGGATTGCAAAATGGTCACAAAATACCAAGTGCAGTCACCCGCTGCAATGTACTGAACTTGTTCCAGGTTCGAGTCCTGGTCAAGGTGGATTTTTTCTCTGTGGATATTCTGCAGATATTATAAACTTGGCCATAGAATTACATTTAAAGCTACTGAGTAATGGCATACAGTAGAACCTCTTTTTTACGAACCTCTAATTTACGAAATGACACCAATTTACGAACCATTCCGCCGGTCCCGATCTTTGTATATAGGAAAACCATGTAAAATGACCTCTATTTTAAGAAACCTCGATTTTACTGATTTACGAAGTGAGAGGCCGGTCCCTAGGAGTGATTGACCTCTGTTTTACGAAGTTTTTGAAATGATTTGTAGCACTGAACTCAGTACAATGGAATAACGATCGCTGTATACCGCGACAGGAGCAGCTGAAGCCAGATCGGTCATGTTGAGAGGGCCCTCGGTCCAAGTATTTCATATGGGAAAATGTGGAAAAATCGATTCAGCATAGTGCTTTGTGAAGTGCTTAAACTGTAGCAAAAATCCCAGGGACTGATCATCCAAATCGCAATTCAATCCTTATTATATGATCCAAGGAAAAAATGTTCAAAGACGCATGGCACGACGCCTACTTCTCGAAAACAATGCCCCAGTTCATAAAATAATGGGATTAGTGCTTGGTAATTTCCATTCCTTTTCTATCATTTTGTGTATTGCAAATACCTAACTCGTCGTCACAAAGGAATCATATTTTCTCTGGAATTATTTTAAATTAGCGTTAAGGTAGCCGCCACAACCGCAATTCAGGACTTTGTTCAGCCTTTCACTTGAAAATAGCATTCCCGTGTGAAGTTCTTTGCTGCAGCTGTCGTGGAGCTTAGTTTCATTAAAAAATGCTAATTTTGCAATAATAAACTGCTTACATTCAAATCTTGATGCAATTTGATTATTTAATTTTTCATTAGAAGTGTTTTACGTCGTTAGGTAAGAATTTGTGATCGCGACTTCGAGATCGCGTTCGCTTTCTGTAGCCGCGAGTAAATAGTTCTAGTAAATCACCGCTAGATGGCAGCACTGTAGAACACATCTTAAAAGAGAGGGAATTTCAAATTAACTGAGTGAATTTCTAAGATTGACTTTCATCAGCTGCGAAATATGGTTAAATGTCTTTCAAACGATACGCTTTCTTCAAAAAAGGCATTTTTTGGTCTTTTCATTGAAATATACTGTGCCAGTTGGCACTTTGTTTTGAAATTTCCTAGTTAAAATGCATACTTGGCTTTCCCATGTTAAAATGGCTTCTTTAAACACAAATCGACTAGCACTAAATATACCCCTTTCGTTAATTAATGCATAACTGCATATGCTTAAAACACTCCGTGGGATGAGTTAATTCTCTTATGAGTTATTCCCTTATTTTGAGATCTACCAACTGAACAGCTACAAGAACCTAATTCCAATGCAGCAGCCAAGTTCATACCATTATAAATTTGTAGAAAAATATTCACCTGTTTTTTTTTTTTAATTCATGGCTGTTTCATTCTCTTTTACTAAGGTGAGTCTCCTAGCCTTAGGGATAACGTTTATGCTATACAGGGAATCAATACAATTGAGGTCTAATTTTTAAATCCTTTCAATTTCTTGCAGATACACTGCACACAGAGAATTTCACGTAATATCTGTTGTTTTTTCCCAGAATGAGCTGATGACTATTATTTGTTATAGTAATTAGTTTTATTTCAACCCTAACATAACTATTTGACAAGTTCAGTACAGCATAGTGTTTAATTGCATTGAAAGTATACTTGCATTCTTGTCAGCAGTTTTAGTAGACATACATTTGTCGCAGATCAAGCCTCTTATGTGCATGATGTGCCTCCATGGACATTGCTCCATGCTGTGCAAGGTATTGCCAGAGCATGGGAGTGTCACCGCAAAAACTATTTCCAACTGTTGGAGATCAGCTGGTTTTGGTGACACATCAGTTCTGGAGACAGAGGAGTTAGTGGAAGATAACCTCCAATTTACAAACCCTCTGATTTACAAAGCTCAAATTTTTGGGTCCCTTCAACTTCGTAAAATAGAGGTTCTACTGTAGTTGCTCCAGTTTTAGCAATCCTACTTGAAATCTGAAGCAGTCGGTACACAAGACATGAATGTTAGGTAAATTGCATGCTATGCAGCTAAGCACTCTATGCAAGCATCAGATGGTGGGCTTTTTTGATGCCTTTTATTGTGATTGTGTTTGATGGTTATGCTTAAATTTTTGAGATTCCAAGGTAATGTGAACGGATCACTCATCAGAAGCCTTTCATTGGTGAAAGGAAGACAATACTAGTATCAGATCAAAATTGTGTAACGTACATTTAAAGTTACTCTACCAAATGCCTATTTACCACCTTGTCAGAGACATTCACTGATGAAATAAGTGCTGGATTATTAGTCAATGTAAACTGGATAGGAAACTTCTTCCTATTAAAAGTTAGCTGTTTAAAGTAGAATGCTGGGTGTGGATCCGCTGTAAGAATGGCTGTGCTCAAAGAATAAAAGTCATTACTGGATTATTCTGATTCTATGCACAGGTGTATCACCCAGGTGTGTGGAGAGCAGAAAAGAAATGAAAGTTCAAAGATATTCTAATAAGGATTCAGGGGTTTAATTAACAGAAAAATTCACCCGAAATAAAAGCTTTACCATGAAAAGTTGGCTAGGAATAGAAACACATCATGGATGACAGTGAAGTCCCATGCCTAAAGCACACCACAAAAACAATCAGGCATAAAATCATTTCATCTACATCTAAATAATACCCTGCAAGCCACCATAAAGGTGTGTGGCAGGGGGTGAATTCACACAAAATATACCTTGCATATCATTCTTAAATAGCATTAGCAACTACAGTCAAGCCTGTTTATAACGAAGTTGAGGGGGCCGAATATTTACTTCGTAATAACCGAACTTCGTCATATGTGGACCAGTTATTCCAGCCTCTCTTTGATGGGGAATAGTCTTCACTTCATTATAACCGGAACCTCGTTATAAACGGGTTTGATATAAGTGGGCTTGACTGTATATTGTAGTCTGAACTTAACAATATGAACATTTGCATTTGCTCAAACATTTTATCTGTGTTCATTTGCAGAAAGAAGTGTTCAGTAAATTTTATATTGTCTTCACTACAGACTGTAACCAACAACACTGACATACACAATTGTGGATCCTCCTCTTGGATTCAAGGAGACATGTTAAGGAATTCTGTGAAATCTAAATTCACCCCCTTGGAGGCAGTCAACTTGAAATTATTTCCAATTCAGGAGATGCCTTTAATGATTAACTCACTTATGGAATTGGTAGTAAGGTTTCTGCGGCATCGTTCAGAAGTTCTCTGCATATCGGGTTCTGCATCCTTGTATGTTGACTAGGGGTGACAACATATGCGGATGCAGAACCTGATATGCAGAGAACAACTCACCTATGGATTTAACCTTGCTGTAGCTCATGAGGAACTCCGTAGTTGGTATGGGCTTATGGTTTCCTTGCTATCCATGGAGTACTATAACTGACATTTACAGTATAAAATTGCTTTAGAAAATGTAAATCATATGTTTGGCACCTTAAATTTCACGGATCATTTAATATTCCATATCCTCATTTTCATATGTGCTAAGAAATTCCTCTGTTACCTATTTTAATTTTTTTCTACACAGTGCTGTTCCCATTGAGGGGTTTTCAGATGATTATGCATTTGTGATACAAGGCCTTTTGGACACTGCTGAAGCTAGTCATGATCCTGCAACTATTTCCTGGCTGATTGGTTGGGCGGAAAAGCTTCAGGAAAAGCAGGACGCTTTATTCTGGGATGCTGATGGAAATGGAGGATATTTTACTGGACCTGCAGATTCAGTTTTGCTTCTTCGACTCAAGGAAGGTAAGTGAAACTTATGATCCCTATGTAGATGGTAAGGATTTATTTTTGCTGCCTATTCACCAGAATTGTCTTCAACTATTCATCTTGAAATTCATTCGGAGTCTCAATTTTCTCTATCCATTTTAATTTTGGGTGTTTGCCATTGCATATGTCGTATGCTTTATATAAATGTGTGTATTATTTTATATGCTGTTTCTCTACATGTACATTATCATGTGTTGTTTTATGCATGTTTGCTCAAAATGTGTTGTAGTCCCTAAGTAAGGGTCTGTCCATGGATTATGTAACACTAAGGAGGGAGGCAGGAAGGCTAACTACTTCAATACCCTCCTGACAGGAGAGAGGAGACCAGCCTTTGTTGGGATTTGGATGAGGAAGATACCCTGTAAATTCATCCTTTGTTTAAATAATGATGATGATAAAAGCGATACTCGGGCAAAAACAAAGTGTAGGTGGGGATAAGAAAACAACATGATGGGCTGTAGGTGGATGGTAGCGGTTACAGGTGAGCAGGGGTAGTGGGATAGTAATTTAGAATATCCAAGGGTAGGGGACTTGTAGAGCAGCTGTAGGAAAATACCTAGCTATGGCTATGCACGCTAAGAAATCAGGTTTCCTGCTAACCGAATACCAGCTTTGATTGGCGCCTAGAATCTGAGCTGATGGGTGGACACAGAGGAAGCGAGTTGAAGCAGGTTAGCGGGTTGAAAGCCTTCTTATTAAAACTTTTGGCATTGCTTTTCATCATATCTGTCCTTTTACGTTACAATGTGAAAATGTTTTTCATCACATCTCCAAGGCTAAAAAATTTGACACAGTAAAATTCGTAATTTAATTTAAATTCTGCTAACTAACTTTCAGTTAATTAAACAAAAAACTGTGATAAATGATTAGGTTGAATGAGGTGGACTGGTTGAGTATAGAAAAATTGCTTTATAAACCATCATCATCATCATTGGCCTACAATCCTAGGATTGGTTTGACGCCGCCCTCCACTCGATTCTTCTATTGGCCAACCTCTTCATATTAATGTACTTCCTCTCTTTCATGTCCTTTATGACCTATTCCATGTAACTCATATGAGGCCTGCCTTTTCCATTCTTCCCATTCACTTTTCCTTCAACGATTGTCTTAAGGCCGTTTTACACAGTCATTGAAAGTGCAAGTTGATGTTGCTTCCGTTTGAGTAGTCGGCTGCGAAAGTCCATGGCGTAGAAAATTGTGAGGACGGTTGCTTGACAGCTTTATATGGTGCAATTGTTGGTGAATTATGTCAGAGACAATATACCATTCAGTAACGGTAATCCCATCAATATATTGCGTAACATCAAGATCTGTTAAGTAGCGATTAATTGGACATGAATGATGCGATAAATTACCACCACTTTAAAATATGTTTTAAGCCATAGTCTAAACATAATAGTGGAGACCCTAGTCCCGTATGCTTAGCCCAAAATTTGCGTAATGAACGAATGGCTGTGGGACAAGGTAATAAGATAGGGACCTCTTCTTTACAAACAAAATTTAAGCTTCTACGTGACCAATTGCCCAGCTCATCATTATTACACTTTATTCACTACCTAAGGTGTTGAGTGCAAACAAAAACACCAAACTCAATCGTCTACAATGTATTTAATTGCTAGAATTCCATTGGCAGTTCGTTGCCGTTACATCTTCACCATCTAGTGAGAGAAATAAACTTCAAACTTGTGCGAACGCATGTATCAGATTAGAACATGTTCTAATTTGCTCGCAGTCATTCAGGCAGTGGTGTGTCTCTCCTTGCAAGTTGTCGCTTTACACGACGCAATATTTCTTGCGCAAGTGTTCTTGCAGCAGCCTGCACAGTATCAATGACCGTGTAAAACAGCTTTTAAGATATGGCTGATTAGGTTGTCGAGTCTTCTTTTTATAGTTTTCAGCAGACTTCTCTTTTCTCCCACTCTTCTTAGGACTTCTTCATTTGTCACTTGGTTGATCCATTTTATCTTTATCATTCTTCAGCAGCACCATATTTCGAATGCTTCCACCCTTTTTTTCTCCGCTGCAGTCATCGTCCATGCCTCACTGCCTCACATGCACTCACGTTCTGATGAATTCCTTCCTTACTTCTAAGCTTGTATTTACAGCTGTTAGTAGATTCTTCTTTTGATAGAATGCCCTCTTTGCCTGGGCTATTCTACTGACTATTTCTTTCTTGCTTTGTCCATCGTTGGATACTCTGCATCCCAGGTAACAGAAGTCTTTCAACTCTTCCAGTTTCTGTTTTCCTAGTATAACATTGGTTTTGGCCTCTTCTCTCTTGCTACACACCAATATCTTAGTCTTCTTCTTATTGATCTTCAGCTGATGTTTGGCCATAGTCCTTTCCATGCTTGTTAGCTTCTTATTTAGATCCTTCTCTGTCTCTGCTATGAGTGCTATGTCATCAGCGAATCATAGCATGCTGATTGTTTCTCCATGGATGTTCACTCTAGAACACTTCTCTTTGATTTCATTGAATGCTCTCTCGATGTAAACATTAAAAATTATGGGAGACAGTAGACAGCCTTGTCTCACTCCTTTCCTTATTCTTGCTTCTTCAGAGCAGGGTCCAGATTTTATCACAGCTACTTGGTTTTTATACAAACTGTGGATGATTCTTCGGTCTTTGTATGACACTCCAATTCCTTTCAGAATTCCGAGCATTAAATTCCAATCTACGTTGTCAAAAACCTTCTGTAAATCCACAAATGTAATGAAGGTCGGTTTTTTCTTCTCCATTCTCTTCTCTTTAAGCAGCATAAGGGCCAATATTGCTTCTCTTGTACCCTTACTTTTCCTGAATACGAATTGATCGTTCTCCAGGAACTCCTCTGCTTTTCGTTCTATTCTTCTGTAGATTATCCTTGCCAATATCTTCGATGCATGTGTTGTAAGGCTTATAGTCCTAAAATTTTAGCATTTCTCCGCTCTCTTCTTTTTGAGAATAGGAATAATGATGTTTTTCTCGAAGTCCCTGGGTATTTCTCCTGTTGAGCACATGTTGCGTTGTTGTGTACATCTTCACATAAATTCTTCATCTACATTTCTCTAGCTTTCCCGGCTTTGCAACTTACTTCGTTCCTTATTCTTTTGTAGCAAAGCTGCCCTTTTTCAGTTTTCGCATTCTTGTACTTTCTTCTTTCTTCAATCAGCACTAAGACTTCTTCCGTGATCCATGGCTTCTTCTTGACAACTTTTCTTCTTCCAAGAACTTCTTTTGTGGCTTCCTATAGTCCATATGTTGTGTTTTCCCAATGCTCTTCTACTGGTTTCTCAGTCAGATCCTCTGTTATGTTTTGTTCTGCTTTCTGAAATGTGAGCTGATGTTGAGTGTCCTTCAGTTTTTCTACTTGCTGTAACGTCTTGCAATGTGGTAGCGCTATTTGTTAATTAGTCTCTCCAGTTGGAGGAGAAGAAATTTTAAGCATCACAAGTTCGGACTCCTTCAGCATCTCTCCTTCTTTATTTCAACAATCAACAACTTCCTCTTCTCCAAACAAACAATCAACAAACCCTTGACAATGTATCGTAAAATTTTCCCTGTCTTCTTTGTAAACATTTGAAATCCACAATATATCATACCTCTGAAGGAAATAGGGTCCAAAGTGAGGCATTTTGACCTAGAGACTGTGGATAAAGATATGTTTCTTCTGGCTCAGGGAGCCAGATAAATTTCTCGAGATCACTCTCGGCTGTGAAACAACTAACTGTAAATATTTTACTCCTGCATTGGTGATCCAGCATACTCTCCAAAATGTTGGTTTAAATTAATCCATCCAATTTTACACTTTTTTACTGAACAAAAATAATATCTTTGTTGGAGTATTCTAATTATTTTTGCTTTGTTGACCTCTGGTGAGAAAGATTATTCTTCTTAACTTTCCAGGTCATCCCTCTTGTACAAGTCCCTCTGTTAATAAATCAAGTACATAATAGTAAAATTAGGCTTTGAGGTGTACCAATAGCTCTAGTTATATTGCACGTTCAGATTGATGCACTTGTAAAACAAATACAACATCCACGGACTAAGTCAGGTTGGAACCAACAACCTTTGGTTTGCCAGACCAGTGCTTTACTGTCGTGTCAACCACGTCCCGAGTCATCAATTTCCTCAATCACTGAAGAAGATATACTTAATGAATTTTCTCAACTAATGTATTTCCAAACAATCAGTTTTATCATTAAATGCTAAATTATCTGGTACAGTTTAGCTCAAATTATTATAACCTAGTGAAAACTCTAAATAGAAGATGGGACAACTTAATAGGCCTCATCTTAAGACACAATGGCCTGATGAAGACAATCATTGAGGGAAAAGTAAACAGGAAGAATGGAAAAGGCAGGCCTCATATGAGATGTATGGAACAGGTTATGAAGGATATAAAAGAGAAAAATTACATTGATATGAAGAGGTTGGCCTATACAAGAATCGAGTGGAGGGCTATGTCAATGCAATCCTAGGATTGTTGACCAATGATGATGATGTAACCTAGTGACATCGATCTCTGTGCATCATACTGTCAATGGCAAAATTTTATTTTTATTTAACATGTGAATAGGTATTTATTGCATCTACATTAGCTGTTTTTTTTTAGATGAAATCAACCCCAACAAGGTCATTCACTTCAAGATCAGTTCTGGATACCTTATGTTTTCAAACTCAATCTAAATCAAATTATTGGACAGCGGCTATACTAATGAACAAGATTAATCATTACTCAAGAACCAGGAGTATTCCAGTTTTTCTTTGGTTTTGTGAGGACTCAGTTAAAGCAACGAGATTTTCAAGTGCCCAATGTAGTCTATTTTCAAATATCTATTGAAATGCGGAAGTCACCAAACACTTTATAATATAACTGAAATTACAATTATAGTACATATATGATTTTAAGATGTTAATTAGTGGGGTCATTTACCATATTTGTTTACTGCCGAATCTGATAGAGTTTTTGCTTTGTTGACCTCTGGTGAGAAAGATTATTCTTCTTAACTTTCCAGGTCATCCCTCTTGTACAAGTCCCTCTGTTAATAAATCAAGTACATAATAGTAAAATTAGGCTTTGAGGTGTACCAATAGCTCTAGTTATATTGCACGTTCAGATTGATGCACTTGTAAAACAAATACAACATCCACGGACTAAGTCAGGTTGGAACCAACAACCTTTGGTTTGCCAGACCAGTGCTTTACTGTCGTGTCAACCACGTCCCGAGTCATCAATTTCCTCAATCACTGAAGAAGATATACTTAATGAATTTTCTCAACTAATGTATTTCCAAACAATCAGTTTTATCATTAAATGCTAAATTATCTGGTACAGTTTAGCTCAAATTATTATAACCTAGTGAAAACTCTAAATAGAAGATGGGACAACTTAATAGGCCTCATCTTAAGACACAATGGCCTGATGAAGACAATCATTGAGGGAAAAGTAAACAGGAAGAATGGAAAAGGCAGGCCTCATATGAGATGTATGGAACAGGTTATGAAGGATATAAAAGAGAAAAATTACATTGATATGAAGAGGTTGGCCTATACAAGAATCGAGTGGAGGGCTATGTCAATGCAATCCTAGGATTGTTGACCAATGATGATGATGTAACCTAGTGACATCGAACTCTGTGCATCATAGTGTCAATGGCAAAATTTTATTTTTATTTAACATGTGAATAGGTATTTATTGCATCTACATTAGCTGTTTTTTTTTAGATGAAATCAACCCCAACAAGGTCATTCACTTCAAGATCAGTTCTGGATACCTTATGTTTTCAAACTCAATCTAAATCAAATTATTGGACAGCGGCTATACTAATGAACAAGATTAATCATTACTCAAGAACCAGGAGTATTCCAGTTTTTCTTTGGTTTTGTGAGGACTCAGTTAAAGCAACGAGATTTTCAAGTGCCCAATGTAGTCTATTTTCAAATATCTATTGAAATGCGGAAGTCACCAAACACTTTATAATATAACTGAAATTACAATTATAGTACATATATGATTTTAAGATGTTAATTAGTGGGGTCATTTACCATATTTGTTTACTGCCGAATCTGATAGAGTTTGTAAAATAAAAAGAACTGTATTTTTCCTTTTTTTGATCTGCCAATTAGTTCTTGAGTTGTAAGCAAAAAAAAAAAAGTGATGTTTTTAACCCTTTCGGAAAAGTGGGCATGCATGCGACCTCTTAAGTCATCCACTTCGTCCAATCACAATTGAACCCGCGAAGCTACTTCACCTTATCACAATGGGACACATATCTGACTCTGCCAATGGGAGTGGTTGCGACAGGATCTGTGCGAGCAGGCCTTCTGACACCCCCCCTCCACTCCCTTCTCTTTCCCTAAAAGCAGTCAAGCATTGGAGGTAAATGACGTCAATATTCTCAAAGCAGCTTCTTCGGTGGGTGTCAGCTTTTGCTTATTTTAATTTTTGATTTATGAGTGAATGGCTGTGGTTAGAAGATTAATTTTTTCACTACAATTCAAATTTCGTTTTCATCTAACAATTTCGTGCACAAAATTGCTATTTCGGTTCCGAATAGCATTATTTTGCCCAAATCGAGTTTCATTCAAACAATATGTAAATAGCAATGTTTAACTATAAATTATAATAAGTGATAATAAATAATTAAAAAGGTAAGCATTATGCATATTTATAACTAATAGCCACTAAGCAGTTAGTCACTAAGTTAAAATTTTGAAGCCATTCATCATGAAAACTGTCCAATTGGCATGTTTCACCAGTTTGAAAGAATTATCTGTACATTACAGTGATTTTGCCAGTGCTGGCTGCCTGTGTCAGTGAGCCTGAACCTGCTTTCTCTATGTCCACCTCCATTTGGTTACATGGTTACATTATTGACACTAATCGGTGCTTCCTTTTGAGAAGTACGAGGTGAATCCTCATCTCTAGGGCAAGGATGAGAACATGTTGCTGGTGAAACATTGTGGATAATAATTTACCTCCCAACTGATGAAAATTCTGTACAGCTTTTGCAGAACAAATTCATTATTGCATTCAATCCCAATGAAGGCCTCCGCAGAGTGGTATAAGTTAAGCAGCTTGGTTTCTGGGTTTTCCTCCGCATCTATTCATTCCTTTGATGATAGTTTTGCTAGTGTTGCAGCAGGCATCTTCAGGTCTGAAGTGTTGGGTGCAGGGTTTGGATTGGTTGGTTATTCAGGGGAGGCGACCGACAGCTGAGGTCATTTGCGCCATTTAGGATAGGTGGGTAATCAGGTATTGGTAGGAATTTTTCAGGGAATGGAGGAAGGGTGGAGAGAAAATCGGCATCGGCATTAGCCTACTCTTAACAAAAGGCACCAAGGGGACCACAGCTTAACGTCCCATCGGACGGAGTACTGAACTTGAAATGCCCTCCACTAGGCACTCAAGTAGGGACCGGTTTTCCACTGAAAAATCCGCCACTGCTGGGAATTGAACCCGGGTCCTCGGGATGTGAGGCCAGTACTCTAGCCACCACACCAACCTGATCCCCTGCAGGGTTTGGTATATTTTATATAGGCCTTGGTTTTGTCTAGGTGTGTCTTGATTGGTCGGGTTTCTGAAGAGGTGTTTCCAGGCATCTTAGTGTGGATAGCCATCTTCTCTGTTGAAATTGGGAGTTTTGGGTATCTCAATTGTCTCATGGATGAGTCTGGGACAGTATTTTTTATAAACTCATCACCAAAAGGAAAAAATATCAAAACCAAAGCACATGAAAACATTACCTCAACAATTTATCAAGGGAAAATTGTCAACAATATCCTTTATTTCAATTCCATTCATCACATTGTTAGTATAACTAATTCTGAGAGAAGAATTCCAAACATATATTATAATTCAGGGTATGCATTGTATTATAATTCAGTTAAGTATATGGTGGAATCGTTGACAAAATGGCAAGGTAGTGATTCATGAAAGCGTCATCAAGGAGGTGGCCTGTTCATAGTTTTTATAGGCCTAGGCCTATCAGCAATGAACGCCATAGTAATATATAGAGACATCACTGGGACGAAAATTTCACTATTGAATTTTATCCAACAGCTTGTAGAGGACTTCTGCAATAATCACACAAGTAAGCAAAGGAGTCAGGTGCATCTTTCAAAAGAAGGGATAGACAAAAGGGAAGATGTTTCAAATCCCAGACGACTGTAAAGGGAATCAGTTTCAAAATGTCAATTCTGCAGCCTCCAGTATGTTCCAGGAGAACAGAATACACGTGGAAAATGTATGAACAAAAAACTGCAAAAATATAGTCTTAAAAGTGAAAAATTAAATGTTACAATTTAGATAAATCTTTAACATATAATGTTGTGAAAAATAGAGGTTCCATTAAAAAAATGAAAAAAATTATCAGTGAATCACGTTGGATTTTCAGGAAAAATCCTAATTAAATACAGAAAAAAATATTGTGAAAATATTAATCATTAATAGACTCCAAATAATTTTAGTAAATAGGTTTTAAAAAGGAGGATGATCAGTGTAGTTTATGGATCTTAGCCATTTTAAGCAGGAACATAAAATTAAATTAAAAAAAGAATAAAGTTTCAAAGAAGCAATTCTCAAAGTTAATATCTCAGTAGATAATTATTATTAACAAAAAATCATGAATGCAATAGTGAAAGCTTGCTGAATGTGAAGAATGAGAGTGGAAGTTTACAGAAAAATGATAAAAATGTTAAAGGATAATTGCGTGGTGAAAAATTTATTTATTAATTCCTGTAGGTCAAAATGATCCCGTTTGGGTATTGAATGACGTCAAAAATTTTGGGGATCCTAGTGTTAAAATCCCATGTTTCAGTGCCACATAGTGCTCCACAGTAGACTTTTCACTACAGTCACTTATGAGTTTTTCTTTACATCTGTGCTCAACAACCCCATCATTAGTTTTCTTCTATAAGTAAATGCCTCATTTAGATATGCAAATGTTCTTGAAACATTGATGCTTATATACCACAAGCACACTACTCAGGTAGGTAAACTGTTCAACCTACACTAGCTGGTGACCCCCAGTTTTTAAATTTAATCTGGCCCTTTTTTTCTGGAAAATCCATTCTTTTTTATTGTGGTATATCATTCTTTATTTTCCCCACAGCTATTGTAAAGCATTTAGTATTTTTCGTGAGCCCTAAGCTGACTGTCTGACTAACACTTTGTCATTGGCAAAACTTGCAGACATAGTCTATTTTTCTTCATCTAGCCCATCCCACACCTCTTGAATCATTTTCTCTGAATATGTGTGAAATATTAATGGTTATAATGGAGAGCCCAGCCTAACTCACCTCACTCTTACCTACCAATGGAATCTACATCTGCTACTCTTGCTTGCATCTTCTAAGCGATGTTTAAGTTCCAAATCAGTCCTGTATGTTCAGTATACAGCTATTCTTCTCAGCATTATTATTAATGATCGAACACTGTATTATGCTACTATTTTGTGGAAGATTAACTCCTTCAGTAGTTGAGTAAAGACTATAGCACTCATTACTAAATAATTTTTCTGTTAACTAATTTCCCAATATTTCTTCTGTCATCTTTATTTACAAATTTACTTCTATGATCATTCCTACTATGGGTTTTTCTCAGTCAGTGACATAGTCTTTAACTCAACCCCATGTACATACATGGGATGTTTTTGGTGCCATCAGTAATCCATCCTGGTTTATCATTCAAGGGAGGGGTAAATAGGAATAGAATGCCGGCGTGCATTCTATTGCTATTTAGGCAAGTTTGTAATTGCCAATAACCCTTAGGTAAGTTGAAAATGAATATGGAAATTCGTCAAATTGTCATTTGTTCGATTGACATTGCTTCCCGAAAGCCAATGTTAAGGTTCAAAGCTGCATCCTTAGCGATGATATTTAATATTTTCACGTGAAGAATTCAATTCCCCAGGTTATCTTTATTATTGACCTCATTACCGTGTTAATAAATGTATTCAGGATGCCTGGAACTCTATTCTCTGTACCATTTATATGCGTATACCCTCGTTCGAAAATTGATTTTTTGAATACGTAATTAGGTATTATCTACGCAGCTTGTTAACGCCCCCGTTTTAGTAATGATTTTGCTCAATAGATGGCGTCAGAGAGGCTGGGCGCCGGGAGTCGCGCCGCCTTCTTCTTGCATGCAAATCTTTCCCATTTTTTCTACTGAGGAGGCATGACTAATTTAATGTGTTGTTTTTCTCCTCGATAGTCAGGTTGGAAAAACTAATTCTCGTTTAAATCGGTATTTTTTAAAACCAGTATTAGAATTCGTGACTTAAAAATTGCGACAAATTGGAATTTCACTACCAATAGGTTAATCGTTAATGAACAATCGCTTATAAAGGTAAAATTGATCTCTAAAAATGACGGACTTATGACTTCTTTTACATACAATCATTTAGGTACGCCACGAATCAACTTAGGAAAGGAGAATAAGTTTTTTCATTCTGGATGGTTCGGTACAATTCCATTGAATATTTCATTTTAGGTCCCTCAGGTCCATTTTGATTTTAATGATCGAAAAGCTGATCAACGTGCTCTGAAGTTGATGTACGTGAATTCCCTACATTTCAAATCTTGGCGAAAACGGAATTCTAACCTCTTTTAAACCCTCTTGGTCCTCTACTAGAGTACGAGTCAAGAGTTACGAAAATTGATTTTCTTGTCAAGTATTGCGTTAAGTTGAAGTGTACGTATTTAGTTATCTCTACCTTGTTGTTCTTACGTTACCTTCTGTGCCGGTGATATTGACCCCCCTTAAAATGTGCAACCTATTCTTTTTCTGGTGAGGCCACAGTCTGCTCTACTAGCCATTGTTTCTTATCTTTGGACTCGGTTGTCTTGCTCTCCTCTCATCTATTTGTTCTCTTCCTGCTCTTTTGCTGTTGTAAGATGTTCCTCCCGTCCCCTTTGTCCCTGTTGCGTTCCTTTCATTCGTTTTCTTTGTTTGATCCCATTACATTATTCTTCTAGTCTCTTGCCCTGAATTGCATATTTGGATAATAAGTGTTTTGAACCTTCCGCGTACTGATTTGATTTCTCTGTGGATCCTATAGGTATGCAAATATCGGTTCTGCGAAATTCCTTAAATTTTCATTTTCATAGCATTTTGTTATTGCCCTTGCTATGCTGTTCTAGGTTCTAATGCTAGTGATAGTGTTGATCCTATTGCTCTGCGTAATGGAGGGCCGGGTTCGAATTCCAGCAGCCCAAGAGATATTTCAGTGGAATCCCGATTCCTACTTAGCGAAGAGAACTTCAAGTGCAGTGCTTTTTGTTGTCGAATGGGCCGTTAAACCGTGGACCCTTTGGCGCCTTTTGTTTAGAGCAGTGGTATGTGGACGTCTGATTCCTGTTCACTCTACCACTCTCTGAATTCAGAGCTGTTTCCAAGCTCCCACGTACCCTGAGCGAGCAAATACCATAGTTTTCGGTCGCGTCCCTTAATAGCGATAATGAATTCCCGGCGCTCTGGGTATCCACAAAACTGGGCGACCGCAATGTAGCGAGCTTCGCTAACAGTGGATCTGATACATCTCCTGCGGTGAACTTCTTGGGGATAAAAAAATGACGCTCTTTAAATTGTCGAAGTTTTTTCGAGGACCCGAAAGAAATGCGGAGCTGCTATGATTGAAGTGGAATCTCGTCCATTTATTTCTCTTGGTCGATGCTTCTACACCTTTTGCGAAGTTCCATTTGTCTCGCGCCCGTTTGTATAAATTCGGACCTCGCTCTGCCCAGCAGTTTGTTTGTTGGGTGTGATATCGACGCGTAAAACAATATCGATCACGAGGTCGAACCGAGCGCACGGCACTCTGGTTCCCCGCGGGCAAAATGCATTTGGCGGAAGGGAAGGATCCTGTACGGAAGAACAGGCACGTTTGAGCACGCCGGGATGCTTGTAGCTTTACCACCCTCTTGTCTGTTTCTCTCCATCGATGCTCCGTATGAGTAGTTCTTTTTCTGCTGCTTTTAGGTACCGTTTAAACGGTCGACTCAATTCAGCCATCCTAGGTAAATTGCTTGTCTGAGTCCCCATCCCTCTCTTTCGTAGTTCACGGGGTATAAGGGATCGGGTGATTTTGGTGGCTAGAGTACTAGAGTATCTGGAAGTCCCGGGTTAGAATCTGAGCAGTGGCAAATATTTTTAATAGCGTCCCTGTCTTTACTTATTGTTGCGTGGATAGCACTTCAAGTGCGGCACTCCGTCCGTCGGATAGGTCGTTAAACCTCGGCGCCTTTCATTAATGAATAGACTATTACCGACGCCGAGTTTCTCTCACTCCGCCCTCCGTATCCTAATGGCCACCTCTGCATCACCACGGACATACCCTTACTGGCGCAAAATAAAACGTCAGCTGTTGGTCGCCTTCCCCTAACGACTACTTAACGGGGTTTTAATCCTAGAGTACGAGTCGATTCGTCTTGTTTTAAAAATTCGGTAGATCCATGGCCGGAAAATTCCGATACTAATTCCAAATTGTTAATATTAAAAAAAAGTAAGTCACGTCCTGAACCGTGCGGCGTAAATTTATTTGCATTGAAAAGACACAAAATGTACTTTTCTTCGGCGTTATAAATATAGTCTTAATTACGTTATGATTGGGGATCTGTTGAAGGAAATGAATTCATTGGCTGAACGATCGTTCAGAAAGCTCTCCTGAACCCTTTTTTAGTTCATTTGTTTTTCCAGAACCTCAGTGTATCAATTCCCGTTCTTACTAAATGCACTTAAAAACACAGTTTTCTTAGTCATTGGAATGGTAAGAACTATTTCATAACCTTTAATGGTAGTACCTAATAGTAAGATTTTATGATTCCATGACTTCTGCCCTAAAAAAACCCTGCGTTGGATCAAAGCGCAAGATTGAGGAATCATTTTCGTGTGTGTGTCATTCAAATGTGATTACATGGTGGTAGGAGCAGGCATTTGCGTGTTCTTAATGTTACTGAGAATGATGTTCCTTCATATTTATCTGAAGGTGGTTTTCGTTCTGTGTTTTCCCCACTCTTTAATCTAGTAAATATTATTTCACCGAAATTTTTTCAAAGTAAATTTTTGTCTAGTAATATTACTGGGGAGTCGACGGATCACAGCGGAGTGCAATACTTGCATAAGCAACGTTGATTGTGGGGGTCAATCAACTTAAGCCGTTTAAAAACGTCTAGAGCAATGAGAAAATCTGGAATTCCCATGAATTTTCTAATCAGTTTTGGCCAATTGGCGAAAATCACGAGACTTCTCATCGGAGTCGATGATTTAGTTCTGAGTTCGCAGTCCCGTGTACCCGCAGTACCGTGAACGTGTCCCAAAATATGTTATCATGTGTGTATTTATTATTTTGGCTTCGTCACTATTAACTTAGGGAGACAAAGTTCTCCTTCTGTCATGAAAATCAAGCCGGTTGCAGTAGCTGCGTCGGTAATGTGCCGCTTTGGAAACTGGAAGGCCGTGGGTTTGTATCCCTCGTCGAGAATATGTGTCATGTTTGTCTTAGTATCGGCCGTAGGTTAGAAGGGTTGTAACCTTAGCCGTTGGAACGCCCTAAAACCCAATTCTTCTTTACTATTGTGGGATCACGCAATATGCTCGTCTGCGGAGAAAGTGTTTCCCAAGCTAAGCGAGCTTTCAGAAATGGATTTTCCGGCTGTCGGCCTTTGATTGAGCAAGTTGCTCAATGTTGGCTGATGTTCATGGGGCTGGCATTGAATTATTTGCAGATGGCCACGATTAAGCGAGAAACCTCTCAGTTCGCTGGTAAACGTTCGTCAGCTATTCACTGGTAAATAAAACGTTTTAGATACACGTTAATTAATGGTTGGAAAATAATCCCAGGTACTTGAACAAGCTTAGATTTGACTATGCCTGTATTCTGTGTTATTCTGTGGTTTCTGTGATCTAATCTGTATTTATATCTACGCTGTACCCTGCGAGCCACCACAAAGGTGTGGCAAGGGGCGAATTCACTCCAGAAATGTATCATCGACGGGTAAGCAGTTAATGTGTTATTAATGAACGAACTCTTTGTTTTCCACTGTAGGATTATATTTCTCAACCAGTGTGGACTTATTAGGTCATCTTCAGGTGTGACTACCGGAGATAAAAGCACTGGTATATTACTTATAAGGGAGCTCTTTCCATAGTATGTATACAAGCAGAGTGGAGTAGGATCCTCCCTTTTCCACATAGCATATGCCAGTGCATTTGTCATCTGTAGTCATTCCGGAAGATGACTGAATTCGTCGAAACTGATGGTGAAAGAATAATCATTGTGGAAAAACTGTTCGTTCGTTGAATATGAATCGCTTCCACCAAGTGACGCCCGATACCATCAAGTATAGCTATATTGTTAGTGAATAGGTACGCTGTAACTTCTCAGCTAAAAACAAATTTACCAGAGAAACACGGCAGCCTCAAATGCAACACAGCCTAGCCTCTCACATCAAATTATCATCCTACGGGACATATTCCGCGCAAATCATAATAAAATATTTCTGTTTACAAGCAAAGAATTCCAGGGTGTAAGTCGTGAGGGCACCCGTGACAGTGTCGATCATCTAAATTACACCCTGCGAGCCGTCGTCGCGAGAACGCTTGGTAGGTGTTAGGTCACCAACCGTGAAAATCATCACATTTTGCTAAAATATAAAGGAAGAAAAAAGTTGGAAGATAATTATGAAAATGATTACTTTTTTAAAGGAATAAATCTTTATGGATAAATGAAAAAACTTAGTTAACTCCACAGTAAGTGAAATAGAAAATTTCCACAATATCCCAATCATAATGGAATACTTCCACCATATCCACCGGAATTTGTTTCCTGGAATAAATCTTTGTTTGCTCTGTAGTTATGTATTGTGTTTGGGGAGGGAGGGGGCACAAATTCTTTTGACTTATGGTCTGTCAGTTGGTCTATCTTCTTGTGGGTTTGTAAATTGTGACTCCAGTGTCAGCCTATAACTCGTGTGAATACATTTTTTTCAAGTAACTTTAATCGAGCAAAAAATCCTTTAATCTCTAGCTCTAGTGTTTCCCAACCATGCCCTTTCAATTTCTGAGTGATACTTTCATCAGAATTTGTTACAAAATGCGTTGTTTTACTTGGGATTATATTCATTTTCCGATCTAAGTATTTATTCGTCGGATCTCCCAAATTCTTGATGGAGTTTCCAGGTAAGGTCTTGGCGTTGCGAAAATTGACTTTGTGGTAATCGAACTTAAGAGTGATCTTCTCATTAGTGCATTGCCGATGGGGCCACGGGCGACTTAAAGCTAATATATTATATACAATATTTATTTCGTAGGTGGGCAATCAATTAATTTTATTTTCTACGAGAATAAAATTAATTGATTTACTGGAGACGAAGCATGGGAGGGACCTTTATTTTTTGAAGGTATTCACGTAAAAAGTGGCGGAAAGAACTCACCTAATGTTTGCAAGGCTGTATATTTCAAGTAACTCATTCATTCACTGAAGCAATCAAAATCTCTAAACGATAGTGGTTTTGAAATTTTGACAGTGGTGAAATTCAAACCTACGACTTTTCGAACTGATGTCTTAAAAATGCTTAATTCTTAGACCATTCGGCCTCGTTGCTATCAACGGCAATGTTCATGCGTTTGTATATCAGGCGACGGACATGTACCAATGTGAGCGATTACAATGTTATGGAGGACACTCAGAAATTACCTCAACTCTTAGGAATCCATGTCTCACTGCCTTGGCGTTAGTTTCTTTCTCCGTGTAGAAAATAAAATTAATTGACTAACCTGAGGTGAAGCATGAGAGGGACCTTTATTCTTTGAAGTCATTCTCGTAAAAAGTGGCGGAAAGAACTCCCGCAATGAATTGGAAGGCTATGTCCCACGAGGGAAGTTTTATGCTCGCGCTCCAACCATGTAATTAGCTTCATCCAAGGTTAAGAGTGTAAGACACGGATTTTAATGCCTCCCGAGAGAAAAAGACTACTCGCCTATCTCTCTTTTTTTCCAAATCATGAGCCACTGCTCTGATTCCTTTTGTGGCTTGAATAAGCTTTGCGTTCCTAAAGATAATGGGCGAGTTTCGGAAACGGCAGTTGTCTGGCACTCATTGCTAACTCGCATTGTATCTCGCTATTTCCGAAAAGGAAAGAGTTTTTGGCAATGCCCTGGCCTGGACAACGGGTGAAAGCCTTGATAAATGGATACGGTTTATGTGGCAATTCTCGGCGTCCCCTCTTCAAGAGATTTTTTTTTAACGATTATAAGTTGACGGTCAAGCTTTCAAATTGAACTGCTTGCACATTAATCTCATTCGTGTACATACCATCGTCATCATCATCACTAGCCATCGATTATAAGATTGATTTGACGCTGCTAACCACTCAAGTAGTATAACGGTGTACATTTTCTTAACGAGTATTATCTTCAAAATCCTCCACTACTTGGTTCATATGCCTTCTCAGGTATTCCTTTGGCATTCATTTTACCTTGGACGATTTCATTCATGAGACCACCATCTCTAAAATATAAGCTCGATGAGTTTATCTCTCTTCTTTTCAGTATTTTTATCGGACTACTCCCTCACCCTTTCTTCTCAGAACTTATTGGTTTTTCACACCATCCATCATTTTATCCTCATCATTCTTCCGTAAAATCAAAAAGCTTACGGTATTGACTTCTCTGTAGCTGCTATCGTCCATGCGTCGCTGCTATGAAGGAGTATAAACCGGATATGAGTTCGACTCGAGTGTTTTTATGCAGCCAAATTAGTATTTCCAGTTGCTAGTGACTTCTTCCTATGGTGGAATGAATGCCCTCTTCTCTTGGGAGAGAAGAGATAAGTGACGGAGATGAACCGGTAGACCGGCATTAGATTGATGCAGCTTGAGCGGCGGGCAAGGCTTCATTAGGGAGGTTTTTTGAGCTCGAAGTGTGCATTTCTTTTCCGATCGACTCGAGTGAAAATAGGGGATGCGGGCGATGGAGACTGGTAGGCGTTGGCTTATTGACGGCTTTTCGTTATTCCCGGTTCATCCCTATCTCCCTATCGTCGAGCGCCAGAAAATCGCCGTCCGCGCCTGCCGTCAAGCATCCCTAGTATTTCGAGAACTTTTCCCGAGTGCATTATCCTCTCCACCTTGCGGATTTTTTTTCCACTTTCCTTCCGCTTCCCTTTCTCGTTTGGCGGGCGAGAGCGCTCCGCAGATTATTACGTACACACACACACACCCACCCGTAGAGGGAGGCCGGCCGCGTCTATTACGCCGCAATGAAACCCCCTCGGGCAGTTGCCGCTCCTCATATCCTCTCGCCGTGCCGTCTGTGCATGCGGTTCAGAGACGCTTCGGCATTCGCTCCCCCTCTCCGTCGCCCCCGCCCGCCGTCTCCGTTGATCAAAGCGCGCCGTCCATCGCGCGGGGAGAAGTGAACCGCGAGGGAATCATGAAATGAAAATTAACTCCCCTCTCCCTTCATCGGGAACCGAGCTGCGGTCGGAAATTTTGAGAAAAGTAGCCTCTTGGAATCCGTAAGCCCTTTCCCGCTTCTACTCGCTCATTTTCGATTTTTTCAGCAACGCCACCCATTTTATTTCGGGATCGGGTTGGTGTGGTGTTTAGAGCACCGGATTCACATTTATTAAGCAGGGGACAGAAATAACAATGCTGTTATTTCTGTCCCCTGCTTTGGTGCTGTCTGGGGTCCCTTCAAGTTTAACGTCCCTTCTGACGGACGGAGTGGTGAACGCGAAGTACTCACTACGCCTAGCACTTCGTGTTCACTACTCCGTCCGTCGGATGGGACGTTAAACTTAAAGGGACCCCGTGGTGCCTTTCGTTAAGAGAAGGGTAATGCCGACGCAGGGTTTCTCTCCACATTTCCTCCGTTCCATGAAAAATTCCTACCTCTACCCAATTACCCACCCAATCCTAAATGGCGCAGATGGCCTTAGTTGTCGGGCGCCTCCTCCTACTACAACAACCACCACCCTTTACGAAGGCATGTTAAAAGGGCGATCTGTCTTACCGTTTTTAACGTTTCAAATGCAGTTTTCTTTCAGCGGCATATTTTGTGATGTTGTTTTTGCTGTTAGAGACTGATTGCTGAGGTCATTCGTGTCATCATTTAAGATAGGTAGTATATTTGGAAAGAGGTGTTAAATTTCAAATTAGGCTGCTGTTTATGAAATGCGCCGAGAGGCTCGCCGATCAGCTAGCTCAGACTGGTGGAAAGGGAGGGTGGGAATAGAAGGGTAAGGGTGGAGAGGAACCTGGCGTTGGCAGTAGTGTAGGTACTATTAGCGAAAGGTACCAAGGGGTTCATGACTTAACGTCCCATCCGACGGACGGAGTACTGAAGTGGATCTGCTCTACACACAGCACACGAATAGGGGGAGGTTAACCATTGAAAACTGTCTGCCACTGACAGGTTTTCGAAGCCGTACCGTCGGGGTGGGAGGCCTCTATTGTAGCCATTGCACCACCCCGACCCTCAGTACTCAACTTGAAGGACTCTACACAGCACTCAATTAGAAACCGTTCACCAATAAAATATCTGCCACCGGAATTCGAGGTCAGACCATCGGGATGTAAGACCAGTAATACTCCAGCCGCCTGGTCTGAAAGTTGAATCATTTAGTAGTGGTGGGTTTCGCATTTGAGTATTAGTCGTAGGATTTTGTTTTAAGCGGCTTCCACTGCCGTGGTCAAATTTCACGGTCTAACCTTAAGTAAATTCAGTCTAATGTTATAAAAGGCAACAACTGTGCTGGGACGCGGGACTTAAATTGGTGATCTTATAAATTGTATCGTCTTTATAAATCTGTCTTCATATGTAGCCAAAGAATTAGTTTTTAGAAAATACCTGACCAGGTGATGACGATGATCACTCATCGGAACCCGGCCATTTTTTATTTTGGAATGTAGGATGAATGAGTTTCTTTTGGATAAATATGTTGGTTATAGAATTCCACCAAGTAAACGCGGAGAGGATTACACTATTTGGTAAAAAAATGTAACTGTTAAGTTGTGACTGTAGCCAGGTCGTCGGTACGCAGGATTGCCAAAATCGCATTGTCTAACCCCTTCACTTGCTATATGGAGCACCTAAAAGTCCCTGGTACGCGTGAAAATATACTGAAACGTGTGTAATCATGAAAATTGCAAATATGTAAGCATGGTAATAGAACGGGCTGTTTTCTTCGAAGCTGTTTGCGCATTTGGAAAGTATTCTATGCAATTCGTTCCTCAACTCGACGAAATTTTCGCTGATCTGATAATCACTCATTGAATCCTCATCACTCATCAAGTCATGATTTTATTGTTTTTGAGGCACATTTGAATGTTATTTTGTCGTTGACAAATACATTTGTTAATTTTACCGCGAGGTTACGTGAGTTTTGTCGCCCGCGGACGCCCATCAAACTATCGAATCCAAACTGGATTGAAAAACCTCGGAAGACTTTACTCGCAGCATATCTCATCTTTTTTGCGTGTCGGAGGAGGTGACCGTGCGGTTGGAAGCGTGGTAGGGTAAAAAATCGCTCGAGAATGTTACATCTGGGTTTAAAAGTGGTTTTATAGAATCCCAAATCATAAATTAAGGTTGAGAGCACCGTTTTGAAATCGAATGAAAGAACTAAAGATTTTTTAATAAGCGATATTTGTAAACTTTTTACTTTCGTGTACATTAAGGAAAGATTAATTTCATTGAAAGTAAATTATTATAAATTTCTGCTACACAGAACTTATCGCGGAAATTTTGGCGTGGGAAATGGGTGATTTATTTTCATCCATAGGCCCTGGTTGTAATGACGCTGTATTTTCGCACGAACGCGAGCCGTGCTTAAGTTTGTTTTCGCATAAACTCGCTCATTTGTAAATTTGTCTACAGAGGCACACAACCGGAGGAACAAAAGACAGAGACGGCGCTGCTAGGGTTTTGGGTGAATTGACGTGGAGTGACTCAAAATCTCTGATAAACTCTACTGGTGCATGATTTGGACCGTTAAAATCACTCTTTTGATGCCAGAAAAGCTGTGAAATACGGGGAATTCGGGTACCAAGGCATCGGTCGCCTTGAATTGATTGGTTCTTTTGAGGTTGATTATTTCATTTGGACCTCGATCCTTTTGCGAGCTGTAATTTCCCTTTCTATTCTTAATTGGAGCCAGGCGTGTCAAAACACGTAGTTCTGCGGGGGAAAAAATATGGGCACCTGAATTGTACCTAGTAATTTTTCACTCATAATAATTGGGCGTTCGAATCCATTGTATATTGAAATGGATAAGGAATTTTTTCCCCTAAATTTGACGTGATTTTTGTGAAAAATTTCTTTTCCAATAACATTCGTGTTCCATTTATGTCTAATGCCCACTGGAAACGTGGTTTGTGTGTTTTTCACATTTTAAGCTTTCAGGCTTCATCCGAGCAAAATTTTCGGAATAGTTTTTATTCGATGCCTGTGGTTAATTTTGGTGCAATCATGGGCGGAAAGAGATGGAGAGTGTTTGTTTCAGTAAAATTTGAAATACTTGAGTGTGTTGATTGAACGTTACAGTACGAGAAATTTTAATCTCCCTAATTTTAATCGCGTCACACAGGATTGCACCTTGTGCAATCATGTGTGACACGAGGGTTTATTACGTCCGACCGCGTTGCTCCGGCCTACCCAATTATAGTTATGGCGAGGTCCCTGCGTCGCTATTGTTCGCGCTCTCCCGAGGGACACTTGCTTGGATGGAACCCCAGGCGCCCATCTCGGTCGCTCGCTGCTGGCTTCCCTCCCGTTCATTATCTACTCGACGATAGCTCGCCATGCCTATGATTAGCAGTCGTACTCGGAATGTTCTCATCTGTGAGTTCACGTTGATTTCAAGTCGACTGATGTCTATGCGTACGAAAACACCCTTTCAAATACCTTTTAATCGGGGTTTATGCTTAAATTGGCATTAGCAATTTGCGTTATTCTCCCGCAAACCCAAGAGTATTTAAAAGACAACACAGTATAACGATGGCTTGCAAGATGTAGATGTAATATCCTCCAGCGCCTTCTTGTGGTGTTATAATCATTGAAAAAATGTTTTTACGTTCACATGATTTCTTTTAATGGATGCATTAGAATGTTCTTACGTAACATGACCCTTACCCCGTGAATTTAGGTGTTTTATGGTGTTACTTGACACACACAGCCATTAGAAATTAAATAAATTGCTATTATGGAAGATTTGAAGCATAATCTGTAACGAATAGCTCCTTGCATTCTCAAACAAAGACTAGTTATTCTGTTGCGCATTGAAGACTGTTCGAGAAGCAATACATGTAGACCATTTCATAATAGGGTCCGTACATGTGTCTTTTTTAGTTTTTTTTAAGCTGGTAACATGCTTGAAAATATTCAAGAATAATTTTCCATGACAGTTTAACTTCATCGAAGAAAAAAATCCCAACAAAAAATTAGCACAAATTCCTTGCAAACGTCGATAGAACAAGAACTTTGACGTCAGTGTTCTGCTATCCCACCAGAGAATATGGAAGGGAATGAACCAGGCAAAGGGAAATGGTACAAATTTTGCTTCAAATATGCCTGAAATTTCATTTTCGAAGTAAAAAAACGTGATTTTGCGCTAATTTTTCAATTTAGAAAACGCGAAATCCTCAGTCTACCTTTATTTCTATTTCGAAAGAGGAATAATTTCATCTAAATTAAAATTTCATACTTGGACCCTATTATTTCCAAGTATAGTGATTTACTTGATTCCGTGAGATATTTAGTCCTTCCTTCCTGGCGTGCGATAGGTGTAAATGTGGTGTGTGCTTCTTTGGAATTTAACCAAAAGATAAGATTCTTCGTGGATCAGGTTTTCTTTGCTGGCGAACTACTTGAGCGATTTCTGCTCTCAACCACTTTTCGATAGGGTAGATTTTTTCCACGTAAATTTATGAGCTGCTATGGTGAATTTGTGATTGGAAGTAGACGTCTCCCATCAGGAAGAGAGATACATAAATATGAAAGTGGAGGAATGTGTTAGAGGTGACTTAAAAGATTTTCAGGGGCAAGGCTGAAAAAGACACCAAACCGAGGAAACTGAGTATAAATGGTCAAGGATATGGAAGGCAGTTGTTGATTTATTATTTCAAATATTCCTGAAGAAGATCGATGTTGATTTGGGTCGTGGGTAACTGTAATATCACGCTGCCACTTAGTGAATTGGATCTGTCAATAACTCGAAGAATTCTCCCTCAAGTCCTCTTTTATTTTTCGCTCGTCGTCTCCAGCGTAGGAAAGGCTCACCAGTCCCTCTTTTTACCCACAGGGGCTGATAAAAGAAACCTTGTGGCATTCCTGGCGAAGGAATTCCAGCTATTCCATTGTTTTTTTTCCTCGATAAAGGCGGGGGCCGACCGCGAAAAAGAGACTCCTTTTCGTTTGTCGGAGATAGCGGTCGGATTTCGACTGAGAGAGAGGGAAGCAAGTGGACAACAGCGGATGAAGTGGGAAGATCTCTGCCTTATCCCCCTCTTTCTATGTAACTCGGCGTGATCGAGTTGAAGCTTTATTCTCGACGTCCAGTATTAAGGGTCGCCACATGCCTGGACTATTTGGTAAAAAATATCGAGAAGCTGTCATTCTCGACGGTCCTGGATGAATTCTGGAGTTGGTTTCGCGCAACTCCCCTGTCGATCCAATCAGCTGACCTTGTCACATCTCTTCATCTCAAACAGGCACCGAAATTTGTTTCATTTTTATCATTCCAGCTTTTTATCAGTATATATTTCCGTGTAGATGTCTCTCTGCGTAGAATTAAATTAGCAGTGCCGCTGTTGGCAGAACATCTTCGTTTTTTAATCGTAGTGGTCAGGACTTGGGTTTTTGGGTGCTCCAACAACTATATCGCAAACTCTAACCTAAGATCTTAATCCCAAGACAAGCATCCATGATAGTAGCAATTCCACAGAGAAAATAATCATTCGCCTTGAACGGGACTTGAACCCGGATCCGCTGATTTCCGGCCAGGTGCTTTATGCAGCTAAGCTACCGGGACATTCTCTCTCCCTGTGGAAATTTTGGAGCCCTTAAAGGAACAAGATGTACTACTTGAACTTCTAGACTTATTATGCCACAAAGCTAATGATGTCGTTCGCATGGCGCCATTGTCCAATAGGTTAAAGCCGAATGTTAAACGCTGAGGTGCTTACTTGTATAACAAATTGAAGGATCGCGAACTTGTCGCGGAAACATCGTTACCCGCTGATATTGCACTGTAGCAGAAATACCACAGAGAAATAATTCGCCTTGTCCAGAATCGAACTCGGATCTTCTGGTGTCCGGATCCTCTGATGCCTTAATAAATTAACCCATTTGGCGCTGCTGCATCCACGGCAGGATTCGAATCCGCGACCTTAGAGTTGACAGGTCAGCACGTTACCTATCTGCTACCGCGGCCATTACATTCGCCGCGGATATTCGTTTATTCCTTTCGATTGTCATGATTATTCTTCATTAACATTTTCAATTTTTAATAAAATCTCTCTCATAGCTTTCTGTGTTCGTTTGTCTGGCACCGCTGCCTTTTTCTTTCTTACAAATTCGCAAAGCAGCGACTTCCCTAAAGAGATAGTTCTTTATTTCCACTCACTTCTCTTCTTTGTCCATCTACAGGATTACTCATCCTTGGCTGAGAGGCCCTGCTTCCCTATTTGGTTGTGTGACCTTAAGATGTTTCAATATTAACCGTTGCTTTTGACGTACGAGGGCAATTAACGCGCAATAAAAACAAAATTCTTTGTTTTGAATTTCCGTTGCCAGTTGAAAGCATACCTAGAAACACTCTTTGGTATTTACATCATGGAGGATCTTATTTTCTGGAAAGATTTAATTTTTTCCTGATTGGCCCCTGGTAACTCCTTTTAATAAAACTCATATTTATCGATATGGTCGAATAACCATCGATTAATACGCCATATATTGTCGCTTACCTTGCCTTGTGTTTGCTCTGGGAAAGTACATAGTTGTATATGATATGTGAATTTCATACTTATTTCCTGACGCAAATTTTGCCTTATAAAATAGCTGGAATTTTTCAAGCGATTTTCTTTTCCTGAATTAATATCAGGAATGCCAAAAATTGATACCTGAAATATATTCGTATGTTATTTCCACAGGTAACTTCTATGCTCCTCTAGAGCTTGTGAAACATGTTTAACTTTTAGCGTTAATGTTCAAAGTCGCTGTCTGTCAGTGGAATGGGAGCTCTCTATTTCCACAAATTACAACCTTACAATTGAAGCCTAGTGTTTACACTATGACCCTTGGGGCCCATTTTTTTGTCGGTATACATTACGTGGTTTATCGTCTGTCTTTCAGCGTCATTAAACTTAGGTTATCCTGTTCACCTTTAAAAACATTTCTGCTGGAAGTAAAGCCTGATTTTATTTCCTCGTTTATTCGGTAGTAAGCGTGGTCATCTCTTTCAGGAAAATTGGTGCTGTAATCCGTCGCTTTTGTGGTACCACGAGACTCGACGCTTAACCTGTCTCCCGTGTGTGAGTAGCTAAAGTGGGTCGTGAAAACTTTTTACTTATTTAATGAACTCAGGATTTCAGATCATCGGCGTCGAACAGCTGGCCTGATATTTTTTTTAAAAACACTTCCGTTTGTACTATCTAAACACGTAAACTTTTATTTCAGAGCCTCAGTTTCCATTTTTTGTCAGTGTTTTGGAGAATCTCTGGCGCTCTCAGAACTCGCATGATTGTCGGGTGACCCTGTCAGATGCGTTTGCAATGAACCACTGCGTCGCTGTTAGACGTATTCCAAGCATATTAGGGTTATTTCAAAGCTTCCCAGTAAGCCTATTTCGAAAAAAAATTATGTTTGATTTCCTCTGCTTCTTAATCGACAATTCCCAGAGTGCTTAGACCATCCTTTACGTGCACAAATGAGCTCTACGTCCGGGAAATGGAATTTTGGAAGAAAATTATGACAATGAGCAGGTTGTAATATTTTCTCAGTCCCAGGGTCCGATTCCTGAAATAACTGATTTTTGCTTTTATTCTTCGATCCTATACTTATTGTGGGAGGTTTTTGGCTAGTAGTTTTTATTTTTTATGCTGAACGTAAATGTTGACTTCTAACTCGGGCAGATCGGTGGTGATTTAGGATTATGTTTACACCTCCTCCCTGCTGCACTCCCTTCGAGTCCATTATTCTCTTGATTGATTGGCTTCAAGTTCTTGGGCACTAGTGGTTTCAAGTATCAAGCGCCCTCTATCTTTGAATGTCGATACCATTATTTCTCACCTCAACGCGAGTTAATATGGGTGTATTTAACTATTTAACAGAAAGGAAAAACTTGTGTATTCCATAGTACATATATTGGAAAAGGACGATACGTTATTTTAATTTTTTTGTATGTTTAATATTGGTGATATTGACTAGAGTTACTGTGACCCATTAAGAATGCTTTGATGTCACCCGCTTGTAGTTTGATTGGTCGCAAAAATGTCATAGAGGGGCACAGACAAGCCTTGACCACCGTCGCGTCCCAGCGATGCTACGAAAACAGAGGAGAGGTGAGGTGAAGAGGTACGAATTTCCTCTGGGCGATCTTCGAACGTCTTCATTATATTTATATTTCAAAACAATTTTTTTTGTGTGATGAAAACGGCATATATAATTTTGTTGCATTCATTTAATGGATTTACCAAGACTGATTTCCCAAAAATTTAAAAGCTAATAAGCCTTTAATAACGAGGGTTATGAACTCCGTGCAATGGAAGGAACATGATGGTAGCACATTTTAGGATCAACCTAACGCTATTTGGAGCGAAATTCATATGCGCACCTGCACTTCAAAAATACCGCTTGTTCATGCATGAGATGATGGAAATTTCACAACATATTGCTCTTCACAAGCCAAAGTGAACAATTTTAATTTTGATTTTTATTGAATTGTTGAACGAAAAATCCTGTCGCGGTTCTATTATTGATGATTATTCGTTAATTATGTCCATCGTTGCTATTTTGCGCATTGTTGTGATTGGGGCACATCTGTCTGTTCCAATTGTGTCACTATTGTGCCAGAGATAAGGGATAGTACTGGTGATGTGATTCTTTGAAATGTTCCGTTTAAACGGGAGTGTGGCTTAAAAGAATACCGAATAGACCTAAATTAATTTTATGGCAATAGTTGAGAGAGATAAAATGTGTTGAGTTTATACTATGCTAGGGATGCGTAACTCGTAATTATCACCTGAGTATTAGCAGTAGCCCTCCATTTTCACCATTCATTGTATTCCACCATGGATACTTATTTTTCCGTGGCTTTCTTTTTATCTAGCATATTTATTTATCTCATGTTGGTTATTAAATACTGGAGTTATAAGGTGTTCCAAGAGCCTAGGCTGATTCGCACCGTATTATCAATGTTCTTAACCCATCGAAAAAGGAATTGAAACAGAATTCGAACCCACGGCCTTTGGGTTGCGCTACTGCCCTGGCTGCCACAGCCGTTGTAATCTCTTGGTCCCTCACGTTTGGCTTTCCGTTTGATTTCTTTTGCTGTTTACTTTCCAACAATCGCTTCATGTCTCAGGAAATGTACACCTTATGTTGGGTCTTGAGAGTTTGCAATCCATACGGAAATTTCCTATAAAACCGTTCTAAATTCTCCTTTGAATATGATTTTTTCTACCTTCCCGATCTCCAGTATCCTTGCCAAACTGTGAGTTGCAGAGACCTTGTAGGTGTAGTGATTGTTTCTATGGTTATTCGATACCCAATTGAGTGCCGTTTGAAGAGCACTCTTAAGTACCGAAAGATGTCCGTCTTATGAGTCACTAAAACCACGGACCCCTTGGTGCGTTTGATTGAGAGCAGGTTAATGCTTAGGTCTGGTTTTTCTCCACCCTTCCTTCGTTTACTGAAAAATTCCTACCTCTGTCCAATTATCAAACTCATAACGGTCGCCTCCCCTTATAACGACAACGATTATTTCTAATGCTGCTCTTTATCTTCATATTTACCATACCTCTGATCCCCTCGGTGTCACACATCTCGTGAATCGTTTCTCTTACTTTCGTCCAGACTCGTGGTTGAGTCACAGGGATGTGGGGGAGGGGGAGTTAACTGACAAGCCGTCGGCTTCATACTACCCTAAGGTGCTGGGTGCTGGGATGTTAAACGTCCCCTGCGACGGTTGGATTAGTATAGCACACGAAATGGTCTACTCACGCTAAGTAAGTGTCACAGAAAATTACAACGCGCCGGGACTTGGACTTCATTACTGAAAGCTTGCATTGGGTCGGTTCGCGTTGGCTTTCCGCAACGCCGAGCTATGGAAGAGTCCTAAGAGGTGTAGCTAATGAGAAGAACGACCTGGCTTTCCTGCGTTACATTGTAATATGCACTTCAATTCTAATCGTGTATGTCATGGAGAGCACCCCAGATGCCACTGTCGTGTTTGGCTAATTGAAGGCAGATGGCGACGCCGGGTTTCGCTCAGTCTTTCCTCCGGTAACGAAATTCCTAATCATATAGCTGCCTTCCAACCTTTACAAAATTACATAGATCTGTCATCTCTCCTAAGTAGAGCATTTAGCGATCGTATGAACTAATTGTTTCTCATCGATTGTTAATATTACCATCCAACCTGATCAGAGAGGTATTTGCAACCTTATTTTAATATCCACTGAGAGAGAATATTTAAGATTCATCAAACCATTTGCAAACGTGAAAGCATCAATTATTCTCGCTTTAAGCTCGGATGTGGAAAAATGCACTCAAAGACCTAGGTCTGAATTCCTGATACGGAGCTATGATTATTTTGTGGGTGTTTTGAGCTTCCTAAAATGTTAAAGTCTCATCCCACCGTGGGGTTCCGGAATATTAAAGGCACCACAGTTTAAATTGAGTGCTGTGATGTACAGGTGGAAGAGGCATTCCTTCCATGGACGGTAACATCAAATCTCTTTTTCCCCGGGCCATTTTTTCCGGGCACCCGCATGAATTTTCCAAAATTTTTAAAACACCGGGCCCGAATCAGCAGCGGTAAATACCGATCGATCCGAGAGGAAAGATTTCCCCCAACGACGCCGATAATATTTGGCTCCTGGTGGAGAATACAGCCCGGGCAAGGGAGGAAAAGAAATCGATTCATGTATTTATTTATTTTTCGATCCGCACGCACTCGCGGAGTTTTTTTTTTTAGGGTCGCGCATTCGCCGCGCGGTCAATAAATGCCCGAATTTCCACCCCGAACGCTCCTTTGCGCTCGAAAAGTTGAAAAGCGGCGCGAGTTCTCTCCCGTTAAATAATTCAGAACGACATTCCCCTCCTTCCCCCCATCCCCTCCTCTCGAAATTCGGTCTTTCTCTTTCTGCTTCCCTTCCCTACTCCCTTTTGTCACATTCATCGTCTCTCTCTCACACTCCACCCGCGCGTGGATGTTCCTCACCCCCATCCCTCCCTCTCGCCTCGCCTCCTAGACGTGCCACCGTATCTCGGCGGAGGATCTCGGCGAAGGAGAGCCGGCATCCTCCTTCCTCTCTTTCCTTCTCTGTGCTTCCTTAACACGGAGAGAGAGGGGAACAGAGGAGGAAAGGAGAGTTCCCCGTCCCTCCCCTCACTGCTTCCCCAAGCCTCTCTCGTCTCCGCTTCCGGGGAGATATCGGTCGCGGTTGCAACACGCAGAGAGTCTTTCATTTTTTTTCGGGATTCTTCTCCTCCCTTGCACCACCTCCTCCTCTTCCCTTCTATATCTCTCTCTCTGGGACGAACGCCGTCGCCGCATCGGAAAACGCTAATGCATTAGCCCCCGCCATCAGTCCCATAATGGCAGTGCATTATGCGAGTTCCCTCCCACGCTATTCCACTTTGCATTCCATCCCCCAACCCCTCCCTCCCCACCTTCTTTGTCTACCCTCCCTCGCAATTCCACTTTGCACTCGCCCTCCCCATTCACCCCTTCCACACTTACCCCTGCCATTTGAAATTGATTCGGCCTTCTCCGCGTGCGGTAGCGGCTCCCGAAAGCGTGGCGGCGTGATTTTCTCTGGCATGTGTTTGTGGGTTGAGTTGGGGAGGTATCTGTGTGGCGGGGGGTCTTTTTTCTCTCGACTGGTTTCGGTGGGGTATTTCCGAATTTTTTCCTCCCATCCCCCCCGTACTCTTTTTCTCCCACCCTGTCTACTGCCTCCATAATTCCCGCGGAAATTGGTTCGGTAATTGAAGAGACGGACCATCCCCCTCTCCTCCTCCGTCTTTCCCTCCATCCCCAGAACGTCGATGGAAGTTCATTAAAAATCATTCGGAACGGTTTCAAGCTGTTGCCCTTCCCTTCTCTCCGCTTCCCTTTTGCCCTTTCACCGTCAGAATCGCTTTGAAAATTTTCCGTGGGGGAGGGGACGGGGATTTGGTGGTATTTGGGAGAGGTGGCATTGTTGTTTGCCCCGAGTATTTTCGCTTGTTCTCGTGAACGGAATGTTTTCGGCCAAACGTGTTTTTTGATTTGGGGGAAAAATGTACCGTAATGCCCATTGCATCTGAAATTGAAGAGCGTACTTCGGCAGTATCCACTCTAAAACAGCAGGAAAATGTATTGGGCAAACATTCTCCGGGATATTTTGTCTTTTTTGTACTTTTAAAGAATGTGTTGTCATGAGTTCTCAAACTATTTATTTACTTTTGTTGTTCAAGAAATCCTGTACGCTCCCTGATTTCAACGAGTACATAACATCCCGTCGCATTTTTGCCTGTTCTTAGTATCAAGCTTCTGGAGGACTTTTTATGCATTATTTAAAAACGGTTTTTATTGGTATTTGCGCGTTATAAAACAGATTTCTAAAATAATATGTGCAAAGCTTGAATTACGGTGCATTGATTTGGAGCAACTGATTTTTAAAAATTTTTTATTCAATCACGAACCTACCGAACCTATGAATTCTTTTCTGGACGTATTCCAATAGAATATTTTTTTTTACTTTTAATAGACTGTTAACACTTGTTGAGACACTCTGGATAAACTTCGTGGTTATAATGAGTTGAAGAACTTGAGATATTTTGCTTGTGACGATTGGAGACTTGAATTACTCTCTGAAATTTATCTTTGTTGCTATGGAGGGACATCAAGTGACGAACTCCCATGTTTTCAGTCGAACGTGTCGTGATTACTACCTGAAAATTCTACCCACCCGCAAATTTGTCATTTCACTGCCAGTAAAAAAATCAGTATGTATTTTCATTAACTAATGGATAATTACCCGTTTCGCTTATTTCACGGACAATATTGTTTTGGGTGGAGTTTGAGACATTCTTGCCATTCAATTAATTACCTGAGTTTCATATATGGATGATAACAAGGAAAACGTGATTCCTCTGCTCTCGGATGCTCTGATGCGTTTTTCTACTATTGTCTGATATTCAGAAAATTACTCACGCTGGTGGCAATAAGTTCATTTAGACGGTGCTGACTGAAATTTCTTTCTGTAGCCTCATTGTGACGTCGATTATTTTCTCAATCTCCCGATGGGAGGGCAAGGGGGATATTTTCTCGTGTTATGTTTTAATTATTGAATGTTTTACTGGCTTAAATGTTGGGAATTGGATAATAATTTATAATAACGTTCAATAATTATGTAAAATTTTAGGAGTCATGGAGCGAGGTAGAGACAATGAAAAGCTGAGGGAGACAAAAGGATCCGGAATAGATTGTAAACAAAGTTCCTTCCAAGTCCTGAAGAGTCAAGTTGTTTTTGGTTACAGCCTCAAAGCCTGATTCAACTTTATAGACGATTTTATAGACATTTTTCATTTCAATTACCTTTTGAAACGACACATTAATTATTGTTGTTAGGAAATGTGAATGATTATAAGCGTTTGAAATTATTATTATCTATGGAAAATTCCACGTTGCTCAGTATGGTTAATTAGATTGTGAAGAATGTACCGTGTGCGCTAATAGCATCCGGTATATTGACGAAACAGTCCTGGATTGACAGTATCTCTCATTTGATGACTGTTTACCTTGTTGTCTACTCTTCATTAACTCTGCGTAGGTTTGGGGGTTTTTGAGGTATTTTTTACTCTATTGCATAACATTTCTAGACGTGTCATCGAGTAAATTTTTTATTCCTGTCATACTCTGTGATCAAGACTCGCGATCGTAGCTAACGCTTAGCGTAATTCGAAGTGTTGTTAAGAATTTTTTTAACGGTGAAGATGTACTAATGAAAAATGAAATAAAATGAGATTTATTATTCCGGGACATAGTGTCCCTTAGGAACGTAATTGGTGTACATAATTTAGAGTCAGATCTTCTATTACAAGGAGTATATCATATCAATGAATACATATGTGATAAAAAAATAATAAACTTTTCGCATAATTTCCGTAGAAAAGCAAAAACAAGAAAAAAGCAATGAAAATGCACCTCATAATAATGCACCAATTCATCGTATTGGTGCATAAAGAAATCAAACACCGCTAGAGACTGTGCGACGACCAGGTTTGATTGTCGATGACCTGGAAATCCCCCAAAAGCTACCGTTGTGGAATTTCATTATGGACGGTTTTCCTCTTTATGGGGAGCAGTTAATCGTCCTGCCCAAGATGATTTGAACAACCGGCGCGGATGAACTCGTTTTCTTCGGGTGCGATCGACGATTTTCTTATTTTAATCGTATTGTCTAACCCCTCATCCTTCTGGATTTTTCGATCTTATTAATTTGTTTTCATGATATCCGTTCACTTCTTTCCACTTAATTTGTCAAGGGAAACACGTTTTCCTGTCTATTTCAAAAGTATTATTGTTAAATTGCTTCCCAGCTAAGCAAAAACTATCACCTCTATTTTTTTTCTCCCCCTTAATTCCATTCCTTTATGACTAATTGTATTAATTAATTTGTCGATCGATGCGTATTAGGTGATGTGGCCCCGATAACGGGATTTTTATCCCAGACAATATGCGGAACCGAGCTAAATGACATAAAACATAAAACTGGTGACAATGGGCGTCATGTATCTCAATTCTCGGTCATCGCGTTTCGTATTAGACTGTCGGCAAAACGAAGACATTACATGGAGTTTGAGTGGTGCGTGCGATATTAAAACTATATTTTGCTAAGTAAGATTTTATGAACAAGGCTGTCATGAGATGCTTGTTCGTTTAATTAATGTTTTATTGTTAATTATTATTGGCACCAGTGTTGTGAGAGAATTTTAATTTAACTATCCAATTCAGTGGCAAATACCACCTTTTTTCTCACATCATATGCTGCGGCCAATTCACTCAGTATCGCCTGCAGAGTCTACAAGAATACTCCATCTTGTAATGCCGTTGGACTGATGTTTTACTTTTGATTTATGCAATGAAACCTGAAAAAATACACGGCAAGCCATGGAAACTATTCCTATCGTCTCATCTAGTCTCATCGATTCATTTTTAGCCCTCTCATTCTCGTATTAACCGTCTTCCGTCTGGAACTTGTTCCCCTTCGTAGCAAAGTAACCTCCCTTACTTACTTACTTACTTGCCTTAATGGCGTTATCCGTACCAGAATTTATACTGCACAAACTAGTGGATAATTTGCTTGACTAATCCAATTGTTATAACTCGGTAACGCGTGGCGTAAAGAAAAAGGCGACAAAAATATAAGCTCCATACTTACACTTGTGTAGGTACCACAACACTATATGAACCATTGAACTTAAGAATGATTGTACCCAAAGTATGTCCAGAATTTAGACGCCATTATTTGTTAAAACTGTATGACCTCAAAATATGGCGTTGGTATGGTGACTAGTGTACTGGCTTCCTATCATTATGGCCTCCATTTTAGTCCGGACAATGACAGATCTTTCAGCCGCATCCCGAAGGGTTGTGTGGAGAATACTTCTTCTGTAGCGCTTTGGTAGAATGGGATGTTCAACTGTGGACACCTTGGCGCATTTCGGTAAGAGTAGGCTAGCGTTCCCCGCCACCCCTCCAATTCCCTGTAATCCTATCTTTTCTTAAATACCCACTTAATCTTAATGGCGCATATGATCAGATTTGCCACTTGATTTCCCTAATAACGACTACAACCCTAAATATGGGATAATTCTTAAATCCTTTTTTTGTGATTATCCTTCACCCGGTAAAAAAGTTATCTGAGACCTTGTCCCTGTACACTTGACGCTTTCGCCAGGAATTTATTTAAGAGTGTCTGATGCCACCGGTAATTAATTTGACAGCTCTGTTAACTTTTTAGTGACTATGATAATAGATTTTTAGGGGTTTCCTTGAGGACGCTGTCAAAAGAGGCAGAGACAGTAAGTATACCCTGCGCCGCATTGCGTCTGTCAGAGAGTGTCAGCAGTTTATATAATCATTCGTATTACCGCAGGTTGATTTTCTTCCGTACTGTAGTAAATATGATCTTTTTTGAACTCATATTGCGACATTCAAAGAAAGTAAAGGGGTGTAAAAGCGAGCAAAATGGTATCACTTTTCAATCGTTCGTTTTCCGGCAAGCGTTTCCGGCGTGCCGCATTTGGCACGCGTGCCTTGTGGTTTTCGGTCCAGGCGTAGCGCGTGTGGGGTCTCCCGCCTCAGTGCCCGCCATCAGAGGCGAACCCGATTGTCGCGGGGATCGGTGGGGGTGTGTGTGACCGAGAGCCGCGTTTCCCCATCGCCGTCATCACCGCGGCCATCCCCCTTCCCGCCCCCCGGACGCTTCCCCGCCCTCCTCCATTTCGGGTTACGCGGCCTCATGCGAGGGGAGGAGTGATGGCCGTGTGTGTGATCGATAAAGCGTATCTGCGGCCGCACGCGCCGCCGGCGAGTGATGCTCATCGGGTCGCCCTAGGAACTCTCAGCGCCGCGACGTATTCCCCCGCCCGCCCTCTCCTCCTCCACCGCCTCCTCCTCCTCATCCACGGCTCCCGGTGTGGAGTAGGAGGAAGAGGCGACCTTGCTTCGTACCCTCGTGACCGCACTCCGCAACTCTCATCCGCACTCATCATTTGGGTGCGGGAGGTCGGGGCGAGGCCTGCTTTCAGGTTGATTCTTCATCACGCGAAACTCTCGCATTCTTTTCTTTTCTCCTGGAGGCAGGCACGTAGCCAGGGGGAGGAGGGGGCTTCTGGTGCTTCAGCCCCCCCGAATTTTTATCCCAATAATTTTTTGTTCTGATTTTAGCAGAGTACTTTACCAGTGAGAAGAGATAAGTATGGGCACTGAAAAAGTAAATACCAAGCACTGAAAATTAAGGGAAGAGAATTGTAACATGTCGGCACCGAATGTGCAAAGCCGATTTATTACAAGTTACGCAAGACTTAGCCCCCCCCCCCTCGATGCAAATTTCTGGCTACGTGCCTGCTTGGAGGGAAACTGGCGGTAAAGATTACGCCGCAAGGAGTGGGGTTTGAGACAGTGGAATCTTCTACCGGCCTAAGTAGGAATATCGCTTAGGACGGGAGAAACGCGACGGTGTAATAGAATGTAGCTTATTAGGTGCTCCAAATACGATGGTTATATCGCACCGCTGAACCCAGCGTAGTCCTAAGCTTAATCACCAGACAATACGACGGCCATGCCCCAGACGGTATCTAATCCCGCGACCTTCGGGTCACCAGGCCGACGTAACAGACCTGGCCATCACGGTAATCGCCATCGGCTCCATATTAAATTAGGCTTTGGAGACGGATGCTGCGGATGAAAAGGACAAGTTAAATGAAAACTTAAACAGATTACTGAATGAATAAGAGCAGAAGGGTCCATTAAAAGCTCAGTACGACAGATCGGTATGTGAAAAATTGATCAGGAACACGATGGGACGTGATGCATTAGCTATGAGCAGAAAAAGAGAACAAATGAAAGAGAAAATTCCGCAAAGGAGGTCTAGGAATGAGTGGATGTTCTATCGAAGAGGGATATGCGGCGAAGTATCTCATCGGCACAATAGAATTGGCGATGAAAATACGGGAATGAAAGGAGATAAATGATGGGAGATTAATGTAACCAATTATAGGATAACATTTGATAGGTAGAAAGAATACTCTTGAGCTTAAAGTTCATACTTCTGCTCCATATATTGAAAAAATTTGAGCATTCCGGATTCGTTTGCATATCCAGGGGAGGAAATGGATGTTTGCTTCCCCTCTTACAACGCTTTGTTAGTCCAACAGGTACTTTGCTCATTTATCGATTTTGTTGAACAATAAAAAGAAGTTAGCAAAGGGCCTGGAAATAGGTCTATATCGTCTATTTACAGTCTAATGTAAATAGGGCCCTAGGTGGGCCGGCTGGGAATATCTCTAGATATCGTCTGGGAAAGTCGGTATATTTGTAAATTTTAGAGAACGCCAGGAAATAAAGGTAATGTAGCATGTAATCCATGACAACGGATCTCGGTAACTGTAGCGAAGCTGTGTTTTCGACCATTGCCATCTATGGGTACCGCTGGTACCGCTTGACTTATTTATCACACGCGTTTACAGTTAGTGCGGCAATCACTCAAACGCTGATAGGATGCAGAAATGCAGCAGTGCATCGTACAAAAGGAAAATATATCTGCATGAAGCCCTAAGTGTTATTATCCGAAAGGAATTCAAGGAAAACACCTAATCAGGGTAATCAACATGTATTTCGCATGTTTGGAAAAATCAGCGCCTAGGGAAACAGTAATGCATATTAATCAAAACAGAAAAAGATTGTAGTTAAGGTAAATTATTATTTACCAGTAAACTTGTGCGAAAATTTCGCACATTCAATATCCCCTCCCTCCCTCCCAAAAAAATATGATTCAGTCTTTTTTAGGGATGTTGAAAAGAAATAGCCAGGGAAATGTATATAAATAATATCAAAGATAGTGTATTTATTCAAACGCATTCATAATTTACAATGACCTATTATTAATCTATATCCGCGATGAACAGCAACGTACATGTTTCCTGCCGGCAATGATCATTCTTCTTCGTTGTTTACTTACGACGTCTCCATGGGATGTTCTTTTTTCTTTACGCTAAAACATTTTTCTTTTAACTTAAAACTATAAACACATAATGTGTATTAACGTTAACGTAGTATACGTTGTCAGAAGTTGGTAAAAATTCTATTCATTATTGCCATATTTATCGCTATATTCTTAGTTTTAATGAAGAAAATGGACGTTGACAACAGAAATAATATTTAGGATTTTCATAATTAACTCTGGTTTAACGGAGATAGAAATGAAGCAGAATGTAGTTTTAACGGGAACCCCACCCCCAATGTAGACCCCCTAACGAATGTTCTGTATATCCTAGTTTTTAATTTACTGTTTTGATCGGGACGTCTTTTACTCGCACAAATGCCGATTTACCCGACTAAACCGGCGTAAACCTAGGATATCTGCGATCTCTTTCAAGGTTTTCATTTCTCGTATCACTGTCGTACCCTTTTCCAGCGCATGCCTACCTGCCTCCGAGAACAGTGGTCCATATTTTTTCCTCCTCGACGCATTAAAGCAGGCTTTGTCGTGAATAAAAATCCGAAGCAAACGGGGTTATATCGGCATGTCATTCGCGCAAATCGGGCGGGATATTGTCGTCGCAAATTTGAAGGAAAGAAAAACATATTCGCGTGATCTTGTGGAGCAAGCCTGTGACTCATGACCTCCAAGAGCACGTCAGAGAACTCAGTTCTGCTTGTTTTGTGCGGGATATTTCCTCTCAGAGAGCCCAGAAATTCCTGAACATATAAAAAGGTAGCTCCAGGGAGGGGGCACTGCGCTATGCACAAAAGAATACTTCATGTTTGCCGGCTGGAACATTCGAGAAAACCGACATGATCGCTCCCATGCTTATGTTTTTCGGCACATAGACTCTGCTGCCCTCGCTAGCAATAAGTCAGTTTTTCTCTAGAAAAATCATTGTTTTGTTATCCCAAATTCAATTAATTTCATCGCGCTGTTGAAACTATATTTTATCACTTGAGGTTGATGCAAACCAACGTGAAACCCATTGCCAGTTAAATATTTAACTGTACGGCTCCTACCGGACTGACCGAATGATTCATGTACTGTGGATGCTGGATTGGGAAGTGATGAAATGGGAAGAATGGTAAAGGAAGACTTAACGTGATATGAGCAAGTAGTGAAGGATGTATAAGAGGAGAATTGTATAAATGTGAAGAGGTTGGCTGCTTCAAACCATTTTTAGGATTAATGGGTAGTAATGATGATGATGAACATTATGATCGAGTTTTTGAACTTATACGTAAAAAAATAAGGGTTTATGTTAGTTTTTTATTTAGGTCATCATGGGCACTACCCTGGTTGATTTATTATCTCTTATGAAGTTGCAGTTCGTTGCTATTTTGAGTGGCAGGTATTTCACGAGTATTCACTATTGTCTCCCGAGTATTTATTTGAGTGCGGAATGGGGAAGATTTTTAAAAATTTGAACTCTGCATTTCTATTAGGGCAACTTCTCTCAGAATTTTATTTCACTTATCAATTATGTTTTCTTTGCTAAAAAGATTTTAAGATCTTAGTCGCTTAAAGAGGTGCATTCTAGGTATTTGGTGTTTCGTGATATAATTTTGAATCTGAGATTAAAGTAAATGTTTTCTCGTTTTTTTTCGTTCATGCAGTTATATAGCCTAAGTTTAAGCTTTTCAAATTTGAAGTCAGATTCTCACCATACCTCGACTCAATGCCGTTGGCGTGGATTTAATGTGGTTTTTTAAATTAACCTAATGTATTCTCTTCCAGTCAATGAGTAGAAGGTCCTTCAGCAAAGATATAGTTTCTTACGACTTCTAAGTTTGTAATGATTTCGTCATATTTCTTATTAACCTAGGCTGTAATTTATTAATACAGGTGAAACTCTTCACACTTTTGATTAATATTTTTCAAATGATAATGTTAAACTTGGAAGATGAATATATCATAGGTAGTAGCAAGTATCACTAATTCGTGTTATTGAATGCATCGGAATTTATCTTTAGAGTTAGTGTGATCGGAGGGTGCGTGAATTGTCTTGCAAGAGATATTTTGTCTATTTATACCGATAAATCCACTGTCATTTATTATTCGTAGACAAAAGTGTGTTAACTTTCAAAAATTCATTTAATATAAATTGAAAACAACTTGTGCCTATTTTATCTAATGCCGTGATTGTGAGTACTACTTAGAGGTTCAAAGGAGGTCTTTCAGACTCTTGTGCGTGTTTACTAAAAAACACAGTTGAATCAGCCTTTGGCTCCCATGACTCCTAACAACTTTGTGAAGCTAATCTCCAGCTTTAACCCGAATGCAAATTTAAGTAATATTGGCTTTCACATACCTGGTCTGGGATAAACAGTTCACATGACGATTGGCTAGATCGATATTTGCCATATTTGTTCACCTTGATATCACTGCACCTCATCGACATAGATTAGTAATGGGATCTCGCTCGGGTAAATAGAATGTTATTCATCAGTTGTGCAGGTTGATTTAATCATCTCGCCATGATATGGGGTAGCAATTGCGCTAAATTGTTTATACTTTGTTTGAATTTTCAAACAATTAAAAAAAGTTCATAACATTATTATTTTTGCTGTGATTTAGCTTATATATAAGTAGGTCGTAGAAAACGTATATAAATGTAGGTCGTAGAATTGTGACGCCGTACCCTAAGTAGGGGGAGCGTGGTGGCCTAGTGGGTAGAGCTTGGCTACTAATCGAAGGGTCCCGGGTTCAAATCCAGCCTTTGGACGCCCCCGAACAGAAAAAAAAATCCTCGGTGTGCGAGGTGGCCTAGGGAAAGGTACTGGCCCCCCTACCCTAAATGTGTGAAATTCACACGCCTGTGGCTTAGTCCGGTGTGAGCTCTACCCTCACCTATCCAAACCAACCTTCGGGTTGAATCACTGAGAGATGCCCTAAGTGGGTGAGAGGAGTCTTGTTTTAACACTTAGTGCGTTCATTCTTGATCCTTTCTCGTTAAGTTGTGATTGAAACCGATAAACTATGCCGCATTCGTACTACATCGTAATGGCTGGGAGTCAACTACGTTTTTGCCGATTTTATGGCAGTTCACTCCGGGGACACCACGTACCTGTTGCTGGGTTTAATGAAGTCGCATTATATAATAGATGGTAAGTTACGGGGGGTACACGTCCCTTTCTCGTCCCGCGGTTATCTAGTTTGCTTCGGTAAACCGTAGAAAATCTTGTAGCTTTGTTCTCGTAGAGAAAATGCATGGACATCACTGAGTCTTGAACTTGTCACTTGCTCGCCAACCTGAGGCTCTGCCCATTGAACAATTCCACTTCTAGTCCTCTAAGACCATCGTACAGGGAATTTTTGGGTATGAATGATTCGCGAAGCAGGACACAGGACATAGAGAAAGTAAAAAAACGCAGTTAGATGCGCTTTGGGGAGGTACAGGTGTACAGAGTGCGTGGCAAATTTTATCCACCGCTCAAATCCCGGATAGTAGAGTAGAGAAATATATGTAAGCACGGTTACTGTAGTCCGTGCGCTTGTAGACGGGTAATGGTGACAGCGACTTCGCCAATGATTGATTCGGAATCCCGCCCTAGGTTTCTTAACAGCTTGGGAGAAAAAGAAGCAGTAAAGTTATGTAGATGTGAAGGGTGAAAGTTCAGAGGTGTGTATCACGTATTAAAGTGAGAGAAGCACGTTACCGTCTCGTAATAATGAAGTGTCGACGAAAGTACTCTCTTTGCCTAGGGATCTCGGCTCTATTTGGGGGTTTGTACGTTATCTGTGTGTGGTTTTAAGTCTCAACACGCAATTATATGAGCCCCAGTTGTAGGAGGAAAAGTACAAAGTATGGGAATGGAAGGGTATCGAGGAAGGGTGGAGAGAAATCCGGCGTCGGCATGAGCGTGCTCTTAACGAGATATGCCAAGAGGACCACTGTATAACGTCTCATCCGACGAACGGAGTACTGAACTCAATTGCTCTCTACAAAGCGCTAAAGGAGGGGCCGGTGTATGTACCGATGGAAAGTATTTTCAACTGTCGGACTCGAACCCGGCTGAGAGGCTAGCAATCTAATCACTACACCAGCTCGATTCCTTGACCGCTACTTCACTAAGTGATACCAACAGTTTTTCTGTCAGAAAAGGGATACAAGTGGTTTGTTTTTTTTCCAACGGCTGCAAACAGCTCGGAACCATAATTTTTTCCTGCAGCAGCAAATCGATCTGTGTGCGATCTATAGCTAGATCAGTTTTTTTCATTTATTTTTCATGGAAAACGCTATTGTGACATCTTTTGGTAAAACCTTGTCTATGGCATATTTTTCTGCGGTGTTGATGAATATGAGAAGGTTTTTCATTTGGGTCGCGGGATTAAAAATGCAGTTGATGATGTTTAGATTTATTAACGATTTTCTGAATACTTTGAGTCTTTTATTTCTTCTAACCAGCCTTCCCGTATGTCGCCGTATTGCAAGCCTTGAATTGTCATCCTTAATTTACCGGTGTAGTCCCACGGTGGATTTAACCTGTCTCATCTCGTTGGTAAAAAGTACGTGCCCTTTTTAGTTCAGCCTTTCCACCCTTTATGCTGCGGTGACTGTCGTCGCAGAAATATTTCTCTCTTACAAATTTCAAAATGCCTTGCTTTTGTTCGGTCTGTCTAAATTGGGAGATAAACTTTTAGAACTTCCATCCGGCATTCATCTCCAAACCTTTCTATTGATTGGCATTGTACCCAACTCAGTTTCTATAATAGGTTTAATATGGAACCCGAGGTGTAGATTTAGTTTTGCTAATAAAACTAGATCATTTTATCGATCGCTAGAGATATGTAGAGTCTAATGAAATTTGTAGGAAAATATACAGGAGTACTGGTTTTAGGGCACTCCAGAGTCTCCTAAATCCTTGTTTGAAAGGGCAATGTTGCATTTACTTGTTACCTGGGAGTCTTTATATTAGTCTGTTTACAGGGTGTCTACCAATATTAAAACCGGGGAAAATACCAAATGGAAATGGAAAATTCCAAAAAGTGAACGTCGATGTTGTTTCTACGATTCGTTATGTGAGTATGGGAGAGCAGGCCTTGATATTCAAGAAGCTGTTGATTAAGTTCAGACTAGTGAGCCTGAATATTTTCTTCGACAATAAATGTCTGCAGCTGGTGGAGTCCCTAAATATGTACATGCACTCTTCAAAGAGAGAATCCTCCAAATCCTAGGCGTAGAATTGCTAAAATTGTTGTAATCGAGGCCGGTCCTTATTAAATGGCTCAACTTTGATTCTACTTTACATATTTAATGTTGCACCATCTTGTGGGAGTGACCTGCAAACTTCTTAGTTTTAGGAATGTGTGCGCATTGGTTTTATTTCACTCTATGAACCAGCACCTCTTCATGTATAACAGATTATTAAGTGTTGAAGAACATTTGTATCCGGGGGAGATTAGTTTTGTGAGATTGTCACAGACGATGAATGTGCTCGTGACTGAACGGGGAGGTAATATTCATATTTTGGCAATGATGTTCTTGGTGAAGTAGTTCACCTACTTTGGTGGATTCTGTCGTCAAAGATTCAAAGATCGATGTTATATGTTTGCCGAGGGAATAGTATTCGTAATTAATCAGCGAACTATTCGAAAGGATTCGAGGACAATTTTTTTCCCTTGTCGGTTAATATTTTAATGACGTGACTGGCCAAATTCGATCAGGCGAAATTTTAGCGATGACTTCCAGGTTTTCCGGCTTTTTCAAACCTTCCTCTGCAGTATCTTCGGAACGGCGAACTTACTTGGGCTGAATTCCCTCGCATTACATTCAAATCCTTTCCTCGCAATGAATCGATTTTCGACTATCCCGAGCATTTCATGCCGTACAGAAAAAGCTTTTAAACTCGGGTCTAATTTCACCATGTTGCAAAATTGAATCCAGTACGCGCTCGGGCAGCGAGCGCTCTCCGACTTCTTTTTAATTTTTCTCTTCTTTCGCGCGAGACACAAGTTTTCAAAGGAGGTATCGGCGCCATCCCTCCTCCTCCCCCTACAGCCACCGGTAGTCACCGCTCCTTCTCCGGTGGTTTCGGCGCTGAGACGGATTTTTCTTATTTTTTTCGTGAATTTCGTCTTAATGGCGAGAGGGTAGGTTTGGAAGTGGTGGGGGAGGAGTGTTAGGGATCGTCTTGAATATTTCACTCTTCTCGGAGGAACGTTTCTCCTAGCCATCCGTCACTTCCCTTGCCCCTCTTGGAAAGAGCCGAAGACCCGACCCTCCCTTCTCCTCTCTTCTTTCCCACTACTTCATGTCTCATTTCTCCCTACTCCCACACCTTACCGGCGAGTTTTATTCTTTTCGGGACGAATGGTTACAAACGTTAGTGGGAGGGGGGCGGGAGGAGTTGGAGACCTCCACTTGGCGCCAGTACAAGGATCTTTCACGGCGCTCTGGCGTCTCTTCTCCGCGAGCATCGCCGGTCTTTTTGTCCTCTTCTCCCTACCCTCCCTCACCCCATCTTCCCCCTCCGATGGCTCCGACGGGGTTGGGAATGAGGGCGTTCTCCTATCGACTCGCCTGTCAGCCTCCTGTATGGTTTTATTTTTCGGAATGGTACTGTTCTTGGCCTAGTGAGGGTAAGTGGGTGGGGAGGGGAGGGTTCCGAAGTCCTGCTTCTCTCTTCCCCCCCCAATTGGGACAGGGGAATCTGTCGCGATAGATCGTCGGGGAAGAACGGGACCAGGAGACTTGAGTCGTCAAACATCTCTCTAGTCCCTGCAGCTTTAATGCCGCCGAGGGTTGAATCACGTCACTCGGTTTTATTGGGACGTTTGTGACGGCTCTTTCCACCCCCTTCCTCCCCCCTAACTCCCCTCCGTGCAGCTCTTTTACGTCACGTGCTACCGTCCTCCCACGCGATTATATCGCGTCGCTACCACCCTTGGTTGCACTCCAAATTTTCTCATTTTTAGTGCCGATATTTTTCTATTGCGCACCACCCATTTGGGTGTTCCATTAGTTTGAGTGCGGAAGTGGCTCAGTTTATTGTTTGCGTTTCCGGTTCGCCGTGAAAATTTGTGGCAACCTCCCGAATGGCCTCACGTTTACCGCGATTTAACCGGCTTGTCCTTGCCACCCTCTTCCGCGACCTACTTAGGGCGTTGAGTTATATATGGCAAGCCCAAAATGATGTTTTCAGTGAAATATCTCATACCCTTTTGTATTGTTTGCATCCCCCCCATTGTTTGCAGATTTTAGAGCCGATAATTTGTTTTTGTAGTTCTGGATTATTTTTTAGCTGGCTGGGCTGAATTTCCGTTTGCATTCACGGCCACCGCGATCCCTTTGGGATGAATCTTCCGTTCCCGTTGTAGTCCGGAATAATTTTTGTATCTGTAGCGGTAATGGCCCGATAATTCCACGTTGATTTGGTTGGGCCCACATTCATGCCACTTATATTTATGAGCGGTTTTACATCTTTTTTTTTTAACTGTGTGATTGATATGCAGTTACGAAAGCGAAATGTTAGCGCTTTTGGTCCTGAATGGAAGTATAATTTTTAATTTCGGTAAAATCCTATTCCTAAGTTTTGACCGCTATAACACCGTTTAACCACAGTAGAAATACTTGTTGTAGAATTATCTTATGTGGTTGTCTAAGTGCTAATATTTATTTGCATCGTTTATCCTTTTTTTTAAAAAAAAAATCACAACATCCATGCCAAGGCTGGATTCGAACCCACAAAGCCGGTCGTGGTAATCAGATCGGTAACGATTCGGGTTGGCATCACTAGCAGGTCGTGTAGATTTAATTTTGTTCTGGGAAATTTTTTATCAGGGAGGACTGATGTTCATCTGTTTTTTTTGGTATCTACCAACCTTGAAAAAATATGTGGTTGTTATTCGTACTTTTAAACCCGGGAATAGGCGGAAATTTAGATTGCGAACCATGAATTCTAAAGAATGATATTAAAAAATTTTAGGCTAATTTTACGGAGTCCTCCGGGCAGAGAAAGGGACTTCGTAAGTTATTTTTGATAATATTTTGGCATTTTTAAAATGAAAATTTGGTTGTGATATGTGGATGTTAATTATCCCAAGAATCGTGGGTTTGAATCTCGTATCGTACATGTATATTTTTTTTCTCATGAATAAGTAAATACGGGCGGTGCTGTATGACCTTAACGGTCAAAATACCTTCGAATCTGGTTACTACTCGAACCCGAGACCTTTTGGTAACCAGACCACCGATTTGCCGACATGCTTGATTGTAGCTGGCAGGCTGGAAGCATGATGATGGTAAGCAAAGAAAATGATGGTATCCCTAAGCTAACGAATTGAAGAATCGAGGGAAGAGGGTTGCGTCTCACTATTTCTAGGATACGGGTGCAATAAAGCGTTTGATGGTAATGATAGTACTACAGATAAGTGGATATCTCATCAGTCTCCGTAAGGGCCTCATAAAAGTTTTGTATTCCGCTGTGATACGTTGGACAGAGCGCGATGGAGCCAGGAAAACTGTGTCGGTGGAATTGACAGGTAGTCCCCTTAACATTTTCCTTTCCAATCTCCTCGCCTGTCACCCGCCTCTCCTAGCTCCCGAGTTGAATCTTTATAGGGAGTCTTGGGGGAGACGCGTATCGGGTTGCACTCCTGATACTGAGTGGAAGCCGTAGTGTGCGAGGCGTGTCGAGCAGTCGACTGCATGCAGAAACAGTTTTCTCAATCGAAAGATGGTGGGAAAGAGGAGATTTTCTCCCAGGAGACGGAGCTCATGAAACGGCGGGCGGATAGTTTCTTGGAGTTGGATTGAGTTGATTCAGGTGAAATTAATCTTGTGATTTCAAAGAGATGCTTGATTTATAGGAATTGGCTGTTTTGTTTTTGTTACCATGCGAGACATCAACATTACATTGAGTACCATTTCTTGTCACCAGACGCAAGTTTTGTCAGGTCCATGCCCATCGACCCGAGCCAATTGCAAGTGTCGCCTTATTTTTAAATTGCGAGCAAAGGCCGGTTCGTTGATTTGATAAATTTCGTAGAGATTCTGTCCGAATGTGGATGCTAGTACTGGAATATATTTTTTCGTTAGTGCAAATGCAAAGTTTATGTTGAGTAATAGTTTCATTAATTGATTACATAATTTAAATATGTAGAATAAACATATTTGATTATATTTAAATTACTGTGAAGCGTCTCTTATTTTGTACCCATTATTTACTCTTATTAATTTTTGATGTCCTGCATGAGAATTCGTTGTGTCGTATGTACACAATAGTCTCACTTGAAGCCATGGCCGTCGTCATGGCGAGAAGGGATATTCATGCTTCGACTTCACAAAAAGCTGACCTAGGAGTTGGATGATCGAGTTTGAGATTCAACGAAGTGTAGAAAGACATTATTTAAGATTTTGTAGATTTGGGAAAACCAATTTTTGCTATTGATTGGAAGTGTAGAGAGTCTCACCAGCTGTTTTGTGCTTCTAGGAATACGGTTTTAGTTTTGATTGCCGCCGGATTTCGCTTGGATTACGGAAGTTCATGGTTGAAAATGTGGTGTAATGCCGGTAAAGAAGAGCTCGTTATTATCCAGTTCCGCGGCAATTTTCTGAAGCTAGCTTTTGATCAGTTGGTATTCCGGAAAATCAATTGAGGGATGAGGTTATTTGCATCATTAAGGTGCAGATAGAAGGGAAATTACGCCTTAGTAGGAGTTTTTCAGAGAGAGAAAGAAGGGCGGACCCCGGAATGAAAACCGGAGTAAAACCCGGCGTCTGCACAAGTTTGCTTTTGAGGAAAGGCCCAGGGATCCACAGTCTGACCTCCTTACCAACGGACGCAATGCTGAACTAGAATTACTAGTACTCCACGTATTCCGGAATTAGGGACCGATTTTCTTGCGAAAACCCCCACCATCTGGATTTGAAGCAGGGTACTTGGAATGGGAACTCAGTATGGCCACCTCCTGTACCCAATCCCCAGCTAGCTTTGTTTTTAATAAAAAATGGGTGGAAATGAAATTAATTGCAATAGCTTCACTGCTCTACTTATTTTTCTATTCCATAAGAACTTGAGTTTAAATCGATGTTACTTGTCGGCTTGATTATTTTGTGTAGATAACTTTTTAAAAATTGTTGGTGAGGTTTGTTAACTTATTTGTTGTGGTTTATCTTATTTATATCCACATCAAATTTTTCTTTATATCCTTCCATACTTAATTATAATATTCATTCATGCGGCGAAACCTTTGCCATTTTCTGCGATGGTGTACAAATGTCTTGGTGTGTAAGTATTGTGTGCCATATTCTACCCGAAACTCACTGAAATTTTAATACTTTCGTCAACTGTACCGATTTACTACTACATTAGATATTGGGTATATAATGGTGGGCTGTTTTCAGATCACCTGGGTGTGAATCGACTCCCGGACATGGATTGGCTGCGGATTATGTTATATTCCTGTCAGTGAGGTCGCTTCGTGTTTAACTTAAGGCTTTTATGTCCATTTAAATGACAGGTTTATTTCAAAATTGCCCACTTTTCCGCATCCCTGGTCGTTAATTTCGGAAAGCAAAAAATGCATTACATTAATCATAATGTAAGTACTTATTTCTAAATGTTTGGATCCAAAGCGTGTCCCGTGGTTTATGTTTCAATCATTTGCTTTTTTTGAAACCCAGTATTCAAAATATTGGCTGTTTTTTCTTTGTCATACGTCAAACATCGGGACCTCGTAACTGTAGTTTTATCGAAGAAAAATATTGGATTGCATTGTTTTAGTGGTTCGGGATAACTTGTTGAAGATTCCATCGTTGATAAAAATCGGAGAGTATATTTCAAACCCCTTCTTCAAAACGAGCGGTCAACGTTAATACATATTCTAGTGTGCACGAATATTTTGACTCGAAATAATGGGTGGACATGTTATGTGCGAAAGAGCAATTTTGGGTTACGTTGTGAATTGGCTTTTATGAAGGTTTTTGCGGACGTCAGCCATTCATATCACTTACTCTGGTGATTAAATTTGCCTTTTTTACCTTTCAGTTGTACGCGGAATTTAAATTCAATAAATTATTGTACCATTCGCAAATGATCCCCTTCAAATTTTATTTTTTAATCTTCAGTTTGTAATTGAGGCAGCAGCGGCGCGTGATGAATTTGTGGCAATAATTTGTGTTGAGCATTAAGTGTTATTAAAAGCATTCCGCCGCCGTAACGACCCCTCTTCAGGTTAACTTAACAATTATTCACAGTGAAATTGATTTAAATAAATAAAAATGAGCGTGAGATAGAATTTTAGATCCGTGCAACGCTGTCAGATAAATTATTCACAGTTGTCAACTAGAAAATATATGACCTAGGTAGAGAGGTTAATTTTTTAACACCAATTCTTAGATTGGCCTATTTACTTAAAATTGGCTTAATTCTGGAACTTGACACAATTATAAATTATTCATTATTCATGAATCAATTGCGTCTTATATTGCGAAAGTGCTGGATTGCTGACTTTTTACTATAGCGATCACAATGCCTCAAGTATGTGATTTAAGTGTATATCTCTTCTCTCGCGCTCTCTAAATTTCTTTTCGGTGGATCTGTGCGTAAAGAAAAACCTCAGCGTGCTATTGCATATGATATTGATCGTTTACGATCTCATTGGTCCTACTTGTTTCACCGGTGGAGTTAAAATGTTAATATTGATCTGAATTATTTTTTAGGTTAATGACCTCCTCTTGACCAACAAAACCAAGTAGCTGTGATAAAATCTGAACCCAGCTCTGAAGAAGCAAGGATAAGGAAAGGAGTGAGACAAGGCTGTGCACTCTCTCCCGTAATTTTTAATGTTTACGTCAAGAGAGCCATCAATTAAATCAAAGAAACGTGTTCAGGAGTGAACTTCCACTGAGAAACAATCAGGATGCTACGATTCGCTGATGACATAGCACTCATAGCAGAGACAGAGAGTGATCTGAACAAGATTCTAGTAACCGTGGAAAGGACAATGGCCGGATATCTGCTGAAGATAAATAAGAAGAAGACTAAGATATGGGTGTGCAGCAAGAGAGAAGAGGCCAAAACCAACCTGGAAATGCAAGCTTAGAAGTAAGAAATTAATTCATCAGAACGTATATCTGGAGCATGTTTCTTTACGGCAGTGAGGCATGGACGATGACAGCAGCGGAGAAGAAAAGGGTAGAAGCATTCGAAACGTGGTGCTAAAGAAGTATGATGACGATTAAATGGATCGACCGAGTAAGTAACGAGGAAGTCCTAAGAAAATAGGAGAAAAGAGAAGTCTGCTGACAACTCTAAAAAGAAGAAGGGGCAACTTAATTGGCCATATCTTGAGACACGTTGCACTTATGAAGACAATCGTCGAGGGAGAAGTGAACGGGTAGAATGGAAAAGGCAGGCCTCGTATGAGTTATATAGAACAGGTCGTAAAGGACGTGAAAGAGAGGAACTACGTTAATATGAAGAGGTTGGCCGATAGAAAAATCGAGTGGAGGGCTGCGTCTAACAAATCCTAGGATTGTTGACCCATGATGATGATGATGACCTCCTCTTGCCCATATCTTCATTTGCGTCGCAGAATGCGGGGATATACCCTTTCTGTATCCATTTCGTGGCAGCTGAAATGTATATAGCATATTATTTTAAGACCCAGAAAGCTAGGGTATCGCATTTGATCGATGAGGACAACAGAAAAGAAATGACATTTGTATCACTGATTGTTGTCCCATTCCCAACGACTTTAAGGAACTTGGTCCATTCCTATGTGGGAAAAAGATACTCTAATCGGCCTTGTAGTGTTGGTGGAAGTAACTTGAGGGTCCTGCAATTGGCAAAGCTGTGTCTCGCCATCTCACCTAAACCCAGTCTTAAGTAATATTTTATGACATTTATTTCACATTAGCATTTCACGTGACACATTACTTCCCTTCGTAAGCCTACTTATAGTCTCGAGCGTGACCGCGTCCACGACGTGGTGTTGTGACAAAGCTGGCAGTAGCGGTAGTGGTGTTGAGTGTGGGGGCTCACTATGGACAATGATTGCGGCAAATGATTAATTAGCGCGGGATGCAAAAGGCGGATGCAGCGGAGCAGAGCTCCCCGGCCCCGCGTCTCCTTTGGTCGCGTTCTACAAGGGTCGCGCGACGCGTGGCCTGGATCCGCGTCCTTTGTGGGCAGCTGGCGCGTGCCTCGAGGTCGCGCGCTCCGTACCGTGACCCTTGCGGTTTCTATCGCGGATTACGGAGACACTCTGCTTCTATCAGGTTTGCTGCATGATCGGAGGTGCATTAGGTGTTCTTCCGCTAAATTATTTCGTCCGGAATGATGGATTGAATTGAATTTTCCTGAAGTATTTTTCGGACACCTCATGACTCCATTCCTTCCCTCGCCAAGTTATCTACATCTACATAATACTCTGCAAGCTACCACAAGGGTGTGTGGAAGGGGGTGAACCATCGTCTGGCCTACATTGAAATTTAGAAATCAAATCCTGAAGTAGCCAGTATATTGCCGGTTCTTTTGTGAGCTAAAATTGTAAAATATATCGAATTCAACCATAAGTAATCTTCTAATTTTCAGACACCTTTACAGAGATCTGGATTAGAAGTAATGTTGTAATTCTTAGTGCTATTAGGGACAACCCATCTCCCACTTAGCGGTCACGCAAAAAACTAACTTTTCTTTAGTCTTGTAAAATAAAGCAATTGAAGAATTGAATTGAATGAATGGGTGTCGTTACCCGTAGGTGTTTGGTGCATTAATCAGTCTATACTTATCAGTGGTACGCAACTTTGTGTCATTTTATTTTTCTACATTTTGTCTCTTTGTCATTTAATATTCAATTTCTTGAGAGAGAGAGGAAAGAAAAGGTGAGGTCATTTGCGTCTTTTAGTAGAGATATATTGGGTATGAATTGTATTTTATCCAAAGTATGGATCATCTCTTTCGCTACTTTGATACTTCACCAGGCATCAGTGTTCTATGTAAAACTGAATTGTTCCATCTGCACAAAGTTGGTGGAATGTGAGATATTGTGGAATTTGGGCTGTTATTGAAATGAAATGAATAGCCCAATCACCATTGGTTCATATCAAGTATACGTCAGTTAAGAGTACCTACTCTTCCTTCTCGGTAACTTTTTATGACTCTGCTTCCTTGAAATTTAGGGCACGTGTGTGAGAGTATCACTGTTTTTATTGTTCAATTACTAAAATTATGGTAATAATATTGATCATAAAATAATTTAAAGGCTAAGGTGAGAGAGAAGGTAAATCATGGAATGATCCATGACTTTTTCCTTATCCTTTAGGTAATGTCAGCCTCTGCGATTGGGTGGTGCATTTTCTGTATCACAGGACTAGAAAACAAAAAAAAATCGGAAACTAAAAGAACTTTTCCAGCCCGGAATGTGTGGGGAATTCTGCGAGAAATTTGCGAAAATAATCTAAATCAGGAGGTTCCCTAAAAACGGCCCAGCCAACCTAGGTATTTATAATGGAGCGAAGGCCTTCATCGTCTTATAATTTTAGTCTTTGTTTTATTGTCAAAGTTAACGGCTTTTGGAGACGTTGATAACAACACAGACTTGCTGCAAATAGTTAAATTACTTTATTTTAAACGCTGGAGATATCCCAGACCCCAGGGTGTTTTCTGAATCGTCTTGGAAATCAGGGAAATCTCACGTCATTTCCTTTGATGTATTCACCATTCAGATATCTTGTTGAATCAGAAACACTGGGAATTTTTTTACGTCTAGGCTCTCACTTGAAATCTATAAAAATTGTAGACGGAGACTTGGGTCATTGGAGCACGACCAGTTGATGCGACTCTAAAAAACTTCTTGTCGAATAATTTTTCTTAACTTTTAACAATGGCGTTATACATTGCTGCTTATGTAATGACTATACGTTTACAAGGTGGTTGAACTCAGTGATAAAAATAGAAGGGACCGTGCTGAGGTGGAAGGGGAAGGCGAATCTCGGACCTTTCCTGGACTTATTTCACAAGGTCGTTCGCGATGATTGATCGAGCGAGAGAGGCCTTTCCATGTAGAAGCCTATCCTTCCTTCCTAATCCCAGTTTCGAAATAGCTCCGTGGGTGACGTTGGTGACCGCTTTGGACGATTAGTGTCGTTTACCGTGTTCGAACATCAGTCCTCTGCTCAAAACTCATCCTCACTCCGACCTATGCAAATGGCTGGTGCCGGACTGTTACCTAGTGGCGAAACCTTTCTCCGTTGCCCTCCGTTGCTCCGTCGCATACTCTCCCCACGCCGATGACTGCGTCCCCTCAGATTCATCCCCACCTCCTCTCAAAAGCGCAGGGGATTGGGATGGTGTGGTGGATATAGTACCGACTTCCCATCTCTAGGGTCCTGAATTGAATCCTGACTGTGGCAGAGGGTTTTCAGTGGTCTGCCAGACTCCACTTGCCTACTTTGTGGAGAATGCTTCCAGTTTAGTACTCAGTCGGATTGGACGTTAAACCGTGGTTTCCTAAGTACCTTACATTTAGAGTGGTCTAATGCCAAAGCCGGATCCTTCCTTCTTCCGCTTCCTAAAAAATTTTCAATGTCCTGTCCTATCTATCCTGAATGGCACAAATGGCCATATCTGTCGGTTGCCTCCCCCGATTAACTAACCGCTTCCAGACGCTCTCACTCGCACATATCATGATGGCTTGTCGACTCTCCCAGCTCTCTTATATCTTCCTCCTCCTTCTCTCTCTTCCCTTCGTTCCAGCCGAAGGGAACGGTGGTCCACTCGATATTTGCGTTGTAGATTACTCATGAGGCGACAATGGAGTCTCCCGGTTGATAACGCCAGGAACGTTACTTCTCAGTCTCTCTCTTTCCGATCGGCCCGCTATCTCTCTCTCTCTCTTCGAAATGGGAAGGAACGCCTCATCCCACTTGCCCCGCGCTCTATCAGATATCGAGTGGATATTTCTTCTCTTTCTTTTATTCCCGCCCTCCTCCCTCCCTCCACCACCACCACCGGCCCATCGATCGATGGGAACCCAAAAAGTTTCACAATGAAAGGAGGTCAATAGGAAAAGGACGTAATTTTTTCCGATTTGGGGGGGATAGGATTAGCGTTCGTGTGTGTGTCTGTGTGTGTGAGGGGTCATGGGGAACTTAAAACGGAGGGGAGGAAACGGGGAATATGACTGGGAATAGGAAATTCGAACAGGAATTTAGTTTGCGAAACCCCTTCTCCAGCGTCCTGACCTCCCTCCTTACCTCCCCCCCCCACACAAGGTCCCGCTCGTGTCCGCCTTCAGCCGTTTGTGGGTGGAGAGAGAAGGCAGGGAATCGGAGCGGATGGAGGATCGCATTTGCATGCGCGATTGACTCCAGGGGGGAAATAGTATTTTTGCTTCCGATGACTATCGGACGTTGATACCCCAAAGTGATTCGGGGCCGGACGGAGGGTTTCGTCCTCCTCTCTCGGTGAATTTCCTTGAAAAAATCCACCTACACAGCGGGGTGGGAATCGGTGGTGGTGCTGTTTTAGTGTATGGTGTTACTGAACTTTATTTTGTTTGGGCACTCGACTTAACAGCTGAAAATTTGAGTTTATGGTGAACTATTTTCACCTATCCCGTCGGTATAAAAGGATACTAATTCGGGTTTGCCTCCTGTCTCGACGGATGCCATTGGGCGACGGAGTCGATTAAATACAAGCGATGGAGTAACTGGTTAATTTTTTCAATCGACGCAAATGCAGGCTGGAATCAATGAATTGCTCTCAGCTTGCAGGGCATCCAGCGGTGATTTTAACGACCCATTAAACTTGTCTTTCCATTAAAAATACTCCAATAGAAGGAAACTTCAGCAGTCGGGAGAATGTCCTGTTCCTATTTAGTCTTCAATTTACAGTAATGGACTGAAAATGAACGATGCTTTACCGCACCATGCTCTTCCGTGTTTCGTATTCACTGAGCCGTCCGTTCGACGGCGCACAGGTTCATCGGGAAATATTCGTTGATATGTAACAGTTGTTGCGTGTTGTTCCATTTATATCGATTTTAATTCGAACCCGCCAAAGGGAATCATTTTTCCCTTGTAGCGAAACAGAAAGAATCAGGTCAGAATATATGTAACGTGTCTCGTCCAAGTCGGCTTCTTCGGGCACCTGAGGAAGCTGTGAAGGACAAATATGAGGGGGAAGTATTTGGAACGATCGACGGCGGTGTTATGTAAATTCTGGTAGAAAATATGTATTAAAATGCCTTGCAAGTAGGGACTTGATTTATTTTATTCGTGAAGCGTAATAAAAACCTCACCCCGTGGATGGCCTTGAAAAAATAGATCGGTGTGAGAATTACTTAGAATTTCAATTGGATAAGATATGAGAAATGAGCCGAATTGAGAATAATTACACGGCTCGTAAGTGTGAATACTTAGCACGGCTTCTGGGAGCTTGAGGAGCTTCCATTCAAAGAAACATACTTGCGCATGTCGTGAAACTCATTGGGATCTTGGGCAGCTATTGAAGTCGTAGTTGACCACAGCAGAGAAAATTGGTGTGATAATTACTGGCGCCGTTTGTATCGTAGAACGAAGCCGAGAATAGACACTTATCTTTCTGATGGGTGAAGGAAGCATGTAGGAGATTGTCGCTTTCCATTAAGATTTGCCAAGCTCGCTTGATTTTATATTGCACCACTCTACATGACTATGTGGTAACACATTAGCTACGGCTACTAATTTCCTCCTTTCTTGTAATTATTTTATATTTCTGTGGAATATTTAATTACAGAATGGAAAAGACGACGGTATTTATGTTCACTGAAGCATGTGCATTTAGAATGCCCATAATTATTAGGCGCAGAAGTATATTTTTCGAAACAAGCAGAAACTTTCCGATTTTCCTTTTTAAACGTTGCTTCATCCCTAATTTTCATAAACGTTAACTATTGGATTTGCATTAGTTCCGACACCGATGGAAGATTTTATTTCCTAATCAAGCTTTTAAATTTTGCATAGGAAAAAATTTGTGAGCCCGGCGGCAGGAACGGAGTCTGTTATTACGTCGGAGGACTTCGCTCTGGGAAACAGCGAGCTTCCCAAATTGATCGGAAAACTAATATTCTCCGGGAGATGATGACTCGTACGGGAACCCTCCTTTGTGAGTCCCGCGGAGGGAACTGAGTTAAATTTCCGTGCACCCGTCCTCCGGACTCCATATCCGACTTTAGATCAACTTCCCGCCCTTTCATACACCTCTTGTTTTTTTTGCGCGATTGAAGGAATCACGGATTCCGCTAGGAGATTGAGAAGTGTGGTATTTGTGATGTTTGTTGGACTACCCCCCTCCTAGAAAAGGTGATGGAGGTGACGTTAAGAGAGGAGGAGGGTGTGTTTGAGGGAGTCCACTTCAACTGGAGGTGATTATTGGCATTCAGAAATCGTTTTCTGGCGATTTGATCTCTCATTTCCGTTCCACTCGTGCCGAATATTGTCCGCCGCCTGCGAGCTTTCAGGTGTCTGCGCGCCTCGCGCGGGATTGATGTGAAGCAAAACGTTTAACGGCCCACGGGGGGGAGGGAGGGGGGGTCGGATTTGGTGGAGTGTGAGTACCGATAGAGGGCAGGCATTTCAATCGCCTTGGCCGGCTCCAATGACCGCGTGGTTATTACGTCGTTTCGTTTCGGAGACGAAATGAGTGATTTCCAACCGTTACTCTGTCTTCTGACCGAAATCTTTCCCTAATGCTCTTCATCATCAACAGAAATCTCGAACGGCAAAGCACCATCCAGCTTAATTTCCTCCCTAAAGGTCAACTTAGACCAAAATCGTGCTCCCGAACACAACCAAAATCGAGCTTTGGAAATTTTCTAGCTGTTATAAAAATGTACGGGGGTATGTAGGTATTTGCTGTTATCCTAAATCGTCAGCCGCCTTGGCCAAGTAGTTGTTCAATTTGTATTTAGTTGTTATCATTATTGTTACTAGTGGTATTCTCAAATGTGACATAGGTTTCATCTCCGTGATCTTTATCGTTTTCTTGTCCGTTTTAATTATTTAAGTGATTTTTTCTTAGCTTTTAACGTGCTTATCCCCTTTTATCCGCGTAATTTTTCATTCTATTTTGATCCAAAATTTAGCTGAAATGACCTAGCTGTCTGTTACGGTATTTGATGTCAACCTTGATTAAGGCTCGATTAGCCTTCTTCGTTTTAAAGCGGACTGGTTGGTAACGCTTCGGCTTGGCAACCCAAAGTTCGATGGTTTGACTCTTACATCGGCCATAGCTGTTGTGTCTGTTCTAGGATTAACTTGCAAGATATTAGGTCAGACCGTGTGATGAAACATTAACTGTTGGAGCACCGAAAATTCAAGCCTACTGCCATTGTGGTTTATAAAATCACATTTCATTTGACCTTAATCGCTTTTAGGTTCATTAATTGCCAAATACTGGTAGCATAAAGATGAAATTTATCGAAGACATTTCGCCAATTAGACTTTGTGTTAATTATGAATTTGCTCCATCGCGAAGCATGGTTTATGCAGAGCTAATTTTTTATTGTCGAAAATATGTTCATCTGTTTTCCCTCTAGATATTTTCGAAAAACCTGATAATGCACGCAATGAAAACGAACGAAATTGTTGGAGAACTTTTTTCCTAATGGCAATATTTACATCAGCATTGCGTAAGGGACATCGTGTTATTTTCTTTAATTTTGCTTGAAAGATGTTAAATTTCATCCGGTAATGGCCATGCGCAATAAATAAAAGCGTTCCAGGTAAAGAGCTCAAGACATAGTTTTAATGAATGACTACTATTTGCTCAACCACGTCATATGTACACATTTTTCGTCAAAAAATATTCAGGAATGGTGTCCAGTATATGGTTGTTCTTCTTCTACTCTAAGGATATCTCTAAATATTTTCCTTAAGTTTCGCATTTATGTATCTCCAGTAATTTCACTAGAAACTACTGGACGACTACAACGCCTTTGCCATGGTTTTCTCATTTTGTGGCCGCGGTTGCCGTTGCTGTCATTCTACACTTTCAAAAGCAAAGGTCAATCTGTAAAGGTGTGCACGAGCAAGAAACTCAATTGAAAATTTGTTTTATCGATTTATTTTTGGGATATGACATTTGAAACTTACACAAACCACTCTGGTGTATACGCGGGTGTGTTATTTGTTCCCTGGTGTGTCGAATTGAAAAGGATACTGTTCGATTCATTGGATTTGTTTATAATAAGCATATTTTATCTTGAATAAATTTTAGGCGGTCAAAAGTCACATTTGATTGCGAATAAACATAGCTCGAATTGGTTGTTTTGATATTTATGAGAATTTTCTGCTATAATGAGTTAATGTACTTGCGTGAGTATGAAAATTAATTTTTAGCTCCTAACTTTTCTCTTTGGATTCCGAAAAGAACGTACGACAGTCACTATGAGTGCTCAATAAAGTTATTAGTGCATTGATATTTAATGGATACACACGAATAGAAATTTTCTGCGATTAATATCACTTCTTCGTATTTTGTAGCTCTAACGATTAAGGCATCAATTGCATAAGAGGAGAGCTGAGAATATTTTCAATTTCTTAATGCGGCGAACATATTCAAGAATCAGTAAATTATCTGAAATGAAACCAGGTTATCTTTCATGCTAAGCTGCAACTTAATTTTCTTCGATTAATATTTTTATATTCTGATTAGAATTATGTTCTACAAAACGGAACACCTCCAGTACTCACGTATCCTTCAGGTTTGGATTTTTTGATGACGTCGCGACGCGTAGTATGAGCTATCCAATCCCCTATCTTGAGCTGTTCAATACATGGATAGTTCTCATCCTTAGTCTCCATTATAAGCTCAGGGGCCTGCATGTATGTCAGTGTACCTTAATTAATGATCTTCACCCTTGTCAATTCCTTCTAATACTTTATTTTTTGACTCCCGTAGGCATAATTCGTTTTGAATTGTGTTCTTCTGTATACAATTAATTAATACATAATGTCTTTAGAAACATACAAAAATATATCTATGCCAGATTCTATTTTTATTGTTTTACGATTTACGGCTATTTAATTAAAAATCCCTTTCCATAAGATTAGGTACTCTTTGTCAAAGAAGGCTAATATTTCACTTTACGCTTTATGGTGTAAACCTTCGACAGACATCTCTTTCCATACTACATTATGGATATGCCAAGGGTGTTTTGGATTTTAAAGCACCTTAGTACTGTTTTCTTCTTTTTTACTCTAGAAAATGCACCATATAGCATTCCATGTATATAAACAGTTATGCGTAAGTCAACGCCAATATATTCATAGGCTTGACCGTGGGCATAACGTACCATGACATCAAAAGACTACTGCGGGAGATGTCGTTGCGTGAAACAACCAAGGTAAACAGAATAATTATTAGAGTCTGTTTACTTCTTGGCTCGATTTTTCTCCAGTTACCATGGCTGATTTGATGATTTTTAGTAACCCTTAATATAGTCCCATTATGAATCCCTGGAATATCATCATAAGCCTACAATCCTAAGATGGTTTAGATGCAGCTCTTGACTCGATTCTCCTATCGGCTTACGTCTAAAATATACATAATTATTCTTATTAATATTCTTAAAAACTTGCTCCATATATCTCACGAGAGGCCTTTCTTTTCCGTTTTTCCCATTCACTTGCCCCTCGACAATTGTTTTCATCATACCATCATGTCTCAAGACTAGGCTCATTGCGTTTTCCCACCTTCTTTTTAAGGTTCTTACAAGACTTCTCTTTTATTTCGCTCTTCTTAGCGCTTCTTCGTTTGCCACTTCGACGATCCATTGGATCTTCTTCATTCTTCGGTAGCACCACATTGAAAATGCGTCCAGTCTTGACTTCTCGGCTGCTGTTATCATCCATGCCTTAATAAAATAGAGTAAATTTCTCCAGATGTATGTTCCGATGAAATATTTCCTTTCAATCATGCTTGTTTTTATAGCTGTAAGCTATTTAGATGGAATTAAGAAATCAGGAGTTCATTGAAGAAATCTTTGTAATAAGCTTTTTCATCTCCAGGTAGCTTTTCATGATGTCTGCACGGATGTTGGTTACGTTCGTGAAATATACCATTTTTTCATTTGTTGTTTAGGGTCTATTAGTACGCGGACTTTTAATGGTTCTAATTTTGAAGTGGAAAACTTCATTATTCCTAAACTTGTGGCTAGATAATTTTAGTGTGGAACAGTGTGAAGTATTTACTTTGAATTACTCAATCCATGTCATTTTTGTGAAGAGCGTTGTTTTTTATTGAATTTTCATTCATTTATTTTCATTTTTTCTAAATTTTATTTGCATTTTTCAATGATAATGTCATGTTTTAAGATAATATCGAAGGTTCCAAGTTCATAAAAGTTGGACTTTTATGGATTACAATTTGATTCGTAACAATTGTGTGTTTTTTAAATGTATTTAACTCCTTAAAATTGAGAATTACTAATTTTGGAAGTTTTTTCTCAAAGTTTTGGTGTATTGAGGGGTTAGGAGTCAGAAAATGTAGTGCTGAAGGTTTCGGAGAAACGAAATGTTTCTGTGACTTAGGACTTCTTTTCTGGACCTCATCTCAGGCTTTCTCGTCTCTTTCCTTCCTCCTCCCTTCTCTCTCCCCACTTTTCTCCGCAGCTGTCCCGTCGTTCGCAACTCTCCCCGTCGGTCGCCGCCCACTTCATTCCTTTATCATTAAAACCCACTTCGTGTTGAAAGGATGCCGAGCGAGCCACCTGTCTTCGCCACGTGTCCTCCAAGTTGCCTTCACACTGTCGCCTCGCGTCATGGCTCACCCTTGACGCGATGAGCACAGCTCGGCATCCTATCGCCAGCGCAGCGATCAAGCATCGCTTTCTGCGCTTGACGTACCTACTTCCGTTTCGGGTATTCCCGAGGATTGTGTAGAGTGAGGAAGAAAGAGAGAGATAGTCTCCGTTGGATTCCTGCGGCGCCGAAATTTTAGGGTAGGTATTCTCATCGCCTGATCATCATGGCGGTGCTTCGTTGAACTGATTAGCCATAGCTCTTAAATTTTCCGAAAACTGTGAAAATTCCATGCCGACTATCAAAATAGCTAAAAGTAAAGAGACCGAGCTTCAGATGTACTAGGCGAATATTTCGTTTAACCTGGGACATAAATTATTGGAGAAATTGTCAGTATTTTGTGAACATAATTGAATCGGTATGAAGTGTTCCCTTGTTTTTTTCGGGAAGGTATCTCTACGTATTGCTAAATCAAAGCGATGTGATATTAGTTAGTATCTGCTTCTTCTGCTACGATCTCCTCTGCCTCTGAAAAAAATTCTCGATGAATACACAAGGCTTTGGCGAAAGATTAGGGCTTATGTTCATTATTTGGCTGATTCAGGTGGTTACAAATTGACAGCTACTCGGGAGCACTCAAATTAAGAGCTGGTGTGCTCAGACCCATCACCTGCCAATTTGAAAAAAAAGACTGCAAAAGAGGTCCGCAAATATTTGTGAACAAATTATGAGTGAAGTTGCGTAACATGAATGTGGTTTTAATCTCGAGTTGAAAAATATGCGCCTGCACGTGCGACCTTTGATATCTCTTGCGTCTACATGTGTTAATGGGGATATGTGGAGTTCGCATTCCAGAAAAAGTACATTTTATTCTCAGGAGTTGATTTTTTTTAGTGTTCACCCTGCTTAAAGCTCACATTTACACGTTCATTCTGATGTGTGGGGGCTATTTCCTTTCTCTGATTCTTTGTTTTGAAGGAAGATATGGCCACCAGAAATTACTCCTGAATGTGTATAGCTCACGATGTATAAAGTGGAGATCCTCGGAGGTAACAGTTGAACGCTGAACTCTCTGGAAAACCACTAGCTCGTTATTTACTTAAAATCCGCGTTAAGGAGAATCGTTGTGTTATTTATTTTGGTTGCGGAATTATTTTGATGTTCGGCCAATGTGATGAATTCGCGAATGTGTCTGGTTGAACGATAGGCAAGTAACAAGTTGCATGTTCGGAATATTCTTACATCATAACACGGCCGCGCGGCCTTGTGCGAGCCAATTCGGACAACTAGAGAGTGCTTGCTTAGCATGGAATTCGTCCTTTCTGTTTATTTTCCCTGATGGTCGCCCTTCATTTATTTACCTCTCGATGTTTTCCCTCGTCCTCCCGTACATTATCCGAGTGGTTACTCTCTTCCCGGCCCTCTCATCTCAGGTCCGATCCTCCAGATCGTAAAATCCTGCCTTAATCCCCGTCCCCGCTTTGTCTGGCAGAGATTAGTCGACGGGGGCGCACGTCGCCACCTCCCTCGCCGATAATTGGCCCCCAATCATTCGCCCCGACAGTTTTGTTCCCGTGGCTCTCCCCTGGCCCCCAACGACTCAACCCCGCCATTTCTCCCCTTCCCACTTCCCTCCCCCGACACCTCGACCCACCCACGGCACCCTCCGTGGCTACCTTTTCCCATGCCGCTCATCCGCTGGAAGAGAGGGTTTGCAGCCGGGGCTAATGGTGTTCCGAGTTTGAGTCTCTCCCCCTGCCATTCCTGTTCCCACGCCGAACCAGCACCGGCTGGGAAGGTTACCGGTCGGTTTTTCTGCTCCTCGGGGTCAGCCTCCACTCGTCCTCCTCCCGTCATGCTCGTAGTTGGCATCCTTTTTTTTTGCGCTCAGAACTTGGATCTGAGCTTTTATCAGGCTGGCTGCTGTAGATGAAGGGTTGAGATTGACGCATGTCTATGAGATAACTAGCGATCGTTTTTATGTATTTCTTTTTAATATATTCATTTGTCAATTAGTGTATTTCATTTTGTTTTTCTATTGTTTTTTTTTGGATTGTCATAGTGATAGAATAAGAAATAAGGGATTGTTAGAGAAGAGCACATCTTGAAGGTTGAAGATTGATACCTACGATTTGAGTTATTGAATTTGGATATTGAATATTGGAGAGACAAAAATAAAGAAAAGTGCAAATGGATATAAGAAATTCTATTTCTAATCGCGCTGACACGATAAGATATCTCCGGGAATGTCACAATTCCAAAAATCTAATACCAATGGAAGTAAATCTTGTCAGTCATAATCTGAATTCAGGCTATAGAAAGCTGCACCATCGTCGTCTACTTCCAGGATAAGCTTGATGGTTCTCGAACGATGAGGAAACATACATGGAGAATTTCCTAGCGTGGAAAATCATATAAAATTCTATAAATCGAGGTCGCGTGCTAGAATTCCCACTGCCATGTTTTTCAGTTCGCCGTAGCTGAATTGTTCGTTTACTCCTTCATTGTGTATTTTCGTTCCCTATCGTTCCTTTCTGAAAAGAAAATATTTTAACATTAGCTGAAGGTGCCCGTTGAAATTCAACGGGAGGGAGAAATATAATAAATACGAATTGTATTAAGATTTTTAAACATTTTTCTTGGTGGGGCGAAAACAAATTTTGTTAATGAATTAGCTATGTTTCCAAGTCAGTATCGGAACTATAATCATCATCATCGGTAAACAATCCTAGGATTGGTTTGACGCAACCCTCCACTCTATTCTTCTATCGGCCAACCTCTTCATATTGCCGTAAATCTTCTCTTTAGCATCATTCATGACCTGCTCTATATAACTCATACGAGGCCTGCCTTTTCCATTCTTCCCGTTCACTTTTCCCTCGACGATGTCTTCATTCATCTATTTTCTCTCACTCTTCTTAAGACTCCTTCGTTTTTCACTCGGTCGATCCATTTTATCTTCATACCTGTACCGAAGTATTTCTTCTGTAGCACCACATTTCAAATGCTTCCAGCCTTGACTTCTCTGCTGTTTTTATTGTCCATGCTTTGCTGCCATATAGTAGAATGCACCAGATGCATGTTCTGATGAAATGCGTCCTCTGATGAAATGCGTCCTCACTTCCACGCTTATATTTGAAGCTGTAAGCACAATCTTCTTTTGGTAAAATGCCCTTTTTGCTTTGGCAATTCTATTGGTAATTTATCTTTTATTGTTTCCATCGTTGGTTACTCGGCTTCCCAGGTAACAGAACTCTTCCAATTCCTCGATTTTTTGTTTTCGTAGTTTAAAGTTGGTCCTGGCTTCTTTTCTCCTACTGCATACCAATACCTTGGTTTTCTTTTTATTGATATTCTTTGGAACCATTAATATAACTTAAGTCAAAGTAAACATATAATTACCACGTGAACTCATACCTGGGTCTTTACAAAAATAAGAATATTATTCAGAAACTTTCAGGCCAGAAGAAACAAAATACGTTCGAAGGGGGGGTGCATACGAATGTCTGTCAATTGTTGACAGTGAGGCCAGTTTCGGGGTTTCGGGAATGGTAGGACCCACCTCTTCGACAATACATTTTTTTCAGGCCTTTTATGTATGTTATGTTTGTCTCAAGTCTCCAACTTAATACCGGTGGTGTCAATGACCTTCCTGTGAATATGTATTAATGCATTTTATTCCAATTAGAGTAAATTCTATTCTTTTAACCTACTACAGATTTAGTAAACTTAAACCGGGTACTTGTCGCTCGGTTGTGTATATTCACACCTTCTATTGTATATTTGACGTGTAACCATAATACAATTTTTTCATCTTGCTACTCTTATATTTGATTAGATATAATTTAAGTTTGTTATTACGTTCTTGTTACTCAAAAGGCAACAACATTGAAAGCGGTCCCCTTCGGAATACGGTATAAACCCGTAAAATATTCACCTTTGAACCCCGCAGAAACTTTCATTTAAATAATTTTAAGTTTTACCGAATGCAAACCTATTTGATCTGGGAGTAGCGCGAAAAGTAAGCCCGAACGATTTTCCGAATTAAATGGCCGATCTAGATTCAAGAAATATCTGCGATACCTCTTTTAGTACCTTCAATATCTTCACGAAAAGAACAATGCTGTTTACGGCATAGCTTTTGGACGAACTTTTTTTGGCATCATTGAATTGCCGTTAATGAAGATCCCGCAGATACGTAATGAGACGTTATGCTCTGTTGGTATTTGAATTTAATTCCCTGGTTTATTGTTAAACTATCTCAAATATCAAGCTGTTTTCTTCGAACGATGATTCCGAAAGCGTTCCATTTCTTCTCTTCATGTCCTCGGTTGGTTCAAATGCACAAACCCGTAAAGAAATAAAAAAAAACATTAAAAAATTTGAACACCGCTGAAGCATTAATTTAAATACTCCTAATTTTAACTGAATGCAAACCTTCTAAATCCCTGAGTAGGGCTAACAGTCAGCTCGTAGGTATCTTTGCGCCGTAAAATATGGCTGATATTGCTTCACAAATAGCCTACAATTCCTTCAGTACCTTCCTACAACCTCGCGAAAAGCACAATACCGTTTGCGGCATCCCGCTATGAAGAACTGTTTTTAGCATCAACTAAGTTTTCATTTCAGAGACGACTATGGCAATGGCCTTAGCCTTAGCATTAAATTACACAATGCCCAGAAACCTAGCGAACAAAGAGTAAATTGGTTAAGAGAATAAGAGGATTAAAACATTTTCCCATTAAATACAGAAAGAATGAAAGAAATCGACTAATATTTAGTTATTTTACTGAGCGAAAGAAAAAATCTTGCGCTACCATAAATTGAAATAGTCCATTTAAACCTATGTAAATACATAATTGGTGCCAGGAATCGAACCTGAGCATTTTTTTATAGTCTATAGCACCTTCTAGTGTATACGCTAGAATCCTACAAAATTTCAACTCAATCGGTTCTGTAGTTTTTGAGGAGATGCGTAACATAAAGCTGACCGATACCACTTCATTTTTATATAATAGTATGATGATAGAAAAAAACCTATTATTCTGCATGGTTGTGTCTAACGAATTGCTCTACGATTCCTAAGTTGATCTTCGCGAAGTGAAATGAGGAAGTTCGATTTGGTATCTTCTTGGTGTGTCGTGGGCAAAGGTGGGAGCAAGGAATGCTTTTTCATGGGTATTGCAGTCTGTAAATATATCATTTTTCCGACTGCAGGCGGCTTCGGGTAGTCAAGAAATGAAAAATTTGGGTGTGAGACTAATGAAAGAATTTATTTCCACAGTTCCACAGTTCTTCGCGGAAAAAGAGAAAACATGTTTCGTATTTTGCTAGAGGAAACTATGTTCGAGAAAATGTGTTTTTCAAGAACTCGAATAAAATATTGATGAGTATCATCTATCAGTACTTTGGTATTAGCTCTCTTATACTTTAAGTGTGTTTTAAGTTGTCTATTACAATGTTTTCAACGAAAGATTACTATTAGGAATAAATTACCGCTTCCATTTTATATTTTTCCGTAGCTAATAGGTGTTTACACAATCGTATTGTTTTTAGATATACTTCTAGTTTCGATTTAAGCATACGTTTTGCATTGAAGTTTCTTTCGGGGGAGAAGGTATTTGTTAAGTCCACTGGAAGTATGTAAGAACATTTTTGTTTATTTTTAGTGAAAATTGTCGAAGGTATTGGAGCGTTTGCTTCCTACTGGGCGATTTTGTGTTTTCTGTGTATAATTAGTATTATAAACACCCATTAAATATTTATTTAAGTAATATATATCTTTAGGCAGTGAGACTTGTGTTCAGGAGTCATATAATTATTGGTATTATGCCGCCACTGATGGATGTATCCCGTATAATCATCCACGGGATGGTTAGCGTCCACCTCGGTTGACAGATAGGTAAAGCACATGCCTGAAAACCCTCAGGTCCTGGGTTCCAAACCCGTGGGTGTTGTGTAAAATGAAGATGATCTTACTTTGTGGAATAATTCCACGATTTGGGTGCATGAATATGTTTTGGTGAATTTATTCATAATTTAAATTTCACCAATGATGTGGAAATTCACCAAGACGTTTTCATACAATTATGAATGCTGTGTTTATCTTAGGATTAAGCTTTGGATTAAATTAGGCTTGAAGGTGTGGACGAATAACATAAGTATTTGGAGCACCTTAAATACTAATGCCACTTACATTGGTCGGGGTGGTGAATAAATATTTGTTGCTGCTTAATTTTGCTTTGTAATGGCACAAGGCTTAAGGCTTAAAATATTTCTTTTTCTTTCGCAGGTAAGCCGTAGGTTAATCGCAGGCGAAGTCCTTGATTCACTACATTCATACTTCCCTCCGGCGGCAGTAGATTATGTGAGTTCTGAGAGGTTTTTCACCTCCACCCTCTGACACCTCGAAGCCTTTCGTTCTGATTAGGTTAAAAGCCGACGCCGTGTTCGCCACTGCGTCCTCCCTCCTCCTCCTGATTCACACCTGCCCGAAATTAACCGTAACCACTAAACCGTATTGCTGCAAATCACCCCAGTGGTTCCCGTGAGCTAATTGTTAGGAGCGTTTGTGTATGGGCTCCGTGCTTGATAATCCCGCAGCGCCTCTAGCATTTCGGGTCCGAGCCTTGCATGCGGCGCATTCGTTAATGTATCCTGTGACATATGCGTCCCAGAGAGCATTTCGCCATCTCATTGGGGAGAGGGTGTATAGCATCGAGGGGATGTTTGGGGGGGAACGCTTTTACTGATGGGTTCCAAAGGCCAAGGCACAGGCTTCCTACTTCGTATCTCTCGGAGAGTGTGTATTTCATGTCGCCGTAATTCAATGATGAAGGGCTAACCGGGTATCATCAATGTTCGTACCGCCACTGCAAAGGGTAATGCACGTTTCAAATCACTCGCTCGGCCTTGCGTCAGCTGTGATGGTCAGGACGCCCTGAAGCAGCGTTTACCAGCCTCAGAGATGAAGCGTTGTCCAGGAAACGTAATTAATCCTCTCGTAGGTTGAAAGCAACGATATTTGTTATTCCTATCTCTTAGCAAATGGAGTAGTCGGTTCTATCAATTCGCGGATTCGAATTTTGTGTGTAGGTATACATTTTTTGGACGCTTTAAATCTATTTGAGTAGAAACGACTGGTTTATTTTCTTCACCTCGGCATCTTTTGCAGCCTATGGCATTTTAGTTGCATTTATAATTTTGTGTGCATAAAAATACTTCAAGGGTTTTTTTTTGCATGGAAATGAGGTTTGTACGAGATTGGACGAGTCCTAATTTTTTTATGCATACGGTAAGGAAGAAAAGTGACTGAGTTCATTTATTTCGTCGCCAGATAAATTTAAAACAGCTTTTATCGTAGCTAGAAGAAAGCGTTTTCATTTATCGATTGCATATGCAGGCATTTTGTTTTTGCGTGTGGTTTATCTTCTGTGCTAATGACCTGAAGTTAAAGCCCAGCTCACTTTTTATTTAGTATTTAATGTATTTTTGATAATCTTGAGTGGAAGTAAAATGGGCAGATATGAGTTGGATACTGTTCGGCTTAACTTGGTGGATATTCATGATGGATTAAGAAGTAATAATTTTGTATAGTTCCACAAAATTTATTAAAACATGACCGTTTTCACCCACATAGGGTATCATTAGGTACAATAAACTTTTACCTCTGAGACCGAAATATGTAGGCAACTGTGGGAGGTTGGGGGAATTAAAAATTCAGGTGGGAAGGGAGAAACAGAAGACGGAAGGAAGCACGAAGGGCAAGGAGAGGGAATGGAGAGTGAAGATTCGTCCCTGGTGTTTGTTAAAGTTGTGGCTTGGGGTGTGGGAGGAAGTAGGGGGCACAACTGTAGTGGCACATCCAAAATGGGTGAGTGAAAGAGAAAGAGGTTGTCGTTCACTAAGTTAAAATGTTCCTCTTTATGGAGAAGAATTTACAATTGCTCCAATGCGTCCAATTTCTGCCCTTACTGCCTACGTGGAGAGGTGTGGGATTGAAATTTCTCAAGTGTCCTGTGTCTGTGTGGTGTTTTGAGAAATAAGATCTTTCTGGTTGACCCTGAGTGGTGGTACGAATATGTTCCTTCGATCTTTGCTTGAAATTACGACCAGTTTGGCCAACATGAATGGTATTACAGTCATTGCATTTTAATGCGTAAACTCATGAGTGCTGCTGAAGGAGACTTATGTTTTTATGGAAGCAGATGAAAATATCTATTCTGATGAAAGCAATTGACCTTTTTTTTTTTTTTACATGTAATTGATCCAGAAAAAGTGGCTTGGGAGTGGAATTCATTCAAGAATGCAGGCTTATGAGATGGCGATGTATGTTTGTCACAGAAGCAAGTTTTTAAGTGTACTAGGTTGTTCGGAAATGGAGTGGCAAACTGGCTTAATAACGATAAATCTTTTGTGATGAGATCAATATATTTCACACCATCAGAATAGGATGACAGAATGCAGTTCTTTTTTTGTTGAAATCTCAAGTGGGCAAATATTTTCGCACTGGTTTCGTTAAAATGATTGCTCATCTCTACCATACTGATCTCTTTAGGATATTCTTAACGTCATTAGTTTCAAACCTACCGGAAACTCGAAAAATAATCCGGATTACCTTCATGGTCCCCCGGACGCCTGCGCTGTGGCGGTCAGTATTTGATGGGGATGTGAGTGTTATGACGGACCTTGTTACGAAACTCCACCTCTCTCTTCTATTAGTTTCATTCATCTATTGAACTCTTTCGTAATGATTATAATGAGGTGAAGGATTTATGTCTGTCGTATAGCTATGTGTCAGGCGGGTCATGGAAAACTCCCAACACTGCGACCTAATTTTAGTTTTCAGGCATTCCTCACTTTCTGGTTAACACTTATGCTGAACGTAGAAAGTAGGCCACATTTCAGTCACGTATTGTTCCGAACAAATTTTAATGATCTTTTCGATTGATAAGTAATAATTAGTTGAGTTACTGGAGTAGCATTTAGCAGGTTTAATTTGGTGACTATTCATCGTTATAAGGTTCTAAATTTGTTTCGCAGGTATCCCCACGTGATGTACTCCAAACAGGATCCAACATAAAATTTCTTTAAAGGTTTGAACTACATTATCTCATTCACATATTGCGCCACGATGGCATCGAGATAGTAACATTGGTAAATTTTGATTATTTTATCGAATAAACGTATGCATTGACACGAGTGGGCTTATTCAAAATGTGATGTAGATGAAATTAGTGGTTTCAGGCGTTGCTTGGTGGAACCTCATGATGAAAAGACAGTGACTTCGTGATTTCACAAAAATTAAAAATACTTTATTGACGACCCGGATTTCGACGTCAAGGCGTCATCTTCAGGTATAGAACTTATAGAGCTCTTGTATATATAGCACACAAAAGTCATGGGGTGTGGCGAGATACCAAGGAGTAGTGTGTGGTTGACCACACACCTTTTTCTCGATCATTTACATGTTTAAAAAAAGGTCAATTGCTTTCATCAGAATAGATATTTTCATCTGCTTCCAGTGGGACAGGATGAGTCAGGGTGGAGTTGACAGTTGGCTGAGATTTGGAACCCCTATAGGGAGCACTCAGGAGTGAGGAAAAGAAGGTCGAGAAGGGGGGTAAAGAGAAGTCAGTCAGGAGTGGAGGAAAGGAAGGTTGAGAAGGGGGGAGTGGGAGGCATACAAAAATTCATTGACCACATCACACTTATTGGAAACGCAATTAAAATTTTCAGCTATTCTAAAGAGTCCAGCCTTCGTCCTTCCTTATCAAGATGTACGATTTCAGGCACGAAATCACTTTTATGCCCATGCTCTAGTAGGTGTTTTACGAAGAGTGACGACACGTTTTTTTTTCTAAGGCAAGCTTCATGTTCTTTTTCTCGTTCTTTAAAAGTCCTGCCTGTTTGTCCTATGTATATAGCTTCTCATTCACACGTCAATTTATAAATGCCACTTCTTTCCATTACTGCAGTTGCGTCTTTCGTATGAGAGATCAGGTTTTTGAGGCTCGATTTGTTGTGGAAGGCACATTTAACGGAAACTTTGGGTATCTTATAACAAACCTTTTGGAGATACCTCCCAGATATAAAAGTCGTTTCCACTTGGCATTGGGATTGTCTAGATAATACCCTGCAAGTCCCCATAAATGTGTGTGGCAGGGGGTAATTCTCACCAAACATGCACTACATATAATGCATAAAAAAGGATTAGTATTTATATACTGTCCTACACTTCACTATTTAAAAAAAGATAAAACTAGCAAAGCAAACATGCAAAAACATGCTGTTAGTTGGGCTAGCTTCAAATCCATATACCAACATGTAGCTACCAATGTTATCCATTGCTAAACTCGTATTGGATACATTTACCGTTATTCATATCCCTAATTGTACGGGGAAAAAATGACATTATGAATCTGTCAGTTTGGCAATCAATTTCTCTAATTTTGTGATTATGGTCCAGTCTACCATAGTAAGTTGGGGTCCGCAAAATATTTTTACCACCATCACTGAAAATATGGTCTTGGAATTTGTTTAAGAGATTAAGTCTAAATTTCAACCTGCGATCTTACAATGATTCCCAATTTAATTCATTTAATAGACTGGTTACGCTAATAAGGTTATCCTACCGTCCCTTTACAAATCTTGTCGATCTTCGCTGCACACGTTCAAGTTTCATTATTTAGACCGATTTCGTGGGGATCCCATACACTGGCAGCATATTCCAAATGAGGTCTAACAAGGAAATATAGTTGATTTCTCGTACATGATCGTCACATTTGCCCAGTTCTCTTTTGATGAATCCCAGTTTACGATTCGCTTGACCCATTATTTCACGTATGTGTGTATATGTAAGGAAAGATTATGTGTAAGTCTTATTCCTAGATATTTAATGGATTCTACGTTTGTTAATTCATTATTACTTATTTTGTAAGTGCTAGGAGGAGAACTTTTCTTTTTCCAAAAATTCATTACCAGGCATTTTTTAAAATTTAATTCTAACTGCCATGTATCACACCAATTTTCAATTGCTTGTAGGTCATCATTTAAATATTCTTTATCGTTTAGGCATAGAATTTCCCTGTATTCTACTGCGTCATCGGCAAAAATACGAAGCTTACTTTTTACCACCTTATTGATATCATTTATGTACAGAAGTAACAGGAGTGGACCTATCACACTACCTTGTGGGACACAATAAGTGACTTTAATTGCCGGTGAGGTAACACCGTCCAAAACCATCCTTTGCACCCGATCATGCAGAAAATTATTTATCCATCATATAATGTTACTGTCTAACCCTTAAGATTTTAATTTCAATATTAGTTTGCTATGAGACAACTTGTCAAAAGTTTTTTTGAAATCGAGAAATATGGTTTCCACTGGAATATCATTTTCGCCAGAAACTATAATAACATGGGAAAAGAGAGCAAGTTGAGTTTCACATGATCTGCTCTTCTGGAAGCCATGCTGAACATTGGACAATACATTCTGGCTATCTAGGTGCCCCATGCTGTCTTTTGTTTTCGAGCTGTAAATATTGTTATGGGTGTTTTAGCTAATTTTAATAATTGAGTGCTATATATACGAGAGCTCTGTAAGTTCTGTACCTGAAGATGACGCCTTGACTTCGAATCCCGGGTCGTCAACTAAGTATTTTTAATTTTTGTGGAATCACGAAGTGACTGTCTTTTCATCTTGATGTAGTTTATTCTCAGGACTCTTGAGTAGTGGACTGAAAGTATCTTCGGAGTGAAATATAAACTTCACACAGCGGCCTAAACCTCTATTGAGTTTTTTTACTATAAGTGATACAAAACCGAATTTGAATTCTCGAATTAAATTTTTTTATCAAGATCAGTAACGTACTATTACAGTCAAGTCTTCCTTTCATCTTAGAAAAATCCCGAGAGGAAATTTAAATTCCACTACTTAAATAATATTAATGAGTTAAAAATATTGTGAACGTTAAAAATGTATGAATAATAACCCTCCATACCTGATTACAACGAAGACATTCTTTGAAAATGTTGTCGTTTAAGAAGTGATCTCTGAAAGAAGCTGTTGTATTTACTGGCATTCTATGCCAAATCTAGGCTTTAGCTTAGGAAGCAGTTGCCAACGTACTCGTTGAGAGTACTTCTACCAATTTTGTTCTATCTTTGTTGCTTGTTGCTTTCAATTTATCAATTCACATTTGTCCTGCCATTTCCTTATGGAAATAAAATGGTTTCTGTCGCAAATGTGTTTTTAAGCTAGTTTTGTTAGCCAATAGCTATAGAGTTCTAATATTGCATAGCATTCCGTCGTATGGAACCTATTCTGAATTATTCGGCCAATTTTCTAAAATGGTGTTTCCAACTTTGAAAGATGAGATTGAATTCCTTTGATGCCTTTAGTTTGACGTGAAGGGTACTTAAATCATAACTGACTCCTAAAATTGATCCACGTAGAGGAAAGGGAACGACTGTGGAATGGGATGTGATGCAAAGCGTGATTGGATTACTTTACTTAAGGAGACATGAGATTGTGGTGTTCACATAATACTGTATTTACCAAATGATTGCTAGCATCATGACTGTCGACCTTGTCTTCGTTATCGAAGGAATACAAACGTTATCTTCTCGTATCCTGAAAGGGCTCCGGTGTCAGTTGCTTCGCAAATTTTCTCTCTCGTGGAGTCGTATATTCAAATAGCGTATGAACCTGTTGAACCTTCTGCTCTCCTTTTTTAGGATTTTCTTTCTTGGGAATGAATTTAAAGGAAAAGTGAGGAAACTTAAGGAGGCGAATCCTAAGGGAATGGAAGGCGTTGCGAACAAAACTACGCGTTATCTTATTCCTTCCTGTTTTTCTCGGTCTTAATGTATGAGAGACCATGTGGTCAAACTGTCATCGAACTGTCAAACCTTTCATTACACAGCTAATTAAACAAGTCAAAAGTTAATTTATGGAAATATAACGTCAATTTGCGACGGCTCATAAGTGTTATTATTTGCCTATTCGTAAATACCGCAATTTATGGCTAATTTGAATTGTATCGGATGTTCCGAATTAGACCTCTTCGCTCCAGGATGGATTTATCAGATCCCTTTCATTTGTTGTTCTCATTGAGAGCGGTTTGCTTGCCAGAAATGATAAAAGAGTTGGTTTAATGATTTAGCTCTGGACATCTCACTGTGGAAGTCAGTAGATGGATTATAGTTGGCCTGAAAACTCCTATTCTTCTGATTTTGATTACTCCGTACAGTAACTGGTGTTTGGTCTTTTACGAGACTCGTAAATCACCTCTTTGTCCCGTCATGGCGTACAAATCAGGCCTGTGTCGCAATTTGCTAAAGATTAGATGAAGTCTGTCGCGCATCTCGTTTGATTATCGCGTCCTAACGTGGAGTATGACCATTATGCGCAGTACTAGCGTCTGAATTGCAAACTGAAAGTCGCGGCAATACAATCGTTGACTATTTGCATTGGAAAATCATAACCTACAGATTTTTTCGGATTTTCAGCAACGTGGCTGTTATAATCTGTGTATACCTTTGAGGGACTCGAACCCTGACCTTTAAGGCGCTTTTAGGTGATCGATTTCCTCACTTGGCTTGCGCGGCCTGCAATATGGCTGCCGCACGTGGAGTTCCGTCGTTGATTGCCCTCGCGTTTGTACGGCCGGCTTGAAGGGAGAGATGGTGGTATAATAACGGCATTTGTCTTCCCTCCTGTGAGAAATTATAATTAAACATGTCGTGAGTCGACACCCTGGCACTCTGAGCGGCTCTGAGGTCGTATATTCATTCATTTAGAGGTCGCATTAGGTGCGTATGAATTCTAATGCAAAGACCATTACCATCTTTTGCTGCCATTTAATTTATCTCTGTATGAACTCTGAATGTAGCGCATGATTTCCGTATTATGAGAGCCCGCTTCGTGGTAGAGCTTTATTCGATAATATTTCCTTTCTAGTGCTGAAAATGTTAGTTCATATCCTCCATGCTAGTAGCATTGTGCTAGTAGCGTAGTTGACAGTCCATGAGGGGTTGTTCATAAATTGTACTGATCAACGCTCTCTCCGGATTTTTTTATCTAAGTCCTTCTTTAGAGGTAAACGTACAAATGGGGAAAGTTTTTGTAATATTATCCTGACGCTGCTTTGGTCCTATTGCATGTGGCCCAGCTTGTATATTTTTCAGTTTATTGAGTTATGCGATGGCATAAATGCCCCTCTGGTTATACAAAATTCATCCTCGCTATGAAACTGCAATCCCAGACCTTAGTGACAGTTGGGCACGTGGAAACTCAATGACCACATCAACTGATCACCGTATAAAATAATAGATATTGTCGCTCATGAGATGGCCCTGGCGTTTTCTGTGAGTAAACGTCTAACCATTCTGCTAGATAATATATGTACCGGTAATGAAGGAAAACATTGGCATGATGATACGGGAGACAAATGTCTTGAAAATCAAGTCCGTGATAATTAAAGTGGTTGGAGGAGGCCAATGCGGATATCGACGAGTTCTAATTAATGGCGCTAGGAGATATACGGAGAAGAAAGGGGAATAAAGCAAGAAATTTGAATTGGTGTAGGGGGATAAAATCCGAGAGAGTAGTAGAAATAATTAGTGCTGAGAATCATCGCCATCTTTGGTCCAACCTATGGTGAAACGTAACGTTATCTAATCGTAAGATACGTTAACTCAGCCCTTCATTGCTCCCAATTCAGTGTGACTTTTCGTAGGCTCAAAGATTTATTTAATTTTTCCATAATGTATCTTAATTTCGCCTTTCCGCTGATTCTAGCAGAATGAAACTTAATTGGATAGCTCGAACTTGAGGAGAGCTTCAGCTTAAAACAAAGAAAGAGGAGCTCACTAAGGAAGGTAATGGGTGATAGGCTCTGTAATTAAAATCTTGCAGAAAAGTGTGTTCATTAACTTGATTATGGAATATGTAATTCCATGTTTTTTCCGAAAACTTGGGTCTTGAGGAAGGTGAATGAGCGTAGAAAGCCGATTTGAGTTATGTATTAGGAAAAGGATGAAGTAGGCGAATGAGGAGATTGTAAATGGTACCGGGGAGGAAAAAGTTTTTAAATTCCGGGAATGGAAACGGGGTCGCTATAAGATAAAGGCTTTGAAGATTGTGCCAGAAGATGAAAAGGGAGAATATTGGTTAAGAGCGTATGAAAAATAGTAATTGGGGGACTATACATGGGTGAAGATGTAAAATATGAAGACTTCAGGCGAGAGATATCATATGTGTTTTGTGGCGTTGTGTGAGAAGAAATGGTTCGTGTGGAATGATTCTGGGGCTAGGTTTAGGATAGACAGCGTTTAGTGCCCATCTGTGGGTAATGATGAGGAAACTATTAGTCCGCCTGTTAGGACCTTCCTGTCTACTTTGGTTTCTTTCTGAGCGTTCAACTTTATTGTCTTAGTTTGCCCCCAGTCTACCTTCTTCTTTAACACGGTTGAACCATTCCTCCTCTGTTAATTATTTTGGGCGACAAAAAACTATGGAGTTAAGAATCATTTGAAACACTCTTCTGGTGTATGTGAATCGTTCATCAGAGAGCATTCCACAATAGATTAATTTCCTTAATCACGCTAATATCACCATGTTAGAAAGTTAGCAATAGAATTACGTTGTAGCGTTTCTCGCGTGGGTGAAACATTCTTTCATCGGAGCTTCGTCACATCCAATGGAAAATTTCTCGCGGAGAGAAGGAGAGTCGGTTGCGGATGGAGGAAGGAGTGTGGAGGGTGGTGAATGTCGCGATTTTTCGTTCGGTTCCAGCTTCGCGACGACAGGGGATTATTGGAAATCGAATTTCAGGTAATGACATCGAACACCAGGCAGGCGTTCCACCGATAATTATTTTGAGACGGGACGTCATTGTTGCCTGTCCCGCGGGGGATGCCCGGGGAGGAGGGAGTGAGGAATGCAGGTGAGGGGGAGTGGGTGGCTGAGGAGGATGCGGGGGTGGTTCTAGGTCTGACGTCAATTAAGGTCCAGTCAGCTCCGTGACCTCGTCGCATCCCAGAAGGCTGCGGTTCCGACGTTTGCTGCCTCTCCCCATTCCCCTTTCCTGTTTCTGCCCGTCCAGACGGCTCATCCTTCCAGAGCCACCCCTGTCCCAACTTCTCCTTGCCGTCTACTCCGCCATCTGCCAAGCCGCGGCCGGCAATCACACTTTTCGCAGCCCGTTGTGGTCTGGTCTGTTCTCCATGTCCTATTAGACTCGGCATTCTCGGCTCTGTGCTACGCGTTGTTTTATGGATACAGGCTGCTGCATGTTTACCGTGGTTAAGTATTCCGTGAGATCTAAGCTGACTGCGATCTACCATGTGCGGGTCTTGTGATGAAAACTTTGTCGTAGCCAAGGATTTCACTGTCCGCTTTTAGGTAATTATCGATTAGGACAAACCCGTCTCAAGGATATAAGTAATTATTTACTTTTAAATAAGCGTTGAAAATAGCGTGAGTGGTTATGATATTTAACGAATAGTGAAAATATCGCTTAAATCTGAGTACGAATTCGTAAAGGCTCCCTTTGGTCATAATGAATGAGGTACATACGACAGCTTTGGAGTTCCGGTGTAATTTTTATATGCTCATAGATATCAGTTTTAATGATCTTTTTCAGTCTCGATTGCAACTAATTTTTTGCATTTTTTTCTGCATTTTTCTTGATGATATTTTTGTGGGTCACCTCTAGTTCTTTCATTATTAAAGCTAGCCACGTAAAATGGTTGCACAAGGTAAAAAATGAACGAAAAGTGGTAATTTCAAATTTCTGGTGAACTGAGGAACAATGAGGAAATGATTTAATGAGAATATGATGGCAATATATTATGGCCATATCCTATGGATGAAAAATGAACAGAAAGTACTAGTAAGGTAAGATAAGAGCGCAGATAGTACTAGTAAGATCAGAGCGCAGCAAAGAGAAATAGTCTATGTGTTCCTGTGTTCTGTATATATCCTCCATCCTTTCCATGAAAAATGGGTGACCATCCATTTTTCCTTCCAATAAAAGTGTTCTGCTTCTAGCTTAGTGAAGGCGCAACGGGGAATGGAAATATGTATTTTATTGGGAGTGGGTAGAAACGGTATCGGGGTGTGTATATTCGATCATATGCATGAACTTGCAACTCACTTCGTTCCAATTCTTCGGGACATAACTAAATTCTACCAATCGTTTCCTATGGCAAAGTTTTGAGTGACAACTTATTCTTGGAAATTATCTATTAATGAGTAACAAAACTCTATCGAAGTTTGCCACTTTGATTTCTCCAGTAATCTTCTCCTTCTTGGCAGTTCGCTTGTCAGCTTGCGGCAAAGCCTGATTTTACACCCTATCATGGGCTTGCTAGTGTTTTGCAATGTGGCATGTGTCAGAAGAACCGATCGATGCTGCCAATTTGGCTCTTGTGAAGACACTAATGTATACTTGTTTAAACCTGCGACAACTAACGCCTCGGTGTTCCCGTCTTCGCTTCAGCCTTCGCATTTCCCACCGAAGCATTGCTTTGTCGCTTTCGATCGTCGTAGTTAGGCGATCAAGAGGTGGAATTATTCATGTTGCGCTTGGAGTGGCCGGCATAGCGCGAGTGCACCGTTTCGGCCATTCAGATCGGGTCCGGAGGACGGCTGTGGTGCTGCCGTCGCTTTTCGCTCAGTCGTTATTCATTTCGCCCGAGCGAGACGGGGACCGCGCTCCATCTCTCTCGCGGAATTTTTCAACGTTTCTCTCGACTCATTATTCTCCCTCGCCCCCATTGTGGAGTCTCGATATCGTTCCTGATCGAGTGACGGATTTATTGAACGGATTGAGCGGTTTTTGTATCGCTCTCGTCGGTCCTCGTGAAGCGGACGTCAGTGAATCGAGCGCATTCATCCGCCTGTCAAAAACACCAGTCAGTCGCCATACTACGAATTCCACCGGTCTGAACCAATCAAGCCGCCGCTCTGCGCTTAAGAGCGGTGGTGTGAAGTCCACTCCGGAGTAATGTGCTTTGAATCGGCCAATCACGTGACCACCTTTCGTCGCGGGAGATTTGGGAGAGCGTTTATTTTTAGTGCGTGCTGCCCCGTCTAATTAGTTACCCGGAAGGAGCATTTGATTGAATCGTACTAGTGGGATCCGATGACAGATGTGATGTGAATATCCAACTAGGATAATTGAAAAACATTTTGTCAGTTTTCGGCTTGAAAATTCCTCCTGTTTTTTGTATTGCTTTTTACGACCAAGTGCTGTTAATTCTGTTCAGTCGATTTACTGGCATTTGTCGTTTATATTTTTGGAGGGTTGTTCTAATGATGTAATCTACCTCAAGTTGTCGCTATTCATTATGTTTCTGCTCAATTATATTGGCTCTAAGGGTAGTGAGCGGGGCTCGCAGAAAAATGGCTGGCATTTTTCTGATTCCATTGACTTTACCTTTTGAGAAATAATGAAGTGGAATTGAAATGAAGAAAAATTAGATCATTTAAACCTGTAATATTATTATAAATTTGGCGTTGTATTGTCGTAAAATTTCATACGCCATTTAATTGCTTGACGACGTCAGGAAAGCTATCTAATTTCAGGCACTGAAGCGGCCGCTCCAAATTCGTATTCTCTGACATTCGACCTTTCTATGTCATCCTTAAGGATTAATTTATTTCGGAACCTTTATGGCGCCCCTTTCATATATGCCTAATACAGGGTGTCCGCAAACCTGGAAAACCGGGAAAACCTAGAATACTCAGGGAATTTCGGTCTTCTGGAAAACTCTGGGAATTTGGCGAGTGTTGTGGAAATATCGGTTTTTGTAGCAAATTTGGAGATTACGTTTCCTTCTCATTATTTAAAACTGCGTAATGCGTAGAGTTAAGTAGTTGCAGTCCCTACAGTCCCGACAGCCTCTCTCCAATGGGAGACGTAAGCCGTAAGACGAAATTCAAAATCAGAGAGCAGACGGAAAACAGTTTTTGAGTTCCGATATCACGCCCCGTCATCGTGGCTTGTGCTTTCATAATGTTTTTTTCACTTTATGGATTATTTTACCGCGTTATTTTTCGAAATTTCGTTTTCCTAAACTCTCAACGACTTTTTGTAACACTCTCTTCGTCTCTCCACTGTATTTTTCAGTGTTTTAACTAGATCGAGCGACCTGAGACAAACGTAAGGCCAGCAACTTGTTGGCCTTTAACAGATGTCTTTATCTGCTCCTCTCTTTTCTTGGAAAGTTGTGGGCCATATTTCGCTCTGCTGGAATCAGCACCAGGAATGCCTCCTGATCCTGCAGTCATTCAGAAATTTTCAACACTAGTATGCAATATGCGATGCCTCTCTTAACGAAACGGGGGTGCTGGAGGATATTCCTCGGGAAATTCTTGCTCAGACTTGTCTTTTGTAGATACCTCCCCGCCACGTGGCCGACTCCGCGGCTTATTCAGAATTACAATCCCGGCTTGCCTGACTTAATTTTTCTTAAATTCCTTACCGGACAAATAATGCGCCGTATCAACGGAAATATTCGTGTGTCCCTGTCTCGTACTTTTTACCGCCTCGCCATGCCGGCGACTATCCAGCCGCCGACCCTCCGCCGCGGACGCCGAATAAGTTTGCTGCGGCAACTTTTCATTACGCGTCTGTACATGCATATAAAAATGAAACTTGAATAATTTCTGTTTTTTCGCAAAATATCATACGATGTTGATATCAGACGATACGAATATGATACGATGTGGCTTAAAAAATGTGAAATTTCGCGCAAAGTTTCGCAATAACAGCCAAATGCTGTTTAATTTCGCGAATAGAAAGTTATTCGCGAAATTTCGGTGAATTTCGCAAACGTTTAAATGGCAAATTTTAACTTATTACCCATTTAAACATCAAAATAACAACTTTTGTCTTTAAAAATTCGCGAAAAAACCCATTCGTGAAATTTCAGGGTCCCTACTTACGGCAAGATGTTACACACAGCATCACAATGACTCAACCAACTATTCCTGGTTCCTGGAGTTAATGATTACTCCCCCATGAGCAACATTAGCCAAAAATGCGTATGTTTAGGACTGGAGAGCATCCTGGAAAACGAAACAATTCCCTTGAAACAGTGAGGGAATTTCTAAATGGCTTTACAGTGGACACCCTGCTAATAGTATGATGTGAGAGAGGAGTATTGAATGTTTGCCAAGAAGGTCACTAATTGTTATTGAAGAGGCTTTCTTGAATTGGTGTTACAGAAACTAGAGATTCGGTATCTATGAATGTTATGGAAATCATGTGGTGGCTGGAGTACTGGATTTGCGTCCCCCGGCTCCGGTTTCACATCTCTGCCATGACAAATTGGACGGTAAAATAATAGCCCTTATTAGGTTAAGTAAGCAATCTTTCCATGGGATAAGTAACCACGCCATAGTAGGTGCCTTTTTTGTGGGCTTATTCTGACACCAGTTTTATTTCCATCTTTCGTCCATTCCCTACAAATCCTTCTCATATATGATACTTGGCGTAACTATCCTCAGCATTCAATCATCTCCCCCAATCACTTAACAGCTACTACGTACATAATGTGAGTGCGTGGTAATAAGGCTAGGTGAAGAAATAAATGTGACAGCACATTATATAGGCCTTAAAAGTAATTTAAATTCTACTTAACCGTTCCTTTCTCAAATGGAAATCCTCATCTATAATTACGTAGCATTATGTTATGTGTAACCTCAGCACCCACGAATAACGTTACGCTTAAAACTGATCACTGTTGTGTACTGTACTAGGAGAATAGCATTCCCTCAGCAGAGCAACTGTCTTCCTTCGCCTCACTCCTTCCTACAATTGAAGTGGAGCGGATTCCCACTGGTGGTATTTCTTCCTTGTGGCTTTAATTCGAAAGGCCATTAGTTTTCTGGCGAGGAGATTCATTCCATGAAAGAAGAAAGAGCTGAAGGAGGTAGATTTGAGGAGAAATTTGAGTGATCCGGATGCAGAGTAGGGAAGGCGAGAAAGAGAGAGGGTGAGAGAGCAGTAATGAGGGAAATGCTTCGGAAAAATGTCTTCCGGGCGTCAGAAGATGCTGCGGGGGCGTCAAGACCTCGGAGCAGGAATGCAAAAATGGTGGAGGGAGAGGATTTCCAAGGAAAGGGTCGTGGGGTGAGAGTGTCGGTTGGAAGCAGGGGGGAGGAAATGAGGGTGGGGGATTGGCATTAATTGATTTATCGATCAAGCTTGAGAGTGTGGGGGGAGAGGCCTTTCAAGGAAGGGGCGACGCTGGGAAGGGGGAAGGATTGGGATATTTGGCCCAAAAAGGGCCGCCCCTACGTTCTCATTAGGGATGAAAAAGTCTTGGGATGTAAGGCGAAGTGAGGAGGCTGGGTAAGGGAGAGCGAGGGGAGAGTTTATGGCGAGGTGTTGGAAGGGAGGTGGTAACTTTTCCGGTAAGGGTTTAGGGACGAGGGTTTTCGGGGTAAGGGGTTGGGATATCGGGGTACAGGGATGGCTGGGGAAATGAAGGGTGAGGGATGCCAACCGGAGTGCTGTTGAGGGTCTTTTCTGAATTAGCGATGGTGGGAGGAGGAGGCCACTAATCCTTATCCTTCACCTCGCATTATTACCTAGCCGCTGTCCCCGCTTTATTCTCGCTTTTTACCCCACCCAACCGTAACACAAACGCACCAAAATTGTTGTGGGGGATCGATCGATGTTTCTGAGCTTGAAATTGGCGCTTTCTGCTTGAGCTTACTTTCTTCTAAATTCATCCTCCGCAGCACCTATTACTGTCAATGCATTTTGTGTCACGTTGTTGAGGGGTCCGTGGAAGTACCTCATTTATCTTCACGTTGCCCTGTGGCGCTCCTTGTGCTCTCCGCAGCGCCTTATGACAACTTGTACGCCTTCAACTGTGAAAAATGATGTTTCAATGCCTAAGTCCTATGGGAAAAGGGAAAAAAGTGATGAAAAAGGAGACATTTTTTTGGAAAGCATTATCCTTAGCTTGCCTCGTGGCCCTGGATTCTGCGTAGAAAAAATGGATCCTGGAATATTGTACGAACGTTGTTCTTTCTATTTTCCTTTCTTCTATTTTCCATACTGATATAGCCGAGGGTAAAAAATATACCGGCATTCAACCTCAATTAAAAGTCATTACGTAAATAAAAACTGGCTTGCAATCTCCTAGTCTCAAAATTTTCTCTATCTAGCTCTCTTTCAATAGTGACTCATATAGTGCACCCATAGGAGTTTACGAATAATGTTCTTTTCTTTGTATCCTTTTTAAGTTTTCGAATAAAATCTTTATTAGCTGGTTCCCAAATACTAAATACGTGTCAATCATGGGTACATCAAAAGAGGACCACATATCACATACCTGTGGTTCAGAAGGTCCAGAATCACCAGGCTGAAATTATTACTTCATTTTCTGATAACCTCTCTTAAAATAGGCCAATGGTGAATATTTTTCAGCAGCTTACTTTTCTCAGCTGTCCTACTTTTGTTCTACGTAGAAAAATATACTCGGTGCGGCGATTGGGACGCCAAATTATTGGTCGCTCGTTCTCTTTAAAAGTAGGCTATAGCTGACGTCAAAAATCTCTGCGTTTTACTGCGTTCTCTGTAAATCTCACTAGTGGGAATTTGCATATTGATAGTATTAATTTAAGTGACCTCGGTTGTGCGCAGCCTCCATCATTAGCCTCTTCTGCAGAAACGTACGAACAATATACTCAAGAGACTTTTGATGCATTGGTGATTCCCCTATGGCTCTCGCCTCGAAATTTTCCTTATTCTCTTCGCTATATTCCTCCTCGTGTTAAACGAGTTGAATTCCTCTGTGTTTTTATCAATATCGCGGAAGAAAATCAAAATTAACCCCTTTATCGGTCGCTGGAATCACTCCGACCTCTTTTCCATATCTCCGTCTGTTAATAATGGTCCTCTCGATTTACAACAAAAGCAATAATTAATATAACTTTCTCACTAATTTTAGTTCTGTTATATTCCTTGTAAATATAACCTCTCCTATGCCATAGTAACACGTTCTTAGCTCTACTGAAGTCAAAATGTCATGTAAATCACCCATTTCCAATACAAACTGTGCATTTATTGAGAGGATCCAATATTTACAGCCACACTGCTGAAAGACAAAAGAAAAGTTCCATGAAATAACAAGTAATATATCTAACAGTAGTCAGTTTAACACAAGCAAGATCCACCCTAAGAGACGGTGCTGTACAATTGTACCTAAAAGGTCGGTAGACTGTCCTTAGTGTATGCCATGTGCAATCTCCGGTACTACTGGGATGTTTTTTTTTATGTATTTTGTCCTTATAGGTAGAATGATTTATTAATACGTACAGGCAAATATGAAAAGCTAACGTGAATGGGTTATTTACCAAAAAATCACAATAATATGAGCGAATGTTTAAAACCGCCGTGAAAAACCCCGTAGGTATATTAGATAGAATTCGTAGAGACAAAATTGGAGAGAAATCCAAGCCTCTAGAGAAATAAGCCGGGGAATGACCCAAAACCCCTCGAAAGAATGTGGTGGAGTGAAAACGTAGTCATCTCCATCTGCTGCTCCCGCACACCTCTTTCATCGTTGAATAATATCGTTCCTTGGAAAATTGATGGCCCCGCGTTGGCTCCAAAAATAATCTATATGAATAAGAAGCAAAAGGCCTTTGTAGTGCACTGCCGTGAAGTCAGCGAAGCCTCAGGCTAAGTTTCACTCCCTTTTGCATAAATTTCCGATTTTCGGAGAGCATTGGTCCTTGGCGGTAAACGCTTTTCTTTATTGGTAGAAAAAATGAAATAACCAAGTGCGGGTCTCTGTATTCTGGCTAAGGAAGTGGAATGGATGATAAAAAATTAGCTCCTTTACTGAGACTGTTAAGACTGCTAGCTGACAATAAGACTCAATAGAGTCGGAGCAGGCACTGCAGCATTACCACTGAACAGTAGTAAGTTTGTCCACTAATCAAGTATATTTGTCTGACGTGAGCTTGTGTTCGCTTTACGAATATTCATTTAAGTTCTAACCAATTAGGTGTGCGTGTCTTTTCTTTGTATTTTTTCCTACCATTTCCCGCAAACTTTAGCTTAATCTTACCGTATGTGATACTTGACATGCCATTGTTGGCACTAAACCTTTTCGTATTTTAAACGTCGAAATCTGAGTTAAAATTAGGACGTATTTAAAAATTTCAATTTCATAGTTTTTGATGTGTCCCGTTCTAATATAACCCCTGCAGATTTTAATCGCAGAAGTCGGTCGGTCGAGATTGATGGGTTTTAGTTTGTCAAGAAAAGGGAAAAGACACAGATTGGCCGCACAATAAGAAGGGGTTTTTTTGTTACAAAGATGTGATAGAGGACACAGTGACTGGAAAAGTGAATAAGGCAAGGAGGAGGGTGATATTGATACGTAGTTTAAAAGAATAGAGAAGGATGTTTAGCAATGAAGAGAAAGCCAGAAGAATTGTGTAAGATTTAAAAGGCACCCAGGGCGTGCACCGGCTGATTACCCATGGCGATGTCTATTGATCCACAATTACATTATTTGAATGCATAGCTAGACTTTGACTTCCAGCCCTAACCTTCATTGAAGGTGGGTGACTGGAAGGACGGCCAACTGTTCACGCTCTGTTCTCTTTCTGCACACACACCAATGATTGAGGAACCTATTGCCATCAGTCAATGAGTCCTGTCTTTTATTTCCCTTTTGCGTGGTTAATTGTGGGGAGCTTGTAGCGGAGTCTCCTTTCTTCTGTGGATTGACCAGGACTAACCGATGCAGATCTCGTGAGGGCGAAATCCTATCTTCCAGTTGCTTTGCTCAATTCCCTCGCGTTTCCTTTTCTCTTTTCTCCAAGCCCCCTTCCTACTTTCATTCCCGTCCTTCTCCTCGTTTTGGCCCGCCGAAGTTTTATTTTAGTTTCTTTTCCTCGCCGAATATTTTTTTTTGCATTGCGTCAGAGGCGCACCAAGCGTATCGATTGTTTTAAAGAGTGGGAGGCCTCCGGTGTTTATTTTTCCGTATGGATTTTTTGGAAAAAATATTCTCATTTCCTTCGACCGAGAGTATTTTTTTTCTCTCCCCAGCGCCTTCCGTCGGAGGGTGCGGGTCCCATTGTTGCTCCCACGTCGGGAATTACCCGCGGCATTGTTCGTCCGGCTGCATCCGGAGTGATTTTTTCCTCGCATGAGTGCGCCCCATAATGAGCTCTCAATTAAAAGACTCGCGTAGTGAAGCCTTGCTGGGCATCGTCTCGCGTGACTCTCCGTCGTCGTGTCCTTCCCCGCGAGGGATTAAATGCCCGTGGGACGGAGACGTTTCCCGTGAACGGTAAATGCGGCCGACGAGGGTAATTCCCCGTCATAATTCACCGCGAGGAGGATTTTGTGACACTCCTCCCCCCCTTCGAAATTCTAGCGCGCACCTGAAATGATCGAGTTAATCATTGCCTCATGGATCATCGATCGCCATGCGTTTCTGCATAAATACCACGTGGTCAGTCGCGAGGACGTCCGTCGGTAGGTATTAGGTCACCAGCCAGGAAAATAGTGTTGAGAAGAAGAAAGAGTACAGGATGTAGTGGATTTGTGGGGGATACAATTCTATAAATACAGTCAAACTCGGATATAACGAAATCCAAGGGACCAAATGCTTTTGGTCGTAATTTCCGTTACTCGTTATATCCGTTACGAGTAACAACATGTACTGTCACTCACTGTCTTTCCTCTCTCACGCACACACGCGCGCTCACACACATACTTTTCTTATGCAGAGGTGATAAAATAACAAAGATTAATATGGGATGATTTAAATTACAAAATGAACAATTTATTCAGTAAACTATCCACATACATGCTAAATGTACAAGAAAAAGTTCTTGGTACGACAGTACAGCCATTGCTAGTTCATTTGGACTAAAGATTTGCTCGTTATAACCATAAGGCTCTCTAATACAGTCTCGTTTTAACCGTTACATACCGTTTTGACCTGCTGGCCCCGGTGGCGGCGGGGTAAATCCCTCGCCTGTCGTTCGCAGGGTCGCGGGTTCGAGTCCCGCCCGTGGAGGACTGTCCGGGGCATGGGTGTTAGTGATTGTATAAACTGTTAATTGCAAGAGAGGACTAGACAGTCCGCAGTTCGCAGATCAATAAAGACAATTTTAATTTAATTTTAATTCATATATTGCTCATAAAATGCATTATTTCCAAACAACCCTTCTCTCTTTCCTCGCAATAGCCGAGATCTCGTTTTAACCATGCTCGTTATAAATGAGTTTGACTGTACTAAGATGTTTCTCAGCAATAATCCCGCAGAGGACAACACAACCACCCAGGTTGGACTTCTTCGATCTTGTGTCAAGTTCTTGTGCCGAATAAGTTAGCTAAACTTACAAACACATTTTGGAATGAAGCTGTCGAGATGGATGGTAAATGTTTTTGTGTAATTCTTGTGCTGGCGTGCATACCAGCGGGTAACTCCTTTTAGTTTCATCGCGGCTAGTTTGTGGTTCTTTCAGTTTATTCAAATGCTATTGTACCCTGGTTGTGGTTGGTGTGTGGAGAAAACAAAATCTTGATTTTTTAAATCTGTAGTCTCTCTCTTTTATTTGTATCTTCCCTGCTGATATAGTGTGGGCCATAAAAAAATAATGTGACGTGTTGTCGTCGAGCTGGTTCCTCATGGATTTAAGTTGTTACTCGAACCTGGCTAGTAGCATTCTTAATTTTGACATAGTTACCAGTCTCCCGGATAGAGATTTCCAGTATCTTAGTGACAATTTCTGTGCGTTCGTTGGAGCTATGATGGTATTGTCTCTCTTACCAATTTCTTAGGGTGAGTGAAGTGCCAAATCCTGGCTGCCTACTAGAAATGTGTCGCCATCATGAAAAAACTTATTCTCGTTCAATTGACGGCAATAATAATTTTTTCTAGTATGGGCTCCTGCGTTTTGTCATGTGTGTCCCTTGACCCCGATGTGCCATGGCTTACCGTGTCGGGATCACCGATACCGAGTGTTCAACGCTAGCCTTTTTCAAGTCACCTGTGCTAGAGGTGGGTTTCCCTAATCTCGACCCTTGTGTTATCTGGTTGACACCTTGTCTGGTCAAGTAACCTTGAGCGGCTGAATCGACTGAATCTCAATTGCTTCGATCAAAGAAGTATATAAAAATTAACGAGAAGATATCGCAAAAGGGATCTTCCAGTGAATGCTGTAGTTGAAGAAAGTTGAGAAGATCACTACATACTTTGTACGAAAGTTGTAATACTTTACAGCCACGAATAAAGAAAATGAAGTTATATTGTAGATTTTTGCAAAAGAGGGTAAAAGTTTGAATAAAAGGAAGGAAATATCCGGACCGTTAAAAATTGGATGAGTAATACGATAAAAAGATTGAATGCTGATAGGAGAGATATGGAGGTGCGGAAGTTCATAATATGTTGAACAGCTCTGAAAAATAATAGATATTACCACAGCATGTAGAAAATATAAATTCCATCAAATTGAAATAGCGGAAAGCTGAATTTTTTTGTAAGGTAAAGTTAAAGTGGATGACAATGCGAAAGTAAAAGACTGGAAATTTTCTACAAGAATTTTTTGCTAGTATGTATTCTTGTGGAAAATTGCCAGTCTTTCTCTTTCGCTATGATATTCCACCAAATCAAGCCTGAAACAACTACCTTTATGTGGATGACAATGTCTGATTATATGCTAAATTAATGAAAAAACTAAGAATGAAGGAGGTATTGAAGGGTAGAAAGAAGAAAACGTAAGGATTAGTTGCTATAAAACACCATAGAATAAACGAAATAATCATTTGTAACAAGGAACCATTTTTTGTTAGTGAATAGCATGGTGGAAGAGAAGAGCTGAACATAAACGATTACCCCGAGGAAAAAAATGTCAGGAAATTCAAGTGGAAGTTAGTACAGGGCTCGAATGATAAGCGAAGAGAATACGATGTAGTGACGGGGAGACTTTTAGTCAAACCGACTGAAATCTAAGGTCATGATCACCAAGTCGCAATCGGGAAAATTCTGGAGGTGGATGGCAGAAACCTTTGTTACATTATCCTTGGATCACGGGCAAAGAGTGCAGCGAGCTAGTGAATGATACTTGACCAGTCAATCGTGAACGTCGTCCCATCATGGTTACCCTTTCAGTTTTCTTCCCTTGTTCATCTTCAGAAAATTTGATCTCTACCTGGCGGGCCCTCGATCGAGTTTTGCCTCCCGAAGCAATGGGACAGAAGGGAAAAAACGGCGGAAAATACGTTGCCACCCGCCGACAGAGCTTTTCGTGCTGTCAATCCTGTCCGTGTCGTCCCTTCCTTTCCCGGGCATCGATTTCGTCGGACGTGTTGCAGGGTTTGGCGTGCGGCCCGTCACTCAGCGACGTGCGGGGGAAGGGGTCGCCGCCGCTGCCTGCCGTCATGGCAACTATCGAAGTCCCCGGAGATTGTGTGTGTCGAGATGGAAGCCCAAATACACCGGAAGCACCTGTTAGCCCTCGGAAATATTCGACGAGGACACCGGACTGGAATGTGTCCAATTTGGCGGGGAACATGGTTCATCAGGTCGGAGGGAAATGCGGAATCGTTGGGGTCGGACGTGACGTCCTCTGTTATATTTATATGTCTTCTCAATATTTTATGCTCCCGTCGTTAGCCGGGGGATGGACTTAAATTTTTCTCGCGTTATCGATTTGTTCGAGCGGGCGACCTCCTCGTTGAATTAGCCGAGCGTGAAAGGAGAACCCTTGTGCTCCCACCGTGTGGTCCTTGGCCGAATAAATATCTCCACTTTCTGCTATGTCGGACGTTCTTTCTAGCCTGTGCGTTTTCATAGCGTGCTTTTATTATCCTTCCTAGCTGTCTTTCTTTATCGTGCCTTGCCAAAGAATCTTGCGTTGCTTGTTCTGGGTTCTTGAATGGTTGAAAATCATAAATAGCCAAATGTATTGATTACTGTGGGGTTGATATTTAAATAAAAAATACAAACTATGCCTCCGTCGTTTGAACAAAATATACCATTCACCCGGAAAGGAAAGACGAAAAGTATTGAAATTTGCTCTATTATCCTTCGATAATTCGTGTTAAAAATCTTTCGTCAGTACATGCCATTGGACGTACTTGAATTAAGTTGGGAGCTTTTCCTTCACGGATACTCTCACCTCTCTTTTGGGCTTACTTAAAAGCCACATTCTGCCTCTGCGTAGACCCAGAGAAGTCTGTAAATTGATCTGTTCTGTTGTGATCTGGAGGGAAAGAATGAGAGCTAGTCTCTTGGCCTCATGAAAGCGTAGCTGTGGCTGAATTGATTGGCTAAGTTATCATGGACGTTACTTTGTTTACTTGGCACCAACGGCTGATGTTGCATTGTTTGCATACTGTATTTGAGATAAAATCTCTGTCCATCATTCTTAGTTATGTGCATCCCATTCATTCGATCTGAACACGATTTCCCCACTCTTAATTTTGTAAAACCTATATTAAATAGGACTTGAATCATATCATCTGCCACACGACTATGCGGTGTTTCGTAGGTCAAAATTCATAATTAGTTGCATTAAAATTTAAGGGAGAGAGAGTCTCATCGTCTTCGCATTTGCCAAAATGCCTTAACGAATCCATGAAGGCTGTTTCCTGAGCCAATGGGGGCGTTTACTCGGAACCGAAGTCGCAATTTCATACACGAAATCGTTTGATGGGACGAGACATGAACTACAGTGAAAAATCAATCTTCTAACAAGAGCCATTCACTCATAAATTACAAATTAAAGTACGCAAAAGGTGACGCCAACAGAACGAGCTGCACCAAAGATTACTACGTCATCCGCCTCGCATCCTTGACTGTTTTGGGGAAGAACGGAAGGGAATGGAGGTGGGGGTGGCAGGTCCACCTGCACTGCTGCTGTCGCATTATGTAAATAACCCAAAACAACTGAACAGCGAAGTATTTCCGTATACATTTTGGCGTGACTAAAAGTGTGCTTAAGTTTATTTACTTATTCACAATTTGCGATGTAGTCTAATATGCAGCGCCTTTCGAAATACCACGCATGGAGTATAACAACCACTTCCATTGGCAGAATCAGACGTGTATCCTCTATTTCGATTGGGCGAAGGAGTTGCGCAGTCTCAGTTGCGATTGGACGAAAGAATGACGTACGAGTCTTTTGCACACCCATTTTTCCGGAAGGGTTAAAAACATCAGTTTTTCACCGCTTATAACTCATGAACTACGGGACGGATTGAATTAAAGGAAAATACAAGTCTTTTTATTTTACAAACTCTGCACTCAGCTACTTTTCTGAATCAGATTCGGCAATTAATAAAACATAGTAAACGACCCCATTCTTTCGTAATGTTTCCCCCACCGTCGATAAAGTGATGGATGGACGAACTCTCAAACCAACCACGGATGGAGTGTTTGAGAATGCGTGAAATAATAATTTTTTGCCCCCGCTTTTAGTCCTGACCACATTTGGTGCGTAACATTTTTCGACGGTTTGAGTTTTTCTTTCCTGTTATTCCCACAGTAGATATCAAGAAATGGTAGCAGCCAATCGTAAAACTATTTGTTAAGTTGCATGTGAGAAGTAGCCAACAACTACAATCATTTCACCGTTAAGGGTAGTGGGGTTATTGGACATATTTCAGGGAACAGAGGAGGGGTGGAGGGATCCTGTCTCGACTGTCCAAGGAGTCCACGGTGTGTTCGACGGACAACTTGACGTCCCCTCCACATAACACTCAAGCGATTTATGTCAGTGATAAGTCCGCCCCTGCCAGGATTACCACCCGAGCCCTCGGGATCGGAAGCCAGTACTCAAGCCACCATCTAATCCCCGTAAATTTATTACATTTATTTTATATTTAATTTCCCCCTTTTATCCGATGAAGTTAAAATTTGGAGGAAACTACTCCTTTCTGAAAAATTCATCATAGTATATGCATTAAAATTTAATTCCGGGTTGTTCCCGGGTAATGCGCCGGTCGAGGGGAGCGATGAACGCTGTTAAAGTAGCAAGCCAGCAAAATGGCCGATTAGTCTGGTTTAGTTGTTAACGCGCGATATTTTGTGGGAATGGGGAATTAATTCCGCCCTCATTCTAGGGGTGGTATCTTCGATTACTCAGCCATTGAGGCATTGTACGAAGTTGGAATGTCGGTGTCAGGGTCTCGACCTTGACACGAGACGCCCGAAAAACCTCCTCTCTCCCTATCTCACCCATCATCTTCTGCATCGCTTCTTCCTGGATCCTCCACTAGTTCAATGTTACGGTCGAGTACTTCAGTATTTCATTCGCTCTGAATCCTCTCTACCCCCATTATTTTATTCTCTCGGTACGTTGGCAATCCGTATGCGGCGCAACCTGTTCGCCCTCCCCCCCTGCCTACCACCGCCCTCCCCTCTCGGCCAGAATACACCCCTTTCCTCTCCCCGTTATGACCTTTCCTCTTAAATCTTCCCCTCATGTGCCATCCGGGAGAAGCATCGTAATGATCTGATCGATATGTCACCCTGTAAAAAAGTGGTATTATTCTATGAGGACAAAGAATTCTTCGATCTCCAAGTATCAGTAATACAAACTAGTCGGGTGTGGTGGATTTATTTAGTAATACGAGATTCATCTGGTCAAGCTCTCGTTGACTGGAGTGGGCGATATTTAGCTTCATTAATTTTCTTTACGATTCGCGATGCCTATCTCAGTAAAAATTTAAAAAGTATCAACTGGATTATGTAATTATCTAGTATCTATTATCAAATGCTTTATTTACGCTCATACTATTTCCCTGATGCTTCATTTGACGGTCTTAAACATCAAACCTGGTTTGCCAATGTGTTTATAATTTCACTGTTTTGACCACATTGGGGGATATAGCACCCACAATGTGTAAACATTTCGGAGGAAATCGGCGGATAAAAAAATCGGTCAAGTCCGAAGACCTCTTCGGTTGCTTCTGAGTGATGAATAGTTTTCCGGTAGCAGCGATGTTGTGAAAGCCGCGTAGCCTCGGCAACTCAGTAACTTGGAAAGCCTGTCTATAATCAGTGTACAAGGCGAGACTTGTCCTCAAAAAGTTGGTGCAAGAATTTTAGATTATGATTAATCACAGAAAGACTAACATAATGAGGTTATTGAGGAGGAGGAAGACTTGGAATGGGGAAATGAAGGAGAACATCGACGAGAACATGGAACGACGGTTTATCCTGGGGTAGCATTTTGGACGAAGGTGAACGTAGAACCCATGACATTTAGAAAATAGCTTTGGCTCATTACTTATTTATAAGCAGAATACAATTTATCACGAAAATCTTGAGCAAATATTTTTCAGAAAAAGTTAAGTTATGAGTATAGGTATAAGTATAAAAAGTTAACTAAAAGTTAGAATAGAGCGTGGCGTTATGCACATCAGAGACGTGAGGTTTGGTGTGAAGACAGGTATGATGCATGCTGAAATTGAAGAGAAAAAGTCCTGGAAAGTAGTCGATCAGAAAATGCTAGGATATCTAGGACGCCCAGAAAATGACTAGGGATGCTGCATTAGAGCCTCAATGATCTGGAGGAAACAGAACTATTTGTGAACATGAGGTTCACACGGCATAACTGTCATCCACAGAGCATTACCTACTCGATTTTCTCGATATCTATTTGATTGATATTTCCTCGAGTGTTATACCAGAAATTCAAAAAGACACGAAGTCACTGTGCGGTAAAATAACGAGCCTCAGTGGGTGTGATGCCTTTCGAAAAAAGAGATTATCCGTTTTATATTTTTCGGTTCCATATGAATGGAAAGAATTTCAGTTATCGGCTCTTTTTAACTGACGATTTTTCTTGGAAATCCACCGTCCGTGCTTCATTGATCTCCTGAGGAGTCGCGTGTGTTTGCGCGTGTGGTCGTATGTTTGTGTGGAATACCTGGCGAAAATCGGCAGTGAAAGTGCGCCAGTGTCCTCCACACCCACAATGTTGCAGGCACTCGTTATCTCTCCCACGTCCATCCCCCCCCCACTCCACCTCCTCATCTTTCCGCCTCCTCTTTTCCTCCCACTCTCATCCTCTTTCCTCCCATTTCTCCCCTCCACCCCCTTCGGTGATCCTTTTCCACACCCACTTAATCTCCTGTTCCTCCCGCCCAAATACTCATTTCACTCCCCTTCTCTTCGTTTACGGACAGGGTGGCCACCTCGCGCTCATTTGCGAACGCGGTGATTTACGAGGATGCAAGGGTCCGCTCTACCCACCCCCAACCCCCTCGTGCGTCCCAGAGTTTCGTACACATATGTGTACGGGTTAGGTGGTTTTTATTTCGGTTTACGCAAGGCTCTTAAATTTGGGACCAAAGACCGTCAGTTAACAAATCCGTGTGGATTCCTCACACGTATCCAAAATTATGACGACAGATTCGTCGCGAGTGTTGGATGACTTATCTGCATTTCAGAGGGTGTGATTTGCGATGTGTTACGTTTATGCCTGTTTGCGGAAGACGCAGTAAATTTGGTAGTGAATTTGTGGAAGGAATCCCCACCCCGTAGTAATGTTTTGTTGACCCAATGAAATGTGTTGGCTTGATTTCGAGCTCGTTTTGAGCCGTCGGGGAATTTGTCAAAGTTCAACGAAAGTGTAACGATACCATGCTTGAGTTACGAAAATGAATATAGAAATGGAAAAGTGAAAGTGGGTAGTGAAATTCGTGGCCCAGGAACTACTCGTGAATTATGGAAACAAGGGACCTGCTCCGAGACAAAGTTATTGACAAACTGTTAATACAAAGTTTGGAGTTCGTAGTCCTGCTGACAATATCGTGAATGTGCGTCGACCCATATCCAAGTGTTAGTTATAGTTTAGTCATGTGTTATTTGGTTCATTTTTGTGGTGAAAATCTAGAGCACGCCTTTCAATTGGTCGAGGTTGAGTTCAGATTTGAATTCAGCTCAGTTCGGTTGCTTGAAGAATCATTATACTGCTCACGGTTTCTCTTCATTGGATGTTTTGTCTTTACGACACCAAAGGATCGTCTTCTGGTTGTACTTAGTTTCAAACAAATATGTATATACCATATTATATTTACTCTGCCCAAAAAATAACATTATAATTTCCACAGAGAAAGAGGACGCCTTGGTAGCTCAACTGGTAGAGTACCTGGCCGGAAATCAGGGGGTCCGGGTTCGAGTCCCGGTCAAGGCGAATGATTTTTTCTCTGTGGAACATTTGCTATAGAACATTCGTAATGTTAAAGAAATTGGAAATCACAGAACTAAGACATTTCCTTGACCATTTGGTCTCTGATGAGTAGCTATAGTTCTATCTCTACTTTACTTCTTATCTTCAACACTTCGTTGAAATAGTTCTGCAAATGCGGTATGATGTGCGATGTATTCCTTCTTTCGCCATTATCATGCGTTATTTGCGTTGTGAGACAAGATTTTTGGATAAACGTTGTGTAGGTGGAATTTCAGTCGATTTCCTCGCGATATTTTGAGCCCGTAGAGATGCAGTATGGTTATTCGGGCGTGCGAATAATTTTTTATGTCCTAATATTTTATCACCTACTGAAGAAAAGGATTCAGTATTCAACCTTGTATTTCTGTTATTAGTGGGAAATAACGAAATTAATCTATGGTTGGACAATAGGACTGCGGAATTTCGATGCAAAAGTGCCTTTGGCGAATTTTGTTCTCTTAGAGACTCGGTTCCTCGGTCATTGCCAAAGCATAGGTCGAACAATCTGGACGCTAAAAAGCAGAAACGTAAGCCAAATACATTATTCAAAGATGGGAAGGCGGTGGTTACGTTTCCGAGTCACCTCCTGCCTCCCCTAACATCATAACCTTTATTTTCTCCTCAGTTCCATGCCCAAGTGACCCGTGGTTTCGGTAGCCATTGTCATGACGTCCTCTTGCGGTGTTTTATTTAGCTCCATTTGGTCTGCGGTCGGCTCTCTCTCCAATTGCGGGGTACCCGTTTCCCTTCCCTACCAAACTCTCTCTCAAAGATTCGGGCGAGGTTTGCGCCCGAGCGGCAGAAAATGGAGCTCCGCATTGGTGAGAGCATTATTAATCTTTGGACATAGGCTGAATTGATAGTAGGATGTGCCATATTGTTGCCGAAAAGTGAGCTTGCCTCTTGGCGAAAAATCTCTTTTTTGACGGGGCTCACGGTGAGCAAGTGAGGTTCCTTTAATTCCACAGTGAGCCGCGTCGAATAACGGGAGTTTTTTTAGATTCGAAGATTATTTTTATCCATTAATGCGCTGGAAATATCCCTGAGCTTCTCTATTTTTGCTTTGTCCCATTTTAGTTTTTTGTGAGAGGACCTGTTCTTGGGATTCCTCATCCTCCCTAGGTTTTGCAGAAATGGCAATATGATTTGGAGCTTTTTCTTTGTCCTTCGATGTGAGAGGAGATTTCGTGAATTCTGTCTCTCGAGTTTCAATGCTTGATTTTATAAATTTCACTTTATAATTAGTCTGATCCCATCCCTGTGAATGAGGGAGATTTAATGAATACAGCAATAATAGTTGTAATAGTATATGGCTTTATATTTGCTATTTTGTTTGTTTAAATTTTAGCGCCGTTTTTGCTGGTCGTACAATACAACCATAGTTAGACAAGTGATTATTTGGAAGTTGTGCTCATTAAGCTGCGTGCAGTTCTTTTAGTACCCAATGGTTACAGCATTGTTTGTTGTGGCCCTGTTTCCCTTTAACCCCCACGAGCAGTGTGTTAGGCGGTGAAATGTGGAGAGTTGAGCCCGTGTTGGAGAGCATCATCGCCATCAAAGATGCATAACTCCAGCTTGGATTTAGGCCTTCATAACGTACGGTCGATATTCCTTTGGGCGTGCTTCTTTTGAGCATATTCATCCACTCCGGCATAAGATGTCCTTGGTAGTGTTTTATCATGACGGTGATGTGAGTGGTCAGTGGAATCCCCGGGGTTAGGTCTGCGCGCAGTCGCGGGAAAGTTCAAGACATCATGTTCAAAGTTGTCTCTTGGCTAGTTAATTGTTGTATGATGTGGTAAGATGCTTATTCATCTTATTTCCGTAGCGTACTTATCGCCACTATTTTTCATATTTACACTTCTTTTACTTGCATTTATTTGGTTTTACAGTGATAACTCTGACAATTAAAAAAAACCTATGCATCGATAACGATAAATTGATCTCTTTTACTTAGATGCGAAATTATAAACATTTAATATTTTTAAAATAACACCGTTAATATCATGTAATGACTCATTCTTATCATTCCAGTGCTTGGGTTATTCCCATTTACATTAAAATGTTTAGGGTTTTGCTGAGTTACGCTAATAAATTTGTCGTATGTCGCACTAATTTTAATTGTAGCATCTAATTCATTTTGAATTTAGCAGTAAGGATAGGATTTTACCAGGTGCGTTTACACTTTAGTGTCTGCAACTTATTGCCAGATTATGTATAAGGAATAGTTTTCTGTCTCTGGATTTTATATTAGTTCTTTTTAAATTTATTCATATGGGTACTTATTATATTTAAAATTCCTAATAGGCTCGATATTGTAATTTTTACTACGCTCCTCACTATATCCATCTACTTTTTCTCACATCCCCCATACACTGTTTCTTATGGTCTGTGGGAACATATGCGATACTGCCTAGGAACGGCTGAGATCATTAGTTTTATTTAATGCGGGCAATATGTCTGTACTCGTTCTTAACAAATTCCTTAAAGTTTCTTTCGCTCATTTAACCCTCACTATTTCGCGACTTGTGCAGTGCAAGTCAGTCTTTTTTAGAATCGTTTATGGCCACCCTAATTTTCACCGGCTACAGCTTTATACACCCGGATCACTCCGCATCCAGGGCGAATATTCGAGCATGCAGTCAGAAATTGGCTCGTGAGAATTTTGGTTTTGAACTTCTCACTGGCGGGAACTAAGCCAAATATGCAATAATCCATATTTTCTCGTATCAAAGACTTGTGAAAAACACACTTCGACTGGGATTTGATTGCTGATAATTAATGGACGTAATCATCTTTCAATGCCTGACCAAAAGTGAAGATTCAACTTTTGGTTATTATTTTTAATCATATAGATGTAATTTGTACTATTTAAACAGTATTGATAAATATGTGGTTGTTATCAGCATTAATAACTTCCGTTTAATGCTTAGAGTAAATGAGACCTGTGTAGGGTAGGGATGATGAAGTAAAATATATGGCACTCGCAATTTCCCCTTCGTGAGGACGGTTTTTTGTGGAAACAGATGTTATTTGAGCCGGGGAGGATGCATAGGTGTGAGGTAGGTGGGGTTACATTAGTGCCTCTTTGACTAGGAAGTGTAACTATCTTCCCGGAAACATCAGTACCAAAAATCGGAGTCTTAACTACCTTGGTGCGGAAATTTTAATGATCAGAAACAAGCCGCGAAAAACTTTAACGGACTCACACGCTGATGTACCTACATACCAGCAGAAATACCGTAAAGAAAAAAATCATTCACCTTAATTAGAACCGGACCGAACCAGGAACGGTCAAGGTGAATAATTTTTACACTGTGGAAGCTCTGCTAAATTATGGAAAGTGTTTGAATTAAATAGTAATTAAATTAGAGTCCACATAGAGAATTTTAAAAATTAAATTACTTGGCTCTATGTATAATTTACAAAGGTTGTTCGATTTTTCAACTAGTTACTATGCGATACATTGAAGTTGCGAGAAGACTAACCTTGAGATCTCCTCCTCTCATCCACTCCCCTCACGGAGTGGATGAGAGGAATGAATGCCAGGCCCTGGTGGTCATCTTCAAGATACTGCCCCATGTTTCTCATCCTGCGGATCGATCCGTGGGAAGGATGCTGAGAAGAAGCCGAAATATGCGACGACAGGTGTCGTAAAAGGAGTTACTGAACGATAATAAATATTAAAATAATGCTTCTTTTAATAGAGTTGGTGATCAATCATTTAGGAGCGTGGATTATCCACTTTTCAGCTTCAATTTAACAGTTTTCTTTCATCTTATCTGTGTTTCTAGTTGGCATCAATGGGTGACCTTCCGAAGTTAAATTCATCATCATAACTATTCTCTGAAAATAGGTAGGTTTGTGGATTGTCCCTTCCACCTATTCCTCACTTAAGGAGATCGTCTCTATTGTTCTACCCTCCTAAAAAATCCACCTATCGTACGTCAGATGCCTCCTTGAATCTTCTTATTTTCTGCATGATTTCAAGCCGTACAGAAAACCTCGTCTCTTCCTTCCTCTTCATCTAACGTTTTCCCCTTGATCACCCTTTACAGTATTACTAATCGTAAATTCCTTCCGCAATATTTGTGACCTTATAATTTCTCTGATCCCTCCCACTTCTCCTTTACTCTCTTACGTGTACAGATGCCAGGAGAAAATAAACATTTACATCCTGTCAACTCTTTAAACCACACAATCCATAGTCTTGAACAATGCTAAATACTGCATGAGTGTAAGCACTCTGTAGTATAAATGTAGTGCACTCTGTAAGCGAAGCATTTTGTCGCAACAAAATATATGATTTTATACGACGATAGTCTGGTTGCATCGTAGTTTTCAGTTCTTCCTATGTATTTTTACCTGTATTGTGTTATAGACGACCCAAATGTTCCCTCCTTATAAGCCTTTAAAAGACTGCTCGGATGTGCATTTATGTGTAATAAGCAGTAACAGGACCCTTGTCTCTCTTCCTCCAGTGAAAAATGGAGTTCGAGGTTCTAATATTGATATTTTAGTTTTATATACGTACGTTCAGTTAACTTATTGAGTCATATAACAGTTTCACATGTGCGATACGTGATCATTCCGTAATTATTCTCTAGGGAAGGGCCTGTGTTGAATTTGAGTGGAATTTTATACGCGTCCCTTAGACATGAAACTTTATTCCGGGGCAACAGTAATAAAAAAACCTCTAGGAGAATACCAACTGAGTTGTCAATTTTTTCGGAGAGTCCAATTTCTGTGAATGAAGTTGATTGAAATATGAAATTTTAACGAAGTGATTGGGTACGGACCAAAGATGTCCCAAATTTATAAACCTCCACATTTTCAGCTCCTTTTTTCCTCATCGCTGCAATGAGGTTTTGGGTCGCTCGGTAAAAGTTTCAGTTGGAGGTGTCCCCATTAACTTGCGCGTCAATCATTTGATTTAAGTGAACTCAAAACAAAAGAACGGACATCGAAAAAAACCACAGCCTGGAATTGTATGTCAAAATCATTCGGGAAGAAACATGCCCTAAATTCATTATGTTCTCGAGCGGTTTCATACGCCCTTTCTTTTCAATTCATCCCCAGACCGCAATGTCAATGGCAATTGATTTTGTCGAATGTATCTGAAGTAATGAGTTAACCTAAACCAAGAATTGAAGTACGAATCTTTTGATTTTTCCAAACTGAGCGACGGTACTTTATTGCATTGATACCGCAGGCAGAGTGTGGTCCTGCCGACATAGGAGCCCGTTTTCAGTCTAGAAGAAGCTTCACGGAACACGTGGAACTAATTCCAAAATATGTTTTTTATGTTTATATATTTGGGAGTGTACGAACTGGACTGAAGGAAGATCGTGCTTCCTTAAGTATTGTATCATTGGTTGCATGTCAGTCGCCTTTTGGCTCAGCGTGTAGCACATTTAACACTGGAAAAACTGACCTAAAGGCTCATTATAATGATTGATTCTATCCCTTGTGGTGAGTCTATGGCACGAATGTCAAAATTGCCGCGCAGATATAAGAAAGAGTTAAAGGTAGGAATGTAGGCCATTGTGATTACGGTAGAAAAGTTGAAAAACGTACCTATAATTGTAAAGAAAGAAAGACACGTGATATGTGCTGATGCCTTCTGTCCTCGGAGAGATGCGCCGGACTTACGGTTATAGTATATTATGTCGTCTATTCGTGGTTTCTTCGGTGTTTCCCTGTGACTCAAAATCACTCTGACACGTTTTTCTCCGGGTTCCATATTTCTGCTGCCTTAATACCTCTGTGATTGGCCGTGGAGAATGAATACTACGGAAATCTCGCTCTTTATATATGGGAGGAACGAATTGGTGTATACATCTCACCCTTAAGATAGTTCCCCACCCTGGATGTAGGTGATTGCTTGCTTCATGTGTCCTAGGAATTGTGTTGGATTTAACCTGTTGGACTGTGGCTTCAGTGACATTTTCCGATTGCTGGACGGTCTTTAAGCCTTCTGCGGCGGGTCCACTTAAATCCTTCAAGAATATCCATGGGAATCAGTTATCAGGAATTGAGTAGTGGTTTGTGAATCGTCAGGAAGAGCTGAGGTGCCACACTCGATTCATTTTCTTGGTGTTTTTGGGGAGTGTTTCATGCCTTTTTTTTATGCCTCTCCACTGCCTTGATAAATAATCTCGTTCACTCCTTATTTTGTTGCCAGGCCTTTCCTACTTGGAGAAAAAATACGAATTTTCGTCTCCATTTTCGCTCCATTGCCTATTGCTAGGGACCGGAAAAATAGCATCTATATTTTGCAAAATTAGCATCTAATTTTTACGAAATTAACATTTATTTTCCTGAAATTAGCATCTATTTTTTACCATCGAATTGCCTAGAATTAAATATCAATTCTTACGCTTGCTTGCACAGTATGCAAATACATCATTACTTCAATCGAGAATTTTGTTTAATTCATGCAATCTTTTTTATGACAAATTAATCTGACGCTATAACAATGTTTTCTAACGTGAGAAAATGACTTTAAAAATTGTGACGAAGTTCTTAGCTAATTAACTAAATGATTATTAAAAAAATTGTCACCTAGTCTGCGGCTGATTTATTTCAGAATTCAATACGAATTCTTACTAATACTTACAGATCATATCAAAGTTTTTTCCAGGTTAAGTACCTACATAAAAAGCAAGCCAGTCATGGGGAAGGGGAACTTGTGCAAGTAAAAAGGAGGGAAACTATTAAATGTCTATTTATTTCGAGTTTATGTGGCCTTGGAATCGAATCAAAGGGCATGCTACAAAAAAAAAGCATTATCATCTTTTAAATTAGGTCTTCTGTCATTCACAACTGTCTTATAGGGCGAAAAAAGCTCTCACTGTCCACATTATTAGTAGGTGTATACACTGTTTGGATGGCTTCCGTAGAGAGCTTCGGATGTTCATCGTTCATTGAGAGAAGAATTGAAATTAAATTGACTTCTCACTTGGTTGGTTTCTCTTATCTCCTCACGTAACGTGATCTTCAGTACCCTGTAGCCACGGAAAAATTCTTCTAGTGAAAGATCTTTACCCCTGCTTAGGTACAAACCCTTCTCCACAACATCAGAAGGGTTGTTTAATAATATAATTTTGACTGAAAAGACTTCCCAAATCCTCCCCAATATTCGTGAAAATTTTCCATTTGGATAATTTTTTATGAATGCAGCAAGTTAACCTTTGCATTACAAAGCTACATACCTGATTATATCTTTCATCGGTGCACTCTCAACCTAAGAAAAATCTTTCAGAGCAGTTGAAATTTAGTGGGACGCGATATTCGGACTTGAAGATGGCGTCTGGAATGCCGACGGAATTTTCGTCCAGAGGGATGAATCAATGCGGAAGAAACCCGAAAACTCTCGAGTCATCTGAAAATATTGTAATTTTCATAGTAAAATAAAATTTATGTTCTGGAGTAATTAAGAAAACATAAACAACAGGACAATATTGAGCTCAGTCGCTGGCCAGCCAGCGCAGGTAGTTCCAACTTCAAACATTTCTCAACAAAATAATTTTATTTATTCAATGCGGTTTTCACGCGATAAAACAAGTTTCAATACGTTTTGTTTTGCTGTAACCTGTAATAAATCTGTATAATCAATTCAGCGCGATAGTCCGACGAATTATTTCCTGTTACCATCCACCAGTTAAGTTAATGCATTTTTAACATTTTATGATTCTGGATAAAAAGTCATTTTCATTCTTAACAATTAGAACTTCGGTACAGTTTATATATTCTCCCGCAAGTCTTTCTGAATTATAAATTGCGTCCCGTACGCATTTATTTCATAGTCCGAATATTTTCCCGGCAAAAGGATCACGAGTGTAAATATTTCATCTTTCATATTTTCCGTCACTAGTGGAGCTGTGTACTGTCCGGCTACTCCGCTATGTTCAAATTATTCCATAAAGCTGAGCTCATTACTGCCCTCTCTCTCGTGTTTTTGAAGTGTATATGCAGGAAGCGAGGGAAAAAATGTGATATATAGACTGGTATGCACGGCTAAATGTCATGGAAGGGAATTTTGTTTTTTTTTAATCTTTCGCATCTAACCCGTATCTAACTTAAACAGTGAGAAAACGGAATATGTCATGGTTTAAATACGGGGCTGTACATACGCTGGAGATATAGGAATGGGACGCGATAAAAACGTTGTTAATTGCGGGAAAACGTACCTATATTTCGATAACGCAAATTCGAAGTTTAACTGTGTATGGTATTTGTCGATAATTGGGATAACCCACTAGCACCTAAGTTTTAAAGCTTGAATCCTCATACTGTCTAGCATTTACACTGCTTCACAAGATTGATGCACCATGTGAATGCAAGTGCACGCACAAACACTTCTGTTTACTGACAAAGGTGAAACAAAATGCGCAACAACGCTCCTCTGCTCATTGCACGATATAATCATGTCACATATGTGTGTTTTATTACGTTTAAGTTGAAAATATGCTAATTTGATATGTTCATATGATAATAATCATCGTTTTAATGGATAAAAATGGATATTTCATAAAGAAAAACAAGTAAAGATATATTATTGCCGTTTCCTACTAGTTTTTTGTACTCATATCCTTATTTCGCATATTTATTCAATTCGCAGATATTTCGCTTGTATCCCGAATTTTCGCTGAAAATTCGCGTTTATAGCAACATGCGATTTTTTCCGGTCCATACCTATTGCCCAGTTTTACAAATGATCAGCATCTTTCATACCGCTTTCGGTCACCTCCCTCCTACTAATTCTTAAGTCATTCAGTACATACCGTCTTCATTGGCGTAATCTTATGAATGTTTGTGAATGAAAACCTTGAAAAGAAGGTGGTTTCGCCCCTCCTGTCGAAATCGCAAATCAAATTGGGATTTTCTGTCGAATGAGATGTTATCGTGAGGTTTTTATCGTAGACTTACTGACGGCGTGTGTCCAATCAAACGCTACGCTCCGTGGTTTCCATTAGTCCCTTTAGTAATATTACATTATCGAGTGTTATTGCTAGTGCAATATTTTGTTCTTTAAAGGACGCCAAATTGTGGGTGAGTCCGAACGGATGTGAAATTCTTTTTTAATGAAAACGTGTGAAGTTATGTACTTTCAGGGCTAAAACGACACTGGTTTCTAGCAGCAGAAAGTAAAACTCTGAAGGCGTAGATTAGGTACCGAATTTATTTTCCCGTGACATTTTCTCTCCTCTGGAGGAGTTGATAATTGCGCAATAAATAATGTGCAATGCCTGCAGATACAGCAGCAAGTTGTTATGGGAAAGTACGACGGGTTGGTATATTTCATTTCGTTACCTTTCCTTTTTTTATTTTAAATTATGCATGATCGGTCTGTCATCTTTTGTATGCTTTTGGATGATGCGGTAGTGCTTTTAGTTTATGACCCCTTTTGCGTAGACAGATGGAGGGCACTTTCGTATGCAATTTCAGCAAATATGGAAAACCTGGGCGCGACTCATTTTACGATGGAAGCTCCCTGAAGTAGTTCAGGCCGCAACAACGTGAATCTAAAATATTGACAAACCCTATTTCTATTTTTGCGGTTAATAAAATCTAACGTTGTTGAAAATTATATTACGTTGATTACGCACGCAGGGCATCAGAACGTGGATATAAGATAATAGAAAATTTTTCGCTATCAGGCTAACTGGCTAACACATTTCGCGTGCAATCGTTGTGGCAAATCTAAACCACTTGGATAGTGGGATGGTTACTGTCCTATATTCTACCATTTCTTCAGCTTGTAGGATAAGATTTGGATTTAAAAGATGCATTTTCAGTTGTAGTCATCGCGCTTAGAGCCATCAGTAAAAAAGGTAAAGGTCAAAAAAATAGAACAAATATTATACTTCCACAATCATGTATTTTGTCTGTTAGAAGCCTGTGCATGGGAGCGAATCATATGACAAACATAATGGAGCTTGATATCATTTAAATTCGAAAACAACTTCTTTACATCCCTAATACTTCGCGTATCCAAGTCCTAATTATAATTTTACGCTAATATGTGGAGTTACCTTGTGCGAAATGTTATTTTTTAGTGCATGCAGGCACCTTTCAACCTCTAGTCAATATAATTATCATGTTTTACATGTAAAGTTATGGATTCAAATATATAAATAAAAACATACGTGAAAACTGTGTGTAGCGAAAATTTGTAAATTTGATTCAACCCTAATTTTTCCTTCCATGGCTCTCGAATCCCCTGGACCCGACATGTTTAGTATAGCGGCATTACTGTTATCGAAGTTGACCGTTCAGCCCAGGATCCGTTGTCGTCCGATTCTCGATCAGGTGGATTATTCGTTTCGAGCTGTAGCTTTCCCTGCACATGCTTTGTTCTCCATTTTTGGAGCCGGACACCGCAGGCATGGGTTTCCACCGCGTAATGAGCCACATCGTCGGTTCGATATTCCTCTTAGTCCTCGGCGCTCATTAGGAAGAGAGGGGCGGGGGCGGGAAAAATAAACGCGGAGACTGATGGAGGGAAAACGTATTCGAAGCCAGTTCTCAGAATTTCTTCACCCGGGCGCGCAAAATTTTCTCGTCACGGCGAAATCCAATGGATCAAGCGTTAACCTCCCTCGCGGCGAGTCCTGGAGTCACCCATTTCCGAGACCGGATTCTGCCCCGTGTTCCTCCCTGCGACGCCTGCTGCATTCTCCTCATCTCCTCCCTCCCCGTCTCGATGAGACGATAAACCTACCCCCCTGCCCCTAGCGGCGCCGTACCCAGAGACCCCGGAAGACGATGGCGCCAAGGACCGGGGCTCACCGTTCCCCTCCCGCCTGGGAGGGAGGGGGGGTGGCTGTAGCTGGCGAATCAGGGTTCTCTATGCGGGCATAAAAAGCTTGCCTGGAGGTGGAAAGATTTTGCCGTCTTCTGGAGGCAAATGAATGCGAGGGATGGGCCGAAGCGTGCGGTGCTTGATGCGGGGTGCGTCGGCGAGAAAGAGACGGGGCCACCCCCGCAACAAAAACTTTGCCCCCGCTCCTCTTTTGATGGGTTCATTAAAATCATAAAAATAAAGTTTAGATAATGTTTTTTAAAAGACGAAGTGAAAGGCTTCTTCAAACTAAAACGCAAAGGCAACACAAAAGAATACCGCTATGAAACTTGCGCAACTCGTAACTAATTTTTGCTGTTGTTATTTGATCTGGGAAGGTGGGGAACAACCCGAATGAAGACGCGGTGAAGTCCCGAGAGTCATAAATTTAGAATAAAAGCGTATTTGCTGCCGCGTATTAAATTTCTAGCGTGGTTTGTCTCCTTGCGACAGTTTAATTTCTGTATTAAAGTCAGTTTTTATTCTCTTCCTAATTTAAAATCTGGGATCGGGTAACGTAACCAATTGAAGTTCAAATTAATTATTCAAAATATGTTTGTAAAATCAGGTTACCTCTAATGGACCCCTTTCTATCCGAATGTTCGATAGAATAGTCGAATTTATGAGCCACATTTTTGCGAACGAAAGTTTTTTCAGAGAACAAAGAAATCAGGGTGTCTCACAGTTCGAATTGTTCATGGTTAAATGTGACATCTGACAGCCCGCTTAAAGATTCTTTGAGTCATGTCGAGCCATTCTCGTAAGGTTTACATGAAGTATTTTTTAGATGGGCAAGATGTCTTTTTATTGAAGTGAACAGAAGTATTTTTTAAACCATTCTAGCCAAAGATAATTTATCATATAAATCTTTAGAGGGACTCATCCCTTTGTGTGACCATAACTTACTTACCCTTATAATCCATTAGCTATTCATACAAGGATGTGTCATCACTTATTTCGTGGCATTATGATATTTTCACTCTTCACCTCTGGTTTCAATTTCTATTTCTTATAAGGTTTTTAAGTTTGAGTAAACAGTATAACATATTATATAAATCATGATCATTTTGTCACATTGCCAAACCAAGGGTGTACCAAAAATTTGCGATTGAAAAACCTGTCTGTCTTAACAAGAATATGTTCCTCATTCATGTGAATCCTTAACCATTTTTAGGAGGCAGAATGAAATAAATTGCCTTTGGTATTTATTGATTTTTATAAGAAATCTGTTTTTTTATGTACTGTTCGACTCTTGTGAATGTGGTGTTTCTCAAAATTTTAATTACATTTTAGAAGAAGCTGGGACAATGTACGCAATTAACATTTCCCCAAGGTTCTTGAATTATTTTCGTGATGCGAGGTAAAAAAAAAACCACTGGGCCCTCAACCACCCACGCTGTTCTGAATAACCTTGTCCTCACCCCGCCGAGCATATCTCAGGCGTGGGCGTGTGAACGATCGATCCTCTCTGCGCCCGAAGAGTATCTGCCATTTCGAAAATTTATTTCCCTTCGGCATGATTTGAGAACTTCCTTCGCTTCACTTCGCCGCCGTCGTAGTCTCGACCGTGGACCCTGGAAATCAGCCGGTCGACGAACCCCTCCCCCATCTCTCCCTGCTCTCCTTCTACTTATCGTGCTTGCTCATGCTCACACTCAACACGAACACACCCGTCTCGCCTTCCTCCGTGCGAGGTTCGGGAGACGTGCTCCTTGTTTACGCTCCGTATCACAAACTGTAGTCGACGGCGTCGTTCCCTGCCTCGCTATCCAACGTCGGTGTCGCCTTCCTTTCCTCTCGCGGGTTTACCTCGTGTCCTCTTATCTTTGCTTTTTGATGTGAGCTGGGGGAACGTATGGGAAGGAAGGGAAGGGAATGGGGGCAATGGGTTTGAGGACGTCGTCGGAAACCAAACATTTCGCTCGGGTTCTGTACGGGGGAGGATAAACCTTGGAGGGAGGGGAACCGGGTTCGTGGGCCGAGTCCTTTACCCTTCCTCCTTCCCCGCAACCTCTTTTTTTTTTTTTCCTATTCTCCCCCGAAAACCACCTCGCGCCAGCTTGAGTTTTCATTTTCGTCCTCTCTCGCCGCTCCTTCCTCCCACACCGGAAAGTAAATGAATCCGCCTCGAGTCCCGTAATTAGGTTCCTCGAGGAAAGTTTTAGACGCTCAGGCCGTCGGGGCACGTTTTCCCTCGTTTTTCGGACTCAGCGAGATGGACGCTGCCGCATTCATGAGTGAGGGACGCTTGCCCTCTGCCTTTTTATTCATGCATTTAATTTTATTTCTTAAGTTTCCCCCGTGGCTTTGCTGCTGATTCAAAATTCATTTTCTTTGCTCGTCGTTGTTTTTGCACTCGGGAGTTGTATTGCCTTCCACCTGCGCGGCTTCTCGTTCCCTTTTTGCTTGCAGTCTTTTCCTCCAATCCGTTGGTGCTCTCACGTTTTACCTGTCCGCTTTTGTTTCGTATTCGCTATCTTTTTTACGGTGGAACGAAAGTTTCTGTCGCCGCGGTTTTTCGAGGAAGCTTTTGTGAGTGACACTCGATGGGATAGAAGAGACATTAAGACATAAGTTGTCTTAAAAGCTGCGGCTCAACTTCTGTGCATCTTGTCACTTCTCGTGAACGCGGGACCGTGATAAATTTTATACCAAAGTATAGCTCTGAAATGAGATGCTGCCAGTGTCATCGTTCAACCAAAGGGCATATGACTTTAACGGTCCAAAGTGTGAAGAAAGATCTGATGCTTTCTCGGCGTCTACTGTTGGTGAAGGCTGTTCGGGTTCTCCACCGGGTCAAACACCGTATTTCTGCCGAAGTTTCGATGTTCGAGTCGTCCATCGTCCTCAGGGTTGATATCGTGACATAAACTCGACCGATATATTTACACTGGCACCAGGGGTCAAGTGCCCTCTGATTGGTCCCCTGCTTCCCGCCTTTTTCTCTCCCCCCGGGAGGCCTCGCAGCACGGTTGTCCATAGGTTTCTAAGAGAGTATCCGGAATCGCCCTTGAAATTATTCTCCTCAAGCCGGATCTCAATGCTTCCTTCGTCAGCCTTTCCCAGAATTTTCCTTTGCGACAATGCATCTTGGTCTTAACCTAATGAGATGGTTTAAAGGGTCTTTTAGATTTTTGCTCTTGGTATCCTTCAGGATACCAAGGATAGCGTTATCCTTGCAGGATAGCGTTAGTAAAATCTTACTATTTTTTCTATGGATTAGAGGTAAACATAGACGCTCTTTGTTAATATCATGTTACTTCGAAGAAAATATATACAATATCCCCAATGGCGGGCTCTGCAAAATGAGTTGAATGATTAGTATTTTAATTTTGATAAAGATACTGGCTAGATTTAAATTTATGTAACACTTTTCATGTAAGATGTAATGCAAAGGTGATTGCATCAGATTTCTGCATGGGTGGTATTACTAGTGCTGCCATTAGTTCCCGCTTTCGCCACGGCCTCACCAGGCTAGCCATTTTTCCCGATGAGTGTCAGGGGCGTGGTCGTAACCCATTGGATGACATGGTCGTGGTGGATGCTGTGTTCAGCAACACTTGATTTTTCAGGCCGGCCAAGCCTGAAATGTATTCTGTGCTCCTTCAGTCTTGTATCTATGGTCTTGCTCGTCTCTCGCACGTATACTTGGCCACATTCTCATGGTATATGGTATACTCCGGTTGTCAGGAGTCCACAGGCTCTCTCCAGTTGGTCTCTCAATTCGGAGATGGGACGGAAGGAGGTCTCGATGCCACGTATCTTTAAAATCCTAGAAATCTTGCCGGAAACCGTTGAAATAAAGGGTAGGCCAGTCCTAGTCAACGACTTTTGACGTTCTTCTTCCGTCACTGCCGCCCGTTGGTTGAAGTCCCTTTTCAGGGCCTTCAAGGTCCAAAGTCTGTACATCTGTACATGTTTAAATCACATTTTAACGGGATGATTCTTATCGCATTGCTGCATCCGCCAATGCTTTCTCAATTTTGATAATATATTGAAAACATCCGAAGAGTTTGGAATGATATCCCCGTGGAACTCCTATCTCCAAGGAGATATCATCTTTCGGTTTTATGTCGAAATTAGAAATCGTAATTTGCGTTACGTATTGCTGTACTGTTATCTTTGAGTGGGACTTATTCCTCACTTTTCAGACACTGGTAATTTAACTCATTTTGTTTTTATTTATCATGCAATTTTAGCTCTTCTTTTTGGTGCATACAGTGATAACTCTATTAATAATGATAAATCCCGCATGAGGTAAAAGTGGTGTGTATGCATTTTAAACCGCGGGACTGCATTGTAAAGTGCTGGCTGGCTGGTGCTACCTTGTCGGTGCACATTTTGTAAGTCTCAGTACTTTTGGACGTTCTTTAATTATTATTTAATGTTTAAAGGAAGTGCCATTGTCCTAAATGATCCCTTATGTCCCCCGAGATAGCCTGTTCCACCTCCCTCAAGTAGATATGGCATTAGGCTACTCACAAAGAAAGATTTAAGGCGTACACTGTTTAGTGTGAACTCTGACCTCCTGGAATGAACCTGGGACCTCAGAATAAGAGATCAATTACTCCTTCAAACAAAATATGATCTAGCCGATACCCCGCGTGAGTTTTCGTCTCAAAATCTTTTGAATGGCATATACCAAAACTATTAATCTGAAGTAAAAAAATTGAATAAGAATGTGGCAGTTCATATAATCATGGGGATCTGGATATTCACCAGAACCTGCAGGTGTGGCGTATTAATTTTAAAATAATTTTTGGACATTATTCTAGTGTATTGTGGAGCGAAGGTCCTTGGTTTAGGTGTCATGTTATTCGTAGTTTGCTAATGCACCCCACGAAAAGAAATACTGATGAAACTACCCTATTTACGTCCGGTTTGATTCCAGTTTACGATTTACGAGAGGCCATATGGAATCTTGGAGAGCGCGCTTATTTATTGCATGGCCTGGATAGAAATAAAGGAAATTCTTGGCGTTGGTTAATGGGAGTCATTTTGGCAGCTGAATTCTCTTGATTGCTTCGAATAAAAATCAATACTGTTCCATTTTCGCTTAAGGTAATTTTTTCCACTGGTTAATTATCTCCCGGAATCGTGCCGTTTTTCGTGCGTCGGGGTATTTATTGAAAAATGGAGAAATTGCGTGTAATTGATACTTTGGCTCAGGGGAACCAAATGCAATGCACAATTTGAAATTGACGAATGTGACTTTGAAACGTAAATAAAAATTATCGGGATACCGGTCATCAAAAGGAAACATTGTTTCAAGGACGCCGAGTTACTTTTGAATTTTGCATCCGCATTCATGGACGGTGGTGACTTACATTTTATTTTTCCGTCCAGTGAAAATACAACGTTTAAGAGCCGTATAAACAGTGATGCAACCTTTGTTGTATTCACTAGGTCGACCACATGTGAACAGAAGTATATCAGTAATCATTAGAAATCTAAATTTTAGTGAATGCCTTCAGTGAACCATGCAACGAATCCGTGAACTTTCGCGACGGAAATAAAGCGCCGTTCAAAAATAACCCCAAAATATAATCCGATTAAAAATCCCATTTGCATTACTAATAGGAAGGCTGTACCTTTGAATTTACTTTTTACGTTGCATTCTTTCTTGCTTTTCCTACTTGACGTAGCAAATTTGCATGGATCTTCAATTCTACGTTTTTGAGTTCACGGTGCAGCTCTTTCTACCGAATTTTGATCATAGCTTTATTTTATCTGTCAGCGTTTTATTTATTTTATCGCCATGGTTTGATAATCCTAATATTGGCTTGTGGCATCTCTCCACTCCATTCTCCAATCAGCAAACGTCTTGACATTTTCATTATTTATTTATGCACGAAAAATAATACGAGTTCTTTTTTTAAAATTCCATTTTTAAAAAAGAACTAATTTTTCTTGTTAATCATCCTCCTATTTTCTTTTCATTAATTGGATACGCTCTGGTACCACGTGCATTACCACCCGACGGGAGGATGGGAAGAAAGAATAGTTCGACGGACGCCATTTTGTTTTCATAGTGGTGGAAAACTTTGCGTTCACTTTTGGAGCCTGCCAATAGGTGTTGTCGTTACGCAGCGAACCTATGGTGTGGACCATTTTCTTCGTAGCTTCCCTCTTTTGCCACCTCGTTGCCTTCTACTATAGCTGTACTGTTTTGGAATTTGACTCTCACATGAGTGGTGGATATATGTGGTGTAGAATCAGCGATGAAGTGCTCCAGCTGCGAAAGTTATATCTATCATTTCGTACGAAGAAGAATGATGCGTACGATGTATAACGTGCGCTTCATCCTAAGTTAAAAACAACGTGTTGACCCTTGACGGGATACGATCCAGCGACTTAAAGCCTCCCAGGGCACACGTTACCGCCTCGGCTGCGGCTGTCAGTGTATTTTATTTTTTCCAAGTTATTGCTTAAAATCCTCAAATATGAAAATATCCGTATAGGTTTCGTCATAACATTATACTGCTTAGAATTTCATAAAATATTCTTGCTCAACATTTCGCGTTCTCCTCGCATATTTGGTGTCGGATTGCCGTTCCCATGCATCCCCCATCCTTATCTTTTATAGCATCAGTATTGTATTCGCACTACTCTTCTGATTTTTTCTGTGTGTCGCGTGCAATGCCGAACGTTTCATATATTCTCGTCGAAATGTACAGTATATAAATTAAGTAATACATTTTGTTATGGTGTTGCTTGAATTATGCATGTTCATTGATCGTATTTCTCACTGCCCGAATTTCAACCACGACAAGTGCGAGGTGCTCTTCGCTTCCCCTGGTTGTTGGTACTTAACAAATCTTGTCTATTCTCTTTAGCTTTCTCTCATTTCTTATCCTGTCGCTGCTTCTTATACTTCATATCGGGTGGAGGAGGATGATTGCCTACCACACGTCGGGAATGTATGTCCTCCCGTAACCGAGTTAGTTTTTAATTCTGCATTGATGATAATTGTGTGCGTGATTTACTTCTGCAATGAAAATCTCTTGAAGTCGATGACGAGCTTATCAGACGTGGCTGGCGAAGGCCGTCCCCTGTTTATGATAGGTGCAAAAAATATCGATTTCGTTACTTTTTCAGCTCAACGCTGAGCCTCAGTTTTTTTGCTCACACCGCGTGCAGTATAAAAAGAGTCGCGAAAAAAATGAAATTGGCATCTTCCGGGCTTCTTTGGTGGTCCATTTATCCCTGGCGTCCCGTTAAGCACGTCTTGGCTAGTATTCAGATGTACTTGGAGCCGATCCACCAAAGCGCGCATGACATTCATACCAGAGGCGGAACTTCGGGAATTGTAGAATATTATAGGCCGTGGTAGCGATGTCGGAATTCATCCTGCAAGCCACTTCGTGGATACGTGGAGCAGGAAGTGTGTCATCAACAAACACGCACGTATATTATGCAGTGCTTAATTAACGTTGCTTGGATTCCAAGTTCTGAAATGCAAGCAACGGCCTTGACCCCAATTATCTGTCCCACTCAACAGTTTTCCATTCGACCTCCTTCCCTCTAGTCGCTCTTTTTCCATCCTCCCATACACCCATTTCTTCAGACGCCTCAAATCCATGCCCTTCATCCCTTCATAGAGTACGAATCTCGCACTGATAATACCCCGCCCCGCTTCATAACAAGCCATTTAATTACTTTTCTCAACTTTTTCACTGAGGGCTCCCTTCAGAAGTTTTCATATTTTGGTAAACCTATACTTTGTCAAACCAATTTTTTAACCATGGGGATCGGGTTCGTTTGGTGGCTAGTGTACTTGCCTCCCATCCCGAGGGCCCGGAATCGATTCCTGGCAGTGGCAAACCGATCCCCACTTGAGTGCCTAGTGGAGGGCATATCAGGTTCAATACTCCGTCCGTTGGATGGGAAGTTAAGCCGTGGTCCCCTTGGCGCCTCTCGTTAAGAGTAGGCTAATGCCGACGCCAGGTTTCTCTCCACCCTTCCTCCATTACCTGAAATGTTCCTACTCTTACCCAATTACCCACCTATCCTATGTGGCGCAAATGACCTCAGCTATCGGTCTCCTCCCCTGAAAACTAACTAACTTTTAACCATGGAGTCTCATTTAACCATGGAGTTTCGTAGACTCGATGCTTTTAACTGTACGCTAACCTTCGTCATTGTGCTATTCACGCGATGAATATATTCCATGTAATAATCCAGCCTCATGTCATCATATATTTATATTTATAAAATATATATATTTCATTCAAGATAATCACAATGCTATGATTTCGTCATTGGTGAGAAAGGGAACATTTGAATGGCGACCTCTATCCAGTGGTCTTATATTAACCTCTGTCTGTGAGTGAAGTGTGGGTACTGTGAGAGTCTTGTGAAAATGTACATAGGTTGCATCTTCTCATTCAGCATGAATCTTCACCAAGTTAATGCCGAATCTATTGATTTAGGAGGGAACGTTTATTTTAAACTTGCTTAAAGCAATCGTAGTTGCTTTGTCCTTGGTGTTAACTGTTTATAATGTAGTCCAAACTAACATGAGTCTCAACCGTTTGAGTTAGGGATCTAGGAAAACTGTCGGTTCTCTGTTTGTTTAACAACATGATGAAATTTATCAAGAAGAAGCTATTCAGGATAGTTTTATTTAGGTCATAGCTTAGAAACCTTGCTATAGCATGGGCAAAAATGGACAGCGGTCGAAAGACGGGATACAGCACCGGCTTTAACGTTTTCTTGATGCGTTCATTCATTTTGATGGGTATTTAATTTTTCTCGTTCATTATTTTCCGACGGATAAGCATGCCGAGTGCATTTGAAAAACCAAGCTCACCATCAGAAGCAACACAGCAGATTTTCTTCCAAAATGTGTCTGCAGAATGAGAAGCCTCCGGCTTCAGGAACAAACATTTTATTTATAAACATATCTTTTTGTCCTTGTGTTTTATGAACTCTCTCGACTCGCTGCATTTAATTCCCGGGCTGGAGTGAAATCCGTACATGCCAGTTGTTCCGTGCAGCTGTACTTTTTTCCCCATAAACCGAGGAGGTCCGTTGAAAAATTTGTGCACCGTGCAGTGGGGGGATATGCTTTTCTCTCGGACTCAGCCTTTCCCAATTTTCCCCACTCCACATCTCTAAATCTCCTCCCCGATCCTTGCTTACCTTTAGAAGTAATTGTTTATTTTTTATTCACTGCTTACATTTTCATCGTCCCATGGCTTTGCTGTGGTTTGCTTCATTAATCCCTTCTTTTGTATCACGGTTTTGGTCTCGTAAGTGGGATAATTGTAATACTGGTTGTTACGTTTGCCCTTCCTAGCATATTTGGGGTGACCCCTAGTCTTGCTCGATTGTTCTCGTTTCCGATTTTTCTTTCATTTGTGCCTTACTTGCCTGAGAAGTTGTTACCGAATTTGCGATGGTGTAGAAATGATTGGACGGGGACCAAACCCCTTCTACACCTTATAGTCCTCCCTCCATTATGTCGCGCTACCATGTCACCCAAAAGTGAACACTGTCATTGGCTTTGAATGACTATATATTCAATGGCTTTGAATAATTGGTTGGAAAACCAACTAGAGGTGCCTGGGAATATGCATATGCAAGAGAGGTCTTGGAATATTTTGGAGCTCACTTTGTTTTGTGGATGAATAACCAACAGTCTAATTTTCGCCTAAAAGCATCTGTTAGCGCGTTCCAACCCTTTGATATTATTTGCTTATTAGATTATGAAGTTAGGTAGGTACTCATTTATTTAAAAAGGAATAATTACGCTCTTCTCATGCGGTTACGAAGTATACAATTTCGTGGTTTGTTGAATCATTTCATCATTATAATGGGTTAACAAACCATCCTAAGATAAGTTTGATGCAGCTCTTAACACGATTCTCTTATCAGCTGACGTATTCATATTTGTATAATTCCTCTCTTTTCACAATCCTAACAACGTGCTCAATATATCTCATTCCTTTTCCATTCTCTCCATTCACGTTCCACGACGCTTGTCGACGAAAAAGCGATGAAAAGAACCTCCACAATAAGCTATTGTATTATTTATCTAACTGCTGGTTTGTGGAAATATTTCTTATTAGGTCCTTTGCTATTCCCACTACGCTTTCCATGCAGCATGATTATGTCTTATAGCTATGTCTTATATGTCTCAGTAGTACCCGCTGCCCTAAGAGCTGATGTGCTAATTACCGCTAGTGGAATTCTGTCTGGGTCATCTTTACTCCGGTTCCTAGTCTTTTGCGTTGGTTGCGTACGAGGGAAATGTATGGGTTGAGTTAATGCTTTTCTATGCTGTCCAAAAAATTAAATTTTTGGGTTACTAGGACCTAGTGGGACTTAGCAAATAAAAAAATTATGTACATTTAACGAGGCTATTCATTTTGAGGAGTATTCCTATGCATAAATATCGCAAAAATCGCAATGGTCGGCCTCTCATTTTTACTCTCGAGATTTTCTTGCTGGAATACTTTTTCTTTGGGGATTTATTCTCGCTGTGGTATTTTAATTTTCGTGAATTTCCGGAGTTGATAATGGAAATCACGTTGGCGTCTTCCCTTCCCATCCTTGGCATATCGCCTTCTTCTCGTTTCGCCTTCCCACTTCCGCCTCCCCTCGTCAGTTTTCCCTAGGGAGCGTAATAAAGGGGTGGCGGGGAGGGGGCCAGCTCTCTTCGTTTTCCCCCTTCTTCTCCCTTTAACCAGTTATGTCACCTGTCTGCCAGGGCCAACCCTGCTTTAATCACTGCTGCCGTGTCGTGCCCTCCCATCTCGCGTGTTGTTCCCATACCCCGACTCGCTACCCCTACCCCGCCCCCTCCTTTAACAATATTCCCTTTATTCTTCTCCTCAACTTCCCGCCATCTCTCTTCGCTCCCTTACCGCATTCATCTCCTCCCGCTTTTCACTTTCCTCTAACTTCTGTCTCGCTTTTCCTCTCTTTCTCTCTCTCAGCCAATAGGTTACACCACGAATGAGTCTCTTAAATTAATGCCACTTGCACGATTCCGGTGTAACTGCTGCTAAATGTTTCTTCCTTAAGATTCCGATACGGAAATCGATGTGTATAGGAACGAGAGAGTCTAACGCGAGAAAAAAATGAAATCGACGGGAACAGTTATTACGAGGAACTCGCATCCAGTGGTCATTGTAAACGTGCCATTCTCAGTAGTCGAGTGGGTAACCCGCAGGCCTGGCAACCCAAGGGTCTAATTTCCCAATTTATTGAAGATTCTACTTACAGTTGGAAATATAAACTTGAAAGTAAGGGAACACTCCATTCTGGAACATCCTTGTTTAAGGGAAGTGAGGCATGCACGATACCAGTGGCCGAGAAGTCGCGACTGGAAGCTTTGGAAATGCGTTGCTACAGAAGAATGATGATAAAATGGATCGACTAAATGACTAACGAGTCGCTAAAGTGAATGAGGTCAAAGTTCTTAGATAAATGAGGGAAAATGTGGTTGAAAAGGAGACAGAACTTATGATCAGTCATATATCGAAACATAATATGCTGTTGAAGACAATCATCGAGGGAAAAGCGAATCAAAAGATTGGCAAAGGAAGGCGTAGTGTAAGATGCATGGAGCAAGTCGTGACGGATGTGTAAATAAGGAATTAAAGAATTAAAGAAAGTAAATATGAAGAAGTTAGTTGGAAGAATTGACGCGAGAATAGAACGGATAGCTACCTTAAACCAATCTTTGCATTGTTGGCTAATTATGAATTCGAATTCGTCGCGTTATTTCTTTCAACAATGAATTGTGTGATACTACTATTGTTAGTTGGAGAACGGGCGTTTTTTCGATTTCCTTGTGAGAACTGCGGTTGGTGTACCTCTGGTGTACACTGCTTAATGGTGATATATTCCTTAACACAATTGCTGCTCCGATGCTAGAGGGTCTTTGTCACTATATTCTCTCTTGTGTTTAATATATATGTTTAATCTCCTTATATTTTCTATCCCTTGGATTTTTTTTAGCTGGGAAGTATTCTATTTTTTTAATGGAAGGTGTATGGTTCGTATCCTTAAATTCTGTTACCGTGAATCTGTATTCTTTTGATTTTAATTGGTGTGATGGGCATCAACAATTATTCTTAAGGTAACGCTTCATTGGAAAATATCTCTGGTCTTTTACTTTCTGTGAGACTCAACTTATTACTACCTCTGCGTGTGTCCTCTTTTAGACTCCGAAGGAACGAGTTATTTACAGCTGTTTAACAGAAGTGTGTAATATGTTTACTTCGACGTTTTTGGTTTTCACGCATGTATTTCCCTTCTATCTCACCTTTTTGCTAAAATGAGTTAAGAAGAATTAAGTTCCCAGGTCTATTCGTTATTGTTTCATGGATTACATGTATGATAATTCTTGATCTTACACAAAGTATTCATATGGTAAAAATTCCCACGTAGGCGACATCTTTCAACTTAATTGGGCGATTACCGTAGGATTAATGTCTCCAAGTGTACTATGTATCATATTTTAGAGAATTTCAGCGTCAATGCCATCATCGTATTCAAAGAATGAAAAAGAGCGATCAAAGTTATATTAAAAATTTACAAAACCGATGCGTCTTGAGAAAATATTATTAAGTTCGCCTCATGGTGGATGGGAAGTTAATAAAGTTTCAACGTCGGTTTTACCGTTTTAATGTCCATATGTGGCGATTAACAATGAAAAATTCTGTCACTAAGGTTCCATTATAGATTATAAATATAGGAGTGGACTGTCTTATTTTTGCGTTTCGTTTTTTCTGTATCATTGACGAATAAGCCTTCATTTCAGATCTTTACCGAAATCTGGAGTACCTAGTAGTAAAAAACTATCATATTATTTATTTCCTTGAGGTGAAAATTATCCTAAGGGAAAAATATTCTTATATATGGTAGTTCAATCGCCTTCACGATTATAATTGGTTTGCCAAATGCATTTATACCCTGGTCTATAGCTACGTTTCAGTAGATATACCGTTCAATGTGGTGTGATAACAATTCAGTTTTAAAAGTTTTAATATAACATATTGACTAATATTTTAGTCATAAGGTGTCTCATAACTTGGAAACTGATTTTTTGTCCTGAAAAAGCATAACTATGGATTTATAGAAATGAAGGATTCGTAGATCGGGTAATTTGAAGGACAATGTAAAAAATATTTGGCCTACGGAAAATACTTATCTTGGAAGTGGAAAAGGAGAATATCGTTCGGATAAAGAGTAGAGAAGATGAATGGAGGAGAGAGGCTAAAAGAGATGAATTGGAAAAATCCTACCCAGCGGAATTGATTTAGTGGTGAAGTCAGAGGACAGTGGACAAGTGAAGGAAAAACACGTCCGCGTCGCACGTTCCACAGTGAAGTGGAATCAGCATGTAAATGGAAATCACGGAGTGAACCTGATTTTCTGTCCTTTTCTGTCATTAGAATCGGTGGTTCCACGAAGTCATGCCTGAGGATTCTCAATTTATATAATGGATTGGACGTTTGATACTTTTTGTAGGAGATAGCTGGCCGAACTAAGGAATGAAACCGATAGTGTAGTTGACTTTATGACATATAAACAAAAAGGTTTTGGAGTTGTTATTGGTCATTTGGTATCTAATAGTTATCGATATGCTTTTGATTGCATTAATAATTTCTCCCTGTGTGCGTAGCATGTTCGAACAATTACATTACTTATTAATCCGTTGGGCTCATCAAAAGTCGTTTCCTCGTGGTACTGAGCATTCACTTCCGAAGATATCGCCCTGTATTTCGGTGACGGATAATGAGGGGGGGAAACAATCCGACGAATTTCCGGTTCGATGATTTCCCCTTTCCTCGCTCCGCACTCTTAATCTCCTTCCGCCTTTCCTCCCCTTTCCCCCACCCCCATCTCTCCCACCACCTTCGCTCGCCGTCCCGTCTCTTAATTTCCTCCGGCTCGCTTCACGTCCCGTTGCCCCGCCATCTTGCCTCCTTTCCCACATTATTTCATTGCCTTTTGCGATTCGCGAACGAACCCGTCTTCCACTCCGATTCCCCGATCTTCTTTTTTTTCTTTTAATTTCCCACTCCCGTTCACTTTCTCGATATTCCGCGCGCCTCCATCGCGACTCAATCCCATGATGTCCATTCTCTGTCATTTCCTCTTCCTTCCTCTCTCTCTTTCTCTCTTTCGGTTTCCTCCCACGAATGGATTGCTCTCTTCATCTCTCTCATCCCGCTTGCTATTACTTTTTGCTCCAACTCGCGCGCTTAAGCGTTCATTTTTTTCACTTTCTCCGAGCGTAATGATAGGGAAAGTGTTGTTATTGCGGTGAAAATTGGAGATTTTTCAGCGGGTTTTCAGTGGAAGCTTTTAGGTCCCGAAAAATTTTGAAATATTTTCAGAGTGTTCTTTTCCTAAGTGTCTCTCATTGTCCGTGTTCGTGAAAGCCTCTTTATATCTATTTTAAAGTATTTTATGCCTAGTCGACAAAATAATTAGAATTTGGCAGCGATGAGTTAAATGGTAGTGACCCTTAAGTAAGGGACTAATTTATCTCTTTTTTATTTCCGTTTACAACAGAAAATACTGTTAGAATAATTTTTAAAAATTGGTTGAAGCTACTAGACCATACACAGTCATGCACTGGAAATTTTTGGATGGCTCTTAATACTACAGTAATGAAAATCCATTTTCAGGGTTTTATACTATAACTTTATACCACCCAGACTGATTCTGGAGTATATGATCAGACTACTCGAAAGGTAAAATAGCGCTTTTCTCATCACATAAAAATATGAATAACCCATCTCATTTGACGAAACCATACCATGTCTTCTGCTTCTTTTGAGTATATTTTTTGGTCTTGGAATTTTTTATTTTAATTGTGATTATATAAAGGGACTTTGAAGAGGATGTGGGCATGGTTGCTATTTTTTTTCTTGCCTCATTGGGCCGAATATCTTTAGAAATGCTGATTTATTTTTCATTCCCCTTCCATGCCCATAAATTACCTTGATCATCGCCTGCAAACCCACTGTTAGTATTACTTTATTACCGATGAAGAATAGATCAATACACCCGAGTTTTATTCCAGAATCCAGGTTCCAAAATTTTCCTAACCTAATGTTTAATGTACTTAACGCCTGTGAGTGGAAAATCTACCGGTGACATGACAGTAACCTCAGTCTGAATTTAGCGGTTTTCCTCATTCTTCCAATGGCAGGAAAGTCTCGCGAATAACGAAGGGAGATTAGGTACAGTGCCACGTTGGTGTCGTGAGGAGGAGAGGTGGCCATTAGAGTGATTCCACCTTGATATTGATGCATGGGATTAAAAATAGGGAAACCAGTAAATATCATTTGGGGACGATGATAGTTCCACCGTTGGTTGTTTTTGTTCGATTTTTATCTTGGCGGTAGAAATAGTTGGCTCACCTCTCCGCAGTTGCGGTTTTAGCGGGGATTTTATTGATCACATACAAAAGGCGGAGTTATGATGCGTAAAATGGATTGGTTGAATTCCGGCGACCATATAAACGGTTAGGAGCTCCTCTTGGAGAGTATCTTTTTGGGTCTGCATTTTCTCGTGAAGAAGGCCTCGTCATTCCAGAAATCTTTCCAGGTGAATATTTTCGCCCTCATCAATCATCGAAGCATCGCTATCCGAAGATTGATTTTCCGCTTCATTCCTTCCCTTTCCCACATTTCCACTACATTAATTCATAATTGCCTTCCACCTTGTTTTCACTCTTATCTAATTTCGCACTCATGCCAACCCTCCGTACTCCCTCTACTTTTTACCTCATTTTCTGTCCGCTGATTGCATTTGCTCCTCGTGTGTAGCCCGGCTTATGTTTCCTCCAGAGTGTATTTAGCATTGTACCCAACCCCCGAAATGTCAAGTTTATCTACGCACCCGTTTTATTGCGCAAGGCGAAGATTGCGTAATTTGTCCCTTCGAAATCTAATGATGCGCGAGGTAAAAGCACCTATTAGACGAGAGTGAGAGTTCCCACGTGGATGTGACTTTCGTGTCATTGGAGAACTTACCGGTGTGGCAGCTTCATCGTGGGCTTGAAGGGAACGCGAAGGAGAGGGATAGATAAGGAGTTTTGAGAGTTCGTCTCGTGGGAAAGTCTTGGCGCACCGCGACCGACGCAGTGTCATGCTGATCTGCTTAATGAGAGGTGCTTTTGACCTTATGAGCATGGGTCTGTCTACCCCTCTCGGCCTCTTAAAGGGGCTGAGCAGCGAAACATATCGTCTAGAGTCTCGAAAATTAGTTGGCTTGGTGTAGGGGAGAGTACGTGCGTCTTTTTCGTGCTGTACGCTATCAAGTTTTCCAATCGCATGGGTGTTCCTGAAAAGTGCTGCGGTTTGTAAATAGGCGATTGACAGAATTATTTATTTTTTTCAAAGAACTCATTTCAACTTAGCGCGTGTACTTTCACTGGGGTTGGCTTTGGTTTCTGCATTTGGAATATTTAATCAAAATTACGTGTAATCAAATCCAGGCACTCGGAATTAGAAGCCAGCACTCAACCACTACACTACACCAACGACACCGGCTTTGCTTGACCTTGGCCAATGCCTTTACTCATAAATTAGAAGTGATCAAAATTTCTCCGCAAACCAATCTACAAAGGGAGCACTAATTGATAATCTAGTCATTCCCTCCTTGCATTCCATATATATGAAGATGTTTAACCTTGTAGAACTCCCATTGACCACGTCATGCAGGTATGTTTCAAAGAAATCTTAGATAGATTTTTGAGAGAAAATGATATTGCGTCTAGACGCTGTTGTTTATACTTGGCGACGGCCTGGTAGCAATACCAGATTTTCAGCCTTTGAAATAGCCACGGTAAACGAGAGATAAGTCGCGATAGAGATTGATCTACTAATTTTCCCTATAATTGATCAACTATGTATACCTCTACTTCCCTAATTTTCACTTGCAACTGCATACTACTCAGTGAGCCACTTTAAAGGTATGTGGCATAGGATGAATCGTACGAAATGTGCATGCAACTAAAAGATAAGCTAGTGGGTGATACGAAAAGTTAATTTGAACAAGAATCATAAGCGAAAGCCCCATGGGGTCCGCGAAATAGCGTCCCATAAAATGGACAGAGTGCTGACTCAAAATTTGTTCACACAGTAGTGGATGTGGGATAGCAATAATGCTAGCTATCCACCCTTTGAAGCTGGTTTCGAATTCTGGTAGACTTTTAATTTGAATCCCTGATTAGAGTTGTACATACTTATAGTAGTTATTTGGTGGGGGCGACTGAATACTGAGGCTATTAAGGCCAGAGAGGATAGGTTGGTAACTGGGTAAAGGTTGGAGGTTTCGGGGAACGGAGGAACGGTGGAGAGAAATCCGGCGTCGGCACTAGCCTGCTCTTAACGGAAGTAGCCTGGCGGATCACGGCTTAACGTCCCATCCGACGGACTAAAAATTCTCCCCACAGGGCAATCAAGTAGGGACCCGTGTACCAATGAAAAATCCGCCAGTGCTGGGAAACGAACCCGGGCTCTCAGGATAGGAGGGCAGTACTCTTTACCTCACCAACCCGATCCCCTGGTATGTTCCTCAGAAGGCATCTGAACAGGCTGGTGGCTAGAGTACTGGCCTCCCATCCCGTGGGCCCGGGTTCGAATCCGCAGCAATGAAAAATCGGCCACTGCGGATTTTTCATTGCTGCGGATGTGGCAAACCGGTCCCTGCTTGAGTGCCTAGTGGAGGGCATTTCAGGTTCAGTACTCCGTCCGTCGGATGGGACGTTAAGCCGTGGCCCCGTTGGCGCCTGTCGTTAAGAGTAGGCTTATGCCGACGCCGGGTTTCTCTCCACCCTTCCTCCGTTCCCTGAAAATTCCTACCATTACCCAATTTCCCACCTGTCCTAAGTGGCGCAAAAGACCTTAGCTGTCGGTCGCCTCCCCTGAACAACTAACTAGGAACATAACTCCTTTAGAGCTCCGAATACCCCGTCCGTTATACTGTGGATCCCTTCACCTTTCGATAATACCTAGCTTATGCCGGCGCCGAGTTTCTCTCAACCCATCAGCATTGGGAAGGATTTAGGGCTGCTTCGATGGATTATGCGAATGAAGTTTTCTTGGGCTTGGCGCCAGGTCAGTAAAACAGCTGCTGCCGACGTTTCAGAATCCGTTTCTGATGTCATATTCGCCCTAAAAGATGATAGCATTGTCAGCTATCGAAACGTTGGCAGCAGCTGTTTAAAAAAAAACATCATGATCATAAACATTACCTATCCATTTTATTTTCTACAAAATTCCTCCCATTTAATGTTGCCCTTAAGTGCGGAACAGGCCTGAAACCGTTGATGAGATGTGTTCCCCATGCAACAGTCGGGTGTAGACCGGAAGTTCTCTTAGAAAAGTCTGTGCACTGCCGCCATTCCAACCCGGGCCCTCGGGATGGAAGGCCACTGCTCCTCCAGCCACCGCAGCATCCCGATCCCCACCTCATCTTTCCCACCCGTCTCGCCTCTCGCTCTCTCTAGGATGGCTTCCTCCTTCCCTCTTTACCCACCCTCTCCGACCTACGCACGCCGTTTGCCGAGATCGATCCGCGCTCCGCCCTGTGATTTCACCTCTCTCTCTCTCTCTGTCCCGCTCTCTCCCTCCCATCCCTTCTGTTCCGCCTCATCATCTTCTCCTTTCCCCCATCGCCTGTCTCTCTCTCTTCTCCGTTCTCCCCTTCCGCTCCTCTTGGGTTCGCTTGCACATTAGGTAAGCCCCGCAAACTGCGAATGGTCCGGAGAGGACAGCTTACCGTGGAGAGGTCCGGGTAACTGCTTGGAAGATCACTTTGATCAAGAGTGTGGGACGGACATTTGTCACTCACAATCACATATTCCTCTTGAAAATTTTGGGTGCTTCCGAGAATTCCGTTATTTTTTTGCGGGGGCGGAGCGTTTCTTTAGGCTCGATTTTTTTTACCGCACCCCTCGCCAAATGACTGACATGAGTCTCTTTCCACGAGTAGGATATCGACATTTGAGTTCATTTTTGCTCCGATGTATTGAATAATATGTAGAAATTACATGGGTAACACGTTGGAGGCTAAAATGGGCAGCACCTGCGAGGACCGTAGGATAATCGTCTTGGTATAGTAGGTGATTACTTGATTGAGACAAATAATGAGGGAAAAGTTATTAGGAGGACATGCTAGGAGGAAAAATGTCAGGTAAGTGTTTTAGGAGGAGGAGAAGAACGGGCAGTTTGGATGAGATGAGCAGTATGAAGTATGCAGAACTGAATAGGAGCATTATGTGAAAGGTGTTTTGCAATAATTTTTTTGGAGCGGCGGACGTATGGAGTGAAGTCTGTATTAGGAATTAGCCTATTTGTACAGAAATGTAGCGGTGGATTAAAGGACCGTCGTACAGTACTGCATTTGAAGAACTCTTCGCTATACACTTAATTAGGGACTGAGATTCTTCTGAAATGGTCCCGCCACGCTGGGATTCGAGCTCAGGCCGTCGGCGTTGGATGCGTCTACTCCAGCCAGTTTCAGAAGTTGGGGCATGACCCCTGCTCTGCTGTGATATCTTCTACACTTTTTGCTTACATAACATAACCCCTTTATGCCGTCGCTGTTTTCATTTTTACTCTCCTACCCTTCCTGGTCCTTAATTAAAGGGAGAAATGTAGTATGCACAGAGAGGTGGAAAATCACGCACTTGAATTGAGAAATCACCTCACTGCCTCTATTGATATTTCTTAATTTTCTTCTTCCATATTATCAAGTATTTTTGGCTGTATCCATTTTGGGTTTTTCTCTTCCACAAAACATCCTTAAGGAGGACCATTTAATCTTTCCCTTCATTCCTTCTTTCTTCTCTCCCTAAATTTTCCAACCTCATACAGGTACACAAACCCTAGGCACTGGAGCATCTCTTTCTTTTAATCTCTAAATCAGTCGCGGAGTGAGTTTTGCTCTCTTCATATTTCCTCGTATTCTTTCCTGATAGTAATTATTAGACGTTTCTACTCTCTTACTCTCAGTCGAAGAAAGTTATCGGAAGGTAAAATTTACAGTGACGCTCTACAACCCTTCGGCATGTACTTGTTTTCCATGTGGTTGAACTTTGTCGTAATGATATTCAGAAAGATGGATCTCTATTTATCAAAAGACCAGGGTATCCAAGGCGGGCCCTGGGATGAAGAGAAGATTCATTACGCTGAGTGCAGTCCAAATTATTTCCTCCCAGGGATGAGAAAATTCTGGTCTTTTATCTCCGTGACGGGTGGATCAGGATATGACCTTTCATAGTGGACCGGCAAAAGACGGGATCGGTACTTCTAATGGATGTTTTTGTGATGTTAATGGGAACAAAGGAGTTGAGTTTTGAGAGAATGTATTATAATCCTTGAGATCAATGCTAGACCGGAAAAAGAGTGAACCGGATATTTCTTATTCTAGGGAATATGAGAAATACAGTAAGGTTCGAGTTAATTCTGGACCAAATCTACTCGGTAGATGGTAAAATGACTGCCACAGCCATGTTGGAACAAAGGAAATACAGTACTCTATTATTTTTCGGAGCCTGATGTAGTTATTAAAACAACGTTTTGACTAATAATACCACTAAACATACCAACTAAATCTACCAACATACCAACCTAAACCCAACTGAACCTAAACATACCAACTAAACATATACCATACATAAAATACCAACTAAATCTACCAACATACCAACCTAAACCCAACTGAACCTAAACATACCAACTAAACATATACCATACATAAAATACCACAATACATTGACTGTTTCTGTAATTGTGGCACAACTAACAGTAAGAAAATAGTATCAAGTTAACAGGCTCAGGCGTAGTGCACTGCAAGGAAGACGTATTAAATCAAAATCGTGTTTCATTTAATGACTACTACCGTTTTAAAAATTGGAGGGTAAATTATTGTGCAAAGATTATAATTTTCTCATCTGTTTATGCGGAACGATGTTGTCTTGCAGTGTATAAGGAAGTTGAATTGGATCAGCTATCATTTCGATTATCCTTAGTGTCAAATTCAAGATTTTAAACTTCAACGCAGGCCGAGTATTTTCTTATTTTTCACGAACTAAGATTCGCAAATGGTCAACAGGTAATTCGTCTATTTTTTCGCCATTCTGTCCCTTTTACCTGTCAATTAGGGAAATACCTCGGTAGGTCAGTCAAATGCACTCAGTATGAACGATTTAGGTCTGATAAAAGCTGAGGAAAGGAGTACCGATATAAACCGGGGAAATGGAAACTAGCGTTGATGTGATTTTAATTTTTCATTTGAGTTCAACTATCATCTCCGACTCAACTATGTGAAAATTTATAGTAATAGAATTAAGTAACATTGTATATTTTCAAGCATTCTATTTAGAATACAACCTATTAAGCCGCATCTGGGACATCGTCAGGTACAAAAATCGTCATTCATTCAGTATGGGTACTCCTCCTTGGATGGGAAAGAAGTGAAAAAGGTTAAGACGGGGGAATCGGAGAGGGTGGGGAAGAGTGGGGAAGTGCTAAAAGGTTTAGATGGATGATGGTTGCTGATAAAATCGTGATGGTGCACCATCTTCAGGCATAGAGACATTACCAGGAGGCCTCTCGAACACATTCTCGTTGATTCTTTTCTCTCTTTTTTTATTCTTCCTTATCTTTAATTTCTTCCAGGTGTCTCTTTTCCAAATGCTAATAGATAGGACGAAATGGATTCGTATATGCCATTATGAATTTATTTTTATTTTAAAGTGCTATGAAAATATAGCTTCGATTTATGGTTGCCTCTTCCCTGCTTCGACTTTGGGAAGAAATAGTAGTAGTCATTGTCATGGAGATGTGTTATCTCTCCATCTCAGCCAGACGCTAGGCGCCTACCTTTAAAAACTTATTAAACCTCTGAGCATGACCTGAGAAGGTCGAAACCGGTCGTTTAATACAAATTTTTCTAGAATAAAACCAATTTTACTCTATTCATCAACTTACCTTTTAACCCTCATAATCGAGGGTTTAGCTGAATATATACGATGACGGCCCTTAGGGAGGCCAGAAATTAATGTCTTGCACTTTATATGGAAGCTGCTTAAGTATGGTACTGTTAAATTAACCTTTAATTAAAATATTTAACTTACTGTGTACTGAGTAGTAAATTATCAGCATAAACATTAAACATATCTATGCAACTGTTGTCTATTAATTCGTCTCCATTGAAAAACTAAATTTTTGCCCTAAATATTGCATTTTTGGTATTAATTAGTACAAATCCTCATAAAAATATTTACGCTTGGAGTAACTTCATCCATTTCCAAATATGCCTTTGTACTTGAATCTATCAGTAAATTGTTGCTGTATATATAGACGTGTCCGTCACGTGAATTAATATGAAATAGAATATTCCTGCAACCCTAGCTGTGTATTTGGCGTACAGCTGTTCATCGTTATGCTCGTGCATTATAACATCTGAACGAATGGTTTAGTATCAGTTTTAAGCAACTTGGACTTTTAATATTCATGTAAAATTTATGTCAAGTGCTGTATTAAACCTATTAAAATGAGGTTGACAGTAATATAGATCATACTAGCACCGTTCATACCGGCAACTTTTTCGTTAAGCCACTCCTGATATGCCACTGCTTATGCGGTTTTAACTTGAGTAATACCTATTCTCATCATCGTGACCTCGTCCCCCTCCACATTTCTGTTCTCTTGTCAAGCTTCCTCGTTTATGCCAGCTGCTTTTCACGTGGGACTTTTACAACGTCTTTCCTGAAGTTTTGATTCTACCGAAACTCTTCCGTCCTTCTAATGACTTCTCAACCTGTTACCCTTTGTGCGTCCCACGTCGTCCTTCATCTCTGTCTCCCCCCTTAAGTTTTTTTATTAATATTCACTCACTAATTTATCTTCCGCCTCGAAGCCAGTTATGACTGAGCTATCTCGCTTTTTTTTCTTGTCTACGTCCCTATAACTCTCTCCATACCTTGATCTCAGATTTATCACTCACTTGCCTATTAGTATTTTACTGTCTATTCCCATTCTTCAAAAAGTCCTTTATGAGACGCTTCTTAGGTACCTTATCTCATGTACTTCTATGTGATACGTTCACTCACCGCAACCACCCAGTTACTTAACTGCAAGGATACACAAATTAATGTGATGATTATTAATTAGCCAGGACTAGCTATAGGATTGTAAATGTAGGAAAGATGCAAATGTTGGATTAGCTACATATAAGTAATTTATGTTTCCCAAAGTATGCTTAAAATTTATGTTTAGTAATGTATGTTTGCAAAGTATGCGTGACTTAGTAATGTTAAAACATGAATATGCTAATAAAAACACTGCAGAGTACTCTTCTTCATCTAAATCGCAATACGTATTCCCATTCACTCGACTCTCATACTTTACATCCTCTCAAATGCTTTTCTCTTCTATGGTATAAATTAATATTTAATTTTATGGGGGAGGTATTGTCTTGGTTGCGTCACGGTGCTCATCTCTTGGAGATGAGTACCGTGATTGTAACAACTGGCCGCCACCCATCTGGCCAAGCGATTTACTCTTGTCAATAGATTGTTTCGTCTCTGTTTTCATTAAATTTTTTCCGTCTTGTAGCTGATCAAATAGTGCCATTATTTTGCGTTTCCGAATATGTATTCTGAACGACAGGAGAGAGAGGGAAATAGTTGAGCTTGTGATCAGGATTTGAGCCCTATGAACTGTGTTTAACCACTCAGAATCGGGCTTGCATACCTTTTCCATAATCAATTCGATTTTCGCGTGTTACCCTCGGAGCATGGAATTAGTGGAGGCCTCTCAGAATCTCCCCTGAATGCTGACCCGCCACTCTCCTGAAGGGGGTATGCTTGCTGAGATTTCCAATTAGTAGCTGATGCCATGAAGCATTCTGGACCAATGACTGTAGTAACTAGCATAGTATTCGGCATAGTATTTAACTGCATTCTTGGTGATGGTTCTCCCGCCGTCACCCACCCTTGCGGTGGCTTGTAGGGATAACGTGGGTGTAGCGTGACATTTTTTTTTCAAATTTCATGCACGAAGTATACCTACTGAAGATTAAATAAAATTATGGCTTAATTGTTTTATGCATTTTAGGGATATTAAGTTTTGAACAGACTGTTGCTTCGGCGATCACTGAATGTAGCGAATCACAGACGCCCCTATATTTGTTCAGAGGTTAATATGTTATTTCCATTGTGAAAGAGGGAGTAATATGCGGTGGTTTAGTAATAATGATGATTGAACGGAAGGAGGGAGTTTTTGGCAAAAGCTGTTAGAAAATATTCCGGGAATGAAATTCGATTGAAGCTCAATAATGTCGACGAGACGAACGTATAAAAGCATATAACTCTCCGGTAGCCAATGATAAAACGAAAAATGAACCCAGAATAGTTCATTGTAATACCTGAAATGGATTGCTTCTAAAAGGAAAAAAATATATGAAAAACTGAAAATACATGTGAGCAAAAAAGGAATGCTAGAATTAGCTAGAGCGAAAATTAATCATCCCCATGGCGATTAGCTTCAAAGTTCATTCTTAAAGTTTTCAGGTTACACTCATCTTGTTCCTTGCTGGTAGACATGGCAATTTTGCCGCAGTTTTCCTCGGCCTTTCTTTAAAGTTACCAGGAAAATCTTGTGGTTAGCAGGTTCACTCAGGTTCCCGTCAACGCCTTTAAAGCGAAGATGTGTAGTGGATTCCCGACAGTATTCTGGAATGAATTCGGCCATTGCGGTAGCGACCTCAATATCGTGGAGTCACCTCGGATGATTCCTGGTGATGAATGCGGGAGAAATAGTGCGCAAAAAGCTCACTGGAACACCAATTTCATGCACCGTGGGACGAACAACAACGATGGACGCAGAGAGTGCTACCCTATCGGTTACATCCATTGTCGTTTTCATGCCCATTTTGCAGTGGAATTGTGGTTTTTTTTCCTCTCCTCATCTCCCGTCCGTTTATGGCCCGGCGTCGCTTAGGCTGCTTCCACCCCTGGCGCCCTCCCGATCGGAACCAGACCCCGGCGCTGAATACCTACGGTCCATTCCACGGGACGTGTCGCCCACGAAGGTGCTTCCCGTTCGCTAACGTGTCCTATTCAATTCCATCCTCTGCTCTGTCTCTCCCCGGGCGGGGCGTCGGCGGCGGCCGGGGGTCGGAGAAGGAGCGGCCGGTCGCCGCGGGGGGACGCGGAATGAGGGGGGGCTCCGCGCTCGGGTCAACTCAAGGGGGGCGGGCATGCGTGCTGGCGTACACCCGTGCCCACCTCGCCGCGCGTGCCTCGCGTACCCCAGCTGGGGTGTAGCCTTCCCCTCCCCGCCCCTTTCGCAGATGGGTGTGGAGGCGACCTGTAGCGGGTCCCCGCACCTTGCTCCCCCGCTGCTATTTTTATCCTCACTCTCTACTGCTACTTGCTGGGAGTAAAACGTTTGGGGCACATCTGCCGTGGAAACAACCGTGTTTGTATTTCTATAATGGCATTCAATCGATCAAAGTTGGTCCTGGATGTAGAGCGGGGCAATTTCCAAACGGCGTTTCACTTGTGTGGACGCATTACCATCTAAAATACCTACCCTTTTGCGCCCCTTACACCGCTATCATAACGTTTGCCCTCTATCGTGGCACTTACCATCCCGTAGTCGTGTACGACCTTCTCCGTCTCATACCTTTTCTGACTCCTCTGAATTCCCCTCCTTGTGATTTCTCTTTCGTTCTCCTGTATTTCTGCACCATATTTTTCACAACTTATTTCTCAAAGGATCCCAAATTACTTTTATTCGTACACTTTTTGCCTTCACGCAACGAATGGGTAATTGACCTCAATGTATCCTGTGAAACGATAATGGTGTCTCGCTCCTTTGCGGGACACCTTTGCGAGAATGTCTGGGTTCTTGAGATATCTATCAGGATCGTCTCTCGTACGTAGTCGTTATGGATTAGGAGTATGGCCCGCGCTGCCCGTTAGCAGAACTCCGAATGCAATGATCAGGGATGTATCGTTTTCACCTCTGTTCTCTCTCTCTTTCCAACTTTTCTCGAGGATTATTACGTACTTAGTTTACGTACAAAAAACAGTTTTTTTTACAGAGGTGAAGATATTGTATGTTTTTCGGCATCAAAGTAATAATAAATCGTAAACTTTTTTTATAAATTTCTTAACGATAGACTTCATGAATTACTAATTTAGTATAGGGTCTTGCGACTTTTTTCTATTTCACATTTTTTATGCCTTTAACTCTGACAGTCGCTAAAATGTATGTAAAACAGAATTCATCAAAATTCGTTCTTAGTGATGGTAATATACCTCGAAGTGGGTTGATTGCCTCATGCATACTTACTCTACCTTTGATTGTATCGGTCCTTAAGCTTTACGTGGGTTTTTTCCGGATTATACGGTTCCCTTAAGATGTCCCTGTGAGCGTTAAAAAAGGTTTAAGCGTCCTTTGTTTGGCATTGACAGAACGGTAACAGACATGGGTAGTCTCGTTTTTGCACTTTTGCGAGGAGTATATTTTAAAATAAAAATTATATGCATCATTTTCCAGTGCTCATAATATTTAGGGAATTGCAGAGATCACAAGAAACCTATTTGAGTCCTAACCACCAAAATGTGCTCTTGGCAAATGCCTTAATCTTTTCTTTCGTCGATTATCTCATTATTTCTCCCCGGTATTTTGTGTTTAATTTCTCCGGGGAATAGGGGCGTTGCTCTCTTTTAATTCACTGCGTCTGCGGCGGAGAGGCTTGGTAATTCTGACCTTTCGGAGGCTTTTCGTGACGAGTGAGCCAATGTAAGTCTCGGTATATAATGGCCTCCTTCTAGTTCCTGTTCAGCGGTAATTAAAACCTCCAGAATGGCTCGGTTGAACTCGAGTGCAGTGCTCCTTTCCGGCCGGGTATTTTCATATCCATGCTTCAAATAAATCTCATCAAAATCAGTGTCTGGAATTTCAGACTTAAAAATTACTCTTGTTTGAGTACGTAATGACATACTAAGTTACGTGCTCGATTTTAAGGTAGCTCGGTATTTGGAGAGAATTGAGGAGATTTAGAAAATTTTGAGCGTGGATGCTTTTTTTGAGGTTTTTCATCCTGAACTAAACTCGCTTAGAGATCCGTCGGTGTCGTGAGCGTCAATAAATCTCGACACGGTTTATTCGAATATTTGTATTTGATCATCTGCGCTTTTTTTTCAATTGGCCATGGGTAGGTTATGTCAAGTTCTACGATTTGGTTTTTTTTCCAAAGATTGTAATACTACAGTCATTCACAATATATATCCCTTGGAAATACAGGTATGGTTAGGTTGGTGGTAGGAGAATTGAGAGGAGAGCTTCTTCAAACCAATGTAAGAATTTTCGAATTATTATGACGTCCTTCTCCCAATGATTGGAGAAGGCGCAGTTCATTAGGGGAAGTTTTCCTAACGCTACATGACATTCTTACGTCAGGTAAGCGAATGTGTTCCTGCCCCGCCCCTGAACTAATCGTAATTATTTGCAACTGTAAATAGTAAATAATTACCGAAAATTTACAGAGATTGCCTTCATGGAATACACCCTGGTGAGTATGTGAACACTCTTATCCCTTGGTTACAGCGTCATATCTAATGTCTTGGGTGCATAAAATATTTTTTAATCGAGGTTTTGCTCACATTTTTGGAGTTGCATAGAAAAGAATCGTGTGGTGTTTCAAAGTCTGCCGGTTTATCTCCATTAAAGAGATAATAGAAATAATACGACTATGTTTCCGTAATCGTTTGCGAAGCCACTATTTTTTTCGTTATCATATGCCTTTGTGGTATCCCTGAGTCATTAGATATCTTTCTTTCACACATTTTTACTACTTACTGGAGTTCCACTGCTAAAGTTAAGCGTCGAGAGTCATTTCTCAATGATTTGATTTTGAGTATTGGGTGCAATATTTACCTCATGTTGTTTTCCAGTGTACAGTTTGCAACGCTAGGATTATATTTGCCCTGAAGATTTTCTTAGCATTGCAACGCAGACTTCTGCTTATGATCACTTGAGTACAGCGAGCTCTCGTTTTTTATGTAGAAAGTAAAATCAGAAGTCGGCCAAATTAAGTTCATTGCGCTGTGTTGTAGCGTACGATGTCTGTCTTTTTGCTCGTCAGCATTGCACAGTTGGCTCTCTTCTAATTAACTTCCAATGACTAAACTTGGCAGTGTTACCCTGCTCATTTCCTCCCTCTTTCTCTCTGTATCCCTCCGTGGCTGTTATGGAGTCTCCTTACAATGAGAGTGCGGGGATATGAAGCGCACCAACGCCGGAATGTCGTGAAGGGAAGGAGGAGGAAAGTACAAGTCGTCATTACCTCCCGGCTCCTCGCGTGCGAAGAAGGGTCTCCCGAGTTGATTGTGCACCTTAATTACCTTGGCACGGCGCCCTTTCCCTCATCATTATATGACTCTTTGATCCCTCGGGAGTTAACCCCCTTTTTCCACATTATCCCTTCCCTACCCCATGCCTCCCTCGAAGGGATCCGACTGACTAATCGACTGACTTGAAGGTGATACGAGAAGGGTGGGAATGGAGGAAGAAAGAGTGGTTGGGTGGAGAAAGGAAAAAGGCCCCCATTTCATTTTCACCTCACATAACGAGGTGGCGAGAGCCAATGAAGCGCTCATAAGTATTTCCATATATTTGTTCCCACCGCGGGAAATCGCGCGGTGCCCGAGTTATCGATCGCTAATTCGAGCGGGCCCGCCCAGGTCGCAAGGTAATTAAACTCCCGGAGTTTCCTTTGCATATAGAAAAGTTGAATGGCTTTGAACGTCCATTTAGGCTTTGGTGGGTTAATAAGGCACGCGAATTACTGCCTTAGTGATTGAGTAACCAAGTGATACACGAGAAATGCTTCGAAGGTCGATGAAAGTCATGATGCGAGTGGACGAATCCTTTCTGGATGGAATAACAAGCATCAACACCTACATAGTACCTTGTAAGCCTCCGCATGGTTGTATGGCATGGAGTGAACCTTCACCAGGCATGCATTTCAATCATGAGGTCTTATGGTGTTAGTTTTTAATTATTCCTAAAATATCAATAATTAAACTAGTATCTCCCGAAAAAATAAAGTATTTTTATGAGCAATATCGTAGCGAAAGACATTATTGTCTGAGTCTGACATCGCACATAAACACATGTTCCGTATCTCACTAACCACATCCATGTACGTTTTCATACACATTTTATTCATCCTGGATTGGGATGTTGTTTGGGGGTACATGCATTTAAATAGTAATTAATTGATTTTTGCCATTTTGTATAATTAGTGTTAAACTTCATTCGGGTTTGTAGTAGTAATTTTGTATGTTGGTTTCATAGTTTTTGCGTCTCATTTTTCCTGAACCGTTTCGTGTTTTGAAACCTGCAATATATTAGTATGCATATGCTGTCCGTGCTGTTTGAATTCTTTTCTTTGCTTCATAGTTTCTGATAGCGTTGCTACGTATTTATTTTCTTCCTTTCTGTAATTTTTCTATAATGTTTTTGGTGTTTTGAAATCAGGATTCCGTATTTCAGATTCCTTTTCTCACTTTTTTGTGTCATATTCCATTTCCTTGGTCCTTCTACTTGCGGTTACCTTAACATTTATGGTTCGGTTCAGAGGCTTCTGTTCGTCACTTTCAGCTGGGGCTTCAGGTGAGGCTGTGGCAGGCTCCTCAGCCTCACCATGAACCCTCCTCCTAGTACGGGTTTTGGTCCATCTGTGGTTCTGCGGGATACTCGATCCACCCACAGGACCACAAGCGGAGTTAAATATACAGCGTAAAGTGATTTTTAGGAAGAAACTCGGCGTTTACGCATATTTACGGAAATGAGTCTGTAACGTGTCAGGAGTATCTAATGCCATATTTGCTTAGGTATCAGAAAAATAGGTCCTCCGACTGAATTTTGTTGACGTATTTTGACTGCGAAGGTAATAGATTACATGTGACGTCAGAAGTTTTGTGTCTTGTTGGAACATAAACTCTGATTACCTTCAAGAAATGTTTAAATTTATTCCACATTACAATCTCTGTGCCCCACTGCAAGCTCTGTTCCAGATTTTTCCAAGATAGTAATAGTAATGAATTTCGTTGAAAGGATCAGTTATTTTCAGCTTTATAGATTTACTGGAGGTTTCTTACCCCGGATTTTTGCTGCGATTTATATTAAGAAAATTAGTAAATCTTTATTATCCCGGTTTCAGTTTAGCACTGTCATGCGACGAAGTGCACTGATCTGTGTTTGGTCATATTGACATACAGTCGCATTCCCTGCGGGTTTTCGTACGTTGATAATATTATTTGATCAGTTTTACTTTGGTAGCGTTGGATTTAAAGAAATCTTTGTAATAAATCGAGGGTTTGGAGCGAGGGAAACATTCGCGTTACTCTAAATCTCCTCCATTACTGTCACAATCGTGGCAAAAATCGAATCGATAAATATATCTCGGTAAAGTTGGTGCAATACAACGTGTAATTAGCAGCGGTCGTGTGTTTTTATTTTGAAAATTTTAATTCGCAGCGCACGTCTCTTTAAAAGTAATTATGCATTTTTAATGATCATATTTTGTGTTTTATGGTGGACACTAACATTCTAATTATTCGTATCTTTCTTTTCAGGTGAGTTCCATTGCGTAGTGCGTGAATTCATAGAAGCAATTCTTTACGGTGAGTCGCCATTTTCAGTTGTTTGAAAACTTCCAAAACTGTTTGATATCTACGTGGGATACATAGTCATAAAAAAACATGTTTTTTTTTAATTACGAAAAATGGGTTGTGTCATTGGTAATTCCTGTATATGATTGCTCAATTTGTCTGTATCTCATTTATGTCGTTACTCTATTTTGTCAAAATTTCGCAAAAAGCTGTGTTTACATAGCTTCAGTAAGTTGTCTCCCTGTGGCATCATGGCGTGTCAATTATGATGTAATGAAGCAATTTATGAAAACCACATAATGTTCGACTCGTCCAATCTTGCATTGCATTCAGAAAAAAATCAATGATCGCCGAATTTTCGTTTTTGGAGAGTCAACATTTTATTCGACTGTTAATTTAAAAATTTCGCTCTCCCTCTCTGGGAATTAATTTAGCTTTATTACTAACATACTTCAAATGGAAACACTTGATCCCATAGGATTTGATTTAATAGCAACTGTAGGCTCTATCCGCAGGATTCCCATAATCATTAATGACTTTGAAAGGTTCGTTACAGAAAAGAATAACGCAATGAGAGTAAAAAAGGTAAAGTCCCTTTTTCTGGCCAAAAAGTTTTCCTTTTTTCAATCGACTTCCAGGGTCGTGTTGCAACTTACGGGATTTCAATTTTTCAACTGATACGTTGTGTACACCGCCAAACGAGTTGGATATTCCCAGCGGTCGTATGTGGCCTTGATCAAAGCGCATGATACCATGGCAAACAAACATTTTTTTATTGGAATAAGTAATCGTAAAAATAAAAAACATACTGTAACGTTTTTTATGTTTACTCTGTACCCACCTCAAAGATGAGTTCAGCGGTTTTTCGAACGAACATGATTTTCGCACCTTGATGGATGGGTTTGAATCTGGGTGAAAGAGGATACATGGTGAAGGGGCGGGGAAAACCAGGCATCTGTATTGCCTTGCTGCCGAGGAAAATATATATCCTGCCCTCCAACTCTGTAAATATTTATCGATGTTTACTACAACCCATGGAACTCGATGACTGGCATACAACATGTTTTCGTTCTCACTTAACGTTTTCCGCCTCATTCTCTCCCGGATGGTAGTTCTTAGTCCGAAATAATATGGTGGCATCTATTATGTGAATTAACCGTGGAAGAATGCACTTCTAAATCGTCAAGTGAACGTTAAATTACTTGTGTTGTCTTTACGTCACATCCCAAGGACTGGTCATAGATCTGGAATATTTACTCTGTGATTGTGTTTGCATCTGAGAACTTTATTGACATACGTGAACCATTAGGGTTGGAGTCTGAAAATAATCATGTGTCAAGTATCTTGTCTTTTAAATAGAAACGTTTTATCTTCTATCGTGCAAACATAAAAATTTGGCCCTCAAGCTTTTAACTTAAAATTACGTTTATTAGTTATTGAGGTTTATTGTTGATTCTAACGTGGCCCAGCACCGATTAGAAATAGTTCATTTGTGCAGTCGAGCGTGATAATATGTTAAATATTCGCAATATTTTTGTTTTCCTCTTGTTTAATTCAGTGCTCTTTCCAGCAATTAATGGTATATTCCCGTTTCTTTCCACGTAATCCATTATCTATTTCGAGAAAGATGTGATCTTCCACCTAACTAACCATGACTGACTCCACCATCGAAATGTCGGGCCCTGAGCTACTCACCAGGAATCGAGATTCCGAGAATACTTCAATCGTATCATTCGCAAGAAAACATCAAACGCTTAATCTATCATGCTTATAGTTTTGTTTAAATAATCTTCATTGCAATATCATCTTCCAGTTCTACCTCCTTTTGATTTTGTGTTTACATTTGAGTAAAATCTTTGCTTTCCTGCTGTCGTAGTACTTGTGTGCATTTGTGGTCGTGGTGCCATAGAACATTCTGCAGATATCGTAATACCAATCAATGGAAAATTTTATAAAATTGTTGACGATGTTGTTTTATGCATTGGTCATACCGTCATTACTTACTCCCGACGTCGGAGAAATAAATGATGAAGGAGATGTGCGGTGTTGTGGGTTGCGGACGATTAGGATTTCCTTAGAACTGAGAGGAGTGCGGAATATTTGGAGGAGAGGTCACACTGCTGGGACCCTCCTGGGCCCCTTTTTCCCAGAGTGCAGGTGTCATGATACGAGGGTTGACGTTGTGTTGTGGGCACGGAGAGAAATAATCTTCTTTTTCCCCCCTCGTGGGGGGCCTCGTCCGCCATTTCCGAGGCTGTCGCGAAGGACATATCGCGGTCCGGGATGACGTGGACTCCCGTGTGTCCGTGAGGGACACCCAACCTCCCCCGCCGGGAGGAGGACTCTCCTCCCCGCCACTCGCTCGCTCGGGAAGCCCTTCGGATCAATAATAGGTATGGAATTTCGTTACTTTTGCGACGAGGGCCTTTTAGAGTCAAGAGTCGGCTTTGTGGTGGCCACAGTGACGATTTAATTAAAACGCCGTGTAATTTGATTCAGCGTCGTCGTCCGGTGACGCTTTGTCGTGCGCAAACTTAGTTGTTTCTAATTTTTCGTTTTGGTTATTTTCCTTTATATCATTCAGTTGTCCTTTTTTTCGGTTTGAAAATGCGAAGGAAATTGATTCATTGCTGTTGTGGCCCTATGTTTCTTTGCGTAGCGATTTTAGCTGCTGACTTCTATCTAAAAATTATCATCATTTTTGAATACCTTAATGGTTAAAATTATACTTGTTGTTTTCCTATTCGTTGGTGCCTGCAACGACTTAAAGTGCGTGTTTTTTTAGGTGCGAAAGATGAGTTTTGATCACTTGGGATGGAGCTTTGTGAAATAGAATAGTGAGCCCGGTTGCCATTTCAGATTGATTTCATATTGAACTGCGATGGCAAACATGAAATTTGGTCAAACAGAGTTTCGATTGTTTTCACCTCGTTATGGTGTATTGGGATAGACTTCTTTATTAGATGTTGCTCATCATCCTAGTATTAGGTTAGTAATTGTTGTTAGGTTTCATTTTACTTAGGAATATTGAAATTAGTGAAAACCAAAATTTTTTTGCTTATAATATATAGGCTATTACCTACTGAGAGTTTGATAAGTGAGTTTCAAATTCTTGTTCCTGATTCAATGGGTCACAGTATGGACTTGAAAAACGTCTTTTCAAGTCAAATTAGTCATTAGTACTCCGTTTTTTTATGTTATATGCTTATGTTCTCTGAAGGTGGCGAATAAATTAGTTTTTTTGCGTAAGTACCTGTTGAGTTGAAGTGGTATATGTGATGTACCTGTTGAATTTAAGTAGCTATTGTAAGTGTTTACTGATGTTTCGATCAAATAATCATTCACTCTGCATTATTTTTCTTTTTATGGAATCTTCTTAGTTTGCCCTGATCCACCTCTAATTGTTGATCCTGCTTTGGAAAAAGATTATGCCATGAAAGGGATTTATTATTTTTTATTTATTACGAAGCAGGGAAATTAAGAATACAGTATTGGTTTAAAGATAGGGCAGTAAATTTAAGAGTTCGTAGAGTGCCTTTGCAATAACTGTTGTACCAGAATCGCTGTGAATTGAACAGAGTTCTATGGTTTTTTTTAAAATGAAGTATTAAAAAATGGACATTTATTCTCGTGCCAGAATGGCTTTTGAATGTACCTATTATACGTTGACCTCGGGAACTGTAGTTTTGTTTTTGATATGGCCATCAAAGGACCGGGGGATACAGTGCGTACGCTTCTTCTATAAGTGACATCTGATGCTTCAGTAATTTTTGCTTGAAACTAGCGATTATTTCAGTACGACTTTCATATTTTAACGCTTATTTGTGGCTTCCAATCTTTGCTCTTCTATTTTCACCTTTGCTCAAGCTCCGCACTGAAAGCTGCCAGCTCTATTTCATTATTGTTCCGTCGTGATTATTTAACCATATCATGACCGTATTTACTCCTTTCATTTAATAGGAGAATTCATGCATATGGGCATCGTAGCAGCTGATTTTGAACTCTGTGTAAGTGTGCAACTACTTGGCATGTAGTCTTCTAGATTATTTTTTATGATACGAAGAGTTCTGCTTTTAAGGTCTTTGCGCAGCAATATTAATTAAAAAACGCAAATTAATTAACAAATTAGAAAACGTAGGTTAGTATTAAATTTTAAAGTGGCCATCGCCTATCGAGGATATTCAATCAGTTTGGGAGTTCAAACTGATTTTTGAAGAATAACTCATCTGTGTTGGACCTAGATTTCCTTGTGACCGTTAATTCCGTGCACCCTTTGCTTATTAATCTACAATGACTAAGTGTGTTGTGAGATAAAAATAAATATTCAAACCTACCAAGGAATAAAACTGGTGATCTGTTGGATTAATCAAGAACCATGATATTTGACAAAAATATATAACGAGCAGCGTAAGGAAAATACGTTTTACACGCATACATTTACGCTTTGCTAGCCTCCTCAATGGAGTGTGGCATGGGGTGAGTCCAACCTAGGTGGCTATGACCTTCGCGCAGCCAGTCAAACTGCCGTCAACCTATTACCGGTTTTTGTCAAGCTAAACCAAATCACGTAGAAAAATCAGCAAAATATAATGGGCATTATCATTAATAGTCAGTCATCATTAGATTGGTTTGACGCAACTCTTCACTTCATTCTCTGATCAGCCACCTCATTTTATTGGGTTAATTATTTCATTTCTGATCCTTAAAAAATTGCTTCATACATCTCTAATAATAATAAAAATCTTCATTTTCATTTGCTTTCATTTAATTTTCCACGATGATTGTCTTCTTCTCATTATCTTGTCCCACATTAGGACCAATTACGTTGTCTAGTGTTCCTTTCAAAGTTTTCAGAAGAGTCCTCTTTTTTCCTATTCTTCTCAAGACTTCTTCGTTAGTCACTCTGTCGATCAGTTCCATCGTCATCATTTTTCTGTAACACCTCCAGGAGGAGGAGGCTCTGATGAATTGTTTCCTTGCTTCCAAGCCTGTATTTCCACCTGTAAGTGGTCTTCTTTTTGTGTAATGTAATGCATGTAGTTGTCCTCATTTGTGTTCTACGAACTATTTCCTTCGTGATTCTCCCATCGCTAATTATTCAGCTTCAATTATAGGCACATACTACTCAGCTTTTTATTTGTAACAATTATTCAACACGTACGGGACAGGCGCTGCACAAATGGCAATCGTGGTAATCGTCGTCGGTAAATGATTTCTTTTGGGAATGCTTCCCAAATACGCATGGAGATGTATGTGTAAAACTAGAGTGCACTTGCGTTTAAGAATCTCATGCAGCCGTGCTAATTATGTCCATAAAGTACAATAGGCACCCCAATCAATTATCTATTTGGCAACTTCGAGATGTTGCCAGCTTTGATTTTCTTTTCTGGCTCAGGAAATTCTGGGCCTCACACCGGATTATTGTAGGCGACCGACCTCTCCTCGTCTCGTCGTCTCCACCACCCAGCCTCCCCTACTCTCTTCCCAGGAGCGCCTTGACTGTTTCCAGAGCCAGGGTGGCCTGCGGCTGCACGTCAAAACACACGCTGGAGCGGAGGGGCGTGCGGTGCCCCAGGGGGTTAAGGGGAGGGTGTTGCGGAAAAATGGTTTTTTAAGGCGTGTTTGGTTGTACGGGCGAAGGGGGGATGGGGTGTAGGAGACAGCCCCTTCTTTCTTTGGCAACCGTGGTGGCTTTGTTGACAGATTTCGACGGCGTTACGTGAGTGTTCTGCTCGATTCGCTTGCGTAAGTGACCCGCGAGGAGTTGGGGAGAGCAGCCGTGAGAGGGTTAACACCTCCGACAAACTTTTGTCGATGCACAATAAGAGAATGTTCGCAGAGAAAAAAACTCATCACTTTGATCGGGACTCGAACCCGTAAATCCCTGATTTTGGGCTACCATATGTGAGGAATCACCAAACTCATGCCCAAGCATATGTTCTATTAGTTCCAATGGTAGTTAATTGGAGATAACTCATTTACGCTATACGGGATGGTCACTGAAAAGTTCAATTTCTACATAACGTGCATGAGGTGTGAGGAAAATTAAACACTTGCATATCACAATTAGAGGTTTACGCATATATCTCCCTGGTGACTTTTATTTTGTACAAAGCCCATTTTACGCGATTATTGATCAGCACAGTGTCGGACATACTCTCTTCTAACATATCTTCCCAGTATCGCGTAATGCATTAACAGTTAGTTGTTTGGCAAGCATGATTGCTATCATACTTGTTGAGCTACTGGATTTTTATAATTGATTTGCTACTAGTTTGCTACTAGCTCCTAGTAGGACCTAGTAATCGTTGTCCAGTCACGTAAGCGTTTACAATCGGTGTGCGATCTTCTCTTTTGTGGTGTAATAATTCTCTGGCGGTGAAATCAACGCACGGTGGAAAAATCTCGGCAGCTGTTTCCGTCGCATGCTGACATTAATTACTCTACTGAAAATTTTGGTAGACCTTGAATTTTGTGTAATACATGTGCACAACAACAAAGTAATGAGGACAAGAGCATTGCGTGAAATGGCTTATGTTTTTGCCACCATAAGACCAGGCACTACACTGATTGGCGTAGGCAGGATTTGTGTTTAGGTTGCACGACGCACGAGTGAATTGAATTCGTTAAGTGACCTTATTTCATGGTAATTTTCCATTTCTGTTAACAGTTCGCAGCAAAGGATGATAATACCGCCTCCTTGCAATCACAAGTTCAATGACCGTTTGAAACCTTCTGGGATGGTTCCAATAGTGCTAGATTCCGTCCTCAATTTCGAGTACCGGCTAATATACTAGGTCTGGTGCTCTATCAAGTTTCCTGCAAAACGTCATAATATTGCCACTACCTGCACACGGAATAATGCGATTTTAAACCTCTCTGTCTCTATATCTCTTTAACCTTTATTATAACCTTTATTTATGATTTTACTTTATTATCTACGCTACCATAGTACGCTGCGAATTTTAATCTATTTTTAACACCCTTAGGACCTGTCGTAAATTTGTGCAATACCTAGATATATTCCGTACTAAATGAAGTTGGTAGGTGTAAAAAAAGAGAAGGGTTGGATGTTTGTATCTTGTTTCCGTAATCATCCTGTACGGTTACCTTAATGAGTGTAATTTTTTTCTGACATCACGAATTGAAAGCACCCATGCTGTGACCGATGCAATTTTTTTAAATTGTATGCGTGTACTAATTGTTCTGAGTGCTCGGTCAATTTAAGCAAACATTAGAGGATCAATTGCCCCTAATGGAAGTCAAAATAGTAAAAATCTCGAATAATTAACTTACATTTCCTGTGAACTTCAGTCTGACACTACGCTTCAGGACTCAAACTCTCGAGAAATGTCATAGCACCTGCGCAAATCCATTCTTGGGATGGAGATGTATATTTTCTGGATGATACTTCCGCGGGAAGAGGGGTAGTGGCTGCAATTTTTTTATGGTTCCGAAAAACCAGAACGTGCCTCCTTCAAAACATTCCCCATTTTTCTTGCAGATGGTCTGTGGCGATGCGGGCGGAAAAACTTCAGTCATCCCATTGTAGCCATCTTATCCCCACAGTAGCAGCGCTGTTATCTTTTTCCTCCTTGTCTCCATTATCCTGCCACATAACCACCTCCGTTACCTCACAGCGCTTAAGAACAACACGGCCTGCCTCTATGAGTGCTTTGCTTGGAAACATTGTGGTGAGATGAAGTTGTGTGGGGATACGGAGGTCGTAAGCGCTTGAGTAAGGATCTTTGTCTCTTCCGAGGGAAAGGTGAAGTATGAGCGGGAAAGAGGTTAGACACACATTTATTTATTTCCTGCTTATTAAATTAGACAGAGGAATCTGATGAAGTTGAAACGAACTCAATGAATAAGGGTCCTCTGGAACAAGTTTAGTAGTAGTTACTCAGGAGAGGCAAACGACAGCTAAGGTAATTGTTACTATTTTGGATTAGACCAGTGTTTGAATAAGGGTAGCAATTTTTCAAGAAACAGAGTAATGGTGGAGTGAAACTGGACGTCGGCATTACCTAGATTGCTCTTAAGGAAAGCACGCCAACGGCTTAGTGCCCCATCCGACCTACGGAGTATTTCGCCCCCCCTGCCACACATCCTCGTGGTGGTAGTGTATTATGTAGATATATTGGCCTCAAAGTGCACTCTACTCAGCACCTAAGTTGGGACCAGTGTAATGATGGAAAATCTGCATCAGCTGAGATTCGAACCCGGGACCTCGGATTGGGAAGCTATTGTCATAGCCACCTTGTCAGCCAATCTCCTGAGGGACCAGAATATCATGAATCCTGGGGGGTGGGAGTCGCGCAAAAAAACTGTGAAGCCTTCTGTCAGAGGAGTACTTGATGATTGGCTCAGTGCAATATATTTTATATTAAAGCTCCAAAATTCTTATTATATTATTTTTTGTATTATTAATACGTTGCTGAAGCAATAAATATTATATTGTTATATTACTTAAATCGTCAACGATCCGAATCCTGGTAGCTCACTTGGTTTGCTAACTCATGGCTAGACTTTCTCCACCCTCCTGGTTGATGCGCGAGTTCCGTAATGGGCTGCTCATCTACATCTACACAATACCCTGCAAGCCACCGCAAAGTGTGTTGCAGGGGGTGAAGATCACCAAGCATGCATTACCGAAATACAAACAAGCAACTATAGGGTCTCATACAACTAGATTGTTAGTATCTATAGTATTCAAGGTATTAATACATGCATCATGCACTACAGACTACTTTAAAATATTTCCCCTACCTATCCCTTTGCTATGCTGCCTATTCTGTTCCCTTATAGTACGGGGGAAAAATGCCATTTTGAATCTATCATACGACAATCTATCTCTCTAATCTTATTTATCTGGTCGAAGCTCATATGCTTCTGATTGACCGCCCTGGTGTCGTTCTCGAGCACGCATGAAAATCCGATTCGGGCTATCGGCCTCGAATGCTCGATTCTCTTCCCTGTAAATTCCATCTTTTTTTTATTCCCATGCAAAAATTCGCAGTGGGATGAGTTCGTTAGCGCCTGATTCGAGGAACGTGGTCGGGGGATGCGTGGTCAGGCCGTGGCGAAACCTGAGCTTCCGTTCGCCGGGGATTACCGCCGATGCTCAAGCTGCGTTTCCGGGCGCTCCGCTAATCGGGGTGTACAGGGTCGACTCAATAATTCCTCCTCCCTGGATCGAAGTGCTGGGATCAGGTTTGGTCTACGGATGAAGTGCTTGCTCCTAAAGTTCAGATTGAGCTTCCGGAGATGGTAGGGTTCAGCCGGGCTTGTGGTTGGTCGGGAGAGGACATGAAGAGCGTGAGCCGCCCTTCTGGATTGAGCGAGGGCTAAAGCCACGCCCTGGTGTCCTCAGCCCTTCATTTCCCTCCCTTTAGGGATTAGATGAAAGAGGGGACTTTTAGTTTCAATCTCGTTCCAATGAAGACGTTTATCTATTTATCTATCTATCTTTTCCCTCCATTGAGTGCAAATATCATAAAAGTGTGTGCAAATAGCCCTTTTAAGTGTTGCTCACATACGGCGTCATCTAACTTAGTACTGATCTTGGGAAAAATACGCGCGAAATATTGGCAATATCTTCAGGAAGGGGATTAGAGAGTTTTCAAGTAAGTAATGGGAATGTCTGCTAATGGATAGTATGTGTGAAATAGTATCTTCGGAGAAAATCATCTAAATTAACTGGTACAAATGAAGCACTGTTTTGAGGGACGTTGAGTCAGTCCTAAGAGGCTCGAAATTTACGTAATTGGCTTAAGTTGCTGGAAGTATCAATAACCAGTGAGTTTGGGACTGATAAGAATGGTATGATTTTTTCCTAGCGATGGATCTACAGGCAATTTAAAAGCGAAATAATGAGAGTGGAAGGGAGATGATTCATTTTTCACACGCTCCATTCATGACCACTTCGTAATTGCAAAGGCTCCCTGACGCATCTCCCTTTGCGGGATTATTTTCTTCTCTTCTGTTTGTTTATAATGGGCGGCCGACCCTATGCCCGGTGCCCGTGCGGTGGTTTTATGAGTAAAATGATGTAGACTATAGGAAGTCGCGCAAATATTATATTGCCATTTAGTGAGGGTTAGTCACCATGGTTTGATTATCTAATCCAGGTTATCGAGTGGTTTGGTGTAGAATGTGACAGAAGAAATTTATGAAAGTACGAGAGAATACAATCATTACTGCTTGTTCGGTGATTATTCACCCCCTGCCGGACACTCTTTGAGTTGGATTGCGGAGTACTCTGTAGGTGAAGGTGCAGGTGCTGTTAATGATTGGTTATACCTATCAAAGTTATCGTAAAAATCAATGGATACTTCTTTATCTTGCCGATGATATGAATTACCGCTTGAGTGCTATTGTTGTGTGTTAATCTCTCCCACCCCATTGTTTTTCATTGAATAGTCTGCCTCGAAGCCATTGTGCCGCTTGAGTTAACCGTCTTCTGAAATTATCCCTCATTTTCTTTGTTTCTCTTCGAGAGGCTTAGGTTTTTGGTAAATTTTTGTGAAATAAACGAACTATGAGAGAAATCCTGTCCTTTGGCACCCAACTTGCGTCGTCATCTGCAGGAATCGGCGGTGCAGATAACATACTTTATCTCTCTCTCTCTCCTTCTCCGCTTCGCGCACCTCACGGCGGCGGCCTCATCTTTCCTTTCTGGTCGGGGGAGCGGTTCACTGAAAGCTCCAAACATTTCGTCGGCTCGGCTCTGTGGTTCGCGTCCGTCAGCGCCTGTTCCGATGAATGCGTAACCAGCGATGCCTGAAGCTTGGTTGACAAACGCCGGGCCATGTGCCAAAATAAGGCCGTCCCCCGCACAATTGTCGTTAGTCTTCGGTGCTGCGCCCGTAGTCGTCGTAGCTCCCGGCACCGGGAGCTGAGTGATGGTGCACATTTCACCCGCTGGTGGTCCCGGAACGTGTTCTTGATGGTCGTGGAGGAGTAGGGATCGAAAACTCCTGGGTTTAGGGGAAGGGGTTACGGGACGCAAAGCGATTCGGCGAAAAATCATGGGCTTCTCTTCCCCGCGTTGTCATAAAAAAAAGCGTGGCGTCAGCTTCCTTGACGGTTTACTCATTCGCTTCGACATTCAGTCACCTTAGTTTGTCGGAAGTTTGTTTCCCGCGCGTGTGCCATAGCTCCCTACGCCTCTTCGGAGTTTTTCCGGCAAAAGTATGCGTGGAGCTAAGTTTTTTTCGCGGTTTTTCAATACGCCGTGAAACTTGCTATGCGTATTGCTTACCGGAAGGATAAAAATGAAGGCACTGGAAGTTGATTCTTTACGGTGGCTCCGCCCTTTTCTTCAAGCCCCTCAAAAAATGAGTGTTTGTATCTTTTAGATATGTGTAACCAACCTTTAGATATGTGTATCCCATGCCACACACCTTAGTGGTGGTTTGTTGGGTAATCTGCAGATGTACCTAGGTCAAACCATTATCGAATCCGGGTTTCTCTCCCTGGCTACTGGCATACCAGATGCAATTATCACCCTCAATTACTGTTCGTCTTGGTTTTTACTGCTATTCTGCTTATGTTTATATCTATTGTTTTTTATTTTGCCTGTGTATGTATATTTTTAGAGCGATTAAAAATCATGGATTGGTAGGTGCGGTTTTAAAGTCGCGATTTATTAAATCCTGTTGTTATTAAACTTAAGTTTCGAATGTCTTTTAGCGGTATTACTGCGTAAGCAAATCGTTGAACTTGCAGATTTGTGGCCCCTTAACGTATTGTCTACCTAAAAAGTAGGATTCTGATTATCCAGTCCTGTTAGTATATTCTCACATTTCTTTGCTGCAAAACATTCTATGTGGTTATGTTAAACTAGCGCCCCGCTTGTTATCATGAAACTGTTTCATTAAATTTGGTTTTCATGTAAATATTGTGTTAAATAATAGCGCAAACAGGCGTAACGCCTAAACGGTTAACTGGTGTGGGTATCTAACCATTTAGCCTAATTGTGCCACGGCCATGAATTTTCTCAATGTTCACATGGGTCATAGTGGGAATGTTAAGACGAGTCGATCCTATTGTCGTAATCTATGTCGCCGTGGGCACTAAAACGTCGAGATTACGCTCCTAGATAAACGAAGCGTCTCCCCAAACCGCTCCATATATATCCCCTTGGCATTCCAGAAAGAGATTTTGTACCCGTTATCGCGAGACCGAATTTTCCCATTGTGTTTTGAAAACGCAAAATTTACCGTGTGGTCTCGTGGGTTTAAACTGGCCCGGGCAATTGAACAATCGCCGCCTAACGTGGGCAATTTTTTTATCACAAAACAACGTTGTTTGTCGGAGTAGTGTGGTGTGGCAATTGCACGGAGAAGCGAGGCATCGGGAGCAGTAGGTCTTTCTCCTCCCTCATTCCACCCGTTTTCTTCCTGTTTCCAGCTGCAGTTAACAATGGAATACGAAACGGGTTGGCCTCGCGAATGGAATTATGTTTGCGTGTAAGCATGCGCATGCATAAAAAAGGCCGGGACCAATGAGTGAGCCTGCTCACTTCCCCCACCCTCTCGCCCTTCCTTTCGCGTTCTCTCTCCTCCACATTCCCTCTTCTAATGAGAGTTGAGCGCGGTCTAATACCGAGGTAGTTGAACCTTTGTCAGTCGGAAGGTTACACATGTATGAACGGACTCACGCTCGCCCCCATGCGTCCAAAATCGTTTACAAACCGTCCTACTCCCCCCCACAACCCCCTCGCCGCCCTCGCGGTCTCCATCCCAGGAATTAAGCGCGGCCCCGCGGAAAATTTCGCGCTCCGTCTGCATTCCAGTTGCTGCAGGCCCCCGTGCTCCCTTTGTGCCTTCATCCTCCCGTCGTCCTCTCCTGTATTCCATGGAAGTTATAATTCACCTGAGGCATCACAGCTAATTTGATAAGCCAGCGGCCATCTTGGTTGGTACATCTACATAATACCCTGCAAACCACCATAAAGGTGTGTGGCTGGGGATGAATTCACACCAAACATGCATTATGTATCGCGCATGAAAAAGGAAATAGTATACTAGTATAAATTTCACAATTTAAAATAGATATAAAATAGCAATGCAAGCATGCAATATGATGCCGTTAGTTGGGTTAGCTTAAAGTCCTTATACCAAAATTCCACTACTAATGCTATACATTGATCGTACTTATGCTATTGGATGTATTTACCGCTATTCATATCCCTAATCGTACGAGCAAAACGAGGTGCGGACATAACTCGCAATTTTCGGACGGATGAAGTTGTTTTTGCACGCCGTAACTTAGTGTAACTTAGTATTGTTAGTGGAATTAATATTTAAAATTCATGAAAGCAACAGAAAAGTGCACAAAAACGCAAACGTCCGCCAAATATACAGTTTGAATGGATTGAATTCGAACCAGTTTTAGTATAAAAATTAACATGCACTGCATACATTGATACTGTCGTTAAATTATCTTAACTGGTTAACTGATGCCCCTGCGATTTGGGTACGATGCTATTCTTATTTATGTTTTAATACACATGCAGTCTTCACAAGAGGTTGCATAAAGTGCATTATTTACCACGGACTTGCCCGTAACCCTCTCGGGGTTTACATCCCACTTGCAGATACTCAACGCGATTCTCGATTTCCTTTGCTGGAGGAGGCGAGGAAATAAATCTGCTTCTTGCCGTAATCACGCTTGTTTTTACCCTCTCTTATCTCACCGGGAGTGGCTAAATTTTTTCACTTGGGCCGAGTCGCCATGGGATGGGTGTGAAGGTCACGGTAATGGCGAGCGAATGGGGGGAAGGAGAGCGTGGTAATGAGGGTTATTTGCGCGAGCCGCGAACACAAAACAGTCATGCGACCTATGTCACGCACGCAAAGCGATCAGGGGAATGCAAAAGGAAGGAGAAGACGCTATGACTCTGGCAAGACCCTTCTATAATAGGTCTAACGCGTTGCCTGTGTTAGTATTATTCACTTTAGAAGTAGGGTTTGCTGTGAAATTGTCTCCACTACGAAAGTATTTATTACCTTCATATTAATGGGATAACGTGTGAAAAAATTTCTCAGCTGTTTCCATTTATTCTCAAATTCTTATTTGGCTAAAAATTATTCCTTTGTTGTTGTAAGGCTATCAATCTAGTCTGTTCTTCTGGTTTTGTGAAGCATATTTTTGGATCGAGAAGTCCAGGTTTTAGATGTTGTTAATGAATGTGTGTAATCCAGTTAATGTTTGGATTGAAATTGAGGTGGCGTTGTAGTCTTTGGAATCTCCATGCTGCTTAGCTAGTTAACTGGAAAATACCCATTCTTTGTTATCTACGTCTTCGTAATACCGTGCGAGTCACCGTGAGAGTGTGTAGAAGCGGGTGAAGTATCACCAATTCTTACTACGCCGCGCATTACTTCTATGCAACTAGCTACAATTGTACTACTTCAGGGATACATGAAATGTTGTGAAAAAATTATTTATGATGAAAGCTATGATGCATTTCCATCAGATCAATTATTATCAAGTATTTTATATTTAACTGATCAAGTGCTCTAGTTACGTTGGTGAGTCTGGAAATAAATACGTTTGAAACTAAACGGTAATAAACTTGATTTTGAAAGGAGTGCAATTATAATTGACAAAATTTAGGGCACTAAATACTCACGCGCAGCCTATTTTATCTTGATGAATGCATGCATTTATAACTTGAAAGTATAAAATAAAGAAATTATTTTCCTTATGCACTTCCTTATTCCTTGGTGGTTAAGCCGCCAGACTGATCTTCGCTTTGAATTTCGCCTCGGGATTTGGCTATTCTAAATGCTAGACGATGCGCATGAACCTCCGTAGTTGGATATCAACTAAAGCTAAATTTTATCTCAGCTTGTTATCCTATGCTTTACAACAGTTCTTCTGGGTGATATTCGCATTTTAGATTTTTAATCCTGTTTTAAATCTTTTCCATGCTGCGAATATTTTTTGGGTTGTTGTATACGTTTTTTTCATGTTATCTTAATGAAAACATCCTTGTTTTCTCAAAACATTTCGTATTTGTCATTTTCTCTCCGTTTTACACTGCTTCTATTCTCATTTTCAGCTATCAGAACTTAAAGTTATTTCAATATTCGTGGCGTACGGTATTCCTTGCTTTTATCAGTATGTAGGAGAATTTTTTAGGGAATATCTGGAACCCCTAAGAAGTGCGTTACATTCTATTCCGCCCACAGTGGATTTCATTGTCAGTAAACTTCGTATATACGTTAATCATTCTCAATCCTCATCCATTATATGCGTTAATCATATCAAGTAATCGGAAGGATATTGGACATATGGATTTGGTCAACGTATTATTTGCACGAATACATTTTCGAATATGAATTCATAATTTTTTGCTTCTGTGTGGGCATGCACAGTTTTAAAAATAATTTTGCATAAGTGAGAGTAATTTTTAATATTTTTATCACATTGCTAATCAGTCTTTTAGGCTCGGCTATTCAATGTTGACCTGGAATCATACACCGTTATTACCACGCATCACGGCTGACTGGTCTTTACGCCCGCATTTGATGGATTTCATATCGGCGGGTTTTCTGTGATAGGACGTTGGCTTGTCTTGCATTGGAACAGAATTTTCTAGAATCAGTGAATAAAAATGTTTTGACAACGCAACTTTATAAGTAAATGTTATTTTTTATGCCTCTAACGCAACGTCGTAGAGTTCGGTGTGCCTGAATCATTCAAGTCCATGTAGATTGTTGAGTCAAAGCATTGCCCTCAAATAATGGAGTCTGTATTGTACTCAGTTTTACTGGCCACTCGCCTAAATATATTGATCCCCCAGAAAAATCACTCTGGTTTCACGAAATTTCGTTTGCTAAGGTCGACAGAATTCGTCTGCGAATGTTATTCGTAAATTAATAAGACTATTACTTCGTAATTTTCCCTGATACCACTTCCATGAGTCCTCACTGCGTTTCTGACAGTTGACTAGCTTCTACTTTTTGATTTTCTTGGTCATCTCGATTAACTATCGCCTGTTTTCATGAAGCTTTTAACCTATTATCGGTATTTTAGTATCGGCCATCGAATGCTGACCTGGAATCATACGTCGTTATCACCATTCATCACTACGAACTGGTCTTTATGCTCGTATCGGTAGGACGCCACAGGGGAACGCCGGTTGATGGATAAATGGCAAGGGCGAGGAAAGATGTCGTCTGGCTCGATTGCCTCATAATCAATGTTTCGTCCGAGTTTGGCTTTGACGCTGCGCCGGCTCCCATTCGGTCATTCCTCGATGATCCCCATCATCCGGATCTGATTATTGACGTCGCAACAAACCTCGATTGCGTTGCATGCCGAGCGTGAAATCATTCGATATGGATCCGCCACGGTCGTTTTGGAAATTCTCGCGCCCAATCGGGCGATCAGGCAAAACTGGTCCACTCTCGGCCCTCCTTATTATTTTTTCCATCTCTCCCTCCGGGGCGGGGTGGGGGAGGAGGGCGTTTTAATTTTGCAGGTGCGAATACCCTGCGCGACCCCGGGAGGCCGTTCCCTTAACCCCCTTATATTGCCCGAATTCTGGCGCTGCGCAGTTGTTATCGGACCATTCGCTCCTTCTCTCCTACCACCCCGCGTCCAATCCGAAATCACCTCCCACTCTCTCTCTCTCTCTCGTCTGATTCTGGGGAAAAAAGCAAATTTTGCAACCGCCCGACTCCCGTTGCCTGCCGCGCTTCTTTTTTTTGCCGCTTCGGGGGGGTAGCAGTAAGGAAGGTCATCGGCGGCGTAAAATACAAGCAATCACTTCGCCGCCGGGGTCGTCCATTAAAAAAACACTTGGGGTGAGTCAAAAAAAAAGATCGACTCCGAAATGAAACCTTGCCTGTGCTGCCTTGTGCAGGGGGCTTTAGGAGTGGAGCTCCCCGCCCTTCCCCCACTCCCGGCGGGCCTCTGCTCCGCACCCCCTTCCCCCGCTGTCGGCACACGAAAAAATTGAAGGCCAAATCAACTTGTTATTCCACTGCTTTGATGTGTGCTGATGGATTCCTTATTTGAGCTCTTTCATGACTGGCGGGGAGCGATAATCATGACCTTATGAAAATAATCCTTTGATAAATTTTTATGCGATTCATGTTCGTTTGATAAAAGAATGTAAACCCGACGTTCTTTCGGTAAACTGGTTTATTTCAGATTTTTATTTTTTCGGGCATGTTGTTTTGGTGTATCTCGTTAATTAATGTATCTCCGATGGTCACAAAAAATTGTCATAACTCTAGGGAATTCGGGAGTAATTACTCAAACGTTATCGTCCCATGCGTTCATACAAAATACATAAATCTGAAATTTATAATATATTCATTTCGACTAGTTTCGATGTGTGTTAGCAAAAGCAATTGTAATTCCTCAAGGGGATACAGTGTAGCTGAAAATGTTTCATTAAGTATGTTTAAACAGTTGATGGTTTATTGAAGGCCTACCGTAGGATGAAGTTGTGGGGAAGGAGTGTATGATTCATTGACAACTTGAAAGTGAATAGGAGTTATATTTAAGTGAACCGGTAAACAACGTCGAAATAAAAACGTACTGAAATGTCGTAAAGGGAAACACGATGTATGGAAACCTACCCAGACCGTTAGAACGACACTAATTTATTCCAATCAAAACAGCTGGACGCTGAATTTTGAGTGGTTGCTCCTTAGGTTCCGCTAAGGAATTTCACTATATGTTGGCCTCTTCTATTGGCGAATGCCTTCAAATTATACTTAAATGGTCAATGCCGTTCTATTTTTCGCTCTTTGCCTCAGTATAGTCGTACATACTTTGTTAAACTTTTCGTTTCAGCTATTTCTAACTAGTATCCTCGGATGGCGTCCTCTTTTGCGGGTATCATTTAGAAAGCTGTCGGGATAATTTAATTTGTTTCTAGTTGGTTGCTGGTAGATTTTTTTACCATTTACTGGACTCATACACTCTTCTCCCTTGGTTCGAACCTGCTTCGTTCCTGTACAAGTTTTCTTGTTTCATTCCACGCTCCAGGACCACTTACCGAGTAGCTTTTCCTACTCCTCCCTGCGCCATGTCCTTGCTCTATAATCTACCCCCCCTCCGGCTCCCTTCTTAATGGGCGAATCCTGAATTGTTGCCCGAGCAGAATCCCGCCTCCATTTGGAGCCAGGTATTACGGATGAAATTCCCACCACGGTTTCCTTCAAGGTCTAGGTCAGTCCACGATTCGGGGTAAAGGGTATTCGTCCTCTTTCCCAAACTTGCAGGACCTTCGTTGAGTGTATAGTGGAAAGGGCAAGGTGTGGGCCGTAGGAGCGGTATTCGAGAACGCGGGAGAGCGAGATTTCCAGCCCTTTGATCCTTAGGTCATGGGAAGCCTGAGCGGAAAGGGTTAATTAGTCGTGATATAAGTATAAAAAATGAAAGGAAGCAGCCTGTGAAATTTGTGAGAAATTACCGTGAACGGAAATAAAAAAAAAGTTTCCCTCGGGTTGGGAAATGAAGACAGTCGTAAAAACTCTCGGAAGTTAAATATTAGTTCAGGAAATTCAGGGTTAGTCCACCGAAATTTCTTTTTCGGAGGAACGTCATGAAGATTTAGCGTTTCTGCGGTGACGGTGAAAGTGTTTTTCGGTGTAAGAGTTTCGTAACATGAAGGAGCACTCAGAAATTCATTTGCATTGCATAGGTGAAGAAATTTCTTGGTGGAAGACTCTTCCGCATCCTCTACATTCGTACCATTTAACACTGTCGCTCACTTTATCAAGGAATGGAGATAGAAAGAAAGTAAATGCATGCACTTTAACATTGATTTGAAAGCTTGTCTGTATTGAATGTCATCATCCCTCTTCAATAGTTTCACGACCCCCTCAGCAGCGTATTATTTCCTTAACTCTGCTGTCGTTCCTTTGGATTTAGTAGTTCTGAAAAAAAACATCCGTGTTGCGTGTGTTGCAGCCCCATGCCTATTTATTTGACCGTTTATGTGCAAATAATTGAGAATAATTTGAAATAGTTGAGAGTGTGAATATAGATCAGCAAATGAGTTTTATGTCCGTTTTCCAGGTTTTGAGAGAGTATTGAAGTTGCACTATTGTATATATAAATCCGATTGCGGCTTCAAATGATAAATACATGGCGACGAATGAAGAAGACTGTTTCGAGTAATTTGTGATTCCCGGGATTCCCGGAAAATTTAATTTTCACTAATCGGGGCCAGAAGAGGAATAGAAGCAGTCTTTTGGTAGTTTCGTGTTGTTTTTATTGCAGCATTTATTATTATTTATCCGTTGTCTTGGATTTGGAATTCTGTTAATTTAATATCATACTTAGTCAAAATAAGTATATTTCACTTGTTTCCAGCAGTGGATATCGTTTTTTTCGTAGCCGAATTTTGAGAGAGATTATGTTTATATTTCACCCACATTCACTATTCCTACTGCGATTTTAGTAACTTTTTACGGCTGATAAGAGTATATACTCGAGTTTGGGGTAAGAACGAACTCGTTTTAACTTCTACTTTTAATTTGATTTTTTTCAACTTTTGGGGGATGTCATGTGGAATATTTCTGACATAACAACTACGAAAAACACCTTAAGATGCATTACTGACGTAACAGCAACAAATAGTTGTTGTTTGATATGTTGCTGGCAAAAAAGCAACGAAAAACATCAATTTTTAATATGGTACATGGTATCATGGTATGGTACATATAATATGGAACATGGTATCTCTTGGTGATAAATAATAAGGTAACTTCAGGTTGTGGTACGCGGCAGGAAAGATGAGGCCATAAGCAAAGTTGTACTAGGAAAAAAAAGCTGGAGGAGGTGAAAGAATATTGTTATTTAGGAAAAATAATTATATCTTTGTTCGTACAATAGCTTGATAATGGCATTGAATGTGAAAATCATGGTCGGCAAAAATTGTGTGGAGCGTACAAAGTTATAGTTATTTTCTTTCGATTCAGTTCCATAAATTCAGGTCTGTAATCTTAAAATGTTAGATGGAAAGCCTGCGATGGCCGAAGCATGAAAGGAATGGTCAGCAGAATCGCCTAGGCGTAGAGGACACTATCAAAAGAATCTACTTTCGGCTGGGAATACAATCTTTTAGTTAGATAACACATCTTTGGAACTTACGTATGGAGAATCTCATTTATGGCAATTAGCCGTGGACGATAAAAGCAACAGAGAAGGCAAGGCTGGAATATTTCAAAATTTGGTGCTACAGAAGAAACGATTATGATGATGAAGATAAAATGGATCACCCGATTGACAAATGAAGATGCCTAAGAAGAACGGGAGTAAAGAGTACCAAGCTGAAACTTTGAAGAGAAGACGGGGCAATTTAATCAGGCATATCTTGATACATGATGGCCTGGTGAAGGTAGTTTACGAGGGAAATGTGGATGGGAAGGATGGAAGAGGATTGTATACCATAAGATACCTACTATATGGAACAAGTTGTGAATGAGGCGATTGAGTACAATTGATAAGTTGAATTCCAGACCTCTTTTTTATTAAATATATGGATGATTTTTCGGGAGTTTAGGTCCTTTTTTTTGAAAATGAAAAATATTTAACTTTTGGCCGACGTTTCGGAAAATGTATTTTTTCCTTCTTCAGGGTTTAAGTTCTAAAAGTTGAATTTGTGACAAATTTACCTTGTAGAACTTAAGTTCTAAAAGGCTGTAAAAAATGTAGGGCTTAAGTTCTAAAAGGTGAATTTGTAACAAATTCACCTTGTAGAACTTAAGCCCTGAAGAAGGAAAAAATACATTTTCCGAAACGTCGGCCAAAATTTAAATATTTTTCATTAAAAAAAAAGGACCTAAACTCCAGAAAAATCATCCATGCATTGAGTATAATGCTAATATTGAGAGGTTATCCGATAGAAGAATTGAGTGGAGAGCGGCATTAAACCAATCATACGATGGGTGACTTGTGATGATGATGATGGGATATTGCTGAAATAGCAATAGCTGAAAAGATGTTGAAAGGTTAAGGTTGAAATTTGCCGGCATGTTTTTTTTCCATTACCCCTGATGGAGGCTTGGCGTTGTAGCATAGTTTAGAAGGCGAGATGCGCACTAGCCAAGCCGCGGGACGTCTCGGTCAGCCCTTTCACCAATCCCCCTGCTCTCTTCTCTCCTCGACCATCCTTCCCCCTTATCCTGTTTCGGCTGTACCTCTCCTGTGCCCAAATCCTCCCCCACCCCACCTGGGGTCGCCTTCGACCCGTCTTCCGGTTCACCTCGCGCGCCGCGGACGGGCCCGCTTTAATTATTTCGGGGGTGGAGGAGGTGGATGAAATTATTTTGCGGCGTGGGCAGAAGGGACCTGCGGTGTCTGTACTTGTGTGCAAGTGCGTTTGTGTTTGCGGCGCAAGGGAATGAATGAATCATCGTGGACGCTCGTGGGGCGGGCGTTGATGAGTCTTCCTCTTCGCCGTTGTCTCTAATTTGCCGCCTCCTCGCTCCTCCGCTGCGGAGAGGCGCGGGATTTTCCGTGAATCCGTGAGTCGCGGACGGCCCTGAAAATGGGATTGGTAGAGATGGGAAGGGAGGAGAGGGTGAAAGAGGGAGGGTATTTTTTTTGTGAGATGGTGGACTGGTTGTGTCTCCGCAGCGTCGCTTGCGGAGGCCGACGCTGCGTGGATGCAATTAACTCGTCTGCGTGTCCCTGCAGTGCCGTTCCTAGCGACCGTTGACAGTTTTGGCCGCAAACAGATTCGTTGGATTCTTTCTCCCTTAACTTTATCACCGTCGCCCTGAAGTGGGCTTCAGTACAATTAGATTATTGGGTGATCCAGGCGCTGATGGTATATAGCACCGTTTTAATCAGTCCTCTATAACGAACTAGAAATGCATGCCTGAGACGACTTTCGAACCATATTTGCATGGCCAACACTTTGTGGAGCTGGCTACTTCGGCCGGCTCCTAGAAATTTATGCACACTTGTGCATCAATTCTCTTTCTTCTTGGAGTACTCCCCTCCATACTCATTATTTACCCAGCTTCTTAAAGTAATTAAAATTTTAAAGAATCCTATATTTTATCCTCTGTCTCGAATTTCACGTTTTTAATATGCCACCTTTTAGAGGGAAAATTTGTTTTTTTTATTCCCCCACCCACTTAAATGTTTGAGACTTGGCTCTCAAACATCTTATCTTAAATGTTTGAGAGCCAAGTCTCAAATGGATTGGATGGTTATTATGGCTGTATTACGGCCTGTCGTATTTAGGCCTCAGATTTCATATCGGCAGTAGCGTATATTTTTCTGTGGGATGCCGGTTTCTGCTTGAGGTCTTTATGGGAAGCACTGCAGTTACAGTGCCTCTCCATCGAATCGGGTATAAAATTAGAGCCTAAGTTGATGCTTAAGCCTAATTTGGAGAATATACTAATGCCGAAGCTGGCTTTTACTCCAATTTTCCGCTACCCTAAAATCCTATCTCTTTCCCGGTAGCTGCCTGTCCTTAGTGACAAAAATAACCTTAACTATCGCAGGTACAATCCATTACTGCTGTTCGATAATGGGAGTATAGCCCTGGATTTTTCCAGTTGTTGATGGATCACTGTTACATATGAGCTAATTAATTAAACATTCTTTTTCCTGCGAATCAAAAATTAAAATCGTATTTCGCATAATTCTTCGTCCTTTTCCAAGTCGCTCGCTGTATATTGATTGATACCCGTAAAATTTTAAACCGTAAAATCTCTCCTCTGCTTTTTTGCATTTTATATGCAGTGAAGAGTTGGAAATGAACCTTCCAAAAGGCGTTGGCGTGCGAGTTAGGAAACAAATTAATTTTCCAAGGGGAGTAGTACTTTTTCTGACGTAATTCTGGTGGTCATCTCCCCCACCATACTCAAAGCACCCGTACTGCATACAATGAGCAATGCATTACTCCCTTGCTCCCTTCCCTGCCCTTGCTTTTTCTCAGCATTGAGCGAGTATTCCTTCACCCTTCCTTCTTTTCACATTGCTGTTTCTCTCTCCTTTAATCATTCCCGATATCCCCTCCACTCCTACTAACTACGCCCTTATTATGTTCTCCGTACAGGTTGTCTTGAATGTCTGCTAACGTGATCCTCTTTTAATGCCGAGTCGTTATCCTCGGTTTTCTTTTCACTTTTGGGAGCTCTGCGACCGAGGTTTATGTTTTCGAACGGTCATCGCTCGGGGTTCACGCGTTTGACGTCCAGGTGCGGACTCAAACGGGACCCCGTTCCATTCAGGGCTTGGTGGGTGCTCGTGGTGGAGATCCCTATCAGCGGCTTTGGATGGGAGTGAACAAACGTGGTGGGGAACCTGCCAACAGTACTGATGGTGCCGCTCACCATGGTGAGGTCGGCTTTTTACCCTGCGCACGGACCCAAGTGGAATTTAAGTGGGTGAACGTAATTCAAATGCCCTGGCGGTACCGCGGGAAAGAACGGCTTAAACTGTTTATATCCTGCTTTTGGCGCGGGGTGACGTACGCAATATGGATGAGGAATTGCTCTCCACGTTTGCCTTTCATGTCTCTACGCTCGAGGATTACTCTGGGAATAGGACAACTTGAATAGATATCTTTACTAAATGCTCTGTTTTAATTGAAATACTAAAAAATTTTGGTGTTGCGTACAGTCAGGATTGTGTTAAGAGGACTGAATTCAATGAAAATTATCCCGGTTTTTACGTCTTCGCGTAGACATTTCACACACCTAGTTCTCATATGCTCGTAATCACGTGCATAACAATTCCAAGGATGATTTTGTTGTGTAAGTTGCGTCTTAAGCCGATTTTATTTCTTAAAATTAAGGTAAAGTTACTCTTACCACCCGATGGCCGTTCCTTCCCCGAACTGTGATAATATTTTTGGAAAATCTCTCTTGGAACCATAGATGTTGGTTTAGCTAACGGCGTTAGCCACTTTACTCACCTATGTAGGAAAAAATATCTAGGCATAAAAATGAAATGTTTTTTATATAATTTTGGCTCCAATGACGTACTTTAAAGTTTTGATGAGTGCATTTTTCTTTGTTTTGGTTGAATATACCGTTGCTCTGAAGTATCTGACGGGCTGAAATCCTGATATTTCATTTCGGCATTTCATCAGCCGCTGCCCGACATTAATAGGAGAAGGCGGAGTATGGATATACGACACTCTGCTAGGTATAATTTTGTTTAAGTGTTTCATGCTACGAATGTCTTTCTGTGGTTATAGCAACCCTGACTTTTCTTTCAACATTTCTGGTGTGGAATTTGAAATCTATCGGTTAGTCAAGGCTTGAAAGATTTTTCCATTTCATCATCAACTTGCATAAAGAAATGTGGTATATTAATGGTCAAGGTTTTGAATATATTCTCTGAGTTGAGCTTTCTTTGCTGCCCCAAAACATTGTTTCACATCCTGGCGTTCATTTCGTCTCTTCTGCTGCGTGAAGGTCGACTTTCTTGCAAGCTCTGGTGCACCGTACGTTTATCATTGTGTCCCTCCCATGAAGTCTTCGTTAACCGGTACTACTGTATAATTCCATTTAATTTGCAAGGGAGAGCAATATGCACAGAAAAAATTCACTTATCCATTAGAACTCGCATATTACCTCGCGTTATTTTCTCTGTGCAAATAAAATACTACGAAATCTGACTACCTACGGTTTTAAGCGTGTTTTAAATGTTAGCCATTGTAAAAAAAAATCTTAAAGGAATTTATGTCGTTACTTTTCTGGTGCTGAAATCGGATTGTTGAATCCCTCGAATAATTTGGACTTTGTTTTTTTTTCTCTTCTTTGCTGTATTACATAATGTGCCTCTCTCGTTCTCTCTTCTGCTTTCTTTTTCTCTCTCCCTCTCATTATCGTCCTTCCTCTCATGCTAGTCGTTTGAAACCCTGGGGGTTAAATTGTGTCATCGAGGGTTTTCTTGAGCTCTAACGCCGTTAGAGTTCTCGATGTCGCCGCAAAAATCTTTTACTTCTCGCATAACGTACGGAAAATCCTTGGTAGGTAAAGGCAGTTCTTGTAATACAGCATGCTTCCTTTAGGTTTCTGTGGGAACTGGTGCCTTCTCGTTTCAGCATCATTCAACTTTGATCGCCCTTGTAATTTGCTCGCACAGAGGCTTCTTGTGTCTCGTTGCCTCGCGTGAAATTCTAGTCAACCCTTATTGCCATTGCGGTGCTTTGAGTAGTTGGAATAATATCTTAGACTGTTTTCTTGTTTTCGCGAGGTACGTGGTGTAGTATACGTTCAGGAATTGCTAATACACACGTCCCATTCACAAATGCTTTACCTCTTCTCTATCATTTTTGTTCCGTTAAGGCTTTGAGGCAGTGAAAATTTGTTGTAATATGCAAATTATTCGTGAGAATTTAATCTTTTTTTATTTATCGTGCTCTAAGTTGGTCCAGTCGTTCCATTAATTTATCGGAAGAAGTTTGCAAGGTGTAGTATGAATGCTAATCACCTCAATGAAACTAGCGATATCTCAGTCCGACCGAAAGCCCAGGGAGTAACGCTTGGCTGGTTTTCCTGAATGCGATATTTAAGTCCGAGGTCGATTTCGATGTGCGTGTCTCCCATGCATGTATTCCGGTTGCTCTTCGAGAAAATTCTCTCGTCCTCCTGTACGAGCTCAATGCTAATCAATGGCAATGCAAATTCGGCTGACCTATTCGCGTCGAGCGTTAGAATCAATACGCGGCTGCACACATCTTTTCCACGAGTGGGCCTTTCACGTGTGCAGTAATCATACTGCTGTGCCATACTGCGGTGTCATAAATAATCTTGCAGTCGCATTAAACATCGTCCTTCACCCGCACCACTCCGCGAGGGACCTCGGGTGAGAGGTGAGGGACGAGGAAGGGAGGAACACACTTGCAAATTTTTGTTAAAGTGTTCGCATAATTTATAATATCTCGTTGGTAATTTAGCGCCCCGCTACGAGCCGCATTTTCGTCTCCATCCGTTCACCAAATGGCCTCCTGCACGAAATGCCGCGGTTCTGAATTTTCTTATTTCTTACTACTGCCGTGCATTTGTATGAACGCCAGCGTCTTGTCTGGCAAGTTGTCTCCTTACTCAGAAACGAGGTATTCGAATTGAATGCGTTTTTTTTTTAGAATTGATTATGACTTGGCACGAGTGAAGTCAGGAATTGAAAGAGGCAAGATTAAAAAGGCACAGGCACAGGCGGTTTTTAGACGCTAAATATTCTTGAAATACTGTAATAATTCCTCAGTGATCTTTTTTGTATCGGTGTTGACAGGAGATGAAACATATTTAGGATAAGTAGAGTTCGCGATGGACTTAAGTTCGCGTTACTGTGTAGTGGTCGGGTTCAGTGATAGTATGCATCAGTTTTGATTCTGTTTAGCTTTAAAATTTTTGCCGAGGTGTTAATTCTGCTTAGAATTTCGTTTCCTTTTTTAATTACAGTCTTATTCGTTTCTGCCTTATCTGCCATTATGTTGTGAACTGTAGTGTTTATCATTGTAACCAGTTCATTCTTAAATCTTAATATGGAAAGTGAATTTGATCTTTGCCAAGGTGTGAAGATGAAGGAAGTTGAGAGAAATGCCCTTTCATAGATTTAATTTCCTTTGAGTAGTTTTTGCATCAGCTGTGATTGTGTTATCCAACGTGGGTTTTTCTTGCATCCGCAAATGTTAATAACTTTTCTTGCCTTTTAGAAATAAACCCGGAATCTAACGTGTTAAGGTGTGATATGCACTTAAAAAATGAAATTGCCGTATAAATAATTCTAACTCGATCTGCGAAAACAACTTCAAACTAGACCTAGCAGTGAGTTGTAAGTAGCTTAAATGGTTGCCTACTACTAATGACTGAGCGTCGTTTGCAATATAAGTCATGCTACATTTGAACATTGAAAGAGAGGTGGACTTCAGCTGTTAAATCGGACAGTTTTTTGCTGGACAGGAGATCCAATAACTCCGGTTTTTGCCGCAGATATTCTAGGTGGTAGATATCATTTTTTCTTTGATACATACTCAGGTAGTAGGGAGCTTTTTAGCAGTTTTTAAAAAAGTAGAGTGGAAGTAAGTCATGGAGTAAAGTATTCTGTTTAATACCAGATGAAAAACATTGCAGATATTAAATATATGGATGATTACCGGGAGTTTAGGTCCTTTTGTAAAAATGAAAACTATTTAACTTTTCGCCGACGTTTCGGAAATTGTATTTTTCCTTCTTCAGGAAATTGTAGTTTTCCTTCTTAAGCCCTGAAGAAGGAAAAATACAATTTCAGAAACGTCGGCCAAAAGTTAAATAGTTTTCATTTTTAAAAAAGGACCTAAACTCCCGATAAAACATCCATATATTTAATAATGAAGAGGTCTGGAATTCAACTTACCAATTGCAGATATTGTTTTTCAATTTTGGGAAATACTGCCGTTATATTTATTGTGTGTTGTGAAGACATCTGACATTTGAAGTTAAAAGAATTAAAATTAAATAATGAGAAATATCAGTAAAATAGCAGAGGCAGATACCAAAAATCTCAAGAAATGATAGTATTTTTGACTAGGAAGATGCGTAACGATGGACGATACAAGAACTGAAGACTCAAAATCGAACAGGGATTTGAAGTTCCGCAATAGAATGGCGCAGTAGAAACACATTATACCAAAAGAAGAATTACGGTTGGAAATACAAGTGTGGAAGTCAGGAAATTCTTCATTAGAGCTTACACTTGGAGCATGTTTCTTTATGGCAGTGAGGCATTGACGATAACAGAAGTAGAGAAGTCAAGGCCGGTAGCGTTAGAAATATGGTGTGAAGATAAAATTGGTTGGCCGAGTAAGAAACGAAGAAGCCCTGTGAAGAGAATTTTGAAATGAAAATGGGATAACTTTATCGGCTGTTTGGGGGCATGATACTCTGATGATGACTATCGTCGAGGGACTAGTGAATAAAAAGAAAGGCAGTGAAGGAGCTTGTGTTTCATGTATTAAGCAAGTAGTGATGGATGCAAAGGAGAAGAAATATTTTATAGGAAGAGGTTAGCTGGCGGTTGAATTGAGTAGAGAGCTGTGTCAAAATCATTTTAGGCTTATTGAACCATGTTAATGATCTCTGACTTACATTTAAACCTAAGAAAGCACGATATCGTGTTTTAGACGAAGTTCAAAGCCGCGTCCTTTATGTTGCGTTGCCGAGTCAACCATTCAAGCTAATTTTGTTCATTACAGTTTTTATAAAGTTTGAAAAAGTTTTCTTAATCTGCATCGGCTTTGCTCAAGAATCAATAGTAATCCGTTCAAAAGTAATTTGAGACCTAAAGCGTCTTAGAGATATTCTTTTGTCCTCCCTTTCGAGACATCGTGTTTACTATTCCTCGTAATTTCCCCCTGCACAAAATCACTGGAGTAGTTCGTCTATCTCAGCATTAGTGACTGAGTGGAAACATTAGTCTTGGGAAGAAACTGTCACGTTCAGGTAATACGTGACTGGCGCTTTACACTCCATTCCCTGATGAACGTAGCGCTGAGGAAGCTGGGAGACCTTGTACGTTGATTTTGATGCTCTGTTGTTTACCCGATAACAATCCTTTAGTCTAATTGTGTGCTCTTGTCAAGTCCAACGTCTTTCCCATTAATGCATGAGACAGACTTCATGCAACACAGCATTTCCAGTTAAGGTTTTTGGGAGAACTTCGATTAGTACGCCAGAAATGGGGTGTTAGCGTAATTGTGCCTGAATTAAACAAGCTTCCTTAAGTAAATGTAATTTCCCTTAATGTCTTTTTGTCCTTCGTGATTCCGATGTAAATACTGATCAATATAAATGTGAGAGAGTATTGAAAGATTTACTATCTAATTTGGACTTTTAGTTTTTTATGTTTCATACCATTTTCATCAGTACCCCGCCCAGAGTAGTTTGAAAAGGTAGTTTACATTCTAGAAGTAGTAGCTTGGTAATTTAGCTCGAAATTCATTTAAGAAATAAACAACATTGAATCTGATGCAGCTTCGGCAGAAACTACTCATTTTGAATTTTTTATTTAATTTCGCCCTATAATCATCCATAGTATTTATTGTTTAAAAAAAATTAGCCGTTAAGTCTTGTTCTCAACATTTTCAATGATAATCATGATTTTTTATAAAAGGATTAAACTTAGCATTAGGAAGTTTTTACCTGTAAATATCAGTGGTTTATGAAATAAAGAAACGCATGTCGGATGGGATAGTGATCGGAGATTGGGAAGAGGTAGTGGTGAATGTGGAACATATATGGATGAATAATTCGACTGCCCTAGCACGTAGCTGTTGATATATTATAAGCGTTTTGTGACGTTCCGAAATAGTGTTTGTCCATATCCTGCCAAGTTCATTCTATTCAGAGAGTGAAAGAATTGAGGCTCCCTCACGAATTTCGTACATTTTGCGGCGCACGTCCTAACAGTCGGTCCCTTTATCGCCCTCGTTCGTGACAGTTCTGGATTTCCTCATGTAGGTAATCATCAATATCATCTGATTCACATTGCTAGCTGTGTTGCCAATCTCAGCCGAGCATTTCAACGTCTTTACGGCGAGTTAACTCCCCGTGTGAATCGGAAGAATGAATTCGTCTTGCCATCGCCGCCAGGGGATTCTCACTATGCCGCACCCTTTTCCCTTTTTGCGACACCTTCTCCTCTAGCCTCCCTTCCACGTCCGCCAGACCTTCTCTTCTCCTTTCGGTGGGATCTTTTTATCCGATATCCGTTCATAGCTCCCTGATGGTATTGTTGATAATACGAATGAAATACACGGTCGTGAGAATGTATTGAAACGAAATCGAACGCAGGTAAGCCCTAACAGCGCATTTTAGGGTTATTTCCTAGCATAGTACCCTTGTAAGCAAAGAAGGAATAAAGTCGCATCGAATGTGAATAGGGTTTTAATTATGGTATAAGAATTAGTGTGAAAAAAATATGAAATTTTATGCGTGGGAATGTCTGCTACCATGGATTAATTACCGCATTTCGACATTTCCTTGGGTGCTTATTGTGGATTGCTGTCTACTAAAAGTTTGTGGTACTAGATGAGGTGAAATGCATGGAATCGTACGCTAATTTAGCGGGAAACTGGAGGAAATCGTCTTCGTGAATAAAGATTGCAAACTACCAGTTGTAGTAATTGGTGTATCATCATCAATGAGCAACAGCATGGAAGGTAAAATAATGGATATCACTAGAGCGCGGAAAAAAAGTCTTCAATTTTGCAAAAAAAAGTTGCCTAAAAAGTCACCAATATTTTTGAAAAAAGTCTCTCAAAAGTCAGAGTTATTACCGTGAGAAAGTTGCTGAATTTAACTGAATTGTTGGAGAAAAGAGCCTAGAGATGCTAGTCCAGGCATTAGGGGATTTTACTCGGAAAAATTAGAGGTAGTTCTGGAAATTGATTTATCCTATGCTTTTTGGGTCGCTGAATCCGAATTTCTAACTTCCCACCAAAAATTCCCCCCGCAACCCCCCTAAATTTCGAAAATAACACTAAAAAAACGCTTTTTTAGTTTTAAATCGTTTAGTTTTGATTTTGGGAAACACTAATCAGATTATCGGAAAGAAGACAATATAAGCAACAAAAAAGGTATCATAACATTTTGACGTAGGACGAACATGGGGGGGGCGCCAGCGCCCTCCCCCTCCCCCCCCCCCCCCCCCCCCTGTTCGTCCATGTTATGCAACCCCGCTTAACCACTCACGTCGTTTACATTCGCTCTCCCGTCTCCCCATGGTTCATTTTCTTCGAAACTCACCCTCCCATCTCATTGTTCCTCTATTTCAATATCTGGAAGTCCCCAGCACCCTACCTATTACTAAAAAGGCATTAGATGACAAAGAGGGTGGAAGTACACTCCATTGTAAAACTTGGAAACAGGGCGTTTTTTCAGTCAAATTTAAAGAGGAAAATTGTATAATATACAATACAAAACAAGTTTTTACATAGGATCAATAATGTTATAAGGCAGTTGAAACATGATTTAATAGTTCAAAACTTAGTTTTCTGCTCAAGAAAAACCGAAAATGAGAAAAAAGTACTTGTTTGTTGTCCATTGTACAGGTCAGGACCCCTATTTTCGGGGAAGCAGAAGGACCTTTTTCTCTTGATTTTCGCGATAATTTTAAAATCTTCTTCTCCGCTTGATCGCAGCCGAGAGTCCAGGTTCATCTACGTCATGCTTGCCTCGCTACAATGTAGGCTCATTTAATGATCATCTACACACAATGTGACGCGTTCACCTCGTCGGAAATTATAGATGATCTTTCATATAATTGTATCATTTTTCCACTAATCTCCTAAACAAAAGCGGAGTGCTAACATACAGTGTAGCGCTGTCGGCTTGTCAGCAGACCACCCGGGTTCAAATAAGCTGGTTCATAATAAGATCAATGCATTCTTTCAGATCAATCTATCCCTTTGTGAAGTCTTTGGACACCCTAGGCAAAAAAAAACTCGAAGTGCGAGGTGGCCCAGGGAAAGGAACAATATGTGAATTTGACATGCAAATGGATAAGTACGGGGTGAGCTCTACCCTCACCTATCCAAACCAACCTTCGGGTTGAAGCACTGAGTGAGTGTGATTATTTCATGAACGGTGGAGCAATAGAAAGAATTCATTGCAGTTTCCGGAGCTATTATTATAATTTCGCAAATTAGCAATTGTTAGGAGCATACATTTTACAGTACATCTCTGCTCCGTGTAGTACCGCATGAAAAACACAGATGCGTCCAACACACAGTTGAACAAATGTGATCACAACAGCCAAATATTAACTTAGGCATGTGGTTTAAATAAAAAGGCCCATAAAAGTCTCGCCACGCCAAAAAAGTCTCAAAAAGTCTCTAAGAAAGTCATTAAAAACTGTTTTATTTGATGAGATTGGTGAAGATTTGTATTCAAAACCACAAAAGTCTCACTTTTACAAAAAGTCGAAAGACTTTTTTCCGCGCTCTAGATATCACCTGTATCACGATGATAAAAAGTTTCGGAGCTCCCTTGTTTTCATTTTTATTGACTTTTTGTTGATTAGATACATGAATTGAAACTGTCAGGAAATAAGGAAATGAAATGGTGTTAGACATTGGAAAATTGTTTGGCTAGCTTTTATACATTTTGATTTTATGAAGACCATCTCTTTTTAAGGTTGACCGGAAATGTTTTTTTTTCATTAATGCGGGAGATTGACTTTGAGAAAATTTCATTTTCCGCTAAATGAATTTATCACGTTGTACCGCGTCGTCATTCATTGGGTGTTAAAGTTATTCATTTATCTCTTTTTATGAATTTAAGATATTATCAGTTAGATATCTTAGAAAACAGAGGAATGCCTGCTTATTCCTATAGATTTACATTAAGTGGACATGTTTTTGATGATGTTTTAAATGAAATAAGGATTGCAAAACATATTCGCATTTATCTACTTTCTTCAGTTTCTCCTCACGTATAATTCTGTGCTTTAACATCAGATTTCACTTATAATGGCGCTGATGGCCTCGATGGAACAATTATTGGTCGACACTGGGATGTTAGGTACCCTTGCGGTGTGTGCATTTCTGTGTTTTAGCTCAGTACCGAATTCGGCCAAAAATTTTAATAGAATCCTCTTTCCTTTAAACTGGTACCAGTATTGTCTGCGTTTATGGTCGCAACTTTAAATTTATGCTGGAAAAGGCGAGCGACATATTTTTGGATTCAGTAATGGAAAAAAATGAATTGTATATATTCGGAAAAGGCCCATGCTTTTCGCTGTTTTAATTTGCATATAAAGGCTAGGATTAATTTGAGGTAATTTTTTTGTTTTGGAAGTGTTTCATTTGCTACCTTGTTAATTTACATTGTGTGTGTGTGTGTCCCGTATGTACAAGGTTCATATGTGCAATATGGCTTTATATTATCTACATGAAATATTTGACTTTTTCTGAACTTTTTTTGTTTGTATTATTCTGCGTGCAAAATTAAACTTTTTGAGCCGTAGCTCTTGGCATTGGGGCATTATTTTCTACACATGGAGAACTTTTAAATTTAATTTTAATTTACTTTTTTCGATACTTTCGCGCGAAGCGTTTTTTTCATGAAACCCAAATTTAGACACCATTTCAATAGCTAGAATAAAAGTTTTTTTCATTTTTTTCTGTGTGTACGAAAAAGAACTTACGAACATGGTCTTCATATCCCTTTTTCAATTCAGTCATTGGTAATTTTATTGATATTATACCTCCCTAGAATATCGTATAAGGGGAATCATATAAAATATCCGTTTTCTTTTGAAGTTATGAATTTAATTTATGTCGCGATTGTGCCTAACCAGCGGTAACTTATTACCTATATAGAAAGTCGTGTCGATAATAATTTCATGACCCTACCAGAGGTTTGAATAAAGGTGATTCTTTTTGGCAGAACAATGGCGGAAAGAACAGCACTATGAAATACCGATTAGACAAACTTCCTTGTATGTCCCAACTGCGTTTTGCATGTTAATTTGCCCTGTAAGTCCTAGGAGGGATGTAATATACGCTCTCTGCTGGTGGATTTTACCACGATGACGGTGGCACTCTTCGATCTTGTGCTAAGGAGAATCCATTTCTTAATATGCCTTTATAACAAGAGGGGCCTGCTTTAAACTCGTCAAACAATTAATTTTTAATATAAATATATCGAATCGGTTTATCGAACGGAAAAATTCAAAACAAATGTGCTTGGTTGTAAATTTAGAGCTGTCGTTTTGCGTTTTGATCCGACGCAGATGGGGCTTTTCATTTTTTTTATTCCATTGTCCGGTGCCTCCGAATAAAAACTCGTTAAATTTTGATTTTGGGAGAATCTTGCATCCTCGCTCCTCGCGCGGATCGTGCGCAACTGGGAAAGGAATGAATGTGGCTACAGCAGCGACTGACGATTTAAGGCGAAAAGAAGAAAAGAACGTGGAATGCTTACAAGGGGTTTGGAAACTAATAACGGTGGCGTGCGAGTGTGTGTGGATATCCGTCTTTGTGTGTGTGTGCGTGTGTGTCCCTTGTTGTGAGCGAATGCGTTGGTGGCGAGGTGGAATCGAAATGAATGATGGGAGTTGTGGTGGTGGAGGATGAGGAGGAGCAATGGATGGGTTTTCGTTCGTGAGGAGGGACGGATCTCGGATAAAGGGGGACTTGTTGAGTATAATGGAGCTTCTGCGGCGCTGATCCTCCCCAGACAGTCGGGATTTCATTGGGCTTGGGCGTTGCCGCTGGCTTTTCGGGACTCTCCTCATCCATCCATCGCGTTCATCTTTCTCATGCCTCCCCCTCACGGAGCCCCCTCCTCCTCTCCTCATTCGAGGACCGCAATCTGCCCCACAAAATACGACCCCTTTACGTTTCGCCCTTTTCCACTTTCCAAGTCCGTTAGCCTGCCCATCGTGACTATTTAAGCGTTCAAATCCTCTCGGCCCAGTCCTTTCTTTTTTTTTGTTTGCCATCGCTACGAAAGATTTGCGGGGAATCCCTCCCCCCCCCTCGTGTTTTATTCCGGCGTAATTCCCCTCTGCTAATCCCGCTCTCTCGGTTCGTAATTGAGGGCGGAATGTTTTCGGTGGGAAAAATCGGAAGGCCAATCGGGATCATTTATGCTAATGCCGATGACCACTCTTTCCCTGCCTCTCTCACCTCTCGCCCTGCGCGGAGCAAAAGGGTATTCGGTCGTGGCTTTATCCCAGGGTCAATCCTTGCCTATTCCCTCCTTTTTGTGCCCTTACCGCCTGGTGGAGTGATTGGTGGATCATCATCTACATCCATCTAGTTTATTGCATTTTTCTATGAACACCAATCTTGTTTCATATGCGTTATTTTTTTCATCATTTTTCATATTCTGTTTTCTATAGTAGGATATGCGTAGCTATGATAATTAGCACATGGCTGGAGTGTTTGGATTTTGATCATTAGTTCTTGCTTCCATTGGCGGATGGCGCCACTGCCGGCTTCCCTGCCTGACCCAGACATTTTTTCTGTTTTACGATGCCATCGAAGGAAACCATCAATTCCACATATTTAGGAGGCGTTCTACTCATTTACCTTTAACAAATGAATTTCACATGAATTTCAGATTGGTAATCGGCGAACTATGTCCACTCCTCTTTGGCCATTCTTCGTTATAAAGACCCTGATGGGTATGAGGGATGAGTTTTTCAAGTCGCAAGTCTATCGGAATCTCTAGGGAGAGAAAAGATTATAAAGGAAGGTAGAGATTAATTTGATATTGAAAAAATGTGTGAAAACCAGCATAAACACTACCGCTGATGACGGGAAGTTTTTCAACATTTTTTCTTGGTGGACATGTCAGAAGTTGTCGTGATATGGCACTCACGTGGCTGTGTGTTGGCAACTCGGCTGGCAGAGTACCTTTACAGGTTATGTCAGTGAATAAGTATAACTATTGTGCGTAGTTTATCGGCGTGATTCAAACGATGTCTTTGAGACGATGATGGCAACAAAATCTTAATAAATGAGATGCGACTCTGAGTGACTTTGTGGATAACTATTTTTGAACACTTTAACCAACCACAGAGTCAAGAAAACAATGGCACAATCCGGATGTCAATCTATTGGTATCATTTTCATTATTCATAGTAGGGTCATTTATGCACCTGATGATGATACCAATGTATTGCTTGCTTAATGTCTGTTCTCAGCTATTTCAGTGAAAGTTTTAATTTTCCAAAGTAAAGAACGGGAATTTTCTAGGTAAATATCTTGTTTGTTAGTGTGGTTGAAATATGTAACTCTCTAAACCGCCAGGCATTTAGTCTTTGACGTTTTTGCCTTACTGCACCAACATTACTCTAAAAATCTTTTCGACAGCTGTATTGCGTGAATAATTCTGTGAAATAAACTTTTTGTATTGCTTGACTAAAGGTTTGGATTGGTAGCTTCATATGCTCTTCAAATAGGTATGCTATGAAGATTTGAAAACTTGAGTTTTCAAAGTTTGTTTTGGAATCTATGTTTACCTTTTAGAAAGGAGTATCGATAATGGTAGGGATGAAAGCATAATATTCTGTCATTATCGTCGTTGTTGACGTGCATCATAACTTACGATTAGATGTTTTGTTTACTTAAGCGTTTCCACGACGCTTAATTCATCTTGATATTTTGACTTGGATTTTTTTCTTCCTCCGGCTTGTCACCAAGTGTAACGGGAAATAAAAGGCGCGAAGGAATCCACTCCATCTCTTCCGAACCATTTTGAAGGGACTCTCGAGATAAGTTATGCTCGCTGCTAGGGTTTTTGAGAGTTCTCAGGAATTTGAAGGGGTGATTCTGTTTGGATATTTTTACGCGCATTTTTCTCCGGTGCCTTCAGTTTTTACGCAAATTATTTCCCTGCCTTTCCTCGCTACGTACTATTGTTTATGCAGTAAAGACTTTTATCTCCTCATTACCACTCTAAATTCTTAGTTTACATGAACCTTTCTTTCGTTAAAGCTACATTATTGATAGGCTAACCTGTTGGCGGATACTCTGGGTTCCGAAGTGTGCTCTAATAAATGAAAACAAACTTTTGTCAACAGTATGCATTTTCATTTTTCAGTTCCTGAAGTACCTCTCCACTAACGTCACGACCCAGTTTATGCTGTCCTTTTTCGTAATGGATTACAATGCACATACTTCAATGTCATGAACAAGTACCTACGCTTTCAGCATGATTAATAATTGTAAATGCATATGTTTCTCCATATATTGTACCCCAGTGGAAAACGAATGAAGTAACTTGCATAGTAATTTCGTAAGTATCCTTTGCTTCAACGGCAACGTTTTAAGTAAGTGAATTAGTGGATGGTACAAAATATTTCTGAAGGCTTTTGCAATCACTTGAGATCCACTTGACCAAATGTTTCAATTAGGTCAATTCAACATGTTTCATTAGGTCACGCCATACGCGGCGAAACTCCTACACCATTCTTCCACCTTTTGACGATCGGTTTTCTTCCACTTTTGAAACTTCTAAATATCCTTTCTAGACCTGATTGAGAGAGTGCGAAACCATCATAAAATTCTCTGGTCAGCGTATGCAAGAATTAGGCCTTTCATGCCCGCTTTTGCTTAAAAAAAAGCGACATTTGTTTTTCTTGACAATTGGCGTTTTTTTTCATCCCCTCTTTTGAATCGCTCTTACGTATCTTATTTTTACCTAACTTAGGAACGTTTGGCGGAAGATTTGCCATTTCCCAGCAAGAATATTAAATATCACTGGCATTCCCTTTAAATTATCGGAGAGGCTCCCGAAAGCTGGACGCAGAGGACTTATTTTTTCGATATCTTTTCACTAGACCGAATCCTGTTCTGTTTCTCCCTTCTCGCCAATTACAGCTCTGTTATTCATCCTGCGTCGACTTCGCGATAAAAAAATTTATAGATCCTTGGACGTAAAAGTTTTCCTCCTGGGACGGGTTGCATTCGAATTGAAACGTAGACGAAGTGTCGCTCTTCGCTCGTTCGTATTTTTTGTGTGCCCGTTTTTCATTCCTCCCTCTCTCTGCCACTCCTCCGCTGTCTCTCGCATTTCTATTACCTGTTATTTACGGCCTTAGTTGTTTGCCAAAGTTTCACGCCATCCGAGGAGTTGGAAGAGGAGGAGGCACCCTAAATTCAAGGCAACAAGACCCATTTATTCAAGGACGGGAGATGGCATCATAAGGAGCACCCGTCTCGGGGTGACATCAACGCTCCCCTTTTCTCCGCTTTCCTCCCTCCGCGAACCCCCCTTCCCCCCTTGTTGCCTACCTCCCCCAGTCCTCCCCCGCCCTCCGTCCGCACCCATTTCCCTCCTTCGGCTTTGCGCTTCCCCCTTCCACCTGGCGGTCCATTTGCATGGCTCCCAAGAGACGAGGCGAAGCTCTCTGAGGTTGATCTCGAGATATTAGCCGGGTGGGTCGATGTGAAAGTATCGAACGAAAGTTTCGTCGACTTTTGTCGCATCAGTGGCACAATTCAGTGCGTCAGCTCAAAAATAGCCATTCAGATATGTTGGTGGGCTTGGGTTTTTTGGAATTTCAGCGTCTAACTTTAAATGGCACTATAGATTCCAAGTTGTTAATCCTTATACAGACGCGCAATGTCTTTGTCCGAGTTGGGTTTCGGAACCGCGGCCGTTAAGCCGGGCTGTATCTTACCTAGAAATCGTGGCTTCTTTCTAATGTCTTTACGACCGGGAATTTTTCATTTCTTTCAGCGTGTTACACCTCCAGGTAGATTGGTTGGGTCAAGCCACCGCAATCATTTTCAATAGGGGCTGTTTTCAGCCAAGCTTCGCCTTCTAAATTACAACTTGCGATAAACTTTGATAGTGAGGGTGGTGTAAAATTTAAGTTTTGTAATTAGATAATATGTCTACATTCATTAATTTGCTTAAGTGAAAAATAGCTCTCCAAGTGTGCGAAAATACCTAATCTAGGTACATCATTCCTTCATGATAACTGTTTGCACACATTAACGTGAATGTCAAGCTTTGCATTATAGCTCTGCCTGTTCTGCCTGCCGTTAATCTTAAAATCAATAATTGTCTGCCTGAGAATGCCTAGGTAACATTATACGTTTTAGAAAACTACAGCTTGTTCCAGATTTACTCATTATGTGCTAAATAAGTAACAAATTGCATAAGTGAAGCCTTTTGTGGAAGGAGTGATATCCTTTTCTACATTTTCCTGCCACAATTCTAGTTCATATATAAGTATTCTTCTGCTATCAACTTTTCGGCTTATTTATTCCAATTTTACTATCCAAGATAGTGGCGGACCTAGATGTCAGGTTTTGGGCAGGGGGCAGTCACCAGGCTTGTACTCCTTACCACCACTCCTCCAACGAAAAGACAATCTATCTACCTCAGTTCTCCCTGGATCCGCCCCTGACACAAGTAGATGCCATGAGTAAGCGATATGCAGAATTAAATTTTCAATAATCAGTTCCGTATCGTTATTGTTATTCAACAGAAGCTATATTCCGTGCGATTATTTTCGTCATTGAAAGATGCTGCCGGTGCTTGATGTTAATAAACTTTCCGTCAATGTGTTGTGAGGAAATTTTAGTGGTTTTTAGGACTCCGTTGCTGTTTTTCTTCTATGAGAGAGGGCGTCATCACGACCTGCCCTGCTGTCAGCCGGCTATAATTTACGAAAACTTATCAGAGTTATAATGCTGAGTTTTTTATACGGTGAATTAATTTTCAATAATTATGTTTAAAGACTTAATTGTCCCACCAAATGAATGAGAAGTTTAGGTATTTAGGTTAGTTCTTATCTCTACACATCAGAGTAGTGGCTGTCACGAGGGTATATTGTCACTATTCATAACCCTAGCAGAAATTAACTATGGCTTTATTAACTTTTGGCTTTGTTATTAGCTATAACTAAGTATAATGTAATGTTCATAAAATTACCAAGTATCAAGTAGAATTATGTCTCTTTCACTGATTGCGATATGCTACATTCGTAATATTTGTACATTTAGAATAAAATTTCATGAATGCTTTGAAAGGAAGCGTTGGGCTTTGTGTAGGTCAATATATTTTTACGATTGGATCCTAAAAATTGCGATGAAATGCAAATTGTTGAATTCCTACAAAAACAGCTGATGAATTTTCAATATTTTAGTGCTAAAGCACGAAAATTAAATAAAAGTGATAGGCTCATTGTCCCAGATTTTACTGTATGCATAATATCGTTTATTTGGCGTGTTCGGTGGTACCTGTTTACCTTATTATGCATAAATTTGCTTCCCTTGTAAAAATTTAAGATTGAAAATAGTTACGTGACCTGATGTACTGAATAAGTGATACCGAAACGTTCAGATGGAGTGACAACCAAATGGCGTGATTGTTGTTGATCCTCTCTTATATGTATTTCCCTGTTGTCAATCCATTGGGTAAGATGCGTGAATATTTTTTACTCTCTTCGAAGACGTTTTTGCCCAATGTCCGTGGTGGCCAACTTTATTGGGTTTCACTTTTTTAGTTAGATTTAAATAAACTCACTTTATGTGGTGATGCACTGCTTTGGATGCGAATTACTGAACTTTAAGGTTGATTACCATTCATTGATATCGAGTTGTGATTTTCTTTTAATTTTCAACGTTGGCCTATTTAGCCTATTTTAGTTTCCTCAGTGATATTTAGGTGATGATGTACTATTGGTGATGAAGACGAGGTAAAATTTCTTCACCGTACTTTTTGCGCTCTCGTGTAAGCGTGGCAATCGATGTTTTAAAGAAATCACGAGTCCGTCCGTCTCCCTCAAGTGCCTATTGCACGCGGCCTTCCCCCGCCCCCCTCCCCCTTGGCACGTCGTGGCTCAGAGCACGGCGAGGCAGAAGAGTCTCCGTGAAGAGTGTTTGCCATTCCCGAGGAATCCTCCCGGAGTGGAGTGGAGAGGAGGCATGCGAGAATAAAGCGGGCGATCTTCGCGGTTGACTGAAGGATTTCAATCCCTCCTTCCGTTCTCGAGGAACAAAGGGCCGTCTCGGCTCACCCTTTTCCGCCCCCTTTACCCCTTTCCCCGCAATTTTCCCCTCCCATTCCCTGCTCCTCCCGCTACACTCCCTTTTCCACCTGAACCTTCTCTCGTATTCTTTAAACCCTTCCCCTAAGCCTGCCTCCCGAGTCCGTCGCCTTTCGGATTCGTGTGTGTGTGTGTGTGTAGTCGTCTCCCTTTCGATTCAGGTTCTTTCTTTCCCTTGCTTATTCTTGGCCATTTTGTTTCTGCTTCGCTCCCTTTTGATGGATCTCGTCCCTTCCGCTTGCCAGTGACGCTATCTTCGTTCCACTGGGTCTCTCCGTCCAATGTCACTTCACTCACTCCTTGAGGTCGCGCTGGAATGGCGTCGTATCTTGGTGACTCCTACATGACCGAATTCAGTCCAACTCGCTTTAGTTTCTCAAGCGTATCGCTCGCGCAGTTTTTTTTCGTTTTGTCAAGGTTTTTTTTACGATCTCTTTCCGCGCATTGGTGAGACGATACTTCTAGGTTCATCTCTGGTAGTAAACGGGAACTTCTTTCGCCTTAACGACGGAATTTGTTTAGTACCAGGCTAAGTTTTTCCCCCTAGTTGGTCACGTCGTTGCCGTCTCGCGCTTCGGATAGCGATCGTACTCGCAATCAGCAGGACAAGTCCTAGCACTTGCCGATGCAAGTGCAGCACGAGTGATTGGTTTCGCAAATCTACGCTATACGTTCCTACATCAGCACTTAAACTTCATCGTTCGCGGTGAATTGACGGTTTTGTTCCATTTGCGTGAATATCTTCGGTTGCTGCATTTATTTTCATGACGCTTCATTGTTTCCGAAGTAACCTGTCATCTATTCTGTTTACTACCGTACCCAAGTTGAAGGAAAACTGGATAAAGACTTGAATAACTTATAATGTTTTACTTTTAAGATAATAATTGTGTTTTAAAGAGGACAGAAGAATGACTCATTAAAATATTATTTCCTTCTTTCTCCTCGCCACCGTTCATTCCCTATTACAGCTCGATAGGGTTCCCTTTGAACCCACATTCCTTGGAAGGAAAGAGCAATCCGAATTTCGTTTGCTGACGTCGCAAACCTCTGCAGCACCAATTAATAGCAAAATGTAATATTTTAAGCCGATATTTAAGGTGAGATGATTTTCATATGATGCCATCAGAATATGTTTTGAAGACTGCTGCTTGTGTAGACCGCGAAGTTAGCTCTAAACTCAATGGCATAGTTTGGAAATCTATTGAGGATTGATGTTTACTAATGATTTTTAAATCCATATAAGCGTTAATAATTGAGGGAAATAACACTCTTTTTGGGATACCTGCGTTTAAATATTGAATTATCACTATTTTTATCCTCCCCTAATGTTCAAGTTATCAGTTGGATTCTAACGCTTTGTTTTCAACTTATTTCAAGTCCTAAATATATTTAGCCCGTTGAAGAAGCATACTAATACTTGTCGGTAAATTAATCCCAGTTGTCATGTAACTGGACTGTGAATCGAAATAAAGTAATGGCGCGATATGGGCATACTAAGCTTCCATGAACCGTCTTAAGTATTTCTCAACTTCAAAAACATTTCGTTGAAGATTATATATAAAAGACAATCCACGAATTGTGATAAATAGCCAAAATGTCTTGGGTGTAGTATGCTGTACACTACTAGCGTGCTTAAAATGTTACGAATTTAATAAATTTCATTTCACCGCGCTCCCTGAAGGTTTTGGATTTTTTGGCTGTGGAAAAACGTCCTACTGTGCTGTTGTTTGTTCTTTCTTTTTGGACAAAGGCCTTTGGAGGTGGACTTTAATTTCAATCAAGGTGCTTTCAAGCCTTACTCCAGTACCTAACTTAAATTCAACGCACTCTGCAAATTCTTCTCCACGTCTAGCATGTATATATTCATCGATCTTTCCTATATCCTCCTTCCCATATCATCCTTCCCATATCATCATATTCTCGTATAGAATTATAGTTTTCGGCTGTCTTATGTTAACCATCCTCTTCACGTGACTCTGTCAAACTATATTTTAGAAACAATCAATCTCAATAAATCTTTGCCACCGATTCTCCTTTATATCTAATAGATCTCACTCCCTATTTCTCTCTCTCTCATGTACGCAGGACCATAAATCTTTGGTTTAACCTTCCGTTCAAAATGTCGATAAAGCATTCTCGCTTGCTGCTGACATTGTCCTTGCATCCTCACCTCGCATTGCTCTCGTGTCAGCAAAATGAACACACGCACACACTCGAGCAACAGGAATCATTTGGTGGTGCCCCAAAAATCGCAACCCCGCGTTTAAATATGGTGCCGCTGTGATCTCGTCGTCGATATGGAGCGCGTAAGCACGCATCAGAAACACATTCACTCTTAGTCCTGCCCGACCTTTCCCCCGCTCCATCCATCTCTCTTGTTGTTCTTTCCCCGCACCCTTGCCCTGGATGGCCTCCTCCCCTTCTCCTCCACTAGGGGTTCTTCACCTCTTTCTCGGTCCATTTCCGAGCGCCCCGTCGGGCGTTCAATCATCCCTTATCGCCATTTCCCCGCTCTCAATCTCACTGTCTCGCCCTTTTTGTTCCCTCCCCCACCCCAGCCGTCCCACTCTTTCCCTATCCCCTCGCCGTGGGGGAAAATCTCTCTTCGCATTTCCACCCCCTCGATCACCCCCCGAACTCTTCTGCGGGAGTTGGTGGGTGGGTGGCTGACTTGAGTTCCGAAGGTGAGTGACAGCTTGAGGCGTCACGAATCTCTCCTAGCGGAACAGATAAAGGAGGCTCTGCTGGTGGGCCAGGTTGATTTTCGTACTGAGTTGACGGAAGTGGAAACTGGATAACGTGGATCGTAGTTGTGTTTAAATTGAAACCGTTCCTTAATTTTGCTAAATGTTGGCAGAAATGAAGGGTTCTTTACTCGCTTGCTGGGACGGGTGGAATGTAAAAATCGATCGGGTCGGGTTGTGTGAGCCATATTATTTTTACATTCCAGCCGTAAAACCATGGAAAAGACAAAGCATCATAAGCGTCATGCCTTATTTGTGATATTTTATTTGGAAGTAAAACTTTTCAAACATCAGCATTCATTTGTAATGGATCGCGATCTCTTCGAATGAAGGTCAATTAAAAGATCATTTAATGACCTCACGTGTTTTTTTCTGGACAAATAGCGTGTTATTTTCTTCAATTCACACAGTCACGTATTCTGGCTCATCTTAATGAAATTACATTTGGTTTACTGGCTTAGCCCTCATCAATTTATTGACATGACATTTGCAAATCCCATTTCCGCATCATGGAGTAAATAAAAATTTGAAAATACCATAAAATTTGGGCGCAGGGAAAATAAAATCTCTGTGGTATTATTTCAGTTTTGTCCCTAATTTTCCTCTAACGGAAAAGGTGTCATAACAGCCTATCTCATTAATTGTGTGAAAAGACCCGTGTCTCAAAGCAATTATCTGTGGAATACTTAAAAAAAAGTAATCCGATGGTAAATGTCTCATTGAATCCTCTGTCTTTTTCATGTGGCTAGCAAACTTTGTTATCGTTACTAGGGAAGTCAACTGATAACTGAGGCCATTTTATTGGTATGGTCATGAAGGATAAGTGGGTATTTGGGTGATAAGGACTTGGGACGTGAATGTAGGGTGCAGTGTGTGAGGAAGTGGGTGTTGATAGTAACCTGCCCTAAACAAATGCGCCAAGGGATCAACGGTATAACATCCCACTCAGCTGACGGTGAACTGCACTTAAAGTGCATTCCACGCTAAGGTGAGGTAGAAATCGGTATAAGACTGATAAATCTGACTTGCGAACACACCAACCCGATCTCCCATCACGCTCGGCTTGTCGTATATTTTTACCATTTTCTTTCGATTCATGCAGTGCGAGATAACCGTGGAACGACACTGGGAAAATACCTTGTATCACGGGAATCAAAGTATGTGTTCAGTTATCTTTAAAAAGGACGTTGACATACTTTCGCTTCCTCGGTGCGTTTGCCGCGTTCGCGGCTACAGTTACGTGTGGTAATATCAGTTTAGGTCAAAAGAGTGGTCGGACATGTATACGAAGGATAGAATGGTAGGGGTTTTGAAACGAGCGAGGTGTCCGAGGGATATTGATGGGGTGGCCCGGGGGTCGAGGGTGGCAAATGGCCCTCCAACGAAAGGGAAAAGAGTGTGCGACGAGGAAAGGGGGGTGGTTCCAGTGGGGCGAGAGGTCATGGGGTCATCTTCTCTCCCATTCAACCCCGTCTGGGGTGGTTTGTAGTGGGTCCGAGGACGGGGAGAGAATGGAAGGGTTTTGAGGAATAAGAGGTGCGGGAAGATGAAGTGGAGGAGGAGAACTGGGAAGAGTGGTTGTGGAGAGGAGGGAATTGCTGGGCCGTGGGGTGGAAAAGCACTTGTGGCGAGTGTAGGGGAGGGCGTGAATCGTTGGAGGGGACTTCGGTTGGCGATGAAAATAACCGGTGAATCGGAGGGAGAATATTGAGAGAAGAACCGTGAACGCAGCTGAAACAGTAAGAGTAGGATTTGTTTTTGGTAATCCAATTGCTAGCTGCCATGTCGTATGATCTAGGATGAACAAAAGAGAAACTTAATCTCAACATTTATGTTGGAGGCAAGGCTGGAAACGGCAATCTTTGGATTCCCAAGCGTATTATTGACCTGACGACCTCGGCCGGCTCGCAACTGAAGATACAGTCCTGGTTCGTATATTGCTGGTTAACGGTATCCATCAGTTATCCTTCCACCTTATGCTAATGTAGCGGCTGTTTACACTAATGACTGTAAAAAAATGGCGTAGTAAATGTTTCACCGAGAGATTGTAGAAACAGGTGTTGGAGTTTTTTTTCCTCCTTATATTCACGTAGAGCTTTCCGATTCCAAAATTTACGGGGCTATTCATTATAGTACGAACGCAGCAATCAGTGCTGTTAGTATTGATAAATGAAAAGATCTTAGTGGACTCCACAGTAATTTTTATTGGGGCGACCTAGGTTTCGACACGTAGTTTCACCATTACTACACTACGTTCGAAAACTAGGTCGTCCCAATAAAAATTGCTGTGGAGTCCTCTAAGATCTTTTCATTTATCCATAATGGAAAACTTCCTCCATATCTCGCCGAAATTTGTTTCCTCTATTAATGCTATTTGTGTTGAAAAGCACTCCCGTGATAGATCCCAACCTATAACCTCCGTGTTAGTAAGAGAGGGCTCACGACAACAGTTCTGCGATCGTGATTATTTTGTTGCTTTAGTTATTTAGACGTTCCAAGCGAGCATTAGTCATTTCGCGCTGGACATATATTGAATTGTCCTAGGGACTCAAAAATATTTGCCTCAATTTTTCCTGAAAGGTTTTTGATAAAATTTTCGCGTGGGTTATCGGATTAGCGCGTTTTAATAAAGGCGTCCCAGAGACGTGTCGTCGCCGGTCGGGAATATTCATGGCATCGCGGCGAATACGATTCGTTTTTCATGGGTGGTGATAAAATGCTTCAAAAGGTTGCCGTTGTTTTTACGCGGCAGTGGTTTGTGACCGCAAATGTCAACGTGGAGGATACGCAGCATAAGGAAGTGGGACGGAATGTGCGTGATAGAGAAAATTTACGGAATTATCCATTTGTGCCCTACCCTCTTTCATTGGGAGAATTTTAAGTGAAGCGAAATGCGAATGCGAGATATTCAGGAGTGAAAGACTTCTGACCGCCTTTCTCGTTACGAAGTCGTGGCAACTTCAGAAATTGGGTTTTGTTCCCTTTAATTAATTGCTTTTATGAAAAATTAGCAGCTCTGCAGTTCACGAGAGAGAGAAGAATTTTACACAAGAGGGGGGCAGGTAGAAAGGTGGTTTGGAGGTATACGAAGCTAAAAGATATCTTTTGAAACACGCTTTTCTGTTATTCTGGGTTGCGAGTGACAACTATGGTTATTTACACCGTTAAGGTGTACATTTGGGTGGAGGAAAGAATATTTATCGGGTGGAGGAATGGTGGAGATAAGACTCCAGCGTCAGGATTAAGCACGTACTCACGTGAAACGCGATATGTTAGCTCAAAGGACACCAATTTTTAATTGATACAAAGTATTATTATCATTTCTATGATGATATAAAATTATGAACTTATATTTAACAAGTAACATTATCATTTATGGAAATAAATTAATCCTAAAGAAATAATGCTTTCACCCTACCAAAATCGGACAGATGTAACGACACTTCGACTACAACAAATTATTTGTAACCCGAAAAAAGGTATTGTGCCCATCTGATCGTCTGATGTGAGGATCCTAAGTAAGAGAGATGAAGATAGAAAAACATGGATAGTGGGAGTGTCCTAAAAAGGTTTACAAAGATGTAGTATAGTTGTATGCGCGGATCCGGATAACCACTTTCAATAGAATCGCATCCACCAACATCCCACTGGCCGAGGACATCAGCAGACAAATAACCGGAGTCATCAGGAAAAGGCCAAAAAGGAAATTACCATCACTGCCGCGGCTGGTGGCGCACACCTTCAAGAACTACTACGACGACTACGCCATCCAACCACCAGCGCACCACCACATTCCACTCCCAGAACATCTGCTTCCTGACCCGAACATCCCTGCCTGGCCACCAAAAAAGAAGAAGAAAAGGAAAAAGAGGAGGAAGAGGGAAGATGCATCCGGTCATCCACAGTGCTCAGTGCTCCCAGAAGCCCCCCAGTGAAAGTGCTCCATCACAATGTGTTCTAACATTCCAGTGACTATTTAAACAAAGAACTATTTACAAAGAAAATCTATTTATATATACAATTTCATATATTTCTATTTTATGTGAAAATTTCGAAAATATGTCTAATATTGTTACTATGTTAAAAATTTCGAAAATATTTCTAATATTGTTACTATTGCCAAACAAATTCTACAACTATTATATTTTATAATTGTTATGCCGGTCCGTGCAGGTTTTACGGGTTTCCCTGCACCTCGGGCGAATGCCGGACCAATAGGCACTCCCGTACCACGAATAAGAAACAAACGATGGAAACGAAAGACTTATATATGAATATACAATCATAAAAGCACCAAACCCTGAAGAGGATTAATAAATCCTAGAACAGGGCTCCCCAAAGTTTTATATAATTGTTTGTTATTGTTATTGTTATAATATATTTATGTAAATGTTATTTGGGGAAAATAAACGTTTTTGATTTGATTTGATTTGTAGTATAGTTTTCAGGAATTGTAAAGTGCAAAATTTAGCGCTGCTATCTCTAGCAAAATCTGCCTTTTCAACAATAGTGTGCCTGTTTTAACGTTTATCCTATTGAATCCCGGCAGTTGATCCATTGTCGCTTTTTTCGGATATAAACAGGAGAGAACTTTCGAATCCGTTGAAGGAGGATAAGGGAGTGTGAAGTCTTTCGCGTGTATGTTTTAATAGATGACTACCGAAATTATTTATTTTTAGATATGAGAGACTAGAGAATGATGAACATTTCTGAAAAAAAGATAATGGTAAGATGGCAGCAAATCCTGAATATGAGTGAAGAAAGGTGGAAACAAAGATTGAGTAACTCTAGGAAATTTCGGTGAGGTTAATGCAATTTGAAGAGGTATATGAGTAAGGGCTGGAAAATGGGAATGTGTAGTTGAAATCCCATGCCGATTTATGTATGTATGCCGCTTCACCAACGATGGACAGAAGTTATTTCGACAATATCGATCTTGCGAACCTATTTGTCTTATGATGTCTGTATTCCAAGAAAACCTCCAATATTGTATGCTAATTTCCGTTTATCTTTGTCCTTAAAAGTTACTTGCTGTATAATTTACGAATGCTTGTCTCATAGCTGACAGCATATTTATTGTTGATTTTAAAATGTAGTTTATAATTTGGTTATACTGATGGCTCTTCATCGGAGGTATCGTATGTAACGGTGTGACTTTTAACAATAGTTGACTCCTTACTCCGGACTCTGAACGTGATAGGATTTCATGAGAACCAGTATTGCATGTAAGAGAAACTAGTTTTAAATTCATGATTGATTGATAGTTTTATTTTCGTACAGCATGTTGTACAATAAATCTTTTAGTAGTTACATAAGGTAATTAATAACATATATCTCTCCGTTTCGTAACAATGACAGAAAACTATTAGAATGTTCCTTTGCTTTAGTCCGAACTGTTTTGTGTAAACGATAAGTAAAAGCTCTTAGAAATTCATTGGTGTTGATCAAAGCAGGACGGAGCGGAGCCGTACACCCAGCTTGCAAGAGAAGTGCCGAATTTAACGATGATGTATGAAGTTTCCTAAGACGGATTTTTTCACGAACGCTTAACGCTGCCAACGTAGGAGACATTAGTGTGACAATAAGGTTCGGCGAGCGTGCTGGTTTATTATTAGTCGTAGATTCATCCTCTGTCGTAGCGGTAGAAATAACTAAATCTGTATTTGATGAACGATTTCGCAGGACAAGACTCCTCACTGAGATAATGCCCCTCGGTGTTATGTCTGGGTAAAGACATTTAAAAATGGCATATACAAGTGCTTTTAAATCGCTATTTGAGTCATATGAAATTCCTCCCACCACCAAATCACATGAGGTGTATCGCTGAGCTGATATGTGAGAGAGGTGAGAGCGTAGGTCGGCTTTGATTTTCTCGAGGTGACGGACACAATGATCTTCAGTCACAGCCCTAGCCACGCTTTCAGACTTCGACAGATTTGTGATTTCCTGCTTTAGAGGTTTGTGAGCGAGGCGATCCAGGGCTCGCGGGCCGGCCGGCCGTTATGTGACAACGAGTGGCGTATCACTACCACTCAGAAATGAAAAACTTTAAAATAACTCCGAAACTAAGTACAGCATGACGACACTGAATACAGCAATGTAGTGAACACGATAAACCGCACAACTCCAGATATAGAAGGACAAGAAAAATCTTTTTCTTCCTTGCAATACGTATAAAAAAAGCAGGAGCACTCAATCGCACGACCGACCCGACCGACCGACAGGCAGAGAGACCCCTCATTTGAAATGATCGGAATACCAGAGGCGGTGGTGTCGCTCTTTTCATTCACAACTCATTGTCAGCCACCCATCTGTGCTCATCTTCTCAAATATGGTCTGGCCCTCCTGGCTGTCCTGAGTACCTCTTATGTCAAGTAACACCAAAAGGAGGGATACCTAGGCATGGCGTACATATATACATGCCTGGTTATCGTTCACCCCATGCCACTCACCCTATCATTGGTTTGCAGGTTATTGTGTAGACGATGTATATATGATGTATATCAACTGCAGGTGTCAGAATTACGTTTTCACGTAGCTTTTTCGATGTGTGAACATTCTGCATAAAGTCAGGGTAAAGTAGAACATTTGTTTTCTATTCCTCCTCAATCAGGTTCTGTTATGGTCATTCCTCGTAGACCATTCCTTGTTTCCATTCCTTTTCTATGAGGCTCCTTTATGACCATTCCACGTAGACCATTCCCGTCTCACTTCGGTCCCTTTGCCCCTTTTTTTCACCGTCTCTTCTCCGTCCGCTGTCGCCACCCGTCCCTACGATTCCAATTTATCGGGAAAAAAGTGGCCGCATTTGGGTCTCCCAATTCCCTGACCCAATCCTCGGATGGTCGAGCGGTGTTTGAGGGTGCCGAGTGGCCGTTTCCCAGGCTCCCAGGGCGCACTCCTCACCCTTTCCTCTCCACGCTGCCGGTCTCGTTTGCCATTCCCACTTCCCAGTCATTGCCCCGTCCTTTTGGTAAAGTACCCTTCGACCTTCCCACCTCTCTCCAGCGGATGTGGCTAAATTTGTACTAGAAAAAAGAAAAATTCGAATGTGCCTCATTAATTTACCTCATATAACTAAGTAATCTCTTTTCAATCATGCCTCATTCATCACTCCCATCCAAGTGCGTGGCACCTGAAAGTATCGCGCCTCCTCTGTATCGTATTTGCATGTTTGAGTGAAACGAGTTTTCATTCTAATTTCCCGAAGTTGAATGGTAGGATCGGTTCTATGTTAGCGTAGTGAATTATGCCCGCCTAAATTCTGCGAGCATAATTATCACGCAATCTCGGGCTATGGTACCCGCTGCGGGATTAAGGGAGTTTTGCTGTAATGTAAGGATGGGGCAGATGGCGAGCGACTAGCGCAAAATTTGAGAGAATTTAGCTTGTTCTTCGCGTTATTATCGAAGGCTCACGCCTCTATCGTAAACTAATTGGCTAAAACATGGCTAAATTTTTCCTTAAATTTGGCTCATCGTCGTAAAGCTAAATATCAGACCACATTGATTTTTACTCTAATGAGTTGTTTAAATAATTTTTTAAATTTATTACTTGCTGCAGTTATTAGTAACCTCTTTTTCGTATTTACCAGTATATATTCCACTTAAAGTTGAATATAATTTTTTATAGGACGTATTCATTTTAACAGTAGGACTTGTTATTTTGTTATGGCTATGAATGCTATGATAATATTAAATTCACATGTTAACTGTAAGCACAATGCTTGTTCACGTATCGTATGTATGTTTTCTCTGTCCCCATCATTGGGCATTTATTTATTCCATGTTTTTCGTCTTTATTTTTAATTTTATACCCCATATTTTGGATCATATAGTACCCCATGCTTGATTTCTTAGTTTATTTACTTGTAATTGTCATGCATATTAGTCAGGTTTTTCAAATGTTCCGCCAGAATTTGCATCCCGATAACAATACGACATTAATTCACCTGATTCATCGCCTGACAATCGTCGGCTGCGCGCTTCTTTCCGGACGAATGTCAAGGAGACGGAAATCTTAAGAGAATCTCGGTTCCTCCTCGATGCCTGCTTGCTGTGCTTCTTTTTTTATTTTGGGTCAGAATGCTCGCCGAAGGATGTGTTGAAGTGCTAGGCGATGCATTTTTAACCTCCGGATTCGATCACGCTTTCAGCAGATGGGAACGCCCCCGCTCGGTCCTGTTCTTCTGTCCCGCGACGTGAGAGGGAGGGGATATCATGCTTTCAAATCCCCTTCCAAGGGGGGGGAGGGCGGGGGGAGGGGGGGGGGGGGTTGTTAGTTGGCCCAGATCCCATTTCCGAGGGGAATGCAACGCACATTGCGTGTTCCTCACGAAACTAGTTTCACGCTGTGGACATCTGTTGACGTCACTGCGATTGAATTTTTGGAGCCATTACGGATCGATATATCATTCGTTGTTTTAGTGTTGTATGAATTTTATTACGACTGTGTTAATTTATTCTAATTTTGGAACTCTATTCTCTATGACATGTAATTTAATAAGTTCAATTAAATATATCAACGCCAATTATACAATAGGAACTGAATCTATGCACAGATTGTTTTTTGCGGAAATGTTTTTTCCCCTAAAGACTAGCTTTACTCGAAGAAACAAGAGTCGGAGCATATTTTAAGGGATTCTTTCTCTCCCCTCTTTCCTCTCCCCTCACCCCTCCCGCATGCCAAATAAGCATTCCACTGATTGGGAGGGTATATTTTAAGTAGATGCACAAAATCAGTATCCGCGTTGGTAAACCAAGCGGTGACGTCCTCGAAGTCACGAAATATGTACATAGTACTCGACCCATGAACCACCACTGCTATGATATATGCGTTATTTTTTTGCCGGCACCATCCCCAGTCACTGAGCGACTTCAGCTCGGTATGAGGTTACACTGTTGTCGCCTACTTTGCATGTTTGCTCTGACAAAAGTAGGGACTGAGACTTGATCCTATTGCTTTGGCCTTGTTGAACACAGGAGATTCACGGTTGCATCAATGTCCTTGCTAGGCATCTATGACGCAAATACTATGATGTAGGGACTCTAGTTCCATCTTTATATCGTTCGTGCTGGCTTGGGAAATATCTCCTTCAGCGCTGCTAACTGTGCCTGTGTCGGACTGAAACTTTTGAATTTTACTTTGAGATGGCACTCTATGTAGAGGTGTGGATAGTAAAATTTTCACAATTTTTTCTGATTCGTATGTGATACCGCACGCCCCCTTCCATTTTTGTGGCATAAAAGTTGATCTTAATTTGGCCAAGATCTGTAATACCAAATTGGAGGCCGAGAAAAATGTTAGATGTCCATCTTGTTATTATTTAGTTGCTTCAGTTTCGGTGTGGCAAATCTGGCACATAGTAAATGAACGTATTAAAATGTTTTGAAGGTAGCAAATTCTGAAACTTTTTGCCTATTTTTCTAGGCTTTGCGCTAAGCTTTCGTCACACCTTTTTTTATATTCTTGTTCTGCTTTTTCTTAGTACTCGAAGAAGTTAATCACTGTGCTACAATGTTTTATTCAATTTTAGCTCTTTTTTAGCTTTTGGCCGCATACGTTAATGTATCCCTAATGGGGACCTGATAATTTGAAATTATAAAGTTCCTCTCCGAGTTGAAGATCAGGATCGAAATTTTTTGTAATGATTTAATATTTTTGCCTCGTGTATCTTCTCTTCTGTAGCACCGGGAGATAAGCAATGACATTTCCTTCGACTTTCACAAATATACCGTGACTACACGGATTGTTTAACTTCTTGGAAGTGGATTACGGGAGCGTTTAACGACCGCTTTCAAGGAGCTTGGACACAGAATAATTGCCCATTGGAAGAGTTCGCCGTGGAAGGCTCTGGACGCGGTCATACATCTCGGGCGATGAATGAGCGCCACGAAGCGCCTGCAGTCAGTTCTTATGACTTGTAGGTGAACGCTGTGCCGGAAGCCTTTAACGACTGAAGGTGAACAATACCTCACCGAGCTGTAAAACGCGGTTACTCCCTCGCAAAAACTCCATGGGCGTGCGTCATTGTTTAAGGCGAACAGTGCTTTTGGCGTGACTTTTCTGTCATGGAACTTATCAAAACATTCCGAGATATGGAGTTTATTTTCGCTCTTAAACTAATGAGTTTTTACGGATTAATATACTCGTCTCGGCGACCTAGTTAAAACCCTCACAGAAATGGCATTTCAGTACGGTGAGCGTTAGCTTTCATTGAATCTCCGGTGCCTCGTCTGTTTTGAGCATGTCCAATTTGTGTAATGGAATTTTCATTTATATTTCAATTATTTTCGAAAAAAAAGCTCCCCAAGTCTTTTTTTCTTTTGAAGCGGCTTAATAATTTCAGGCAATTATTGACGGTAAAAATTAAATAACCCTCGTCCCCTAGGTGGAGCTACCGGTAAGTATCTTGTATTTGGTTATATTTAATGCAATTTTTCTTGCCGAATGAAAAATTATTCTAAAAAATGTAAACCTTGCTGTTCATCCGTGTGTTACTCGGGCATACTGAGTAATTTTGTCAGAGACTGAACTCCACTTTACGGGATAGGAGAACTGCGGTACTTTCCCGTCGGATTTCTAAGAAACTGAGCATAAGAAATATCTAGGTCATACTTGGATCCTAGAAATGTCAGGTATGAGCTCCAAACGGTGAGTTAATAAAATACTGTTGTTATCTTTCCTGAGGATGTGATTTAGGGCTTACAGTCAGCAATTTCACGTCTTCTCTCTGCTTGATTCTGTATAAGGTAATTGGCCGATGAGTTAATTAGTGGAAGTTGATGGATTGGTCTCAGAAACTCGAGTTATTTCATTCAAACGTATTGTCATGACGCAGATGCTGATCGTGGAAAATAAGTTGCTCTTTTAAACGGGGAGTAGTTTCCCAGTGTTGCACTAGTTACAGATTGGGGTAGTACCTTGCATTAATAATTGATAAATTATTCATGCAGATATGAGCTATGAGGATTTTGCTCTTTGTGCACCTTAAACTCGGGGAGAACTCGGCAGGAATTTCTAAATATTCTATGTGCCCTGTGCTGAACCTCCTTGATCTTTCTAATTTTATTTGGCTTGCAATACAGTCTCCAAAAAAAACCAGCAGAACATACTTTAACTTCCGAGTGCTACTTATAATAATTGAAGATTGCTCACCGTTTTCAGTTCAGAGACATCAAAGAGGAGGTTTTCATTATTTCTGTGTTACACAACATTTTAGTAGCCACACAGCTTACGTCTATTCAGCTTATAGGTTTATCTCATGAAATGCGCATGCATACGAGTTATGTAATGTATTTAAATTTGTAGTATATCCTCATGTATTTATGTTTTTATAGCTCATACGACATTATGCACTCTTTTCCTCGGAATGCATGGAAACACGTGCTTCCACAAATGGCCGTAAATGAGAGCCATATCAACATGATATATCCTCCATCCAGTTACGAGGAGTGCATCACATATGTAAAAACAAGTCCTATTGTTGGCCTATGATCGGGATGGCATAATCGATTACACTATGTCATCGGGTCTTCATAATTGATCCTGTAATCGAAATATTCGGAAGCAAATTATGAGATTTATGAGAAATCGATCGATTATGAGAATAATCGATTATTTTCACCCATCACTAAAGCGGCTTCATTTTTTTAGCCTAGCATTTGTATGATTAAACTGTAATGTTATTGTTACATGCAAACATTTGGCTGCAGGATATTGGCTTACATTATCCTTAATCATCTAGTGGTGATTCTCGTATTGTCTCTTATTAAATAAAGTATTTTTCTTAATAAATGGAAACAAATGGAAATTAGTTTACGTTTGTAAAATGAGAAAGAAGAGGGAAGGCGTGGTAATCCTTTCGGAGATCAAGGAGAAGTTGAGGGCCACGATGTTTTTTTCGTAAATCTTGATCATTGGGAGTGGGAAAAGGATAAAAGAAATCCGCGACCAAGCTCAGTAAAATTCTCTAAGGGGTCCACAATTTTATATCCCATGCAGTGGACGAAGTACCGAACATGAAATCCTCTCAACATTTCCGTGTAGTGATCAGGATCTTCCGGCAAAATATCTGAAACTACCAGAGTTTAGAATACAGCATTTGGGTTCGGAAGTCATTGCAATAATCACCGTTCTAGCCGAATTACCAATGTATTAGAGGTATCAGTTTCCTTGGCCTCTTTAGATTTGAGACACCGATTGAATGTCTTCGCAATTTTTCTGTTGATAACGTCATTAGAATCCACCCCAGAGTCTGATTTCTTTAAAATTTATTTCCTTCAAAATGCTACGCTAACTATTTCTCGGTGAAGTACTTAAATGCTCAAAAGTTACCAGACTTTTATTCAAAACCTCTACCGATTTAACATCTTCTGCTGATCATCAAGAGAACAGTAGCCAGAGGAGGTAATGTGCCTCGGAATGGGAACCACACGATGACTTTGAAACCTGTGGAGTACGAAGGTAATTGTGTGGAAATCATGAAGTTCGTGTATCTTTATCCCACTAGTAAGCGGATTCGCTTACAATCCAAATTGAATTGTCGGAACGCATTGGGACGTACTCAGGCGCAGCAGTGCGTTTCATGAACGGGGAAGACAATATGGCGCGCTGATTACCTTAAGGACTAGTGCGTGTGGCCGGTTGCTAATCTGAGCGCAAAGCTTCTGCGGAAAGCTCACACAATTGGTGATCAGGGACGTAGGAAACCCCGGTAACTGCTGCGGAGGGCGGTTTATCCGTCGTCGGACCAGAGGGGGAGAGGGGTGGGGGGCATAGTTGCCGCAGCATTCGTTGCCCCCCGTCATATAAAGGCTATAAATAGGATCGGGGAGCCTTCCGAGCGGCGTTGGCCAACACCCCCATCCCTGGATGGAGTGAGGGGGCGTCACGACCGCTATAGCAAGCATCATCGCCGTCGACCAAACACCAGCCACTCGTCCGATTCGATTGTTTACCGCCGGCGTAGCTCGCAATCGCCGTGGCCTCCGTCCCCTAGGCGGAGGAGAGCGCGTCAACGGTGTCGTCACGGCGTTTATCGATCTTGCCCCCGCTGCGCGCCCTCTCGAAGGGGCCTGAGGAGAAGCAGGAATATAAATAAAAGCGGAATTAGGTAGATTGAGGGACCTGGAATCTCGGTTGTGTTTGTACAAAGAGAAGTCGAGCATCGATCGTGGTTGATCGTGAGGAAATATCGATAATTAGTACTTCATTTTGGATGGATAAATGTGTATTTTTTTAAATCGTGGATAGTTTCTGATATTCGTTTCGGTACCTACCATTTTCTACTTCTCTGATAGTTTTACTATCAGAAAATCCAGACCATGGGTATTTTACTTTTCATTTGTATTTAATATTTCAAATTTGAGACTCGTGCATCTAAACCTAAAGATAATGCAAGACATATCCACTACTTATGTGTAATTATTGTCACTTTGTAATATCTTATCCGTGTTATGGTTTAAACGTGCTTGTGTTTAAATAAAGATTTCATCATTATAGTAGGTACTAGCCGGCTTTGAATAAGCTGGATGTTGTCAAGGTGGGTGATTTTTGTCCTCGTGAAAATGTAGCTGTTGCGCATTATTAACTGCGCTGACCAGTAAGAATGTATTAATACGGTATCATTAGTGTTTATTGTACAAAGTGGCTTTTTCTCATATTCATGTGTGCTTCAAATTTATACGCCAATTGTTATGTAGCACATTTTGTGAACAGACGCTTGAAATTCCGTGTGTAAACTTATAGTTGTTAAATTCTTACTTTCAGGAGCATAAGTGAATGCGTGGAAATTTAGTATTTCGGTTAGCCGATGACTGTAACATAGAGAATATCCGCCAATTCCTCGTTTGAAGTAGTAATTGGGCGATTGATTTCTAAGTGGACTTTTAAAGCATCTGTGGTGTATTAAAATAATTAAAATTGTACCAGCTCTCGATATTGGTTGGTTTCTTTCGATAAATACCACTTCCGTTTTTGACATCCACCTTAATGTCGTCACACTTAGACGGTCTGGTTTTCTTTGGGCGCCAGGAGACTTCTAAAGGCGATTACCCATTCATTAATGGTTCGATGCTAAGTTTCGTTTGACCACAGTATTCTTTTTCCTGCATCGTCTGCGCTGATCATCATAGAGTTCTGCGTTGCCTTGCCCTCGATCTTCTTTATACGGTGATATCATTTCATTTTTCATCACACTCTTTCCACGTAGATATTCTGACTAAATCCGCTTGCCGTCGTCTCCATATTAAACCCCGCACAGGCCATAATATCTTGCTGTTCCGTGCGCTCCTACGTTTGTCCATTCATGTGTTCATTTTATCATATGTATCGGGTTTCCGGAAGAGTTTTCGAAGGTTCCAAATATTCCCTGGCATGTTTATCCAATGCCCCAGGCATGTTACTTATTGTGAGTAAAAATCTGTTCTTTTTTCATTTACTACACGACAGGAGCAGCAAATAAGGCCGATTAATTTGTATTCATTTGTCCAACTACTAAGCGGAGATTAACAGTCGTCGCACACATTTACCGCACGCGATCCCCCTCCTAATTTTTCTCATCCAAAGGTCTCCCTTCGTCTTTCACCGCCTCATTAATGCTTGGTCTTCACCTGGGGATGTTTCTAGGAAACTCGGTGTAATATGGTGGAATCATGCTGACATTTCCCCGAAATAATGGCATTCCGCGAAAATGAAGTTGTCACCATGGACTTTGGATTGAATTGGACCTTGGCGGAGAACGATGTCATCGACGGTCTTTTCCGCCTATGTTGCGGTTATTTTTGCTGTCAGATGAATCAACCGACTGCCAAGTCCAAATTTAGGATAAGTATTGTAGGGATACAAAGGTAGGACATTTTGGGAGTAGGGAAAATTCGGCGTGGGCAAATGTCTTCCCTTAAAGGGAAGCCCGAATGGATCCCCGGTTCAATGTGCCATTCGACTGCTGTTGAAGTGCTTTAAAACAGCAAACTAATGGGAACCGGTTTTCCACAGATAAATCTCACGCATTTGGCTTACTGACCGGGGCCATCGAAACGGAAGATCTATGTCCATATTCTTGCGGTAGCAACGAATTTATTCCCCGGCTTTTAGCCTGATAGTGGCCAGCAACTTGAGAAGAGTGGATTGAAACTTAGCTAGTCAAAAATGCGTCTTAGTCGACGAAATTTACTTCTAGGTCATAGTAAATAAGTGATTTTTTGTCCTGAGAGCCCGACTTCCGTGCCATTACTATCCACTCATTTTTCCTGCTGTAATTGAAGCTTTTGACTTGAGCAGTGTAAAGGATTCATATTTTTTATGCAATTAAAAATTTTTTCCCCTAAATAATGCGGATTTTAACATGATGGCAATGAAACCAAATGAAAGGAATGCTAGTTTCCGTGGTAGATGCCCATTCCCTCTCTGAAATCGATGTGACTTGAGGTTCAATCTGTGGAAAGAATGCGAGCGTCGAAATATGTGAAAAGACAGGAATATTTAGTCAAGTGAATTGACGTTTCCGTTATTTCAAGAGCATCAATATAATGAACAATCTGTATGATACTTATCTCACTATCGCATTTTTTATATTATCATTGAAAGCTAACGTATGGGGGAAAGATGATAGACTTGCCAATGAACTGGTCAATAATATTAGCTACGTATGTTAGGGGGCAGAAAAGCGATTGCTCTAAGTAGGCAAAACCGATGGCATATTTTTAGATTGGAGTTCCTTACGGCTGCATGTCGTGGGTCTCGTATTGGATTCCATTTGCTGAGGGCCAAAGTTTTAAATGGAAGGGGTAGCGGTTTGATGTGGGAATTCCGTTTCAGTCCTTCCTCTGTGTCGTTCTTGAACCTTTCTCGCTGAACACTGCAGCAAGTGCAGTACAACATCCGCACGGACGTTAAACCAAGCACCGCACTGTGGCCTACCGCCGAGATAAGTTAAGGTCCAGCTCGGCCTTCTCTTCTTCTCCGCCCCTCCCCGCCCCACATCGCTCCCTAATTCCGGCCTTGACCTAATTACCCACCCCTCGTAAAATGCTCAAGCCCTCGCAATTCCCTTGCAAGCCGCAGTAATTATTTACTCCCGTGTGTTTAGTAGTTTGTACTCCGACTGAGGCCTTAAAGGTAAAGATGCACGGCGTCGTCCGTGAGTGAAGCACCCCCGTCGCAGCACGGTGGTATTATTATTGAACGAGGGTAACGAGGATTGGTTTCGCGTGTGCTACTTCAAGGCTCGATTCTCCACTGCGACGGGGCTTTCACACGAAGTTATATGGAGAGAACTGCGTAGAGAACGCTTTGGCCACATTTCGCGTAGTGATTGACGGGTGATTCATCGCGGAGATGATGAAACGCAATTTAGGGACCAAGTTTTGCGTCATTGGCTGCAGGAATTTATTATAGGTGTAGCAATTAGTTTCATCCGAAGTCGCGGGCTCTGCTGTTTTTTTTCCAAACTTCAAAGCGAATGCGACTCGATCCATATTTCATCGCCGTGAAACAGTTGCGCGTCTCTGAGCGAGTTGCACGAACGTAATTAGTTAGTATCATTGATGAGCGCTATGCATCAAAGGAATTTTTGAGCAAGATTCTACACCAGTACTCGGTATAAACCGGAGCATTCAGGTTAACTCAAGTGAAACATGGCTGCGATAATGACGTAGAGTACGTTTGCGTCTCTGTGTTTGATTTTTCCTACAGAATTTTATGAAAATTGAAGAGTTAAAGCTGATTGATCGTATGGAAATTCAAGAGCTAGAGTGAATTAATATTTCCCATCAGGCCAGTTTCCTGGGTTATTGCAATGGATAATTTATTTAGCTATCTTTGCCCCTGATGCGTGAACACAATTAGTGATTATTCTCGTTAGCTTATGGTTAGTTTGTCGTTGGGGAAATCTTAAATTGCTTTCCTTTAGTCTTTTAAGTTTACAAACGTATTACTGAGCTTGCTCAGGAGAATTAAGTCTTTGCCTTCCACCGTGACGCATTAGCTTACGCTATTGTCAAACTTACAATTTTATAAACTTTGCAACGCATAGTTATGAAGCGAGCTGAAATGTCTTCCAGCGGTAAACTTTCTGGTGCTCAGATTACTTTACGCAACTTCTGTACGAAGAGTTGTAAACGAGAATTTTATGTCCCTCAATTATTTTAGGTTACATCATTCAATTCTGTCCAGGCAATTCAGTTCTAGGACGACCATTACAACCAGCTGTGCATGAGGCAGAATTCGAACCCCCAAACGTATGGTTGTCAGACAGGCCCGTTACCATTCTCGCTACCGCGGGCGCAGAATAATCGTTGAAGGCTTAGGAACGTAAGTGGTAGTTTCTATAGGTGTTTATATTTTAAGGTGCTTGAGTATTGTTCTTATTTTCCTGAAGGTTCTGTCATGAAGTAGCCATCAGTTTTTCTGCTAGTTGCTCCTTTTGGAATACACCATTTTACCAGATCTGCTGTGGACAGTAATGGCTACGATTTGCTGTGTGTGATCCACATTACCTCTGCCTAGCTGCTGTGCTTGAAATTTCACCAAACGACGTAGGATTATTTCCGTGAAGGTTTTTTTGCTAGAGGTGCTGCAGAAATATTTCTTCCAAATAAGTGTGTTTTCCTTCTGTTTGAGTCGTATTTCCATTTTCTTTTGCTTCTTCGCCATGTAACGGCTCATTCACCTTCCGTACATCTCCCTTTGCGGCTCCCTTGCTGCTCTTTCAAGATGAATGAATCGTGGTCTCTTGAAAGAGGGTTGCTTGGAGAGCGAGGTTTGGAGATTCGCTTCGTTGGCCGCGATTTCTTGCTCTCGTTACTGCATTTAATGCGGTTGCCCGCCTTTTCCACCCCTTTGGTTTGCCTTCCACATTATCTCACGGGCAGCCTTATTTTTGCCGGCCCTCGCGGTGGAAGGAGACCTCATTGCTGATGTTTTGCGATGCCGTGGTGACGAGTGAGGTCACGAACGTGTGGAATAACATAGAAAGAAAAACACGAGCCAAATTCACAAAAATAATAAACTTTACTACGACCGAGGTTTCACTGAATTACAGAATCGCCAGGTAGAGCATATCTAAGATGCACAAACATATATATGAAAAACAAAAAAGGGGGAGGGAGGAAAGGGGAGGAGCGTGGGAGTGGACGGTTATTGGTGGTCATCAGAAGAGTGTGGGGAAAAATATCCTTCTTCTGATGACCGACAATAACCGTCCACTCCCACGCTCCTCCCCTTTCCTCCCTCCCCCTTTTTTATATATATATTTTGGTGCATCTTAGATACCTATACTCTACCTGACGATGCTGTTATCATGTTCTCATGTTTCGCTTCCACTCCATATCGCCTTAATCTTCAGAATTAGTTTAACGTCTTGAATGATGCATTCCATCTCTTTGCGTACGTTTCTACTGTTCAAATGTCGCATAAAATTTCGTATATCGGGTCATGGCGCCGTCCGAAAGTCTCACAATTTCTTTTATTTGTTAAACGTGACGATAGGATTTGAATGCCGGCTTGTCTCCTCGCTTGGTTTCTCTACTTAAGGTGAGTTCGTTATTGACTGGGAAACTTGGGAAGTAAGCAAGATATCGTGAACTGAGAGATTTTGCTCTACCCTCGGCCCCTTCGGCTAATGGATCGAGAGCCTGATACAATAAAAATTCTTTCCAGAATGTTGATAACATAGTGTGTCCGTGAAGAGAATAAACGTAATGTACAAGTTATCGCCAAAAATGTGTCTCTTTTATTCTTATCTGACCAAGAAATAACGTCCAATCAATGTGCTGAACCACTCAATTACTTTTATCCGCCTCGGGGAAATCACCCGAACGGTTCATTGTATGGTTTTACAGGTTGTTTACGTAAATGGAATTTCAAACCTGGTGGATGGTTATAGCTATGCGTAGTCTTAAAACATTATGGCTATTAGTATAGAGATGTGGTTGCCCTCTCTTTTCCTCTAAAAGTGTAAAATGTGCAGGGGTTTCCTGGGACTCTCAAGAAATCATCTCTTCTCAGGGCAAATTGGAGATCGTACTGATTTTTTCCGATATCATGCAAATAATCTTGCATGTTGATTTCTTTTTCCTTTTCCTTTCCTTTGTTGATTGAAATTCGTTTTATAGCTATCGATGATCTCTAGAATGACCTCTGGTTTCCGACTGATTTTCGAGCGTAAATGTTTCGAGAGGAGCGGACATTTTTAAAAATATTAAAATCAACAATATTGTTTTTCGTAATTATTGCTTTTCTAATTTAATAATCATATTGAAAGCATCCGTCTGACATTTTCTTTGGTATCAATCTTTAGGACTTTACATGTTGCTGCTCTCTGTACCTTGTTGCGCCACTGCTTGCTATACTTCAACGTGGAGATTGCGTTGTATGTTGGCGTGACCTTTTCTGTTTCATTACTTAATGCTCATGCGAATTTCGTGAGAGTGACGTGTTGGGATGCATTGGGGTCACAGAATTTATTTTGGTGAATGGCGGACTTAAACGTAAATAACCCAGCGTAAAAAGTAATACAAAGTGTGAGTGAGGTATGTAGCTTTTTGTCTTTTACGCATTCGTTACGGGTGTGAATCAATGGAATAAATTTTGGTGAAATGTGCGTACGGTGCGTAAATGGTTGATACGCAAGATAGCTTACGCCATCGTGCGTGGAGTGGGTCACTCGCTGCACGTAAATTGTGCCAATTGCGCTGAATCCTCATGCCGCAACGGATGCCTCAGACCCTAGCAGGATTGCACAATAACTCTATTTCCCTTGGAATGCGAGTCATGTTATTTTAGTCCACATTATCAAAAACATTTTAGAAATTCACGAAATTTTTATTTATCCATTGTGTTGTTTTTTTTACGATCTTTTCTATGATTAGCCTCTTAAATCAACTTTTGCTCCTGCTTTTCGTATATCAAACTCAAATTCGCGATTTTCCACCGCTTTTGTATATATGCTACCTATAATGGCCTTAAAGGCTTAAGATCGAAAAGTATACATATTTATCCGTTAGCTTCTTCTGACGTTGAGATACCTCTACGCAGTACCTCTATTGCTCAAAAGCCGTGGTAACACCCACCCCTCCTCCCTTGAGTGAGGTGTATACTAATTAAAGAATTTTTAATCTAGGCCCCGAGTTTTTGGGACAATCACTTATACGTCACAGAAAATTTTATTTCCGCGGTAACGTTCTCTCATAGTCCTACTTCATAGTCCTAGCCGTGATACATTTTATAATCTTCTCATGGGGATGAATATGATTCTTATACGTTGTTACTACTTGTTTGATATGGGATCGTTCTTTCTACCGTTATTTTACCATCATTTGCCAACTAACTTTATTTTTTAAGCTAATCTTTCTGGTTTAGAGGCTATAATTCCTTACACATTCTGTCGTGCCGTCTTAGGTATCACTTCCTGCCTTAAGTTTTTTTTTATCTTTTCTTCTTTGTACTTGAATGCCCTTGCTGTTGCTAGCTTCCATTTGCTGTTCTCGTCCCCTTCTGCTATTTAGACAAAAGAGCGATGCTACTTTTCACTAGTTAGGCCCCACCTTGAGTATGCAGCCAGTGTATGGGATCCTAATGAATTAGGTTTGATTCGAGAACTAGACAGTGTGCAGCGTAGAGCAGCTAGGTTCGTCAAAAGGTGTTACGATAGGTTGAGTAGTGTATCAGAATTAATACAAGAATTAGGGTGGGAGTCATTATCAGAGCGTAGGTTAAAGTTCAGATTCAATCTATTAGAGAAATTTCAATCGGATAGCTTTACTGAAGATGTTAGGCACATATTAAAAACACCAGCGTATTATGCTAGATTTGACCAGATAAATAAGATTAGAGAGATAGATTGTCGTACAGATAGATTCAAAATGGCATTTTCCCCCGTTCTATAAGAGAACAGAATAGGCAGCATAGGAAAGGGATAGGTAGGGGAAATATTCTAGAGCATTATGTAGTGCATGATGCATGTCTTACCCCTTAAATACTGTAGACACTATCAATCAAGTTGCATGAGACAATATAGTTGCTAGTTTGCATGTTAGTAGTGCATGCCTGGTGATTTTCACCCCCTGCCACACACCCTCGCGGTGTCTTGCAGGGTATCGTATAGATGTAGATGTAGATGTTTAGTATCTCTTCAAACTTGTGTTGATTTTATTTTTGCCATTTCTACTAGGGATAGATTCAATCTGACGCCTGCCCGTTAGCAATGATGAATTGCTCTCGTGTGCTTCGTTCCCATGGTTCAGACCACCCTCCTACATTTCTTCAATTATACCGTCTGCGGTGTCATTTTTGCTCTCGGCCCGTACGTGTCTGTAACGGTCCCTTCGTCAGTGTTATTACCGTGCGAATGTATGATTCAAGACTTCTAGACACGATGGAGACTGTAGATAACTTTTTCGTTTATTGTGTTACTGGAAGTAACGCTTGATAATTATGAACGTTTGTGATAGAAAAGATCCACACGCACGGTACTCAAGGCAAAAAGGGCTAGTGTTAACGTAAAAGTCTTAAATCAGAGGTGCTTTACGTGGATATGTTGTCCTTGTTGGAAATATGGATTTGGATTTTCTGAACTTTGCCTAAAAAGTGAACCATACATTTTTATTACACTCTCTGGGTTTGGCAACCCATAAAATTTATGAACTTAATTCCCCTTATCTGAATTTTTAATTTCATAATGGGTTTTATCGTCCTTAATGTTGGGAGCAACGGTCCTAGTCGCTGGAAAAATAAATGTGTTAGCTCTTCTCGTGAATATCGGATTTGTGTTTAAGTGGGACCAGGTGCATATTTAATGTTTTTTATTAGGCATTATGCTGAATGCTGTGAACATATATTTTCGTAATATTGAAACTTGTGATGGGTATATTGACTAAGGATAGAACAGTTTGCTCTAGTTCTTTATCAATCGTGCAATTCAGACTTGGATGATACGATTAGTTGCCTATGCCATCGACCGTAATGGCGCCATTTTGCTGATTTCGCTAGAATTACTTAAGCTAGCTTTTACTGGATGTGTAAAATGGTACATCCACTGAATAAACGACTTGTATCCCTTTGAAGTAGATCGATTTTGAATCGAGAGATTGATTATGCAGTTGATAATATTTTCTGTAGAAACTTTAGCATTACGATAGAAGCATTAAGATTTGTAGGAATGCATGTTTGTTAGTATTTGGCGTAATAAATAGAAGATATTTTTGAGAGGCGATGAAGATCGTACTTGCGGTTATCATTTTAAATCATAGCATGGGGGATAAACAGAAATGTGCTCATACAGAGGTTCAGGCGCCGGTCTGCCCTACAACCTAATAGTATTGGAACGATATTTAAATTCAGCCTTCTCTTTCTAGAATCTTACCTCGTTTTCTCTGTATATCTCATCGATATACCTCTGCCGTCCTAGCATCTAGGGACAGCATCATAGATTGACGGATTCGGAATATAATAACTGAAGTAACAGTGGAAATTTAAATTTAGCATTCATTGCATTACAAGGGTTGAATCATGACACGTTTCATGAGCTGGTTCGCAAATATTTTTTTATTAAATCAGCAAATTCTTTGAATGAATAAATTACCAATCGCATTGCATTTTTGTTTTTTTTAATACTGATCAAGTCATTAAACACAAGAATGAATTGGACGTGGACAATTCTGTCATCATCCTGCGGCGACGATTGCTCTTTACCGGGCCATGACTGTCATTTCGATGAATTTTTGCGTCAAAATAATTATTCCGGGTTATATTTTGTCGTCAGTTTGTTTTCGAAGGGCAGCTGACTCAATTATAAAAGGAATAGGTGATTTGGTTGTGAGTAATCTTACCGTTTGGAGTATTAGATCAGTGTGTGTTAGACGCTGCCTGTGGCTGTCAAAGAGTTGACCGATTCGCGGGTTCTAATTCATCTGAATGTGAATGCATTTGAACATCCCACGCTCATATTTCGTAACCGGGTCTATTCATGAGGTTAGGATTTGTAAATTAAAATAAAAACTAGCTCTCAAAGGTAGCCTCTTCACCATTATTCTTCATATTTTTCTTCACTTTCGAATTTCCCCTACCACACACGCTTTCGGTAGCTTGCAGATGTAAATGTAGATGTAAAAAAATATTTTTAAAACACTTCTGAAACTTGCCACCTTAGTGGAGCACTAGAAATAAGATTTAAAGCGAAGTACCTCAGGTATTCCCAGAGTATTGGCTGGAGGAGGAGTTCTTGGGTTTTAAGGTGCCCCAACTAATAAATTTATATCGTACTGTTTAACTTAGCTAAGTAATCTTAATGATTTGCCAAACGTAAAACCGATGCCTGACGCGGGATTCAAACCCGCGGCACTTAGGGTTTCATGCCGACGCGTTATCGTTCACCTGGCTACCCTATCTGACTCGCTGCCTAACTTTTTCCAAGTTTACTACGAATATGACGCCTTCATTTGCACTACACCCTGCAAGCCACCTAAAGGGTGTGTGGCAGGGGGTGAAACAACACCAGGCGCTTCATCCCATTTGAAGTCAATCAGTCGATCCAGAGTGCATGAAATTGTGGTCTCTAGGCCTCCAGAACTGAGGCGTATGACTCCATATCTTTGTTTTTTGGGTTTTGGGGTGAAAATCTCATCCATTTTTTTTACACTCGCTTAATTTTTAAAAGTCGACGGCGCGTCTAGGATGTACGGCAGACGCGAACGCGCTTCGTGGGCGTTTTCTCGAGGTGTGCTCGGCGCATCACACGCGTCAGCTCGCGTTTAACGGCGCGCGTCGTCTGGAGCGCTCAAGTGCACACATCAGGAGGGACTGGAGTGTGTACCGACCGCTCTGAGGGGGATCTCGAAAACGCTTGGCGAGCGAACGAACGAACGCGGGTGATTCGTCCGGCCGTGAAGGCAGCCGCGGCCGGAGGTAAACACGACCGCGCCGGTGCGAGGCCCCGGTCTGCACGTGTTTCATTGCTGGACTCGGGTGCGAGGGTCATCCTTGGTTACGGTGGCGTTTGAATCCCTCTTATCATTTCGTTTTCCTCGTCTCGCTCGTACCCGTCTTGCAGTGGTTGTGGTGGTGGATTTAGGTTTCAGCCGCTCCTGATGCTGAAGTTATACTTCAGCATCATATTTTCGCTCAATCGTATGACAAGCGCGGTTTTGTTGGAATTAAGAAACCGTGACTTTTACACTGTCGAGCTACTAGCACTGACCCTAAAAGCGCGACTTACGACTACAAATAGTTAGCGCGCTTGCGACCTGTTATGGCTTCTAGAATATTTTAATATATCCTTCACAATTTTTGGAAATCACAATTTTTTGTCATTTATTACGTGAAGCTGCGATTGAACTCTCGCTGTTTTGTTAATGGTACAGTAAAAGTTATTTATGCAAATTATATTTCTCTCTATAGCTAAACATTCTGTAACTAGTAGGTTCTTATATGAGCTTTATTTTTGTAACAAGGAATTAATTTATTAGGTCTTTCTCACAACATAACGAAACGCTAGAACTCCTCCCACCCCTCCCAGTTGATGGTGGATCGTGAAAGCTGGCTCGAAACCTCTCCCACTTGAGTTCTTTGTAATACATGAATACAGTTAAATAACAACGTTATATGACATCTAAGTATTTTTTGGCTCTGCTACCCTTAATTAACGTTCTACTCCACTTTGTTTCTTCCTAAGGCTTATGTAAAACTATCCTGTTTCGACATATGAAGCCATCGTAAGGTTGCACTCTTGATAGGGACTCAATAAGTCGAAATTAGATAGCATTAAATAAACATTGAGTGAAAACGGAGTGTTCCTTCACAAACACACCCTCGTGGTGGCTCGCAGGGTGTTACGTATATGTAGATGGACAGTTTTTCACCAAGCGACGGCCGTTGTTATCTAGTTTACTCCATAGATGTAGCGCGATAGATGCACGGCCGTGGTTCGTGTGGCGAATGGATCGTCTTCGGGAAGAGCGTAAGTTATCTCTGCGCATCTTCTTGCCCATCTCCTCCTCCCTCCCGCCAACCCCTTTTAAGATTCCCCATCCCTGCTGCGGGAACCTTTCATCACCTAATGCAGCTGTTTAAAAGCTTTCCCGTCCCTTTCTTCGTGCTTGCAGTCATTTTTTTCTTATTCTTTTGCTATTCATCTCGGTATCACCATGTTTGAACCGTCCGGAAAGCCACTCAAAAGGTCGCGCATCGCATTTAAATGGGATGGAAAATTGAATTTTAGGTCGGGGGGGTCCATTAATTACGTGAGGCATTTAGGGGGGGGGGGGGGGTCGAGCCGAATCTCACCCAATCTCACGTGGGGGAGAGGGAGGGTCTCCGCAAATATCACATATTTTTTAACGCAAGAAACTGTGAAATTGCGATAAAACTGGGTAAAAAAACATGATTCACCACTAAAATATGGCTAAATCCTATACAATAATAATATTTATCGCGGTTATGCGAACGCCATAACGTAGCACAGTAGCCCCTCGATTGTTTAGCCGCCACCGGCCAGCCAAACGCGATATTTTCTCACTGTGATTCTAGACCACGTTCTTAGTAGTCTAAATACTAGTCTTAAATAAAAATGATTAAGCAAATTATAATTGTTTTTTTAATTATCCAATGTAATCATGTACAGATTAACGTATTTACACTAAAAATACGCATTTTGAAAAATCTTACGTGACATTTGGGGGGGGGGGGGGGGGGGGGGGGAGGAGGTCGAGACGTAATAAATGGACGCCCACTCACGCATTAATTTTGAGGAGCTGACTGCATGAAATAATAATATACTTAATGCATGTTTGTAGTACTTCTCAAATGTTTCTTTACATGCTGGATGAAAGGTAGAACTTGTAATGTGTCCCGCACGGTATTCATAAAAATTTCTTTTTAGGTGGGTAGTGTACTTGTAAGTAAACTTAAGTGCATATGCGTAATGCATGTCTGGTGACATCTCACCCCCTGCCACACACCCTCGCGGTGGCTTGCAGGATAGTCAATAGATGTAGATAAAATGAATCGACATCTATTTTATTTGGCAGATTGGTGTATATATTAATGATTTTTAGTGGAAGTGATCAGTGACGATAACTCGGTGAGCTGGTTTAACATGCTAGAATCCTGAAGTTACCGCCATATAGGAATTCAAAGCAAGAAGGAATTGGCATTGGTCTCGAAGCAAGCGCACGTGTGTTGAAAGCTTCAGATGCTGTTTGCTAGCGGTTACGTGCGCCGTTTTCATCCAAGCTTTAGTATTCCAGTGACTGTTATTTCCGGAATCTCCACTTGTTTGAAAACAGTTCGTTTGTTCCTGCTTGGTTCTCGGTTTATTATTGGCCTGTTGGCGGGAATGTCATAGATTGAGTAACGTTGAGTATAGTGATGAGAAAATAATAATAGTAACTCGCATCAGTTGGTGTATCTCGATTCATTCCGACGGAGGACGGCATTCCATGGAATCCAGTTCGATATCTGACACCTACTTGGGTGATTTCCCGATTTTTTTGCGTATTTTAATATTCGATGGACAGTGCCCCCAGTCCCTGCTTACAAAAAATATATACATTAATCTTTCTTCAAATTTTGTAAGCCGAGAAACTGTTTTAATGTTCGGATGTAGCGACTACCGTTACTTAATTGTTTTTTTTTCGAGGAGGTTCCAGGAAAGCAAACTAAGGTCATTTACGTCCTCGAGGATAGGTTGGTTGAAGCTTGAGTAGTAGAAGAAAACTTGGAGAGAAACTTGAAGTTGGCGTTAGCCGTTACCACACGAAAGGTGTTTAAGAGTGAAAAATAAAACATCCGATCCGGTGGATTAAGTGCTGCACTTGATGCGCTTTACACCCATTATAAGTAGGTCCTGAATTCCAGCGGAATACCTCACCCGCGAATGGAATGCCAAACTGGGTCATTGCTGTAGGAGGAGCATACTCTTAATCGCATCACCAACCCGATTACCTGAGAAGTATACTCTTCTGGTGGGATATCTATGGGTAGACCGCAGGTCTACCATCCTGCTTACAATGTTTTTCTGGGCTGCTTTAACTAGGATCCAATAGGATCGGTAGCCGCCATGACCACGTGAGCGATGATCCCTTTCGTGTAGGTTTCCGTCCAAATTCTCGGTCTCTTCCTGGCCATTAGTCGTTCAGGGTTCATTGTCGTCAAATACAAGTCGTTCGTTGCCGCACCATCACGACGTGACAGTGTCTCAGGTTGTGGTGTTGATAGTCTCCTCTGGGAAAGATGGGATCTATTAGGATGGGCTTTGGGACTCCGGAGAGCATAACCCAGTGTCGAATCATCTATCCAAGAGTTTTCCGTCCAGACAATTAATGTAAATTGATAGACTTCGATTGCACACCTTTCCTTGCATATGCTTCACGACTCAGGGGAGCTGTACGAAATCGTTCATAGATGCGCACTTGTTGGAGTTTCACTGACTCCTTCGTGAATTCCGATTTGGTGATACATATTTGTTCAGTCACGAATATAATTCTTCGATAAAAAAGGTGTCAAACTATATTATTATCGAAACCATGGTAATATCTCACATTATACGCAAGCCTAAAACAAGCGAACCATTTTGTTTTGTGTTTTAACGAATTACACAGCGCAGTAACCGTTTTGAGACGGTCTCATACTTCGCTTCTGTGGTGTCTTACCTTATCCACGCTTCACCTCGAGGATTTTTCACGTCCTGCTTGTTGCTTCTCACCTTTCACTCCCTGATACCGTTTATGACCTTCTCACATGCAAGCGCTTCAAGTCCCAGCCTGTAAACTAGGTGCAGGTCCCACGCATGTTAAGTTCTCTCGCTTGAGTCGTCAAGTAGGGGGCGAGTCGACGGACCTGGATTGGGGAATGCATGAAAAGTATAGCGGGTTCTCTTTTTGCTATCGTAGCATGAAAATACCCCTCCTGGGATCCCTCCTATTCACGATCCTCATAGATTACATACACTCCGACATAAGCAGCAACATCAGATTATTTGCGGATGATACAGTTATGTGTAGAGGAATAAATAATTATGAGGATAATATGTTACTAGATAGCGACTTAATCAAGATTTTGGGCTGGTGCAAGACATGGGGACTAGAACTAAATTACCCCCTGCCTAACACCATCGAGGTGGCTTGCAAGGTGGCCAGTAGATATAGATGAAAAAAAAAGAGGCCAAGGAATTCAGTCAGCTATTTCCTTAAAATTAATGTTGCCTTAGGTATAAAGGTGTATAACTATTGTTTAGAGTTGTCAAATTTGTATTGAATTATTACATGTTTGATTTGGTTGAAATTTCCCAATAAATATTCCAGAGCACTAGTAGTTCTGGTGGTAACCGAATAACGTCATTGTCCTCTAATCGTGATGCTTATGCGGCCGCAGTATTCCTCCCACTTGAGTCAAGTCTTAATTTTAATCTCTCCACATACTTTACCAATACGTCACTGTCCACTCTCATAAGATAAATCTTCCCTAGGCTCCTTATGTAAATATGTAAATAAGTTCTATCACACTTGACGGCCAATGAATTGCACTATAGATTATAAAGAATACAAGTTTTGGTTATTTTAAATCCAGAAGCTAAGAAATATCACTTGAAAAATATAAGCCAGGACACCCATGTGCATTCCCGGGCAACGTAGATGCTTTGATATGCCATCTTCCTAAAATTGAACGTAATTTATGCCATAGTTGTCAGCGTTCGTGCAATATTTGCATTCTTAACAGTTTACGGTTTCGTGCGCCTGAAGTTACACTTGTGGGGTGACCTTTTTCCTTGGAATCCCATCGCTTGGAATTATATGCTTAGTTTACCGTAAATTACAAACGCCATCCATCAACTTGATCCATTTCATCGATGATGAAGTTGAGTTATTTATTGGGCGTAGTCACTACCAATGCCACTTTTGGGCTATTCGACATGGGTAATGACGACTTTCATGCTGTCTGATCTGACCCGGTTAGCCTTCAAGAAGTATTATTCACGAATACGGAGCGTTTGATTTAGGGGACCCTCTCAAGTTACCTCCTAAATGATGATGAAGTGGGTGGCTGGTATTTATTGTGTTAATTTAAGGAACTACGCAAAAGTTTGTTTGGTGAACTTCAAACGTCAGATATGATCCGCATCCTTAAGCAGAGGAAAAAATTTGAAAAATTGAATGCCATATTTTTGAATTTCACTAGAAATTGATTGGTAAAGAGTGAAAGAGTTATGACAATCGCACATGTGGCTAATTATAGTAAAAAAGATAACTCATTGAAAAGCGTTTCTCCAAACAGCATTGATTTTCGATTTATTACCTTTCGAGGCCAAATTATTACTGCTGGACAACATTTTAATGTTATTAAAACAATGGTGAAATTAAAACAGGTTTTCTATTGTAAATATATTTAAATTCAAGGTTATAAATTGTTTTTTTTTTCATAAATTATTTTAATATTTACACGTTATTTTGATAATAAAAGCGATATATTTTTTTAAAGATTCCCTCACGAGGATTTCGAAAATTCGTATCAGCGTATTTTTCTTTACCGCCTCTTCTCCCATCCACATAATAGTTAACTGTCAATTACTCAACTTCTCCCTCCTGAAACCCACCCCTGAACTCATTCTCCATTCCACTGGAATGAATCTCACGTGAATCCCCAAATAACCGCGTATCATCCCCCATGCTATGCCATTTTCCTATTATAGTCCCTTGGTCCATCACCCATTCCTTCCATTGTAACTATGGGACGCAGAAATTGTTTTCCACGCCTGAATATGATCCTATAGGCGTCGAAACCTGGGCGATGTATTTTTGTACTGTGATACGTAAAAGTTTTTTCTTGAAAAGTTGGGATAAATACTCTCACATGCAGTAGCGATTGTGGAGAGGTGCGAGGTATTAGGATTTACTGCTTCTGCTCCCTGTAGCTGATCAACTTTAATCGTGTGGCGCTATAGCTAGCCCATAGACCTAACTCGAGCCATGCCACTCCTTCCTTCCTTTCTCCCCTGTGAAGCGTTCAGAAATTTTCCGATGGCGAGACGTTTGACGGCGGGAAAGCAAGGCATGTCTCCCGGCTGCGTTGTATAGGGCGGGCTGTTTTGCTTTAATGCGCGTTGGCTTCTGCCACGTAACTCAAACCCGGAACTCAGCGGCGCCCTCCCATCCTTAAACCTTCTCCCCCCTTTCGTTCATGCTCTCCCATCTCCCGCGTCTTTTCAAGGACCTCCCTCTCCCCATCTCACAGCTACCGCAATCCACCACCAGCTTCGAGATCAACCCTACCGCTCATATTCTTTCTCACAAATCTCCCTCGGAGTCAACCCCACCATTTCAGCATCCTCCCACATCATTCCTCTGCATCCCCTTTTATCCGTGAGTAAACATCCGTCTTGTCAAGTGTTCGACTCCTCCTCATCGGTCCAAGGTCCTCCTCCTTTTCCGGAGGAATGGCATATCTTCGTAATTCAAGAGCGTTCGTCTCTCGATTCGATCCGGATCGGGAGTCTGGCTTCTCTTCCGATGGTGAGGTGGAGGCACATTCGTCCCGAGCTACTTTTCCTTCTAGCTTGTTTGTTTACCACATGCGTGAAATGAGCAGTTCTATTGGGTTATGGCTCCCCTTGATGTCCTAATTCTCTCCGTGGTGATAAATATTTCGTCGAGGAAAGCCACAATCGGGCTAAATCCCGCGATTCAAACGTGAGAACTTCGGCATACCACCCACATATACATCGGCGTGGATGAATTTTCTACCTGGCATTTGAGTGAAAATTTCAGTATTTTCCTCATAGTGTGTTTTATTTTTATGTTGTTGTTTTAACAAATATGGGTATCAACATTTTTGGCTCTTGGAGAATTGCTACTCAACCCGTCTTTGGTTAATTGAACTACGTTAACCTCTCTTACGTTCTATCGTACGTTCACTGAACTTTAATAATGACGCTATAGTGCTGAAAATTATCGGGGACTTCTAAAATGCGTGTTGGGCATTAACTTTGCATATTGTCCTTTTTCCACAGTGTGCAGGCAAAAGCGATAGATATCATGCATAAAGACCGCTTACACGGTACAATTTCTGTAACGCTTGTGTGAGGAAATTGTACCGTGTAAAGCGGCAGATTGTGTGAACGCTTTGCGAATGTCTGAGTGACTGAACGGAAAATAGAACCTGTTCTAAATCCATTCAGACAGACATACAATTTCGTTCAGTTTATACAAGCGTTTTTAAGAGAAAATGTACAAAAACTTTTATCGTGTAAAGCGGCCTTGATGACATGCACAACACCTTTTTCATCGAAAAACATATCTACATTATGTTATCGGAATTTCAGTATTGCCATGTGGGCATTTTGTTATCTCATTTTATAACTGCGGTAATTTCATATTTTATCATAATTTAGTAGAGAGATTCTGTGACTGAACTGCTTCTTGATGGAGTTTTGCTATCATGTGGTCTCCGAAGGTATCATATGCCAAATTATGAATGATTTATTTTTCTGCTCTAATTTGCCTCCTCCTAGGTACTACATATTTATTTTTATCGTAATGTGTCGGAAAGGAAATCGTTTCGACCCGCAAGTTCATTGCTGAAGAAGCTGAAGCCAAGTAACACCATTTATAACGTTACTCCTTCGTGATATCCTCCTGGGTTTTATGATTTTTAGACACTTTCTGTCGTTTTAGTTTGATCAAATTTTTGTTATGGTATGATCTTGACCGCGTGCATGCCTGTTGCACGAACGCGCATCTCGGCCTGACCCGTCCGTTCTTCCTTAGTCTTGTTGTTACACTTTCGTGAATGAGGGAAGGGACTCACTGATCACCAATCGTATATCGGTGACTGAATTTGAAAATCGGAAATCTGTCGCGAACTGTAAAAGGTCGTTTTTCTCTCTAGCTCTTAAGCCTTATTCCGATTTCCGATTCTGTCTTCCATGAATCCAATATCCAGAAGGATTACTCTGGGATGAGACGCACGCCAGAAACAATCCTGACGACTTCACTCTTGCTCTTTTACCGACCAGCTTTTCTTTTCCGTCATCGACAGCGACAGAGAAATCGTCACTCAAAAGCCTCGTGAACAGCTCAATCGAGTGATTGAAGTCGATCTTTGGCATTTGAGTTTTCGGAATCCGATTCGTCGGGAAGACGAATGTTAGCGAACGGATGCAGAGCGTTCCTCTTGGAGGCGCGGGACTCCGCCTCCTCGGTCCGGCGGCTCCCGTCTTTCCCTTTTTAAAGACCCCCTCAAAGCGCTCCCTCCTCTCGTCCGCCCTCCTTACTGCGCGCTTCGTGGCGTGATATAATCCCATTTCCACATCTCTCCTTCTCACCCGCGTCACCCACTCACTTCGATCCCCGTTCCGCTCCGATTTGAATCGCATCGCAATATTTCCGCCTCATCAAAGGAGGGGCGGGGTGCACTTGATGCTCCCATTTCGCCCCTTCGACTCCATCCCTCCTGACCTTCCTCTCCACCTCCGCCGCTCTACCAACCTCCCTCTCTCTCACCCCGGTCCTTGGGGCGCCCTCCTCATCCATCGCGCCTCCCCCGCCTCGCCTCCGACGCCCCTCGACGGGCAGGGCTTCTGCACTATTTCCGCATCGCCTCAAGTCTCGCGTCGTACATATCCCCTTTCCCGCGTCGGTTGCTGTGGTGGGTGCTCTTCCGTCGCTTCTGTTTGCGCCGCCTCTCCGGCTGAGCGTCCGCTGCTGCTACGGCCTGCGGGGTTTCCCGCCTCCCTCCCATTTCTATATCTCCGTCATATCTCTCCACACACACACACATACACACCTCCCATCTCCCCAGATTTCTTCTCATAACTGTCGTCTCCCTCCTCCCATTTTTCTTTCCTATTTTCCCCCTCGCTCTCTGATTCCTAACAAATCCGGATTACAGGGTTCATACCGGTCAGGGAAGTCATGAAAATGTCAGGGAAATAAAAATCGGGACTGTAAGTCATGGAAATGTCAGGGAAATTAGATTCTGGTCAGGGAAAAACTCCAGAGGCGCTGCAAAAAGATGAAAATCGTGGTTAATCGAGCGCTGCTGCACTCTAGCGTCGAGTTGCACCTTTTGTTGCCGTCCTGGCTGGGCGGCTTGGGGTAACGCCGACTTGGCGGCTCGCTCGGGCTCGGGATCTAGCTTCTTGGTCTGCTCGTCCGTTGTTTTGTTTTTGAATTTTGGCTGGAATATGTTACTTTCCTGGAATAAATAAATTTCATTTCACAATCTACCTTTCTGCATTTTCCCATAAAATCCCTATATATGACTGTTTTGCCACCGATATTAAGTCAGGGAAATTTAAAAAATTGGGACTGGAAATCGGGGAAAAGTCAGGGAAATTGAAAATGGAAAGTTGGTATGAACCCTGTATTAGATTTGTGGTGTTCTACAGATAGGGATAGCTTTTTATGGTCCACTGTTAACTGTATTTATCCCTCGACTTTACTCTATCTTCTCCAGTTTCTTTCCCTTTGCTATTTCCATCTTGAGTTTATGGTGGTGTCAGATCACAGTCTCTATTGCCATCTGCCACGTCAGGAGGTCATGCATGAGTTGGACGTTGCAATTGATGCATGCCTAATGTAATGTCCTTATGTAACAACGGTCAGGAACATTATTTGTGGGTTTCTCATTGTCTCTTTCTGCTGCTGCATGCTTACTTTCACGCTTTAATTCTCTCTTTTAAGTTTAGTGCATGTCCTACTTCCCTTCATCGTCCGGGCATCCAAAAAGTCCACGTCCTTCTTTCCAAAATCCTTCCCACGCCTTAAAGGGAACTTTAACATAGTCGCAGCTGGCGATATTTTCACTTCCAGTGAGCGGTTTTCCCTTGCATTTGGAGGCTCGTCACGTTCGCCGCGCCACGTCCCGTATTTACCTCTTCTAAACACTTTATTCTCTTCATACCAACCCTCCTACCTTGATTTTTTCTCCACTTTTCCCTCTTGTTCTCCTCTTTCTCCCTGTCGTTTTCGTAACTTCCATTTGTTAGGTAAGATATGCGACTTGTATCTCTCGCCTGGCATATCAATGTTTAATTTTCGTCCCCGAAGACATCATTACAGTTACCTCATTGTTGAATAGGAAGTTCTTCTCATACGGCCCAAGTGGACAAGGGCGCGGGGGAATTTCTCTAATCTCTATAGAAAAAGTGTAACATCTCGCTCGCGAACGTCAAACTTGGATTGATACTTTTACTGTACAAGCATTTCATAATTTTATTCCAATCCTCAGATCGTATGTTGTATTCATTTTTCAGCCTAGCGTGAATAAAGATTTCTACTCTATAATTTGATTTTCCTCTCTGAGTTCAAATCTCCCATGTTCTCTTTCTACATCGCAACGCTCCCCGTTTTCTGAGAGATGTTAAATGTAACCAAAAAGAACCGACTGAACAGTGTAATTATTTCTTTATCAAGACCCATATAGTTTTTAATTTTGTAGTGTTGAAAATCGCTGCTTGAGCGTTTTTATGCCACCAGTTATTTAAGTGGTCGTTGACTCCACCTATTGTTTTTTTCTTGCTACTCTATCCGTATTCATTTGCAATTTGGTTGGTTTAAAAGAATTCCATTGAGAAATTGCTTGTACCACGTCGTTCTCATACTTCAGTTAATCGTTTTTACTGAATGGTCGCTGTGCGGAAGTTGGTCTTATTTCACTTAGAGAGAGAGATGAATACAATGTTTTTGCATAATTCCTGAAAATATGGCAATCAGAAATAGCATAGATTGCTTGCACCTTTTTTCCGCAGGAGTTTATGAACACTTTCGTACTGTCCTCTGGTTAAAATTTGCCATGAATGTTTGTTGATATATTCTTGTTTGGAGGTGTTCAATGTGGGCAGAATGGAGAGCATTAAGCTGCTACTTAGAATTTGCTCATACGTTTATGACCTCAGTTGCTCGCTATGCCTCGTAGGTGTTATTCTTCCTCCCTGCGAAACGCAATTGCGGACGTCAACCGCGTTCCCTCATTCCACCTCTTTCCGTCCATCTCCCCTTGCCTTACCCGTCGAGTGATTTACATGCATCGATGGGAGGACCGAGTCTTGATGTAGGTCTCCGTTAATTTTAAGCAGTGGAAATCCTTCTCTCTATCTCTATTTCTGTTCCAATTTAAGACTGCAAATGGAAACTCATAGTCGGAGGGATAACTATCATGCATTGCATGCCATTGTGCCAAATATGTATGCCATTATCGGCTTCTATGTTTCTCCTCCCTTTCTTTTTCCTGAGCCCTATCATCCTCTTATTTCCGCCTTGATTCATTTACCTCGAGTCCTTGACCTGTCGTCGTGTTCCATGATATTATTAAGATTGTATTATATCACGCCAGCAGCGGTAGACAAGTTAGTAACTCGTTGGCCCGGTAACCGATGGGTCGCAGGTTCGAATCAGTAATTGGGCAAGGATATTGTGTTTGTCTTAGCCCTTGCCATCCATTGGAGCACCTAAATACCTGGTATGCTACTAGTACTACGGTATTATATTACGTACCGTGCATGTTGTGTTACATTTGTCGTGATACTTCCAATTTCGTCGGCACAAATGTCCTGAGGGAATCATATTTACGTGGTGGATAAGTGTACTTACCGGAGTTGCATTTGGATGGACCTGGTGTGGAATCACGGATGCATATTTCGCGTTATCGCAATTTTTATCGTTAACGCTTACCCCCTAGAGTAGCGCAGGGTTAACAATAACCGTCTTTGAAATTCGCACCACTGATTGTGATAAGCGATTTGAAGTGAAGAAAGGTCTGGTGATGTGATTTGAAGTGCTGTGCGAAAAATGAAGAACGAAGATCACGTTCTCTCTGACATAAGTTAAATCAAAAAATAACGACAACGCTAGCGCACGCCTTACGAAGATCCATCGAGGCCCTGGTTCGATTCGTGACTGTAGAAGAGATTTTTCTTGGAGTCCTGTTTCGTGCTAGGTTCTCTGTGTATAGCATTTCAGTTGCAATTTACTTTCTTTCAGATGAGGTTTCTAACGGAAAATCTTCCGTCGCCATTCGTCAAAATTAGATTAGAGACGAATTCAGATACTCTACTACTTTCTTCCGATCCCTCGTTCTAACCTATTCTGATCTAAACCTTTAAACTCCTACAAATGGTCCTAATCATAGCCGTATCGACCATATTCGCCAAGGGCTTTTAACCGTCTAACAGTCTAAGGGCTATCCCCAATTGTGCTTGTCTTTGTTTCCTCAGAGGTATATGTTTACACAGCTTTCATCATTCTCTCAGCTTGACGAAATCTGAAAACCAAATCCTTCTCAATTTCTTTCCCTATAGAAACATCCATTCGACATGCAGTAACGACCCGACCATTTTTTTCGTCCCCTGTTGGTAATTGAAATGAACAACATAGTCGTATTTGAGGTAGCGTGCCGTAAGTGGCGTTCGTACTGCATAAGTGATTGTGTAAAAATTGTAAGCCTGTGAGGATCGGGTAGGGAGGTTATGTCGATTGTACCAAAGGAATATTATGAGCAATCAATGTGGAAGGAACGAATGAAGTGGGTCCACAACGGTGGGTATTCATTGAAAGACAGGGGTTAAATCATGGGTCTTTAGTTCGTGCTGTCGTTTTCGTTATCAATCATTTACTTACACTTCTCTATGCTCACAGTAACTGTTTTTACTACTCTCGGTACCTATTACGTAGAAGAAATAGACAAAAGTTGAATAGTACTATCAGGTTGTCACTCTTAAGCACAGCGCTCGCGTTGTGAAGATCTGGGATTGAGGCCTACTAGTAGGTGTGCCTGGGGAGTGGGCGTAAATGATTAAGGCGACAGTACTGGCAAAGAATTATCAAACAAACGGAGCATGGATTGATGAATGAGTTATGTGAGTTGCGGAAGGATTGTTTAAGTATTACTGTTGTTTTCCATCTCGCAGCACTGGTAATTAGAATATCCAAATGAATTTTTGGTGATTGTGTGCAAGATTTATTCATCTGCTCAAAATATGAACACTGGAAGTCACGTAATATCAGCATATCTGAGGGTTTTTTTTCATCTTTTATTTCCCTGTCGTGATTTTTAAATATTTGATGTTTTTTCAAGTCTGGCAGCGTCATCAGCCTACCTGGCTCCTCTTTCGTTCCCGTCTAAAACCCATATCCAATTCTTCTCCAAGGTCAAACTCTCCCTGTTTCATATACCATCCCATCGTAGCCAGCGTTAACGCAGCTGGCGGGGGAGTTAATGGAGACTCATAACTAGGGGACTGACTTTGATCAGAAGACACTCTGACGGCCTGTGAAGGCATGCATGATTTTCTGGGTTACTTTGCATGCAGTAAGGAGGCGCAGTTCCTACACCGCTTGAATTTAAAGAGCCCGCCGAAGATTTATCTCTGCGGTTACGTGTACCTTCTTGTTGCGCTTAGGCAGGTGTCTCATGTTGGAATGCTTAAAAAAAATCACCTTATATGTTACTAATGTTTGTTGACTAGTAGTTTGATCAAAGTAGGGTTAACTGTTATTATACGTTGCGTCAAGTTTCGAACTGACATTTCCATCTAATAAGAAAGTTATTTCCTAGCTGGTATTCACTCCATTCTGGTTTCGGATCCTCGTTTAATTTATTGTCCCTAATTTGAGTCCCTGAGTTTCATCTCTACGACTTTGTTTATACCTTAAGAGTGCTTGTTAAAATCGGTAAAATTCCAAATCTAATGTATCATTGCATTAGAATGTATTGATCTTTTTGACTTTTTCTCTTTTCATTTTTGCCTAGTGACCTCTATTTTGCCGTGACTAGTTTGTTTTCCTCTTTTCAGTGCTTTTGTTCAGCGTCTGTTAGGGAATTTGAAGTCACTCATTCATCTCACTTCACAAGTAGAGAGATGGAATGTGGATCTAGGTTTACCACCCCGTGAGATGTCCGTTCCGGAGTATTATATTTTAGCTGTCGAAAATTCCGACAGAATGAGGTTGGAAATGTATCTCCGATACGGTTATTTCCCAAGGGAACTCATAATTGCCTTTTTATTCACTATGAATAGTTTTCAGTGAGAATTTGTCTTGTATTTAAAAGAGCGATGAAACTACTACACTACCGTGTACTACAGAGGAAAAAGGCAACCTAATTTTGACATTGTTAATGTTTCACACTTGATAACAGCTAATATTTAACCGAGTATCATTTCAAATGTCTCAGTAATTTAGTCTACTTGTACTTCGAATTCCTTCAGGCATCAACTAGATGTTATGGATTTGATAGCAGGCTTATAAACAAATATGTATATGTGGTCTCGTCCTCGTTTTCATTGAGAAGAATATGAGAAAGTCGTTGTTAAACTAAGCACCTTTGCATTAAATAATCGTTCACTTTGTGTAGAATACGCTTAGACCGACACTGAGTAAATCCTTTCTCTTTGTTCCCTGGAAAATTCTTACTTATCCAATTTTTACAACAAAAATGATATTACCTTTTTGTCGCTTCTCAAAAATAGGCAACCTAATTTTCACATTGTTTATGTTTCACACATGATTACAGCTCATATTTAACCGAGAATCATTTCAAATGTCTTATTAATTTTTACCATTAATTTTATGTGCCAACTTACAATCCATAATAGTCCAATTTTATTTGTAGATTTCAGGCGAAATAAACATTTCCGGAGAACTTGCTTTGGTTTAAAAGAATCCTCACTTTTCCCGCTGCAATTCTCGCTGACACTGCTTTTTTTATCGCTCCCAGGCAATTGTGAATATTGAATTGGAGGTGGTTAACAATACTCTCAGGCATGGCGCTGGTGCTTTTTTTCTCCTCTGAGGATGGTTTTTCCACAAATACGTTTTATCATATTTTTCTTGTGCTTTCGATTTGACGCCATCAAATTTTGGGGAGGTTGTGCTTTTTCCCTTCCCGCTGGTTTATCGAACACTAAAGCGAATGGTAAGCGTTTCAGCTGTGACCAAACTCTGCGTGTAGGTAGTTATGTTGGCAGTAATGCTGTGGTAGCATGAGGAACGATATCGTTACGTCCAGGGTGGTATCTGCTTGTTTTTTTATTGCCCATATTTATCGCAAGATGTCTTCCTCTGTGCTAAAAGCATTATATTTCATTGGTTGCTCGTTTTATCTCTAGCCGCATATCGTCTCCGTTTTCCCGCACCTTCTTCCCCCATTTCCGTGCCCTCTGGTTCCTTATTTTTTTGCAGTCCCCATTCCTGTGGGACACGATGTTTCAAAGAGTGCCAGGGGGGGGATAACCGACGAAGAGGGTTTCCCGTAATTGCTCGCATGTAACCAGTGTTGAACTCGGTGGTGAATGCCGTACCCCAGATCTCTTGTTATATTTCTCTGGAAATTCGCTTGGGGCTTGCTTTTCTTCTGGAAAATGCATACCGAGGTTTCGGTGTTTTTTTTCATTTACTCGGCCCGCTCCGAAGTAAGTATCCGCGATGTCGGCGGCCAGATTGCAAAATGCACTTTGCAAATATTTTTGTTCCTTTTGATTATTGTTCGCCACGTGAACTGTTCAGATGAAAATATTTTAGTGGGTGTCCGTCGCTCTCGAACATAACTGCGGCATGTGTGAAAATAATTTGTTTATTTCCCCCTTCTTAATATCGTAATTTCATGTGTTTTGCCTGTCCTTGCTATTTTTTATGTTATTTAAACAATCCTTCGCACTTCGCTTGAAGAGATCCCCTAGCGGAAAGTGGAGAATGGGTTAATGCCGACACCGGGTTTCTCTCCACTCTTCCTCCTAGCCCTTCCATCTTCCCTGTCTGAAGCGCCTATAAATGCGGGCACTGACTTACGAACTCAAATAAATTGAGGTGACGTAACCTAGGCCAGTCTTGAAAAACTAATATTGTTACCTAGACCATTGACTACTTCTATTTTCTAGCATAATTATGAGTTTTATAGTCTCTGGTGATAATGTGCCATCAATTGGTGATGATGGCTGCATGGTCACCTTATTGACGCCCTTTTCTACTCCCTCTTGCGCTGTAATTATAATTTTTTGCTGTAGAGTAACTGAAGAGAATTCGGTTGGTGTGATGTAGCACCTGTATAAGCGTCTAAATTCACTCAAACCATTAAAAAACACTGCAATACTACTGCATTAAATAATTACTAATAGAGAGTACGAATGATACATGAAATTTTTTAATTATTTCTCGAAAAATAATTAAATATTTCCTTTATATATGTACATGCGGTACAGACAGTCTTTTCTTACCATTTTCGAATTTTGTAGATAAAATAAATGGGAAATTAAAAATTTGTCCGGAGCTCTATTCTACATAAGCGAGCGGGGGAGGGGATGGAGTTTCACCTTATCCACGTAAAATTTTGCGCAGCGTTCAAAATCAAAGCGGAGTCGCTATAGTCTGTATTTTATATCTTGGCAATGACGTCATGCCGCGGAGTCACCAGATCATTTTGGATGCTCTATACTTCGTTTTCTCTCGCACAGTTTTGTGAACAATTGACTAACGATTTCCGGTGTATAATCAAAGTTTTTCTTTGATTAAATATTCTACCAGCATATTTTTTTTGAAAATGAATTATTTTCCGTTAGTTTCTCGTGTTTTCTTTGTCAGGAATTCAAGGCGTCCTCGGTCTCTTATTTATTAAAGCGTATTCGCCACGAGTTGTGCAAATGATATCTCACGTAGCATACCTCACTAAAAGTTCTATTTCAGTGAGTCAAGCAAACAAGTGTCATGCATTAAATATATTAGGGTTGAGTGAGTTATACCGAGGTACTTTGTAACCTTGGCAGTCTGTGATGGCAAAATTCGTACAAATATTGCTAAATGTCAGCTCTGCTCTCGTGTGGGGTGTACTTTCATTTTTTTTTAAGTTTTCTCTTATTTATTAAAGCGTATTCGCCACGAGTTGTGCAAATGATATCTCACGTAGCATACCTCACTAAAAGTTCTATTTCAGTGAGTCAAGCAAACAAGTGTCATGCATTAAATATATTAGGGTTGAGTGAGTTATACCGAGGTACTTTGTAACCTTGGCAGTCTGTGATGGCAAAATTCGTACAAATATTGCTAAATGTCAGCTCTGCTCTCGTGTGGGGTGTACTTTCATTTTTTTTTAAGTTTTCTGCGGAGTTCAGCATTTATGAGCAATAATTTGAGTATTATAGTCATATTTAATACCTCCGCATTTTAATTCGAGTGGTTAGTGATGTTGAAGTTAGAATTTTTCGATGTCCATGTGTAAAGCAAACACATGGACTCGTGACGTGCCCTCATATTCTGCTATTTTCCTCTAACAGGCCTCGAAAATGACAAATAATATGTGTAATAAAGGTTTGTGATTTTGATTTAATGTGGGTTAAATGGTAGGAAGTGGATTTGTTGGTGTTTAGCATGAAGAACTGTAAAATTGTTTCGGTGACGTACGAATTCATGCTCGGCATGACTACCTCTTATTAATGAACAGCTGATGCAGCCAAAGTTACCAAGATAGTTTGCTAAGTTGTCGTGCACTGCATTGTAAGTGAAAAAGTATAAACCATAGTGTTTTCCGTGAGATAAGTAGGTACTGTTGGAAAAATATTTACCTTGTCAGTCAAATCCCCATTGTTGTTATGAAGTAAATGTTTTGGTGATTTTGTGGTATTGTATTTATTTTTCGAAATAAATGATAGTCAGTGTCATTAGAATATTTTTAATCCATTTGGTAAGAAGTGATTAGTTCCTATGTGGTTGATGCCCATGATAAATAGAGTGCATTGAGTGTGAACGTGATTTTCTGAGGAATGACTTTGTTAATGCAAAGTAGAAGCGATGACTTTAGTTCAGAGTAGAATTTCTGAGCAAATTAATTTCAGCTTGGTGCAGAATCAGCTTGGTGAGTGACTGAATCATTACAAGATGCATAAACTAATGCAAACTAAAGAAAAGGATGTAGGTGTAACAAGATTTATCGTTATGGTGTAACACATTTCTTTCAGTATATTTGACAAGTTATCATTTATATCAACAAGTTTGACAATATTGGGCAAGTTATCAGATTCATAGTGATCAAAGTTTGAACCCAGTATTAGTGTTTTTTTCAGTGTTAACTTCCTCAAGCCAGTTTTTCAATTACAATAAACTCGTCACAGGGAGTCTCGTAGGATAAGAGCTTTGATCTGCTAATTGGTTTCCTCAGTAAGCTTGTTGTCGCTTCTGCACGTGCATAACCATTTCTAAGGAGAGACAGCGGCTTTATTAATATAGCAAGAGGGAATAATAAGGGAGACGGTTGTGGTTGTTGTAATAAGAGATCGTAGTTGTGTATTTGGTAAGAATTCCTTAAAGACGTGGGACAGTTATATTATTCTCTACCGTGGCCGTTAAAATCTTGCGCTGTAAACCATTAATAATGCATTACAGTGCCATGGAAAAGAATTCCCTTTCAAACAACTTGAAGTTCCCGCAGGGTAGTTTGCTGTAGCGACAGTAAATTGATCTGTACCTTGTTAGTTGGCAAAAAAACTTGGCAACATGTGTGATTTTTAGCTTCTCTCATTGGGGGAAAATCGATGTATCGTCATCAATTTCGATGGCGTCACTGCCATCTAAGGCCACACAGACTATAGGGATGAATGCGCAAATTTTACAAATTGGGCAATGTCCATTAAAAAGTTAGCCACAACCTCTGATTTCTAGTCCCCCCCTTTGTTCTCCCCTGGCTGTGAGAAGAGCCTGTTTTAAGGTTAGGGCTCCGTCTGTCGAGTGGAATGTTAAATCGTTTCCACCCTTTGGCGTCGAGTTGAGAGTGCATTAATGCCGGCGTTCATCCCACCCTTCGTCCGTTCCTTGAAAAATTCCTACCACCACTCCATTACCTTGTGGCGCGAATGATCTCGGGTGTCGGTTGTCTCTCTCTCTTGATAAACTAATACCACACATGAAAAATTAAAGCATCAGTACGTGTCGGTTATTTTTGTATTTTTTGGATGTCAGCTGACTCTTTTCTTATTAATCTTTGCGTCGATTTTAGGAATCTGAATCATATGGATTCGAAAGCGTGCCAAATATCTTGTCTTTGAAACACGCCTAGGTAGTACGTTGACTGAAAAGTTCTCCGCAGGTCCTGCGCTCCATTTTTCGAACAGGTACGCGAGGCGGTCTCGCCTCTCCTCGTACCGTGCAAACAACCTTCCCTGATGTGGTCCTGCCACTATTTCATTTACTCTCTGTAGCCCCTAGCGGATTGTGGGGTGGTCAACTCGACGGCGGAACGCTGGTTGTTCCCACGGTCGCTGTACCGTCTGTATGCGACGCTCCCTCGCTTCGCGTCCGTGTCCCATCCGTTTTGCGGTCGCTGAATCCTCGTTTACCTCGTGCGCTCCCGTGTCCCGCTCTGATCCACGCGCTCACACTTCCTCCCACCGTAACACGACCCTCCCAAACCGAACATATGCGGATGGTGACGGGACGGGTTTTTCAAGCAGTTACCTTGTTCATCCGGGCCTCATTTCGTGGGTTCACTGTGGAATTCAGTACTTATTATTCATGTAATTACTATTTTTTTCTGTATCGCGGAAGCCCGGTTATGTTGAGTCGGGCTATCTCCCTGCTTTTAGTTCATTTGGGGATAGGGTTGGTGTGGTGTCTGGAGTTGTAGTTTTCATATTAGAAGGGCCCGGGTTTAAATGCGGAGGTAGCAGATGCTTTTTAGTGAATCCCGGTTCATCATCGCCACTAGTTTGAGGCTACTTTAAGGGCGAGTCTTAGCGAACAAACGCGGTGCATGGTCTCCGGCGCACAACGGTGGTGATTGGAAGCTCATATTGACTTTCAATCCCTCCTTTTTGGGAATCCTTTTCAATAATTCATTCTTGCTTTCGTTTGATGGTATTTTATGTAACTCGCATGGCTGTATGACGATTGAGGGATCCCTAGGACTGCCATAAATTAGAGAATTTCTTATCTTTGAGTCAAAATTAATTCTACATCCTTTGGCCGAAATATATTATTTATATAATATTTGGTGTTTATGAGCTATCGTCCGGAGCTCTCTGAGCGTAACTGTGCTACCTATTGTTGTCGTCTAACCTCTGTTAAACATTGCCGTCTTGCCGCCCATCCGTTTGATCTGGAGCTTCCAGTCGATAGGAAAATGCGTTTCTACCTTTTCTCGTCTCCTCTTGTCCCCGTTTCTCTCCGTTATCTCTCGCCTGTGATGCATTTCCCCTGGTGCCGAGGAAACGGAACGCGCTAAGCCCTGACCTAGAGCTCGTCGCCGAAACGTCTCTCCTATTTTCCCTTGCCAAGTCTTGCGGACATCTGAGCATCGCCACCGCCGTCACCTCTCCCGCATTCCCGTCTCCCTCAGACCTTCCTCCGCCACACTTCCCCTCGTCCGCTTCTCTGTCCGTCGCCGCCGGTCGTTTCCTGTACGGACACCTTTGCCGCCCCTTATCAATTTCCGCCGCTCCTGATGGACTCGGCAGTCATGGCCACGGTATGTATCAGGGTCCCTTCTGGTGTCTTCCGCCCCTAATCCTCGACGTAGAACCGTCCACACACCGTCCTCCTTTTGAAAATCTCACCTGCCATGTCCGAGTTTGGCTCATCCGTTCTTCTACCATCGATCGGATGCTATGCTCCTTTTTTACTTGGGACTTCAATCGTGGCCGAAGCGTGAAGAATATAACGCGTGTTTTAGGTCTTTCAATGGCCATGTTCACATTTTTCCGGAACGTCATGCATCCTCCATGGGATAGATTCGGGTGAACTTTTGTTGAATAATTTCTGTAACTGCCGTTTTACACGGTCATTGAAACTTCGCAAGTTGATGTTGCTTCCGATTGGGCAATCGTCCGCGAAAGTCCTTGATGTAGAAAATTGCGAGGACGCTTTCTGGACAGCTTTACACGGTGCAATCGTCGGCGCATTAATTCAGTGAAAATGTACCATTCAATAGCGGTAATACCGTCAATATATCGTATAACGTCAAGATCTGTTAAGTAGCAATTCATTGGACGTGAACGATGCGATAAATTACCACCATTTAAAAATATGTTTTTAAGCCACAGTCTAAACATAATAGTGGACACCTTAGTCTCGCGTACTTAGCCCACATTTTGCACAACGAGCTCACGGCTGTGGGCCAAGGTAACGAGATAGGGGCCTCTTACTTTACGAACGAAATTTAAGCTTCCTCGTGATTAATCGACCAGTTCATCATTATTGAATTTTATTCACTGCCTAAGGAGTTATGTGCAAACAAAAATGCCCAACTCAGTCGTCAATAACCTATTTAATCGCTAGAATTCCCTTGGCAGTTTGTTATCTTGTGAGAGACATAAACTTCAAACTTGCGCGAATGCATGTATCAGATTAGAACATGTTCTAATTTGCTCGCAGTCGTTCACCCAGTGGCGCTGTCGTTCCTTGCAAGTCGTCGCTTTACAAGGTGATATATTTATTGCGCAAGTGTTCTTGCAGCAGCCTGCGCAGTATCAATAACCGCGTAAGAACGGCCTTAACAATCGGTTACTGCAATGTGTGTAAAACTGATGCTTTCAATTCCAAAGACCTTTTTTTGTAATCTAGGAGGAAAAGTTATAGTTTTTATGTAAATAGCCACCAAATTAAACCTGATATATTGTATTTAAATTTCTAGACATTTCTTTTTGTTAAATTAATTTTTGTCTAAACGTTACGTCCTGCCTTTTTCCACGCGTTAATATAGCGTTTTTTTTTGCTGTGAATAAGTTATCCGTTCTAATAAGATCCGGCTCAAAGTGCCTATTTGATGTGCCTCTGTTACTAAATTAATTATTAGGTTGTGTATTCTGTATTAGTATCATTATGAAGTGAAGGAGTGGGAAGCTTCGAAAAATGAGAACGCTCAAAACTTTGAAATTGGAAATTTTGCTTCTATTTATTCCTTCTCCTGGGCTAGTAAATGCTTAATCATTTTCTCAGATCGTGATTATATGTATGAGGCTGCGTGAGGCCAACTATATTGTTTCACTTTCTCCACTCTGTAGGCTTGGGGTAAGAAGCGTTTATTCAAAAAATATATTTGTGTTGCTTTCGGATTTTTAGATCTTCAGAACAATCATGCTCGCAATGAGCATAGAATCGCGGTTGGCATCAACTGTGGTGTGAGTTTGTGGTTGTTACAGTTCTAATTTGTCGTTAGTCTTCTTTTCTTCTTCTATTTTACCGGCCTATTTATCAGTAGATATCAATATAATAAGTTATAACCCGAGGTTTTGAAGGAATATTTGGTGGCTGAAATTTATATAAACGTTCTAACTATGGATTTTCTTCTTTTCAGGTATGTTCACATTTACGATAGTACTGGTTTGGAACTACTTTACTGCTATGTGAGTACATATTCTTAAGAATACTACCTGCGTGTGAATGTCTATTTATTGGTGAGTGTGACAACTGATGCATTTGCCTTTTTATTGAAGATTAAGTTTCGAAATATAGCTGGTATCTACAGTGGTTGCTGTTGTAGAATTTTATGACTCACTCTTCATGGATATAGGGACTAACGATGGATTAGGGTGAATCAAAATAAGTGCGTTTGAATTCTACATAACGGCCATCTGCTGCGTGCGAAAAAGTTAGTCGCTGCGTCTCGGTGTTAATATCGAAGTATAACTATGTAATTGTTTCCGTTGTAAACGTAGCCCGTTAAATAGTATTCGTGTTTTATTGGAAAGGAATGTGAAGTGAAGGATTGATTGGAATGAAAGTAACTTGGATTTTCCCTGACCGGTGAATTTTCTCGTAGCACCCTGGCAGAAATATGTTGAAACTGATCATTAAAGTTTTACTACTACAAGGGAGGAATGTCTTCTGTTCTGCTCAACTCCATTGCTCAAATAGTGTTCAGGAGAGGAAGGAGTCTATAACTATCTGCTCTTTTTTTCTCTTCATAACTCTGAGAGATCATCGTTATAATGTGTGATTAATCAATATTTGTATGCGTATGATAGTGAATCTGTATTTTTGAATTTCGAATTTCGTTTACTGAAAATACTACTATACCACTAATTCCATACTCAAGTTTAAATATGCGGGATTACCATTTAATTTCCTAATTATCGAAGCGCTTCTAACGAATAAGCCTTTCAATACGTATATATTGTAGGCTATGAGTATATATTCTAGGTGTCAAGGTTAAACTTTTATAGATATATTACCACCATTTTCTGTGAAGTCTAATGTAGAGAGCTTTGAAGTATTTAACTAACCTAAGTATGTATTTAAAATTATTTTTTAATTGTTAGACCTCTCGTCTGCACTACGGTTGTCAGCGAGGTGATGCACATAGGTATCAATTTTCGAGGTCTATCCTCACTTTGCTTGAAGAAGTATTTACTTGATTTTGGAGTTACGCTAATACTACTACCTTGACGACTTATCATGCTGAAGTGTAGAGGATTTAATGTCGAATTTTTTAAGAAACCTTTCATTACGAGGATGAAATAGCGAGTTTTCAGTGAGTTCTCGTAAATGTTTTCATTCGGTTGTACGTTGGAATATCTTCGCGTTGTGTGGAAGTTTTTCGAGGATGTTCATCTTTTGGATAACATCATGCAGGCGGACTTTTTTCATTGCCCGCCTCAAGAGGCTTACGACAGCTAATATCAGACTCCATCAAATCCACTTCTCCCTACACGCGCTGCCGATTGGAGATTGAGCGTTTGACTGAATTGCTATATTCCCGTTTTCATACGTATCTCCGCTGAAATGAAATGGGTTATGGTTCTTTCGTCAGCCTTTTATGGCTTTGCGGATGATGGTTTTGTTATCATCCCTCTTTTTATTAATATGCATCTGAGGCTGTATCAAATATAACACCTCGGTATTTATTTTTCGAATAGTAGGTATACATACATATTTGCTTGTTTTGGCTTTTTATAAGCGTGCATGCTCTATAAGTATGTAATGAGTGGCACGGGAAATTTTTTCGGAGCATTTCTCTTTTTTTCCGCAAGTGCCACATTCATCAGTTGCATTCTGCATGCAACATTGGAAAGTTTTGTTGGGGAAATTAAAAAAAAATCTTTTCTCTTCTTTTCTCACATCTATCTATAATCGAATTCTGGAAATTGGGGTGAGATCCCGTAAAAGTAATACATAATTAATTGTACTATTAATGCTTATCGGTGTGGTTTCCTAGTTTCATTTTTCTCCATCTCCTAGTTTGTTTATGTGGGGGTTCGTGCTGGTCTGGAGGTTTGGGTGCCGGTCTACAGACCGAGGAGTAACGGGTTGAAATCCTGGGGAGAAGCTTTCTGGACACCCTCACCTAAAAATCTTATCGATTCTATTTTCCGTACGTTAGGACTTCGTAGGCAATCGCAGGTGGCCCAGGGGAAGGAACTGGGCCCCCTACCCTGAATGACTGCCAATTGATAAGTACAGGGTGACTTCTACCGTCACCTATCAAAAACCAACTTTCGGTTTGAACACTGGATTTTTGATAGTTTGCTACTCCTCGAAGTGTTTTTTGAAGGCCAAACACGGTTAAGGAAGGAGGCGAAGAAAAATGTGGAGAGAAAAAGCATAAGCCCTTCGTTTATTACTCTCGCCCCCCATTTGATTTCCTTTCTTATTTGAGTATTGAACTAGTCTCAGGAGGGGGGGGGGGGGGGGCTCGTCCGGGTCATATATCCGCCCTAATTGTTCCTCCTCGAATGGCGGGGCGCCTTTTGCGTGTCCCGACTTGCCGGGGTTCGGATTTCCCGGCCGTCTTCCGCCAGCCAGGTGAGCATCGATCGAAGAGAGAGTAAGATACGGAGAGCCCATCGTCCCGAAGCGAGGATGCCGCTCGTGGGGTGCTCTCTCTGCATGGGGAGGGGAGGGAGTAGGGTAGTGTGGAGAGGGGATTGCCGGGGCGAAAATAAAGCCGGCGAAATAATCGATTCCATCTGATTTCCGAGAGGCGAGCGCGGGTACAGATTGCTCGCCGCCCCGGACTCATCGGACGCTAATCCCGGGGTAAAAAAAGGGGCGAGAAGGGTAAAGGGGAAGGGGGGGTTGGGTGGACTGAAAGGTGAGGATCGGCTGGCGATGGATGGGATGGGGCGAGAGGATTGGCGAGTGGGTAGGTCGGTGGCGGGCAACAGGGAGGCTGTTCGCAGTCATTTGTTATGCTTCCCCACCGGCTTCATTTAGCCCCTCCCCACTCAGGCTGTCCGAGGCACCTGCCCAGAACAACGAATTAAACCCCCTTTCACGATTCGTTGAATGAGAAGGCAACCGTCAATCGATTTGAAATTGATTGATGTGCCTCGCTTCCGGATCGTCTCTCTCCCCTTTTTTTTTAATCCGCCCCCTCGATTCCACTCCCATCCCACATCCCCGTCTGCTCTTTCCGCCTTTCCACGATCACATCCCATCCAGTGTCCTACAAAAAAATCACTTGTCTTCCATCCCTACCTTGTGACCTCCAACCGTCCGAATTAGGGACCTTCCAGCCTATTTACCTGTCCCCGTCCTGATCTTCCCCTCACGCTCCCAGTATCGCTTCAGCAGTGCCCTGACGGAATGCATCCCCACACCGTCGTTTTTTTCTCTCTGCAACCTCACCCGGGTAATGGGTTTAGTTCAAGAGGGTAACTGACGTTTTCAATTTCGTCCGGAAAAGGTCGCTCCTGGAGGTCTACATCGAGGCCGACCGAGTCTGCGTTCGCGTTCCTCTCCACCCCCGTCTTATCCCATTCGTGGCTAAGTTGCGTTTGGCGTGGTGGGGTGAGGTCGGGATGGAGCGAGCGAGAGCCTCACATTCTTAATGAAAAAGGAAACCTCGTGTGAGAGAGAGAGCGAAGGGAGTTCGGGGAAGAAGTGACGAGAGTCGAAGGAGTGGTGGGAGGGATGCTGCAGTGGAGTGAAGGCACGTTCCTTAATCAATCCCTCAGTCAGCTGTCGAATCTCCATTTTTTCTTTTTTGTCTTCAGTGCCATATTTCCGTTTGAAATTCCTTGTTCCATTCTCCTTTCATCTCCGTCAGCCTTCATTTCTAATTCTCCGCGTATAAATACGCATAAATCGCGGTAAGATTCTTCCCTCTTCTTAGTTTTAATTAGTCTGTTTTCCTTCTATTGCATTCATTATTTGAATCTTATTTTATTCATTGGTTGATGTTAATTTGCTCGTGAATTCCTATTTTCCTATTTATGAAATGCTTCAATACTTTTGGTAACCCTGAAATCCTTAAAAGCATTTACGATCTTAAATCTCCGTTTTCTATTCTATTACGCTTAGTTATTTTTTTAAGTAAGCGGCAGCCTCAAAGCGTTGTGAAATGGTGGTATTGTGGGAGGAAGAAATAAAAATATTTGTTTTCAACTCTGGATTTGTCATTGGCGTACTGAAACTCATCTTATCAGGCGTAACGTTAAATGATTTATTGTGCATTTTAAAGTGAGAGCAATAACTTTGTAATTCCTCACATTTATTAACATAACTTTGCGACCTAGATTTATTAGTAGGAAGCCATCATCAGGGGAAAACTACAGAAATTGTTCTAGGATATGTAGAATAGGGATAGAAAGGTGTTTACATTTTCACCAACCTTTTCACTCCTATTCTGAAGTAAGTAAGAATGCCTAATAATTGGCAGTATTTCCATGGTGGCATTCTACGAGAAATTTATATCTATTTCTTCTTTTGAAAAACTGTAGAAAGTGTTTTGTTCTTATTTAGGGATTAAAATGACATTTTTATCGAACTTATGCCGCAAAAATGCCATTATGTAGTCGACACAGCAACCAAGTATAGTACCCATGTACTCCGAAATATGCCTGGAATTAGACTAGTGTAACGTGGTCACATAGTAATAAAATTTGAAAAACAACGAACATGAATCTGTTGCTTGCGTGAGTCTGTCGAATGATGTGTTAATTTCAAAAATCTGTTATGTAGCGTGCAGAGTTTCAGCAAGCAATGCCTCATCGGGTGTGATATCTGTATTCGATTTGTATCTTTTTCGTAATGCGTAAGCAGTTCACCGAACGTTAATTGGCGATAATAATAAAATACCAAAGCTGTGTTTCTTCGCTTCATTACCGTTGTACGTTTTTTCATCTTTATTTCATTAGAAATCCGCGCAATGATTTTTATCCGTACAATCAGCAATTTTTTATAGGTGACGGCAAACAAGTCAGGCTTGGTACTCTCGGTAGAGGGCTTTAAGTTATAATTTTTCCTCAGCATCTTTGTCGGTGGGTATAGCCTAATTTACGGAAAGCGAGTGACATTATCCTTGAATTTTCTAGGCCAGAAAAAAAGCCCGTCAGCCCTTTGCTTGATTTACGACTTTTTGGGCTTATTGATTTATGAACCATACTTCGTGAAGCCTAGAATTCCCATTTTCCCCATATTTTTTATTCATGGACCTAACACAAAGAGTGCTTCGTCGAAGCATTTTGCAATGTATCGTGGAACGGAATCTTGGATGTTTTGAGCGGTTACCTTGCGGTGCTGATATCGCAACTGCATTTGTGTAGAATAACTCAGCACTCAGCATTTTCTGCTGTCAATCTCGGGGCACAAAAATAGGCAATTTAATCTCATTTGGAAGTGACTAATCGCCACAAAATAACGTGAGAATTTATAGAACTTGTTGTACCGTTCCTTGGGGCAGTGGAACGGAAGCCATCAGAGATCGATGGATTACTCACCTTTCAGAGACTGCTATTAAAATACCAATTGCTCGTGTTCGTTGCTGATTCCGTTGACCTGAATCTTATGCCATGTTTATAGAACAATAATTGACGGCTATTTTTGCTAGTGTTAGGTGGGATTTTGAGTACTTTTTGCGGTATGAAAAAATGCGCTGCTTAGAATGGTAGGTAAGGTAACGGAGGAAAAGTGGTACGAAACATGGCACCTGTGTTGGCCTACTTTTAACGAAAGTTGCGAAGAACTCTATGGTGGAACGACCCATTCGTTGAACTGAGTCCTGGGTATAAACACTAGCTTCAGCGCCCAAGTGGGTAAAGGTAAAGTAGTGTATAGTACTTAAAACGTATTTGACGGGAATCGAGCTTGGACCCTATGTGTATAGACAAGTTCCTGGAATGAAACCAACCCATCGCCCCCTCCCCTTTAGCCCATCGTTGATAGAAAAAGTCTAGAAACGCATACATTATTGCATTCGTTCAAGAACCTACATCATATGTGAGGATGGGAGTGGAAGGGAAGAAGGGTTGGGTAAAACCCGGCGTTGTCATAAGCCTCCTGATAAAGAAAGGCGCCAAGGGAATGGTACCTGACGTCCAAACTGACGGACGGAGTATTTAATGAACTTGGATTCTTCTCCAAAAGGCACCAAAAAAAGATTGTAACTTCTATCAGGATTTGAATCCGGTCAATGTGGGAGGATAGCCAGTATTCTTGCTGCCTTCCCCACTTTAAAATAGTTTAGGAAACACAGTCGAACTCACACGTACTTACAACACTTGTATTCTCAGGTCTGCTGTTTTATTATATTTCAGTACACCGCATTGGTGGATTTTATAACATTATGTTCTACTCTTACTATAGTTGGGCTCCCGAGAAATCATTTTCTGTAGATGCAGGCGTATGCTCTGAAAACGGTGTGAACACCCAATTAGTTAGCCTGTGATGTTTGAAAATCTATTACACACTTCAAAAGCGCCATCTGTAACCTTCCTTTTGTGGTTAGGTTCCGAGTTGTGTGCCATTCTATTCGTCATCAATGCTTTCGTGGCATCCCAGGAGGTCATGAATATTTCATTCGAAATTAAGTCGGCCGTTATTTTGTCCTCGTACATCAGTTTTCTCTCTCGCGTCTCAAAATTCCAAACATGAAAGGAAAAACTTTTTAGCGTCAAAAATATAAAATAAAATCCCCCGATACGGTCGCGAGTGGAGTGCAATATTAGCGGCGATGGAGGATCCGGGACCGATTCTTTCACCTCCGCTGGGTCACTTGGCAAGGAGGATTGGTGAAAGGTTAGTGTGAGGTGCCTCGCTGTGATGGAACCGAACGGTTTTCATTAATTCCGCCCATCACGTCCCCCGAACGAAATGCCTCCCCGTTCCCGCCGCATCCCTCACCATCCCGCGATACGAGCACACAGCCGTTTGGCGGGAAACAGAAGTCGGGTCTGGGCGAAGCGGAAGGGGTGGGGAGAGAGGGAACTTGGTTCGAAGCCGTCCGTATCACCCTCCCTACCTCTCTGCCTCACCCCCTCCCTCAATCCGTATCGCTCGAGAGAGAACCGAACCTTTGCGAACGACAGAATCTCTCTCGCCCGGTTACCATGTCTCACGGCTTTTATCGCCGCTGGGAAGGCGGTCTTGGAGGTGTGGGGAGGCGGGGGAGGGTGCGGGAGAGTTTTTGGGAAGGCGCCAGAGAAACTCTGGAGATTAATTAACTGATCCCAGAGGGAAGACCCTGTTTCTCCTCCTCTTCCTCCCTCCTCACTTCTCCTCCTCCTCGTTGTTGTTAATGAATGTCTTGAAAGATGGCGTACGGTGGCCTGGCGCCTCGAGGCGCACACCACTCGGTGGCGCCTCGCCGACACGCCATTCGAGGAGGTGGCGGGAGGGGGTGAAGGGCGGGGCGAATGGGGAAATGAGTTTGAAATCATGGAAGGAGGGATGGAAAGGGGTGGGTTTCGGAGGGTTAGTGCGGTGGAGGCAGGGAGCAGCTACCTCCTCCCCAAGACATGCCCTCGTGAAGGATTTTGCATTATTCATGCTCCGCTTTACTTTTTCGCGAAAAGATTCCTCTTTGCAGATATCTTTTTCGCTTTCCGTTTTCGCTCGCCCATCCCTCTTTCCTCCCTCCCTTCCTCTTCCTTGTTGGATCGTGCATCGCCATGAATTCATAATTCGATGCGGCTTCAAGGCCCGGCAGCAAGGTGGAGGAAATGAGCCGCGTTTTCAGGCCTAGAGGATGTTTTTTCCCTCTCCACCTCTCTCTCTATACTCTTCGCCAAAAATAAACGGTCTCGACGATTCGGTGGTGCTAAAAAAACCTTATACTTTGTGGGGTTAAAAGTAAAAGCAATAGGGAAGATATCAGGAAATAAAGTTGGTGTTTGTACGATGCAGAATTTTTTTCTTTGAGTTGCCGGAATAGATGTGACGTCTTCCGTAGTCATCACTCCCCATGAAACTTCCTCGTGGTACAGGTTTCTGAATCAATCAATGTCGAATTATCCCCTGGAGGAAATGCTTAGATGTCCAGCTAGGTCACAGGGTTTGGTTCGATGATTCACGGTGCTGGAGCACTTGGATATACGGTGTAGTTTGCTGAAGACCCCTCGACCAGGATATTCCTTACTGATTCTGGTTTGAAAATCACTCGATTCACCTGACATGTGGTAGTTGCAAAAGTTTTATTAGAGCTAGACCCAGTCTCCATGTTCCTATATACTTATTATAGTTATTGTCCGTTAAACTCAATCAAAGGAAAACCAAAAGTACAGAGAATTAGGCGTGCATATCGTGGGATCAGAACCCAGCACTGCCTCCATCCGAAGAAAATAGTGCCATAGCTGCTCCCATAAATCGGTCGTCAAGTCGCCCTATCCACCCATGAATGAGGAAGAGCAGGAGTCATAATCACTGGCGTGGATTTTAATATAGCATGGAGACTAAAAATCGTCGTGCATTGAAATATGGTATGTTTCTGGAGAGGGTTAAATTGATGATTTGGTGTGGTTTTTATTGCAATGCAATATTTTCTGCAATAATGCCTCGTTGAAAACTGACAAACTGGTCGAACGTTTTTAGTATTCAAGGGACTTAGAGAAGGAATTTAAGACCTACCTAGGAGAGATGTTTGTTTATGAGATTGGAATTATCGCTATTTATGCATAAATCTTATGGAAGCATGTCTTAGAAACACGATTATTGTGACGCACTGATTAAAATTAGTATTAAAAATTTTTTCCCCTTCTTTTCTAGTTCGATGCTCGATTTTTTTCTAAGAAAAACGGTTTTTTTGAAAATCTGTATCTATAAGTGTAAGCGAATTGGTCCAAGTTTCTTCTCCTTAAATACTCCACTATCTTCTTTATATTTTGACATTCAAATTGTTTGGCATACACTATGTTAGAATTAAGAATGGAAGGTATGTCTTACCTAAACGAAATGTTGAAGGTTTTTTTCAGAATAAATTCACCTTGGAGTAACTCTATTTACGTTAATTAACCTCTCGAATAGCATATGAGTCACACTATTCCTTCTGGTGTTATGTCGCACAATTGCCTGGCCCAAATAGAAAATATGGATTTTTGCTTTTTTCCAAACACTTGGGAAACCTCGCTTTTCATTCTGCTTGCGTTCAATTATTAGTAGTGACAGAATACAGTGGATAAACCCTGTACAGCGGGTCTGCATTGCAGTAGTACGATCGTCATATGTTTTTGATTAATTAAGAACTCTCTTGCTCCAAATTGTCTTTTCGATGTTTCGCTCCTAATGAAATTTTCATTCCGACGAATGGAATCATGTCCGATGTATAACCCAGAAAGGGAAATGTATGTAACCTATCGAAATTTCTAGATGAACCGCATTTGGTGTTGAAAGAAAATAGCAGCCGGAAATTATTTGACAGAACCTAATTCTGTGTAGAACTTGGGTTCTAAACCCATTTATCTCCATTCTAATAACTTTTTACCAATGACTGGCCCACTGCTTTTCCTTTTTATCTTTGTCTCGTCGACGATATTTATATTACGACGGATGTTTATATTACGATTTTGTAATTGTTTACATGGTTGCATCAAGGAATCATGTTTATCTGTTTCAAAGAATCAGGTAAATATGATAAAAATGTTAAATCCCTTCTGTTTTGGTGTGAGGACATATATTAGACTTCCTTGATTTACCTCTTAGGAATATCTAATAGCTTTGGGCCGTCCGTATAATACCTTACGCCGAAAGGGGTGGAGGGCAACATGGACAGGGGGGGGGGGGTGCAGTCTTCCTTTACGTTGAAAGAACGATACAATATAAATTCAGTCGTTGTTCAAATGATAACGATGATGCAGTGCACAATTAATTCAAGTAATTATGAATCAATAGTCAATCATATCGATCATCGATCGTTAACAATAAAAATCAATAATTATTATCGGACACATAATAGAATTGAGAAATAAATAATGCATTTACAGGAATACGTATTTGTTACATCGTTCACAAAAAAACCTGGTTTACGTAAATAAAGGTGTGTCTGAGAGAATTTTACGGAGCGTTAATGGGAAGAAGTGAAAAAATGGAAAATCAGTGTTTCTTTATATATGGATGCTTGCCCGCTAAAGTGTCTCCCAAAACATGTGACGGGCCAGAATGAAGGGTCCAGAGGACCATGTTCGGCCCCGTGGGTCCTGTGTATCCACGTTGGCTTCGGCGTTACTCTTTAACAAATTAATCATGATTAGTCACTATAATATCTGCATACTAGGGAAATATAGATTAATATCTTTAAAGAAAATCCCATATAATCAGTAATCACTTCGTTACTCTGAAGATATTATCTATGTAGATGCACTTAACCCTTATATGTAGCATTTTTCCATGAATTAGTAGCATTATACCTTTTAGTTTGTATATAGGCAAGTTATGTGTTTATGGTATCTTTCACCCCCTGCCACACACCCTCACATTCACTTTCCGGCTGTTACGTTGATGTGGATGAAGGCTTGCATAAGATATGAGCATTTAAAGATAGATTTAATTTCGGAGATGTGAATTCGTAATGAAAGATATATGCCTGGGAAATAGCATTCAGAGAGTACCCACATTGTTGGTAGGAGACGAGACTAGATGATGAAAATTTTAAAGGCCCGGGGTACTCGATACTGCTACGTGAGTAGTTAATGACTTTAGAAGTACTTTCCCCAGTAAATGGGACAAATGCTAGTGGACTCTTTGATCACATCAATGCCGTATGTTGGCTCGTTGAAGTCGGACGGGGGCACGATTTTATCGTTCTCCCCGCAGCATTCCCATCTCTCTCTCCTGCCATATTTCCGCTTGTAGTTTGGTGTGTTTTGCTTTTCTTGGCCCGGGCGACGGATGAGATCTTTCGAACGCCCGAGCGACTCTGGGAACGGTAGCGATATCTCTCACTCTGTTTCCCATTCATGCCGCCGGGTTTGCCTTGGGAGGGAGGAAAGGGGAGGAGTGTCCCATTGTTCCAAAATCTACCCTACCTGCCGGAATCCAAGGGGACTTCCGTTATCCTTCCCCCAAAGCTCACGAGTGTCTAGTTTCTAGGCATGCGACTAGCTTACTGGATGCCTCCCGCCCCCCTTATCGGCTTATAACCAGCCCTTACAAATTTCAGCTCTCCGTGTCCTATCCCATTCTCGGAGACTTTCCTTCATAGAGACGGAGTCATCCCTCTTCCGCGTGAATGCTTCTGTGGTTTACGTTCGAAGTCAAACGGAATAGTAGTTAGATCAACCGGGGAGGATTCCTCTCGTTTTCTCCCTCACTCTCTCTCCGCTTCTATCGTCTGCTCTAGACGTTACACTCTTGCCCTGAGTACGGACCCCGTGGTAGGCCACCGCCCAAGACATTCCCGCCTCGGTCACAGCCGACCACGCATGATCCATGCTGTGGTACTTTGTGAGGTGTGTGGAAACAAAGCAGGTAAATGTGTTATGCATCGCCTAAACGCCTAAACGTAAGGCTTCCATTTTTACTTTATATTATCTAATTTTTTTCACTTTCTTCTTCCCTCTCCTATCACTTCTATTTATCTTCTCCTTTTTTCCTAGTTGTTCGCTGTTTGCAGCTTTTAAAAGACCTGAATCTTATCCCTAGTCCCTATAAACCTTATTGAGGGTGTATGCAGGGGATGAATCGACACCATACATCCATATTTGTATACATTTAGTTACATGTACCAAGTTTCAATGGTTGGGTACCAAGTTTCAATGCGAATAAAAGTTTGGTGTTGTAGCGGTAAAATTATCGTATTCATTAGTTATTAACCTACAGCCACACCTAATGAAAACCCTGCAAGCAACTTATTGGGTATGTAACAGGGTTTGAGTATTCACAAAAATGCACTGCGCGCTTTGAATAATGGACAAAAGAGTATTTAATTAGAAAAATTTGTTAGTTATGCTTATACCAGGGAAGTACAACTAGATATTATTGCCTAGGAAAATGTAACAAAGCTCTTCGTAAGTCTTTGACGCTGAAATTGCAGCATATATCCTGTGCGTAAGAGAATGCAATTGATATTAAATTATTGATATGATTCTAGCATGACTACCTGCTTTTATCTTCTCCTACCCATACGATGTCTCTCTGATTTCTTAGTGAATGCAATGAGATATCTTTCATGCATTCATCCGGTCAGCTGAAATAGTTTGATCGTACAGTTAATTCGACCGTATACGCAGAGGTTCTAAGAATATATTTGCCTCCCTCGGACAGCTGGTCTGACATGAAGATATTTTAAATAGTCTTAATGGATGTGTTATACATTAATGTGCGATATATTAATGTTTAACTTCTGTCAGAGTCCTTGAGTTTTGGTTAAACTAGTGGCTCTGCCTGAATTGGCATATTGTGCATTAATAAATCTGGCCAATATTTACCTACTTCAATCCAAATCAAACCTGCCTAAGTACGTATAATATATGCCTAGCTATAAAAGTACTGTTAGTACCGTAGCCACTTATAGTAGATGAGGATTTACGATTGAAAAATTATACTGTTCTTTTACATTGTCATCGTGTTCATCCAGTGCATTTACAATGAACTCTAGTTTGCATTATACTTGAAAACTTATTACCTGATGCATCTCCCTTGAGATGCCATGAGTAGTATCTATGGGCTATTTAATTGATTACATTTCTAAAAACTCTTTGTTGGTTATGTGGTACGTGTTTGGAGATAACATTTTCCCAAAAATTTTTGCCACTTATTTTTAAAATATGATTCTATTTTCCTAGAATCTCATCTGTTATTGTGGATGAGAAAGGATCGCTGAGTTCGGAGTGCTGTATCACATTTACAGTAACTGAAACTTTAAATCTCTAGATTGTCTCTCTAACGTGAATAAATTGTAAGCTATTTATCTGCCACTTATATTTTACCATTTCTTGAGATTTTTTCGGTGAAGATTTTCAAATGGATGGTGCTCTAAATGATTGAAAAAAAAGGTCGTGATGATTCTTCTGTCCGCGTTTGAACGAGGAATATTTCTGCTCACCGATGCGTATTTAGGCTTCGAATTTTGCTTTTATCGGGGCGTAAATATAAGCGCACAGCGGCCATTCCCGTTTGCTCCTCCGCAGCTCGGTGAAGGCGACTTGTTTCATCTCACCACTCCATCATTGTTCCCGTCCATTCGCCGTCTTTCTCTTCCATACTCATTCCTGCCTGCTCCTTCGTGGTTTGTCTCTCGCTTCCTCATTTTCCTTCGAGGGCATTCGTCCCCTCCCTACAGTCCTCCCCCGACCTCTCCCTTGGTATCCAGCATCCCGTTCCATGCCAGCCCCCTCTGTTGTGTCATCAGAGAGAGAGAGACATATTCCTTTATTTTCCCTCCCCTTTCGCATTCTCTCCCCCCTTCTATTTCATGCGTCTTTTTTCCTCCTTCCACCCCCCTCTCTCTTACTATCCGTCCCTTCCCTCCTCATTCATCCCCTTAATAATCCCCCCCGGCAAAAACCATTTCTCTTTCTCAGCGTCTTTCCCCTGGATATCAATTTGTTTGCTTTATCTCTCCTTTCACTCTCCGTAATTGTGACCGTGGTGACGAAGGGTTAAATGCTGGAAGAGAGCGAAGGAAGGGGAGTAAGGGAAAGGAGCCATCTGGTTTCTCAGTTGCGAACGAAACGCTTTTTACTCTCCTCTAGGTTTTCGTGTTAAGATTAAGGTACAAGGTTCGGTCGAGTTCTTGTTTAGTTTGTTTCCTTCAAAAGCGTTGTCAATTGAGAGATTTCACGATGTTCTACCATAAGTAAATATTTAGTGACACGTGTCGCGTGTATGAATTCTAAAATGCTTCCATAGCATAAGTATTGTACCTTTCATTTGCTTTCCGGTGGTATATGCACGGACTAGTATTTTAGCATGAATTCATGGTAGTAACTGTGAATTTAATTCATTATTGACTTAAAATGGATGTCTTATGATATTCCCCCATGCCATACACTCATGCAGTGACTTGTAGGGTATCATGTAGATGAAATGTAGATATATAGAGTTTCAATGATTAATTATTCGTGAGAACGATCTATCGTAGTCACGGGCCTCATTCACCATTTACTCTTTGTTCAAAGGCAAAGATATGGTGTGATTATATTTTGTTTGAACAATCATTCCGATGCGCCTTCTTCATTGGCCCGAGTAGTTTCGCTCGTAGTTGTGTTCTAATGTTGTGTAGCCATTACTTTCTAATACACTTTGAAGCAAATGGTAGACATTGACTCGCGATGTTTATGGTCCTCACCTAACAGAAATATTTTCCCTGAATCCGATAATCACCAGGAATATTGAACAAAAAAAATAGGATTACTCTTTCAAGTGTTGATGAAGTTTCTCTTCTTTTCCGTTCGCCCAAACACGTTTTTGTTCTTTACTTCTGATGGCTTTAATATTCAAGTCAAGCTTTCAAATATCTTTTGCCTTCTTTAAGTGACTGACGCTCTAACTGTGGCAGTGATCGGTTTTCTCGTCTGCTCAATGGACGGCTGACCGAATAAATGAATCGCGAAGTTGTCTTGCTGCGTGATGAAAGTAATGATAAGAGGAAATATTATCAGTTTCCTTACGTATCGTCCCCTCAATTATTTATCTAAGCGACACAGCAGTCAATATTTATGTCATATTTGAGGCCGGAGGAAATGGAAACTAAGCCAGTGTTCACTGGATATAAAAAAGGGGGATGAATTTTTTTCCAAAAGCCGTAAACTATAGTATTTCTCGTAAAAGGAAATATGCTGCTGTAAAAGGAATAGTGCTGCTTTCTTACTAGGTGATAAAACTCCTAGATATACAGGCACTAGTAGGCGGGGTGATCGCATTTTTTAGTTTGTGCGTGATTGTCTGTGTGAATGTTGTATATTGATCAGTGGCGTGGGATTAATTTCGTCTTAAACCGCTCACTTAACTGAGACCTATTAGCGATGCTTTCTTAACAGGCGGTAAAATCGTAGAGGGTTCACTTCGTTAGGGTTTTCGAAACTCCCCGTGATAAAATAAGGTAAAGTCGTAGGACCGTACACAATAATAACTCGCAGGTACCTTTGTCAATTTCGTGAACAGGGCTCGATAGGACGCTTTGGATATGCCACCTTAATCATTGGGAATGCTGGAACAGATTATGGTAGTGTTTTCGGTGGCCTAACTCTCGACAACGTTTCTCCCATTCAGTCATTGCACTCGAATGAAGTGCTTTTAGATTGGAAGTTGTAGCCTTGTGGCTCTTAGTTGCATGTTATTAGTGCATATCTGATTAGCTTGGCCCCCAGAAACACACCCTGGCGGTAGCTCGCAGGGTGTTACGTAGATGTAGAGCTGCTGGTAGCTCCTGAGCAAGAGGGAAAAGATCAGTCAATAAATAGCCAGTCCGATTCCGAAGAGTAATATATTTTTAGGAGCTTAAGGGATTCTTCCATCGCTTCAGCTTGTCGTGTTGCTTTTACAAGATTTAGGGGGTATGCGTTAGTGCGCGGACACGTTAACTATGGCGCCAATCGGTAAAAAGGTATTCGCTTTCCTTTCGTCTGCTACTTAGGTTCAGCAACGCTCCAGCGCCACAGTTTATTTTACTTTTCTCTCCGAACCGACGGCCGATACGTCCACAGCTCCAGGCCTGGCCACGCGTCTTATCGGCGGCACTCGAGGCAAGGTTGGAGAAACTTCTGTGCCGCTCGACCCTCATTCAGGTCTGGTCCCCAGGCTCCGCCCTCGTTCCTTGCCGCCCCTACTCCCTCCCCACCCATCCCTCTCTCTCTCTCTCGCACCCATAATTCCCTGTTCTTCCTCCCTCGAGTCCCATTCTTCTTTCTACTCTCCCACTCCACCCTCCCAGTCGCTTTCCTTCGCTCCCGCTCCCCACTGAGGCGTATTTTTAATCCGCGCGCCCCCTTCGACGCCGCCCTACTTCCACGGCGTTTGTTGGCGGGGGAGAGGTCGACTCCCTCACCTGTTTAGCCTCCTCATGTGCGTGGGGGAGTTTGACCCCTCTCCCCCGCGCTCCCAACCCGCTCCTCACCCGCACTCAACATCTCTCGTGGGGAACGCCCCCTCCCTTCCTTATTTGTCTTCTCATCCGTCCTCGGTCCATCCCAAAACTTACCCCTCTCCACGCTAGGATTATACTCCAGCCAGCTGCCAGACGCCGATGACAAATTTTTTTGGAACACGCACAGCGTGAAGAACGTGTGGGCAATAGTGATGCTGCGGCCCCGATAACCTCAGACCGCCTGTGGCTTTCGTAGTGGCTGGGTTCGCTCGGCTACTTCAGTCGCCCGGTAGCGTTCAATGGAAATTGAATGAGCAAGAGGATTGTAATGTACTGCTGGAAGAGGCATCACGGCTGATTTGAGAAGCCCGCGGCCATTTTGGTTGGTTTGGACATACGGGCGTGCTACACACGATATTCTTACGGATAAAATTGTTTTTGCACTCAGTAAAACTTTAAGTAGTGTGACGAATGATGGAATGCATTTGTGAATCCTTCCGAGAAGGAGGAAAGTGTGCGAAGACGCAAAGTTTACGCCTAGTGTCAAATGTGTAGTTTCAATAGGTGGAAATCGAACCAGCTTTAGCAATGAAAGTAACACCCAGGGGAATATAATTAAATTATACCGTCCTTAAATTATGTAAGGAAGACTAACTGATGCTAACTGACAATGAGATTTGGATAAGATTTTATTCCTATTTATGTTTTAGTTCCTACACTTGCAGTCTTCATCCTAGGACGTATAGAACGCAATATTTTACATGAAGAAGTTGGGGCCTAATTGTTCCCAAGCTCAATTTTCCTATATATGACATACATGCCAATGCTTCCTCCAGTGCATACTAACCTCCTTGGGAATAAGGCTGGCAACGGGTAGAAAGTGTAATGGATGCAAATAAACATCCTTTGCTTCATCCCCGTTTCCATCGTTGGTTTACATCCTCGACATTAGTTTTTGGGAGTCTGCTAATTCATCAACATCCACATCTTCGTTGAACTTTAAAAAGATTTAAATGAATGACTGGCAATGGTCCCCCTTGCCACACACCCTTGCCGTGACTTGCAGGGATTATATATGTATAGATTAACGTTGTCACCTTCTGCTTGTTCATGTGACAATTAATGGTAAGTCATAAGAGGAGTTAACTTTTTGATGATTTTATTATAGAGAGACATTTGGAAATTAGTTTTACTCACAACTCCTTGCCCCGTTTGTTCTTTCTTTTTATAATACTTATAATTAATTTGCTTATTTTAATGTATTTCATCGGATATTCGTTCTTTTGCGGGTAAGGTCTGTATGTAGGTAAGGTCTGTATGTAGGTATTCTTCGGAGTTAATGATTTACTTGGTTTCAGGTACTCTGCTGTGTAATTACAAAGCGAATACTTATCTTACTTCTTACTGCTTTATGGCTCCAGTTGTTAATTCTAATACTTCGCGCCGGCTACTGTGGCCTTTTGGGTTACGCGACGCTTTGGCAACGCAGATGTCTTCGACCAGAATCGCATCTTGGGGATTATTACGTAAAGTTTACTGATGCATTCTACGTTTCTAGGAAGAAATTACTATCAATATTATGAGGGACAAATATTTGCAGCTCTACCTTTCATCCAACATGCAATGAACATTTAAGAAGCACTACAAAATTTTAGTGCTTTTCTACTCAAAAGATTTTCGGCTTCATTGATGATGCTCTCGAAATATTAGCTTTAATGTTACCTGTTTAAAAAAAAGTGTTTTGATTATAACAGGAAAATATTTTATTTCTTTTGTTACGTAGCGAGTGTTTAGTGGTAACTCACCCCGGACCACACACCCTCGAGGTGAATTGCAGGGTAGTCAGTAGATATAAATACAGATGGGTACTAAAATGTTTCACAAAAGTACTTCTAAACTGTAATTGATGTACCAAAGCAATGATTCCCTCTACAGAAAAAAATATCGAGACATACATAAATGTACCTTTGGTACTGAAAAGGTTAAATATCCAATTCATATATGAGTTATGTTTTGCAGTACAAAATTGGAGTGGAAATAGTGGATGCTTGTAGTTTTAGGGTTGTAATAGGAGCATTCTGTTTCAAATAGTTCGAAATATTCTGGGAATGTCCTTTGCTTTAGTAGTTAACCTATTTGTTAAAATTTTACCGGGTTTCCTTTGTGAAAACACCAGTTAGAAATTTAAATTTCGGGCATTAAATTTAGTCTATGGATAAGTGATTGGATGAAGAGATTTTATTCTTCTAGATAAGAACGGGTGTGTATTTTAATCTGTCAAAACATTGTTTCTGTAGAAGGAATGGCAGAATTCAGAATTTGTTTCAGAACTGTAGTATGTCCTAATTTTTTTTCGCTCAATGGATGTTAAGGGATAAAATATTTTATCGATGAAAACCCGATATATTTTCGACCATGTGTGAAGATTATTTATCGTAGTTTATGGCAGACACCTCAGAGGGCTTTCTTTTTTTACTGTCAGCATCCATTTTATTTTAGCGCCTAATTACCACAATACTGGCCTGCGTAAAGAAACGCTTGTTTTTAGATTTTTTACATGCTTAAAAAATGTCGACCTTTTCACATTTTACATTTTCAGATTTTAAATGTAAATCATTTAAAAAGATGATTCACTATTTTTAACTCTGTAGTACTGTCGCAACACCTCTTATCATCTTGGATTTTTTTATTTGCTGCGTTTTCTGCTACTTATTCCATGAATCCCACGTACGATGCTACAGGGGACTTGGATTATTTTCACTTCTTCCGAAAATATTACCGGTTAATAGTATTTTGATCTCTAATCTTCCGTTTTATCAACTTGCTTTTCATCAGTCCTCTAGTTGAATTGCTCTTCAAATTATAAAAATAATTTTACTTTATCTTTGCTGTTTTTACTCGTCTTATCTGTATTGCACCGCTCTGATCCACTCTGCGTTATCTGTATGCTTTTGCGTATTACACTCCGTATATTTATGTCATTTAATGGACACGTATTTCCCTTGAATTTCGGATGTCGAAATAAAATCTGAATATTAACTTTCAAAATAACATTTGGGATTTCTTGGCTTACTTTTTTTTAAAATTTATTGCTGGCACTCTTGCTCGGAATTTTATACGTTAAGTTGGAAATCCCTTTTCTTCAATGCACCTCCATGTACGAACCACTCCCAAACTTCGCTTCTGAAAATATCTTCTTAGTTTCTCCAAATTCCTGCCTTTGCCTCCATTCTTTCAAGGGAATTAGTTGCCTTGAACTTATCTTCTCTACTCTCCATTCTCCTCCATTATGCTCTTGTCCCTCCATCCTCTTCCATGTTTTTTTTCGGATCGAAGTCTTCCGGACAGCTAAGTCATCTCGGGAGAATCTCTCGAGGCCAGTTTTCGACCGCGTGAATTTGCCGTTTTTAGGATCTCGAAATATGCTGTCTCTCAAAGGATTGATGTTTGTATTTCATCCTACCTGATGATTAAATCCCGCGCGATCGGGAATTAGCGCTTGTGGGTTCAAAGCTATCAGAAATTTGATACGTTAACAGATGGATAGTTGACTCAGCAGCAGTGTGAGCTGATAATAGGCAGGCTTATGGGCTGCCGGCTGGTTACTGGTTGCTAATTAGACATCTCTTTCAGCCCGGTTGCCATCGAGATGTGGTGGTAAGAGGTAATCGTAGAATTCGAATGATGTTAATTCTCATCTATCGTATCTCCTAAAGACCTGGAGTCATGAGTAGGTACCTACTAATTTTGTGAACTTCTATTTTTTGTCACGTACCTAATAAAAATATATGTAACCTACGTATTCGAAAGTCTAATGCATGTCTCATTAAATAAACAGTGGGGAATGTAGCCAATACGTATAATTTTGGCAGAGTTTTGTTCCTTCGATATTTTTATTTTTTAAGATCCTATTCAGCGCTCAGTGGAACAATTTTTTAGTACTTAATTGCTCGAAATATATTAGTTGCACATAAATTTTGAATGTCTGGTGGGGATTTACTAAATTCTTGGCATTCTTCCTGGAGGTGATTTTCAGGGTGATCAGTGGATGTAGTTGTAATGACTGCTACATATTATTTCTAGAGTTCCACGATTATCAGTATTAGTAACTCACAAGGCAGCTCAAAGTCCTCATTTTTTTAGCATCAGAGGCCAATCAGTAGCAGCGATATTTGCATGTCCCCTTTCGGGCCTTAGTCTGACTAAATTAGTCTGACTGCGGAGGATTTGAGGAACGTATCGGTAGGAACTTTTATATCGCAGTCTCACCTCTCGCAGTTTCATTAGTATTCGGTTCCACTCTGGAAACGGAGTGTGCCGTCGTAACTCTTGCTGTCGGCGCGCCACTACTTTGCTTTACTCCGGTAATAACCACACGAAAAGGAAGTCAGGAACTTTGAGTTTGTTTTGAGACTCGAGCATGAATGATGTCCCTCGCAGGTTCTCGGTGCGTTTTGTTTGAAATTTTCTCTCAGCTTCCAAATAATGACTAATTAGTTATTCATTTCCTGCGTGCGAAACTCTGCCAATTTTCTCTCTTTTCTTCTCTTACATCTCTTCTCTTCTTGCTGATGTTATCCTATGTCTCGGACACTTCGAAAACACTTAAGATTGCATATTCGGAGTACACTGCGAGTCACCTCGAGGGTGTTTGGCAGGGAGTGAAAAATAACCGAGCGTGCTCTACGTACCTGTGCTAATAGTTTCAAGTTCAAGATCATCTCGCCATTCATCTACTCCGTTAATTAGCCATTTTATCAGCGTAAGAGACAAGGTGGGAAGCAAAAAAAGAGTGGATCTTCTGGTATCAACTGTCAGTAGCTTTCTCAACGATTAGATGGCGTATTGTGGAGTCAGATTTGATCCTCTGGGTTTCTCTTAATAGGCACCCGTAGAAAAAAGAGTGCAGGGTGTATTGGGAACGAAAAAGGTACATATTGAGTTTTCTTTGGCATTCCACCTATCAGATTCACTGATTATATTATACCTATTTGTTGAATAAGTAAAGCTTCCAGCATGGTCGAGCTATGTATTGAAATACGAAAGGAAGATTCATAATTCGCCGAAACAATCCATGAGTTTAAACATGGAATAAATATGGTGGGCACTCATTATTACTAATGGTATTTTAAACCTTGCACAGTGGTTTTAAACTTTTTGCAATTTACTGTTTCGGTTGAGTTAAAACTCTTAACGCTGTTTCCTTCTTAAGTTTCTCGGAGATCTGTACGGATCATTCTATTGGATATTTGTGTCAGTTATTAGGCGATCATGTAGATGTATGTACTTTTGAAGATTATGCTACCCTGCAAACGTATTCTAGAAATTAATTTCCTGTCAAAGCCACAGCTAAATCAGTTTAGTGTTCTGCATTGTGAGTGGGTATCCGGCGACTCAGGTACTGGACGCCCGATGAGACTAGCTGGAGTTAGCAATGTGGTGTCTCTTCCATCAACTCTTCACCTCGCGTGGGAACAACGCTACTCATTTGACTATCATGATCTGAGGGATAATTATTAAACAGGAATGTTAAACCCTGTCACTACGTTCAGTTTATGCTCAAATATTGCAGGCTTGGAGCCACTGCACGCTATCTCTCCGGAAATATCCGTGATCACTTGATGTCCCGTAAGGCATGTAAGTGATCACGTATCCCTCCGTGGACCTGTTGCTTTCTATCTATTCAGTGAACTCTGATACCTTGGTGATAGTTGGCCTGCAGTCCCTTTGTTATGTGCTGATCTTGTTAAGCGTTTGGTTTCTTAGCCTGAGAACTCGTCTGTCGAGAAATGTCTGCTGCCTTGTTATTATCCTCTACTTGGATGGTATGCTCAATCCATTCTTTGTTTAGAGTCTTCTTTGTAATACTCGCCTCTTCCTCTCCATTTTGTTAATTGCATTTGTTTTTACCCATTTAAATTATTTTTCTCTCTCAGGTATGATTCAAAATGAGCCACTCAAAGAATATGAATAGCTATAATTCAAATGAAGCGCTAACCATTTTATAGATTCAGTCTTATGCTCGTAAAGTATCTCAAATCGTGATCATTACGTTTTAAATAACTTTATCAGTGTCTTTAGGAATGTTATGGTTTTGGTCTTCATTTAAAACGTTTCCTCCACTTTTGGTTTAAGTCGTGATCTTTTGCTAGCTAAAAATGTCTGAATTTTATTTACTTTGCTGTCTATCACCTCCCCAAAAGAACCACGACTGTTGGTGCTGAGACGCTCCCAGTTGGCGTTCGCTTCCCACCCCTCTGGACATATAACCACTGGTTGATTGAAGGAATGTGGAGTTGGAGAAGAGAGGCGTGTTGGGCATCAGGAAAGATGATTTCTTCCTGTAATTTCTCGCGGAGAGGAAGCGGTGAAATTAAGGAACGGTGGACGAGGGGAAGTGTTCTGTTTCGAAAAAAAATGGCCTCCGAAATTCCGTGCTCCTTTTCGATGGTGACGAGAAAAAAAAGATGGTAGTGGGGGATTGTTTACAGGTCGAGGTCTTTTGTTTTGCGCTCCCCATTTCCGCATGTTTGTGTTGGTGGTTCCCTCCTCTCCGTTTGCCCCCTCGCTCGCCCTCTCATATTCCGCTCATATATTCATGCCGACTTCCATTGTGGTGGGAGACCGCTTCCTTGCTTTTCCTTTCTCTTCTCCCCTTTCCGTCTTCTTCCTCCGTCTCGCCAACCTCCCCCTCTCGCTCTCTTTGTTGCCATACCCCTTCTTCTGCCCTCCCCCCTCATCTTTTCTCGACCTTTCCTTCCCACATCCACAAACCCTCTTCCTCTCTCGCGCCAGAATTCTAAATTGAAGGGTCGATGTTCCTCTCGTAGTCTCAACCATTCTGTTCAAATGCCAGTGCCAATCTTTTTACGCAACTTCACTAAAATTATGGTATACTTTGTCGAGCACGTTGAGGTGCTTGGACTATTATTTATTTTGGGTGCAATGTTTTCGTCATGAGTTCTTATCTCGGCCAATCTTTGACCAATCTTGGATATAATTAAAATTTTAATGTTCTCATTCATTGGTTTGTTTCTTGTCAAAGACTTCTTCGACGTGTGCGTAACGACTGTCAGGTTGTGCTTGTATTTTATAGAAAAAACCTAATCTCTCTATACCCAAACACCACGTTACTCGAGCGCAAATCATTTTATTAGGATAGTAATTTCTATGAATTTTACCAGCAATATGGATCAATATTAATTTATCCCTTATTTATATACTTATCCTTTTCGATTTCCATAATTTTGTACCGATGGTATTTCATGGTTTATTATCAAGGTACATAACTTGTTTACCTGAGAAATAAATAATCTTTATCCATATTTTGGTCGAATATCTTCTCACTGCTTTAATTTTCTGTTCTGTTCTGTACCTTGCGTATCTATCCTCTGTTCCTCTCGCTGCCTCGCACGTTCATTCTCAGCGCCATCTTCCGATAGACGGCCGGAAACAAAGGAAGGGGACGAAGAGCGGGGAGCGCAGCCTTAATTTCCTGTGCCAGCCCTCGTGTACACATTGCCATTCCACCTTAAGCTTCCCTTTTACGAATCTCCCGTCCCCTCTTCCCCTGACTATACCCCTCTTCCCCCATGACCCCTTTCGCCATTCCCTCACCCCCTTTTCCCTCCCTCTCTTCCCTCACTTGTACTCCCCGCATCCTCCCTCTTCCCCCTGCCTCGCACCTGGCCATTCCTATATTTTTTCCGTCCTCCGATCTCCTACCCTCATACCCTTTTCTTCGGGGGATCCCCTGCCATCAATTTTCTCCCCGCCGCCGTTCTTCCTGACCGTTTAGCCTGCTCACCCTTCCTTCCGCTCCTTCTCCCTGCGGGGAATACTTCATGTGCCGGCGTTCTCACAAGCCGAAGCCATTGCAGATACATCCCATATGGGATGTATCTGCAATGGCTACATATCTGCAATATGTATTCATTCCCTTCCCTGTGTAGTGTGATGATGTGTTGGTAGCTAGATAAGCTCTTTGTCTTCGCATACGCACATTAGAAATTATAGTGTCACTGCGGTGTCATTCTGGGCGATTTATATTAAATATCGGGGGTTCGCGTCTTGGATATCTATAGTGGAATGCGAACGTGTGACATGGATAATTAATCTCGGTCCAATTATTTTGCTTGTTCTAAACATTAACTCTTGCGTCCCAGAAACATAGCATTTGTAATAGTGGTAGGATACGGCTTTGGTTGATTCATCGTCGTAAGTTATATGTAACATTAACAGAAGGTATAATTCGAACAGAACAACCATACCCCAGGCGGGATTCAAACTCCTGAGCTTATAATAACCGGGCTGGCATCTGGTTAGCGATATGGTTTTCTCAGTCGGTGGGTGTTATTTAAGGATAGGTTATTTCTTCGATTTTGACTCCTCTGTCTCTTGGTTTAGCAAAGACTGAACTTAAGTTTGCCATGTGTCGTAATTGAAACTAACTAACATCTGGGCAAGTAATATAATATTCAATCTCCAATAGCGGCAGAATAAAGGTTTATCTAGAAACCCAACCACTTACATATATACTTTGCGGTACAAATCGCCCGCCGTTGATCATACTGTACGGTTGTCCTTTTCTATTGAGTATAGGTTGAGAGCGTAAGAAGAACATAAATGATGAGGGATAGGGAGGTAGAGGTATGGATAAATGGATAGTAGTAGGTAGAATTTAATAATCCGCACTGCAGTAAAAATCAGGACTACAAAGGTCTTTTAACTGTGACGAATTTAACTTAATAACTTTGTCTCTTTCTGCTGTAGCTTTCTTGGTAGTGTGTTTATTTTGCAGTTTAAGTAAATAGTATTAAAATTATAGTGTGAACGGGAAACTGCAATATTGGTCCTACTACTCTAGAATAAAAGGAAATTTAGAAAAATCAATATTCTCTATGCGTAACACGAGTCTATCGAAAATTTCAAACGTATTTTAGGCGCCGTAAGCTGTTTCATATTAAATCCAGGCACTGTCATTTGGCGGCGTCTTTGGGAATTAAACCGTGTAATGTGGGTTGCGTGTAGTTCAGGATGACGTGTGATTTTCTTTTCAAATATATTACCGGTTCCATGTGAATAAATAATTTATTACTGTTAAATCAGGTAATCATAGCAAAAAAATTGTGGAAATTTTTCTTCACGTATGCCATGATGGAGGTGGAAAATTAAAATTGATACAATCGAAGAGTAGTGAATTGTATGAACCTCTCTATCTTATCTTAAAGAAAAGCCGTAGTTTTCGACAGTGATAGATTCGGCGTGGTTAGGATGAGCTTCATCATATCAGAACACAGTGTATTGGATTCCGTATTCAAAATTAACTTTTAAAATCATCTCTTGGGAGTAGTATGCAAGAAAGACAATTGAGTACCTCACTAGATCCATGTATAAAACGGCTGTTGCTGCAAGGATCCAGATGTATTTCTTATGGATACAGAGATATTAATTAAAATGATAACAGGTTTTTTATAGATCATGCACGGAGAAATACCTATGAAAGAGGAATTTGAGCTTCTGTATTCAAGTATGTAACACATTATATATTTGCATTTCGACCTTTTTAGAGAAGAATAAATTTGGTTGGTAACTCTTTGTGAAAGAAAATGATCATATTTTTAGGTAAAATCTAATAACGAATAACATCCCCATTAATGATGAGCGATTTGGTTACTAATTTTTGTCCTTGTATGGTGTGGTGTTATCTTGAATTTCGTATCCGTTTGAAGTTGTCACTGTCTATGATACATTCTTAGGGAGTCAAATGTCCTGTAAATACTATACATACTTGTCTGGATTTAGTCGGGATGTGTTTTTTAGTTTGATCAATTTTCCTTCCTTTAGTAACTATTTGAGCGTTTTTAACATAATGTGAATGTCTGTCCATGTATTATATCGACGATTAACTTCTGCATTTTTTCTCGGGTTTTCCTCCGCGTCAGTTGGCTTGTTGACAACAGTTTTGCTGGCTCTCCTGCCAGCGTCTTCAGGTCAAAGGTGACCTGAAGACTTCAATCTGAAGACACTGGCAGTAGAGCCAGCAAACTGCTGTCCACAAGCCAACTGACGTGGAGGAAAACCCGAGAAAAAATGCAGAGATCAAACCATCACCGCGGAAACCTTCGTTATAACATCGGCGATTGTTTCTGTCCGGAGTGGAAACCGTCTCTGTTGCAAATGTTAGCTGTCACTCGTCAATCGATTGGAAAAGTGGAGTGAAATCGTTAGTTTGCATCTTTGAGCAATCGTCATCATCTACGTCCCCATCCTCCAACTCCAACTCATTGACGAGAGTTCTCCCCCTCAGAGGCTGGAAATGTTCGCGTCGTGCTCGTCGGGATTCGACGGCGCCTTTCTGATTGGTCGCATGGCTTATCAAGTGAGCGTTTTTCCATGCCCTCTCAATGCCGCGAGCGTCGTGGACTGAACGGAAAAGCCCCTCTTCTCTCGGGGACGCCCCCGCCTCTGCTCGGCATCCGTTCCCCGCGAGGATCTCTCGTGGGATGCGAACCAGAGTCTGCGGGTCTGGAGTGTGTTTTGCCTCGGAATTTCCGAAGCTCGCCGCGGGCCTAAATAGGGGCTGACGAAACCTTCGAGGCGAGGGGGAGAATGAGAAGGTGTGGGTGGGGGAGGGGGTGCGCACGTGTTCCATTCGGTTACACGTGCTCCGGGGGCCGCCCTTGTAGGGGAGAAGAAGAGGGAGGGGTCTCACGCGGAATTCTCAAATGAGGTCACCCGAGAGCAAAAGATGGGCAGTGCGATAAGGAAAAATGATGTCTTCTTTCCCTTCCTCGCTTGAGAATGCTGCGAAGTTTCTTTCAGCCATATTCTCTTTTTCTTCCATATTCCATTTCAATTTTGTAGCCTGAATAAAAATATAAGGTCACAAATATGTTCGTTTTTTGAGCGGAAACGCGTAGTGGCTTATGTCGTAGCAACCATCTTCCCCTCCGAAGAAATGTTTGTGGTTTATTGCTCTCCTCTCACCATCTTTGGATTCAAAATAGTTTTTATCGCAAGTATGTATTTGCTGTGGATGATTTTAACGTTTAAAAGTTTATTGCAGTATGGTTGATCTTTTTTCGTTAACTGAAATAACGAATCAGATGGAAATTGCCATGAATGAAAAAATGGAAAAGTACTCCAATATGCATATAGGGGGTGTTTTTGCTCACAATATAAATGACTGTTCACTAAGAAACGATGACGATATAAATTGAATGAAAAAATAAATACTTATGGATTTCAGAAGGCATTTCTGATCCAGCTATGAGTCGAGAACTTATGTTTGTAAAAATACCTGCTCTCCTTTAGCTTCTCCGAATCCACTTCGAAAAATATGCCGTCTAAAATTTCACAATTCCTTTATTTATGAGGGTGGCGTAGAGGCGAGATATTTCTCGTCTTCGATACTCTATCGCTTCTTGAATCTTCGGACGGATTGGGTGAAAGATAGGGCAGGGTAATCACGGGAGTAGGCCTCTCGGGAGACGCGCGGAAAGAGGATCGCGAGATGCGATGTGGAAGACGGTGGGAGATATTCTCACGGGACAAACAGGACCGTGGCAGTGCCGAGAAAGGGGTGAGGAGCAGTGGAGGAGAGTGCAGCGGTCTGCTGGTAGTGGTGGCGTAGGTAGGAGTCGCAACGAGGTCGTCACGTCGTTGGAATCGCGAGTGGCGGCTGTTGATTGGGGGAGGATGGGTGGGGGAGGTGGAAAGGGAGGGAGGGGGACGAGAGAAGGTGTTCGGGAACGGTTGACCTACTTTCGAATCGATGAACCTCTCCTCTACTCTCCCGAAGAAGACGTTTTTGCCGTCGGAATCCGAAAAATCCTGCCATTGTCTCCGGCGAAAGACGAGTGGTCTTTTCTCTCTCGTACCGCCTTCCACCCCTCTCGGCACTCCCCATTCTTCCCTCCGCCCTCCTTCCGGGATATGCGTGTCGCGGATGGGGCCTCCAGACCTGTCCTTCCGCCCAATTTAAGCGAACCGAGGAAGGCGTGTTTGCTTAGGGATATTCGAGACGAGCCCGCTACTCTTCTCCATCCTCGCCCTTCTGTTCTCTCGGAGCGGTTTCTCGAGGAACCCAAGAGCTCTCGCTCCCCTTTTCTTTGTTCTCTGGCCTCGCAAATGATCCCCGCGCGATTGTTCGGGGTGGGGGTGGAGAGAAGGGTGAGACTGGTATGTAGTAAGGGTAGGAGGCGCGGGTGGAGCTCAACTAATTCCGCGGTGCGGCCTTCTCAGCTGACGCGAGGTACTTGGAGAGCAATACCGTCAGTCGAGTCGGTGTTTTCCAGCCGCGAACGCGATACACCAGCTCCACGTACGCAGGTGTGTTCCTCTTGGCCGTAAAATTCTGGGGGCTGTTGCCAAACTAAGGGGAGTCCCTATGGGGGATGCTGTCATATACTGTAGGGCTGGGTGTTAAACAATTTAGGTATTTATTTTTAGACCATCCTGTTTCTTAAAGAAAGAAAAAATATAATGGGGCGAATTATTGATTTTTCGAGGTTCTAATATCTACCATAGTGACCCATTGAACTGCATTGAGCTTAATAGCCTTAGTCCAAATTTTATGTATAAATACGGGAAAACATTGAAATTTTCGTGGTATATTTCTGGAAAAATCACGTTTTTTTTAAATTCCATCTTGTCTGGCATCGTTTTTGTTGACATTCATGCATCCCTACTGTCTAGTCAAGTAATAAATAATCATTTCAATTGCATTTAACTCATTCGTAGTTCTGTTAGTTTATCCTGGTTGTGGAAAATTTAATAATTGAATAATTTTTAAAGCATGCGTTTCAGCTTACGATTTGGATCGTAACTGGGAAAGTGAAAATCACTTCTTTCACTGTGTGCTCTCTCTCTACGCACGTCTTTCTTAGCATTGTTAGTAGGTTCGAAGTAGAAAATAATTAATGCATCAAATTCGTATTAGAAGGCTTCTTCTTTTTGAAGAAGGACCATTGTGAGGTGGCTCTGAAAAATTAATTTCCATATGTATACTCCGATTATTGAGCATCTATGTTTTACTACACGCTATTGTTAACCTATGCCTTCTGTAGCATTCTAGTGCTGCTTTTATTAAGAGCATACCATTAATTCTCTTTGATTTTTGTCTACGCCACTTACTAAACGACATCTGTTGAGGAAAACATCCTTTAAGGGATGCTATTATTTTTTAAAGAATAACTTCGTTGGGCATCTTTCTACGATTTATCGAAACACTGAGATTTCAAATTCCACATAATCACTATTTTAAAACGTGCGTGTCTCTGTTGGAAGCAGAACATCCACCAACTATGGCAAGGATTAGTTGAAGAAATATAATTCCTTCTCACAAAGCCAAGTTTTCTCCGTGACAATAGTTTTTTATAGCTTCAAAATCAGCATGCATTTTCTATTGTTTGAAAAGGCAAGAATCAATATTACTCTGCTCTGCGACCGTATTACTTGACCATGCATGTATTGCTTGAAATAAAATTTTTCGTTCCATGTTTCCACATGATTTTATTTAGCGGGTATTTCCATTTTTCTCACTCTACCACTCTTGATTTACTTAGATAAACGTTGACTTAATTGGTCGTAAGTGATTCACTCAACCGACTATGTAATTTGAAGACTACGTATTATCATGCTTTACCTAGGACTTCTTTATTTTGAATGACTAGTCATGTGGTATAACTTCTGACGTGCTTCGATTCTTAACTTGGTAAGACTCCCGAGTACATAATGGATTTGAAACTGGCGATAGGTTATCTTCCCTGGTGTGACAATACCGACGATAATTCTCTGTGTACCTAGTTGTGTTAACTGGTGATTAACTTCCGTTGGTTGACGGTCTATTGTTGCGCAGTCCACCGGTTTAACTGCGATGGCCAGGCGTTTATCTCCTCGTCAAACGGCTGGCCTGACTCTTTCCTCTCCGACATCTTTCCGTCCTCAATCAATCATTCGAGAATTGCCCTCCTCCCCTCCAAATAGACCTCACTCCTCTTCAATCCATCTTGTCGCTTAAGTCCCGTCTCGCTTGCGCGAACCGACGCGTACACGCACTTTTGCTGGCTCCATCCTCCTCTTCTCGTCTCCCGTCCTCATCCCCGCACTCCCGCCCCCGTTTTGTGCTCTGCACGACCACCCTCTGGCTGCCACGTGTGCGACTCAACGATCAAGTCTCCCCGCCTCACCCCCGTGTTGACGAACGGGAGGTAATTCTAAGACATGGTTATATGTGCCTCATTATGTGTCCGTATACCTAACGATCTCTACCATCCCGCCCCATTCTTGTAACGCCCACATCATCATCTCGTTCTCCTGCCACCCAAAACCGTCTACCGGGATAAAGTGCACCATTTACCTCTGCACCACGTTCCGTCAGTCTCCATCGCTTTAGTCTTTCTCCTTCGAGTCTTTGCGATTTTTGTATCAACTGTAGAATACATTTATCATGTTTTTGGTCGAACGCTTCGAATTAAATTGTTATTCTTTCACGAAGAAGTGATATTAAATGGTTGCTTACGGAAAGAGAGGCGCGGAAGGGAGAGACAGAATGGGGTGACAATGAGATACCAGGAAAGTTTTCATTGCTAAATTTCGTAGACCTTGCCGAAATAATTTCCAAGTCAGATATGAAACCTTGAGATACAGGAAGGAAGGATGATAAGCATGCATATTCCGTAATCAGTGGGAACATTTTTATGTTGAATACGTAAATTTCACAGTTTCGATGCGCGCACTCCGTCATTTGTTCCTAGATGTGATGCCTTGAATTCATCATAATGCAATAAAGATATTATTCTTTCCGTTTTAGTAACTACCCTAGATTTCCCCATCCACATGACGTTTTGAAAGTGCCGGGCGAGAAAGCGCCTCGGATATCATTATGGTTAGTAAAATGTGTGAAATATAAATCTAAATATTATCCATTAGTACGATGGACAATATTAAGTTTACTTTTATAAATTTTTCATTCCATTTTTTGCGGATAATTGGTTTTATGGTGTAGTAAAACATTTAAAAGCCCTAGTTTCAATTAAAAATGGAATTTTATCTTTATACTCTGCAACATACAAAGACATAGGGTAGCTTGAGTATGGTAAGATTGGAAGTAATATGGAGTACGTGTGGTAGAAGAGCATAGAAGAAATAAATCTTATTAGGATATCGTACAGGAATACCAAATTTCCATTCGCTTTTCTTTCGTATAGCCATTGATGATGATAGTTCTTCGAGGTGAATGTGTGGAAAAAGGATGCGAAAGCGTAAAAAAATAATCGTATTCTCATTATTCCATACAATTTCAATTTTTATTTTGATGGAATTTTTACGGTTTTGATTTTGCCATTGGGAGAAGGTTTAGTGGTGAAATTTTCTTCACCTTTTTTAATTCGCTGTTCTTTTTCTCACCCAAGACATGGATCTACTTATATTAATCTCATCCGTAAGTTTAGCAAAAAATGTAATATTTTTAAATATTTAAACGATTTTTGGCCATAATTTCATGTATTTGGCGATTGACTGCTTAATTATACTTTTTTCCGTATCTTCAGGGAACGCTAGGACTTTCAAGGCTGTATGCAAACGTCTGGCACTACATTTGAAATTTGAAAAGCGTACGAAGGGTGGCATACATATACTCAGGATTTGTATGTCCTCCTCTTTGGCATCGCGGGTGCGTAGGAAAAATCTCTCCGAAATGTATATACGTGTCCATAGTCCTGGCGAGAGACATATTTCCGCTTCCAGAAACGACTCCCCATTCACGTATCGTTCTCTTCGGTGTCATGGGAGTCAGGAAATGCAAACTCATCTCCGATACTGTGTCATGGATGGAGACGGGTCGCACGTATAGACGAAATGGATTCCATGGATGTTCCAGAAAAAGCTTTCGTATTCGACTCTGGCGTTCGCCTTCGGGTGTATCATGTATTAAGTGGCGGTATGGGAGTTGAATTCTCTGCATTAGTTTGCGCTTCAGTGTCATTGAAGGTTTACCGTTTTTTCTGGCCTCGGAAGATCGTTGAAGCCTGGCGAGAGTATTTAAATGTAAATTGTTTGGAATGAAAAGGCGTGACAGTAAATTTATTTTGCATCATATTACTATTTAGTAATAAGTATCTGTACTGTAAATACTGTATAAGGCACTGTAAATGTAACTGAAGCTAGTAATACATCGGAAATAAAACCTATGATTTGTTTAGTGAGCAATATTTTGCATTAACTTTAATGTTTTTTCTTGTGTGTGAAATAACTGCTGTAACGCTTAGTGTACTTGTCTTTTTTGAAAAGTATTTCGGGAAAAAGGCACATAATGGAGAATAAAGGACAATATTTTCTTCAGGCTTCTAGTATAGAAAATACATAGGCTTAGTTAAATTCGTGAAAATAAATGCACTACTGGGAGAAGTTAGTTTTCCCCTCCACTTTTGATTCTCAGGTATAGCCTTTAAGATAATTATTATTTATAAATATATTTATTTGCAGTGATATACAAGTATTGAAAGCCTAAAGATCGAAGCGATTTTCTACCGTTTACGCAATCCATGTTAATCAATTTCGTCCTCAACCGAAGATGGATTTCGTTGCTTGCTACATGACGCAATCGCTGATAACCACATTTTAGGAGCATAGCCACAGCATAAGAATGGAGAGTGTTGAAAATCAGAAAATATGGATTTTAGAAGGGCTATAAATGTTGGAATAAATTTTAAGGTGGGTGATATAATTTATAACAATTATAAAAGGCTATGTATCTGGGTAAAATTTAGTACGGAAATCGGTTTAACATGTAGAATATATATGGAAATATTCATTGGCCGTGGAAACATTTGTTGTTGGCTGAGGAACTTAGAGTAGGGCTTCTTTACTTGTTCTTTGCGAAAAGTGGATGAGCGAGATTTTCAGGTTTTTTTGCGATATGGGTATGTTAATGAAAGGAGATGGCAGACAAGGTGATAAGGAAGATGAGCATAGAAATCTTTTAAGTATGGTAGGGTACGAAAAACTCATTAGTATGAGTTATTTGAGAGATGAAACAAAAGAATGAGATTGCAGAATGTACATATTGAGTAGTTTTTGGATGATATGAAGGGCAATATGGGGAGAACGTGGTGTAAGCGAGATTATGAAGATAATGTAACATTTAGACGGGTATAATGGTGGGGAGAGCATTTGGAGGACTTAATGATTTTATCTTGGTCTAACGGATTACTTAGTACGTGCAGATTTATATGTGAAATGGAAAGTGGAGTTAAGGACTATTCCTGGAGGGTAAGATCCACAAATATTAGTGGAATTACCGATGATTATCGTTGTTTCGTGACCATTAGCACGTCTCTGACGAAGTTGCGGCGATGCGTGACCCCCTGCCGTACGCCGTTGAGGTGGCTTACCAGGTACTATTCAGATGTAGGCGTATAGTTTGGCTTCACTTTCTGACTTTTAACCTTCGGTGTAGAGTGTTAACAAATCATAGGTTACATTGCTTTAGTTTGGTCATTGCACTAGAAGTATATTATCATGCATCCTAATGCATAAACGAGCCGCGTCACGAAAGAGCAGAGCACCACCCATTTAGATTACTCGCCATAAATTTTCACTCTGTTCTTTGCGCACCCGTAAAATGCGTGTGTGCGCGCGTAACCTGCTACCTTTTAGCAGCACACGAGACGGATCATTTCCCGTTTAACTGCTCGGTTTAAAGGGTGGCGCTCGATGATGGTAGGCATGCTCGCCCTTCCCTTTTGTTCCCCATCCTCCTTCGTTGTTCCCTCTCGATTGAAGATCCCCTGCCAGTGAGATGATCGTGTTTTTGTGTACGTGCGTTGATGGAGTGATGGAGCGAAGGGTGAAGGTGGTTTTGAGAAGGGGGGTGGAGGGTGTGGAGGGGTTGCTCTGTCGAAGGGCGGGGGCATTCCATTGGCGTAGGGATGAGCGACGGCCACGTGAAGGGGGTTGTGGAGAGGAGCGAGGAGGCGATCTTCTGTTCTGCGTATGCTGTTTACCCCTTCAATTGATGGCTTGTCGAGAGATTCTCCGCCTCCCTGTCCGCCCACGTGAACGCCGAGGAATGCCCCTCACCCGTACCAATTGCCCTGGAGCTTTCCCCCGGCGCTCAGGGCCACGGGGAAAGCCCTGACCAGGGTCCGCTCTCGCTCCGAGGTCCCTTCGTCTCCCACCCCCTCCCACGCGTCAACTCTCCACCCCGTTACTGCGTTCTACTCGAAGTCCATGTGCGGAGCGATCATGCCATGCGGTATGCGTGATGTTTGTCGCGGACAAACTTGCTCGTCTTCTTTGTATTGAGGTGTTCTTGGCAGAAACGGAATGTTGGTTGTTGTGCTGAAAATGATGGCCGCAACGTATCCAAAAATTTTCAGATGTTCGATGAACGTGGTATACTGTCACGAAATTCTAGAGTCTCATCTCCGACCAGGTACCGCGATATTAGAGAAGATGAGAGTTTATTGATTTCTTGTGACACGTAAACTATATGTTCTAATGAGTACAATGCTTTATTTTATATTAATATGATTACAACTTTTAACAGTTGAGAAGCTAATTTGCTATCAGAATATCTATTGCAGGGAAGGTGAGAGCTTTGACCCGGTTACTTCTCATTCAAACGTAAATTCAATATTATATTCCGTTGCAAAGCGCTACGTATTGCGCCTTTTGGGAAGCAATGTGCATACCCGTGGTGGTTATGTATGATTTTGTGAGATAAAGAAATGCATTCTCGTTCACCAAGATGCTATTTAGTCTCGTGCGACTCAATACCCCCCTGCACGTACTTCCTAAAATCTTCCCTGCACGTACTTCCTAAAATCCTTCCTCCCTCCCTCCATTCGCCCCTATCAAACAGCTGCACCTACGGTATCGGAGACCTCACCAGTCATTCGCCTCCCGCAGTAACAACCTCTCCTTTTACAACTGCCATGTCGTTAAGGGCCCGTGGAAAACGATTGCAGGTGCCTAGACGGTCAAGGGCTTTCCTGCATGAGCGGGAAGGCAATTCCATTTTTGATGCTCGGGAGGCATTTGAAGGTGATTTTTTTATTATGCTCGACGAAGTGCACTTTAAACCAGAAATAAGCTTTCCGGGGAAAGTGCTGAACCATTAATGACAACTGTTAAGCGGTATATGTGGTTTGCATATGAGGAATGATTATTAAAGTTTGTTAAGTTCGTAAGACCATATTTACCATTCCTAAGGGGATGGAAGGATGGAACAGTCATAAACATGTGTTTGTAGAGGAATGGCGTTGGCTTTATTATATAGGTGATCATGCTTAGGGACTGAATGAGCTGACGCTGTAAAAACAGGTCAATTCGTTGGAAATCTGAGAGAAGGGTTCAATAGAACTGCATGGAGTATGAGAGAGAGATTCCTTGAAAAGCGACGAGAAAAAGAGGAGTGCGTCTTAGTAGGTACATCGTAAATGCTTACGTAAGCAGGAAGGGTAATACGAGTGTGGTGTTGGAGGTTAATACGAACAGATTACCTTGACATTATTCTGACATTAGCTTAGTAAAAATCACCTAAAATGTAAGTATTTTTTATCGCTTGGATGCCAGGTTCTCCGTTCATTTTGTCTATGTTGCTTTTGCTTATAATTATTTAGGCAGTGTAAATTCTCAACAAGCAAATTTAAAAAGGGTTACAGTTCGACTTAGGGATCGCACCTGCATGACCTACCTTCGACAAATCCGTAAATTTTTAGCCTTTTCAATGGTGGCTCAACTTCGTGCAATCATCATTGCTCCCGTCACCAGATCTAAAGATAGTCGGAGTACGCATGTCTACTATCGCGTCATAGTCCATGGAAAAAGATTGGTGCTGTCAGTAGTGTAATGCCATACCTGTTGTACGTACTAATAATATCGTTATTATGTAATACGGATGAAGGATTGAGAAAGTAAAATACGAAAAATATGGAATGTGAAACATCCACGCAGCCCACGTCAGGGAGAAGAACAGCGAGGAGATTGTGAGAGAAGTAACTCTTTATCGTTTAGCTCGCCGAAAGGGATCTCTCTTCCCTTATTCCATCTCGGCTGAAACAATGAAAGCTCGGAAGCTCGAGGGTCGCGAACTGAATTCATTATTGACATGAGAATTGAGTCAGGAATCACGGTCGAATCATGTGCTGATCCTTATGGCCTTTACTATTCGCTAGAACTCTATTTTATATCGAAATTTTGCTTCGTTAGCATATAAAATTGAACGTGCACCACTCATATCACCGTATTATGATTAAACTTTTGGATTCAAAACTGCTTGCGAAATATATCTTTTTTCTCTCTCGTGGTATTTCGAAACGGAACGCTTCTAATGATATCTCCTGCTGCCTCTTGAAAATCACTTATTCCTGTTCTGTTTAATGTGACCCTCCTCAGCGCTCTATCGGAAAATGTATAAAATCCATCTCATCTACATAATACCTTGAGAGTTGTAGCTATGCGTTGTGACGGGATGAAAGATCAACTATAGGTGCACTATTAGATTAGTATTAAATTAGATGCACTATTAGATTACTAGACTAGACTAGACTAGATTGCACTATTAGATCAGATTAGTAACTATAGATGCACTACTTCTTCGTATGTACGAACTACTCCTCAAGCCACCTCGAGGGCGTGTAGCAGAGGGTGAGTTGTCATCAAGCATGCACTACTTACATGAACTAAAAATCACTTATGCTACCGACCTAAGGGAGATTTCCAGCTATATCATGCGGAACACACTCCCCAATTCCACTTCTCTTCCAGCATGCAAAGAAGCATTTGAGAAGTGCCACGAATATGTATTATGTGCATTAGTATTTTCTGCAGACATGCTTAAATCTTTAAAAATCCACCATATTAATTTCATCTGTTTGTTTGTTTCACTAACCCGTATTAATCTAATGTCTTCTTTTCCCTCTTGGTACTGTATCCCTTACGGCTTTCACCATATCTGCTCGTCAATTCATTCTGGTGATGCGTTCATTGCATTCCAGTTTTCTTCAGCTAGCCCACTCGTTAATATTTTACACGCCACAATCTCTTCTTATCGCTTGACTCCTTTCTCTGTCCAGTAGCGTTTTACTTGCGATCCTCCGCAGAATTTTTACCTACGTTGTTTCGACTAATATTTTAGTTTTAGAGGCATCCGGTCTAGTTTATTCCTAGTAAGGTAAAATGGTTTCACCACAACCATGTAAACCTAGCCTTTGTCTCTTTCCGTAAATGCTTGCTTCATTAGAGGGTTTCATGCAGGCTTCCCGCAGTCCTGTTTGCCTTTGTCGTTTGCTCTCCGATTTCCTTCTCAATATCCCGAGTGTTTAAAAGCTCTACTCCTTCATAATTAAAGAAAATTTCTTGTTGCATAATTTTCTCGTCTATCTGTCAGTGGTTCCTTTGGTGTATCAAGCATTATTTTTTCCGGAAAGGATAACTAAATTAAATATTATTGCTTTAGTTTTACATATGTGCTGGAGTCTTGGTAAATATTTCCTGCGCAGATTTTCCTATTTATTCTTGAATGCATTTTTCTTGTTCACGTAAGCATATTCTGGCTTCAATTAACTATAATGTCGCCTACGTATTAGAAAATTACGTCCTGATATCCACAAATGTCGTGGTGGTTGAGAATACGTGAATATCGCTTTTAGTCTGGACGTTGAGTACTCGCCAGATATTTTTTTATATCGCTCAGCTGGCATTAAATCCATGCCTGCCCGATAATCTTGATGGAATTGACACTCACGGACTTATCCGGTTATCGTGGCTCCGTACCGTGCGTTAAGAGTACTGAAGCTGTGATAACCTCATCGTTTGGTCCATTACCTCGTGGACTCTACCGCTTGGTGTTATGAAAGTCATCGCCGTTGCAAAAAACAATTCGTGTCATTTCTGTCTGCTGTCGCTCCAATGAGAGGAATACTGGAACAAACTCATTGCGTCTTACCCGGCATTGAGGTCATGGATGTAGCAATATCCTTATGGCAACTGCTGTGCACCCATCAACGGGTGACATCATGGATTTTTCCTGGGCGTTGTCATTTGTTGTCGCAAACTTGTTACGTCTTCTCACCCAGAATGGAGCTCATGTTAGCCTTTCGTCGAATAGGCTGATGATTGCTCAGGGTTTCTCTTAAAACGTTCTCAATAACTTCTCTTGTGGTGATTTCACTTCGTTCGTTTGGTGTGTAGTAGCCATTTCGGTAGCCTCCCGTCACGAGGCTCCACATTTGATTCCCGAAAGTGGCACGTCATTCTGTTCTCTACCGATTAATTCCCGTTTTTTTCTTTTGGAGAGCTCCTAAATATCATTACCCCGTCCGCCAGATGGATCTCTGAACCGTCGATCCCATCGAACTCATTCGTTGAGAATACGGGTATACCGATACTGGATGCTTGCCGATGCCTTTCGTTGTATACGCTGAGTTTCTCTTTAACCGTTCCCAAAACTTTATTTTACCCCACTACTCACCTATTCTTAGTGTTCTCGGTCGTTGTTTTTCTCACCCAATACGACAACGAGTCAAGTCATTTCATTTGTAACGGTAGAACTTTAAACAGAAAAGTCATTTAGAAGTAAGTCTTCTTTTGGCGGCCTTTTCCTTTTATAATATATAGGGAATTATGTAATCTCTACTTTCTATCTTTAAAACTTAAGTTTTTGCCTTTCTAGAAAAGTGGTACTACTTCTTGAATAATTTTCACAACTGTAGCACCACAAATAGCATCTATTGGATGAAAAGAACCGAAAACCAGATATATCTTCGTCTGGTTAAGGTAATGACATTAGGTAAAATGGAAAGAAGGAGCAAAACTTGATATTGGCAGTAGCCCTTGTTTAGTGAAAAAATCCAACTCGTCCTATAAGTATGACGTAGGAGAGACATATTAATAACGCCAGCGTGTGGCGCCAGATTAGATAAGAAGAAAATATTAGAGAGAGAGAAAGTGAGAGGAGCTCTCGTACGGATAAAGTTAAAATGTCATTCTATATGAGAAAAATAATATATGAAAATAGGCAATATAATTGTTCGATAAGAAGGTGAAATGATAGTAGTCTGGAGTGTATCCAAAATAAGTTCTGAACTCTGCTAGTTCATTTCAATTAGCCATATTCATTAAGGCTACTAATTAATGTAGGTTAACGAATGTTGGGTAAAATAATTATTATTTGCGTAGATCATTGGCATTTAGTTGCACGTGCCTGCCGCATGTACAATTGACAGGTTGCTGTAATGAAATATATGTTAGGTACATGTTTGGTGATTATTCACTCCCTGCCGTGCACTCTCGAGGTGACTATTATTAATCCAGGTATATGTAGATGTCACATTTTAGGTTTGTTAGCGTTGGCGTCAGAGCGAGAGCGTACGGCGAACCTCCGACAACCTGAAATTCTTGATCTACCGATTTAAGTGGGATCTAATGTGTCGCAAGTACAGCTCTAATTATCGTTCCACCCCATTGTTTCAATCGGTCTGCGTCGAGGGGTGGCCTATAAATAGTGCGCACTCGATGAATCATTAGGTACGTACGGCCTTATCGACCGTTTCGTCAGCCCCCGCGCGCGCTTTCTCGTCGGATCGATTTCATCTCGGGGATTGCTGGAGAGCGAGCGGTCTCGGGGTCACATGGGAGTCTCGGCACGCTGGGGGTGCCGCTGCTGCTCGGGCGTGCGCCGCTCCCTCCCTCCCCCATGCCCACCCCCCTTCCCCACCTCTTTCTTTCTTACCCCCCCCCCCTCCCTCGCCCCTTACGTCAGTTGCTCACTCGCCAAAGTTGTTGTCAGGCTAGCGAAACGGAAAAAAATCCAGGGATATGGTTGAAACTGTGGAGAAGGCAGTGGGGATCCAGTAGAACAGCGGATATTCGCAGAGACTCGCTTAAATCGTCGTTTATCTCGTTCTCTCCGGATATGATCCCTCTGAAAATGCTCTTGTTGAAATCTTCTTAGTTTCGTGGCTGTGAAGCAACATGTAGTCTTCCATTTTGAGTGCGTTTCTGGAACGTTCGTAGCGTTTTAGTTTCAATACTGACACAGTCAGTAATCTGAAAATGCCCGCTGATGCTTTGGAATGTCATGCACCTGCTTTGGTTATGTTGACAAGTCTAGGATTTTTAAGGTTCGGTAGAAAGCTGTTCCAATTTGGAAGGAAAGAGTATATATCACATGTGATGACCATTTTAAGAGCGGTCCATTCGTATTTACTTTTTTCTTTGTATTTTAAAAATAATTTTAGTAAAATATGGAATATAAACACTTGACATTTTTTACTTCTACCGACTTTTTTTATTACTAACTACTTTTGCTTATTGTACCAATTCGTGCGGAAGACTTTGTTTTATAACTGTATCAAATTTGCATGGTAAAACGCTTAATGATGGGTACCTTATATTTATTATGGAGTTATACCCGTAATTCATGCCTTTTAACGTGGAATGAATAAAACTTATATGATCTGGTTTAAAAACAGGCATACGTAAGATAATGAGGCGCGTTTAGGGAATAAGTTGCAGAAGGCTTCGGTGTAAGGTCGGCTCCATCGGCTAAGATTGCATCGCACAGTGTAACCTAGTACCTTATTTCTAAGGCAAACACGACATCCATGCCTTAGGTGGGATTTGAACCCGCGATGTTTGGGTTACCACGCTGACGCGTTGTCGACGTAGCTTAGCGGATGGCATATTATGAAAAGTCATTAATAGCAACGTGGTATGTATTATTTTTGCTTACGATAATATTTTTCCCATGCATAGTTATATTTATTTATTCATCAATAAGTTACGATAATTATGGATATTGGATTCTTAATTGACATTTCTGAAGCAAGCTCATGGAAAAATATTCTTCAAATTTCGACTAGGCTTTTCAAAAAATACTTTATCTTGGGTCTGCCTAAAGGTAATACCCTTGTTTTCTGTTGATGCGTTATTGAAAACGATGGGATTACATGTTCTCTCCTGTGTACATCAATGCTGCATGCTTTTTCCTGGAGAATAAAGATTATTTTGGATTCTCATGGACTCATACGCCACGCAGTGTCATCGCTACGATATTGAACAATCGAGTATACCTATTTCAGCTTTTACATCCGGGAAGTATTTGGAAGTCTCAATAACCACTGCCAGATGATTTTTTTTAGCCGCAATGAAATACTATTTTTTCCAGTTGCTCATTTACATGCAATACCACAGTAATTGTTGAGTGGTGAAAAGACACTGCATTGTTTCCATTTTTACATTCCAGTTTTGTCCAAAGCAACAGCAAGATCTACCCCCTTATTGTAGTGTGCTTCGATGATCAGTTTTATCCTCGGCAACCTCGTCCTCTCTCGTCTGCTTGCGCTCTCCCATCAAGCCCTTTCTTCGATTTCTCTGCCTCCGAAAAAAGCCCCGAGATGACGGTGGGCAATATCTAGAGGTGGTGGCACGGAAAAAGGTTTGATGGGGAAGCAAAGCAGCCTCTTGCGCGCCTCATTCACCGTGAGCTCGACCCGTGGTGGCGACAAGGAGAGTGGGGCAGTATGTCGCGGTGGGCGGCCACGGAAAGAGGGACTCCAATGGCGGTGGGAAGGGGATGTATGTAAGCCTTTCGAGTGGTCCATGTGATCCATACTCGGAGGGCAAAGTGGGGGCGGGGTCACATAGGAGGGAACTGGAAGCCCTGGATGTCATCCGGGAAAGAGTAGGGCCTCGGTTCTGTCCAACCAGATAGGGTTACATCCCTTATCGTCGATTGATTCTCAGTTATACGGGAAGATGAGGTCTCCCAAGCTGATCGTCAGGCCGCAACTAGGGGGAAGAATTCCCTTTTCCCTTCTTATTTTCTTCTCTCAGAGGTCACGGGGGCTTGACATCTTCCCAACCCCCTCAACCGCCCTTACTTGGACGTGAAGAAAGTGGCGGTCGCTTTTTGATGGATGGCGCCGTTGCGGGAAGGGATTCTAGGACTATAGAGGGGTCGTGAGGGTCCGCGGCCCTTTTTAGCCCTTTAAAACTCCCCTCGGCGACCCCGCTTCCGTCAGCAGCCATCCGTCCTCGTGTAGATGACCGTCCTACTCTCGCGGTACTCACGCCTCCCGTCCCCTCACCCCCCCTCCCTCGCTCCCCCCGCTTCTGCTCGGGGGGCAACGAGGCGATCGACATGCCCCCTCCCGAGGGACCCTCCAGATAGAGTCATCCCTTTTCCGATCGGCCGGTCGCATTGGGGACGGACCGGTCGTCGCAGGCGAGGAGGGCGACTGGAAGGCAATGGAGCCGTTTCTCACGACTCGAAACCGAGGGTGGTGTGGGATCTAGGGGCGGAGGTTGAGGTGGACTATTTTTTTTGCGTCCTTGCTTTTCGTTTTGTGTGTGTAGGCTGTGCCGACGTTGTAGGGTCGAGATGTAACATCGTGTTGTCCTTCGACGTGTCGGTTCCGTGACGCCGCCTGGGCTTCCCTACAGTCGTTTTTTTTTCTTTTGCGTATCTTTTTTCTTTCTTTCCCCTCCATTTTTTTTCATGTCGTTCGTGGGCTCAATTGTTTTCTTCCTGCTAACAGTTTCCCCTCGTTTTTTGATGGGATGTTCGCAAAATAGTGATTTCTATTACGCCGCAACCCGCAATTTATTTCCAATGTCTTTAATAAAATGCTTCCAACCGCTGTATTCAGATAGGTAATATACCGTCCTGGCGACCTATGTACCGCGGGTTGGCATGGATGTCGTGTTTGTCTTAAGATTAAGTTTAGGGATGATGGTTCAATATGGCATTAGCAGTTATCGCCCTAATAATTCGAGTACCACTTTAAAAAAGGTTTTCCCGTAGTTAACCATGATTGATGCAAGTTATGCCCCTTAAAACTCTGTGATCAATTATGCAATATTCCTCTTCTCCATCCGCCGCGTATAAAGAGTATTGGGTAAATGTGACGATCTTGTACGCTACTTTTCCCTTGCTAGACCTCATTTGGAATACGCTGCCAGTATATGGGATCCCTACGAAATCGGTCTAAATAATGAACTTGAACGTGTGCAGCGAAGATCTGCAAGATTTGTAAAGGGACGGTACGATAACCATATTAGCTTAACCAGTCTATTGAATGAATTAAAATGGGAATCATTGTCAGATCGCAGGTCGCAGGTTGAAATTTAGACTCAATCTCTTAAATACATTCCAAGATAATATTTTCAATAGTGACGTTAAAAATATTTTGCCAACCCCAACTTACTATGGTAGACTAGACCATGATTACAAAATTAGAGAAATTGATCGCCGAACTGACAGATTCAAAATGTCTTTTTTTTCCTCGTACAATTAGAGATATGAATAGCTGTAAATATGTCCAATACGAGTGAATCAATATATAGCATAGGTAGCTGCATTTTGGTAGAAGGACTTTAAGGTGACCCAACTAACAGCATGTTTGTTCATCCTTACTTTGCTATTTTTATCTTTTTTAAATAGTGAACTTTAGACTAGTACCTCAATACTAATCCTTTTCTATGCATGATATGTAGTGCATATTTGGTGATAATTCACCCCCTGCCAACACCATTATGGTGGTTTTCAGGGTATTGTGTAGATATAGATGAACTGAAATCTCATTGTGCCATAAAATGGACCAAGGGAGACTATGATTATGTAACGTAGTTTAGAAGTTTCCTTCAGCTCAAAGGGGGATGTTATAATTCTTTAAGCGTCTACATCTACATCTACGCGATACCCTGCAAGCCACCGCGAAGGTGTGTGGCAGGGGGTGAAGATCACAAAGCATGCACTATAGGCATGTAAACATGGGTCTCAGGAAACTAGATTGTTAGTTGGTAAGCGTATTTGTCCTGCAGTTTTTAATAGCCTAAATAGCATGTTAAAACACACCTGACTGGATCGGTTCGGGGCCGTATTACGGCCTGTAAAATGGTCGATGCGTAGCACGTAGGATATCATTGAAGTGAGGTTACACTAATAATGGTACTAAAAACTTTCAAGTTATACCACTGAGCCAGACTAAGAGTAAATTATGTTTTTTTCGCATGTGTGCCCATCAGGCACATTGCGCCTGAACTCAGCAGTTCAAATATTGCGCCTGACGGAAGGTTAAGTGGCATACGGTGGTTGCGAAATGATGAAATTTTCGGGATCTAGTTGGTATGGTGGCTAGAGTACTGACCTCGAATCCCGAGGGCCCGGGTTCGACTCTCGGCATTGGTGGATTTTTCAGTGGCAAACCGGTACCCACTTGAGTACCTAGTGGAGGGCATTTCAGGTTCAGTACTCCGTCCGTCAGATGAGACGTTAAGCTGTGGTCCCCTTGGCGACTGTCAATAAGAGTACGCTAAATTCGACGCCGGATTTCTCACCACCGTTCCTCCGTTTCCTGAAAATTCCTACCATTACCCAATTACCCACCCATCCTAAATGGCGCAAATAACCTCAGCTGTCGGTCGCCTCCCCTGAATAACTAGCTAACTCAGTTATATCCGCATACTTGTTGGAAGTTAAAATTTCAATCTAAAAGACCATGAATCCACGTTCACCAACAAGTTTCTTGCAACATTGTTGCTAGAAAAATTCAACTTACTGTTAGAGGCACCACTCACAAGAGGCATCCTAGAAGAAAAAGCATGTAGCGAAATGTTTTTAACGAATCGGAGTTGATTCAGAAAAAAATCCATCCTCGTACCTATTGTTGAAATGGTAACTCCATATTTCGTTGAAAGCCTTCGATAGATGTATGATCCTATAACACTCTCGAGCTGCAAAAAAGCTGCTGGGGATCAATTTTGGCAGTTCAGTTCAGTTTTTTCCTACAGAGAATGGTAGCGGCATGGTTCCTTTTCATTAGCGGAGAAGGAAATTAAGTTGTTAATATGGAAGATTTGAGGAAGCGAAAGCAAAGTCTAGATGCGCGTAGTTAAATCTGGAGAGCCAACCTTAAGAAGCTCACATAAAGTGTGAATGAAATCATGTCAGATCATCGTGCTATAATATTGCCACCATTTACCAAAACTATTTGAAAAATATAGTACTCTAACAGAAGTCCATGTTTTCTTTGCTTCTGTTGAAATATTGTGAAGCCTTCTGGTGAAATATTGTGACGCTGCCGACATGGTTTTACGTATCGTAATTTTGATATAACACCCAATGCATAAGTATTGTTTGCATACAAAGTATTTTTGGTGGGGATTTTGGTTACGTGAAGTTACCTGTTGCTTAGCCATAGAAGCTAGGCTATTGGCGTGAAGCGAATGCAATCAAAACCATCGTTCGCATTTTAATCGTAATGTAGAGGGACCATAATTTGTAATCAATCAGAATGTTATACTCAAAGTAGGTATATACACCTAGTTAATGTATTATTTGACTATCTACAGTTTTAATCATTAAATTGTTCCTTAAAATAGCCGTGTGATAATTTCGGATAGTTGATAACATTGATTTTATAAAACTCTTTGTTTTCACTTGTATCATTTAAGTTCCTGGACTAAAACTATTTTCCTGAGCTCGTATGCACGCCGTGTAAATGTAATGATGTCTTACCGGAGTGAAACAGCATTGGATTTTATTTTTCGAACAACTTCCCGCAAAAGGTTTTGTGTGCCCCAGATACTACTCTAGAAAGTAAAATACTTCGATTAGGATCTCCCTAGGCGTTAGTTTAAAATACTTATTCGTTACACTTTTAAGTACTCCGCCGAAATTAAAGATTTTACGTCAATTTAAATTTGATTTTTCAGAAATGTAGTGCCCCACATTTCTGAGATTTTTTCATTCATGTCTCACTCGCGACACAAGTAAATTATATTCTTTTTAGATCAACTGAGAGTATCCATTGTCATGGTTATTTCTAGGCATAAAACCGCATCATCGGCACACTACTTAATGTTAAGGGTTAATATTGTATCTGATAGCATATCGATGAAAATAGGAGATAGTTGGGAAATGACAACACTTTTTGAGAAACACCGGAAGTCACATTAAAATCTGATTCACTTTTGTCATTTAATCATTTATTAGAAATATCTATGTCATGGAAAATCTTGTGTCCTTTCCGCTAATTTTCCATTTAATCCACATGCTTTAGTTTGCACACAGATTCTGCTACAGAACGTATTCTATTCTCTATTTCAATTTGAAAGAAACTGCATCCACTTGCTTTTTATATTTACTTAAGTCATGCTTTTGTTGACGAAATAATTCTGGCTGGATCCCTTAAAATCCACCGTTGCCAAAAACGTGTCCTAGAGAAATTTCGATATATTCTAAGAACAACATTATACTACAAAGTATTACCTGCGCTAGAGATTTACATGCTGGTAATGTCAGAGGCATTTACTTGTATCCTGTTAGTTTCTAATTTTAAAGATGGCAGTAGTTTGTCCAATGCCATATAATACTTCGTCGTCGAATGATGAATTATGATGAAATTCTTATATATATTTAACTTCCACTAGCATATCTTTAAAGCTATATTATTTGTTATATTTTTTGATGGTGATGCTTTCATCAGTCTTCGATATATTTTTACATCACTTTCTATTCTAGAATTATGGGGAAACCTTTTGAGCAAGATGTCATTATTATTGAAGATACCGTATAAAAAGCTTTCTAAAATGTTTATAGTATCTTCTTCAATGGTGAGTATTCGCCGGCTTTTCATTTAGCGCGTTGACGGTTGGTATTTGCCCTTAAATTTCCTCTCGTACAATCAAAATGACTACGGGTTTTCTTACACTTACTTGGCGCGAGATAGCAGACGAAATATGTGTAAAATTATATTCTTTATATGTACCTTATCGTCTTGTGCGCAATATCTCATGTTTTTTATGAGAGTTACTAGTTTTATTTTACTGGAAATTTCGTTAATTTTTTTCCTATGATTTTACTGAAATATCTACGCCGCGGTATATGCTTGTGTGTGCTGAGATTAGGTTGAATTTCCGCCCCATTTTTAGTCTACCCTTCATCCCTATCCCATTTTCCGGTAAGCTGGCGGCGGGCTTAGGACCCACGAAGAGAGGAAAAAAAGAGGTGATATGCTTCTCTTCCTTATAAAAAATGTCCCGGGGCGTCTTGGTGTTCCGTGTCCTCGCGAGATAAAGACGTCGACGCCGCACAGCACCGCCCGGACGCCTTCTCCTTTCCATCGCTTGGCATCCTCCCATTTTCCCTCGCAAATCGCTTTTACCCCGTCCATCCCTCACTCCTGTCTCGCATGCAGTCCCCCTCTGGGCGCCACCGTGCATGAAAGGATTCGGGGAACTTGAGTGTCCTTCCCGCGGGAATGATCGGGACTCTCGGAGAGAGAGAGAGGATGTATGGGAGATAAGCTTTCGACGTACATGCGATATGCAATACGGGAGAAGAGCATAAGTGTGCATTGAGGTGCTGTTATCCTGAGATGCCTTTCAGGTGGGTCTACTTGTTCGTAGTGATACGAAAATCATCTTCAAGATAGGTGTCAGGGAGTACCAGTACAAGTCGTCGTCATTAGAGGTAGCAGTTGACTGCTGTTGAACTACTACCGAACACTGTAACAGCTGATGTTGCCACGAGAGTAGGTCCGGGGATCGGGTTGGTGTGGTGGCTAGGGTATTGGCCTTTCATCCCGAGGGCCGGGGTTCGATTCCCGGCGAATTTTTCAGTGGAAAACCGATATCTACTCGAGTGCCTAGTGGAGGGCATTTCAGGTTCACTACTCCGTCCGTCGGATGGGACGTTAAGCCGTGGTCCCTTTGGCGGTTTCGTTAAGTGTAGGATAATGCCGACGCCTTGTTTCTCTCCACGCTTCCTCCGTTCCCTGAAAACTACCATTACCCCATTACCCACCTATCCTAAATGGCGCAAATGACCTCAGCTATCGGTCGCCTCCCCTGGTTGGCTAACTAACTAACCAAGATTAGGTCCTACCTATTAACCGCGGCAATTTTGCTATAATTTTTAGGCTTCTTATAAGGAACTTAAAACAACTTACGTCAGGCATTCCGAAATTTGTTGCTAGTAGAGGAAGCAATCAGCAGCAGCTGAAAGGTGATTTTAGCCATTTGTTTAGTTAGGGATTTTGAAACTGGCGTAAGTAATGGGAATGTTGGAAGGGTGGAAATAAATCCGGCATCGGCATTAGCCTCATACCGAAAGGCTCCAAGTGGTCCATTGTTCATTCGACGTACAGACATAGTATGTACTAATCTGTGGTATTAATGCTCTCCAAACAGAACTCAAGTAGGGACAGATAAACCACTGAAACATGTACTGCTTGAATTCGAATTCGGGCCGAGATTCCCAATTTTCCTGTTCGCTCCTCAGCTCCACTATAGTTTCTTTGAAACACTACGTGCTTAGTCCTTTAAAATATGTCTTCGTTGTCCAACGAAAATCGTTTCTCTTAAAGGTTGATAGTCGTTTTTAATCAAAGTTTTCAGTTGGAAAATAATTAATGGTTAGCATCATGCTCGCCCACTCAAATAATTGGTTGGCATTTCTAAAATTAGATCTTATTGTGTGATTTCATAGATATCCTTCGTATTTCTTGATCTCTATAGAGTCCAACCAGAAGATCGCACTGTTTGTGATTGTATAAGAGCTCTGTAGGAGGGTAGAGGGCCCTTTCCTTCGCTGGGTAGGATGAGTGTTCCTCTGCTTGTGCCACCTGTGGTTTACAAGAATTATCTGACACACAGCAAATAATGCATTTGGATTAGTTGGGTGCGTTCTAAGAGGCCTCTCCTAGATTTGAAAGTAGGATCTCCAGTTAGTGTCCCATCACTCTACCCACCAGGTAAAACGCCTTAGTATTTAGAGATATTAATTTAAAAAGCATGTAATCCAGCATTTTGTCTTAAGACATGGCTCGAACGTATTGTTGTCACATATTCTCAAGTGTTCTCTATCTCCTTGTATTCAATATTTTACTCATGTCACCTTGAGGGTCTTCACATGTTGTGATTAGTCTATTTCAGTTCAGTTGATGCCGAAAATCACACGTAAATCTGTGTCCTTGCCCTCTCTCTCAGTGCGGAAAATAATTGGCCTTTGTACAAAAATCTCGTCTTATTAATTTTTATCTTGTTTTTTATTTAGATGCTCCAATGGCTCAGACAAAATCCGCGATCATGTGACGCCTTATAATTGCTCTTAGCCCTCAGGAATCACGGCCAATTTTTCCGTTTTTTTTAGTTTTATAGTATAGTTTTTCTTACCCTTGTTGAAGAAGAAGTCGTACTGAAAATGCTGATTCCACCTGCCTTCAGTCCCTCTTCCAATAGCCTAGCGAACTCGACGGTCTGTCTCAATACTCATTTGCGCTCACCGTTACTTAAGAAACACTCGACTATCTTATATCGATTCTTCTTCTGAATCGCTTACGTCTAACAGCTGCGGAAAAGGGAACCATCGGGAAAGGTGGCTTAGGGAAATAATGTTAGAAAAATGTTTCTTGACATCTCGTGAGAGGAAATGAGAGTGGTTCGTCATAATTAAGTTTTTTCGATCAGGGGTTTATAAGAACTGCATTTTTGGACGCATCCAGCGAAATGTGGTTCACCAGTAATATCGTCATTGATAAGAAGACGCGCGTCATATTTACCCAATTTCGGTAAGGTATAAGGGTGCTAAACGTGTTGGCCTAATATCCTTAGACCCTGAGTTCGAATCGTTTCAGAATCATGCAGCAGTTTCATGTTGACATCGGGTTTCTCCACACCCGTCCTCAGTTTCCTCCAGATACCATCCTAGTACGTCTCTTTCCGGTCTGAGATGCCTCTAACAGCAGGGCAGACAGGAAACTGCCTGTAAAATTTATTATAATCCTATGAAATTCTTATATACCTGTGAGGGAATTTCTATGAAACGAATAGTTACCGCTTGGGAATGCTCTTGCCATTATTACCATGCTCTGGTCCAGAAAGGCACGTTGGATGTTTTTCGGAAGGAGATTTAAAATATACTGTGGAAAACATTGGCATTCTAGGCTATGGATACCAATGAATACGGGTTCTAGGACACGGCCCCGCCTCCTCCGCATTAAACGCAATGTTTAGTGTGGAGAGAACCTCTAATGATGACTGCAATGTGTATTAAAACTTTAATAACATTGCAATCGTACCCAAATTTCATCGCAGTGGCGTGAGTTCCCAAGGCTGTTAATGGGAAGAAATAAAAATTACAATATCTCCAATGACCGTAAAAATTGACAACACTCGTCAAGGTACACAGCAACAAATTGCAGTGTTGGTTTGCGGGAGGGTCAATTCCACCGCAGTGACCAACCACAGCCTCTCAACCAGAAACCCTTCTGTGGTGGTTTACGAGAACGTTAATTCCTCGTATTGTCACAACCACCGACACACACACTCAACCCAAATGGGATCATTCACAGGGCTGATGGGACCCTGGTCAGGATGCCTGGTTTATGATCACGATCACACTCACAAGCACTCAGAAAAAAACACTCAAATGGGCCCAACTTCTGGGAGAATCGAACTCAAATAAAGCGTAGTCAAGAGGCAAAGAGGACAAGAAGAGGATGTGCGTCGGATACGCGTATTTTGGCCGCAAGGTGGCCCTCTTCAGCGAGCTGAAGGGAAAGCACTTTCAGCACAGGGTTGTAAATATACAGGCCAAATCCTTACTGTTTCTGTTTATGGGACTTAGTAATGCAATTCGGTTCCCCTGGGAGTTCATATTATTACAAAAAAATGGTTCGAATTTATCTTTCTAAACTACAAATTTGGCGATTGTTTGCATATTTCCGCACTTTCCTCTATTTCTACTGAGTCCCATTTTTCATTTTTCTACTCTAAGTCATACTGTGAGCAAAAATGACTTCATGCGTAACAGAAACGCGAGTAGAAAACCCGTATGTCCGTACCTACTATGCTTCTAGGAAAATGAACCGCGATTACACTATGCGCGTGTTGAAGTACAGAATATTTATCTCGTGGTCTCGTCATGACGCCCTTTATCACCCGGGCTCTGCCCTCACGAAATGCGCTGGCTCGTCTACATCTTTCCCCACGTCCTCGGAAACGTTAGCAACTTCGCGCCTCGGGGAACGAGGTTGTTTTCCCGGATGGGATCTCCTCGCCGTGCGGACTACGGTGTTGAACGTCGTTTATGGGTCCCTTTGACGGCGGATCCAAGGTCGCGGTTGCGGTTACGTGCCGCTCCTCAGCCTCACCCACGCTCGGAAACGGGCGTGCTTAACGCATACCGTGCACCTCGTAGTGATTAGTGTTCGTGAATCGCATTTTGGGAAAATGTAGCGAGTGAAGGAATTGAAGCTGTCTCGGTGTTTACTTTTAACGTTTCGCCTCATGGAATGCATGGTTGGTTGGTTGGTTATCCAGGGCAGGCGACTGACAGCTGAGCTCATTTGCTCCAATTTTAGGATAGGTGGGTAGTTGGGTAGTTGTAGGAACACTTAACGTAATGGAGGAAGGGTGGAGAGAAACCTGGTGTCGGCATTAGCGTACTCTAAACGACAGGCTCCAAGGGGACCACAGCTTAACGTCCCATCCGACGGATGGAGTAGTGAACCTGAAATGCCCTCCACTAGGCACTCAAGTAGGTATCGGTTTGCCACTGTAAAATCTGCCACTGCCGGGAATGGAACCCGGGCTCTCGAGATGGGAGGCCAGTGCTCTAAGCCTCCACAACCCGATCCCCCATGGAATGCATGGCTAGAGTGTGGTACCCAAAATATTTCATTATTATCTGAAGATAAAAAAAAATCCGACCAACTCTGGAAAATACAATAGGAGATACTTCAAAGCCTCGTCCTTAATAATTTAATTAGTTGTTGAGAAAATATCAGGTTGCAATGACCGAATGTGGTATTGAAAGTTCTAAAGTCATATCAGTTGGGCTTGAAACATTCAGGATCAAACTAACCTCGCGAATCAGATAAGAAAATTAGGAATTGATGATATGATTTAGAGGATTAGAAAAGTGCTGTTTTGGCTCCTAAGTGTTATAAATGCTAAAACTTTTCAAATGGACCATTAATTATTTTCCCCTTGTTAAATGTATGATCTCCATTAAATAGAAGAACTGATATTTATTAACATCTCCCTTTTTTCCTCTACTTTCCTCGATATCATTCTTAACTCTCCATATCAATCGAATAGTGGTATAACCCGCGAGGGACCGCTAGTTTTCCTGTTTTACTTGGTCTTATGGTGCCTCCTAAATCCTAATATGTTTGCATAAAAATCGTTGCGATTGTTTTTTTAAAGGTTTTGGATTGAAGGGACAATTTTAATCGTTTTTATTGGAGTGGTCCATTTAGGGTTGCTCGTTGTTATCTTGTCTCAGAGGTCAATTATATGTGATGATGGAGTCGTGCTGCCCAGTAAAATTTGGTTTCTGCCAGTCCAAAGTTTTTGAGGTCAAAAGTTATCTATGCACGTGGCAGCGTTTGCAGTTGGAAGTATTCTTTAACAATGAATCCAAAATTGACCACCGCCACCCCTCATTATGTGCGAAGCCTACGTCCTTAAATAGCCTCTTGTCATATGTAAAATCGTCTCATCGAGTGGAATTATCTGCTTTTAGCCCGCATCACAGTATAATTCATTCTGTACTTGTTATATACATGCTGGTGCTACAGAAAGGGACCGAAGCCTAGTGTGATTTAAGTGGTCGCATGGCCTTTTGAACTTGCACCAGTTATGAGGAAGCGTCTCGCCCAATGTTTAACTATCGAATATTTAATTGCTTTCGTGAAAGTGGGTGTTATTAGTTAATAAGCACTGGTTCCTACTAAGAGAGAGTTCGATGTATTGGCTGTACCAATTACTTAATCAAGTATCCTACTAGCTACCGTACACGACACCCACCGTGCTGATTCGATATCACTCGAAACTGCTGAGCTGTTAAGCGAGGCCCCGGGCGCAATATCGTACGAAATCGAGTTTCGCGTGATTCAGGGCGTGTCTAAAGTTTCCTTGCGTTGCTCGTTGTTGGATGACTTAATCGAATTACCTTCGACCCGCATGCTTTCGAGAACGACGCCGTCAAAAAGAGCCCAGTTATTGACGGTAGTGATATGAAGCTGGCATTGAATTTCTGATTTTTATGTTGCCCATCTTTTCACGAATCTTTCGGTTCTGTAATGCACATTTTTTAACTCCTCCCCTTTCTGTTTCGAAGAACCCGATTCTCTTCTTCTAAAGATAAGACAGCGTTTAAAGTAGCTAACATGGAAAGAAAACGCGAGCCAAATCAACAAAAATTTGTGGATTTGGCTCGTGTTTTCTTTCCATGTTGTCTGCTTCGCTTCCAATCCATATCGCCGGAATCTTCAGAATTAGTTTTAAGTACATACTAAAAACAATTATTCTTCAAGCATCTTCGAATTTTTGCTCCTTCGTAGTGAGTACGACAAAAGCTTGGTCATTAATACTCCAAAATTGAATACCAGTTCATAAGTAAAGGTTATAAGGCGCCGGAATCCCTTCGTAAAATCTCTTAATTCGTTGACACGTAAAGATAAAAGTGACTCCTTTTAGTTAAAAATTGTGAATTTGTATTGTTAGAGGCTAATAATGACATAATATCATTTGGTGTACATTCTTAGTGATTCTTTTCTAAAAAATCATTTTCCCCAAGCTTCAAGCTATAACCAATTAGACTATTGCAGATGTTGGAAGACTATTGGTCAGCAGCTTAAAACTCTTCTTAAAAATAGATTGTTTGTTTTTAATTATTTATTATTTGGATATTTCAATAGAGACTCATTCCCCTTCTTCGACAATATTGCAGAAATCTCCGGCTTTTTTGTGATCTAGAGTTCAATTTTTTGTATTGTTGTTATCCTGTGGAGACCACCGACAGCTAAAGTGATTTGCGCCATTAATTAAGGATAGGTATGTAATTTGGTTTGATGTAAGAGTTTTTCTAGGTAACGGAGGAACAGTGGAGTGAAAACTGATATTGCTATTAAACTATTTTTAGCGAAAGGTGCCAAGGATCCCACGGTGTAACGTCCCTTCCGACGCTCGGAATATTGTAATTGAAGTTCTTTCCACTTAATACATCTCAAATAAGGACCTCTATACCATTGAAAAATACCTGTCACTGCCGGAAATCGAACCTAGGGCTCTCGGCGCCAGTACTTAACCCACCACACCAACCTGGTCCCCTTCATTGTCTATCGCGGTCAAGTAATTTGGATGAAATCCCGTCAGTACTCTCTCATACGACGACGAATCCTGGATATGTCACAAGGAGAAAGCCCCACGCTCTACCCTCAGGAACTCTTGCCGTTTTCCCCTTAAAACATTCAGCTTTGTTGGTGCGCGGAGGCGAAAACGTCCGCATTTCGCGAAGTCAATTTCCCTAATGGCATTCCTGGGAACGCAGTTAAAGGCCTATTATTCGGGAATCTCCCGGAGGTTATTCCCGAGGGAGAAGGGAAAGGATGGGATTGGTGAGGGGCGTGGCATTGGCCCTTAGGCAGGAAAGCCAGACCATGTCTTTGTCGCCGAGAGGCGTCTGATTATTTGGCTGCTTCGAGTCAAGCATACTCCCATGCACTGGTGCCGCTAGTCTCGTGTGTTCGTACTATCACCTGAAAGTTTTAATTAGTATATTGTGCGTGATCGTTATCTGAGACGAAGATGGGGAGGCTTGGCCATCTTTTTCTGATAGAAAATGGCGAGTAATGCATGGTTTCGTGAAGTACTTCCGCTACTTGCTGATATAAAAATAAATCGATAATAATTCATTCCATTATTGCACTTCGGGTTCAGTATGGTGCCTATTTGCAGAAATTTATTAATCATTATAGCTCTGCTGTTCGTAGAACTTAATATTTCACCTTATACATACGGATTATACCTTATTACTTATACCTTACAGATTATTTATCTTTTACCATACATGAGGATTCGTAAAAACCTTGGGGCAGAGAAATGTCTTTGTGAGTTACTTTCAAAGTAAATGCTATGTGGGAAGGTGATGATATGTTAAGGTGGGTTTGAGATATTTAAATGGCCTCGTACGAAGGGTTGGTTTTTCTTGGTAATATTTTACAAGGTTTTAGCGCCGATGATGTAATATTCGCGTCAAGTTTCCCCCAACGAAGCGTGATAGCCCCCCTTTCCCTTTCATCGGCCTAATTTGTTTTTATTTCCTCATAATATTGCCACTCTCTCTTGATTTTCTCTTCTAGGTACATAAATGTATATCGCAAAATCAAAGTAGTTTGTTTGGAGCGAATATCTCATAAAAGTGATTTTAAAAATTTCAACCGATTTCTCTGACTCCAAACACTGCCGTTTTTTTTAGCGTTGGTAATGGGAGTGTGTTATGTTTTCCTTCATTCGGATTTAATGCTGTGCGGTGTCGGAATGTTTATCGCTTAGTGTCATAGTGAGTGTTGAACTAGTGAAAAGCTACCTCGCCCGCAGATTTCTATTTAGAAACTTGAGAATGGGAATCACCCTTCAGCTTCGCGGAAGCTCTTATGTACGTTCCTGACATGCCTCTCATTCGTGGAGAGTAAAGTGTTCCTAAGGTTACATAATGTGACGGAAATATCCCCGGTGATCTCTTCCGTCCCGGAGCATGCGGTGGGGAAGACTTTCACGGATACGTGACTCGTCGAGGTGGACGTGAGCCTCTCCGTGGTTCTCGTGATTGTGTTCCCGGATGAAGTTACTGACACTCCAGTGAGTCTACTGCTACCAAGAGGAGCTGGCAAACTTGATGATAATCCCGATTATTTTTTAGGATTAGCTTCTATATCTGCGGGGATGTGGAAGGGGATGAATTATGACCAAAAGACGCAAATTGTACATGAAATAATAGATGTGCTTGCATGCGATACGGTATGCTAGGTTAATTTATTTTCTGCGGATGGTGTCATTAGTCTGAGATGGGACGTGCGTGTGATTCACACTTGGGTAGATATCTGCGAATGTAGCTTGGGAATTTCCGTTTGTTCTTGTCTATTATGTTTTAGTTAAACAAGCGGTATTTGATACGGACATTTTCTTAGAATGACTGGTTGCGATACTCATACAATAAAATGGCTGGGTGGTATTCTGTTATCAATTTCTAAAGTAAAAATCATTTTTAACTTTAAGTAGCTGAAATATGATTGTAACGATTTTGTAGCTATCGGCTACTGTGTTAGATCATTGAATCATGTGTTGTAAAACACCTGAATGAGTACGGCCAGCCAAACATAACTAAGTGATTAATTAATACTCTAAGATCTTTCTGGAAAACCGAGGGCTTCATTGCATTTCCCATTAAAATAAATCCCGATACCATCAGCCAAAGTGGAATAAGCCATTTTCGTTGTCAATTCCCGTTCCAAGCAGCGGGTAGGCAGCTAACGCCCTTCCCGTCTGCGGAGGCTCTCAGGCCCAAGAGTCCCTTTAAAAAACAATCTTCTACTCACTTTTCCTTATTATTCTTTATTACCAGAAGCAAATTTACCCCTCCCAATTACTTACATCCATAAATTAGTGCCAGTCTGTACGTTTGACGTCGTGTACCCTTCGACATTTGTGGAAACCATATACGTTGAACACGTTGTTTTGTATCTGGCGATGGTAATGCTTTTAGACAAAATTTTCAACGAGTGTTCTTTTTTATGCGCTGTATCTCTCGTTTCCACGGTAGCGGAAGGAGTGAATAACCATTTGTGGCAACTGCTTTATATATGCTGGCCCAGTAAACGTAGACTCTAGTTTGCTAGGTATTATTTTTGCCTACCCGAGAGGAATCATGGTCGCAAATTATTAGTCAGCGTTTGGGTGCATTTTTTTGTGTGCGGTCATTTATATGATTCGAGCGCATTTAATGGGCATGGAAACAATTTCACGGCACGTAGCCTTTTGAGCTTTAGTTTTTAAAGCTTACTTCTCGAATTGCGAATATGCATGGTTGATTCTGGCTTTTCTGGATTTTTGATTCATTTACCGCATTTTGAACCAGAAAATACAATTCCATACCGCTGCTTTTTATTTCGGCCGATTTCAACGTGTACCTACAGCACTATTATCCAAGTTTATAATCCTCTTTTATGCGGTGCCGAATCTTTTGCAGTGAGACCGCTATCCCTCTTGAGGTAAAATTCACTTGCATATTTCTCCTAATAATTTTGTGTCTATTGTAATAACAACTGCCGTTGAAGTCGTTGTAAGATGATCCGAGTACTCAAGTGAAATCTGACTATCTAAGATAAACATAATTATAATATAAACACAGCGTCCGTTCCAGAAATGGGCCACAACCTTTAGATTACCAGGCTGGAGGATTACAATTTTGACCATCATGGCAGGCATGTTCATTTATAAGCCGATAAAGGTCACTGACTCTACTGTTAAGACATTATTACTAATAAATCCTCCTCGCTGAAAGTCGATATCGAGAGACCGATATTTTGTTTTTTGAGTAAATGACTGAGGTGTTTTGTTCAATTTTTGCTAATAATAAATATGGTTGATATGACTTTTGGAAGAGAATCATAAACATTTTTCACACGTATCATAAAAATTATTCGCAAATTAAATGCTAAGATTATGTTTATCAATATTATTGCTCATGATAAGGTGCTTAACTGCTCAAACATTATTTGTAGAAGGGATTAACCTCATTACGCCTTCGCTGAAACTGTTTCGAAAACGATCATGTGAAAAACATCATAGCACTCTGTGACATGAGAGGACAACAAGTGATTTTCAGTGAACCATGCCATAGATTAAATGATTATAATGGGGCTACAGCCTTAACGTTTACAGGGTTTATGATGGAATGTTAGTTCAGAGAGGTTTATTAAGAGATATTATTTGGAATCTACTTGACATAATATACCCATTCGCAAGATGATGAGAGCATTTGTGAAATGTAATAGGAAATTACGACAACTTGTAATATCGTAAAGGCGAAAGTTGGTAATGAAGACAACCATGAAATAGCATAATGCGTATAACATTATGTATCATTTATACTTCTTCAATAGCATAGTCTTTATTGTCATTGGTGCCTCTTGTTTTCGGCATATGAAAGTGTAGTCGAAGGCCACTGCGTGAGAAATATGTTTGGGCCAAGTTCAATAGACTATAATATTAATTTAAATAAATTATCAAACAGTAATAACGAAAACTAATTGCTAATAAATAAGTATTGGTCGAGATTTTCATGCTGTGATCGCCGATCATATACGCACTTTGACGTAAGTAATTTTATCCAAACAGGGAAGCGGTGCATTTTTTTATGCGATGACTATTTTGGAAATGTGTCAAGTTAGTTGACGCTAGTAATTTGTGACTAGCTAAAGAATGGGGGTTAACGCTTTTCTCCTGTTACTCCACAGAGTAATTATAAGTATAGTAAATCTATTATTCAATAAGATATCATAAGAGGCGTCATATGAAACGCATTGGTAGGTTAAGAATGGTGTCTTACTTTGTAGTACTTATGAATAAAGTTTTTCACTCTGTTAATGCGTGCTAAATGCACCATGATATGCATCATGCAAAATATATCGTAGATAAATTATTAAATTATTGAAAAAAGTTGGTTCCTTCGTAGTCCTCCATCGTTTGGTAGCGTAAGCTTGCATGGATGACATATACCAGATTTTCGTACATTTAACAACGTATATTTCAGTGTATGTTCGGTAATGGGTCAAAGCCTGCGAAGTACGTCCAAGGTAGTTTTTAGTTGTATTGTATTGAATTGGTGGAAAACCAAAACCTTTATGTTACAAAGGCACTAACGGAATAGTTTCTGATGTGGCTCGTTCTGGTGTATTTAGTCAAGTATGGGCCGCTGCGATGTGCCTCGGTTGGGAAAAGGGTGGACCTGGGGGCTCGTCGCCCTCTCTCGGCGAATCGCGGACCAAGTCCGCGGGTTGGACATCGGTGACCCGAACTCGCCCGGGGGGAAGTTTGCCTCGAGGGTCGCCTGCAGGGGTTGCGGCAATCTCCCCTTGAAGAGGCCCTCTCGCTCGTGAATCGAGCCCATTGTGTGTGTTTTTCTGGGGGGAGGAGCCTCGGTAGTCTCAGAGCAATGGAAATTGACCGCGTTCACGGTGAGGGAAACCCAATGTTGGTGATGCGCCTCGCAGATAATGCTATGCAGCGAGAGACTATGGGAGCGAACTACATCTACATCTGCAGAGGTCTGGTACCCTGCATAAGTGAATACCACCCCGAGGTTGCATGACAGGGATATAATTGTAACCGGGTGTACTCGTAAAGCTTATGTTGCTACATGGTAGAGAAAAGTTGGTATCAGATCGGAATGCACCAGACTACGTGCAACGAAATGATGAGTTGCTGCAAAGGAGTATAATTTTTAATAACTTAATCCAGGAAAAAGACGATGACCTCTTCGTATTCGTCTGCAGACGTGATGATCTCGTGAAGACAATCGTTGTTGTAAAGAAGGATGCGGGGAATTTTAAAGGAAGACCTCCTTTGAAGAAGGAAGGAGAGATGCGAAGTAAATAGCGAAATGTTTAAAAGAGAGGAATTAGTCAGTATGCAAAGGCTAACTAGTAGAAGGAATGGGAGAAGATAGCAGACCAACATAGAATAATTGTCTACCTGTCGAACGTCGTTTTCGAATGGGCTGTGATGACTTTTACTAATTCGTTGGTTTTCTTTTCTTCAGAGTGTGCCACACCATTTTCTTGCCAATTTATGCTTATTAATGTATTTTTAAAATTCCACTGATCTGTAGATTAAACTGTAGCGACACAGAATTAGAGAAAGAATTTGAGAATTCTTAATGATGTTCATCTTATTTTCTGTCAATTTACTTCATGCGTGTCCCGCTTAGCGCGTGAAAAAATGTCGATGCAATTTTATCGGTGTAAGTTATATTAAAAATTCTGTTCTCTGTATGTTATTCTACCGATTTTAGACTCTTGTATTGCTTAAATACTGTAGAATAGTGTATAAAACAGGAGCAGAGCTATTAAAGTTGTTCTTGTCCCATAAAATTTGGAAGGAAGAGATTGTAAGTGTGAGGAATGGTGTCATGGCGTAATAAGCTTCTAACCATGGTCTTCATTATGTAATTAATTCTGAATTCACTCCCGTCAGTAAAGGGAAGTATGTATGCGTTATTTGATAATTACGTACTATGTGGATGGCTTTACGTGCTTGGACGTTAAGTGTCCTATCTCTGTCCTCGCATTAATTTTCAGTCTAATGAGTTTGTAGGTCTTACATGGCAAGCATGGCTATCAGCCTTTTCGAGCCTGCATCACTTCGTAAACTTTACTCGTAACCCCTGTTTATTCAATTGAGTATTTACTCTTTTGTCCTAGACTTATAAGAAGCACGTAACCCGTTTTTGGCTCTTTACCATATATATCTGTACGTCTGCACATAAAATGAAAATACTATTTTTACACTTTCTTGGATTTATAAGAAGTCATTAATGTTCTCCACCCTTACTCTTTCTACACAATAATTATTATCTTAGGAAATGGCTGGAACATCCCTCACCATTCTGTTATTATCAGATTATTCATTGTCGTTTAACTCCTGGCACTGGTTTAAGTTAACGCAATATTCTCTCCATTGGTCTTCTTTTATGCGGTAGAGATTTTTTCTTCAATATCATTATTAGCCGCAGTAGTCCAAATTTGATGTTGTGCCTCACTAATTTGAAATAGTTTTCTGTATTTTTCGCGAGGGTCTTAGGAGAAAAAACTCCTTTCGTTCCCTCCATCTTCATTATATACTTGTTTTGTTCATTTTACTTTCGTATTTGAAAACATTCCAAAATTCTATCCCATCTACGTCTTCCATTATTCAAGTTTGTTTCTTACCTGCGTTTCACAATCTTATAATCTACTGTCATGTCCTCTTTAAAACTATTTCTTGATACAGAGGTAAGGGTTAGTATTCGTTAAAGTCTTCTATCACAAATCCTCAATTGATGGGCCAGTTATGCTAAAGGGAATGCTAAGCGTTTTCTGGCCTTATTTCAGTTTTATTCCTGCTCTCCGGCCTTGTTGGCGGCGGGGCAAAGGTCGCGGGTTGGAATTCCGCCTGGTTGGTTTTTCTCCACCGTGGACATGGATATACGTGTATTGTCAACTGTGACACATACTGCACATAAAATAAATTCCATTCCCTTCCTCCCCTACTTTATCTATTTTTGGATCGTATTTCTTTCATGGAAATATTGCATCTCACTTTCTTATGAGTTTCAACAAACATATGTTTTGAAGTAACATCTTTTCTGCACTATCTGTTGATACACCTAATTTTGCGTTTTCATATTTTTAGCCTTTAAGAAATGAAAACATGTTTTGTGGCTTATTTTCTCTATTTTGATTTGTAATTTGGCTCAAGCACGAAGGTCAAAATAAATTATGTGACTTTTGAATGTCAGGTCGGTTGAGCAGCACTGTTTTTAGGCACGTCCAGCCCTTGACATTGGAAGAGTAATTGTTGAAATAAATAAATAAAATGAAAAGCGCACTTAGTTTTTTATTGGTAAGCCTAGGATTCGGATTCCCAGGATTCGGCGGTTGCAGTTGTATTTCACATCCCATCCTTTTTCCTCATTTCACCGGGGAAACCCCTCTCAATTGCGGAGGTTATGATCATTGAAACTTCAGTTCCATTCACCTTTTGTCTGACCTACCATGCCTCCTGTATCGCGGGGTGGAAGATAAATAACACTGCTGGGCCCATCACCGGCTTGTTTGAGGAAAATATTATGCCATCCGGTGACACGGACAGAATATTCACGGAGAACACTCGAGTGTGGTCGATGCTTTTCAATCCCTTATCTCTCCCGCTATTTTATTTTGATATCGCGGGAAGGCTTAAACACGGTGCCCGTGAAAATAATAATTTTCTCTCCAATCCCCCTTCCCGCCACCGAGATTCGAGATTTTTTCAAGCATGGCGCTTCGGAAAAAACACACTGGGTTTCGAAAAAATCACGTTCCGCGAGCTGGCGGGACGCCAAAACAACATCATATTTCGCTGACTCGCAGACTGAGGAGAGAGGGAAGGAAGGTGCTAGGAGCTGGGGGAGGTGCATGCAGCTGAATATCCCGTGCCGCTACCCGTGCCGCCCGTGAGTAATCTAATTATTCACGCGGCCTTCACTCTCTCGTTTTCATTTTTTTTCTTTATTTCGGAAGCTCCCCGTGCTCCATTGAATTCGTTGTTCCCCACTGTATTTTCCCAGCGCACTCCTTCCTCTCATAAATTTCCATACCTCATTCTTAAGGCGGAGAGATAAAAATATCCCTCCATTTTGGCCGTCGTTGCATAAAGCCCCTAATTTTTTTTACGGCATCCGAAACTTTTTTATGTTAGTCTTCAAAAATATTTTCGGAGTGTGGTTTTCTTCTTAGATAACCCGACATGGAATCTCAGTTGATACAGGTAGCATAAACGGTGAATATCCATTGTATTCTTTGTAACAATTGACTACGATTCCTTCCGTTATCAATTTTTTTCGGTCAGAGATTTTCTGGCTGTAAAAGTGAGGTGAGGAACGTTGCTAGCTCCCGACGATCGTGGTGATTTTAATTTTTAGTTTGCTGGGTAATTTTTGTGGCTCAGAGGAACGACCTCGAAGTGGAGCTTTTGGAGATCGCTTTTGAGAACCGTGGAGTCGAATTCTCTCCAAAGGGAACTTCGTGTTCGTCTGATTAAGAACTTTAGTCTTTGCCATTCACGTACTTCACTGTAGTGAGCTAGGTGTTGTGGAGGCATTGGAAAAGATCGCTGCATGGATACATTTTTTAAAAGTCGTCGATATATGGCGAGTGGTTAATTTCGGCGCGTATGAACTTTTGTGAAACTTATGTGGTTTAAGGTTATATTTTTCGTGTCTGTGGATACTTCGCAGTCCCACTATTATATCCACGTTCGGACAGATGGGTTGAAAGTAATAAATGGATATGGTCACTGAAAAGGTGAAAATAGTTCTCACTTGAAATACTTCTATTTATACGTGCTGTGCCCTGGTGTAATTTTCACCATTGTTCACTCAATATCCTCCTTATATCTATTTTGAACTATATACATTTCTCTTACTAAACCCATATGCATACTAACAAATGCGCTATCATAATTTTGTATAAATGGACGATTTTGTAAAAAACATAATAGTGTACAGTGAAATAAACACTGCCTAAAGTGAAATAAACACTACTTCATATTTGTGGCGAAACTTGTACCAAAAATCATATTTTTGTTTTTGTAAACCAGTATTTTTTGGCAAAGAGATGTATCTGTGTGGTGCACTAAAGAATTTCGACGATTTATGGTGTTTTTTGTGCTTCAGGTTAGAATGACAAATAAACTCTGGGGCTGAGAATAGAAAGTCAACTTGATTTTGAAAAATCATATGAGAGATTACTGTGATCTGTCGCCGCTGCAATGGATTATAGTCAGCGTTATAATATTGGTGAATTTTTCAAATTTCGATGATTCTAAAAATTTCTTATGTTGAAAACCCGGAAAAAAGGGGGATTGACGATTTCTCTCTCTCTCTCTCTGCCCCGTAAAGCAGATGCTATTGGTGAATTTTTTCATCTCCTAAATACATTTCATTTTCTTTTTTTATATTACTACACAAAAAATTTGGCTAATTTTTTAAGGATGTATCTTTAGAAGGAACAAGTAGCAAATCTGGGCAAAAGATTTGGGGAACGTTGGATTCAAATAACGGGACAGTTTTGTTTCTTAGTAAGTATTTTTTAAATACGGCGGGCGGTATACTAATGATGTCGCATGAGAAGGGCTGCTGTAACGAAAATGACGTTATACATACATAACATGTAAGGAAGATATGGTAGTGAACAGATTCATACGAAACGTGGCGACGAATGGATCCGAGATGTGGACTCAAGGGATAGGTGTCGAAAATTTGTTGGAGGCTTGCTTGTGAAATATTGGCGAGAAAGAATGGTGAGTTACGATGGACGTAAAGGGAATGAGGCGGATGAGACCTAGCTCCTATAGACTCAAATAATGGCTTCGGGACTGGAAGTGGTGGTCTGCGCATGGGTCCGGGAACTCTAAGGTCCGTGGTTCGATTCGGTCCAGGAGACCTATTTCCTCCGGTAATTTTGAACACGTTTGTTGTGCATTGCGACAACATTAAATCTTACGCCGTTTTTGTACGTTGAATCCGGGTTAATCAGGGAAGAGCGAGAAAAAGGACGTTCCGGAAAGCGTGAAGAGAGATTGAAAATACGGTGATCTGAAAAGATAAATATTTTAGAGGAGAAAGCTTTCAAAAAGTAAATTATAGGTGATGTATTCAGAGCCTATCATAGTAAGTGGAAAAATGGTAAAAATGGTAACATTTAAGTTATCACTTGATTAGCTTCTTTTGATTATTTCCCAAGATAAAACCCGCGCACTAGGGAGATAGGGTTGAGAAATGTCAACTTTATTTTTCTTCGTCTCCCGGAACTTTTCCCGACTTAGCTATATTTTACGGCTTCATCTCTATGCTTCGAATCTTTCGCTAGTTTTTTGTCATCGTAACTGTTTTATTCCAACAGCATGTGTCACATCGCTTTAAAGCGTTGAATGAACACTTCTTCCGCTATGGCAGTCGTTCTCAGAGGGAGATCCACCCGTGCTAATTTCGGATTCAGCGGTTTTAATTTCATGTCTGATCGCACGCTTGATAAACTTTTTGTTCGCGCGCAATCTCATTTGGCGAACCCGCATAGAAAAAAAGGCCACATTTAGTTTTGTCTTTATTGCGAAGCAACAGACTGCTGCTTATCGGTCTTCCCCCCCTCGGTGTTTCCGTCTTTCATTCCCTCTCTCCCTTCCTACTTTCGTCTCGCCTCTCCCCACTCTTCGTACCATTCCCTCCTCTCCCTGTGTATCCCCCCCCCCCGCTCCCGTTTCCCGCTGCTTGCGAATCCTGGAGCGTGAGTCCTGTTCAGTGTAAAGGGGGAGTGTCGGCGGGTGCCGAAGCGGCACAAGATGTCGCCACTCTCGCGCTCTTTTTAAGTGTTTGGACGCCTCCTGCCGGGACGCGTTGGCGCCGCCTCGTGCGCTCATTTAAGAGTTCAGATTTTAGCACCCACTCGGGTATTTTATGAGGAAGGAAGTCGTCGACTAAATAGAGTACAAAGTCACCGAAGCGCTTGAGCAACCTGGTGCTCGCTTGCTTAAGTTGAGTCAGTTCAGTTTCTCTAGAAGTTCCCTTTAATTAAGCCAAGGAACAGTCATCAATCAGTCGAATGCAAATTGGTTCCCGCCAATACAAATGGGTGGGTAATGGGTAGTTGTATTTTACGGTGTGTAATGCCAATGTCTTTCAAACATACAAATCGCGTTTACAGCTGTTTACGAAGGAGTTGTAAAATCGTGCGTGGAATTTGTGCTTTACCTGCTCTAGTAAGTAAGCCCTTGTCTTTTCCCAGTGCAGGGGTGCCGGCAAGCAACGGCTAGTGATACACGTGAGGATATTTGGGTACGTGCATACCTCTTAAATGTGAAATTGAATGTGAAAAATGAGCTATTATATTTCGTTGTAAAACTTGCATAAAGTGTGCACAAAGTAAAGCTATCAACTAATGCCTACGTGTAATCGTGCCTAAAATTATAAATCCGGAAATGCAAGTTCAATCTGGCGCTGATTAAACTCGATGATTTTAAGCAATTTTTAAAGTGAATTATTTTGGTTTTGACAAGGCTATAGTTAATACTCTCATTTGTGACATAAAATTACTTAACATTTTATTTTTTTTGTAGAAATAAATTAACGGTAATGCTTGAATGCGGTGCATCCGAAGAATTACTATGACGAAATGGGGTGAAGGAGTGAAAAAGAAGAAGTACTGAGAAGGGTGTGAGAAAATGAAGTCTGCTGAAAACTTGAGCGAGAAGACCATGCATCTTAATTCACCATATCATGAGATATGATGGCTTAATGAAGATGATCGTTGAGGGACAAGTGACGGGAAGAATGGCAAAGAAAGGCCTCGTATGAGGTATATAGAACAAGTAGTTGTATGTGAAAGAGAAGGCTATGCATATAAGACTACTATGCTGTGGAGGGCTTCGTCCAACCAGTCAGAATTGTTGATGGAATTTATGGCTTTTGAACAACTTTAAAATTGTCGTAAGAGACTGGTTTGGTTTTTCCGACCCAAAAAGTTGCCGACCGATGGCCCAGTGCAGTGAAAATTCCCACGCAAGTGATGATAATGAATGTGTATTTGTCACTCATATGATATCCTTTTGTAATTTTAGATTCCATACTTTAAAAGCACTGAGAATTTTTCTCTTGTGCTAAAAAAGAAATAATATGTTGGATAGTTCTCATTTGAGGGGAATGGTAGCTCTTCATCTAAATCTACGTAATACCCTGCGAGCCTCCACGAGGGTGTGTGGCAGGGGGTGAAGATCACCAAACCTGCACTATTGAAATGCAGCTAGGATATTTAATAGAGACATGCTAGGTAATAGGGTCACATGCAGGTAGATGGTTAATATCTACGAATTAAGAAAGGGATTATTGGATGTTATTACATGCATCATGCACTACAGACTACTCGTGACTATATTTCACCTACCTATCCCTTTGCTACGCTGCCTATTGTTCTCTCTTGTGGTACGCGGGAAAAATGACATTTTAAATCTATCGGTATGACAAGTTATCTCCCTAATCTTGTTAATCTGATCAAACCTAGCATAATACTCAGGGGTTTTTAATATATATCTAACATCATCTGTGAACAAATCGGTTTCGAATTTACTTCCTAAATTTTAACCTACGTTCTGATAGTAAATCCCATCCTAGTTCTTCTATTAAACTTGTAACACTTATACAATTAACATAACGGCCTTTAACAAATCTAGCGGATCTCCTTTGCACACGCTCTAGTTCTTTTATCATACCTTCCTCGTACGGATCCCATATGCTAGCGGCATATTCTAAATAAGGCCTGACAAGTGTAAAATAGCTTCTTTCTCGTACTCTCTCATCGCATTTGCCTAGAACCCTTTTAATGAATCCTAATCTACGGTTTGCTACACTAGTTATTTCCCTGATGTGTTTCCCCCATGACATGTCTTCAGTGATGGTGACGCCTAAGTATTTAATAGATTCTACGTTAGGTACTTTCTTTTCCTTGATGTAATAATTATTCCGGGGAAAGCTATTTTTTTTCCAAAAGTTCATTACGGCGCATTTCTTCAAATTTAATTGTAGCTGCCAACTATCACACCAATCATCGATCGTATCTAAATTCTTAGCTAAAGACTGACTGTCCTCTTCATTTATAATTCCCTTATACACTAATGCATCATCTGCAAAAAGACGGAGCTTGCTATTTTTAACTACTGTATTCAAGTCGTTTACGTAGAGAAGAAATAAAATTGGGCCCTCTTGATGCCAGCGAGACGGAATGGTTCTCAAAAGGTTCTGTGCAGTTGTAGCTTATCCTTCTGAGTTGTCCATCTATAACTGTACCTTGACTTTTTTGAGTGCCTTGGTAATGTGAATTATACTGTTGTGAAATATGCGTGCAGAATGCAGTTACACACATTGCAATTTATTCTCATTAGAGTCCTATGGAACCGTTGACGTGTTCCGGATCGCAAGCGGCCGACAAAAAGAAATTTATGGCATCGTGATTTCCTAACGGGGTCATCCATTTATTAAGCAACGCTAATATTCTATGTTTTTGTCCCTCCCTCCATGTAACTCTCCGTGATATTATCTAACACAACTCCCCTGAATTGAGTAACTCTGCCAATGGGCTAGTGATTTTTTGTGAATACGACCGTAATTGATTACCACTTAATACCCCCATTATTCATTTGTCAATTATTATTTGTATCATCATTATTATTTGGACAAAGAATGAATGAATATTGTCTCTTTCTCCCAATGTAACGGGAGGCTGGAAGCCAACCAAATTGCGATAACGCATTGGAATAGTGGACCCAATCCAGGACGCGTGAAGGTCTATTTTTTTTTACGTAATATAATGGTATATACGCTCCCTGAATGCATAGAAACGGGTGATTTATTCAAGCGCAAGTCTTCAAGATTATTTTACTCTGTTCTCTTATCCATTTCCTAGGTATGGATCGTTGACGTCTTGTCTTGTCCGTGACTTTACGCTCAAAAGTAATAAAGCGTTCTATCCCTTTGAAGTGTCTTTTTCTTCGCGCTGACAGGAACGTCTGAAATTTTAAGCCCCCCTCTCTCCCTTCCTCTCGATCCTCCGTTTTCGTCCGCCTCTCAGCATTCTTTCATCCTCCACTCCTTTTTATCTGGCATGCCATTTCCCCTCGCCTTTTATCTCACATTGGTCCCGTTCCCTCTTCGCCGATATCACGGGCCGAAAATAAGGAGACCCAAAGGGGGGAGGGGAGGAGTGAGACGGATATGTGGGGGTGGACCATAACGCCCCCAGCTCCACTCAACCTAATTCCCGACAATCCTCGGGGGGGGAGATCAAAGGCCTTTTTTTCTTCTATCTCTCTCTCTCTCTAATGTCCGCTTCTCTCCTCAGCGGCTGCAAAATGGTCCGTTAGAGTCTCCGTCGTTCTTTTGAGAAATCCCGGCCGCCTATAATTAATCGATTGACTCCTTTGGAAAAAAATGCGCGGGGGAGGTTTTCATCTAGAATTCGACCCAGATTCCCATTGCAGCGCCATATGCGCCTGCGTTTCGTCTCCCCACCTCAATTCCTTTGCGGTAAAATTCGATCTCCTTAATGGGTGGAAGAAAACTGAAAGAGAGAGAGAGTACTCTTTCAGCTCATGTCTGGGTCAGACCTCCAGTCGTCTAACTAGACTGTTGACTAAGGTAAAAAAATCCTTGTTGGTGCTCGATGGCCTGCAGCACTAAAGAACAGCAGTGGTCATTTTGTGCTGTACCTGTTGCTGACAGTGAAGGGCAACTGAAGTTTAGGAATTTTTTCTGGGAGGGTGGGAATTGAATTCCATCGAGCAGTCCCAGCTAAAGTTATTTCTGTACAAATTGGTTCCGTTTTAAGCTTTGGGTCATTAAAGAGAACGAATATCTTCATATTAACTTCGGTCGGAATGATATTTACTCTCTGGAAAGTTAGAGCTAATGAAGGTGTCTCAAATTACGTGCTACGTACTATATCCCACCATCTTGATTACGCAGAGTACCGTCACTAGATCTACCTGCCGCATATTCTCCAACATGAAACTTTCGACACGTTCCCGCACAAATAGGGACCAGTATTCTTTTTTTAACGAGAAACGAACCCACGTCCTGAAGATGGAAAAGACCGTAGCCACCACAACATCCGATTCTCCTCCAATGATGTTATAGGTGAGTGAAAATCCCACCAGCTGCGAAGAACCCAGTGCTTAAGAAATACGCATCCAAATTCTCTCATAGGGCGAGAGGAATTGAGGCAGGCCCTCTACTTAAATATAGCACCCAGAAAATCACTAAGCATAGCCTCAGTTGGTCAGGTGTATAAAAAACATTCGTGTTATGTTAAACTCTGAGTTCTTTGCCATGATTTCTGCAACCCGCATTTTTGGAATATCTCGTCGCCGAATATTGTCAAAGAAAGTTACTCATTAAATACCCTATCCCTGATTTAACAGCATAAATCAGCTTTAGCATTTATTCTCCGTCTAATCAAAGGGCAGTAATAGAATATAGCGTATATTCATGGTAAAATTAGAATGGTAGGATGTAGTAGATCGTATAAGAGTAGGATGTAGTGATTTTCTAACATGCACATGTTTTAACATTTTTAACTCATGGAGGCTCTGGGAAATATTAATTAATTAATGTAGAGAAATGCCTGACTACTCAATAATCATTACACTACTTTGTATTAGTAACAATTTAATGCCCTTTGTAGTTAACAGTTCCCCTGTCACGCGATTTCATATTTAGCATTTCACAAAAAATATCATCGTTATATCTCGCAGTTGAATATTAGTAGTCTTGCACGGACTAGTGTTTTTGTATGCCTGCATGATAGTAAGTGTAAATTTAGTTCCCTCTGATTTAAAGTGCATCGCTAATGATGGTTCACCCTCTGCCACATACACTTGCATTGGCTTTCAAGGTATTTCGTTGATGTTGCGTGAGTACATTAACTAATTACATTTCCACAAGGGTTGCCATAGCCTGTTCATTATACAGTTGTAACACAGTACTTCTCTGAGTTGACAACATAGATCATTAATTACAATTAGATTTACATAACCAGTTGATAGTAACAGTACAGTAACTTAATACGTTGATTTATTACCTGAGGGAGAGAAAAAGCGAAAGGTAAACTAAATGTGGGATCAGAAGACGAGTTGAAAAAATGTTGAGCACTTCCATCCAATACGGGAGATTGAAAAATAAACGATTGAGCTATGAAAGAAACTCAGCAATGTTGTAATTTACTGTTAATGCTGTTAATTGGAAAACAGACAAAATTCTTCTGTGTAGAGAACGCAGAGGAGGAATGTGTGGAAATAAATTCAGCTTCGAGTCTAACAATAGGGAATATGCATGAAATTTGTTTCTCGAAGATTAATGATGTACTTGATGCGAAATTTGCTCACCATTTAAAATATATAAGCCAAAATTTTCTACGCTCACCACACAGATTATTAAATGATATTAAAATGTTCCCTAAAATCGACGAAAGTCACGTGACCTGAAACGCCTTCTGACGTCTTTGCACGGTATAGGTTCCATATTGCTACGGAGATAGACATTTATATCTAAAATAAAACGAAGTGAATATATTGTTTTGAGGTTTTTAGCCGTTTCTCGAAAGAAACAATGAATGAAAAAATACTTAAAAAAGCACATATCGTCAATTTCCTTTGGCATTCTCCCTTGTGGTGGCGTTCTTCTTTAAAAAAACCAGCGATTACATAGACGTAGTAGAAATTCTTGGGCACTAAACAGGCATTATATAATTAATGGACGATTTGCTCGTTACCATCCATACTACGTAAATAAAAAATCGAAATACAATCGTTTATTGCAATAATCAAATGACATAAATACTTACATTATCGCCAAGTATTCATAATACAACTTACCTCCACGCATTAACAGATAAACAACGCCCTTAGTGATACCGTGCCGTGACGTCATGCGATGACGTCGTGTTTTTAAGCTGCCGAAAAAGTACAATTTTCAAAGAGTAATATCTTTGTAACGCAACTTAATTCTTCAGCAAAATTTTCGCCTAACACATTTTAGCTAATAAACTTCACATTCAAAGAGTTATAAAAATAGTGCATGTTCCCCACTCCTAAATCACTGATCAAAAGTGTACATTATAAAAAAACTGAGTTGTACAAACCAGCGACATACGTGAGTAGAATAACTTTGAGTTTGACTTGAGTACCGCCTAAGTATGTTAATGAGCTCATTACGTTCCTCCTTTTTATCATGTTGACACTACTTGAAGCAAGTCGCTCGTATAAAGAAGAATGTGAAATGAAAGGGAGAAGGAAACGGGTCCACAGAGTATAAATGTGTCTTACATCGAGACAGGGGCAGAGGACAGAGCTTAAAACTCAGAAGATTTGTGAATGGTCATTAACATCGGAATCAGAGTAGCAAGCCGATTCATTTCCACAAATAAAAACATTATCCATTTGATTCACGAGGACAGGGAAAACTTATAAACGCACCATGGCTAAGTAATGTGGAGTGTTCTTGAGAAAAGTTGTTTGTTTTTACCACTTTCTCCCATGCGAATTCTCCGATCAAGTGCGATGGAAACGATCCTTTAAAAGGGCGACGGTTCCAAAAATTCATTCCTCTTGCGCACCGCTATGACTTCAAGAGGACGACCTTCACCGCCAAGTGCCTTATAGTACGCACCTTTTAAATGGAGAGATATTCGAGCGTTTTTATTCGATGTACGTATAGGTACTACTTCTATTTTCCTTGCCTTTCCATGAAATAACCCATCCCTCCTCTAACCCTATTTCATTCACTTGTTCGCGACTGAATGAAACTTTTGCTGTCACACCTGATAAAATGTTCACGTGAGGCTTAAATCTTAAGTATTGTTAATCTTTTGGAGAGTGGTGTCGTGAAATTTAAGGACTTTCTTGGATTGCAAATCGACAATAAGTAAAAAAAAAACTGACATGCCTATTGTTCCCAACAGGTACAATAAATTGCATCTATAAATGTATCCATGAAAAAATAAGACTTACAGATTTAAGTTTTGATTTCCTATGCAAGTTTAGAGGTAGATTTAAGTTGAAATCTTAAGTGTAATCTAGGATTTACCAACCGGAATATAATACATCAAACCAAAATAGGATATTGTAAAAAGGGAACATATTAACGCTCATAAAAGCCAAGTCATATAACTCCAGCTATGGAATTCATTCCTGTCCTACCGGAACAAGTCCTCCTATTTTAATATTTAATACAATAAATACATAAACAAAATTATTAGCGTGGAACTTACTATTACTAGCCTTCATTTTTCAAATCCTGAACTGATGATAGCCTAAAGAAGTGGATGGAAATTTGCGCAAGCGTTAAATTGAGGATATCTTTCTTGACAATATCCCTATAATAAGCACCATAACAATAGATATTCATAAAGTAACCGAAGAGTCGTGAAATGAAGGAATATCGGAAATATTAAAAAGGTTACCGGCGTCAAAGTTTAAAAAGTACTGTCAAGATTTATGGTAGAAATTCGTATAAATATTATCAAAATCTCAGAAACAGAATCGGAGGTGAAAAGTTCAGGAGGAACTATAATTAGTTAATAAATGCACCAATTTTCCACAATCCAGGGCGGCAAGGTTTATTTATTTTTCTACCGACTACCCAAAACAACTTTAGAGGTAAAAATTAAGGCAAGGGATGGATAATAAATAACATGAAATATAGACTTGGAGGAAGGTGTTTCTACGATGGGTGACAGAGATATTCATGACGCAAATAAAGAATAAACGAGTCCACGGCTTACTCTGGATGGAGGCAAGACTCACAATGGGATGATGAAAATTCTGACACATAAATCTAGCCTCCCAAGTGCGACAACAAGCGATGACTTCCGCGAAATAATGGCCATAGAATTATGACAGAATGTTCGAAAGATTCAGTATCAAGCGAGCACTGGGTGGAAATATTTTATATTAACCTAGTTTTTAAAAAATATAAACAACATATTCCCTCATTATTATGTATTAAGACGATTTTACTGATCCTCCGGCGTTTTAAGTTCGGAAAAAATATTTCGCCCCTTACCCTATATCATAAAAAGAGGCCGGACGTGGAAGGGGGAGGAAGTTTGGGGACGTTTAATTGTTGGCACCATGGCTCCCCCCCGTGAAGAGTGGACGACTGTAGACACAATAAAGCTTTCTTCCATTCTCAATGCATCCTAATCATTACGAATACTGTCACATACACTCAACTTTGTACAAAGGACCGCAGCTGTCAGTCGCCTTCTGCTAAGATCTCGTATAAGATTGGTCTGAGGGTGGTTTAGTTAGGGTCATTTCTTATTCAGCAAGAGACGATATTCTTTCCTTAAACATATTTTTATGATTCTTATCCACATATGTATGACGTCTTCAGCTACTATGACAAGGGGTGGTGTGGTGTCAGATATGAAATTAATAATTACTTTGACCGAGTAACCGAGCACCAGGGTAATTTCTCGCTATGCCTCGCTAATTTATTCATGCTCCTCTTTAGGTTCGGAACTATTTTTTTACTGGATCTCATCGTAAGGAGTGAAAAAAATGGCATGGATAACCAAATTTTTTTTAAAGACTCTTGGAATCTTTATTGGAGTTATATTCACCCATCCGATCATTTTCCCCGTTCATATTATAAATCGGAAAGTATTAAAAAATATATGGAGATAATAAAATCCGTCATTTTCTGTCTACGGTTTTAGACAGCGAATACCATGAGGAAGTTACCTTGAAACGTTGGAATAGTATTCAGTCCAGCCGAGAGTTAAATTTTATTTAGAGAACTTGACAATGAAAAGTAGTAGGTATTTGCTGGATGAGAATTCGGCAAAACTTTGGCTTTGGCGCCAAATTTTGTGGCGCTATATATCTCTCTACTTGTTTCTGTGGAATTTGTTGCACAGAAATATTTGAAGAGTGACACTAAAATTCCTTTGAGATGAATATTCTCCAAGGATAAATTTAGGACCCAAATAAGTGCTGCAGCATAAAACGGAGTGCACGACTTATATACTTCTATTTTATTAGTCTACCGACCCCTTCCTTAAAAACCTGGAATGTATATCCTTTGCGCGCTGGCTAATTTATTTGGCCAACCTCGGCCTCAGGGTTTTATTTTTTTTAGAAATATAGTAAACAGCAACGGCGGAAATTCATTCTCAAGCTATCTTCCTCTCGGCCGAATAGTGACGCTATTTAAAGCCGGTATCAAATATTCGCTCTCACGGGCGTGCATGCCAAGCTGAAGTGACGGGCGCTATTTCAGCTCCCCTTTTACCCTCTCTTACCCTCTCCTCCCTCCCTCACCCCACCTCTCAACCCCCATGCCGTCCTCCCACCTTCCCCACTCGCGCGCTAACCCCGCGTCCTTTTCCGCAAAGGGTTTTAATAAACACTTTTAGGGAGGGACCGCCTCGTCCGGCGGCCGCACCTACGCTCCCGTGGTTTCGTCGCCGGGCTGTGCGGAGCGCGCGAGATAAAAGCGGCGTGAGTGCGTGGCCGTCGATAGCGGGGCCGTTGTGAGCGGCGAGTGCCGTGCCGGACCCTTTTTGGGGGGGAAAAGTAGGTCTCCCGCGGCCGTGGACTTAGGGTGTCTCCTCTCTTCCTCTCTCTCTCTCCATGATTAGGCATGAAAATCAGGGCTTATCACCCCTTGCACTCCCTGCTGCATCCAAAGGGAATAATCTGCGCACGAAGAACTACGGGAAACGTACCTGCCTAATTCATATTCTAATCTCGTGGCTGGAAACAATAGTGAATAAATGCACACGCAGTTCGAAGTCTCGAGTGTGGGTTAACTGTGGTGAGGATACAGAATTTTAGGCTTTGTTATGATAGAAATATTAGTTGATCTCATCGTTGACGTTCAAGTTGTCCTGAAAGGAATGCCGTGTTATTTTTGGCTTGAAAATATTTCTCTTTATATTCCAGCGACTAAGGTGAATGATTTCCTAGCTGTAGTAATCTTGTTACGGATCCTTTTATCTTTGGGATTACCGATAGCCTAGTTGTTTGCTTTATATATGCATTAATTGAAGTAACTAGATTTGTTATCGATGAAAGTGTTTTCAGAAAAGATTTGATGCAGCCATGTTGCCACTTGGTAGTTTGCATCTCATTTTCCAGATATTTTTAGTCTCAGTTGTGCTCTTCAGAATAGTGCACTGAAAAAAAGAGGCGCCCTCTTGATTTAAGAGTAGATCCCACTTAAATTGGTGCCCAGTATATTTTCTTAATTTAAGAGGGGATCCCACTAGAGTGGTAGCCACAAGAAAAATATTCTTAAATTAAGAATATTCTCTTAACATCGGATAGCGTCCTGTATTCTTAAATTAAGTGCCCTCTTAGGAGATGATTATCCCAAATGGCAAAGCAAGCTTGCAGCAAGTTTCATGCAAGTTTCACGCAAGTCCTGTGCAAGCTTCACCCAAGTCCTGTGCAAGCTTCAACCCTGCAAAAATAGAGGGTAGGCCGAGGGTAGGAAATCATTCATGAACCACACACAAAAACATTACCTATGGCATGCAATTGTACAAAGGAGCTGTACCCATGTACCTAGCGAAAGAAATTAGTTTTCACAAAAAAAATCACTACTTGCATGAGTACACTTATAGTATCAAAATTTAAAAAGAAAATGATTATAACAGAATTACCTGTATATTTAATGCACAAGTTATAATTTGTGGCGCAAGTGTATGCATGCCCTACCTGTTGTATCAAGTTTTCCTAATCGACCTTTCCTAATCGACCCGAACTACTTTTGACGACGGCTACATAGCGCTCCTTCGTTAACGACTGACTGATGGGACGTCGTATATATACAGCTGCTGGCTTGCATGAATTCGTTAGTGAGAATTAACTTTACAACATATGGACACGGGTATTTGCACCATTAAACATTTCCCCAATTACCATTTTGTGGCTAAAAGTAAGCATGACCGTTATGAATATGCATAACTGATATTCTTTCAACTCCAGGAGAGATAAATAAGAGTTTCCTCAGTAATGTACGCCAATCGCCATATTCATTGGACGGGCCGCGGGATCCTTAGCGATACAAGTAGGAACCCTGACGTCAAAAGCACTGTGTTCTGTACTCGATCAATCTGTATTCACGAATTTTACAACCTTGTCCTTCTTTGTCAGTTAATTTACCATTACGTGGTTAAGTTAATTTCGCGCTAATTTTTCCTATTAACTCGCTTTTCTTCAATTTAGCTCGAATTGTTTTTCTCTTACGGGAAATAAGCCGTGCGCGTTCAAGCAAAGGTAACTGTACTCCTCCTTTAGTAGGAACCCTATAGTTGCAATTGCCTTGGAACTTGCACTACTGCTACCAATGTTACCAGAGTCCTGCAGCAAAGTTGACGAGGTTGGCACACTTCATGCAAGTCGAGTGCAACTTGCACGAGACGTGTCAATGTTGGCAAACCTGCAGCTGGCTTGCATCTAAATTGCCAATCTTGGGAGGAAAAAAATTCTAAAAAAGGAATTGGACTGATAGATAAATCCGCCTATGATTCGGCTTATTATGTCGCTGTCTCACAATTTTTATTTGGCGCCCAATTGAAGAGAATCACGCGAGAAGGTTTAATCTTAACTATGTATGTAGTTGTTTTGGTACCTCTGCCAACCGTAACCCTGTTACTCCCCTGATTCCCTTCTCGCTACCATTTCCTTGCCCACCTTCCCCTTCTCTCCCCATTCCCTCGCGCATGTGAGTCCCTTAGTAATCATAGCGATTACAAAAATATTATAACATTGAGAATATTTTCTTAAACCCTATAAGTTTCCGGCCGTGGCCGATAGATGGCAGTAGTTCCGACTCACTCAAGTAAGAAAATCCTCTAAAATCTAGAATATCGTCTTACATGACAGCTGTAAGAATATTTTCCTCTTAATTTTTAGAATACTTTTTTTATTGTGTTGGTAAAAGTGAACAAAGTTTTTCTATCCATACATGACAAATATTCAGTTTTACCATTGGTAAATTCCACAAAGTGATCTCTTGAGTTTTTATTCTTGAGATAGTATAGTTATGAAGTCAATATAGCTTCCTCTTCAGTGTGTATCACGTACTCCTAGTGTTCAAATCCTTTTGGCTGTTTGCTAACAGGCAAGTGAGAACTGTCTGCTCTATCAACACAATCCTGCTAGCGTCGGGGCCTGTCTCACCGGAATTCATTGTGACTTTCCCAGCCACAGCAGCTTACCAGCACACCCGACATTAACCGTTATCTGTATACTTCACATAGTTTTAAAATGTTCTGCTGTGTAACCTGGAGGCCTTAGGCGAAGCGGATGAGCGGTTTCACTCAACATTTTGGTCCTTGTGTGGCCCCTTTACGTAGAATTTCAATGGTTTATGTCCAGTGACGGAAAATTTGGCTACTTTGGCATACTTTATTAGAGTATCCGTATTTATTTGTAAATATCTAGTACCTTATGTCATGTCATCTCTCTTTCTTGTTCACTTGCGTGATTTCGATCATAACAGGCATGCAAATGAATTCATTAGAGCACTTTTATCGTTGACATATATTTTTATGGTCAAAAAATAGAATTCAGTCGGTGTTTCCTACGAATTAATATGCGTTCGAAGTATTAGCGTGAAACGGGAATGAAACTGTTTTAAAAGACCCATAGCGATGTGTAGGTCCAAGTGTAAGTGATGTGAAGAAGAAGATAGAGTTTACAATACTAAGAGTGAATTAGCAGAAAGAAGTGAGAGTTCCGTTGTCTCTCTTGGATATAAGTAGTTAGGGTAATGTTCGTGTAGTGGTGAAAGGTATGAGCAATTTGAAGTAAACAATAACCGCTAACACGAATTATTTTCATTTATATGGTATTAATTCCCTGTCAGTCAAATGCGTTCAATACGAAGTCAAGCGCTCTTTAAAGAGTTATTTCTCGTGGGCGTCACGAACTTCGGTGGACCGCGGGGACTCTCTTTCTCCCTTGGAGAGGGGGAGCCTCGGAGTGGCGAGTTGGAGATTGGGATTCTTGGGAAGGATTTTTGAGAGTGGTCGCCGAACTCGTTCCGATTCGACCACTTGAACTCCCTCCGCCCCTCCCGAATTCCTCCTCGTGCCCGAGAGGGTGGAGAGGAAGAAAAAAAATGAGGGATGGGACGCGTGTCGGAAGGGTTGAGGAGGGGGGAGGATGGAGTTGAGGGCTGGTGTTTCACCCTCATGCATTCCTTCTCTGGAATCCTTCCAGCCGCGTGTATATATTTAGATAGAGTCTGTCGCGCGCGGACCGGAGGGACTCCGGGGAGAATGGCGGTCAGTCCCGGTTTCTCCTTCCGTCTGACTCCGCATCTCCGCTTCATCTCCTTCTCCACCCATCTCCTATCCCATGTTTCCGGGCTTCAAACCTCCCCTTGTTACACGTAATCAGTGGTAGTGATTGGGGAGGGCGCAGTTCCAGCACTCTCTTACATTAGATATTTGCATACAAAAGGACGTGCAGTGGGTTTACTACCAGCACCCCTTTAGCAAGACGGGGAGTGGCGGTGTTTTACGGAACGATCGTCTCCCAGGTGTGATTTAACAAGTGACACTCGAGCAAAGGCCGGAACTTCTGTGCTGCTAGCCTTCACTACACGAGCTATCAATGATATACTGTTGCTCGCAGAGAGTTTGATGAAAATGATAATGTTGTCGGCTTTGTGGGCTGAGGAACTGCGTTACTTAAAACATATTTTTGTCGATTAATCTGCATTAATTAGCATTTGCTGCTACATTAACTCTTGTGAGGAAGTACTAGATCGCAATTCAAGTAGAACTTCTTAAGCGTAATTGTCAAATGCGTTTAATTTCTAATTTGTTTTGACTCACGGACCCCTCGGTTTTATTTCTTAAATACTAATCAGCTTAGATTAGAATGAATATGTGTCCTCCTCCAAGTTGATTTTTTCCACCGTAAGATTGCCTAAAGTCAATTGCTTCCGGCGGCGATGCGTCTTCCACAGAGAAGGCATCAAGCTGCTGAGGATGATTAAATTAATGCTTCCCTCCGACTTCATCTGGTCAGTAGGTACAGATTGATTAATTTCGCGTAAGGCATGTTTATTTTCGTTATCGTTTCATTCTTTTCAAACGTTAGACTTGTTCTTAGCTCTATCCTGTGCTTACATGTCTATCATCCTTCTCCAGGATCGGCCTTTATCATTCCTTTGGGAATTATCGAGGTTCTCTTACTTCTCTGATGTCTCTCACTTCTTTATTTCCTTTTTACTTTCCACTTTGGCCCCCTTCGTTCTATTTTCTTCTTCCATGGAACCCTCCTGTACCTTGTAGGACATTTGTTTCTCCCCTGAATGTGCCAGTTGGTCTTTCAAGTTGAATAACCGGGGAAACATGTAAAAGCAATTTGTGGGTCCACCTTAAAGAAACTTAGATTAATTAGACAGATAGTGGGAAAGTAATTCATAATTGAAAGAGTTCGTGTTCGTGAGGCCATAAGTGAAATACGCCTCTAGTATTTGGGATTCGTAGAAAAGGTATTAATAAAGAATTGAGATAAAATTCCGAGGATAAAAACCAGATATAAACAATTGTTATTATAAGGGGGTAAGTGTAACTTCGTTGGTAGTGATATTGGGATGGAAGACCCTTCAAACGTGGAGATAGCAAGCTAGACTAACGCTTTTGGATTGGTACAGGGCAGAGGAGTTCACCTCTGACAGCGAGAGAATGATAAAGACCCTGCTGCATTGGAAGACAGAATCAGGTAAGATTTAAAAAAAATAGCTACATAACGGGCAGATTCGAATACTAGTTCTTTTCGTGAACAGTTTGCGATCAAAACGGCATTAAAATTTTCCACGCCACGATCCCTTCATAAAATAAATTAAATGAAAAGGTAACTGCACGAATTATACTAATACAGATTAATGAGAAGAACATATTGAACGGAAATGGAAGATATTTGATGATTTAAACATGCTTACATGAACCGTAAACATATTTCATGCATATTAGCTGTATTTCTCAAATGCTTCTTTGCTCAAATGATGGATGAGCATTGGAATTTCTAGTTTGTGTCCTGCATGATGTTCATCTGATTAGATAGATAGTATATATAAACGTTGCTGCGTGTTCGTAGTACATGTTTGGTAAAACTCACTCTCTGCCACACACCATCGAGGTGGCTTGCAGGATAACCAGTGGATATAACTTACTGTCGGAATAAATATTATGGATCCCTGAGTTTGCATCCTGATAGCATTTCAACGGAAAAGTGTACATGAAAAAGTGAGATAAAAATTTGCATATTTGATTTTGAATTTATGCACATTTAAAAATTTATTTTTTAAAATATTCTATTCTTTACGACATTGGGAATAAAATAGTACCGGTTTTGTTACGCTTTTCCACCAAGCCACCACGTTGAAAATTCTTAAGCTAAAAAGTTGTCGTCCGATCTAAGTCAATGTTGAACACAAGTTCGTCATTAGTGTTTACTAATTAATTTCACAAGTTTCAGAGCTAGATCCCTAAACGACAAAAAGGTGTTATGAAGTAACTAATTGTCATATTTTTCTTTGCTGAAAAGTTGTATGGCGGTGGAATTGGTCTCTTTGTGGAGCTTGAAAGGTAAACTTCTCTGAGATACCATTGTCTGTGTTATAGTGATCATCAGTGATTTTATATTGAGAGTTCTTTGAAAAGAGTTTTTGCTGACGCCGTACAGGCGACTGCTCTGTCGACCTCACGTCATTCCGAAAGCAGGAGCTCGTATTAATTCTCTAGCTCGTCCTCACTCTAATTCTGCCTCTCAGCGCGTGCGTTCCTTCTTCATCGTTGAGGTTGATGAGATTTTCTTCGTGCTCTCGCCCGCCCCCTCGCTCGTCCAGAAGATTAAAGTCTCGATCTATCCGTTCCCACTTCTGTATCCGCCATCCTCTCACTCACTCGTGTATTTTTCCTTCGCCGCGGACCTCCCCCTACGTGGGATTCTGTGGGGGTTATCAACCCTGAATCTCAAACTGTTTTACTGCGAATTTTCCCAAGTTTTCCTTCCCGAATAACTCTTCACCCCTACTTCCGGGCGTTAGTGATGAGTATGTTTTTTTCAGGCATCGAATATCAAACTCGATGTGCATATCTCGTATCGGAATCGAAAAAAAAATATCTACGAGATCAAGATATTATGTCTGTTGCTATGAGCGGATAGCGAGTGCTAGGAGGAAAAATGTCTTCTGGATGGGGATTAAGCCACGGACCTATGGCTTGCTGTGCCAATTCGCAGACCACCAAGTTTAAAATCCCTGATTTAAATGGTTTTCTTAGGAGGATACATAGGAGCTGTCTCTCATTCGCCAATTCTGTCAGTCAAGGAAGATACTAGTTAGGCCGAATCGATCTTCATAGAAGCCATATTTCATGAGGATGGACCCTATATTATAACGTTAAGTTCGATAATCAACTCATTGTAGGATAATTCTGCTGCTACGAATCTGTTTCCGTCCCACTCCCCCATTTTAGGGGTTGCCTAGCTTTCTTGCCCCTCATCGTATCCCCCACTTCTCCTCCCTTCCTACTCCCCTATCTTACGCCTTAAAACGCCAAATCCCCCGCACCCCACCGTGACTCGGCTTATGTAAGAGATGGTTGTCGTTTTATTCATTGTAGCTGACGGGTGAAACCAGTGGTGCAAAATATGGATTATTCGTGGATTTTACAAAGTCGTACTTTTGGTTATGAACCATCGTTTCTCGTTCCATATGCCTGCCGCCTTTATCATCATCCTCCTTCTATGTGACCCCTTGTTTCATGGCGGCGCCGAGGTATCATATTGACCTCGTGCATGACGGAATCTGTTTGTAGCCCGCTAAGTGTTTGATGAGTGGATGACTCGACGGAGAAAGGCGGTGCTTAAATGTTTCACCGGATTTCATGAATAATAAAGGCCTTACTAATGCCACATTTCCGCCCGTCGTGATGTTCATTCAGCCGAGAGAGCATTTTGTGCGCTCACTATTAAGGGTGACTATAAAGCACCCTCTCTCAGTAGAATGTAATATTCATGGGTCGTCATTGTTTCTGGCGCGGTCTTCGTCGTCTGACGCCTGCGGGGAATTTCTTCATTGACCTAACCGAAGGGAAAAATGCGGTGGAATTGACTTAAATGATCCCTTCTCGGTTCTCATAGAGCTGGGATAGAAAAGAGATAACTATCTTGGCTTCCGCTGCTTCTCTTTCCTCAGTTTCAAATATCCGAATCGGTGAGACGTATTTGTGCCCAAGACGAGGTCTCAGACATTTCTGGTGCTCTGAGACATACTCTTGCCTCATATCTGTGAAGATAATAACTCAGACTATTGAAATGTGAGCTTCATAACGCGAAGCACCAGGATATGTAATGTCTGCGTTAGGCGAAGCGGCAGCTGGTGTGGACATTAAGCTAATGTCACGGTTAGAGAATATTTAGAATTTACATAGCTCGTCCGACAATCTGCCACAACCGGAACGAGACTTCTTTGTCCCCCTTACTTTCCAATTCAAGCTTTTGTGGTACCTTATTCTCCTTTATTTGCGCATGACGTATTCAGCGAATGTTTTTGACTTATTCAGTTTCTAAGGTTCTCCTTGCAGATTTCTATTCCTCTAATCTTTATTAATCACACAACACTTGAACTTTTTCGCAGAGTTCTTAAATGTAATGTAAATAGTCATCCTCTTGTACCAGACAAGAGGTATTGTATCTGAGGATGACTCTCGAGTTGAAACGCGCAGTACATTAAAGAACTATATGGAAAAGTGCAGGTGTTGTGTGATTAATTATGAGATATTTCCACTATATTACGCCTGAATATATTCGACCTCTAATCTTACACGCTTGATGCCAACAGTAACAGTAGCATAAAATATCAACGACGATTGTATGGGCGTGCACATTCTTGGGATTGTAAAATTGATACTTATTCCCCGGGTTCCGGTCCCGGTTATGGCAGATTTTTCATTGATATACCGGTCCCTATTCTAGTGCTGTGTTGAGGACTCTTTAGTTCAGTATTCCGTCCGTCGGATGGGATGTTTAACTGTGGACTCCTTGGCGCTTTTCCTTAAAAATAGGCCAATGTCAACGCCAGGTTTCTCTCTACCCTTTCGACGTTCCGTGAAATATTCTTTCCCCGTACACAATTACTCATCTAGCGCCTATATGGCGCAAATAACCCTAGCTCTAGGTCGCGTATCCTAATAAGAACGATAGCAATAATGGCCCGTAGTATTTAAAATGTACCTATGTGCTCTAGAATAGCTTTAAAAATTCATCTGGATTCCGCGGTGAATGTTTGTTGTTTATAGGCTGTGTTGAATGTTTTATCGTATACGTTGCGCTCTGCCTGTGCCCAGCAGTTTTTAAGTTAATGAGAATCCATTCCGTTTTCGATGTTTTGTTAGTTCTGATTAGCATTAAACAGACAGATTACGTAAATATGCTTAATAGTAGACTAATGAATGGTCAATATACTGGGTTATTTATTTAAAAAGTGTTGTATTGATTTATTTTGGATGGAATAACGTTTTTACTTTTTCCCTTAGTTAAGTTACATCATATTTCAAGTAAAGGTGATTTATCATGGTTGAGCTGGAATAATGTTTACGTCAATCATCTTCAGTCGGTAATGCTCAAATTGGTTTTGCTCGGCTCCCCACCCTGTTTGTGAATCGATGGGGGAATGAGATCTCTGGTACTGGAAGCGAAGTAAATGTTGAGGAAAGTAGGAGGTTGGGCTGTGTGCGTTCGAGGATGTGGTCGTGGCGAAGGGATGGGGCACAATGTGTGTTTGGAGTGTTAGGTGTGTATCAGTCACGTGTTGTTTATTTTGGAGGCATCGGAAACCCTTCAGTGTTTAACGCACTTGCTTCCTCTTGTACCTGTCATAGCACTAAACGAAATTTTCCTCCTTCGCATCTGCCATCGCTCTCTCTACTTACTCTTCAATGTAAGCCCCTCTTTTTTCCAAGATATTCATCCTTGCTTTCAAATCAGATGCTCTGAAATTACGCATGTTAATTTCCTAATGCCTTAGCGCTTTCCTTCCTCTATATAGTGTTAGAACATCATAATCATAAGATAATCGAATTATTAAAAAAATCTTAAGATAATCGAGTCATGAAGTTATTATGATTCTTAGGGAACTCCGTAGGAAGGGCTATAAACCGTCATCAGAACTTAAAATGATTATCAATAGGATGTGTCAAGGTATCGTCGCTCTTGATAAATTTATTGATTCGGTCGTAGTTTAAAGCGAGGGAAAGAGATGGTTTAATTTAGAAGGACAACTAGAAAAAAATGCAGGGCATAGGGCAAACAAAAGTCCCGCATCCCGGCTGTTCGCATCCCGGCATTCCGAGGTTCGCATCCCGGCTGTTGTGGAGATTTATAATCGGTATAATGGTTCCTACGTGAGTGCTGTGTGGATACCACTTCTAGCTCAGTATCCATTCGTGGAATGGGACGTTTATCCCCCGTGACGACGAGGGACGCGGACCTCTTGGCGACTTTCTCTGAGAGCAGGCTAATGCCGACGCCGGGTTTCTCTCCATTATTTCCCTATTTCCCCTTGAAAAATACCCTCCTCACCCAATCATACCCCCTATCTCGCGTAAATGGCGCAAATGACCACAGCTGTATGGGGTCGCCTCCCTAGACTGACTACTGTTTCTGCCACTCGCACGTGAATACTTGTTGCTGCGTGAAAGCACTTGGTGTAAACCCTTTAAATGCAGGGTTGAGTGTTTTGCTCCCATGCTTGTTTTTTTAAGTGCTTGGGCTCTGCTCAGACTCCACGAACCGGCGAGCAATGAAGTGAATGAGGTAGCGATGTAAGTCACGAATTGACGAGCTATTCCTCGTATGAAGTCATGTTTTGAAGCAATTATTAATGAGCAGCAGTACAATGTATGATGCGTCATGAAATAATTTAATCGGACTTTTCGTACGTTACTTGGTCAGCACCTGTTACTTAATTCCTTCTTTATGTTTTTATAGCTAATTATGTGTTTTATTATTCATTTTGGTCTTGATTTATTATACTGTGACTATAATTTACCGTAGGCAAATTCAAGGACATTTAACTAACCGTGGCTTAGTTTTTGCAAATTCACGCCCAGAATTTTTCAATGACGCGCATTAAAAATCGGTTTTATTTGTACCGGGATAGCTGTTAGAACACCAGTTAAAAGTATATTATCGTGTCAACTATAGCTCGTCTAAATAAAGAGTCAGCGCTTGGCATAATTTCGTGAAGAATTAGCGATTTGAAACATTTTTCTGGGCGAAGCTGGCCACTCCACATGCATTTCATCCGTGCCATACATGAGACCATGCGAATGCTTTTGTCAAAAGAGATGTTTAAATTTCATCAACCTTAACAGGCCTTCTCGCCATACATTTTGTATAAATTCAATGCCAAAGTGTCTTAATTTAAGTAAGCAAATATTGGAAAAGCAGCAGTAACGCAGCTTATTACTAAGAACAGGGCATGACAGAAAAAATAATCCTTGGTAGGTTGTAGTATAATTTCACCACAGAATAGTCACGTATTTTGTAACCCTTGTTTCTACACCATTATATTTTTCTCTATTTTTCCTCTTAAGCGGTCAATGAAGCTAGTCGAGAAAATATTTAGCTGATAACGTTTCGTTTGCTTATTATTCGCGTGCCTGGTTTCGTTATAATTCCGTAAAGAGGTCTTTCGCATGTCATTGTCTTGGATCAGTTTAAAAATGAGAATACTGACCCTTTCCTCTTAGTCGGGTGAAGGGTTTATACGCCTTGTTTTAACCCTGTGTGGTTAATTACTAAGGTTTCAGAGTTTCATCTGTTTGGTATAGCTTACAGACAATACTTGTCATGCAGTGACCCTTAAGAATGATACGGCATAGTTGAAACCGGTCGGGCTGTACCAGATATAGCGTGAAAGAACATAGTTTATTTGATTTTCCATCTGTTCTCTATAACACTTATTTTCTCAAACCTCAGGGTAAAATACCATTGGTTCCTCGTGAACGGAATACTTGACCTCTGTCGCACTTTAGTTTTTTTTAAAATTATGTTTGTAATTGAACGATTAAGTTCATTTTCGGGTATTCCCCCCGTTCGTTGTCTTGTGTTGACGACAGGTTCGCCTTGGATTCCACCAGGCGTCTTCAGGTCGAAGTGCCTGCTCCGATGCATCGGATCGCGATGTTCTGGTCGCGTTTATATGCTGCCCCCCCTCCCACGCTGCTCTGCGCTGATTGGTTGTTTGCGTTGATGACCCTCTTCCAAGCGTTCGCGAGGTGATATCCGTCTTCTCTATTAAAATTGGGAGTTTTGTGTATTTCTATTGCCTCCCCTATTATGTTTGTAATTGGCCCATTTATTATATTGCATGTTTGAGAAATCTAGAATACCAAGGAACTGTGCTTGATTATTCATTGATGGAATTACATTCATACAGGTAAATTATTTAGATACATAATGAAAGCGAGTGTAACGAAACACGAAATCGTAGTATTTTTTTAAAGTGGTGTACACCTGCCGGAGACACAAAAGCTAACATTTTAAGTACCTACTTTTATTATTCCTTAAGCATTGGTTAAATATCCCGCGTCATTTTCTTTGGTTCCCTGAACACTTTCGTCGTGAAAGTCGCTTAAGGTTTTAGTGAAGATGTACTTAGACCCATTGCGGAGGTGGGCTCCGACTTAGAGCTGAAGTTGGTGAGTAGGTAGTTCTTGAAGACTCGTTAGGAAGAGAGCTGACACGAGGGAAGGAAAGGAAACTTCTTACCACTTTATCCCATTCTCGGCGGTGGAGGTCACGGGATCTTGACCTTGATCCATTTCTCCGGCGTCCTTTTCAGTAGGGCGGTTCGAAAGGAGTCTTTTTCGTCTGCGAAGGCTAATATCTCTCGTCTCTTAGCGCGCTCATTGGTGAGAGGTAGATTGCTTGAGTTTATACTCGAATTTTCCTTATAAAGTGTCTGGAATTTTCACTTTCTGGTAGTTTTTTTTATCGCTCACGGTACGAGAATTTCCCACAGAAGCACTTGGTTTTTGTGAGGGGTATTGAGTGTCTTTGTTCAAATATAGTCGTAATATGTGATCTCACGCGAGACTAATGAGGATTTTTTAAGAGAAGTCGGTCACACTTTGAGTCTGAAAAGTTATTGAACTACAGCTCCGTTAGCTGTTCATGACATTTACACCCATCGCGTTTTGGTTCTCTTTATTAGTAACTTCCGTTGCTTGAATTTTCAACTGTTTAATCGGACGATATTATTTCGTTTTTATGCTAAATGGTTCGGTCATTGACTTATTGGCCATCTGCAAATTTATAAGCGGATTTTTTTTCGTGTGCCCATCATTTTTTTCACTTCGCATACCTCGTCTCCGTTTGTCATCGTCTTTTTTTCCGGTTGCTTGGGCGCTCAGCAATCCGGTGAGTCTATTATATATACAGCCCTTTGCGTCACTGACTGACTCATCTATACAAATTCTAACCCACTTCTAGAAATGCTGGAGACTTGAAATTTGGTATGTAGGTAGCTTTTGAAAAATGACCGGAGGGAAAAATCTGAAAAGTGCAAATTTTTAATTTTAACCATGATTAAATAATTAAAAACCGTTATTTTCCGTGTTTTTTCGCCTTTTATCGAACCTGGCTCATTTATTTACCAACGGATTCACATGGTTTTCTCAAGTTAAGCTCTGGGATAGATTATGCTTGATTGCATATTAATCGTTTTTCGATAATTGAAATGATACATTCGATACGATGCCTCAAAGTCGAAATTTCATCGATATTTGGGACCTTTTCGCGGTTTTTTAGTTGTACCGTCTGAACTATTGATCTTATCAAAATTCTGACATTCTATTTTCTTTAGGCATTGAAACGGTCTTTCCAACGGTGTTAATTATTTGTTTCCATGACGGTAAGTGACGGAGCTACGTGACGTCAAATTCGACTTACGTTTAGAAATTTGTGACCTTTTCGCGGATTTTTAGCTGTAACGTCTTAACTATTGATCTAAAGAAAATTCTGTAAGGAAGTTATTTTTAGGCATTTAAACGCTCTAACTAACGGTGGAAAGTGTTTGTTTCCATGAGTCGTAGTGACGGAGCTACGTGACGTTAAATTCGAATAACGTTTTTCGTCTGAGACTCACGTATACATATTCTAACCCACTTCTGCAAGAGATAGAGACTTGAAATTTGGCGTTAAGGTAGCTTACCAATAATGAATGGAGGGAAATATCCGAAAACAGCCAATTTTTAATTTAAACAACAATTAAAAAATTAAAAATGGCAGATTTCCGTTTTTTCCCCGTCGTTTCTCGAACCTGGCTCCCTTGTTTATCGACGGATTGATATCAATTTCTCAAGTAAAGCTGTGGCATAGATAGTGATTGATATGCTGCTAACCGTTTCTCCATAATCGAAATGATACATTCGATACGATTCCTCGAATTCAAAATTTCATCGAAATTTGAAACCTTTTCCCGGTTTCTCAGTTGTAACGCCTGAACCGTTGATCTAATCAAAATTCTGACCAACACGTATATTTAGGTTTTGAAACGCTGTAACTAACGGTGAAAAGATTTTGTTTCCATGAACCGTAGTGATGGAGCTACGTGACGTCAAATTGGAATAACGTTTGAAATTTCTTCCATTCTTCAAAATTTCCATATGATCGTTCGTGTTGCTACAATAATAGCGTGATTTAGTCAACGTATATTATTACGAGTGCTCAGTACTATAAATTTTGCACCCTTGAACCTCCAGAAATTCAAGATGGCGGTCGCCCGATACGTCACTGACTCCTTTATACAAATTCTATCCCATTTATATAAGAGCTAGAGAATTGAAATTTGGTACGTAAGTAGCTTTCCAAAAATGACCGGCGGGAAAAATCTGAAACCTGCGAATTTTTAATTTTAACCATGATTAAATAATTAAAAACGGTTATTTTCCGTGTTTGATTGCCGCTGATGTTTTGTGTTAATCGGAAATAGTCGTTTTGATACGATGTTATGATGCCGCTGAATATCGGAAATAGATTAATAATTTCATCGACAGTTTGGTCCTAGGCGCGGTATTTTAATGAAAGCGCCAAAACCGTTGATTTAAAATTAAATCAAACAATTTCTTTCTTTAGCTGTTGAAAATCTCCAAATAACGGTGCAAACTATTTGTTCCTATGTTGTGTTTTTCCTTCGTCCGAAAGTCATTTATAGGGTATTTTCACTCTTCGCCGTTAGATGGCGTTAATGCACTAAAACTGCGAACGGAGATGAATCATCGTTGTTTTTCTTTTTTTACATAAATATAACTAAAGTAATCTTTTCATTTTAAAGATCTAATTATTTTCATATGTATCATATAGTCCCTGTTTCAGTTCGTGCGTAGTGATTTAAATAAAGGAACGAAAATGTTTAAAGCCAAAAGTTGCTTTATGCGGCAAAACGTATAATAAGCGATGAGTTTCCCAACCGGTTGTACGATGGCCCACAGTAGGTAACAGTGATTTTCGGTCTCTAATAGCCTGGCTGTCTCATCTCGGAACACCCGAGTGTTTGGGAAAGTGCGAACGCGCATACTGGTGCTGTGGTAGGCGTTCATCGGCCACGTGTGATCCAAAAGAGCTAGAGACTTGAAATTTGGTACATAGGTAGCTTTTTGAAAAAGACTAGAGAGACTAATACGAAAAGAGCAATTTTTTAATTTTAACAACAGTTAAAATATTAAAAATGGCGGATTTCTGTGTTTTTTAGCCTCTTCTCGAACCTGGCGCCCTTGTTTATCGACGGATTCATATTTCTATGTATATCGGAAACAGTCCTTTCGATACGACCCCTCAAATTTGAAATTTAATCGACAGTTTGGTCAATGCAGCGGTATTTTAGATAAAACGTCAAAACCGTTGATTTAAAATGAAATCAGACAATTTATTTCTTTAGCTACTAACGGTGCAAACTATTTTTTCCTACGTTGCGTATTCCCCCGTCAAAAAGTCAATTTTAGGGTATTTCCACAATTGGCCGTTAGATGGCGTTAATGCACCCAAGCTCCGACAGGAGTTGAATCATCGTTGTTTCTCTTTTTTTTACATAAATATAACTAGAGTAATCATTTTATCTTAAAGATCCTAATGTTTTCACATGTATTGCATAGTTCCTGCTTCGGTTCGTGCGTAGTTATTTAAATAGAAGAGCGACGATGATAAATACCAAAAGTTGCTTATACGGCAAAATGTATCAAAGCCGATGAGTTTCCCAACTACGATGGCCCAACTACGATGGCCCGATCTTTGAGAAAGCTTCGGACCTTACCCTATCCCCATCCCTTCCATTCCTATCCTTTCCTATTCCTTTCCTTTCCTTCCCTCCCGGTCTGAAGCGCCTATTAGTGCGGAAACAGACTTGAAAACACCCGTGTATCAACGATGGCCCAGGGTAGGCTATAGTGGTTTTTGGTCGCTAATAGCCTATCTCATCTCGGAGGCCCCAACTGTCCGAGTACTTGGGCAAGTGCGAGCGCGCATTCTGGTGCTGTGGTAGGCGTGCATCGGCGACGTGTGGGCTTTCGCGTTTATAATAAATTCATCCCACAAATGACTGAGACCACCTTTATGGAAGGGACCACTGACGAAAGTCTGAACTTCAGCAGCCACATTAACGAAATCGTTTCCTCCGTCCACAATACCAAAATGGCCCTTCACCCACTTATACACTACAATTGCCAAACATTCCTTAAAATAGTCTCACTATTCGATATTCTATCATCCTTCCTAAATCTTATATGCTTTTCTAATATGGTGTACTGCCATACCTGCTCTCCATAAACGGATCCAAGTATGGTTGAACAAGACGATCAGGCAACAGGTCTGGGCCCCTTGGTTCGTAACAAAAGTGTCAATCCTCAGTGAACTTCACATTCCCTCTATCCTAGACCTCATCCAGAAATACCTCCACAACTATTCCACTTCCATCAAATACTCCCCCAATAAGTTAATCGCAGCACTTTGGTCCCCTTCCTTACCTCCCGGCAAATCTCCTACCCTCGCAATGTGACCCTTCTTTCCAAACCATTACAGAAAATCAGTATCCCTAAATTCTCTGCCAACACCACACATCTTAAATCCCTTCACCTTCAATATAAACCCAGCTCAATCTCCAGTAGTAACAGATGACTCCTGCCAAGAAGACTAATAAAACCACCTTGAAACTTCAGGATTACCAAACCCATCTCCTTCCCTTCAACCACTCCCATTCCGGCACAGGGAAGGAGCTTCTCAGCTCCCCAACCTACGACCAACTGAACCTGATTAAACCTGTTCCCAAGATATCCTAACCACAACATCATCTTAACTAATTCCAAAAAATGTTATCCATTTATTATTTTCCAGTGTCGTTTTTTAATTGTGTAATTACATGAATGCCCTCGCCCCGCAAAAATTGTGATCTTCAAATTTTTCCGAATTCGGGCGACCGACAACTCTAAATTTCTGGCGGGTTAAGGGCGTGAAATAGTACGGAGCACTCGTAAGAATATACGTTGACTAAATCTCGCTATTGCAGAAGCAACACGAACGAATATGGAAATTTTGAAGAATCGAAGACATTTCAAACGTTATAAGGGGTCTTATGTGTCCGAATTCGCTATATCCGTCCTATTCCACATAGAGAGGTGCGGTAAAAACCCAAATGCTTACAATTAAACGGCGAAGCCGTTCAGGAGACGGGGGAAAAACCCACGGGGGATTTCTCCCTTCAAATCTCCGGTCCTATCCCTTGAAATCATTAACGCCTGCCTTTCCTCTTCCTTCTTTCCTGAAGGCATGCGACGCCGGACCCCGAGATGCTTCGGAGGGTCCGAAAAATGTACAGTAACTGGACATAGAATTTTTTTTCGCTTTGGCGAAAAATATTCTAAGTTCGGAGTCTGGACTTAGAAATTTTCACGGTGACGTCGGGAAATTTTCTAAGTGCAGTAACTTGATTTGTAATTTTTGCGCATTTTTGTAGAACATTTTTCTAAGTTCATTAATCGGACTTTGAATATTTTTCGGTGTTTTCGTGGATTTTTCGAGGTTCAGTCGGGGCTTTGAAATTTTTCGGCATCCTCCGAAGGACCTATTCTAACGGCGAAGCCGTTCCGGGGGTTTAGGACAAGTATGTGGTTGGTATAATGCTGTATCCGTCCTATTCTACATAGAGAGGTGCGGTAAAAACCCAAATGCAGACAATTAAACGGCGAAGCCGTTGCCAAGGGGTTTTAGGGGGCGGAGCCCCCTAACGAGCGAAGCGAGTATATTATATAGTCTTGCATACGCGTAGGTTAGATTATTGTTTTCTCTTTTCTTGAAAATAAAATAAGTAATCTATTTACTATACAAACGGTCTGAACAGCTACGTTTCTCATGTCGTTCGCTTTGGAAAAAATATTGGGTGAGTCTGGAAAGGATTTTTTTTAGATACTCCTGTTATGGAATGAGATAAAGTTTTTCTGTTTTCCATTTTTATCGCACTTGATTCATCGTTTTTATCGCGCTATAGCTAATTATTCTTGCATTTTGGTAGTAAGGGATAAGCGACACTAATACGTCTCCAATTTTTTACTCCGAGATAGGTTGCAATTCTTATAGCGATAATTCCATTTTTAGCGCAAGCATAATAATTTTTTTATAATAAATAAATCATAGACGAAGAGAAAATAGCCAGAACACCTTCGGGAATATTTTGGGAAAATGAGGTGTGAATAGATACTTGTGGAAACAATTGCAGAAAAAGGTTAAAGACCTTTTAAAGCATGATACTACACATAATGGTTCCCTGAAGAGGGTTATATTGATAATAATGCATGGGGAAGACTGCAGAAGATAAGTTCGGAAAATGTGGAATAGGTAACGAATGATGACGTGAATGTTGGAAGCTGCGAAGAAATTCTGTTGTTCTAGAAGGAGGAAACGCATTGTTGTGTTTTAGATATCCATTATTGGTGTTGACCTTTGATGTCAATAATGTAAGAGTTTGTGGATATATGTATGATTCACCAAGTAACTTTACCCGATATTCTATAATGGACAAAGTTTACGAGTATAACCTAATATTTCAGAAAATAGGAATTTCCTATGTTGAAGTGAAACGGAAGATATTGTAAGTAATTCCAGCTTGAATATAAATTCTTGGAAGCTGTAATGAACCGCGTATCAGGCGAGAACTTATGGTTAACATTTGTATAACGGTGATTAAAAATAGCAGACGAAAACTGATATTTATGTACGCCTATTCTCTTTTCCCTTTCGGTGCATTGATCTCGATGTATTCCATGAGTGTTTCAGTGAATATATAGGTGATGTTAATATTTATTTTGCCCTGGAATGCCCATTAGATGGAAAAGTAAGTTTTCTTCCTTTACATTCCTTGAGTCTACTCTTGACGTGCCGCGCTAAACCTTACGTGTGTGTCTTGCTTCAGTGCAAAAAAAAACAGAGAAACTTTATAGGCAAGCTGAGCCAAGTTCCTTTTTCTTTTGCTAGCTTTTCCTTTCGCTAGGCACGAAACTCGTGGAAGAGGGATACAGTGAAAATATTGAAATCTGTTTCGGATGCGAATAATTTGCCCAAGCGCGCGCGTGTGTTTTGACTATATTGCCTCTGGGAATCATATGTTACGGTTTTCCTTATTGCGCAATAAAAGGAGGATACGACGTATTAACGGCCATCTCTATTTCATTCCTGCGCCAGCCTCCGGCACAAGGGGGCGGGCCCCGCAGAGCAGAAGGGGAATCATCGCCTTGACGCGTTTTATAATCCTTCCGTCGTCGGGAAATCCTCCCAGCCCCTTCGCCTCCCGTTTTCTTCCCACCCACGGACCCCGCGATGCTCCACGCTGAACCTACTCCTCCCAGAGCCCATGTCAGTTCCTCTTGCGGCGAGAGTCGAAGGCCACCGACCGCCTTCATTTCGTCGAATCCTTCTTTGCCATGGCCTGACCCTTTAAATCCCAGTCCCTTTCCCCATACCCTCATACCCTTTCCTGTATTCTCTCCTGGAGTTTGAGGATCTTACGTGTCAGGGAAAGCAGGAAGGGTCGAGAGATTCTGTTTGTACGCGAGGAGAAAGCTCCCAGGCATCAATCTGCTACCACGGGGGATTTGCGACGGATACTTTTATTAAGGTCAAGTTATTTTATAGTTGGAAAAATTTGTTTGCGTATCTCATTCCATGGAGAAATCTTCAAGCTTGTTATTTATGGAAAATACTATGAAATGCTGGTTTCATAATACTACGTACTGTATGCTGGCTTTAATAAAGTTTTTCAGGTACCTATCCCTTATTCATAAGTCCTAAATGGATATTTAGTAGGCAACTCACTTAATGAATCTATATACACCGAAATGAAATCGTAGACTAATCAGCAGGACTCTGAATATGGCTGAAATGTTTTCCAAAGGAGAGTAAACTTGTAAATATGTTCTGTATCGAAAAAGAAGCATTTTTTTCTCCTCTTTTGCGCAAGATTCCTCAGTTAAACTGTATTTCTCTTCTTATTCAGGTTTTTCTGGCGTGCCTTTATGAAGAAAATCACTTGCACGTTTTCCGGGAAGTTTTGCTAATCTTGTTCAGATATTCATTAATACTGGCGCATTTAGTGTCGTTGAAAACCTTTTAAAGAAATCTTACGACTGACCATAAATTTTTTCCTTAGATTTCGTGTACCTAGAACATATTTTTTCCCATTTGTCATGTTATAAGATATAAAATTTTACTATATCGTGAAGACAGTTGGTGCATTCTTATGTTTATTTAATTTTATCTGCACAGATCATGTTTCTTATTTCAAAAATATATTTTTAGAAGTATATCCGCCACTAGGAAATGGATGAATGGCGACTGGTAAAGTATTTATTACCACTCGGTTACCGATGTTGGAAGTTAGCGTGTTTCGTGATTTGTTTCGGGCGATCTTTTCACGTTGGAAAATTCTTGGATGCATACACAGAAAAATGGAAATAAAGTGTGAGGGAGAACTGCCGGAAAAAGCGTCCTCTAGATGCGGGAAAAGTCGCGGAAGCCGAAGGGTGAATTCCCCGCGGCCATCCTCCGTGGCGCCAGCTCCTTTGCCCTCGCCACCCCCGCACCCTACCCCCCCTACCTTCTCCTCTCTCCCCGCTCGACCCTGTCTCGTTCCCGGTGGAGGAATGGGAGAAACTGGCGGCGTCGGAGTGAAAAATTACCCCCCTCGGCGTTCGGCGTTTTGATCCCTCCCTCCCGTCTCCTTGTTTCCTCTTTCATGCCCTCACTATCCTCCCCCCTCCCTCCCCTCCCGTGGAGACTCCGTTCCGTCTCCTTCCCCGCCCCCCGATCGCTGTAACATCATCCATCCATCTCTCCTCGCGTTGGGCGCAGTGAACCCCCCGCCCTCTCTGAGTCCTTGATGCTTTCCCGTGATGGACGCGTATGGTAATAAAAGAATATCCCGGGAAATCCTCTACCTCACCAGATTCAGTGTCTTATTTTCCATAGGTTCAAGTTTTATTTAGGTGCTCCCTTTTTGTTTTTTGCCTACCGATCTCTCTTAACATTTTGACAGCTAGCCTACATTGCTTCGTTGGAAAGTTATTTCCTCCTTTGTCATTTTTTCTATACTTAATTTCTCTATATATATTGTGCTTATATTGAATAAAACGAAAAGCTTGGATTATTAAATTTTGTTTTTTTACCGCGTTGTTACTGTGTGCGTGTGAATGGGTGAAATGAGAATTTTGATATCAGATAAGGTAAGATACGTAATGGCGAAAGAATAATTTTTGTATTCAGCATTCAGGAATGGTTGCGTGTCGTATTAGCATTTATTTTACCGTCCCTTATCTCAGGAAGGAAAAATGTTTGGTGAAAAGAGCCAGAGGCTTTTTCATTGCGGAAAGAGAAAGATTCTATTTTATCTCCATATTGGTTCCGCTTGTGGGGAGTAAATGAACCAACGTTGTTGATTTATTTCGTTTCTCTAACGAAAACAGGCTTATGCGATTGGATGTTTGTTCTCCAGTGGCTCAATATTTTTAGACGCACCAAGGGGAATGACGGAAGTATATTGTGCAAGCCGCATCTATTTGTTTCTCCATAAGATATCTCTCGCCCTTTCCAATACATGCAAGAAATTTTGCAGGTGCTTACAAGAGTTGTAAAACCATCATTATTTTCTATTATTTCGTCATTGCCTTTCTTTACAGGTGTTGTGGTTTATTAGCTTTCTTAAGAAGGTACTCAATGTGGGAGAGCGTAACCTCTGAGAAAGTCGTTAAGCGAAGTTGAGGGAAGTTCCAAGTTGCCAAGTGTTTTGGGTAAAGCTGGTGTTAATTATGTGTACCTGGTATAAGGCATTTCCTCCCTTCCTGTGAAACGCCATTATGTGAAGGCAGTTGAAGCCAAACAGACCTTCGCAAACGAGTTTGTGACTTAACATTATCGGTTATTCTAATCGTTGAAGGTGCAGTGTTTACGCTCTGTCATAGCATTGTGCATTCTCACCTTTTCTCCTCTGAATGTGTGGTGTTAAATTGATGGGTGTGATGTGGTTTTTTTCTTCTCTCTGCATCTTTTGATTCGTCGTTTCCGTTTTTGTGGTTTACATCGTGGCGACTTTGGTTTGAATCTGGGATTCCTCTGGACCATTCCTTCCGTGAGGTCCTGCATTACAACCCTCCTACGTGTTTCAGCAGAGGCAACCCGCTCGTATGGCAATGGGCAGCTGCGTCGAGAGAATCCTACCCCGTGACAAATGCTATCGCGAATCGCCGAGCATCTCCCCGTCCGAATTCTTGGCCCGCCCACCTCTTCCTCCACCTCCTCCTACTCCCCTACACCTCCTTATTCATTCCCCCCTCCTCTCACGTTCGCTCGTGTCCTTCTCGGCATTCCTAGCTGGCGCCACCCCTTCCTCTCCGTGGCTGGGCTCCCAGCTGTCGTCCCCCTCCCTCATGATGCCCCGTCTGCCATTGAGAAGGAACATCTCCACCCCTCCTCCCCCACCCCCCTCTGCATCCGCCCCCACCCTCCCCATGACGAGCCCGCGAAACAATTGGGCGTCAGGAGAGTGAAGAGGAAAGTGATTCATAGATTTCAGTATCGTTCTTTTTCTATCTAAATTCAAGGCGTTCTTGTTCGTTCCTTCTTCTTCTTCGTAGAATGTGCTTTTCCGCCGCAAATGATTTTGTTATTTCTTCCTCTCGTCTTCATTTCTTTCGAAAAATTGCTTTTCCTTTCATTTGGACGTTCTTTTTTAGCATCAATAATTATTATATTCTTTGAATTTGACTAACAAGTACGCCATTAAATTAATACTTCTTTCGTATTTCGGAGGAAAAGGTTCTGATAGTCCACGGCCAAATTTCCTTTCAATTTCAAAAGCTTTTTTTCATACCAGGGATTCACGGAGAACCGTGATGAAACCCCAATATACTGCTTTGTTCTGAAGAAAATAGCTTTGATCTCGTCGAGAACATGTCTGTTATGTAATTTTGCACACATCGGATTTCTAGTTCTATCCAAACATATTTCATTGTTGATTTTTGTTTTTCTTACCTTCATAGTTTTCCTTCCGTGATATGATCTTCATCCATAAATTTTTAGTTCTGTTTATTTTTTTTCTTTCCTTAAGAATTGGCATCCTGGAACAATTATTTTGTCCCGGGCTTAATCTTTCTGACCGCTACTTGACTTTGCCTTAGTGGATCCTTTGTCCACACCTCGTGAAGCACTCTCCCTCTTTCGCCTTACTGGCCTACTCTTGTTCTCTAGTATACCCGTCTTGAAAACTTCCCAGATAGGGTTTTTCTGTTACCTCCACCTCTTAGTTAATTGTTGATAATGGCTTCTTGCTTTTCTTTCACTAAGCACTCTAGCCGTTAAAGGAAAGGTAGGCTTAAAGCTCTCAATTCTTGTCATGAAAAAATTCTTCGACGTGAGGTTCTTTTTTTCGGGTGTCGTGTTTTAGCTCTAAATTCGTAGGGGGAACGGGGAACTTGTTGCCTTGTTTTTTCATTGATCAAAATATTCTGTAAATATACATATATTGCATTGATTTGTTTTTATATTACCTTGTGTACATCAGTTAAAAATAATATAATTTAAGTCGCATGCATATGGGGGTTAGAGTGAGCGTGGGAAATTCCGTTCTTACTAAATCTCTATACCCAAGGTACTCGAGCTCTTATATGACGTATCGTATGTCCTAATATTTTCGTAATTCAAGAGGGTGTTTCTGATCAATTTTAAGGTTGAAATTGTCTTCAGTCACTTCACCATTCCAGTTAACAAAGTCGCGGATGCAACTCTTGTGCTGACATCGATTTTGTGGAGGCGGAAAAACTTAGATTATGATTAGTTACCGTAGACAAAATTCACTTGTGGACCCTATTGATACCGCGATTGGCGTATCACACCATCAACGTATTAACTTTTTATTAGATGTGTATAGTAGTTACTTAGAATTTTAAGCGGTCTTATATGGGAGAAACCTTAGTAAAGCTCTATTCGCCTCTTATTCGGCATTCCTGTGCCGCACCACTTCCGTTCATGCTTTACATTTCCCTTCCTAAATCTTTTAACAACTATTGTTTTCATCCCTGCGCTGGTACGCAACATAACTTCTTCCATCATAGCATATAATCTTCTACTTTTTCATGCTCCTGCGCTCTTACTGGAATTTCCACCATCAATTTTCACTCTTTTGTTGCCAAATGTAATTCTTGTTCGTTCGCCTTCTTTACAGCGAAATTTTCCACCTCCCACAAAGGTCGCGTATCGAAAGCCTATATGTCTTGTCACGAAATTTTTGTCGTAAGTAGACTCGTTTGTGAATCATATCATCTAATCCTAAAAGATATCAAAAACAGGTTTCAATTTTGAAAAAGAAAAGTAATACTATCAAAGGAGCAACAAAACGCAAATAAATTGATCCTGAAACCAAATGATGGCAGAACTGCTTGGATACAGATGCCCTTTAAGGACGGCTAAAGTAGTGGTTTTACAATTTCTACCTGAGGCTCGACCTCAGGTTGGAATGCCAACGAAACACTTGGGGCTTACCAGCCAGCAGTCGGGGAAGAAAAACCGAAAAGAAAGAGAATTCATTGATTGGTTTTTAAAGTATTTCTGGCTCCCTCTGTGACAGGCCGACTTTATTAGTCAGGTAAGAAGCATGTCGACCTGCTACTAATGGTATCTTTAGAGTTCAGTTAAGATTAGTTTGAGCAGTTTGAAAACCCAAGAGCAAAAAAAAAACGCACACTACTACTACTCGCTAGGACAGGAGCTCCTAATTCGAGGAAATTTCCTTCCACTACCCCATAATCTTCTGCCTCTCTCTCTTTTTCCCGTCTTCTTTCTCCAGATGTTTACTCGCCTCGCCTCGTTCATCTCATCGCCCCCACAATCCCATTCGCGCCTCCCTCCTCTCCTTCCTCCTCCTCGTCGCAGCGAGAGAGCGGCTGTGTCGCCCGGCTGACGCCTCCTAGATTGCCCCACGCAGGATGACTGACTCCACGCCCGGCTCCACTCCATGGCGAGTGTTCCTTCCTGGGGGAGGACGGGTCCTTTCTCCGGGCTCTCCTCTCGTCCCTCGAGGAGCCTCGCGTCCTCCCAAGGCTCCCTCGCCTTCCTACTCCTCTCGCCTCCTCTTGGGCTCTCTCCGGCCGCATTCCTCCTCGACAGCTCACTGGCGCCCCCACCGGGGAAAGGCCCGGATTCCGGCGGGGCGTAGTCGAGGTTCGTCGCGGTCCATTCCATTCCAGGCGTCCCTCAGGGATGGCTACTTACGCCCCCCTGACCGAGAGAAACTTTTGAAGGATGCCATCGTTGATTCGCTCGCGCCAAGACCGTCGGAGAAAAACACTTTTGACCTCGCCGTGGGGGCAGAGATGGGATGTTTTCAATGCCGGGGTGGATTCGCGGAATTCTAATCCGGTGCTTTCTTAGATAGGTACTCAAACATTTCCTCTCCCACGATCCGCAGCGAGTTGTTTTGCCAATTTCTCCTCATCAATCAAAATCGCATGCCGCGCACTCATCGCGAATCCTCGTGTATTCACGGCGCCGGATTGTCGCCTACCTGCCGCACTCATTTGGAGGGTTGATGATGGGTATATTACCCGGAACTATTAAGAGACCTGTTCTTAAGAAAGGTTTGTTGCCTGTGCCTTGTGTGTCATCCTGGATTTTTCAAGTGCCGCTCCAGATTTTGAGAGCTGGCGTATGCTCGTAGGAATGCGATGATTAGTTTTCTCTGGAGTTAAAAAGAGATCTCCCGCCGTCCCTAGTCTACCAGATTGCCTTAGGTCATCCGTTTACGGTCCGCTAATAAGAGCCGGTCATACTACCTTGAAAGTGTGGCTTGAATGAAACCTGTGGAGATTTGGGTAATGACTTCCCTTCTCGGAAACAACCTTCCGATTGATTGCTTCTTTTGTAAAATCGTTTCCTTCTATAAGGCATGGTTGGGCGTATTTTGTTTGCAAAGCTTTATGCATGGGAAATAGATGTGCCCCGTTTGACGATTGCATGTAGGTAGGTTCACTTTTAATACCCTGCAACTCCGCAGAAGGGTAAACCCATGTGTTTACGTATTTTTATCGGCGTGTCTCGTTTCCTAAACAGAAGTTATCTTTCTTGCATGCATGTTGTGCATACAGTAGGTATTTTTGTAAAATTACTAAAGCATGAATCGGAATTTAATGAATCGAAGTCCATTTTTCTTATGCCTTTTTATACTAAATTTCACCGGAGTATTTAAACTGAATCGCCCTGAAAGGTAGTCGCTAATTACTTCTCTCCTATTGAGTACTTAAAATGTAATTTTTATCTTTTGGTATATTGTTATTCTTTTTCTAATTTGTTGAGTTAGTCAAAGTTCCCTACCCGAAAAATGGTTTCCGAGGAAGCGACGAAATGCAAAAAAAAAAGTTTTTGATGAAACAATTTTGTTACATTTTGTAGCTCTTGGACGTACGTCCGAACCAAATGCTGCATTTTGTTTTTTAACCTGGGTGTGTTAATAAAAAACCGTTTCTTGGAAGGACTAGTAAGTGCATAGCAAAAAATGTTTTTCTCATTAGCAGTGATTCAGAAAGTGCCTAAAATTCTTCTGAGAAGGTTCCTTGTCTCCATTTCTTAGATCACTGATGGGTTAACTGCGTCTTGCTGGACACAAATCGATTCGAGGAAAATCGAAGTCAAGCTGTTTAGGCAAGGAAGGTTTGGGTGATGTGTGGGATATTTTTAAAGCTGCCAGCGGATGTTCCTTCTTGCCAAAGGCATTTTTTAGGGGGAACTTTCCCGCATGAATTCGTCGATAGCCAGCGAAAAACCTGTTACCAATTCATTTTTCTATGAAGAAGTGAATATATATTAATTATTATCACTACTTTTCTGTTTTTTTCCGTTGGTTTCCATATTTATTTTTCATCACATATTCCGTCGCGTATAGTTGCAGATGCTTTTGACTCACTCTTCCGTCTTTGACCGAAGAGCTAAACCTTTTTTAATAAAAAAATTAAGAATTTATCGACCATAGATATTATATACCATATCGACCATTTACTCAAGTTTTCTCGAAACTATTATCGCAAATGTTGATGGATCTCGCGTTGGGGAAATACTGGGGAACTATTATTGGTATATACTATCACGACGCTATCCGGAGTCGTACTAATTTTACACAAACACGTGGTTTTCGCTGAATTGATTTTTACCACGAAACGGCAGACACGCTCTACCTCACCTTGGAAATTATTTACCTAGAGTCCTAGGATAATCCCCACTTCAACTATCTTTTTATGAATTTGCTAGCGTTCATAGTTCTGAAATTACTATAGGTAGTTTGGTGCGCACTTACTTGTGTCCCTTCCATCCTCATCTACATCTACATAATACCCTGCAAGCCACCATAAAGGTGTGTGGCAGGGGGGAACTCTCACCAAACATGCAGTACATATCATGCATAAAAAAGGATTAGTACTTGTATAGGTACTGTTCAAAACTACGGTATTTTAAAAAAAGATAAAAATAGCAAAACATGCATGCAAAAACATGCCGTCAGTTGGGGTAGCTATAAGCCCTTATACCAACATGCATCTACCAATGTTATCCGTTGCTACACTCGTACTGTATATATTTACCGTTATTCTTATCTCTAATAGTACGAGGAGAACCTCATCGAGGAACCTCCACTACTGTGGAGAAATGATAGACGTCTGCTGCCTAAACGTGAACGAATTTACTTCGACTCGAAGAAGGGATCAGTGGGAAAGCTGTTGTTTCTCTTCCCCTCGGAAGGCCCCCATCAACATTGAACTTGTAAGGTGAAGGTGGTTGGAAAATTCGCAGAGAGGATGGGAGTTGGCGAGGCGGAACGAGTGAAGGTGTCGGATCTGAGTTTGTGGGACGCCCCTTTTTATGGCGACGAGAGAACGTGCACACGCCCCGTCGCTCCTGCGTTTTCGTCGCACTTCCCATCCCTTCTCCTCCTCCTCCCCCACCGCCTCTGGTGGGACATCCGTGTCGGCGTTTCGGGTCCCGTCGTTCAGGGAGGAGAAAGAGGTCGGGGTTGCCGAGTTCCCCGCGTCGCCGCACACGAAGGGGCGTGCCAACAGGTGAGGTGGTGGCGCCGGCGCCACGGAGAAGAATGCCTGTCAAACTCTCCCGGGTGCCGCAGTCGGGAGGTAAAGGGGTGAGAGGGAATCGGCCGGAAACATTGTTAGTGTCGCGGGCGCGAGTGGGAGGGTGACTTTCCCCATTAACCTCAAATAGTCGGGGTCGTTTTTGTGGTTGAGGGTCGTGGGAACGGCTCCGCTTAAATGCCTCGAATGTATTAATCGGGACCTCGTTTTGAATACTTGTTGGCGATAAATCGCTCGAACTCTTCGACAAATTGTTGCCGACGTTTTAATGGGGCACACTCGATTCACCTCAATCAAGAAAGTTTTAAGCGGTTTGTGCTTCCGAAGTAAAGTCCAATCGGGGAACTTGAATCGAATTTCGTGTCCTGTAAAAGGCGGAAACATATCCGCAAGAAGGGTTAATTCCGATATTTTCTGAATAAAGGAATGAGTATGGTACGTATAATTTTCCCGTGCGTGAACGTGAACGAGCTCAACCGTTTAACTAGGGGATAGTTTTTAGAAGCTGCGAATTTTTGGGCGAATAGATCAAGGGTATTGAGTTGGTTTGGTGACTGGAGTTACGGCCTCCTGAAGGCTTGCTTTCAAGTTGCGGTATCATAAGAGATTTTTCAGAAATATACCAATCGAAATCAACATTTTCTGGCGTCACTTATTGGAGCCTTTGCATAATTAAATAATAAAAATAACTTTGTTCGTTCCACAATATACTGTGGAACGAATAAAGTTATTTTTATCATACTGTGGAACGAACAAGGTTATTTTGTTATACTGTGGAACGAACAAAGTTATTTTTATTATTTAATTTAATATACCAGTTCTTTATTAGCTCTGCATGTGGATCACTTCAAGTTCAAAACTACGTCCATTACTGCATCCCATACTAAGAGATAGCTAATTACAACACCGATTTTTTCCTTATTGATAATTTAGCCAACAAAAATGTGTTAGTGATTTACTCATCCAAAAGTAAAACTTAGCGAGGAGAAAAAAGGCCTTAGAAAAAAGGCTTCCCTATTCCCAGCAAAAGGAAAGCAGGCTACGTCGTCGTCGGAGGAAAAGAGAGCGAGAGGCTCGTCCTCTATCTTTCCATGCAAACCGTGCAGGCCAAGAGAGGGATGATGAAAGTAGAGGATGGTGAGGAGGGGAAAGATGCGTCGCAAAGGAAAACGGCGGAGGAGGAGATGGTTGAAATGATTTGAGAGGTCGGAAACGGGAGACAAAGTGGCGCGAGGGGAGTTTTCTTTGGCGGTCTCGTTGGCACTCGTCCTCTCTCGTTTACCCCGCTCCGCTTCCTTCTTCCCTTACCCTCCCCACCATCATCTTCATAGAGCTATCGCCATGGTTCGCGACACTTGCATTGCACGTTTCTCTTTCCAATTTTTTCTACAATTAGTATTTTTTTCCGAGGATATGTTTTGCGTTTCGCATAGATTTTGTTTTCTTTTTTGGAAATTATTGGCTTGATTGTGGACGATTTTTATTTTTACGTATCTTATACATTTTTTTGAAACAACTTCAACTGGGTGAAGTATTTAAGACCATGTGCCACAGTTTGCGGTAAATCCCTGAATTAAATGGCTTCATTGACAACTGAGAAATGTTCCCGTTTCTCCATACAAAATCTCTAATACGCTGAGGGGAATGAAAGAGCTTCCTAACTTCCCTCCCTTCCATCTCCCTTCTCCTTCCTCATGGCTCCTCCCTTCCACGACGTCGAGTTCTGCGTTCCATTGTCGTGAACTTTAACTGGAACTGGTTCCATTCTTTTTTATTTGCTTTACGCTTTCTTTATCTTCCCATGTTTGTTCCTTCCGTTGTTTTCCGACCTTGCTTGTTTCCAAACTTCCTCGTCCGGTTGTTTCCCGCCCGATTCGTCTATCAGTTTACTCTTCGTCAAGCTTCCAATGGCCGAATGACTGTTTTCGATCGAGGGCAGCTTATGCATGTGATTCTCTCTATCTCCTTTGGTCCTGGGGCAGTGATCTCCAGGCTTTTTGCTGACTCTCTTTACGGTTAAAAGGAAAGGTTGCCGATGTCATCCCGTCTTGGATTTGAGAAAAGAAGTAACTTTTTCTGGCCGCGATGGGAAATTGAGCTAATTTTGGCGTTTTGATCGAAAGTCGAGGACAGCCACTAGGTTGAGTGGTTCGCAGCAATAAAGTTTAACAACTTTATCAGATATAGTTATTCAAACAAATTGTAGGGGAAAAACTTGCAAGCAGAAGGAACACGTTCAGAGGGTAGGATTGTTAGCCATAGAAATTTACGTGGCTGGTCAAGCTTTATTGTTTCGTTAGCATGTTGCTGAAAGTTGCGGGAATAGCATTCTTATGCATTGGTAAATGTGGTTCGGTGAAATTTAAAATTCAAAATATTTGAAAATGTCTCGTAATATTTGTTCTTGTTGATTGGAAAACCGTCTTAGCCGTAGCCGAAAATGGATTTAATGAGTGCGTGAAAGTTCTTCTTGCTTGGTATAATGAGCAAGTTTCCATTTACTTTAAAAATATTAGTGGTGTTACCATCACGTGTTCACCGAAGAACTTCCAATTCTCTCTCTGATTTGAGAAATGTATTTTGTTTGGAGCATCACAAACGATTGAGGGTCACCTCAGAAAGAACAGGATTTGAAATTGAAAGGGTGCACCTGGAATGAAATTGGCATGTATTTTTTATTTAAACTTAGTTTTTGTGCTAAAGTTTAGCCCCAAATCCATTTTTGTCTATTTTATTAGTTAAGTTGACGCCTTGGTCCTGCCCTATTGGGGTACATTGATTCTACGTAGAATGACATGCAGAAAAAGGCGAAGAAAAATGACATTCGTAGGGTCGGAAGAGTCGGACCTCTCTCCCTAATTATCCGGCCGCTGTTTGCGTATATTTCTTCCGGCACTTCATCTGAACCCGCTGTCGCGAGTGGGAACTCCACCCCTCCGCCCTCTGGGAAAATCCTTCCATGTGGATGGGAAGCGTTATTTTCCCACACCCCTCTTCCCTCCCCCCTCCATCGACCCTTGGAACACCCTGTTGCTCTCAGGAGGAGATTCCACCCTCGAAGGGCGGCGGGGTCCACCCCTTTCGCCGCCAAAGGGGCGTCCTCGGCTATTCGTTAGCCCATGTCCGCGTGACGATCCCTTTCGGAGGTTCGTTAAGACGGATCCCGCATCCTTTCGGCGTGAGACGTTTCGGCCATTGGACCGGAGATGAGAGTAGCGAGCATTTGCATTCGTTCGCGTCGGCGGGCGGCGCCGAGGGTGGGAGGATTAAAAGGACGGCGATCGTATTCCCTTGCGCTCTTCTCTTTTCCCTCTCGCTTCGTCTCACTCAGTCTTGTCCGCGTCGGAATATAGTTTCCTGCTTAACAGGAGATTACCAATTTTTTTTCTTATTGCACAGGTCCACGCCCTTTTCTCCATTAAAATTTGGTACGGAGATTTTGTCCTGCCGTAACCAATTATATATTTCCATTACTTTAGTTAAATAACCGTGATGAGAATTTGCTTTTTACAATATTCCGCCTTTGTGGTTGGGTACGCTGGCCGCGAAACTTTTCGATGGGAAATATTATTAAAGGGAGTATTTTTGGTAACAAAATGTCGAATGCTTGTAAGCTTAGCCCTTAGAAAAATTCCTTGAATCAAGTTCCTCTCATATTTGTGTCTCAAATATATCTCCGAGGAATGTAGGTCCTTGATGCGCTAAATTCAGCTAAGTGGTTGTGGCTCAATCTGGAAACATTATCATTATTGATAGCGGTAATCTCATTGCGAAAGTGAAATGCTCAGCAATAAAAATCTCGGTCGAGCTGACTCATTTTTTATGAGTTGTACAATTGGGTTAGGTGAGGAACTATGGTAGCGATGCGGAAATAACCGAGGCACCTTTGCTTAGTGATCCATGAATGAAATGGCTTCCACAAACCATAGGGACAAGAATTCAATGGTACAATCCGGATTCCAGTGCATTGGCCTCATCATTAGGCGCATAAACAGCATAAATGACGTTTATGCACCTGATGATGATGCCGATGCACTGAAATCCGGATTATGCCATTTTATTCTTGACCCTCTCGTTTCGAAGAGTTAATTGATTCATAGACACCAAGTCAAAAGTGTCTCATCTCATTTATAAGCCTAGTGATTCACAATGAGAACCAGATTGTGGTATTTGAAACACGAAAACTCAGCTTGAACGAATTCTAATACGAAATTGTTCAACTCTTGTAATATGATAATTATAATGATTAATTACAAGGTCTAAAGCCTTGAATTAATTACATGCAATTAAAAAGGATTTAGGCCTTGAACCGAATGCCGAATGGACATTGGTATTGCACATTGCCTAATGCTTAGGACAATGGACCCATTAGAGCGCAATAGGATTTAGAACATGCATGAAGGAGAATAACTGCAATTATGTAGAGATTATATCACAGTAAAATTACAGGTATCGAACAGAAAAGGTTCCGAGTTTCACAAAACCCGAACGTCACTGACATAAATATTATGGGCCTATTCTGGGCCAACCAGAGTGCAGCTAATCCGATGGATCAAACAAATCGCTGCGTGAAACTGGATAACATAACGCTTAGATATGAACCAAATGAACCAAGAGGAACGAGCGAGCTTGCTTTAATTCTTTAATGACTTAATCGATCGAACACAACATCAACTACAAGCACAATAACGGGATTCAAATCAACGTAATTGCTATATTATTGCGTATGCGCTCAAAAAAACTACGCTTCTCTCATAGTTAAACAGGATTGTGGAAAAACGTAACGAAAAACACGCCCACTATTTCGTTGAAATGCGAATTATTTTGCTTTTCCGATCTGATTGCACAAAAATACCCAATTCATACCGCATTCAAAATTCAGAGGAAAAGCCATAACTGCAAATTGCATGATTCGTGAAAGTGGATGTTGGTTCATTCGCTCTTACGTGCAGATTAGGGAAGAAAAAATTGCACTCGATTGCGAGCGAGGGATCCAGTTTTCGAATGTCGATTCACACTAATGGTTTTTTCATACCGAATACTAATTCATACATTTGAGAGTTGGCCCCATTAATTTTTTCGTTACAATTCAAGTCGAATACGCAGAATTAAATTCGTGCCTTTCATATTAAAAAGACACCCAAAATTTCCCCAGTAACTGAAAATTACGGCGCAGATTGGAGTAGCAAGAAATGTCCATGCACTTATCTGATGTGGAGATTATACTATAAATGGCAAATGTAACAGAATACTCATTATAAACGCAGAGAAATGTAAGTAACATCCCAATGTTACACTGCAGGGCGGAATGACAGTAACACAACAATATTAAACAGTACTGAAAAGTACTAGGATACCCGATGCCAAAGAAGAAAAAATACTTTTATAAGCCGCATATTCGTACACTCATTGATAGAAAACCAAAGATCAAGAGTAGTTCACATAATAAGCCCTGTGGCTCAATGACTCATTCCTCTTTCATACTTACATGCGCGTTTACATACATTCCCTTTGATCCATTGCCTGTGTCGGCATTGTCTTCACCAGTTCACGTGTAAGCTCATCACTGGCCTTTCGTCCTCGAAACTATTTTTAAATTGTGCATTACGTGTGATATTGAGAGTAAATTGCATTACGTGAGGTGTAAATGTCATTCCTCACAAGCTCCAGAGTTTGAATCGGTAGGGTGAGGCTGAACTTCAGCGAGGGCCATTTGATCAATTTCTGCTGAAAAGCCACTCAGCGGTATTCAAATTACTAGAGACGCATCCAGCTTGTCTTATGTTCTGGCGTTGGGTTACCGGAAAAAAGCCTTGCCAGTTTAGCAGTTTTAAATTCTTTCGCCAAGTTCCTGCTGGCGCATCATTTTAGTGACGCAAAATGAGATGCAAAATCCTCAGTTTTGTTTCTCGGTGTCGGTGGGAGGCCACTATACTGCTTCCCTTGCACCAACGCCGTCACACCCTAGGGGCACAGAAAGATGATTGCTTGATAGTTGAAAAACGTACGTCAACTTGTTGAACTTGGTCGTGGTAGTCCTTGTTTCAAAAGCTTAAAGCGAATTTTCTCAATCAAGTTACATCAACTGCTTCGCAATTCTTCAATTCTTTTTTAACGCATGAAATCAAGCGTGTAAAAGGACCGAATTGGCGGAAAAAGGTGACAAATGAATAGGAATATAGTAAATTTTTCGTAAAAACTGGCATTTAAAGCGTGTTTCTCAGGAAAATGAAATGTTTGTAGAGATTTTAATAATGCTTCGTTTTGCTGCTTTATAAAAAAACAGCAGTCATTGAATGTAAAGTGTGTTGGTAAAAATTAGTAGACTTGGAATCAACTTTGAACCAGCTGAAGATGATATCTTCCGGGGTTTCTGCCACGTAGATCCATTTTTCTTGGACAACGGTTTCGCTGGTATTACAGTTGGCGTCTTCAGGTCAGGAGTGTCCCAGCATTCCTGACTGTGACTGCACCGCCGGCGAAACCGTTGTCCAAGAAACATTGATCTACGCGGTAGAAATCCCGGAATACAAGCATCTTCCGCAATGACGGCAATGACGCACCGCGCAGCCTACATAAGGAAGCTCTCCGGTCACACCGAATCCCTTAAAAATGAAATCAACAAAATGATCAATTTTCTTGATTATTTTTATTCGTTTACTTTATTAGTGAAAATAGTGCTTTTTTCTCAGGATCCATGAAGAACCGATTCAAAAATAGCCATTTGAGTTGGGCTCGCTGTGAAACGTAATGTGTTCAACCACACGAGATTTTGTGTGTGTTTACCACTCACCAACGGGAGACGCCCGCCTTGTCGTAACCCATGTTGTTCACTTTTTCGAGGGACATACATTTTCTCTTCTAAATCTCTTTTACTATGGAACTCTGCCTCTTTCCCTTTCGTTATTTTGTTATAGATATTATTGGTCGTTGGCATAGGCTATATCGATTTTGAAATGCTGCATGGGTACCATTTTCTTTACAATAAAATAAATCTGAATGCGATATGTGGTACACCGTATTGCGCCCAAATTCATATGATAGAACCATCAGGTTAAAAGAGAGTAAATACTGAGTGGGGAAAGATATTGCCGTCAGCACTTAGGTGCAGTTAGAGTTTTGATTGAAGCATTGGCGACGACATTAACATGTTCTTAAACGAGTTCCCGACCGCGTATTCTCCTGGGGAATTCATTAAATACCTCATGCGGGCCTATCCATTTGACATAGGCATTGATTGAGCGAGCGAGGAGTATTCTTGCGATATTTCCTTCCCCCAATTTCTCAGTCACTCATCCTTACACACCCCGCACCCATCTCCATTCCTCTCTTTCCCGTGTCGTCGGAACGCAACCCAAAGCCTCTTTCATCCCGGAATTAGGGAGAAAACTTCCCTCTAATTGATGTCTATGCAGGGGATCGCATTGCAATCCGGGGTGTGAGGGAAAGGCTTGTTGGGAGAGGGTGGTGGGGGGAGAGGGTGTGAGTTAATTTGAAAGCTGTTGTAAATAGAACTGCTCTCTCGGTCGGCTTTTCGGCTGTGAACTCCCTTCCTATCCCCCGAGTTCCTCCCAAGAGAGAGATAGAGAGAAACTCTCGCGAGGAGCGTTTGTTTTGCGTCCGCCTGACGGCATTAAAACCATCTCGATCGTCATTTCTCTGATTTCATTACCGAACTCCTTCCCTGCCTCGCAGCATTCCTTTCCCCTTTGATTCAGTCCCGAGTTTCCTCAACTCCTTTAAGGCCAAAGACAAAGGCTTTCTCAGTTTCTCTCGCCCCCTATTCCATCTACCCCTCCCTCGCACCCCTCTTTTTCCCCCCTTCCTCTCTCTTTTCCCGCCCTCAGGGTCCGTTAGCAGCCAAGGGAAACAAACAGACGAGAAACACACGCCGTGCCACCCCTTTATCTCTATTTCCCTCCTTCCCACAATCCCTCGCGATTCTGGCCGTCCCTTCGCCTCCTCCAATCGCCGCGACCTGAACCCACTTTATCTACCCTACCTATCTTCCCGATCATCCCCTCTCCACCCACACCCAGGGGGTTGATTTCCGGTCGCCGAAATATGTTTCTCGCAGTCTGCGAAGATTAAAAGAGGAGGAAATTGATTTCGTCTCTGGTGAACGTCGTCCCTTTTTTTTTGTCAATGCGTCCTTTGACACAAAATGGCTCATTCCCCTGACCAGAAGTAACGTATGGTGCCCGACTGAAGATGGTGTTTATGTGACATGGGATGAAAGTGAATCACGGAGAAAAACTGCCTATACCTCGTTCGGGAAATTTAATTTTCAAGTTATCATTCTGATGCATCAAGAAAGTAGGTAGCTGCATTGATATACGCCATAAGAAGGGCTTGAGCTTGTAGATGAATTTGGTGTTTTGAGTTTAAGCCAGGGTATACCCTGGCTAGTTTTAAATTACTATTTGGAGACAATATTTCGTAGAGATAATACTGTTGTATGCTCCCAGCGCGAATATGATCTCCACGTTATAGTTTTTGGTGATTCACTCTCTCTTTACAAGGTATATTCAAATATGGTCTCCGATTTTAATCCATTGTATAACTTTTACTCAAAATGGATATAACATGTATTGCTTATATCTGTTTGGATATTTCAGTAATATCTCTAGTAAAAGATGACTAAATTTACCAAACTTCAGATTTTAGTGTTTAATTTCAATTTTGTATTTGAGTTTTAGGATCAAAATTAGTAGGTATGCAATTTCTTGTGTTCTTGCTTTCAATCGAAATAGATATTTTAGTTCATGTATTGAGACTACTTGAAAAAATTTAGATCAGTTAATGAGCGTGAATGAATGGCCTGGTCGCATTGGTCCGAAAGTTATTCGGTACAGATAAGTAGATAAACAGCGGCCAAGAAATTTAGATTCTGCTAATTAAAACGCATTGCAGAAAGTGGAAAGGAATAAGGTAGATAAAGTTAGTATCCTGGAAACATTACTGAAAACAAGAGAAATGTAAATATTTCATGGACTGTGATCAAATGAAGACGATCTCTCTTCGATTAATATATACTTTCATGGGCCTTATCTTAGCATCAATTGAAAGCGAAGTGAAACTGAGTATTTGTCAACACTACAGTGAGTGCATTGATAGGAATCTAGGGAAAATTTAGTTCGCTTGCTGTAATTGGCTTCAAGTATTTGGTCCAGATAACGCGAATAAGGATAAGTGATAGAGATTCGGAGGCGGCGATAGGGAGCGGAACTGACCGTTATCGTTAGTGTTCTTGAGTGGATAGTGATGATTTGTCGAGGATTTCAATGTTTACCCAAAATCTCAAACTTATGCTCGGTTACTGCTTACGACATGAAAACATGTTGAAAGATCAGTACAAGGTAAACAATTATTTCAAGAGTTCAAAACTTATGGCAAAAGTGGAGAGATCTACCGAGTAAAACGAAGATGCAAGGAGGAGCAGGCGTGCGTACGCGGTTATCTCGTACTTGAGCTATCACAGACACATCATCCGGAGAGGCATCATAGAATGCCCACCATTGCCCACTCTCTATCACCACTGCTGTGAATTTACCAAAACTGGCTTCGTAAATAATTATCAAACAACACCCCGCCTTATTTATTTCATGTCACCTGCAACATACCAGATTTTCCGCTCATTAGGACATCATGACCCAACCTTATTGCACAGTTGAATATGTGCCTGTCCCTCTTTTTTTCAGAGCAAATTATCCTAAAAACCGAGCTATCACGACTACATTTAAGTGTATTTGCAATGTGTGTTTAAGTGTTTTTGTATTTAAGTGTATTTGCAATGTACCAAATTATTTTTTGCCTACGTTCGACGCGCTGGAAAATAGGAAAGTATTTTTTCGTTGCTTAAGAAAATTAAAATTGATTCCTGGTTGCCTTTGCATCTTCCATGTGGGATCTTGAGATCCTACATCCCTCTTCTCTCTGCTTTCAGTGACAATCTCTACCCTTTTCTCGTCCTTCGCTATCTTTTTTGGTCTCCAGCGTTCCCACCTGCTTTGCGGCTTCAGTTTCCTGATGGGAGGCCTACTCCCGATCAAGTGGCTCAGAAATTATTGATGCACTCCGCGCAATAGTTTCGGAGTGGGATGGGTGTGGGAGAAATATGAATCGCACCGACGAGGCGCGATGCATTTCCGGTGTTTGCGGCGCGGCCCGTAATGGACTCGGCCCCGGATAAAGCTTCATAGGAACGCGTACAAATGGGGGTGGTGCATGCGTGAATAAGTAATGAGTAGAAGCTGCTGTTGCATGCTTTCATTGGTGGATCGGCGACGCGGTCGAAAGAAATTGCAGCACGGAATTTATGCATCGTGTACATATATGTCGATTGCTTCAGTTAAAATTCAAAATAAGGGAGATTGATTTTTTCTGATGAGGAGTAACTATGATATGCATTTTTATCATTCCTTCACCGTCAAATAACAGGTCATGTTAGGGGGGGGTGTTCATTAGAGAACCACCTATGGTAAAATCGATTCTCCTGACGAGTCACTGAGGTAAATTACAAACGATGACCAAATGTTGTGGAAATATAGTTATAAATGCGCCATTGTGAGGTATTGCGTTGTGATATAAGATACTTTAATTGAAATACCATGCGGAGTCAACAAACTTAGGCTTATCGAAAGGGCATTTTATTGTAGCAATGGACTTCACTCGTCTTTATTATTTTATTTCATTGCAGCCGAGGTGTGTTAACTATTGTCTACTCACCATTGTGAATGGAAGTAAAATTACTAATGAACCAGTCTCCCTTAAATTTTATTCGGAGACAGGACTTTTCAATCAATTATCTTCTTCGTTGCTATCTTGTGAAAGTCCCTTAAGTTCAGCTGAAGACATTTGTTTTATTAAAAAAGCACTGATAAAGTAATTTCTTTAATAAGTTCACAAATTTCGATTCTTTCATTAGCAATTTCCATTCTTTCATTAGCCTGATTGCTTTTTTTAGAGGGTGGGATTGATAAAAACACCTCCTTTGCGTTTCGCAGCAGAACGGCGTTCGCCATTCGTCATTGAGGCAATGAGGCTTCACTTGGAGTTCCAACTTTATCATCTGGGTAGTTTCTCAGACACTCGCTTACGTTCTTCAGATATTCACGTCAATGACTGGTCACGGAAATGTCTTCTTCTCAATCACCTATTCGTCACGTAACTTCACGCCGGACCGGAGGAAAATAGTTCGTTTGTAGCAGTGTTCAAAACGCGAAATTAATCATTGACGACGATTTCATATTACGCTTTCCCCTTCACTTGGCAAGAGCCTAGCCATGTAATTGATACACCGTTTCCCGTCAGATCACCGAAGTTTAGCAACGTTGGGCCCTGGATGGGTAGCCCTCCTCCATACCTCTACCGTGGTGCTCTCCTCCCCTGTCTGCAAGTGGCGGGCAGGTTAAATGTGGGTTGGCACAATGGATCTAAAGAGGTCTAAGTGCCAGGGGGGCTCCAGAAGGCCCCCGTCCACCCCTCCAATTCACATTTTTTAATTTTTTCCCCTTCACTAACACGTTCGATTTTGAAAATCAGGCTTGAGTAGGAGTTGCTTGATAGTTTTTAATACGTAATATCTGTACGATTAGTATGTATATTTATATTAGTGTTGATAGAGAGAAGGTTATTTCTCTATCTACCTTAGGGCACATGGCCATTTATCTTCATTTCCAGTCGTCACTTCGTCAGTCGTCTTGATGGTGCAGGGTGACGACCGTCGATCTGCTCCAAAATATGCACCTTTAAAATTTCTCTGCCTCTTTTTATCGTGTGCTTTGTGAATTAGTGCATTGCTTATCTCGTTGTTTGCTGATGATTCGAATATTGTAATGTCTACGTTATTCCTTCTTAATCTGATAATGATATCAAAGAAGTATTTCAGAACGACCCTTTCTGGCTTTTCAGTACTTTTCCTTAATTCTTGCTTCCTGGCGGAAATGATCGAGAGTGATTTGAACGTTAGTCTGCGAAGAAGGAAATGTTGAAAGAAACATACTGATGGTATGTGGCGTAAGATCTAAGGGAGGAATAGGCCTGCGGAGTACACAAGGGCAAAAACCTTGGCTCCTTTTTACAGCTTTCAATGGGTTTGGACGCATTTTCCATCGTAGTTCATTTTTAATCTTCAAAATTGCGGGAATAGGCCGAATAATTATTTTCATGGCGCTTCGCGCCGTAGGGGAGTGAGATCTCTTCAATGCGCCCGTCTTCAATATCCGCCGGCCTCGCGCCCTCTCCCTCATCTGTTTGTCTGTCACGGTTGCCTCCAAAGCGCTGCATTTCATTTCCTGCCTGGTGCCGTGTCAGGCACCGGGCTACACCGATGTATACGTAACATTTATCTGCTATGGTCCTCTAAAAGAGACAAGGGATGGAGTGGAATACATCTATTCACTTCGTTCATCCACTTCGATTTTCACATACATCTAAGTTGCAATTTTGGAATAAGGTAAAAGTTCTAAAGGGTGCTAGTATTAGAATTGTACCTATTTTGGCTGGTAGAAAAGTAAAGGATTTCCATTTTTTTTTCATAGAACCACATATTAAATACTCCCTTGCATGACACATTTAAAATCTCTCTTGTGATAGGATACATTATTTTGTCTGTTTATCAGAGAGAGTTGAGAGTTTTTGATCTCAAAATATATAAGGATATTTCGAGAAAAATATTTTGTGCGTAATTCCAGTTCCTGAAATTAATTTAATTATTTTTAAGTCAGTGAAGATTATCCCAGCTAATACCCTGATATAAGCACCACTCGGATTTTTGTAACGCGTCCAGAAGTTTTTGGTTCCGAGAGAGCTACATCTGCTTTGAAATTTTTGAATCCCTTTTAATCTCAAATTCAGTATTCTGTTGACTGTAATGTGTGTGGGGATGTACATTTATTCATTTGAATTTTTTGCTGTTTTATGTAAGTTTAATACAGCGAAACTAAAAAAAATGGTCAATGTTGGTCAAATATGTTGTTCATCCTTAAACTATGTAAACTTTTAGGAAATATATGGTTTTGCCTGGCATTAGTTTCGCGTTTGATTCCTGTCGAGTAACTGTTTTTCCGTTTGAATTTTCAGACCAAGATGGCGCCGAGCCGTCCGCCAACTCTGTCGCCGCCTCCAATCTCCTGCGATTGTCCTCGCTGCTGGAGCGCTCCGATTGGCGGGAACGGGCCGGTGCGCTGCTCAAAGCCTTCCAAGAACGTCTAGTCAAAGTCCCTCTGGTGCTCCCTCGGATGGTATCGGCGCTCATGCTCTACCATGACTCACCCACACTGGTGAGCAGCTGCGAAATCGGTCTCCCTTCCACCTGTGGTGGGAGGGATGAAATGATATATCCGTTCTCAAGTTCCTCTTTCTTTAATTTCGACATTTCTGTTTTTTTTTTCTTTTTCGGCTTTCGGGTCCAATTCAAATGAAGGCTTTTTCTCTAGTTGACCTGCTTATTCTTCCGTTGCACGAGCCCCAGGAGGTATCTGGAAGTTTCTGGAGGAGTTTTATAGAGGTTGACCCCTAATAACAACTATTCCTTGAATAATTGTAACGGCTTTCGGGCGTTCCTCCATGTCAGGGCATCTGAAAGTGACAACAGTTTCTCCAGTCATCCTTCTAGCGTCTTCAGGTCAGAATATATTAGACGCGACGCATTGTCACTTCTGACGTGAAGACGCCAGAAGGATGGCTGGAGAAACTGTCGTCACCTTGAGACACCCTGACGCGGAGGAACGCCCGAAAGCCGTTATCATTGTGGAAAAACGCCGCGGAAACCTCAGATCCAGCTATGCCTTGACTATTATTAGAGTATTCATGACAGAAAACAATACTTAAGTGGACTATTGTCAACCGTCGATTTATTAGAGACCTTAGAAAGATGGAATTACCGCCTGATCCACCATTTTTCTGTCATAAATAACGCCCTTGCAACCTAAAATTCAGCCATATTCAATAGTGTGTTTGAAATAAGTTGCCGGTCGTCTCCCCTAACAGTACCATAAGCTTAACACCAAAGTAAAACTATGTATTTTGAGCCCTTATCCTTGTTGTCTCCGACGTCAGATGGCGCAAATTCAAGGGCATCCCTCATTCTTCCTCTGGGAATGGAAGTGAAAGTTTCGAGATAGTGAGCGTGTGAAACAGCCCTCCTCATTTATGCATTTGACACATTTTATCATTTGGATAATGTAATATATGGCCCACTTCCCATCCAAAAAACCGATCGATTTTTTATTTATCCAGAATATTGGCCTCGCAGAATAAATGTGTCGCCGGTAGTAAGGCGCCAGAGAGCAAGATCCAAAACGGTATGATAAAAACTTGGCTCCGGACGGTCGCGATCAGGACGATATTCATAATCAATTTCAACGTAACGTTCTGGATACTCTAAAAAGACTTAACTGGCGCCGATGAGGAGGAATTGCTCCTTAACTGGCTGTGTCAAATGTTTGAATAGAACCCAATTGCCAGATTTAGAGAAAAATACGTACGGTATATGGTGCGCGTTAATAAGTTTTGTTGTAAATAGACAGAGAAGTTGTTAGTTTTACTTGGCTGGGTTGAAGTTTTCCTGAAACACGTTTTGAACGTTTTTATACCGGGGTTTTTTGGTAATAATAAAATGAGCCTGCTATAATTTGTAATCACATTTAACGCTGATGTGCGTCCAATTATAATTCGCGAGAGATGAGAGAGGCTCCAATTATTGATCATCTTTGGGATGTATTTTAAAGCCTCGTCTTTCACCATCATCCACGGTCATTATTTGGCTGCACTCGGTTCACCTAACGGAAGTGAATACATTTGTTCTTTTATTTTTTAATTAGATAGTTCTTGCATAAACATTCCGTTTCATTGCCTTGCGGTACTTTCTTTTAACTTTTCCCACGAAACTGTCTCCAAGAGGTTTCCTTGAGGTCTCACCTCGCTCGAGGTGTCTCCGTATAGTTAAGTGCCTTCCTTTTCAGAATTTTAATTTAATGTCTTTTAATGTGCCCAGCGTTGCCTAGTTCCCTTTAAACCTCTTAGCTCTCCCTACTTTTTATTTTCTCTCGTGGTTGTTAACTGTTTTGAATCCTATAATTACCTCGAACAATGTAAATGTGGCTGTAAATGGATGATGATGTAACCAGTTTTGCGAGACGGAACTCTGGCTGTTGAAGTGCTGGAGTGTATCTACGAACTTTCGTGCTTCTGGTGAATCCTTAAAACTTTCCATCCTCATCAGCACCGTCCACATTTTCGTCACGCCTTGTCTCTCGATGGCGCTCGTATATCTTACTAACTTCGCTTTATGGACGGACGCTCGGTGGCAGGCAAATTACCAAGTGATGGGTTAAAAACGAATCATGAATATGGCTTTCTCACAAGCCCGCAAGAATTATATGCATTTAAGCTCCGGAACACGTCCTAGGGGTTAGTCATTTCTCTCGTGTCTTGACTGCGCAGAGTTTTCGAGGTTTAGGCGTGCTGTTGCTTGGGGAAAGCTTAACTACATGCTCCACAGATGTGAGCTGCCAGAAAGTGAAACATGGGATAACTGCCATTTGTCGTGTCCAAGTTAAAGTTAAGTCATTCGGGGATGTTTTTGAAGCTTTTAGACATTGAACATTTAATCCACGAAGGATGCAAGTATTCCTGTGAGTATAATCTTGCGTGGATTTTCTTCTAGGAATATAATGGACCAATCTCAGTTACCGTATGATCATCTGGGATAAATAATCTTTGAAAAAATATTTCGAGCACTAATTTAGGAATCGTTAATTTTAATTTAATGCATGCATGAATTGCGTCCTATCTATGTGAGGAATTTCTCTCTTTGTTTTAGAGACACACTGAAACCATTATTTTCAGTGGAAAAAGTACGGAGTTGAGATCATATAGAGCGCAAAATACATCGATGAGTGAAAATTCATCATCATCAATAAGTATTTGTATATAAGTGTTAACTGAGACTTAAATTTCATGCAATTGTGTTGCAAGGTCTGAATTCTTCTTTCATTCTTCATTCGAAGGCATAATTATAGTTAATGCGAAGGCGTATTTGTAGTTATTTTTCTAATACGTCCTTTGTTAAAATAGCGTGCCATTTTATGTACCAGTAGTGAATGACTTCCTAACACGCCTATCATTTTAGGCATTTTTCAGAAGTTCTAAATAATGCATAGTGTTAAAAATAGCTGGGTTTACAGGCATAATATAGACCGCAGATGCTAATTGTCGAAATGCAATTCTTCTTTTATAATATGTTGAATATGCTCTAAGAGCTTGTCAAGTACACACTGTGGAGTTTCCGTCGTCAGAATGCAGGTGCCACTACGGTGTAACTTGCTTGTGTTAGTTCTGTAATGCTCAAAGCTTTTACTTGTATACTGAACCACTCCAGAGTTGAAGAAATTTGGACATGGGAAAAGACAAAGCAGTATCGTGGAGAACTCGGGGGAGGAAATTTGAATTCAAAGATGCCCATTTATTTGAAGGGAATGACTGAAATTTACGTTGCGACTCACTCTTGAATTGCACTCTCATTTGCTCCCTCTGAATGCACCTACGAAGTCCATGCAAACACTGACTCGTTCCACATGGTAAACATTTGTCTTTACTGTTAAAAAATACGACTAAAGAGCGTGTCTTGCACTTTCGATTAGCAATTGTTTTTCCTTCTAATATTCTCCATCTAAAGCCTGTGTAATTTGGAGTTTAATCGCGGTTTTTTTCTGCGCAAATCTTTATAATGCGCGCATGATTCGTTGAAGATTATTTCCTCCAAGTTACAAAAATATTAGTAAGACAGCGTGACTCCAATTTGTAGTCCGTCCTACCTATTCGTCCGCGCTGGCCCCTCCAGCAAGGCTGGTATCGCGGAACCCATATGTCACGGCCTGAATTCCGCCATTGGCATGGATATATTTAATTGCTTCAGGCTTCACGTGTTGGAAGGAGAAAATAATCATATACGCCGCGAGACAAGACAACATATTACTTTTTCGCAAGTTTTTGATTGGTCGACCGGTTTCAGGGTGTTACGACACCATCACGTGGAAATATTGCATTTAAAGTTTGGTTTTAAAAAGTGAAATATTTGGGTGGGCAATGAGATAGAGACCAAACAGAGATTTGGCGTAATTGGTGGATACTTGGATGATAAGCATCAGTCCTTAAAAATACCTGGCCTATGAAAATATATTTCTCACCTCTTTTGAGCACATACGGGACTACTGAAATTATATGTTGAAAAAATGTTTATTATTATTATTATTATTATTTTTGTTGAAATATTTATAGTCAACAAGTGTACAGCTTTATTTTTAAGAGATAAAAAAATTGTTGAGTGCAGAATAATAATGAACTACCACCTTAAGTATAAATATTCCGTACATGACCAGAACAAAATGCAATATGGGCAAGAGATAAATGGATGAAATATAGTTTACTTTGTTTGTGGTTCGCATATTGATTTTTGAAAAAAAAACGAAACCTAAAAGAGAGATTCTAGTGTATGAAATTGGCGCTGTCAGAGCGGAAAATTCTAAATCAGGCACGTTCTTAGATGGGTACATCAGTACAATATTCTATTGGCGAAAGCTACCCTCCGAGGGACGTTTGTCCACATATGTGGACAAGGGGACCGAAGAGGATAGTGTTGGCCATGGGTGGTTGCAATGTTTGTCTTAGGATTAATTCCTTAGGTTGGACGGTGGGACATCATCTCAGCCGTTGGAGAATCTAAAACCCTAAAGTCTACTACTGTTTAAATATCGGTGAAATTGTTATGTGGTCCGGTTGGTGTGGTGGTTAGAGTATTTGCCTCTCACCCCCCCAATCGAATTCCGGAAGTGAGCCGATATTTTTCTTTAGTTAAACTACTTGAGTGATATGCGGAGGGTCACTTGGGAGTTCAGTACTCCATCCGTCTGATCGAACATTAAGCTGAGGTTCCCTTGGTGCCTTTAGTTAAGAGTAGGCTAATGCCGAGTCGGTCGGGTTTTCTCTTCACCCTTCATCCTTACCCTTTCATTCTTACCCTTTCATTCTTACCCTTTCATTCTTACCCTTTCATTCTTACATCGATTGATTACCTGCGAGACACCTCTTAAGGTGTGAGATACGGGATGTGTAATCATCACCAATTGTGCTCTACATCAATGACATATTTTCACCAAGAAGCGTAATAAAACTCGATAGTAAACTCGTGCAAGTTACGCATGCACCAGCCACGTGCAGCCCACTCATTAGTACCATCCTACCATTCATTGTACCAACCTACCATTACCACTACCAAGTAGTACCAACCTACCATTCATCATACCTACTCATTAGTACCATCCTACTACCCTTCCGGGTAGTTCATCCTGGTACTTTTCCCTTTCGGTCGGAAGCGCCTTTTAATTGCTGGGATAGACTTGAGAAACCACACACGGGAAGATGGTGAACGTTTCTCTTACTTCTCTTCCTCCCCGAAGGTTTATGTGGCCGGCTCCAACGAGGACCCTGAAGGGGCGGCCGCCCTGCTGAAGGCGGCCGAGACGAAGTTGGTGGCGGGGCGGGTGATGGCAGTGGCCGATGGACCCAAGGAGAACCCGGAGGGCGGGCTGCTGCAGTCGAGGAACGACGCCGTCAAGAGGATGAAGGCGGTGAACGGGAAGGCCGCGGCCTACGTGTGCCGACAGCACGTGTGCTCCCTGCCCGTCACCAGCGTCAAGGCCCTCGTGGGCCTCCTCGAGCCCCCGGCGGCCGGAGCTTCTGGGGAGCACTCGAGGCACTCCAAAGTTTGATGAGGATGCGTGCATCTGCTCTCTCCACCGTCGCTCCTCATCCCCCACTCCTTCCCCTCTCCCGTTTTTAATCAACCCTCCCCGCTCCAGTAGCCATGGATTTAGGTTGAAGTCCAAGCTGATGAAGTAATATTTATATCGCCAAAAAGCAAGCTGTAAAAGTATCCAGTTGGGCATCTATATGAATCGGCGCACTCTGGTTATGTTTTCATTGTTTTGCGTTTGCCGCCATTGCAAAGCGGAAATTACGATTTTTTATGTATGTATTGTGTTATATGGTATTGAGCAAGTTGGTCGATGTTGGTATGACATCGTTAAGTATTTTTTTTCCAGGTGCCTCCTTGTGTATTCGTCGTCGGAGTAGGTTTCGACGGCCGTGAGAATGGTGAATTGCTTTCCGCACTCACGTTCGCGATGCCTTTTCGGTGCAGTGTTTTTCCGTCTGACCTGAGATTAAGTTGATTAAAAAGCTAATTGTGATCGTTTATTTTTTTAACGTGATTTGTGATAGAAATCTTTTATGGATTCGTCCAACGGTCTGAGTTATGTTTTTGAAGAGTTTGATCTGATTTTTTTTTCGCTCGTGTTTGTCCTTTTTGAAAGAAATTTTTGTGTGCTTTATTGCTCGCACAATATTCGACTGATTTTTGAATAGTCTTAGATTATTTAGAAGAAATTGGATGTTGATCGTGAGGCGCGAGGTACGGTGAAGTGTGCTCTGGCTACCTTAGTCGTGAACGCTTATCAGTCAGTGTTGCCCGTAACGGGCCCAACAATGATAACGCCATTTGTAATCCAGTTACAAGTTTGACAATGAGTTACCACAGGCGGCCCCACCGTTTATAGTATATTAGGGCCAAGCATTTCAATTGTGTCCGATGATTAACCCTCATGGGAAAAAAATATCAATTGGCACTGTGCTAAGAACAAGCTGTTACTTGTTGACTAGAATAGGCCGCTATGGCATAGCCGTTAGCTGCGATTCGACGGAAAATTACTCATGATATGGCGCTGCCTCTCCCTTTTTCTGAAGTTAATTCATTTAGTAACATGTTATTGGAAGTATCTTATCTGTTTATCCGAACCTATAGCTACACCTCAAGTGGCTGTCCACATTATGCTGCGCATACATATATTCAGATTTATCTGCTGTTTAAATAGTTTTTGTTTATACATTCGTACACAAATCATCCTTTTAATGGTTGCTGGCTTTTCCGTTGGCCGCCTCGGAACGTGATTCCCTTATGGAAGTGACTCACTAGGATGTTTTCTTAGAGACCAGTTATCGTCAACGCAAATATTGTTTAGAGTGGTAGACGACGCTTGCATAGTGGTGTTGCGCTCTCATTGTGCATCCTATACTGCCTGTCTAATGGCAGGCCCACCCCGTAATCACTTAACGCCATTGCTAAGTTTTTGAATTCTTCTATTGCACGTGCAATTCAAAATAATATCCAACACCGAGGGAATATCTGTGATCATATTTGGATAGGTCGTGTTTCTTTCTTTGGACCACGTCCCGGATTGCTATCCTTTCAGAATACTTTTGATTGGAAATGGATTTCGTCGAGGGTTTAATATTGGTTTTAATGCCTTTTTATTTTGTGGTATTGGGATTTCTTTTTCTTTGGTGACTGTATGAAACTATTTCCTTTCATCAGATTTTGGAAGTATGGATTCTTTAATTTGTAAATAAATATTTGCAAGTAAGGTCATTTTGCCATGTTGTTCATTGTTCCATTTCAGAAATAGTGTATAACTGTACTTTAATGAAGAATAAAAGTTAATATTTTTTGCTTGTACAGAATCATATCTCTAGGCTATGTTTCCGTTAATTTTATCATTTTCTGGTCTATGAATTGCGACGTTTGTTTATGTGAAACTTGTATTCATTATATTCTGAAGAATGATATTTATTTTATCCTCATTCATGGCGTAGTAACTGTGACCGTCGAAAAAATTTAAAGTTGTGACGTCTTATCAAACGTTTGTCACAACAACGTTTTCAGCAATTTATAATTCTACGCCAATGCAGATAAACTCAACTGCAACGCGTCTCTGAATATTTTTGGGTTTATCCTGCAAAACAAATCACGGTTGAAACCTGTTTAGTGGACGCTGCGCTTCCAGTCTACACTCTGAGTAGGAGTTTGGAAGGTACCGATACCAGTTGGTTACGGGCTGGCGTCACTATTTATGGGATCGTGTTTTCGAATCCCACCTCGGACTTGGATTTCTTATATCCCTAAAGATAAGTGATGTATAAATTAAGCTTTCGAAGTACTTGAAATCTGGGTTTAAAAGTTCTATATATTACTTTACTACTTTAATTTCTTCGATGGCGTGGTTATCTGAAGTTTGGTTAGGTTTAATCACCAGATCAAGTGAGGATTTTGTTGTGAAATCCTTAATTTGGGTTTCATAAAGGTTGTCGCGTTCTAGATAACTTTTTATTAGCATCAAATACTCTTTTTAGGGTGTCCACTATACAAGAAAATTCTTCAGCTTCACGTTATGAAACAGAGCCTTCGTAATTTGACTCTTGAAACAAAAATTGATGATGTGACGTACATTTTCAGGCTTTTAAACTTTGTTAGGTATTAACTTTTACGAGAGGTTAATTAGTCAGAAGCTCACATGCACAGACTCTTTACATGATCAGACGATCTTTGTTTTTAGAGTTCGTAATTTAGATGAGAATCTTATGAAGTGTGTTCGTGATCGGTTAGATCCATCTTCTCTTACGCTGCAGCACTCGTACTGCACTAGGTTATGCACGTGAGTTTTCCCCTGATCATGACGTCCCCGTCATTATTAACCCGGCATCCGCACCTGGCATCTTGGAGTAACGAGTGCCTGTCTCTCTTTCTCTAGTCGTAAGTGCGCCGGAGTTCGTGGAAACTGCATTCTCGAGGACGATGGGAGCGAATTAACAATTTGTGCCGACATCGGTGGGAGGGAGGTTTTCTCTTAACCTGCTCTTAAACCTTTGGAGGGGTGAATTGGCTCTCGGAAGTTCTTCCGTCGGGAGTCACTCTTCCCTTCCGAGTTGAAGCGAAGCCGATGGTGACCTTTTGCATAACGCTTCCCGACGCGTGCAAATTTTCCACCTGGCACGTTTCATAACATCCGTTTCCTGAGCTCGCCAACTTCTGCTAAACGCCGCGCTCGCAGCGCGTATGTCGGAGAACGCACTCCATCCCTCACTCAAAATTCAAGCGCCGACTAAATTATTGCAGGAGAGGCTTAACTTAGTGACGTTGTGAAACTGGCTGAAGACATCTTGCTCTTGTACAAAGTTTTCTCCTCGTAATAAAACTTTTCGGCATTGAACTGTGGATATCAGCATTTCCGTCGTCCACTTATCCATGACCATCAGAAAGCTGACGGTTTTATTGGTTCGGTGGTTGTGACGTAGAATTTGCATCCAGTCAACTGTGGTGGCCAGGTCGGTAACGCGCTGGCCTGGCAAAGCAAGGGTCACCAATTTGAATCCCGCCCAGTGCATGGATGTTGTGCTTCTCCTAGGATAAAGATCTTAGATGATATTAGTAATATAACCTCAGCTGTTGGAGCACCTAGAACCCCAGACCATTTCAACAATATGCGTATAATTGATTCTGTATTCGTAACTCTTTAAGAGTGGATTTATATGAGCTGCAAAATTAGGCAACAAATTCTGTGGTCATTTTTTAAATTCATATGGTATCAGTAATCTAATCTGGTTTCGTGTTTTGCCGAAATGTTGTCTACGCGAGCGAGTGAGGAGCAAAGTTGATGAATGTCAATCGATTCTCAAATGCACTCAGGTAAATATGGAACCTAATACATTCACATAATACCCTTCAAGCCGCCATAAAGGTGTGTGGAAGGGTGTGAATTCACACCAAACATACATTATATATCATGCTCAAAAAGAATTATTAACTGTATACTAGCCTAAACTTTAAAACACTTAAAAAAAAAATTGTAATGGCAAAGCAACTTAATTAGCTCATGCCACCACTTTTGATGCCATTTCTCTACTAATACATGTGATAGAATAATAAAACTACCAGTTTCAGAAAGTAGATACAAAAATCTAATTTTTTAAATGTCTAGTACATTTCTCGTATCTCCCATAGTAAAATAGTTATCCCAAAAAGTAATATTTTAAAGAATAAACGTTTTTAATTTAGGTTACCTACTTGGCAATTGGAGTCAATAAGCATACCTTTTGGCAGGAAAGGATATATGAAGATGTTAAAAAGTAACATAGACTATTTTTACTTCAAAATCATAGGTGAAATTCAGTTTCTTAGCGTTTTCATGGCAACTGTAGGATGTTTGCGTTGCCATAGGTCAGCAACTAAGGAGTTGCGACCCCATGTTCTTAGGACAAACAATGCATAAAATCGTCTTCCCTACCTCCTCCTGAAATATGTACATTTCCCCTTAAGAATCCTGTATGGTGATATTTTAATTCATTATTCCCCGCGGAACTCAGTTTCTGCTATCTAAGATGTTTCGGAAGAGGATAGCTTAGTAGGTGAGTTTCATGTCCCACGTCGTGGTTGAATAATCGAAATTTTCTCTGAAGAACTGCGTATTTTTAAACATTCAATTTCGAAGAGAGTTGGCTCTATCGGGTTGCTTTACTCCGTGGCGTAGCTAGATAGTTCTTGCTTGAAGGTCTTAATTTTTTCCCATTATCTTTGACTACAATTCTTTTTTATCAATCGCTTGCAATACTCTTGCTTATTACCTGCTCAAATGAGGGAATCACTTGGTATCCGCACCGACTTTTATTCTGTTCGAAACAAGGAAATCCAATGATTCTCATGGTGCTGGAGCAAATATTATTAGAGAACCTTCCGACCTGCTGAGAGCATTTCACCTGCTTCAGTTTCTTTAGATTCGTTTTGCTGTATCGAAACAAATTTTGAAATCTACCAACGTATTTGGTGTTTGTGATCCTCTCAGAAACAAGTGATCTATGAACTTTTCTGTATTCAGAATACCACTGAAATAACGTTTTCTTTAAAAATCAATTTCGTGTATGGCAATCAAAGTATGTTACGCACGAAGGAGTTATTATTTAAATATCAATGCATTAGTTAATTGTACAGAAACAATGATATAAAATTCGTATTTTCCCCAAACATGTGGTTATGAAAATTATATAAACTTTTTATTTTTTGAGCAGTGAGTAAAAAGTCGTGAATAAGTTATTTAAAAATGTAGGAATATTTCGTAAAATTTGCTTCATTGTCGGCTGCCGTGAATAAGTGAGGTACCTGATCGCAGTTGACATGCTCATGGAATTATCTGCATCCGGTGCATACATTTGCCTGTGAATAAGTTAGTGTGTTGGTTGGAGCAATGGCCTTGCAGTTCCATGGAATAGGTTAGATTCCCAGCGGAGTAAAGGATTTATTTATTCAGATGTATACTTGTTTCCTTTTTAGGCCTGTGAGGTGATCACCAAAAGTATGTCCCCTGTCCATTAAACCGTGTACTCATTTGCGTCTTTCGTTAGTAGTCAGCTGATTTCAACGCTGTGCTTCTCTCAATCCTTTCCCTTGCTCCCAACAATTCTACCCTCACCTAACCGTAAATGGCGCAATTGGTCTTTCCTGCTAGACATATCCTCTTACAGCAAGGAACAATATGAACCTGAGAAGAAATGAAGCAGTGTAGCGGAGCGCATGGGGTCTGATGATGGGATCTAAATAGGTTTTTCTGCGTATTTATTGAATTACACGGTCTTGAACCACCCTCCAAAATCGTCTTGAATTGCTCCCCCATTTCAACGTCGAAATAAACGTTGATCGCGTGAAACTGTCTCTGGAGAGGAACGCTCGGGGAGCCATGGAGGCGAGGGAGGGGATAATTCGAGCGACGATGGGAACGAATCGCGCCCGTCGGGTAGAGCATAATCGCCGAGGAAGCTGGCGAGGAAGAAGGAAGGGGTTTGGGAGATTAGCCAGGGTCTTGGAATGCAGCCAGGACTTGTCTCGCGGATCGGCGTTGGTGGGGGTTGGAGAGGGGCATTTAGGGGGAGAGTGGCGGAAGGAAGTAGAGGAGGATGGGGAGGGGGTGGGGAAGAAAAGGGCATTGGTGGGAAGAACGAAAAATTCTCGACCCCTTGGGGGAAGAGATTGGGACAGTTGGGCGGGAGTAGGGTCTCAACGGAAGGGTGGGGTCGGAGGGATGGGGTGTGAGTGGCCCATTGGTCGGGGAGGGGTTCGTTCGTGAGGGCCCAACTAGGGGGAGGAGCGGGATTACCGCCGCGGAAGGATGAGGCAGGCAGTGGGGGAGAGTATGGCGGTGCAGCAACAGGTGCCGCCCCCACCCCGGGCCGTCCCACTCTCCCCTAACCACTATACGCACCCCCATCGTATCCATTGTGCTCGACCGATCCCTTCTCGACCGACCCCGACACCCCATCGCCGCCGTCCATCTTATCTCGCTTAGAAAATTCCTCTCGATATTTTTCCCCTTTCTCCAGGCCATTTCTGGAAAGACGTGCGACTGTTCCGAGGCACGTTTTCCGATGGGGAGTTGGAGGACGGGTGACGAAAGGGCCGGCGATTCCTTCCGACGAACCTTTCCGTTTCCAGGGGCCTTTCTTGGTCGAGTGGGAACTGACAACCGTGGCCTTGTCCGGAGTGCTCGAAATAATTCCGATCGATACTCATTTAAACGGGAATTATTAGCGGCCCATAAAGAAATGACTGAAACAAACGGAAGTTTGTTTCACTCATTTCTTGAATGAGGGCCTTAAATGAAGTTCACTACACGAGCACTCAGGCCCTCATTTAAGGAGGAATTTTCCGTCACAATCTGTCCAGAGAATCTCGCATGCCTCTTAATTTCGCCATATAAATCTTTCGCATATGTTCTTGAACGGATTCGGTTGAATGCTCATCATCCCGTACGTGGAGAGTCGGATTCGATAGATAAAAATCAGTAACGTAACCCTTTCACAGAAATATAATTTGGTTTCTATACTCAAATTGTTTTTGGGAATTAATATTATCTTTCTCAATTTAAGCGTTAAACAAAACGAAACCCATTAGGTAGGAGAAATCGGTTGAGCACTACACCGGCAGCGGTTTATCTTTCTCCGTTAAACTTCCAGTTTTGCGGCCAAATAACCATGAAGGACATAAGTGGAATGAAATGCTTCGTGCGTACTCCCTCGGAAGTTCCGACATGAAATCTCTTGAAATGAGGGCACAACACCCATTTCTTGCTGGTTGGAAAGGCGGAAATAAGCGGATGTCCTCTGCATTCCTTTGATGCCCGAGTGAATATTGGAACTCCTGTGAACTCCTCATACATTAACCATTATTTTATTACTCTTTAAGTATTAATTAACTGTGGATGTCATTATAAATGGTGATGATGAATGGTATGTGATTTGTTTTAGAATTACGTGTAATTTTTACTCATGTAGCGATAACGTTCCTTTCGTTCTCATGCCCTTATCTGGTGGCTAGTGCTTGGAGGTGAAATTAAAGAAGCCTTTCCTCATGAAAAACTTTACCCCATCAAATTTTCACCTGAGCCTTATTACTTTCTTATAACTTTCACCATTTCCCGGTTCACTTTGCGAATTTTAAGAACATCCGTCGTCTTTCTTTTTATCTTTCTTATATGCTCCTGCAGTCTCTTCTACTACGTCCTGGTCTTAAAAAAAATCTTCGATTGTCAGCTTGCGGTTTTCCCCTTGCAAGGTTCTGCGGCAAATCCGTCTTACACTTAAGTGCTGCGGGTGGTAATCAAATTCGGGCTCGGGGGGGTAACGCATGGATAAGTTGGCGGCTGGATGATGACGGCGGACGGCGGAGTCAGCCTTTTGGTGGGGGAATCTACGGCAAATTGCATTACTGCTTCGCCCGGAATAAGGCTAATTGCCCTCTCTCTCCTCCTCCCTCCCCCCCTTGGCTCCTCGCGGGAGTTTCGGCGGATTAGAGGTGGAGTTGGAGGTTGATGAAGGGCAAGGTTCGAGCGGAAGTTGCATCCCTCTCGCCCCACCCCACACTCGTGTTGGAGGGACCCTCTTCTCCGACCTCCTTCCTTTTTTCCGCCCCCCCCTCCCTCTCTCTGACCTGACCTCGGGGAACGGCAAGACGTCGGCGCCATCTCGAGAGGTTGAGAATTCTCCGCGAGGATTTTTACTCGGACTCCCATCTAAAGAGGATGTCTTCACGTCCGTCGCCTAAAAATATTCCTCCTCACGTCGCACCATCGCGTGGTAACATAATAAGCGTCTCTCTAATCCTCTGTACCTAAAAATGAATTGCTTGGAGAAGCCACAATAATTATTTCAGCGTATTGGTTTTGTTAAATGATGATTTGGACACCCGTTATTCGTCAAAGATTCAAGAAAATGATCGGAGTTAATTTATTGACATTCATTATCCCTGATGGTTGATCATAAGATTCGATTGATGAGACTCTCCTACTGAGTCATCTAATTATCTCTTCTTATTAGCATAATTCTTCTCTTTTATATCCTAAATAACTTGCTCCACATTCATAATCTTAGATATTTTTTTGCAGTCTGCCAATTCATTTTTACTTCAATAAACTTCTTGATTCGTCCGATAATCCCCACCCTAGTTTTGGAGTTTCCATCAGACTGATATTTCTCCCTCTGTACAGAACTTCTTGCTTGAAGGGTCAGTCCGAATTATTTTGGTCCGTTGCTTGATCTAGATAATCCAATTTATATATAACATTTTTAAAGTTTTTGCTCTTTTGTCTTCTCTTTTCTCACTATCGAAACCTCACTGCCGTTCGAAAGCTTTCATCAGCTATATTATATTATACCGTTATCTTACATTTTACGTTTTGTAATGTAAATTATCATGTTTATGGTAGCCACTCAAGCACTCATGGTGAAATAATAGTCATTTGTTGTGACATCTGGTTAGATGCTGAGATTAAGCTGGTAAGGTACATACGTGTAGTTAGCTAGTGCTATGCTGCTTTCATATTTAAGGGAGGCTTGGCGTAGTACCGTCATTTTGCATTCATTTTGTAAACTGTATTCGCAAAGAAGCAGTTGGTTGGAGGGGCAACCATGATGGTTGTGAAGTGTCAGAAATTGAATATTAACTCACTTCTTTTTTTTGCGTAAATTTCTGACTCATACCACTGTCTACGTAATCGAAATTCATCATCACGGCATATAAAAGAGGTCTTTTTGCATTACTTTCTCCACATTTATGGTACTTTCCCGTGTTAGGCTGGAACCAGCATTCTATTATCTCTTTCATTAAACCAAGCGTTCTTACTAATTTGAAATAATGTTCAATTTCTATTCGCACCATGTGTCTTTTTAACTATTATTTTTTAATTCTTACTGTCTTAAAAAGCAAGGACTAAGGTAACCTTTCTTCACGATAAGGAAGATTATCTCGGATAAAAAATAGATTTTACTCGTTGGTAGCACATTACTGCAAAGAAAAGCTTCTCGAAGAGCACGGGCGAATAAAAGATTGAGAGACCTTAGGGTGTGAAATTGAAGATTTGATATTCAACGCATTGTCAACCCATTTTCTCACCAAAATGGGAAAGAAAGAATTTTAAATCTTGAAATAAAGTGTTATCACAATTTGATATTTTCTTCAATGGTAACGAACCGTTGATAGTTTCAATTTGTTCTAAGATCTGTATTTCCTCGCAAAATCTCCAATGAGTTTTTGAACTGGATTTCAGCTCTAGTTAACTCATACTTGCCTTTCAAATACATAATATACCTAACTCTAGGGAACTGCGTGTATTATAGGCCTGATAAAAGCAGCGTATTATTATCAAATATCCTCGAAAAATGGATTCCGTTACGCGGGGTATACCAGTATTCCTAGGGAGCAGCAAATAGAGATACGATTTATGACCAAAACTTGCCAGGTTCCAGCAGTTGTACGCTCTGTGATTATGCATATCAGCATAGATGTCTTCCTGGTTTTACCATAGGGTCTCTAGAATTTTCCGCATTTTTTTGTGTAGCCAACTGAATCCATAGTTATGACTACAATTGGATTTATACCCCGCTTTCATTTGCTTGGCTTCAACCGCTCACATCTTCAAAGAGGATATTTGTCCAAGAGTTATGTTTGAGTGCAGAAGGCGATAGAGATACTCACTCGGAACATGGTTAATTGACTGTAACACGTGCATAGGAGATTTAGCGCCGTTATTACTCTCAGCCGACTTGGCTGTGAACATAAATGTCGCTGCTCTGCGGGATAGAGCTAAAATACTACGCGGCATTATTCTGCAGTTTCAATCTTTGAATTTTAGGACAGTATCGTAGATAATACGAGAGTGAAATCGAGTACACTTAGTTCATTCACACAATTTATTTGGTAGAGCCCGACCGGTTACAACACTTTTCAAGGGTCAAATATAAGGGTCAAAGGTCGAAGGGTCAAATATTTGACTGTTTCACTCGCGAACCATGGATGATATACAATGTCGTAGAGTTTTCTGGAAGTCTTATTTCATTACCGCCCAATGGGTAATTGCCTCGAAATCTGCCCTATGTCCTTTAGAAATACTGTCATTATTTTGCCATTGTATGTTGTTTTTACATGGGGAGATCTAAAAGAAATCAGATGACAACTATAATAAGTTATGCATTTATTTTCAGCTTCATATTTCAAAAATCCTATTTAGGATCCTCTGTTAGCCTCTGCACGTAGGTCATTATTTATTTCCACTTCTGGAAGCAATTAATAAACTTCCTGAAACAAAGGTTCTTAACGCTAATAATATTTTTTTCCGTAACTCCATCTACGTTCGTTAAACGTTATCTTATGAGACCACTTTTCATTGTCGGGAACAAAATAAGTCATATAGTCTGAAATTAGGCCAAGAGGGTACGTGGGGAAGCGGATTCCTGCTGTTTTCGGTGAAGAACTTCTTTACGGACTACGCACAAGCCGTTGCGTTGTAATGGAACCATCACCCTCAACTCATCCATATTTCGGACCGTTCTCCAATGGAAGGCAGATCCAAAATTTATAGATTCTCCGCTGGTCCTCCATCACAATTTCACAAATTTTATAGATGCCCGTTTTTGAGATTTGGGGACGTGGGTTCTGTCTTCGGTTGACTCTTCACCATTTTTATAAGGAACAAACCACTCAAATACTACCGTACTCTGCATAGAAGTATCCTTGTAAGCTTTCTGTATTATTTTAGTTCCTTTGGGGCCGCATTTTACTACAAAACAAAATTTAAAATAGTAGCACCCTATAAAAATCGTCAAATGGACAAAAAGTATTTCCAAACCAACGCTACTTGACCTGCTTTAGGACAACAATTGACGGCGTCAATCGACATAATGATTTTCAAAGTTCCCACCAGAATCACCTGACGGCAGGAAACCCTACTACGAACGTCCCGCCAACCACAACGTCAATCCGGTTAGTCAAGTTTCTTTCGGGTCCCTTCATCAATGTTCATAGAGAGAGGAGATAGATAATCTTTCCCTCTACTATATGAGAAATAATCGTAGTACTCCTATCATTAAGGCAGTAAATTATTGTTGTATATAATAGATTAATTAGCCGTTTGCCCATATGTAGGCTGGCAGTATAAGTAAACTTTAAGGCACTTACATTATACATGTTTGGTAACAACTCAACCCCTTCCACACATCCTTGAGGGGACTTGCATGCTAGTCAGAAGATAGATATATTTAGGGAAGTGAACCTTAACTTCAGTACCTGTTGAGGAAGTCGGTTGTTGATATTGACTATAACCTGATGCAAGGGAGTAGTTTCATCTACGAACCATGTGAGTCCCATAGAGAATGTGAAATGGAGTAGTCCATCCACGAACTCGCGCTTCCAACATGTTCTCACTACGTACGTAGTGAAATTACGTTACTATGTACCAATCAAGTAAATTCAATTAACTTTGAATGCACCAGGACTCGTTAGGTAACCGTGATTAGTAACTACGAATATTTGATAAATAGAGTAATAATATGCTGGGTATTTAGAATAGTTGATTTACAAATATTTATACTACTGGGCATTATTATGAATTCGCTAAACTAATAAATTACTTCTTATAATGGTGCCGAAAACATGAAACGGAGAAAATTAAATTTTCTTATGATGTGCTTCAGACGAGACTACCTATGTCAAACCTGTATATCCGGCTATTATGTTGCCTATTATACTATCCTGTTTTTTCTGGGAAGAAATTAATTTTCAATGAACGGCAGTCTGTCTTCATAATTTTCTTTTCGTTATATAATAGGCCGTAAAAAGCGACTGTTCGCAGCACATTTCCAACGCCATTGGGAAACATTGGTTCAGAGATACTTATAAATTCGGACCCAATTATAACCTGAAGTTTGATAACGAATCCCATTTGGGTTCTTCTGCTAAGCTTGAGACCATAACGCAAGATCTATGCCTATCTATCTATCAACAGGCCCTGACTTACGTAGAAGTACTCAATCTAATCTTGTTTTGCGATATCAAATTGACCATGAGCCTTCTCAAAGTAGTTGAATTGAATGTATCTACCTTTTCGTGGTTTTAAACATTTTTCAATGGTATTTAAATTACGGAGAAAAGAATTAACACATATACATCACTATGTTTATTAATTCTTCAATTGGTTACTTAAACGCACGCACTCAGATTTAAACTTTGAGTAAGAAAAATAGTTAGCATTCATTTTGATTCGGCTGACAATTGTGAGCGACTCGAACATTTCGGCCACTTATGAATTGAGCAGCATATGTACGTACTAATTGCAGCCTCCTCTGAGGGAACGGACTCCAAAGACGCCGCCGCCGGTTGAGTGATAAGCGCGGAGAGCGGCGGCTGCATTGGGCTCGGGAAATGCATTACCACGTCCGCCACGTCGTTCTCGAGTTCCACCAGTCACCACCGCCAACCACGGCGGTGATGAATGGGACGACTCTCGAGATGAAATGGTCGAGCGCAGATTCATAGAGCAGAAATAAACCCCCGAGGGCCTCCGCACCAGCGCGTAGCAGCTCACTTGATGCAATCGAGGCGGTAGGAAAAGCTACTCGGCAGCCGCTCGTGTTCAATTTCTGGTTCCGCCGATACGCGAGGTGTAATTGGAGGAAACTGGGGCAAATGAATCCACTCACTGTCCGCCGATTAATTATTTCTTATTCACGCTTACTCAAAAGTCTTTTTTTCGCTCTGGAATCATTATAGGCTAATCCACCTCCGTGAATGAGCATTGGGCTCCAAGATCTTAAGATCCAAACCATACCCTTTAGGCCGTGGAAGATTCCGCATCCAAAGCCGATAACGTAACTTCGGTATACGCCTGTTTCTTGCATCACTCTGAAGAATTTGACAGTAACGTAATCCTGTGCTTCCCAGCAGATATCCTTTCGCGACGTATTGGTGTTGCAAAAGGAGCAGAAATGTGCCGCGAAAAATTTTACAGCTAAATCCTGCATGAATTTACGATGCCGGAGTAATAGACTTCCGAGTGATTTCCTCCTCGCTCTATTGCTCTATCCTGTAAATATGTGTTCTAATGATTTTATCGAGATTTCTCAGTCAAATTTAAAAATTTTTATTCATAGATTCTGCATAAAATATAGGTCTCATATGAAAGCTATCGCAAGTATTAGCCATTGAAGATGTATCGAATAGGTATTTGGTTTTCATTTTCGCTGGCTTATTCTTGTTTTTTGTTTGTTTATATGTTTCTTCAGTGGGTACTGTGAAGAAAACATGCATGTGAGGTGTGCCGTAACGGGAAAAAGGTAGGAAAGCAATGATGTAATACTCCAAGAATAGTAGATGATTATTCATCGGCGGAAGGTTTACAGAATATTTTTTTAGCCCACCTTAGTACAATAGGTTGTTTACCTTATGTACGAACTATGTTCATAGTAATGTGTACATTGCCCTAAAGTACTTGACATGCAGGGATTATATCGCAGCGCGTAATCAAAAATTAATTTTGTGACCAACTCGACTCAGTTACCCGATGTGGGATTCGAACCCTCAACCTTTGGTTTTACAGGGTATCATATAAAAGACCTGGCTATCGAGGCCGGCTAAATAACATTTAAAAATCTTTCAACTCCACTGCCATTGGCTTTAAAATTTTTGCACGAGAATTACTCGTTATTTAAAGAAACCGTTGCCAACCTAGCAGGATGTGGGTCTGAAAAATTTTAAGACCTTTAAAACGGGGTCAGAAAAATCAGGTGGTTTCGGATACTTATGCTGTGTGAAACTTGATCGATTTAAAATTTACTAAAATCGATGGCGTGCCCAACTTTTGGCTTAAAAGAAGATATCGTGGAAGCCAGTATGATTTGCTGTCGTCAACGATCATGAGATGTTTTGCTTCCAGAGCATGAAATTGCAAGCTTATTGGCATGGAATCACTTTCAGCTGCCCGGTCTGTTTTTCAGCCTCTTCTATTCACTGAGTTTGCTGTATTTGAACCTTTTTTTTAAGCTGTCATTCTCTTCACTCCGAGGGGAACTGGAGCATATTATCAATAAAGAAAGCAGCGTCGATGATTTGTTATGCGGAAACGTGTCGGCTGGAAAATCGTTTCGTTACCTAACTGAATTTGGTCTCTCTCTCTTTCGTAACTCGTTTCCCAGAGTCGGGATCGTTCGGCCGGCGCCGCAACAAATCCGCAACGCTCCCGTGGGGCTTCCTTTCCATTTCAAAGGACGGGGAGCGAGTAATATGCTCGATGCATGGGAACAAATTGGCGCATTAGGTATTTTTTGTGATACCGACAAGCGCAAGTGGAATGCTGAACTTGTTGAACTCGTGATATGCCCGTTTAAGTTCCTGTTCAGTTCTAACCTTTCTTCCTTTCTAGAATTTTACCCGATACCTCTCAACCCAAAAATTAGCCGATGTTTGGAATGAGATATTTTGTTTCGCTCTTTACCTCGTGTAAAAATTTACCTGACCACTAACTAACCTCACATCGCCATCAATGGCTATATTAGCCATTGATGGCCATCTATGAGAAAGTGCCCGAGACCAAACACACAGCTTACACCAGAGTTCAACTTGTGGAGGAACCGAGATATCTGTGGTTTTCAAATTGTCACCTCACTTATAGGCGCTTCAGACTGGGAGGAAAGGTACATGGAAGAGAATGTAAGGTTAAGGAGGGAGGGTAGAGAAATGCCCGGAAGCGGCATCAGCCTACTCTTCAACAGAAGGCGCCCAGAGGATAGTGTCCCATCCGACTGTCTGAGTACTGTACTCGAAGTGCTATCTACAAACCACCCAAGTGGGGACTAGTATATCGATGAGGCCAAATTTTTGGAAGTTTGCAGTTATTTCTTCACAGTAACGAAACATTGCCTATTATTTGAATGATATGATCTCCAGGTGAAGTTCAATATGCACATTTGGCTTCGTAGTTGGAATCCTGTTTTCTTTGGCTTGAACATTCGAACAACAGCAGGCGTCATTTGCTCCATTAAGAAAACTTTATTCACGAAGCAAAATATTTTTTCGGGATTTTTCCGCGTTATATCTGGTAACAGCACGACGCGACGTTTCGTGACCCATGCTGGTCGCTTCTTCAAAGAAAATGAATGGTTGGAAAACAGTGGCACATTAACTGTCAATGGAACACCTCATTAGCCGTAAACACAGTTCCCTTTTGCATGAAATAATGAAGTCTAAATTTGCCCGTGGAGGCACTCGGAATTCGAAAAAAGCGCCAACCTTATTTCGCAAAAGAATGTGTGCAACATCAATGAAACTATTTTCCGTGAACTCGCAATCATTGGAGAATGCAAATGAGGACGATGAACCGAAGATTATGTTAGCCTGTCGCGAAACCTGACGTCGCAAGATGGGCTGCGGTATTCAGGTTGGCAACTTACTAGTCGCGGTCACTAATTACACTGGCGAATGGACGTTGTTTTTGCCTTAGGATTAATAATGTTTTTTGTATAATTCTAAACAGTGTGAGCATTCCATAAAGGAGAAAAGCTGAAAGAACGACGGTAATGCATGTTAATCCGTGACAACTCATCAACGGCTTAATGCCAAATCCTGATCAATGAGTGTATCCGGTGATGGCTTTATGCCTGTTATTCTGCAGCAATTTTTATATAGCCTTAAAATCGGATTACTGTGGCTAATCGTTATTGGAAAGAGACCGGCAGTTGCTGTTGCTAATGCCAAATAAAGATTGGCAGCAGGAAAGAAGTACGATATTTGGCAGCGGATGAAGAGTGGAGAGAAACCTGGCACAGGCAATCGTATACTCCTAATGAAAAGCTCCAAACGGCTCGATTTTATTCCTCTCCCCCAGGAGAACTACTGGGAGGAGTACTGGCATAAAATAGATGCTCTTTACATTGTATCTTTCTCTACGTAATACCCTGGTTGATATTGTATTAGCACATGAGTGGAAGGTCTTTCTAATAAAGGTAGATTTGTGTCTCCAAGAGGAGAAACAAATCTTCGGTTTATGGTCGCTATTCGTGTAAGGGAAGAACTATCTTTTGAATCTTTCGGTACTAGAACCCATTTCTCAAATCTTATGTGTGTGATCCAGTCTGCCAGTTAACCATGGGGTCTTAATGATTCGCATGGTTTAAGAGGTCAACTAGACTGCCTTAACCCTCCTCCGGTGGGCGCACCCGCGGCAAATTGCCGCATATTTTAGTTTCTGAGCTCCCCATTTGGTACCGTTTGTACTTGATGCCCTGCGTCTCCAGGTATATTTTTCATGATAGGAGGCAATATTTTCGATACCTGGATCAGTTATCCACCGAACGCTTCAGTAGCTGTGTGACATCGAAGAGAGTTGGACGTGGCTATACCAACATAGTCGCCTGCGCGCCGGGTCATATGAGTAATTTTTTTTTTCTTTTTCTTATGTTTTCGATTATCTCTCCCGTAAATTTTAGAGAGCACCAGACAATCAAGCTTTGTACTGTCTTATTACTTTGATTTTTCATAATGGCAGTCACCAACATGGTAAACCAGTATATTTCCAACAGGACCTACATATGAATATAGATGATTGAAAACGTACATTCAGTGTCAAACAATAAAATACGCAGTGTAACAACTGAATCAGCCTTTTTTTATTTGTAAATTACCTTTTCCTTAACTATAGGAGTGCAATTTATATTTGCGGTTAAATTGCCGCGGCGCGCCCACTCGTGGGAGTGAATTTCGTACCCACCAGAGGGTTAAATCTTTCCAAAAGCTCTAAATTTGCTTGATGTCCGTACCTAAGGTGACTCCCATCCTTATATTTCCAGCAACTCTGTTACACATACCATTATTAGTTAATTTTTTTTACAAATCTTGCGGATCTTCTCTGAATTTTATCTTATTATTTTATTAATTTATCCTTAGGTATCAAATTCTAGTGACGCATTCTATTATTTTTTCCTAACTTTAATGAGGTAATATATCTGCGTCACGTTTTCACTACTCTCTCCCATGACCCGTCTGATGAAACGAATGTTCTTTCAGGCAGGACTACAAATTCTTCTAATGTATTCATGATAAGGAATAAAATGTACTATTTTCGCACTGTATCAAAAACGGACATGATTTTGAGTGCTAAGTGCCTAAGTTATGAAGAACTTGATAACAATATTGAGTTTTCGAAATCATGGTGGGTTTTTAATATAGTGTGAAAGTAATTTCTTTTCTTTGTTTATTCCTCATCATGATTAAAACTCATTTTGACGAATTGACGCATTGTAACTTCTAATGCGTGTCCTACATTGGATACATGAGGAGACGGGCTACTAGAAAAATAAAATCTTGGCAATCGCGTTTCTTGAACCAGGACCTTTGGGGTGGGAGTATAGTCATCTCTTTCACTACTTGGAACGCACGTATGTTCTTGCGGAAATGAAATGATAACAATTTGTCAACTGAAATGCTCAGCACTGAAAGGCTTAGCAAGCAAACCAACCAGAACCTTGTCGGAATAAATTCGAAAAAAAGTTTAGAAGAGTTCCACGTTTGATAACTGGCCGTAATAAAACCTGCTACTGCTTAGGGGATGATTCTCATGAGCGAACAGCGGTACTCAGGGCGGTAATGCTTAGCAACCCAAAGATCACGGGTTCTAGGTAGCCTTTAGAACCTTCTGGTTGCTCGTCACCCTTACATATAGCATGTCTCCATGAAGCAGTAGCATTTTGGCACTTAGTTGCATGTAAGTAGAATGTGTTTGGTGTTCTCCACCCTCTGTCCTACTCCCTCGTGGTTGCTCCCAGGGTATTTATTACGTAGATATAGTTCATGGGCGTTTTCTTTAGCATGGAATTATTCTTGGGATATACATAGTAGGTCCAAAATTGGAAAAGGCAGGTCTCGTATGAGATACATGGAACAGGTTGTGAAGGATGTAAAAGAGAAGAATTACGTCACAAGGAAAAGGTTGGCCGATAGGAGAATCGATTGGAAAGCTGCGTCAAACCAATCCTAAGATTGTTGACCAATGATGATGATGATAGCAGGTTAGACGATGCGATGTCACCTAAGCAGTCGGAGCACGTTACAGCCTAATTCCTTCGCTCTGCCACGGTCCCTTTGCCTCTCCCGAATTCTACCCTCGAAGGGCTTCCCTCCGTCCCCCGATCGATCCTTCCACCGTCCTTCCTACGCTCGCATGCCGGTCTCGTGGGCCGATGGGATTAGTCGGTGGTAGAGCCGCTGACGACGACGTCCCTGTCATCCCCTCCTTCAAGGAAGCGCCCCCGTCCCTCCCTGAAGGTCACCACCTCCTTCCTCTTCTCCGCCGCTGCCGCCCGGCTCATTAATCACGCCGCCGCCTCGTCACGCTGGGCTGAGGTGACGTTTGCCGGGCAAGCGGAGCTTATGTGTGCTCACGGCTGGCCTGAGAGGGATCACCAGGAGGTGGGGCGGCGGGTGCTTCCATCGCACATTCCTCCGCCCGGGGCGAACGCCCCCGCAAAACCTCCCACCGTCTCCACCAAAATCCCGGGAGAGAGAGAGAAAAATACAAGAAGTGGAACCAGGCAGCGTTCAGAATTGGCGAGGAGTTGAGTAATATAGGTTGGCATCGAGTCCGATGATTAGCCACTTTGAGGATGACTGATTTCCTAGGAAACAACCAAGTCGCGAAGGAGGAGGTGGCCGAGGAATGGTTACCAAGGAGTTATTTTATGCCCGCGACTATATTGGGGCATTCACTATGCAACAACCTTTGCACGAAGATACAGAGTTGATGTCATTCCTCAAGTAGTAACTAAGTTTAATCCTAGATAGCAAGATAGCATCTGTCTGCCGGGTAAAGTGAAATGATTGCTCAAAATGTTGACATTTGAAAACTACAATGAAGAGAGAAAATATTAATCCTCATATTTTAATCAGCATGGACTCATTGATTAAAGTTTTTTCTAATGCTTCTTTCATATATTGATCTAGATTCGTATTCGATGCATTTTTTCATGGCTACCCACTGATGGAATAACACAATTTTTATCATAGTGCTTGGAGGATTCAGACTGAACTAACGGAAAGTGATTTCAGACATCCATTTTACTTTTCAGAAGTTAATTTAATAGTCACGGTTTGATTATACTGTGTGAATGCAGTTTCATGCACCAATAAAGATCCCCATAACTTTCATTACTATGAAACGACATCCATTAGTTTTTTCTAGCATCCACTAAATTTCAATTCCGTTTTTGCTTTTTGGCTAAGCTAGTTAGGCTCCCGCCTCAGAGCTGCTCTGCGAGGTCCCTTTGCACTTTATCAATTTACTACCCTGTTCCTCGTTCTACCAAAAAAAAGATGCCTCTATGCCCACAAAAAAAATAATTTAATTAATGATCTGGCATAACGAAAAAGAAATCAGACAAGTACACTGAAAAAATATTTTAAACAATATAATGGCCACTTCAAGTGGCAGTTTTATTCAAGATATTACTATTATATATTATTATATTCATGTTGGGATGTCTTTTATCAATAATCAATATAGGTTTAGTATTTTCAACCGACTTCCACATCCTTATTATTTTGTATCCCTTCCCCACGTAGGTTAGGTTCACTTTGTCGTAGCTTGTAAACTGTTTATTTCACACAGGCAACACATCACATGTCACTTTCTCTATCGCTAATGCGCTTTCATTTGTTATCTGATTGGTTGTGGTGAGCACCGATCACCGGTGCGGTATAAGTTGTGCCTACTTGGAAATTGCAAGTTTAAATTTTTTTAATAATCTGCAAGCAATCGTGCATGAAAATGCAGTTGGTTATTTATCATTAAGAAAAATCCCGTAAACATGAACTTTTATCCTTTTTTACTTGTGAAGTCACCATGAATTTCATTTACTGTTCTACAGAAGTTTCTTCTGTTTCTTTTACTGTATAATATATTTGCTGACCTCCTGCTCTCTATTTACTGAGCTCACTCCAGCCGTCCTTGTGGTTCATTTTTCATGCTGAAATTCGTTCAAATTTTCTACTCTATTCAAAAATAAGCGATTAACTTTGGTCGTTTATTAACATACACTAGGCAGCAATTGTGTTGGTAATAATCGTGCTAAAAAAGTTTCACAAAATTTTTCCATGAAAGTGTTCGTTTCGAAAGATAATTCCTATTTTATAGTAAAAGGTTATTCAATAGCAAGTGATGGAGAACTTTTAAAATTATTTAAACCTATTTTTCACCCCGATGAATGACCAGTTACGTCAAATACGCACCGGATCTTGCAAATAGATCCAATTTCTCTTTTTCATCACCGTGAAAAGTTGTAAAGATATGAATTTAGCGCAAACGAGTGATCCCTGACAGCGTCTCCTTTACATGCATCTTCCCTATCTCTTCTTCAAAATTAGCTCCATATTGCGACGTTAACTGCTGCGTTCCAGATTTTAACGGGAGGAGGATTTTGGGCCGGACGTGTGCAAACCTCAAGTCCGTCGAGTTGAGCTTGTTAACTTTCTCAAAAGTCCGAAGTGTCCCCCCTTCTCCCCAACGAGAGGAGAAGACGAGACCAATTTTGCGAAGGATGGATGCGAAAAGGGGGAGGGAGAGACGCACCATTGGTGCAAGTGTGCGTGCCGTGTACTCGGGATGGCGATTGCGCGACGGTGCGGAGGAGATTAATGGGTGGGGACGCGTGGGAGCGGAAGGGAGGAGTGTAAGTGCAGGAGGAGGAAGTTTGGTCCTTTCCTAGACCCGAGGGGGAGGAAGGTTAAGATGGGCGGGGAGGATTGGTGTGGGGGGAGGGAAAGGGTTGACGCGTCACGTGACTTCGTCGGATCCTCTGGGAAGTGGTCGGATTGGGAATTCGGCAGCAAGGGCAACCGCAGCCGCTGAAGTCCCCGCGCCGCTCCTCTTCGTGAGTTCCAGAAGAGCTGACGAAAGATGGCCCGACGGAAGATCAGTCATACAGTTCGATTCTACAATCCTTATTAAAACAACACAAGAATTTATTCGTAGTTCTTGGAGGAGAGCAAGTTAAGATCACGCTAACGCAAGAACCGATGCTTGAATGCACGATAGATGGTTGGTATCAACTCTAGAAACCACCAGTCAAAAAAAATCAAGACGTTAAATATGACGATTGCATTGTTAATTATACGTTATTGAATTACTAGCTTCGGCAAATGCTTATTTGTAACCCCGATTTGATACCTCTTGGAGAGTATGTAAGTCAATCTCTAAGTAAGTCTTCTCTGCTCGTCGGATGGGGCGTGAAGCTACTGCGGACTCCTCGGTGGCTATCTTGTGAGGCAAACTAGTGCCGAGTCTTAGTCTCCTCACTAGACTCTTAGACTCTTCACTCCTTTCCCTTACAGTCCTATTCCCTCTACCTCCGGTGTGAGGCACCTTTAATTGCAGGACTGGCCTGAAACCATGGAAGAAATTTTTGCCAAATTATTGATTTTCTTTACCGCAAAAACTTCAGTTTCACGCGTTTTTTGGTGGGCACAGAAATTCAAGTCGTTTACGGACGCAAGTAGTTGTCTGGTAGTTAATTATAACGCACTAATTTTGGAACTTAGAATTTATTGAAAAATTTTACATGCCAGTCCACAACAATTAAGCTGAGATTACCTAATCTGAAAGTACCTCGCCATGCGAAATGGAAAAAGTTTGACTGAATATCGTTTTAGAAGATATTTTGAAGCTCAGTTAGTACGTCATACAGCTGCGATCTTCCCAAAAAATAAATATGTACGCGTCATAAGTATTCTCGAGGTTGGCTAACATGGAGACGTGCAGCAATCTAGAGGTGAATGCATGGAAATGAATCCAATATATCTTCACGGCATACGCATATACGGCGGAGACAACTTTAGACATTTGCGAATTAACGCTCGTTAACCCAATTATTAATGAAATAAGAGCTATTTATATCAACAGTTTTAAAATTAAATCAATATGAAAGTTAGCGGTTTGAAAAAATGGTCACTGAAAAATGGTCGGTGAAAGTTTAGCCGGCCCGAAAGTAAAATAAATCAAATTGATGTTGCGAAAACGAGTAACAACAGTTAGCCAAGTCAGTAAGACGGACATATGGTAAAAAATGAAAACATTTTAGTGTACCCTGATAAACAGATGCTACGAAGTATCGACGCAAGGCATGTACTGTAATGACTTCTAGGGGTGGCGAAGAATCTGTGAGAAAGCACTTATGGGACCATCCATTTATTACGTAGCGCTAAAGGAGGAAGCAGCGATCTGGTCAGCTATTACAGTGTATTTCCAACAGGGAAGGGAGGGTTTAGCCTCCCGATACGTTGGGAGGAAGATGCATTGTAAATTTGTTTGTTCTTTGTTGGATTACGTATAATGATACTTTTAAAAATAAGCGAATGAGTAATTAATAACATTTAGGGATAAATAATATATGCATAAAGCATAACTGATTTATTGATTCACGAAAATTTTAGTGTCAGTTTACATTTACATCTATACAATGCCTTGCAAGCCACCGCAAGGGGCTGTGGCAGGAAGTGAACCATCACCGGACAACGAGACACTTTCTACGATTTAGGCACGTAAATAAAATAATTATACTCCGTTCATACACCACTTGCATAAAACCAAGAGTTACAATGCTACCACCCAGAGGTAACTATTAAAAATGAAAATATGAGAAACTTAAAACGTTGGCTATGAATTACACTAAATTGTTAGTTTATACGAAGTAATGTGATGGTTTTTTAAAATATTTAGTAATTTCTGTAAATTATTTAAAAACATATACAGCCTAGAGCATGCATTTTTATTAACAATGCTACGTATTTTAGTGGAGGGGGTCGTGGAGATCGTTACAGAGCCCTTTGTGGGGATGGTGGGAGTGGAAAGTAGAAAATTAGTGTAATGTATAGATAATTCCTAATTGGGAATTATCTATACGTAGTCCATCTCGGAGTCTGGGGTGTAGAAATACCTCAGAAAGGACTGCAATCCCGGCAACACTGCTCGGAACCCCTCTACAAGTTCAACAACGAAAATTTCCCCTGCGGGGGACTTACTGCAGGACCGTGACCCACTTCCCAATTTCTTTCAAGACAATTGGAGTGACGGAAGTGAGTTGGAGGAGGGGTGGCGTTGTGGGGGCAATTGTGTCGAGAGAGGTTAGTTAGTTACGAGGGGAAAGAGGGGAATGGGGAAGGGTTGAGTTTTTGGGAGTGCAATAGGAGAAGGTCGTCGTGCGGGGAGGATCTCGGGGAGTAGCATCCCTCGGAGGAGGATCGTCGGCTCAGAACTGGATTAAAGGGAGAGAGGAGAGGGGGAGGTTAATGCGTGAGGAGTGGGAGTTTGAGGGGGTGAGGTGTCCTCCCCGTGGGAAAACAGGAAGTCGCTTAAAATCCTCCTCTGCGATGATGGCATGGGTTTGGGGAGGGGATGGCGGTGAAGTAGACGGTGACTCGAAGGGGGTGCATCATGGGGGTGAAATATTGGGCGCTACGCCTGCGAAAGCGAGGCAAAGGGTTGGGACTCCTTGCTTTCCTAATGCAAACAGGAAGGAAGGAAATTATTCGTAGAAACGACGTTGCACGCCCGCCTCCGTATCCCACCCCCTCGATCCATTCCATCTCCTTTCATCCCGTTCCGCTCGCGAACTTTCCCTCCGTCTCCTGGAGATGACAGCCGCTTCGGGTACGAGGTGAACCCATTCTCCTCCCCTCTCTCCTCTTCCTCCCTCTCTCTCTCTCTTCCTCCCCCACACTCTGCCATTTCGTCTCTCTCTCTCACCCTTCCTCTCCTCTTCATTTGTAGCTCGGGAGGGATGTGCTCTGCGCTTCGTGGTTTGCATTCCTGACGAAGAGGAGACCTTCCTTTCGGGTTCCAGGAAACCGAGAAAACTCGAGTGCATCCCCCGGGCCTCGTGTCTGTTCGATTTAGGACGTGAGCAATGACCTGTCACCGTAGATTGCGGCCGTAATTTTAACAGGGAGGACCGTGCATTGCCGTGACGAGTCGATTGTATTTTTTTGGGGGCCTAATGGACAAACTAGTTTTAGCGGCCGTGGGCGCTTCGATCGCAAAAGGTAATGCTCACCGCGCAGTTCTCCAGATCTGAGGATATCGTGTAGCAGTATTATAGGGTACATAATGCTGATATCACTGAGTAAATGTAGTATGTGCAAGGAAGTGACGCAACGAAAAAAAAATGAGTTCAACGAAATAGTATGTGCGTTAGGACATACCTACTATTCTGTCATATCATTTACACTTGCGTAGGAACATTAGCATGCATTTTAATGCGTTTACTTTTAATCTTCAATTAATTTGAATCCGAGACTGAGAAAAATCCTGTAACTAATAGGTTTCGCCATCACTAGCAATCTGAGATTAGCTTGTCACAAATCTCCTCTCAATTCTCCTAACAGCTAACTTCTTCATGTAGACGTGGTCTTCGTCTTTTTTCATTCTTCACTCATTGCTTGCTCTCTCTATAAAATACGAGGCCTGCCTTTGACTTTCTTCTCATTTACCTTTTTCTCGACTAATGTCTTCATCAGGCTATAATGTTTCAAGGACTGTAAAAAGCTTTCGGGAGTCTTCCGCGTTGTCATTCTGTTAAAATGGCCACCCACTCATTTCTGTCTCATTTCGTTGTCATTTTGTTAAAATTGTTTCACCCATTCTACTGCGGGGGTCCTCAGGTGAAACGTCGCCATTTTAACAGAATGACAACGTGGAAGACTCCCAAAAGATTTTTACAACCATCGGAACGTCGCGAAATCCTTCGCCAGAAAAAAAATCGTAATGTTTCAAGGTATATACGTGTCCCATCATCACTTAATTGAGTTTTGATCGGATATGCATTGATTCCCGCTACTCTGGGAGATTATTCGTTTAGCTACTCGGTCTTTGTACAGTAGTTAAGAGAAAAATATATAATGCATCAAACAATGTGAGGGGTAACTAGGTGAAATTTCTCCATTTATCCATTCTCTATTCTGCCATACTTTTTCGAAATAAGTCTGTTTAACCTATTAACTGTGTAATGTCCCTGGTATGGTCCAATTGTTGCGTGGTCTAGAAGCCGCAAGGCTTGAACTTCTTTATTGCCTCGCTTCTTAGAATTGTATTTTATTTTATAGACTTTTTTTCTGAAATTATTTGGCAAGTGGACAAGGAGGATGCAGTGGAAGTATACATAAACTGGAGTGGGCAGTATGGGAGAAGAATTCCTAGGTGATGGTACTGTCAAAATAATTTTTCATTTATATTAACGATATCAATTTCTTACTGAGAGAACTTGAATGGAAATTGGTAACCTGTGGTAAATCTTTCATCTCGTCATAAGTTGCTGTAACCATGGTATCTATGGAAGAGAATTCTTTTTTCGAATTCTCCTAGTCGCGCGATGAGTTCATAAGAAAATAACATATATTCAATGATCGCATTTAATGGAACTGCACGAGACAAAATGAGTCACTGTTTGACTAACTTACTGTTAGGATAACCTAACAGTGGCTCTCAATTTTTAAATAAGCTTGCGGTGCAGTTTTGATTGCTCAATACTATTGCAACGTCTTAGTGTTACATCCACAAAACCGTATTAAATAGCTTTTATAAGCATTGGCATGCCTTTGTTCATGACATAGACAAGTTATTTCAATCCTGGTTTCAGGCAATGTACGACCATAGTTTTATCGAAATATAATTCAAAACTCTAATTAGAATTGATTGAATACTAACAACAAGGACGTTTGAGAATATTAATATCAGTTCTTCCATGTTTAGAGTTTTGAGAGGTAAGAATCCCGAATTTCATGCTTTTTAATGTTGCCTCAATATTAGAATGCTGTTCAAGATGCTTCCGAGAGTAATTAGAATGGTTTTCACTTATTGTTGACTTACGTTCACTTAGTTGTTGCGGAAAGGATAATCTAAGGGCAAGCTATACACCGTTGATAGGTTTTATGTATCGACATACCAGATGATGAAATATCGGCGTATTAAAATTTATTCCTATTTGATATTGTTTATACTGGTGGAATATTTATTTGCAACTTCATGTTACCTCAAAAGTCGCAGCAAGGATAAGGCAAGGTGTACTCCATTCCAGACTTGTACTAATATCACGCACTCAGTCATATTGGTAATTACTCTACTTTAATTTTAATTGATTTCAAACACATTAACGTGGCCAACCCATACATAGTTTCACATGCAAAGTGACATCTAATTACAAAGTCAAATGCCGTAAGAAAAACATCTGGCGTAATATAGCTCCTTAGGTAGCTATATTTTTCATAATAAAATACTATAGTAATACTCCACACGTAATTTTTAATAATAACTGACCCAGGTTTCGGCAACTCAGTGCCATTTTCTAGGTCCTAGGATATCAGTTCTTCGGTAACCTAGTGCCATTTTCTAGATCCTAGGTCCTAGGACCTAGAAAATGGCACTGAGTTGCCGAAACCCGGGTTGGTTATTAAAAATTAAGTGTGGAGTATTATTATTGTGATTTATTATGAATGTCAGTAACTTCCGCAAAGTAACGCCTGAAATGACTTCTTATATTAGCTATATTTTTGCTAAATCCGTGGTTAGATGCTAAAGCAAGGTAGGAAATTTCTAATGAATTTCATTTATATTCTCTTTGTTATGAGCCTTACGCGAAATTAAAGTACAAACTAGGTCATCTGCCCTAAATTGTGTACAGAATATTTCGAATTCTAAAGGTAATTCAAGGGTAATGCGACACGTGGCGAAAAATACAATTTACCTATGCATTTTTTTGTGGGAAGGCTGGATGGATAGCATGAAAATATGATATAACTTGGGGCTAAAAAACAAGTATTTTGTGGCATATTTGTTATCATAATTTCACGGATAATCATTGGGAATGGAAATTTGAGAGAGGACGCAGTGGAGAAGGACGTCACGTCCAATAATCTATTTGAAAACCGATATCTGGGAATAGCCCGTTTGATGGCTGTCAGGGTGAACCAAGAAACAATCAGCATTCCGGAGGGCCCGGGCGTGACGAAGGTAATTCGATTCATTGGGTGGGGCTGTTATTTTTTTTCGCGCTGATGGCTTGCGCCTGCAGGAAATTGCACACCCGTTCTCTTACCTCGGAATGCACTTGACAACTTTGATTGTCCGGTGATTGGATATCGACGTTTCCATTTTGGTCGGGTAATCTAGGAAATGAATCTTCGCTTCGTGGGTCATTCTTGATGAATTCACCGAATCCAAACTCCGGGTGTGAGAATTGGTTGGGACGGCAGTGATTCCGCTCCGGCTTTTACGCGGCCGATACCCTGAGGGCCAAATCATCGGAACGCCCCCTCGGCGGACGCTAATTTGCTGCCGACGTCGACACACCGGGGTTCAATTCCCGCCAATATACACTTTAGACAGCATCCCCTAGAATTTTCGATTGATCGAAACGAGGGGGAAAATTATGATTTTTATTTTGTATTTTTCTCCGGTAACTCACGAGTGGACCGAGTGACTAGCAATGGGCAATATACCAGATCAGCAATGGGCAATGGATCAATCCAAGAGTAATACACGTTATTGTCGGGGAGCGTTTTTTGGGTGAAGAATTTTATTGAACGAAAACTTTATCGGTTTTCTTTGAAGTTCTATATTGGGAGGAGCTAACCTGCTGTTCGTAAACATTCCCTAACGAGTGACCCATTTTTTTCGTTCTCTATTCATCAAGTTGGGTGTAGTTGTTTGTTAAGTTCAAAGTATGGAAGCGGTAAAAGGAAGTGAGGAATTGCCAATTTTGTGAATGAAAAAGTTTTTATTGCTAAATTCTGGACTATATATCATTGTTATTTATTTAAAGACGATTTAGATGAAAATAAAAAAAACTTAAGATTGTGGTTTCTTTCAAGTGAGATGCAAGTAATCGTATTTTTACGATTTCTCTTTTTAAACAGTCATATTAACGTGAGTGGTAATTTTCCAAGGGGAACATCTTCATCTTAGGCCAGTGTTGCTTGCCACCTGTATCATAGGTGTAGGAGGTGTTGTTTCATACATTTTCAAGGCCTTCTAAGTACTAGCATATTCATGTCGTTTTCCCCATGATGCCAACTTTGCGTGAGGGAAAGTGTGGAATATTTCCAAAGAAGTAGAATCTAAAACTGTTTATAGTGCAGGTACTTAGGTGGCATTTGTACCTTAAAAATTTTAATGATCGAAAATAATTGCAATGAGTGCTGGTGAATTACATTGGTCATTATAATATTTTTTAAAAATTTCATGCTTAGGTTTTATTTTTAATTGGTTTAATTTATGTACACTGCGAGTAACAAAAAATCATGAAATTAATTAATATTGATCTAATTAATTCACAGCTATTTGAGAAATGCATCAATTAAAAAATTACAATTAATCTGGATGAATAGGGTGAGTAGCATCATTTAAAGGCATATTTTCAGTGTAATTCTATGAAATGAAAATATTTCTTCGATGATAGTGGAAACAGGCGTGGTCCTACTCACTAAATTCTTCGCAATCATTCCATTAGCCCACAGCATTATGAACCTAGGGATCTCTAGTGGTGAAAACATTAATTTTAAGCGCATATTATTCGCTAATTTCAAGAATATGAGATAAGTCGCTCATTCTTACGCTGCAATCTTTCTCCTCGATTTTTGTCACCTCTCAGGACCGCGAATCAATCTTACTTGCTTGGCATGCATACTTTACATTTCTTTCCTTCCATTCCATTTGAATACTCTATCCCGACCTAATATTCTTGCCTATCGACTCCGCATTCCTTTCCCGATCCAACTTCCCATCTCTTTCTCTCCTTCGAAATATTTCTCGAGGCGGAAGCCAGGGAGCTCGTATGTTTGGTTCCCTCCACAGGTTATGCTAAGGCGGGAGGAAGTAGGAGAGGGGAATGAGGGGCGATAGTGGGGTGGACCAGTATGGTAGGTGGCAGGGCTGCCAACCATTTACTGTTATTTTCGCAATTCGAGGCTTTAAACGGATACCGATGATTTGTTGTCAATGGAGGGATTCTCCTTTCGCCGGGCTCTGGGTCGTTGACCACTTAATAATTCTATACATATTGTTAGTTAATCGTGACATAGTGGATAAGGTCGCATCAGTATCGAATCCAATGCAGCTATTAAAAATTGTATTCGTTGAAGCAATGCAGTGTGCTGACAACAATAGGCAAGTACATATTCGGATCTACATCTACGTAATGCCTTGTGAGCCACTGTGAGGGTATGTGGCAGGGGTTGAAGATCACCAAACATTCACTACTTGCATGCAAGAGTCGAATGTAATAACGCATGCTGAGGAATATGCACTATTTCCAAAAGAGCGTAGCTGATTATTATTTTAATATTTTCACTAACCCTGCTGGAGGAGACGGGATGAGTGTTAGTTTTGAATATAGTCCCCGAAGGATTAATCTCAGCCTGCGTATATAGGAGATTTGATTGGGCCCTTAACATTACTTATTACTTTAAATTAGCCACATGCGTCAGGGTGAAAACTTCTTCTTCCGCCAAACTCCCCGCAAATGTTGCATGGTGACTTTATTACCTTGTACATTATATTTATGCGTGGAACATTATTTCGAGAAGGGAAAATGGCATATTTTTCGCTAGGCATACTTAACGATATTTACAATAGTAATCCCTTGAAGAGACTCCGAGCCAACCTTGACCTTAGCCATTTATTTTTATGTGGATCGCGTAATATCATTTTATCGATTAACTGGAGCGAGAAATTTCAAGTCGCACTTTTCACGGACGGTTGGCAGCGCCGAGAATGGGATGCGAGGGAGGGGAAACGGTTGAAGGGGAAGGAAGGGGTGGGCGGGGATGGATGGAAGGGGGGAGGGTGAGAAGAGGAAGAGCAGGATTGAGGGAAGAGGGGGCTTGGAGAGGCCACGGCTGATGAGACTAAGATAAAACGCAGTGAGGCAAGCGGAACGCGTGTGCTCATGAACTTTTGGATTTACTGCACTCTGGCGACGGCGAAATTAGTCACGGGCGTGTTTTCCGGTTTACACACGATTCCGGTTCTCGGTCCTCAATTCGAATGGAAGCGCATGGTCTCTTCGTCACTTCATCTTTCTTTCTCTCTCAGCCACCCTCTTAGTTTTCCCCTCGCTCACTCTCACCCTCTCACCACTTGGCGAATTTATGTCCTCTTCGTGTTCCTTCTTCCAGAGTCGGCTCACAAAAAAAACATCCGCACTACTTCATGAGAGACGGACTTTTTTATCCGTAGTCCTCGACACGGCGACAGTCTCGCTGGTGAGCAGTTTTCCGAAGCCGTGCTCATTACGAATCAGGTAGGGAATCACGGCCAATCATCGAACGTTGGTGAAAGTCACAGATGATGTGTGGTCACGTTGTGGGATCGTCAGGTATATTTCCCGAGCCATGCCGTTTTAAATACCATTGTGGCGTCATACCTTCATGGACCACTGGGTTCACCATAGTGCAAAGTCTTGATATGTAATTGGAAGCATTGCTCTCCAAAGAATTCCCTTCGGGAGGGTGAATAATTTCTCTCTCGAAGCTGAACGATGCCTCCAAATTGCTTGATCTTTGTGCTAGAATTATGTCACTATGTTGGTAAGTATACTGGACTATAATTTAGTAGAGGGGATCGGGTAAGTATGTGCGGTGGCTAAAGAATTTCCCTATCATCCCAGGGGACCTGGTTGAATCTCGGCAGTGGCGAAGATATTTCATTAACATATTAATTTCTACTTGAATACTGTGGATGGGATGAGAATTTATTACATGTGCATTATGTTGTACAAGTAACAAAACGTGCAAGTCCATGCCCCGGGGGTAGAAAATCCTACCCGGGTGGGATTCGAGCCCGCGACCTTAGGCTTGACAGGCGAAAGGTTTACCCAGCCGCCCCCGAGACCGGCTGTGTCAAATGTACCTACTTTGGGTAGAGTATTCCATCCGTCGGATGGTGTGCCTAAGAGTTCCCCCTTTTTTAAGAGAAGGCTTATGCCGACGGCAGATTTCTCTCTAATCTTTCTCCATTCCCTAAAAGTTCACCTCCGCCGAAAAAATAACTGATATTACGCTTGTTTTTACATGTTAGAAAGTAATGAAACCATCAAAAATGTAAATATTGGGCTCAATTTTCGCTTGAGTAATAAATCATTCAGCCAGCTAAGTCATACTACGCATTATCCCGCCGCTACGTCTCATCAAGTTTGTACGAATTCTCACCAAAAATGCTTTTGGAAAAAAAAGGAATCTAAAATCAACCACCTCTTGTAGATGTAAAATACCAAGAAAATGAATGTTCATTCTGCTAACTGCAACCAAAGTTTAACCGCTTGAAGAATAGCATAGGAAGGAGGGGATATGTTGATTGAGTTTCTTCCATATTTCGATTCATGCAAATTTATGATTTAGTTTCTTCCATTGGATTCATGCGAATATTGGCGTGACAACCGTCCGAAACACAAATCAATGTGTTTTAATATGTAATTTTTATTTCTTCTTTTATTTTTGGCTTGACGCTTAGATGTAATGCAACAGTTTTCATTTGGAAAAAATGCGATAGTATTTTCTTAGTTGCTGAAAATTAAAAAAAATGGATGAGTACCGTATCTATTTTATTTCTTTTTTGAACTCATCCGAAGACAAGAGAAAGTAGCGAACGAAACCTTTTGTTGGGCGATGTTTTATTTTAGTAAATTTGGAGCTGATGTGACTGCCAGCGATCTTATATTAAGAACGCCTGTTACTACGCTAATTGATATCAGAAATCAAGTTTAGACGGATAAAATATCGTAATGATAGATTTAAAGTGTAATTTTTTCGCGAAGCATAAAAGAATATCTTACGTACCTACTATAGCGAAGGGATAGTTAGGTGAAATGTTGTTAAAATAGTCTACAGTGAATTGTAGTTACAGTGAATGTACATACATTTAAAGAAATACTTGTTTAATCTCTTATTCATGCATCAGTACGCAGATGCTAACCATTTAGTTGAACGAGTCTCTTAAATGCATAGGTATTTATCCATATAGTATATATGGAGTCAACCCTCTTCTGTTGAAAAAGGCGGCATGTCCGCGGAAACGTTGAAACTGTCGTGTCTCCTTTCCGTGTTTCTATGTTTCCGTCATCAGTCTGGATTGTTTTGTGTTTATGACTGCGTAGTGCGGCTTTCTTACGAGTACATATAGTATATATAGGTATAGGTATCCTTATAGTTTTGGCATTACGCTTAGCCGCTTGTTAGTAATGTATGCATATTGCATGCATGTGCATATGATGTTTCATCCCGTGCCACAGTTTTCGCGGTAGCTAGCATGACATTACGAAGATGTGAGTAATATTTCTTTTCTCCCTTACCGCACAAGGTTATCTCATTCAGAGTCGAATACGTGGAAATTAAGGCCTTGTTCAGTCTATTAAGACATCAAGATTGATTTAGAGGAGGGAGTGAATCACTTCCGGTCAATTCCTTTCTGCGCTGAGTGTTTGAACGCGGCGGGGCAGGGCCAAACAGGGCCTCTTTGGTGTAATCTTCGGAAGTTGTCGGAGGGGATGGAGGGCCCGCCACAGCGCCAAGCAACCGGTCGGCGGAAGCGGTGGACGGGGGGTGTGGTTTCGCGAGTCCGTGGGGATAAGCAAGCAAGCAAGCAGGCGATCGACGGAGGAAGTTTCACGAGCGGGTGGAGGAAGGAAGTGATTCCTGGAGGCAGAATTAGGAATCACGTGATCGCCGTGTGCGTGAACAAGGGGAAACATGGACGGCGGGGGGAGGAGGGAAAGGAGGGCGAGGCGGGGGTTGGGGAAGGGCAGGCGGCGATTGTGCGTTTCCCGTTTACGCCTCCTCGGTCTTTATGTGTATACCCAAATAGGCGTGTGCATTCTTGAAAATAAATATCACGGCCGAGAATGGGGTATAATAATATCAACGGGACTGCCGGAATCTGTTGAGTAATCCAGCAGGGATAACCAGTCTTCTCCACGGAAATTCCAGCGAAATAAATATTGGTTCATGAGGTTGGAATTTGTAAGCACACCACTCCGCAATGCATTCCGCAAGTCAATCATTTTTGTTTTTTATTCATTCCTAATCTTTTTTCTATTTTGAAGCGTTTATTTCTCTAAAATGGAATGATGTCACAAAACTAGAATTGAAGTGTTTTTTAACGGTTGAAACCTATAATTTTCGGAAATTTTTCAAGTGTAAAGATGAATTTATAGTCTGAAGTTGCTCCATAAATTGCGTAGAATTGTAGGATATCATCACTATGCAATTGTACCCTTGGAAAAAACCAGAGGCCATGGAGGGAAATAGTACGCTCTAAGCCAGTTGTTTTTCGTGGAAAATGTCATAAGTGTTACGTTTCTCAAATAACAATGACCCGCTAAGCCTTAGTCTGTTACCAGCTTCGTGTTGAGCAGCGCTTCTATTCATGAATAAGCCAAGGAATACAGTTGTAACACAAATAGAGTCAGGAGTAGGAAATTGAGGATTACCGGGATGTAGTAGAATTTGGGACGAATGGGCATTGCATAAGTACGATTGAAGGTCTACGGTGAAACAAATATAAATTAGATACACAATGATGATATTGTAAAAAATGCTCACCGTAGGAGAAACTAATGTTCATTTTGAGCCGAGTTGAAAGGAAGAGAATATTACATGTTTGTTACAAATTACATTTGTTCTAAGATGCAGTGTTTGCTCTTTTGAATTGAACCCATAATACTAATTTTATATATATTCTGCGCGGAAATTGAATGTCACTTTGCTAAATTGTAAATACTCGTGGCCAAATTCCTGTTGTTGAGTTCCATTTTATTTGCGGATTTTCTTCAGTAATGCTCTCTGGCCCAATTGCTCACATTCCACTTACTCTTTGAAAATTATTTTTTTCTAGTTTATCATCGGAGTCTTTTTTATGGTTGGTTCTATGCTTCCAATAAAATTTTGTGAACATTTTGGAGGGTTAAAATTTTTATTTTAAATTTGTAATCCAATGTTACAAGCCGTCAGAAGCATTTATGAGATTTATTTTGCAGGTTTATGGGAATTATTGAATAATTCCACAAATATATAGTAACAGCGAATATTTTCAATTTTTAAAATTAAAATATCTAATTTTGCTAGATATAGTTCTCAGTCCTTGATTTTTTTTTCGATATTTATATTCAGCAGAATTAGGCTACTGTCCCCGTAAATATTTGATTTTCTCACAAATAAGTGTTGTTCATCCTTTCTCCGAGGTCGTCGTAGATTATGCTTGATGTTTGCGTTTAATGGTGCTATTATTTTAAATGTAGTTAATGGTGTTACTGTAATGATCAATAATAGAATTTCCGCATTGTAAATTATAGTCTTGATGATTACAGTTAATTCTGATCCATGAAAATGTATTCAATGTAATGTCGCGCATTAGAGTATTAAAATTCTAAAATATGCGAGATGCTCCAATGGCTCTTTTCTCGTTTCCCAGCGAAATACAATAGGTTCCCTCCCAAATCCAATACCTAGCCTGCCTGTCCTCGCTACGTGAGTTTTTCACCTAAAAATACGCGAATAACACTGCTGCCCATTAGAGGCTGCTTTTTTATTTTAGCTCCAAGCACTTTGGATATACATGCGAACCTCCAATACTTTTTTGCGATAGATTTGAGAGCCTGTAAACGATTAAAATCCATCGGAAGCCGATGGTGTCGAGGAGTTTCGTCTTGGAGTGAGACGGTGCCGTGGGAGGAGAGTAGACTCGAGTTGAAAACTACTTCGGGAAAGTTTCCCGTCGAAGATGAGCTCATAAGGAACGTGCAGCCTTGGAAGGGAGTATGAGTTGTCAGTCTGTGTGGTGTGAGGATTGGGGTGGAGAGGAAGACGGGGGGGAGGGGCTTTGAGCAAGCAAGAGTTGTAGACATATGGAGGATTAATATCGAGGGGGAGGAAACGGGTTGACGGATGGGGCCAACGGTAGTTGTGAGGGGAGTTCGGGAGACAAGGTGGAGGACACGGGGTTGGATTGAGGAGGACAACCGCCCAAAGACATAAAATGTTCATGCAGTGGAAGATCCTGCGTCAAATAATGCATTGCCGGAGAGGAAAAGTTTCCAAAATGTCCTCATCTTCCATCCCAAGCTCCAATCGGTCTCGTGAGTACCCAGCGATGCGCGTTCATATCCTGTTGGTCTTTGACTCATTAGTTTTCTTTCAGTTTCACGGCTATAATCTTTTAGTCATCCTCTATTATGGCAGAGCTAACTAATTTTCCTTATAATTCTCCTTCAGAAACTGATTTTTACGTAAATCTCGAAACTTTTTATTTTGTTGAAGTGATTATATAGTTTGATTCAGCTATAAATACATTACCTGTATTACATTCCTGTTACCAAAAGACAGTAATCCGTTAGGACATCCCACCGTGACTCACTCATCTATTCACATTTACTCACTCTATTCAAATAAGAAAAAACTCCACGGTGATGTGGTGAATATGACTCCCCTCTCGGAATTCGACACCTTCTACAGAGTGTGACATGCGTGTGAATGAATAAGGTGACATTCGAATGTAGCTGAATCTGGCCAGTGGACAGGATCTGTTATATGAAAGTCAGTGTCGTCATTACGTTTTTTAAAAAAAGATGATATTATATTTTTAAATATGAAATCTTTGAGTTTTTTTTCAACAAGGATTACAGAAAAGTAATCTTAACTTGGGGAGTAAGGTGTGAGAAGCGTCTCAAATAGCCTCTCTCATACAAGTGTCATCCTCACCTTCACGAGTTGTAACATTTTGTTACACGGTACTCCCTGTTATAACAGACGAGGCTCTGACGTCAAAGGGTCCACTGAGATAAGTGGACGACCCCTACTAGCCAAGGGTCTCCTCAAGGTCGAAGGAATTGGTAGGGGTTCAGGGAAGGATTCCCTTCGCCCTTAAGATGGCAACTTATCCAATAAGGCGGATGGACTTCGTAGTCAAAGACAGGAGAATATGGAAGACAACGGAAAAATGCCTCATTGAAGACGGTTTTATTGTCCCTGGAATCAGCTGTAGCAAATATGTTGGAATTGTCACTCTGGGAGGTACTGTAAGAGAAATAACTTCAATGAAAATAGTGAAGAAAATGAAGAGTCTGAAGACAAAGATGGCACCATGGAACATTAGATCGATGCTTAAGTCTGATAAGTTGGAAGTTTTTAAAATGGAAATGAAATAATGACATGTAGCCTATTTGATATACTGGAGAATCAATGGCGTGACAGCAGGTGCTTTTGGAATGTATAATACAAAGCAATAAACTCTGGTCGTGTGGATGAACACCTAGGAACTGGAGGAGTGGCTGTGATTCTAACTAAAGAACTGCGACAGGGTAAAGAGGTATGTGAAGTCTAGCGGAAGAGTGGTAGTAGTCAAATTAAGGGCAAAATACAAGGATGACATAGCAGTTCGAATTCAAGTAACGCCGGAGAACGTTGATTTTATTGCAAAAATTTCATTCATGATTCGCAACTGGAAAATGTTGAAGAATTTACATTCGTAGACAGCAAAATTACTGCTGACGTGACAAGCAAACGATAAATAAATAATTTAGTATATAAATGGGCAATTTTTCTACAAAAGAGTAAGGAACAAAAGAAGTCACGAAGCGAGGAAAGCTATATGTATGCGCATGAAGGATCTATGCGAATGCGTGGAAAACAAACTTGCGCATGGAAAAGTGGAAGCTGACTATACGATACTTTAAAACCACTTCAAGGAAAGGAGGACGAGATACAATGCTGTAAAGGACATGAATGGAGACGTTTTGCTTGAAAACGATTGAATTAATGGCCATGGAAAGGAAAATGGCCAGATATCACCTGAAGATCAATACTGAGATTTTGGCGAGCAATTGGAGAGAAGAGGTCAATACCAATGTTTACCTAGAAAAGCAAAAACTAGATAAGGTGAAAGAGTATTGATATATGGGAAACCAAGTAACCGGCGATGGATGAAAGAAATTACGAAAAGTCAAGAGTCATTTCTTAGATCTACCTGAAGTCCAGGTGAAGAAAGCGTTCTTCCAAATAGAAGAATCTTCTTACAGGTGGAAATACAAGCGTGGAAGTAACGAAGCAATTCATCAGAACAAGCATCTGAAGCACCTCTATTTACGGAAGTGAGGCATGAACGGTAACAGCTATAGAGAAGTGAATATTGGAACATTTAAAAATATGGTAATACTGAAGAATGATGAAGATAAAATTGATGAACCGAGTAGTAAACATAAACCACTTAAGAAGAGTGGGAGAAAAGAGAAGAAGAAAGGAAGGATAGGTTGATGAGGACAATTGCGTAAGGACAAGTGAACGGGGAGAATGGCAAGGAAATGTATTGTAAGAAATATTTACCTAAAACAAGTGGTGATAAGCAGCCTGAGAGCTGAAAACCGAAGAAGAATGTTTACGGGTATGTATTGCAAGGAAATATTGCTGCATTATTTCCATTGACTGAATAGATCCAAAATGGCAATGTTGAAGGCAGGCATATTTTGCCAAATTAATGCTAATTGGACCCTAACTTTCTTGCAGTCAGAAACATATGAAAGAATGTGATAGCTACCAAGCAGCCTGAGAGCGGAAAACCAAAGAAGAATGTTTACGGGTATGTATTGTACGAAAATATTGCTGCATTATTTCCATCGACTGAATAGATCCTAAATGACCATGTTGTAATGTATTTTACCAAATTAATACTAGTTGTACACTAATTTTCTTGCAGTCTGTAAAGCTTAATCAGGACAATTATTTACATATGGTTTCTCCCTCACATTGCTATTCAGACCACTTACCCAGGCAAAGAGTCTTCGACTAGTGACCGGGAAATAGAGAGATATTTCAGCCACGTCAGGCAGCTCTGTGAAGCGCCGGTCTGTCACACCAATTTGCGCAGGATTGAATCCCACCCGGTTAAGATGAGGTAAGATTGTGTGATAAGATCTTAGGGTTAAGCTTAATATTAATTGAAGCAAGATGGTACGATATACGTTAGGCATTTGGAGCAGCTTCAAACGTAATTTTACCCTACTGAGGGATATATTCTGGTTGGCATCAACCTGATTCAATCAATCTGGTTGACATGGGATACCATAGATTAACTTAACTAGCTTTATCATCTAGCAGATAAAAGTTCCTTTCAAACTACAGACGGGACCAATGTTAAGATAGGCTTCATTCACCTAAGCTTGAATTCATTTTCCTTTATGGCTCAAAACCTCATTTTTATTATTTTACATTCTTTTTTAGTTATGTATTTTTTCGTATGTGTTTTCATAGTAATAATCTGGCAGTTTTGTACCAGAAGCACCTTAAATTTGGTGATGCAGAAAAAGTTTTGATTTTCATCTCCAACCTCGATCCACTACTTCAGTCTAGTAATACCGTGTCTTAGAATGTCATAGAAAAAAAATATTTCAGTATAGAGGCTACAAAACTTGGGCTTTCTTCCGAGAATTCTATACGATCTCGTAAGAGTCCGACTCTAAATAATTCGTTAGTCGCATGAAAAATTGATATTTGCGTAGGAAAATCCAATTCGTTATTTTTGTAGAAATGGAAATTCTGAGGCCACTTCCGTTACGGCCGAAATCTCTCGAAAGGCTGTGTTGTCAAGCACCCCACACTTCAGCGAATGTGGAAAGGCCCCTTCCATCAAGGTTTTTCCCCTGGGGTTGGTGATGTCTTTTGAACGGTTAGTCCCCACACCGAGATGCGGATAGGAGAGCAAAACGTCTCTAGCGGAGCGTGTTTTGACGCCGCAACGAGGGTAAGCGGCGTCAGCTGCAGAGGGTGTAACCCGCCGGTAGGGGTCGCTCGAGTTTCCCTCCAACCCACCGCCTGAATCTCCATCCTCCCGGCTCTTGAAGATGCCTTTCTTAACCTTGCTCCCCTTATTGTTTCTTATCGCATATGATACATTTTTTCATGCCACACTCGCAGGAGGAAGACAATAATTTCATCGTTATTTTTTCAAAGATCTCCCTATCTTCGATTTAAAGTAAGTATTATAAGTTTTTAGCAGTGGTTTCATTATGATTTAGCTATCAAACTTTTGTTCGCACTAAATGCAATCGGTATCACAGTTACGTTCTGACACATTTTAGTCTATTTTGGTAATTTTCGTATTCATAAAATGATTCATATTTGCAAATCTAATGCTACTTGCTTCGAGAAATGCAGATTAGATGGTATAGCTAATTGCGGTTAAAATCCCAGGACTGAATTTGGAGCAAACTTTTTCTTTTTTAAGATTATGGCTGCGAGTACAGTTATTTCTCTTGCGAAAGGGCATTGTGATCACCATATTAAGCCGTAAACTTTGATATGATGTGATTTTTGCTGTCCAAATATTCATATTATCCACAAGATTCCTTGTCCTGCAGCCGTAACTCTCGGTATCTCTCCCTAAAAAATGAGCAAATTCTATTCTGAGAAAAATACAAACGGGTGATGAATCAAAGGGTGATTTTCCATTGCGATTAAATTAGCTACGCTCGAGCTGGTATTTTATGGCTTGCAGTAATTTCATTTCCAAGAAAATCTGCTCGTAAATACGGCAGTCTTAAGGGAAGGCACGTATTATAGGTATGGGATGTTGAGCCATCTTAAGCAACAGTAGGAGAGTAGGAGCTTGGAAGTCCCTTGTCAATTTGGCATTCGATATATTTATACGAGACTTCTGTTTCTGCTAGGCTTTAAAGCTGTAGTTTCTTTAATATCATTCAATGCATTAGAATATTCACTCCGAGATTTCAGATTAAATCTGGATCAGTGCGAAATATGCGAAGTCGATGAATGGTAATTTTCAGAAGAATTCCTGAAGTTACTTCGACGCTTATTCATACAGAATAATACGTCAATGAAATCTTCAGTAATTATATAAATCTATTGAATATGTACAAACGATATATTTCCAAGAGTATTTATCTTGAATAATTGGTATGAAACCCTCCAATTTGGATTTATTTTACATACGATTTAGCACCGGTATTGTTGCTCGCTCATGAAAACTATAGCTGTCATACAATTCGCCTGCATTGATTTCAAGGATAGAAATTAAATAGGTACTTAAGTAAATCTACGTCATATATTCGTGGCTTTGACTTTAATTTTCATCCATAAGTAGTGATTAAGATTAAATATAACACCTGAATTTAAACTATTATATGAAATATTGCAAGAGCCTATTAGGCGTTGAATCTCCTTATAACACCTTTGTGCTGTAAGGTAAATACTGTTGGGTACCTTCGCTTTTCTACCATGCACGTATGCCCTCCCATTCTGTGAATATCTACTAACTAGACTATTGTGACACAATTACGTGAGGTCAAATTTTCAGCAAACGCTGGGTGCATTCGCTAATATTCATCCATTTCACGAGACTCATAAATTCTGTCTTTTTTGGAGGAGGAATAACATTTGACATTTCAACCATGAACTTTCACTGCTTTCACAATGGAGAAAAAACTGACAGCGCAAAATGTCAAAACTATGAAAGATAATGTAATTTGAGGTTTGCGGTTTAATTGTCTGCAGTAAGGTGCCATGCCGCAAACCAATTGGGAATGACAACGAATTATTATTTATGTACGCCGTTTAAAAGTTCGCAATTCGATAAAATTAAGAAAAGCTTGTCATTTTAGACTTATAATTATATGATGGAGGCATATTAATAAGGAAAATGAGCCATGTTTTCATGAAAAAAATCTGATGTCTTGTTGATACTATAATGTTGCACTAATGTTGAAAAACAAACCAGGAGTTGGAAAAATTGTGCCGTGTTCTTTAACCATGCTCTCAAAAATATTTGTCTTCATTATTTAAGGTTACACTGTATATTGATATCTATTTAGACGCCTTAATCATTTCCTCAAGAAAACAAATGCATAATAAACACTTTATGCACCCGATTTTGTGTGATCTGACTTTATGCATTATCACTTTGGTAATATTTTCTTCCTGCAATTTTTCCTGCTATGCTCAGATTATTATTTGCTTATAACTGCGCTAAATGTGACCAATAACTGCATCTACTTAATACCTTGCGAGACTTCGCTGGCGGCAGGGTGTGTGGCGGGGAGAGATTAATTGTCCTACATTATTCAGGGGTTCTTTATATATTGCTGATGTTAGCTGTGGAAATATCAGCTTCGATTGGACTTAAAAGGCTCAACATAAGTTTTAACCTGCGTCCTGTTAATTTGAGTCCTAGTTCATTTAAAATATTTTTTAATTAAGATTAAAATCTTCATTAAAATTCATGCAAATATCGTGTCGACCATTAACAAATCTTGCTGATCTCCTTTGCACTCGCTATAATTCCTTTATCATACCTTCCTTGCATGGAACCCATATAATCTCGGTAGATTCTAAATGAGGTTTGCAGCAATTTTTCGGATATGTAGTTATTTAGCGCATTATAAGAAGCTAATTTACGTCTATTTTTCATGTCGTACACGTTGAGCATTAGAAAAGCGTCGTGGATATTATTAAGGCCAATGAAGTGATCATTTTGGAATAAAATTGCAATCGATCGAATGAACGCCTTTCATCTCACATGAGTTGGTGAAATATATTTAGGCCAATGAAAGCGATCAACTTTTATCCAAAAAAAAACGAAGCATAGTTTTAAAATACATGTAAATGTTTAAATATGTTTTGCTCTTAGTAATGGCTCATTCGTAGTGAGTGCATTCGGATAAAATTATAAATGTGGTATAATTCATGGTGACTGTTGACGTGGTGTTGACAGTGGCTTTATGTCGTAAACTATTGATTCTGGTTTCTAATTCCGATAGTGAGAGAACATTCTCAGTGAAAGTTTAGGCACATTTTAATCTCTGTGTGTGCTTTATTTCTAGTTGGTTACACCTGCTATCGAGTGGGGTGTAATCTGCATACCATAAATTTCGTTAGGAGTTTGTTAACGTCGATTTTTTCTCAAACGATTTATCCTATTCTTAAACATTTTTACAGTACAAAGTACTTCGGGAGGTTACCAAGTTCAAGTAACTTGGTAACCTCCCAACCAAACAAGGAACAAACCAGGAACCAATACCAAGTTCAGGAACTAAACTAATCCACTGAAAAATGCTAAGAAGGAGGAGGAATCTTTGGAAGTCGGCGTTGCCATATCACGGAACTGGGGCCTAAAAGCGCACACTTTTCTGTCTCCCACCACACACATTTCGAAACAGTAGCGGAGATCTGAAAAATTTCTCACGCTGGTACTTCCTGTCTATATAGACCCTTCCTCGTTTTCCCCGTGCGGAAAATTCTCCTCGCCCACTTCCCGGCGTAGGTAGTCTCGCCACCGCACACACCTAAAGTCCATGTCCATTCCTTCACCAAAAATACCTCCCTCCTCTCGTGCCGACTCAAACGACGGACTCCCCACTCTCCTCATCCCCTCCCTCCTCCCTGTCCCCCATCCCCCCTGTCTCTACCCCCTCCACACGATGCTTTCCCTCCACCACCCCTCGTCCGCCCCTCGCCGCGATCCCGACCTCCCTCTCTCTCCTCCCACACCAACCCCTCTCTCCGCCGCCGACCGACCAGTCACTCGTAGCCGTGTGCCGGGGAAGAGAGAGAGAGAGAGATAGAAAGGGGGAGAGAGAGAGAGAGTTGCGTCTCGTGGCCGCATGCGCCACCAAATCCCCCTCTCGCACTCTCGGGACGCTGAACCGAACTCGTCGGCGGGGATCTCTCGTCTCGTCTCTTGCGTGCGGGTTTCGCGGAGGTGAAGAGGCAAGACCCCGAAAAATACCACCCTCGGAAGGAAAAAACACACACGTACACACAAACACACTCGCCACCACCCCCTCCCCACCCCACCTAGACTTTCAACCCTTCAGTGGAAACAATTCTCTCCTCCCTTCCATCCGAGGACGGATTCGCTCACCATACACACACCCCTCTCCCCCTCCCTCTTCCCTCGATAGCTGTGACCAAAAACTTTTGGCCCGGAGACTGACGACGCTCGTGAGGTGAAGCGGAGTCGACGCCGCCGACCACTCAGCCGGGCGGCGTTTCTGGGAATGGAGGTGTGGGCGATGGGCCGTGGGCGCCCCCCCTCCCGGCGGGCCCAAACTTCGCCAGGACTCACCCCGCTCTAGGGACTCGAGAACCAACTCGGAGGCATCTCGTCCGCACGACCAGCCTCTGGCCCTCACGGGAATCTTCGCTCCGTTCCCCGCTCCTGCCCCGCGATACGGAGCGGACGGAGAAGTTGAGAGGAAGAGACGGATTCGGAGACTTTTTTGAAGGAAGGTTGCTGCCGTGGATTTCGGTGATACTTTTCCGTGTCAGTCGTGTGTGTTCCTAGCACTTTGCCCACCCTCCTTCCTCACGGACGTTGGGCAAAAGTTTTGTGGCCGAGAAGTGAAAAAGGGGGAAATGTTGAGAGTGAAGTGCATTCCATCTTAGTGTGACGCTTATTGAAAGGACTTCAAACGTTACGTTGCTCCCAGTTGGAGATTACCATAAAGACGTAGCCATACGTTTTTCACTGTTGGTGCCAATTAAGTGCGCAGTGCCGACTAAAAAGAAGCGGGAGATTTGCAGGAGTAAGGGTTTGGCCTGAACCTTGCCCGCCTTCGCCGCCGGCACGGAGGGCGGCCCGACGCTTTCTCCGGGAGGGGTCCGGGGCTCTCCGAGTTCCTCCGAGGCCGGGGAACGGTGCCCTCCCGGAAGATTCCTGGGGCTGACACCACAGAGAAAGAATCCAACTCCGACCCGGCACCTGCGACCCGGAGGGATCACACCAGCCCGACCCCGCACCGTCCGCGACCGGTCCCGCCGAGCCGAGGGAGGCGCCGGGGGTCCGGCGCCTTCGTCCCCGACCGAGGGGGGCGCCGCCCCGCCAGCCAGGGATGGCCCCGGAGGCCAAGAGGAGGGAGCAGGGGTCTGCGGAGGAGGGCGGAACCGCCTGTTTCTCGCCATCCGGCCCGTTTGGGGCCGCGACGTCGTCGCCGGCCGAGGCAGGGCCCTCACCTTGGGCGGGGAGGAGGCCGCCGGTGGGGGCGGAGGGCGGGGTGGCCTCTCGGCTCGGCCTCTGAGGGGCCCTTCCCTCCGCCCCCGCGGGCCGCCGCCGCGAGGTCAACGCAGAGGCGTGCCTTTTCCACCCCCTGCGGTGACCGGCGGAGGACTCGGTGCCAGGATATTCGTGCTGTGCCACGCCTAACGGTCGGCTTTTTAGGGGAAATAAATAAATGAACCGAATCGTACCTACGTTTCGAATAAGATCCTTGCGGGTGTGAACTCTGGACGACTATAGAAAGTAAAAGGAAACAACGAACGTTACAGTGATATGAGTGCGAGGAAGACTTTCATCCGCGAGTGCGTGTGCCATGACTCGATTAAATTTTACTGTGGTTTTTAAGTTTTGAAGAGATCTATTGTTGGATATTGATTACAGATCATTTTGAAGATACACATATATAATATATGTACATAGGTAATCAGAACCAAGTTTTAAATGATGTTTCCAATGTTTTCTCGAGGAAGATTTAGCTGAGCTTCGTTGTTGATAATTTTGTTAGACGTGAGAAGTTATAAAAAAACTTAGATACTAAATTTAACCAAAAGATTTTAAGACTGTCTTCATAGGTGCTAATGAATACTGATGCTCTTAGGTGAATCGTATAAGCAGATTCGCTATGGATGTGTAGTGGCATGCTGTTGGTGGTGCTTTTCCGTATCTCCGGAGACATCTCGCCCGTTTTCCGTGTTAGTTCTGACTTCACCGTTCCCTTGCGCGCCAGGACGGGGAGCGCTCGTGACGAGATACTCGGCCGCGATCCCCGACGAGCGGTGAGACATGCCGGAAAACGCGGCCGAGACGGATAACAAGGCGACCGGGGGTGAAGTGGGGACCCGCGAAGGGGTCGCGGACTCCGGGACCTCAGCGAGGGTCCCACCCTCCAGGAGGCAGTCCATGGAAGGCCCCGTCGGCGGGGGTGCGGTCTCCCTCCGGAGGACACAGAGCGGGGGCTCGGACCGCGAGGGACGGGCGGGGAGGGGCGAGCCGAGCCCTTCGTCCAGGGTCCTGCACCCTCTGAGGGCCGCCGAGGACGAGGAGGCGGAGGACCGAGGAGGAGAAGCGGCGGCAGGGCCCTCTACCAGTCGTCTCGAGGTCTTCGGAGGCGGGGTCGGTGGTAGACCTTCTGGCGCGGCGGATTACGAGGTGGGCGGCGAGGGAAACAACACGGAGGGCGAGGATGACGTGGAGTTGTCCGAGTTGGAGGGCGAGGAGGAGGACGAGGAAGAGGAGGAAGATGACGAGGAAGAGGAGGAAGAGGATGAGGACGAGGAAGAGGAGGACGACCTTCCGTACCCAGGATTCATACCCCTCGCCCTTGGCTGCCTCGAACAGCACACAAAGCCGCGATGCTGGTGCCTGCGCATGATCACCAATCCATATCCTTTTCGAAACATTATTAGGGTTCAGATATGAATAATCGACCACTCTGAGCTAAATGTTTTAGGTCTAAATTTTAAGGGAAAGGTTCGCATAAAAAATCTACTGAATCGAAATCGAGATTTGCGGAATACGCGGGGCGCAATCATTCAAACGAGGTGGCTGTCGCGGTTAGCTGTTCCCTAGGTATTTTTTCCTAACAGGAAGTTTTCCCTATTAAGTTCCTTAGGTAGGAGTTCTCGTGGTAGTTTTTCAATTAGATCTGTAAAAACCTCCACATACTGAAAAAATATTGAGCGGATTACCGTTTACTCTTCGAAATGTTTCACACTCACAAAAGGTAGCGATGTTGTCAAAATATTGACATAAGAAAAAAGCAGGAAAGATTTTTAGTGAATTATGGTTATGTCAGTAGATTACACATTAGTCAGTAGGCGTATTTGGCTAATTGAATGAATGGTACCAGGTATCAATATGGAATGTACTCCATTTTTTTAATAAGTTTTTATTTTTTTATTATTTTCGTTATATCGTAAACAAAATAAAAGAGTTTCCAGCGTGCGACAGACATCTAGAGGTTTTTATCATGCATTGAAATTTTGTTTCCCGGGGAAAATGGGATAGTAATGTCAGGGAAAGATTTATTATCCAAAGGATTAGGGGGAGTTATGAACAGATTCGTATCGTGATTTTTTTCTGATAGGCCACACTAGAATATCTGATGTTGATCGACAAAACGTTTTAACAGCTTTAAATGGAATTTCAGACGAGAGCGGCCATTATCGAAGGGAGAAATTTCATCTTGACATTCGCGTCTTCTCGTCGGCAACTGTTTGACCTCGAGAGGAAGATATTTTTCTGCACAGACGCTCACTGCAGATTTTATATTTCCGAGGTCCGGGTTGATGCTGACTCGGGACGTAAATGAGGGGCGGAAGGCGGTTTGAGGTCAATTGAGGGGAGTCTTTTCAGGCCGAGGGAACTGATACGGCAAATTGGGAAGGTCGGGGACAGCAGGTAATGGCGCTGGAGGTTGTGAGGAGGGGATGAAGGGAGGTGGAGACGACATCTCTGCTTCGCCCGTTGGACGGAGAACCGCCTCCCCCTTTTCCCTCCCCCCTGTTACGTAAACTAATTAGCGAGGGCTGTGGGACGGAGGACGAGGAAATGTGGTTTTCCCAGGCATCCATTGTGGCGGGTGGATGAGAATTCCCACCGATTCACGGAAGAGTTCTGGGGCGACGAAGTTGGTTCCGGGAGGGTTCCGGGTGCCTTGGCGAGTGTGGGGGTGAACGGTATTCCAACCGTAGCGGAGATGTGTCCTCGAGGGGTAAAGGTGGGGTTAGAATGGAGAGAAAGTCGCACGGGAGGTATTTGACTATGTTTTGAACCTCTGAGCCGTCGATCCAGAGGGAAAGGGAGAGTAGTTGGTTTTTATAAAAATGGGTTTCCCATCTCTGAGATACCCCTACCGCCATATGAGTAGAAACCACAACGATATCGGCAAGTCGCGGGATAAAATAGGTTCTCTTCCTCGAGTATTCCCAACGGGGAGTAAGGAATGCATGCATCTGGGGCCTGCGCGTTGAAAAGAAAAAGCATTTTCGATATCTAAACGGGGACTTTACGTCAAGTTTTGATTGTCTCCCAAGCCTTTCCTGACCAGTATCTTTGAGGGAAGCGAGTAAAAGATTTACATTTACCATTTGACGAGAGTCAAACGTGGTCCAAGTGTTCGAATGATTTTCGTTTCCTTGACTAGGGTGTGGTTGCTCAGGTACGACCTCCGTTAAATTGGCTGGGTGTGCTTCCACGGGATATGTCAGAAGTTCCGCTCGCCGCCGCCTTCGTTTCACAACACGTTTCCTCAAAATGGAGGACTATTTTAGCCATAAGTAACGTGCGCAAAACAGTATTGACGTCGCCTAGAATGGAAAAGCACAAATGATGATTTAGTTCTGATAAATGAAACTATTCTGGCTGTAAAATTTGCAGATAGACAATTTAATGAAAAAAACACAAGAATAAGCTAATCTGTTGCCAAATTAATTCAAATATTAAACTCGTGGCCATTATTATGTTACTTCGCTCTTGTCAAAATAGGTGCCAAGCTTGTAGGTCAGTGAAAATTGATATATTGCATGAGAAATGAATGAATTTTGACTATAGAGCTGAACCATAAAACAGTATGTTTCTTTGCGTAAAAGACTGGGAAAATAGTGAACTACGGAATTATTTTGTTACCTTTCTCTTTGTGTGTCTGTGCCGGAAATGGAGGAAAGAAGTTTGTTTTAATGGAGAAAAATAGCTGAAATATTAATTTACTGTTGTAATTTTATTTGATAGGTTTCCACCTGCCGTACTTATGAAGCATATATCACATAGTATTCGGTAATAATGTGGGAATGAGAGCTTAGTTTTAGGAATACAGAAAGGTTCTCGACTCTAGAACATATTTAGTATAGGAGACGTTTATGAAATTTAGTAACGCACCGTGAATAGATTGCAGTTAAGGGAAGAAAAAATGAAATTGACTGGTTTTTTGTCAAGAGATCCTTGCAAATCAACAACAAATTTACTAGGCTTTTGGCTTAAGATTAGACCATTTGAGGCAGCTGCACAAACAACATAAACCCTTATTGGACTGTGATTCTGTTAAAACCTCAACATAATGGACTATATGAAGAAATCATCTCTTCGCTCTACAGTCCACAATTCTGCACTACATCATCGACTCCAGTCATAAAAAGGTAGGTAGAACTTTTGTTTAAAAGTTGCTGTGCATGTCTCTTCTGAGAATATACTTTATTAAGGTTACTGTACACTTTTTGTGGTCCCCTAAAGATATGTTGCGTATTTAAATTGATGACAATTATTTTTTTATTGGTACAGAAAAACCTTATTTTCCGTCGACATTCACTTCCTTACACAACCCTGTGCATCACATAAGCGATGGAATTGTATTTTGACAGAAAGAAAAAGTCGCCATAACTGTAAATAACGGCTCCTACCTAGAACAAAATACCTCCCACGGAAAGGCTGCGGCCATGTTCAATCCAAATCCGTATGTCAACATCCCGACCTGATTTTTTTGCGCCACCCTTAGAGCTCTCTGCGAACCTCGAGTTGTCATCGGTGTCGATTTCATCGCCAATCGCCTTGTGTGTCTCAACGGCTACATGGCAGCTCGCGATGACGAAAGGGAAAAAAGAAATTGAAAAGGATGGAAAAAGTGTAGTGTCCAACGTGCCGGGGAAGCTGATGTGCGTGTGAAGATTTTCATTTATTTTTTAGTTTTTGTTGTCCGTTTGATCGCACACGTGTTCACCCGCGAGCGTGACAGGATGAATACCCGAGAATGAGTGGCGACGGAGGGGCCTTTCTGATAAGCAGAGTGGTGTGATCGATGTGGGGGGTGTGTTTCCATGTGTTCGATGCCATGGGTGCAATATCGAGGGCGAGCGATGTTGTAATGGAGTCACCTCCTCCCTCTTCCCCCTACACCAGCCGCGCCGGGTGCGAGGGAGGCGCGGTCCTCCGCTGCGATCTAAATCTTGGGAACGTCGCGGCCGCATCTTTGGCGGTTACCACGTCCAGTCTGTCCTCCTCCGTAGCTAACACCAACTCCAGTTTCCGCGTGCCGTTCTCCGGGTTGCGATGAAGCGGTGAAGTGTCTGGTAGCCCACTACCACTCAACTTCGACCTCCGCGTTTCGAGACAAATATGGCGACCATCGTTCGGGTGATTTACGCTGCCCTCGTCGCGAATACAGTTCTCTTTGTGGAAGGTCGGTGGGCATTTTGCCGCGAGTTATTGATTCGAGGCTCGTTATTGATCAGACGCAATGCATAGATGAGGCCCATAACCTTTGATGCGGACCAAAATGCTTTCCCACAAATAATTAACATTCATAAATATAATCGCCAATTATACATTCTTTAGCGCAATGAATGATACGTTGGAATGTAGCATGAAATTTGTAGTTTTAACGATAACATAAATCTGTGTGCATCATCATGTCTTTTTTACTTTTAATGAGATCACGTGCATCTTTTAATGCGGTAATTATTTAAACTTTTGGGATTAGAACCTGCAATACATAAAATAAGCTGTTTATATTCATTACCAACTATGCATAATGACCTTAATGTTTTAGCGCTGAGCATTTTGACTCCTTAACGCGATGGAGGAACTCTCAAAGAATACCTAGCTGTATGAAAAATAAAAGCAATGAGCTCATAACTGAGCTCTTAGGAAGTAGTAATGACCGCCTCAAATTGTTTTAGGCGCATGCCCATGCAACTTTAGTTTAGAATTCGCTCATTCCTTCATGTACCTACTTGGAATCTGTTGCATCAACATGTGATGATTAATCTGAAGTGAAAAGCAAAAGGATGAAGGAACGAACGCTAGTCGGGTAACGTTAAATAACGCTTCGATAACTTTCCTTGGCTACAAGGAAAAACTCCAATTTTTATAAATTACTCCAGTTATTCTGTGCTTTAGCTTTAATACTGTTGGTCATTTCACGATGTTTCATTGATAGCGAACGCTGAAAAGTCCCAGATTCCTTGAATGAAGGAAATTCTGTACCGATATTTTCTTGATTTGTACCCATATCTCATATTGAAATATGTATTGAAAATAATGCTGGTTATGCTGTGGCATTTCGAAATTTATTAAAAACTTTTTCTAAAGTAACGCTATTACATTTGGGACTAATCAGAATACCTAACCATTTTTAGAGACTCTAGACATTATATATGGCCTCCATCCTTTTGGTCATATTTGTTCGTCAGCCTATTCAAATCTCTAACTTTATAGACAGCTTATATGCGCTTTTTACCTTTCATTTCATTGAATTGGGATAATTATATGTACAAAAATTTATCTTATCGTATGATACGTTTGTAATGTGTTACTTTCGGCGTTGTATATTTCCAACGAAAGCGTTGTGTTATTTTGAAAAATATTTTAAATGTTTTAGATTGCAGTTTCATTCCATGCCATATCAACCAATAGTCTTCGTTTTTAACGTGACCACCTCAGATTTTGACGAATGTTTTAGCAGTAAATTTTTTCAGGGATCATTACACAAAAATGATTTTACTTTTTTTATCTCCTTTATTTTAAAAATAATTAATTTTCAAAATTTTGAGTTAATAGCTTTTACTCATATTTTCATTCGCTATAATCATTAGTAATCATTCATTGCAGTATTAAATGACTTATATCAGTACTTTACATCTCATCTCATTGAATACTCCATAAGATTTAATTTGATTTACTATTTATTTAAATAGTTTTGGAAATTTTTAAGTTAGTTTTTATTTTAAATTTTCAAATTTATGTTTTGATAATGTGATAATGAAAGTACTGATTATTTTAGAGTGGGACCTACATAGTTTCAGAAAAGAGTTGTGACGAAAACATAACGCTATAAAATGCAATAATATCTCATTTTTCAGGCATGTTAACTTGTATTGTTGCCAAGAGTCATAGGGGGGGAATAAGATGAGTATACTAGTACTATATAATTAAAATGAATTCTATTTACTCTAAAACGAAGCATTGTATTTAGTATTTTCTTATCTTGCTTATCATATATTTCATTCTTTAAAGTGTTATTTTGTTTACTTTTTCATCTTCAAATTCTGATATGTGAAAAACGTATCCTTTTCTTGTTGTAGCGTTAGCTTAGGACAGTACCCCAGTTTTCATTCTTTAAAGTGTTATTTTGTCTCCTTTTTCATCTTCAAATTCTGATATGTGAAAAACATATCCTTTTCTTGTTGTAGTGTTAGCTTAGGACAGTACCCCAGTTTTATTTACAACCATTATGTGTGGTAATTTGGGCTTTTAAAAGATGGAGAGGATCCATTTTGTTCCATCAGACTTATTTTTATTTAATATCTCTGTAACTACCTCTAGCACACAACCTAAACACTATCCATGCGTTCAATTGTAACAAAACTAGATATTAAATTGATACCCACATTAAAACCGACCATCTGATGACACTATTTCCAATTTTGAGTCTCTTGGGAATTAATATTTTTTACCAAAATTTTATTTTCACTTATGGAAATGTATCTCAGTAATCGTAGAGTACCCTTTATTGTCATAAAACTAGATTGCTGACCCACTCTAAAGATTTCAGGACTTGCTCATCATCACATTATCAAAAACATCATTTTCAAAATAAAAATAAATACTTACCTAAATAATTTTTTGAATATGGCATGGCCCTGCATAATTTCGCTTTTTTATTATTCATAATACTGACGCCTCAAATATAAATGTATTAATTAAAATATTCTTGTTTTAATTGGCTTGGTTACAGTTTCGTTTAAGGAGCACCCAGGAATTTACTTTTCAACTCACATTCAAGTTTATGGCTGATATTCAATTTAGAACTCTGGATTTAAAATTATCGGAATTTACGTGTTTTTGACAGTGGAATTCAGAGTGGATGAGAATATTTCACCTGATCCTCCCTAAATCCTTGACAAATTCGTCTGAAAAGTTAGAGTGAGAGGACGGCGGCAATTATCAAGATATTAGAAAATATTTAGCTAATTATTTGTAAAAATCATTATAAATACTTATGGATTATATTACGTATGAAATGTCAACATTATCATAAAATGTTTGAGCATCAGTTGTGAATGGTTTAGCTATATAAGGAGTGAAATGAAAACCGTGAACAAAGGATGGAATATATTTTAATGATCATATGTTGAAATTGGAAGACCAGCGTAAACTGTGATTCAGGATTGGCTCTAGCTCGAACAATGCTAGAATAAGTTTATATTTTGGAAGCCAGTAAGGCAGAGCAGGCAAAGTTGTATTTCAAACTTTTGATCAAATACCATCTGCGTTGTAGTTTAGACTTGTTATACTTGGCCGTCGGTGTGCGGACTGATGACCTGAGCCGTTGATGTGCTCGATATAATTACTAAATTGTAGAAAAATGGGTCCTCATATTCACCACCTGAACTGTATTTTCGGTCTCTTCAATGTCACCGTTAAAATCCATTTGGCTCGGTCAGCAAATGTTTTCCTTTCTGCTCCGTATCATGCTCGCTCGCTTTACACCATCAGGGTTGGAATATGTGGCGTGGAGAACATGCATGCGACCAGTTATATACCTCCTTTCTCGTTTTCCAAATCATAAACGACGCCTTTCATCGACTCCCGAGGGTGGTGGAGCTCAATCAAAGCGCCCGAGCAAAAATTCCAGTGGTTAGCGGATGCCGCTCCTACGGCTGGGACGGAATGAAAAGGGAATAAGGGAGTCTCCCGCGACTCGGGAGTAACGAGTAATGTTTCCGAATTACTTCAGCCGTGCGAGTCTCACGACGGAGCGCTTGCCAGTCGGAGATATCTTAAAAAAAAAGAGCGTTCCATTAAACCTCATCCCCTTCGCCCCGGCTCGCTCATCCGGGGACGCTCTTTCGGGCGAGGTCATGTGAGGAGAGCGGGGAAGGGTTTAGCCGCGCACACACCAGCTCGCGTTGTGGCCGTTCTTTGGGGTAGGGGGATATGAGAATAATGGCCGAGCGTCGAAAAAAATTAATACTCCGCCGGGAGGACTCGCATGCTCACAGGGTCATTTCTTCCCTCTCCACCATCCTTTCCCCCTCCCTCTCTCTCTGGACGAAAGCACAGAGGAGAGGGATAGAGATAAAGAGATAAAGAGAGGGAAAAAATGAAAGAGTTTAAGTACTCGGAGGAATCACGTGGAGGAAATGAGAGGACCTACACCGCCATGTACACGTATATTTTTTTCAGCCCGATGTGACGCAGAAAATACAGCGCTGCGTGAATCCGGGTCTTGGGGTCCAAGAGTGAAGGATTTGGTTGCAAAAAAATTAAAGAAGTCTTTAAAGGAGAAGTACTCTAAGCAAAGTGGTTAGAGAGATTAGATGAGCGGTCTGGACGATCAATCCTCACTTCCAATGACTGCGATGGTGATCACAGCGTAGGAAATTTTGATCGCTTCATGGGGTGTGTAGGAAATTGGATATGTTTTGGGACTTTCTTGGTGGAATCATCAAAAATATGGAGGTAGGAAAAGCCACGGGGCTGAGTGGGAGAAATTGTTCAGTTCACCCGTACATGCTTATTTTCTCCGGGGATATTTTGTAGAAAATTTCGCTCTGGGGAGAAAGAAAATATCGGGGGAGGGAGTTGTGAGAGCTTTGTCTGGCTGAGACCACGCTCCGAGAATCGCTCGTCGTGTGGGATTGTGGGAAAGGGGAGTTGTGACCTCAGAGGGTGGTCAGAGAGACCTGGCTATGTAAACGTGGCTGGTGGGCATTTATTTTTCAGTCCGCCGTTGTTATCCCATTGGTTGAAGTTGACTGTTGGATCACGTATGAGACTGGAAGCAGAACCACTGGCTGGAGGGATGAGGAGGGGGGGAAAAGTGTATTTTAGTTTTTACGGGGGGGCAGGGGGCTGCTTCCGTGGCTAAGAGAGGAATTATGACTTTTTGAGTTGAGGGTGGGGTGAAGAAGGGTTTTAGTCCTCATGTTTTTTTTGGGGGGGGGTTGACATCACAGCGTAGAGGCAGTGGAGGGGAGGAAGCCGAAAACCCCTGTGTGATGGTGGAGGGATGGAGACGGGGTAAGGGTGTGGGCGTAGAGACAAAACATTTCATCCGATTACGGGGCAGGAAAAAAATTGGGGGGATTTGGAAAGGCATGTGTTTTTAAAGAAAAATCATGGATCTTTTGTGGGATTTGGAGGTCCGGAAACGGGAAAACGGAGAAATAAAGGAATAGGGAGAGAGAAGGGGGGAATATCATTCGAGGAAGGAATTTCCAGCATCACTGGAGTTGAGACTTACTAAATCTTTCGATCTGATGGAATTCTCCTCCCTTGTCATGGCATCGTAGCATCGTAAAAGGGACGAGGCAGACGTTGTTTTATGAGCTTAGAATGCCGCCAGATGGTATTACTTGAAAAGATGTTTTGAACTGTTTGCTTTCTTCCTGGTGATTTACCTTAATGATATCCATTTATCACCGTTTACGTAGGTTGATTCGAATTTGATACGAAGTGAGGCATTGTTGAGGACTAGAGGGGTAAGGTAAAACATCTGAGACGGGGGATTTTATTCAGACTCACCAAGCTCCATAGAGTATTCGTGGTGCGTATGAGTGTGACCTATAAACAAGAAAAAATAGCAAGATAAGGAAAGATAGGAATTTGTAATTACTTCGATGTCGTTTAAAAATAAAATGGCACACATAAATAATTTATTCTCTATCCTCTATTTTCCATGCTACATTTGGATTTTCCCTTGCATATAAATTTTGTATGATTCTAGTCTTCTCTGAAGAGCTTGATAATGCATCCTTTTAGCAAAATTTTACGCTAAAAATATGTCATTTTTTAAAATGTTATGGCTATATTATTACCGTATTCAAGTTCCCGATATTGCTGTCATGTAATGACAAATTTTAAAGTAAATGATTTTGAGACATCTCGTGGCCATGTGACTTTCATCGGAGACATTTCAAAATGGTCCTTTTGAACCCAGTGGAGTAAATAATTCCTTATGAAATATATATCGTATTTACGAGTTCTTTCTGCTGCAAAAGGAAATTTGTCGTTTTAATTCACTTTATTGTTGCGACTTTGTGTGCTTTATGAAAAGGTTCCCGAGTAATTACTCTCATTACCTCGTCACTTAATTTCAAACCATTTTAAAAGCTATCTAAAACGATATTTGGATGCTTTATGTTCCATAGCATTTTAATTACGCGTAAGAAAATGTTAATTCCCTCGTGAATGGTAATGCCAAATCTCTTTGAGGCGTTGAAAATGTGAGCGAGCTAAATAAAATTTTGAACGTGGTGACGTATTTGCGTTATTCGATTGCGTTATTCGAAAAACTTTAACTGCGACATATCATAGGATAATTCAAAAGACCGTTTCGATGTGAGTAAAAGCACCATTACCTTTGTCAGCAAGGTGCACCTAGGAGGAAGAGGGAAACTCATGACCCAACTATACAGTGGGATGGGGACTCGGGAACATAAAGAAAGCTTCATGGGAGCAATGAGGTCAGGTGCTTGGGAGTGAGATGAGGCGATTATTCGCCGAGGCATTCAAACCACGTGGGAGATATCATTAAGGGAGAAAAAACCAGCGCTCCCCGCATGCACCGAAAAAGAGCAAAATGAAGAACCCCTTCATGGGTCTACATGACTCACTCTATATGTTTACCGCCGAAATTCCCTGGGTGTTTTTAAAGCTAGACATAAATATTTTTATCTCTTAGTCAATATGCCTATAAAAACTCCAAGGGAATACCACAAAAATGCCTTTTCTCTTTATTCTTGCAGCAAAAACCAGCTTTAAATTAAATTTCCTGGAAATAACCGTCTCTAATGACGATATGAATCTACCCTTCTTCGCCATGTGTAACGGGAGGATAGGTGAATGTGGGTAAACTGTAGGAAGACTAAGTGTGCGTTTGAGCACTTGCAGTAGGTGCATGGGAAATATTTATATTTTTTAGTAATTGACTTGAAATTTTCGTGGATATTACACTTTAAGTAAAGTTTAATATAAATTTTCGGAAATAGTAATCCGTCAAATGTGTTTAAGGCATGAATGAATAAGGTCTTCGAGAGCACTTACAATCAGCCCTGGTGGGTTTTAGAGATATTTCCTTCGTTAATTTATGCCAGAAAAAATTAGGACCGAGCACAAGCATTACAGTGCTAAACTTTTCTATGCACGTTATCTACATCTACATAATACCCTGAAAATCACCGTAAAGGTTGTGCTAGGAGATAAGCCTGCACCAGACATGCATTCGAATCTAACAGATCCAAATTTAAACTTACTAATATGCAGGCAAACAAAAATACTAAAAAATATATTACTTATTCAACTGAGAGTTATAATTCAAGATACTGATTTGTGAAAAATGTTACGTGTGTATTTCCGATGCACGTTAAATTTAGCTATAAGTGAAACTCAATTGTTAGTGTCCACATAGTCGTGCTGTAAATATAAATACGGCAGGCATTTATATAAATGCGTTAATATATTTTTTCATCTACAGAATGCATAATGAGTGATGTTTAAAAAATGTATATGTTAAAAAAATCACTTAATACTGCTTTTCTTCATCAGAATCTACAATATATATTCTAAATCCCCTTGCATCCTCGGTGTAATCCATTACTGTCCCTAAATGTGACCGTAAAAATGAATTTTAGATCCTCTCTGTCTATCAATCTCTCTAACTTTATCCTCATGATCTAACCTATCATTTAACGCTGGTGTTTATTACGGTTTAGCATCCACAGATATCCTGTCCACCCAAAGTTTCTGCAGGAAATGAAATCGGTATTTAAAACTACAATCTAATAATGATTCCTCTCCTAATTCTCTTAATAACTTCGATTAATTGGCTAAGTTTTATGCATTTAGAAAAAACCTATCCACTCTTCTCTGCACGCAGTCTAGTTTCCTGGATCAAATCTAATCAATTTTGTCTCTATAAAATCGCTGCATATTTAAGTTGAGACCTGGCAACTGAAAAGTGGCATCACGCCTTTGTTTATCACCGTATTTTCCAGGTAATTCTTACAAAATACCTATCTCTCAGTTGCCTTGACTGAATACCAAATACCTGTATCTCCCGGATGTGCCTCCCTCACAATAAAGTTGTAGTAACTGTAATGCCGGGGTACTTTAGGGATTCATGGTATTAATTGAGGTTTTACCTATGTTATGGAATTACTTTAGTGATAGATTCTTTTTTCCAAAGCTTCAAGTGATTTCTATCGTCCTCATATGAAATTTTGTGACTTCGCCTGCCAAAAAAATAAATTATGCAATTTCAAAGGTCTTCTTTCCCTGCCAGTTCGTATAGGAAGTCAATTATTTTGTTATGACGGTTTTTTGCCTTCAAATTCTTTGTTTCACGTTTCCATCTGACGTACTACATGTGTGTGTGGCCCATCCTCCGTGAATTCTTCTTCCGAGGAAATTTCTACCTTGCCCCGTAAATATATATGCCCCGCTATACTTTGAGTCACGCAAGTTGCTGCAATCAGGGGATAAGCACCACAGCTGACATCCGGTTTTTTGGCTTTGCTGAATCCTAGTCCCAAAAGTGATTTTGTTGGAAAATTATTTCCCTATTTTTGATAGAATTTTATATATTTCACTCCAGTATGCTTGTGCCAGTGAATGTGATCACAGTTTTCATTGTTGCATCGACATTTATTGAATGACGTTGTTGATATTCGAATATTTATTGCTTTTAAATCAGAAATACTCCAGAAAATTTACACGGTAATACGCAATGCAATTTGAATGTGTGGTAGCTAAGTGGGTATAGCGTCGGGATGCCTTGTGGGCGTTCCGAGTTCGATTCTGGGAGAGGTATTTGCATAAGTCCAGCCAAGCCTAAGCTGTATTATTTTCTGCGCACTAAATCATTCTGAAAACATCAGGCGGCACATGGAAAGAAACTATGCCCCATGCACTGAGTTTACTCGCCATTGGACGTAGTATTTACAGAGCTCTACCCTCCTCCAAACAGATTAGTCTAATTAGGTTTTTAGGATTTATTAATAGCTATGTTTATTGTGCACTCTTTATAATTTAAATGCAGTGGCAGATACGATACCAATGCCTGGGGAGGAATACAATTTATCTCTTCTTGCTTTGGCTGAATCTTTTGACTTTACTTCCGGAAATGGTTTAAAAGGAATTTTCATATCTTACCCATGTTGATTGAATATCAAATGGCAGGTAGGTTCGTTAATATATTCAGCATATTTATGTATTAAATATAACACCATTAAATATAAATTTCTTTGTGCAATATACCAATTTTGTTCAATAAGTCCACTGAAATAAAAATATGCATGCTTAGGAGGAGTTTGAATTCCTTTTTAATTAATCTCAGGATATTCGACCGTCTACCCTTAGTGGGAACAAATTATTATTTTCACATCGAAACAAAAGTATAACCAGGATTAATTTTAATGCAGCGACTGATCATGCATTATGGAAAAACTTTTTTCCCTAATCCTCAGTACAAAATGAAATATTCCGGAAAAAATATGCCGGAAACCGTTTGATCTCGGACTCAATGTTTGAATAGAGGAACATAAACAATCTCCAATTTTGTAGGTGCAAGCAAGGGAGTGACGTACTGGGACATTTTCAGGACAGGGGAAAATATATTTTTAGTGAAATAATACAAAACAAAAATGCAAAATACCACTCAAGGAGTTTGCTCCAAATATTGCCACATTCTCGCGGTAGTAAGATAAAATGTTATGACGCGGATTCCACCCGACTTGCACTCCATTAATACTGAACCGTGATCAGTGGTAAACTTATCCTCCTCCTCTCCGCATCCTTCCCTCTTCATTTTGCGTCGAGCCCTCGGGCCGAAAACACACTTGCAACGGCGCTTGATGGCCTTATCAAAACCCAATCTTATTTTGAAGGGGTCGGCGCAGTGGTTTGCAGCTCGAGCCGGAGAATGCCACCGTAATTTATCAGAATGGGGAATTAAGTCCCGTTGCTCACCTCCCTCTGGTAATTGCGCCCCGCTCTTGTTTCCCGAGCCTTCTCCGGGGGAGGGAGAGGAGGGTGAAGGAGGCGGGAGAGAGGGGAGAATTTGAACCTCGTTTGGATTAATGGAATTACGTACGTCGCTCACGTTGAGGGAACCTTTTCATTTGCTCTCCTCACGCTCGCCGCCCTCTCTCTTCTCCACGCAGAGTGTGTGAGAGTCTTTATCTCCTTCCGTTATTTAGCCATGGTGATCGGCCTTCGCGTCCAGTTCTCCTCCTCCATCCAGTTGGATCCGTATTCGTAGGTTTGGATATTCCCGCATTTCGTGTTTCGTTCTTGATCGATGAAATCCTGACTGAGGAAACTGGTTGAGAAGCAAAGCCAGTCGCATGGCACTCTGAAAGTCAGCGTCTAGGTGATCGAAAGAAAGACTTACCATTAAAAATGTTTCGCCGACTATGACCGTCTGCTGCAGTAATTTATTGATGCCAGATGTTTAAAAAATTGTACTTAAGAAATGCACGAATACCCAAGGATGGTACTCGATTATCACCTTTTACAAATTTTATCTATCTAAATTTGAACCTGTAATGTGGAAGTGGTATGCAGCTTTTCTCTTATACGTAGAGAGGGAGATAGACACATGGACCTAAGCCAGGATGACTTTGAATTTAGCGTCGTTGCGTGTGTTATGTGTATATAAGCCTTTTTCCTGCCAGTAGATTTGAGCTATCATTTTATAAGCAGAAAATTTGATGGGTGACTGGAAATTTGATTTTTTGGTAATTTAGGGAAAAAGAGGCGTTTTAAGCTATGTTGTACCTTGCTTCCTCTAGCTACCAGATTGGTACTAAATATACGGCACTCCAATCTAAAATCGTGTAAATCGATGTATGAAGATTTATTCCCAAAAAATATTTTGATCATTACATTTTCCTATCTAATGACCGGAATCTTACTTCTTTGTTATTGTTGTGCAGCAAACAGTAATATTATCAGGTTTCAATTATAAAATTATAATAACTAAAAAGTGGGAAGAAATTTCTGATCCAAAATCCGTTAATAAATGGAAACGTATTTGCAACGAATCGATTAAATGTTTTTGAATTAAGTGGTTACCGTAAAAGAGATATAGAATAAATTAAACAAGTCTGTTACTAAAGATGGGAACTAAAAATCAATGCACAAGTTAATTTTCTTATAATTTGGAGGAACGTTGTGATGGTCAGCCACAGAGTGAATAACGTTATGTGATAATCAGTGTACTAGTCTCAAATTAAAGGCTGACCGACCAGAACTTAAATTCCAACGATTGATACATTGATAAATCGCGGCATGATATTTAAAGAATAATTACCTTGGTGCCTGTCGTTACCGATAAAGGTTACTGCCGGCGTCTATTTTCCTCTCGATTGTGCCTCCCTTCGTGTAAAATCGGAGACGTACCAAACAGTTCCAACATGGCAAATATATTTAGCTTTCAATCACTTTTCCTAGGAATGTGATGGGAGTACTAGTATTGCTTTACGATAATTTTTTTAGAATAGTCGACCTGTTAAATGAGAGCCGTGACCATACATCAGATACATAAGCAGGCAGTAAAATTATACTCATCAATACCAATTTCTTCACGTAAATTCGTTTCTCATGACAGCGTGTTTTGTGCAAATGCTTTTTCCTCCATAATTCCTGAACGTTTCCTCTCACATTACCAAGTTTCCTAACATCAAGGACTTCAACTTTCCTTTAGCAATTTGTCATCACTATCCTCCTATATTGCCTCACCTGGTTCATATAGCCTGATTTGATTATCTTGGAAACCTAAAAATGTGTTCGCCCTTTTTACATCTCATTGAAATCCATCTATCTCAAATCCAATCCGTGAACGGCGTAGAAATCGAGTTTAGTCTTTCTTACCTGCAGTGTTATTGCATTACCTTTTCTTTACCTCAGGGATACCAATTTGTAAACGAAACCCTACTTGTTCGGTTTGTGCAGAGCATCGAATTTCGTACTCTTTAGTTTTAGCACTTCGAGTGCAGTACTCAGTTCGTCGGCTGGGACATTAAGCCGTGGTCCCCTTGGCACCTTTCGTTTACAGCAGACTTTTCCCGAATCCGAGTTTCTCTCCTCTATTCCTCCTCACCCTTCCAATTCCATCATTGTGTCTTTCCTCGCGGTATGAAGCACCTATAAGTGCGGGTACGGACTTGAAAACGAAGATCACGCGAACCCCAGGTTAGGGACCAGCGTGTATTGCTCCCGTGCATGTGAAATCCATGCCGCATCATCCTTCCTGAACACTTTCTCGAGACTCAGCGGGAAAGGACGCGTGGGAAGGTCGGAGTGTTAACGTTTCGCCGGGCCGTGGCTAGAGGAGGCATCGCAGGCGATGGTTAGGCGCGGCTCCCCTGCGGTCGGCCTCCTCTCGCCCTCCCGCCCGCCATTAATGGAATCAAGCTCTCCGACCTGCCTGCTAATGACCGCTGCCACGACCCTTCCTTCCCCATCATCGTAACCACCGACACCTCCTCCACCGCGCCCCCCTTGTCCCGTGCGGGGGCGTTTAAGGTTGGGAGAAAAGGGACGCCGTTGCAGGAGGTCAAATGGGATGCGACGGCCTCCCCGCATGTATAAAGATGAGGGGCTCAAAGATGAGAGGATCTTATCACGAGCTAGAGAGAGAGCAAGTGGCCGTCTCCTGCAGGACATGATGGAGGGCGTCCTGTCCGTCCGGGACGACCCCGTCTGTCAAAATGGGCTTAACCTGCCCTCAACCCCCCCCCCCCGTTCCTCTTTCAAGAACCACCCTCTCCAGATGCACGTCTCTACCCTGGAAAAACGTGCTAATCATTTGATCTATTCCTTTTCCTGTCTCGGATTAATCACGTGAGTTGCACTCTTATAAAATTGTCAGGAACTAGGCCCGTGAGGTAGGTCGTTAATGCATGTTTAGTCGCAGTTCGCCGAAAAAAGGAGTTAATTCGGTTCAACACTTCTACTTAAACAGTTCTCCTCGGTCATCTACTGATCATACTCGGATGATTTTCGGAGTGAATATGTTTTTCGTAGATAAATATTATTGAAATATTTGGTGTTCGAAAAGCCAGTTAAACAGTTCTTAAACAGTTCTCCTCGGTCATCTACTGACCATACTCGGATGATTATCGGAGTGAATATTTTTTTCGTAGATAAATATTATTGAAATATTTGGTGTTCGAAAAGCCTATATTCTTCGTTTTGTGCCAACTGAAAAATACCCATATAACTCTCAATTTGGTGAATGGAAAAGGATAATGAAGATAGATACACCTCACACTGAAAAAAGAACTGTATCATATCAACGTGTTCTGAAGAACTTGTTTTTATGATAAGAAGAAGTTGTTTTTTTGGGGCATATGAACAACTTTGACAATCTACTTATAGTAAAAGCTGTGGACTAAACTGTGTGAGAATATTTGTTCACAATCGCTTTAAACTGATTGCGGAATTGTAGCTAGCAGAAAATAATTAAAAAAAGTTAATAGCACTAAATCCATATCAAATAACCAGAAAATCGCGTGATGACTATCAAATACCGTTCATACAAGATTCTGTTATTTTAAAAGTTGATATTTTCAGAAAATATGTGATGTTTATTCGTAATTCACCACAATCAATATTTTTCTTGCATTTTTGTCATAAAAGACGCTGATTATTCGTTTAAAAACGGCTTTGCAGAGGAATGTAAAGGATTTATCCCTAACATTTATGCATAGTTTACAGACAACTCATATAAGAATTTATTATATAAAATCAGAGCTAAAAAATGGTAATTGTAAAGTTTTTTATTGGCTTGTGGTTTATGTCACTACATTTCCTAGGAATCTCATGCAAAAATGTATTGCATAAAAATAAAGGAAAACCAATTTTATGTACATATTTATCGGTAGAGGTAAAGGACGAGGATATTTTCCGAAAGCTTATTTTACATGTATATCTGTAGCGTTAAAACTTCTAACGTTTTAAATTTATGATTGTTTGTACCCGTCGAGATACTTTTCAATGCCATTCATGTGTACCTACTGCAAACATGTTTCTCTCTAATTTCTTCGCAAGACGGCTGCGTAAATAGCACACCTAATTGGTTTAAGTCAAACTCAGTTAACGAGTCAAATAATTGTTGAAGAGCTCCACTCACGATGAGGAAAAGTTACATCAAATGAAAAATTTTGGGAGGAAAAGAAGACTAGGAAGCGTCGGCATTTTTAGACTGGTATTGATTCCTACATCCGGCTTTCATAGCTAATCGATATATCGATTCTCCTGTTTGTATTCGGATGGATGATATAAATGGTTCGCGTATTCTGTGGAAACCCTCAAGGCTTATCCTCAACCATAACCTGGACATATGGCTTGAATCTTGAATGGCGTATCTTGAATGAATTCACTTACTTAATGCCGATATGAGAACATAATTAATAGCCAGTCGTCAACGGGCATATCTTGTACTTTGGGAAACATTCCATCTATTCTAGTCACTTTGAGCTATTCCAAAGGAGGAATGCATGTACTTGTGCGTGAAAGCCATCCTGTCTTTTCACTCTTACCCTTCCCAGTTTAACACATGCCATACGCTACATTACTCTTTAGAAACTTTACGTTCCAGCCTACTTCAACTCTACGAGGATGAAACTTGAAACTTGTTACTTACCACGAAATAGATAACCTTACCTTTGTAAGGATTTTATTATATGGCCGCTATTCATATTACATGCGTGTACTACTGTTTTAAATGTTTCTAACGAAAGTATATTATTCTGTGCCTTGTCTCCAATTTCTGAGATAATGTATTATAAAAACCTTCTCTTAAGATTTACTTCTTACTTACTCTGAGGATGAACATATACGTTTCCTTATCCTTATTTCAACTATATTTTGCTGATTTAAAAGTTATTTGTTCTATATTATGGAATTACTTGCATGAATTGGCAAGGATTGAATGCTTTGACAGCATATTCAGCCCCGAGAAATGTTTTTTTTTTATCAATTCCTACACATAATTAATAGTAAATGTGTTTTTTATGAGTTAGGCCTTCTGTAGTTAGTATCATTTGATTAATATTTGCGTGCGTTACTATTTATTGACACTTCTTGGTATAATTGTAATTATATATAATTAGTAATTATCAAATATATTTAAACATCATTAAATACATTTACCCTTTCGCGCCGGTGTGATACGTAGGAAAAAGGTTTCTTTTCCGCGGGTTCCTGTAGAATTTTTTTCCACTCCCTGTACGAGGCTCTTTTTAAGCATGGTTTCGAGCAGGTATATCTTTCCCTCGCTTTGGGACCGGACCCCGCGGGGTTCCCGACCCTTTCCTCGGCCACTGAGCACAAATTGTCTTCAACCTTTTGCAAATGAGAACCCATGACGGCCTGCGTCCGCGGTCAACTATTTTTAACATAGTGATATTTCCTCAATAAATAGTAAGACTCTAAGTGCAAGTTAACACAGGAATGAATTCATGTTGTTATAAGTACCATTTAGAGCTTTGAAATGGATTTCTACTGTTAATATTAAGATATCTAGCACAATAGACATCATATCAATGATTACAATAATACATGTTTTGTGGTTTTAAACATTAGGACACGATTCGGCGCATAATCCAACCATACCCGTGTTTTATATAAAACACTTTTTTGCTGCTATACCTTCCTCAGGAATCATCCTTAAGCAAACATATTTGCAATGGTAGTGCGAGATAGATTTTTCCGCAGAGCGATTATTTCTTGAACCTTCTGGACTTTTTGGACTGGGTTTCTAGAACCTGGAACTCTGTTAACAACAACGTTAAAGCTCCATTTAAAAATTCTATTTTACACGAATTATACACATATTTTTCTGGTTGTTCCATTGTATAAACAAACAAGTGACCGCGAACAAATGCCGATAGTGAGGCCGGCGCTGCGAAGAAGGGTCGAGATAATCCTCTAAGCCGAGAAAGGGTCCTCAGACCCGCGAGGTAGGGTCCTTAATGACATCTTGGACCTTTCCTGCCTACCTGGCCCTAGCGACGTTTTAAAACACCGTTCGTTCTTTTGCGTAGAAAAATCTATGGCGTTTATACACGGCGTGCGTTCACAGGGGTGAAAATTCTGTGGCGTTTATAAACGGCGTTCGTAGCGAAAGGGTTAATAACACAGCCTTGCGAGAGATTAGCATTGACCCCTGAAGAAACTGCGAATGAAGAAGGTGCTAAAATTTGATACATATCGGAAGAATTATCTCAGTCTGAACTACTTTTTACGAGCGGAGTTGCGTTTTTAAAAAGATTAACTCGCTCATGCCATGTGATATTCTCCAAATAGCTTGGGTTTTAAAATAGCCTTTACTACCAGTTTTTATGGCTTCACGTTGCAATAAATCTAGGAGACGGTTAGGTTGTAAATTTGAGTGCTATTATTTTTAATTTACGAAAGAACTAAGTTGCATTTCAGAAATCGAATAACCACGGCTAGGTATAAGTGAGTATTAAACCTAGCCTCGGTTACACATTATCCCCCACTTAATCTATTCCAGCTGAACATTTTAGTTGAGTTAACTTTCTCCACGGATCTGAGGAAACAACTATATTTTCTTCGTTCCAACCATGCGAGAGAGTGAGGGAACCAAATTATTTTTTTTACCACCGTCCCGTAACACTGGCGTGCCTGCCAAAGCTGATTGGCGCTATCGCACATTTGTGGAGCGCATTTAAAAAGCGGGGCAGGACGGCTTCTGTTTCCGCCTCGCCCTGTATCTTCCCAGAAATATCTCCTCCCTTCCTCCTCCGCACTCTCTATTTCCCTCTCCTCACCCTCCCTCCTCCTCCCCCGCCCTCTCCCTCCTCCTCTCTCCTCTCCTCCACACCACACCACGGCCATTCCTTCCTTCTGTCTCTCGCCGTATGCTCAAAGGGAAAATGATAACACGCCGTGAAGGGGGCACGTGGAGGAGGCCTTTTCGTAGCTGAGCGGAAACATTTGAAAGACTGCGCGGCGCTCTCTGTTTCCCTCTGGTTGTCTCCAACCCCCCCTCCTCCCCGACTCCATCCCTCTTTACTGGCCAGATTTAATTAGCCTGGTACATCACGGCTTGAGATGAGGGGAATGGCGGGGTTGGGTGGGGGTGTTGGCTTCGGGTCGTGGGGGTCGCTATGCGAGGGAAAGTGAGGAATGGTTGGATGGGGATCTGTTGGGGACGGAAGGGGAGGATTTTTGGATGGGGGTGAGGAGGAGGGGAGAGAGAGGTAAATGACTGCGATGGAGTGAAAATTAAATGACTGCTCCCCGGACAGATTGCCAGTTCCTAAGTGGCGAAAAACACAGGGCTGGAGTGAGAGGAAATGGCAGAGGGAGTTGTGAAAACAAAACCATTGATTGCAAGATTAATGAAAAATGTACCCCGTCCTTTTTATTTTTGATACGGTTGATAAAAGTGTTATTCCCATTGAGTGGCCCCGTCTTGTTGCTCCAGTTAGCAATTTCTCTCATGAAACGTCACAAAAACTTTTCTAATTGTCTTCGAGTCTTGGGTAGCAGCATCTGTGGGAGACAGATGGCCGGGGGTAATTTGAACTGAGGTGTTTCTAAGGTGAATAAATAAAGGTGGATTCACTTTGGCGACAAAGAAAAGGTTCTCTTTGGGATAGGATGGGGCACCGGAGTTTGAAAATATAAGGTAGTACACAATATTAACTTCATACAATCTATAATTCGTGAGGAAATCGCTAATGGAAGGACTGAACTGGACTAAAATAACAGAATAGCCACGTCATATATCAAGAAGGCATTGTAAATTTCCGAAGGGTTAGATTGGGAGAAAATTGCAGAGAAAATCCAAGTCTTAATGTATGAAAATTATTAGTGGCATCCTCTTTATTTCTGATGGAGAATTAAAGAGAACAGATCACAATTCTTTCTGAAAATGAGTGGTACTGCATGGAGGAAAGACCAGAAGGAAGGCGTGGAAGAGGACGACTGAGGTTGGAGTGGGAAGATTATGTGGAGAGATTGGCAGCCCGACGTGAGAAGAGCGTAAATGAAGTGAAGCCACTTGCACAGAACAGGAAGGAATTTAGAGAGCGGCTGAGGGACCCCGACGCCTAATAGCATAAGGGGATTTGAGGAAGAAGAAGAATATAAAAAACAAGTATGTGAATAATTCAACCTAATCATCTCATTTGATGATGAGTTTGTTGGAATTTGTTGGTGGATGTATAAAGGTTTCCTCAACAATATATGAAAAGGAACTCTTTATCATATTGAAACACGCGAGTAGCTGTAGTAGATTTAGCCATTAAACAAAAAAAATACCTGTTAACAAGTATTTTTTATCAAATTTGTTTTAGTATAATTACCACTTGATAACTGAGGTCACTAGTTTCATTATAGCTTAGAATACTTTTTATAAAGTTATTTTATGGCATCGCTCTGTTCATTTAATGTTATCAGTTGGAACTGTAAACTTCAACAATGAAGTTCATGTTATTATTTTTTTAGGCAATCATCAGGATGATCACTTTAAGTAACCGATACTTTATTTTATCGAAGTATTGGGTGTGTGATATTCACGGTATTATCATGCGCATGCGTATTGAAGTTAGGCTTGGGAGGTTTTTAAATACACCTTAAAGAAATAATGCGTTCATTAGATGTACTTTTTAAATTCTGTCGGGTTTACTGAATTGACATCGTGAATTGGATGCCTCCAGTTAGCGGGAAAATAGCACAGAACATCAAGGTCCGCTGAGAACGTGTCGTATAATTTTATTAATTAAATAAACTTCTCCTAATAAATACATGACCGCTGCTGCCCACCAATTTCTTACTTTGTAAGGCAGAGAGTCCCGAGTTGACACGAAGTCGATAATGGCAAGGCGCCGTTTGCAATATGCATACAAGATAACACGCGTGGATGTAATTGGCTCCCTCCCGTACGATTACGAATTCGAGGAAAACAATAATATTCTTCTTCCCTTGTCAGATGTGAGGGGCCGATAGGCGAGCGGTCGGTTGGAACGTGCCGCGGGTGGAATAAGTTCTCATAAACATTTAGCGTCACGCAAGCGGGTGCGTGAGTGGTGGTAGGAGAAGGTGCAGAAGGAACGACTTTCTGCAGCGCACGCGACGATCGAAAGCGAGTGAGTGCTCGGGATTTTCGGGCTGATTTCCGTTTACGGTGCACCGGGTCACGCACGCCACCGTTCTCCCGTGCATTAGGGCTGGGGACGGAGAGAAGAAGGAATGAGTATGGGAGATGGAGGCAAGGGTGTATATTTCACCTCGTCAGCGTTGTTACTGGGAAGGAGACAGTCAGTGGCGGAGGCAATAGGAGGAAAGGGAGAACTGTAAAGGTAATATTTCTTCGAAGGGGTCGCCTTGGGATTCATGATGAGTGCACGGAAATGGAGAAATGAACAAGCGCTTTATGACAATGCTCGAGAAGGTTTGTTCCGATACATGCAGTTTCATGTATTGTGGCGAATGTAATGGTTTTCGTATCCAACGTTCTGAGGCCATCAAGAGAGACATTTGAAGCTTTTCGTGCAAGCACTCTAGAAATCCAAAAGTCCCAAGTTTTGTGGAGGATGATTCTTATCCTCGTAGAAGGCAGAGTGAGGCAAACCTTGGCCTCTTAGGCCAAGAAGCATGCTCCGATCTGTTTATGGTCTGTGCAACCTTGAACTCCACCATTTTGAGATTGAATGTCCCGCGAGTCACTGCAAAATGCGGTAATGAAGCCGATAAAATTCCGGCAGTTGTTAAAATATATGTATGAATTCCATTTCGACGCACAAAGGGTCAATATTTCACTTAAATTTAAAATTTAAATGAAATCAAATGAAAATTTAAAATATGTATGCCAATAATTCGACGCTAAACCTCTTTGCATAATCTCCAATTACATATTTTAATATTTAATCCGTAGATTTAAATTTACAATCTACCCACAGCATGGAAACCTGCGTTAGTTTTGAGTAAATCGGAATAAAACATACGATTTTCAAGCTTTTTTTTAAAATCATGCACCCTAAGGAAATCGGTCTCTCACCTCCCAACTTGGGTAAAACTCGCCCGCTTGTCCGAGCAATTTTTTTGTGTGCTCTGGAGTGCTGGTAAACTACTTGCAATGCACACTGGTTAATTGGCGACAGAGACAACGAGTTTGGTTCGGGCGTTGTTCACTCATCTCTGAAATTCGGTATCATCACTTTTCCCAATTTCACTCTCCCTGGCGCAATTATCCGTGAGACCGGGGGCCATTTCGTAATGACATAGTGCGAGGCGACGCGGGAATCCAAATGGGAAAGCAAAATATCCGCCGCAAGTGGTTTTGCGGCTGCGTTCGTGTGACTCCCAATATATAGGCTTCGGTATTCGGGCATTTCCCTCTCTCCTTTCGTGAAAGACCCCCGTGACCTTGACGTGAAGTGAATTGCGTTGGAAATGCTTTGCAGTCTTCGATATTTGCTGGATAATTACGCGATAATGCAGAGTATTTGCAATTATGAGCCAGTGGATGATTCTAAATCAATGGAATCATCCGTTATTTGTTTCACCAAGGGTTTTTTTTTGCCGTAAGTTGTGTTTGCATTTCTCATCCCGTGTAATACGCGCTAGAACGCTTCATTCGATTTTACAAATTTAATTATTTTTTTATTGAAAGAGACTACATACATTTTAGCGGCTCATATGAAAGAAAAGATTTGGTAATCAGGTGTTTTTTTTAAATTTATGATGATAATTATCCTGCCGGAAACGAATGAAGATTTTAACGTACATGATGGTTTAATTTTCTCAATTTGGTCACAAAGGACCACAAAAGTCCAAAATTATTTTATCACCTACATCTCAAAGCACATTCAGCGCTGTAATGGTGATTTATGTTGTGATAATCATTACACTTTGTGAGGAAAGTTTGGAAACTGTTTTATTTTGGATGCAAACGAGCATGAATACCGCAAAACAGCTAAATATGTTGAGTAGAGTGTTGAAAGAAATATATTTACTGTCATAATTCAAAATATATTGCAAATACTTATTTCCTCATGATCGATTGTAATGGCTGCAATATTTACAGTAGGTATACTAGAATTTTATAGACTCTTGATCAATACGTTTTGTAAAGCTTTCATCATTCAAGTGTCAAAGGATTTAAGTCACTTCTGCATATCTTATGAGTTACATTTAGTCCTCGAGTTATTGTTAAATTACATGATAGAGTTATGTCAGATTTACTTCTAACGCAGGCGTAGAATCCTAATGTAAAATAACTTCCTGGCATATAAAAATTGTTGTTATTATGAAATTGTGACAAACTTCAGTTTGTGGATGAAAACTAGTTTTGCATTTACATTAGCTGGTATTTACCGTATGCAAAAAGGAGCACCTTATCTCCCTCTTCCATCCTTTGTATCACCCTGGCTTCTATGGCGTGTATGGCACGCTGCTTTTTCTGCCTATTATTCCAGTGTACTCACCGCGTCGCATTCTGACAGGTTATTCAATATTAGCTGGTTTGTTACACGAGCCTGTGACTAGTTAATTAGGAGTCTGCTCTGAAGACTGAGATCAGTGATATGTTCTCGGGAAGTGATACGAAAGTCGAGAGTAGAATGAAAGAAAGTACGAAAGAAAGAGAGTAGAATGGGTGAAAATAGGCTAGAGTTTCAAAGCTTGAGAAGCTAAGCCTGATATTACTGTCTGTAGAATGGTTAGGCTTAAGTTTAGATGCATAGATACCTACATGAAAGTGTTACCCCTAGGCAAACTACTCATTTAAAAATAAGGGTAAATGTCGCTAGAAACGTTTTGATTAATCTTAATTGTATCATTCTACTTAGAGAAGAAAAACATTTGAAGGGTATTTAATTACTAAATGTTAGATCGCACCTTCGACGTAATTTAATGCCAACCACAATCCTATAACGAAAAATACTTCTACGCCTAAGGACCTGAATTTAGTATACAACTCTTGGTCATCATCTTTATCTCTATGCAACAATTGAGTGTTTTCTAATTCCTTTACTCTTCTTTTTGTACGTTGTCCATTTCCATAGAGGTGAAATTTTGAGCTTCGCAATCTCACCATGATCAAATTTTTTCACCTCTCTTATTAGCACTTAAGCTAGATTAATATTAAAGACCGTGGCTTAGTTGACTCAATGATTGGGTGAAATTGACGCATAAAATCGATGGTCGGCAAGTTTACTTGGCGGAATTTAGACATGGTAAAGATAAAAGTACTTGGTTGATCTTCCATAATTCCATAAATTGTGGAATCAACCAAGTACTTTTATCTTTACTAAAATCGACACGCCTAGCAGTGGAATTCAGCCAGTTCTCACCAATTCAGCCGAACCTCTCGATAAGTTTGACGAACCGATGATTTACCAATTGCTTGGCACTTGTTTTATATTTTAATCAATAGCTGAAAAATCTCCCTGATGTAATATTTGATTTGATTTTCCTCTTCTATTGATTATATAAGTACTGAATTTATGAAATAGTATTGTACTTTTGAGTATATCGGTTTTTACCCAGAAGTAAACCCTAGATGCATTCGAAATTTGGTGCTGTAAAAGAATAATGAAGACCAAATGGATCGATCGAGTAATGGACGAAGAAGTCCTAAGAAGAGTTGGATAAAAGACAAGTCCGCTGAAGTATGAAAAGAAGATGGGACAATTTAATCGTCAATGTCTTGAGACATGATGATCTGACGAAGACAGTCATCGGCAGACAAGTGAACGGGAAGAATGGCAAAGGTAGGCTTCGCATCAGATAATGGACCGCCCAGTAACAAATCAAAAGAAAGAGAAGAATTATGAAAATATGAACAGGTTAATCGATAGGAGAATGGAGCGGAGAGCTACGTCAAACGAATCTAAGGGTGTTGACTGATGGTGATACCATTTTCATGTAACAGTCATTAGGGAAAACTGTAGTTGTGATGAGGTTATTACGGTGAGCAGGGTGAACAGTCATGTTGGTTAAATTATTTGAATCCCATCACTGGACACATTCCTTTACGCATGCAGTCCTGCGGTTTCCAAAAAAAAGCGGTGTGCATGGAACGTAGTTGGAAGGTCAACAGGAACAACTGGAGGACCCAAGCGTGTGGTGGCATCCGATATCCGAAAGAACTCTCTACAACCGTGGAAACCGTATTCTGTGGCTCTCCGGATGGAAATCAAGCGCTCGTGAGCAGCGGGCCTGCTGCCCCCGCGACTCCACCTTGGTCTCTCCCGACAAAGAGAGCAGTGGGAATAGGAGAGAGTATGGGGCGTTGGGGAGGAGAGAGAGGGAGGGGAAGTCGGGACATGAAGGGAGCGAGGGAGCGCAGAAGGGGAGGGAGAAGGCCAAATGCTTCGCAACTGTTTTCTCGATCAATAACTTTCTCCAGCGCCAGGTGAAATACGTAGGTACATCTACATATTACCCTGCTAGCCGCCGAAAGGGCGTGTGGTGGGTAATGCCAGGTCAACCGTCTCGTCTGTGTTTTTAGGGCCGTACCCGCACTTAGAGGCGCTTCAGACCAGAAGGAGAGGTACGTGGGAATGGAAGGGAAAGGAGGAAGAGTGGAGAGAAAACCGGCGTCGGTATTAGCCCAATTGTAACGAAAGTCGCAAAGGAGACCATGGTTTAACGTCCCATCCGACGTGCAGAGTACAGAACTCAAATACTCTCCACAAAGAGCAAAGTTAGGGCCAATTTACCAATGAAATGAAAATCTTCCCTGCTGGGATTATACCCTCCCGGTGAGAGGTCAGTAATCTAATCACAACACCAACCTGACCCCCAAAAAGGACAAGGATCACCCGGGAGGTGGGTTTTAGGGAACTACTGTAAAGGCTTGTAAAGGCGGAAAAAATATATCACGCTCGCGAGGGAAGCGCACACTAGCGATAGTGGGCAAAGGGCGGAGCAAGGGGGATGGAGTCGGCGTGCCATGGAGAAAGGGCACAATCCATGGAGGTCCCCTTCCCTCCTTTCATTCCCTTAGTCCGCCTCACTGGGTGCGCGCACGACCCCAGACCACGCCGCCTTGTGATAGCCCCATCGCATTCCTCAGGTCGCTCCTCGAAGGGGTCTCTCTCGTTTTTCTTCCCCCGCCTCCTCTCGCGTGCCTCTTTCTGGCAAAAGGGTTTGGAGGGTGGCGATCGCGAGGGAAGGAGTGTCTCTCCACGGAGAGTCCATTTTTCTCCCTTCATCCGCCCAATGCGAGGCCACGTGCCTTTCAATAGGGCCGCGATGTGGGTGGCCATTGGCTCTGACCACCTTGTTCTCTCTTTAGTAGGAGATGAGACCGACAATTTAGGTCATTACTACGGGTTGATATTTTTATTGGAAGAGGTAGGAATGCCGGGAGGGGAAGGAGGTTGGAGTATCAGCCCACTGTTTACGAAAGGTACCAAAGAATCCATGGCTTCACTTTCCCTCCAACGGACGGAGTAATGAAATTGGAATGCTCTCCTCACTACACCCAAGTAGGAACCAGAACGCCACTGAAAAATGTTTCACGTCCTGGATTTGAACCCAGAATCTTGGGATGAAAAGCCAATACTTTAACAACCACACCAACTTGACCCTCTTAGCCTACTTTGGACCCAAGTTGTGACCAGCATCATGTTGATGCATGGGCAATTCCGTAATGCTTGCATAAGATGTGTTTCATTTAGAATTTCATGAAGTTACTTCAAACATTGCTAGCCAATCAAGGAGAATCATGAAGTTTTCTGCACTCTGTGTTATTGATAATTTACATAAACTTTAAATTGTCTCATTGATTTTAGTTCTTTAACAATGGATATATTTAAGTTACATCGGAAATTTTGCTGACGCCAAACTAAATGGAAACCTCGCGACATATTCCGTGTTTAAGAGCCTCTGACTAAGTATCTTAAAATTACTTGCATTTTTATTACTGTATTGCGCTATTTATGTTTAGATTAAAGAAGTAAAGCGAGTAAATGAGCAGGAATAATCCTTCCGAGATCCTGAGGAAACGTAGAAACAGTAAAACGAGGAAACAATTCATTGATAAAATGCAACCGGTGCGTGCTTCTTTGTGGCGAAGAGGCATGAGATATGGCAGTTGCACGAAAGGAAAGATTAGAAGCATTTGAAATAAGTTGTTAGCAAAGAATTGTAATCATCAAACAAAAAGCAAAGTAAGAGAAAATACGATCTCGAATGGAAACTATGAAACGATTAAAATTTAACCGCATCGTCGAGGGAAAAGTGCATGGGAAATATCGTCCAGGTATATTTTGGATTGGTTATATGTCATACTTAAATATGTATAAGGAAATACTGATGTCAGTATGAAATAGTAAGATAAAATGAGAACCCAATGGATAGCTGCGCTACCTAACTTGGAAGTGATGGTCATCGATAATTATTGAACAAAAATTTATATTATGTTTTCTCAATTCAACTTTTTCACATTGGAACTCGTCTGAAAGAAATAAAATGAAATCAAATGCTTTCGGAGTTAATGGAAAGCACGATTGAGACGATAAATTCCGCAGACATCGTTAATGAATCGTTCACTCCTTACGTTGGTAACTTCATATATTCTCATTCGCCGTTTTCTCTGAATGCAAAGTAATACACAAATGTTACTCATCGTGTCTAACGTTTACTTTTTGTAGAGAATGTAAAACACGTATGCTCCACATAAAGTAGCTTTATAGTAACTAAACGACATCTTTATAGCTACAAAAATAGCGTCGTTCAACCAGTGTCTTAATTCACGTCCATTGCTACAGCCATAAATTTTCAGCTCAACTTGAGTGCATTATCGGGATTAACAACTTTTGCTTGGTACTTGAACTTTTTTATTTTTTCCGCGATGGAGTACTGCTTCTAGATGCCGCGGAAATAAACACAGTAGCAGTTGCGCCGAGGACTTCAATGGTCTGAAGTTCTTGTAAATTGAGAGATAAACCATTTCCGGCTGTGAACGGGAGAAAATAAAATGGAACTAACGAAGGAACGTGATATTATCGGTAAAATCAAGATCATAACAGATTTCTCTCCGAGGCCCATTAAAGTGAATGCAGCGATATAGTATAATAGAGTTGGATCTGAGGTTTCCGTGGCATGTTTCAATATTAATGGCTTCCTCCATGTCAGGATGTTTTTTCTTTTGGGGACAGCTGCTGCTGCAACCTTGCTGCTGGTGTCTTTAGGAGAGAAGCTTTGATGAATCGAAATCGTTATGTTAATTAGGAGATGGTAGTACATGACTGGCTCTTGTTAGCTGAGCGGGTCTGTTTGTTGTACTAGATACCTCTTACCGGTATTTTTGGCGGAATACTGATGAAATAAACGGGGGTCGTGGGGCGGGGGTATGCCTTCCACCCCGAACCAGCGACGCCACCATCGTTAAGGTCCGAGCCTACGAGTTCGGACTCGGAAAACATGGCGTTCTTGCCCTTGCTATCAGGAATAAATGACTCGCAAGAAGCTGCATTTTTAACATAAAATTCTGGAAGGAACGGTACCTTCGGTATCGTTGTCTCTCTCGTTGGTCGGTAGCGGATGTCAAAGGAGGCGTGATGGAAGCTTGACCCCCGCGGATAGAAATTTGGAGTCACTTTAAGATCGAGGCTTAAAATATTAGTTGGAATAGCCTGAAGGGCAAAATAATTTACGGCAGAATTATGATGGGGTGAAGCGTACAGAGAAGATAGCAACCGACTCCTCAGTCTTAAGCTTACAAGTCGCGTGTTACCCGCTCTGCCACACCGGCAGAGTAACGTGGCGAACAGCGATTCTGACTTGACTCGACTAACCCAACAACTAGCAACTCCGCTGTTTATGCGTTACAGATGGGTTTATAAAGTTCCAGCATGACCCTCTATGCCCCCTTCAACCTTGCGAAAAGTGCATGCGAACACTTCCTAAATTTAACGTGGGAAATACCGAATATAGACGGGAAACATGAAAACAGCTCTTTCTAGCGGTGGACGTCACTAGAATGCTTTTGGAAAAATCTCTTCCCGTTTAAGGTCACCATCTATTTGCATATATCCGCTCTACCATATAGATATATCCATATAGATGTATATATCTACTCCAATATGCGTGAGAACTACACTGATATCCGTCTCCTCTCGGTTGTGATTTTCGTTGTGTTTCACCATCTCTATATCCTCCCACGTAAGCATTGATTAGTAGAGGCTCTTGTTGTTTTCTCGTAGCCTACGTATCATATAATTCTGTTTATGGCACTGCTGAAATATAACGACAAATACCTGTCCCGTTTAAAATGTTAACCAAATTTCTGTATCCGAAAATATCGGGGATGTTACCTTTTTTCTTCGGATTCAAAAACTTCCTCTGGAATTCACGAACGCGAGGGATCGTCTCGCACTAACCTAAGGGGGAGGGAAAGACTCGGGAGAGATTTAGAGGGATGGAAAGCTGATTGAACCGCAAAAAGTGTGTTCTGTCCGCCATTCGTAGCAAGTTAAACAAGCGCCGCGTCGGTAAAAAAAAACCGCGGGTTGAAAGTCTCCTGCTCAATTGTTTCATGTAAATAAAAAACTAATCTCCATTTTCAGGAACGGTGAATTCGGCGAAGCGAGTTTTCACAGTCGTTGAGTTTTTATTTGTGGCGCAGTTCAACCATGAAAGACGAAGGTATCGATTGGGGGGGAGAGAGGGTGTGGGGGACTCGATAATGGAAACAGTATCGTGGAACGGGGAAGGGAGACAAAGCGTTCCATTACGAAACGCCCTTTTGGAACGCGACTCTCCCGTTTCATCCCTCGTTTAAAAAAGTGGGACGCCAAAAGAAAAAAAAATGATCGAATTAATGGGAACGATTTTTTTTAGTTGGATGTTCCTTTCTAACGCATGGCATGAGTGACGTTGAAAGTGAAATCGTCGACGGGAATATACATCTTTATCTGCCAGCCGGCCTGTTTTCTAGAGAAAAGAAAAAAATCCATGCTTAATCGTGGGTTAGATATGCATCCTCGACGCAGGATTTAAACAGACGCTATCAGTATGGTTCATTTCTTTTGTTTTTCTTCGCTGCGTAAAATGAGATTTGATGGATTTGAAAGTGTTTTGTTGATACGAACCTATGTGTTTCAGTGAGTCCAATTCCATTACATTTATTTCATACCCCTGAAAGTCATCTAAATCTGTCGGAAGTTATTGTCTGATGTCCACTCTCATAGCAATCTTATTTAAAACACAAATAGCCATCCTCATACAGTATGAGTAAAAAGTCAAGGTCTGGTCTCACACTGATTTTTATCTCTATTTTCAGTCTTAATTTGTGAACCTTTTGAATTATATAGCTTTGGAATAGCGTTTCTTCAATTTTTTAGCTGCGGAAACCCCTCAAGCTCTCACAACGTGGTCTCGGACCTCATGGCAGAATATCGGGCTGATATAAGGAAGGAAAATTGCTTTTATACACTGTAAAGATATGAATGTAATTTAATTACTGATAATATCTGTGTAATATCGTCCCCAGCCCTCCTGAAGAGATTCCTGGTTCCCCCAGGGGTTTGTGTACCCCTGGTTAAGAATCAATAATCTAAAGTGATTGCCTTTTAAGGAGTTTATTTGTAAACCGTACTTTTAGCAATCTCTTCCAGAACTCCTCAAACGCACGCCAAACTACTATACAAATAACCTAGAGCTCTGTCTCCTTTTTGTTAACTTTTAATCATTTTTTAGTGCTAACTGATTGGTTATGCGAAGCCCAAAATTGACTATCTTCTCCCTACCTCCCGATCTATTTTACCACCTCCCTTTTTGACCAGTATACTACAGAATGGGGTGACCAGGAACTCGCTTGGATTCGCAAAACGAAAGGAATGAAAGGAAAGAAAACGGAATTTCGCCGCTCTATCCCCCCTGTCCGCTCTCTCTCCCTTGCTTCGGTGAACGCCGCTTAATTGAAGCCTTATGGCTGCATTCCATGTCCTTGGCGGTCCCTCACACACGAATTTCGGTCGGAGTTTGGAGCGCTATTCCCGCCGAATTCATCGAGCATTAGTTCCGTCTGTCTCGTACGTTTGCGTCATCCCAGCCGACATTACGAGCGCGGGTTTCATGGCGACTCGGGACGTTTGGTCGACTTCCTCGTTAAACACTAGGAGATTATTGAGCAGGATGAAAAATTAACGAAAGAATGAAGCGATTAGATGAGCCGAGAAACACGTCTCCTGCCACTGTGTGCAGAAAATATTCTATCGCTATCTCTTGACATTCTTGCTATGTTCCAAACGTACTAGTTACTATCGACGTAAAATATTCTATATCTCTTAATGTCCTAACTGTGTCACCAATGGTCTTCTTTTCTTACTACGACCTTGAAGATCTCGTAAATAATGGGGAAAACAAATTCGTGAAATTTTTCGTCAAGTTAATCGTAGACATGGGTTTATCAAAAGAGTGGTACTGGGCAAAGGTGACAATTATGTACGAGAATTTAACTACCTTTCCCTCGTAAGACTAGAATTTGGAATACCCTGCCGGCAAATGGGTTCCTTACTAGGCGTAAATAACGAACTAGAGTGTATTAAAAAAATATCTTCATGATTTCTGAAGGAACGGTACGTCAGTTATATTATCAATACCAGTCCATTAAAACATGAAACTGAGAATCATTATCATACCGTAGGTTAAAATATAGATTTATTCTCATAAGTAAATTCTGAGACAGTATTTTTACGGATGACGTTAAAGCATTTATTTTGCGAACTCCGGCTTACTTTTGGTTTACTCAACCATGAAGTTAAGATTAGGGAAATTGATTGGTGATCGGACAATTTTAAAATATCTTTCTTTCCTAATACAATTAGGGATGTGAATGGTTGTAAATATATTTAACAGTATGTTTACAAGTGCATCGATGGATAGCATAGGTTACACGTTGGCATAAGCACTTTAAGCTAACCCAAGTAGCGGAACGTTTGGGCATGCTCGCTTTGATCTTTTAATCTCTTTCAAATTGTTTTGCTTCGACTGGAATAAAGCTACTAAACCTCTTCAAGGACGATAGGTAATTCATGTTTGGTGTGAATTTATCGCCTGCCACACAGCTTCATAGTGGCTTGCAGGGTAATATGTAGATGTACTTCATTGGGATCATCTCCCTACCACTATTCGCACAAGCCTCCTCTCCTTCCTTCTCCTTCTCATCGCATTCGTGCCTCGCCCAAATCAACCCATCCACCCTCACCCTCTTGCCCTCACTATAATTTGAGGTCTCGGGCGAGAAGCGAGCTAGGGATCGTGAGACGGCCCTTAGCTTGGTTGCAGCGAGAGAACGAGTGAAGAAGAGATATCTCGTTAGGCCGTAGTAGGAGAGAAAACATATACACGCCGGGAAAAACGAGCTAGTCAATTGGTTCCGCTTCTTTCGATGCCCGCCTCTCTAGTTCATACATGCCAACCGCAATGTGAGTGGCGGTTGGTGCCTCCGCTCGAAGCTTGCGTTATCGACAAGTAAACTATCATATTGTCAGTGAGAAAACTACCGGTTTCGTTTCTCATAGCTAATTTACAAAGAGAAAACGGCGACTTAATACGCGATGCAGCGTCCTGCCTGGTACTTTTATCCTTCCTGAGTGCATTTTAAGCAAATCTTATGTAAGTACTTCTTGTGACGAGCCGGTCATGGCAGAGGATATCATAAGTAATTGCACTCACGCGTTTTCACTTAGAAATTCATTCGGGCTTACAAAAAGGTTTAAATCTACATTACTTTTCCTTATTATCTCCGCGCTAACATCGGTTCATATCGTACTAATGTATAAAAATGAAGTGATGTCTGTTTGTCTGCCAGTTCTATGTTACGCATCTCCTCAAATACTAATAAACCGATTGAGCTGAAATTTTGCAGGATTCTAGCGTATACACTAGAAAGTGCTATAGGCTATGCTAAAAAAGACTCGGGGCTCGGGTTCGATTTATGGCGACAATTATGTATATACATTGGTTTAAATTGACTTTTTCAATCTATGGTAGCGCAAGAGTTGTTTCTTTCGCTCAGTAAAATATCTAAATATTGATTGATTTATTTCATCCTTTCTGTATTTAATGGGAAAATGTTTAAATTTTATTATTCTATCAACCGATTTACACTGTGTTTTCGAGGTTTCTGGGTAATGTGTAATTTACTGTTTTTTCGGTTCTTTTCCGAGCATTGATAAGACTTTTGCCATAGTCGTCTCCGAAATACAAACATCGTTAATCCTTATACAGTTCGTCATAGAGGGATGCCGTAAATGGAATCGAGCTTTTCGTGAGGATATAGCAAGGTACTCAAGGCATTGTAGGCTATTCGTGAAGCAAGGTCAGCCATATTTTTCCGCACAAAGATACGTGTTGACTGCTAGCGCTAGCTAGACTCACGGACTTAAAAGGTTTGCATTCGGTTAAAGTTAGGAGTATTTAAACGAATGCTTCAGCGGTGTACAATTTTTTTGAATTTTTTTTATTTCTCTACGGGTTTGTGCATTTGAACCAACCTGGGACATTAAGAGAAGGGATGGAAAGCTTTCGAAATCGTCGTCGACGGAGATAGCTTGAGATTTGAGATAGTTAAGCAAAAACCAGAGAATAAAATTCAAATAAATAATATCTCATTATGTATCCGTGGGATGTTCATTGATGTTATTGCAATGATGCTAAAAATGTTTGTCCAAAAGTGATGCCGTAAACAGCATTGTTCTTTTCGTGAAGATATTGAAAGGTACAAAAAGTGGTATCGCAGCTAATGCATGAATGTAGATCGGCCATTTCATTCGGCAAAATCATACGAGCTTACTTTGTAGTAGTAAGTAGAAGTAGGTTTGCATTTGAAATATTTTACAATATACTTTTAGTTTATATGCGTCAAATATACAGTATAAGGTTTAAATATATGCAACCGAGCGTCAAGTACCTGGTTTTGGTAAATTGGTACTAGGTAATGTATAGAATTTACTATAATTGGAATTAAATGCATTAATACGTATCCGTAGGAAGTTCATTGATGCCATTGTCTTGAAGTTGGAGAGTTGAGACAGACATAACGTACATAAAAAGCCAGAGAAAAAATTTTTTGCCCAAAAGGTGGGTGCTACCATTCCTAAGAACTCGATTCTGGCCTCATTGTCAACAATAGACATACAGATTCGTATGTACCCTCCCCTCTAACCTACTTTGTTTCATATAGCCTGTAAGTTACTAAATAATATTCTCATTTTTGTAAATGTCCAGGTGATCCAGGCAGTAATTATATGTTTACATTGGTTTATAGTATATTTATGGTTCGGACAGTGACTTGAAGCCATAGTTTTAACTCCATAGCACCAGTTTGTTAAAATTTCTTAATACAATTTGTAATTATTATATTTCTTCCTCCCGTTAAATTTCAACGGGCACCTTCAGCTGGTTCACAATAAATTATATTATTCCCCCCAATTGATAGAGGAAATACTGAATTTGTACACCCCTTTATCCTACCACCTATCTCATACTACGCTGGATTTTTATGCCTGTAGAATATATTCAGCAATGGTATCTGCTTTAAAATGATGAAGTAGATATAATCTATGATTCAACTTACAATGGAATAGTGATTCCCAAGCTGATAAATTTACTAATTTTGACGCCCTTCGTAATTCATCATATTCTCTCTACACATCTTAAGCTGCCTCCACAACAAGGGATCTCTCGCAGCCGGCAATGTTTTCCCAGGGACTCGAGATCTCGGGTCGGTTGTTCGACGCGAGAGTCACCTGAGAGGTCCGTGCCATTGATTTTCTTTTAACGAGTGCACCTGGAGCACGGCGGCGGATTGGTTGCCTTCTCGCGTGACGCGGCCTCAGAGAAAGGCGGCGACGTTGGCGCATGTCGAGGAGTCCTTGCTGATTACGTTTCCGGTTGCTATGCGGTCGTGCAAAGTGCAAGGAACCCCATCTGTCTGTTTCCGTCGAATTATTTCGCACTTTATTGAACCGCCTCCAAGAGAAGATTTCTCATAATTGCAGTTCATATTATTCCTAACGAATATCTCGTGTTTATTAGCGTGCGTTAGCAAATGTTAGTAGTTATTAGGGGGAGGGTACTGACAGCTGAGGTAATTTGCGCGAAGGATGGCCATTAGACCGATAAGGATAGATAGGCGATAAGGATAGATATCTACACTGGATAGATGTAAGGGTATTTCAGGGAACGGAGGGAGGGTGGAGTAAAGCCGGTAACAGCATAGGCTTGCTTTTAATGAAAATCGCCAAGAAGTTCACTATTTAGCGGTTCATTCGACGGACGGAGTAATGAACTTAAAACTCTCTCCATGTACCTCCTTATACCACTGAATAATCGTGTACTGTGGGGACTGAACCCGACCAATCGGGATGATATGGCTGTGCCTAAGCAGTACCACAAGCTAAGTGCCTATCCGGTGCGACACACCGATCACCCGTTTTCTCAGAGAATTCCACTGTTGATGATATAGGAGCGTATGGATTTTTGATATTCCTGGTAGGCTGCTCGTTAACGCGCAAGCCTGAATACATAATGGTCGCGTGTATGAATTTTACTGGGGCATGAGTGTTCTGTTTGTCATAGGTTTATATTTATGGTCGAATGCTGTTAGATGGCGTGATATAGTCTTAGTGCTGAGTCTTAAAGGTTTTTTTTTACTGATTTCTTGTTTGTTGGATTTTAACTCATGGAGAGGATAGATTTATAAATGTGCCTCATCAACGGCAAAATTATCAAAATTTGAGGAAAATCATGCTGGAGATTTCTGTGAAATGCATGAAATTAGAGGAAGATTAGCGTTGACATAAAAAAGTTGATTAGGGTCTATGCATATGAATGCGTCATTCATCAGAGGATTTGTTCCCGAGGTTTCATACCACTATTGCAGTATTATATTAACATTATCCAATATTGGATCTTTTGTATTCAGTTTTTATTGAGCTTTTTCATTTTTCTTAAATAAATAAAAATACATTAATTACACGATCATTTCTTAACCCTTAAGATGCGGGAAACGTACATGTACGAGTGTACCGGCAAATGCGGATGGAACGTTCTTGTACGTTTGACCCTCTCTGCCTACCTGCTCCCTCAGCCCTTTCATAGTTTTATGACCCGAACTCTTTCTTTTCAGCGGTGGGCATTTGGGGACCCACCCTCTTTACTCAAACCACTCCCTTCCCACGCTATTTAGGGGTCGCATTGCAGGATATTATGTAAAGGTGCAAAAATAAATAAAAATGTCGTTCTCCTAAGGAGCATCCCCCGGCTCCTTCGCTTAAGGTAATTATGAAATTGGTGGCTAAAAGTAAAAATCATGTCTAATAAAGAGGAAAGGGAAAATATTTTCTCCATGCGCATTGGGACAGAAGTACCATCTGGATGCAAGAGAAACAGCAATTTTTCGGTAGCAATGGAGAGGAGTTGGTAGTTCTTTTGGGGTCGAGTTTCGGCCAAGGCTTTTGGAGGGTTTTGCGTATACAAAAGTCGTGGAAGGCTTTACGTGGGATCTGGCAGTGAGATAACAGATATGGTAATAGATGATCTATTAAAACTCCATAATTGGGCATACGTATTGTCAAAGAATACAAAAAACTGCTAATTATGCTGGTTTTAGCCGAAGCTGCGCCGTTTAAAAAATGAAGAAAAAATAAAGCAAATTCACGGAGCGGTGAAGGACAAAGAACCGTTATGAGTGAAATATATGCATGAATAGGGAAAGGGAGAGAGGGGCACCTGTTGTGCATGAAGGATAAGAGTTTTGAAAGCGCTTCCCGACGGGTTGCGCACAAATGACCGGGCGAAGAATAATAAGAGCCGGAGGAAGGGTGGGAAGGGAGTTGACATCTGTGGTTGCCAGGCGACGGAAATGAGAGTTTTCACTTCTCGTCCCTCGGACCCCGTGTGTGTGCGTCCGATATAATTCCGGGTTTGGAGTGGAGGTCGAGTAATGGCCGTGCGGCCGGGAACTTTCCATGTCGCGTTTATTATCGCAGGTTTTCGTCGTAGGTGGCGGTGCGGGAGATGGATTAGTTGGACGCGGAGGAGGGGGGGAAGGGAGAGTGCCAACCCCAACTTGGGGAACGAAGCGGAGGGAGAATCGTTGTTCTCCCCTCTTCTCTCTCTCTAACTCTCTCCGTCTTCAACATTTTACGGCTCCCGCGGCCAAGGGCCGTCAAAGTTATGATGCCAACGAATTGCGTTTACTCGCACGCAATGTTGGGGGAGCTGAACTTGTATAAAAAGGAATTGTCGACACTTTTTCAAGTGAAAAAAAAACAGTGAATTCTCACACAACTCCTAGGATTTCGAGTTTTGATGCACGTCAGATAAAGTTGTTGAAAAATGGGATGTAGGTTGTGAAAATACTTGTGGATTTACTTGCTGGAAATATGAGAACAGTTTTTGTCATCAAATTGTGATATTGCAAAAATTTCTATCCTACAAAGTGTCGCATTTAAGAAACTCGAAATGTTTGCTGCTACTGAGAGCACCTTAATTCCAAGCGATGTAAATCTAGCGTGGTGTACGAGTTGATTATAACTTTCTCCATTGCATCCAAAGTGAACATTCTCTTCATTAATTTTCCCTGCTTATTCGACATTCCTCCCTGCGTCGCGGCCTTAAAAATTCGATTCTCCTTTGCACCTGCACCAAGACTTGTCTCTACTTTATTCCCTATAGAGGAAACCCTCAGCCCTATTCATCATGGCCTACATTTGTTCGCATATTATACTTTCGTACATTTAGAATTTCATTGTAATTTAAAAAAAAGTGAATTTCACTTTAATTATCGCCCTCAGAGGTTTCATGTCTATCTCTCGGTTATCTAGACCTCAGAACGGGAGGAGAAAAAGATAGTATGATCGGAATTGAAGGGTGGAGAGAAACTGCGTTGGCATTGGGCTGCTCTTCACGAAAGGCACCAATGTGTCCTCAGCCAATTCCTATCTGACAGATGGATAGTTAACTAATAACACTTCACTTACGTCATCAAATAGTAGACTCTGATGAGACAACTTCCAGAAATGAAACTCAGTGCCTAAGACGTGGAAACCCATACTTTAACTGCCCACCCGTGATACTTTTCAACTTGGTAAACTTTTTATCCCTATATCCTTTCATATACAACAAGTGTATTTCTTTTTTTTGTCACTGTATTAGTATATCATCGCATTGGCTCATTTTAATGCTTGGAACAATGGATTATATTTGCTACAAGTTCTTCTTCATGACTATTATTACCATGCTTTATACAAAGAAACTGGTGTGGAATGTTTTATTATTTCAACGTAAATAGATAATAGCGCTAACTGATCGCGAATTGGAAAAAATGTGACACATTTTTTAATTCACCATCAACGCTCTTTATTTACTAAGAAATATATCCATCATCCTTTATATATAATTAACATACCTGTGCAAAATAAATTAAATGTCGTTAAATTGACATGACGAGAAATTACACAGTTTGGGAAAAAAGAAACAATGGAAAGAAAATTAGACTTCGGAATTAATCCAGGAATGAACAAATCACAAGTTTCAGTAGGTCTTATTGACCATTACAGTAAATCAAAAATGATACTCGTGACAGAGGTTTTGCCTCAAACGGTCGCGAGCTATCCTAAATTATCTGGTTGAATGGAATGTGTACCCTTGTATTAATATCTACTATGGAAATAAGTGCATCATTTGACTCGTTCTTTTACGGTTTGTAGTCTTATCACTTAAATTTATCAAAATGCTCACCTCTGGCTTCAGAAGCAACGCATAAAGCATTCTTGAACCCATATTTTGACATAAAATTGAGGATTATGTATTGCTGCGTTTATTTTGTCTTCTATCTGTTATTTCAGAGATGTGTATTTGTTATAGTGGCATACGTGCAGATGTTTCATTAATATAAATAATGATTATGAATATATATTTACGAATAATATTGGTATAGATAGCGCTACACTAGCTCCTTTGGCACGGTGGAGACGCTTGTTAGGTTAAGGCTGATGAGGCGACGTGTCGTCCCGTCTTGAGCAGGCTGTTAGGCGAGCTGCATTTTGGTCCTTGCAGACCTCCCCCCTCCCCTCTGCATCTGATCCCATAGGGGTGAGGAGACCTGGGGGACGGTAACCGGTCGTCCGGACTCTAATCAGAGGACAGAATATTTAGTTTTGACGTCGAAAACGCTGCGAGGGTGTTGGTCGATAGTAGAAGGGACGATTAAAAAAAAAATATTTCAGTCGGTGACGCCTAGTTTTATATTTTTGGCTTCTAAAAAATGCGCCATATGTGCTTCGACTTCGAATCTTTGTTTGAGCATTAAAAAAAAAATAATAAAAATATAAATACAGTCTCGCATGCGTACACGTCGCTCTCGAAAATTAATGTACGATCGTGTCGAAAAGGGCCGGAGTGTTTGTGACAGCGGTGGATGTGATGCAGCGGTCGCATTGTACCCAACGTGGACCGCTAATTTCTGCGGAGCGAGGGAACAAAGGTTCATTCGTCCTCGGTGAGGGATGGCGCAGGAAAACGACGGATCGAGTTGAAGAGTCGGACTTTTATGGCTTTAGGGGATGGGTCTGATCTTGGTTTGTGCGAAACATTTTGAATCGGGGTTTTCTGCGAGATGGTTGTGACGCTTGAAAACTCTAACCGTTATGCTTAATTTAATTGCTCGTTCCTCGGTGAATATTGAATAAACGTGTTTGCATGCGTTCAATAAGTGGATATCACTTTGGGAAACCTTCAGCAAACGAAATCCGTCCATCGTTGTAGGTACTTATTGGTCTGCGCCTAGTTTAGGCTACACCTTTTACTGCTCTGTCAAAATAACAGGTTATTTCTTATTCAAAGAATGAATCAGGATTCTCGCAAATTCATTCCTATTAAATTTTAAACAATTTCAGTACTGTTAGATAAAGGTTTTTAAGATCTTCAACGGCTAAGGTTGTATCGCACCTTCTAACCTAAATTCTTAAACCTAAGATGATCTTAACATCCATGCCCGGGACTGGATTCGATATCATGACCCTTGGGGTGACAGGCCGGCGAGGAACCTACCTGGCTACTACGGCCGGCATAAACAATTCCAATCCAGTTTCGTTTGTCAAGGTAAGAGATGACTTTGATGCTTGATTGACTAATGTTTTTATCTTAGAAAGTTCTTGGATGCGGTATCTCACATGGATAAGCACAAGTGACATCCATAGTTATTAACGAAATAACAACATATTGTATCACAGGGTATAATTGTGAGGTTGGGTCTTTCTACTGTAACTCAACGGACAGATTTGTAAGGTCAATGTACGAGCAGGAAATCGTGATATCATGTCGGTCATATTTTTTTGCCAATCCTCTGAAATCGGTAATGAGAGTTAGTAGTTTGTAAAGTGCTTCAGGGAGAAAGAAAGAGTAAAAAAGTACTATACCTACGCTCGACAATATACGTCACGTACGTGCGCTCTAGATAAGCTCGCAAGCAACTAAGCAGAGCCGCGGAAATGAATCTAGGAAGGCCATAGAGTTTGCGAAGCCATTATCGGCAACCGGGCGTGATATTCAGTAATCTCTCTCTCTCCCAAGTCCGCTATTGTCTTTGACGGCGCTGATGCAACAGAGGCCGTGAGCCTCCGAACCCCTTGTCAGTCCCTTCTCCTTTACGTCCCGTATGGTTCTCCTCTCCCGGGCACTCCAGATGTAATAGAAAAAGGAAAAGCACATCGAAACGGCAGATTTAGAGAAGGGACTCCCAGAGCGTTATCAAGCGAGGAAGACGGCGGGTAACGTAGCGTTGAACTAGCGGAGATAAAAATCCTCCCCTGACGTGGAGTACCTTCTCTGAAGATTTTAAGCGAATACTTTTTTTTTTAACCCAGCCATGGCTGATGTTTTTAGTTCTAGTAAAATATAATGGTATGTTAGTTCTTGAAGATGAAGAGATAGGTAGTAGGTACGAGAGGTTTAAAATACGATCCCTTCCGCGTGCAATGGAGGAGCAGACATAAAGCTCCACGAGGTCACGTGATACAAACAAACCAGGTGGGTTGTCGGATAGATCCACTACATTTTTTTTTGTAGACACCGCAAATAATCTCTTTACTGAGAGTATGCTCTAAGTACAAATCCGAGGAAATGTCTTCTTAGATATTGTTGTTTCCTATGGTTACAAATGATTTTCCAACTGTTATTAACAAATAGATTTTATTGCTGGTACTGACTTTAAATGTGATATTGACCTCCATTAACTCAATCAGGAGTTTTAAATTCTGTACCCGCAGTTATAGACGCTTCAGACCGGGGTGAAAGGTACTAGGATAGTAGAGGAAGGGTAGGTCAGAAGGTTGAAGAGAAACCCTGCTTCGGCATTACCTTGCTCTTAATGAAAGCCATCAAGGGAACCACGGCTTAGCGTACCACCCGGTGGGTGGAGTACTGAACTCGAATGCTCTCCACAAAGCATTCAAGCAGGGGTCGATGAAATACCTTCAGGCGAGACTTGGTGGAAGATTTTCATGACGAAAATAACAATTAATTTTATATAATTGAAATAGACGACCACGGTTTCGACCATTACATGCACTATGCACTAGTGGACCACTACCATACACCAGAACCATTGGTCCACTTAATGGTGTACCTCGAGAATGACTCTTTAGACCTTGAAACCGCGGTTGGCTGGTTCAATAAGAGTGTGGAATATACTAAGTTATTGTCATTTTCATCAAGTAGAGGTCGGTTTACCAATGAAAAATATCTTCCACTGCCGGGGTTAGAACCCGGGTGATCATTTCCTGCTCTAACCACTGCTCCAAAAAGACCCTCTCCGTTAAGTGAAATTAGCCAAGAAGGAGATAAATGAAAAAATCAGTTGCTGACGAAAAATGGTAGCCATGAGGATTAAATTATACAATGTATCCCTGTTTTCCCTATTCTTCTTATCCTTAACGTTTGCTGAACCCTTTAAAGCTTAACAACACATGTTCCATTTAATAAAAAGTGTGTGTGTACGCTTGCATTGGCGTTGTCTGTAAACTAACATTATTTATCCTACATGAATGCCAAGGACAACTGGCGTCTAAGTGGTAAAGTACAATGTCACGCCGGTTATTGATCTGTCCATAAAGCAATGCTACACAGAACTTTTGTTTTGGTGAACCGGTAAATTTAGTATCCAAGTTCTAGGGACCGGTAGGTAATATGGAATACGGTTGGCAATGGTTTATAAAAAAGCACCACCTGAGTACCATATCAGTAAGGGATGGTAATAGATTAAATTGAAGTTACTGTGAAGGTAATTAGCATGGGTAATGCATTTAAGACTTTTTTCGTGTGTGCAGGGAACTAAATGCAAACGCAGTGAAGTGCGATTGATTTAAATGTCCTTTCATATCTGTAACGTTACCAGAAATATTTTTAAAGGATTTGTGCATAATCTGTCCAGCATGATGGTTTGAGGTAGGCGGCTCCATCGCATGTAAAATTTTCATGTTCCTTTGCCTCAATTAGTTTTAATATAGTGTAATCGGTGGTCAATAACAATATCATTGTTCGTATGATCTATTTATTGACCTCTTATTTTAATATATATGTATATTTAAAAATTAAAAATGAAATATTTCATTTATATTTTTTTTATCATCATCCAATCATTACAGCCCTGAAGATGGAAGCATAAATATTCGAAACGTCGGTAAAAGTTTTGGCCTTTTGATTATATTGACCTAAACTCCTGATTATGAAAAAATATAAATTTCATCGTTTCTGCGCCGTTACCTCATGCCTGCTACTATATTTATTGCACCGATAATCCATGTCTTGTGCGCAGTCACCCCGTGCCACACATCCTTGCGCTATGGTACAGTGGAATTGTGTGGAATATCGGTCGCGCTGCTCTTTGGGACTGGTTCCACCGCGGCGGCCCAATGTTGGGGGGAGAGCGAGGCGGCAATCTCCGGCGGGAAATGCAGGAAATGACGGATCCTCTGTCGAGACCCACCTCCTTCTCCTCCTCTTGTGCCTTCCCAGCAACACGCGATGTTCAATCCCTCGTTCCGTTCAAGAGAGGAACTTCCTCTTGGACTGGCACGAGATTAGCGCGTATCTCGAGTGGCCGGCGGCAACATTTCGCTCCCAATAATTTGCACGCACGAAACCCATTCGTCCCCAGTTCGTGATTCGCTTCGTAAATGCTCCATTACGAGCGGAGAGGAGATAGATAGAGACGTGTGTGTGTGTGTGAGCTGGTCTCGGGGTTAACGGGGAGGATTTGTGTGGAATTCCGCGGGAGTAACTGGAGTGCCGTGAGTGATTCAACCCTCCTTCTCCCCCTTAACTCCCTCCGCCACTACACTCCTTTCCTCTCGATTTGGTCAGGGGATGGGGTTAAATTGCTCTTCTCGAGTGACTGGAGGCATATCCACACGCACACAAGTGCACGGACAAATATCCCACGCCTCCTGATCTATCTCTCTCTTTCCCACCGCAATGGGAGGGGGGGGGGGTTTGGGTGTTCTTCTCGTTTCTGCGAGAGGCTATTGGCCGCGTGCTATTTGAAGTGGAATGCGGGAGAAGTCCGTGCGTGCGGGAGAGGGAAGACGCAAAGCTGAGTGGCGGGGTGGGGTCGATGTTTGCTATCCGCGTGAAATGGTGGTCGTTAGTGAGGAGGTGTCGACCGTGCGGGGTAGAAAAGTCCTTAATGCATGCGCTCTAATGAACTAGGGCGGAACTGAGAGTTTGGATGTTTGCAGCGGTTGTAGTTGTTAGAGGAAGTTGCCAGTAGTCATACTCTTCAGCGTTTTCGATATTATGCGTCTAATTAGCGGTTTGCAATAAATAATTTGGTAATTAAACTTGGAGTGATGGCGTAGGAAACACCTGGGTTAGGGTCATGGATCTCTCTTTGATGCAGTCGTGATCGTTAGCAATATTGCAAAGTACCTGCTAACGACCTGAGGTCTTCTTCTACTAGCTTAGGTCCTCGGCTTCTTGCATCGGACAATTTTAATCGTCACTATTAGTCAGAAATCCTAGGATTGGTTTGACGGAGCTCTCCACTGAATTCTTCTATTAACTTATACCTTCATATGTGCATATCTCTTCTCTTTCACATCTTTTCACATCATCACTTGTTCCATATATTTCATACGAGGAGGCTGGAGGAGGACGAGGAGGATGAAGATTTTTGCAGCGTGGATAATATCCAGTTGTCACTTTCGGGATCTGCTGCATGGATGTAATTGTCTTCCAAGCTTTTGCGACCGTTGCAGGAAGCATCACATTCTTGATGATGCGCCCTGCAGCGGTCGCGAAAGCTTGGAAGACATTGCCATCCACGCAGGAGATCCGGAAAGGGACTACCGGATTTCATACGAGGCCTTCCTTTTTCGTTCCTCCGAATATGGGCCATAAAGTTTTCACATAGCCTAGCATAGTGAATAAAACGTGATACTACACGTGATACCGCGCGTGCCTGCGCGTAATGAATATTCGTAAACACCCTACCGATAATGTAACCAAAAAACAAGTATGGCTCTTAAATAAAAGTTAATATTGGGAGCATTTCAGAGTGTTGTTTTTCCAAGTTAAATCATGAAGATGCTCAACGCAGTGATTATAGGGCTCAAGTATTTAAATCGGTCGAGGAACAATATACTATTTGTGAAGATTTACCTATTATTTATTCATGTTGAGAGACACTTTTTATCTAAGTGCAGCCGTAAGCATTAGACGTGCCGTGTAATATGGTGCATGATGGGAACGTAGGCCATATGGTGGTGTTAAATTTAGCGACTTAGCAAACCATAAATTATCGATAGGTATTTTGTTCAACGTCAAAACTGATCTCACTGAAATTGGTTCCCACGATACATATGAGGGTGGTCACTGAAATACCCAGAAATTCTCCGATGTTTATGGATTAAAGGCCAAGGGCCTCTGTATGTGAGGCAGAGACCAACTCTAATATGAATCCGATACCACGGTATTGCGTATATTAGTTACACGCTCAAAGTTACTATTTGAGCCAGTGTTTACGGCATATCTTGGTCAATTATTCTCGCCGTCAGGCTTGCCCTCAAAGTGACTGAAAATGGACTCAGTCGATGTAGATCTAAAAAAAATGATTTTTTGACTATTTTAAACTGAAGTTGAAGGATTTTTAATCTGATTTTGAAGAAAAAAAACGACCTTTTTATTTTTATAAATAATTTTTCCATTGTCACTCATTGTAAACACGAAGTTAATGGTGCAGTTTGTGCGTAAAATCGGCATACAACTTAAGGCGCATAATCAGAACTTTGCAGAATGGAGGAAAAAAATTCTCGTTTTATTAACGCAGAAGATTAAAAAAATTATTGCTTCGCCGACTGCCCTATTACCTAACGCGTAAAACAACTCCCTGCCCACTCATTCCTCAAATTTTGACACACTCTTGAGAGTCTATGAATCATGAACATGAAAATATCACCGCGAGAGTATTGAGAGTTTTTGTCGGAGAAAATCACTACAAAGATGTAAATTTGCCGCAGAAGCCAAACTAAAGAGAACTTGAGTATGCGTTAGGATTCGTCAATTGAAGTTTGTAAGAAAAAACTTTTTTAACATAACAATGATAAAGATAAACAGATGCATTATAAGTTAGTAAAACTCGTTTCAATAAGGCCGCGTGCAATTATTAACCCAAATTTAAACTTAAGGACCTTCAAATCTGCCAATCATGCATTTACTGTCAAACATTAATGATTAGTCGTGCGTAAATATTTATGATGCACTAGTCATTTGTTTACTTCCATTGCGAAAATAGCCAGTTCATGTAAATATCTCAGTGACTCTCATGTTTTGTTTTTTATACTAAGTAGACGGCAAAAAGGTCATGAATTCAATAGTCATTTAAAAAATGTACAATGACACCTTTCAAAATACTGCACTTTTTTCTTACATTTGATTCTTAAGCCATGATTAAATGTTCTTCACTTCAGTTTTATTTTGAATGCGATATCTTTTGATTCTTTGGCCAGGGGAGTGGAGGCAATGACCACTTAAAGCCCCTGGGGAGATTTTGACGGTTGCAAGCCCTGCTTGATGGATGGGTTGCGTGACGAACGTGTTGATCAAGGAAGCGTCCGAGGAAAATGACTGCAAAACCGTACCAAACATTTGAAGTGTTTTCTTTTTCAAGGGCTATGTTTGCTCTAGCTTGTTCAAATGTTGTGCGAGTTTGGGGCAGATTTGAAAGTAATCAATGATTGAACCTGGCTTTTTTGCTTCCAATGGGTATGTGTTTGAGCTGAGAAAAATTCACTTGCCCTTTCAGATGAATGTGACCCAATGCGTCTGTAAATATTTGCCTTTTTACTATCTATTTATATGTTGACTTTTTCTCGTATGCTGATATGCTTATTTCAATCAAAATGAAGAGAAAAAGATGGATGACTTTCCAAGTATGTATAAGTGAATAGGTACATATTTGAAGATGTGGCTGAAAAGCTTGTAAATGAGTTTCTTATTTCAGAGGTATACAGGGTGTTTCAAAAAGAATATATCGATTTTAATGCATAAAAGTTATTGATGGGCACATAAAAAATGGCGAAATTTCACAATAATCAAAAAATCATAAAATTTTCAACAATTTTATCAAAAATATTAGTTGCATCTTTGTTATAAATGCTCTATATGTTCACCATCAGCTGCAAAATACAGAATAAAAAAGCCTTTTGTTGAGCGGATGCCATTTTGAAAGACTGATGTTGTGGAAAGGTTCAACTTGAGAATCTGGTCATCTAGTGTTAATTCCGTATTGTAGACCATTCATATTTAGGAACATAAGTAGGTAAATTTGATTCATAGGATGTTCGTAATTCTATCACTATAATGCTATAAAATTGAGATCCAGTATCAATCCAATTCAATTGAATCCAGATTCAATTGAAATCCAGTACATTAACTATCAGGAATATTAATACAATAATTATATTTTAATCCAGTAAATTAATTGTCTTAGAGTATAAATAGTAGCAATAACGTTGAATTTTTGTCTGAAGCATCGGAATTTTGATATTCTGAGCGAATTGTTACAAACTCACTATCTTTTGCTTAAAAAAGAGAGAGAAATCCTAGAAAATGTTGTTTTAATGAGCCTTATTATATTTTATGATTGGAATTAGAATGCAAAGCAGCGCTTTATCGTTCTAAGATCATAGTTGGCATAACGACATTCTCAATATTGAGCGCTGGCGACTCAAGATCGATTGCTGGTTGAGCTTGTTTACCTTAATCTGCCTTCGGAAGGGCTTAGTTCATCCCAGACCGTACGGTTATACCGCTTGTCTGACTAATAGGAAAATGGATGACAAAGGGTCTGAGGTGGAAGTTCCTTGGTTGCGATCACACGCCAAAAAGGCTTTAGGCGCCGACATCATCCCAGGCGTTGTTCGTGCCTTCCTTGGGCTGTCAGCGGGTTAGAATGCCTGGGGGATTTAGGAAGCAACGCTCAACCAGCAGCAAACTGAAGGGGCCGCGGATGCGAAGCCCGACTTAAGGAGACGTCGCGGTATGATTTGTAGATCGCAAACACAGAGGTAATGGGCGTTTCAGTCAACCATCTGCTTTAGCTCGAATCGAAGACCGGGATGCAAATAGACTTCATATTCTCTCTGATTTCCTATTACTGGTGGCTTCCTGAGATTTCTTTTTCGGGCGCTGTTGAAATGTCTTCCGGTATCCCTGACAGTCAGTTCAAGTTAAAATCACATTGAAAAGTAACGAGTGAATTTCCAGTTCTCCTATATTTACAAATTCACAATGCAGTGTAGTCCTACAATGTTCATTCAAAATATTTAGCGGACTCATCAATGTTTTTTTTTTTTAATTTTATGACGTAGAATACGTGGGTTTCATATTTAATTGCTATAGCTGTACGCAATGGATTTAAAGAATGGTTATAACGCAAGTACAAATAAAATGGCTTGATCATATGCATAATAATTCATTCGGAATAAATTAGTTATTTATAAATCATATTTAAAAAGGTAACTGCATTAATTTGATGAAATTTACTGAAGAAATTATAGTAGGCATACATTACATTGTCTGATTATCCTGTAAGCCACGTAGAAGGTGTGTGGCAGAGAGTGACTAATCACCATAAATGCAACTAAGGGGTACTGTATTGCAGTAGTTTATAGGATCGTGTTGGATTTGAATCCACCAGGCACGTACAAGTAATTTGTATTTATGTAGTAATATAATGATTATTATTAGTTAGGCATTTATTAAACAAGATATTGATTTTTATTTACAACGCATAAAATGGCGAAGTTTGCATGAGTTAATAGTTTTTAATATGTATTTTTCATACCCCATATCACACTTCCAATACTTCTTAATGACCCGTGGTGATTATTAATTTCCTTATATTTTTTCACACTCTAGAAAAACTTGTCGAAAAAATGCTTGTGAAAGTACCGAAGTGTTTATTTTACCAAGTAAATACTTCAAACTTTGATTCCATCCCTTTTATTTATTGTCAATCATGTTCAGTTATAATTTTACTTGTGACAGATTTCTATTGGTAGTCATTAGCGTTCTTTTGGACAAGATTAGCTTGCACATAAACTGTTTTCCTATTGGCATTCCTTATTCAGAGTCCTCTGGATGGCCAATGAATAACTATGAAGTGGTGAGGGAGAAGGGTTGAGAATTTAATCTAGAGGACTCTGGCCTTATAGCTTTGCTGACTACATCTACGGACCAATACTGGTGATTTCACTTGTTGAGAGGCTTTTCAAAGTAATTGAAATTTTCATGTTCCTCTCCATGAAATATTCAACCGTTTTGACCCGTTTGGTATAATGCTTCCGACATATTTTTTCCATCAAGGGAACACATACGGTCTATTCTTCTTTTACGCTGAGAATTTTTGTTTTAACCGCTCTACAAACGAACTCGATCGGGCTCTCAACGTATACGAGAACATTTTTTTCTTTGACCAGGTAAAAATGCGGAAAAAAATCGATTATTGGATGAATCGGACACCATTCTATTCTTAATCTATTGAGTCGCCGGTGTGATTAAGCCAGAGGGATTAACCTAGCTGCCTAGAGAATATTGAACTCATCCCTGAATGGTAGTTGATACCTCCATTGCTCTAAATCACCTGAAAATCCAATGGCGTAGAACAATTCTGGCTAGTGGAACTGATCTTGCTTCGCAACGTTTGCGTCGCGTGAAAGAACAAAAAAGCTACTGTGTTCTGGTGTAGAGTATCTGATATATATCTATTTGCTGACTACCCTGCAAGCAACCTCGAGGGTGTGTGGCAGGTAGAGAGTTTTCACCAAGCGAACACTACATAAATGTACTAAAGTTTACTTTAACTGCGTACCCAAGGAGAGGTTTCTATGAATAACATACGCAACACACATTACCAGATCTACATTTGATTGTCTATTATTGCATAAAGAATAATTTTTGGAATTTATATATTTGGAGCCTTAGGTTTTCCTATTTTTGGTGCTTTTGTATGTTTTTTCAGGCGATTCTGACTGAACTGGAAACATTTTATCCCTAATAGTACTATTAGGGCAAAGCTGTTATAGTAGAAGTTTTAAAAATATTTGGACATTTATTCGGCATTATTGTTATGATATTAATCTGAAAAATCATAACTTTATGTTATACCATTAAACGTGTTGTAGAAAAAATGTTCAGAAGAGCAAATTTTGGACACAAGATAGATACATTAGGATAATTTAACAGACCTTTTTATGAGTAAACTTGTGGACTGAGATTCCATGAATGGTTGGACAGCTTTGTTCTTTTCACCATCATTGTAGACTTTAATGACCAGTACAGCCTAAATACATTTTCCTCGACCGTATAAATCAATATGCAGAGGTCTGATATGCTACCCAAATTGTAATTACTGTTTTCCCCTACTTGCTCTACTTAATGTCTTCGTGGCGGGGTTGTCATGTGCCAGTTAAAGTCAAAGGGAGAGGCACCTATCTGAAACATGTCTGCTGAACACCAAGCCTCGTGTGGAAGGTTTTATGGCCGAGTCGTAGCCATTGCATCCTCTTATCTGGTCAGACACGAACTTCACTTAGCGTGAGGTGCGGTTTCTATCGCCACCTCTAGAGAATTAAAATGTCAGATTGCTCTTTGCAACCTTTCATAGGAGCTCGTTTTAAAGCTGTATATGATCGATTGTGTACTTTTGGATTTGCTTGACAATGTAAACAAATACGTTGACAATGTAAACAAATACATATTTTTTCCTCGAGGTATTGTCCAGAGACTGTGTAATTGGAGTGAAATAAGGAATCCCACCCTAATTCGCGGGCCTAAAAAGTACTTATTTCACCGACAACGTGTGTTTATTATTTAAAAGTGAAATAAAAGAACTGTGAATGCAAATTTGGTGGCTATGCTTTTTGGCGATGACCTTTTCCATTTCAAGAAGATAATCTATCGTTATGTCTATCTTGAAAACGCTTTTTAACTAGCAATAATTGCAGTTATACGCCGTCAACGCTGGAACTGAAGCGGGTCATGTACCTCAAAATTGATCGAATTTTATATCCTTCCCAAAAGTTAAATTTCATTTTCCTCCACTATATGAAAGAAATGCAAATATATATTACACCTCGACATAAAGTTCACAGAATATCATGCGCGGTCAGTTCTAAAAGCAGCGCAAAACGTATAATTTTGTTGATTTCGGTAGGTACCTACCGAAAAAATATTTTTCTCCACAACTGCATTGGTATTGGTTGAAATAGTATGGATTGAATTAACTAATCTTCTGAACATGTTTCTCATTTAATCAACTATTATGGGTGCTTAAACCATGGTCGGTTAGGAAATGATAGTACTCGGATTGTAACTTGTCCTATATTTTTATTTAAAGCATTAAAGATATAATATTCCTCTAAGTTACGCCTGAGCTATTTTCTTATAAACTATCATTAAGTTTATTCTTGGATTATGTATGCTAGAAACTTTGAAGAATGGCTGTAAATAGTCAGGACTATGACTTAGTAGTAGCAGTAGCTATTGTGAGAAGCTAACGAATGTTTGGGTCATTTTCGCTATTTACGTTAGGTTGGTCATTTGATAGAGGCAGGAATAATTCAGGAAACGGATGTAGGATGGAGAGAAACCTGTTATCGGCCTTAGCCTTCTCCGAATCAAAAGCGCCAAGAGGACCACGGTTTAACGTCCCAACCAGCGGACGAAGCACTGAATTCAAAGAAATAATGTTGTCTGCACACCAACGTGATCCCATAATCTATTCCTCCTATGCCTTCCGTGGCAACCTCCTTCCGATTCACAGTGGTGGAGCGACGACAAGGGACCACCAAAAAGGTGTCATTAGCATTCTCGTCCTTATGGCCCCTCAGGCCTGATTCCTCCATGGGATCCTTATCGTTCAAACACCCTCCGGTCGTCTCTTTGTCGCCATATCAACCAACCCCTTCAGTCACCACCCAGCTCTTCAATCTCCTCCCTCCTGCCATGTTCCTTCCGTCCATTTTTTTTTCAAGTGCTCCTTTCGTGTCCTGCGCGTTTAGCTATCGAGGCAGTGCGTTCCGACTCGCACGAAAGTCTTCGTCGAGTGGAAGCAGAGGTGTGGGAGTCGGTAGGTGCTTGGAGTGAAGGGGTGGGATGGGAAAGTGGACTGGGGAAGGGTTGCAGATAATGACCATATCCACGCGTGCGTGACCAAAAAAATACGCAAAAACTCGCACTTACACGCCTAATGAACGGGACAGTACTAATGGAGTGCCAAGGGGATACGGGAGCGAAGCACACATTTCGGTGCAAATGAGGATGTGACCTTTTCACGGATACATCAAGGATGCCGACTGTCTCCCAGCGGGGGTGTGTTGATTTTTACTCACACGCACGCTTTTATCAGGACCTGGAAATTGTAAGAAATGTAGCCCATTGATTCGATCCCAAGCCTGGAATCCGTAAGAAAATTCGGTAGATATTCCCGTGATACTATTTTCCGTAACGATACATTTTCAAGCTCCGTTATTTTAATATTTTACGATCGGGATATATGTATTTTTATGACCTTAAATACCCGAATCAGCCATAATAGGAATTCGGAATTAATTTTTGATGGCGGAAGTATCAGAGAAAGGAGCATTTCATTTTTGGGTACTTTTTACGGTAAACGTTTCAAATCCGAGGTTAAAATGTTTGTTTGAAAACCGATTTAAAATATTGAAATTACTTTTTAAAACCATGATTTTCCTTTTAAGTAATTTAATGTAAACCTTTTAAGTGTCTTTATATAAAATTTCTCTTCTTGGTATATAGTTGCTCAACTTACGTAATTCACATCTTAGTGCCACGAAATTGAAAGTATACCTCAACACGTGCTGTTCTACATAGAAATTTATAGAGGTAAAAATTACTCTGATGAATTAGCATGTTTGCTTTCCCAGAAGATTTCAATTTCCGTGTTTTCCTATTTCATTTATTTCACGATATTCAAATAATTGACCGATATTATGGACCCATGAAATTATCATAAAAATCTCTCTCCTTAACTCAACTGTATATTTCATCGTGGAAATTATCTCGGGAGAGAGCGGGGGCATTTTGTGCAAATGCAGCTAAGAACTCGGACTGACTAGAAAAAATAGAGAGTTTTACGTGGTACACCGTGGGAAAAGAAGATGAACAGTGCAATGAGAAACAACATATGAAAAACAGTAAAAGTACCTTCAACATAGTGGGTTGAAAGACATGGTAAATCACTCTGGTGAATGAGAAAATACTGCATATTGACGAAATACGAAAAATGTGGTGCATTACAGGAGTGCCAAAATTTAATGGGAATAGGATTATGACTTGATACTTTTTCGGTGAACATTTAGGGTTAAAATTTATCGGTATTTCCTGCGGGTCAGGTTCCCCATTTCCTCCTCCAGCGCTCCGGCAAGCGACTCACCTATCGTCTTCAGGAATCCGATCCTGCAGTCTGAATGACAGGATTTCAGGATCCCTGAAGACGATGGACGAGACGCTATTTGAAATGTCGGAAGATGAAATGGAGAACCTGAACGGGTTGGTACACCGGAAAGGGGATCAATTGAGAGATCACCCTGATGTGACAGTAAAGGAAACACTAAAGAAAACCAACACGCTGATGGATTGAGATAGGTGCGCAAAGATTTGTCTGAAGGAGGATAAATAGAGAAAGCATTTGACTGCGCTAGTTGAAGTGAAAGGCCCAGTGAAAGGAGTGATTGATAATGCACGCCAGGCATGCCTCTGATTAATATTCATGCCTGGTGATGGTTCACCCCTTGCCACACACCCTTACGGTGCCTTTCAGGGTATTATCGAGATATAGATGGAAGACGCCGCCCCACTTATTAGACCATTGGGGTAAAATCAGAGAAGGAGAACGAACATGTTTTGTTTATATTTATGTGCACGGTCCATTCCGTGTGAATAAAAGATCCCTTCGCAAAATTCTCTCCCATCCTATGGAGGACAAGGGTCACGAGACAAATCTCTCGCTGATTGCAGTCCTTCAGAAGCGGGAAAAGTGTAGCGATGGGGAATCAGGGTGCACTGGATGATTGTGGAGGTGGCGGGACTGTGGGCGCGGTGGATGAGGGTGGAAGGTGATGGGAGTGTGAGAGGGGACGAGATGATGTGTGTTGGTTTGGGGAGACAGGGTGGAAAAGGCGCTGTGTGTGGGCTGGAGGGAAGGGGACATAGCGGGGACGCCGCAAGGAGTATCTGCGCCACACGGTTTTGCCTCTCGCAGCGAGGTTTTTTTCAAGATTCGACCTCGATCTCGAGAGGGAGAAAGAAAAGAGGAGCGACGAACAAAAGTTTGCATGAAGTGTGACGTCGTGCTGCACATCAAGGCGGGGTGCAAGAGCGTGGACGGCAATTACTCTCCCGGGAGGGGTAATTAATCCGTCAAGTAGCGTCCTCAGAAAAAAAGGGGAAATAGGGAGAGAGAGGTAAACGCAATGCGGATGTCAAGGGCGGAGGAGACGGCCGCCGTGGTGTGGAAGTCGCTCTCTCTGCGCGCCCAATGGGACGGCTAGGCGTCCCAAGTGGGGTATACCGAGGGCACGTAAAATTTTAATTGAAAAGTTTTTCATCATCGTGGGTCAACAATCCTAGGATTGATTTGACACAGCCCTCCACTCGATTCTTCTATCGGCCAACCTCTTCATATGAACGTAGTACCTCTCTTTCACGTCCTTTACGAGCTGTTCTATATAATTCATAAGAGGCCTGCCTTTTCCAGTCATCCCGTTCACTTTTCCCTCGACGATTGTCTTCATCAGGCCATCGTGTCTTAAGATTTGGCCGATTGGGTTGTCCCGTCTTCTTTTTTTAGTTTTCAGCAGGATTCTCCTTTCTCCCACTCTTCCTAAGACTTCTTCATTTGTCACTCGGTCGATCCATTCTATCTTCATCATTCTTCGGTAGCACCATATTTCGAATGCTGAAAAGTTGTTATGCCATGATGATAATAATACTCTTGGGATTTCTCTCAAATCGTACCACGTCCTCTCTAATTTACCAACTCTATCCGTACTATCTTCATGACATCTTCGTTGTTCGTTGTTTTTCGCAAATTTCGGAAATTTATTTTCCATTGAAAATGAGGAATTATTGACCCCTATCTGAGGTAATCTAACATTTATGGACAAGCTGTTTCAGTACTGCCCAGAAGTTGTTCCAAATCAACAGAGTGGAGCAATGTCTGCCACAGGAGTTGTTTCAGGAACTCTAACTAAGAGGAAACATTCTCTAAATGCTAACCATGTTATATAAATGCCTTTGAAAAACTCTAATATATAACACGTATTCAATGATCAGAAATTACGTACATCTCTTAGGTTTTCCAAAAAGTCATATATGCTTTTAGGATTATGTAAATAATTAAACCAAAGGTTAGGTTGGCTAAACCAAGGGTTAGTAATTTTCTGAATAACAGAGACGTGATGACGGAATTTTTTTTAGCGCTGTCACAATCACTATCATTAACGCGGGGTCATTTGGAATTTACCACTCACAGTAACCGCCCCAATGACTTTCTGTACTAACTGAGTCGTGATTTAAAGCGGAAAATTTCGAAAATGCATTTTCGCTTCCTTAAGTAAAATTGAAAAATAACACTAAAGCGATTGCGCAAAACTCGTGATCGAGTCCCGATATTTCTGGGGAATTTCCAGTGGAAAAGAAAGGTGAACTTGCTCTCTACCTTGATTGTTGATTTCTACAAGGAATTGGGCCTACCATAATTAAAACTTACCACCACCAACCCTACCAATTTTTCTACGACTTGTCCCCTTAAAACCCTTACATTTTTAAGGGGAAGAGATCATTTTGGTAGATTTATTGGTTAAAGCAGCAGGCTGAAAATTAAGGGTCCTAGTTCCGGTCAAGGTGAATGATTTTTCTCTGCTATTGTGCAATTTCAACATCGTTAAGATTCACGCAGCAAATTCGCGATCCTTCAGTTTGTTAGAATTTGCTATGATAAAATTGATCCTGCATAGCTACCCTGCCTTTCATGCTTTTAATAGTTAATTCCGAGAGTTTTGTTTTGGAATTATTTTATGATACCGTATATAATTTTATTTTCCGTAAAAGGCACTTTCTCTCCCACAAAAATCTTTTACGGTAAATTGTGTACTTGTGGTTCTCTTTCCAATCTTTGGTGAAACTGGCACCCAAAGAATCATGATCATTTCAATTGTTGAAGAGTCAATTTATTACAGTCACTTTAGAATGCTAAGTCATATTCCCCAGATTTTTATTGTTATCACATGATAACATTTGAAAAATTGTTGTAATATTGATACTTTCTCAACTTTCCTATATAATTTAATATCCTTGTGCGCCTTCTTTAAATACAGGATATAAGTATAATCTCTTTGCAATGTCATGCGCGATTGTATATTACCACATGCTCCTCTAAAATTTCCTGCTATTTTATTTCTTCCCTCGAATGTTGCTGAATATGCGCTTGAGCAGAAAAACAGATTTCATATTTATTTATTTTTTGGTTTCCCAGATATGCATATGCCAGCGATGTCACTAGTTCTTCATTAAAATGACATGATGATGCTATCACTTCCAGCAATCCAAATTTCATTTGGCATTCTTTTCACCGCATTTTACCTCCATTATAAAAACTTATCTCAAGGTCCGGTAATGCTTTAAAGGTCTGTTGAACTTGTCCTATATTACTTCCTCTCAGATTTAGGCGAGGGCTTTTGCAGTAATTCAGCCATCAGAAATTCGGACAACCGTGAAGACGATACAATTACCTTTTGTAGAGTGGCTTACTATGGCTTGAACATATTAGTTTTTTGAGCGTGTCAAGAAGCTGTTTTATGAACGGAGTTCCATTCTTTTTCTTATTTTAGTATAGCACATATTTGGCAACTCTTAAGTCCCCCGTCTTCAAAAGAAACGACTCCAGAAATATCGACCTAAATCTTATTATAGTAAGATTGTGTGGCAGAAAACTTTGGACAGGTGAGTGGCGGAAATAAAGCGTGCGAGATTTGGAAATGTATAGAAGAGGACGTCCCGCTAAAAATATAAATCCGAGATGGGCTCCCGAGTTGAGACACGTTTATTCGAATATTTCCTTTTTTTTTATATCTCCCCAAAACTTTTCGACAAAGAACTCTGTCTCGCGTAAAATATTTGGTGGCCTTAATGCATAATAAAAGGAGGAGAAGAAGAAATGAGAACGCAATCGCCGTTTCCTTTCGAGGAGAATATTTTTTCACGTATTTTTTTCCTCGGTGATTGCGTGAAGTTACGAGGGCAATGCAGTCGGAAGGAGATAAATGTGTATATGTTGAGGGGGAGAGGGAGAAGGAGTGGTAGTTTATTGAAAGTGGAGGCGTGGGGAGGAAGTGGGCCAGGGAGGGAGGAACGGGAAGACTTTAAGGGATGTGGATGGAAATTTATTCAATTTTTGGCGCGGAGGAGAGCAAGTAGGTGGGAGTGAGAAGGAGATACTTGAGGGAGGTTTCTCAAGGGGAAGGCTGGCTGTGTGTGGGGAAGAAGATGGAGTGGGAGCGAGGGCAAGAATTTCGTGGCTTGGTTTCGCAGCCCGGCCGCGTTGAGGTTAGCGCGGCTGCGAGGCGAGGAAAGAAAGATTGGTTGGAATGGCGAGACGGGGAGCGGGAGTAAGGGCAGACAAAAAGTGACGCGGCGGCGAAGTCTCTGGGCGGAAGGCGCGCCGAGCGAGAATTCGTGGATTTCCGTCGTGGGAGTGGGAGGAAGTGAATAGCGCGAAGTTTGACGGGGGACCGGTTCAAAACCGAACCCGTCAACTGATGTCGGGAACGCAACTCGAGAAATGTAACTTAACGGGTAGTTGAATATGTTCCTTGGTGCGGAAGTGACCGCATCCCATGCTGGAAAACGTGACGAGCATAGAGAGAAGGTCCAATTTCAATCTTTCAAGTTCACGTTTATTCGATCTATGGTGAGGAAATGGGTATTTTTAGGAGTCCTTGTCCCGTCTTAATATGTACGATATCCATGAGAAGGAAAAGGGAGAAGGGGGGGAAATCAGGGGGTCGTGGTGGCCTAGTGGGCAGAGCGCTGAGCTGCTGACCTGTGGGTCCCGGGTTCATATCCCGGGAAAGAGCCTTTCTGGACACCCCCACCTAAAATCCTCGCAATTTGATTTTATGCGTTTCAAAACTTCGTAGGAAATCGCAGGGAAAGTAACTGGCCCCCCTAACCTTAATGTGTGAATTGGCTTAGTACGTCATACCATACGTCATTGGCTTAGTACGCGGTGAGCTCTACCCTCACCTAATAAAAACCAACCGTCGGGTTGAACGCAGCAAAGTCCATATCAATACTCGAGATATTTGGTTTTCTTTGGAAATTAGTGTAGATTGTGGAAGAAAAGGTGCATATTCGTTAGAAATTTGAAAACCTTCTTACTTACATCTACTGACTTCCCTGCAATCCACTTTGATATTTTGTGGATCCGCATACGCTGCAAAATGTCAACATCATATTTAGTCAAAAAATATATAAAATTAGTACTTTCCATGCATATTTCCATCACTGTAGCGGAGATTCGTGGTTTTCAATTGGCAATATCATCATCTATATCTATATATATATCTACTGACTACCCTGCAAGCCACCTCGAGAGTGTTTAGCAGGGGGTGTGTTGTCACCAAATATGAACTGTGTATATGAATTAAAGTTTACTTGTGCTACCTACGTAAAGATCGACTTCTATAATACCATGCGGGATACACTTTGCAAATTCTACTTTTAACGCAACGTGCAAAGAACATTATTACTATATTTAAAGGATTTTCGAATCTCTGGTCTTTTAAACTGTTTTTAAAAGTTGACAACAAAACCAGAATCCCAACCCGCGCCAGAAGTTTGAGCAGTTATTACATTCAACTCCTAGTTCATTCAAAGCGAGATGAGGTGGATGTGGAGTGCGGATGGAGGTAAAGAAAGAGAGCGAGGAAGGAGAGGGGAGTGAAGGAGGTGGGATGGAAACTGGATGACGTGGTGTGTGTGTGTGTGTTGCTTAGCGCCGAGAAGAGAGAGGGAAAGAGAAGAGAGTGTGTCTGAATCTTTTAGCCTCCAACGGGGAATCTATTTTGAGATCCCCTCGGCGTGGAGTTAGGGCTGGAAGGGTTGAGGAAGCGAGGAGGGAGAGGAGAGACACGTAAGGGTGGCGGAGGAGGAGGGGAGAGATTAGAGTCAGCGTTGGCGCGGGGGTTGGGCTGTGGACGGGCGCGGTAAGGTTTTGGGTGGAGGGCGATGAATAAAAAGGGCTGGTTTTTGACGGGGCGCAGAGGGGTATGGAATGGAAGAAAAGGGACTTGATAACGTATGGGAGTATGTTTGCCTGGCGAGCGTGCGTGAGACGGCCGAGGCAGGTGGCGTGTGGGAGATGGATTAAGGAAACCGCATATACGTGGAAATGGAATGAAACCAGATTCCATTTGCTCTGGGAATTCCTCCCACCCTCTCGCTCGCTCTTTCTTCTTCGTCGTGAGGAGGTAGTGCGGACTCTTAGGATGTAGCGGTAATTAAGCGCGAGGAGGGAGGGGGGGGGGGGGGAGAGCGGTACGTCTTGGTCGATATTCAGGGCCGCGGGGGTCGAGGCTCCGCCCTCGACAAAGTTGAGGCCGAGGATCTCGAGTGTCGCCACTTCGGACACAAAGCCGGCACGCAGAGAGAGAGAGAGAGACTCGGGGACACGGAAGAGGGAGGGAGGAGACGGGAGAAAGGAGAAGGATCGATATACTTTCCGTCAGGGAGATTAAGGAAAAAAAATAAATAAACACGTACGAACAGAAAAGGGACCGTGTCCTTTCTTCTCGATTAAAAGCAGTCGTTTGAGCAAATTCCTGCGGCGAGAGAGACGGAGGTTTTTGTTTCCGTGACCGACGGAGGAGTTTGCCCCGTTGAAAGGGGACCGACCGCGTCTGTGCTTTGTGCGCTGGCTGAGCGGGATTTTCTAAAAGTTTCAATCCTCGTTCCGAGCGTGTTTTGTGATAGGATTTTCCCCGGACCGTCGCGTTCTCATGTCAACCGCTGTGCGGAGATATTAAGTCTTCAGAAGAAAACCTTCCTTTCGTGTTCTGGTTGGTAACACATATTTTGCTGATAAAAGTAATGCGTTGTTGGGGAAACTATCACTACTCAATTGTGAAACCTTAAGCATGTAATTAATGATTTCTGGAATTTCTGTCGTTAAAATATCAATTTGAGTGTAGGAATTTAATTTGCATTGTCAACTTGGTTTGTTGAATATTTCGTAATCATTTATTTTTTCTAAGGTTCACCGAATGTACCACGTATTTTTTATATGATCCCTTATTTGCTCATCTTCCCGTAAATACATGTAGTCTTTATCCTTAAATACTGCATAGCACTATTTTGCTAATATTCTATTCAAAAGTCATATTTTCATGATTTTTTTGATATTCAGGAAGACTATTAAAGGACAGGGAAGAAAAAGGAAAGGTAATGCATATTCCGAAATGAAATGGCATTTTTATCAGAGCCTTATCGAGAATACTGGGAGAGAGAGATATGAGGGTCCGATGAAGGTATTTGTGGAAGATAAAGGGACATGGTAGCAATACAAAGGAGGAACGCATATGTTACTTATGGGAGCATTGATAAATAATCGAAGAAGAGAACTAATATACTGTAATGAAAAGGCTAATTATGGGAGAAATGAGAGGAGAGCTGCTTAAAAATCAATTTTAGAATTTGAGGTGATTCCTATGAATTTCTCTTCACGCTATGCAAAAAAAATGCTATCTTTTTTAAACAAACGAGGAAATTGAAAGTCATAGTTAATGGCCGTAATTGCATAACCAGCATAACTTTATGCCGGTTTACTGTTGGAAGGCTTTCACCATTACAGAAGCTATCGTTTAAAATCATACGGGTTTCCATCGACTTTTTCCCTTATTATTATGACTATCGTTATTTATTATCAATTTCTATCTACACCAAGATCTACCCGATACTTTGTGGCTCTCCGTGAGGGCATGTGGCTGGGGGTGATGATTACCGTATTTGCATTTTTATCCTTATAAATATTTATTCATCCCTTGTATTAAACTGCAGTGATAAAGTGAATTTGCTTTCATTGCCACGCTGTTGTGTGGTGGAATGAGCTCTAACTAAGTCAGGAGCTCGAAAAACACTTATTTCAATCCTCCTCGCGGAATTCGATGAAACTTCCGCCCACTACTCCGCATACTTAATTGCTTCACAGGGCTCAATGCAAATACCTAAAAATAACCAAGGAACTCCGATCTCTAGTTTATTCACGCTGAGAATTCCGTTAGAAAAATTCACTCCAACGGGCTGTTCTTAGCACTAGGATACGCATGTGCGACTAAACAATCCTGGTGCCTTTTCCATACCCCTCCCCAAGGTGTACAAATGAGCCCAATTTTCTCCCGAGCCTTTTCTTCTCCTATCAACACCTTCCTAGCGTGTAGCTACTCCTTTCTAGCTCTCGTTTCTTTTCCTTGCCCATCTACCTAGCTCCCATTTCGCCCGATGCTGTATAACCTTGAGTGCAATCTCCAGTCGATTGGTTTTCGTAGGAGAAGTAGTGTTAGGAGGCGCGAAGAGAAAGAGACGGGGTCGGGTTTAGCGAAATCGTCCGCTGGGGAAATTCTTCCTGCTTTGCTTCGAAGCCATATTTCTTCTTTAGCTCATCTCCAACACGTCTTATAATGTGTTCCCCAAGTTTTCCATAGTTGACACGTTCATTGATTGCCCGAGATGTAATGTATGTACCTGAAGGCTCTAGGGTTCGATTTTACATTCTAATTTTATAGCAATAACCACACTTAATTATTGCAGTTATACTTATAAAAATGATCCTAAAAATCTGGTTTTTACCTATCAAATGATTTAGTTGAACTACTCTTAAGCTTTCTCCCGCGCCAGAAAAACTCGAGGACTTAGTGCAGTGATTAAATTTCTTTATAGCAGTTAGACATGGACGAAAACAGCAGCGGAGAGAACAAAACTAGAAGGAACTTAAATCTGGGCTTATATATGGATGATATTCGGAAAATGAATTCACTTCTTTGTAACTAAAGTGATTTAATTTATTTAAGGAAAATTCAGCGGGAAATACAATGATTCTTTGAACATAATTATTAAATCAATTAGGCAAGGGTGATAACAGCATCAGAAAAGACAGGACTGGAAGCAGTTCAAATGTGGTTACATGCCTGGATGATGATGACAAAATTTGTACACCAAACTTTACTAAAGATGAGGTTTTTAGAAGAGAGGGTGATAACATGTCTGATGAAAACTCTATGATCAAAAGATGGTTCAATCTAGAACATATTTTGAGCTTTGAAGGTCTGATGAAGACAGGAAAAAATTGGAGGAACGTAAAACTAAGGCCTTGTACGAAATGTATAGAGCAAGTGGTGAAGGATGTAAAATAGATGAATTACGTAGACATAAAGAAGTTAGACGAAAGAACAATTGACCGGAGTGCTCCATAAAACCAAATTCAGAATTTCTGAAGTTGATAGTGATTCAATATGTGTGAGGACTGGGTTTATATGTGTTTCAGAGTACTGGATTTCACAATCACAATGACAGTTTTCAGTGCTTGCTATGTTTGTCAAAACAAAAAGCCATCAAGGCCTCTATTACCGCAGTATCCAATTTGCCAAAGTAATTGAAACAGTAAATTTTCTCGTAAAAGTTACTTTTTTTAACTTAAACTTTAATCAGTTACTTTTTCATAAAAATAACTCTAACTTTATCTAGTTACTTTTTAGAGAGATCAACTTTAACTTTAATGAGTTAGCTTTTTTTGGTAACTTTCTCAACTATGATAGTGATTTAGCGGTATTTCATCCCTTGCCACACACACCCTAGAGGTAGCTTGCATGGCAATCCGCCGAAGTATTACGTAGAAGTATTGCATTGCAATGCGTTTACGCAATACCCTTCGAGCCACAGACTTACATGCAATTTTGAGGAACAAATTTAACTCTTTGAGGAAAGAAAAATCTAGATGTGGATGAATTTACCTTAACTGATAGATATCATTTACTTCGCCTCAAATTACCAATAAATATTTTCATTTGCCCGAGTCGCCATTCGGAGGCGCGAGAGTCCCTTTCGAACGGCGTCCCTCGGTTGCCTCCGCAACCAATCTCCTGGCACCATCTCCTCGCTCTCCCTGCATTCTCCCATTCACACCTCCATTCACGCCGCGCCAGGTCCCTTTTATCTGCCTCCCCATTTCCTCGTCCTTCCTCAAAGAGCCTCGGAGATGCTGACGGAGAAAAAGGAGCTGGGTCTTTCGCAAGAAAATTAGGAAAAAAACGAGCGCCGACGGAGAACGAAATGGACTAGGACGCGACGAAATAGGAATGGGGAAATGGAATTGCGCGCGCAAGGGAGAACGCTGCGTGTCTGAGTCAGAGGGATTTGGCCGGCTAGGCCGGGGGTTGGTTGGTTGGGTAGGTGAAGACGTCGCGAGGATAGGACCGGAGATAGGGCGGAGATAGTGAGTGCTTGAAGATCGAAGATTGGTCTCTAACGGCTGCAATCACATGGCGAGGGTGTATGGCAGGATATGGTGGCCTACCATCCAATTTTGACAAAAAAAAATGGAATGAGGAATTCTCGGAAACCAAATCAGACGAGCCAGCCTGACAACCTAAAGCTAGCGGCCCAACCGTTGCACAATTTATCTCTTCCACACTTGACGTCATTCCTTCACCTGTGCATGCATTTTTGCGATGATATTATAGAAATTGCTGACCTCAGAAAAATCATAAGATCGATAGAGGTATTAGCTTATATTTCCAATGAAATGCAAGGGTGCAGTTAACATTTGTTTCTATCGACAAACTTAGAGTAAACAGGGACAAAACTAACAAAACATTAATACAAGGGCAGACAAAAATTCCATGACCAATGTAGGATACATAACCGCAACCTTTGGGTACTCATTCTCTCAATTTTTCGCCGCGATATACAAGCTGGAGTCTTAATGGCCGAGGGTTTGATTCCCTCTTCTTGTCTTATTGGTTTCTGAACTAATTCTTGGAATTAAACTTGCTAGATATAACCTTGACGTTGGGGCAAATAAACACTTTAATCTATCGCCACCGCTCGAATAGAGAAAATGTAAGCTCTTACGCACTAAGCGGATGCGAAGTCAAGAATTTTCCGTAGCCAAAATACAAAATTACGATGCATGTGAAGGAAAACCAAGCTCTGGTGTTGTGGCTGGTCAACCAATTCAACTGTCCTCCACTTTCCGGGAATGCTCAGCTATTGTTAACTCATATTTCCCTACACCGGCCATTTTTCGATCAAACTGAAACTCTTAGTCTTTTGAGCCAGAAACCTTGCAGAGGGAACAGATTGGTGGAATGAGAAACTTTTCCAGAATGCTATAGAAATAGGGATTAGGGATTAAATGGATAGTACAAAAGCTGATAGATTTCGAGAATATGAATCAAATCATAAATTATAATAAACCCTTCAAATACGACGGAACCCAGAAAGTACAAGTCCTATATATTCATAATTTTGATTGGTGGCCTCGATTCGAGGCAGTGTATTGCTTAGCTAGTGGCTGGGTCAAAGGAATGTACCTGATTATTCTTTAAGCTTTGTTCTTTTTTTCCTGTTTCTCGTCTCTCGTGGTTATTTACGCAATGCCTTTTACACAGTAATATCGGCGTTGATCTTTGGATATTTTATAATATCTTCATCGATTATCTCTGGTAGGGATTTCTCATAGTATATCCAACTTATTCCATGTACTATCCACCTTTGAATGAGTCTCTTACAATATGATGGGAGCTGCTGACGATATCGGGGCCTAAAATGTTATATAATGTATTCTGAAGCAACCTAAATTGTTACGACACTCAAGTTCCGTTGTAGCGATTTATCACTGTAGTTCAGAGATATGTAATTTTACCCACAAAATATTCAGAGAGGAATGGTAACATTGAGATAGATTCAACAAAACGTCCATCAAAGTTTGGAACGTTTTAGGAGGAGAACACAATTTGACCACTCAAACCGTCCTCTTCTCTCATCAACTCCATTTGACTGACGGAAGTATGCAATGTAAATTAGAACAAGGGGGCTTTTTTTGGGGAGTGTGAACCGAAAAAAATACATGTAAATAAACACTACCTTTCAAAACAATATTACTCGAAAAGGTGTGCTAAAGAGAGTGAGAGTAAAGATAGAAGGGGAGAGAGAGTATGAGGTGTCGAAAGGACAACGATTGACATGTGGCGATAGAAATAAGATACCTATGTTTATTTTCAGCGATACTGTAACCATGATGTCTTACTCACAAACCCATCTACCCATCCATTCACAATGGGAGGAGAAAGTGAGAGACATGGAGTGGAGAGGCTGATGAACAGAGAGGAGAGGGGTAGTAGGAAAAGGCTTCTGTGATGAAGCGTGGAGTGCTGAGGGCGAGGCGTGGTGTGGGGAGAACGTGGGGGAGTCTGGTCTCGGATAAGAAGGACGGGCGAGGGGAATAAGAGGAAGGCAGAGTGAAGCATGCCAGCACGCCAAAACGATTAACCTCGCCTGAATAATACAGCAGGTCAAGGAGAGCCCTTTTTCGGCTCCAGGGAGGTAGGTGGAAGAGAGGGAAGTGAAGGGGTGGAGGATGCTGGAGAGAGAAATAGAGAGAGAGAGAGAGACAGAGGAGGGGAGAGAGAGAGGAAGGGAGAGATGGGAGAGAGGAGGGAGATTGTATGAAGGAAGGAGATGGCGGAGAAGCAGTCATTTCGCTCTCTGGAAGGAGGAGACAGACGATTGTATTCATGAGTGGAGGGGAGAGGGCCGCCGCCTGGGCCTGGGAAAGGGTGGTATGACGATGGGAGTCAACCACACACCTGGGTCACTCTCGGCCTCTCTCCCCCCAAGGAAACCAACTCTTCCTTTCCCCAATATCTCCCCTCCCCGTCCATCTCTCCCTTCTCCAACCATCTCGTGCTCCCTCCCTCACCACCCACCCACCCACCCACCCACCCGAACCCCTGCCATGCCGCCCGCATCCCTCTGAACGCGGGAGACACCGTTCCGCTCTCACGGGGAGAGAGAACACTCGCTGGGCGCCCCTATTCCTAAGTATGTACGCACATACCCTATTTGAGCCTCGCCCTTTTCCGCTTACCATCCGAACGCGAAGTGTGTAACAAAAATAAATCTTGAAGAATGTGCAGAAACAGAAAATCTCACTCTTTGAGATGCAGAGTGGTATTTCCCCAAGGTTAGATTTCGCGCCGCTCCGTTGACAACCGCCGTTACTCGTTATGTTTTAGTATTTCAGGTCGGCAAAATTTAGAAGGCCCTCTAGTGATCTTTCTTATATCCTCCTATTTTAGGAGAAAACAACATAAAATTCCACTATGCATCCGATTACGGAGCACCTACCCACTGTGACTAAAATACATTCATAATTTACGCAACTTTTCACTATGCTCATGATTATTTATAATCGATATCGTTGGTAATATAGAGTATAATACGTATGTTATTCGGGTGTGCCGCGTGATGTTCAGGTATTGCCCCGACGTTTCGTGACCTATGCTGGTCACTTCTTCAGAGGGATATGAGGTCCTCGTTTCCGGTGAGGGTATTATATATCTCAGGTGGATGGGCCGAGGGGGGAGAGGGATGGGAGATGGACGGAGATGTCATTTTAAAATGTTTATGAAGTGTGGGCCTCCACGTGTGGCTTATTTCGAGGCCACCATCTCTATTAAAATTTTCTCTGTTCTTCATTATTTCAATTGCGTCACGGTATTGTTTGGGTTTGAATCTGTTGACCTTCGCGATGACTTTAGTTTTTTCAAAGTCAATCTCATGTCCCAGGGCTGCATGTTCTGCCACTGCCGACTTCGATGTCTGTCCCAGTCTAGTGGCTCGTCGGTGTTCTTCCAGCCGGGTTTTGACGCCGCGTCCTGTCTCCCCGATGTATTTCTTCCCACATGTCTCGCAGGGAATTTCATAGACTCCCTCAATTTGCAGCGGAGTCCTATCTTTCACATTTCTCAAGGAAGATTTTATCTGTCGGGGCGGCTGGAAAGGGGAGACAGGACGCAGCGTCAAAACCCGGCTGCAAGAACCCCGATTGACTTCGAAAAAAACTAAAGTCATCGCGAAGTTTAACAGATTCAAACCCAGTCTATACCTTGAAGCATGTGAAATAATAAAGAACAGAGAAAATTTCAATAGAGATGGTGGCCTCCAAATAATCCACACGTCCACACTTCACAAACATTTTTAAATGACATCTTCGTCCTTCCCCCATCCCTCTCCCCCCCTCGACCCACCCACCTGAGATATATAATACCCTCACCGGCAACGAGGACCTCATATCCCTCTGAAGAAGTGACCAGCAGGGGTCACGAAACGTCTACGCGGCAAACCCGAATAACTTACGTATCATCATAAGCCGCGAAAGCTTCAATGAACAATATAGAGTATAGTAAATGGAAATAATCCATGATGCATTTGATATATATTTATATTTGATAGAGTATAGTATTTTTCTTCCTCTAATGTATGAAAAAGTTATATTTATCCATAAATCTTGCAACATTAACATTCCTGCTGGTAATTTTAAACTAATGACTCAAGAAAAATAATAATTTCACACTCCCGCAGCTAAATTGATTTACGGCAGAGCAAGGTAATTATTTTACTTCTGAACCTTCATAAACGAATTCCTCTGATAAGAGTATCAAAGCGTCATAAATGAATAGTGCCTGTGTAAGTACTGTTTTTTTTCTGTGCTTGTGTTTCGTTCATGAGTAAGATTTCAGCAGTCTATTCAAGTTGTGTAAAACGGTTTGTTATAGTAATACATTACGTCATACATAATATTAAATGAATTGGAATTTAAAATATTCATATTGCCTCTTCTCTAAATTGGCTCATATATATTATTCACAAGTTTCGCGAAAGGGATTGCGTTTAAGATATCGAAAATTGGAAGTGGACCTTTACACCTTCTAACATAGCTTTTAAGAATAATGACTTGTGCGTAATTATTTTCGATGATAGAGCTACCTGTCTTTTATTCTGTGATTGAAAATGTCACTGTTTCATTCCCGAGTCACGCTCAGGGACAGCTTATCAGGCGATGATATCTCCCTGTTGCCTGTGACGTAGCTTAATAGAACCAGTATCTGTTCCCGGCGATAACGTTAAATTTCAGATAGCCTGACGCTTGCTTGAATAAAGATTGATTGGGGTAGATATCACTCACTTATCCAGTGTATGAAATCACGTTGTGGCATTACTAATTAGACTTATTTATTATTTGTCTGGTATTTGTCTCCTGTAATTTTCACGCTTAAAAAGATATCACAAATTTTTAAAGTGCTATTTTACCTCAAATTTATCAAGTTGAAGAGAACAATATTTATCTGAGCGCGTATAGCTTGATAATATTTCATCCAAAGAAAGGAGTTTTTTTAGCTATATTATCCACCAATATTTAATAAGAAAGTTTGCCATTAATCACTGCCTGACCATGGGATGGAATATATCTATTATAGATAGTTATGCTATAACGTGCTATCGAAACTTGTTGTCTGCCAGGGCCCTGGAAACATTTGATACAGTTGTGGTTTTCTTCACATCAAAAATCACAAAAGTAGTTCCAGTAGCCATTATCTTTCTGGAACTCTAATCCGAAGAATTTTCATTGGATGAGAAGTACATTATCACCTTCTCAGGAGATCAGTCACGAAACTTCATGCCGTGGGCTACCGATTTTTTTACTCTTATGACAGGGAAATCGTGATGAATCTTAAGGTTTTGTTTGGTAATATATGATTTGGTGGTATAGCAAATCGTTCGAAAAGTTACCTGGAGCTGTTTTTTTCCTTAGGTCGCTATTATTATCGGTAACAATTGTGGCAGCCGAAATGAATAATTCATGTTTCCTTTTCCAATATCTCAGTGTAATCCGGCTCTAATCTCCCGGTGAAACGAGCTTATAGCCTTTATTTGTATAAATATGCTGTAGCATTTTTTCTCATTATTTTAGAAGTTGAGACGTAGGCTAATGTTTATTAAGGTGGCATGCACTTTATTTACTAATTTATATCACCACATTAACTATATCTATGGTCCTTGCGAAAAGAATAACATTTGAGTCGAAATTTCATTATTCATGCTCTTCATTCTCAATCTGTGTTGGATACATTAGCGGACTAGAAACGATAATTATATAGATGTGGCCAGCAACTAAGGTTATTTTCACTTTTGAGAATAGGTTGGTTGCAGTGTATCGATAGGATTTTTAGGAAACTATGGACGAGAAGGAAAAATCATGAATCGGGAACAGCATTTCCTAATTGAAAGACGCCATGAGGTACAAGTTTCAACGTTACATCCATAGGACAGGTTTCTGAATCTGATTGTCTTTGAACCCAGAAATCGAGAAGACCAAGGAATCCACCAATAACAATCCTTGTTGCAATGGAAATTACCCTGGCTTCTTTAACCCTCTACAGGATAGGTATATATTGTGCAAATTGAGCATCACAAACTTTTAAATATGTCAACTTTGAGGTGTAAATTGGAAATGATATTTGTCCAAAGATATTGAACATATATATAATAGGTATGGCATATCATATAGCATTATATCTTTTATCGATTCAATTATCAGTATATCAATTATATAGCGAACCGAAATATTGCGTTGTATTCCATTTCCATGTCGTGTATTGATATCACATTCATGCCATATTTTACGCTCGTAGTACCGCACTTCTCATGAAAAAGCGGGCCATTGAGTAAGGGGAGGATCTTGAAGGAAAAGGGCTTCCGTATCGAACGAGTGAACGAGGATCCATCTGCGCCTTTCGCTGGACACGACAACCTTTATAAAATGGTGCGGTTTAAAGAACCACTGTGTGGTGGAAGCAATCGAGCATATCGGATGCTTTGCTCATAAGTATTCACATAATTTAAGACGGCGTAACGTTAGATTGATCCCGTTCTGGAGAGAAGTACCCCTAATCCCCTAATCGATAGTGAGTGGTGATAGTGAGGATGCACAGAAAGATTCTAGAACGTGATGGGATTGTCGAATGTAATTTGAATGTCAGAAACCGGACATATGGACGGCATAAAAGGCATTGAAGTAGATGGAAATCATAATGATGGGAGTAAGGGTGGCGGATGGTTACACACACTGAAGGAAGAGCTAGCAGGAGTTCTTAAAACAGTGCCGTAAAGAAAGCGAGTCTTCCATATCTCCGGTTGCAGAATATAGGTCAGTCGGCTAGGCGAAATTATGTCCGAACAGTGAAATATCAAATAAGGAATAATGCCGCGGATTCTTCTTTCAATGCGCCGAGGAAGCTGTCACTTGTATTCGCATAACTCTGCTTTCATTTACGCATGGAGTGATATTCATGTTTCTCTTCCCTTATGTTGTGTATCCACACGTTGCCTAATAGTTCTTACTTCCATCGGGGTGCAAATATCTCTAAGGGCCATGCTGTGGAGTGCAAATAAAATCCAAGTGATAGTAATTGTGCTTAATTGAGTATGGCGACGCACAGTAAAGATCCCTGGCGCTATTTAGGATAGCTGGAGGGTTGACTGAAGGTATTTTTCCGGCAGCGGAGGATAGGAGGAGAGAAACTAGGCATAAACATTAGTCTGTTGATAATTAAAGGCGCCAAGGGGCCCAAAGTTTAGCGTCCTATCTGACGGACGTAGTACTGAACTCGTTGTTGTCATTAGCACCATCAAGGGTAGCTGGGTAGTATTGCGTGGGTAGGAAAATTTTCAGGAAGAGAAGGAATAATATGAGTAACCCAGAAACGTCGTTAAATCTTCTCTTTATGAATGTCGTCAGGGTATCATTAATTGTCGTCCTATTAGACGGGTAGAGAGTTGACTTTAAAATCCATTCCGCGCAGCGCTCAAGCGGTAACTGATGCAATAATGAGAAATATCCGCCACTGCGGGATTAAAATCCGATACCTTAGTTGGGAAGGCAGTTCTAACCACCTAACCGACCCGATCTCCAGGATTTCCATCCGAGAAATTGTGAATTCTCGGTGATGATGGATAGATATTGATTCCCCGCGCCACTCTACTTTGTAGGTCGGTGCTGTGGTGAAACAAATCCAGAAATTGTGAGGGGCGGAGAGGACTGAGACAATTTGAGCCTTCTTTGTTGCGGGAGGGAGTATATTGAACTGCTGATAAAAAATGTGACGCCCACGCTCTTTTGATTAATGTATCGTGAAGAGAGAAGTTAAATGAAATGCAAATGGAGAGGGAGACATCCATCAGGCTGGAATAATCCTCTAACTCGAGAAGAAATACGTTTTTATATCTAGGGGAAGAGGGAGACGAGGATCAGAAAAAAATGAGATACTTTGATTGCACGGGAATAAGGGAGACGTGAAGAAGAAAACGATCGTGGCTCCACGTGGCCAGGATGGAAACTCCTGCTTTCTTACCACGCCTCAAATACCATCACTCTTGTTTATTTTATGACTAGTTAAGTTCAAGCATCAATTCTTCTTTATTGCATGCTAAATCGATTAAATTATGATCAATGTTCTTCCCTTTTCCTGTGGGTGTCGTGAAGGATCAATATTAAAGTACCCGCGCCCTGACTTGTTTTTGAATTGCATTTTTTTTTCTAATAGGGATTACATACTTCCCTTTTGCCCTTTTCTAGATCTTCCTTGACAATGCGTTCACAACGAATCACTCAAGTGTGAGGTTATGCCAATTCACGTGATTCTTTTTTGTCTAGCAGGATTTCATACCGATATCCCTTTTTCTACTGTCATTTATCATTTTCCATTCCCTAATTAATGTTTCCGATTAGGTTGCTTAAAATAAATTAGCGTTTTTTTCTGCTCTCACAACCATTAGAAAAGACGAAGTTGAAGTTTTGTTGACCAAAATATAAAATATGCTTGATGACAGTAGCAAAATCAACTTACAAAGCCCTGATGGGACATGTTAGAATTCAATTAAGTGCTAGGACCAAAACATACAGTAAATATGTATGTTTTTGATAAGAATATAAAATTTGGAAACTCTTATAATTAACTTTGGAAATACGTTCTAAAAATTAATAAATTACCGAAAATTGATTGAAATCTCGCTACTCTTTATTTCTTTTATTTGATTACATTCTGTCCATTAAAATCCACTGATCATGTCATGTGGATCGTGGCAGCCCTTTGGGTAGATCGTAGGGCTGTTAACTGAAAGTCCCGCTTTCGATCATGTTCCAGACAAATCCAACATGGGTTAATTTACGGATACCAAACAATTTTGGGAGACTGTAGGTGGCACAGGGAAAGAAGCTGGCTCCCCTACCCTAATGTGTGATTTTCACACGCCCGCCGTTGTGATAAGTTAATAGTTAAAGAGCGCTACCCTCACCGACTTGCCCTGGGGACTTCAAACTTTTTCTCGTGAGGACCGCACTGGATAATTCCTCAGTGGGCCCCACTAAGAACCTAGATACTTAAATTTTATTTGAAAGCAGAAAAAAACTAATAATTGTCGATCGAGGTCGAATATATACGGAGTGACTTTAAGATAACTATTAAGTATTAAGCGATAACGATTAAGACGATAACGATAAAGTACTAAGCATGAATAATATTAATATTGACGTCATATGGCATTTAAGTATATCTTGAACACAGTATTAATTGTTGCCTTGATTTTATTCGCTTTTAGTGAATCTTTGCGGAAAATTATTTAAAAAATTATCCAAGTAGTCTATCGCATTTCCAAATAACATTTCACGGGATGGATACAGTTATATGGTGGGCCGCATATGGTCTCGCGGGTCGTAGTATGGAGACCCTTGGACTAGACCAACGTTTGGGTTGATTTTTGAATGAAATTATTTTTAATATGCTCATATTATTCAGTTGTTACGAAACATACACGCACTCGCGGTGGAATGCATGTAATCTGAATTTAAAAATGTGACATTTATTCTTCAAAACCTTAGTAAAAGGTAATAATCTATTATCCTCTGTCAAGCAGGTACATAATTGTACCTCACTAATTGTACCGCAGTGCCTCTGATCCGTGCACTCTCCTATTTCCTCTCGAGGAGCGGAAAAGTAACAGCGTGGACGGATGGCGATGAGGGAGGTCGGAGGAAGGAAGGAAGGAAGAAAGGGAAGAAAAAATTGGGAACAGCCTGGCAGGGAGAGGCAGGGATTATTATTCTTATTATTACGGTTTTTTTTAAAGGGCGGGAGAAGAGGTAGGGTCCGAGGAAGATGGTGAGGAGGGGAATGGTGGGGGAGAGAAGTGGAGAGGGGAGGGATTAGGGGAAGAGCGTGGCTTGGTGAGAATGTGAAGGAGGAAGGGGGTCGAAAGGAAAGAAAAGAGGAAGATTGTCGCATTCAAGTGGCGGGAATTATATTTTTTTCCCTCCGCGCGCGGCTCCAAGGAGTGGTCTTTTTTTATCCCTCTGCGAATTTGGCCAGGATTGCCAAGACAAGTCGTGGGAGATGGTTGGAAGCGAAGGTTGTCTTTGGATCCATACGAGGGTTGGAGGTAGGAATAAGGATTAAAGGGGTCCCAGCGTAAAAATTAATGTAATTTTTTCAAACTACTAAAAAAATGTGTTCTGGCGATACTAAACATTATAGTATTTTAGTAGTTTTTTCAAACTACTAAAAAAATGTGTTCTGGCGATACTAAACATTATAGTATTTCATTTCTGCTTGTATTTTTCTTATAATCACACTTTAATTTAATTGGTAGCCAGGGTTCAAGGTTATTTAATTGCCAAGATTAAGTGACATCGTCTAACCTATCTAAATACTAATCCTAAAACAAATACTACACCAGTGCCCGCAGCGGAATTTGAACCCTTGAGCTTCTTAGTTCGTTGTTTTACCAACGTGATTACCACGACCGACGTGGATGTTAATGGATTTTATTTTGACAATGGATGCAAAGGACGAATATACAGGTTCTTATAATCAAATTAAGACACCTATTTACGAAAAAAATTATATGAATTATTATCTCTCTTGAGAATAATATGGTTTCGCAATGGAAGCACCAGTGAATTGCAATTTTTTAGTAATCGCTAGAAAATTGAAGTTATTTTGGGCTAAATGCCTTGTTGGATATTTAATATTTATTTCAGTATTGCATGCATTTATGCGATTTTCTATAATACTGATGTCACTTATGCCTTTGTGACACACATGATCTTGACGTAAATATAAGCGTGCGTTGTATTCGTCCCTATCTCGAACAGCTTTTTAACAGGCTTTTCTGAAGTTCTTATTTGTTAGTAGTAGTGTATGCGAAAAATATGTAATCGTGGACAAATTTTCATATTCAAGCGACTCAAATCGACTTCTCGGAGGCTTAGGTTTGTTCTCAATGATAGAAGCGTTCTATAAAATCGATGTATGAGAAACGTCTGAATCTTTCATGTGTTTTGAGTCGCGCTGTCGCGAAGGATCGTCCTTAAGGTGGGAGGAAACGAGGATTTTTCTTCGCGACGGAGTGGAGGAGACTTAAGAGTGAGGGAAATGGAGAAAGAGAGAGATAGAAAGAGAGAGAGAGAGTCGGCGAGTGAATAGGCTGAGCGAGACGGCGGAGGAAGCGGACGACGAAAGGAGTTGCCTCGTCTCGGTTTTGTCTTTGCGCGCCGAGGGGGAAAAGTCGACTCTGTCGGTGGTGGGAGGGGGTTGCTTGTTTTTTCGGAGAGCGAGGTAGTAGCAGGCCTCCTCCCTCTTTGGTGGGTGGTGTTCTTGGCCTTTTATTTTGAAGTAGAGAGAGAGAAAGCAAGGATAGGAGATGAGATGGAGGTGGTGGCGCGGAGAGATGTTCGCGGGTTCGCTATAGTATAAGGTGCCGAGGTAATGGAAGCGGAGGAGGACGGAGTCCCGCGCCCGGTTGCCAACGGCGCGGCGTCCGATACACGCGCGGGGCGGACCTTCCTCGTGGTGAATAATTCAGCCTCTACGGACCTTCTAAAGCGAGGACGCATGCGCAGGCTGCGCTCGAAAGTCAGGAAGGATTAACATCTCCGTTAACTGTTCGTTATCAAGGGAGGTGACCGAGAGCTATGGCCATCTGCGCCGATAAAAGTGGGCCGAAGTATACATTTCCCTAGGTATGCAGTTCGGAAGTAATGAAACCCGGACTGGAGCAGCTATGGTTTCCAAGTTCCGAGAATAAATATCTAACATGTCTCTATGTAGGGATATATCTATCTGTGGTTCTTCAAGTCTGTACCCGCGATTAAGGCACTTCAGAGCGGAAGTTAAGGGACGAGGATGAGAGTAAGGGTATGAGAGTAAGTATAAGGGTAAGGAGGATGGAGGATAGTGAGAAACCCATCTTCGGTATTGCCTATTCTTAAAGAAATGCGCCAAGAGGACCGTAGACCGGTTTAGCAATGAAAAATGAATTTAATCGCCTGGAGGTCAGAATTAGTCCACTGTTAGTTAAAGATGCCAAGGAGTTCACGGTTTAAGGTCTCATCAGATGGATTAAGAGCTGATCTTTAAGTTCTCTACACTCTTTATTACGGTCCCGTATTTGTCAGAAAAAAATTCTATTTCTGCCGAGATTCAAACCCACAACCCTAAGCTCGGGTATTGAGGAGTACTTCAATCTCTGCGCCAACCTTGCCCCTCGCGTTTAAGGGTTATAACTCTTCTCTATATGGGCTATACACGAAAAAAAATACCCGCGATGACTATCCCGCGGGAATGATTATCAAGGAAAATTGTGCAAATTAAATGGTGACCAGATCGGTGAGGTGGCCAGAACCCTGGAAACTTTTCCAGAGTGGTGATTATAATTGGTTTTTAAGGGGGTAAAGACCGAGTGATATGGTGAATTTTTGCAATTTAGTGCAATTGCACGCAGACGAATAGGTCGGATATTATCTTAATCGTAATAATTCTCTATTGGAGACAAAGGTAATCGGGTTAGTGTGGTGGATAAAATATTGCCATACACGGCAGTAGCGGAGATTTCTCACTGGTATATCGGTTCTCTCCTTAAATTCTGCCTGCAGAGCACTGCGAGTAACGTACTTCGTCCGTAGGATAGGACGTTAAACCATAAGGCCCTAGATGCTTTTCGTTAAGATCAGGCTAATGCTGTCTCCGGGTGAAGTACGCCCTTCCTTCGTTCTCTGTAATTTCCTACCCTAACCAAATTATACCTATTTTCTAAATGAAGCGAATGACCTTAGCTATTAATCTCCTCCCCAGAATAACTAGGTACCAATGTAGGGAAAAAAGCAAAGTTTGAGAATAATCCGGCAAGAGCAGTAGCTTGATTGATATACTATCGAAATCTACAGATTCTCTTCTCATCCAACCGCTGGAGTACTGAACTTAGATTCCTTGGCAACACTTATTAATATGAGACTCATGCTGACGCCAGATTTCTCCCTATCTTTTCTAGGCTTTGAAATATCCTTCCATTTCAGGTCGTAACAAACCTAACCCCACCCATTCTTAACATAGTGTAGATAATGTGTCAAGGACGACGAATGTATTTGGAAAAATGCATTGAAATTTTTATTAGAAATTTATGTGATATTATACTTAGGCTCTTTACAAGCAAGCTAGATTTAGCTACGAACTAATAATTGCTGATTCACCCTGTGGAAAACCTCTTTACCGAGAATCGAAAGGCAATTTTATTTCATCATTTTATTTAATTAAGCCATTTTCCATGGCGTACGTATAGAATTCTTAGCTAGAGCATACTTGAGGAATATTTTGATTGAATGACTCCTATGAACGTGAATGACTGAGGGATAAGTACAGGGGCAAAAGTTATTGGGTTCAGAATTGAAGCATCTGCAGGGTCTAGCTGAGTAGCAGCGAATTGATAGGAATGAAGAACTAATGAAAATAATTTTTAGGACTGAAAAACAGCGACGATGAATGGTATCTTGCATTAATAATAATTTGATAAGGACAATTGTCCTTATCAAAGTGGATAATAGTAAAAGCCAAAATTTTCTGTGGTGCAATTCAATCTTAATCTCACCTATACCGTTACATTATAACCATCATTTTTGGCACGTTTAATTTCCCATTTACGGTAATTTATGTGCTCAGTAAACTTATTGTAAATACTAGTAGCACCAGTGAACCATGCACTTTCATTATGTGTAAATAGTGGCAAGTTGCGCATGCCTACCTGAGAGAGAAGCTATAAAATAACGATTACTACATTTTGTGGCAGTCTATCCTTCTCGCATATACAGATTTATATTCAACCAGCTTATTCGGTATATGGTCATGAGATAACGGTAAAGTTAACTCGCATGAAATCGTTGACTATTATTACTGCTGGAACAGAATTCCAATACCCATTATATCCTCACATTAACGAGTGCTTTCGAATATTAATGACTTAATTTTCTTACCAACCGCTCGATACATGAACCACCACCGGAATGGCTATTCCGTGTTGTTTAAAGCTTAATATTTATGCTTGGCTTAAGTTGAGTTGAATTATTAATAAATGTCAACATTTACAAATTGATACTTATTAAATTACGTATCTAATTTGGGTGAAGTGTAAATAGCGCTTTATATTTCACTAAGCAACCACGTTCTAATATGGTCCGAAATGTTTCACTACTTTTGATGTTTAGGAATTTTTAAGTATTTCCCAGTGTATGTTTTCGGTAACCTACTCTAATTACTTGTATATCGACCTAAACTAATTACCTACTTGTAACACGGATTTTCCGATCTCATTAATCTTCATCAGTTGTTGGAAGTCCGTTCCGCGCTCAAATATGTCTCAGTTTGGGAGGAAAGGTATTGAGGATGAAAAGAATTGGAGGAAGGGTGGAGTGAAACCTAACGATTGATGTAGTTTACCTTTAAACAAAGGCCCCAAGGGGACCACATACATACAACATACTTCCTTTCCAACGGTCTTAGTAGTTATAGTGATCTCAACAACACCGGATCCAAGTAGGAACTTAAGGGAAACTTAATAGAAATAAATAATAAACCCTGTAATCCGCAACTGAACGGTAGGAGCATCCAACCTAGGCTGGAAGAGTATGTGGCAGGGTGACTCCACACCAGGCTATCATCTTCGTTTTGAACTTCCATAAACTTTAATCAAGTTTCGAACCCGATCCCCTTGGGTGGATAGATATCCGGTACTATATGTACCACATACATTCCAAATTTAGGATCATGGAAGCCTTGTATATCAATATCAAAGCCTTTCTCTACGTGAGAACCGCCGTGAATATCGTCTGCTCAGATTTCAACTTACAGACCCTTTGATGAAATCAATTAACCCCAAACTATCTTTAGTAACTTAGAATCCTTGTTTCTGATTTTTAATGTACTACAGGCACACCAAAAACGGCGCTGAGTGAAAAAGATATATGAAGACCTTTTAAGCCATTATGCGGCTTCTATAAACGCGTCCCAGGAATTTCGTACCTCGATTTCAGGATTATTACAACGCTTCCACCGCGAACGCAGCCCTTGTTCGACTTAGATATGTCCTGAGTGGTTCCCGAAGCGTTTCGGTGTCGCCGTGTCGTGCCCAGTGCCGTCGAGTGGTGCGTTTTATCAGGACGATGATGGTGTAGGGAGGCAGGGAGAGGGGATTGATCGAGGGAGGGAGGAGGCAGAGAGAGAAAGAGGGAAAGCGGATGGAGTCGGATCGGTCTGTTTCGAGCGAGAAGGCGTGGAAGCGGTGAATAGGGGTCAGAGGGAGGGAGGGAGAGAGAGAGAGAGAAAGGGGGAGTTCAGGATCGAATTCGGAACGTGGGGATTGTGAGGGATGGGGGAGAGATGGCGGTAGAGAGAGAGGTTGAGGGGCGCGCGGGAGCATATTGATTCGCGGTCAGCGGGTGATGTGAGAGAGGCAGGAGACCTTTGAAGAGACGGCGGAACGGAAAGCGGGAGGAGAAAATCGAGGGGGTGATGAGGAGCTGGAGGAAATGTTAGGTCAGGAGGGAGAGGAGGGGCAGCGGTGGGGGAGAGTGGAGGGGGATGAAAGCCAGAGCCTGGGGTGAGGTCAGGTACAGGGCACCCCCACAATCCCCGAGGTGAGGAAAAGAGTGTACAGGAGGATTTTCGGGAGTGGGAGAAGGAGAGTGATGGAGGAGACAAAGGTGTTCCACTCGAATTGCGAGGGAAGCGAAAGGAAGGCTAATTTTTCCTCCATCGGGTGCTCGAGGACTCCCCAAATTCCAAGGGCATAGACACCCAGCAGACGGTGAAGTGATTTGGTTCGCTTAGCCGATAAAAGACAACGTTTCGTTCCCAGCCTGACAATTTGAAGTTATTCGTGCTAGGTCCAGTGACGTGATAGCTTTCTTTATCTTGATACATTTTTCATCGGCAACTTACGAGAGACATTTCATGATACATCGAAAATCACTCATACTTCCTCCCGGCGGCATGCAAGAAGTACTAATGGGTTCTTGGCTCGGAAAGTTGAAATAGCACTTGTCTAGAGCTGCGCATCGTTTCGCGCCCTGAAATGAACTTGGGTGTGTGACAATTGCAATGTTTGAATCAATCAATAAGAGAAAAACTATTGTAAAATTATACCAGCTGTACCAGCATCCAAATAATAGCTCTACATCAAATACTCTTGGGAAGAATAAGAATCTTAATTAATTCTTATTCACTTAATTCGTCGGAAAACAAGCACATTTATCAATGTAATGAAGTCTCAGTACATTTTATCCATTATTAATCACTCGTAAAAATATTCATAGAGATTGTCTGTAATAAAATTTTGGCATTCATTTGTGCTACTTGTGAGGAATAATACATTATAAATTGGTAATATATAGATTTTTTTTTGAGACGTAATGGGCATAATGTTCCAGCAAGGAATTGAAAGTTCGCGATATTAAAAGCTTACTTTAAACTATCTAATACGTTGAAATATGGGCAATATTATCTTTTTTATTTATTTCCGGCATATTTCACCTTTTAATGGCAAAATGTTGCTCTAGTCTGGGAGTTATTTTTCAGTCAATGGTAATGGTGTACTGGGTGTGGTGACGTAGATATATGATACATAAGTCTTGAGGAAACTTTTATGCCTTTACAAGAAAGGAAGTTTGTTGGTAAAGAAACTTGTATGATACAATGGTAAAACTTTTATTCCCGTTAAAATACCTCCTTTTTTGGGAATATGGAAAATCTTGAAGATTTAAGTCGCTTAATAAAATGTTACTCAAGTTTATAGCACCGTTTGAATTTAGTTGCTACTATTATATCCATGTGTATTGACAACCTTGTTTCCATTTAATGAATTATCCTGTAAAATGGCTCGATGCCTACTAGTAAAGTTGCGGTATATATTTTATTACTCAAGCGGTTGCATTAATAATGGGTTTTTGTATTATATCTCTGCTTGCTTTCGATCCATCAAAGAAATCGATTGGCTGATGATAAAAGGCCTTCTATTGGTGGAAATCAATATCTCTTAATATATACCTCGATTTGGGGTCGTAAGCGATTCGAAGAAATGAAATGAGCACCTGGGACTAGGGGTTAGGTAATAATAGGAAAGATTAAGAAAAAAGGAAAACAGACAGAGGCTGAAAATGGCCCTCTTTTTCATTTTCTGATAATGAAATTGATTGCAAGGTCATGCATTTGCATGCTAAACATCAGCATAGGTTAAACCATAAAGAACTTTAGCAATCAATAACATTGTGCTTTTGAAAGGCTGAAACTTCCAAAGTAAGTATGGTAAATGGTCTTCTTAGAATTATTAGTAAAGTGTTATTCAGAATCCGCGAAGCATACTCCAGAGCTGCTCCTCAGAGCCCTGCATATTCAAGGACGAATAAGTTAATCTCAATAAAAGCAGCCGGGAGTCACTACCGAGAAAATACCTCAGCTCTCAAAGGAGAAAGTGACTAGAGGACTATTTCCTATGCAAGGTACGCGTTTCGAAAGGCCGAAAGCCTTTCATCCGCTTTAAGGATCTCCGCTCTCTTCTTAAAATAAAAACACACTCCCATCCTCCCCGAAGACGTTTCATTCACCGGATATAAATTAACTTAGAGCGGACAAACTCGAAGATGCTCAAAGGCACTCCAAAGTTTTCAGTCCATTAGACTCACAGTTACGGGGTGAAAATTTCCGAAGAACTGCTCCTTTCCCGCGGATTTCCTTTTATATTTTTCTCCCGTGAACTTCTCACGGAACGCTTTAAACTCATCTTCCTTCCCCAACTCCTTTTACTCTTCCAAGAGAAGAGCACACTCTGTTGAACTCTCGTCGTTTCTGTGCGCCACTGGGAGTGAACGGGATAGGACGTGAGGGAGAGGTGGGGGAAGGGGTTATTTTGGGAGGAGAGGGGAAGGGGGCGAGGGAAAAGATGGAGGAGAGCGGCAGGGAAGGAATTACTTCACGAATCGGACTGTCCCTTTCCTCGCCCCTCCCTCTCCTTGGAATTTTATCGGAAGGGTTTGTAAATGTCGGGGGCAACGGAAGACCACGGCATGGCGTAGGATTTTCAAACACCCCTGTAAACAACATTCGTGCTGATGGTATATAGGTATATAAACTGCACTCTTTCACTTACTCTCACTGAGTCACACGTTTTGCATAATATTATGGCCAGAGACGCAGAAGTGCTTGGCCTTTACATTAACGCAGAATGCAAACGTCAATTCTTCGTCGCATTGATTGAGGGTGAGACAGGGTATCTCTGGTTCGTACCCGGTGAAGCTTATAATTACCTTCGTTTCGATAAGCCATAAGAAATCACTATGTTTTATAAGTGACCACTAAGGCATGTGATATTCCTGAAGCAGATGAGTGTGCTGCTTTTCGAAATGTCAACAATAGAAAACCTCGCCCGGAGTTGGAAGCGTAAAAAATAAATCCCTATAATTCTTTTGGTTGAGGTCCTTCAGGTTTTACTAATTCGAGCAGATCCTTTTTATTTCCACTCTTTCACTTACTCTCACTGAGTCATACTTTTTGCATAATATTATGGCCAGAGACGCAGAAGTGCTTGGCCTTTACATTAACGCAGAATGCAAACGTCAATTCTCCGTCGCATTGATTGAGGGTGAGACAGGGTTTCTCTGGTTCGTACCCGGTGAAGCTTATCTATAATTACCTTCGTTTCGATAATATTTCGATAAGCCATAACACATCACTATGTTTTATAAGTGACCACTAAGGCATGTGATATTCCTGAAGAAGATGAGTGTGCTGCTTTTCGAAATGTCAACAATAGAAAACCTCGCCCGGAGTTGGACGCGAGAAAACTAAATCCCCATAATTCTTTTGGTTGAGGTCCTTCAAGGTTTTACTAATTCGAGCAGATCCTTTTTATTTTGGACTCGATTCAGGTTTTGGGAATAATGAGGTTGATGAAGGTAAACCCTATTAATGAGAACGAAATATAAGTCACCACAGAGTTAGCTAATATTGCACGCGTGCTGCGAATGCCTCGGATTCAAAGAACGAGATCTTGTCAATTATGCCGATCAATAGCTGTGCCACAAGTTACGGCAGTGTCTGACCATTTCTCTGGAGAGGAGAGACATATATTAGAGTCCTTTTCGTTTATTGCAGCAAAAATATACCTTTTAAATCAAATGATGACGAAGATATCATTTAAAATCAGGAGAACCTGTGTTTCATGAGGTGTCTATGAATTTAGGCTTCATTTAGAGCGCTAGACCAAAATGAGCTCTGGTTTTTGATTTATTTTTCTTAAGTTTTTAAAGATACAATTAAAGTTTTAATAACATTTTAACATTTTGAATTACTTAATGCAGATGATAGCCATAGCATTTATTCTCTTTCCTAGGTGGATACGGTTGCAATCATAACCATGCGGGAAGGTGGCTTGTGGAATTAGGCAATTTATAAACGCATCCTTTACAATGACCGAGCTGTTTCATTGGCAGCCAAAGGTTTAACTTAGCTTATCTACATTACAAGAACTAACCCAACATCACATTCACTATTGAGGAATAGGAAGAGGAAAGGGGAGAAAGGGGCTCTTAAGGGAGAAAAGAGAACAAAAGAAGTAGCTGGAAGAAGGGAATACCTCGCTAATCGGACTCTCCTCCGCTTTCTCTCTCGCCATCTCATGGGGGTTCATGCGAAAAGGCTTAAGAGATGGGAGAACGAAAGAATAAAGGATGAAAAAGGCGTTGGGAGAAGTTGGCGGAGGAGGAGGGGGTTGATTTCACCCAACTGGAAGTAAGACGTTCGCATTCCCTCTGCATGGCTGACCCGTCGACGTTCCTTTAAACTCGTCAACGGAGGAAAAGGAAGCAGTGCCGTTTCAAGCCCATGTTCCATAAAAAGAGGAAAGTCCTAAGGAAGAGGAGGGGTGTGAAGGAGGCATGCAACTTCACTTCTCACTTTATCTCCCACGCCATCGCAGTCTAGAGTCCAAGATGGGCTAATAAAGGGGCGGCTCGCAAAGGATATGACGGGTTACCGGACCGAATGGGATAAGTTCGGAAACCTTAAGGTTTCGTGGCTTTGCCCATTGCGCGAAGGTCAAGGCTCACTTAACACGTTTTGAACTTGTGAACGTGTGCGTACTATGGTAATAATTGGGTCGACTGATCTGGATTTTTAATTTCTTTATGAAAATCTCATTTTATCTATCAATATCGCAATTCCTCTATCAAATTCACAATTTCGCCCTCTCAAATTCAAAATAAGGGCTCAAATAGATATTTAGGAGAGAAGAATGAGATGAGCGTCAAATAGGACCTGAATATGACCTCGAAAATCACCAGCTGCTCAGAGATAGTTTCTTCATTTGTTACACTAGCCTCAACGTAGACGTCTTCACCAATCGACTCGAGTAAAGATCTTCTCCTTGATCGCTGAAATCAGTTGGATATGGCAACTTGTGTCATAGTAACTAGCGATCCACGCCTTTATGGCGCGGATCCCTATTAATTTTTTTCGCTAATTAATACCGCTAATAATCGCTATTAATTATTTTTTTTTCATTGTCATATTATCCTACTCATTTTTTCGTCATTGTAATTTTAATTACTTTTCTATTGTAATTTTATATATTTTTTGAGTATTATTAACAACGTTTATATGTATATATATGCTATATTTCATGCATTGACGAGGGGTTAGATGGAAGAGGGGACTTGAGAGCCCGGACATGATTGCGGTTGAGAGTTTTCAATGGACTTCATGTTGATTGGCACTTCATTCGGAACTTCTGTACTCCTTTGCTGGAATAAGTCCTTAAACAGTGAATAACTCGGCGCCTTTTCTTGAGAATAAATCCATCCCGGGTCTCTCTCCTATCCTCCTACACTTCCAAAAACTGTACGCATTCCCAAATAATTTCTCATTCTTAAAGATGCAAGTTATGTCATTTGTTGATTTCTTTCCACCATGAGGACAATAACTTCCAGATGTACTATATTGAACAAACTGTTGCACGGCAACTCGTCGACGCATTGTCTAGTAAAATGATGCAGTGTTTTGCTTTGTATAAGCTCTTCAGGCAAGAAGATGAAAAACATTTAAGAAGATCTTAAAGTTAGGAGATTTAAAGAATAAAGACTATCCCCGCTCGAATAATTGGTCACTCTTGAGAATCGACTCGTGATATTTCACTTTTGAGCGTTCATTCAAAATGATGTCGTCATTCTCTTACGGTACTTTCCAAATAGCAGTGGAAGCAGTTTAAGGATTTACTTTCGAGTTGATTGTTTTGCTCGGAAGCGTGGTTCCGTTTTGCGGTCTAGAAATGTTTTGCTCAAATATCAGGCTGGTGTGAAACTATTTCCTTTCAATAAATGCACTACAATCAAGCGATTTGACATGACTCAAAAAGCGCCAGCATATAAACGTTACCCTCCTCTTATTTTCCCCTCAACAAGGTCAGATGAATTGCGCGGATTAAAGTTGGCGTTGAGGTAGATTACATGTTCATCTATAGATATCTCAAGGATGAGCTTTGTCATCTATGCCTACAAAGTGTCTTGAGATTCATATGTAGCAGGAGCTGACGATTTCAATTTCTTTCCATTAGTCATTAGATTATATTGGAGCTAATTGAATAAAAATATTATTTTCATTTGCGTAGAGCGTATTTGCCGTATATTTTACGTTATTAGCTCATAAATGTAGTATTTACAAGGAATAATATTTTTTGTTACACCCATATTTCAAAGACCATGTGCAATTTCTTTTTCACCGCATGCGATAATGATGATTTCATAAGCAAATAAGTTTGTGCATTATTGTCATGGTAGGATAAGCAATTATTAAAATATGTATCTTTATGTGTCTAAGGATGTAATTTGTGGTCTATTTGGGAAGTGATCTGCAAAACCAACGCGATTTGCCCTGTGTAACCTAAAATGCTAGCTAAATTAAGGTATTTAGAAAAAGTGTTTATTTGTATCCCTCACCATTTTTAAAAATTTTCGCACTGTTATTTAGAACATTTAGTTCCACCACCCACAGTGAGTGGCATGTATATGCGGGAACATTCAGCTTTCTTTCATCCGGTTGACGAGGCGGAGAAAACTATTCCGCTAAAGAATTTGAATTCTGAATGGAGATAGTGAAAAGGGAGATGGACAGTTGAGTGGGACAGAGGGACACAAATGGGAGAGGTGTTCGAGAAGTTCGTGAGTGGGTCAATTGAAAGGAAACACTACTAAGAGCACTCGAGTGCTCCGTAGAAAAAATGCTGGAATGACCTCGAAAGTTGAGTGCAGGAGGAGCCGGTCGACTGCCTTATCCGTCCGAAAAGTAAGGCGTGGCTAACTTGACGGGGCCAAGAGCTGACTCCTTATTTCGTACAAATCAGCAGCTATTCTTTTATTCATTCCCCATAGTCCTTCCCTCTTCACGGGATGAATGGGGCCCTTCATTTGCGGACGACTTGCAAATTCTTTAAATTGGGAGCGCCGAGCCGAGGGAGATTCACCGTATGGTCTCATTCAGACTGGGTAGCTGTCGAATTATGCAAAGTTTTATCCTGCTAAGAAATTTTTATAATCAATGTCTCGCCATTCATCGCTTGAGGACTTTGAGAAAATATCCATCTAAATTTATCTTCGGCGATTTCCGTTTGTGCTAAAAATATTTATACCGTAAAATGATGGTATTTCTAAAAATAGAGATTTTGCATTCTCACCACTACCCCTATATTTAAGCTTTACAGCAGGGCATAACCCACGAGACGAGGACAGAGGTCACTAAGGACTAACTTGTGAAATTCAAGCATCTAAGTAGGGAAAGGGGATCGTGGTGGCCTAGTGGATAGAGCACTGAGCTACTGACTGGTGGGTACTGGACTGGGTTCAAATCAAGGCAAGAGCCTTTCTGGACACCCCCATCTAAAATCCTCGCGATTCGGTTTTATGCGTGTCAGAACTTCGTAGGAGATCGCAGGTGGCCCAGGGAAAGGAACTGGCCCCCCTACCCTGAATGTGTGAATTTCACACACCATTGGCTTAGTACAGGGTGAGCTCTATTCTTACCTATCAAAACCAGATTTCGGGTTGAATCACCGAGTGAGTGAAGTAGGGAAAAGTGTACTTCCTTTTCCTGTGGCACCTGTGGTTTTTTTTTTAATAGGTGGTATTTGTTTGATACCACTTGATATAATAAATATCACTAACAGGATTCGCGTGTAGTGAACAAGTTTGTATATTTGGGGATATTTCGATTCATTTTTTACTTCGCTTTTGACTTCTTGGGTCATGCGACGTTTAAAAAAACTCCCAATTGACAAAGCGTTTGTTGATTTTATTATTTTAGAAGTGATTGGATTCTAATTTTTGCCTAATTAGTGTTAAAAATTTAGAGAGTGTAGCTAACTACCAAGAGCGATTGGATTGCGTAGAATTATCAGAGTAAGCCGGAAAATGTCTCATTTACTACAAAAACTAATTACCGAAGGAATAGAGAAGAGATGCGATGGTTGGACAAATTTATCGATATAAAAGTTTATCTTATGAAAGAAACTAAGGTCATATGCTTTAACATTCTCAACTTCACTTTCCTTATTTATTCCTCAAAATAAGCTCCTTAATTATGGAAATTTTCCTGTGTCATTAAAAACATGTAAGAGAGACTATTATAAATTAAGGTTGTTTTTGCGAGAAGAATAAATAGTAATTTCTTTCTTAATAATAACAATTAGTTTGAACCCTCAAAAATGTTAACCTAAAAAGTGTTGAACTACATAGGTGAAATATTAATCTCGAGAAAGCAGTATAACACTGTTTTTATTGATAATTTTCCTGAAATTATGAACGTTGAATAATCAACAAGGTACTATCAACCACTTCTGACTTAGATACATGCAACTGATAACCTTATCCAGCACCTTGTAATTAGATATTTGTCTATTTTTCTTATTCTTCTTTAGTAAGACAGAATTTATTTTATTGACAAATGTGTATTAATTTTAGAATAACGCTGGCAGAGTGGTTTTAATAATTATATATTGTCAGTGGAATGAAGGTCGTATTTTGATGAATGTTTTGTAATTTTTCAGTATCTTGCATTACGCTGTAATCTAAAACGCTCTTCGTAAGAGCTACCTTTATACGAAATTGCTCCATGACATTATCATGTGACTCTTATTTCCTCAACGTAATTTCCCTTAAGCATAAAAAAATTTAATGCCTGAAAAAAGAAAATACAGTTAATATTCATGTGTGTTTCATAAGTCAACGAGGAAATGTAATTGGGACTATCCGTGTTCTACCACCACACGGTATATTAGCCGTGATATAATTAGGGCAGCGTGAAATTGCATCCCTCAGGAAACATGAAGAGCTTCGAGTCTCTCAGAGACAAAGCTCTAAATTTTAAAGTGTGTGTGTGGATTCCGCGCGCGTCGAATCTTCATGGAAATGCGGTAGCCAGAGAGGGAAACGGGTAAATAGATAAAGGCAGTGGTGAGCCTTGCGAAGGTGGATGTGTGCGGCTTGGAGGGTGCAAAAATTAGCCTGCGGTCGAGGTGAATTGGAGGGAAGGGTCATTTGCGGGGGATGACGGACCAGGGTGTACTTCAGTGGATGGAAAAAGAAAGGATTCCGTCCTCGATTTTATGCGAGGTTGTGCACGTATCTCGAGGTTGGAGGAGCGGGGAAAGGATAAAGCTGGGAGCGGAAGGAGAAGAGAAAGTTTGAAAGTGCCATGGGTGGACTACAAAGGGGGGGTTTGTCTGATATGGTACGAACAAGAAATGCATATAGGGAGGCGAAATGGCAGAATGCCGTCGCCGCAAAACACCCTCTAATTTGCTATCCTGCACCCATTCTTAATTAATGTGTTTCCAGTACGGTTTTGCGCTTGGCTGGGCGTTTAGTGACTTAAGGCAGACCGACGGGGTGTGTGCGTGGTTCAGCCCTCTCTTTAATGCAGGGTTTCCGTTGAAGGGGTGAGTATGGTGCGAGAGTTTGGCTCAGGGTGTTGGCCAAGAGAAAGAAGAAGCCGGTTATTGTGTTTAGAAATTTCTGAGCTAAAGTCAGGAAACCATAGCAAAAGGACTTATGTACGTCATTAGAATTTTAGCCTTTTACGCGTTTATGTGAACGTTTTGGGATTTGATAGGGAAAAGTGTTTTATTTAGCCTATCTTCACTATTTATATCTAAGCTGTGGATTGGGGCGTTTCCAATTACTTAGGGCCTTTTCCAATTTATTGACCATAGTGTATGAGTACAAATACTAAAGAGTCGGAACGAATTTACAACCTGACGGCTAGATACTGTAAAGGTGTGCCCACTGATATGCACCTAGAAAATCATACTATAAGGTTAGCTTTTATAACTATGACGGCTTCAAGTTTACTTGAGCTTTCCATATCAAATCAGTCAGGAGTCAAATATACCGGGGTTAGGTGATAAGTAGGCATCGCCATTCCTATAAACTCCTCTATTTAACACACGGATGTATAATTTTTTTGTTGGCTGTAATATTGTGTGTTTTGAGTGTTAAAGAACTTATTCCAAAAACCAGTCAAAATTTAAGGGACACCTGCCTTTTCATCTTCATGGTGCACCGTTAGTTTCACCATATTCCAGGTCTGGTCTATTCAAATAGCATCACATTGGACCTTTAGCATAACTAAAATTCTAGAAAGAGCCCATTTTACATGAGCGTATAAACATGCGTGAATTTTGTGTCTTGATTTCAAGGAAGAATCGAAATTTATAGAGCTTTACCCTCTTATTTCCTTGAATGATGAAGACGACAAAATAATATTTTTGTATTGTGTTTTAGCTAGGTCATACTTTCTCTTAAACTTACCTATAAGTTTAAAACTGCAGGCGTAACAAAGAACTATATTTCCATTCCTACAGCTAATTGTTGTTCAATAATTTATACGTAAGTCACCCTCAACTTCACGAGTGTTGTATTTTTCTATCAAGTCTGTGACGTGACCATCAAAATCTTCCAAGCCTCCTATTCTGCTTAGGTTAGGTGATTCGTATGCTTGCCTCCAATTCTGCGAGGCCGAGTTTGTACACAGCGTCAGCTGTTGTTCTAGTATATTTGGTGTATTCTCCGTCGAAATAGTAGGTAAGCGATTAACCACTTGACACCTTCCGTTAATTGCGTGGTAATGCCGACGCCAGGTTCCTCTCCGCGTATCACCAGTTCCAAAAAAATATTAAAACATTAAATCATTATTACGATCTACCTAACGATTTCCCTATTCTTACAACAGTACAAATGACAGAGGTTGCCGGTCACCTCACTCGAATTACCATGTACTTACTACAAACTACCTACCTGCTTATGCAGCTTGGGAAGAAGGGATCTGATGGAAGACGTGGAAACGGAGGAGAACGGGTCAGGACTCAGGAAGGTCGACGTCGAAGGGGTTTGAAGGACGAGTGGTTGGGGAGGGAGGCTCTGAGTTTTATATGGTGGGAGAAGGGGTGGTGGGATCATTTATGCCCTCAGCCTGCCGTGCGGAGCCGAGCACTAAAGCCATCTGCTCCCGTACGCTGTGGTGTCGGTCGATCTTACCTCTCTAGGACGTCGATCTTACCTCTCTATGACGTCGATCTTACTCTCCCTCGACCCTTAAAGGTAGGGGATCAGCGAGTTATGCAGGACATGCATCCTTCCCCATAGCTTCCCTTTTACCCTTGCTGACAGATTTAATCCCCTCTGATTTCGCCTCATCATTACATTAAAATGTTTAAATAAATCCGGCATTCACATAGTCTACCTTTTTGTCTACCTCTATTTATATTGTTTTGTCTTTAGTTGTACTTTTTTTATTCGTAAAATTCTCATTTTATTTGAAGACTTCATCTTGAACTTTCGGTAGCTAAACGTTGAGGTCACCAAGTGTTAAAATCAGTCATTATAATTCTATTGTATGGGGAACATTAATGCCCTAAAGGAATGAAGAGTCCTACTGAAGAATGATAAATTTTTTTTTTGTTTCCATGTATTTGAAAACACCATTTCTCCGTGCCTATACCAATAATTCGCTTAATGACTGGATGAAATTAGTAATTTCTGGGGGAAAAACCAAATTGGGGCTTAATTTGCGAAACAGGAACGAGAGAGAAAATAAATGCTGGTGGAAAATTGCCTGAGAAAAAGGAAAATGCTTAAAAGATGATACGAGATCAATTATAGAAGTCTCCAGTTTATCTTCTCGAGGGAAAACGAGCTCTGGGAAATGAGGAGAATAATGGAGCCCATTATACTATTTCTTTCAAATGTTGCGCTAGTTAAAGGCGTTCATATTTTATATGCTCAACAAAACGGAATAATTGGCTTCGTGACATTTCAGAATAAGCTAATCACCCATTATAAATGTATTACGTACCTGGCGTGACGTAAAAGAAAAAGTTACAGAATGGACTAATTATATTCTATGATTGAGTGTAAGGCTTAACAGCGATTAGGTCTGTTATAAACCATTTGTAACACAAGTGATCGTAGCTAAAATATAATTAAATATGCGGTATTTATTGCCTGAATTAAAATTTGTCTGTGGTGTATGATAATGATTACAGATATAAATTTTGTAGTGCAAAATTTGGTGTGGTTTGGAAGAATCTCTTAACGTGAAAGATATTAAACAATTAAATGAAACAACTTTGTACTTTCCACACAGCTTTATATGTTCCCCGATCGATTTCGACGACTACGCGTCATATTCAAGGGGGGGCAACTGGAACATATAAAGCTGTGTGCAAAGTACAAAGTTGTTTCATTTACCATGTTTAACGTTCGCAAATTCCACGTACTTTCGCCTTCATCCATTAATTTAATTAGATATTAAACAAGGTGGAAAGTAGTAACTAGGAGATTAAAATTTAGGTTGCGTTTTTAAGCATCACAATGAGAAATGAATTTTCCGGCCGTGGATTACCCGGATTATATCCCGAAAAAAATATGCGTGACGTATAAGTCTTGCGACAAAATAAGCCTCTTAAATTCCACTACCTTTCCTCACGCTCTCGGGTGGGTGCTCGGAGGAATATAGAGGAATACATTTTGGGAGTGTACGACCCACACAACTTCAGATGTTTCGACTGTACCAGGGGGATTTCAAAATCTGCCTTGTCCAATTAATGCGCGTAGGTTGAAGCCGACTCAGTGGTGTTCCCAAAAAGCCTCCTTTTTCACAAAATTCCTTTGAACTCTTAATGGGCCACGAAGAAAATAGCTGCAGTTCAAAAAGAATCCACCGCAAGAAAATAGCGAAGCTAATAACCTACTCGTCCGCGAAGCAGCCCTGCATAAACGGTAGTAGGCGCACTTTGTGGGTACAATAAGTACAATTATTCGTTACGCAAATTGAATATGATAGATAATCTATCCAGATAAGGGGCTTCTGCGATTTAAGTAGTTGGTTGGTTGGTTATTCAGGGGAGGCGACCGACTGCTGAGGTCATTTGCGCCATTTAGGATAGGTGGGTAATTGGGTAAGGGTAGGAGTTTTTTTTTCAGGGAACGGAAGAAGAGTGGAGAGAAACCCGGCGTCGGCATTAGCCAACTCTTAACGAAAGGCGCCAAGGGGACCATGGCTTAACGTCCCATCCAACGGACGGAGTATTGAACTTGAAATGCCCTCCACAAGACACTTAAGTGGGGACCGGTTTTCCACTGAAAAATCTGCCACTGTAGAATCGAACCCGGGCCCTCGGGATGGGAGGCCAGTACTCTAGCCACCACACCAACCCAATCCCCGCGATTTAAGTAATGATCTATATCGGTTAATCTATCATTCAGCAAGTTAAAAAATAAATTACGTCTAGAAATTATTATGATGCCATGAAGATTGTGCAGCAAATTATTTTCGACTAAATGAATATGAAAAAATACCTAGTAAACGTGCGCAGTATCCTAATCCTGTGAGAACCCGAGTTTCCGTGAGAATTCTGCTTTGATTTCTACAGATCCTGCCAGAAACTCCTGCAAGCGATGCGTAGGAATTGTGATATTCTATTGATGGAACCTAATTTTAGCGTTTGGCATTCCACTGGGTTGCTTCTGAGCAGACTCGGATTAAAATCTAGGATCTGATGGAAGCATTATTCCAATTTCTGCGTTAGCGTTATGCGGACGATATTAAGGGGGTTTATTTATTATTACACCTGATTAAATGTACTTTGCGAGTCAATCGGTGTCTTAAATTGAAATTGCAAACAAGCCTACTTATGATTTATCCCCATTAAAATTATGTTTAATGGATAATTGCATTGCAACAATTTGCAATAAAATAAATACTTATAATTAAATTAATGTATTATCTTATATGAACACTATATATTGGCAGTGGCCTTGAAGTGTTGAAATGAATCACACTTGCTGCATGGGGTACAGCGATTAATGGCAACCTCATCTTTTTTCCTTCACTGCGATATTCTAGGAAGCGGTCGGAAGATGAAAGTTGGCTCTCTATCCGATGGGCTGGAATAACTTACTCTAAATAATTGATCCTTACTTGACTGCCATTACGTAGAATTTCTAAAGCTGTTATCTGGCATAATATTATGTCATAAGCGGTGTAACCTTTATAGTTTTTCACTGTAGTGGAGTGATCTTTGTGATTTTTTCGGCTACAGAAAGAAATAACTTTTCTTCCTTTTTTCCTTTCCCTTCCTATTCTTTCACCCCCTTCTTCCGTCCTTTCTCCCTTTAAAATATGCTTTGATCGTGCTACAGTCAAACACTTTCGTTTCTTTTACCCGTGGTAAAAGTCATATTTACACAGATTTACTTTCAAGCTGTCAATTTTAAACTCAAACTGATTAATTTTACCTTTATTTCCTCTCGACTGACATCTTAGTGATAAGTTTGAATCAGTTTGGTTTATCATGTTCCAAAGGGATTTAAACTGATCATCCATTGAAGTAGGGGTAGGTAGAAATCATCGAGCATATTTATCCACTAATTCTTGGTAAATTTTTAAAGACAACATTGAAAGCTAGACATAATCGTGATTAGATAGCGAGTAGACGTGAGACATAATATTAGGAACTTGATAGACTTGGAACAGGCCAAAGAGTGTCAGGAAGGAGAAGGGTACGTTGGTAGCCTACGGATATGACTATTGGTAGCTTGGTAACTTAGAGTATAAATTCATACTACTACGGGAAAGGGTAAATCACAGTGAAAATTTTATTAGTTTTCAAATTCCGCACATTTGTTTTCAATTTTTCGTGCAACGCGATATTCTAGGAAGCGGTCGCAAGATGAAAGTTGGCTCTCTATATGATAGACTGGAATAACTTACTCCAAATACTTACCTATGCTCAGAATAGTTCTTGCACAGAATTTAAAAAAAAACCTACATCCTACACCCTTCTTTGTGGATGCAAGCGTGACTTACGACCGTACTACAGGAGAGAAAACAGCGTGAGGGGAATGACCAACGGCAGTCCTTGGGTGAGGTGGAAAACTGAGGAAAGCACTAAAAGTGACAACTTAATTCATGTAGTAAGTCTCAACTCTTGAGCAAACCACAGGAAGGATTGGGAAGAATATCCAAAACTGAAAGCACCAGGATAATTTTAAAAGATGTAAACTTTTGAACTAAAGATAATGAAATTAGAGGTATCATGTGTTTATTCTGTTTAAGTCCAACATAGTACAGAATGAAATATGAAGTTTTCCACTGTGATAAAAATTTTTAATTGCGAACTAGGTTTTGATGTATGTACTAAATCATCACCTGATGATGATGCAGTAAATTGAAACCTAGTTCAATGGAAAAGTGCGTATTTTATTCATTATCAACCAAAGAGAAATGAAGATTTATCTTTACTAGAAGCCGCAACGAAATCAGTGTTGTAACTGAGTAGGTTTGTCAAAGATTGGCCTAAAACGATGAGGATCCCTGTCTTTCTCAGGCTCACGTCCATCGCAAATAGAGATATCCAAACAGCACGCAACTCCCGGACGTTTCCGCCGCATCAAATCTCTCGCGTTGCCCCTGAGAACCCTGTCTCTTGCCTCTCGTCCAACCCCTTCCCTCCCTCCCTTCTCCCTAATTCGACTCTCCCTTCTCCCCTGCCCTGCCCCTTCCACTCCCTCTCCCCCCCCCTCTACCGTCGTGGGCAAACAACGTCAGATTGAGCCGGTCAATAACGTTTGGTCTTGAATATGACCGACAAGGGAGATGAGGAAGTGTAAGCGAGACCGAGAAGGGAATCGGGCGTGATGAGCCAGGCACGGGAGAAAATTCTTGCCAACCGATGTTGGCGTAAACCATCCACGTTTTACGAAAGATAAAGGGAAAGGGTTGTACATGAAGTGACTTGTAAGAATTCAGGTGAAACACAAATATTAATCAACTCTTAGGTGCATATAGTGACTGGGTAGTTAAGCGAATGCGTTTGAATAATAATACAGATACGTTTTTAAACCACGAGATATTGATTAGAATGAAAGCTTATTTCCTACAGTTGAAGAAATTTTGGTAGCATTGACGGGAGACTATTTGAATAAATTCAAGAAAAAGCGCTCTCTAAGCGGGGAAACTACCGTTTAATCAAACTTCGCCCAAACCCAGTTGATGATGCATCTTAATTCGGATGAAATTCTTTACATTTACCACCATCACACCACGGTTTACTTAATGCTAGCTTAATAATGCCCTTCGGTGTAACCTTGCTCATCCCGATGGTAAGATTTGACGCGAAGTTGTACTTATGTAATCTGTTTTCCTCAGTAGAGCCACTAAGAGTGTCGCCTGGAAAAAAAGTTGGCCTTGCGTGTAGAAACATAGACACCGCAACTATAGAGGGCATGGTGAATATTATGCAACAGCTGGCTGCAGCTGTCGATTATTTAGTATGCAAATGCCATATGAACATTCATTAACTCAGTGTCCAACCGGAAGGCTGATTTCATATTTGAGGGTCGAGCTCACCCCGTACTAAGCCTCGTGCTAAGCGTTTGGTTGACACTTAATCAGGGTAAGAGGCGAATACCTTTTCCTTAGCCACTCGCCATTTCCCACGGAGTTCTGATACTCAGAAAATCCCACCTCAGGGTTATTGGTGGGGGTGCACGAAGAGGCGTAACCCGGAATGTTACCCGGAACCCTAGCGTTCTTCCTTCTAGATCATCACGATCCCTTATGATATATTTAGGATATGTGGTATAGTAGGATGCATGCAATAGAAATACGATGATGATTGCAATGTAGCTAGTCTACCTCTAAATAAGGTGCTATCTATCGTCGAATCCTATTTTTATTTAATGCGACGTTCACATTTAAGTATTTGGACCTATTTATATAAGTTGGAGAAACTTGGTTCGTATCTCGTCTCAGCCGAACTCTTTTCTACTTAAAATCTTACACCTTCCCTGCGAAACCTTTTGCTTAACCGTTAAGACATTGAGGTGGGGCATTGGATGGATTGAATCGAGGGAACGGGAGAGGGCAATGGGGGAGGGAAAGGAGGAGGAGAAGGAGGATGGGAGAGGAGAAGGCTTCATCCTCCAAAACACACAACCGCAACTCACATCTCGGCCGTTAATTAACGCGGCTTGCTGGGGACGCCGGGACGAACGGACGGGAGGCGTGTAGGTAAGGCCGTCGTTGTTAATTGCTAGCCGTGCTCGCGGGAGTTACTGTGACTCTGTCATGGACAACTAGGGTTGCAGGAAGGTCTTGAAGGGGAGAGAAGTGAGTGGGATTGGAGAGGGATGGGCGTCTAGGAAGGAGGCAGATGCACGGCAGGAGGGAGAAGGAAGGTTTGCGTCGGATGTTCCATCTGGTCCATCCATGTAGTAGAGACGCTAGGAAAGTCGGTGGCGCCGGGGGTTGCTGCAGCAAAAAGCGACGATAGTTCAAGCGTACTTTCGAATGAGTGAGGAATTGCTGTTATTCTGTTCTTATCAGGGTGGGACACCAAGAGATAAGGACATTTTTAGCCAATTAGGATAGAATAGCTTATGAATGTAGTCAGTACTGAGTTATCATGTAGACAAAATAACAACCTTTGGGGTTGTTAAAACTTTAAAATGTAAACCTTGAAAATGTGTAGGATCCCTTTAATTTCCCATAATGTGTATATTATTTACTAAACTAGCTATAAGAAAAGTTGAATACAAAGTTTGGTTCTTTTCATTTGGTAGGCGACCAACAACTATGATCATTTGTTATAAGGAAATAATGAAATGTTTAATTAGAAGTGGACAGAAAAAGCAAATCAATTATTGAAGCTTGACCAGAAATCCGTGGATAAACGCACGAACGAGACAATGGACGGAGTTGAACTGGAAATGCCCTCCACACAACACTAAAACGGTACCATTTACGGATTTGAATCCTGACTCTATGAAAGGAGATGGTACGAGAACACAGTACTCTTGTCTACCACACCAGCAAACATTTCTGGGTGAAAAATGATAATAAACTCAATTTTGAGGTCAAATATCCGAGTAGTGACCCCGTTAAAAGTTGAGGGCGGTTATTGAATTGCGTGCAACCTGAAGCGCAAAAATGTGAATAGACTGATCCAATTGGTTACGTTATATAAAAAAATAATGAATTTTATCGGACTCACAAAATTGGCTTCCATTAGTGTGCTGATGAATTATACAATCATGTGTTGCGTGAATGTTGGTAAACCATTGCTGCCCAAGAACATCATGCCAATTTATTTTTTTTTCACGGTAAAAAAATCGATGGCCATTTTGAATTAGTTGACGAGCTGAAGTTGTTTGATATACAACGGAAAGTTTGATATACGAAAAACGGAAATACTATGGAAAGTGCCATCAAATATCTATGAAAGGTCCGCATTTTAAAAACAGATATTTTTATTTTCTTTAATCCTAGGAGCAACAAATCTAAATTCACTGCATTTTGTATGCGTATAAAATTCAACGCAGTATGCTACTGCTATTAGTGTATAATACTATTTGTTAATTTAATTGGTTAGTGACTGGGTTATCGTAAATATATGGCTCATTCATATAAAAATATTAATGTGAGAAAAAAAGTTTAAAACAACGACAAATATATAAGTTCTTATGAATGGTATACATGAGTAAGTCTAGTGTACAAAACTAAGAACTACACTAGAACCCTAATATTATAGATAAGGCTATCGTCTTAAGGGTGTAGTGGCAATGAAATCAGTAACAGGGACTTAGGGGGAAATTAAATCATTTTTGCTTGCTGAAGCGCTACTTATTCGAATATATCCATTTTAGCGGAAATATTTTTCCTAAATTACCTGATATGTTGTGACTTAAGTTAATTTAGAGAAATATAGCAATAATCGGACATGTGAATACCTTTTTCATTGAAGATTTTGTAGTATTTGGTGAAATCTATGAATATTTGAGTACGCGGCGTTATTGCCTAGCCCTTTTACTGCCAGCCCCTTTAAAGTAGACTGTGCGAAAAATGCCAAGCCCATTATGCCCAGCCAATGGGCAAGCTCATTAAGATATATTATAAGCACTTAATATTAATATATGAATTTTTTTTTTTTTTTAATTTTGATCATATATTTTCACTTTTTAAGAGGATGAAAAAATTATTCATGCTGTCTCTGATTTGAATGAATTGTAACCATTACAAATACATGATGATGTAATGTAGGTGGGCCGATATATCGGCCCCTTGGCAGTTTTCGCACAACCATAGAGGGCCGATATATCGGCCCACTGGCAGTAAAAGGGCTAGTGTCACTCCGAAGTTACGTGAACCTTGCCTATAACTTTTTCAAGGAGAAATGAATGAGCAAAACGTCAGGCTTACAACGAAAAGCACGAAAAACTCCCAAATATTTATATATTTCCTTGTGATAATTATTAGTTTGCATTAAAAACGATGAGAAATACTTAGGTTTGAAGTATTACTTAATAGTATTCTAAAGCCTGCTTTAATACTGACTTAAATTCTCATACCCAAAAATCTTCAGAATTTGGTCTACTTCCTGGCAAACCACTAACACTATCCACGTTAAGAGAGCAGCATGTATTAATTATTTACTCGATGGAAAGTAATTCATACCGATGGCATAACACTCCGACTCGTCATCAAAAAATTTAATTTGCGATCACTTGTTTCGAAACGTGAGTGGAAACCGGATGTATAGATGGATTCATTTTTGCCACAGCCCTGCCATCTGCAAATTTAATGGGCACCAGACGGTGAACTGGATGAAATGTTGAAACTTAATATTCCCTGGTCCATCGTCGATAATGAATAAGGAAATTTGATCAATGCATGGAAGAGGAGGGAGCTTACCTTCCGCCCGCACGCGGTGGCCGCAATTGATCCGTGCCCTCCATACCCGCATTCCATTCTTTCCGATGCCCCTGATTCGGTTACCTCCTGTGACTACTTGCTCCTCTTTTTTTATTTCCTACCTCGTGTAGCTTATTCATGTTTCTTCAAGGAAATCATCACCACCTCAGGCAACCTTATGCTGTAATAATATTTGTGTTCCTCAGCCCTCCTGAACCTCTCTTCCCATCTTTCGGCTTATTCCTATGGGCCAGTTTTAACATTATCTTTTCACATTAGGGCGAAATAGTGTGTGTTTCTTCTTATTTCAAAAGGTATATGCTTTAAACTCAACCTTTTTAATAACACTGCACTGCTTCTCGTGGCATTTTAATTTTTATTATCATTTTTATAAGGATTTTTGTGACACCTTTCATATTATAATACTTTCTGTCATTTGGAACTCCCTTTGGAGGTAGAGAAAGTTTATGATTTCTCTCCTCGTCTTTTTCCCGCCATTTGGTTCACATTGCTGTGAGTTTTCTAAACTTTTCGTAGATCATTCGGAGGAAACTCGCGTCAATTTATTTCGCATTTGCGTCAGTCACGTGCCATATTTCGTTCTCTTATATTTTTCCGCACCCTGGGTTCCCTCTTGTGGGTGTTCACGTTCAACTCATCTTCCCCCTCTTTTCCTCTCGGCGTGTGCCTTTATTATACCTACAATTACCCACTATACTTTCTCTCTCTAATTCCGCTGTGCCCATTTTTCATGTGTATCTGTACCACTAAGTACGTCGGGCAAAATCACTCCTACTTAACTTTTCGTGTATTTCATTTGTTATCCTTATGAGAGATTTCTAAGTCATGTAACCGAAGGAAGGAGGCTGATCAATCGGCTTATGTAAAGTATTTGAGTCGTTCACACTTTTTATTTCTACGGACCAAATCTATGCATAATTATTTCCAGAATTGATTCCTAATATTCCCGCTAATTTTCGTTTTTGGACTAGCTTACTCATGATCCCGAATTACTCTCCTCATTCAGCCTTACTTTGTGAATTGGGAATAAATATTTCGGATCCAGCGTCATCCGCGAGAGGAGCAGGGTTGGCCTCATTTTTGTTTGCCATGCCCATTCCTCTCATTTCGCATTGTGCTTATCCATGGGCATCAAAAAAGGTTCCGCATGACGCGGTCACCCTCTAGAAATATTTTTTCCTCCCCGGGAAATATTGCTCTTTTATGCAAAGGACCTATTTATGGCACCACTCGGCCATATTAACTTTTAAGGACATATCTCCTCCTCCTTTTTTTATTTGATCTCACGGTAGTCAAACGATGATGGTGGAGGTAGGAGGGATTGCAGTCACGGTGTTGAGCCTTTTTTTCATCCAAATCCGACGATGTGGATTGTCCTACTGGAGAATCATTGACTCTCTCTCTCTTTCTTTCCTATTCGGAATTCCTGTCCGCCCTTCATCAAAAAGCATCGGTGATTTTTCTCGACGTTGGAATTCCGTTCATACTCGCTCATGCCGCAAACGCAGGCTCACTCGTCCACAAATCCTCTTCGCTCTTCTCTCCTTTCCTCGCGTTTTGGTCGACGGAAGTCCTGGCCGCGAGGCTGTCCTCTTTAATTTCATGTGCCGGGCGGAGAGTAAGTGCGCCGTAAAATTTTGATGCCGTGGAATTTGATGAAGTGAAGTTGCCAGAGGAGGGGGTGGTCAGAAAAACGTTGACGTTCTGATGGATTGCGGCGATGGAGTGGTTATTATCGATGCTAAAAGATGGGGGGGGTTTTGTTTGCCGGCGGGGTCAAGAGTTCAGCCCTCTTTGGAGTCGTATTGTCCCTCTCACGATCTCTGCCCATCTTCCATCTTGCTTTTGTGTTCCGTAACGTGGGGGCAACAAGTTCACCCTGTCATAATACATGCGAATTTCGTTCGCAAAAGGACTTAATACTTGAGTGAGCTCCATATTCGTCGACCGGATCAACCTTAAAGTGCAAAAATGTGTCATTTAGCATTGTTTACTGAGAGCTCTTAAGCTATTGCGATGAAAAAGATGCTTTGTCTGATGAGAGTGAAGTGTGAAGTGCTTTCCGTAATCATGCTGTGACTAGGATTCTTATCGTGAATATGCTAATACTTCTGCATAATATTCACAGCTTTATTTCCAGGAACTGATACAAAAATACTGACTTATAATTCTGGTTGAATCTCCTACTAATCCTGGAAGTGGAATTTAATTTTTTCGTGAAATTTCGGTGTTTTATGCATGCTGAGTGCAAAGCAGTTCGAATTCAATACATATTATGATTGATGCATAGGAAGATTTCTGGGTGAATTTAACTAAGAGTAGGCTACTGTTAGTACTAGATTTCACTCCACTTTTCATCCTAATCCGTAATATAACCTACCTATATCCTACTACCAACTTCTCTTTAATGTCAAAAAGGATTTGTTGCCAATCGCCTTCTACGGATAAAAATTACTTGAGGAAGTCTTCCTTATTTTACGTAGGCAAGAATGTGTTGCACGTTGTCTGTAATTCTATTGTTTGCTATGATACGGTTAACTGCGGAAATGAAGCTTCAATTGAATAAATGTCAATTCAAATCTATCGATTACATCCTCAAGCGTACATCATCATAAAGTTTATAATGCAGAAGCATAATTCTTGATTATTTTATTCATTCCAGTCAATTGAAAATTGTGTGGCTCATAATATTGCTAATAACATTGATGTCTCCACTAAGTCGATCGCCATTCTCAAAGGAGTGAATAGAATTTTGGATTCTGATTAAGAAAAATGGAGAGTTGCTGGAAATAAAAGTTTAACTTGATAAAATGCATATTTGGGTATTCTAGATTATTTATACAACATAAAAATACTTTTTTATACCTCATCCAGTATTACCTGTGATATACCTTTGCACAAGTTAATTTTCTGTCGGATAATTAAGTTTTGTCATGGATTATTGAGTAGGATAGCATAATTTCTTTGTGATTGGCTATGACACTAATAGGGCTATACGATGAATTTAATGGTCAAATAAGGTGAAAAGGCGCAGAAGTTTTTAGCAGACGTGCGACTAGAAATTATTGGAATGCTCTCACTGTAGGATAGTGACCTTTTTTGCGGCAATCATTCCCAAATACAGTCAGTTTATCATAGGTATAGATGGATTTGTGAATCTGCATCTGTTAGTACTTGTTTTTGCGCAATTACATGCCCATTTAACCTCACCCATCCAAAGTACTCCTCTTTTTGCATGTGACATTGCTATTATCGGTTGAATCTGCTCCCGAGATTTTTTTATCACGGGCTAGCTCGTGTAACTTCTTCCCAAGGGTTAGGATTGCCGCGCTTCACCAATAGTGTGTAGTTGTACCCTTTGAGATACTGATGACGTGTGTAGCATAGGGCGTGGACGTAAGATGGGATGCGTATATCGTCTCAAAGGAGAAAAAATAAGAGAGAGAGAGAGAGCATCGCCCCTTGATGAGACGAAGGGGATGACATCGAAGGAGAGGCGGTTACTCCTCGGTATGGAGAAGCTGGAAGGGGAGAAGATGAGAAGGACTGTTCCTTGAAAGGGGGTAGGCGGGCAAAAACACACTCACCTCGTTAAGCTAGAGTCGTGGAGGGGCGTGGCGGGAAGGCATAGGAGAGGGGTGAGGGTAGGGGAAAGGGGTCGGGTGCGGGAGATAGATGGATGCTCGCACGGGTCGGGGGTCGCGGGTGGTATCGTCGAGTAGGAAGGAGCAGAAGGGGGAGGCCAAGGGCTCGTCTTCTCCCCCCTTCCCTGGGGGGATGGGCGCCCCCTTAGAGGAGGTAGCGGCGGGGGCGTTCGGCGTGGGAGGGGCGGATGCTGTCCGAAAGATGTGGGTGTGGAGTGACGAGAAGGGGCGTGCGCCGGGTGTCGAGTTGGTTGCGTCGGAACTCAAGAGCGTTCCCTCCCAAGGAGGCGGGAAGTCCTGTTAACGGAAGGGAGTCGTTTCGTCGGCAAGCAGTGTGCTCTGGAGGGGGTGAGGGGGCGGCTAGGAGATTGAAAGTGTTTCGGGAAGTTTCTCATGGTAGAGGAATAAATGTATATCTTGAGATTATTTTGTGCTGGCAAAAATCTATAGCAGCAAATTAAGGATCTTTGGTCAAAATTACCACTATTGGATGGCGAAAGGCAACCCAGTTTCTATTAAAATCAAAAGGAAATAAAACATTGAATTGGAATGAAGGTTGACGTAGAAACACTGCAATTTCCACACAGTTTTATTGTCCACGACCATGGTTTCGTTGTGAGGATGAACGCAACGCAACGAAACCATGGTCGTGGACAATAAAACTATGCCTGGAAATTGCAGTGTTTCTATGTCAACCTTCATTCCTACGATGAAAGATTTCCACAGTGTTAAGCCTGAAACTGTTAACTATAAAATATTGAATACATTTTTTACACATTATAACGCACCGGACGTGATTGCGACGCATGCTAGTATTTGATATCATCATGGTGATAATGATACCGATGTGCTGAAATCATTGTTGGAATTCTGAGAAAATGATATATATAGGTATTCAGTATATTATTTCCGTCATCATGAATTTACAAGACTTACGTTAAGGAACGATCCATATTGTTTTCAACTGGCGGCTAAAAAAGATATTTAAATTGAATAATTATTGTTGATGGAATACATAGGTAGGTAACTTCTACCCAAAGATACTTACGGCAGGATATTGTTCCGATAGTTAATTTAAAAGTAGATTTTAAGTGGAAGAATATGAGATTAAGAAAGTTGACTTTGGATACTGACGTATTTGATTTACGAAAACCACATTTTACCATAAATTATTGTTTTAACTCTGAAAAACTTAAAAGAGTGAAAAATCATTTTTATCGTTGCCTGATGATGCTGTTATACTCTACCGCTTTTTAGAAAATTCTTACGCAATGAATTTACTAGGAAATAGAAGGAAATATGTGAACATGTTGATATACAATGAAATCGCGACATATAGCAATGAAATTTAAGCTAAGTTATTCACCCCGCATTTCGGCTCGACATTTTGTTTGAATCACTAAGTTCCCTGTACGTGACGTGGTAGTTGCTTTTAGTATACTTATCGTTGCAATGAAAATCAGGCATAATGTTAATTTCACTACTTTTTGTCCTTTGCCTCATCAAAATATACATATTGAAAAAATTATCTTATTGTGTGTTCTGGACTTGCAGAAAATTATGCTCGGAATTCGAAACAATATTTTATTTTGTATTCCATTCATTATGGTACGTTATTTATGCTTGATAAAAGAAGATGGTGCCGCAAGAAGGAAAGAATGGATCAAGATCGAGGTGGTGGGTGGTGAGAATCGGAAGATTTATTCGGAGAGAGATCTGTTCTCAGGAATGCACCACACGGAAAGAACATCGTGTGCCGAGAAAATATATGTCCGCTTGGAAAGACTCCGGGCGACGTGAAGTGCACGGTTATTTAGGATGACCGAGACCCTGTTCGCATTTACTATGAAAAAAATAAATAACTACCATCACTCTTTCTATGTCTGTAATCACTTGTCCCATAGACGAGAGCAAGCGAAGGAAGACATTCAAACATGAAGACACAGAGCTTCAATGGGTCTAGTCTCAATTTTTCTGGAAGAGAAATGTTTATTTTTCATTCATTGTTCTGAGAAAGATATGTCGCGGGTGAATTCTGAGATAACGTCACCAACTTCCACTTGGAAACGTGCATTTTAATGCTTTACGATCACGTGATGAGAGATGAATTTCTTCATGTCCGCAGCAGTAATATTGGTTAATTTTTAAGAGGAACGGTGAAGTATTTGTTAGCATTTGGATCAAACAGGATTCCAGGTAGTAGCGTGAGATTTCAGTCCCAGAGCTGATTATATCTTGTACTTTTGAAATGGAAGAAAAAAAATTCGTTTTCAAATCCCTTTAGCAAAAAACTCATGGCTGGGATTGGAACCAATCTGCTTAGAAATGATGCAAGCATAATCAAGGCCTTATTCAGGAAGAAATCATTTTTGTCGAGGCAATTACGTAATTTTGACATCACAGCCTCCAAAAGTACCCATTTTTTCCTGCGAAAATTGGCATTTTTCCAGCTGCCGACGTCAAATTTTGCTGTATATGCAATTTAGAATCCTTCCTGAATAAGATTTCAAGGTAACCTATTCGGTGAATATAGAAATTTAACATATTACTCTTCTGCATGACTGTGTTCATTACTCCGGGATTCAAGATTAGCGAGCTAATATTACGGGATGTACTACCTTATGATTCTCCAGATGGTTGTGAGGAGTCCAGAATTGAAACGTAATGAAATACTGGATGTAAACCGTAAAAGTGCAGATAGTACACAAGAGGAATACACACCGATGAGATTATTCAAGAAAACTTTTGATTCATGAGTGAATTCCTCTCGTTGATTCATTACTCAATCAGTGCCTCCAAGAAATATTATTCACTGCCGACCGAGTGCGTCTCGGGTTTTTGCGCGTGAATTCATACCCCTCGGAATTGAGTAATGCTCCTAAAAAACGGTTTCTCCAGGGCCAATTAGCTGAAATGCCTCAGCAGCATGGTAATCACTCCCGCTTTCTTTTCGCATGAATCATGAGTTCTGTCCCGTGGTATTTAGAGCCCGGTGGAAGGACCGAAGGTAAATTCTTTCCTCTCCTCCAAGGGGAAAATTGGATTTCGCGTCCATAAAAGAATTTCCTTATATTTTTAAGGTGAAATCGGAGCGCCTGAAAATATATTTTAGCCCTGCTTGGAAGGCGAGGGATAAAAGGACCGGAAGTGTAAAAGCCCAGATTACTTCTCGGGGCATTTTTAATTTCCTTCACCAGTAGAGCCACGTCAGGCATCAACTCGAGGAAATTGTCTCCTTTAGATGGCATTTACCTCTGGTTTTTATGAAATCCAGACTCTCCACCCACCTGAGAAAGTAGGTAAAGCCTATTTATTATTTATTTTCATTATCTCCGCATACACGTTTTCATTTATTTTTCTCATGAATAACATTTTTATCCAGCAGCTTAAGATATCTTTTGGCTCATTCTCTTTGCTTTACCTTTCACATCCACGCCGCACGATTTCAAACTTCTCCCACCCGTATCCTTCTTCAACCCTATGACCCTTTCCCTACCCTACTTTAGTGAGCTGAATTTCTTTAGCATCTTTTCTTCCCCATCTTCGCACAAAAAATCCCCTGAGCAAGGGAAGGAATGGGATAAAAAAAAGCCAATGGAAGGAAGCTGCAAAGTGGCACAATAAGAGAACCGTCTCCGATTGGCAATGGAAAACCCCACCTCTTCCACCCCGATGGGATGGAAGAGGTGGGGTCGTGACGTGGGAACGTGTTGCAGGTTAAGAGAGTATTTGGAGGGAGATGCAAGGCCAGGAGGAATTCCCGAAGAAAGCTTAGGCTGCTTTAGAGTGGAAGGTGAAGGAATGATGGGACTAGATTGAGGTACTTCGTTTCACTTGTTCATTGTTTGCCCTCGGACCGCTTCCAGGAGTGTTCGATGGAAGGTGGGGATGTAGAGTGAAAATAATTTGGATTCCTGGAGGCCTTCCTCAGCAGAGGTTGTGTTCTTCGTTTTCACCATCTTCCTCAGTCTTTTCCTTTCTCTCTTCCTTCCATGTCCCTTCAGAATACTATCGCACCGTGCCCAGGGAGTCGTTTGGAAGTAAATGGAACACGTCTTGGCGTCTTGATGGGAAATCGGGGAACCAATTTTGTTGTATTTTCCCTGCGCACGTTCCAGAAATAGCCTTGGATAAAAATATTTAAAAAAACGTGATATCTAAGGTGGATAAAAAAATTAATTCCCAAGGAAAATGCGTTGGCGTACATATGCATGTCCCTCGTTAACGTAAGAGTTTATGAAGTAAAATTCAGAGATATATTTGGAACCGAATGAGGTTAAAATATCAAAATAACTTACTCATTCCTAGTAGGTATTAAATAAGATCAAAATAAATTCCACAATTGATTCAAACTGCTTTACATTCATGAAGTCATCTATTTTAATTGAAGACGACGATTACTTTGGGCCCACTACCGTTTAATCCCATAAACACCAAAAGCAAAAGAATTGGAGGGGAAGGTATGGCACTTAAGATTGTTACCTTTTATTTACTAACTTATCTGCCGACGTGAATGGAGCATGTTGTTTTCTACATTAATAGGTATTGATATCGTTCATATTCCGATTAATTTTAATGTTGAACTTCATGTATTCAATTTTTTTCTAATAGTCAGTGCCACTCTTATCCTGAGATTTAAATGGTTTCGAGTAAATTTCCCGGAGAAGGTTTTACTGAAGTGAAAACTTGATATCAAATATAATACTTATTCGTTTCCATAGTATTTAGTGGTGCCTGACTCCGTACCGTAATTTTGACACGTTTTTCTGTAGGATTTGAGAGTTACGTTTGATAAAGTTGACCTCGAAGCTACCGCTACCGCTAAACTTTGAAGAGCGTGAAATTCAATGGCATCCGGAGAGTGCATTCATTTGGCAATTATATGAAGAGGAAATCTGAAGAAAGTAAGTGACTTTAGTTTTATGGATCCATTTGTATTCAAACGCAAGAATGTTTATAGATTTTTTTCAAAGTTATTTTGAGAACGCGTTCATACTATCATCTTCGTTCCCAGTCGTGCCTCTCAGTCTACATTGCACCTCCTCCGATCTCCACGCGACATAATTATCAGCGACTGAAAGATTGACCCACATCCACCTGTCCTTTCCAAGTGCGCCCGTGTTCACCTTGAAACTAGCGCGTGTGAAACCCCAGCAAACAGCCCTGGCCGTAATTAAGAGGTTAAGGGGAGATACGAAAAAAACAAATAATTGTGGGATGCTGCTCAATATCGTGGCCATAGGAGAGAGAGAGAGGGGAAGGGATGATTTTTTTGTCCCCACGAAGGTTGACGACGGTGAAGGATGGGAGGCTGTGGGGTTCGAAAAGGAGATTGGGAGTTGGGTTGGCGGATCGAGGGAAAAGCTTGCTTCGAAGACAACGTGGTCCTTAGACGATACTTGATACCCAGCAGACCCTCCCAGTCTTCACCCACCGCTGCGAACCATCTGCATAAATGTAGAGAGGGCATCTAATGGACGTGGGAGGGTTGGTTTAGTAACTAGAGTACTGCCTTCCAATCTGAGGGTCTGGGCTTGATTTCCGGCAGTGATAGAGATAATTTATTAGTTTACCGTCCCATAATTGTGTGTGGACATCACCTTAAGTTCAGTGTTCCATCTGTCGGATGTGACCTTAAACCGTGGACCCCTTGGCTCCTTTCGGTAGTGAGTGGGCCAATACCGTTCCATGAAAATTTCCTAGATCCACCTACGTCTATATCTTTAATGTTGCAGCAATGGTCTCAGTATTATTGGAGATATTAATTCATATTGACCAATAAATAACCCCCGAAAAAAGCGAACCATCTGCAGAAATGTAGAGAGGGCATCTAATGGACGTGGAGGGTTGGTTTAGTGACTAGAGTACTCCGAAAAAAGCGCCTTGAATATTAAATGGCCCGCTCAAATAGAAGTGATTCAACCCGAAGGTTGGTCTTTGATAGGTGTGAGTAGAGCCCACCCCGTACTGAGTCAATGGCGTGTGGAATTCACACATTCAGGGTAGGGAGGCCAGTTCCTTTCCCTGGGCCTCCTGCGATTTCCTACGCAGTTCTGACGCTTATTCCAGAAAATCAAATCGCGAGGAGTTTAGATGGGGGTGTCCAGAAAGGCTCTTGCCCGGGATTTGAACCCGGGACCCTCCGGTCAGTAGCTCAGTGCTCTACTCACTAGGCTACCACGAACCCCATTAAATGGCATTACCATTGAAACTCTGGTAATAAACTCTACAACAACTTCGTCAAATGAGTAGACGTGGATGGATTAAAAGTTTGCTTGGGTTAGTATATGTGGTATTTTTCTTCGAGAAAAGCGGAAGGAAAGAATTATGAAGACAGTAGGTAATGATGATGATGATAGAGAGAGGTATATGAGGCTGATTTGAGAGGGAGTCCCATGCAGAGGACCGACCGAACGCGAGTTAAAGACTTACCCGTTGAGGCTTCGCGGAGGGGTGAGGGGGTGGAATAGGTCGGTGGAGACGTGGGGTGGGACGGGGTTCGAATGGCGTGGGCGCGATTTAATTGGCGCAAATTTATCGCGCCGTGTGGGGGTGAGCAAGGGGATCGTACCGTGGGGGATGAGGCAAACCAATCTAGAAGCAGGTCACCCGCTGCACCTCGACGGAGTTGCGTCGATCTAGAGGTCACAGGGAGATGCGGGGCAGTGGGTGAGGGGGAGATATATGGATGCATAAATAAATAGTCGACGGTCTTTAAGTTATTTTAGCCACGCCGATACTTAACCACTCCATCTCAACTTCCATCTAAAACCTCGTCACGTTTCTGTGGAGGTGCATTTATTTATAACTTAATTGCAATCTAGATACCAGTCAAAGTGCTGGTTTATTATAAAAATATAGAGATGAAAATTGTACGAGGAAGGAGTTGGTTTAGTACTTGGACTACTGTATTTTCCTCTCGACGTCCAAGTACGAATTACGAGTAGAGGTGGATTTTTCAGTGGTATACTTGTCCCTACATCGTGTGTATACTGGAGCACTGTGTGGCGTAATCTTCAAAATTAGAACTCGGATCGTGAGATGGGACTTTAAACAAGACCTTTTGTTAAAAGTAGGCTAATTCCGACGCTTGATTTCTCTCCACTCCTCTATGACAGAAATCGCTGCATCTTCCAAAATGTACATCTATGCTTAATGGCCTAGATAACCTAAGTTATGGGTCAACCCCCTTATTAAGAACAACATACAAAACACACAATAAAAATCATATCTTGTTTTGCTAATGATGCATACATTCCGAGATTTTTTAAAATTCGGTCAGAGCTATCCGGAACAAATACATTAAGAAATTTTCAGCTCAAGTAAGGGGAATATATGAAAAATATGTGAAACCTACCGATATAGAAAATAATGACTAACCCACGACATTGCTGTCATATATCCAAGGATTACATTCATTTCATTCCGGAAGATATTTACTCAGAGTGGATTGGAGAGTTGAGAAATGTCGGTCGTGAAGGCTACGAGTTTTTCAAATGTGATTATAGATCTCCGTTCTCCCTTCCTTCACAGATTTATGCATTGGCTTCGGGTTCAAAAGAAGGGGAACGTTGGGAGAAGAAGTCAGGACACTTAATTTAAGCTTCTCGAGAGATGGGATGGTTCTGAATATATGTTTTTTCTCAGTTGACAAAAAAACGGAGAAATGCTCTCCATATCTCTGGCGGCGAAGCCAGTTTTTTTCAAGAGAAAAAAGATTTTCCGTCCCCCACGAAGGCAAGAGGGAGCTGAGGAGGACTAGTCCTCTTCATCCGCGTTACTTTTTCAATAAACCCGACGAATGGATGCGAGCGTCAACTTCATACCCAAGTTTTATTGGTAGGTAATATATTTAAGAGTTCTGAAATATATGAAAGCATAAAAACGCCGAGGAGTTTCTGTAATCACGAATGTATTATTCCGACTAGCATCTTGATGGTGCTCGATGGTTTGCTCTCTATTGAAGAACTTATCTTATATTCTAGTAATCAATTTTATGACTATTTTCCGACACGTATTTTTTTTAACTTTTTTAACAATACAACTATTTTTATTGAAGGTGGTGATCTTACAGACTTTGAAGTCCTCACAATGGACCTATCCTTTGAAATATTTAAATAATAGTTTTCATTATCATCGTTACAGTAAGGAAAATATTGACTTTACCATAAAAATTAACAACATTGAGGCTTTGTTTATGTCTTGATTAAAACTGATGGAGTCTCTGGAGGAGTCTAAAAGGCTAGGACCATTCATTGGGTCCCGAATTGGGGTTGTAATCCAATGAATAATAATTTAATTCTGGAACTAAATAAGTTATAAAGGAAAGCAACGCGTTTTATAACATATTTTTATGAAGACAGAAAGTTTTACTCTGCTATATATGATACGTGGTTGTAAAACCCTGGAGACGAGAAGACTGTTTGCAAGATCAAAGTAACTTGAAAAATTCAATTTACACGTTTTTGAATATGACACTGCTGGCATATATATATGTACCACCTAACTTCATCAGTCATACATATAGAAGAGAATAATGAAAAGAGATGGACTGTCAGACCGAACGATGCAAGAATTCGTTTCTCCCTCGAAAATTACACGACTACATCGCAAATAAAATAATATTCTGTCGTACACATTACACCCTTTGATTCACTATTAACTAACTTTTTCAGCTAATACTCTACTTTACGGCTGGTGACCTCCATCCCTTGACAAACACCCTTTCGGTGCCTATTGGGGTTAAATGATTACATACATGTACCTGAGACCTTCACTTTTGTTTCACGAATGTTGATATCGAACTTACATCTCTCATTATTACGTATTAGGATATTGATCTTGCCCGTTCGAATCCATGTTTCTGTTTAAGCATGGTTTCACGTTAATAAATGTTAACATCGCGTTAAATTGTGCCACTAAGAAGTGAGTGGTGGATAGTAGCAGAGTTATTGCATTCATAAAAAGATGCTTTCCCATTTTTATCCAAATAAATCCTTCATCTTTCCATTTTAATACATTTTGGTTATTCCTTTGATATCCAGCGTGACGCTTGCTAGTAAGATGTCATTTTGGAACAGAAATCAAATTATTCGCGGTGGTATTCATTGCCCGTAAATTGATTTACATTGGGGGGGGGGGGGGGGGTTGAGTAGAAATAAATCGTGGAGAACGCCCTGAGAAAAAGTCAACTAAGCGTATATAAATATACGCTTTGTTGACAACAAGCGTATATTTACATATTGTTCAATGATGTTTGAAATTAAACCAATAAATATTGGTGGAATTGTATTCATAGAGTTGAAACTCGAAAGAAATTAATAAAACTTCCCAGGGAAATGTTGATATGTGTGGAATCATTTCATACTCTTTTGCTCTGCAACAATTTCAATTGCACGCAAATAATAAGTGCTTGACTATTACACTACATTAAATACTCAACTATGTTATAAAACTTCAACTTCACAATATATCGTTATTGTCGTGTTGTTATAGTTAAAAAAACACGAAGAATTCTTTACAGTTTTTCAGTTTAATACTAGTCATTTTTTGCACGAAAGATTTCGAAGTTTTATATAATTTTCAAGTGCTTTCTATAAATAAGTAGAATCGGTCGTGCAATGATCATTACACCATTTGGTTCATAAATGTATTTTACTCGGGTAGAAATCTTAAAATGGTTATTTTTCGTTGCTCCATTCATCTTCACGTTCCCCAGCGTTAGCCTCCCGGACATGAATAGCAAACACGATGGATGACGATCCCAGGGGTGGCAGAGGGGAGAAGAAAAATCGATCATTAAGAGCATCGGACGCCGATGTGCGGCATCGGGTATTCAAGAGACAATGGACAGTAGAAAGAGTGGCAAGAGGGGAAACCAGGACCGCAGAAGGTTACAAGAAGAGAAGGAATGGATCGATGAAGAAGAGGGAAATCGAAAGTAAAGGATGACTAAATAAAGACGAAGAGGTGTATCTGATATTAACGCCGGCAAAAGGCATATTAGGAGTAATGTTACTCAAAATGCCCGGGAAACTCCATTTAGACTGAATCAATTATATTTTAAATATTTATATAAGTATTCATGTGTGAAGGTAAATATTTACATTAGCCGTGGAATAATCTACCATTCACATACTACAACCAAGGTAATCATCGTCGAACTTTAGTCCGTTCTCGCGGAAATGAATAGTAATTTCGCGTATCTTCACGTGAAGGATTGATCAATCTTTTATCCCTCCTTTTTATAACCGACTATTTTCTACGGACTACTTCTCCACTTGTGGCCAGTTCTTTCTGTTTAATTTCGACTCACAATCAGTTTATAGCAGTTTCGCGCATTAAATTATGCTACTCTTTCCCACTGTTGAAAAGCAAGAATACATATGGCTCTTCGTTTGCATGGAGGTAATCAAATTTCCCTCTCCCATCGTAGTAGTATAAGTAAACTTTGAAAATTTCTTTTACTCCACGGCTTGGATGGGAACGGGATACTCTTTATTCTCCTCACGCAGCGTGCGCGAAAAGTTCTTGCCAGAGTGGAATGGTAATTTCCGTGTGTCGAAATGGTATTATAATTCATACTCCCCAATTAATTATGGTTTGCTTGTTTTTTCAAAAACTCCCCAGCGTGCTCTAACTACTTGAACAGCGAGCTAAGTTTCTCATAAATGCATAGCAAATTACTATGAAATGATGGCGTACATCGCAATCTCAGGTTCAAGTGTTCAACAACACTGAGTAATAGTTATCAACCCCTCACTTGTTCGTAAAAGTAGTCATTAAACCTTTGACATTTTCATCAGGCATGATTATTTTCTCCCATTCTGAGGTCTAATTAATTAATTAATTTTATATTAATCGTGACCACTACTCTACATTTTTTATGCTCCAGCCGTGACGCGCAATGCTACCTCACCCTTGCCTTTTCCGTCCGACCCCTGAAATCGCAGGACGTGTTCGTACTTTCGTGTTTTCTCGCGCGACTGTTTACCCTACCTTCCCGTCCCGCTCCCCTCCCTCATCTTCCCTTCCTTCTCCCCCTCCTCCAACTCCTGTGATCCTCCCTTGCCTCCGCACTTGTGCCAACCCCGCTCTCATGAAAAATGCAAAAGACCCTGGACACACTCTTCCTTCCCATCGCGAACATCACTTGCAGCACCGCTGGGCGTGGAGCGCGAGATTTCTAGTAGCGTGTTGTACAAATCCTCTCTCGTCATTGAAACCTCACCGTAAGGTTGACTCCTTGAGTATTTTGCATTTCAGAAGAATCTCCAATGGTATCTGCTCTCTCTTTTGCTTTCTCTTTCGCCCTCCATACTTTCCTCTTCAGTAGCCATTTTGTACTTTGCGTATTTGAGTCAGTGAAATAAGTGCTGTGAGAAAGAACTGTGTCATTTATTGGCTTCGAGAATTGTGCTTCAGCAAATTTTGGCGCTATTCGATTCTCGTTCCTTCTACTTAGCCTTTAATCGTGCTGTAATATTGCTTTCTACAGTTGAATTCAAAGTAAGTGCGAGAAATCGTCTTGTTATATTCTTCTAATTGGAGTCTTGTTTTCTTTTAGGTGCTCCAACGGGTAAGGCTATACTGCTCCATTTATTCTAAGTATTAGTGCCAGGAAAAACAATATCTCTGGGCGGGATTGATACCCACGACTTTTCGGTTGGCAAGTCAACAAGTTATCGATAATATTCTTCCAATAATTCTAAGTGGAAATATTTAGCCATATAATGTCCACTTAGATTTTTATATTTTAGAGACAACATAGTACATACATTAAGTACCATTAATATTTTTAACATGATAACGATAACTGAGTACTATGTATTCACTATTTTTCATCTTGCCGTACTTTACATACCAGCAACGTCAGATGCATGTGAAATATTTTGAATACAATTTTCATTTTCATTGCTAAACATTTTAACTTGTGGTCCATAACTTTAACATTAACTTAAATCCATTTGTCGGTTGTGAATCCTTCTTTTAATTTACTGATTTTAGCGGTGGGGAAATATGATGATATTTCAGCCAGTTTTTGTCGGTACCAATTTAGAGATTGAAAAAAATATGAGGAAAGCAGCCATGAAATTACTGCGTGTTGTTTGTTCAGTAAGATCCAAAACTAGAGTTGAATACGGCTTGACACCAACATACTGTAGTTGCATCTAACTACCGAGCACAGGGCAGATCCCAGTCAAGATACTGACAATATGAGTCTAAGTTATTCTTATTTGGATAGCTCTCGGTGTTTGACTTTTAATCAAATATCAACCACTGATTGATTTGCTTTGAATTTCCTCTTCTTTCTCCTCCAAAAGTGGCATCTCCCGAAAGAGTCAACTGGAAACTGTGGATCTCAAGTACCGAGTTATGATAATAGCTTAAACTGCACGTGCAAGTTTTATGCACTGTGGTAACAAAGAAAATCAGTTTGAAAGAGTTGATGCAGGTGCGAAAGCTGTGATTGTAAAGGAGGATTGGGCATTCTGTAAAACGGATCATCGTTGACACAATGAAGTTACCATTTAGTATTGAATCTTCTGGGTATGGATGTTATTTTAGCTGTTTTTCAGGGGAGGCTACCGACAGCTAAACCATTAAATGCAGGTAGTTCATTGGGTAGGGGTTGGACTTTTTCAGGCATTGAGTGCACAGAGAAAACTAGCTAAGGCAGTTGCCAAAAAGTTCAAGTTTCATCGTCCCATCCGACAGATGGAGTTCATCACTCGAAGTGATCTCTACACAGCGCTCAAGTTGCGATACCTAAGAAAAATCTCTGCCACTGACGGGAGTCGAACACGGGTAGTACTGTCTGTTAAAATGATCTAGGCACTTGAGCTATGTCTTCCGAAAGAACATGAACTGTTGAGTCATCCGTTTTGAAGCTAATAGGGTCTTACATGTGTCACAAGTTTCGCAAATTTAGCTGTAAATAACATTTTTTCCTGCATATTTTTAAAAGCATTAACTTAATGCTATTGAATTCTGAAGTTAATGTGAAAATATATCAAAAATTATCAAGCTAACAATGCTTGATCATCGGATTTGAAAACCCGAAAACCTGCTATATTTTCAAATAAAAGTTAGTAAAAGTTTATCTTCGGTGACAATAAAGTTTTATGAACACAAATATTTGTAAAATGAACATTCTCCGTGATAAATTTTACTGCATTGAAATTGGTTCTCTCTTTTGGATGATATAGCTTCTCAAGCTCAGGCGTCTAGACTTTTGTAATAGACAATAGGAATGGGAAACCTATTATAAAGCCTCCGACCCTTTACCTTCATCAGATTTTTATTCCCAAAAATTATATTCACGAGCGAGATTCGTGTGAAATGATCCTAAACCTTCTTTTCCTTCTCCATCTCCCTCGTTTCTTTAAAGGTGGAAAATATGTTTTGACGAAGAGGTGGAGGAAAATTGCTCTAACGCCTCGCCTTTAATCACCAAGCGCTAAGAAATGTCTGAGAGGAAGAGAAATCAATGCGGAAACGCTTTCATACTCACTGGGACACGTACAAACAGGAGTGTACTCGCAAAACGTGTCTCGTACACAGCTCCTACCGTGCCCTGGTAAATACCTGACGGTCGCGGTGGATACCTACATCCCTCCCTTTCTCTCTCTTCCTCTCCGTCATTTCGGAAGAAATTGGGGGAAAGGTAGGGCTCGCCCGTACTCGCCCCGAAGCGATAAACGGCGTGCCGCCATCTTGTTGACCTCTTCCCTCTCTCTTGTCCTCCTCCTTTCCCCCCTCTTCCACTCCCTCCCCCCTTCCGTATCTCCCTCGTGCCCCATTCTTCCGAGCTAGAGCTCCTCGCTGAGTTTCGTGAAATTTTCAAAAGGCAAACGAGCACTGCCGCGCCCTCGCCTATTATGTTCGGTCCACGCGAAATGGCGACGCCGCCATTGTTGTCTCCCCGACCAGTTGTTTTACATGATATATTTTGGATTTTAAGCAGGTGGAGATCTGAACTGAATAGAGTATCCTGCGGAGGGACATGTTAGAGCTTCCTTGAAACATACTGTTAACGCTGCAGCTGATACGTTCCTTTCAACGCAATACTGGGTTAAATGTTTTACCTCACTAATGGTATTACCCATTTAGGAAGGGTTTCAGTGAGAATGAAAACAGTTACTCTCACAAGATCTAGCTTATGTATGTGTTGAATTGTTAGGTTCCAGTTTTTTTTAATTACACTCAATTATCATTGAATTTTCCTTATTCGCTCCCTCGTTTCTGCTTGAAGATGTGGATGAATGGGCTACTGTAACTTTATCTCAGAGCAATCTTTTCCCTGGGTATTCAGTATGAAATGAACTTACGCTTAACTTGAGAAACAATGACTGAGGCTGATTGAATAACAATCAACAAATACTGAGACGCAAGGATGTAATGCATGATTTAGCTCACGCATGATTATATTCCAAAACGCTCCAACCAAAGGTTTCGGCATTGATAACGATCGAGAAGAAGTTATTGGGTTATCACCGCCAAATAAAAGGGCTAACACCGCTCGTAGAAAAACAAAAAGTAGTGAAAATCACTTCTACTACGGTAGATTACAGCCCATACGATATCCCTGAGATTCAATAAATATTCCCTACTCGCTACCTTATTTAAATTATGGGTGGAGATCATTTTAATTCCAGCAATCTGTGGGCTGCATAGGACGTTAGGCAACGGAACCGAAGGTATATTGTGCTAAAAGCATTCAAATGCTAACGCCGAATTTCTCTTCGCCTTTCCTCCTTTCCCTTACTGCCCCATTTGAATCCCTCTCCTCCCTCAGCATTATCACAGAAATACTTTGTAAATTTCCACATAAAGTTTATTACACCGACACAGGTTTCAGCAAGACATTGCCATTATCAAGTGTCTTGTTCTACATCTATACGTAATACCCTTCAAGCCACCATAAAGGTGTGGTGAAGTCTATTCGGGTCTTCCACCGGGTAAGCTGTTCCATTACTACCGACGTTTCGGAGACCGAGTCGTTCAACATCTTCAGGGCTGATGGCCTGAAGCCTTGAAAATAGGGAACGACTCGGTCTCCGAAACGTCGGCAGTAATGGAACAGCTTACCCGGTGGAAGACCCGAATATTTTTCACCACAGCTATTCGCCGGGAGAACCTCAAATCTTTTTTCACCATAAAGTTGTGTGGCAGGGGTTAAATTCTCACCAAATATACACTACATATCATGCATGAAAAAGGATTAGTATTAATATGCTAGTCTAAACTTCACTATTTAAAAAAGATAAGAATAGCAAAACAAGCGTGAAAAACATACTGTTAGTTGGGTTGCCTTCAAGCCCTAATACCAACATGCAGCTACTTATGCTATACATTGATTCACTCGTATTGGTCACATTTACCGCTATTGATATCCCTAATTGTGGCAATGGCAAATGGAAAAGTCTTGCTGAATGGGTCTAGGTCGGTGTCATAAACTAATTGTGGAAATTTACAAAGTATTTCTGTGATAATGCTGAGTGTCACACATTTTCACAAATTATCACCTGATGCGTTAAAATGCCCTCTCCTCCCGGTTTGAGGCACCATGCAGAGAAAATTAAGCCTGATCTTGCAGTTATTAGGCACTGTTGACTCCTTCCCCTTTGCGACAAGATAGAGAACTCAATGGAATAAGGATAGCCTCAAGTTGGAAATTTATGCGTTTACTTGAAGTACAATATAATTCAGCTATAAATTTCTTCTGACAGGAAATTAGCTTAGAATCATAAATCTCCTGAATTCCTGGGTAGTCCAGCGCGTATTGGTCTGATGTGAGCGCTATTTTAGTATGAGCATTCTATTTGAGAGAACGGATTGATCTCGGTGACTAATTTATCATTGTATCACTCAGATAGAGAGGGGAAAGTGGCGCGAGGGAGGAAAATCAGTAAAGTACATTTTGAGAGAACTGTTTCAAAGTATTCGATCCACCCAAAACTTCTCTTGAGTACAGAAACGGGAATCTGAAAATGTGAGCTCTGCATTTATTTTCTCTCCTCCTTTTGAGTGAATAAATTCCCACGTGCAAAATGAAGCTGAATGACACTCCGATTAAAATGGAAGCATTTTTGTGTCGCAGAACAAAAAATTTTTGTGTTACGATATTTGCCACGAACTTAATTCGTCAAAGGGTGAACTTTATAAAAAACGCATAGCTGGTGGTGTGCGAATCATAAGAGGTAGTCAAAGGGACTTCTGAACCGAGTATTTTAGTGTTAATATTAGGGGAGGTAACAAAGAGCTTAAGTCATTAGGGCCATTAAGGATAGATTGGTTGGTTGGTTGGTTATTCAGGGGAGGCGACCGACAGCTGAGGTCATTTGCGCCATTTTAGGATAGGTGGGTAATTGGGTAATGGTAGGAAGTATTTTGGGAACGGAAGAAGGGTGGAGAGAAACCCGGCGTCGGCATTAGCCTACTCTTAACGGAAGGCGCCTAGGGGACCACGGCTTAACGTCCCATCCGACGGACGGAGTACTGAACTTGAAATGCCCTCCACTAGGCACTCAAGTGGGGACCGGGTTTTCCACTGAAAAATCCGCCACTGCCGGGAATCGAACCCGGGCCCTCGGGATGGGAGGCCAGTACTCTAGCCACCACACCAACCCGATCCCCCATTAAGGATAGATAAAGGCTATTTCGAATGTTAGGGAACGGAGAGAAACATGGCGAGAAACCAAGGTATCAGCATGCTCTTAACATAACCTCCCAAGGAGTTCACATTTTAACCTCCTATCCAACAGACGAATTTTGAACTAGAAGTGCTCTCCAAATATCACCCAAAGCGTGATAAGGATTCCATTAAAAATCTACCACCGACAGGTTTAACCCAAGTCTTTTGAGATGGGATTGTCGTCTAGAAACCAAACGAAGAGGTTCCATCCTTTATGGGATGTAGTCTAAAATGTTTATTCCTTTGCCAAAAAATGTCCTCGATTCAATTCACAACTGATCGATTAAAAGCGCACCATACCTTCCATTTCTCAAGGACATTTAATCGTTACGATGCCAAAATACTCGGAACGATTTGATCCATTGCGAGCCGACTCCTTTTCCTCGATCCATCGTAGGCCCTCCTCAACGGTGGCCTTATCATTGCGTTCGCCATAAATACTATTATCAGCGTTTCGGAATGTTGGCGAGATCACGACTGATCGGATCAGTAAAAGCACCGAGGGCTGCGAATCGTGCTGGAACGGATCCTTTGCATCTCTACTTTGTTGTGGGAGTCGTACATTCGTCCGTTCCATGAGCCACTCTCGAGAGGTAACCGAGTAGCAACGTACGAACGAAGTAAGATATGATGGAGAGGAAGTGAATGGTGTTCGCGAAGGAAATTCCCATTTTATTCCATTTCTCATACGGCCCTCTCTCTCTCTCTCTCTTCTGCACGCGCGGATGGGAACGAGCGATCGAGTGGGACTAGTGGGAGAATAAAATAAAAGAAGAGAGAAACGAATTAGAAATGAGGGGGAAAAAACTTCGGAACGCAGCCCGCTTCGCTTTGTTCCGCGCCAACAATGTCGAGTTTGGCCAATATCGAACCTTTCCCGTCTTCCCACTCACTCGTACTCCCTCTACCCCACTTCCACCTCTCGCTCGCTTCCTTCCCCCATCCCCTTCCCAGGGTCGCTGCTCCCCTTTCACTCCCCCGATCCCTCATTCCCCCTCTATCTCTCTCTCTCTCTCCAAAGGGAAAAAACGGAAAAGCTTTTCGGTAAAGCATCCGACCCGTATCCCAAGTCGCGCTACCTCCCCACGCAAATATTGCTCGCAAACTCTCTAAAGCTTCACGTTCGATAGAAATAATCGTGAGGGAGTACGTTCACGCGTTCTGATAGGTCAGAATCAAATGTTTAATATGTGAGTGAGAATACCTTAGAAATGGAGGATAGGATAAACAAACTTAAATTTAGGCTGAAATGAATGTGATAATATAAGAAGTGGAAGTTGCAATTAAAACTATTTTATTCGTATTTAGTCAGGATCTATGAAGAAGAGTTGAGCCTTTGTGAAGCACGGTTGAGTATTAAAAGATTAAATGAGCTAATGAGTGCGTGAAGTGAAGCCTGTTTTGGGAGGAAGGAAATGGCGTAGAATAGAATTGTCATTATAAAATGGAGAATAAACAGATTAGTGTCCCGTTTGTATTCACCTTTCGAGTTTAAGTGCTTTCTTCAGAGAGGAAAGATAGGGCACATTTATCTGTAACAAACAGTATTGTCACTATTTATCAATGCAAAAATCGGTTTGACTGAGCCCTACAATAAGCTTTTCTCTTCACATTCGAAAGTATATCCTGTGATATCTTATTACTTTATGCATGTGTGGTATCAGTGATCTATTCCTTCAGTTCTTGTCATTCACTTTTCCGTGAGCGAATTTCTTCATGATACCATTCCATCCCAGGAATTTTTCGAGAGAAGCACTTTTTCATAATTTACATGATCTTCTTTCATACTCCCAATATAATTAAAACCACATCTTAAGCTACCTACATTATTTTTGTAGACTTTCTTTGCGATATTACCTTTATAATGTTTCCAGTGTTGTCTTTTCTGACTGTTTTGAGTTCCATAGAAGAGTCCAAAAAAATAGTCCAAATCTATTTCGTGATAAACGAATTAATGCCAGTGATTGAACAACACGGCAAATTTGACAAGTTACATATACTTTAGTGAATAGAGTATAATCGTTTTGGTCTTCTGTGCAATAGTTTCGCCAGCCCTAATTAATTTTTCTACGCTATTTATCAAAGAGTGTGGAACTTATGAAGTCGGCTGTGTGTTATTCTACAATCACCATTTGGTACTGCGATAATTTCACAAAACAGGTACAAGTACAGTTCATTGAATATATGTGTCTATACTTCCAGACTAGTACTTGATGCGTAGCTATGTATTACGTTCCCCGTCAACTCCCCACTCTACTTGTTCCGCACGTATACTCCAGCCGCCACCTGTTCCTTCTCGAAGACCCCTTTCTCCAGTCACCCTTTCCCTCGCTCTCACTTAACCCTGCCCCAGGGAAAGAGAGAGTGGGAGTTAAGGACGGGAGAGTCCTTTCCCGTCCCCCATATTTGAAACCCTAGTCCCCGCAGAAAACAAACCTTTGCCATCGCAACGCACACGTCATACCCTCACCGCAAACCCCTTTCAGAAGCACAATAATGCCTCCCTACCGCCCTCGGAAAACCAAGGGTCCAGAACAGAGCTTCCACTCCAGAGATTGCCTAATTCCCTGATCCCTAGCCACACTATCCCTTTCCCCTCCCCTTCTCCCCAACCTTACTCCTCCGTCTTTCCTTTTCGGCCCCGGGCGAGACGCAAAACGGGGCAGAGATGACGCAGGTGACCGTTTGCGTGTGACGCTGTTCCGGCCATCTTGTTGGAAAATACAAATCCACTTGAATGCCTCTGATTCTTTTGCGAGCGGTTGAGGATGAGATTTGATGTGGGAGGAGGGAGGTGAGGCAACTCATGAAGATTCTTTGAGATATCCAAAGATACCTTCCTCCTCGTGATGTCTTGGAATTTTTCTTGGAAGGAACCATCCCCCGCAATCCTCGAAATGGAGTCTTGCCATTAAGAATAAGGCTCTTCTATTTTTCTGTAACCTGAAGCTCGAGATTGATAATCACGTCAGACATAAATATCATTTTGGAAAAATTGTATATCAATAACCTTTGGCCTTCTGGGGATCAGTGATTTAATAGGTGCAAGCCTAAACAAATTTATCATCTTAAATCATTGCAAATAGAGAGTGTGATTTAATGGGTTTTAGTCCAGTGAAATATGTATAAAGGCAAGATTCTATGCCAAGTATAGTGTTATCCATCTAACTAAAAAGTCTGATTAGTACAGTCGTTTAAATTAAAATTATGGTTTCTCATCAACATAACATCTAAATTTAAACAAATGAAATGATAAACGGGTATTTGGTCGGCCGTGACATATGCACTATAATAATTAAAATCTCTAATATGGAAAATTTTCGGCTCACAGTGGGGCAGGCTCAATTCAGGCCACTTCGGTTTGAATCTCGTTTCGATCATTTTGTGTCACATCGTGCAGAAGAGGAATTTCGATGCCGGTCCGAAAGCACGTCCTTATTTCCGTGCATTTGATCTCACCTTCACTCGCCTCCCTCCGAGATTCGTTTCCTACATCTTCTTGCTGCATTGAGATGGGAGGAGAGGGGGGAAGGAAGTTTTAAGGGTCCACAGGTAACTCCCCGACCCCCTTCTCCGTCAACCCAAATGGGGGGAGGGGGTCGCGCGGCGACGCGCTTCGTTCCGGGCCGGGACGGCTCCAGTGAGGGCGGGGAGGGTTGAAAGCGTCCCTCCCATTTACAGTTCCGACCCATCTCATCATTCATTCACCGCGTGCCGAAAATAAATCGGGGGCTCCTTGCACGACAGCCGCGAGGAGGGATTCGCGACTGTCCGTGAAGTCAACGAACTAGGCGAGTGTGGGTTGAGATGTCACCGACAAGGAGAGACTAGCAATGTATGTACGTTTGATTCAATGATACAGTGTGAGACTTCACTTAATGGATTCTTGGATGGATGGACTTCTTCATGCATAAACATCTTCATAAATCACGACTTTAAAAGAAAATCTTTTAAAATAAATTCTCCCACGGATTTATGAATTTAACTGAGATAGGGTTTCGACACGAAATATCATCAACTGAGCCAGGAGATGATCTTCTGACTTGGTACGTACTTGTCACAATTAAATAAATTAAAATTAATTAAATGAATAATGAAGAATCACCGCCTCGTTATTATCATTGACGGAGCGCTGTTGGACAATCATCACTTCTTTTTTCGCCATGGAACATATTGAAACTGAAGTTATTTTAATTTTTAATTTTTGTGCTTTTAAAAATTTAGGTAAGCAAATTTACTTAGAAAAAAATACACGCTGGGTTTTAAAGAGAAATTTTGAGTTATAATTTCTGTGTAAACCAGAAATTCATAGGTATATTGTTGCTAAAATATTGAAGTTGAAGAGAGATGATTCATTAGTGATTACATCGGTGGAGAAAGAGAAAGAATTCTGCCCAGATTTCAGGCACCCTCCGGATACTGCGTGACTCTATCGGTTTCACTTTTCCCTCCTATCACTTTCTTGTTGGTGAATCCCACGATGTGGACATCGGCGTGTTTTCTCTGGACACTCCTTGAGCGATGGCTACAAGGGGACGCGATCGCCACCACTTTCCACCGTTTTTGCCCATCCCTTCTCTCCTCCCCCCACTCTCCTCCTCCTCGTTTTCCCTCAACCCCACCTCCCGATTCCCACCCTCCCTTCCCACTCTCCTTCCCTCCCCCTTCTCGCTTCGATCCATTCGCTGCCTTATTTGCGGCCTTCCCTCCTCTTCGATCCGCGTCGCCGTCTCGTCTACCCTCCTCTCCTCCCCCGACTCCCACCCTTCCCTCACTCCCTCCCGGCATCCACCTTCGATTCCACCTTCCGCCGCGTTCACTCGGACTGTATCCTCCAACCAGAATTCATCCCCATCCTGCTCTGCCGCGAAGATGTTTTCCGTCTTCTCCCTATCCAGTATTGGCAGAGGTAGGTTTATAGGTGCTGCTCCGTCTCTGCTATCGATATATTACATCGCCGAACCTAAATAATCCTGAGGCAAACACAACATGTAGGCCCGAACAGGAATTCGAATGTGCAACATAAGGATTTGCCAGGATAGAGTGCTATTGACCGGGCTACCACGACGGACTCTCTTAAGTCCAGCACTGTCCCCATGCTTTTGGCCTCTTCTTAATATTGGCAAATGCATGTGTAATAAGCATTTATAACAAAATATGAAATTCATGCGATTCCTGGGATAGCTTAACTTGGAGAGAAGGAGATAAAGCTAGAGAATTAAATTGGACCCACGGAAGTAGCTTTGAGAGTAGAAGGAGCTCACCGTTGGAGGAGCTAAAGCGCTGGAGATTTCGAAGTTAGATAGGATATTTCACAACAAGGGTTGAGTTAGTCGTAGATATTCACTTCACTCGCTCTCTGCGGCAGAGCGTAAGAGGTAATTGGCCACCAGCGAAGTCGGGAACAATGGGAGAATAGTATTCTTTAATTCAATGGAATGTGCTTGCAATAAATTTCTTTGCTAACGTATAACAACACTAATGAAAGTGGTAATCTTTCTCGGGATAGCTATGTTATGCGGATTCCGGTTTCCGGATTTTTCAGTTAAGGTGAAAAGATTGTGATTGTACAATGGAATTCTGATGGTCGTGATGAAATTACTGGATTCTCATGCTGGAGGACTAAGATCATCATTTACAATCATAAAATTTCTCGGTTACTAATACTTTTAAGAATCGATATGTTTTATATGAGACATGCAATAGCAAGACTTCGATCCGGAATTTGAATTTGCTGCGTGGAATTTAATAATTTAGAAACCATATCAACATCATTACTACAGTACTGATTACACTTCTCTACCAATAAGGATGCCTTAACCGCTTCCGCATGTCTAGAAGTGAATTACTTTAAACATTGACTTTCTTCCTGCTTCCAATATATAGCCATTTCAGATTCTAACCTACGTTCACTTCTAAGTGTCGTCAAACACCAATCTCAGCTATTAGTATTTCAATTGAGATAAAAGTTTGGTCATGAGAGAGTTTTTTACTAAAAATATCTGCAAACTATTTAGGTTGACCTAGATAATTATGAACTATGTGGTCATTTGATAGTAATACAATGCCAAAACTAATGGTGCGAGCATGAAACGCTTCCTAGGGAGTTGTGTTTGAAACCGTCGGGATTAACTCGAATAGGTAACCAAGGAGTCAGGGAGTCGCCAAATGTTGGCGTTTGAATTGTTCATTCCAATCACTGGAGTTTTTCTCCTCCTAGGACTGTATGCTCAAGACGAATGGCAAAAACTAAAATGAAAACCACGTGTGAGATTGTTAAGACCGATTAAAAGACACCAATATTTGCACAATTTTTGTTTGTATTACGTGACTCCTTGGTTACTTATTCTAGATAATCCCGACGGTTTCAAACACACCTCCCCTGGAGTGAAATCTGGCAATAGCAATATTTATTTTGAAATTTTGGTATTTTGTCTAAGCCTTTCGGCTGTATTCTAGACGTTTCCAGTGTAATCACAAATTTTGCCTGAGACAGCGTAGTCTTGAAACTATTTTTTCCTCTCCAGCATTGAATCCTGAAGTTCATGGTCGGTAAATTGGAGATTGGTCGAAATTGTCTTTGTGGAGAATGATGGAAGTTTGGCTCAATAATTAAGTCTGTCTTTTGCCAAGAAGAGTTCAGAGGTACTTTGTTCTACTTTCATCTCGTTATCTAATAAAATGAATGTACACACTTTCAAATAAAAAACTCCCATCACTGTCACTACAAATATGTCAAGTGTGTGAGAACTTCAAAGAATATTAAAGAATGTAACCAAGAGCGATGCTTTGATGCAGCGTAATTTTAGGTTCAGGGGTATGATTAACCAGTGTCGATAAAGCACGGATCAAATATTATTTTTTTTCTTTCATGGTGTGGCGTATACTTTATGACAGGGCACAATTTTGAATGAAAACCACAATTAAAATAATATTAGCAGCTAAAAAGATTTTTTAGTTCTTTTCCAATGCTCAGAACATTTTCATCTCGTTGATCTGCGAATAATATTTTCCTGACGTCTTCAACCTGCACAACACCTCCCTGAGGTATGCTTTTCAGTCAGTTTTTGTTTGATGTTTAAACTCAGGTAATCAGCAGTTGGAGGATATAAGACCAAAATTTTACTCTACCGCCAGTATCCCACATGCCAAAAATTCACTACAATTTTCTATTGTGAAATGATCATGTCCAAAATTTCACGTACTGCGCAATGTTCGATTAAAAGGGTTCTGAATTTAGTTTCCCAAAGCAATAGAATATATAAAACGGTAAAATCCGTTTAGTATTGACTATGTTAACTATATGATTCGTTGATGAAACAGTACTAGATAAATTTTAATCAGGGATTAGGCCGTGTTATGCTATAAAATAACGTGGTTAAAGGAAAAAGGAAATGTATGGCCAAGTGTTCTAACCCAAACTAATTTCTGTGACTGCATTCATAGTGGCCGACCTGTTTTCAAAACCTCGAACTGACATCAATGATTCTTTATTTTTTGGAGGCCTCTCGCTGGTTGCCATAATGCATTGGGGTGGAAAATAAAGCACGTCCTGTCTGTTCCGTCCAGACACATGCTGTGCACAAATGACTGAACGCAAACCAAGTTCGACGACCAAAACTCGTTGTATCCGATTTGTCCAAAATAAAAAAAACTTTACCCAAAATTGTATCGTGGAACATTGGCTTTCTGTGAGACCCTGGAAGGTGGATAGAAATGTGGCCCTCCCGAGTGGAAGTAAGAAAGCTCGGCGAGTAGGAGAGTGGGAGAAAGGGGTGGTAGGCGGGATTCCGCGACGACTGACCGTAACCTCCCCCCAGGCCTCCCCTCCTCCATCCTCCGCCACCCACATCACTCTCGCCCAACGGACGTCCGCCCACACCTCCTTCTCGTCCGCGGGTCCTCCGAGAATTGATTGACCTGTCCTTTCCTTCCCCGACCCCTCTGGGGCATTCGGCATTCTAGCGTACACGGCATACCGCGGGGCCGGTAAGTAGGCTGCTGAGCGTTGGATGCTGCGGATGACGTAGGAGATGGTCTTCCTCCTCCCCTACCTCTCCGTCCCCCCCTCCCACACACACCCACGTAGCCACTCCTTATTCTCTCCTTTCCGTGCTTCTTTAAATGTAAATACTGTTATTTAGTTATTTAAGCTGTTATCTCATTCTTTCTATGCATTTTCACCGCCGTTTTCTATATTAATTTGCAGGTTTTAATTTTTCTTCTATAAATTCAGGTTTTATCATATTTTTTCTCATTGGTTCATTATCTGTGATAGACTTCGTCCATGTGTTCATTTTTAGTATTTACTCTTATTTCTATACTTATATACTTATTATAATTAATATATAATTATATTTATTATAATTAATTAAAATATATACTTATACTTATAATATACTTATTTCAATCAATATAATATTATTGCCTTAACTAAGTTATCACTCACTCACTCAGTGATTCAACCCGAATGTTGGTTTTGATAGGTTAGGGTAGAGCTCACCCCGGACTAAGCCACAGGCGTATGAATTTCACACATTCAGGGTAGGGGGGCCAGTTCCTTTCCCTGGGCCACCTCGCACTCCGAGGACTTTTCGTTCGGGGGCGTCCAAAGGCTTTACCCGGATTTGATCCCGGAACCCTTCGATTAGTAGTTAAATCCTCTACCCACTAGGCCACCAATCTCGTCAGCTAAGTTATGCACAGCACAATACCCATTACTAATTTCAATTCCTCAACGCATATTTGTTCGCGGACTCAGGTTCGGGTCCGGACGGGGCCTTCGCTTACAATTGTCTAGGTTCAAATCTCAGCCGTAATAGAGATTTTTCATCGGTATACCGATAATAAATGTAAATGAGAGAGGTGGGCAGAGTCCATCTGCAGCCCCTCTGGTCCTTAGACCTCTTTAGATCCATTGTGCCAGCCCACACTTCACCTACCCGCCACTCCGGGTCCAACGTTGCTTAACTTCGGTGATCTCACGGAAACGGTGTGCCAACGTGGTTAGGTCCTTGCCCTGGTATGCCGATACTACTCGGTATAGTTCTTTGTAGTGAGCACTTCAAGCTCAGTGACCCAAGTGTCGGGCGGGAGTTGTTGAACCGTTGACCCCTTGTCACCCTTTGTTAGAGCACGCTAATGCTAATCCCGAGTTTCTCTTTGCCCTTTCTTCACTCACTGAAAAGTTCGTACCTCTACCCACCTATTCTGAATGGTGGTAAGGAATTGAACTGTCGGCCATTATAAAATTCTGCCTTACCTGGTGTCAGTACCTATTCTAAATTGCGCATATTACCTTAGCTGTCGATTGCCACAAAATTCCTACCTCCACCCAAGTATCTAATTAACCTTAATGGGACAAATGACCGTAGTTTTCAGTGGTGATCCCATAATAACTACTCCTACTGTCAGTCCTCCACCCTAAATAACTGCTGCCTCCACGTATTCTCTCGCGAGCGACTATACGTGGAGAAGAAAGCAAGCATCACTGAGACATTTGCAGCGCTATCAATCTCGATTTACCCATCTCATAACCTTGTCATTGCGGAAAGATTTGCTGCGGCTCTCTTCACCTGCCGCCTACTATTTTATCTATTTTTTGGATTTTTGTAACGGCGCCTCTCTCTCCTGATGAGTTCTTCCATGAATGGCCTTTCTCCTCCCATCTTTCTCTCGTTCCACTCTATCGTTAGAATTTTAAAGCACCCCCTCGGATTATCGAGGTAATAAAAGAACTCTTCGCGTGAGGTCAATCTAGCGCCGAGACCTGCGGTCCACACGGGAGTTGGCAGGTACATCCTTGCGGTTGACTGTTCGTCCATTTCGAGTAAAATATGAAGTGCTCCCGGAGGATTTTTAGTGTGGAGGGGAGGGATCCTGCATTGCGAGTTTGCAGTAGGAAATACCACTACATGAAGGGAACGTTTTTCAATCTTTAAAAAAAAACATGAGAGAGGATCACGCTTACTTTTTCAATTTTATATCTCATCCATTCATTTGATTCTATTCTAATGAAGGAAACATTTTTTCGTCAAATTTACGAATTGTTTCGTTAAAAAAATCAAAAGCCTTTCTTTTGTGCATTGTCATCGTTCATTCCCAGGCAACATTCAAATGCACACAAGCATGCACGAAAAATCACTAAAAGTAGCGTCAAATTGCCGAGAGAAACTGCATGGCTGTTTCTCTCGGAAATTTGAGATATAGTATCGTTAATTGGGTGATGTCATGTATGGGAAGAATTCATTGGAAGCCTTGTAACTCACATCTTAATTAATTTATTAGATGACTGCAGCGATGATGCAAGATTATTCACTGGCTTCCAAATTAATCAAATAACTCCGTTTTATGTAATTTTTCATCTGATATTATCTACCTTATGGCAATTACTCTTAGTTACCCGCAAATACTTATGGCTTTTATACTATTATAAGGGAAAGAGTATCATTTTAATTGATTAATAGGTATGTTATATTTTAATCAATGTTTCCGCCTATAGATTGAGCGCTGAGTTGCATCTTGTAAACTCTCTTAAGAGTTTTATAACGACATCAAATCTAATTTAATGAACAAACCGATGGGAAAAATACTCAACAGAATCTTATTTCACTCCGCGAAAAATCATATTAACAAACATATTAAAAAAAGAAATTATACTGGAAGAGCATGCGTGTGAGCTGAAAAAATATTAAATTATGTACCTCATTAATGAGTGAAATTATATCCCCCTACTCTTCTAATTATGTATTTCCGAGCAGCTTGCTCTTCATTGATTTTTTTTCTAGTTAGTTATCTAGCTAAACAATTGTTATAAATAATCCATAATATTGCCATAGTATCAATTTCAATCAATAATATCGCTTTAAATAATAATCACACCGCCCTTAAATAAACTGCAGCTTCATATTTATATTTACACTTCATGTCATTGGAGCATCTGCAAATTTAGATTGGTTGGTTGGTTATTTAGGGGAGGCGACCGACAGCTGAGGTAATTTGCGCCATTGAGGATAGTTGGATAATTGGGTAAGGGTAGGCGTTTTCAGGGAACGGAGAGAGGGTGGAGAGGAACCCGGCGTCGGCATTAGCCTACTCTTAACGAAAGGCGCCAAGGGGACCACGGCTTTACGTCCCATCCGACGGACGGAGTACTGAACTTGAAATGCCCTGCACTAGGCACTCAAGTGGGGACCGGTTTTCCACTGAAAAATCCGCCACTGCCGGGAATCGAACCCGGGCCCTCGAGATGGGAAGCCAGTACTCTAGCCACCACACCAACCTAATCCCCTGAAAATTTAGAACACATTGAAGAGAGTGCATAGCCACTCTCTTCGATAAGTAGCAAATTTCAATGCATTTTATACTGTGAGTATCCACTCTCACGAATGCAGCTGTTTTAATACTAAAGCACTGCACATGTGAGGTGATTGCCGGTAAACTTCCAGGTAATGGTGGAAAAGCGTAATGAGACTAATGATTATTTTATCTTGACTCGGAAGAATATCATTATATTCAATGACTTACTGACCTGATTGTTGCTTAATTGATAAAGACTAGGATGACCTGGAGCTTGGTTGGCTCATGTTCAAGTTGACTACGGACGGCAGTTAGATTCCGGCGCACTCTGGGAAGTTATTTAAATTCCAAAGGCGTAGCGTAAATTCGGAGCTGGCGGCTTGTTACGTTTTCCAAACAGGCCACCGTTCCGGACGAACTCGTGTGAACGTTACATGATGAAAGAAGACTTATATTCATCGCCCGCGGACCCCCGTCAACTGCACAAACAAGGAACGGAACGGCTGCATTTCGGAGTCGCATAAGTCCCGAAGCGGACACTCGTCCGTCCCCCTTGCCTCCAACTTTGGTCCATCGGATGCCGGAAAACGATGCACGTTACGAAAATGACGGGAAAATGTGTCTTTTTAAAAAAAAAAAAAGAAAACATACGGATCGGACCTGTCGAGTAACGCGCGCTCGGGCAGTGTGTCACGGAGAGTCGAGCGGCGGAATCTTCATGGCGCTCGTGTAAATTGCTCCGAGAGAATTGCACCATTTTAGAAGAGGGCCGGCCTCGGGCAAACACCAGGGAGTGAGGGGATGGGGGGATAACGGGAAAGGAGGGGGGGGGGGCGTCGAGTAGGGAGGGAGGGAGATGGATGGGGGCGCGATTGTCGTGGAGCGGAGAAGGTCGAGAAGTCCTTCCGTCCAGTTCATTCTTTTGTCTTTCCCCTTGTTTGTGCCGTTCTTCCGTATTTTATTTTATTCCTCTCGAGGAGATGGGGTCGGGAGAGGGACTGGTCACATGAGCTGTTGGAAGCATATAGTTCGGGCGGAGAGATGGTTAGCGGTCTTTGTTGGGCGGGAGGGGCAGGGGGGGGGGGGAAGATGGAAGTGGAGAGAGAATAAGGGTGGAGGGACCTCTCCCTCACTGGAAGGAGGAGGGAAGGACCCTGTTTGTGTACGTTCCACGGGCAAGGAGGGTTGCGGTGTCGTGCACGAGATTAAAAAGATAGGGCACGGGGCCACCGGTAACGCCGGACGCCCCAGTCCCTTTTCCTCTCACGTTTGTACTTGGCAATTTAAAAAAATTAAGAAAAAAACGAGCCTAGCGCAACCATTCCTCGATTCTACCAACAAATGTACCCACTTCTTGCGAAGCGCTCAAGCACACACACACACACGTACCGTATGACTCGTACCCCTCCCTACGAAAAAAAAATAAAGAACCCTCATTATGTATTTTTTCGCGACTAACCAAATGCCATCATATGAGTGCACGTTGCTTTTGTTTTATTCATAGAGGGAGGGAGCGAGAGAGTGGAAAAAAAACAGAGAAGCTATTTTTCGTCACATTTTTCCCTGTTGATTTTATATGCGCACATATATGAGCTCCGCTCTTCCACTTTCCGCAACCCCATCCCGTCCAATTCGCAGTTTTTCTGTTTCTCGTCACGGCGGAGATTTTTCAACATTTCTCAGTCCCCCAACCCCCTCGGCGCAGACTGTCCAAACACTTTGATGTGTGCAGCTGCGAGCCAACTAGTTTATTTATGGCAGTTGATGCCGGGAAACGGGGTTTCGCTGCGCGATTTATGGTCACGGCCATCCGAGGAGAGGAGGTGTTGAGCGACAGGCCAAAGCATTCCACGCCTATCTTCCCCCTCGCACGGGGTTTTCGGGATCTAAATGGGTGACGAGGAGGGCCTATCGGTCATTGGGCATATATACATATTCATATAAAATGTTAAGCAAACAGGTCTCGCGAGGAAATGGGAGATAGTGGCCATTAACCTTGTTTTTAGGGGAACTGCACGCCTCGGTAGATAACCAAGAAAACAGCAAAATGCTGCCCCGTGAAATTCTTGCTCTTTTCGTTAGTTGCCTACGTCACGAGTACCTACTGTCAACCGCACAGTCTCTTTTGCAAAATGGTCTCTGCTCTCATACCTATGACTAATGAGTAGTAATTTTCGATTCAATATCTTACATTTTATTTACTCATCGTCATAGAATATATGCTTCCTAAGAATTTGGATTGGAAAGATTTCCAAGTCGATAATAGTATTTTTAACTCAATTTTACATTTCAATTGCAATAAGATTGCTGATATAAGAAGGTTGGCATCATTCTACGTCTTTTATTGTGAATTTCCTTTAAAATACACAAAAAACTTATTTACTTCTTCCTCCTTTTCCCTACCCTATAGGATCTCTTTCCCCATATCGGGAATTTTATCGCAACATTTAGCGAGCATTTCAATATCTCGAGGTAGGTAGCTTTTTTCCTCATTTCTGTAATTTGTATTTTATAAGAACACGGGATGATCTAACAACCTGGGCAGTGAGCTGAAACTTCAGTTAATCCACTGCAGTCGTAGACATGATTCCTCAAAGCCAGTAAACATACTTAGGCAATTGTATATTATCACAGGAAAAGTTTGACTAGAATTTACATTGATTCATGGATGGTACCTATGGATATAGTTTAGAAATAGCTAATTTTAAGTGTCGGAAAGGAGCTGTTTTTCAAACAGGGACTGTAGATTCAATAAGTTATCATCATTATCAGGTGATTGGATCTGGGAATACTTACATCTACATAATACCCTGCAAGCCACCATAAAGGTGTGTGGCAGGGGGGGAATTCTCACCAAACATGCGCTACATATCATGCATTTAAAAGGATTATTATTTATATACTGTTCTAAACTACAATATTTAAAAAAAGATAAAAATAGCAAAGCAAACATGCAAAAATAAGCTGTTAGTTGGGTTAGCTTCAAGTCCTTATACCAACATGCAGCTACCAATGTTATCCATTGCTACACTTGTACTGGATATATTTACCGTTATTCATATCCCTAATTGTACGAGGAAAAAAGGACATTTTTAACACACTTATTGGGGCTATTTGCTATGGGACTATTGCTAGGACTATATATTATTGGCATACTACTGATTTGATCCGATATAAGGCATTTTTTCCGTCATATAAGGTTTTATTGCATCAAATAAAACCGACAGACATAGACATTGAGACATAGTTTTTGACATTGAAAGAAACGTAATCATTGCAAATATATTTTTATTTCATCTGGCTGAGATTCTAAAAAAATATATGCTGGTAGTTTAATGTACGTGCAGAAGTGCAAATTCCCTTAAGATATTTATAAGTAACTGTGAATGTATTTATTTATTTTATACGGATTGAAAAGACGGCCTGGGTTTCCCGTTAGCTCAATCAATACCGTCGTATTGCAACCTCCTTAACGACTATTACTTGGAGAACGTTAAATCCATTGCATATTGGAACTAATAGCTAATTTACCATTCATTCAATCGCTCCGCGTTGCACCTGATGAATCTCTCGCAGATCAGTACGAAGCAGCTATGAAATTAATGGCGAAATTCGAGCGAGTGCCTCACCAACCTACCTGTCACCTTTCCGGCTTCATTCTAGCGGATGCGTCACGCTTCCGCGTTCCAGCCGGAATGCGAAATGCCAATGAAACGCCCCGGTATCGCGAACCCCCACCGAATGTGGCCGCCAGTTCTTTCACGTGCGATAGATATCCCTCCCACTCGTTTATTAAATTCCCCGGAATCTGTAATCAATACATATTCCCTCTCTCTACCTCACCCCCTCCTACCTCCCCCCGTACTAACCCCAACCCTATGGGGTTACCATTTCCATACGTCACGACTCACCCGCATATCGTGTGGGTGAATGTTGAACGCGTTCTCTCGTTGAACGCGTTGAATGTTGAACGTGGGCTCTCCAGAGCACACCACATGCACAAACGGAGGCGGCGTACGGCTCTCGTGCAGAACTCCGGGGGCGCTTATTAAATTCCCTCGTGTTCTCCTATCGATCCTCTCCCATGCCTCCATCTCTTGCCAGAAACTACACACACACACACACACACAGAGTCTTGAGTGAGATTGCGAAGATTGGGATGTAGGAGGAGTATTCGTCGCGACGGAGTTACCCTAGAGATTAAGCTAGCGGATATCTCCACAATAACGCAGTCTTCGTCCTCTTCCTTCCCATACCCTCCTAAGGCCCCCTTACCGATCTAACGGATTTCCGAATCCGAAGAAGTGGAAACAGCTTCGTTTCCTCGGAATGCGAGTATGTGTTGGGGAGGGTAGGCATCTAGCTAGGTAGAAACCTATAGCGGGCCAAGTTCGGCGTCTTCGCGTCTGCACCATGGGAGCAATTTGCCATTAAGATCCACTGCCTTTTCCAAGTCCGAAATAGAACGCGGGGAAAAAGGTGGGGGGGGAGACGGAAGGAGAACTGGAGTGGAGAATATCTCCTCCTCATACATTCATGATCTGTCTCTCTGCTGTTAAAGGCTAACGTTATCCCTATGAGCTTTCGGCTTTAAAAATGTCAAGTGTACCAATTTAATTTCTTTTAATTCTCCCAAACCTCGGCTTTTGGATGCAATAGAGGAGGTATTTGATAGCTTTATTTCCTTGGAAGTATGGCAGAAATTATAACCTTTTCCGATTTTTCAGAGTAATCCCTTAATCCACTTAAAGTTGAAAATACCATTTATCATATAAAAAATTATGCAACAATTTTTCAGGCATGTTTTGTTCCTCTTTATTTTTAGCGAATAGCTTTTCTGCCATATTATTATGATGTCTTAGAAAAATGATACCCATTGTTAAGCATTCCTACGTTAGTCATCTTGTGACGTGAGTCCTACGTTGAGACAATTCTCTATGTATTAACTGAATTATCTTAAGAAATGCATTCACTAATTTATTTTGAGTTGGCACAGCTTTTTCCTTTTACTCTTAGGATACGTAGCGTTTGCTCTTACGTTACGGCCTTTCGTCTCCACTTTAGCAAAAGTTTACAATGCACTACAAACTTTCATTCACCTTGAAAGATAGTTAACACTAAGCCAACAAAATATTTGTCGTGCGAGGGCATATAACAAGGGCACGATGACTGTTGGGTTGTTGCGGTTTCCAGAGCACCAATTGACTATAACTAACTACTATTTTGTTGGGTGGCAAATCCTTCTGGCAAAAGCATAGGATGCAATAGGAAAAGAACTAGCTGCTTAGTAGGATCAATCATTGACGAGTTCGCTTCGTGAGAATTCGTAACATGAATTAATAAAAGCAGTAATTTCCAATTTTCCCAATGCTGTAAGAACGTCGAAACCGGTTTCGACGTTCTTGCAGCATATTCAAGAGACCACCAAGCCTAGTATCTCTTAAAAAAGACGTAAGAAGGTTGAAACTAGTTGAGGTGCAATAAATACTGTGGACATTTACAGATTACTGCTTTTATTAACTTATAGTTGCTTATTCCTGCGTGTCAAAAATTTTAATCGGTGATAGAAAAAGTTATTTATAAAATAATTAAACTCATTACCTGAAATTTAGAGGATCATGAGGGGTTGGTTAAAAGTAAAATTTACACTGCGTAACCTAACTATTCTCACAGTAACATCGAGTAAATGTTTTATTATTCTTTATTCTGGGCTAAAAGAATGATATTTAAAATGTCTTACCCTACCTATCGTTCTAGTTTTTTTTAATGATCCAACTTACCCTAGTACTTTAGGGGTTTTAATATATACATTTTTAACGCCTTCAGAAATGGCATTTTTCCTTATATTTCTGCGGTAGATTTAGTCCCTACCTCAACCTTGTAATTTGCCATCTAGACGCCAGATTTCTGTAGCGTTCAGGAGAACTAATGTTAGTTTACAGCCTACACTTAGTAACCGTTTAAACTTGGGTTGATTGAATGCATGTTTTTCTAATATTTGTATGGTTTGGTGAACTTTGATGGTAATAAGAGTTGAGAAAACAGAGAGACATATTCTAGCTTCGAAAGAATATTTTGTCACATATTAGTGGAAGAAAATAGATAAGTTGCAGAGATTATAACAAAAGAAGAACGTCTTCGTTTTATTTTCACAAACGAAGTTGAAATTAACTGAAATCTACTCCTCAACTCTGTAAGTAAACTTAAGAGTGAACAATATTTTACGATTGTAGAAAGCGCCGAAGATAACAGAGGGAAGAGGGCAAACTACTATTCCATCCGATAACCCTACTTCCTCAAAAATGAAAGGTTCGAATCTCTTTCGGATCCCTTCGGGACGTCCACATTCTTGCCAAGACTGGAAGTCCCCACGTCACCGCAGAAAGGAGATTTCGCTTTGTCATTTCCCGACTGCCCCCCTCTTGGCAGACGCGAGAACACCTTTATTTTACATCTCCGAATGGGTCTGCTTTGTGTCTTCTCTTTTGGGATTCGCATGCAACCGAATCCTCGCCAAGTTCCCTCGCCTTTCCCCATGCACCGCTCTGCATCCAGCCTCCCCTCGCGCTGCCGAACCTGTGCCGTAAGGAGGCGTGGAGGAAGTGTGAAGGATGAGGGAGCAGGGGGGTTATTTTGTAATCTCACTTTAGTGAGAATACGTCACAAAATGTCACTTTTTCGTAGTTAAACTCCGCCACCCAGGCGGCGTGACCATCTTCGGATCTCAAGCGGTGAACTACCGGTCATGTGCTGGTCTTTTAGACGATTCATCCGCTCGATCCGTATCTTTCGACTCTTGATCCGTTTCATTATCTCCGCCTGCCATTAGTTCCCATCTCATCTACATAAAAAACGTGACATGGAGCCACCATCGTTTCCACTTGAAGCTTGAGTTGGAAAAAAAGCAAGAGCGGGAAATAGACAATCGATTTTTAATTGTATTTTTGGAATTTGCACAACGCGAAGAACTTAAACGTTCTTAAATCACGAATTGTATATTATCAACAAATGATTTCTTGAATGAAACACTATTGAGAAAATGAAAAATGATTAAACACTATTAACGTAAAATGCAGCGAGAAACAAATGCAAATTCCAATATTGGTATAAAGGAAATTATCGGACATGAATTATCTTGACAAGCCATCCGAATAATTAAAATGATAGGGACAAACAATTTTTCACTCACCTTCACCGTATTCCTCCATTTTTGAAGAAAGCGGTCGCCGTTGTCAGGCACTCGTTTGTTTATTCAACGACAGAAGCTTCGACAATTCACGAACCGTTCGTGAGACGATCATTAAGAGAGCGAAACGGATCTCCCGCCTTCCCGCAAAGAGTCATTAAAAAGGTGAGATTACAAAATAACCCCCCAGGTGAAGGGAGAGGAGAGTTCCTTCCTGCGAGAGATGAAGAGAGAGGATTGAATGCGCGGTGTAAAAAGTCCACTTCGAATCTTTAAGGAGTGATTATGAGGCTACTGAGAGTTAGACCCGCGCGCAGTGTTTCAAACACAACCGCGTCCCAATGGACCAGTGGACGCATGACGTCACGAGATCACGTGATGTAAACAAACCGGGCAGTTTGTGGGATGTGGCTGCTAGGTTATTGTTGTAAACACCGTAACTGATCTGTTTACCGTTAGTCTGCTGTAAGTAGCTATGGATATAGACCTTTGTTTCAAACTGTTATCATTTCTAATGTTTGTGAATCATTTTCCAACAGTTATTAACTTAAAGAGTCTACTGCTGACTCTATATTTAGACGTGATACTGAAGGGCTCCGGTAAGTGAAATTAACCATGAAGAAGATAGGTGCCAGAAAAAAAGTCACTAACGGAATAATGTAATTATATGGATGAAACTGTAGTATGTTTCCCTGTGTTTGCTGCTCTTTTTACCCCCAAAGTTCGAGCGATTCTACAAAACTTAGCGAAAAGGTCATTTCATCGGCGTGAGTGTAAACGCTTGCATTAGTGTTGTCCGTAAACTACTTATTCCAGATGAACGCCAAAGACATCTGGTGTCTCGCTGGTAAACTACTAGGCCATGCATATTAGGCATCTACTCGTCCATTCTCGTACTCCGTTGTCTAAATGCCCGAAAGAGAGTCAAGTATTTTCGAATTCGTTAATGGCATCAACTAATGGCTGCCGAGTTTAATCTCCCATTGCTGCCCTCATCGAATGGAGAAAGAGGTGTTCATCCTTTTGCGACGCCATGTTGGATTTTGTTGTAGAAATTACCACCGATCTTCTTCTTGTCAACTCTTCCCTTTTTAAAGTGCAAAATTACAAATGATTCGCTTGAAAATTTATGGAAAACTATAGCAAAAAAAAGAAGCATGAGACGACAGTTGGAAGCAATTAAATGGAGTTGAAAAATGAACTCTTTTTTTCATGCTAATAATGGAGATTTTCTCCATTATAGGTTCGTCTCACCATTGGTGGTTTGGTATTGTAGTCTTTGAGGATTTAAGATTAGCCTCCGGTGACTAACGGAACTGGACTATTATACCCAAATACTTGATCGATTTGGACACGTTGTACATCTAACGCTATTGTGAGTTGCCCATGTCTGAAATGTGAACATGTCAATGATAGACAAACAGTTTATTTTCTGTAATCACATCGGTCTCACACTTGCATCATTTTAATCGTATTGAACACCCACCAATTGGAAAGTTCCTATCTCTCTCCATTTAATCTTTCATCCTGCGTAAGTGGTGCAATGACTTTGGCTGTTGGTCACCTCGGTAGAGTAACCACTTACGGCCACTTAGTACAATGAACTTTATAAAAGGCGTATATGGAATTCAATGCATCGTAATAAAATGTGCGTCGTAGTTTTGAGGATGAGGGGATACCCAGAAGAGGAGGAGAGCCAGAACGGTGAAAACTACTCGAGGCGCGCGGGCGTGAAATTCCTTCCGGACTGTCTATAAGAGCAGCGTAAATATTTGGAACCACAGGGAGCAGAGTGGTGAAACAAGGAAATCCGCAGGAAGGCGGGTGGTTAGGGGGAAATTGATGAATATTCTAGGAGTTGGAACGGACAATCGAGTGCTTCCACCCCATTTTAATTCGCAGTTAGTTACACACATACACGTGAAGATGAAAATTTTATATTTTTATTTAACATAGACTTTAGTCGCAACTTTAAAAAGTCCAGCAGCCACTAAGACAGGTTATTCCTCCAGTATCACTATGAATCAGGCGAGAACGGAGGCTTTATTAAGTATTAATGATGGTGGTGGAAGTGAGCACTTATAATACCCCCTACGTATGGAAGTGGAATAAATTTCAGTCACGGCAAGCAAACGTAGAATCGGAGAGTATGAAGTACTCGATCTGTCCTTTGTTTCCTATGGATTCATACCTAAGACGACTCATGACCTTCATCAGATACTTGTGAAAATAAAATATTGTTATTAATCATTGAAACAGTCGATAGTTTGAAATCTTTAAATTAGAAAAACTATCTGTGCTGTGCTAATCATGACACTGCGTATTAGGACATTTATTTCATAATATTATTTTTCAGCAGCTCTGGCGTTCAAATCCATGGTGAAATATAATTAATCGAAATATGTTTTCATCATAAATGTCGCCTTCGTTTACATTGAAACGAGTTGCAACTGGATAGGTCATTTAATAATACGGGAAGAACGGCAAGGGAGACCTTGTATGAGACATATATACAGACAAAGTTATGAATAACGTGAAAGAGAAGAAATTGCTGAATATGAAGAGATTAGCTGATAGGAGTGTATAGCGGAGAGTTGCGTCACGCCAGTTTCAGGATTTTTCACTGGTTATGAGGGATTTTTTTCTTTAGCGATTACCGTACTTATATGAGTATCCCGAAAAAATCGCTTATCAAATTGATTCATATATCACGATATTTTGTGTTTTTTTTCTGCGATTTATTCCATTTATGAGTTTTTTGCGCTATCTAGGTGGTGCTTTTAGAATTTTACATATAACGTTTCCTCCATAAATTTCAGAGACATTTCCGTTTTTTAGTTTTATTTTCCTTCTATAGCGAGAAACACGATGCATTTAAAGAGAGTGAATGAATTCGAAACCTTATGTGAGTATACCGAAAAAATCACTTATCAAATTGATTCATATATCACGATATTTTGTGTTTTATTCCGTAAATGAATTTCTTGCGCCATCTAGGTGGTGCTTTTAGAATTAAACAAATAATGTTTCCTTCATAAATTTCAGAGACATTTCCCTTCTTCAGCTTTATTTTCCTTCTATATTCTTTCCTTCATCTGTATTATCCGCTAATTATAATCTTCTAGCGTATAAAAACATTTGAATCAATTAATGATTCTTATCCGTCATCGATTTATGGAGCAAAATCAGCAGGCGGAATGAAAATATCGGCAGCGTAGAAAAGTTTCCCTATTTGCGCGTCCCAGAGGATAGTGCCGACGAGGTTTTTTTTATACCCGGCAAAGCGGACACCTTTTGGCGAGGTGAACCTCTCGAGGAGCCAGCGAACGACACCCGGGGACCGCTCTGGTCTCCTCACCTCATTTCCGCACCCCCACACAACGCCCCCGCACCTCTCTCCACCTCACGCTCCTGAGCGATCTCCCCGCGGGACCATCCGTGTCGTATACGGCCGTTCCCTCCGCCTTTTCACCTCTTATATAAAACGACTCGTCCCGAACGGAAAAAGGCCAGCTCATCCGGTGGTGGTGGGTCGAACCGGTGGCGAATCCACCGATACGTTACCCTAGTAGATGACGGTGCACCCTCCTGAAGGGTTATGCTTCGTTTCCAGCTCGGACGCGAACGCACCGTGCTTATCCCACTTAAACGTAAAGGATCTAGGGAATTGTCGTTCGCATTAGTGTTCCTTGGTATCATTTCTGAAATTGTCAGCTTCACCTACATAAATGTTTAGCACAGGGTTGGTGAAGATGGTAAGAAAGTGAAATACGATAATGAGGAGGGGCGTACGGTATTTTCGGGGGTGTAAACTGTTGAAGAGCCACAAGGGGAAATCGTTTGGGAATCAGAACGGTGTGGTGGCCAAGGTACTGGCTACACCATGCCGAAAACTGGGGTTTAGATCCTGATGGCCATGCAGTATATTTCCATAATGTTGAAGTATGCACTAGAGTGTAGCGTTTGGAGCTACTGCTTTCTCTTCGGAGAATGGGATGTTATGCAATGTGGACTTTTAGAGATCGTTTGATAAGGGTTGACGTCCGGTTTCATACCACTCCTCCTCTGCGGCAAACGTTCTTCCTGTACCAAACTAAACACTAATTCTCAAATTTGCATATTTCATTTTCCTTCCCCAAAAATCTTATTTCCTATTTTTAGGTGCTCTAACTACTTGGAATAAATAGTACCCCTAAACCATAAGCCTTCTTAAACCTTACACATATATCATTCATACTCGAGGCAATATTTGAAGCGACGACTGGACTGCTTACGAAGAAAGAAGGAAATAGTCAATAGTATACCCTAGGCGAAGAGGAGGATCAACAAGGAAAGGAATATACTTACAGCGGGAAATACGAGCATGGAAGTTAGGAAACACTTCATAAGGGCTTACATATAGAGAATGACTCTTTAGGACGGCGAGGCATGGACGATAACAACAAAGAGAAGCCAAGGCTGCAGGAATTCAAAATGAGGTGCAACAGAAGAATTATGAAATTTAAAGGATCGGCCGAGTAAAAGCCAACGATGATATTTTCATCGTTGATATATTCATCAAGAGTTAGAGAAAAGGTAAGTCTGCTGAAAATTTCCAAACGAAGACGGGAGAACTTGATCAGTCATATTTTGAACCATGATGATTTGATGAAGAGAATCATCGAGTGACAAGTGAATTGAAAGTATGGCTACGGATGGTCTCACATGGCATATTCGTATATAGAGCAAGCAGTAAAGTAATGAGAAAAACACTGCAACTCCATAAAATATTTAATCTATTACACTCACGACCTTTTGATGCTTTGACGACATATTGATGCTTTGCATCATCATCAGGTGATCTGACGATGACGCAAAGCATCGAAACCATGGTCGTGAGTCCAATAAATTAAATATTTTGTGGAATTGCAGTGTTATTCTTGCCCTTATGACGAAGGAATCCCAGATAGTCAAGCCGGACACCGTCAATTTCAACCAGTCAAGTATATGAAATAGAGTAAGTATGCTAATATGACGAGGTTGGCAAGTAGGAGAATCGAGTGAAGAGCTGTGTCAAACCAATCCTAGGATTGATTGCTGACTGATGATGATGAAAATTGTTGGGTCGGAGTTTTACCATCCTGGCTACCACGGGAGGTGTTGTACTACCATAATAGCAAAAGGAATTATCATTTAGTTTGGAATACATCAAAGGAAATGCGAAGAGAACAGAACATTGAGTCTGGTTTCACAAGCATCGAAAATATTTACTAGGATAATTAACAGAAGAATGAAAGGAAAGATCGAAGGGAATCCTTCGGAAAATTACTTCGGATTCAGGAAAAACCGAGAAGCTAGGGAGGAAATACTCAGAGTAAGGATGCTGGCATAGATAATGATACACGTGAACAAGCCGTTGTATGTGGCATTCGTGGACTTGGAAAAAGCCTTTGACAACGTCGAATGGAAAAAGATGTTCAAGATACTGGAAGAAATTGGAATAGACTACAAGGATAGAAGAATAATCTATAGCCTCTACAAGAACCAGAACACCACAATGCGAATGAAAGACGGAAGAAAGATAGAAGCCAATATAAATAAAGGAGTCAGAGAAGGATGCAACCTCTGCCCAGCGTTATTCAATATATACCTGGAAGAAGCAATAATATACGCAGAGGAAATTGGTATCAAGGGCATTAAGGTGAATGGCGAAGAAATAAACATTGTAAGGTTTGCTGATGACATTGCAGTTGTGGCAGAAAGTCAAGAGGACCTGCAAGAATCCCTGACCGCAATGAACCAAGTAGGTACTTCAAGAATATAATATGAGCATCAACGAGAAGAAAACTAAAATCCTAGTGTGAGGAAGAGTGAAGCTTAGGGCAAACATCACAATTTGAGGAGTGAAATTGGGGCAAATGTAGAACTTCACCTACCTCGGCAGCACTATAACTTGGGATGGAAGAAGCTCGATGGACATCAAGCGAAGAAGAGCACAAGCTAAGGAGGTGTTTATGAATAAGAGACATACTGTGCTCAAAGAACCTATGGCTGCAAACAAGGAAGCACTTCATCAAAACATTCGTATGGAGCGTGGCACTCTGTGGATCAGAGACATTGAACATCGGGAAAACAGACCTACGAAGAATTGAAGCCTTCGAAACATGGTGCTGGAGGAGAATATTGAAGATTAAATGGATGGATAAAGTGAAGAACGAAGAGGTGTACAGAAGAGCAGATGAAGAAAGGACCTTATGGAAAACCCTACGGCAGAGAAGAATCAGATGGATAGGACATACCTTGAGGTACAATGAATTAGTTAGAAATATAATAGAAGGGAAGATTGAAGGGAAGATCCCGCGAGGAAGACCAAGGGACGAATATTAGGTCAAATAAAGGACGTGAAACAGAAAACACACCAGGGCGTGAGGGAATTAACACTGAATAGGGCAGAATGGAGAGCTGCAGTAAACCAATCCTAGGATTGAAATACTGATGATGTTGACATCAAAGTGGAAAAGCCTTACACATACGAGGTAATAGTGTGTTCCAATTTCGCCCAAGAGCTGAACTACTAGTTAGTAACTTGTTTGGTGCAATTTTCTGGGGAGGACAGCGCAGAGTTATGATGGCAGTGTGTGGGAACGCGTGTTAATAAGTTATGTCTGTCCGCTCAGCACAAGTGGGAACAGTGCATTAGGGAGACCAAGTCTGCTCCATCTATCCGCTAGCAGGGACCCGACTCCATCCATAACCGCGGACAATGGCCTTGTCAGGAGTTGCAATCTCGGTCGTTTTCTCGGTGGCCTGAGTAGAAAAAAAACACTAACCCCGCTAGATAGCGTTAGTCCTCGTGAATTCAAGTTTCAGGGAAGAAATGTGTGCGATACATTGAACTAGTTTTTTTGGAGTAACTGCATTGTTAATTTACGAGAATATGGTGTAATAAAAACTTAATTATGAATGGAAATTATTAGTGGTGGAATGCTAGTTAAATGAATTAGCACTATGACAAATGTGACGCGGAGATTCTTAGCATTTATATTTTCAAAGTGAGTCTTTATAATCAAATTACAACTGCCAAGAAATACATTATAAATTATAATTTTCTCATGGAATATAAGCACTCAAGTAACTATTTTTGTTGATATTAATAAGTAACTGGAATACTCAAGCCTATTTGGAATATTAGAATGAAGACACTGGCGTGAATATGCGGTGGTCAAGATATTCTCAAGTACGAATTTGATCTTCTTCTGTATCTTATTTTCCAGTCAGCCAATGGTGTTTACATATGAATATTAGCTTATGCTGTTGCATTGGCGATATCTACTGACCTTGTCCGGTGGTTTAAGATTATTTCCGGATTAAAATAGAGGTAAATATTTGTAGATGAAGAGAATCTTTGATAGGATATATGAAAAAAGGTGTTACCGGAAGTGTACAAGAACTCCTTCTATCTCTATTATTCGGAAAAGGGAAACCAGAGATAGATTGGGAACCAATATCATCAATTAACTGTGCTAAAACTGGTTTCACTGTTTATTTTTGTTCTAAATCTGGCTCCCCTTTGTGAAATGCGTAGGAAAGAAAGATAGCAGTAAAAATTCACTGGTGAACTAAGTATTATATCCAGAATAGTGAACGAAAGATATACTTCCCCAAATTTCTAAGCAAAATAAATATTCTCTAAAATTATGTTGCAGGTGCATAAATTACCTCGAGTCAAAAGCATGAATCTTTATGTAGGTACGTATTCCATAAAAATATTTTGAAATCCATAAAACAATGTGTTAAAACAAGTCGATTTCCGGAATGCATTGCCTCCTTCGCTTTTTTGATCTTTAAATTCTGTTTTAAAGGACAAGCATCGTCCTTTCTCGATCAAAAGCCTTTAAAAATACTCATAAGTAATCGATGAGAGAGGTGTTTTTGGGTTTTTGACCTTTAAAATAAGAATTTCCTCTTATAGTTATTCAGGATTTGAAGATATCCTATGTATTCTATTAACAACATGGGAAAAGGCTCATATATGTACAGCAGTGTAGGACGAGGAAAAAGAGAAGAGATTATTAATATTTTATCCAGGAAATGAAATCGTAATTTAATTTTTAAACTTAATATCTGCGGCGGACTAGTTGAGTTGAAAAGAAAAATTTCCAGTACAGCTTCGAAAGAAGATTTAGTTAAATTAATAAACTTAGAATTTGCATAGAGGGTAATTGAAAAAAAAATATTGGGCCAGATTATATGCAATACTAATTATTATATCTCTGCAGTCGAAAAATTGAGCGTCAAATCAGTAAAAGTGAATTGTCAGCAAAAAAAAGTCGATGGATGTAGTTTATTATTCTTCATCCAGGTAAAAATAACCATCTTCTGTTCCTTTCCGAATATTGGGACGAAATATACGCCATACCTTTTACAATTAAATCAATAATCATCATAAGGGATGTGACAAAAATTCTGGGGAAATTTATGCCATTCAATGTGTGAAGGTTTTATTTGACTTTATAGTATTTTAGGAAGCAGAGATATACGAGTGAGAAATCTGGGGATCGTTCAAATAATAGCCTTCCCCTAGGATCTCGCAAATACGCTCTCTTTCCGACAAATAAAACTGATCTTGAAGTGCCCCACAGACGGTATCGAAAATGCTATCGGAGAGCTTGGAAAAATCTTGATCACATCTGAAATTCGAACACAGATCCTCGAAACTGAGAATCCTAAGCAATGGCCACTTTGTCTACAAATTCCCCCGCCAGTTAGCGTACGTTTTTCAGAAGAACTCACCGGACCCCTATAGACCGCTTCTTTTGCAAACGGAAGGGAAAACGCACCAGGGGAAAATTCGAAGAGTCAAGAGTTTTAGTTCACCTCCCACACCATCGTTCGCGCGGTCAATGAGCCGACACGAGAACGAGGGGTGGGGATTTGGAGGGGAGTAAGGTGGGGGAGTGGAGGGGTGTTGCGGTCGGGAGTTCCTTGGCGGTCTGACATGCAAAAGTGGCCGTGTACAAGCAGGGGGGGGGGGGGGGGGCGTATGGAAGGGGGTTTTAGGCTTTCGACCCACTGGGCACTGGCGACGAGAAGTGAGGGTGGATATACTACCCATCCGCGACGCCTCAGTTCGCACAACTCAGCTGCACAACATCACCAGCCCTTATCCTGTCACATTAAATACACCTACAATTGATGGCATTTGAGGAGACAATGATAGCTCCCTGTTGAGGTTGTTACGGTATTTTATTCCTCATAAAATTTCTAGAATTTTATTCTCCCAGAAGTTTTATTTTCAAGTTCATTATGGTGGGCATAAGAAATTCCATTCATCACTCTTAAATCCCTCTGGATCTGGGGACTTTGACTAATATTGGCGGTTTCTGTTTTACGTATTCTATTTGTTTACCCGTTATGACATAAGGTTTCTTTCAACTAGTTTCCGAAGCCCTGATGATGGTAAAAAACTTAAACGAAAACGTAGGCTACAAAAAACCCTAGCCTAAATCATCATCATTGGTCATCAATCCTCAGATAGGTTTGACGCGGCTCTCCACCGAATTGTTGTATTGGCTAATCTCTTCATATTTACGTATTTCTTCTCTTTCACATCCTTCATCACTTGTTCCATACATCTCGCACGAGGCCTTCCTTTGCTATTATTGCTGTCCACTTGTCCCTTGAGGATTGTCTTCATTAGACCATCATGTCTCATGATGTGGCCGATTAATTTGTTCCGTCTTCTTCTTAGGATATTCAGAAGACTTCTCTTTTCTCCCACTCTTCTTAGGACTTCCTCGTTACTTACCCGGTCCACCCATTTAATCTTCATCATTCTTCTGTAGATATCACTAAATTTTACAGATCGAAGGAAGATTTATTTTTCATGCGGCAATGATGATAATAAATTATAAGTTAATCACTACGTGACGGCATTGGTAAGTACCTAATTTAAGATATACCTAGTTTTTTTAAAGTTACTAATTTGCTCTGCGCATAGACTGGCTAGGTTTCTTACAAGGTTTTGAGAAGTGATTTATTTGGGGGGAAGAAATTATACACATTATTGACATCATTGATTGGCACTGTTTGATTATCTGTTTTGCTCTTCAATGCATCCATCACTGGTCATTTTCGCTATTATACAAAATAGTGTCAGTAAGTTCTTTATTTCAGAAATGAATATCTTCATTTATAGTCACAGTTATCCGTTGGACCGGCATACCCTTAGCTAACCTTCATGACGTTCTTGAACCATATTCATTCCCTTTATCCGCCCACCTCCTCGCCTTTTCTTACCGCTGCACTTTCTCTTGTAGTGAATCCCTTTGCATCCTATCACCTGGTACCAAAATTAATATGAATGAACGATACATGTGGAATGGTAATGTATAGTAGTACTTCAATCCACAGATGCAAAATATGGAGATATAGAAGAAGCGATGAGCTAAACACAGCGAATCTCTCGCCTCCACTGGTCTAAATTACTTTGCAGCCCATGATGCCACCTAGAGTTACTACTTCTTATGCCAATTGAAGGTCGCTTCTGGTTACATTGAGCGTTGTGATGTGAAGGGAGGGAGATGGTTGAAAGAGGCCGAAAATCAGCGTCGCGACGTCATTAAATAGTCGGCGCCAAATGGGTAACGGTTTCCCCCGCCCCTCTCCAACTCTCCCCTCTTCCTCCTCCTCAATTCCGTCGCATCTCCTCTTCACCATCCACCCCCACCTCGGAGGCCTTGGCCCCGTTAACCCCCCGCCGTCTTGGCGGCAGACCTGCGGGCCGGGCGAAGCAGTTCCCGTAGACAGTCCACCCCGATCGCTCATTGAGAAATGTCTTCCTCTTTCCCCTCCCTCCCCTCACCGGCCATCCGTTCCCATTGCAACTCTCACTCCCTCCCTTCACGCCCCACCCTCCTCATTCTTCCCCCATCCCCCTGGAGCCATCCATTCCCTCCTCTCTCCATCCAGCCTCCCTGGAGCTCTACCAGAGATGAACTTAGGACCAAGAAGAAACTTCGACGGTTCAGACAACAGCTGCTCTTCATTCAAACAGCGCGGTTTTACGAAATTTCTACAAATGTTTCGCCCCTATTAAATTTCATAAATACACAGTTCTGCAAATCTTATCTGAAGGTCAATATCGATTATAATTTTTTTTTAATCTAGCTCTTTATGTATGAAACATATTTCTACATCCGTTGATTGAAAATTTAATGTTGTTCGTTATTCGTGTCAAAAAGTGTGTGTGATTCGAGCTGCCTGCGATTTCTCTATTTTATGCTATACGAGTTTTATGAAACAATCTTTCCAAAACAGTGCATTCTATATTGAATGTGATGAATGAAACTCTTTAATCCTGAATTCTATAGTTTTTTACTTTTGTGGGTAAGAGCGTTTCTGATTCAAGTAAGAAAATATTCTTCTTTACCTTAAGACATACCGTTGGACTACATGGTTCAAATATTCTCGGGCTGTCTCACTTCACTTACTCCTCAAATCCAAACAGTGCCTTTATAATAATTTTATTAAAGCGATCAGTAGTTAAGTAAAAAGGAAATAGGTAAATGACACTTAAGCGGCAAGTAACTGTTTTGAGAATACTCTGGGTCAAAAAATTATGAAATTTATAGCATGAAGTAACTTATAGCGAAGAGAAAAATGATTAATAACCAAATTTTTATTTACTAAGGATGTAAAAAATGCACCTATATCCCCGCACATTATTCTCCGAACAAATATAAATAAAATTTGTAAATGGATTCCCGGGGGGAATGTAATATAATTTTCTTTTTAGCCGAAAGGACCTTCATAACAGTCCAAAGAATGATGTGCAATATTGCTGCAGATACGTATCTGCAGTACTACTGCAGATATCCGCCGATCTTGAAGTTTTATATCTGATCCCTAAAAACAAACGTTAAGAAAGGTACGAGTCTTCCACACTCCCTCATGTTATAAGTCCAAAAAGAGTGTTCATGGTACCAACGGACTGCCAGAAAGTTACAAATGGAAACTGATTTGTGAAATGGAATAACAAATGTAATGCATGTTACTCATAAATGTGAATCTCGGAAGTAATAATTTGGGAAGGTGATTATTAGGTGGTTTCAACGTCTTGTAACTCTTGTATTTTTGAGTATTGGAATTGTATTTCGTGGAACGGACATCTAATTGTTTTATCCTGCATTCATTTGGCTACCTTGTGGCCATTTCATTAATAAGATAATTTGGGATCACTTTTCACTAGGATAATTTTCGCATTCATCATGATACGCTGCCTTGAAATTAAAAGAATAAAAGAAAACAAATGATTTTTTGGGAGAGTCAATTGCTAGCAGCGCGGCATGGATGGAAGTTCATATCGCCAGACGCGTATAATCCGCAAGAATCTACGGTTTCCGCGTTTCTTATGTTTGTCCTTCGGCAGAGCGAGGGACAGCGGGTTCGTATCCCATCACACACTCAAGAGTCGTGACGCAATGAGTTATTTGGAGTCGCGCCAACTGCGCAAAAAGATATCTCAGCCTCCGGGGCACCTGAAACCCAATTTTTGAGGGGAGACTAGACGTCATATCCTAGTAACATTGCACCCCAGAAATTTTTCAGAGTGACCCAATTTCTTGCGGAGACATCTTGGTCTCGTATAAATTTATCTCAGTGTCGTTCAGCCCTGAAGGCATAACATCGTCTAGTTTATCAATTTGTTCCAATTAAGACCAATTAATCGGTCTAATTGCCTCTATCACCACTCATTTTGGACTTAATATCTTCTGGAAAAAAACCACACTCATCAAGAGATAAATATTGTCCTCGCTAGTTGACCAAGAAGGGGTCTTCCATGACTCTGACACGACTTTTCTTAATTTCGTAAAGGGATTTTTCGAAAACAATGCTTTCATTTTTTTTGTGAGCATATAATATTCATGGGTGATCCTGCACAAGGCGTACCAAGGTCTGCTTTTACCCAATTATTACAGTAATAAACTTGCAAGAGTGAAGTGTTAAATTTGTATCACGTGAATTTAATAGTTGTTGGCAGATAACGGTTAACAGAAATGCCGAAAACTATGGCCCCTAATGACATTTCAGCATATCGTACAACTCTATGCAGACTCAAGGAATAGATTTCCACTCCTAAAAATAGCTAGTCTCCGAACGGTGTCTGTGAGGTGTTATAGCTAAAGCGACACTTGGATTCATATCTGTTAACCAGCTCAAATGATAATGATTCATATATATTTACGTCAGCTTCTTTATGTGGAAAAATATTTAAGTACTTATTAAAAATCTATATGGCTATAATTGAATTATTTCTTTATCAATGGCTATAAATTTTTACTTGGAAATCGGAATTAGGCTTTTTTATATGACGTATTTAAGGCTGGATGGAAATGAAACGCTGCTTATCTAAAGCTACATCTTAAGAGCTACATTCAATCCCTGAAATGTACCATTATTCTTTAATATTATTTTTATGGCATCCATATTTTCGCAGAATATCGTAAAAAATACAGAGATGAGTAGTATATATGAGCATTGTATATGACTATTATGTTCTAGTTCAAAGAAAAGCAAGGTTTTTTTCATTGGGCTGATATATAACCTACTAGTTTAGAGGATAAAATATTTTTCAAGCAGTAGTAAGCTCCTGAGATATTTAGATCCATACCAACCACCGTATGATCAGACCATAACCCTATCCAGAGATCATGTTTCCATTTTCACCATTTTTACCCTTTTATTGTCCTCCTTTTAATGCTATAGTCCGACCATCTAACCGCCACCATTTTCTGGAAGCTGTAGTCTGGCTACCTCATATCCATTACACAGAATCTGGCTACTCGTCGTGAAGTCCCCTACATCCACCTCATCCTCCTATATTACGTCGTTGAAAAATTGGACCAAGTTCAAGGGAAATAAATGACTTGAGTTTGTTGAAAGATATCCACATGTTACGCGCATTAACTCTTAATCGCCTGCCATTCGTTTCTTCATATGTAAAAAAAGTTGTGCTTGAAAAAGTAACAAGTTTGAACCAGGAAAAATAGTGAATTGGCCAAGTTATCTGTTTTTATTGAATTTATTCCATTTTTAACCTTACAATGTGATAAGGAAATAGCTATTTACTAGCTGAGAAAACATTTCTCAGTATTTACGAGTGCATTGGCCCGATTTTTTAAAAGTAGGAAGGAGTGCTACAATGGGTGTAAAGCAAACTAATAGCCTTATTAGATTGTTAAAAATGGTTTAAAACTGGTGGGCATCGTTTGTTACGTGATTTTTTACTAGTTTCATGATCAGCTGAATTTATGTCGCAGTGGAGAAATGCATGAGAACTATAAGGATAGACGTAGTTTTAAAAGAATAAATTTTAAGATGCTGGTTTTGTGGAAAGCAAACGGGAAAAAAAGTCGGATCGGCCGACGAGTATATTATGGACTGTGGATTTATAGTCTGCTGGAGGTCTGTTTTTGGTAGAGCTAGAAGTTGGTGATGAGTATAGCTGCGAGTGATAGTCGTTTACTCAAAAGGATTTAGATAATTAGATGCACTTTTTGTCTCCTTGCCGAGCTGTTAACGAACTCGTTGCCAAACTTACGGTGGTCGCTTATGACATGTTATATTCAGGTAATTATGTATCTTCATAGTGTTGGTGCACAAAGTGCTGTCGATCATTTTTTTTCTTGAAAAGTTAATCTTAATGCGCCCATTTTTAGAGAAAGTGCATTAAAATGTTACATTGGAGGAGTGGCAATAATAGATGCAACGCCGAAGAAATCGACCTTTTACTGCAAACAGTTTTAGCGATAATGGGTGGAAAAAAATGCCCGACTCTTGTTGGGGTTTTTCTAGCTTTGATTGAGGATAATCTTCTAGAATTATAGTGCTTCCTTTGGCCGTTATCAAGGAGGAACATCCATCAAGTAAACACTATTAGATGTACCTTTTGCAGTTTTATTTCATTTTTATCAGAACATACTATGAAAGAAGTCACATGAAAATAAATCTCAGTGCAATTGAAATACCAACTCATCTTAGATTCGAACAACTTTTACTCTAAAGCTTATTATTAGCCACAGTTCAAATTATCGAACCATCATGGAAAGCAATTTGTGTGAAATTCTAAACGAGCAGATGGCATTACACATTTTGCTTTATACTTCTTGAAGCAAAGCAGCAAACTGAACCCTGTACCCTACAAACTCAACCCTGTCATGTGTAATTACGTACGATAAATTAGTTTGCTTGATGCCTAGTCTGTAATTTTGAGTGAAGTATTTGTTTCTTAAGTCAGATATGTTTTTAACTTTCAAGTCAAAATGAAACCAAATCTTGGTCCAAACGTTGCCGATGCTTTTGTGTGGCACTTGACGAGTTTTTTCTACCTGATATTTTTACCTTCCTGGTTCTGGGAAGAAATTTAGGATTGTACCTACCCTGATCTAATTTATTTTATATTTTCTGTTAACTGACGCCCCTAGTTCTCTTATTATTGACCTTGAATTTATGTTACAGAATCACCCTTTAATGTATATGCCAATTGGTACTAATGCGTTGTTCTATGGCTATATAGACACTAAATACATAATTAAGTGGTCATTTCTAACGCAAGCGTCCACAAGCAATTCCTTGGATAATTTTTTTAGCTATATGTACTGGGTAAGGTGCACATACTGATACATTATGTCACACCATTTAATCTAAACTTAACCTTGAGATGAGCACGGTCCTAGAAAAGAATCTAGCTCTCAATGTTCGCATTGTGACCTGCGCGGGCTAGCTTTGATAAGACTGCGTAATATTCGGTGCCTTTAATGCAAAATAAAACGCTGTGATAATACAATCATTAAAGTCAAATGGATCCAAATGTTCCTTTTTGAGCCAACTACGACAATTTTATTTCACTTTCACGTGCATTTGCGAAAGGGTTTGTACTATTTATGTGCTCATATTGTAGACCTGCTCCGTGTACACATCTGTGAGTCATTTTCACAGAGTCAGATCGGAACGAGTGCAGTCGTCGACGTATCTGAAAAATCTGAACCGAAGGCTAATTTCAATGATTCCCTCCGCAGCTTTAACTATTTTTCCAGCGTCATCACTGATGGAAAATAATAGTCACATTTCTGATTCAGTCTAAGGGATCAAAATCCTTCAGTGGACCTCGTAACTTTACCAGAACCACAAAAAGAGAAGTAAAAAATATTTATATCAGTGGCTGCATAGAATGTATATCTAAATTTTTTGAACAAACTTAAACAATAATCTACGTATAATACTTGTTATCAAGATGAAAATTGAAATAACGAACTTAGTACCATTTTTAAAGAATTAGAAAACGATCATTGATGACCTCTTGGGTCATGGATAATGAAACCACGGTCGGTTTTTAATAGTGTAAAAATGGTACTACGTTCTATACTTCATTCTTTATCATGAACATAACTATTTTTCACTAAGTGACGCCTTACATATTAACTGTACAATATTTGCCACTGCATTTCCGTGGAAAAAAACGTTGTGGCTAATATAAGCGAAACGTTATGCGTAGTAGAGCGAAATATGGCCAGCAATGGGAACACTAAGTCGTCTTCGACATTGTGGTTTTATATTTAGTCTGCTACGGTTGTTTACAGTCCCTTTCTCCAGGATGAAAGGACTTCCAGTCAAGAGTACGATGTGAATAGGAACCTTATTGATTGCGTAAGCCCTGTTTACCGTGTTGGATGGCGCTTATTCAATTTCTTCGTTTGTGTGTGGGTTTGTTAAAGAGACCTTCCGCGGAGGAAGTTGCCAATTATTCATGGGAGGCGCCAAACGGGAAACATGGCTTATTGCTCTCATCCGTCTGCCACTCTTGAGAGGTGAGCATAAGATCAGTTTCAGGCGAGAGAGTCGAACCGAGTCCATTGCAGTTTATAATCTTGAAATTTAATCTTTAACAGGGATACTCATCTCTCAGTCTGAAAGGCAGGGCTAACCCTACCCATTACACTGTAAAAAGTAGATCTGATTTTAAGGCACAAAAGCGATCTGAATTTCAGATGCAACAATTTTAAGACAGGGTATGTTGAATTTCAGCAGCAATATCTTGTCTAAAAATAAGGCAGGTGAACGACTGAAAATCAGACCATCCAGAATCCTGCTTCCTCTGCTTCCTGCTTAACTGCTCCTGTACCAACCATCCATGTTCCTGCCTCTTCCGCACCTTGCATCCGTGTTCCTGCCTTAAACCAGACAGCGCTTAAATTCAGATCGCACTGAAAATCAGATCAACTTTTTACAGTGTAGTAATAATTGTATTAGTTTGTAGAAGTTTTTACTAGTTTCCGTTGCAACGCTAAACTAGTTATTTAATTCTTTAAAGCATGATTAACTCCGTAAAGTTGAGTCTCGTAAAGAAATATTTCATAACAATATAAAAAGTAGTGAAGGGAGAATGACGCATTATCGTACTCCCTCCAAATCTGAAATGATGTAATGCACGCAATGAAATATAAAATGCATTTGGCTGTAGATAACCTCCCTTGCCAAAAGTCAGTACATGAATTAAGATGAGAGGTTAAGATGATGGTAAAGATGAGAGGATGATGAAGGTGGCTCAGGTGTCTAGTTAAAAATATCATGGTGTCAAGTTAATAGTGCCGTAATAATTCATAAGTTTCTTGAAAACCACAACATTTCAGAACCTATTGCCTGAGAATTTTTCCTATGGTGGGAATTTTTACAATGATTTCCATTTTCTTCTTTCATAAGAACTAATGACTGTTTGCCTTTGCGTATAGGACTGAAAAAGCCTCCTAAGTTTGGCTGTAAAAATAGTTATAATGTTATTTTTACAGCTATTTCAGGAGTATAGGAAGGGCTATTCTAAATCTAAATTTGACTGTCCCATTTTAAAAATTTCATTCGCTTCAATGAATGACAAAATATTTTGGGATCCTGGGGTTGCGCTGTAATACAACACCGTAATTCTCTTCTGAAGGTTAAACCTCACTAAATATCTATGTGACTCACTTGTTGGAAAACGCAGATAGTGTAAACTGGACTGGCCTCATGTTGGGTAAATTTCTGACATACTAAGGTATTCGCCCATTCAAAATTCCTTTTGAAGACTATGGAATAATTATCACTATTACACATGTAAAATCCACGGTCTCCATTTAGGGTCGTAAGCCAATAACGATTCGTCGACCAAGTATGAAAAATGCTCGAAAATGGATAAGTAAGTAAATGGGGTCACAGCGTTATTGGATTTTTGGTGAGGCTGGCTGTAAAAGAAATCTTCGTAACTTGGCAGTCTATTCGCATTCCTTAGTTCGATTTTACATCTTCAATGATGAGTATTCACTGTTTTTTTTCTTTTAGTACCTTTACAGCTGAGTATCTATATCTAGTAGGGGGTAAAGATGCACTGCAAATAAGAGCCACAATACTACTATTTCATAGAAAAATGTTAGATAAGAGAGTCTCGTGTTAGTTGGTTAGTATCTACATAGTAGAGAGGTAATTACTGGATAACCGGTTAAATGAGGGGAATGAAAGGACACAGAAGTGATGGAAAGGAGCGGCCAAAATAGAGTGACGTACAAGACGGTGAGTTTTACTTATTGCGAGACGGTGAGAATTTGTTGGGAATGCAAAAAAAAAGAAAAAGTGTCTTGAAAAAGGCTAAGCTCTGTAGATTGAACTTTAAAGAGTACATGAAAAAATACACGGCCAATTATAAAGGCATATTGACTACATAATAGCCACTGTTTTTCATCGTTAAACTAAATCGTTACGCATAAACCAAATCATTACGAACTTACCACATGATATTTGATTAAGAGGCGCCCATAATTCATTTTCGTCGCTATTAGTTCAACCAATGCTGGGACGGAAGAAATATCGAAAACATTTTGACGTGCGGGTTGATGAAATCATACTTGAATCCGTAGTGGTTGCAAGCAGAGCAAGTTTAACCTGTAGGAGGAACTGTTAATTATTAAAATTTTGGATATTGTAGACTACGTGGTTAATTGAACTGAATTCCGAAGTTGGTTTATACCACTGAGATCCGTCGCACGCCTTCATCCAGCCACAACTTTAACATCTTGAGGTCAATCCTTCGCCATCCCGCCCCACGAACACGCTCCCGATTCCGCCACCCTATCCAACAAACCCGCCCATCACCATCCCTTCTGTCTTGGATGTGACGTGATGTATGGGCAGGTCCTCAACTTCAGCCGTGTCGTGCGAACGGATCATTTTGGACATTATCCTAACTTCCACTTCAAATTGCTCCGACCCACCCACGCTCAACAACGTGTCTCCGCCCTCGCCCAGCCTCATCCAACCCTCTTCCCCATCCCTCCAGAAACTCTTCCACTCCCTCTTCTTTCGGCGTATTATTCCCGGGAAGTTGAGGGGGATGGAGAGAGAGGAATGGGACGGAAATTAAGTCCTACTAATGCGCGGCATGATGGATTGGGACACGTGCGCCGCAGGGGTAATGGGAGGCTCGAAACAAAGCAGCCTATTATGCCGGCGAAAGGAGGGCGAGTGGGGGGCTGGGGGGGAGGGATACAATACAAGTCATCTTTCGCTGCTTTGTCGCCATTATTTGTTTCCGTAAACCAGATTCCTCAGCGGCTCGGTAGGGCGTTCTTATATATTACTATTCCCGACAGCAGACGAGTTGGAGCATCAATCCTAGATATGCTCAACTAAAAGCCTGGAACATAAGAAATGGATCTGCAAGGATTCGTTAGTGTTACTTCAAGGTCGCAGTCGGAGGTTGAACCAAAGAAATGTTTTTATGCGTCGAGAACTATCGTATAAAACGGTTGAGTACATGGTCAAGGGTTAACAATTAGAGAATATTTTTTTGGCATAGGTATGTATTTATTTTTAGAGCATGAGATGCAATAAATATTCACCTCTTAAAGTGATAGAAATACAAATTATGCTTGGTTTATTTACCGTATGAATGAGACAGTGTTTCCTTATCCCCCTGGCTATTAATTTCAGTTTATGTTGATATTCTCGTTGAGTTGCAACTGCTTATTCATCGCTCTGAATTTCGTCAGAGTAATTTGGTTTATTGTTTTCTCTCGCAAGATTTTCACCTTAACTTATTTGAAGACCATTCCAGCATTTTTCAGGCCGTGGTTGCGTTTATTTTCTTGGAATTTAATTCTCCTTAGTATAGGTTAAAGAAATGGGTAGAAATTGATGAAGAGCAAAAAGGTACCGCAAGAGTAATCATTCTTTATGAAAGATCTCAGATTTTTCCAGTGAATGCTGATGATGAATACACTTCGGGTCAACCCAAAGATGATGACAAATAGCCTTCAAAACGTTGGTGCAGACAATTTCTATCATTTTCTGTAAACCCGAGAATTCTTTGTAGCCATTATTCAAGTCTTTATTTTATTTGATCCTCTGATATTGCTGTATCTCTAGGGTTATAAATGAAAAATTATTTAAAATGAAGGCTGGAAAGGGTTTTTATGTTAATTGTAATGGGTCAGTTTTTGGATGAAAGTCAAGTAATTACAAAAGGCAAATTCAAATTAAAGGATTGCGAATCAACCGCGAAAAAGCTTGATATGCTGTTATAAATCCGCAGGGAATAAGGATGTCTTGTTATCTTAGCCGGCTAAAGCATTCAGAGTGAATTTGGAAGATCCGCATTCAAATCGCACTCAAGTAGTCATTCAGAAACATTGTCGACACCTAAGGTCATTTACTTCCTTAAAAATAGGTCAGCAATCGGGCAGAGTTTGAAATTTTTAGAGACTAAAGGGAAGGTGGAGAGACGTGATGAGGAAACTGCCGCTGAAATTAGAGCCAATATCTTAACAATAGGCACAAGAGGTTGTTTACATGGTTTAACGTCTGATCTGACGGACGGAGTATTGCACTCGAAGCCCTCTCCTTACAGCGCTCAAGTGGGGATTGGTATGACAGTGAAAAATTTCTTTCATTGCCGCAATTCAAACCCGAGTCCCTGTAAATTGAACCCTGATTAAGATGGACGATTTTTGCTCTAGTATATCGATAGTATTTCATCTCGCTACTAAGAGGAAACTTATTGACATACTTTTAAATTGGCTGAAATCTGTAGATTCAGTAGAGTCGACAAAAACTCTTGAAAATGTTATCACATAATTAATATACGTTCGAAAATATAATTTTGATGTATTAGCTTTTGTTCAAATTTGGATCGTGCTCCGTACCAAATGTAAGGCAACATTTTTACAATGCATTATATTTATTCCAAGGTTCGCAGCTTTAACGAAAAACAGTGCGTTAAAGTAGTATTTTTAAAATCCTGAAATACGTAGTAATTAGCGATTATGTACCCTGCCTCGAGAATTACCACGTATCTGTCAATATTGTTCCGAAAGATGGCTCTAATTCCTCAGTGATCCATATTTTTTACAGAAGTACCTTCCATTTTCCTTCGTAGTTTCTGTCAATATAAAAAAATGATAGAATTTTTAAAAATTTCCTATTCCTTTCAGAACATGATAATACTTATAGCTTTTAAGCATGCAATCTTAATCTTTTGAAATAGATTAGTTTTTCTGGGCTTCGCTTTCAATAGTCTTGAGCCCTGGAGGTTTCAAATCATCTATTGATTCTCGTTAAACCGGGCAAAAAATAGGTATCATTAACATTCCGGTGTATGTCGTAAGAATGGTATTGATCGAGATTTAATGGCGATATTCTGAAAGAAGTGGGACGTATGGTAAAGTAAGCAAAAGAAACCATGGATCGATCTTTCGAACGGCAGGTTTTCTATCACTTACTCCACTGAGAGGGTTTGACCTTGCAGCGTTTATGAGGAGAAAAGTAACTCAAATATCCATCTCTGCTCGCTGGATCCGCTTCTTCATGAGGTCACATTATCCACTATCTAAGATCAGAGAGCTGCATTGCAATCGGGAGTCGCGATCACTGAATATTCCCAGAAGCAAAATGAGTCTAATGGTTGCACTGAGGATACAAATACGTCACACCAAAATGAGTAATATGTCCTTGGTCCGTCATCAGCTCGTTAAAGACTCTAAGGAGGTATGCATACATTTCTGTAATGGTATCGAGTAATAAATATTCGCTAATATGTGGGTAGGAGAAAATTCACAAATAAAATAATTTCCATTGTATACTTTTTAACAGTTAAGCCATTTTCAAACATAAAAATGAATAGGCATATTCTCAAGAAACATTTTATCTCGTTTTCATTTGTCTTTAACATACGTTCATTACCTAAATGCTTATCCATTAACGGTAGGCAGAATTCAAAGGACCCTTGATTTCTGGTAGGCTAGGAAACTAATTAAGTATTTCACTTTTTATACAATTAAGAGCAAAGCTTTGTCAGCTATCTCAAAGGAAACATTTTATTTCCTAGTTTTATAGATATTTTGGGATTTACTCGCTTGGCAACATATGGGTCTCTTATTCTCTGGTTGCAAAACTTTCATGAGCAAGTGTCTGCGAGTCCAATTTACGTGTCCCCTCTGCAGTCGAGCATGGTTTCGACTCTCTTGAGATGGTGCTTGCATTTCCTCGAATTGTAGCCTTCCTGAGAGCCCTAATAAGAATAAGGTGAATCTCGACTTGGTACCGCGGAGTTATTACGCGGCAAATGGATGGGACTCTAAGGAAAGCTTTACGGCACGTTTCCTAACTTGCTCACATATCCACTGTTGCTTACATTTTGAGTATTGTAGAAGAATGTGTTATTCCACACAAAAGATTCATGCTAAAGTAATACGAATAAGGGATGAGGTAAGTAAACGTGACCTCTTATTGGAAAATTTTTAGCATAAAATACAGCTCCGAAATTCAAACTCTCATCATGTGGAAGAAACACAGCAAGTATTTTTAGTTATTTACCAAAATAAGTGAGGAAATTATGAGTATATGTACTTTTAGTGTCTTGCACGTATTAATAAATACCTTTTAAACTTAGAATATAATGCTTACACGCAAATTATTCCTTAGCCTCATCTATTCCAATTATTTACCTCCCCTATAGCTTCGATCACCCCTGTTTTTTTCACTAATGTATAAAGAAAAATGGAATTTCAAACCTCTCCGAACTGCAGCCTATCTAATTTTAACTTAATGATCTACCTTTCCACCAGTGTCGTGAAAGCTACTAACCATCTATCGCGTTATCTCCGTCTTCAAGCGCGCAGAAAAAAAAACAATCAATGCAGTATTGAGGCCGCGTTTGGCGACCCGAGACTTTTTTTTTTACTTTTCCTCTAATCAAAAGGGCTGATTTTTTCGCGAACCCACTCGATGAGAAAGAAATGGGGGGGAGGAGCAGTCACGGCATCGGCTCCGTCGTTTTGTGGCTTCGTGGGGAGTCACTGAGTTGTTTAAATGGGCGCCCGGGCGGTCGTCAAAAGGACTCCCTCTGCGAGAGAGGGCAATTAAGAGGGGGAAGGGGCAGGGGTTAGGATTGGAGGCGGCGGGGGCTGTCATTTGTGGCTCGTTTCCCAGTTCGAGGCGGGCACTGCGGTGAGGGAGACGAGGGAGTGGGCGGCGCGGGTAATGACAAGGACAGCTAGAAGGAGCAGACTGGGAATCACTGTCGGGTCGCAGGCCCAAGTAGTGACTAAATTCCCCCGGGAATTTTAGGCATCTTTATTTTCCGATGTTGGTTTAAAAAATATTTAAATAAATCTACCGTTTTACTATGATTATTTTATATCATAAATGCAAAATCAAAGAGATGAGGTGAACTAAAAAAATTTCATTTTTATTTTGTTCCGTGCTGGTAAAAAAATAGATGAAATATATGCAGATTTTATGCATTTTGTATATTTATTTAAGGCTGTTAACGCAAAAAATTAATAGTTGTTTTTTCAATATTTCTCGGTACTTGGCATTTAACCTCAACTAATATAACTTTTAATGAAGTTCAAAACTAGAATCCATCTAACTTTGCTACATTTTTGCACACGTGTGATTTTTTATCTAAATTCACGGGAAAATCATGTATATGCTAACTCGCATTAGGAATGTGTACGCATAATTAGTGCACGCTTGATGTGGAGTTTCCCTTTTCCCTGCGGAATGTTCTCCAGCATGTCAGTACATGCATTACGCTGCTTAATTAGAAGGAATAACAATATGCAATGGGGGATACCATTACAAAGCTTAATTTTTAGGAGTGCATCAATCTCGTTCAAATGCAATTGCACGCTAAATAATCCACAGTTGTTAAGTCATACATCGGTAGCATATATTTCCTACTTTATATCATTGATCAGTACGTAATTTTACCTACTAATTACGAGCATTGGATGGTTTCAATTATACACAGAGGTACCAGGGCTATGACTTCAATTATAAACCTAGAAAATAATTTGAGGAATGAAAGAGTCGCATTCTCTTTTCAATGTTAATTCATGATATTCCTTGGCTTTCTTCATATCTTGCAAACCACCGAGGTAATCTCGTCGTCCCCTGGGTATAACTCGCCTCATGGCCGAATAATAACTCGCGACATTTTACGACTTCGCATTTCTTGAGGCTCCACGTTTCCCGGGAATCGTCAGGGACGAGCAATCGCCCTCGTAATGACAACCACCTGGAGATAGGTGGCCTTCTGTTCCCAAGGAAACGGTCTCCAGAGGCTTTGACGGCCGAGAAGGATCCATCCTCGAGTGGTATGACAGGCTTCAAGGTCCCTTCTACATTCTTCCCTGTCTCACCGTCTGCCTCCCTACTTCCTTCCAAATTGGTCCAAATCTCTCCCGCCCCCTCTCCTCCCTACTCTCTCGCCTTGACTTCGTCCCTGCCCTCTCTCCACACTGGTATCTCGCTTGTCGTTCACGCGGTGGTACTTTGGGAGGGGGATTGCTGAGAGATGAAGGCACGGCGTTTTCATCACAGGAGGATGTATTTATTTTGCACGTGGCGTTGCTTTGCTGTTTCAATCGGACTTCTCAACGTCCGAGGACGCCAGGAGTTACCCTGCTTGCGGCACGAGAGGGCCATCAGGCGTTTCAAGGAGATTTGCAGCATTAGACTCTGTAGCGCTCCAGAGCAGCTCACGTTATATCGTCCAGCGAAGAATGTGTCCTAATCCATCTTGGCAGTAATGCCCACGGATAAGATAATTATACATAGACTTCCAAGTTCAGGCGAAGGGGTAAAACGGGGTTATTCTTCCCTCAGCGATGTGAGGTTTTCGAAATTTCGGTTATCCGTAAGCTCAGAAGAGGTTAAAGCAGAGGTTAATTTCGATTTAGGTTATATCACACCTACCGTACGTATTATATTAGATAAATAGAGCATCCGTGCCCTTGGCGGATTTAACAAGCGACCTATGAGTTGCCAGGCCGACGTGTTACCACTTGCTCAGTCCCGTTTTGTTTAACTTATAGAATAGTGCTGCATGTCGTCGCACATTTCTTTTTAGTGATGCATAGTCCACGAAGGGCAGTTTGGAGCTTACTTTAGTTGATGTGCTGACCGTCAAATGTATCGGTGAGTAGATGCATCTGCATAATGCCCTGCAAGCCGCCATGAAGGTCGGTTGGGTCTTGAAGCATTAGAAATAATGTACTACTGTGAGATGGGCTTAGGGGAAGGGTACGGAATTGAATTCGATTATGAAGTCCTGGCGTGTTCTAAAGTGAAGACGAAGCCTTTTCAAATTTACAAAAGTGGAATTCAACCGGAGGCCTGGCGAGATTGTGTGAACCCTCTTTAAGACCCATTTCATCTCTCTCCCTCTCTCCTTGAGGTATCCGGATCACTGTTCGGGTTTGTCGAAGACAATATCCTCCCGTCCGGCTTTAGCGCTTTGCATTCTGGGAGAGGAGGTGAGGCCGAGAGAGGGAGGGGTGGGGGAGGAGTGCTATTGAAGGTCGGAGAGGGAATCGAGATCGCTCACGTGGTCTAAAGGGTGTGGTATGGAATCCAAAATGGGGCGATTCTCACGACTTTGGCTCGCATTAATATCCTCTCGAACGTGGAGGAGGTCTGCCTGACGGTCGCATTTCATGACTGGGGAATGGGTCTTTCTTGAATGGTTGAGAGGGATCGATGTATAGATGGGGGGTGGATATTCCTGGCTGGGAATCATCTGGTTTCATTCCAAAGGTCGTGGCCGGAAGGGTTTCGAAGGTGGGCTGGGTATCGGCGAGAGGGACGATTTCTACATTGGGCACCCAGTAATCGACGTCGTAGTAAGACCTGTAATTATTCGAGGGAGGTGACAAACACCTAAAACTGTTCGAGCTATTTTGAGTACACTTACACATATAAAGTGTCTTTAAAAGCCACTGCGGGGTGTTTGATAGGTGTTCAATCTATCATAATGCATATACGCGTATTGATTTTTCACCACATAGTGATAAAATCGTGCAAACAAATGATTGAATACCACGAGAGAAAACACCGTTTAATAATGTATTAGGAATTTGTTTGGATTGACTAAAATATTTTTGCTTTAGAAATGCTCAAGGTCAGTTATTATTCCTCATGAAGGCTTAAGTGGCATGATGTTGAAGTTAGATTCACTCGTTCCATATTGCTCGGTTAACATTTTTTTAGAAAATATTGTACGTGTCCAGATCAGACGCTGGCTACATTGTCGGCGAAACTGTTGTTCGAATAATTCAGGTCAACGCTAAAGACAACCCGAAATAAATCTAGCCACATTATATAGTATATTCCACTGGCACACACCTTAATGGTGGCTTGTAAAGAATTATGTAGATGTAGATTCAGAATTTTTTTCAGATGCACTATAAAACAAGATGCCTATATCTCACCTACTTATTCGGACACGAAGGATTGTCTCTTGCGATTTAGTATTTTTTTTATCTAGTAGGATAGTAATGACTAAAAATAATGGTTGAGTTTATAGGCGATGGACAAAGTATAAAGAGAGACCCCTCGTCGATAGCAGCCTATTCTTAACGAAAGCCGCCAAGGGTTCAACGTTCCATTCAGTGGACAGAGTAATGAACTTGATGTGCCTTCTTCGCAGCACACAAGCCGCTGTGTCACCGTCGTTAGGAGAAATAATAGTTAGTTATGCCTTCTTAAGATACGTTAGAAATCAGATAGCCAGTATCAATTTTACACACCAGATTTTCTAATTTTTACTTCATCGTATTTCGGCATGGTGACTTAAGACGCATCAGACCACAAGGGACTACTTTTATAGCACAATCAGTTTTTGATTCTCCGGAAAATATGTGAAAACAGATTTTTCCGTATATTAAAATGGTTTTCAACTGCCATTTTCAACTAGCACTTATATCTTTGCAGCAATAGTGATTCAAGGTAACTTCACAAAATGAAAAGCATTCATAATATGCATGGTGGTGCATTTGGATTGAAACCCATTTACGAATCAGGAAATAATTCTCGGAAAATGTGTACTTATGTAGATACTTTGATTGACAGTCATTCTGTTTGCCTGGTGTAAATTAGGAAGGAATATGGTGATATTTCTGACTGGATTACAGAAAAAAAGATTAGGTATTCATACTTTAATCCTCAGATGATGGAAACAATTTCTTTTCACCTCTGAAATGAACACTTTTTTCTGCCAAATATTATGACATTTAGTTGTCTATCACACATTTACTTATCTAGAGACATGATATAACATCTGAATTTTGTTCAAAGGCATTTGCGTGTGAGTTTTGCAGAGATGCGTGGTTAGTCGAATTGACATGGTGCCTGGGATAATGACTCACCATCCCAGGAGTCTAAGTTTGCAATCCCACCATTGGAAGAATGTTTACAATGGAGCATCGATTCTTATTTTAGTGATGTGCAAAAATACTGAAGTATAGCACTCATCCTATCGGAAGGGACATTAAGCAGGGCATGTCTCTTTCTTTTTAAGCATGCTAATGCTGTGCCGCGTCGGTTACCTCTCCGTATTGCTCTCTGCATCATAAAATCCCACAATCCCACTCATCTTAATGGAGCGAACGACCACGGATGCTGGTCGACTGCCTGCATTAACTACTACCCCCTCCCTTGGTAATGATTTCTGGGTAAATGTTTTCCAGGTAATTCCCTTAACCTCGTTAGTACTGGGTTTTCGCACCAAAAACTGTGCCACCGAGCAGACCAACAATTGCGACTCAATGCTGCGTGGACAACTAGAATTACATTTTTAATGTATCTGTCTTAAACCAATGCTCTTTTGAGCCAACCATCTATTGTTTATGCCTAAATAGTAATCTGTAAAGTAAGGGGTATGTGGCGGGAAATTATTCATCTCCCGACGTGGTCTTCGTTCTACGAGTGTAAGAAACTACTAGTGAACTTGAGTTGACGGGATGTACGAGCGTCTTATGATGTAAGCATTTGAGGAAGGGGGGAATTCAGGCGTTTGTAGACAAAAATCATGAAGAAAACAAGCCCCTTAAGGGGATGATGTATTAAATGTCTATCAGTATGAGTATGAAGGAGTTAAAAGCCGAAAGTGAGTTGGGTGGGAGGAGACGTAAACACAAAGGAATGGCACGATCGTAAAAGACGGGGAGGTAGATGGGATGGAGGAACGTAAGAAAGGATGAAGGAATTGGATGAAGAGAATGTAATTTGACGAAATGGGTGTGGAAGGGGGAACTTCAAACGCAAACGGGAAGTTTTAAAGCCGACTCAGATGGGACTGGAGGCATTTAAATTTCCAAGTCACTTTGGCTTTCTTTGATGAATATATTCACTATCGTTCCATTCTGTTTCTCTCTACCTTATTCCTCGTCTTTTTCCTCGGGAAAAAACAGGATAATTGGGTGAAAGTCCTCTAACTGGAAAAAGTTGAGACCCTTTTTACCCAGGGTCTCCGCATCTCATAATTTTAAATTGAATTAAGCTTCTTGATTCCGGGAACAATATTTCATGAACGTGTACCTTTTTAGCTGAATAGTTTTCCGTATATCATGAGCGTTTTTTTTAGCCATCTCTCTAGTGGTTTATTAGATGAAAATCTGCTTAATGCATGCATTATGCCTGAATAATTGAAATGGTATTCAAGAATTTTCTTTTATCGGCTCTATTTTCTTCATTCATATCAAAAGAATGCCCATTAATTATTTATTCCATGAAACATTTCATGTTACTGGATCAAGTTGGTGGAGTGCTATCCGTAACATTATTTAAGATGCTAAAGTACACCATTTTGAAAATCCCAAAACTCTGTGTTTATAATTTAGGAACTCCAAAATAATTTTTAGCCAATCATTATCCTTTACCAGCCTCTTTCAAAGTATTCACACTCACTAAGATGTAAATTGTTAGGATTAAATCTCTAAGACTTTCCTCTGATTGGCTGTGACTCAATCCTTCGTTCTTGAGAGTCTACCTGTGAAAACTTAATGGGATGAAATAATTTATATCAAAGAGACATACGAATAACTCGAGGAGAAATTTCTCAATCCAATTCATCTTCTAGGAATATTAATGCTTATTTTGAAGGAAAGAGGCAATCCTGATTTGCTGAGGAATTTCTTAGGCAACAGTTTATTCCCTCCAAGTTCAATTATCCACTATTGGCTTGAGCAAAGAGAGGTAAAAATGTATTCTTCCTCTACGCCATATTGAGACCTGTAGTAAACATTGTTTTCCGTTTTATTTTTCCCTTTCCTTTAAAGGAAATCATCACAGTTTTTCGCTGGAAAGTTCCAAAACAATCTATTATAACAGAAATGAGAAATATATCTAGGGTGACATATCTGAGTTACCCAATCACTTTGCCATTAATCGCTCCCAAGCGGCCTTGGATATACTGTCTTTCTTAGGATTATAAGGTTATAAAAGTTGCGATATAATCTTAACAGTTGGCGTCTGTAACCAAAGTCTGGCACTATAATTATTTCATTTAAACAAATCCGTGTCTTCATAGCATCGTAACATTGCATCGGATTATGTTATTTATTTAGGTACGTCCCCATATCGTGCACACTATAGATGAGTATTTCTCATAGCCACGGCACTATGATCTCCATGGCATAAGTCCGACGTTGATAATTTCCTGTTCCCCGTGGAGGTTTTTCCTAAACTCTCTTTTCTTGACGTTCTCTTCCAATCCTCCCGCAAAAAGAGCAAGCGTTGCCTTGGCTAATCATGCCTCATTCTTAGTTGTTATCAGGAAGGTCGATTGGCCCCTAAAACCATCCACCTCATTTACATTTGGTGGGTATTTAGGGTTAAGATGGAGCGGATGGGGGTTGGAGAAAAACTAGGCGTCGCCATTAGCTTATCCTTAACGTATGGCGCCAAGGGACCCACAGCTTAACATCCCATTAGAAGGATGAAGTCCTGTAGCTGGAGTGCTCTTCACAGGGCATTCAAGTGGGGATCTAGATTCCGCTGCAAAATCTACCATAGATGGATTTATAACTCGAGCCTTTTGGGATGAGAGACAGTAGTGTCATCCACGACACATAATGGGGTCGTTTACCATATTTTTTATTGACGAATCTGATAGAGTTTGTAAAATAAAAAGACCCCTATTTTTCAGTTCTTTTGGTCCGTCAATTATTTCTCAAGTTATAAGCGGCGAAAACCTGATGTTTTTAACCTTTCGAAAAAGTGGGCGTGGTGAAACCTCTGACGTCATTGACTTCGTCCAATCACAACTGAGCCCTGCGAAGCTACTTCGCCTTATCACAAAGGGGGGGACACAGCTGACTCTACGAATGGGAGCAATTGCGACAGGATCTGTGCGAGCAGACCTTCCGATAACCCCCCACCACTCCCTTCCCTTCTCCTAAAAGCAGTCAAGGACGGTAGGAAAATGACGTCAATGTAATCAAAGCAGCTTTTTCGGTGGGCGTCACCTTTTGCATGTTTTAATTTTTGATTTATTAGTGAATGGTTGTGGTTAGAAGCTAATTTTTTCACTAAAATTCGTTTTTCGTTTCCATCTAACAATTTCGTGTATAAAATTGCGATTTCGGTTCCGAGTAAATGCCCCCATTGATCCGCTTCACATTCGCCTTTGAACCCTTTTATGGGTTGAGGTGCGTGTACTGGTTTTGCACCCACAAGCACGGGTTTTAAAAATCCTGACAGTGGTAAACATTTTTCATCGATTCACCGGTCCCCTCATGAATGCTATGTGCAAAGCACTACAAGCTTAATATTATATTCGTCGGTTGGAGCGTAAAACTATAGAATCTTTGTTACTCTTTCGTTAATGAATTGATTGATTGTTTAATTTAATTGATTTCATCCTCTGGGTTTCACCAAAAGAGCAATGCAAAAAACATAAATACATGCTTTGCAATAAAACAGGTACAAAGAGTAGCTGGCAAACAAGTCATAAATAATGAGGCAAAACTATAACAATATTTATCAGAATACTGAAACTACAGTAATAATGCTATAAAATTGGCACAATCAATACAATATTGAGATTACATTTATAAGTCCTCGTTGAAACAACAATGAAATAGGTTCCCTTAAAATTTGGTAAAGACGTTTGGAGGAGTTATTCATTGAAAAATGCAACGAATTCCAAAGGTTTGAGCCAGATATGAGGAATGATATAAGATAGTCATTAGTGCTGGGAATTGGCCGCATCAGGTAGGAAGGTTCGATTCTGGAGGGTCTAAGAACAGAGACTAACCTTGGTTTAAACATAGATTATAAGTATTCCGGGTTTTTATGTGTTGACTACTAATGCCGATGCCGGATTTTTTTCATCCTTCAGTCACATTCCTTTCTCTGCCCAAATTACCACCTTTCCTAAATGACGCAAAAGTCCTCAGCTATCTGTCGTCATTCCCGAGGAGCTACTCCTTCTTTCTAGAATTAAGAGAAAAGAAATGCATTCTTTCCGCTCGTTTGTAGATGAATGGGGGGAAAGGAATGGCGGTCGGAATAGTGGGGAGTTAGGACATCTTGCAATAGGACCCTAAGGGGACGCTTCCATCTCTTGAATGTTGAGGCAGGGCGCTCTTTCCTTTGTGAGCGCGGCAAAGTTTTCCACGGACAGGCAGACGCAAGCTGAAGCAAAGGATGTTTGTGGCAAGTCTAAATGAAGAGAGACGTGCCACTGTAAGCGTTTCAAGGAGGATAAGACATTTATTTCACTCATTTTTTCCATGACAGACTGGGTATGTTTTAAGTTTTTCCCGGGACAAAAGTTTTATGACAATTCTCCGTCGCAAACTTACATGGAGGATGACACTACTGCTTAAGTCAAAGAGTGTTGGTTCTCGTTCCGATCAGAGGGACTTGGTTTGATCTCTTTCCCCCCCCCCTCCCGCTCGTATTTTCAGATACTGACTGCAAAGCGGGGGAGCGAGGGGGGACCATCGGATTAGTTTCTTCTCTCGCGGATCACTTCTTGAGAAAGGTTAGAGTTTTCTGGTTGAGATCGAGCAAGTATAAAAATCTCCGACCTGCGGAGTCATGAGAATTTTTACCCGGGAAGAAGTTGATTTCCCTCACTACCACCTTCTTCGTTCTATTCGATGATCGTGCTGAGAATCGGAAGAGAAAAATAGGTAGGTACTATATATTTATTTTCAAAGCGAGAGACTTGATTTCGACATCTCTGGTTACGTATGCGGTCGGAATTGCGTCGATCGGAAAGAGTGCATGCTTATTCCCGGTCCAACAGACTTTGAGGAAACTTTGCCCAGGCGTATTCTTAACGGATTTCAGGTAAAGTACGTTAGTTCAGCCTAGATATCGGAAGACGGAAACTGGAATAAAATGGAAAATAATTCTAACGGAAACAAACCATGGAGAAGGGTTCGTGCTTACTTTGGTATACATTGTCGGACTTAGATAAACAGAAGGGAGGTTGCAAAAGTCTTTGGTGGTAATAACTATTTTATGTACTCACCTATTACTTTGTGAAAAAACAAGAAGTACCATTTATCTTTAGTAGAAGTGGAATGGAAATGGAATTTATGGTTGAATTTGAAACGAGGCAACTAAGTGGAGAGGAGGCAATGGCATTTTAAAGGATATAATGTCGAGGAAAAAGTTGCACGAACGTGGAAAATAAGAAAAGTAGTTATCTTGTGCAAAAAAAGATGGATATGGAAATGAAATTTTATCAGTGATTTATGGTTTAGAGCCAATTTCTTTTTCTATTCCAACCTACGCACTATAAAGGTTCTCTTTAATGACCCATAAAACTTCCTAGTCTTTCTCACTCTAAGAAGGGCTTCACAAAATTTTAAATATTGCAGCATAACTAGCAATTTCCTCTGAATGCCAAGTCAGGCAACAGGCTCACATTTGAGAGCCTTACCAAAATAGAAATGAGATAAACAGGTCAAACTTAATTTACTTATATTAATGCAAAAAATGTGTTGGAAAAGATATGTTAAAATTTTATGTAGGTACGATTTTATCCGAAGCATCGGAGACGTGCTAATAGCTTTTGAATTTTGGACGCAAAGAGATTATGCAGCGAGGACATTATGAGCGAATCGCAATTTCAATGCTATGTTGTACGAAAATGAAGTATAATAGGACCCGAAGTAAAAAACTGCGTAACGGCCATTTAAATATTTATTGTAAGTTTTGAGCCGGGGGAAGGACGTGGCAGGTCAAAGACATTCCCAGGCAGTCAAGCCGATGGTTTGTCGAGTGAAGCGGCTGTTGACCAGGCTGAAACTACTGTCCTGCCCCCCTTCCCCCTCCCTTTAGCTGCGGGGGCGCCGGGGTATATATAAGACCTCTCGCGGAGACTTGCCGTGTGAAATCCCATTCGGAGCTCCGGATCAGGGGACGCTCCTCTCTCACCTGTTTTTGGCGTTAGTGCGCCCATTGCGGTTACTTCCGTGGATCCTGTCGTCTTCGCCGTGCGGTAAGTATCGGGGGCCGATTGTGTAAGTAGGCTTACGTTCGATCGTTAGTGACCCGTTCACTCTCGATCCAGCTCACCGTCTTCGAACGAGGCTGATCGTTCCGCCTCCACAAAACTCCCTTACTGTGTTTCCTTCCCGTCACCCTGTCTAGGTGTTTATTCCTTTTGCTAGTCTCTAAGCTTCTTGAATATATTTCTCTTGAGTTCTTGAGAAAAGGCGTTTCTTATCTAAATTTTATTTCCCAATCCCACCAACAGAATGAGGCAACAGTACGTTTCAACTGGTAGCATGGCGTGTTTGGGATTCCACATGGTGAGCCTCTGCGCGAGAGGACTTATATATCCCGCCAAAGTGGGGGGGGGGGGGGGTGAATTGTTTCCTTGGTAGGACAGTAGTATCAGCCTGGTCAACTGCCGCTGCACTCGACTCATCTTAGGGCTGACTGCCGGGGACGGTCATCTCTTTGACCAACCACGTCCTTCCCCCTTCTCAGTTTCAAAGATTATTATTACAGAATATGGTATTTATAAAGGAGAAGCATCAAGGGCTTCGCGATCTAGATTCAAGGGAAAAGCAAGAACGTGACGTTATATAAAAAAATTGAAGTGAGGTGAAACTCGATAATTTAAGGATGGGGATAAAGAAACCCTTGATGAACCCAGTGACAGGAGACGGAACACTGATTATTAGGGAATAGGAGAATAAAATAATTGCCGAAGAAATTATTTCCGATTGTGATAGAGAGTAAACAGGAAACAATGAGGGAATTTGAAAAGGATTAAGAGGGTATTGAGCACAGGCTAGCGGTTAACCATATGTCATGAATCTAAACTGATGGAAGCGTTTTCTGGTGGTAGCCTAGTCAGCAACGCACAGATCTGGCTACCCAAAAGTCGCGGGTTTGAACCCCCCTTGGGGATGAATGCCATGTTTGTCTTAGGATTAATCATAGGGTAGACGCAGTGGTTTAACCTAAGTATTAGGAGTGCTTAAAAACTGAATACTTCGTCTAACGAAATCTGTGGCTTACAGTAGATATCCCACTAGAGAATGACCATTTATTCCGACCAAATGAGCTGCGTAATTGCCTAAAAATTGAGTTTAGACTAAAGTATTACAAATAAACTTCAGAAGACGAAGTCGACAAAAAAACAAAACTTCGTCTCAATAGACGGAGCTGTAATCTTAAATATACCGATATTACAGGGTCCTGCGTATATCCGCTGGAAGACATCGCCGATGACCGAACTTTTTTTTCTTTTAAAGACCATGAGCCTTATCCCACGACTACCACCAACATTGCTGAAGTCGGCGGCCGATGCGATGCGGCCCAATCGAGGTCGAGTCGAGGGGTCGTTCGAGGGGCCGGGCGGGAAAAGGGGGGCCCCGGGGGCTGACGGAAACGATGGGAGAAGAGGGCGAAGGAGTCGGATCCGAGAATGTTTTCGCAGAGCGGGAAGCGAGACGGAGGCGCTCTGGAACTCGGGCGAACTTATTTCTGTGTAGAATATTTTTAGAGGAGGGCGTGCGGAGGGGGAAATATAGGGGGTGGGGACATTGGATGGTGGCTATCCCCCCTGAGAAAGAAGTGAGAGGGGGGGAATGAATGGGAGGGATCCCAGGTCGAATCAATCGTGTGCGCCTCTCAGGTGGGGGAAGTAGGGGTTCAAAAGGCTCTAAGAGAGTGGAGAGGGAAAGATTCCGGCACCCTCGTGTGCGTCCTGACCAAGTGCCCCAATATCGCCACCACCCCCTTTGGTCCCATTTTCCGCTTGAGGCATGGTGGCAGATTAATAAAAGAGGAATGGGGTCATCCCCCTGTAAAGCCGTATCTCAGTGAATAGCCACAGCAGAATCGGTACGCGGGCCGAAGGAAAGGAAGAGGAATTCTTCTTACGCCATTCTCGTGATGAAATAACATGAAAATTGGGAAAAGCTGGTGACTAGGTATTCCACCTTATGAGCGATTCATGAGCGAAGTCGTGTCTGGCAGCAGCATCATCTATTGGCTTCGGTGATGCAACCAACCACGCCACTGCGATTTAGTCTCCCTACTTGTGACGTATTAACTGCCGAGTAGGTCTTTCCAGCCCAGAAATTACGGCATTTAAATTTTTAAAACGTTCTGTAATGGTATTACTCCGGAAGTTTCTTGTTCCAATATTATGCTGAAATGTGGTATTTTGGGAAAATAACAGTTTACCGTATTTGTGAGGGTTGGATAATTATGCACCAAATCTATACCACTTCCTTCTCAAAATTTGTGGCGTTATTTTCTATTCTTAAATAATCCACTGGGAAAAAAACTATTCCATCGCATTAGTACTGAGAATATCATGCCCTGAATACCGAAATGGAACAAAACGCCCACAGCATCCTGTCGTGATTTTCGGGTTGATTGGGCGGTAAAGCGCAAGTTAGCATCATAGTATGGTGCGAGTTAAAGGAATGCCTAATTAAAAATAAATACACTTAGGTACCTTTCATTGGCATGTATATGGAGACGAGCGGCTGACCAAAACTTTATATACACAATATACATAATAACCGGATTCCACAGTAAGTATTTAATTTTATTGCTTCAAATGCCCAGAGCTTAAAAAACGGCACTTTGCGGGCAAATTATTTTCATTCTGCATGAAAGGAGCAAATGCAAGATCCTTGGGCATGCTCTAGCACGTTATAGTTTTGGAATCAGGAACTCGGTTTCGTTTAATTTTGGATATCTTATGAACCGTGAATGTGGAGGGCACGACGATTTAATGACGTGGACGGTGGATACTTTCAGAAATAGCTCCGATAATAAAGTGAGTTGATTTGATAAGAACTTAACCCTAACGTGATTTCAAAACAAAAATATCCTCTGGAGCTAAATATAACTTTGAAACCCATAAAAAATCACGATAACACGAAACATTTCGATAAGATCTTGGTCCTAACGTGATTTTAAACCCAAAAAAATACTCTGCTACTAAATATAACGTTGTACGTCTTCAGGGCAATAGAAACCCATTTAAAGGGCATCTTGTTAATAAATTTTATATTTCGGATTAAAATATCATCCACGTTCTACAGCTACACCAATGGTGGAATGCTGGATCAATTCACGCTTCGCAAACTCTTTCTGCACTTTTCTGTCACTAATGATGATCAAGCTTAAACCACAGTATGTGGAACGTATTTAATCATCGGCATTATGCAAGTGAATTGCATATGACTGATATAATATTTATTCACGATAGATAAATCTCCCATTAATATTGCTGGTGTATTAAAAATAATTGGAACCTGAGGTTAATTTTGTAAAATAAATTTGAATGAACCTGAGGAAAATGTTGTGGAATTTTGTAAATTTTGAGCGAAATAATCTATCCCTCTAAATTTTTATGAAAATCATTAACTTAGGTATCAGTAATACAATGGTAACATATAGCAACATTGAATAGAGAACTTTTTTACCTGTTGCAAACTTTCTCATAATAATGTTCATTACATTCTATAGAATACATTGGGAAACTTCATATAGGAAACTTTCCGGTTTCTTTTTGTGGAATTTTTTCATCGCTAGAAAATAAGGTAGAGATTCCTGCAATTTCTAATGATGCTGCATAGCAGCAAAACCTGGGACGTTTCAATAAATATGCAATGACTTATTTTCTAGCCGTAAACTTCAGGCTAGTTTTATCTTCAATTAAGATAGGAATGATAGACCATATATAGTAAACTCCCGTGAAATCTAAATATATCTGGTTGATTCTTGCACTATTCATATTTTATGAAACAGCTCGGATTTATTTTTGCATGCATAAGATGAATATCTACCGCCGTTCTCGTATTTGAAATCTTAGAGCATGTGGATGCCCTTTGCGCAGAAAGCGGCCATGAGAACTCTTACTTTGACGAAAACTTTAACCGAAGGCAAATACGAAGTCACAAGGTTTAATATGTAGTCTGAGGAGGGAATTTATGCTCGCCGGAATATTTCACTGTTTGTTCAAAGTTCAAGATAAATGCGATCACCGAGTCCTCCAAGTTCAGCACTAACTCGGGTCGGTCTAGCCTCGTTGCTGAGGCACCTTGCCATTTTCTCCGTGCCCACGATTCGTGCTCGTTCCATTGGATCCTTTTCCTGAGACTCTTCGTGAACGGAGGCCGTCACATCGTTGGCGATGGCGTTTCAAATTGAACATGCACCATTAAACGCGAATTTTGCTGAGGGTAAGGAACTAAATTTCAGCCCTAATTTGTGATTTATTAGCAGAAGAGTCCTCGGGCCTCTGTTCAAATGTAACAATGTATTTGAATAACAAATCTCACGATTGGGGCACTTAACTTGCCGTCTAGGAAGAGTTGACCTAATAGACTAAGTTCTTTCGTAACCTTGCCTCTTCTCTTAACTTATCCTCCCCCTTTCCTCCCTCCACCCTTACCCTGCCCGAGAAGTCGTGCAGGTAGTCAGCTGTGGAAGTGGGGTGTTGAGGAGGGGTTCTGGGCCCGGGGTAGGGGCTTGTGGATTTGGAATCCGGAGGGGGATATTTTTCTTAAAGCTAGGAGTAACTTTGACCTTCATATTCTTTCGGGCATGCGAGACACCAAATTGCAATTAATTGGTTCTTCTTGAAATATTTTTCTCCGTTTTCAAATGTTTTTACGATTCTTAACAAATTTTGGATCTTCCTCTATCTCTCTTAATTCTCCTCTGTTACTTGTGATCCAATTTGGTCCTCCTGTTCTCGTCTGTTTCAAATCTTTTATCGAGCCCTATCGGTCTACTTTTTCTTAAGCCTACTCATTCTCCTCTAAGAATACATGGCTCGTCCTTTTCTTTTGGCACTCACTACTCCTTTATCCTTTCAGCGTGTCCCAGCTGATGTAGGTTTAATGATCTTCTGCATGCCATTTCCATAAAACAGTCCGTTTTGTTATGTGTGACTGTGCATTATCCATTTATTACATTACTATGCTAGAACAAAAACAGGTAATGCTTATAATTCACTCACTGTAAAATACTGGGAAATTGAATGGGTGGGTACGTATGTAAATTAGATACCCCTCGTATTGGATTCTAAGTTTATGTTCCAAAGGTACGAATTCTCATAGTTGGGAGATGGAAGGGAAGTAATATGCGTCTTGTTCTTACATGTTGATCAGGAGAGTTACTGTAAAATTCTATATACTCGTAGTTCTACAAATCTCCCCATATCCCTTCAGCTTAATCACTGACCGGATTAAATTATTTACTCCATTATTTCATTTCAAATGTCAGCTGTAAACTACTGGAAAGATATTTTAGAGATACTAAGTGCCTTATTTAGGAGATTACATATATGTATTGAACGTTTCAATTTGAAGTTTCCGCAAATTTGGCAGAATTCCCTAGCGCAGCCCCTAAATGTCTCAAAAGATTAACCCAGTGCGCCTCCCTTGACGTTCGTCAACCCTTTATTGCTGCTTTTTTTCTATCCAATCATTTGAATTCATTCGCTATAATTAGGCTATTCGGAAACAAATGGGAGGTCTGTTTCGAGCTTGGAAAAAGAGTGAGTCGATTATTTCCTTGAGATGGACCGAGACACTGGAAGAGAATGGCAATTAAGTCTGGATTAAGGACCTAGCCTCCTCTCTGCGATGTGCTCGTCATAATGAATTGAGTAAATAATGAAATAGTCGAACGGGAATAACGAGGATGCCGGAGACCACATTCCCCGCACACCAACTGGTACTTCATTGAGCTTAATACAAAAAATTCCGAAGAAACAACCAGCTAAGTATAATGAACAGCAACAAAAATTATTTGTTCTTTGAGTATTGCCTGAGAAAATAATCAACTAGAATTTAACCTAAAACCTTCCATCCTATTGAAAACCGGTCATCTATTCTGCAACCATTCCAGTAAATATTGCGAAAATACTTTGATTATAAGACATATCAGATATTTACGTTACTGGTTTGGTGATTTGCCTGTAGCCTTTTAAAAAAGAATTTTATATTGGTAGTTTAAATTGACTGCTCTTCTTTTAAAATTCAAGAAGCGTCATAGTCTATTATTCGAAAAAGCTTCGTATATCAAAGACACTATCAATTGTTCTAGCAATACTTTGTATTTTGATTCTTCCTCTTCATTCTGGATATGTATCGCGAAAGAATTGATGTGGTTGATGTGGCTTACAACATTTCCCGCCTTAAAAGGAAACCAACGTAACGACTGGACTAAAGAAAAGAAAACACAATATTTTCTATGGCCACATCTGAAAATCAAGTTCATATGAATGATGGATTGTCCTTGTCTGTAGTATGTAGGAATTTCAAGCCTGCCGCGTGAACGGTGGTGAAATTCACAATAATTGCCATGCGAAAAAATTCACCTGAACCGGGAATCAAACCACGGACCTTTCCGGGCTTTCCGGACCACTGCGCAGACCACTATGCTTCCCAGGATACCTAATTCGCATTGAAATTTGCGGAAAGCCTAAGGTCCGTGGTTCGATTCCCGGCCCAGGTGAATTTTTTCGCATGGCAATCATTTGTAGTGTTGAAATAACGGGAATGTAAACACATTTTTGTTCATATATTTCTTTCGGTATTATCTCACCGTCTATGTTAGTATTAATTGATTCTTATGATTCAAATTACATCTACGCCACAAATGATATTCGAACCTTAGGGTTGCTGGGCAGACATGTTGTCGACGTTGCTACTGCGGTCTGCATAAAGGGCCACGCAGCAGCGCTAGAATAGCGCGCTAGAATAGCGCGCTGGAGTAGTAACCATAAGCTTCAGTTGGTGAAGTATTTTCGGGCTTCCCACAGGATCAGGCTCTCAAAGTCTGTTACGTTACAATTCACGTGCTAGACAAAAAGTGTCAGACATCATCTTCAAAGCTTAGTCTCTTGTATGAACCAGGCCAAGACGCACTGTCAGATTATTTGTGGCACGTGCATTGGAGCGTCCGCAGACATAAGAGGACCTGATCCCGTGGAAAACCCTAGCAGACTTTAGCCTATTGCATTCGTTAGGAAATACTACACTACAGACTACTCTAACAATATTTCACCTACCTATCCATTTGCTATACTGCCTAATATGTTATCCTATGGTTGCGCGGAAAAAATGACCTTTTAAATTATCGGTGCGACAATCTGTCTCTGATCTTATTTATCAGGTCAAATATAGCATAAAACGCAGGGTTTTTTCATATATATCTAAAATATTCATTAAACATATCCATGTTGAATGTCTGGAGGAGATTTAATTTGTACTTTCACCAACGATCTGCTAATGATTCCCTACTTACTTCTTCTATTAAGTCTAATGCACTACTAAACCTATCGTAGCACCTTGGAATTGCAGATCGATTTACTTGGTCTTCGCATTTGTTTCGGAAGTGAAGCAATCGAGCTACGTATCTGTGAACTGCGTCGTCCAATTTGAAAATTTCGCGTGTGCAATGGAGGGAGATGTTGACGGCCGAGGTGGGAGGAGGAGGGTGGAAGAGGGTGAGCAGGATGTGGGGGGAGAGAAAAGAGGGGCTTGAGAACTTTTGGAGGAGGGTAGGGTGGAGAGAAGAGTGTATTAAAAGAACGCGTGAGCGATGGGCCCTTGGCTCCGAAATGATGAACAGGTGAGGGAAATATTTCTGATTCGCCGAATGCTGGATTAGCTATAAAGTGATACCCTCAAGCATTGGCCTCATACATCGGGAGGTGAAAGGTCTTCGGACAACTTTTTGGCTCCCAACGTTACATGCGCTCGAGTAGGTAGATATAGATAAGTTTGCGTCTCGAGCTTACTTACATAATCTGACATATAAGTTTGATGTTGGAAACGTTTAGCAAAATTTAAGGACAATTAAAATCAGTAAAAAACAAAAAAAGAACTACAAATGGGATTATTATGTTAGAATCTGTTATGACTATTCTAGCTGAGAGTAAAGAGGGTATGTTTTTATATTGTTTTCAACCAAATTATTTCCTTTTGGGCAGAGGTCGTTTTCGGTATTTTTCGTGCGCTTATGCGCTTATACGGTTAGCTTATTTTCTTCACCCTTTTTCCTAAAAACATATTTATCCGATTTTTAGAGGTACAATTAGCTTATCGGAGCTTCAGACTGTTGAGATTGCTTTCCTCAAGGCAAACTCTACTTGTTCTAAAGTCAAACATTGAATCCTTGCTCGATTCCAACTGTTGACCTTTACAATTTTAGGCCTTTTCACCTGGCTACTACGTATTCTCGCCACAGATATCCGAAAAAAATTATTGTGAGATGATGAAGGGAGAACATCTGCTCCATAAAGGATAGGAGAATGTTGGAGTGAGGAATGAAATTTGTAATATCGTAGTGCGCCTTAAATGGAAATGCATCATTATTTTGGACATTAAAATATTAAATTTTAAAACAAATAGGTATTGAGTAACCTTTTATATTTAGGATAAGTGAAAAATAATTATATATGTCTTGCACCATTATAAATAAATAACGTTTGCATTTTTTCCATTTCCAGGTGAGTGATCTCCTTCCTGTACTGGATGATTCAGAATAAGGGTAAGATACTTTACTCAGAAATATACCATTTTTCTACACCCTGGAAAATTTCATACTGTAAATCTTTAGTCTTGTAAAACTAAAGGCAAAGGAATAATGTACTTTAAAAAATGTTATAACTGGTTAAATATTTTTACAAGCATATGATGTGATTGATTGCTTTAAATTTTATCAAGGCAAATTTTATGACATGACATCTAACATTTATGGTATTCAAAACACAATTTAATCCTTGTATGATTGTGATATAATATTTTTTCACTTCCAAATCTCAGTATATTTTTTTATAAGTATATTGTATCATTTGAACTCTATTTTCCTCATTCATAATTGAATGGTAGTGTATGAAAAGGGTTATCAGCATACATTGTCGCCAACTCAAAATTTCTAAATAAAACTGATGGAATTACTTTATAACTGAAGGGAAGTAAATTATAGGCATCTTTGAAAATAGTAATCTCTTATGGTACGTTGAAGACCTGTGGCTATTTCTCTTTGTAAAATTAGTGACAAGATATGTTTTTTTCCGATAGAATACGATCCATATCCTGCAATTTCTAATTGAAGTTTGATGATTTGATTTTGTAATGGGATAGCATGAAAATATTTACAGAAGCTTATTTATTCTCAATTGCAATATTTATTTTACAAATTTGAGCCATGTTATCTACCTTATGTGCTTCACCTAATGCAATTTATTCTCATAACCAATGTCAGGAGGTGAATGGAGAATATTAGTTAAGGGTTTTAGAGTGAGTGAAAAACGAAAAATTTTAGGTTTAGTAAGTGAAGGCATTAAGCATTCAAATCTGCCGTGTGGAATAGCGGAAGTAAGCCTTTTCTGGTTAACTCGAGGTGCATGCGTGTAGTTTCTCTGGAGTTCACCGCATCTTTCTATGCCCAATAAAATACTTCATTTCGAGGTAGGCAGACACCATACGGATCTGATTATCTCTCTAACATTTGAACAAAAACCTTGGAAGTATTGCTGTCAGTCGTGGGTCATCGGTTCCACAAGAAAATCTGGGTCCCTCCTTCCAGAATTTCGAACCAAAGCTGTTTGTACGGGGGAAACTCAAAGTGGGGAGTGAATATGGTAGATCTTGTTTTTTTCCCGGTGGGGGGAGGAGTTTAGGGAGATGCAGAGGATGAATGGAAGGCGACATAGTGGGGATGATGAGAAGAGGGTGTGGGCGAGGGAAGTTTGCCAGCGCATAGGGACGGGATGCGCGGCATCGGGAGAGGGATTGGGGGAAGGTAAAGGAGGAAGAAAGGGAGAGAGAAGGAACTTCGCGGTCGTGGAAGGCTACGCTGATGGGTGAGGTGGCTAAAGGGAAGGGGAAGGGAGGGGGGGGAAGGGTTTTTTAAAACTGTACACACCTCTAAGGAGCCGTTGAGGAGAGAACAGGAGGAGCGGAGGGGAGACGGAGCGGCGAAGTGGATAGATGGAGGCGCACAAAAGGAAATGAGTCGCGGAGAGAGGGTGGGGCAGCGTGGGTGGCGACGGGAACAACAGGAAGACGCGGAAGAAGCGGTTGAGCAGGCCGATGTCGTAATGGGAGAAAGGGAACGATGGGAGGTGGGATGGGGCCGGGGAAAGAGGGAATGTTCCTCAACGGCCAATATTATAAAAAGATAGGGGGCGGGGTTATGATTAAGAGGGAAAGGGAGGAAGAGGTAGGGAGAGAGGGAGAAAGCAGGACTGGGAGAGATTGGAGTTTTTGTGGAGTGGAAGAGGAGGAACCACGGCTAAATAAGAAATTGGGACGGAGTGGAGGAGGTGGGAAATTAAATATTTAAATTTCGGGAGTTGCCAACGTGACGGGTTGTTTTCACTCGGGTCTCCCGTGTTTACGGCTGCGAAGTTGGGTGCGTTGGGGAGGTGGCGGGGGGGTATGGCGGCGGGGTGGAGGAGGCAGGGGCCGGTTTGAACTCGCCTGCGCCTCGCTCAATTTAACATCGGCCGTTTCTCTCCCCCCTCCTCCTCCCTCGATTACTAGCCTAGCCATTAATCTTCCCTGGAGCAGCAGCCGTATGTGAAGGCACTCTTTGTGCCCGGTGAAATTGCAACTGGACCCTTAGATTAGCGCACTACTCGGCTCACCTGACTTTATTCCTTATTCCATCACATTTATTACTTTGAAGTATCAAATTTCGCACTTCCCCGCGCTTGTGAATACCGTCTTTAGCTCATGGGTATATGCGTAAACTTACGTCATACGCAACGATTTTCCTTCTCAAAGACTCAAGGAGAGCAGGCCTGTAGTAAGCTTTCGGAACCGATCGACTTTGAGTTCAGAGTGGCAGTGCTCCTTCATCCAATGGTACCTTGCTTGTAGGGAATTGGTCATTGAACATTGGTGTGTTATATATTGAATTGATATTGAACAATGAATACGGTTTCCCAGGGGTATTTAAGGGTAAAACTGGGTGCTACTTTATAATGTTGACCTCGGTGCTAAAATGCTTCCAATTTATAAATACTTTCTTTTAAAACAGTGAAAGTGAAAATGTTAAGGAGATAATGATCTTGACGAAGGATATATTTCTATATGTATAATTCGTTAGTGAAGTAAATCATGAGAAACCCAAAGACATATTTACGTGTATTTAATAAATTCTACTTTTGATCTAGCTAGCCCACTCATCATTCAACATTCAAGGAGCAGACATAACATAAATATTTGATGGTTCCCTACAGCAATTGCCATATTATCCCTAAATTATTTTGACAAACTTTAGTTTAATTTCCCCTCTGATGCTGAGAATTTCCTTTCCTCAATGTTAATAGAATATGATTTTGACAAGTTCTAGGGTTATTCATGGCTCCTATCATTATTTAATTAGTGATGAATTCATCCACCGCAGAAAAAATATCCCGGGACGAAGGAAGCCCATAGAATTAATTATGGTTTCCGGGAAATCTAGGCATTCCTAATTTCGGGAAAATCTCAAAAAATTCTGTTGAATTCAGTTCATGCGAGCGAAGGTAGATGATGTGAGACTAGGTGGAGCCTCGGGCTAGCGAGGAAATTTCCCGGCCGGTGGAAACGTGATGGAAGATGATGGGGGAAAAAAAGGGAAAAGAATAGGTGGGCGATGAATTTCATGTCGAATAAAAGGCAAGGAGGCCTCTGGGAAAGGGGAGAACAAAAACAATATCAATGGTACTTCGCAGAGATGTGAATAAATTATAGAAATTTGTGAAAAAATCTCCAGACCCTGGGCAATCTTGTATAAAATTCACCCTACTTTTAGGACGTTCCCTTCAGTTTTTTTACTATGGAGTTTCCGTGAGACCGAGAGATGATATTACGATGGACCCATCGCGTTTACCCCTTTTCTTTCCCGTAAGGGCACCAAATCATCCAACAGGCGTCAGAAGGGGTTTCACGCGCTTGGCCATGCATATACACTATTCAAGCCATCCCTTTTGTCTTCGAAATTTTATCCCCCGCATCTTTCCCCTCCCTCTACTTAATGACCGCACCATTGTCTCGGCACTTATTATTGCCGGGAACTCCTCAGGTCTGTATTTTTTTCATCATCGGCCACTGTTTTTCATCTTTTCATGATTGCCCAATTGCTTTGGTGACTCGCCTTCTTCGGCAACTTCTGCCCCTTTTCTTTACAATTTTGCTGCAGATTTGTACCGTATTTTTGAATTTTAATGGGATAATCATGAAAGATGTGCCAAGAAAATCTCAACAACAACGTTATCTGGGACGCTTTCTCTACCGGAGTTGAATAAATTTTTCGGAACACACTCGTGAGATCATTAATTTCCTCCTTCCAATGCGAACCGATGACCTTGCCTGAGCAGCCGTCGACTTTTTCAATTTCCCTGATTGGTCATCAAACCTACCCTAATTTCCTCCCATGGTGTCAAATTCCAAGGCTGATGTATCTGGGCGCGTCAGGAAATTGTATTGAAAAAAAAATTTGTCGAGTCTATTTAATAAAATTGGGAAAAAGAAGAGTTATTTTGGTCTCTGTCCGTGTGTTACGGAGAATCCAAAGGTCAGAGAGACTCATTAGAGCTGGCTTTCCGTTATTCACTGTTTTAACTTATTTATTTACGTGCTAACGACTAAAAGTTGTAAGAAATGACTGCAGTTTACCGTTGAGAATATATTTCTCTATTATTAACTAAGGAGTGGTGAAGAGTATACCACATAAGTGAAATTCAAACGCCCCTTTCAAAGTTTGATATCTAGAGTGTGATATGAGTACTTGGTACCTTAGCAACTAAAAAGGCATCGTCAGTGATTGCACGTCGAAAGTTTAATTGTTATTCTTTTCCTATTTTTTAATTTTCTATGTTCTGTCCTGATACTTTAATCTGTTTATTTTAGCTTTTGATAGGCACAGAACACCTTCGTTTTCAAATGTGTTTTTTGATAACTTGCAATATTTTATATTTTGAGGGCACACAAGGTTCAATGTGGGCTTTCTCTGGTGGCTTTTGAAAATTTCAAATGTGTGCTGAGTGATTCCACTCAATGAGCTTACTTATATCATACTCCTATGTTATCAACTTATTAGGAACTCGAAACGGATAAATCTTAAATTTATGTTCTCTAAATATTATTTACCATTGTTAAAGATGCATTTCAAGTAGAAATCAATATTATTGTCTACATTTACCAGTAAACACACATGGTAAAATATTCCGATAACTTGGTGAAAACATTGGTTTGACTAGCAAACATTCGTGAAAAAAGTAAATAATCTGAATTAGATATCCCATATTCCCAAATTTGTTTCCTCAAAGTTATTTGCTTATATCTAGTATAATAACAACAGACCTATTCTCAATCTTATAAAATATAGAAAAAATCGGAATTTACATAGTCATGCAATATTCCATAGGATATTCCATCTAATATTCACATACGAAAAAGTCCATTGCTGTGAAAGGCAATAACGCATTTGGTGACCATGGATTTGGGAAATCGTTATTGAACATTTGCATCCCAATTGGCGCCTTACCCCAAACCCACGTATGCCTCCCAAAACGATTTCCTCACCATGTAAGTCTTCAGTATTACCAATGGATATTCTGAAATATGTTTTGATTGTTGTTGTCAACCTGCAGCTAAAGTAATAAAATTTGTATGCTACCTATTTAATTTGGAGAGCATGAAATGACAGACTCCAATATTTGTAACTGTGGAATCCATTAGGCCCCTATGTATAAAATTAGGGGATTGAATAATATATTTTCTCTCTGTTCCATAATTTTTGGAATAGTTAATCATCCTATGTGGATAGTAAATTAATTTTTTGATGGTTTATCGTGTGTTGTAATCAAAAGAAACAGACTTGAGGGCTATTACGCCACGCTGTCCATTGGAATTGTACGTTACCTAAGACTAAAAAGGGTTAATGTTGCTCAAAACAATTTTCATCCGCACTTACGAACGTTTTACTATATTCTCTTAAGAGATTTACCGAGCATTTAACAAGATTTCAAGGGCAGTTAGTATGCTCGCGAAAGGTACATCTCGTGCATCAGCCCTCTTCGTGGTATGACGATTTGAAAAACCCCTTGGGGAGCGACGTGAGAGTTACACTCCTTTTAAAGGTATTAATGCCGGGAATTGAAAATAAACGGTGCGCTCACGGGCCCTGAAAAAAGAGTGCTTAGTCGAGTGATGCTCCCCCAGCCATTCGTGTCCTGGCTCGCTGAGCCACTAAACGCGGCCTTATACCGGGATGCTGCTTGCTCGGATAAACTGAAGTGTCCCGCGCCTTGAATGTGAAGAGGATCTCTTTCTCCCCCACCCCACTATCTCTCTCTCCCTCTGATTTTTGGAGATAAAACGGACTCGTCCATTTACTTGAGCGGAAGATTCGGTAGTGGAGAACTACCTGTCATCCGTGGTCTCGTGTAGAGATATGTGAGTGTAGGTGTGGATAGGGGTAGGTTTGGTAGGGGATAAGGGGGAACCGGAGTTGTCGGGAAGGAGGTTTCCCAGTGTCCGAACTCTCGCTTGAAGGAACTCGCAACACACGAGAGTCATCGAAATGTCAACAAGCAATGGAGAGGTGTCCTTGTCTCTTAACATATGGGAAATTCGTACGTCCAAAATTGCTCCGGAATTTGCTGGAATTGTACAAGGTTTTTTTGGTTCTGAGGCGTTATTATGAACTTTATATGAACGCAAAAGAATCAATTGCCACCACACTTTCTTTCCCTGCAATGATCAAGGTGACTTTATATGCAGTGTAGCAAATTATCGTAATGATAATAAATAATCTGAATGACACTTTGCGAGACTTATTCCAATTCATCGGAGTTGAAATCACGGTAACAATTATAAATTTCGCAAGAATTCCACCAATTAAAGTTAATTGCTTCTGATCGCGTCGATAATGACACACATATGTAAACGCTCGTTATATTGTTAACAAGTATGATATGAAAATAGTACTTCTTTCTACTTTCAGCATCATTATGCAATCTATCAAAATTTCAGAATTTGCTTTCAGAGCATAACTTTAAATGCTTAGTACATTTTTTTAATCCTTCATCGTTCTAAATTCTCAATAAGAGACAATTGAGAAATATTTGTGAAGAATTGAAATAAATTATTCCACACACCATTATGCAAATATCATTATTCCATCTGTTTCAAAACATTTCTGTTCTTTGGAGAACCAGAACTCCTCTGTTATCTACTTTGGCTATCGTAATATTTAGACCTTTACATCTGAAATTGAGTTCCTCAAAAATAAGCCTAAGTATAGTGTGAGATGAAGTATTTATTGGTAAATCCAAAATAGACTACTACAACGTCATATTTTAATACTTACTTTGCGGTTATACCGTTTCTATATGTTGAAAACATGGCATTTTAAGTACCTACATATTATGTATTTATCTGTGGCTCTTTTTTCATCTGGTCAGTAGTTTCAAAAATGTCGACCTAACATCTCCTGCTACTAACATTTTCTGCAGTTAGCAAGGAAGCACGTAGTAAAATAATTTAAAACGGAATCACCACATGTCGAGCATCACTTTTTAGGCATTAAAAGTTATGTTTTTGTCATGCGAAAGCGATGTTAGTCATGAATATCAATAGTCAAATAATCATAAAACTAAAATCTTAGTTAAGCTTTGCCATAATTTTTGTTGATGTAAAAGCAATGATACGAACCCATACTCTTTTTGGCTTCCCGATTCAGCGACTCGGGATATTACGTACTTTATATCTTTTTAAAGCAGTATAGGGTAGTAATTGTATGTATTTTTTATGAAACATCACAATGGAGGAAAAATAAATCCTCTGATAGGAAAGAGCGTTCAAAAGAGTATGATGGCTCACAACTAATGTAACGGAGGATTCATATGACCACAAGTAAAGATAGAATATCACCTACCCGACCTGTCTCGTTGACAAGCTTAGATTATTTTGAGAAAAAGAACTCAGGCGTTACTTTATGGCTAAGTTGTTACTTATGGGTGATTAAATGGAACTTTCTGTTGTGTGGTAGCACATCGGATGCCCCGCTATGCTACGGACCACACGGCTACGAAATGTCTCCGCTTGTCTTGCCTCTGGGGGATCTCGGTTACTTGCCGAGCGGTGCAATGGTGTGTGTGCGGAAACCATGATGGGAAACAGCAGGTGACGTGCGGAGAGATGCGAAACTGGCCCCATGCCCCTAACGAGTTCAGTTCTCCCAACGTTGTGTTCAGTCAGAGAAGAGCTCTACCCACACAAACCCAAACAGTCCTTTAAGTTTCGATAGTTTCTAATTTAAGACCTTTTTCTTCAGGAATATATGAAATAATATAATTTATTACCGTTCTTTGTGAGATTCGCAAACCTTTAACCAACCTTACCTGGTCACGTAGATTTCCTTTTTTTCTGACGTTGCAGACGGTTCATAAAATTGCAACCGTAAAGGTGAAACTCGTATTCAGCAGTTATTGTTATTTGCTAAAACCGTACCTCACGAAGAATATTTTAGTAATTTAACCAAGCAATACAACACTTAAATGCATTTGTTGAAATGTTTCACCAACTTAGTCTAGTTAACCAGTTAATGTTGACCAGGTTTGGTGTTAAATTACAAATAAAATGACGCTTAAACATTAGAAATAATTCTTCAATTTATGCTTACATCATAAACATCTATCTTTTAGCTTGCCATGGCATTCATAATATTTTTTTCACGTGGAGAAAGGAAGTAATTTTGAAGCAATATTTTTCTTTAAAAATAATAAGAGCAAATGGAGAAGAAATCATGGGTAGATTCTTTTATAGCCCAGCAATATTTTTAGTTGTGGACGGTGGGTAAACGGCATGGAATCACTACGACGTACGCAAGGGTAATGGAAGGAGAGATCAAAGTAAACTTCGCGAATGTGGCGCGGATTAGTTTCCAACCATCCTCCATTCCTACTGTCCACGCTCCACTCTCCTTTGCATGACATGCAGCGTTCTGTCGAGAATGATCTATCTCGCGTTTTCGCCATAGAAGAGAATGGTAGAGTGGTTTCCTCGCCCGGCGGAATGCCGTATTTCTCCCGCGAAATGCTCCCTCCCCCCCGGGGGAACGACCGTGAGGAACTCTTCGGCATAAATTAGGATGCATCAACTCGCGACCGACGCACGGCGGCAGATTAGAGCTCCAATGCGTGAGTTGCAACCACGTCCCTTGGAGGAGGTTAGCATCTCTCCGCTGGAACGTGTGGAAACTTATGCGGTTGGTTCGCGACGGTAATTTCCATCGCAGCGGTCCAGAGAGATATCATGACTGGCTTCCACACTGTACTGTTATATCTTAGGTGTTAAGATAATTTAATATTTTATTGGGGTGACAAAAATAAATAACTAACTTTTTTATTGTTTATGCATAAATTTATGAATTTTTGATCCATTTATATTGATTATTAGATGAAATTACCTTACCTCAGGGATAACAGCGTAATTTTTTTTTTGAGGTTCAAATTTACAAAAAGGCTTGCAACCTCGATGTTGGATTAAGATTTTAATTCGGTGCTGTAGCTAAATAGGTCTGTTCGAACTTTAAATTCTTACATGATCTTAAATTGAGATGAGAGGAAAAATGAGACAAATCTTAATTCTTACATGATGGTAAGGCGGGGTGATTGCACAGTAGGCATGCGTTACCGTCAGAGTTAATGACCCTATTGTCGGTAACTTCATTCATTTTCTATTTAGAGTCGTCGAAATCAATTCAATTTTTTCACAAGAACTTGTGTAGGAAAGATCTACGGAACGATGACGATAGTGGTTTGACCTTTGTTCATTTTGGGCAACAAAGATGCTTCAGAAAATGTGCGTGTATTTTTTGGTGAAGCATCAACTACATCAAGGTAGATTTTTATTTTTTTGCCACAACTTATAGCTATGAATGCTTTACACTGGGGATATGCAGGTACGAAAACGCGTATCCCCCTTTTTGGTATGAGATGGAGGAGGCAATGTTCGTATCAGAAAGATAAATAGATAGAGAGGGAGAGAGAGATACTGGAGTGGTAAGAGGCATATAGGGAACTAGACGAGGATTAAATGAGGGGATAATTAATGGATTCCACCCCGGAAGCGTTCCTCTGCGGTTCCAACCCGGCCGTCGGATGCAAAGAAGTTCGTGGTTGGTTCAACGTGCAGGAAATTCTTACTCCAGAATGCAGTAATGCGGGCGAGAACAAAGAGAGGTGGCATGAAAGGGAATGTCAAATTTATTCGGTATCCTCGAGGTTTACTCGTATGGTAAATTTTCTAGCAGCACTAAAAATTTAGTACCAGCATTTATACAGTTAAAATAGCCGTCTCCATCAATGTTTATATGGTAGATACCTTTCAAGCTATCACAAGGGTCTCTAGCAAAGGGAAACTCTTAATCAGGCATGCATTATCTCCGAATAAAAAATCAGGTTGCCACTTGTGGCATCGCCGGTTGCAGTAAAGTCTACGAGGTTAACCTAGTAAACACGGCAACAGTAAATGCAGCATATCTACAAAATTTAAAATATTCATTCGGAACAGACATTACTCAAAGATTATAAAAAAAATACGGAAAAGAAAAATTATTAATTGCGTCGTTCTCATTTACTTGCAGTGCAAACTTTCAAGGTCAAGGATACATTTTGAAGAGTTATAAATAAGTAGTATTACTCCAAATATAATAACTTGGAATGTGAAGGAAGTTGAAAAAGTTAATGATAAATCCACTCAAAAAATTAAAATTAAAACAATCTATTTCAACTTTTTAATTGACAATGGTAGAAATAAAGGTAACCATTTCCCAAATTTCTTTAAAAAAAATGATCCCCTGCTCTTTTCTCTCCAACACTCTCCTTTTATTTTTCCCATACCTATTTGCAGATTGTAATTTGAAATCTTATACTAACTCTTCCTCTTCCTACTCCTCTCCTCGCCGTAGATTTCAGGTGGTGGAATAAGAGCTAAAAAGATGAGGAAAGAAGGAGACGTATGGAGAGTAGAATACGGCCCGAGATCCACCCACCTCGCCCTTCCCGAAAATGTAATAAGTGTAATTGTGGGACGAAGTTCTCTTTTCCTTCCTTCCCCCCTCCCTCTCATGCCACTCTTTCCGAAAAGATGATGCTCCAATTAAGTGGAGAGGGTCGTCCCAGGAGGGCTGTGTGAGGCAGGTAGAGAGAGGGTGGCGGCGGCGCGTCGACGGGTGGTGGAGGGATTTCTACGCGAGGAGAGGGGCTGGATGTTTCGCGGTGGCCAGGGAGGTTGGAAAAGGAGAGGGTATAGCAGGAAGGGAATCGAGAAGGAGTGATGCTGACGTTGTGCTCGTTGCTTGGCTTCTTCGAGGATGACCTTACGGGGAAGTGGATCCTTTCCGGTGGGGGAGGAGAGTGGTAAGGTGAAAGCGTTAGCGTAGTGCGAAACGGAGCAGGACGACAGGGCAGGAGAGATATAGCAAGGAAACATCTATAAAATCTATCGTTTTTATCCAGGGTAAGACTAAACAGGATGTTGGATGACAGAATGAAACTTTTAGTGCAAACTTCTCAGTACCATCACAAGTCAATATTGATAAATACCTCCTCTTACAGTGAAATTTTCTTAGAGAAAAAAAAACATTTTACCTTGATCAGGATTCGAACCAGGTTCTTCCAAATCCTTGCCAGTTTCCTTAGCCCGTTAAGTTAGGAAGGCGTCCTTTCCTACTTCCTGTGGATTTCTAAAGGCTTTCAAACATACTATTTTCTTGTGATTAACATGTATTTTCCTCTGTTTTTGGATTGTGCAGGAGTTGAGTTTTTTAATCCATTATAAATGATGTAGCTTAGTTTAACATTATCTGTAAGGTCACATTTATTGTCATTTATATGAAGCTATGTCATTTTCATAGAGCCATATATCAACACTCGATCACTCTACCTTGACATAGGTAATATCGCCATCTCCCTTCTTGATATATTTTTCAAAAATGGATCTTAGTTGTAGTTTACTCGTTACTTTGATCGACTATTTCTTCGAATATTCCAAAAGTGGGTTCTGCATGTTTCGATTGTGGTCTTTCTAATGCATGTTAACGTTCTATCCGACTTTTGCGCTGAAGCTTCAACTATCGCCCGACCAATATGCTGAAAGAACGGTTGGATGAGAGGGACCAACCGGGAATGAAATCAAGTCGGCCCCGGGAAACGGATAGTGAGGCCCCGGTCGTGTTTCGAATTGCAAAGCGAAGAGAGGGATTATGCAAAGGGAAGGCACGTGGTCAAACATTGAATTGAATGCGGAATCGGCCGGAAGGGGAATCGCGAATTTTAAAGGCTATGAAGACGGCTCGCGGAGGTTGGGGATGGGGAAGGGGACGGGAGGGTTCGGATTCTCCGTGAATTCCGCATGGAGGAACCGACCGAGAAGGGAATACATTTGCAATCTGAACGATAATCTAAAACCCTCCCCAAGGGACGGCAGACGGCAGGGCCATCAGACGGCAATTCCTCGCAAGGTATACCAAACATTATTTCCTTTTCGTATATATCTACATGTATCCCTGAAAGTCACCACAAAGATGTGTGGGAAAGAAACCGCATGCATACATCCATTTGAAAGTATTCAAGGATTGTGACCTAGCAGCAAAACACCTTAACGCGTTTACATGTTCGTATGTTCAAAAGTGATATTGATATGTTGGTGACATTATTATGTATATGGACTGGCACAGAGAGACATTTAGACAGCTTTGTGAACTGGATGAAATCTCTCCGCGAAAGGATTAAATTAACATATAAAAACCAAACCTTAAATTTTCTGGACTTCACTATTTCCATAGTAATGAATAAAATCTGATTTTGCTATTTACCGGAAACCCACCCACACCGATCATGTCATCTATTGCAGATCAAGTCATCACACTACCCACAAACTTGCTGCCTCTCATTCCAAGATAAACAGACACTTCCTTATCTCATTATTTGAATCAAATTTTCAGAAAGAACTCCAAACCATCCGAAAAAATCCCCACTAATAATGGATATTCGCCGCGGCTCATTATAAATGGAAAAATTCCAAACGCACCAAAAGGGCACATGAACTCCTCTACAAGCCCTCTCGGACATAACGAAAAAACTCCGATGGATCTAAATCTTCTACCTTAATCGTGTATCCCCGGAAATAGCGAAGTTTCTCCCCAGTGATGAGTACAGAGTTGCGTTCCATATCGGAAATAATCTAAAATAAAACATTTTAGGAAACACAAGAGACAATAAAGATCCCTCGCAACAATCAGGTGTATACAAATTGAAGTGCAAGGGTTGTAACACCATTTGCTTCGGTGAAACAGTGAGAAATTTGAAAATAAGAGCAAACGAACACCGTCGCTCATTCCCAGTCCCAGAAATCACTCCTCTCCAAAGGAGTAGAGACATACCAGCGACTTCATACCTGAGATGCCGTGCATGTAGAAAAGGGGAAAGAGACTAAATGCCTTGGAACAGCTGGAAATCACACTCCATTAGAATTACGAACTGATCGATGAAGCTTTACCCTACGCATTTTCCCCTATTCAACTTCCTATGGCCAGCATCACGCTCAACTCCACCACCTCAAAAATTACCCTCAACTTTGTCAGCTCATCGTTGACCACCTCTTCCTTCCCCTCACTCCACACCGCTCCTTACGTAACCCCTTACGTAACATACCTGACGATGCCGCTAAGGTGAAATTAGTTTTTCTTATATGAGAATAAAAGTTTGTGAAATTACAAATTTCACCGTATTATTGATAGTCATGATTCTGTCCTTCGACGAAGCTACGTCATTAATGCATTAACAATTGAGGGTTAACCTTAAAGATAAAATTAGGGAGATATATATTAAGAGATCTATGATTTAATCGCGTTCATTGAGAAAAAAAATCGGTATGATCAATTTACCGGGAAGGTAATTGCTTAGAGTTGGCAGTATGCCTTAGACTTTTTTTTTCAATTCCTACATTAAACTCTAAAATGAACAAGATCCAGCTGTAATTGTTTACGATACTACTTTAGCTAGTAGTAGTTTAGTACTAGCTGAAGGTGCCCGTTGAAATTCAACGGGAGGGAGAAATATAATAAGTACAATTTGTATTAAGAATTTTTAACAAACTTGTGCTTTGGAGTTAACTATGAACCATAGTCACTATCGGAACCATAAATATAATTTAAACCAATGTAAACATTTAATCACTGCCTGGACTCGCCTGGCCCTTTACAAAAATAAGAATATTATTTAGAAACTTTCAGGCCAGAAGATACAAAGAAGGGTAGAAGGGAGGGTGCATGCGAATGCCTGTATGTCTATTGTTGACATTGAGGCCAGATTCGGGTTTTTAGGAATGGTAGCTCCCCACCCACCTTTTCGGCAAAATATTTTTCTCTGGCCTTTTATGTATGTTATGTTTGTCTCAATTCTCCAACTTCATGACAGTGGCGTCAATGAATTTGCTACGGATACGTATTAATGCATTTTATTCCAATTTGAGTAAATTCTATTCTTATTACATGGTACAGATTTAGCCTAATTAAACCAGGTACTTGTCGCCCGGTTGCATATATTAAACCTTCTACTGTATATTTGAAGTTTAGCTATTTTCCAATCTACTTTTAGTCTTTCTGAATGCAGACCTACTTGATCTGTGAGTAGCGCGAAAAGTAAGCTCGTGTGATTTTCCGAATGAAATGGACGATCTAGATTCGAGAATTAGTTGCGATACCTCTTTAAGTAACTACCTTTTAATATCTTAGAGTAAATTCTATTCTTATTGCCTAGTAGAAATGTAGCCTACTTAAACCAGTTACTTGTCGCTCGGTTGCGTATATTCACACCCTCTACTGTATATTTGACCTATAACTATGTTAAAGTTTTTTTCATCTTGCTACCCTTATTTTTGATTAGGCTTCATTCAAGTTTTATATCACTTTCTTGTGTCTCAAAAGAGAACAATTTTGAAAGCGGTTCACTTCGGAATATGGTATAAATGAATAAAATATTCACCTTTCGAGCCCGGCAGAAACTTTCATTTAAATACTTTTAGTTTAACCGAATGCAAACCTATTTGATCTGGGTGTAACGAGAAAAGTAAGTCCGTATGATTTTTCCGAATGAAATGGCCGATCTAGATCTAAGAATTAGCTGCGATACCTCTTTTTGTACCTTTCAATATCTTCACGAAAAGAACAATGCTGTTTACGGCATCACTTTTGGGCGAATTTTTTAGTATTATTGAAATTGCATCAATGAACATTCCACATATACGTAATGAGACATTATGCTTTAATGGGATTTGAATTTTATTCCTTGGTTTTTGCTAAACTCTCAAATATCAAGCTATCTTTATCGACAACGATTTCAAAAGCGTTGTATGTCTTCTCTTCATGTCCCAAGTAGGTTCAAATGCACAAACCCGTAAAGAAATAACAAAAAACATACAAAAACATTCATTTAAATACTCCTTATTTTAACCGAATGCAAACCTACTAAATCCGTGAGTAGCGCTAGCAATCAGCACGTATCTTTGTGCGGAAAAATATAGCTAAACTTGCTTCACGAATAGCCTACATTGCTTACAGTACATTCCTTTATCCTCGCAAAAAGCACAATGCCGTTTGCGGCATCCAGCTATGACCAACTGTTTAAGAATCAACTATGTTTTCATTTCGGAGACGGCAATGGCAAAGACCTTAGCTACGCTCGGAAATGAACCGAAAAAAAACAGATATATTTCAACATAAATTACGCAATGCCATGAAACCTGGAGAACACAAATTAAATTGGTTAAGAGAATAAAGTTTACACATTTTTGCATTAAATACATAAAGAATGAAAGAAAGTGACTAATATTTAGTTATTTAATATAAATCAGCCAAATAAAAAACTCTTGCGCTACCATAAATTGAAGAAGTCCATTTACACCCATGTAAATACATAATTGGCGCCAGGAGTCGAGGCCGGGCCCTGAGTCTTTTTTATATAGCCTGTAGCACATTTTAGTGTATACGCTAGAATCCTACAAAATTTCAGCTCAATCGGTTCAGTAGTTTTTGAGGAGATGTCTAACATAAAACTGGCAGACATACAAACAGACACCACTTCATTTCTATATATTAGTATGATGTGACCGCAAATGTTTGCATAAAACTTGCGCAGTACCTACGCCTTGTATTATCGTAAATTTAATTGAAAGATAAAATGTGTGTGAATCTGTCCCATTTCCTGGGTGAAATCAGTCAGCTTAAATGAAAATGGTAATGTAGTTACCATCAGTAGGATTTGTTGCAAGAGGGTAATGCATGCCTTGTGTGCGATAACTCCGTGCAACACTCTCTTCCATTGGCTTCAATGATATATTTCATCTTAAATATTTCATTCAAGCTTATGATATCACATACCCTTCTATGTATTTAATTATAATGATGTTGAACTAATTACATTGAGTTATAATTATGTTGAATTTTACAATCAGACTTACCAAAATAGAAATGTGCATAGAATTAGGTAAGGTGCACAGCAAGCCATGGTGTTATGCATTTAAATTTAGGGAAGTAATTCATATTCGCGAAATATCGCAGTGGAAAACCACGTTACGATGCACATAATACCCTGCAAGCCACCACGAAGGTACGTCGTAGGTAGTATCGTTACTTCATATCCACCGAAACATACAAATATTATGTTCTACGCAGTTTCTAAAAATTTCCATGAATGGCCGTATAAGTTATGCCAATGATTTTAGTTTACTTATGAAACTGCTAAACATTTAATCAGTGCTTTGCATGGAAAATATAAAACATAAGCCATCAGTATAATTATATCGCTAATACTCATTTTTATTGAACATTATTCAAAACCCTCGTGAAGTCAGAGATGAACGTCACTAAATATAGTGCAGGAGAGAAAATGAACAAGGATGCAATCAAGAAAAGAGCATTTTAAAAGCTGTAAACACACGAGAGCATTGAATGTAGGAAGCATGGTCTTTGTAGGAAGATTTGTAGACGAGTTGAAGATGGGCTGCACTGTCTTGATTCTTTCCTTTGTATCTATACTCCTGAGGATGAGTATTTCCCAGACCACCACTCCTTCTAAACTACAAGATGCCTCCTGAGAGTTTGCGCTAAATGTCATGCTTTACGTGACCGAAGTAAAATGTCATGGAAATAGGTTTCTTAGGCTACGAGCCTCTATGAAGCATATGTACAGATATACATTAAACATTACACCATTTTTCTGGTGAGTGGATATTTTACAATAAAATATTCTTCTTGAACATTTGATATTAGTGGTTAATATCTGTATCTTGTTGGGTGCATACTGTTTAACATACTTAATTGCATCAGAGAAAAAAAATACGAATAGTTCTGGTAATATTTCTTCCCAAGTGACGATATTGCATGGCATTGATTTTGATCTGACCTTATTAATTAGAAGTAAGATGACATACCCCAGGGTGAATGAATGAAATGAATGAATGAATGAAATATTTATTAATGCTCTGGGGTAACCCATAAGAGCAAATACATTATAACAAAAATGCACATTCTGCTCAAATAAACACAATTCAGAATTACACATACATAATTAACATAATAAATACAGAAATTAGACCAGTTAAACGCCAAAATATATTAATGAACGAAATTGACACAATTTAATGTCGATTATTTAAATAGAAATACAATTTCATTTTGAAGGATTGGAGGGAGGAGGAGGATTTAATGTGGATGGGCAGCGAGTTCCAAAATCTGGAAGCCGTTATAAGGAAGGAATTAAGGTAGAGGTTGGTACGAGCATATGGAATGTGAAAAAGGCTAAGGTCGGTGCGAGTTATTCTTTGAGAAACACATGACCTAGGAGTGAAGAGGTTAAGTAGGTACTCAGGATTTCGATTGCGGAAGAGGGAGAAGAGGAAAGACCCCATGAAGTATTTCCTTCGGGAGTCAAGTGGTAGCCAATTCAGCTCAGCTGCGTACTTAGATACATGATCATCTCTGCGTAGGTCGAATATAAATCTAATACAACTGTTAAGTAATCGCTGAAGATGCATATTTAGAGTATTTGTTAAATCACTATAGACTAATATACAGTAATCCATAATTGGAAATATAAGTGAAGTTACAAGCATAACTCTGGTAGAAAAAGGAAGATTTTTCTTATGCAACTTGAGTAAATAGAGAGTCTTATTACCTTTATTACATATTTCAAGAACATGCTGATCCCAGGACAAGGTTGATGATAGAGTAAGTCCCAGGTAACGAACAGTCTTTTTGATTTGAACAGTAGTCGAACTAACACGCAAAGGTGGAAGGCGATCATAAACAATACTGTTTAAAAGTCTAATATTACCAAAAATGATTGCTTGCGTTTTGATTGGGTTTAACTGAAGGCAGTTGATTTTGGCCCACTCGCCGATAGAACAAATATCACAGTTAATTTCATCGATGTAATGTGGGAGTTCATCAAGAGGGGAATGAATGTAAATTTGTAAATCATCCGCATAAAGCATATACTTAGAATATTTAATACTTTTTGGCAAGTCAAGGGTGTACAATGTAAACAGAAGAGGTCCGAGGACAGAGCCTTGTGGGACACCGCATGAGACCGGAAGCCAAGAGGATAACTCGTCTCCGGGGCCCTTTACAGCTTGAGTTCTCCCGGTCAAATATGAATTAAACCAATTTAAGGCGGAGCTGGAAAGATTCAGGGATTTCAGTTTGCGTAAGAGTAATGTATGATTGACACGATTAAAGGCCTTACTAAAATCGAATAAAACCATTATTGTTACCAATTTTTTATCAGTGGCTAGACGAATATCATTTGTAACCTTAAGAAGGGCAGTCTGGGTACTGAATCCCTTACGGAAACCCGATTGGAAAGGATCAAGTTTACCAGATGATATAAGGAAATCAGTAAGTTGAGAGTGAACAATCCTTTCCAATACTTTCGATAGAGCACTGAGAATAGAAATAGGTCTGAAGTCAGAAGAAGTAACAGGTTTCTTTACCTTTTGAAGGGGAATAATAATTCCTTTTTTCCATGCAACTGGAAATTGACCATGTGACAAAGAATAATTAAAAATCTCAAGGATACATGGAAGCAGGACTTCAGTGGCTTTATGGACAAACAGTATTGAAATTTGATCATTGCCTGGAGAGTTAGATTTAGTCTGCTTTAAGTACTTCAAAGCAACCTCCCATGTAATGTGATGAAAATAGAAATTATTTGAATCGAAAGGGACGTGGAGATACTCTGAAGTTAAATCATCTGAAGGAGAGCTAGTAGTATCATCTGACAAGGAAATGAAATATTGATTTATTTCATCGATGGAAATTTGACTCGGGAGTGTATTTGACTGCTTGCGTATCAGTCCTAGGTTCCTGAGTTCACGCCAGGCAGTCTTTTGGTCCACGACTTGAGTGAGTTTTAGGGTGTAGTATTGACTCTTTGCTTCGGTAATGCGGGCTTTGACCAAGTTCCGAGAAACCTTGAACGCTTGAAGGTTGGCAGGCGTTCTAGTACGATTATAGGCACGACGAAGTGTGTTACGTACCCTTATTAATTTTTGGATTTCATCATTAAACCATGGTGCTTGTATGCGCTTAGGATAGCATGTCACTAGAGGAGCTCGGACATTAATACATTTCAACAACTGTGAGTTAAAATAATTTACCTTCACATCAATGCAGTCGGACTTGAAATCTCACTCCAGTCCATAACCGCTAAATCGTTTTGGAAATGTTGTTCGTTGAAGTTTTTAAGCCTTCGATAATTGAAGGGCTTAGGGGGAAAAGAATAAGATTTAAAACGATAGGAAATTTGGATTAGATCATGTGCTGACAAAAAAGGAACAGGCATTTGAGAGTATGAAGTAACTTTATCAGGGTCGTCGACAATAAATAAGTCAAGTAGCGTATGACTTGTTGCCGTGTGGTGTGTCGCTGTAAAAGGAACAATGTGAAGGTTATTAGAAAAGGTAAAATTTCTAATGAACTGACTATCAAAGTTATTCTTAAGGAGATCCGCATTGAAATCTCCGACTATTACAACATTGTTATAAGTAGGAGTGAAACGAAGACATTCATTTTCAAATACACTCATATGTCCAATTTTAGGGGGACGATAAACAACACATAATAGTAATTTTGAAGAATTCGGGTTAGTGATTTCGACAATCAAATATTCAGGTTGAGAGCAATACACTGGAGGGGAGGCAGTTAGGACAGAGATCTGGAGATCATGGCGAATATAAAGGCCCACCCCACCTCCCAATTTGCCGAGACGGTCGTGCCTTATAAGATTAAAATTTAGCATAGACACTAATTCATCCGGGATATTTGGATTTAACCATGTTTCAGTGAGGCAGACAATATCATAGGGTGGAGAAAATATTAATGAGAAGTGAGAGTAAATAAGGAATAAGTAATATTTTCTAAACAGATTTTCAATGTAACCCAGGTTATTGAGCATATTAAATGTGAAAAGCTCATGATAGTTTTAAAAATTGTGCGGAGTAGCTCAGAGGTTTTATTTTATATCTTAAATAATATATGCAGCAGAGTTTGGGAAGATCTCTTCCCCAACATAATTAAATTTCAGCGGAATGAAGTAAATCTAAATATATGTGCTTAGAATCGAAGTTTCCCCAAACCCAATATTTGGTAGACAGTATGACGTATGTTGTATTGGCTTGTGAATTATATATTCACATCTTTAAAGAGCTCCACTTGAGGTACGAATATTATGGCTTGATGATTCCTTTAATTTCAGTCCTCCCAAGAATGTTGATTCCCATTTTATGCATATTAGGCGATATGGACAAATTAAATTGCAGGGATTGTATCTTTATTTTTACCGGTTTACCTAATATTAATTTCGTCATAATTATAGCTGTAAAAATGCACGTGTGTTAAATGTTTTATGCTTAAGGATGTAGTCAAAACTCAAGACGAGCATCATTTTGACTTTTGCGGTGCACAAAACATCAAATACTTATGAAAATCAATTTTCCAAGGACAAGTCTAATAGTTTGACAAAGAGTGATGTTGTTGTTGTCATGAAATTAATTTTTCCGTACCAAAAAATATTAAAATTAAGATTCTCACAGGTTTATTATAATTTGAAAAGTGATCTATTGCTGTAGAGGTAATGAGTTTTGGGATATTTATTGTGCTGCTTAAATTTTTCCCCTCAAGTTTCTGCGTTTTTTGCTATAAATAATTACTCAGTGTCAGCGAGAGCAATGATGTGGTGATCCCATGGATCATGTCCTGGGAAACCAATTAGTGAAAAAGTTATTATTCTGTGGAGAGTAAGTTCTGCTCTCGTAAACGTCTGCGAATTTTACTCTGGGACTAACTCGAGAAATATTGCCGGTATAAGTCACCATTGAGCTGTACTTCGATTAACTATCGTTCAGGGTCAGTGCAATGAACCTAATTGAAACCCAGGAGTAAACCGTGCTCAATTAATTCTAAGCCTATCTAGCTACGTGAAAAGTTCAGTATATCCTCCAAGCCAATTTAGCACGAGTCAAGAACGCCTGCATTCCCTCTCTTTCCTTTTGTTTTTTTTCCTTTGCCCTCCCGAGAACTACCTGCTATGTTGAGGTCTCAGCGTTCGACGTTGGTTGATCAAATAATTTTATTTTCCACTGAGCCTCGTCTCTCGTCGGAAAACCGATAAGAGTCGATGGGGAACTCGGAGATCCCGTTACGCCCGGTCTTTAATTTCTGCGTTGTTCTTTCCTCGACCAGCTTCGCGTCCGATAGTAACTAAGCGATTCGTTGGTTATCTCCTTTCCTTTCTCCTCTTATTCTTTTCGTTTCCTACTCGTCACCTCCATTCCTTGTCAGTATAGTTCTCCGCTAAGAAAGAAAAGAATTCCCATGCTGATAAACTCCTTCTCGCTTTCCGTGCAAGGAAAATGCGGTAGTATAATCTTCTCAAAATGTTCTCAAGTGATCTCTTGCAAAAATTAATTTATCAATCACATTTATTTAAATCACATCAGGTGTACCTCAAAGACGTGTAATCGGCCCGCTTTTATTCCCTCTATGCATAGGTTACTGCGGTGGATATTGAATATCCATACCGACAATACAGTGATAGAAAGACCTTTTTGAAGTGTAAATGAGGAGCAATCAATTATCAATAATTTTACCAGGTTCATGAGAGCAAGAAGTATCTGTTATTGGAAACTTTATGGCTAAATTAAAATATTTCTCTGGACTAAAGTCACCCAGGAAGTATCCAAAAGTAAATTCCCGGTAAATGTAATTTCTTTTACAGATCCTTGATCAAATATTAATCAAAAACTCTTTGGAAAGAAAATTTCCGGGAGAATGGGAACAGAATTGGAGATGAGGACGTTATGAAACTTCGAAAGGTATAGAGAATCATGTAGGGAAAAAAAGGTTTCTATCTTGCTAGTCTTTTTTTAAGAATATGACGTCAAGTTATTGATGCTTTGTGGGTTACATTAAAGAACATGCACTACTCTGTATTAATGTGAAACTTCATTCTTGAGCCTCACCCCCTAGTTCAAACCCGGGTCCCTCGGGACGGAAGGACAGTACCGTACCGTACCGTACCGCTTTGACTCCATTATCATTTTAGTTGGAAAAAAATGGTCCATTCGTTAAAGGGGAGGGGGTAAGTCACTCCAGTGGGCACCTTATCTGCCAAGGCTTCTCCCTTTCCGGTTTTCTTCCCGACATCCGACGTATTTACTTGCTCCATAGTAGGCACCTTCATCCTCGCCGAGCGTCCGCCGCCAATCTTATCCCCCTTCTCTCTTTTTCTCCATCGCAGTATGGCTGCGTATCTGTCCTCCAGGCGACCCGATTCGGACGTGTCTGTCTCCCCCAGCTTCTTCACCGCCCACCCTCGTCGCGTCCCACGCTACCTCCCCACCGAACTCGCACACACACACGTACACATCACACAAAAGGAGTGTGCTCTCCTCTCTATCCCACCTGCTGCCCACCCCGGTCTGTCTCCAGCACCCATTCGCTCCCTCTCCTCCCTCCCTCCCTCTCTTGTCATTGCTTACTCCTTGCCGTACAGCCCGCATAAGGGGTCACGTATGAGGGACGTGAGGGACCCCGGGAAAAAGGATTTCCCTTCTTTACTCCTCTCTTAAAAGAAAATGCGGGAAGCGGGGGAGGAAGCGGAACGGTCTATGAGGTTAAAGGGGTTTCTAAGTGCGCACGTGAGGTTTAAGGAGTCTTCTCCTCGGTGGGCGAGGTCAGTCGAGGGCCGGTCAAGGACGCGTATGTGGGAGGTGTGATGTATTCCTGGATACTCTCCGTCTGGAAATACACGAGGGATACCTCGAATGACAAATTGTCGGGGGAGAGAAGGTCATGAAATGAGCTGCTAGTAGTCTTACAAAGAATTGGTGTTACGTGTCTAATTCATTGTACGTGATAAACGGATTTTATTTTCTAATCGATTTAGGGAATTAGGCATTTGCGTATAGGCCAAACAATTAGTAGGTTCGAACGGTGAACTACCCGCGGATATATATGAATACGAATAGCCGTTGCATTAAGAACTTATTATTTTGCCAGTTAATCACATGTACATGAGAACTATTGAGGTAGTTAAGGGTTTAAGTAAGGGTTTTGTAATTACTTATTACAGTATCTATCATTTGAGTGAGATTTACACCAGAGAAGCTCCCGATTGTTCTTAAATCACCTATAAATCTTTTCAATGGCGCAAGAAACGAATTTATTGTAGAGAAAATTGAAACAAAATGTATTTTTCGTAACTCGATGATGCGATACCTGAGTATTTTAATAAATTGATAACATTTTATTAAAAATTTAATTCCCTTGCTCACACTATGTGATTCTGGGGTGACGATTTATGTGGAAATCATGATATTTATTAAATATGAAGTAAGATTCTCGATAGAAAAAGCAATTAATGTAGGGTTAAAACTCAATGATTAGAGGAATTTCACAGTTGAATTAAATGTATTAGAGTTCCGTAAAGTCCATTTTATGACAGCCTGAGCCTTTTAGATGTTTTCATTACCCCCTGGTTGTCAGCTATCGTTTTCCTCTGTACGTAAATGAATGCATGCGTGCGCTGTGTGCGAATTATTAGCCCTCGCTGGAGGCAGTACTTGTAAAGGGGCATGGTGGAGAGACTGCGTAAGTGATGCAAGTTCTTCTCCTTCCAGTGCCATCTACAATTACGTAGTACCTGGTAAGCCACCGTTAGGGTGTGTGGTAAGAGAAAGAAGCAAATATATTTTATTAATTTTTTCAAATATTTTCCTTACTCAAACACCATATGAATTATTACAGCAGTGAAATGGACAGGCTTAAAATCTGTTTCGGGCACAAAAAAGACACTAATAGCTTTAGACAAAATGTCACTAAAAATAGCATTAGAGTGATTTTTAGGTTATTTAGAGGCTCAGTTACTTTCCTCTGTTATTATATATTATCTTAACCCAGTGAAATATACGAAATCCATGCCCGGAGCGGGGTTTGAACCCACTGCCTTTGGGGCACCATGCACATTACTGACAAGTCAACTCCACCCGACGTCCATAAAAATATTTGGGTAGTTTGCCAGATTGAAATCATCTCTACCGTAACCATTTTATGATACCCGTGACCTTCATTACGCAACATTTTCGATCGAAGAAATCTATTTTTGGGACACTTCTTCGGCACAAAAAGAAAATTATATTGCCAAAGGCATTCATGTTAAAATTTGGGTGACAAGCCAAGCCGACGCAATGGGAACATATAACGAAGTTTTGGAACCTATGCTGAAATACTGACAGCTCAACTCGTGTGCCTGAAGTGCATATATCTGAATTTTAGTTATTTAATCCTTGCATATTGTTTTTGGCGTGTTGAATCTTCTGCTTATAACATTTATTAATTTACCTTAATTTAGCTGTAGGAAAAGTAATTTAATTGACACCATCAGGGATTGGTGTGGGGCGGTGTCTAATGTTCTACATTTCCACTTTGGGATAGTGGGTTTGGATTCGAGTAGTAGCAGAGATTTTTCGCTGGTAAACCAATCTCTATCTCTGTGTGATACGGAGAGCCCTTCACGTTCAGTATTACATCCGTTGGATTGGACGTTAAACCGTAGATCCGTTTGCTCATTTCTTTTATAGCCGGTCGATCCTGACGCCAGTTTTCTCTCCACCCTTCCTCCGTTGCCTGAGATACTCCTACCTCTACGCAATTACCCACCTATTCTTAGTAATGAAATGATTTTAATCGTCCGTCGTAATAATACAGTTACACTTTCAGGTGCCTGTGTTACGAAACCATTGCGTTTTAATAGATTGTGTGTGAAATTGTAGTCTTATTTTTTCACCCTGGCACAACGGGTCAATTCCATAATGTAGTTCCTGAGACTGTGGATTACGTAATGTAATAAAAACGTTAATTGACGCATATGTTGTCGGTTCCTTGCGGAATAAAACATGGACGAGAGGATGAGAGTCATAAGGTAGCTTTGCCGGGGTTATGATGTTGAGAGGGGCACGCAGGAAATCAGGTGGAGGGAAGAAAAGGGTTAGGGTGCCGGGGAGGAGACGAGTGGAGGGAGTGGGATACGAGGGAGACCCTAGCTGGGTCCAGGTGGTTGGGGTAGGGGGAGGAAGGGGAATAGAGGGAAAGGGGGTCATGTGTCCGCGATGGTTTGATAGCGGGCTCCTCGGGTGAGACCCCCTCCTCCTTGGGAGAAGAACGCGAGAGAGGAATGGGGGGAGGAGGAGGTTGATGGGAGGAAAAGGCGAACGGGTTTGAGAGACAAGAGAGGGAAGGAGGGGGAGCTCCCACTATCCGTGACGCACACGCGGGGGATGTGGAGGGGGGGGGGATAGGATTGGAAGGGGGTGGGGAAGGAGGGCAGCTGAGGTCATCTGGGGAGCCGCTCGCGTGGGAGGAGAGGGGCGGGAAAGGTAAGGCCGCCCGCCGCCATGTCAGGGTCTAGGGGGTGGGTAGGGGCTGGCAGAGGGGGAGGGTGAGGATGTAAGATGGGGCAAGGGGTCGGCCGAGTAGGCGAGGCTTAGTTATGAAAGTGCTTCGGAGAGGAAGGGAGGGGTGGGATGAGGTCACGAGGGGGGTAAGGGCATTGGGAAGGGGTTGGGAGGGAGGTCGATGCTGGCCACGAAGGAAGGGGACATCTGTCAGGTCAGCAGGGAAGGGGTACAGAAGGCGATTGCGAGGTAGGGTACGTAACGGGTATCCTTCGCCTTGGCTTGAAAATCTCAGTGCGCCTTCAGGTAAATATATACTTGGTCTTCGCATGTGTGTGTATGTGGCACGGAGTACCGTGACAAAACCCAGATCATAAGGTAGCTTGGGAAGGAATAAGATTAAGACAAATTTGTTTAGAGAACAATGGAAGGGGAAACTGGAAGGGGAAAGGGGAAGGAGAAATGGAAGGTTAGCATCTTTGGGTAATACTGAAGGTGTGCTCCGATGGATATAAGGCGTCGGTTCTCAAGTTTTTCTCCTAGGAGGATGTCGAACTTTATCTCTTGCGTTCATCACCCGGATATAATGAGGAAATTGGCACCATAAGGAATAGAATTTTAATATGCTTTCCATTTCGAATAGTTTGCGTTAGTAATAGAGCCACGAATCCTAAACAAATTGTTTGGCACGAAACTCAATCAGAAATATTAGTCATATAAAATTTGTGCGGATTATGTCACTTAATTAGGTACTCGGCTAGTTGACGATAGATTATTGTTTTTGTTAGAGCTCTATCTAGCAGCTTTAACGTAGGTGGGTAACATTTGAATACGTTTTTATAGCCATCGAAAAATGAGTAATTGAAGCATTATTTATTACTCTGCTCTGCATTCATATCATAATAACCATGAAATTTATTTATTGAGCAAAATTAGGATTGTGAAGTCCCTTCTTATATTTATTTCAGGGCTCTACAAAAATCCTTGTTCCTTATATGGGAAATGCTACCCGAATCCCTGACCTCGACGTTACCCCATAGCCGTCGCCGAGGCTGGTATCGGCAAACCGTGACATCCGAAATAGGGTCGGTGTTTGATGATGTGAAAATATGTAATGTGTCTTCCTGCAAGAGATGGACTGCAGGCGGAATCTAAAATCTACCGCTGTGTTGTCTGAGCATTTAAAGAGAGATCATGTTGGAAACGTTATTTACTGCGAATTGGCAAAAAATAACCTATAAATCTCTCAAGGGACTTGATGCGGCTGACGATGTCGCACGTAATGGGGAATTACCTCCAGTAGGAGTTGATGTGCTAAAGGCTTAGATGACGAGTGATAATGAGCAAGGCCATCTGAGCTGGCTGCCACAACACATTACAGCAACGTTCAGATAAAGGGACGGCTTTCATTTTCGTGGGTCGCGTGCATTATTCATGTCCCTGAGCGAATAAATATACTCTTAAAGCAGAACTCAAAGCCGGAATATGACAAGAGAGCAGCGAAAAAGCGGTGTCAAACCCTCGGAAGCTGTAGCGGAGGGGAAAAATATCACGGCATCTTATTATGCGGGAATAAATATCATGCAAAAATAAAATCGTGTGGACGGGGGTGTCAACTCAAGTCGCCAGTACCTGCCACTCTATGAACATGAATTCTCTGAGTAATTGATTGATTATGCATCACTTGGAATTCGTATCGACGGATACAGACTTTGACCTTAAGCCCTGAACTTCGATCCGCGGGTTTTGTTACGCTAATTCTTTCGCGAAGACCTGGATAATTTTGTTAGGAAGTATTTTGAGCCTGTAGCTGAAATTTTCGGTCGTTCTCTTATTTGGGTGTTTTTCCCCATGCGATTTGGTCTGAAAGAAAACTCATTAATCGAAAATGGTGTGAGTCATTGTCAGGGCAAGTATTTGCATATTTCATTTTCAGCTCCAGTAGAGTGATACAGAATGTGGAAACAGTTATTCCTTGCAAATCGATTCAAAAGAATAATGACTGATAGCGACGCATATATGTGGATTAATTATCGAAATTAGAGGATAGTAAGAAACAGCTATTCCGGAAATACCTGCATATAGAGGCTCTCATCACGATCTGAGACGACCAATGGAGGTCCAAATCTCTTGGTGGTATCACTCACATCCAGAGGAAATGTCCACTCTCTGTGACAATTGACATGTGCGAAATAAAATCTACCTTAAATACCTTAAATTATTCTTATAAACTTAATATTAGTCTTTATATACTTCTTATAGTATATATATATATATATATATATATATAGTCTTCTTATAAACTTAATTTTACCTGTGATCCAATCGAGACCAAATCTCATTGTATATTAATAAGCTCGTCAATTATGTTACTTATTCGTGAAGGAAAGCTGAAGGACTCTTCAAACATGATTGTTCAAGGAAAATAACCCATTACATTGCCTATACCTAAATATAAAACCGGATTTGGTGTCCGTTTTCTCTTATCTTGTAGAGTCTTTATTCTAACTCAAATATAGTCTCCTCCCAAGCTCTTTATTCTATCCAGAATTTAATTCTGTAAACTTCTTTTTCCAAATTAAAGTCTTTGCTTAACTTCCTTTCATTTATTGATTTTGTGTACTCTCCATATATTTTGTTCTCAGCCCTGTTCCTATTTTATATTTTGCCAAGCGTTTATTGCCGTGCCTATTTCAGTGATTGTGCTCCAGAGATAGGTGAAGCAAAAATCAATTATGACTGATATCCTTGATGCAAGATATTAATTTATCTTCATATTTAATAAAATCTGGATATTCCTTTTTCAAAAATCAAACGTGTAAAAACAAACTATACTGGCCTATCCACATCCAAAGTCTCACTCAGCTGTTCAACATCTCGATGGATGTGAAGCTAAATTTAAGTCCGGAGAAAGAGGGAAATTTATTCACAGAACGGTCTGAAAATTTCAAACGGGGGAAAGCCCATGTTGTTCGCTCAGCTCCCCAGGTTTCGTTACCGACACATCTAATTTTCCCCACCCAGTGATATACTTAATTAAAAAGGAACCTCGAGCCGTCTGAGTCCGCAGCTCTTACTTTTACGCCCCGTAACGGCCTCCCTCCTCGTCCACAGACGACGAGACGGTTATCATTGAAAAGAAAAATCTTCATTAGAAAATCCAACCCTTTTGTGTCCCCCTCGTATGAAGGTGGTTGAGGTGGAACAGGTTTCCACCTTCCTGTGTCTAATTGCATGAGCGTACGTAGGCGAGCACGGCGATTTCGAGCGCGGCGTGAACCACTTATGGCAGTCTATTTGGAGGGCGTAGAAGCGCCAGAGCTGCAGATGAGATGAGGTAGGGATGGATAGTCAAGAATGCGGAAAGTATAATAGTTTTCTTTTTACTTTCTTGTTTATTATCTGCTCGCGGAATTGAGGTTGGCAGGGATTAGGCGGAGAGTCGGTCGTCCGGTGCTTGGGCACAGCCTACCCCGTGCTCGTAAGTGAATTTTTGCTCTCGCGGGTTTTTTCTTCAGAGCTTGCGGGAATCTCCCTATGGGGATATAAGGGATGGTCGAGAAAACAGGGCGGCAGCCCGTGAGAGCTCGGCTTTCCTCTCGGGCGTCCTATTGTGGCTTATATAAAAGGGGAAAGACGATGTTTTCGGGGCACGAGAACATACTTCTCCACTAGTGAACACAACCAAAGACAGTGATTGCAGGATAAATTATAAGGTGGAATTCCTGGATATCTGAAAGTGACGGAGTGGTGTTTTTCTTCGATGTTTTCCGGGTATGGTTTTTTTGCTTAACGAGAAAAGCTGCGTCTTTTTGCATGTACATATTTGTTGAAAAAGATCCTCAATCCTTATCTTTTCATCATACTTTTTCGATTCCCATTGAATTGATGAAGTGCAAAACTTGGTCATGCTGAAAGTTTAACTGTGGGCAGTGCCAGTTTGAATTAATCAGCTCGCGAAATTAACGTTTTTTTATCAAAATAGTATCCTCCAATTAACGGGGCTTCGGTGCTAGCGCTCGATACGGCTGCGAGAATGACAAAATAATTAATTACGACTTCATATCGAGGCATTTCTTTTTTAATTGCCGAAACAATGTTGCGCGAGTCCAGCGGTGACACACTAATTTGATTTAACACCAAGCGGAGAGAGTAAAATTAGAACGGGGTTAGCGCGGATACCGTAGTAATTATTCTTTTACTCAAATGTACCTTTCCCCATGTATGTATTTTGCACGCTGTGTATGCATTACAGAGGCCACAAGAAAACGTGCTCGGAGCGAAAATTTTAACCTTGGTTAATATAAATTTTTTTTACCTTTAGATATTAATATTTTGTAGTCTAGCTTGTTGTTTTCCCCTGAAGTGAAATTGCAGTTGAGCAAGAGTATATGCAGTAGGTTTCAGCTTCAACAAGTATTTTCTTATTAAAATGACGGTGTCCCGAATTGTAAATAATGCAGTTAGGCAGGCTTTTATAATAATTAAGCTATGACATCGATTGTTTAACTGGCTTATAGAGAATTGAAATTTTCTCTTCTATTAATTAAAGAATTTTTGAATGCCGTAGCTTTGCAACGAAATGTTGAACCTTGAAAAAATAATTCTCGTACTCCTTTTTCCAATTATTTTCAATGATCTGTTTAATTTATCTCATTCAGTTACGTCTTTTGTTCTGGAACATATTTTTTTTGCACTTTTAAATACGTACGTTGTAACTATAAAAAAAGCCATTTCTCCAAGGCCCCGAGAAAATAATGAGCATTTGAAAAGTTCGTCTTGGCAACAAAAGATTGTGTTTCAGTGGTTTATTAACGAGCCACTTTACTTGAGCACATAAAAATAGAAAGCGCGTCTCAGTACAAATCGCATTTTTTCAAATTGGATTATCGATTAACCTGGGCTTCCACGTGCCGGGCCAAAGTAATAACGTGTCAATCTCTTTGGTGTTTCATACAATTATGGGCTTATTTTCATCCTATAAAGTAAGTCATTGTCATTCGCTTTTATTGGGAATTGGGTGAGATGTACGGCGCGATTCATTCATAAGTACAACCATATGAGATAAGATGTTTCGCGCTGTGATTTAACCACATTGATTAATAATTTTACATCGCTAAAGAATGTCGTCGTTAAAACTGAGGACCACTCCAAAAGTCAGTGAATGAATAATACATTAGGGTAGTAATGTTTTGAGAGCTTGAGTAGAATGCAAAGTGAATTAATTTTGCAAGGACCATTGTCCTAATCTACTGCAATGTTCATTATCAACCCACACCAGATAGAATTCCTTTGGAAAAAATGGGCACCACCTTTATAAATTTCAAATCTCAAACTGAAATAACAATCAAATCTTTTTTAATAAGTTTGAAGTCGTTGGTAGGGGTGAAGGTTTGAAAATCTACTGGCACAACTTCCAAATCTTTGGATTGTCAAGTTGCTATTGCATCCACAATTATGTTTGGAGAGTCTCATTGTGTCGGTCAATTGAGAAAAAACAAATGAAAAAGGAAATACATGGACGGTTTGAAGAAAAAGTATTTAGTATTTTGTAATCAACTGCTGTTTATATATGTAATAGAAAACCTTTTGAGCGCCAAGCGGGTGCGGACCCAGACGTCAGATTGAAGGGTCACCAGTCTTGTCCTCCTTACCCCTCTTCCAATGAAAAGACATTGTATCGATATGTATTATAGAAATCATTTTCTGGGGGGGCGACCACAGTCTCCCCCCTGGATCCCCTCCTGGTGCTAAGACTACACAATAATTAGACCTAAATTCTTGAAATTCTTGAAAGTGATATAGCTGTGGAGTATAGTATTTGTACTTATTTTTATGTTTGCTGTAGCAATGGAAGGTAGTATTCAACGTCTAATATTTTCTAGGGATTACACGTTGCTTTATTGTTGTCTTTTTAATACAATAAAGTCTTAAGTAGCAATTAACATTACATGCGAATTCAGGTTATGTTTTTTTGCCATTAAGAACACCATTCCATTTTGCCATTAAGTTTATTACTACAATTTTAATTTCATTCCTTATCGGTTAAAATACTCTTGTAGGATGTGGGCATCACTTTGACATAAATTGAGTGAAGATGAACCCATTTATATACTATTGAACTGGTATCAGCGGCTGGGGTTGGGATAGGGGAGGGTAAGAGCGAGAATGATGATAGGAAGGTGACTTGAGGTTCTCATCTAATGATCAAGAATAGGTGTGCGGAGAGGGATAGTTGAGAGGGGGACGACTTCCAAGGAATGTCTTAATTTAGTAGGGAGATTCCGTAGTTTTCCGCAGAAGGAAATTTAAAATTCTCTTAAAAAAAATCAGTTCTGCTCCTCTTTCACAGTAATCCAATGTAGCTGATTTAGAGTTGGAAGAGTAGGCATTATCTTTTTAATGATTAGCAATAACAGATTTATTGTTCATAATAAATGAAACTTCTTTTGCTACCCAACATTAAGACGGAAAATTTCATCCCAGTTTGACCAACATATATGTATTCACATGCATTCAAGGTGCTTACAGCTTAGAACATGCACTCCATTCTTTATTTAATATATGCATATTTATAAAAACATATTTATGTCTCTCCTTTGATTATAAAATCGTATATAATCCAACTCTAGTTGGATGTTAATATAAATACTAGAATGATTCTATCTGGAAACAATTGTTTTCCGGAATCAACTATATTACTCATGTGAGGAATTTAATTTGGAATATGATTTAAATGTATCACTTTTACTTGATTTGCGTAGCATGCGTTTTGTTCATTTCAAAAATTACCATTTACGAAAGATTTATTTTCCAACCACAATATATCAAAGCAGTCAGACACAACACTCGGCGTCGACGAGTCTGATCAAGGACCATAGTTTCACTCGGCGAGTGATTCCTGCGCACACGAAAATGATCGTAAAAAATGTGCTTCCTGATATTCGTCTCCAAGGGAGCTCATTATTCCGGCGTGACAAACGACCGAGTTTGAAGGGCGATTTCGGCTAGAGAAAAGAGATCAGAAAATGGTGCTCGGTAGGTTATGTCTGTGTAAAACTAGATACCGACGCATGGCTGCGATGCATGGCAATCTACCACGAAGTGCGTGACATTTAACGAGCTCACGAAGGAAAATGCGAAAGGAGCGGTGATTTCTCAGAAGTTTTTCCCCTCACAAACGCAAAACAGAATTCAATTCCTTGCGTGATCACCAACCCTAGGCGCTTTACGCAAAGCTGTTTGCGCTGAAACTCATCAGAATAGGCGGAAGTTGGAATTGGATTGAATTTTAATTGTGGTGCGGAGGAAGGGGATGAACGTCAACACGGAGTCAACTAGCGGGAAACAATTGCTCTCCATCCAATTACTCTGGGGTGTTTGATGAATATTTCGTTTAATGATGTTATATCAACTCAACAATGGCCTAAAGTCAATGAATATTAATGCGCTAATATGCATGATAAAACGGTCAAGACACTTGAAATTCTAGCTAATTAAATTCAAAGTGCAGCGTGCTAAATGTAAAATTTAATAGGAGGAATAAATTGAAAATGCCACTCCAGAGATTTGGCTCTATTAAATACTTAAATAGATAAGCTCAAAATTCTTATTTTTTTGATATATCTTTAGCACTTGAGAGTGAATTTTGAGTCAATCTGAGGGAAAAATAATAGCAAGATTGATGTGTGGAAATGTTTTTCATCCGTTATTGTTAATTCTCTATCCATCGCTCTGGTTCGTTAAGGTTTGAATCCTGTGATAATTAAACTTGCATTTACTCAGTGCAGCATGCGTTTTCAGATCTATGGGTAACGAATAATTTATGAGCTATAATTTTTTTCGCGCTGATATAAGCTTTTCACCTTTTTTACCCTTCAGTTGTTGTTTTTATTCTAAGTTGCATCGTACCTCCTCGACGTGATTTGCTGCTCTGTGTAAAGCGATGCACCAAATACTTGAGCCAATTTTAATATTGAAGCGTTAATTTGTGTAACCTGTGAAAACTTTTCTAATCACTCCTATTCAAAATAGCCTATGTGAAAATGTTACGTTGTATATGGTTGTGTTATGTGCAATTAGATGACTTCGCAGAAAACTGGCAATGCGCTTCGAACGGTTTCAAGTAATGCATATTTAATGTTGTTCGCAATTAATTACAGGAGTACTACGTAGTACATTATCACCAGCCATCGATCCTAGCATTGATTTGACGTGTTCCACTCATCTCATATGGGCTACATTATTCATTTTCCTATAACTCATCTCTTTCACATCCTTCGCTAATTGCTTCATATATCTTAGATTGCGAATTCCTTTGTGATTTTTCTCCTTCACTTTTTTCATAAATGCTGCTATTAGACCATAGTCTCACGCGTTGTAGTCTCTGTACGTCCATTAGTTTTAGCATGGCTTAAACTGTAGAATAATCGTCACTGCCTTAAAATTTTAATTTCTTATGCTTAGTAGTGCGGTACATATTAAGTTACGAAGGTAATTGTTTTTTTTGTACTCGAGTAAATTGACCAAGGAGTTACCTGCGGATTTTATTATTCCTTCTCACTACACTAACCTATGCTGAAAACACTGTCTGCTTATCGGATACATTACATATTTGTTGACCATATGAGCTGGAATAAGAGGTGAAAGATACACGTATTTCTGGACGTATGCAGGATTATACTTTTGCACTGTTCTTGCTGAATTTGATTACGGCATTTTTATAAGAAGGATTCCTTATTGTGTATCTTTAGAAAACTTTTGTATTATATTATTAGATTTATAAGACGAGAAGAATGTATTCCCTTGACAAAAGATAAATACTCCAGGAGGTTTATTGATGGCTCTCATGGATACCCCTCGGATATTAATTTATCATCGCCTATCGACGGGTGGTACCAATCGTCTTTGTATCAGAACCCAGGTCATAATTCCCATACCTTTTAGAGGTAAGGGAAGCACGACATCCCTTTAAGGGATCCCAGTCTTTTCAGATGGCTGTAAAGTACGTTATTTCCTCGAGGAATGAGAGTGCGCCGAGACCAGCCCCAAGTTTTTCCCTACCGCGCTCAGTTTCATTAAAGCCGAAACCTTTCGGAAGGTAGTTTTTTTAAGGGGCCTAGTGAAAAGAAATCGAAGTCGTAGATGGGCTGGGTGTGGGAAATAAAAAGGCTGAGAGGGGTAAAGAAGTGTCCGGGAATAAGAGGAGGGAGAGGATAAGAGTAGGAGTGGAGAGCTGTGGGAAAAGAATAGCACGAGAGGAGGAAGTGAAAACGGGGTGAATTCGGGTTTTGTGTGTGTGTGTAACGAAGAGGAGAATGTTGGGGGAGGCGCGTTGCCTAGCAACCTCTCGTCCCAGCCCTTCTTGTTTTTCTTTTTCAAGTTTATATTATTTCTTTCTTTCACTCTCGACCATTTTTTTTTACGTATTCCCCCAGCGTGGCAGGCGCCCTCTAAAGAGGAGGTTAGGTTAAGAAGGGACTGTTTTGTTGATGGGACGGGAGGGTGAAGTTCGGGAGCTTCTTTGGTGGGAGGTCGCGTGGGGAGAAAGGAAGACGCGCGAGTGTGTGTGTTTGAAACTGAGCAGGAGGAGAATGAAGAGGGGCGGCAGGGGAAGGCGAGCGAAGTGAAGAAGCGGGGGTTGTTGAAACGGTGTGCGTGTGTGTGTGAGAGAAAGGGTGTAATGGTGGGGGCAGAGGAATGGAATGGAAACACTGGGAGAGGGGACGAAAGTAACGTGGCTGTCTCCTCTCCGTAGTAAACTCCCTTGTCACATTTTCCTTTACTCCAACACTCTCTCATTATCCCTCATCGCCTCCCCATTGAATCCATTGAAAATCCTCGCGTTGCATCTCTTTCCCTCTTCCTGCCCTTCCCTGTAGTACCCTTCGATTTACCATCATTTGGAAAAAAACTCCTAAAACTAACTATGGAAGTATTAGAGGGGCAAGCAATCTACTGATGAGGTATTTTACGCCAATGTAGGTTGGTAGTTGGTGGGACGACGGATTTTTATTGACCAGAGGTAGAGCGGAGTGTACACTTTGCTCGCCGGCATTAGACCGCCTTTTAAGTGAAATGCTTCAAAGGAACCAGCCTATGTCCCATGCGACGGACGAAGTACTTAGAGTACTCTGCACGCAGAACTCGATTTGAGGATGAAATTCCGTTAAAAAATCTCCCACTTGTCCCGGATTCAAAGCAGAAACATCATGATGCGAATAAGCTACTCAGCCACTTTACCCCCACCAGATACTTTCCAGTTAGTAAGTTATTAATGTGTCCCTACCAATAGAGCCATCAATCATCGTTGTCGCACAGAAGTTACGATACAGGTAGCAGCAGTGGAATTTACATCACGAAGACCAGTTGTACTATTCAAAATATGGTACTTTATATAGGTAAATAAATATGGAACGCAAGGATTTATACTTCTGAATCTACATAATGCACTGCAGGCTACCGTGAGTGTGTATGGCAAAGGGATGAACCATCACCAGGAATATAGAGTTAATGAGAGAGAATAAGTTTACCTATGCTACCATTCAGGCATGCAAAAACTATGAATACGCGCATATACGTACTACTTTGGTGCAACAGAAAGGCACAATGTTAAAATCCCGAGGCAAATATTGGACCTGCAGTTACGAGGCGCACGAAATTTTGGCTATAGATGATACTAAATTGTTAGTCTAAACCGTCTAAACAAAGTAACGTAATTGTGTATAATGCACAAAATAATGCAATATAGGTCCGATGACACCGAACCGTATGTCAATGAATGAAACTAAATATTAATTAGCCAGATATAAGAGAAGATACTAAATATTGTTGAAATTTGCTGAGTATTAAACTACTTTAGTAATATTGGCATTATACATCATTCACTTAGTTATTTATGGCTGCCTAAATGACTACAAATGCCTATGGATGACTAAAAGTTTAGTCTTAAAGTCTTATATCATATTTATAACTCCTAAAAGCATTTTATCATTGCTCTGAAAAATAAAGGTATCATCAAAATATACCTATGAAATGATATTGTAATTTACGTACCGTTATTGAAATGAAAATCCTCTACCTTCGCAATAAATATTTTTATACATAATGCCATCTAGAAATCATTGTAAAACTGCAGGAGCTTTTCGAATTCTTTTAGGGCCAATTTCACTAGCTGGCTTGGTCAAGTTCGTTTAGCCTTCCTAAAATAGCGAAAAGTTTTTATTGTGAAGTGATATTGGATTGGTCTAAATCGTCTTGACTCCATTATGGTTTCCATTGACCTGGATTACATTCGTATTGTTACGACATCAGCTGACTATATTTGACCTAATTGCTCGCGTTCCTCGAACTTCGGCGACCAACTCTCAGACATGTCGCGAGACTTGGGTTCTTAGGAGATTCAGATTACAACTTTGTGGGACCATTGCCTCCTCTTAAGGTGATATAACTTCGTACCCAAGGAATTTCATGCTATGGGACCGAATGTGGAAATTGCTAACTGCTGAACTTGAGCTAATCGCCTTAAAATGTGAGGGGTCGTTTAACTAGTTCGCGTTAAGTAAAGAGGCTAACAAAGCAATGAAAGAAGGATTTTAGCTCGGCCTCTCACAGCGTGAATAGATTTTGAACGGCTTCCGTTGATTATGACTCATTAAAGGGAATATTAAACATTTGTGGACGATGTAAAAACCTGTCCCCTCACTAATACCGTAATCAGCTGCTCACACCTCTTCTCGCATTGCCTTTTGTCCAGACAACTGAGGTATTTTTTGTGTATCATACCGGTTTCCTACCGGAATTGAATTATTTTTTCATATCAACACTCTGAAGCCAGCAAATATTTCAGTTATAGCCTTCGTTTGCGTTTCTATCTCTGTCATGTAATTCTTTCTCTATCCTCATGCTATGTACTCAGTGATCATGCTGCCCAAATATTATCGTAAAACCTTCAATTATCGTTTTATACTGATTCCAAAATGGATTTTCACAAAATAGAACTAAGATAATTAAATTGTCTGTCAGTGTTCAATCAGAGGTTTGAAATAAATTCTGTTATCATTAAAAGTACTGTGAGGAGCGATTGGACTATTTTCAATATTCCAGACTGAATTAGGTAGAGTTTAATAAATTTTACGAAGAATTTTGAACCAATTAGAGAATAATTTATTCGGAGGATTTGACTTAAAAAACGATTTATAAAGATAAATGGGCCGATCGACAATGACTTTGTGTTAGAACCAAAACTTGACAGATAAAGCTGTTCGTACCATCTTGAAGGATACACCGTAACACGCCGCATATTGAGGTATCAAAAGTAAATATGGTGGAATAAGCGCTTGAAACGGAAGAAGAATTTTTGTGGACTTGGCTGTGCATTCGAGAGCCAAGTTGTGACGGCGGGAGGAAGTACGTATGGGGGCGAAAGGGCGCGAAGCCCACCTTGGTTAAGGACTGGGTTGCCAGATAGAGAGAGATGTCAGGACAGATAAAACCTTAGGGAGAGTGAGCGGGGTCGGAGTGAGCAGCCGGAATTAGCCCAGTCTTTAACGGAAGGTGCCGAAGGGTTTAAATGCTCCCTGTCTTTCCATCCTAGAAATTAAGGTTTGAGTTTTTGGCTGGAGGTATTCTTGTGCGGGGAATCGGCTCTCAGTCCAGCGCCGGCGGGAAGGCTTTTAAAACTTTGTGTTCAATCTCCCTCAGCTTCTCGGGTTTATGAATTTACTTCGGTTGTTAGGTGTAAAGTTTCTCTAATTTGTAGCAGTATTACTTTTTCCTCGAGGGAAACTTCTACGCTTGCATGAATGGATATAAGTAGTTTTTCTCCTTCGTTGTGAATTTTCATGGCTGTTGACGCCACGTTGAGAACTATATATCATTCCTAAGATTCCCTAATGAAGGCATGGAAAGCTTCTGTGACTATCCAACGAATGAGATGAAACGTAAATCGATGCAATCATTGTCAGTAAACTCTGGACTAATGATACATGATCACCAAAAGTTAGTTTTATAAAAGTACATTAGAATGGCAGCTAGTGGATGTGCTGGTTTATGACGAAGGAATGCGCGAACTACTTTTCTTACGAATTCAAGTTTTCCAGTTAGACCCAAACAACCTTAACCTTAATGCGCACCATAGCAAGATTACCACCGAGGAATAATCATCCACCTTGACCGGAATACCTTTCCAAAGCGATACTTTCTTCTCTGAGGAGATTTACTATTGTACTTTTCTTACACCATGTATATACATGATTAATCAGTCACTATAGGAAGGCACTTTACACAGCACACATTCGCAACTGAATGTTTCTTGTTTTCACTCTCCATTTCCCCAGAGCTGTTAATTGGAACACATGTAATATGGAAGTTGGTGGAAAGTTGATGGAAAGAGAGTTATAAAGAGGAAGATAAGGATGATAAGAAGATTAAAAGGATAATTCGTTGAAGTGTTACAGATTATTTCGTACTTTTAGATAAATAAATTGGCTGCACATGTCTCGATAGTAATTGGGGGATCAACAAGGAACAGCCCCTGAAATTATCGCAAATGGAATGTAAAAGATGATGGTAATGAAGGTTTATTGAAAGATATTAATTAACAGGATGTTATATCCCACTCTTTATAGTCGGAGTCAATATTGTGTCGAAAATACAGGAAACTCGATGCCCTTACGCAATCACCACGAAAAAAACCACAAAAAAATAGTGAGTTTATTCATTATTAAAACCGGTTTTTTACCTTTCAAATAAAATTCCCCTATAACCAGTGCTTTATGACATTGTTCTTTTTGTTTGTTTGAAGCCTATATAGCGAAATCACAGTGAGGAAATAGTGACTTAACTTTAATCGCATAAGGTAGAAGGGTAAGGCATCGATAATCGTAGTGAAAAAAAGGGCGGAACGCGTGGTACATTAGGGCTTCGATCATGGATCTTCATAAGGCGTGTCGCCTAGCGTTATCGTTATTTTTTGATTGAACTAATGTGAGAGAGAACGTGGTCTCCCTTCTTCATTTTTCGCACAGCACTTCAAATCGCTTATCACAATTAGTGGAGCGAATTTTATAGACGGTTATTGTTTACCCTGCTCTACTTTAGGGGTAAGCGTTATCGATAGAGATTGCGATAACGCGAAAGATGTATCCGTGGTTCCACACCAGATCAACAATACTGCTTAGATACGCACATGCGTGTAAGATTTTTCATGATAAGCTGTGTGATGACCTCAAAATATTTCATTTTGCAATGAAACTATCCAACCGCAAGATCCATATTTCATTTGAACGAATGATTTTATGGCCGATTGCAGTGAATGGTGACGGCTGTGTTTGGAAAGTCGGCATTGAGTCAGGCTGCCAAAACCGAGCTTGCAGAATTGCATTTCGCCTAGGAAGTTGACCTCTAGTTAGCTTAAGCAACGAGGTGTGTTATATGGCGCGGAATAACCGCGAAAGTAGGAGCATCTAAGAAACTAAGTCTGTTACAGCTTCTGCACTGCAACGTCAAGTTTGCTGTGGCACTCCAAAAATAAAATTACTTTAAAGATCTTTAATTCACGTACCTACCTCGCTACGAGTGGCTTTAGAATAGATTCGAATGGTCTCTCAGCTGTCGTCTCGTAGAAGTTTGACTAAAATCTGTGAAGTGAAAAATTTAGCATTTTTACTTGGCTTCAATTTCAAATTTGATTACCCTTTAAATATGGCTCGCTCATAATTTATTGCTGAAACTTAAAACTCTTAAGCTACTGCTTTCGATTAATTACCAAATAAAAATGTAGTGGTTTTCTGCTCCCGTAAAAATCTGAGTACCTGGTAGGATCATGTCCGTCAGTGTATGCGATGATTATTTTTTAATTCAAAATGAACCCTTTTGGAGCTAAATATATTTCTTTCTATTAATTATTTCTTTCCACTACTTATACAGTTTTCATTATACTTCAAGTCTATAACATCCCGTGTAACTACAACCGATTTTGATGTAAGCTGTTATTCTTTCTAATTATGTGGAAAAATACCTTTTGAGGTCAGCATTCCCTTATTTTATCGTTCAATTTCTCTATTCACCTGAGCCATCACACGCCCACTTCCACATTCATTCTCACCCGACCACGTGATCTTGAATAGTTTTCTTTTGAGCGCAGCATTCCCGTCGACTATCTTATATTCACTCTATTCCATTGAGCCATCACTTACCCACTCCTATATGCATTTTGATCTAACAGTGACGAAGCTTTTGATGCGCTAACTCTCGTTACGTATAATAGTTGATAATTTTTATAATCTTCAGCATTTTTAAATTTGAATTAATGTAAATCCTTAAAACTGATTTACATCCATATATTTTTTTCGAATTCATTAAAATTACTCTTCGTAGAAGTCCAACTGATTAATCGAGGATTTGGACACAAAAATGTAAAATCGACAACTGCCAGAATCATTCTGTGAATATCCTCTCATCTGGAGTGAAACACCAATAAAATTGGGCGTATGTGTGGAAAGCCCTCCGAGTGGGACAGTGCATTTATATATGAGTTTTGAGCTGCGCAATTTGCAAGAATTCCAGTAAATTATACGCCAAAGTAATTTGCGGAATGTATACGAGCTCATAAATAACATATGCTGTGCAGTGTAATGAATGCAAGGATAAAAAGAGAATACGACCAAATTTTGCCAGTGGGCACATCTAGAAAGAGGCAGTTATTTGAAACTGGGAGTCCATGGGTACCACGTATGCCCTTTCCCACGTTCCATCTACCCACGACTGGCATAATGGCATTCAGTTAGGGAAATTTACGATTATTTAACTGCCCCTGTCCACGAGAGACCCAAAGGATTCCTTCCTCACATGTCGGATGAAATGCACACTTCCATGTTTCTCCCACGGTCTGTCGATGTGGAGGGGCGGAGAGAGAGAGATATGATAAAGGGCTTTCCACACATTTCCGGACGGTTGGCAACGCCGATTCCAAAATCCCCCCCTCACAAGCCTTGTCCTCCCCGCCCCACCGGAATTCCAAGTTAACCCAAGCTGCCCGTGGAATGGAAGCGGACAGAGGGAGGGAGGGAGGCTGGGGCGAAATGGAACAGAAGTATAAAATATTTATGCCGGCCAACACGGGCTCACATGTGTCTCTCACCATTTGCTCCGCCTCCCCCACCCATTCCCTTTCATTTCCCTCCCTCTCTCCTCCTTTCTCACCCTCCCTCCATCTCTCTCTTCCACCCCCCACCCTCTTCCTCGTCCCTTCCCCACCGGCCATTATTTCTTTCTTCTGCTCCCCGCCAACTCTGTCCCTTCCCTGAGCATACTCACACAAACGGCGAAATGCTGGGCGCACGCGAGCGGGCGTGGAGGGTCACTTGTTTCCCGGCGTGGAGGTATGTGTGTCTGTTTGCTTTGGAGGCCCCTTTCGGATGCACGCGATAAACGATGGTGCCGCCTCCATCTGGAGGCTTTGAAGACATGACGAGCAATAATGTAACGCGCGCATTGAAAAACACATATTTGCGAATTTTGGAGGGACGTTTTGTCATCGGGCGTAATATTTGTTTCAAGACTTATTCATGATCACCTTCATCATAAGTGGTCATCAATCCTCAGATTGGTTTGACGCAGCTCTCCACTGAGTTCTTCTATCGGATTATCTCTTCATATTTACGTATTTCTTCTCTTTCACATCCTTCATCACTTTTTCCATATATCTCGCACGAGGCTTTCCTTTGCCGTTCTTCCCGTCCACTTGTCCTTCAACGATTGTCTTCATCAGGCCATCGCGTCTTAAAATATGGCCGATTAAGTTATCCCGTCTTCCTATTATAGTTTTTAGCAGGCTTCTCTTTTCCCCCTTTCTTCTTAATACATCTTCGTTTGACACTCTGTCTAACCATTTCATTTTCATCATTCTTCTGTAGCCCCACATTTCGAATTCTTCCAGCCTTTTTTTCTCCGCTTCTGTCATCGTCCATGCCTGTTCACACTTGGCTGATGTACTTTCATGGGTAGTCCTCGCCCGGAGATCCAAATGGTGGGACTATTTTACCTCCGGAATATTTTACTCGAGAGGGTTCCATCACGTCTTGGTTGAAAGAAAAAATAGAGCAGCTGCGACTCCTCGGGATAATAATGTGGTGGTTTCCCCTTGCCTCCCACATCGCAGTACTACAGCCGTTAGAGTAAATGTTACCACGCCTGTAGTGAAATGAGTGTCCCTGTGACGACCACTGTGGCCTCCACCTTCACTCATGTGAAGAAGAGCTGCTGCCCTCTGCTCCGGGTGATGAGAAGCGTAATTGTTGGCGGCTTCCCATCTCCAAGTTACGGTATCTTCACAGGTTCTGTATTATTTAGAGGCCTATCTTACCCAGGGATAAACCATTGCCCCCTCGGAATGCTGTCGCTTTTTGTCCACGACTGCGTATTCGACGAATAAACTCGCTTATCTGGCAGCTAACCTCTATATCTAGAGGTCGACCCACCATCCGCAACCCGGTGGACGCACTCGGTGGCTTTAAGCTAAGCCGCGAGCAAAAATTATTACCATTGCAAAAATCTAAAAGAATTCAACCCGAAGTTTTATTAGATAGTGAGTTTCGAGGTTCAAATAAGCATTTTCTTGACAAAGCAAAGGGCAAAGCCTGTTTAAAAATAGGTTTTTGCAACTCATGCAAGCGCATTTATATCAGAGAATCTGTTAGCTAAATATTCATTCTATAGACTCGTTGGCTAAAATGCCTTGCTGATTTCTTTGTGGAGGAACAACTGTCAAGGATTACCTGTTTTAATGCTTAACATTATGTGAACATGCCATCAGTTTGAATACTTTGACTAAATTATTAATTACGAAATAATTACGGAAATTATATCGAGTTATCAATACATCATATTCCGTGATGAATAATTAATGTAAAATTACATATAACGAGGAGAAATTAGATGTTTATTCAATATTACAGATGCGTTCAATTCTCACTACCATGTAAAATCATTAGCTTGAAAAAATGGAGTCTTATTAATCACCTAGTCTTAAAATGTCTTCGTATACTTGACAATTGGATAAAAAATAAGTACCGCATTTGTTTCCATTCCACTGTTGGATTTTAAACTCAACCAACTTACGACTATCCCTTTAACGCAACTTGATTTCAAGTATCTAATCTCAGCGCTTATATCACCGCAGGAAGAGGCATGATGTAAAACGACCTCCGAGAGTAGCAAAACGAATACAGCTCGAGGAGGAGTAGCCCATAGCGTCCTTAGCTATTTAATCTATCCTCCCCCTCTCGTAAACTCTGCTAGAAAATCGTCTCGGATTCGCAGAGCGGGACAAAATAGAGAGATGCGGTTGCGCATCTCAGATCCGGGAGTGCTTATAGAAGAGAGGAGGTAAAAGATGTGGGACGAAAGGAAGTAGGCGAAGAGTCGTTATACAAGTGGAGATAAGGGAATTTACAGCATCGCTAATCTTTACGATCATCTCGAACGTTTCGTACAGATGAATCGGAAAATGTGGTGGCTCTTTGCACCGTCCCGTCTCCTCCTGCCTTCGCTCTCCTCTTTCACTTCTCCACCCCCTCCCCCACATCCTCCCCTAACCCCCCTTCCTCCCTCCTCCTCAAGTGGGCCTAAAATGATCGCCTTATCTGAGCGCCCGGATCTTGCGAGGAGCTGAAGTAAGAAAAAAAAGAAGATAAGGATGTTTGTGTAGACTACATTACCGCTGCCGACACCGCTGTTCCAGCGACGACGTCTCTTTCTTTTCTCTTCATCCGAGCAGACAGATGCGCTTGGAGGGGAGTGATTCTGGTGCATCGGTTGGGAGATTAGGGGCCAAGTAAAATACTGCCCAGCTGCGCATTTTCGGTGGAACAAGCGCCACACATCTACTCCCCGAGCAGGTTGCCTTATCGTTGGGAAGAAGAAGCTTTTCCCCTTCGAGTAAAAATGTCCACATTCGCATGAACCCATTTTGCCTCGCTCCTTTTCTTTGCTATTTGGGTGGTTTTTTTCTGCTGTAGAGGATTCCAATATAATCACATAAAAGCCAATATTCGTGTAGATTCTGAGTTCAAGATTGTGGTCGTGCATTTAATCAAATAATCCCTTCAGAATGAATGGGAGCACATTGTATAACTTTCATCTTTCATATATAACAATGCATTTTTGAGAAAAACTCGTTGACAATGACAACCACATAGACTGTACGGCGGTTAACTATTGAAATGATTTGTTATACAGTATTCATCTACATCTACGTAATACCCTGTGAGCCAAAACGAGGGTGTGTGGCAGGGGGTGAAGATCACCAAATATACACCACTTAAATGCAACTAAGAGCTACAATGCTAATATTTCATGTAAATATGTTAGATATAAGATTTAAATAAGCACTTATATTGCTATATCTATATTTATTGATGGTGATGATGATATCACTTGGACGAGGACCTAATATTCAGGTTCCCTGAAAACTTCATTCCTCAGTCAAATCTATTTCAAAATTATACAAATGACTTAGGTTTTGGTTGCCTCCCCTTTATTATAACTACACGTATCATATTCATGCGCAGAGGTTGACCAATAGAAGAATCGAGTAGACCAGTAATGATCATAATGAGCATCTACTATTAATCGAAAACATCCTGATGTTTTGCTAACTCATTCGGAATAAATCACAATGCTTCTAACAAGTTTATCATGAGCTTTAACGTATTATTTTAGAGCGAGTGTGATTTCCTTCCTCCATGAACTTCAGATTCGTTTCAGCCGCGGCCCATCGTGGATGCTCTCTCTCCCTTGGCCGTGTCGTGGGTACCATCTTTCCCGGGGTGCGTCTAATTTTACTCCATTCCCGCGCTCATCTTTATAAAAGAACGCTTCCGGCCTCATGATCCCGTGTCGGCAATTACCCTCCTCGCAGAAGGGAACGGTTCAAAAGGGAGCGTTGCACACCTCGCGGCCATTTCCCGGGCTCGAATAATCAAGAGTCGATTGGCTCGGAATGCTCAAGGATGCGCGCTCCTTTCCGGCGATCGTGTGTTTATAAAGGGGGTATGTGGGCTCCACGAAGAGACTTGCATGCCCCCCATCCTCCGTGTGCCAGACTGGATTTCCTTTGACCGTGCGCCTCCCTCTCTCTTTCTCTCTCGGCAAATAACCGGCAGAACGTACAGAGCGAGAAAATTCTTTTAGATTTCTCGTCTCTCCATTCCTTCACCTCACAAGCTCAAACGCTACCCTCGAATTTTTTCTCCAACTCCATCCCCTCCCTCCCCAACTCCCTCCCATCTGCGGCAGTAATCTGCTTGCAAGTCTTACCGGGTGCCGCGTCCACACAGGAGGTGTCTAATGGGAGGAAATGGGTTGAGAGAACGCCGGCAGTGCTCGCTCGGCCGTCACTCTGCAACCTTCCCTCGCAGCTCACCGCGTTCCTCACACGTTTCGGAAGCTCCTCCCTATCTCCTTCTCTCTATCTTCATTCCTTCCCACCTCTCTTTCCCGACTCTCGTTCCCGTACGTCATTTTCGGGTCTTTGGGTGATCTTTTGAAGTGGGCGTGCCGAGTGTGTTTGCGTTGTCTTGTGGAAGGGTCGGTCTGCTTCATCCCTGGGATTTTTCTTCCTCTCGATCCAGAGCACGGTGTTCAGCTCGTTTCACATGGAGCTCATGTGCATCGAAGCGTAGCGCTTCGTGACTGAATGGGACTTCATTCGTGGTCATGAACTTGCCTCATGTCTTTGAAGCAAAATGGTCAGCATAATAATACGGAAGAGTTTGTGAAAAATGTTAGTATGAATAGTCATCAAATAGTATGATTAGTCATCCAGCTCAAATATTTCTAGTACTATATTTCATTTCTTCCAGTCAGTACATCACACAGTAATCATTATGTGTGCTTAATGTAAATATACTTTTATAGAAAATATCCCTGTAAATAACTCACTAGCTGGCAATTATACTACACATGCAATTGATGCTATTACGGGAGAATGCGGATTATGTAAAGAAAAATATTGTCTGGTTTTAGAAATAGTTTAGAATTCACATACGGCTCTAAATCCATGTGTGATACATTTTTTTTCCTTATTCTAGTTTAACCTCTATTGCTTTAATATATTTCCTATGGAAAAAAATACCCATCATGGCAATAAGTTTCTCTAGTTAAAAGAAAAATGTTTAAATTTGAGAAAACTGAATTTCCTCATAAATCAATAAAATCGCATCCATCACTGCAAATTTCCTCCCCAATATTTAATTTGTGGGCACAAGAAAGAACTTTACTAAATGCTTGGATGAAGTTCTTTGGTTGAAGGAGTAATACTAAATGTATTACACCTGACAAGTTTTATTCAGTGAAACAATTACGCCGTAGTAGTTAGACATTCCATACTCGTCAATTCATATATTTTTTCTTTTATGGTGGAGCTCGTTAATTAGTGCCGAGAGACGTGAAATTCTCCGTTTTAATTGTTTTCACGAAAACTGAAATATATTGTCGCGGCGTTCGTTGTTAGGGCCTCATAAGGGAAAGGAAAGCGCCTTACTTTGAGAAATACATATGACGGAGGATCCTTAAGCTCAACTTTATGCCCCTCGATGACGCAGCCGTCGGGATAATCGCCAAAGAGATGAACGCTTAATAGTTACCGCAGTTGTGGTGGGGTAACGGAGACAAACGGTTATGGTGATAAGACGGAATTATGACGGTGGAATCAGATAAGGGAGGAGGCGCGTAAAGAGACGAGGTAAACAAGGGAACAAGGGGCAAAAACAAAAATGGCGAGAATGAGAAGAAAGGGAGGGGATGCGATCGAGGAAGAGTTCAGAAGAGGAATTGCAGGCATGTTTTAAAAACGTTCTGTAGAAATAAACTAAAGGAAGAAGTTAGCAAGAATTTCTTAACATTCAAATCATTAAAACGCAGAAAACTGCTCGGGAGGAGCAAAAGAACAAAAAGTACCATTCCCTTTGATAGTTTTGTATTTTACTTCTCTTCTTGGAAGTGATAATTAACGACAAATGGTGAAGTAGTTCAGCCTGTTAAGACAGAGAAAAGAGAGATTTCAGCTTGTCATTTGTGAATATTTTAGATTTCACTCCTTCATATCCTCTTTTCCCGCAACCAAAATCCAGTCCTTTTGAAAAGACAGCACAAATACCACTGCTTTTGGATTCTTCTTCAAAGGGACTTCAGAGCGTTTGAGATTATGGCACCAACATTATGGCATTATCCCTCCTTCCTTTAATAATTCACCCAACAATACTGTATTTATCCTTTGAGTTCTCCCTGTTGATTTCTTGCACTGATGCATACTAATGTGTTTTACTCATAGTGCACACAGTATGTCTGGTGATGACGCCAAGATGATCAATCTAATATTGTTCTCTCTATTCTATAAACGGATGAACGGAATGCATTATTCTCAAATGCAGAGTTGAGCAAGATCTCATCTTGAATTTATGAATGTCATGAGGAACGGATGTTGGGATCAAAAGGTGATAATTATCAGGGCCATCGGCATAGCCAGGTGAATATTTTATGTATTGGGCCTCGAAATATATGATTTACCAAGATTTAGTTATGAGGTAATCCGTAGGTATTTACATATTTATCCATAGCTAAGCGTGTATCACTTGCTCTCCACAGCGATGAGAGCAAGATTACGCATTTTCGTTTTCGTGCAACTATCATTTTATTCTTCCTGGCCGAAGAGGCATTTTTAGGGATTAAAACATCGTCAATTATGACCTATTACCTGTCTATTTATTTTTTCGAGAGATCACTATCTTGAAGGCATTAGTAGTTGATATTATGGTGTGTTATTTTGGAATTCAAAATTGCAAAGACATGTACTCACTATTCCCATGTATTGTTTTAGGTGGTTTTAGGCGAAGTAGGAGTTGAGGTGAAAAAATTATCAAAGCAATGACATCGGAGAATGAAGGCTAATTTGTTATATGGTGCTATGGTGCTTCTTTTTTATACTCTCAAATAGTTAATCACCTCTACCTTAACTGAAAATATCGAGCGGGGAGAAAAACATGGATGCCATGTAGTAAGTCTTGAACTAGTAAAAATGGAGTTTACCCAGCGACTGAACTCAAAATCCCAGTTTTGTGTACTCTCAGGTCGCAATCAAGACTTCCTCAGATCTTCCGTTCTGTTTAAACATATAATGGGCAATAATGTATCGAATTTTGTCCAGTGAAATTGATAATTCTCCATCCTTAATTACTTTCCCTCGAGCTACAGCATCTTGGTCATATGTGTGACCTACTGTTTCTCACTTTTTTATTTTCAATTTCAACCTCTGCTTCAAAATACAGGATCCGTGTGATTCAAAATACAGGATCCCTGACCCCCTTAGGTCACTTGTTCTTGCTGTACATACCCCTGTTTCACATAGTGTAATATCCCGGTCTAATAAATACCAGCACTTAATTGTTTTGATGTAATGCGGGTGGAACACACGTTAAAAATTCCACTTTTCATCCAACATGCAAAGAAATAGGAAATCTTATCTTAGCAATAGTACAAACATGCATTATACATTTTAGTATTTCATACAGCATAGCTTGCATGCAAAAAAAATCATCATCTTAATTTAACTCTTTGTTTCTCTCATCAATCCGTAGTACTCTAATGTGAGAAATATTCATTTTCATGTTAAGGTACATTTATTTATAAAGACATCATGTTGTGAGATGTCTTGATGCTGTTATTATCATGAAGTGCTTGAGGAAAAAACGAAAATTTGTATCTAAGGAGCAGTTTATTTCTCTTGTCTCGTCCTTTTGATCCAGTCTACCAATGTAGTGAGGGGCCCTTATAATTGCCTCATTCTCGGAGATGAACTAGTCGGCCCTCTATATTTGTAAAATTCTTACTCTGGCTAGCTGTCTTCGTGTTTGAAGCATATTACATCCCATTTAACTTTATAAAAACCCCACTTTCCGGCACCTAAAAAGGTGTTTCGATCACTCTTTTATCTTTCCGCCGCGCGTGCACGGGTGTGAAGTATTGCAGTCAAACACGTTCATCCCTAGAATCCCCAAGTTACTTTTACGCTCGTCGAGCGCACACGCTTTCTTTCGGACGCTCTGCGCAGGCGGGAAGGGATTCGGGCGCGAGGAATTGTGGGAGAGAAGGGTGGGTTGGAGATTACGGTTGTGGGCAGATTGGGGGGGACGGGGGTAATGTGGCGGACGTGACGAAGAGGGTGGGAGAGTAAGAAGAGAGCCGGCAACACGATATACGCACGTAATTCCAGGAGGATTGTTTTAAGGGAGGGAAGAGAACCCATTCCTCGCGCGATAGGGGGATGGAGGGGGTGAGAGAGGGAGAGAAGATGTGGGGGAGGGCGTGTGTGTTACGGTGTGGAGTAGGTTTCCGGGGAGGGTGGGACGTGGAGGGTGTGTGGGTGGTGGGAGGATGGAAGGCACGCAATCGCAGCAACAAGTGGCGAGAAGGGAGTGGTCGGGGAGGAAAGAGGGGTGGGTGGGAGAAGAGGCAATGGGCGTATGGGTGGTCGGATTTGGGGTGGGAGGGGAAAAAAGGGTGAGGGAGACGCTTCCTTCCTTCCCGAATCATCCTCCTCATGCTTCCAGTCATCCCATTCTTTTCCTTTCTCTTCTTCCCCTCCCCTACCATCTAAAATGCCTGCGTGTGCGAAAAAATAAGTCTATATACCCGTTGTAATCATTGCTATAAGTTCAGGTGACCGACAGCTATGGCCATCTGCACCATTAAGCCCATTTGGGTATTTTAGAGGTGGCTGTTTAGGGTAGGCTACCGACCGGTAAAATCATTAGCACTGCTAAAGACCGTAGGTAATTTAAGTAAGGTTATGCATAGTGTATCTCACGGAAATTTTGGCAATATAAGCGAAAAATGACTTAGGCACTAGCCTGCTCTCAACAAAAGATGATCATAGGTCCTACTCTTAGCGTCTCATCAATCGGATGGGTATTTGTAGTGAGGTGTTCTATGCACAGCACTCAAGTAGGTACCGGCCGACTTTTTGATAGAAAATTCTGCAACACAAGACATTTTAACCTGGGTCCTCAGAAGGAGTGGCAAGTACCCTAGCCACCTCACTAGTCTTATCCCCGAGTACACTCGTACATACTAAGAGGTTTCGGGGCCATCTTTTTCTGCAAAATATTGGGGGTGAGCTTTGCACGAATAAAACATTTTTATTAACTGAAATATTTACTGTAAAAATTCGAATTGCTCAAATATATAACAGTACCCTGTGGCTAAAGGTTCTTACGCGCATATATATTTATCCGGTCTGTAATGCATTTTATACTACTGTATTCGATTCTCTAAATTTTAAATTTCCGTCTCTATCCTTCTAAACCTTTTGTGATATGAAGTGATGCGATGAGTTCATACCTATATGCCCGTGTATTTTGAATTCAGCGAAGTCGAAATATTTTTAAAAAAATACATAAAAAACTCTTCACGTCCAAGCTCCTGTCCTAAATATTTTCGTCCTTGGAAAAAACTGCAAACTATTCTTGGAGAGAAATTGTGATTTCAACTACACACTAAGCCAAAAATTACTCGAGGGTGAGTGGTAATTGGGCATAATTCATCCCCAAAATGGAGAAAAAAACGAAACCTTTGAACATCATACGAAAAAGTCACATATATCGCTGTAATAGTAGTAGAGTATTAGAAGTAGTAGAGTAGTAGAGAAGTAGAATAGTAACTAGAGTATTTCACAAAACTTAGGTGAAATTATTGCTACCATATTCATGATTTCAGTTGAAAGCTTGGGTAAAATGTAAACGCACACTAGTCGAGGCATGTGATTAAACATATGCCATTATGACAGCAAAAAACATTAAGCTGAAAAATGTGATCACAAATTCTGTAGCAACCTTACTATACGTATAGCATTTTAATTTGACACTAGTTGATTTGATGTTGCATTAAATTTGCTTGTGACAGTCATAGAAGAGTTAAATTTCAATATGATTCAACTTAAAAACAAGCTAAAATTCCATCTTTGTAAGTTAACGATATCTGTCAATATATTTCCTGCATTAGTGGCTTCACATCGGTTTCTTTTAAATGATGTATATTAATTACCTAATTATGAGACAAATAGAGGAATGGGTGGATGCATTTAAATAGATCTGAGAGAGAAATCGACCCTCGAAACTTAAGAATACATGCTGATTGCTGATACTTTTGGAAAAATTGGAGGTCAGAACGCAAGAGTAAAATCCCCCAAACGGAAATACCATTCGATGCCGAGTTCACTTTGCCAAAATTAACGTTCTCCCCCAAAGCATACGCACTGGCACAAATGTGGAAGGGGATATGCTAATGGATCACGTTTCCCAGTGGAAGCTTGCATATTGTCTTTCTCGTTTATTCCTCCGCCCCTGATATTTAGTGCAAATATTATGCGCGAGGCAAATATAGCCGATTGATTTGCTGGTAGATGATTCCCCGCGGGTTACGGAATGCATGGCTGGCGAAATAATTCACGAAGTCTCGTGCAAATAACCGGATACAGCGCTCACGGGCAATGAAAGTAAATCTCAGGGGAATAATTTAGTAATACCAAATCCGATGGAAGCTCTGAATGAATTTTTTTGACGATTTAATTGAAGAGATGACATTATTTCATTGATGAGTCGATTTATTGAATCATCTCTCTCCCACGCACTCTCTCCCTGTTTATTCCTTTCTTTGACGCGTATACGTGCTCTTGAATAGGAGCCTACGCGATGCTGCTGCGATTGAATTATTTAAATTGACTCTCAAAAATTTAATCTCGCCCTAATCTCATCTCGGCCTGCTCGTCACCTTATTAGGAACGCGCAGGAATTCAGATGAGTCTGGCGACCTGAAAATCTTTTCCATCCGGTTTTCAAAAGGAGAGCGAGGTTGGGGCGAGTAGGCGACTTCTTTCCTGCAGAAACACGGGCAAAAGGGCATTTTCCTCTTTGTTTCGCCTGGGGCCTAATCCTATCCGAGTAATGTTGTTTATTCCTTCTCTTATCCTCCTCCTCTCACCGTACCTTCCCTCATCCCGGCGCTTCCTCGCCCATTTGGCCCACGCTCATTATCTATGGCGTGCATTTTCAGGAGATTACGAAAAATGAGAAAAACTGTAATCCCGACGTGTTACTTTCTGTTCTTGAAGCCACTTCCGAGAATACGTCGGTGTCGGACTTTCCTTTAACCTTTCCACGAAGGAGATAAAAATTAAAAAAAAATCCTTTCAATCTATTTTTCTCAAATCTTTGTATCTTCCCTGATCCCCCCATCTTTCCCGTGCAATATACCTGCATCCTACAAATCCGAAGTTCAGGTTCTGCAATTCTCCCACTCAACTCAATGTCATCCCACTCTTACCTCACTCTCTTCATATGTGTTTATGTTCTTTCAATTGCAGGTCCCATATAGGACATTCAGTTCTAGTATATGGGATCAAAATGAATTATGTTTAACCACCGAACTATTAAGTATGCAACGAAGAAATCTAGATGCATCGTAAGATTTTTGCAATAGATTTAGCGGTTTATGGAAATTATAATTCTTAGAATTAGGTAGGTTGCGAATCATTATCAGATCTTAGGTTAGAATACAGATTAAGTTTGTTGCAGAAATAATAGCGTAAAGGGTTTCTAAATATGCTAGAAATATATTAAAAACACCAGCCTACTGATGCAGGTTAGATCAGTTGGATAGAATGAGTGTGTTAGACAGTACATCTACATTTGCATATTATTATGAAGGCCACCGTAAAGCTTTATGACAAAGGGTGAATCTTTACCATGAATGCACTAACTATTATGCGTATTAGAGTGCTAGTGGCTATATTTTAGTGTGACTATAACTATCTGAGGAAGATAGTAATACAGAGAGGATCAAAAATTCATTTTTCCGCAAACAATAAGGAACTAATAGATTATAGCGATGCTTGAGAGAATTCATGGGAAATTAGGTTAGTTATCGCAGATTTAGAAGTGTAGTTTTTAGTAATTTTTATTAACATGTAAATGCTTTGAAATTCATAACTCGTGGATGATCATGGAAATATAATTTAAAGTAAATACTAAATATATTCATGGAAATACCTGATTAATCAATAAATATTGCATTACGTGGTGAATATTAACAATTTAGTGTCATTTATAGGTAACATCTCACGGTTTTTGTCAATTCATGCTCGACATTCTCCGCAAAACATTGTAATTGTGCTTTTTGGCTAAATGCAGGTAGCGCGTGCGCGGACTAGTATTTTTGCACACCTACATGATGGTGGGCTCATATTTCGTTCCCTCCGATTTAAAATACATGCTTGGCTTTGGTTCACCCCCTACCAAACAGCAGTCACAGCATGTTCTTTTGGGCACACTCACTTCTGTCTAGCTTTTCTGGCAATCATCGGTTCATCACCCATATTTTATTATCCCAAACAGGGGTTAGCCATAGTGAAAAACATTGAACCTTTTATTTTAATGAGAAAAGGCCAGGTATGCATGACTGCGATTGAGATGGAGTGAAATGAGCCTTCATTAAGAAACGAAATAAATAAATACGGTCATTGCACTCCTTTACCTTCCTCCAATTGTGTATCAGTTCACTCATTCCCCTACTAAAGTCACTATTTTCATTTGAGATCTTATTTCAATCGTAACTTGACGGGATTGTAATTAAATTACTAAGAACTCAAAATTTTGAGTAACGAATATTATGTCATTCCCTATCTTCAATTATACGGTGATGTATCTTTTTTGTGACTTTTCATGTTGTTTGGGGGAAGAAAAACATATCCCGAGGTATTAGTTTGACAACCAATCTTCTTTTTTCGGGTTCGTATGCGTGGGTAATCCCCCTTTGGAGTGATATGTTAACCAATCGATTTACTCTGGTATGTCGACAGTATTTATTTTTGAAGCACCTGTTAGTCCGACAGCTGGTGTGGAAAGAATTGAACCAACCCGTCCGGATAATTTATCACCACAAACTTTCTGCCTGTCAGCAGTCGCATTGTGTCCTTACAGGGCCACCAACCCTAAATTCTCTCTTCAACATGGGGTCTCTCTGACTCTCTCCCACGCTGTGTGGAAAAAATCGATTATTTTGTTGGCACCCCGTGTAATTGCTTTGTTATATTTTTTCCTTTTTAACCCCTCTTCCCCCGGTGCATTTATTATTTCTGCGGTTAAGCGTTTCTTTCGGTTACTGTCACGTATATTTGATGCCCCCGTTAGTCTGACTCCTTCGCGCTAGTGCGAGCATACCACATTCTCCCGCTAGAGTAGGTAATGGTCGTGATAGGATGAACACATTGAAAAAACAACATTTATTCCCTTCAAAATATTTGCACCACTGGGACAGAACCAGTCTAATCCACGTGACGCATGTGATCTCTTGATCTAGTGTATAGGTGGCAGCAAATTAGGTAGGGAATAAACGCAGAAAATAAAATAAACTTTGTAGATTTCATAAAAAGATTTATTATGGCACGACAGATTCAATCATAGGTGAAATCTTAGGTATGTTTCCATTTGCGTATACCTGTCTTCTGTGCGGATATCGTGTTTTCTTAAGATTAAACATAGAAGTAAGTCAGGTTATACGAATTGATATTGTTTCAGCAGTTGGAGTATCTGACATCCTAATTAGAGTCATATAATAACAGCAATTTGATGTCTTTCCCTATTTGGAAGCATTTCTAAGAAAATATTTATAAGTTTGATGGGTGTGAGTGGTGAAAATTCATAACCAGAACTTGCCTGTGAGCTTACTAAAGGGATCTCAGTGAAAGTTAAATGTCCTCAAAATCGTTTGGTGGGCGAAAGGGAACGGAGGCATTGCTGAAGCATTTTCAAATTCCCTCGAACTTAAATTGCAGCAAAGATAGTTCCTTCCCCTGCGCCGAGTGTGGTTTCTGTTGTTACCATGAAAATCAATAATGCCATTCTTATCCAATGATAGGTGTTCCAGATCTTATATATCTTTCATCCCTCCACTTTTTACCACCCGTCGATGTTTCGAATTCCGGCCCTTGAAGGAAACATTGAGTAGAAAATCAAAATTTGGTGCTTTCCCGGCGTGCCTGCTGAGAGAAATTTTCTCGGGTCTTCCACCGGGTTGCTGTCTCCACATCTTCAGGGCTTTATTCAGAAGCCCGATCTGAAGCGCCTATTAGTGCGGAAACAGACATGAAAACTCATACGATGATATCTTTGCCGACGAAGCAAAATAGCACAAAACAAAATGTTTGGGGCAAATTTATTGGAAAAAATCAAAACGCTGTATGAGTCCATCGGGTTGTAACCGAATTTTGAGACATCTGATGTGAATCAGATGAACTTCACAAGTATATGCGCCAGACATTAAATGTTATTGATTCGCAGCAGGACACTGACCGGCTGGTGTGAAGACGGACGGACAGGAGAGAGGAAAACTGGGAGAGGGCGGACAGAAAACAGAAATGCTTTGAAGGGTCGTTTAGCTGGAATGATTCGTTCTACAGAAAATATTATTTGGTGGTATCGTTCGCCCTTGAGACCAACAAACATGGCGCGGTGTTCCGGCGCTCCCCTCAAGCCAAAATATTATTTCTGTATAAATTGTTCGTTCACGAAGGGGTATTGTAAGGAATTCCAATAAAAACTGCCCATGAAATGGGAATGAAGTCTTCATACAAGAATTATATATCGCTCTAAATTTTAATAATTTTTTCATTATCATAGTAATTTCAGATTTTCAGAATCTTCATTTTGTTTTTGGAGAATTTTAGCATTTTTGCATCTATTGGCATTATCCATGTCCATGTTTAAAGTATATTATAGTGCATGCGATTGACGTAGAGTCATTCACCTATTATCTCTTTATGTACATACCGTCAAACTTCAAACGTTTGCGGTTTTACTGACATACCAATGTCGTGAAAGAAAAATATGGCAAAGGAAAATATTTGAATTTGTTCGCTTACTTGGATAAATCAATCTCATGAAGTTCTCAAAGAAAATAATCCACCTTATTCGGCATCGTCATCTCACAGTGAAAATTTTTAATTGTGAATGACTTACCACAGTAAGTGCTTTCATAGTATTTCGTGTGTTATTCATTCCTCATTCCTAATAAAAAGGTTACCAGCAAGGTCCGTAGAGTGAATGCATTCTTAGTGTCTCTTTGAAAAAAATATTTAGAACAACGCAAGCGCTTGAATGCACAGGGATGCGATATTTTTATGAAGTGGAGCGATATACACATGAGTTTATAAAGCAATAAACAGCTGATAAGTCGATTGAATTATATTTGTGCAAAGCATTTTTTCTATTGCTTTTCTTTCTCTCTCTCTCTATTTTGTTTATTTTTATTCTCTTATGTATCTTTTTATTTTTTATTTCTATTCACGTTGATTTCACATTCTCTGAATGATTGAATTTACTATTGTTAAATGAGTGAAGGAGCATAATTAATACACATTCTAGATTTTTGGTGTAACAATATAGTGGACGGCCAAATTTTATGGATAAAATCATTGTAATTTGCGTTTGATTTCATTTATTTCATTTATTATTGACTCGTTACTTTGAGGAGAAAAATCAATTCCAGTCGTGTTGGACAACATTCTGATTTCTCAATCTCGCCCGGCTATTTATCCGTTGAAATATCTGAACGTACTTGAGTTGGTGTAATGCTAATTAGTGATATTACATCCATGCAAACAGCACAATAATTTCCTTTTATCAGAACTCAAGAACCGCTATTTTATTTTATTTTCGGCAACCAGTAAAATTAGAAAGGTTAATATCACTCTTCGAAGAGGAGCGTTTGCGGTGTGGCTGCATTACAATACGAAAACCTGTGTTTCAGGTCTTCTTCTGCATGGCACAGGTTAAATATCAATATGTTTCTGAAATAGAAAGTTCGGAAATAAGACATGTGTAATTTTCCTTTTGGCCATTTGTCATGGAATAGAATTACTCGTTTCTGCGCTCTCAGTGCTGCAAGATACGGTACGAAACCTCGCCGGTGAGTTTGTAAATTTTTGATTTTTTTCGAATGCAAACATACAATTCATTCCTCACAGGCAGTCATTCATTTTGGAATGGAGACCGAGAAATGCCGCGATACGGCTTTGGTGAAACTTTTGTCATTCGACCATTCAGACCACGACGTGGGTATCATATTCTACTCTCACGATTCCGGGTTTTTTTTTCTTTATCTCCCGCTGACATAATGCGGTGTTTACATGTGCTATTGTCGTTCTCAACGGACCTTTCACCTCCAACGATAAGCCACAATCCTCAGGATTCGAGGGCGGCACGATAGATAATATTTGCCGTGTCCCCGGCACGACTGTGGGAGGGCCATTAATTTTCCAGAATGTGCTCCTCAGGTAAATGGACTAGCTATCTCCTCGTTTCGATCCTAATTCGCTATTGCCGACTCCCTCTTATGCTGCATGCCTCAATCCTCGCTTTACATGCAAGGATACGGCGCGCTCCGGAAATTGATATTTTTGATTAATCCCGGACAGCGTGACACATCGCGGTGAACTGTTCCCGTCCCGTTGCAATTCGCGAAGTACCTTTGTGCCCTCAGCCCCGCTACCGAGGTGGAAATCATTCCAGGATCGCTCTTCGCGTGGACTCATCTCTCAAGTCGACCGGTCGTCGTCTACGCCTCCAATGTTTTTGGACTTTGGACGCTATAGATCACTCTCCCGATTCAGTGAAATATATATTATGCTGAATCCAAATTTTCTTTCCTCCGCAATGATCGTATAATTTTACCCCTTGGTGCCTAACTATTTCAGTGACCTCGAAGTGCAGTTTAGGATGAAGGGAAACAGGATATACGCATCGTTACCAAGTTGGAGTTATCAAGGGAACTTTACAGCATTTATCGATGCAATGTGGAGAATTTAGTCATGGGAACACTGCTAATGCTTCCTCAAGTTTCCTATTAAAATATTGCTGCTTCCTAAGCACAAGTAAAACAATTGGTATGATCCGGGAAATATTTTAAAATCACTAAATACATTTAAATTACCTTGTCAGCGCGCCGTAATTCACAAAAGGCTTTAGCATAAGTGCACTCATAAATATATATTTCAAGGAACGCTTGCCCCTAATACCCCTTTATTTTCGTACACGTGTCAAAGTACTTTCCCCAACTTCATAATGCGTGAAATCGTAATGAATTTATTGAAAGTGATTTACCATTAGAAATAACATTTTAGTAAATTTAACTGATCCTCTCCTCACATGCACATCCATGAAAATAATTATAGCTAAGAGCAGAGAAAATATATTTTATCGGGCTATGTGCTGCCATTGATATAAATTTACGAACGTTTTATAATTATACGTTTGTATGGATTTACCAAATATGTCCAAATATTCAATACATTTTTGTTGTACCGGTCCCGTCCTTCTGGCTGTGCAGACGGGACACGACACACTCCACCCACGCGTACCCCTCCGCCCCAGAGACGCGCGGGCCAAAAAACAAACTCCGTCACCTTTCAGATATAAATGGAAGACCTTCTCTTAGCAGGCTTCAATAGCCAGGTTCCTGACCTCGTTCACAACTAACAATTCCCTGGCCTTACCGCCGGGGTCGGGTGAAGAAAGGTCGCAGGTAATGGGTTTTTTGGGTAATTCGGATCGTCGGGAAGGAAGTCGAACAAAAAAAGGTGTCGTTCACTTCACGTAACAAACCAATATATTCTGTTGCAGACACAATCAATACAAAAAAAACCCTTCTTGCAACTTATGATGAATGGATGAGGGATGAGACATGAGAATATCTTTGTATGAGATGATGAATGAATTAATGAAACAAAAAATGGAGCAAAAACGATCATGATCAGATGACATAAATGATGAATTAAGAGCCAATCAGCCAACACATAAAAGAAGGCTCATTTCCGCGAGCATGCGGGTAAATGGATTGCACTATTGAATTACCATACACGTGAACTAATCTTGAGTTCTCTTCTGGCTCATTTCCGTGAGCATGCGGATGAATGGATTGCACTATTCAATTACAATACACGTGAACTAATATGGAGTTCTCTTCTTCCCAACAAACCAGGGAATGTGGGGGGTAATTATAAGTGCTTCCCAAGGGAGAAAATGCTTCTCACGGAGCTACCCACGTTAGGGCATTAATTACACAGATCGAGGAGCACACCGCCACTGTAGCCGGGCCCAATCGTAACTCGATGGCAATGAGGCTACTTAACAAGGGGGGAGATTTGGTCGGACAGCAATCTTACGTGACCGAAAATTACGGGGCTGAACTCTGGCTCGGGACCCTGGATAACTCGACTCGACTCCCGCTGTATCCGCCAGGCCTGGACACGCCACCCGTGGTCTCCGCGTATGCCGTGCAGACTTCTCCACCTCCGGTAGTCTCAATAACTCCTCAATCCGGCTGCGCTTCCGCTCCGTGATTTTTCTTTGTGGATTCTCCTCTCGCTTCTTCCCGGCGATCGCCTCTTTATACCACGTTTGGAGGGGAAGGGGACGTAGAAGGAGGAGGAAAACTGGGGGGCACACCAAGGGAAAACTCGAACTTCTGGTGATCCTCACCAGTCAACCATCCCCTGTGACTCATGCACGTCCCACTTGATGCAGTTGACATACCCATTCCTTCCGTACCTCTCTCACACACACACACACACACATACCAAAACCATTCACTCATGTTTCCTCCCACCCCAACGATCCGCTACTGAGGACGGAAAAAAGGAGATGGGGAAGGGGGTTGAAAGAATGGTGTGGGTGGAGGAAGGAAAAGGTGTAACGACCTGAACCGTTACAATGTTATATATTTGAATATATCCATGAACTTAGTTCATGCCCTGGGAGGGATTGAAACCATGTAGTCTTTGATTTACCAAGGTGGTATCTCGTTATAGACTTATCTATGCTCGTTATAGATCTATCTATTAATCCATTTATAATAAATTTCAAATCCCTTTTCATCAATATGAAGAACACGTTTTCCTGCCGATGAAGGCAATTCCTTACACATGAGTTCTTCACTGAATTTTATGATCTTTGCTTTCTTTCCACTGGAGCTATTGCTTTATTTCGTAAACCTTTCTATAAATACTGAAATTGTGGGTACTATTTGGCATGCCAATCCATATATGTTTTCAGCGGTGTCAATCGAGTTTTAATAGCTCTTTAACCAATCCATTCAATTTTAATGAGCTAATACTTGAATGCTCCTTTGGCGACAAATATACGTGGCGATTTTGGATGTTCCCTATCGAATTGAAAACTTTCGTCGGAAAAACTTTTTCCACATCCAGAAACCCCTGAGTGAATGAGCGTTTTTCTCGGCGTGGCGTGAATATTTCCTTCTCTTATGATACCCTCCGGGTGTTGAATGTGTGTCATTCATCCTTCTCTCACTCATTCATGATTTAAAACCACTCTCTCTCCTTCGTCTAACTTTTAATGCTACTTGCCTCCGTCTACCGCCGATCTGGGAGGTGGGGAGAATGACTTCTCCCTCACGCTTCCCCTTGGCAATACCACATCTTTCTCCTTCCAAATCCCACGCACTCGTCCGTCCGACCACCCTACCACCTTCCAAGCCATCCTTTCGGTAACTCCGCTCAAAACCTACGCGACCGTTACGACTCACTTCCTCCCCTCAATCTCCCCAACTAACTTTCACCCCCATTGAGGTTCGTTTCCTCTCTCCTCACGCCCCGCCATCTCTGCGATTCCAACCAACTTTCTTTCTTCCTCTGCTCTCTTCCCTTTCCCCCCTCGCAACTCTCTCCTCTCGTGCCGTCCTTTCGTTTTCGATCTTCTTCCTGATTCGTCCACGCTTCTGCTACGCGCCTCGCTTTCCTCCTTCTCCCTCTCACCCCCTCCACCTGCTCGCCCTCCGCTTCTCCGAGTATGAGTCCTGAAATATTTACCGCACGCAGGAATTCCCGAGTCGGTCTCTCTTTGCGAGCGAGGAGAAGGGTTGTGGGGGAATGCGAGGAGGGATGAAGGACAGGGCAAAGGGAACGGAGGGCGAAAACAGGAGTTGGGATGGTTTCCTGGAGGAAGGGTGCATCCACATCTACATTGTACCCAGTGAGCCACTGCAAGAAAGGGTAGCAGGAAGTGAATTAACGTAATTTCAATTGTTTTATATGGAATCATATTTCAAGTTGTAATTTTACACATTTATACCAACAGATGGAAACCCTTTGGAATAGTTTGTAACATTTTGGGATTACTTACTAAAGCTAGTAACTTTTATTAACAAAAGTTTTAGAAACAGAACTTGTATCATAAATATCTTAACTGAAAATAGTTCAACAAAGTTAAGAATTTACAGAGTGAGGCTAAATTAATTCCTATAAATGTCCTTGTAGGATAGAGCAATTTATTTTGAAGAGAAAGGCGGTCATTGTAAATGAAATTTTAATGATTAATGTAATATGGGAACCTTTACAAAGATAGCATGTATGTAAAATTTGCGGTAAATTATTGTTTTATGCATTTTATTGCCATTTCCTGGACAGAGTTATTTTCACTAAATCTAAAAAGAAATAATCCACTGTCACACTGTTGTGAATAAAAATTGTAACAATTTTTCAAAATATTTGAATAACTTTCTATCAACTTTCAGGCAACTTTTAAACATTGATCTAGCAATAAAAACAATTTATAAATGACGACCGAAATGATATTTCTCGTAACTTGAGTTTTTCCCTGACTAGCAGGTGGGTACATCCTAAAGTAGGAATCGGAATCTGCCTTCGTTGCTGTACAACACTATTACCTTATTGAAAACTCTAGAAATCTAATTCCAGTGTATACACCAGGAAAACCTGCTATACCACCCTACATTTTTTAACTTACCTAAGAAACAAATCTACTTCTGATATAAAAGAGCTTTCAAAACCAAACTATCACGATGGAAGAAACACAGTCCCATAATCATAGATATATGTGTGGTATTCTGCCGTGGGGGCGAGGATCTGTCAAGACAAGCGTTTATTTTATATGAAAATCCACATGAAAGCTCGAAAAATAATAAATTAAACCACATCATGCATAGTAATGCGTTTTCTCCCTCGTAGCTCAATCATGTTTAAATAAGTCCCTTGTTTTATGCGGAAAAATGGCATTTGAAACTTCTCCGTCTTTTTGTCTTTCATATCCTATCTTCGCGATTACTAGAAGAGAGGTGGATAATTGTGGTGAGGTTGGCAGTTTCGGTGTTGAGATTCCTTCCGGTAGGCACATTCGAGAATCAAGTCATATTGGAGTGGGAGAGAAAGGGAAGTGGGAGGCGGGGGCTGTTCCGTTGTGGCGTCGGATGCGCGAAACATTCCGACGGATTGGGAGTTTTGGGTAAGGTGGGAGGGCGTGGGTGGCGCTGGGGGTGAAATTTAAAGTGGAGGTCGGGAAAGAGGAACGAGTGTAAAGCCAGGAGGAGCACAGCCATGATCCTTCAACGTAATCGAATGTGCGAATAGGAAAACGGATTCGTGCGGGAGTTTTGGGGATATATGATAGATATCGGGGACCCATATTCCGAAGCTTGAATTATTTTCTTTCCACATACGCTATACTGATTTCAGTTTAAAGCTGATGCGAATTCGAAATTCCTGAAATCATTTGATGCTTAAATACTTTATAAATTTTCAGGCATTTAAACGCCTTACCTAGTGAAATATTTTCATTCGTCTTTTTATGCCTTCGTGAATTTGCTTGTGGAGTGCACTTTACGTTACCGTTGGAGTGAAATGAGCCTCATTAATGTTATTTTTGACGAATATCAATCTTACTATGGTATACAAGGCCCATATTCATAAATTTTGTCTTTTATACACATGATTGTTACAAATTAATTTCGTTGGAAATATTCTCTGGCTCTTGAGGGAATTATTCCTGGAATATTTCCTCGGAACAAGGAAGGTGAGATTCCCAGAATGTCATCTAATGTAGCCACTAAGCATCAAAAATAATATTTTGAGAATAGAACATCTATAGAAATGAAGTGGTTTTAATCTGTTCAGTATCCTAATCAACCAATTTTGTATTTGAATCATCAAATTAATTTTTAATGCTATGTAAACTTTACAAGGATAAATATTAAGGATGATGATAAATCTATTAAAGGATTTGATCACCAACACCAAAGTACATGAAGCAATTTTCGAAAGAAATTAATTGTATAAAAGATGAATTCAATATTGCAGTAAAAATTTAAGAGAATATCAAAAACGAGCCCTTAAATGTGAGGGGGCCTAGAGAGTGGAGTCAAGGAAGGTAGAGTTGGTTTCCAGTTGTGTGGTCGGTTGCTGCAGAGATAGAACTCGGCGATGCGTGGGATAGAAAAGTCGATTTCCAGAGGACGGTGACTTTAAAGGAAGAGGATTTTCCTAGGGGTCGCTAGGCGGAGAGGTACCGTATGGTGGCTCGGGTCTCGTGCGGTGTTAACTTTGGATAGAGACGGTGACACGAAAAGAAAGGTTTTTCCCATTCCTTCTCTACTCCTTGCGTGAGGAATCCGGGTGAGTGTCAGGAAGAAGCATTCTTGGAAGATGTAGAGACTTGGAGGAGGCCGGAGAGCTGAAAAGAAGAGAATGTTAGCGCAGGCAAAAGGGAGATGTAGCATTCTTGACACTCTGTAGAGAAGGGTGTAGTTAGGAGTGTGGACCAGTGGAAAAGATGCGATGAATGTTATTTCTCCGGGTATTTTGAAAATGACGCGTACGCAAAGAGAGAAGATACTAAGAATCATTAGCAGAAAGATTATAAGGTAACTCAGTCATATTTATCATGATCTGTTAGACGTCAACAGTTGTATTTCAACAACACTGTTTATCTGCCTACCAGATGAGAATTATTTTTTCAAAGATTTTTATGTGGTAATGTGCCTGCAAAATTCCCGTTCGTCGACATAACTCACTGAATTTCCTGAGAGACACGATGCCTTTGCTGTCACCTTTAGTAAACCTTGTGTGTTTGTATGAGTGTCTGCTTCCTCAATGGAACCTAAATGGTTTTTCTCAGGAGAGAAATCTACAGAGATCATTGAAAATATATTCAATAACCACACCTAAAATTCTGCTAGATTTCTTCCTCAAGAATTTATCACATCATGGAAAAGTGGAATTAAATTCTTACTGATTATCACCAGCGTTGGCATTACCTCACTCCAAGCTAGCACGATTTCTGTTACTAAGAATATTGCCTCTAAGTAAGCAGTTGCAGTATCTTTTGTTTTTAGGAATTAGCGTAAGGCTTGACATTTTGGTTTCTAGATTGTAATCGCTAGGTACTATATTTTCTCGGAGAATGCTTACTGTATAAAAGCCGTGTTAGGGCCAACCATATATTGCGTAACGTTTAACTTGTCAAATTAACCCCCTGCACCCTTAAATTAGCGTTTTCTCAACTTTATGAAATTTTCATTTTCATCCGAATTAAAAACTATAATATTGAAAACAGTAAAATTGGCCAAAAGGTTTAAGGGTGAAAAGTGATCCATTTCAGTGCAAACTAATGTATATGAAGTGCATTTTTGCTATTAATTACTAATTAACTAAGTCCAATAATTTGTCCCAAAGTGAAATATTAAAGTTATGGCATACTTCTTAATTTATTTGTAATTTTTCCTTGAAATGAAAATATAAGATTAGTGCGTCTTAAATATTACTATGGCATTTTTAAAACACGCAATGTTGACTGATGGCTGCGTTGCCACGTCTTGCGAGTGAAACTCAAAAAGGCTAAAACTTTTCGGACAAGCGGCGTACACCGCACACCTTGAAGTAGTGTGGAGTCACCCTCTGCCACTCATCCTTGCTGTGGCTGGCAGAGTACTATGTAAATGTGGACCAAGTTGAGAGGACCGTTGCGCCTCACGGCTCCTTGTGTGAAGTGTGTGGGCGCGGCTACACTTTCTCTGTCGCATGGGTGCGTCCAAGTTGGGACGAGGGAGAGGCGAGGCTGTCGGTAGGCGAGTGGAATCCTTTCCCGACCTCACGGTCCACGGAAGATGGCCCCGGGACTCTCGCCACCGCCCATTTGGCGTGAGCGAGATACCTGACACCTTTCTCTATATCATCCCACTTTCTATCTCTACCCTCCTTCTACCTTCGCTATTTCACACTCAGTAATGAGGCATATTTTTTTGCGTTGGATTCACCTCCTTTTCACAACTTCTACGACCGTACCGCTATTTTACTTATCGTCCGTCGTCGTATATTCTCTAGCATATACGGTCTCCTTTCTTTAGGCATCTGTCTCTCATCTTTGATTATTAACTTCTCCCTGAGGATTCGCACCTAAAAGGTACGTATTTCATTAGCACGTCGTTTTACTGCAAGGTCGTTGATATATCCCCTCGGCCACATCTTCACATCAAATGCAGTTGATTCTAGAATAGGTGTTCCTGAAAGTAAATAAATGTTCAGTACCGCGGGAGAAAAAGCTACATTTCTCTTGCCCTACGATACCTGAAGCATGTCTGAAGGTTAAAGCCGGTAACTCAGGTACTCACCTCAATTCTAGGAATATAATATCCTAAAGTTGGTCATTACATCACCATTGTAACTTTGTCAAACGTAAGCATTATTACGTCAGCAAACTTAGTCTGACATATACTTTCTTTTCCATTTTTATCCACTACACTTCCTTTATTCGTGAAGCAACACTCACATAGTCTGATCTGAGTACAAAATAAGGGCAATGTAGCTACCTACCTACGCATAGAAAATACTTACGTTTTTTGCTAACCATCTGTCGAATTTACTCTCAAGTAAATCATTTTACGCGGTGGATTTTCTCTAATTTTACATCATAAATTCTGGCATTCAGTATTTATATATCGATCCCTTCTGAACAAATTTTTGATAAAATAATTAATTTGAGCACGAGCATATTCATAAACTTAGCGTTTCATGTGAGACTGAGTGGGCAATTGTTGCCTTCATAATATTATAGGAGAGAATTTTTGCATACCTAATACTAATCGTTTTTGGGTATGCCACTATTCTATATTCATGCGGAGAATGGAAAATATACATTGTGGTTACTTGTCCAAAAATAATTTATAATGATATGGAAACTCCTGTGATGTTTTCTTTTCTGGGAGGGTGCTAAAAAAATATGCTTGAAGGAATAGCTTTGATCCACCAACCTGCACCTATATTGCATTGCATTTCAGACCACTGCAAGGGTGTGTAATAAAATATAATTTTGCCCAACATGCACTTCAGAGAATCAATTCTTACAGTACATATTAATCTGGCATTCCAATGGTGTAAACCTAATTCCTTAATTAGGCATTAGGTTTACACAATTTTATTCATTCCGCGATCAACCAGATTAAAGAAGTTTTGCATTTTTGTCAAATATACTCAAATTCTAACTTCAAAAATTCATTTCAAAAATGTTGTAGATTTTCTGTATAAAGTACGCAATAAAACAAATAGTCCCACTGTCACCTTAAATTTGGAAATTATTCCTGGCATAATTTTGTATTATTATATTGAAAGGCATCCTTTTGTCTGTGTGAACTTGTTTGAAGAACAAAGTCAGTAGTGCACTCTATTTTGTTTTACTTGTTTTCCTCGTCTTTCATCTATTCTCTCGCTGTAAATTCCTTTCATTTCTGCCACTCATTTTCCTCCCTGCTCACTCCTCCCTTCTTCTCCGCGCCGTGTTCTGTATCCCTTTGTGTGAGAGCAAGGAGGGTGGTGAGGTAGCGAAGGGAGAATGCCAGTGGGCGGGTGATGCGGGCAGGGGGAAGGGGATGAAAGAAGGGAGTGTAGCGGGCCATAAGGGTTGGGAAGGCGTCAGGAGAGTGAAGGGGAGAGAGAGACAGAGGGGGAGGATAATGGGGTAAAGACGGGAGAATGGGAGAGGAGGGTGACATAAGTGAGAGGGCAAATCTAATAAGCAAGGAGAGGAAACGCCCAAATTTTGATTTGGTTTTTGTTCAGCCTGCGAGTCGGTTCATATTCCAAAAATGAGTTAACGATGTTTCCATTTATGATTCTCACATATTATACAATTGATTTAACTCGTAGTTTCAATATTATTCATACTATGCATTCTGCAACCTAAGAAAAAAACATTTCATCATAGTTCATTAAAGTTATTTCGTCACCTTGGTGCTCGATAATTATCCCATTTTCACCATAGTATCTCACAGAACTTATCCAAGGCCAGATAATATACAGTACTTTTCATTCTTTAGTCTGCGGCACAAATAACAATTTTAGTTGCTTTACCAGTATATTTTATTATTACTGTTCTGGTCAGTGCCTAACGTTCCGTTTTCATGTTCTGGATGGATCTAACTTCTCTATGCGTCACATTTTCCTTTAATTTTAATTTAACTCTGGGGTGGCAACAATACTACCCATCCCTGGTCATTAATTTCCAATGTTTAACGTGTGCCTTAATGTATTTTAATAGCTGAGTACACACTGGCCTCTGTTGTATCAAAAGATAATACCAATTAATTTTGGATATCATCATTTATAATACCGAGCATGAAGTTCAGGTTTAGAAAAGGCCGTCAATCCTGAATTTAGCATAACGTTCACAATCACGTTAATGCTTTCATTGGTGGGTAGATTTAATAACAAATGACAGTAATTTGTATATTATGTATTGATCGTGTCCTCTTTTTTCATATTTTAATTTTTTATTCCCATTCCATCACTATATTTAATGATTAATTGAATTAATTTAATGATTAATTTAATAATGTTAGTAAAGTCCCAGAATCAGAAAAGTCCCAGCTCCTTAACCAATCAATACATTTATTTTTCTATAAATAAAATATAGATTTTACTCTAAATATGAATTAATTTTAATTAAGAAAGTTGTTAGTTGATTGCTTTTATTTAATATGTAATATCCATTATGGATTTTTCTGAGGGAATAACCGTATATTTAGCGCTATTACATCGTATTCATAATTTCAGATTTCCGTTAAACGCAAATTATTTCATTCTATTCTTAACTCATGTTTCCTTGGTGCCAAATTGGAGGAAATTCAATGTTTGCTGAGAGTTACTGTTACTAATTAAAATTTCTCATATCCAACTGCGGGTTAGATGATTCAAGATATATGCGCCACGAAACATAACTTCTGCGGAGGCGTGTTCTCTCTCTACTCATATCACTTTTAGTAAAACCTGTATTCATTTTATGTTTTAAAATTTCTTAGGAATTATTTCAAAAAGGCATTTAATGATTTTAACAATCTTTTGAGTCATCTTAAAAACATTTAGTAAGTCCTCTTCGTTCAACACGGATCAAAAATTATGCACCATTTTTCCATTGAGCATCTCCGTTTCTGCACTCCATTGACATATGAAATCTTTTGAAGATTAAGTGAAAGAAGAAGTAATTCCCATGTCATTATCAATCGCACGCCATGAAATTGTCTCGATGTGGGGGAGGAATGAGACCCTCTTCATCACGGCACCACAAAAGGAGCCGACGGAAAATGGGAGCACTGGGAAATCCTCGGGACTGATAAAAACTTCAAAGAGCTCGCTAAATCTACCGACCAAATGCCTCTCTTTCCCGAATCCGTCCGCGGAAACTTATCGGTTAAAGATCTCTTTCGATATTTCATTCCACTGGGTACGAGGAAAAATGGGGATGCTTCTTTCTTTTGTGCTCCCATATGTCTCTCGTTCCTTCCCTTTCTCTTCACCCCTCTCTCTCTCCCTTGCTCTGAATCTCTCATTCCCCTGAACATCCGTTTCCGACTCCTCAAACTCGAATCCCTTGCCTCGCCTCCATCCAAATCTCCCTTCCGCATCTGGTCTTGTTCCTCTCCCTCCGTACAAAACCTCTCTCGGTCCCGCAAACACACCCGAGCTCTTTTCGCTCGCGCCGCCCGTCGGATCCGTCCATTCTCTCTCCCCGCCACTCCCTTCAACCCGTCGGCGAACATCACCCCCCCCCCCTCCTCAACGCTCCGCCATCTTCCGGCGACCACGTGGCCAGATAACAATGTCATCTGTTATATAAAACTTGAGGGAGGGGATGGAAGCGACCGTTCAGACGGCCGACCGCACTTTTAGATTGTTGGACGACGCCAGGCGGACCGTAGCCACCAACCACCACCACCCATCTGCGGTCTTTTGTGTCCGTCGGCGAGTGTGGAGCTATACATGTGTGTGCGTGAGTTAGAGTGTTCGTGAGTGTGAGCCTGACCTATGGAGAAGTTACGAGTAAAAAACCGGGAGGATTGAGGAAAGGAAACCGACGACAGGAAGAACTTGTGTAATAGGGATGTAAAGATGGAGTAGGAGCGGGAAAATAAAACTTTGTGTTCCCTGGTGACAAAGTACTACTAAATATATCCAAGATAATTTTTGCGTCAAAATTAATAAGTAACCCATCCCCACCAAAACCAGGGTCTTCTTGAAGGGTACAATGATTTATAGTAATCGATTGGGAAAGGGAGGGAAGAGAGGACGCGCTAGGTGGACATAAAAATTCATAAAAAATTTCATCTTTACAGTGAGAAGAGACAGACGGAAAAAAGACACAAACGGAAAAAGATACACACAAGTCGTATCGGAGGTGTCTCGGCTCCCATGGCACCATTGTCGATTCGGAAAGAGTGAGCAATGAGCGCCGAAACGTCTCCGATAGAACTTTGTGAGTGTCCCTTTTTCGTGTGCCTATGTTTACTGTTAAGTTTATATTTTTGTGAGAATTTATAATGACAATCAAAAATTGATCGGTCCTCATTCCTTTCTCACCACTTATTATCTTCTATCTCCAAATGTACTTTCCTTTACCCATATTCACACTAAACAACATAGTGGCTTGCAATCCACGGGAAGGGCATGCGGCAGGGGAGGAATCCACATGAATGCGTTATCAAAAAGTAAGAAATTTAATCGTTTCCAAGTAGAGTAAAGATTTCATTGTTTACTAAATTCAACCAAGAAACACGGCTGCTTCAGTAGTAATACTGACCCCTACCTCAGATGATATCATTGTTTCAGTTATCCGACTGACTTGAATAAGACATACCAGAAAGTTAAGACCATGAGATGCGATAGCAACATAGGTATTTACGACGAATTAATAATTGGGGAAAGTAAGAAGGTTAACTTCATTACTATGAACAAGGTGACCCCTTGAAATCCTGACCGGGGAATGGATGTTCTGCTTATATATGGTTGTAGTTTATCTTAAGTTGGTACGATAAAACCTAGGCTTTTGCATTACACCAGAATATTTTCTCCTTGCATACGTATATGAGTTCTAATCGGAGTATTAATCGTCCAGATAAGAGCCTTCGAGTTTATCCTCGAAGAGCTACACGTCCTCTATTACCTGGTTTTCAATTTCGAGCTCAAGCCTAATTGCTTTTAGCTCGCAATTACATAGTTCTTTGATAGAGGACGTACGAACGTAACCTCCCTCTTTACCATGCACTTAGGCGGTACCTATTCATCCGTTCATTTAATTTGTAAAGGCAAAACATCACTGTACTTAAACGAGTGTCGGGTATAGTGAACCAAATGGAGGGAGGAAAAGGAGAGAATGATAGGAGAGGTTAGAGTGGCTTTAAAACAAAGAGGAAAGTAGATATAACGATGAAGCATAAAGAGAAGGGAGAATGTCGTAGGAGGGAACTATAATAGAAATGGCGAAGAAGTGTGAATGGGAGTGGGAGGAAAGAAGAGAGATGAAGAAGAGGGCAATGAGGAGATGGGGAAGATCGATATGAGCGGAAGAAGGGCGAGGTCGAGGGTTGGAGAGGGTGGCGGAGTTGAAGGGAGAGAGGGAGCTTTTGCGAGGGAAGTCGCAGATCAGCGGATTTTGGACGAAGCCGCGGCAGAGCGAGGAGTAGTATGTAGAGGAAGCAAAGTGAATAAAAGGGAGAGAAAGAGAGGAAGCCAGGTCGTGTGCTTACTTGAAAAAAGAAAGGAATGAACTGTTAAAGGAGCCGGGAAGCTAATACATAATAGGAGAGTCCAATGGATTCCTAGGATGACGGTACTTCAATGGTTGAGCGGACTTGAAAAGGGATTACTGGAATGGGGACGACAGAAATCATAAAGGTAGATGACGGAGAGCTCTGTTGAAGTTTGGAAAAGGCACTTTTACCTACCATTATTTTCCCGGATATAATTTTTATGGAAGTAACCCGAGTTTTCTGGCATGGTTCCAAAAGGTCTCACGGGTAACTTTTCAGCACTAGTGGAATCAGACGCAAAAGCTTTCTATCATATGCGAAGTGAAGAGAAGACAGGGTTAATTTAAGGCCTCTCTTGGATACGGGAATGACTAACGTATTTGGGAGTATAATCTGATGTTGACCAGGGTAGGGAAAAAGAATTGAGTTGTAAGCTCCACCATAAGTTGACTTTATCAGAAAGCATATCTTATCCGTGGAAGAGTCAAATGATAAAATTTTGAATATATTTATATTAGCCTCATAGATTTTATTTATTTTGGTCACAAGTACACGAGTATCATTTTCTTATTTCACTCCATAGTTTGTTCTCATGTTGCAGTGGCATCCCTGTTTTTAGCTAAGTGTTTTGGTAACTTTGTTGATGTCAGCGAATGCATGACTAGATGAAAAGAGGCTCAATATACAAGGTATATTATGGAGCATTTATATGTAACATACCACTGTTTTTACCTTTCACCTTCTACCCCTTTAAAAATCTTTAAGACTCCCATTATTTACGTAACATTGCCAATAAACCTCGTTAATGATAACACAGACGATCATAAAGAAATTGCACCTTATTCATTTCTCATTTCCTAATTAAGTATTGTGTAAAAATAATAATTAATAATTTACCAAAGATTAATAACGTATTGGAAGGCTGGACATATCCCCCTCCCTGATGTCGCATCGTAACTGTAGAGCAAAACACCACCTCACTTAAGTCTCACGTAAGAGATTGGAGACCCCTGATTGATAGGCAACAACACAACTACTGGACACGAAGGGTAACATAAACAACAGGCGTATACTTATATTCATTTGTCCTGGGCCTGGGTAAAGGGTCCTTGGGTAGCAAAAAATATTGCGCAATCAAGTAATTTTTGCACTGGTTACTCTCCTCCGATTTCATTAATTTATTTATTCGAAACTCGTTTACGGATACAATTAGCACGTAAATACTTTACAAAGTAAAGGATTTTTAATGAGCAGGCATTGCTTCACTGTTGATGAGAGGGTTTCTGTTTGGACTCTCTCCTCCATTCCTTTGACTACCTGCAAAGGAAAACGACGGTTGGAAAATCTGTTTTCACTCTTCAACTCTCCCTCCTTAGTCCCCACTTCACCTTCATTCTCGTACTTTCCCCAAGGAAGCAGGAGAAGCTACGACCTTCCTCATATATAAGGACGAAAGAGAACACTAACCTTGTGCAATGGTCTCAACTGTTTCTTAGCAATCATTCACCGGATATTATACTGCGTAGGAACATTGAAATGGAATAAAATAACTGATCCATGTGTAAAGAAAGTGTTGGATTAACGCTAAGAAAGGCGAGTAAACCTATCGCTGCCTTTTTTGGAGGTAGTCAGCATATCATCAGTCATCCGTATAATGATTTTTCTATTTTCTCCACAAAATAAATTGATAAAAATGTGATGAAAAATAAATTAAATTCATAAAATAAAGCAAATAATCATCTTATCTTCTATTTAGCGTGTACTTAGCAGTAAAAAGATTTCATCATTTCACCCTTAGAACTTTATAAGAGTAGAAAGATGATTGTAACATAGCTTCAAATTATTTTATAGATAAAACGGTCATTAAAACGATAGTAAGTTATAGATTCCAGCCATTTAAGTCTTCTGCGTTTCCTGAGCATTGAAAGGTATTCTTCGTATCACGCTGATAATTATATAAATAGACAGCTAGTAAAAGTCATTCAGCAATAGCTCTGGGATTACCTTAGTCGTTAAGCATAATTTTTAGACTTATGACTTTGTAAAACCTTCTGAAATTGGTAATTTTCCTGATTGGACCTGGGGTATTCTAAAATAATATGCAGTTTTATATGTTCAATCGATTGCGAACGGAAATTATAGAAATATACTATAGAAAAATGGTATAATGCAATATGAAAGTTGCAAATTCCTCCATTAACGGCAATGGCACCTTAGATTTTCTAATGTACATAAAAAATGGAAAAAAACTACTCTCATCCATTTTATTTATGAATATAGAGACAAATATTCAGATGTTTTGGGTCTTAAATATAACACTCTATTATTGCACATAACTTAAACAGTATAGGTTCACTGGACGTTATGCCGCAAGAATATACTCTGTTGGATTTTGATTTTTAATTGAAACTAATGATTAGCCTCTCCTGTGACTCGTGCCCTCATAACGTCCCATGTCACTAAGCTGAATCAAATTCTCAACGTTACCCATATATCACATTCATTTCTGGAAGTCATTGTTGTTTCATTAAAGCTACACTCATGAAAACGGTATAGTAAAATTCATTCTAATTACATTTTAATGATCCAAGAGAATAACATTCTTTACAAATTAGAAAAGGACACTATATTGACGAAACATGTTTTACCGATCATGTTGTATGCCTCTGCTATTTTTATCATATATTGCAATAAAACTCGCCCACACTTCTTCGGGTCGTAATTTATACCTATGCTATCCTACTTATCCTTACGCATTGAATATTTACAAACTAAAATTAACTCGAGCAATCGAAACCTTGATTTTGCTACATCCACGAGGAGTCCAATCAAATTCTCATGATTTAACCACCCCTTAAAATTTTATTGCGAGAGTTTTCCCAGACTTCTCGACTACCGTTCAACTAGCATGTGAGGATTAAGAGAAGAGTAAAAATTGTTAGTCCCGTACACACACATGTGACCACACACGTACGCGTCAACACACTCGGTACCAACACACACCATCTCCTTATTAATATTCAGGGATGGAGTCAGAGAAAATGGTGCGAGGATAGGCGCCGGGAGTGCTCTCATGATGGCGTAGCAAATTAAGCCGAGGTTGAATATCCCATTAGACGGGCGTGATGAAATGGAGGGGAGAAGTAGTTGAGGGTCGGGAGGTGGCGTAGACGCTGGTTCAGATTGGAGGGGAGGTTCCTCATGGAGCGGAGGGGGGAGATAAGGGAAGGGAAGGAAACTGGAGCGGTATCAGGAGAAGCGGGAGGAGAGAGAGAGAAGAGATTTGAGGAAGGCAAACTGGAGGCAGCTGAGAGTGTGCGGTGTGGAGGATGAGTAACGTGAGCCGAGGAGTGCGGCATTGGTGAGAGGGGGAGGGAGTGGGTGCAGTTGTGGGATAAGCAGGATCTTTTGGGAGGTGCTTCAAGGGAGATGTGGAGGGATAGGTAGGAAGATAGAACGAGAAAGAAGGGGAGAAATTTTCCCGGGCAAAGTGTACCGAGCATATTTCTCGTTCATTACTTTATAATGAACCTTTTTTCCTTTTAAATTCCTTATTAATTCTCCATACACATGGGTTATTTAAATGATGATGAATAATGAAGTATTGAGTATTCAGTTTGCAGAAATATGTCACAATAATGCACTCAGAATATGGAAATTACCTTACTGATTATTATAGTTTAAAGAAATAAAGAAAAATTGAGCATATCACTTTTTCTTAGAAAATATTTTGCGAAAATGATAACTTACAGTACATTGTATTTGTTTTTTAACTCATATCTATTCTTTTGGCCATGTAAAGAAGATAAATCACTTATGTTCCGTTTACCTGCGTTCGTATTTCTAACTCTCTTTATTGCGACAGTACTTTGGTGGCAGTCTGCCAAACTTGGGTTCAATTCACAACCCGGAAATGGATATCGTGATCGTCATAAGTTTAAAACGCACTTTAGATGATACTTAAAACGTTCTTGGTCGTTGGTGCACGTAAAACCTATGTCCACAACGATGAGAGTCTTTTGAATTGCCTATACTCCTTAGTTTCTTAAATATATTCCTTAATAACCTTTGTTGATAAATTATAAAAGCCATTAATTCATATCGCTACGTAATTTCAATCTCATATCGGCCAATCGATTTGTTAATTTTGTAGTAAATTAATGAAATATTCTATTCTGTTAGCCAGATTAATTGCTGGTAGCATAAAAACTATGCCTCGTGCTTTCACAGTGTCTTGCAGGATATTTAGGACCCAGCTATTGACCGACCTCAGAATAATGATTTTAGCATTTCAAGCTGGTGAATTTAAGGTTTTAGGTTATTACTCCGGCTTGAGAGTGAATGACGTGTTTTAATTATGGTCAGTCGTAGCTTACAAGCCACTTATTTATCCTCATCTGTTGAGGTTTTTAAACCTGAATTCCATTTTAGTCTGTACAAAATTGGATCGGCTAGTAGTAGAAGACAACTTCACCCCTCTTTCTGTAGTCTTCTTTCTTAAACTAACTGATTTTGGCCTATAAATACATGTCCTTTGTCTGTCGCTCTGGATAGTAGTTTAAAAATCGAAACAAAATTGAACATGAATCAAATGGATATTTTATGACCTGAAGATACAAAAACGTCCAAACTGCTGGCAGCAATCGGTGTCAGGATTGATAGAAATGAACATAAAGCTTTCTGGGGTGATTTGGTTGAAAACATGGTCGATACAAGCTGAATCACACTCATTCGTGCCATTATCTATATAAAGTCCGAAGTTTGCCACCAAAGCCTAGGTTTCAATACCATTCCTGAAGATGGGTTGACAGTCGGCGAAATCTTGTAATTCTGGTAATCATCATCATCGGTCAACAATCCTAGGATTGGTTTGACGCAGCCCTCCACTCGTATCTTCTATCGGCCAACCTCTTCATATTAACGTAGTTCCTCTCTTTTACATCCTTCACAACTTGCTCCATATACCTCAAACGAGGCCATTTCCATTCTTCCCGTTCACTTTTCCCTGGACGATTGCCTTCATCTGGCTTTCGTGTCTCAAGAGGTGGCCCATTAAGTTGCCCCGTCTTCTATTTAATGTTTTCAGTAGACATCTCTTATCTCCCACTCATCTTAAGACTTCTTCGATTGTCACTCGATCGATCCATTTTATCTTCATCATTCTTCGGCAGCACCACATTTCAAAAGCTTCCAGCCTGGACTTCTCTGCTGTTGTTCTTGTTCATGCTTTGCTGCCATATAGTAGAATGCTCCAGATGTATGTCCTAATGTAAGCAGAATCTTCTTCTGATTAAATGCCATTTCTGTAATTCTTGTACAGATTTTAATTTTTCCTTTTGAAAAGTGCATCTTGCGTCTTATTGGGTGAGGCTGATACCTGGATTTATTGTTTTAAGTTGAAATATTTTTCACGGTCGCAACAAGAGTGGATCATTTCCAGATAAACTGTTGTGTTCCGAGTTGTTCAATTAATTAGTATCCAGGCAAATTCGCCTTTTTGAAGGGGATGTGGTTCAGAGTCATTCAACAATTTTAGCCTTTTCTTGCCATCTCTCAGCGTTGCACGATAATGAGTCACCTACCGGTTTGCAAGGCGTGCCTTTCTTCTCTTGGCTACGCAACAAGATTATCCTCTAAGGTGAGAAGGCCTGAAGGACGGCGGAGGAATGTGACCGAGCTTGGAGGGCCAAAGTAATGAGAAGCGAAGGCAGAGGAGAGAAGAAGCAAGGTCGGAATTAAATGAGAAGAGACAAGTATTAACGCAGAGTTGGCCAAAGGTTTGGATGAGATATGGGTTGCGTAGTCTCCTTCCGGCGGAAATATGCATGGAAAGTGGTGAAAGAGGCTCCGGAATGGGGGAGGCGGGTTGGAATGAAGGACAGTGTATGTCCGTGGAATAGATAAGCTTTAATAAGAAAGGTGAGCCCTTGAGGGAGAATGAAACGCGATACGAAGTACGGGACCGCTTACAGCATCCCTGTCTCTCTAATTTTCTTTCGTGAGGTAGAGTTTCTCCTTTTAGGGACGTAGATAACGTAAATGGATGACGAAGAGGGTGCAGAGTTAGCCTTGGAAAATTTCGGAGAGACCTCTGGATTTGTTTACTAATCTCATAGTATATCTATCTCAATTACCTTGCGCATTTGATCGTTACTTATTGTTAGTGATTTAGAAGCTAATATAAATTATGCGTATGAGAGGAGGACAGTATTGCGATGAAATAATTATTGATTGATTGTAAAATAATCTCTTGGACTACATATTGTTTCGAAATCATGGACTTGGTCATTGTAGCTTTATTTGTAAGCAGGAGCTATGACTCACTCCAATGAGGTGTACACCTCGTAAATTAGGTCTGGCGAAATCAGATATTATTTCGAGTACACCTTACTTAGATATTTCGTTGAGGACATTGATCGGCCGAGTGACAAACAAAAAAGGCTTGAGAAGAATAGGAGAAATTAAAAGTGTGTCGAGACCTTTAAAATGAGGATAGAATGACTTTATCCGTCCTTAGAAGACTATTATTGAGGATAAATTTAATGGAAAGAATGGGAATGGAAGGGCTAGGGTGAAATATGTGAGATAAGTAGTGAGGGATGTGATAGAGTACAATTGTGTAAACATAATAAGGTTAGTCGATTGGAGAATTAAATGGAGAGCTGTGCCATTCCTATCCTTTGGATGGTTAACATAATATGGATACTTAGTAAAGCAAGAAAGAATAACAATTGCATTAAATAGATAAGCTTTTGAACATTGATAAATTTTGAATATTTATAAATAGGAGTAGATTATTAACTCCATTCGAATGATGATAGATACCTTCTGCGAAGGACGGAAAATATGATGCAGGACAGTTGGACAATGCGAAAGATTTGGCGGGGTTGAACGTAGCGTCAACGAAGGAGAGAGTGGGGAGGAAGATATCAGGGTGGGCGAGAGTCCAACTGAAAGATTCGTTCGTGAAAGCGTGATTTATGGGAATTGTCCGAGGTCACTTTTTGCGATGGATTCAAAATTTTGTCATCAGCGATACAACTGGTATCTGACATACCCAGTACATGCCGGGGATTCCGTTATTTTTTAAAGGCATTGTAACTTTGTGACATCAGCTACATTTGTCTCAAATTTGCAAATATATTTTTTTGTTTTTCAGATCATTTGAAAGAGTAATTTCTATAACATTCGTGATTTTTTTCTGATTTTTTTGCCTCTGTGATGACACAATCTATATTACACCTGTCTATTGTTAGTTCTGTATTCATCCGTGTATTCTCAACTGACTGCTCATGTTTTTCTTGAAACATGCCGGAACCTGGGGAGGGGATTTGCGGTATTAAATAGGTTCCTCTTTTGCAGCACTTCCACGTACGACGATTATGTGTGACAGCTAGGCGTCACGTACATCTGAAGTCAGTAATTTAGTAAAATATTTTATCATTAGCCTCATTTTGAAGCCCCTGTGAAGGAAAGTATGGTGCTCTTAATTTTACATTGAGGAAAGTTTACGCTTGAATATTAAAATCCACATTATGAAAGCATTTGTGAACAAATTCAGAAATATTTTTGAGAATGAGCAGTGATTAAGTGACATAATAAAGCGGCTTATATTCACGTAGCGGAAATTATCAATTTCTCTCAATGGAAACTATTAGGATGGAGCAAAAACTCTTTTAGTTTTTGCTATGCTAGAGGGCCTAAATAGTTTCACAGTTATATGTTTCCGCAAATCCGCGTTTTTGGTGATTTAACTGTGTTAAAGCCCCATATTTTTTAGGATAGCATTACTTAAACGTGTATTGCATTCATAAAGCTATTATTTCATAACTTTATAAAAATATGCTCTCATTATCCCTTCACAGTATTCATCATGCACCAATATTCCGACGTGTACATTAATGTCCGCATCATAATGCATATTTAATGTATCAAATTATCAAGTTGATATGAACCAAAGCCATATAGTTATGTTTTTTGTGAAGTCATAGTTTTTTTTAAATTGAAAGGATTCATACTTTTTTAATGCATTTCATGAGATCGGCCTTTAAGTACTTCGTTTATCATGAATCACATTTCAACACCAGCACAGTGTATTCCTCCCTTTACGTTTATTCTCTCAACTCATGTAAGTAAAATCTTTTCTCTTCCAACCTCTTATCTCTTTTTACTTCTCCCTCATCATTCACTACCCGTTTACTCTTTGTATTTTTATTTCCCGCCATGCATTCCTGTTCTGGATTCGCGTCTCGCTTCCGCCCATCTTCTGCCCCTTTGAAAATTTCCTCCTCCTCCCTGCACTCTCTCTGTCCTCAAGGGAGAAAGTGTTTCTGCTCCAACTCTTCGTCGACGGAAGAGCAGAAATTCACCCCCGCGTTTACCTTTCGACTGTTTCTACTCTTTTGGCGCTCGTGTTGCCATCTCTTGCGTCTTGAATTCCCACTTTTCTTCCTCCTGTCAACTCAATTGATCCGTGTTTTCGCAAATTCTTTCCTTCCGTCTTTTCCGTTATTTTCACCTTTACTTCCGCCATCATTCTACCCTATCTCAAATAAAAGTCTTTAGCCTTTTCATTTCCATGATATGTCCTTACTCCTCAGAATCAAACGCTGAAAGAAATTCTAACACACGAGAAAAACCATATAGGAATACCATTTTAGGTTGAAAAAATTTTCCTTTACTATATGACTTAGAGCATGCATTTTTCGTGTTGATGGACTGAGATGTTTTATTATTATTGGTTAGCACACGACTTAATATTTTTTCTACAGGTTTGAGACAAAAAGTCAATAGGTTTTCATAGGGGTGAATGATAATCACCCCATTCTTTTCTGGGTGAATATCACCCCTAAGGGCGTTAAAGATTCGTATGCTTGAGATTGAAGGATGTGATCAATTTCCTGTGCCTCCTGTATTTTTGTGTAGTAGTACTCTGTTTCCTCGTACCCTGAAAAGAACTTCAGATGCTGAATATCTAAAGAATTTTACCGGGTTCTAACCCAGGATTCTGAATTCCTCAACAAAACTATGCTTAACAAAATGCTACGACGACAAACCGTACGACTAAGCGATTGATAAATATATGATTTGGTTCTGTAACAGTAAAATAAATTTAGATTACGTCGTGTTACGATTGAATGGTAAACATATTTAGTCCGGAAAACAAATATTTGTTGGTAAACATGAAAAGCAGATGGTAAACGCACCCAAGTTGCCAAGCAATAGCTTGGAATTTATTTGTTCAAAACAGCTTTTATTTTACATCCAGTGCAAAATAGCTAAATAACTATGTGTTATGGAGGAATCCGAACTTTATTTGGAAGGGTTGATGCAGGAAGTTATCACATAGGTACACAAATACCAACTTGTGCTTTATGGACTGCAAGTACTGTGATTAACATGTATAGATCTATTCGCACGACTTTTTAAATACTTTTTAAAGTTTTGAACGAATGACTCAGAACGCGGAAATATAGCGTACTTGTTAATCTATCATGTATCTATAAACGATAGAGAATGTAATTACACAAATGTTACTTCCATAACAGGAAACAGTGATGCAATGGTACATACATTCCATAATAATTTCCGTAATTTTTAGGCGTAGAACCGCAGTTTGTGTGTTTGGTATCCAGAAGACGAGCTAAATTGTGGCATTTTCTTTTTTCTTTAAACTGCGAAAACCGTACCGACGAAATTGATACCATTCATAATTTGGATCCTCCGGAAAATTTTTATTTCTGGCCGGTAGGCACGAGCCGACAAGTTGAGCGATGATATCATTCCTTTCGTGGTCGCCACAATACCGCCTCCCGTGATTATATTCTCGAGAAACGGGCGGCAGAGAAATTTATGCCGGGTAAAGCAGAAGGAGGAGATCCGGATGGAGGAGACGGAGCGTTAAAATTCTCTCGCACACCCATCCTCCTCTCCCATCAACCAAACCGTCCCGGGCCTTTTTCTCCCCCATCTTTGATACCCTTCCTGAAACGACGACGTCCACCCAGCAGACATCCTTACCCGTCACCCCTCTCGGAATGGGTGGAAAGTTGAGGAGGATGAGAGTGGTGTGGCCAGCGTCTGGAGACCAGGAGCTCGCTCATACGCGCGCGCGCGGCACGCCATCTGCCCTTCCTCGTGTCATTATCCCTCCCTCCTCCCCCTCTTGAGACGTGGGCGTGCCTCGACACGCTCCCTCAAGCACCCCGTCCTTTTCCCACGGTACACAAAAACCCTCTCTCTTCCTCACCCTCTCCCCATCCCTCCATTTCCCAGGACCCTCATTTCCTTTGTCACGTCCTACAGCATCTTTCTTCACGACGCGATCAACACCGTCCCGTAGGGATCTCCTTATTCCCTCAACCTCCACTCTTGTCCTTCTCCTCATCCTCTCAACGATCCCCCCTCGCAAGCGCCCGGCTGTCTCAGGACGCCCCAACCAGGGTTTGTTGCCATGACAGCGGTAAATGTCAGCTTCCCGCTCCTCTCTCGCTTTCTCTCCCGTTCGCGTCGTCTTTGTCTCCCTCCACCCCTTCCTCTGCCGCGCTTTCGTCCCGCCGGGGACAACCCTTAGCAATCGTCATCCGCACGTCATCGCCGTCTGGTCCACTTTCCCTCCACCCCTTTGACCTTAAGAGATAAGGGAGAGAATGCCATAAGAGGAAGGAGTGAACAAGGGGGATATGCTCTCGAATGTTGATGGTGGAAAGGAAAACTAATATGGGCTTCGCCCGGCACTGCCCACTCCGCAATACATCATAATTTGTTCGAAGCTTAGGAAATTTGTGGAAGTAGCCGACTATTTCAGAATGACCTTGAGGTCCATTTTTTCACTTATTTGGAATAATTTCAGTATGGTTAGATATAGTTTTGGTTATATCCTTTTAGGTTTAAATAAATAATAGTTTAATTGCTGCGGTGCGTATTTTTTACACGCAAAGATCTCTGGGGAAGTTGGTTGGTTGGTTATTTAGGGGAGGCGACCGACAGCTGAGGTCATTTGCGCCATATAGGATAGGTGGGTAATGGGGTAATGGTAGGAGGTTTTAGGGAACGGAGGAAGGGTGGAGAGAAACCCGGCGTTGGCATTAGCCTACTCTTAACGAAAGGCGCCAAGGGGACCACGGCTTAACGTCCCATCCGACGGACGGAGTACTGTACTTGAAATGCCCTCCACTAGGCACTCAAGTGGGGACCGGTTTTCCACTGAAAAATCCGCCACTGCCGGGAATCAAACCCGGGCCTTCGGGATGGGAGGCCATTACTCTAGCCACCACACCAACCCGATCCCCATCTCTGGGGAAGCCAAGGCCAAGAGCACAGAGTATAGATAAATAAGTTTCTTTAATTTAACCATCAAAGAATAGATAAATGATTTTTTATCGCATTTTTGCCTATCATTTCACAAATAGTATTTTCACCTCATTAGTATCAGTCATTATAATTGTAGCATAAGATCGTTAACGTTGCGTATCGATATCAATAATTCTATAAAAACCAGCTAACTTTAGCAGAATCAGTGATTGTTATCATATAATTTTAGTCTTAATAACACAAAAAATGTTATAAGTACTTCTACGAATAATGGAAACGTATGGTCGATATTTGAATTTTAGCAAATGAAGAAATTGCGTTATAAGTGAATAGCTATTTATTTAAAGTACCTACCGACTTCTATTTTGCAATTGCCAAATTTTATGGAGAAAAGATATCCAACGTTTTGTAAACAGATGTGTTATCCTTATAAGAGTATGGGAAATACTGCTGCCAAACAGTTTGTTCAGGATGTTTATGGCCGTCATCGGTGAAAAGAGTATTTTCTCTTTCTCTTCCACATTGCAAATGCATCGCTAAACGACAATGTCATCGTTTTACCGCCAGACATTTGTAAAACCTCGGCGACTAAGCGAGGTAAGCCTAGCTTTAGTGCACGAATGCTCTGTCAATATGCCCGTGGGGAATATCCCAACTTCAAACGGTTTGATAAAGAGAACATACGAGTCAAACTCATATTTCTTTACTTCTAGGAGGGAAAGGAATTGCCTTCTGAAAGGATAATCCTTTTCCCGTGGTGGAGAATTTTTTTCTTCGTATAGCGTTTCCACCCGTTCCCTAGTCTCTTCTCATTGAATATCCATCACGTTTAGGACCGGCCTCCCTCTCTACCACCCCAAGGCTCCGGGATCCCAGTGGAAACAAATCCTCGTGGAAGTTCATTCGCGGATGAAATACGGAATCCACCGTCGTCCGGGTAGTTTGTTTTCCGATAGAAAAGTTGGAGCGGGAGAGAGTGGAAGAGGAAAATAGAACCTATGTGGAAAAACCATAGATAGAGAGAGGATAGAGGAAAAAAGAGCATAATAGTGTAGCCTCTTGGAATATGATCCTGTCGATATGATCATATTACCTAAATTCTAGCACAAAATGGGTAAAAGGCTCAATTTGAGTGAGTAATTCAATCACTCAAGCAATAATAACACATTATATGCCATGAAGAAAAGTTCACCTGGACCGGGAATCGAACCACGGACCTTAGGCTTTCTGGGCCACTGCACAGACCACTACGCTACCCAGGATACTTAATTCTCGTGGCAATTTTATCGAGGTTCAAAGTACTAGATTTTTTTTTTCGCGACAGGCTTGAAATATCCTACACTCAAGCAATAAGACTGGAATCTTAACTTTAGAAACAAGTAAACTTAAATGCGGCTCACTAATTTTCACTATTATTTTATTTCGATGATGTGGACGGCTTGCTTGGTAAAACGTTGGGTTTGGGTTTGGAGGATTTTTACTCAGAGTACTGAAACTATTATGCTCGCTTTAAGAGTGGTTTGAGCCGTAATTTCACAAGCATGTATTTGATTCCTTGTCACGGCCAATGAATGGAGATTATATTGCTTTAAGTTCAGCACTTGGCGGACTCTTTGCGAGATTTTAAAGCTTAATGCGATTATTGTTAACGTATTTTGAGGTGGATTTGTTTGATAAGCTGCTTAGGAAACTTCATTTGGAGTGAAGGTGAAGTAGGCATGAGATGGATGCGGATAAAACTGTTAGATGATGGAGTGTAAGGTGTTTAAGAAACAAGGAAGCCAGAGGGAAGCTGCATGAGTGTGAAGTAGGATAATCATCACGTTGATGTAGTGGTAAGGGTACATGCCTCTCAGCAACGGGGTCCCGGTCTGTAGGTTTGAGAATTTGAGTTCAGTAAGTACTCCGGCCGTCAGATGGAACGTTAAGCCGTAAGGCACACCTCAAGTGCGGAAATAAAGAATGGATACTGGTTAGCACATCACCATTCTAAAATTGATACTATTCGTTATGAGCAAGCGAAAACAGACCACCCTTCCCCCCAACCATTCATTTCCATTCTTGAGCCTTTCCTTCCGGTCTGAATCGCCGATCAGTTTGGATACAAACTTGAAAATACAGATGCGATGTAATGAGAAGAGGTGAACAAAATTGCATACGCAGATTTGAAAACAAGAATGAGACAGGACAATGAAATGAAAGACTTGGGTAGCTGTTTGGGAGACTGTATTGACATAGAGTTATTCATCTATTGCTGATAATAACAATATTTACACCGAGCACACCCAAAGTGTGGAAATAAAATATGAATCCTGGTAGGCACATAACCATTCTAAAATTCTAAAAAATAAACTCATGCATTTTTATGTTACGAAACCAGGACATAAAAGTAAAAGAATAAGTGTGAATATAGAGAGCATTTTGGGCTTGAGCTTATTTGAGAACATTGGGGAGAATGAAGGGTACAAGAAGAGAGAAGCGAAGAGATTGGAAGACATAGAATAAGATTCAAAGTCATTGATGAAAATTATTTTGGGATAGAAAAAGTTGAAAAGGTAGTGAGAATCAAGAACCAGTTGAGAGCTGTAATAGATGTAGAAAAGCGAATGCTATATAAACGAAAATTACTGAAGAACAGGATGAGACTTGGAAACAAAGTCTTCTGAGCAGAGGAGTTAAAGAAGAGAGAGAGAGAGTAAAGGAATGCAATTTCCACGGAGAGTGTAATAAAAGTTCTCTTGTTTTATACCTTTTTGATGTCTGTGTTTTGCACAATATCACTGTATCCTTCGGTATTCGAAAAAAAGAAGTGTTTTAGACGATATGCTCTTTTAATTAAAGCATGACGCATATGAAAAGATTTTTATTGCGCTCAGAAGCATAACTTGAGTGGCATGAGCCAAAAATAATTTATCCTGATTAGATGGGGTCCAGAACATCTCGTGGGAGGGGCTGGAGAGGCATGTAAGGAAAAAAGCCACGGACGGAAAGTATGGGGGGATGTTCTTGGAGCCAAGCGAGGGGGTGGGCAGCCATGGAGAGAGAGGGAGGAAGTGGAAGGGGTGGGGGTTTGCCCACAGGTGGCGCCGAACGGGTTGGAATCCGAAGGTGCCGGCAAACAAGTAGACAGGTGGGAACCAAATGAGTGCCGGAGGATGCGGAAAAGATCGCGACTTCCCTCTCTCAGCCGAAATAGAATGAGAAAACGACTAAATGGTTTAAAGGATGAGCAAGAGAAGGTGAAGATAGGAGCGGAATTATGATGGTAAAGCCGGGAGTGGAATGAAAGAGACGTGGATGAATAGAAGGGCCGGAGGAGAGAATGGAGAAGAGGGTGAAGGGACGGGAGAGGGTAAGATAACGACAGGGCAATGGAGAGCGCGACTCTTACGGCATGGGGATCACGTAAGGGAGTGTGGAGGGAGGGCAGTGAATAATTTTATGGTCTCGCTGGGGAAGAGGAAGCCCTGGTGGAAGGGAGTGTATTGAGGCACTCCGTGCGTTGGGTCCTTTAAAAGGGTACAAATTCCAAAGGTGCGTGCCGAGTGTAAATAATGAGAGCAGGGCGTAAATGAACGTCACCAAATGATTTAAGGCCGAGATTTTTTTGTTGCCACGCAATTGTTTCGTGGACGAAGTGGCACCGAGTTTTTTCCTCGATTACTTTCTTTTCCCTCTCGCCACATCACGAAAAAGTCGTGAATTGAGAGTGGTAGGTGCAGCATAGACTGTACCAAATATAATTGATTCTACCGCCATGCTCAGCTACAGAATGTGCTGAAAAATTGATAGAGATATTGTCCCCTAGATCGGGAATCGAACCACTGGCATTTAGCTTTCTGGGTCATTTTGCCAAGTACAACGCTACTCAGTCATAATATCTTGAAGTCGATTTATTGCCGCGCGTTGGATGTAAGCTTTTTCACCGCGGACGTTTGCTTTTGTGCAGACCGATTCCACTTAACGAGAGCCATTCTCGAATAGGGAAGTATTTGCGTAAGAGGTGACAGTTCTTATTCTAGATGTTTCTAAAAATTACCCTTAGAATCAGAGAACTCCTCGATTGGCTCGATCAGCCACCTTGAACTTTTAATCATGCTGTTTGTTAATTTTTTTAAAAGATTTTCGCAGCTATCTATACTACTATCGACCATTTTCGGGTTGACTGCTGCGTGGTGAACTTTATTGCTCGACGTTTCGTTCCTCATGCTGGGAACGTCGTCAGGAGACTGATGAAGTTTAATCTGTTTTATCTGGTCGGACCGTTGGAAGACTGACCATCGTTGTCATGATTTTAAACAACAAATAAAAAAAAGTATTTTTAAAATCATGAAAACAATATTCAGTCTTCCAACGGTCCGACCAGATAAAACAGATTAGACTTCTTGAGTCTCCTGACGACTTTCCCAGCAAGAGGAACGAAACACTGAGCAATAAAGTTCACCACGCAGTACTCAACCCGAAAATGGTCGATAGTAGTGCTGTTTGTTGATTTATTGAACAGCCATTGACAAATATCCTTATAATAAATCATGTTTTTTTCAGTTTTGGCTCAGAGATATTTTTGATCACTGCGTTAATACCTAAGACGTGTCAGAAATAAGAAACGTGTAACAATTAAATTTGTAATCAGCTAATCACTCACTCTTCGAATGCACGAAAAATCCTCGAGGGGTTAAAGGAAAATCACCAATGGGTGGCTATTGTACCGATTCATGTAAGTTTTCTCAAAAAAGAATGACGTCTATATTTCAGGGTCGTTTACATTTTTTTAAAATTTATATTTATTTCTTGAGTCTTCCATGATTTTAGAGGATTACTAGTTTTTCCGTGCCAAATATTTATCTGAATGTCAAATTATGGCTCGGCATCTAGATAAATAAAATGAGAGGGACTTGTTTCCAAAACGCATTCCAATATTAAATCGCAAAAGGAGAAAAGCACTTGCTCCTCCTTTAGCTATCGGCGATTAACTACTTCACTTAAACATTAAGTGATGCCTTAAAAATTTGGGCACACTTCAAGGTGGATTCTTCCCCAGGACGGAAGCAGTTAGGTGCGCAATTGGTGAATCCCGTCACGTTCCATTTTATAAGAGATCATGTTTAAAAACGCTAACATACCTGCATTATTCATTTTGGGAAACCTGTTTTAACCCAAAAAAGATTTTCATGTACCTCATTATTCAACAGAGTGGGCGTAATCACGGGTAATTGATTACATATGCATAAGGTAAAATATTAACGAAAATACCATAAAACTCTGGAAACATGCTGAAAGCTTGCGTTTGACGGTATTAATTTAATTTGATGGGTAAATTTCAATTTATTTTCATCGCTTACAAAAAGAAGAATCTCTACCCATGTATTTTAATTTCATTATACGCAAAGTAAATTAATTCATCAAAACTTCTATTTTCTCTATTTCACGAGGAACATTTTGCACCAATTTGTTCATGCATTATTATTCTGCCTTAGTTTGATAGGCTTTAATTTATAAGTGACTGTTCCTTTGCGTCCATGTAGCCAGCTTGTCAAAAGACTAGTAAAATTGTGCTGTGAATAATTATGGGTAAAATGTTGTTCAATTATGGAGTGATTTCCGGATAATGTGTTATGGACTGGACGTCTTTTCATAAATTAATATAAAATTTATTTTGCTTATTTCTACGCTTGCTACGATTGCGTCTATTGCTACGATAACACCTACAGGTATTATTTATGTTTAGAATCCCCGGGAGACCTTTAGGCTTTTCCAGCTGGAAGCTGTGTAGTTTACTGGGATTCAGATATTTCTACGTATACACTGGTTCCTTAGTAAAGGAAGTTGCCCCTTAACTCTTTATGTGTATTTCACATGCAGTTACCCTTAGTTGAGATATCGTCACCACAGTCAAATCTTCCTTGAGGTTTATTGCAGTGTGTCATCACTTTAATCAATTAACTTATTTTATTTATTAAACTTTCAAAAAGAGCACTCTGTCCTTTATCCCTAAAGTAAATATCATTTTGATGTGGACAAAACACGACAGCTGTGCCATGGACAGTGGAAATTCACCAACGGGATTTGAATAAGAGACATTAATTTTGGCCCCATAGTCGTGGTCAATTAAATGTTCTCTTCTTTCTGGCATTATTTTACATAAATATCAGCGAAAAGTGGTTTCAAAAACTTCATATCTATAATATCCTCTAGTTAACCAGAATGTTGTTTCAAATTAAGTCATAGTAGGTAATAATATATAAATATTGTAGTAAATTATTTAATGCTAATTTATTTTCCACAGGTATGTATGCTGACGGTTTTATGTCCCCAGAGCCTTAATTCGGAAACAATTAATACAGAAGTCTTGGGAATGGAAGATTCATCTTAGAGCCTTCAAAGTATCAAAAGTGAGTGGGCGGACTCCAAAACAAACACCAACTGAGTTCCTTATTCCATTACCGTAAGTGTTTATGAACCTTCTAAGTTTACCTTAGTGGCGAAAGCTTTCCCTTTCATCTTATAAATTATTACGAAGAGTAGACTCCGTACAGTGTGTTCAAACTCAATTATTGATAACTCTCATGATTATGGATATAATGCGTTCATTGTGTCACACCGCTGTAAATATTTATTTTACCAGCCAAATTGGGAATCAAACGTCAACCCACCCAGACATCCCCACCGTTGTTGAAATTACATTCTGCGCCAAATTTACCGATTGATGTAAAACGTTATTAATAGGGTTGTTACACCATTTTACTATATTAATTTCCTCTGTATAAAACATAGCTGTGTTTTCATGTGTTTTATCAACGGCAAACATATATTCCACAGTAGATCTAATGACGATGAAGTTATTAGCTTTCGCGTTGGCGCATAATTGATTCGAAATTATGGCATATAGACTTTGAATATAAAGTGAATATTCGTCGGGTAAAATTGATTCGCATTGATGGACATTAAATCCATAAAAAACGAAGTAAAAACTGGCTGGCTGCTGGCTTGCGATTTCTCATTTTGTCGGTATGTAAGCAATGTAATATAAAATCAAGTACGATTAACACTATAATTGGATTGGAATAAAATATGATATGCTTTAATATTTTGCGTAGCATTGTATTAAGTTTGAAATACTCGAAAACCCAAGCGAAAAGAAATATCACAGCCAAAATGGTAATTTCCTACTTGTTAAAAAACGGAAAATACAGCCATCTCCATTAATTGACTTGCATCATGTAAATTCCCATTTTCACCACCTGAAATCTTTTAAATGCATGCTTTTATCGTTTTACCAACTTAGTGTTGATCGAGAGGTATCTTATGTTATGAGGAGATATGATATTTTTATGAGTAGATATAATTGAATGCAGGAGTAGGCGTGTTGTACAGTAACTTATATATTTTTGCCCGGTAATAAATTAGAGCCAATAATATCAAGTCTTGGTACTAACCGCAGCTTATTGTCTCTTTTGATAGAAAAAAAAACAATTCACATCACCATAATTGAATACTATCTTCAGGTTTTTAGTTAATAATTTCCTTCCCGTCGTTTTTGAGGAGGGAAGTTTTTCAGTTTAGCGGAAGGGGAAAAACAAATTTGTGTTGTTAAAGTATCCCAGCAATTAAACTTGTCGATCTGAGAATTCGAAATAATTAAAATAATTATAATCGCAAATAATATGATATTCAGCTAAATAATATATAGAAATTAATTGAAGAATTCGGGATGCACACTAATTAATTTCATAGAGAAAAGTTTGATGAACGCCCTGAACTGAATTTATGTCTCTTACACCAGCCAGATTGACACTGTAACTGAATTTGGGTAACATGTGTAATTGCTTTAGCGCTTACTCTGAAGCTTCTAAACCGTTGTCATTAACTGAAGCACAACAAAATGAGGAACACAGCTCCAATTATTTGAACACACGTTAATACGACAGAATTAAGGCACAGAAAGCCTTTTGTAATCCCTGTACGGAAATGTTAAGCTTATTAAATTGCCATTCATTTCTATGTGTTTAATCTTGAGGACTCCCTTCCAGTCCTCTGCACGGAATGAAAATCTCCAGTAAATCTCCTGGAATTTGCTTGGTTTTATCTTCACATATGAATGCACAAAGCTTCCGAAAAAATGTATACCTTGCATTAACAAATCTCACATGCATAATCATCCCACTCTGTAACAACGCTATCGCCGTCCCCCTTTAGCTTTCGTAGGAAACGAATCGTAAAAACAGAGGGGTGGAAAATACAAAAAAATAACCATATTCTGGGATTTTTGGCTATCGCCAAACGGCTCGCTCGCGATTGTTTCCATTGGAATGAGGGGGAGGGGATAGGGCAGGCTCTGAGCGTACGGCGCGGCATTTCCATTTCTCTCCGCCCCCACCCGAAAAATCGAGAACGAGCGAACGAAAGACTCGGAATAATTTGTCCCATTTGAATATAGGGTGCGGTCGAGATATTAGGAAGGGGAAAAAATGAGCCAGGTGGTGGAGCACGTTTCAAAAAGACCTGGGGTGTGTGGATGGAGATCGAAAGTAAGGGGTGCGGGGGAGAGGAATTGGGTTTGGGTTTTCTATTTCGGGGGAACGGAGGCGCAATTGTGTCGAAATATACCTCTGGAATATGCTAATTTTTTTCGAAGTCGATGTTTTCTCATTTGACTTTCTCAGGTCTGGAAAGCGTATCGTTAACCTATTAGCGTAAAAGACAAGTGTTGACAAAATATCGCTGTCATGAGGGTGCAGAAAAAAATGCTAGTATGAGCGAATAGACCAATACGGTCGTTCCTGTCAACAGCCATTTATTTTACGATGGTATGATGATAATTCTAAGGTGGAAGGACGATGTACTTCACATCGATGATCCATCGACCTAGCCTCAAGTACAAATAAAAAGGCTGAGTGAAAAGAGATGATGGTGTAACTAGTTTGTGAAGTGTATTTTGTGAGAGATGAGGCATGTGACAACGGTTACGTGGGGATGATTATTTTATTGGCAATATTACGAAAATAATTCAATACGTTATTTTATTTCAGCGTCTAATAAGGTAAACAAGCAACCATATTTCCTCTAATTTTAGTTGGATGAGTAAATAATGCCAAATCGTCGTAATTATTCGAGCAGAATGAATTTAGTGGAAATAAACAAGATTATCTCACTAACAACTTCTAACACTTCTCCTTACCTATGCTGATCGTGGACACATGGCCAAGTTCCTATTGCATCGGAGGCCGATATAGTCAGCAAACGTATCGCTACCGCAGAGCTCTATTCCGAAGGGAGGTGTGCGGGAACTACGGCAAGGATGTGGAACGTGAGAGTGGGAGGTAGAGCCTCGCTTATTTCAGCGAACGTGACTGCGGGAGTGGCTTCCCGCCATTTACGCGTGATTGGCTATTGTGTTGAGAGCGCGAGGAGTGGCCTCGCATACCAGCATGGGCGGGAGAGACTTTGAGGGTTGCTGGGTGGGATGGAGGGAAACGGGGGGACGGCGACGTAACCGCGGCATTCGCGGATGGCAAGGGGGTGGGAGGAATGGGGGATTATGTGGAAAGGAGGTGGGAACAGGTTAAGGGAGAGAACAACCTCCCGTGAGCCCTTCCCACCATCAACGTGACATGTCGAATGAGCGAAAAATAGAAATGAAAATGGGAATCATTCCTCCTCATGCTAGAAGCCAGATCGTCCACGACGCCTTCCCGCACCTTTCCTTCTCATTGCCGCGCTCGCGACTTTTGTTCCCACTCCACCACACACGATGCAAGGGTCCACTCGGTCCCCGAATCGCCCGCAGCATCATCTCTTTTCTGTGAGAAGGTCCTTCGCGTGATCCACATCCCTGGGGATTCCCCGCCGCTCGCTTCTTTCCCTAACCGACCACATTTCCCGATCCGTGCCTTAAAACCGCAACTGGGGCAGGCTCCTACATTTGAGATTCTCGCGTCGTCTCGCGCTCATGGATATACCGATGGGTTTTAAGCGGATGTGTCGAGATGTGTTCGCAGCGCTAAATAGATAAAATCTTACGTTTAGGGGTGGATCATATTGCACCCGCTCGCACTAGTCAGAGTCATTAGCGTGTCATCCTAACATCTCTAAGGAACAGGATTCGAATACATCCTCGGACAAGGTGTTGTCTTTGTCTTTAGGAATGAAAATAAGATCTGATTAATACGTTATCTGATGCAACGTAACCTTAGCAGGAGGGACACTTTGAAAAACTTACTGTATTCCATTCGACTTGCTGTTTTAATCATCAGGGCGTACAGGGGATTCCCATAATGATTGAATAGTGTTGAACCCCTTCGGGAGTTGAGATTTGAACTTACTCTGTTCCATTTGGATTGCTGTTGTAATCAGCAGGGTGTAGAGTATTCTCATACTGATGAAACGGATTTGAATCCCTTCGAGGGTTTTGATTCAAATGTGTGGCACTGATTTTTTTCTGTCAAATCCGTGCTTCTGTGTGTGCTTGAGTGAGTGCATGTCCGTTCCATCCGTCTCATAGGACGTCCAACCGTGGATCCCATGACATATGACGCTAAGCTAATGCAATTGGCGGGTTTCCCTTCACCCTTCATCCATTCCCTTTAAATTCTTGTCCACATCACATCTTCAATGGCACAGGTAGCCTCACCTCGCAGTATCTTCGCCTAGCAGCAAAAAGAGCATCAGAAAAATATTTCCGAGATAAATTCCTCATCTTAGCTTCTAATGCTAATGAGTAACCACGGGTAACTTCCCATTTTATTAATCCGCTAAGCTGATGGGTGATGTTTCAAAGTTAATAGCCAATACAAGATTTAATTTACCGAAGAGAATATTTTAGCAGTTTATAATCATTTAAATCAATTCTTTGATTCATAGGATGATGCTTCCTGTCAGGTTAAGTACATTCATTTTCAGTTCACTTTCTCACTCGTGAATTATTGTTGGTGGGCAAATATGACTTCATACATAGAATGAAATTAATATCTGTCATCAAATTTGCAGAGTTAAAAAAATCAGTAAGTCCAAGAATTATGGGTTTAAGTACACATGTTTCGACCATTTCAATTTGTCACCAACTCGTAAACACTTCCAATGCATACGGACACATTTTAATAATGAATTTAATTTCAATATTGAGAGAGATAAAGAAAAATCATATGCAGTATTTGGAATTTCTTTTCCCTTTCTAAGTTATCAGAAGAGTATAATTGTCTGCTTTAAGACTCATTTTTCAAAGCAATACCGAGTATTTTTATTTATGGTACCTATCTAATTCATGTTGGATCAAGTATTTGGAATATATAAGTCACGGAACAGAGTTTTATCAAGTGTAGTACAGACTACTTCTATCAGTTACGCATAAAAATATATTTTTCCCCATGGAAAATATTTCCTATATAAAATTATCAACAATTTGGTGCCAAATTTGCATCTAATAACCCAGGTGACCTGAAACTTTTTTTTCTGTCGATTCCTCATAACAGATTTTTTCACTTCTGACCGTCCTTGACTCCTTTCCTATTACGGAAATATAATGGGACGAACGAGCAAATGCGAACACTAGCAATTTCAAAGAATCATTATGGGTCGATACAACATTGAGCCCCACTCTACTCTTATCAGAAAGTTATGAATGATTTAACTTTATAGAGATTAACTATTATGGCATAGCAAATTTTCCAATATTTTGCTGAAAACATCTTGCCTAAAATTTCCATGGTGTGAATTTGACGCCAAAAAGTCAAATTGAATATGCAGCTAACGCATTTATTTTATTTTTTATTTTTATTTCCCACTACCGCCGAAAACAGCACATGTGGCCTTTACATCGGGGTATTTAACAATGTAACAACAGACGAGCACACACAGCCATGTCCTGAGTGGTGAAAAAACCCACTCAGGCGGGACTCGAACCCGCGACCCTCAGGTTAGCAGGCGAGGACTTAACCACGCCGCCACCGGGGCCGACAAACAGTTCCTGCATATTCTGAAGGTAAATACTTAGGTTTGGAATTTTTAATGCAAAATACAACTAGCTTACACGCGTATTCTTTAAATTTTTTAGTGCGTATAGGTAGTTTATTTAAAGTCCATTGCTTAGGAAAAGGCTATTGTAAGAATGGCATTAAAATATGGACACAGTCGGAGAGTGCAGTATTTATTCAGTGATTTTAAATTGGCCAAAATTAGAAATGAAGGTCTTATGCACAATATATGCGCATGGAGTACAAATGATTCAATGCATTTTCCAAGATACTCCTAGATTTGGAATATTTTCCGTCCTGAATATAACGAAACAGTTGGTGAATGCATGGAACTAAAATTTGTAATAGAAATTGAATGAAACAATTCTGAAGTTCGCCTGCCGATTTCAACGATTCTGGTTTTCTCAAATACTTGGTTATTTCAGCAACTTTCTGAACGGCTCATATTTCTTTTTTGCGCCGAAGTAGTTACGCATTGATTTGCATATTGGAATTCAAACGTCATCAACGCACAGTCAACAGAATCTCTCGTGCATCGTAATAAAAGCCTTTCACGGACTATTTTTAATGCAAAAACTCTGATAGTAACTAACATTTCTCGTGCTGTTCAATTTTCACATTATCTGTTATTTTACCAGCAATTTATTCTCGTGCGAACGTATACTCTTTGAGTCATTTCCACTACATTTCACCCATTCGATTTATAGGAGGGATTCAAAGAGAAAAAAATCGTATTCGACTCATATCCACTTTTATTTTCCCTTCCCTCTCGACGCATCCCCTGCTGTTGCCACCAATGGCAGGGAATAAAATAATCTACGCACGTGAGCAGAATGGCGTTCCTGTACGTGAATGCCGCCGGATTTTCCCAAATGTACTCAAAAAAGAAAGAAAAACTGGGAAAAAATAGAGGATAGTCATCCTCTGGAGGACCGAGAGAGCGGCGAATAATATCGACGCGTCAATACGTAGTGACGCCGGTGAGTGCATATCTGCGCATGGAACGAGATCGTCTGCTGGTAATGGAATTTCGGTCGGGAACGAGTCGATTCTATCGCCGATGAAACAATTCCGCTCCCTTCGTGATCGGAACAATCGATTGTCTCTCTCCCTCTCTCTCCTTTCAACTCACCTCAACTACTCTCCTCCCCACTGTGTAGCTCTCGCTATATCTCTCCTATATTGCCACATTGACAGGCCGCTGTGTCCGTCCAACTCATTAATTCCGTGCGTCATCGGTTGTTTCTTGACTCAGCATGATTTTCATCATATTCACGCGGGACTCGACGTACCGCTAGCCTAGGGGTGCTATGGTAACTTATTTGAGAGTTATTGTCGTGGAAACAGCCTCGAGAGGTCAGATTACGAACTGACCTACTATTTGGAGGTGACTGTGTTGTAATATGGTGGGTATTTAACCTGTGCTCCGGTTGGTAGATGTGTGTGATACAAAGGGGTCTTGAATTCTTCGTTTCGACTTCCTGTAAATTTATAAACCAAGCACCACATAGAGGGTTCACCTGTATCTTCAATTATCACGTTTTTGTTTTGCATTGGATACATTAAATTATCGATCACCACATGTATATGTCACCCATACAAGGAAGAGGTATTTTCTGATTTAAGTCTGCACACATCTCTTCGGCATGCAATTTAATTTTTCGCAGAGTGGGGTACAGGTATATAATACTGAATTCCTGTCACTACCGTAATTCATACCAAATATTTCAGGATAAGGAGTCAGTGCGCACCCACCATACTATTTTCTTCCTTGTTGTACCTACGCATGTCATACAAAAAGTAATTGATTGAAGTCCAGATAAGAATCGCTGTTTTCTTTAAAATAGGTTAATTAATGGAAATTCAGCACTGGAGAGCGCACATCGAGAGAACCTCTAATCACTTTTTTTCGGGATTCAAATTTTGAAGTCAAACCACCACACCCACCTGATCTTCATCTATATACCACTCCGATAGGATTAGCTACGGAGTGCATGCGAATGGGTTAGTTCCGTTGACCACAAAGTGTTAACTCTCGATCCGAAGAGAATGGTGGCAACGCAAGTGAACCAGAGTGTTCCAGTATGATTGGGCATCCAGTTAATTATATTTTAATTACAATCACCAGTCGATCGTATTAACTCCAGCGTCATGTTTCTATTGCCTAATCAAAATGCCAATATGTCTTTTTTGAACAGATGTTTTCCAAGTGCTCAATGAGCACCACTAATGGATTATTACCTAACATTTATTTTATAGATTTAGTCCCTATTCGAACTATTTGAAAAAACGATGCTTGATGACTTTTATTCATTTACAGACTAAGCTTAATCTTTCAGCTGGGTCTTCTGTGCTTGGAGAGTGTTGAAAAAATATCGAATCTCATGAGTGAAGTGTTTTCTAAAAGGTAAAGGCTTCTCCATACATGCAGTGGGCGTTTGAACATCAAAGGAGAGAATGTTAATTAATGAACTTGAGGAGTTTGCAGCAGTAATTTTGGTTCAAAAAATGAATACACTCTTAATCATTTTAAAAAATCTATGGCGATATTCCTGATGTCGATGGGATTAGATTTTTCATTAATCTAGTCTAGAGAAAGCTACATGAGTTTCTTTTGGAAATTATCCGGTGACCCCTGGTTAAATATGTCGCCAATGCTTAAATATACGATTTCAACAGTAGCAGATTTTTACCTGTGAGGTAAAAAATATATACCAAAACTGTTACATTTAAAAAGTCCTCTTTTTTCCGTAACATTTGCTAACATAACAAAAATAAGGTTATATTATTCGGCCACTTATGTACATTCTTTTTGCACTCAAGGATTGCCTTCTATAAAACCTTTGACTCGAAAGAGAAACATTTATATGGTTCTAACCATTCTCATTTTTATCTTTTAATAAATTCACATTTTTTCATCATTGTTACTCCTCTGGCATTTTGTTAGGCCTTGTAATGTTATAGTTTGGGTCAAGGTCCAATTCAAATGGACTACTGTAGATTTTCATTTCGTGACGCATTGAGATTTTTACATAGTATATTCTATTTATTTTACATGGAGATTAATAGCGAAATATGTAAAATATATTTCCATTGCTCTAGCATAAAAGAGTAGGCTCTAGTAGACACTGGCATTCAAAATGTAATCCTCAAAATGACGTGACTACTCTTCTATATACGAAGGGGATTAGTCTTGCTCCTCTTTACTCGAAAGTTCTGAATATTATGATAATAACATTCAGAACTTTCAACTTATACCCTGAGGACGCATACAATCAATCGTCCATCGAAACTTGAGTTTTTAGAAATTCACATTCATGAATTTCAGTTCATCACTCTAAAGATTATGAAAAGCAATCTTTATGGCTACATTTACGTACAACACAATACATTACAATACATTTCGGCTCTCTCACAATAATCTGAAGAGATTTAGAGGGACTTTCGCAAGTGAAATTCTCTTTCCCAATATTTGAGATATCAGGACATTGGGTATATTGTTTAAGCGAACTAATTGCATAAAATATAAATATTATTGTCCCCAAAGAATGACCGAGTGGTAATTGATTGGTAAACATACTAATGCTTAATTTGCGAGATAAAACACTGATAATTAAAAAAGAAAGATTAGGAAGTAGCTCAATACACCTGGGTAGAAATACTATAATTATGAATAGCCCGAGAACTTGGTATCTGTGAAACTGTAAGGAACGGTCCAATAAAATGAGTCCCGACTTCAAATCAAAGCGCTGCAATGTTGTGTTCGCAGATGGTTCGATAAACAATTTCCTAAAATTTAGGTTTTGTCAAATCTACCATACTAAGTAGGGGTTCGCAAAATGTTTTAAAGTCATCAGTTAACATGTCGTCTTGGTGTATACTTAAAGAGATTAAGTCCATATTTTAATGCAAGCTCTGATAAAGACTCGCATTTCAGTTCTTTAAACAGGCTGGTCGCACTTATTTGAGTATCGTCACATCAAATTACAAATCTTGTGATATTCGCTTCTCATGCACCAGTTCGTTATTTAGCCCTGCCACGTAAAGATCCCACATACTGGTAGCGTGTTTTATGTCGGTCTAGCAAGAGAAAATTAGTCATTTTTCCTTAATCTTCATCATCATATTTTCCTCCTTCAGTGACGTCGTCATATTTGCCAATAAGAGCGTTATTTGTTTTCCTGGAATTTGGGTGAAGGTCTAGTATGGTGTTGTGTAAGAAGAACAAATTCTTTGTTTTCCTTTCGTTGGCCACAAACAACTGCTTCAAGTTAGGCAAGTGCTGTACATTCATCATATTTTCAGCGGTGGTGAATTTTTATTGTTTTTTCGAAATAAATCCTTTTTTTAAGTTCCATAGACTCGAATACAGCTCATATGGTCATTATAAATCGAGTTAGATAGCAAATAAGAAATATACAACACACACAGCCACACCTTGGGTGGTGAAAAACCGACCCACGTGGGACTCGACGACCTTATAGATAGTAATTGTTCCATGTAGCTTCACAAATTTATTTGTGATTAGGGAGGTCTTATATATGGCTACTCCCTCATCTAATATGTGGGTACTCCCTCATCATCTCCATTTACACCCTCCATTTACACCCACCCATTTCCCATCACCACTATCGATAGTACACTAGCCAACATACGCACTATCTCCCACAAACGCCCCCCAACACATACCATTTCATCCTTCTTCTCCGGTTCCCACGCAACGGACCCTTTCCGACGTCACGAGTGATTCGCCACGCCGCCGCACTCCGGGCCTCTCTCGCGCAAATTGGGCCTCTTTTGTCATGCTTTTGGATAGGAAAGGGCATCGTTGGTGGTGGGATGGGCAGAGGTAGTTTTGTAGGGCGAGGGAAAGGGGTGGTAGCAGGGCGAAAGAGTGGGCTGTGCATGGGGGTTTGAAGTGTGAAGGCGGAAGAGTTGTGTGGCCAATCACGGCTCGCGTGATCAACGATCATCGTCCACGGCAACAATGGTCGGGCGGCGGTGGAATGTGAAGGGGTTGGAAAGGGTGAGGGTGGTTGGGGGGGACGTTGAGGTGTGGAATAAGTGGGAGGAGGGGGTGTATGGGGGCATCGGGAACCCAACCAGTGAGAAGAGAAAAAAATCCGCGCGTGGCAGACGGAATTGACGACATGGATGGTATTATTTTTTGGAATCGTCCCAGAATCAATATAGCTCAAATGTCATGTCTGTCATGTCAGCGAAAGAAATATTCGACTTATTCTTCCAGAGATGGAGTGAAGTGATTTTTGTTTAATTCTCCAGAAACAGTTCATTATTGTTAATGGCTACGTGTTGCTGCCTTTCAATAGCTGCGTAAGTAAAAAGATTTAACCCTCAATGGCTTTCACCTTCATCTCAGTACACACATACCCTTCGTTCTTCCCTCAGATACATGAGTGGATACGCAAGGCAGTTCACTCGAAAACGTTTGTTTGTATTGGAAGAAAGGGCTTGTAATACCTTACCAAAAAATAATGCTACCAAGAATATACTTTAATTGATTTACTCCTGTATAATAAAATGACTCCTACCTTGTTTTAAACCAAAAATTACGTGTTTATGCAATAATAAGTATCCATACTTAAATGCTTTAGGATTATAACGTCATATGGATAAGGTAGATAAAATTCCCATCTGATAAACAAAGGGTTTACCTCTAGTTTAAGACCCGTCTCACTTATTAAAATATATAAATTCAAAATATGAGACATAGCCATTTTATTTTTCCAAAGTTTATTTAACTCAAGTTTTCGACCAAATGTGTGCAAATTATATTTGGACATTTAGCACAATAAATATAATGGTTTTTAAAATGTCACATTAGCCAAACAGTATATACATATGCTTACTTAATGAAAGCTGGTTATTCCGGTCAACCTATAGTCTAGGTTAATTGCGCCATTTAGGTTTGGCGAGTAATTGGGTATTGGTAGGAATATTGTAGGGAATGGAGGAAGGGTAGAGAGAAACCCAGTGTCGGTATTATAGCCTGCTCCTAACGAAAGGCGTCAGGGGGACCACGGTTTAAATTACTGCAGTACTGAAATTGAAATGCCCTCCTCTAGGCACTTAAGTTAAGACTGGTATGCCATTGAAATATATGCCACTTCTGGGAATCAAACCCGAGACCTCAGGGTGGGAGACCAGTACTCAAGCAACCACACCAACCTGATTCCCTAAAATTAATTTCGTATATCAGGAAAAAGTTTGATAAGGAATATTGTTATTTTGCTGACGACAAAATGGACCATGATTTATTTTATTAAAGCTGATCTTGTTGAACTGATATTGCAAAATTTGCATGAAATATAAATCGGTATGATAAATGAACTTCAGGTATGAATTTCGTAACTGACCTTCATTAAACTGATGTTAAAACATGCATTGCATTGTTAAAATGAAGTTGTGAATGTTAAAAATGCATTGCAAGATTTCGTAAAGCGTATGAACCTTAGGATATTTAACAGTCCATTCCTTCATACCATTATAATTAGAATCGAAAAATGTCTTTGCTGAATTATTTGGGACACACGGTGAACAATAGATGCTCATTTTCATACGAAAACAGTGGGTACCGAAACTAAATTCGCGGAAAGCTGTCCATCGAGTAACTCGAGTATCGAACTCATCACGTATCGATGACTATTCAAGGGATTGGCACCCTGGAAGTAGGTAATGCTTTTTTAATGCCCCTCAGCGCCCTGCCCGATGGACTCGCAATAGTTAATCAAACACCACGATTCCGTCGCAGCAGTGCTTGAATCGGCGGTCGCTCAAGCGAAGCCGCGAAATCAGAGGGAGGAATAGCGTCCCCGTCGCTCGGCCAACAGAGCCGCCTGCTCTCCTCGTAATTGGCTAATTGGAAGCCGGCAGGAGAGATCGTGCACCCGGCCAGTTATGCCATCGAGCCCCGTGACGCCCACCGCAGTTGACAGGCTTCTCGCTCGGAGGCATGATGGAGGCGTAATGGGAGAACAGACGAGATTAGGTTGCACCATTCAACCGGTTTTCCTTTTCTCCCGGCCCAATTTAGCCTCGTCTCGACTCCGCTATTTTGCCGTCAAGTGTTCATCCCCTTCGCCATTCATACCGCATGATATTTGAGAGATTAAATCCGCAAATTCATTCCACTAGGAGTTAGTTTATAATGGGTACATTTTGGGCATGATTTGTATGCAGTTTTCTTCCTTCACTTGTTTAATATTTTGACTGTTTTGGAGGTAAATCAACATGGTATACGAAGATTTCAATTGTAATGATCAACAAGGAGGTGTCACTTTATGGAAAACATCGATTTGTAGGGTGTGTTTGTCATTAATCTCTTTAGCTTTCTTCGTTCAAAATGACGACAGTTTTCTATTGGCAAAGAGCCATTCAATTATTTACTCATGTAAATACTATACCTGAAATTGTTTGCCTATGAGTCTATGATGAAATTGATTTTTGAGTACTTGGAATTAGACTTTCACCTTTACTTTTATGTTTCCGAGAACATTTGTGATTTAGAAAAATGTCTTCTCTTCGAAATTAAAATCGCAAGCGTATGAAAACAGTACGATACTAAGGAGAAATAATATCTCTGTGATAATTATTCTCTTTCACCGCGCTTTAAATCTGAGGTGCAATACCTTTATTTTGATCATGCTATTTTATCGTCAAATACTGAGAAATTCAGAGAGTAAAAATGTTTCTGTTTTTTAATTTGCGATTGCTTAAAAAAAATTCTCAAATTAATAACTCTCTGTCCATCTTCGTATTTAAGTGGTGTAGGGAATTCTCTAAACTGTCTAAATCTTTTTCCTGTGATTGATCTGACTAAATATTCGTTTGCAAAAAGGAAATTATAAAATTCCAGTAGAAACTAATAAGGGATTTCAAAGGAACGACTAGGAGTATCCCAATGTAAGCATTAATATTGGATTGGGATAGCAACAATAATATAACCGTAACAATGATTGCATATTGTGTTGAATTTCAGCAAGCTTCAAGAAATATCTGCACTATCGAATGCATTGCATTCATTCAGCAATGTCTTAATTGTATTTTTGAGATCGAAAGGAATTGGAGATCGAAAGGAAGAAGAAATATGTTGCACTCGTGAGGCATCACCTGAAGTTTGCAATGAGCATTTGGAATCGAATGAGTAAAGATTAAATTCGGAAATTAAATGAGATAGGTACAAAGGAAAGCACCGAGTTTCGTAACAAAAACGTATTGTGAGTGTCACTCGGCTATTGGAATAACTTGCATGGGAAATCAAAGGACTAAAATTGGTTTTCAAGATTAAACTTTCTTGAGACGTTTAAGAGACGAGAACTCAAATCTGGCATTGCAGACATACCCCAACACTAAATTAACAGAACATGCAGAAGCGACAAAGTTTCCGACTTAGTAATATCAAAATTGCTAAGTAATACAGGTACACGTGTGCACATGCAATATTCCACAAAACAATATTTTGTGGAAAATTGCATGTTTAAAATGTACAAATTCCACTCAATTCACGAGTGTTCTCGGATTTTATAAATATCAAAATCGTTTTCCACACTCAAAATGTACAAGTAAAATGCTAACAAAGAATAATTCTTTCAAACATGGCACAAATAGTACTTGATTATTTAATATTATTGCCTTTATACGTGCTAATAAAACACTAAAATGTGAGGGAGTTGGGCTGGAGGGGACAAGTCAGCAATAAAGACCCAAATGGAATGAAATATCGTAAGATCTAAGAGAATGTTGATCGCTGTTTATTTAGCCTGGAAAAAGAGACTAGAATGAATGATTTGGGAAAAATTAAGCTCAAACTTAATTGATCGCAAAAGTTTTCACGGAGTGGTGCTGCCACTATTAGCAACTAGTCTACTCTTATGCAAGAAGAAATAATTCGTAAGAGAAATACATCTGCCATATTTATCATGGTGAAATGCGTTAATTGCTAAAGAAGAAGGCCAACTTTCTAACTTAATTTTTTTCTAATTGCTGAATTCTCCACATGGGGCGTCTTAATTAAGGCTCCACCAGTTAGGCTTCGTTAGGATGAAGAGGTGTTTCGACTTGCTGCATGAAGAGGGTGGTCTTTAAGAGGGCAGCTGGTGCTCCAACCACTTCTTGGCACTGAAACGGGTCCCTACAGCTTGAAAACTTTTAAACTTTTTTTTCACAGTAAATATTGTTGACTTTGAATACAAAAGACCCCACATAATAGCCTTTGACACTTGAGAACAGTTCCCAAAGGTGCCCCTAATTCATAATGTTAATCTCCCAAATATAAAAGTGTTAAAAACGTCATTTTTTTATCTGTGGGTTTGCAAGCATACCTTTGAATATTAAACCAACTCTAAATGTCGTACTTAAAAATAATTTTACCGGTACCAATTTATGTCCGAATATTGAAACTTTTTTATTAGTCTTTCAACGGAGGAAAATACTTTTTTTTCACGAGTTCTAAGTGCATTAAATTCTGATCCCGGTTATTGGGAGTGAAATTCGTTTGACACGACTGCTCTGAAACGAAACAAATGAATGTAACAAAGAGTTTCACGGAGGAGATAAACTTCTTTTTTTTAAGTGCTTGTAATAAGCGGCTACTGGAAGGAGTCCAAATTCACGAGCAAGCTCACATTAGGACAGCTCGTGTTTGGATTCGGGCCAATTACTGGGAATGGACAGAAAAAGGTTGGAAAAAAATTGATTCTTCAACTTTTTATCTCTCACGAATAATTGCAGCTCTTATTACCGCCTCGTTTTCAGCCTGAAATGGGGACCACAAGCAATTTAAATGCATATAAATGACCAACTGTGGAATGATTTCATATTGAATTAGCATATTAAATACTTTACACGAGTTGCTTACCAGTATAAATTGCCTTTTCTCGAGCAATCATTGACACGTAGTTTACAATTACTGTGCTGAATCAGATTAATTAATGAATTCATTAAAATGGTAGTGCTCTCCAAAATTGAAACCTTATAATATCAATCACCGGATTTAGTTGCTTTCATGAGTTAGTCAAATTTAGTTATTTATGAGTGAAACAAGAATATAATTGAAAATATGTGGATTGCATTCAATAAGCGTAGCATGATAGTACATTCTATATTGTTTTATTTAATTTAATTTCCTTACAATTAGACATTATAAAGACCGCGTGCACGTACACATATTGTAAACAGGTGACGGTTGGTTACTCGGCGTAGCCATAATTATGTTCTGACATAGGAATTCAAAGGCAATTGTAGGTAGACATCGGGGTGTGCTGTCTAGAGTACTAGCCTCCCATCCCGAGGGATAGGGTTCGAATTCTTGCAGGGATTTTAGTCTCTATCCTCCACTGCTACCCGATTCTCTTTATTAATGACATTTATTTGCAATGTCGATGGGGAAGGATTTCTTATAAGCTTCCAATAAACACAGCCACAAACAAATTACCAACCAAGGTTCTTACGAGTGAACTCTTTGCCCAGCCAATTTGTAGTTACTGGGATCGGGAATCAAGTTTACAATTCAAACGTAAATGTGCAAATTATGATGCCAGTAAAATTACGCGCCACAGGGTGTAATGTGTAAAGTATGTTTATGACCACAACTATGAAATATTGTCAAATATGCAAAATGATAATAAGAATTTAATTTGACCTGAAGTAAAATTAATTGGTGTAAAATTAACAGCTGTGCTAAGTTGACACATTTCAGATACATTAAATACAGCAGTTTTTCTTCAAATTAGCGCTTTAAAACGACCTGTCCGGGATCGCGTACTTTCTGTGCATTGCATAGTAGCTAAATTTATAATTCCCCCCCATACTTTAATGTTCCCTTTGTAAAGGCATCATAGACTTTTAAGCAAGTTTTGATTAAAAGAGGAAGAAAATAAATCAGATCAGCAGCACAATACGACGAAAAGGAAATAAGTATGCAGGAATACGCCACAGAATCAGGCCGTACCAGTTGAGCCAGCAGTTATTCAGCTAATATGTGTCATCAGAATAAGAATTTACACTTCATTCAAGTTTACCTACCCAAAGGTACCAAGATTTCTCCGTCCGCAGCAATCAGTGACGCTTGGTTTGTTGCGTAAGAATGTGGAACCAAAACTTAAGTTTACACAGGTAGAAAAAATTCACCCGACTTTACCTCGGAGTTATCACGTATTTCGCGACAAGCACCAGCAAAAAAAAATCCTCTTTCCTTTTTTCCCACACCCTTACTCATCTCATGCTCCTCCGGAATTTATGGACTGCCGAGTATTCCTTCAACTCTCTTTCACTTCGTTTCCTCCTGCCCTCTCTTCCATCCTCCATCCTCCCATTCCATCTTATCTGTTTCCTTCCAGCCCTCCTCACCGCAAACTAGCACATATACGCAAAACCACCCGCTTGAAATGAAACCCTCACTGCCTGCCCTCTCTACTTCTCTGCGTCTTTCCTTCTCTTTCCCTCCTCACTCGTGCGGAAACAAACTCTCCCAAAGATACACAAAAACATTTCCCTCCTCCCTTTGTTTTTTGGAGGCAAAATACAAAATTTGGACCGACCCCTAAAATGTCTAAAATCTCCGTGCCTCCTGTCTAATCTCTACTTCCTAAAAAGGTAGGCAAAAGTACTATTGGAGGTTGGGAATGGGCTAGTGGATAATAGGCCTAGTAGTAATATACCAGCATAATAGCGCGGCACAGTAATTTACCAGCTAGACGCTAAGAGTGAATGTTTGAAATTGTCAGAATTATCTCGAATAGGTAACTACGGAGTCAAGTGTCACAAATATGAATGGTTTTCAGATTCCTGGAGGTGAGCCCAACTTGTTTTTACTCGAGTTTTTATCATCTAGGAGTTATATACTCGAGACGGACGAGGAAACCTAAAGTGAAAAATATGTGTCAGTTGTAACGAGCGATTCAATGGTATCAAATTTGCAAACCATTCGTGTTTGTATCATGTGACCCCTTGGTTACCTATTCGAGATAATGCTGACGGTTTCAAACACACCACACAGGGGTCTCTAACGTTAATATGGGATCCATAATATTAGCATACAGATATCACTATACATCATTTACGCTTTTGTCGATTAAATGAATGTTTTGATTTGTTTTGGGCAAATGCTAGTATAAAGAGAATATGGAGAACAGGGAGACAAATTGTAGTTTAATCTCATATTAAATCCCTAATGTTCCTTACTGTCTTCTTTTATGGTATCTCTTTCATGGCTTATTTCACTTAACGGAGCCATTCAGCACCACATCTAAAGGTAGTAGCAGCAGTAAAATATATAGGTTATTAACTCTTGGAAAATGATTCGTAAGCATTAAAAACAATAATCACTCAGAACATATAAATATATCCTGAGATACAGCGCACTTACAATAAACAGATCATTAACGGTTTTTACAAACAGTCTAGCGATTCAATCCCGCATTCCGCCCATTTTTTGTGCACCACGTGATCTCGTGACGCATAACGTCTACTAATCCATTGTTGTCATATTTCATCAGACTCTACATTCTATTGCTCATTGATATTGATCTTTCTTGTGGCCGACCAGATTGAAAATTCAAAGATCATAGCTTCAAACTCCCGGAAAAGACGCGTATATACAAAGCTTATTCATTTGATCTACGACACCGTGTAGGATTATTTCTGGGACTATGAAATTGTAGGCAAGAATTGTTAGAGAAAATATGTACCTATGCTCGAGATACGACTGTAGGCTCGGTTTTAGGATGTCCGGTAAGCGTTAAACATCAGTTCATATAGTGGATAGTTACTTTGGAGGTTTTTCGTAACGTCTGGTCGTAAAATGTGCACCAGGCAAAAGACATTGCCTTCTCCAACATGGAGTATGTTTGTCACAAATTTTCTTCCGTGAGGTCGGTCATTAGGTGGTTAGCAAACATTAATCAATAGGTTCTATTTCTTCTTTTCGATACTTTATGTTCTTAATCTACATCTACGCGTTACCCTGCAAGCTACTGCGAAGGAGTGTGGCAGAGGGTGAAGATCACCAAACATGCACTATTGACATACAACTAGTTGGGTTCTTTAATCCTGGTATATACACTTCTCCCTATTTTGCCGATGCATTGCGCTGGATAGTCGTTACAATGCAAAGAGTACACTCCGCCTTTTCTCGCGGTGAAGATGTTGATTTTCACGTTGAATAGATTTTTTTTTAACGGTTAAGGAGACATAGCATGCAGCCTCTCTTTGTTTACTGCGACCGTGTTTTTGAGGCCTCCAGAACAATGTGTTGAAACCCGGGTCGTGTCAACAAAATCATCAGTGGAATTGACGTATGGATTTTTCCATTTATCCATGATAGTTGAAATACAATTTTCCAGATCCACCTGCTGGATTCGTGAACAAAATTATTCTTCAGCTACGGAGCGAGAGAAGCGATTTGGTGACTAGGGTTAGTGGTGGGAAAGTGATTGTTGTGCTGCCTGGGTTTGATGCTCCCTGGGCCGAAAGAGGCCAATGCGTTGTGCTGGAGGGAGGAATTGATGCCCGTTCGGGGAAGGGCCGGGAGGAGCATCTACATCTACATCTACACGATACCCTGCAAGCAACCGCGAGGGGATGTGGCAGGGGGGGAAGATCACCAAGCATGCACTACTAACATGCAAACAAGCAACTATAGGGTCTCATGAATCTTAGGGTCTTCATGAATCATAGGGAATCATGAATCATGGGTCTTAGTATCTATAGTACTTAAGGGGTTAATGCATGCATCATGCACTACAGACTACTCTAAAAATTTCACCTACCTATCCCTTTGCTATGCTGCCTATTCTGTTCTCTTATAGCACGGGGGAAAAATGCCATTTTGAATCTATCACTACGACAATCTATCTCTCTAATCTTATTTATCTGGTCGAATCTAGCATAATACACTGGTTTTTTTAATAAGTGCCTAACATCTTCAGTAAAGCTCTTCGATTGATAGCTTTACTGAAGATGTTACCGAGCATGAGTCTGGATGCCTATGGAAAACGCATCGAGGAGTCCAACTCTTTTCGCTGGCAAACTTAGAGGTTAGTAGTTAAGGGGAGGACTTAAAGAAAATGAATGAAAAACCTTCCGTTCCCGACGATCGTGAAAATAAACGTTTTGCGATTAATCGCGGCGGCGATTTTCTGCCACGCTCGCCGATGCCGTGAGCACCGGCTCCGATTCGGGATTAAAAGTTTTACCCAGGGATAATCCGCACAGCAGGAATAACTCCTAAGGAAAGGGAGTCTGGTGTACGGGATAAAAATTAACGTGGGAGGGGACTCGAGGGGAATTGATCACGGACGTGTAAGGAGAGAGGGTGGATTCGGTCGGAAATCTCGGTAGTGAGGAAATGGCGTCGTTCGACCCCACGGCAGAATGTGGGAAACGTGAACGGGTGGCGAGACTAGCGGAGCGTGAGATAGGAGGAAGCTCTGTTTCCAAGAAAGAGTAAAGTTCGAAGTTTACCTCGGTGGGCTGGGAGAAAAAAAATAATGTTTTGATTTCAATCTCTCCCGAAAACTTTTCAGTTCTTCATAGTTGGCATTCAGTGTTTTCGGAGGGTGAAGGAAAGTTTCAAGTGCAAAGAAAACATTTAAAGAGACAAGTGAATGATAATGGTGAATTGGTTCAATCTAGAATTTGAATTACAAATGAATTAAAGGATTTGAAGCATTGAATTTCATGTTTTATGACTCATTTTTGGATAAGTTAAATACAGAACCCTATAGTTATGCTTGGCTATGAAATATTTGTTTATAGAGCATTTGATCAAAAAAGCTACGCATTCTAAGTTAACGAACATAATCACTAAATCATCGGAGGTTCGGTGAAATTAGTCGTTGCATTTGTAAGTTATTGGTGATCTAATAAAAAAAATTTACGGTTAAGGTTACGAATAAAATTTTTATTCTCGTTGTTTCTATTTAATAGTTTTCTATAATTCTTTGGCGATGAGTTAAGAAATCACTAGTCAAATATAGTGAGCAGTAAGAGTAAATACGATGTGGTATTACCTCTCTTGCGCGATGAACTCTGAACAAGTTATTAATTGGCTTGAAAAAATCATGAATTTATTTCATTTAATATCGGCAAACAACATTGAAGGCAAAAAAATTACCACGCTGACAGGTTGGAAACCTCAATAATATTACAAAATTGGTCTGCAATGGTGTCGTGAACTAGTTAAAATGATCGACGGGTACTTCCCGAGAAGATTATTGCTTCTGGGAACGGGCGAATTGTCAATCGATTTAGTGTTTCCGCTCTGGAATTTGACGCACACAGAGGAACGAGCAAACGGTGGCATTCGATAAGCCGACGAGGCATTAATTATTTGGCGGAGGTAAATATGACATTCCCACGCGATGGGGGAATATTTCGTTATTAATTTAGCTATCAAGCCGAGGGAAATTAAACTGTTGAGTACTTTTGAATGCTTCCGAGGGACTTGAAAATCATGTGCTTAGCCAGAGCCGTTCCTCGTATTGGATTGAGGGAACGAATTAAACTTCAGCTGAATTACAATATCCAAGCTTCCAGTTCACATTCAAGTTATCCTCATGCTGAATATTCCCTTGGCATCATTACCTCCGAAGTTACAAAATCACTGAATAACTTACTCAGTACGAAGAGCTGAAACAGATGTTGATGATTTTGTATTCATTTCGTTAATGTTTTCATTCTCGCTAGTAATGAGGTAAAAAACTTTTGCTGCAACATGGCTGCTTTGCTGCAACATGGCTGCACAAAATATTTATTTTCCCCTATAATAGGAGCATTGAGCACCTTCTATATACTCCTTATGGAGTAGTAATCATTACTAAGCGAGTTAAAACGAATGAGAAATGTGAAATATGAATTTACACTGGTTGATAATAGTGGTAAAATTTTATGTACCGAATAGCTTACGAAATATTTACTGTACCAGGGGTAATATTTTGGTGCAGAAACATATTACTGATAACTATTTGATTCACTAATTTTTTAGTTCTGGTGCAAATACTTTGGTTTCTAAACCTCAAACAAAATATACTTGAAAATTAAAAACAGATTTTAGACACATAGGCGTCGTTTTCAAGGGATTTTCAATTTTCCGGAGAGTTTAAAAGTAGAGTACTTAGGAAAAATGAGTCGTGTGTATCGCTCTTACGTTGCAAGGACGATACAGAGTTCCTTTCTGACGATTGTAAAACTAATTCACAATATAACCAAGTAATAAATGGGAGTTTATCATTTTTATCTTAATATTTATATCCCTCTGTTAAAAAAAGCTTCAACTAGCGCGATAAATAATGAAATTTTTCATTATTTCATCCATGCTTGCTTATCTTCCAATGTAATTTTAAATGAATTTTGTTTTTAAAGGAATGTAGAGTAGTGAGAGAATGTAGATGGCAAGCAGTGAGGCTCGCCTTATCGTATTACTTCCTAAAAAATTGAAAAAACCTGGTTACGTTTCAAGTTTACATTCAATCCTGCTTATGCCTATGCAAAGTTGGGGTTTCTTAAAAATATCATTAAAACATATATAACTCGAAATTTTCATGACAGACTTTCAGATCTCTGGGAATACGTAGGAGGAAGGTTGTCGTAACTCTACCTTTATAACGTGCAGTATAGGTCAGTAATGCATTTGGCAAACCACAAGTAGCGTGTTTGCATATCTCCTATGGCATCGGTGTGTTTTTTGTCGTATACTAGCCGCGAAATCTTTAAAGAAGCTATCCGCTGATAAGGACAATAGCAGACAGAAGCTTAAGGTTTTAGCGGTCAGTTCTTAATCCTTGAATTAATGTTAGTATGTTAGTGTTTAGGACAGAGGTATATGATCACGGCCGCATATAACGTTGTAAGACAAGCAGTTAATTCAACATCCTGTTCCTTTAAAACCTCGAGAATTCCAAAGGAAAGAAAGACGTCTTTATAGATTGAATGATTCAAACACTTATACAGAAATCAGGGGTGTCCGCATTCGAGTCAAGGTGGATGATTTTTTCTCTGTGGAAATTCTGCTTAGAATAATGTTAGATTTGACAGTGTAATGTATTACGCTATTACCTTTGCAGTCTTATAACCTAGATATCTCCCAAAATTTCCACTCTCATTTTCCCTATCCGCAATCAACACTCACTTCCTTATCCTATGGTTAAATCTGCGGGAAGAAGTTGGAAAATTGTTTGCATAAATCGGGGGGAAATAGAGAAAGCTTCAAATCTTTCATCTACATGTACTGACTACACTAAAAACCATATCGAGGGTGTGTGGACCACACACTGTGTGGTAGGCAGTGAGTAATTCCAAACATGCCCTATGTAACTGCACTATGGTTTACTTATACTGCGTACCAAAGGAGATATTTATATGCATATCTTGCGGGAAAAGCATTAGCAGTTCCAATTTCAATCCAACATACAAGGACACTTTTGAGAAATATGTATTAGAGGCATGCGTTACTTATATCAGTATTTTATGCAGGCATGCTTAAAATCATAAAATTAAGAAAATGTACCATGTCATTTTATCTATATTCGTTTAATTAATCCGTATTAATCTATGATGAGTAACTAATATGAGTGACTAATATGGAGGTAAATTTATTTTATGATTTTCTGAAGAAATCAAGATCTGGGAATTCTTAAAATTGTTATGGTCACAAGTTGTTTGAGGAAAGAACTAATATTTAATTTATCTGTTGTGCTGTGTATTTCTCTGATCTTACTCTCGTGGCCCAGTGTACCCGATGTAGTGTGGGGCTTTGATAATTAACTCGGTGTCGGAGATTAACTCGTCTGCCGTGTATTTATGTCAAAGCCGTAGTCTGCCTTATTGTCATCGTGTTTGATGGTTCTTCCATCCCATTATCTCAATCAATTAAGTTACATTTACCACCGTATTATAACAATAGTTCACAAATCTAGCTGATCGCCTTTTAATTTAATCTAACTCTTTATCAATCTCTTCATCTATGAGTCCCAAATGCTAAGTAGTTATTCCACTTTTGGACTAACGAATGCGAAGTAACACCTCTCCTAAACTCTTGCGTTCCACTTTAATGAATCAAAGTTTCTTTAAGGCAGACCAAGAATTGTTTTTATATATGTTCACCTACTGAGTTTGTTCACTCTCCGGTATTTGGCTTGTTCTGAAGGATTATACAATCACATCTATTTCATATTTGGTGATATATTATTACGACTGTTTTCCCCACAAGTTCATTACTATATTTTTACTAATCTTACATATATTTTTAAATTTGGGTCTAGTATGTATGTTATTAGAGTAAATCTATTCACTAAGGTTTACCAATTTAATCTTTGGTCTAGTCGTGACACCCTATACAAGCTCTCGCGCCCTCCCTCCGGATGGATTCAACAAGCGAAAATATTCACGACACGAGAAACTGGGTTGTCGTAGATCCGCGGTGACGTGAAAAAGTACGATCTTGCTTCTCTCTAAAAGGGACATTTTCCGCCGAGCTGCGCTGAGTCCCAAAGGGCATGGCTCACGCGTCTCTGAGAAGTTGCGAAGGTGCCATGGATATTTGGGACTAGCTTTTTTCACGGTCTATAGAAGAGAGGGAGGCTTAGAGGAGGGTTGGTTCACAAGGCAGGTGAGGAATATGGACGGGGAAAGAGAGAAAGAGGGAGGAAAGAGGAGGGAAAAATTTCCCCCGCGCGGGAGTGACTGTTTCACTCGCGCAGATGAAAAACGGGGTCGGAAGGGCAACAAAGATATGAGTTGTCATGCGTGGAAGGAAGGGTTTATGCGACGTCGGTGCTTGAAAGAGAGTTTGGAACGTGGGAAAGGGGAGCGGTGAGAAACAAGAGAGCACGCCAATTTCTCGCAGGTGCTCAAATAGATGCGGAAAGTAACACCTTCCGTGAACAGTTGTGTCGCTTTACTGAAACGAATTGATGACCCCTTACAATGTGTGCAGCATAATAATAGTTTCATGAAAAATACACCAGTATCACTGCCTATCAGAGATCACAAAAAATAATAATAATAAAATGAGTTATTTTCATTTGAGAGGAAATTGATGTAAAACAGTCGCCTCTTTAGTCTAATTTCACATCAATTATTCCTAAGTGCGGGAAGAATAAATCAACAAATGCCATTCATCTACATCTACACGATACCCTGCATGCCACCGCGAGGGTGTGTGGCAGGGGGTGAAGATCACCAAGCATGCACTACTAACATGCAAACAAGCAACTAAAGTGTCTCATGCAACTAGATTGTTAGTATCTATAGTATTTGAGGGGTTAATACATGCATCATGCACTACAGAATACTCTAAAATATTTCCCCTACCTATCCCTTTCCTATGTTGCCTATTCTGTTCTCTTATAGTACGAGGGAAAAATACCATTTTGAATCTATCGGTACGACAATCTATCTCTCTAATCTTATTTGGCTGGTCGAATCTAGCATAATACGCTGGTGTTTTTAATATGTGCCTAACATCTACAGTAAAGCTATCCAATTGAAATTTCTCTAATAGATTTAATCTGTACTTTAACCTACGCTCTGATAATGATTCCCACCCTAATTCTTGTATTAATTCTGAAACGCTACTCTACCTATCGTAACATCTTTTAACGAACCTAGCTGCTCTACGCTGCACACTGTCTAGTTCTCTGATCAAACCTAATTCATTAGGATCCCATACACTGGCTGCATACTCAAGGTGGGGCCTAACTAGTGAAAAGTAACATCGCTCTTTTGTCTTCTCATCACATTTCCCTAGTACTCTTTTTATAAATCCTAGCTTTCTCTTCGCTCGGCCGCATATTTCCCTTATGTGTCTTCCCCACGATAAATCCTTACTGATTGTTACACCTAAATATCTTATGGTTTCTACGTTTTCGATCTTCGTGTTACTAATTTTATAGGTACTCTCTATCGAAAAACCCTTCACTATTCACCCTTCTTTGTGAAAACTATTCACCCTTCTTTGTGAATTAATTCTGCCTGTAATGGAAAAGTTCCACAAAGTGGACGTAATTTTAATAGTTATTGCAGATGAGAAGTAAGAATATCACGCTTCGTTTGTTAAATAAGATTTGAATATATTTGTAGGGTTATACGCGGAGAGAATTTTTTTCATGGATGTGATGTTAGCGAAAACGTGTGGTAAGCGGTGTAGAGAGTGGAAAAGAATAATCATTTTTGATAGAACGATGAGGGTCTGGGAGTATGAGGAGGCGAAAAAGTTAATGAGAAAGATAAGATCTTGTAATATTAGGAGAGGTACTGGTACTCGGAGGGTTTCCTTTGCACCAAATTAGTGAGATAATCTTTGTGAAATAAAGGAAAAAGAGTAAAATTCTGCAGGGAAATTAAGGAAATTTTGCAGTTGACCAAATAAATTGGGTAACAAGATGGTCAACTGATATTAGCATCTTATTGTAATACATTCGTCATCATTCAACAATCTTCTCTACCTATAATAAAACAATTTTCCTATCCATTTCTCATTTATATGGTTTATATCATAATAATAATGTTAAATTTTTGGTTGATTTAACTTAGACATTAGTACTATTCGTGGAATAATATGAAAACAATATGAAAATATTGATTATAAATCTTCGCTGAGTCTTGGCAATATTCATATTTCTCATACTCTTTCTATTGATGTCATGCGCTTCATTTCATCATATTTAACCATTTTCAAATTTGCTTTACTTATGCGGTATTTATTACTTAATGAGCAGACTAAATTTCCTAGGTCTTCTGACAACTAGTCTTATTCCATATAGGATATACAAATCAATATCTGCTACCAGTAATTAGTGTTAGCGATGAGATATCTCATAATTATCAAACCTCTATGCATATATTTATTCAACCGATGTTAGTAACACTCCTCGAGAAATTTGTTGAGGAAAATGTTGAAAAGTAATTTTGCGCAATGCTCGGAAAGTAGTATTGAGATTTGGCAAGTAATAAACGATGCAGTCTTGGATGAAACGTACCATGAAATGATAGCGGCCTCGACCTAACATACCTTTTACTATGCCAGCGAGCGGAGATTGGGATTCCAATGACGAATCTCTGTTACTGCCGGGATACGTAGCCAAATCCTCTGGACGGGGAACCTGTACTCTAGTGTCAATTCTATCTTGATCCTCACTGGAAAGAATCGGGTAGGTGTGATGGCTTGATTATGACTTCCCATACCGAAGGTGTGGTCTCACATCCCGGCTGAAGGAGAGTTTGCTGATTGGTGCAGCCGATCCCTGTTTGAGTGTTGTTTCGAGAACACACTACTCCGTTCGTTTGATGGAACATAAATCGTGGACCCCCTGGCACCTTTTATCAGGAGCAGGATTATGACGGCGCCGGGTTTCGCTTGACCTTTCCTTCGTTCCCTGAGTAACCGTACATATAACCAGTTATTCATCTGTCCTAAATAAATGGTGTTTAACTGTCAGTCTACTCCACCGAACAACTTCCACAATACGAATTTTCACAGCCCTTGGGATATACACTTGAGCTGCAGTTGAATTTAGGGATGGTTAGGGGGGTTGGGTTGCCGTTCAGTACTAAAGAAAGTGGCGCGATAATAAATAAATGGCATATTCTCTTTAATTCCACAATTTAGACATCCTGCCTCTACAGTTTTTGCTGCGGGTTCATTGATGAGTCCATCCGAGAGAGTAGAAACTCTGACAAAGCGGGAAACTTGCGTAATGGGAAAGAAATAGAGACTTATAGAGGAATAAAAGATTCCTCTTCAATGTTTGGTAATGAGGTATGTCACCACCAGTGAGGGACTCACCCGATGGCCATTCTGCGTGAGGAATTCGATAACTACTGCTTTTCTGCTTTCACTAACCCAGCTTAAGAGATTTTTCAGTCTGAGTGGTTTTAAATGGTTCACAGGCCCCCAGCAGTGATAAGTCGAGGTCCAAGGGTCACAGAATTTTCCTCCTGGAATGATGTCGAAATTTTCTGTTCTGTTTACTCAGAATTTATGGGACGAGGAGCATAATTTCTTTTATTGCTTGAGGTGGGTTTGTGAATCAAATTGGAGAGTGTGAGACAAATAGAGACGATATATTATTGAAATACCGCAACCTATGTGTCACCAGCTAGTGATCTCTGATTAGAGTCGCCATTCAAGTTTCCACAAATCTTAAATTTTATCATAAACCTCTAAGTGAGCATGATAAAAACTTAAATTTAATACGTTTATTTATTTTTTTTACTTACTATTAATAAAATTTTTCCTTTGGTAGGCAGACCGCGAGGGTGTGTTGCAGGGGTGAAGATAACCAAACATGCACTACTTACATGGGCTCCGAGCTTGTAGCACAATTAATGGACCGTACGTTTCATCTTTCGTATATTACGTTAACGAATGTCAATCCAGTTAGTTCTTTCTTGTCCGAGTGCCATTACAGCTTGTTAAAATCAACCGACATTGGAAATATTAAATTTTTGACGAAGGAAACACACATTGAGATGACCACAAGAGCATCTGTTTTATACGCGACCTTGATTTATCCAACAGCCGGCACCATTAGGTTTGATTTTTTTAGCAGGACCGACGACGATGGTGATACCGTTTGACAATGATGACTATTTCACAAAACCTCTTCTACAAAAAAATAACCTTACTAAAAATTCATCAATATTTCTCTTACCCCAGTCAGATTGAAAGTTTGCGTATCTCCTTGACGTTTATATTCCTTCTTTGTTTAGAGTCAACACGCGTCTCAGAGATAGTTAACACCAGATGGAGTGATTTAGACACTTGACCTGAAATGTGTGAGCGTTACGTTGCGAGTTGGCATTAACTTTTTTTCTCCCCCCGATCAAGAATTTAGCTCGGGTAGCAGGCTAGCGGACAGAGGACGTGAAAGAGGTCCGGTGTGCGAGCGACTGGCTCCGCAAAATGAGAGGGTAATCGAGGTGGAACGCCGCCGGGGCGAGGCGAGAAGGGGACGGGGCTCTGCAAAAGCGTCCGCACTCTATTTCCTCGTTTGTTCTCGTGGTCACAGCCTCTTGTATCATGCGGTCAATGATAACTGATCTGTGGGTACTTGAAACATTTGGCCCAAGAGATGCTACCCGTTATTACCACCGCAAGTGAACCTCGTTCAATGTGTAATTCACCTTGGATATTGCTTTTTTAACGCCATCAGGTAAACTCACCTCAAAGAGATTCTGTTTTGTTTGTTGGAAACCTTTTTCCCATTTGCTTCAATATTTATAAAAAGATTTTTCCAAACTTTTTTAATTTAGAGAAAGAATTTTGAATCGATGAATTATCTTAAAAAATATATTTTTTTGCCCAGAGAACGATTTTTAATTAGTTTTTTATCTATCGAAAATTTGTTTACTGTTAACTGCTAGAACATGTCGTTAATGATTAAACTTCAGCATTATTATTTCTGATAATTAGTCATATGTTGTATACACTCATAGAAAAAGTTTTACCATAGGGGTGTGTGTTATATTTACTTAACTGTGGCATTGTTGATAACATAATGAATATCTACCCCGTAAACAATCATGACGTACTTTTGGAAGCATTAAAAGATTCTGTGTTCTACTATAATATTTTCCTTTGAAATAGTTATTGGTCTCTACATTCGTATGTCTCCATAGAGTCCCAATGATGTATTTTGAAATTTATTGAACTATATGATTCACAAACGTGCGTTACAGAATTAATGTCTTGAGGTCGATTATCTCCTCAGCCTAGGGTAGGTACTGTAAGAATCAGGGTGACTAAATATTCGTGACAATCGATAAAAAATCTTGAGAATAGTTTTTTCGAAACTCTATTTGTATTGTGAAATTGATTGAAATATATGATTCACAAACGTGCGTTACAGTCTTAATTTCTTGAGGTCGATTATTTTTTCAGCCTAGGGCATTATAAGAATCAGAGTGGCTATATCTTCGTGACATTCGATAAAAAACCTGAGAATAGGTTTTCGAACCCCAGTGACCTAAAGAAATTGGTATCTGAAACATGTTCATCTTTAAACAAAAACTCATTTCCAATAACTGTCAACTGTGAAGATGAATGTAATAGTGGATGGTCTCAAAATACGTGCATCCTTGTGGTGAACATTTTTTTAAACTCCTACAGTAAGCGAATTTCTCTTACCTTTAAAATGCTACGTGTTATAGAAATACATAGCTTCTCACATTCTTTTCAACTACGGTTCGAAAACGTATTCAGGTGTGATCTGATTAGCTGGATAACGCAGGGTTCAAACCACGTACGCCAGGTGGGATAATTCAAACTCTTCATATAAATTTACTTCCATTAGGGAAAATCCTTCATTAAAACCCTATCCTCAGTATTTATTCTTGAAAATATTTCATTATAAGCGCCGTTTTAAGAGCAAAGTTGCTTTTAAAGGGTACGTCCAATTCAACTGCATTGAGCTATTGAAGATGGCGGCCTTGACTACTTTGCCTAAAACATGCACAAAGCCCCATTCATTTGTCTCGTATTTACTAGCAATGCTTCCAAGGCAAGAGATATAATTGTACCACATTCCGATGAAGACACTGCGCTCTGTTTTTAGATATCTATTGCCGAGGAAGGTTTTGTTCTTTCAATGGTCATCAAGGCAAATGTCGCTATTCACAAGGCAGCGTCCTCTTCGATGGCCGAATTTCCACTCCCTCTGCATAAACGATGAGAGCCGCATTTCGCTGGCGTAGGATGCATCTGCAATCACTTAATGGGCGCTTTTACGTGGGTATCGATTTCCCACTATTGATTGCACGGGAGCTTGTGTTCATTTTTTTCCTCGAAGGAGAGAGCTCTAGCAATTACGTAACCGTGTTACGGCTTCGTGTAAAAATTGCCTCGGCAGCTTGAGAGCAGCGTTGGCCCCAGCATGACAGTGAATAAGAAGTAGGATGGGAGGGCGTGAAGTCGCTTTACAATGATCGGACAGCAAAGGCTTTTAGCCTTGTAGTGAAAGAAAAATGCCGCATGACACGTTGAGAAAAAAATTTGTTAATATTCGTGTAAAATCACTTGTATAAGATAAAGCGTGAAGTGTGAGGTGAGGCATGAATTCAGACGAGTCAGACGTCAAGACAGCTGATATTTCGCTAAATGATATCAAACATAGGGACATTTTTGAAACTGTAATTTAGATTATCCCACTGAATAAAGTCATAAAAATTTAAGGGTGGGTATTCCGTTTAAACTTATTCGGGCTCAACCAGAATCACACCATCAATCGAGGACGTGCATGAGAGACAGTGACTTCGGAATTATGTGTGTAAAACGATTAACGAAGAACATTTCATTGTGTTGCCCTATGCACAGTTTCTCTTTTAACACGAGCTTGATTTTCTTCCTTTCGCCATCTTTCTTTCCTATATTTTACCATCTCTTGACTATTCCCAATTTGGGAACCACCCTGTCCTTGCTTGAAATGCCAATACATGTTTGCTAAAAATCTGCATCCACCTTTTACTGTGCGAGTCGCTCTCATGTTGCTCGTTATAACCTTTCAAACCCTACCTATGCGGGCAGCCGTAAATTTCTTTGACTCTTAGAGTTTACTCTCATCTTGCTGTATCTTAAACGATCATTAGTAGACGCTCTGGCTAAATTCAAGGAAGGCCCTGCAATTTTATTCAGGCGACGCATCTTTGCTGGTGCGTCTTAATTTGGATAGCAATACGCCAGTTTTTTCTTGTCACGCTTTTGCATTATATTAAGGATACAAACGCTAAAATATAAATCGGGCGTGAAGAAAATTAAATAACGTTAATTCAAATTATCTAATTACCTGGCAGTATATAGTCGTTGCGGAGAAAATAGGAAGGAAATAAAATTGGAGCAAAGTAACTTGGTCTTTGTGCCGCCCTTACTAATATTCACCTATTTTTGAAACATTTAGGCTATAACAAAAATTATTTATACGCTAAAAGATAGATATATGAAGACTAAACATATAAATAATAATAAGACACTTATTTGCTAAGATTATCAGAATATAGACTTACATTATGGATGAAGAAATAACTTCTCTAATCTATTCGGCTTATACCTAATTTTTTGACTGAAATGTCTAAAAACCTATACCATCCTGGAAAAATATTAAATAACCTATTCATATTCTATTTTACTTATGATTACAAATTTTCAGTAATTGTAAAAATTGATCAAACTGATAATGTATCGAAATAGTGCACAACGCCTACGGATTCACAACCTATTTTATCACCCTTCATCTACTCGGTATCCCTCACTGAGAGCTTCCAAAATACGCCGCTAGTTGGCGTCTTTCTTGTCTGGAGTCTCGAAGGCGTGCGGCAGGGGATAATTCATCAACGCTTGCTAGGAATGTAGACTACACTAGAGGCTATTACCCAATGCATTACGTTCACCAGCATTCAGAATGCTAAGAATGAGAAAAATAGATCTGATGATTGACTAACCTTCAGTGACACAATTAAATCTGTGCGTTTTGACTCAAACTTTTGCTCCACACCGTAGTGATCTTTCTAAATGTTGATTGGACGCTGAACGTCGCAAGAAGATAAACGGCTTGAGTCCATTTGGGTCATTGCACCAAATTCATTTCCTTCCTTGCTCATCCTCTTATGGCCATACATGACATAGCACCACGCAGTAGTCGGTTAATAACCCTGAGCGATGTGGTTGTGGAGGGTGGATAGTTACCGCCGTGGATGACATCCTTTTGCCCTCGAGACATTTAACTCCGTTTGCACGAACAGTACTTTGATCCCAGATACATTAATGGAGTTTGGTCCGAGAGGTGGAGTGGAGGGGGCCAGCTTGAAACAACAGCGGAGACTTTTGAAATATGGACTGTGAAATTAGTGGACTCGGTCATCGTGTGGTGGCCGGAGAAATGTAGGAGGGTAGTGGAAGGGTAGGGTCAATTCAAGTAATACAAACATGAACCCACAGAGACGCACGTAATTGTTGCCAATTTCTTCCTTCTCCTCTTCCTCATATCATCATTAACCCCGTTGCCATCAATGAGATGTTCTCCGACGTGTGAGGTTTACAGGTCCATCCCGTTGAATAGGATCAAGGGGATCTGGAAAAGCAAAAGGAAGGGGGTTTAATTTTCTCTCATGTCCTTCATTTTCTCCCCCATCTTCTCTCTCCCCTTTTAATGTGTCCTTGGGGACGGGGAGGACACAAGAGAAAGGAAAAAAGAGGGATGGGGAGGAAGGTGGAATAGGGCGATATATAAAGTGTGTGGGACGTGTTATCACAAGGGAGACGAAGGACGTGGGGAGGGTACAAAACCGAACCCAACGTCTCGATAACGAAGGCTGATATGCACTGAGGCCAATTGAGGAAACTTGCTGGTATTTCGTGGTAAATGAAGTCTCATAAAGCGTGACTGAATTAGATGACTCAAAAAACCCTCTCGGAAATTGTGCGTAGCAATTACTTTTTAGGGGCCGTATGACGAAACTACAGGTATTCAAGCATGGGTGAAAATATTTGCTTAACATATGAATAAATGTATGTTTCTTATAAATTCTTGGGCCTGGTTTCATGCCGTGTTAACTACTTTCAAAGGACAGGGACCTTCGTGAATTAGACAATTCACAAGTTTTTGCTTATTTCAAGATACTGTTTAATGTGCTTTGAAATTTACAACTTTCATTAACCACGACATAGATATAGCATCCGCAAAGTTTATCGGACAGAGAACCGATCTTAGTAACATGCGCCCAGCGTTTAGTAATAAAATTTTGTTTACGACACAGTTGCCACACATTTCGCTGCATACACCAGGCGAGTGTCTCGCCACACGCCATCCCCTGCTTCTCACCCTCAGGGTGTCTACTCCGCAGGCGTGGATATGATGCTGAGGACGATTTGACCAGAGTAAAATCCCTTGGGAAATTGTAGGCGTAATTGGGAATGGGGGGAGCGACGAAGTGAAATGCACCGGCAAAGAGTGAGGAAGTGGTGAAGCTTTGGACTCGCGGAAGGTAAAAGTAGGTTGAGGCGGAGGGGGAGGAGAAAGTGAAGGCACGTACGGGTGGACGTAAGCGCACCAAATGAAATACACGTGTTCGGGGAATTATTTGAGGGAGCAGGGTTTTGGCTCCCTTGGAATGTTTGTGTGTGTCGGTTGGTTCCAGTGTCGGTTGGTTTGTGTGTGCGTCCGTGAGATTAAAGTAGGCATGAGAGGGACTTATGGGACTGTTTGAGGAAAAAGAGAGAGGGGTCAAAAGGGAGAGTATAGGGCGTTCGGGGGCGGATGTGGAGAGGGAGGAGGCAAGCGAAGTAAGAGAGGTCAGAAATAACGCCGGCCAAGTTTTGCAGGGGATTAGTGGAACGCGGGAGGAATAATGGAAACCTAGAGGTCTAGGGGGTGGGCAAGGGAATAAGGAGAGGGGGAGATTGTGGTTTTTCTGGATGTGTTGGAAGGGGAAATGGAGAAGGTAACGGGGAAGGGGAAGCTGAGGGTGGATGAAAAATGCAGGTGGATGGCTGCGGTCATCCCGAGGACGGAGAGAGTGCTATAGTTAAAAGTTGAAGGATGTGAATGTCTGGAAAAAATAATGAGGAGAAAAGGTGGAAGATAAGACTGGTAATATAAATATTCAAAGAATGAAGGGATGGATTCGAGTTTCAAAAAGTCATCAGAATAGTCTTGTGCAGAGGGTCTGTGGCTTTTCAATGACCTGATATATTCTCCTATTATGTACAGCTTAAATGTTTATTTTATTCCCTCTTTGTATCCCTTTTTATCATCTTTTTTTAGTATAGGAGGCACTGTAGAATATAGGCATATGTGGAGATTACATTCTTTGTCGACTAGCAGTCGGAGCTCAACTTTATATTGCCGCCAACCTCGCTGAGTTCTCGGATTATCCCACAGTGAAAATTATAGATTCTTGGTTCGGAACACGTGTCTTGTCATGAATGCCTTTTGTGTCCGCAGGTCTTTGAAATGGTTTGAGCAAACGTTCGGAAAAATCATGTTGCTTACTGAATCTCTACTTCTTTAATCGCAAAGCCCACCCTATGAACATGGTCTCAATTGCCTACGTTACTCCAATCCGTTGTACTAATCGCATGTGGATGCAATCGTTGAGCATGAATATTTAAAACCAATCACTTTTTGTGCAAGAAACTGCAAATTTCATCTGGAGGTAAAAGGGCCTGACTAATAAGTTTACCAACGTCCGGAAGTTCTATAAGGGGGGTGGCAAGGCAAATCACACCCTTAACCGTAGGTAAATCCCTACCGTTCAAGATGAGATCCCCTTGCAAACGGGGATTAATTCATGAGCATGACTACATTCCGTCATCGGAGGTGGTACTGCGGACGGAGCACGCAGCTTAAACCTCGCCACCGAGGAGACAGAACGGAGGAAGCGTTGGAGGGGAATGAGGATTTTGGCGGAGGGGGGCATGAAGATGAGGTGGACATGGGAGCTACCCTTGTGGCGGAGAAGGAATCTGGAGGGGGGGCTTGAAGGAGCAGTGGACAGGTGGTGAACCTCAAGGCACGGGGGAAGCATTTGCCTGTCGGGTCACGCATGGGGACATGGGTGGGTGGCAAATTATAGAGCGGAGGGGGGCGGTGATGCTGTCCTCGCCGTTAATGCTTCCTGGAAGTGTCCTCCGCCTCTTAGGGTGGGATTAGCACGAGCATTGCCCCTCAGTTCCGACCAAGTCAACGCACCTGAGATGGCCTCTTCCACTCACGTACCTACACTTCACAATTCGCGAGGAAATGACAGTATCCACAACTTTGAAGCCTACGTCCACACATTCCCATGGAAGCCACCACAAAGGTGCGTGATAGGGGTAACTCCACACGAGGCGTGCATTAGCCACGGGGAAAGCAGTCGTATTGTTAGTGACCACTCCATAGTTTTCTCGGTGAACCTCTTCTGAATTCACCCCTTCCTCGCCGTGGGAATAAAGCGGCTTTGAGTTAAAATAATCCTCCTACTTGGAGATTAAATGTGCGGGGCAGACTGAGTATAAATCTCGTGGAAATAACCCTGTTCTCGCTACACCTAAATATACGTAATACCCTGTGAACTACCGCGAGGGTGAGTGACATGGGGTGAAGATCACCAAACATGCCCTACTTACATGCAACTAAAAGCTACAATGATACCTCTTCATAGAAACTGCTTTTATACTACTACACTCTACTACTAAATTCAAACTCGTGCTACTAATACAAAGAGGGTTGAAAAAAATACGCTGTCATCATTAGCGTGCTGCTTTCAAAAGTCTCCAAGGCGTAACATAATCATGGTATTTATCTGCTAATTCAATGATATTAAGCATAATTACATCTATAGTAACGTAAAACCCTGAAATCCAACGCTAAAGTGTGCGGCAGTGGGTGAATTTACACAAAAATGCTTTACTTGTCCCGTACAAAAAGATTAGTAGCGGTATTCCAAACGAATTATAATTATTTAAAGAAGATTCAAATAGCAAAGCAAGAATGCAAAAACATGCTGTTAGTTTGTAGGGTTAAAGCCGTTATACTAACACGCAAAGATCTAGGCTGTCAATTGATACACTTGTATATATACAATATAAACAAAGCAATCGCCTGCGCACGTAAGACTTGTGTCACCCAGTATGGAAGTGCTCTTGGATAGCATGCATCCAAACATACATTGATAGTATCGATTTAAGACAAAATAAATTTCTCTCTTTACAGTGAGATACTACCCCTTGTATCCTAGCTTAGAATTTTCTTATTTTTATGCCTCCGTCAGTTAGAAAGCGGGACTGTTCTAAGCTAAAAATTTAGGGCTACTGTAAGGATCATTTTTCTCAAGGCAAAACCCGTGTGTTTACACTGTTTTCCACTGATCAAACCACCGCAGTTTACCGTTCACCGCAGGTCATTTTGATGTACATAATATAACGTTATCGATACATAAGATATATAAGTAGTGGTGCAGGATTATGATTGCAACAATGCCTGAGATGGTTTTTTTTGTCTGAATATTTTGTATATCTGGTGAAACAACCTAATTTCTGGACAATTGCGATGATTCTTGTAGTAATTTCTTTATTTCATTTTGATGTTGCGTATCAGAAAGGCACACGAGTAACCTTCCTGCAACCTTATCAGTTTTATCTCTTTTTTAATGCTATGCGCATTATCAACCCAAAAAAGAAAAACATATATGTCCGATTCCTTCAAAACTTAGTTCTCTGCCACTATTAAAGGATGTAACTCTCTCCTGATAGAGATTTTCATACAAACCCTGAATTTGGGCTGTGGTGTCCTTTGAACTTACTTCGCTCGGTGATTGAAAGATTAGAGGGATTATAAAAAGGAGCTAATTAGACTGAAAGATTTTCATATGGACTTAGTGAGAAAGGAGTTTAGGCTGTTCAAAACGCGTGTGTATGCTTGAGTGTTGGCAAAAGGAAAGAGTGAGACATTATTAATAACCCTCCAGACGTTCTTTGGCCTCAGAGTGGAGGACGGCAAGAGATAAACCCCAAAATATCCATATGTAGTCTTCGTCGGCTCTCCTGCTGTTTAAATATTCTTCCCGAAACACCAGCCCCAGCCTTCTCTCTCGTTTGACTTTTTCCTCTCCAAAAACATTTCTTTGCTGCTCCCTCAAATCTTGCACCCCGTTCCACTCTAGCTTTTTGATTCTTCTATTCCCCCAGTGTCCCCCTCATTAAAAAAAAAAGAAAACAGTTGGATTGCCCATTAGTATCCCGTTCTCCTGCTTGAATCTAGGGTTCAATGGTAATAAGAAAGTATGCAAGCAAGTTAATTTTTTACTCAACTGCTAGACGATGTGATTGACAATAATTAGAGGTTATCTTCGGATGTTTGTTTTCGATGCGTTGATTTGGGTGATGTTCTATACGGGTGGAGATAATATTCTATATCACGATAAATATCCATAAAATTGTGAAGAAGACATTTTTCCACCAAAACTAGATACTCCTGGTTTGACCGATGCATTTAATAACAATAATCCTTTCTTATTATTTTGATATTAACCATCTAGCTGCATGTGACCCTATTATCTCGTATGTCTCAACGTAGTAGCCTAATACTCATGTCAATAGTGCATGTTTGGTGATCTTCACCCCCTGCCACACACTCTCGTGGTGGCTCGCAGAGTACTATGTAGATGCTATCAGTAAACTTATGCAGTAAACATAGTAGCAACCATGTATGGCTGAATATAAGTACTAGATCGATATGATAGTCAATAATTAAAGTCAATATGACTCTTTGGATGGTGATGGTAATGTTTTCGATGCAATGATTCGGATGATATTCCATGGGGATGGAGATATATTCTATGTTACGTTAAAAATATCGATAAAATTATGATGAAGATATCTTTCCACAAATTATTATCGATACTGTCTTTTTTTTAATGAGTCAAATGGGAAGTTGATTTGGCGTCACAGAGTCCCAGTCCATCGCAGCTAATCTCAGACCGTTCTTTACCACTTCAATACTTTCGACGGTTCCACCCTTCTCTACATCCTATCTAAGTTACCAAACAACACCCTCATCAAAACCCCATCCGCGAAATCCTCCTTACCATCCTCCTCTGGCAAAAATCTTTCCCCTTCTTTCCCTCTCGTCCCGAAAATCCATCAGTTCGATACAGCCGGCAGTCCTTTCCATGTTATGAATATTGAATTTCAATTATTCCGTAACATCCGGACCTAACCCCCTCTCCCTCTCTCTCTCTTTCCCACCATATCTACCCTATCCTCCCCTTCTCTTCCCCAACTCCTTTTCTTCACTCCCTACTCATTCCTTCCCTTTCTCTTCTCCAGCCTCGAATATCCCTCGTAATGCTCCTCCAGCCCTTTTTTCCCTCCCGACCCACAAGAGGGCCTTCTTTTCCCTCTCCCTCTGGAGGGGCCCAAAAGAAGAAATAATGTGACTCGAGTTTCCAATTTTAAAGCTGGTGGACGGGAATCGGGTCGGAAGCTTTCAAGGAACGCTGAGCGGGTTTTGTAGGGGGGGAGGGTGGAAAAGGGAGATTCTCCTCTTATCCGGGAGCTTAAAAGCTGATATCCCTTCGAATAATCTGTTGACCAGCGGTGAAGTCGTTGATGCTGTCTCCACTTGACATACTCGTGCTTCGAGCGCCTTTCTCTCTGTCTCTATCTCCTCTCCGTTTTCTCCGTTTTATCGAGTTCCCCTCCACCCAAATCAAACTTGATCCGTCTTCCCGAGGAAAGTTAATGTAAGCCTGGCCAACGCTTCATTTCAACCCGTGCTTGAGTGTGGCTTTGCGTGATGTGGGACCTTTAACTCAAGAATAAAATTGAGGGAGAGAAAACGTCATGAACCAAGAGTAGTGGTATGAAATCGATAAAAGTAACACCATACACTCCGAAAGTTCCTATTAGTTATTCCCAGTTTGCGGTGGACACGTAAAAAAGGACATGGAAACTGGTGCGGGGCGGTGTGAAGGAATATAAAAGGAGAAAGAAATAAGCAAAGTAAGGAACCAATTTCAAGAAAAATGAATAAGGGCCCCATGAGCCCATTATCGATCTGCGATGGTTACTTTGTTCATCCACGTGCTGATTTGTGCTGCGCCATCTCTTCGCATCTAAAAATGTATGAAAGGCAAAAATGTCCAGAATTATTCTTAAAAGAACCGTCGACGTGGGTAAAGTAATAGACGTCTACAATGCGACTCTTTAAAGAGTATGCTTTTGTATCACGATAAACAAGACTAAATCAATGCGAATCTTGTTTAATTTTTACTTTATTCTAGGATAAGGATGGATATAATACTTGATTGTGTCCATCTTCATGTTTTTAAGATGGGTAGAGAAAAGTATTTTTCCTATGATGCTGGCGGAAAAATATTGACCAACGATATTTCTACACTACATTTCTACAAAGTTACTGACATACCTATTTTGATTATTCTCCGAAAGAAAGTGTTGACGTCACTATTATTAGGGTAATAAATCACAGTTGTATCAAGACACTAAGATGAATATCGATGTATTATCAAAACAAATTCTATTCACTGAGTTAGAATTATCTTCTATATCTTTATCCTGCCTTGCAAAACCCAATTGTGATAGAAGGTTAATCATCAGCACGCATTCCCAAAGTTCATCCACATAAACTCTATCGTACTGCGCGAGGAGAAAAACTGGTGTTAGTTTGGCATGAATCATGCTTAAACTTTTTTCTAGATAATGGGTAAATGCTCTATTAGATGTATTAATAAATAATATTTCCTGTTAGCCTGCGCGGGACTTTTTGATCACAATGAAGCATTTATGCCGTATTTGCCTATTAGTAAGCATACTTTTGTGAGGTAGTGCCAATAGACGTTTCTTAGTGATACATACTTTCGTGCGACACGAATGCATTTCCTTCCCCATCCCCTGCTTCGCAAGCGCCGCGGACACACGCGGAGAGCTTTAGGTGCACCGCGGAACAAAATCGGAACTCCAGGGAGTGCATCATCGCAACGGAGTCCCACATGCGCGAAACGCTCTCCCACCCACCCATCCCTCCTCGTCGTCTCGGGAGCACGAGCTGCTTCTCCGGAGTTAATGTAACCGAATCTTCCCGACGGGAACTTTCCCTTCCCCGCCGAGGCTTCTGGGACGCGAGAGAGGAAACGCGGAGCGAAACTCACTCTTTACGAGATCTGGAAATGCTCGCAGTTCAGCCACGGAAAGTGACTGCATAAGCACTCGGCGGAATCCAGACCGAGCCAAAAATACCGTCTCGTCTTCCCACCGTTTCGGTGATTATTTTCAACAATTGAAACGCAGGGCGGGCTAGCAAACATTTCAAGCCGAGGAAGAAGTCGCTGCTACCTCTGACGGGGCTGAGATAGCGCCATAGCTGGCCGGCGCTTCGGGGCAAGAGGGAAGAGGAGTTGGGGAATGTGGTGTAGATTTTTCCCTCGGACGTTCAGTCAGAATCGGAAATATGTGCCGTAAATAGAGTTTGAAAGACCCACTATCGCTATCAAATATCTATCGCAACCCACTATTTTAATGATCAAAGTTGGTTGGCTGAAGTTCACCGCCAAAAATTTAAATCAAAATACAATCATCGACCACTTTGCATGTTTGGCAGGGTGGTGAATCATTGGCAAAAATAAACCCTCATGAAACTGAAAGATGTGGCGAAGAAATCTAATGCTATAATTATGAATTACCAGTGAATTACAAGTAAATAATAATAAAATACAATAGAAACATAATTTTCATCAATAGGTAGAATATATTTTGAGACCACGATTATTTATACTAAAAGCATGAAACGGTATTGTTGAAATGCGTAAGCGTACGGAACGTTATTTTATATGCACTACAGAATTGACTACCGACTCTCCGGTCATAAGAAGGCCTTTAATAATCCCATAATTGTTAAACACTAGTATATGCTCGTGTTCTTGATCTAATTTCGCGACGGTGGATGGCAAGAGGTACCAGGAGAACACTAGGTATGGTTGTGCGCTTAACCTAAACCAACTTTTGTATTATACCCTATACGCCACAGCAAGGGTGTGTTACGTTGGGTTAAACAACACTAGTCATCCCGTAATGACCAGAAAAAAACCTTACTTAACCAATGTTAATTGACTATGATTCCGAATTCACCAAGGTAACGAAACAGGTCCTAAGTATTCTATTGTAAACTATGATCTTTCGGGATGGACATTGCACAAATCTTATACCCACCTTTATGGCTGAATTCCGTAAATTTGAAGAGGTATCAAATCGCTCACATTTGTATTTTGTGTGTAAAACGTCCCATGGAGGCATTCATTAAGGGTAAATTATTCAATTGCTATCCTATCGTCATATTTACACGGTGTATATCTTGCATCAACGCTTCGAGGGAAGAATTAAAAAAAATATATTTGGCGCTATACACCAAAGTTGCGAGGAACTGCATTAGACACTTACATGTTATACAAAAAAGCTTCTTTAAGGTATTAAAAATTGGTTTAAGAACTGCAACACACTAACTTTTAAACTATCTCCGCGGTAACATCAATAATACTTGTAATTGCCGTGAAATGTTCGTGAGAAATGCCAGTTTAAACCTGGCAGTTTTTAATCTATGTCATCAATATGATTATGTTTATCTTCAAGTCTAAATACCTTACCTGCCATACTACGATGTTTTCATGCTTTTCGTTAAATGTTTTTGGCATCTTTGAAAAATCAACCCACCTTAAATGTCCAAAGAAGATTCAGTCTGTTTTTGAGCCTCGGATCCGTTAGTGATTCCGAAATTCAAACGGACGTAGGGGTCGCTGAAAAATAGAGCGTTGTGGAAATGAAATGAGAATAGAGGCCGGGTTCGCGTCAGAAATCTGGGGCAGAGGGGTTTTCCCGGAGAGAGGGGAGAAGAAGCGGGATTCACCCAATTCTCTTTCTGGAACTCTCCCGCTTGCGTTGCAAAAACCTGTCGCCCTGCGGTTCCAGTCTAGACACCCTCTCACACCCCCCTGCCCTGAATACCCACCCCCGCGTACTTGCATGCGCACATCATCGGTGCGTAGTCTCGTTATCGAAGCATCTTGCGGACGCCAGCAGAGTAAGAATCATCAAACGAATGTAGTTTCCTCGATCCCCTTCATTCCCGCTTCCCTCTGTGTCCATTCCACAGCACAATAAGGGTAGTTGAAGATAGGGTTGACAGCTTGTCAGAAGTCCTTTCCAAACAAGGAGGCTAGAATGTACTTGAGTAGACCTTGGTATTCTGCGCTACTGCTAGTGTGTTGTAGAGGGTGACTCAGAACCAATCATACATACCGTCAAGTAAATTAGCCTATTTTTATTAGCTAAAACGTGCAAACTTAAATAAATCAACATTTCTCATAAGATAAATCATACGCAATAGGGCTTATAATAAAAAACATCCACCCTCTAGACACAAGGTATTTCCCAAATATTTTATGAAATTTGCACTAGCATGCCAATTACGAGAGAAAATAATACGCTGTATATTCCAAAAATTAAGAAAAAAAGAAGAGATTTTTATATGAAGCCGTGGAATTTGGCTTCCCATTCTGTAGCTAGCAGTTTTTGTTTCGAATGGAATAAAGGAATTTCAGAATTCTAGTTTCACAGGTCGAGCGAGCCAATTTTAAAATAAGAAATAGTGCTTTGCTGGTGGATTCTATGGCTCTTACTGTACTCTTTCTGTAGTTTTTCATAGCCTAGAAATGTAGCCACGTAGGGAATCTAAGTCGATAGGGAAATGTAACTATATAGGGAATATTTTATTTTAAAGGCATGTGTGAGCAGTAGGGAATTTTCCTGCAAGCCTTAAGGAGGAACCTGCGCTTCGAAATACTGTATTCTTATGATTTATATCATTTGCGGTAATGCGTGAATTTAGGCTTTGTGATGCCTTTTGTATTTTGAAATATGTATTCGAAAGAGCCCTGGGTAAAATATCATGCAACAATATGTTAAACAAATGTTTTAAGTACGTAATGAAAACTAAATATTGTATTGACTCCAGCATTCGTTGCTATGTAGTCATAATTTGATAACAATATTTATTAATGAAATGAGGAAAAGAAATAATTATTTTTTGTTGTAAAACGTTTGAAAATGTGTCTTAATTGTTTATTTTCGTGATAAATTGTATTATGAATGTATAATAGAAGCACATGGCAACACCGAGATTGCTTAAACAGTTGAGGGGTAACCTACGGTATCTTGTTGACAGCGGTAGAAGTGTGCAGCCTTTGTATTTTCAAGTATTCAGTAGTGTTTCTTCACGCAATAGGTATTGCATTCATCATTTACCTTTTCACCACCCATTATTTTTTACTTCAATCATTTGTTCATCGCATTATTCATACATCAAATTCAGCATCACTTTTTCGCCATCTCCTTATTGGTGGAATCGTATTGATCTCTGATTAATACGATCGTATTGCTCGCATTAGTCAAACCTATTGAATCCAAATTTCTTAAAATGGGCAGCTTTACTCAACGTAAGGGCAGGTTTATGAAAAAAGAAAGTTCAAAGTTATAATAACTTACGGACTGGACTTAGAACTTTAACTCCCAATACGCCTTATGTTCGCTATGACTATCAATTCCTGCGCAAGGGCTATCTTTGCGAGTGTGCGGTTTGAATCTGGAAAACGACTACTTCTCTCATGGGCAATTATGCATCTCAGGCTCCAGAGTAAGTATATAGTCTGATCTTTATGTTTATGCAGTAAACGGACAAAGAAAGAAATGTAGTCAATCCATTAGCTTTACAAGGAAAAAATGAATTTCTGTGAAAAAAATCCTTTTTCTTCCTTTCCTTTCATTCCACAGCATATCCACAGCAACACACGGTAGGCTATTGAATTGAATGATGTCTTTTTTCGGTTAAGTTTGCTAAAATACTTATATTTACTTTCCCATTCATTTCATATCAGACTGATCCACAGCAAAGAGTGGCCGAGTTTAGTTAGTACTCAAAATAATCTGGCCAATATCAAATAAATGTTATTATTATTGTTAATTGCTATTCAAATGTGACCAAGAAATGATCAAATAACTGAATTATGAAATTAGTCAACTTTCGTTCGAGTCCGAAAACAATGTTTGAGGCAAACTTTACCTTCTGAGATGATGGAAAAATGACATACTAAAGAGGAAATGAAAAAAGTTACAGTATATACGGAGGGTGAACCTTACACATGCGATGGACTTAGGCGCATAAAAGCTGGTATAATAATTATGCTTGCACTAATACTGTTGTATTATCTGAACTCATACGGTCAAATTATGCATTCTAATTTTAAAATTGAGGTTAATGAACAGGTTTGCTTCCTATTCTCGCTAATGGCAAGGTATTTTAATAAAAACTTTAGATGCATTCAAGGATTTCTGATATTCTAAGTTTTCGCTACTGCCTGAGACCCGATTTCTTGTGACTCCCGTTCGTCGATCATTCTCCGGTTTTAGTAGACTGCATACTCTTTATGTTTATCTGAATCTGGTCGAAATGCTAAACACGTGATTGCATGAATATGTACGTACATACATACTTATATAGGTGAATTTACATTACTGTATACAGATACCTTTACATTAAGAAAAACGTCTACCGCTAGTGAGATCGATAAAGAAGTGGTGCTGCTAAACTCCAAATATTCTGAACACATTGGTTTGAACATTCTGATTTGACGTAAGTTGGCAGCCGTAAAAAAGTAACCAACGTAGTATGTGCAAAGTAATCAATTTCACCAAAAAGATGTTGGAAACATTTGCTATGAGTACCACCTTATACATATTCCACATACATAGGCATTATGAAGATTAAATTCTCTCTCCTTAATTTATATACCCCATTTCATATTTTATTTATTTATTTATTTACCTCTAGAAACAGTACTAAGGCCTTTACATTGAGTTATATTAAATATAAATTATGAAAACAATTTATAATAATAACAAAAATGATAAGAAACAAAATTTGAACAAGAGTAATTAAATTGAAAGACCTCCTTAGCAACGTTGCCATGTTCATCGCAGCTTGCCGGCTCCTTCCTCGGAAGAAAACCGGAAGTATGTTCTTTGAACTTAAATACTAACGTTAAACATCCGATGACCTAGGCTGGAAAAAATATATTATGTGCTTTAATATCTCTTGCACGTTTCCTTAGTTTTTTAACGATTTTTTTCGGGCCAAAATTGAAATAAAAATTTTAATGTGAAGGAAGGTCATCATACTCCCAGTGAAAAACCTTCATTTTCAAATCCATATATCTTCGTTATATGGCCGATGACATAGCAATATTTTTACACCATTCGATAGGGAAAACTATGGACTATAATATATGTAAAAATCAGGGTAGGTTTTCGGACATGCTTAAAATGATGGTTCCTCCTTAAAAGAGTCGCAAATCATGTCTATTATTTATTTATCACCATTGACAACGTTATATTTTTAGAAAATGCGAGTTCATGTTGTTATTGGGCTAATTAATTGAATTATTATAGTTTCTGAAAAGGATGTGTAAGTTTCCCGTATATAATCATTGGCTTAATTGCTTCAGTGGGTGTAAAAAAAATATATTAGATCAAAGACGGATCTTGATTGACGCAAAGGCGCTGTGCACTCTTGTTCGCAGTGTGGTAATGCACTCTTTAAGTCATTGGCTTACGTTGCAATCCTTGTGGCTTCGTGATTTTTCTGGTGAACTCCACCGCAGATCTGGACCTATTCCAGAACCGAGCGAAGATTTTGCTCCACGCGTGCTTGCCTGCAATCTTTTCTAAGACAGAGATCTTACTGTGGAAGACAATTGCTGTGGCTAAATACTCTTTTCTCTAAAAAGATATACAGAACCGTCGCGATAAGAGTGCGATTTAAATTTCCTATGCTTATATAAGAGATGCGACAGCGTCACACCGCCAAATATCAGTAATATCAGGTCATACGTCTAAATAAATTTTTAAACGGATCATTGCTTATGTGTGGACACGATTCACGATGAATGAAACAGTGTACACTAGAATGAAAGTGTAGATATCCCCACTTTTATCAAAACCGTTTTTGTTAATTTTTTTATGGTAGTATTTCTTGACCCAGAGCCATATACGTGAATTCTAATTATTCTATTGATATTGGCAGTAGTATTTAATCTTTTTGAAATTCATAATTTATTTGATAGCACTTCATTTGTACGTTTCAAACGAGTTATGCAGGTAACATGCTTTTAATACGCCTTTTATCACCCAAATGAGGTCATATTCAGAAATTACGGGCATGAAATAATTGAATTTCACAAACTGAAAAAGACTTAATAAATTTAAACGAATCATCAAAAACTCACCACAATTGACTGCAACTGCTTCAATGAAAAATTATTCCGAAGTATATCCTTGCTTAGCACGGGAGACGTAGCCTTTTTTTTTAAGCACTTGAGTTCAGAAGAACTGAATCCCCACCACATTTTGATGCACTTTGTGTCATTTAGCATCAGATATGATTGAAAAGGATGTCAGATTTCTAAAAGGGAGGTAAAAAGCTTTCCAGCACGAACGGAGATCTCTCAATCGCCCCCAATATTCGTGGGGAATGGGGTATTTCCATATTTCCCAAGTGCGGGGGACGGAAAAGACAGGGAAAATAGTGGGAAAAACAAACGCGCTGGACTAATTTGTCGCGGAGCGATTCTTTTCTTCTCTTTCTCGTGTTCCATCAATATATTTATCTACATGTTACCATTCAAGCCACCCCAGGTGATAAGTCACCAGCCATGAATATGACATTTTGCGGGAAAAATATAAATCAATAAAGAAATAATGCTTGCTGTTATCGATCTTTTTCTTGTATGGTAGTCGTATATTGTGCTCGATAAAAACGAATCCTTTTATCTGCTTGTGCGGCAGTTGATTTCTGAAAATATTTTTGCTTCTCTCTATCCTGCTGACGAAACATTGGGATGGATATGTCTGCAGTGTGAAATTTTAAATCGTGTGAATTGAATTTTTCCAATAACATTAATCTTGCGAACAGCCTTCTAATATCAAGGGTTGCCCTATCAAAACCTTCCAACATTGATCCTTTCCATACGTTCATAGGTTTTTCTGCAAAACGTGATAATTTTCTGTGTATCACATTCAGTCTTCAGACAGTTACATATCTATTAATTGTATCCCGAATATTTGGTGTATACCTACTCCATGTGAGGCGTCGCTAGTGAGAAACGACATCTTTATTTTACGTAACCGCTAGAATACTTTCCCATGATCTGTTTGATAAATTCTAGTCCCTTCAGTGTTTTCCTATAAATCTATTTTTTTCTCGCCACTCCGCGGCGACCCGGGTGAGTCCACGCCTCGTCCACCCTTGGGGAGGGCCGTGAGGGAGGATTTGCCGCCCTGCACTTCGGAGGTCACTCGAGGGGGAGGGAATCGTTCGCCGCCAACACCCAGCTCCCACCACAAAGGGGGGCACTTCTAAAAGCGTCTGAGGGTAGAGCAGAGGCAATTCGTTACGGGTGGGCTTGGAAGGTTTCCCATTAGAACGCGAGCGATACGGGGGAACCCCTTGTCGAGATCTCGTATCAGCACTCTGGTTGACATCGGGGTTGTGTGGTCCGAAAAAGAAAATATAGAGCTGCATTTTAAAAAAGATAATGAATCTTGTAACTGGAAAAAAAATCTCGTGCGACACGTCTTCCTCACTACCCTGAGGTGATAAGTCTCTGATCAAGCACAAGGCACATTTCATTTCTGACTGACTACCATTTCAAGTCCAAAACGAAAGTCAATAAAAAACTGAATCAACTAAGCCATTTACTGAGTACCCTTCAAGCCAACACAATGGGTGTTAGGCCGGGGATTATCCAAAAACACACACAGCATACATGCAATAATAGTTCAGACACTAAGAAATATACATTACTGTTAATATTATGTGGGAAAAGCAGTAACAAAATTTTATTTTATGGATGAGACCAACACATTGAGGAAATGCATGCTGTGGAAGGTGTCAAAGTTTTCTTCTTACACAACATGAAATGAGGTAATTAAAGAAAACTGCACATATGCATTTCACATTTTATGGTTCATTCATAAACGCAGGAGCACTTACAAATTTACATTACTTAAACTAACTTCGTTTCAATCCATAACTTGTACTTATTCAACCTCCGCTCTCTTCCAAACAAATGGTGTAGTTTGGTTAATGAACTGCATGGAATTGAATACAAATGAATACAAAATGCAAATTAAAATATTCATGGAAATAGACACAAAATAATAAAGCTATTTGTATAATGTGCACTTTTTACAATTTGAAATACCAATAACAGTCTCGGCGATGAAGCTTTCGCAGCCCCTTTTGAGGAAAAAGAATTTCCTGACTTTACCATTTCCTTTCTGGTATGATGCCGATGTGATGTAACTCCTGTTGATCACTTTTTCAAGGAAATGTAATGATGACCAGAAGAGGTCACGAAACGTCGGTCTGACACCGTACAAAACGCGACAAAACCAACAAGTTCTTTTACCCCTCTTATTACTGATTTATAAGCACGATTAAAAGAAACATTCTCCTGCCGGCAATCCTTTCCTCTTCGTTGTATATTTATAATGCCTCCATGGGGGTGATATTGTTTCGTTTCGCTAAAAGGTTTTTATTTTAACATAAATTAAAAACAAAGAATATGTTTCAGCTTCGACTTAATATGCGATACCAGCAATTGGTAAAAAAAAAGGTATCCACAGATTCCCTAATCATGGCCAATGATTTTGCATTTGTTGAGAAAAAATATTTAAAACATAAATAATATTTAAAATTATTTTTCTTATTTTGCGTGGAAAAATGACGTCTTTAACCCCTATTTCCATTTTCTTATCTCTCTTAATTTGTCTCCATGGTCTGATTCTTCATCTAGCCCGGGGTTTTATGTACATCTCTAGCAATTTATCTAAGGTATCCGCCTAAAATATTTCCAGGAAATTTGATCTAAACATACCTTTTTTTGTGCATCTGGTAGTGATTCCCAACCTAATCCCTCTAACAAAGGAATCGGGTTGATGTTGTAGCTTGAGAACTGGCCTCCTATTCCGAGGAGCCCAGATTCTAGTCCCGGCCAAGGCGGATTTTACATAGGTATATCAGACCCTACTTCATACTCTTGTGGAAATCACGTCGTTCCCAATACACCCTTCATAGGATGGGACGTTAAGATGTAGCCTCTTGTCGCCTCAATGACATTACTTGTCGGTCGCCGGCCCCAAGTAACTAAGAGCTAAACTCACCCTAACACATTAGACCCTAGATTAAACTTTAAAAAACGCATTTTTACAAATATAGCTATTAACCGCTGCATGTTCAATTGCTTGGTTTTATCAAACGCTGATTATATGATGTTATCATCAGATTTATTTCTTGAGATACTCGATGATGGATTGATAATTTGGATGATCTGCAGGGAAAATTATCACAGCTAAATGTGCCAAAAAAATGATTTTTACCGGTCTGAATTATTTTACATAGATGTAATGGGTCTTGAAATCTTTGGATAAATAGCAATCCCTTTTAGAATATCGTTTATAAGGGTAGGCAGGACAAATAAAGCATGGGAGCTTAGAGAGAGTGGAGGATAAAAATTCGAACGGAACGCCAGGAATACTTTCTCCACCCATCCCCCTATTCGCCCTTGTCCCCGAGGGAACGGGAAACGAGGAGTCCCAGGGAACGGCGTGATGAATACGGGGCATGATGGGAGATAACCTCCCGCCGCCGATGGAAGTGACGTCGGTGGAGAATATGGGAAGAAGAGGAGAGTTGGATATTGAAAATGAGAGCTGGGCTCCGTGTGGGTGGTTCTGGAGCTAGGGGGACGTCGGGTATGGAAATCGTCTCAAAGGTTCAGACCAGACCGTTCCAAGCATTTCGCCAAAATCATTATTTATTCACGGAATAGCTTGGAATAGGAAATATTTATTAAAATATGAAAAAAAGTTCACTCAATTTCACCGTGACTCTATACCCCGATAATGAAAATTTTATGCCCCTACCAAGTTTGCTATATTCCAGGCATATTTTAAAATTATTCTGCAAGATCATAGAAAAAAGTTTTCTGATGGCTGAAAAATACTTCATCCATCATTAAACTTATTTTCAGAATCATCATCATCAGTATTTCAATCCTAGGATTGGTCCACTGTAACCCTCCATTCTGCCCTATTCAGTGCTAATTCCCTCACGCCCTGATATTTTTTATCTTTCACTTCCTTCTTTATTTGCCCTAAATACTTGTCCCTTGGTCTTTTTCGCGGGACCTTCACTTCAGTTTTCCCTTCTATCATATTTTTTACTAATTCTATGTGTCTCAAGGAAGGTGTTTTCAGAATGTGTGGGGAATATTAACACAATTTTCTTCGAAAGAAAATTTACCATCACGAAGCGTTTTGATGCTTCTAATCAATGTGTATAAACATAAGATCGCGTCGTAATTTTTTAAATTTATTTGTCGTGGGTAATTTGCAAATTATTTTTTAAATCTAAATCAACCATGGAGAGTAGAAACGAGGCTAATATTTTTGAAAAATTAATTTGGCACAGATGTATTATCATTATTGATTAGTGTTTGTAAACTGTTTGACTTAAATTCCTTTTCTTCCCAACGATGTATCTTGCACTTTTCCTCACACGGCAATTCCGTTTACCCGTCGTCTTAAGGACTCACTAAAGCTTCTCTATCCTCTCCCTCTTTTCATGATGCATATGCACTCCACTCTTTCCTCCTCTCACAAACACTTAAAATAGCAATCTTTCATAAATTACCCCTATACTTTTTCTCTTCTTTAGAGACGTCTTTCAAGTTGTTTTTCTTTATTTAAAATATTTATTACTAACACCTACGGGTGAAGAGGAAACTTACCCTACCTACACCTAGTGGAATATGGTACTTCACTTATATTTCATTCCACCAAAGCTATTTCTGCATCATTGTTATATAATTACGTCTAAAATACCTAGGGTAGTGTTATTTTACATATTTTTATTAGAAAAGCAAGTAAACAGCTGTAAAGTTTAGACCGATAAAATCGAGAAACAAATCTGTGTCCATTACTCGGGGTCGCGAATGGATATGAGCGAAAAAGAAAGGAAAAATGCATATTATCCTTTTTCCTTCTATGACTTAGCTCAATAAGCTGTCGATAGTAAGCATCACCTGTAGTGAAAGAAGTGTAATAGTCAATAGGATATTAAAATGACTTGTTTTTGTTTTGACTCAAGACTGATCTTTCAACCTTGCTCCCCATTATTCAAGTATCCCCGTTTGGCGTGTTCTGAATATAGGTAGTTGATTTTCACTTTTGATCGCAAAGGTCGTCAAACACTGGGCGTCAAGGTGTGCTTGCGCATAGGGAGACCTTATTAAAATAGAGTGGTGACATTAATCTAAGGGAACAGGAAATTTTCTACAAGAACACAAGTGTTTTGCGAGTCGGTGTGTGGAAGGAGAGAGTGTAATCGCATAAAATACAGGATGATTTGACCGTTTAAGTTACTTTTAAAAAAATGCTTGAAAGATTGGTCAACCCTGTATGATTATCAGAATGGAGACCCTGAATTTCCCATGCTTGGTTTTTGTCCATTATTTTCGGTCACTCTAGTGTGAACATTTAGGCGGAAACGCATGTAAAAATCGTGAGGCGAATGTGTATAAGGATATCTGTGGACTACTTGCTTGCTTTCTGACGGAATCATTGGAAGGGAAAATGCTGTGATACTTGAAGCGAGGGAATCCTTTGCTATGTTCACTGCCCTTGTCAAAGTAAGGGATGTTACAGCTCTGAGAAAAGGGAATGGTGAAGGGAGGAAAATGTTAAGCGACCCCTTAGGGGAGTTCTGAGAGGCTCCTATGCGTAGATGTACGAGGAAGGTTCCGGTGAACCAAACGGGAAAATATTGCCTTTCCATTGGAGGAAGAGGACACAGAGAAGAGTCAAGTCACTCTTATACGGAGGGATAGGGGAGGTAGAGAGAGCGTGCAAACTCTAGGGATGCCTTTTTTCAAATATGTTTATCGTAGAGTCCGGAAAGAGGACTCTGGGAGCGGCAGGGGTGAGAAAGGAGATATCAGGCGTTTCGGAAAAACAAAAGTGAGGTATTCGGCGAAAGCGGTGAGTGGAGCGAAGAGGAGGCGTAAAATTCGCGCGAGCTGGTCCTGGGGAAATGGATTTTAATTAAATGGGCACTCCGAAGGAATACAATTAATGCGCGTCCGTGTGCAAGGGGGAGAGAGGGAAAACTATCCAATTATTTCGAATTACCCATCTCGCGCCTCCTTCTCTTCATTTTATTTCCCTGCCTCCAAGTTCTTTGCGGTCCATGGAAACGGAGACGGGAAGAAAGCTCCACACTAGAGCTTACAACTTCGGAAGGGCTGGGAAAATAGTTGTTTTTTAGCACAAAAAAAAGAGACAGGAGACTGGAGCTTTGCGTACTCCCAGAGAAAGCTTGTATTCAACGGCAAAATACCATAAATCTTGCACAATGCACTAAACGTTTTCTTGTGACGAAGGGAAATGAGCACACAACTATTCGCAAAAGTACAAGGCCTGTATAGGCACAGGTAGGTCTCTCCCATTTTAAATAATTCAACTACTTTATTTGGCAATCCCAGTTTTGAAATCCTCAATTTTCATTTTAAGTTCTGCCTATAATCACATATCGGCCTCAGTGGTGGCGAGGCGAAGCCCTCTATATCTATCCGTAAGGTTGTGGCTATGGATTCCGCTTGGGTGGTATCTTTACTAAATACCTGGTGTCTCTACCAGAAGTCTTTCCTTTACGTGACAGGCCAATAAAAGTCCAAGATATTGTTCCTAATTTGGCTGAATGAATAAATCCCAAACGATGTAAGTAGTTCGAAACCATTGACCTTGCATTCATTGGTCGCCTATCGCTATGGGTTATTTCTTTCTTCACATTTGTGTGATGAATTGAATCAAGCAAACTTTTGAAGTGTTTACATAGACCTTCAGATCTGAGTTTGGGAAAATGTAGTGGCTGAGTAATGGTCGACAATCCAGAAGGTGAAATTAGTTCAAATCGCTATATTATTGAAATTTTCAGTGATAAACCGGTCACTATTATCGTGTGATATGAAGACTACTTCAAGTGTACACCTCCGTTCTTAGTATGACATGTTAAACTTTAGCACCTTTCAACAAGAGCAGGTAAATGCGCATGCCAAGTTGCTCTTCACCCTTTCTTCCTAAAGTCTTTCCTGTTTCATGAAATCAACTTTCCTCATATTTGTATTGTAAATGTCAGCAGTTATCTGCCATCTCTATTAATCAAAATCAGAGAGTATTCAGATCAGATCAAAATTGCAAGAGCCAAAGAGTTTTTCACGTGAAATCACGTCGACCCTTTTCCTAATGCTTTAGTGCTCTAAATTGGCATATTTAATCACTTATACATAGTCCTATGCACTGCACTACTAAACTTAGTGGTAGGGGATGTTTCTACGCCAAACATATATCACCGAGCCATGCACAAATCCAAGTTACGAGTATTAATGCTTGTCGAACTATATCCACGAAGGAAGCAAGCAATTTTTATATTTAGATTCCCAGCTTCAGTTTTAAGTCTCAAATGTTTGTAAGCGTCTTAAATCCCACAAGTGAGGAACAGATTCAAAACAAGATCAATAAAGTATATTGTTGAAAAAACTGCACGAGGAAAAAACATTATCAGGGATGTAATTAAACACGACTGTTAAAGGATATGTCGAAAGAGTAGAGCTTTCTTTTTTCAACATTCACCACCACCAAAAAAATTAAATGATAAGGTATAACAATCCCAGACGGCGTGGACGACTTGGAAGCGGAACGAGTAAATTAAAGTGAGAAATGGAAGTGGGGAAAAACCTCACGGCGGCGGTGTGTTGAATGGCGAGGAACACGGCTGTGCTGCCACGGGCGATGATGACTCGGAAGTCGGTGACTAATAACAGAGAGGTGACCCCTCATTAACCCATTTTCCACTAACGAAGTTCCCTCGACGGCCCTTAATTTCACCCGGCCTCACTGCTCACTGTCTCCAGCCATCTAAACAGAACTCACTCTCCTCACTTCACACCCCCCCCCCCCTCCCCTTTACCTCATCGTCTTTTCCCCTTTCTCTCCTTTCCTCCCTCTTTCTTGTTATGTGCCATTTTCTCACCTTTGCTATCCCCTCCTTCCCTCCTTGCCTTCTTCGACCCATCCCCATTCTCCCTTCTTTTCGAGAAGCCACCACCTCCTCCCACGATCAAACGAAACCTTCTCCCTACTACTTTTCACCCCTCGCAGGAATAGTTCTCTGTCTCAAGCTCGTCACATCCTCCCATTCACCTTTACCTCCCTCAAGGGGCCTTCTCCTATCGGATGAGTGAAAAACATGCATCTACGCATGCCGATGCCAGATCGCTGCAATGTGGTGCAATGCATAAGATTAATGCTGGTGAATATAATTCAATTTTAACCATTACGTTCTCGGGTCTGAGCTGAAAAAACCCCTAGGTGTGTCTACCACGCAACAAAGAGTTGGCAAAAGTAGCAAGTTTACTTGTCAAATAGGCAGTCTTCGACAGTAGTTGACCGCATTTGGAGGTTGTATTGGTCCATATTAGGGTTAAGTGGGCCTTTCAAATGCATTTTGAAGTTGATTCAATACTTCAACCTAAAGCACTGTGGTAATTTCGGATTCTTACATTATTATTAGTTACCAATCCTTAATTTGTATGTCGTAAGTCTCCACTCAAACCCTTTCAGCTAACTTATTCATATTTACGCACTTATTATCTTCCTCGTTCTCTATAACTTGTCCTATACGCTCATCTCATACGACGCATTGCTTTGTTATTCTTCCTTTCCACTTTTTCCTCGACGATTTTCTTCATCAGACTTATCTCAAGGTATAGCTGATTAACCTGTCCCATCTCTTCCTTAAGGTTTTTCAAAGAATTTTTTGCTACTCTTTTTAGGGCTTCATCGTTACTTGCTCGGTTGATCCATTTTATCGTTATCAGTCTTCTGTGGCATCACATTTCTAATTGTTCCAGCCTTGACGTCTTTGCTGCTATAACCATCCGTGCCTCACCGCAATACAAAAACATGCTCCAGGTGTAAGTTACAATGAAAAGTTTCCTTAAATACACGTTTGTATTCCGAGCCGTAAGTAGATTCTTAATTTGGTAGAACGCCCTCTTCATCAAGGCTGTTCTACTGAATATTTCGTTTTTGCTTCGTTAATCGCTGATTTCTCTGTTTCCCAGGTAACAATACTCTTTCACCTCAAGCTTTTGTTTTCCAATTTTAACATAAGTATTGGTCTCTTATTTCCCTCTTCATACCAATAACGTTTTCTTTTTATTGATCTTCAGGTGCTATCTGGCCATTGTCCTTTTTACGGTTACTGGAGTATTCATTAAATCTCTATCTCTTTCTGCCGTGAGTGCTATGTCATCGGCGAATCGAGGCATGCTGATTTTTACCCCATGGATTTTTTCCCTGAAGTTTACTCAGTGATTATTTAATGGCTTTCCTAATGCTGGATCCTATATAAAGCATGAATCCCTCAATGAAATCAAACGGATCAACTAGATCTAATGTCTACAAAATTTGTTTTAAACGCATCGCTTACGATTACTTTGTAGAGAATTTTTTTATTTTTAAATATTCTACGTCCAATAAATTAAATATACCACACCACCATTCCTTATCATCACTATGGTATCTATGAAAATAAGCCATATATAAGTCTTTCTATGGTGGAAATAAATTGAATATTTAGTTTGTATGGCACTAATTATTATTTAAATCAGCACATTATGGTCTGACTGCATGACTGTATTGTGTCTGAATCCGTAAATAAACACCGCATATGCCAGTGTCGAGGACGTTCTGTTTTTGTGACCAGAAATTAGTATCTCAAAAATGCAATCCGTCTTCAAGGCCGAAGTTACACTATGCATCGGATTGTACAGTTTTAGAAGAAGATACCTTGTACTGCAGAGGAGCTGGAGGTCCTGTACGAACTAAGTGTGAATTATGCAAGTGAAATGCGTCAAAAAACAGTAGTCGTTCATGCGCACTACTGTTACTGACATGCATGATTCCAGCAGTTGCCTCGATTTTTAATCCAAAGAAACATTTTTTTACAAAATTTGGGGTCTGAAAGTTGGAGCCCACCGGTACATTTCATTTCAATATTACGTATTACTTGAACAATAACGATATTATTTATTTAAGCGTCTACTTAGTTGAACACTAGTTATTGTACTGAGATATGTTGTCATTATTCATGAACACATTTTAAAAAGGACAATAAATGTGACGCATTTAAATCAATAGAGGTACATTAGCACTTGAACACTTTGCAAAATATTTTCCGCACTACTTGGTTATAAATGGTTTATAAATTCTGAAATATCCCCAAGTGCGTATAAGGTAAAACATGCATCTCATAAAATAAGCAGTAAACTTCTGCATTGACATGTAATGCATCAGATCTTCATGTTCCGCAAAACAGGCACTTCGTCCAAAAGCCTTACGCTGGGTCAACCTTGGTATTCCTCGCGGCGCCACTCTTAACTTGCTCCGGTGCTTGAACAACGCCCCCTAATTAGCGCTCGCTCTCATTTACGGCGTCCTCGAAAATGCGAGCGTCTCCGAAGAAAGGAAACGCGCTCTTGCTCGGGGAAAAAAAAACATCCTTTTTTTCTCCCACCGATAACTCATCAAGCGTCAGGAAAATACTTTCTCCGCGTGTGCCCCACCACTCTCTATTTCACTCTCACTTCCCAGCGTGAAGGCTTCGACTTTTATCCTCTTTTACTGCTTGACTTCAATTAGTCATTCCTTCTCATCTGATAAGATTAGAGAGAGAGATTGTCGTACAGATAGATTTAAAATGTCATTTTTCGTCGTACCATATGAGAGCATAATTGGCATAGGCATAGCAAATGGATAGGCGAAATATTGTAAGACTGGTCTGTAAGTCATGGTGGATGTTTTAGCATTGCTAAAACATGCATGATAGGGAAAAGCAGATAAATATATGTAGAAAAAATTCCTTTATAACCAATAATCCCTTTATTACTTTGTATGTACTAACCATCTCGTTACACCTGACTCATATGTCTAGCATGTTTTTTTAGCCTCAAATTCAAACTATAATTGAATTACGAATTTCGAAAAAGGCTCACTTATCTCGGATTTTTGAAAACTTACAGTAGAAATAAAGAACGTAATTTATTTCAAGCTCTTTGGCGCAAGAGTTTAGTTTATTTTCAGAAACAGCTTGCTATTATACTCATCATATCTTTCTAGTTTACTGGAATAAAACGCTAATAAAATATCGGTCTATGCGTATGCATGGAAAAATAGGGGAAAAGTCCACTTTCAAAATTGAATTAGATGAGCCATTTTCGAAATTCACGATTGAAATGTTTTAAGACATCTCATACATCTGGCAAGTGAACAGAAATATCAGTAAAAATTTGTGCTGTCTGATACAATGCAAGTAGGAGATAGGAGACTGTATCGAGTGTGAAATCGCCTTTGTTCTCTTTGTCAACTATTTTTTAACAGTTCGATTGATAAAATCAAGAACAACTGAATCGTTTATCCATTGATAATGCATGTATGGTATGGGGTCATCCCCTTTTACGTGACGTTCTACGGTAGAACGTAGATGATTATGTAATTTACGGTGTGTTAGGCGAATTATCTCCTCTTGAGTGTTTCCTCAAGGAAAGAATGCTACTTAAAATTATGGCGTATTCTAACAGCAAAAAGGGGAATTACGATGTGACATCAAAATCGCCAGTGGGATTCGAGGCATCGAAATACCACTAAGGCTATAGGGAGCGAAATGGGAGGGAACGAAATGGAAAAGGCATCAATGTGGACTACTGGTCACCGCACGCTGGGTTAATGGCGGTCATTCCATCTTCCTTCCTTCTTCCATTTTATTCCCTTCTCTCTCCATTTCTCTCATCCCATTTTTCTCTCTCGAACCGCTCCCTTATCCCTTGAACAGAATCGGCGCCTCGGAGACGTTGGCTCTAGTGATAAAGTTTTCCCTCCCCGCGTGGGAAACTCTGATCTGACGGGTGTCCATTTCCCACACGTTATCTGATTGCTCCATTTCTCTTGGCTCAGAAGGTTGAAAGCGGATGCCTGTCAAAGATCTTTTCCTTCTTCATCCTAGAACCACATGGAAACGGCACCGATTTGTTATTAGTCGCCTGTGGTTTACGGTGTGAAAATGCCAACACTTGAAAATCTTAGTGTGCAAGATTTCATACTGACCCGTACATCCTGTTAAAGCTTTGAATTTATGGACCGATAGTTATGAGCAATCTACGAAGGAAGGCGAGCGGCGTTTCTACAAGGTAAAAAACTAGCAGAAAATTAACTATCTACTGAAGTGATATCACCAGGTGGAGTCAGAATAATTGGGTAATTTACTCTCATCAAGAGTAAAATAAAGCTAGTACATAAAATAGTCTTGCCCTGACGGTGTTCCAGTACCAACAACCTTCCCATACCAACCACAATATTATTTTTAATCATGTTCAATATCGCATAATCTGAATAATTAAGTAAAATGTATGAGTGGATAATTTCCATCAAATTATTGGACTCAATGTGCCTTAATTATTTAGTACAGTTATCGAAGTTAACGATTGGAAAATGAGGACAGTTAATGCCAGTGAGTTAATATTTGCTGGAAAGAAAAAAGGGCGTTGGCAAAAAAAACAAAAGGTTCAGTGTATAGCGATGGTACGCATTTTGCTAATCTATAATTTCGCACATAATAGATCATCATACTTAATTATTAGCAAGCGTTTTTGATCGTTCTTCTCAGGTCTTCATCCGGGTTGGGTTCTGCATCTCCCACGACTGAACGACTCGCTCATCGTCTTCACGGGAAGGCGATGAGCGAGTCGTTCATCGAAACGTCGGCGGAGATGGAGAACCTAATCTGGATGAAGACCCGAGAAGAATTAGCTCAGTCAATACGCCGGGAAAGCACAAGAACTTACTTCAGCGTTTTTGATAGTTTTACTGGTGACATTGTATGTTAATTTGTTGCTCTAATCTCTTATTGTGAAATCTTAATTTATAGATGCTAAGATTAATAACTTTTTAAGGCAGATTCATTATTTTATCTCAAGATTTTGCTTCAGTCCTAAGCGTTCACGTTCTTCCTTTGGCCCATCACGTTGGAGAATCCTTCGGATTGCGTAGAGCATTGCTTCCAGTCGGGTGCATCCAATCAGCCCGACATCTAAAAAAACTGTCCCCAAATCCATTGCATGAGTCGGGAAGCAAATGATTGATTAGGAAAATCTTTTGATCTTCGTGTTATTAGGGGCACGACATAAAAGGCCACATATATCTGGCAGAATCCACTTCAGCTTATGTGTGTACACTGGATATCAGAAACAATGCTGGCATGACTGCTCTTATATAATCTATGGATACAATTTAGCCATCAGGGTCAATCGAAACTAATACCTCATGAATATTATCTATTACATGTAAGCATCAAAACTGCGTTATTGGAAGGGGAATTCTACAGAGGTTACATTTTTGCATCACATAGGGTCAAGGATAACTATAGAGCTTTGAGTGAGGCTATATTCGTAAGCACACCTGAAATACCTCTGTAAGCCTACCGTCGCATTAGGTATTTCAAACTCGTGTGTAAAGGTTGAAAATGTGATTCGTAAGTTAATGTTACGTCGACTTCCCAGCTACCATACAGAGGTGGTGTATTTAAATTATGCCAAATGAGAGCTGTAATCATTCGTATTTAAAACTCCATTGTCACTGACAAGACTAGCTTATGGCAGGAAACAAATTTAATTCAGAAGAGTAATTTCGAGTCACAATAGAGGACTACTTTCCGAGGAATACCTACTCGTTTGCTTCAGAAAATAATCAGTCGAACCTGTAGTCGCTCGCTCGCTGGAGGATGGAAATGCCTTTCAAATCGCGTCTTTCTGACAAGAACTCTTCATTCAGGAACGGAAAGAATAAAAAGGAAATTCCCAGTTCACTCCTGGAGCCCGTTTTTTCCTCTACCTTTCTGTGTCGGATCACGGCGCTCTTCCAAACTCCCCAGGGGATTGGCGCCGGGAAAGGGATTTCCGTTCGGCGCGCTCACACAGTAACGGCGTTCACCGTTTAAATATCCCCCGCGACCAGAGTGCCAGAGATGCTCACAGACTCACTTTCTTCCTCCGAGAGGGAAATAAAAAAAATGTTCATATTCATTCTCACCGTGGCCCCCGGAACGCAAAGGGGAAGGGGAGGAATGGAGGGAAGCTACCATCTTCTATTTCGGAACGATCACGCGGGGAAAGGAAACTCGAAGAAAGGAATGGGAAGAGAAACAACAGCCGTGAAATAACAGCGAGCGCATTTGATAATTGGGTGTGTGTTCAATGACAATGCTTTCATAATGCGTTAAACGGCGGCGACTTAAGTATTCTGCATCGTCTGCCGGATTGGACAAAGATGAAAAGGGATTTGATGTGGAAGGATATGTAAATGTGTTCGTTCAAAAATTCATGTCCGTTTTATTTGTAAATGGTGTTCATTATAGCCGTCATGCCAAATAAACGTTTTCGGGAATGCGTCATGTATAGAATATCCCGTACGTTGTCATTCACTCTACTCATAATGATTACATGATATTATCACATGATAAACAGCCCTTAAAAATGATTCTTTTACCAGCCAATGCATATGCAATAGGTTTGAGGAAATGTTGTATCTTACATGAGAAATATAATCAAGTGTAAGATCCCATAGTTATTACATTACGTGTTTAAATCAGTTTTGTGAAAAGATTACTTAATTTCTGCCTCTAACTTCCATTCAATGAAAAAATCAAATTTAAACGATTCCGATTGCATATACATACATAAGCTTCTTCTATGATAAGGGTATTTCATAGTGATTCAATAGCTGTTGAAGTAAACATTTGATACATCGTATGACGACCCGTTCTGCTATTGGAGCAGATTTATGTCGAAGTACTTTTTTTCTTCACACCAAACAAGAAGGTGCTCAAATGACCACGTACATCTCCTTATTGATTTGTGGGAGGCTTCGGCATCCGTGGCAAGAGAATGCGGAGTGAATTCCGTCCGGTAACGTTCTCATTCCGAAGGACGGTAAGAGAATAAAGGGAAGGGCCGAGTCGGTAATGGCCGGAGATGAGAGAGAGCCAGTTCTTCTTCATTTGGCGCCAGAGTTCGGGGAACGTTCCCTCGGGGGAAAACCCCCCCTCCCCATCTCAGGAAGAGTAAAAAAAACAGGAGCGGGAGAGGAGAATGGATTCGGAGACTCGTGGCAGGGAGAGGAGAGACGGGGAGGGAGCATATTGATGGGGGTAGCGTGTGTACGGTGGGAGCGGAGTTGGTACGCGTAACTCGATGGATGGAGGACGTTTGAGGCTTGGAAGCTCTTGCATTGGAGGGGGGCGTGGGAGGAGGGAAGAGAGGGAATGGGTGTGAGGCGAGGGACGGCTGGAGAGGCGGGTCTCTTGACGAAAGGAGGAACGAGGAGCGGGGGAGGCGTAAACCCTGAGCAGAGCGCCCTAGGAGTCGCCCGGAGGGGGTGAGGATGGGGGAGGGATACGCGGGGGCAGAAATAGCCGATAAGGATGGAAAAAGGGCCGTTTGGAAGCAGATGCTAACGGCTACTGCCGACGTTTTTATAGTGTTCTTCGAAATGAAGCCACCCTTCCCAAGCATCCCAACCCCTCCCCACTTCAGTGTCGGTCCAGAGGAGCGGCTCCCGGGTCTGGCATGGCGTGCAGCGGCGAAGTCTCCCACCTCGTTCAAGTGGCCGAGGGTTTTTGGTTCGGAAGTCCTGCCCGTTGCTCCGACAAAACAGATAGATGAGCGTCCTTTACAGAACGAAGGACCGAGTCAAATACCGAGTGCTCAGTATGGTATGATAGTTCCGAAAATATTATTGTGCTCAACGCTCATAACTGTGATATGGGGTGCTTTCTTATTTTTAGCGTTAGATTTTAAGGCATTCCAATAGCCAGAGTGATATCGCAGATTATAATTTAAATGTGATTCTGCCACAAACATGGAAGGACCTGTGGTCATACTCAAATCCACGAACTTTGAATCAGCAAGTTACCAAAGCGGATACTGCTAACGGTAGCATCCGTTCCGAAACGGGCATAACTGTTAGAAAATAAACTCTGAATGCACGTGGCACTTTATAGAGTAAGGAAATACTACCTAGGCCACCAGTTAGATTAATTTTGATCTTTGAGAGCTTTGCATACCTGATATATATGTATATGTGACATGGTTACTTCAACAGCAAATATCTAGCATAAAAGGTGTTGAAAGCTAATTTGGAGCTCAAGAGAACATAATAATAATTTGATAATTTTTGTAGTTTCCAAAGATTAATCACATAATTTTATTGATTGAATCACATTAATGGATTAATTTTTCCCAGTGATTATGCTGTGAGGTCAATGATAGAAATTAAACAGGATGCTGAACTTTATATAAATTTTTGACTCATTTCCGTCATTGTTTAACCCTAGCCTTCCATCTTTTCTGTTTCATGTTAGATGTTTTTATGCTTCACTTTAGTTTTTATTCAACTTTAATTCTTTTTAACTTACCAACTACTTTTATAACTAAGATTTTCCGATTTGAATTTTTACAGGTATTGTCCTTAGTTTTTAAAGAGTTATTGGATGTAACAAATATGCTTTTATTTTAAAATTGCTTCGATAAAGGACTAAAAATATATTTTATGGGATCGGATATGGTACGGATTTGTACCGGGAAAAATTAACTGTTCCTTTAATGTTTGAGGATTCAATTCCAATTTATTTGGTAATTTTGTCGTACCTATTAACAGTATGATGTAACTAAATGAAAAAAATTACTTCCGTGTGTATCAACGCAATTGATTTGCGTTTTGCTCATTCAGCACCCCATTTCAGATTCTTAACGAGAAAATATACCTACATTCATTAAAATTGATATTTCCCTACCACTTTTTCCTCACCGCCTTTGCCGACCACCAATAATGGTTAGAAATATTTTTTTTATCAGAAATGTCACGTCTCGGGGTGGAAGGCTTGGAACACGGAGTACGTGAAAGGATTTCGTGATTGGTAGCCTTTCGTGAATCCGAGCACCACTCACTTCCACCGTGCAGATTAATTATATACGACCGCCCTGTGGCGCGGAAATCGTGGTTGACCGTACCCTCCCCTCCAACTCTCTCCCACCCCAACCCCATCCCTCTAGTATCCCCCCACCCCAACCATCTCTCCACCACCGTCCCACCATCCCTTAAACCACAAACCACACCCCGACGGCGCGACGTCGTTTTTCCACGTCATCGCTTCCCAGAGCCTTTCAATGCCTGGAACGACCCCGATGGGATCAAACTGCAAAGGGTGAAGAGGGAGTGGGAGGAGAGGAATTCTTTCGGTAAACGACGGAGCGAGTTGTGAGGGCATGAAAGGGGAGAAACTGAAAGAGAGAGAGAGGTAGAGGAAGGGCGAGCGATAGAGAGGGGAGGTGAGTACGAATAATCTTTCCAAGGGAGTAAGGACTGTAAGAAAAGGGAGAGTCAAACAGAAGAAGATAGGGGTGGAGGTCGAATAAAAGGGGCGAGGAACTGAATAGGATTACTTTATACACGATCCTGGGTCGTATTTCCCTTTGCTCCTCCTTGAACGAAGGGACTGCCCGAATTTCAAGCTGAGATGTGCATTCATCGATCGATAACTTTCCATACAACCGTAGCTAGTGAAGTAGCCGTTGCTGGAGGTATGTCACCATAAGGCTCGCGTCTAATGACCTGAATAAAATCTAATCCTCATATTGGGGACGGCATACCATATGGTGGTTCACCACCATGATCAACCTAACTTTATAGCACACCGTAATAATGGGCAACCCAAAACTCGCGGATTCGGATCCCACTCAGGAATGTTGGGATGGTAGTATTAAGTTCATAGTTTCGATAGTGTGATATAACCTCAGCTCTCTGAGCAGAAAAAAACCCATGACTACTAATGACCCTAAAAACTGATATTAAAGTTAGCTTGATTGCTAAGGATAGACTTTATCAAGTGCTTATTCCATGGACGAGTTAAATTCACGCGTCAGAGTGGGGAGAGCATTTGTTTTCCATGTGCTGCTTGTGGTTCCCCAAAAGGATATATATCTCGGAAATCGATCAACTTGAGTTAAGGTGGACGTATACAGAGAGACCTCTCCCTGATTTCATTTTGTAACCACCCTCAGTAGGCCAACACTCGGCCACATGTAAAGTTGAAAGCTCTAATCGTATGGTAATTCCTGTCATTGATTACACCGAAGTTAATGATTAATCAGCCCGTCACGTTGTAAACATTCATTGAATATTCACTCTAACTACATGCCTTTGAGGTGCTCTCTACGCTGTCTATTATCGTAAATGAAAGTGAGTATTGTAAAGCCTAATGTTCTCCAGCTAATATGTTAATGTCCATTATAACGTTCCAATTTGATGTCGAAATAAGGTAGAAGAAAACAGTTATTAAACCAAATTATTAATAAAAGGTCTATATTTTGATAATTTATTTTTGATTCTGCTCGAAAAAAAGCACTGCAATGAAAGTGGAAATGCCATTGTTTCCTAACTGGAAACTCTTTGGCGGAACCAGTACATCTAAGTATGTACATTACGGCTGAGAAAATCACGCATATTATTCATATGCGTGATCTCCTCAGTCCTTGTTGTAGACAAACGGAATAACTTTTGGAAAAAAAATCGTTGAAGAAGCAAGAGTTTTCTTTATCAACGTACGTCGAATGCATGATTTTAGTCGTGCAAGAAGTGCACTCATATAATCTTGAAACGCTTGCTCTTACTCATTCCATACTAAGCCATAATCTAGTGTTGGCATTCGGTTATTGAAACTATTTTGCTAATGGTATGCTAATCATGGCATGATGTATTTGCTCGTAAGACAAGGAAATAATTTGGTCGTCATTTGATTTGTATTTCAAACACATGTTCATGTAAACGAACAGGCATATTTCATTTCACCATAAAATACGATTTCATGCCTGCTAGTTGCTTTGAATAGAAATTCGTGACTCTCTCTTAGTATTCATGCGGAATCTCACCGAATAGTGGAAATATGTCAAAGTGAATTGGTGTGTGGCAAAAGGTATGAAATGGTGGCAAAGTGAATAGGTCAGAGGCAAACTTAGAGAGAGGGGAAGGGAAACTATTTCCCATTCCTAGAAGTGGAGAGGGTGGAGAAAGAGAAAGAGATAAGGCGTAGTTTCATGGAGTCATATTGAGGGGAGAGGGATGGGAAAGTGGCGGAAGGAGCATGAGGTGTGTGGATAGGAGAAAGGAGAGGCTGGGTGGAGAGAGTCGGTCCGCCATCGGATCCGAGAGAGGGTAGAGGGTAAGCGGGAGGGAAGCGGAAAAGAGTAACCGGGTGTTTGCGGATGTGTCGGGAGAGGGGGAGAGAGAGAGTAGTGGGAGTGAGTTAGGGAGCCCTGACAGCGGTCGGTCAACGTTTGAGGAGAGGGAAACGGGGAAGGGTTCTGAGAAGAGGCATGTTGGTAGCCCTGTGTGTGTGTGTGTGTGGTAAGGTCGGAGGTGAAGAGAGGAGGAGATTCGAGGAGGAACACATAAAGGCCGTTGAGGGGGAGAGAGGAAGGGAGTGGGATGAGAGTCGAGTTTATGGACGCGGCGATGTTATCATGGGTTAGTGGTGACAAAAGTGGAAAGGGTGGAAATATGTTTGGACGGCAGGGCGGAAGAGGGGGGGGGGGGGGAGTGAAAGAGGAGGCCCATCGGCCGATAGATGAGGAGGTGAAGCAAACAGTCATTCAGGGCGAAAGCGGTTCGACATGACGGGAATTTGCGTATCTCCGTAATGGTATAGGCGTGAGATGAGTTCTCGGACGTTTACAAAGATGTAAGGTTTTAAATGGACGCCATTGGCGACATGCTACGTTAATAAGATACCCAATCGACGTATTCGTATTTATTTTAACGGTGAATAAAAAACTGTTTATATTTCTCAGACACATTACATTGCGTTTGAAGGTTAAATTTCTACGATGAATAAAAATAAATTGAATATCAGAGCTAGACGTTGGATTTGATGTTCAAAACTTTAGTTAAAACTCTAAATTTCTTTACATTTTGCAGTTCTCTGGATTCGTATTCAGTCATAGCAACTGTATTGGCCGTGTTTGGATCGTTTTATCCACTCTTACGAGCAAGGTTAAATTAGATTTCTGTTCGTTTGCCGAAAACTTCAAATAACACTTTTAGAAACAATTCTTATCGGTACATAATTTTTCACCGACAAAGGCAAATATATTCGGAATATTTATATGTCATGGCAACTATCTAATGGACTTTTAATAAAAATAAAGGCCTTGTAATAATGAGGTAATAAAAATATTAAGGACTATTATAATCTCACACTAGTTATTTTCATGAAGGCAGTGTAAATAGAAAATTGCCACTTTTTTAGGGAGATAAGGTCTAATCCTCTCATAAATGTATAGTCGCGCATAATATTAATTTTATTTAAAACAAAATTTCATTTATTGCTATAAACTAATTCTTTCCAGCTTTTTAATTTCACCTAAGGTTACACATTCTAATGGCATCAAATGGGTTCCTAATGATAATTTAAAAGCTTTTTTTTTAAATAATAAAGACTCGTAATTCACCTATATGCTTACGAGATTATTTTTAGATTTATATTAAGCTAAATTTATCCAAGAAATATTTAAAGCAAAAAGTAATAGCGTTGCAAGTTCATCAAATAATGTTCCGCTTTTATATCATCGCACTGTTTTTTCACATCTGAGAAGTAAAATGTCTATCAAAATGTCAAGAAATTTATTAAAGAAGAATTTTTGTAGCTTATTATTATGAGGATAAGTTATACAAACAATTTAAGTAAAAAATAATGGGAAAGAAATAGATGGAAACAAAAAATGTTTAATATTGGTATATTTATGCAATTTAACGGAAATTTAAACTCTAAGAGATTTCTTTATTTGGCATCGATAAAATTCTCATCTACTTATGATAGAAGCACTGAAGGATAAAAATATCCCTTCTGCAGTAAGGAAAACAAGCAACTGCGACTCTTCTCTTTAATTTGGCACTTATATAATTCACTGTAAGCAGTTGGGTCTGTCCACCAACGTTTACGCATGATTATGTCATTATCTAAAAACAATCGAGTATTGACCCACTGCCATTTTTACTAATCAAAAGCTGGAGTTTCTAACTCGTCATTTCATTTTCGAATATTATATAGTTATGACTGAAATTTCGAGCCTGAGAAAATATTGTTTAGTTACACCGAGCGCTCTCCTGGGTAAAGAGTTTCAAGATTACTCGCACTATTGGTTATAATAGGACGACCACTTTTTAAACATTCGACTAAGTTTGTAAAGGGTCTTCCTTAAGTTTTTAGTTGGACGGCATATTATCGTATTTTCATGCCTGTCATGTTTTACGGCTTTAGTTCATATATTTTTTCTGGAAAGTGTCAAAGATAAAATTTCGCACAAAGGTGATTTATTCCTAAGGCGATCCTTAAGAATTAAATACTATTTTGCCGAAAGGCGGGTAGAAGAATTAGCTTATCATTTATTTTTGCATGGCTGGCTGAAACTATCTATCTCATCCAATATGTGTTATTCCAGCTTCTTTGTTTATTATAGTGAGTGTTATGATGCTGACTGTAACAGGTTAATTACTTGTATTTTCATCTAGATATAGGAGGTTTTATGCACACTGCTAAAATGTTGATCCCGGAATTGTAAAATGATTGCCAATACGCTTTGCGAGATATTACTATAATTCCAACGATCTCACAGGTCTAACACCTTAACATCGTAAACCAGGTTAAAACCAGAATCCACATAGTTCCTTATCAACAACTTCGAGGGTCACCAGGCATGTAAGTACTAGCATATCCTGTATGCAGTCAAAGCTATGTCAGCACGTCTAAAAAAAACTAACGCTAGTGAGGTAAGCACCAGGTTGAGTAAGTTATTAGAAACCATGAAGTAATGCAGTTCCATAAATGCGTTCAGCAGTTTTATTCACTACGATATGCGTAATATACTAGGCAGGCCAGGATGTATTTATCGTGCGTCATTAGAGTTGAAAATGTTTCCAGATACTTGAGAAATTAAATTATGCTACCAGCATTAGACTATTTATTCTTGTATAATGCGTCGCGCATTATGCTATCTATTCTTGTATAATGCGTCGCGCATTATGCTTAGTATTGCTTGCAAAAAAATATAACAGTCAATAGCCAAAGGGTGTTAAATTTTTTGTAAGATGCCCTGACTACAGACCCATCCCATCCCAGTGCTCCTGGCATTCGACCTCGAGGTAAATTCAACTTCTATCGTAACGGAAGGCTTCGAGTCCTTCCACCTGGAGAGAATAGTTTTTTTTTAAGAAGTAAAAATACATTCGATTTTATTCGCAAATATTTAAATTGAAAATTTACATCAACGGATTCGATATCCCTTTTAACATGGCTTCGGATTTTAACGGATGCCCGGGACGTACTTGTAGGTAACGGTGTTGAGGTGTAGGCTTTAAGTGTTCGAAACGGCGAAGATAGGTGAAAAATAGTGGGGTGGTTGACCCGTCCGTAGCGAAAGCTCGTCGCGAAGATCCGGCTCAAGAGTTTAGGAGATTAATGGCCGTGCCTCTTCCTCCACTCATTTTTTTTTTAATGTCAGCTCACCCCCATATTCTCGCTTCCTCCTCCTCATTCGGTGCTCTTTTTACGGCTCAGGCTCTTTCCACCCCCGCGTTACGATCCTCCCCTTCGCAACCCTTCCCTTCCCACCCTTTAATTTCCATCATCCTTCCCTCTTTCTTCCCCACGAAGTGTGTTTCATCCCTCCACAATCATGCTGCTCACGCTCCGCTCCGTCATCAAATCGGGGCCGTGCACGAGTTACGAAATTTGAGTTGTGTGGGGTAACGGAGGGAAAGGAGGGGAGTAGGCGGAAAGAGATATTAAAGCAGTAGTATAGTTGTTATTCAGTGGAGGAGACCGATGTTTGGGGTCGTTTGTGCCGTTAAGGTTATGACGGTGGTGGGACGTAGGCAGGATTTATAGGGGCTGGTGGGAAAGTGGAGAGAAACCCGGCGTCGGTATCAGTCTACTTTTAGCAAATGTGTCTAAGGGTCCACGGTTTAACGTCCCATGTGGTGGAATAATTTCTCTACAAATAGCATTAGACTAGGGGTCAGTATTCGTACTACTGAAATACCAATACAGGCATTCTAACGACGGCTTTTGAAATTGAAAGCCAGCAATCTGATCACCACCTCAAATTGTTCCTTTTTATTTATGCGATATGTTCACAACCTTTTTTGTATACATACTAAAATCACGTCTATAGCATTTATAGCCTCCAGGTACTTAAAAAAAGACTAAATTTACTAAAAGTTTATTTCAGTACGCTATGGACATAAAGTGATGATCTGGAAGTAATCAGTAATGCTCCCATATTTTATTTTCCTTAATTTGTGCGTTTTAATTAGTTTCCGCCGCATAAACATATTTTAATCTGCCTTTTGGCCCAGTATCTCTAAAATCCCGTAAACATTAGAATCTTGAAATTACTTCAAATTAAGACGGCATAGTGAAATGAAGGTTTGGCTTCATTGATGAATGCATTAAAGTGATGTTTGCTTTCCTTGGCAAACGCTAAGACCGAATGTTATAAACAAAAGTTGACGCTCATTTCACGGTTTGAATACGACAGTCTGAATATTGAGCTTGCACTCAGCACTCCAGGAGGAGCCGCTGTTCCAAGAAAAACTGTCACAGGCAAGATTCAATTTCCAGCTCTTGGTTCGAAAGGCTGTTCCACATGACTTCTCACAGTCTCAATCTCGGATAAAAATGAAAAGAGCCAAAACAAATCTTAAATTAAATAATATTCGCATAGTTTAATTGATGCTTATGGTCATAACCTCATATTCCTATCATTCAATAGCTGTTTATATAATTCATTTTTCATGCGTAGTATGTAGGCTGGCCAAAAAATCCAAACCATTTCATGGTGAAACATAATATGATATATTTCTCTTATTAATGCTTAACACAAAAACTAAAAGAATATAAATACATGCATAAGCATTTGGAGTCTTATGTGTTATCGTTGGTCAATTAATTTTTCCTGGGACTGATTGAAATTTTTGTTAAAGCCATGGCTAATCTAGTGTTATTTTATTCATGCTCAAAATCTAAATATTATCTTTCTGTGTTTGCAAACATTTACGGTAAGGTTTAATTTCATCAAAGTTGTTTTGTTACAAAAACATATATCAAATCTTATTTTTCATGTACTTAATTTTGAGTTAACTGCAAATGATCATGCAAGTGTCGGAATCCTGACCTATTGTATATCTAGCCTCATTTCATCAGTTCTAAAATTTTATTCCTTTGGCATGAGGCAGCCACCTATTCCCCCATGACTAAACCGAAACATGATTTAAAAAGGAAAATCAATGGGGATGTTCTACAGATATTTTATTCAGCGACCGGCTTTGATTCATGGTATTATTATCCGGCTGTATCAAAACCGGTCGTTGAAAAAAAAATATCACCGTTGCTCTTCCTTTTTGAGCCATCATGAAGGAATTCCATTCTGTTTCGCCTGACCCCTTTGAATAAGACTAAAAAGCCTCCTTGATCCATTGTATCCCTCCTCTCTGTCTTATTTCTCTCCACTTCCTCCTATCTTTCCTCATTATATCCTCGTTTCTCATTTTACGATATTCAGTTTCTACATCCTGGATCTTTTCCCGTTACTCATTCATATTATTCATTTTGGCATCATTATTTTTAACCTGAGAAAAACTCAAAAACATATGGTTATAAAGAAGTGTATGTAAAATTATGTATGCATAAGCATCTGGGGGTAAACATCCTTCTCATGTCTTCCAATTTTTCAATATCCAATCGCACGCGACTAGCCTCGGGAAATGGTGAAACAAGAAAAGGGCAATGAGAATTTGAGTGTGCTGGGGAAAGAAGGAAAACAGTAGGGAGAAATGAGAATAGAGAATGGCCACGTAGGTGGATAGATGGAAAGAAACGAAGATATGGGACGAAGGAGAAAGAGAACGGATAGAAAGAGAGAATTAAGAAGATGGACTTGACAGAACCATCGACCATCAAAAGTGAATACGTCCTACAATTCGAAATTATTCTCATGCGTTGTCTCAGTACTCTCTTACACAGTAGCTGCCACTTGAACGGATCGTATCGCATGGAAAAAACCCATAGTTATATCTCTGTTACTTCCATTTGCTTAGCGAACTTAGCCTTTGCCGTATCGTACAGGAATCTCCGTTTTAGAAGCAATCATGTAAGTAATTAAAGGAAAGTAAATAATGTAAGAGGTAGTGGGTGGATATTGGAACTAGTGTTGTTGTAACTTATAAATAAAAGAGGAATTAATTTATTGTAGATGGGATTTCTTAGGGAGGCTCGAATGGCTTTTTGCGTGCAGATCAAAGTGCATCGAGTGTTTTCGTCTTCAAAATAATTTTTTCGTCTCCCATTTGGTTTTATTGTAATATCTATTACAAGGCAAGTTCATGAATGTTGACATGGATTTAACTACTCTACACCAATAAATCGCTAACGAAGGGGTCTTCAGCTATGTAAGTTTCGAATTAAACTTCTCCTGTGCGGCCCTGAACATTTAAGCTATCATCCGAAATAACTCCTGCGTCAACATCACGGAACTATTGAAAACACTTGGATGAAAATGAAGACTCGGTCCTTGGTGGTACCTATGTGAAACAACACCCTGTCTGATTTCACTGACGGCATAAATAGTTTTTACAATATATTTTAATTTATGCTAATTTAATTATTATGAACATACGCTTAAATAGCTGGGGCTGATGAATATGCCTATAGTTTCACAAACGATAAGACTCCGTTGTAGCCACCAGTAAATTCAGATTTTTCTTTGTAAACTGATTGGCATCATAACTATAAGCAACACAGCATAGCATAGGCTAACTGCAGCCTCTCATGTATTACTGTAGCGAATTATGGGTTGTTCCTGGTGACGTCTGTTACCAATTTTTACTATTCAATAACATAACATCAAATATTATATACCCATAATATATTTGGTAATGATTCACTACCTACCATACACACTGAGGTTGACTCCCAGAAATGTAGATGGCTCATCATATATTTCCAGTGTATATTATATGCATCTACCAAACTCCAAACTTGGGATGACTAAAGGTTTAGACGACTAAGAATATTTTTCTTGCAAATACATCTGTGTACCTTTTGCATCGTATTCGTTCAATTTTCTCACATGCGATAGGCGTTGCAGTGAACTTCTTTCGTTGTCTACTGAAACCCAAATTGTAATGCGTCTATTTAATTTTACGACGGAACGGAAATCCTATTTTGGCTTCAGTTATGTTTCCTAGTAGAGCAAAAAAATATAAAATGAAGTAACACCATTTCGTCGTGTTACATTGATCTAAACGTAAAATCTGGACGCTGCTTCAAAATTCAATCTGTGGTTCTTGGTTTAATTGGAAGAGGGCATACATATGGATCGATCTCGGCAATTTGGCAACCCCGAATGACCTCCGGACCTGAAATATTGATTTCTGCCGACAATATGTTTAGTTAATATGCGTTCCAATTCCTCTGGAATCCACCGAGAGAATCACCTGCGTGAGTTTCCGGTTAACGGGTATGAATTCACATTGAAGTATGGGAGGGGTCATCGGAAGTACAACTGCTCTTCCAACCGGCACAACTCACGTGGTTAGCGGTCAACTGGACATCCTATCTCGAAAATGGCATGCATTATCCCTAAGGATCCCTCAACCTTTCCTTCTACCTTCGTCTGCTCTCTTTCCTTTAACTTATTCTCCTCGATGCAGTCCTGAAAAGACCGGAATGAGTGTGTTAGGTATTGTGGTGATACTGAAGGATCGAATGATTGGGCCGTATGATTTAGGCTATAAAAATATCAGGAGCAAATCAAATCTCACTAAACTCTAGAGAAAATACCTTATAAAATTGCCTCGTGAATAATGTGTTTAAGGTGAAATATAAGGTGAAGAACTCCTTGCAAGGTTAAGAATGACAAAATTGAAGTGAGTGCAGAGGTATGTTAACTTATAAAACCAATTCAATGAAAAATTATACCCGTGTACTTGTAATCAAACATTTTTATTCTGGCCTATCCATTGTGTTAGGAAATAATTATCCGAAAGAGGCCAAGTGACTAATGACAGAAATATATATAATAAAAAGAAGGATTTAGTCGGATTTTGGCACAACTATGGCTTTCATTACATCTTCAAATCGTATGTTAAAACTTCTAATAGCCTTCTTATTTATGGCATAGAAATACTTCTCTTCCATGTTTGCATCTAAAATTTGACGGAATGTAGTTAAAGGTATTATTTGTAAATCACTTACCCAGTGATTCAACCCGAAGCGAAGGTTGGTTTTTATAGGTGAGAGTAGAGCTCACCCCGGACTAAGCCACATTTCATGTGAATTTCATACATTTAGGTTAGGGGGGCCAGTTCCTTTCCCTGGGCCACTCCGCGGATTTTTCGTTCGGGGGCGTCCAAAGGCTTCACCCGGATTTGAACCCGGGACCCTTCGATCAGAAGCCAAGCGCTCTACCCACTATGCTACCAAGCTCCTATTTTTAAATGTTACATCGATTAGCAGTAAAATATACATGCACTCATTTTCAGCAGGGAAATCCTTCATTTCAATGCTTAGCCTATTATTTTCTTCCCTATAGCTTTCATTTAAATACTACCAATAGTTGAATACCTTTCTTATCACATTCTATGGCACTGATGTCATTATCGCGATAAGATTCTCAAAACTTTTCCAGGATTATTGAAAAGTAAGCAGAAATTGATAAAAGATGAACTTTGGTTAAGTAATAAGAATTGTAGGTTGACTTAGGGTGCGCAGTCAATTCGGTGTTTATAGTGAGTTCGATAATCATGACGTATGCCAGGCTACTGGTTAACCAACTTGAGTGTTTACGAAAATAAGTCGTACTTAATACGCTTTTCTTAACGCGAAAATGTTACCTCAGGTATTTCCAAATCTTGTTTAAAAGGCATCTTTATTACTGAAGGAAGTTTAATGCTAGGTTCTATGAATTAGCTCTAAGGTAAGAATCTACTGGTAGAACCATAAACGCAAGTACACCATATGCATCTACATCTACGCAATGCCCTGCGAACCACCGCTATAGGGTGTGAGATTACCAAACATCCACTAAGGACATGCAACTAAGAGCTATAATGCCACTACAACTTGGAAACATGTTAGCCCTATTCTATTTAAAGCTGCGTCATATCATGTAGTGTGATCAAATAATATTTTGATGTTAATCCTTAAGTCAGAGCATGCTCAAGTGATGTGAAAGTATGCGATTCAGATGAAAACATTATAAATTCGGCAGTAAGTTTGTTAACACTTTTCTCTAAAGTGATTGGAAGGGATTGAAGGGAAATAAATGCTTAAATTAGCATTAATTCTACTGTCATCTCCAATTTCGGTGTTTAAATACACTAACTCACATACAATTACTCGCTAAAGCCTTGGACTGAATTCGGCATTTTCTATCGCTGATAATGGAAATATAAAATTATTTATTATAAACTTTTCTGTAAAATGATCACCACAACTGCATATCCACCATTCTCTTTCTCAGTTCTCCATGGGGGTAACTCCCTTGGCAATTCCCCTATCCCTAACCTTAGCCCTCAAACTTTCCAGCCGTACCCAAAAAGGATCCCATGCCCCTCTCCTCACAGCGTCTCAACTATCCCACGCTGAAGTTTGGTTTGCTCAGGGCCGGCAAAACATTCGCACGCGGCGGAACTCTGGGTTTAATTTCTAATTTTTCCGTGCCATGCTTATTTCAAATTTTGACCCGAATCCTGAGTAAATATAGTTGAGAATACAAGGTGATTTGTTTAGAGTTGGAAACGAGTTTTAAATTATGCCACTGAATATTTTTCATCCAAGTGAAATTTGATGGAAATAGAATAATATCCATAAAGCATGTTGGGTGGAACTGGGTTCTGATCTCTTTAAGGGTAGTTTATACTAATTTTATCACCGTTTTATATCATATTATTGGTGTTTATAGGGAATATCACTAGAAGAAGATAAAACAAAATTTGTTGAATGAATCTGTGGGAGGAGTGATGGTTAAGAATAGGTTAATGGCTCATAAAAGAGGGTGTGGCGACGATCGGTGTGGAATTTAATTTGTGCCAAAAGATGGAGATAAAATGTAGATTTTCTACATTCGTTTTGGTAAGAAATATATTTTGCGTAGCGTGCGCTGAATCCTTTAAAGCAATTCGTGCTTATCCTAATGCTTTCCACTTCGATTTCTTGATTATTTTCACCGTCGCTGGATTTTTGCTGTACTGTCTACACATCCCGTGATTTCTTCCTTTCTCATCACCCGTTTATCTTCATGCCCATTATTCTACTTTCAACCCATCTACATCTTCCTCTCACCTTAACCTCACTACTTGGGCCATCTTCCTTTCCCCAATTCCACGGAATCCTAAATCCCTCCTTCTCCGTCTGTCCTTCTCTGCCTGACCTCCTGCTTTTACCTGCCAACTTCCCCAACTCTCTCGCCTCTTTGACCATCAATCCTCGGCCATATTGACCCGAGAGCCGCCGGGTAAAGTTAGATTGGTAGAGGAGAGATATGGAATGAGAGAGAGAGAGGGGGAAGTTCCCGAAAAAAATCAACGGCCTTGCGATATGAAAAACAGAACGGAGATGGTGGCTCCACTGAGGGTTTTCGCAAACATACCTCCTGACTCCTCCTTCCTCTCCGTTTTCCTGGACGAGAGGAGTGTGAGCAATGGGATGATATGGGAGTGAAAGGAGAACCCGATCCATGGGGATTGCCATTGCCGTGAAGGTATTTTCCCCCTTCCCTTGGGGAGACGGACTATCACTTCTTTCTTTTTTTTCTAACGTCGGCTTCAGGGTTCTCGAGTGAATCCCACAGACGCATCCATCGCATGGTGCAAAACTGTTCCCTTGGGGAAATGAAAATATGACGTGATTCGTGATTTAGCGGCCGAGCGCTGTCCCTCCACCAAATTCAGCAAACCCCATTTTCCATGAAGCATCACAGATCACGCAAAGCGATCGGATATGCGATCGCTTTGCAAAGTCAACGACAGCGTAATATATTGGGATTTACTCATGAGCACCAGAGTTTTTATAATCCGAGCAGAGAATTTCCCGTACTTGGATTTAGACTAGAGAGTTTCTCTAGTTTCTCTATCCCGAGTAGAGAATGTCCTTACTAGGATTGAGCATCCATCTGTAAAACATGTTTATTTGTTTTATTTATTAATAAGCGTGGATTAAAGAAGCACCAGGAAAGTAAGTTTATTTGCTTGATGTATTTAATACTGCGAGTTATAGAAGCTCCGGAAAAGAAATTCTAGTGCCTTTGTTTATTTAAAAGCATGGGTTAAAGAAGTACCGAAGAAAGAAATGAATGTTCCAATTAATAATGTTTTTATCTTTTTGGATTAAGGTTTACAGATCTAGCGTTCAGTGATGGTAGTTCTACACCGTTTTAGGATCTCTTCTTATTAAGACCGCCGCTTCGGAGAGTACAGCTTGGTAATACTCTTAATTTCTCCTATCTCTCAAATACGATTCATGATTTTGTGGTAAATATTTATTGTTACACCCAATTCTCGTAGAACGAACAACAATTGATTATTGGGTATTTACTTCAATCCCTTTTACTAACGGCATTAGGGATAATCTAATTTATAAATATGTTACGTTTCGACTATACCAAATTCAGTATCAAATTAACTATGAGGATTGAGAGTTTAATAGTGTTTTTGTCCTAAATTTCATTTTTAGGTAGCGAATAAAATATTTTATGAACGTTTTTAATTACTGGCATTCAGATCATACTAACACAATTCTTTATCTTGTCATTTGTGTGAACTTTGATAGTTTTTCATGATTATCTACATCTACAGCTACATAATACCCTGCAAGCCACCATAAAGGTGTGTGGCAGGGGGTGAACTCTCACCAAACATGCACTACGTATCATGCATAAAAAAGGATTAGTACTTGTATAGGTACTGTTCAAAACTACACTATTTAAAAGAAGATAAAAATAGCAAATCATGCATGCAAAACCATGCTGTTAGCTTTAAGTCCTTATACCAACATGCAGCTACCAATGTTATCCATTGCTACACTCGTACTGAATATATTTACCGTTATTCATATCCCTAATAGTACGAGGAAAAAAGGACATTTTGAATCTGTCAGTTCGGCAATCAATTTCTCTAATTTTGTGATTATGGTCCAGTCTACCATAGTAAGTTGGGGTCCGCAAAATATTTTTAACATCATCACTGAAAATATGGTCTTGGAATTTATTTAAGAGATTAAGTATAAATTTCAACCTGCGATCTGATAATGATTCCCAATTTAATTCATTTAATAGACTGGTTACGCTAATAAGGTTATCATACCGTCCCTTTACAAATGTTGCCGATCTTCGCTGCACACGCTCAAGTTCGTAATTTAGACCGATTTCGTAGGGATCCCATACACTGGCAGCATATTCCAAATGAGGTCTCATTATAGGTATTCCACAATTGTAATCGTTTTAACATAGCTTGTTGGTGAAAATAATCTATAGTAATTTCCAACATTTTCCTTCACTAAAATGGTGGAACTATTAGAAATGAAACAAATCTACCGTGATAACTGTAATTATGTTACATAAGTATATTTTGTTATGAATATGCTGTGCATATAAATAATAAAATTTACTCTACACTCCCTTAAATATCCAATCTTATCAAATTCTAAACTGATTGAAGGAAGGAAGAGCTACATTTACTCAATAGACTACCCAGGTTATGCAAACACACTTTAGCCAAAAACCTTAAATGATAGCTAGATTTAATAATGGAACAAAATAAAGCTAATGCCACAAAATATAATTATGGAACTCACTTTCGCAAATACTTGAGAGGTAATTTTCATAACAGTAGTGCCTACAATTTTTTCAGATGCAAATGAAATTTTTGAGCCTTCTCCGACTAATAAATATTCTGAATAAAACTGCAGTGATGCGCCGGAAATAAATGTTTTCCAATATCATGAGCGCATAACTTTGCATGGGTATTTTGTATGTTTTGAATCGATGCTGGAACAAAATATATAATTTTGTTTTTCTGTTCACCCAATGGTACGGGTCGTAGTCACAGGAAATATTTAACAAGTTCCTTTTCAATCTTAATAAGTTTAAAAGACTGCTATGTTTGTAGTTACCCATCTATATTTCTTGTTTGAGAATTCAGTATTAACAATTATTTTCTCGTCATTAATTTCTCCTCCTCCTCGCCACATATACTGTAGCATTAATGTGTCAGAGTGAAACGCTCTGTTTTTGTCCTTGCTTGCTGTTTTTGATTTGATTATGGAGCTATTAAATAACAGAAAATGTCGTAAAGGATGACTCATATTAAAAACCAAACCAACCATTTCACAAATTAGTATAAGAGTTATAGTTTACGGGCATAATTACGTGACCCAGCCATTTTTAGTAAATAAATATAATATTATTGGTCCAATAAACATTTTTAACGTAAAGTAGCACACGTATATGCACATTTGATAGTGATAAAAACAGTTATATTCTTTTAATATTATAAAAATAAATTATCCTTCAATTTGGTGGGTAGCAGAAATCAGACTTTGACAGAGCAATTCTGGTTGAGATTGGGCCAATCAGATTGTTCTAGTTCATACATCTTCATGCTAGAAACATGTCCTTCGCGAGGGTTAAAACTTTGTGATATAATTTCAGCTTTTTTTCTACATTCTTTATGACATTTTCATCAAGCAATATTTTCCCTGAGTTTCCACTTTTATGAAGCTACAGTATCATACGCGGATAATTGCAACAGCCATATTGCAACAAATCAAGGGGTTTGTGTATGTGACATTCGTGCACTGTCGCACCGTAGTATTTGGCCACCGAAAAATTCGCGACATAGCATTTTTATTGGAGTGTGACGTGTTTCATTTCTATGTCAAACATGTGTCATGGTGTGGAAATCATATTGGAAGTGAAAAAGAAATGAAAGCCCACTATTGAATATTCGTCTCATACGGTGTCATCACATAGACATGGGAAATTTCAGAGTCAAAGAAAGAAATGAGAATTGACGTCCCTTTTTCAGGTCTTTGTATTGCCTCTTGTAATGTTTATCTTTTTCATTGTATCAGTATGTGTTTTCTTCCATCAGTATATGTTTTCTTCCATAGCCTTTGAACAGTATTTAGAAAATACTCATCTTTGTTATAGGCCATCTTTGGAAATTCATCAGTGCATAAAATGTTTTTCGTTCATCACTGTACACTACATTTAAACGTTTTTCTTCATGTACAGGATAAACTTTAAATGGTCTTCATGTTCGGTTGATCATGCTAGAGATTTTGACTTCGTCCATTTATTTTGTCAAGGTCTCAAAACTAGCCAGAGTTCGATGTACGCATTCCATTTACATGTCAAGTAAATGCCATTTATAAAACTAACGACTGTATTTTGTTTAATTTGCTATGGATTCAAAAAATGTGTACACTTTTTTCATATAATATTATACTGCTGAACCTCTTTTACTCTTATTTTACTCTTCTTGTTTTATCTTGGCTTATGCCACCCTATATTGCTCCATACTTACCTACTCATCTCTGAATTTCTTAAATACCTGCTCATACTCATCTCTGGTTTTCTTTTCCATCTGAATAAGCGTCATTTGCAAACTTAATATTTACTTATTCCATTATATCCTTCCCTACAGCGTATTCCACCTTTCATATTTCTATTTGTACATCTTCGTGCTTCCTCCTTCCAGCCTGATTGAGTTATCCATCTTCCCCAAACTCAAACACCTCGACATCATTTAAGCTCTCTTATCAGCACATTACTCCAAACACTGCCTTGTAGCAATGCTTTTTCTTTCCGTAGGTGTGTCTTGATACTCACCAGAATATCTTGCCTTTTCCCTTTTGATTCTATTTAGTGGAACGCTATATCTTTCCTGATATTAATTCTCCTGGATCTCCTACTGCACCGTTTTGCCCATTGAAGTTTGAAAGTGCTGCACGAATGCTGTAATAAGATGTGAGATATGAAATAATATTTTGTCCATCCCGATCACGAAGTTGACCCAATTCAGGTTTGCCGCATCAAACTCACACGGTGTTTCGGAACTCAGATACGAGTATATGAGCGCTCTATTCCAAAATATAGCCCAAAAGATAAGAGGTATCGATACCAATCTACCGTTCAATGCATTGCATGCAACGTGTGAGCGAAAAATCTCTGTCAGAACATGGGGCAAAATTAAGAACAACGGCGCTGTTTAATATCAGGTCTAGTTTGTTTTCCTCCGATGAATTTTCATGTCTCTGGAAGGGAGATAGGACAATTACTTTTAAGCTGTCTAACGAGACTGGTGTGTGCCTCTCTTTTGTACGAGAGTCATTAGAATTTCCTGGGTTCTGACAACAACCTACTCCTGAGTATGTGCGTATGAACTGTGCTCCGTTTGTCTTAAGCACAGTATTTGAACTGATGGATTAAATAGATAAATCAAAGATTAAAAATAAAACATATTTTTTGTATAATAGCTACTTCACGGAAGCTTCAAATCGTGGTTTTATTGGTTATATCGCCGTGCATGGCTTTTATGTGACGCTTGGGCTTAAGTTTTTACCTTTTAGTGGTCGTATTCTCAATCCCTGATAGTATTCCATCTCATGTTTGTACCTTTACCCATATCAAAAGCCCTTAGGGTGAGAAGATTACCTTCCCTAGCCTTACTTTTTGGTGTAGGATCTTTCTAGGAGACAGCAAAGTAATGCCAAAAAATTTGCAAATGGTAACGTCTGAATTTATCTCAGGTAGAGGCACATAGCTTGACGGTTGGGATAAGTTTAGTAGCGGGTGAGACCTTGGACGACATTAGAAGGGCATCAAGGCATTATTTTTAGGGAGTTAAATACCAGAACCATGAAAAGTTCTCGGAGACGAACAGACGAGAATCAAATGAAACAGCGCCGTTTTGTAAACTGTTCCCCATATTTGGGCACAAACAAAGTTGTCGTGGTGTATTGGCTTTGTTAAGCACACAAGGGACAGCATTAGCTGAGCATTGGTTATGTTTTCCAAAATATAAAGAGGAATACCATCATGTGGCTATTACCTCATAAAATATATGTTCTTTGATCTACATCTACATAATATCCTGCAAGCCATCTCAAAGGTGTGTGGCAGGGGGTGAATTCTCACCAAACATTCACTACATATCATGCATTTATGAGGATTAGTATGAATATATAAGTCTAGACTGCAATATTTTAAAAGATTAAAAATAGCAAACTACGCATGCAAAAACGTGCTGTTACTTGAGTTACCTTCAAGTCCTTACACCAACATGCAACTACCTATGCTATCCATGGCTACACTCGTATTGGGTATATTTACCGTTATTCATATCTATAATTGTACGAGGAAAAAATGACATCTTAAATCTGTCAGTTCGGCAATCAATTTCTCTAATTTTGTAATTATGGTCCAGTCTACCATAGTAGGTTGGGGTTCGCAAAATGTTTTTAACGTCATCACTGAAAATATTATCTTGGAATTTATTTAGGAGACTAAGTCTAAATTTCAGCCTGTGATCTGACAATGATTCCCATTTTAATTCATTTAATAGACTGGTTACGCTAGTATGGTTATCGTACCGTCCCTAAATGATGAGTTAAGACAGATTTCGTATTGGGTATATTTACCGTTATTGATGAGTTGAGACAGATTTCATTTTATTAATCATATTCAACCGCTCTTAATATGCATTGATAGCATAAGTTAAAGGATATTGTCGGGCTTCTTGGAGTTTTTAGAGAAAATACATTTTTGAGATCGAAGACACTTATTTAAGATCGGTAAGAAAGACTCAATAGTAATGCAGTGTACGACATTTTTAATCACTTGCCACTTGTAAAGTGTTAAATGCTTCACAAGTGGATTACTTGTGAATCTTTAAATTCTGAATCTAAGTACGTCAACGCATTCAGAATGTTGGAACGTTCCGCGCTACATTTTCAAAATACGAATCCCCCAACCCTCAAATCCCCTCCCTCCAATCCTCTGTACCGCCTAATAACCGGGCAGGTTTGAGCGACAGAGACAGTGAAGAAATTAAACGGTGGAGATAAATGCCTCGAGTGATCCCTTAACCATTGCAAATATCACCAAAATGCTTTCGAAAGGGCGAAAGCGCTAGATTTGCATTCGCCCTTGCCCTTGGAATTGTAAAATAAATGAATCACGGAAAACATATATTTGCGCAGTAATCGGCCTACCTACTTCCCCACTCTCGTTCTAAACAGCTTTGGCGAGTTATGAGCGAAAGAGATATGTTTTTTTTATTAACGGCACTCGAAATTTCGGGAATCCACAGGGGTGTTGACTCCGCGCCGCTACAAGCCGCGCTCTCCTGGAAATGGCCGCGCTCGGGACGCGAGAACACGGACGTAATCTCTCCCTTACCAACGGCGGCGTTTGCTCAAGGGGGGCGGGGGATCGGAAGTCGGATGGGGGAGGGGAGAAAGGGAATGCGTTTCGGGCCAGCAGTGGGGGGAGGGCAGGGACAGGGAGCGGAGGATCCCCGAGAAATCGCGCTTGTGAGCATTTGGGCGCGGAGAGGGGATCGCAGTGGGTGGGTGTACAGGGAGGCGATGTGCGAACGGCTGGTTGGGGGAATAGCCCGGGGCGGCAGATCTGGAATGTTTGCGGGGATGGAAAAACTGGAGGGGGGATGGAACGGCGTGCTTTTCCGCGAGCAGAAGACAGGGAGGGAGAGAGAGAGAGAGGTGGAGGTCGGTAATGCCTCGGGAAGGAGCTACTGAACTGAAAGTCACTCGAAGTCAAACCAACACCTCAGAAGGGGTATCAGTTTGCGCCGTCTACTACTTTTGCTTAACTCAATGGGGAATATGCACGAAATTTGTTTCTCGAAGATTAATGATGTACTTGATGCGAAATTTTCTAATCAATTTAAATATATAAGCCAAATTTTTCTACGCCCATCACAAATATTATTAATGAATGATATTAAAATGTTCCCAAAAATCGACGAAAGTCACGTGACCTGGAACGCCTTCTGACGTCACTGCACGGTATAGGTTCCATATTGCTACGGAGATAGACATTTATATTTGAAATAAAACGAAGTGAATATATTGTTTTGAGGTTTTTAGTCGTTTTTCGAAAGAAACGATGACTGAAAAAATACTTAAAAAAAGCACATTTCGACAATTTCCTTTGGTCGACTCCCTTATGGCGGCGTTCTTAAAAAACCGCAGATTGCATAGGCGTAGTAGAAATGTATGGGCACTAAACTGGCATTATATAATTAATGGACAATTTGCTCGTTACCATTCAATCTACGTAAATAAAAAATCGAAATACAATCGTTTATTGTAATAAACAAATGAGATAAATAAATACGTTATCGCCAAGTATTCATTTAACAACTTACCTCCACGCATAAACAGATAAACAACGCCCTTAGTGATACCGTGCCGTGACGCCATGCGATGACGTCCTGTTTTTAAGCTGCCGAAAAAGTACAATTTTGAAAGAGTACATCTTTGTAACGTAACTTAATTCATCAGCAAAATTTTCGCCAAGCACATTTTAAAGTTCACATTCAAAGAGTTATAAAAAATAGTGCATGTTTCCCATTGTCACCGGAAATGGAAATATTAGCGAATGACTATAAAAGCGTACTACCATGATATTATTACACGAAATGTGCGAAAATGTTTGAAGGAAAGATTAAAAGAAGTGCTATTTCATATCCACCAATATATTAAATCTACAAATCCACAAATATATATGATTAGTAAATCAAAAATATTATTCTGAAGAATAAAAATTTAACTCGGGAGTCAGGGAAGATTCAAAATAATAGCAGAAAAATTTTCAACAATTTTTTGTGAATGTACAGAGAATATCTCTCAGCTAGTGTAGGGATTAGGTTACGAAAATTTAGGGGCAAGAAAGTTTTTTTTTACAATATTACAGTAATTTGAAAAATTCCATTCACACGAGTTTGAGGCTGACACCACTGACATACAATATTTCTCCCCGCATGCTACTTCTGCTGGACTAACAGAAGTGTCAAATTAAGAGCTTTCGAATCGAAAGGTGCCTGAATTCGCTTTCACTACACACAATGCACGACCACCATGTAAACAAAGCCTAAACCTTGAAATCCGAAAACCGTCAAAAGTTGAGTGCACAGTGAGAACCCATTTCATTGAAATTATCATGTGTTTGATGATATGGTGCCAGTAATCCCCGAATCTCCAGTATTTACTGAACATTTGCTGCCATAATTTCAATCAGAGGCTTGGGAGGGGCTAATGTTGCTTTAGTGTATGCTACCATCGGATAGTAGGTTACCTTGTAAATAGATCGCACGCCCGGATATCACGGAGAAATAAGAACATTCTTCACCCAAATATATTTGCTCACATTAATAAAATGTTCGAGATGTTCTCTTAAAAACCCTAATGCTTATTCTCAAATATGATCTCCGGTGGCCAAAATTTGGGTATATTTTGTAATCCTTCAATTATTATATTCGATTTTTTTTCAACTTGATCGATTAGTTCTAATAAAATGCCTTTAAAGATAAATTTATAATTTTAAAAAATAACTGACTTCTCAATCTTATTTTTTGAACTATGCAGCTTTGTGAACTTAGTGCCAGGGAATATTTTAGCTCTTATACATAAGGATAAACTTGATCTTTTGCAGACCTCGATAAATATTCCTGCTTACACTACTCTGTGAATGCAGCAATGGAACCATTTTAATTTTCTTATGAACAGATTATTATATTAATAATTTGCAAGTATCAGAGGGTTCATATCACATGTTTGTGCATTGACATGTCATTGGATTAAGGCCAAGGTTGTTTCTTTGTTTCATTAGATTAAATCCGGTGGCCACGGTGGTGGTGGGGTAAAGTCCTCGCCTGCTTTACCTGGGGTCGTGGGTTCGAGTTCCGTCTGAGTCGGATTTTCACCACCCAGAGCATGGATGTGTGTGTAGTGTAATTGTTACTGGTTAACGTACCCTTTGTAAAATGGCCATATGGGCGGCATTCGCTTCCATGGAAACTAAAAAAAAAAACAATTTCACATTGAATGGCTATTGCTACTTTGACGATTTTTAACTAAATCCTGTGTCCGCTTTCTAGCACAAACTCCTGGCATACTAACCATCCAGAAGCTCTTAAAATGTTGGAGATCATCACTACTTGTCAATTCCAATAACAAAATTATTAACGACCATCTGTAGCCTTCCTCTTAACCCCTTCCAGACTTTCTGTTTCCAATCAACCTAATAATCCAGATTAAATCCACGTCTGTGCATCCCCTTACCCCCTCTTCCCATAGTATTTGTATTAGAGCATTTTTGTTCAGTAGTCACATCTGAATATTATCCATTAAGTAGAAGGGTTGTGAAATATAATCACATTCTGTTATAAAAAATGTTCATTTATTGATAATTCTCTAGTATTAAATTTTTGGGATAGGATCTCAGAATTCCATTTATCGTTTCACAGGTCAAATACACCATTAGGATACGTTTTTCATTGTAGTACTACTAGTAAGGACCCTAGCTCACTGTAATCGTATTAGCAATAAAAAAAAGAGATTAGACTGAATTGTCACTAAGAGTTATATCTTTGTTTCCACCCTAAGCATTGAATATAATAACTCTTCCAATCTTGTGGTATCTTTCTCTCCACGGTGAAGACAACCCTTTTGAGTGTAACCAGACATGTTATTAACTTAATATCGTGATATTCCTCCACAAGAGGGGAGATTTTAGTTTCGAAACTACTTCCATCCCTCTAACAGGAGAAGAAGCTTAAAATGTGGGTGCCCGATCCTCCAGGGGTCCCACTTTTAAAGAGGACGGAGGCGAGCCAGGGATTTCCCAGCGAAAATATCCTTAACGAAGAGAGATTCGTGAGGGGGGGGGGGTCACATGGGGAAAAACGGGATCGGAGGCGGGACGCAGAGAGAAGGAGCCGAGCCCTGAAGAATGAGGTGAGAAGGAAGACGACGGAAGGGTAGAAAACCCCTCGGGAGGGAAATGGCCTCCGATGAGGCGGGGAAGGTGGAGGCGGACACCTAAATAAATTACCCGGAGTCTGGAGAATTTGAGGAGGGCGTAAATATTGAGAGAGCAGGGGGAAAAGTGGCGTATTTACAATAAGTCTCTCCCGCTATCCAGGGCGAGGTAAATAGGAGTGGAGGAGTGGCGCAGATAAATTAGCTCTCGGGAAGCGCTTCGATGAAAAAAGCCGAGCAGTATCCAGCAGCCGGAGCCGGTGGGAAACTCGAGAACGATTCAGTAGTCTGGCGAGGTTTTTGTACTCCTCGTTCATTGCACGAGATATTTTGCGCGTTAAAACTGTCAAGTTGTGCATCATTCATTCAACATTTTATTTTCTAAATTGGAGGGATATTTTTAAGTGACTTGTTAGCGTGAATTTAAGAAATTGAAAGATCTCCATCCTAAAAGTACATTTTTCAGGCTTGCGAAAACAACGTTGTGTCTCTTTCTTTAAGCTACAAAATGATTGATAAAATTGTGGTTTATAAACGAACGCCTAAATTAAACCACAATATTCTAGCACACATGAATACAGATCAGGATTATTCTTTGTAAAAAGTAAGGCCAACGTCGTTTAAAATTGGTATTTCGACGCTAACGGCTTTTTTTCTTTTCCAATGAAGACGACGCTTTCCATAAAAATCTGTTAACCAACAAAATGCACAGTCAAATTTAGTATGAGGTCCTAAAATATTTTATACAGATTAGCAAATCAACAATGCTCACGATGTATAAAGAATGTACAGCGCTGATCGCATACCATAAATGTCTTGCATCTCTTACACAGGAACATAAGATGAAATTGCCGGGGCCATAATGATTTTATGGCTGGGAAGTACAAATAGTAGTGTTGAATCAAGATTCAAATAAAAAAGTGGCCTTTGTAGGAACCCGACGAAGAAAGAAGTTGGAAGAAAAACCCGATGTAAATTATTCTCAGTACCAGATTTGGTAACAGATTTCCACGGTATCAGACACGGTCATGGTAGAAAGGGAAAGGAACTAGCCCCATTGCCCTTATGCATGGGTTTCAAATGCCGTTGCGACTTGGTGAATGCCACTTAAACCAACCAGATAAATCTTTATTTTGAAGAGTTTTGTGTGGTTAATATTGATTTTAAATATCGTTTAATGCTTCAGTCCTTAGAGTGATTCCTTTATCATAATTACTATTTTTCAACACATTGAAGATGTGCTCCTCGGTGTGTATTACGGTAGCTCTCTTTGTAAAATCTTGTTCCTTATTTTGCACGGTTATTTTTACTAGCGAAGTTAACATCACTTAAAACATTTTCCAGATAAGTACCTTTTTGCAAAAGGGAAATGCGCGATAGATTGCAATTTTATCATCAGATGCAGCTTTCAGCTGACTGTAAAAGTGCCTAAGATGCCCTCATCTTTACAAAATACACCTACCCTAATATAAGGGCCGTTTGAGAGCCAAAAAAATTCCTTTGAAGCTCATAGTTCTTCGAAAGATGTGACCTGCCAACTACACGGCTACTCTTGGGCCCATCATCCGCAAATCGTTTTTCTTTTTTTTCCTTCTCCTATCTTTAAGGAAACCTCAAAAGCAGCACCGGGGAATTAACTTCTTGAGGAGTATCTCAACTGAGGAGGAGAAATGGAGAAGGGTTTTGAAAGTAGGACTGGACAAAAAGAAAGCTGCGCAAGACTGAATGCTGACTCAGCCGCCTTATCGACGGCACAGCGAAAGAGGTTGAGATTTAAAAAGAAAAAAACAATAAAGAAACGTGCTTCGTTCCATTTTACGCCGTCTCCGGGGAGACTGCCGCGGACTCGACTGTCCTCGCGTTATCGCGCGAGTGATTGACTGTTTTGCGCCGCGAGTCTTCCATTTATTTGGCCCGTTCTCCTTGCCCAGGTTGCTCCTCACTCCACACCCCTGTTAACCGCCGCCCCTGTCTCTTAGGTGCCATGGATCGATGGTCAGTGGAGAGATCCCGTGATAAAGCTCCCCGGTGAGTCGCTTCCTGCCCCCGTATCCGCCCATCGTCGTCCAGGGAAAGAGCTGATACGTAGAATTTCGCCGCTCGGAGCGGGACAGTACGACGCGGCGTTCCGTGGCCTGGAGACCTTTAAGGGTTCGCGAATGTCCAGGCAAAGGTCGTAAAAGCCCTGCTAGATTGAAATGAGCTCGTTTTTTCGTGGAAAACCTTTTCGAAATCCTTTTGCATTCAGGAAAAAAATTACGAAGCTGAAATGGAGGTCTGAGCTTAGTAGAATATGTGGGGGACGGAGGTGACATGAGTAGAACATGCGGCGGCAGCTTACAGCGGTTAAAGGCTTCATTCGTGTTTAACAACCTCTGATACTTGAAACATAGTGCTTGATATACTGCTAACTCTGAAGATTCTGTCGATATGGAGTGGAAGAAAAACATGATAACACGTTATCTTGATAGACTGCATCTGGAAATTCTAATTATATTTAGCATGAGATACTTAAATCTCAGAAAATGATAATGTAGAATCAAATAGAAGAATAATAGAAAAAAGCACCCCTATAATCACTGTACTATAATCACTTAATAGCAATGAAACGTATTGATTTTTATATTTTAATACTGTAATCAATTTAATTTAAATATAAAATTCATGCTTCCAATTAAAAATATTTTCATAGGCATTGGTGAAAAGGTTTGCAATTGTTATCACAAATTTAATCAAATCAAGATAAATTCCCATTTTAGAGCATATAATATTATTTGCATTCTTGCGTAGTTTAATTGGTCTTGAGCCAATATTTCGATAAAAATGTTTTTAAAAAAGGTAGAAACAATTCTCCAATTACCAAAAGACATAAGTCAAATTTAAGAGGCTCGTATTCTGTTGATAGTGCCAAAAATTATGTTACAAACATCAGGTATGCCGGAAGTTTGCTCACACATTTTGAACATTAAAAACTCCTGAGCCCGGAGATTTTCTCAAATAAATTTAAACTACATACCCCTCTGTATTGATTTTTTTGGGCCGCAGAGGTCTGCTGTGACTTTAAAATTCATGCGAAAATCTAGAAAAGTCATTCTATTACAAGAATTTTATTTGATATCTGTTTCAAGTCTTCTCTGAAATTTAGGTGACGGCGAAAGGTTAGTGACCGGTGAATGCTTTTACGCATTCCAAAGACTGTTGTGCAGAAACCACGAAGTTCCTCTCAGAGCTTTCCTAATAAATAATCTTATCTCTCCACTCGAAGAGATGGAGTATTTTTACTTCTTTTGAAGCCAGGGTTTTTATCCTCTTTAATCGAGAGATCAATTTCTTCGAATAAAAATCCTGTGCGCAGAGAGAACTCTAGTGAAAGAGCTCTCGGGTATCTTATCAACTACTCCTCGCTAAAAGGGTTTACCTATCAAGAAGGCGTGCCTCTCCACGCATGCGTTTGAGGAAATTTCCTTTCGTCACTTGAAAAAAAAATGTTTATGACGGGAAAGAGAGATGTCGGTAATTAAAAAGGATCGGGGAGGTAATATCTCATGCCCTTAAGTGAACAGGAGATAAAGAACAGTGAAAGATTGGAGTGCATGCGTGGAGGGAACAGATTGCCAGGGCAAATGCTTTCACAGACAGCGTTAACCGGAGGCTCGCGAAACGAGGTCAAAACGCACCGAATTAGAACCGCGCTGAGTGCATATTGGAAGGTGCATTCCTTCAAATGACTACTCCCCTCCACTCGAACCTGTACAAGGCAAATTTCACGCTGTGTGAATGCTTCTTATGTACATTTTTTTAAAGTCGTCTCAAATGTTTGGTGGAAATAAACCTTATGTTCTAATTGATTTGAGCATTCTGGTTAGGCAAAGGAAAACGATACATTCACGGTTTAGGTGCAGAAACAAAAACATTGTACCCCAGCTTCTGCTCAGCCAATTTACGGGCAAAAACCGGCCTTTAACAAATGAGGTCTTGAAGCTAATAATTTGCAAAAAAAAATTTCGTATGATCTTTTTTTTTGGACGAATGCACTATATCGCGTGATTGGGGCAACTGAAACGTAACAGATGAGTATAAAATTTTATGTTCGCGTAAAAGTTTGCTGTTAGCAGTTGATACCTAGTTTAGTGATCGAGAGTATATAAAGAAAAAAGCATTGTAGTTGGTGTAGAATTCGCTTCCCACAGGTTAAAATCATATACACTGGCGTGTATGTTTTCTTTAAATGTGTCCCACTCTAATTATCCTAGATGTTTTTGTACTTTTTATACAAAGTTTTTTCATTATATGGTGTCTCCCACTCTCAAAAACCACGTTTTTTTTGCATTTTTCTCTTCACCGTAAAACTGCTAAAAACCGAAACTACTACCAAATCATGCAGAGAGAGAATCAACACTCAACGCACCAAACCTCACTCTTTTAGCTCAAAACTTGGGAGAGAGCAAAACAAAACGGATGCAGAATGACTGACTGACACGCTACAAAATTAATATGTATGGATATTTCTGCCACTCCTTACGTCCACATAGTTTCTTCATTTTTTTAACCCATTTCCAAACCTCACTCAAACTCTCCAACAAAACAAGTCTGCGGAGCGTGAGTGACGTGTTTGAGGATCTCTCGCGGCCTTTCGCATGGGCTTTATTCACAAGAAGTAGTTTATTAAGAGCACAGTTATTATTGCTAGTTCATACACGAAGGCATCAACATAGGAAAGGAGAGGTGCAGTGGCAGTTACACTGAAAAAACTAGATGTGAATTACACGTGAGGAAAGAGCAGCGATGCGTGAAGGATGAACATCATGTCTCGGAACAGGGAAAATTTACTGCTGATGTTGGTACCGAATGATGCACTTGATGGTTTTGTATGGTAAAAAATAACTGCAGGATTGCCATTTCTGGACGGCAAATGGCAAATGGTATTTAGGATCTCCTCCTTATTTTCTTTGCTTGTTGGTAGATGATAATGTATTAAAATAAACTTGTTCCTAGGAGGTATTTGGTGCATTTATAGATTTGATAACAAACAATTTTAAAATATATTTCCTCCAGACATTAACAAGATGCTCGATGTGAACTTTTCTGATGAAAATTATATTAAATAGTGGGCATATTTTCAACCTAAGGCAGATTTGGCTCGATTTAATCCATTGGAAAAATATCGAAAATTCTTAATCGTATTCAGCCATTTACATCGTTATTTATTGCAAAACCTCTCACCTTTAAAGAATTAAAATTCTTACTGAGTCAGAGAGTAGGTTTGTTTATGCTGTCTTATCTGATTTAATAAAACAATTCAACAATCCCAAGATAAAATATTTTTTTACCATGATATTGTCAACGTTTCGACAAAAACCGCGTTGTCTCTCAATGATTTGGTCGTGAATAACGCGTGAGAAAACAACTTTCCCCACTATTATCTTTTTCTGCTGGAAAGCAGTCAAGGATTAGCAATCATATTGCACGGGATCAGAATAGCTCCTTTTTCCGGTTTTGCTTTTCATGGAGGAGAGAAAAAGAGGAAAAACCCGGCATCAGCATTAGACTGATCTTAAGGAGGTTCCACCGTGACTCCGCGATTCAAAACCCCGTAAAGGAGCTATGTTATTTAATGAATAAATACCGATCCAGAAAAACACCTAAATGGAAAATCATCTATAGGGTGATAACGCATACACAATTGTATGAGTATGCTATTATATAGCGCGTTGTAGTTGCATTCTATTTTTTACAAGCTCTTTTAACTCATTTTGACTTCGAAACATGACTAACGTGTTATTGCCACGTTTAATTTATAAAGTGAGAATACATGCTCAATCCCACTAATAGGCATTCTAAAATAAAATAAATATTTTCTTACTTCCTTTGAAACTATTCTATTGCAAATACAACTCTTTGTTTTTAATTTTATTAATATTGATATTTTTGAAAAGTGTTTGGCAATAATGATGCTGCTACCATTTGGAAGCATTGGTACTAATGACACCATGTCAATAACCAATGAAATATGTAAATTACATAAAAATATAAGGAGGACCTTGGTAAGGTATATTCCTTAATTAAGTTAGTAAATAGGCTGGTAACCACGTTCCGTCACAAGTACCGTTGCCAATGATAACAACATACTGTAGGGCCACTTTCATGTAACTAAGGCTTTTAAGGTGAGCACTTTTTTACAGTACTAAATTCTAATTAAAATTGCGCATCTTATATTAGTTTGTCGTCAAGACGACATTTCTCTTTACATTATTAATCTGCAAATTTTACGGCAAGAGCCATGCTCTGCCGTTTAACCACGTATAAAATTGCTGATTTTCAACGTCTTTTTTCTTCAAATATATGATGGAAAGGCCTCATTATTTTATTTCCAATTGATAGAAGGGCCAAACAATTGTGTTTTCTGAAATTTTCACAAAAATGGCATCTACTTCATAATTCGGTGGAGCCTCCTTAACAAGAGGCGCTGAAGAGACCACTGTGTACCGTCCCATCCAATGAACGTAGTACCGCACTCGAAGTGCTCTCTGTATTGCACAGAATTGGAGACCAGTATATGAGTGAAAACGATAATTTCGGAGTTGCTTGACTGTCAACCTGATATAGTCTGCATATTTAGGATTTAGAAGACGATTAGGAGAGTTAAGATGCGGCGGTGTGGAAGGGGGGGGGGCGAGTAGAGACCATCTCCCCTCAAACGACGATCTGCTCCAGAGACACATGGATCCATTGCCGTAGGATTCCTTTATCTATTGCAAGTGCAAACAGGATACGGGACGGGGAAGGAGGGAGGAGGAGTAAAGGGGGAGGAGGGAAAAGGGGTGGCTGGGGGCCAGGGAAAAGTGGAGGTCGAAATGGGAGTGAGGGGCAAGTGTGGGAGGAGGATGATAGATGGAACGGGAGGCTGAGGAGGAGAAGAAACACGATCGATTAGTAGTTCCCTTGGGGAGGGGGGAGGTAAAAGAGAGAGAGTGAGGGGGGAGGAAGAGCCGTAAAAGATGGAATGAGAGGAACGAAGGGAGGGGCTGGTTTTGGGGAGGGGAAAACGGAGTGAGCTGAAGGAGTGTGGCTCTCGAAATCGTACTTTTGTCATTTATCTGCCTCTGTGGCCAGCAGCAAATCCTTCCCCATCAATTTTGGGTCCACATGACCGCAATGTCATCCGCAATACTTGTATCTCCATATGACTGTGGAAGGTACACATATGCCTATACATAAATGATATAACCTTCAAACCACGATAACTGTATTTGAATCGACATCATCATCAGTGAGGCTCCATTACTCAGCATGTCATAAAAGAGGATTAACGCGCAAGATTTGGTGTTTTTCCGTCCCATTAGTTGTGTGAAGGTTTTTAGTGTCTTCCACCAGGAAAATTGGCCTTAGCCGAACACAGTAATATGAGGGAACATTCAATTCAAAAGACTGAACTACTTTCCCTCGCTCATCGTTACTGGGTTACGCTCATCGTCTTACCAAGAAGGCCATTGAGATCCGCCTGAATAACAAAATTTTAATCGTGACGCTGGATTCCAACTCATACCTGGAAATCTGTCCTAAAGTGCATCCAAAAAATATAAGGGAGAGCCATCTCCCTTGGAGAGGAAGTCTCGCAGAGTCTTGCCATCGGCTTCGCCAAACAGGGGGACACTTGACCACTCCCTTCCCCCACCAATCCCTCCCTCCCCCACTGGCAGAACAATTACATGTATGTAAACACAAAATTTGATGCGGCATTAAGATAACCCTAAAGATGGAAAAAGAGTCGTTAGGATTGGTGTTTTAAAATAAAATTGTTGTTAGGTCGTAAAGATACAAATTTTCTGAAGTGTTAACGCATTGAAACCTTCGTAAAGTTATGCAGTTTACTCATGTCTACAAGTATTTAAAAATATATATGTGGTACATGCACAATGAGCCATCTCGTCTTTAAGTCATTTTAGTTCTTGAAAAGTCAAGAAATAACCGTTAATGCGTTGATGGATTTAATCCGATATTATATGTGAAAGGTATCATATCGAATCAAGGGCATACCTCGGAAAAAAATAATTTTGAAAAATTTGTCAAGGTATTTGGTTAAAAATTGAAGTCAAAAGCTTATAAAACGGTAAGAAAAAAATTCACTGGAAGTGGGTCCCCGTATAGTTTCTTTCTTCGTCTTATTGTGAGTGATTGCGATTATTCCAGACTGGTAAAATCAACTGTTTATGGGTTCATTGAGCGGAAATTCATCTTAATAAATGAAAGAACTCATTTTAGCAAGAAAGCATTTTACCGAAATAATTTTATTGTTATCTTGATTGTTTTCCACTTCATAATTTGCTCATTTCTTTAGGCCGGTAGACTTGCAGCCAATTTTGTGTTTTTTCCGCCAGAAGTCGAGACATTTTTGCTTTCTTTTTTTCGTGTGTTCTGTTTGGGAGGAAAACCAGTGGAGTCAGTTCAACACGTGTCTCCATATGGAGAATGTCAAAAACATTCACTAGTGCTAACCAACGGTAACCACTTCAAGTCATTTTTTGCAACAGGATCAGAAGAATCGCGGGAACTCAGCTGAGACAAAACGTGAGTTTCACACCCTGGCGGATAGCGGAATTGTCCCATTAATATTGAAAATGTACTATAATACAGGCCATTAATCTTGCGCGAACATAATTTCAATGTCAAGAGTCTTGAAAAATAAGTGGAGACATCAATACCGGTCGAGATAGCATTAAAATTAGAATGGAAAAAATTCAAGTTTCTATCTTTTATTATTCCAGACTAAATCCGATGTATAATTGAGCATGAATAGCAGTCAAATATTTCTGTATGAATGATATCGTGAGTTAAGGTATGCAATGGTCATTGCATTTACGTCTATATATATTTATATCAAAATTCATCGCTCATATTACTAATGAGATCAGTACCTACTATTTGAAACTCTGCTAAAGAAAGGGTGGATTTTTTTTCACTCTCTTTACCTCCCTTAGCCACAAGCCTGCTCCCTTAACTGGAGAATGTTTTCTACCTCCCACACCAACCTTCCGTTCCCCAACCCCCCTCTTTTTTCCTCTCCTTTTCTTCCCCTCTCCGCTCCCTCCACCCTCCGTGAAAACCATCAAGATCGATTCACTTCAAGCCCTTTATTCCATATTTCTCCGAGGGTCCTTCTCCCTCCACACCTCTTCCCCCCTGTTCCTTTCTTCTACCCTTTCCATTCGCCAGCCGAGCGCCTTCACAATTCCTCCGTTACCTCAATTTTCCATTAAACGTCTCTCTCTTACAGCGGTCGATTCTATAGAAAAATCATTAAAATTCCTTTTCGCGTCCTGTATTTCTCTTGAGGGATGTCTCCCTCATCAAACCCTCAAGGTTGCATCGCCATGACGGGTTTTACAATATTCTCAGAGGGGGTGGAATTATTCTTACTGAAAGAACATTCACTTGAAATTTTATATGGGGAAAAGAAGGGAACTAAAAATATATGAATAAAAATAATATTAAAAATATAAATAAAACATTATCCAATTATGATAACAGCAGAAAAGGAGCAAAAATAAATAAAACGAAGATTTTAACAAAGGATTTCCTTGAAGAACGAATCCTTCATGAACCTTTGGGGACTAAACGCAGTGACGATGGTTGCCTTTGATTAATAATATAGTTTATGAGGGGTAAAGTTATTGACGTCATGTATCAAATATGTGTAATATTCTTCCAGATCTGAATACCAAAGTTACTAAGCATTTGATGTTAAAAATAGATGCGGGGTTTGCGGAGAGGCAAATGGATGTCAGTACTTTTCCCGTGGTTTGAGACTTCATACAATATACCACTTTTGATAGAAGTGTTGTGGATTTTAAGATTTGGTACGAAGATAATAGCTGATAGAAGAATTTATTGGAGAGATGTGGCAAACCTATCTCAGGATTGTTGACTGGTGTTTATGATAGGAAAGAGGTTATCTGCAAGAAATATCGTATAGAAAGATGATATTTACAAGCATTGAGTACTTATGATCGATGATGCCGATAATTAGCTGTAGCACTAGTTTTGGAGATAACTTCTTGTTGAATGATGGGTAATTTATGATTAATTTTTGTCGATATCTTCCCGAGGTGACGGCAGATTGCTCCTCTCACTGAATTTTAAATTATTTCCCGGAATATGCGTTAAGACTTCGTAACTGCATTCGTAATTGCAAGTGGTTTAAACGATTTCTAATGCTTAATGCTCTCAAGAAATATGTAATGTACATCGCAAAGTCTCGTTAGTCAATTTGCAAATACTTAGGTATGCAAAGCGAGAAATAGGAATTGCGTTTTCTCCTATTTTCATCATGACTTCCAAAAATCGTCTCTCCTAATTCTCTTCATATCATATGCATAATTATTTTCTCTGACACCGGAATGATTTCAAATTCAAAGAATATTGGATTCTCCTCGTAAATCCATGACCTAAAACTGTCATTGGCACATTAACGGCGATGCAATTCACGTCACCGACGATGATATAATAATTTGGGAGTATTATCAAAGGGAATATATTAATAACCCTAATTGTCGTCACTAATTAAGGGCATATGAAAGAGACAAAAGCTTATAAAACATATTTGCAGAAGTCTTTGACATCAAATCTGGATTAAATACGCATTTTCGTTCGGAAACTTATTTTTAAATATTATCAGTTTATCAAATGTATGTAATATTCAAGTAGTGGCTACAGTAGTAGGTCTTATTACCTCTGCGTACTGGTTTTCGTACAGTTTTTATATAGATCATAATTTATTAAAAATTTGAAAAAAATAGTTAAAAAGGCATTATCAAATTAAAGCAGACGGATTCGTATCCACATCTGACTAGGAAATCAGATTGGTGCTGGTTTCGGAAAAGTTTTCATTATTTCTTCAACATGAGGATAAAATAACAGAAATAATAATTTTTCATACACCTTCCACGTAGAGTGAAGTTTTCCTGGGAAGAAGTCTGGAATCTTTGGGCATATCAAACTGAAGGCTGATTGTAATACGCCGTTAATATAATAAATAATTTTATATTATTTTAGTTTCTGATGATAAAATGTAATGCATAACAGATGAGAGAAAGAATATAACAGAATTTCTTAATTTTGAGTAGTATATAGTTTAATGATATGATTTATTTAGCGGCATTTATTGATAATACCGTACCCGATGAACATAAGTAAATGTATATTCATATACATAGCTACTTTTACATTAAAATAAATTGACATTGAAGAATATATTGTTCTATGCTCTTTCGTAACGTGTGTTTTGAATGATAATTTAAATGAATTCATGGGTATTCGTCCACTTTTATGGCTTGTGTGAGCTGAATAATTCAAAAATTGCTATTTTGTAGCTTTTTTATGTAACACATAGATTTTATTTGTATTTTTTGTTGGTTTTAAGGATAGTATTTTATAAAAAATATTAAGTTTATTTAAAGATGAATTAAATAACAATTCTACATCCTCATTGAAAAAATTAAAGAACAGCCAATGCTCTACTACCATAATTGAAAATAAATGTAGAGAGATAATTTAAGGTAAAAAATTAAATTTATCTTCCTGAAATGTTGGCTTTTAAATAGGGCTCCAATTCCATTCCAACTGTACTACGAAGGCTAAACGAGAACCTTGAGTATTTATGGGAAACATGTCTATGATTTCTGTAGGTCTATGATTCCTGTAGCTTCACATTCACTTCTTCCGCGATTCTCGTATCAGAAGCGGATAGTTGAGCCAAGTCCTACCAGGAGAGATGAAAAGAGGAGATTTTAGTGCTTGAGGGAAATTTTCCAACCTGCTTTCTCCCGGAAAAGATTTTTCTCGCACTGCCAATAGCCAGATGGAGACGATAAGGTTGCATCACTAATTCCTCCATCATTATCTCTATTTTATTCAAAAACTCTTCCTCAACCTTTTTTTTGGGAGAATTCGGGATAATACCAATGGGAACCTCAACTTCTTCTTTTCACTCGAATCGCCTTCAGGTTCAATCCCTTTCTTCCATTTCGTTCAAATCCCGGTGCTTCTTTCATCCCGTCCTCATTTTTATTTATTTTTCTTCTCATTTTGCCTCATCTTTTCTCTCTCGTCGCCAATTCGGGAAACCCCTCATCCCCAAAGTTTTCACCAAAACCTCTTCCCTCGCTCATTGATATTCTTTATTTTTTCCCCTTCATTTGGAAAAAAATATCAACTGTCTTTCCCTTTCCGCAATTCTCAATTATATCCGGTCGCTATTCCACTCGTGCATGTTTAAATGGTCGTGGATTCTACTACGCCAAGCTTATTATCGGTTTCTCGATTTAAATCCTAGGTTTTGTCTACACACATGGATATCCTCCATTGGTGCTTCTAATTTAATTCCACAAGTTTTGGTCAAAGACTGTCAAAGATTATTTCCACAGATTCGTAGTATTCATTATTTTGCCTTTATCTAATGGTCCATGTATATGCCGGGGTGTGCTTGATTAGGTCGAGATTAAGTTGGTACGTAGCTAAGGACTCACTCGTATGAAAGTACGTTTTCCTCGGAATTTTTCCGTACTGAAATTAATTTGAGACGATTCACGCACGAATAATTATCACTATCCGGTATTGTATATTTTAACTAAAGTTTGTTGATGTTTCGCTCCATTTCAAACACCCTTGTGGAGGCTAGCAGATTATTATTTAAATTAAAAACACCCACAGGCACTAATTCTCCATCTATGACAGATTTCAATGAATTTTAAAATGTAATGTTCACTTAAAAGTCTTCGGTATTCATTGGTAGACTCATGGAGAATTGCTTAAAGATGCAATGGTAAATATAAGAAAAGTTCGTAATATTCCTCAACTCGTTCTCATAAATAGTTCTAATAATGACTTTGACAATAAATAGTCTTATTGGGGTAAAAATGGACGCAGAGATATAACAAAGAAGAATGAATATTAATTAATTGGCTTTTGCTAGCTCTAAGCTAAACTCTCCTTATACCACATGCTTGCTTGATTTGCATCTGGCTTAGAGATCTTTCCTGATAAGTTTTAGGACGATAGAGTACATTTTCTTTAGAATCTCGACGCCAAGAACGACCCCACTTACGAGGATTCTCTTCGAGCCGACAAGTGGCATGGATGCAACCTGTTGAAGGCGACATAAAAACCTCTATCTCAATTATTTGGCTTTCTTGAAATTGACCATTTGCTCTAAATCTAAGGATGGCAAAAAGTTGAAAAAAAAAGTTTAAAAAACTCTTAACTATATAATTCAGAAATTTTAGTGCTTTTATAAATTGCTTCAAATACAGCTGTTATTGATTGACCGCACGTTTTTTATTCATAAAACATCACAGAAAAATTAATATTATCCTCATACAACGAACATATTCTCATAAGATTATTTCAGTGATTTTTAGACGATACTCTTCCTCACTGTAGGACCTTTCGATTCTCCATGAACAAATTGACTGCTACTATAACCATATGCAAGGGTTTAAGCAGGGAGCATTTTTTGGCCAAACATTTGTCAATTCATATAGAAATCATCCACTCAGTATTATTTAATAATAAAATGTTGAAAGAATGTCCCTGGTTCATTATACTTTTAATATTGATTATTAAAATCCCCTTTGTCATTTCCAAAGTTGATTGGCCACGTAAGGTCTGTTTCATCTGATATGTCAACATCACTCACAATGTGTCCAAAAAAACGTACCTGATAGTGACATTAGCAACCGTATATGTTCGCATGTGTTCAGTGAAGTTGTGGAGGGCACAAAGGGTGCTTTGGCAACCACAACGTCCATATAATAATTGAATGCGTGCAATATTTATTTCTTCGTTTCAATTGTTATAGTGATAAACGGTGTTTATTAAACCTACTGAGCATTGAATTTACTGTTATTGCTTATTATGCATCACTAATATAATTTTTTCCTTTTTTCAGGTATGTTTTGCAGTACCAATTTGCTAAGCATAAACCCTAGAATGAAAAGTGAGGTAAGTTCAGATGAAAATCAGTTTTCTTACAAATTTTCCGTAATGATTTAGAAAGGTTTTCCATTCTGTTTTTCGTATCATAGTTGATGTTTATTGAAATTCCCATTCTTTTTATCTATAGAACGGTGGAAAAATTGGCGTATAATTTAAATATATCGATTTGGCATATTTTAGGCATTGCTGAAGCTTTTTGTTGTTCGTTTGAATGTGGTATTAGGCAAGAAATGAGAAAAACATAATTTTTCCGCGACCTGGGACAGTGAAAACAGTGAATTAATTGCACTGGACACCAAGAATTCATGCATTGATGCGTTTATTAGATTGCATTTTGTCATCTTCTTGGGCGATTTCCAGTATATTATTGGAAAGTTTTGTATTTTTTATTTAAGTTTATGACATTTTATTTCCCTTGTGTACTTATAGCCTCTTGGTTTTACCAAACCGACGTGTAACCCATGCATAGTTTCAATATAGTAGAGTACTCCTTTCGCAAGTAAGGCAAGCATTGAACAATTACTGTTTGTCATCAGTTCTTTACTCACAGACAGTTACGTTTTCCCGGAGACCAAAAATCGAAAAATATGTGTTAGAAGCATTTTATTATTTATTTGGACGACTCGAAAATTTTATTGAACGATTTTTTAATAAATGATTTAACCGAAATACTGATCTTAAAGTTATTTGAACAAAAACTGGAATCAATACTAAAATAAACGATTCGGATTATCACAAACTATTCTATATGTTTGTGTTCGGTCCAACATTCTTTAATGTTGGACCGAGCACAACACGATCCTTTATCACTTGCTTACAAGGTGGAACGCCTCTAAATTACAGTAAGAATATCAGTGGGTATGAAGTAAGAGCTATTGACCGTAAATGGGAAAATACGCCTAATTAGTCAATATACTATATTTTTCCCTTCATCACAGTTTTGCGCACGCTTGTGTGGTAAAGAGATACCCTTTCTGTGGGAGAGATGCCACTCCTTTTTTTTAACCTCCTCTCTCTTTTGGAGATCACTCTCAGACTTTTATTCTCAAAGTGCTCGTTCAACAAGTGGCACCAGGGTCCCGTTGCATTCGAGTGATTGAGGTCGCCGAATTCGATGGGAGGATTACCGCTGACACCTCTCCACCAGCTTGCTTCCCTCCGCCATTCAACCCGTCGAGTAGCGCAGGGGATTCAGTAATCCTACTGAGAAAAAAGACTAGCATGCTTCAGGGTCAATTGAGGATCTCAGCATTTAGAGCGCAGCTTTTTTTTAAGAACTTCTTCTTGAGCAATAGCTTTCCATCACATATCCATATATTTTCTGCTTCCCAAAATCCACTACCTTTATTCGCTGCGCATTCTACTCACTCACCAAGGCGTAAATTGTAATTTTATTCATCACCACAATTCTAAAATATCTGAGTGAGTTTCACTTTACAGAACGCTAGGAAAAATAGGAATGTGTAGGCGTTGGTCATTGATAAATTTCTTTTACTTTCGTATTTTGTCTAATCAGTACTATAGGTCTATTAATAAATAGGTTTATATCGTTTCAGTTATTTGGAATGCATACAATTCAGTGGTATTGATAGGGACTGTCAAAGTACGTTTCATTCCTCCAGTCATCAACTTCTCTGAGAACTCTCGTGGCCTGATTTACTTTGGACTCTTTTTTTCTCACAATTCATAAATGTAGCTCACAGCTATCCTATGGGAGAAAAATTTACAAATGTCTTTCAGTATGCTAATTTCTAGATAGATGAAAACAGCTACAGTGCATTAGCGTCCACAGCGTGTTGTTAGTAATAAATATGTTTCTATCGAAGTTCCTATCGCATTATTTTTAAGCATTCCATTCCATCTTTCAAATATTAGATAAGCAACCATTTTCAATTTCTTAGGTTTCGGCTATTTAGCTTTCCCCTTAATTACTTGCGTTGGGTTTTACATTCCTGATTAATTATCTAAAATGGTTGGAAATTTATAACAGTTATTACGAGAAGAGAAACCGAAATTAGATGAAACTACTCTCTTAAATTAAAAGACATTTTGTTGAATTCCAATATCAAAATGAAAATGTATACAACTATATGCAGAATTTCTTGTGAAGTAACTGTTACATAATATTTTTTTAGTTTAGAGTTCTGTAACAAGCTTTATTTCTGGAATTTTCCATGATCGTGAGGTCTACACTCTGTAGCTGATATTTATTTAGCAAAATATAGCGATAAATTTCGCATTCCCATACCTGGATCACTGAAAGTTATCTCATACGGGTTAGCATTCTCAGAGGTTATAAAAATTAGAGAGATTTATGGAACTAGAAGGTGATTCAAGTAGGATACAATGATAAGACTGGGTAGGCTAATAAATCGTTTCCCAAATCGATTTAAAATAGATCAAGGGTCATCCGCTCGAGATAAAGTGCTATCAAAGGTCCAAAGGCTACATCGTCATCAAAAATCGAAAATAAAAATTGCAAACATTCAGCAGCATGGAAGGTATCTATTTCCCATTTATCAGCTCCAATCATATCGAGCCTCGGATAATATTAATGCTACCTGAACGTTCAAACTTTTCCAATATGAGCATTTAGCGCTCTTTCATTTCACATGGAAAACACCCAATACTGAAGCTTGAACAGCCTATCTGATTATATTTTGCTCTACAAGGTATTTTTTTTGCTAGAATGACGATTTTTAAATAACGCCTGTAGCCAGGTCAATAACTTGGTAATTCAAAGTCGCTGGTTCTAATCCTACACAGGGCGGAGATGTTGTCCTTGTCCTGTGATTAAGCTATTAGATGGTACGTTATAGACTTAGCCATTGGAAGGTCTACAACCCGAAACTACGACTCAAATAGTAAAAGTAAATGTAAAGTAACATTTCTAGTTCACAGTTTAAAGTTTTTCCTTTTTATTAAACAGAGTATCGAATTTGTTGCTCTTATGAAAAACTTATATGAGGGTATATGAAAAATGATATTCATGTTAAGTTACAATGCCCAAAATTTGAATATGTATTAATGAGATAATCTGGGTAATTATTAACATAACACTCCCCTCAAAGTTTTCAAGTTCAAAGTTACCGCAAATTGAAACTTTTAATACTGTGGATTCCTATAGTAAAGGTTGAGTATACTTGATGGTTTTTATGTTTTTTTTCGGGAGAGAAGAAAAACCTTAAAAGTTTTGTAAGGCAAACTTGAAAGCAGAGTAATAAGGTTGCTATCATAAAAGTCAAAAGTGCAATGAGGAACAGTTTTTCAATTAAAATTGTTTTGTGTGTCCCACATTTTCAGATTCAATTAAGCAAATAAAGCATATTCAAATGCTTCGGTATATTTTATTTTAATAATTGACGGCACAGAACTATTAAAGCATTGAAACACTTCATCTTTGCTTAAATTTTATTCGCTTTAGTGATTTTGGGACTTCATTCTATCGTTAAATGATTTTTACCCATTATCTTCTAACCATGGCCAATCAAGTATTCACTCGGCTCAATGTTTGAGGCTTCACTTTATGGAACCACGAGATTGGAAAAGAAAATTCGCTTTGTACATTCCACACCACAGTAAAGGTTGAGTGTTATATCCTTATGAAGACCTAAGCGATGTTTTCTTTGCTCAAAGTAAATAAAACTTGAGTGTGGAATGTGCAAAGTGAATTTTCTTTTCCAATTGTTTACTATTCTTGATCACACTTCAGAAGGTGCATGCATAGGACATTTTTTGCGTCCAAATTATTTTGCTCGGTTATTCTCCCAACAACGAAGAGGGTGCTCACATAACCCAGGAGTAATTCCAAAGTTCGCCTTGGATCCCCGAGATTAGAGAGCGCACGCAATTTGTTTCCACAAGAAAAAATCGTACTTGATGTAATAAGTAATTTTTGTAGATAAATAATAATTGGTATAGTACTCGGTGACGGAATAAAAATGTGTAATTTTCTGAGCAGACACCGGCGCCGGGTTTTTCTCCACCCATCCCCCTTTACCTTCCATTCTCATCCTTGTGTCTTTCCTCCCGGTCTGAAGCACCTGTAAGTGCGGATAAGACTTGAAGATAACACATAACAGTTTATTTCCGTAGAGGTTTTCTTTATTCCTTCCAAGAGTGGGATTTTTATTAAGAAGCTATCTTGCAGGCGAGTTACTTTATAACTATTCTGAGGTGTTCCATTCAAATGTGTCCAATCATTCACAATAATAACAAAAATAGTGCTGCCGAGAAGAAAAGGGTTCTTTTAAATATAAATATCCCTAGTGTTTCGTATCAAAATCGGATCATTACCTCCTCTTGTAACACATGCGCTGATTAGGGTGCACGAGATGGTTTCCCCGCCACTAAATTTAAATCTTGAGTTGAATAAGAAGCGATCGCTTGAATGTTGATCGAGGTGAAGTCGACGGGTCGAGCTTCAGAAGCCTACCTTGCTCTCGTTCCAAGAGGCCGGAAGGGGCGACTATCCTAACTTCTCCCCGGCGACCCGGTGAGGATCGTACCCCTGAACGGTGAGGGACGCGGGGGGAGGAAGAAGATATTTCCCTCGGCGCGCATCAGGTGGCCGGCCCGTCGGGGCAGCCACGTACCGATGGGGAGAGAGGCGAGGTCCTCTCTGGGAGAAGGGTCGCACCGAGGGCCCGGAAGACCCATCTCAGCACTCATCCATCCCTTCCTCCCACCTGACCACCAGTTCACCAGTGGAACGTTTCGTGAGACCAAAAAAGGTGTTTGGCATACGATCACGGAAAGAAAAGGCTGAAAAACCCTTAAAAAAAAAGACTTCTGTGGGTGGATATAAAAGTCTCTCATCTCATCAGAAGTCTTGCATGCTCGTAATGAATTTTTTAATGTCCTCCGTATACTATTCTACGCTTTAACATAAATCCTTATGAAGACCTAATGAATTTAGGGCCTAATTTTGCGGGGATATCAACGTGAAACTTGATGTTGAGTGTGCAAACAGGCATAATAAAAATTATTCAGCGTAATTTAGAATATGTACACCGTTAAACTAGGTATTGCTAATTTTTACCATGGAGCATAACTAAAAATCAGTTCAATATTTTGATCCTGCAATAATTTTCCCATCGGGGCAATATTAATTGGCTTAAGGTTGTCTACAAATCAATACTTGCGTTTATGTTTCACCCGACATTATTTTGATCTTTTAGAAATTCTTTCTCAAATTCTAAATCGTTTTATAAAAAATAAATATGTAAAGTAATATTTATAGATTAGGAACGAAATGTACTTCAAATATAAATTAATTATTCTACCCCTGACCGATCATGGAGCAATAAAATCTCATCGCAATTAAGGGTCAATACATGAACTAATATACGGAACGGGTATGATTAAGCATTCGATGATGCTTTCACGATTTCGAAATTTTACTGAAGAGATGAACTAAGATTTTGATAAAACCAGCAAATGTTCAGGCTTAGCGTGCTAATAACCTGCGCTTGCTGTTGTAAATATTTTACCGAGACTTATTTTAGTATTCATGAAATCTAGGTACTTTGTGAGTCGAGTGACTGTGATATTTTTTTAAGGATATGGAATCGGTGAGAGGGGATTAGGGAGAAAAGACCCTCTCTCCCCTTCCACGCTATCTCCTCCTTGGGTGTGGAGGCTGCGTCGGCAGGTCGAGGCGCACGGGAGATGGCGTGGCGTGGGAGCGGGGAATGGAAGGGAGTGCCGGGTGTGCGGGCGTGCGGTGGCGCCGCGCCCAACGCCACGCAACAGCGTCCGGGGAGATCAATGCACGCGCGCACCCTACCCCGGGCCGTCCGTTCCCCGAGTGACGTCAGAGATACACGGGCCGCGTGGAGGGGGAAATGAGGGGAGGGTTTTTAGGTAACGGGTCGGAGGGGAACGACGACCGTGAACTAATACCCCATTCCCTTTTACGTCATTCATCGACCCCCTCCCAGAAAAGCATATTCTCTCTCCCTCCCTCCTTGCCTACCTCATCCCTTACACGCACCCCTTGCAAATTCTTGTCGCGAACTCCCACCCCTCCCTCTCCTCCCTCCCCCGACCAATCCGATCCCAGATACACGCCCGTGAGCAAGCAAAAGCAAACTCTCTCTCTCCCTCCACGACGAAGCTCCGGTTACCTTTTCTCTCTTGACCGGGAACCACGCCTTTCCCGGGACTCCGTCATCTCCACTGCCGTGAGCGGCAGTCCAAGGAAGAACCGGGGAAGCTGCAGACTGGGACCGATTAGAGTGATGCTCACATGCAAAAGAGCTTTTTTAGCTTACGCATAAAGCTTATTTTTCTCGAACATTCTCTTGATGATCAGCGCAATTCGATACTGCTCTTATATAATCATATATTGGTTGCACTGCTCCGCATTCGTACCTCAATACCCTTAGTTCATAATACCCCGGCCACGGTGCAAATTCGACCGTAAAATGGAATAATTTTAGTTGCTCGTAAAAGTTTACATGATTGCTACCCTATTTTGCAGAATGCTTTCCTTTCGGTGCTTTGTCGAGTACCAAACCTTCGCTAATGTGATGAGCGATGCAGAGATTATTCTTTAAAAAAATTGCATAACGTGTCTTCGATGCTTTAGAGGGAACAAAAGAAGTCTTTCGTATTACTCAGGCCTGAGTCTTATAATTACAATCACTTGAATGAAAATTCCTTTACGTTATTATTAAATCATTATTATGCATCAACAAATGTGCACATAACATTATTCTGTAAGGGTAGTAGTACTCACACATATTACACTTGGATTATTGTACGATTTTACTATCCTAAGTTTGGTGTGACGTAGTTCTCCTACCTGATTCCTCCTTATCAATTCGATCTCCTTTTATACGCTGCCCTGAAAACTCCCGATATGACTGTGAATGTGTCGGACATGATACTATCTATAATTGCCCTCTGCTGATGCCCACTTGAGAATTCTTTAATCCAGCATTGTCTTTATTAATACCAAAACTCTCTAACTGCAAGATTAATTTACTGTATGGATCTTAATCAAATGCCTTTTAAAAGTATATTAATATCACATCAACTTCAGCGCTATTTTCTTTTCTCTTCCTTCTCTATCACACTGGTTCCCACTAAATATGCCGATTTTTTTCAAAGTCTCTCCATTTTGCAGATGAGTGGTACTATTCTCACGAAATCATCTCATACCAAATACCACCCATTCGTATTTCCTTTTCCCCAAACCTCTCTAACTCTATGTTAGCTGCGAACGATCAAACTCTTCCTCTTTCATTAGAAAAAATAAATGTGGGTTAATGACATGATTGGTTTCGGCCATCGAGAACGTTCGATGCTGGAAAGGACGGAGGACTCGTTCCAAGCCATGGGGTGAGACACCGATGGTAATTTCACCCAAATTTGAGCGCCGGCCACGCATTGAATGAGTGGGCCATAAGGAAGATCGGAACCTCTGAGCAAGAGTCATAACAGAGATGTGGCACGCTAACTCGATGGAAAACGGCGTGCGATTAGAGGCACACCCCAAAAGTAAGGCGAGGAGTGATCAAATGAACGGACCCAGAGGATGACTTTTTCCTCTCCTCCCTCCCGTTTAACACTTGATGAGGCATTAAAACGAAGTGGCGCGAGTCCCGGAAATGAAATTCGATGAGGGGGAAATGAGTCGCATTCGGTTTTAACCCTTGTCGCGGAGAGTCATCCTTTTGATCCAAATGCGCTCCCTAATCGAGCCATACACCGATATTAATTCGTGGTCTCGAGAGTCCAAATGTCCTATCATAAGTTTTAATAACTACGGCATACTTAAGAAACCGCGCCGCCAAGTGATGGAAGTCTGAAAAATGGAGATAAGGAAAGCTAAAGAAGACGCACATTTCAAATATAATAGAATGCTGATTATTTCTAGAAGCGTATGCTGCCCGTTTTAAGGCCACTTCAAACGATGCAATTTTTTGTACAATTTCTTGAACGAACGCTCACAATAGATTGATAATTAAGGAACATTGGTCATGATTATTACCCGCAAGCTACTAGATACAGGGGCTCAAACATGACCAAATTTCCAAAAAAAAAAAGTGACGAAATTACATGCTTGTCTGAATGGAATTAGAATAGGTTCCCGTTCAGTCATTCAGACAGTCGCACAAGCGTTCGTACAATTTGCCACCTTACACGGTACAATTTTCTCATAGAGGCGTTTTTACAAGAAATTGTATCGTGTAAAGCTGTCGTAAGAAATGAAATTTTAAACATTTTAGATTGTTTGGCGAATATTAAATCCCGGTTATCACACTGCTAGTCGAAACTAAACATCTCACCTAATTAAACTTAATATATCAAATAGTGGTATCTAGATTTTGGGGTTTGGATACGAATTCCGGTATTGTAGAGGGTTTTCGGTGGAATGTTAGTCATTGCTGTTGCACTTGTGGTTATTTGTGGGAGGTGACCAACAATCGATGTGATTTGCGCTAGAGGGTTACTGACGGTTAGGTGGGTTACTGGGTAACGTTAGGAGTTTTCAGGGAACGGAGGGAGCGTGGAGAGAAAGCCGGAGACGTCATCAGCCTGCTCTTGTGAAAGGTTCCAAGGGGACCACGGCTTACTGTCCCATCCGACAAACGGAGTAGTGGACTAAAAGTGTTGTCCACAAGGTAGGTACTCAAGTAGTAGGTATACCAATGAAAAATCCGCAAGTGCCGGCATTCGAACCAGAGTCCTCTGCACTTGAGGCCAGTACTCTAGCCAACACACCGACTCAATAACCGAATCTTAGTCTCTGTGTGAGTATAGTGCGGGTATCACTTCAGTTTAAGTACTTCACCTGTGGGAAGTATGCTCAATCATGCGAACCCACTCACAGTGGTCGGAAATCGAAAAAAGCTCGACAAAAGTCCAAAATTGTTTTTTCTGACACATAAACTTGAAACTTCACAAAAATGCTCACAATAGATTGATAATTAAGGAATAGTACGACATTGGCCATGATTATTACTCGAAAGCTAGATACAGGGACTCAAACGTGACCAAATTTACAAAAAAACTCATGACTTCATTTTTATTCGAACATCTTCCAAGTTAATCCGATGGTAACGCTGTGGCAGGAGTTTAATCGGATAAAAAATACATGATCTATTAAAACAATACTTTACCCTTACTGTGAGTTACTTTTAAATGGGGGAGGCTGTTTTCAGACAAAATTTCGCATTAAATAGAGAATATCTAGCGTTTTCTGGAGATACCTATAAAGTGACTTACATCAGAGCACTTTTTGAAAACTTGTAAAGATGAAACAGAAGAAAAATCATAAATCCCTTCTCGATGCCGAAAAATACCTACCACATGTGATTTTCCAACCGCGCGTCTGGGGTCTCCGCACACTGGGGGCTGTAAATGCCTCGCTTATATTGTCCCAGTGATATGGACCTTAAAGCATCAAATTCGTCATTTTCCTGCTGTAAGTGTTATTAATACCCTTCACAATCTCTGTATTGACAAAATCGAGATAATGTTGAAACGTTCGAGCGGATAAGTTTACGCGTTTTTCTTTCCAGGAATTTGTTTTGCAGTAAAGAACTAGAAATTGATCGAAAATGAAGGTCACATTTACTCTAGCGTCTAATTTTAGTTTGTTAACTCATAGCTTAAAAGATACATGACCCATGAGAAAATTGCATTCGTGCGATTTGATATCTTTGTTACATTGTTATCTTCACCTCCGGTTTCGATGAATACTCAGTCTAATGCGTTGTTATAATGATAATGGTAACTCGAGAACTCATTTAAGCCGGTACCGGTAATCCACAAAATGAGATTGTAATGGATTTTCCACGTTCGGGAAAAAAATTTAAATTTCGAGCATAAAAGAACTCAGGAGTTGATCGAATAGCAAGCGAGGCACGTAGTCGAGATTTCAATCAATATTCGCAAGCGTGTCTCAGAAACAAAGAGCATGGGATTGATCACATTACCGATCGTTGAGATGGAAGTTAAGGATAAGAAAAACTAATTCAGGACATGAAATGTCCTGCAAGATGTTTGAGTACTCCCATTTATCCGTGAGTGAACCAGAGACGCTCGTGGATAATTGAAGGAGTTGGTCGGACGGTCGCTCTCAGCTTTCATGAGTGGAAAGTGTTTACCGAGGTTTCAGTCAAAATTTTTGAATGGATCGATCGATGTACTGGCTATGAAAAAGGATTTCTTGCTGATATGTTAGAAATTGCGATTCTATTTCCATTTCAAAATTTTGAAGTCATTTGTTTTTTTGTTGCCAAAGAAAGGAAGGTGTGGGAATAAAAGGAAAGCAGTGTCAGCCTCGTCGAGTGGTGAGCCATTTTGTTTGATAAATGTATTGTGATTTTTTAAAGCTATTCAGCAATCCTGTCCAGGGAGTTAGGGCATATTTAGAATAAGTGCCTATATATTATAGACTACCGTTGATATTCTCAAAGCTTAGATCTTCAGGAGAAATTTGAAATAATTAGAACTATTTAGAATGCGAATAAACAATAACTCATCAAATTTTCTTTTCGTAGTAAGCACAAAAATATTTTACAGCAACGTCATCGCTCAGTTAAATCATTGAAAATTTTGAAGTAAACATATGAGTAAAAGCTGTTTCGTATTCTCTCATTGTATTTCCTACGCCCCGGTATTAGGGCTGGTGGCCTCAGAATATCAAAGCCATCGACAGTGGTCCATGAATCGCAGGGTGGAAATGAATTTCGTCCTCCAGTTTGATAATCCATAGGTGATATTCTTCTCCCCGAGTGGAGTCCAATCTCTCCCCGCCTCATTCCACGCCTATCCGTTCATCGGGGGCCTCCTCCAAAGTTTCCCCAAGCGGAACCCCTCTTAACCGACGCGGCGGCCTGGGGTTGAATTAACCGGGGGTGGTCGCCGTGGCCTCCCCGTCTAATTCCTTCCTCCAGAGGTCTCTAACCCTTCATGCCCATCGCTCAATCGCTCCACCCTCGTCACCACCGCAAAATGAGAATTTGGCTAATCCGCACCCTACTTCGCCAAAAACCCTTTGGGAAGGAGGAGGAAAATCTTCTCCGATTTTTACCCGCATTTCGCTTTCCTCTCTCTTTTTTATCAGTCATTCATTTACCTGCATTCGCAGCAGACGATATATAGTGACGGGCGACAGTCAAGAGACCTCGTGATTTTGTTTAAACTATCTTTGAGTTGTATTCCTAAAGAGGCATCACTTGTGTTGAGATTGGAACCTTATTTATTAATGATTTATGACTTGAAAATATTAGGAAAACAACGAAAGGGACGAAGTTTTTAGGAATATTTTAAATATAAAAAAAAAACATGCATGGAGATTATAATCTTGTAGTGGTGTCCCACCCTTAACTGAACAGCCAGGACGGAACTCCGTAAGACAGCGTACTCATCATGATTTGGCAAATGCTTCATCACTAAAAGAATAAGAGTGAGGTGGATAATTTAAGAGTCATATTTGGGAGAAGTATCATCAGATTAGAGTCTGTAAAGAATGGAGTGGAATGGAAGGATTTATTTTAAAACACTGATGAATCGACGGCGATGGCTAGCCCCTCATGTGGGGAAAGAAATTTGGGTGACGTATGAGAATCCGGTGATAGATTTACAGTTACATTTAGCTATTTTGCTCAAATTCTCTGGACAGTTAAAATAAGCCAATCAAACGACTATCAGCCTTGGCCTTATATAGTTTAACATGGAAGATGAAGAAGACATTCGTCGAAAGGAAAAAGAAAGAGGCATTGTGGCACTAGAACCACGCAAACTATATTGTTGATGACCTGAACGTTTTCCGACTGTCTTACGAGGAGTTCATCACGAGAGGGAACCCTCTACCAAAATTTGCCATTCTGTACCAATTATGGTAAATAGTTTGTATGTGTGGGGTCCTTCTTACCCTCCTTTATTATAATTGGTCTTTATCAGTCCTGCTACTATATGCCTTGGAATTTCGGCCATCCACGTTGGTTACATGCTGCTGACGTATAGCATTACCATGAATCTGTGTTCACCATAATAAGTCGAAGAGCTTATTGCGTAAGTATTCAAGAACTTACTTTCGGCATCGCGTAAGTATGTGAGTTGAATATATTGTAAATCCTCCATCCACAGATGAATTTTGATGCAATTAATGTGATTTTTCTTGACAATAGTTGGAAATGCACAGCAATAGTAAGGATTTTCTATCAGAATAAATCGTAACAAGTAATACTTGTGGGAACGGTGATAATCCATTGTAAATATCTTACCGTGATTTTAAATAATAATCAAATTAGGGTACTTGCGTATCTAATATTTACTAATTGAAGACAAAATAATTTCAATTAAATTATATTTTGCTGCACGGTATTTTAACACTGTTTTCGGAATCATTAAAGACTTCAAAATACTCTACGACAACGGTTGAAATTGAAATCTAAAATCATTAGGGCGAAAAAAGTACGTTAACGAAATTGAGTTGCAGATCTAAAGTAAAAATAAAAGCAAGATTTTCATAGCTCTATCAAAAAAAAAGTTTTATACATTCAATCCATTATTATTTTCAAGTTTTTTTATCACTTAAACTGCAACAGCTCCGCATAAACGGTATTTCATGACGCCGTACTGAGCGCAATGCTTGGGAAGTCGTTATTACTTTAACTGCTTCCCCGCCTAGTAGTACACGGCTGCAACACCCGGTTGCTTTGCCTGCTCCGTTCCTCTCACTCATCTTTTTATGACCTCAGTCTATTGGATGTCTTCCCATAATTATGCATCCATTAAAACATCCTTTTGATCCTTTCTGAATTGAATTAAAATCACTAGCTGCTAAACTTCAACATATGCAAAGTGACTAAGTTTATGTTAGCAGCTATTTATATTAATAGTTTATAGTTAAATTCATGTAAAGCATATCATTAAATCAAGAGAACCCAAGATTTAAACGACACATGTGATTCCATGTCTGGGCAATGTTTTCTTATTCGGAATATATATGATGTCCCATTAGCATGCACCTCATATGATTTTTTACGTATAATTTTAATGCATTTAAATACGCATTATATTGTGTTGCTTTTCATGGGGGGAAAACCGAGCGATTTTCAAAGTAATTGCGTATTTTTTGGCAAAAACCCATCGTTTTTATGTTTTTGCAGCATGTCAGTTTCTCATTTTGACCGACTTAATTTTCATTTATTCCTTCGTTCGCCGACCACCTACCCGTATCGAGTATACCTTAGGTTGCGTGTTCATGTGCTACCTCGGGCATAGATGTGCTTTTCTTAGAATTATGAGCTGAAGATTGACGGCGTGACATATGTTTAGCAGATTGAAAGCATAAAAACTGAATTTTATCTCCGCTCATAGACATCAGTAGACACCTCAAAATTAGAAAAAAATTAATGTCAATGTAAAATTATAACAATACTGCACCTTTGCGGTTGTATAATAGAAATATGTACAGTCATTTGTGATTTACTGTTTTCTATCCAAAACGATACGGTGCACCAAAGGGAAAAAATACAATTTCACTCATAAAAACATCAGTTTCATTATGTTCTTGTGTTTTTTAATATCTCTCTTTAAATATACGTCAATCGGTTTTTCATTCGTGGCTTTAATTTATGCTTACTGTGCTATTTTCCCTTTCCAATCTTAGGAAATCCTATTCCACCAGTGAATGGTTGCCTTAATGGCTGTAAAGGTTGATAAAATGCTTATTTTCGAGCCTATCTTGGATTTATAAATTACGGATTATTATAAAATCAATAAATGGATATAACTGTGATTTAGTATTTTGTTCTTATGCAGCTAAGGTGCTTATTGGTGTTAAAAACTAGGTGGAGAGTAAAATTGCTCACCCCAGAAGTTAAAGTAAATAGGAGGAAAAAGTAGCAAAATTCACAAATGTTGTAATTAATTTACATCAGATTTTTCTTGAATATCTATGATTATTGAAGTTTTGGAAATTCACCCAATTGCTGTGTTGCAAAAGAATGGTAATGGTAATTTCCTCACTGCATTTTACCCATGTGCTTCAATGTTACACTGTAAAAAGTTGATCTGATTTTCAGTGCGATCTGAATTTAAGCGCTGTCTGGTTTTAAGGCAGGAACACGGATGCAAGGTGCGGAAGAGGCAGGAACATGGATGGTTGGTAAAGGAGCAGTTAAGCAGGAAGCAGAGGAAGCAGGATTCTGGATGGTCTGATTTTCAGTCGTTCACCTGCCTTATTTTTAGACAAGATATTACTGCTGAAATACAACATACCCTGTCTTAAAATTGTTGCATCTGAAATTCAGATCGCTTTTGTACCTTAAAATCAGATCTACTTTTTACAGTGTATAAAATGTCTATACCTTAAGTTTTCTTATTCTTTCTCTCCTGTATTTCATGGTATATATCCTTGTAAGAGTTCAACTTCTCTGCACAAAACTGACTATATAACTCGGAATTCTATGTTTTTTTGCTAAATAATTCTGTACTACACGTGCAATTTTGCATTAGTAACTTGCGAAAGATAAACTATGAGGCCAAACGTTGCTTACACCATGCTGTCCAAAAATGTGTAAATTACCGCAACACAATGAAAATGTGCTCAACAAAATATGTGTAAAGTAGCTATATCATAGTTCTCATCATGGTTTTCATGTTCAATTCACCTCCAGTTATACCAGCAACACTTCTGTTGGAGTGAATCAATGGATCGAGTTGAGCCTGGGTCTCAGGAGAAGTAAACTTTGCTCATTGGGAAAACAATAATTTTTTGGCTCAAAGATGGGCAGAATGCTGCCGTGAAAGTATCTTAATCATTTTTGTTTCTTCCAGGTGGAAATCGGAAAAGTTGGCGAAATTATTTTCATTCCCATTTCTGAGGCGCTAGCTTATAACGATTCGACCCCCGTAGCTGCGTCGCAAATATTTCCTCAAGTGGTATTTAAACGAACAAACTCTTTTTCCAGCGATAACTTCTCCTCCAACTCCCGTCAATAACTTGTCCCCGGGTTATTTTTTTCCGCTTTCATGCCTTGCTCCCCGTCCCACCATCGACCCTGCCTCCTAACCCCTTTTTATTCTCACTCCCTAACCCCTCTCTCTCCCCTACCACGAATTTCACCCACTCCCCAAAACCGAACCCTGCTCTCCCATATACAAAAATACTCCTTTTGCCTTCCTTCCCACATATCCAGCCTCCTTTCCTTCACTTCCCCTCTAAGCCTCTCCGAACCTGAATGCTTCCAAGTGTCATGCTTCCAGGGCTATGAGGAGAATATTCTCTGGGGTGTAAAAGGATCCAGGTGCTCGAGGCCCCTGGAACACGACGACCCCCATAGGAAATACCTCTCTCCCCGGAAGGTGCATTCAGAACCTCAGACAAAACGCTTTGTATTAAACTTTTCATGAACCTTTTTCGTGAGCTCGGAAATATTATTACGAATATGGAATGGATTTCCAGGAAAAATCTTTTGCTTGTTAAAAATAGATTCTTTGTTGTTATTTTTTCCCATGCGGTTGCTAATTAGCGGCGTGATGTTGGCATTTTCGCAAATACGTGCGTGGGTGTCGTGAACGGTGGTATTCAGAACTCCGGAAGTATTAAGGACGAGGGCACATCTCGTAGTCTCCAAGTTCTCGTGGGTAACAACAAAGAGATCTGTTGATTATGAAATTGTTTCACGGGACACAACCAGGTTGTAGAGAATACTGCAAATATTAGTGAGTAGATAAAATGAATTATTATACTTTTTTTACGCGCGCTCCTTTATCTTTGCTCATGATTTTAGTTATTCATAGGGGTGATCATTAGATAAAGGAACTGGTTAAGAATAATGCAGATGACATTTTTCGATGGATTTTAATAATACTCCATTCGCACAGAAACCACTATGGGTATACCACAATCATTATGATAATGATTGCTATTTAGACTTAAAACGTGGGAATACTATTGAAAAGTCTGAACTGTGTGTTGGAAATTATATGTAAAACATGCTTTTTTGAGTGTATTAAATGATATTGCTCACGTTTTGAATCCTTGATACATGAGAGTGTTAAATGTTTCCATTTTAATCAAAGAAGTAATGTTTCTCATCTCTTTGCGTGAAATTGTATGTTTTTACAATTGAAACATTCTTTGAGAGTATGCTTCGTACTCACACTCACATCTCTCACACTATTCGAAGTTATAAATCCATTGACGAGGAGTGTATCCTACCCTCATGTCAGAGTCAGCTAGGCACGCCAAATGCTCGGGGAAAAGGTAAATCTCACTAGATCTGAACCTAGTAATGAGTTATTTCCTTCTGCTGTTACCTTTAAGGAGGCTACTGTCAAAATACATCCGCTAAAATTTCACTCGAGAATTTAGTTATACGCGGATATATAGGTAACTGAAGTCATGAAACGATGACTATCGAAAAAGGTACAATTTTTACCTTATTTTACGATAGAAAACGTTACTTTTATTATTCAAATACTGATGCTGTAAAGGAGTCAGTGTGTTATTAGATATAACAAATATTTGATCAAATTATTTATTTGTTTGGGTAGACCATGCGCTCTGCAATATCTATTATAGTTCCCTATCGAGACATATATTCATACTGTATTGAATTTTGTAACCCATAGGGACACAACTAACCTACCTCATAGACCCACTGCCTTTCATATGATTGTTTCATCAATATTGCGACACGTAGCTAAATGTTTTTGACTTATATTGGTGTTGAAATAGTTATGTCTTTAGCTCAAAATTCTATTGAAATAAATTGAGGTCATTTTATTCCTATGACGGCGCACAGTGGTGCAGGGTCCCTAATAATTGATATTTTGGATTAAAAAAAGTTCAATTTATATGAAATTTGGTCTATATAGGTTTTCGAGGTCGCTGAATATGAAATTGGATTTCAAACTTTTGCAAACTAATTCTTTTGCAAACACTTTTGCAATCTTTTTACTTAAATTAACTCATATTTAAACTTCCCAATTGACGTGAAAAATATATGTTTTCTCAGTCGCTGAATGCTAATTTGATGCTCATAGTATTGCAAATTACTTTTTTCGCAAAAATATTCGCAATATTTTTATTACATGGATTTACATTAACTCAAAAGTTCTCGATTCATTAAAAATTATAGCACAAAGGTTTTCGCGATCTCTGAACACGAATTCGATGTTAACACTTTTGCAAATTAATTATTTTTCAAAATTATAAGCAATTTTTGTATTAGTAGAATGTATGCATACTTAGGAGATGCATTTGCAATTATACTTATTGTTTTCGCTCCCGGTTCAAATATCTTGCTTCATCAATTTGAAAGATAGGATTTTTTATCACTAAAAACGGGTTTTATGAAAAAGGAACTAATAGAAGGAGGTAATGAATGTCACATTATGAGGATATGTGTCATGTGCCATTTAAGAGGGGTAAAATAGTTTAAGATAATAAAATTTATTATACGCTCCACCATTCAAACCCAGGCTCATTATGTTCATTAAATATTAAGTTATAACTACCGTTTGAAGCTATCATCCTCATAAACTCTTCCTTTCATTCTAAATTATATCAAATATTTATTTTAATTCACTTACAATAAATCCAAAATTAAATATTAAATGCAAAATTTCGGGATTGGTTTATTCATTACAACTATGCCCTCATCTGGCTTTCTGTCGTTACGGGCTTAGGCGAACATTGGGAGCAGTAACCCATTTTAGTGACAATAAAAAAGGTTGTCTTCAAATTTCTCATTTTGAGGACCGCGTCATTAAATAAAAGCCGTCGAGACCCAATATTATTAATGAGTCAAAAATGGAATTTTCAAGTACAAAATGGTTAATGAGGAATTCATCTTTTGTGCGGGTTTTTTTCCGTGGAAGGAAAGATTAATGTTGTGAAAAATTTCACCATAAAACCTGTACATTCGTAAAACAAAACATGGGAAAATATTTGAACAAAATAGCATAGCAGTAAAGGATTTCACGAGGCATGGAGGTGTAATAGAAACATCTACATCTACACTATACCCTGCAAGTCACCTCGAGGGTGTGTTGAGGGGGTTAAGATCAACAAGCATGCACTATAAACATGCAAACATGCTGCTATAGGGTCTCAGGCAACTAGACGGTTAGTATCTACATAGTAATTAGGGATTGGTTGTTAATACTAGCATCGTGCACTACAGACTACTCTAAAATATTTCCCCTACCTATACCTTTGTATGCTGCCTATTCTGTTCTCTTATAGTACGGGGGAAAAATGATATTTTGATTCTATCAGAACGAAAATCTATCTGTCTAATCGTATTTATCATGCATCATGCACTGCTGACTACTTTACTGCCTATCATCTTCAGTAAAGCTATCTGGTCTAAATTTCCGTAATAGATTTCGTCTGTATTTTAACCTACGCTCTGTTAATGATTCCCACCCAAATTCTTGTATTAATTCTGAAATACTACTCAACCTATCGTAAAACCTTTTAACGAACCTAGCTGCTCTACGCTGCATACTGTCTAGTTAACTGATTAAACCTAATTCATTCGGTTCCCATACACTGGCTGCATACTCAAGGGCCTAACTAGTGAAAAGTAACATCGCTCTTTTGGCTTCTCATCACATTTCCCAAGTACTCTTTTTATAAATCCTAGCTTTCTCTTCGCTTGGCCGTATATTTCCCGTATGTGTCTTCCCCACGATAAATTTTTAGTAATTGTTACACGTAAATACCTTATGGTTTCAACGCTTTCGATCTTCGTGTTACTAATTTTATAGGATGGCGCTATGGAATCAATCCTCCCCCATTATGAAGAATAAGTCTATAGACCGAGTAACAAACGAAAAGATTTCTAGAGGAGTGGGAAAATATGAGTGTGATGGCCGCTATAAGTAGAAGTCAAGAAAAGCAACAAGATGGTCTTATGAAGACAGTTGTGGAGGGAAAAGTGTATGAGAAATATGGCAAATGGGTTGGTATGGGATGTTTATGGGGCAAATAGTGAAGGATAGACATTAACAGAAGTGTATAAATATGAAGAGGTTAGTTGATGAGAAAGCCAATAAACGCAAGGGAAGATGATATTTGTAGTTGTTGACATATTCTCTTTGCCCCTTGTTTAGTATACACTTGTGGCAGCCAATTGAAAAAAATTAATAAGCATATTTTCCAATTTCATTGATCTGTGCACGTAATTGCGTATTTCATGCGCAATGATGGTGATAAACAAACATATTTACACACACAAAAATTTGCAAACACATAAATGGTGATAAACAAACATATTTATTTTAATCAGTAGCCAGTGGGCTAGAAATCTTCCTCTCATTTTCCGCATATTTGGGCGCGTGCTCATTCAATAATTTCTATCATACTTGAGAGACCAAGTTCCAAGTGTGGTGAACAATTTTGCTTAGTAACCCAATGAAGGCTTACATCCGATTCTTTACACATCACTTTGAACATGTGTAAATTCTGGTAAAGATAAACTATATATTTTTTTAATCTTTAAAAGCAATAGGAGAGTGAGTTGAAAGGTATAATAACACCTTATTGATACCAGAAAATCAGTTTCCACGGATGATCCTTCGCGCGAGATTTTATCAGCCGGACACTAGGTAATGGACGGATGTGACTGGTTATAAAGGTCATTGGCTTCCTGTAAATAATGTTTATTAGATCGTTGAGGCTGAGTTTGCAGAGAGAAATTTGAGAGGTGAAGCCGTGTTTACGACGGCTATCTCGATATTAATAGCTGTTTGCGCATCAACGTGTAATTACGGCCATAGCCAAACAATTTACCTGCCTTTACGGGGACAAATGTGATAGATATGACGGCTGCCATATAAATATCATGTTATTATTAGTGAAGACATAACTCAATGTGGGATCTATTGATAGGATAAATCTGATTTCAGTGACGTAATTGGATTCCATTGGCTCCTATTAATACCAAGTTCCAACATGAAGTGAAGTTTACTCGTAAGAGTAGTGGCTATTAGTTTTTCGCTTAGAATTTGTGTTGAGTATTGAGTTCCATTAGGCAAAAGACAGCAATTCAGCCCGTTTATAACATAAAGTGTTCCTTAAATTTAATCAGGAATCAAGCGCTTCATTGACACAGGCATGCTTCCATGGAGTCTTCCGCGTTGTCGTTGTTGATGACAAGCTCTTCATTCTCCGGTTAACAAATGTTGTTTCATTTGTTATGGCATTGAGTTATTACTTAAAATTCAAAGTAATTGACTCATTTCACACAGTGTACACTGTATTACCTCCAAAGTTCAAGACGCTTTTGGATGGTAGACTAATATATTTAATACTTGAATAATGCTCCCGTCATTACCCCGTACTTTTCAAATATCTAATCTGAAATTCACCAAGAAACAATCATATATTCTGTCACCTTCGTAACACGCGTCTAATATTCTTCCTTCACCTTTATTTCGATTTATTGATGTTCTATTTCAACTTACGTTTTGTTTATCATTTAATTCTCAGTATTTTAGAGGCATTTTCATTTCCTGAAATTTCAAACCAAATCTCGTGTCACCGACGCATCTATCCATTTTTCTCATTTGGTAGAGATAAATCAGCCTTCGCTACGGAGGTGTAGAATAAATTTTCCCTTAAATCCCTCCAATTTTGGGGCGGGGAAAACCCTCTGGGCTTGAGCAAACGGGCGAATTATTTTTCCAAACGAGAAGCAATCCGGAAAAATATTGGTTATGGGGAAATGGAGAAAGAGAAGATTAGCTTGAAGGACTTATTACATTATTTTTTTCGATTGAATTTGATTCCTAAATATTCTCGTGCTTAGAAAGTTTGGAATCGAATCAGGATGAATTATGACGTCATTCACCCCCACTCTCTCCAGTACTTCTCCCTCCTTCTGCTGCCCTGCTTTTCTCCCTCAAAAAAGCCATAGCTTTCTTGGGCAGGAGAAACATTTTTTGTGTCTCCTCCTTATGATGATATTCAAATGGTTAATAAAAACGCTACATTTCGCATGCACACATCTACATCTACGCCATACCATGCAGGCCACCGCGAGGGTGTGTGGCAGGGGGTGAAGATCACCAATCATGCACTATAAACATGCAAACATGCTACTATATGGCGTCATGCAACTAGATTGTTAGTATCTACATAGTAACTAAGGGATTGGTTGTTGATACTTGCATCATGCACTACAGACTACTCTAAAATATTTCCCCTACCTATCCCTTTGCTATGCTGCCTATTCTCTTCTCCCATAGTACGGGGGAAAAATGACATTTTGAATCTATCAGTACGACAATCTTATTTATCTGGCCGAATCTAGCATTATACGATGGTGTTTTTAATATATGCCTAGCATCTTCAGTAAAGCCATCTGATTTAAATTTCTGGAAGTGATGTAATCTTTACTTTAACCTACGCTCTGATAATTATTCCCACCCTAATTCTTGTATTAATTCTAATACACTACTTAACCTATTGTAACACCTTTTAACGAAACTTGCTGCTCTACGCTGCACACTGTCAAGTTCCCTGATCAAACCTAATTCATTCGGATTTAGCTACACACTCAAGGTGGGGCCTAACTAGTGAAAGGTATCATTACTCTTTTGTCTTCTCATCACATTTCCCACAAGGGTATTAAATTTCCAAAACTAAAGTTGTTAAATCTAGATTCGTAGGCAATTGAAATTCTTTTACCGATATAACTGTTAACTTCAGGCTTAACTATGTGATACCGTTCCATAACGGAAAATAAAAGAATAAAACTTTATTAGGTTCACTTTATATTTAAAAAGGCATGATCCGGGTTTCATAACGTAGTTTCATCTTCAGGTCGTTCACCTGAAGATTTAACTACGTTATGAAACCCGGGTCGTGCCTATCTATATATATAAAAATGAATGTGTGTGTGTGTGTGTGTGTGTATGTCCTTTATGCATTACTACACCATTCATCAGATCGCCATGAAACTTTGGGAAGTTGTTGAGTACATTCCCGAAAAGAGGACTACGGAATCGATATTTCAATATCGATACTTTATCGATATAATATCGCTAAAGTATCTATAAATTGATACATTATTGATACAAAATTGAGGTGATATTATTTAGTTTTTTAAAAGGAATGTATCGTTGCAATATCGATACTGTATCGAATGTATATAATGTGTTTCTCCTTTATGCATTACTACACCATTCATCGGATCGCCATGAAACTTTGGAAAGTTATTGAGTACGCTCCGCGAAGGTTTCTACAAAATCGATAATTCAATGTCGATACTGCATCGATATGATATCGATAAAATATGGATACATCGATACATTGTTGATACAAAATTGAGGTGAAATTATTTAGGTGTTTTTTATCAAAGTTTTATGAAGTATCATTACAATATCGATACTGTATCGATACAATATTGATAACTTCATGCATTACAACAACATTCATCTAATTTCCATGAAGCTTTGGTTGTTTTGTTCACGCCTTGAAGGTTTGTACAATATCGAGAATACAATATCGACACTGGAGACGGGATCCCATTGAACTTGCAATTCATTGAAACACTCACGTGCAACATATTCAAATCATCCGGCATGGGACAAATATTTCAGAAATGCCAACTTATTGCTTGGGATGAATGCACAATGGTGCACAAAGCATCGCTCGAGGCTCTGGATCGATCTTTGCAAGATTTCCGTGGAATCTTGAGACCATTTGAGAACGCATTAATATTGCTTGCACGACATTTCAGGCAAACATTACCTGTAATTCCTCAATTGACACATTGCCTGAAATATTCTACTTTGTGACGACATGTAAAGACGTTAAAATTATATACAAATATGCGTGTCCAGCTGCAAAACAATCAATCAGCTGAGATACATTGTATACCCATAAGAATTGTGAAATTAAACATACTATACACGTGCGCTTTCCATTTAACCAGATTGAGCCACAGCAACGCGTGGCCGGGTCAGCTTGTTTAAATATAAAGCGAACCTAACAAAGTTTTATTCTTTTATTTTCTTTTACCGATAGTTATTAGCATGCTTTCTTATCATTTTGAGGATAGTTTTGTATCTGTGGTGCATATATTGGTAGGAATGTGAGTAGATTTCATTTCTACTTTGATTAATCAGTATCAAAGTCATTAAGAGTTTTCTCTACACCTAAACGTTGTCCTTTCTGTACCACCCTCAGCTTAAACATTATTGGTGGAGCATGGTGAAAGTGAGTAATCAATTAAATTGCATCAAAGGCATTTTGAGAGATTGACACTAAAATTCTAGAGCATAGCCATCATAATATTCCATTCCATTGATACATTTCTGGGGTGCACAATCAAGGAAACACATCACTTGAGCAAATGATACATCCGGAGAAAATGATTGTATTTTACATCCGTAATATGACTTTCCTAAAGTATGACATTTAACATAAATCTTCCTTGAATATTAATACACATATAGTGATTATTTTGTCACAAAACGCAACATCCGACCTATATTGATTTTGAATTAATGAATAAATACAACTGTGGATGACGAAATGACTTATCTTTGAAAAAGTAGCGCAAAAGTCTGTTCCTCGATGTGATAGCGAAAATGTATTCATAAAACTTTCCATATATTTTGTTTTTATGTGTTTTTAATGCTTTGCTCAGAGGCAGTTTACCATGGGAAAGGGCATGTTTAATCATTTAAATAAAAAGCTCGACGTGCTCATTTTTTTGCCTCACGCAGTCACAATTACGATTCCTCGAGACGTGTGTTTCCCTAATCACAGGCTATAGACAGCACTACCAGCAAAAATCACCTTACCTGTCACTTTCGAAGCATTTAATCGATTCCTCTCCCACTATGAATGCCAACCTCTCAAAATCAATTGAGGAAACTAATCTGGTTAAAAAATGTGGAAAAAACAGCAATAACAATTGCTTTTCCTGTCAGAGGCATCACGAAACATTGTCGGAGGGTTGGAGTCTACGACCGTGATTGATATGCTTCAACGGAGGACGTTGATGGGTAGGCAGGAGCTCGTAGGGGCGCGAAAGCCTGCTGTTTATTATGGAAGGCAATAATTTGAAATCATTGAACCCCCTCTTTGCAATAAGAGAAGCATTTTGTTGTGTCCTTTTCAGCTTGAGCGGATCATTTTCAGTGGGTTGTTAGATAAATAACGTATGCAAACACAAATCGATTGTTCAGAGTTGTTAGACTAAACAAAGGTTGTTGTAAAATGAGGCGTGAATACGTGGTGGAAGAGAGATGTTAGTCGTAAATCAGGCGTCAATTAGGCATGTGATGATCCAAGGTTTAACCGGTCACATGTTCTCGTGATCGCATTCATGTTTTACTTCCTCTATGATCCTATGAATTGGCTCTTTAATTCCTTTGCATTATTATCTTTACACTGGAGTACTCCAAAATGGTGTCAAATTATTCAAAGTTATTGCTCATCACTAGCCATCAGTCCTTAGATTGGTTTACGCAGTTCTCCACCCTATTCTCCAATCGGCTATCCTCTTCATGTTTACATAAGTCGTTACTTGCATCCTTAACTATTATTTGCTCAGCAATTTTCATACTCTATACATTTCTTTATCGGTCTTACCGTTCACTTTTTCCTCGGTGACTTTTTTTACCGGCCCACCATGTCTCAATGCATAGCCAATTACGATGTTCGTCTTCTTTGTTAAGTTTTCATCAGGCGTTTTATTTTCATTTTGCGTGTTAATCCGTCTTTCCATCTGTCATCGTTCATCGTTCTTTCTTAGCTCCGGATAACGAATGATTCTGGTCTTGGCAATTCTGCGCTTTAAACTGTCCTTGCATCGCTGCAATAAAGAATCACTCCAGCAAATCTACATTACATTTTTCGAGTATAATGCATTATATGTATTTCACTTTCCATAACTCTCCAAAAATAAAAGATGATTTGCCGACGATATCTATGCTTACCGACTACCCTGCCAGCCATCTTAAGGGTGTGTGGCAGGGGATGAGTAATCACCAAACATGCACTACGTTCATGCACTAAAGTTTACGTATACTACCTACCTGAAGAGAATTTTCTATGAATACCTCTGTTGTAAGGGCTTGGTTGGATTGATACTAAAAGGGTGTTCGTAAGTTACAAGCTATTTAAAAATTTACACCACACGAATTCAAATTATTCACCGCGGGCGTATTTTTACCCCCGCACTTCATCATAACCGCAGAAAAAAACGACAAACGAAGAGAAAAAATAACGCCCGCAACATAAACAAAGCATAATTCTTCCAAGTACATTACGAACCACACTTCATCATTAACTTATAAGCGTTTTTTGAGCTACAACTCAACTTCACGGCCGTTGGCCTATCACCCTCTGCCATACGCCCATGCGGTGGCTCGCTGGGTAAAATTTACATGAATACTGTTAAAGAGAATGTAGGTTAGAAAAACGACCACTTGGTGATCCGCAGGAAAGCTCTTGACTTCTGCTCGAAAGGTGGAGGTGAAAAGGGAGATATGTATGAATGGTATGGTGAACCATATAGGGTATTCATGAGAGGTCCACAAGGAGGATTGGTACTTGGGAGAGGGGGGAGGTTACATATCGGCCCTGACCCCATCTCAGGGTCGATGTGAGAGTTCTGACATGAATGCAAGCAGATACGTGCGTAAGAGAGAGAAAGAGTGTGGCTGATGAATATGTTCCCCGCTCGAGTAGGAACCCCTTGCGTGCGAAGGGCATCACCCTCTACCCCTGAGCTGTGTCACCCCTGTAGCAACTTTTGACCTCTTGAGGTCACCATTCTCTATCCCCTGCCTGCTGCACCCCTTCCCCCGGAGGAAGAAATTAATGAAGGCCTGCTGCCTCAGGCGTAGGAGGTTTGCGAGGCCGAGGGTTGGAGAGGAATGAAGGGAAAGAGACGATGAATGGATGGAGGAAGATGCCAGGTAATGATGCATGAGGCCGGCGGGGAAAGTGGGGATGGAGGAGTTTCGATCAAAAAGAGACCAGCAGGAGTGCTTATAGGAATTAAAGTAAAAGGCGAGAGAAATTACTGAGTATGGCATTAAATCAATCATGAAGAAACCAATTTGAGACATGATTCGACTCATGGCTCAGATATCCTGGGTGACCTGCTGAAATCAAGTAACAAGAGAAACTGTAAAGTTTGTATAATAAGTATATAAAAACTTAATGCGGGTAGACAAACAGATTTAGCTTTATTTATGTGTGCAGGAAGATACGGTAGTTATCATAATTTCCATGTATTCTTTTTTATACTTATTAAGCAGTAGTTGAGGAGGGATTTATTTTCGTAAGTCACTGTTTTATGAAACATTACGTTAAAGTTCAACTAGCAGCATCAGCATCACAGATTTTCCTTACTTCAAACAGTATATGCAGGAAATTCCATGCACTGAAATTATACTTTAAAATATTTGGAAAATACATACCCATCTCCTTCGGTGCGCAAATATTTTGTATGCACCCAGTGAGTCTGTTTTTTTGCACTGGAACTGACTCTATGTTATATGAAACATATGCTTTTAGTCCCAAACAAAATAGCTGAGCTAGAATGTTATACAACCCTTTGAGCATGGAAAGTAATTTTCAGCAATTCCCTGCTAGAGCAAACCAATACAAATCGATGTCTTCCTTAAGTAGTGTCAGAGTAACTCATTCTCTCTGATTTATAAGGCATTTCTGGTAATCTTTCACTTCCTGACTTGCAGGATGTTATGTAGACATAGGTAAAAGGTGTTAACGGAGTGGTTAAATCATTAGGTTGTTACAGAGTCCATTTATCTATCTATGCCCAAATGATAAAAATATTTAGATATTGACCTACAAGCAATTGAAACTTGGTGTGATACATGGCGGTTAGAATTAAACTTTAAAAGATGTCAGGTAATGAATTTTTGGAAAAAGAATAGCTCTCTTCCTAGCACTTTCAAAATAAGGAATAATGAATTAACAAACGTGGAATCCATTAAATATCTTGGAATAAGACTGACACATGATCCTTCCTGGGGTAAACACATACGTGAAATAATGAGTCAAGCGAATCGTAAAATGGGATTCGTCAAAAGAGTACTGGGTAAATGTGACGATCATGTACGAGAAATCAGCTACTTGTAAGACCTCATTTGTAATATGCTGCCAGTGTATAGGATCCCTACGAAATCGGTCTAAATAACGAACTTGAGCATGTGCAGCGAAGATCGGCAACATTTGTAAAGGGACGGTATGATAACCTTATTAGCGTAACCAGTCTATTAAATGAATTAAATTGGGAATCATTGTCAGATCGCAGGTTGAAATTTAGACTTAATCTCTTAAATAAATTCCAAGACCATATTTTCAGTGATGATGTTAAAAATATTTTGCGGACCCCAACTTACTATGGTAGACTGGACCATAATCACAAAATTAGAGAAATTGATTGCCGAACTGACAGATTCAAAATGTCCTTTTTTCCTCGTACTATTAGGGATATGAATAACGGTAAATATATCCAGTACGACTGTAGCAATGGATAAAATTGGTAGCTGCATGTTGGTATAAGGACTTAAAGCTAACAGCATGTTTTTGCATGCATGATTTGCTATTTTTATCTTTTTTTAAATAGTGTAGTTTTGAACAGTACCTATACAAGTACTAATCCTTTTTTATGCATGATATGTAGTGCATGTTTGGTGAGAGTTAACCCCCTGCCACACACCTTTATGGTGGCTAGCAGGGTATTATGTAGATGTAGATGTAGATTTATTTGAATGGAAACGAGGCATGACAGAGAATAATAATGGGATCAAAGCAACAATCTAGAAGAAACGCAAGTAGTATTTTAATCCTCGTTACTATTGATGCAGAGATTACTAAATATGCAGTGAAGGCTCCCAAAAATCTGTAACCGTTGATTCTAATTGAGAACTGTTTTTAGTGCTGTAGGTATTCTTACATGCAAATGAATTGTGGCTCAAAAAGTTATAAATTAAATGAAGAGGCGTGATAAACTGAATGAGGTCGTGCGTAGGCACGCCGAGGGAAGAAGTAGGTAATAACCAAGAAGACCGCCAGCCACAGAGAGTTACCTGCAGTAGAGTACGTACTTCCTCGCATTTATCCTGTTGGAAATACATCGGATGACAGCAATGATATATAGAAGTGGGTGTATCGTGACATTGATTTTTTTTCGGATGTGCATAGCAACGAGAGGGGAGTTTGAGCAGAAATAGCTTTTGAGAGCAAATTTGCTATGAAATTCATTCCTGTAATGGTCGTATAGGGTCTAGAAACTTTTTTTTATAAGAATATCAACCAAGACTATGAAATAATATAGTTTTCAGCCAGTTTTCTATATTTTTTCTATCCATATTCCATTTAACTCATCTGGGCGATATATCTCTTCCTGTCTCCGGATTTCACGAATAATCTTCATTTTTCAACGTCCCCTTACGAGCCAGTATATTTCATATTCTCTTCTTCAGCTACCCCCTCCAGTTATACCTAAGTCTGAATCCTCTTCTACTCTCCTCCACAACCCTACATGATACTTTTCGCTCGCCTTTCACTCTTTCCAGTATATTTTTCCATTGCTCCTCAATATTTTATCACAGTAACCTACAAAATACGCCGGTCCATTTCTTTAAAAGATTGTTTACGAAACACGTGCAACGCCTTTCTCCATATTAACGTGCTGCCTAATCTTTTATTTATCTCCCTTTATAGTATTCGGGTCTAAGGCATCACTTCTTACACGAAAGCGTCTTCCAGAAGGGCATACCGTTATTCTGCCGTGACTAATATATGAGAATTTCATTCAAAGGAAATGATGTGACAAGCGCATTACTCACATTTCCAAGATATACCACCCCCTATGTTATTTCAAAACATCCATCTCATCAGTGAGGGTGAGGAGTATAATGGATCGTTTGTTGTATCGGTCGTTAGATCTTGCTTCCCGTGGCATTTTTCGTTAAGGGTAGGTTTATAACGACGGTAAGTTTCTTCCTACCTTCACTCAACTTCCTGAACTAAATATAGCTCTCCGCAATAACGCTCTATCCTAAATGCTACGTATAGCCTAATGTGTCACGTCCTCTGATTAACTACAAATGCACCAAGGTTTATTAAAAACTTTTACAATACCACAGATTTCATCAGGTGATGATGGCGATCATTCGCTGAAACCCGGGTCGTGTTTCCTTGAAATCTGTGGTATTGTAAAAGTTTTTAATAAACCTTGGTGTAATGAAATACCACAAAGTCACTTCACAACGTATTTTATTAACTACAAATGGTCCCCTGGTAGTAATAGTTAATCAGTGAAAATTTGTATCGTAAGTGTTGCGAATTGGAAGAGGGTTTGCAGCGGTAGAAAAAAAGAGCGTTCATGGAGCAAAAACTGTTTCACAACAGTACACTTGCATTCATTGGTAGAAGATTTTCACGCGGCCGAGAGAGATGGATCACCCAAAAAAATGTAACCAACCGCGAAGAAGACAGGATGAGCGTTATCAATCACGTGAGAGATTCACGGAACGTGAACGGAATGCACGCCGCTTCCGCAAGTAGGAGACGTTCAGTAGGAGGCACTTCATCAAGTCACGTTGCGGGTCACTACAAGGAAAAAAATCATTCAAAACCGTCGTGGAGTTATACCATATAACGTACTTATTCTCATTGATGATAGAGATCACTTCCAAGATGTAAGCAACACATCTGTAAACAAAATATTTATCTGAGCTATATGTATTACCTCTTGGCTCTCCACTGACTACGGGTAACACATGATTGTTAGGTCAATTAAATTGTGACAAATTTCTCAATGAAGAAATAATGAACGCAATGGAAGATTTCATTTGGCGCATAGTCCTATGGTCTCCTTTTTGTTGTGTTTGGTGAGTAGAATTGTCCTTGACTCGATCTCGACTTGTCTAGTCCTTGACTCGATCTGTTCAATTGTCGATTTGTCTCAGTCGCTTAATTGTAACATATTGAGGGAATTGAAGTTTGTCTGCCGTATAAATCTTAAGTTGGTATGATTTTTATTTTCCAGTAACTAAAATAGACGTGCAGCGTAAGATTTTCCCTAAGTATCCAAAAAGTACTCCAAGTGCAATGGTACCTATTTTCTTACACTTTTCAAAATGAAACACGTCTCTTTCCTATTGGTAGAATTCAAAAATTTAAAGGCATTGCAGGACTTGAGGATAATTGAAGTAAGATTAGGATTTGTTTTATTAGTGTCTCAACTGCTTACGTTATATCGCACCATCTAATCTAAGCTCAAGCCTAAGACAAACACACCATCCATGTCCAAAGCGGTTTTCCGATAGTTTTCCGATAATACGGCAGCTAGTAGCTTATCAAAATGAAATCTATCAAATCAAAATTAGCCCGAATAAATACTCATTATTAGTTTGCACATCCAGTTATACAAGCAGGGAAGCGGTATCAGGTCAGCAATGCGCCAGGTTAAAGACCATGCATTCGAATCCCGCCTAGGGCATGATTATTGCGTTTGTCTTAAAATCAAACTGGAGAGGTTGACAGGGGCCTTCTGGAGCTCCCTGTGGAACTTAGTCCCCATAGGATCCAGTGTGCCAACCCGCGTTTGACCTGCTCACCCCATGCAGACAGGGGACAAGTGTCTAGCAAGTGACAACGGTCAAGGCATGGAGGAGGGTCACCCATTCGACCCCTGTCCGGGCCAAACCTTGCCTAACTTTTTTCTGCTTGTCTTTCTTTTATGCCTATGCTTCAGTGTTCAATATGAATTCTTCTACTCTGCTATAAGCTATGCGTAAACAATAGTGAAAGCTCGTTTTAACATTTTTCTAAAACAAATATTCAATATACCGTATATACACGCGTATAAGATGCACTTTTTTTCGATTTTTGAGGCACAAAAAGTGGGGCGCGTCTTAAACGAGTATGCAAAAGAAGAAAAATCGTCCAAAATCGCGTTATGGATTCGTACTCAGCGGCCTGTTCGCGAAATAGGTTCATTCAGTATTTGTAGATAGTGGGATTACACTACGATTAAGCGGTTTTAAAATAAAAAAATTAAAACAAAATGTCCCATTCTGAGGTAATTTAACCTCATTTCACCCCATTTTTGTAACTGGTTAATTATTGTTCTGGGTGCGTCTTTTACGCGTGTGCGTGCTATATGCGTGTAAATACGGCATTTGCAGGAAGTGAGGTTATCAATGTATCATGCCGAACCATGAGGATATTGCGTGATGATATACTGTTTTGAAAACTGAATGAGAAATTCATGAGAGAAGCATGCCGAGCAAACGGGAAGATCATCATCGCTCACGTCACGCCCATCTCGGGAATCGGAGTAGCGAGTGGAAATGAGCGCCGCTGTACTCGCGCGGGCGAAATCGGAAATATTGGGAAGGAAGAGTCATTTTTTCCTCCCATGCTGCTTTCCAAAGAGGTGAATAAATATGAAACGAAGTCATTTTTGTCCTGCATTGTCGGTTGGATGGCGAGAGCGCCTATGACACACACGCTTCGCCGAATAGGAAATTGAACATTACGGTGAAACAAAAAAGGAGGGAAAGAGAGCGGGAGAGATGATAAGGCAGGAAATGGAAGAAAGGCAAAATGAGGCTTCTTGAGACGCCGAGGGTTTTTTTCCTCCAAGTGAAAGGATGGGTGGGTGATTTCAGGGAATCTCGGGTCAATCTCGAAAGAGGGAAGGGGAGTTGGGCACGTGGGCGTGGCAACTCGCGAATTGAGGGCTGAAGAAAAGGGGAAGAGAGGGATTATGGGGTCCCTCAGGGAGCAGGAGGAGAAGGTTCTCACCTAAGAACGGACAAGCAATCGTTTGTCGGAGACCGGCGACAACGCTTTTTTCAACGCTTTCAGGTGAATTCAGAACTAAGACTATCGGCGCTTTGCACATTTGATCAAAGTCTTTTGATATTTCGTTGAAATGAGTACGCGATCACTTGTAATTTCACCAAATTTGAATAATGTAATCTCTCTGGCAAGATATTGTGGATTCAGTCCCCGGGAGCACATTCAACATTTGCTCACTAAGTAAAGAAAGCCAAGCGTTTCGGCTTTTTGTTTGACACAAAACTCATGATCTCACCTCACAATGGCTGGTTAAACGTTATTAAGTAACGGAAATTGCCATGTTTATGCCAATGCGGTGGTCAATAACATGGTTGCTATAAAACCCTAACTGCCCGTCACTAACACGAAATCATAATATCCGTTGCTAATAAAGGCTAAAGTTAACCACGGATTATAAAGCGGAGGAGACTTTGTGTCATTTAGTGCAATAAATTGTATTCAAAGTTCTAGTAACCAGAATGGATCATTCAGAATTAAAAATTAAATGTTTATAGTTCTATGCTTAATGAATAAGGAAAGAATGTGCGCAGTTTATATCCCCCAAAAATATCTTCATTAGTAAAATATGATTTAAAATACTTGCACAAATTTCGGTGTACCGCGCTCATCCTTCGCAATCAATTGGATATTATAAAATAAAAGAGTTGGAGTTATTGGTAGAAAGAATAAGCTCCAGATTCGGAATTAAGAACTTAAGGATTTATAACACGAAAGCACGACGCTTAAATGTATAAAGCTGTCAATTAATTTAAAAAAAAGAAGTTAAACGGTGTAACGAGACGTGAAAAGTATTTCTTTCCCGGCATTAATTATTTTCCTCAGGGGCAAAGCATAGTCTTTTGAAGCTCAAAGTAATTAAAAATAACTTCACGGCAAAAAAAAATGTAGACAGACTTCGCCAATGCGAGCATTATCGAAGAGCTATCAAAGATTTATCAAAGGGATATCGAGGAGATCAAAGGGATATCAGAGTGCAAGCGATTTGGCAAATGCCACGGCGAACGGAAGAGAACGGCTCGAAGTGCGGGTGGGGGAGGGGGGATGTTTCTCTCGAGCGAGAGGTAGGGAACTGAGGCGAAGATTGAAGTTTTAAAAATTGAGAAGAGAGATGGGAGGGAGCGGTAGAAGGTATTGAGAGAAGGGGATGGGGGAGCGGCGGGTAGGAGGTGAAAGGGGTCGGAGGGATTCTCACGAAGGGGTTCCATTAAGGGGAAGGATTCCTTCTTTCTCTCGGCGTGTCCATCTTTTTCCTTCCCCTCATCTAATTCCTCTTCTACGCAGCACACCCTCTCTCTCTCTCCTCCTCCTCCTCCCTCCCAAGTCTTTCCGAACGCTCCCATCCGCCAATTCCCAGGTGGAAAATATTCCCCAAATTGGATCCAAATAGGAATCCGTAATCAAGGAAACGCCCAGGATTAGAAAGATGTGCGCGAGGGGAGTGGGGGGGAGAGGGGTGGAGGGGAGGAAAAAAAAACCTTCCCGATGCCTTTTACGTGAGGGAACGTAGTTTATTTTTTTTTCTCCCGGTCCATTTTTCGTATGCGGAGGAATGGAAAGAGACTAGATCTACGCCAGGAACTCAAAGTTGCCCGTAGGACATCCGGGATTAATCCAACTGGGAATTGAGAATTTAAAACCAAGCCTTCTGCTTGATTGTAAATTTCAGGTACATGGATAAGGTCTCTCAATTATGAAAGAAGATTTCAATAGATAGGAGGTCTGTGTTTTTTTAGTTGTCGGCCATCTCGTTGGGCTTCTATTATCAAAATTTGTTTGAAGAGACGTAAAAAGATGAGCATATATTCAATGTAGAAAATGATGATTATTTGGATAATGTACATGCAAGAACTAAAACACTATTCATAGTTTCAATTTGTGCGATAACCTCTTACGTTCCTCAGTAATAGTTGGAGTTTAGCTTTCCCAATCAGAGACATAATATATTTATGAGATATCAGTAATACGCTGAAAATGATATCTTGCATTATATATGGCGTACTGATAGAATCACGTTGAATTATAGAAATTTTAATGATATTTAGATGATTTAAACACGTTGTCTCACTACTGAATCAGTAGGTATTATTCTGCATTGCTATATGTACCGAAATGTATATTCGAAAGCCTCTTTTCCCATGTCATTTTACTCTTAAAGAAGTCTTCTCCGACTTTTCCTCAGCCAGGTCTATATATCCATGCAGGAACCCTTACCCAGTGCCGAACTAGAAAAGACTTCATTCAGATCATTCCTACGCTTCGAAAGCACCGAGTCATTCTTTTCTTAGACTTTCAGGTATACCTTCATTGCCTTAGAGGCTGAAGTCCAAATAAAGGCATTAAAATTCATTTGACAAGTCAAATGTGTATATGAAATGCCATGAATCTATTATTCCCATTATCACGAATTTTCACGAATCTATTATTCCTATTTGTTAAACCTATTTGACGAAATTCAATCATCGAATTTGACTATAGAAAAGTATTTTTTAAACGTCATTCTCAATTTGAGTGGCATTAATGGTTACTATGTAAATTCTTCACTTTACGCAGGCGTATAAATATTACGTTGACACATACATTGAATATTTATATTTTTTTAAATGATTGGTAGGAAATATTTTTCAGAAAATTTGTTTATTTTTTTATCGTGCATATTTAACTAGGAATTCTGTTAAATTTTGATCTATGTCCATTTCCCATGTAAGCATAATGATTCCTTCCGCAAGTTCAATATTTGGCATGTGAAACTTTTTATGAATATCATTTCAAGTTCGTTAGTGCAATTGACGAAAGATAATTTTGTACACAGGTCAACAGAACTGTTCATGTAACCCCTGCACGAATATTTCTGTGGGTGCTGCCAGAGATGACCAAGGGTTAAGTTTTCCACAAATCTTGAGCGAGCTAATGAATGCCATTCTTTTGTTGGGAAGCACTAATGGAATGGGATGGCTGGGACTCAGGGACTCAATCCCGGCAGAGAACGCCCTCCAGCCCCGCCCAGCCTCTCCCTCGCTCCTTCCACGAGCGGATCGATTGCCTCCGTCTTTTTTATGGACCGTGCCAGTGAGCACGAGAGAGAGATAGAGCCGGCACGCCTCGTCATAAAATCTCGCCGAGGGAAAACATTCAGATGAATCTGGGAGAGGTTGATTCCGTCTTGTGTCACTGTTATTGTTTTTGCTACGTCAGTCGAAAGAGTTTTTCCATCTTGATTGGCTGGATGAAGGAATTGAAAACATTTAAACTTTCTCTTCTCTCCGCAGATGCAAACTCAGAGATGGGTCAACGAGAGAAGGCCCTGAGCTTTTCCAGCGCTCGGCATTTCACTCGAATGAGCTTTTTGGGCAGGCTCGTTTACTTAGGCCTTTGTAAAATTCCGTACGAGATATTTCCTTCGCTCCAAAAAATTCTGGGTTTCTTGGTGACATGAAGAAATATTGCTAAGGAATTTGTGGGGCTGTACACTTGTAGGAGTTTAGGTGTTTTTCAGGATGAAATTGTTCGATATCACCATCCTAAAATTGTTATTTCGTCTTATCGACTCTACATTCATAATTCACGACGAAAATTGACACAGAAGTTTTACATTACTTTGAATTTATCAATGCCATAAAATTTCTTGGATGACTACTGCAGTACAATCTTAAGAAAAAAACGGAGCTACAGCATATTGAACCACGAAGCATTATTTTATTGGTGAAATTTTTTTGGTATACTCAAGGTGTTCTGAGTAAGAATTATTGGAAAATACTTACAGTTTTCATTGCTTGTTGTCCTTATTAGGCTCCAAACTGCTAAAGCTAGATTGAACCAAAATTATTGTAAAAATAGACGTTAATTAATGAATTAGTCGTAACGTATCGTAGTTGAAGCCTATGCGATCCCGAAATGCAATGGATGGCCTTTGCTAGTCTCTTAGGGGAGTGACGACGATTTCTATAAAATCGAGAATCGTATTGTTTCGTGGAATAAGAATTCACGGAATTACTAGCCATTGTCCTATTCTTTTTCCCAACAAACTTGCTCTTTCATATTCTTCTTAAATTCCCAAATGCCATGCTATCTTCTCAATGCAGTCCTTGATAGGCCAAATACAATATTTTTTTTTAAATTCCTAAGAACAAAAAATATAGAAGGGAAGGAAAAAGAAGATATATAAACACTGCAAAACTCTCGCGATATTTTCTCTCCTAAATATTTGTTTTGAGCGTATTTTCTTTCCATTATATTTGCTTTCACATAAGACGTCTTCTGTGCTGAGCAAATCCCGGTGTATTTCAGCATTTTTATCCTTTCAAAGGGCGGCATTTTCCTTTCCGCCGTTGGATATGTGATGTGACGCTAAGGATGGAAAGTTGAGAAAAAAGAGTCCCAGCTACATAGGGAAGTTTCGTGCGAGGAATGAAAAGAGTACGGTGAGAGGACAGAAGTAAATATGAATTGCATGAAAAGAGCGAAAATAAACTCAGAATGTACTATCGAATATGGATTAGATCATTCTCGCTGGCGTTGAGCGCAATAATCGATGGTGAATTCTTTTTATTCAAGGGGAGGTAAAGGGGATGTTGATAGGTAGATTAAACGGAATAGGAGAATAGACTGAAAGGTGTAGAGTGAAAGATTAAAGAAGTAGAATGGTCTCTGTAAAACAGTTCATCAATAACCTATATTTGGGCCTACAGCTACACGGACGCCACGTCCGATTTTAAGTATTACTTCTAATGCAAGGAAATCACTTCCATATATGTATTTGCTAGTATCAATGCCACGGGTACTGGTATATTTTCTCACTTTCTAATGGCTTAAATAGTCAAACGTAAGGATTTCCCTGCCTTTTGAGGGAAGTAATTTTTTTTCTTTCTCTTATACAAAAGATTACCAGCTTTTGCCACAAAATAGGTGGCCTGAATGGTCGACCACGGTGGTATATTACCGAATTATGATGAAAATTAAAAAAATCCATACCTCGAATATATCCGGTTAATCTATATTTGTGATAACCTTTTGATGCGGTTTGTTGTATATTTTTCACATTTCGTTTAGGAGTTATAATATTCTTTTAAAAGGGCTAAGCGAAGAACAAAATACATTAAAACTTTTATGGCTCGGTACTCATGTATTTGCCGTTTCCTGAGGATTGTTCTAAACGCCGTCAAGCAAAGATAAATGTGAACTTTGAGTGGTTTTCCATCACTTTATATTATTCATATTTATACCATTTAAATTTTGATTCTTTTTTTAGGAACAATAATTGTGCTTACATTGTGCGAACAATGTTAGTGTTATGCTTAGGTTATAGAATGAGTCGAAAACCGACCAGTTTGAAGAGTGAATTGGGTGTAACTGAACGCATGATGAGGTACCCCCTGTATTTGTGCGTCTCCCTTTGTTGTGAAAAAAAACGTTGCCACACAGAGGAAAACCTAGCGTTTAGCGGAGCTAGAAATGCGAAGGTGGATCAATTATTTCGTGTGTAGGTGTCATGCAAGAGATGTGAGGGTGAGATAGGGAATGGAGTATTGAGGAGAAACTGAAACAGGGAAAAATAGAGACAAAAGGGACATGAATGGCTGTTTAGGAGGATGGCAGCTCGTCTAAAAATACGGAATATGATATCTCAGCACCTATCCCGAATTATCAAGCGAAGAGCTATAGTAGTTTTTCCGTACGAGGGACGTAAAAATGCTGGTTCCTGAGAAGATCAAACAAATTTTAGTGCTGAAAGGGCATAGAGACAACCACAGGAAGGGAAGATAAGGGTTTAGTGCAAGCTAAGTGAGCCTATATCACCTCCTATTCAATTATTTGGTGATCTCAAGACCTGTCTACTGTAGTTGTTCAAAACCAGAAAACATGTGGAGTACGTTTCTGTTATTCACAAAAATTGACTAACATCTGAGCTCATGAGATAAGGTTGGTTGGTTGGTTATTTGGGGAGGCGACCGACAGCTGAGGTAATTTACGCCATTTAGGAAAGGTGGGTAATTGGGTATTGGTAAGAGTTTTTAGGGAAATGGAGGAATGGTGGAGAGAAACCCGGCGTCGGCATTAGCTATTGTTACGACAGGCGCCAAGGGGACCACGGCTTAACGTCCCATCCGACGGACGGAATATTGAATTTGAAATGCCCTCCACTAGGCACTCAAGTGGAAACCGCTTTTCCACTGAAAAATCCGCCACTTCCGGGAATCGAACCCTGTGTCCTCAGGATGGGAAGCCACTACACCAACCTGATCCCCTTCATGAGATAATTTGTGCCAGTGTGGATGAATAAAGGCATTTTTGCTATTATAAAAAGGATTAATGCCCGAGAAAAAAACCGGCGCCGGTATTATATACTTGAAAACCGCTTAGGGGTCTATCTCTGCTGGGGCATGAATCCAGTTCCATGGTGGTGGCACAACACACACTACCACCACACCAGTCCTTTGCAAAAACATTAGCACACGAATAAATTGTTCATTGCAAAATGTATCCTTCTATATTACCAGACAAATACTACATTGTATGTAAGTTCATTCTTCTTGATTTCTTTGATCCAGAAATATTGTTTCTGTTGTCAATAACTCTTTTTATCAACTGGTATAAAGCGATAGCGATGGATAACGCATTAGTGATTACAAGATTTTACAGACTTTTGAAATCGCATCCTTAGATTACGCTAAAAATAATCTTTGTTTATGATTTATATTAGAAGAAAAATCCAAAAGAACCTTTCAGTGTCACGAAACAAGAATGACTCCATCTAGGTGTCGTAAGTGAAACAACAATGAAGATTAGATTATTGAAGGCAAATGGCATTTTAAATATGCTCACATTAATAAACTCTCTTTGCTATTTTGTATGTATACTTTCCTATTTCATTACCACAACCCAGCAAATGATTATAGCTTTTTTTGGGGGTGTGGGGTGCACGATAAATTTGCACACGTTCACTAGTCCAGCAACATTTCCACTTTGACGTATTTATATTCCTTGTGTAATGTGGTTAAGCATGTTTTTAAATCCAAACGGACGCATCCTCCCGGCTTTTTCACATCGCCGATTCTTGATTCAGTGGATGTCCCAAAAAAAGATGACTTCCTTCTCTAGTGCCACGCCATCATTGAAACTCCCGCACAGTTCTCTGGGAAAGTGCATATTTTACGGATTTTGACTCGACGGTAATCGCTGGGCAAATGGAAAGAGATTGCGCTGAAGATCCAAGTGATAGGGTGAAATATGAGGACAGCGGAAGGGAAGAGAGTCGAAAATTTGTTCCCTGCGGGGGTGCATTACGACCTCTCCTCCAGAATTAATGGACGGAGCTTGGGGTGTGAGAGACGGAGAGAGCTTGGACGGCTAGCGTGCCCATTTGAGTTCACGCCTCTTTCCTGCCGTCAGCGCCTCAATTGTTGAGAGTTACTCGACTCGGTAATCTTGCCGTAAGACTATAAATTCTTACGTTTACGTCCTGAATGTTCTATCGTTGTTTGAAAAGCCGTATAGCTATCATCACGGCGTCGATAAAAAAAATACCTTCGTGTATTTTTTAACTTTTTTTTCTCAGCAGCTTCTATCATCACAAAAAGGATAGGGAAATAGTATTTTTTCCTATTTTACAATTTCACTGGGGCCTTCTTTTCCTTGCTGTCGGCCAGAAATGTTTACGTTGTCATTTACTTGTTGCGTAAGTTATCCCTTCAAAAACCTAAAGTAAGTTTTCTTAGATTTGCGATTTATTTTATTTTTTAAGTAAACGGCACACCTTTTCCCTCACCAGACACACTTTTTATAGTGAAAGCACTCACACTTACTACTAATCAAGTTACTTTAATTGTTTCATCAAGGTAGTCATAGGCAAAGATAATTAATTTTCTCAAAATTTATGAAATAATGAAAGAACTCTGGGACTCAAACGTTTAGCATGCCTTTACAATCACCTCTTCATTTTAGGCATTTGCAGGTACGTATATTTAATTCAAGTTACGTTGTTCATGGGTCGTGTCTGTAGAGTTTCCAGAGAGAAAAGTGAGGAGATGAAAAACAGAATTAGTAAGCGCTTAGTTTTTGGCATTGCATTTAGTGTTCATTATGCTGAATGAACTTTTTCAGTAGAGATTGAATCTTCCCATTCTTGAGTATTTGCACTTTGGAATTCGGTGACATAAAGTAACTGCCGGAAAGACTTGTTTTGCATAATAATATTTTATTTTGAGTAAAGTTATAAAAAATGAATAAATATGAAGTACCTAATTGACAGAGATTAGGCAAAATTGTCAATTTTTTAATCCTAGTTAAGTGGAGATTGCAATTTTTGCCTATAAGTAAAAAATATTAGCATTGTGCCCAGCAGGCTTAAGGTCTAACATATGTTCCCCGATATAAATAAAAATCATTAACACATTCTTTCACATAATTTTCTGAGACTAGGAATTGGATTTCTTTTGTTAATAGGGAAATATTTTAAGAAATTCAATATCTCACTCACTACGTTAGAGAAAAGTTAGGGAATATAAATTGTTCTTACTTATAGATTAATTACATTACTATGTTTACAACATCCATGGGGAAGCACACGTGAATTTATGGTAGAATTAAAATCACGTGATGGTCATCGTTTATGGTTAAACACTCACAATATTCATCCAAGTTGCTCAAGCAGGAATGCGTAAAATTTGTACGTATGGAAATTTAATTCAGGTGTGATTAATAATTTGATAAATTTTCATTCTGAACTCATGATTTAATTTAGAGTAGCTCACAAAAGTAGTTTTATATTCGGAAGCACGTGGCAGTAGCTAAGATTATACCTATTTTTTTCTTTTGGTATTTATATATGTGCTGTTGATGATTCATTTACCGTTGAGTATTACATTCATGGTATACAGATTAGCTATTCAACCTAAATTGCATTAGAATCATTTCATTATGGTCACAGAGGTTTTTGTGGAAAATTTCCAGTCTTTTTCTTTCGCTATGATATTTCACCAAATCAAGCCTGAAACAACTACCTTTAGTGACAGAGGTATTGGACATTTATAAGTGTATTTAATTATTATTAATAATCAAATGAGTGTCACATACAATCCTCTCATTAATCAGTGCATATAGACGAAAGCTACATATCTTTGGGAAATGGACCTCATAAATCTAAAAAAAACAGTAGATTAGGCGAATTACTGTATTATGTAAAGTAGAGAAACCCAACTGGCCTAGCTCTTGGTAAATATTTACAGAAATCATTTTGAACAGAAAAGGATTTTAAGGTAAGGCCTTGAAGATGTTCTTCATTCTTACCTCGGGCAGGATATCGTTATATCATATTTTATCTTAGCACTTTTCATTCACCTTTGTCACATCCTTTCACTCCCATTAAATGGTTTCTTAGACGTCACATCCTTTTGGGAAGATGTTTCTCGCTTCGCCAGGGGAATTACCAACTTGACGTTATTCATTCTCCCTTCTCCCCTCTTTCCATGATTCCTTTCCAGTTTATTACGACTTGAATCGCATCTGTTCTTCACCTCTCTTCCCATCTTCCGTCTTTCATTTTCGAAGACCCCTTCAATCTCACCCCTCGTTGCCCTCCTTTATATCCGCTCGCGGTATGTTTAGCGCTCACCTCTCCCAGGAACCCTCGAGTCTTGGAATCTTCGGTTACCGAGAAAGACTCCTTTCCGATCCCCTTCCCCCCTCTTTCCCCGCCGCTTCCTTCCATCGGTCACTTCTTCTCAAACCACCTTTCTTCTTGACTCTGCTCTTCAGTCTTTCCTCCACTCTGCACGGACGCGATGGAACATCCGAAGAGTTCCCTCAGCTTCCGAGAAACCAGCCGGCAACCCTCCCTAGCTCCTTCCTCAAACTCACTTTCCTCGAAAACTCTTCCATCCACTCGTCCCAAGGAAACTAATTTGGAGTGTCGTCCCTTTAAACACATCCCTCTCCCCATTCCGTCTCTCCCTCACTTCCCACAGCACCTCCATTCCCCTCCCCCCCTCGACTTCCATGCACTCTCCTCTCAGCTGCTATTCCTCCCTCTTCTCCCAACCTACCCCTACCTTTTCTCCTATCAGTGAGCCCCCAAAAATCCATCCTCGAATACACCTCCACTCCTATCGAAGAAACGAGATGGAAAAAAAGTGAGTCGGGGGACTGCATCATGGGGAAGGAAGGAATGAACCATTCCTCACACTTTCGAAAAGTGTGTTCCTCTCCATTTCCTCGGCAGGAGGATGAACTTCTCTCCCTCCCAAATTTCATTCTTTCCCTCTCCGTTGACTTTCTCTCTTCCTCTCTCTTTCCCTCTCTCTTTCCCTCTCTCTTTCCCTCTCTCTTTCCCTCTCTCTTTCCCTCTCTCTTTCCCTCTCTCTTTCCCTCTCTCTTTCCCTCTCTCTTTCCCTCTCTCTTTCCCTCTCTCTTTCCCTCTCTCTTTCCCTCTCTCTTTCCCTCTCTCTTTCCCTCTCCCTTTCTCTCACCACTCAACGTGTATACTTCTTCTTTCTCCGTCCCCACTCTCCACCCACGCATCCTTTTCCAGTCGCGAAAAGTTTTCTTCCCGTTCCACGCTCGTGTCTCTCCTCTTACCCTCTTCTCCCTCTCTTTCTCTACTTTTATCCGCTTCCCCAAAAACTCCTGGCCTTCTCCACTCAAGTCGGGTCTTTTTCGAATGCGAAATGATTCCGCTGGAATTCGTAGATATGTTACGAAACTGGATAAGAGCCACTATCTGTTCCCCGCTCGCAAAATAGAGAAAAATCTACATCCAATTCTTCCAATTTTACGAATTTCCATTGTTTCTATCACTGACAAGTATGTAATAAATATGGCAGCATTCGTCTTATAAAATTAGTTTGAACAGATGCCCAACTTTTCATTTTTATTCCGCCTTTGATATGTATTTCGTAGATAAAACTAATATTTTTTCTTATTGTAATACAGGAGTATCCAATACATATAATGGTGTAGGGAAAGTGTATATTCTAGAAATGTATTATCCTAGAGCACATAATTTTTCGTCGTTAATGGATGTTGGCACATGATGATGATGAATGAGAGATTCTATAAAAGAATATAGTCTCATCATCATCATGTGTCATCAACCATTAATGACGCAAAATTGTGTTCTCTAGGATAATCCATTTGTAGAATATCTTTAGTCACTAATATCATCGCCGAAATGTAAATTTCATTGAAACTACTAACCCCTCTGCGCTTCAATGTCCCTTAATATGCGAAAATGCATTCCTTCGTCATGAATTATTTTGAATATTTCTCCGGGAATATTTATTTATACACGAGTCATGTCTAAGGAAAGACTGATGCTAATAATCGAAGGATCTAACGGCTGGTAAATGGTAATACCGGGAGTCTTTCTTGGAAAAACTTCTCAGAAGCTAAAAATAATATTTCCTTTTCAGCTCCTTTCATACAAGTGAGCTTGATGTTGGGCGAGGAGTCAATATCAAAGCCTCTGAAGGAAGGAGAATTTGTAAATTCAAGGTTGTTGATGTTTTTCTGGGTGCTTCCCCAAATTCTTTTGGTGCATTTCCAGGTCATTTAGTCCTCATCCATGGCTGTGTGAGCTAACTGCCGGTTGCCTCAGGGTAATCGTGGAAAAACATCATCACGATCGAAAATTACAATACTAAAGCTTATGAAATATGATATACCCTCTTGGCCCTATAATTGGGTTTTTTTGCGTATCAGTCAAGCTCTAATTAATAATTCATTTCAATTGGTTGTCTACATTAATCAAAGCATGTGAGTTTTCAGAGCCAAACACCCGAAAAGCATTGCCACTTGATGTCATGTCCGATAGTCGTCCGAACGTGTTCAAATGTATGCCTGATGAAATGGAAATGATGCTTTTCCTTCATGTGTAGTAACGTTTGTTGCCTGATTTCCGTTGAAAAAAGCCTAATTAAATAGCTAACGCTTAGATTAATAATTTTAAGTGCTTGAAAAAATAGCAATTTGTCCTTGATGATTTAATATTTCGTAATCGCTTAACTCGTGTGATTTATGATATTTGATTCCTTCACTCAGCGGAATATATCAGTTACACGCATGTGACATAATATTTCTTAGATAGTCATTTCATGGAAGTTCCCCAACGTAATCTGCATACCGTATTAATGGAGATGAAAACGGCTCTATGTATGTACTATGGGAAAACCGAGATAAAGTGGCACTTCCCAATGTTGAATTAAAGCTCTACAAATAATAAGGGCTTAGAAATACGGGTAAATACAGACATAAAATTAAGCGCTTTGATTCATTACGGCGCCATTGAAGTTTTGGATAGGTTTGGATAAGTGAGGTGGCAAAAACTAACTCTATTATGAGTCGATGAAATAAGCGCATTTAATATTTTTCACTCGCTCTAAAATCATTTGATACTATGTGCCATTTGTTCGCTTCCCGATTCGGCTAAAAGACTTCAATAAAATGTCAAATTAAAATAAAAACATATATTAAATCACTACCATCGATACAAAACAATCAGAAATACGTAGGTATCAATTATGGCATAAATTTTCAAAACTAAAAGCTAAATTGTTTTGGCAACCTTAGACATTGCATTGTTCGAACATTTTCACTGATCATATGCACCTGCCGATAGAAATTGAATTGGCTTCTTAAGAGATCTAACTACTTAGGTTATATCTTACTGCCTGGCTGAACTTAAACTTAGGAAGATACAGAATTTTTTCCCATGGGGGGATTCCAACCCACCAACATATGGTTACCGACCGGCGCGCTATCAATCTGATTACAAGTCTTGCTGTTTATTGTCTATTTATTGTGAACGCTGTCTAAAAGCCGGTTTTAACAATAATTATAATCGTGTTTATTCTAAAACATACGCGTCCAATGTTGACACTTTTAAAGATGCTCATCTTACAAGTCTCAAAATCATCAAAAAGTGGAGAGACATTAACTAAATGTTCACTTGTTGACGCTGTCGGAATATCCTGTCCATATTGCAGGGATGCAAAGTGCCGAGGTGATATTTGCTTTAAAAAAAAACTATCTCGAGAACCCGGTTATAGCTCAACGATGCCGTGAAATCCACGGAGATGGGAAATATCAGTATCTTCTTCGCCTCAATGCCTAACCCGGCCAAAGTAACGCCTACGATACATTCATTCTCTATCTCTCTCTATCCCCGATACAGTGTCTCTCTCCCTATCTGACTCTTAGTGGTTCCCTCAGATGGCGGTGTTATCTGGATGACTTTGTGGTGGTGGTAATAGCAATTGGTGTCGCAGACGGCCTGGGAATGAATGGAGCGACAGCGTGGGAGGGGAAGCCGCGCAAAACAAGAGAGGGAGATCCAAGGATTCCAGCAGATTAGTTCCGAGGCGATAGTTTCTCGAGGAAGATGAGCGGCGCTAGTTGTTAACGTGCGTCCCGAGAAATCTCTCCGTCGCTCATTGTATGCACGAGGACAAGTTGGAAACCGATGGGAGTTGCTCGGCCCTCATGCCACCTCTTCATTATCGTACCAATCTAAAATGTGTCTCCAGTCAGCATTTGTGTCGGACGACACAATTCTTTGCCGTTGAATCAATAATTGCGCTCTGCCTTAATATTTTGCATTGCTTATCGCGCCCTCCGTTTTCATAGCTCGAGAGTAATACCCTTTTCTTTTTAAAACATTCCCATCAGTGAGAGCTCTCCCCTCTATTATTACAGATAATTATAGCAAACGTATAATGGGCAACGTAGTATAGGGCTATTAGATAAAGTTTTGTTACGGAGGTCTATAGTGCATGAAGAATAGTAAATAATGCAATATGCAATATGAAGAATACTATATAATGCAAATAAATAAAGAATAATAACTTGAAGTATAAATCAATGAATTTATAACTATACGTAACTGAACAATAATCATTGCATTTCCATGTAGATATGATATTTAAGTTTCACACATGTTATATATTTTTGTTTTTGTTTTGATTTATCTAACATGTTTCCATTAAGTAGTAGAATTTTACCAATCAGTTGCATGCATGTGTGGTGATATTTCACCCCCTTCTGCTTTCCCCCACATTGAATTGCATGGAAATACGTAGATGAAATATTTCTTTATCACTGGCAGCAGAAAGTGTTCTTTATAATTTGGCAGGTCCATTCATATGCACCCAATAAACTTTACTTGAATATAATATTTCATTAAATTAAAATAATGATAAGTAAATGGTTAAACTACGAATCGTCATTCCCTCCAGCATTTAGGATTAAGACTTGGAAAGGATAGTTGAAATGGCAGAGTAAAATAATTGTAGACAATACTCAATGCTTATTTTCATTGCGTCAGATTTTTTAGCGTTGCCACAATTGCAAAAAATGACACGCAGCAGTTTAAGGGTCTTCTCAATTTCTTTAATCCCATTTCCATCTACGGTAACTCATTATACTCTGTCTCTCAAATCGGAAATTGAACAGGGATGCCCGACATCCAAATCGTGTAGTAGCAAGGCCAGATTCGCGATATTTCAATTATTATTTTTGTAACTCAATTATAACTATCATAATTAACACTATTGTTCCTCCATGGAAGCGTCATTAGGAAAGCCAAAAAAAAAGTTGCATTCAACACTGCTGGTCTGCATGTTGGTAGAGTTCACAAAACACTACGTCCAATGGTGGGTGAAATCCGACCATCAGTGTGAAGGGGTACTTCCTTTCTCAGTGCTGGCTGGGGTTTCCAAAAAAAGGTCTGGTATCGAGAAAATAGCTTCTTTTTATTCGGCTGGACATGTCTTGGATCGAAATATTTTTCGGTAATTGATTAGGAATCTTTCAGTTATTATAATATTTATTGTTCTTATTCAAATTGTTTCCTATTCAAAGCAATACTTGATTAACGTTTGCCAAATCTCACTTCATCTTATACATTTGATTACTACGACTTAATTTACAGGTTAAAAATTAGAATATTGTTTTGAGGTTACTTCATAAAAATGGCTGAAGAATGTTCTGAACTCAAGGAAAACGTAAGGTTATTTTAGATTTGCCTTCCTGAACATGTGATTTATAGCAATATGTCCCTTGCTGTTTAATTAATGACCAAAATACCATATAATTTAGGATTACAGAATCATAATTTCAGAATGGCATAGACGCAACAGAGGTACAGTTTACAGTCCCTGTAGCTACCAGGAACAGTATCATGCATTTGAAAGTCTATACTTGATGTTCAAATCAAAGCCAGATCGGCAGGTTGATGTGATGGAAGTTTGAGAGGTTAACCTTTAATTTTCATCATTAAGTATAATTTTCATAGAAAATCTCTATTTGTTCTAATAGTTTTTAATATAACTGATGAATGAATGCAGTTTATATTAAGCTCTACATTTATTTGACGAGCAGACCAGGGGACATAAAGTCATCTCCATTTTCTCCCTATTATTGCATCAGGATTGCTATGAATTTTTCAAAAAGATTTCCCTGCGATATCATGAGATGTAATCATCCTGAGGATTCCACTCTGAGAAGGCTCTAATTCTTCTTTTTCTTGAAACTTCTCAGCCAGATCATGAATTTATATCAGCGTCCCCAGTTTATATAATCTGGCTTTCCCTGTACCCGTCTCCGTCTCCTCTCGCGTATCTTCAATATCTCCTCATATTCCCTCCCTCCCTCAAGGGAAGTCAACTACCATCGAATGATCCTCACAGTCATCGGCATCGGATCCGTTCGTTCCATTTCGAGAGAAATCAACTAAAAACGTCAATATCTCCTCAAACACGCCCAAACAGAGCCTTTCCTCTCATGGATATATTCCCCCCTCCCTAGACTCCCTTATCTCCCAGATAGGAGGGTAAGATAGAAGGTTTATTTCTCCCATTCCTTCGATTCTGGATCCGTCAAACCATCGACGACGAATCTCTCGCCCACCTTCGCAAAGGTTCCGTTTCCTCTCTGATGGAGGGAGATGGATGACGTGCAAGGAGGTCTCATTAGCCGCAGCCCAGCCAAGTTCTTCCCACCTCCTTCTCGCCCACCTTCCCCCAACGGGTCACGCAACCCCCTAGACCCTTCCTACTAGTTCGATCACTCAATTGATCAATTCCCACATCCACCCTAACTTTCCCTCAGCTTAGAAAAGGAGGGAAAAAAATCAACTCTCGTGAGATGTTATCCCAGTTCGGCATCGTAAGGGGAATACATCATAAGAGATTGAAGAGGAAAAAGAAAGAAAATGCCACCAAAATTTTCATTACATTTCCCGAGAATATTAGGGAAAACAGACATATTTCTGAAAATAATACAGGGCTTCACAAGTAAAAGGGAGTAAATAAGAGTGAAATAATTTTGGAAAAGCCGAGAAATCGGGTGAATACAATAGAAAAAAAACTATGTACATTATGTGTGTATGTGTGTATGACTTTACAAATGGGCTTTCAATAGAGACGATAAAGGTTAGCACGAGTTATTCGACCAGTGATTTTGATGAGAATATGAAATTACGGCGTAAGGTGAGGAAGGAAAGCAAAAAGCTTAAACATGGTAGAGGAGGATTTAAAGTTGGTAGAGGAAAGTTTTAGTGGCAGAAAATGTGTGCAGAAGTAATTCGAGGCAATGCGATATGAAAAGTGATAACAGAAAGGGTAAACGTTTGATTTTCGGAAGGAGCGAGGAAAATAAGGTTTTTCCTAATAGAATATGTAGAGATGATACAATGCTGACGCAAAAAGCTAAGGTATGACAAGATTTTAGCCGTGAAACCAGCTTTCATAAATCATGAAATTCTAAAATTTTCGTAAATAGATAACATGGCCATAGCGGATTTGATGATGATGACAGCACTCCAAGTTTTGAAATAATGTATTGAGTTCATCATTTGTAGTCTTCAATCTTGTCTTCATCTACATCTACATCCACGCGATACCCTGCAAGCCACCGCGATGGTGTGTGGCAGGGGGTGAAGAGCAACAAGCATGCACTATTGACATGCAAATAAGCTACTAAATGGAAACATGCTACATAATAGGGTCTCATGCAAGTAGATTGTTAGTATCTATATAGTAACTAAGGAATTACTAATAGTTAATACATGCATCATGCAATACAGACTACTCTAAAATATTTCCCCTACCTATCTCTTTGCTATGCTGCCTATGCTGTTCTCTCATAGTACGGGGAAAAATGTCATTTTTGAATGATCAGTACGACAATCTATCTAGCCTATCTTATTGATCTGGTCAAATGTAGCACAATACGCTGGTGATTTTAATATATGCCTAACATCTTCAGTAAAGCTATCCGATTTAAATTTCTGTAATAGATTTAATCTGTACTTAAACCTACCCTATGATAATGATTCCCACCCTGATTCTTGTATTAATCCTGATACACTACTTAACCTATGGTAACACCTTTTAACGAACCTAGCTGCTCTAAGCTGCACACTGTCTAGTTCACTCATCAAACCTAATTCATTCGGATCCCATACACTGGCTACATACTCAAGGTAAGGCCTAACTAGGGAAAAGTAAGTATTTCGGTTGCTTGTAAAGACTGGCGCTTCTATAGTAGAATCATATAAACGAAGCAACACTAATTTGCCTCATTCCACTATTCTTATTTGGCCTTTTTTCTGAGGCTTTCGTTAATAATTATATGATCTACAGAGTATGAGATTTTTTAGTTACAAAATAACATTGTGGGTTTTAAATCACCCAGCGTATTTTCTTCCATTTTCTGTGTGCGCAAATCCTAAATTTCATACATAAAGCATACCCATTTGAGATTCTTATGATGTGCATTATATATTATAAAGCCGACCTTGCCCGCTCATTCAATTCCTCTGATGACCGAGAAGAACATATTGTACGTGAACTTTCACTGCACCATCTTTGCAGACTCAACTCAACAGAGGTTCATAAGTATCGGAAAAATGGTTAAATATAAACTGCGATCACAGGCTAGAAAAGCATAATTAATAGAAAAAGTTTTTTCCTTAAGTATATCAAAGCCGAAAGTTACCACCTTCGTCAACAAGACCGAAGGATCTAAAAATCTTCTGTGGAAGTATAACCGAGCCAGAAAAAGATATTCGCCTCAGAAAATCCTTCCACGAGCGTCAACGATTGTCTTCGAGGGGTATGTGGCAAGAGCGATAGTGTCTAGCTGGGAGATGGAGGAAAAGCAGGGGAAAGAATTAAACCGAGTTAGGGAACCATCAGAGAGGAGGACTGCTTCATGAACGTTGGTGGGGCAGGGACCGAAAGAGAGAGACGGCAGGAGTTAGGTTGGTTTGTCAAAGATAATGACGCGCCTCCAGGGCTTCAGAAAAAGAACTTGACTTCCCCCTCAACACGAAGCTCTTCGGCTTGCTGTGATTATACACCCTCTCGCGGTGCAAAACCTCGAGGAGTACCCTCGACGCCTTCATATCGCCTCGGGTGCTGAGTTTTAAGGGTATTGGTCGCTGGGAACGGGCGTGAAAGGGAGGATCTGCGGTGGAAGGGATAGAGAAAGATGAGGAGCGTTCCGTGCAGTATAAGGAGATAGACAGAGAGAGAGAGGAGCAGAAAGGCCCGGAGGAAGACGACGCCATAAATCGGTTGATCGAGAGGGGGAGAGGGGTGTTGAGCCGCAAAGGAGAGAGGGTGGACGGTAAGGATTTACAAAAGAGTTGGAGGAACTTCCGAGGAAAAATGCGATTTCATTACGGGAGGAAAACTGGAAGTAGCCGCAGAAATGTGTTTTTCCCGGAAAGATTCATTTCCCGTCTCCGAAGACCCATCCGGTGAATTGCGGTTGGGAAAAAAAAAGAACCATCATCCCCTACCTTGTTTCGGAGCGATATTTCAGGGCGAGTCAGCCATTTTCTTGGAAGATTTATCGGAATTTCTCTCTTGGCCCCTGTATAATTAACCTAAGACCTATGATCTTGATTTATTGAATGTAAAAGATCATTTCCGAAGATGAACCGATGATTTCAAATATTTCACGAGAAATTATGGTGGCACTGATAGTAAATTTTCAGTAGAAATCAATAAGTAATCAATTGAGGTATTCAGTCTGGAAATTAAAATTAATAGGTAAGGTTATCCGAAGCTTCGAAACCTGTAGCAGTCATAACAAAAACCAACGCTCACAAAAGTATTAGGTATAGAGCATTAACTATGAGTACATACATACTACTTGCCGTGAAAACCATAAGTAGTAAAAAGCAGGAAACAAGAATGCGAAATGGAGATGAGAAGTATTTGATTTCATACAATTCACTTAGGTAGCTGGAGAGGTATGGAATAAAAATTATGCATGACCTACCTTTGCTGAACAATAACAGTACAAAAAGGTCAGAAGCCCATCTACTTTGATGAGAATTCACGCAACTTAACATGGAAAAAACTAACCAAAAATATATTTTTTTTGTAATATTCGATGGGATCTAGGAGAAAACAAAATGAGGTTAATATTTTGGCTTTCTCCTCTGGCAGTCGCCAGTTTTACGATACCGCAAACATTTGAGTGGCGTCATCATCGGCGGTTTTTCAGGCATCAAATTGAGCAAATGAAGGGCTGAGAGTTTGGTCGTTATAACTAGAGATGCATAGATGGGTGATAAGTAAGGAGTGGAAGAGAGAGACCATTAAACGATGAAATCTGTATTTTTGTAAATATTCACTTTTCATTTTTCTATCCAGGGGGAAAACGTTACCAGGTCGACAGATCGTCGAAGATAAACACAGCGGGTTGAATACATTTATGGTATCATTTTAATCCCTTTTGACTTTTAATGGCCAAAGATTATGGCCAAAGATTAAGAAAATGGCCAACAGTACGCAAGCATTCAAGCCAGATTTGTTTTACATTCTATTTTTTTGGCCATTTCTTCTCGTTATCTGATCCAAGCGCTTCAGTAAAAAAGATATCACCGACAAATGCAACATTCTATAAAATGCCTGCACTGCCTTTATCGAGGACTATTTTCACTCTTACCATATTCACAATATATGCATAGATCCATTCCTTACTCTCTCTATGCTTAGTCTTTTTTTTCAAGCCTTTCTCATTATGTCATTCTCTTTCCTTCCAAAGTAAGGTGACTGCTTTGATAACAGGAATTCTAATGTATACGCAATCGATTTATCTTCACTCTCGAATGCGAGATCCTGATTTCTATTCAAGTGATTTTCTTTTTTTTTTCCTCGGCTTAAACTCAAATCTTTCGCTTTCGGATACCACTGCTGCCGCGCATCATCATTCATGTGCGCGTCGAAAATGATGTCTTTGATTCCTCTCATCATTATGGTCACCTTATCGCCAAGATCTCGCTTTTGATTGAGTGCATATCTCTCATGAGACCGTCCTCGCGTGATGACCTTTCTCTATGACCTGGTTTCATGCTAGCCAACAGATATACGTTTTCAGGGCAATTACAAAACGAATAAAAGTGTTTTGAATCGGTTTCCCACCAAGTGGATTTAAAAAAATATATCTATCGCTGCACCTCTTAGTGTCTTTGATGTGATCGTTTCTATTAATGAAGTTTATCTTTTTGATTACTAAGTTTTAGCATGAACGCCTAAGGTCATTTTATGCCCACTCTTATTGACACAGGCTAAATGAAAGAATGCCAAGGATATTATTTTAGCGTATTTATTATTAGTTTTGGGAAACATTCATCAATAAATATCTCTCTTGTATAACTCTTGTCTACACTTTATGAAACGTGCTTGAGCCTCAGAAAAAAATCCGAAGTTGGATTTTATACAGTTAACTTTATGTTTTTTATTACTCAGTACTCTTTGATAATAATGATAGTTTTGATCAGGCAAAATCTTTACAAAAAAATGAAAAATTTAATTTTTTATTATTGAAAATTCTACATCGTTTATTTGCTCAGTTATTTTTTTAAATACATAGCTTCGTTATAATGATTTAGAGCATGTTGATCAACCAAAATTATACAATTGCAACAAAAACCCTCCTTAGTTAGCTTATGGTATTGGTAATGAAGTTTTATGACTTACCCTCACGGTTAATGGCTTGAAAGTGGACCTTTATCCTAATGACACGGAGATTCGGATGACTGTCGCAGTTAGAAGAAATTAACCGGAACGGATGAGAATTTTTTTTCAGATATTTTTGCTATTACAAAAGGTAATAGAAAACGAAGTGCCATTATAATACACAATTATCACAAATATGAAAGACCAATCACTACCAGTTACGCAGTAATAATAATCTAATAAAAAGCAAAGCCGTCACGTAGGAAGCCGGGCAACCAGGAATGATCTTGAGAATCATTTAGGCGTTGACTCAGTGGACGGATACGACATTTTTTTAAGGAATTCAGTCTGTTTTCCAATCTTAACCCTTTCGCTGCAATGGTATCTTAATGCTGTTCGCGGAGCCGGTTCATGGGTGCTTTCAAGTAAACATTTTCTCTCGTGACATTTGAGTGCAATATGTATATATGAATAAAAATTAAAAATTGACCGAGACTCCATCTAGTAAATAAAATACAAATGTTTTATCATTCTCTGCATTCCCACATGTGGCTGTAGAGTTAGAATGAAATAATTGATGAAGGCAAAAACCCAAATGAAGATCAAAATGAGACATATTCGTGATGAGCATATTAGCAACAGGCTCTCATGACGAGACATTATCGTCACTCACAGCAAAAGTATTGATTCACTCCCATTGACCGGTGACCGCCGCTTATAACTGCTTTCTTAAGTCTTATTTTTTGCCATATTTAGAGAGACTCAAGAAGGCGAGTATTGTACGCCTCAAAGAAATTGTAGGAACTAGTGAGTGGATACGATGTTTACTACAGAGGCTCTCTAAAACAGAATTACTCTACCCGAGTCTGATTTATTGTTTAAGCTGCAGAAAACTTGCTGGGATTATTTCTTGTACCATATTATGCAACGACTTCCATAAACTTTAATGATTACGGGCCATTCAAATCAATAATTTTAATAATAAACGGTTGGATTCAGGAGAGTTGATCTGATGTCCACCGTTAAGGATATTGGGGGCGTGTTCTCGGACCGAAATCGCAGTTTTGTACACAAAATCGTTAGATGGAAACGAAAAATGACTTTTGGTGAAAAAATTAATCTTATAACAAGAGCCATTCATTCAAATCAAAAATAAAAACAAGCAAAAGGTTACGCCCACCGAAGAAGCAGCTTTGAGACCACTTACGTCATCCACCTCCCGCCCTTGACAGCTTTTAGGGAAAGAGAAGGGACTGGAGGGGGGTGTCTGAAGGTCTGCTCGCACAGATCCTGTCGCAACCGCTTCCATTGGCAGAGTCAGCTGTGTGTCCCCCATTGTGATAAGGCGAAGTAGCTCCGTGGGCTCAGTTTTGATTGGACGAAGTGGATGACGTAAGAGGTCACATGCACGTCACTTTTTCGTAAGGGTTAAAAACATCAGTTTTACGCCGCTTATAACTCAAAAACTGATTGACAGATCGAAAAACCGAAAAATACGGCTATTTTTTTTTACAGACCTTATCGGATTCAGCAATAAAAAACATGGTAAACAATCCCATTGAGCAAAGAAGTGTAGTTACGGTTTTTAGGGACTGAAGAAAAATTAGAGTGAAACCCGGCGTCGTTGTTATCCTGCTCTTGACAAAAGGTGCCAAGGGGTATAGAGTTTAACTCCCCTGATCTGACGGACGGAGTACTGAACGTGAATAGTTATCCTCACTTAATTCAAAAGAGAATTGGTGTGCTAGTGACAAATATTCAATTCAATCAGGACTCGAACCCTTTCTTCGAAGGAAAATCCAAAGTTATTTCATATCCATAGCGGTAAAACCCAATGTTTTTTCTGGTTTTCATTTTCATATCAAGGTTAGCGCTCACCAATATGAAATCCAACTGTTTGTATCATTCAAACATCTTGGTTGGGGACCAGTTTCTTTTCCCGTTAAGTAAGTAGTTTCCTAGAAAGATCTGGGATCCATAAAATCAAACAATCAACTTTCAAATGGACGTGTCAATAGTCCTCTCCATGGTTCAATTCAGAAACTCTGTTTAGTCCCCCAATGCCTCAGCGATGGACATGGCACACTATTATTCATGAAATACTGCGAGAATAATTTCAAATTTAGTGCTGTAGGTTGACATCTTGGCTCTCATGCAGAAGAAGAAATCAAAAGTGACAACTAAACCTCTTCACAAAGGCGTAGAGTAGGTTCCGGGTTACCAATGATAACTACTAGGTACTACCGCGTATCCGGGTCCTCGGAGTGATATAACAGTACTGTTACTACCTCACAACCTGACCCCCTGGCAGGAATTTTCAAATTGATATCAACGGAGTTAATTTTTTCCGAGTATTTTCTTTTCTGCAGTAATATACACATCTTCTACCAAATCCAAATCATATGCCCCCTGTGGCAGTAGTTCAGCTATTAGTGTATGAAGCAAATATTTGTGATTATGCATATATTTTTACTTAAATGAAGCAGAGGACATCTGATCTGGACTGAGCTAAAAAAAATATGCACTGGGATACATTCATTGGAAGGGTAGGTACCGAGAACTCAGCTCCCTTGCTCTATTTAGGGTGTGACGGTAGTCAGGTTTAGGAAGCTGTTGTAGGAAATAGTGGAAGGGAGAAATAGAGTCCCGGAATTCGTATCAGCCTACTTTCAACAAACCCTACGAAGGGGTTCAAAGATTTAACGTCCTACACGATCAACGGAGTACTGAAAGTAAAGTTCACCCCCTTAAATGTGAAATAGAGACTGGAATACCTCCATAAAAAATACCTGCTGGCATTCGAACAAGTGTAAATATAATTACATCCACATGACTCTATTATGAATACCAATAAACGTCTCATACTAGGGTCATTTCAGTACTTGGATTTCAATTTTGCAATATTAATCCTTGCATTTTAATCAAATAGCCTCTCTGCTAGCAGGAAATATTGTTTAAAACATCAAAATTACCATAGCTAGTTGCCGCATTAGTTATGAGTGGACAAAGGGTTCATGCTTCGTGCTTCCCGACGGCTCACCTTGCTGACCTTGAGGTCATCGAGCACTAAGCCGACCCCTGGAATACTTCTCGCCCTATTGTTTTCCTCTATTTGACGTCATAACTCCCCATACATTCCCCCCCCCCACCTCGCATCCTCATTTCTCCTTCTAGCCCTGCAGCAAGCGCTCTCATAACAACCTTTGAACTATAGATATGCTGAATATGAAGAATCATTTTTGTGTCATTTTATAAGGAATAGGTAAAAATTATATCTTCTCGTTGCAAAAATATTTTAACGATGATTTTCAAATGTATTTATCAGTGTAAAATGCAAAAGAATGTAAACTTAGGGGCCAAATCGTGCCCAAAACTGCTTTTGAACGAGGTGAACTGTTATTTTGGTATTCACATACAATGAATTTCAGCAGGAGAACATTGCTGCGGATGAATTATATGCCAAAGTTGCACCTATAGTAATACACATTTAAAAACTGATTTGATTATAGGTTAGTATCCTAATCAGTATTGAGGGAAAGCCATGGTAAGAAGGTAAAACATTAAGTTACATATTTTGCGAGGTTATTTATTATATCCGAATGAACTCTGAATCATAATACTCTTTTTTTTAGAAATAGGTTATCACTGACCATTGTTAAAAAGTCGTTATCAAGAAGCCTACATTCTTTGGATTCATTTGTAGGCATATAATCTGTTATGCAATGGTACATTAAGACTTTGGGGTTGGTGGATGACCAAAGAGAGGGATGGGGCTGGATGAAGTGGTAGCGAGGATGATGGCGGGATGATGAGAGGCTGAAGAGGTTTTGAAGACTCAAAACACGGGGAACGATCCGAGGCTATTTGGAAAATCCAGGTTACACGGTGGGGAATGGGATGGGAGGAGGAGGTGGAAATGTCAAAGTTCACGAGCGAGTGCGAGAGGCCTCGGAGAGGGGATGTGAGGAAGGGAGGGGTGATGTGAGGATGCTGGAGGACCTGAGGAGGGATTCGTGGGATGGAGTGAGGGAGAAACTTAAGAGGAGAGGAGCGAGGAGAGATAAGGGTATTGTGGAGAGCTGGAAGGCGGGGAAAGGAAGGAGATTTGGTCCAGGTGTGCCTGGGACGCAAAGGCACCGCCAGGGGTATTAGGATTTAAATCGAGGTGGGCGATTCCAAGGGCAGGGTTTTCTTTTCTTTTCAGCGAGGCAGGGATATAGGCGCGGACGGTTAGGGATTCTCCCTATACGCGCGAGCTAAATTGACTCTAGGGGGGAGAGCTTCGATCGCTCGTTCGAGGGAGTGGCCCGGCCAACCGATTCCCGGTACATGTTTTATGTAAAACGCTGGGGGAAAAAGTTGGCTCTGTTGATTGGCTATTTCTCTCCCTCCAGGCGCTTGATTAACTGGTGGGAATGTGAGACAATGGTTTACTCTCCCTGAGGCTACTAATGCTGAACACATGATTTATGATCCTTCACTTATTGATGTTTATGACTTTTCTATGCTTACTTAATGTATCTAAAGTAAATGTATCGCCTCTATCGAGCTCTATGCATTGGACCTCGTATTGGGTACAATGTGAAAAAAACACTGCTTTTCGACTATCTTAGTGGAAAAACGACGCATCTTTCTTCGTGATATATTTCAGTTGAAGTGTATTTCAGAGAAGGCAATTCTCACGAGTTCTACTCCGTATATGATTACTCAAAAAGTATAAAAATATAATTTTATGTTCATCTACATCTACATAATACCCTGCAAGCCACCATAAAGGTGTGTGGCAGGGTGTGTATGTAGATGGTAACGATTAAAAGAATTACACAACCATAAAGATTCGTTTCTTCTATTCCATCAATGAAGAAGCAAAGATTCCGTAGAAAGCCCGATTCACTTCCTGGATAAAAAATATCGTATGTAGTCCAAATTCTAAATATTTTATTCATTCCGAAAAATGTTCACCGTCTTGTTTCTATGATATGGGTAGATCGCTGGTCCAAAGCACATTTTGTTCTTATGATTTCAAGTTCTCTAAGTTGTGCTACCTACCTTGAAGTATCACCAGATTTAGCCAGGACAAAGACATACTTAGGAGAAGTGACACACTGACAAAGTTTCACCTAAAAATTTAACATGCATCGCCACCAGCGCCGATTCACGAGCACGTTCACGAGAAGTTTACATTGACTCTCCGGCGATGCTTAGCAAACGTACAGCCAATCCTTTGGTAGAAGTAAAAGTTGTCAAAGTTCACACCGATCATAGTTATCCGGGTGTGCATAAATATCTTTTTATTAACGTGTTGCGTGATATCACTTCTCAAAGTCATTAGAGGTACGCAAGCAACACCCGAGGCGGTTCCGCAGTTAAAAATAGGTGGGTAAAACTGGTGGTTTCAGTCGTTGTGTGCGGAGAGCATTCGAGCACAATACTCCTTCCGTCGAATGGGACGTTAAGCCGTGGTCCTCTTGGCGTCTTTCCGTTATGAGCAAGCTTATACCGACACCGGGTTTCTCTCCACCCTTACTCCGCACCCTTCCATTCCCATCCCAGGATCTTTCCTCCCGGTCTAAAGCATCTTTTAGTGCGAAAACATACTTGAAAACACTGATGATGATAGATCAGGTACCAGGGGAAACATAATGGTTGATTTCCACAAGATGAACCCTAAAGGTCTCTCCTGGAATTAAACGCCTGAGTCCCGTTTGGTACTACGTTTTCCATGATGCCATCATTTCAACTAGCTATAAATTTTTCGATTTTGATAAGGAAAAGTACAACTTGGTAAAAATTGCGCAGAAATTTTAAGGTTCACGATCGGTTTCGTCGAAGAGTTGATATAATCAGGTCACGTCACCCAAACTTCGACGAAACCGGTCGTGACCATTAAATTTTCTGTGAAATTGTTATAAAGTTGTACTTTTCATTGTGAAATTGAAATTCCACAAAGTTTAGCCTGAAACCATCAAGTTCATTTGATTTCTGCTCTGCGTTTTTAAATTCCCATATATTTGTTTTATAAATGGAAGAATTAAACACGTCCACCAATAAGAGAAATTAAATTTATCTCATAGAATTTATGAAGGGTTGAATTCAACAGTAGTGCAATTTTTTTCCTTCCGTATTTTTTTCCCAAAAATCTGCTTGCGGTATGTAGCCGTCGAAAAACAAATACCAAGAAGATTAATCACTGTTTGGGGATGCCTGGGAAATTGTCCAGCGCAATAACCTTATCCAGGGACACCGATCGACTGTCTCGTTAAAATTAACTGCCCTATTGCCTTAATTGGCACATCAAAGTGATATAGATATGTCCCCATCAAAAGAGTGAAAAATGACTTCGACGTTTATTCTCTCACTCACGATACATTGTCAACATCATTATTTCCGCCTTAGCATTCGTGCTTGGGATAAATTTATGACATTGACGCCTTAGCGGTAGCTAATAGCTGATTTTCATGTACTAATTGGTGCTTATGAATATTAGAGAATTTTAAGTTACTCCATTGCATATTTATCTTCCTTTGGTCTTTTGTATCAATATCATATCATTGAGGTCTGTAATACAAATTCAGGACTTGACGTTTATGTGCTGAATGAAATTCAAAGCTCTAAAATATTACCACCTTGAATTATAGACTGATTTTCCTTCTGCCAGATGGCATTTTCACTGATGTACTTTGCATATAAAAAGAGTCGTTTCCGGCGCTATGTGGTGGAATAACATAATTAAATAAGATTGGCAATTTTCCACAACGAAATCTTTACTGCGACTGCGATCGGTTTCGATGTTATTCATCATCATCACCTGATGATGATGTATGACATCGAAACCGGTCGCAGTAAAGATTTCTTTGTGGAAAATTGCCAATCTTATTTAATGATGTACTTTGCATTTAATATGTGGTATTATGTTAATACTAGGTATGACAAAACCCAATATCGCTACCTTTTTCCTTGATTTTTCATCACCCTATCAACAATAGAGGCCTGCAAACGGGCTCAAAATCCGGGCGACCCTCGCCCGCCCGTGCCGGGTGTCCCCACCCGTGTTCGCCTCCGCCCGTGTGACGTAGACACCCGACCGTGCCCTTTCTCCCCGGGTGCTCGCATCCTAGGCGGGTTCCCGGGTCCTAGACGGGTGCCCGGGTTGCTCGTCCAAACTGAGGGGAGGGGAGGGATGGTAAAAGAGTGAGCGAAAAATATTGCGAAAGGCAAAGACCATTGATAAAGATACGGGGCGGTGACGATCTTAAGGCGGTCGCCTGGCCTCGAGGCGGGCGCCCGCTCAGCCGACGGGTGACCGTCTCTTCTCGGCAAGTTCTCCGTTAGGCCACATTCGTGACACTTCGGAAAAAATCCGTCAAATGTCTTCGGGTTGTGCCTCTCTCTTTATCTCTCGCACAGCGGTGGGCGACCCACGACCGTATTTTGCAACCGTGTGCAGGCCTCTACTCAACACTATACCACTACCATAGAAAAATGGCGTGTCGGTGAGTTTTCAATCTCTCTTGATTATATTTATTTTAAGAAGAACATTATACGCGGATTTTGCAATAATACGGTACAAGATCGTGATAAGGTACTTTTAAATCACATATTGCCATTATTAGAAGTTTAAGAATGACTATATGATCAAAACTATATTAATACTATTCCTTTTTAATGCATGATATGTAGTGCATGTTTGGTGGAAAAATCACCCCCTGCCACACACCCTCGTGGTGGCTTGCAGGGTATTATGTAGATAGATAGATAGATAGATAGAAAACGAACTATTTACATCATTGTCACATGCCACTTAGATGGTTAGTATCTACATATTAATAAATGGATTATTGGTTATAATGGCATCTATCTAAATATTTTATCTGCATTTACTTACCATGCATGGGTTAGCTATCTTATTACATGCATCATGCACTACAGACGAATCTAACAATATTTCACCCTCAGCTATGCTGCTGTGTTCAGTACATGGGAAAATTGACATTTTGAAAATATCGGTACGACAATTTATCTCTCTCATCTTATTTATCACGTCAAATCTAGCATAATACGCAGAGGTCTTTAATATGTACCTAATATCTTCAGTAATGAAATCCGTTTTAAATTTCTGCACGAGATTTAATGTGTACTTTAACTTCCGATCTGATAATGATTCCCAATCTAATTCTTCTATTAATTCTGATACACTGCTAAATCTATCTCATACCTACTACTACATCTATCTATCTCATACCTACTACTACTAGGTACTACATCTATAGTAACACCTTTTTACAAATCTAGCTTCTCTACGCTTGCACTTTTCCTCTGATCAAGCCTTCTTCATTTTGTTCATTTTGGTTGCTGCATATTTAAGGTGGGGCCTGGCTGGTGAAAAGAGTTGGTAATGCCTATTTAATGGTGATAGTAAAGCCCATTTAAAGGCTTTAGTCATTACAGAGTTTTCCTGAGAGTATTTATACCAGAGCAGAAATGTTCTAGTGTATATATGATTCCTACGGATGTATTCTAGTTTCAAAATTATGCATAGGAAATTCACATATGTAGCTAGAACACATTTCAACCCAGGTCCGACCAAATGGAAATCTTTTCCGAATGTGTTCACTAGACAATTGTCTTAATGTGCGGGCGGTTAATGTAGACCCGTATTTTTTTATAGCTTTCATTTTTTCACTCTTTTCTCCCAAACTTCGTAGAACATTCTTTTCTCAATCAATGTCCCTGGTACTGTTACGATAGTCACTCATTTTCACCTACCAATTGATGGTAGCAATTCAACCGGTAATGACCTGAGCTCCTATAAACGACTTGACACCTTATTCGTAGTCGTAAGGCCACATTTTAAGGGTTAAAACTTCTCAACAATAGAACTATTGGTCTCAGGCGTGATGTGATGGAATAACATAATTAAAGAAAATTGCCACTATTCTTTATAATAAATCAGCAACGTGAAGAAATTGAAAACCACATTTTAAGCGTTAAAAGTTCTCAACAATATAAATAGTGGTCTCAGGCGTGATGTGATGGAATAACATAATTAAAGATAATTTTCAATCTTCTTTATAATAAATCTCTCAGCAACGTGAAGAAATTGAAAACTCGATTAGGTTATATGAGTAAAACTATAAGATTTTGAAAATATATTATCAAATTTAAATATGCCTTTTGGCATTCGTAGGGTTTTAACAAATCAATGTTAATGTGATAAATTCAAGAATTTTTTGGAGCGTTATGTAGAGCGGAATTAATTTAAGGCGTTTCCAGCACATTGTTTTGGTGTGTCGGCGTTAATTTAATTTGAATGGAACTAGCCGCCGCTTAACCAACTAATTCGTGTTTAAATGGAGTAAGGCCCTAGAAAGCTTACACTCGCTCTGGTCTTGTGTGTGTGTGAGACTTTATCGGTAATCAATAAACCTCTCAGGTAGTTCGTCTATGCGAAACTAATAGAGGGCCAGACTTGCGAACGTTTGTTCCACTATGGCAAATCGCGGATTAATTGCTTTCTACTCGTGCGGGCTCACCGACGGAGAGAAAGGAGGCTTTTTCTTTTTAATCGCCACGTTTTGTTCCCATCGCAATCCGCATTACTCTTTAATTCAGGCCATCTCTCTACCAACTACACAACCAGAGATTCCGCTGAGCAGCAACGGTTTAGCTCATCACTTCCAGCCACCGCAAAACTTTAGCATCGGCTAATTAAAAGCACAACATTTGCTTACGTGATGCTTCATTTTTTTTTGCCTGATTTTGAGAGTTTCATTGTGAAGTAGGGTGGATATTTCGTGGCTTATATTACCACACACATCACGAGCTAGTGTCCATGCTTTGCTTCTGCCCTCTTTCTTTCATGCACTCTCACTAATGACTTTGCGTCTTTTTTTTAACTCCACCTGCGTTCCGCGCACAAATACATTTTTTCACGGTTTTGGAAAACTTTCCCGATGCCACCGAGCAGTTTACTTTGTCGAAACGTTAAGGATAATTATTGGGCAATTTTGCATTAAGCTAGCGGTATGACGTTATATCATCCCTTTACCCAAATACAGTGATTATTTTTCTGAATCGGGGGCAAATGGGGCCAATTCAGTGCATCATTAAAGCATTAGAATTGTGACTCCCGTAGGCAATTATCACATACTGTTGGTAAAGAAAATAGGGTAAAATTAATTGCTTGAATGTGATAGTATTCACCCAAAAAATGAAAACAGATATCATACTTTGAAGTTGATAATCGACTTTACGTAGTATTGGATAAAAAATAATAAATCCATTTGCCATAGTATCTGCATTTCGTAATTTTTCTCATTCCCTTTGTAAATCTTACCGGAACACCCATGACTGACGTTATGCCAGGAATAATTTGTTTCTCTTGATATCTTCCTAGTTTATATCCTTAATCCTACTAGCACATATCTTGTAAAAAAACATATTCTCAAAGGGCTCCAACTGCATTCGTTCACTCTTCTAATATAATTATGGAATTGCTCAAACAAGCATACTCCCGTCCAAAGAGAACAATTCCTTTATGAGATTGTGCTAGAATGATTACAAATATTTTCTCCTTTTTGACACTTTTCTTTCCCACGGTAGTTGGTATTATTCCGTAATGTTAATGGCTCAATGATCAAAAACCCTACACAAATAAATAGGGTATCAATATTCTTATAAGCTCGTGTTCGTATTTCGTATTATTCCTTGTACCTTAATTCTTGATGGTATAATAATTAATTATATATAGTTATACATTCGTATACCTTATTGCTTGATTTTATAAAACAATCTCTTTCAAACTCTCCGGAAAGGACAATAGAAGCAAAAGATACCGTGTACATTTAACTATATCTATGTAAAAAGAGTATTGGCATGTATGTGTTATTTAAATACTCGGATAAGGTGAGTGGGCAGCGATAGACGGCCGATGTGAAAAGGGGAAGTTTGCTGTCTTGGCGAATCCCTCAACAAATGCCCTTGAACACAAACCGTCAGATGCGGTGGAGAATTTGTGCTCGCAATGTTCAGTGGTCTCGCGGTGTTGTACCAATTATCATTTACGACGATAAACTGCTCCAAGTTCTAACGTCGTTGGTGAAGGAGGAACTTGTGAGCACTTAGAACTTTCGAAGCCTCTCGAGTTTGGATTTGAGGGTCCTGAGCATTTGGCGGAAATCTTATCAGCAAATCCTCTGGCCCTTAAAATTACACTTAGCCTCCATGTCTCTACAATTGAAAAGCGCTTCTGTAAGTTTCTATAATAGGTTTATTAGAATTATCTTACGAAGAAGTGAAAAATGTTAGTTAGACCAAGGAGCAACATTGTGTAATTTGCACAAGAATATGGCCATATGTACGGTCAGAAAACGTATACTTAGCCCTTTGAAACAAAAACTTTTTTTTATAGGCAAAGTAGGATATTATAACGTAGCTGAAAGAAAATCTTATAGGTCATGAAATGAATCAAATAGAGATACCATTTCTGATACATTACTCTTTACAAACTCACTTAGAGATCTCGGAGAACAACTCTGCCTTTTTTTTAAGATTAGTCCTTGGAAGTAGGTATATAATTCTTTTCAATGTTGGGTGCTCAATGATGCCAACGACGAGAAAGAAAGGTGGTTAATCAAAAGCTTTATTCATGCTAAGTTTTCTATCCTTCCAATGTTATGTAATCAAAGTTACTCCCAGAAAGTGTTCACAGTATCTACTATTATTTTAACCAAACTACGAGTATTAAGAAAAGCTCAAGGGGTAAAAAACATATAATCACAAGGTTAGTTGAAAAAAGCAAAGATTCATTTGTAATAAGCATATATTTATTTCTTTTAAGGAAACAATATTCTTTCTGATGCTTTAAATGACTTTTTTTGTTATTTTTGACACCCTCTAAGGCCAAGAAAGGGTAGAAACTCCAAAATAATACATATCTTGAAATGGAAAATGAAGATTAAATTAAGCACATGTAATAATAGCCGAAAAATGACGATTTGACCAGTCGAGGAATCAAATTCAAATTTAACATGTTACTTCTGGCCCACTTGGGTGTCACTTGAAATAAGTAGGTGAGAAATCTTAAAGGAGTCAGCAGAATTTGTGAATAGCCGAGTACTCGTCAGTCCTAAAGCCGAGTTATTGCAGCAGTGAGCGTTTAATTACGAGATCTAATAGATAGGTATGAAGGTTGCTCTAGCTGAAAAGTGTTTTATAAAATCAAGCAATTAGTTTCCGGAGAGTCCGCGCCCTGAAAACGAGAAATTGTAATGATACTTTTTTTTAAGTATTTTCAACAGAACAAAGAGAGCCGTGATATCGCTTAAATTTTTTCCCTTCGTAAACTTTTCATCTTTCGCAATCAGTTATATGGCTGCAGAATAATGTGCCAATTATTATTAATCCTGATTTGGCTCGAATAACTGACAATATACCCCTATCTCAAAACCAATTTCTCCAATTATATAATGTTGCCTTACCGTAGTAAACGGAGTTTTAACAGTTCTTGACATCTTCGGAAAATCGATATTACATCTTAAATGTCCGTAGGCTCTTTATTCCTCATTTAAGCATATGGTATGATAGTGATTTTTGACTTTGTTCTTCTAGGAAATCGGTCACCTTTCTGCCATACCATTATACGAAGGCTTTACGCTTTTGAATTTCTATAAGTGCATCCCCATCATCAAGATGATGAATTTGCTTGCACTGGCAATACGCTCGCTGGCTTACTTGCATACACGCTGTAGCTTAAGCATACAGGGGCACAAGTGTTACCGCTCCTCGCTTTGCTCCCCGTACGTGACCACCCCCAGGGGCAGTACCATAACGATGACTAGGCATGCAAGCGCTCATTCGCACGAGCCCCACTCGTTGAATCCAACCTCGGGACGGCTAACGAGGTAGACCCAAGCCAACCACGGCCTCCTCCTCTAGTGCCCTCACCACTCGCATTCCCTCCACGAGAGAGCGTCTCATTCTCGCTCCGAATATCTCTCCGTTTCATTCATTCACGCGCCAAGGAACGTTCGGCGAATGAGCATTACTTGAGCTTGAGTTTTGACTCGGGCTCTATAAACCGAAGTCCTATGGACGCTATGGAAAAAGGATGGGGTGACACGTTTCGCATCTGGGATACGCGAGATCCTCGTAGAGGTCTTGTTAGCGATAATCCCTCACCAGCGTGGAAGAAGAGAGAAAGGGAGAAAAATAAATGGGATTTCTCATCTTTTTTCCGCGCGTAGCGGTGTTTGTGTTCGTGCGAAACCAGGATTTCAATGAGATGGATAGGGTTTCCTCGAATGGGTACGTATGCTTCGAGAATCTTCAAATATTTTTCCATTAGGAAAACATTTCATTTTTGAGACTCGTTTGTTGTTTATACTTTTTTAACATTGACTTTATTGCATTTTTTTCTTTTTAAATTTCTCAATTTTCGTCGTCGAACGATTCTAGAGGAAAAATATTTGCCCTCTCTTTCTGTAAATGGAATTGAATTGGGAACTATATTGATATTTTCTTCGTGCGATGTTTATGATAAGTGGGAGATTTGTGAAGCGAAGGTCATTGGGCCCGTTGAGGGTAAGTGAAAGGTGATGATGATATAGGTAGTATTTCTGCGTAGCGGATGATGGAAGGAGAAAGACCCAGAGTTCGGATTGGCCAGATATTAATAATATACGTTAATAAATTGAGTGCCTCATTCAAAATGAGAACTGAACTCGGATTTATGGTTCAAATAGGGATCACTGCAAAACTTTTAGCTTGCAAGAAATATTTGGGGTCAGCAAGTCTTTAAAAAATTACTAAAAAGTTACCAAATAATAATGCATATCCAAAAATGTGTTTTATTTATTTGGTAATTGTAACAAAGTACTTATTGACGATAATTTAACTATAATTTCCAATAAAATCATTTTGAGTCAATGTACTAGTTTTTTGAAGGCAATAAATATTATGATGGTGATATCAAAACCATACGCAAAGAAATTCGTTCGAACTAGTGATTATTCTATTTTTATATTAATTAGAATTCGGTTCATGTCGAACGGTAGATGGAGCAGGAACCTCTGGACGTGTCTCTCTTCTGGGAGCTTTGCGATTCCGGTGGATTGCACGAGCGTGAAATCGCCAAAGGAACGCATGCAATCGCATCGCTCCATTGTGTCGTCGGTATTCGTTTCGGAGTTTCGCCGCTGAGCGGAGAGAGAGAGGGCGTTTTCGGCTCCAAGCGATCAGCAGTTAATGGCGTACACTCGCACGAGGAGCAACGGACAATGAAACTCAAATGCCTCGATTCCATGGAGCGCATTCGATCTCCGGGTCTTGTGCTATTACTATCGAGTCGTGAGTTCGAACGTCCGAGCTGCTCCATTATGGACTGGGAACTCGCTGATCGTGTTTCGGTGTGGCACTCGCGTTTCGTTGGACTGTTTGAAAGCGGCGAAACGGTCTTGGAATTCTCCCTATGGTCCTGGTTAGTGGTCTGCGTCCCCATACCAACCCCTCCCAACCCTTCCGCCCCTCTCCTCCCCCCCATGTTTACTCCGCAAAACTATCGTCTGATGATACGCGTACTTTTGGTTCGCGAATTCGTTTATTGTATTCATAGGATATCTTTGTGCATGAGAAAAAAGAATTTTATCTACATGCACAAAATACCCTAGAAGCCTCCGTAAAAATGTGTGGTAGAGGTATGATCCGATACTAGGATTCCTTAATATCAACAAATCAGAACTTATGTTCGTAAATACATAACGGTGTCCAAAACTTTAAAATAAATTTTCATCTAAAAAAATAAAGTTTCTTCAAACGCAATGCTGCTGTCGATAAACAGCAATTATCATCTGGGATGAAAACGACAAAAACATTTTTGCATTTTCTCGACATACATGACATATTATCAAATAATATTATTTATTATACTAAAAAAAAGATCTAAAGCAAGTAATCATTTAATACTCTGCAGCCATTAAAAAAATAAGCAAAACTCTACGTCATCTGTCTGTCCTATTAACCCATTTTCGGCCAAAGGTGCGAAAACGAACCATTTTTGTTTTAGTTAATAACAAATTCATGGCCGTAAATGGGTTAATCACCCAGGTAGCTTGAAACAAACCTACCATTTACATTTATCAGTTATATATTTGCTCATGGTCCGTGGATGTAATTAAGTAATAAATTTCTACCTCGTAATAATTATGTATCTCTATAATTTTTCTGATAACCGAAAAATATCGTGTCCCCTCATTATTTTTCTATTTAGAAGCAATTGCTATAAATTAAATCTCGACCAATGGAATCGGAATAATATTTTTCTATTATCATGTCTTCTATTCTCTACCGCTTGCTAATATTTAATTTAAGTTTGTTTTATCTAAAACTCGTTTTCATAGCGCTTGTAGACTAGTAATCTTCTGACACTAACTCATTAATAGATTGTAACCCAGGCAAGGTAATAAATTATTACCCGGAGAATGTTATTAATAAATTATTAATAACATCCTGGATTGCTTTGAGCCACGATGACATTCAGTTTGCTGGTATGATATTATAGTTTCAAATTTTTCTATGAGTAGTATCAACTTACATCGAATTCTGTCACTGTTATATGAAAAATATAATAAATTTTCTTAGATAAGCCGATGAAAGTGCCGAGACCGAGATCCTGAATTACCTAAAAAAAATTGAAAATTAATGACCGAGACTCGTACCTGAACTTTAGCATGGGAAGCTAGTTATTTTTCCACCCCCTATTGCCTTGTTATTTATTACCATATAAGGCGCGTGGTAGGGGGAACCTTTTTACGTAAACCACCAAGAGGCCGACTGATTTATGCTTAATCCGACAGATGAATTTCTGAACTACAAGTACTCTCCACGCAGCACTCACTTTCTTAATCTTGTGAGCATAGTCTTCTAATTTTGCTATTGCTAGATTTCAAAGCTTTGCCCGTTTACAGGAAGCTAGCACTATATTTATTCATTTGCCCTAATACCCTGCGTGGTTAAAATATCAAATCCGTTTCTTACTGCTGGAGATCATTTCCATTCGACAACTTTCTAGGCACTGATTTCCTGCTCAGAGCAGTGAAATTAATTTATCTCCTGCTAGAAACTCCGATCTTTAGAACGAACTCATCGATAGAGATTTATTGTGGAGATACGTGAAGAGGTTTCTCCCGGACTGGATCGTAGAGCCCTCCAACTGTATCCCATCAATATTGGGACCTCGTACAGTTCCTTAGGTTCATATGTGAATTTGCAGTCACTGGTCCGATTATGATGCTTACATAAATTACTCTCGCTTTCATAATTTCTCCTCGACATCCGTGAATGTTGGCCGTAGTGGCTAAGACGCTAAGGCGCCGGTATAGCAACCCTAGAATTGCGGGTTCAAACCTCGCCTCGGGCATGAACGTCATGTTCACCTAAGGAAATAATGAAGGTTAGACGGTGCTGTCTAACCTTTTTCGAAAACCTTTAATCCTATTTCTCCTATTTTCGTAAAATATAGGCCTAAACCGTCGCATCGATTCGGTTTCGAAACTCCTCAACCCGGAAGGGAAGGGAATTGGGAGAATGGAATTCAAAGTTGACGGAATCGAACAAGAATCACATAGCAATCCGACAACTTCGGATCATTTTTGACGGGAAACACTCCCGATTCGACCGCTTACGTGAAAGCGTTCGTCCGTGCTACGTAAACGGTACGGACGAACGCGTCGCGCTTTCCGGGAGGAAAGGCGAAGGGCAAATGCATAATTCCGCCTTGGTACCTAGCGGGTGAGCCCACCTTCCGCCTCGGCCTCCTCTCATCAACATTCGCTCGTGTTGAGGGTCCGGGAATGGTCCGTCCGCCATTACCCCGACCGCCTTCTGCATACACTCCTCCCGCTCCCTGCTCTCCATTTTCCACTCCTGACCTTCGTCATCACTCACTCAGTGATTCATACCGAAGGTTGGTCTTTGATGGGTGAGAGCAGAGCTCATCCAATAGTAAGCCAATGGCGTGCGAAATTCACACATTCAGGGTATAGGGGCCAGTTTCTTTCCCTGGGCCACCTGCGATTTCCTACGTTTTGACACGCAGAAAATCTAATCGCGAGAATTTTAGATGGGGGTGTCCAGGAAGACTCTTGCCCGGTATTTGAACCCGGGACCCTCCGGTCAGTAGCTCAGTGCTCTACCCACTAGGCCATCACGATCCTTCGATCGAGAAGAAAATGAAAAGTGCCGATGATGATAGTTTGTTGATTAGGCGTATGTATTTTGAATTATTTATCTTAATTCAGACTTCTGGTTCCTTTCCCTTCCATGCCCATCCTTGTGCCTTTCCTCCTGGTCTGAGGTGTCTATTGATGCGGAAACACACTTGGCAACACCCATGTAATGTACCTCGATGTTTGGAAGTCATGTCATTTGTACGTGTATGCTCAAAGCCTATCCTTTGCCTCCCTCTTTCTCAGCATTCTAACCTATCTTTATAATGACCTTAGGTAAACAATTGCCTATAACTCCTTGGTCCATGAACCTCTCAACCTCCGACTTTTCTCAAGCAACTTTTTCTTATCTAAGACCATCCTTAAAACTTCATGATGTGTCATCCATTTTGCCCGTCCTTTCCGAAATTTCAGTATGCTTTCCAAAAATAGATTTTTCCTTGACGGACGTTTAAAAAAAAACTATCCTCCGTGCTTCTCATTAGTAGATTTCGACCAGAGGTTGTTGAAATGGGCTAAAGTGGGAAATTTTTCCTGTTTTCCTTTCAGAAATTGGGATAAATAGGTTTGACCGTTACTAGTTATGATCGCAAGACGGTTTAAAAGATAGACCGAATTTCTAAATAGTTCAGCAATGCCGTTTGGGGTCCTGTCTATTCCATCTCCTCATCTCTGCCAAATATTCTGTCTGGCCCCTTTTTTTTACGGGTTCCGTATGCTATGTCAAGCGTTTATTCCGCGAGCGTCAACCCTTTTCAGCGATTCGTTCCTTCACCGTTAATCACCTTTCTTGATGAGTAATTGACCTCATTAAATCGTGTTTGAAGAGCCAGACAGAATTTTCATTCCACGCTGAAACGGATGGTTCAGCGGTCTCACTTGCTCGTTCATAACTTGCATTCCTCTCCTTCCTTGCTGCCAGAGGCTACGAAGGAGAGGAATGTTCGAAGGAGAGGAATGCTCTATTTTTATCGAGTAAAGTTTTAAGTGGTAGACTTTTTAGCATGCTCTCTATGGAGCCAAATTTAGAATCCTTGTATATTATACTAATCTACCTTTTCCAATTAATTCACTTCACTTTTCCCCCGACGAACGTTTTTTATCCACCCAATCATGTCTCAATATATGCTTGGTTAGTTAGCCCCAACTTCTTTTTATTTCATCTTACTCTTCTTCCCGTCCTCCTTTTTTACACCTTCTTCATTTGTAGCACGGTCGATTTATTTTATCAACACTATTTTATAACACCACATTTTCAATATCATTTCAGTCACGATCCTTTTTCTGAGGCTATTTTTCTCCATATTACACTGCTTTAAGCGTTCATGCTCTAGGTGTAAATTTTAAAAAGTATTTTTCTACTTTCGAGCTTTTATTTCCATCTGTAGGTAGAATATTCGTGTTTTTGAAAAATCCGCTTTGCCGGGGAAATTTTATTGACTAAGTGAAATTAGTTTTTTATATGCTCACCAATCATCGTCATCACCGGTAATCAATCCTAAAATGTGTTTGATGCAGCTCTCCATTCGTTTCTTCTATCAGGACGGCTCTGGCCTCTTCATATTTACAAACTTTTTTCCTCCCATCGCTACTTGCTCCTTATATCTTATATCAGGTCCGACTTTATTATTATTTATAACATTTTCCCTCTACAATTAACAAATTCCCTCTACGGTTTTCTGCATCAGACAATTGTCTAACGATATGGCTAATTAGGTTTTACGTCTAATATGAAACTTTTTCATCAGGCTTCCCTTTTATTCCAATCTCTATAATAATTCATCGTTTGTTACTCAGCTTATCAAAGTTATCGTCATCATACTAATGCACTGCCACATTTCGAATGCTTCCAGTCTAGACTTTTTGGCGGATGGTAGAGTTTACACCTCACTTCCATAGAGAGGCAAGTTTCAAATACGAGTCCTAGTAAAGTTCTTCCTTATTTTTAAGCCTCTCTTTCCAGCTATAAGAAGATTATTCTTTTGGTGAAATACCTTCTTCGCAATTTGTTTGGCATAACTTCCTTCTTCATCTATCGATGTTCACTTTACTTTCCACATGGAATTAGTAGGTCACCTTTTAAAGCTTTAGTGTTGCCCGAGTATAATATTGAAATTCATAACTACAATTCAATTGAAGAGCGAAACAAATTTTAACAAATTACGCCTCAGCGTAAAAAAAAGAGGAATACACTTACATTTTTTTATTTTCGTGAAATTCAGGGCACTACTACTCTCTTTTATCCACAAGACTGGGTGGATAGGCATTCGCGCATGTGCCGCATAAGATCGCTAAGATATGAAGGTGAGTGCTCCATTTGCCCTCTTATTTTCGGGGAGTCAGATGGGCACAAAGCTTTCCACAAGTGACAAAACATCACCCCGGAATTATGAGTATTTTTTGCGCCGTGAATTTTGCAGTGGGGACGCAAGGGAAACATTCTCGTGCGCCCAGCGAAAGGTGCATCGGTGAAGTGACTCGAACCCGAAATCCATTCACATCCGGTCGAGGAGAGACTTCCAATGAGTGCTCACTCCCGCTCTCGGTCATTCTGCGGATCCTGCCGATCCCGCTGCGAGAGGAGAGCATTTCCACCTTTGCCCCGGGGCAACCTCGCCCCACCTGCCCCCTCTCCCTTTCTCGCGAGATTTCAAGCATCGACCGTCTGCGGTTTTAAAAAATTCAGTCCATTTGCCGTCTCGCCACGCTGAAAGCACGCCAAAAGCGCGCGACATCATCATCTTCCTCCATCTGCCGACGAAGCGAGGCGGTGGCGGCGTCATATGCGACGTTGCGCGGTGACATGCCCCGGAAATAGGGACGGTGATGGCGGAGTGGTGGAGCCCTTAAGGTATTCCGGGAGGAGTGGTCGACGGTATGGTTTGAATATGGGAATCGAGGAGAGTGGAGGCATGAACCCTGGGCGGTTTTTGGAATGTGACAGTTTCTTTCCTTTTTTAAATCCCTTGGTAGCACCTGCGTATGTGTAAATCCCGTGATGTAACATTAATCCCTTGATTAAAATAGAAGAAGCATAAAGGATCTACTATTTCTTCATGATTTCATCAGTAAGGGACTATCCTATGAGTTATCGAAAGAAATAAGAATGATAGTTCCTAATGTTAATAGTAGATTAAAAAGAACCTTTCACATGCAAAATGTGAATACCAATTATTGTGCAAATTCGCCAATACAAAGGATTTGTGTAACATATAACAAGAATTTCAACGAGCCGGACTTATACATAAGGGAAGACTATTTTTTAAAAGAAGCAAAGAATTTGTTTGTGAAGTTATTTAGATTGATTTTTGTGTTTTTCACGGCTGTGGCCTATATAGTTAGTATGTTCAGTATTTTTAATCTTGATTGTTATTATTTCTTGGCTATGACCAGTTTATTTCTAATTTTTGTACTTATACTTTTGGATTGTTCACCCTATAATTATGTATATGTTGGGCGAACATTAAACACAATAAATAAATAAATAACCTGGGCCTCGATCATGGATCTTCATAAGGCGTGCGCTAGCGTTATCGTTAATTTTTGATTAAACTTATGTCAGAGAGAACGTGATCTCCGTTCTTCGTTTTTCGCAAAGCACTTCAATTCGCTTCTAACAATCAGTGGAGCGAATTTTATAGACGGTTATTATTAACCCTGCGCTACTCTAGGGGTTAGCGTTAACGATAAAGATTGTAATATCGCGAAAGATACATCTGTGATACATAATTATATGAAACGCGAAAGATGCATCCGTGATATATAATATAATTACAATACAATATACTCTGCGCTACTATAGGAGTTAACGATAAAGATTGCGATATCGCGAAAGATGCATCCATGATATATAATATAATTTTGTATGGTAATTATATGATAATAATATAATTATATATCACGGATGCATCTTTCGCGATATCGCAATCTTTATCGTTAACGCTAACCCCTAGAGTAGGGCAGGGTTAACAATAACTGTCTATAAAATTCGCTCCACTGATTGTGATAAGCGATTAGAAGTGCTTTGCAAAGAATGAAGAACGGAGATCACGTTCTCTCTGACATTAGTTAAATCAAAAAATAACGATAACGCTAGCGAACGTCTTATGAAGATCCATGATCGAGGCCCAGGTTACACCTGCGTACTATGCTATATTTGACCAGATAAATATGATTAGAGAGAGAAATTGTCACAACGATAGATTTAATATGTAATTTTTCCCACGCACCATTAGAGAGCAATATAGGCAGCATAGCCAAGGGATAGGTAGGTGAAATATGTTTGAGTCGTCTGTAGTTCATAAAGCATGCGTTGACATTACTAACCCATGCATGATAAGTAAATACTGATAAGTGCCATTATAAACAGTATCCCCTTTATTAATATGTCGATACTATCCATCCAGTGGCACGTGATTATATTATCTAACATGTTTCCATGTAGTAGCCTAGCTTCATGTCAATTGTGCATGTTTGGTAATCTTCACCCCCCTGCCATGAGGGAAATATGAGAAAAGTGTAGGAGAAAGAGAATTTCCTCATGATGGGAGGGAACCATGGAACACCATACCTCCGGTCGGTAAATCATCACCATGGACTTAGAATAATGATCACCACCAATGTAATGAATTGTGAACTACGGCTGCATTTGAGTCGGTTAGTGAAGTAGAAGATCAACTTAAAATCCAAAAAAAACCTTGGTTTCTGCTGGCTGTGTAAGAAACCGTTTTAACTACGGTCCACATTGCATTAACCCTGGTAATAATGAAATAACAAATGTAAAATCCGTTAAATATCTTAGAATAAGACATGATCTTTCCTGGGGTAAAATTATACGTGAAATAATGGGTCAAGCTAATCGTAGACTGGGATTCATCAAAAGAGTATTGGGTAAATGTGACGAACATGTGCGAGAAATCAGCTACTTTTCCCTTGTTAGACCTCATTTGGAATATGCTGCCAGTGTATGGGATCCCTACGAAATCGGTCTAAATAACGAACTTGAGCTTGTGTAGCGAAGTCGGCAACATTTGTAAGGGGACGATACGATAACTATATTAGCGTAACCAGTCTATTAAATGAATTAAAATGAGAATCATTGTCAGATCGTAGGTTGAAATTTAGACTTAATCTCCGAAATAAATTCCAAGACCATATTTTCAGTGATGACTTTAAAAATATTTTGCGAACCCCAACTTACTGTAGCAGACTGGACCATAACCATAAAATTAGAGAAATTGATTGCCAAACTGACCGATTCAAAATGTCCTTTTTCCCTCGTACAATGAGAGATACGAATAACGGTATATATGTCCAATACGAGTGATTGAATCCATAGCATAGGTAGTTGCATGTTGGTGTAAGGACTTGAAGGTAACCCAGCTAATAGCAGTTTTTGCATGCGTAGTTTGCTATTTTTATCTTTTTAAATATTGCAGCTTAGACTAACACATTAATACTAATCCTTTTAAATTCATGATATGTAGTGAATATTTGCTGAGAATTCACCCCCTGCCACACACCTTTTTGGTGGCTTGCAGGGTATTATGTTGATGTAGATGTAAATAGAACCCAATTAAAATATTAGTTATCTATAACACCTTCTGCATTATATGCTCATGCTTTGAATGGAGGCAGAGTTTTTGGACTCATCAATAAAACGGTGGGATCTCTGATGAGTGTTTGACTGAAGATACAGCGAGTCTTGCTCATGAAAAATGAGAGATCAAGTCGTGCGACCTCAACTCATGTGATCAAGTTGAAAAAGGCATGAGAGCGAGTAACCAGGAGGTTGAAAGCATTCCGCTGCTAATCAAACAGCTTCCCCTGACCCTTTTACGGATAACCATCGTCCATTTTTCCTTGTTCCATATTTTACGCTGGCTACCAGCTCTTTCTCTTTTTATCGCTAGAGGTATGTTTCCCGTCATCGGCCTTTTGATCGATATGATAAAGGGACAAAGGATGCCAAACTCTTTGCCTTTCATCATCCACCCCTAGAATTAATGGTACAAAGGCATAGTAACTCACTTTAATCCCGGTTTGCAGAAAAAATTGCTGAAGACCATTGGCATTTGAGAACGAAGAAATCGACGAATTATCAAAGTTTTTTAAAAATTTAGGCGTAATTATGAAGATTAAACTGTTCTAGAGTAATCTTAGTATGCCCCAAATGCGTCATAATGCGACATTTTCACTGCCATGCTGAAACGCCACCAACCTGGGTAACGCGGCCGCCATCAGACAAGCAGCACGAATCGTACGCCACCCGTAAAGGGTTAATAATGAAATGACGCTAAACCCTGGTGAGAATCTTGTACAAAATGTTGAAGCATTTTCATAGTTCGAATGCATTGTTATGCGTTATCTTGGAGTATTGAAATTTAGAATGGATCTTGAGTTATAAAACGTTAAATTCTGTTTATTTCTTTTATTTTTCTCTTATCTTAATTTCTCTTATCCACGTTTTCAGCAAAATATTCAAACGAAAATTCGACATATAAATGAGATTAAGTCTGGAAAAGGTTTTTCAATTCAGCAGCGTTAATTTAATGACACGAAAACTCCAGTTTTACCTAATCCTACACCATTATTCCCACAATTTAAAAGGATTTAATTGAGTCCTACTGCCACTGCTATAGTAGGTTCGGGAAGTTAAATTTATCACTGAATCTCGGATAATGTTGGTCTGGAGGTTTTTGTTCCTTAACGCGCCGGTCTCCTTGCGCACATAAGACTCATTATCGCTCGTGGTGTGTACAAGCCTGATGTTTCGTTACGTTTGTCTACAGCCACATCTACTATTTGCTCTGCGATCCATCACAAGGATGCTAAAGACCATTTGAGAACTATCGGCATTTGAGAACGAAGAAATCGACGAATTAAATGGAAATCAAAGTGTTTTAAAAATCTCCAATTCATCAACGGAAGATTACTTTTTGTAATGCAATACCGCTTCCTACCACAAAACCATCATTCAGCCAAACAGGTTCTGAGCAAAACTTATGCTGATATTTCTTTTGAGAAGGGTGGAAACATTCGAAATGTGGTGTTACAGAAGAATGATGAAAATTGAATGGGTCGACCGAGTACGTAATAAGGATATCTAAGAATAGTGGGAGAAAGAGAAGCCTTCTGAATACCCTAAGAAGAAGACTTAGTCATGGGACATAATGGCCTGATGACGACAATTGTTGAAGGACAAATAGACGGTAAGAACAAAAAAAGAAGGCCTAGTATGAGATATATGGAACTAGTATTGAGGGATGTGAACGTGAAGGAATACGTGAATATATGAAGAGATTAGCCGATAGAAGAATTCAGTGGAAAGCTGCTTCAAACCAATTCCAGGATTGATGGCTAATGATAATGTGTCGAGAACGTGCAAGAAAGTATCTAAAACAATCACTTTCACTCAGAGATTCATGCAAACCTGCCTGAGCCGGCTAAAATATGAATCATTTGGGACCATTTGGAAAAAACATTTGAATCCCATACCCCCTCCATGCGCATTATCATTCCTCTCCCCTTTTTTCGCATTTCCCCCCCTACCCTTCTCTCCCTCTCTCTCTTTCATACACTATTCATTCGTATCGGAGAGAGGACCCGTGAGCGAAGAGGTCAAAGGTCGAACGTTCGCGGCCCTTCATTTGCCCTCGAATGATGATGTGTGCTGGGGAATGGAAGAGGGGAAGAGGTATGGGACGAGTTTGACACGGAGGAGGAGGGGGGGGTCCCTCTCTGTCACCTGATGCGTGCGGTCGTGTCAGAGAAAACCGACTGGCTGGCTGTTGAGAGTGCATCACAAAAGCTGCGCGCGTAGACATGTCGACAAGAGCACCCGTGCGTCCGCAGGCATTCTTCTGCCCGCCGCGCAACTAACGTCCTTTGTCCAGCATCACGACTGCCTGGAGTGATCTTCATTGCCCACCTTTTGTGCTCCGAACAGTTGAAATCATTGGCATTTGAGACATCAATAATCTGGCGCCGGCTGCGTAATATTTTGTCTCGGTCGAATTGTCCTGTGTATTTCAAAGTCTTGTACGACATTGTTCTTCAAAATGATGTCACGATAGCAAGTACAAAATTGACGATATTAAAAAAAAAAAAAAAATATTAGCCCTGGTTTATAAAGATGCTCCAATGTAGACCACGTTTCTCTTAAGTGGTGCAAATATATAATTCGGTATAGGTATACGTCATATTTGAATTTTTAATCTTTCAATCCAGTGGGAACGTCTTTGACCTAGCGCTTTTCTGCAGTGGAGGGAAGATTCCTACTTTAATGCCTTTCTTTACGAGTATTTGTATTAGACTTGTACAAATTTGACTGGAATGAGTATATTTATCATAAAATTGCTTCGCATACTAACCTTTTTTTGCTGAGAGAGTGTAACCGCCATTCACAGTGCCTAGATAAGGTTGTCACCTGTAATAAAAAAGCTGTAGATGTTAATCTTAAATTACATTAAAACGTATAAGTTGACTGCAGAGCATTGATTTTCATTTTGGACCTTAGACGCTATTCCTCAATTACTCAATACATTCCATATTGATTACGTGTATGTCACTTAAGAGCTCACTACTGGCATTAGACTGAGAGTAGGTCAAATATGAATAATTCGTTTTAATTCATCTACCCTAAGGCTCGACAAACATTTTCCATAAGTCATCAATATATAGAAAGCAGTTCTTTGTTTGCATTATGTGGTGGCATGAGGGACAGATAAAGAAATATATGAATTTTATTGGGTGTTCTTCGATTGAAATGGGTGAAACTTGGCTGACGAAACAGTGAAACTGAATGGCAAATGAGTTTCTGTAGAGGAGGAGGAAGAAGGAAATGAATGTCTTAAAGAATATGTGCACGTTCTACGAAGTCGAAGTTGCCTGATTTGCGGAAGTAACGCTAAAACGCTTTGACGCTAAAATGTTCATCTCTGATGGGCATATATGACCTTTTGCCACCTTTAAATAATAAAAAAATACTACTCATAAAATACATCCACTCTCCTGGCTCGAGTTTCGACCCAGGTGGCCTGGTGATGGCGGTAGTTAGTTCAAAACACGGTCGTGGGAGTGAATGTGTTTTATAAGTGGTATCTCGTAATTTTTTCCATAGTACATTTATTTAAAGAGCAAATCGGCTGAGAAAAGTTTTTAAAATGGAAACACCAAAATAGCTAATTAGAAGAAGGAAAAGGACTAAACTCTAAAGGGATTTAGGAGTGATTTCCTTTTTATTTTGATTGACTCACTGAATCGTTATTTCTTTTGAAAAAGTTTTAAGTCTGCTTGATATTCCAATACCATTCTATTCCAAAGGAGCTCCAATCAGGATTATACTGGAAGAAGTTCGATGGAATCTCGTATTTAGTTCGTGTATTTACGATTCATTACCAGGGTCCATTGATTTGAAGTTTACTTGTGTAGAAGATTAAGGTGGACGTGGAATTTGATCATCACATACATATGGTGAATAATGAGATAGATAGTTAATGAGATAAAGCTTCTATAGATCATTCTAAAAAATGCCTTTCCGATAAGAATTCTTGTTAGTATGGTGGATTGTCCCGGCAAGCCAAAGTTCCATGACTCCAGGTCATGGAACTTTGACTTACTTTGTCTTTTTCACTGGCAATTTTCATTCAAAAAGCACCGTCACTAAGCAGATTCAATTTTGTTGATATTCTCTGCCACGCGCCTTTTGAGTAGCCATATGGATAATGTTGAAATAGACATCGGGTATTGGTGTATTCAGGAAGATGATCAACTTTGTCCTATGTATATGAATTAGCCGATATACTCAACCTCAGCCTCTTGACGGTCATAGAAATAGTTCATATATTACGCACGATTTGGAAGTTTACAAACTTGTCACGGTTTTGAGAAAGTTTTATTATTATTCATCTTCATAATTAGTGTAATTAAAGATATTTCTCCAGTATTACTGCCTAAAACCATATTTTTAATGAAGTTTACAAAAAAGACAAAATGGAATGTGAATAACTCCGATTTTGCTTCATTTGCCTCATCATATGGTATTTTCTCAGTAGAATCCCTTTATTTCATCCATGGTCAAAATGCGGAAAGAATGGGGAGGAGAGATACAAAAAATCAATGATGATGGAACATCTTCCGCCCACCATATTGTTAATTTATTGCGAACTTTAATCTGGATGAAGTCATGGTGTTCAAAGAAGCACCCCACTGATGTTTCAAATCAGTTGATGCCTAAGTTTTTGTCCGTTCTTACAATTTTGTTTTGTAAAACGCGCAGAAAACACTTTTATTACTGATGCCTTTAAATATTATATCTCTTAATCCTGAACTCCTGTGGGATTTCTAGGAAGTGTACGCTCCGAGGAAAGAAAATAACTCTATGTAACTCATGGTAAAGATTAATTTTTTTTTATTTCACATGAAACATTGAGCTGAAAAGGCAATGATTTCATATGCAAAATTAAAGTGCAGTCTCCACTGCATGAGCTAAAGCATTGTCACCCATATTGATTTCGAGAACGAGCTTTGTCTCATCTGGAATCAGTCTACGAAGAGAGTGCCTGCAGTCTCCGACATATCTGCGAAAATGACAGATTGTACGTGCATGCACAACTCGATCAACTAGTGCATTTGGCTCATCCCCGTGATTGGCATTTATGTTCTCCTCCGTCTCCCTGCCATGTCAAATATACTTGACACAGCCGCGCATCAAAATCTTTGATTCCACCCTTGGCTCCTCATCTACACATCATCTAAGTAATAGCGTCAACCACATGATTTTCCTCCGGACTTGATGTAGGTATATGTAATCATCCGTTATTGTTTTTAAGCATTTGCGTGATTACCATTATCCATTATGGCCTTGGTGGATTTCTTCCAGATAAGGAAATTAAAAAAAATGTCATGCCTTACATTTTTAAATACGCGTGAACTAGTTACATTACAAACTAGGGTTGAAAATTATTTAGAGAGAAAAAAAAGCTTCCCTTGATCGGGGATCGAACAAAAGACCGAGTGGGTTGACTGGTAAATGCGCAGACCACCACGCTACCCAGGGTACTAGGATCCCAAATGTAAGGCAAACCAAAGATCAGTGGATCGATTCCCGGCCCATGAAATCTTTTCCTCTGCCTAATTTCAACACACTAGCGTGCCGTGCATTCTGGAAAAATGAAATTATATTTTCATGATTTCGAAGCTTTTGAGAATAGATATGTTTACCTCATCATTCCCACTCGAGACTCACCTCATTGTTATCTCAGAGAAATCATCTTTACTCCAGAAACATTTTAGTTTAGGAAGAAAAGGTATTCGTACGTAGTTGTTGGGAGTAGAGCATTCTTTAGTCAAGACCATCGGAAAAGAATAAAACCGTTTTAGACATGGTTTGAGATGGATGCGGATCAAATGAATATTTTAATTGACGTATTAATATCCAGAAAGGGTGGTCATGATGGGCCAAAACAAAATATCGAATAATAACTCATTATATCAGGCGTAACTTTATGAAATTCTTTATTTGTTTCCAATGAAAACAGAAATTTACAAGCACATTAACGTAGTGTAAAAATAAATGCCGCAATTATTGGTTTGCTGAACGACATGGGTTTTGATGTTAAGTATATGAACCTTATGATAATTCAAACGTCAAAGCCTAGGTTATCTAGAATACCAATAAATAGTGTAGTTTCAAAGATACTCTTTTCGTAAATGTGAATAAGAGATTGAAAAAATGCATCTTGTATCATAATAAGTGGTTACAATTAAAAAAAAAAGATTGGACGAAAATAAATAATTAATGGAGGCAATGAGTAGAATTATAATTGGAAATGGATGTGGGGGGAAATATACCAGGGTGTAAGGTTAATTACTGAATTCATGATATACTCTTGAGGCTTAGGCACTCTTAGGCAGTGTCAAGAATCGTAAATAACGCTGATGCAAATTTCGCAAAAACCGACTGAAAAGAATGAAACTCTAAATTGTAAAAGTAGCACTTATTCCATTGAATGTGCCTGTACGTATGCACACATTTACACTTCCATGATAAATTGTTTTTTCCTTTCTTTTGGAATACAAGTTTTTCTAAACTGATTGTTTCACAGCCCTCCGAGATTTGTGAGATATTTTGCGGTTGTCCTCGTCGTGTCCGGAGGCCAGTCAGCGAGTCATCGAGCGAGTCGGCCTGGGGGGGAGACAGAACGTGGTAGCGAGTGGGAGTGTGATGGTGACGTTCTCCCACTATGTCTTCCCACCCCACACCCGTGACGAGAGAGAGAGAGAATAGAGGGTGCACTGCTCAATTTCCGTCCCACGTCTCTTCGTGAGACGTCCCCCTCGGACTCCCCAATAACTCCTTCAAAATATGGGAACTAGCGCCCCCTCTCATGTCGGTATTGACCGATTGTGGAATTCTGCAGAGGGCACCAAGGGGCGTGCGGTTGAAATCCCAATCGAAATCCCATCCCCTTCCCCATTTCTCCAGCCTTCTTCCTTTCTCTCTCACACCGGAGTGACTTCCCATTCTCTTCCTTCCCTCACGTGGCAGAGTGGGGTTGAGGGACAGGTTCTGACAGGATTCATATCCGTCCAGCTGGAGTTATGCGGTGGTCCAGTGCATTCGCGTTCGGGTCTGGAACGGAAAGTTCTGGCTGAACATTCTCTTAGGAGTGTTCAATGAGACTAACAACCTCCTGGGCATTAAAAAAAGAAAATAAATAGGAATCTAGTTACCATGACTTCAAGAAATACGCAGGCCACGGATATTTAACGGGTATCTTGCCCGATAAAAATGTCGTTTGCATTCATATTCAGTGCCAACTTCTGGGAGTTTAGATTTTAAAAACTGTTCTATGAGAATAGAAAGAGATTGATTTTATTTCGCCCAAAATGCCAAAGAAAGATATTTTAATAAAATAATAAAATTAGAGAAACTGTTTGATTAGAAAATCAGTTATCAAAAGTATGTACCATGTAGATAAAGGCTGACAAATCAGATGAATGTTTGCAATTCATAAAATGTTAAGGAAAGTTTTTAAGCAAAATAATAAAATTAAAAAAATATAACCACTTGGTTATACAACCATCTACCAAACGTATTTAATACAGACTGACAAACCAGATAAATTGTTAAATAATAATAGGACGGAAGGTGGTGATATTAATGTACTGCTAGAACGGTTCGAATTAGAACCGGGATTCCACTGAGATATTTCCTTTACTGTTGGGATTGAAACTAGGACGCACAGCATAAGAAGCAACTCTTTCTAGCCACTACATGAATCAAAATGCCATTTAATTTTTTATCTCTAGTGATGATCATGTGACATTTTTCAAGACTTTTAATGAGTTTTGTTTGATATCTAAGACGAAAGGCGCATTTTTCTCTTCATTATTAATATAAGGCTGAATGAATTAAGGACACCATCTTGTGGAGACACCTTTTTGTGAGAATTTATGAGCGAATTTTCAAGTAAGAGACTCTTTTGCAGAGAATGTTGGGCGAACATCAAGAATCCACTGTAAAAACATTCACTTACTATCTAATGAAATAGAGAAATGACGAACTCAGAGTCGTACCGTGATCTGCGCTTCGGTTGGTTTTTAATGCTTAAGGATACGTTCCACCACGTGATAGGCCTTAAGTCGTATTCCAGTTAGACGTTGACTAATGGGGATTTAGATATTCCAACTCAACTTACGGTTCCCTGCGTGGTTTTGCTATGCAGCAATACATTATTTATTGAGTTTTAATGGAATTCCATGGAAGACTTACTCAGATACGAACACAAAATGTTAATGAGTTATTTGTACAACCTTACTTATTTAGTGCAATACCGGATAAGGAGGGTCTTATTTAGCCCAGTTAAATGCTAATAACAAAAATCCAATTAAGTGCCATTAAACTCCACGCTGGTTAGCTTTTGAGCCATAAATTCCGTGATTTAACGCATATTAAGCATCAATTTAGCAATTTTACTCCTAATAAAGCGAGGGTAACATCTAGGCCATGGAAATCGCCGGCCTATTAGACATTTTAGATTAGAAATACCCTACCCAGCTTCCACGAGAGGTCCATTTCGCCACTTAAATTTCCCGAAATTTCTTGCACTAAACTAGTCCTTGAAATATCAGAATTACCTCAGAGAAAAAACATTCACCTTGACATGGACTCAGACTCGGAACGCACTGATTCCTATCCAGGTGCTTAAATCAATTAAGCTACCGAGACTTCCTTCCCTGTGAATCTCTAAAGGCTTTAGAGGAATAAGTTCGCAATCCTTGAAGCAGTTTTTGAAAACTTTAACACACTGTAAATGGAATCCTAATGTGTAAATGATACAGGCATCGAGTCATCTGTTTGGTACTTATGGCATACCCATTAGCGAGGGTATCTTAGAAGTTTATTTTTCCTCAATGTTTTCGTCACCTTTATTACTAATTTACCGTTATGCGATAGAATTATTAAAATCACATAGATATCCTCTCTTATAGATCGTTAGGGTTTTCTATACTTCTAGAATGGTGAGCAGCTAATATCCATATTATTCGACAATATGAAGCAGCTAATTTAGAAGGAAGGATGATGAATGAGGAACGCTGTACCGAACGAAAATGCCATTTGGCAGCAGAACCATCTAGAAGAATGAACGGTTCTGTCATCGTCAAGAAATGTAGAGCATGTCATTTATCAAACTTTCTTAGCTTGCAATATTTCCATAGCTTCGCGCCCGAGACTGCGTTTTGCGCGTAGTGCGCAAAAAATAAATTAATAAAGAGAACAGAGCCTACGTATTGAAACTAAATGATACTCCAGAGAAAAAATTGTGTTTTGATCCAAAATATGTTCAATTTTACGAATTTTGTAATCGGTGAGTAAAAAAAACTTAAGCACTTTTCCACAATATATTTAAAATTATAAAATTGTACAACACCTGTTTCAGCTAACTAAGCCATCATTAGGTGTACACTCACGCCTGATAAGTGGCCTCGTAAGCCGAAACACGTGTTGTGCAATTTTATAACTTTAAATACATTGTGGAAAAGTGCTTAAGTTTTTTTTTACTCACCTCATATGTCTCACTTCCACTACGTGATGCCTGATAGAGTGAACAGAATTTTGTATTCTTCCACATATTATTAAGTCCATCTTTTTCCCCCGGCCACATATAGTGCGCCACTACCCTATTAAGTTATAGCTTTCAATTAGCTTCAAAAAGTCTCGTAGTCTAACTTTTGACATCCCCATGATTGAAAAAAAAACAGCCTGATGAGCATATGGGTGTGAGTGGTACCTATACAGAGGTAGGGTTCTCACCTCTTCTTGATTTGTAAATCACGTCGTTCTTCGGGAGGGGTAGTTAGCCCTCGTCAATATTTCATCGCGCACGGTTCAATTATTCATAGGCCGTGGGACTGTCCCTGTCACTTCCTCGCCACCATCATCTCTGATTGATAATCCCAGGGGGAGGGGTCTCCAAGGGGCGCATTCGAATCCCTCGCTCCCTCCCTCCTTCTCCGCTTCCCCCCCCCCCCAATTACCCCCTTTTCAGCTCCCCAAATAGACTCCAAGCTACTCCCCGCCTATTTATCACGTCTCCCTCATTCGCCCCACCCCGATTGTTCCTTCCTCCATCCCCCACCATTATTCTCCTCCCGCGCACTTACCGATCCAATTTCCTATTCCATCCCCCACCCAGGGGAATCCATCTCCATCCATGGGCGGAGTCAAAAGTGGGCAATTATGCCCATCTCTAATATTCAAACGCCGGAAAAACCATCACTCATCCCTCTCCTCCCTTATCAGTTTATGCTAAATGGAAAAAAGTGTCGAATTAATTGGTGATCATACTTGCTAATTGCAGCTAATCACGTCAATATATTGATTTTGACAACATTCAGGAAGCTAGAAAAAATATTAAAAAACAGAAATGAATAAAAGGAGGTAAAACGTAACTTAGATTATTTCACTTAAAATTTAATATAAGGCCAAGGTTTCATGGAAGATCGGCATCATCAGGTGGTGTTGATCCTCGACGAAATCCGGGTTGTGTATTTTATTTGATGTGGAATAATCTAAGTCATATTTTATTTCAATACTGAAGCAGTTCCACTAAGTTTTAATGGATAAATTTAACTATGGAAAAAAACATAGAGAAACTGATTTGCGACTAGAAATCGCCCAGGTTGTCGCAGCAAGAGAATGTGTAAGGGGTGACTCCATAACAGATATCAACACTCGCAGACCTAATCACACTTCTTTCTTGGTATATTGTTAGTTTCTCATCGTACAAATTTACTACTTTCATTCAAATGAATATCTTTGGGAAATACATAAATTTCAATTGCGATAAACCCTTCATTCTTATCGCAAGGTAAAGATCTTATACTAACAATTTACTCGGTTTCAATGTATTTAGGCAAGTAAATGCCAAAACAAGTAACACATACATGTTTCCACATTCAAAATGAGCCTAAGAACTACGATACTGGTACTTATTGGGGGTTAAATACTTTGGCCAGCCTGTTCAACACACTATTCGAAAGTAGTACACAGAGGCAGCTATGTACCTAAGTTCAAGTCATAAGGCATTTTTGTTGACAAAACTCTACCCAGAAGGATGCTTGAACTCAGTTTAATTAGCTCAAAAATTCCATTGCGGGCAATAATGGAACGATGTAAGGTTACTAGTTAGCATGATTGTGAATATTTGCTGCTACGTCTCTCGTATCCCTCTCGAAATATAATTTAGAATTAAGTGAAAATTTTTATGAGTACCTTTACCGAAACTATGTGAAGCTAAATTATATTGGATTGTGATTTTCCAGGAGTTAAAAAAAAGTCGCAATACAATGTAAGAAAAGAATTAGAACGGAGAGTGAGGTACACTTTAATAGATAATGGAGTGCATTTTATCTTACTTCGTCAAAATTAAATGGGAGGGCTGAATCTGTCGACTACGGTACCGTGGATAAGCGTCTTCGTTCATGGCTTGCGATATGATGGAATAAAAGTCTACTCTAAGTATTATCAAGACTCTTCACCCTTTTCTTTCCCCAACAATAATCATCCACTTATGAGAGAAAATCTTACCCCCTAAGTCTGCGTGACATTTATTTGCATTAATAGGTAACCACCAGGGTCAAAAATCAAATTATACTCACTCTTTCCTCTCGTTAACCTTTTTGCTGTTTCTGCCGGCGAGTTTTGTGAATATGGGTTCAGAAGTAAAAGTGAGATGAAGCAATATGCGGATGAACAAGTATCGAGTGGGTAAAGAGAGAATATTCGTTGCAGAAAGATAAGTGAAAGTGAACGAACTAGATGAATGGAACAAAACATTTGGGATTATAGGATTCCGAAGGTATTCATCGAAGAATGATTGCCAGAAATGGAGTTTAATCTTTTTTTTCTAATTACTATTCCGTTCATCACAAATTTCAGAACTATTATTAATCTATTTTCGTATAAGTTTCAACCAATCATTCCCCACCACTGAGTTGTATTGATTGAAATACTACCTCACAAACCAACAAGTTGAAAATCAAAGTTCCCTTGTTCTTGGGAGCGGAAGCACCTCTCTTCAATGAAATGAGCCTTTTAGAGTACTGATTTTCACGTAATCATTTGAAATTGAGGCTGTTTAGGTGCTATGGGGAAAAAATTCCCTATGCTTGTATACATACATATGTGGTGCGTATTGGATTTGCGCTGCCACGTTTAAAATGTGGTCCGTCCATCGTGTACAGCGATGATGTGTACAATTTGTATTCTTTACATACCACTTTCTTTCCCAATGAATGAATAGTACAGAATTTCCACACATATATTTTTTATGATTCACCATCCGCTTCCCTTTCCGGCTCGGCGTGAAAAATGGACAGGGACTCTCAAAGAAAAATGTCGGGGCACCACTCGGGTGTGATAAAATCGATAGTTCTCCACTTTTTTCTCGCTCAACTTCCAACGAAATCCAACGCGCTGAGTCAGCATCAGGTGCATGTTAAAAACACACAAAAAATGTCTGTCTTTCGTTCGTTTACACCGTGATGTCGGCGAGACAGGGAGAGGATTAATCCACTTTCATTTTGTGACAAAGTGGCGAAGAGTTGCAAAAAAATCTCTCTGTAAGAATAATCACATACTGAGCGTAGATTTATTGAATAGTTTAGTTGATTGATAATGAAATTAAACAAGGCTGTGAAGTTTTAAATACATTTTATAAAATGTGATTTGGCGATAATTATTGCAAGTGCTTGTTTTGGAGATTTTAGAGCTAAGGAAATGTTGCGTGGAAATAGTACTTAACATTTGCAATTGGATGGAAATATTCTATTGTGAATTCTGTAAAAAAAGTGTAAAATGCGGCCATTTCAAGGTCAAATGTTATGCAACCGTAGTGAATGACGTGAGAGGAATAAACAAATAGAAAAGAAAGTGTATATAGTTAGGGAGGATCAGCAGAAAGAAATAAAACTGGTGGAAGATAAAGAGAGACAAAGAAAAACACGAAAGCTGAAGTCTGTTATGAAATATTTTCTGCTATTGGTCCCTCCCAAGTCCAGTCTTCTTTAACGTTCACCATAACGCTTATTTTTACTCCTTTTTCTGCCTCGTAAAATAAGACAACGTTTGCTTGCAGCTCCCATTTGCGTTTACTGACCAAGGTGGCTATTAAGGTGACTCTTTGTCCCAACATTCCATTTGCCGCCCCAAACCCCTATAATTTGGTTAGTTCCGTCGATCAATTAGTCCCCGTCATGGCTCGCTTTTTGCACCCGCCCATTCCTCCTACGAGAGGGAACATCCGATCGAAGTGGCCATTAATATTCAATGATAATCATCACTCCTCCTCCTTAATCATAAACCTCCAATTCCTTCCGTTCTCTCAACATGCAGTTTGAATTGTCCTTTCGTCCTTTTCTCTCCGATATGGCTCCGTTGATCCCAACTGAGTTAGAATGTACTGAAGGTGTCACATGAAGGCATGTCAGCTTTTGGGTGACAATGAAGTCAGAATGGGGGTGCTTGGGAACGATTCAGCCCCACCCACTCTTTACAAAACTGTTTTATACGGCCTCCTATGGAGAATTCGTGTATTAAAACAAAAATAAAAATGCAATCTTACCAAAATATGATCGAAGAGACGTCAGGTAATCTACATGAGGCTGTAAGATCTGGTGTCTGATGGCTGTAAGATCAGTGTCTGGTGGTAAGATCTGAGAGAAACACACAACCAACCAATCAGCAGCCACCTCACTCGCCAACGGAGGATATATAAGCGGGCAGTTTTGGAAGGAATGTCACTTGGATGCCTGGATCCCTGAAGACGATGGGCGAGTCGCGCATCGAAACGTTGGAGGAAGATATGGAGAACCTGATCCGGTGTGAAACCCGAGAAATCTTCACACATACATGAGGCTATTTAAGGGAAGTATTAATAAATTTGATTCCCCTGAAAGTTAATTTTATTAATAAAACCTGTTCGAATTTAAGCTGTATAAACTTCATATTAGGCACGTGCTTGCCTGTTTGCGCACTTTCTTCTGTTTCTTTGACGAATAATTTTAAAGATGCAATCAATTATTTTTATCTTACATTTCTAAATTTTACCTTGAGCAAAAACATTTTCATCCGTTAAAGTACCTATCGCGAGTAGCAAGCCCGTATACCCGTACCTACCAAGATGGCCGCTGGCTTCTCAAATTAGGTGCGATGCCACCTCCAGCGCAGTGCATTATATCCTCCTTGGTTGATTCCTTTCAAGGTTTCTTATCCTTAGCTTGTTTACGATACTGAATATTTTATTTCCCTGATGTATTCATGGCATGTAGCTCCGGGTATGTGATGTCATTTACCGTAATAAAACTCCGTTCTAGATCATAGCTTAGAGCATTATCGACTTTCCATTAAATTTAGAAAATGTTCTTAAAATTTACGATGACCAAGTACCAAATCATGGTGGAGGGCTGCCAAAGTTTAAAGTCAGCTTCCATTAGAGCAAATGACTGGATTCACACCAGCACTATGGTAAATTTACATTTGATGGTGGTGTATACAAATCCTCTGAACACATTTCATAGTATTATTGTGAATATTAAGGGACTAACGGACGAAAACAGGAATAAGCCGAAAGATACTTGAGTAAGGGTATTTTTTAGTGCTTACAGTAAACTGCTATTTATTTATTGCACTCAAATCGTTCTGAACCAAGGGTGGGCAAATATTGCTCAGGATTTATGGTATCTTTCCCAAAACTTCCGTGAATTAAAATTATGTCTTCTAATTTTTAAGGGACTTACTGATGTATTTCATGCAGTCTTAGAACCAGCAAGCAGTAAAGTAAATAACGCTAAGGCACTTGTATTACCTCCTAATAACCATTTGTTTGGATCGCCAAAAACTTATTTCCAAACGGAAATATTTTTTAGCTTTATTCCCTCGCTGTAATGTGCATACATGTTCATACATTTAATCTAAATCTTAAGCCACGCTGCTACATTTCCTCCAGTTGATTCATGATCGTAGCTTAAGCTATGCATTAAGAAGTAATCGGATAAATGCGTAGTGATAAGAAGCGAACAAATTATGTCATTATTTATGCCATTCTTTCCCTTCACACCTTTCCCCAAGTACTCGATTCGAATTAATACGTTTCCACAAACGGTTGCAACGAACTTACAAGAAGGATGAAAAAAGAGCCAGAAACCGAGGAGAGAGAGAGTAGGTACAACGAGAAAATGATCCTATGGGGCCGAAGCAAAAGGACGCTATGGAACTGTCAATAAAATCAGCGATGAAACGTCCTCCGAGCCTCCTTTTCTCAATTCCCTTCAAGATCTCCCATTACGTAATCATAAGTACATTTTAATAAACTATTACACTAATACAATCACATTAAACATTTACAGCGCTAGGCTTACATATCTCCTGCTTATAATGCCAGGATTCACCAGTCTACTAAATGAACTAAAATTGGAATCATCGTTAGATCGTAGATTGAAATTAAGGCTTAATTCCTTAAATAAATTCCAAGATAATACACTCACTGATTACGTTAAAAATATTTTTCCACACCCAACTTACTATGGCAGACTGGACCATTATCATAAGATAGAGATAAGAGAAATGGATGGCCAAACTGGCAGATTCAAAATGTCCTTCTCTCCTCATACAAATAGGGATATGAACAGCTGTAAATATATCCAATAGCATAAATACTTGGATATCAGTAGATAGAATACCTATGCAGTTGTATGTTGGTATAAGGACTTTAAGCTAAGCCAACTAACAGCATGTTATTGCATGTTTGCTTTGCTAAGCAAGAAGCTTTGGCAAAAAATCCGCTTAAGTTAAAGGAAATAAATAATAGAAAAATATGAGGTTGAAAAACTCATAGGAGTATTTCAAGTGATGTAACTGTACTTACTCCCAAACTTCATCAATCCGTATCCCGTTTCCAGATGCTTTTTTTTAGCTCGTGCGCTGCTACGTTTACGATTTGGAATCCGACCAGAATCCCTGGAACTGTCTAAAAGCTATCCATGATTTCGGTTTCTTGGCTTTCATCTTAATCCAGGTCAGCAAGTAAAGTATGATGGACTGGATCAAAGTTTTTACACGGCGGTCTTAAAAAAGCCAGAAGAATTATGTGAAGCTTCTCTCAGCGGAGGAGACTGCTTGCTGGGTTGCCCACGGGAACCTTTCTTTTTCATTGGCTCGGATGGCCGGCTTTTTAGTGGGCCGTGAATAAATTTCGGCAAACTCGGCCAGCAAAGTTTACCGAATACTCCAGAGTGACTCCTTATTCCAAGTTGAAGTTTCACCCGGGAGATTTTCTATTGACCATATTTTGTTTCAAAAACTTTTAATGCGGATAAGTCCATCGGTTGAATAGCGTAAAAAAATTTTAGCCGCAGAAATACTTCTTCTGCGACAGAAAGAATGGTGTCAACTAATTTTCTCGTATTGTTGAAACGGAAGTTTCCAAAGTTACTTTAATGCACGACTTTTCCAGATATATGCCCAAGAGAATTTATTCCAGCATTCTTTTCGTTGTATTATTTGCTATGTAATAACTGTTCAACATTAAGATTTTTCTCGTGAATATCAATATAACATACTAATTGTTATGTGTGTCGGAGCGTAAAATTCACACATCATGATTGGGGGGCAAGTTTTATTCTCTTCCCCCTCCAACGGTTTCCCAGAAATATCTGCTGCCCAGAAAAAACTGTGCGTGAGTTTGACTGGACTTTTCCAAAGGCTCCTCCCGGATTCAATCTTGGGACCTTCGATCAAAAAACCAAAGCTCTCCCTTCTGGGTTACCTTCGGCAATTAAACCACATCAAAGTCAACGTTTTTGAGATTTCACCTTTTCATCGCATTGGTGATTCTAATGCTACAGAGGGAAGGAGATATGAAGGGATTGAATTGGTGTTGTGGCAAGAGTCCTGGCTTCTCATCCGTAGCACTAGGGGTTGCATCTCGGCAGTAGCAGAATACTTGGGTGGACTACCACCACTTTATTTTCTGCTATGTGGTAGGCAAATAAAGAGAAATACTTGTATCAGTTGGGTGTATTTTGAATCGTAGAATCTTGGTGTCATTTTTTGAGAAGAGTTTAATATCGACTTGCTACCGATCCGCCTTTATCCTTTCCGAAAGAATCTACTTATACTCCGGAAACCCGCGATCCTTAACAGCGCAAATAAACTACTCTGTCGTTCACCCTTTTTCACAAAACCGGCACATGATAACTGAATGAGTAATGTACCCAAGCCTTGCATGTTATGGCAAAATTCCTATTACAGGAGAGCCTATTTGGATATAATCATTATAACAATTAATTACCCAAATAAATTAGTATCTACAATGTTTTTATCATTTTATCTCATGTATGATGTCGCATCAGAAACTGGAAACAATTTAGATTATGAAATGGCTCCATATCGGGCTCATACATATCGATTCATTTCTGTTATCAGATTTCAGCAACCTTACTGTTTATTAATTTTGAAGTGACACTTTTTTCAGGAAAGAATTATTATCTGCTACAATATGGTTCGTTCAATATTTTTTGAATATGACTCGACTCCAGTCACCGAAGCGTACCAGACGAAAACACATGAATAGTTATATTTCTTTGGAAAAAAATTGAAGTACGGTAACCACAACGTACTTCCTGAAAATTTCTCACCGAGGCACCTACCAGTTTTTCACCAAGTTACCCACCAAGTGTTATCTACTTTGGCTCCCTCTCCATTATACCGGTTCAAAATAAAAAAATACATTACCTGTTGCGAACAAAAATGACGTGACTACACCTCTTCTCGGAGCTACCTCAATATCATTCTCCGCCGTTTTCAGAAGGGGTGACCGTATTGGATGAGGCCCCAGAACTAGATAGGGGAATCTTTATCCACAAGGGCGGAAACATAAGTGAATCCATTCAACGAGACGAAATGCATCGCCGCCAAAACGGGAAGTTAAGTGAGGAGCCAGGGAAAGAAGAGGAGGAGGGCGAGAAGCTGGGAGACGGAGGCAAATGGAGGAGGGGACGACTTCGTTCTCTTGTTGGGCTGGAGGAGAGAGATTGAAGCTGGATGGGAGGGCGTAATGGGATTGAGGGATGCCGCGATAAAAAGAATATACGGAACTTTTCCTCCCCTTTTCCCAATCTACCGCGACAGTCCTTCCCTCTCCCTCCTCCTCCCTCACCCCTTTCCCCTCCTCCCTAACGTGTGGTTGAGCACCGAGCCGAGAAAATTGAATGTTTTGGGCGAAGAAAGAGGAAAGGCAGCTCTGGAGGAGGATGGAGGGAGAGAAGTGGAGGAGACACGGAAGGAACGGACGGCCGAATGAAGGGAGGAATAAATTCATTTCGTACGAAGAGGAGAGTGCCCTTTAAGAGCAATTTTCAAGCATTCAACCTCGGGTGATATCGGCACAATTTATAGCCCCTAGATCCAGTAAAGTGCGCATTTACTTTTACCTCAGGGACTGAACTCCTTTGAGGGAAAGGAAAATATACCTCTAGTACACACCGCCTTGCAAGCAGGCTGGCGGTGCTATGATGCGATAGGTCACATAAGACTACTTTCACGCAAACAAAGTTTTTTCCGAGAAAACAGCAACGTACATGAATAATTTGGAAAAAAAACCTCTTTGTATGATTTGTAACTGGTGAAATATTTAAAGGTATCGCTTTAAAAATATTCAATTAACATGCGCATTTAATTTCTTTGGGAGTGCATGTATAACAGTCTAATTGATAATTTTATGTTGGAATACATATTTTATGCTGCCGTAAATATTTAGGTAGTTCATAGTGTTTTGAATTGTACAAGATTGATGCACCAATTTTCATACATTCAATCCATAAATGTAAAGAATTAAAAGCCGTGGTGGATTTTGAGAGCATATATTCCCTCATTGCTCTAATGTACTTCATGAATTCAATGTGTGACGTTAAATCGTTTTTATATCTGGATTAATTACAACCTTGAAAAAACTGATAATTCACTTTACCCGCTATTATTTTGTATATTACCCTATAGCTAAAGCTTCAGCAATGGGTGGGAATTTAGAGTCATGAAAAACATTTGTTCTGATCTGGCAAAGGATTATTGTTATTGCTTTACAAACGAGAGCGGGAGAAACTAATTACTAAAATATTATGAAAAAAATGGATTCTATTTTTTTCTGATTCAAAGTCATTTAGTACTGATAAAACAATGGATACCGCGTACCAATTCGATAAACGCCATTTTCAAGTAAGATATCAGTTTTTGTCACACGACGATAGCCATATTGATAGTAGGAAGACAGGTTTTTTCTTGAGGACCGGGAGGGTTCCCATCTCGAAGACTATCTACTAAGGACGCCACTCCTTCACTCCTTATCCCTCTCCCCCCCTCGCTTCCCCTTTTTCATTCTCCAACCCCCCAAATCCTTCGCCAATCCCCTTTCGTCGTCCGTAAAAACAATCAGAGGAAACACTCACTAGATATCTTCCTTCCCCCGTCCTTCACTGGAAATCTTTCCGCCTCTCACCCCCCGAGGGGAACCGGAGGACTCAACAGGTCCTCACCACTCCATCTCCCACCACTCTCCTGCGTCGCGCTATCCGACGCCCACGCCCGCAGACACGGTCTCGCACGATCACATGTGGCCTGCAGGGTGCACGAGAGCATGTCACGCAGATAAGATGCCATCCCGACTGGAACGTGCGCTCGGGGGATCGTTGTTGACTAGAGGTAGTTAAGTCGAAAAGGGAGGCGAGAACAGGCATAAATATACAATGCTACATGAGCATTTACATCTACAGCTACTCATTACCCTGCGAACCACCACGAGGGTGTGTGGCAGGAGGTGAATTTACGTCCCTGTCATAATACAAAACATGATTTAATAATTGTTAAATATCTATCTCAATGCGTACATTTCATGCTATTCTTTTAACGCCAAGTTTTCAAGGTAATATTTTAACGTATTGAAAGGAATGTATTGTATATATTGAATATATGTAAAAGAATTGTAACTCCACGCAGAATATTTATTAACGACCTAGGTTGGTTGCTTGGGTATTTAGCCTACTATTAACGAAAGGCGTCAAGGGGATCACGACTTAACGTCCCATCCGACGGACGGAGTACTGAACTTGAAATGCCCTCCACTAGGCACTTAAGTGGTCGGGATCCGGGACCGGACCGGACTGAAAAATCCTCCACTGCCGGGAATCGAACCCGGGCCCGCGGGATGGGAGGCAGTACTCTAGCCACCACACCAACCCGATCCCCGTGACCTAGGTTTTGACGATTCAACGTCATTATGGTCCTAATGTTTATGAGGTGTTCTCCTTAACTCAATTCAGAAGTATGATATAAACCATCAAACAGAGATACAAGCTCTGGGTAAATGAATTAGCATGCTACTTCGGACTCTTCTACATCTTGTCAATGTCCGTTAGTATATATTTTGTGTAGATCTTCAAAGTATTTCTTTCAATGTGAAGAGCTGATTTCATAAAATGACGCTTGAAACCATTAATACCGGGATTACGGCTATCCATCATTTGACGGTTTAAGAATTTTAGTGATCGATAAAAATGAAACTTTATCGAGTGAGATCGTGATTTTTTTTAACTTTTCCTTAATTTCACTCAAGGTTGTATTTAATATTTTTCTTCATTTTTGTTCAGTGTTTTTCCTTCTATCACGCAATTCTCCTTCCACGACGGTGACGCGTCAATTGACGGGTAATTGCTTCAATCTCATAATTGGAGTATTTTATTGCAGCCAGCGAAATAAATTGGTGATATTGACTCACAGATGACCATTTACTATTGTAATGGTTTGTTTTGCACGGTCATAAAATGGATAAATTTTGCCTGCATCTGAAATATGGATTAATATTATCGAAAAATGTATTGCGTGCTGCATACCTACCTCAGCCAGTCACGGTGTATGAACAATCAATATCCTCCAAAATAAAGTTTTCCTTTCAGTCAATTCATGGGTAAAATCACCGTAATGAGTAATAAAATGTCTGAAAATCTGGACTGATGGGCAACTGTTAAGAAATGAAAAACGCAAGCCGTCAATTGACGGTTCGCCACCCTTGATGGTGAGCACTTTTTCCTCCCCCGTCTTTCTTGTGTTAAAAATATTTTTTTAGCGCCTTATCTTACTGGACTAACATACTGGACCGGTAACTCAAGGGTTGCGAGCTAGATCTCGAGTTATGGAGGATGGACTTTTTGTTTGCCTTTGGCTAATAAAATTAGATTAGGTGGTGAAGTATAACCTGAAGCGTTGAATCACTTAAACACCCGATAAATTCTGGTACAATAAAGATTTCTAACTTCTGTGTTAGATGTGAACATTTTTCAGTCATGCTGAGTAAGAAAATATTAAATGTCCTTTACCTGTAAGCACTTCTTTTACGTAAGCTCTTGCGTTGAAGAGATGTATAAGAAGTCGAAGTAGAAAACTAATTTATTTAACCACAGTTTATACCTCTTTTTGATGGTGAGTATACTCATTCTTCTCAATTCCCATGGCGATAAAATAGCATGAACACCGCTCAGTTGGAATAACTTTTGCAATATCAAAGCTTTTTTGTGTATTGCTTGCAAATTAAAAAAAAAACTATTCCCTTCGACATAATACAGTTGCCATGAGCATGAAAAAAATATATCACCTTTCCCCTCACAATGAGTGAATGAATCAAATGTGAACTTTAAATTTATCATAAAAATTCTAGATTTAATGTCACAGACTAGCAAATTCTAAATATTACAGCAATTAAGGTGAATAATACCCTTCATGTGACTGAAGGGTACAGATAGGCCAGCATCGTCACAGTAGCAATGTTAACTTCGCAGTGTGAATCAAGGTAAACCTCCTGTTATCAATAAGGGCGAAGATTTGAAGCAAATTCAAATTCATTTTAGAATTAAATCAAATATGGAGATCCTTGTACTCGACTGCAGTCAGTGAGACACTTGAATCACAAATTTTCCAACTCTCTGGCTTCCGTTGCATACGCTGTTTGCCCAACTCTGGAAAACATTTTCTTCTTCCATGATATGCGTTCCCATTCCAGTCTCCTAACTCAAATCGCAAACTATTGCTAATGTCACAAACATGCATCACCATCCTGGACCTTCATCCTACAAGGGATTTTTTAGCTTATCACCGGTATTTTTAGTTTCTCTGCAGGTAACTGCAAGCATTATATTCGATGAACCCAGGATGAACCCAAGGTATAAATTTCAAACCTGACAGAACATTCATGTACGAGTCGGAATTCCTCCCCAATGACATCCTTTTAGATGCCAATGTCAATCAATAAACTAAAATTTTAAATATTTGTCACTCTTTTTTCCCTCACCCTCGAAGCCATTTACAAGATGCCAGCTAATTATGGTTTGAAATAATAAAAACAATTCATCAGAACACAGGTGCGAAGATTCGTGTGCTACACGATCATCGCTCTGTTTTTGTGACAGTAGGAAAAAAAAGACAAGAGTGGTAGAAAAAATTCGGAATGACACATGGTTCGATTCCTCGCACCCTGCGTTGATGACCACTAATCTTGCACTTCAATTCGGTATCTCCTTGTTTTCCTTGTTTCCCTCCGTTCAAAATCGAGTGTTCCTGGGTTTCAAATGTGGATTTGGCACCGTGCCATAATGTGAGCGGATCGTTGGGTGCTTTTTCCAACCCTATCATTTTTTATTCCCCATCCCCTCTGCTGACTCTCGGATGAATGCTCTTTCCGTAAGTGCTTGTCGATGGAATACAAACTCAGCATTGGATCAAGGTCAATGAGAGAGCAAGGTACGCACAAAAATAACTCTAACCTCCTAATTGCTGCCAATTGTACAGGTGCTGAATTTATACAATCCTTTCTGTCCACGGAAAAAAGTCTCGAATACTTTGTAATGAAAATTTTTTGATCATATTACGCTTTTGTAGTCGGGAGGTCTTCATTTATGGCCACAGGGTTCAAAATTCTCACTATAACAAGGAAAGGAATTGATAATGCAAAATTGGGTAATATTCATTAAAAGAATCCTCGATAAGTCTGTTATGTCTCACAATCACTTGACTTTCTAGTAGGGCTTTGCTTTGATTGCCTTTCAATTGCCGTCTTCCGTGGAATGACAGAAAATGGGTGAAAGCCAATCGATAACATTCATTCATTTTATTTCCTCTGCAACTTTTTTGGTTATAAAGGAAGGTGACACAGAGCTGAGGTGAGAACGCGCTGTGATTAAACTAAGAAATAAGGTAAAAGTAGATATTTTTTGGAGTGAAACTAGTTTTCGGAATCAGTATATAAAAAATGATATTGACAGTTGCCAGAATTACTTCTCAAGAGACATGTTGTGCCACACATGAATGCCCTCAAAACGACACTAGAAGGTATTCCTAGTTTCAGCTGAAAAATCTCTGCCAAGATAGGTTTTGAAATCAGTTCATTGAGATATATTTTAAGTGATATTAGCACCAAGCTGTTAAACTGTTAAGTGATATTAACGTGTTCCCATGTTTAATCCGCTTTTCAAGCTGAGAGGATATTATCCATTCCAGGGTTTGAATGCATAACCTTCTCAAGGCAATGGAATTCGTTTGAATTTCATTTCCATATATTGCTGCCCCTCGGACCCTTTTTTTTATTTCACACACATCGTGGAGTTGAGAGTTGGAAACTAATCGCCACATCCCGTGGTTCCGTGTGATAAAACACAAAAATCATCAATCGCAGTAGTGGTGGGAAAATATTTCATTCATTTCCATTTCGGTAGAAAATCAAGTACAAATCATGCTATGGAATTCATCATAAACTTTGAATTTAAGATATTTGAAGATGATAAAATTCCCTTAATCGACGTAGAAAAAATAATACTGACTCTTTTTGGTGAATTTTGCGATGATTTTTTTTATTGCTCCCAGAAGAAAAGACACGCAAGTTGTTAAGCTCATCAAATGTTTTACCATCAGTATACTTCACCAGACGATCTTATAACATCCTCTCTTAGTTGATCCTTTGGAAATATTATACAATATTTCAACATATAAATATTATATGCTGAAATATTACATTAGATGTAGCTATGCTTTAAAATCATCGTTGGTGCTCGAAATTTTACAAGAGTATTTCTTTAAAACTCCATTCTCATATTAATTCAGGAGAACTTTTTTTAAAATATATCACTCTTGAGATATGATATTATTCAAAGCCTTGTGTTATCTTCCCTCTTTTGTGGGAGATAATATTTTCCTCCTTATTTAAAAGCCATTCATCGTCTGAACTCAGTTTTTAAACCGCAGAGGGCTTCAGGGCATCCGTTCAGTTCATTTGCCCAACTTTTTCCTACTGCTTCAGGCCTGTCCATTCGGATGCCCATTTGATTTTTCGCCGTTCTCATCGCCTACTCTCACCCCTCCCTCAACGTCATCTCCGCCACCTACTCCGCCTCCAATACTCCTCCCACTTCATAAAAATTATGAAGAAAAAAATCGAAAAATTCTTTTGTTCCTGTGCGTTCCTCCCCCCTCCTCATTCGTCGCCCTAGTTTCTCTTCCCCCCCCCCCCCCAATCCTTCTCATTCCTCTCGCTTTAGCTCAGGCGTTATCAGTCCGACCCCTTTCCCCTTCCTCCTCTTTTCCCTTCGCTTGAGGATCCCGTGTGGCTTTCGTGGTTCCCCCTGTTTTTTCGAGAATTCCGCCGCCGAGTCGGAAGGGGTGGGAATTGGGTGAAGGAGAGTGAAGCCGGAAGGGTCCACAAGGGTAGCGAGCCACGGGGGTGGAAGAGGAAACGGTAAAGGGAGACAATAGGGTGAGGGTTTTATTGTGGGAGTCGGTCGAGAAGGGAGGAGGAGGAGGATGATGGGTCCCTGAGAGTCGGTTGGGCAGAGAGAATCTTTGATTCGCCCCAGGGAGCTGAATTCTCTGGTCTCGGCACCATCCCTCTTCCACCTTCCCTCCCCAACTCTCCAAGGGGTTATTCAACCGCGTCACCGAGTCCCTTTCATGACCCACCTCCCTTCGCTTGTTTCTCCTTTTTCTGCCTCTCTCCTTTTCCTTCCAGCATTCTCTCGCCTCCTCTCATCGTCCCCTTTTCTTTCTTGTCCCCTCTCACAATTCCCTTCATCCTTTTCAGCTTACCCGTTCTCACTAATATCTGACTTTATTGCGTCTCTCATGCTTTTGGCTGCTGTTGTTAGACCAATAACCTCGGTCATTTACGTCGCTGACGATTGATATTATTCGAAGGACTGAGAACTGGCCGCGAGAACCTTAACGGCGTTACCCGCTGAAAATGCACAATAGCAGAATTTCACAGAGAAAAAAATCATTCACCTTGACCGGGATTCAAATACCTTGATTTCCGACCAAGTGCTTTAACCAGTTAAGCTACTGAGGTGTCATCTTCCCCTGTGGAATATAAGAGACTTCAAAGGAACTAGATGTTCTCGAACTGCTATGCATATTGATATTAGGACATTTCTCTATCGACACAGTAGTAGTTGTTGGAGTTATTTGGGGGAGGTAAGCGGTTACTGTGGCTATTCGCGCCAGGGAGAGGTGAGTAAATGGGTAAAGGTATTTTTTAAGGAACTGAGGGAGGATGCAGAAAAACCCAGCGTCGGCATTAACCTGCTTTTCCTGAAAGACGCCAAGGGGACCACGGCTTAACGTCCCATCTGACGGACGGAGTGCTGTACTTGAACTGACCTACACAAGGCACACGCGGTTACACAAGGTAGTGACCAATATACCAAGAAAAAACTCCGCCTTGGCCGGGATTCGAACCTAGGTACTCGGGATGGAAAGCCAGTATTCTAGCCACCAAATCAACCCGATCCCTCCCACACAGTGGTTACAGGAATATACTCGTAACATAAATTAATATATTTACCCTATCTTTAATTATAAATTAATATATTCAGTAAAAATCCTGACTGATATATAAATAGTATATTAATATTTAGATACCAGAGATCTTGTTTCACGCACCTCGTGAATGCATATGTAATATTGTGCCTCGTAAGTGCATGTAAGGTGATATTTCACCCCCTAACGCACACTTCCGTGGTGTATCTCAGGGTCGGGATGTCACATCAACATTGATCTATCGGACTACTCTGTCTTTTCTCCAATATGTCGAAAACTTTGTGTCGTGAAGAGGGTAGATGTAACATTGACTCGATGATTTCAAGATACTCAGCATCGTACCATAGTTTTAGTCGGGAGCGAGGTGTAAAGCTGTGTCCGAATTCGTTAGCCATTAGGAATTAGTCATATTTCATTATCTATTGAATCGATGACAAAAGGCAGCATGAACGCGGATGAAAACTGCTGAGTCGCAGACTACAATATAGTAATGGTGCTAGGAAACAAATGAGTTGATGAAATATGAATCTAGATTCTTTACGGGCGGTTGTTTTTTTAAGCCCTTCCGTCCTTCTACTAATGCTTGGAGTTAACCAGATGCACATTGGAGAAATTCTCGTTTTATTTATAAAATAATTTCCCAGGACGTACGACGCTTTGGCTTATGCTCGAGCATGGGCAGAGATAGGTGTTTATACATTATTTTACCAAAAACTTTCTGTATCGGTAAGATGTTTCGCCATTTCCAATTGCGTTAATATTACAAAGCAAAGAATTCCTGATGCACCTGAGAGCAATCACATTTCGCTCTGTTGACTGAAGTAATTAAATGCAGTTTCCATTATGACTACCCAAACTTTGCTTTAAAGTGTTTCAATTGTCATGCTACGCAATTGCAGTGCACGTTGACTTAGACCGGATAGTAAAAGGAATGGAACGGAGCTGCTGTTGCAGTAGCTGGTTTGGTGGAGCGATTCGGAGCTGACTGTTTTTATTTTTTTAAATATCTGCTGCCATTTACCACAAATAATGCGCACAGTTCAGGTGGAGTTGGCAACCGCATAAATTTCAACAGCTTATATGTCAGCATCTTCAGCTATAGGCCTCATTTATGTTGTAAGAAAAAAGTCAGCAAAGTAACTATTCTCACTGATTTATGCAAATATTTTTATTCTTTGAACATTTACCATTCCAAATTGGAAACACTTAGTAAATTATAGAAATGAATTATTTGTCACTGTTCATTAGGAATGACTCTTGTATATATCTTTGTTATTTTGAAGATTTAATTCCAGTGCTTCTATAGTAAACCGAAATAAATTAATATCAAAATCACGGTTGAAGTGTTTCGCTATTATGCTGTATCTATTATGCTGTAAAAGAGAAGAATTACGTTAATATGAAGAGTATGATCGATAGAAGAACCGAGTGGAGGGCATCATCAAATCAATCTTAGAATTGTTGGCCGATGATGATGAGTATCTCGTAAATATATTTTTTTTTGCTACCACAAAAAATATTCTTCTGCCTTCCAAAAACTGATTAGTTTTATAGGATGGCTATTCAAACATAACCATAACATTGACCTGAAAATGAGAAGCCATGAAAACATTCGATGCATTGGAAAATCGATGTTTTTGCAGATGAATGTTGACTGAGTGGACGATGAGATGAGTTGACTGGGTACAAACATTGAAAAAATCGAGTGGTTGATGTTTTCCACCCAATGTGGTATTCCTATCTCAGGGTATTACGTAGATATAAATGTCTTTTTCTTCCGTGAATTTACACTGCGCACTTTTAATCGCTTCGACCGGAAGAATGGTAAACTTCTTAAAACCCTGAGATCTAAAGGAACGAGAAGCATGACTATTATCGCAGATTTCACGTCATTGGAACTCCAGTGTTGATAGGCTCGGAGAATATTTATTCCGATCACGAGCGGGAAAAGGCCTTTCTTATCCTGCCCAGTCTATTGATCATTTCTCTGGCTAATGCATTCGTCCTCGCATAAATTACTCCGCCTTTTATGGAAAATGTTCGCTCGGCTCGCAATCCATATCCTCGTGTTCTAAAGTTTCTTGTTGCATTCTGGGGTTCATTTTGAACTCACATTACGTCCCATGGTGGATTTTTAAAGTGCTCGATTTCATTGTTTGGGGCAAAAGCTTGAATTCTTCAAGCAAGCGAACCAGTCTGAAAGAATTTCTTTTGCCTAGTTACATGACCCCCATTCGTGCTTGCTTCGGTTCTTCTGGAGCATGGAGAATTAAACACTAGTTTCCCTGCTAAAGTGTACTGTGCCAACAGATGAAAAGATTAATCTTTCCAATAGAATTTTTGTGGTTCATATCAAATGTTAATTTAATGCATTAACGGGACAACTCGAATTTGATGGGTCCTGGCTCTACTTTGTAAACATCACTTTCAGCAGAAAAACAAAAAATGTTAATTTTACGAGTTTACGCGACTAATTTCGTCGGATCGTGAACTATGTGTCGAAACCGGCAATTGTTTTAATAACTTCGTGAAATTTTACAATTTTGGTTTTTCTGCTAATGGAACGAACATATCTTTGCATGGTAAAGTTTTTTTATAACACGGGAAAAATACAAATATTTTGCTTTAATTTTAATTTAAACACGCTATAAGTCACCCGTACTGAAGTAATGTTGAATCTCGTTTTCCAGTGGACCCTTTTAATTTGCTTCATTCCCGTTTACGACCCCTTATTTGCATTTAAAATCGTACTAGTTTACTCCTCGTTTCAATTAATCGCCTCCTTACGATTTATTCCGTATTACAAGAAGACCCTGCCTCGGTCGAGGTTTCCTACTCCCACCATAAATAAGAGATTCCTTCTCCAAAGAGACATCCGTGCCCATGTTATGGTAATCGTTTCCGTTTAAAACAACCCTAGAATTTAACTGTCCTACATTTGAACCTTCCTTTTCCGTGACACTGAACACACGTGAACAGATATTAAAACCGTTCTTTCTCTGCTAAAATTTTCAATTCGGATACATCTGATTTATTGCATTTAATATAACCTTATGGCTATTAAATTTTGACTCCAAAGTGTAATTTATCAGTTACTAATAGTGTACTGTGGCTATCCTCCCCAATTTATGTGGGAGATTGGCTAACATATTCTAGCCACTAGTATGTTATTCTGAGCTTTTTATTCCCACATCTCCTGCTTTGCCTATGTGCTGTTATAATATATTATGTATTTTTTGTAAGATTTGTTAGAAACCTGGTGTGTATATCCACATTAATATTTAATTTGTTTCTTTCCAGGTATGTTGCACAGTTCCGGTCAATTTTCTGTGTCTGTAGTCTCTCCAAAATGTGAGTAATATCTTTAATTTATGTATCTTGGTAAGATTTTACTTTCCATTTGAATGCCTTCTAGTGGTCGCGTGCTATCACAAATTCATTTCCTGCCCCATTTAAATGAGGTTTTCCAAAGGAATTCATAACTGAAAATTCGATAATCGATTTTGCCTAAAACATATTATGCTATGGTTTCAATTCAAAGAATGGATGAATAAGAAATTATGTCAAACTTCTACCTCAATCAATGTTTTATGATGCCGATGTGTAGCTTTATCTCGTGTGCATCTCCAGGTCTTTATCTCCCTGGCATGGATATGCTGCCAATCAAGATAGTACTGGAAGAAAAAAATTGAAATAGAACTTTTTATTTTGTCTCCGAAATAACATAAAACATATAATAAAAATAATAATTAATATTTTAGAGCAATACTATAGAATAAAATCGATGATAAATAGTACAAATAAATTTATTCTTATAAAAACTGTATAGTTTGTAATTTGGCAAATACTGATTTTAAATTGTGTCTAACAGAAAAACATAAGTAATATTCTACGTTCTGCCGAATAGTTCAATGTTTTTCTTCCCTGATTTTCTCTACATCAGAGGATGACGGACAATATCGCGGTGACATCAGTTGGTTTCCATGTTCTTAGATTCCCCCAAGATTCTTCATTCTTCAGCTTGCCCCGTTATGTCCATGCTTTTCATACTTCTCCAAAACCACATCTTGAAAGTCTTTAAACTATCGTTATCCCACGCTTACTCTTCAAAGACCGGGGTTCATAACTTTGCGACACCTCTCACATCATTAAACTCTTCATTAAAACCCCTCTTCAACACGTCTACTATGTTAGCCGCATAAACTGTCTAACTAACGGATTCTTTCTCTGACAACTTAGTTCCTCTCCTGCTTATGCCTACGATCCTACGAGGAGTTCCGTCTTAAACATTTATCGAGAATACTTAGGGGTTGGAAGAAATTGCTCAGTAACCTTGTCATCATCCATTCCGCTATGTTTCCCTTAGCACTCTTCACCCTCTCCCACTTCTTCGCCCTCTTCCATTTCTTCTCCCTCCGACTCCTCTCTCTTTCTCCCTCTTCATTCCCTCGTTCCCTCATCAACCACTCTTCCGCGCACGACTCCACTCTGTGAAAAAATCCACTCCTTTTTTTATTCTACCCTTCCTTTCCCCCCTCCTTCTTCCTCTTTTTCCGTCTTTCTCTTCCTTCCCTTTAACGATCTCCACCCAAACTCTCTCTCACTCATATTTCCTCTCTTTCTTCCTCGGGTAAGTCTGGCGTCTGGCTACCCTCTCCACACCTTTGTCCATTTCAAGCTTCCACGATTCCCCTCCAAATTTCTTGCGTTTTCCACTTCCCTTCCCTCTCTCCTTGAGACGTTTTGAATTCATCATATTTTCCCTCTCTCTCCCTCTTCCCCTCTCTCTACCTTCCCTTCTTTACTCCAATTCCCTCTCCTCCTCGACGCTCAAGGCGCGAGCCTCTTCCGAGTTTCGCCGTATAATTTGCGCTTCCAACCCTCGAGGTTCGTTTCTTTTTTTTTATTCTCTCTCCTCATGCAACGGTTCAAATTTTTAATTAAAAATCCCCCCCATGCGTTTTCAGGTCGTACTTGCTGGTAATGAGCGCAATGAATATATTTTTGAAAAGGAATATGATGTGGCCAGCAGAATTACTCCCTCCGTGCATGTGATTTTTACCATTTGAGAAAGCCTATCGTAATTAATGATATTTTTACGTCAAGCCTTTATATACATACATATGTACACTCATGTATACGCCAACACATACTCACATTGCAAAAAGGTTATACGCCTGAGTAGGAGTCTGTTTTATGAGGATTACTTCCGCCATAAAAAATTTCAGGCTTCAGCATTTACTTTTCTGAATTTCCTAATGTATTGTATTTAAATTGATAGTTAAAATGTAACCTGCAGGAAAGTAATAAATCCTACCATAGTAAGTTTTATTTCTTGGAACCTCGTAGAACGAAAAATTAGTTAGGTAATTTTTCTATGATTTTGTACCTCGTTCGCTAATTCGTATTCATTATGCCGAACGGTGAATGCGATCACACCTTGAAGGTAAGACGGGTGCTGAAAGTAATCAAACCAGAGAACAGCTGAAATAAATATTTTATTAATTTATCTCCTGCTGGAAATATTTAGGGGATCTTAATGAGATTACCAATGCGCAAAGCTAAGTCATAAGTCTCAACTGTCAACGAAAGGGATGCGTTTAGATTAGAGATGCACAAAACCATACCTATGGCAAAATATCACAAGGCATTAATTCATATAAAGAATTTGAAATTTGTTTCAATTGTTACAGTTCGGGTTCTATTGCTAAATTAAAAATGTATAAAAAATTAAATTTAAAAATAAACTAAAGATTTTTCTCATGCAATTTCTGTTTCTCTATCATTCTCTAAGACGAACACTGTTCGTGCACAAATATTTGACATATTTTGACAATCATGAAATTAATCATTATTTTCTGTCAGTATCGCGCAGGTTTGTAAAAAACAAGCAAAAACCTGCCATATATATCTTACGAAGTCCAATGTAGTACCGTTGTAACCTAATGGTGAATGCCGAAGAAAATTTTCAAATATTACCCTTGAAACATAATAAATATAGAATATATACTACGTATATAGATACATAAATGGATTATTTCTACTGCAGTCATGTTTTTCTAGTTATAATGAGCCAAATTCCGTGTGTACGTTTCTATAAAACCCAAAGAGTGTAATTTCCGACGATAAAACTATTAATTTTTTTCTGTTTGAAAACTATAATTTTCCCCAGCAATGATCAACGACCTTCGTTCTGCCGCACTCTTTTTAAAGCGTAAACAGTAAAGTTAAAACATGTACGACTCAAATAAAATGGCATTTATTCAGAAATATAAAATTGAAGTTTATGGCAGAGAAAGAAAACTTTACCCATTTCCTTCCATGGAGATGTATAGATTAGAGCATGACACAAAGCTGCCAGCTACTTGTGATACACGATTCTCACCATGATGAATATGTTGGTACGTGAATCAATTTTCTGAAGATAATATTGCCGTCTTGTTCCACCTTCGGCAAGTTATGGATTTCCTTACGCGAGCAATGACTGAGTTCATGCACATTGCAGCCACCGAGGAGTCACCGCTTTCCTTCACGGTGGTGAATTCTTTCGTCCTCTTTTGATTTCACGACCCGCAATGTAATTGCGTTCTCCTTGTTTGCCCACGACCGGAACAAGCCGCTTCAGCTTCTACAAAGATTCCTATTGACTCGAGTCCCACCGCGTTCCCTTTGAGCGAGCGTCTCGACCGATGGACATTACTGGACCTTTTTGTCCCTGGAAGTCTTCTGCAAACTCCATAACGCCTCTCGTGCGGTCACCATCGCTATCACACAAATGAAATGCTGCTTTCAGCTCGCACCCAAGTATCTTTCAATGATGTTACTGATACAAAGAATACGATATCCGATTCAAAGCGTAAAGTACATTTTACTGTAGCATCGCTCTCGGGGTTAAATTTCCATCATATAATCTTATGAATTTTACAGACTTTAATTACAACGGTTTAAATAATAACAAATTCCCACATAACTCACAATCGAATACTCTACTTAAAAATCAACGTACCCATTTTATTAACTTAAATGAAGTTACTCATGTCTATGAAGATCAAGTTGATGGAGTGACTGGAGTACTGGTTCCAAAGTTCAGTTTCTGGCAGTGGTGATTTTTCATCGGTATACTATTCACCATTAGAGGTCATTTAATCGGGACGTTAAACAGTGGATCTTTAGGCACTTTTGCTAAGAGAAGACTAATGCCAGCGCTAGATATTTTACCCTTTCATTATTCCCAGTAAAATGTAATACGTTTAAACTTTAATGAGATTTACTGGCGTGTTGTAAAGTATACAATGCATAAATGTCAGAAATGGGCCAAAAGATTCAACTAGTCTCATAGGCGTAGAGATATATTTAAGTGAACCGCAGATACCTCTTAAATATATGCCATAACTAACTTTAATGTCTTTATTCTACAAGCATTGTAGTTGAAAAAAAATATGGGACATTAGTGCTACGTTCATTGAATGTTTCCGTAGAAAAAAGTTATTTATTTTGTAAAAACCTGTTAGCGTCTATTCATGGAAATGATCATATTGAATCATGGAAACATAGCATTTAAGCTTAAATATTTCATTTGATTTTATTCGAAATTAAATTTTAACATTCCTTAATTCCAATGTTATCCCTCCTCGCTAAAATAATAATGCATTTGGTTTCGTGAACAAAACGCTCCACTTCCTTAATTAAATACTTGGAATGCAACAAACCATCTTTCTTAGTCCCGGTGGCTATAAAATCTGTGGCAACATAATTGAGTAACTGATCTTCTTTTGGTAATACCCCTGTACTTAATGTGAACTATTTAAGTCAAAGAAAGAACTCCATATCTTGCCTTAAATAGAAGTCAACGCTGACCTCTTCTCCTTTTTCCTCCGTGCTTTAAAAACCCCAATCATTTCCTTCTTTTTCATTAAAACTGATGTTCCGACTACCCTCTGCTCCTGTCCTCTGCCCTCTAAATAGGGAACAAAACGTGTCGTAATCTTATTCTAGCAGTTGGCGTATGGTCCCCGTAAAAGATGGCGGCATTCAAATGAGCAGAACGTGACATCATTTTCTTGGGAACCTGAGGGAAAATAAAGGTCGGATCATGTAGGAAGACAACGATGAAACGAGCCAAGTTTTATTCCACGATCAACTCTGCAAGGTAAGCGCAAATAGAATTGAGGGCGCTCTTAAGTTCTGGACGAATGTACACAAGTTTCGGTTTATCACCTTCAGCTCTCCTCACCTCCTTTTCTCCTCAGAGAAACCGTCTTCAGAAAAACAAATTTTTCCAGCCCGAAAAATTCATCCGGTATTCCTTGGTCACAAGCAAGTCTCTTGGCTCGCGGAAACTGGAATGGTGAATCAAAAAGGACTGGAATGGTGGGTCTATATAGTTGCTGCCTCTGAAAGAAAACCTCTTCTCTTGCTCATCTTGCTTTTTGGAGAGTCAGAGGCCTTGGACCACGCCCTTCACCTATTCCGCTGTATTCTGCCTCTCTCCGGAGAAGCCTGGAGAAATTCTCGAATAATAGGCCTTAAATGTACTCTAGGGAATGCCATTAGGGAAATTGATTTCGCGAAATGCAGAGGTTTTCCTCCCTGAGCGCCAGGAAGGCAGAATATGTGAATGGAAAGCGGCGGGAAAGGAGGGGCGGAGGGAAGGACAACAAGGGCTGAAGTAAGGCAGGGCTCCTTGAATTTGTGATTCCCAATAGGATTTTACTCAAATATATGAGAGTGTGATTGAAATTGAACTTGAAACCACACGGAAACTTTCTTCGTACCCTCCTATTATACCTGCTGAAGGATTGATATCAATATTTCTCTTCAATAATTCCTCACAAAAAGTGTAAGTGCACCGACGCGTAAATATTTAAGATAGACACGAATTATTTTTCAGGGGAAGCGAAATAATACTATGGTAATCCGCGCTGTATGGAGTATGTTGTTCTGATTGGACAAGTAGGTTTATTACATAACAAGGGAAGCCGAAATGTTTTCAAGAGAATTACTTATCTTTGTAAAATACGTGCTTCCCTGGAGCTGTAGGTATTACGTACAAGGATATACCTCCGGAACTTCATTATAAGTTAGAGTGTTGTAGAATCTTCTCTAAAACTGTGAATAGATCGTAGAGTGAGGGTTGGATTTGAAATAAATTAATGAATATTGAGTGCCTTTTCGTTGTCAAATAAAGAATTCATCCATTTTTGAACTTTGAATTAAAATGTATGGAATTTATTCTCGTTCATTTAAGGTGTAGCACTTGAGAATAATCCCTACATTTATCGGAAGGAGGCAAAATGCAGCAGAATACGTCGTGGGCCTGGTCCGCGGATTCTGAGACTCCGAAGAGTCTCAAGAAGAGAAAGAGGAACCGGCGAGGTTTTCCTTCAAGGGCTACCACTAAAGGGCCCCCTTCTCTTCAATCTGACTCAACATTACCGTTTCGGAAAACCAAAAGACACGTGTGTATTAGACAGAAACATACTTGCACTATATTTATGAATCAGCACTAACTTCGCCACTATTCGGTTCCTTACCGCGAAAGTGAATGGTGTTAAAAACGGTCTCAATTCCTCACTGACATAGTTACCACTATTAGAAAAAATTCTCGAAAAGCAGAGTGAGACGAGGTATTGGCATGACTGAAAGTTTTTTTAAGGTAAAATAGGTTTTGATCTACGTTCAACTCGTGGAGGAAATCAACGAGCGGTGGCTAAAAATTATTGTCAAGTTTCGATTATTAACGATAAGTGCTCCCTATTTTCTCGAGTACCTAATATTTACCTGGGATGTGCAGAAAGGAATGGAGCAAGATAAATTAAACAGAATGCAATGAGGTGATAACTTTTCCACTGCTTCACATCTCATGCTAGAAATCCTTATAAATTTTGGGCAAATTTTTAGTCAGGCACTTCAATAATGCCTGAGTATTTATTATTACAAGAAATTAAAAAGTTCAAGTGCAGTATAACTGTAATCCAATGACCTTTTCATCATTTTGAGTGTAGAATAAATTTGATTTGAAATAGATCAATAACCTCTCGTTTTTAGGAAAAAAAATAACACGTCCCTTGACTAAGTGCTCGGTGCGTCGGGAGAAGAGTGAAAACTCATTTTGTGAATATTTTTATCTCCCCAGAAAGCAATTCGCAGTGAATACCTCAGGAGGCAGCTCTTCAGTCGGAACGTAGGATTGCCGTCTTCTAGGGAAGCCCCGTCACTCAGAACTAGAAGGAGAGGAGAGGAGGGTATGTGTATCAGAAGGGAACACTCCCGAAAAAATGGTTTACGTAATTCCGACCACCACAATGTGATGCCGAGTAAGGTTCCCCAAAGCAATTCCGGCAAAGTGCGCATCTCCGACGAGGAGACAGAATTAAACCCCGACTTCTCTCGCGACCCAGTCTACCCTTCAGCCTCTCAAACGTAGGAGCACTTCCTCATCTCACCTCCCCGGCGAGTGCCTCAATGCATACAACCCTTGAATGCCTGAAAGCCCTTCATTAGGGGCTACAATCGAATTCCCGGTTTGAATTTAACCGTTGAAGAAATGGCATTACGCTTTTATGGCCACAATTTAGGGCTTAACTATGGTGAGATGGGAATTTTAGAGCTCCTTTCCTCCAGTGAGAGAACTAACTGGATGCGCACGATTATTGTACATACTGTTTGGTTCAATCATTCTTGACAACACGTTAATTAAAAACCTTTCTCGGCAAGAAAACCATCAACTGAAATCCTGAGAGTTGATTTTCTTTTGTATTCTGTGCTTTTTTTTGGAGACAATTATTCTGATATTTACGATAAGACTTTATGAATGCGAAACGCTTATTGCAAGGTAGTTATATTTATATTCATACACGCAATAGCACATTATTCCATAAAGATGAAATTTTCTTTGAGTATGGAGGCATGTGGCCCTAACTCAATGTCATATTTGTATAATTTCCAACTACTTGAAATATGGAAGGCCTTTCTACCAGCGAGTATTTAAATTGTTGTTTCGCCATTGACCTTCCTTCATTGTTGAGACATAGTTCTTTAACGGAATTGTTGACTTAATTTTGATTTATTTCAATAAAAATTATGGCCGGTAAATTATGTTGTTTAACTTAAGGACTGATTCCTTTATACTTTTTATTCATCATCTCCGTAATTCTCTTTTTGGTAACCAATGAAAATAAAAATTCCTAGCCAGCTTACTTGTTCTTCACCTTCAATTTCCCCTCTCCCCAGCAAATTCCTTTTGTCCTCATTCCCTTGTTAAAGTCTCTTTCATTTTCTTACCGTATTATTTGCGATGTTCTTCTCCAGTTTCATATTTAATACATCCTGCATTCACACACAGTCTTCTTGTCACATTCCGTAAGTAGTTGATTGTGATCCACGCGGAAATTCCACTTCACCTAGTAAAAGGAAGGTGGAGCTTGGCTCGAAAATACCTGGGAAAAAATAGCGCAATACTAAGCATAACATATATATAAATATAAAAGATTAAGTGAATGATTCAATTACAAGTTGTGAATTAAAGAAAAATTATCTTTTATCCTGAAATTAGAAAATTTATGCTGCGTAAAAAGCACTCGCAAGTCTTTTCATGCCCTGTCGGAAACATTCCACATTTCTTTCTATTCCATAAACCCACTCGCTATGCCTCTCTCACTCAATTCCTTCCGCTTTCACCTTTTCCTTTATCCTTTCAGAGACAAGGCTTACTACCTCACTTCAAAGGGCCTCGATTGGAATCAAATTCGAACCGTTCGCTCTCTTTGCCTTGCAGGAAAAGAGAATGCAATCTCCCCCCTTAATCTACTGGTACTATCTCCTTCGCCTCTCAACTTCTCTTTTTCTTAAAGATTCCGAAAATTCACCTTCTTTTTCCCTTCTCTTGCGAAGACGATGCCCAAAAAGGTGGTTTAAGTGCATTTGGTAGGAAGCGTAGGTAAACGGGCGAGTGGCTACGTTGGGCGAAGAGGTAAGCAAGTGCTGCCTAGGGAAAAATAAAAAAATGCTATAACTACATTTCATTTAAGTACAAATAATTATGCGGTACCGTACATTCCAAATGGATATTATACATGACTTTTGTATTTTATTTTTTCCTAAATTAAAGCATGTTATGACTAAATATATTTTTTATAGTCAAGAGAATAGGTCAATTTTAATTAAAATGCCAAATCTTATTGAGTTGTCATAAAAGAACAGGCATACAATTTTAATAAAATGTATTACAATTTAATAAATTAAAAATAATTCTTCAACAATGATATAAACAAAGCAACTAAATTAAAAATGTAAATAAAATATCAACAAACTTGAAGGTAATGTAATCTGGAATATATATTGTTATATATGATATATAACAATATAAGAATTTATTGTTTCATTTGTAATGACTGTTTATTGTATATTTTTAACCATACAATTTTAAAAATGGATTGTAAACAGTAATTCATCATTACGCACATCCTTATAACGCCTAAGATGGATGCATAAATATCCGAAACGTAGGCAAAAGTTCTGAAATTTTAATTCCAATTGGCCTAAACTCACGACAATAAAAAAATTCATATATTGCAATAAATGAGACCGATAAAATAGATCATATGCATGTTATGGCGTAGCAAAACAAAGGTGGCATGGTTATCATTGACATTTTTGACGCGGTGTTTTAAATTAAGGTAAAATTCATATATAAATAAGATTTTTAGTTTAAATTTATTGCCATGTGAAAAAATTCACCTGGACCGATAATATAATAATAATATTCTATTTATTATTTTACCCTTAAAAGAAAATCTGTACACGTGATATTGAATAATAACGAAATCTATCTCATGTACCATAAGGTTACCTGCTAAAAAAGCGTTGAACTACCAAAAAATCAAATGGGTGAAATGAATTGTTTTAGACTTTTACCCATATCTATTACTAATAAGGAATTGTATTTAAAGTTTCCCGCAAGTGTGTGCATAGACTAAAACCGCTCCAGCCACATTAACCAGCTTATTCTCAAATTGATTCAATCGATCATGGCCATTGCAAATTAACATTATGGATTTTTTTAAGGGGTTGGGCCCCGAATCCTTAATACTGCTGCGAGAGATATTGTCAGTTTTCACTTTGCTAAATGTGGATAAGTGTAACGGGTTAATGTGAGATTTATCTCTTCTTTCTTCAGTTTTATGCAGTGAGGTATAACTGCTCTGCTCAGAGCTTCCATATTTGCCTTGCGGTTCGAGAGTTAAATTAAGTTTCGTAATCATTATGCAGTGTGTATAATTCAATTTTGTTTTCTCTTGATTATGCATTTATTTTTAATGGTAGAACATCATTTACCACTCCGTCTTTCGCCATGCAGGAAAGAATATTTTCTTTCAACTCCTTTACATTCTTAATGGGAAATATGCATGGAATTCGTTTCTCGTGCATTAATGATTTACTTGGTACGAAATTTTCTCACAAATTTAAATATATATGCCACCCACAAAGATTATTTCATGCTATTAAAATGTTTCTGAAATTTGACAAAAGTAACGTGACCTATAACGCCTTCTGACGTCACTGCACGGTACTGGTTCCACATTGCAACATAAAAAGACGTTTATATTGGAAGAAAACAAAGTTAATGTATTGTTTTGAGGTTTTTGGCCGTTTTTTGATCGAAGCGGTGACTGGAAAGGGATCTGAATAAGCACAATCCGACAATTGCCTTTAGTTGCCCTTATGATGGCATTCTTCTGAAAAAAAAATAGCGATTACTTTGTCATAGCAAAGATTATTGGGGTGGAAAAAACAGGGCACTCACTCACTATACAGGTATTATATAATTTATGGACGATATTTTCATTAGAATCCACATTGCTGAAATAAAAAATTAAAATACACCCGTTTATTACAGTAAACAATTGAGATAAATAGAAACGTTTTCACCAAGTATTCATTAAACAACTTTTCTCCACTTACAACAGATAAACAACGACCGTAGCGATACCGTGCCGTGACGTCATGCGATGACGTCCTGTTTTTAAGTCGCCGAAAACGTACAGTCTTACAAGAGTCATATCTTTCTAATTTCACAACTTAATTCTTCAGCGAAAATTTCGCCAAGCATATTTTAGGTAATAAATTTCACATTCAAGAAGCTATAAAAAATATTTCTTGTTCCCGAAAGATCATTTCAACCATTGCTGAAATGCTGTCTGTCTTGTGTTTCACAAAAGCTTGGACGATGGAAACTCAAAATATGTATTATAGAGAAAACAGCCATAAAACTAGTTTTTTTACACGTCACAACTTTAGTTGTAGTACATTACTCTTATTTTTCATCGTGAATCATTTTGGTTGATACAATTAATGGTACGAAATTATGTTAAGCCTTTCATTCCTTGTGTAATATTTCATTTTTACTACCTCCAACAACTGCCCACGTGACCAAACCAAAATGACCGATTGCGTATCCGTAATGCTCTCACACCCTCTCTGCCCTTTCACGCTCTGAGAAACCATCAATCCTCTCGTAAGAATAATCTACGGCTCTGCTGATAAAGGGGAGAAGGCTAGAGGCGGGAAAGTTTGGCGCAGAGGGACTCTCACTCGCTCCAAGAATTCCTCCTTTTCTTCCACCATCATTCTCTTTCTCTCTCTCTCTCACACACGTTTCACCTTTGCGCCGAGGAATTTGATTTCCCGTCGGAGACTTGAGGTTAGTCGTGCGCAAAGATAGGCGGGCTGGGCTTCTCGTAACACGATACTCGGAAAGAGCCTCGGGAAAAAGGCAAGATGGGTCGGGATTCGGCGAATTACTAAGCCAGCGCCCTGAGGCATCAGGTTACCACTGCCCTCGCTGCCGGAATCGTGAGCCAATTGGATGAGAAAGTAGCACTTATGGGAGCACGGAAGCTTTGAAGAAGAAATAACGCTCACACATGTACCGAGTTCTAATGCTAAAAGACTCGTGGGCATCTCGGAAATGGCTCGAGGAAGCAGGCAGATTGAGGTATTTTGTGGTAGGAGTAGAATTGAGTATCAAAGTCCTCCGGAAAATTAGCACTTGCACTCTCTCTTCTCCTAATGACTAATCCTAAATCTGCCTAATAGAAATGTAATGAGTATGCCCCAGATAGACCTTATGACTAGGTAGGACGGCGCTTAAGGAGGTTGATCCGAAAAGTGAAAGTCATGTCATTTTTTTGATATTTTCAGCACTTATAGAACTAAAGTTCCTCTGTTTAATAAAGTTAAGATAATTATACCAACCCATACTCCTTTTTGCACAAATTGCATTTGAAATTACACCCGATTAACGGCGAGAATGGCCATCACATGGGAATATAACGTTTAAAAATACCATAGTGACATGTCATTTTTGCAAAAAACTGATATTTTATGCGTAATTTCACAAGATATAAAATGACACGAAAAGAAAGGCATCAACCCGCCGATTTTTCGCTAAATCCACCAATTTCTGCGCTTATAGCAGACGAAATGCGTTAGTTGTCTTCAAGTGGCGCTGCGGTCGCTCTAGCCAAAATGTATGGCGTATGAATAATATCATTACTAATGAGATATTAAAGCATATTTCAGAAAAATATTATAACATAATGTTTGATAGTAATATTCTGGTGTTATAAATTAGTAAATTCATTGAGTACATGAATTTATTTCTTTAAAGTAAATGCTGAATTGACTCCATAGTCGAGCTGAATAAAATTATCATAAAAAAGAAATCCTTCGACTTTACATCGTATTTCTTGTGATACTTATGACTTTCAATAGCTTAGGTAATTTTCTTTGTGAAGTAAGGATCACTTAGCAGGCATATACTCGTACTTAAATTAATAAGATTCCTCAGACAACTTGACTCAAGCAGTCGCGAGCCAACCTCCTTAACCGACATGACCGCCTACTGCGGCTGGCTGGGGTCTTTAGGTACCACACCGTCACGCTGAGTGGCTGGGTATTGCGTAGCTGTCCTGTGTAAATAAACATCGTGAGCCTAAGGAAAACGCAACATGTGTTCCAAAAACGGGATTGGAAACCGCGACCATTTTAAATTGTGAAGTACTGACCAATATTTTATTACTAATACTTTTTTATGCACGATATGTGGTGCTTGTTTGGTGTGAATTCACCCTCTGCAACACACCCTAATGGTGGTTTTCGGGGTATTATGTATATGTAGATGATGCAGATGACCATTGGGCTGTCAAGCCGGCACAGACCACCGCATCCGGATATTTATCGACATTCGGGTTCATTCAACCGTTGACAACACGTAATTGGACGGTAATCTTTGGAAATACTGTGGTAAAATAGAAATTGACTTTATTTTGCAATTTAAATTTTCTACTGCTCCAATTAGAGATGATGTGGATTTTGTGCCTTCGGTTGATTACGATAATGGTTTTTATCCAGTTTATATGTATTTTTTTAATTTTTCTAACATTAATGAATTTTCGCCCTACTTTGGACTTTTTGTGTCTGCATACTTTACTCTTTAGTGTTTATTTTTGACGTTTCCCCAACGCTTTCACATCGTTTCGGATTAGTATTACGCCAATTCTACCCCTGGGAAAAGTCACTCGTTATCTTTTCCTAAACCACCTTAAGTATAAGACTTCCTATAAACTGAGCCAAGCGCCGGGAAATTTGTAATATTAATGCGCCTGTAAGTTCCCAAGTAATGGGGCTCTTGAGTGCTCATATGCATATATATGAGAAAATCATGAGGGAATATTCCCAAACGGTACCTTGATGCGGATGAAAACATCCTCTGAGACGCAAGGGGGAAAAATAGAGATTTTAGGATGCCGGAAAAGAAGAGACCGAGCTATTTTTTTAATGGGAAGAAAAAGGAGGATAATGGGACTTAAACGCAGTAATTGAGTTCTAAGTAGGTCTCATCCTGGGGGATTAGTTAGTTATGACATTTTTCATCCCAAAACCCACAGAAATAGTTAAAATTCTATCATTAACTCTCAACTGTGATGTAAAGAGACTATAAATACTTGTTGCAAGCTTAAGGACATCCATGACTAGGTAGCTTTCGTGATTAGCATTTTGATGTAACTTTAGGAAATTTTTTGCTAATAAATTAGACTTGGGAGCAATCTTCATGAAAATAAGATATGCTGAAAAATACCTCACATGAAATTTTTATTAAGAATACCTCACAAAATTCTCCATGCGAGTGAATTTCGTGCAAATATTGCATTCGGAAGTTAAATACAGATCAATGAAATTTGAAGGAAATTGTAGGCTCTGTACGTTTCTTTCATTGGAAAGGCAGAGTGTATTCTTTCAAAGGGCTTCCTCCTTTGGCTTTCTCAACTGTGTTTTTCGTGATACGCAAAACCTCTATGTTATAGCGCTGTATAAGAACTTATTAATTAGCAAGAAATGGTCGAATTATTCCAAAATGACATCTCTTTACACGACGAATGGAATGAGATATTACGTAACATATGAATTAAAATATAAAACTAATTCAAAGGGGTGACCATCTACTATTTGGGGGGCAGGGGTTAAAAGATATTAAAACAGTACCTTTGAGCTATGTAGAGCGTATATCAATTCAATTGGCATGAGAAAATGGCAGAAAAGAACCATTTTATGCAGTCGAAGTAACGAATTAGAGTTTCCAGATACAATTATGTCCGTAAAGCATACAATATACGCTCTCTATTTTCAAATAAAAGCTCACAGTGAATGACGTTACTTAAGTCACACAGCTTTTGTAAATTGTATATAATTGGCCGCTTTTCAGGTTCCAAATTATTCACGCCCATGATACGTGAATCACATTGATACGTAACTTCATCACACATAGGTTAAAGAAAATCGAACGACTGGTTTTAATAAATTGTTTTGGAAATGTTCCTATTCACTATTCCGCATTACATTGTTTTGCAACATATACATTTTTGGCACATCTTGATTAATCGAAATCCCGGTTAACCCTCTTCCGGTTTATCGAAATTATACCGCATGATGATTTAAAAAAACCTATTTTCATTGGACATACCTTCAGTTCGAATAAAACTAGTTTTAATCGATATTTCATTGCTTCTATTTCAAATTTGCGTTAGATTCCTTCCTAACAATGTTACGTGAGTATGGACATTACCATCCTTACAATTTTACGTGAGAGTCAATATTTTTTATAGGTCACTCGATATGCCATGGACTCATCGTCCTATTGCTCATCCAATTTCTCCTTCAAAGCTACTTTTAAATAAAAGCGCATTAACCTGCCCAAAGGCTTTTTTTATTTCTTCTTGTAAACTTGATCATTTACTCTATTATGCTCAGGACAATATCAAACATTCTGATCATCAATCGTTTGACCGCTAATGCATTCTTACGGCGGACCTTCCATATGCCAGTCTCAGTGCTCTTTTTTCTCCATATTCTCTTATTCTAAAGCCATCACCTTCTTTTTCATTACATTAGTTATCGCTGATGGAGTTATATGTTACTCAAGAGTGTTAGTGGAGAAATACGTTAGTCAAATGCAATCGACAAATTAATCGTTTCATCAAATATGCCCTACATCCCACATGAGTTGAATCGTTATTAACGTGTGCTTGGAGTGCTGTTCTAGCTGCACAGGTACTCATGCTATGTAAGTTATACTTTATTTTAAGTAAATAAAGCGCCTTAAGCAAGTGCGGCTCCAATTTGGGTTTTGCTCCTCAGACCCAATTGGTGTTTGCAGCTAAATGTAGCTATATTATGACTTTTGGCGATGGAGGTGTTATTCAGACTGTATTGGCAAAATCCACTCTTGCCGAATCCAATTGTTCCTCGTAGTGAGGAAAAGGGGAATTAAATGGGCATTTGTTTTGATCGGAAGTTTTGCAAATAAATATACTTACTTCACCAACGAAATTTAAGCGATCTTTCGTGAGTAACATTTCATTTTTTTAAAGGTTTGATGAGATCGTGATGAGAGAATAGTCGCATACATAATGTAAGCCTGGTGTATGTTCACCCCCTGCCACACATTCTAGCGGTGGATTGCAGGGTATTTCAGATGTAAATGTATTACCATTGTCAGGGGAAGAGTTTGAGGGTACAATGAAAGTGCAGGCGGGGCGTAAAAAAGGGATACTGAAGTTCACTGACAAGACTTTTTCGACTTGCCTTAGCGTGGCTAAATATTTCCAGTTCCTCCTAGGCCTCCAAACTGGGACACTCTGTACCGAGGGGATTAAGTGGATGTAAGTCACTAACATGCCCGCCCTCTTTCAGATTTTGGGAAGACTAGGATTTGTAATATATATGAAACTTTCCCGGTGCTGCGAAATCGCTCCTTGCTTGTTCAACGTAAGTGTCGTCACAATCGGAGCATTCAAGCCAAAAAACGCCGCTTTGCTGGCCTCTGGGCCAATTATATGTATTCATTTACATTTATGTCGATAGTCTAATCCTTGTATCCATTCATACTCAATTTCTTCCTACTTTAATCCTACTAAGAAAGAATCCCATAAAGGTACGCCTAACGTTTTTCTGTTTTTTCTGCTGTGTCTACAGCCTATAATCAAAGATAATCATGTAAATGTACGAGGAAACAGATACTTTTGATTGTTTTGTGTGAAGCGGCGACAACTTGTGATTCACAAGAGATTTTATTCAATAAATGATAACTAAGAAGTAGCTACAAAATGTTACAATAATAAAATATTCAAATAGAAATTCGTCCCCGCCCCGGGGACGGCGTGGTTAAGTCCTCGCCTGCTAACCTTAGCAGGGTCGCGGGTTCGAGTCCCGCCTGAGTGGGTTTTTTCACAACTCAGGACATGGCTGTGTGTGCTCTTCTGTTATTTTTGCTATTTGCTGTTATTTTTGTTATTTGTTTACCTTTTGCTGATGGCCTAGTATGATCTAAACACCCTTGAAGAGAGACGTAATATCATGATAAAGAGAGCTAAAAAAAAAATTACAGTAGAAGTGAGCCAGCAGAGCCCATGTAATTCATTGACTATAGAGCTCATATGAAAAGGAACAGACATACCAAGTGTAGTGAAGATAATCAAGTATCCAACCAATTGGAAGTTGTCAATCCTTTGTCATGAGGTTTCATTTGTGAATTATCATAGGTGTGATTCTGAAAATTTTACTATACTAGGCCAATACCCCAATGGCCACATGTGCTGTTTTCGGTGGTAGTGGCAAATAAATAAAAATAAATAAAAAATTAAGTGTAAATAAAATATATTTTCAGAGTATCCATTTACGTTACTTCGTGAAACTGTCAATTATAATTACACTAAAAAAACGAATTGTGTAAGGTTCTTAATGCGTTAGGTGGTGACTTCCACGTAATAACGGTGTAATTGACGGCGAAGATTTTACGGAGGGGAGGAAAGAGTAGCAAATTGCCGGAATCCTTGGGTGTAGGCTTTTGTGGAATGAGAGGGGAGGGTGGGAGTGGGGGGAGGAGGATCTTGGGGTGGGGTCATGGAAAAAGCTCGAGCCGGCGATGAGCGGTGAAAGGGCTGGGGATTGCGCTAACAAGGCCTCGTGTGTAATGCTCATGTTTGCGTTTGCGTGCGTGTTTGCACGCTTGGGTGGGAGGAGGCTGAAGGGGGGGTGGGGGAGGGGGTGACTTGCCCGGGGGGTGGTAGGAAGCAGCCTCCCTCCCCGGGGAAAAGCGAGGTGGTGAGCTCGTCGACATCGCCATGCAGGGACGCAGTTTGCGGAAAGGTCGCGCGCGTCCAATACGCGCCGGGGGATCGCGTGGGAAAACTCGGTGTACCGGCGGGAAGCGGATGGTCTGCCACACATTCTCCCGCGAAAATGAGGGAGTTTACATGCAAGGGTATGCAAGGGGGGATGCGTCGGTGGAAGGTTTTTTTCTACGGAATTCTGGGATAAAAAATACTTGCGTGAGCTCCTCCAGCACATTTCAACTCCCCTATTCATTCAACGTCCCCTATGTCGGTTCCTAGGTTGAGAAATATCTCTTTTACCTATTAAAAGCACACTGTAAAAAGTTGATCTGATTTTCAGTGCGATCTGAATTTAAGCGCTGTCTGGTTGTAAGGCAGGAACACGGATTCAAGGTGCGGAAGAGGCAGTAACATGGATGGTTGGTGCAGGAGCAGTTAAGCAGGAAGCAGAGGGAGCAGGATTCTGGATGGTCTGATTTTCAGTCGTTCACCTGCCTTATTTTTAGACAAGATATTACTGCTGAAATTCAACATACCCTGTCTTAAAATTGTTGCATCTGAAATTCAGATCGCTTTTGTACCTTAAAATCAGATCTACTTTTTACAGTGCAGTTGCTAGTTCTACCCCTATAGAAAACCTTCGAGGTTTAACTTGAAGGTATGACACTTCACTGTTCCCACAAAATAATATGATTAAGGAAATGAAAGGTTTTGTTGCATAATATTTTCGTTTGATTCCATGATAACTGACAACTTATTATTATCCATATTTTAACATTTACTGAGCAAGTCTACTCATCACCATTACCATGACCCATTAATCATTGGTTTAATGCGGCACACAACTCCATTCTTCCATCTTTATACTATTACAAGTTTATTCTTTTATATCCTTTTCTGCTTGCTCCATATATTTCAAGCGAGGTTTCCCTTTGTTATCCTACCCATTTTTTCACCTCAATGACTCACGATATGGCCGATAAGTTGCTCCCACCTTATTTTGAATGTTTTTATCGAACTTCTTTTCTCCCAGTTTTTATGGAACTTTATTAGTTTATGTGTATCTATTTATGATACTTCGATTACGATTCCATTCTACGATACAATTCGAATACTTCTAGTCTTGTGTTAGCTGCGGCTGTTATTGTATATACGTCTTTGCATTCCGTAGATAAGTATTCTCCCGTGAGTACTGAAAAATTTTTCTTTACGTCCAACCTGGTACTTTTTAGCTCTAAGTAGGTTATTTCGGTAGAATACCATCTGTATTAATACCATATTATTATTATGGATCTCAGAGGGTTTACCACATAATTTTCAATGCTTTATCAAGTAAATTAATTTGAAATTCTTAGATACAGCACCTATTAATGATACGATATTATGACTCACGAAATCAAGAGGTCTTTCTAAAAAAAATACCTTATAACGCTCTTTTGAAAAAATTCATTGCAACTTCGTATTTTGACAGAGAAGACTGTAGAATTCCCTTTTAATACAGACTTTCCTCTCCTCAGCTCTTCACAGCCTCATATTATGTTCCATGACTTGAGCGAATGATAATGAATCTATCACAGACTTCAATTTTGAACTACCTCTTAATGCGTCCACCATACTGTGTTTCCTTTCTCTATCTAATTTTTCCTATATGGTTATACTGTATCTCTGATTTATTTCCCATCGGATTCCTCCATATGAAATTTACTCCACTATACCCTTCTTTCAGACTACCTGACATTCTGTTATTTGGTGCAATAGGACGCTCTGCTCCAGGGCTAAGTCATCACTGTCATTTTTTTCATTAATAGATAAAATATTACTTATTTAGGTACATCATTTCTTCTCCTTATAGTCTTATTGGCAAGCGTAGCCTGAATTCGGTCACTTTCCAGTTTATTAAGCTATACAGAACGATATAATTTTTGCCTTATGCATTTGTGTTTATCTTCATCTTCTATATGCTTAAAATATCATTACTCATATTTCATTTTATTTGTTCTCGCTCTTCTTCTTCTGCCCCCTATCTTAAAATTTGTCTCTTAGGTTGTCAATTCAGCCACCGAACTAACTGAGGTACAACAGAATTATCAACATATAAACATACACATAACTTACTCATTCAAATTTAAAAAATTGGAGAAAGCCTCTCATTACCTCCGCCTCTCTTCCTCTTTCAATTCAATTGTAATGCTTCTCGATCTTGGATCATTTCTTTGCATTGCACTTTAAAAATGGTATGTCTTTGCCTGCTAACATTTATTAAGTAACAAAACATAAAACTCCTTCCATACTTCAGCTCAAGGAGTCATCAGCTTATGATACTCAGTAGTGATACACGTTTATTTAGGTAAGATTAATTATGATGTTGTCTTATTTCGTTCTTTTTATTGGACTGGAAATATATTTATCACACAAGGGGAATTTATGCATCAGATATATGACGGAAACACTACGTGGTGGCATGAAAATTCTTTAAAATCGAAAGAAAGACTCCGAGTTCTAAATCTATACCACAGCTATATGTTTGAAGCTCGGTTGGGCTTTGCGTTTCCTTCTGTGCCGGGAAATTAATGTATAAGGTACACGTGCACATATTGGTGCACTATAGTTGGCCTTAAGGCACACCATTTAATATTGCTCAGTACTATGTAGTTTTTTTATGAAACCCTTCACCTCTTGCATTAAACAACAACTCATTTACTGGGAAACTATTAACATTAAGTCTGGTTTTATCAAGACATACAGATTTTTATTACCTGTCCTTTTCTTCCTTTCCCAAGAGTGTTTTTATACAGAACTGGAAAAGTGTATTCAATTTGTTTGCATCAAGTATTTGACAATACTTATTTGCTCTAGAATAGTCTAAAAAGTCTAAAATATGTATTAGTAAACAGTAAACATAAAGATTTAAGATCTCCAAAAAGTATGTTGTGATAACGTCTTGTCTGTGTCAAAGCATAGTAAAAAAAGTAATAGACCAATTTAGCATATTTTTCATGGATTCTTAGTACGGAAGTATATGAATGAAGTCTCTGATTGAATTTTTTGCGTAGTAAACTTGCGACTTCAATTGTTTAACATTCTTCTCCCATGTGTCTTGATAGATGACATTTTCACTGAAATAACAGTATCTTCAAGCATTAAGTGAAATAGTGAGATTTTTCTGAGATTTCAAAATATCAGTAAATTCTTGAGTTTCAAATTTTTACTTCAGGCCTAAAGATTCTGACTGCAGTGTCAACAAAATAGTAGTAAATCAAGGCAAGTCTGTCAATAGTATCCTGGAAAGTACTCATGGAAATGACCCGACATAATTTATTTCCATTATAGATTCAGAGTGAAAAATGATATATGAAAAAAGTATTAAAGAGGTATGGAGAAATCGAACATAGCTCTCATGAATTACATTTTTATTCTTTTATTTTATTTGATATTTCCATTCCTCGCAAGTGAGCTGTTTGTTCTTTCAGCCATCGATCGTTTATTGAATGCGGAATAGAAAAAATGGAGATTTATTTCACGATAAAACCCATTGGTAATAAAAAGATAAAAAATAAGAGTAAGCTTCATGAGATGAATTATTACCCTCTATATCTCTTGCCCTCTCATTCCAGTTCGTGCCAATATTTGGGTTTTTATTTCTTACTTCATTCTCGAGTGTTCTTAAGGTAGCGAATTCATATCGCATGAATGGATCGTGAGGCGAGTTCTTGGTATTCTTAAAAAAAGACCTTCACTCTAGTTTTTCTTTACTCACCTAGCATAGAAGTTTTCAAATGGACTATTAAGGTTAAAATAATCTGATGATTGTCATTGTATTCGTTTATCATGTAATTTCTTTCTAATGAAAAAAAAATTTGCCTCTATTTGAGGACAATGACCTCTACCCGGGATAAGTTAGGGGTAGCCGTTGCAGGTCTTTCTAGGGGAAGGCAACAGACACAGATGTCACTCGGACGATTGACATTAGGTGTGTGTCAGGCTGCGGATAAAACTTTTTCAGGGTTTGGTGGTGTGTAGAGGGGAATTTTGGCGGCGTATTTAGCCTGCTCTTGACGAAAGGTGACTGACGATACTTGATCTAGAATACACACCAACAGAATACTTATGCTCACTTCAGTGGGGACCGAAATTCGGGTTGAAAAATCTTTCCCACATCAGGAATTCCAACCCTGGTTCTCGGAATGAGACTATGGCAACCACGCCAACCGTTCCCAGCCGTTTAGGGATTGTTGGGATTTATTCCACGCCTTTTCCTCATGAGAGAAGGACTTGTGCCAAGTAACATTTTGACGGAAGCTTGAAATTTTAACGACTAAATTGATACCTAAAATTTCCTAGTGAGGAATGAATCACTCCCGTCTACCCAGACTTACTCACCTCGCCTTTTGCTGCCTGAAAACATCTCGAGGTCGAAATGCCAACCCTGCCCAAATCTCCTTTTACCACGCCTTTTCACCTCCCCCCGCCCATTTACATTTTAATTCCCGGATGCTATCTGTTCCCTCTCTCACGCGAGGTATTTCCAACAATCCCTCCCTCCCCACTACCCTCCTTTTCACCTTTAAATGCGCCGAATTTCTCCTCCTCCTCCATCGATCCCTCTCGGAGCAGTTCAGGGGGGGTGGGATGTGGGGAAGATAGAGCACAACACACACACCTTAGAAAGGGCTGTCACCTTTACGGGCCCTTATTATACAGTCAACACATTACCTCTGTTTGTCCCCCAAATCTCCATAATGATTGCCGCCAAAGCCGTTCCCCCATCCTACTACTATACAACCTCGGGGCACCTTCGCCGTACCGTTTCCCCCCCCGACGAGAACCCTTTGGGGTGAAGTGTGGGTGAAGGAGAGCGGCGGCAAGGAGCCATGGGGTGATGCGGAGCTTCCTCTCCTTAACGGCTCAAGGAAGCGACGAGAGGAATGAGAAACTTCCACCGCGCGCTACTCAAACACCCTTTGCTTTCGAGCCATTAGTGTCGATATCAATTAAGATCCGGAATTCCTCCACCTTAGGATCCTTCCTTGCGTGTTCCTTCGTTATGTCAAGGGCGCTCAACCTTGCCCAAGTCCCTTCCTCAAGTGGTGGCTTCATTCCTCGAGCGTACTGCTTTTTTTTAAATATAATTTTTGTCTTTCGGTCTTGACCCCAGTACGTGATATTGTAATTTTTTGGCTTCGAATAATCACGCCTCGGTCCATTGATTTGTTAATGTCTTAATATACTTTTTAGGGATCTGAGCGAAAAAGAAATATTTTTATTACATTATATTTTATTTACATTATATTTTATTATAATAATATATTACAGACTGCATAATTGTTCCGTTATCATAGGTTATAGGTATCCCTACATCTAACCATTCTAATCCGATGAAAATCCTTACCCTAGAATGGCATTGTGGTGCTGGAGAATACCATCTTTGCATACCTATCTCTACCGGCGTGTTGCCGATTTGTCTTCCATAAAGTCCTCACAAATTGTGTCTCCTAACGTATTCCATAGTCAGGTTTCTAATTTTTGTGCTTCGTTCCTGGTTTTAAACCGTTATTTATTTAGTGAAAGCACATTAATTCCAGTTTTCTCAGAACTATCAAGTGAATTGAACCATTTCCTCCAATGTGAACCATTCTTTCTGTGGCATGCCTTGCTAATACTGTTATTTTATTTACCTCATAAACATTTATTGCTGGGCTTCACCAGTTTTAGAGTTCTATTTTTTATGATAGTAGTGGTTGGTAGATGGTAAGAAAATGTGGAGAACTCTTCATAATGAATTAGTTATTAAGATATTGAATTTATTTCAGAACCAACAGGATATTGCCGGCAGAATTCAAATCTGCGACCATTAAATTGAAATGCTAGCGTGTTACCAACTTTATAACCCAGTTCAGTCAATTTACCTTATTTGTTAATTACGGAGATGGACAAAGGACTTTCTGCATAGTGAGTATCACCAACCAGTTTTGACATTTTTGCCGTAAAAAATAGGCAAGGTTTCAAAGATTTGAACTTGAGAATCACCTAAATATATAGATAAAATGTTTTCAACTATTTTAAACAGGGTTAAGTAATGCGGTGTTACAAATGAATTCCTCATAATCCATCATTTCGCAAGATATCAATTTTTTTAATGTGGGTCATTTTATTCTCGGACATATTGATGGCAAAACTGGAAATGCTTTGGTCATCTGTTTCCACACCGTACGGGCATGAATTCATTTCGATTGTGTTAACGAGACAACTTTTGAGTTTCTTTACATAGAGATTCATCCTCCCAAGGGTACACTGGGCATCGTGATTATCACGACGGCAATACCACATATCAGACCACGAAATGAAGAGTTCAGTAAGAAGCACACAAATAAGAGGAAAAAATTAAACTATGGTGTCTCAAAATGGGGTTCTTCGTTCGCTCAGGATCATCATTCTCTAAAGGCGATGCCTTGTTGTAGCCATGTCTCTATCAGCATTGCTGTTTTCTTCATATTTCCATATAACTGCAAGCCCAATTCCGTGAATATCGTCTTAAAGTAAGAAGTTCTGAGCCCTCTTGGTTTTCTCCCAAGTCTTTTCCGTAAATAATATTGGTCAAAAATTGTTATGCCTTAATATACGTCCCAGTAGCTTCGCACTCCTTTCCTTAATTGTGTTTAAGAGCGAAACTTCTTTCTTACTTCTCTTCTCTTTCACTAAAGCAATCATTTCGTCTTTATCTCTTCTCTCCATCCACCTCTTCTTTGTAAGTCTCCTCCATATCCACAGCTTCTAGTTTCTTATACTCTGTTCTTCCGACTGTCCATGTCTCAAACCCGTAAGTTAATATACTCCTTATAAATGTAGTGGTCCCATGGCTTGTGCGGCCTGATCTGGATTTTAGGAAATTTCGTTCTTACTTCTATACTTAAGTGGCCATTTGTTGATCAATTCTTTTTGTTTTGAGATGATTGTTTTGCAAGGCTAATTCTTCTCCTAATTTCTGTTTCAAATTTATTATATTATCACTCAGAATAGTTTTAAAAAATTACCAGGTTGTGTAAAAATAAAGTGGAACTCATCCCCAAAAATTCTTGGAGAGCCGTACTCAAAGCTTCCAAGTGAACGCGAAATAGAATGGTTCCCTCTCTTATTTGACTATCGAATTCATGGGTTCATAATGCCTCATTATCCTTTAGGATTTTCTTTGAGAACCGTCCCAAAAAACCTCCACGCAACTTCTAAACCACCCCTTCCGACTATTAGCCTTGCGGCTTTGCGGAGAAACTGGGATGGTGGAGAGTCGCTCGTCCTCATCCCCGCGATCCTTCCAAATCCGTCCATAATTCCGGAGTCCCCCTCCCTCGAAAGTGAGAGGGGTAGGTGCGGTCTAGAGTTCCAAGTGCCCCTAAATGGGGCGGGAATGGAGGCAAGATGAAAAGGACCCCAATGGCAAAGGCGGAGGTGAAAATCATACAACGTCTTGTCGTTTCTGTCTTCAAATTTTGCTTATCAGCATGGAATTGAGGGCTCTCAACTCATTGGCGAGTGTTCAAAATTATGTCTTTTGATACCCTCATCAAGCATTTTCTGCCGGCGTGGGGCAATATCTCTATTCAAAATTTCAAAATTCCTTTCACCGGGCTTTTCAATTCTCTGCACTCATTTCACTGCGTGGATTATAGAGTGCTTTACTTGTATGTGAGTGCTATAATATTCTTTAGAGAGAGATAAGTATTATTTTTATATTAGTAAGCTGAAACACGTGTTGTGCAATTTTATAATTTTAAATATATTGTAGAAAAGTGCTAAAGTTTTTTTACTCACCTAATTATTTTTACCGTTATTTTATAACAAGTATCTATGATATTGCTCTATTTCGGCGGGCGTAATTGTTTTGAGTTTCTTGGGTAAACTACTCAGCGATAATGAGCGTTCTTTTCCGTAAAATGCATAACCGACCGAGCATTTGATTATGCCTAATTCAATTATGTACGAGGAAGTATACAGTTCGTTGTATGAGGTACGAGGTAACATATAGGTAGTTAGAATCATGTTGTTGACTTTAGGCATAGTTTTGGAATGCGTAAATATTTAATTTAGCATTTAGTCTGAAAAAGAATATTAAAATTACAAATAAGATAAATGCAAAACTTTACCCGAGTTAGCTGAGTATCCATCACCACTGGAATAGAAATGCATCTTAGAATATCACACTGTTTTTGGGGCAGTGATTTCAGAAAGTATAAAAGCAAATAGGGCAGAAATAGGGAAAAAGTACCTCGGAAAGAATTTGCTGAGTCGGATATCACGAAAGAGAATATTTTATTTTCTCATTCCATTTCGGGAGGGGAATTCTTTTTTTTTAATTTAATGAACTAATTAAATCTCTCATCCGTCCGATTCCGTCTAATGTGGTTAATTTCACAAATTATTTTAATGGCATAAACCAGGTTTTAATGCATTGTGTCATATCCAGGTAAGAAAAACAGATCCGGAGCTATGTAGCCATAGGTATGTATAGAAACCAAGGGGGAGGGAAAGAGCAGTTTTTGATGCACAAATCTGTATTTTTTTGTGTTCTGCTTACATATAGGTATATACCAAGTGTTTTATAATTTAAGCTATTTTGGATATGCTCCGCAAATTCAAGCCTAGCACAATTTTCTCAGTTCTCTCTTAGCTATTCATATCGTTTCTTGAATTTATGTGAAGACATCACATCCCCGTTTTGTAAGTACTTGGAACAATGAGCCGATTTAATTTTGTATATTTACTCCAGATTGGAGTGGAATTTCTTGTAACGTGGTAGCAATTCGCAAAGTACACGATTTCTGTGTACTGCATTATTTCATGTGTTTCCCACTGCTATGATATCCTGTAACTGTATACTTTTATGCACTTGACATTTTAGGAAATCCTTGAAATTTTCCATTATTTTGAAGGAGAATGGGCTTTTGTTCAAGTAAGCTCCCTTGAGCTTTCAGTCACATCGTCTACGCTCAGAACATTAACAATAACCTTGGCAACACAAATATCATTCATTCCTTACCTTTGTATGCCTCAACCATTAATTTCGTTATAGGAACTCACGCAATGAAAATAAACTGATATCAAATTATGCAAAACAGAACGAAATAGAAAGTGCTCTCTCGGATTCCACTCACCTGCGGTTCTAGTTCTGTTTTTATATTCATTTCCGCCTCACGAACTCGTAAAATATCTTTTGAACCGCTCTCCAAGCCTTTTCCATCCATTCCCAAAGGCTCTCATTTATTTCTCTGGCCTTTTGTCTACCCCTCCACGGCCCCCTTGCCTACCATTTCTCTTAGTTCCCGGAACAAGTTAATAGCGCATAAAAGGAACACATTTTTATGTGAAGGAAATCGATCCCAAGCAGGAATCCTTCTTTCCCTCCACTTTCTCACACTATACCTCAATCCCTCTCTCCACCATCCAGTCTCGCATGGAATGAAAATGAAAGGATAAAGTGAAGAAGACTACGTCAAGGCAACGTCTGAGAGTGAGTGGGGAAGGAAGTACCGGACAGAGGAGATGAGAAACGAGGACATTATTTCCGTGACTCGATACATAATGACGCAGTTCCGCCGGGAACTAGGAGACTATTTTCACGATGGTTCATCCCCGACCACATGAGCTCTCCTATCTTTCTCCTGCAGGAGGTATCATCCGTAGATTGGCTTATCATCGTTGAAGTTTCACGGGTAACGTTCCTTTCCTCTTCCTTTGATGAGTCGAGGCGTCTGTCTCGAGTCCCCGGTACGCTTGGGACCCAAGAGTAGCTCTGCTCCTCCACGAGGTTCATCCTTAAGCGAGAAATTCCGGTGCGTTGAAGGAGGATGCCTCTTGAGTGGAACACCACGCAGAATGATTCCCTTAACCAAATTTAGGTAGGTGCACTCATAGGGGATCAGGTCGGTGTGGTGGTTGGAGTGCAGACCCCTCATCCCGAGTACTACACCAAGAATCATCCCAGAAGTGACTGATTTTCTGTGCTCTCCGAACCCTTCGCTGAAATATCAAATTTTCATTTATTATGACGGAAAATAAGGGTCTTCATCACTGTAAAAATATAAATGCCTTTTAATAATACTTATTTTCCGTATCAACGCACTGAAATAAAATCCACAACTCACGGCAGTTAATCGTGTACTTATTGGTTATTGCATCTATATTATATACGTATTTTCATCGTCTCGCACCCCCTGAAGAAGCATCTCTGCACCCTGGGGGTGTCGTGTACCTCTTCTTAATAATCACCACCTTAGAGCCTTTAGTTAAGAGTAAGCTAATGCTATGGAGTCAGTTATTAGGGAGAGACAATACATCCACATATCCAGCACATTATACTCATTCTTTGAGATAGCTACTGAGTAAGTCAAACTAAATATTTCATCATGACGACTTTTTGATACGCATATTGTGTTGAAAAGACAAGTTTTGACATCTTCAGGCCAGAACCGAACCGGTTCTGTTTTTAACATAAATAACGCGGCATACACCCTTTATATTACAAAATGAACTTGCTTATTACAAAATTACTTGAAGACTGAGACAATCTACAATTGAGACAATAAGAGACAACTTAATAACCAACATTCTGTTTTCCTACCACGATTAGTTCATTAGAGGTGCAGACTGAAATATACAGAATTAAGATTGACCATAGAAATATGGAGGTGTTGAGGACCTAATAAAAAAGACCAAAGTAAGTACTGAGATCGATGAAAATGGAATTAACAGGTGAAAAATTCATTTATCTCGCATATTTTAGGTAAAATATGATCACTAGTAGGGACATTTGGTGTTAAATTCAGCTGATTAAAGAGGCCTGACGTGAAGATGAGGGAACTAATACGGAGGTGTCCTGACGGATATATGAAGAAGGGATTATTCATTACTCAATTTTGGAGCGCTGTGTTTTATGGAACTGAACTATTTGGGAACAGTACGAATGTAGATTGAAGGACTTTAAAACGTGTATGAAGAGTAATGGTGAAGAATGACAATTGACGAAGTGCCACTTATAATAGTAAAGGAAAGGATGTTGTTTGATAAAATTTGAAGAGGACTTTATGCATGATATGTAGTACATGTTTGGTGAGAATTCACCCCCTGCCACACACCTTTATGGTAGCTTGCAGAGTATTTGTAGATGTAGATGAAAACGTGGCCAGAGGACATGCGAGGGGTAATGGAGTGTCGGAGGGCTAAAGAATGTAAGATTGGCGTCGCAGAGTGGGGAAAAGAATATCCACGTGTGATGAATGACATGGCACTTGATATATAAAATTTTAATTTTGTAACAACGGCACGTGAGCTAGAAATATCAGGCAGGAATATTAATATGTACTATTGTTGGTAGAATACATAAGATTAATGAATATGGATTTCACAAATTACCATGTTAGCGATATAATTTCATGACTTTGTTAATTATTTGACATTCCGTGGGGAGGTATAGATGTCATGGGTCAATGGATCGCCTCTATATTTTATAATAAGTAGACGCTAATCATTTTCTCGTCCTACGTTTCCTCTAATACTGTCATATTTCATTAAGCCTTAAACTAGAAAGACCGTAACAGCGTCCGTTACATTATTCTCCTCAGATTTCACCTTACTCATGTCTAAAGAGACACCGATTATTTTCTAGGATAGGTGAAGGTAAGAGTAGACATCGTAGGGTCAAGTTGGTTCAACGTAAGATGCTTGAATAATTCAAGGCAATGCGTGCTTTGTAGCACTTGCTGCGCGTATGACGTCAGTAAATACTTTGGTACATATATGTTAGGGAGATTTTAATTCTATATTTACCTTTGGTATACTTCTAAAGTTTTTGTAGGCTATGCAATGTTTACTGAAGGTATTGGGACGCTAGGAGTGCTTTCCATAAGGTGGTAGATATGTAAGTCAATTATTAATTTTTCTGCTGTTGGTAATCGTCATATCACTACTACGTGACGTTTCATTGGTAGTATGAGACAAGTATGTTAGAACTGTTATTCAAGCTGAACAGAATCTGCCACCTTTTGCTAAATGACTGAACTAATCATGTTATTGCTAGCATTCCAAGCTGAGGTAATAAAAATCGCTTATTAAAATCGCTTTCGTTGTTCGATTAAGGTTTTTCTCTCTCTCGCAGTTCCATAATCAAAATGCTATCATAATCGGGAAGCAACTACGTGAACTCGTGCGTGAATAAAGCACCAAGTCCAGCAAAATGAATTCACCCTCTCCTGGAATGCAAGAGCAGCTGCGAAAACATCTGGCCGAGGATAAAGACAAAAATTGAAGGATATCAGCAAACGTTTACGGCTAGCGACGTTCATATCGTATGAAAATCTTGCCGACGTTAAAAAAAAGCTAGAATTTCGCCGATTGAAAGCAGAGTGAAGGAATAATTTTCCCTTCAACCCCTTCAGTCCGCGGAGACGTGAGTTATTTCATGGCTCGAGCGCGCGTTCATTTTACGACACGGAGCGTGCAGCGCGAGTAAATCATAGACTCCTCTCGCGTAAAAACTGGAAGCGCCGGGGTGGGCCTATAGGGAGCGCGCGTCAGAATCCCGTAAGATTCCCGAGGCCCGTGCGCCCGGAAGAAGCGGGCCCATCCCGATTCCCGGGACCTTCTATGTCTCGGGGAAGGAATCCGGAGTTTTTTACGAGGTCCCGGGCCGAGGAACGAACTCCTGGAGAACTATTTTCCTGGAGAGGAGTGTTTCATTTCCAGCCTGGGTAACTGGGCATTTCTCCCATCAGGCGCGCTGTTTCCCATCCACCGACCCTTCAGATTTAACTGCGTAGCACCACCTGACTGAAGAGGAGGGCGCTTTACTTTCAGGAGGGGTGCAATTTCGAAAGCGCCTCATGCACCTCCATTTCCGCGCTCTTTTCGTCCAGGACCAGAGAGGCGTATGGCAGAGGCCTTAAAACATCACGGACGAGAGAGAGAAAATAGGAGACGAAGTACCCTTTGCGATCGGAATTTATTCTTTTGTAGTTCCTCAAATACCTTTCACCTTTTCCTTCTTTGTTTGAAGGTTATGAGAAAAGTAATTCCGTTAGTCCATCCATTTTTCAGTTTTTAGTTATTAGAGTATTCCATAGTACGCCGGTACAATTAGATAACTTTATAATTTTTTACTTCAGCAGAAACGTCCAAATTGGGCAAAGAAAAAGATTGAGGTGATGCGAAGAGACTATAGCGAGGAAGATATTAACAGATGTGTTCTCAGAAGGGAACTTGAATGCAATAGACACATCAGCAGAATGGACGTGGAGGGGATGGTGAGAGTTGTGAGATGTAAAGTTCCAAATGTGAAAAAAGGGTGAGTCGGCTGATGGAGGAACTACCTGCGTGTGGGATGTGTGAGAAGAAGCTGGAAGAAACAGACATGAGGCTAGAAGGAAAGAAGGAAGAATAAAAAAAAAGGGATTTGTGCATTAATATGTCATAAGTGCCGCGCTTTTGAGAGATTTTTCCCCCTGACAACAAATTAAATATCACGAAATGTATCACAGAAGGCTATTAAAGTATTTATTTCGCGAACGGTTCAAGAACTTCGAATTTGAGGTATTGATGCATTTTATTCCCATAGAATGTAATATCATTACTTTCAGATTAGAACTAAGCATATTTAAACTACACATTCGTTGAAGAAATTTCGGAATCTTTTCCCGTGAATTGAGAGATTTTTCCCTCTGACAAAAAAATTAAATTTAAGCTGAAGGCTATTCCAGTACCCAACTTGGTCACACAGTCTACGTTTTGATGGACGAATCGTCTATCGTCTTCGGTGTTAGACGTATTTGGTGCTTGTTTGTGTGTTTGCATGCCTTACTCCATTTATTTGACGAGTTTCAAAAAGCATTAATTATTCTTCTTGCGATTCCAACTTTTACCGCTTCCATAAATAACTTCATCCTTATAATTTTGCGAGTAGCAAGCCCACATGTCCGTTCCTACCAAGATTAGGCAAGAGACTTCTCAAATCATTTGCAATTTAGTGGCGAGGAAGTAGAAGTTGAAGAAAGAAAGTAAAAGTTGGGATGTATAGAAAAGATGCTTCGCCTACTCTTCTGCGAATAGAATAGAGGCCTGTACGTCTCCAGTACAGTATTACCTCATTTGTACTTCTTCACAATTCATCCCACTCCTGAATGGCTCCTTCCGAAATTATATTATCCACATATTTTAAAATGCAGCAAATGAGTTAGCTGTTGGTTGACTCCCGCGAATTCCAAAAAAAAACAGCAATAAATTTTTGTATGACACTTGGCGGCAATTAATCCTTTTTTCAGCTTTTTAACAGGTAGAACCTCAGGTAACCTCAGACTTTCTTAGATCCTTACGTTATTTCCTGAATGCCAAGGTCTTTCCTCAACCTTCAGTCTTTTACGCATAGAGAGAAGAATAGAAGGGAACATTTTTACTCTTTTCCCTGTTGCACTCACTTTCCTTCCTTCCTCCCGTGAATTCGTGGCCAATCCGCTTTCTTCCACCTGTACTCCCTCCGGCTAGGGTGATTGCACGCGTTCCGAGACACGCCCTTGGACGAAAAGATGCTTCGCCTACGATAGCAAGGAAGGCCTTTTAAATCGCTCCCAAGGGACGACGAGTGAGGCAAGAAGATGAAAGTAAGGAGAAGGAGAGGTTTCTATTATCGACGCACGTGCTCCGAGACCTTCCATTTTTAGTTTTTCCCGTGCGTTCCCACCGTTCCTTCTTCAGTTGGGGTCGGTAAGGGGGGAGGGAAGTGAGGGGCCAGGGGGTGTGTTTGAAGCCGTAGGGATCATCTCCAAAAGGTACAAATCTCCAAAACAGGTATCTCCAAAACAGTCACTTGGTACGAGCACGAATATTTTGCAAATTTTGGTGTGTTTGAATCGCTCGTTACAATCAAACTCACTTGTTTTTACTTTAGCTTTTCTCATCGGTCTCGAGCAAAGAACTCCTGAATGATAAAAACTCAAGTGAAATCAACGAGTAAGATTGTGGTAAACGAATTCAAACATATCAAATTCGCGAGACATTAGTGTCCGTATCATGTGATGCCTTGGTTACCTATCAAAATAATCCCACCGGTTTCAAACATATCCTCCTAGGTATGGTCTCGTCCCACAGAAACATCCTCCACTTCCATGCAATACCCTTTTAAAGCCACCTCCAGGGTATACAGGGAATATACAACCCCACATCAAGCCTGCAATATTGATTGATGAGCATTTTTGTTCATTTTTAATTTTCATTTCATTGATTTAGCCCTATGATAATATTTTCCAGCAAGTTTATCCTGCTGATGAGATAAACCTGTAGAATATACAGTAGATCTTATCAAGAAGAAATTTTTGAAACTTGCAGGTCAGGATCATGGTTAAAATATCTATAAAGTGAAAAATTGCACCATCAAACGTAGTAATTAAATATTAATTAATATGAATAAATCTTTAATAAATAATTAGGCAGTCATATTTAAATAAAAATCTCCTCAGGAATTATATATTTAAGGGTTTTTCACATATATTGGCTTAATGTCATTAATGTTATTAAAATACATTCTATAATAGTTGATATTGGAGAATGAAACAAGTGAGCCTTTCACCGTTATGTATGTTATTTACCTTTGGGAATTACATGTATTTTTCTCCTCGCCTTATAATTGTTCTCTATATATGCCTAAACCCTATAGGTACTTTTATGATAATTAAATGATAAACTAAAGTACAGAAGTCTTGGTCGGAAAAGGCTAAACAGAAGGGTGTGTTGGATATATATTATCGCTTTCGATGTTTACTTAATTCACCAGGGAAACGCGGTGACTTTCAATGCAATGCAGACTTTAATTAGCACCATGTAGAGCACGATCGTGTAAGAATCTCGACTTCACTTTAAGAATTTCGATTAAGATACATATATACTTGTTCCAATCATGTTACTCATTTACTTTTGATGTTATTTTGCACTCGCTAGAAACCTCAATCTGCACTGCTTATCCTTATTACCTCCGGGGAAAGAATTTATCTTGGAAAAGGAACACTTCGTAAGTTTCTGAGAGAGATTAGGCCTGTAATCATCATTCATTATACTCTACCCTTTTCATTCTTATTTAGGTCAGTAAAGGTCAATCATTGAGGGGAATTATGCTTTAAATTATTCCAACTGATAAGGTTTTATCGCATTATCAAACTAGACAGCAATAAAACACGAAAAGCATGTCCAGTGAATTCATGATCCATTCTCGTACATTTCGAAACCACAACCCATTGCGTACCGAGCTTGCATTTTATTGATTTAACAACCAAGGTTTGCTCAGCAACTTTATGGTCTCCAAGAAACGAACGAAATCAGACATAAAGCGTTAGTTCTAGCTTTCGACGGAAGATCGACTTCATTTCGATTTTTTCTCGAAGTTACGAGCACCATTTAAACGGCTGTACAATATAATATGAATATGTATAAATACGAGTGAAGTTGATTTTCCTTATGTAGCTGTATATATTTAGCACAAAATTAATAGTATTAAAGTTGAGTCATCAACATTCAGGGTTTGGCGCTTGATTTCTGTGTACAAATAGCTGTCTTAAGAGCTGAGATTTTTTGCCATAGTATATGGGGCTAGGATTATAGCTTGGCGCTGGAAAAGTGATCAAGAAAATCATATTTTTTGTAAAAATATTGGAAAAAAATAGTCAAGTATTAGCAAAATCAAATTTGGATTGAAATATTGATCTTTCCTGCCTATTGGGTATCGATACATGTCTCCCTTCCTGGTTCGAAAGAGTTCTTTCCAGGCTCGCTCCTTCCTGTCTATCGAGCCGTCTGAATCAACACACAGGATGCACTCACATGAGTCTCCTCCCATATCTTTCTGAATCAGGGAACAGAACGCTCGCTGTTTCTCGCGTGCCTGAGTCTCTCTTCTGGTTCAACGACACGGCGCCGAAGGTCGGGAGAAGGGAGCAGGGGCTGTAGGGGGGAAAGAATGTTTCTCCTTTTATAAATTTTTTTCCATCCTCCCTCCTTTGTCGTTCGTTTGGATATTTTTATTTTCTTCATCCTAGCTTCCCCCGATCCCTCCCCACCTCACCTTACGTCCCGAGGTTTGGCATTTGCGTCACTATTTTCCGTCTCGAAGGGACTCCATTTATCTCTTCCTCTCCCCAGCCAGAAAAACCGATCGAATTCCGTCTCCCTCCACCTTATTTAAACCCCCTTCTCTCTTTCTCCCTCCACCCGCCCACCTCCGTTCCTTTCTCTCCCACCCTCTCCGTCTCCACCCATCCTTTGTGTCCCGCTCAGCAGCCAATGGCGTAGGTGAACCCTGGCTACACACTGTTATTGTTTTGTTTTTAGTATTACGCTGTTTGGACGTTTACAGCAGAAATAGTATTATAGTATATAAGTTATTGGAGTTCGGTGTTACTTTTCGGAAAGATTGGATTTAACAATGGTGGAAGAAAACAAGGCACTTCGCACAAGAACAAGTATTTTATCATTCCCAATCGATTTCAACAGTTGAACGTCATTTACAATGACGTTGAAAACATGAATTTTAACGGGAAGTTTTTTCCTTCGATGTCTGTATTTTCTTATATCAATACGGTTTTATGTTATTTTCTGCAGATAGATTCCTCTTTCACTAAGATATTATTGTTATGTCTTTGGTAATACCCTATAACTGCACAGCAAAAATTTGGTACCACGGAATTGGTACCAAATTTTTTGCTGAATCAAGGTTTATAATAAGGGTGGATACGTACGGCAATTCTTCCTGGATGAAACACTGAGAAGTATTGCCCCACTTCTATCTTTCCTTCTAGGGCTACCCATGCCTGATCGAGGTGATCTGGCTTAAGTTTGGTGCTAATCTTTAATCGTACAAATGTGAGAAATCGGTTACCTCTGCGATCAATAACTTTTATTTTCAAATACAGAAACCACGTTTTATGAGCTATTGAACATTGAAATAATCGCAAAACTATTCGACTATTGCTTGAAATTAAGGTGGGTCACTCAGTATTGCTAGTTAATGATAAGGGCTTACGTACTCCTATAAGAAAGGGCTGGCTTAAAACAACTTCCGAGATGATTCGCTTCCTATCTTAGAAGAAGCTGCAATAAGGGCGTCTCGGAAGAGTAGCGTGGGCATTATGCTTTCATATCTCGATAAAAACTCCAACCGGAAGTCGTATAAATTACTGTTCTCACGATATATCATAAATATGAGTATTTTTTTCAATAATTAAACGTAACTTTTTCAGTACTTAGTCGCTATTATCTGATAGTATATCAGGAAAACGTAGTGTGTGAATAAATGTGGATGACCGCACCAAATAGTGTGCAACTCATGGAATAACTGTGGATGCACATTGACCATAATTGTACAGACATTAATTAAAATGCACTATCTTGTTTGGGATAAAATGGAATAGAAGAACGAAGGGCCCGAAAAAATAAATAAATGAAAGAGGAGAGTAAGTAATTAATTTTATTCTGTAAAAACATTGTAGTGACTTCGCCTCTCTGACAACTGTAGCGCAATATCAGGAACAGATGTTTCCACACGATGAGCCAAATTGCTACACAGCTGGCGGAAAACATTATCATTCCATAGAACTTTATCCACTTATGACAAGGGCCTAGCCAACTTGATACACCGGTTCCCGTAAGATCACCGAAGTTAAGCAACGTTGGGCCCGGACGGAGGTTGGATGGGTAGCCCCCCTCCATACCTCTACCGTGGTGCTCTTGTCCCCTGTCTGCGTGTGGCGGGCAGGTTAAATGTGGGTTGGCACAATGGATCTAAATAGGTCTAAGTGCCAGGGGGGCTCCAGAAGGCTCCCGCCCACCCCTCCAATTTTTTATCCACTTATGCCCACACATTTTCTATTGAGAAGTAATTTCTGTAACTTGCTCAGAAGACAAAGTTTTATCGGGATTCAATTACCTTGGATCAGGTCCCCTGCTTGTTAGAAACAAACTGAGAAAGTAACTAAGCTTTCCTGATGGGAAGGGAAACAAGAAGTATTTTTGGCAAAACGAAGCAAGCATCTTCGTAGCTAAGCCATTAGCGAGTGGTGAGATGTGAGAAAGCTCGAGAGTGGTTGACCGTTCCTAATGTTAATTATGTAAGAATTTTAGACGGTTTTACTAGCATTTTCGCCCTCATTATCATCGGTACCACTTCATCAGCTTATACGTGAGAGTTTGGCCATAATATTAGTTTTTCAATATCTCATAACATTTCGTATCCCTTTTGCTCTCAAAATGCAATTTAAAAACGTGCCGGCCTCAGTAGCCAGGTCGGTAACGTGCTTGGCTGGAAACCCAAAGATTGCGCTTTTAATCCCGGATCGGTCATGGATATTGCGTTACGTTTAAAATAAGCTAAGGTAATGCTAAATTATCCTTCACTATTGACGTTTTCAAATATCGATATCTACTTCTGCCAAATTGCGAGCAGTATACGGTTGTTCTGGAACCTTTTAGATTGACACTCTGCGAAAAATACCCAGGCTGAGGTTTAATTAGGGAATTCTTTTGTTTAAAATTGGTTTTGCACTTTCAGGTTTAATGTGTTGTTACTTTTATTTTCTGTGATTGGCTTGAATGATATTCTCAGTGGTATTCTTATACGATACATTTTAGGTAATAAATGCATTCATCAAAAATTAATTGTTAAACCCGAAGGTTGATTTTTGATAGGTGAGGGTAGAGTTCACTTCGCAATAAGCCATCGACGTGTGAAATACACAAATTCACGGTTCAGGCCAGTTCCTTTCCCTGGGCCACCTGCGATTTCCTACGAAGTTCTGACACGCTTAAAATTGAATCGCGAGGATCTTATGTGGGGGGTGTCCAGACAGGTCAGTAGCTCAGTGCTCGATGAATTTTCAACGGTTAATGTGAAAAAAAATTTTTTTACCATTTCATTAATTTTTTTGGTATCTGACGATCGTTTGGCGGCTTAAATTGGTTGCACAAAATTGGAATTTACAAGGAAGCAGTCTCTGATATATTTTGTTATGGTTCACGTGAAGATTAGCGTGTTGCATGATGGAATATACTTATTTCCTGGATGGACTCTAGCTATGGATGAAGATTTTGAAGACGGAGAATTTAAAAAAATAGTGCATCCTAAAGTATTTGTAGGAAATATTCCTTTATTCCAAACCCACCATATTTATTTATGTCACGTGATCCTGTGATGTGTTACTTCTGCATTACAGACAGACAGAAAAGTACAAATCAAGGTAAAAGTACATACAACAATCGCTGGTAAAATGCGAAAATATATTACCGTCGAAATTTCATTGGAAATTTCAGACGACGAAGTGAAAGAAACTGTCCTATATACCCTGAATTGAAATAGTGCAAGTTGAAACACAGAGAGGCAAAATACACTACCGTTTATCAAAATAATCAGTAAAAAATACGATTTTGAAAATAACTGAAGCGTTTCTGTCAATTTTGAAACTAAGTTACTGATGGGCTATGGTCAGTGTATCACGTAACGGATGTCTAAGTCTCACACGTCTATGTAATTTTATGAAAATTACTAAGACGATTATTTATCCAATCATAGAAATATTCTAAAAAACGGGATAACAGTTATTTGATTATGCGGTAAAAGGGGGAAGAAAATTTGGGCCAAACGTTACGATGCACTATCGACAGGGAGGGGGAATCATCCGTTCTTGCAGAAGAAAGGTACATTCAGTTTAAACAACAATTATGTTATAGAATGTTTTTATTAGAGAATGATTAAGAGTACATACTGAGACATAAATCAGGCATTTATGGCGAATATATATTTTTTGTCACTCGCAAAAGAAGTAGGTTCCTTGTTTGTGTTTCATATTTTTGTGAGTGGAAACATCTCATTCTCTTAGCAGATTCACGTTGGCGTGTCGGTGATTTTAATCAAAGTCAGCGGGTGACAAAAAACATTTAAATCAGGAAAGGTATTAAAAGTGTAATTGATGAGACAGGTTGCCTTTCCAACTGAGGAACAGCATTTTTTTTGTGGCGAACAGCTCGATGATGTATAAGGATGACATCGCTGCCTATTCCTCTACTTCCTCACTTTGAGTTTTACCTGGTTTCCCCATTTTCCTCATCCACGTTCTGCTCTCTCTATCGTTTTCCTCAACCCCTTCATCCCTTCATTGCCCCACTCCACGTTTTCGCTACCCCTGAGAGTTCGCCGTTATTCGTTCCTCTCTCCATCCATCTACCCTTTCTTCCATTTTTTACCTAGGGTTGCCAAACCCTGAAAAAAAATGATTTTAGGAGTTCTCTGTTCTAATAGTTTGAATACCCGTAGAAACCATACCGAGGGAATCGGATTAATATGGTGGCTAGGGCACAGGCCTTCCATTCAGATGGTTCGGGTTTCGATTCCCGTCAGTGGCCATTAATTTAGTGTTTCACATTAATCAATTTGAATTTTGCGTGGAGAGCATTCTGAGTTCACCTCTACACTCGCCGGTTACGACATTGCATAGTGAACCCAATGGAGTTTTTCGTCGAGAAGAGGCCAATGCCGACGCCAGGTTTCTCTCCACCCTTCTCCCTGAAAAGCTCCTGCCGTTTCCTAATTACAAACCAAACCGAAATAGCAGAAACTAACTTAGTAACTGGTTGCCTCCGCTAAAAGTAACGTAGATATTTGATTGGTAGAATTTTTTACGAGTACGGTAGAAAATGTATTCTTGTTTTAAATGTTCTTCACATGATAACATTTGAACTTCATACGTTTTTATATATAACTTTCATTTTTTTCTTGACTTTCAACATAATTTTGGATATTAACTGAGTGTCATTAGTATTAGAAACAGGTTTGTCCCGTTTTATTCTTGAAGATATATCCAAATAAGTCAGAGTAATAGTGGATCATAAATGATATTACTTATTGATCCAATGCACGGCCCAAATGAAATACGTATTGGTACATCGCATCATAACCACATATATAAGTACCTATATACGTATAGGAGTCATAAAACTAACTCCTCCAAACGAAGTTAGGAAGAGGTGAATTAAATTTTCAGAGAATCGTCCTGGATCCCAAAGCTTTAAACTATGGAATACACACCCTGTAAGAAGGTAGTTTTGTTAAAAGAAATTGGGTAGGAAACGCCTCGAACCGGGAGGAAAGAGACTTTTAATTTTTTTCTTTCTTATTCCGGATGTCTCCCGACGAATCCCGTTGAGTTGATAACTCTGCTCTTTCCCCATCAAGGCTATACTTCTCACAAACCCTGAGGCCCTTTTTGAGGGCGTTGATATGGGACGGAAGCGACGGACACATTTCCTCCTCCACATCTTTCAGGGATTTTCGGCGCAAAAAAATAATATATCACGTAAAATAAATCGAGAAACGAGACGATGGGATCCGTAAATTGGAACGAAGCGGTCCCGGGGAAAAATTAAATTGTCGCAAAACCGAGAGGAAGGGGAAAATGGAAAAAGGGGATGACGGAGTTAGGAAAGCTTGCGATCGACGATATTTTATTTTTTTTCACCGCTTGTTTCACCCATCCCTCCGAGAGCGAAATTTATTCATTTTCATTAATGCGTGAATCATTACAATAGCCACCGGAAAATATAGACTTGAGGATAATACCTAAAATAGAGGCGTTTCGATACTTTACGAACCCTAACTCGTCTAAATAGTAGAGAGGGTTGATCTCATGCAATATTCTGTTTAACCCGAGATGGAAAATAGTCATTAATATTGCGTAAAAAGGTATTTTCTATCCGTAATATTTAATAAAAGGGATGTAATTAAAAAAATACTCATCAATCTAGTTATCCGAAAATGGAGTCCTTTTCATTACAATTACTTTTTCATACAAAGTAAGGAATCAATGGATATGTTCGTTGTGTTATCGCAAGGGTGTTATAGAGAAGCCCTTTATATGAAAGTCCTGGAATATACTCATGGTACTTTTTTACATTGGTCCCTGAGTCACTGAAATTCGCTTTCAATAGGTAAGTCTTGATCCATATTAGAAATGAAGGTACAAAAGGATTCCAGTTGAAATCCTTTCAAAATATTCACAAAAGGACTCAAGTATTTCTCAAATATTTCGATCCATGGCTATTCAAATGTGTAAAAATTTACTTCTCTTACATTTCATCACATCCTTAAGTAAGTTTTTACACATTTTAATATGATTTATTGAATCGAATGCTCCAAAACATTGTGTTGGCTTTCGCATCCGAAAGGATGATGCCGTAATTTTTTATTTCTTTACCTTTGTCAGTAAATATTACAATGTGTTAAATTTTAAACCGTAGAATGGAGCATTCTTTCTGTCAACTAATTCATAAATCCCTAGCTATTCTTGAAATAAACAACTAGGGAAATGTATTGCACCTAGCATAGTATTTCTATGAAATTCCTTTGCCAAAATCTTTTTCCGGCTAAAGAAGAAGAGTGGAATATACCCTGTCGTTAAATTGCCGAACATATGATATACTTAGATGGAAGTTGTAAACCTATTTTCTATTTAGTGTAGATTTAAACGAAAAAAGTAGAGAAGTTTCTTTTACCGTACTTGCGAAATTTTCCTGCATTCAGTTTTTATACCTGGATTGAATCTGACTCATTATTTTAAATGAATAATTTTAAATAGGATTTCATATGCTTTTATATTAATAATTATTTTATATTGATCGAGTTTGCTCGCAATTCTCCGAGTGCTGGATATTTTTTCACACTGGGCCCAAAATTTTAACCTGCAGACTCATTGTATGAACTCTGCACATCATCAAATTCAATTATTTTTATCAATTATATATTTAATAGGAATTATTGGAACACAGCCAAAGAGTTATTTTAACCCACGTATGAATGTAACTTTGTGGTTAGAATTCCCTCGTCGGTTTTTGTTCATGAATTTTTCGTCATCAAGTCGAATGCACTGTACTTAGCCAAAACAATGCAATGTATGTGACAACCGGTTTGTGAAGAATAAATTTGATTTCATATAAGTATCACTATAATGGACTTTAACTGGAAATGTTTTGCAATTTAAACATTGCAACCTCTCCAACCAAGTACAATTTATGTAAACAAATCAAATTTCAATATTTGCAGCTATCTGTGCCAATTAATTATTGCACCCTAGCGCTAATCAATTCAAGTATGTTCTAATTTTTGCATCCACGTAAGGTATTTTATTTGTTAATGAGGCATTTGCAGTTCACAATTGTGAAGATTATATTTCATTCAATTATTATTAAATTCATAATAGGATACATAGATTATCTAGATACATTGTGTTTCATTTCATACAGGGTGCGGCAACATAACTTCCTCTTTTAAAATGCGCGCCATTCAGTCGGTTGATGTAGCGGAGCGATAGTGGTCTCTATAAAGTTTTGTCCCCGCAAAGTTCAGTTGCCATCATGCGTTGGAACAGTGAGGAGCGTGTGCTTGCCGTTGAGGCCTATTTTTCGAGCGGATGTTCAGTGATCGCAACTCAGCGCACCTTTCGGAATAGCTTTAATTTGGCCCCTGTCCCGGACCGGAAATCAATTGTTACATGAGTCACTACGTTCAGACAAACTGCAAGTGCTACAAGACGAAAAACTGGAGTCCCTCGGCCCATTAGATCACCTGAGAACATTGAAGCAGTGAGAGCTTCAATTTTGCAATCACCACGGCATTCGTCGCGCAAACATGCGTCTGCCTTTGAAATTTCCGATCGTTCTGTGAGGAGAATTCTTCATGATGATCTTCATTTCTATCCTTACAAGATGGCAATTGTGCAGGAACTTTCTGAACGTGACTTCAATTCTCGGAGAAACGCGCGTGAGGTTTTTTCTAAATCGTTCCTGAGTACGCTATTGTTTTCTTTAGCCATGAAGCCCATTTTCATTTGTGTGGATCCGTCAACAAACAAAACATACGCTACTGGGCTGACACCAATCCTCGATAATTGATTCAAAGGCCTTTGCATTCACCGAAAGTCACAGTGTGGTGTGCAATTTCCTCAGCTGGAATTATTGGTCCGTGGTCCTTAGGGGACATTTGGTCGGTGCAACGGCTCACACTTCAAGAGCATCGATGGTTGTTTTGAGGGAACACTTCCCAGAGCGCCTCATCTCAATTAGGGGCGATTCGGAGTGGCCGGCCCGCTCTCCCGATTTGGCCCCTTGTGATTTTTTTTCTATGGGGTTTTTGGAATCCCGTGTTTATGTGAACCGTTTAAGTACTCTACAAGCTTTGAAGACCAACATCCAGGATGAAATTGCCAACATAACCCCTGCTATGCTGGTAAGAGTCATGACAAACGCCAGAAATCGGTTTACTCAGCGTATGGAGGATAGAGGACGCCACCTACCTGATTTGATCTTCAAAGCTGAGTAAAACAAAACTTTAGATATGAGTCTACTTTATGAAAAACAAGTAAAAAATTTCTGATTCATACAATGGGTTTTCTTAAGTTTTCAAAAAAAGGAAGTTATTTTGCCGCACCCTGTAGAAGTTACATTCCAAATGTAACTAGTTTTCCTGCATTATTTTTATACTGGTGATACATATGTATTAGATCCTTCCATGGTCAGTTATAAAATAAGTCCATTAATGTTACAAAAAAACTAAAATTCGTGTAAAATGATTTCATTCCATTTATGGCAGTTTCAAAATAAATCTAGGTACATACATTTACGTTGCATCATTTTACCACTATTAAGCTTAGGAAACGTACGTAAAGATGTTAACCTTGAAATGTTAAAATATCCTGTGTAACCCTCTCTGCAATCAAATGTATGTATCTAAACTCAAGTCTACTAACTCCTCGTAACAATCAACCCTCATTACTACTATTACGGTATCTATGTAGAATTTGGAGTTGTCAGTAAGAGCATATTTTTCCCTCTTTCCCTTGCATCTCATCTAAAGAATGAAGTTTTATAAAGCATATTAATCTTAAATATTCAGTTTTCGCGCAACGGTAATTATTGATTGCAAAAAACAACTGAAATATGCGTCAAAAGTTTGTATTGAAACTGCATTATCAAAAATAACTGAGAACTTCTGAAGGAAATTTTTGATCAAAATATGCATTAAATTTTCGCAAACGCATACAGATATAAACATTTCAAGTTTTTCCACAGCTTGAAGCCAAAATCTGTTCGAAATATTTTTTGTTCGAATTTTTTGTCGGTGATATTTTCCAAATTGATAGAAATAGTTTAGAGCAATCTCTACCCATTCGTAACCTACCTATCCTAATAGTGCCCCTGACCAAAGTTTTCTGCTCTCTCAGTCACTTGGGTTGCCCCTGTATTGTGTTTACCTTTATAGTGAAGACGTTAAACCTTAGCTAAGTTGTAAAAAGAAACCTTCATTGCGATGAGCGTTAAACGCCCTTAAGGCCGCTTTACACGATACAATTTTTTGCACAATTTCTTGTACAAACTCTTGTATAGACTGAACGAAATTGTTTGTTTGTCTGAATGGAATTAGAACACGTTCTATTTCCCGTTCAGTCATTCAGACAATCGCGCAAGTTTTCGTACAGTTTGCCGCTTTACACGGTACAATTTCCTCATGCAAGAGTTTGTACAAGAAAGTGTTCAAAAATTGTATCGTGTAAAGCGGCCTTTAGCAATGATACACTGGATACAATAGAAAACGGAAAAAAAATAATGCTCCAGTTATATATACTCGTCTTCCTCTCATCCCCCAAAACCCACTTGGGAATCATTACTCTGAATAATTGGCTGAAATCAATCAGCAGATGAGAGTCAGCCTCTTATGCTCTTCCACATCCAAAGCGCTACGCTCTTCCCACTCCCTCAATTTCTTTCTCCATCTCCACCCGGATTCTTTAAGTACCTACTTGTATGCGGTATGCTATGCGTGGCGTCTCCGTTCCCATTCCCTGCATTTCCGTGCGTCTTTCTCAATTCCCTCCCTCCCTTCCTCTCTCTTGCCCTGTCCAAAACGTGTGCTTCTAGCGCTAAGCATACTACAGTGCTTTCTTCCAAGTGGAGGGGGGTATCGTCGAAAACACCCGAAGTATGTCCGAACGCGAAGCACTCTGGGGGAAGCATGCTACGAAGCCAAAGCACAGAAGCACGCTTCCATGTAGGCTTCGAAGCATTGTTGACGAGAATAACAAAAGATGGTGGAGCCGATGGCTACTTATAAATGTGTGGAGTATCTATTTTTTTACTTCGTATGTTACTTTTGCATAATTATGAATATACATATCAATCAAAAGGTTAATATACATATAATCGCTCTTTTTCTTCCGATCTAAACATTTCATAGATGTTGCCCTCTATCGTGTTCCACACTACCTAGTGGTTTTTTATGTTGCCACTACTGTTTAACGTCGCTCCTTACCGTAAACTGTCCGAATATGAAGTATTCTTTCCCAAGCATGCTTCATTGTACGTCAGGAATACGTCACCAACAAGAATGCTTTGCCGAAGCATACTTGGTTTTCGGATACGGCTCCCATGTTTCCCACCGGCCGCGCACAACCCCACTCCCCCTCTCACCTCGTTGCCATGGTGGTCCCGTTTTATCCCCTAACTTTGCTATTTCGGCCACCCCTTCCTCGTTCCGCGCCCCGGCGATCGCTTTTGTTTAGCCACCGCCCTAAAATTAGGCCAAACCCTACGCAAGTGCGAGCGGAGTCATTCCGACCGCTTCCTTTCTCTGCCCGTGTGTGTGTGGAGGGAGAGAGGTTTGCGATATCCGCTCGCGCTCCCCTCCCACCTCGAGAAACAACAGCGCCCACCGCGATATACGTCAACCCATTCACGCGCCTGGGCATTTACACACACACACACATTCCCGCCTACCCAAACCCACCTCGACTTCCTCCTCGGCCCCAGGAGGCAGTTTCCCAATCGCTCTTCCTCTCGATGTCTCCAAGGATTTCATCTACATCTACATCTATACGATACCCTGCAAGCCACCGCGAGGGTGTGTGGCAGGGGGTGAAGATCACCAAGCATGCACTACTGACATGCAAACAAGCAACTATAGGGTCTCATGGCAACTACCCCTGCATATTATGCTAGGTTTGATCAGATTAACAAGATTGGAGAGATAGATTGTCATACCGATAGATTTAAAATGTCATTTTTCCCCCGTACTATAAGAGAACAGAATAGGCAGCATAGCAAAGGGATAGGTAGGTGAAATATAGTCAAGAGTAGTCAGTAGTGCACGATGCATGTAATAACAACCAATAATCCCTTTCTTATTTCGTAGATATTAACTATCAAGCTGCATGTGAAACAAGCTATCTAGCTACATGCAAACAAGCAACTATAGGGTCTCATGCAACTAGATTGTTTGTATAAATAGAACATCAGACAAAGTTGTCCTAAGTAATGAATATACACGAGATTATGACGAAAAGTTATCCGATGCGTGAACGACAGAGTAGTGACCCACAACGTCACAAAACTAATTGGAAAAACCACTAAAACCACAGTACAATGACCCAATTCCTAGATTAAATTTACGACAGATACCCAGCTTATTTCAAGCACATTTGCCTACTCTTCCGCTCTCCTTTGGAATGGACTATTTATTCATTACCCAAGTACCGAAAATCTTAATGGCAGTTTTTCCCACTGACATTAGAATGATATCTACTTGAGCAGAAAGTTATAATGCATGATGAAATCCTCGATGACTGTCCATGGTTTGGAGCCGTTTTAAATTTTGATCTCGCGTATGTGTGAAGCAGTTTTAGTCCTCCGCATGATCGATAATGGGAGGAGCTGCTATCATCTCATTCTACTTGCCAGCGAAAGGATTTTTCTCCTACGAGAACAGTCAATCCCAAACTTATAAACATTTTTCTGACATTACCCTTAGCGCGGATACTTGCGTAACAATATTCCTTTACCAGATTCCAATGTTTACTTTACCAGATCGTTTTCTCTTCCCTCGTGACATCATGACTAATGGCTAACCTTCATTATATCAACAAGATGGAATATGTAATTACTACCCTGTAAATATGTAACTCCTTCAAGTACCTTGGGGTAAGCATAGCAAGGTACGTTTCTGTCTCTCGCTTCATTAAATCTATTTACATCTTGAGTGGAAATTCTTTCGTCCTCTTTAACTTTCCTATATTCTTCTCGCTCGCACTTTTCATTTTTCACCTTCAGTCATTCTACCTCCTTTTTTTTAAAAAGCCGTAAAACCGTTCCGAAAAAAAATATTTCTAGCAGTGCTATGAATAATAAAAAAATGAGTGGAAGGCAATTAAAAAGTGAGGAATGAGAAGGATGAAGGGAATGAAGGAGGAGTGAAATATACGAAATGACTTATTCCATTATCTACCCTCCTCCGATTGATGGGGCTTGACTACCCCATCAACCGTCCCGGAAGGAGGAGTGAGGAACGCCCAGGGAATTATGGGTTGGACGTTTTTAAGAGGCACCCGTTTAGAATGGAAGATGGGGTCCAGAGAAGAGATGAGGGTTTGTAAAAATAACCATATCTGACGTTGGAAAAAATTGATGCTCTTGCATCAGCAAGGAGAATTTTTAATGCAAACTGACTTACCAGCGAATTTAATGGCCTCATAAAAGACCTTTAAACAGGAGTTTTCTGCAAAAATAATTATCTAAGATAGTAGAATTGCATGTTTCATCTCTCAGAAGTAAAGTACACGTTCATGATAGCTCAAGTCCACCACGAGTCTAACGATCATTTTGGCGATTGGGGAGTGAATTTTAATTTGTATTCGTGGACGTTTTAGCAGTACGGGTTAATACATGCCACCTACTAAACACTAAACTACGAGGTCTGACTTGCATGTATGTACTTCCGGATGCTGTGAATGAAAAATTATTGCAGTAAAAGAACAGGAATAATCAAATTTGGTATATATATGTTTGTCAGGCACGTATCCAGAAATTTTCTTCGGCGGGGCGGGGAGGGGGGCTAAGTCTAGTGTAGCGTAACTTGTAAAAAATCAGCCTGGCCCGTTCGGTGTCGACATGTAATAAATCTCTTCCCTTAATTTTCAGTGCTTGGTACTAACTTTCACAGTGCCCGTTCCTATCTCTTCTCACTGGTAAAGTTCACTGCTTACCTTTTTATGAAGCAGTTAATTTGATCGGCCCCAGAACAGAAGTTCAACGCATTCATACATATGAGATTGAAAAGAACTATTATTAACCACACACATGCAGCAACGTTTCATGACACTCAACACTCGAATTATATGCAGTGTAATCTGGATTATCGTGCCCAGTTAAAATCACAACAACAAAATTATTGGGGAAACATTTCTGGGGGTTTAGAAGCCCTCCCCCCCACCCTCCCCCTCCCGGCTACGTGCCTGATGTATGTACGTACTTAGGCAGTCATTTTGTTATTTTTCGATGCTGTACAAACATGTAATGACCTCAGTGAAACAATTGAAGTGGAATACCGTATGAGTAGACAGTATGATAGTTACGTTTCATCCCTAGGAGAGGTTAAATTACAGTTCCAAATAATACCATAGTGATATCGAACATCGCACCCTTCCTTTCGATGTTTCGACGCTCACCTCCCGAGCAGTTTGGAAGGAGAAGCATATATAGGATGGCAATTGCTAGGGACATGGAAGGAGAGGGTCAGTGGAAGGTCAGGAGCGGAGTTCGAGGGCGAAAGAAAAGAACGCCGAGTGGAAAAGCGAGGCTCGGGCGAGTCGTGTTTGCGTTCCGCTGAACTCTGGGAAGAATTGGAAAAGTTTGAAGGTCGTCTCCTCCGTGCACAGTCGATCCGATCCTCTTACCTCACCAACCGCCCCGAAACTATCGGTGTTGCCATCTCCGAATAGAAAAGGATAAGGAAAATAAACGCTCTATTCTTCCCTCTTCGTGGGAAAGAAGTTTATCCGCTCAGGACCGATCTCAATTTGGCAATTTCTTTAAAAAAATGCGATCGAAATTTTTGCTTTCTTACTTACTTTCAGTCTACCTAACCGCCTACGGCCATTTGCAAGCATGTCCTAGCATGAAATGAAGTGACAACGGCTGCTCCCAATAGAAAAGTTTCCCGGTAAATAGTCACGCCATCCCCTATTTCACGACTAGCGGGGACATATTCTTGGATCTTTGGGCTGCAGTATTGAAAACGGGAAGAAGCACGAGTCAAGAATTTTTTCTTGGCCTTTAACTTTACTGCAAGTGCTGTAGGTCTTACTTCTTGGTTTAATCTACCGTAAAAATATACTTCGAATTTATATTTATAAATAAAAATATATTGCTCGTAATTATTCGCAAATTATATACTTTAAGTTCCTGAGTAAATATTTTTATTTTCAAAAGTTCAATGGCAGAAAGGTAGCCAACCTAGCGTTTCTAGCCAATTTCTGATAAACATTGAATACTGACCTATTTAGGGTAACGCGTTGGTCTGGCAACTCAAAATTCGCAGATTCAAATTCCGCCCAATGTATGAACGTTTTGTTTGTCCTAGGATTAAGAGCGTATAGTGCGATATAACCGCAGGCGTTTGAGGACCTGAAAGCCATGACCAATTCTAACCTTTAAGGCTATTTGACCAGGCCAATCGGCTTACATACCATTTTTAAGAGTTGTTCTTAAAAGCGCAGAATTTGGCTTATTGACGCCTGTCAATCGCGGTAAAGTATGTTCAGGGTAATCCTAACACTGCGGAAATGTTTGGTCACAACTTTAGGCCGAAATTGCGGAGCATGTAGAATACTGAACGATATCATTACTGTAGTCTATACTACTGATCCACCACATTTGAATGTTAAATCCTATTTTCTGATATAATTCATTTGAAGTGTTAAAAATTGACTTTGATCACTGGTATCTCTGGGCTCTTTTCAATGATATATCTCTATCCTTTCTTGATTCCTTCTCTAAAGAACTCATAGTTACTCATACTCCCTTACTATCGTGATGTGAGATTCATTGAATTAATCTGTATAACAACTCTCAGTGGTAAATGGTGGATCTCACCACCATGTTATGCCTAAATAAAATACCCTCTACTTATAAAAGAGTAACATTAATAGATGCCTTCCCTCCGTGTATTTACCTACCAGAGGTTTTAAAAGCATTCTATTTGCCTTTTTTTCATTTTCTTTTGCCCATAACCTACCTCGGTTCACCCTTTATATGCCCTATAGATCTCTGGATCTAGTTTCAGACACCATGTTTAGACGGCTCGTATTCTTATCTAACCTGCTTTCTCATACATTCATGCCTTACATTCTCAAACTACTGCGATCCAAAATAAAATGTTCCCCCAAATCATTTCCTTGATATTCATCGTATATTCTTCATACTCAGCCATTTTCGTTTTATGATTGACAATGTCGATCGATGAGACTGAATTCTTTAAAACTGATGGAGTTCATTCAGTTTTCAATACGCTTCACAAGAGTTGTAACGAGGGGAAGTTTTTTTAATTCTAAATCGCGAGTTGTAGAGTTATACTTTTTCCAATAAGGCCATCCCGAAAAAAATGTATTTTTATTTTCTACGTACCATTGTAGATTTAACCAAGTTTAAATTTAAGCACGTTCCGTTGAAGCGACTCTTTTGAAGAAACAACGGAAGTAGAGGGCCGAGTGGAAATGGATGGTGTGGACCAGCTGTCACGTGATAAGAGGGCACGACGTTGCCTCTCCTACAACCCCTCTCGACCTGGCTTCACCACGAGCGAGACACGCGGTCGATAAATAGGTGAAATTCAACGTGTAACGACGTTAAGATATGGTTGCTTAGTTGACACCACTGATTTCACTATGCATTTTCCATTTGGGAAATCGAAATTTGAAAATCGCTTGAAAATATTTTTGTACGCCTTATGTTCGAGTGACATTTTTACTAACGCTTTTAATATTTTAGAAAGTATTTTTAAAATTTCTATACCTTGGTCGGATATTTTCCATTTATATGCATCCTCATTCCCTAAAATGGTAGAGGTAAAAAGGATATCCAACCGCACGCTCCTATCTACTAACTCTAAATATGGAAGTAACTACACCTCCATTGCTAAAATAATTAGCAGTTAAAACGATTCTGGATTTTTTCTATGGTGGAAAAACTCCCCCAAGTAAACCAGTTCGTGCTTACTTCACCGTTTAACTAAAAATTGAACATGATGTACATAAAAAATGAGAATTTTGAGCATTTAGTAGGAAAGGCTGGTCCATAGGTGTAGAAGGGTTGACGATTACATTTTCGACTATATTGTTGTCCACAATGGATTTTCAGACCCTTCCTTCATAAGAGTCCACTTTGCACTCCCTGCTTTTGTGAGAAAAGGGGACTTCATCCTTCTTTCTCTTATTTAATTCTGTCAAAATCTATTCCAATTAACCCGTGTATTTCAAGCATATAATAGTGCATAGCACGATATGCTGCGAGCAAACATGTAAAGATATGTAAGGCATTCACATGGTTATTTTTAATCTAAAAATGGGAATAAATCAAATTTTCTTTCAATAAAGCGGTTCAATGCAACTTATTCTGTTTTAATTGCTAATCAGTTGTAATGGTTTTAATCAATCGATCGATCCCTTAAACCAATCGATAATCTTTAATTTATTTTCACCATTTTATTAAATTTTCCACATGTTGATATTCCTTAGGAATTTTTCTTCCTTGCTGGGGGCCTAAAATTTTATACAGATTAAGTTTTGTGTGCTACGACTACTATCACGGTGTAAATGGCGTCAATTTTTTATAATAATATTGAAAAGTACAGGTATTTTAGTCATCCTTACCGAATTCCCGGTTCCACGTAATTATTGTCTTGATCCATGGCCAATGAACATTATTTAATGCAAATAGAACGCACTGAAAACAGTAATTTTCATGTCTACGTAATAATTGAAACATGCAAAGAAATTGAAACTAGTACCAATCGGCTTCAAAGAAGCAATGAAACAGAGATAGGATTGGATTTTCAATTCCATCAGAAGTTAACGCCTTTATGTAGCGAGTCATTTCCTAAATTTTAACGTTCATGTTAACGTTAAAGTTTAACCAAACTAAAGTGTGTTGAAAATCGCATTCGCGCTCAAGGGAGTAATTGCATGTATGTTCGCAAGAGCAGGTAGCAAGAGACTTGATTAGCCCCGCAGTGGTGCGGAGAATTTCAAAATTTTTACGATCATCAAAATTTGAAATAATGGAAGGATATCTGGCCATCGTTTATTCTCCATGATATTCATTGTTTAATGGAGATTTGGCAAAGATTAATGAGACATTTTACGCATATTAGCATTCATACTGATTCTTTTCGATATAAAAAAATAGGAAAATGAAAAGCATTTTACATCAGTTACATTTTAATAGGGTAGTTTCCTCTTATTTTTTTATTTCGTTGATCAAAAGTGTATTACCCCTGGAGTGCATATTTTAAGCCTTTTAAGGCCTTAAGAATACGTTAAGTATTTTTCCTCGTCAATAAAAAAGTGAAAAAATTCAACGGTGCGAAAACGCGACGGCAAGCTGCTGTATGCCGGTAAATTATACGTGATATTTCCTCTAACTGCCGCTATTAAAAAAATAGTGGCAGTTAGAGGAATGAATGAATAATAGGTGATGCTGCGGACGCTTCCAAGCAGACGTGAAAGAACTCCGTGAAAGCTTATTACAAGTTATCTGAGTTAATTTTTTATGATTTATTTTTATTTATTTAATTGAATAATTATTTATTCAGTTTATTCATTTAAAAACCGTCAGTATTAATTTTACTAAGCATTTTGTAAAGTTGGCCCATAATTGTGCGAAGTTTACGCCATGCTTCGTAGTTGCAGAGAACTACAACTAATATGTTCTGAGGGCCCTAAAGGACCTATTAATACTATTTTTAACGGACGAGACTTTTCAAACGTTGATAGTTTTCATAGGCCATTATGAATACATATTCACTACAGCTGAGGCACTCTGAAATACAATGTTAAGTTCAGGAGACGAATATTTCCTATGCCGCTCAACGTAAATATACACCTGTTACGTCAACAAAAATTCTTTCATTTCTGAACTTTTTCAAATGAACTTAAAAAATATTTAATTCTCTATTAAACTGGGATTTCTCAGTAAAATTTTTGTTGCGTAAAATGAAAAAATATTCAGTGGAGCACAAATAGCAATTAATGAATGTTGTTTTATTTGATGAAGGAAACTACCGTTTTTAGCTAGAGCACTATAGTTAATCCCGGCATTCGAAGTTTGTATTTAATGCATTGAATTACTAAACCAAAAATTTGCAAATAGATGCTATCAGAGATTAATCAAAAAATATTCTTGGGAAATGGTGCAACAGTGACTTCATATGGGTTCAAATATTTTTCTTTGAATTTTGAATTGCGTTTCATTGAATTGCACATTTTTCTATTCCAGCTAAAATATTCAATTTATATAAAATGGTATTTTGTTCAATAATAAATCCAGCTTCTTAGAAGCTACAAACCATTGAATGATTACGTAATTATTTTATAAGTACCCCTGAAGGTAAATTATTTATTTAATTCACTACTAGAAAACAGCCAATAAGCCGTTGACTCGTATGTATCAATACAGGAAAATTCAAATTGAATGATGATCTGATTTAATCTCTCTTTGAGATAAGATGGTTATACCGCTTTAGAGTATTTTTTTATCTTAACAAAATTCTTCAAAAATATAGTGTGTATTCCGCGAAGTGTTAGGGGATTTTAATTCATAATGTGCTCATTTAGACAAACCCGCCAAACTGATATTTAATTAATTCACATATAGATCGTAAGCTTGACCCCAATACTTTAGAAAGATAGGATAAGGGGCTCTCATTTTATTCTTCAATGATGGAGAAATCACAGACTCCTATCACGCTGTGCATGTCGTCCAGAACTTTTTAATGTAATGAATGCATAACTACCTTACGAATTAATGAGTTTGTGTCTAAAGGAAATTCGTGAGCGCGGCAGTCGATGGAAATGAGGCAAAATAGAATCTTTTGGGGCAAGAGTTACAGATTGTAGGGATTTTGTCCTCCACCAGACTCCGAATACATAAAATTTACCGGCATTAAATTCCTCGAACGCCTATGATGCTGCTCCGATATAAAAGTGCTTCATTTCAATGGAGCTTTAAACTTCAAAACAGCTTCAAGTCCGTTGAGTTTTATTTCGATTTCCTATAAAATATCATTACGACCGTTGAGTTTGACGATGGAGGGAGGCTGAAGAATGGGGACTAAATCGGAAATAAAGCCTCACTACCTGAAGTAGACCACACAACATGGAACTGCATTAAATTTTTACGACCAAGCCATTAAATAACGACCCGACGTAATGTTTGGACAGGAATGGCCGGAGGAAGGTAATAAGATATTCGAAAGATGGCTACCCCTCTGAGAAGCTGTGGCGAAGAACATTACGGCTCAAGATGGCCGCTTTTATGGAGTACCTAACGGGTTTTGCGGGATTCAATCATCTCCATGTCTTAGCCTCTCTAAGCATCTGCTCGCGGATGAAGGCTATCTGGCAGCTGGATCAATGCAACTGTCAGAGAACAAAGAGGTACGTTTAAAAAGGTGCCATTTTGCGCAAACATAAAATTACCACTTCACCTGTAAAACCAGGGTGACTAGCAAAAGGATAAATATTTTACGAACATCACGTGATCTTTGCATCTACTAAGAAGTTGGTGGGTCAGACCAATATGATGAGGGGAACGACACACTCTCAGCGAAGTTGACCATGGAATTCAGGTCGTTAAAGAACCGACCTGATGACCCATAGGTCTTGGGTTCTAATCCCACCTCTGGCATGAATTTTATGCTAATGTTAGGATTAGGAAGTGAATCATGTTATATTACGCGGGATAACACAACCCGGACTGTTGGTGTACCAAATATCTTATACTGCTACAAATGGAATAAATTAAGTCTAAATGAAACCATTCATGTGTTACGGGCTCCAATCATCATCTCGGGCCATATTGAAAATGAACATACTTATATGAAATATATAGATGTTTATTCACAAGGCATAATGTTAACTGAGAGAGGGTATATTGATATTTCTTTATGTACCATTTCTGACCCAGACGATGACCCAGTATTTAATAAGAAAATGATGTATTTCTCAGAAGATATTCATTTAATTCTATATGTTTTGTACTAATTATATAACTCGTATGTCGTTACTAATGTAGTATGTGACCTTTTAATGCATATTGGTGATGGTTCACCCTCTGCCATATACCCTTCCAGTTGGAGTATGAGGAAGGAAATAACTATAGTATGGTTTCAGTGTCATCTGGATTTTTTTCAGTCGATTTTTAGTGCTTACACTTAGGGTACCAAATTGCAGTAATTAATTAAGTAACGATGATAATTTTTTGCTGTGCGGTGCTGAAAAAAAATTACACAGAAAACACGATCTAGTCCCAGTAAAAATACATCTTGCCTAATGAATATGGTTGGGTGATAAGTCCAGTTTCCACTCAGCAAATGATACCCATTCCTTTCACAAAAATTCTCCTCCACTCACCAGACTAGGATAAAAATAACTGGTCGGGTAGGACGAACTTGAAAACACGAAAAATCAACGAGCATTATATCTCCTCTAACTAACGATGTAGATACGCGAGCAGCAGGAGTACCTTGCCGTAAGGGGATCGGTTTGGCCTTGTGGATAGAGTACTGGCCTCACTTCTCGAGGGCCGGGGTTCGAATATCGGCACTCGGGGATTTTTCACTGGTATACAGGACCTAACCTGAGTGCCTAGTACGTAAAGATCACTTCGAGTCCAGTACTCCGTTCGTCGAATGGGTTCTTAAACCGTGGTCCCCTTGGCGTCTTTCGTGAAGAGCAGGCTAATGTCGACGCCCGGTTTCTCTCCACCCATCCTCCGTTCCCTGATAACTCTTACTTTTACCCAGTAATCCACCCTTCCTCTCTAGCGCAATTGATCTCAGTTGTCGGTCGCCCGCCCCAAATAAAAACAACAACCTTGCCACACGTTTTTAGTTCAGCTACCAGAGTTACTTAAAGATCGTGGCTTAAAATATTAGTTGGAATAGCCTGAAGGGGAAACTAATGTACGGTGGAAATTATGGAGGTTGAAGCGTACAGAGAAGATCACAACCGACTCCTCGGTCTAAGCTTACAAGTCGCGTGCTACCCGCTCCGCCAATCGACAGAGTAACGAGGCGGACACCGACTCTAACTTGACTTCACTAAACCTTCAACAACTAGCAACTCCGCTGTTTATCCGTTAAGGATGGGTGTAAAATGGTCCAGCGTAGACCTCAATGTCCCCTTCCTATTGTGAGAAATGTGTACGGACACTTCCTAAATTTAACATGGAAAATACCGAATCGACTGGAATAGACTGGAAACGCGAAAAAGCGCTCTCTAGCGGTGGACGTCGCTAGAATGCTTTTGGGAAACATGTCTTTCCCGTTTAAGGTCACGAAGCTTCCATTCGCATGTATCCGCATCAACTCCCATATGCGTGAGCACTGCATGCATACAAATCGGTCGTTTCGGTTATTTTTTAAACAATGGTAAAGAACAGATGGCGCCGCTTAGCATCGTTTCAACCCGTGGTTAATCTCTCGGGAAAAGTTACTTCAGTAGCCGCTGCATAAAGCGAGAATTTTTTCGGTCCCGTATGAAAACCACCGTGAAAGGTTTACCTTGCATTGTCAACAGCGTGAAGTTCCCACGGAGAGGAAAGGAGAGGGGAGGAGAGAGATACCCTCGTCCCCATTCTCACTCCAATTTTCGCGTGTTATAGTCGAGTCACATTTTAGCCAAAAAAAAGCGAAGAGCGGAATTTCGCTGGCTCATAGCATTTTTTTTCCTTTCGACGAGGGGAGAGGATCGTTCTCACACACTGTGAAACAGTTCACCCCGCTTTTCGTGTGTGGGCATGAGTGGGAAGCGTGTGTGTACGACCCAACGTTCTTTTGTGCCGCAAGGGGGCGCACGCCGTCGACGAGCGTGCCTTGTCTGTCTCATTAAGGGACACATTGTTTCCTTTTTCGTCCCCGTGAAGGCGAATAGTTATGCCGTCGCTATCATTCCCGCGCCCTCGTAACGTGCACGCACGCGCACCGGTGCACCCGTGCTCCACCGTTCACGACTCTCGGGTGAGGACGGCTCCTGACGGCGGCCGGGAGACTCCGCGAGATATGTGGGGTACTGGGGCGATTTTTCATCCGCCGAAAAGTAGCAGGATATGGAACAAAACGAAAGCGGCTTTCCGCTCCGTATCCGTCCATGCGAATTGTTTTCAACATCAGAGGAGTTTCTTGAGCAAAAAAAAGGTATTCACACCGCGATGGCCATTTTAGACCCAAGGCAGGGGAAAATCTTCGCGTTTGACTTTGGTTATACTGTTCCTCTAGTGCTTAAATATGAAAATATTAAAATTTCGTAGCCTGTATGGTTCATCTCGCAGTACCTCTGGTGCTTTCGAAAATATCAATAAAAATGTGTAGAAAATAGTGATTGCGTTGGATCTTCCTGAGCTGGGATAGTTATTCTTTATGAATTAAGTACACAATCCGAACATATCAAGCAGTCTTCGAGAACAGAAATGTATGTATACTCAAGTAAGTTAATGATTATTATCATTAAGAATTATTCTTATAAAGAATAACTCTAACAATAACGTATCAGTAAAATCAATTTTAGCATTTCAAATGTGCTGTTACGAAAGTATAATGAAAAAAAGCATGGTTTTACTCATGGGTGGATGAGTATTTGACGAAGTGGCTTTAAGGAGTGAAGAAAGATCGGACGGAGCCTCATGATAAAGATGAAAAGAAGATGAGACAACTTGAGACGGGATGCGGTCATTTGTGAAGACGTTGTTGCCGGTAGGGGAAACGTGCATTCAAGGAAGTGCTTAGGAAGATCACGGTTGAGATGTATGCTTCAAGCTATCAAGTTATGAAAAATGGGAAAGTGATGGACCACGGTAGTATGAAGAGGCTATCTAATGGAGGGATCGAGTGAAGGACTGCACCTAACTAATCATAGGATTGATGATAATGATGATGATTTCCTACTAGGCCGTTTGCTATCACGCTTTGCCATCAGTGAGAGCAAAAATTTATTTGGTAATTCTTCATTAGAAGTGTTTTTCATTGAAATCATCTAATATGAGAATAAACAAAAAGTACAACTAAGTTTATTTCTTTCAGAGAGAACAGCAATTTATTGGATAATTAGTCATTAGAAATGTTTTGCATTGAAAGAATCTAATATGGGAGCAAAACAAAAGAAAAATTGAGTTATTCGTTAGCTACATACGAATATCTTCCAGAGATGAATGCTTCGAAAAATTGTTGACTTCTGGAATTCATGTTTCTTAACTTCGTTATGTTGATTAAAGTCCTTTCGTTTTAAGGGAAACTACTTTAGGGCCTGAAATATTTCCAGGATTTTCCCTTCTTAACGTATTTGCATCCGCAAGCGTACTGGTACGCATGTAGCAGGGTACCACCAGCATCACCTCGTAGTCTTTGCAAGTGCCATCTACTCGATTTTTTGTTGTAACATTTAGTAAATTATACATGTATCACTGCTGCTTGTACTTATCTAGAAAATAATTTAATGTACCTCCGAAGAAACTACTGAAGAAAAACCCCGTGGTGTACAAGGTGAAATAGATAGACATACATCAATTCTAAGGTTGAATTGAACGAAGAAGATATAATTCACCTAATTACAAGCCCAGACATTAGCAAAATTTGACAATATAGATTGTCGTGGCATATATCTTCATCTGTCCCACTGATCAATTTGCTCAGTGGAAACTTAAGATCAACCTTAGAGTTGACCGCCTTGTGGATTGAAGTGCTTGGAGAATCTGAGAGGTTATGGAGTAAGGAATTAAAGCCATGAAGTCATTCCGCTGAAATGAGAATTACATCTTCAACAACTGTCGCAATACCGTAACAGTTACTTAAAGATGCATGTCATCCCTTCGAAATTCGGAAAAAAATGAGCGTTTAATGTCGTGAAACCTGCCCGCGATTAGACGGATCGTATTTTGCACAAAAATTCAGGCTTCAATCATCGCGCGTCGAGACGCCATCTTCTCCGTTACTTAATTTCTGTCATCAAACTTATCGCGTGCGCGGTTTCCCATCTTCTTCCCCTCTCTCTCGAGGGAATTGCGCTTCACCGCGATGCTCGTGACTTTTGCTTCCCGGGGCGGGGTGTCCTCTTGACAAATGCGGCGCGTCTATGACGTCAAGTGTCTTCGAAAACCCCGGAGCCTCGTCTCTCTTCCACCCTCCCGATCATCCATTATCCCGCTCTCGCTCATATAAGCCCTTCATCCTGTCCTCCTTCTCCCCTTCCCATTCTCTCCCCAACTCCTCTGTGATAAATCGCGATCCAGGAGAGGCTGTGCTTTCGCGGCGAGAATGGAAGGAGGCAGGGAGGATCCCCCTTTACGACTGCCCCACGGCAGTACAAGGACTGTGAAGAGACTAGATTAAGCGAAGGAGCCGAGGGATGCTCTTTAGGAGAACGACCTTTTTATTTCTTTTTGCATCTTTACATAATATCCTGCAAGCTACTACCAGTGGCGGATCCAGGCCCATATCTCGGGGGGGGGGGGGCAATATCTGCCAATATGCTATATGATGTATTGGTGGTATGGAATATCACCTAATTGGGGGGGGGGGAGGGAGGTTCTCACCCAGAAAATTGTAAAAATATGAAAAAAAGAATGGTGAATTTGCAAGCAAGTTTTTCTGGTTTTCAGCAAATTTTCACTGTTTAAATTTTTATACTATTTGACTATTGTCTTATACCTTAGGTAGCAAAAAACTTCTGTTCACCTTCGTTCAGAGACATTTTGATTTCTTTCCTGAAAATCTTACTCTTACTTGCATTTAATATGACCAAACTACTACACTGTTTTACGCTACTCCGAACTACTTAAAAAGGCATTGTCATCGACAGTAAGGTAGTTTGAATTTTGGAAAGTTCAGCTTAATGCTTTGCGATATTCACTAAAATGCAAAATAACATGATTATGAGAATACTTTGTAGTTAATAAGAACTTAGGACAAAGGTTCTGATATAAGTAACAAACCTATCCTACAACGATAATTTATAATTATGCCCAAATTCATGAAAGACTAAGAAAGCAAAAGCACAAAATAATTAGTATTCAGAAATTTAATTACAACTCTTACAAACTACATACATTCTAAATAATTACTTGTAACTGTAATATTTTCCCTCCTTTAGCGTAACGTTCAAGCACCTTGTCAACATTTACATCAATATATTTGTGGATAAATAAAAGACATAAACCATTCAATCTTTCCTCAACCATTCGGGTGCGTAGCCATGGTGTAACAAGATTAAGGCTGCTGAATGACTTTTCAGCACTTGCAACACTGATTGGCAGTGTGATAAGAATTTTCAATTAATTTCTTAAAGTGGGAAATATATCTTCATCACAGCTCTTCAACCACTAACAGTAACTGGAATTTTCTTCCCTTCCTCTTTCTTTCTTTGTTTTCCAAATATTTATTTCCCCATCGATTTCAGCTTCAGATTGAACAGGTAGAAGATGTTTGAAGTTCTTAACAACTTTCTAAAGCCTATCTTTGACATTTATTTTTTCATTTGCAGCAGTGGTGTTGGAGTTCAGAATGCATACAGGCAACAATATATTTAGATCAAAACACTTTAAGGAGTCTTTCGGAAAACCGTGTCTGAAGATCAACAATGATATTGTCCATTGCAGTTTTTTCTACTGTCCTTCAAAGGTGTCAGAGTATCTTGTACAGCATTAGTAGCCTTGTTTAGGTCTAAGGCTGGCATTTGCAGTAACTTACTCAGAGGAAGCGTTCTTTTCAAAATGTCAATCAAACACATGACGAAATAAAATCTGTGTTAGTCACTGACTTAATGTATAGTGCAGCATTTTTGGCCGATTCAGACGTTAGGCGTTACGGTATTGCATTATGGTCGTGTATGGCCCAAAAGAATAAAACTAATTCTCATATATATCTCACGATAATCTAATAGTCTAATTTCATCACGCAAATCAAATCTGCAGGTGCAGTCCGGTGATTATATCACATCTATTGTGTTACCACATCAAACACCTTCGGTTTTTATTTTTCTAGGAACCTTAATCTTGAGTTTCATCTTCAGTGACCTAAATATTCCAATCCAAGTATTCCCAGGAAACACCTGGCTCTTTTGATAATTTTTAAAGAACTTTAACGACACGTAATGCTTTCCTTTGTTTCTTATTAAGGTTGTTATTAAGGATTATTTCTTTCCTTTGTTTCTTATTAAGGTTCTTATTAAGGATTATTTCTTTCTTGGCTGGATCCCATATTTTCTCTATCACTACTCGAGTTGCGGACTTATATATAACATATTTCCATTACCTTCTCTTCGAAGAAATATTGCATTGTTCGATTAATGTGTGTGTCACCCTCGTAGAATGCAAATAATATTTCAAATTTCATTCCCCATCATAAATCTTAGGTTTTCCTGAGTGACTACTAAATACTTGTGTTGATTAACGAAATAAATATTTTAATCTATATCCACGCAATACTCTGCAAGCTACCTTGAGGTTGTGTGCACAGGGGCTGAAGATAACAAACATGCAATATTGACATCCAACTAGGGGCCTACATGGAAGAATGCTAGAAATGAGAGTCACATGCAGCTAGATGATTACTATCGGCGCAAAAAAGGTAGAACGCTGAACTTTAAGCATTTGTATGAAATTCTGCCAAAGCCCCATAGAGTCGTGTAATATATCGTTGTACTCCTTGTTTATTTGACTATAACATTAAATCATTAAAAAGTGTTTAAACGTAAACGTTAAGCTTCTACGGTCGAAAGAGTGAAGAAGAACACGCGAAAAACTAGGAGAACGGCGAAACGGTCTTCTTCTTCATCTCGTCACGGGCAAAATATTTCATTGGTACCCTTCATTGTTTTTTCAGAGAGAGAACGACATCTCCGCATTACAAATATTTTTTTAAAATTAAATTTTGCCCATTCTTTGAATTTTAAAACGGCCTAAGGTTAGATTTCAATTTCCGAGGTGTAGAAAAGTACATGAATATCGAGGTTACGTATGCTATATGGAAAAAATATTTAAAAACTTTTCATGTAAGGAAATGTTGATATCGTTCCTCTTACTTAAAATATATCACAAAGACGAAAATCGCTCCGCGGCAATGCACGCTACCATTTTACACTGTTGGCAATAGTGAGCTCCTGGTCGCGCGCGGCTCAAATCTCTGATAATACGTCCGTCGAGTGCTATGTAAGAATCTAAACACTCAAAACAGTAGTTAACATTTAATTTATAATCATTTATCCATTGAAATTGTCTTCATAAGTAACAAATACATGATGAAACGAAAGAACATAACACTGAATTAATATAAAAACATTTACACTCAGCATGTATGCATTTTTTCAATATCACATTAAACGAGAGGAAACAATCGTCATGAATAACAAATAAATTGATACTTCGGACCCATTTGTCACCACCTTTTTCCTTGGGATTTCTTTTTCATCTTTGCTATAGTTTTCAAAATAAGCAATCACATTACTAATAACTTTTTTTTCCTTTAAGGTTACGTTGGGCCTCCCACGGCCTTGTCTGTTTCCTTCATGATCGCCGCAAATTTCTTGCAATACTCGCCGTTCCGTAAAAGGCATGGTGTCGATAGAATGACGGAATGCAAACTGAGGTTTTGATTGAGAGTTTCGGAATTCCGAGAAATTTGCCACCCTTTTCGGTTAGACCATCCAGCAGCCCTTTTCTAGTCTCATGAAGTTTGAACCCAGGGGTCCAAATGGTCTTTTCCTTCCTTGTAAGCGCTGGGATGAGGTCTCACTACTACTAAAAACATATATGCACTCAGCATGTATGCATTTTTTCAATATCACATTAAACGAGAGAAAACAATTGTCATGAATAACAAATAAGTTGAATAGCATTGTTGTTAACATTAAAATTATAATTGTTAACATTCTCGTGATAATCAATTTATTTGTTATTCATGACGATTGTTTCCTCTCGTTTAATGTGATATTGAAAAAATGCATACATGCTGAGTGTAAATGTTTTTATATTAATTCAGTGTTATTTTCTTTCGTTTCATCATGTATTTGTTACTTATGAAGACAATTTCAATGGATAAATGATTATAAATTAAATGTTAACTACTGTTTTGAGTGTTTAGATTCTTACATAGCACTCGACGGACGTATTATCAGAGATTTGAGCCGCGCGCGACCAGGAGCTCACTATTGCCAACAGTGTAAAATGGTAGCGTGCATTGCCGCGGAGCGATTTTCGTCTTTGTGATATATTTTAAGTAAGAGGAACGATATCAACATTTCCTTACATGAAAAGTTTTTAAATATTTTTTCCATATAGCATACGTAACCTCGATATTCATGTACTTTTCTACACCTCGGAAATTGAAATCTAACCTTAGGCCGTTTTAAAATTCAAAGAATGGGCAAAATTTAATTTTAAAAAAATATTTGTAATGCGGAGATGTCGTTCTCTCTCTGAAAAAACAATGAAGGGTACCAATGAAATATTTTGCCCGTGACGAGATGAAGAAGAAGACCGTTTCGCCGTTCTCCTAGTTTTTCGCGTGTTCTTCTTCACTCTTTCGACCGTAGAAGCTTAACGTTTACGTTTAAACACTTTTTAATGATTTAATGTTATAGTCAAATAAACAAGGAGTACAACGATATATTACACGACTCTATGGGGCTTTGGCAGAATTTCATACAAATGCTTAAAGTTCAGCGTTCTACCTTTTTTGAGCCGATAGTAGTGTCAACTAGTTACTAGAGACTACTCTGCCAATATGCCTCTAGCATAATATGCAGGTTCTCTTAATATACCTATATATAACATCTTTAGTGAAGCTATCCATTTTAAATTTCTGCAGGAGATTTTATCTGTACTTTAACATATTGCCCAATGTTGCCCAATCTAATTCTTCTTTTAATTATGATACACCAATACTGGCTGCATATTCAAGGTGGTTACATCGCACTTTTGTCTGACCACTATTCCCTACTATCTACTGTTTTAACAAATTCTTGCTTGCTCTTAGATTGGCCACATGTTTCCCGGATGTGTCTTCCCTACGATAAATCTTTAGTAGTAATTGTTGCACCGAAGTACCGTTTGGATTCAACGCTTCCAATTGTTCTATTATCAATGATATAGGATCTCATCGACGAATTATTCCTCTTCCAAAAATTAATAGATGCAAACTTTTTAAGGTTTAGTTCACTTTTTTTATAGATTCACAGCGCCTACTCATTGGGCTTGGGCAATAGTGACGATGGAGGGTTGATGAAGAGATTACGGCGGATGACAATCGCGCGGAATATCCGAAGAAGGAAAGTGTTGCTTTTTCGCGGGAAAGTGCGGTCACGTCTGTTAAGAGACCGTATGGGTGGGAGCGGTGGAGTAAAGTAACGTAAGACGTGCAGGAATCTGCCTCAGTCTCGCCTCGAAGAACAATCTGGGAGCGAGCGAGAAATCTCCACCTCCTTTGGAAATTTTCCCCAAGTTGATGTATTGGAGATTTTCAAGGTATGCGTTCGCTGGAAAAGTACTTTATTATCTCCTACTTGGGGTAATCCTTGCAGGAACCAGAAGAATGTCTCCCGCAAGCCAATTTTCTGTGAGGGTGGCGAAATATTTCATTTAGGATAAACTTTCATGTGGAATAGAGTCAATGATTGATATTCTAAACCCATAACGCTCGTGCGCCTACAGTTTAAATACTTTTTCCACACAGGATCGGAAGAGCTCATCGCATAAAAAGAAACCATTTCAAAGAGACTGCTCGTGCTATATCCCTAAGATTCATAAACTCTCTCAGTGGCTATCTATTTTTCGAGTAAAGAGAGTGGCAAATTGATTTCTACACTATTTGTTTCATCAACAAATTTTTCAGCCATTCAGTAACTTTGATATAGGTGAAAAAGGAGAGGAATGGGAGTGAAAAAATAATACGACTCTAAAAAACGTAGGTACGCGTAGATCTGATTGGAAACCTAAATGAATTTTCCATCCATTTTCGTTTAGAGAAATACCGTAAGTTTTATAGATATGGAAAATGTCATTGATTTTTAAGGTAGCAAGTTGAGGTAAGTAGGCTTTCCTGCATAATTACAACTGTCTACTCTTGCGCCGAGGCAGTATAATTTTATACAGCTAGCGCGAAAATTCATGTGACAAAGAGACGTCTATTACATCGTTTTGGAAGATGTTACCAAACTTTACAGATCTTATAGTTAGTATAGCTGGTAAGAGGTTCTTCCATCTCAGCATGCATTGAACGTTCTTTCCGTTGTGGGTAACGATCTGGTAATTTCTGCTCATACACGAATAAATTTTCTCATTATTGAATCCAGTGATGTTTGAATTATAGTGCAGCCAATGCATCGTCACATTTTGAGTATCCAACAGAACTATGTTAAGCCTACTTCTACTTGGAATGTGGTAATTAAAATACCTTCCAGAAGTCACTGATACTTCTTGCACAAATCAAATCTATAAATGAATGCATTGAAATTATGAGGATCGTCAATGTACAACATTCTGAGTTACAATGGATACTCCCACATAGTTTCAAATGTACACACAGCGCGTGTCAACTCACCAAGCCATTTTCAGGTACACATGAGGCATTATTTTATAACTGAGGGCTTAGGTTTATTGCTGTGAATGCAGCATTTTTTCCATACAGATTATACTTGATTTATTTGGAATTTGGGACTGTAAGTTACCGCCGGTTAATGACTGCACAAAATAAATTCCAGAAAGAATGCATTTCAACCACTTTTAGCGTAAATACACCAGTGAAGGTCGTACATTTCATTGTATGCAAGCGACTTCGACAGGGTAACGCCTAAGTTTCTATCAGCTTGAAAAAAACGGGCTTTAAAAATTTATTTTGGCCGAAAACCTAACGAACTGGTTGGTCTTCTGAAGAAAGGGGAGGAGCAGAGGGTGAGAGATGATTGAAATCAGATGAGAAAGATTCTTGGAAGTAGGAGGGGAGGCGATGCTGGAGGAAATGAAGTTACGATCAGGAGGCTGGGAGTGGCGGTGTGACGGGAGGTCATTAGGGGTCTTGTGAGAGGAGGATGAGGGGGAGATATATATGGTGGTAGGTGGGGTGGCTGGGAAATGGAGGGAGGAAGAACGAAGAAGGGGAAGAAGGAATGTGGCCAAGGTAAGGCGAGAGAGAATTGAAGATCCCATCAAGGCACCTCGGGAGCTAACGCCATTAAATTTCGGTTCTTATTTCTTTCAAGTGATTTTGGATGAAAAAGTTTCACATTCGGCGCGGTTTTATAGGTGATCTGAGATGTCTTGATTGAAATACCACTCTATTTCTTCAACTCCGGTGCCTTTATTTCCGGGTATATAGTATGTACATATAGGTTAAACAGGGAATGAAAAAGGAAGTTTGGTTACTTAAAAAAACATTAGTAACAGAAGTATAAAAAGTAAAAACAGATGTTAAAAATACCTATTTGAAGGAATAATAATAATTACCTTTAAAAATAATCTCTTTTATGGACCAAGTTCTGTGAGACTCACAGTCAGAGTTCTTCACAGTGCTGAATTTGTGGTAACTAATTTTTAACTATAAAATTTTCACCTAAATGTCCTTCAAAAAGTTTTAGAAATTTTTCGCGCATCGTGCAAATTAATTAATATTAAGAAATCGAGTAATTTTGAATAAAAATTTAGGATGTATAGATAAAACTTTTACTCTCATTCATGTAATTATTCAATGTTTTAACACCATTTATGGCTTAAAATTAACCATCGTACTTCAAGTAGAAGGAAATAACTATGTAGATATTCATAATTACGTTGTTTTTTTATGTAAGTATGTTTTTAGATATACCACATAAAATATTAATGCCATTGTATGAACAGTCTTGTAGCATAACCATACTTATAAGTGCACACATACATACACAAGTATATACACAAATTATGTTTACCTGTTTTCGATGGACATTACAATAATTTGCTTAATAAATTTCGTTGATCCAGATGGAAGAGTGGGAAATATGGTTTAGATCAATATAAAATGTATTTTCTACAGGAGTTGAAACTTAATTAAAATTTAAACTATTGTTTGCGGTTACTCCTAGCTAATAAAAACAGTGCCATTTGAATAAAATCTCAAAGCCTAACATTTTATGAGGAATACGGCGGCCTTATTTCATGGAAATCAAGCTTACAAATACTCCAAAATTCTTATCTACATTCTAGATCATAAAAATATTTTTTTTGTTCGACCCGAAGGTTAGTTTTTGTTTGTTGAGGGTATAGCTCACCCCGTACTAAGAGATTGGCGTGTGAAATTCATACATTCTGAGTGGGGGACTAGCTCCTTTCCCTGGGCAACATGGCATTTCCTACGATATTTTGACACACAGAAAACCGAATCTTTTAGAGGATTTCAGATGAGGGTGTCCATAAAATCTCTTGCGCGGGATTTGAACCCGGGACCCTCGGGTCAGCAGCTCGGCCAACCAGGCTACCACTCCATTTATAAAATTATATACTTAAATTTACTTTTTTGTCACATTATTCAGATAAAAGAAAGAATCATTCAAGGTCATGCAAATCAGCACATTAATTTTTTTATCATAAAAGTATCTACATTTTTTCACCAAAGATTTGCTTTATTTTCATTCGATAACGCTCAAAATGAATCCATATGTCTGAACCACAAGAACTCGAAGATATGTATCAGAAAATCTACTTGTCTCCTAATTCGAATATCCGTACAGTTTTTTCCATTGGCACATGCTTAAAGGTTGATAATGAAAATATGTAATTAAATTTACAGTTTTACGTAGCTCATAAACAGATTCCTTTTGAGAATTGTCATAAATATTTAGGACGGATTTAAACGTATGACCATACATTTTTAAGGCTTTTTTTTACCCGATACTGCAAAAATCATTTCTATCTTACATTCAGAAATTAAGCATAAATTCTATTCCTCCACACCTCCACATTTACAAAGTTTATTCCTTATTTCTTTTTCCCCTTGGATGAGGTATCCGCCATTATACACCATCTGCCAACATCCTTAGAACCCGGTACACTATCTCATTATTTAAAAAGTATCTTTATTCAGGTTGAAATTTCATCCATAAACTCGATTATAAGAGAACATAAATGACTTACAAGATCTCGTATATGTTAAAGAATATTCATTAATATATACAAGACCCTAAATGAGAAAAAATATAGTTATATTAATTAGAAGGATAAGGAAAATATTCTTAATCTTTTGAAAATGCATTATCATTTAAGAAAAGAAGTAGCGCTCGTTTATCAGGCATAAGTAAAATGCAGGAAATTATCTCGATTTAGGAAATCCCGATTTTCTTCATGAAAAGATTATCTTCGTTGGCTTATGAATTACTGCACGTTGAGAAGTTATGAATAAGAGTAATATTCTTTGAATAAGAGTAATTTTCACGTAATTTTCTTGGATAAATCCCTCTTTTACAAAATCTTTAAAATATAAAAAATATTCGTCACCGTGCTTCAAGCTGGACTTTGCGTTGAACTATATCTCTGACCACCCCACCATATTTCCTCGCTGAAGAGGAAGGCGTGGACGGAGGGACTCGGGAGCCTTTTTTTTTATTTATAATATATCTCGTGGCCACAGGACGAGGACAGAGCATCACAAGAAAGAGATCCCCCACCGAATAAAACGATGAGTCATGAAATTCAAATGCCGAGCGCATACGGTACAGGCGAGGGACAGCTGATATGAGCGCAAAATATCCCCCGCTGCACGAAACGAGTTCAGGATTCCCTAATATTTCAAGCCACCCTCCCTGTCACTCTAAGCAATTTCTGTTTTATTAGCTTTCCTTTCTTTCCTTGTTCCCTGTCATTTATTTCACTCCATATCGCTCTCTTTCTCTTGCTCTCTCACTCATTCTCTCATTCTCTTAGATGAGTGCCACTCTTGGAAAGCGTTATATTCTTTAGCAGTCAGTGGAGGTTTTAGCCCAGATAACCTTTCCAATGGTATCTATGCTGAATTGCAAATATTTTCATGTAACAATAAGATCAGGAGAGATATTAGCATTCAATAGGGAGTATTTTCAATTTAAAAATTCCGAACTTGTAACGAACAATTAAGAGAGCTGACTGCTGTTTGGCACACGAGTAGATTTCCAGTAAATTAAAACATTATTCATCCTGTTTTTCTCTCTCTATTCTCAAATGCATAATCAGTAAGTACCTAAATGTTGGCTTAAAGGCTGTTACGTTCGTTTTAGCATCGTGGACGATCATGTAAAGCGCACACGATCACGGCTGCATCGTAGAATTGTATGTAAAATGTAATGCTATGCTGCAATAACTGCATAATAATCATTTATTTCTCTTTCTCAGCATACTTCGTGGAAAATTAGGATACAACAAGTCACGCGTTAGTATGATAAATTTAATCGCGGCTTTTTCTTAAAGCACACCATTTGGTGCAATATTTTTTTACCATGAAAAATATTTCTGTGTTCTCATACGGTGCTACTTAGCTGAACACTAATATTATTCTGTGAAAATATTTCCAGTTTGCATTGATGGTAGAATATCAATATCCGGGTGTCAAATCTCCGCTTACAACATTAGCGCAAGTGAGATATTGTAAAAATATCCAGGCTCGAAAATAAATGCTTTACTTCTACTATTAACAGGCTACTGGTTAATTGGTGACAGCTTGGTATATGTGCAATGATCTATTAGATAGAGCTAGTCAATTTTTCACAGCGTGGACAAAAAGGATTGATGCAAGGAGAATATGAAGCTAATCCATTTATGCAGCCGTTTTTTCAAATCCATTCAAACTGAAACAGTACGAAAAATGCGCAATGAATGATTTTGTTCAATTACAGACCTAAAAGAGACATAAATGGTGGGTCTAATCAATCATATCGTACTTAAAGAGAGATATTAAAACACTTGAATATCTCTGAGGGAGTTACATATGTTTAAATCACGTAAAGCCTCGGATTTAACCTTATCCTTAGTGGTCAAGAAATGTATTCAAACCATATTTGTAAAATTATGCTGAAAATTAATACTCATTGCTGCAGTCCATATTTCTCCGACGATATCTGGATGCCGGGATACGGCTTTGAGAAAGAGGTCCAATTCGCTCAGCATTGGGAAAACATAAAAGCCAAGGCTTTTGAGGGGAAGCTGAGAAATTTTCCCTGACAAGCCCTCGCTTTACCTCATTCATAAAATGTGTTAATTGACCGTTCCAATTCACTTCATGATCTGCTCGCTTTGAAAACGAGGACGGCTGAAGGAAAGGTGCCATTTTGGTGGAAGCGGTTGCGTTATTCCGAGCGAAACGGGTCTCTTCGCTGACGTTGGTCTCGCCAATCGACCCGCCCAGTCCCTATAATACGTCTCCCCCACCGAAAGGAACCTCCCTCCTCTCTCCATCCCCCAACAATGGAACCGCTCGCCGTGAGAACAATAAAGGGGATATTTCTATTTCTCATCCGTCGACCCCGACCATTCCATCTTTCTCCCTCTCTCTCTCCCCCAACCTCTCTCCTTACGAAGGGCTCCCCTAACAAAACTTCCTCTCCCACACTCTGGCTAAGTCTCATTCACCCACATCCTGTGGAGCGGAGCCAAAATTCTCCGGGATGAAACTGATCCAAGATGAAAGGGGATATACAGCATCGGGTCCCCTCCACCTCCCTTCCCCAAATTACTTATCTCTCTTCTATTCTCCTCTCTCTGTGCAGGGTGGTTTGGGATCGGAGGCCGTTCTGGTAATAATAATGGGAAATTAGGTGAATTATACACGTGATAATTAAGGGCAAGTATTCAAGAATGCTCGGAGATCATTGGTGGTGTGATTCGAAGTGGTGACTGCCCAATGCATCTGAATTTCATTTCCTCACTTCTGTTTTCTATGCAACCAGTTGCGCCTATTTGAGACAGTGCAAGGCTCACCCACAAGAGCAATATTTCCGCGTTGATTGATGCTTTACGGCCGCTTCACGTCGTATGAAATACGGGAAACCAACACCAGATGTCTTCCCTCTCGCCTTAATAATTGTAGCCTTGAGACGCATGATATCATTAAAGATAAGGCGTAGGATACCATGTAAATATCTTTCAAGCTTCTTTAACTGCAAGTTGGATGGAGCATCCAAATTAAACCGTTTGGTATCTGGATACTCCCATCAAAGTAGAAGGTAAACTTGAATAGTGTCGGAATCCGATAGCTATCAGTTTAGGGGCCAAGTTTAGCATTCTTACTCTTATCTCCAACAGAGGCAGACATGAGTAGGTACACTATTTTTGACGCCATATTGGGATTCCTCGTGAAACTCTGAAACTCAATGCCTTTCTTTATTTTCCACAATTACTATCATTCACTTTTGAGACCAGGATGTAGATGTAAAGAAAATCCTTGTTTTATGGCATGAAATGTTATAAGTCGTTAACATGCCACAATAATACTGCAAAATGCAGCCACAAAATGTAGATGGCAATATTTATTGCGAATAAATTTCACATTCCTCGTCATATTTCCTTAAGTCTTTAGTAATTGAGGATTTGAGGTAGGTACCACGGGGCTCCTAAAGGTTGTTAATAGGAGATAATAGAGAACAAGGGTCATTTTCCATTTGTGATAGGTGAAAAATTTGATAGAGGTAGGAATATTTTAAGGAAGGGCGGAGTAAAGCCCGACGTTGGTATGACCCTGCTTTTAAAAAAATGCTCACATAGTACCAGAGTTCAACGTCTCATCCGACGGACTGTGTACGCTAAAAGGCTGGAACAGTCTGAACTAATTTAAAATAGAATTGAAGGTAAGGTAGGTATTCATTGAAAATAGCTTGATAAATTCAAGATAGGTGGTGAAGAATAAAACTAATTTGACTCAATGTGAGAAGATTACTCATATACTAGTAATCTAAAATTTATATTCTGAAGATTCTAATCCGTTACGAGACAGTTTTATTCCTTTTTTGCCAACTTCTACCGTGTTTGTCAAAATATTTTTCAACAATGAATTTAATCTCCCACTACATATTGTCCTTTCTCGTAGCATTTATCAAATTGATTATATGTACTTTTATGGTATATATCCGTCACTATTCATATATGTAGCATGTGAGTCCTTCCCCCCACCCCCCCTCCCCCCCCCCCACTTTCCTCCCAATTGGTAACTTTATGGAAGGACGCCGGAAGGAAGCGGTTACGCGCTTTTCCAAACCGCGAAGGATGAACCAATGTTGTATGAAGGCTGTCTAAGGGGTGTTTTCGTGGACAGAACCATTTTCAATGACATGCAGGGACGGTGCAGCAGATTTTCTTCTCAAGATCGCGGGGAGAGCAGTGTAATAACAGTGAGTGGAGGCGTTTAGGACTTCTCTTCTCCTCCATTGAGGATCAGGAAGGTGCTTTAAATGCTTTCATTCTCCGAAGGGCCATAAAATGATTTAAAGGTTAACACACACATCAAGGCCCTCTCGATTCTTTGTAGTAACCCCTATTTCCTCCACGATGTGAAAACTGGGTCAGAAATGTCAAACCTTAAGGATCTACACGAGTCGAAATCGAGACTGTTGGCCAAACTGAGTCTGTCCTCTTTATTAGATCCCGTTCTTGAGTTTTTTTCTAATCTGTAGTATTTTATTCTGCCTCTAGACGCGCTCAAGTGAGGGTGCTGTTTAATGAAATTGAATTCATGACTGGGTTCTTGAATTTGATTCAGCGAATAGAGAAATTTTTGGTTGAAGTAGATTTGTTTATCTGAGGAAATGTTTTCAGGCGTGTTACGGTGTATATTATCCATCACGGAAAATGAAAATAACTTAGTGAACTCCACAGAGAATTTTATATAATAAAAATTAAATAAAGATAAAATTCTCTGTGGAGTTCACTGAGTTGTTTTCACATTCCGTATACATTTTTTCGTTGCCCAATATCTGCATTTTATGGTTCACTGCCTTATTTTTGGAATAGAGATTGGCATGACTTCATTTTCATCAAAAACCAATCAACCTGATGGCTTCATGAAATTAATGACAATAGTTGTTGACAACCTTAAGAATTAAATTTTGGTGATAATCCTGATTCTCAGATACTTATATCACTCGTTACCTATGACATTGATCATATCATTTTTTTTATTTGCAGGTGAGCAAGTGGACCATAAGCATATATAAACACATCATATGGTTTATGTGAGTACCGAACTACATTAAGATGTTCCTTCTTTACATTCATTCTTTTATTGGTCATGATGCTGTCTATAGATAAGTTGCTAAGTATAGCTCTAATAGTGAGGATTTTTTAAAAACGTACTTTTTTATGAGGATGTTTAACTATATTTCAAAATATAGCTCAAAATTAGTTCATTTTCACACGATAATAATTCTGCGAAATTAAGTGTTGGGATTATTTCATCCAATATTCATGGGTTTAATCAATTATACTCTTTAAATTTTGACTAGTTAGTATATTGATCATTGCAGTTTGCCTATTGATTGTTCTTTCCGTCTTCACGGAAATCGTTCGGGGTGCTGGGTATCAATCTCAACCCATAAGTCGCATGATTTTATCAAAGACCTTGGTAGAGTTTTCAAAACCAAATGCCGTTGATGGTAGAACAAATGACTTATATCGCACCAGAAACCAATATCAAGTATATTTAAATGTGTTTGTAATCCAGAGTATAGCGAGTAATCTCATTTAATGCGAATAGTTCAATTTATCGGCATTTTAATGCTAGGCACCAGGCAGTCTAGTGATAAAGATTCGCCCATTCCGATTCTTTGTGTAACCATAAGTAATCAGGCTTAAGGGAGATCAATTGTTTTTTTAACTCATTCTGCAAACTTTGAACTCTATGATCAACAGTAAAAGTTTTTTCAAGTAGAAAAATTAAATTTGAATGGATAAATTTAGCCAAACCGTGACAAAATGGATAAATTTAGCCAAACCATGAGTGTAGCAGTGGCGTGCGGTACGATGAAGCAAATGAAGCACTGCTTCAGTATAAAATTCCGTTTGTATAATTTATTCATTATTTGTTTAAAAGCTACTAAATTAACAGTATAAAGGCATTATAAGCTCCCTTAAATAGTACGGATGTTCATTATACCCCTTAAAGCAAAGGCAGCCGGCAGACGGTTATGACTTCGATCCCGGTGAAGCTGTGCGCTCATAGCTTGGGTAGACAGCATGCGCACGCAGACAATTCCAGAGCAGCGGAAAGTGGGGAGCGGGAGGGGTTGCTAGCGGGCAGAGGAAGACAAAGGGCAGAGGAAGCTAGCTTCGGTTGACGGCGGAGACATACGAATGTAGCCGAGTGCAGCCGATATCTACTGTGTTCACCGCACCCGGCGAAGTTGGCGGCGTGTACGAAAGCGGAATTTACGGTAACTCATCCTAGCGCTGTGCTAACGAATTTCCGACGTCGATATAACGTGCTATCGAGTTACAGAAAGCCCCTGCTGGTTCTGATATCACAAGGGGAGTGTCCGAGTTTAGGATTTTGACGAAATTTGCCAGGCAGGTAGTCCTTGATTAGTTATTTACGAATCACCCCACATATAGGGTTATATATCCAGTAACTTCGTCAAAAAACTAGTTTGAAATATTTTTTTTTGCCAATATAGAGCTAATAATTAGCAATGCTGAATTAGTGCAGTTTGGGTCGGTGGTAATGTACTCGCCTACCAATGTCCACGTCCCTTGTTCGAGACACTCCGCCACCAATTTTTTTTCATCGCAGTTTCGTTGTACGACTGTCCCTGGTTTTACATATTTTTAATCCGTTTACCCGGGATGCATTTTAACAATTTTACGTACTTCTTACGTAATTAGTACGTAAAATAGTTAATTACGTTATTTACCTAAATCACGTCATTAGTACGTGGCGGAAATGCGTCCGCACGCCTTGTCGTTTTTTGTGTACGAAATTAACGGAAGAGCATGTCAAAGTGTGATCGTGATTTTTAATTTCCGTATCTTTGGCCACGCAGTCCCGACGCACGTACAACATTTGTTCTAATTTGCCAGTTGCCGTTATTTTCCAGCGCTCTGCTTTTTTGGAAAAACTAATCGCAAGAGAAAAAAGAACTTTCTGGTACAGAACAGAACAGCTCTGCAATCATATAATAGTAAGTATCTACCGAAATGTTCGGGTGTTTCTAACATGCTCCTGAAAATGTGGAATACATTAATTCTTCGAAATTGTTTGTACCGCTGGTATTTTATCAGTTTCCAAGCGACGTCCCTGGTTCGAAACTTTCTCCCACCCGAACATTTCGTCCGATCACCCGAACATTTCGGTCAATTCCCAAATCAATTTATTGGTTGCGTTGATATACACAATTCCAGTGACTACGGCATCTGCAGTAGAAAGGTCCTTTTCAGCACTAAAAAGAATAAAAACGTATTCAAGGAATACCACTGGACAAAAGAGACTTTCTCACCTGGGTATAATATCTATTGAGTGTGAACTGTTGGCAGAAGAGAGAATGAAGGAAAGTTTTTTTGAAGTTGTTAACGAATTTACCACTAAGGATAGAAGAATGGACTTCCAGTTTCGTTAGGACTACTCTCATATAGTGGCATCTATCCGTCAGTTTTGTATTTAATTTTTTGTGTGATTATGGTTTTGCTAAGGGGTAGGTCTACTTTTTAAAGCTACTCTTGTCAGATATAGTCCTGAGATATTTAATTGTTCAATACAGATTTTTAAGCACAAATGTCTCCCATTAATTTTCCGTTTTTATCATAGAGTGTAACATCGAAAAAATTTCTATACATATAGGCTATTATGTGAGTATGTAAGCAAGCCTACTGCCTGTTTTACAGAATACATAGTAGCAACTGTTGTTTTTATCAATATAAAAATAATATGAAGGCTTAGGTGGAACTAAATTAACCTTGATGCCTCAATATTTCATATAGCAACACGTTTGTTATATTCTTGTAATTTGATACGTATATGTGTGTGAGAAGGCGTTTCAGTGGTTTTTAACGTTATTACTTAGTTGTTTTGTCCAATTTCACAAAAATTTAATAAATTGGAGTGATTTTCTTTTATTATTGCTACAAATGAACTTGATTGTATTTGCAGTTAGTTTTGTGTCATAACACAAATTCAGAGACTTTAAAAATCAACACTTCTCTCATTGCCTCATAAATTCTTTATATGCACAACTCAGATGCTAATATTTCAAATAATATTCCAAGTGACATGACGATTTGGCGTAAAAATACATTGAACTAAAATTACAAACAGTTTTCGGGGAGTGGTTGGCCCCCCTCCCAGTATATATCTACTGCTTCACTGAACATTTGATCCACCGCACGCCACTGGAGTGTAGAAACTTGTATTTATATGTTTTTCCATGCCGGAATAGAATTCTGCCTTCTTTTATCGTACAAAACCATTTGTCTAACTTTTTTGGTTTCAACAGATTTTTCAAACAACTGTTTCTACTATGGTACCATATTTCATTGCATATAAGGAAGTACACCGATCAAGTACTTATGACGACCCTTGTCAATGTTACTCTGTATTTACAATCTCTTTAATTTGTTTGCATTAAATTGCATTAATGTTACAATTGCTAAAATATATAATTTTTTATAAGGCTTAGAAAGTTTATATACCTTTTTCACACTGTTAAACCTCGAAAAAGCAATCTTGCCCGTGTTTTCCCTTGCATTACTAACCATGGTAACTCTGTTAGGTAACATTCCATTTAAGTTAAATAGCTGGAGAGAAAACGGAATAAATATTTCTTCTTGCCTTGTTTACTTTCCCGTAATACCTCGAATAACGAGCTGATTCAAGCTGTGTTGAAAATGATATGATAACATGTTCATACCAACCCTGAATAAAGTGAAATTTGAATGCGTAAATTCCTCTCGTATGAATTTGTTTAATTCATTAAATGAACATTTATTTTTCGAAATAAATCGCACGGTGCCAAAATTCCATTTTATTCGAGAGCTTACAAAGCCGATGACACCGCACCGTCGTTCGAGCAATATTCATTTAAAAATCCTCCACAAATATTCCAGATTTACCCAGAGAGACCAGAGGCTGGGAGAAAAAGGGATGTGTCCGGGTGCATGGAAAATACTTTTGTAAATAGAATAAAACGAGGAATCGGTTGGGCTTGGATATAATCCTTGTCCCTTTTTTTTCGTTTTACCGTCTATTGTTTTTATCCAAGGTTTTTTTTCTCCCCGCCGCTAGCTAACGAAGACAAACTTGCGAGCTCAGTGGGGAATATAATTGCCTGGCTTCATCGATCTGCCAGCAGCGCCATCACGTAGCCAAACTCCAAATCCCCTCCTCGCCCTGTATCACCGGACTCGCGCCTCCGGAACTTTATTCGCCCCAACCGTGCTCCACGGGCCAGCCACCCCTCCCCATCCCTCCCACAACCCCATAGAAGATGACCAGGGTAATTGAAGGTATCTAGGCGCTCAGTAGTCTAGCATTTTATTTTCTGCGAAATATAATGCGCTCCACTCTTTCCCGTCTGTTTTCCGATAACGCCACATAAAAATAGGTGTACGCATTTTACAAGCGATCTTAGGCTTACGTGTTTATAATTTGGTTTTGGAAATATAATGTGCTTACTTTCTTTGGACCCCCAAGACGTAGTCAAGCACTGACTGATTTGAATACCTTGGCCATTGAAGTATTTGCTGATGTGTGTCAGATGACTTACTGGTGGAATATCTCCCCAAGATCTTGGGTTCGAATTCAGACCGTATTGAAATTTTGCCTTAGGATTCCAGTACTTAATTAGATCATGTAAGGTAAGCATTTCAAGTTTTTCGTGTAAATTCGATCGGAGCTTCTGATCCCTATCACCTTTGACTGTGAGTAGGTCGATGCCGAGTTTCTTTCATTACTTCCTACTTTTACCTCCAACGCCAACTGTTACTGTATAGGCACCTTAGATAGCGGTAAGGATTTGATACTGCAGTTAAAATAGCCAGTGTATTGCAAAGGAACGCTCTAATATATAGAAAATAATACGATTTCATGAAAATGTGTATATATAAACTTCAACCTGTGGTTACTCCCAGAAACTAGCTGTAAATTTATGCATTAAAATACCTAACCTCTCAGTGTGACCTCTCAGTGTATCACTTAATCAAACCAGGCAGAGGGCGCAAACCCGCGGCATTTAAGCTATTAGGCAGACAAGGCCTCGTAGGAGTTTGCAAGAAAGAAACAAGACCAAATCCTTATGTAATGTAGATGGAATACGTTACATTCGATCAATTGCTATTTTGAAAGTAGGCGGAAAATTACTGTTTTTCCGACACCGGATCGCACCCACCATTTTGGCATCTTGCAGGTTATGACGTAGATGCAAATGAGGGGGGAGGTTTTTCCCAAGACCTACCCTCCCTCCCTCTTCTCTCGGTGCGTGGTTTACTCTCGCGTCTCCCATTCGCCACCTGCTACTCCTCCTTTCTCTCCCTCTGTCCTCCTCCTCTTCCATCCCCTCCTCATTCCCTCTCCCCTCCCTCCCCGCCGCATTCCCTCCAACCTGTCCATCTAAACTAAACTTTCGCCTCGTTCCTCCCTTCCTGCTCCCCATCCATCCTTTCCCTCCTCACTCCTGCCTTTTCCTTACCAAACCCTCATCCACCTTCTCTCTGTCTCACTTTCTCCCCCACCACCATTCTCATTCCACTCCCACAACCGTTCCCTACCCGAAATTCCCATTTCGACTCCAGCCCTCCAGTTTAGCGAGACATGTTCGCTAAAATGGAATCCTCGATCGCTTTCCTTTTACCTTCACTCTCTTCTCCAGCCATTCTCACGCCATACTTCCCTGCGAAACCGATTGGGATTCGCACCGCGTCCTTGAAAAATCGAATCATCTTCTCGACAAAAAGTCGATATTTTCGCTAGCATCCACCCTAGTGTCACCCCTGTTTTTCTTCCATAATTATTATCTTAATCATTTTACGCTGCAAGCCACTGCATTGGTGTAGGACTGTGGCATTCCACACTGTTTTCGAGGGATTCTTATCAAAATGAAGAAATCCTCATTATTTTGATACAAAAAAACGGTCCTTCCACATGGGTAGATAAATGCATATTCTGAAACTACAATGGATATATGACTCATAAAGTAGGCTAAAATTCATCTTTTGGATAATTATGGGGAATGCAAGCAAAGCTTTAGGTATGCATAAAGAAATTAAATTAATTATATGCATTAATTAAATATAATTAATTAGGAGGAATTTGTGGAGAAATTTTTTCTATAAGGGAAAATAAAACTCTACGGAGGATGTATCATTGGGCTTAACCTAATCTCCCAATTGTTTTGGAGTTGTGTACTTTCAAAGTTCCGCTCCTAATCTCCCCTTTAACTCCTTCCCCCATCTTCCTTTTCCACGCTTTCAAGTCAATTGGATCTAAACAGCTCTCTCCGCCAATACCCGCGACAATGTGTCCTCAGCCTTGGCGGTTAATTACTTGTCACTCATTCTAAATCCTCCCATCCTCAATTTCGCTTCCCGCGCTCAGAACCCATACCTGCCCTTCTACTCTCTAATTTTCCCGTTCGCTCTTGAAAGCATTTTCACGAAACCCACATGCATTTCTTTCCAATAATCTCGCATTCTCCGTAAAAAAAATAAACAATGTTTCTTGCTCGGCTATAAGTAATAAATTTCACTCCACTAATCAGTAAAAAAGAAAGTGAGAAATTTTTCGAGACATTCATTATATTCATTAATATTTTTTAATAAAATTATTTTTCTGCCTTGAAAAATGTTATTATTTATTTCCCTATGGAAACGGGATAGTAGTGGCAGTGAATAGAGCGTTGCAATACTGTCGGAAGGTTGTGAGTTTTACTCCGGAAGATACGAGCATGCATAGGAAGAGCCCCGCATATTGGTTCACTGTGCTATTGGCATATTTTTCTGAAACTCACGGGCAATGTAAGAAAATGGACTGATCATTCTTCTCCAGATAGTGAATTTCACCAACCATGCGTTGAGTTCATTACCCGGTGAGTTCATTTCTCAGCAGCCATACCTAATATTGGATGTAATACAAGTTTTTTTATTCAAACTAATTACTACTACACTAAAAAACCCGGTACTTCCACTGTTAAATAATGGTCAATCTGGTATTAAACCCTCAAATATCCTTTTATTAGACCAACCTAAGTCTCCGAGTAATGTAACGCACTTACGACTAGAGTGTACGGAGACTCCGAGGTCAACAATGGCCTAAGATCTTATCATAGATTAGTCTCTTGGTATCCAGCTAGATTGTTTTACTATTGTCTCTACAAATCCAAATTATTACCAAGGAATGACTGCAATATACTTCCTGACTGTTGCATGGACATTGATATTTTTATCATTTCAACAACTGTAATGTCCTCCCAAATAATAACCTTCCGTGATATTTCGTTAAGGACAGCTTTGGATGTCACCAACGATTTTATTTTCGCGTTGCAGTCACCATTATTTGCAATTTTGGTGGTGAAATGACGGAGTTTCATGCCTCAAGTAAATTTTTACTGAGTTTATCCCATCTCATTGTTTATTTGATTTAAAATTTCAAGTGTGTCTTCAAGTTATCAAAATGAAATGATTCTCTCACACCAACACTCGGGTCTACATACGTTAAATCGCCCGGGAATTTGGGCTGAAACTCGTTCGTCCACACTTATTGTGGGTTTATTCAAACAGGTGGAGATTAATACGACTCAGCTTCGTAGTTGGTTGCCACTACTGTATTGTGTCTCAGTGGATAGTGTAAAGGGTTTTGTTTGCATTATCAAATCTGAATTCAGTAGCATGGTTAGCATGTGGAATCTTTAATCACCATTTTTGCAGTTCTCAACGGACTAGGTATCTCCTCTGAATGAATTTCATTCTACACGGCTAATGGCCTTTTCTGAGCTCAACTATGCATTGTTTTCTGGTAGTCTACCAGTTTGTTTAAGTTTCCGTACTTTTATTTACAATACCTTTACATATAACGTATTTTTATGCGTAATTTTCTTTTCTCATCTGCATAAATTGTTTCCTCTTAAGATCAGCATATATTGGTGGAATTGCAAACTTTCTTCTTTTTTCTATGTAAAAATTCTACCGTTTGAGGTGGCCGATTAGGCAAATAACTTTGACCTTCGATGCCAAGATAGAAGAAGTGAGTGTGATAGAATATGTGACACCAGAGTAACGCTTCTGCCACTTGGGCTTGTTGTAAATTTTTACTGATGCTGAAGATTTATCGGTAATTATCGCGCATTTTGTAGCCCCACCGACCTTCACCTTTTTAATTTATCCCAAGACTCCAGCATATCCACCTCAACTTCAATCCTATGTCCTTCTCGACGAGATTTTCCCTGCGGCGTGCACGCTAAATGTCTCCGACGTGGATAATTGACTTGAATGCGTGGCCGTAGTGATTTAAATACGCCACCCCGTGGGTGGGTTCCCCAATTAAAATCAAATTCGTCCTCCTCTCTGGAATTTTCGTTAAATCCTTTTCCTATCGTGTCTCACTATTTCTCTCTCTTCCCCTCTCTCTCACACTTTATTCCCATCTCTTCACCTTCCCATCCTAAATGTTTTTTTTCCAATGCCCGTCTGGTTGATTAAAAAATCTTGTTAGTTCTGTTGATAAGCCATTGCATTGGGTATCCTGCCAAGGAATAATTTCAAGATAAAGGCTTTGGAGTTACAAAACAATGTGCTTCCATAGAAGCGTTTGATATTGAATGACAGGTGCCGCCAATGAATCAGGATGACACAATATGAAGGTTGATACGGAATAAACTTTTTAGTTTAATCCAAAGTTAGATATGAAGGCAATTTTTCATGTGCCTAATGGAACATGAAAAAATTCCCCCAGGAATTGCTCCGAAATGTTTCACCAACATGACTACCATTAAAAATAAAGGCATAGTATTCCCTTCAAAATATTATTGTGTCATCATCGGCAGTGTAAAGAAAATAGGTAAATGTCAACGATAGTCAGCAACGATAGATTAAATCGTGTAACGTCACATAGTTAATAAGAATTAATACACGTTAATAGCACATTGCGCTTCGTACACATACTTTTGCTAGAGACCGCAACATACCGATACCGATACTGATAACATATTTTTTTGGCTTCAGAGAATTTAGTTCTCCAATGGATATTAAATACATAATTCATTCACGAGGTGCGCGTGCGCCAGGCGGCCATATTAGAATTTCCATTGTCGAAAGCCAGGATTCACTGTTGTCACTGAGTTTCACTGAGTTGTATAGTCCTCGTTGGTAGTGGTCGGTGGGGCATACGGTGATGATCACCGTATTGTTACTGAATGTTTACTCCACCCATAATCATGATTCGAGATCACTTGAAGGAGATGCGACGAAAAAGTGAACTGCTCCGAAAATACTGAAAAAATGTGGCGTTAACACGGTTTTTAATATGATAGCAAATATATGTACACAATGTTTCAGGCATAGGTTTCGCATTTCACGCTAACTCACGAAATCCTATGGAAACGTGGTATTGACTAATGGGTGACTTGTCTACTAAAGCCAAAGAGCAGATGCAATTTGAAAAACATTCTACGCTAAAATTATGACATAAATACCATATTGGTACATTTCCATGACAATGTGCCAATATGATATTTCATCCACGTATTTTACTACACCTTTAGGGGAATAGGTAGCATTTGGAGATAGCAAGCATATATCATGCAACTGTTTACTCAAATGCTTTTGAAACACTGGAAACTAAGGTATCATTCTATCACCTTATGAGTTACATACCCAGTGAAGTGTAAAACAGGGTTACCTGGCTTTTATTTCGTTTATAATGCATTAGGAATGTCATTTCGGGAAAATATTTCTAACTATTAACTTAATATTACGCATGCCAAATAAAAGCATATTAGTTCAGCTAATATGCTAGGAATGAAATCAATTTGCCCATTTCCTGGCAATTTTACCAACTTATAAAATCTTCTGATGACGGTTAGTAATACCATTGAGTCCTCATTTGCATTGTAAAAGTTACACCTGATGAATTAGATAGTGTTTTGGGTAGAAAAAATTATCTATCGCCAATGATCACCCATTAATCTTCATCTCGTGAGTGCCTCTTTCACCATTCATGGGTGCCAGCGAAGAATAGTATTTTTCGTCGAAATCACAAGGAGTCACGATCCATAGATATGATATGATAATATTTTATTGCTCCAGCAAGTTATAAATAATACAAAAAATGATACAATAGAAATTTTGGAGCTTTAGGTGAACCCTAAGGCTTTTACTTGTTGTTGAGTTCACCTTCAAATTACACATACAGCAATACTGGCTTACATTCTCATAAAACAAATGTCACCAATTGAACATAAATAACACTGTTACAAGAAATTACTTATAGCATTATGGAACGTTATATGGACAATACAATTACAGTTATAGGTTGCTTTAAGGCATTACAGCAAAGGATAAATATTTAGAAAAACTACTAAATTGCCTCTAAATTTATGTATTCTCTCGTGAATAGCCAGATTTTTACTTGCTTCAAAAAAGTTTTGAAGTGTATTGTATCTCGGATACTCTGTGGCAACCTATTGAAAATTTTTGGCCCCAAGTAAACAAAAGCATCTTTTAAATTGGGATGTATTTGGTTTGGGTACAACGTAAGAAATGTTAGTCCTCAAGTTATAAGAGTGAGGTTTATCCAAGACTTTAGGGTTATTTCCACAACGAAGGTAGAATAGCCTTGGCACCTTGTAGATGCATAAGTGTCTTAAGGGGAGTATCTGCAGGTCCTCGAATAATGGGAAAGAGGGTGAACGATGACCTACTCTGGCTATTATTCGTACGATTGCTTTTTGAGCTCTAATTTGCCATTCTATCAAGGGTTTCCGCGGATCCGAAAATAATTCTCGGGTTAAAGAAAACCAGTTAGTAATCGATGAACCGGAATGCGTTCGGTCGAACTGTGGTGACGCGTTTTGCGCCGGGCACTGCCGATCGCAGTTCGGGAAATTGTGCGTTCAATTACCTTCGGGAGATTGAAATCTGTGCCCAAGGATTAATTGAGTTGACTCGGTAATGCGGAAGGGAGGGAGTTTCCCAGAGGAGGGGAGGAAGAGAAATCGGAGGGGAGTCCTCGTTATTATCGAGGGCCATAGGGATCAGGTGCGTGCATTCGCCGAGAGAGAAAAAAGTCCGCTTTGCATTCGGTCGACGGAGCTAATATTCGCATTTTCTGTGGGGTAGGAAGTCACATCCCACGGTCGTGATTACGCCAGCTCCAGAGCCCAAAGCATTGGGAATGGTAGTTTTGCCTCCGGGCGGCGAAACGCCCAAACTAAAATTGGGTATTTGATGACTGGGTCATAAAAACCATTGGGCCCTTAAAATTTGAAGAAAATGACGTTCATGGACACGCGACCGAATAAACTTTTAATTAGTATGTGATGACCGCCTTTTAATAACTAATCGATCAATCTTCAATCGTATATGTAAGCTGATATCTGAAAGCCTTTGTCTTCTTGGAATGGAAACCGACATTCATGGATTTGAATCACGCATGCCCTTCATCCCAAAGATCAACTTCTTGACGTTCACATATATTTACCGTTCATCTATCAGTTTAAAATATGGCCTTTAGTCAACCTTCGAATAATTGCTCCTTAAATGAGAAAGTTTGGTCAAAACAATTATTTATTGATTGTTATGTTCAAATTTGTCATATTTCAACATAGGTATATAATATATCTGGGTCATTCCATGTCAAATTAATCAGGAGATTGCCCTTAGGGTCACCGATTATGACCAAATTTTACATAATGGCTCCATTTCATTAGAACATGAAAACCCTAAATCCGTTTTGCAAAAAACGCTTAAGCTTAAAAGTTTACGAGAAATTGCAACCTTGCTAAAATCAAATTTTGCGAAAGTTACTACACACTTTACGGTTTATGTCAGACTATTTAAGCTACAGACGTGGTTAAAGCCTTATTTTAAAGGCCTTGAATTGTAAAAATATAATAATTGATTATATTGTGAAATATAAACAATTTCATAAAGTTTATAACAATTTTAAACTTACAAATCTATTTTTGACGAAAAACTATGTCTTTGATTTCGTTCATTTTCTTATATGATGTGGATAAAACTCTCATCTACAAATTTAAAAAGTTTGCCAGAGTTACTATTTCATTTAAGAAAGAAAAATATTTTTGAGTGAAGGCGTGACTCCTACCAGTGGCCGAGGCGTCAGGCTAACGGTTAACTGTATAGTACTCTGCTGTCTTTAGATCTCTGTAACTTTCTCATTCATCTTCTTCTTACCAAATTTAAACCGTAAACCAACTCGTTACCCGTGCATATCGCTATTTGGTTCGCCAAAGTGTGACCACAGCCTTAGAATCTATGAAGAGCGGCACCTGGCCTCGGAGAACAATTGACAAATCTTATCCCGTCTTCGGCTTCCAGTACTACTCTCCTCACATACTCTTTTGGCATGTTCTCCGAAACCCCTTCCTCTGTTCTTTTTTCAAAGAAATGGGTGCAATATTCCGTCGCCCACCATCGCCCATTCGAATTTTACTCTCAAGGAAAACAACGCAAAAGGCAGAGCGCTTCCCTTGTCATACAAGTGGATTCCCGGCAGTGGCGGATTTTTCAGTGGAAAACCGGTCCCCACTTGAGTGCCTAGTGGAGGGCATTTCAAGTTCAGTACTCCGTCCGTCGGATGGGACGTTAGTAGTCCCCTTGGCGCCTTTCGTTAAGAGTAGGCGAATGCCGACGCCGGGTTTCTCTCCACCCTTCCTCCGTTCCCTGAAAACTCCTACCATTACCCAATTATACTCCTGTCCTATATGGCGCAAATGACCTCAGCTGTCGGTCGCCTCCCGTAAATAACCAACCTAGGCGAAGGGGGAAACCCTATGTTTTATTATTATCATGAGCTGACAATATTTTGATTCTCTCGTAAGCTCTCTCTAGTTTCCGCGTCGCCACACCCTTTCAGCCGCTGAGTCTGGGACTGTATCCCGCGCACTCGCTGTGTTCCTCGTTCTGGGAGCGAGGCACGCGTCGGATCGGCGAACCTGGGCGTGTCGCCTTGGCACGCGTCCCTCCCTCCCTCCTCTCACTCCGAGATGCCCCTTTAATATCGACGACCCGTTTTCACCCTCATTCCCAGGCTGGGAACTCCCTCCCTCCCCTCTGCGAAACACGCCTCTCCCTCCCTCTCCCATCTCCGTTCCGTGCGCGTTACTAGGCTTGAATAATTGCTAACATGGCGGATTTGACGAACTTGGCGTTTCCGCGCACAGCGTTTGCCACCGAGGAGGAATCCTGCGACCTATATTCGACCACGGGTGTATGAGTTTTTCGGACTCCTGAAGCCACAAAACGGATTTCACCACATTTCTTTGGTACTAATTCTTCTGTCGTTGAAAATGGATGTCACAAACCCATAGGCTGATAAAGTTATCGTTTCCTTGTATTCGTATTTGACTATGAATGGTACACTATATCTCATCTGCCGTTACGGAACTTCTACCTCGACTGACGCTTGTTCGCACGCACTTCAGAAGCCGGTTTCAGGTAAAAAAATCTACTCTAATTTACTGTTTCGTGATAAATCTTGAACTATAGTTGGATTGTCGCCGCAAAAACTTATTGAGTGTACGAAGGACTCATCATTTACAAGTTTTTCACTACTTTCACATCCACTTCCAGGATGGTCAGCAGTAAGTTACCCTTGCCCTGATCGACTTGTATTCCAACTAAACCGATTGACAAGCGATAATAGCACTTATTTCTATACCAACAACAATAAATGCTTCCTCTCTATAGGTATTTGTGCACAACCGTTAACAAGAAGGTGGCTTATCTTGGTCTCGTGGCACATAGTATTAATATTTTCCAGATTATATTATATTTCACTTATGCCTAACAGTTTTCATTGAATGAAATTTCTTTTCACCACTTTTCCTCCAGGAGCCATTCGTGGTTTATTTTCTTTGGTTCCAGTTGATTATCGGCATTCTCTTTTATTTGTTACCATTGCGTCCCTAGCGATTATATTTTAGACTGGAAAGCATTTAGAAACACGGGTTCGAAAGGTACGAGCGCCCAACTTTTTTTTACCTACAATTGCACAAAGGTCTCAACGTTAGAGGTGTCAACGGGTCATAGATGCTCTTCTCCGTATGCCTCCTTCCACTCCTCCCACGCACCTCCCCTCCTCCCCCTCAACTCCATTCCCTTCCCCCTACCTGACTCCGCGCAAATATACGCCTAGCGAAGCCGCTGACGTCAGCGCAGCTACCCCTGGTCCCTTCCTTCCAGGTCCCTCTCTTTTTTTCTGCAATCCCCCCTCTCGCATGACCCGACTCCAACCTATCTCCTCCCTAGGGAGGGAAAGGAGAGGGAATCCTTCATTTTTTAAGGTAATTTTTATTTAGCTTAAAAGGCATTTTTTCCGCATTCGCTTCGTTCGATGAGCTTGTTACATCGATCGGGAGCATTGAAATTAGTTCGGTGAATTCAAGCGTCAGGCAAAAGGAAGAAGTTGATTAACAACGGTGACATTGGTTAATATTTGGGGTATTTCTTTCAAAATTTCCTGGCGGCGGTTCGCGGAATTAAACTTTTACAAATATGGAAAGCACAGTAGATTGCACAAGCAGAGATCGGTGTTGCAAGGTATTTGAAAAACAAATTTATGACTTCCAATATAGTGATGAACTCATACTCCCTGAAAAAATGTAGTCAATGTATTAATGATTTTTTTTGCTCCAATGAGCTTTACGACAAAGCATACAGTTTGTAAAAATATCCCGAGCATAAAAAATAATCGTGTTAGAGATGAAATCCCCAGCCTCTCATTATGATACAATAGTTTCTTTAGTGCATTTATGATGTTTAAATGCTTTTCTATCTCATTTACGTGAGAAATGATACTAGCTATTAAAAATAACTAATTTAGTGCTCAAATTATCGTGTAATTGGTGACTCGTTTAAATGAAAATCAGTCGATTTCTGGTTCAAATGATGATGTATTGCTTTTGAAATATTATTTGGCAACGCATCGTCATTCAGTATACTCTTACTTCATCAATTCATCAGTATATTCAATCACTGCATCCACTCCCATTTCTCACGTTGCCTCCACCTCCCTGTTAAAATAAATACTCTCCTCAATCATACTTAACCGTAATATTTCCACTCTTCCATTCCCCCTTCACCCACAACTTCGAATCCACCCGGCAATTATTTTTCCGCCTTCCTCTCTTCCTCTCTTTTCTTTCTCTCTCCCTCTCTCGCTCTTTCTCACTCACTCTCAACCTCCGAAATAATTCCATTCTTTCAGTCTATTCTCATTTCCGTTTCTTTGCCCAACCTTCCTCATCAAACTTTCCCTACCGTGCGTTTCGTGGCCTGATTAGTCCTCGAGGAGATGTGACATTTTCAATATCACCTGACACGAGAACGTTGGATTGACGTGAAACCTCGGAAAGTAAGACCACAAGAATTCGCGTGATTTGATATCCGCTTCCCCGTGGAATACGGACGGTGTGGATAAGGGAAGTGAGATGGAGAGAATGTTGAGTGAGGTGGAAAATGAGTTATGTTCGAAGGATGTTGACGGACGGACAGGAATGGTAATGAAGGGTGTCTTTGAAAAGTTAAATGAGAGGTGCTTGCTGAAAACCTGGAGATAAGGTTACCTTGTCCACGTTTTCTGAGTTATACGTATCCATGAGGGTGGAGATTGAATTTTTAGTATGAGTATTAGAAGAAAGCTGGAGGAATGCAAATATTCAAATTAAAAGTATTCGATTTATAAAAAGGCGAGACCGATGTGGCAAAGGGAAGCATGTCCTGAAGTAACCACTAGACTAGCGTTGACACTATAGCGTCATATATGATAATTAGAGCAAAGCTACAGTGATGATTGAAAAATATTTTAATCATTGAAACATGTGTATATAATATAAACCTCGTATTTTTTAAAGAACAGTGTTTGTAACTATCGAGTATCAATTGAAGATCATGCAGCGCTAGAATCAGCATAGATCTTTATTTAAGATCTATGATAATCAGCCAAAAGGTACTTACGAAGTCGATTGTAGCACTTTGAATTAATTTAAACGTTATTTTCAACAGCTTTAATTAAAAGTGAATGAAATATGGAGGCGGAAGTTATTATTCTATTTTAAAAAGATATTGATCTTTTTCTAACTAAATACAACCTATGTAAATTTTCACAGGCTTTATTTTGCTGGTGCAACGTGTTTCCACGCTAAGGCGTCATTCTCAAGTATTGTATTTTTTTTATGCCTGCTTTTTCAGTTTTATCCCCATTCCGGGTCAAACGCCTCCCATACTATTCTAACATTTCCCTTTGCTCATTTGCGCTCTATTGAGGGTCAAAAATCAATATCAAGCTCAGACGAGGGCTAAATAATTTGAATATTGATTTTCCACGATAAATATTCTGGCTGTTGAAATTTTGGAGAACACTCATGCATAATTATCTGATTCATTCAGCCGTTATTCCTCTCGCCGACACAGGGGTCACTGCACTGTTTTCAAATAGATGGACAGTTTAGACAGTTAGACCAAGTTTGTCACGCAGCTGGAGAAATGACTAGTATAAATGTAAAAAAAATCTAACTTCGGTGTATTTTGCACGATGCACCAGAGGGGAGTTGTATATTCACGGAAAATCGGAGTAGAGTGTGGTTTTTTTTTTTAATTTTTGCGAATGGGCAAGCTTTAGGTAGACAGCCGGCTAAGGTGCTAAAACCACACCTCGAGAGTAAGAGTTTCAAATAAGTGAGAGTTTGGATAAAATTAACCCTAAAAAAAAGATAAGGTAACGAAATTCTATGGTAAAAATGTGTCAAAGGTAAATGTAGGTAAGTATGCAATTAGGAGTACAAAAAAATCAATCGAGTTGAGTTTTCCAATATCTTGATAATACGTTGCATTGAGCCAGATTTAGTACCTACTAAAGACTATATGTCAAGAGGAATCGCTTTGAAAAATGAGACTTTTCTATTATGGGAGAACATTTTACAGGAGCTCATGATAAAAATGCTTTTAAAGTGTTAGTGATGATTTTATTCTGTGAATTAGCTACATGAGAAAGCTTAAAGGCAGTTGTGGTTATTTTCAACACTTACGATGGGCGGGTAAATTATTTGAGGTGGGAATTTTCCAAGGGACGGAGGAAGGATGAAGGGAAAGCCGGCTCAGCATCGGACTACTTTGAACGAAAGGCAGCAAGGTACCCACGGTTTAACGCCCAACCTTACGGACGGAGTTCTGAACTCGAAGTGCTTTCTAAATATCACCCAACTGAAGACCAGAACACGATAAAAATATCTGCTTCAGCCGAGAATCAAACTAGGGTTCTCAGGATAGAAATTCCTCTAGTCACTACTCTTGCCACCGCACCAACTTGATCCCTACAACAGACAGTTGAGATCAATTAAAGTATTATAAATAATTGACTAATTGGATGTTAGAAGGATTACTTTTGAAAATAAGTTGTAGAGAGAAATCTGGCGTATGTTCCAGCTCATTTTTAACGAAAGATGCCGATGGGTCAATAGTTTAACGTCACACCCAAAAAACTGGGTACGGCACGTCAGAAGGACCGGAATTTGAATTAAAAGTTTCTGCCACTGCCGTGATCCATACTATTACCTCAACGAGATCCGAATAAAGAAAATTGCAAAGTAGCAGAACTTACAGAGAAAAAATCATGCACTTTGACGGGGACTCGAACCTGAAACTCCCTGATTTCTGGCCAGGTGCTTTAGATAGTTCTCGCTACAAGATGCCTTTCCTGACCTAGCGAAATGAGAGGAAGGAATACCATTGACACAATTGCCTCAGTCGAGATTCGAACCCGGGCTCTCGAAGTTAGCGGTCAGCATCGGACATGAGTAAATCACTACACCAACCCTTCCCCATACACAGTTCATTCCATTCCCCTCGTTCTCGTTCATACATCTCATGATGAATTTCATCTCATCTGGATTGTTTAATTCGTTTCATCTGTGTTATAGAAGCATGTACCCGCTCATATTGGTGGTTTAGACCGAGAGGAAGGTGTAAGGATTAGGATGAAAGGGTAAGGAGGAAGAGTGGAAAGAAACCCGGCGTGACCACTTACTTGTACTTGAAAGCCTTCTGTGAATACATCCATGTGATACCCTTCGAGCCACCACGAGGGTGTGTGGCAAGAGGGCAAGATCACCAAACATGCACTACTGGAATGCAACTAAGAGCTACAATGATACTACTACATGAAAACAAGTTAGGTATAGGAGTCACGCGCAACTAATTAGTGCCAACCGAAGTGATTACTAGTTAGAAAATTTTTCACAAAATACATTTACCTGTATTTCCCTAGTATTCATAGGTTATTGATATTAAAAATGCTTCATGCAGTACAGGCTGCTCCATTAATTTTTTTAACCTACCTAGCCCTTTGCTATGCTGCCTGTTGTGCTCTCTTGTGGTACGCGGGAAGACTCAAGTACTCAATTAGGGCTCATTTTCCCAATGAAAAACATCTTACATTTTCGGAATTCGAATACTGGCCCTCCGGATGAGAGGCCAGTACTTAAACCGCGACAAAAACCCGACCCCTGCCCCATATCCAACTTCGACGCACAAGGCTCGGTTGCGGCATATGCCACCTAGGCATAGACGGGTTACGGACGGAGGGGTTCCTGCTGCATCCGTCAAAAATATTGTGTCGTGGGATTTCTTTAATCTCTCCTTGCTCGCGAGACCTTGAAAGTTCACCGCCCAGAAGCTGGCGGAATGGCACTCCACATTTCCCACTATCTATCCCGGGAACATTCCTCGACAGCTGACATCAGCGGGGCCACCTAGGTGAGGCGTCTATGGAAGAAGCGAACCTCGATTTCATATCACGGTCACAAATTTGTTTCCATTTTGATTGATGAAGATCAGGCGTAATGAATTCCAAGTTAGTCATATTTCTAATCACAGATTTTTTGGCACTGAGTGGAGAGAAAATATGCCACACTTTTCACTTAAAAAGGCACGAAAGTTTGAATCCATTTGAATGAGAAGGTAAGCCTGGTTGGCCCAAATTTAGCAAAATTTTCTCCTCGCTTCAATATCAAGCTTGGGTATGCGTCCTGGTCAGTTGGATCGGAACGCAAGGAGCAAAATACGTCTCAGCGAATCAAGTCGCGGGGTTTCCTGAGAGAAGTTCAGGTGCGGCCCTCCTCCGCCCTCATCCAGGGGAATAGTGATTGTTGAGTGATAAGGGCGCGACCTTTGTACGCCTTTTTTTGCCGTTTGCATCGAAATAATGATCAAAAAATAGTGAAGCAGATGCGAGAGAGTGCTGATGAAAAAGAGTAAATATTTTTCTGCTTATATTCAGCTGTGAAATGAAAAGCTCATTCGCTTTCCATCGTAGAGAACAATGGAAGCCTTCAACCTCAATGCGTAAGTTTTGTTGTCAGTGCAAATCAGTGTAAGCCGAAAGATAATCATTAAAAAAAATGTTTTTAGGTCGCGGGCCGAGAACTTTTTCTTTTAACGAGCGGCATTTGTTATGAATTTGGAAGGGACTGCCCTCGTTAATGATGCGGAGGGAGACACCAAATCCAACTTCAGAGTTTTCATGAGCAAAATTGCTTATTCGCTGGGATGCTCAAAAATGGTTCAAGCCCACGCAAAATGTTCTATAGTAAGTAAAATTCTAGTTTTATTTAAAAAAAGACCCCTTTTTTAGTATGAAAGCATAATGACTCGGAAAGGTGCTGTCTGCGACCCGAGAAGAACGATGAGGACCTGATTCTTAGGCGTTCGCTTTTCATTTTCTAAATAGGAACTCTTATGAATCAATCCATTGCTCACTCTCTTTATGATACGTTTTCACTTATTCACAATGCATAGGTAGGTACGTCAGCTGACGGAAAACCTTAGCAGGATAAAGTGATGCCATTGAAAAATCAAGAATTATTTACGGAATGAGAATGGTGTGCAATTTTTCTTAAGTTTCTCAAACATGCAGGCCGGAAAGGTGAATTCAATGTTAACAAATCTATTTCTAGAAGCATTGCTGTACAGTTGTTATGAAAGTCAGCTACTTGTGAACGCATTTCCGGGGGTGGAAACAACAAAAAATCTAAAGAATTTCTCGTATTTAAATGATCTTACCTCCTTGCTAACGGCCTTCTATGCAGCATCCAAACTTGTTTTCCCTAGTTTTAATTTTTCAAATTCCACACTAAGGCACGTCTCTCTTCTCATAACTCCTTTCTTTTTAGAGCAATTTCCTTTTCTGTCATTCCCTTCCTCTTCCAATTCCTCGGCCGCTCTCTCTTCAACTTTGCCGGCTCAGTTGGCTTAGTATATAGTTTGATCAAATCCCTACCAACTTCAAATGAGCAAGTTCACTTTGGTCTCAAGTAGGTACGTGAGAAATTCTCATTGAACTTCCTTAGTTGCAGTCAAGCCTAATATATTTCCATTTAGATTAGACTAATGTCGTCCCAAAGGCTTTCACTGATCATATAAGTCCTAATCCTTTGCCTCCTGAAAGTTTTTAACGAGAATACTCATAACGGATTCTACCAATCCAGCGTAGGACCAACCCCATGTGAATAATCATGGCAAAACTACTTACTCAGACGGAATTAAGTAGTTGGTTAGGAAAGTTTGTCGGAGCGTGAGAGTATAGTAGTATTTGATACGGGAATGTGGAGGTCAAAGTCAACCCTTTCAAATCTGAATCACTGAATTCGCACAACGTTACTTGAGGGTACCTGTGAAATCCTCTTACATGTATTACTCCCGCTTAGTTGTTAATTACAAGTAGTTATAAGTATTTATTGCGAAAGTGATTTTGAACTGTCTAAAATTTCGTATTTTGATCTGTATAACATTTTAAATTGTTTTTAATTGAAAAGTTCAGGAATTGAATGCCGTGATTATTGTAGCTCAATCCGCAACGCTATGTGGTGTGTTCCGACCTCTTTCTCATCAATGAACTTCTTCGCTTTAATGATCTTTAGCTTCTTATTTTTCTTCCTTTTACCGATACTTCTTTCTCTTCCTCACCTTTTATAGGCATCATTTTATTCGCAATCACAATGACCTCACTACCTTTGATATCCACAGCATTTTATCTGTAGGTAAATTGATACATCCAAATATTTAATCCAAAATCTGTATTCATTACTCCTGTGTATCAGGTCGTTCTCGAAATTCAATCATCTCACTTTTTCCTTTTTTCATTCTGGCAAACCATATTTTTGTTTCTCCTTGTATGTCTTCTCCCATTTACTATGTCATTAAAGTCGTTCTGTGAAAGGAAAAATTTTTCATTTCCGAATTTTGCTGTCGTACGATTGACCATTCCTCCTTCCTAGCGCTCCCTTGTTTTCTCTCGTATTTTCCCCGCAAGTACTTCCTCTATTTGCTGGTGTAAAGTTTTTCCCAAGCGAGTATCTGCTCTATTATCCCATGACCCGGATTATTTTAATGGACCTAATGCAGGGAATCCTGTGTGATCCTTTACTTATCTTAAGTGCCTTCACACGAATGGGTTCGCTTAGGAAATCCAATTTTATCTCATTGATGAGAATATTTTACGTACGCATCCTCTCGCTAAAGATTTTTTTCCATCTGATTGCCCGAAGACTCCTGCTAGTCCGATTTCCACGATAGTTAATCCATTTTCCTGCTTACTATTAAGAATCAAACTCGGATTATTTTAATATTTACGGATTGAGGCACCAAATTGTAGAAGTTGCATTAAAAAAAATAATTATGGAGCAGACGCAAGACAATTTCTACATTTCCATAGATATATGCAAACACAACTCGTTTTGATATGTGTTCACAATGGCATTGGTGTATAAAACAGTTATTTTAGAAAGAAGTGCAATTGCTGGTCCGAGTTGCATGTGTGAAAGCCTGAAGGTCAGATAAGGGGGTTATGTGTCAAGTTCTAGAGTAAAAAAAAGTCAGTTAGATCATAAAAAGATTAAAATGTGAAACTAGAATCGGTGAATGGTTTAATAAAGTCCAGATAATTAGCGTATTTTCATTTTTTTACTACTTCTACTACTACCAGAACATACGATCCTCGATATTTGGTCTAAAAATATGATATGCTTAATCCACTTGGTCTTGTGTGAATAGTCAGTTTAGGTTTCCTCCATGAGTGATGTCATATTTGTTTTTCCAACTGAATTGGAGTCTCCTTAATTCTCGTTTTCAAGTATCTTCCCGTTTGATGTGACCAAAAGAAGTGAGTATTACACCCTGATTTATGACACGTGCAGGGTAAGTGTATCGGTCAAACGGGAAGGGATTTTAAAACGACACTGATGGAAAACTCCACAAACTCCTCATACAGTGTCTCCCCACACCTATCTCAGACCACTGATCATGTCCATGGATTCCTTTGTAAAAAATCTATTTTATAGTCTTATAATGATTTGAGCTCAAATCTAAAGGTGTTGTATTGAAATAACCCTACGGAAAATTAAAAATTCTCAAACCCCTGTTCGAAGAACATTCTTTTATGATAAGAATCGTGAGGGTGATGAGCTTTACCTGTGATGCCTATAATTAATAATCAGATAAAATTCTTTCATTCACGATCATCATCATCATCGGTCAACAATCCTAGGATTGGTTTAACGCAGATTTCCACTCGATTCTTCTATCGACCAACCTTTTCATTGTGACGTAATTCACTATCATTGCCATATTTTTATTGCGGAAGTTTTATTCTTTTATTTAAACGCGAAAATAACCGGAATCAGTCACAAGGATCATGTTTAGCCCAAGCAGATTGATGTGTTCGTCACTCTTTTTCTTTGACATTGTAATGTTCTCGCCGGATTTGGAACATTTAATCACGCCCGTGGGGGTCCTTATTTAATCTAACATCAATGCCTTACGGTAAGACTTCATCGACGTGTTTACTCACCTCTTGCAGAGGGTGTAAGCTGAAGAAATGGATTGTTCTAACTTCATTGTCTCGCTTCAATTATATGGGTAGTTTTCACTTTTCTGAATCCTCAAAATTATTTTCTTCGCTGGAATTTTAATCTGCACCCATAGCTTTGCAGCCATTCATGGTGTTATAGCTAGATATAACTTTATTAAACCAAATTAGAGGTGTTCTGAACCCCACATTATGTATCTCACCTTCATATTAGAGGAGATATGAATATTTTTCTTCTCAAAACACCGGGTTAAATAAGATGATTACGATATGATAGACGAAATTTGAGACATACCTTAAGAGTTTACTTACTAAAAGTTTCGATTTTAACTATAAGTTATTGATTTTTTTAATCAATGTAAAACTTTGGAAGGTTTATTATTAATTTTACTGTGGAATTCCCTTAGTCTCTGCCTCAGCATATAAAATTTGGATACGGAAATGTGCTCCTAGTGTAATCTCTTCATTCGTTCCGGAAATCTCGTGAATAACCGTAAACAGATGTCGGAATTGTTTGATCATGAGCAGACTTCGCTCGGGGGATGCGCGAACTACCTCTAAGTTTTCCGTTCGTAAGTAATCCATCTCCACCAAGGCCTTGCGTCGAGTGTAAAGCATCCATAAATTTCCCCAGAGGCTGCACAAGTCATATGCCAGGAAAGTGAAAGTTTGAGGCAGGTGGCCAAGGGTGGAAACGACATGGAAGTGATCCTAGCGAGAGAGAGAGAGAGAGTAAGTAGACAAGAATAGAAAAAAATGGGGGGAACGTAATAGTAGGCAGAAGAACGTAGGTTCAGCATGAGAAGGTGTGCCAATTTTCTGCGCGGAACTTTTCATGTCTTATCACACCAGCAAGTTCTGAAAAATAAAACACATATTTGATTGCCAATGATAAGATGCATGTTTGCAATCGGTTTTAAAATATTTTTTTCAAGGAAGTTATTTTTTAATAAGTCTCATGGGGGACGGGTTTTATAAATTCTACAAGCTTAAACTTAGCGACAGTGTGTGTGAACGTCAATTAAATGTAATTGTTACAGCTTGGGTTTCGTATATGAAATCATACAATCTGCAAATTGATAGACATTTTAACTATGGAATAGCAAATTCTTGATAGCTCCAAATGTATTTATGGACACATCATAAAAACCATGTTAATCCATCTTCTGCTAGCTTTTTTGCATTAGAGGAGAAATAGTGTATTATTCCATTTCCTTTTGGAAGAAATGAGTGAAATTTTGGCGTGGGCATTAACCTAATTTTAAAGAAAGGCTCCTAGGGATCAATTTTAACGTCCCATCAGACGGACAGGGCGCTGCACTGGTGTAGAGCTCATGGCACTCAAGTAGCGACCGGTACACGGAGAATACCACTTTCGGGCTTCAAACCGGGGCCGCCAGGATGAAAGGCTATATCTAACTACTACTTCCATAATCTCCCCATTTTTTCCTCATGGTACATTCTCCACACAAACACCTTGCATCATTTTGTTGTCTCCCCTCTTTCTTTCCCTCCCGCTCTTTCCATGAGCATCATATCCGTTCCCCATGCGTGGGAATCCGTCTCGGTCTCCCTTTCGTTTGAAATACCTCAGAGTCCTTTGTTCCCTTTGCTCCCGAGTCGGCTTCTCTCTTCCTCCGTCCTATGAGGCGCGCAAAGCTTTTGGAACGCTTCACTACTTTCTCTTTGCCCTCCACCCCATCCGTGTGCTGCTCTTGTGATCACCCACCGATACGCCCTGCCGAACTCCCCGCCTATATGTCGTCTCACATCCTCCCACTGCTGAGGACTTCAAATGGTCTCTCTTCCTCATCCTAGAACTATTCTTCTCACTATTCCGTCCCTTGTTCTCAAAAGCATTCCGCGTACGACTTCTTCAAGGTCTGGCTTCCCATTCGTCATCAAAATATTGTGGATTACTCAAATAATAGGCTTACATACCTGTATTGCTGGGCCGGAACAAATGAGAACTTCCATTTGAATATATTTTAGTGGCATAAACGGTAAATTGATTGAATTTAGGTATTTTATTCTTCTTCTTAATTTTCAAAATTTGGGTTGCTCTGGACTGCGGGAAACAATTGGATTTAGTCTTTTCTTCTCCTCGCAAAATTTCTTCATTATTTCTGGTTAGTCCCTCCTTTTTTCTTATCAGGCGCTTAAAAGGTTTCTCAGTTTGATTTTCCTAGGAATTCTTCAATCTTTATCAGAAACAAATTTTTACTCCATCTGATCTAACTTCTTCTATGTCAATTTTTGTTCGTTCAACCCATTTCGTGATCGTAGTTTGGCGGAGCAGCAGTGAACGTTTCCTTTATTCACCTACATTTACTCATTCCCTTTTCATTTTTCTCACTAGTAACTCTAAATATAAACGGCTCTAACGGTTCGATTATATTGTAGTCATTATATTCCTTGAAAATATATTATTTGCATTCCTACTTCGAAATACTTCAATATGTGCAAATGAGAGTCAAATATTTGTTCGTGGCATCAACTCTCGGTAGTTGAATTTCAAAGCTCTTTAATTTATTCACTGTCACGGCAATGAATAATAATAATGGTATAAATATTGCCAAACTAAGACCTAACAGAGATAGAATTTAATTGAAATCCGGAGAAAAGAAATAGTAAATTCGAAAGTCCAAAAACATCTACATCGTAATATCGTGCAATTTACTACAAGGGTGTGTGGAACGATATTCATACAACATGCAGAATTCAGCTTTAAGTCATTCACGCACCTTATTCATAGTGATGGATATAACATTAATGTCCAAATTTATAAGTATTTAAGGTTTTCTTAGGCCTATACGGACATATATTGAAAATCTTGGAAAAATGCGCTTCCTCAAATGCGATGTTTCCCTTCTCCGCATCTGAAGGAGGTCAAAAATACTAATTTAGGTTTCCCTCTGACCAATCAAAAGATATTAATCAAAGCATGAATAATAAACAAATATTATTTAGAGTGGAAAAACATCAAAAATACTATTTTTACTTCCTATTTTTAACATTGCGAAATGTTTAATTCCCAAGACAATATCAGGGGTTTATGCTATTGTACAGTTAATTACTGTCGTCAGAACCTCATCTTGAACAGTTGATAAGTGCGAAAGATAACGAGATAAAAATATTTTCAGAGTAATATCTGTAGGCAAAAAAAATAGTCTCCTCCGACGTAGCAGAAGAAGGGAAGCTTTACAGTTGTGGTGTTTCTGAAAATTTTCGGAATCCCACAAAATTATGTGCGAAGGAATTTGAGTTTGCAAATTAGCGGAACTTATCTTGACGTCCACTTGGACGAGAGACCCGAAGGGACGCAACTGAACAAATAATTGAGGCCACATGGTCCCAGAATACCATTAGCCGCATTCACGCACGTGAGTCTGCATTATAAAGTTGAGCAAACAAGGGGAAGTAAAAAAAATAAATTAGCAGAAAGAGAGAAAGAGAGGTGGGGCATGCTTTCTATGGAAGGAACGTATATCGTGGACTCAAGTCGTTGCATTTAAAATCCGGCAGATGAGCTCCATGAACTACATACTTAATAAGTACTTGGTACGCAGGTGGGTTAACGTTGCCCGATCATGGTCAGGGTATGGGAGTCCCAAGGAGGGAAATAAAATGAAAACCCTTTCCGCGGTTAAACAGGAAAGAGAAGAGATAGGAGGCAATTGGAGGGAAATGGAAATGCTTTACTGCAGCTCCAAGTGCGTAAATCTTTAAAAAACTTAACGACTTTTTTCGGATATTGGGTTGTTTGAGGTGGCTAAAACACTTGCCTTCCATTGGAAAAGAAACTTCGCTTGTGAGAAAACACATTGTGTGTTTGGAATGTACAAAGCGAAGTTTCTTTTCCAATCTCGTGGTTTCACAAAGTTAAGCCTCAAACAAGATCGAAGGTTTTCCCGGTGAACTAACTGTAGAAAATCTTCTCGGGTTATCCACCGGGTCAGGTTGTCCATGGCCGACGTTTCGGGGCTCGACTCGGGCACCGTCATCAGGGCAGATGAGTGTCGAACTGAGTCAGATTCAATTCAAATTCAATTCAAAAATCGTATATTTTCCCCAATTACAAGAATAAAATATGCATAACAATAACAAACAATAATCATTTAACAATTGGGGAGGCCTGTTATAGGATTTAAGTATCCTCTTCATGGTTTGGGGACTTCTTGATTGCATTCAGTCTTTTTGGTTTTCATAGGTTCGTGTCATGTTTGCTGACGGTAGTGCCCTGTGGTCCGGCATTTGCCCAAGGTGCAGGGAAACCCATAAAACCTGCACGGACCGGCGTAACAATAACAATTATATATATATTTGTTGTAATTAACAGATAATAAATAATAAGTTAAATATTAACATATTAACAATTGAATAAATTAAACAAATAGGCATAAATATATAATTTGATAAATAAATAAATAGTGAGTCAAGTCAAGTCAAAAGATGTTTTTTTTCCCAATAACAATATATATCTCATAACAATAACAAACAATTATAAAAAAACAATATTGGGGATCCCTGCTCTAGGATTTAATTATCCTCTTCAGGGTTAAAAAAAAAATAGTGAGGTTTTTGGCCGCCTTATTGCAGGGGGGTCAGGTTCCACGTGATTGGTGGCTGCGATGGAATGGCGCCTTGGAAACCAATCCGCTGTCAGGAGTGCTCCGTTGGTTTTTGATGATTTTTATCACGGGTTTCCACGCGTTACTGATTGAGAATCCTGTGTCTCGAATGAAATTTTTGCCTTCCAGTCGGATTTCAATGGCTTCCTTTACGACACGATCCCAATATTTTGTGGACCGTGTCAGAATCTTGGCATCTTCAAACCGGATGGAGTGGTGGAGGCTGTGTTCGGCAATGGCGGATTTTTCTGGTTGCCCCAGCCTCAGATTCCGTTTATGTTCCTTCAGCCGCGTCTCAATCGTGCGTCCCGTTTCTACGATGCAGGCGTTCACACGGAACTCGGTAGACGCCCGACATTTCGAGTCCAATTGGATCCTTTGCTCTTACGAGGTGGTCCCTCAGCTTAGGTGGCGGAAGGTGGATAGTCTCGATATTAATTTTTTTTTTAATCCTGGATATTTCCCCCGAAATAGTCGAGTTCCAGATGTTAAGCCTCATAATTGCCTTCCATTCATAAAAATTCCTACGCCTATTTTTTTATGAAAAAACTCCGATCGTCAGTTCTCAGTCGCCTTGCCTTATACCAGCAAATGCAATGGATTTTCACTTTGAAATCTATGAGGATAATGAAAAACACTTAATCGCTAAAAAAATACGATGAGGATTGAATGGTATTATTGATGTAAAGTGATTAGTGAGAGGAATAGGGCTCCATTTATGCAATATTTCCTTTAATCAACCTTGATATAGAATTACGATATGGATAGGATTCATTACTTGTGGAAGGGATGTCTTGATGTCATCCGTATCTTTAAAGGTAGAGTGTTGGAGGAGAGTGGGTAGGATTTAAAGTGGATGAAAGAAGGGTGGAAAGAAACTTGTCACGGGGATTGAGTTAGTGTGGTGACTAGAATATTGGACCCTAACGACCTGGATTTGATTCCTGACAGTGGTAGATTTTTCAGTGGTTAACTGATCCCTACTTTAGCGTCTTATTACTATTTTTTAATAGTTTCAGAGCCGCGGTGTAAATGAATGGTGGCTTTCATTTGCATATACTTTGTACACTGCAAGGCAAAAAAAGTGTGTGTCTGGGGGTGAATCCACACCAAATGTTGGCAATCACTATTTATGACTACGCTGTCAGTTTCACTGATTAAAACGAATTTTTCAAAGAGAATATGGCGATTTCCGTTAACTGTAACTGGCACTAAGGCATGCAGAATCTGCTGAAAGGTTTTCAAATTATTTCTGATAAATCATCAGAGATGCTAAGAGATATAAAAGATAATCACACTAATACGTGCTTAAATTCAGAGGTACCTGCATTGATGAAATAAAGGCTAAAAATCTACATTCCCTTTCCAAATAATATTCAAGGCAACTTCGATTTATTGGAATTCTTCCCTCATTTTCCGCGGGAAATAATAGTTGAAGCTTCCCGGACATACTTATATGAGATAAACAGAAAATGTATAGTGCACTTGCGTCGAATATAGAGACCACGTTATAGAAATATGGCTGGGATAGTGGACTGTGCGTGTGGAAATTAGAGTCCAGGCCACGGAAAATGAGGAGTATGAACGAGCAAAAGAGGACGGGGGTAAGGAATGGGATAAGGTGGAACTAAAAGGAGAAGATGGAGAGATGAAGGAATTGTGGTTTGGGGAACGGAATTTCGAATCGATGTGTTTTCTGGTGACGCGATGACAGCATATTTTTAAGATACAGCCGGGAAGATGGCTGACACCGTGAGGTGAGAGTGGCATCCGGGGAGGTTTATTCGCTGCGTTTCGTTTTCTGGGGGAGGTATGGGAAGTTGGCATGGGTAAAATAATTGAATCGATGAGAAATAATGCGAGGGTGAGTTTGCAACAAATGGTCCTTGTATCCGAGTGGATGCAAGGACGATTCTTCTTTTTTACGATTGTTCTTCCTTCAATGCTTTTGCGAGAAACCACGAGTATCACTGATGAAAAATCATATTCTGAGATTATTAAGGTTATCTATTGGAAAGCAATAGCCACCTCATGTTCATCGACCGCGATAGGAACAACCATTTCTTTATTTTATATTTTAATGGGTTAGGGAGGAATTGACATTTATGTACGCTAGGAAATTCCAATGGAACGTGTACTATATTTTTATACCTATACGTATTGCTAAATGTTTTGCAAATGTTCCATTTTTAAAATTGATTTTGAGTGTCTAAGAAAAGAAAGTCAGTTCGTCGTTGCCTCCAGGAGTACCTGCTTTTCAACCTTGAAGAGTCCCTGGGGTTAACTCTAGTTATCATACCAATCTGATTTGCAAGGTGTGTTCAACGGGATTTTTTTTTATTTGTGATGCATCGTCGCTCAATGTCTATCAATCAAAAAGTAGGTACATGGGAGAAAATACGAAATGCTAGAAAAATATCCAATAAGGATTGTTAACATTACTTGGAGAATGAGCAAATGTGTGTATTATCCTTGAATTTACGACTGCACACTCCACTTCGAATGTTTATAATAGAACTACGGTCTTGCTGCATGCTAAATAGCCAATAATTATCATTATTTATCTCACAGTTTCGGATATTTTAAGTAATACTTATATTATATTAGTGCTGTGTTTCTTCAAAATACTCATAAGTCTTGGGAATGTTTTCGTTGCAAAGTTGTAATTTAAAACGTTTTTACTGAAGGAGATAGGAATACAAAACTTTCAGTAGTGTGTAGTTGTTTTACGCATAAAACTATAGCACTAATGCACATGAAGAATGGTTGGGGCAATGATTATTAGGTGTAAATGGAGTAAATGATATTGAATATTTTTTTCCATTAGGTAAACAGCAGATAGCTTTTATTCGACGAACACCAAAGGTACAACGGAGAGATAGAAGAAAGAAAGAGGGTACATTCGAACACTTCCAAACCGTTGTAACCTGTAGAGGAATATTTTAAAACGGAGTGAAAGGGAAATCTGATTTGGTGAAAGCTCTGTCGCCTGCATCTGGGTTTCCTTTATAAGTGTGCGGGGTCCGAGGTACACCAGGTCGTTGGAAATAACGCGATGGGGAAACGGAACGTTTTCGCGGGAAATTTTATTCACTTACGGAGTAGAAGACAAAATTGCCAACCTGTAGGGGACGCCAAGGAAATGAAAGAACAAGCGAAGACTGGATGGAGAGGGAAGATAGAGAATACTATATCCATTTTCCTACTTTTCAGCGAGACAGACCAACAACGACCACAAATGCAGTGGAACAGCATGGATGTTTTTGTAACAATTGGTCTAGGAAAAAAAAGCAAATCATTCCTTTTGTATCCCATATTTCATTCCATTATTTTCTTTTAGAGTCATCATGCTACGAGAAAAAGAAGCCGACGTGAATAGATGACCAGCAGTTATGTTAGTTTTCGGTCGGAGAGCTAAGCCATCCCTTCTGATGCTCTTTGGAGAGTAGGTACATGCCCAGAAGCGCAAGAAAAACACACAGAGGCTCGGGCACGAGGAATGCCGGAAATGTGAAACCAGCGTAATCCTCTTTACATTTTGCGAGCCCTCACTCAGGCGTGGTTTAATGCGATGTGGTCCAGCGAGGTCAGAACTTACGTTCCATTTGAAGAGATCCAAAGTCGAAAAATGAGGGAATTCGTAATGTTCCGGTTGGCCAAAAGTTACTATGCCAAAATTTAGAGGCAATTCCAGTTTCATATTTTTTCTCCGGTTGGAAATAAAAGCATATAATGGCAATATGCTATGCGGACAAAATTCCATAATCCGTGGTAAAGAATTCTATTTTTAGGGCAAAAATATGGCAGTGGTCAATGGTCTACTCAATCTACTTATTACTTGAGGTAACATTTTCTCAAAACCGTGACTTGAATTCCCATGGCGTTAGTTGGTAACTCCTCATTTGGGACGGAATACCAAAAAAACAATATTTATCTAAAACGCCTAGTGTTAACTACACTATTTAAAGCATTAAAATATAAACAGTCAATATTTTGGTCTTTTGCTAATTTGGTTCGTAATGATGGAGATGGTAAATGGCGAGATAAATGATGAATTGATGAGTTAGAGAGTTAATATCCCCACTCACGATCACCTTTTTCACCCCTTTCAAACAATAGCTCAAAAGAAATGTTTGAGTGAGTTATCCTCAAATTTACAGTAGCTATACTATTTTCGTCAACCTGCAGGTGTATCAGTTGGTCCCATATATTTCCCAACCAGTTGGTTTCATGAGATCTCAAAATGAGGGGAAGTGAAATCAACTAACAAAAATCTACACAGCTATATTTTGTCTAAATTTTAATAGAATTATACTTATGGCCTACAATGAGATAGGAAGGGAAGTAGTAGATTTACTTTTATATTTCGCATAACACCATTTCATATTAAGCACCTTACTACTTGAAATGAATAGAATTTTCATTTGAAATAGCTTAATTAAATGAGTTTGCAATGATAAATATTCACTTTACTCGTATAAAATGACCAAAATCAGATTTGAAACAATTTTTTAGCATAGTGTGACCACTGTAAGACTAAATTTACCCGAATCTCAAAGGGTTGATTTTCAACGAAATTTACAAATGCCGTGGCCACATTGTTTGAAAGCTGGAATTCCAACTCATTCCGGTAAGACCTAATTTCCGACAGTTCCTTTAAAGGGTGGTAAACGTCTCTTTAAGCGTCTCAACAGGTTCAGTGTTATTTGTATTAACCGGAAAATTAAGAGGCAACTGCCGGGCGAATCGAGCTGCTCGCCACACAACTCCGCTTATTCCCGAGTCGTTCCCCCGACTAACTCCATTAAAAATATTTTTTTTCCCACTCTCCGCCACCCGATTCAGCGCGCACCTCATCCGTCACATCCGCGGGGACGGAGAAAATGGGGCAATTTTCGGCGGACAATCGTCCTTTTCGGCAATCCAGCAACAGGTGAAATTAATAGGGGTTTTCCCTTCCACCCACATTCTGTGCAAAATATATACAAGAGCGGTCAGAGAAAATAAGTGCATACACATATACATGGATTACGAAAGAATGACAGCTTTCACTTTAGGTTGCTAAGGGTTGGTGCAAATTAATCAGGAGAGAAACGAGTGCTCGGTCCAGTTGTTAAGTGGCGAGATCTCAGTTATTAATAGTTGACCAATAATCAAAATGGAAAATTTTTGTTTGCCGTTATCACGGTAAGCATTTGTGTTGAGCATTGCCAGAGGAAAAGTATTTCCTGGACCGGAAATAAAACAGCGGAACTTAGGCTTGACGTGCCGATGCGTAGATAACCACCCTACTCAGTATTCCTGATTCCAAAGGCAATTTTTATTTTGGGGAATCTAAAGAAGCTAGGCCTGGTTCACCTAAATTATGGCCCATTAAGTATGGCGCTCGTTAGACGGGATAGTGCTTCAAGGAAGTCACTTTCCATGAGGATAGATGCTGTAAATTGTCGCAAAGGGTAATAAGTCCTTAAGAAAGATTTTACTTTGCCGTTGTGCCTACGTTTCGACACATTAAAATAGAATATTGATTGAACCACCATATCCGGAGTATATAATGTTTATTGAAAGTGGTCAAAAATAAATTTACGCATATAATCTGGGGATCTCAATGACTAGCCATTAACTATCCATTAAAACCTGTACTTTTTCTTCATTCATGTTTTTCCCATCTGAATGGGGGTGATTATAGCTATTCTAGAATTTTTACCTCACCAGAAGTTAGTCATCGTCTGTTGAGGATCAGCTACTGTTGAATGCGTTATTTTTCTTTCTTGTCTTAAAATGATATGGTACATAGTTTTTATCTGATTCGGTGATACATTGCCGCAAGAAAATTTATGTAGCCCTCTGAACAAAATTATTATGACGAGAGTGACAGCTCCGTAATTTTAATTACCTGCGGATTTCCCCCATGTTTCAGATCTTAATATTAATTGCATGGTGACACAGCATACGACCACCCTCTACTTCAAATAAACACTTTCTCTTTGATAATATGGTGATTTTTGTAACTTCTCTTGTTGGAACTCCTTCTCGCTTTCCAATTTCTATGTCCCGGGATCGAATCCCGCCCACGTGGAATTTTCAGCGTATGGGGTGTTGAATTGATTGTAATAGAGGACTTCACCATCCTAAATTCGCTCGAAGGAAAACGACATAATCACAGGAGAGAGCAACCTTGCAATTCGTAATTCGTATAACTGCGATAAAAGTATGTGTGGAACTGCAAAGTCTCTATAGCTGTAAGGAGAGTACTTCTAGTCAAGGTTCATTCCCCAGCAACCTTTTGGTGCCTTCTGTTAAAAGTAGACTAATGCCAACGATGAGTTTTACTCTAGTCTTCTTCCTGTCTGTGAAATTTTCCTCCCGTAAAGTTAAGTTGTTTTAGGTGTTTTGATATCCTAGGTCGTTCAGCGCATTTTCTCTCCTCATTCCTATTGAATGATCGAACTAACTTTGCTTTCGGGTAAGACATAAACTGTCGACAATATCTCTAGAATAAGGTCGACAATGATGTGTCCACAAATTGTTTTTTCTGGTCAAGATGTTCTTTCTCTAATCTGTGATAAATATTACCCTATAACGAAGCATTTGCTTGATTTCAATGAATATATATTTGAGCATACATCTGCGCAATTTGAAAGGCTTAAATATTCAGACGGCTGGATTTAGAGGATGAATGATGTGTGCCTGTCTTATTCATTAAGATCTTAGGATAGACTGAGCGATATATCCTCAGCCGATGCAGCAACTGAAGTCGAAGTCTACAACAACATCAAATATTCAGTTAAGTACCATACTTACTTCATGCAGATGTTTATCCTCCATGTAAATAACTATTACTTTGTTTACATTGTTATACTTTACATAATTATAAAAAGATTGTCTTGAATTTAGCATTAAATAATAAAATAGAATGAATCGAGTTACACACTCTATTTTCACTAGAGTCACTATTTTCACTAGATAATTATTTCCATTGGATTTATTTTTGGAAAACAGGACAACCATTCTATTGCACCCACAAAATAACCTTTATTTTATGATACTTGTAGTTCTTTTTCTGATCTAAGGCCTAGAGAGTAATAAAATCAAGCAAATATAATTCTCGTATAAAATTAAAAACATGTCGTAAAGAAGGAGTACCTGAATATTTATAGAATAGCATGTAAGCAAAACAAGAGGGAGTTTACTTTTTTTCCGGTCAGTCAAAGGACGAATACTTTTAATCTATATAGTATGACAATTCTTGGTTTAAAAAAGCAAATGGGCAATGGTGAGGAAAAATATCTCCCTTCATTTGTCTACGTGCGTTGTTTCCATAGCCGAGAAAATTATTCCACATTTGAGATTTTGCACCCCCACTGCCCCCGTATGCCAGCTCTGGTGGAAGACTTAGACCGAACTGGTCGAGAGAGACTCAGTTCCGCTCCCCTGGAGAATACTGTCTCATCCAAGTGAGGCCACGGAATCGCCGCCGTCTTTTTTCCGCCGCCTAGGAAGAGGGAAATAAGTCCAACGGTCATAATGTCTCATTTCCCACTGCCACAGATTCTCTCCCATCCCTCCCCCTCCTTCCTCCCTCCCCTTCTCCCTTCATCAACCTCCCCCACCCCCTCGATGAATTACGGACGTCTGAGGGGGGGGGGGGGGGGGGGGGGAGGAGGGGAGCGATCGAAAATGGAGCAATAAACAGGGCCGCGTGAAATACGGCGAATGGTGGGGGGGAATGTGAGGTTTGCGTGAGTAAGGCTCGAAGGTAGAGGGTGGCCCCCGGAGGCGAAGGATAGTGATTCGGAGGTCAAAGGAATAGGGCAAAAGGGGGGAGGACAAATAGAATGTGGGAAGGGGAGAGTGAGAAAGGCAGTGGGGTCGAAGGAAGGTGAGATTTATGACCACTGCTTGGGCAGTAAGGCAGATGGAGATGAAATGGGAAACGAAAAGAGAAGGCTAAAGAAGAAAGTCGTCCTTTGCTTTCTTAAAAATTTCTTCGTTTATATTTAATTACGTCTCTGAACGGTTTTTGAATATACATTAATTTAACATTATGGTATTTGATTGAAATTAATCTTTCCATGAATTTTAAAGTTCCTTCTAAGTCTAAAAGTATTATTTCCTTTAGTTACTTCAAATCGTTTCGTACTCTATGGTAATACACCATCCCTTTCTATCTCATAGTATGCTGTGGGTGATTGTTTTAATTTGTCTTACCCTTCCTTAGTATGGATTTTGGTGATAGCTTTTTGAACGTTTATAATAACAATATTAGTAGGTAAGTGTGGTTTTCAGGGAAGAATGCTGCGCAAATAGGTGTAATATAGCAAATAGGTAGCTGCATTAAAGCTGGAAGAATAATTCCGTCCGCGAAAGAGGCATTCCTTGTAGAAGATGAGATCGTTGAGTGAGGTCATAGAGAAGACACTAGTGAAAGCCTGACATGTTGAGGGGCACTGTATAGCGTGGTTAAAATAAACTTTTGAAGGAAAGAATGTGAAAGTAGAATTAGGGCTTTAGCGATGTGGATATTACATATAATGAATAAAGTAAGGTTTGTAGAAAGGAAGGTGAACAAATTAATGCCTGAGATGGTAAGAGAGGAAAAGAAGTTGATTAAGGAAATTAGGAGGCAGAAGCCGTGAATGAAAGAGGTATAAAAGGGTATTTGGAAGATATGATAGAGGGGTAGAGATGCGGGGTAGAGGAATAATAAGCAATTTAGATTTCGGGAGGTAGGAAGCATGTGGAGCTGAAGAGGAACGTTGTATGAAATTGAGGTGTTGTGGGAGGATTTTAATGTCCATTTAGTCCAACCTTCTCCAGTAGAAAGCTAAAAACTAAATAATAATAAATGCAAGATATAAAATAACTATTTCTCGTTTGTGTTTTGTTAAGATAGTAAATAAAATTATCACGCTCTACATTAAATTTTTTTCCACTGAGCAATTAGTCCAGCAATTAGCAATTCACCAGTTCTCTCGTCCTCTGAAATGTTTACTTGTTACTGTAAAGGGTAGACTGATAAAAAAATAGTGGCTCCCCAAAAAAAAGAGGTATGTCTCTCTAGGAGGAACCAGGGCAACAAGAGCCGATGTTTTGGAAAGGAGACTGGATGGAGATGAGATAGAGTACATATAAAGACGATAAGGATTTGAAAGCATCACGCGTATCAATTGCACTAGAATTTTGTTTTTATCTGCTCTAGCTGTATAATGTATCGTCTAATGTAACCTTAAACCCATAAGAAACGCATGCGTAGTAACAAATATACTTGCGACGGAGTTTTGCGTGCATTATCAGCACCGAGGTATTTATGGCCCAACATGCCATTTTCTCGACCTTGAATAGCGTTTTTATTTGCATTAATCACTATTGCAGATGTCTACCAATACTAGTCAGACTTAACGCTAAACTTCATTATTCTAGATATATTTTAAGACTGTTCTTCCGTAGTAGGATCATGTTGAAATATTTTATTTATTTTTATACTCCGGATTGCCTTTCTTTTCGCCTCTTCTTATTTACTTTCAGCCATCGAGCATCTATATTTTATTGAACTAATATTACTTTTCTTATTTTGGCAGCATATACAAGAAAGATAACCAAATTCTATGCATTATATGCATTATTTTGAAGATCCTAACCCCCTATTAGTGCCACTAGCAACTTTTTTTGGCGTTAAAGTTGGATTTCAACATCAATCGAGTGTTTTTACGCGTCCTTGTTGCACTTTCTCGTTCTCTCCCTTAGCCGATCATTTTGAATATGCAACAATAAAATTGTCATCGGCGATACTATAAAATGTATGCATGATTCGATCGCAGACTCTTAGTAACGCTAATCATGGTAGAAATCACTCCGAAAGATTTGCGTTCATCTCGTACGGACGTGAGTTATGAGAGTCAGTTCCAACACGCCAGACGGGAGTGCAAGTAACGAGGGAAACGACATAAATATCAGGTGACGGAATTGAGGCAAGGGGACAGGGAGAGAGGGGGGGTGGAACTCATGAAAGGAGTTTGATGACAAATTGGTTGGGATGGGAGGAGTGGAAGAGGCGGAAGAAGAGAGAGAGGATAAGGAGCCGTATCAACGTCTCACGAGAGGTCGTATGAGGAGGAGGCTGGTCATGGAGGAAGAGTTCCGTGATGAGGGAGAGAATGGGGTGGATGAGAGGGGCAGGGATTACGAGGGCAGCCGCCGAACAGACACGGAAGAGGGCGAATTAAGACCCTCCGAATGGGACGTAAAGAGGAGGTAGAGCGGATATAAGCACATGCATGGAGGGTTGAGCTGAAATGAGCGAGTTCCCCTTTATTATATCCCGTAACCGTTGGGACTATTTTCCCTGTCGTAAAAGGGTTCGGGTAAAAATATCCTCACATATGCTCTTTCCTTGCTCCTCATGCTCCTTTAGCTTTTCTTATAAGGCGAGTAGCATAATTTTTGAGCTCCAATGGATGTAAAGCGTTAAATTAAATTTTCGAAAGTCTATCATCAATATGATTGCGTTTTAAAAACTTAAACATTTTGTGTCGCGTAATATCCATGGATAATTTTAAGCGTATATTTAATTTTGTCATAATTCTGGCTTTTACGATTCAATTTTTGAATGATGAGATTTTAATCTTCACTTTTAAGAGCTGCTATATACGGCACGGTTTAACTCGCTGTAACTTCGCTACTTTTCAAAAGAGTTAATGCCATTTTATATTTGCTGATGTTTGATGATTGACCCTGTGTTATTCAGGTTGAACATTTAGACTAAATAGGTTTGGAAATGGTATTCATTTTATCCCCCAATTATAATTAGGTGCATTTAACTTTGCTTAGCCCGTTTGTTATAATCTCATTCCTTTCCCAAAAGCTATTATCAACTCGTTATATTGCTTATCATGATCTGAGGATAAAATGAATTAATATCCACCCTCTTATGACGTCTAAGGTACCTGATTCTGCATGCATCTAAAAATATGTTTCTTGAAGCCATTTACTCCATATTAACCATAGTATAGTCGTTGCAGCGACCATTCAGCAATGCATTACGGGCTATTAGTAATGAAATATAATATTTTTAATCCTATGAGGATAAACCAAATGTGTTCATTTAATGTTCTAGATCAGCTAAAGAAAATGCTAAGGAAAACATCAAGGATTGTATTCTTAGTATGCTGTATTAAAGTAGTTAAATGTTACCGCGACTGCCACATGTTTGGATCTAGATCTGGTTATGTTTGATGAACTGCGTTCATTCCAAAGATTTTAAAATTGTCCATAAAAAGCATTTTTATAGAGCATTTTTACTGGCTCAAAGGCATCAGTATTGATGAAAATGGTCCTTACAGGGACTCAAGCACCTAATAATATACATTACTGAATATAATGCGGGAAGCAAATAATACGATACGTTTAGAAACTCAAAAATTGGCTGTTTTTCCGAATTCAACCAGGTTCTTCATTTTATGACAAGACCCTAATCTTTCATACCTCATGTGTAGTGAATTCGTATAGATATATGCATGTATAAATAAATGCACATAAATATATTAGTGCATATACAAATATTAATGATGCACACTGCGAGATCAAAATACGGTTCTCATTTCCAATTATTATTTTAGCTTGTCATTTTAATTATGAATATTCCTCTTAAATTCACATTCCTTTTTTCTTCTGTCTGTTTTCTCGTGAAGCGGAAGGATTATATGCTAGTGGGTGAATCAGAAGGGGCCGTTATACCTGCGGAGTTTGGGTTCTCTGTTTAAGGGGTGAGAGAAAGAGGTTGCGCTATTTTTTCCGGAAAGGGAAAAATTACACTATAAACTTTAAGGAGTCATGCATAATATATAAAGTAGGGTCTTTCTCGGGGATGGTTGGCACGGGGATTCGGAGTAAGGAAGAGGGAAAGAGAGAGAGAAGCGAAAAACTGTTGTTGGTTTGAACACGGAGAGTGTTCCGCCGTGCATATTTCCCTAAACCTATTCATGAATGATGAATAAAACGACTGAAGAACGCCCTGAGTTTGTGCTTGCTAAATGTTTTGATGCTCTGTACTTCATCAATGTGTGAATTCGTGACTTAAAGTCGCTGTTAATCAGTTTTTTCCGTTCCCCTTTAGGGTTCGCTAGATCATAAATTGGATCGGGATCGAACTCGGGAAAGAAGTTACGAATTTCGAACCGATGGAGGCTGATTATTGTCGCGGCTATCTCCGTTAGTCCGTTCTCTCAAAAGAATTCATTATCCGGCCTTTACTGGAATGCCCTGTGGGTAACAGTTTAGCAGCTGCCCCCGGGATAGGTTGCCATTAACCACGCCTTGTATGAGTGTAAGAAATTCAATTCCTAGCTCATAAGTAGGCGGTAAATTTGGCTCTAAAAGCTTTAATAAAACTAAGTAGTTCTTTAAAAGGTCAGAAAATATTTCAAGACATCCACCATTAATACATTAAGTAAATCTGAGCACAAGTCTGCATGTTCGATACAGCATGCAAATGGCATTTCTAGTTTTTTGATGTGTTACATAGATTTATTACAAAATGTGCATGGCAGAACCAATTTTTTCCCAGACATTCACTTTTTTTATTCTATTGGAAATAAACAGGAGGGAAATGCATAAAGATAATTTTATTTGTGCACAAACTGTTCGTTTTAAAACATTCTATCGTCTCCATAGGTCAAAAGTATGAATAAAATTTCCCATTCAGCCCTTTTAAATTTATTTCCATTGCTGAAAGAACATTCCTTGTATTGGAAAAAAACATATTCGTAATGAAATCTCTGATATATAGGCAAAAATAATTTGTCAGTTACTAATTTTCAAATTACAAAGAGCCAGCTGATGTCACAATTCTACTCTTGAATCAATGCATTTTGCCTTCAATGAACTCATTAATTTAGTAACAGTAACTCAACGGACGATATCTTCATCCTAATTTAATTTTAATCTAGGGCAAAGATACTAAACTTCACGTAAAATGGATTGTGCCTCACGAAAACTGGTTATATCTCAGTGCCCCCTTAACTCTAAAGCAAAGCAGCTAATGAGGATAAGCGAACTACGATTGTGTAGAGGAATGTAGGCCGCGTCAATTAGATTGATTGCTTAACATTTTCATACCTTCCCTCCTTCCACTGCGCGGATGGAGAAGCGAGTCACATTTCAGATAAAGTTGAGCCGTTAAAAATCTGTAACTACAGTTTACAGTTCCAATCAACAAATCGGTATCACATCAGGTTGTAACCACACAATTCCACAACAACCTCCTCTGTTTCCTAAATGGTTTTCCCCTCCTCGTTGATAAAGGTGGCTCTGCCCACCGAAATATCCCCGCAATTTGTGAGTGCTCTGTGTTCTCTTTATGTGTTTAATATATTCATCCACCACAACAGTGATCGGATTTCGTACTCCACAAAAGTGGGTTTTTCTCAATGATGATCAAATATGTATGCCACTTTTTTGGTTCAAGCTTCCTAGTCGCGTTTGAGATGCACGGGCTCAATATAAACACTGAGAGCTCTATAGTGGAAGGCTCTTAAGAGCGGAAATCCTGAAGTAAGGGATGAATCGGAGATAATAATGAATAACGAGGGGAATAGAAAGAGATAAGAGGTTGAGCGTGAGTTGGGAAAGTGGAGTGATCCCCTGGAACAGCATGTACCCTTAGCGAGAGTCGGTTGCATATTGTCTACTTGTTCTTTTGAGATCCAGTCAGGTATTAACAGAGTGGCTTATTGTTCGCCCTGTAACGCTAGCGATGTCTCTCAATAAGCAGCGGAGATGTGCGGAGGAGACAATAAAAGACAGTCCTGCCTTCACTCTAGAATTTCGTTGGGAAATCTTTGTCAATGGAAATGGGGTAGGTCAGAAGGTCATTTCATGAATGTCCTAGTAGTATTTAAGGGAAAAAACACACGCAATATCCATAATTTTCGTAATCTTCGTATTAAATAATCTGAATCCATATTTCAAGAGATATAATTAAGTGAAATATCACTTATTTAAGATCGCAATCTTCAAGAAATATTAATTTTGGAGCATTGAATAAAATGATAACTGTCAGTTTTGCATCACATTAACTGAAAACAATTTACTTTGCTCTAACATTTTAACTCTATTGTCAATTTTAAAATGTAAGTCATGACTTAGTCCATTGATTTTTAAAGATTGATAGTAACTTAAAATGAAAAGTGAATTTTTCCCAAAAACCTTTTTTCTAATGAAGAAAGAGAGATGAAGAGGATGGAAATACTTGCACGAGGGACTTTTAATAATCCCAAGACGACTTTCTTTTCAGCACATCTAATAGCTTGACAAGGAGTCTGATACAGAAGCGTTCCGAAGAAAAAAAAGTGTAGTTAATGACTTCAACAAACATTAGCTGATTCCCCAGAGAACTCAAAGGATAAACAAGTTTTACCCCAAGAAAGGGTGGAGAGTTAACGGAAAGAAATGCTCCCACGAAAAAGATCCAACATCATCTTAAAAACGCATAACGTTTCGTTACATGATCACAAAATTGGAGAATAAAGAAGGGATGACGAGAGAAAGAGCGTGACGGAAAGGGAAAATATGGGAGAGGAGATGGGCAAAAAGGGAAAAGGGAATGAGCTTACGAAAAAAATGGAAATAAATAGAAAAAATTTTATCAAAACGACGGAGTAGGATGAAAAGAAATGACGAAGGGTGAGGTTGCAAGGAATATGAGCTTATATTGCCGTTGGGAGGAGGATTATGAGGGGAAAAGTGTGGGAGCTTTTTCTGGGGTTCTAAGGGGTGAGAGATTGGGAGGGAAGAGAATGGATAAAGGAATGAATGGAGTGAGAGAGAGGCAATATGAGCGCACGATGAGGGGGGAGAGAGAAGGAGAAAAAAGGTCAAAATCGTGGGAATGAATATGAAAGCGAAAAAAAAATAATTCCAGGACGCGCTGCAGGGGAGGACATTGTATTCATGGTGAGGATGGTAAGAAAACGAGGTTAGGGGCTAAGGAAGAGAAGAAAAAGAGTTTCAAGGGAGTGAAGAAACAAGATACCGTGAGAGAGAGAGAGAGAGAGGTGGAAGACGTCAAACAGCGGTGGCATTGTAGCTCTTAGGTAATAATGAGAATTATTACAGCAATCACCACACCCTGAAGCCCACCCTTACATGACGTGGGAGGCGGAAGGGGAGGAGAGAAGTGGTTGTGGGGCATGGAGAACGGGTGGCGACGAATAGGAGGAGGGAGTGAGGTAAGGACAAAGGAGAGGGAGACAGCCAGAAAGGGAGGGTGATGGTCGGTTAAGCAGCTGTAAGGTGGCGCGGCAATGAGATAAGGGAAAATAGAAAAGAGGACTTTATGTCGTGACAGACCTGAAACCACATTGTTTCCTCTTGTATTCAAGTCACAAAGCGGAGGGAGGTAGAGAAAGAGAGTGGAGCGTTATGGCGTGGGACTGAACGAGGATAATGGCTGGAATGGAGGGCAAGATGAAAGACATCTGGTAGAGGAGGAGATGCAATGGAACGAATGGGCAATAATGGAAAATAAAGTGGTTTACGGATTCCGAAATTTTCTTTGAATCACTTAGATATGCCCCGTCGTCTTGGAATATGTTTTCGCAAATGGTATAATAAGCCAATCACTCATCAGCGTGATATAAATAATAAGTTCCTACCGGTAAATGTAGATTTAAATGGACATTTAATTCTTCCCACGACCCCTACACCTCGCTTGATGTTTCTCTTCAGCCCCTAATACATCCCATGATTCTATCCAAACTACCCGTTCTTCCTTTCTCTCTACTCCACTTAGCCAATATTCTTACCTCAATCACGCCCTTCGAAACACACTCGCCCTTTATTGCCTTCTCCATCCACACCTTGTGCCTTCTAATATCCTAAATCGATTTCCTTTCCTCTCTTTACTACTCTAGTACTTCACCGTTTGTCTTCCATTTGACCCGCCTTTCTTTCTTTATCCTTCTAAGTCTGTGCTTCCACGTTTCATATTAGACTTTTCAATGCTATTTTCTTTACTTCTCCACTCAATAAACCAATCATTAGTTCACGCCTACGAGTAAAATCATCGTTTGCTGATGCGGTTATCCTTTCAATTTCAATGCTGCTATACCACTTTTTCCTCAAAACTAAATTGCTCCATGCGCTCCAACTTCTGACCTACTACTTCTAAATATAAACTGTCCCTTTTTTTCTTTAAAATCTTATTACTTCCGTTCTATTTTGGTTAATCTTTGTTTTGTATATTTCCCACTGTTTTTGTAACTCATCAAGTATTTTCTGTGAGCCCATTGCTGACTGGTTGACTGGATCCGCGTAGCTCACCGGCATTATCAATTTCCCCCAACTTTTACACCAATCTGAAATTTAACGCACGCCTATCCTACCATTTTCAACTAGTATGTAAATGTTAAAAATTGCCGGTGTTTGTATAACCCGTCTTTCTATCACCACCTAATCCGATTCACCATTACCTTCTCCTTCACTTGTGCCTTCTGTGCCATGTAAAAAATCATGGTCAATCTCCTGTCTCTCCAGTTTATTCCTGTTCAGAAATATTTTCATGATACTTCCCACCTCCTTCTGCCTAATGCCTTTTATTATGATATAAGTTCATATTTTCAAGGTTGACGGGCAGGAAGGTGCTAATTTCATACACATTTACTACTCTTGTTGATAGAATTCTGATATCGTTAGGGGAGAAAAATCTGAGAGGACGAGAAAGAAACAGATTTTATAATGAAGAAAGATCGCTGATACAAGGTTAAATGCCGGTATCAAAGTCCAATCATTTTAAAAACTTAATTTTCCAGCATCATAATGTTGATTTAAGTAATATTGCATCGGCTTTTGTATACATTTAAAAAAGTCAATATTTTTAGGCATTACCTGCAGCTAACGGCAGCTAATTAATTTTCTGATGAGAAAATTTATCGGATACGATGGAAACAAAATGCATCCCGGGTGCTTTTAATTGTTGATGCTTTCCGTCTAATATGTTTGCATGCAGTGTTATCGAGCATGACTAGAGTCGTGACGCGAAGGTCACCTGCGTAAGTTGACGACGAGGCTACCTCCCTTCTTCGCAACCGAGCCGTGTGCTTGAGCAGGTAATCGTCCGTGAAATTCATGTCACTCAAAGAGAATCTAATTTTACCGTCACTCCGCGTAAGGGAGAGACGAGATGGACAACCTGAGCCCTCCGGAAGTCTTCGCGTTTCACCCTTTTTTTTCGCGTGCATGATAGCTCAGAAGCCGCCGACGCGTTTCCCAAGCGGCGGTCCATTTCTCAATCCTTCGAAATAATTCGTCAGTGAACGTCGAGGCGCTCTCGATACGCTAGCTCCTCCGTACTGGCAGGTCATTTGTCATTGGCCACGACACCCTTCGTATACACAAGCGCATAGTTATCTCCCTCTCTCCCTTCACTCCTCGCCTTCCCTGTGATACGTCACATCCGTCCACCCCTTCTCCTTTCACGCACATCAAATTTTACTCCACTTTTTTACGATACTTTTCACCTACACTTTTTCTTATGGTGCACAGGAAGGCCACATTGGTGTGTGGTAGGGGATTTATTCCACATGAGTCATTTTTTGTCGACAAATAAACCATAGTATTGTTAGTGAATAGACCACCGATTTCACTGTCACAAAAGCTGTTAGCATTCGATAGCCACGAAGACGATGAACGAGTGGTTCCTCAAAACATCGGTGAATGAAAGCCTCTCCCGGTGGCGAACCCGAGAAGACTTCAATCTACGTCATCCTCTTCAGAGAGAGCTTAATATCCTTCAAGGGAACTCGGCGAATTTATACGTAATGTAGCATCTAGGCTACCATCATTTCGGACTGAAGGTGTACAAATTTTATTCAAATACATCTAGTTATGTAAGATCTTGTATTTTTTAGATAATCTTAGTAAACTGTAACTTTCACACATACATCTAGTTATGTGCCAAACATTTAGAAATTACAGGACATTCCAATGATAGTCACAAATATTTGTTGTTCCCGAATACAGGTATGTCGGAAAGCCTGATATCTATCAAGAATTCCAAACATCGATGCTCAATATGTGATTTGAAAATCGATTCTTCGGTTTTCAGTGGAAGCTTAACCACTCAGGTGGGCACTCTGGTGAGGAAAGTCTTAGTAAAATACTGAATAATTTTTCAGCACCCGGGAGGTGAACATTTTTCTGTACTCCCACCTACAAGAAAAACTTATTTTTACTGAATACCCTTTAAATTCCACATTTATCCTTTAATAAACGAACGATAAATGGGTTCTATAAAACAAAATTCGAATAATAACTGTTAGTGCTTGCATCAAGTAATGCTTTCGATAAATCCTTCCAATTGGAATCAAGTCTTTAGTGTCCACAACTGATGAGATTACGTTGTATCACTTAAACCAATCCTACCCATTAAAGCAACCGAAACATACATGCCCGATTCGCGATTCCCATTTATTGGGCTTTTGATCAAGTACAGCTTCTGTGCATTCCAACTAAGCAACGCTCTATCCACTGCTGTTTGTATTAGACAATTTGAATCTTTGTGATTTCAAATTATTTCATGAATCATGTAACCAATTTACGAGGCCGTCATGGCCTTCTTCGAACTAGCTTCATGATCCAAGTTCATTCAGGTTGAGTGTGGGAAAATATTATGTATATCATCTTCTGGTTTCGTCTACATTGCCTCATGAAAAATATCCTAACTGTTTCTAGAATAAAATTGTTTTCAAAGCATACGCCTAAAATCTGAGTTTTTTTGGAGGGAACTGATTTTCATGTTAGCAACGTAAAACGTAGGATAATATGGATCATAATGAAGTGGATGGCATAGGGTAGCTCACATATCATTCTTTGATATTGGATGAATACTCGCGCGGTCGAATGCCAGGAATGAAGCTGAAATGTGGAAAGCGACGGCCTCACGAAATAATCGAAAGTTGAGGAAAGGTGAGGAATTTCTGATCCTAGCAGGTCCTTGCCAATCTAGCGGGTAGTGAATGATAAATGGTGAGAGAAGAGAATTTAGACGTGGGAGAAGAGTAAACAAGCCAACCGGGACTATTTTCCCAATACATAGAGGTTGAAGGACAGGTAATAAGAATTGATGCCTTTAATCGAGCACTGCGTCGTTGTGGAGCTGCGTTACAATACACCATTTAAAAGTACCAACTAGGAGCTTCTCATTGGAATACCTTGCCTCCGTTGTTCTGTGTATTTTTGTAACTTATGGGGATCGGGTTGGTGTGGTGGCTAGAGTACTGGCCTCCCATCCGGAGGGCCCGGGTTCGATTCCCGGCAGTGGCGGATTTTTCAGTGGAAAACCGGTCCCCACTTGAGTGCCTAGTGGAGGGCATTTCAAGTACAGTACTCCGTCCGTCGGATGGGATGTTAAGCCGTGGTCCCCTTGGCGCCTTTCGTTAAGAGTAGGCTAATGCCGACGCCGGGTTTCTCTCCACCCTTCCTCCGTTCCCTAAAAACTCCTACCATTACCCAATTACCCACCTATCCTATATGGTGCAAATGACCTAAGCTGTCGGTCGCCTCCCCCAAATAACCAATAACCATTTTGTAACTTATGTGGACCTTACCGTGCTATGATAACCTTTATTTAACAGTAGAAGAAAATGGAAAATCAATACCATGATAAATTTTAAGAAATCAATTCGAAATCTTATATCTTGGACAACTACAATTCTATTTGTCCATTACAATGATTTAAACATTCTTAAAAATTTCTTTTACACTGTGGAAGTATTTCAATTTTTTCAGAAACTAGGTTTTTTGTCCATGAACATTAATCGGTATTTAATGCATTTATAGAGTTTTGACATCAAGGTAGCGATATTGCTTACCTTATGCATGAAAACAGATGAGCTAGCCTTAAATATGGAGCAAAGAAATTGAGCTGACAGAAGCGCTCGCGGTATAACTAGGTCAAAGGGGGGATATTGGAAATTAGAAGGGATAGGGGCCAACCCTCAGCAAGTGCTCGGGGTCGCATTCCCTTCCCCAACGCTTTGAAAAACATGGGCCAAGAGAGAGCCGCTTTAGAAAGAAGAGAGAATGAGGTTTTGTGTTATCCTCTGAATATGGAGAGGAACTAACCTTTGGACGCCACATTCGGGGAGTCTCAATCCTCGCATTTTCCACCTACAAGTTTCGTGACTTCTCAGAATTGCTTACACAACTGTTTATTTCTACCATCTACAGTTCCAAGGCCCTCGTAAAAAGCTTTTGATTCATATTCAAAAGTCCTTAACCCATTGTCACCTTCACTGGAAAGATGTCCACGAAGAGAAGTGTTAAATATTTCTCACTACAAATACTTTTTTAAAAAAGTTTGTTTAACTTTCATCTATTTTCATCTTTACATTTTCGATGATTTTGCATGAATAAATCGAATTGGTTTTAATCTTTGCTATATTTTTAAGCTGTGTCGGTGATTTTTAGCAGAAATTTGAATTGATTTTAGATTAAGGTTCCGTTTAGCTTAACTTACTAGATGCCTGTCTTACTCTTGAGATGTAGGTGCTCGTACGACTAAAATTATATTTAACAGTCTAATCTAAGGGCTATATCCCAGGACAAATGCAACATTTATGGCCAGGACGGGATGCGAATGCGCGACTTTTAGGTTGCCACTCCGGTGTATACCCGAGCGGGCTATCAAGGCCGGATACATTTCTACTTCTCAAGTACGGTAGGTGATAATCTCTAATACTATACAAGAAATTTATGTAAGTTTCAATATCTTTAAGGTTTCACTGAGTATCCGATGAAAACACTAAAAAAGTGAGAAACATGGAAACAAGAGTGAGGAAAACGAGAGGCTCTTATGATACGGAAAGTGAATAACGCTGTAGAAGGAGATGGGATTCTCTTCCCCCCTCACTTAAGGTCCCTTCAAGACCTTACCCCCCGCACTTTCTTTACCGCTATCGACCACGGGGCCACTCTCTCCCTGCGGCTCGCTGTCTAACTCCTATTTTGCGGCGTCGACATAATAATACCCTTCCCTCGTTTCTCAGATGCCCTACCCTTATCCTTGAACCACACTCGCCTCCGAACAGCCCCTAAGATTCCGGAAACTATGTGGCCAAATGACTCGCCACCGTTTGCCTCGTCAGCGAGCAAGAAAAGGCATTATAAGGTTCAACGTCCGGGAAAAAGTGATACCAGAACGGCCTTGAATGGAGATCTGACTCTCCGGACGCATGTTACGACGGTTTCACTCCCTGTGTTCCCAAATGCGCTCAAATACGGCATAAAGTTCCTCGCGGGGAGTCAAACGGTCAAGTTCTTGAAATGAGAAAAGATATAAACGCTCACCTACTGAGAGCGAAGTGCGTAGCTTTCGGAGTGAGGGATATTCGTCATCATTACCACGATGACTTCCTGCAATGAAGAAAAAATAATGGTTCTTCGGGTCATCAAGCAGGTCGTTTGAAAATGGAATCTTAAAAATCCCATTTTCTTCTTCACGCTTATAATTATGAACTTATTTTTGCATAATACCTACGCCTTTTATTATTTATTGTAATGTTATTGGATTAAATTAAATAAAAAGGCTTAAATTACATGTTATACTATTTTCTTCTGAATTCCTTACTCTGTCATTTTTCTAGCATAAATAAAACAAAGTAATGCTTCAAAATATTTGTTATAATTGGCATAACGTTTTTCATCCGATCTCTTTACAAGCTTGTGTTGGTTAAACTGTGTCATCAATATAGCATTCTTTTGAAAAGCCTGGTTATTATGATGTAGTCCCCAACTTTCTTTTAATGCTTAAAATAAATTAAAACGAATTTTAAGTGAATAAAACCATTGGGTGGAAAGTAATTTAGATCGCTAAGCACTCAATGAATATTCATTGTTCTACTCTTGAGAGTAGTTTTTCCATGACTCACATCTCTGCGTTGGCTCCGTTTCTTTGAGTTCAAGATGTATTTTCCTTTTGTGAAGGAAAAGTTCTCCTGTTGCCCAAATCAATTTTTCGACTATAAATAAAGGCATAATTTAATCTCTTCAATGGCATAATAATTTGTACCTTGGGAGGAAATGGTTTATGCTTCTGGCAGAAAATCCTATTATGGTGGAACTCTTCACAAAAACACCTGATGACCCCGAAAATATTGGCTGGAGATAAAAATATTTAATCGTATTATATCGTCTCAGTAGAAAATTTATCATTTTAGTGGTATTCAGAATGAATTTCCGGCTTTCCTTGACTTAAGCTCCTTGATTAACCCTGCTCGTGGAGGAAAATATCCTCTTTCATAAAGTCAACCAATCTCTCTGCTGGGTCCGCTTCATTGACATCTTCCTCCTCTGTACACGACTCCCACCAAACGTCATCTCCAGTCTAAACTCTTCCTTTTTAGTTAAATTCAACTCTTCAATTTATGACTACCTCTGTCCACACTAGACCTATTAAAGTATTCCAATATTTTTGAGTGTTCTTTTTGTGCATTCAATTCTAAATTATCACACAAGTATCACACCAGATATATACAGATAACAAACCAAAAACATAGAAAATATAACAGGCGCACCACTCGCGTTTAAAAATTGCATGAAGATTATGAGTGACTTTGCAGACTTTGTTAACTATAATAAGACTGAAATGTAGGGCGAGAGTGAGAAAAAGTTACGGAAGGGAAGGGAGTGAAGAGTAGGGGGAGATAGGATATTCAACTTCTGGATATTCAAACCGGGACTTTCAAACACACGAAGAGCCCAGATCTAAGCCATTTTGCGAGTCCTTACCTAAATTCTGCTTGAATGTTCGAGAAGGGATCAAGTACGGATTTAGAAAAACACTGGTTGAAAGGAAGACTGTGAGAAGTATAGTGAGTAGGAATAGGAAAATGAGAAATTAAGTACGATATAGTGGAGAATCGATGATCGCTCATTCTGATGGTTCTGGTGGTTTTAAATTCACCATCTTAAAAAACACGCAGTGTATGAATTGCTGGTAAGAAGATTTTTTGGGATATTTTGCTGGTGAGAGACGCGTTTTTTAGTGAGAAGAGAGGTCCGTGGTTCAATTCTTGACTTAGTCGATTTTTTGTTGAAGTCTGACTTATTTCCATCTTCCCCACTGAATATGTGTTCGCTCATTCATGTGTTCTCATCCTTTTACGATTACTATCCTGGGTATGCATGCACGAATTCAAAGTCACAGTACAACGACGGAAAACGTCGAACGAATTGGAAAACTTGGGAAACTTCATCCAGTCGTCATGGAAGATCTTGATGAATAAAGAGGATGGGATCAAGCCAACGAAATGGCGGGAGTGTTCCTTTTCGAGGCTGGAAATTCCTGGAGACAAGTCCTCCCGCAAGGCTCTGTGGCCCAGTTCCCCACCTGCCAGGAGCCGTCTCCGTCCTAGGTGCTCCGCGGTGCTCATTTTTCAACTGTCACTGCTTTCGTGGGAGACTGATTACTTCGCCGCGAGGGGGAACCACTGCCGCCTAAGAAGGCAGGGAAAGGGAGTTGGAGCGGAGTGGGCGGTGGGAAGGGCATAAGAGGAATTGACGGAGGGGTGGATGGAGGAGAGAGAGAGAGAGAGGAGTAGGGAATAAATGTACTCCCACCTCAACCTGCGACAAATCACGGCGCCAAAGATTTTTTGGAGTAGCGCCATAAACCATAAAGAGGTCCAAAAAATATACTGCACTTGACGACAAAAACCTCAAAAAATTTAGGATGCATGGAACGGGTTGGTGTGGATGTTGAAGTATTAACCATTAACGTACTTGCGTGGAAGCCGCGGGTACGAATCCTGGCCGTGGCAGATATTTGTCATTGGAAAAATTGAGAGCTACATGGTTGCTTTGTGGAGGGCATTCAAGTTCACTACTGCGTCCGTCGGATGAGACGTCAAGTCGTGGTCCCATTCGCACATATTGTTAAGAGGAGACTTATGCCGACGCCGAGTTTTTCTCCACATTCTAACGAGGTTTGGAGGAAAATCCATTCGTATGTCGCCTTTTGTTCTCATAATAGATTGGAGGCCGCGTTGGAGTAGTTTTTAGAATACTGGCCTCTCACCAGAAATCCCGGCAGTGGAAGATATTTTTCATTGGTAAACCGGCCCTACCTGAAATTTTTATGGAGAATATTCGAGTACAGTACTCCGTCCGTCGGACGGTACGTTCCCATGTCGCCTTTTCGATAAGAGTAAGCGAATGCCGACGCGCGCTGGGTTTCTCTCCACCATTACTTTGTATCCTGATATTCCCTCATGTGTGCCTTTCTTCCCGGTATGAAGCGGTAAGTGCGGATAAAGACTTGAAAACACAAGTGATAATCAAGAGCTTAGTAAGCGTTTGGGAAAACTTGTTTTTATTTTCTTAGTAGTGCATGATGAATGCGGTATCATATTTTAGTGGTGATAAATTCCCGTATATACCCTTCAATTAAATAATCAAAATAAAATATTAAAATTTTAATTGCTACGAAGATGAGCGCTGCCAAATGCTGACATTCATTTCATACCAACACAAAAAAATTCCTTCGAAAGATAAAAAAACTGATTTTCTTATTGAAAATCACGCTTTAATTTTATATCATCGATATTACATTTGTCTTTGCAGAGAGGGCAAAAACATTATTTTGAGAAGCAGGTTTCTTCTCCCGCTAAATGTTATAATGATGATCCATATGAAACAAAAATATCATGTTTCGAGAAACAGAGGCATTAAAAAATTGAAATAGTTCAGAGAAATGAGAACGATTTCCCAATTATTTCGTTGTTTATATTCAAATGATCATAGGTTAATAAATAAATTCTTTTGAAATCGTTCCGTGGCAAAAAAATTTATAATGGTCGACCTTTTCTGGATTTTTTAATGCAAAACCCATTCTCATTTATACTCTTGAAACGCATAATTAGGTGTAGAGCGTGTAGAGCTTGTAGTCTTTGATCAATTTTAAAGTCAATTCATTAACTTTTGGACTATGTTCCGAAAGTACTTCTTGCATTTAGAAACATTGCGCAAGAGATTTTACGCTGCTTATTGATTTAAACACTAATAGGCAGTGTTTCCAACATGTAGGAGGTGATCCTCTCGACGGGCTTGGAACAGGATTTTTCCTTCCTCTTTACTTCCCTTCCTCTTCACCTTCAATCCCTGCTCACTTCGAAATGCAACTTATGTCTGTGGCTTTCCTTAGGCCTTCCCTATTCCTCATTTTTCCATACTGCCGCTGGTAGGAAGGACAAATCTTTTCTACGCACGTGACAACATTGTATTGCTTAGTCTTCTCAGTCACTGTTGAAAAAGCAGGGAAATATTTAGCCTTAATGTTGTTATCTTTCCTGATGCTACGATATAATTTTCTATATTTAATTTCCGGTGTATTTCCGGGGAGCTAATAATGTTAACGTAGTATCTGTTGACAGAAAGTTACTGAAAAAATAATGTACTCTTGAGCTCTTAACGTTAGCTTGGATCATTTCCAGAGCTGTCGAAAAATGAATCTGTGAATAAAATAAGTACCTGAAATGCAGGAATGGAGAGAAAAACGCAGCAGTACTCCGCCTTTCGCTATTAGATCATTCAACCGCGTGGATTTGGTGCTCCGGATGAAGTTTTCTCCAGTGCTCTCGGGTGAATACTTCATGAGAGCCGGCCGTTCATGCGATGTCGTGATGAAGCCACTCGGAAATTATTAAAACACCGAAGTTAGTCAACTCCCGTGGAAGCAGGAAGCCACGAGAAACCCTCGACCGCATTCCCCGATTTCAGCCCTCTTCTCTGGGCCAAAAAAAATTTAAAAGTAAGACGTTGATGAAAAAATTTAGGGCTTTAAAAAAAAACGGAAAGGATATGGCAATGCACGAAGCTTTTGCTCATCGAGGATCCTTCTCCTCTTTCACGGCAGAGTATACCGCAGCATCTCTCTCAATCTTCCACTCTCTCTCTCCCACCTTAATGCAATTTCCTCCGGCCCAAAGCGCATATGCGGATTACAGCTCTCTCACTGGGAGGTAGGAAGCTCTCCGAGTGGATATCGCAGTCACCAACCCAACCAGCACCCTTCCACCCTTAGCTCCCGCCCAAAGGCCTTCGCAAGCGCACTCTCTCTCGCACACAAACGCACACGATGACCCTTCTCCCCCCAAACCAATTTTTTTTATCCCATCTCATCCGTTCCGTCGCTTCCCTGGATCCAGCTACTCTTCCTACGTGACCCTGGTCCTCACCTCTCTGTCTCCGTGCAACTCCATCCTTTCAACAACACTTCGTGCTGGTCCGCGAGGGGGAGGGGTGATATTCGAACCGCGGCGAGACTTTCAACTTTTTCAGACGGGTGCCTCGGGGTCATGCAAATGTACCCGATGGAGGGAGTGGAACTTGGAGGGATGTGATGGTGGTGGGAGGGAAAGAGGGGTATCTATGGAGATGGAGGATGCTCCGAGCCTGAGATGAGGCGCGGGTGGAGAAGATTTCTCTCAACAGTCGTTCCATCGAGGGATGGTGAATTCCCGAGTGAAGAGTCCGTAAGTCGAATCTCAGCAACGTGCTCTTTGGAGGAAAGAAAGGCTCTCTCCCTTTCCACTACTTGTCCAAATCCCCTCTAGAAAAAACTAGCCACTCACGCGTAGAAAAAAGTTCCATACAGTTTATGCTCTTTGGCATCTCGGGTGCCTTGGAATGAAAATATCCCTGCATCCGTGAAACAAAATGACGAGCATTCTTTCGTCTTCATCAACAGGACCAACTTCATAATTGAGCACACAAATTTACAACATCTAATCTAATAGACAGTCTAACTGGTTATGGTAGAATTTATCAACACTTCAGCGGAATGTTCAACACATAAATCAGGGTAGGGAGCTATTTCCTTTCCTCTTGCAGCGCGAGGCTTTCAAGGAAGATCTGATTAATGACAAATCAATTTTACTTGAACTGGACTTGATAAAAACTGTTCATTGGCCCAATTCTATACCCAGAATTCAATTGGTTCTATTCCCAGGGTTTTCAGGCCATCTGAATTTGAACATTTTAAACGTACATTTATGGATAGATAGTAAGGAAGTAATTTTTAACGATATTTACATTTTTTACCCTGCGGTTGTTGCAATGGTATGTGGCAGGGAGTGGTAGTCCAATAACTTTGAAGTTGAGTTTAGATGAGAAAAGAAAAACTTTGTTATGAAGTACGGTGTGTAATGTAGTTAATAGAATAATGCTTTGTTTGTAACCTATTCGTATATTCTGCTTGAGAAAATCGAAAATCGAATACTTGCATCTCTCTGTCTGTTTTTCTTTCTAAATTTGTCACGTCAGTATATCTTGGTGGTGTAGTGTGGGGGTAGAGAATTGTCTGGAGCATCCGATTTAAATTCATTGTAATATAATTTTAAAAAAACTGAAGTTAAAATAACTTTAATGATAGGCTTATAGTGTAATCGTCGCACAATTTTCTATGCATTTATGCTCAAGATAGCTTATTTTTAACTTTAATTTTATCTATCATTTTACAAATATTTTACTATCACATTTTTTACTTCCGTACGTACGTACGTAGTTCTCATATATCCGTGAAATTTTATCGAATTTTCGTTGCATTAAGAACATGTTTTAATGCGAGAAGTAAATAGTTATGCATAAAAAACAGATATGCTTCTTAATAAAAACTCATTTTTCTAGGAGAGCGATCGTCATATTTAGCCTTTAGGTGTAGCTGAATCTAAAAGTTATATATTTAGGATCAGAGGAAATACTAAGTGAATTACTGCGTCGGTATTTGAGTACCCTAAACAAAAGTTACAATGGTTTACTCGGTTTTAACATCACGTCCGCAGCATGGATTTATAAAATTGAAATATTTTATCCTTATCATTCGAATTTATGTAGACCGTAACTCCATTGAAACATCTCATGGCCACTCTTATATTAAAATCTCATCAACGGTTGAGATTCAAAAACGAGCTAGTTTTCGAATCTCATTGCCCGATTTTCGTCCCTTAACTCATAAATCTGGATTCCAAGTATTATGAATAGAACTAAAAGTATAGCTTCATTGTTTGATCGATTGGCAATTTTTAGCGCATGATATCATATCCAAATTAACACGATTTGAAGCTAATAAGCTTGCAGGAATTAATAGCTTTTTCATGCAACGAAAAAATATTTATATACTCGTACAGTAAAATTGTTTTGACTAGCACAGGAAAAAAAGTTTCCGATTAGAGTTTGGTATATTTTATTTAAACTACTCAGAATTTTAAAGATTATATTTTTTGCTAACTATGTACCAGTACCTTATTTAGAAGGTATCTTGAAGAATAGTATTGAATAATGTATATTTAATGGCCCTTAAAGCCTGTTCTTTTATTTTTATCTTAGCTTTATTTTTCTTTTAGAGACGTTATGGGCTTTCAACGTGCATTTTTTGCCCTATTATAAGTTGTTTCTCAGCTGGCTAGAAATAGCATCTCTTCAACTAAAATCAAACTATTATAGACAATAACCGTTGATAGTGACATCATATTATTTCCAGGAATTTCCGTGGCGTTCGTAATTTTTTGATCCTGGTTGCATCTTCAAGTCGAAAAGATTCTTTTTGTATTTTACTATTATTATTTAACAAAACAGTCAAGCGCAAATCATAGTCATATATATAACAATACAAAAAATAGCAACAACTAATTCATAATCTTATATATAACAACACGAACAAATAACAACAAAGAAATTCCCGGAAATTCACAGAAATAAATTTTAGGCCTCCACGACTCATAATCAATGGCTTAATATGATTTTAATCGGCGGTACGCTTCCTATTCCAGACTGGACGAACGAATCCAAAACGCTAGTGTCCCACGCCCTTTGCCCCCTTGCTCCTTCCAACACCGTTCCCTCTGCCCGCGGATAGGGGAGAGAGCGAGGCAGAGGGAAGTTGACCCACTCCACCCTCTTCCACCCCTCGGGGTGCCTCCCTCACCCGCACCTGTTGCCTCGCCAACGACCGGGAAGGGAAGGGTGTGGGACCGGGGGCAGTTGGGGAGGAGGAGGAGAGGGGCCAGGTTAACTTTAGGGGTGTGCTCGGGTGTTTTTAAGGGGTGCGCCGAAGGATAAGGGTCTTTTGGGGGAGGACGGGATGTTTCGGGGACTTGATAGAGGCGTAGAAAAAGAATGAGAGAAGGGAAACGGAAGGTGAATGGCGTTACGCGTGGCGGTACGCTGGAGGGAATGGAAAGAATGAAAAGGGGGTGTGGTTGATTATTTTCCTGGTCAAAGAAGGTCGGAGAAAAGAGGAGGAGAAAAAGGACAAGAGAGAGATGAAGAGTAATGTGGGATGCAGTAATGAAATTCTCGGCCAAATTAAAACACATCAAAACACTTGGAATGATAATTTTGTGTGACTGAGTAGTGTATCAATATCCGTTATGCATAATCAAGTCCACCTACCTACACCCGACCAAGAAAAGAATTTTAAGCTGGTAGTAAGGGTCAGAATATGTTGGCAAAGAGGAGATGAGATTTATTATTTAGTTATAATCGTATTTAGACCCACAGAAGAGACAGGTTTTACAGTTAGACTCAATACATATATATCGTTATGTATTCGATTCAGTAACTAAAAGGTGAACCTTATGTGTAGTTATTGACAAACGTGGGTAATGAGAGTAATATAATTTATTTTATGGGCAAAACTTTGAGAGGCTAGATAGGATATGTCTATTGTTTATTTATGAAGCAATCAAATTTTAAACTTACCCCTGGCGTATGGAGCGATTAATTTTTCAAAATAGCGGATCAAATGGAAGTCGTTCATTTTCTCGGGTGTGGCTTCAAATACCACAATAACGGCATACACACTTGATGATACAGAAATATCCTTGAGCTCTTGATCGTATTTGCTTTGGAGATGTTTAGTGGACTGAGTCAACTTAGCTAATTTTAAGATAGGTTTATCATAGCATTTTCATCTTAATTGCATCACCCAGAACTATGTTAAACAATAATGAGCTTTTGATCGTATTTCGCGCATGTTAAAAATTTTAAATGCAATTTATCCCCCTCGATATTTCTTAATATTCCAATCGTATGCCTTTCCATCTTAAGCAATGTTGAATACAGTACCTAAAAATGGACTTCTGTTCCTGTCATAGAATGTAGAATATTTTTCGTTATTTCATGCCAATATTAAATGACTGGAGAATTTTTATTTAGACATACTTATCGCAAGAATAAATTAATGCATTTTTGAGGTAAAAAAGAAAGCTTTAACTGCTCAGTGAACGATATGAAAATAAAATTCAAGGAACTAAATAAAAGGGAACGCTGTTATTGGATGGGAAAAAGTTAGAAAAGGTCTCTAGCTCTCTCTCTCTCTCTCTCTCTCTCTCTCTCTCTCTCTCTCTTTTAAGACCTCAAAGTCTGTAGCCCCGAAAGGTTGAGGTCGGATGAATGAAGTAGTGAAAAAGGAAAAGGGGACAAAAGGAAAACAGTAAGGAGATCCCCAGGCCTTCCCTCATCAACGAGCAAGGCCTTAAAGGAAGCATGGTTAGGCAGTGAGAAGACACACCCCTTGTTACCCCTCCTCTCTGACCTGGTAGGAGGTTAGAAAAAGACATCCAGGAAGGAGAAAATTTTTTTTACGACTCCGGGAACGCGACGGATTTTCCTGGATTCTGAAGTCAAATGTTCCGAATCCTAAGTGTCATTAGCTCCAACTTAAGGAACAAGCTTAATGGAAAAGGGAATTCTCCTCTGCCTCGAGCCTCCAGTCTTTTTTAAAAGTGTTCCGGGAGCATCACTCCTGTCTTCCTCTTCTCTTTTTTGGCCGGGAGCGCGGCAACTGCGGAGAAATAATGCGTGTCAGAATTGAATGTCCCTTCGCAGCGTGAGACGAAACTGAGAGAACGGGGAAACGAGTTACGGGCACAAGCGAAGCGGTAATTTCTGTGAGGCAGCCGATTCGAGGCTACGGGTTACGGGTTTAATCACTTGCTGCGAATCACCTACGAGTTCCATTCTCTTTTACTGCACTCATTGAATTTAAGCTCCCAGACATTACTTCATTAGGAACTAAATTGGTAATATGTCGTGGTTTTATTGATACCTATGCATATGTATGAACAAGTCATACAACAGATTTTCATTTTGCAATAGTATGCATATGCATACACATCTATTTATTTTTTTTTACATCTCTATGTATTTATTTATTTGTTTAGTTATTTATATAACATTTACTGATATATAGGTTAAATTTTAGAAGTCCTAATTCTTGAAGGTAAAAAATATGTTTAACGTAGGATGGTCGCTCAAAATGGATTTCACTTATCCAAAAATTGTTTCAATTACTTAAGGTAAGAAAATACTGATAAAAGTCCAAAGCTTTGCCGGTCCATGGGCACTGAATAGGTCGATAAACATTAGTATTTCCTCCAAATAAGTTAATCGACCCACAGAGTATGAAAGTTTAACAGTGCACCTGCTGTGATGAATGTGAACAAAAAGATGACTGGAAGATAAACGAATGGAACATATTTGTGGCGTGGGAAATGATGGGTGGTAAGGGGTTGATTATGAAGACATAATAAAGTTCGAGGTGGGGGTGGGCTTATGAAAGGTTGATAACAAAAGGAGAAGATTAGATTTCTGAAATAAGCTCTCAAATCATTTCTTGTCTCCCACTCGAGATCAATACGTCTGTTAGAGTTCTGTTATCCCCACTCATCATGATTTACAGGTTATTCCATATCATCGAGGGGCGGCAGTATTTAACATGTTTTTAGCCATTCTGGACGACGTCAACAATTTTTTACCTCTGATCCTTGATATTTTCTCTAGAAAGGTTGGGTGCAAAAATATTATCTATTTTTCCCCTTACAAACATGATTACTTCTATGAAATGAAGAGAAGTTATTCAGATGTGACCCGTATTTGGTAACTGAGAAAAGTTAATAGTTTCTCTCAAATTGACTGATTTATCTCATATTGCTTGAATTTATTATTCACTCTGAAGATAGTGAGGTCAATGCTGACTGGATGAGGAATCAATTTATAGCTTAAAAAAATTAGGGGTTATGAAGATTGGTTCATCTGCACTATGACGGTAGGCTAACCCTTTTTTATTTTTACATATTTTTGCCACATAAATTATTCCTCATCTTTTCCTTAGTATTTCTACGTGTTTTTTAAATCGCTCATTTCCTTCGAGGTATTGAACTCTCGGCTGGAGCGCAAAGTGAATGATTTTACTAGGAAATAACTATCTAAGTTTTGGAACAGAGTAGTCTCTTCAACAAGAGATGATATTCGAACCGCTGAGCTGAAATGACGATTAGAGAATAAATTGAATTCTCGGCCTACATTTTGCAAGTTAATGAGCGCGTAATCTCCCGGTAACAATAGGCTCAACCCTTCGGCGAATGATAACGCGATCGCATTTCGAGGAAGGGTTTTTCTCGAAGCATTTTCATGATAAGGCAACCAATTAATGAAACTTTTGGAGATGCTTTTTGGCGTCCTAACAAAGCTGAGTGCGTGTGCATGGGAGCTAATTAAGGGAACTCACCAAACGCGTCCTTGGATGAGTCGATATTGCAATATGAGATGAGATATCCACCAACATCGCCTCAGGTTCAGATTTCAGGGCGAACTCGATATGGACTGAGAATGGAGAATGGATGGGCGTGATTCAGACGTAGGAGAAGAGCAAACGAAGTATAGCGGAAGGTCAATGAAGGGAGTTGAGATATTCCCTAATAAATCTGAAAAATGTCTACCAATACCCAGTCAAGATAAAAAAAGTAATTGTGATGAGGATGAAAGGTTGACGAAAGAATTAGTATCGAGTGTTGGTATAAAAGTTCGGATTTGACTAAAACAGCACATTTCATGTAGTGTAAGCTTCGTCACATGAATTTGAGATGACTTATTACAACAAGTGCCTAGAAAGTGGTTCAAGAATTAAGGGAAGCGAAAGATAATACGAGAAATGAGGGTGGCAATTTTCCTTTGATATTTTTCAATAGTGCAAAACAATATATGGATAGCATTTCGGAATCATAAGGTGCATGCACGTGATCACATTAAGAATATAAATGCTGATAAAAACAAGTATACCATAAGCTTAAAGGTTAAATGCAAGAATAATTCAAAAATATAAAAATATGAGCCACATTGGTTATGAGATGAGCGCAACAAAACTTTTATTGGTGATGAAAGCGCAGTTTTTTTTCAACTCTCTTTCCCACAAAATTTTCTTATCGTCTATTTAAGAAAAGGCAGTGATTCATCAATCATTTAATAGAATGTGTTGTAGTCTCCAAACTACACTGGTTGTTATGAAAGGATGCAAACACTAGATTGCTGGCTGAGAAAGTACGAAGCTGGAGATAAACGGAATGAAACCAGGTGGATGGGGAGAAAAGTGAAAACAGACTTGTTATATATGGGAAAAAATTAGAGGAAATCGACAGGATAATTTCTTGACTGTAGGAAAGTGCGAGAGAAGGTGAGTAGGGAAAGAAGATAAAAGAAGGGATAAAAATTGATGAAATGTTCTGATGCAGAAGAGTGAGGTAGAGAAAATGGATTTTCCAGGTTTGTGAAGGAGTACGACGTCGTATGAGGGGACTTACAGGCATGAAATATGAAAAATCCCAAGTTTTGGTTGAAAATAAATACAATGGATGTATGTACAATTATGGGATATATTTACGATATCTATAAGTTACCCACTGATCTATTTTTTATATTTTTTGTGATATCATGAGATTCCACATTATTTGACTTGAAGTACGGTCTGTTTGGTTAGGATACAGCTCATCAAATGCTGAATCCAATGCTGTGTAGAATTCACACTTATGTTTACAGTGCACAGTTTCTTTTTTTACTCCTCCTGTGTGGCTTTCCAGAAATATTTGATACTCAAAAATGACTTATCATTAGTTTGATTTCGCTAGACGTATCAAGAGACCTCTCCTGAAATTGAACCCAGGTTCTCAGCTCATAAACCCAATGCGCTGCCAATCGGGTATTCGCGCTGATCATCTTTCGTGATTACATTCATGGATTGAACTCTGAAATCAAAACTGTTATCTTGAAAAAAATTACCCAAAAATTGAATCCTTGGCCTCATCCAGCAGCGCATGTTTGAGATGTGTGCTTCAAATCGGTTCCCATTTCTGAGGATTTTCATCGGATCGTAATGCTGCTAAATAGAGAAGAAGCATAAAAATTGGACCGGGAGAGTAGAAGAGGTGATGGAGAGAAGAAACGGGTAAATGTTGTGGCTGAATAGGGGAAAGGGGAACACTTGACGCGTGAAGGGAATATTCAAAATACTCGCCGAATCCATTGCCTCTCCCTCGCCTTCCACCCTCTTTCGCATCATCCAATTTTCCACTCCTCCTGGGCAAACAATATCGGCTCCCGCTCCCAACCCCTGCCTCATATCCTCCTCCTCCCCTTTGCCCCGCCTGCCTTCGAAATTCGCTCAGGCAGTCCGGAGGCAATCCTTTCCGCCGCGAACGCGGTTCACGAGTGGGGTCGCCCAATTCCAGGTCGTTGAGTGGAGCAGAAGGGAGGATGGGAGAGGGAGGAGGGAGCAATCGACTGCAGGGGAGAGAAAGAGGGTTAGACCGAAGCAAAGAAGAAGAAGAGGGTGACGTGCCCCGTTCGAGGGAAGCCCTGTGAGCTTGTCCACGGATGTGTGTGTGTGTGTTGGGGTTTATTCTATATTTTTATGTACGTATAGAGGACGAGATCCATCGGGGATTTGGATTTAAGGGAGTTTAAGGATCCCTTCATCGAATATTGTTTATCGATATATCGAAGCCCCAAACGAGGAGCTTTAAAGGGGAGATCGGTTTACCCCGGTTGCGATAGCGACCAGCCCACAACCAGCAACACGTACGTAGACGAGCTTGGGCAAGTTATTTACGGCCACCATCCAGCTTATTTTATTCCTTGGAACGTCTATCCATTCCTTATTCTCGCTTCTCCAAAATTTAGGCTACTGATAACCAGCTAATGAATGAGCAACTGCATATTGGAACAAAAAACAATAAAGTCGTTACCCTCCCAACCTCAGGCAATTTATTAATCATGAAAAAAATAAGCTGCTCACACAACTTTCGACTATTAATCATGCTTGAGTACATATAAAGACATGGCAGGTTACGCAATCTGTCCCTTATATGCGTATAAATATTTTCATGAAACTCGTGAGGAATTAGAAAATGGAATTTATTTTGGACTTTTGTCAGGGCAATTAGTGGCTACAGAAAATATATTTTTTCCATTTACTGCAAATGTGATATTTTTATGAAATTAAAAAGTCTTTGCATAGGTGTTTTATTACAAAAGAAACTGCTAGTTGCATGTAGTAATCAAGCAGGAGAGCGCCTGAAGCATTAAAATATTCCCACTTTCCGTGGTTACAAGTGAAAAAATGTGAACCAATTTCACTCAAAAAGCATTAAGAGTCCTTGTTGATATTTTAATCACATCAGAGTCTTTGTTGATAGTAATTATACCAGATTATATATTATCATCTAAGTTTTTAAATTTGATTAAGCGTAGCCAACATAAAATAGAGGACAATTATTTTAGTTATTATGCTACGAGTATTTTGTTTTCTACGAAGAATCAAATATATTGACATGATTTCAGATTTTTCATAACCTTTTTTATCAACTGTGGATTTATTGCTTCTATTTTCTCACATAGGTTGCCGTACTGACGGCAAGTCCAATCGAGGAGTGTTGAGAGGTCACTCTTTACTCGGTTTACTCGACAATTGACAACTGAGTTCAACAAGCCAAAGAAAAATTCTGTGAAGTAATGTTTGCGTGGATAAACACATCTTTTATTTTTGATGTAGCGTCGTGCTCTAGGCTGGCCAGGAAAGTAACTCAGCTCCGTGCATGCATGTCTTTTCCGTATTCTTCAAATATTCTTTCTTACTCCCAACATTTTCCTCCATTGCAGCTCTCTACTTTCACGTGACAAAAAAGAGAGATGTGTGACAGACACATCGATGTTCTGGCTTTCAACACTTTTTTGGCGGAGGCAATGATCCCCTCTACCTGAAACTCTTCGATGCGAGAACGTTTTTCAGACTCGAGAAAAACTAGAGGGTGAAGCAATAGAGTCGTGCTCCATGGATGCACACGCGGTATTCTTCCATCATTCCACACCTGAGTCTTCTTAAAAAAAAACTCAAGAGATGTTTCTCGGAAGTCGGTAATTGGTAATTGTTTCGAATACGAAAGGAAGAAAGGTGAAGCTTAAAATTGAAAAAAAAGGAGTGACGAGTCCAGTTTCTTTTTCAAAGCAATTACGATTAATTAATTAAGCCAGAAGAACGAAGCGTTCCCGGTATTCCTATCTCCATCTCCAACTCCAAACCTGTCCTGGAATTTGGTTCTCAGTTCCGATTTGTTTCCGAACAAGAACAGTCCTTTGTTTCCGAACATCTCTACTCTTTTTTGTTTTGCTTTCACTAAACGGAGACGATCTTTACAAATATGTCAACAGAGCAGCTTCCTAACCCTTGTTGAATCCAAATTTCCATTCTTTTCCCTCCTTATCATCGTCACACATCAATCCACCTTCAATACAGTAAAGCCTCAATTTTCCGTGCTAATGACTGGTAAAGGGTGCACGGAATAATCGGAAAACAGGGGTAATCCGCTGTTTGGTTTACTTACTTTAAAATTTTACTTCCCTTTGAGAGCACTACCGATACACTAAATGGATTGGCGATGCACTGATGATCCGTAGCCTGGATAACGCGCGAACGGATAATCGGGAGTTTGCTGTAATATCTTTCAGTACTCCAGTGTTTCCATAGAGGAAACATGAGCGGCCACCAAGAGTGATTACTCACACATGAGAAGAGAAATTGGGGTTTTTCTCACTGTGATATGTTATTTATTATAGATGATTGTTATATTTTAACATCTCGTTTAGGGTAGCGTATTATTTGTCTCATTTTCACTGTTCTTTCAATTTCGTTAATTTGAACACTAGCAGGATAAACAAAAGCGACAACAATATGTGACCTATCCGTGAATACAGACGTCCCGCAATGTAGATAAGTGTGTTCTGTGGTATCCAAATGAAATAAAGGGGCAAACCTAAATAATGTCTATCATTGAGGTCAACGAAACCACAGAACATAAAGGCGCTATAGCATGCAGAAATATCTTGTATCCAGTACCATCAGCATGAACATAGATTATTAAAAGTAAAAATGATCACAATGGAGTAAACTTGTTCTCACTCAAACGATTGCGCATAGTAAGTTAAATAATATTAGTTGTCACACCAGAGTACTCTGGTGTTGTCACATTAATTCAGGATTAGATTTTCTTTATTGGTGTAATGTGTTCAAATTACTTCGTACGGCATAATTTTCGCGAAATGGTATTCATTAATTTTGTGAAGATACGTACACATAAAAAACACGTGCGCGTTCAAATAAGCACCTGTTAAAAACACACGTACACGTCAAAAAACTATATTCAAATTAAACAGCAATACCTATTCTTACATTTCATCATGTACCTTCACTGTATACATTACGTCAATGTAGATATAATAATATTTAAAGAGAGAAATGGAATTTTAAATGGTTTTATCCCCTTGAACTTTTCATGGGATTAAAATACATTTGTTTCTTGAAGAGACCAAGATGTCGTAGATACGTGGTTAAAATTATTTTGTAATGAGAGCACGACGTAAGCTACGAGCTCGACAAAATGTTTCCGTTATTAATAAGGCACTAAATAATGTGATTTGAGGGGAATATTTTTAATCAAATTCTTATTAACTTAATGATCTTATTCAAGCAAATAAATTGTCATGCTAGACCTCGACAATATCAAACAAGTACTTTGCCCATTACGTTTTGACTCTTTCGGTCTAATGGTTTTTTAACTCTAGTGTTGTGAGTGTTAATTGTAAAAATTATTAGTGACATTTATTCGTAGAAATATAAGAATCCTCACCCTCCCTCTCCCTACAGGAGAAATATTCACTAGTAATATCCACGTATGAACAGGGTCGCTCTCATGTCGACAGCCCAGGTGACCAAGAATTCCCGGGCTCAACCTCGCATATTGAGTTGGACGGGAACATGAAAGAAGAAAGGGAACTAGTAAAAAAGGTTTCAGGAACGGATCTGTTTTTTCCCGCACCAAAACAAACTCACGGTTTGGATTTACTCCTAATTTGTTCGACTCCCTTATTTGCTTCCAAGCTCCGTTGCTATGAAAACATTGTTGTTCTGATCTTCTGCTCTCCCTTTACCTAGAAAAGGTCTTTTCCTGTTGCTACATTACATAGAATTCACTAACAATTCTTACAATTGAGTTTCTTGCATTTTTGTCTCTCTTACCGAGAAATTTTGCATTGCATTAGAAAGAAAAAGAGACGACTAAAAAAGAATTAAATCCAATCTTGTTTCCCCATAAATCTGACAATTGCATTCATTGGAGGCATAAACTCAAATAATTCATTCTTCAGTGATCAATCTGTTGATTTATTTGCTATAACTTGCCATTTCTCTCTTATATCCTCCTTCTTCCATATTTCAACGTAGCTCCTGCATCCTACGCCCTTCATTATCTGTCCCAAATACTGCAGGCGTGTCCTTCTTCTGTTTATCTGTCCTTGAACTTACCCTTCTGTTATTAATTTCATGAGCCTTTCGTGTCTCAATAGGGGGCAAAAAAGCTTTACTCGTCTATGAACTATGGTTTTCTGGTCTGCTGTGTTTTTCATCTACTCTTTGAAGAACTTCTTCATTCCTCACTTTCTTTTGCTCATCTAATTCTCAGCATACGCCTATAACATCATATAAATTGAATCTCCACTTCTCTTCAACTGCTATGATCCACGTCTCGCGCCCGTAAAACAGTACACTCCAGGCATAGGTTTTTAAGGAGCCCCCTTCTTATTTGAATCTTTCTTATTGCATCGTGCCATAAATAGCTTCTTTTTTATCAAAAGTTCTTCTTTCTTGAAAAAGTCTACTTATTACTTCGTCCCAACTTTGCCCGTCCCTTGATATCCTGCTTCCCAAGTATTCAAAAGAATTCCATCGTTCAAGGCGTTTATCATCAAACATAATATGCGCTTTCACTTGTCCCTCCTTGTCACATACCATTATAATTGTTTTGACTGCATTAAGTTTCACGTTTTATCGTATTTCCATAATTTTTAATCATCCTTTATGTCATGCCTTTGAGGCCTTTCTTCTTTTCCGCTAGAACAGCAATGTCATCCGAAAATCACAATATATCTATTCTTTTACCATGTAGTCTCACTCTTTTTTTTTGCCTGATCCTGACTTATATCAGGTCCTTTTCATTGTTTATTTAATATCATTGGTGATAATACGCATCCTTGTCTCACTCCCTCCTCGATTTTAGCTTCTAATTGTTGTTTATCTCCGACCAGAATAGATTTTCCGTTACTGTACAGAATATATATATATATATATGTCTTCTCCCTCTATAACTCAATCCAGCATTCTTAAGTACCTCAAACTTTTTGTCCCATTCAACGTTATCGAACGCTTCTCCAACTCTATCAATGCAATGCATATTTTCCTACTCCACTCCAATCTTTCTTCTACAATCAATATTTAATAAATACTATGAATCAAATGTGGCATAATTCATTAAGTGGTTCGTTTACTAGTTACATTACTATTGTATAAGTAATATATAATAATATTTTTATCACTAATATCTCAAAAAGGTAATAAATAAAATGTTTTAATGGACAATTTGAGTGATACTCTAGCTTTTATGGGGAAAAAAGGATATAAATAGTCATGTTTCAACTGTCGACACCATGCAGAGCTCAAATCAAAAGCAATGGTCGTACTGCTGTGCAGATGTCTCCATACGAGGTATTGACAGAAACTTTACGTTTAGGAGGTAGATGGAAAAAAACACTCAGTGGGTTCAGATTGATTTCTTGTCATACACATGAGCTGTGTTTCCTGTCATCTTGGAAAACACAATTTCTTGTACGTGTGCCTAAAGAATTTCCCCCGGGAAATCTCGCGGAACAAACACCCTCTCTTTTTTTTCACCAGTCCGATTTCCAGGAAACATGGTAATTCACGTTGAATTTGTATCTTTCAGGTTCCCAGTCTCTCCCTCCGTATTTACTTATCCTCCTCCTATAACCCTAGCCCTCTTGGTTTTGCCAGGTTCTTCCACATCATACTCCAAATTGTCGTCCTGACATTTCGAAGATAGCGTTACGCATCGATGGCCATCGTCAGCGTGATGCCAATATGAGGGAGTGTAAAGGGGCCACTCTTTCTTCAGCATCCCTTCTCCATGGAGGATAGGCGGTATCACCACGTATTGTATCGAGATAATACACGTCCACCTAATATCGCATTCGTCACTGATCTCATTATTTTGCCTGGCTAAGAAAAGGATAGTTTATTTCATCAAATAAAAAAGAATTCATTAATTGCGATTCGTGCCATACCATTAATGTATTTACTATACGCAAAAAGTTTGGATTGAGAAAACACAATTAACTAGAGAAGTAAATATTAGTTTTAAGACCTCTTGAAAAAGTTCAGAAACGGCGGGTTGCGCTGCCTTCCTGCTGACGTAACAGGTGTGTAGTTTACGTTGCGAGGCATAGGAAAATTCGTCTCCTGAACTTACCATTGTATTTCAGAGCCCCTAAGTTCTAGTGAATATGTCTTAATAATAGACGGAGAAAACTATTAAAGTTCAAAATGTATCCTCCGTTAAACATGTTATTAATAGTCTTTTTATATGCTCCGGGACATCCTGCTCGTGGAGTCCCCTGCTGCTGCGAAGCATGGCCTGAAGGTCGCGCGGCGATGGGCGAACTTCACGGTATGCTTAGTAAAAGGAATACTCACTGTTTTGAAATAAATAAACTTCATAAATAATTTTAAATCAATCAATAAAATTTAATTCATTATAAATTAACTGAATAAATACACCTCCGATACTGCTTAATAAGCTTTAATGTAGTGCACCGTCTGCTTGGAAGCGCCCGCAGCACCACCTAGTGGCAGGTAGAGGAAAGAGTGTTACGTCACAGGTATGATTTACCGGCATGCAATAGTTTGCCGTCGCGTTTTCACGCCGTTTAGTTTTTTTCATTTTTGTAATTAATGAGGAAAAGTTATTGATGTAATTTTAAAATCTAACGGATTAAAATACGTAATCCAGAGGTTATAAACTTTCGATGAAGACAATAAAAAATAATTGGAAACTACCCTATTTTGTTAACTTAAGTGCGATGTAACATGATTGTGATGTTAAATGTCATGCGACAAAATAATTTTGCAACATGAGTTTGATAAACTCATCGCGTAAAAATCTATACCTAAATATTTTACGAGTGCTTGAAAACAACTTTTTAAAAATTTCTATGAAACATCTTGGATATTGTGTATATCATAGCAATTTCATGCGATATTAAGTTTATGCGTACAAGGTATGAGGTAATAATTGAATATGGTGCTAAATTTGATGCAAATAATGTCAATTATTGAATGAGATATGATGTGTGATAGAATATCGTGACATAAAGTAATATACGATTGCACACGATTTAGGGTTCAATCAATTATTTCATTTTCGATTATGTTCGACTTTAAATATATGTACGAATCTATTTTTAGCTGGATGCCATATTCAATAATGGTATTTCGAAAATATATGAAATGCAATAACGCTTGCTTGTATATTATGGCGGTGTTAGATTTGTAGACAATACAAATCGAGTTCTGCGATGATACAGTTTCAATGTAACCGGAATCTCTGATGGCTGTCCTCCTTGATCTCACCTCCTTTTCTCCGACACTGAATCTTCTTCTGACAGCTCTTAACACCATTCCTATTCCACTATCATTCCCACTACTTGGACGCGTGTGCATGTCCATCCAGATTGAGGAAACAGTTTTCCAACGCGCCTCGTTGCTTCTTCGAAGCATGGCCTCTTAATTGAATTATTTTTTTCTTGGGACGAAAATAAGAGAAAACCACATAGCCCAGTGATGCAGTTACAGTCGATAAGTTTGAACAATAATCGATTGCAACTGCATCTGAATTTGACATGCTTAAGGGCAAAATATGGTTTTTACTAAAGCGACTTGATTATAAATTTTGAATGAATCAGGCACCTGATGATGGCTTTACATGGCTGATGATGTCTGAAACCCTTTGTACCCTTGGTTAAATGTGCAATCATTGCTATCTATTGTGAGTTTGATCTGATTCAAAGATCCACCAACTGCTTAAATCGCATTGGACCGTCTGAACTCGTATCAGGGCAGACTTTCTAGGCATTATTAGAAGTGGGGGATGAGGAGTGCAATTTTTTAAATTGATTATAATGATTTCTGCACAGTATGTGTACGTTTCTTTCAAACAAATCGAATGATTTCAACCCAAGTAACCACCCTAACTCTGACAATCTTTTATCGCGAACCCAAATGATATACTTATCAAATATTTAGTCTTAATTTTATGGAAGAAGAAAATGGAAGGGTTCACGTTTCTTGAAGCAGTGAATTGTCTTTTCTTTTCCCTGTGCTTGAAAATAAAAATTTTAATATTAACGTCATCCATCGATGGTACTCATACGAGCAATGTGTGGATAAAATTTAGGCTGTTAGTTTGTTTCTGCCATGGCACGGTGGAATATGTTAGCACATCCTAGGAAGTGTCTATCGAATTGGAAGTTTAAATCAAGCATGGATCTTTATATGTTATATCAATTCATCACCATTATTATCTACCATTCTAAGGTAAGAAAAAATACCCATTAGGGTTTTTCTGTTCAAACTGTAATAACTCTTTTCATTTTTGTACCACCCTCTCCCCCTTCAGCTCTTTTTTTTCCTTCCGACTATTCTGTGCCTCTAATCCATTTGGCAGACAGTGCAGATATACGAGGTGTATTTTTAACTGTTTTTGTCGCAGACGACGAGAGAAAGTACACCTCGCATTCCATTTCGTCCATTCGTCAGTTACATCTCCACTCAGTTTTATCACCGCCAGCTAATGGAATACCATCATTGTCGTTGACAAGCTCGACCGTCTCTAACACCGTTTCCAGCCCCAACGTGAACATTTTTCAGCACGTTACGGATCTCAGTTTTTGCAGACTATGGACTCGGTAGAACAAGCATAATTTTTTTACCACAGGACACCTGCTTAACACTGATTAGTCCCCACACTTTGCTAGAGAAAGAAGAAAGCGTATTTCAACCTCATCACTTAACTTGGCAACTGTCTCCACGTCATTGACCTTTTACAAACTGACACACTGTGCCAATATAATTTACGTCCCAGCTGATATCCGGTAAAATTATCGTGGAGCTGTAATTTAAGCCTTTCGAAAATCAAATAGTCTTTTTCAATGAATTGTAAAGGACGATATATTACTTCAATTAGTGCAATTTACCACCCATATGTGAGTCTGATGTGTTCTTTAAAAACTTAAATGATTTGGTATCGTCACCTTAGAATCATAATGCCTCATTGTCACATAAATTATTCAGTGTCGAACTGTTTAGCAGGACATTAGTAAACTTACTTGCCTACAATAAGATGCATAAGGATCTAATAAAAATTGGAATCTCTCATTATAATTTTAATATTATTTTCAAAGAGCTATTATTGTAAACGAATTATATACACTAATCAAATTTTCCTTCTTATTAATTCATACCTGATATTTCTACCATATTTTTATATTAAGGAGGAAACCCGATTTAAAATTAATTTCTCTGAAACTTTTGGGACTATACAGTCTAAGTGCTGGACTTAAAATAAAGGCAAACTCATGGTAAAGTTTTTCATGGAAAATTACGCTATCTTAGCGGTAAGCAGAAAGTTTTGTGACCTTAAATTGATTTTTTTCGCGTAAAATCTCGCTTCGTGTGTCCCACAAAGGCCGACTTTAACTTGCCTGAATGAAATACTCAAATTAAACACGTTGCGCCATGCGAACCATGCCCACATCGAATCGGAGATGGCATTCTCAGAGTTGAAGGTGGCCGGAAACAGTAGTGTTTGTGTGACCGGCGGAAGGGTCCGAATTCGTGTCCAATAAACCCTATTCCGCCGGACTTCCGCCATCTTGATCTCCTCTCGTGGGAGCCTCCGTCACGCCATCTGTCAAACTCACTCTCATATACATACACACACGCGTGCACAAACACTTGCACACATTAAGAGCATAAGCGTGTTTCCGAGAGTGGAGCGCCGTGTTTAGTCATGCAGTCGCAGGTCGCAGTCCGCTCCTCGCGTTTCCTCGAGAACCTCTGGAGGGATTCCCTGAGAACGGTCACGCCTGCCCCCAGGAAGCGGACCTCGTAACTCTCCCATGTCTCCGCTCCGCCTCCAACTGCTGTCCTCACCACCCCCAACCCTTTGACCCCACCCGTCTATCACCCCACTCCAACGTTTTGGGGTTGAAGGTTACGGCTACGACCGGGACGTTCCGTTGGGATATATATTGGTGTTGATGGAAGAGGCGTTTAATAGCATTGGAGAGGTTCTGGCTAATTCGGTAACAGCAGGACAAAAACACCGATGTCGGAGCCAGGCGAGTGACAGGTGGTGAACTCAGGGTCCGGAGATGGGTGGTTATGAGGTCAAACAAAGTGGATGAGACACCCAATTGTACTATTTCGTCTACGTGTTACTGCACTCTGTCGTAGGAACAGAAATGAATATCATATTTCCTCCTCAAACATATTATATTCGGGGATGTATTCCGTTCCGGCAGTATAAACGCTGTTATTTTTCTCCACCTTCAACTGTAATAGTAGTTACATCTATTCAGGGAAGTGACTGACAAATATGGTATTTTACCCTTTTAAGGATATATTGGAAGGTACGTAAAGGCTGGAATTTTTCAGGGAATTGAGGAAGGGTGAAGTGAAACTAAACCTAGGCAGTAGCTTAGTTTCATTTCACTCCTCCACCATAAAGAAAAGCGTCAAGTACTTACGCCCTCTCTCCCTACAGCTCATTGAAATTGGGACCGTTGGTCATTGAAATGTTCCTAACACTGGACGAAGTTGGACTTTGGGATCAAAATCCACCGTTCATGTCAACATACAAGCACGTCCCCTGATAATTTTGTTGGGCGAGACTAAATTTTCTTTTCCATCTTATTAACACGTTTATATTCACTTAATTATTTTTGGGTAGTTATAATTCGTTATTTCAAGTTGGTTTCCTTTTCTCCTTTGATACCTTCCTCCAAGTTACAGTTTTTCATATTTTTTATCTTTCTTGTATATTCTTGATGCAATGTTTAATATTGCTACCTATAAACTTATAAATGCATCTATTTTATGCCCTGCCAAGGTGCACCCATGTTGCACTGGCGTACTCAAAAATTCGCGAGTGGTTATATTTCACCCAAATGTTGATTTTAGTTTCCTTAATCATTTCACTATTAGGTTTATTGACAGTTACGTTAAGAATTTCGAGGTGATTCGATGATTTTTCATTAGTATTTCGTGGTAAATATCTAAAACGTAAATTTCATTGATCTAAAGTACGTGACATATCTAATTTTCAGAATACATTTACATGATTTGCTTTGAAAAAATATATGGGATATTTTCTATTTGAGCATTATTAATTGAGTATCCTTGCAAAATAAATATTCTATGAATAAAATGCACAATATATCTGGGTGCTATTAAAAGTTGGAACCAAATTGAGAAAATGTGAGATATATACAGTAAATCACTTGAAATCTACTTCCATTGGCTTCTTAATTTGCAGCAGTATGACAAGAACAATGCCCATTCCTTCAACATCATCACTACATTTTTTGACACTTACCTTCACTAAATTATTTGCTACAAACTCTTGAATTATTGTCACCACATTTTGGTACTTTGTGTTATTAAACAAATATAGTTAATATTAAAATCGTGAAGTGTTAACATATTGCGTCGCTCAAGTTTATAGTTCACTTAAAACGCCTAATGGTTACTGTAGATATTTCATAATTTTAATAAAGCTGAACTTGGTTTTCGTTTTTAGAAACCAATTTTCTTGGACTGCCAATCAAAAATTTTCACCCAGAATGTTAGCTGCTGCTGTATTTTAGCCAAAACTTTTCGTGGTAAGTTTCTACTTCCAAGTTTCTCTTGCGCAGCAACGCATATATATTTCTTATGCTAAGAAGAACGTTTTGTGAGCCTGAGACCAACTTGAAAGGGAAGCAGAGATGAGAATTTGGAGTAGAGGGATTGGATGCGTGAAGAGTGGTTTCATTCCGAGAGGAGGTGGGCCACGGGGAAAGAAAGGGGCGAAATTTCGCACCCTGGCACAATTCCCCGTTTTTGGAAGTGAGAAGAGGAGGAATGTCTGGAGAGTGCGGTTCCGGGAGGCGGAATAAGTCGTCAGGTTCCTTCTTCTCCGGGAGCAATCCGTCCCAACCACGTCGGGGTTCATGAAATATGGAGGGACAGCCCGCCGTAGCCAAAACCTTTAACACTCCTTCACACCTTTCTCACACCGCACGAAACCCTGCCCACACATTCTTTCCCTCTCTACTCTCCTTTTTATTTGCAGTGGGTGACCTGACCCTCCTCTGACCGGAACGTTCCTCTCCAAAACTAAAGGGTTTCTTTTCCTTCACACTTTTCTTGTTCCGTCTCTGCTATCTACTATTTTTTAACTTAAATTCTACATGAACCGTTACGTATATGATGGCATTGCAGCCCAGCCTAGCCGTGATGTAATTCCCAAAATTTTGTTTTCATAAATATTTGAAAAATGGCAAAGCCATGAGTTGAAGACTCCAGGAAAAAAGTAATTCTTTAAAAGTACAGTAGCCTTTGCCAACGAAATGAAGATACAGCTAGAAGAAAACTTTAGCTTGTTAATTCATGACTATATGCTCAAATTATCGTTTCGTCCTGATTTAACCTCTTTTGAGACTGGAGATATTTCTATGAGATAAAAGACAATTCCCTTATGTTAAATAAATTGAACATCTAGTATCGAATAAACTTGTGATTTCAGCCTCGTGAACAAATGGTAAATGCTATTTTTTTATATTATGTGGAGTTAATTTATCGAAATTAGGTTTATATTGAGATTTGAAGAATTGAGAAAGCCAAGATTTTAAGGTCCAGGCCGTCCTCCATAGTAAAGAAGTGTTGTTTTTACATGTAGTAAGCATTGATAATGAAGTTAACATGGCACTAGAAGTACATTTTTTACTGCATATGCACTACTATCTGTCCAGTCAATTCTCGATTTATCCTTAATAAATCTTCTTTGAGGCTAAACTGAGTGTATCCCTTAGAGTGAAAAACCATTCTTACGACGATATTTTGAACACAAATGATTATTCAATCGTTCAATAAGCTTTAAGTTACCGCCACACGAAGAAATATTAATTCTTATATTTTTATTTCGAAGAGAGTTATATAGTGAGAAGGATTGAAGTACTTGCCTCTCACCCGGGTTCGAATCCCGGCAGTGGAAAGTATTTTTGCATCGGAAAACCCTTGTGGAGAATATTCAAGCACATTATTCCACCCGTCGGATGGGACGTTAAGCCGTTGTCCCCTTGGCGCCTTTTCGTTAAGAGCTGGCTAATGCTGACGTCGGGTTTCTCTACACCCTTCCATTCCCATCCTTGTACCTTTCCTCCCAGTCTGAAGCTCCTATTAGTGCGTAAACAGCCTTGAAAATACAGATTGATATAATGTTACCGGAGGGGCCTCCGTGATAATGGTAGTCATTAGATTAAACCATAATCGGTAACAGAATATTGTGGAAAAAATATAAAGTTAATTATTTCCTCATGGCAGAGTTTTAGAAAGTAAGTCTCTTAAATGAGCATTCTTTGGTTACTATTGATTGATAAATAATGGATATTAACAGCTTTTTACTTGGTTGTTCTAGCTTCTTTTAACAATGTATTTCCATCATGCTGTTAAAATTTCGCTCTCGCAAAACCGTGGGGGACAAGTGTTCTTAGTTTTTTTTGTAAAATAAATATTTTTATCAATTACAGCCGATTACTTTTCTTTATTTTCCACTTAACACGGGCAAACAAACTTTGTAGTTAATATTTGTGAGGGATCGAAAATGTAGGCCATAAGATAAGGAAAATTAAATGTCAATTGATAATATTTGTATATCAAATAATCTATTTAAGTGTATTGTTAAGTAAATATCTACTTCTGAAATGTTTGTACGCATTACGCATTCATATACTTGATTAACATACTGGAAACAACATTGGCAAACGCTTTCATGCCAAATTTCACTGGAAGGCTGAAAAATCACTGAACGCAAAAGGAGGTATTTCTTGCATATGGCACGAAAAGCCTTCAGAAAAACTAGCTAATCCATTTAGTAGAAGTGGTTCCGACAAAATTCGGTCGCTGCGAACGCAGTCACGCTGGAAATTATACAGGATGATACTAATTCACCAATTTTTCTTCTTTCTTAGCCATTCCTCCTCCTCTATCCCCGGCCTCCGCCCCCTTGCTGCACAACTCACCACTCTCTAAAGTCACCCTCGCCGTCCTCCCCCTCCCCTTTGCCTCCGGTTCACCCCCGTCCCCGTATACCCCCCTTAGTAATCCATCCCTCATCCAATTCCATCCGATGTCCCACTTCATCCCGGAGCTCCATGTTTTTATTTCGTTATCCACCTCTTCCTCTCTCTCTCTCTCGGTCTATCCGTCTCCCTTTCCCACGACTTCCCCTTGCCTTTCATTTTACTCCTCGGTTCACCCTTTTTTGCGCTATCCTTCCATCAACCAACCTTTCCCCTTCCCTCAACGCACGTACATATATTCCTACCTATATGCATAAATATATATATGTACAAGCAACATCTATGCCCTCTCATTCTGTCACTTCCATCTCCGAGTCCCTCCGTGTCATTTTCGCGTCCCTCCCCAGATACCGAGGTTGGCATATTTACGACAACCTTCTTTTTTATCCTTCCTCCTCACCCTCGAAAAATACCCGTTATGCATGCGAATGAGACGTCTCCAGCGTCCTTCAAATTGGATGCATACATTGGATTACAGTGCGGGAGCATCGGCGAAACTTGTTGGATTTCATCCCCCCAACCCTCCAAGCCCCTTGCGTTCCTTCTCATCAGAAGGGTGACCGTGCGTCACCAGCCTTACTAATACAGCTGCTGCTTGGCGACGTATTCTTTTTTTTATTTTCGGATGGTGGAACTCAATTATGGAGACGTGCGGTGAGGAATATTTTTGCGCACTAACTCAATTGCGAGAGACGTGAGGAAAATGGAATTGACGTGGCTATGGATAGTTGATATTTGGTGGAAGCTGTATTTGTATAGAATGGATGGAAAAGCAACGCAAGAATAAGCATAAGTGATATGTAGATGTAGTAGTAGTGGTGGTGGATTTAGATTTAAAGTGACCCACTTGCTAAGGCTCGATCGCAACGTATAATCTAATGCAAGCACGACTAATCTAGATTACGCTAAGTGGAAATGCAGAAAATGGGATTCGAACCCGCGACTTTTCTGTTGCCATTCCGGTGCGTTCACATACACATCCATTTCTTCAGTATGCTCATTATGACCTTAGACAGTAAAAATGGTTATACACATTCTGGTGATTATGGTACTGACCTCTCACCCAGATGGCCCGAGTTCGAATTACGGCAGTTGAAGATATTTTCCATGGGTAAACGGGCTCCTACTTTCCACCTCCCAAGAGCATTAGGGTTCAGTACTGCGTCAGTCGGATAGGACGTCAAGCCGTTGTCCGCTTGATGCTTTTCATTCGGTTCTACCACTCTTCTCTCCTTACCTTGTTATTTCCATCCTCGTATCTTTTCTCTCGGTCTAAAGGAGCCTATATGTGCGGATACATGCTTGGAAACCACTGATAGATGGGTATAATCTACCATTTGTATATATGCATAGATATTTATATAAATGGTATACAGCTGACGATTGTGCGCGCAGGAAGAACGTACAATATACAAATGCGTGTTATAAGTTATAAATTTTGCGAAACTTTCTACAATACAGTTTTGCACTTATAAGTCTTTCCTATATTTTTCTAGTAGGAGCATAGATTATATCATACCGTCTAGACTAACTTTTTTAAACTTTATTTTAAAGCAAACTCGACATCCATGTCCATCGCTGGATTGAAAAATTTGACCTTTGTATCACGTTACTTGGCTGCCTCTGCCGGAGGCAAAGATGTATATGTACCAGATTTGATTGTCTAAACCTGCATCGCCATCACTACTACCAGGAAAAAAGTAGAGATGGTCGATGGGGAAACATGCATGAAATCACTTCGAGGGCAGTGAATATTTCTAAAGATGCTTCAAAAAATGTTATTTACTTTGCGAAAGTACCACAAAAAGGAACATAGCACTGGGGAGAGTAGAGAGAGAAAGTATTCATAAGCTGCTCTATTCAACTTCCTCTATCGACAAATTAGCGCATGATTCGTGATCATCATCTATGTTTTCAAGTCTGTTTACGCACTAATAGGCACTTAAGACCGGGAGGAAAGGTACAAGGATGGAAACATAGGGGAAAGAATGAAGGATGGACAGAAACCCGGCGTCGATATTTGCTTGTTCTTAAAGAAAAAGGCACAGAAGGTACCACGTCTTTACGACCCATCCGACGGATGGACTACTCGATCGTTCCCCGTGAAACGCCTTAAGTAAGTGAAACGCCCCATTTTCCATTTTTACCATTGAAAAATATATTTCACTGCCGGTATTCGAATTTGGGCCCTCCTGGTGAGAGGTCAGTACTCCAACCACTACACCAACTCGTCCCCTCCACTTTGGTTATGGTTGAATGAGAATGGAATTTTAGACTGACTGGGCGAAAAACACGTGAAGACTTCCAAACTTTTAAACTTCCAGACTTTCAAAAATCCGCAATAAAGTTATCGAAGGGCTCAAAAATTTGCATTAAAAATTTCAGATAAGCACTGCTATTTTCCGAAACGTGCACCACTTCCCCAAAAAAGACGCCAGTCTTATCGTTTCACTGCCTTTCCGCAACACCGCTCTCTAGATTAGCTCACCTACTCCACCTTCCTCTTCTGCATGGCCTTTGTCCGGCCCCAGTCATGCCCATTGCATCATATCTCTCCTTTTTACACTCGCCTCCTGATATTTGGCTTTTTTGGTAAACTAATGAGTAGTTACAAATGGGATATATACTTTCCTATGTACCGATTTGGCAATAAAAATTATTTCCTGCAAATCAGCTATTTACATTTTGGTCAAGATCAAAAGGAATATTTCGGAACATATTTTCGACGATACTTTGAGTCATAAGGTAATTTCTTTCAATATTGCCTTACAGTTAATTGCATTCATAATGAAAAAATACGTAACAAGCTTTAAGTATATGCTGGTTTGAATTTATTTTCAATTTTACGAATATTTTAGGGTACACACTTCGCCGAAGTGAATGCAAAAGGCGAGTGGTACGTTATTTCTTCTCCTGAATCTGTTAATTGCTTCATTTAGACAGAAACACCATTTAAGTCAGATCCATGTTTGAAACAAGACTGGACGAAATTTTCCTCCTCACGTTCATTAAAACCTATCATTTAAATAGTTAGTGAGAGAAAGTCATGCTCACTTCCATTCGTCATTAAGTAATTGTCGCGTAAGTAAAATCATTTATAGCCTCAGACAAAATTGCAAGAAAAAAGGGCCGACCATTTTATATTGAAAAATGCAAGAAGATAGATTGCAGTCTTTAGTCTAAACATTTCCACTGAGATATATGACCAGTTCTCCGGTGTTTACGTTATTTCCCCTCCTTCTGAATGAATAATTGCCGGAATGAAGTGCACTTAGTGACCAAGTGCCCCATACACATTCAAAGCGCGCCTGTGCCTTGTTTTCATCGCGGAAAAAACTGAGAAATGCCCTCCGTGCGCTGCACATCTCGGCTAGATTCCCGGGGCGCCGGCGCCAGTTGACGAGTGCCAAAATGAATTACCCGAACGAATGGCAGAGCGCAAGAGGGAGTCAAGTCGGAGGACGTGAACTACCCCATATCTCTCAGCTAAGTGCCATCCGTGGCGTAGTGCCACAGTTACTGACGCGCACGGCTTTCCGGAAGATGCAGGACATGAGAGATTTATTTCCAAAGCGTGGAGTATAAATAGGTTTATCGTTGTCCATTTAATACGGACAAAAGCTCAGAACGTCTTCTAATTTCAATGTGCTTCAAACTGAATTCGAAAACTAGGCTCAGTTTTCATATTGAAACCGCAAATTAAATTAACTGCCATTGTTATTGTAGGTATTACGATTAGAATACTTAAAATTAGCATTGCAGTTAGAAATATTTTCGTAATGATTATTTCATTCTTCTTTCTAGCATAACTTATCTTGTTCGTGGAACCAGACGATTGATAATTATACATCATATGCTTGCAGTTCATATCTTCATTTTTCATATTCACACCCCCTGCGGTTCCACCATTTCATAGGATATGATTCAATGATTCTTATGACTCAATGATTATTTTGATAGTAGAGCCCTACACCTCCTTCCTTTTTCTCCCAAATTTTGTTAATGAATTGATTGTTTTACTTTACCGGGGTTGAGTTAATTTCCATTCCTGAAAAGCATTTGCTTTGATGAAACGTCATCAATTCCAATTTCATTTTTTAAAGTCATACTTCCATCAGCGAAACGTATTGCGCTACTGAGATGTAGTGTTCAGAGACTTTTGTTACCTTCGGTATAATAACAAGGAATACATCTTGGTAATGTTAGAATTTTTATTATCACAGTCGTTGTATTAGCTCGATGCCTCATAACAGATACAGAGGTAATTGCATTTCACTCCTGCGTATTCTTCCGATTGATATAGAGTTTGTGTTTTATTTAAAAAATAGACAAACGTTGCAGGGGTTAGTGAAAACTATGTACCATCTTCAGAAAGCAGTGTACATAAACTCATATTAACATAATAATATTCATCAAATGAGCTTAAAAAAGATTAGTTTAATATTTAACCTAACAATCAGTTTATGAATTTAAATTTAAATCGATTCATTTTGACAAAAGTTAAATAAATAATTAAATGAATGAAATTTAAATAATATTTTAAACAAAGGTACGTCAAATTTGTGTATTTATGGAGGTAATTATTAAGGTAATTAAATATCAAGGTAATCTAACAAAATAGGTAATCTTCTCGGAATTATACTTGAATAACTGAACAGACTCTAGAGTGCGGTAGAAAGAGCTTGGTTTGCTAGATTGTGGCTTGAAAAAATAGCAACATTTTTTTTCTAGTCAAATCATATCATTGTGTCACATAGTAGGATTATCGAATACCAGCTATTGATATTTCAAAGGAGAAGGGTTGCGAATTATAAAATTCGTAACCCGCTCTAAAATAGAGCAATTTAATTTCGCGGTAAATTCCCTGAAATGTGAATGACAGATATTAGTGAGGTATCTTTCACTTTCAAATTCATTTTTATTTTAAAATTCAAGAATTATTAATGCCTGATGGCGTATGCAACAGCCCTTAGCCAAATCGTCCAGCCAGAAAGGGAAATTCAATTACATCACTTGGTGCATCAAATGCATATTCGAAATCCATAAGAATGGGAAGGGAATGGAATTAAGGGTATCAGATTTAATTTATACGCTATCCGATTAGTCAAACCGTAATTAATATTTACCGATTAAAATGATGGGAAAGCGATTTATTAGCTAGATGAAATATTTGATGCTTATTATCGTGCGAATTTAGTGCCATTTTGTAAACATCTGAGATATTCATTTTAAACCTGTCAATTTGTGCATTTTATGCAGTATCTAAAGAACCGTTACACAATTAAAAAGCACTTTACAATAATTAAATATGTAACCCCTCGCCTTTTATGCAACTTTTTATGGATCACATTTGATTATGACATTTTGTGTTATTCAAAGCTATTACTGGGCATCCGTGGCCAGTCTATTTAATGTTTGAAGAAAATTATTCTCTGGTTTTTAGTCAGTATGAATTTTCAGCTTGATCCTTGGGCATAACTTTGCTTCAATATATTTACACTTTTAATTTATCACAGTATGATAAATATTCCTCATTATTTATTTAGTTCTAAAATAGTTTAAGTGAATTCATGGTATTTTTTCGCCAGTCTTTACTTATCATCTGCTTTATCTTCTATCATATTACAAAAACAGAACTCTTTCGTTACCGATACAAATTTTACTTACTCTGTCAATGGGTCTGTATAGCAGCTGCTCAGAAATTTATCGTCTGGAAGGTTATAAAATGTAGTGTCCAGAAGATAATATAGATAGCAAGTAACTTACAAAGAGTGGGCCAAACGAAAAATCTGAGGAAAACTCTCAAAAGAATATGGACGAGAAAACCCTATCGGAAACTTCTTGAGACACGATTGTCTATTTAACATAGCCAGCAAAGGAAGAATTAATATGGAATATTTAGACCTTACCCAAGGGAAGGATAGCTTAGTATGACGTATGTGGAGCAATCAATGAAAGACGTGGAATATATGAAATAGGTCAAATTAAAGAAGCTATGTGAGGAATGAATTTAGTGAAGAGTGCCTTCAAGCCAATCGACGAACTCTTGACTCGTAATGATAATGATGTGTATGATTCCACGATACGCAGTGTTTTGTCATTTCCTTGGATGCAAGTAGTCGCTACCCATTCTCGCTGATCACTATTTCAATCACGATGGTAGAAACACGGCATTGGCCAGGAGTCCGTTCATTTGAAATCATTTTACGTTCAATAGTTCTCTCTGCCATGCATCTTCAAAACATCACCGTGTACGCCTGTCTATTCCCGAGGGACTATCTGTCCATAGTGCGTGGATAAAGAACCCGTCTTAATGTTCCCTCTTCGTTGTTTATATCAAACGACATTATCCAAATCTCGTCGCCAGCTCTTAGATCCACATCTCTCGGGTTATAAGGTGGGGGGACGTACATATTTACGCATGTGTTTGTGTGTGTACATATATAAACTCTGCTCGCTCGCGAATCTCCCCTCCACTTTCTTTGTCTAGCTCGAGGCTCCTTGTCCTTTCCCCCTCAGCCCCAACTTCCGCATCCCACTTGTGGCTACGGGCTTAGTCGAAAGCGAAGGCTCCAGTGGAGGTTTGGAAGGGAGAGAGGGAGATTTATTCCCTGGTTGTGAGGACAACGGCATCGTAATCCCTTTTTCATCCTTCGTGAGAGGAGGCGATGGATACACGTAGGATCCATATAGCGGAGGTGTTTTATTGCATATATTGCATGATATCTCTTTACCTCGCCGGCCCGGGTGGCGGCGGGGTAAATCCCTTGCCTGTCAAATCAAGGGCCCGGGGCATGGATGCCTGTCCTGTCGTTGGTTAAAGTACCCGATGTAAAGACCACATGTGTTGTTTTCGGTTCTACGATAAATAAATAAAATAAATAAATATACGTATGTATAACAGAGGATATCAATTCAATCATGTAGTGAGATGATCTATGTTGAGATCGAAGCATGTCAAACCTAGAGAAAATCGATGCGGTGTACGCGATGTTCCACTGCTTAAAAACGAAGTTAATTGTAAGATTCATGTGGTTAGTGGCTCATTAGTGAGGTGGAAAGGTAAATTAAGAGTGTGAAGAGAATTCCAGAAAAACGGATCCCGACTTTAAAGCGGGTGAAGCCTCTATGGATATCCCAAAATGCAAACACATAAGCAAAGCCAGTCTTCCGTAGATTAATTCAAGTTTAAAAATGGGAGGTAATAGACTTTTAATATGTCTGGTTAACACCTTCCATAAGTTTGGAAAGATATTATAACAATGAACCTCTCTTAAGGCTTTAAATACACTCATTGACAAAACTTTTTAACCGAAGCAACGCTGGGCTCGGGAGTAGATTTGGGGGGCTACCCTCCCCCATGCCTCCCATCTGGTGTTCTTGTCCCCTATCCGCAAGTGGAAGGAATTAAAATGTGGGTTGTAAGAATGGATCCAAAGTGCCAGAGGGGCTGCAGAAGGGCCCCGCCCACCCCGGTACACTTACATTTAATCAACACGAAACAAATGGATATGGTTGAAAAGATAGACCTGTAATAAAGAATATTCCTTTGCATAACATTTGAAATATTATTTTCGAAGGAGTAATTTTAATACTTGTTACGCAAGCCTTATGGAAAACGTATTGCAAGAAGTATTGCTGCTCTGGGCTTGAAAACTCTAACAAAAGCAATAAGCCTTTATTGAAGCTAAATGAAATCTTAAACCAGAATTCAAAATTACGGATTTTTATGGTGCTAATTTTATTGAACAATGTGCTTCAGTTATGAAATCATTACAGTGAGATCGATGTATGTAACTCGTTTGAAAATATCTGAATCGTGTAGCATAAACCTCACAGAGATTTCTTCCACATGGTTTTTAAGCATTTCAATACACACATTCTGGGTAGTCACAGATTTTGACCTGCATTTGTCACCAGAAAGTTTCTTCCAAAAATCAGTGGTCATTGCTTTCCAGTCGATAAATACATTTTTATTTTTATTCTCTTCGCACTCAATTCCATCACGACTACCATTCATAAATATCTGGAGGGTAAATTAAATCCAAAGTCCCATAAGGGAAATGAAAGGGCAAATAACACCTCGGGCAAACCAGAAGGGATGTTGATAACAAGAATTTCAGGTAGGCTATGCATCTGAAGAAGGCATAGAATAGGTCGGAATGGAGGTCTCCTGTCAAATAATCTTAAGATTGAAATGTTGATGGTGATTTATATGTAATTTAGTTAATGATATATCTTATAGTTAGTAGTGTATATATTCTTCCAGTCTATCCAGTCTGGAGGCATGTAACGTAATTTATGAAATCCATGGACTGAGAAGTATCTTAAATTAGCTCATCGGCGGGTGATTTATTGGAAAACTTTCTCTGATATTTTCGCTGAAGGAAGCAAGTTGTTGACTGATTAATGGAAATTTCTCGCTCAGCATTGACGCATGCTGCAAGAAAAGTGAGTGAAAGTCTTTTGAAAGTTGTTCTACTTCAAAGTTTCGCTTTAATCTTCTTTAATTAGTTTACTGGCGTTTTAAACGAAATCTAAATGTCATTTTAAAACCTCTCTTACGCAGCTGTACTGATGTTCTCCTGAGTACACGTATCACCGGAGACTATTTTTTTATTAATACAGCTTATCGTAACAAATATAGCCTCCTTATAACTTCGGTCGGTATTCTAGAGGCCATGTGAATTTCTATGACCTTGATCATTAGAGATCACAAGGGATACCTGCGAAAAATGGTAGTGGAACTCGATATTGTATGCTATTGCATATATACGTATCTCCCCTGGTTTTTCTACCTCCTAATATTCCTCCCTTTGTGAATGTATTTTTCAATTTTAATTCCTGTTGCCATTATGCCATTTACTAAGTTACAAAAAAATGATATTGAATTATTAAATAATGAGAATATAATATATCTTGCTCTCCTTGTACATTTTTATGTTATTTTACCTTCCTATACCGTATATTACCTTCTTTCAGCTAAAATTTCTCTAACCACTCCATTTCTCCCAAACAATTAAGCCTCTTAGCAAAGCTTACCCATTTCCATTGCAAAATTTCTCGAAGTATTTCTTAGCAGGATTATTCGAAGTAACATTCATCAAATCGCCTTATATAAACGATTTTTTCCGGAGTTATATTTGTCTTAAATCCATGTCATTTGGACGACATGGATGTAAGTTATAATACATAGTTATATTTGTGTAAGTACATAGTTATATTTGTCTTAAATCCATGTCATTTGGACGACATGCCTTTAATTTAATTTTTTAAGCGTAAAGAGTTGACCGGGAAGTTTCTCCAAGAAAAACGGGCATCATACTGGGTGATAATATGTAGTTCAAATCAAATATTTAAAGGTAGAGCGTTTTTTAGAAAGAAGTCGCAATTTGCAAGACAGCTATTCAAGAACTGTCAACTTCCACTCTGTAGTTGTTTGTTAAATTATTTTCATTATTGTAGATTGAAAATCTGTTTTCTTTTGTAAGGACTCACTATATCTGCTGTCTTCGTATATAATAAGGCTCGATATTTAAAGGAATCGTTTTTATTGTCCAACTGAGCACTCATGTCCTTCTTTTCAATATTAATGAGTAGGGACCCCAATAAAAGAGAGCGATTGAAACGATCGAGAGATCATTTCCCCGTAAGTGGAAATATCTCGTGCACAGCACACACGTTTGCTACTAAACCTCTCGTGCATAAGGCGGCGAAAAACTTTCCTCCAGCAAAGTTGCTTCTGGGAAACTTTACCGGAGACATCAAGTTCTTTCTCCTTTCATTTTATTTGCTCCTCTGAACCTCTATTGCAATACTTCCGACAAAACTATGTTTCCACTGAGGTACTCCTAGCGACTCATTCACCAGGACTGTTCGCCATTCGAGCCATTATGTGTCAATGATATTTTTGTCCTTTCCTTTTCCGTGAAAATTCACAAAAATTAATTTCTCGGTAGAATAAGAAGATAGTTCATCCAGAAAGATATACGACTGAACTGCAACTTCAAGTTGGTGCAGAAATGAATCTCAAGGCAAAAAAATTGTCCCCGAATTAAACTTGCATCTTGTCCCGCATGAATACAGGTTGCGCCGCCGTGCTTCGTCAACTAGTGTACTTAGAGGAGAGAAAGAGAGAGAGAGCTCTCAGGATCGCAATAAACTTCATAAGTTCGGTGAAAAGTTTTCTCTTTCCTCTTAGAGAGGTAAGCGGCACGGGCACGAAGCACTTCGGTAGGAAACGTCTGAATGTGAGAGAGGGAAAATATGCCGAAGGTGGAGGGGACTAATATTTCGAGTGGAGTCACTGAGTGTGAATAGGTTGGGGAGGAGGGGTCGGAGATGAGGGAGCTGGTAGTGGCGTGATTTATTCCATCTGCAAAAGGAAGTTTTTACAAACGTTATTCACTGTCCTAGGCATCATATTGGGAACTTCAATGAGGCCGGAGAATAAGTAAGGAAACGAAAAATCCTCGGAGTGCGAGGTGGCCCAGGGAAAGGAACTGGCCCCCCTACCCTGAGTGTGTGAAATTCACACGCCTGTGGCTTAGTTCGGGGTGAGCTCTACCCTCACCTATTCAAATCAACCTTCGGGTTGAATCACCGAATGAGTGAGTGAGGGGGAATAAGTAATTATTTTTTCCTCGGAGCACAATCTTTAAATGGCACGTGTAACATAAATTAAAACGTTTTGTGATATCCACCGGGTACGATAGATCACTTTTTATATCATCGGTCTAAAATCTTTAGATTGGTTTGCCGCAGCCCTCCACTTGATTCTTCTATCAGCCAACCTCTTCGTATTAACGTAAATCCTCTCTTTTACATCCTTCGCGACCTTTTTCATATATTTTATACGAGCCCTGCCTATTCTTTTCTTTCCGTTCACTTTTACCACGATTACGATGATTGTCTTCATCAGGCCATCGTGTCTTAAGATATGGCCGATTAAGTTGCCCCGTCTTCTTTTTAGAGTTTTCATCAGAATTCTCTTTACTCCCACTTGTCTTAGGACTTCCTCGTCACTTACTCGGTTGATACATTTAATCTTCGTCATTCTACTGTAGCACAACATTTACCACATTTCGAATGGTTCCACCACTCGTAACCTAAAAAGCAGTCATAAAAGGGGAAAAAGTTTGTATTACGTCTTGAGTTATAGGGTTAAGAAGTGCTGTTTATTAACGATCCAATATAGCGTTTCAATAATGCAAATGAATTACTCAGTGGTTAGAATAAAATGGGTGAAAGTAATCGTGATATTCTGTTTTTTATGTAGCGATCATTAGAAGACAATGTTGAGATAAGATTAAAAGCCGTAACTTAAATTGATGACCCAGAAACAAGTGTAAAGGAAGATATGGCAGAATGAGAGAAAGAAAAAATTGCAGAGAAAAATAAGAGCTCATAAAATGCTGCACAAAAAATGTATATTCATTGTGTAGTCTAAATAGAATCAGAATAGAATATAATATTTATTTTTCAGTCTGGTCATTATCATCATTGGTAAACAATCCTAGGATTGTTTTGACGCAGCTTTCCACTCGATTCTTCTATCGGCCAACCTTTTAATATTGATGTAATTCTTCTCTTTTACATCCTTCACAACCTGTTCCATGTATCTCATACGAGGCCTGCCTTTTCCAATCTTCCAGCTATTACAAAAAAACTAGTATATAGGTCACTCCTAAGGAATAAGCCTGTGTTAGGGCTACTATCAGGTAATCCATGGAAGCAATATTAACAAACAATGCATGATTAGAATTTTACAAATAAAATATTTATACAATCGAATGAAGAATTTGACAATAATAAGGAAATTGACACAAATATGAAACAGCCATAACAGTGGTTACGAGTGATACAGATAAACGCCCGGTCAGATATAGTAAAAAAATAGTAGAAAGCCCCACTATATGTTTACTAACCTGCTTACAGAGCTATCATGTTTAGAAATATCATGTTTAACTAGGTTATCTCATGAAAATTAAATCAACAAGACCACAGAATGGAAAACTATTGTAAGCATTTCAGGCTGGGGATATAGAAAAACAGATAATTTCTTTGAACTTCATGTTGTAATTTTCAAGATTTTTTTATTGCAGAAGAGATGTTGAGTCTATCACGATTTTTATTTCAAATAAACTGAAAGAAAAAAGAGAATGCGTATTTCATTTCCAAGAATTTTAGTAAAAAAATTGAGCCATACACGAATAAGTCCTTTACGGTCGTTTAAATTTATGTAAACCCTACCAACATCATCGAAGACTAAATCCGTTAGTAAGATCACAGTTATTCTCGAGTCGGATTCGAGGGATTAGATCGGACATCGGCTGGGAATGAACACGCTTTGACTGATCTGCAACGTAAATCTTCTAAGCCACCCACAGTTAATTTAACTGGGGTAAAATAGGTTGCGCGGCTGGGGTCGAGTAGAGGGCACCCCGGTGGGCGTCATCGGTCTCGACGATTCCCCGCCTATTTCTCCCAGTCGGTCGACGCCACCGACGTCGGCGTCTTGGAAGGGGAGGTATCTTTAGAGGACGACGCCGCAGAGGCGTCCACGGACGCCGTAGGGCGGAGTGGGGGAAGTTCCCGTGTCGTCGGCGACCCTGAAACACCCCTGTCCCCCTCTAACTCCTCCTGCACCCCATCCACACGGGTTCCAAGGGAGGAAGAGGGCCGTCCAGCCTTCCCTCTCTTTTCCTCCCACGCCCTGCCATCTTGCTCTCGCCGAGATTCCAACCCCAAATTTACGGCATACGGGTACAATCTCGCAAGTTCATGCTCACCGATCCCCTCTCTTCATATAAAATTATATGTATGCAAGCATCATCTGGGGGGTTATTTTGTAATCTCACCTTTTTAATGACTCTTTGCGGGAAGGCGAGAGATCCGTTTCGCTCTCTTAATGATCGGCTCACGAACGGTTCGTGAATTGTCGAAGCTTCTGTGGGTAGCGCTATCTGTTGCCGATCTCGTCTACTTTGAATAAATAAGCGTTGTGCAAATTCCAAAAATACAATTTAAAATCGTTTGTATCTTTCTCGCTCTTGCTCTTTTTCCAACTCAAGCTTCAAGTGAAAACGATGGTGGCTCAATTTCACGTTCTTTATGAAGATGAGGTGGGAGCTAATGGCAGGCGGAGATAATGAAAAGGATCAAGAGTCGAAAGATACGAATCAGAGCGGATGAATCGTCTAAAAGACCAGCACATGACCGGCAGTTCACCGCTTGAGATCCGAAGATGGTCACGCCGCCTGGGTGGCGGAGTTTAACTACGAAAAAGTGACATTTTATGACGTATTCTCACTAAAGTGAGATTACACAATAACCCCCCTGGTATATCTGAAGTGTTAAATAGTTTTTCCCCTCTCTCAGTCAGTTAGGAGTAGGTCTCGTCTGTTTGGATTAACCTAGTCTCTGGAATCCTCTAGATCCTTTTCCTTTTAATAAACACGTCCCCCTTTCATGAGCCTTGGTGTATTTTTTCTCCCTTTCCTACGGCTCACGAGCAGAGTGACGTCGGGAATTCCCGCAGAAAGTGGTGGAAAGTGGCCCCCGGGATCGTTGGCAGATAAATATGGATATAGAGACGAATAGACACACTGGAAGCCCAATAGAAGGGAGCAAATTCTAGTGTATTATTAACCATCCTGGCTTAAACATGCGTATAGCTTTTTCTAATTTGTATCCACGTGCATTGATAAATTTTTCCGTTCATTCGGCACAGAGGGATGTTATTTTTTTGAATTCTTGTCATTTAGAAAAGACGTTTTACTTCTAACTTGTGAAGAAGTCAGCCCATGTTTTTATCTTCCATTGCTCCGGTTTTGTACATGGTAATACTCCTTCGGTTAAAATACTAGGAGTTTTACAATACCTGTATGTGAGAATAGGAATTTGTAATCTCCTTATTGATATAAGTTGTAATCGGTTGTTCTTTGATTCGTGGCATATAATTTCGAAATTCAAAATATTATCAGCCGAAATGAAACACCCAGGTATCATTGCTACCCTATGGATACATTTATTGGTCAAATCCCACTAAATGGAAACAATATAATTGAGTAAGTTTAGACGCTGATTAGAAGCATAAAAAAGATGGATTTTGCCATAAATGGGCCATTTGCGACTTTTCGAAGTTTTCATTGCCTTATAACCTGAGATGTATGTAGGTATGCAGAAAGTATTTTCTTCCCTTCTGTCGGTTGGTCTTCGCATTATGCGATTTTTGGATTGGCAATATTTTAAGAAATTCTTCAGAATAAATAATATATATTTGGACTTATATGTACTCAAGTCTTCCCCCTCTTCGTTCTCCTTATTGTTATGCAAATACCACCGTGTCGGGAGAGACGAAGACATCCTTGCTTTCTTCTTCGCTGGCTTAATATAAAGCGGCACCCGTCGGTTTATTTAAGTTGCTTCCCGGGGATATTAGTTCCAGCTGATCCAAAAATGAAGCCATCGGTGGTGCCTCGAAGCGAATAAATTCCCGGTGGAGCGTCTCGATCGTGAACTAAATCGAAAATTTGTAAGTCTTTCGACCTCTCTCTATTCAAACATCTCTTTTCCTCATCCTCGTTGGATATTACTCTCATGATATGAAAATTGGATATTTTTCGGAAGACATAAGAGTTAAGGGTATTCGCTTTCGCCTCGTACCTACAAATCAGATTTTCCTCCACAGTTAACAGTGCAGTGAGAAAATTTGGAATCCTTAGTTTCCTTATTCTCTCTCAATTTTCATCATAGTTTTTCATTTCTTGGGCAGTATCTATAAATTATTTCTTCTACGGTGAAGTATACAAAAATAAACGGTGGAGATTTTGGCCTTCTTTTCGATCAAGCTGTCCGTTATTTCCCGCCTTAAGATTTCCTTTCAAATTATAATTATTTTCAGTACTGTAGCTTCTCTACCTTTACCAAGCCATTGTATGACCCATATCTGAATCCACTAGGTTTTTTTATGAATGTCGACGTTGATAAGAAAAATATTTTCATTTATGTGATCATTTTTCATCGTCAAGCTTCAAGTGGCACCGTTATTTACTTTATGCAGATCGAGGTACCTTAAATGATATCTCAGTTGCGCAGGATTAGGTAATATGTTGACTCTTGTGACAACACTGACCTTGAATTGAATTGGGTATAAATTTTTAGCTATCATTTCCTTTTCATTTGAGCAGAAAGTGATAGCACGATTATTGGCACTAAAGAACCAACACGAACATCAATGAATGCTAGGTATTTCATGATTGAGAAAGTATCAAGGGTGGATCACACTTCAACGTATTATATTGCGTTCATAATATAGGAATTATGAGAAGAATGCTAGGTATTTTGACATGTAATTTATTTAATAACTGCTTAAATATGTACTGCTAAAACTGTTACCAACTTCATTAATCACCTTGCACCATAAATAAAGTAAAGCAGTAGTGAAAAAAATTAGTCCATCGATACAAATTTCGGACCCTAAAACCAAGCGTTGCATCAAGTATTACGAATTTGCAACTTTTTAACAATGAGTTCCCGATAAAATCCTTATAGAGTTATAAATGATACATTTATAATGAAAATACCACGAAGACAGAAAAATAAGTGTTCTCCACCGACAGAATATCAAATGATTCTTCAATTGTGGGGACTGGAAAAACCACAATTATCTTACATTGCACAGAGAAAAAATTTTTAATTTTTGTTTTTATTTTGAACATTAGTCGTGAAACATCCTTTTAAAATAAATAAATTTAAGGCGAAGAAAACATTTATGCCCGAAATGGATCAGATAGGTAGGTGGGGAGAATTTTTTTGTGTATCAAATTTGAGTGGAGAAAGAGTTGGAGAACTCCTATGGGGCCTGATTATTTTTTTCGGTCGTTTTCCCACTCATACTTTCGGGAAAAGGGTGATTTGTGCCAAATTTTCACTAGGTGCACTCTTAGTAGTGGTCAGAGAGGAGAGAGTAACCGGAAGGTCCATTACAAATTCACCAAACCAGTGGTGCTCGCATCCCTTGGGTGGTGCGAGATATCATTCCAAGGCGTACGCTAAAACATTTCAGTTTTTTTTGCATTAAAGGTAGTATCATATACTTATTCAAGAGATGCGAGAGCATGTTAGATTTTTTAGGCGTGCGAGGCATATAAAAGGATAGGAATCACTGGTGTAGTGGGTCATGGGGAGATCGTCAGAGGGCTACATGGGATCCCTTGGTGAGGTGATGGTGTCAATCGGGGTGGTGAGGAAGAAGGGTCCTCTCCCTCTTTCTCTCCCACCTGCCTACCTCTCACAGCGTCACGTCGGCGTGACCTACATCCGGAATGCAATTTTCCGATTGATAAGCTCCACTCTTGCCATGGCTGCAGGAGTCGGATTTAATCCAGAAGCACCAAGGGATGGAGGAAAAGTCTCCTAGGATGATTTCACGCGCGTGAAAGAGGCTCTCCTCCACTGCACAAAGCACGAGAGGAAAAGATGAACTTGGTGAATTCAGGAGAGTATTTCGATCAGTAACGCAGGCATTGAATGGTTGGAACCACATTAATCAATCAGACATGCGGTTGCTAAGTCGCCAGGCTAAAGAAATAACTGTTTTATTCCCTATACAAAATGGTAAATGCTTTCCGGTCATCAAATACGGCTAAGAGATAATCACGCAATGTCCTTGAATATCCATTCAAATATATAAAATATTTTCCATTTATTTCCTGTGTACTTCAGAATTACTCCTAGTGTTTGTCAATAATATATTCCCAATCCACCTCTATCATTTGCATTTAAGATCGTGTCTTCCTCAACGTCAAACATTTTCAGGGCTTAGTCTACCGCGGTGCTCTTGTGCCCTGTCTGCAAGTGGCGGGCAAGTTAAATGTGGGTTGGCACAATGGATCTAAAGAACTCTTAAGTGCCAGGGGGGCTCCAAACGGCCCCGCCCACCCCTCCAATTTGCATTTTTCATGGCTCAAACTCTCTGATAGCTGTTTTTCCGCACTTAAGGTTTGCCTCCTTTCATTAACTTACACTCTTACACATTTTAGCAGCCTAAAAATAAATAGGGTGTATTTATCAGATGACATTAGTTAATATAAATTCCTCCCGTAAATGTTGAAGTTGAATTTTTTCATCGCCTCATCATTGTATGAAATTAGAATTTACGTCATTAGTTGTTTTTTATGAGGGCCCTTAGCCTTTCCATCGGCATGAAAACTTAATATTAACTATTTAATGTAGATTTTTATTTCATTTCTCTCTCTTTGTCTATCTCCCTATCGTAGGATAAACGATTGAGAATGGTTGGAATAAGAGAGCAATATAATAAGGTCATATCGTGCGTTTTCTTTCCAAGTTATATTTTTTACAAGCCATGCTTCGTAGGGTTCAAGCAAAAAAGAGTTAAAATTAAAGACTGTGATATTACAGAGAGGAAAAAGAAAGGAGAGAACGATCAAGGTGATAAGACAATAAAGATGGACTAAGTAATTGAATCTATGTGAGGGAAAACCAGCAATACTTACATGAATATTCGGGACCAGTCCTTTCAGGCCATCGTCTGAGAACCATTGTAAAGCTATATAAATCGTTATTGATCTATATTTTTCATTTCAGGATCATATTTGGTGCATTGAAAATATCTTTAAATGTCTTTCAAACCACGCATTAGTACATCTCGGGGTTGAAGAAAAATAGTTATCATTGTAGTTTTACAGGTTTCTTTAATTATGCATCAGTACGTCCAGGCAAAAGGCAGAAAAGCAATGTGCATTGTTTTCAATGCAGTGTTGATGATGTGCAAAAGAAAACAGGGGCTTGCCATAAGGCGAAATAGAACCTGAAGTATCTTTTGAACAGTCTTGTCTCTGACGAACTTGCTTGACGAATGGCCCCGGTCAAATACCTCCTGGAAGCGTGCCATCAAACGTCCTTAGGATTTGAGAGGCTTGCTGGTAGGGTGTATTAGCCCGTTCTCCATAAAATGTTCATTCCTGATTCACCATGAAAGTTGAAAGACATTTTCATAAAATTCTGAATGCACGGAAAAAATGGGAATGGATTAATTTTTATGCAGAAGTTTATTTTATTATACATACAATAAACTTCGAATACACGTGCTCATTGTCATTTTCATGAATTCAAAAGAGCTACGATATAGTAATAGATCTAGGAATAACTAAGATTGGTACTTAAAAATTTTGCATGCTATCCATCCATCTAAAGGGAAAATTAAGAAAAATTTAAGGAGGATGAAGTTAGGTGATCATAAAATGAGACGGAACATGGAGGAAGTGAATGCGTTGCGGCTGTTCGTGCTCTGTGCCTTGATTTAGGAATTTCGCACTATGTTTCGTCTTTTGTTTAACTTCCATCCACAGCTGCTCAGCTAACCCTTCCCTCACGCTTCCTTCACTTTATCTCCGCCCGTACCACACCACGCATTTCTCGGCGGCTCCAGTGCGGTGAGATTAAATATCGATCCGTTTTATCTTCCCCTCGAACCTTTACAGGGTTTCAACCCCTCATTCCCGCCTTCCCTGTCATTCATCCATCCATGGTTTTGCCCCCCATGCCTGTCTCCCTCCTCCATTTATTCTTCTCTTATTTCTCTTCTTCTTTACATACTTTCATTAGCCTCTCTCGTTTTCATTCCACTTTCCCTCACATATCTGGTAAAATTCTTTCTGTGAGCACATCGTTGCCTTGAGTCCCTAGCATACTTGCTCGCGTGAAAATGGTTTCCAATGCCGTATTTGGCATGAATGTCATGTTTTTACGTCTCGGTACGAACTTGTGTCATCGGCCCTTTCGAGCCGAGTTCGAATACAGGCGGATAACTTCTAATATTGTAGCCACGGATCAAAATAAATAGTACCTTTAGTATCAAAAGACGCCTAGTATATTTAAGCTGAGATCATTATTGGAATTGGACTCTGGCCAAGTGTGAAAACATCAGCGGGAAACAATAACAGGGTCTCCATCGACACCTCTCCCCTGAAACGAGGTCCGTGTATGACATTTTTATTTTAATGATAATATTCCACTTTCGTGCGTAGATGATCGTGTATTGCAGATCTTATGCTTTATAAATCGAAAAATCAGTGAAACATTATGTTTTTTTTACTTTAAAATGAACTTTCAGGTCATCGTCCGAGAAGCATAGGAAAGCTACATCAATCGATATTGATCAATATTTTTCATTTCAGGATCATTTTTGGTACGTTGAAAATAGCTTTTCAGTGTTTTACATTACGTATTAGTAGGTACATCCCGCCATAAACAAAATTTTTACCATTTTCCCTCGTCCATGCCTCTTTTCGCTTCCATTGCTTTCACCATCGCTTCCATTGCTTTCTCTTTTCTAATCGACTTAAGGGGCACAATCGAGAAGTGTCTTGTAGTCTGCTCCGTCTGCTCCTATCAGAGGTGGATTGTGTGTTTTTAATGAAACAACAAGGAATTCCTCCTATGACAAGATTTACGTATATGCTTCATTAGTGAGAGAAATGTTAAATTATCCATGTGACAGTTGAAGTTAGGTAAAGGCATATCACACCATTTTAATAGAATAACAAAATTACAACAATATCATGCCTTGTGTCGCTTAAGTCAGTTATAAAAACGAAAGCAATGAAAGTGATATATATCGTTTGTGACATATTACACAACTCCTTCTCTCTCACCTCACCAGTCAAACTTTGCCTTCCCGTCCTTCACATCATCGTGTTCGCTCCAGCCGCTTCCCTTTCCGCTGCGTCCTCGCTAGATCTCGCCGCCACCGTTTTAATGCCCCATTTAGCATCCTCTGCCCTCCTAAACCCCATCCAACCCCCTTCCCGTTCCGACTCCCAACTTCTTGAACTCAGCTCTTGATGCAGCATCCATAACTCCTCCAACCCATTGCCCTCCTTATATCCTAGTAATTTTTAATGGACGCGCAACCCACCCATTAACTCTCCTGATCCCTCCCCACACGTTAACTCAATGTATGATGACCCCGTCACAGGCACTCTCCTCCACGCTCCCCTTTCTATCCATTGACGACCGCCTTCCCTGCGAACTCAGGGGCCACCGAAGGAGCCATTCGCGGCCCACGCTTCAACTTCGTCCTTCTACGCGATCCACTTCGATTTTCGGTTGAAAATTCCCCCAGCAACTGGAGTTGAGCTCCTTGTAAGCGGTTCCTGGACGTGGCTGTAGAAAGAAGTTCACTTTTCCAACTCATTTGTACTCCTAAAGTAGCGAGAGAGAACGAATCGACTTATGGATGCCGGAAACTCGTCTTAAGAAGACATATATACCTAATCTTACACGAGTAAAGTATTCGTGTAACTTACCGAATTCAGTGATGAGGTATTCCTTTGAAATGAAAAATAAAACAGAACAAAGAGTATGCAATTTAGAAGAAGAAATGGGAGTTTATCGAAAGCTTATTATTGTTATAGACTCGGATTGAAGTTAGTGGAAGTGAATTTGTTTGGAGTGTGTACATGTAGATATATTTTATCGTATGAATATAGCAATGAACATAAGTGAAGAAATGTAATGCAGGATTGCCTAAAAGAATTATTGCAATAATTGTATTCTTTTAAAGAAAAATAGGACTTACGTACGAAAACATAAGCCTTATAAAAAGGAGTATTTCACCGTAGACATAATATCAGGGTTCAGGATATTCTTCAGTATTCCTCCATGATAATATGTTTTCTCATTCAACGGAGTGAGTCATAGATATTTACAGCGAAGGATCAGGTCTACGCCATACGTTTTGGTCAGCCATTCCTTTCTGGATGACTCTCAAGGGGTCCAGAGCTTTACAACCTGTACGACGGACGGGTTTCTGCACACGAAGTGCTCCTTCCGATTAATTGTGTTAGGAATTAGGTTGTCAGGGCAGCATCTATAGCTTGCAGGATCCCGGGAAACTGTGGGGCTGCGGGGCATTTTCTTAATTTTACTCTATTCTTATTATAAAATATTACATTATATATTATTCAACACAATGAGCGAATAGGAGAAATGAATAATGTCGTATTATTTATTCATTACAAGCTGACCCGGCCACGCGTTGCTGTGGCTCATTCTGGTTAAATGGAAAGCGCACGTTTATAGTATGTTTAATTTCACAATTCTTATGGGTATACAATATATCTCAGCTGATCGATCGTTTTGCAGCTGGACACGCATATTTGTATTTAATTTTAACGTCTTTACATGTCGTCACAAAGTAGAATATTTCAGGCAAGCATTCATTTCATCCGCTAGTGTCAATCGAGGAATTACAGGTAATGTTTGCCTGAAATATCGTGCAAGCAATATTAATGCGTTCTCAAATGGTCTCAGGATTCAACGGAAATCTTGCAATGATCGATCCAGAGCCTCGAGCGATGCTTTGTGCACCATTGTGCATTCATCCCAAGCAATAAGTTGGCATTTCTGAATAATATTTGTCCCATGCCGGATGATTTGAATATGTTGCACCTCAGTGTTTCAATGAATTGCAAGTTAAATGGGATGCACATCCCGTCTCCAGTGTAATATTGTATTCTCGATATTGTACAAACCTTCATGGAGTGAACAAAAAAACTAACCAAAGCTTCATGGAAATTGGATGAATGTTGTGGTAATGCATGAAGTTATCAATATTGTATCGATACAGTATCGATATTGTAATGATACTTTATAAAACTTTGATAAAAAACACCTAAATATTTTCACCTCAATTTTGTATCAACAATGTATCGATGTATCCATATTTTATCGATATTATATCGATACAGTATCGACATTGAATTATCGATTTTGTAGAAACCTTCGCGGAGCGTACTCAATAACTTTCCAAAGTTTCATGGCGATCCGATGAATGGTGTAGTAATGCATAAAGGACAAACACATTATATACATTCGATACAGTATCGATATTGCAACGATACTTTCCTTTTAAAAAACTAAATAATTTAACCTCAATTTTGTATCAATTTATCGATACACTAGCGATATTATATCGATAGAGTATCGATATTGAAATATCGATTTCGTAGTCCTCTTTTTGGGAATGTACTCAACAACTTCCCAAAGTTTCATGGCGATCCGATGAATGGTGTAGTAATGCATAAAGGACATACACACACACACACATTCATTTTTATATATATAGATGTGAGTAAAAGTAAACAATTTGGGGCTCTTGGAGGCTCGCGGCCCGGAGCAGTTGACCCACTTACTCAGTTAAAAGGGTGCTACTGTAGATGGTCACTAAAAATCACTCTGAAGGCCAGCATTCGACCCCTATCCCTTCTCTGGGGGAGCCCTTAAAGTACCCACCGTTCGCAACCGATTTCTGTATCGATTTTTACTGAACCCTCAATCCCGACGCTTCTCAGCGGTGGACACCTCAAATATAGTCTATGGAGAATATTAATTTCTTTCTTGCTCCAGGAGTCCCTGTCACCGCGTGTTTAACGTCGGCCCACTGAAATTTTAATCAAGCACTTACCTTGTGAAAATACAGATGCCATTTTTCCGAGGTGAAGGACATGTTCCATTTGTGGGAGGAGCGCGGTTTTAAAGACAAGCTCTTCTCTCCTTCCAGGGAAAGCTTCATGCATTTAGAATGTATTTAAGGCCCAAAATATCGCCAAATGCAAACGAAAGGATACATAATCATCCTCCCAATACCTGCATAAAAAACAAAAGAAAACTTTCGTTGTACTAACGTCTTCACTGAATCTTAAGCCCGTTTCACACGATACTTCATCCAGCACAAGACCTAGTGTGCTAGCCACTAATTGATATTGAGGACGGAATCTAGTATGATTGGAACCGTCCTGGGAGGATTCACACGATTATCGACCTTGTGCTTGCTATGACTCGGTTATTCCATATGATTCCATACTAATTTTTAAAAAAAGAGAAGTTCGCACAGCGTCTGTAACGTGACTTGATTGGTCGATGGCTACTGGGCTACTAGGTCCTACTAGAAATCTAGTACCGCATCAAGTATGAAATCCAGTAGCTCAGCGAGTATACTAGCTAGCATGCTTGCCAGCCAGTATACTGGTTCTGTTCACACGATACTGGAAAGCTAGCATACTAGCGAGTATATTAGACCTTGTACTGGATCAAGTAATGTGTGAATTGGGCTCTGTCCTCCGTAGAGAAGTGTTGGCAAACATAAGGGCTTCCAGCAGATTACATATTGCCATCGTTATTATTGCGCGACACCGCTGTAGCCCAGTGGGTACTGAGAAAAGCGTTTATCCGGACGTCCCGAGTTAGAATCCGGGGAGGCCTCTAGACACGTACATCAAAACCCAAGTTTTGTAACCTCCAGAATACTAGTTGTGTAGGTCTCATTAGTGAGGGTAGAGCTCACCTCAGTACAAGGGCATCTGGAAATAATGCATGAGGATTAGTTCGGATTAGATCGGAGTTCCTACAGTGGGCTCCTCCGGAACGTTCACTCTCGCATTGTTCAATATGTTTTGATGGAGGTATCGGGCAATATTCTTCAAAGGCACAACGAATTTGAATCCGTTCTTCCCACATAAACATTCGTTTCCTTCAAAATTCGCTGATTCGGAAACTCAAGAAGACCGAGGCGAGGATTCGAAGCATCAGCAGAGACGTTGGTATACTCAGTAGCGCACCCACGGGGGGAGAGGGAGGGAGGGAGGGAGGGAGGGAGGGAAAGTAGCCCTGCCGGCCCCCACTTCCCCCCCCCCCTAAGCTCTCTACAAAACCCACATTAATTTTTAATTGACAAGTCACAGTCACATGGTAGTAGCAATAGGATAAATAGGAAAAACTCGTTATATCACTTTACTCGATTAAAGATGGCCACATTTGTTGAATACATCTTACATATAAGAAAATATGGCCTACTATAAAATTAAAAATATACTGATTAAAATAGCATTTTGGTTACACTTTGCTAAAGATTGAAATTGAAAAGGTTTTTTATTGTTCTGGGACTATAAGTCTCCTGGAACATCGAAAAAAATGTTACATACCAAAAAGAAAAAAAAGATAAAGCGAATGTAATCTAGGCAACAACCGTACAAATTGCATAATGGAGCAATGTAACACATATAAATAAAAACAGTATATAATAAATACGAACGTAATGAGTACATGACCATTAATTGGTAAAGATTTATAGGTTAAACCATTAATTGGTCGAACCAATAATTACATAACCATTACAATCAAAATCACTATATAAAAATTAAAGAAAACACTTTAAGGAAAAAGAAGTTTAAGAAAGGCAGCATAAATAATTATTTAAATGACTTGAAAATAAAGCATAAAATAACAAGGAATATAAATTAATATGGAGCAATGCCAAGCATTTAGGTTAGATAATCCAATAACAAGATAGCATAAAATAAAATAAAAATAAAACACGAGTTTGTGAAACCACATTTAAACAGAGTTGTATCGGGCAGATGGCGCCCCCTACCCCTCCACCCAAAAAAACTGCGCCACTGGGTGTACTCACTATGTAGTAATTTCTCTTCAAAGGGGTGGACCCAACAATGTCAAGGATTGTTCGATTTATGCTTCCACCTTGAGAAATCTCAGGGAGGTGGAGGGAGGAATGAAATTTACTGGTCAGTGTACGCTCTTTTTCGCCGTCACTTTCACCCCTGTTTCGTGAGATGAGGCATATGAATGTGGGTGATCATCTGAAACAGAGGATGAGACAGTGAGACAGAGACCGCATTCTGAGGACCGAAATATATAGGAATAGGAATGCGAGATGGGATTGATAAAAATGGCTAGAGGGAAAGATAAGAAGGAGGGTGGATGGAAATGGTGCTAAAGGAAAGGAGGAAGACAATTGAGAGAGGCGGAAGAAATGACGAGAGCCCAGTCAGGTGTAAGAGATAAACCAAAGAGGAAGGAGCGGAGTTCACGGAGCCTTAATTGTTGAATATCAGTTACATTCTTGCATCATTGATAGAATAAAGTCTCGTACACAAACTTAACGTTTATTCACTGCTCCTACCTTTCCTCAAAATTTTTCGCGCTGCTCACGCTGAAAATTAAGTGAAATGGAAGATGAAAACGGGTCTTAGGAAAGGAAAAAAATTAGTGCAAAAACAAGATGCGTCAGTGAAGTATTTAATTAACACGAGCTGCAAATTATCTTTGATATGAATTGTTTGCAATGAAATACGGAGCGCCCGAGCAGTTACCTTTTCATTATGAGAATGAATCGATATCTGCAGTGCACCCTGCAAACCACCCTCGCGACGGTGTGAGGCAGGGGGTGAATAATAACCAAGAACACAAAATGCATGCACTAATAGATAAAATACAACATAATTGGAGATACGTGTTATATATGCAAGACAACCAATTCCTAGTATTTGCGAATGGCATGATATATTTAAATGAGTTCGTCATCTTCAATAAATTTGCGAAAAAATTTCTCATTCGTTGACATGTGTTAACTTATTATGTGTGAAATGTATGCATTGACTTAATTAAATCCTTTCATTAATTTATTTAAGAGCAGTTCCACGAAGTATTATTCGATACTATCAAGTTTGTTCGTCATGTGTGTGAATGCATTAGATTTTTTTTTACCTTTGTTAGGTGTTAAAGAGTGCAATTAGCATGATCCAATACCGCTAAGAACGTTTGCAGATAATGTACCAACTGAGAACCGTACATTAAATCAGCTTATCCAGTTAATTGCCTATTACGCCATTTATTTGAATTTTATTTATGTTGCCTTATTTTCTTTAATCTACTTTTCCTGATCATTACGAGGGTTTAATGCGGGTGCTGTTTTTCAGTTCTAACATCATCAGCAAATAGATGACTCACAAAGCTTTTTATTGATGTCATACTAAATTTTAGTTGTGGCTATGATATCGATTCCAGTTCGACAACACCCAATAAACTTGAGACTATGGCATAGAGATCTTTCGTGAATATGTATATTGATCTTGTGATTTTGATCCGCAAGGCAACCTCTAAACAAATTGGAATCAGGTTGCGCAGAACCAGAAGGGTGTTCACATAGGTATCTCACACCCAAGTTTTGAAGGGGAGATTGGTTCCTCAACGCGGCAGGAGTGGTGTCTCGACCACAATTCGACTCATTTCTTTTCCAAGCACCAACGAAGGAAGCTAATTCGCTGAGCACGCCTTTGTCTCCCGCGCGGTTCTATGAGTCGACGGGCCATGTGGAACGGTTCCGAACCTCAGGCATTGAACCCCCCAAAGTCCTCCCGCCACCCCCTCCCCTGTCTCTCTCTCTCTCTTTCTCTTTCCATCCACCCCCCAGCCCGCTCTCGACTCGGATGAGAGTGGCTAACCTGATTGCGCCAAAGACGCTCTCGTGTTCTGGGGGTGAATTTGCGTTTCGCCGACTCCTACGACGGATCATCAAAGGGAACGATGCAGGGACACCATCTCGCATGCCGATCCGATGCCGAGGGAGAGCGAAGGTGTTTCTTTGAAGTGAGACGTGTGTTTTTTTCGCACGATCACCGACACTTCACTGAATTTAACTGGGAGGTATAACTGCAGATTGAATGCCGGTCAGTTTCTTTTAGACCTCACTCATGGCTTGAGGAAGGAGAATTTCCGCTTGGAGTAATTCAATGCAGTAATAATTTTGGAATTCGTTTTTAAGGTGCTTCATCTCCTTAAGATACATCCAGGGCTGCCAACTTGGGCATTTTTATCCTAAGGGTGAAGCAATGTTTCTCTCGGGTGTCAGCGTTTCAACTAAATTTTTCCATGTTGGTGTGAAACGATATATGTTCAATATTTCTCTTGCGCAGATATTCTATGCACAATACAGCTTTTACCATAAAATTTTGATTGACATAAAAAAATTCAATTTTCACGCTTTATGTATGGGGTGAAAATTATCTCCTGGCCAAAATATTCCAGAGCAGTAAAGATTCGCACTTTGGTAGATGGCTCGGCAAAGAACCTTGGCCATATTTTTTTACACTAAGACAAAATGACACCAATAAAATGTACGCAAGTAATATTCATCCATAACTAATTAATGACATTTTATGATAACTGACGTAGATAAATTGATATATCTTCATATAATCAACCGGTAACTATGTAATTGCTGAAACTTCGTAGAAACGGAAAAATAGGCTTCTAATTCATAATAAACTCTCCGAGCTTTAGATCAAAGTTCGCTACTCGATCGAAACCCTAGCCATATCTTACCGTATAAACTGACTTCTACACGAGATAAACATGACATCTAAAATTGAATGGAATTAGAACACGAGAACATTTTTGTTCCCGGAATGGCGCTTTACCGAACCATCTACCACAGCGTGCGTTAAGTCATTCCATTGTTGTTTTATAATCCTCACCCTGTGCCTGTCTCACAGCCAGGATAAAAATTACATGAGTCATGACTAAAAACTTGTCCTATCTATTAGTTGCTTCGGACGACGATATAATACCATAGAACGTTTTGTTCTCCGGTCAAATGTTATTCGATCGTCTTTTGTGAGGAGGAGATGATTCGAAATTATTTTTCATTATGCATCAAATGACTCCAAAACTCCATTTCAGCTTCATTTCAATTCCATAAAGAAGAATACGCATTTTTATCAGGGTATTGGTACATCACATTTCTTACTTTTTCTCTACATTGCATCACAGGAAGCCAGAATACGTATTTACTGTCTCAAATCCTGAATAAAATTCCTTTCTTTCTTATTTTCGTTCACTTTCAAATGCCACGAACAAACATTTTCGAGTACAAATAAAATCGTTGCAAAGCTGACGAATTGGCGTTAGTGACCGAATGTATGAGATTTCATTTCAGCAGAAGTGCACTATCATTGTAAATGGGGAATTTCTTGGCTTATACCAGACAACGCATCTATATCTAGAACAACGCATCTAGATTAAGACGCTCAATACACTTAATATTTGTAGTTTTTGATTCACAAATCACGAGTAGACTAAGGGATTACACAACTTATTTGTTTTGGAAAGAGGCATCAATGGTGCTCCAGGTATGTCCCGTGATTCAAAGCGCTTTTAAAATTAAATATGTGTTTGAATGGCACATGAATGGAAATAAAAGCGGTGGTATTGTCGATATGAGCACGATTTTTGAGAAAGGAGTAATGATGGTTGAAATTTTTGCTCCCCCTCAGTACGGAGTACTTAGCTTCATACTTTTACATACAGAAAATAAACCTGAGAACAATGGATGGAAATCCAGTACTCGCGCCACCCGCATGTGGCGCATCCTACATACCCGAAAGATGGCATTATTCCATTTTAAAATTCACTATGGCCATTTTAGCGTGACGGTGGATATTTTGAAATTTCACGCACGCTTGATAATCACACAGTGGTGTATTTGACTGCATTCTGTGCGAGAAGGTTGAGAAGAAGGGCTTTGAGAAATACCGCGAGAAACAAATTACGGTGTTTGCAGTCAATTGATGCACGTGTTAGAGCTGCACTTGGTAACGTCATCTAATTGAATTCAATCGCGTATTTTCGGCCCACAACGTCTTGGCGGCAGCTCGTCGCTGCCTTTGAGATAACCCATGTACTATTTTGACTGCAAGCGCAAGAGCTGTGTAATTATATCTGGCACCGCGTAGTGAACATATTCCCAAGCTCTCCAAAGCTTAACCAAATATTTAATTGCACCCCAAATGCCATTTGGGCCAGGTTTTGCGTTTGAACAGCATTTCAAGGGAATCTCTCCTTTATCTGCGCACTCTTCAGCACATAAAAATTTGCTTCTAGCAAGTTCCCAATAAATGCCATCAGCAAGTAAAGCAGTTATAGAGTTTCAAAAACGTAGCTACTATTGTGAACTCGCAAAATGAAGTATAATTACTTATTACGGCAATGTTTCGCGACAAAACTTCGACTATAAAAAATCTAAGTGTGAATTTTTTCGTAGGAATGCATATATGACTTCTTCAAAATCATGTTGATGGACCGCGATGGGTTTTATAATTTCTAGCACAGCAACTCCCTTCCGATATCATGTCAATAAATCTCGCCTCATCAAAATAAGGTATTTTAGTGTCACATGTGATACGAATTTCATTGCAATTTACTCCCGTTAGTTCGCATTCCTCCTCAGGAAATTAAACAAATTACTTACGAATGCGCTCAGGTAAGATCCTGTGAAACAGTGTAAGAACGCTTAAAATATGAGTCAATGACATATTTGCGCACCTTCTTCCTTCCTCCCTGGGGTATAAGGTTACGGCTTAGGTATGTAAATTGTTGGTTCATTACTGGGTCTCTTAGTTTTCCATCCTTGCAGGTTAAGGTGTTAATTTAAATTTTTACCTTTTTTATTAAAAATATGCATAAGAATATCACTTCCCAAACACCTCTCCTCTTCCACATCCGTACTCTTTGGTTAACGTCGATCATCTGCTGTGACCTTCCGGAGCTTCCTGTCGAGTCATGCCTGAAAGGATATTTGTCATGTTCCATTATGTCGGGCCACACTGACATCTTAAAGGTTTTGGATTTGAAGTCCTCCTCAGACATTGAGGTTTTGGTGACCTTATGCTTAAACTTACCATAGGGTTAGGCGGTGGAATTCAAGCTTGGCAGTCGGAGCACTTTCAACCCTAATTTTTTCACTGCCTCAATCTAGTCCTTCGAAAAAAAAATAACAGAAAATTTTAGTGCTCAAGTTATGGCCGATAGACTTTCAAGAGCGAGTTCAAGGATCGATTAATTCTGCAGGTATTTTGTCGGCCTATTATTAAATGAAGTCCTTCTATATTGACACATCCTTCTTCTCCTTGACACATGATCTTTCCTGGGGTAAACACATATGTGAAATAATGGGTCAAGCTAATCGTAAACTGGGTTTCATCAAAAGAGTATTGGGTAAATGTGACGATCATGTACGAGAAATCAGCTACTTTTTCCCATGTTAGACCTCATTTGGAATATGCTGCCAGTGTATGGGATCCCTACGAAATCAGTTTAAGTAATGAACTTGAACGTGTGCAGCGAAGATCGGCAAGATTTGTAAAGGGACGATACGATAATTATATTAGCGTAACCAGTCTATTAAATGAATTGAAATGGGAATCATTATCAGATCGCAGGTTGAAATTTAGACTTAATCTCTTCCACAAATTCCAAGGCAATATTTTCAGTGATGATGTTAAAAATATTTTACGAACCCCAACTTACTACGGCAGACTGGACCATAATCATAAAATTAGAGAAATTGATTGCCGAACCGACCGATTCAAAATGTCCTTTTTCCCTCGAACAATTAGAGATACGAATAACGGTAAATATGTCCTATCGGAGAGTAGCAATGAATAGCATTGGTAGCTAGCTGCATGTTGGTATGAGAACTTAAAGCTAACCCTACTAACAGAATGTTTTTTCATGTTTGTTTTGCAATTTCTATCTTTTTTAAATAGTGTAGTTCTGACTACTATATTAATACTATTCCTTTTTTATGTATGATATGTAGTGCATGTTTGGTGAGAAATCACCCCCTGCCACACACCCTTGTGGTGGCTTGCAGGGTATTGTGTAGATGTAGATGTAGATGTATGTTGCTGCATAAAATATTTACGATGAGCTGGATGCAAATACTATCGCACAGTACAGCTGCTCGGCTTGTTGCGGGTCAGGTAATCTTAGTGTAAAATGCTTTGTTTCTTTATACATTTCACTCCTTCCTTTAAGGCCTCAATCATTAAGCAATCATTAATTGCTGTCTCACTGGTATTTACTAAAAGAGAACCTAGTTGGTTAGCACTAGCTCTTCCTCTTCGGCAAGCTACTTCAGGCGTCGTAAAACGTTTTCTGCGACCTATCCTTGCGCTGGGGAATCCCACTATCTCAATCTCTCTGGAGTAAAGTCCTTTAGGGGAGATGTCTCCTCCATCCGTCTCCCAAGCCAAACATTTTATGCCTACATTGTCCCCCGATTCAACTACTCCAGTGCCTCTCATCTCACCTTAATTCTCATCCATCCAGCCATATTGAATTCCCTACTCTCGTCACTGCTAATGGATTGAACATTAGAACGCACCTCTGCCTCCCTCTGGTTTAATCGAGTGAAGTCATCTCCTTAGTTCTATTCTCTCCCCTCTTCTTCACCTGGACGTGATTTGCGCTGTAATAGGTATAAAGTGTTTTTAGCAACCAAGACCTTAAATTATCTGCAAAATTATAAAATTATATTTTGTAATATTAGTATGGTATTCTTGTCATCATCATCATCATTGGTCAACAATCCTAGGATTGGTTTGACGCAGCTTTCCACTCGATTCTTTTATCGGCCAACCTTTTCATTGTGACGTAATTCTTCTCTTTTACATTCTTCACAACCTGTTCCATGTATCTCATACGAGGCCTGCCTTTTCCAATCTTCCCGTTCACTTTTCCCTCGACGATAGTCTTCATCAGGCCATCGTGTCTCAAGATATGACCGATTAAGTTTTCCCTTCTTCTTTTTAGAGTTGTCAGCAGACTTCTCTTTTCTCCTACTCTTCTTAGCACTTCCTCGTTACTCACTCGGTCGATCCATTTAATCTTCTGCATTCTTCTGTAACACCACATTTCAAATGCTTCTACCCTTTTCTTCTCCGCTGCTGTCATCGTCCATGATTCACTGCCGTAAAGAAAAATGCTCCAGATGTATGTTCTGATGAACTGTTTCCTTACTTCTATGCTTGTATTTCCTGCTGTAAGTAGATTCTTCTTTTGAAAGAATGCCCTCTTTGCCTGGGCTATTCTACTGCTCTGGGGTATTCTTGTACGCATACGTATTTTTTAAGGGCAGAGGAAGCTTGGAGAGAAGCTCGGCATTAGCGTGTCCTTGGTGAAAATCGGCCCGGATTCTACACCTTTTGCATCCGATTGGTAAAATGGTGAACTTGGAAGTGCTCTATACTAATTACTCAACTGAATACCATTATTTCACTTCTCAACATTGTTGGGTTATCCCCGCGGAGGAAAAATTTTTATACGATGAGTGCACTCTTAATTTCGAGTGATGAGTGCAACTTATTTTCCGATACTTCACATTTCCAACTCTATCTTCAAGATGTTTTCTCCCCCTAATAAATATTGACTGATTTTCCGTCTACTTATGACTAGGGTTGGATTTGATGGAGAATCTTATTCTTCTTCGTAATTTATTGTCATTCATCTACGGGATATTTCCTTCATTAGTCTCTCCTCATAACGGCTTATCTCCTACCCTTCTTTAAACTATCCGTAATGCTTTTGCTTTTCTGCCTTGTCCTCACTCATTCAGCCAGCATTCTGCCCTCAGTATTCCATTTCCCCTTAGTATTTGTTTTTGCCACCAGTTACGTTGACAATTGGGGATATATTGATTTATAGTTTTCTACTGGTCAGTGAAGGTTTTAACTGAGTGACCCATATTGTTCCTCTTATTGCTTTCGTCTTAGGCTCCTTTTTTAGAATCTATATCTCTTCAGATCAGGGTATCTTCTTCTTTTCTACATAATATCAAAGATTTTTTTTTCTTCCTGTATCTCCTTTGCTCAGTTTCCTGCATATAATAATGGCATTCTGTGTACCATAAGTTCCAATTACTCGCTCCACCCTCCTGCTATGCCTTCTAACTCTAGTCGATGGCCCTCTTTCCTCTCCATCCATGCTCCACACTTTTTCATTCGTCTTTATATTCCGTCCATCATACTCTTTCCATTCTTCTCCACACACAAATTAATAAAAAATTAATAAATTTTCCTAAATTTTCTTAACATTCTCCTTCAGAGCCCATGTCTTAGATTATTGCAAGGCCACGCTTTATATCAGTTTCTTCAATAACCTTCTCTTATTTAATTCTACTGCATCTGGCGTTACGTGGTGGAACAGCATTTGATGAATTAAATTAGAACACCAAAATTGTACTGTCCACTTAATGTGATGTAGGTATAATATTGCACTACACGTGTTTCAACGCCTCATCGTCATCATGCTGTACTCAGTTATAAGCTCATTGATTATATATACTTGGATACACAAAGGGAGGGGGAGGATTGACCAAAAATTGATTGAATTGACCCCTCCCTTTCTGTATCCATGTATACGTATATACTCAATGAATTTATATCAGAGTACACTTGATATTGACGCCCGAGGCGTTGAAACACGTGTAATGCATTATTATACATTAAATTAGGAGTGCAACTCTTCTCTTAATATCCTAGCTAAATATTTTCGTCGTGAGCTCTTTCCCCTATCAGTAAATGCCTGCTTAGCTAAATATATTCTTCTCCGACGGGAAGATTATGGAAGAAAAATTTAGCGGTCGGAAAGGTAATTAAACTTGGAGCGCATTCACTGGGTCCATTTCCACACCCCCTTCCGTTGACCAACTCATCCCAATCTATCTTCTGGTCCCTTCTCGCAGAATCCCATCCCCTTATTTCATTATTCCTTCGCTCACGCATGGAGAGGTTTCCCTTTTCATTCCGGGTTCGGAGCTTAAAACCGTTGGGGAAACGCTGCTTCAGAGTTTACTGCTCATAGGACTCTCAGGGCCGCGTCCGCCTGAAGATTATGAGTGTGTTTTGCCGCCCTTCGGGCCGATAACCTTTTCATAGCCTCCGGCTTGGGCTAACAAAGCCATGGCCCATTGCACAAAGGGTCCAAAAGCCCTGAGTCTCTCGGGGTCGAGGCACGCCGTTCGCGGGAGTAACTTTGAGGAAAGTCTCAGATAAATTTTTTTGCCTCACTCTTGTTTCGTCTCCTCACGATGCTAAAGTATATGTATCATAAAATGCAGTCATGTTTAAATACTGCCGTGTACCGCTATACTCATAGTTAAAGATTGGTTATATTTAAATAGAGGTACAAAGCCATAGTAGGCTTGTTTCTTTCGGATTTTTTTACTAAATATGGCATTCAATACAGGCGAAGTTAGTTAAATATCGTTGGTGCCGGCTGATTACTTACATTTAGTCAGTCTAAAGTGAAAAATGCAATGCTCGTTAAGGTTGAAAATACATTCGTGCCTAAGCCTTAAGTTAAAACGCCACTTCTGTATACCTCAGTTCGCGTTTTAGGCATCAGAGACTTACGAGGCAATTTGAATATCCGTGTGCGTAGAACACAAAGATGACATTAATCAAAAATTTAAATTACTAACATATTCAACCACGGTGAAGGGTAGAAGAGGTATCTTATATGCCTATGTAACTTACATGAACCTATTCCTCGCATTCAATCTCCTCTTGGCAGAATGAACAAACCCTTCGGACCTCGTACTAGATTCAGAGTCGAAACATAGCTATGACTGGGTTCATGTATTCATTAGATTATAGCCTTTCTCTTTATTCTCCTGAAACCAACTATCCTTAATATTTCTTGTGGATAACAATTGGAACACAAAAAACTAGAGCTTTCAACAGGAGAGATGAAATCAAACTTGCTCCATAAAGAGATAACCTTACTCTCGTTGATTATATTGATGCCTTAATAATTTGAACAATTATCTGATGGACTTCTCCCTTAAAATGGAGTATTTTGGCTCCTGATCGAACGAATTGAATAGCAATTTTTAGTTTATAGATGGGAGACCATGTGTCTTACACTCTATGGACTGAGTTGAAGAAAGCAATCCTAATTAAAAATGATAGATGAGTCAAATCAATATTTTAGCATTGATGGCTGAAGTAGATCATGAGACTAATATTGTCACAGGGTTTCCCTCATCCGTCTCCCGTACATTCTTCAAAATTTTTATTTTAATACCCAAAATATCCATCTACCTTTAATTTTCCAGATGACCATTTGTTTCGGTCGCTTATTTGAAGCTTGAATTTACTATATATGATCATATAATCATATACTGAGGATAGAATAAGGAAAATGGATAGGTAATACATAAGAAGGCGAACACAAAGTAGGTGGTTAAGATGGAAATAGGTCAAATCACAATAAAAAAATTGTGTTTCAGCCGAGACCTGAACCAAGGATCTCCAAATTTCCGATTCATATAATTATATCTTATACGTATTAAATAGCTGGCTAAATTAAATTCAACAATTAAAGATCGTATTAATAATTGTGCAATATGAGTGTAACTGCGACTGTTGACCTCCCAACATTTCCTTCTCCGAACCCCGAAACATCGTCATTTGCTCTCCCCGCCCTCTCATTCCCTCACTCTTCGTCTCACCTGTTATATGTTTGTGCATACGTATGGTACCTCGAGTGTACTTTGTTCATCTTAACATCACTCTATCTGATGTTACATTTCTCAGCGGAAATTTGTAATTTGTATTTTAATTGTATTTTCATCCACCCGAGCATCACACTATGCAATTGATCAAGTGCCCTAAGAGGTGATGTAACCAGGGTGAAGACGAACTACTATCTAACTATCTCCCATTGTACCGACACGTCTCAGCCATCTCTCCATGGCCTACCGCGCGACGCGTTCTCCCCTAGTCAGGTGGAACTCCCTCCTCCAACCTCACCCCTCTCGCTACACTCGCACGCCCCTCAGTAGTCAAGGCGTACTCCACCCCTCAGCCCTCTCTACCCCTCCCTCCCCCTCGCGGCGGTACACTTGCTCCGTTGGCTCTGCCTCCTGCATCTTTAATGGGATTCCATAAGGGCAACATCAAAGGAGGGGTTCGGAGGGATGGGGAAAGGAGGTCTGGGAGGGGTAGGAGATAGGGGGGAAGGGAATAGGGAGGCTATGTGAGGGGGTGGAAGGAGTTTCGTGGGAAGATGGGAAGAGGGTAGAATGAGGAATGCAGACAAAAGAGCCGTAATGAGAAGAGTGTGTTTGTTCCATGAGTTAAAGAGGATGGGGAAGCGATCGTGGAGAATGAGATACTTAACATTTGCTATACTCTATACTCACAATCGAACCTCAGCCTAAAATACTTCAACTTAGTGGCCTTCTCACATCTATCAACGCGAGCAGTATCTAGTGGATCAATCACGTATTTATAAATTAATACACGGTGGTCACTGTAATATTTGAAAATTTTGCCAATTTAGCCTTCTCAAAAGGATTTATTTAAGGATAATAATCTACTTTACCATCCATGTCGACTCAGCAGCTTAAATTGTATCTTCATCTTAAATTGTCTGTATTCATAATAGGCTTAACTTATTTCTTCCACTTGCTAACGTAAATAATTGATGCTATCTTGCAAAACTTATGTTTATATATACACGCTTTAAGGCATAGGAGCGTAGATGCTATCTTTTTGTCCTTTATATTGCATGTTTAAGTATGCAATCCAAATTATTCTTCTTGTGACCGTATCCATAATGGATATCGATGAAGTTGTCTATATCTTCATATCAAGGATAATTACTGTCAAATCCATCATAGCGATATTATAGTTAATATCCCCTTATCGGCAGCAATTTTCGATCCTCGATATATCGACTCCTTTAAATTATCATTTCTGACCAGGTTGGAATGAGAAAAATATTGGCATTCTGTCAAGATTCCATATCGTTCAGCGATAGCGGGTCACCCGTAAAAAGCCTCCAGGGAGGAGAAGAAGAACGGTTATGTTTTGAGAGCATGGTCATATTTCATTGGAGCCTTAAATTTTCGAAATTTTAACCCTTAGCGAAGGAAAAGATTAAGGGATGACTAAGACTCAAAAAGGTTTAGTTCTTTAATCGCAAATTTATTCTTTAGTGTCCACTTTTTGAGACATAATTGCATTTTATTAGCCAGCCACGAGAACATTACCCGGTTTGCTTAAAGCATTACGTATGAAACATGGGATAATCAAGTTTTGGTTTTTGGCAAAATTAGTATACTATCCTTATTTTCTAGTGAACTGAATGTAACTGCCGGCGTAAAAGCACTCACTTTATCCACTATCTCCTGCTGCACTACTAACGTGCTTTTATGCAGCAGGAGATTGTGGATAAAAAAAGATAAACGCGTATTTTCACTTCGCTTACTCTTTTCCCTTGTGGTTGGTGCTGCATCGCCTTTAAAATTTCAAATACGTTACGCTAATGTAGTTGTACAGTGAAGCAACATGCGGGAAAACCTCAGCGAAAAGTATTAAGAAAACATAATGTTGAGCGCTAAGCGAAAGAAATTTCCTTGGTCATTGCTGGGCTAGCAACCCACCACTAGGGTTTCTTAGAGGAAGTCATTGCCGACGACAAGTCAATGATACTGCTCACGGCACTGCCACTTATTTCACCGGTATTAACTAGCCAACCAAAGGAGTGCAACGATTCCTCATGCAAATACAGCATCCCACCGCAAACTGATGTAATGATAGACAGGTACTCCACGTTTCTTTTAAAACATATTCTTGGTATGAGTCAAACATAAAAGGAAAAATAAAAAACAATGATGTACACACATGCGTTTACACTTAGAGATACCTTGCAGACACCATGCAGACATGCAAGAGAGGCTACACATCAACAAGATCTATCCGTGTTGTCTTAGCGGTGACTTAGACTCAATCTATTACTGACCATTATTGTACGCAGAAAGAATGGCATCATAAACCTATCTAATCTCTTATGTATCTTTATAACTTTGTGGAGATATATTTTTATGAAAAAAGAGTGTTTGGAGGTGAGAGTACGAGAAATCGTTTTCAATCACGATTTAAAAATACTTCCTGACGCTGTGAATGAAACCCTCGCCTAAATCTTCCCTCTAAAAGTTTTGGCTCCTTTTTAACTGAGGCTTGGGACTTGTCCCGGTGTAGATAGTAGGCTGAAATTTCGTACTAAGTATTTAAAAAGCAAAAATGACCGTTTTTCTTGACATCGAATATATAAGACACAATATTGAATGAAAATTTTAAAAGTGACAAGTTAAATTTTTGCGAAAGTGATAATGCACGTGTTACTAAGCGTTACATCTATGAGCAACATTCCAGAAATTTGACGGACGCTTGCAGTGGTTGAAGAAGCTCATATTTGGATTCTACTCGGGTAAGCGTCGTAGAGATCGGGAATAAGCCGTTAAAAACGCCAGAACTCAATAATTTAGACTCTTTCCTCCTTCCTGTTTGGCAAAAAGGTAAATAGTTATCAGATTCCAAGTTTTTCTCCCCTCACACAATTCTTAGCCCCATATTTGAAATGTTTTTTTTTTTTTTCACTTTTTTAATTTTTTTTCTGGAGGCTATTTCCAACTATTATTATTTTTTAATAATTTTAAAATCTATCGAGTACGTAGTAAGCAAGAAATTCTTCATCTGAATATAGTTTAATAAGATTCGTAGCTATTTAACTGTAGATTTGGGACACTTGATGGACAGAAATATTTATACTTTGATTTAGGTGTGAAGCAAGATGACCGGTGATGAAACATTCTATGGAAACAAATCTCTCGAGAGAAGGATAGGTGGGTTGTAAAGAGTCTTGGGTTGGACCTGAGTCGACGGGAATTGAGGGCTCGCGAGGACGAGGAATGAGGTTTTTGATGTATGCATATAAATATAGGCAGAGGGAAAAGTGGATAGAGGGGTAAGGGTGAGGAGAAAGCGCTCTAAACGCTCTACAAGAGTAGTTGCAAGGTGGTAAACCTTTTTACTCGACGAGCGACTCGCTCGCTTTTCTGAGCACCCACTTTTGAAAGAGGGAAACAAGTACTCGTGCACCTCACAACCCTCCTCAAAAGAAGTGGTTGGAGGGCACGTGACGAGGGCTGGCTGGGAGGAGGGTGTAGCAAATGTACCTATCGGTCAAGGACCAGGAAGAGGCGGCGAATAGTAAAGGTTGGGGGAAAGGCTTCCAAATGAGAAATTGAGATTCCCGTGCGAATTACAATTCATCAATTCCGCGCATTAATTCATCGCGGCATTTTGAAACCAGAAAAATGACTTTTCCATGGAAAAATACCAAGTGCACATCTATGCGCATTGTACTGCATGACTTTAACTGCACCATTTGATCGCTGATTGACCACTGCTTAGAGTTTGACGAGTGTAATAATTTTGTATGTGATGAAAATAAATATGCATCGGATGCTATTTTTTACTTCTGCCGAATATGTGTCGGAGAAGATGTACTAAATACAATATTATTACGCCTTGTGATGGATTTGGTTGTGAAAAAAATGTCGATTGACTGAAAGACGACGAAATATTCCATGTTAAAGTTAAACGAATGACCTCTCACTGCTGAACTGAAAGTGAAGCGTAGTAAATCTCTTCAATTTAAAGCTGTTGGTAAATGTTGATTGAATGTTTCAAATTTTAAATACATCTATCACATTTTAGTAGCTAGTTACTTTATCCGAATAAATATTACTATTCCGTTTCTTTCTAAATCCAGATCTTCTGGGTCTAAGAAAAGTGATTTGGAGCCCTACACATTTACACTTGGCAGAGTTTTGAGTATTATTAACTCAACTATTTAGAACATTATTTTGTAGAAATTTGTGTAACAACTGTGTTTTTACTGCTCTGATGGAGAAAAGCTAATGAAAAACTTCCGTGATAATTTCGACCATATGGCTTAAGTTTAATCAGGTGAGGGTACGTGCAACTAAAAAGATCATTGAAATTATTTTTTTAATTAAAACGCAATATTAGCATACTCTACAATCCGTAAATTACTAGAGTGAAGCTTAAATTGACCACTCCCGATTATATTTCAGTCGAATTGCATAGAACATATCTAATAGAATTAAATACGTAGCATAAAAATAATATAAGTGCTGAATTAAAATTTCCCGGGTTTGGTTGATGCGGCAACGTAAAATGTTCAACGAGACACTTTAAACCAATCGTCTCGCTAACGGCTATCAATTTCAATTCACACCACTTGTTACCCGAAGAATATATTAGCAAGCCAGCAATTTTGCAATGCAAAAACATTTCATTTCAGTGACCCTAAATAATCTTGGCAACGCTTCAATAGAGAGCCAACGTTTATTTTAGTGTGCATACCAGTGCAGGGAAACCTGCGGCCTTTTGATACGATACAGTGATCCAATGATACGATACCGTGGGCGATATAGAAAGCTGTTTAGTGTACTTATAACAGCAAAATTGGATAAGGTTTCATTTCCATTATCCTTGCTTTGAAGTCGTAGAAAGGGATATAAGTCCGATATTCATCCTCAAAAAAGCACCTCATAAATGAAGTACCTGAGTATGTGTCCCACTCCATGGAGCCCAATGAGATCTCCTTAGAGTGAATTATGGCTCGACATCTGATTTATGCAGTCAATCTGAATATCTTTTTCTTCAACAGGCAAGACGTTATCAGGGGGATATTTTGTTGAACCGGTAGACGTGAAGAAGTTTGTCAACCAGGTCCTCTCCTTGAATTTCTAGGGTTCCGAAACATACGGCAAACCAAGAGTAAGAGACTGCCTTCACTCGATATTGGGGTTTCCAGTGAGTGCAAATACTCTCCAAGGTCGTGCAAACCAATCATCGTGCCCTGTATTATACCTGCGAACATTTAATAGACCAGTGCAGACTCAAAGCATGATCCAGCCATGTTCTACCGCAGCATAGTTTTGCAGAAAAATCCATACGCCCAAGTTTATGCACACTGAAAAGTCTCTTCTCTAAGCACGATTACGAAGTTTTTTCTCAGAGTTTTTCTATTCGTTACGATTAATACGCTCGTTGAAATTTCAAATCCCACCGGAGTAAAGTTTTGGAGACAAGTTTCTGGTTTCAGAAGGATATTTTGTTGCTCCGGTAGACGTAAAAAAAGGACAAAAACCGGTAATTATCTTTAGCGGCGCCCCATATTGAAAGTGCCTTACGTGTTTTAGGACCCAGATAAGAAAAGTTTGAGTCATTAACTACGAAAACTCCCTCGAAAATGCCTCAATATTCGCAACAAAATCTTTTGTCAATTTCAAACCACCATATAACTCGTAAAAGGCGAGTGTTTTTCGACATCATGCGTATGAAATTTTGTCAGTATTAAATCCCCAAAGAATGCCTTTAGAAATACACAGCGAAGTTGAGTTGCATTTCAGTTTTACTTAGCCAAGGTAATCAAAGAGGCCTCCACAGTTCTCGGTTACAAGCTAGAAGCTGAGTGTACTTTTATTCCTCTGAGGAATTCTCGGCGGTTTTCTCATCATAGGCATATGAGGGCTCATCGAGCCAAGATATCCTTGAATTCGGCGAGTACATGTATATGAATCTGAACTCTTAAGCCAATATGTAATGGCTCGGCGTTAGACTAATCTCCTAGAGTTCGTATGGTGGCTGAGGTACAAACATCCCAACCCGATGGCCCTGGGTCAAACCCCGACTCTATTATTGCTTCTTCGTACATTTACTGGTCTCTACTTGAGTTTTATGCGAAGAGCACTTCAAGTCCAGAACTACGTCCGTTGGATAGCACTTTGACGTGGACTTCTTGTTGCCTTTTGTTAAGTGCAGGCTAATGCCAAAGTCGATTTTCGCTCCACTTTGTTACGCTCTGTTCTCTGAAAAATTTCTGCCCATATAACATTATACACCCATTCTAATTGATTAAAAATAGCCTTTGCTGTCGGTCGTCTCCCCCGAATAACTGTTAACTACTACCAACCTATAAGGCATCGATCGTATGCCTTCACTGAACTCCTTGGAAAAATAATTTATCCAAGTCCCATACTACACGTGCGTGAGACAGGATTATTTAAACGTAAATAATACTGGTCAAACAAGTAATAGAAATCATCTCATTCATGTACTATTTACAACTAATTGTAAGTGGTGGCATATTAAACTTCAGCTTTACGTCAAACTTTAAATCGTGCATAAACCCCACTCTTTCACGATCCCTTCATTCTCTGCCTTTCGAAATCCTGTTGACCTACCGCCAACGAGGTAGGTCCTCGCGGAATATGGTAATATGTTGACTAATGAAGGTGAGCCCAAGTGAGGCAAAAGCACTCCGATCCCCAAGCAAAGGTGAGGGTGACGAAGATGAAAGTTGCCATCAGTCGGGGACCTTAGGGTTTTAAGAGTAGGAGTGAAAGTTTGGAGAGGCGAGAGAGCTCTTCAGTGCTCCCAGTGGTATAAGTGTCAGAGAGGGACGCAGTGAAATCAAAAGATCTGACGTTTTCAACTCACTAGGGAAGAGAAATATGATAAAGTAAAAGTGTGCAATGTGCAATATACCCACCCACAAAATTGTAGTGGAAGTAATGGCCATCAAGTAAATTTGAAGCTAACTATTTATTCTCATACTGTGTAGATTCCGGTCAAAATCTTGTATGAGTAGATATGAAATTGAATAGATCGCATCATTAATTCTTTGATTGATTTATTTACTCACATGTTGCGCGCGGATGTTTCCAAAAAGATTCAAAATCAAAAAGGGCTACACGCGGGTTCGTTCTGACGGCTTGGCAAAAAGAGCAGAGCGAAAGGTCACGCAAATGGCTATCGGCAATCGGATCGGATCGATCGCTTGCGGTCGACCTTTCGAATGACAAGGTATCACCGCATATGAGCAAGTCATTCAAATATTAGCACACGGAGAAATGTAAATATATGCCAGATGAGGAAATCGAATGATGAATTGAAAAGAAAAACTCTGTCGCAGAGGTTTGAAGAGGTTTCCATCCAATTAACTACGCAATGCACGTTTCAAATGACAATTATACTTTACTGCTTGCGAGTTCAATTACGCAAAGTTTGTATTGCACTCAAAATCACTCCCTTTTCCTAAATAATATGATGTTTTTTAATCAGGCGTTCTGTTACGGGTGGTTTCAAATCTCCGGAATCACCTTTGGATATGAATTTTGCGATAAAAACAAGAATTTTGAGCAGACGCATAAGTAACATCTGCTTCTTAACCCGTCGTTTAAGAAGAATACTCAATTAATAGATCATCGCTATAATCTCAAATTTAGAATAAGGTCAAATTATATGCAGTTTCTTGGGCTACATATGGAATGATAGCCTTGTGGAATACTAAAGTGTTTCGAAATAGTACATTATAATCTTAAAAATTGCTCGGGCGCCAGAATCACATGATATCGCTAAGTAACTACCAAAGGAATCCGTGCAATCGTTACTATGTCTTAGTAATTCATTCAAGTTTTGCCATCTTTATCAACGACGAGTGGTGATCTAGCGCTTACTGAGGTAGCTAAAGTTGGCCAACCACGGGAACCACAAAAACCAGTAAGCTTTCTGGAAATATTTTCTGGGAGGCTTATTACAATAAAACTAAAATTTTACTCCCTAGTTTAAGAACAAATGAAAGTAAACAGCCATTGCTTTTTCCAGCGTATAGTCTCTAAGCGAATTTTTAATAAAGAATGCCGACAAAATAAAACTGATCCATCTCCATCTCTTGTGTTCTAAAACTTTTTTTAAAATAAAGCTGGATATTATATAAACCTCATGGTGACTGCAAATTTAGGAAATCACGCCGACATTTTTGCGACACGGCTACTATAGTCAGCAAAATCTTGCGATGAATGCATTCCTGCATACAAATCAACTCAAATTGCAGCATTATAATAATTGACCCACCTTAACTGTGATCAAAGGAGAATTACATATCTCCACTACGATATCCTCGTACGAAGAATATGCTCTTATGTAGAATGTCGTTTTAATGCAGATAAACTCCTCCATCCATTGCTAGGATTAGTCTAATTTTAAAATAGACTCTTCTGCTCTTAACAGCTCTGTCAACGCTGTATTTGTGAAACATTCTAATATTCTGATATCTATCGTAATGCTGTTCAACTTATCATTGGCAAATGCCTCCTTCTTATCTTTTCTGAGAACATCAGTGTCTCCCTTGATTTTCTTACAATTTCTGAGAATGCTAATGTCGTTAACAAATGCGGTATTGAAACTTTTCTCCTCCCCATTTCATCCCCCTAAGTGAGCATCCTCAGTTCTTACTCTTCTCGTTTGCTCACTTTCTCTTCCTCACTGAAGCCACCAGGTTTAATCACTAATGCTGGTCGTCATAGCTGATTTGGATCACCCTGCTGACATCTTAAAAAACCGATCTTTCTTCCGTAATGCAGTGCGTCTCTCCTCATCGGTGGTTTCAAGTCTCTTCAGTCCTTACAGATACCTCGGACCGGGAGGTTAGATATAAGGATGGAAATAGAAGAGAAAGAAGGAAGGAGAGAAACCGACCTCGTTGTTGGCGCACTCTTAAAAAAAAAAACGATCAAAAGGGACCCACAACTTAACGTCTCATCCGACGGACGTATGACTGAACTTAGATTGCCCTCCTTGCGGCATCTAATTTGCGATTCCAATGACATTTCTAAGGGGGTTTGAGCCAAGATCTAAAGGATGGGTAGTCATTGCCCTTTCTATTAAACGGTCTTCCTTCCATTCTGCGTGAATTTCAAGCTTTCTCCAAATCCATGGTCACAATGAATGACTCTGCTAGCTGGGACGCAAATGGTGTCCTTTCAATGTATGTACATCAAGTCGCCATGCATTTTCACTTTCGAGGCATGCAACCGATTTATTTAAAGAGGACTTTTGTCATCACAGAACCAGAGGGATAATCACCATCCCGCATTGTGTGATCCTGAATTGAATAGAATCACGAAACCGGATATTTAGGTTGATTTTGATCTCGCGGCCTGCGGTATGAAACATGGATCAATATGCATCACGTGCTCTGATGCCTAAAGGCAAGAGGAAAGGTACGTAGTGATGATTTGGGAGCCATATTGTGGGAAATGACCTCGTATCAATGTGTTTTGAAGCGCAGGAAGGTCGCTTATCTGGAAGGGTCGTGCAATATTACATGCCTACATTACGCGAAAGATACCCCTAACTCAAAAGAGAAAGGTCATGATATTTTGATATATTACTGTCACCCTCTAGCGCGGTGGGTGCACGGAGCATTGATTGCAGCTTTTTCTCCTATCAACATCATTATTCGTGGCAATGCAGCCCTTTAAGGCTGAAACCTCTCTTGTTACTTCAGCAAACCCTCTGCCTTTAGCGTCTATCTTTAAACGCAGTGTCTTTTTCCTGCCTTCTTCCTTTGTCTCTGCCACTGCTCCGTACGCTTATGATCCCAGTCTATTGCCAATTTACCTTTACGAGTCCACTTTTTGAGATTCACAGCAATATTCTTCTGAATATAGTTTCCCCAATGCCCAATTCCCAACCATGAGAGTGCTAAGATATGTCTTTTCGGAGTTTTTGCTTGCGAATCAGCTTTTGCAAAAAAGTGTCAATGCATAAGGTAATGGTTACATTAAAACTATGGACAGGAAACCCAGTTAGGATGCAATCACCTCTCTCCTTCTAAATCTAACTTGGGACAGGGTGTGGTAGATTTTGTGCCCTTCAGAACCGCAACTATTTATGAATTACACTTCAAAGAATTCACCTGAAATGTATCGATCATGTTATTATAATCAACAGCATTGTAAAAGTCTGTCTGCTTTGATGGTGAATTCGGTAAATAATAACCCTGCGAGTGAAGTGAAATGCATATCATAATTTCAAATAACGAGGCATCGTCTTTTCTCCCCGTTCTTTCGTGTGAGATGGGCAAAATGGAAATCAAACAAAACATCTGGAATGAGAATAAGTGAGATCAGGGCTAGTCGTTCGAGGACACCAAAACTGAAGCCGGTGTGATAGAACTCACCGTTGCCACGCTGCTTCACTCCTCATCTGTCATCATTCCATCGGTGATTATTTATTCCGTGGTAACTTCTCAGACGATCGATGTTGATTTTGTTCTTCACTTTCGGGTGGTTCTTCTCCACTTCCTCGCCTGCTGTAAATCGTTCAGTCCAGGAAATTGACATGAGTTTATTTTATATATATGCTTTTCATTGCCATTCTCTCTCGCCCTTATTTTGCGAAAGTCAAGTCGTGGTATTCGAGGAACAAAAAAGTTTAATCTATGGCTGAAAAGCTCCATGCAAATTGCATCCCGAGCAGTAATGGCTAAGCCGACAGGAATGACTCAAGACTCAAGTATTATTTATGAGCGGAGTCCTATTTGATAATGACTTTGAAAACATTAATGTACGTACGATGGTTTGCTACTCTGTGATAATTTTCCAAGTGCAATCCATACAATTAACAATAGGAAGCCTGGTATGAGAAATTATTTCAGTGAAATACCTCATAATAAGCAAGTAAATGAATGTTTTTTATCCTTCATTTTTCAGAATGGCTTTTATAATCCACATACTAACCAATGTAAATCAGTATTTGTTCTGGATTTTTCCACTTTTAGATTTCATATGAGAACTATTTTTACTATAGTTATTACCCTACAAACATATGGTAGATTTATTTGATAAAATGAAGATAAAATTATATATGTACAAAATGTGTAAAACCTACATTAAATGGTGAATTTAGTTAATTGACGGACTCAGATCACTTTTCCTCTATAAGAAACAGTTTTTTGGGTAACTTTGTGGAATTTTTCCATAATGGAGAGGAGAAAAACTAACAATACAATGAAAAAAAATACAATACTCATTCTGAAATTGCATTGTTAGTTTTTCTCTTCTCCACTTTTCCTCTGCTAATTTTAAACGCACCTAGCCATTCATAGTGATGAAAAATGAATTCTTGTGTCTCACTGAACTTACCAATTGGTACCTATTTGAATTCATCTTTGTTGACAGTGAATATAGTTTTCCCAATGCCCAATTCCCTACCAGGAGAGTGCTAAGATATGTCCTTTCATCACTTCCTTTTAGAAGCCCGTTTACCACCTAGTATGTTTCCATTCTTGATGGGTCGTAATGGGGAATGAGAACTTGCCCCTATATATAAGCTCCTAAATATTGCGTTTGTGATCAGAAATCCTGGGTAGGGTCTGCATATTGGTCCGGAAAGCCAAAGATCCGTGGTTTGATATCCAGTCCTGGATATTTATTTTTCTGGTAGTTTTCAACTTACATGATAACCATCCAAAGCGGTAGCAATAATATTTTGCACTCAAAGGATGCTTTGGACATAAAAGGGAATACTCCTTTGAGAATCTAAGGTGACATTCCCGGTCCCACGGTCCCGATGTTTCCCGACAACACGGTCCTAGTGTGGTTACGACTCAACAACGTTATTTGTAATCTTTTTTTTTAAATAAGTAATGAAGGAACTGACTAATGTACTTATTTATCTCTTTCCAGGTTTCCGTGACCCGTGATGATTCTGCGAGAGGGTGGCGATCGATAAGAGAAGAATGAGAGGGAATAGAGAAATTCCTTTAGCTGTGGAAGCGAAGGACGTGTGAGGAACATCGGAGAGGTATAGAGACCTTTCGGGAAGGGGAGTCAGTTCGGGGTGACTCGAACTAGACCTTCTAAAGTGACGCGAGCTCTCTCGCCGCTGATGAATGATAGTTAGGGAGGGATCTCGTTTGGACGTTCGAGGGGTAAACGTTTGGACATCCTATCCCCAGGGTCGGAGTTGGGAGTGGAAACGCGAGGGTGAGAGGGAAAGGTCTCATTAATTATTAGCCGGAAACTCCGCGAATAGACCGAGCCAGAGTTGATAGGAATCGCTTCACTCCCTCTGCCTAGCTCCGCACCGAAGTTCCCCTCTGCCACTCATGTGGAGAGAGCCGGAACGGATGCTCCCGAAGAAAGTCTAAAATTTCCCATGCTTTCCCTCTTCTCTGTTCAATCTCTGTTACGTGCTCTGGTTAATCAATTTGAGAAATATAGCTTAATCATAACACCTTGGCACTTTAATTCCTTCTTCAGAGCAAATACATGAATTAACACGAGTATTCTTGGGAAATTACGTAGCAGAAATAACCATTTTCAACTAGGACCACTAATCAAAGAGCCAGTAAAAAAATAAACGATCAGGATACGCATAATGTAAGTAGATATATACTCAGTGGATTTCTCATAATAATGCACTTTATGATTATTTGACGTCGCGTTAATACCATAAGATCTTCGCAATAAGTTAAAGACGAACTATCCCAGTTAACTTATAGATGATGACTGTTCTTTGATTTTATAAACAAAGGACTCTTCTGTTGAAATTTTCAAACAAATCAATCGCAGGTCGATGACAAGTGAATAACAGATCGCATTCGAATACTGCAGAGAAACTAAAATCTCTCTTATGGACATTTTCAGATAATGGTTTCTAGAGAAACGTCTACGTTTCGTTGGAAAAGTATCTCCTTGAATTTGAATCCGCAGAAATGGGACGCATTAAGCTGGTACTCCGAATTCAAACTCGTTGAATACACGAGTGTCTCAATTCCTTAGTGGAAGCTGGAAAGGAGAGCGAACACTCAATGGAAAAATCATTTCCATCCCTCTTTCTCGAGAATTTGATGGGTGATTTTTTCTTAAATGCCTTTCAAATGCCAACAAAGAATGGAGCGAGAGAGTGGAAAGGTCTTGAGTCGAACACAATGGCACATTCCTGAGTAATAGCAGCGCAACAGTAATTTACCGCGTTTCTAATTGATCTCCCACGCTGCTATCAATATTTCACGACAGCCTGAACCACGGGCTAGTCCCCTTAACCATAGCGTAAATAACTATTATATCACTCTGTAGCTTGCCACATATATCATTCCCTTTTTTAGGAAGCATTTCCTTGCCTTTTTATTTGTACTCACTACAGTTTATGACAGCTCATTATTAGTACATCAATTCTAATATTGATTTACGGTAGATATTAATTCTTCCCTATTGTATGCATTTACTTACAATTATCTCTTTTTACCAAATATGCCTGGATTTGTCCTTGGTAATTGTCACTTGGTAGGTATTAGTAATGGGGCTTTTTTCTGGTTTTTTTCCCACCAAGGTCTTATTAACAAATCTATTGTTTATCTAAGTGTAAGGTCAATTTCCAACACACCATAATCTTCTTTTCTCTGTACAACTCCATAGCTTTCTTTCTTCTTCAGTTCTCTTTTTCCTCATTTTTTACCCTTTCCAACCATTTGATATTCCTCATCCTTCTGGCGATGTCTGGCGATGTCTTAAAAAGGGGATCACGGAATATTGAGTCACAAAGTCTTACAGAGCAGCCCAAAGTAAAAGTTAGTATTAGTTATGGAAACTTACAGTTCTCCGGGAAAAATATTCGTAAATTCGGGTGAGATTTACGAACAGGTATAACATGATTATGCCCAAGTGATTATATTCCAATTACATATAGGATGATATTATATAGTCCCAGTGAAAACTTTATGCATCAACAAAGTAAAATATTGAATCGCCCTCCTGAGTGGCTGGCTTAAGTTTATAAACTCCGTTTTGCATGCCAGTTAGATACATGCCTCCCTGAGGTAGAAGACTTGGTGCACCATAAAAATATTCTCACATGGATGTTCTTTTAATTTCTTAGATATCTCGCCAAAACACTTAGATTTCCTTTTTCCATTGAACATCATGAATAAAGATATGATAGGAAAATTACAGCTACATTCAACTACTTATCAGCTGGTACGTGGTCTAAATTATGAAAAGATCGTCCTTTTTTGGGAAATTCTCTTAATATAATTTTATAATACAGATATCTGCTATTTTTATCTTTTTTCCGATGAAAGGAAGACGTGTGTAAAAAATATGTCACTACTACCTATTCCACATGCTAGAATTAATATGAATTTATTTATATTTAGGTTTGCAAGTGTGCGGTAAACATTAACTAATACCAAGGTTTTTCGGAGGTGCGCTACACACTTTTCTACTAACACTAATAACATATCTGATTACTGTTTTATCTATTATGATCACTTACTGCTTGCGGATTGAAAGACATTATAAATCTGTCCATTCAGTACTCTTAACTTGTTATCTACATCTCATTTTTCGCAGAACGAGTATGCTAACTATATGTCTCCTTTGTAAATCTACTAATTCTTTTACCAAATCTGTCTAGTAAGTATTTCATACACTAACGGAGGAAGGCATGACAAAGGAAAAGTAGTACCAACCTTTATTTATTTTTCAGTGACCCTATTTCAAGCGACAGAAAGAGTCCCTGTCAGAGACCGAACGCGATGGAAAACCCTAAGCTGGTGCACTGACACTCGAACTTGTGCTCTCGGGTTCCAACCACGAACTAGTGGCACATGTTTTTAAAATTTATTTCATAATCCGACCTGAATGCCATTTGTACGAATTTAAATGTCTGGATGAGCCCTGGTGACGCAAAAATGATATTTAGTAGTTCTGGTGAATTTTATCACTTAGGATTGCTGAAACTCAAAGTAAAGTTTGTCACATTACACCCGAGGGCTCGTATCCTCAAGATTCGTCCTTTTTCTGTTCCTTACTTGTGCACGGTCCCGCCTTATATTTTTTCTAAAAAAATAGATAAAACGTAAACGTAAGAGCCGCCAACTGGGGAGGATGCTAATTTTCTGTATGTTTTTTTGGGGGGGGGGGGACGCAAACATTAAGGAGCCGCTCATAATCTAAGAGAGGTTACCAAAGTCGATATCCCTTCCAGATGGTCGGTTTCAGGAGAAGCAGCGATACTAGCGGAATGCCAGTGAAATTGGCCGAAAGAGCGAAGGGATATGAGGCGGAGAGGACGGGAGTTGGAATGGCGGAAGTGAGGAATGGGGAGGAAGGGAGAGGAGAAGGGGACGAACGGATCTCGGAGAGATGTATCCCGCCCCCCCACCCTCTCCGCGGTCAAACCTCACTCCCACACGTTCCCGGCTGAGTCGTTGAATACAAACCGTTTCCCCCATCTTCATCCCCCTGCCCTCTCACCAGCAAGTAGACTCTTCCACCCTGCTCCTTGACCCTTAAATATCTGTCCTCAAGGAGTTTAGATATCAAAGTGAAAGTATTGATATTCTTCAAACTTTTATTTCTTTTTGGGATAAGTTTCCAGTATCCTTTACGTCCGTATAATGTAATCCCGGTACATTTATTATTCCTTGTATTAAATTTAATATAAACTTAATTCTAAAGTACAAACGAAAATTTCAAAACAGTCGTTGTTTGAACAAAGTGGAATACTGTTTGCTGATTTCATTTAAAAGCAATGGGAAATAAGTGAGTAAATGTTAGCGGTTTGAACGGCTATTAGAAATATTTTATGAATCATATTCCTCTAAAACTTTAGACACCAGTATGATGCTATAATAGAGGATGATCTGTCCGCTTTTGCGAATCAATAATATGCATTACGCTTACGTAAAGGCTCCTTTTACTATTTCCCTGTTATTTTTTAGTTACTCAGCCCCAGAATTACTATTTTCAGACTAACACGAAAATGTTAGGGTTTTTTCCGGTCGTCCTCCTTTGTTTCAGAACAAGTTTTAAGAATGTTGATGTTCCTAAGTTAGTCTTCATCTTTCTATCTTACGTTTTACATGCAAATCAAACAGTCTTCCACTCTCCTCTTTCATTTCCCATTCCTCTTCCTCGTCCTTTCCCCTTCCCATTTCCCTCCTTTCCTCTTTCCCTCGCATTCCCTTGTTAATTATCCACGGCAATCTCTCCCTCCCCAACGCGCTGGACCGCAAATACCCCATTACACCATCGACTCCAGTTTACGACCCCGTTCGATTCCTTTTGCCCGTGCGCGCGACTTCTGTTTATCACCTGGGATATTTCGGGGAGAAGTGGTGGGAGGAGGCGAAGCGATTTGCTCCGTGGCGAGAAACTGAAAGAGGGTTGATGCCATGTTGAGGGACATGAAGTGTTACGCGAATGTTGAAAGGGTCACATTCTTCTCTCTGACTCCATCAAGCAGACAGACCTTTTCATAAAAACGTGGTTAAAAATCTATAATAAATTCAGGGTCTAATTCCTCTTGAAGTTATTTAAGTGAGGCCTTGCTCTAAAATGAATCCTAACTAATAAAAACATCATAACCGGATACCAAAGAAGCAAAAAAATTCCAAGAAAGTAAACGTTAGGCTATTTTATTAATCTAAACTTTAATTCCCAATAGTACATTTCATCATACATATTTCCATCCATTCCCCAAAACCATGAGAACTATTATATTGACCGGGGTCTTAGATTCATTTAACAAGCGCCACACAAAAGCGTTGGCATTTCATGTTAGTCTATCCTGAATGCTGCTAATCGTTAGGACATCAGGAGGTTTTGTTTTCTTTTTAAGGGAATATTTGCAGCTGAAGGCATGTAGTTTCAATTTTGATTATTAAACTTCAGGGGTGGAGTGTTGCTATGTTCCAAAAATGATTATTCTCATTCAACAGCCATTTTTCATTTTATTCTGTGGAGTATTAGGGTAAAAATTTAAATTCAAATGTTTCAAAAAGGTGCTGGACAGAAACCACCGCCTTGAAAAAATGATATGATATCATTTTACGTTTCAACCTCCGTAAACCTAACCCAGTGCACTTTCTGCTTTTTAGAGATCATTCCCACAACGTAACGAAGTTATATTTTAATCCCATTACAATGTATTGCTGAGGAGGTTGGTATGTGTGTGTAATGGCACGTAATCCTCCGCACCACGGCCTGCAGCAATTCCACTGCCAAAACCAGCTCTCTAGGAGTGTTGGTTCTTAATGCCGTCCAATTAAGTCGTGAATGGCGATATCCCATCCTTTTAATACCCTTCAAACCCAACGCCCTCCCCCCAAAACCCTAGGTTTACGGTTGATGCGAGGAATTTTAAGGTCGTTCCCTCCGTGCTCTGAAAATTTATCCCCGGAATCGTAAGGGACGCTGGGTCGTGGATCTTCAATGACTAACGTTCGGCATTGGGGTTTACCGCACCGCCAATCGCGTCGTTCGTCGGCGATCTATTTCCTCCTCCCAATCTGCCCTTTTCAGGCCTTCCTCTTTCCCTCGCTCCACTCCCTCAAAATCTTCCTGCCAGCCCTGTGCCTATTCTCCTTCTTCAGATCCTCTTACAGCTTATTCGATTGAGTTTTGATGCCCCGAGAACTTCCTCACGGTATTGAGCCAGAGAATGGGATATCAGTTTTATTTTAAATCGTGGATCTCGATAAACTTAGCCAATTTTTTTTTTTTTTAAGATCATCACTTGAAGATGATCTCTGCCTCCTTTTGCCGTTTAAGATCACGCTTTTCCTGCTCCCGGACACGCGATAAACTTCAAGGAGTGTAATGCATAGGAAAAGAAAGTAAGCACTTTCCGATGCTAAATTGGGAGAGGGTAGAATTTATCAAAAGTCCAAAAACCTGGGAAGATCTACTCCCACGAGTCACACGTTACTATTAAGAAGGGTGAATTTCCCGGCTCCAAAGAATTGGATTAGATTGAAGAGCTTGGAGGAGTGGTCATTTGAGGTTAAGGAGTAAAACGCTCTACAAAGAGGATAGGTCAAACAGAAATGTGTATGATTTGAGAGAAGGACGATTACTTGCCAGAAGAAATTGGAAAAGGGTGGAAATATTGTTGGTAATGCTGCGAGAGATAGTGGTAGAGCTAATACCGTGATGGAGGAAATAATGTTGAAAGAAGAGGAAAAATTGTTTTATTATATGGCATTAAAGAATAGAATAGAAACTAGTTGGTGTCCAAGGGTTAAATATTGTTCAACTTCCTTTCTTTCTTGTTGCTAAACATAATATCCGTCGTTGTTATTAATTTTCAATGAATTGATATTTTACGTGGAATAGCGGTTTTCATGCATTCATTAAATTTCAAAGTTGACTACAGGTAACTTAGTGTTAATTGTACTACATTTATCTAGCCTTACGTGTTGAATTATTCCTTTTCAAGACGGATATGAAAAAAAATGGGCAAGCAATGTTATGCGTGTAATTATACTGATTGAAATTTACATTGTATAAATATTCGTTTGCTAAAATTTTTACCAATTCGGAAAAGTGAAGTGGAATAGATTTCTTGGCTATCATCCCAGGTGAATGGATGTATTTTAACATATTTTTTTCAAGTTTTCACAAATACGTTTGTTGTGATCACAGTTTATTATACCTTCCACTCGTACCCTAGACCAAAATAAATGCTTTCGACTATAGCATTTTCAAACACTTAAAAATTATAGCATGCCACATGACCAAGACATGTTTCTAGGGTTCTCATTATACAGAGATCTAGAGATTTAGGACGAGGATTTGGGAATAGGTTCAGCTGAACCTACGCATTATTCAGCATCGATCAATAGCTCGACGGATATTTCATTCTGTAGTCTAGAACGCTGGGGTAATTTTGTGGGACTTCATACTCAGTGTCTAGCATTTCGATAGATTGGTGGGAATTAAAAATACCTTTGCCACTAGGGAGATCAGGCATCATAACCAAGTTTATTTTGAATTTTTTTATTATGGGTGATGTTTTCCGAAGGGCCTCAAATAACAAACCGCGCAGGTATTGGCCAATATTCCATGTGGATCACAACCCATTATTTTATGGTTTACACCTACGTATTACCTTCGAGCCACCACATGGGTGTGGGGCAGTGTAGGGGATGTCAGGTCATTAAGCCGTGAAGCTGAGTTTAGCCGAAATAAATATTGATGATTAATAATGAAGATTTACATGCAATGTGTTTGATGAAATTACACTTTGTTTGATATTAAAGCCGTTCACTGTGCGTGAGAAAAACGAATTACTTTGCCACCCGGTCCCAAAATTGATTTCTCTCAAATTATCACTTCTATCTCTCCTGCTGTTGCAGTGTGGGGTAAAAATAAGTCTGCAATGTTGGATTCAAATTCGTTAATTTTCATTTAAATTCAACCATGCGAACAAACTCCTAGTCTCTAGGTTTTTCAAACCATAAACTGTCATCGAGCCGAGTGACACATTCTGTACATTCATAGGAGTTTGTAACAAAACGTGTCATTATCTTTTGTATCTCATTTAGCTCCCGAATTAAGTTTTTAGATCGCTGGATCCCAGATGCTAATGGATGCCATGGGTGTCATAATTAAGCCAATGAGGTGTGGGACTCGTCGCGAGGGAGTCATGGATGCCGAATGTCACGTAGGTTACACACAAATTAAGATTTTTTCGAATGGGCAGAAAATTGGACCAATTACGTGAAACGTTACGTTTTGCCATAATATTTTAGAGGATTTCTTCTCACTTCAAAGCTCCATGGTGGTAGATTTACACTTCATTCCCACGTATTATATTCCACATTCGTCAGTAATTAACAGATATGTTCGAGAAAAGCGATCCTAATGACTTTCATCGAGGCGTAATTTGTGTTCTCCTCAGAGCAGTGGTAAACATTCTGCACGCTATCTCTCTCAGGCTTAGTCTAAAGAGGCGTGGAAAACATTCTCAGTAGTATCATGCAGTCCTCATGATCCTCTCTTTTGACATTTTGTGATAAGTCTTTCCCTTTCGAATTTGAAAACTCATTTTATCTGCTCGTACCCCTATCTCTCCCGTGTCCTTTTTTTGTCTCTCACCACCCGCGAACTTCCTGTAGGTAATACCTCCTCTTGGCGCCTCACTGAGTACCCTTCATACCTCCACATTTCTCCACCTCTCACCCTACCTCTTCCTATCCTTCCAGGGAGCGACCCTGAAAACGGGCATCTCCTCTCTCCAGCGAGCGTAAGTTCCCGGAGCGAGAAGAATTCCAGGAATGCCGTAAACCGACGTTGCCTCCTCCTCCTCCGGAGTGTTTAAGCAGGCATAGAAAGGGAGCAGAGAGAGAGAAAACATTTGCGAGGAGTAAGTAGATGGGCCCCGCCTCGGCTGACAAAGATTTGCTTTGGTGATTTTATTACGTCGCGTATAATTGGGTGTGTTCTGGCAGCGTTTAGCCACGTTGATGAAGGCCGATTTTCTTTCTCGTTTTTCCCTCGACTCGACTTGCTTTCCGGATTTTACGCGTCTGCAATGTAAACCGTATGATTAATGCGTTTGCAGCGGGCTGCTCAACTTCCGGACGCGTTTTTCGTCATCGTAAATTCGGTGTCTGAGGAAGAGAATTAGATTCAGCTCTCGTCAAAGGGGAAGATTAAGGGCGTGTTTTGAATTTCTAACTGCGTAAAAACTTAAGGTAACTCAAAGCCCTATTAAGAGGTGTAATTCCATGGGATGAATCATCAATTACGCTAACACGGTTGGTTAGAAATTGACAAGAAATTTCTGCCTTGGTAATTAAAAAAACTTATTACAATAACAAATTTTACGCTGTATACGAAAAGAGGGAACGCTTGTGACTATCTTGAAAATTTTTAAGGTTCTATTTACAATTTTCTGCCTTTACCTTTATGGTAAAAATTTTACTTATAGGCATGATATGGAGTACGAAATATGGAGGGAAGTTGTATTAAATCTCTCAAGGAAAATACTTCAAATTTTTAGAGCTAGGCCCGTTTGATTTTAACTGAGCATAAAATTCCATTTTTAGGTGGCCTTTGGGTAGTGTAGTGGAAGGATTTTGTACAATGGCTGAATAAATTGGAACATTAAGATAATAGTATTCGCTAGATAAGAAGTATTTTTAAATTGAAACAATTGTCAGTGTTGTGTCAGTTTATGTGCGGTTAATAGCACAATGATGTGGAGGAAAAATGCATTGTTCATATGCATATGCATTTCACACTTACCTAAAATTAATTTTTGATTAGGCTCCTTGCTATCTGCTAACAAGGAAATAAAATGACACAAACCGGTCAAGGCGGATATTCTTTTCTTTGTAGAAATTTTTCTATTGTATATTTAAGCAGCTAGTTCGCAATCATTGAACTCCATGAAAAATTGAAAAAAAAATGTATTCTCCATTCTGTAAATGTGCCCTTTCATACGAATAAATAATTTAAAATTTAAAAATAGCACACAATAAACAATTGCTTACATTTTGCTCGTCTAAAGTACCACTTGAAGTCCCAAGAATGTGTTAATAGTTATTTTTTTTAAACTTAACTATGGGTAAATTCCGGCTTATCAGAAATTCTTAAGACTTTTCCTGCCAGAACTAAAGTAAAAGAAGGCCGATAGACTAAATATAATTTTGTTGTTAGTTTGAGAAGGATAAATCAGGTTTCGATTCAGCCTGAAATGACAAATTTCGGCTTCTAAATATTTGAATATGAATATTAGCCGAATTAGACTAAAACAGTTTTGTAACCACTTAAGGACATAGCACATATTTACAGCACAAGGAGATTCAAGCTTAACAAGATGTAAAATTCAACCGCTTACATCCGCCGGCCAAGTTGCACTTATGCTATCAACCTCTAAAGCGTGGCAAATACTTCCAAGGTATTTTTGGGTCAGAATAAAATGAAAACTTCGAAATTCGATGAGCTGGTCACCTGTTGTGCAACCACTGCTTGAGCATCTAGAACTATGTATTTGCATTTGCAAAAACTTGCGAGTGAATCCGTCGAGATATCAATAAGATATTTTGAGGGCCCATTTTTTTCAAGATTTCTTCCGCGTGTGTCCATTCTGGGGGGTCCCATTGTCCCCTCGTGACCGTGTCCGTGTGTCCATCCTGACAATGGGACTGAGGGTCCCCCCAGAAAGGACACAAGTGGAGGAAATCCCCGAAAGGGATGGATGCTCAAACCAGATACTCCGCGGAAGCCTATAAACCTAATAAGGAATGAGATATTTTGTTCTAGATCAAGTGCCCAATATTTTTATATCAGTGGGAAATTTATAGTGGAGAAGAAATTGTCTTGGGACGTACTTTTCAAAAAATATATAGTTTTTATAACATAATACTATGTCTGATTAATCATAGCAATCAACCCATTCCTTCAAAAAAAATGAGCACTAAAGTTCATTGCAGCAAAAAGGAAAGTAAAAAAGAAGAAGATGAATCGTTCGTTTCTTTTTGAGTTCAATGAGAATAAAGTTTTTCTGTCTATTTTTCCCTATGTACCACATAACTCACCGTACTCAGTCACATACGGCTCGCGGGTTTAGTAAGCCTTTTCTAGATTGAAGTACTTGCTGCATGTGGCTTCTCACGTAGCAACAGGGATGCAAAAGAAGAACGAAGTAGACAACAAGATGTAACCACTGAAATATAGCCTTTCGTCAAGTTTGCGACCAAAATTCATGACAATTTATTCTTATTAGTATTCAGCTACTGGAATAATAATCAGGGTATCGAGTATTGCGCTCTGGTTTGTGAGATAATTATTTTTTATTGTGCAGGCACGCCAAATTGCAAATCCTTAAAAATCTCAGGCTTTTAGAATCTTGGCTGTTTTGGATAAGTTCAGCATCAAAGTTAGGCTTTACGAAACTACACATCAAACGTCTCATCAATTAGTTTTGATGGTGTGGCTCAATGACTTCTTTGGCCATTTTAATCTTTTATCATCTTCATTTAAGTGCATATCTTCTTATAGAATGTGTGGCAGGTGATGAGTTACAACCAGTCATGCTCTGCATACATGTATTGATGTTCACAATGCATCTCAATCAGAGATAAATAGGGGAAGGTGATAGATGCACTACGAGTTTCACCTTTTACTCAACATACAAGGAAATATTGAAGAAATACTCCATTCTTGCAAAAATCTACCTTACCCTAATTTTATTCTGGGTAACTTCTATTAATATATATTAAAATGAGTCTTCACTTTAACATATATTAACAGATTAGCACATCTTTTTTCTTTTACATCCCTTGCTACTTGCGCATATATTCCATACAACTACTTCCCCTGCCATTCCACCTATTCACATTTTCCCAACTATGTATGATTCTATAACCTGTATATAGACACTTATTGTTAGTTAAAGTGGGCCTTGAAAATGGAAGACCTCGAGCTAAATGGATGACTTTTCGAAACATTTGACCGGATTTTATTAAACCGGAATTGAATACACCTTCAAATTTGGGCTCATATCGTTCTCCGAATGGGCAGATGAGCGTGACCTAACTTTGGTTCCAGTGGAGGTTATTTGAGGGGAAAAAAAGGAAGGCGTAGCTTGACTAACAACCGGCCTGCTTTTACGTGGAGTTTGAGAAAGAGTCTGTATTCGTCCTTCTCCACTCTCTTTCCATTTGATGCCTCAGTCTATTCCTTAACCCAAAGTCTGCACGTGGTTCGAGAGGATCAGCATGATGGCCATTCTGCTCAATTGCGTCACGCTGGGGATGTACCGGCCGTGCGTGGATGACGACTGCACCACCAACCGCTGTAAGATACTCCAGGTAAGCTAAACCAACGTCCTTTCCCTCTCACTAGCTCTCTTATTGATTGCTAATCAGTTTCTTCACAGCCAGCATGTTTGTAATTGGCTGTGCTGCATGAATTAGTCTTTAAATTAATGCATGCCTGATAATAACATAATTATTGCATTGAGGTTTCAAAAAAACCGACAGTGATTTATTTGCAAGGATAATATTTGTGGAAACTACAGTGAGCGCGGGCGTGGCAACTGAGAGAAAGATGTGTTCATGAAAGATTGTTACCTTCTTCAGGCCGCTTTACACGATACAATTTTTTGTACAATTTCTTGTACAAACTCTTGTATCAGGAAATTGTACCTACCGTGTAAAGCGGCAAATTGTACGAACGCCTGAGCGATTGTCTGAATGACCGAACGGGAAATAGAACCTGTTCTAATTCCATTCAGACAAACATACAATTTCGTTCAGTTTATACAAGCGTTTGTACAAGAAATTGTACAAAAAATCGTGTATCGTGTAAAGCGGCCTTTAGTCAGAGGTTTAGAAGTCTGTTCCGCTCTAAAAGGAGCCTCAGATCGGATGAACTGTAGCATTGCTAGGGAAAAGAGGAAGTAAAGAGAGGAACCCGGCTTATGACTTAATTAGCCTCATAATGCGCCAAGGAGTACACAGCTATACATCCCACCCGACGAACTGAGTACTGAACTCAAAACGTCCTCCACACAACATTCAATGTGGCATAGGTTCGCCACCTAAAAAAATCTCCACGACCGTCGTGATTGAACCCAGGCCCTCGGGGTGGGAAGCCCTTACTCTAGCCACACCACCAACCCGACCCACGGATCGAAATTTGGCAGCAGCAGAGAACCGTTAGGGGCATCACTGCCTCCCATTCTACTTCTCATTCCCGTGTTGATAGGGCCGGCTTCCAGTCTTTTCGGTCGGAAGCCTTCATTACTGACCTTGACGCCGTCCGCGTTCGTCCCTCGTGCGCTATCGGCCGTCTCAAGAACGTTCCAGGCTATTTTGTGAATGCTCTGTCGCATACGGCTACATCAATTCCGTCATTGGCGTGATATTTTGAAATATCCACTCTCTGAGCAGTGAAATAAAATTCGGCAAGTAAAATATTATCTACTGCATTTGTGGTAGGAAAATCGTTACTTGTTAAGGGTAAACTATGACTACCGATGTTAGATTATCATCATTATGAGTATGCAATGAGCATAATATATTCATCATTAAAGGCCGTCGACTTGGATGTCATATTTCTCACTAATTACGATAAGTTTTCATCAAAACCTCCGGCTGCGATAAACATTTTTGAAAACTTTCCTCCCTACATTATTTCCCTCTACAGATCCAACATGCTTAGCCTCTGAAACGTACGCCTTTTATCTTTATCTTCCCCACTTATCTAATATTCTTCCTGCTCTAAACACCTTCAGTATCTCATTTCACCTTCCCTAATTTTAATCCAAATATTCCCTCGCCTAATTTCTTCAAGTGACTACTTTTTCTTGTCCACAATGCCCAACCTCTCTCTTTTCTCTCTCTCTTCCACCTATTTTCTCTCTCTTCTCTCTCTGCTCTCTCACGTAAAATTTTGGATCTGGCACGACAATTCAAATTCTCCTGAGCGCTTCCGCCACTCAAAGATTGGAATTTGGGTGCATCAGTTGATTATATTTTCTCTCGGACCTATTCTTGTTTTCAGAACCAAAATCGACCCTCGCATCATATATAAATCCCTCTTTGATATTGTGCTAATTTTTAGGATTCATTTTTCAATTTCGAATTCAGCTTTGAAGTAATCATCATCTTAAAACAGGCTATGAGCGGGAGTGGGGTCAATTGAAGGTTGTCTGAGAAAATAGGATCATATTCACATCCATCTATCAATGAAACCGAGAGATATCGAATTTCCGACCAGAGTAACAGGTTTACGGCCTGGCAGCTCAAAGGCCGTGGTTTTAAATCCCACCTCGAGTATGGATGTTGTGCTGGTCTCAGTTTTAAGAATATGGGTTAGACGGTGCAAAATAAACTAAGCCGTCAGAGCATCTAAAACCCAATCCTACCACGATAACGAATGCCTGTCTATTATGTTCCGCTAATCTTTGGATAAGGAAGGAATCTACATTTACGCTTTACCCTGAGATCCACCGCAGGGGTGTGTGGCAGGAAATAGGATGGTCACCAGCCTTGAAGTTGTGTTCAGCCGAAAAAATATTGTAATTTAACCATGTAGTATCCATTCAATTTGTTAGAAAAAATAATTACTGTAGCCATTTATTGTGCGTCGGAAAAAATTATCGAAAGTTGATGTCTCTTAATTTATTCCTACTGCTTATCCTGCTGATGTAATGTAGGTGTAAAAATATATGTTCAATGTTGGATTCGTATTCGTGGGATTTGAACATCTCCAGTAAATTTAATCTTGCGAACGAACTTCTATTACCTGTGTTTTCCCAACCTAGTTCTTCAATCAGCCGAGTAAAACTCTCTGTACGTTCTTAGAAATGCGTTACAAAACGCTCAGCTTTCCTTACTATATCTTGTTTAGTCCCCGAATGAGATCTTTATTTATTACATCCCAGAGACTTGATGTATAGTCCGGGAGAGGCTTTATAAGATTAAAGCAACACTGTTCTTTTACTTTTTCATTTGAACACTTTCCCATGGATTATCATGCTTTTTAACCTCTTCGCTCTCCTTTGCTTCTTTTATCTCGAGTTTTTGGGAATGGTCTCGCGATCGCTCAATACTAGAGATTGCTGTAACAGCGCTCTGGTGCTCGAAAATAATTTGGAGGAGGCGTCAGTTAGGCCTGGAAGAGAAAGATAGAGGCATGGGGTAACTGACAGGGAAACGTGACGGAAATGGAATCTAGCGTGGGGGAAGGGTGGAAGAGGAACGTCCACTCTCTGGAAATCTTCCAGAAAAATGTAATGGACTGGAAGTGATTATTGTTGATATGGGTGATATCAAATTAAACAACCAAACGGTAAAATTCACTGTAAATTTCACTAACCTTGTGGACGTTATCGATGGTCATTTCCGAAATAATAGACTAGGTAATCATAGGTTCTGGAAATTTGTGCACATTCTGATAATAGAAATATCTCACTTTGCTGTGACCATGTGTTGTAGAGCCGCTCTTCCATACTCTTCTCGACCAATTCCACATAAATCACCCTTCGCATCCACCCCTCTGACACCACTCTAACTACGCTCCCATCCCACGAACTTGACGACACCCTTTCTCCTCTTCTTTCCCTTTAAGTGACCAAGTGACCGACGCACTTGTATTTTATTAACCAGTGGCCTCACCGGCCTCACCCAACCCTGGTGTGTGTTGCTCCTCAGCCACAGCAAACCCCCACCACAACCCCAGCTCTTCCTTTTCGTGTTTTAGTCACGCCTTGAATTCCCCACCCCCTCATACTTTATCCTGTATTATAGCTATACGTCGTCGCTCAACTACCTATCCCTTTATTATACCACAAGGTACCGTACCGCCATATTAACCTGTGAAGGATTACCAGGTTTATTATTTCAGAAATAAATATACACACATTACTGCATGCTACCGCAAGGATGTTTTTATTCTTCTTCCCAAATATAAGTACACTTTCACCCTTTCTAGCTTTTATTTAGCGAGTTATCTTAACCTTAACCTCTTAGCTTAGCCTTAACCACTGCTCCTCGACTCTAATATTGACTATCATCATCATCATAGGTCAACAATCCTAGGATTGGTTTGACGCAGCCCTCTACGCAATTTTTCTATCGGCCAACCCTTTCATATTAACATAATTCCTCTCTTTCACGTCCTTTACGACCTGTTCTATACAACTCATACGAGGCCTTCCTTTTCCATTCTTCCCGTACACTTTTCCTTCGACAATTGTCTTCATCAAGCCATCGTACTTGAATACCATTATCGCAATATTGGATACCGAGTTTCTCATAAGTTTGAATCGTGAGCGAGCAGTTTCTAACCATTCACGATTTTACAAATGATTTCATTGAAAATGTTGGCAGAAATATCGTTGCGTTTCGAAAGCATTATCATCATCGTCGTCATCGCCGCTAGTTTGGACCATAACGCGTTATTGGAAGATAATTGAGACGCCGTGCCGTCTCTTCGATGCCCGTATAACCTGCGTCCGGCTGTCCGTTGTACGGTTGGCGCCCGATGGCCCCTTGTGGCGCCGGCATTTCCATACCCCTCTCCTTTCTATCCCCAAACCACCTTCATCCCATTTTACCCCCTCACCGAAAAGCCGGAACATGATCGTCCCACAGCGGCGCATTACTCTGACGAAACAGGGGAGGAATGCAACGGGGAAGGGGACGTATATGGAGGGAATACAACGGGGGTGGGGGGTTTGAAAAGCCGTCCTGTCGTCATGGTAACGAGCGCACTTTAAAACCCGCTCAGCTCCACCGTTGACCGCGCTGTGTGATCTGGCAACGTCGAAATTATAGCTGGTATGTGTGTTCCTCCCCCCCCCTCTCCTCCTTCTACCCTTGCGTTAAAGACAAAAGAAAATAAAATCGGGATCAGAGGAAGGTTGTTTGACATTCTTGTCCCTGCCTTGAGGCTTTATGGCTGCTGGACTGGTTTCTCTAAGAGTATCAGCCTGTCCATTGAACAATTTTTTTTTCTATTTCCAATAGACTGAGAGGCATGGTGACCATTCATTCAATTCTTTTGGTGAAACCTCTATCTGGAAAAATTTAGCGAAACATGTAAAGTGTGAACAATACATCTATATCTACATAATACCCGGCAAGCCACCATAAACGTGTGTGACTGGGGTGAATCACACCAAACACACACCACATATCATGCATAAAAAGGGTTAGTATTAATGCACTAGTCTAAACTTCACAATTTAAAAAAGATAAATACAGCAAATGCACATCATTTCACAGCTTAGAAACACCGCAAAGTTGGGTGATATTTATGTAGAATAATAGAATACATTGTGCAGGTAAAGCATAATCCGTACCTAAGTATTTATTTCAAGTAGGGCTTTCGATATCACCTGTGTAATGAATGACTATTAAATGAATTAAAATGGGAATCATTGTTAGATCGCAGGTTGAAATTTAGACTTAATCTCTTAAATAAATTTCAAGGCAATATTTTCAGTTATGATGTTAAAAATATTTTGCGAACCCCAACTTACTGTGGCAGACTGGACCATAATCATAAAATTAGAGAAATTGATTGCCGAACTGATAGATTCAAAATGTCCTTTGTCCCTCGTATAATTAGAGATACGAATAACGGTAAATATGTCCAATCGGAGAGTAGCAATGGATAGCATTGGTAGCTGCATGTTGGTATGAGTACTTATAGCTAACCCTACTAACAGAATGTTTTTGCATGTTTGCTTTGCAATTTCTATCGTTTTTAAATAGTGAAGTTCTGACTAGTATATTAATACTATTCCTTTTTATGCATGATATATAGTGCATGCTTGGTGAGAAATCACCCCCTGCCACACACCTTTGTGGTGGCTTGCAGGGTATTATGTAGATGTGTAATGGTTATAGTGAAACATAGCCACCAATTCGTGCTGTCTCATACCGAAAAACGTAGAGGGAATGTGCATCTAACCATCAATGTCTACTGGGCCTTATGTACTTAGCATTAATTTTCATGTGGATGGAAAATTGATTGAACTAAACTCATCAAAAATAATAACCAGGCAGATTACTTATTAATTGCAATATTTTAACCATGGTTCGAGGTAATGAAAATCTGAATACTCTGGTTTTGGTATTCGGAGGGTATTCCAATTCGGATTGATTCAATTCGACGGATTCCAATTCCAAATCGATTGGTTGGTATTCGGTTTGGTATTGAATGTTTTCCTTATATTCTCCTATCCGTGTGGTTAAATTCTCATTCTCCCAAACTGTGACCATCCTTAGGTCTATCCGCTTTGAGGAACTCCGGAAAATTTACTTTTTCATTTTCTTAAAAAAGTTCATTTTTTTTCATTAATTCACATTTGTATTAATGACCGTGCTCTCCCATTATTCCAGATCTTCGACGATTTGATCTTCGCCTTCTTCGCCATCGAGATGGTCATCAAAATGCTAGCAATGGGAGTCTACGGCAAAGGGACATATCTGGCCGACACGTGGAACAGGCTCGACTTCTTCATCGTAATCGCGGGGTAAGCAAGCTTAAGTTTTGTTGTGAATCTAAATTGGAACCTTTGTTCTCGTCAAATTGATCTCGTGCGATTAATTCAATCTCTTTTCAATAATCGCAACATTTATCTCAGTCAAAATATCATCCTTCATCTCAAATCAGTTTATTTTTTTTAACTTACAACGTTTCATTTTAATATAAACATAAACGGCACCCAATATTCAAGTTTTAAGATCAAAAGTCAAGCCATGCCTGATCACAGGTAAATTTTTAGTGTTAACTTAAAATCGCTCAGATTAAGACTTTTTATCATTTACGAGGAATTCTCTCAACCATTAGTTTTAGCATGGATTATTTAGGCGGTGAGTAAATACATTTCGATCCCCTCATTCGGAAATTGATGGGGAGAATTCCATTCAACTCACTGCTGAAATGAATGAACGAGCAAGGGATTTCATGTCTCTAAAAATGCCACCATTTTGCTTCAGTCTGGGGACGCTGAAATACAAAGCATGGAAAGTTTAAACGCTCCGACCCTCTTCATTTTTTACTCCTCGCCGTACTCCCAGGAAAAATCTTTCATTTACATTTTCGAGTGATAGTCAGGCGATTTTAGGGTGAGTGGTGTGATTGATGGTAAACGAAACCCGGGCACGGGGCAAGAAAAAGTGGAGATCCCGCTGAATTTACCAATTGGCTTTGGGGAAAAGATCAAAGGTACGTTACAAGGGATATTTTAAGCCTTCCACTTGAGGGAGAAAAAAACACTGACTCCAGGAGCTGTTATGTCTTAAAAACCTTGAGAGAGGGAAAAAAATTGACTTTGAGAGAGACAGAAAAATTCTTTAAAATACCAGCGTATTTTCGAAAACATGACAACTAAAAAACATTTAGTCAATTAACCAGAGTGAGCAAAACTTCTGTTTCCTAGTAGCAGTTGTTAACTACTACTGACCCGAATCAGCAGTTGGAAATATCAGTTGATTTTAGAAACTACTATTCATAGTGGAGTCTTGGAAAAACTATTATTATTTAATTGCCAACGGACTAGGCCTAATCATCAAACCTGCCACGATGCTTATCCGGTTAACTCTTAATAATACTGCAGGAATTTCAAGTAGTAACGTTTTTGTTCAGTAGGTTTAACACGTTTTGCTTAATCATATACAAATAAAATATCAAGATATCAAATGTTCAACAAAAAAAATTCATCGGGGCGTGGAAAATTTTTGAATTAGAGATTGGCCGATATTGTACGCAGTTTCAAAAGCTTTGCCCGACCCTGGATTAGAGTAATACCCCGAGCGGAACAGAGCCAGGGACCTTGGAAATCAAGGGAGTCAAGATATGCTCAAGATAGACACGTCGCCTTCCACCGGCCAGAATAATCCTGACACGCGACCCTGTGTCGTAGTTAGCTGTGAGCGTGTGCCGATGCTGCTATTTAAATCAACTTCTACTTAGTCATTGCGCTCTCTTCTCTTGCTAATGTTGAATTTAACTGCTTCATGGTGCATACGCTCTCCTCTCCTAATGAAATCAACTGCAGAATCAACTGCTTCTCGATGCATGCGCTCTCGTCTCTTGTTAACCCTTAGCAAGAGTGTACCGAGTATCAGTGCCGCGTGGAATAACAGCACGGGGACAAGGAGGGAGGAAATCACTGAGTATCGGGCAGTTAAACACGCAGTAGTTATTTCTACCTGACGTTAGCTGTATCTAAATGAATAATAGCAACTACAAAATAGCAGATTACGGATTAGCAACCCATCCCTAGTCAAAGATGTATCTATTGACTACCCTGCAAGCCACCTCAATGGGGAGAGGCAGGGGAATAGATCTAATGATTCATAATTTTTTGTCAAAAACGGTCCACTTTGGATCCCAATTCGTTACGAGATTTTTTGTTGGTGTTGAGGTTGATGAGAGTCTCCACTAATGGGACATAATTTATCGGAAAAAAAGAGAAATTTTATTTTCTTACATAATAATTGAAGTTTAAATTGACTATTTATGCATATGACTAATTTTCTTATTGCTAATTTGGTATGCGTGACAGATTACGAGAGAAATAGGAGCTTTTACAAAATAGGTTAGCTTTAAATTCCAGAAAATTTCAAAATGTCACTGATTTTACGGACACAGACACAAAGAAAGGCAAGCTAAATGTTCACAGGAACTGTACCATATTTTGTTAGCTTTCCCTCCTTTCACAAAGAATTAATGAGCACTTGAGGGACGCAATAGAGGGATTGCAGTTTAAGAGTGAGTGAATTTGATTGGAAGAGGGTAAGGGAATAGGGTAAATGGAAATTGGATTGGGTGAAAATAGGATATCAACGATATAACTGAGGTTGAATTACAGTATGTGGAAGAATGCAATTGTATAGCCTTTTTCCACGTCACCGTTAACATATAAAAGACGGAAGTATCATCCAATATTCAAATGGATATTTAAGGGTGTAAATAAAAACATGTTTGAAAATTTTGAAGTGAGGACGGAAAAAAATAGACGAAAAGAGGAGATGGGATATATTTATGAGAAAGTTATGGGAATGATTGTAACCAAATTTGCTAAGGGAACATTTTGGCACTATCGGGACTCGAACTATGGAAGGTCAATTTCATATTCAATCTCGGAACAGTATATTAAGGGGAGAGTAGCAGTCATTTTCAATGGGTTGCGATTAACTCAGGCCTTTTTTGTCAAAATGAATTTCGATCTTTCAAATGAGCAATATTTTTACATATTTGTGGTATCCTCTTATTCATTCCATTGAGATACTGAAGCGGTTTTTGCTTATCTATTTGCTGATAATGCATTCATCGTTTTAATATTAATCTTTTTGTTTCTTTCAATAGCATTGGAAATCAATTATTCTTCATATAATTGATAATTCAACTACAAGTATGTCATAACTGATCACTTCGACGACAGGCGAATATATCAGTCCCACCAAAGTTCATTTTCAACTCATTTTGACTCCATATTCGTTTGCTAATTTCCTAAACATGAAGTACTGCCTGTTTATATAACAAATTGCAGCATATGAATGAAATTTCATGATTTAATGCTTAACGTATCATTCTGTCTATAAAAATCATGCAAATGGAGATATCATAAAAACACCACCAAACCATATCAAAGGTTATGATTATACTTAAAACATTATTTTAAATTGTAGAATGATTGTAAATAAGATAATCTCGTTATGTTGTTGGCTTTGTGATTATCTCTGTTAATTTTGGCTGGACAACACATTTTTACAGAAAGAATTATGCGAAAGGTTTTATTTTTCTGAGTCGCAGGTATATTCAATTTGATGTGATTAACTTTTCCCTCTTTAGATATTAAACGTGAATGTTTTTCATTTATGATAGGACGTTTTTTTGGTTTAATAATCTATATTTTGAGCGAAGGTAACTGGGAATGATTTTCATCAAGAACCGACAAACATTCATTTTTTCTTTCTATCCCCCTATCAATCCCTGAGAGGATTTAAAATTAAATCCTCTAATCATTTGCTCAATGCATAATTCCTCTGTAGTCCACTTTATTCAAATACAACCAGCACTGGTGACGTGTATTTTTAAATCAGTAAATAATTTTATTTCTTGTGTGAAGTTTTGCTTATTTTCAGTCTTGTGGCTTTAAAAATTAATTGATGGTCCTTTAGGCGCCAATCAAAGCGGCACTAATATGGATGAAATTTTTAATGTCTTTAACATCCAAAAATTTCATTCATTCGGTCAAAACTTTATTTCACATTCCAATTTCTGGCAGATTTCCTCTGCATTTTTTTCACCCAATCCTCACCTTCACAAATCCGTCATTGTGATTTGTGATTTGTGATCATATGTGTGGAACCCTTAAAAAGCTTTTGATATTGCATATCTCTCGCTTAACCTTCTACAACTAAGAGTCAGTCTGAGCAATACTTCAATGAATGTATAGAATTCATTTACCCAAAAACATTCTAGTATTATTTAAGTACTTATCCCTTTGTAAATGGCATAACAACTAAATCCACCGATAAATACATGATGAAGTTGATCTTCCATTTAGTAGGGTACTTTTTTCATCTAGTTACATTAAGGTTGCCGGTTCAAAACCTAGTAGAGATATGTTTTTGTTAAAGTAGATCAAGGATGTGTGTTCTCTCGTTCATTATTATAAATTCTTTTGAATGATCAATCATCACATATGATTGATCATTTGCTTGAATCATCACTTGCTAACTTATCAATAATCATTTTAATAAATCACACTACTTTACGAGTATATTTACGAGTATATTACGAGTATTTTCTATAAAAAAGATATTGATAGTATTTTATCGATTTTGCGCTCGGGTCGCAGAAAAACATCAACTTATAAAATAATTACACCATCACTCAAGTAATAATAAATTTTATTTAACACATTTGCAAATGAATTTACTTATTTTTCGTAAATAATTGAAAATTTATTTTCTTAAATGCATTGAAAATGTATTCTATCTAAGTGTCAGTGAATCCAACGTTGATATGTTCTGGTGATTAAATAACGCATATTTGAGTGCATCCATCCACCCCAATATTTTCCAACCATCGTTTTTACACCATACATAGTATGTTATTTGACGAGGGAAGTATTTTTGATCCAATTCAGTCATTTTTTCTGACCAACCATGCAAGTTGGAGGAATATATTGAAAATTACTAAAAAAATATATTTTGTAAAATACATTATTTAACTGCCTCTGCTTCTTGAAATCAACATTGTACAAGCCTTTTATTACTATGTAAATCATGTGAAATAGAGCTAGTACTTTTCCAGACATTTTTATAATTACATCAATTGTTTATGATTTATTTCCTTCTTCGATTAAAATTTGCTGTGAAATTTTATTTCTGTTTTAAACTTAATAATGCAGTATTTTAGAGAACAAATATGTATAAATGGGTATTTATGTAAATAGATTGTTCGCACTGAATGCAAAACGTGGGAGAAAGCGCTCTGCCTAAAATATATTTGCGTTGAAAAATATTATTACATAAAATGCATTTTCATCCCTATTAACACATTTCAGGGTTCTCTCCAACCTTTCGTATGAGTATTGTGGAGTAAATCATGGGTTTAACTTTACGTTTCCGGCTCTTCCTCATCTCATTTTCTCTCCTAACTCCTTCCTTACAGGGCTCTGGAGTACTGCCTCAACGTGGAAAACATGAACCTCTCTGCCATCAGGACCATCCGGGTGCTGCGACCCCTCCGGGCCATCAATCGCATTCCGAGTGAGTACATTACCGATCCCCAGTGGGCTTGCAGTTCACTCGTGGAGCGCACATGGTTTGCAGATCGCATAAATTATTTGTACGTTACTTTAAATAAGGAACTCCCTCATGAAATATTTGGGTTTGAAGTCGGGATGTCTAGATTGTATTACACTCGCTTCGGTCATTATCAGTCTTATGGCTGTGGATGCCGCTTAAAAGGAATGGTCCACCCATTTTTGTACTGACATCTATTCAGTTTTCTCGATCTCTTTCTATTTCCCTATCGCACTTAATTCTCGTGCCTGAATATGCACTCGTTTCCCCCCGTTCAATCGCTCCAGTTCTTTTAATGCATAAGTATTTTAGGTGAGAATGTATGAGCCAAATGAGGATAAAATCTCCCACATCTCTATTTATCACTCGTTCAATGCATTCCATCTTCATCATTCTTCGGTAGAACTACATTATAATGCTTCAATTTCATTTATTTTTCTGTTGCTGTCATCGTCCATGTCTTGCTGCCATAAAGAATCGCACGTCAGAAGTACGTTCCGCTGAATTGCTTCCCTACTTCCACGATTGTATTTCTAGCAATTAATAGATTCTTCTTTCGGTCGAAGGTCCTCTTCGCCGGAGCTATTCTACGGATTATTTCCTTATTGCTTCCCCCGTCGCAAGTTATTCTGCTTCCTATGCAGCAATACTCGCTCACGTCTAGCCTTTGCTTCCCGAGTTTACAATTTATCTTAGCCTTCCGTCACCTACCATATATTATTACCTTTGTTTTGTTGTTATTTATCTTCAGATCATATCTGGCAAATGTCTTTCCATTCATTATTAGCATTACATTCATTATTCCATATTCCATGTTTGCCAGAGTCTTCTTTAAATCTCTTTCTCGTCTGCCATGACCGTAATACTACTGTAAATAACCCATGGGGATAAAGTATTCCTACATCAGTCAATGAAAATATTCCATTCGTTTTCCTTCAATTATGGCTCCAGAAAATAAGTTTTGAATAGGAATAAGTGAAGAAATGTAAGAGTAGGGCAAGGAGTATTGGTATATTGGTAATAAGCCTTAGACAAAAGAACAGAATTTCCGTGATGATAGTATTCTGAAGGATATAGGTATTTCTTTTTTTCTGAAAACATTAGTTTATTCCGCAGATACACCTCCTATTAAGGAAAATATTTGATTAATATTAATTAAATTAAAAACTAGGAAAATATTTGACGCTAAATAATTTATGACAGCCAAATTGCTGTTCTTCTCCTCCATGGAATTCTGGTCATAAATTTTATGGCTTCTACCACAGTTTAATGAGAAACAAATTACTGGAGAATGACTTATTGGTTTTATACTTCCAATAGTTGAGTATTTAGTGGAACTAAGTGCAGGAGGGATGCATAATTTCGGTTAATTAATCCGCGTCACCGCCAGAAATCATCTTTCAGCCAGTAAAACAAATGACTTTAAAATCATAGTCCATCATTTAAGCCGCCTCAGCGACGAATATCATCCATCATGGAGTCGCTGACCTCTGATGTTACCACCGGATTCAAGAATTACCTCTCTGCTCTTGATTTTACTAAAAAAACTCATTTAAAACAGTCTTTTTCTTTTCATCACGCGTAAACCATTTGCGTGCTCTTCTTCTTAGATGCAAATAACTGCGATTTTTTTTAAACAGGCTGAAATCGTTCAAATATCTTTTTATATTTTTATAGAGTTCATATTGATTTCAGAGTTAGCGAATAGACGAAGGAAGAAGCTTTGAGTCGTAGCACTTGATCCAATTAATTAAATGTGTTGTAATTAAAGATTCCCACACTGAAAAGGACGTTGAATCACGGAATAACGGCATTAAATGGCCGTATCAGCAGAAAAAGAGAGAAATAGCACATGGTGCCTCGGTGTTGGCATAATTCCTGCCGAATCTCACGGTTAAAAAAGAGACGAGGAAGCTTTGTTGAAAACGTCCTATATGATACGCCCTATTAAATATAAATGATTAGTGATTTTTGTGAAAAGTGTACCCTTAAAATTCGTAATACTCTTGCCTTGAATATCGTGTTTCGTCGACCGTGAGTGCCGGTACTTGTCATTCTACGGATTTTACGATTCCCGGCCTGAGTGTGTGTTCGATCGACCCGAATCACCCAGCAATAAGCTCCACAGGACTGAAGAGATTTGGCTCCACCATGAAGCTGGAACGACACCTATGTACTCTTTCCCTGAACCACCCCTTCCCAAAAATCTTCACCGTTCGACGGAGGGGTCGCAGGTGGTTATTTCCCATTGATGACAATTTTTCGCTATACCAACTCAGGAACTAAAAACCATTGCTTCAATCAGGAGAGAAAATTGAGTCATCGAAAAAGAAATGAATTGCACACCTCATCGCTGAAGTAATTCGTGCACTTCATTTCGAATATCCCACCTCCCTCGGTTAAACTCGGCATGGTTGATAGATGAGGGTGACCGTATAGGATAGTTTCAGGCAAGGTGCTATTGGAAGTAGCGCATAATTAATTAAAAATTTGATTTTAAGCTGGTTTAGCATCATCGGAATGTGCAAAAATATTTAATCAAAAATCCGGAAAATTACAGCCAATTTTTTTTATCAATGAGATAAACTTACAAAAATGTATGGGTTATCTTTTTTTTAATCCATAATTGTACTTTTGTGAGTGATGACTCTGAATGATCAACGTAAGTTTTCTCTGCTTAATGCTAATTTATGCGCCTCTCACTAATAGTTTGTTGCAGTCCACGACGGTCTATTATCTAACAAAGATTTGCGGACAAAGCCGGAATGTAACATTTCCCATCGGTTCACCGGGGTGTCGCAATTCCACAACTAAGTCCTCATTCCTTGGTAGGCTAATTATTTCTAATCCCAATTATTCTTTGAGGTTTAGAATTTGTCTCAAAATTAATGTAAAACATGTCCTCTTGATCCTATGATCTTTGATATGTCCTTTTAACGCAAAAAAAATTTCTAGGAAAGAAATTTTGTAGGCAAAATGTAATGATATATTTTCATTGTATAATAATGATATATAGTCAGGTGGAGCGGAGAAATTGTGTGTTGAGTAAATATTTAAGGTCTTTGATAAATCAAGATTGAACAGCTGAATCAAGCACGAGAATTCTGGAAAACGATATCTTTTTCATCAAAACTGGATAAGAAAACTTAAAATTATGGTAAAACTGAAGTTTATTACCTTATGAGAGTTTTACGATAAGAATTTGCACTTTTGTCATGGGATATTGCTGATGGGAACTCCATTAGTATAATTGGAAAAATGCCAATTATATGTAAGTTGTATACACGTGTTCTCTTGTAACAATCTTTCCAAGGCCGCAAAATAATGGATTTACTGTACTTTTGCTGCATAAGTTTAACGATGAGTAGTTTTATCTATCCAGTGCATGAAAATATTCAGGAAATATTAAAAGGATTCTCAGTCAGCCAACTTGCGATTTCTACCGTTTTGAAACTTTTTGAAATTTCCTTCATTTTCAAAATTGCTATCCGTTCCCTGACGTGAAATGACCACTGCCGCCTCTCTCCCCCACCCCTGGAGTCACCAAAAGGGACCGATCCGATCCAAACCGGCGAGACTACGATATTACTGCTCATAACGTCCCACCCCCAACCTGTAACGATATCTGCCCGAGCTAGTCAGAGGAAGGGTTTGGAAGATAAAGAGAAAGATACGGGCAAAAAATGAAATGCAACGGTTATTCTCGCAAAAAAAACAAGCAAAACAAACCTAAATAAAAAAATGGGGACAAAACAGTCCGCGATAGGTTTTTTTTTATTTTTCCCCCTTTTTTTTATTTTTTATACCCGTAGTTTCCCCCTCCGTTACCGTTTCCCGACTGCGTAGCGTCCATACTTCCACCCATACCTCGGCAGACGCTAGCGCTTTCAAAAATGCTTGTCCAGGGACGAAAAAAATGATGTGAGTGAGGGCGATAATAGTCATAATCTCGCTATCCTGCGTTCGAACCAGTCAGCGTTTTATGTCGGCCCCTTTGATTATTTTTTTCCCTTCGATTCTCGGACCGTTTTCATACTAAAACGAAGCTCGTATCTCGGCGTGGCTGGGTCTAGGCCTTCCTCGATGGCCTTAACGGCCGATTCGGCGGACAACTGGACCGCGGACCGATCCATCGTCCTACATTTAAGTGCTTCTCTTTCAATTTAACTCACTCCGGCGAACGACACACCGAGTGAAAAAGTTATAAACTAAAAAAAAATGTTTTTCTTGTTCGTACTTGATACCTATAAGTTGTGGATTTTGTATGGAGGATGAAGGAACTAAAACTTTGCGATGAAAACTTAAAAAGTAATATGAACCTAAATATGAATCGGCAATACCTAAAATCATGATGGTCTGATGAAGACAGCCGTCTTGGAAGAATGGGGGGGATCAAAGAAAAGCCGAGTTTGCAATATATTGTGCAAATACTGAAGGATTTAAAAGAGAAGATAACTTATTAATATAAATAAGCATAGACCTGCATCAAATTACCTAAGATTGATTTCCACTAATGAAAATATTGATGAAGAAGAAGTAACGACATTCACTCCACGGAGTTGGACCATGAGGTAGGTCTGATTTGGTTTGGTAGATTTAGAAGCCCAATGACGTATGAAAACCATGTGCCAGATTTGGGTAACCAGTTATTTTTTTCGTGTGCCGTCTTTGGTTTTTTCAGAAAGAAATAATAGTTGGAGATCCTTTTTCTGTCACTAATTCCGTAAATCAATTTTTGTAACTCATTATCTGCCTAAGTGCTTTTCAATCATATTTTTACTTGTTTTTTCAATCAAAAAGATCAGCGTCAAAAGTTGTAGCGCCAAAACATTCTGAACAATGAACGATTTCTGCGTATAAAAAAATAAATGAAAAATGGCAATATTTAATATGGTGTTATTGAAAAATAACAATAAAGGTTTGTTCAACCCGAAGGTTGGTTTTTGTTAGGTGAGAGTAGAGCTCACCCGTACACAACCATTGGCGTGTGAAATTCACACATTCGGGGTAGGGTGGCCAGTTCCTCTCCCTGGGCTACCTGCGATTTCCTCCGAAGTTCTTACACTTACACGCAGAAAATCGAATCGTGAGAATTTTTATGGGGGAGCGTCCAGAAAGGTTCTTTCCCGGGATTTGAACCCGGGACCCTCCGGTCGGTAGATATACCCGCTGGGCCATCACGACCCCGTTAACATTACAATATGTAATTCAAAATTAGATATTTATTACATCAACAAGTAGAATTAATTTTATCCTCTTTATAAAAGGCTGAAATGTGCGAAAACATTTACTGTGTTTCACTGTCATCATTATGAACGGGGTCGTTTACCAATTTTTTTATTGCCGAATCTGATATAGTTTGTAAAATAAAAAGAACTGTATTTTTCCGTTTTATGATCCGTCAATTATTTCTCTAGTTATAAGCGGCAAAAAACTGACGTTTTTAACCCTTTCGGAAAAGTGGGCGTGCTGCAACCCGTGACGTCATTGACTTCGTCCAATCACAAATGGGCCCGCGAAGCTACATCGCCTTTTCGCAGTTGGGGGGACACAGCTGACTCTGCCAATAGGAGCAGTTGCTAAAGCATATGTTCAAGCAGACCTTCCTCTCCCTTCCCTTCCCCTGAAAGCAGTCAAGGACGGGAGGAAAATGACGTCAATGTTATCAAAGCAGCTTTTTCTGTAGGCGTCGCCTTTTGCTCATTTTAATTTTTGATTTATTAGTGAATGTTTGTGGTTAGAAGATTAATTTTTTTCGCTAAAATTCGTTTTTCGTTTCCATCTAACAATTTCGTGTACAAAATTGCGATTTCGGTTCTGAGTAAACGCCCCCATTCGCTTAACTTGTGGAGTCGAAAAACGCATTCAAAATCCTCTACAAAAGGTCTTCCATGAATTTGAATTTCTTGGCTGGGATGGGTTTTTTTTTAATCACTCTCGTGCAATTCCGAGAGTTTCTATTCAAAGTGCAAGTGTTATGTAAAGCCGTGGTTTCGCTCACTATCCCTCTTTCACACCCCCCTTCTTGTGTGGGTGTTTTCCTGCAGTGGGTTTTTGCGTAAAGGATGTAAGCATGATAATCCTCACGTTTTTCCCACATTGTAAATTCTTTCACGCACTATTAGATATGTAATATTGATATATTGTGTATATATATTTCTTTTGTGTTAATTTATCATTCTTTAATTCCTATAAGTGTATTCTTTACTGATTTGTTTTAACCTCAGATTGTAATTGTTTTAGGTATTGACCACTATTTCTTTTATATATTTATTTTGACGAGGGGTTAGATGGCAGAAGGGACAGTTTTGTCTCAATCTCGCCCCAATAAAGACCTTTTATTATTATTATTCTCTCTTCCCTTGCAGGCATGAGGATTTTGGTGATGCTCCTATTGGACACCCTCCCTATGCTAGGCAACGTCCTCCTCCTCTGTTTCTTCGTCTTCTTCATCTTCGGCATCGTGGGCGTCCAGCTGTGGGAGGGCATTCTCCGACAACGGTGCTTCCTCGCCCAGATCCCTAACATCACCTACCCGCAGTGAGTATTCCTGAAACGTAAGGGTGTCGTGAAATCAGGGTCTTACTTTCCGTTACATTTTCCTGGCTGCAGACTCCATACTGTAGCCTACTTTACTATCCATCGCGCAGGATAAAAAAATCTATTGTCCTATTTAAAGCCTCAATATTGTCAAACTATGAATACATGTCATCTTTAGTGTTTAATTTATGTCTCCTCGGGCTTCGAAACAATTGCTGCTATTAATTGATGGGGATTGTGTTTAGTCTCTTTTGACGTGCTTTTTAAGAATGACAGTAGGGTATATTTTGTTTTACATACTGCGTTTCGGATCTTGATCAGTGACGAGCCTGGTAATTTCACTGATTTTACTGGTACGCTCTCAGATTCTCAAACATAGCTGACTCCGCTGGAACGGTCGAACGATGACACGAAAACCGAATGCTATTTCAAATTAGATATTTTGTGTTTTTTCGCCTCTATGGATAATTTTGCAGTGCTGGCCGCCTAATTCGGTCATTGTCCAATAAAATTCATGAATAGAACTTGATGAATAGGAGTTCAACTTTTTAAGAAGAGGTAATGGAATTTCCCCTAAACCTTTTACGGTAATACGTTCAGAGCTTGAAATTCTCTTCGCGATCGTTATCCTAAAGTAAATGAAATATTACTAAGAGAAAACTTAACGGAAAATACTAGTGGTATATCAATAAGGATATTTATCAAACAGCCAAATAAAGAAGATTTTGTCAATAAATCTGTTCCTGAAAATACGAATTTACTCCGCGTGACTAGCAGTTTAATATCTATTCCTCAAGTTTGAATATCAATTTATAAAATTGAAGCGTAAATACATATTGAGGTATTGATGAATGGAACGAATTTTTTTTCAATGAACGCAGTTGATGATATGTCTGAGGGGAATTTTAGCTCTCCATGATATTTGAAGTTGCGTTTTTTAACATGATGTAGTAGTATAATTTACTCCAGCCATGGTAAGGCTAACTATAAATGCGGTTTTATTTTATTTTTTCAAATAAACATACTTGAATGTGATACACTGAATTACCTTAGTATTCCGTATTCTAAAAAGTTCAGATGTTCAGTTAATGGAAGCAAACTTAGCTAAGCCACTTTTTGCTTGTAAATTTTCTTTTGTAATAGCTATTCATCATTTTTTAGCGTTAAAACGAAAGTATTTTAGCAAGACCAGTCATACCTTAAATTATGAATTTGTCATAGATATTTGAGAAATTATTTTTTTAGAGGAGCTGAGTTTCTCGGATTACTTCACTTTGTTTGTGACTTGTGAATGATGTAAGGATTTAGGGATAAATATTTAAGTAAGTGATTCTGCTGCTTTCCGAGTTCCGTGAAGATATAGAGTATTTTGGATTCATAACCGAAGCCAACTGACAACGAATGAGTATGTATCACACAAGCCTAAACCATTTGCAACCTTCACGTATTCAGTGTATTCAGTCATTTATTCAGTGTTTTTTGTCTTGAAAGCATTTTTTAATCCACTTAATTCAATTTTTCACTCATAAATGTTTTCAACTTTGTAGAGTAGAGTTCTTATTATCTATCTTTTTTCATGGTGATTGGCCTAATTTCGCAATGTTTTCTCCTCAGCCTATATTTCATTTTGTTCTATGTCCTTCATTTGCAAGAATTCTGAGTTCGAAGCATTAAAAAGCCACAATCTGAAAACCTGCAACATCAAATTTGTAATTTTGCACTGATAAAATTTTTCTCCACAAAACTAAGGATAAAATATAGCGCCTAACTCTATGACAGGATGTGTGAGTATCTTCCCTAATTGAAAACTCTCACAAGGTTAATTGTTGAGGCATGTTTTCCAATGAATCGTGTCACGTATCTCAGATTGCAGAAAGCAATGGCTATGTATATTTTTCCCCCGCTGCACTGTTCACGTTCAACGTGCAGGTGTTGCAAACTCAGGCTGTAAATTACCGTTGCATGTGTGCTGCTTCTGTGGAGTTTTAAATTTAAATATTCGTCCATCTACCATTGGAAACATGTTAATGATGGGAAAGGTCAATGTCTCTAAAATGTTCTCCTTGTCCTAATTTGTAACTTTTCACATGGGTAATGCAAATATTGAATATATATTACAGCTAACGGCTCCGCAATTTCACTCGCGTAATGAATTATTAAACTCCTAACAATATCGTGTACCATTCCACCACTAAAAATGGATATAAAATATATATGCGGAAACGGAAATGCTTCATGGTTGGCTAATTAGATAAGCTTGCATGCTTCGAATTAATTTTCATACGTGTTCACACCACTTGCTAAACTTAAATTTTCTATAATCGGCATTATTATTCTTTATTGTAAATCAGAAAGTTTCTGAGCACCCTGCACCTAGAACTAAAAGCCTATCTTTTCATCGGATGGCATTAGGAATGCATGTTTTTTTTATTTTAAATTTCTGCGGCAAGAGGATTGAACAGCAAAGGTAGGACAATAAATGAAATTAAATGGATATATGGAGAGCGGGCTTTGAATGAAATGGATGACCCGCTATTCACATGCAAGGTCAAATAGTTTCACGACACCCTGATTTTTCGTTCTGTTACAGGCACCTTGGAGACTATTTCACGATGAAGGTCAAAGTGACACTGTAAGCCTCTATATTCTATATCTGTCTGATAACTCTAAAATCCTAGCTATATCAGCTAACCCTACACTGTGTTATACTTACAAAAAACCCTGTTTTAAATTCAGTGAACGCTGAACTACTAGTGGCTGTTTATTCGTCGCTAATCTACTAGTGTGAGTTATTTCCTGCAAAAATTAACAAATATCACGTTTGATGGCAAAAACTCCCGAAAATAATCAGCATTTTTAGATTGTTGAAAATTTTTTAGGGAACCTCTTCAATTTGTTAATATTTTTGTGTGAGTCCTTTTCCGTGATGCATAGAGAATTGTGGTTCGAGGAATCTTATGATAAAACAAATGCGCATGAATTCTACAGGTAATTCCTCTCCTTCACGTTGTTTTCCTCTGAAATGCTACTCATAAATTCCACGCTAGCTACAGTAATCAAAGGTCTTGAAACGCATTTTTACTGCATTTAATACAAGTAATATTATGCGCATGATTCCAGCATATTTAGTGCACGATCGTTATTGAAGGGACAGGAAAACTTTCAGAGAGCATTAAATATCCTATCTCAGTAAAATTGAATAGTAAGATGATGGGCATGATAGAAAAACAAAAAAGCATTAAAATATTACCGAGTTAGCCAAATTATTTAACTGAACAATAGTACGTTTTTGGTACAAATTACAAGATAACGTTCAGGAGCATTGCTAGTCCATTCATTCACAATGCACATTTATCATTCGAAACTATGTCCCTTTTCCCTTTCTTATTTATTCACCATATTTCTCTATTATTTCTCTCTACTATTTGCTAATAATGTCTGGTAATTCCTCCTCATTCGACTAGCACGCAATATTCGTGATTTTATCGTTTCTCTCAATATCTCATTTCCGCTCAGCACCTTTCCTTTTCCCCATGACCCCTTTATAAATTTTCTCTACTTCTCTTCTCCCCTATTCTGAATCCGGTTCGCATTTCAAATAGTCTTTTTTACCCTCATTCTCTTCCCCTTCCAGAACCAGGTTCGTGAGCAGTATCACGCTACTCTCCAAGATGTTTTGTTCAATTGTTGTTTAATCATTTTTTGGAGGCCCCCATCATTGATCCCTCCAATCCGTTGTTGCTTCATTAGTCACTGCATACCCTTATGCACCCCTACACATTCTTTAATCGCAGTGCTAGCCTTCCATATTATGCCATTCGCAAATAATACCAACATATATGTCGAATGGATATCTAAATTAAGAATAAATCAATACATATCAAGTAATTGCAGAGAAAATAGCAAAAACCTTCAGAACGTTTCTCCGGGTAGTTAAGTATTTTATTCTGCCAACATAATATTATAGCCTACCTCAACCGTAAAAAACACCACCAATTTATACGAAAATATAGTGTCCTGTTCAAAAAATACAATCTGAAGATGCTGGTATTCAAACTTGGTTGATTTATAACTTTTGTTATAAAATATTTGTCACTCGCATAATATTCTCAAGTATAAAATTACATAAATTGATGATTCTGTTCATAAAATAGCAACAGTTGGCATATTTTTGTTAACAAAATCTTTTAGCTGTTATTCCTTAGAATCCAATCCCAGGCATTTCTTCATTCAATGCGAAATATATTGCTGAAAAGGAAAGAGGAAAAAACTGTATTTAAAAGAATAAGATTCCTCGTTACCTCAAATCTCATTTAAAAGGGCTTCGAGTATTAGCTTTTTAGGTTCCCTGTATATTTTGCTTTCGTAGCACATTACAGAAATACTCGAATGTTAGTGAAAAGTATACTGTGTAAATTGGACTAGATAAAAGTAATAATTAAAAGCGCTGAAATAGTCTTCATACCCAACATATCTTTGTACCCATGTACAGAACACAGCCAAACCCTTTCAATTGACGCTTCACATGCATGAAGTCTTGACGCAGAGAAAACTATATGGGAGTTGTTAGACCTGTAAATAAAACTGTAAACCTCTCTTTAGTCCATCTTCTGTGATAGAGACGCATTCATAGCTGTGGAAACGGCACTAAGCAACACTGTGTAAATAAACAATTACTCCGTGCACCTTTAATATGGTGTTCTTGCTTTCTCTCAGTTTGTGCTGCTAAGGAATCTGCTGCTGCCAACTACTACTTCGTCATTAGACAATCTTTCCAAATATTATTGTGGTATTCTTCTCCCCCTTTTCCTTCTTATGATAACATCCATCAAGTTCGTCTAGAAGAAGGTCTTGGCATAAGAAATTAGGTTCTCGACGCAATGTTCAACACTCTTTTTTTCAGGATTCTACAGTAATATAATAATATATTCATTACTCCACAGTTCTTTTTTGAACTTCAGCATCAGACTGAAATAAATATGTTAGCTATATTTAAGGAAACTTTTTTTCCGATTTTTACCAAATTTTAATTGCCTGTCACAGATGCCAGTCCTTACGGGATAATTCAGGTGATAAATGTGTTCTCGTGGGAAGATAATATTCTCCTTGAGCTTTTACTGTGTAAATTCTTTTTATTTTGATAGCATAGGGAAAGCGAGGACAGTGTGTGCAAATTATTTGGTGTTGTTTGGAGGACTACACTCCGATCGTGACTTCAGTCTAAATATGAAATACACTGATAATTTTTTAGAATTTTTCTCTCTCTTGTACTTTCTCTATTTCTTAAATCAATTCAGTAATGAAGAATTTCCTACGAGACAAATTATATTGGTCGCTTTTTATGCACACGAAGTGATTCAGTATTTTAACCACAATGTATACATTAACAGATCCTGTGCCACGGGTTCCCTATTAATGAAATACTGTGGGATAAATGCTTCCTACGTTAGAAGAGAAAATGCTACGATGGAAATCAACGAGGTGTGCTGAGAACAATCAACATACCGTCTTTAAATCTCACTCGCTAATACCAGAGAACGCGGACATAGTTGGCTACTTAAAACCCTCTAAATGAAATATTTCTAAGTAGAGTCTGATTTTCAATTCTTAATGTCAAAAACACGTGTTTTCAAATTTTAGTTATTATATCGATAGCTTGACAAGATGGTGATTAATAGTGATACATCAATCATACTCAAAAACATCATAAAAATTCATAAACAGCATAAAAAAGAATTATGAATCTCATTTAGTATGTTACTATTTTCTTAATTGCAACTAAATTTAAATATCATTGTTAAACTTTTGAGTTTTTCATGGATATCAAGTACGGGTGTCGTAATTTGTTTTATTGAAAGTTTACTTTTAATTGCAACCGTTGTAGTCTACAGGCCGTAGAGGCCGGGAATTGTAGGTAACTTTGATGGCTAATTAACCATTATTGTTGCCTTATTCTATGTGCCTAATTTATTCGAGATGCCATTTTCATAAACAATAGTGTTCGTCCATAAGTTCTGTGAGGGTCCTGATAAATTATTCGGTTGATTACCGCGCACACCACGACATAACAAAAGCATTGAGATCAGTAGCAGAAGACTTTAGGTGAGAAATGTACTGCAGTTACAATATATTACTTAAATTGATTTATTGAAGTCAATCCAACTAATAAAGCCGCATTTTTAAGTATTACCGTAGAGTAACTATTACTCTATGGTATTACCTAAATTCTATTATAAAGCTGTAATAGGTATCAACGCTATTTGTTTATAAGTTATGGCATGCTCGGAGCTCGTCCATTTTATTGATCGGGATCCTCGTTGAACTTACTAGGGTAACTTTAAGCTTCTTTGACACCTAATTTCTAATAGCACCCGTTCACGTTATCATTAGTCTCCAATTAAACATCTCTTACCCTCTCTTGTCTTCTCCATCAGTGATGTGTGATGCAAACTAATGAACTATCAAACTATCCAACCTTCTCTTCCAGTAGTTCTTTGCGACTCGATCTGTTTCTTTGGCATAGAGAATGCTTGCTGGCTGTTAGTGACCGTGGAAGACCCGAATCGATTTGTTGTGTGCTAATCGCCTCTGATGTGTCTTAGCGTCTTGCGCTGACTGTCTTAATGTTTTGTGGGCGCATATCCTGATTACCAAAAAAATTACCGTCCAACAATGAGCCTGCACGGACTTGGGTGTCGTCTCCTAGAGAGAAGAGAATTGCATGCCGTCTCCCTAGCAAACTCTTCATTTTCAGGTTTTTCAGTTGCCCACAAGAGGGGGATATTTTGGAGTACTTCCGCTTCGCAAGGTGAGGCCGTTGCCTATAATGGTGTGGGATATTTAATGTATAATGAAAGGTACGTGAGTAAATGCATGAACTTAGCAGAGTTGGTGCGACATTTTTCGGTGAGATTTCCGCAGAAAATGAGCCAATTCAATTATGTGAAAAAGGTCAAAAGTCACAGAATTCTTGAGAATAGGATGACGAATTAATTTTTGACATGGTAGTTAGGGGCGTATTCAACCTATTCATCAATAAAGATTCTTTTTAACGATCGTCAATGTTTAAATTGATTTTTTAGGACTTAATCATCGCAAGATCAATTCGAACTGATATTTATGATCGGTGAACTCTCCGCAATGATTTAGGACACACCAGTAATGTGTCAGGGATGGTGAGATGTGCGAATTTATTTCAATGAAATAACCTTACGGGATAAAACCCACGCCTTGGTCACTCTAATGTATTGAATCCAATTTCTTCACATCTAGAAGTTTAGGCGACTATAATTTTTTAATTTTGCTCAAGCTTTCTCAATTCTATCACTCCATCAGAGAGCTCTAACTGCTTTTTCTGAAATGTCATATAAGACTACGAATGATCTTTTTTATTTTTAAGTGGTAGTGACTCATAAAAAAATTATATTGCAAGAAATATCCTCCGTCATTTTCAATCTGTCTGTCGGTGGAAATTAAAATTTCAAATGAAAACAGCGATATAAACATGGAAGTATAGTAAGATTTCACGCTTTCCCGGCGAATTGCATTGATGAACTCTTCTCAAATCCCTCCCTTCTTCTAAATCTTCTGTCGCTCCCTTGGACCGCAAACGGTTAGTGATCAACCTGACATGTGAGAAGTTTGACCAACCTACCTTATCCGTCCTTTCAAAGGGACTGAATTTTACGCCAACACCTAGATCCATTCCGTACGTGGAATTTATTGGTGGAGTGGAACAGGCGATTCGGAAACTCCCAAGAGATTTGGCGGAGGAGGCAAGGGACGAAGTTTCCATGATTCTGAAGAAGTCCGTGATCCCAAAATCGAATATTTCAAGGGAAGAGAGGTCCGCACTTCGAGCCCTGCGTGACAACAAGGCGATTAAAATTTTACCCGCAGATAAGGGAAACGCTACTGTCATTTTGAGATCTTCAGATTACCACCATAAGATCTGTGAAATACTTAAGGATCGAGCGTACCGGAAGTTAAATGGTGATCCCACGGAGACTATAGCGAGGAAGACGGTTTCTTTAATTAAAAAGTCAGGCGTCCGGGAAGAAACGTTTAAGAATATCTACCCACAGGCACCAGCACCTCCTAGACTCTACGGGCTTCCGAAAATACACAAGGAAGGTGTTCCTTTACGACCCATTGTGAGTGCCATCGGATCTCCTACTTACAGCCTAGCCAAATACCTTACAGGAATTTTGTCACCTTATGTGGGTGTCTGTGAACACCATATTAAGAACTCTTCTGAATTCGTGGGTATTTTGACTAACCTTCGGGTGGAACCAACAGACATTTTGGTTAGTTTTGACGTTGTTTCCCTTTTTACCCGTGTTCCACTCTCCGATACTTTCAAGCTGCTGGAAGAAAAATTTGACAGCGGAACGTTGAAGCTATTCCACCATGCATTAACGTCCACATTCTTCAAGTATGACGGTGGATTCTATGAAATGGGCCGACGGAGTTGCGATGGGATCCCCTTTGTCACCGGCCATTGCGAATTTTTACATGCAGGATTTCGAGGAAAGAGCCCTTACTACTGCTCCGTTAAGACCCAAGTGCTTTTACAGATACGTGGATGACACGTTCATCATATGGCCTCATGGATCGGACACTCTTGCATCGTTCTTGGAGCATATGAACAACCAGCATCCCAATATCCAATTTACAATGGAAACGGAGAAGAACAATATGATAGCCTTTCTCGATGTCCTTATCCACCGGAAGGAAAATGGCAAACTTGGACACAGCGTTTACCGTAAACCGACGCATACGGATCTCTACCTGAACGGCCTCAGTCATCATCACCCCTCTCAACGCAGCGCGGTCCTCTCCACACTAATACATCGTGCAAAGGCTATTTCCGACGAATAAAATCTTCCTATGGAATTAGACCACCTCAGAAAAACCTTCCGACAGAATGGATATGGTGAGCGGCAAATTTCCTTGGCTCTCAAGAGGTCCTCTAACTTTTGAAGGGTTTCAGTTACAGAGAATGAACACACCAAACCGACAGCCAGAGCCGTTTTGCCATATGTTTCTACGATATCTGGAAAAATTTCGAGGGTTTTGAAGAGGTTTAACATCGACACCATTCACAGACCATTGCCCAATTTAAGGGATCGTCTCGTGAGAGCGAAGGACCCAGTCGGCCTCATGACTCCGGGGGTCTATAAAATACCTTGTGAATGTGGCGAGGTCTATGTGGGAGAGACAGGTCGAACGATTTCCACTCGACTGAAGGAACATCGAAGACATTTTCGACTCGGACAGCCGGAGAAATCAGCGATAGTTGAACATAGCCTCAGTCTAGACCATCGCATTAAATGGGACGATGCGAGGGTTATCTGGCGCTCGGACAAATTTTGGGATCGCTTGACAAAGGAAGCGATAGAAATAAGAATGGAGAGGAGGAACGTAAATCGGGATTCGGGCTATACCATCAGCAGCTCATGGAATAGAATCCTAAAGAGAATACAGGTTGACAGAGCGAGGCCAACGGTCAACGGCCAAAGTTCAACGGTCAACGGTCCTCCAGCTCAACAATCGGGGCTCGACCAATCCCCCACCGCCAGCGTCCGTATAAAACCAACGGACGGTTTAGTTACGTGACATTTGCCTTGAGGATGGGTAACGAGTCGCTACCCGAAACGTCGGCAACATTACATCTACTCACCCGGTGTAGAGCCCGAGAAGAGTTCATCATGGAAGTATAATATTAAATAAGGTTTACATTAATTAATCGGTAATTCCGGTGAAAATCACTCAGATTTTCAATCAGGGCCATAAAATATCCAAAGCTAGTATAAATAGTCTTCACTAAGCGTTTAGACTAAATCATTTGATTGCGCTTCGCATGTTTATCTTAACTCAAACTTTAGCCTCTAAGCAGTTTAGTTATCAACATTAACTGAGTACTATGTAAGCCTTCAAGAATTTTGAACATTCACTTGTAATTTTAACATCTCGCCTAGAATAAAAATTGCTCAAATAGAACTTAAATTGGTCAATTTTAATATAGTGCTAATTTAATGTACTGCAAATATTAGGATGGCAAAATATTTAAACTGATTGGCTTTTAAACTTTTTATCGGGTGATTTGTTCCCAAATAACTTTAGACCAAGAGGTATTTTCTCTCTCAATTATTACACCGGATCGATTTCCGGACTGAACACTTTCATTTAAAATTGTGATTTGAGATCCTCGTTGATGTTGAGGCCATGTGAAAGATATTGCACATTAGCCACGCGGATATCGTCATCCGAACTTCTTCCGGCCTACACCTTTAGAAAAGAGTATAAAGAGTAGAAGAGAGTTTAGAGATAATCTTATGTTTCACAGTATCAGTGTGGCAAGGTCTTAAAAGCCATCATGAACATTGATGAGAACGAGTGCGGGAACGATAAAGCACTAGTATAAAAATTCTCTCCCACGATGAAATTATCATGTATATGTTAATGGTGGATACCACACAATTCTTGAGAGAAAACTTTCTAGAGCTATGGATGCTTGAAAGTCAAAATTCTCTCACTGTTACTTAAAATCCTCCTTTAAATTTTTGAAATAGATTTTGTTGACTGCAAGCATTAAGTCCTATCCAAATGGGATCGAAATATTATCGTTTCTTCGTCAAGAACATAAACTCAATCTCCCATTCCGCGCAGTCAGTACTGCGCGGCATCGGCAACGTATGTGTGACCAGGGGTAGACAAAGTTTAAAGAGCTATTTTATAGTAAAGTTGAAGTGCTCCTACTCCGTTAATTTCTCTAATCATGGTCAATAATGTTTGATCCAGTCTAATATCTATTTGTTCTTGAATTTCGTAACGTGTTTGCACGTTGAGTGGCCTATTTGTCGAGACAAGTCAAAAGTTACGCGTAAATCCACTCCTACTTAGCGACGAGCCATGGTCGACATTGTTCAACCTTGTATCAACTCGATCCACGCTCTTATCGCAGCTCGTATTCACGTGTAGAGATTTGGAGCTTTTGAGAATGTGATCTTTACAGCACTAATTTGTCGTTTCATGCGTAGTTTTGTGAAATTTTCTGTACATGATTAAATTAAAGCAAGAGTTTTATCTCTCAACGCAAGAATTTGTTGCGCGCAAAATCGGAGTTTTAGCGTGAGTCGCCATCAACAAGTCTGTATGCATTGAATTTCTCTTTCTGTGATGAATTCCTGCGTGCGATAAAAAAACTCTTGTTCTATAATTTCGTCAAGTTACTCACTATAGCATTCGACTGATGCGGTCAAACCCAAGTCAACATCAGGCATATCCTTAGGGTCGTATTCAGATTCTATACGACAGCTTCCATTCTACTGCTCGCGTCATAAAATTTGCTCCTGCAAGGTCGAAACACCGTACATATTCTCCTCGATAGAGCTTGAAATTGTAAACAGTACCACAACCTTTGTAGGGAGGATCTGTGTACCGTTTCTAACGTGCAGTGGAGATTTTATGACGCGCGCAGTAGAAGCGAGGCTGACCCTTTCTGAGATCCTGAATATGGTCGTGATAAGCCGACGGTCTCCTTCGCTTTTGTCGGTAGAGTGGCTGTTTTTATTTCTCTCCATAACCTGTTTAGACGCTACCACCAACTTGCGTGATTGTGTGCGTCCTTGTGTTTTGTTTGTGCTCTGTGTGCGAGAGGGAATGCATTCAACCAAACCCATGAACTGTCCGTCTCCCTCCTTGTGGCACGCCCCCTCTCCCCCCTCCCAATCAAAAAATACCTCCAAACTCCCCCTCATCCCTAGTCGCGCTGCATGCCCACCCATCTCTCCAATCCCGACTAACACGTCCGAATGCTTGGACGCCGTCAGGCCCCTCGCCTCGTTCTACCGCTATCAAGAGCAGGACCGCGACTACATCTGCTCCCGGCCGGACGACAACGGCATGCACACCTGCTCCGACCTGCCCCCGACCAAGGAGGACGGAGTGATCTGCAACGGGTCCGCCATCCCCAACGTCCCGGGACATTCGGCGGGGGCGTCGCCGACGCCCGCCCCTGGGTCCAACGTGACCACGTGCATCAACTGGAATCAGTACTACAGCGAGTGTAAGCCGCAGGGGAACAATCCCTTCCAGGGGGCCATCTCCTTCGACAACATCGGTCTCGCCTGGGTAGCCATCTTCCTGGTAAGGGCTCTCTCTCTCTCATCTCTCACCACTCTAACATGCTAGTGCCATAATTAGGATTTTAGGTTAAATGAAATTTTGCCACTCTGTACTCTAACCTAGCAACAGAATTAGATTTTTAGAGTAAATAAAGTGATGGCACTTTAAGGTTTCTCTCTACTCTAACCTACTAGCTATATAGATTTTAAGGCTAAATAAAGTGTTGGCAGTTCAAAGCCACTTCCTGCTTTAACATACTAGTTTTATAATTAGGTTTTAGGTTAAATAAAATTTTGGCATTCTAGGCCTTGTCTCTAATTTGACTTATTAGTTGTATAATTATATTTTAAGATTAAATAAAGTGATGGCACTTTAAGGTCTCTCTCTACTCTAATCTACTAGCTGTATAGATTTTAAGGCTAAATAAAGTGTTGGCAGTTCAAAGCCACTTCCTGCTTTAACATACTAGTTTTATAATTAGGTTGTAGGTTAAATAAAATTTGGCATTCTAGGCCTTGTCTCTAATTTGACTTATTAGTTGTATAATTATATTTTAAGGTTAAATAAGTGTTGGCTCTTAAAGCCACTCTTCATTATAACATGATAGTTGCATGATTAGGTTTTTCGGTTAAATAACATGTTGGCGCTGTAAGGTTTCTCTCTACTCTAACTGTAGAATTATGATTTCAGTAAAAATAAAATGATGAATCCCTAAGATCTATAATTAACCTCCGTGTCTATATCTTCCGCTCCCATTAACCTTTTTTTCCGTTTTTCTTCTTTTGTAAATTTTCCACCTTACCTTAGGAGTGGCTAAAGTACTGGCCTCCCATCCCGAGGGCCCGGGTTCGATTCCCGACAGTGGCGGATTTTTCAGTGGAAAACCGGTCCCCACTTGAGTGCCTAGTGGAGGGCATTTCAAGTACAGTACTCCGTCCGTCGGATGGGACGTTAAGCCGTGGTCCCCTTGGCGCCTTTCGTTAAGAGTAGGCTAATGCCGACGCCGGGTTTCTCTCCACCCTTCCTCCGTTCCCTAAGAACTCCTACCATTACCCAATTACCCACCTATCCTTTATGGCACAAATGACCTCAGCTGTCGGTCGCCTCCCCTAAATAACCAACCAACTTACCTTAGGAGCAATCCATTTGTCACCTGACCTTTATTTTTTTGCAACTTTCACCTCTCCCTTCTCTATTAAAACGCTACGTAAATATCCCCATATCCCCGAAATTATGTAACGATTTCAATGAATATTCTTTTTTTTCTAAACTGCAAAATGCAGACATGATTTATAAACACCAAATATACATTTATCATTTCTGTTATTGATTCACTAGGTATATGTTACGGGTATGATCATTATTACTTGAGCAAAGAATGACTTTATGATGTGTCTATCATCCAAATTAACACTAGGCTGAACCCGTCTTTCTCCCAGTCGATAGAGTATCGCACCCTAGGTGGTTAGGGGGAGGCACACGCATGCGACCAAGCGGGTGACAATGAAGCCCAATTCGAGGTGGTTAAGAGGGATTAAGCCCCCGTCCTCGGCGAAAATCATTGAGTTTTAATTATTTATTTATGTATTTATTTATGTGTTCATTACTCATTCATTAGTTTTAGTTCACTCAATAGATAAATAAATTATTAGGTGAACAATAATTAAGCAAACGAACTTGACAGTTCGCCCCATCCCTTCCATCCCTATCCTTATACCTTTCCTACCGGTCTGAAGCGCCTTTTAGTACGGAAACAGACCTGAATAAATACATTAAATGAAATTAAACGAACAAAAATACAAATGTAGTCATTAGCCTAATACAATACATGCATGCATTATTTTAATTTACACATTTCAACCCCATTTTGGTTTTTTGGTAAATGAGATATTTACAGAAGTTCTTTTTTTCGTTATGTTAATTAAGATCATGAAAAAAATTATTTTTTGTCAGAATGCCTCTTCAGGAGACCGCATGTGCATCGAAACATAAAAAGCAATGAAATCGTACCCAAATTTCATCGTTGCGGTACCAGTTAATCTTCCTAAGGTTATTTGAAGGAGATAATGCATTTGATTCCCCAGGGAGTTAATTCTATTCCTTGAAACTATATCGAATTTAAGTCTGATAAAACTACATATTTGAGGTTTGTCCGCGAGTTTGCGCACGTTACTCTGTTTCTTTTACGAATTCTAACAATGCATCCTATTTTACATCTTACTACTTTTTTACTACTAAGTTTTGCCTGGGGCAAAAACAACTTCATCCCTGAGTATCGCGAGCAGCAAGTCCGTATGTCCGTGCCGGCCAAGAAGACGACCCGGCTTCTCAAATTAGCTGCGATGCCTCTCCTCAAGAATATTCTGATCTTCTTGATCGTAACACTTGGTCCGACCCCTTTCCTCTCACTTTAGCGTGACGTAATTCATACGACGACTACGACGACCCGCTGGGTTTCTGCAGGTATTACGTGAAAGCGCTCTTCTAGAATAAGTTTCTGTGTGTTTAGCATCTCGAATTTAGTTAATTCATTGCCACTTCTTCGTGATATCCGGAATGAGTGTGTGAGCGGGTGTTTTGCATGATTTGAGACACTTGGAGAATGAGAATTATTTCTCCGCAAACCTCTAGGTTGAGATACTTATCAGTACGTCTCCTTTCAGAAGTACCTACTTAATGATCCCGGCAAGCTAATTCTTACAGGTTTTGTTTGTGTTTCCAGTACGTGTCCCTGTGAGGAACCCAAATCCCGTAAACATTCACAGAGTACGTTCTCGGATATCCGTAGCCCTTGCATCCTGAACCGGGCCCCAAAAATCTAGTGAAGGATTCATGTTGGCTTGAGTGAATCGATTTCCGCGTAAACTACCAATGATTGTGAGATTAATGGTGCATTTTATTTATGTGTATCGAAATGAGGGTGAGTGGGTGTTTTTCATGATTTGAGGCACTCAGAGAATGAGATTGATTTCTCCGTAACCCTCTCGACTCAGATCTCTATCAGTACGTCCCCTTTCGGCGCCGATTTGTTCAGTACAGAGTCATTTTGTCTGGCGGTTTGTAATCCCTGGATAATTCGGTCTTTTTGCTAAGTCTTCCAAAATTACATGGCTATTTATCTGCTTCATTCAAATCCTTCCCCACCTTAAATTCTGTCCTCCTCAATAATGTGAAGCTGCTTTTCATTTACAAACTCTAAGAGGGCCTTAAGCGAAGACGAAATGGCATCGGTGGTAAAAGTATTTGTTGTACCCTGTGCTTGTTTCCAATGTCTAATATAAACTATGAATGTTTTTCATTTCAACACATAATGCTAAAAGTCCCCTTACGCAAAAATGGAATGGCTTTGTGTTCTTTTCGAAGTAGATCTTCTCAGAAAAATGTGAGGGAGATTTTAGTGATTTTTTAAATCATTTTCAGGTCATCAGTCTTGAAGGCTGGACGGACATCATGTATTATATTCAAGACGCCCATTCTTTCTGGGATTGGATCTACTTCGTCCTATTGATTGTGGTAAGCATTTTGAACGTATGCTAAATCGCCTAATATTTCAAAAGAATGTTTAAATATTTAACGGTGTACTTGAACACTAAACATGAACTATTTTTATTGCCTTATATCTTTATGCAACGGTTCCAACACCGTTCCGACCTGAACCGCTACCTTGTTTAGATCTTTGTAAATTTCCCCGTCGTAAGGACGTATCACTACAATGGCCACGGTAGCCAGATCGGTAACATGCCAGCTGGGCACCAAAGTGGTCACAAGGTTGAATCCTGCCTCTGGCAAGGATGTTGTGCTTTATGCAGTGGCGCACCCAGAAATTTTTAATGGGGAGGCCCGCCATCTACCCGATCTTTTGCAAAGTGTGCCTAACCAAAATGTTATTTCAATCAGTATCTATATTTTGAATGTTATAGTAGGCCATATTAGTTATTACATTTATGCATCCTATAAGTAGCTATATCAAAATTACAGACAAAAATAGTCATAAACTTTTTAGGTGTATGCCAAGTTAGCTATATATCACGGCATATGGATAAAAGAGCCTTTCTTTTATCTATGGTTAGGTCAAACTCAAGTAAAATGATGTAACGAGTTTTTCCTATTTTTTTCCAATTGCTGCTACCATGTGACTGTGACTTGTCAATTAAAAATTAATTTGGGTTTTGTAGGCCCCTTACGGCCCCTTTGTTACCCCCGTAGGTGCACCACTGGATTTATGTATACATGTCAAGCAGATTCGTGCTATGTTATGTTAGACGTAGTGACTTAATCTCAGCATCCTATAACCCATGGAACGGCACGGTACGGCTCGTGGGCCACATGTGTGACTCTCTTATAGTACGCCGATGCTCGGAAGTAAAACTGGAAAAAGAAGTAGAACTATCTTAGTATCATGAAAGTAGCATATATTTGAATTTCTAAATCAAACTAAGATAGTTCAACTGATTTAAATTGAGAATCGTGTGTTAAATAAAAATAACTGAGTACACATTGGATATTAACATTTTTTGGAAATGCAAGGTCACTGCTCATACAAACCCAACGAGAGCAATTTTTGGTAATATATTTTATTTTATTAGAGTTATAACTCTCACTGTCACTTTTTATATTATTATATTAAAATTTACATTGCTTTTAAAAATATATTATGGCTCTCGAAAAATGTTTAAACAGGTTTGGCTCTCAAAAATTTTCCGTCAATCAATAAGTCTCCCTTGGAGGGAAGAGAGGGTATGGAGCGAACCACGTATTTTTTCTCCGCCATAAATCGTGTGGGTGACCGCGTACAGGTCACGCATTCATCTCTATGACTGTATTTCCTTGCAATGGGGGCATTAGTTGGTAGCTGAAATCGGAATTTTGTACACGAAATCGTGAGATGGGAACTAAAAATGAATTTTAGTGGAAAAATTAGTCGTCTAACCAGAGCCATTCACTCATAAAACAAAAATTAAAAAAAGCAAAAGGTGTTGACCACCGAACAAGCTGATTTGAGACATACTACGTCATCCACCTCCCGACCTTGACTGTTTTTAGGGAAAAGGAATGGATTGGAGGGTGGGGGGCGCGGAAGGTTTGCTCGCACAGGTCCTGTCGCAACCACTTCCATTGGCAGAGTCAGCTTAAACCCGTTTCACACGACACTTGATCAGCATACGAGGATGCTCGCTAGTATGCTAGCTTTCCAGTATCGTGTGAATAGAACCAGTATACTGGCTGGCAATCATGATTGTGCTAGCATACTCGCTGAGCCACTTGATTTCCTACTTGATGCGGTACTAGTTTGCTTCTAGACCCAGTAGAACCCAGTGGCCATCTACCAATCCCATCACGTTACAGACGCTGTGCGATCTTCTCTTTTATTAATTATAATTTCTTATGAAATCATATGGAATAACCGCTTCATACCAAGCACAAGGTCGATGATCGTGTGAAACCTCCCAGGACGGCTCCAATCATACTAGATTCCGTCCTCAATATCAATAGGCATGATTAGGTAGATGCTAGCACACTAGATCTTGTGCTGGATCAAGTATCGTGTGAAACGGGCTTTAGTGTCCCCCGTCGTGATTAGGCGAAGGAGCTTCGCAGTCTCAGTTGTGATTAGACGAAGTGGATGACGTACTAGCCCTTCGCTCGCCCACTTTTCCGGAACGGTAAAAACATCAGTTTTTCGCCGCTTATAACTCGATAACTAACCGAAGAACGGAAAGATACGGGTATTTTCATTTCACAAACTCTATCAGATTCGAAATTTAAAAAAAAATATGGTAAACGACCCCATTGCATTTTAAAAATATATTATGGCTCTCGAAAAATGTTTAAACAGGCTTAAACTCTTCGCCTTCAGATCGGGTCCTTCTTCATGATCAACCTGTGCCTCGTGGTCATCGCCACGCAGTTCTCGGAGACGAAGAAGCGCGAGATGGAGCGCATGCGCATGGAGCGGGCGCGCTTCCACTCAACGTCCACGCTCGCCAGCACCAACAACTCCGAGCCCTCCACGTGCTACGCGGAGATCGTCAAGTACATCGGCCACCTGTGGCGCCGCGGCAAGCGGAAGCTCATCAAGAGGTACCGCATCTACAAGTACCGGAACCGGAAGGAGAAGGAGGAGAAGCAGGACCCGGGGGTGGGGCCCGGGGGGAGGTCCCTCGGGGTGGCGTACCACGGGGACGGGGGGCACCACCACCGGAGAAGGAGGCGGAGGCGGCGGGGGGCGGAGGCCCCCGGCCCTCCCGTCCTGCCCCCGCCCGGACCACAGGGGACCCTGCCCCCGCCCGTCGTCGTGGTGATGGGGGGGCTGTGCGGCGGGGGGTCGGGGGCAGGCGGGGGCGACGGTGAGGCGGGAGGCGGGAGCAGGAGCGGCGGGGGCGGAGACGGTCTCCTCCACGCCCCGACGGCCAGCCCCGAGGTGTCGGACGTGGAGCTGCTGGCCAGCCCACGGCGACCCGGACTTCTGAGGGTGCCCTCCGTCTCAAACGGCTGGGAGGGGAACGGAGAGGTGAGGAGGGGGGGTTATCGATCGCTTGTCATTCTATTAATCATTATCCATAGGAACTACTTATATTTTCCCGACCTTCAGTTTCTTATTAGAGTCAACTTCATCCTTCCGTTTGATCGTCTCTGATGAAGAAGAGAAAAACTAACGATGCAATTCCACAAAACTTAGAAGAAAAAACTTAGAAAGAAAAACTTTGAAAGAAAAGAAGTTTTGTGGAATTGCATAGTTAGTTTTTCTCTTCTCCATTATGGAAAAATTCCACCAAGTTACCCCGGAAACAGTTTCGTCTTTGGTGAAGTTTATTCAAAACTGTAAAATTTTAATAAATATCGGTCTATTTTATCAAAACTTTCGTATTTTGGAACACAACTGACTGCATCTTCCGATAATAATACTTCTTCCATTCCTAGAATGAGATTATTTAAGGTATTCCCATTCTTTGGGGCTCGTGTAGGGGTGATTTCAGATTGAACCTTTCTATAGGTAATACAAGAAGATAAACGCAAAACCGTCACTTTTTGGTACTTTTTTATGCAAGGCTCTATTATTTGGAGAACCATTAGGAGCACGAAAGTGAAGATTGGTGAATCATTAAATGTCGTTAACCCGTAGGATGAAGACAACTTTTTATTCATATCAGATAATCGAGAGTCCGACCTGAAGCACTTTTACATTTTCCCGAAAGGGAATAGAATACACGGTAAAGCCGGTTTTTCTTCTTGCATCATTATATTCCCGTATAAAATTAAATTATAATTTATTAATCTACAAACACCAGATCCGGATATCCCGCTGGCTGTTGACATTTAATGATTCGTTAAGTTTCATACACGTGCCATTTATGGTTATGGCTCTCCAAAATCTTCGAGCGTCGCAGAAAACCGTTGGACAAAAACGTTGTACCAAAAGGGGAACGGCTTTGATTTTGAGTCTTTTTTATATTTTAGATAATATTTATCTGAAGGCAGTAAATCGCCACAGTAAATGTATTTTTTCGTGAAGAATTTGTTTTCACAGAAACAGATTTATTTTAAGGTCTTATTCTAAGAGGGCTGTTTGGAATGTAAAAAATCGACTATATCTCCAACAGTAGATATTGAATAGTGCGATTTCTGTTATCTTGGATAAGGAGAATGTGGATATGAATGCATAAATTCTCCACCACACACCATTTTCAATAAACAAATATTTTATTTTATTTCGAAATAATACATGGGTCATTCCACGTCAATTCGACCAGAAAATCGGCAAAAATGTCCGTTATGGCCACCGATTTTGACCAAATTTGGCATAACGGCTCCATTTGATAATAAAATAAAAACCCCAAAGTCGTTTTGCAAAAAACTCAACTGTTTTTGAAATATTGCAACGTTGCAAAATTCGAATTTTGCAAACGTTACTACACATTTTACGGTATATCTGAGACTATTTTAGCTACAGACGTTCAAGGGCTTATTTTAAATGACTTGAAGTGGATAAATACATATAATAATTGATTATTTTATGAAATATAAACAATTTTATAAAGTTTATAACAATTTTAAAGTTTCAAATCAATTTTTGACTATGAATATTTGCCTTCGATTTCGTTAATTTTTTATATGTTGTAAACACAGCCCTCCTCTACAAATTAGAAAAGTTTGCCGGAGTTACTATTTTATTTAAGAAAGAAAAATATTTTTGAGTGAAGGCGTGACGCCCGCCGGTCACAGCGGCGCCCGCCTATTGGCCGATGTTATGGTACTCTGGTGTCTTCAGATCTCTGTAACTTTCTCATTCATCTTCTTCTTACCAATTTTTAACCTTATACCAAATCTTTTCCTGTGCAAATCGAAATTTGTTTTGCCCAGGTGTGACCACAGCCTTAGAATCTATGAAGAGCGGCACCTGGCCTCAGAGAACAATTGACAAACCTTGTCCCGTCTTCGGCTTCCAGTACTACTACTCTCCTCACATACTCTATTAGCATGTTCTCCGAAACCTCTTTCTCCGTTCTTTTTTTCAAAGAAACGGGTGCACTATTCCGTCGCCCACCATCTCCCATTCGAATTTTACTCCAAGGGAAAACAACGAGGAAGGCAGAGCGCTGCTCATATCATCTAAATGGTTCGCACACGATAACCTCCCAGGCTAAGGAAACACCCTGACATCCCATAGTTTTGCTCCCGTTACTTTTTAAATTATTAAATTGTTCACCCTTAACTCATGTTTTAAACATTTTCCCAGCATGACTTCACACATACGAATGATGTAAGTATCCGGAATCAGTGAAAAAATGAATTATGTTACGAGAGTCAATGGAATTAATTTCACATTTAATTTTTAGATGAGTTGTAAAAATTATTTTTATCTCTCCTTATTAAGTAAAATAAAAATTATTCACATATTTAAACACAATTCGCATTCTAAAGCCTTAAATTCCTTATTTTGCCTTTACGTACAGTTAACTTGAACAGTATCAGAAAGTTGGCATAAGAAATTTTTGACGGAATATTTTGCAAACCCTTCATGAACAATTTATGTTACATCCAACGCATCCCTCATATTATGAAAGTTCTAAATTATTACAATTATAATGCGTGCAGTAGAAATCGAAGGATATTTATCAATGTCGCCTCCGTTTAACCTGATGCCGTACTGCTGTGCTGGAAGATTAATTTCTGAGGTTGGTTTCCTCCTTGACGCAGAATTAAGAAATGAAAGTAAAAAAAATCGTGTACATTAATGTTTCAATATACAATTTCACGTCGGAAATACGCTAACCTTCTTACTTTACCTTCAAAAACCCATGTTCTCCTCCAAACTCTCCTAATTCTCTAGTCCACAAAAATGAAAATTTTGTTTTCGGATTACTGAGAAAGGTACTTCAACAGCAAGTCTTCCTTCGATTGTGGATAGCCGTAAGGTAGGTATGAAAACACTCCACGCCAGGTGTATCTCGGAATTTTCTTGTCAGGCTCTTCTTTTCTCCTTCACTTGCTCGTTGGTTACAAACTCGAAGTTTTCCTAAGTGTTAAACTCCTTTCACGTTCGATGTGGCCCATTTCTAAAGTTTCTCAAGAGTCTGAATTTGTTTTTTATAATTGAGCTTCAGACTGGGACGTGAGGCTTGTCTTCAGTGTCCCTTTAACCCTTAGACTACCAACGGGACACATATGTCCCGATAAGGAGAAAAAAATGGTAGTGTAAGGGTAAAATCCATCACTTGTATCCTTTCCCTGAGATATGGTTTAGAAATGCCATTCAGCATCGACTCCAAAATCTTGGCGATGCAACAATTTCAACATTTTGTAGCGGTTCTTATATTGAGTCCCCGCAACGTCGAAAAAGGAAAATCTTTTAGTAGATTTGGTACACTTGTTACGCTATAGAGCAGCGTCCTTTGAAATATGGCGTTATGCTTCATACAGTTTGAAATAATAACCACGCTGAGGGGCACACACTAGATCGTTCATATTTCTATTGCAACACGTAATCAAGTGAACCGTAGCCTTGCAGTTACTCTAGTGCACACCTTTCACTGAATTTTGGTACAGAAAAGAAAATTTCTCGGAAAAATTGCCCACAAAGAAAACTTTACGTGATTTCAAGTTGTCTCTGACTTCCAAAGGATATACAATTTGCATACGAGAAATATAGTCATGCCGTCGTATTCACAAAATATCCTCAGGGAAAACACCGGAGAACATTTTTAGAAACTTAATCTGAGTTAATAAGGTACAGAAAATTTCCATAGCTCTTTGTTTGAAACATTTTTCATCATGTAAAGTGGGTGTGGGAAAATTCAGAAAGGCTAAAAAGACGGCTTAGGTAATAGGTCAGTAATAGTGTATGAGTGAATAATAGTCAGCACATGCCTCCGAGGACAACTACCAGAGAACCGTTTATGGCGCAGCTGCAACTTCATACGGTGCTACTTTACCAAATACATCTAAGGGACTCAGTAAGAGGCATGTATTAGTGCCGCGAAAGAAAGGAGTACTAATGAAATCTTGAGAAGAAAACTGGAAATCGATACGTTTAGGAAAAAAATCATTAAGCAGTTTGAACAAAACACTGGAATTGTTGGAAACGGTTTCTTTTTTTGCGAAATGACTTTGGGGTTTTCATTTTCTTATCAAATGGAGCCGTTATGCCAAATTTGGTCAAAATCGGTGACCCTAAGGCCAATCACCTGGTCGATTTGTCATGGAATGACCCACATATATATTTTACACTTTTTGGACATATTTGAATCATTGGAGTACTTTACAATGATAATATTTTCCTTTTTCTTTTTAAATCACACTGAGAAGTTTCTCTCCTTAAATTCCACCAATATTCTGCCTACATACTGCAGTTAAACCTACCCACAAACCGCATTAAAAACTCCAGGTGCAAATGTGTATTATGCTTGTCCTAACTAAGGGAAAAATTCTAGATGACAATCAAGAAAATGTTACTTCAGTGACATGTTACTTTTTATTTTGTGGAAGCATGTGAACATTTCAGTCAGCACATCTATATAGTTAGGTGAAACTTCAAAGATATTTGGTGAAACATTGCTTCATATCAAGTAGTAACCCTATCACTATCAGATCTCCACCCAGCTTCCACTTGTATTTGTCATAGTTAAACTTTTATGGACTTGTAACGCTGCATGTGAGAAGGAAGGGCATGGGTGTTAAGTTCTTACATGAAATAATAAAGTATGGCAAAGACAGGGCTATTCTTCATAAATTAAATTTTTGTGTCCCACAATTTAAAAAAAGGTACAAGCGAGCCTTCTTTATCCCGTTTACTAAATCCAAATATTGTTGCAACTCACCACTTATACGAATGTGTAAAGAATACAATGCTATATGCGAACACTAAGATCTATCGTGGAATAAAAATGTATTTATCGCCAAGACAAATTTTATCATGAACATGTTATGATACGTTGCATTGTATATAAATATACTATTTATATATTGTGTTTTTTTTATTTTAATATTTTGTTTGGAATAATTTTTTTATTGTAAATAAATGTATTGTTAAATTGTTTTCCCTTGGTTTATTGGGGTAACGTTAAATAAATAAATAATTATTGACGTCCCGGTGAACGTGTCGTTTCAAAGGGCTCCACCTTCCTCCTGAGCCCGGTTCCATCCCACCGTCGCCGCAGTAGCGTCATGTTCAGCGACGTGGTTCTCCTGCACGACGACGACGGGACGGGGGCCCAGAGGCGAGGGTCCCTGGGCTCGACGGGCCCGGCGCCCGGGGAGGCCAAGAACGTGTGCTCCAGCGAGAAGATGACCCAAACGGGCGACGGGAACGTCTGGCAGGTGCCGACCGCGCAGCCGACGGCCACGACGCTCCAAGTCCCCCTGCAGGGAGTTGTGAGTACCCAACAGTGCACATGATTGTGTTGGACTGTTTCCCGAACATTCGAGATGCCCCACGAATATTCCAAGATTCCATCCGTTTGCACACAATGTTCTCCGAGAGCATGTGCGTTTATTCTTTGATTTCGAGTTGATAGGTACGGTGTGCCGACTACTTGTTAGTGCTTGGCGCTAGAAAACTGTTTTGAAGGTACCGCAGGGGTTGGAAACCTTTTCTAAATGAAAGGCCAAATATTCATTCCGCGTTGATCTCGTATGGCCACGCACTGAATTTTGGGCCATATACGTACACGAGTTTCATTTACCATAATTTTCAGATTTTTGTTACTTCACGCATAGATACATTTCCACGACTTCAAAAATTGAAAACCACGAATTGAACAGGATTTTTAAGTGCCAACCTTGAAAACCTCGAGGATGTGTGTAGCAGGGAATGAAAGATCACTAAACCATCATATATGCACTACTTACATGCAACTGAGAGTTAACAATTCTACTACTTCATAGAAATATGTTTGTTACCAGATAAGGGGGTTTTGCTGGTGTAGCGGTTAGAGTACAGACCTCTCACCGGGAGGGCCCGGGTTCAAACTTCGGGAGTGGAAAATATTTTACATTGACAAATCGGCCACTACTTGATTATTTTGTGGAGAGCATTCGAGTACAGTACTCCGTCCGTCCGATGGGTCGTTAAGCCGTGGTCCCATTGACGCCTTCCGTTAAGAGCAGGCCGAGTTTCTGTCTACACTTCCTCCTTTCCCTTCCATTTTCATCCTTAAAACCTCTTCCTTCCGGTCTGCCGGACCTCTAATCCGCGTACAGACTCGAAAACACATATGAGATATTTTACCAAGCATCGTGTGGGTCAATACAATGGGGGCGTTTACTCGAAACCTAAATCGCAATTTCGTACACGAAATCGTTAGATGGAAACAAAAAAAGTATTTTAGTGAAAAAATTAATCTTCTAACCACAACCATTCACTCATAAATCACAGATTGAAATAAGCAAAAGGTGACGCCTGCCGAAAAAGCTGCTGTGATAACATATACGTCATTTTCCTCCCGTCCTTGACTGCTTTTCGTGGAAGAGAAGAGAGTGGAGGGGGGTTCTCGGAAGGTCTACTCGCACAGATGCTGTCGCAACTGTCCTATTGGCAGAGTCAGTGTCCCCCCCATTGCGATAAGGCGAAGTAGCTTCGCGGGCTAGGTTGTGATTGGAGTAGTTATACGTCAGTGGTTGCACCACGCCCACTTTTCCGAAAGGGTTAAAAACATCAGTTTTTCGCCGCTTTTAACTCGATAAACAATTGACGGATCGGAAAATGGAAAAATACGGGTCCTTTTATTTTACAAACTCTATCAGATTCGGCAATAAAAAACAATGGTAAACGACCCCATTGTCCTTCCTCAACAGGGTCCTCCATCCGACGCCTCCCAAGGGATCGCCCCTGCTTACGGCTCCCGGCCCACGTCGATGACCTGCCAGGAGCTCCTGGCCCTCAGCGGGGCCCTGAGCGCCGCTCTCCCCACCCAGCTGGCCCTGGACACCGCCAGCGTCCACACCTTCTTCTCGTCGCTGAGCAAGGGGGAGAAGAGGCACGTCTCGGCGCCGACGCTGGCCATCGCCCTGAGGAACAGCGGCGCCGAGGGCGGCGGTCCGGACGTCGACGGCGAGGAGGACTTCGACGACGAGGACTCGGAGGACGACTTCTCGGACTCGTCCTACACGGAGGACGATGACGAGGACGACGACGACGGAGACTCGAGCGACTGGACGAGCGAGTCCTACGACGAGGACTACTCGGAGGACGACGAGGACGAGAGCGACAGAGGGGACGACTTTGACGAGTTCGACGAAGTCCGCGGGTCCCGCCGCCGCCACCACCGGCACCACTGCTACGACCACCACCACCATCCACACCACCACCAGAAGCGGAAGAAGAGGAGGAGGAACTGCTGCGCGTCCGGCCTCCGCACGATCCAGCTGAAGGTGCGGAAGCTAGTGGAGCACAAGTACTTCCAGCAGGGCATCCTCTTGGCCATCCTGTTCAACACGCTGAGCATGGGCATCGAGTACCACAACCAGGTGGGTGGATGTCCAGTGCCCCACCGCAGAGGTGGAGGAGAACTGGGCCGGCCGGTGATGAAAATGTTGACCAACTCCGTCATGATCCTTTAAAATCACATTCATTTTGTCGTATTGTTTGGGAGAAGTTTCAACGTTTTGTCGGTTATTAATTATCGTCAGCTTCGTATTATGATAGCTGAATATAGAATAGGATGATCCAAATAAACGTTATTCAAATCAATTTGTGGAAGCTACCATCTGCAAAAAAATTAAAAACCTTGAATTTCGTCATTATGTGCTACATATGCCAAACTATCTTATAGTCATTCCATGCGTTCATCTACTGATCGTCATTTTCGAGATCCTTGAAGGTTTTCAACCTTAATAATGGCTGAAAAAATGGTTGGACAAGGAGTAAGGTTTTAGAACTTCAAAGTTATTGATTTTTCAAAACTAATGTCGTACCTACTGATCCCCGCTTTCATTTCTAGCACTAGGTCCCTGCCCGCCCACTTCGATGATATTTGAGATTGCGATTTTGAAATTTAATGCTCTTGATGGAAATGAATAGGCAATCTCAGGTATCACTCGGAAAGGCGTTTACCGTGGATCAGGCACTCACAGAATCAGAATTCGTCAGTAACCTATCACCGTCTTCGTTTGATAATAATAATAATAATTTGATAATAATAATAATAATAAAGTGTAATAAACTTTCCTTTTGAATAAATTCAAACGAAATCCCATACTAAAAGCAGCCCTTGGAGTTTTTAAGTATAAAATTAAACGTGAGACCGATACCCTTCAAGTTCTACTACCGAATCTGGTATTTTTTGTATTATTGGTCGTACTTCATGTTTTTTATACAGGGTACCAGCTGTGATTCATTTTTTGCATTGAATGCGTAGAGGAAGTAATAACATCTTTATTTTCGGTACACAACTATTTTTTAGCCAGTGACTCTTCCATTTAATACTTTTTTGTTTTATTCTTACATTGATGGAATCTCAAGAGTAAAAAAATATTCTAATATTCCCAACAGCCCGAAATGCTGACAGTAGCCGTGGAGGTTAGTAACATCGTCTTCTCGGCGATATTTGCTGTGGAAATGATGTTAAAGATCACAGCGGAGGGACCGTTTGGATATATTAGTAATGGCTTCAACGTCTTTGATGGCGTAATAGTGGTGCTAAGGTAAGACCTACATTTTTTTCATTCAATGTTTTCACGTTGAGTATTTGTTCATTAGAGTAGTTTTTCATCAATTTACTTGAGGAATTTATAAGCATGGCATTTATAATCATGTATCGTCGTAATCTATTGAATCCAAAAAATAAACGAGATCTATGTAGGATCATTTCACTATAGGCATCGTTTTCATTTGAATAACGCACCTTGCTTCGGGCATTCTATTTCATGGATTAATTCACGTAACTCATAGTATATACTTATGTTCTGCCCACAGTTATTGTCATATTTTACTCATTTGGACCATGCTACTTTAGAATTTTCTTGAGTATTTTTGCCAGATTTATGAGTGTTTTCTCTGATGGAACCGTTATAACTTCATTGTCTGGCATCGGAGGAATAATTGATACGAAATTATTTCCAGTCAAGTTGATTTTTTCAAGATCAAGTTTAAATATACTGCGGGTGAATTGATAAAACGAAAAATCCCGAAATAATGAGAGCCACTATTGTATTGCAGATGCCAGATATTTAGTTCCCACATAATACCATTTTAAATGTATAGTTTCGATTTGTTTTTTCCAATATTGAGATGCTTTCTTTCCATGAGCGAATGACCATCAGAAACTGTGATTATTCCTGCATGCATAATGGAAGGAGATGCTATCGGTTTTCAGAGCATGACCACTTGAAAATCATATTTAAATAAGGTGTCTGAGGTAATTAACTCTATTGTAAATGTAGTTTTATCTTTCTCCTAGGTGGAAATAGTGCTTTAAATTATTAGTGCATTTTAATTTTAAACTTTTGCTTAAGCAACCCATATTGCTTGTGCCTGAATTTCCGGGCTGTAATAATGATGACTTCTAGAAGTGGTAGTAGAGTGTATAACTTCCATTTGTTCAATACTGTATTTTGGTACGACTAAGGTGACCGAATGTTTAACGACTTGGATCCCTAAAATGACCTCGAGTCCTTACACCGCTGGTGAGGACTCGAGAGTAATGCCAATTGCTTTGGTGCCCTGGCAAACCAAACGGGAAAAAAATGTATTTCGTGTTCTCCCGTGCTCGATCAGCGTTGTCGAGCTTTGCCAGACGTTCCTCGGTGAAAAAGGCGGCAGTTCCGGCCTCTCAGTCCTCAGAACCTTCCGACTCCTGAGAATCCTCAAGTTGGTACGCTTCATGCCCAACCTTAGGCGACAGCTGTACGTCATGCTGAGGACCATGGATAACGTGGCCGTCTTCTTCGCCCTCCTCATACTCTTCATCTTCATATTCAGGTATGTGTGGGCTAGGAAAAATGAATGAAAACGAAATGTCAAGAAGCATCCAATCATTTTTTAAAGGATTGCGGACGTTTACCGAGGGTTTGGCGAATCCGATGGTTCGATGAACTGGTGGGATGTATCAAATGTTGGCTGTCGAATTTGAGGCTCTGCGGAGGGATGAAGCAGCTTGCTCATGAGTTCTAGCCATGCTCCATAAGGAGGATCAAGTGTCTCACGATGGCGATCTTTGATGTCTGACACCTCTTTGCCACCGCGGAGACGTCTGTATTGAATGGTCAAGTTTTCTCTCCAAAGATTCAATGTCGTCGTGTTTTCGTTCGTTTGCTTTCATTCTCGTGACCTTCGTAAAGCTTTTTCCGGCAAGATAAATAAATGAACCGAGTTTTTTTTGCACCATATGTGTATATTCCTTTTATTTATTTACCCTCATGATGTAATTGAAGACTTCTCCTTGCGTCATTTTGCAGCTATCATGTTTCCTCGACCCATCGAATCCGTTTCAGACTATAGTGTCTTGGTTTCTATATATTTTCTACTTCACCGTAATTCGAGACAAAATAGCAATGAACTAGTTGAAAACATGTTGTCGCTTTGTGGGAATTGAGCTTTCTTAAAAATGTTAATAATCTTAATGCTGCAAGGCATGCTCCTTACAGCATAGTCTCTTATTAATGTTCCCCTAGGTTTAATTTATGTCTATTTCATGTATCCAATTTCTAAGAGGATTTCTATTTTTAATCAATCACCGTAAGTTGATGCATTTAGTTGGGTATCTGCTAGTTCACCTACTGGCTTGTGTACTTGTTAAAGCAATATTTGATATAATGTATTTCTCCCAGCAAATCTTGTGTGTATATATTTGAAATATTTGCTACTCATGCCGTATTTACCTCTATTCCCAACACTTCATGTTACTCTTCTTCAAATACATCTTAATAACACCTCCTCTAGATCCGACACCTTTGTACTTAATGTCTTCTTTAGTCTGGGTAAAGGTATAAAGTAATCAGAAACAATTGATCGCACGTTCACGGTACCAAAGTCAGTGACTCAAGAATATCAATGATATGAATGCACAAACCACCCTCAACTTGCAATTGGTTTCCTAAAAAATTAGTGAAATCCTTTTTCCTGAATTCAAACATCATTCCTGAAAAAAAAACTCCTGAATCATTATGATTAAAGCAGGATTTTCGGATAAATTAAATATATTTCAATGTAGAAATGCGAAGGTGTATAATGTGAAAATTAATATCGTCCACTTTTTATACAAAGTATTTCAAATTTATTACTTCGTGTAAAATTATACATTTGTAATTATATTTCATCAGATGTCGTTTAAAACTCTTCAACTCCAAACTTAATTTTTAATTAAAGAAATACTTCGTAGAGATATTACAATATTTAATACTTTAAAATCTCTTTTCATCACAGGGTTAAATGGAATAAAACTTTTAATTTTTACAGAGACTAAATAAATGATTTTGAATTAAAACGAACAAAACGGCGTCTACCGGTTGCATAGACGATGTGGTTTATCGCCTAATTTCTCGTAATATTTAGTTTACATAACGCAAAACCTGTACTAAACATTCACGGCTCGTTACGCATGATTCATATTAAAATATCTAATAATCGCCAATACTCGATATTAACGATAATTTAGAAACTTTTGATGCGTCATGCTGTTGTCATCCAGCACACACTAACTCATAATTGCTCTGTTGCATCTTCAGTAATATTTATAAATCCATTGATGAGAAATAATTTTAAGACCTCGTCTTAACGCGTGATTCAGAATTACCCAATACTCATCACTTTTAAGATTTGGAGATAAATGTGTGTATGTATGGTTATTTTACCACAAACCGCAAAATAACGGAAACACAAACCTCATTGTTATTTTCCCCAGCACATTTTCCCGTTGTCTGACTCCGATATGATGACTGTCCAATATCGTACTCCCCTAATTTTTTTACGATCTGCGAACCCCGTCACCCAAAGCTTAGCTCGTTGCTCGAACTTTTAATAAACCTTCTTCCGCTAGTCGTTACTTCCCTCAATCCCTCCCTCTTTTTCACCTCTCCCCCACGAAATTAATGTTTTCTTTCTCCTCACGCAGAGAACAGTCCACCGAGGAGAGAAAAGATGAGAAATGTCTGTTCTAACATGTCTGTTTTATGAATTTTTTTTTTTTAAGCTTCAGCTGATTCTAATCATGTGTTCCACCTCAAATATCTCTCTCTCACCCAGCCCCCTTCCGTCTGCCTGTTGCCATTTCTCCACCATTCTCTCTGCATCTCACACACACTCTTCAACCTCTCCGCTCTGTCTCACCGCCTATCGCCGAATGCCTCTTCGATCGGTGACCGACACGATTCCGCAAGGCGTATTCCAGGAAGGCGTATAAGGGATACTGTAGAATGGCGTGACAGGGGTGACAAATGTGGGCGCGTCACAGCGCCTTTTCTCTTTTATATATATATTATCTCTCTCTGTCTCGCTATCTTATCCGACCATGAAAACCTTTGTGCCCTCCAAAACCCTTTCTGCTACCTTTCTACTCTCTCCCTATTCCCCCAATAAGTCCTTCCTCCAACACTGTGGAAAAAAAAATTGCGTAAGGTCACCCCCGTCCCTTCTAATTCCTTGATCCCCTCCCGATGATGTCGAAGGCGAGTGATTGCCATGACGATGAATCGAGAAGATGACTTTTGAAACGGAAGCCCCGCATATCCACACGGGAAAGCTTCCCGAACACGTATAGGTTCCCAAGTAACCCTCTTGTAGTTCCCAAGTAACCCCACATTCTCTGGAAATCAAGCACCATGACCTCCAATAACCCCCACCATCACCACCGCGCGTGCGCAGGTTGACCTGGGAGTTTGTGTTCGAAATCGTCGGGATTTCCTCGAATGGGTAACCAAGGAGTCACGTGGTATAAACACGAATGTTTTGCGAATGTGGTGTGTTAAAAGCTGAATAATCCTCATTCATTGTTTTTCCCTTGTTTTTTATCTCATCTGGGGGCTCTTTAGTCGAGGCAGATGAGAAAAACTCAAGTTAAAACAATTAATGATATTGTAGCGAGCGATTGAAACACACTAAATTCCTGCGCCTGATCATGAAACTCCGTAATGCGCGCCATCGCGTTGTTCTTATTTTTCAACCAGGCTTAGGATGTGGTTACAGTGAGCAGTACGCTTCTTAGATGCGCAGCGCGCGTTATTGTTTGCGGTAGTGATAACGAGAGAGAAGGATACGAGATCCACCCCCGATGCGTCTCAAAATGTTATTCGATCCCAATTTTACCTCCTCCTTACTCTCCTCCTCGTTCCAATTCCCTTCTCCTCACTCTCCTATTAACTCCAACATGTCCTGCTTCCTCTTTCTTTAGTCGCTCTATTTGTTTTTCTCCATCCTACCCCCTTTCTAGGATATATTTTTTCCTTCCACCAAATTCCTTCCCCTGTAACTATCGTCGGCAACTTCTAATCTCACTCTCTCTATATATATACCTATTTGTTACTTTTCCTCTTGCTCTCTTTCCTCGTCCACCCCAGAATAGATCCTAGCACTGTAACCCGATGTGCCTTAGGTAATCATGAGAATAGATGGAATCACCCGAAACAAAAACGCAACAGGAGTAATGTCATTATTAATGACCGATTGTTCACGATGGATTCTCCCGGTCCACCTCACATTTGGCGATAGAAGTAGCATTACGGAAAAAATCAAGTCGATAAAATGTCAAATCAATTCATATCTTCTTCTGTAGGTAAAGTTAAAGGCAACAATATATGACTCAACTCGACAAATGAACTGATACCGAACGAATTTGGGAACGTTTCTAGATGGCTTCATCCCGGCAAAGACAGCATTTAGGCAGCAAATTTGGAAATAGGATACAGGTCAGCTGTTTAGCTAAGTAGTCAATCACGTCGATGTGCAAGCTGTAGACAGCGGCGATTTAAATTCGAACGACAAGCAAAGGAATATCCAACTTGTCATCGCAATGAAGTACCGTATGATGTTTCTTTTTTCTTGTAGGATATCTGTAATTATCTTTTTGAATTCTTCGGCATAGATTTCATAGGCCTCACTTTGCTTTTTTGATTCCTGGGGGGTTTTGTTTGAAACAGTCGAGATTATTTCGAATAGGTAACCAAGGAATCACGTGGTATAAACAAGAATGGCTCGCAAATTTTATGTGTTAAAACAGCTGATTACAACCACATTCATTGTTTACACTTCTGTTTTATCTCATTTGTGGGATCTTTAGTCGAGAGAGATGAGAAAAACTCAAGTGAAAACAATTTTTGATAATGTAACGAGCGATTCTGTGAAATAAATTGCGAACCATTCGTGTTTGTACCACGTGACTCCTTGGTTACCTATTTGAGATAATTCCGAAGGTTTCAAACACAACCCCCCTGGAGACCTTCGTGCCCCGTGATTCACTGAAATGTTCTCGCATTACCCACATTATATTCATGATGTTTTAAACATTGGTTCGACCTGAATGATTTTTATTTTCGTCTCAACCAAAATTTACTCGAACGGGAACCTCATTCAAGTATCGAAGTCAGCCGCAGTCGATGGTGAATATGGGTATGTCGATGGTGAATCTCGCATAAGAATCGCATAAGCATCAACTCACGAGTGCGATCCCCACGCGTAACACGAGAAAATCATGCTTGAAGGAGTCGACTATCTTGGCCATCGACGACTAATGGTTAGAGCCTACCTTAATCAATCCTCCTCCTGTGACCCTCACATTGAAACTGAACAAACTGAACTTTCCGAGTGGGCGAGTGACCTCCGGACCCGTCACTTGTTTTTCCCTCGATGCTTTCGACTCTCCGCGTTAAGCTGTCTTCCCGAGAAACCAAACCTCTCCCTCCCTCTCTCGTCTTTCCACCCTTTAGGAAGAAATCCGATTCTCTTCGACTTCCGCGCTTCAAATGGGACATGCTTTAAGGTGAGCGAGTACACATATATATATGTATGCATACATAGATTAGCTCTCAGTTATCGATGGAATCCTTGGCACAACCGTCCAGCTAACAAGTAACTCTTCGCTTCCCGTTGGTGATGAAAGGAAACCGAGTATGATAAATATCCCAGCATGCAATTACCGAGTGATTCTTCCCGACCCAATGATGAATTCAACCCACAAAATTTTTAAAACAAGCGTAAACGCCGGAAAAAAAACACATACACCAAAAGAAACTGCGCCGTTAAATTAAAACCTAAACCAAAACTCCTAAAAAAAAACATAAACATGAAAAAGCAGATGAGCTGCTATTGAAAAAGAAAAGAAACATCCATCACTCCATGTCCATCACGCATCGTGTCCACACTATTATATATATATTGTGATAAAATGACACATTATAAAGCATGCCATCGCATATAAAATGAAGCTAATGGTAATGAATTGCACACTTCACATCACGCCCCCGCCAAGAGCCTTATATGATCCTTAGCGAAACCGTTTCTTATTTTATTTTGTTGCTGTAAAGAGACATCTCTGGTGAGCGATGGAGATGAACCTCTCCGAGCAAAAAAAAGCCAAGCTATTTGGGGAAAAAAGGAATGAATGACACGCTTTTTTTTATCTATACTCAACCACGCGATCGCTTCTGTATATCACGCTTACATCTGCAAATGTGCCAGCAAGAGTGCACTCAAAATAAGCAGCAAGTTAACTACTGATTCCTGCTCTCTTTTATCTCTTGCCCTCTCAATTTCTCTCTTTCTCTCCCCTTTCCTCTCTCCCCCTCTCCTTCTCTTTCTCTCTCTCCCTTTCTCACCCCCCTCCGATGGGTGGGGGAAGAGGAATGGAGGGGAGATGGAGATATTAGGGGATAGGGGGAAGCGGGGGAGCCACTCGCTTGCAAGCATGGTGGTCTCACACACAAATTCGCCTATAATTGTATGCCACGCGAAGGTTATGCCCGTCAGAAAAAAATATATATATGCATAAATGAATATATATCCCTCTCCCCTTCACAAGTGCTGAATCATCCCATCCCTGTTACCTCCCGCCGAAAGAAACTTCCCTCGCGTCAAATGCCTGAAAAAAGATTCATCGTAAAATTCCTACACGACGGAATATGGGGAAAAATGAAGTAAAATAATGCCATAATTAATGCCAAAATCAAAGTAAGAAAAATAAATCGGTTTTACTTTGTTCTGTCTGGATAATACAAGTGAACTGAAAGAAAGCTTCACGAAATTTTCATTGTTCCAATTCTGTGACCGTTTTTTAAGTGTAATGAAAAGAATAAAAAAACCCTTTATCTGTTTTTTTTGTTTTTATAGTATACTTGGGATGAACCTGTTTGGTTGCAAATTCTGCAGTAAAACAGATGATGGATCGGTTGCTTGCGACAGAAAGAACTTTGATTCCCTTCTCTGGGCCATAGTGACTGTCTTCCAGGTACAGCTTTTTCCCAGTTTTATCGCTATTGGTTTTAAGCTAAAACTACATATATTAAAGTCCCTTTAATATTTCTGCAACATTTTAAAGATAAACTGATCAAAACAGGTAAAGTATAAAATACGCAATTTTTAATAGAAAATTATTTTTCTAATTACAGTAAAAAGCATGCGATGAAATTTTTATTACTAACAACTTTTTTTAAGCTTGTCTCTTCGCTTGTGCTACCACTTTGCAACTTATATCACTTATTAATTGATTGCATTTAGTCTTAATATATATTTCTATATATATATATACATATAATAAGCCCAAAATCCATACAATTTTGCTTCACACCCTCGTAGTTGGCCTGGCATACGTATGTCTAGTGCTTTACGTAATTTTTGTAAGTAGTTGTGAAAGTCCTCTTTGTGTGCATTTTTCGGCGTGGTGTCTCTCTTTACGTGAAATATAAGATCTTTATACATTTGATATCACTCCAGGCCTTGGCTGTTTACAAAATAATGGACATTTTTAATTTTTTTCATAATGAGAAACGTATAATTGTCATTTTTAAAACCTCACCTTACAACCTAATTATTAAACTGTTTTTTTTTCGTCCTATAGCGTTAAACCCTTGCCAGATTTAATATTGGAAGCAATAATTTAATAGTAGAATGCGTAGATCCATTGAGCACACAACTTTACTTTATATCTACATTAATATATAGATACTATATGATAAAAATTATTAAACATAACAAGTTGACCCATTAAAAGTCTTCTTTCCTCTTATGTGACTTTGTATTCTCTTCCATAGTGCTAACTTTCAAACAAAAAAACTATTGTATTCACTGCCCAGCATGATACCTTCTCCGTTTAAGGATTCGTTTTTTGTCATATTTTGTGAGTTTGTGTTCCTTTAGGGATATTACTCAATTCTTTTCTGCTGTCGTTTTCAACTCACACATTTTTCCCTCTTACATTCTTTCGGGTTTGCAATGCCTGTCCTTCGTATTTTTTAACTTTCTACCTGTTTATGGTTAAATGGTTGGTTGGAAGCCAGCGGAAATTATTCTTCTTTCACAAAAAGGTGGGTACTCCAGAATACGTATGAAAAGGATCAACATGTCTTGCCCGTTAAAAGCTATTTTTCAATACTAATACAAAAGCATTTAGCATGATTTAATGTCAATTCAATGCACATATGATTTCCAAACTTCACTGTTGCACCAATGGACCTCGGTGCACAGAGCTTGTATTCTTCACTCATTTCTCACCCTTTCACTTTTGTTTTCAGCTATTTTTTTCAGTCAAAAAATTTCTTTCGAGAGGATATAATTATTTTTTTCCAAACATCTATCTATACCTTGCTTCATTCAATATTGCGTTTGGAAAGAAGCATGATAATGTTCATTTTTTTAATCTAATGCACTGTTCCCCTCATTCATCCAATCATGGTATCATGTTAAATAAAAAAATCACTGATGATAAAACTAATCTCTAATTGGAATCGGAACAAAGGTGGAGCAGTCAAATGATAAACTGCCTTAACACGCAAATTAACCAATTTTTTCTCATTTTTTTAATCGACGCATTTGCGTGCTGACGAGCGATTATAATCTAAAAAAAAGTGTGTGTGCCACACCGACAACGGATACTTCATCGGATTTCCATTCAAATGCGAGGACACTAAATGAAACCTAATGCCACTGAAAACGCTGATGTAAAATGAAATAATTTTTCTTGATTTTTAAAGAATTAAACTTTCTTAATCAGCACCTACGACACCCTTAAAAGTGAACCTAGACGGAATGTTTACAAACGAGTAGTCGTCGAACTCACCATAGATTTTAGAGTAATTTAACACATCGCAAGCTTTGTCAGTATGTTTGCCTTGATCCCACCCACCCGACCACCTTCACCTATTTATTATCCAAATCCCTCTCCCTTTCCACGACATAAAAATTCGCTGGAAACCACAATTTTGACTGACTGGGCATGAATGGACCGCTGTATAGATATAAATATATTTATACATATATTTATATACACTACCCGGTTACCCACAAACCCCAGTATTCCGACCTGCCCAATCACCTCGCCCCATACTCTTCCTTTCTCTCTCTCTCTCTCTCTTTCTCTCTCTGTCTATTTCCAACCTTTTGGAGAACCCACAATCAGCACTCAACCCGGCATGACCTATTGTGAATACTTTTCTTTTTTCCCAGAGATTTGTCACCTCTGTCACATACGGCGTGTTGATGACTTAACCCCGCCTCCTATGTAATCGTTAAGTAAACTTATCTATATATATAAGTATAGAGATACTATATATATATATATATATATGATACATCTATATATATATACTTATACTACCATTCACGGTGCCTTGTCTTGGAAATAGAGTTTGCTCGCTGGCACGGATTGCTGCTGTACTAGTTATGTCACGATTTCGCTCTTGGATCACCTTACCACCCCTAACTCCCTTTAACCACAGCCGCTAATCGGCTTAGACATAGGCAAAAAGTTACGCACAGTAGTGGTAATCGTAGATGCCGAAACTCTAATGCAGTATCTGTAGGAATTTTCCCTCTGTAGGTGGTTTGGTTTTGCTTCTTAATTGGTAGCCCTCACCTGCGGTCCGCTGGTCAATCTGGAACGCAATGCCCCAGGCGTTTTTTCCACCAGATGTGTTTGTAACTGCGCATATATTTACTCTGCCCTTTTTGTTGAGAAACCCCTGTGAGTCTCACCCCGCCCCCTCCACTCAGAGTGAAGTCTTTTTGCTGCTTTATGCACTACTTACCGGCCGATTCCGCTGAGCACCTTTCCTTACCTTTCCTGCGATTCCTTGGAGAAGAAATCCTAATCTAGGATGTGATTTGAGGGGATCCGTGCTAAGAAACCTAGTATTACTCCTGAAGAGCATACGCTACTCTTTTTCTTGAGTAGAAAGTGATTCCTGGAATATAAAATTACATGCGCGACAGTGTGAATGCTTCAGATGCATGTTAGCTTACGCTTATTTCACTCTAAAACCCAAGTGTGTGGCGAGTTAAATTTTTTAAATCACCTGTCGCGTGAAAAGAAAAGTATCTGAAAGTGCTGTCTATGCTATGGTATTCACTATTGCTACCATCCAAACCCACTTTCATTTGATTTGAGAGGTGGTGAGTTTTTTTATCGAATGTGGGTAAATGATGGCGTTCATTGCGTAATGTACAGTGTGGTTATAGTTTCCCCTCAAGGTGAAGCGCCTGAAAGTAATTTTATCCGCAAGATAGGTAATAATTTGATGGTTTTCCGATTCTTTATGTAATATTCCATAAAAATTTCACACTATGCCATATTCATGCCAGCGAACCTCTGGTTTCCATCTTCTCGCCTCGCTTTCGACTCTAGTCCAGGTTCCATCAAAGTATTTTTCACTCTTGGTTTACGGGTTTCGTAAGCACATGTGTGTGTACCATGTGTGAAGACTTATATTATGTCATTCATGGCTTCACATAAAAATAATCACCCATCGTTAATATTAATGTGGGAGTTGCTATGTGCAAAAATAAAAATTCTGGATGAGCACTAGTATTTGCTTTGGTGATAGAAAAAAGTGACGACTTGAGTGGTCGCAGTATGTGATTCCTCTCTCCAAGTTCTCCGAAAATATCCCTTGTGCCTTACTGATGTAGAGTATGGTAAAAAAAAAATAATGTAACCCCCCCCCACCTCCACTGCATAACAGCCCTTCACGTATACCCCATTGTGTCTCGCCTGTCGAATTATTCCTTAATCACTACAACCTGTAAAACACAACCCACGTTATCCACTTGCGCAAAACCCTTTTATTTACTAATGCTATATAAACTAGACCTAATTTGTTATAACTCCCCTTTTTAATACCCGAATATGCAAAAAAAAATATTAGTGCTGCTTTACTTTGCATTTGTTATTGATTTGTTTCAGTATTTTAGGAATGTACCTATTTGGTGGTAAGTTTTGCATGCGCTCTGATGGATCAAGGCAGTGTTCTTGTCACGAAATCGTCTCTCGTGATCCCCAGTGTGTGTGTGACAGAAAACACTTTAACAATATCCTCTGGGCCACGGTGACCGTCTTTCAGGTAAGTGAAATCAAAAAAAAAAAAGTCTACAACCCCAGCCTCGTTGCCTCTTCCCTCTTCATACAAGTGTTTGTTATCAGACATACTCTCATATGTCGGATATCATGGGCCCTTTCTTTATCCAAATGCACATAAATGGATTTTAATTTTTTTTTTAACGTAACACAAATGTTTTGGCCCAGGTTTACATCTCTGTTTTCATGCAGAGGTGTCACTCAATTAAAAAATGCAACTTTACACCTGAAAATACATGTATTTAATTTCACTGAGTATTTTATATCACTCTTCCAGTACCAATTACAGTAGATCGTATGATAATATTCAGAAAAACTGTAGGCAAACTCTTAAAAATTTCACAATCAGTTAAACTGCAATGGCATCTAGTATCACTTTATACTTCATCGAGATTCAAAGCGACTATATCGTTTCATTGTAGAGTTTGAGAACGAACCTAACCCCAAAATCACGCCATGCAATTATTTCGCTTTTCTTGTCTTGATATGTAGAAAAAGTTTGGAATGGCACTAATCTGATGACATAATACTTTCATGTAAAAAGTCTCAACGCTAAGAAAAATATATCCTTGTGGAGTTGATAAAATGATTTTTAGTGGTGAACGTATATCTACTGGGCACCATCCTTGTTTGTTATTGCTCTATGAAAAAATAATATCTCTATTTGTGTATATTTTCAGTGTTTCATAAGGATTTATAATGTTACCCTCACCATAAATTAAGGCACGCTATTGCATGATTGTGCCAACCTCTTTATCACTCAGTTTCTTCCGCCATTGGAAAAAAAATTAAAATGCCCGTTCTCTTTCTTCTCTTTTTGAAATTGAAATTGATGTTTTTTATTTTATTTGTGATGTGCTTGAAATGACGCTATTATTTTCATTCCTGTAATGCGAGCAGATTTTAACTCAGGAAGACTGGAACGTAGTTCTTTTTAACGGAATGGAAAAGACAAGTCACTGGGCAGCCCTTTACTTTGTGGCTTTGATGACGTTTGGAAATTACGTACTGTTCAACTTACTTGTGGCCATCTTGGTGGAAGGATTCTCAGCTGAGGTGAGTTTTCATAATATACTCGTTTTAACATACTCGTTTTAATTATGAATTTTCTTCACGAATAAAATTTGTCACGTATATGAATACGCTGCGAAAGTGTAATATTCTGAATAGTTATTAAACTGCTATCCCGGATATTAAGAGCATGTTTCTCATAAGTGGCGATGCAAGACGAAAATGACCAAACCGCAGGTTTTGTACGAATTATACTTATTACCACCCAGTGCTAATATCGCCGACATCTAAAGATCATACTCTGCAGTTAGACACACTGCAGAACTCGGGTGATATTCATAAACGTGATGCTTTCAAATGTTTTTCTTCCATAAAATTTATTGGAAAAGGCATTTCAAGAAGCTCATAAAAGCTATGCCACGGTTTCCTCTAAACTTGATGAGGCATTACTAGCGAAATTAAGGTCCTCATCAATGAACACCCTATGATTCAGTTAAGGGCTCCAAATTATCGAATTTCGTCATTGCTGATGTCATGACGACATCAGAGACTAGACAAATCCAATTGTTACCTAAATGAAAACTCTTCGAGACGTGACGTCAAAATGTCGTCAGTGTTGATGTTCTGCAATATTGATTCCCTTCTGAATATGACCATAGGCCACGGTTCACAGTGGTTTAGTGTTCATTCTTTCCATTTAACCTTTTTGAGTCCTCCCGAGATTATTTTTAACGGATAAGGATGTCTTTTCTGTGATTTCTCGAAGTATTGGCCTAATTTTTGGCGATGCAAAGTCACTTTGGTGATTTTATTTTAATGAAAAGAAGGGTTTCCTCTCGTGGGGCCTAATTCAGAAATGATTCAAAGCTATGAAATGCGGGCAATTTCGAAGTTTCGAACATAGTTCTCCGTCCTTGAAGATGTGCGGTACGGGAACCCAAAATTCAGCCAATCGGAGCTCACTGCGGCAAATGGATAGGGTCCTCCTCAGACGTCCTCAGACTTAAGGAAAGGTTCAAGGATGGAAATGGAAGGGAAAAAGGAAATTTGGAGAGAAACCCGGCGTCGGCGTTAACCTACTCTTAACGAAAAGATGCCAATGGGGACCTCGGTTTGAGGTCCCCTTGGGGAAGGCGACACATTCCACGGATGGAGTACTGAACTCGATATGCTCTCCAAAAAGCATTCAATTAGAGGCCAGTTGACCAATGAAAAATAACTACCTCTGCCTGGGTATGACCTGCACCCTCAGGGAGGGTGGCCAGGTTTCTAAAAACCACAAAAACCCCACCAAAGTCTCACAACACAGGCGCTCGGAAAGTAGAAGCCACAGCGACTCTAATCGAAGAACGCAAAAATAGTAAATAAAACGTCTTTACAGCATTAAATCTTCTAATTACCATAGTAACCATATTTTTATGAAAGCATTTTCTCTTGAGGGTAAGTGATATGAAGAGTTACGAGGAAAATTATCATATCCAGGGCCACAGCTTGGATAAGTGGCATCTTTGTGCAAATTATTTTTAATCGCGCTTATAACTCTGGTACACTTTCTTGACTCGTTGGTGAGTACGCTCGTAATAAAATTTTTAGGGGTTGTAAACTATGAAGCTTGATTCCTATTTCTCTCGGCTCTGTGCTGAGGTCCCACGTATGCTACTAAATCCGTAGTAATAATTGTGTCGTTTTTGCAATAGCTAAGAAAGGATTTAATCCTATATATATGTACTTGAAACATTACCCTCTTCTGTTACTTTTTTCATGTCATTGTCTAATCCAGAAAATATTTTAAGGGTTAAGTTTCAGTGTCCCTAATTGAAGGGAATAGTATTTGTAAACTATATGGTCTAGATTGGTCTAGTTTTTGATGAGGTGCCTATTTTGCATATAGTTGTAATGGTTGTCAATCGGGGGAGGCGACCGACAGCGTAAGTCATTTTCACCATTCACGATAGGTGGATAATTGCATATCTATGGATAGGTTTATTCAAGAAGCGGAGGATGAGTGGAGTGAAACCCGGCGGTGACTTTAGCCTGCTCTCAACGAAAGTCACAAAAGAGTCCAATGTTCAACGTTCCATCGGAAGAACGGAGTATTAAACTTGAGGGATCGGATTGGTGTAGATGTTAGTGTGCTGGGCTCTCCCGCCAAGGGGGAATTCTTTCGAATTCCTGGAGTGGAAGATATTTTTAAGCCGGCCCCTACTTGAGCGCTTTGTGGAGAGCATTCAAGTTCAGTACGCCGACCGTCAGACGAGACGTTAAGGCCCCCTTGGTGCCTTTCGTTAGAAGGAGGCTAATGCCGATGCCAGGTTTCTCTCCACTCTTTCCTTTACCCTTTCATTCCTATTCTTGTACCTTTCCTACCGGTCCAAAGCGGTATATCTATGAAAATTATAGGCCAACGGACAGATTCGTACCCCAGTACAGCGGATGTGAATCCAGTATCTAAGCCATCACACCCCGGCGCATTTGTACTTGGCACAACCTACACACCCGCAAGTGGCGGGCCTGTGTCAGTGACAAACATGACAGCTGGAATATAATTATTTGTTTCGGGCGTAAATATTTTGAACGGAAGAAAGGATAAACAGGAGAAAGGATAAAATGAGAAAGGTAAAAAGGATAAATTCCACTGTTGAATCACGAGGAGCATTATTAGCAGTTTATCATTTCTTAACATGATAGCCTGAGCTATAATTTTCCCCCTGCCACACACCCTCGAGGTGGCTTGCAGGGTATGTCATAGATATAGATGTAATTTTACATATCCCTGAGTATTGCAGTTTGAAACAACCCTAGACTCTGGCCTCTTGCGACCAATGAATACTATTCGTGTGATGTATGAAAAAAAAAAAGATGGGAAGTACCTTTTCGATTCACCCTGTTGATGTTGATCGAAATCTCGGTATCGGAGATTGTTTCGTCCTCTTTTAATTAGCTTTTGGACTTGTTATTTCTTCCCAAATTTTTGATCGTGTGATGCAGGGTCAAAAAAAGAATGAAGGAGTTGATAAACGTAAATAAAATAGGAGTGTTTCGATCGAATGAACCGTACCCGGGCGGTTTGAAACTTGACCGAATCCCTTTCCAGCGAAACGAGAGGATGGAGCGGGAGCAGAGGGAGCTGGAGAAAGCGACGAGGAAGAAGCGGTTCGAGGAGGATGAGGGCGGCGATTACTGCAGCCACGAGCGCCGTCGGAGGCGGCGTCAGAGACGCCGTCGGAGGCGTCGGAGGCGGAGGGCGGGGAGGCGGAAGGGCGGCCGGGGGCCGGACGGTGAGTCGCTCTCGGAGGAGAGCGACGCGTGCTGTGGGGGCGGGGAGGGACCGCCAGGCGGGGGCGTCGGGGGCCTGGCGGGGGCCCACGTGGGCGGGGGGTGCCGCTACGGCACCGCGGGCGGCCCCGCTTGTCACCAGGACGACGAGGTCATGAGGAAGGTCAAGGACAACGGCAACACGTGGCGACTCCTCCAACAGCAGCTGGTGGTGGACTGCGAGCCCAAGTGCAACATCCAAAAGGGTGAGTGCCGCTCCCTTTCGCACCATCACTTTTTTCAATGTCCAGTGAGGTGTTCACCGGTGTCACCAAGTCTGTGTTCAATTCACTGCTCCCCGCTGACCTCGGTACCACCAGGTCGCAAGCCTGCTGGCAGCCGAAAGGTTGCCTATATCCCGCCCCCGGCATAGATTTTGTGTTTGTCCTAACTTTAATACCTTAGTATATATCCTACGATGTGTCGTGAGTAGCATGAGATTATACAAACCGAATTCTACTATTTACAAGTCATCTCAGACTGGGAGGGAAGGCGTAATAATGAGAAGGGGGAGGTGTAGAGAAACCAGACGTCGTCGGCATCAACCAACTCTTAACAAAAGCCGCAAAAAATGGTCAACGTTTTAGCGTCCCATCCGATGGGCGGAGTGCTGGACTTGAAGTGTTCTTCACCCAGCACTCAAGTAGGGATGGGTACATTTGTGAAAAATCTCTGGTACTGCAGGGATTCGAACCCGAGCTATTGGGATAGAAGGCCAGTACTCTAGTCACCACACCAACCTGTTCCCTGATAAACTATAAACTCATAATGTAAAAAGCCAAGAAGTCAAAGTCCCAATCGACGAACCTTGTAATGAATGCTTTTTGTTGTTTTTATTTTGGGAGGCCACCAAGAACTATGATCATTTGCACCACTAAGGACGTGTGAGTGATTGGGAAGAGGTAGTAATTATTCTGGGACTGATGGAGGAGGGACCTGGCACCTACTTTTATTGAAAGGTGCCAAAGTGGTCAACAGTTTAACTACCTGTAGCCCAATGGTTGGAGGACTGTGGTTTAAATTTCTCCCCACATCTGCCTCCAAACAGGGATTGGTATGCAATTGAAAAACCTGTAATTGTAAAGCATTCAAGTTTCCCATTGCCACTGGAATGATAGGTCAGTACTGTTGCCCTCAAAGAAACCCAGATCCCCCACTTACCTACAATGCTCTCCTTGTGGCATCCAATGGATATACCATTGAAATAATATATTACATAGGTACTCTTACCAGCCACTTCCATTATTTCATAATGTCACTCCAGAGCTGGATTAAACATAAAGCCCTAAGCATATGCTTAGGGAATCAAGGAAATGGGACCGCAGAGAAATTCCAATTTGGAAACAATTTGAACTTGAATTGAATTTACACTACAAATGAAGTGGATGTATACAAAAAATAAGCATCAATTTCCACCATTTAGTATATATTGTGAGTAAATTCAAAAGATTACATTTTATTTTAAGGGTTAAATGAAATGGGAAAAAAGGTAGACCTAAAAAAATCTGGAGAGAGGTAATAGATAAAGAAACCTGAGTCAGGGGCTTACAATAGGATTTATGGAATGTTAAGGAAGGTGGAGACTAGAAATCTGAAGACATTGGGGAACATTGTAAACCGACTTTATATGGAACATGGTTTATTCAAGTGAGAAAGCACTATTTTTCTATGGTGTGATGTTAAATGAAATCAAAAATGGTATAGTTTCAAATACATTGAGCACATTAATCTCACTCTAGTAGATGAGGTGTAATGGAGAAGTACATGAATGTGAGTGAAACACAGGACTCTGATGTTATAATTTATGACAAATGACTGCTGATATTTTAAGTGGACATTAATTGAATATTTTACCAGCAGGTAAATAATATAATTAATAAATTTCTACAATGGAAACATTAACACTTTCCAGACAATTCCAAGCAATGCTTGAGATGGCAAATAATCTCCAGTGCTCATTCCTATTATTCTCACCTGCACTGTTCATTTTTTTAATTGTTATTTTGAAGATGATTCATTTCCCGTAAATTGTGTAATTACGTTTTAGTCAAGAGTTCCTTAATCACCACTGGCACTGCCTTTCATACCACTTCACTGGGAGATTTTTCTATTGTTGCAATACTGACACTACTGGTCTATTACACTACTAACCATGCCAGTATGCCCAGTAGGCAAAATTCAGGAGCATATACAACCCACAGAGCATAAGCATAAGTTTAACAATGAATAACCATTCCTGTTGTCTTGCTTATGCAATAGAAATACGTTACTATCGTATGAAATTTGGACAAGTTTCAACTATGATCATTTTTCTGGTAAAATAGCTATCATTTAAGTGTCATGCATAGCATTGAAAGTACCTCAAATATTAGTTTTTATCTCAGCCAACTGTAACAATAAGTGCCCATTTCACATGCCTAATACTCATACTATGGGCTAATTTAATTATACATACCATAGGCATAGCTAGAATTTTTGGTAGGAGTGATTAAAAAATATGAATCATTAAAAATATGATGTTAAAATAATTAATTTCGAGGTAGGCACTTTTTTATTTACATATACACTACATGGATTTAGTGCAAACATATTTTATGTCAATAGTAATGAATGTACCTGCATCAGTGTTTTCAATAGATACAAGATACAAGGCAAAGAAACACTTTAAAGATTAAATTCAATGAATAGGAAGGAAATTCTTTTTGTCCCTCATTATGGAGATGGATCAACAATGGTCCCTTTGGCTGCATTGTAATAGAGTTCAAAAACTCCATAAACTGTCAACGGAATATTTGATGCTGCAGGACCCTGGTCATCACCATTTACAAAAAAATGCAAGGTCCCTAAATTATTAACCATTACACCAACACGATCTCCAACCTGAAAATTGTGAACCATATCTTAATGAAATAAGAGTCAAAGATGGATCCAAATATTTTTTAAAAGCCTGACTTTGCTACTTCATTTTCAATAGCTAAACTCAATTTCAGTTATTATTTTCCACACAAATTCAGTTTTAGCAATGTATCAATTATGCATAATCACCAATTATGTTTATAAGGAAGCTTATCTTTAAAATAAAATTTTATATTAATGCTTGCAAAACCCACTGGTATGTTTTGGAGGGGAAAAAAGAAATTACTTATCATCTTAGGTTTAGGAAGGGACTAAATTTCATTTATAATTATCAAACTACATTTTATCCCATGGCAAAATTTTCAAGGTATCAAATAAATAGCAGAAATTTTCTAACACATTGGTAAATTCTGCACGTAAGGCCAAACAATACATGCCCTAGTTTCAACTATATATTTAGCCAAAAATATACAGGCAATCCTTCTGATGCCACAAATATTATTTTCCGTAGAACTTTCATTTTAACCGCTTCCACTGAAAACTGTTGCTTTACACATGGAATAAATTCTCCCTTAAATGGCATAATTCTAGTTTTTGCAAATTTTACCACCATGAAAATGTAATTCATACCATTCTTCAGGTTACTCTTCCAGAGAGACCAAGCTTTTGACCATCAAACTTGATGGTAAAGTTTAAGTATTACCTTTAGTAATTTAATGGGTACCTTAGCTGCAGTAGTTACTAATGGATAGGAAACTGACATTGTGGTCATTTGCACCATCTAGAATAGGTGGGTAATTAGGTAGGGGTAGGAACGTTTCAGGGAATAAAGCAAGATGGAGATAAACCTGGCATCGGCATTAGCATGTTCTTAATGAAAGAGTGCCAAAGGATTAACGGTTTAACTCCCATTCAAAGGATGGAGAACTATGGCACTCAAATTGCTCTCCGCACTGCACCTAAGCTGGGACCAGCAGACATAATAATATATTTCTGCAATGGCCAGGATTCAGAATTGTGGCCCTCCTGATGAGGCTTGTACTGTATGTACCGTAGCTATAGCCAGTAGCATACCAAGGGGGGGGGGCAAACAGGGTGGCTGCCTTGCCACGGTAAAGGGGGGGATGCCAAAATTCTTTTTTTAGTTTAAGAAATAATAATTTTTTTTCTACTGGTGTGGCTACCATTAGTTATCCCTGGGTGTCAAGTAGCCTTGGTATGCCACTGGCTATAGCATCAACCTAATACCATGAATTTTTTTTCACAATAAGACATAAATATTTCATACCTGCAAATCATTGAAATTTTTTCCATAAGCCTTCACATTTTCGACTCCATTTATGTAAACGCTTGTATGATACATCATCCAATTCCCAGACCTGCAAAATCACAAATAACTAGATCAAAACAAGATAAAAACTTTGATTAGAAACATTCTAGTAGTGAAGATATAAAGAGAAGCTGACTGGATAATTTTAGGCATGGACATACTTAATTCATTTATTATTCCCAGGTTTAGACTTTAATATAACATCACTCATTATTTTTTATCAGGCCACCATCATATTCTATTGTTCAAGTAAATGCATGGCATGAATGGAGGTGTTAAAAATTGTTGAAATTTTTAAAAATTCTTTTTCATTAGTTTTCTCATATAACCTTTATGTAAGAAATACTCTGTCTAATTGCATCTTATCATGTGAAAAGTCATTTAACCGACTTCGTTTTTTCATCATTTCAAAATGAATTTTCTCATATTACAGTGAAAACTAGGTAAATATCTCCAATTGCATAAATTTTAAATTTCTCCTTAAATATATTATAATTATTTTCCTTGAACTGTTTGAGTGAAATATTATTACCTAAATTTGTCTGTTTTCATCAGTTATCTAGACTAATTATCATTGAATTTATTTATCTTTTTATAAATGTATTTCTAATTTATTACAAATTACACATACCTATATCAATAGGCTTATTATTTACTGCTTCAAAATATTTCAAATGAATCAATATATTAAAAATTATTAGTAAAATTTTTTGGGAGGACAGGAGTGAGTGCATTTTTAAAATGGTTTGATATGATTTATCACTCATTGATTATTTTTACACAACCCCCTCCTGTGTTCAATACTTGCCTCCCTTGTTGATGATGTATATTATAATGAATTCATCGAGGAATAACAAAATTTGTGTGAAAGATAATGAACGGATTAATGATAGATGTTCATGTGCTATAGAACCTGAAAATCTATTATTGATTCCCTAATATATTTTCAAATCAATTGAAAAGAATTCTATTGGAAGCCCTCACCTATGGTCATTTTGAATCTCGTGATTTTTCTTTTTGAAATGATACAGTTGAATAACCACTTAGTTATAGGTTGTTTGAAAGCTCCTGGACCCTAACTAAAAATGTGGGGAGTGTAAGGGAGGGAGCACTTGGAGGAGAAGGCAAACCCAAACCTTTAGGCAGTTCCCGGAGAGGAAGAAAAAGGGACTGAATGAAATCCTCTGTGGGAACTGTTAAAAAAAAAAAAGACCCATCCAGTTCTAAAACGGGTTTATGGACACTAGCCATGAGCTTTCAAGCAAACTATAAAGGTAGGATTTGTGAAATTATTGAACTACCTCTTCTTTGTAGAAATGGCTTTGTTATCCATCATATTAAAAATAGTAGACATACACTATCTATATATTTTAGATGGTTTCATATGTTACTTTCAGCTAACTCAACTTCCTTCTCAGCTGACGTATTATTGAAAAAAATAAGTTTGTAGAAAAAATGCTTTAACCCTAGAGTGGTGATGCGTGGTGTCACAGACTGAAGCTATAATATTATTGGTGACGCACGTGAAATATATAATGTTCCAGTCCATGCTTCCTATTTCTTTCTGCTCTTCAGATACATGTACCAATATATGAATCAATAGAATTTCATTACAAAAAGATAATTAAGGTAAATACTTATTTAACATTCCAAAAAACCCCAAAGTCCACATCAGACCAGGAGTCTGACGTCACCACTCATGTCCCTAAAATAACCATCACCACTATAGGGTTAATAGAGACAAAAGAAAGATGAAATGCTCCAAAACACTAAGTCACAGTTCAAAAAATGAATACAAACAATGGTGATTGAATAACATCAGTTTTGGGCATATTCTTAACACATTCGCTGCAGGGTGATTTTATCAATTTTTCCATGGAATGGTGGTTGAATGCCTTCCTAAGCAACACCAAATGTCAATCAGATTCATCCATAATGAACATGCTCAAGCTACATAATTCTAATGATGACCTGGTTTTACAACTAATCTGTTGGTTTTTTTGAAAGGATGAGCTATCTTATTCATTGGAGCTATGCATTTGCAAACATTTTTTAACAAAAATATATGGATTTTTAAAACAACCATTGAAATAGTATTTTTTATCTTACATTTGGTAAAATATGCCACTCTTGCCTAAAAAAAATATGTTAACCCAACAAAATAAAAACAGCCATTTTGAATTTATCATCAGAACTGAAGGTGATTTCCTGGATGTAAAACCATATATTTTGAGGGAAGATTGAAGTTGAGGCCTAGCATTTGAAGCACCATATCCAAAGTCAAATAATGCTACAAAGATGAAATATTCCATAAGATTTAAAAATGATGTGCTATTATATAAGAGAAAAATGCATAGGTTATTAAGTTATAAGTCAGTTACTTACTTTAAATTATACATGTGATCTGGGATATTAAAGGATTCTGGAGCGTTAATGGTTATACCAATCCCTAAGCAGTAACTAAATTTGTTGTGCTTTTTGTCCAAACGCACTTCAAATAGTTCATTCCTTTTGAGAGGTCTATGGGTCAGTAGTACTCCATTCAGGGGTTCATCTATTCTGCAATACAAAGGTTTATCAGATACAGAATTCTGAATCAACATATTTAAATCCTTTCGTAATAAGGTCTAATGTTAAACCTAATTTGTTGCTTGCATTTTCTAGTAAAGGATTTTCAAATATTTAAATTCCTAATGTGCTGACATTGCATTTATATCATAATCATAATTTCAATAGCTCATTTTCGGATACTCACTTTATCTTCTGAGCTGTTTTACCATCGTTACTGATGGCTGCATTATTTCCACATTTAGGATGAAATGTAAGTTTATCTGCTTTGTGGGCTGTACCATTGGCTCTGTTGCCTGAAAATTTTAATTAAATACAATTTACTTACATTTCATGATGTAAAATATTTTATACTAAGTATTTATAATTTTTCAAGCTTCAAAACAAAAATATACTTCAAATATTTACATTTTCATAATGAAATACATATCTATCAAGAAATTACAGGAGGTACCTTTCTCAATGGATGTGAAAGAGCTGTAGAGAATACAGAAAGTGAATAGTTTGAAAAAAAAAACATGATCCCCATAATTCATTTCCTAATTTTATGTTTTACCATGAGAAAATTTTGTTTGGTAACAGCAGGTTCAATTATATCAAAACTATCTAAAGTTCTTGAGTAATGTAATATCAAGTGAGAAACCAAGTTGGAATGGAAACCAAATTGGAATTCTATATTAGAACTGTTTTCAAATTTCAAGTGCTAATGGTACTGCACATATCAATAGATAAAAACTACATTGGATATATCCAGTAAATCAGGTGAAATGATCCTCCAAATATTTGTGGTGTCCTACAGGATGCCACAACTACTGGAATGGTTTTCATCAAATTTGAAAGAAAAAGAATGGATTTTATAAAAATGGCAGAAGTGAAACTATCTATTTCATTAGAAAAAGCATTAACTACCACTTCTTTTAAAAATACTAATAAATATAGAAGAATGAATGATATTTCATATTTTTTTTAAACTCACCATGAATAACTCCTTTGATATGAACAGCCTGCTCATCATCACAGTGGTAAACAGTCTGCGTTACATCCAGCATAATATTGGTTGTTCTTGAATCTGACTTTGAGGCATGGAATGTTGTGAACCACTCCCCAGTTTCATCCTTCTTACTGTTTAATTTAAGATTCAGAGATCGATTAGAGGATGATCGTGTCTCACACGTAGAATCTGTGATGGCCTCTGCCACCACATATTGGATGATGAGGACTTGGACAAAGTGAGTTAGGAAGGAGGAAGCCATATCAGAGGAAGGTTTTTGACTCTTTCATGTGGATGCACACTTGGAAATAACCTTAAGAGTCATCCTAGTGGACTCTATAATGTCTTTTTCCTTATCTCATCTCTAAATGTTTTCATTGGCTGGTGATGATATTTGGGATGGGGTGGGAGCAGTAACATTCTAGTGATTTATGTAATTATGTCTTTTATCATCCTTATTTATTGGACAGCTTATTTCTAAGATATGAGTAGAATTATCTGCTGACATAGAGGAGGCAAGAGATCAAGGAGACAGAATTTAATCATTTTTGAAGAAGGCTTGTGTAAGCTACTGCATGGATGACAGCATATACATATATCAAAGTATTATTGGGCTTAGTTTAAAGTGTTCATTTTAGTGCAATCAGAATCCTATATAACTCACCATAATAAGTGCAAAATATTCTACTTCACCCTTTAATTCTGATGGGTAAATGTTTTATTTGTGCCAATAAAAGCATACATTTTATTGCAATATGAGAATTGTGTTTCATAAATGATTTTCAATTGATATGATATTCAAAGGATATTTCTTCAATGATCATTTCAGAGTTTTCTCTGCATGATATATCAACCCCCAAATTGATTGAAGAATATAAATAGCATATTTTTACTTATCTGTTTATATACCTGCCCTTTTCTTTTGCTCCTTTATTCATAATTTAAAAAGATTTAATAAAAAGGCTGAATTTTAATTCCCATTTGCACTAAAATAAATTGTTTTCAGTATTATGCCACTCTCCAAGTCATTTTAAATGCCATAAGTGCCATGCCATAATTGCCATGCCATGCCATGCCAATGATTTTTTTATCTATCCATAATCTAATTAAACTTTCTCAATGTATGATTAAATGTGTAAAATTAGAATATGATGCCATCTCCATGGTGGGAGGATACATTGTTCCTGCCATTATGAGACCGATAGTAATTAGAAGAAAATACACTAGCAATGTATGTGCAAGACATACATTGCACTACAATGCACTAAAATTTTCTAATAAATCCAATAAAAATATGTACTTTGTTTGATTCTTTATTTCATTTGAGAAAATTATTTCTTTTACTGCACTTTAAATTACTTAAAATGTATAATGATTGCTATTCAAAATGACTATTTTCTTTCTTCTTCTCAATATTTTGTCATCACACCTTGCAATTATTCATGCAATGAGGGAGAAATTTAAAAACTAAATAGCCAGTCCAATATTCCATAGTTTTCCCTAAAGATTAAGTTTAATAATCTATAGGAGAGTTTATATATTGATAGAAAATTAAACTTGAAATCACATTCTCTAATAATTAATTCTGGCTCTTTCTACTTTCATGATAGTTCATCATTTTGGTCCATAATGGATATGATAAATTATAGCGACACACTTCACACTCTCCTTTAAGTACCTACCTAAAATTATTTACACTTGCAAACACTCTTTTTGATCCCAGGACATGGAAATCAATAACTTTCTTAATTTGTCATCTGCATTCTGTTCCTCAACTAATATTTTTAATATAGTTTATATAACTAATACAGTTTCATGAATATGAAATCTTAGCAAGAGGAGAAGTCAATGGATAAACAAATTAGGCAAGTGACAATGTATTTAGGCAAGTGACTGGGAAAATGTTTGGACAGCTGTACAGGCCAAAATTAATGTTAAACAAATAAAACTTTTTTTAGAACTACATATAAGTTCAAGCCAGGACCATGATATTATTGGTTTGTGTATTATTTTGCCACTTTTGCAAATAGGTACAAGTCACATTAACATCAGTCCATGTTCTTCTTGTTTGTCCCAACTAAAATCTATGGTAGAGTCCAAGTTGATTCATTGTGATAATTGGGGAGATGAAAGGAGATAGTGTCAGTCTGCCTTTCTGGTCTGGGGTAAAAAGGAGGCAAAGCACAAGATAGTGAAGTTCTGGGATTCAGCTGGTCATGTCCAAAGAATCTAAGAAAACTCAAAGACCAAGACTTTTGTCCTCAAAAGCTGAGAAGGGGAAAAAGACATAGCATCTCCTTTGCTCTGGGAGCTATTACAAGGCCAAATCACCGGAAAAATAGATTCTGGTGCTTGATTTTGTTCAAGAAGAGTCTGGCCCTTGAGTAACAAGGGCAACATGGAGTTTTCCAAATAAGTGACTATCCATGTGATCATGTTACTATTTATGTGAAGATAACAAATAATAGATTTGGATTTTTGATCTCATTACATGCTCTTTAAGCAAGTATGTCTTTACCAGGAAATACGCTGAATAAGGTTTGTTGGCCCTACCCACAATATGAGATTAGATGAGAACTGAACTAAAAACAAGGGGAGGGGTTCTTCATTTGAAATAGATGTATTTAAACCCATAGGTCTCTATCCATCTCACAAACTCAATCCTTGCAGAGAACAAGATGCTGTATGGAGGAGGCAATGGGGGCCCACGGCCACCAGTGGACCCTCCACCTCTAATCACACACACAGCAGCCACTCCACAGGATTCTCCAAACACAACTCTTGACACTGGATTCCGTGACCTGGGGGGCCGACTCACAGCTCCAGAGGCCCTGTATGCCAGCTCCCTGTCAATTGACTCCATCGATCGCTCATCAGTAAGTGACAGGTCATGCAAAAGAAGTTGAATGAATGAATTCGAATTATGTATATTAATCACCCTCTTAGTAGAGCAGTTTTTTACGATTAAAAGAGGTTCAGAAGTCCACTCACTGGTGAATGATAGACATAAAAGATGGCAAAGAATGAAATAGCCTCACAATTGCTCAGTAGTTGTTGCTCAAAAGCTATAGCAGGGGCCAGGAAACTACGGCTCGTAAGCCACAAGTGGCTCTTTGGGTGTGTATATTTGGCTCTGAAGTATAATTGAAAATGAAGATTTAACTATAGTAGTTTCATTTCTTTAAACATATTATGCCACCGTTAAATGAGACTATCATTGTACCATTTGCTTTTGTCAACTTGTTATAGTGCTTTAAATTGAAAATTGATAATTATGAATGGTTTAATAGTACATTCAAATATTCCTCATTAACCAAAATACATGTATTCATGACTCTTGAATAATTTTTAATCACCTATGAGAGATAGGATTTGGCTCTTCTGTCTCAAAAGTTTACTAACCCCTGGGTTATTTTATAATAATGATTAGTTCTGTAACAGAAAAAGATATTTATCTGCTGAAGCATAGCTTAAATATTAACCTTTGAACACTTTAAGTGAAAGTGGATATTAAAGTCATACATGAATATAATTTTTCAAAAGCAAATTTCAGTATTCTACTAGAATCGCATTCTTTGTGATAAATTATGACAGCAATATTCCAGCATTCCTTTCAAATGATTGCCAACAGAATTTTGGCTAAGCATCATGTGGAGACACCTCAAGGGAAATATATATATTATTAATTTACAATACATATAAGTATATTATGTCATGTTTTACTAAATATAACACAAACTTGAATGAGTTGATACATAGAAAACCTCTCTTTTTGGCACATTGTATTAATGACAGGTATTGAAAAAAATTGGATTTATTCAATATGTATATATGTACTAGCTGAAAATCATCCCATTTTAAAAGCCCAAGAAGTTTTTCATCATACCATTTTCTTATGATCAACAAAAAAATTTTCATGACATACCTATCTTGAGTTTTCAATTTATTGGTAAAATATATTGCTAAATCAGTAAAAAAAACCTTGGAAAATTATCATGTTTCCTTTCAAATTGGTTATCACACAAATAATGTATAAAAGTAGCAACAACATCATAGGAATCCATTATTACACTGCTAGTGTCTTAACAGGAGCTGACATGATGCTTCTATATGTCTTATGACATGTTTTCCGTATCCCTCTCTTTGCAGTCCTCCCAGTGTAGTATCCCCGGTCTGCTCAAGCCACCACCCAGCAAGTACGTCAACAACAACTTGTCCCCAACCCCCGGTCGTCGTGTGAGCCTGGTTGCCGTTGTCAGCCACTCGTACCCCTCCCACCACCAAACGCTGTCCCCAGGGCCCCCTGCCACCGGCCTAGCCCCAAATGTCTCGTACCCTTCAACCCCGTCATCTGCCTCACCAGCCTCCTCCCAGGCCACCACGCCAAACTCCAGGAGGGAACCCACGACAAGGTGAGCAGCCATGTTGCCTGTGAGTAACCTCACCTCAAGAGTGAGGGGTAGACCCACCCATATGTATAATACCACTGGCCTACTTCTAATTCTTGAAGCATATTAGGTCCCTTAGATGGAAATCAGAACAATTTTTACATATTCAAGCCAAAAATTAAATGTTAGTTTGTTGACTTTTACTGCTTTTGATGCTATGGTAAGCAAAATACGTTTCTTACATAATGTGTTTTATTTATTTTTTTATTTTCTATAAATTAATCACTTTAATCACATAAATATCCTCAGCAATTAATTCTTAACTGGGAGCTGTATAGTCAAAACACTGCTGTGCCTGGTTAACTTATCATATATCATATTATTATTATAGTTTGAGAAGATTTTGTTTAAATGTATCTACATTCTCATCTATGTTTAAGAATAGGGCTTACAGATCACCCACCACTTGTGGGTAATGGTGCTCAGACTCTGCTTTATTATTTTCAGTTAGTTTGTAAAGCTTTTTATCTTATAGATGGCATTATCATATAATTTAGTGAAAAAAATGATTGCATGAATTTTATGTTCATTTAAAGTAGCATTAGCCATGCTTCCTCACTGAGTTTGTTCACTTCGCCATATGTGTGAGTTTAAAGGAAACCTTTCCTCACTGCTTTGTTTTGAGTTTTTTTAATAATGCTTTAGTCTGCATTTAAATCAAAAAAAGAAAAGTATCATCTCCACATAATGATTGTACAGATAAAATTTTTTCAGTGTCATTGAATGGAATATTAGAAAAGGAAATGGATAAAAACTTTCCGCATAGATTTTTCCAACTAGATGCTCAAAAGGATTGAAATTAAATAAATAGTTATAAAACATTTAGCATTGCCTGTGATCACAAAACAATCACAAAAAGCAGTCAACTGAAGATCTGAAAAATGGCTGGTTGATAGTGATGGCAAGCTCAAAATGAAATAATAGTTTCATAGCCATTCAGTTCTTCGAATTTTTTTCATTCTTCAGTGTTAGGTAGTAATATGGGTGTGATTATTCCTTATTGAGTCATGATGAAGAATTTTCTGACCCAAATTTACAGTTGTCCTTAAACCACTGCACAATTGAGACTATATAGTTGTGTTTTTTCCTGCTGGTGACCATAGTTTTCTTGGAAAAATTCCTTCTTAACCGTGAATTGACCTTTATAATATTTAAAATCAAGGTGATGAGTACCTATCAGAAGGGCTTAAGTAGATGACTTATGACAAAAATAAAAATACAATTTTAAGGAATAGGTATATGAAAGGTTTATTGAAACATTGTGGAGTAGGTTACTATACAGGATGAAGGTTATTTACTGAAGTGTGATGTCTGATCATGAAAATGAAAAAGTGCTTATTCTTAGTCCCTTCTGATCTGATTTTTAAAAAGAAATACATTCATTATTAAGATTTGATGTTCAACAAAAGACAGAGAGAATTACAGACTACAGGAAAACTAAGTTTATAGTGTCACTGTCAGTGGGAATTGATTTTAAGATATGCATAAAAGTAACTGGAATAGGATATATGGATTGGCAAATGTAGTTGGCCTGAGGAAATAGTGGAAAAATGTATAGCATAAAATATGTTCAACTGTGTGATGGCGGCAATAGGTATCAAAAGATTAACACTTGAAAATACCCCCAATTCTTCAAGGAAAAGGTATAAGGAAGAAATCAAATACCTATGGAGAAAAAAGAGTAATGGCACAAGACAACAACACTTGTCCCTTATAACAGTTAGGACCAGAAACTGATTAAATATAGAATTTAAGCTGCCTCATAATTAAAAGATGCATACTAAGGGTCAAGAGTTTCAGTTCAACCGGATTGGAAGTTCAGGTCATCTGTGGATGGAAGGGCTTCTAAGAATGAATGTGATTTGAATACCATATTAGGGGGGACATTATCCAGAGGCATGCTTGCACCTTAGCTCTATGGAGAGAGTATGCCAAGTTCTTTGCTATTTCCATCTGCTAGGACATTAAACTGATGAGCCATTGGCACCTTTTGTTAAGAGTGGGCTAATTCCAATGCTGGGCTTCTCTCCACCTTTCTTTCATAGCCTAAAAAGATTCTAGCTCTTCCTGTCTTTCCACCTATCAATAAGGCAAAAATTACCATAGCTGTTGGTTGCGAGACCCCCTAAAAATACCAACTAAATATTGTGGATGTTAAAGACTGATGCCTCAGTGCCTACTAACCAACTAATGGGAACAATGGATTGAATAGATTTTATATCACCTGTAATGCGGCATATTAGGCATGAATGTCCTACTTATCTCCCCCAGAATCCAAGTCAAAGATCCAATCCATGGTCTTCAAATCTAGAATCAACTCTGACTTTGTCTAATCCGAGATTGTGAGACCCTCCATCTGGAGATGTAATGATTCCAGATTTTATATGCAGTCACAAATTCACACTCCAAAATCATGTTTTCCCCACTCATTTCACACCCCTTCACTTTCAGTGAAAATCGTAAACATCCGGAAACAAAAAAAAAGCAAACATGAAGCTGAAGAAGGATTTTCTTAAAATCATATTTCAAAGAGGAAAAACTTGGTTTCTCCTACATTTAAGGCCTTTTAATTTTAATGTTGAATTATAAAGCATCTGTATGAGGAATAAACAAAGCTTTGTCAGGAATTTGGACCATCGCTCATGTGATTTAGCTAACAGAAGCATTACTTTCTTGTGCGATGACAGCCCCCCAAAAATGCAACGCGGCTATTCCTGGAAGCTATCAAAGCCATCGCTTCGGCGGAGATCGTCTCGACGTCAATCTGGTAGCGGCACGACAGGTGACGAGAGTACCCTCCAAGAATCAGAAGATGTGGTCCTCAACAACAACAACAACTATGTACTCAGCCCACTGTAAGCAATCATTTCTATTAATTCATATATGTGCTGATGCACAGTGGAAGCCCAATGGAATGAGAAGCTCTTAACAAGAAAAGGCCAAAGTACTGTGTGTTTCCTTCTGATTCTTATAAAACTAATAAGGTCTAATCACTGCTTCTAAAATGGCCTTTCAAAACTTTTAGTGCTATCCAAGGTCGGTGGAAGAATAGAAGGGGGTTTGGTTGAAATGGAGGCTAGAGGACAGACATCCAGAGGGCCCACATTGAAGTTCGAACAGAGGCCCAAAACCCCTTAATTTATCTAATTATCTTTAGGCTATTTACAAAGTTGGGTTTCTCTGCATTCCACCTCTGGTTAATCCCAAACAATCAAACCATATCTAAATAAATATTTTTCAAAGTGTAATTTAAACTGATCTGATATCCCCAGAAGTAGAATAGAAATTTGGTAATTTAAAATTACATTTACTTTATGAATAAAGGGGATAGCTTCCTCAAGTAAATCCTCCAATCCTATTCGAGTGTGTTATTTACACTATTTTTTGCTCTTGTGTTCTGCAAGGCTTCAAAGTTTTATCAAACGAGCCAGCCTGGTAGATATCATGGCTATAAAATTTAATTTTTTGAGCTTAAATAGCCAAATCTTAAATGGTTGAAAAGGACAACTGTGACAGGATTGAAGAAGAAAGATGAAATTTTCTGAGTGGGTTCCCATTCAAGGGCAGTTAAGAAATCAAGTACCTATTAAAAGATGGCAAATAAATACAAACTCAACCATTATTTTTTTACTTGACATCTTTTTGTGAGCGTGCTAGAATATCAATATTTGGACTTCAAACGAGAGCCAAATAGCCTACTATTTAGCTTAAAGCCTTCAGCTTTAAAATAATGGAAGACTACCTTAGCTGAAAAAGTGAAGAGCTATTACTTTCACAGCTATATTAAGTATAGCTACTTAAAATGTCTAAAATAATAAGAGTTTTTTTGTATTATCATTTATTAATATTCAACTCACACCATTTGCATGAATTATTCCTACATTTTGAGGAGTGCAAGAGAATTTATTACATTTAATGTTATGCTTTCAGCAGAACAGCATTTTGATTAATACATTCAGGTTCATTGTGCAAATTGGAGAGATTCATGAAACTGATCATTCATTGATCTTGCGATGAAATCTCCACAGGTCTTTAGGAGATGAATCCCAAGTAATCACTCTGTTAGTAGCCAATGCAGCTCCCCTTCCGCTGTGTTTTTGTGCATGCTTAATATGAATTTTGATCTGACTATCTATCATTGTTGTAATAATTCTAGTCCCATTTAAGCAATTTATTAGTGAATATTTAACACTAGATTATGATTAGGCCGATTATCTTCAAAATGAAAAAGGAGAATTGGCTATTTTGAATGACTGAAGAAATTATTTAATTTAGTATACTCTTTTAAATGATTTGAAATACTGTACAATTCTGAAATCATATCAATCCCAGAATATTAATGCTATTTTAAATAGTTTTTGAAGCATGTATTCATATTTTGATTTTTTTGTGCAAAATAAGTCAGTTGGTTTAATCCAGCACTGAGTGTCTCAGTACAATCTCTCGCTCCATAATTGTCTACACAGACTTAATTTAATTACTTCATAACAGAGAAATTAAATATCTACATCTACATCTGTGCAATATCCTGCAAGCTACCACAAGGGTGTGTGGCAGGGGGTATAATAATTAATAAAATATTACAGCTGAGTTCAGCTTCCAAGGTAGCATAATGAAGGAAAAGGGATATAGCACTCGCAAGGTTGGAAGTAGAATCATGTTGGCTAAAGTGGCATTGAGCCTTAACTGTTGAAAAGAATTTATGACAGAGTCATTGAGAAGGTGCATAAAGAAAAAACTGTTTAAAAGTCTAACATGGAGTGTATGGCACTAAATGGTGCTGAAACATTGGCCTTTTTGGGAAAGAGATGAAAACAGACTTAATACTTTTGGATACTATCAGTGTGGATGATGAGGAAGTAAGTCGGATGAGTGGAAAGGAGGAAGAAAAAGGATAAGCTGAGGATAGTGGGGGAGGAAATAAAGTTGCTAGAAGTGATTAGGAGAAGGTATATCGGAGGAGTGGATGGAATGGGCAATAAGGGGTGGGGATTTTTAGAAGGAGGTGACAGAGTGAGAATGTTGGGGAAGCAAGGTACCTAGCGGCAGAAGTTGAACGAGTAGTTTAGACAGAATGATTGGAGGTAGAGAGACTGCACAGCTGAAGAAGAACTTAATCTACATCTACATTCTACCCTTTGAGCCACCCCCAAGGCATGTGACAGGAGGCGGTAGGTCACTAGTGATAAAGTTGAGTATAGTTTTAAAAAATTGCTAATTAATAATTCAGCTTGCATTTGAAAGAATTAAACTTTAATATTTCCATTGTAGTCGTGTATTGTGTTTGGGAAGAAAGAACTCTTGTAACCATCAGTCCGACAATTGATTTCTCTAGGTTTGTTAAATATATGTTCCATATGAATGATACACTGCACAAGAAGAATTTTCTACCCTTAACCGGTAGGTCACTATCAGTAATTATCGTAAATGGCCCCCATGACCTAAGCTGAAGTCAACCACTCTGAATAACGAACACTTAATAACAAAAGAAAATATGAGGCTAATAAAAACAAATGAGCCCACAATATCTGACACCCTAAATTCACTCAATGTATATTCTGCACCAAAAAGACTTCAACAAACCACTTTAACAAGCCTTTTTAAATAAATTTTTATCATGTTCATCACATCTGCATGCTCTGCTTTGCTCATGGTCATCTATGCAGGTCTGGACACATTTGCTGTTTACCATAGGGTTGGTTAGGATATCACTGAACTATCTCAAGGTGTGTCAAAAATTATAGTCTGGAATCGCAGTTCTTCACCAGTTGAGAAGTACAGGATAGTCAGTTCAAGTGAAGTTTGGGGATGAGATTTGGAGTGATCTCATGAGTTTAAAACTCGGGAATTTTTTTTCTTGTTTTTCTTGATATTCAAGACAACATTTAATCATTTTACTGCAGCTGTCAGATATATTCGAAATGATATTTTGACATGTAGACTTCAACATTCATGTTTACCCCACAAGTTCAAAATAATCACAGATTTTGAAATTTTTCTGCCAAAAGTCAAAATTATATTTATTTTCATTTATATATTTTATTTATGAATTTATGTATTTTCAAAAAGAAATTCAGCCATTTAAGAGTAAATCAAAATTTTTGTAACTTGATGAATAAAGTAACGGAAACATAAAATTTTTATTTTTGTGGGTTTTCGGCACATTTGGAGGAAAACTTTTAAATCAATTGACGTAGAAAAAGGGTTAATACTAGGCTTTCATCAAAATGCCGTGTCATTGCACTAGCTCTGGCCGGGTAGACGACCGTGGCCTTGTCCTTTTTAAGTCCAGCGACTCACACTGTGCTGCCTGAACCCGCGAATGATGTTCCACGTGAGTACGTTTCTCTCCCGCAGGCATTCCCACTGCAACGGCGGCCTCCTCGCCAGCATCCGGAACGACACCGGTCAGGCGGGGGTCAGCGGGGTCAACGGCGGCAGCGGAGCGGGCCTCAGCTCCAAGGGGCAGCCTTCCTCCGCGGCCCCCAACAACAGCAACCACCTGGGCGTGGGTCCGTTCCAGACCTCCCTCAGCCCCCAGAGCTCCATCCGCAGTCGCCACAGCTTCTCCTGTCACCCGCCCCACGCATCCCGCCCCCCTTCCGTCGTCTTCTCGACCACCTCCTTCGAACAGGTGAGACTGGGCAGCTTTAACCAAAGAGGTACTTGACGAGGCATCAATGTAGAAGTTTCCTATTATATTTTTATTGTCTCGATCAAAAGTTTATAACCTCTGGAGTAAATATTTTAAGCCGTTCTATTTTAAAAGTACGTTAAATATTTTTTCTCTGTTAAATTAAAAAGTGAAAAATTCAACATCGCGAAAACGCGACGGAAAACTTCTATTGCTTGCCGGTAAATTATACGTGTGACGTGATACCTACTCTTTCCTCTACCTGACACTATGTAGTGCTGCGAACGCTTCCAAGCAGACGGTGGACTCTATTAAAGCTTATTAACTTGTATCGGAGGTATATTTATTTAGTTAATTTATTATGATTAACTTTCATTGATTTATTAAAAATTATTTATTCAGCTGATTCATTTAAAAGCAGTTAGTATTCATTTTAATAAGCGCACCGTGAAGTTTGCTCTTCGACGCGCGAACTTAACGTTATGCTTCGCAGTAGCAGAGGCATGAGCAGAGGACTCCCCGAGCAATAAAGCGCTGGAGCCAATCAAACGACTATTAGGTAATATCATGTTCACCGGAGGGCACTTTTCGAACTTTGATAGTTTTCATAGGCTTTAATTATACATACTCACTAGAGCTGAGGGGCTCTGAAATACAGTAAAATACAAGGTAGGAGATGAATGTTTCCTATTTTTCATGGATGTTTTCAAGTCTGTTTCCGCGCTAATAGGCGCTTCAGACCGGGAGGAAAGGTGTAAGGATAGGAATGGAAGGGATGGGGGATGAATAATGTATTGGAGATTGGGAACGATTAGGCCCCCTCCTCCTCCACTCAAAACGTTACGTTCTATACGGTCTCTTACGTGTACTTCACGTGTCTTAAAATATGAATAACCAGCGGCGTCGGAAGTGGGAGGCAGGAGGGGCCGAACCCCCCCCCCCCCCCCCTCCTTCCCCCGGAATTTGTCCCGAGCCCATTAGTAGTCGTCAATAATAAAAATTAAATTTCACTAGTTTCCAGTTTGCTTTTTCCTTTCCGACACATATTCTCACACCTTCATATGCTCTTTTAGCGAAATTCTAGTCTCTACCTCCTCCTATCTGCAAACAATGCGGGTCCTTTTCTTGGGCGCCGGGGCCCCTTTTTTTTTAGGAACCGGGCGCTTTTCAAGGTCCCCCCCCAACGAAAATAATTCCGACGCTCCTGTAAATAACAATGAAATTGAAACCAAATTTTGTGGCAACGACGACAGTTAATCTTCCTAATGCTGTGTGTGGGAGGCATAAAATGCATTTGGTTACCCTAGGAGTTAATTTTATTACTTACCATAACCGGTTCGAATCGAACCTATTTTAATCTACACTTGCGTCTCTTGTTTGCGAACTTATTCTCTTTCTTTGACGAATTAAATAATGAATTCCATTATTCATCGTTCTGTTCTAAGCTTTACCGCGAATAAAAATAGCTTAATTCGCACGAGTATCGCGGCCTCGATCATCCCGGTATGGTAAGCGCAACGGGATCGCCAGATCGATTTGGGAAGCGAACCGTGATCACGCTTTTCCCATCCGGTCTGAGATTTCAGATCGATCCGAAGCGATCGGTCTGTGCCACCCTCTATTTTTCTTTTGTTTGTCTATTTCGGTACTATTATTGAGCATGGATATCTCAATCAGTTCTCTACGTGATAGGTCTGAATCAGATATATCTGAGATCGATTGGTTAACGTGCTCAGTAATCCAGAAAAATATCAAATAAGTTTACTTCGACGTATAGATGAAGGTGTGGCAATTGGCGTGCCGTTGTTCAACTTAATTTCTGCAAAGATAGCTGCAAAAATAACTATGTGAAGGCTACACCAAAAACGGAGAGGCTTGCCAGTATATGTGCATGGGGAAAGGTTTTTTATGCCCGTGGGATATCCCCTATCCATCTTTGGATTCCAATTCTATTCCCGCACTAAAGGAAGCGCTTCGACCCGGGAGGAATAGTATGTACAAGGATGAGAATGGAAAGGTAAGGAGGGAAGAGAAGTGGTGAGATCCCCGGCGTCGGCATTAGCCTCATCTTAACGAAAGGCAAAAGGGGATATTAGCTTAACGCACCATCTGATAGGCGGAGTACTGTACCTACTTGAATTTTCTCCACTAAGCTTTTAAGTAGGAGTTGGTTTACCAATTAAAAATAACTTCCACAGTCGGGATTCGAACCCCTGCCTTCCAGGTGAGAGGACAGTATTTTAACCATTACGCCTACCCTATCCCCATGGGATTAACCCCGCTTATCGCACCCAACCCTCCTCCTCATCCTCAAACAAGTTGTGGATATATGTAGTCACGAATCCAGTTGTAAGAGAAAGGAAAACAGAATGCGGAAATGAAGCTAAGCGCAGTGTAGAAACGAACTCTAAAGGTCAAACACTCACTCATATGGGTATATATGATTATATGCGAAAACATAAGTTTCACGCTATGGATAACTATCAATTTATCTGTTGATGACTACCCCTAAATGTGTCCTATCCAACTTGTTGGAGAACAACTTTATAAACAAAAGGTGTTTTTGTCATGAAAATCAGAAATGAAAGGGAAAAGTGGGGAAAAATCAATACGAAGACAACTTATATGTGAAAACACTGAGGTTGAGAGTAATACCGCTGAATTTTACTGTTTTTGAGATACAAATCCTTCACAGTTTCATGTTTATCGTTCTTTCATGGTCCAGATTATTGTTGATCACGTAATTAGCCATCCAAGAGCGATACTCATATGAAATAAGAGCGTATGCTTTCCCGGCGTATTAATTGAAGAAATTCCTCTCGGGTTCTCCACCGGGTTAGTTGGTCCATGGCCGACGTTTCGGTGCTCGACTCGTGCACCGTCATCGGGGCAGATGAATGTCCCTCCGGAGTCAAGTCAAGTCAAATGGTGTTTTTTTGACACATGTTATAACGGAATGGTTGTGATACAATGGATTACATGGAATATAATGGTTTTTTACATGGTCGTCCTGCTGCAGGCTTTCGCCTCTTCAGGGTAGCGTTCAAATTGTAAGATGATTAACATTATAAGAAGCGTTTTGCAGAGATAATGGAGCAGATAGCTGGAACTCTTTTCCCCCGGGGATGGCTTAATGGCTCGGCATTCACCCGAGGCGTGAGGGAAACCGGCAAAACCTCACGGGAGCCGCAGGTTTTGGCCGCCTTATATATCCTTGCCAGGAGATGAGGTGCCACGCGATTGGTCGCCGTGTCGGAGTGGTTCCTTGGCAGCCAATCCGGCGTTAGGAGTGCTCCTTTCTTTTCTAATCGCGTTCAACACGGGTTTCCATGTCCGAAACGTCGGCCATGGACCAACTAACCCGGTGGAGAACCCGAGAGGAATTTCTTCGATACTCATATGAGTTTTCGTTCATTATCGTCGATGATATTTTCACATCATCTGAGGCAGTGTAAGCTTTGGGTTAAGGATCTATTAGACAGCAGCTTCGACGAATCATCTAACGGGCTCTGCTTGCTTTCTTTCCGTAGCAACAGCCGGCTTGGAGCGCGGCGGCCGGGGACCGCCTCACGCGGCAGAACTCCCTCTGCGAACACAACCGGCAGCACCGCCCCCTCTCCCAACAGCATTCCAACGTCTCCTCGTCCTCGTACCCCATTTGCGCTCCCTCCTCGCGCACCCACCACCCATACCATCACCACCACCATCACCAGCACCACCAGCACCACTACCACCACCACCGCAACTCTCTCACGGCCATGGTGGCCGCCGCGTCCAACGAGCGAAACGCCAAGAACCTGCTCGAGATGCCGCCGGCCAAGGCGGACGAGGGAAGCGCAGGGGCCGAGGTGGGGGTCGCCAGCATTTCCAGCTACGCGGGAGGGGACGGGCCCGCCCCCGGGGGCGGAGGGGTCGCTGCGGCGGCGGTGGGGGCGGCGGCGGCGGCGGGGGCGAACGGAGCCGCCCCCGGCACCGCCTCCTCCTCTTCGGCCGACGTCCACAAGATGAAGAAGATCTTCGTGTTCTTGGAGCCGCGGGGATGTCTCAAGGAGAAAGGCGACCACTCCCTCTACATCTTCGCGCCCGACAGCACGTGAGTAAAAGTTCGTCTTCACGCTTACAGGGAGGAAGGTTGACGCCCTCACCTACTTTGAAGAAGTTCCCTCGGGTTTTGTTGGGGTTGACAGGCACTCATGTTTTGAAGAGGTAGTCTGCAATCGGGGGTCGTGGTGGCCGAGTGGGTAGAGCACTGAGCTACTGACCGGAGGCTCCCGGGTTCAAATTCCGGGCAAGAGTCTTTTCTGGACACAATCTAAAATCGTCGCCATTTGATTTTCTGCAAGTCAAAACTTCGCAGGTGGCCCAGGGAAAGGAACAGGCCCCCCTACCCTGAATGTGTGAATTTCACACGCCATTGGATTAGTACGGGGTGAGCTCTACCCTCACCTATCAAAATAAACCTTCGGGTTGAATCACCGAGTGAGTGAGCCTGCCATCGTCTTCAGAGTGACTCTCCTCACCCTAAAGACGATGACAGACCTTGTCTTCGAAACGACGGTACCTATCAACACCCGGTTGGAAACCTCTCCATCAGAATTCACGGTGAAAACCTACTACATATCTTTCATGATGAATACTGGGCAACCTTATCCTGGGAACTAAATCAGCAATGACTTTAAATCGTCGAACCTGGAACCTATGGTAATGAATGCCATATCCCTTCCTGAAATAAACACTGTGGCAGCCTAGTGGGTTGAGTTTTGCGCAGCTGACCCGAGATCCCAGGTTTGCATCTGGGAGAGGCCTCTTTGGCAGGGATGGCTTTGTGGGTATCCAGGCCTATCCAAGGCCAATTCAAAAATATTCCAGAAAGCATTAATTTCATTAATTTCCCTTCCCTTGTACCCTTGAACCCTGCTTACATTCTGGTCAAACACAGTTTCTGCAATATTTGTCCATGTATTCATGGAGGCAAGCTAACAGTTCAACAGGCGGTGTAAACAAGAATAACTTAGGTCTAACATTCTCCCCCACAGCATAGTTGCGCTTAGGATCTTTTCCTCTTCTTTGCCAGGGAATACGGGGCAGGGGACATTTAAAAAACATAGTGACATTCTTTTCATTTTATTGCTTACTTAAATATTGACAGTATGCAGAGATAGTGAGATTTATGTTGTTTGAAAATTAATTCTGACAAATTTCGAGTTTTTAAAATTTGACTATTTTTACTTCCCACCCCCCTGTTAGGTACGGCCTATGCAAAAAATATTTCCAAAGCCATCCCTGCTCTTTGGGTACTCCATTGTAAGCTCAAAGGCTGTGGTTTTCTGAATACCAGATTTTCCTGGGAAATGAACTGGCTTCCATATGCTAATAAATGAATTTCACCCACTGTAGGGCTTAGTTGTAAAAAAATTTCACTTTCATAAACCAGACCCATGTTTGGACTTTGCTTTGACTGTGGTCGTCCTCTCTGAAATAATTTCCCCATAAGACTGAACCAGGCTGACTAATCTTTGATTTATTTAAGGTGGTAGGAATTTTTCACTTAGAAAGATGTCACACTATCCTAATTCTGGTTAATGATTTTAATATTTATTGATAAAATCAAATTTTTTATATTATAGCACATTTTTATTCTGACATTCAACAAATTGCTGGTATTAGATTAAATTGCAAATTTTGTGGAGTTCCTCTCTAGGAAATCCTAAGTCTTATGGACTATATTGTGCCATCCATTCTGGTGAATCAACTATAGAGGCAGGGTTCTAGGTCTAATGCACTCAAGTACCTATTCCAAGTCCGAGACAGCAGGACACACGCATAATGTGTAGAATGTGGTTTCATCCTCTTCTTCTCCTGCATCTGAATGAATCTGTGATTCTCAGGAGGTGTAGGTGTATCATCACTCAGTAGGGCCCAGTAAGGTGTCCCACTACAATTTGCAATTGACCCCTATTGATTGAAAGGATTCTTTTTGCAAGCCCAGGCCTCAGCCTTGATTGCCACTTCATACCTCCATTGGGCCACCTTCTAGTTGTACTAATCCTGAGGCATTCTAGTATTGATTGAAAGGATTCTTTTTGCAAGCCCAGGCCTCAGCCTTGATTGCCACTTCATACCTCCATTGGGCCACCTTCTAGTTGTACTAATCCTGAGGCATTCTAGTATTGATTGAAAGGATTCTTTTTGCAAGCCCAGGCCTCAGCCTTGATTGCCACTTCATACCTCCATTGGGCCACCTTCTAGTTGTACTAATCCTGAGGCATTCTAGTATTGATTGAAAGGATTCTTTTTGCAAGCCCAGGCCTCAGCCTTGATTGCCACTTCATACCTCCATTGGGCCACCTTCTAGTTGTACCAATCCTGAGGCATTCTAGCCCTATTTGTCTTTTTAAAGATTTTCCTTGTCTCCTTGTAGAGAGCATATAATTCTGTTCCCCTTCAGGGTAATGTACAGTCTAATCTTAGTTGCCTGTACATAAGAGGACCAGGACCCAGTCTTGGCCCTGTTGGCTTCCTGGGCCTTGCCAATACGTGCATCCTCTGGGATGCACCTCTTTGTGGCTGAAGTAGAGATCTCTGTCAGCCCCTCCTTCCGTCCTAGAACCCCACTGGCAAATGCCACGTACAGCATTTCTCCAATGAACACTAGGGTCTGGCAACCTCCACCATGTCCCTTTCCTTCCTAGCTTCCTTTTCATCTCCTCCTCCTTGCGGCTCAACTCCACTTTGGCCCTGTAGAGAGCATCTCCATCCTTGTTGAGATGCTCCCTATGGTATTGACAGAGGCTTCTGAGTCAGAATCTACCCCCTTGGATGTGCCCCAGCTCAATGCCTCCTTAACACGCTCAACCCGACGGACGCGAATGCGCGTCCGAGGTGCGTTGCCAGGATACCGACAGATGCGTATTCGCGTCCGTTAATGACCTCTCTGATGACCTCAGACCTCACTGAAGACCTCTCTGAAGGACGCGAACTCGCATCCTTAATAAATTAACGAGTTTTGTTATTCAAAAAAATTTTTAACTAATTTTAAATTACATTTAAGTGATTGGCCAAATTAATGTGGCAGAAAAAGCTTTCCATTTTTCATGATTGCACACTAGAAATATCCTGGGTTGAATGTGTTAATGATTGACTCAGATGAGCCAGAGAGGTCACCTAACACTTTCCTCAAAGGGTTGAAGAGGGAGCTGGGATAAGTGTGTTTTCCAAGCAGGACAGAACATACCCATGGACCACTACAACCATCATATTGGTCTTTGGGGGCATGTTCCGTCCTGTTTCAAACCCTGGGGTCACTCACCCATCATGCAGGTATAATTGTGCTGATTTAAAATTAGTATATCCTGACTTTCTCCTGACATAAAAAATGGTAACCAAACCAAAACTAGATGCTTCATGATTAATGAATGCCTAGTTTTTAGCCACATGTGTTTTGGTGATGAGTTGCTGCACAATAGGGGCTTTTATCATAGCTCAAGACAAATTGAAAAATTTACGAGTGATCAAGGCAAACCTCATATTCCTATAAGCTGCCTGTAAATCACTTTGATAAGGTGTATTTCTAGTACCTATTTTCATGTTTATTTTTTTGAACTAGTGCCATGGAAAATCACACTGTACTCAAAAGGCCAAAGCATATTTACAGTCAGAACATAAAATGTTTGAAAGCTGTTTTCAAAATTCTTCATTGAAAGGTATTTTAAACATGCTAATGGGAATAATTGATCAGGTTAATACAATAACTCCAGGGGAGCCTTTTACTACTTTATCCCTAATATCTGCCTGAAATTTCTTGATTTTTTAATTAATTTAGCAAAACCCCGTTTAACCCTATCTTTTAAAGCATTTAATCCATGACAAATTTATATAGGCATTAAGAATTCCATCCTGTAACTTCTGTTATATCTTTACACATGTATTGAATGAAAATGAATTCTATGGACTGAATATTTTCTCCAAAACAGAGTGAGACAAATGTGCATATGGTTTGTGGGGCAGAAGTGGTTTGACAATGTTGTGCTACTATTCATCGCACTGAACTGCATCACACTTGCTATGGAACGGCCAAATATACCACCCTCCTCAAAGGAGAGGGTTTTTCTGTCAACAGCAAATAACATTTTTACTGCAGTTTTTGCTCTTGAAATGTTTGTTAAGGTGAGAACAATCTCTTCATCAGCATGAATGTAATATTACTTTAAAAATTAGTGTAAATGAATTATTTTACCTAGAGATTAAGTGATAGATATTAAGTGGAGATTAAGCATGCTCCCAATAGAAATAATTAGAGATGATAATATAGCTAATATCTGTTGTACATCACTATATATCTGTTTGATACATATGAATATATATCAGATATCTATAATTTGATGCTCTTTTCCACTAGAATAATATGTACCTTCTTCTTAAATATAAGGAATGTGTACAAATAAAATAGGATAGTATGATCTATTAACACACAGTGTTGAATATTAAACCTTATTAATTCATGTATTTTGTTTCCAAAGGTTATTGCCACAGGGATGCTTTATGGTAGAGATGCATACTTCACATCTGGGTGGAACATAATGGATGGATCCTTAGTGATTATATCAATTGTTGATCTTTTGATGTCGATGTTCTCAGAAAGTCCACGAATATTTGCCATACTTAGGGTAAGTACAAGCTAAAATTTATTTAAAATGTCATATTTTGTGCCTAAATCTCAGTGAGCTAAGTTTGAAATGAATGGGTGTGTAAATTCTAACAAATAAATGATTAAATGTAAACTTGAACATGAAAGGGATTAACTCTGATGGGATAATTTAAGTTATATTATGGCAGGATTTTTTTGTCTCTGACAACCATCCACTCTCTACAAGGAAGGTGGCAGGTCAACAAGACATGGTCTTCTGTTAGGTCAAGCTAATTGCTGTGTGGCTGTATGTGCCACATAGCTCTATTTTTGAATAAATCAATTCAAATTTCTATCAGAGGGAACTTAAAAATTCTCACTGTGATGCTTGGGAAAGCCTTGTTAGTCCACTCCCCTGTAAGAATGTATAAGTTTACTCATCAGTATGTTCATGTTATCAAACCTATTGAAAATTTTTCAAGTTTTGAACTTAATTACATTGTACTTTACCTCCTTAACATCAGTCATAATTAGCATGGCTTTATGTGATCTCTCCTTGAATAGCAAATAAAGAAAGAATTATATTGAATAAAATCACATTCTTTGGCAAAACTTTGTGGAAAGTTCATATTTACTACAGTAAAAAGAAAAACTTTGAAAAATGCATGAGAAATTTATTTTCTCTACTATTTCAAACTTCAGAGCATTATCAGATGCATATTTAATGATACACTATGGATTTTACATGGTTAAACTGTATTCAGAGCTAATCATTTCTGTAACAATTTATACTTAAAGCTACTCCGATGAGCCTGATGCTGCATAAAAACTCCTTAATCTAAAGATTGCATTCTTTCTCAGGTATTTCGACTGCTGCGGTCATTGAGGCCTCTTAGGGTCATCAACAGAGCTCCTGGATTGAAGCTTGTGGTGCAAACACTTTTATCTTCCCTACGGCCTATAGGCAACATCGTACTTATTTGTTGCACTTTCTTTATAATATTTGGTATTCTGGGAGTACAGGTAAGATACTCATTAATTCATTCTCTCTTTGAATCAAGTGCTGGTTATTTCTCCTACTCTTATATTAAATGGCTTTACTCAGAGGTTTCATTGGTTCAATAGGGCTGGGATCATGCTTGGGCTATATTTTGCCATGGGTATTTTTCAACACCCCTCAAGCCCAAAAAAATCACTCATTTTTTAATTATTGATAGTAACATGAATGCCTTGGTTTATTGACTTCCTATTCATTGATCATAGTAATTTCAATATTTTAAATTTCATCTTATGATAATTCAAACCATTTTTATTGTATATATCACATATTTCCTGATAATGAAATACGATTGAAAGAAACATTACCAAGGGAGAGGCTCCCTGCCCTAAATTACGGAACTTCCATCCTGCCTTTTTGCCATTGAATGAGTTAATCTATGAGCTCAAAGTTAACACTTGCTTTCATTTCCATTCCAGTTATTCAAAGGTGCTTTTTTTTATTGTGATGGGACAGATGTGAAAAATGTGCGAAACAGAACAGATTGTATTGCTAATGGCCATGATTGGGTCAATCGTAAATACAACTTCGACGATTTGGGAAAGGCACTCATGTCACTTTTTGTCCTGTCATCTAAGGATGGATGGGTAAACATAATGTACACTGGCCTAGATGCAGTAGGAGTGGACCAGCAGGTATGTATGTAGCTCCAGATGGATGTAAAAGTATACCTACCTACTTATTTACTGCTTGATGGAAATGAAACTAGTCAAATTGTCAGTTTTCTCTCTAGTAACATTAGTTTGAATTTATAAAATTTCCAACAGTATTGAAGAATTCCCTCAGCAACTTGATATTATCACCCATATTATCTGAAAGTAAAATGAGAAATTTTCTTGAACAAAAGAAGTTGTCATGCTCCTAAACTAATGTGTAATCTACATTTTGGCTATTCATGTGGTTGGTTTAATTTCTTACCCTTCAATATAGAGAAAAAATAAATTATATTTTTACACATGCATTTTCAATTTTCTTTATAAATGGACAGTGAAAAGGCCATTATAATACCTTAATACATAGGTTGATTTAGCTTTTGATATGCACACTAGTGCTAGAAATGCACAGAGGAAAACGTCTTTCATGACAGTTTGTCAATGGTTAGTGTCTATAATGAAGCCATTAGATATTTACCAGAAAGAATAGCACCTTAGTATGTAAACCAGCTAAACAAGCCAAAGCATTCAACACATTAATGAAGGGTCTGGGTTCAAGTCTTATCCTAGGCAGATGGTTTTTGGTAGGCGGAATTTTGATATTAATCATCTATTTCCTGTGATAACTCTCAAATTGTTTTGTTTTCAAAGCATATTTTAATGCATTATAAAAACTATTTTACTATGTTAATTGTAGCACTATCGTTTTTGTAATAATGTTTCTGTACCTGTTTCATATGGCAACTTCAACCAGCCCATTGAAAATTATTCCGAGTGGCGTCTTCTTTACTTCATATCTTTCCTTCTACTGGTGGGTTTCTTTGTGCTGAACATGTTTGTTGGAGTTGTTGTGGAAAACTTCCACAGGTGCAGAGAAGAGCAGGAAAAAGAAGAGAAAGCACGGAGAGCATTGAAGCGGGCCAAACAGATGGCCAAAAAGAGAAGAAGTAAGTACTTAACTAAAGATGTGCATTGAAAAAGTAATCATCCTCTAGATGACCAACCATAAGATTAATTTTTCGGATAAATTTTGGAGAGCGTCATCAAAATTCAAAGGAAGGAATACTAAGCCAAAAGTTTTCTTTGGATTACATCAAACTCAAACTCTCAGCTTTATTTTTCTTAGGTCTGGCCTTGTAATAGCTAAAGTTTATAATTATGATAATTTATTCTTCCAAAAAATATTTACATAATATATATCATTTACATTTTGAAAATTAGATAGGTACTTTATGCCCTACTAGGCAATAGGCCATTAGTCAGTTCTATTTGACATGCATTGCTGAAATATAAAGCATATCAATTTCAATCATGATGTGAGAATATATGAGAGAAAAAAAAACAATTTTTTAACCGACAAGCAACTTTGACTCTGGTAACAAAAAAATACAATCTCAGCGAAGGTCAATTTCAATATTGTTAGAAGACATCAGTCACTGTTTCACTAATCTAAGAAAAAGTTTACTATTTGTTACCTTTTTAATTGTATTTGGTAATTGATTATATGCTGTGGATAATGCAAAGTGATCATTCCTCTCATGTAATAGCTGGCGTAACTCTTTTCACTTACCGTAAAAAAATTAAAAGTGCCCTGAATGGCTCAGGAAGAAAATCTTTTCATTAGGTTTATAAGATGAATAGGATGTTCCAATGGAAGTTACATAAAAGTATGAAACCACTCAAAAAGAAGGGGAGAGAGAAGCAATATGGAGAGTGATTATGCCAGTGACTTACTCTCCATGGAGATACATTTGAGTGACAACCTCTACTCTGAAATGTGAGAATTCATCTGGAACCCTCATAATATGAATGTGGCAGAATTTTTTATAACAATTATGTTATTAAAATATTCTGTAGTATTTTATTTCAGAAGTAGACAAAATATTGTGTCCAGTGTTACCTTATTCATCACTATAGGCTTTGTGTTAGTACAAAAAAGGGATGTTAACAACTGAAATTATATACCTAGGTATGTGAAAAGAGGTTAGTTGGTAGGATAACCACGTTGAGAGCTTCTTCAAACTAATCCTAGGTTTCATGACAAGTCACAATAATGATGATAGAGTACCAATTTATGTGTTATGCAGTTTGTAGATCAATTAAGTCACTGCAAGTGATAAATGATTTGTAGTCCCATTATATTTTGATAACCTCACAAACATGTTCACACTTTTTCTTTATTATATATTTATAAACTTTGTATATTGATATAAAAAGCTAAAAAACATTAGTCATTGAAGAGCAATAAAATAGTATGTATTTCTGTTCACTAAATTGTCTATGCTTTCATTTAGGGAGGAATCAGCCATCTTACTTTGCCAATTATTCTAAACCCCGGCTACTGGTTCACAGTGTTGTTACTTCAAAATATTTTGACCTGGCCATTGCAGCAGTTATTGGTTTGAATGTTGTCACAATGGCCATGGAGTTTTATATGATGCCAAAGGTAAAGTAAATCATTAGGTGCCATCTATCTGTAATTCTGTACAAAGTACCTACCTATATTAATACTAATCACTTTCTTTGTCTTTCTTCCCTATAGGCCCTCACATATGCCTTAAAAATCTTCAACTATTTCTTCACTGCAGTGTTCATTCTGGAATCAGTGATGAAGCTGGTGGCATTAGGATTTCGGTTATATTTCAAGGATAGGTTAGAAAATTATTCAATTAATTTTCGTATCTGTCAATCAACAATGAACATGACCTGCAAGTTTCATTAACTCGATCTATTTTATAGGTGGAATCAACTTGATGTTGGCATTGTCATCCTCTCGATAGTGGGCATTGTTTTGGAAGAGCTCGAATCGAAAATTATACCAATTAATCCCACAATAATAAGGGTCATGAGGGTTTTACGTATAGCAAGAGGTAAGTTATTGGTATAAGTTCCTCTCAGGTTATCAGAAGATATTATCATTAGATTGTTTTGGAATGGAAACACATTTGCAGCTCATGCCACCATATCTCTCAAATTTCTTTTTATGCTGTAACAATTTACTGGCGTATGTATATGGTTAGAACTTTCTAATATCACCATGCTGTATATGCAATGTTTCTGTCATAGAGTCTGAGAAGCTCTGACCTATGGTCATCAAAATTACACAAAGATATATAATGAACAGGAAAAACATGCCCAGATCACTCATACAATATTTTCCAGGGAGGCCAAAACATAGATTTAAGAAGTGGAGGGTCTGGGGAGCCCTCTCCCGGAAAGTTTAGTAAATTTGAGGTTTCAGGAGTACATTTTTGGGACATCTTAGGTGAATTACAATTATTTGAATCTGTTCCTATGTGAATGTGTTTTAATAATATAAACTGAAAGTTGCACTATAAAATGTAATTCATCTGCCTTATTAGAAATCAACCACAAAAAATTTATACATCAATATATTCATGACATTTTGGTAAAATAACAATGTTTTAGATAGGTAGTGAAATTGAAATACTTTAAAAAAATTTTAATAATACATTTTTACTGCCTACCTTATAATATATTTTTAATTGAAAACTGAATTTAAACTTGGATATATTTACTTGTGTTTTATATACCGAAGAAAAAGGGAACGTAAAAAACTAATAAGGAAATTTAAAAGACAAACTAAAGAATCTAGAGCTTATTTGTTTAGGCACTAATGTTTTTAAGAAATAACAAATTGTAAATTTCTTTTCATCTTCCCAAATATGTCAATTACTCTTCTGTAATTGTTTGTACTATTCTGAAATGTTTTGTAACATATCCTGCATGTGATAAATGATTTGTAGGCCATATTAAAAGGGTAAGCGATTATACTTCTTAGTGAGGTCTTCACATGGTGAAGTGTGCTAAAGGGTATTAAAAGGGTAAGCCATTATACTTCTTAGTGAGGTCTTCACATGGTGAAGTGTGCTAAAGGAATGCTCCATTGGCAATGGGAACTGATGATGATGATTGACAGATTTTTTGGTTGTCAGACTCATCATTGGCGATAATAACTGAAGTTGACGACAGGCAGAAATCCAGATTAGCAATCACAGTAAGGTTAGGAGCTAATTCCACATATAATACATACTTAGTAAAAACCTGTTTAAAATCTTTAGGAGGGGCTGGTTGATAGAACTGGAACTTATTTTCCCATATGCTGTGACAAACTATACGGTATGTTTTGATTCAATGAAAGAAATGATTTAAGTTTACCAATGGAAGATTTTTGTTATGGAAAGCAAATGATGCAAAAAGGGGTGGAGTGTGTCCACTGGGAGAAGTAGGTAATAATTTTCAGTATATACACTTGATGAAATATCTAATTTTAAGAAATGAAATCAGGAGATGATACAAAATTGAAGAAAACATTGTACCAAAACTAGTACAATTGAATAAAATAGGTGAACCAAATAGCAACTGCAGATTCATTTCATTCAACCATCAACAATTTTGCACAGCAAAAAAAGAAGTACTAAGGCAATGGCATGGAATACTAAATAAAGCTGCTACTTAATACTACCTACAACTAACTATAGTAATATAGTAATTCATAACTGGTGATAAATACATTTTGCCTTACTGCCTAAGTTCTACATAATGACCTTCTGAAGAATTGAAACACAAAGAGACAAGAAAATGTTTTCAAACTCAGGAAAAGCAAAAGTCCAGAAAAAAAGTATGAAATATCTTCACAAAATCACATAGGCACAAGAAATTTTTATCCAAATCAGAAGTACATATTCTATGATGGTGACCATGAATGCATTGATAAGTGTCTGAAGTAATCAGTCTAGGCCGTGGATAAAAGCAATCAAACTCCATAGTTGGTCAGCAGGAGTGAAATTAGTGATTGCACAAAACCTTACTGTCTAGATTTTAATTTTGTATTAGCAACAGCATTCAGACTCCCAACAGCTAGTCCCTCCAGTTTAGAAAATCTTCTTAACTTTATAGATGCTAGGGGTTAAACTGATGATTTTGCAATAAAAATGAAGCAAATTGCGATAATGTTTAAAAAGCCAAATAGTCATCACTTTCAAACTTTTTCAGTTCTGAAGCTGCTCAAAATGGCAAAAGGGATAAGGGCATTGTTGGATACAGTTATGCAGGCCCTCCCACAAGTTGGAAATCTTGGGCTTCTGTTTTTCCTCCTATTTTTTATATTTGCTGCACTTGGAGTTGAACTGTTTGGAAGACTGGGTGAGTAAGAATTGAAACAGAGCAGGTAGCATGAAGACCTTTTGTGATTAGTCTGATTTAATTAGAGTTTTGTAACATATATTTAGAATGCTTGAATGCTTGTTATCCGCATTGCAATATGTGAATGAAATTTACATTTATTATCAAGTTTCATTGATTTTTCTAAATAATGCCTTATCATTTAAAGCATTATTCCTCAACTAATTCATTTTAACTGTTTCTTTTTTGCATACAGAGTGCAACGAAACCTATCCTTGCCAAGGTCTGGGAGAGCATGCTCATTTCAACAACTTTGGAATGGCCTTCTTAACTCTCTTTCGAGTTGCCACGGGAGACAACTGGAATGGAATAATGAAGGATACGTTGAGAGATAAATGTGATGATTCTGCAGAGTGTGTGCGAAATTGTTGTATTTCAACTGTCATTGCCCCAGTGTTCTTTGTTATATTTGTTCTGATGGCGCAGTTTGTTTTGGTTAATGTTGTTGTTGCTGTTTTGATGAAGCATCTAGAAGAGTCCCACAAGCAGGTCAGGGATTAGGCCATTATTTTTTGCACAAACTTTGTAGTGAGGTTAAAAGGGATATTGTTAACCTATTTATCAACGTTTTCAGATGGAGGATGAATTAGACATGGAGTGTGAGCTGGAAAGAGAATTGGCTGCAGTCCAAGATGAAGAGGAATTAGTGGAGGATGATGTTGATGATGATGACACGGATAATGGGCAAATGTCAATAAAGGATACACTGGAAATGACATTGGTAAAATTAAAATAGTTTTTTGTTCTTAATCTAATGGTCCATATTCTTTTAATGACATTTTTTATTACACTCAATAGATTGTTCTTCATAAAGCCTACTGGAGAAGAAATAAACTAAATTTGCCTAAACTTTACATTGCCGGCCCAGGTGGTGGCAAGGTAAAGTCCTTACCTGCTAATCCTAGGGTCATGGGTTTGAGTCTCGCCTGGGTGGGTTTTTCTCCACCCAGGGCATGGATTTTGGTCCAACTGTTGGTTCAGCCCCTGAGAAACCTCATGACAGGCAAATGCCTATTGGGATCCCAGGGGTATTTGGACCAACAGAATAGTCCGGATGCAAAAAAAAATCAATTTATGCGATAAGGTTACATGCTGACTTGAAATGTTACATCATGAATGGATTCAGACTTCGATGCACATTGTAAAATTATTTCAAATGAACTCCAAAATTTATCTTAGAATCATCAAAATTTTCAATCCATGACGCTAAATTCCAAAATCAAATCATACCATGTACATGTCATATTGAGAGATTATCATCATACACTATAGTTGTAATGCAACCTAGAAGGCTCACATTAGAAAAATAGCTTCACCATTGTTGTTAATCCAAGTTTTTTTCCTAGAGGCAGATTAAAGGTATTCAGTAACTGATTTCAGGATGCTATTAGGTACCTATGCTTCACTCCTATGCCAGATAATCAGCATTTTTTGTGGGGATTCATATAAAATTTATGGGTGATCCTCGTAATATTTTGAGATTGATTGCTGCTCCTCTTCCATTCAAAACATGAAAACACTTGTTCAAAATTCAGAGAAATTTGTCTAAGAAAAGGTTTTTCTAGCATTGTACACAATATTTTTATTAGGGATGTGTCGGTTCTCGGTACCTATATCTTGATACCACTGATTCTTGTGGCTTGGTATCGGTATCGAGAATTGATCACCTATAGTCGATACCAATACTGGCAATACCTATACGAAACATGACTGGTAAAGTCTGACTCCACCACAGCTGGATGCCATGGTGATTGCCATACTTTTTTCCAAACAAATCCAAGTTACAGCTGCAATGAGCAGTTTCTGCCATAAGGAAATTCTTTAATGGTTGATTTCTGTTTTCGGTAGTGCCTTTGTTTGCCAACAACTAACTGTACCCACCAACTACACCTCTACTTTTTTATCAACCTTCTGAAAATTATCAAACTAATCCTGAATATTCACTATGACTAAACTGAAGTGTCTGAATGACTAAACATTTTCCTATTTCCAAAAGCAATTATCTATTTACAGTTCAGAGATGAGAATATAGCTCCATATTATCTCCTATCAAATGTCTCCAAAAATAATCCATCTTTATTCTCACTAACAGGACTATGAAATGAAACCAAAGGAGCATCAACAACTAAACAAGGCATTATCACTCCCTGCAGACTTCACCTTCCCATTAGGAAATGGCAGTCAATCAGAGCAAAAAGGTCAGTTAATAATGAGATCCCAAATGTATCTATCAAATTATTAAATTATATAAGTTTGCTAGGCAGCAAAAGTAATTCAAGGACCTGTATGCTGTTAATAATGCCTGCCATTAATGGTGTGCCTATTTAGATATAGTTTGTAGTTTCTTGCTCTCACATGAAATTTACACTACATCATTAAAATAACCTACTCTGCTTATTCAGAGTTATGCTACTAGGTTTTTAAAGCATAGTTACTAATTTAATATCTACTATAATTATTTTACTGCTTTTTCCTGTTTCAATACCCAATTTGTCTGTATTTTAAGTACATGACTGGGATTGGTGTCCAAGTTTAAAAAAAAATATTTTTCCGTCATAAAAAGATAGCATGCTAACTTGGAAAAATGTTAATGGGAGATAAAACAAACAATTAGATGCTTCTGATGTGGGTCCTCCTCATGGAAAGGAGCTGAGAAAATATGTTATTACTTTGGCTGAATGTGGAATACATATTGCAATCTAAGATGATGCAGCAGATAGTAAATCACTGCATGCATAAGAAAGGTTAATCTGGAGTGATTATATACCTACCTTAACTTACTTGGTAATTGATTTTGTAAATAGATGTAAAGGTTTTATGGAAGTAAACATGCACAAAATAGCATGTTAATCGTATTTTCTCATTTGGCAAGACTTAAAAATGAACAGAAATAATAGAGAGAATCGACATGATGACTCTGCATGATGAAATAAGAGCGAGAAAATGATTGATGTTGAATAAACATTTGGTTCCATGAACCATAGAGCTTTGACCATTCATTGATTGGCTTGATTACCTCACACATTTGTGCTCATATCCATTTATTAGAGTCATCAATGATGCAGCTACACGAACTCCGACACAGATCAGCGAGTACTTGTCAAAAGTACAGCAGCCAGCCGAGAGACTGCGGAAGGAATGAGCTGTGGGAAAGGGATACGTTCAACGAGAACCTTCCAGTGCCTCCAGCATATCCAGCCACGGGATATTCAGTGTACACCACCGACACCTCGGCCACATCCCCCCTCAACGGGAATGGTGCAGTGTATGTGACTCCCAGGGAACCATCCCCATATCTTCCCCGAACGAACATCCTAAAATCATTGTTGCCCAATCAGTACGGAGGGATCTGCAACACGATATCCGAGGAGGTGTCGAAGAGCACGGAAGGGACGTCGAAAAAGACCTTCCTGGGCCTCGGAAACCTGCAGCCCGCCTGCGGTGGTGACCAGTCGAGCCCCTCGGACGTGTCCGGCCTCTCCCCAGAGTGCACCTCCCCGGCCGTCACGCTGGTGCCGCCCCCTTACCCTTCGGTGGTCATGATCCCCCCAGCTTCCTCCTCCACCTGCCCCAGCCCCACCACGTGCCCCTACATTCCCTCCTCCTCGTCCTCCTCCTCCTCCGCCTCCTCTCCCTCCTTCAGCTACTCCCAGTCGAGGAACAGTCCGTGCCTCTCTCCTCAGGAGGGCGAGATCTGTCTGGTCGTCCCGGACGTCACGTACGGCCGGAGCAAGTCGAAAGGGGAGGGCAAGGCGAGCTGCCTCAAGAGGTCGGCGCCGCAGCACAAGTTTCCCTTGAAGAGGGAGGGTAGTGGGCCAACGACGACGTGGGTCACGTCCTCCTCCTCGTCCCCTTCTTCGGGATCTCCCTCCCCGTGTACGTCTCAGAAGGCCGCCGGCCCGCGCAGGAAGTCGCGCGACTCGGGGAAGTCCCAGGACAACAGCTTAGGGGGAGAGGGGAAACCCGAGATGAGCGAGGGCAACAGGGTATTGGACTCCTCCTCCTCCTCATCCAGGGTTGCAAAACAGGAGGATGCTCATTCGGCGGTGGGCAAGGCTCAGAAGCCCCCGCAGGTGGACAAGCGTGCTTGGGTGGACGGTGGGCATGGTGGCGTGGGCAATGCCAGCGATAGGTCGGCGGTGGAGGCTACAGAAGTGGGTGGTTCTGGTGGTGATGGTGGTAGCAGTGCTAGGAGACCAGAGGTGAGGACGGTCGTCTGGCAGGGGAACGAGGCAAGTGGCGGGAAAGGAGACGGGAGCAGCGATGATGCCAGTCAGGAAGACCTAACCTTCAGCGAAGACAGAAGAAGACTGTGCTAGTGATAAACAATGTTATATAAAACTTAGATCATATCAGCCAAAAATTAAAGTTGAAAAAATGAGAAAATGCCGAATTGATTATTTCCGGGCTGTTGAACGCTATGGAAAAAGAACGAACCAAGACTTTGACATGCAAACTTATGTCTCTTAGGTACAAATCATAGATTTCAGTAACTCATGCATTGATGTGGTAATCTGCTTGACTGTTAAAATACACGGGGAGAACTTTTCAGGGGAGAACCCATTCTCTCACTTTAACGTTATTGTACCCTCTGTTCCATAGGGGCTGAAATACCCACCGTTTGAGTGTTTCCTTTAAATCAGTATGTCACTTTCTCTACTTGAAAACTCCCAAGTACTGAATCCCACATTAGTATGAGCCTGTAATAACTGCACACTGAATTGCTCTGGAAAGAAATGTGATTTTAGTGTCTATGAAATCGTCTTCTTTCGGAAGATTCCCAACATCATTTATGCTGGCAGGTTAGGTGTTTGAGCACCTTTCATTGGCTTCTGAGTCGCGACTGAACAGTTTCGTCCGTCATCAACTTACTATTCCATGGTGCATATTCACTCAACTGTAAATTGAAAATTTTATCTGTGTACATTTATTTGGAGTATGACTCATGGAAAACAACAAACCTTACGTAGATTCACAAATGGACAACTCACTTTCCTATACTTGCCTTCTTTGATGACCAGCCAGCCTTGATGAAGAGATTATGATTTTGGGACTAGAGATTAAGGGATGAAGCAGGGTGACTGAAAATTAAGGGCAACAATCAAGTTTCAGGGTAACATCTCTTTTTGTGATGACAAAAAGAGAGGAATAAAAACCATAGCATTGGCCAAGTCTGTGATATTAGGCATTTGTGACTCGTTTTCCAATGAATGAAGAAGGGAAATTTTACTTGAGGTAGTTTACCAGCCTTTAATCCTCCGAATCCAGCCACAGCAATAGTCAAATATGATCTTTGGAGAAGATTGGATCGGGCAGATTGAGCAACATCAGAGGTTTTTCGTTCACAGTATCTATGACACCTCCTTCCTTAAGATCAGACACATCAACTTAACTGATCCCCTAAATCTAACTAATTGTGTGGGCTATGTCACTGCTCTGAGTAGGTAAAACAAATAAACTCTTCCTATCTCCACTCACCTGTGCCTTGTATTAAAATATAACTTAACTGCCAGAAATGTATCCACCCAGTAGTGAACCCCTTAACTTCACCATCACGACACCCTTCTTTCCATTTCTGTAACTTAGTGCCTTTCTGGAGACCTTTTTCCAAAGCCACGAAATGAATGGAATAATGCTTTGAATTTTGCACAATAGTTGGCAAAAATAAATCTGCAGAAAAAGGTTTTTGCGGGAGTGATAAGTAGGCTTTGGGAAAAAGGTTACAACATTTCAATTAAAATTGATATTGACACCCATGATCATACTCTGACAAATAAATATGTGGATACTTTGAAATGGCATTATTAATGTTAAAACCTTTTAAGAAACTTAAGGAATGAAAGATGAATAAAAGAGAGGAGAATGAATGTACAGTAAATTTCCCCGATGTAATTTTATAAATGTTGCCTCCTACCTCAATGACAATCACATTGCAGAAATGCTAAGAGGAAATGTAGGTTGATTATGTGATATGGAACGGCAAGCTAGACAATGGAAGTGTTCCATTTGTTACCCTTCTTCTGAATTTGTTAACCTTCACCTTTGTAATAAACCCAGCAAATTGTTTCAAAAATATTACCTTTATTCCTGTCCACAAAGCATCTTCCAGTGTGGACATCCGTAAAAAAAAGTAAGCTCTGTAGTTAGTGATCAACGTCTCTGATAAATAACTGTAATCTCCCAGGAAAAGCAGATTCAACATCGTCCTGATTTGAAGCATCCAAAATCATTAACTCGAGCTTCAAAAATATGTTGGTAAATTATAAAGATTGTTACCGCCACATTTATTTGATTCCTAACGATGAAGGCATTTTATTTGTATAGGCTGTAAAACATAAACTTGATGGGATCATGCCATACATACAAATATCTTAAGTCATTGCTGATTGTATAGTCACTTTGAAGGGTGAAATACATTGTAAATTTGTAAATATTGTTTATAATAAATACTGTATTTTGAAGTTGAACTTTAATTGTATTGAAGAAATTTATCCCGAAACCAAACAAAGAAAGTGCAGGAGGAGAATATGAAAATGTGGAGTCACAATCTCATTTAATTATTCTTTTGCCTTTCCCCTTATCTTCAACAGCAATCCTTCATGCCCATCCCAAATGAATTTATTTCTCTCCAAGGGATTTTGATAGTGGTTACCATTGGATTTCCTCCAATAAGCCTGTTATACTTGCACAATCTAGCACACATCATAACGACCTTTCAAAAAAAGTTACTCAATGTTCTGTGTACATGCCCTAATTCCTCGATCAAGCCATTATAATTTATATTTTTTTCTTAAGTGCACTTTCAAAATATCTGGAAGTTTGTGTTGAGGTGCACCAATGGATGAGTTATTAGCACCTCTTCTGCAACCTATCGTAGATTCTAGGAAGGTAATTTAAGTTGTTGGGGAATTTATGAAGCGCACTGAAGATGTTACAGAGACATCCATTTTTCACTGTCAGGGAATATCACTAAAATCCAACTGGAATAGGCTAAAATGTCCGACTGACTTAAAAAAAATAGTTGACAACCTGTGTAAAAATTCACAAATTCAGGGTAAGGGAGTTATAACTATAGTTTCTTTCACTGGGCCACCTGCGATTCCCTACGAAGTTCTGACCCGCAGAAACTCACATCGCAAGGATTTTAGGTGGGGGTGTCCAGAGAGACTTCTACTGGGACCCTTCGGTCGGTAGCTGAGCACTCTGCCCCCTAGGCCACCGCAAACCCCGATTGACTTTAGGAGTCAAAAACTTTTATTCCTCTGGGCGTTTTATCGTCATTAGGCCTAATCTTTGAAGAAGTCAATATCGTCGAGAGAGAAAAATGTTTATTCGGAGAAAATCCCGAAAGCAGCGCAACATATACAACTAAGTAATACCTACCACTCGAGTCACCACGAGGGTGTGTGGCAGGTGGTGAAGATCACCAAACATGCACTTACATGCAACCACGAACATGTATATGTAACATGCATGAACATGTATCCATGTTCATGCATGCAACAAACATGCACATGCAACTAGGAGTGTAAAGGAGACGTAAGATAACCCTGGTGAAAATAAACCGTGACGGACAGTGTGACAACAATGTGTATCACACTGTGCACGTGTATTAGTCACAGTGTATGTACACTGTGCGCACAGTGTGCTCCTTCAAAGTGTGATGGACAGTGTGACCACAATGTGCTGCACACTGTACAAGGCTATTAGTCACAGTGTACGCACACTGTGCTCCCTTCAAAGCGTGATGGACAGTGTGACCACAATGTGCAGCACACTGTGCATGGGTATTAGTCACAGTGTCCTCACAATGTGTGCACGGTGTCCTCACACTGTACCGTCACAGTATCTATCACGCTTTCTGCACGCTTTTGAGTCCCAATTTACGCTTTTGTCACGGTGTATGCACACTGTAATCACACTCTTGTCACATTCTAAGCACACTGTGTTCACGCTTCTGTCACATTGTCTGTCATACTGTCTGTCACGGTTTATTTTCACCAGGGAATAGGGTCACATACAGTTAGATGGTTAGTATCTACATAATAAGAAAGGGATTTTTGGTTGTTATTACATGCATTATGCACTATAGACTACTCTTAACAATATTTCACTTACGCTACCTTACCCCTTTGCTACGCTGCCTATTGTGCTCTCTTCTGGTACGCGGGAAAAATGACATTTTAAATCTATCGGCACGACAATCTATCTCTCTAATCTTGTTTATCTGATCAAACCTAGTGGTCGCGAAGGTTTATATCTTACTCTGAGGTTTATATTAATCGGTAGCAAATATCGGTTCGCGTCGTCCGTTTCCTTTGTTTCTTTTTTCCACGAAAGGTTTAAGTGCCGAGAATGGTGACGAAACGGTTAGTATAATGCCGTACGTTTAGGATATTCTGGTTCTCGCTCGTGGAGTAGCGTCCGAATGATTTCGCAATCCGCTGAAGTCACTGCTGGCACGGAGTGGAACTACCTACTCACCTTCTGAGTTAGAAGTACCTACCGCTCTGCTCATGCGGATAAAATGGGGTTTTTTTAAAGAGAGCTCGGAGATAATGCTGTTTGCCGGCAGACCTCGTCAGTGTCGGAACATTCCTAGTCTTTCTTTCAATGTTGTTCGTGGCCCGGCGATCGAGTTCCATCGGAGAAGATTGGATCCCAAGCAATCAGGTTTATCACTTTTTTATTTTTTTCATTTCCTTTACCCTCATTTCTCCTATCGTGAATCCTATCACACCTGTTTTCTATTTGATGATGAATTAGGTTTGATCAGAGAACTAGACAGTGTGCAGCGTATCACAGCTAGGTTCGTTAAAATGTGTTACGATAGGTTTAGTAGAGCATCAAAATTAGTTTTAGTTAGACAGGTAAGTCGGGGCCTGTCGAGAGCCAGGCGGAGAGTGAGGGCGGAGCTCATTTGTTGATTGGTGTGATGACGTTACGCGCTAGGGGGGACGTGTGTATTGGAGGGAGGTGAGGCGTAGCCCGTAGCCACCGGGTGGCTACGGCTTACGTCGGGGTCCTGGTGAAATTGAGTCGTGACTGACCGTGAGCCGAGAATTCCCAGGAATTAGAGATTTGTACCTATAGTTACACGCTAGGTTCATCTACATCTACATAATACCCTGCAAGCCACCTCAAAGGTGTGTGGCAGGGGGTGAATTCTCACCAAACATGCATTACATATTATGCATTTAAAAGGATTAGTATTAATATATTAGTCTAAACTGCAATATTTAAAAAGATAAAATAGCAAACTAAGCATGCAAAAATGTGCTGTTAGTTGGGTTACCTTCAAGTCCTTATATGTACCATCATGCGACTACCTATGCTATGGATTGATTCACTCTTATTGGAAATAATTACCACTATTCATATCCCTAATTGTACGTGGAAAAAAGGGCATTTTGAATCTGTCAGTTTGGCAATCAATTTCTCTAATTTTGTAACTATGGTCCAGTCTACCATAGTAAGTTGGGGTTCGCAAAGTTTTTTTAACTCATCACTGAAAATATTATCTTGGAATTTAATTAGGAGATTAAGTCTGAAGTTCAACCTGCGATCCGACAGTGATTCCTATTTTAATTCATTTAATAGACTGCTTACGCTAGTATGGTTATAGTACCGTCCCTTTACTAATTTTGCCGATCATCGCTGCACACGTTCAAGTTCGTTATTTAGAAAGATTTCGTAGGGATCCCATATACTGGCAGCATATTCCAAATGAGGTCTAACAAGGGAAAAGTAGCTGATTTCTCGTACATGTTCGTCACATTTACCCGATACTCTTTTGATGAATCCCAGTCTATGATTAGCTTGGCATGGGTCAAGCTAATTAATTAACTAAATAATTATTTCACGTATGTGTTTACTCCAGGAAAGATCATGTGTCAGTCTTATTCCAAGACATTTAATGGACTCCACGTTTGTTAATTCATTATTACTTATTTTGTACGTGCTAGGAGGAGAACAATTCTTTTTCCAAAAATTCGTTACTGCACATTTAAAATAATTTAATTCTAACTGCTGCTGATGTGGATGATGCGAGTCTGATTTAACACTAGAAGCCCCGGAATTCTTGTAATACGTTGAAGCCCCGCGGTGGGTCAGTTTACCCACCTTTGTTTTATTCGCTCTTTGATCCACCTAGCTATTGCTGGTCAATGATTTTTTAGTAATATGATATTATTAGTATTTTATTGGGTTGCAGGTAATGTTATAAATAACAGCACTCAGTATTATGTTAATAGAACAACAAATATATTTAACATAAAACTCAAATTGTTCAAATTATACCAGCAATTTGTGACAATTGAATATTACAGCAAAGACAAAAATTACAATGTCTATGTGTTCAACGGCATAGAACTGTAAACATGTCTTTAATATTAACAGTTTTTCTTGAACAATCAAAGGTACAGGAGATATAAACAATAGAAGATTTCTTGGTATCATATGCATCACCTAATTATATCCCTTCGGGTAAATAGCTATTCTGAGTAGCAATCATATAATATTTGTTTTGTTTATTTTTCTATGATTTTCGTCAAATAAAAATTAAAAAGTGACTTGATAAACGTTCTAGCTCACTCATCTTAGTAATTGCTGTTGCAGCCAAAGCATATAATTCTTCTGGTTTTACAGGATCCGCATACAAATTTATTAGAGCAACAACACATTTCATTTGTCTTTCCTTTTTTTTATTTTTTTATAATTTCTTATCTGGCAACACTTTCTAGTTCCCTGACTGTTCCTCGATAAAAAGCTTTGCTATGTTTGTGGGGGTTGCATTTGTTGTTTATATGGTTCAGCAAGTTGTTTAACTATTTTCAAAATAAATGATCTTCTTGTTATACTCGTACCATTCACTAATTTGAAAATAGTGTGCGCATTTACGGTAGCCAAATCTAAAATATTATGAAAAACATGAATTGGCCATCTCCGAAACGCTGCTCGCACACTATACAATCGGGTCATCTGATCAATTATGTCTGCACCAAATTTCGTTTCATTATAAAAACGTACTGTTTATGGCATTTTCTTCGCCTTTTTCTCATCAACCATGCAACCTGAGTGGAGAGAGCTAAGAATTAAAACATTTTTTTTTTACTTTACCTTGGTAAACAGTCAACAGATTGTCTCTATTCTTATACAATACAGTAGAGTAGAGGTAGTAGTTTCAGGCTTAATTTGGTGGAATATCATAGCGAAAGAAAAAACTGGCAATTTTCTACAAGAATAAGGATTTTTTAATATGACCGGTTTCGGTGTCAGGACCTGAAGATGGTGTTGTACACCGAAACCGGTCATATTAAAAAATCCTTATTCTTGTGGAAAATTGCCAGTTTTTTCTTTCGACAGTAGAGTAGAGTGGATTTTTATATTTTTTTGCGGAAGAAGGAACTTCCTTTTTCTGCCGTCTCACGGTACCGACCCACCTGGTCTTTTTTTTCTCGGTTCATCGGCTAATTTTAGGGAGGTGAAAAAATTATCCGTTGCAATGTTTCGTCCCTTCTCAAGGTATGGCTCTGCCAATTTTAGAACAACATGCTCTCCTTGCGTTAGACTAGTAAGCCGGCCTTCGTCTTTACCTAGGTAAGGAAAACCGTTCAAAACGTAACGTTTTTTTGCATCACACAAAAGCCAGTATTTCATTCCATATTTATCTGGTTTTTTAGGCATGTACTGGGAGAATTGGCACAGACATTTTGAAGGGAAGAGTTGTTCATCAACAGTCAAATTTTCTGAGGGCCTATAGCAATAAATACAATTAGATATGAAAATGTACCATACTTCTGAAACTAAGCAAAATTCATCTCTTCTTTTTCTTTGGGGTCTATTTTCGCGTATGTCAAAACGAAGATACTTCATCATATCCTCAAACCGGTGCTTCGACGTAGTCTGGTGAAAAAATGGCGAACTCCATTCACTATCCCATATTTCTTTATAACTCAAAACCCCTGATGCCTCACGCACCTCTAACATAAAGTATAGTAATAAAAGCATCTAGTTCTTCTAAAGTCAACGTCCACGCATCGTTTTTCAGCTTCCGCCGTGCCTCTTTCTCAGTACAAGTTTTGATAATGCGCAACATATAAACATGCGCACTGATAAAGAGCCTCCAAGCACTCAAGGGAGAGTCCTTGTCCACATAACGTTTTGCGAGACCCGTAGGCCCACAGGTCTCCCTCAAGATATTCTGCCCACCCCACCTACCGTGAGTGTCACCCGAAGCAACGCTAAACCAAGATGTGCCATCGGCGCTTTTTTCCTCTCCTCCAACATCCGGATGCTCCTTTCTCTCAAGGGGATGGCCACGAATGTCTCCTCTACGTCCGCCGTCGGATCCCTTATGCTATGGACGTGGAACTCCTGCTCCTCTACGTCCACGTCTTCCTCTTCTCTGCTCTCCCTCGACCGCGTGATGATGGACTGTGACCTTTGATAATGAGAGGAAAGTATTGATAAGATACTTCCAATGCATTTTTAAAAAATCACGAAAGAAATACTTATTCTGACTTACCAGCATGCTGAGTCAAAGGTGCTTGGAGAATACTTTCACCTTTGTCGATTGATGAATCTGATGAGGAATCTATCACTGGTAATGGAATGAAGTCCTTATCCCCATCATCCCCATCGGAGGAATTAGAATTAGGGATGGGTCGGTTCGGTTCTTCGGTTCTCGGTTCCACCGGTTCTTGAGCTTAGAACCGGAACCGGAACCGAGCCAAAAATAATCGGTACCGAAATAATTGTCGCGAAAACCAGTTTGAAACCTACTCACACTCCGAAAGTGGAGGCTTCACATTAAAACCTGGTGAAATAGTGTATGTACTTAGATGCTTCAAAGTCGCGAATTATTCTAATTCAGTCTCTGAAAATGATTATTGATTACCTTATCTTAACATTGAGCAATGCAAAGTAAGTGGTAAATTAAGAACCGGAACCGAGAATCGGAACCGAGAACCGAAGTTAAGAACCGAACCGGAACCGAAAAAAAGTGGAACCGACCCATCCCTAATTAGAATCAGTATCTTCATTTTCTGATTGCGTAGGTAAAATATCTTGAAGTGACAGCAATACTTCCACCTCAGTGAGACCATTTTGACGAGCCGTGTCTAATTCAACCCAGAACACTTCATGAAATGGTGAAGGATACTCTCTGCAAAGGAATGCAGCATTCGCCAACATGGCGACACTGCGACAGCTCAAGATTTTTAGTCACATGCCTGCCGACTGTCGACCGCTTTCACTATATTACAATGCGTTGCGATGACCGTAGTAGAGGTTATGTATTTTTTTACGAAGTATTTGAAACACCTTAAGTGCCATGAATGATACAATGATAGACCTCTTCAAGCTTCTCCTAATACCTTAGCATGACTGAGCTCGATGCTGGGCGTCAAAACTATGTAAGCTTTTTGATAGAACTTCCATTTCTGTAACAAAATTGTGATTCATTGCATCACACATTTTTCCGAATTGAAGCGTTTGGATCCAGTTTTAGTGCCGAGGACATAACTTTTATTTCTAACAATAGTATCAGCCACAGGATATGTGTCAATGTGATTTCCTATGGCCGTAACATGGAGTGGGTCAATTGACCCACCCCAGGGCTTCTAGTTATATTTTTATTTATTAAAGAAAATAATAAAGATAGCACCATGAAAATTTGGTACACAGAACATATCTATATTCTATTAAAAGTCACAAAAGGAATATAGGATCCGTTGAAATTTAACGGCGTAACGTAAGCGCAAATTCCAAAATGGGTCAATTCACCCACCCCAGGGCTTCTAGTGTTAATATAGTTATCAGTATGTGTATTTTTACGGAAGATATCAAATTCTCAGTAGCCTTGATTCTTTATTACCTTAATATCTAAAAACGGGAGTGTTTGCTTTGTTCATACTTATCCTGAAAACAATAAATAGATGGTTGTTATTGAACTTAATCAAAAAGAATTGGTAAATTTGTATATTTCTTTATTTCAGTCAATGATTTTGTTAATCTAGCCTCCATTTGTTGGTCGATGATGGATAGGTAGCAGTCATGAATGATAAATAAAACGACTGCTGATTTTCTCATGCATTTTAATTACATGTAGGGCTAATGCACAATCACTTGGTATCACCTAATTTATACATAAGCACCTCTCCGTTAATTATGCATTATTCTTATTTTATTAAGCTGAGCTGAATATGGAAATAGGAAGTAGACATAAGATTTTATATCAAATTAAGAGAGCTTCAGGCATTATTGAGAAGGGAACACTTTGCTTTGCAAACCCTCGATTGAAGCCAGAGGCTCATAAGTTTCGGTGTAGACGGAGAGGAAGAAAGAAGGGAGAGAGAGGGTAAGGAAAGAAGAGAGGTCCTCGTGTAATTAAGGTGAAACGATGGTCCCTTTGGCTGCGTTGTGGTACAGTTCAAAGACTCCGTGAACTTTCAACGGTATGTTTGAAACCGCAGGGCCCTGATCAACCCCATTTACAAAGAAATGCAGCGTTCCAAAGTTGTTAACCATCACACCGATGCGATCTCCAACCTAAAACAGTAAATAGATGGCTGTCAATAAGAATAATTTAAAGGAAATTGTAAAAGAACATATAGAGCAATAAAGTGGGCGATTTGGTCACCTCACATTTAGGCACTGAATTTGTCGAATCATCGAATTTTTAGGCGTCAGATTACGACCAGAATATTTTCTACCCTTAGCTTTCGGCTGAATATTTGAATGGACAATAATAATGCTTTTTGTACGATCGACCTCACTCTCTGCACTCGAGGTTGAAGTTGTAAGAGATAATTCATTTCTCCATTTTATACAAAATACCTATGTCAGGTATGGCAGGATATGGTTCCCTTGGAAGTTAAGTTTCTGTAATGTTTCTGAACACAAGCCTGTTTGTTAATCCAGGGAGCATAGGTTCCATATCCAGTCCAGGAGGACATTTTTCTGTTAAAATTGCAGCATAGTAATACATCCTAAGTCATGGTAACTTCACATTTGATGGTTTGAGCAGTATCCTTAGAGTGTGTTTATATACATATTTAGAATTTCAAATGGACATCATAGCTGTTATGAACATGGATGGAATGAAGTCGTTACCTACCTGCAAATCGTCGAAATTTTTTCCATAATGTTTAACTTTTTCCTCCCCATCAATGTACACGTGAGGGTGGTACATCATCCAGTTTCCAGACCTGAAACACATAGGAAAGAGTACATTCAATAAAGGAAGGTAGTTAGGAAAGAAAGAATGTCGGTGCTGGCATCTGCCTGCTCTTAACGAAAGGCACCAGAGTGTGAACTTTTTTACGTCCCATACGACGATTGGATTACAAAACGGGGAGGCATCCTCCACCCTTAAACACAGTGTTTGAGTAGGGACCGTTACAGCACCACATATTCAGAATTTCTTTATCACCAGGATTCGAATCCAGGAATGATGGATTCCAGAGCTCAGATTCCACAGTAACCCAAATTTCCACATTTTTTGCTTGACTCGTCATCATAGTATGGACCAGCATCACCATAATGTTTTACTATTGATAGTAAATAATGCGGGGTATTTAGTTATTGTGGTGGCTATGGTACAAGCCTTCCATGACGAGAACCCGAGTTCGAGCCCTGGAAGTGACAGAGTTTTTATTGGCATACCGGTCCCTAATTGATTGCTGTGTGGAGAGCACTTTGAGTTCAGTCCTCTGTCGGAAATCATCATCACTCACTCGGTGATTCAACCCGAAGGTTGGTTTTGATAGGTGAGAGTAGATCTCACCCCCTACTAAGCCAATGGCACACATTCAGGGTGGGGGGAGGGGGGCAGTTCCTTTCCCTGGGCCACCTGCGGTTTCCTACGAAGTTCTGACACGCAGAAAATCGAATCGCGAGGATTTTAGGTGGGGGTATCCAGAAAGGCTCTTGCCCGGGATTTGAACCCGGGACCCTCCGGTCAGTAGCTCAGTGCTCTACCCACTGGGCCCCCACATCATTATCATCGGTCAACAATCCTAGGATTCGTTTGACGCAGCCCTCCACTCGATTCTTTTATCGGCCAACCTCTTCATATTAACGTAGTTCCTCTCTTTCACGTCTTTTACGACCTGTTCTATATAACTCATACGAGGCCTGCCTTTTCCATTCCTCCCGTTCACATTTCCTTCGACAATATTCTTCATCAGGCCATCGTGTCTAAATATATAGCCAATTAGGTTGACCCGCCTTCGTCTTATACTTTTCAGCAGACTTCTCTGTTCTCCCACTCTTCTTAAGACTTCTTCATTTGTCACTGGGTCGATCCATTTTATCTTCATCATTCATCGGTAGCTCCATATTTCGAATGCTTCCACCATTTTCTTCTCCGCTGCTGCCATCGTCCATGCCTCACTGCCGTAAAGAAACATGCTCCATGTATACGTTCTAATGAATTGCTTCCTTACTTCTAAGCTTGTATTTCCAGCTGTAAGTAGAATCTTCTTTTGATAGAATGTTCTCTTTGTCTGGGCTACTCTACTGACTATTTCTTTCTTGTTTCGTCCATCGCTGATTACTCTTCTTCCCAAGTAACAGAACTCCTTTACCTCTTCAAGTTTCTGTTTTCCTAGTATAACGTTGATTTTGGCCTCTTTTTTCTTGCTGCCCACCAATATCTTAGTCTTCTTCTTATTGATCTTCAGCTTATGTCTGGCCATTGTCCTTTCCATGGTTGTTAGCATATTTTTCAGATCCTTCTCTGTCTCTCCTATGAGAGCTATGTCATCAGCGAATCGTAGCATACTGATTGTTTCTCAGTGGATGTTCACTCCAGAACAAGTTTCCTTGATTTCATTGATGGCTCTCTCGATGTAAACGTTAAAAATTACGGGAGACAGTGCACAGCCATGTCTCACTCCTTACTTTATACTTGCTTCTTCACAAATGGGTCCAGATTTTATCACAGCTACTTGAATTTTGTACAAACTAATTCTTTGGTCATTGTACGTTACTTCAATTCCTTTCAGAATTCCTAGCATTAAATTCCAATCAACGCTGTCAAAAGCCTTTTCTAAATCCACAAATGCAATGTATGTCGGTTTGTTCTTCTCCATTCTCTTCTCTATTAGCAGCCTAATGGCCAATATTGCTTCTCTTGTATCCTTCCTTTTCCTGAATCCGAATTGATCTTCATCCAGGAACTCCTCTGCTTTCCGTTCTACTTCTCTGTAGACGATCCTGGCCAGTATATTCGATGCATGGATCGTCAGGCTTATAGTCCTAAAATTTTTGCGTATCTCCGCTCTCTTCTTTTTGGGAATAGGAATGATGATGTTTTTCTCGAAGTACCTGGGTATTTCTCCTGTTGAATTCATGTCGCAGATGGTTTTGTAGAGATGGGTTAATGTCTTCTCTTCTGCATTTTTATTAATTCTGCTGGGATATCATCAATTCCAGAGGCCTTATTCAACCGAAGGTCCCTTAATGCAGCGTCGGATTCCGATCTTAATATTGATGCTCCCATATCATCATTTTCAACCTCTCTTTCCTCTTTAATCACTTTTGTGTTGATATTGTTTCCGTTGAATAACTCCTCCAGATACCCTTTCCATCTCTTCACTTTGTCTTCATTTTCAATCAAAAGTTCTCCATTCTTGTCCTTTATGGCATTGCATCTTGCGCTCCGTTTCTTGAAGTGGTTCCTCACTATCCTATAGGCAGTTTCCACCTTTCCAAGTGCAAGGTTGTTTTATACATCTTCGCATAGATTCTTCATCCACATTTCTCTAGCTTTCCTAGCTTTGCGACTTGCTTCGTTCCTTATTATTTTGTAGCAAAGCTGCCCTTCTTCAGTTTTCGCATTCTTGTACTTTCTTCTTTCTTCAATCAGCACTAAGACTTCTTCCGTGACCCATGGCTTCTTCTTAACAACTTTTCTTCTTCCAAGAACTTCTTTTGCGGCTTCCTGTAGTCCACATTTAATGTTTTCTCAACGCTCTTCTACTGGTTTCTCAGTCAGATCCTCTCCTATGTAGTTTCCTACTGCTTTCTGAAAGGCCAGCTGATGTTGAGTCTCCTTCAGTTTTTCTACTTGCCAAACGTTCTTAGCTGTTTTTCAGTTTCTTGAATTTTAGATGGCATTTCATCATCACTAAATTATGGTCGCTGTCGATGCCTGCACCTGGGTAGCTTTTGCAGTTCTTCACCTGATTCCTGAACCTCTGCTTCACTAAAATGTAGTCTCTTTGAAATCTTCCTCTGTCTTCTGGCATCCTCCACGTGTATCTTCTTCAGTTGTGATTTTTAAACAATGTGTTAATAAACACTAACTTATGTTGTGCGCAGAACTCCAGCAGTCTTTCTCCTCTTTCGTTTCGGTTTCCCAATCCATTATTTCCAGTTACTCTTCCATCTTGACCTTCTCCGACGACAGCGTTCCGGTCTCCTAAAATAATTAGGTTTTCTTCTCCTCTTATCTGTTTTATTACTTCCGTGATATCTTCGTAGACATCTTCCACTTCTTCATCCTTATAGTCCGACGTAGGCATGTAAACTTGCACCACAATGGTATCTGTAGGCTTAGTTTCAATTTTAACCATTATAATCCTTTCACTGTACTGCAGGAAGCTCTTCACACGCAGTCCTACACTCTTCGTGAGCATTATGCCTACTCTAGTGATTTAGTGATCTGGTGTGAATAATTCTGTAACTTCCACTCCAAAAGTCTCCTTCTTTGGGCCGTCTCATTTCAGTGATTCCTAATACATCGAAGTCCATTCTCCGCATTTCCTTCTTCAGGTTCTCCAGTCTTCCGCAGGTCCGAAGTGATCGCACGTTCCACGTTCCTACCCAAAATGACTATCACACTTGACTGATGTACTCTCTCGGACAGTCTCCGCCTGGGCATCCGAATGGGGGACTATTTTACCTCCGGTCTGTCGGATAGCAGATTAAAAACCGTGGACGCATTTAGGCCTTTCGTTAAAAGCAGGCCAATACCATCCGGTTTATTCTCCATCCGTCCTCCATTCCCTAAAAAAATCCAACATTTGACCACTTTACACAGGTCAACAAAAATAATGTCATGGAGGCAGGTTCATTTGCCATCTAAAATCAATCGGTGGTCGTAAATTACAACTCTTCCCCTTCAACTCTCAGTTTGGAACGTGAGGATACGATTTTTTATCGAGTTAGGTTGAGTTTTGTGCTAGATGGAAAACTAAAGTTTCACGTTTAGTTATTAGGTTGTCATCTGGCACAAAATTCAATCTCGGAAAAAAATCGTATCCTCACGTTCCAAAATGGAAGTTGAAGGGTAATAAATGTACCTACTTTACGGCTACACGATTTATTTTAGATGGTGAATGCACCTTCCAGCACCACTGATCTCCAAAAATGTCCTAAAATGGCCATATTCGCAATTTTATTTTAAAATGTCTCGAAACCCCGACAATTTGGAATCATCCCACCAAATTGCTTCAGAAATAAATGTTGGAGTCCATTCTATAAAATCATGTATACCTGTGTAATCTGCGCAAATGACCTCAACTGTAGGATTGCCTCCCCCGAACAACCGATGCTACTACTTCGGAATCACACGATAAAAAGAGGCAAAAGAGAAGGAAATACAGCTACAAAAATGCACCGAATATTTACTTTTTTTCTGTCATAGTGCCCTTTTTGATAGTCATCCTCCAAAGTTGCAATGGGTAGATAGTGACATTAGAATTATTTGCGTTTTGAAGATTTCCAATCTCATTGCTTTGGAAAGAATTGGAGGTAATATTATACATTTCTTTAGAGCTTTATATCTTTCATACTATATCATCTATTAGGGCGAGAGACAAATTAAAAGAGGGCGGGAACAAAGGTAGGGGTGGGTTAAGGAAACAGGCAAGGGTGCGTAAACGTGTTTATGTGTTCCGTTCATTATATCAAGCTGGTCATCTGTCGAAATTCTTAAATATTCTCGTGAAAAAAATGTTTAATTATCCTCCGTCCAATTTGTGTTTACAGTTATGCATTCCAAAAATTTACAGAAACGAACTTTATTTATTTATTAATATTACATAATTATGCTTCTATTCTATTCGCCATAATTTCATCAAACTCCGCAAGATGCCAAGTCACTGCACGTTAGAACGCTTGCATGTGGCCTAAGAGGTCATCTCACAAAATCAACTTTAGCCTTATTCATAATCATACTTATTTTTTTGGTTGATCGTTGAAGCAATGAGATGCATAAAATCTGGGAGATATTTTCTTATGATCTAGCGTTTTTATGGATGAATTGGTCGGGATAATACGTGCTCAAATCTAATTTTTCGTTAAGGTTTTTTCATCACCAAATTTTAAATTCAATCAATTCACATTGTCAGAGCAGAAACAAGATAAAGTCAACTTTTATATTATTACTTGGTTGAAATTTTCGCGACTCATTAAGGGAAAATAATTTTTCGGGATTTTGCCGCTTAAGTTCTGGTAACACCCGATTTTTTCGTGACCCGTGCTGGCCACTTCTTCGAAGCAATGACTACCCACTGCCGATGTTGCTCTGTTTATTTTATATCAAGTAGCAGAGGTGGAAGAGAGGGAAAACTGGTGCGGCGGAGAATTTTTATTTATTTATAGAAAGAAACTAGAAGAGAATTTAACCACTACTTAAACGGCATAGACAAACATATCCAGTTTACTATGGAAACAGAAAGAAAAGGAAAAATACCGTATAGAGACGTCTATAAGTGGAGTAAAAAGATGATCTAACTCTGGATCACGCTGAGTATAGAAATCCGACGTCCATTAACCGTTACATGCACGCCAGTTCACCCCACCATCCGGCTAAGGCAAAAAGACACTGTCATGAATTCCTTATTTCAAAGATTCGTCCGGATACGCGGCAAGACAAGCTTTCCAGCCGAAAAACAAAAGTATGGGTGCGACGACGGGGCTATTTCCCAAACTTTCAGAAAGATTATTAAAAATACATATTGACAAGCCATCGCAAGTGACGGTTACGAAAAATGGAGAAACAGACGCCGTCCAAAAAAGGTCTTTTTACCTTATATAAAGCGTATCTCAGATAAAATAGGAAAGGTTCTCCGCAGGCATGGCCATTAGGCACATTCTTCCACTGTAAAACACCTGCTACACAGTAATTATAGCCAAGGAAAACCTAGAGTTTTCCTTCATTCTTCCCAGAATGATCTGAATGAATATATAACTAACAAGAGTATATAACTAACAAGAGTATAAAGAATATATAACTAACTTGTAAGAGTAATATCTCCCTTCCGGTGAAAATTTACCATACCTAGTGATACATCGATTACTTACTTCAAACTATACATGTGATGAGGTATGTTAAATGATTCCGGACTGTAAGTGGTAATACCAATTCCTAATGCGTAAGGGTGTTTGGTATGTTTTTTGTCCATACGCACTTCAAACAGTTCATTCCGCCGCAGGGGTCTGTTTGTGAGAACCACTCCATTGAGGGGATCATCCAGACTGCGAAAAGGAAAACAATTATCAATGAAAAATTAATGTTTCATAATATCCTCACAGTATATTTTTTTAATTTTTCAAAGATGTACGATGCTATCCATCATTGCTCTAAATATTTCCGTTCATCTTGCTATAGCTGCAATACTTCCAAGATTAACGGATGATTTAACGGATTTGCGTGTCATATTTAGCATCAAAATCTCCCCGTTTTCAAACAAATGTAAGAAATTGAATTAATTGTTATTACGAAGGTCTTGATTGGAAATATTTCATGCGCAATTCATTCACCAGAAATACCAAGGACAAATTTGTATGGTAAAAATGCTCGAGATACATTGAGTTTTATGTGATTAAATTGGATTAATATTTCTCCTGACATGAGGGAGTTTTCAATTTAGAATTACAAAATGTCAGAGTGTAAGTAATATAGCGAAAACAGAGAGCTTAATAGCTCAGCTCAGGAAGTCATAAATGGTATTTATAACTCTAAAAACTTGTTAAAAAATTCTGCCAATTCCATTTTGCTACCGCAGGGAAACGAGAATTCCCCCACTCCTCTGCAAAGGCAGCTAAGGCTCCCTCTAGCCTTATCAAACTGCATGAGTTTCCCATTCTCATTCATAGAATCTTTCTTGGTATAAGTCAATCATTGGTATAACATGCATGGCGTAGAAGGGGTCCGTAGGAGGCAGGTTTGATTATAGATTTAGAACGAGAACGAGAGAGGATCGTCGAGATTTGTTTAATGCCAATATTAATACTTATTTTACTGCCTCTAGCTTAAAAGAGAACCAATAAAATAGAAATATCTGATCTAGACCGTAAGACAAAATTTAACCTGTGTTCTTTTAAGTAAGTGAGAAGCCAATGTGTTTCCCAATGGCCTAGAAAACATGGTAATAACGGCTCCGCCTTCAGTCTATCCAATCAGAGAAACAAGATTATATAGAGCGAAGATTAGAGAAAATCCCACAAGAAGGAGTAGTATTACAAAACCAATGCTACTGATTATGTGTGTTTAACTACAGAAGGCGAAAATAAAATAAAACTTAGAATACTTGGGAAAATAAAAAGTGACAGAAAGTTGGTCCGAGAAAGAAACATTGTTCAAAAGTGATAGGATGCGAATTTATAGTGCAAGGTGAGCATGCAGATGTTCTCCAAGGCCATATCTATTACTCTTAAAGATTCCATTTCGTAATTTCTTCCAAACTGGTCACTTGAATATTCCAAATTTTTCTCATGAAGTATTAGTACCCCATCTCCCAAAGGGAAAAATTTACTCCACATACAAGTTCCCATTATCAATTTCAAATTACACTTTGGCGTCCAAAAAACTCAAAATATTACCCATGAGGATTCCCGAATAAATTCCCAGTTCATGAGAGTTCAATTCCTAGTCATCCTGGGTATTTATGCCGACTTAAGTTTTTGGATTCGGGAGAAAAAGAAACGGAGAAAACAAAAAATATTCGGACCATGAGTGACAACGCAATTGACGCGATACATATTGGAGGTAAAAGCAAAAACTCACTTTATCTTCTGCACCGACCTCCCGTCGTCACCGATAGCTGCGTTGGTACCACACTTTGGATGGAATACGAGTCTATAGGAGTTTCTTGCAGTTTCATTCATTCTTATACCTGAAATTTGACACAAAGTACTGGTTTTCTCGTGCTTTTCGTGGCCGCAATCTTTGAAATCATTGACGTCAGTGAAAAGTAGCAATCAAGTTAAATATCACAGTGTTTGCCAAATTTAGATATTCTATTTGAACCAAGTAATTATCCGTTCCTGAGGCAAATTTAAAAGTACCTATTCAAATTGCATCAACGCAGTCAGCGTGACTGCGTTGATTTTGCAAGACGAAGAAATTATAGGTTCAACGTTCTATAATGATCAATTGAATCGCTTAAATAGGTATAGAGAGGTATCTGTAGGTATAAATAATACCTGCAGGTAGAAAAATGTTTGTTTCAATGAGACTGAAGAAAAACTATGCGCTTGTAATACTCAAATTGAATGCCAATATCAATGCCAAATAATTTAGATACATTAGAAAGAGAAAAGCATGTAAATAATTAAAAAAGAACTTTCCGAAATGCACTCAGTATTATATAAAATTAAAAACATTGATGTGAGTGATAACTATATATTACTCGATTTTGAATTTTCTAATTTAATGCTATGCATGAACTGAAAAAAAATATGAAAAATTCATATAAATTCATCCTAAAATTTGGAAAAAGCTAATTGACATTTTTAAATTGAACGGCATTTAAATTTTACAAGGCTCACCGCTAATCACTCCTTTTATGTGAACGGCCTGACCATCGTCACATTCGTAAACAGCATGCGTCACATTCAAGTTAATGTCGTTCGTTCTGTCGTCGGATTTCCAGGCGTGGAACTTGGTGATCCATTCTCCATTTTCGTCCTGACGACTGTTAACCTGGAGATTAACAGTTCGGTGAGAGGTCCATCGTGCCTTGCATTCCGAGTCCGCGATTGCCTCTGCAACTGCGCTGCGGCCGATGAGGAGCTGGAGAAGAATTATAAGGAAGACGGAAGCCATGTTGCCAATAAAAATTTCGACTCTTTCAATCAATAGTACGGATGGAAATGATCCATATGTCTCGATTTCTTCCTTTATAACGTACTTGATCTTACATGACGCTCAAAATTATGTCCTTGGCCGCTGAGTGGTTAGGAGGGGATGAGAGACGTGTAAGTTATATATTAATTTTTATCTCTCATCGTTCTTATTTATTAGACGGCACATTACTCATATGCGATATGCGTGACACCAGGCTCAATGTTCTGTGCTCTTTGCTTTTCTCTGTCCTTGGCTTCTTCGGGATTGCGATCATTTCACTCTTCTTGACGTCCTCTGGAGATCCTCCACTGTCATAGCTATCTTTGATTATCCCAAAAAGGGTATCTTTTGCTTTGACCCCGAGTGCCTTGATGATTTCTCCGTTTATTTTGTCTCCTCCTGGTGCCTTGTTGTTACTTAGGTCTTTCACGGCTCTGTCAAATTCGCTTCTCAGTATCTCGGTTCCTCCGATTCATCCGATTCATCCTCCCTGGTTTCTTCTTCCGTTAAGTCAGCTTTCAGTGGTTTGGGTGCTTGATAGAGCTCTTCAGTGTATTGCTTCCATGTCTTCCCTATGTCCTCCTGTTCTATGATTATCTTTCCATTCGGGTCTCTTATGTGGTGGGATCTTGTTTTCCTTTCTCCGAATTGTCTCTGCACCAGTTTATAAGCCTTTTCTGCATTTCCTTTCATTATGCTGTTGTTTATTTCTTCGCAGCAGCTTTCCATCCATTCTTCCTTGGCTTCCTTGCACTCTCTATATACTTGGTTTCTCAACTTCTTACATTGGGCCTCCTCAGTTTCGTTTCTTGGATTCTTGTATTTTCTTCTTTCCACTATGAGGTTTCTTATTTGGGTCGTTATCCATGGCCATTTTGTTTCTATCTCTTTACTCACAAGTTGTTCATCTGCTACCTCTGTAATGATCTTTTTTATTTCATTCCATCTTCCCGTAAAGGTTGTCTCCTTCACTTCTAGTTTTGCATCGATGGCTGAGGTGAAACTTTCTCTTACTTTTTTTTCCTCCAGTGTCTTTGTGTACCATCTTGGTTCCTTCGTAATTCTCTTCGCCTTTTTGTATCGCAGGCAGCTGACCATGATCACCAGGTCATGGTCACTATTTATATCTACTCCGGGGTAGCTCTTGCACTGCTTAACTTGGTTCTCATATCTCGCTCTGACAAGGATGTAGTCTATCTGGTATCTTCCTCTGTCCCCCGGCACCTTTCATATATCTAAGTCAGTATCGAAGCCAAAAATATAATTTAAATCAGTGTAAACATATAATTAGTGCCTTGTCTCATATCTGGGCCTTCACAAAAAATAAAAATATTATTTAGAAAATTTAAGGCCAGAAGAAACAAAGAAGGTTAGAAGGGGAGGTGCATACGATTGTCTGTATGTTGTTCAGAATGAGGACAGATTAGGGTTTTTGGGAATGGTACGACCCCCCTCTTCGGTAAAAAAAATTTTCTCTGGCCTTTTATGCATGTTATGTTTGTCTCAATTCTCCAACTTCATGACAGGGGTGTCAATGAACTTCCTATGGATGTTATTCCATTTTATTCCGTAATTTACACCAATTTACACCTACTGTACAACTTATTCAGAAACTTCAGTTTCAGCTTCGAAGTAAAAGAATTCATCTACCTATTTATTCCTTTTAGATTTGCACCTTGTCTTCCAGCACCACAAAAATACTTTCCATTTTCACTCGTTATCGACATTTCAGCTAATGTTCATGAATAATGAAATTTTTTTGTAAATTACAGTAAACTTGCTGGTAATTAACAGAAACTAGTTTCATTGATACTCTTTAGCGTTTGAAAGATAGAAAAGTGGAGGTTTTGAGGAAGATCCAGTGGATCCGGTCACGTTGCCAGGTGAGATACCGCACCATGGTCACAAATTATAAGAAGCTGGCTAAAATATTAATTCGTTATAACCTTTCTTTGTAACAATGTATTTATGGACTGACTTGTTGCTAACGTTTCCAGCCAACTAAATTCAAATTTCAAGTTATATTTGCTAAGTGTTTTGAAATATCATATTTCAAATGCTTTTGGTCTTAAGGTTTGCGGATATTATTGTATTTGACATACTTTCACTCCAGTATAAGTTCTAACTTATTGTTTCCTTTCTTCCATGCTCTTATGTGGAGCTGCTAGTAGAATGCCTGTGTTCTTTCTTCGTCCATCGTTGTTTTCTCGAATTCCGATGTCAGCAATTCCTTTTTTTACTCATGGATTGCTCTCTGTGGATTGCTGTCCATTGCTGCATAGTCGAAGGGTTATCTCACTTATTTTAAACCTAACTCATGTATCTCAATGTCGACCCATAATCCGCAAACTGGTGGACGCTTTCCCGACCAAATGTTTCGACTTCTTTCACCACTTCCGCCTCTCTTCATGCCAACTCTCCAAGTCTACCTCCAGCATTCGAACACATTACACGGTACTGGTAAAGATGAATGATGGAATAACGGACTGCAGGAAGAGTGGTGATCATTAATTCTGATGCTAAGAGCACTGACCTACATAGAAAGCCGGGCAAAAATTACGCTGGATGAGGTAGATGATGTTAGTGGAAACACAAGTGGTGAAGGAAAAATTGGGAGAGATTTTAGTGTGGGAAGATTGATTGATTGTTTTGTTTGAGGCGCGTCAACATTGTTGTTATTAGCGCCTAGTGTGGGAAGAAAAGAGGCAGGAGGTGAAGAGAATATAGGGAAAATCTTGCATCCTGGGTGCTTGCAAGGAGAGGGGGGACGACGATGGTGTATGGCAGGGATTTTAGAATTGGGCGGGTATTTTAAAGATGTTGCTTAAATTCGGTGGTCTTTTGCACGTAATGCGGGGACATTTGGGGAAAAGTTTGGAGGTGGAATTGTGGTCTGAAAGAATAGGGAAAAGATCTTGGTGGACTCGTTGTAAGGAATGTGCGCCTGGGAGGTGGGTAGTGTTGTTAGTTGTTGTTGTTGTTAGTTAGCGCACCAAAGAACACAACTCTCCAGAATGAGAGTTCATCTGAATTTTTTGCACACACTAACTCACTGCTACACGTTAAATGACTATTTCTAATATCACGGCTGTGTCATATATGTTGCCTGAGTTTCTAGGAAATGAGGCTCGTAAAAACCTCTGGAATGGAGGAATATTCGTTGTAAACCGATGTAATGCGTGCTTGAGCGACGTGATTTTAGCCCACGAGATTTTAGCTTTAGCAAGGATTGTATGTTAAATATTGCACCCACTACATTAAAATGCTGCTGCCAACGCCAGTTTCTCTCCAACCTCAAAAATTTACTACCCAGGCCAATAACCGTATAAACTACCATGATTAACCACCAATCATTGAACTCTCCTTTGTATCCTTGGGTGTATACTTTCCTTTCTGAGCGGAATTGCGAGATAGTCACCAATGCGATGGCTGGAATGTTCAAGTGCAAAAGTCAATAGTTTACGCGGTGTTGCTATGAGGGGCCGCACATTATCACATAAGGCTTAATAGATGATAAGGGGTCGGGGGACAACAGCCGTATAATGCCAGTGTCCAGCGTTCCGTATTGTCCTCAAGATTACAGTAGATATTCATTAATTATCTTCTGAGAGAAGAATGATGTAGGCAACACGTAGAAATTACTGTATACCAACTAATATGAATTATTCATACGTAACGTATTTGAACACTTTGTCTGTGCTGTTACCTATAAGGGGCATTTTATACGCAGCTTAACTTGCTTCGTTAGCTTCATTGTGGAGAAAGTGGTAGCAAATTATGCTACTTTCGTTAACGAAAGGGATTCCTTCTGTGAGTGTTAACGTCTTGACTCTGCTTCACTGGCTATTCCCCGTCACTTCAGAGGTTATCAGCTAGACACGTTTCTCTTTTTTTAAAGGACGTTATCCTTACGGAAAAGAGATCCCCTGTAGGCATATGAGAAACCCAGATGTTCATCCCTGCCCATACAGAAATGTAAACCTCTGCGGAGGCTCTGCGGAAAGTGCCACGGAATGGACGGTTAATTGAAAAATCTTCCAATTTTCGTGAAAAAATGGAGATTAATTTTTTGTGACGAACTCGAAACTAGGAGTAACTACTCTAATTGCCACCATAATCAACGTGCGGACAGTGAATCAGTTTGAAACGCTCCCTAAGCAGTTACGCTGATAACTAACTTTCGAAAACAGTGAAACGTTTCCTTCCATTAACTATGTTACACTGTAAAAAGTAGATCTGATTTTAAGGTACAAAAGCGATCTGAATTTCAGATGCAACAATTTTAAGACAGGGTATGTTGAATTTCAGCAGTAATATCTTGTCTAAAAATAAGGCAGGTGAACGACTGAAAATCAGACCATCCAGAATCCTGCTTCCTCTGCTTCCTGCTTAACTGCTCCTGTACCAACCATCCATGTTCCTGCCTCTTCCGCACCTTGCATCCGTGTTCCTGCCTTAAACCAGACAGCGCTTAAATTCAGATCGCACTGAAAATCAGATCCACTTTTTACAGTGTAGGCTAAGTTTTTAGTTGTTACTTTAGGGAAAACATAAACCGTAATCATGTCAGAGGTGCACACTACGGAATAAGTAAGTAGTGCGCGCAGTGAGTAGCATAAATATCATCTTCGGGTGTGCAGTATAGGGTGAACACTGATGTATTAAGCGTGATTAGCGTGACCTACATACAATTTGTAATAGCTACAAAACGACTGCTTGTTACAATGGAATGCTGGACGAAATTCGAAAAATAAACCTTAGAAAGGAAATGCTGGCGGAAATTACAGATAATGTTATTCACGTACAACGTGCTTTTATTAAGTTATGCAATGAATCAATATACCTTTCCTAATTGCATGTCAATAGTTCATGTTTAGTAGTGATCTTCACCCCCTGCCACACACCCTCGTGGTGGCTCGCAGGGATGACGTAGATGTATACCACTTTACCTATCTTCATGTAGGCAAGTCATCGATAAGATAATGGTTAGTTATGGAATATTCATGAAGTACATGCATAACACGACAGGTTCCAAAATCTCAAAAAAGTCATGAATTTGCAAGGGCGTGTTGGTGTGTGAGCCACCTGAATGGTGTATGTCAGAGGTTGAGTAAGTCGGTACAGAACGTAAATGAGAATAATAGGCGTACGTGATAGGCAGTAGGTACCTATAGATAGGAGCATGCTAGTATGAATTAAGGAGGCAAGAGTAAATGTAATAATGTAACGTAAATGAGAATAATAGGCGTACGTGATAGGCAGTAGGTACCTATAGATAGGAGCATGCTAAGTATGAATTAAGGAGGCAAGAGTAAATGTATGGTAGGCATATATTTAGTACTATCAAACTTATTAATTGCGTAAGAATTCCTTGCAGTGTATTATTTACATTGTACTTCAAAATCCATGAAACGGTGCACTTTACCAACATAGTAGTTTAGATGTTGTGACAGATGCACTGCAAACAAATCCAACTACATATCACCTCCTTGTCAGTGTTTCAAAAGGCGTGAGTCCCTCCAGAACCATGCTTAATACTGGTATGGACTAGGGGTAATGATATCTACGTCTATATCTACGCGATACCCTGCAAGCCACTGCGATGGTGTGTGGCAGAGGGCGAAGATCACCAAAACATGCCCTATTGACATGCAAACAAGCTACTACATGGAAAGGTACTACGTAATAGGGTCACATGCAGCTTGAAATCAGCTTGGAATAAATTAATCACGCCACCTTCTGGCCCCAACGCCCCCAACGCCCTTCTTCCTCCAGGCTTCTTCGATTTTCAGTGACAATCAGCCTCATTCAAATTGGTCCTAACGCGTAAAAGTGAATGTCTTGCATTTAGGATGCTTGCAATTCGCCTGAATAACAATACTCCTGTCTTTGCAAACGCGATGATCGTGCACCAGAAGAACGCACGCTGAATTAAGGGAATAGTTTTTGCTATTACATTCGTCCACTTCCTCCTAACAAGTGCACCGCCCACAAATATTTCATCCCACTCCACTCGCGTTAAATTAACTTCTCCTACCTACCAACCGGTGTCCAATTAATTTTTCACGCCTACCGATCTGCAATCCTTTGCTTTAATGCATTCCCCTTCCTCGGGCGATTCCCATTCTTCCGTTCCTCGCTCGGCATTCGTCGCTTCCGTATCCGTTTTCTCCTCGGGAGATCTACTACCACGTGGAAGCGTTTGTTTTACACGAGATTTTAAGAATTTCCAGTCCTTATATTGCCAGATTGACTCCAAACCTTTGCTGTAATCCAATGGTACACGATCGCGGAATCCCCTTCCGAATGCAGCACGTACTCCCTTGTTCCATCGCCAGTAATCGTAAGTACGCACTTTATTCTTAAAGTTATTTTCCCCTAAAAGCTCTGCAGCTGCATCACCAAAAATACTACTATCACCGTTTCCTGCACACCTAACTGCAAGGAATTCTACGCCGCGCGACAATAAAAACTCATAAGAAGAAAGCTTAAACTACTTTGGCGCCATTTTGTCTCCGTAAAGTTACTTATAGGCGAAATTCATTTCCATTACACTCTCAGTTACGTCAATAATTTATGCTAACAACAGTAAAGGATGAAGTGGCACAAAGATTTGTACTTCTACTTAGTTTTGAAGGTGTACACAGCAAGTACTCTCTCTGGCGGTCTCTCGATAGCATAGATGTAGCTTGAACGTGCTGCGTTCCTTACATAGTGTCAAGAAAAATTAGCACATCGTTGCACATGGGCATTCAGAATGAGAGGATAAATTATAAATAAGTTCCCACTAAAGTTAAACGTAAAACGTGTCTCCCAACACAGATGCAACTTCAAATGTATATGACAAACATCTGAGAATGAATAATTGCTGCTGTACTTGACATCAGCGTAAAATAAGTTATGTTCTCATTCTAAATCGTCACTCCGCAATGCTATTAAAGTTAATTTAATGTAGCTATGTCCGAAAATTCACTGTTTTGGGAAAGTACCTTTGTGGCCCAACGTTGCGTTTTCGCAACATTAACGTGCACGTTACAAACTATATTTTTTAGATAAAAAAATAATGGCTTAATCTCGCGAATGAAGATAGATGATACATTGTTGTGTTATTTAATCAGCTCAACGATTAAGTGTACTTAAAATAATGGAAGAAAAAAATTAGTGAAAACGCTCCTCGGAAAACGCACAGGAAAGAATATGTTTCCAAGGCATTAAAAAAATCACTGATAGGTAAAAGTATGCAAAAAATGTTATAAGAAGTAACAACATCTCCATTAGTGTAAAAATTGAAATAATTTGTCGTAAAATATAAGAACAGATGTAAATAAATTCTCAAAGAAAATGTTGCGCTTTCGCAAAGTTGGGACGAAATGTGTTATCCCATGTTAGTGCGGGACTTGATGGATAGCTTATGAAAATTTGCTTTGATGAGCAGAGAAAATATCATACGTATTTTTAAGAGGTACTGTAATTAATTAAAACATGAAGTAGATGAAAGTGTCACTCATGAAAAAATAGAAATTGTCTATAAAATTAGAAAATATTTTCGATTCAAGAAAAAGTTAAATGAAAAAAAACAGCATAATTTTGGGGCTAATGGGCAATTATTGCTAAGGAAGGAATTTTTAAAAAAGAACATGAAAATCTTAGCGAAAAATTAACGTCAAAATAATAAATTATGGTTTATCCCTCGGATTTGAACTCATATTTTGTATTTTACGACATCGACAGCAAATGTTTTACATTTAGAGCGAGTTGCATGTCTACACGTGCATGTCTAACGAAACTGACCTGCATAATTCTGAGCGATAATATGTACTTCTAATCGGTTGGCGACCACTTCCTTAATTTGATGGTATGCATTGTAATTTTTCCTGAAATACTTTTCCAATTAAAAAAATATTCAGAGGGATAAAATATCATATCGATAAGTATATAAAGTTAATAATCCCGCCTACCATAAGAGAACATAATACGTAGCTTTAAGGATGCAGAGTAAAGTAATAAGAAGGTGAAAGTGGTGTTAGTCAGTAGTAAATGAAGCTGGTTTCTGATTTTTAACTAACCCACGCTAAGAAATTAAAGATTAATATGTTTAGAGATGCGTTTCAAATCAACAATTCACTTTCTTACTGTGTATATTCAAACCTTTTTGTTACACACGACTATTATATAAATTGATTCTATGACGTAATAGATTTGTAGCCCATAGTTTCTCATGAGTAGTGTATTCATGCTCTCTTTGAACCTCTCCCTCACACTCCTGTGGTGTCTCGCAGGGTACGGCGTGAATAAAGATGCAAGTACACTTGACAACACCACAAGGGTGAGTGGAAAGGGGCGAACAGTCAACGTACATCTACATAATACCCTACAAGCCACCATAAAGGTGTGTGGCAGGGGGTGAATTCACACCAAACATTAATTATATATCATGCATAAAAAGGATTAGTAATAATATACTAGTCAAAACATCACAATTTAAAAAAAGATAAAAATAAAAAGGAATCATGGTGTTAGGGATTAGCTCAAAGTCCTATGCCAACATGCAATTGCCTAAGCCTAGCTAATAATTGATACACTTGTATTTATGCTATTGGATATATAGACAGATAATCATATCCTTAATTGTACGAGGAAAGAAGGAAATTTTGAATCTTTCAGTTCGGCAATCTATTCATCTAATTTTGTGATAATGGTCCAGTCTACCACAATACGTTTTTTTTTGTATTTTCAATATTAATAATATATTGTACCTGGGAATATGAGTAACTTTTGTTATCGTTTCGTTTTTCTCGTGGGATACCCTGTGTAAAGAACCAGGAGAGAGATATTCCAGGGATTGATAGGTATCGGGGTACGTAAATTCCCTCCACCTGATGAAAAATCTTGGGAATATGACAATGTTTTTGTACGTTTTGTTCATGGGCTAGTGTGTTTGGAAACTATTACAAATTTTGGTGCAAAATTTAGAAATAATAAGAGAGATATGAGAAGACTTCTGAAGAGGTGTTGGCCGTCCGGCTGCCTGTGGACATTCCGTGAGCTAGCACACAACACCCCATATTGTTAACCCCTTGGTTGGGGAGCAATTATTCCTTACCTTTCACCTGATGGGAAACAAATCCACCGATTTTCATGGGATAAAAACCTATGCACACTATTTCTGGTACCTCTAAGAGTATAGTGCAAAGTTTTTTCATTGAATTTATTTTTAAAAAAATTTCTTATTTTAGCGCATTTTTCCATTACATGAATATGGAAAAACTCTAGATATTAGCCTATAAAAGGCCATTTAAACATATTAGAGATTAAAAGTGGGCACTGAAACATTATTTTGTTTTAAATTTGGTAAAATAGGGCATTTATATTGTTTTAAAAATTATATAATATTACGTTTTACATTGTGTATGGCACGATTACAGTGAAAATATTCACATTTATCCGGATCCAAGTCAGTTTTATACCTTATTAATGGACATATTCTTACTTTTTTGATAAATTCAGTTAATTTATAAGCGACTATTAACGTTTAAACAATAATGGTTTATTATTATTAACTTTTTAATTGTTATTTCGTAGTTGAATTCCGTGTGTTATACATGAAAACATATCGCCTCACATAGAGGGGCATCACTTCTTACCTAAGAAAATTCTCTTTTTTCCTGTTTTTCCATCATGGCATCACGTATGCTGCTCGTGTACATGCATCCCGGTTGTCTCGCTACTTCACAAGCATTAGTTTCTCATGAAAGGCCGCCACTACTTCCCCTTTTTACAACTTTTTGGGCATGAAATTCTGAGGGATTTTTTTCGTATTCTCTCAAAAGTTGCTAAAACGTCGAATAGCTTGGGCCTGCAAAAGAAGTTGTTGATACCAATAGCACATTCTTGTGTCAGCATATCCTGAGTGAGAGTGGGGACCAAGTTAGAAGGACTTGTGAGATGTTCGAAAGACTTGTCAATGCCTTCAAGTCTTAATACTAATTAAGTGTTTCTTCCCGTGTAAATTAGTATTTTTCACACGTATTTGGTTTTGGAATCGCATAATTTAAATGATTATGTTCCCAATCCTGAATATATTTGTGTATAAACCATCCAACCGAGTCTATGGTTCCAAAGTAAATGGTTTTTGTCAACAGATAGCAGCCTATCAGAAGTGTAGCTCTCTAAGATTTTTCAAGAAATCATTTATAATGGGATTTATCTTGTAAAAGTTTGCATAAACTTGACCTTCCATGTGATGAACCATATGGTTTGCAAAGTGCAAAAACTCGAGCAGCAAAATATCTCGCTTCTCGATCACTATTTCATCAAATATTGGAGAAAGTGGTAATGTATTTTAGGAAAATAGTGCCCCTATTATTTCTTCTGTATTATTACTGTAAAGGAGGATAGGAGGATGCCATAAAATAACTTAGGTTCATTTTCCTGTTTCAACCAACTCATTTTCTCGGTTTTTTCTTTTCATCTACCGCCTTCTACTTTTTTTCTTTTATTTGTTGATGGACATACAAATTTGTCTGGGTAGCAATAATTTCACAAACAATTTTACCAAAAAATGTGCAAATGTATAAACAGGCTTCTTCTTGCTCAAAGCTTGTCAATCAGACCCAGACAAATTTGTCTGGGTAGCAATAATTTCGCAAACATTTTCACCAAAAAATGTGCAAATGTATCGACAGGCTTCTTCTTGCACAAAGCTCGTCAATCAGACCCGGTGTATATTTGCTTGAAAATGAGCTGCTGCTAAAATAGTCGCAAGGCTCCACTGCCATTCATTCTTATAGCAGAATCAACGGTTTCCGGTCCAGTGACTCCTTCAACGGACACTAAAATTTCCTCACTCTCCAAAGCTGTCTTCATCACTAAGATCTAACATTTCTGCTATACCGATTTCAGCTAATCTTTTTTAGCCTTACTGATGACCTTTTTACTAAAGGCTTATAAAAATATTACACGGCTGATAAAAAAATGTCATATGACTGCTCACTACCGTGGATGGAAACAAACTGCCTTTGAGTAGGAAAAAGTTAAAACTTATATTTCTGAAAGTGAAAAACCATTGCCCAAGTGTTAGGCTCGGTTGGCCTCCGAATTGTAGAATAATAATTACAGGCCTGTGCAATAAATTCTTCGTATAAGTATCGGTAACGGGATAATTCATACTCCTAGTAGGTTCGCGTTTCCTAAACATAAACGGAACGTTTGTGTGAGAGTCCAAAACTTTGGTGACGACGAAAATGTAGGGAAAGACACTTCCCTTGTAAGTACAATGCCAATCAAAGGGATCACGGTTGCAGGCTCGGATTTTACCTTCAAAGAAAAAAACTATTGAGATGAGTTGAAGGGATTCAGAGGCACGAACTTCCGCTATTGGCCCAATACACATTTAGTGGAAAGTAACCCTACCGACCCTACCACGCGAAATAAAGGCGTTGTGGACTGCGGGATTGGGAGTCCAAAGGATAACGAAGGGAGATGGCAGGTGAAGGGTGGCCGTAGCTCACTCCCTCAGATCTTAGAGGTAAGAATATTGAAACTTATATTCCGAGGTAAATATTGAGTGCTCTTGGCAAAATTGGATTATTCAGTGATTGAATCTAAAGGATATTCCAAATCATGAATTACACTGCACGAAACTTTTTTATTCCTAAATTATCCTAAAAATGTAGAGACATACCGTGATAGTAAAACCACTATTTCACACCAGATATAGATAGCATGATGATATATCTATGTGAAATACACAATGCGATTGCTTACTCGATTGATTACAGAGTGAAATTTCGTCGCGATTTTGTCCCAGTTCTCAAAATAATAACCGGCAATTCGAGGGCTCTCGTGATCATTCGGTGTAGGAGAAACTTCAATAACCAAGCTGTAAACTAGAGTGGTAAAAACGAATATAAAGTAATAAAATATGGCTAATGTTGGCGTAAAAATAGTCAATATATTACGTTATAAACAATTTACCGTCAAGTGTGGAAAAAGTAAAAGTAAATGATTTCTTTTGTATTTTCGCGATTTCACTGCAGCCAAAACACAGAGATGTATGCATATTACAATCAAGTTACATTCCAAAAACAGTAACATAAGGCGGGTCAAACATATGCAAGAGAATGAGTAATTAATATAAGGCGTAAATGGTGAAAATAAAAGTTATTTATGGGTTAAAAACGGGAAGACAAACATAATCAGACCAAGTTCTACAATTATTTCCGGTTGTTAAACAAAGGGAAATACAAAAAAGTGAGAAGGATGGTCGGTTGAATCATAAACAACACATCCAAAACATTATTTATTTATAATCCATAATTTATAATCATGGTAGATGACTATAGTCGTAATACCCACCAGGAAATACAGACATTCGTGGCGCGCGGCTTTAGCCGGCCTTTTTATTTTCATAATGATCCAAGGTTGTAAATTTCCTCCGTTATATTATTACATCGCTTGTATCCCCTCTCTAGTCTTTGGCGCTATTTCTTTCCTTTTTCCAAATGCAGAGGTTATGTTTATGAGGGCCGAATCAACTGGCACAACCCCTAAATAAACGAGTGCTAAGGGCATCAAGGAAAATTTGAAAACTGTCAACTATGAATGATGTGGATGTATATAAAAATAAACATTATTTTTCATCTTGCAGTACGTACTTTATTTAGTTTCCAAATATTACATTTTATGTCACAGTTTGATATTGTTTATATTTTGAAGTGCAGTCCCGGACAAAAAATCTTTCCTCTTCCCGACGAGTTTAAACTTCTCTGCTTGGGGTAAGAAGTCTCCTCGCAACGACGAGACAGATGCCTCCTTCTTTTCGGCGGCATATTTTAGTTTGCATCCGAAACGCTAGATATTTCTTATTCCAGCGATCTCTAGTTCATTATATTTTTCCATGTATCTCAATGGTATTCCTTAGAGAATCTTTTCCTGTCGGACACGTTGATTACCCTATTATCATTTATCTTCTTACCTCGTCCACTCTCTTAACTTTAAGAAGAAACTTCTTTCATGTATGTCGATTTCCGGTAGTTTTTCTCCGCCATCTCCAGAGTCCTTCTAGGTAATTATTTATCACACCTATTTTTTACGTGTACACTGAGAATGGTGACACTCAATTATCTTCCCATTTAAATAAAGATAATGAGTAAGAGGGCCACAGGAGGGTCCTTTTTTTCCTAGCATGCGATGTGGTTGATCAAGTTTACGCGAGTGTTCATTTTAAATTTTGCTGTTCCGATGTCAAGGAATTTCGATCGTCTTTTGTGAGTGTGTCGAGAGTCACGTGACCACCGTTGCAAGCTGTTTGTGCGTGTTGGTGGAGGAAGAAGATTGTAATCTCTGGTGTTACGTTCCCCCGTGGAAAAAATTTAATATTTTGTTCCCTGGCTCGATGTGACTGGATTGTTGTTGCCGTGAGATGTGAGGAAATTAGCTACATTAGCATAGTATGTAGATTGACTTATATGCAATGGGATGTCATTAAAAGTGCATCGACTTCAAATTGCTCGGAAAACATCACTGAATATTCTACCCGATCACCGAATGGTCTCATTGTTGGAACGCAAATAATTTCTTCGTAATAGTTTAGACAGACAGATGCAGGTGTTAATGAAATCGATATATCTTTAAGTGTTCTGCGCGTACATAGAAACACGGGTTAAAATATGTGGTCCGTGAATGACAAGGATGATCTCAATGGTCGTTCCACTGGTGCGACGACTATTACTGAAGAATTTAAATCACTCGAAGAACATTTTACCCGAAAAATCGATGAATTATCGGATAGTGAATGCTGGTCAGTAAGAATATAGAGAGCCCTTGATATCTTGCGTTGATTCTATTCGTGCTTTGGTCCATTTCAACTGTCTTATTTACAGTAAGAATGAATTAGCTCTCTTGTTCAACAACCGAGGCCACGCCAAATACATGCTGGTTGAGTTTGACTCGGCTGTAGAGGATTACGACCGGGCTTTGCTGTTAAATCCAAGCTTAGCAGTTTCGTACTTCAATAGAGCCACGATATGTTACCGGATGGGTAATTTATTTTTTCTTTGCTTGGTGTATTTTAGTAAACGTTTAATTGACACACACTTTTCGTTCCCATGCAGGAAATTTCAAAGATGCCCTCTGCGACATGCAAAAGGCTGTAGCCTTGGAGCCGTCTAATCCTGAATTCATTAAAGGGTACACCGAATGCGTGAAAATGAATAATACCAGATGACAATAAGATTTTCTGGTGACAGATTTTTGACAGTATATTCGAGAATCAATATTTTTATGTTCAGTTCTGAACTTGTTACTGTATCATTTTGGCTAATTGTGTAAAATATTTTTCTAAAGAGTTTTTGTTATTTGAACAAAAAATTAACATGGGGTGAGATTTTCGCTGCAGAAGTAACACAACTTGCGTGCATGCAACGAAACTTTTACCTCTTCCTCGGTTTGTAATTTTAGAAGTAGTAGAATTCAGTCCCTTTTCCCTCAGATTCCTTCTATGATCCAAAAAATTTAACCACTTGATGATAACATTCATTGATATAACTCTCTCTCTCATACTTGGTATTTTTAACTCAACCATTTATGGTTGAATATACCTACCTAATTATCTTTTTTACTGTTAACCTGGACTGGACTATGGTACATGCTATTTCTACAATTAACTGCATGTGTTTTGTCAGTAATATCAACTGGAATGAGTAAAACTGAATAAAATAATCACCAAATCAATCCAGTCTATTGTAAAAGATTTTCATGTTATGCAAAGAATATTTACAGTAGCCAAATTAAGGGCGTTTTGAATTTTTTACTTGGTGTTGAATTTTGTTCGGGGATAAAGCAGCCACAGTTTTAGAACTAAAAAGCTGTAAAAAAATATGAAATTCTCTCTTCATAGCTGTTAAACTCAAAATTGACCCCTCAGTTCTTTTCTTAAATTGAATTATCAAAATGTTCTTGAAGATATGCGTAGTGAAATGAGGGAGTTTAGTAAACGTTGAACAGTTCATGTATTATTGAAGTAAAAATTTATGAATAAATTCAGGTGGCTGATAATAGTTAGCAAATGTGTTGATTAGGGCCAGGTATGTAGAAGCATATCTCTACCGTCAAGATTTATTAATTGACAATAAGATGAGAAGGATCGAGGATAACACGAAGTATCTGTGTTATTACAATTCATTCCTCGAGATACTGTCTCATCACCATTGTACTGTCAAATAAATCATTTTGGAATGTTAGAAGCCAGTTAATGTTTGTGAGGGCCTAATTACCCTTCATTTGTAATAAACATCAGTTTAATTGTGCACAATTAATTTGAACTCAAGCATACCACATACAATTAGATTTTATACATTTATTTCTCAAGTGCAGAGTCAAAATGAAATTGAACTCAAAGATTTCACAGGAAAAACCCAAGAAATATCTTTTAAAAAGTCCAAGCATTCAACTAGACATTGTGATTGTGCCCACCAATTACCTAGTGAATCATGGTTTAAAATTTATTCATCAGGGTAGGGGGCATAATTTACTTTCCATGAGGTACTTAAGTAGCCTCAATTGTAGCTTCCCAGAAGGATATCATACTCAGAAAATCGCTTACATTGGGTTTGCCAGTAAATGCCCTAAAAGGCCTCACCCAGATTCTAATGATCAGGTCCAGGATAGGTTCCAGGGGAATATTTATCCTAACTACTGTACCTCCAGTTAGTTCACAAGTAATGGCAATATCTGGAATCATAAATTTCCCTCTGTAATTCCACCCTCTGTTTCATGGTGAATACATTAATAAGGTTAGAATATTTGAACAGCAAGTGTTATTTTCATTGTCGACTAACCAAGGTAATCCCACCCGAATGTTATCACAGACGGTTAAATATCTCCTTTCCTAGCCTCTCAACTGCACCTTGGTTTCAAATCTTTTGGCACAAAGAACAAAACTTGGAGATGGATCTGTTGTCGGTTTAGGCCTTCCATCAGGAACACTTAGAGTATATCTCTGCACGATGGCTGTGACGATTAGAAAGATGTTGTTTCGGGCCAAGGTCTCCCCTGGGCATGCTCTTTTGCCTGTTAAAATTTTTCATAAATCAACTTAAATCCATTACTACAATTTTCATTAATATTTAAGTTGGAAATCTCTTATTTGATAAAAGTGCTGTTGAGGTCAGTAGCGTACCAAGGGGGTGTGAACGGGGCAGGTACCATAAAGTGGGGGGGAGGGGTGGCAACAAAATTGAAAAACATCTTTTTTTAGTTTAAGAAAAAATGATTTTTTTCTACCATCTAGTTAGCCCCGGGTGCCAAGTATCCTTGGTATGCCACTGGTTGAGGTTGTTGACAGAACCAGACTGATAAAGGGATCAAGTATTTTTAAACCTTTTGGTATTCTTGCTGAAAATACTGTTTACTTGGAAAGGAATCTATAGAAATTTGAAATCTAAAGATGGTTATTTATCAATCCCAAAACACTTTAGAACAGGTGTTGCCAAACATATTATTCTTGCAAAATGTGCTGCATCCCGAGTATGCAGTGTTTGGCAAAGAGGGAAAGCCCATGAGGTCTAAGCTCTCTATGCAGACTATTAATACCATATTTTAGTCCAGGGTACTATCTCTTTTAACCATAGTCTATTAACCCACCTCATTAAGGGTTTAATGGAAAATCTATGAACACAGCCGTATGAATCTATAAACCTTGGAAATTTATCATGATAGTAAAACATTTACCTGCACTAAATGGAAGGAGAGGTTCATGTCGTATAAGATTTCTTTTTGCATCCAAAAACCTCTCTGGCTTAAAGCTGAATGGATCTTTCCAGTAATTTGAGTCATAGTGTAAATCATAGAAGTTAAAAAGTATCCTGGTACCCTGCAAATGGTAAAAAAAAAGCATGGTCAGTATCATGAAGGAATGGTAACATGAGAAATAATGTAGGTGTTACTCATAAATTGCTAGCATATGGAGTTGTTGGGTGGGTGGTCCCAAGCTGAAGATAGATGAATTTTGGTAACCCCTCTTACAAGGTGAATTGAATTCATTTCTTCTTTTGGAACCTTTTTCAACCATTCAATTTTATTTTCTTCATGAAAGTTATTCTCTGTGTGAGGAGCACATTGTGTTTTATGGTTAATAACTTCTGATATTATAGACTGGGCTGAAATGTACACTAAATAGGATGTAAATGTGAAGTGCGGTAAAATGGATCTGAATAGGGTAGGCAGGTGGAAGGAGAAAAAAGTTAGCAGCAGGCCTGAGTGGCTGCCTGAGGTGCCATGGGTGAAGGGAATGGATAGTTTTTTTTATTCAGGGATTGGCAACTTAATTCATGCCCATCTAGGTAATTTATTACTTTTTTACTACTTAATTTTTACCACTTTGCTTAACTAGTTAATGCGTTACAACAGGATTCGACAAGTAGGGGGGATTCACTGGAATACTCCGTCACCCGGGTAAACATTTTGTCGTAAGCAGTGGAAATGACAACGAAGGAACCTAAAGGGATTTAAGCGTCAATTTCAATTTTACACCTGTTACCATGATGCATGCTGTAATGGAACAGTATTCTTTTACTTGAAGTTGATAATTGGCCTTTGTAACTATTCTGGTGCTCTACATAGTACCCTGTGTTACACTAAAATTCTTTTTATTATATCATAATCATAAACGTATTGGGACATTAGGAATGAGCTAATGAGGATTCTGATCACTATTGAACTGTGAAAACATGAAAATGTTTTGTGTAGTCCTCCGTGCAGTGATGACTCTCAATGAGATGCAAAAAAACTCACTCTTGAAAAAATCTACTTTTAATTTTGAGTGGAACATTTCTTTCAAAAAACCTGTGGTTACTGAACGCCCAGATAAACCTTTTAAAATTCAGTGTTGTGCCAGAAGCAAGTTCAATCGCAACTTTTGATTCTCATGCCATGTGGTGTCACATTGGTTTATGTCATGTTGGATAATGCCTGAAATGTGGAATTGTATTTCTTATCTGCTACTTAGGCAAGTGAATGCAATTATTGAAATTTGAAGTAATGCCAATAAATATTTAAATATACAGCCATTTTTGTTGTGCTTTCGAGTTGTTCCTGAAATTTATATTAGGACGAATATTGGCAGTAGCAGTGTGTCTAGACAATTCTCTCATTCTCTTACAGTTATAATTTTAAGGGATATTTTACCAGCTTTTTTTAAGGTCTTCGGATTTGCAATAGAATTCCTATAGGTCTAGTAGAATTTTCTGTGGGGTTCCTATAGGAGTCTTATAAATCCCATAGATTTCCTATAAGATTCTTATAGGTCTGAAATTTTGGTCTAGAAAGTTCCTATAAGCCAAAATCCAATAGAATTCCTATAGGAGTGGCGTATAGGAAATTTTTGATACGGTTGTTGCAAAAAAATGGCACTCTGGAGACAGCAAAGTTTGAGGAATGCAAGCATTAAATTTGAATGTTTTTTTTCTTAAGTTTTTATTCTGGCTTGCTGCTCCTCTAAAAAAATATGTACATATTTTGATGTGTGGAAACTTTTCGGGTGTGTGTGTTATACTGTCCTGATGTACTGATACAGCACCGTTACTCAAACAATCACTGATGGCACAAATTCTCATAGAAAATACATGTGATCTTCCTTAACATGAACAACAAACAAATGGACTGTTTCCTGACTGCTGTCCCTGAGTAATCCCTGAACTGCATCTTGCACAATGAAAGAGAAATACTCAGCAAAGTCTAGTAGAATTATGACCTCATCTGTAGCCAATTCTTCTTTGTCCTGTCTTAAAAATATGGCCTGAGATACAGAAATAAAATGATTAGTGGTGAGTGGCCCCATCATATCCACAAGCCTGTATATAATTGTGTATATTTGCCCCCACGTTCTCGATTGTTATGTGGTGTGTCTGTATATACTAAGAACAAGTGGGAGTTATATCTTCCATAAAATCATTTGCTAAATGCATTCATAATATTTTACGCAGTTGCTCTTTACCTGGGCATTGTTCACACCATGCATTCTTTGTCATATGAATCTCAAACATGGCTCTTCATGGCATCTTGATATCCATTTGTAATTGAAGAAAATGCATCTAAAACTAGGTTAACATTCTGATGCTGCTTACAGACACACAGAGAATGGTTACCTCTTGCTCCAACTGTTACTCACCATTTGGGGCAAAACTTGGACATTCCTACTTTTACATGAGGGGTTTGCTGCTTAAAAATGCTGTACAACTCTAAATGATTACACAAAAGAAGTCTTTTCAGAATGCGCAAACTCTATTCTTCAGTAACTTTACTCACAGTAACTTCATTCTCAGGACATAAGTGGCTGAACTCATCGCTTTCATAAAATTTTATTAACCTCATTTGACATCATATGATAGCTGCTTCCCTTTCTTTTGGGTCGTATCTGCAAGTATGCTTTTATTTTCCTTAGCTCCTGAGCTCTCACCTTGGTGTTCAGTCACATTAAATACTTCAGCTACATTGTATGTAGTCCAACTTGATGGTACTAATGCAAGTACTGACAATTGCTTTTCATAGTTTAATCCGGCAAATTTCTTTTTAAGATCTGAGAGGTGCTGGAAAGGAGAATGGATCGAAACATATCCAGCTTATCAAAATATTTTTTTTGTTAGAACACTCACAAATATATGCTTATAATGTTATTAAACTATGTTGGTATATACTATATATATACACAGTGGTAAATTAGAAGATTACACTACCTATCACATGTTCATCATGCATCAGAAACTTATTGCTGCTGCATATGAAAGCAGATAGTTTTTGGGTGTGTTGAACTGCTAAATCATACATGTGGTCAAAATATTTCCGTGAGCGATGGATATCCTCAACTACTAATTCTCAGAAGTCTTTCAAAAAACTACTTGGCTACTGTCAGTAGTTTCTTCAGTAGTTATCCTTCTTTAGTAGTAGGTATCTTCAGTAGTAAGTCCTCATCTTATCACAAAGGTAAAAATATGGCATTTGTGTGTTGGAGAATATTCTGTTCCACCAGGTGCACAGTAAATGAGTAAAAGAAAACTTATATGTCACTAAAACAACAGTAACTCATTTCCAATGTTCACCATTATCAATGCAACTACAAACATGTAAATACATTTGTCATGCAATCGTTGAAATGGCCCAATACCTTTGGAATCCTGTAACCCCTGAAGGAGACTGCATCCTCGGAAGTTAATGGAGTATGTGGCACACAAAGAGCAACAACGGAGCTGACACGAAGAATCTCTTGGACCATGGCCTCTGCATATGGAAGACTGGAATTTGACAGAAAAAAATTATACTTTGCAAAGTTTTCCTCGTGAGGACTTTACATTGAGCAATGCTGATTCATATCCTTGAGTAACATATCCTTTTGCATCGAGGAGTTCAACCAAGTACACCCCCACATTTTTCAAAATCATTGAAGTCTACGTACTCATATCTTTTTGTGTCTATTATTTACGAGAGAATGATGAATCAATGAGAGATAAAAAGGAGAAAACTTTCTACCATTTATACAGCACTGTAGCCAATGCCTAAGCAAACCAAGCCTAAAAAAGCCTCAGAAAGAGTTTAAAGAAATAACCCGTTCTTTTAAGATGTGCATACATTTTTTTTTACTGCATGGATTTCTTAGCCCAAGGAATAGAATACAATGTCATTTCTCTCTTATTAAATGCTTTCCTCCCAATTAATGTAGTAATTTTTTGCTAGTTGAAAAGGGACAGTGGGCTAGAGAATTAATTTTATTGTGATTCATATTGTTAAAAAATATTCATATCATGTCAGTTTTTTATTATCACCCTTGGTGCTTTAAAAAATTTTTATTACTTCATTATAAATGCATGAATAATCACACTGAGTCTCAATTCCACGAGTAAAAACTATTTTTTTTTACTTTACTTTGGTTTATCTTCTAGTGATGGTAGTCTGTCTCTCCCTACTACCCTGTCAATTTCTTCCTGTGCTTTCTTTTGAGCATCTGGGAATAATACCAAGTACAGAATAGCAAATGTAAGATTTGCAAAAGTTGTGTCTGTTCCTCCTATGAAAGCCTCAGCACAGATTTCTCTAAGCTGCTTTTCTGTAAAAGAAATGCATAAGTATTGAAAGATCCCATTTTTTAGTACATAAACATAAGAATATTGAACATAGAAATGGTAACTTACCATTGAATGATGTGTTTGGATCTCCTTTTTGACTTTCTATCTCAGCCAAATAAACATCCGTGAAATCTCGAGGATTATCATAGTCAATTGTTCTTTTATGTTCAGCTATCATGTCCTGTGGAAGACAGGTTAGTGACGCAAGTTTTTCATGCACTTTTCTGTGCATGACAGAGCAGTTCATAGTTTTCAAGAATGCTTATTTGCTATGTTTCAAAGTTTCAGAATTTTCTTGATTTCAATACATAGGTATGTTAAATTATTTGAGCAAAGTTTACCATGAATTATTCCAATCACAAATTAATTCCCAACATACTTTAATGTGTGAATTAGTAACCAAAATTGACTTCTTTCCTAAGAATAATTGTTTAATTCTAAGTGAATTCCCAAATTTGATTGTTATTTTTGCTCTAATTATAGATACTTTCATAGACAAGAAATGTCTATCAATAACCTTCTTAATTGAGGATGGGAATAAATTGTATTAAATTATAAGAACACTCAGCATAGTCTTTAGCTCTATTCTTCATCTTAAGCCAGGATTCCATTCATTAGTTCTTGGAGAGGATATTTCAAGAGTGTAAATTCTGCTCAAAATAGTGCAGCATAAATTATGTGGACACTTTGCTACATTTGAGAGTGATGGTAGCAAAGTCACCACTCTCAAAACACTTCAAAATTTCAGGCTTCCCAAGCCTATATAACTTTATTCTTTACCTCTAGGAACTTGAACAAGGGCTCACATGTTGCTCTCAACTCCTTAGTTCTTGCCAGGGAAGGGAAAATTTTTGCCAATCCTGGAAAAGCAATGAGTATTCCTCCACTGGGTTCATTTACTTGGAAGAACTTATTAACGCTGGTAATTAGATGTTTGAATTCGGGATCATCATGGTCATATCTGTTCCCAGAGATGATGTGCCACAGTATATTTATGCTAGTTCCTCCAAGGATGTCATGAAAACAGACCTAAACAATAGATCTTTTTTGAGAAACATGGAAAATATAAGTTGCAAGCATGACATTTTATTATGGAGAAAACTGCAAAGTTTTTGCTTTAGCAGTTAATTAACAACTTAAAACAAGGCCAGTATGAACTGTAGGTACAAGAGTGGATAGATTATCCAGTGAACTGTGTTTACATAGTTTACAGTTGAACTTGGATGATTCAAACTTCTGTAATTTGAAATCATCTTTGAATCAAATATTTTGCTTGGTCTAAAGCATTTTTTATGCAATCAATGATGATAATTTCTGGTCAATTCTAATTTTATTTTTGTTAATTAATAATTTTTACACCAATAATACAGCACAGTATTGTGTTTAACAGCTCAGATTTTCTAAAAAAAATTGACATTGGCTGCTCAACTCATGGACGCAGGGGGCAAAATAATTCTCAAAAAATTCTACAGATTGATTGTTGGTTGAGAGCATTCTCACAAAAGATAGTGATGCCCTTAAAATTAAACGTGATATTCTTCAAATCTCAACAACTTGTAAAGCAAGCGCAGCATCAAGTGACAGCAGAAAAAATCCAGAACTGTTTAAAAAAGCAGATTTTTGCGATAAAAGACAGTTTAAGTGTCAACAAAACTGAGAATGACACTGTACCTTCAGCTGCCCTATTTTTTCAGATGCTACACAATTTAGATTCATATATTATGAGTGAGAGAATTAAATCAAGGAAATAAGATATGATTACTTTTTTATAAATAGTGCTTGTGACTTCTCATAAGATATTATGCCAAAAAAATACAAGGTATGTTAATGAAGTTAGAGTAATTTTTGTAGCCTTTTTCGAATTCCAATTTTCTTAAAGGTCCCTTGAGGTTTGAATTATCCAAGTTCTTTTGTGTTTTAATTATGATTTAACCCCTCAAGCCGCTTTGACATATGTGGACCTTGCTTTCTATCCGTATGGTGGTTTGGTGTACAGTCCTATGCCCCCTGAAGCTAAAAATAAGATTTCCTTGCCAACTCCTTCCTTTTTGACACTTATCATGATTTTTTACTTGGGAGAATTTCATCATGCTGCTATTTACACATCATCATAATTATAAGAATAAATATTTTTTTCCTAGCACTAAACTTTTAAAGCTAGGTCTTTTGTACTATCCATAAATTTAAATACCACCAGAACTCTGGATTTGAAAAATTAAATGGCTGCTTGAGGAGTTAATGTGAGTAGTATTGATTGAATTTGGACTGAATAAAGGTTGCTAATTGCTTAAAAGGATAAAAAATGAACATGACTTCTTACTCACTCCACTTATAAACTTATTTATTATGAAGGAGATATTTTATGGCCTTTAAATGAATATGTGCAAATATGAATGCCATCACAAAGACTTAAGTCCGCCCTTACTCCAAATAGTTATCTGGTGATTCAAGTAATAACAAGAATAATTTTAATTGGAAGAAAATTTGACGCATTCTACGAACCACAATTAACACTCACGGGATTTGAATAACCCTTTTCTGGTCCTCCAGACATACGATCAATGTCTTCGAACACTGCCTTTATCTCCTCATGTGCTATGCCCTCCAATGTGCACTTTCCAAATCCAAAATCACGCAAACGATGAAGAGTAAATCGCCTCTGTGCTCTCCAGACTTCACCATCAGTGTTAACAATTCCTATAAAGAAAAATAAGCATTTTTTACCCTTGCCTCTTGTGTCATTTTACAGCTGTCCTCTTAATTAATTACGTTGAAGATTAATCAAAAGTCGTTTATTTTCACTCTACCAATCTCTGAAAGTTAAACTGTGGACTAAATGTAAGAAATATATGCCAGATAGTGGCCAGAGATTGGCTTGAGGATACTTTTCGTCAAGTTTCCCAAAAGTACCAAACATGTATGAATGGTATGCACTTTTCCATTTTCCAAAGTAGTGATGTATACTCACCCAATTTTTCCCCATCATTCATGATTTTTAAAATGCTATTTCCCTGTCGACCAGAGAAATCATCCCTCATTAAAGCTTCACGAATAGCCTCCATGCCAGAGATCAGCACAAGAGGGGCACTCCCAATAAACAGCCCCACTACTTCTCCATATTTTTTGTGCCATTCCGACATTGCACGATGTGTATATCCATCAATCTTCATCTGAAACATGTTACCAACAATAGGCCATTTTATGGGACCTAAAAGAGAAAAATAATTTTTAAGTAAATTTTTTAGAAAGCAGTGAGAAGCAGAGTACTGTAATAGGCCTATTCTGTAACTTGAGGGCGCTATATTACGCATCCGCTATTTCTCTTCGGAAATTACGCCTTTTCCGATTCTGTAAATACCGCCGCGCTATGTTACGCCCAATCCAAGGGTGCAATATAGCGCTGTGGCGTAATCTCTCGAGAGTATGAGAAAAGTAGTAGGCCAGATTCCAAGCGGCCAATAGGAGGCAGTAAGAACAAACAGTTTTAATTAAATCTGTATTATTAGGGTAGAATTCATTGAATTATGCTTCAAGAATTTCTTAAAACTTTAATAAAAACTTTATTCTTGATATAGACTCTCAAAAATGAAATATACGCAAAATAGTGCGGGACAAAGTAGAAACAGTTGAATATCGTGAAGCAAATGTTGACGAAGTTTTTGTTCAGCGGACGAAAGAATTCGGGTTGATGTTAATGTTGTTCAGTCGTGAGTTAGCAGTGTTGATGTGCTCAATTTTGAATAGTGAATGGTCTTTTATATTCATTTATATAGTTTGACAAATTTTTCTGATGATAAATACATTGAAACCCTTCATCATGAAAAGTTTAGTTGTTTACGACGTTAAAATAATGTGAAGTAGCCCATTGAAACGTTAGTAATTACTCATTGGACGGGGAATATTTTTTTTTACTGAACCGATGATTAAAATACGTGTTAAATTCCGTTAATATTTTCATGATAGTATGTGAAAAATTGTATGAAATTCTAGAATGACAGTATGTTGAGAAGGGATTTAAAAAGGGACCTCCTCTGACTTAAAGGATAGCAGCCGCAACGTTGCTGAACAGCAAGCAGCCAAAATATCTCCTATGAGAAATAGCCCCTTTATTGAGCTAAACAGCACGAAATAATTGTCATCTGCACAGCTTATAACGTTATATCAGTTATATCTTTATAAGTTTGATTGTCACCATGTCATTTAAAAGCCTATTTTATATTTTCCTATTTTACATTTCGCACCAGCTAATTAGGCAAAAATTAATATTGATTCGTTTAACATATGGAGTAGATATAAATAAAAAAATTAAATTTTTTGTACATTCTATCCAAATATATGCCACAATGTAAAAGGTTATAACCTATATTAGCAATCAACTCATCTCATATATGTGTTTATAGATGTTCATAATTGCCGCATTTATGGCTAAGCTTTCGTATTGTTTCGTATGGTGAAATAAAGATAGTTCACATATGTTTGCATATGCGAGTCTATGAAATCGCTTAGATACATGAAAATTTCTTTGGATACCAGGTAAACATCGAATAAGATACGTTTAACCAAATTAACGTCCTTTCTGAAGTTGAGGAATCAAATATGAACGCGAATACAATATTTTTAGGTTCATGGCTACAGTAAAATAAACTACAGCATGATTTCCAAGTTCAGTAAAGTCATTGAAGGGGTCTCTATCTGAGATAACGCGAGCCATAGGCTGGCGTTATTTTTGGTGCTATATAGCGACCCCCCAGGGACCGCTATTTAGCTTACAGAATCAGGAAAGCGTTATATTGCGCCGATCTCTCCAAAATAACGCCCTACGTCATAATAGCGCCGGCGTAATCTGTTACAGAATAGCCCTATTAGTCACTTTATATTTACTGTTGAGCGTAGTTTTTCGCAGCGTGGAGAATTTTCAGTTGTCTCTTTCGGGAGCCGCCGCGTTTGGAGCTTTGTCGTCCAATCTTTCGCGTCCATTGCAGGCCGTATCATCACGGTGCATTACCTAAGATGAAGTAGCATCTTGGCTATTTATTGGGGAGACATGCCCCCCTCCCTAGCCTTATTTGGCTTTGTCTCTCGTAGTCCACGCGATGGTGAATGATCTTGGACCCTTGGTATTACGGAGGGCTTTCCCTCGAGTGGCGGCGAAGAATCCTTTTCCACGCGTCGCAGAGTTTTCTGAGGGGGGCATGTCTCCCCAATAAATAGCCAAGATTCTTCTTCATCTTAGGTAATGCACCCTGATGATGCGGCCTGCAATGGACGACAAAGCTCCCGAAAAAGACCAAACTTTATATTAACCCTAAAAAATGTTTTCCATGAGTGGCAGTATGCAGTCCTTATGTTTAGCAATAATATTTTTTTTGTTTATTTCTTTTGAGAAGCCCCCCTAATTTTTTCTTTATGGTTAGAAAAGAAATCGTGAGAAATAATATTGCAATCAGATAACGTGAATGCGTGACGCATTTCACTTAAAGTTTTGAAATTTTGGTATTTTATCTGTTTTTTCGGACATTAAGTAGGTGTGTACTCAATAATTAATTACGACGATAGTGACCAAAGAGCACGTTTTGTATACACTGTCCACGCGAAAAGAATCAAGTTAAAGCCTTTATATCTCAAAAACGGAAGAAGCGATATTCATACAGAGCATATCAGTGTGTAGATAATTCAGTCTTACGTTTAATGCAGATAACAGACTTTTTTTTAATAATTCCTTTTGAGGCATGTTTTTGCAGTGAGGATGATAAATGACAATCTTTTTGGAGTCGCAGTGGACAGCGTCACTTTGGCGGTTGTCATAACAATATGAAATCGTATGTACCTTAGAGTTGAACAACTGGTTTGAGGATTTCCTCACGAGGTTTAGGTGAGTGGACAAATCTTACCTGGAGGATAATACTTTGGCTTGGAAAAGAGATACCACAGTAGCAGAAATACAGCTCCTACCAGGAGTACTGCGTCGGTGGAAGACGCCATGCTGTGGAAGGAGAAAGAGAAAGTTATCGTGGCGATTGTATCCTGTTAATGGGCTCTATGTAATCATAACCGCCTGCAGCTGAAAAGCCAGTTTTTTCTCACTGGAAAACCTGTTATGTAAGTCTCTTGTGAAAAATAGGTACTCCTTATATGTACAGTCTGGCGAAAGTGGTTGAATGGAGACGCAAACATTGGTAGTATCTTACGCCCGGGAGTCGCGTAGTCTTAAAGAGGGCTCAGGGGGGTTATTTTGTAATCTCACCTTTTTAATGACTCTTTGCGGGAAGGCGGGAGATACGTTTCGCTCTCTTAATGATCGGCTCACGAACGGTTCGTGAATTGTCGGCAACATTGTTTGGGAAATAGTGATACAAGTTATATACACAGATAATTCAAGCTAATAATAAAATAAGCATTTCAACAAAGCATACCTTCAAGTACCCAATATATTTCAGTTGAAATTGATGAAGTTCTTCACGCTCTGCAAATTCCAAAAATACAATTTAAAATCGTTTATATCTTTCTCGCTCTTGCTTTTTTTCCAACTCAAGCTTCAAGTGGAAACGATGGTGGCTCCATTTCACGTTCTTTATGAAGATGAGATGGGAACTAATGGCAGGCGGAGATAATGAAACGGATCAAGAGTCCAAAGATACGGATCAGAGCGGATGAATGGTCTAAAAGACCAGCACATGACCGGCAGTTCACCGCTTGAGATCCGAAGATGGTCACGCTGCCTGGGTGGCGGAGAAGTACGAAAAAGTGACATTTTATAACGTATTCGCACTAAAGTGAGATTACAAAATAACCCACCCAGAACAGAAAACGTCCCACTGCAATGAATCTTCCGTTTGAAACACGAACACCAAGTGATTACCCATCAATCGTGAGTTCATGCTCTTACCAGTCAATTCATAGGTTTCTTCGGAGTAATGGGTCCAGAAAAAAATTAATTGTATAATGGTGTCGTACACGCTTCCAATGCGTCTTTTAAGTTTTCCGGGGCATCGTCACAGCATCCCGCGGGCAGCACAATTTTTCATTTGTTTAGGAATCTCACTGTTCAGTTATTTCAAATGCATATGACGATCGAACCATTTTTTTCTTTCCCGCTCGAAGGGTGAAGAAAAAGTGTGAAATTTGTTTGCGTGGCCATCTCTCATGAGAACACAATTAAAGCAAACGGAGAAATGTAGGGTAAAGTGGGGTTTACGCAACTCTCTCAAGTGACTGCCGTGCTACCTCAAGATGGACTTGAATTGGACTGTTCAAGTTATGCAGTGAAAGAGGCAGTGGTGGTACATATGATTCATCCGGAAAATAGTTTCTCGTTTGCTGGGTTAGTGCCGAGGAATTCTATGTATATATTATTTTGTTACAATTAGTACCTTCCACCTCCGAGTCTCCGGCTAGTATCAGGTTTCGTTGCCTTCATAATTGACGGAAACTCGAGAGGAATAGCGCCTAAGGGTAGCCACGTCCGCCACCGTCGGATACGTGGCTACCCAACATTAGGATCATTCGCACGAAGCAGGCGGAGGGACCCGAGAAAGAGAGCCTTCTGCATTGCACTTGCAAGTGCATCCGTTCGCGCCCTGCACGCTGGGATGCACTTGAGATTCTCAACCAGTGAGCTCTTGACACCACCAAGCACGCCCACGATGAGGATATGAATTTGCCGGTAATGAATTCGGGATTTTTTCTAGATTTGCCGGTATGTACAGGAGGTTGGTGAGGTGGATTCAGTACCAACTTCCGATCCCGGGGCCTTAGGTTCGAATCTCGGCGGAGGCAGAGGTTTCTCGGCGTAATACCGGTCTATGCTAGAGTTCTGTGTAGAGGGCACTTTAACTAATACACTTCCAATTGTTGTCTGGATCATTCTTTAATTGTTCACTCGGCCCTGAGGACGATATGGACGTCTCATACAACGAAAAAGACGACAGCCATGGACGATATGAACTGGTGTAAAACTCGAACAAATTTCGCCAATTTATCAACTATATATTGACGATTTTTCAACAATTCCAACAATCAGAGCGCAATGATAAAACTAATTGATTATAGCGCGCTGGACTGACGAACCTACCAACATGTGCGCGGCCAAATACAGATCAGAAGAAGTGCCCTGTAATGCCCGCAGACTGTTTGTTACTGAAACGGAAGAACGGAGAGTAAAACCCGGAAAGTCCTCAAATTAAACGCACATCAACATCCCTCCGCGGAAGCTTTCGCTCCAAATACCACTATTTCCTGTGCATAAAAAAATAATTCCCGATAGCCGACGTGACCAACGTTAAAACGTATGTTTCCGCTATGTTTTTGTACTAAATTTTGCATCGCGACGGGATCCGCAGGGTTATTTACGGTGAAAAGACAAGTTTTCCACCTGAAAACGGTTCTGACCTGAGAAGGTGCCGAATGGAATTCCGACGAGACTGTTGTCTTTTCACTATAAATGACGCGGCGAAACTCATCTCGATGATAAAACGGGTCCAAATCTTTATCGTATTCACGTTTATTCCAATTCCAACATCCTCTCCAAAACGTCCATTTTTCCTTATTCCCCTTCATAACACTCATGATGTTTACCTAAAATTTCATCCACATCAACACGGAAATATTTTTAAAAATATTTTCTGGTCGATTCAAAAAGGTCACAAAGAACACAGAAGAACCCAGCAAGCTAGTTTTCGTCCGATTTTCCCAAAATGCGATTGCTCCAAATCTCTGTACGACATTTACACCTACCTGGGCGGTAAAAAAAAACTGGAGATCGACATCTAGAGTATCCAGTCCGTCCATCGGCTTGAAGCAGTATCACAAAGCAACACTTGATATCAAGCTCATCACCAAGCCTTCTCGGTACAATCATGTACAACGTTCTGGTCAGAAGTTATCTACTGTCAATGTACGCCTACTTAGCCAAAGCGGTATCTTTCCTAACATAATTACCACTAAAATAAATAAAAAATTGGAGAGGTGGGCGGGGACCTTCTGGAGCCCCCCTAGACCCTTAGATCTCTTTAGATCCATTGTGCCAACCCACATTCAACCTGCCCGCCACTTGCAGACGGGACAAGAGCACCGCGGTAGGGGCATGGAGGAGGGTCACGCATCCAAACTCTGTCACGGCCCAACGTTGCTTAACTTCGGTGGTCTCACGGGAACTGGTGTGCCAACGTTGCTAAAGGCCTAATTACCTCTTCGTTCACCTCAAAACTTTCCGGAGTTTTCCCCTTAATATATCTGATACCAATTAACTAAACTGTTCCACTTGTTCTAGCCAATATCTCTTATAGTGTAATATTAAATTTTGCCCTCTTTTTCCTTGAAAATCTCATGATTTTAGTTTTATTGCCATTAAACCGAAATTTGGTTAGCAATCGGTATCCAATGGAAAAATCGCAACCGCTCCTGGAATTCGAACCGGAGTCCTCGGGATGGAAGTCTAGTGAGCGGGACACCATACCAACCGATCTGATTTTTGTAAGCTTCCCACGCTAGAAGTCAAGTGACGTCACTCTTGTGGGGGACCAACGAGTACAAACATTGGAAGACTTACCTCCAGCCGTAAGGAGAAAGACAACCTCCGTTACCAGAAACTGGAGACACTGCCACCTTCCCACGGATGGATAAGATAATCACGATTCTTTCCTCTCCGAATGATATCGTCATTAGGCCGCCTCTTATCTAATGAGATAGCGCAATGCGTTCCTTAAATGTCAATCACAGCTGAATAAAGCTCCAAATTCTCCTTCGTGGACTTTTTACTAAGCCACCTCCACATCTCCCGTTCCACCTTTTCTGCTGCTGGTTGAATGAATTAGCGTGCTTGGCTGTCTGCACCGAAGGAGTTTGAATGCTGTTCTTTTTTTGTTGGTTTTGATGTTTTCTTGGATCCCTGAACCCTTCATAACATTCATCATCATCAGTAAACAATCCTAAGCTTGGTAATACGCAGCTCTCCACTTGATTTTTCTATCGGCTTAAAACCTATTTATATCCACACAATTCTTCCCTTTCTCACCATTCGCTACTTACTTCATGCATGCTACAATACGAAGTCTTCCTTTTCTATTCTTTCCACTCATTATTCCCACGACGTTGGTCTTCATCAGACCATATCTTAAGATAAATCAGATTAAGTTGTAGCGTCCTTTTTACAAAGTTTACAAGCAGACTTCCTCTTTTCTTCGAATCTTCTTAGGACTTCTCTGTCAGTCGCTCGGTCGATCCATTTGATCTTCATCACTCTTCTGTAGTAGTACCACAATTCGTAAAGCTTCCAGCCTTGACTTCTCTGCTGTTTTTATAGTCCATGCTTCTCTGCCATTGAGAAGCACGCTCCAGATATGTGTTCTAATGATAAGTTTCCTTACGCTCCTAATGCCTGTATTTCCAGCTTTAAGTACAAGTGTGGATGTAATGAATCGCTTCATTAGAACATAACATCTGGAGCATGCTTCTTTATGGCAGAGGGACTTGAGCGATAACAGCAGCAGAGAAGTCAAAGCTGGAAAAATTCAAAATGTGGTGCCACAGAAGAATAATGAAGAGGAAATGGATCAACCGAGTGACTAAAACTGTGTTCACAAAATTTGGTTGGGAAATAATAATTCAATACTAGGTTGAAATTTAGGCCAAATTGGGCGCAACTAGACGATAAGCCGACGACAGTGATACGTTTGTGTGTGTGTTGATGGTGGAGTCGGGATTGAAGAGTCTCAAGGCTCAATCGAGAACACAGATTTGGAAATGTTGCCCGAGTTATATTTCTCTGCATTCCCTTGTATTCGTTGCATATATACGCGTGAGAGTTTTAATAAATGCCATTAACCACATTTTTATTTTGTTTTAATTGTATTTTTTTGTATTTTAACCACATGTTTCTTAATGATTATTAGTCCATCCTCTATTGCGTATATTCTGATGGTCAGCTAATTGGTATAAGAAAACAAGAAGTGTAAGCTGTGTTGGTCAGTGAATCGGAACGCAATTTCCTCCCTCAATGGCTGGGTAAGGCCATTACAGCGAAAAATGTTTGGTTTTTTTTTAACTAGCAAACTTGGAGTTTCATTCCGTTCATTTTCCTTTGATTGTAAATATCTATGCGAAATTAAAGGGACTGAGAAATAACCAAGAAGAAAAAAATCATCGTACACATTACTGCGCATCATTTTACAGCAATTTTGGGGATGCAATAACAGTATTGTGAAACTATATGCATTTATAGAGAATGACTTGGACTATCGAATATCCGTAATCCTGCAAATTATGGCCGATGGCCAGTGTCATGAATAATTTCTCTCCTGCCATAATAGCTACGGATTATTTCGATCAAATTAGTTATGTATACATTTCTCTAACTTTTATGATGTTTTCCCTAACTATCACATGTTTCCGCCTTATATTTCTTGTGAAGTTTCGTGATAGGGTTCACATGGGATAATCATATTTTCACCTCATTTCCTTTTCTAAACCACATCTTACTTGTATAAAACCCTAACCTTCAAGGTATTTAGATAATAGGTACCTCCAATTATCCATGAAATTTGTCTCCAGTTTTTTAATGGTGTTCTAAATGCGAAAATTTCTCATAAATTTAAATATACAATCCAAAATTCTCTATGCCAACCACAAAGATTATTAAATGCTATTAAAGTGTTCCCGAAATTGACGACGGTCACGTGGCCTGAAACGCCTTCTGACGTCACTGCACGGTATAGGCTCCATATTGCTACCGAAAAAGACATTTATTTTAGAAGAAAACGGAAAAAAAAATATTGCATTGAGGATTTTAGCCGTTTCTTGATGGAAACCATGATTGAAAAGGGATTTAAAAAAGCACAATCCTATAATTTGCCTTTGGTTGACTCCTTTATGGTGGCATCCTTCTAGAAAAAAACAGCGATCTTATTAGAGGTTCGTGGAGTGAAAACAAACAGTGCAATATACAAATATTATACAATTTATGGACGATTTGCTCGTTACGATCCATACTACTTGGATAAAATTCGAAAAACATTCGTTTATTATATCAAACAAATGAAATAAATACAAAACCTATCGCGGGTGTTGTGTTTGAAACCATCGGGATCAACTCGAATAGGTAACCAAGGAGTCACGTGGTATAATACGAATGTTTCGGAAATTCGGTGTATTATAACCTGTGATTACAACCTCATTTATTGTTTTTTCTCAAGTGGGAGATCTATAGTCCAGAGAGATGAGAAAAACTCAGGTGAAAACAATTATATTGTACGAAGCAATTCAGATGCACGAAATTTACAATCCATTGGTTTTTGTACCACGTGACTCCTTTATTACCTATTAGAGATAATCCCGACGGTTTCAAACACAACCCCCTTGAGTGTTCTGGAAACAACTCACCTCCACTTGCAACATAAACAACGCCCTTAGTGATACCGTGCCGTGACGTCATGCGATGACGTCGAGTGTTTAAGCAGCCGAAAAGGTAGATTTTTAAAGAGAAATATCTTTGCAACAAAACTTAATTCTTCAACAAAATTTTCGCCTTACATATTTCTTTCAGATAACAAACTGCACATTCAAGGAAATATAAAAAATAGTTCCCCATTCCTGCGATTCGTACTGTGGCAAAACATTTCATTCGCCGCAGTCATATTAGCAAGTGGCTGCCATTATTGAAGTGCACGGATCCCCGTGACGGAGGTAAATAGTTACCCGTCCCTAGACACGGGAACTAGAAAATAAAACGACAGTAGTAGATAGATATGAGAGGGGACAATAATGAGACAAACGGAGAGAGAACGGGAGGAGTGGAAAATTAACGGACGGGTGTGGGAGCTGGATCCGAATACCCTAATTTTGAGACTGTATGGTGCAAGGGAGCCCGAGGGGTAGGCGGAAATAAAGGAAGGCTGAGCATTGAGTTTGAGAGAGTGGAGCCGACTCAGAGGGAGCCTTACATCAGAGAGGGAAACTGCCCTGGGAGTGGCTGCAGGGCCGGCGACAGGGGAGGGCAAAGGGGGGAAATGCCCAGGGGCCCGGGTCATCAGGGGGCCCGGGCCAAAAAAATTAATTGAAAATAAAAATTTAAAGCATGAATAAATTTAAATGCCAAAAAGAAAACAAAATTTCGTTGTTTAAAAAGTGAAAAAACAAATGAAGGTATAGCGTGTGTCAGTGTGCGATAGAGAAGTATGACGTTAGCATAGTTGTTGTGGTCATCGAGGGTTTTGGAGTGATGGGGACGATAGAGCGAGAAGCGTGGACGCTGTGACTCACCTCCCCTCCATTTGCCGCGAACATTCGCCACTCAGCGACATATTTCAACCTGAACTACAAGAAACCCCATCCCCCGCCTAAAGTCTGTTGTTTACTTGTTAGTGGACTGTAAATAATCGTTTATTCTACAGTCAAAGTTACACATTAGCAGTAGCAAGCTACACATTCTAGTGTTGTGTCATTGGTTTTGTATACATGAGCGCCCATACACGGGGGTAGGGAGGGACCGCGGCCCCCCAACCTAGCCTACCGGTAAGGATTGCAAAATTTTTCAATCCCAGGATTACGGGATAGTGATTTCCTCAACCCCGGGATTTAACTAAAGTAGGTATCACAGGCACATATGGAATTAAAATTTAAAAATAACCAAAAAATCACATGCACAAATGGAATCCATATTAAAATTACTCAAATTTTAAGCAACATTGATTGATAACAAAGTTACAGTTATTATAAAAGTATACCACAACACAATGTTTAGATACAGGGGAGCATCTTCACTGATGATGATGAAGCTGAAGCATTGAAATTCGGGTCGTGCGTTTGTTTTATTTTTTGTGTATTTTTGATTGTTTTATCTCTGGTATCAAAATTATAACAACGCCAAAATTTTACTAAAGAATCAGTTTTACTTAAACGTAAAACAATACAGTTTTTCTTGGGAGATAAAAAAGTAAAGCACCAAAAGCAATATAAATTGCTCTAAAATTGAAAGAAATTGTAGACTTTTAAAAATCAAACAAAAACTCTAGATTTAGGTTACCCAATGAAAAGTTACTTTCGATTTTTTTAAAATATGCCATTGCCATTGGAAAGAAAACCCACTGATGGAAAAGCCCTTTCTGATTCAACACTAGTGTGAGGAATAGCCAGTAAGTGCTCGTAAATAATTTGCAATTTTTCCCCTCTCCGTCCACTTTCACGGAAATTCTCTAGCTTTTGAGCTATTGATAATTATAGGTCCTTTGCACAGCAGCTGGGAGGATATTGTTTGGGAGGAATCAAACATTGGGTAATGACCGAATCAAGTTCCTTCTTTAGCTCATCCAAACATAGTGAACCACTCTCTGATTATTTAGCAGCTGACTCTCTCTCACTATGCAAGCCATCAATATAACGACCTTTTCACACGAAAGAAGTTTGTTCTTCTTCCACGATCTCTGATTCAAATGCTTTAGTAGTATTATAATTACGAAATCTAAACACGTTTTCCTTCAAAATATTTTTAGGTTCACTAGTGTTAGCACAGAATATAAATTCCCCAAATCATGGCCACTTGCCCGTGAAACGTAGTGACGATACCGCAAAACCCCTGATAAATCAGATAGTCTCTTCAGTACTTGCTTCTGCAAGGTAGTTTTAATATTATTCCCCAACTCTGTATTCACATTTTTTAGTGTCTGCATCAAGAATCCCAACGCAGCCTCACACTTCAGAAGATTTGGATCCCTTCGGTAAAGCGCCTCCACAGTAATTTTCACTGGCTGCAGTGTTGCAAAAATGGAAGAAGCAAGTTCATTTTCAAACTCATTTAGTGATATTTCGGAATTAAGATAAATTAAGGCCTTCATCACGCAAGTTTTTAGCATTAGAAAACGTACCATCATGTCAAATATAGTGTTCCATCGAGTATTTACGTCAATAACAAGAGCTCTTTCCTACAAAAGTTTTCAATAACTTATTTTTGTAGGAATCTGTCGTTATTTGAGAGTGATTTTCTAAATAGAGGAACTGCTTCCCTTATTTTTAAAATCAAAATCTTAATGTTTTATTCTGATTGTTTACACGCATCTCCATCTTAAAATGGATCATCCCCGTCTACTTCATCACTCGACGGAAAGTCTTTCACTTTCTTCAGATTCGACTTCTTCTCCTACTTCAAATTAATTCTTTATTCAATTTATTTTTCCCTCACATCTGTACATACCATAATTACTGCAAGTTGGTTACCATGAGCAAAACAAAGGTGATGATTTATTGGTATTTACCTACCAACCTTTGGCATTACACGTGCACCGTCAGTGGTGATTGCGAAAATGTCTTTTTCTAAAGAAATATCATATTCTCTCAATTTCTTTTTTATAAGTTCAAAACACACTTCTGCGGGCATATTTCCATTAATTCAGATAAACCCCAATTTCCAGATATTTGATTCTCTTTCAGAGGAGTGAACATTAATATTAATATAGCTTATGTTGCGTGGCAATGTCCATTCATCGAAAGGTAGACAACATTTTCTAGAATATAGTCCATCTTGTTTAATGCTGGCAATCACTATGTCTTTAACACCCGCACTGTAAGCTTATTTCCGTTTTTATTATGTAGTACAAATGATGACAAATTACTTATTCCAATAAAATGCATTAGTCAATGGACTCAGACGTCTAACGTGTTGCATTTAATGTCCAAGAAAACTTACTTACTAGCGCTGCCTATTAGCGAAAAGGTGTACGTCAATCCCGGAATCCCGGAATTCGTATATACTAAATCCCTGGATTTTGGCATTGTCATTTCATACGGGATACCAGGATTGCAATCCTTAACTCCCGGGTAATATATAAAAGGAAAACAAAAAATATTTTATATTTAAAATTTTGTGAATATATACATATTTCAGAAAGTTATTAATTCTTACACATGATGTATAATTTACCCTTCTGAACATTTTCTAATTTTTTTCCATGTTTTACTTAAGTAAATTCAAGGCCCATGCATGGACTGTCATGATTTTGTGTGGTTTATGTTAATAGAAAGGAGAGGAAGGAAAATTTGAACCGATGCGCAGTGGGCTGAAATCGAAAAAAATTTGACAAATTTCCAAAATGGCTTTTTTGGAGATAGAATCATGAAACTTGGCACAAATACTCATAATTGATTGGCAACCATGGAATGGCATGTCATTGGTCATGTTCTGTCGCCGTTACCGAGATACACGGGCTCAAACATAACCAAAATTCCAAAATTACACCCGACTTCAGTTTTCTACGAAAATCTTCCTATTTAATTTGAGGGTGACGCTGTGGGAGGAAGTTGGTCGGATAAAAAACTAGTAGGTCTGTTTAAACCACTTTTACTTTTCTGTGCTTAACTTTGGGAGTTTTTTTTCCTAAATGTAGGTGAATTTACGTTAAAAAAATGGCGGACGCTATTTTCACGCAAAAATTCATTTTAAGTAGTAAATATCTGGGCATGTTAAGTGCCTGTCAAGTGACTTATATGAAATCAATTGTTAATGCTTTTTAAAGGTAGATATGAAAAAAAATTGAAAATTTGTTTGCGACGCCAAATATTTTATTTGATTTTTTGTACGCGCGTCCGGAGCCTGAGACGCTCGCTGGTAGCTGGACCGTGACGCGAGTAATTTTTTTCAAGCCATAAGGAACATAACGCTTCTTATTGGCCATTTTTAATATGTATGCATTGCTATTGATCTCCAAAGGCTCTAAACGTGTAACATCATGGGGATATAGAAATATAAAGGTTTTAAAGTGTACGCGAGATCGCGTTCAAGGTTTCTCCTCTCAAAAGTAAACTTCTCATTCACACCTCAAAGCCTTTAAATTCCTGTATTTTTCACATGAAACACAATTTTACGTTCCAGAGGGACACTATTAAGAATTTATTTTCGTTTATTTTCCCCTTCGCCCCAGAAGTACAATCATTTGACCATACCAAGAGGTTCATGCAGAAAGGTACATTTTGGACACCGCGCATCTTTTGGTTGTTCATCGAGAAAACCTACTCAAATCTTTCATTTTCCCTGCGTTATAATATGCATATCCCTGATTTATACGTCACATTAAACTTTATTCATCTAGGAAAACTTTAGTTTCTACTTTACTTGAATTATGCACACAGGAAGGAAACAAATTATCGAAAATAGCTTAATATTAATGCAACAAAATATATTTTGTTCGTCAAAACCCTTAACTTACATTATTTTTACCCACTCCCTGCTGTTATGTTTGATTGAGAGAGTTGTAGCGAAAGCAAAGCTTAGTAGAAGTTAATACTCAGCATTCATTTTAATTTGGTGGTGATATAATTATCTGGGTATCTCCGAAAAGATGGGAGTAATTGTGGATATGCTAATTGTGAAAAAAAGGAAAAGTACGTTTCATTATGACTTTGTATAAAATTATCAAGTTCAAGTTAATCATAGTTTTGATTACTGTAAAATGAAAGTGTAAAGTGTGTTACGCCGTCAAAAAGTTTTCATTTTGAAATTTTTTCCCCATCCCTTTCCACTGAAATGTGTTTAATGTAACAAAAAAGGACAACTTATAGTAAATCAAAAGATAATGTAATACAGTGTGCAAGTTTCTTCTGCAGAAAAAGCTGATAAACAGGTCTTGGTTATAAAATAACCTGAAAGTTCGCAGTTCTGGTCTAAATTGAGTAAGGGGGTTTGCTGGGATTTATGGGGCCCGGACCACTCAGTTGCCCATGCTGTCACCGGGCCTGGGTGGCTGTTTCGGGAGACGAAATCGCACAGATATTCCGAAACGGATAAGTGGAATCTTGAATCAAATTGAGAATATAAGTTGACCCTACGCGTAATTCGTGACTGCTGGTGGAATTGATTTCAAATGTATTATTTTATGTGTCGCTACAATGTTGCCATGTTTACCTCAGAAAAGAAACAAACATGACAACTAAGCTGAGGCGGGAGTTTTGGGCGGCTAGCAGAGATGACTGCTCCTCGGACTGTCACCATGTCCACCAATGAAGTCTCAAAGTCCTGAGTCTCTCCCCACTGCAGTGACCCACCTGCGTCTCAGCGAACGAAACTCGATACAGAAATGTAATCCGATACTTTCTTCGAGTGAAACATTGAACTCAGTCACGATCGCGAACAATCATGGAGGCGACCATGGGAGAATTTTTTTAAGACAAAATTTTCAAGCAGCGAGATTCGCCACCCCACCGTCTTGGGCCGTCAATCTCGGAAATTGAGCCGTCGCATTGTTGTCGCAAAGGCGCGCAACATAACATTTCGATCATATAAGATCTAATCCTATCCTCATCCCTCCAAAAATGTAATAAAACCCGCCAGTAATATAAAATGGGTATACCTATGCTAAGTGGACGCATCTGAGAATAAAATGTACAACTGAATGTTCCACAACATGATGTGGCTAATATGCGTAAATAACTAAATAACGGGCATTTGTTATAGGTGATTTAAAGTTTCGGGTAATTAAATGATATACCAATAATCGGAATTGTAGGAGCAAACATTAATTTTAATAGAATATGCAGAGAGCTCTTACTACTATGATAAAATAGAGAGAAAGAAATGTGTTTTACTCAACGACATGCTTTTTGAAAAACCTTCCCCCCTAGAAATTTCTCTATCCCTTACGGAAAGACAATGACGATACGTTTATCTTCTAAGAATAGTTTTCTAGTGTAAAGTAAGTTGTATGTCCTGACGGCTTAATTAAAACCTAATATAACAGTGGGACAAAGGGCATCGCCAAGCTGAAGTGAAGCCGTCGCCATGAATGGTGTATTGAGCATAAGTTTAATAATAATAATTCATTTTATATATTTTCTGTGGCATTGCCACCTTAGAAAAACAATACAATTTAAACTTATACACCAGTCGGCATTTAACATGGCAATAAGCAATTACATGAAGTATTATATATACATAAGTGAAAATGTTCTGTATTACATATTATATTTTACAATTATATGCAAAGGTGGAAAAGACTTAGTTATACAATGTTTTAAATAGATATTCCCAGTATTTATCTTTAAAAGAAAGAAGTTTGTATTTACGTTTATTGAAGGAAAATCATGGAGGTGCTCTGTTAATTCTCTTCGGTTATGCTACTTGCTTCGCTAAATCCTTCCATATTTTCGAAGCAGTAATTGGAGGCAGGTCTCAGCATAATTAACTAAATAATAATAACAACTAAATATTATAAATTCTTCACTTTTTCAAACGAGAGAAAGAGGCAGACTTGGGGTGAATCCCAGGACCCTGCCTGAGTGCGAGAGAAGGAGAGTCATCAAATGGTCCGAGCCTCGCCATCTCAGATTTCAACTAAATTGGTGCATAGATACTGTCAACCTTCCAGCCGAAAGCCGTTCTCTGTTTTCGCAGAAAAAATTTTGTTGCTTAGTATTTTTTAGAGGGGTTTGGCAGAGATGGCCGGTGAAAAAACAGTGCTCAACTCCCTCGCGCATGGGCCTAATCAGACTCTCATTCCAACAATACTATATTTTAAACAACATTAATCCTCATGGGATTGGGTTTAAAAATTAGAAAGTCATTGTTTTAGAAAGTCTAAATGTTTCTGGATCAGGTCGAAAGAGAAATATTTTGTGTACATGAGGGGTTTGGGAGATGCAGTCCATGTAAAAAGTGACGCGAGCATCACAAAAATTATGAGTGACACAATTAAGCGAGATCAATCCGGATTAGTTAAAATGAGATAAAATTAAGTTGTTGGATTTTTATTTACTTATTAAAAATTTACTTTTAATTATTATTTTTTTAAGCATGCTTGCTTTGATTACTAATATCTATGATATCGTTTGAAGTGCTTAAATATTTCCTTGCATGATGAATGAAAAGTAGAACATTTAATATGCGCCCCAGATGATAGCCACAGAAATCACTCCTTAGGTTGGCATAGTAAGTTAACTTAAATGTGTATCCATAGAACATGTCTGATGACAACCAATCTACTGTAATATATCCTTGAGGTGACTTGCAGGATAGACAGTAGATGAAGATGTATATGATTGTCTTCGGTCAACTATCCTATTATTGGTTTGATACAGCCCTCCATTCGATTCCCCTATCTGCCAACTTCTTCATATTAACGTAATTCTTCTCTTTTACATCTTTCACAACCTGTTCCATGTATTTCATACGAGGCCTAACTTTTCCATCTATCCCATTCACTCTTCCCTTGACGATTGTCTTCATCAAGCCATCGTAGCAGATTAAGTTGTCCCGTCTCCTTTTTAGGATTGTCAGAAGACATTTCTTTTCTCCCACTCTTCTTAAGACTTCTTCGTTTGCCACTCAGTCGATCCATTTTATCTTCACCATTCTTCGGTAGGGAAATATTTAAAATGCTTCCAGCCTTGACTTCTCCGCTGCTGTTATCGACAATGCACGCTGCCATATAATAGCACGCTCCAGATGTATGTTCGAATGAAATGTGTAATCACTTCCACGCTTGTATTTGCAGCTGTAAGCAAATTCTTCGCTTGGTAAAATGTCTTTTTCCCCTGGGCTATTCTACTGACAATTTTTCCTTTACTTTATCCATCGCTGCTTACTTGGCTTCCCAGGTAACAGTACTCTTTCACCTCCTTAAGTTCATCCATGCATAAATTTCTGTCTGTACTACAAAATGTCTGTGCCACTAATCATACTTTTTATCGGTATAAGTGAGATAATGAAAGTTAAAAAATGGTGTTGTAGTAATGCATGTGTGTGATGAGGCGCATTGGCTGTGAAAAATGAACACTGTTTTACATCGACCATATCTCCCAAACCCCTCATATGCAAAAAATATTTCTTTTTGTGCCTAAAAGAACAGCATTTGAACGTCGTAACCCAATTATTTTATAATTTTTAAACCCAATCCCACGAGGATTAATTATGGTTAGAGTATGGTATGAGTTGGAAAGAGAGTCTGTGTGGCCCACACAGACTCTCGTTGCCTGTGGGAATTGAACACTATTTTTACATCGACTGTATCTCACACACACAAAATATTTCTTTTTGTACCTGATTCAGAAACATTTAGATTTTCTATCTCAATGGTTTTTTTTCTTTTTATCCCAATCCCACGAGGATAAATGACGGTTAAAATATAGTATTGCTGGAATGAGTCTGTGTAGGCCCATACGTGATGGACTTGAGCACTGTTTTTACACAGACCGTATCTCCCAAAACCCATAAAGAATACAAAGCAATTCTTTTTGTACCTAAAAGAAAAATATTAAGACGTTCTAAAACAATGCTTTTATAATTTTTAAACCCTGTCCCACATGGACTTTTTTTAGCTCAGAAAAACCATTATTTTTTCAAAATGTCTCAAATTCAAGTGATCTTCTCTCAGTGATAAATGCTCACATTCCATATTTATTAATATATTCATACACTGGGTACATATGAGTGCTACGGTGAGAAGAACTGGCCCGTTTTCAAAATTATTTCTTAGCGTAATTTTAGGCTAAACTAGTGAAAAAAGTGAATTTTGGAAGTTGCATTAACAGCGACAAAAAGACACTTATTCTTGCGAAAAGTCCATTTAAAACTCCTCTTATAACATGTAGACTTCATATGCTTTCTATTGACACCTTTTACATTTGTATGCCACGTAAAGGCAGTTTGTTCAGGGGCGAAATTTTTCTGCGAAAACAGGGAACGGCTTTCGGCTCAGGAAGTCAGTATCCATGCACCAATTTCAGTTGAAATCTAAGATGGTGAAGCAAGCTATTTCTGAAAAACTTGTCGATTTAAAATGGAATGACCCAGGAGCGATGTTCGTCGGAAAGGCGCGGCGTGCGGAGTTAAGTCCGGCGAGAACAAGACAGTTAAATAGAGCGTTTAAAATTCATGTGAGGAATAATATGCATCTGTTCAGGGCGCCAGCTCGATTAAATCTCGAGGGAGGGAAGCTTTCGTTATTCCGTCACATGCTCGGGCGATGAGTCCATCACCTTACAGTGTTTGAACTCCCTCATGGTGGCCGAGACCAAAGAAAAATGTACCGTCTGAAAGGAATGCAATTTTCTCTCCGTGCAATATTGGTGGCACTGCATTTGTTGGGAAACTTTTTTTCTCCTGTAGTACTTCCTTGAGGCTTCTTCATTGATCCCGATTTACCTTTCCTGGGAGCCTCTCCTGACGGCCATATTAGCCGCGAAGGGCTTGAAATAAAATGCCCTTACTCAGTGAGAGATATGATCACAGAAGTAGCTATACGTTTGAGGAAAATTAAGTGTTTAACAGCAGAGGGATGTTTCAACAAAAACCATGCATATTATTATCAGGTAAGTAAGACTTTTTTTCCCAGAGAGGTTGCAGGGTGGCTTTAATTACAGTCTGGTGATGAGGTTTGCCGGAGGATTATGATATTTAATCACTAGCCATATACCTGTTGAGGGATATTAAGGAAAATGGGTTTTAAATAAGTTTAAGAATAAGTCTTCGGCGAGTACCCAAAATTACCGTCTACCGAAATTTTAGCTGCGCTGGGCTTGATGAAGAAATCCCGGTAGTGAGAACGATGGCCTCTGTTGGGATCGTAATGTGAGAGGCTTTTTGTCACTCCGCTGTCATTTGTCTGCGGGAGCACGGAAGACGGGCAGGCAAGTTACGACGCAAGGGAGAGAGGAACCCCACTCCCCTTCCCCCGCTCGCCGGTGCCGGTGCGGAGGAGGGGGGGGGGGGGGGGGGGGGGAGTGGAAAATTCTGGGGGGCCTTCGGCCCCTCCTGCCCCCAACTTCCGACGCCGGTGCGCCAGAATTGCACACTGCTGATCAACTGATCGGGATTGTGTTTTTTGCCTCGCACGAAGTCAACTGAGGAACTAATGCTTGGGATTGCGTTTGCGTCGTTCTTGAACTTGGGGGGGCCGTGAGTATTACAAACGCTCAAAGGATACCTTCTCACTTCCACTTCAGAAAAAAAATAACTTGATTGAATGTCAGAAAGATGGACCTCGTCGGAAATATTTAATGCTTCTTCAATGAAACCGATAAATTGGGTACAATGTAATGGGTAGGTACCTACCAATTGAATGTGCTGACTAAAAAAATGCTAGTGTATTGATTTGGGCATTATGAATCCTCACTGAGTAAGTCTCCTCGTGTCGTTGGGGGACTGTGGGTCACCAGACCCGAAGAGAAGCAGGAAATTCTGAGTCGGAGACCCTAGGTCCGAATTTTAAAGCGAAGCAACTTGAGACACCAACGTCTTTCGACCAACGTTTCCGTGAAAAACTCTTCGACTCTGGCTGGCGTCGAATGAAAGCCTAGGGGCACGTCTGGGTTTATCGCTTTTGTAAAAATATGGGTCGAAAATTGGATAAATGGAGGGGGGTGAAAACGCATGGTATTCCTAGTCGGCCCTTGAAATCTCCCGCTAAGCAAAACAACAGTGTGATGCATACTATGACAGTACGGACTCCTCGGCTTCATTAACGTCACATCAACGGAGTGGAGGTGTAAAAGATTACTGTCATAGTTGAAAGCCAAACTATTGGCCAAAGTAATTGGTAGAATTTAGTTTTAAATTTCTCCAACTTTAAGGTCTAACCTATGCTTGATCCTAAGACAGGATAGCTCATGCTTGAGGCGGGATTGGATCCCGTGACCTTTAAATAGCCAAGCCAAAGCTGGAGGGAGAATTCGAGTCAAATTTCATCATTCATTATTTTCATTCCTGATAATGATGTCGACAACTTCCTCGAAGTCAAGTCCCATTCTCTTCTACTTCAGCAGTTTAAATTGAATTTGAATAACACGCGGCACTGAACTTTTGGAAAAGAAATGCTTCCCTTCCCTCCTCCAAATTACTTATGAAATCAAACAAAATAAAATATCTAACTTGGAATTTTTTTTAATGTTTCGTCACCATCACCTGGAAAACCTGCCAGGGGAATAACATGCGTAGCAAACCGTAGATTAGAATTCGTACAAAGGTATATAGGTAAATGCGATGAGAGAGTCCGAAAAAGAAGCTTCTTATCATCTGTCAGGCCTCACTTCGCTGCCGCTAGTATATGGAATCCGTACGAGTAAGGTATGCTAAAGGAATAAGAATGCATGAAAAGGAGATCAGTAAGCTTTGTTAAATGTCATAGCAATAATTGTATCATGTTAGGAATTTAATGGAAGAACTAGTATGGTAATTACTATGAGAGCACATGGCAAAAAATTCAGGCCAAACCTTTTAAGTGGATTCGAAGTTAATATGTTTGCAGATGACGATATAGATATGCTAAGATCTCCAGCGTATTATGCTATATTGGATCAGATGAACTAGATTAGAGAGATATATTGTCAAACTGATAAATATAAAATATCATTTCGCCCGCGTACCTTAGGAGAACTGAATATGCGGTCTAGGAAGGGGATAAGTTGGTTAAATATTGTTACTGCAGTCTGTACTGCATGAAGCACGTGTTAACATTACTAACCCAGCATGCTAGGGAGATATAGACAAATATATTCAGAGAACTACCTTTCAAACCAGTAATCACTCCATAACTTTGTACATACTACCCATCAAGTTGCTCGTGACTCGTTTATTTAACATGTCTCTGTCGAGAAGTAGCATTTTAGCTCTTCATTGCACGTTAGTAGTACATGTTTGGTTTTTGGCTTTTCAAAACCTCATACCCGAGAACGAATATGACCTGCGAGGTTGGGATTTTTCGGGAGAAAACAGCTTCCTCCTCTAGTGGAGTCTGTGGAGCAATTCAAGTTCCATGCTCCGTCCGAAGGATTAAAAGGGACTGTGATAGGTTTAATATGTGCTCCCGAGTTTCAATACACACTTTCTTTCCTTTGTATAAAAACCCTCAGTGATAAACCACGCAGCTACAGACCAACTCGAGTATCATTCGATTTACCTCGTAACACAAGCAAAAAAAATTACATGAACCGTCCTAAATGTATGTATAATAAGATCCGACTGAGTTGAGTATGAGATTCAATCCTGTGCGGCGATCGGATGTTGTTGCGAGGGGGTGAGGTAGCAGGGCGGTAGGCGGGTTCGGGGGTGGGGATGCGTGCGTTGAGGTGGGGAAGCAGGAGCACAGGATTGAAACCTAGCTTGCGCAAGGAGAGCCTCCCCGAACGAGGGGCAGTGGGACCCATTCAAAAATCGGAGCCAAACTCTTCCAGCTCAACCCCGTCGTAGTCCTCCCAACCACGTGTTCTTTCCAGCTGCACCCCCTCCGCCTTGCAACGCCCCTCCGCGCCTCACACCTCCCCTCCACGCCCCTAACCAACACCCTCCCCTCCACGCCCAACACCTCCTCCCACCCCTCACTCGCAATCATCGCAGGATAAAGGATAAAGGCTAGCTCGTCGCAAAGTTCTTCCTCTGTTCTGTTCCGGCGGCGAAGCAACAGGGCCAGTGGCTGCTGTGTCCCTGGCGAGATTCACATGCTGGAGATCGTGTTCGTTTAGAAGCGTAAGTGCTGTGGTACTATTAATTTTCATGTGATATACGATTGAAAACTCAGTGTTTAGGAATCTTAAGAAATTGCATAATTGAAGAAATGTAACAGTTTTTTTAATGGATTTACCTTTTTTTGCAGGTAGAAAGTGGAACTCTGGGCGATAATAACGTTAATTTGCGAGGGAAGGAAGCTGTATCCTCCGGAGTGAATCTGAAAGGCAGTTCGGCACGTGGCCATTTTTGCGATTCATGCGAAGGGTGGTTATTTCCTGTGAGATGTGAGTAGGCTTTGTCTTGAATGTATATATCACAATGATTGATATTTGAAGACGAAATACTAACGCAATGGTTTTGATTTAAAATGCTGAATGTTATTTCAATTTCTTCTCAGGAGGGAAAACCATGCTGTCTCGGGAGGTAGTTGAGAGAAATGGCAGCTGAATGAAATGGCACGGCGGGATTTGACTTCGTGATCAACATGCCCGCCAAGCCGACCGGCGTCATCGCCATTCTACAACGAAGCTGTGGGTGAGTACCTTTTTTAAGTGAGTTTTGTTTCCCGTGGGTGTAATAGTGAGATTACTTATGTCATGATGTCAGTGTCGAACCGTGTCTTACTTCAGTCATGATGTACCCGTGTCGAATTAGGAGCATTAGAATCATATGCAGAGATTCCCATCGCGCTTTCTCGCCCAATGGCACGACGCCCACCTCCTAGATCGTCGCCGCCTCTATGCGAACCTCGCTCCACCGCTAGTTTTCAATTCACTCGAGGGCGTAACGCATAATTCTCTTGAAATTCCCTTCGCAATGTTCCTTAATTACCATCTCGCCCGTTCGGAGAGCATGAAAATGAAATGTGTGCCACTGAATACGTCCACAAGTATTGTAACTGTATAATTGGTCTTGTGAATAGGTTAAATTGCTCTGTAGCTCGTCACAGATAGTTTCCTGAACGAAATCTACCCGATTTGTTAGTCTTCGCGTTCCAGGTTTCCCCACCAGTTACGTGCTATATGATACCTTATGTGCTAATCTTATAAGTACTATTAAAAAATTACTGGGTCGCAGAGCAGCAATGGCGAGGTAAATTTCGAGGGCTGCCCTCTGAAAGTAGTCAGCTGTGATGGAACGAGATTGTAGTTAGAGCAAGGTTGAGATATGTAGGTACCCATTTCAGCCGTTGCGTACGCATGCTTAACTTCCCGTGATCGCTTATGACGTGCTAGGGTGACCAACTCTCCCGTACTTCCCGAGACCTCACTAATTTGACCCTATTTTTTCACGATCTCCCGGCTCCCGTATTGTCTCTTGGTGAATTTCTCCCGATTTTTTTTAGACAAGTAAAATCGTTCATTTTAAATAATTTCAATTTTGCGCACACGGTCGAAATTCGTTTAAACGTTCGAGAGCAGACGCAATTGAATCTATAAAAGTTTTTTCTACAGATTATCTTGTTCAGAAACGACCAACCTATTAGTTTAAATCTTGTCTGTTAAACCAATGAACCCGTACTTAGTAGTGATGGCATAAACTGACTTCCTTGTCGCCTTCTTAAGTGTGACTGTCCCGTTACAGTAACTGTGATTATAAAATGAGATTGCGATAACATTTTAGGGGGGTGTGCATTTAGGACACTGTGAGCACTGATTAGTCAGTTATTATATTGCGATTGCTTCAACTACCAACTCCCACAATGGAAAAAAGTAGGAAATCCAGAGTGTTTAAATTATTCCATTAAAAGTGAACATTTGAAGAGAAGAATTTTCGCATTTCTCAGCCATATATATTTATCTGTAATTAACATCTTCAAAAGTTTATGAAGACTCTTCGGTCAAGTAATTAAATCTATATATGTAAACAATTTTTATCATAAACTTTAGAAGGTGTTACTCAAAAAAAATGGCTGAGATAAGCGACAATTCATCTCCTTGAACGGTAACTTGAAATAAAACAAAGTTTTTCCTCCTTTCGTTCATTGTGAACGTTGGCTTGGTTGAAACAGTAACAACATAATCACAGGCTAATAAGTGATCCATGGACATGCAGTGATCAGTGTGCTCTATATCAATCGCATTACGGAACGTGCGGCAAGTTTCAGCAGCCAAGCCATAATCACAGATCACTCCAATCACAATTCACAGATTTCCCCGGAACGGAGTCACAGGTTGCTTTTACATATCGGTGACTTAATCACAGTTTGCGATATATCGCTCATCACTAGTACTTTTTTTTTGTTTCTTCGACGTGGTTTGGTTTGTGGTTTTACTCAATCGCCTTTGCAACCTTTAGAATTTTCAACAAGTGACGGAAAACTATTATCTTTTTACATATCTGTGACTTAAACACAGTTTGCGATATATCGCTCATCACTACAGGGTGGCGATCGTCAGGGAAAACCTGGAATTGTCAGGGAATTGGTCACCCTATGTCGTGCATTTCAAACATTACGGTTATTACGTGCTGTTGCTGTTACGGTTGCTGTTCTCTGCTTCCGCAGGTAACGAATTTTTCCGCGGAGCTCTTTTGTAAAATTATTTCGTTGAGAATTCAATTTTTTTTAGGATACATTATCCTTGCCGGTCAATTATCCAATGGAGATGAATCGAAATATTTGAGCGACATTCGTTAAAGATATTTGTGGGCGTAATGGTTTTTTTTTATTCCGATAGCGAAAGCCTTATCCAGGTTGTAACGGAAATCTCTTTTCGTTGAGATCTCGTTGTATACAGAATCTGTGAACCTGTATTGAGCTGACTTCTATTATGTTATCAGACAAGTGTAATGTTTCTGCACGGCCAATGGACTATAGAACCTCGGGTTTCGGCGTAACTTACTTAATGCACACAACTTTCTTTTCGTGCTCGGGGAATGACTGCGGTCTCGAATACAGTGCCACTGCTGCAGTCCTGTGACGTCAGCAATCCCCACAGTTCTTTATTAGCAATTGAGCATCGTATTTCTTACAATACATTACAATACATTACTTATCAAGAAGTTTGAGAAAGTCCGCCTTGCGATAAGACGTGGGGGGAGAAGAAATTCGATAGCGTGTCATGCCGCCGATGTGGAGCTTCGGATTTCATATCGTAGCCTTTAATTTGTCTGCCCAAGTGATGTACCTTCTGGTTCAGGCACGTAGCCGAGGGTGGGGGGTTCTGCGACTTCAGTGTCCCCGATACTTATTCCCAATAGTTCTGCCGTTCTGATTTTTAACTTAACATAATCCGGATTACACTGCGTATAATTAAGTGTCTTGAAACGTGATCGCTAGTTTGATGCATGTGTGGGGAAAATAACTTCTTTTCTCTGCGATATGTACTGTTCTAGGGCTGGTCAAATTAACTGCTTCATAACAAGGTAAGCAGTGGGCTTTACCAGTGAGAAGAGATAGGAATATGGACTATGAAAGAAAATACAAAGCACTGAAAATTAAGGGTAGAGATGTATATAACATGTTTGCACCGAACGGGCAAGGTTGATTTGTTTCAGGTTAACCACTCTATACTTAGCTTCCTCCCCCCCCCCCCCCCCCATCCCCCCAAGCGAATTTTTGGCTACATGCCTGATTATGAAAAATGGACATATGATGCATTGTAATATTTTCTGGTTTTACACACACTGCTGCATTTTAAGTTGAATGAAACAGCCACATGAGATCTAAAGAGAAAATTATAGTTGATTATTCCCTGCAAAAAAAACTAGAGGAATTTGTTAGCGTTTTATCATAAAAAGGATTAAGTTAAATTGAAAAATTAACTATATAAACGTTCATGCATCATAGTCCTAAGAATTTGTCACTACTGCTAAGTTTGACCAGTTTACACTGCAAGTATTATTTTACTCTTACACAATACCATCATCACTCGTGTAGTTTGTTGATAATTCCAGATTTTTAAAAAGATGTTAGAATCGCCTGACTTGTATATGCTTAGGACTTTTTCTCTACTCATAGATGCTAAAAATTGAAGGACATTTCATTCTTCCTATTTGTGTAACGTCAGTTGGTGCCTCAATTTATTTCATCTGTTGTTCATGCACAAACTTGAGGTTTATTGGCAGAAATTTTCCAGAGGAATTGCAAATAAGTTATTCAAGAATAACTTCCTGATTGCAGTTTTTTAGCTTCCAGTAAAATCAATTTTTTTAAAATCCGTAATCCTGTTCTTCCCGTGATTTATGGTCCATTTCTAACAATTTTCATAAAGCTTTGGTAATATAGAAGCACACAAACTGTTTCTTTCCTCTGTCTACATTCATTTTCTCTTCCGCTTCCTCCATTCTCGTATATTGTCTGCGATGGGCCGGAACCTCTCAGCGACCATGTTTCCTTGTTTTAAAGTGGATTTTAAACACTTGACTTTAACAGGGAATAATGAACTGTAATTTTCTATTCAGATTCTATGAGGCTGTTTTATTCAAGCAGCGTGTGTTAAACCAGATGTGCAATCTAAAAAGACTGAAGAATTATTACACACCAAACGGCTATAGTATTGCTTAAGTGAGTTAGTCTCTTGAATTATAGAGATTGAGATATTTTTGCTTGAAGGTTTTCGCAGCTTCTTTTTATCTATAGCTGTAGCTGTTACCTTCGGGAAATGCTGCGTGCGATACATTTTCGACTCGACATTTCACTCCTACTGGGAGCATTATCAAGAGACTTGAGTGTAAATCGGCTTCATCTCATTTTTATATAGGAGCATCCATATCCGTTGCCCCATTGTTGGGCTGATTTGAATTTCAGACGGAAGACTTAGCCGTTGTGCATTTAAAGGGGCCAGGAAACCTTTCCAAGCACGGCTCGGGTTATAACCATCCTCTAGATTGAAATTATTCGGCCTTTTAGCTATTTCTACTGCTTCTCTTATTAGGCACGGATAATAATCCGTGCCAAGTAGCCAAAATTTCAATAGAGGATGGTTATAACCTGAGCCGTGCTTGGAAAGGTTTCCTGGCCCCTTCAAATGCATAACGGCTAAATTCTTCAGTCCGAAATTCAAATCGGCCCAACAACGGGGCAACTGACACGGATGCTCCTATACAAGAATGGGACGAAGCAGATTCCTTTCTTGATAATGATCCCAGTAGGAGTGAAACGTCGAGTAAAAACTGAATTGTACGCAGCATTTCCCAAAAGTTACAGCAATAGATTGTAAGATACAAAGATTTAGCAAATGAGAATCTCATGATATGATATTAATCGCTTTAGAGTGGTTGAGTCAAGAACCACCAAGAGAATCTTCGAATGAAGTGAAACTAAACACTTTACACTGGATATATATGATTTGAATTTTTTCATAAAGACCAACCAAGGAAATATTACAAAACTTAACTTGTAGACTCCTGTAAATGAATTACAATAACTTTATTACGAAAGGTAACCATTCTTGGATAATTAGAGAAAAAAAGAATATGAAGTATATATCCTTGCGAATAGGCTAGTCATATGAAGCTATAGGACGTAGGCCATTTTCAGAGCTCATGTTGCAGTAAAAAAATTAATCTTATGGACTGGGAAACATATATACAAAGTGAATTCATTAGAATCTGTTGTGTGCTGAAGTCACTTCGTTTTAAATGTGGACTTATTTTAAAAAAACTCATGTGATGCCATTATGTGATTCTATTATGTGATTCTGTCATTGTTGTAGGCTGCTAAAAGAAATTAATGTATTCAAATAATCCCACAATGAGCTGTGTGAATTTAGGTCACAATTCTCATAGCATTTCTCTGCACTGTAATTGCTAATTCAATTTTTGGTCAGATTGAAAGTGAACTGTCAGCCTAAATTAAAACTATTGATGATGTAACATCAAGTTGTTCATAATCTGAATATCCAATCTGAAAAGCTAATGCTTAAATAGCTATTGTCAAACCTGATTATCTTGCAAAATTGTTTGGAATGATATTTAAAAAAAAAAGTAGTGCAACATCTCTGAAGAGAACTGCTAATAATATGGTGTATGCATACTTTACGTTCTACCGTTTAAGGATTACATATCTTTTACTCTCATGTGATATCTAAATTTTACCAGCTCCCCATTTCGGTGTAGTAGGAATAGTTTTAGGAAATAAGAGATGTTAGTTGTTGATGGTATTCTTAATGTTTTCTGCTGCAAACATTTATTGTGTGCAGTTAGGATAATTTTGAGCAAAATATAGTTTAATTACTACTCTATTTACAATTCCTTTTTAGCAATCACAAGAGGCCAACCTTGCCAAAACATCATCTTCACAATATATTCATCAAGAGGATACAAGAAAACAACATAGGGGCAATACAAGGGTAGGCCCCTCATTGCTGCAGTAAATTAGAAGCATAAAAATAATATTACAGATACAGACAAATGTTTTTTTAACAGATTAACCCACTTTCATTACCAAATATCGTAGTTCATATATCATAAACACTGTTGTTACTCTTTACTGTTAATAGACGGAAAATATTAGATTCACATAGCTGTGATTACTATAATAATCATTTTTATTGTAAAATAACATAATGCTTAATGATATGGGAATGTGTAGGCAATTAAGGTGGAAAATATCAATTTGAAAGCTTAAATATATACGTTGATACAGATTTATAATACTAAATTAGCTTAATCCTGTGGGATCAATTGTGCGATAATATAAAACTTAATCATGGAAGGAATTGTCATTTTGACATTACTGTGATTACAGTAAAAAAGTAATCAATTTTAGTTAATTTAATACTTAATGACATAAGGAATACTTAGGCATTTAAGGTAGTAAGTTAGCTTAATCATGGCAGGAATTTTCAATTTGACATAGCTGTGATTACATTTTATAGAGAAAATATTGTTAGATAATTTAATGCCATATGACTTAAGGAATAAGTAGGCTATTTAAGCAGTTGATTTGACAGCTTAAATATACGTAGATAAGAATTATAATCGTATGTAAGACTAATCATGGCAGGAAATGTCATTTTGACATAGCTGTGATTGCTGTTATAAAGAAAATCTTGTTCGATAATTTAATACCCTAATGATTTCAGGAAACTAGTAGGAAATTAAAGCAGTCGATTTGACAGCTTTAATATACTTAGATATATATTTATAAAATCAAGTTAGCCTAATCATGGCACGAAATGTCGTTTGTACATAGCTGTGATTACAATTATAAAAAAAATATTTTTCGATAATTTAATACCCTATTGATTTAAGTAAACTAGTAGGAAATTAAAGCAGTCGATTTGACAGCTTTAATATACTTAGATATATAATTATAAAATCAAGTTAGCCTAATCATGGCACGAAATGTCGTTTGTACATAGCTGTGATTACAATTATAAAAAAAATATTGTTGATAATATAATACCCTAATGATTTAAGGAAACTAGTAGGAAATTAAAGCAGTCGATTTGACAGCTTTAATATACTTAGATATATAATTAAATCAAGTTAGCCTAATCATGGCAGGAAATGTCGTTTTGCCATAGCTGTGATTACTATTTTAAAAAAAATATTGTTCCATAATTTAATACCCTAATGATTTAAGGAAACTAGTAGGAAATTAAAGCAGTAGATTTGACAGCTTTAATATACTTAGATATATAATTATAAAATCAAGTTAGCCTAATCATGGCACGAAATGTCGTTTTGACATAGCTGTGATTACTATTTTTAAAAAAATATTGTTCCATAATTTATTACCCTTATGATTTAAGGAAACTTGTAGGAAGTTAAAGCAGTCGATTTGACAGCTTTAATATACTTAGATATATATTTATAAAATCAAGTTAGCCTAATCATGGCACGAAATGTCGTTTTGACATAGCTGTGATTACAATTATTAAAAAAATATTGTTCGATAATTTAATACCCTAATGATTTAAGGAAACTAGTAGGAAATTAAAGCAGTCGATTTGACAGCTTTAATATACTTAGATATATAATTAAATCAAGTTAGCCTAAACATGGCACGAAATGTCGTTTTTACATAGCTGTGATAACTATTTTTAAAAAAATATTGTTCCATAATTTAATACCCTAATGATTTAAGGAAACTAGTAGGATATTAAAGCAGTCGATTTGACAGCTTTAATATACTTAGATATATAATTAAATCAAGTTAGCCTAATCATGGCACGAAATATCGTTTTGACATAGCTGTGATTACTATTTTTTAAAAAATATTGTTCCATAATTTAATACCCTAATGATTTAAGGAAACTAGTAGGAAATTAAAGCAGTCGATTTGACAGCTTTAATATACGTAGATATATAATTATTAAATCAAGTTAGCCTAATCATGGCACGAAATGTCGTTTTGACATAGCTGTGATTACTATTATAAAGAAAATATTCTTCGATAATATAATACCCTAATGATTAAAGGAAACTAGTAGGAAATTAAAGCAGTCGATTTGACAGCTTTAATATACGTAGATATATAATTATTAAATCAAGTTAGCCTAATCATGGCACGAAATGTCGTTTTGACATAGCTGTGATTACTATTATTAAAAAAATATTGTTCGATAATTTAATACCCTAATGATTTAAGGAAACTAGTAGGAAATTAAAGCAGTCGATTTGACAGCTTTAATATACTTAGATATATAACTAATTAAATCGAGTTAGCCTAATCATGGCACGAAATGTCGTTTTGACATAGCTGTGATTACTATTTTTAAAAAAATATTGTTCCATAATTTAATACCCTAATGATTTAAGGAAACTAGTAGGAAATTAAAGCAGTCGATTTGACAGCTTTAATATACTTAGATATATAATTATAAAATCAAGTTAGCCTAATCATGGCACGAAATGTCGTTTGTACATAGCTGTGATTACAATTATTAAAAAAATATTGTTGATAATATAATACCCTAATGATTTAAGGAAACTAGTAGGAAATTAAAGCAGTCGATTTGACAGCTTTAATATACTTAGATATATAATTAAATCAAGTTAGCCTAATCATGGCAGGAAATGTCGTTTTGCCATAGCTGTGATTACTATTTTAAAAAAAATATTGTTCCATAATTTAATACCCTAATGATTTAAGGAAACTAGTAGGAAATTAAAGCAGTCGATTTGACAGCTTTAATATACTTAGATATATAATTTTAAAATCAAGTTAGCCTAATCATGGCACGAAATGTCGTTTTGACATAGCTGTGATTACTATTTTTTAAAAAATATTGTTCCATAATTTAATACCCTAATGATTTAAGGAAACTTGTAGGAAATTAAAGCAGTCGATTTGACAGCTTTAATATACTTAGATATATATTTATAAAATCAAGTTAGCCTAATCATGGCACGAAATGTCGTTTTGACATAGCTGTGATTACAGTTATTAAAAAAATATTGTTCGATAATTTAATACCCTAATGATTAAAGGAAACTAGTAGGAAATTAAAGCAGTCGATTTGACAGCTTTAATATACTTGGATATATTATTATAAAATCAAGTTAGCCTAATCATGGCAGGAAATGTCGTTTTGACATAGCTGTGATTACAATTATTAAAAAAATATTGTTCGATAATTTAATACCCTAATGATTTAAGGAAACTAGTAGGAAATTAAAGCAGTCGATTTGACAGCTTTAATATACTTAGATATATAATTAAATCAAGTTAGCCTAATCATGGCACGAAATGTCGTTTTGACATAGCTGTGATTACTATTTTTTAAAAAATATTGTTCCATAATTTAATACCCTAATGATTTAAGGAAACTAGTAGAAAATTAAAGCAGTCGATTTGACAGCTTTAATATACTTAGATATATAATTATTAAATCAAGTTAGCCTAATCATGGCACGAAATGTCGTTTTGACATAGCTGTGATTACTATTTTTAAAAAAATATTGTTCCATATTTTAATACCCTAATGATTTAAGGAAACTAGTAGGAAATTAAAGCAGTCGATTTGACAGCTTTAATATACTTAGATATATAATTAAATCAAGTTAGCCTAATCATGGCACGAAATGTCGTTTTGACATAGCTGTGATTACTATTATTAAAAAAATATTGTTCGATAGTTTAATACCCCAATGATTTCAGGAAACTAGTAGGAAATTAAAGCAGTCGATTTGACAGCTTTAATATACTTAGATATATAATTAAATCAAGTTAGCCTAAACATGGCACGAAATGTCGTTTTGACATAGCTGTGATTACTATTTAAAAAAAAATATTGTTCCATAATTTAATACCCTAATGATTTAAGGAAACTAGTAGGAAATTAAAGCAGTCGATTTGACAGCTTTAATATACTTAGATATATAATTATAAAATCAAGTTAGCCTAATCATGGCACGAAATGTCGTTTTGACATAGCTGTGATTACAATTATTAAAAAAATATTGTTCGATAATTTAATACCCTAATGATTTAAGGAAATTAGTAGGAAATTAAAGCAGTCGATTTGACAGCTTTAATATACTTAGATATATAATTAAATCAAGTTAGCCTAAACATGGCACGAAATGTCGTTTTTACATAGCTGTGATAACTATTTTTAAAAAAATATTGTTCCATAATTTAATACCCTAATGATTTAAGGAAACTAGTAGGAAATTAAAGCAGTCGATTTGACAGCTTTAATATACTTAGATATATAATTAAATCAAGTTAGCCTAATCATGGCACGAAATGTCGTTTTGACATAGCTGTGATTACTATTTTTTAAAAAATATTGTTCCATAATTTAATACCCTAATGATTTAAGGAAACTTGTAGGAAATTAAAGCAGTCGATTTGACAGCTTTAATATACTTAGATATATATTTATAAAATCAAGTTAGCCTAATCATGGCACGAAATGTCGTTTTGACATAGCTGTGATTACAGTTATTAAAAAAATATTGTTCGATAATTTAATACCCTAATGATTAAAGGAAACTAGTAGGAAATTAAAGCAGTCGATTTGACAGCTTTAATATACTTGGATATATTATTATAAAATCAAGTTAGCCTAATCATGGCAGGAAATGTCGTTTTGACATAGCTGTGATTACTATTATAAAAAAAATATTGTTCGATAATATAATACCCTAATGATTTACGGAAACTAGTAGGAAATTAAAGCAGTCGATTTGACAGCTTTAATATACTTAGATATATAATTATAAAATCAAGTTAGCCTAATCATGGCAGGAAATGTCGTTTTGACATAGCTGTGATTACAGTTATTAAAAAAATATTGTTCGATAATTTAATACCCTAATGATTAAAGGAAACTAGTAGGAAATTAAAGCAGTCGATTTGACAGCTTTAATATACTTGGATATATTATTATAAAATCAAGTTAGCCTAATCATGGCAGGAAATGTCGTTTTGACATAGCTGTGATTACTATTATAAAAAAAATATTGTTCGATAATATAATACCCTAATGATTTACGGAAACTAGTAGGAAATTAAAGCAGTCGATTTGACAGCTTTAATATACTTAGATATATAATTATAAAATCAAGTTAGCCTAATCATGGCAGGAAATGTCGTTTTGACATAGCTGTGATTACTATTATAAAAAAAATATTGTTCGATAATATAATACCCTTATGATTTAAGGAAACTAGTAGGAAATTAAAGCAGTCGATTTGACAGCTATAATATACTTAGATATATAATTATAAAATCAAGTTAGCCTAATCATGGCACGAAATGTCATTTTGACATAGCTGTGATTACTATTGTAAACAAATATTGTTTGATAATTTAATACCTTAATGATTTAAGGAAACGAGTAGGAAATTAAAGCAGTCGATTTGACAGCTTTAATATACTTAGATATATAATTATAAAATCAAGTTAGCCTAATCATGGCACGAAATGTCGTTTTGACATAGCTGTGATTACAATTATAAAAAAAATATTGTTCGAGAATGTAATACCCTAGTGATTTAAGGAAACTAGTAGGAAATTAAAGCAGTCGATTTGACAGCTATAATATACTTAGATATATAATTATAAAATCAAGTTAGCCTAATCATGGCACGAAATGTCGTTTTGACATAGCTGTGATTACTATTATTAAAAAAATATTGTTCGATAATTTAATAACCTAATGATTTAAGGTAACTAGCAGGAAATTAAAGCAGTCGATTTGACAGCTTTAATATACTTAGATATATAATTATAAAATCAAGTTAGCCTAATCATGGCACGAAATGTCGTTTTGACATAGCTGTGATTACTATTTTTAAAAAAATATTGTTCGATAATTTAATACCCTAATGATTTAAGGATACTAGTAGGAAATTAAAGCAGTCGATTTGACAGCTTTAATATACTTAGATATATAATTATAAAATCAAGTTAGCCTTATCATGGCACGAAATGTCGTTTTGACATAGCTGTGATTACAATTATTAAAAAAATATTGTTCGATAATTTAATACCCTAATGATTTAAGGAAACTAGTAGGAAATTAAAGCAGTCGATTTGACAGCTTTAATATACTTAGATATATAATTAAATCAAGTTAGCCTAATCATGGCACGAAATGTCGTTTTGACATAGCTGTGATTACTATTTTTTAAAAAATATTGTTCCATAATTTAATACCCTAATGATTTAAGGAAACTAGTAGGAAGTTAAAGCAGTCCATTTGACAGCTTTAATATACGTAGATATATAATTATAAAATCAAGTTAGCCTAATTATGGCACGAAATGTCGTTTTGACATAGCTGTGATTACAATTATAAAAAAAATATTGTTCGATAATTTAATACCCTAATGATTTAAGGAAACTGGTAGGAAATTAAAGCAGTCGATTTGACAGCTTTAATATACTTAGATATATAAATATAAAAGTTAGCCTAATCATGGCAGGAAATGTCGCTTTGACATAGCTGTGATTACTATTATTACAAAACTATTGTTCCATAATATAATACCCTAATGATTTAAGGAAACTAGTAGGAAATTAAAGCAGTCGATTTGACAGCTTTAATATACTTAGATATATAAATATAAAAGTTAGCCTAATCATGGCACGAAATGTCGTTTTGACATAGCTGTGATTACTATTATAAAGAAAATATTGTTCTATAATTTAATAGCCTAATGATTTAAGGAAACTAGTAGGAAATTAAAGCAGTCGATTTGACAGCTTTAATATACGTAGATATATAATTATTAAATCAAGTTAGCCTAATCATGGCACGAAATGTCGTTTTGACATAGCTGTGATTACTATTTTTAAAAAAATATTGTTCCATATTTTAATACCCTAATGATTTAAGGAAACTAGTAGGAAATTAAAGCAGTCGATTTGACAGCTTTAATATACTTAGATATATAATTAAATCAAGTTAGCCTAATCATGGCACGAAATGTCGTTTTGACATAGCTGTGATTACTATTATTAAAAAAATATTGTTCGATAGTTTCATACCCTAATGATTTAAGGAAACTAGTAGGAAATTAAAGCAGTCGATTTGACAGCTTTAATATACTTAGATATATAATTAAATCAAGTTAGCCTAATCATGGCACGAAATGTCGTTTTGACATAGCTGTGATTACTATTTAAAAAAAAATATTGTTCCATAATTTAATACCCTAATGATTTAAGGAAACTAGTAGGAAATTAAAGCAGTCGATTTGACAGCTTTAATATACTTAGATATATAATTATAAAATCAAGTTAGCCTAATCATGGCACGAAATGTCGTTTTGACATAGCTGTGATTACTATTTTTTAAAAAAATATTGTTCCATAATTTAATACCCTAATGATTTAAGGAAACTTGTAGGAAATTAAAGCAGTCGATTTGACAGCTTTAATATACTTAGATATATATTTATAAAATCAAGTTAGCCTAATCATGGCACGAAATGTCGTTTTGACATAGCTGTGATTACAATTATTAAAAAAATATTGTTCGATAATTTAATACCCTAATGATTTAAGGAAACTAGTAGGAAATTAAAGCAGTCGATTTGACAGCTTTAATATACTTAGATATATAATTAAATCAAGTTAGCCTAAACATGGCACGAAATGTCGTTTTTACATAGCTGTGATAACTATTTTTAAAAAAATATTGTTCCATAATTTAATACCCTAATGATTTAAGGAAACTAGTAGGAAATTAAAGCAGTCGATTTGACAGCATTAATATACTTAGATATATAATTAAATCAAGTTAGCCTAATCATGGCACGAAATGTCGTTTTGACATAGCTGTGATTACTATTTTTTAAAAATATTGTTCCATAATTTAATACCCTAATGATTTAAGGAAACTAGTAGGAAATTAAAGCAGTCGATTTGACAGCTTTAATATACTTAGATATATAATTAAATCAAGTTAGCCTAATCATGGCACGAAATGTCGTTTTGACATAGCTGTGATTACTATTTTTAAAAAAATATTGTTCCATAATTTAATACCCTAATGATTTAAGGAAACTAGTAGGAAATTAAAGCAGTCCATTTGACAGCTTTAATATACGTAGATATATAATTATAAAATCAAGTTAGCCTAATTATGGCACGAAATGTCGTTTTGACATAGCTGTGATTACAATTATAAAAAAAATATTGTTCGATAATTTAATACCCTAATGATTTAAGGAAACTGGTAGGAAATTAAAGCAGTCGATTTGACAGCTTTAATATACTTAGATATATAAATATAAAAGTTAGCCTAATCATGGCAGGAAATGTCGCTTTGACATAGCTGTGATTACTATTATTACAAAACTATTGTTCCATAATATAATACCCTAATGATTTAAGGAAACTAGTAGGAAATTAAAGCAGTCGATTTGACAGCATTAATATACTTAGATATATAATTAAATCAAGTTAGCCTAATCATGGCACGAAATGTCGTTTTGACATAGCTGTGATTACTATTTTTTAAAAATATTGTTCCATAATTTAATACCCTAATGATTTAAGGAAACTAGTAGGAAATTAAAGCAGTCGATTTGACAGCTTTAATATACGTAGATATATTATTATTAAATCAAGTTAGCCTAATCATGGCACGAAATGTCGTTTTGACATAGCTGTGATTACTATTATTAAAAAAATATTGTTCGATAATTTAATACCCTAATGATTTAAGGAAACTAGTAGGAAATTAAAGCAGTCGATTTGACAGCTTTAATATACTTAGATATATAATTAAATCGAGTTAGCCTAATCATGGCACGAAATGTCGTTTTGACATAGCTGTGATTACTATTTTTAAAAAAATATTGTTCCATAATTTAATACCCTAATGATTTAAGGAAACTAGTAGGAAATTAAAGCAGTCGATTTGACAGCTTTAATATACTTACATATATAAATATAAAAGTTAGCCTAATCATGGCACGAAATGTCGTTTTGACATAGCTGTGATTACTATTTTTTTTAAAATATTGTTCTATAATTTAATACCCTAATGATTTAAGGAAACTTGTAGGAAATTAAAGCAGTCGATTTGACAGCTTTAATATACTTAGATATATAATTATAAAATCAAGTTAGCCTAATCATGGCACGAAATGTCGTTTTGACATAGCTGTGATTACAATTATTAAAACAATATTGTTCGATAATTTAATACCCTAATGATTTAAGGAAATTAGTAGGAAATTAAAGCAGTCGATTTGACAGCTTTAATATACTTAGATATATAATTAAATCAAGTTAGCCTAAACATGGCACGAAATGTCGTTTTTACATAGCTGTGATAACTATTTTTAAAAAAATATTGTTCCATAATTTAATACCCTAATGATTTAAGGAAACTAGTAGGAAATTAAAGCAGTCGATTTGACAGCTTTAATATACTTAGATATATAATTAAATCAAGTTAGCCTAATCATGGCACGAAATGTCGTTTTGACATAGCTGTGATTACTATTTTTTAAAAAATATTGTTCCATAATTTAATACCCTAATGATTTAAGGAAACTTGTAGGAAATTAAAGCAGTCGATTTGACAGCTTTAATATACTTAGATATATATTTATAAAATCAAGTTAGCCTAATCATGGCACGAAATGTCGTTTTGACATAGCTGTGATTACAGTTATTAAAAAAATATTGTTCGATAATTTAATACCCTAATGATTAAAGGAAACTAGTAGGAAATTAAAGCAGTCGATTTGACAGCTTTAATATACTTGGATATATTATTATAAAATCAAGTTAGCCTAATCATGGCAGGAAATGTCGTTTTGACATAGCTGTGATTACTATTATAAAAAAAATATTGTTCGATAATATAATACCCTAATGATTTACGGAAACTAGTAGGAAATTAAAGCAGTCGATTTGACAGCTTTAATATACTTAGATATATAATTATAAAATCAAGTTAGCCTAATCATGGCAGGAAATGTCGTTTTGACATAGCTGTGATTACTATTATAAAAAAAATATTGTTCGATAATATAATACCCTTATGATTTAAGGAAACTAGTAGGAAATTAAAGCAGTCGATTTGACAGCTATAATATACTTAGATATATAATTATAAAATCAAGTTAGCCTAATCATGGCACGAAATGTCATTTTGACATAGCTGTGATTACTATTGTAAACAAATATTGTTTGATAATTTAATACCTTAATGATTTAAGGAAACGAGTAGGAAATTAAAGCAGTCGATTTGACAGCTTTAATATACTTAGATATATAATTATAAAATCAAGTTAGCCTAATCATGGCACGAAATGTCGTTTTGACATAGCTGTGATTACAATTATAAAAAAAATATTGTTCGAGAATGTAATACCCTAGTGATTTAAGGAAACTAGTAGGAAATTAAAGCAGTCGATTTGACAGCTATAATATACTTAGATATATAATTATAAAATCAAGTTAGCCTAATCATGGCACGAAATGTCGTTTTGACATAGCTGTGATTACTATTATTAAAAAAATATTGTTCGATAATTTAATAACCTAATGATTTAAGGTAACTAGCAGGAAATTAAAGCAGTCGATTTGACAGCTTTAATATACTTAGATATATAATTATAAAATCAAGTTAGCCTAATCATGGCACGAAATGTCGTTTTGACATAGCTGTGATTACTATTTTTAAAAAAATATTGTTCGATAATTTAATACCCTAATGATTTAAGGATACTAGTAGGAAATTAAAGCAGTCGATTTGACAGCTTTAATATACTTAGATATATAATTATAAAATCAAGTTAGCCTTATCATGGCACGAAATGTCGTTTTGACATAGCTGTGATTACAATTATTAAAAAAATATTGTTCGATAATTTAATACCCTAATGATTTAAGGAAACTAGTAGGAAATTAAAGCAGTCGATTTGACAGCTTTAATATACTTAGATATATAATTAAATCAAGTTAGCCTAATCATGGCACGAAATGTCGTTTTGACATAGCTGTGATTACTATTTTTTAAAAAATATTGTTCCATAATTTAATACCCTAATGATTTAAGGAAACTAGTAGGAAATTAAAGCAGTCCATTTGACAGCTTTAATATACGTAGATATATAATTATAAAATCAAGTTAGCCTAATTATGGCACGAAATGTCGTTTTGACATAGCTGTGATTACATTTATAAAAAAAATATTGTTCGATAATTTAATACCCTAATGATTTAAGGAAACTGGTAGGAAATTAAAGCAGTCGATTTGACAGCTTTAATATACTTAGATATATAAATATAAAAGTTAGCCTAATCATGGCAGGAAATGTCGCTTTGACATAGCTGTGATTACTATTATTACAAAACTATTGTTCCATAATATAATACCCTAATGATTTAAGGAAACTAGTAGGAAATTAAAGCAGTCGATTTGACAGCTTTAATATACTTAGATATATAAATATAAAAGTTAGCCTAATCATGGCACGAAATGTCGTTTTGACATAGCTGTGATTACTATTATAAAGAAAATATTGTTCTATAATTTAATAGCCTAATGATTTAAGGAAACTAGTAGGAAATTAAAGCAGTCGATTTGACAGCTTTAATATACGTAGATATATAATTATTAAATCAAGTTAGCCTAATCATGGCACGAAATGTCGTTTTGACATAGCTGTGATTACTATTTTTAAAAAAATATTGTTCCATATTTTAATACCCTAATGATTTAAGGAAACTAGTAGGAAATTAAAGCAGTCGATTTGACATCTTTAATATACTTAGATATATAATTAAATCAAGTTAGCCTAATCATGGCACGAAATGTCGTTTTGACATAGCTGTGATTACTATTATTAAAAAAATATTGTTCGATAGTTTCATACCCTAATGATTTAAGGAAACTAGTAGGAAATTAAAGCAGTCGATTTGACAGCTTTAATATACTTAGATATATAATTAAATCAAGTTAGCCTAATCATGGCACGAAATGTCGTTTTGACATAGCTGTGATTACTATTTTAAAAAAAATATTGTTCCATAATTTAATACCCTAATGATTTAAGGAAACTAGTAGGAAATTAAAGCAGTCGATTTGACAGCTTTAATATACTTAGATATATAATTATAAAATCAAGTTAGCCTAATCATGGCACGAAATGTCGTTTTGACATAGCTGTGATTACTATTTTTTAAAAAATATTGTTCCATAATTTAATACCCTAATGATTTAAGGAAACTTGTAGGAAATTAAAGCAGTCGATTTGACAGCTTTAATATACTTAGATATATATTTATAAAATCAAGTTAGCCTAATCATGGCACGAAATGTCGTTTTGACATAGCTGTGATTACAATTATTAAAAAAATATTGTTCGATAATTTAATACCCTAATGATTTAAGGAAACTAGTAGGAAATTAAAGCAGTCGATTTGACAGCTTTAATATACTTAGATATATAATTAAATCAAGTTAGCCTAAACATGGCACGAAATGTCGTTTTTACATAGCTGTGATAACTATTTTTAAAAAAATATTGTTCCATAATTTAATACCCTAATGATTTAAGGAAACTAGTAGGAAATTAAAGCAGTCGATTTGACTACATTAATATACTTAGATATATAATTAAATCAAGTTAGCCTAATCATGGCACGAAATGTCGTTTTGACATAGCTGTGATTACTATTTTTTAAAAATATTGTTCCATAATTTAATACCCTAATGATTTAAGGAAACTAGTAGGAAATTAAAGCAGTCGATTTGACAGCTTTAATATACTTAGATATATAATTAAATCAAGTTAGCCTAATCATGGCACGAAATGTCGTTTTGACATAGCTGTGATTACTATTTTTTAAAAAATATTGTTCCATAATTTAATACCCTAATGATTTAAGGAAACTAGTAGGAAATTAAAGCAGTCCATTTGACAGCTTTAATATACGTAGATATATAATTATAAAATCAAGTTAGCCTAATTATGGCACGAAATGTCGTTTTGACATAGCTGTGATTACAATTATAAAAAAAATATTGTTCGATAATTTAATACCCTAATGATTTAAGGAAACTGGTAGGAAATTAAAGCAGTCGATTTGACAGCTTTAATATACTTAGATATATAAATATAAAAGTTAGCCTAATCATGGCAGGAAATGTCGCTTTGACATAGCTGTGATTACTATTATTACAAAACTATTGTTCCATAATATAATACCCTAATGATTTAAGGAAACTAGTAGGAAATTAAAGCAGTCGATTTGACAGCATTAATATACTTAGATATATAATTAAATCAAGTTAGCCTAATCATGGCACGAAATGTCGTTTTGACATAGCTGTGATTACTATTTTTTAAAAATATTGTTCCATAATTTAATACCCTAATGATTTAAGGAAACTAGTAGGAAATTAAAGCAGTCGATTTGACAGCTTTAATATACGTAGATATATAATTATTAAATCAAGTTAGCCTAATCATGGCACGAAATGTCGTTTTGACATAGCTGTGATTACTATTATTAAAAAAATATTGTTCGATAATTTAATACCCTAATGATTTAAGGAAACTAGTAGGAAATTAAAGCAGTCGATTTGACAGCTTTAATATACTTAGATATATAATTAAATCGAGTTAGCCTAATCATGGCACGAAATGTCGTTTTGACATAGCTGTGATTACTATTTTTAAAAAAATATTGTTCCATAATTTAATACCCTAATGATTTAAGGAAACTAGTAGGAAATTAAAGCAGTCGATTTGACAGCTTTAATATACTTACATATATAAATATAAAAGTTAGCCTAATCATGGCACGAAATGTCGTTTTGACATAGCTGTGATTACTATTTTTTTTAAAATATTGTTCTATAATTTAATACCCTAATGATTTAAGGAAACTTGTAGGAAATTAAAGCAGTCGATTTGACAGCTTTAATATACTTAGATATATAATTATAAAATCAAGTTAGCCTAATCATGGCACGAAATGTCGTTTTGACATAGCTGTGATTACTATTTTTAAAAAAATATTGTTCGATAATTTAATACCCTAATGATTTAAGGATACTAGTAGGAAATTAAAGCAGTCGATTTGACAGCTTTAATATACTTAGATATATAATTATAAAATCAAGTTAGCCTTATCATGGCACGAAATGTCGTTTTGACATAGCTGTGATTACAATTATTAAAAAAATATTGTTCGATAATTTAATACCCTAATGATTTAAGGAAACTAGTAGGAAATTAAAGCAGTCGATTTGACAGCTTTAATATACTTAGATATATAATTAAATCAAGTTAGCCTAATCATGGCACGAAATGTCGTTTTGACATAGCTGTGATTACTATTTTTTAAAAAATATTGTTCCATAATTTAATACCCTAATGATTTAAGGAAACTAGTAGGAAATTAAAGCAGTCCATTTGACAGCTTTAATATACGTAGATATATAATTATAAAATCAAGTTAGCCTAATTATGGCACGAAATGTCGTTTTGACATAGCTGTGATTACAATTATAAAAAAAATATTGTTCGATAATTTAATACCCTAATGATTTAAGGAAACTGGTAGGAAATTAAAGCAGTCGATTTGACAGCTTTAATATACTTAGATATATAAATATAAAAGTTAGCCTAATCATGGCAGGAAATGTCGCTTTGACATAGCTGTGATTACTATTATTACAAAACTATTGTTCCATAATATAATACCCTAATGATTTAAGGAAACTAGTAGGAAATTAAAGCAGTCGATTTGACAGCTTTAATATACTTAGATATATAAATATAAAAGTTAGCCTAATCATGGCACGAAATGTCGTTTTGACATAGCTGTGATTACTATTATAAAGAAAATATTGTTCTATAATTTAATAGCCTAATGATTTAAGGAAACTAGTAGGAAATTAAAGCAGTCGATTTGACAGCTTTAATATACGTAGATATATAATTATGAAATCAAGTTAGCCTAATCATGGCACGAAATGTCGTTTTGACATAGCTGTGATTACTATTTTTAAAAAAATATTGTTCCATATTTTAATACCCTAATGATTTAAGGAAACTAGTAGGAAATTAAAGCAGTCGATTTGACAGCTTTAATATACTTAGATATATAATTAAATCAAGTTAGCCTAATCATGGCACGAAATGTCGTTTTGACATAGCTGTGATTACTATTATTAAAAAAATATTGTTCGATAGTTTCATACCCTAATGATTTAAGGAAACTAGTAGGAAATTAAAGCAGTCGATTTGACAGCTTTAATATACTTAGATATATAATTAAATCAAGTTAGCCTAATCATGGCACGAAATGTCGTTTTGACATAGCTGTGATTACTATTTAAAAAAAAATATTGTTCCATAATTTAATACCCTAATGATTTAAGGAAACTAGTAGGAAATTAAAGCAGTCGATTTGACAGCTTTAATATACTTAGATATATAATTATAAAATCAAGTTAGCCTAATCATGGCACGAAATGTCGTTTTGACATAGCTGTGATTACTATTTTTTAAAAAATATTGTTCCATAATTTAATACCCTAATGATTTAAGGAAACTTGTAGGAAATTAAAGCAGTCGATTTGACAGCTTTAATATACTTAGATATATATTTATAAAATCAAGTTAGCCTAATCATGGCACGAAATGTCGTTTTGACATAGCTGTGATTACAATTATTAAAAAAATATTGTTCGATAATTTAATACCCTAATGATTTAAGGAAACTAGTAGGAAATTAAAGCAGTCGATTTGACAGCTTTAATATACTTAGATATATAATTAAATCAAGTTAGCCTAAACATGGCACGAAATGTCGTTTTTACATAGCTGTGATAACTATTTTTAAAAAAATATTGTTCCATAATTTAATACCCTAATGATTTAAGGAAACTAGTAGGAAATTAAAGCAGTCGATTTGACAGCATTAATATACTTAGATATATAATTAAATCAAGTTAGCCTAATCATTGCACGAAATGTCGTTTTGACATAGCTGTGATTACTATTTTTTAAAAATATTGTTCCATAATTTAATACCCTAATGATTTAAGGAAACTAGTAGGATATTAAAGCAGTCGATTTGACAGCTTTAATATACGTAGATATATAATTATTAAATCAAGTTAGCCTAATCATGGCACGAAATGTCGTTTTGACATAGCTGTGATTACTATTATTAAAAAAATATTGTTCGATAATTTAATACCCTAATGATTTAAGGAAACTAGTAGGAAATTAAAGCAGTCGATTTGACAGCTTTAATATACTTAGATATATAATTAAATCGAGTTAGCCTAATCATGGCACGAAATGTCGTTTTGACATAGCTGTGATTACTATTTTTAAAAAAATATTGTTCCATAATTTAATACCCTAATGATTTAAGGAAACTAGTAGGAAATTAAAGCAGTCGATTTGACAGCTTTAATATACTTACATATATAAATATAAAAGTTAGCCTAATCATGGCACGAAATGTCGTTTTGACATAGCTGTGATTACTATTTTTTTTTAAATATTGTTCTATAATTTAATACCCTAATGATTTAAGGAAACTTGTAGGAAATTAAAGCAGTCGATTTGACAGCTTTAATATACTTAGATATATATTTATAAAATCAAGTTAGCCTAATCATGGCACGAAATGTCGTTTTGACATAGCTGTGATTACAATTATTAAAAAAATATTGTTCGATAATTTAATACCCTAATGATTTAAGGAAACTAGTAGGAAATTAAAGCAGTCGATTTGACAGCTTTAATATACTTGGATATATAATTATAAAATCAAGTTAGCCTAATCATGGCAGGAAATGTCGTTTTGACATAGCTGTGATTACTATTATAAAAAAAATATTGTTCGATAATATAATACCCTAATGATTTAAGGAAACTAGTAGGAAATTAAAGCAGTCGATTTGACAGCTTTAATATACTTAGATATATAATTATAAAATCAAGTTAGCCTAATCATGGCACGAAATGTCGTTTTGACATAGCTGTGATTACAATTATAAAAAAAATATTGTTCGAGAATGTAATACCCTAGTGATTTAAGGAAACTAGTAGGAAATTAAAGCAGTCGATTTGACAGCTATAATATACTTAGATATATAATTATAAAATCAAGTTAGCCTAATCATGGCACGAAATGTCGTTTTGACATAGCTGTGATTACTATTATTAAAAAAATATTGTTCGATAATTTAATAACCTAATGATTTAAGGTAACTAGCAGGAAATTAAAGCAGTCGATTTGACAGCTTTAATATACTTAGATATATAATTATAAAATCAAGTTAGCCTAATCATGGCACGAAATGTCGTTTTGACATAGCTGTGATTACTATTTTTAAAAAAATATTGTTCGATAATTTAATACCCTAATGATTTAAGGATACTAGTAGGAAATTAAAGCAGTCGATTTGACAGCTTTAATATACTTAGATATATAATTATAAAATCAAGTTAGCCTTATCATGGCACGAAATGTCGTTTTGACATAGCTGTGATTACAATTATTAAAAAAATATTGTTCGATAATTTAATACCCTAATGATTTAAGGAAACTAGTAGGAAATTAAAGCAGTCGATTTGACAGCTTTAATATACTTAGATATATAATTAAATCAAGTTAGCCTAATCATGGCACGAAATGTCGTTTTGACATAGCTGTGATTACTATTTTTTAAAAAATATTGTTCCATAATTTAATACCCTAATGATTTAAGGAAACTAGTAGGAAATTAAAGCAGTCCATTTGACAGCTTTAATATACGTAGATATATAATTATAAAATCAAGTTAGCCTAATTATGGCACGAAATGTCGTTTTGACATAGCTGTGATTACATTTATAAAAAAAATATTGTTCGATAATTTAATACCCTAATGATTTAAGGAAACTGGTAGGAAATTAAAGCAGTCGATTTGACAGCTTTAATATACTTAGATATATAAATATAAAAGTTAGCCTAATCATGGCAGGAAATGTCGCTTTGACATAGCTGTGATTACTATTATTACAAAACTATTGTTCCATAATATAATACCCTAATGATTTAAGGAAACTAGTAGGAAATTAAAGCAGTCGATTTGACAGCTTTAATATACTTAGATATATAAATATAAAAGTTAGCCTAATCATGGCACGAAATGTCGTTTTGACATAGCTGTGATTACTATTATAAAGAAAATATTGTTCTATAATTTAATAGCCTAATGATTTAAGGAAACTAGTAGGAAATTAAAGCAGTCGATTTGACAGCTTTAATATACGTAGATATATAATTATTAAATCAAGTTAGCCTAATCATGGCACGAAATGTCGTTTTGACATAGCTGTGATTACTATTTTTAAAAAAATATTGTTCCATATTTTAATACCCTAATGATTTAAGGAAACTAGTAGGAAATTAAAGCAGTCGATTTGACATCTTTAATATACTTAGATATATAATTAAATCAAGTTAGCCTAATCATGGCACGAAATGTCGTTTTGACATAGCTGTGATTACTATTATTAAAAAAATATTGTTCGATAGTTTCATACCCTAATGATTTAAGGAAACTAGTAGGAAATTAAAGCAGTCGATTTGACAGCTTTAATATACTTAGATATATAATTAAATCAAGTTAGCCTAATCATGGCACGAAATGTCGTTTTGACATAGCTGTGATTACTATTTTAAAAAAAATATTGTTCCATAATTTAATACCCTAATGATTTAAGGAAACTAGTAGGAAATTAAAGCAGTCGATTTGACAGCTTTAATATACTTAGATATATAATTATAAAATCAAGTTAGCCTAATCATGGCACGAAATGTCGTTTTGACATAGCTGTGATTACTATTTTTTAAAAAATATTGTTCCATAATTTAATACCCTAATGATTTAAGGAAACTTGTAGGAAATTAAAGCAGTCGATTTGACAGCTTTAATATACTTAGATATATATTTATAAAATCAAGTTAGCCTAATCATGGCACGAAATGTCGTTTTGACATAGCTGTGATTACAATTATTAAAAAAATATTGTTCGATAATTTAATACCCTAATGATTTAAGGAAACTAGTAGGAAATTAAAGCAGTCGATTTGACAGCTTTAATATACTTAGATATATAATTAAATCAAGTTAGCCTAAACATGGCACGAAATGTCGTTTTTACATAGCTGTGATAACTATTTTTAAAAAAATATTGTTCCATAATTTAATACCCTAATGATTTAAGGAAACTAGTAGGAAATTAAAGCAGTCGATTTGACTACATTAATATACTTAGATATATAATTAAATCAAGTTAGCCTAATCATGGCACGAAATGTCGTTTTGACATAGCTGTGATTACTATTTTTTAAAAATATTGTTCCATAATTTAATACCCTAATGATTTAAGGAAACTAGTAGGAAATTAAAGCAGTCGATTTGACAGCTTTAATATACTTAGATATATAATTAAATCAAGTTAGCCTAATCATGGCACGAAATGTCGTTTTGACATAGCTGTGATTACTATTTTTTAAAAAATATTGTTCCATAATTTAATACCCTAATGATTTAAGGAAACTAGTAGGAAATTAAAGCAGTCCATTTGACAGCTTTAATATACGTAGATATATAATTATAAAATCAAGTTAGCCTAATTATGGCACGAAATGTCGTTTTGACATAGCTGTGATTACAATTATAAAAAAAATATTGTTCGATAATTTAATACCCTAATGATTTAAGGAAACTGGTAGGAAATTAAAGCAGTCGATTTGACAGCTTTAATATACTTAGATATATAAATATAAAAGTTAGCCTAATCATGGCAGGAAATGTCGCTTTGACATAGCTGTGATTACTATTATTACAAAACTATTGTTCCATAATATAATACCCTAATGATTTAAGGAAACTAGTAGGAAATTAAAGCAGTCGATTTGACAGCATTAATATACTTAGATATATAATTAAATCAAGTTAGCCTAATCATGGCACGAAATGTCGTTTTGACATAGCTGTGATTACTATTTTTTAAAAATATTGTTCCATAATTTAATACCCTAATGATTTAAGGAAACTAGTAGGAAATTAAAGCAGTCGATTTGACAGCTTTAATATACGTAGATATATAATTATTAAATCAAGTTAGCCTAATCATGGCACGAAATGTCGTTTTGACATAGCTGTGATTACTATTATTAAAAAAATATTGTTCGATAATTTAATACCCTAATGATTTAAGGAAACTAGTAGGAAATTAAAGCAGTCGATTTGACAGCTTTAATATACTTAGATATATAATTAAATCGAGTTAGCCTAATCATGGCACGAAATGTCGTTTTGACATAGCTGTGATTACTATTTTTAAAAAAATATTGTTCCATAATTTAATACCCTAATGATTTAAGGAAACTAGTAGGAAATTAAAGCAGTCGATTTGACAGCTTTAATATACTTACATATATAAATATAAAAGTTAGCCTAATCATGGCACGAAATGTCGTTTTGACATAGCTGTGATTACTATTTTTTTTAAAATATTGTTCTATAATTTAATACCCTAATGATTTAAGGAAACTTGTAGGAAATTAAAGCAGTCGATTTGACAGCTTTAATATACTTAGATATATAATTATAAAATCAAGTTAGCCTAATCATGGCACGAAATGTCGTTTTGACATAGCTGTGATTACTATTTTTAAAAAAATATTGTTCGATAATTTAATACCCTAATGATTTAAGGATACTAGTAGGAAATTAAAGCAGTCGATTTGACAGCTTTAATATACTTAGATATATAATTATAAAATCAAGTTAGCCTTATCATGGCACGAAATGTCGTTTTGACATAGCTGTGATTACAATTATTAAAAAAATATTGTTCGATAATTTAATACCCTAATGATTTAAGGAAACTAGTAGGAAATTAAAGCAGTCGATTTGACAGCTTTAATATACTTAGATATATAATTAAATCAAGTTAGCCTAATCATGGCACGAAATGTCGTTTTGACATAGCTGTGATTACTATTTTTTAAAAAATATTGTTCCATAATTTAATACCCTAATGATTTAAGGAAACTAGTAGGAAATTAAAGCAGTCCATTTGACAGCTTTAATATACGTAGATATATAATTATAAAATCAAGTTAGCCTAATTATGGCACGAAATGTCGTTTTGACATAGCTGTGATTACAATTATAAAAAAAATATTGTTCGATAATTTAATACCCTAATGATTTAAGGAAACTGGTAGGAAATTAAAGCAGTCGATTTGACAGCTTTAATATACTTAGATATATAAATATAAAAGTTAGCCTAATCATGGCAGGAAATGTCGCTTTGACATAGCTGTGATTACTATTATTACAAAACTATTGTTCCATAATATAATACCCTAATGATTTAAGGAAACTAGTAGGAAATTAAAGCAGTCGATTTGACAGCTTTAATATACTTAGATATATAAATATAAAAGTTAGCCTAATCATGGCACGAAATGTCGTTTTGACATAGCTGTGATTACTATTATAAAGAAAATATTGTTCTATAATTTAATAGCCTAATGATTTAAGGAAACTAGTAGGAAATTAAAGCAGTCGATTTGACAGCTTTAATATACGTAGATATATAATTATGAAATCAAGTTAGCCTAATCATGGCACGAAATGTCGTTTTGACATAGCTGTGATTACTATTTTTAAAAAAATATTGTTCCATATTTTAATACCCTAATGATTTAAGGAAACTAGTAGGAAATTAAAGCAGTCGATTTGACAGCTTTAATATACTTAGATATATAATTAAATCAAGTTAGCCTAATCATGGCACGAAATGTCGTTTTGACATAGCTGTGATTACTATTATTAAAAAAATATTGTTCGATAGTTTCATACCCTAATGATTTAAGGAAACTAGTAGGAAATTAAAGCAGTCGATTTGACAGCTTTAATATACTTAGATATATAATTAAATCAAGTTAGCCTAATCATGGCACGAAATGTCGTTTTGACATAGCTGTGATTACTATTTAAAAAAAAATATTGTTCCATAATTTAATACCCTAATGATTTAAGGAAACTAGTAGGAAATTAAAGCAGTCGATTTGACAGCTTTAATATACTTAGATATATAATTATAAAATCAAGTTAGCCTAATCATGGCACGAAATGTCGTTTTGACATAGCTGTGATTACTATTTTTTAAAAAATATTGTTCCATAATTTAATACCCTAATGATTTAAGGAAACTTGTAGGAAATTAAAGCAGTCGATTTGACAGCTTTAATATACTTAGATATATATTTATAAAATCAAGTTAGCCTAATCATGGCACGAAATGTCGTTTTGACATAGCTGTGATTACAATTATTAAAAAAATATTGTTCGATAATTTAATACCCTAATGATTTAAGGAAACTAGTAGGAAATTAAAGCAGTCGATTTGACAGCTTTAATATACTTAGATATATAATTAAATCAAGTTAGCCTAAACATGGCACGAAATGTCGTTTTTACATAGCTGTGATAACTATTTTTAAAAAAATATTGTTCCATAATTTAATACCCTAATGATTTAAGGAAACTAGTAGGAAATTAAAGCAGTCGATTTGACAGCATTAATATACTTAGATATATAATTAAATCAAGTTAGCCTAATCATTGCACGAAATGTCGTTTTGACATAGCTGTGATTACTATTTTTTAAAAATATTGTTCCATAATTTAATACCCTAATGATTTAAGGAAACTAGTAGGATATTAAAGCAGTCGATTTGACAGCTTTAATATACGTAGATATATAATTATTAAATCAAGTTAGCCTAATCATGGCACGAAATGTCGTTTTGACATAGCTGTGATTACTATTATTAAAAAAATATTGTTCGATAATTTAATACCCTAATGATTTAAGGAAACTAGTAGGAAATTAAAGCAGTCGATTTGACAGCTTTAATATACTTAGATATATAATTAAATCGAGTTAGCCTAATCATGGCACGAAATGTCGTTTTGACATAGCTGTGATTACTATTTTTAAAAAAATATTGTTCCATAATTTAATACCCTAATGATTTAAGGAAACTAGTAGGAAATTAAAGCAGTCGATTTGACAGCTTTAATATACTTACATATATAAATATAAAAGTTAGCCTAATCATGGCACGAAATGTCGTTTTGACATAGCTGTGATTACTATTTTTTTTTAAATATTGTTCTATAATTTAATACCCTAATGATTTAAGGAAACTTGTAGGAAATTAAAGCAGTCGATTTGACAGCTTTAATATACTTAGATATATATTTATAAAATCAAGTTAGCCTAATCATGGCACGAAATGTCGTTTTGACATAGCTGTGATTACAATTATTAAAAAAATATTGTTCGATAATTTAATACCCTAATGATTTAAGGAAACTAGTAGGAAATTAAAGCAGTCGATTTGACAGCTTTAATATACTTGGATATATAATTATAAAATCAAGTTAGCCTAATCATGGCAGGAAATGTCGTTTTGACATAGCTGTGATTACTATTATAAAAAAAATATTGTTCGATAATATAATACCCTAATGATTTAAGGAAACTAGTAGGAAATTAAAGCAGTCGATTTGACAGCTTTAATATACTTAGATATATAATTATAAAATCAAGTTAGCCTAATCATGGCACGAAATGTCGTTTTGACATAGCTGTGATTACAATTATAAAAAAAATATTGTTCGAGAATGTAATACCCTAGTGATTTAAGGAAACTAGTAGGAAATTAAAGCAGTCGATTTGACAGCTATAATATACTTAGATATATAATTATAAAATCAAGTTAGCCTAATCATGGCACGAAATGTCGTTTTGACATAGCTGTGATTACTATTATTAAAAAAATATTGTTCGATAATTTAATAACCTAATGATTTAAGGTAACTAGCAGGAAATTAAAGCAGTCGATTTGACAGCTTTAATATACTTAGATATATAATTATAAAATCAAGTTAGCCTAATCATGGCACGAAATGTCGTTTTGACATAGCTGTGATTACTATTTTTAAAAAAATATTGTTCGATAATTTAATACCCTAGTGATTTAAGGATACTAGTAGGAAATTAAAGCAGTCGATTTGACAGCTTTAATATACTTAGATATATAATTATAAAATCAAGTTAGCCTAATCATGGCACGAAATGTCGTTTTGACATAGCTGTGATTACAATTATTAAAAAAATATTGTTCGATAATTTAATACCCTAATGATTTAAGGAAACTAGTAGGAAATTAAAGCAGTCGATTTGACAGCTTTAATATACTTAGATATATAATTAAATCAAGTTAGCCTAATCATGGCACGAAATGTCGTTTTGACATAGCTGTGATTACTATTTTTAAAAAAATATTGTTCCATAATTTAATACCCTAATGATTTAAGGAAACTAGTAGGAAATTAAAGCAGTCCATTTGACAGCTTTAATATACGTAGATATATAATTATAAAATCAAGTTAGCCTAATTATGGCACGAAATGTCGTTTTGACATAGCTGTGATTACAATTATAAAAAAAATATTGTTCGATAATTTAATACCCTAATGATTTAAGGAAACTGGTAGGAAATTAAAGCAGTCGATTTGACAGCTTTAATATACTTAGATATATAAATATAAAAGTTAGCCTAATCATGGCAGGAAATGTCGCTTTGACATAGCTGTGATTACTATTATTAAAAAACTATTGTTCCATAATATAATACCCTAATGATTTAAGGAAACTAGTAGGAAATTAAAGCAGTCGATTTGACAGCTTTAATATACTTAGATATATAAATATAAAAGTTAGCCTAATCATGGCACGAAATGTCGTTTTGACATAGCTGTGATTACTATTATAAAGAAAATATTGTTCTATAATTTAATAGCCTAATGATTTAAGGAAACTAGTAGGAAATTAAAGCAGTCGATTTGACAGCTTTAATATACTTAGATATATAAATATAAAAGTTAGCCTAATCATGGCACGAAATGTCGTTTTGACATAGCTGTGATTACTATTATAAAGAAAATATTGTTCTATAATTTAATAGCCTAATGATTTAAGGAAACTAGTAGGAAATTAAAGCAGTCGATTTGACAGCTTTAATATACGTAGATATATAATTATAAAATCAAGTTAGCCTAATCATGGCACGAAATGTCGTTTTGACATAGCTGTGATTACTATTATTAAAAAAAATATTGTTCCATAATATAATACCCTAATGATTTAAGGAAACTAGTAGGAAGTTAAAGCAGTCGATTTGACAGTTTTAATATATTTAGATATATAATTATAAAAGTAAGTTAGCCTCTACATGGCAGGAAATGTCATTTTGACATAGTTGTGCTGAGTTATAATGAAAACAATGAACGATAATTTAATACCTAATGATTTAAGGAATAAGTAGGCTATTAAGGCAGTCAATTTGACAGCCTTTATAGAAGTTCATATAATTAGAATTAAAAAAGTAAGTTATCTTAATCATTGTATCAAATAGCATTTTGATATAATATATATTACTGAAATAAAGTAATTTTCGTGCATTAATTTAATGCGTACTAATTTGAGGAATATGTAGGTAATTAGGCACAAATGGTCCATTTGATATCCCATGTATGCCTAGATAATGAAGTAGAATAGTATGTTATCTTAATCAGTCCGCAAAGTTTAGTATATCATAGCTGTTTTATCTATTTAAAGAATTGTAGTATTATATTTTCTGCAAGTGATGTAGGAATTTGAAGGCTAACCTGGGCAGAAAATGTCAGTACTTAAGTCTGAGTATGTTCATGGAGAAAAAGAATACAATGTTAGTTTAGTCAAAGCAGGAATGATCAGTTTGAGGTCACTGTGAATACCTTAGGGAAGAATAAATTATAGTCTATTATGGATGTAAGTTTGCAATGATGACAAGGAAATGGATTATCCTAATAATTGTTTGAAGGCTTCAAATTTTAGTCAAAATACCTTTTTCATTTATAAACAAGAGTAGTTTTAAATTGTCACAACATATTCGTTGCTAGTCTTACCCCATATTGACACTAAAGTCACACTTTAAACATGTCTATAGTGGCTGTGGCATCAACAATCCTGTGGACTTCCAGCACAACCTGAAAGCCAACCGATAGTGCAACAGATAGTGCAGTGGTGAAAGTGCTAAGTGTTTTTTGCATGGCCTCTTTAAGTGTTTGTGTGAGTGTATTGTGTAATGAGAGCAGCGTGGGATCGTCGATGGAAAGCTGAGAAACCGCCAACGCTGGACATGGAAGCTTTTGAAGGTGAGGATTGAATTTTTCTCCTTGCATGCCTTCTAGATTTCTCAGCCCTATTTTCCTCATTTTGATTTTGTCAACTGTAGATGTAGGTAGATTGAACCCTTATTGCAATATATATTGCTTCCCCAATATGTTTAAATCGATCAAAGTTTTAAAGAAACAATTGATTGTAGTGAGACGGATAGTAGTGACAACTTATGCTTGGCAATATCTGAATGGATCCTGTTCTATAGGTGCTTTATGTTTGATGTTTTCATCAGTATACTGATAGAAGCATTTTAACACCCATGTCTTCTTGGTATTCATGTTAGGGCCCATTTTGGGTTTAAAGGTACACTTCACTTAAGGAATGGGGTGTTTTTTAAGGTGTTGTCCCTTCCTCTCACTTAAGAAATAGGGCCCAATTGGGCTTTAAAGGAAAATACCTCACTTAAAGAATGGGGGGTGAACTGGTGTGAATGTAAATGTTAGGCAGGAAGTTTAAGGTGGCAGGGTTTGAAATATGAGCAGTGCTGCTACAGGTACATGAATTTGTGTTCAGTAGTTTCCTCTTACATGAATATGCCATGTTGATTCAGGGTTGATAACCACTCCTTTTCACAGTCCTGCCTGTTCAAATACAGCAATCCAAATAGTCAATTAACTTCAGTGGATTTACTCATTACATTCCACATCACTTTTCCTACTCACTCAACACACTGTTATAATTCTTTCTCTACACTAGTAGGGCCCCGGGTGGGCTTTAAAGGCAGTAGGCATGCACTGTGATGTGCTTTATTATAGTGACAATTTCCTCTGGTGGCATATTTGAACTTAAAATCATAAACTTGGTTCAAGTTTCTGTTGATGTAAGGTTCGATCACCAGAGCATGCTCTGGTGTTGGAACCATATTCCCTATTGAGGTGAAATACTTTTATGTACTGTGATAAAGGGTTTGTCCTTCTAAGTAATTGTTATGGAGAGTTGTTTTCAATGGAGTATAAAGTGTTTGAATGCCTTTTAATAGTGGACACCGATAAGTTCATGCCTGTGTTTAAATTTTGATGGTATGCTTTGTGCCATATTTTTCATTTGTATATGCTATTAATGTGTGCAATTCCTTTGGCTTAAGTGCAATAGTTTTTTATTAGTGTGTTTTGTCTGGTTGGTTTGGTATCACATGCATATTCAGAACATGAATGTCAGAGCCTATTTGTAGGTGTTGTGGTGACAGCCTTTTAAAATGTTCTTGTATGGGAAGTGATAATAGTTGTGCTTATCGTTGTGGATTGCAAAGTGAGTGTTTGTGTGGCCTCAGTGAAGTGATCAGTTTCTCATGAAGTGCAATATCTAAAATTGAGTAATGAGGAAGTGTGGCATCCTATAGTGAGAATTTATAGGTGGTTTTGTTTTAAGAGCTGGTGATTACTAATTAGGGTACAAATTCGACCTCACAGTATTTGCATTCTCTATTTTCTTTTTTAATTTAATGGAGGCTGTTGTATAGTAGCCAAGTGTACTTGTGTGTTGATTATTGTACTATATTTTTCACTTTGGTTTATATGAATACGTCACTTGCTATCTGGAAATCTCCTTGTTCATTTCTGACACTTAATTTGAGCTAATTTATATATATATATCATAATGGAATTAAATTTGTGGAAAGTTATTCTTTCTCCGTTAAGAATGTAAGGCTTTTTGTGAATGAGACGTAATATATGTGATTTTCCATGCATTTCTATTGTGAATTCAGTAGCAATTGTAATTTTATCCCTGAGACTTGTATATGTCAATATTGTTTCCATGTTTTCATGAAAGAAATAAAATGGTGATAAATAAAGTTGTTCAGATTTTTTAGTTTTCTATTCCTCCTTGCATGTAGAAATTTTCCTAAATGTCATCTCCTTCATTGTTTGAACAATTGTTCAATTGATGATCATCAATGAAGGAGCTGAGGTAAGTGTTCCTGCTAACAAAAAACGAAAGCCTTGGGGAGATGCTGGTAGCTAAATAGCAACAATATGATCATGCTGGTGCACACATCATCATTGAAATACTCCTAAGAAATGCTTCCTAGCTCATTTTGAAAAGCTGGCTTTTATTTTGGAGAGTAGGGTAAGAGTAATTTTTGTCTGATATCCTATGTTACCATTACATAATATAAATATATATTGACCTGTAACTGAGAACTCTCTTTAATAGAATTAATTTACCTGCTTAGATTTTCAAAGTGTGGTATTTAGTGGCTTAGGTGACCCAAAGTCGGAAGATTTGGGGACTGCATCCTTACTTTTCTTATGAATCAAGACTTGCCAAGAATTTCTTACAGATAAAGAGGCTGATATCTGAGAATGTTTCCACTGAATTGAGTCCATTACCTAGTAATGACTGATTCTTAACTAAAATTCCACTAGTGGAACCAAGCAGTTAGATTTTTTTGGAGCTGATGGAATTTTCCTTCCTTTATAGTTCGTACTTTCGTTACTTTAAGGGAGATCTTATTTTTATCAATTTTGAGGAAGATCAAATTGCATACCTTATGAAAATCTAACATGGAATAAGCGTATCCAGAGTGAAAACTTATTCGAGGAGAGCCTTTGACACAGTAAGCATGATTAATCACAATTTAGGAGTTCTTGCTCAAAAAAGTCTAAGCCTGGCATCAAATCCTGCAACTAAGAGTTAAAAGAAGAGTGTAAATAAAAAATAGGAATTTGTATCAGAACATGAACAGTAATATTTTTCCTGTGCATGCAAACTGTGAAAACCTTAAAGCACAGTTCTAACAACTAGATTTTCCTAGAATTCTAATCCTAACAACTAGATACAGTAACCAATATTCAATATTCGTGAAAAAGGTTACACATGCTGGTTTGTCAGTGGCTTAATTAACTTAAGACTGCCATCACAGATACAACATGGCATGACGAGAACAAAAATATCGGAGAAGTGGTCTTCTGCCACATTTTATGCATCAAGCCAAGAAGTGATGCTATATAAATAGAAATGGCTTCTGAATTGAACTAAATGCATGTGCAATATAATATAATTTTTCCTGTATTGAGAGTTAGAAGAATATCTTTGCCTAACGGATGACTAACTTTGGTATGATATTCAACATAGTTGACATTGGAATATTTCTTTTCCTTGTAGGTGATTTTATGTTAATGAATCGCACTCAATTTGTAAATAAAATTTGGTAAAGCATCACTGCCAAATTAAACTGTAGCAAGCTTTACTTGATAAATGGAATATGTCGGTACTCTATACTTTGCATTGAAGTAATTGACACTTTCATTGTACACTAGTGTACTTCCGAAATAAAATATTTAAGAGTAACTTCTTCACTAAGTTACCTTTTTCCGAATCCAAATTTTTTGTGATCCTTCCAGATGAATGCAATGTTATCAAATCAAATTGCACAATGTATTTTTTCCAAGGATATTCACAAAATATACATGCTTATATTTCATCACAAATGCTGGCAAGGTACTAAAATTTCATTGACCATTTCATTTGGCGTTGTTAATAGAAGTAGGTAAAAGGTGAAATGAGTTTGTTACTGCTGGGTTGTATCTACAGGGCTACGTAGCCAAAGGGCATATTGGTAGTAATTAACAACTGGTTGGTCTGGCAAGTTTGCATGAAAGGTGAGATGTCTGTGGAGGGAAAGATTATGCTGTTAAGCGTATGCTATGAAAACATTCTCTGCTTATGCTCAGCATGTGCTAAAATGTTGCTGCCAAGGACCACTATGAAAGTCTTTTCAGCATATACCTACTGATCGTGTGCTAGGATTGTTATGCTGATTTTAATACTAAGCATATGCTAAGTTCTGATGCTACATACATGCAATGAAAACATTCTCAGCATATACTACAGTTACACTAAGATTTAGATGCTGACCATACATGTTGATGTACTAGATGTTCTTTACCACAAAACCAAATTTACCGTGATGTTGATAATTTCAAGATGCTGTTTTTACTTAGGCATAAAATTTTCCCAGCATGCTCATAGAAATCCAAAGAAGTCAAAATCCTCTTGCTATGAAAAAAACTGATATCTTCCACCAGCAAGAGTTCAATTGCTTCCAAAGTTCATGAATCTTATTTAAATCAGTACCTGTGTTGAAACTGAAATACAGTAAAACCTCGCTTTTACGTCCCCGCAATTTACGTTTTCCCGCCATTAACGACTTTTTCTTCATGTCCTAATAATGTCCATATACCCGCAATGTAACGTCTTCCCTTTATTCACGCTAGCAAATTCTTGAATGGTTCGCCATTTACGTTTTACGAGACGATTTTGCCGTGATTGTCGTCCTGGTTGCATAACTAGTGGTTGGACTCAACGCTCCGTGAAAGACAAAGTAAAAACTCATGCAGTAAGTTACCACTATGAAAGAGAAATAAAATTTGCCCAGATATACCTCCATTTATCATGACCTCGCTCATCTGTGCAATTGTAATGCCGCGAGGGATTACAGTACACGTACGTCGTTTTTCTCGCGATTGTAGTTCAGGTTGCATAACTCGCGGGATGGCTGATGCTATCGCATTGGTGATGAAAATTTTTCATTTATTTAAGAAGTGTATGCTTTTCAGCATTTGTGGTCTTGTCTTTCTTTTTTGGAGGCATTAATACAGATTTTAAAAAATCCTCCAGCCAAATTTCATCCTCATATATCCTACGAACACACCCGTAAAATCATCTCATTCTTCCTTAGCTCGATTCTTAAGTAGCTTTGATAGAATATCACTATAGTCTCCACACCTTCTTTTCTCATAATATTTACCCTAACTTACTAGCATGGTTGGATCAAGACTCCTGGCCTCAGTTCATCCTTATCTATGTCATTCTCCTCTTCTATTCCCAAGTTCCCTTGTCTATCATTAATGCCATGCAGTTCTTTTCACATTTTCCTTACCCCTATGCTGAATCTCTTGTAAGTTCTATCAGCAGCTCTCCTCACTTAACAGTAATGAACAGTGTCTTGACTACTCTAGTGTCTACTACACCACCCCCCCCCTCCATCCTTTCTGAACTGCTTGCTGTTCTGCATCTTCCCTCATACACCTGTAAACTAATTCCTGATATTCTCTCCAATTTACAACTGTACAATTTTTTCACACTCTTCCTAATCTTGGCCCAACCATATGTAATCTAGTTAATATACCTCCCCATGTCCCCATGCATTTCAAATAAGAGATTTTGGCATTATTCAAGAGGTTTTGTTGGAACTATATTTCAATTTTAAACTTGTCATTCAATGAAAGCAAGAATTAGGCAGGCAAAATCAAGAAGCAAGACTCTTTCAGGCATAACTTTCATATAAAATTGCTTACCCTCAAATTACACTTTCCCGCGATTTACACTTTTTTCTCTAGTTCCCCTCAAAAGTGTAAAAGAGGGGTTTTACTGTATTTCCTTTTCTTGATAGTTCTCTTATATGGACAAAAAAATCATTTGTATCTGGGTACTGGATTTTGTATGGTTATTATTGATTGAACCTAATAAAAGGCTTTCCTTACCCACTTGAGTGATGAATACTAATGAGGTCTGAACTCTTTCAATTGAATAAGAAAGTTACAGGGACTATACTAGTTTGGTTGCGGCTTCTGGGAATACCGAAATGTAACTATAATTAGAAGTTAGTGTTAGGTGTAGTCCATGTACACAATGAACCATATTGTTTTAAGGTGGCTTCCTGGTGCATTAATATGCATAAGCAAAAAGTTGCTTTGTCCAGAACTCGGTGCTTGAATTATGATAATGCAATAAAAGTAAATTACCAATTTTGAAGAAATGGAAAGGACAAGAATTGCTTGTAGATGATACATTAGGAGGCTCGCAAGACCTTGCTTTTAATATTAATGAATGTACGCCAAAGTCAGCTAGATGGGGAATTAGTCAAATTGAGATCCATTATCTGTCAAAGCATAAAAAATAATTAAAATTTAAAGGTAATTTTTAAGTTATTCACCCAAAGGATAAGAAATGCCTCAATAAACTAACGAAATTGCACTTAGAAGGCACAAGACTAATTATGGCAGTTTTAAGAACAAAACAGTGCAAAGGTGGAAATTACTCTATCTGCGTGACATTTCCCTTAAATGGAAAAGACATTTCCCAAGTTTTAGAAAAATCACAAAATATCTTAATGCTCTTTCAAAGCTCAGGTTGAGGCAACATAAGTCAGCTGCAAACTCACTGTATTTCTTTACTCATTGATTCAGTATTTGATAGTGGTGTTAAGCATGGGCGTAGCCAGGGAATTTGGCTGGGGGGGGCCATGGGACCACCCACCCTCCGGAGGGTCTGGGGGGTACCCCCACTTCAAGAGGGGGTGTTTCTCCCCCGGAACTGTTTTTTAATTTAACCTTCTCAGAACTGAAACTAAGCCTAATTGCGAATGAAATTTTTGTAAAATACTGAAAGGGATTTTTGTAGGCTAGAAAATGATCACACCGAGTTGGAAAATAAAATAGCTTTTATTTTCACCGAGGATTCACACATTTTCAGAGGGATCGTAGTAAACTTTGGGATGGTTATCTGCTAATAAATTAAATACTCACAACTTCAATACTAATTAAGTGAAAACAAAGAAAAGAAACAAAAATTTTGGTTAATAGGAATTTTATGTTTTTTTTGACAAAAAAGTTCAATTAATGGTAGTGCTGGGAACCCTTTCTTTAACAAGTTTTTTTTCGATGTGAAGAATGGATGGCTTTGAAAATCTTGATTGGCCGGTTGTAGAATGAACCCACGACTTGATTCTTCGCAAGACTGAAAAACTTCTTTCACATCCACCCTGACGGGCAGGCCGATTGCTACTTAATTCCAGTTTTAAAGTAAGCTTCTTTGGTGACGAACTTCATAAAGACGCTATGCTTCGAGATCAATTACATTCCAGTTTCTTGCCTCCGAGTTGACTTTACATGATCACATTATTCACAACTATGAACAGAAAAGAACGAAAAACACAACTGCCATTTTGAATGTAGGATTCGATTAGCATTGCGATTATATCGATATAGTCGATACCTTTCACAGCCGCGAACTATAAATGAATATTCGGGTTAAAGTTGTACGTGGGCACCAAGTTGTATTTTTATCGTTGATGATAGTGCTCTAATTAAAAAACATAAGTTTCCAAACTGTAGTGCGTTTGAACGAATCTACTTTGAATTTCATCAGTGGAAATTAAAACGCAATAGTTAACTTGTTTAAAGACATGGAGTTTTTGATCCTAGAATTTTACTTCTCGTATTAATATATTTAAGTGAGCAATGGTTTTAAGTTTAACTGGAACTGAATTGCCAGTCCGTACTGAATTTTTTAAATGATCGTCAAGGAGATGAAAATATAGTCTTTCGGCACATCGGCAAGTCACCCCTGCTCATGTGGCCATTATATGATTTTCAAGAACTCAAAAATGAAACATCGGGCCACCATCGTACCGCTGTCGGCAAGTGGTGTCGGCAATGCTACTTGAAGCTGGTGTTGGCCCAATGTCGGCAAAGTCGGCCAACCATAGCCGATGTCGGCCCAACGTCGGCTCGGAGTCGGCTTAGGTAGGCCGACTTTGCCGACACAAAGCCGACATTGGGCCAACTCTGGGCCGATAGTTGATGTTGCCTGGGTTCATGAGGCAGTAGAACAGCCAACCCAAAATGCACGCGGAGTGACCGAATCGACCGAATCAATTGGAGTCAATGCGATGCGTAATATCACATTTCTTTGTTCATTTGGAGTCCACATCTAGCGGATAAATGGAGAACCGCAGAAGCTAGCCTTGCCGGATTGGCAAGCTTGATTCAAGTTTAATTCAAGCTTGCTACTCCGGCTTGAATCAAGCTTGCCAATTCAACCGTGAATCAAGGTTGCCAATGTCAAGCTTGCCAATTCAAACTTGAATTAAGCTTGCCAATGTCAAGCTTGACATTGTAAGGGAAGGTCAAGCTGGACGCAAGCTTACATGCTATCTGGGTTGGAGAAGTCTGTAAACATTCGGCATGATATCTTCATTTATTTCTGCTCTGACATTTTTAAGTTTGACCTCTACTTTCTTGTTTTTTAATATATTTCTCAATACTGTTGCCTCGGAATTTAAGAAATGAGTATCAAGATTCAAAATTTCATTGTAAAGGGGGCGTGTACTCGGAACCGAAATAGCAATTTTGTGCACGAAATTGTTAGATGGAAACGAAAAAAGATATTTAGTGAAAAAATTAATCTTCTAACCACAACCATTCACTCATAAATCAAAAATTAATCTCAGCAAAAGGTGAAGCCCACCGAAAAAGCTGCTGTGATAACACTGACGTCATTTTCCTCCCGTCCTTGACTGCTCATATAGGAGGGGGAGGGAGTGGAGGGGGATTCTCGGAAGGTTTGCTCGAACAGATGCTGTCGTAACTGCTCCGATTGGCAGAGTCAGCTATGCGATAAGGCAAAGTAGCTTCGCGGGCTCAGTTGTGATTGGAAGAAGTCGATATACGTCAGAGGTTGCACCACACCCACTTTTACGAAAGGGTTAAAAAGACATCAGTTTTTCGCCGACTATAACTCGAGAAATAATTGACGAATCAAAAAACGGAAAAATACGGGTCTTTTTATTTTACAAACGCTATCATATTCGGCAATAAAAAAATATGATAAACGACCCCATTATTAATGAAATCTTCAGCTTCAGTCAAGTTCAACTGTGTAATGGCATCCGCTGCCTTTGCCAGGGGAACAGACTCAAACCTGTGCTCAAAATGTGAAATAATGTTATCCAAAACCCTGTTGTACACATTGATTTCCCAGTAATCTCCAGTGTTGGGGTTGGTGTCAGATGGTAGGTCAGTCAGCTGGCTTTTTCCTACGGTAGTTTCAACATAGTAAACGCTCATTTTTGCGGGTGGCTGCCGCCTTCTTTTCTTTGAGACAGACACAGGCTCTAGCAAAATGTCGTTGCTGTTCGCAAATTCTACTATCTCGGCACATAAACCATCAAAATTATTTCCGCTCTCTGCGAAAGTAGTTTGAATGCTGGTAATAACTGAACTTGCTCTCCCGAGCGTCGCATCTGGGCCTTGCAAATACTCAGCACGTTGGTCACCGATAAAACTGAATGTATTACGAAAAGATTAACGACGAATTCAGGTTTTGGGATAGATCTCAACAAACCGATGGCCTCCACCATACCCCCTTGCATCTCGTGCAGCGTTGATTTCCTCCTCAAGGGCTTCTTTGATTGCGTTGAAGTTATTTATTACAACGTTACAATTTGTGTAACGGCCGCACCATCTTGTACTACTTAAGCTCCCCACTTCTTTCCCACCCTTAATGCCTAGCTTCTTTTGAATCTCTGCTAAGATGGCATGATTACCAGGTTGTGAATAGGTCCCCCTCCCCAGAAGGGAATTTTTAACGTTCTTCTTTACCTTCTTTACTAACTTTCGTTCACACGAGCCACAAATTCAGGTAACCTGCGCCAAACCTAGTAACTCAATGCTGGTAAAATCAGTTTACCAGCGTTTATCCAAGCTGTGTTCATAGGACGAACTTGATACTCAAGTTACTAGCATATAGGTACGGGCGGTACGAGTTTTACCGAATGGAGGAAGAGGTAACCTTTGCGGCATACCTGACGGCAGCGCCACTATTTCCATGTGGCTTCCAAGGGAATCTCATTCGTGCGCTTCGGATTGTCAGCGCCACTATTTTGAAGTGGCTTCCGACGGAATCTCCTCTTGCGCTTGGCCGCTCTCACCTACTCCCCTACCTCAGCGCTACTGTTTACAGGTGAGAAGCGATAGAAACACGGAGGAACGTGCTCACTTGGATGGTGCTCATTTTCATTTCGTGAACGGTACGTGGTGGACGATTTTTGTTCTGGTGGACAAAGTACAACAGGTGCGTATTTCTAGTTTTTCTTACATATAAGCGATGTGAAATAATGTGTATGTGTGCGACATGTTGTCCCGTAGTAATTTGCCGTTTAGTGATGTAATACAGGATATTATATGATTATTCTTCATTTCTCATGCTGTCCAAAGCCTGAAGGTATTATATTCAATGTAGAATGAGTAAAAATTAAGTAATCAGATGGTGTGGTCAGGAAATACGTGATGAACAACCACTGTCATCCATCCCGTTGTGTTTTTCCCTTTGCTACCTATTGATGAAGACACTATACCTTAATTTTCATTATGTACAATGGTGTAATGATTTAATTTTAATAGTTCTCGATTCCTGAATTAGTTATTTTCTAATGAATTTGCGCAAGGCGGGAAAGGACGTCGTTGTCTGAACTAGTTTCTCAGTTTCCTCTTGTTTGTTTGCTTTGATAACCAATGATGATTTAGTAGGGTGTAAGTGTTCAGCTGCAAACGTTATTGTACACGAATCTTAAATTAATTTATTGAATTCCCTATAATGTGTGTAGAAAGGGATAATGCAACGGCGTGGTCTGGACATGAGCATTTCAAAGCCACATTGGATGTCCTGCATTTTGCTTTCTTTGATTACTAATGATGAAATATAATGGTGTTAGCTTTCGCCTGTAAACTTGTATTGAATCCGGAATTAATTATTTTACCAGTAATTTGTGTGGAAAGGGAAAATGAAACGGCGTTGTCAGGGCATTTGGAGTATTTCACAGTCTCTGTAATTCGTTTATTTTGCTAACCATTGGTGAAATGTTATGGCGTTCACGTTTTATTTTAGTCGTTTATCGAACCCTGAATTTATAGGTACCTACATATCCGAGTGGTTGGTGTTAGGGGAAAATGAGACGGCGTGATCTGTTCACTAGTACCAATAGGTTCTACATATTTTATAGCCACTGTGTATCATTGTTTTCTTGCCCTGCTTACTAAGGAAGGAATGTGGTAATGTTGTTGTTTAACATTGCATTTCATTATTATCTTTGTTCCTCTTCATAAGTTTAAATTCGGCAGTACACCATTTGTGCATCGTGTTATGCATCCCTCATTGTAACTGAAAGTGGCCATCGTATTTCATCGTTTTGCCTCTTGTTTTAGAAGTTTGAGATTGTCACTTGATTTCACTTACAAGAACGCAGAATGATGATTACTACTCACCCTATTCAAGGATTTCAAAGGAGTTAGATATTGTGCTCTGTTTTTGATAAATTGTGATGTATCTACGTGAAGGTCTTCTTGGATAATAACGTATTTCTTTTGGACATTTTTATTGGTATTTTCTTTTACCAGATGAAAATCATAATTAATAGTCGGGTGGTAATATATGATGCTGGTTTCTTGTCTATTTATGACTACTGTAAGGTTTTGTGTAAGCTGCTGAGTTCTTAACTGTATTTTGTCATTAATACATGCCACTGCATTTTTTTCCAGTGTAAGTTGAGAAGCTGAGTTGCATGCCAGGAGAGGCCTGAAGTTCGTGCAAGACCTAGATAGGTGAAGAAAGTACCTACCTGCACGAACATTATTAACTGGAGTTGTTATGATTGCAGTTTTCCATTATTTCCTTTCCCTGTCAGCTGCCTTATTACATTTGGGTGCTTAAGTGTTTTTCTTGATATTTGTTTCTGTACCATCAATGTCTGTTGCAGCCCCTGTTCTATTAAAATTATCTATATGATCTGTTTTCTTTTATTCTTTTGTAATATTGGTAGTTGCCCTGCCCTTAATGCACTGGGTTATTCCTCATAAGGTGAGCTACTGGTTCCGGAAATTGAGCCTTGTTTTAGAGATATTTTAATGATACTGTTTTAATTACTCAATTAAAGAACTGGTTATCCCCTTGGGAGGTAGTACTTAAGGTTGTTGGATATCACTTTTAATGGCAGGGGCTGTCTTGGTTTTGCCTGTAGATCGGTAGTTATCAGTTCGGCGTAGCCGTCTAAATTAACATTTGGTGTTATGAAGGGAATGTACAGCCACGGATCCTGGTATTTGATTTTATTTCTGCTGCTTCTATCTACTTCACGTAAATTTTTACCGTGACAGGCGAGTAAGGATATCTCGTAGAGAATTGCGTTGCCACGATATTAAATGGCGAGTTTGTAATTACTGAATAAATAACGTAATATTTTCATAATTTTTTATTCATGCAGTTCCTATATTGTGGATTTTGCATACGGTTGGGTTGATTTTGCGATTCAGTGCTTTTCATGTTTTCCAGAGCCACCGTAACTTGGATATTTATCACATGAACTGTAATTGCACGGCTTTCTACGTTCATTCGAAATTTGCGGCAGGATTTTTTCAAGAAGTTGTCAGAGGTTTATGTTAAAAGAAAACTTGTTCTAACCGAAGCTAGTTGTAAAGGTATCTATGAAAAGGACAGCTACCAACACACGTTTTGTGGTTGCTGAACGGGCAACACCCACTTGCTTCTGCTATCGTGGGCGGTAGCTGCCCTAGCTTTTCGAAATAATTGCCGTTTTTGGCCAATTTCTCGTGAAATGGTCTTGTAGTTTACGTTAAAACTTCGATGGCATGCCTACAGATGTGTTAGGAGCCATTTAATTGCGCTGATAACGAGATATTTGGAAAATAATGATGCCGTTACCCCGTACGCCCATAAGCGGCCATGTATTAGCAGCGCTCCGAGCAACGAGTAATGGCGCCTGCCTTTCACTTGGCCAACCTCTCCCAATACAGTGCCTCTAGGTACGGGTAACTGGCTTTCTAACCTAGTAGTGTGAGCGGGGCCTAAGGGACCGCACCGCCGTGCTGTGGCTCGGCCGCAGACGAGCGGTTGCCAGCGCTGTGTGAAGCGTGGCCACCACAATTTCGATTTGTCAAATTTTTCTGGGGGGGGCCACGAGCCTTCTGGGGGGGGCCGGGCCCCCCCAGGGACCCCCCTAGCTACGCCCATGGTGTTAAGCAATAACATAATACAGTAGTATAGTAAATACATTAGTATTTTAGAGCCACTACCAGAATTCTTGCAATTCCATTTCCGCACCCATTAACATGGACACCATTATCTCAGTAAGTAACCTCAATTGATTCAAAATAAAAACTCAGTCACCCAATCCGGTTATTAGTCAATATCAAATCAGGAGGAAGGAAGAATTAAATATATATTTAACTGTCTACAAGAAGATATTAATTAGTCACTTCCCTATTGAAAATCCCTACAGGGAATACCCAAGTAGCAAAATCTTTTTAATAAATTATTTTAAAATGTATTGAAAAATCATTTTAAAATAATGGTTACTACATTTTTTGGTGTTTCAAATATTTTTACATTATTTTAAAATGATTTCTTCATAAGTTTAATATATTTTGAAATATATTTTTAAATATTTTGAAATATATTTTTAAATATTTTGAAATATATTTTTAAAATAGGTTGGCCATTCCCGTGGCTATTGCTGCCTATTGTTCTTTCTTATATACTTTTTACCCATGTTGAATACTGCATATTAATTTGAAAAAATCATCACAAAGATGATTTACAGTTACGAACTCGTCATCTTACCCGAACCTGACAGACAGATCTGACAGCATGTCTTAGCATTTGGTATAAGTGCTGTCTCAAGTGTCAGTTGCCTCATCATTTTGGCAGTGTTTGTAAAAGTGTGATACCAAGAGAAGTAAATGAAATCAATTTCAAAGGAGAAAATTTGAATAGTGATGATGAATCTGACGAAAATTTTTTGATCAGTGCGATCAGTAATATCGGCAACAAGGTTATGTGGACTGAGACTCTTTTGACAACTTCACTGTACAAGTAGAAGTTGACACTGGTGCTGAATGTAATATTATGGCACTCAGTTTGTTCATTTGAAAGTATAAAACCAGCAAGTAATTAAGCAAACTAAAGCCTCAATTACATCGTTTACAAATGGGAAAGTTAATGTGGCCGGTTTCTTAATTTTGAGTTGTGTACTTAAAGGGTACACCTACCAATTGAAATTCCATGTTGTTAATAGTGATTGTGCCAATATTATTGGTTTGCAGAGTTGAATAATGTTAGGTTAAATGGATAATACTGTTTTGGATAATGGGATTTGCCATGATGAGAAAGATAAAACAAAAATAATGCAACAGGTTAATGCAATTGAGGTTGAAAGTGAATAGGAGTTATTTGATGGGGGACTAGGTCTTATTCCTGTCACCATTCATATAAATGTCGATCCATTAATCAAACCAGAGGTCCTTCCACCGAAAAAAATCCCTTTTTCATTGCATGAAAAACTTAACATTGAATTGAATAGAATATAAGATTTAGGAGTCATTGAACCGGTGACCACACCAACAGATTAGGTTAGTCAGCTTGTGATTGTACAGAAAAATGGCAATATTAGGATCTGTTTAGACCCAAGACCTCTAAATCGAGCAATAAAAAGGTCGCATTCGGTTTCCCACTTTCGATGAAATATTTTTCAAACCTAGTGGTGTCAGGTATTTCACAAAACTTGATGCAAACTCTGGATTTTGGATTGGATGAATATAATTCTCGGTTATATACATTTCAAGCAGGACCCTTTGGCCACTGGAAATTTAACCGTTTTCCCTTAGGTCTTGATTATGCCCCAGAATTATTTCATAGAATTGTGTCACATATTTTTGAAAGTATTGAAGGGGTGGTAACATTTCAAGATGATGTATTATGTTATGCAGACTCTTTGTAGAAACTATGAAAAACTGTGTCCCTAGTGCTACAAAGTGCAAAGGAAAATGGATTCTAATTTAATAGAAATAAATGTCAATTTAATGCAACTGAGGTAACATATCTTGGTCGCAAATTTAATGCTGAAGGTGTTAGGGTTGACGATGAAAGAACAAAAGCTATTAGTAATATAGAATAAAAAGGATCTACAGAACTAGGAATGTTTAATTATGTTTCTAGGTTCATACCATACTTCTCAGAAATCACTAAACCACTGAGGGTACTTCTAAAAAATGATTTAGTATTTGAGTGGAATGGTGCATTGAATGAGTGTTTTGAACAATTGAAAAGTAAGTTAATTAAAGTCCCTGTATTGGCCTACTACAATCCAAATGAGCCCTTAACGTTGTTTGTGGTTGCTAGTCAGTATGGGCTAGGTGCGGTATTGATTCGATATAATAGGCCTATAGCATATGCTTCAAGGGCACTTACTGGGACCCAGAAAAGGTATGCTCAAATTGAGAAAGAAATTTGGGTGTGAGAAGTTTAGGCAATTTGTCTTTGGAAGATAGGTAAATGTGGAGACTGATCATAAACCATTTGTCTTAATTTTTAAGAAGCCACTTGATAAAATACCAGTACGTTTACAGAGAATGATGCTTCAGCCTTTCACATTGGATGTTTCCTATAAGTCGGGAAAAATAATATAGGTATATTGCAGACACATTGGGTGCATCCAGGGGGAGTAGCGCTCACCGAGTGGTTGAACGGTAGCGAACTTTCCGCTATATCTCAGCTGCTGAACTCCCCCTGGAAAAAAATTGGAAACTCTCGAGTCCTCTTCTAATCACCTCGGAAGTCTTTGCAGCAACTTGAATATTTTCAATTTAGGCATAAATAAAGTTAGTAGATTCTCATGATGCAACTTGTACTGTTGTAGGGCAACATCAGAATACCGTTCTCTACGATAGATACAATTACGAAAAATCGCGATGTGATTCAGAAACATGCTAGACATACACCTACTAATAATGTGGACAGTTAGAGCTTTTTTCGCACTATAAGACAGTTATGAATTACATTGCAGACATCTGTCGAAAAAAGAAAATGTCAAGAAATATTGGTATGAAGGAATGGCAGCTTAAAAAGTGGTTTTTAAGTTCTAGATCATCAAATATCGCCGTGAATGGCTTCGTCATAAGAGAAAAAGCATTACAAACTTTATAAGTTTGGGCATTATGGACTTGACAATGTCAAATATTAGACTATGTCAAGTTCAAGCCAAACAACCATGTGGTTGGTTGGGATGGTTAAAACATTGGTAGAAATACAATGTAAAAAATAAATCAGGACAGCTCTATACTGTAAAAAAATAATAATATTGCTCTAATTCAGTTTATCAGTGTTTATTGTTTATATACTTAATCTATATTGTTAAAGTACACATGTAAAACTGATAATTGTCCTTTTCCCACTATTTGCAGCAATTTACTTTTTTTTCAAGGGGTCCCTAGAGAAGTCTAAATAAGGGGTTTTACTGTATACGTATTTAGGAGTTTCTTGGGGAAGATAGGACGGAATACTGTTACTGTGTTTGAATGAGCTCAAACATACAGTGGTAATGGACTTCATACTTTCGATAGTAAAATCCTTATTTGTAAGCATCGCATTGAACAAGCTGCGTGGGAAAAAAACATCATTGTGAAGCATATAGTCAGTGAAGAGCACATAATGGCTCTCAGGGCACAAATTCAGTTTGTCACAGAAAATGCCAAGGCAACTGTTGATTTGTCAAAATTGCTGGAGGGTTCATCCTGCCCCACGGAACATCTCCTTTACCCAAAACTGAAATCAATTGAAACTGAGCTTCAGGCCATTCTTTAATGGCATTTTGGAGTGAAGACTTCAGCTGCTCTGAAAGATTTTTCTGAGGTTGAGAGTGCACATCTGAAAGGTAAATTCAGCAGTGTAGCTTTGAAATGTAATGATAAACTTGCTGCATTAATGAAAAATTAGCCAAATGGAAAAGTTTTCACGAATATTGGGTAGGTGTTTTCAGTCAAAAGTAGAATATTAAAATAGATACACATTTTTTGCCATGCGAAAAAATTCACCTGGACCGGGAATCGAACCACGGACCTTTGGCCATCGAACCACGGAAAGCCAAAGGTCCGTGGTTCGATTCCCGGTCCAGGTGAATTTTTTCGCATGGCAATTAATGTGTATTTCACCGCCGTTCACGCGGCAAGATTGAATTATCATACAAACCCTCTGATGTTGTGGCTTTGTACCTAATCAGGTGTAAAGACCTTACACCAGAAGAATTTTGCCGTGGCTACAGGGTGCTGAAGAGCACGTTACGTGAGAAGATAGAGAAACCAACCAACAGGGAAGTCAACTTAATTTCAATTCTTCTCTCAATTAAGGATGAACATCCGAAGTTCTCTGCAGAATCCATCCAAACAGTACGACTACTAATAATGTGGAAAATGTGACCACTTTTTCGCACTATAAGACAGAAGAGCTAAGCTAAAAGATGATAATTCTTTTTTTGGTAGCATGTCATTTGATTCGATTTCAAGCCCACATAAACTGTAAATAAATAGGCGTTTAAAAGTTTCCCTTCTTTTTACTTGCACTGGTTCCCGTTCCCCATGACTGGCTTGCTTTTTATGTAGGTACTTGAACCTGGAAACAGTCTTTGATATGATCAGAAGGTACATGGAGTCATATTCAAGTCTAAAATAAATCAGCCGTAAACTAGGTGACCATTTTTTAAATAATCATTTTTTTCTAAGTAAATTAGCTTAAAACTTCGTGACAATTTTAAACTAATTTTCTTATGCTAGAAAAAATTGTTACAGTGTCAGATTAATTTGTCATAAAAGGGGTTGCATGAGTTAAAGGAAATTATTGATTGAAGTAATGATATATTTGCATATTGTGCAAATAAACTTAAAAATTGATATATTATTCTAGGTTCTTCGATGATGAAAAATAGATGCTAATTTCATAAAAAATAGATGCTAATTTCTTAAAAAATAGATTATAATTTTGCAAAATATAGATGCTATTTTTTCTGGTACCTAGTGATGAGTTGAAGCCATTTTTTGATTTTAAAGTATCCGTGCAAAGTGAGAGGTGATGAACAGTATTTAGTCCACGATTACGGAGTCCACTATTTACACGGGACTGTTTCTTCGGGGGTTCTGAAGTGAGTTTAACAACTTTCATCCGCATTTTCGGACTCGCAAGCAGTATTAGTCCGGAGTATACATTTGAATATTTGTATTTTAAGGTACCTAATCTTTGGAACACCTTAGCTCAAGACTTTCCGTGCAGCTTGAAGCATACAATGTATCGCTCGCACATGTATCTTAACCCTCTTAGTGCCACTGAATTTTGGTGATACTAGTGAAAAGTGCCAGCATGATTGAGTTTTGTAACTCCTTTTGAAAATTACAAACAATATGAAGTTACGTTTTAGATATTAATGTAATATTTTTTTATTTAACAAAAAATGGATTAATATTTTTAATGGTGATCTGATACATTGCATAAAGGATTAAACTAATTATTACAACAAAAATAGCTAAAACATTAATTCGCTCCTCGAGCCGATATATCGCGCCATAGCTATGTGCCACAAGCCGCCGCTTGTGGCACTTTTCGGCCATGGAGCAAAAGCCGATATATCAGCCCGCGGCACTAAGAGGGTTAAAGTAATTTAAAACGTGCCATGCGGATTTTGTCATCCCAATGCAATATTAGTATTCGTATTAATCCAACTTGTCTTAAGACACATAAGATTTTGTCGTACAACCTTTTTCGTCCCCCCTACACCCGTCTAGGGTGAACGTCCCCATCCATCTCATGATTCCTAATGGTTAATGAAGTCGGGCACGGACTTATTCTTATTATCTCAGGCAGAAGACAGACTAAGGACTATAGGACTACGTATGCATAGTCCACTTAGTCTATGTATACGTAGTTTAAAAGTACCATCCTTAGACAGCTCAGTCACACAGTAACACAAGAAACTTTACGAAGTTTGTATTTTGGGGATTTCTATTCACATGTTATATATAGTGTTATCTTTTGGGGATCTACCCACTTGTCTTTAAAAATATTCAGACTCCAGAAACAAGCTGTCAGAATCATTGCCCGGAAGTGTTATAGATCCCCTAGTAAACCAATTTTTAAGGCTTTGAAGCTCCTTCCATTACCATGCATATATTTATTTCTAACTATCATGTATGTGAAGAATAATATTGTTAAATTTGATGTGAACAGTGTATTCCACCAACACTACACAAGGACAAAAAATGACATCCATTTCAATTATGTGCGTACAAAAGCTGCTAAAATTGGACCCAAAGAAATGGGCATAAAATTGTTTAATAATTTACCACTGTGTGTAAAACAAATTAAAAGCATCAATGCTTTTAAATCAGAACTAAAAAGGTACTTGCTAAATAATTTGTTCTATTCTATTGAGGAATACCTCAGTGACACTTAAAACCTGTATTGTGTATTATATATGTATGAATATGACGTGCCCTATATCTTTTCATATCAATGTAACAGATCTTTGGGCAAATAAAGACATTAATTAATTAATTACTCTTTAATAGGAATTCATTCGCAAAATGTAAACAGCAATATATAAAAAGCCATTAGCAGCAGTAGTCTATGTATATGTAGTTTAAAAGTACTCTTTAATAGGAATTCATTCACAATATGTAAACAGCAATCTATAAAAAGCCATTATCAGCAATCCTAACAACAATTGACTAATACATTTAATTGTTAACTTACAACATCTCCATGGGCGTTCTTATTTTGTCACATTTGTGCCTCGATTTGTATTTTGGCATAAATCATAAACAAAAAATATGTTTTTATACTATGTATAACTTGTAAATTAGTATACCATGACACAGTAGTGGTAAAAAAATTCTTATCCGCTATCTTATTTTTCACATTGGGCTTTGTATTATTTAAAGAATGAGGATGTTGAACCTATATGAAAAAAAATTACGTAGTATTTCTTTATGCATAGTCAGATTGCTTTTCACGGCACCCTAATTTTAATTCAAAATTTATTTCTGTTGTTGCAGGGCTTTATGCAGAGATAGGTTTCTGAAGTCGCTTCCAGGAAGGTGACGGGGTTGAAGTGAGTAATCTTCATGGGTCCCCGAAACAGAAGAACAAGGAGCAGTCTCAAAAGGAGGACAAACCTTGGTTTGATATGCTATGAATTAACTTTGTTTCAGGTTCTTCAGTCTAAAAGGTATGAAAGCTTCTGTAAACTTTGGTAAAATGTGAATTTTAGGTATATTTTTTTTTTTGATTGATAGATATGATTTGCGTTTAGCTGATAGTGATATTTTGTGGATGCAAACACTGCTCAAGTATTAAAAATCAAAATTCTTGGAATTGGATCCCCAGTTACGAATTGAGTCCAGGTGTACTTAGTTTCTGAGTGACCATTGCTCGCATTTTTATATAATATGCTTTCGGCTCTTTGCATTAAATTTGAGCATCTTGGCATTCAATCTATTGCTTGCATGTTTATTATGTTCACTAACCCACTATCTATTGAGTTGATTTCATATTATGAAGAGGGTATTGTTCCAAATTTGGTTCCTAAGTCATCCTCAGTAATCTTATGATATTTTCTTTTACTTTTTTTTAAATAAAGATGAAGGCCATTCTTCCTTCTTCAAAGTTCTAAATTGAAACCCTTGTTCTCTAATCTTGCGTTTTCATAATATGAATAGCTTGATAAAGAAGTCTATACGAAGACATATATGAAGAGAAATTATTTCCAATTTGATCCTTTGTTCTCCATTTGTCGTTTTCATTGTTGAACAGCGTGGTTACAAATACTTATATTAAGAGGAGCTTGTTCCGATTTGGTTCTTAAGTCGTCCTTGGTAATTTTATAATATTTCCTATTTTTTTTTCATAAAATGAATATGATGGATCATCCTTCCTTATTCACAGTTCCCTTTATTCTCTATTCTGTCATTCTCTAATTACGAACGCGTGGAAAAGACAGTGCGAAGAGTATAATATTGCAGATGTATATGAAGAGGAAAATGTTCTGATTTGTTCAACTTTGGTTCTTAAGTCAACCCGGCTATCTTATGATATTTCCTTTGTATTTTCTTAAATTGAATATGATGGACCATTCTTCCTTTTACACATTTCTAAATCGATCGATACACTTATACTTTCCAATTTGGTTCTCAAGTCATCCTGGTTATCTTATGATATTTCCTTTGTCTTTTTCTTAAATTGAATATGATGAACCATTCTTGGTTTTACACAGTTCTAAATTGAATCCTCTTGTTCTCTAAGCTGTTATTATAAGAGAAATTTCCTTCCTTACTTATGGTGCTTACCGTACTTATGGTGAACAGCATGGTAAATACGTCTATACAAAGACATATAAGAAGAGGAAATTGTTCCGATTTGGTTCTCACGTCATCCTGGTTATCTTATGATTTTTCCTTTGTCTTTTTCATAACATGAAGATGATGGACCTGTCTTCCATTTACACAGTTCTAAATTGAATCCTCTTGTTCTCTAAGCTGTCGTTTACTTATGGTGAACAGCTAGGCTAGTAAAGAAGACTATACGAAGACATTATATGAATAAGAGATAGTTCCGATTTGGTTCTCAAGTCATCCTGGTTATCTTATGATATTTCCATTGTCCTTTTCATGAAATGAATATGATGGACCCTTCATACTTTTTCACAGCACTAAATCGAATCCTTTTCTTCTCTAAGCTGTCGTTTACATTTATGGAACAGCGTGGTAAAAAAGACTTATACGAAGACTATATGAAGACATATATGAAGACTTTATATGAAGAGGAGATTGTTCCAATTTGGTTCTCAAATCATCTCGGTTATCTTATGATATTTCCATTGTCTTTTTCATGAAATAAATATGGAGGACCATTCTTCCTTTTTCACAGTTCTAAATCAAATCCTCTTGTTCTCTAAGCTGTCGTTTACATTATATGGAACAGCGTTGTAAAGAAGACTTATACGAAGACTATATGAAGACATATATGAAGACTTTATATGAAGAGGAGACTTTCCGATTTGGTTCCCAAGTCATCTTGGTTATCTTATGATATTTCCTTTGTCTTTTTCATGAAATGAATATGGAGGACCATTCTTCCTTTTTCACAGTTCTAAATCGAATCCTCTTGTTCTCTAAGCTGTCGTTTACATTATATGGAACAGTGTGGTAAAGAAGACTTATACGAAGACTATATGAAGACATATATGAAGACTTTATATGAAGAGGAGACTGTTCCGATTTGGTTCTCAAGTCATCTTGGTTATCTTATGATATTACCTTTGTCTTTTTCTCAAATTGAATATGGTGGACCATTCTCCCTTTCACACAGTTCTAAATTGAATCCTTTTGTTCTCTAAGCTGTCGTTTACATTTATGGAACAGCGTTGTAAAGAAGACTTATACGAAGACTATATGAAGACATATATGAAGACTTTATATGAAGAGGAGACTGTTCCGATTTGGTTCTCAAGTCATCTTGGTTATCTTATGATATTACCTTTGTCTTTTTCTCAAATTGAATATGGTGGACCATTCTCCCTTTCACACAGTTCTAAATTGAATCCTTTTGTTCTCTAAGCTGTCGTTTACATTTATGGAACAGCGTTGTAAAGAAGACTTATACGAAGACTATATGAAGACATATATGAAGACTTTATATGAAGAGGAGACTGTTCCGATTTGGTTCTCAAGTCATCTTGGTTATCTTATGATATTACCTTTGTCTTTTTCTCAAATTGAATATGATGAACCATTCTCCCTTTCACACAGTTCTAAATCGAATCCTTTTGTTCTCTAAGCTGTCGTTTACATTTATGGAACAGCGTTGTAAAGAAGACTTATACGAAGACTATATGAAGACATATATGAAGACTTTATATGAAGAGGAGACTGTTCCGATTTGGTTCTCAAGTCATCTTGGTTATCTTATGATATTACCTTTGTCTTTTTCTCAAATTGAATATGATGAACCATTCTCCCTTTCACACAGTTCTAAATCGAATCCTTTTGTTCTCTAAGCTGTCGTTTACATTTATTGAACAGCGTTGTAAAGAAGACTTATACGAAGACTATATGAAGACATATATGAAGACTTTATATGAAGAGGAGACTGTTCCGATTTGGTTCTCAAGTCATCTTGGTTATCTTATGATATTACCTTTGTCTTTTTCTCAAATTGAATATGGTGGACCATTCTCCCTTTCACACAGTTCTAAATCGAATCCTTTTGTTCTCTAAGCTGTCGTTTACATTTATGGAACAGCTTGGTAGAGAAGACTTATACGAAGACTATATGAAGACTTTATATGAAGAGGAGACTCTTCCGAATTGGTTCTCAAGTCATCTTGGTTATCTTATGATATTTCCTTTGTCTTTTTCTTAAATTGAATATGATGAACCATTCTTGGTTTTACACAGTTCTAAATCGAATCCTTTTGTTCTCTAAGCTGTCGTTTACATTTATGGAACAGCGTTGTAAAGAAGACTTATACGAAGACTATATGAGGACATATATGAAGACTTTATATGAAGGGGAGACTGTTCCGATTTGATTGTTAAGTACTCCTCGTTATCTTATGATATTTCCTTTGTCTTTTTCTCAAATTGAATATGGTGGACCATTCTCCCTTTTACACAGTTCTAAATTGAATCCTCTTGTTCTCTAAGCTGTCGTTTACATTTATTGAACAGCTTGGTAAAGAAGACTTGTACGAAGACTATATGAAGACATATATGAAGACTTTATATGAAGAGGAGACTTCCGATTTGGTTCTCAAGTCATCTTGGTTATCTTATGATATTTCCTTTGTCTTTTTCTTAAATTGAATATGATGAACCATTCTTGGTTTTACACAGTTCTAAATTGAATCCTCTTGTTCTCTAAGCTGTCGTTTACATTTATGGAACAGCGTTGTAAAGAAGACTTATACGAAGACTATATGAAGACATATATGAAGACTTTATATGAAGGGGAGACTGTTCCGATTTGATTGTTAAGTACTCCTCGTTATCTTATGATATTTCCTTTGTCTTTTTCTCAAATTGAATATGGTGGACCATTCTCCCTTATACACAGTTCTAAATTGAATCTTCTTGTTCTCTAAGCTGTCGTTTACATTTATGGAACAGCTTGAAAAGGAAGACTTATACGAAGACTATATGAAGACATATATGAAGACTTTATATGAAGGGGAGACTGTTCCGATTTGATTGTTAAGTACTCCTCGTTATCCTTTTGATGTCGTTGTTCCGAATTGGTTCTCAAGTCATCTTGGTTATCTTATGATATTACCTTTGTCTTTTTCTTAAATTGAATATGATGAACCATTCTCCCTTTTAACTTGGAACTTTGTGTTGAAGATGACTTATACCAAGACTATATGAAGACTTTACATGAAGAGGGGATTGTGCCGATTTTGTTCTCAAGTCATCCTGGTTATCTTATGATATTTCCTTTGGCTTTTTTATAAAATGAAGATGATGATCCTTCCTTTTTCACGGTTCTAAATCGAGTGCTTTTGTTCTCTAAGCTGTCGTTTACTTATGGTGAACAGCATCTTAAAGAAGAATATTGGTGTGATGTAAGATTGGTTTACTTTAAGATTGTAGGAACCATCCTATCAGATAGATTTTTAGTACTATTTTTATCTGAATCATTGAAATCAATCTTTGTTGTTTATTTACAGTTGTTGTGAGTAAGCATATTAAATGTGCCACAGATGAGGAGATATATTTTTATACAAAACAATGTCCAAGGCTGGGAAAGGCACTCCACCGAGAGAAAGTAAAGTGAGTTTTATTCATACGTGCAAAGACTGATGAAAAATTCTTAGCATTTGAATTATTATTGAATTATTATTAATCCAAGCTTTTGCCAACATTCTAGGTCCAATTGTATGCCATCATCCTCCTTTGAAGAACTTATGAATGATTCAAGCAATCGCAGAAGATTGATAATATACTCTTAAAATTTCTTATTTTACATATTTTATTGTTTTAATATTTAATTAAAAAGGCAATAAATTCAATGTAATCAGGCCAGGCACTTTGTTCTTTAATTACATTTTTCCTAATTCTATATCGGATATTGCTTACAAAGTTAGATAAAAGTGGGAAAAGTCAATGCTTTTTTTATCGATTAATGACTACCTTCAAAGACTGTGATTCTTCAAGAAGAGAAAGGAGTACTGTAACTGTTGTATATCCAAAAGAAGAAATGTAAAGTAGAAATTTTTTTCAAAATATTTGCCATAGGGTTATCCATCTCATTGAAAAAATTCATTAGGAGCTCAGTGGTGGAAAGGATGGTAGGTCATAAAATTTTCAGTAAAACTAAATGTGTGCTGCATTAGAAATAAATTTCATTATCATGTTCTCCTCATGTCATTTGCCACATCAAAACAGGTCTTTCTTGTCAAGGGAAGTAGGCAATTCTTTTAAATACATGGTGACCTCTCAGAGAGGTCTCTGGTACATCTCCAAAGGTTGGCGAATGTCTCTGGGTCAATACAGGAGATATTTGAGACATCTCAGCTCACTCTCAACATCAATTCATGAGAGTTAAATCTCATACATTAGGCTTGTCTCAGATACATCCTGAATATCTCTGGGACATCTCAGAGATGTTGAGAGACTTTCCTGAGAGACTTGACGTCTTAGAGACCATTTTTTTTAACATATGTGACATCTCAGAGAAGTCACAGAGATGTCCCCATAGGTCACATGAAAATCTCTGAGATATCACATATGATATTCAAGATGTCTCAGAGATGTATCCAAGAGGTATTTCAGCTATGTGGGAATATTCTAACATTATATGCCGCTGATTTAACACGTTCACTGCAGCGTGACCCACCGGTGGGTCACGCTAATGCATGTAGCCTTCCTCTAATCTCAGGAAAAGGCTGAGTGTTGCCGCTTCAAACACCATCCCTCGGCAGCGGCCATAAGCTCGGAAGGACTGTGACCCACTGGTGGGTCACACCGCCCATGCAAAAGGCTGGGTGTGACCCACCAGTGGGTCACGCCGCACTGTGAGGGGTAGGGCTTTAATCAGCCCTGCAGTGAATGTGTTAAGGTACATATCTCAATTTTTGTAATCGCAAATTTTCATTTTATGAAACCCCCAAAAAAAGGAGAGGAATATATGAATGAGACAACGTAAGCATACATGTGAGGGTGTTCTTACATTTAAACCACTCAGTAACGAAAAAATGTGAGTACAGAGTGCAAGTCATTAGGATGGTTGCTGCAATCAGTGCGCAGTATTTGCTTCAAGATTACTTCTTGTAATAACGTTAGTAACACCATTAAAGAAGGACCCATGATTATTTGCCTCATTTGTCTCATTGAGGACTGATGCCACCACACCAACCCTATCCCCCAAGCTTTATCTACTTTGAGGAATTCCAATATGGATCAGTACAAGTCCAATTGGACATATTCTGAGACATTGCATCCAACAAAGACAATGATGGATGGATACATGAGACAGTATATAAGATTCCATTGATAGGAAAATACCAAGAATATGTTTAGCAAACTTTAAAAGTTGAGAAAATAAGTGGAGATGAAGATGTGAACAATGGCGGGTGGAGAGGCCGGTATCATTCTGACGCCAGAATGTATCATTCTGACACTGGGCCAACGTTGAAGGCCTATGTCCTTTAACCCCCAGAAATGCTATCATTCCAATGCTGGGCCAACGTCGATTGCCTATGCCGAAGAGACACATAACTGACATAAAACTGTGTTGGCCAAACATAGGGGCCGAATGCTTCTTGGGTAATATCAAGGTCACTTATATAACCCCTATCTACTGCCAACTATATTTGTCGACAAATAGGCAGACATATATCCAAACAAAAAAATCGTATGTATGTTGTACAATTCATTTTAATCATAATTGGGAACTTTTTCAACACAATTTTTACACATAAATGAGAGCAATCAAAAGCATACCTTGCTTTACCATTCAATTTCAAACCAGTCAACATGCAATGTCTTTCTCATATGAGCCACTTTGGGTATGTAATGAACTGATCCAATTCACAATTGATTTCTGTGTAGGAACATACTCAATACAAAGTAATAAAAAAAAATCTTCGCTAATAAATATTTAAAATAAAAACATTACACATATTGTTTCATGAATAACAGCCAAGACAAAATAGGCACTAAAAAGGTACATGTTGGCACTGAGCCATTTTTTCTACAATCACTCTTTATAAAAATGTCCTCTATTATGAAAATATTATAAAACTAATAATTTGGTAAATGCATAGCTCTATGGGACTCTTTTCAATTCTTTCCTCTGCTTCAGTGAGTACAAATAATTTAAGGAGAATAGCTCCCAGGAGTTGGCAAATCCAATGCAGTAGTATGCCATTGGTTATGATGGCATTACTGCAACTAAGTGGAACAAATTTTAATAATATTGCTGGGTGTACAAGTCATGTTTTAAACACCACGCCATCGTTTTATCTATGTAATACAATATTTTCATCATCATACACTACTCCACACACTCCCGAATTCATTGCCCTAGTCATAAAGTCAAGTGGATTAAATAATACAGGGGGGAACCCAATGAGTCCGGAGTTAGACAGTGATAAAAGTATACCTTCCAACATAAAGCTTATGTAGACTTGGCAAAAATGAAAGAACTACTTCAGTAACGGCACCTCAAGTGGATTAAAGAGAGGCTACAACAAAAATTTATACTAGGATAGGGCATCAAAATGGATATGCTTACCATCACAAACAGAACTTCTGGTATTTGCCAATCCACACAATCATGTTAACATGAGCGAATGCCACTCTTCGATGATACATTGCAAGTTTGTTTCCCAAAGTTCAAGTCTCCCAAAATGCACTTTTCACATTCCATTCAATGTAGCCACCTCTGGATTACAACGAAATCATTTGGATTACGCTTCCAGGATCTCCAGGAAACAAAAAATCACGAACAAATGCCATGCACAAAACGTTCATCTCTTACACACACCGAGGTATAGTTGTAGACATGGCCACAGAACATTTACCAGCCAACTAACGGCTTTACAATTTGCCATTGCATTCATAAAAATTATTATCTAAAATAACAATCACAGCAAATCATCAGAAGCAAAAGGGGACGCATCACTTAAAATGCCAAGCATTAAATTCATCAATTATATCCATTCTCTTCTTTTTGAGCCTCATACTAGAAAATTTCCTCACAGGAGGCATTCAAAAGAGCATATGTTACAAAAACTACCAGAAGTATAATCACATTTCAAAGCAATTAACAATCAATGAAACTGAGTTGCTGCTAGAAAAAATACACATTAGGCACCTAGGCTAACACTGGTTTTTTTTAATTTTTGAAAAATAAATGTACATTTCAGTTATGCTTGCAAACTAGCTTTTTTTAGCAATGGTTTGAAATGATGAACTTCATCTAACTACCCTACACTTGAATGATAATTAATCACAAGCCTACTCCAATAAAAATGTTATTGATATTCATGAGAACAGAGTTTCCACAGAATATATTTACTTGAATGAAGTTTATTATCAGATTTCGTTCATTCACAACCGTCCAATTTAAGTTTATAAATAATCTGTGCTTAGGTTAGAATTTCTATTAATTAAATATAGCCTTGAATTATAGTGATAAATTGCCTTTCTTACCTACATACTTCCACACATGCATTAATTGAATGCAGTGTGGAAGGATCATTTATCATAAAATTGAATGCATCATTTATCATAAAAACTTCCTTTATATGACACACCCAATCATATCTAAAGAAACATCAGAATTTTGGCACCAATGAATCATTTTAAAGATTACAATACAGAGCCAATATACAATATTGACTAACATTCTCAAATATCAAGGTCAGAATATAGGAGTTAAGATATGGTTTAAATGGTAGTTGAAAATATGTATGAAATTTTCTAACGATGGGGTGAAGAAATGGTTATTTGGGGCACAAAGTTAACAGCTCCCTCAAATGTAATAGGCTTGCTATATATCTCTTACTGATTAACCTGAAATATATCCGTAATCTCTGAAAAAGTTATGGATTATGAATACATTCTGCAAAATTTGATTAGTGTATACTTAGATGTTTCTTACTTCTGAAGGATGCATGATTTTAAACAACTCGGGCACAGATTAAAAGCAACTCTAGAGAAGCAGGCATTGGCAATGAAATGAATATCTCAGATATGAAGTCATCAGAGTCATGTCATAATGATACCATTTTATGACTACATATACCATGCATGACAAATTCGGATCCGTGCTGAGCTCCCATGGTAATACAGGTATTCCGATAATGAAGGCACAAATTACACATTTTTCTTGGCAACAACTAATCCAAAGCTATTCCTTCATGATTTTGTGTGATTTCAGATTTACCAGTATAAATTTGGATTATCAACTTCATGACAAAACTGCAACATTTTCCAAAAATTTAAGGCATAACGGTTTCATCTTCAGATTCCAACACGACTAAATAAAACTGCAAAAAAATCTTTTTCAAACGCCAAAATCTATTTCAAAGAGATGCTAGATCAGAGTTTCTATGACAATTCAGGAAACTGATACTGTTAGTGCATAGGCTTGGATACTCATAATTATATTTTCAAAAATATCTACCTTTTGTTATTGCTCTTTAAATTATTAGTCATCTCATCATTCCCATCAAATATTTGATAGACATAGCACACAATCTCATTACGAAACCATAGCATCCTTTAAAAATTGAATGCTTCCATAATCAGGCATAGCAATACTTCTTGTTCAGGTTTAAAACTGGAGCATCTGTGTGAACGACCTCCGCAATGGTAATAATATTATAGTCCATAGTTACTATTATGTAGAGAAGAATTCATGCATTCATTATGAGAAGGGACTAAGCTAGATTATTTACAATACACCTTAAAATTACATAGGTTGTGAGCTGCTCAGTATTATAAGCAACTTAGCACTCTGAGAGCAGATTTATCTCCTGTAGGAACTACCCTTGGTACCTCTTATGTTCTATTTTACCATCAAAATTTCTGCCAACACAGAATATTAAATTTAAGATTCATAGAGCTACTGATTATGATCAGTGACCAGCTCAATTTGTATTGGATCCAACCCTTTAGTAAAAATAAGACGATACATATATGGACTCTACAGACACGGGATTTTTAATTTTATGTTTAAAGAGCACTTCTTATTCTATTTCCAGGTAAATTGATTCGTCACATAGTTGAGTACATAAAGTAAGATATGTGAGATGATGCAACCTCAAGGAATTGGACGGGAAAATATATATTTATCATCAAAACTTAAGCAAGGAAATTCAATTCAAATACATGATTAAAATTAAATTTTGAAACTTGACACTGGTCTTTTTCTTCAACAGTTTATATGCTACATCCTGCTATTCATAAAAATAATTCTCTGGCTTAGGTATTTTTACACCTATACTGAAGCTGTCAAAATTTTCAAACAAGTAGTTAAATCATTATTACCACAATAAAATTCTGTAGACATATTCTGTCCCGTATTGAGTTCTTGGCAATGAGCTTCAAGATTGAGATGCCTGGTAAATGACAGAAAATATCACAACACAAAGAAAAAAATTAATATATTGCGGAAAATTTTAAAGGCGATACACATATAGTTGAGAAAGTTTTTTTCATTCCATGATGAATGACTCATAATATTAAGTTGTCCATTATTTTAAGGAAGCACTGATGCCATGAATCATTCAACAGGTTTGCTTAAAAGACAACCCAATGCTGTTTTTAGACAGGTTGGCTTATTTCAAGAAAAAATAATAGATACTAATAGATAATCCATCAAAATATCTGCATCACAAGAGCAACAAGCATTGCACAAGAAGCTATAAAAAAGTGAGGAATATTCCATCAAAGAAAATAAGAAAGCTCACCAGAAATACAAGGTTTACTTATACACTGATAAAATACTGATTGGTAATTAAATACCATGACAAACCCAGAAGTTCATACCATTCACATAAACCTTAATAAACATCATTTGACATTCATTATTGCAGTGCTTTAAGCAATCTTTAACTAGAATAGCCAGGAAGTATGTATGCCACAAGCACATTGGCTTCAGCCACTTTGAAAACAAGTAGGTATGTATCTGTAACTCAATTGCCATCTGCCTCATTTCAAACTTCACTTTATGGATTCCTTACAGGATTTTTCACACAATTTACTTTTCAAATTTCAAGTATATGTTTAACTTCTGTTAACACAAAGTAGAACTTCCACAGAATTCAAATTTAAATTTAAAATTGTATAATATGAGGCACTCCCAAATCATAATATTACTTCCTGCGATTTTGATTCTACCAAAGATCAGTCCTCAAGACAAATTAGACAGTACTCCTTAAGAATTAGTTACGGATGAATAGAATCAAAGGCAGGCACAAATGCTCAATGCTTTTATCCAATTAAGTTCTCGATTCATATACATGCCACTAAAACCACTAGAGATAACACTCATGCACTCTTATAGGCTCATAAAATAAAATAATGCCTCATGAGAATTACTTATTTCATATTTGAAGCTGCAAATGTGATATGGTAAATATCTGCTGGTTAACTTAAGTATATATCATATTATTGTGGTTACTATATTGTGTAATGAAACCTATACTGACATTCTGAATGTAGGGTCTCTGGGTTATTATCATAACTATCTTTCAGCAAAGAGGATAAAGTATTTTCCCCAAGTAGTCCCAAGAAAAATCAGCCAACAACATGGCCAATGGTATCAGACTACTGACAATGCGGTAATGTGGTGTCAGTATGGAGAATTCAGGGCATCTTTCTTTTGAAATTAATTCAAATTTCACTTCAAGTACTATATTTTTGTTTTCTGAATTATAATTAAATTGGTTCTCATGCCCTCTTCTCATAATACTCTCTCTGAAGCATAATTAGATTTACATGTACTGCAGACACATCATGAGAATTATTTCCATAAATCACAATTCATCTCTGATTATCCCAGTAAAGTCTGAAAATGAAATCATTCCACACGTATCCGAAAGTTCAAACAACAGAATTTTTTTAAATAGAGAAGGCTAGTTGCTTTTGAGAAATAGAATCTAACACAAATTGTCTGCTAAGAATTTTATGGAAAGGAAGAACAAATGGTTTTTAACTATGCATACAGATTAAGAGAAGAATCATAGAAAATTGAACATAATATACCAAACAGGACCATAACGATGAAAACATTTTATTTAAAGGGCAATCATGGCAATCCTCAACGATACAAGCAACTAGGTTTCATCTATGTAGTTTTACATCCTGCCAGAATAAAAAAAATGCAGTTCCAATCATGACAGGCTATTATTTTAAGAATTTCGCCTTCCAACAATACATGCAGTGAAAAATTAAGAGTTACATAAAAAGGATCCCTAAACTGAATAATTAAATAGCACCTTACAGCAGAAATGTATTCAAGCATGGGAATGTTGCTTCACATTGTTAAGTAGGCAATTGTTTCAGATATGCTATTTCTAGACAAGATATTCTTTCCTTGAGCAACACTAAATGAGTAGAGATTTTAAAAATATTCCCCTTGTTGATAAGTGATAAAATGATAAAAAATTATTTTAAATACTATTTACTACAGAGGCCACGTTAAACATTTCAGTCCATCATTAATTAACAACATAATGCTTTACAAAAGATAGACCATGATTTAACCTGACTTAATTATCATGATACTGATAAATGTAAGTATTGATAAAATTCTTGGGAAAACTAAGAAAAAAATAATTGACCAACTAATTAAACACCTGATATGTAAAGAGGCTCTTATATAGGAATACACATGTACTGGATGTATTAAATTTTGTTTTAAAAAGCTTATATTGATAGCCACGGCTGGGGCGAGACTCCATAGTTTGGTTATAAATGTGCCTTGAAATGACTATTTGTATTCAACAAATTTTGGTGAAGCTATAGTTGTATGGAAAGGTTGTTAATTGTTGTTAATTCAAGAACAGCAATCAGCATCTTGTTAATTCAAGTATCAAGTATGTTATATCAAAGTAATTCTCATGAACTGGTAATCTAATTTTGTACATTCTACCTTTGCTGAAACATAATGGTTTTGCAACACTCCTATCCATAGCAGCTTTTAAACAAATTTTAAAATAATTAATAGCAGACGTAAAAAATAAAAAAATGATGAAACAAGGCCTCCGAATAATAATAAAAAATATGTACTACTGAAACGCACAAAAAATCGTGTACACCTTAGGTAGAATATGATTAAAATTCAGACAGATGAAGTACTTTGCACAACAGACTATACCAGCATCGACGATGTAAAATTGAACTCTGAATCAAATCAAAATTCACTGTTACGATTAACAGTGTGTAAATCATAACAGTTTATGTTCACATTGCCACTTAATCTGTGCCACATAAAATTTACCATGTAAAAAGCTGTGAGTTCAGCAAATCATGACTATAAAAAGAAAACTGGGGTCAATTCACAAAGCACATTATGATTTGCTTATATATGATATGCACTCACAAGTGATAAAAGTCAAATTCAAATTTCACATCAATCACAAATTCGGAATAACTTAATTGGCTATTCAAGGAAGACATTCGGAGAATATAATCATCTACAGAAACTGGATCTAGATTTCATCACCATAGCTAAACCAATAGTATGCAAACATAAGAGCATACATATAATTGAAATTAACAAACACAAGGTAATAAGAAAGAGAATTTAACCATCACACAACCATCATTTTCATTTTATACTAGTGTACAGTGTAAATCCTCTCATTCATTAACTTTCTGTTAATTCCCATCAGGGCCTACTCACATCATTTTTGCTTTCACCCAACGAAACACTTCCTATGGCAGTATTTTTATGTCCTCCTGCAGTTTTCTGGCAATATAAAAAAAAATGTGCACTTTGGAAATCCACTATCTGCAACCATATCATCTTTACACAACCTCTAATGCATGGTAGCATTGTTGAGACTCCGTCTGCAAAAAAAATAAGCAAAATATAAAGTGTGAAGCAGTAAATAAAACCTGCAGAAACATAAAGCGAAAAAAGATGAGTCATCAGTAAAAAAGTCCCAAATAAAGTATGGAAAATTCAAAGAGTTAGAAATATTTTGATGTAGCAAAATAAATAAAAACAATGTGGGAACACAGTAATTAAAGAGAATATTTAACAACATGAAGAAACAATATCACTTAATTAACTAAAATATAAATATTAGTGTATTAGATTGCAATGCAGTTATATTGATCAAGTGCGCTACTCAAAGTAAAAGCATAATCAATGAAAACAAGAGCGCACACTCAAAAGTAGGCATAGATGAGACATATTGCAGCTTAACTGGTTAAAATATAATGAAAAAATCATGTTTTTGGTAACCAATAAAATTTGTTATCAATAAGGAAAAATCATAAATGATGAAAAAACCTTGACCAACAGCTTAAAAAAAAGAAATAATCCTGTTCAGCTAGGCCTCTTACTTGAGGCTGAATTGACTTCAAGAACATTGAATTTAATGTGGTACCTCATTTGGAATAGATCTCGTTTGACCACCTGCCTTCTTAGAAAAAAGAATTGAATTTTCTTCAATGATGTGGGTTGAATATACCAGAACACATGTACGATTATTAAAATAAGATGGACCATCGTATTTTAATTACATAATAAATGCAGATAGATTACCTTATGGATTGTTTTCAATCATTTCAACACTCAATGCTTTTAAGACTTGTGTTGCATGAACTCTATACCCTAAAACAACTGATATAAATTTATTTAAACTGTTTTAAATAGAGTATTTATGATTAAGCCAAGAATAAGTCATTATATCCATGTAAATTTAACAGTCAGTATTAATGCTTCTTCAGTATACATAAATATAAAACTCTAGTTTTATATTTATGAATATTTATAGATAACAATCACCGTCAGTGACAATTAGAGATGCATCAAAGTCACATAACAATATTTAAACAAAAAAAGACCATATCTGGTTACATTATGAAATTTTAGACATATTTCAAATCCTGAAAATGTTATGCCATGTGAATTTCAACCCCCATTTACTAGCAAAAATTTTGCTAGTTTTGCAGTTCTAATATTTGATGGTAAACTTCACATCCACACAATTGCATAATATCAAGTCAAACCTCCCTTAACAGACATCTTCAAACAGCGGACGCTTCCTAAAAATGGGCATTTTTTCAATTCCCAGCAGCAGAACTTGGAGGCTTATGGGACAAACAACTCCAAATAGCATTCATCCTCAACAGACAGCAGAAAGGAATATTTTTCCATCAATCACCTCCATTAATGGACAAACCCTACCAGTTATCCTGTTAACATTTCTCAACCCCTTAACAAGAAACCCCACACACTGAATCGAATATGTATACCCAAGAGAAATCCAGGGAAAAACTTTTTGTTAGAAATTAGGGAGCAATCTGATTGTCTGTCTACAAGTCCATGCTCCTGCCTGTTCCCTTTCCACTCACTATGCTATTTCTTTAATAGGGCCAAGTTTTCGATTCTTGCTTTGATCATGATGATGCAAATAGTTGCTCCATGGATAAGAAATGAATAATTGTTTCCGTCCACTTTTTTTGCATTGATTTATTTTTTAAAAGATTTAAAAAAATTAAACTCATATGCAACGTATTAAATGCCTTTCTATTTTAATTCGTCGTAGTTACTGCATAGCAAAACCTGTCCAAATGTCGACCTTCTCTAAATAACGGACACATCTCGATTAGAGATGGGTAGATCAGCAGATTTCTCGAATTCAAATATTATATCATGACTCGAATTTCGAATACCTTGAATACATAATTGCAAGTATGTAATATGCTCAACTTTATTCTGCAAACTACATTGTTGCCTGTTAAAAGTAAAATGCTACTAGTTGATTAAATTACAAAATGTAATTCTGGTTTTAAAATATTTCATAAAATAATTTTTCTGCCAATTACAGCTTTTATTAGCCTTAATAAGTGAGCAGAAAGTGTTAATACACCATGTTCTGCCCAGTTTTGAATTAAGTGATGTTTTTTAAGATTTAAAATAATTAAACTCATATGCAACGTATTAAGGAGGTTCCACCGTGACTCCGCGATTCAATATCCCGTAAAAGAGCTATGTTATTTAATGAATAAATACCGATCCAGAAAAACACCTATATGGAAAATCATCTACAGGGTGATAACGCATGCACAAAAATTGTATGCGTATGCTATTTTATAGCGCGTTGTAGTTGCATTCTATTTTTTACAAGGTCTTTTAACTCATTTTGACTTCGGAAAATGACTGACGTGTTGTTGCCACGTTTAATTTACAAAGTGAGGATACATGCTCAATTCCGCTAATACATATTCTAAAATAGGTTAAATATTTTCTTACTTAGTTTTAAACAACTCCCTTGCAAATACAACTCTTTGTTTTGAATTTTATTAATATTCGTATTTTTGAAAATTGTTTGGCAACAATGACGCTGCTACCATTCGGAAGTATTGATATTAATTACATCATATCAATTACCAATAAAATATTTAAAGTACGTAAAAAATATAAGAAGGATCCTGTTAAGGTATATTCCGTAATTAAGACTGCAAATAAGCTTGTAAGCACGTTCCGTCACAAGTATCGTTGCCAATGATAATAACATACTGTAGCGCCACTTTCACGTAACTAAGGCTTTTCTGCTTTTTTTCGAGCAAACATTTATTAATATCAATTAAACAAGTGTGGTAAGGCGAGCACTTTTTTACAATGCTAAATTCTACGTAAAATCACGCATCTTATATTAGTTTTTCGTCAAAACGACATTTCTCCTTACATTATTAATCTGCAAATTTTACTGCAAGAGCCATGCTCTGCCGTATAGCCACGTATAAAATATCTGATTTTCAGTGTCTTTTTTCTACAAATATATTATGGAAAGGCCAAATTATTTTGTTACCAATCGATAGAAGGGGCAAAAAATGATGTATTCTGACATTTTCACAAAAATGACATCTACTTCATAATTCGGTGGAGCCACCTTAAATGCCAACGTATTAAACACATCAACAGGCCAAATATAGCATAATTTGCATAATTATTCAAGATATTGAATAGAGTTCTTTTAACATAATTATTTAAAATCTCAAATATCGAATATTTTCTAGTATTCCAGTATCCACGGGCAGTATTTGCGCATCTCTAATCTCAATGCCGGACAATTTTTCCAGTGCCTAAAATGTCCACTATTGGGAGGTTAGACTGTGATCTTTTCCAGCAAAAAATAATTTGCTTTCTGTTATCTACCTCCACAATAATACTTTCAATGAATTTAATCCCTAAAGTAGGTAGATAGTGAGGTTTGTGATGGTATTGCAGGAATTTCTTCGCATAAAACCATGGATGGCACAAACATGCTCTTGAAAGAGATTCAGTGAGAACCCGTTTGAAATCATTGGCCATACGATAAAATACTTAATTTAAAAGGCAAAAAGGGAAAATAATTCCCAATCACGGATTTTCTAGAAATATAAAATTGACATTGATCTCAACACGTTCATTGCAAAGAGCAGAGTAATGCCAATGGACACGTAGAAGTAAAACCTCAAGATATCAAGTGGATTTTTTATCAAACTAGCTGTGGGATAGAGCCACTATTGCACAAAGTCTTCTCGGGTGCCCCATCAGATAGGGGATCATCATTTCCACTGACGTTTCAAAGCTATACTTGAGCATCGTCCTCAGTGCAGATGACGCAAGGAAAAAAGGGAAAATGTTGACCAACATGGAATCCCAGACCTGGTGGAACACTAGAGAAGATTTTGTGCACTTGATGTGCCAGGAAAGCACCAGATCTTACGTCCCTAAATTATAGTTGCAAACAGTGTAACTGATTATTTAGTGCTGTTTTAATGTTTATGAGTCATTTCCCAGTACTCATCAACAAATAGGTGGTGATACCATCTATTGTTGTTAAGCATGTTAAAACCTGGTTGCCAATGGACAACTTTTTAATGGGGAGTGAAATTAACCACGACAGTTAATGGACAACTTTTTAACATTGAGTGAAATTAACCACGACAGGGATACCAGAAAAAACAGTCACTAATGAAATGCAGTAACTGTAAGGATTAAACTATGTATATGCCCCTCTGAACTCTTCTTACCCTTAATGTTCACCAAATTCTACAAAACTTAGCAACTTCTAAAAAAATTCACTTTAATAATTTATTTAGCATAATTTTAAAATGCATTAGTGTTATCTGTAAACTTACATCATTTATCTCACATGTTCAGTAGAGACATCTGGTAAATTATCTACCTGGTAAATTACCAGGACGACACTATGTTATCTACACATCCAATGGCATTACTCAGCATACAGCACCCACTTTGTGGGAAAGTTTTAATAATTCTACCAGTAAAGAATATGTTAAGAGGGTTCAGAAGGAATCCTTAAAGAGGAAATTTCATTATTTTCATACCCATAACCTGCCAATGTATTTCTACTTTAGCAAAGAAGTATGCTATTTACCGTATGCATCACACCATCAGTTTATTCCTGCAATCTTCCTTTCAATCTTCCATCATGAAGTGACATAATTTACTGCCTCAGAAAGAAGAAATGAATTTTTTTTTAATTTTCATCCAGATGTTTCATTCATACTCTGTCCTTATTCTTTACCATAGTCATGACGGATAGCAGAATGATTACAGGAGTGTCTGTTGTCTTCGATTCTTCCCATCTATCCAACATAAACTAACTGAAGTTTTAAATTTCAAAAATGCATATGGTGGGAAGATGTGTTATTGATACAACACGAAAAATAGAATTACTCATTGAATGGCAGGTATGATTTATTTCATTCTATTGGACTAAATGTGATATTTTACTTTATTCGTACATAGCACGCTATTGCCAACTCCCCCTCAGTAGCAAAAAACATGCTAAGGAACTATCTACACTGAGACTGTCTGACTACAACTATCACCATGACTACAACATACCACCATAGAAATCATAGCACAGTAAGTCCTCAACAAATGAACTTTTGACTCGTGAACAAAGATATGAATGTGCGTGTGCACAAGTAAAAATAAAACGTGCTGGAATTTCAAATTTGGCAGCAGTATATAATGCTCAGTTGGCCATTGCAGTAACTCACGGTGTGCAATCACTCCTCACCATGGCAAATTTTAGCCTTATTACTCTGCAGGCACAGGCAATCGAAAATGTCACTTTGTAAAAAGCACCATGATTATCCATAGCACCTGATTATCCATAGAGGAATACTTATTCACAATGTGCACCAACCTTCTATATACATTAATAGGTTCCTGGGCAAAACAATAAACTACATTGATAGGTTCCTGGGCAACTTTTTTATTACGAACAAATTCAACTAATGAATGAGTTCCCGGATCGCCACTCATTCACGAGTCGAGGATCCACTATGTACGAATGGCAAACCATGAAACTACCCTGTAATTTCCCACAGTACAATTTACGGAATCACTGTGATGGAAGGGAAAAGTGGGAGTAAGGGATGGAAGGGAACAAGTAGGTATTGATGTTGGACAATGTGGAAATCCTCAACAAATTCATTCAAAAACTTAGTTTCACTCTAACTAGGAAATTAGCAAAGCCTGAACCTAAATGTGAGAATTGTATCCCTCCACAACACTGAGGTTTTGATCTCTACTTCAGATAATGATGTTAATCATCATAATCATTCATGTGTTTACTATAATATAAAATTACTCTCCTTACCTTCATTGCCCAAACTAAATAGTAATGACACATTTATTTCACCCATAAGGTTCAAACAAGCAAATATGGGAGAAGTCAAGGATATATGAAATAAATATGGTCAGGGTACCCAATATCATGCAATGAAGAATATTTCATTATGCTTTTGTTAGTATACTTTGCAGTTGAAAAATTATCTTAGTTAATTCCTAGTAGGTTTATGAAAGCTATTATGTTGCCCCGGTGTTAGGTTGTCCATTTTTAACGAATGAATGAATTTAAATATGCTCCTAATGATTAAGTTGTCAACATGCAGTTTTGACCTAGAATATAAATATCCAGGCCTACATTTCAAGAATCTTAACTAAGTCACTTTTCATCATCATTTTGCAATCCGTACACAAATTCAACAATGCCAAAATCTGATGGCAGCATTTCAAACCAATATGGTTGTCACAATGTGCTTTTTCGCAACTCTCTCATAGCCACTTCTATCACACTACAATAAACAAATACTTCATTTTTTCTGCCTGTACGTCATTTGCTACTGACTAATCTATCCCCTTATCTGATCAGGTCAGGTAACAACATGGAAATCTTTAAGTTGGAGTGTTCTCAGAATTTCTCTATGAAATAAGCATACAAAAGAAGAGGAGAGAATTTTAAGAATGTTGACGTTAAGTGACTACAACAACTGACACAAACTGGAATGATACAAAGAAATGTTTCGTATCCACTGCTGAGGAGGGTATGCTTGGGAATCATGAAGGTTTTTTTCCTGATCTCACCGCTGACTCCAGAGGTGATAGCAATAGCTGGGAGGTTTGGGAGTAGCTATTCCAATTAACCAAAACCTTGATGTTTGCGATAGTTTCCACAGACAATTTTACTTCACATTTCGGATAAAAAATAAAATGAGGTAGTGTAAAGTGCCTGGCTTAGCTCAAGAAAGGATGTTTCCAGAATTTCAAAAATAAAGTTTATGGTAAACAGTAGTCTGAAACTTGTAGTTACGTTTCAGGGGTTTACGTTTATATTCTGCAAGCAAATGTAAATATTGCAAAATTGCATACGGAAGCAGAAAAATTAAATTACTTTGCAGGCCCACCACAAAAAATATAGAGCAATTTATTATTCCACATTTTCCATTGAGTGAAAAATGTTTATTAGCATGCCAGTCATACAAAAGCTTTATGCTCACTTATGCATTTCTTCATTATATATCCGCATTTACACAGACGATTACAGATGCTCCTAAGGGCAGTCAAAAAAAATAAATGCCACGAAATTTCACAAATATTTACGGTTCAGATCTCAAATGATTTTTTTTGTTTAAGACATACCTCCCCCACACAGATTCCTATTATTAAGCACAAAATTTATTCAAAAAGGGCATTTTCAAAAAGGAGAAATGACTTTGATGAGTAAAACATTTTACCAACCAAACATCTAAAAAAAAAAAAAGAAAGAAAAACACCAACGATTGCATAACGGGGGACGCTATTCATTTTCATGAGGTAGCAACAGAGGGGCAGAACAATCGACATACTGACGAAAGCAGTTTGGCCTCATCATCGTCATCATCATCTTCGTCGTCTTCATCTGCATCATCATTGTCCTGGCTCTCATTCTCCCCATGACTGTTCCGTTGATCCACATCCACAATCTGACCACCATCAAACCGCATACCAAGCTCTTCATAAACCCTCGCTCTGATATCACTTTCTGGGCCGCCACCACCACCGTACCCATTACCCATATCCCCATCCTGTGCGGAGAGGAGGATTACATGCATCAGTATCAGCTCAAAGAAAATACTGCAGATCAGCGTAAGTGGTATTTAATTACAGAGTTGATTGTTGCAGGTGGAGTGAAAAACTATACAGCAATATGCATATTTATTAGCAGCAGTAGCAGTCTACAAGTAGGTACTTCAGCAAAATTTGACAATTATGATTATTTCAATTTGGCTAATAAAGAGGCTTTTGTATAAAGCAAAATTACAGCAAGCGAACATTTTCCTTCGAAGATGTTAGGGTTACATTAGCCTGGATGAGAGATTACGTTTTCGACCACCACATTTAGCCAAGAGAAAATATTTTATATTTCAACTACATTAGAAATAAAAAAATAATTAGTGAATGTATGCCTAAAAATACACACGTATGTATTTTTTGTTAAGTTTTATTTTGAAGAATATAAGAACATATTTCAATGATGGACAAATTGAGTCATCCCACCCAGACATTCACTGAATATGAAAAATATACCTACTAGTAAAAAATGGTAATTAATAAGCAAAGACATCTTTTACCCAGTTAGTGCTTTAATTCAAAACTAAAGTGAATCATTATTTGCAATAATACAATACCATAAAAATAAGACAACTAATGTAAAACAAATACAAACATGTTTGTAACGAAAGAAGTGATTAGAATTCATTCAGTTGATTATTAAATTTCATTGCATCATTATATGCACTATGTAATTCATTGTGATTGTGTGAACATATTTAGACTCAACTCTGTGTGCATATTTTGCATGAATGGTATTCCATGGCCCATAAACAATTATCCAACTCTATGAAAATCTGTTATAACAGTTGCATACCAGGAAGATATGTTCCTAAAATGGCAACTTTACACCACAGAAATAAATATATTTTTATCATAAGACAGCTGATTATTGATGATCCTTTCTCATAAAGTTTTGAAGCTATTAGATAACTAATCAAAGATCTTTCAATTCACACATTATGCAAAGATTCATTAGAGTTTTTCAACAAATACATCAATTGGTCAGAATGTTTTTAGACACATTCAACTAAAAAAGATTATTGAAACTGAATTGTTTTGGTGGCATTTAACTCATAATTATGATGATTAGAATTTTCACAATACTTTCTTTGAATACTAAAGGTTTAATCACATTAAGCCAATACAAAGCCTGAATACTCAAAAAAACTAATTTTTTCCACATCATACATTTTTTCATATTAAACAAAGACAAGCAAAATTATCTAAGAAAGATGCCCAATAATTAGTGCATTCTATCACTATATCTTCAAAAATTACAAATTATGTTGCCATCATATGATTCTAAATGTCTACTGTGGAGATTTATGTGCTATAACATCTAGTGTAATTGGATACACTTGGATGGGCTAAATATTTTTCACGGAATTTAACATATCCCACATTACTAGATTCCCAGAGATGATATCTTCAGAATGGGCCCAAACCTACAAATATAAACTTATATACGTAGTTGGTATATTTATACAATGTTTAGGATAGATGATGTTGTAGTTTTTACATCAATTTTCCTACAACAATGGTAATTCTTGTTCTATTCTTGTATTGATTTTTATGTCATATCAATTGACTCATTGGAAAAAAAATATATTAGGTATTAATTTTTTCCATATTAGGTATTAATATTATTATTGCTCTCATTTTTCCCAATTTCTTAAATTGTTATGCATTTGAAATGCACATGAGGAATAACTTATATTAATTATACATTATCAGGAAGATAAGTGACTCTAATACTAAGCAATCATTATCCTTCATGCCATTTCTCGAACTGTTCCCAGTCACTTATCTTGAGATCTGCTTAATAAATTAAGCATCAAAATTAGAAAAGTTATAAAGGTTTGGAGTACTAGATTAAACCTGAAGAACAGTGAACAATAATTACAAAGTATTGCTTTACTCTCCAATACCCATTGAAACAATGATAATACAGGAGTTACAAAGATTCAGATAATTCATTAGCCAAGTTATATTTTCTGTCATTCTCCTTTTGTACAGTTAACAATATTACAGGAAAAACTAATATTGAATGGCATATATCTTTGTTACTGGGCTGACGATGAAATCAGCCTCATAAACAAAAACAAATGTCTTACAACACTTAACATTTATACATGATCTTTTAGTACATATAGCATGTAAATAAAATTTTAACCAGTCATTTAAATCACGAGTAGTAAAGAACAAAAAAGAAAAAGTTAAAATAGGTTTATGATGGGTTTTCAAAATACTTAATAAAGGGTACGAACAAAGGGTACGAAAGGGTAACTAAAGCAATCATCCAATACCTAGGATATTGTCTGAGAAAATGGGAAATGATTTCATACAGAAGATTCTTGATAATACAGAAGATTCTTGATAATACAGAAGATTCTTGATAATACGAAGCAAGAGAATATGAAGTTTTGATTATACGAAGCAAAACTGCCGGTCCCGAAGAAAACCCTATACATGGAAATATTCAAATAAGTATACGATGTTTCGAAAATACGAATTTTTTGAAATTACGAACTTCGCACCCAGTCCCCAGGAACAAATGGAATTCTTTTTTACGAACCTCATTTTTATGTTCAACCATGTTTGCTGCCATGCACCCGGAATTATGGCAGTTCAAATTTTCCGTGAACCCTACCTCATCCTTTAAGGCAAACATTCCTAGCTCAGCTCTCTGATAAGGGGCTGTCCGAACCCAAATCTTGTAGAATAGATGGGGTGAGTGAGGGTGGATGATGTCGTTAGGAAATTTGGATGGGTTATGTTGCCGGCGGTAAGGATTGCGGATTCCGGAAATAAAATTCTTATTACAAAATGTTCAACATTTGTTTTACATACGTTTTCCATACTCAGACAAAATTTTTAAGAATATTTTCACAAACAATGACGAAAAGAGTTTAACAATGTTGCCGAAGACAACGAAAGTTAGAGAGAAAAAAAAAATTTTTTTTCAAGATTTTTTGAAATGTGAAATTATGAGGTACCAATTTTCCGGTACCGCTGCCTTCGTATTATCGAGAGTCTACTGTAGCAACTGCAATTTACTGGGCATGTATATTATGCTGGATCTGTGGACAAGGTAGTTTGATGCAGGAATTCAGATGCATTTTTGAAATTGTGTTGGGGTGGCATTCATTTTGTCATACGAAAAAGCTACTGACTGTTGGAAACACAAGAACAAGAAAACAATTCATCAGGACATATATACATCTGGATCATGCGTCTTCACTGAAGTGGTTCATAGACAACAACCAGCAGAAAAACATTTGATGGGTAATGCTGCAGAGGAATGACAAGGAGAATGTGAATAAATCTAATGAGGAGGTTCTAAGAATAATAGAAGAAATAATTCTGTAAAAGACAAGACAAATTCATAAGATACACTTTGATCAATATGTATCAAACAAGATTGTCCAACAAATAGATTTTCCTACACCTCCAGTAGATTCTGCAACAATGCATTTATAATTATTTCTTAACAACCCTTCCACAAGAGAACTTATTAATTTTAAAAATATATTCCAGGATTCCATGAGTTTTCAGGCCGTCATTGCTATTTAGTAAAAAGGGAGCAAACAATAATGATTTGACTTTTTCATCTTCCTCCCTTTTTTTCCCTTGGAAGGGCTGAGGAAATCAATACAAAACATTTACTAATGTGACATGTAAAAATTTTTAAATAAAAAGAATTTTGTCACAAAGGAACATATTCCATATACATACTATAATATGTATTCTTAAAAAAATATTGAGCTATTTTGATGGCCAGAATGAAATGCTTTTTATGATAGCTATTCCAAATGCTGCAGGTTATCCTAACTTAGCTCTAAGAAATCATGGCAAATCTAAATATTTTTTCCTAAATTCAAAATGTGATAAAGTGTACTGATTCAAAAATAGCATATTACAACTCGATTATTTAATATTAAAATTTTATGACTTAACCTTAGCATGTGCTAACGATAAATTCAAGCAAATGATGTTGGTTCCAGGAAGTAAAATTCAAAATCATAAAAGCCATAAAGGGTAAATATTGGCTGAGTTATACTTTGTTCCAGATATTTCATTTCAAAAGAATGGGGACAAGTTGAGCTTTCATTCTTATTATATCCGACTTCTCACATTTCCAACATCTCAAAAAAGTATTAATGCAATATAAAGTCAAAGGGAATCTAACAGTAACTTCATGATATGTGCTTCGTGATGACCTCTGGCTAGAATGAGCATCACAAATTTTTAATAGCAAGCGCAATAAAAGAAAGTGTTCAAGAATTCAAAGTTATTCTCTGTTACAATTTTATCGGCTTATTGCCGTTAATTTCATTAGTATTAATTGAAGAAATTTTGAGGTATGTACCTATAAAAATAGAGTATATTTATGGTGTATGCCAAGGCTCACTTTGTAATACAAGACTAGCTTTTTAAAACCTAAAAATACGCATAAATAATTTTCACAAATGGAAGGATGAAGCAACTGATTTCAAAATAAAAGGTACCAAAATATACTTCTCTTACACCCCTTCAATACAAACACCTCAAAGTGAAATAAAAAGTTGATCACACAATCATCCAACAATTTCAACTACACCATTCACTGGTAGAGCTTCGACAAATTAAATAAAGCAATCATGAGGCAATTAATGCAAATGCATTGGAAGCAGAAAAAGCAGAATGTACACCATGACCTCTTGGCATGAATCAATACTTCTCTTTCCATTTAAAAAAGCAAACTACACTGTAAAAACATTTTAGTAGTACAACATTTATAAAGAGTGAACTGTGTAGCATGTTGAAAGCTTGGCCATTTATCGTATTAATCAGCAAGCATTCAAGTTTCAAGAATAAATAGCAAACTCTACAGCTTATTTTGGACCTTCGGGACATTTTTTTTAAAAAAGCATATGAATTCAAAGCATTAACACTTGCATTTCAAAATAAAAGGTACCAAAATATACAAATTAAGAAGCTCAGGTATCGTAATTCATAAAGTCACCTTTATTGGAGGAAGGAAATATACAGGGAGCCGTCTCTTATTCCCGAGGACAATCTGAGAAAGAGAATTCACAAAGTATAAATTTAAATTGGAATGTGGCTGAAAACACCTGGGTAATCATCTCCCCTCCCCACCCCACACACACACTTCCAGCCCACTGATTGCATCTCATACACCCTGTTCCCACTTTCTTGTTCGTGTGTAAAAATCATTAAAACCTCCCCCTTGGACATCACATCCACAGAGCAGAGTTATACTTACTGCCAGGGGGACCCACGGGTGATCCAACACGTCCTCTGCAGAGAACCGGAGCTCTGGATCAACTCTGAGCATGTGCGAGACCAGATCCCTGGCAGATGGCGACACGTGCTCCCAATGGGAAGCCGGGAAGGAAAAATGGCCACGAAGGATTCGATCAAACAACTCCTCTTGATCGTTGTTAGCAGACACAAATGGAGGGAAGCCACAGAGCAAAATGTACGCGATTACTCCTGCAGCCCATATGTCCACCTACACAAAAGATAATATAAAATTAAGAAATATTAATAATTATATATTTATTTGTCCCAAGATGAAGTAGTTACAAACATGTTACTCTTGATATAAGAATTATATTTTAATAAATTAATTAATAAATAAATATAAATATAATTAAAAAATACATGTGAATATTACATAAGTCATTATTTAACTATTCATCAATAGAATGAAATGCATTACATTTTAAGCACCTAAATTTTTTTTTAACAGCAGCCATAACTTTTAAGCCACAGCCATTATGAGCCTTAAGATTTACTGGTATGATAAGAGTCCTATAATTTTTGGCTCTATACCTGCATTCTTTGTGCATACATATGTAATGTGTAATGCATCACTCATGCTTGTTGAGTGTTGGCGCACATCACAATTTCTTGTACAATTTGCAACATTTCTTTTTGTTAGAAGAAAGGCATGGTACACAGAAAGCACAAATAGTACCTTCAATTTTTTAGATTGTGGATGACAAGGGGAATCATAAGGGGCAGAAGCCAGATGGATCTTTTCTGAACTCTGAAAATGGTCATGGCTTTACAAATGAGATCCAAAATAGAATATGTATTATGTTTTAAATGATTATTAATAGGATATTACATATATGCTAAATGAGAGTCAAATCCCCATAATATATACTGCAAGAAGAACATCTTGCTATACAGTTTCACCAAAAAACCTCACACATACATTAATCACAATCAGAAAGTAATCCCACTATACTGCAAAGAAATTTACAAAAGAAATGTGGAAATGTAAACAAAAAAAGTATTCCTTGCCTATCACACCATGCATAAATACTTCATAGCTTGAAAAAAAAACAATATATGTATCCAAAATCACTCCACATGCATACAACAATCTCTCATGAACACTACCATTTGAGATTTTCCACTTGCTTACGTTAGATTTCCCTCAACATTATTGAGAAATGTCGAGTGCAAATTGCTAAAATTGATAATGCTCCACAATAATCTAGGATGAAAAAATTTCATCATAAGGAAAAAATTATGAGGATACAAGAATATTTCTTGAAACATTGCTTCAACAAAAATTTATAAGATTCTCAATGCAGCAGATATACACGGGCTGATCCAACACACAACCCATGCTCTGCACACTTTACAGGAGAAAATTTTGCCCTTCCATGACAATTATTTAAAGTTACGAAAAAGATCACATCTTAGAAAACATTCAGTTAAAGCATTCAGCTCAAATTATGTAGCAATAAAAATACAATTCAGTCAACTGTGAAACAAAACTTATACACAAAGTTGTTGTATTAAAGGATATGCTCCATCTCTTCTAAACCCATTTGGACAAACAGATCCACACCAATCCTCCATCTACACTACACATCTCAACTTCCCATAACTAATCCAAGACTTTAACAGAAAAATTTTCCCCAGACTTTTCCATAATAACCAGACTTACTGTGCACCTTGAGAACAGTGATTTGAGACTAAATGCCATACCTTGAGGCCATATCCTGTTTCAGCCAGAATCTCTGGAGCCACGTACGTGGGTGTTCCACAAACGGTGAACAGAGGCTCGGTTACTACTTGGGCCAGCCCAAAATCACCCAATTTTAATGATAGCCTTGTTCCTTCAGCAGCTCCACCCTCTTCAACCACCTGAACGAAAAGAAGGATTCATCACACATGGCGAGTTACTCAAAAGAAGTCGAGTCCTTTGAATCACACGAGATACATGAAAAATGAAGCCTATAAACTGAATGGAGGGAGGGATTGAAAATAAATTAGTATCCCATCCCTCCCAGCCATATTATTCACTTCATAGTTCCATCAATTTTGATTGAGAAAGGCCACTGTCATCTCTTCCGAGAAAAAGAACAGTAGCCTCGCAGATTAACCCAGTGAATGTGACCAAAACTTTTCTATCTCCTCACATAACTAACATACCAAGGATGTGCAGTTACTTGGCATAAAATACAAATAAAATCACCAAATTGCAGACATTAGGAATATCAAAACCAATACATGTTTTTTTATTTATTTTAATCAAAGATAATGAGGGGAAAATGATGCAATTTTGCAAAATACTACGCATTACATACTAATACAAGATGTGCAATGACTTGTGTTCTACAAAGTCATATTAGAACCTGTCTTGGGTGTAACTTGGTGGAATTTTTCCATGATGGAGTAGAGTAAATAAACATTGCAATGCAACATAAGGAATTCTAATGTGGAATTGCAGTGCTTACTTTATCCACTCCTCCACTAATGCAAAAGACCATGATACTGAAGAATACGTAATGGTCTTTGATGGATGTTAGTACACTACACGTTAGCTTACCAGAAGGTTTTCAGGTTTTATATCCCGATGGACAATCTGAAGGGAGTGCAAATAACATAGAGCTGAGGCAAGGTCTCTAATCATGTGACTAGCAACATCTTCAGTAAATTTTGATGCACTTGCAATTGCATCAAAGAGATCACCACCCTGGAAATGGAATCAACATTAGCAAATAGCAACAATATTTCTCAAGTCCAAGCGCACTAGGCAAAGGGATAAAAATACAGAAAATGGAAATTATTCAGATACGACCATTCATGAAAGTATGGCTCAAATGAGCATTACTAAAAATATGCAAGAAACTAACCTTGACAAGCTCGAGAACAAGATACAGTTCAGTGGGGGAGTGGAACTCAGCGTGCAGCCCAACAATGTTTGGATGGCTCACTCTTCTCAACACAGCCACTTCACTCTCAACCATGTGCTCCCTACCACGGCACTTACTTCTGTCAATTACCTTCAGGGCATACTTTGTTCCATCCATCCTGAGGGAGAGGATAACGGAGTTAGATACAAAGGATTTTTCTGAGAACAGTGGATAATCAGATGCACAGAATATTACAAACATTGATTCTAATCTCACCAAAATGAGAAAAGATAATGAAGCCACTGCTGCATATACTAGCAAACTGCAGGGTGTTGTGACTAATTCAAATTCTGTACATTGCCCAGACCATTTAAGTAGGATGGTCTTGGTAGGATGACTGATCCAGGTGGGTAGTAATAGATAGGGAGTTGGAATGGGGCTACCCTTTATAACCAGTGCTTTTAAATAGATTCCCAGGGGAGATGGTGAATGGTGGCCCAGGAAGGGCTTATTGCATAGTGAGGGAAGACAAACTATTTTGCATCATGGAGAAGAAAACATCAAGTAGGCTAAAGAATAAATTGCTGCAGTACTAAGTCACGATACAAATCTTGGGATGAGAATTAACCATATGAAGACTAAAATAACAAGATTGTCTTGGTAAAAGAAGGCAAAACCAAACATAAAATTTTTAGGGCATCAGATAAAATTGGAAGAAAAGTTTCACTAGTAGCTGGACAGCATTCTGGATAAAGTAGGACAGATTACAAAGGACATTAAGTGAAGAATTTGTTCATCTAAATAAAAATGCAATAAGAGAGAAACATAGAGCAAATAAATCAAAAGAAGTGAATGAAAAGCCTGAACTGAGTGGGATATTAAGGATCCAAGGCCAGGACTCTAATGTTAAAATGAGGGCAGACTTGACAACTTTTGAGATGCAAGCATCGAGAAAACTGAAGGAAGGAAGATGAATGACAAAGAAGACATATTATGAATTATTGAGGATGGTGGGGAAGGAAAGAAAGTTGCAGTCAAAAAGGTGAGGAGGAGGCAGAGTAGGAGGAAGGAACAAGTAAGTGGAAGCAATGGGGATCTATTGAGGGAAGAATGCAGAGAGTGCAGTACAAGTAGGAGAGAGGAAAAGAAAGGACTCTTAGAATGGTATGAAGAAGAAATCTGCTGACTCGGAAAAAATCCATGGAAGAAAGCATTCAGAAATGTAAGGAAGAGTGTGAGTTTTCCATGAAATGGTATGAATGAATGGAATGAAATTCCTAACTGGTAGGAAACTGATGTGAAATACCTATTCTCAGCTTAGTATTTTTCAAAAACATATTTGTATGATTGTACGTCTGAGAATTTTTACCTCCTCTTTTATACAAGAAATTTAAATCATCTTCACATTATTCTGTGACTTGAGAACTATAATTTAGACTGGCTTATTCTCATGGAAATAGAGCACTCCCATTACAGATATTATAAATTACCTTTTTGTACACTCACGAACAACAGCAAAATTTCCATCACCAATTATTCTCCCAACATCATACTCCTGAGAGACTTCCTCTGGTATCTCCATAGCACATTCTTCCTCATCTACATCCTGGACTATACCCTCTACTCCTCCGGAGCTATGGTCTCCTGTAAATCCACAATATAAAGGTATACAATTTAGAATGTATTTTTTTCACAGGAAACCAAAAAAATAATATGGACAATGCCAATTAATTTGCTAACCATAGTAACTATAATCAAGACAAGTAAAAGCAAAAGTAAAGGCATACAGCACAGTTGCCATTTTTCTGATATTTTTTGTATAGAGAAACTTCAAACACTTTCCCAGTAAATGAGGTTGATAAAGGTTTTTCGGTTGCTACATTTCTGTGGTTGTTTCAAAACACAAGTCATTTATCATCCTGCTCAGCCCTGAGGATGATGAACAACTTGTACATCAAAATGTAGAAATAAATAGGCATCTAAACCAGCCAAAAACCCAAATAAACATCATCAAAATATTTTTTTACATGCTTGCGTATTGAACATATTTCTCATATAGTTCTCCTATTTACTGCCTCTTCCTCTCCATTTGAGAACAAATTTCATCAAACGTGACACAATCCATGAAATATGATGACTGAATAGAAATGACAAAGCAGAATTGTAGAGATGATTTGAATAGCAGATTTCTCAAATTCGAATGTTGAATCATGACTCGAATATCTCAGATTTCGAATACCTCGAATACCAGAACTGCAATTGATGTACTAAATGTTATTCTGAAAATTAATATGTTGCCTGTTGAACTAAAAAGCTACTTTTTGATTAAATCTTTGGAAATCAATTCTGTTTTTAAAATGTCAATATATAATAAAATAATTTTTCTACCAATTATGGACTTGAATACATTTAACTTTTATTAGCCTTAATAAGTGAGCAGAAAGTGTTAATGCACCATGTTCTGTACACTTTTAAATCAACATGATGTAGTTCAACATGAAAAATATAGCGTAATTAGCATAGTTATTTTAGATCTCGAATATCAAATTCTTTTTCCATAACTATTTGAAGTCTTGAATATAAAATACTTTCTAGTATTCGAAGTATTTGAGTATTCACGGGCAGTATTTTCCACAGAATTGTTTTCTCCGTAAGCATGAAATTACCTCCACTGTGAGATCCAGTCTCTAGAGAGCTGATTTCCACAAACTCAACCCCTTCAGAGACACCATTCCTGCTACTCATGGGAATCCTCGCTCCACTGGCCCCTGCCGAGGGCAACCGCGGTCTGCCACCCAGAACGGGGCCAGCTGGCAGCACCTTGGATGACGCCCCCGCTACCCCACGCCTTCTCTGAGGCTTTGTCTTTGGTGGCATGCCTGGACGTGCTTGGGACGATGTCCGTCGAGAAACTCCACCACCACCTCCTCCAAGTGAACTCCCAGTGCCTGCAATGAGAATAACAGGAATTAATTTGACATCACTTGAAGTTTAAATGCAGCAATTATTTAATTCACTTAAACCTTGGCACTGCAAAAGCTGGTTTCCTTCCTTCACTGCAACGAAGAGGGCCATTTAGTGACCAAAACAAGCGTAATCACCACAAACCTCATGTTTGTGTTTTCCAACCCATCTTTTGCCTTAGGCCTTGACCAAAATTTGATATCTCTCAATTCTGAGTTGGAATGACATATGCTGCATTTCTAAGCAACATGCGCTTTTTAATATTACGCTTTAATATTTTGAATATTACGCTTTGATACATGATGAATAATATCAGAATTGAATGTTCAGGAATTTTTTGTAGAGATACTGCAAGTATCTGGGCAATATAAATAATTATATATGACCTCCAGGTCTGAAAGAGATTTGCTCACATTAGACCAACTCATCATGAGTTGCCCAGCTGGACACTTCACACACAATAATGGTAGATTCTAGTAATTTGGGTCTGGTACTTAACCCTTTGTGCTTGGCTGTTGAGTAAGGATCAATAGGGGTAATAGATGCAGCAACTTGCACGTTGAGAGTCACTCAACACAAAAATTACATTGAGATTTTAATGTTCCCTTTTTTTGCTGGGGATCTGTGGAATATTGCATAAATTTAACATATTATTGTTAAAAACATATATTACTGATGTATTTTATTTAGTGTTTAAGACTCCAACCTTTATAAAACATTTAAAATTCAATCCTGAGTGCTCTCTCGTTGGGTTGAAAGAAATCCAAGTGCCAACGTTTAAAAAAGAAAAAGAAAGTGATGTTAACAGACAGTTTTCCAATTTTACCAAATAAATCCGACTGCTTAGTTTCATATACTTTTGGGAGGGAAAATACAAAGGAGAAAGCCTTACATTCTCGACTGATGAAGCCATCTGCATCCCTTCTAATCCTTCCAGGTGATGATGGCCTAAGAGGAGCAAGGCGCCTTAAACTTGCTGAGCTTTTGGCCTGCTGTCGCACTGCCTTCAGTTCTGAAGAAAAAAAGGCCATAGCTTGTAGCAAAATCTCATTTTAAATATCATTCAAAATGAGATGACATGATGTTTTAAAACTATAAATTAAATGGATATTAAGTATTATTAATGAATTAATTTAAATAACATACAATTACATGCAAAACTTATATTAAATTATTTGTATTAACCTAAGCCATATACATATAACATAGTGATCATTTCACCACAAAAACTTAATAGGCATATTCACCTTCCAAATCAAGGTCGAAGTCATCTCGTGAATACCTCTCGGACCCGTACGCCACAAAAATATCATCTTCTCTAAAGAAGTCTTCAAGGCATGTCACCTGCATTGAATCAGAGCAAAAGAAGAGCTCATGAGCATCAACTTGGATATCTTCTAGGAAATAGTGCACCTACACTAACTTTCAACCACTACAAAATACAGATTGTCATTAGCATTTCTTGCATCTCAGGATCCCATTATCACTCACTCAGTGATACAACCCAAAGGTTGGTCTTTGATAGGTGAGAGTAGAGCTCACCCCGTACTAAGTCAATGGCGTGTGAAATTCACACGTTCAGGGTAGGGGGGGGCCAGTTCCTTTCCCTGGGCCACCTGCGATTTCCAGCAAAGTTTTGACACACAGAAAATCGAATCGTGAGGATTTTAGATGGGGGTGTCCAGAAAGGATCTTGCCCGGGATATGAACCCGATACCCTCCGGTCAGTAGCTCAGTGTTCTACCCACTGGCCACCACGACCACCCTGATCCCATTAAATGGATTTGAAAAAAATTTGGATCCTAGGGTGTTCAGGACAGAGCATTGACCAAGAAGGGCCAGAGGCATTGACCAAGAAGGCCAATCTTCTCAAGGCCAGCCAAGGGGATTTTATATTGCACACACTCCACCCTTAGCTTTCACCATAACACCAGACCACGAGTGGCATCAAATTGTTGATTTTATCACATTTAAAAGTGCATACAATGCCATCAAAAACTAAAGTTCACCACAAAACAGTCAAATAATCTTCTTGTAGCAAAGGGTAGGCTGATTTTAAGATTTTCTAAGAGAGAAGAAATTCAAAAAAGTGAACTGACTTGAAGAGACTTCTCTTCGAATTCAAAAACTCAAAGAGAAGTCATCATTGGATCATCATCACTAATTTTCAAAACTAAAAAATACATACACTGATCATGGACCAGGAGTGTAAATATTTCACATTTATTTTATGCTGATTGTGTCCAGTGAAAAAAAGAGCAAAGATATGGGAATAAGTTTCTGAATTACCATTTCTCTTCACCTCTTTTCAGTTTCCAAGAGCAAAAATCAGGGGGTAAAAATATAGATAGTACATAAAATGAGTTTATAGCAGTTGCTCCAGATAGACTTTCACCAAAGTTAAGCCAACAGTGTCAATGAGTCATTAAAAGTCCACATTTGATTTGTATCAGTGCTTCTAAGCATCATAATTTTTTTTGCTCTGATCTCAAAAAAAAAATGACCAAGATCAAAAAAAATACACTTTGGACTCCGTAATATTTCCCTATTTTTTATTTGGCCTCAACAGGTTTTGAATGCAGTCATGCAATTTTCACGAAGTCTGGCAAGAAACAAAGAATGACAAGGTTTGAAATACAAAGATCTCAGACAGTACAGAGAAATGGGAAGGAGAAAGTTTGATTGCAATATAGAATAAATGAATATTCATTCATTTATTCACCCAAGTCAACCCTAATTTTACCCTCAACCCTCCCAGAACTTTCTACACAAAAGTTCCCTGGATTTAAAAACTTGCCGTACTCTATCTCTTGCCACACTTCTTGAAAGTAATGGCATCAATAGCATCAAAACCAGATAAGGCCAAATAAACAACAGTGGAATATTACTAGGTTACATGTTTTATTTAATCATATTGCAGTTTCACAAAGTCAACCCATCGACCATCAACTGAAAATAGAATTAATCCTCATTGGATGATTCCAATACACTGGATGATTGGTGATACTTACAGGAGTGCCATCCAAAGTGAATACTTTTCTCACAGCACCAGAATCCAATTTGATGGCATGGGTAAGCGCAGAGAGGGCTGAATTGAAGCATGGAGCTGTCCGTCTGTTGAGCAGTAAGCGCACAACTTTTCGAGGGCGACTGCTGCCATTGCGGATAACTGTGACAACTCGAGGTCGAACGACCACTCCATTTTGTGGGCTGTGAAGACAATGGTAAACACTTACAATGATCACCAGATTTAAAGTGCATTCGGACACTTAGTGGCTACGCTAACTGCCTAAAATATTCAACAAAAATTAACAAAAAGATAACAATGCAACTATGACTCAACTTGTGGCCGCAATAATTTTTGTCAGTCACAAAATCAATGAGCACTTCAACTAATGATCTGACTATAAACATTCATGTCTAAAGCTAAAGAAAATCATTCTTGACTGGCCACCTCACTTTCTGTAAAAAATTTTAGAAAATTGAAGAAACCATGACTGGCCATGATCAAATTTTATGGATTGACCCTGTGATTAGTACACCAGAACAGGAATACTCCAAAGATAAAAATGTATCTGGTCTGACAGAGACTCTGATCCCATGATTAACATACAAGTGCTTTATCCAATTGAGCTAAATTAAAGTGAGGCTAAAATTATTCATACCACTTTTACTACCTGTAATTTATAAAAGTTACATGCTTGATTTACATCAATTAAAAAGTTACATGCACTCATGAAATTCACATCAAAATAACATCATTTCACTTTTCTGGAGTCCGAAAAGATGTAGTGAAAATTTTTTTAGTCTTAATTTTCAGTTTCATCACTTGCAGGTTTCTGCATACAATTTAATATATTTCATAATTACAGCTGTTTTTTGGTGGAAACAAAACAAACTATTTAGATAGAGAAGAAACATTTGGCATTATCACAAAAGGCATATTTAAACATATCAAGTATCAACTTTATCAAGCATCAACATATCAAGTCATCATTAGGTGAACCACCTTGTTTACTTTTTAAGTCTATCATCAACTTTGTAATTCAAAACCTGTGATATGCCTTAGTGGAAACACCTACAGGCTCCTTCCTCACAATTCAATTAGCAAAAATTCAGCATATGATAGGCTAACAAATTTTCAGATAATGAATACATTTATTTATTAAATCATGTATCAAATATATAGTAATTTGCACATATCTCAGCCAGTGTACATACATTTGTGAGTTCAATCATTATTGAACTTACAAATGTACACTGACTGAGATTCTTAGGAGGAAGCTACACTTTGGATACTGCTACACATAACTTAAAAACACATTTAATTTCCGGCAACCACAAATTCAATGAGAAAAAAAATCTACATATTGTAATGGTCCCCACTATATGAAAGCCGAAAGGCCCATTTTGTTAAAAATAGTTATTTGTAGTGCAAAGTGATTGAGTGAGTAAGTGGAAAGAATCAAGGTAGTTCAAATAATGCACACCCTGTCACTGCTGTCAGAGGTTCGAGCAGATGACTCTCACGCAGGGAATTATGGGTGTAACGTGAAATATAAAAAGGTGGAGCATTGGCTCAAGAGAGGAGAGCCCAGTGAACACTTGGATGGGATGCATCAGCTAATACGTGCCACTATCCTGAGGGAGAGCTTGGTGAATGCTCAGACTGGATGCACTGACCAAGCAGTGCAACTATCCGGGAGAGCGAAAAAAGGAGGAGTCATAGCGAAGGACGATGCCGGTTCCGAGGTTAATAGGATCAACTTTCGGAGAGAGGTTCCTGCTGCTGCCTTGAAGACACAATTTGCCGTCAGCCCGCCAGCGAACCCTCGGTACCAGATTCTATTCCCGAAGGACCGCATAAGCTATGCCCGCACAGTGACCCAGTCCCTTATTTTCCAAGTACAACTCTCAGAAGGTTGACATTAGTGCATCGGGTGTGTCTATTGAACCCATTAATGTCAAAAAAAAAAAAGGGAAATCAATTTATGTAATTTTTCTCCATGAACTTTCAACGAATGTGATTATTTAACAAACATTGCTAATACTATGGGAGCCGAAAAGGGCATCCCCTTTAGTTCAATTTCAATTGTTCATTATTGCCATTGATTCAGTGTATTGTAATTGAATTGAATATTTCTATATTTTTTTGGGTTTATTTGAGTTGATTGTTTTTTCTTGATTAAATGTGTCGGTGTAAGATAGAAAAAGCCTGGTGAATTGACTGTCGTTGGCACATGCTTTGCAGTAACACGGTGATTGTCACTTTAGGGGTAGCTTCATTACCTCGCCCTACGATTCTTTCTTGTTTTTCTCATTTTCAGAGCCTTATGCGAATTAAAAGGCGCTGGTCGTCGAAATCTCAAGATCCCATTTCTGGTCTTGTGGGGGTTGGTGGAATTAGATTTACGTAGTGCCCCAAAGCCAGAAAGAAAATTACAAGTGTGTGTGGCCTCACCAATTACCCTCGCCCGTGAACGTCCTTTTGGAGGTGAGGGGGAGGATCTATCCGGGAGGTGGGACCGTCACAATATATATACATAAATAAACAATATTTGTGGTTGGTAAATATCAGATTGATAACTCAGCATCACGAAACATAATTTTAAGTACAGTTGGAGTAAGTACCGCTAAGATTATAACACCCTCCAGCTTTAAACAACTTCCTTTCACGTTTAAGTTAAGAAATAAAAGTTTTCCACCAACCTCTTGAGCTGCACAAGCTTTTTCGATCTACCCTCCCATACCTTCAGACTGTCACCAAAATATTCAGCTGAAACAGAGGCAGCTGACCAGCAGACCCAAAACTAAAGCTAACAAACATAAATTTACAATCATCAACATCAGAAGAACGAATATCCACTGGAAAACCAATCCTCATTCATTTAATCCTCACTACAATGCTCAACATGCCCCAGCACAGCCAGCAATGCACAAAAAGCAATAAATAACCTGGGGATGGAAAATTAGACATTAAGATGCTCATGCACATTAAGAAAAACCTTTTATGCTCACCTGGGGTGACCGTTCTGCAATGGCTGAGAGGTAGATGAGGAAACCTTGGACCAAATGGACCAAGATGATGAGGATGAATTGACTGTCGTTGGCACATGCTTTGCAGTAACACGGTGATTGCCACCACGGGGGGAAGTGGGGCCCTGGTTTGACTTATTACCTACGGATTTCACATTCACTGAGGGAGCACCTAAGGTACGGGATGAACTGGTCAAGGACGCCGGCCCGACTGGCCGCGAAGTGGAACCATTCGGTATGGCAGTCCTTGTGGATGGCACTGGGTGCGATGCCGTCGTCCTTGACGCACCGTTTGTAGTGGAGGGCACCGTTTTTGAGGAAGCGTCATCGAGGGCATCACGCTCGGACGGCAGTCCCTTGCACACACCATTTGTCTCTGCCGATGGCACAGACTGGGCATTCCCAGAGTCCCTCGTCTTCAGGCTGTTCACCGTGGACTGGAGACCCATCCTTGTTGACCCGGTGGGACTGGGGATACCCGACTTTGCCACATGGCCTACACTAAGGGATATACTTTGCACTGGCAGCACAGGGGGATTACTGGAAGACTCGTCGCTGTGGAACGGGGCAGAGTTTGTGGTGGGTGACACTCGCAGGGACGGGAGGGAACTAGGGTTCAAGGAGCTCGCTTTCGATGAGTTGTTCACAGTCACACTTGACAGGCTCTCCCGAGGCCTATTGTTCTCCGATGAAAAGCGTCCTGTGACATTTTGTGCATGCCTGGAAGGTGCTTGGCTGGATGACCCAGAGCCAGATGTTCTTGCTCCTGACCTTGATGTTGGATTGGCGTTGTTAGAGGCATTAAATGCATCCCGTCGAGTACCAGCTGAAAGCAAAATAAAAAATATTGTACAATCATCTAAATGCATCTATATCCATGAGCTTCATTAATCTACATGCAATTCAACCACAACTATGATTCACCCTTGCAAATTGTGGCTCATTTTTATTCATGATCCCCTTCACCTGATTGTTTATGTTACTCCATCGTTTCCCAGTTCTTTTTCCTCACAATGAATTGTGTGATTTAATTTCTAATTACAAGGAATATTATTAGTTAGTGCTCTAACCCAGGGCAACAGCAAATGTTTCTCACCACAAAATATTGAAAAATCAACTGAATACAAAGAGGGCTAATAGTCTGTACAAATAATGGCACCAACACAAAAACCATCACTCCAACGTTCAGCATCATCCAAACTTGAAGCATGAACTTTCATTTTAAAGGAATTGAGATTTGAGCAGGCAAATCCTGTTCACAAAAAACTCCATAATTTAGGCTCCATATATTAGCATAACCAAATGAATCTCAAAGATCATAACTTTGGGACTTGAATTACACCAAGCCACTGCCACTGATAATAAAATATTATAGGTATTGAATTGGGGGTCGTGGTTGTCTAGTGGGTCTAGAGCACTGAGCTAGATACTGACCGGAGGGTCCCGGGCAAGAGCCCTTCTGGACACCCCTGTCTAAAATCCTCGTGATTCGATTTTCTGCGTGTCAGAACTTTGTTGGAAATCGCAGGTGGCCCAGGGAAAGGAACTGGCCCCCCTACCCTGAATGTCTGAATTTCACATGTCATTGGCTTAGTATAGGGTGAGCTCTACTCTCACCTATCAAAACCAACCTTTGGGTTGAATCACTGAGTGAGTGAGTGAGGTATTGAATTATCAACATTTGGCTTATTCCCTATTGATTTGAGAAGGGCAAAACTTTCCACAGAGGATATATTCATAATGCAACAAAGAGAAATAAAGAGATGATTTGATGCATGATTTATCTCTCCATGGATAATAATTTATGTACAATGTTCTATAATGCATGTTACCTCTCGACAAAGGTTAAAGTAAACCAGCATGAAACCTCTTTCTTTTAAAATTGTTTTGAGTTTTAAAGTAAGTATGAACTGACAAAAGGACCAGTATGGAAGGTTTTGAAGGAACAACCACATTTTGCTTCACACTTCCTTAATACATTCCCTCCTCACACTATATCTCTATAGTTTATTTTCTACTTCACTTCATCCCACCTAGTAATTCCCTTTCTTATCTTCTCCCTCTTCCTCATTGATCCACAAAAGAAAGAAATTAAGCACAAAACTTAATTCATTCAAGTTCTTAACCCATTCAAACTGAACTCATTGGAAGCAATTGACCATGGCAAACCCAACTTGAGTGTATGTTATTCATGAAGGTGAGTTCTATATAAACCAATGATTGCCAAAAGTTCCAAATTAAGATCATCAGATCATCACTAACATCAGGAGGTGAGAGGATTTACATGTTTTTTTTTCTCCTACCTTGATTGTGAGAGATGCCAAATCTGGAGTTGATGGTGGAATTTACTGGCTGCGGCAAATTTGACCCTCCACTGAGCTTGGCATTGACACTGCGTTGCAGGGACGAACGGCCATCAACCACAGCGGCCTTCTCTCGACCGTGCCCCACAGATGACTGGTGGATGGAAGGAGGATGGGGTACCGAAGCCAAGGCACCACGGCCTGACATGGCCGGCGTGATGCCTGCAGATGGCTTCGACATGCGAAATCCAGGTTCACAGGATTCTGGAAAAAAAAACAAACAACATGGTGAGTTATTCTGAGGAATGAAAAATGCCTACAAAAAAATTAATTCCAAAATCACACGCAATTCGAGAGATTTTTATATTACAAAATCTTAGTCTAAGCAAAGGATACCTATAGTCAGTATATTTGAGATCATTGATACGAAATAAATGTTTAAAAACACAAGAATAATAGAAAAGTACAAGAAATGAAGACTTCAATATTGAATTTTAACCTATCAGATCACTCAAAGTCAGTTTTTCATTGGGGGTTTCAAATATTCACTTGTAAGAGTAAAAATACTATTTAAATAAAATTTTTCATCTCTGATTACTATTATATTAAGAAGTTAATCACCAGTGGCATATTTCACCTTCCTAAGTTTCTTTCAATTTACTTGATTACGCCAAGAAAAAACCCATATGGCCTGGGTTGGAACCCCAACCAGCATGTCCTCTACTACATAGAGCATTCCAGTTCAGTACTTCAATTTTTCCGTGAGAGAGCCATATATGTGGCCTCTTGGCGTTAAGATCAGACTAAAGGCTGCGCCGGGTTTCTCCCCACTTTCCCCAGGTTTCCCCTTCCTCGTTTCCCCTTCCACAGTTCACCTCCAACGTCATTTTTACACATCTCCTCCCGGTGAGACGCGCCTTTACGAGCCGGACAGACTTCAAAATGATGATCAGAATGATGGACGAATTGTATTCGTCAAGTTCTTTCGTGTGAGTAAATTTTAGTTTAAGCAATTCCTTAATTCCAATCCAATTTAAGCAATTCCAATTCCAATCAATTCATATCAATATGGATATCTATTAAACTGTCGGCAAATATCACACGTGCGAAGAAAAATCTGGTGCGTTAACGGTGTGTCTGTCGATTCCTTTCGGGATTGAAACTGGTTAGCTTCTAGATTGAACATTGGAAATGGAGAAAATAACTGGCATTCATTCAATCACTCATATGTTATATCAAAAAAACATATTAAGGCCAAAAAATGTCAGGATACAAGTGGTAAAAAAAAACTTTTATGGTCGTGAATAATAACCCCTAAAAAAAACATCACTCATATAGAGCACGATTCTCATTTTTTCTCTGCGGGAAAATTGGCTCGTGAAAATTCGAACTACACGCGAGCACGAACGTATTGAAAGGCTATTCGTCAGCCGATACCACCAAACGAACCACCTGGACACAAAAGAAAGCATAAAAAACAAAAGAAGGGAAAAGAAAAAAAGGGTAGTCGACACGCAAAAAAAACGTCTGAGGGAAGAATCGCGATTCACGCGGCAACAGACGTAAAAATGCTCCCCATAGGAACACCTCGACATTGTGCTGCGAGCATGCAAATTTAGCGCCCGAGGATTAGCGAGCGCGCGAACAGGGCTTGAGTAAGCGAACCACCGGGGCTCGAAGACCAGAGGAGGAGGAGAGGGACGAGGAGGGGAGTAAAACAAAGGGAGAGAGGCAGCAGGGGTGAACGATCACTGGCTAACGCCCTCACGTCCCTAAACAAAGGGGAGAAAAAATAATGCCATCACGAAGGTCCTTCGCCCCAATGCACTAACCCACCCCAACGTTCCACCACCCCCACCATTAACAACACGTCACAAACCACTCCATCTGCGCTTATTCCACTCTCATTTTCTTTTTTTCTCCCATCCCTCTCGATTCTTGAAGGAGGGGGGAGGGGATGAATCTCTTGAAATGGTGGGAAAGAGGACGGAGGGGATATCGGGGTGCAAAGAAATTGCCTGTTGAAAAATCCTTGCCGAGGAGAAATCCTACCCTTGGGACGGGGTCACCGTTCCCCTAAGATGAGTCCCCTTCTCTGGGCATTCCACCCAATGATCCCCTCCCCCCCAGCCCCCCCCCCCCCATCCCCCCCGAGGGTCCTTTTCTGGGAGGAGTTGGCCCCACGCGGAACTTTCAAGGGGGTTCACCCTCCAATACGAGAGCCAAATAATATGAAGAAGCCTTGATCCACTCGCACACTCAGTCGTTGATTCGAGTATTCTACCGGTTAGGGAGTAGGTTTCGAAGGAGTACCTATCTCTAATCTGCTTCACAATGCATTTCCTAGCGGCTCCTTCCCTATCATTTCCTCCTTCTAATCACTGTATTTCTTAGCTCTCGCCATCCATTCCACACAGCCTATCTTTTCCCCTTTTTCTTGCTTACGCAGAATTCTTAATTCCAAGTTTTATTGCCCGATTGCCCCTGTTTAATTGAAAAAAGATATGATTCCCAACCATGAAATCAACATATTAGCACTTGACTGCAATAAATATATCAATATACAAATCTCAGGCGAAGTTTTGGATCTATTTGTTACAACATGCCCAAATTCCATTTCTTTCCCTCATTCTGTCGTGATAATCTTATTTTCACGGCAGGTGATCTACCACCCCTTGCCTCAGGGGTGGCTCGCCATGTGGAATACATTACCTTTATATTGTCTAAATATTCTGATGATACATGTTACGGACTCACTATACTTATCCTTTTGTGCCTGTGAATATACATTTGGATGAAGGATGAAGTGCGTATTAGCCAATGTTTTTCCAAACGGATTCGTGTAGTGCTTCGAGCGTTCCTTTCTTGGGGATGGATACCCTGGCTGAAAATGCATTTTCTGACCTTCGGATTATTTTCTCGCTACATATGCTGGTAAAAAGATAAAAAGTTCTGGTTTTCACCAATCGATCCCAGAAAGATGCTGCTATATCGCCAATATTTTCTTCAACGCTCGATGAATGGCACATTCTAAATAAAAATGAGCAAATATGAAAGCTAAAACTCACTTACATTTGGGGAGTTCTCGGATACGAGAAAGAATATGAAATCAAATAAACGTTTATTATCAAGACCAATCCTTTATCTTCAAAATTAGTCATTTCTTATGAATATATATTAAAGAGAATTACGGTAATCAGGTAAAGTATAAAACATGAACTGCAACTTTTTCAGCGAGCTGTCGCGACGGTAGCGCCGTGCCGTCCAGGCGTCCGTCTTGCCTGGACGCTACCCTAGCCTAGCTTTGAAAAATTCGTAACAAAGTGGCATCTTTCTGGGATGAACTTAAACACCTTTTCTTTGTATGTACCAGCAGATCTATCGACGAAAAATCCGAAGTCTGGAAAATCAGCCGAGCAATCCATCACCCTATCAGTCAACAACTTGTTGAAACCCTCGTTTCAACAAGTCTTCAGAGATTTAATGTCTTCCGTTGGTGATTTTCGTAAGTTCTCCTCTTGCCACATGAAACTGAAGAGAAATGGCAACTCCAGCGTTTAGAGCACCTTAAAACCTACTGCATACAAAAAACCACACTGAGGGGGGGTCCACAGGGGCTGGAATGGAACCACGTCCAGGGAGAGAATCAGCCCGGGAGCAATCCACTCCGCGAGCACCTCGGATTCGCTCGGCCATTTTTCAACGGCACGGCCGCAGACGCATTGGGTGCCGAATTCGAAGCTGTCAAGGCTCGAGTGAAGAAAACCTTTTAGCGAGGGAGGGAGGAATGAGGCGGGCTGGGAACACTGTGACGTCTTAAGGAGGTTGGCTTGCGACTGCTTGAGTCAAGTTGTCTGAGGAATCTTATTAATTTAAGTACGAGTATATGCCTGATAAGTGATCCTTACTTCACAAAGAAAATTACCTAAGCTATTGAAAGTCATAAGTATGAAAAGAAATACGATGTAAAGTCGAAGGATTTATTTTTTATGATAATTTTAATCAGCTCGACGATGGAGTCGATTCAGCATTTACTGTAAAGAAATAAACTCATGTACATACATACTCAATGAATTTACTAATGTATAACACCAGAATATTACTATCAAACGTTGTTATAATATTTTTATGAAATATGCTTTAATATCTCATTAGTAATGATATTATTCATACGCCATGCATTTTGGCTAGAGCCACAGCAGCGCCAGCGCCACAGAAGACAACTAACGCATTTCGTCTGTTATAAGCGCAGAAATTGGTGGATTTAGCAAAAAATACGGTGGGTTGATGCCTTTTTTTCGTGTCATTTTATTTCTAGTGAAATTACGCATAAAATATCAGTTTTTTGCAAAAATGACATGACACTATGGTATTTTTAAACGTTATATTCCCATGTGACGGCCATTCTCGCCGTTAATAATATGTAATTTCAAATGCAATTTGAGGAAAAAGGAGTATGGGTTGGTGTCTTTACTTTATTAGCTAGAGGAACTTTAGTTCTATAAGTGCTGAAAATATAAAAAAAATGACATGACTTTCACTTTTCGGATCAACCTCCTTAACGGATTAAATTCTTCCTCCGGAGACCCTTGATCCACGTCTAGTTTCTGAATTATTAATTGTAACACGAATCTTTTTATTGTCTAAACACCATCTTTGTCATCAGGGACGTCGGAACTATTTTCGATGGGGTGGGGGGCAACCTTGAAAAGGAAGAAAACTAAGAAAAGGGCCCGTTTTTTGCGGATAGGAGGGGGCAGAGACTATAATTTCGCTAAAAGAGCACACAAAGATGTGAGAATGTGTGCCGGAAGGGAAAAAGCAAAAGTTTTGAGTCCCGTGAGGCCTTCCAAAAGGGGCCGCTTCGCCTGAAGGGGCCCGGGCCAAATACTGGGGGAGCCTTCAGCCCCTCCCGCCCCCCCACTTCCGACGCCGCTGTCTGTCATAACTTCAAACGAATTATTTTCTAAAGAATTTCATCCGCCACAATTTTCACTTCCAATTATTGCTCACCATTAAATAAAATGCTGCGGAAATATTAAACATATTATTTTTAATATGGTCAAATTTCTTGGGATAGTTATAACTTTACCTAAATTTTAGTTTTACCCATCAGATTACAACTGATATTTTCATTACAAATAGTGATAGGGTAGGCTTTTATTGAAATACCTTAATTCCCACGACCTTTCATATATCATCTATCTTTAGCCTCGCATGCTTCCTACCAGTCATGATTTTGTCCAAACTAGTCGCTCTTCTCCTCCCTCTACCCCACCTACCCAATATTTTTCCCTCTACTAGGGGTGGAAGCACGGATGTATCTTTCGCGTTATCGCAATCTTTATCGTTAACGCTTACCCCTAGAGTAACGCAGGGTTAACAATAACCGTCTATTAAATTTACTCCACTGATTGAGAAAAGCGATTTGAAGTGCTGTGCGAAAAATAAAGAACGGAGATCACGTTCTCTCTGACATAAGTAAGACATAGTTAAATAAAAAAATAACGCTAAAGCACGCCTTATGAAGATCCATGATCTAAGTCCTCTAAAACACCCTCGCCCCTTATTAACTCTTCCATCCACTCTCTCTGTCATCTCCTGATCTCTTCGATCGATTTCCTTTCCTCCAACTGCAGCGCTTCCTCATTCGTCTCACTTTCCACCCACCTTTCTTCCTCCATCCTTCGCCATGCTCAAATCTCGGGAATAGTCGCAAGGAGGAGCACTGCGCCCTTATCCACTCATACCTCTTCACTGAAGAGAAGACACCACCTCGATGCGGAGATTTCGACCGACCTCTTACTGTGCGACACCTCCTGACGGAGTGTGACAAGTTCGGTTTACGCGCAAAAGGCTAGGCATCAGGGCCTCGATCGAAGGCCTCATAACGCGTGTTCTGAAGTTCCTCATAACGCGTCCACTAGCGTTATCGTTATTTATTGATTAAACTATCTCACAATCCAAGAGAACGTGATATTCATTCTTCATTTTTCGTAAAGCACTTCAAATCGCTTATTACAATCAGTGGAGCGAATTTTATAGACGATTATTGTTAACCCTGCGCTACTCTAGGGGTAAGCTTTAACGATAAAGATTGCGATAACGCGAAAGATAGATCCGTGATTCCACACCAGGGGAGGCGTAGAATACGTTCTAGGCGATGATCCTGATCGCCTAAGCCGTGACACAACTTTCCTTAGGAAAACTGGCATTTTAAATTCAATAAATAGCATAAGGTTTTTATTCATTTATATTTTTCAACTGCTACCTTGTTAAATTGTGGCAAAAATATTTTTAAAATGCAATTAGATGGTGCGTGGTGCTAAGTGAGAATAGGTGCGAAGTGTAAGCTGACAATAGGTGTCAAAGAGTGAGGAGGTAAGTTTAGCTGATGATAGATACGTAGCATGTATTAATATTCAACGATAAGCCGGAAATGCACATACACACATGTTTTTAATGCACCTATCGAACAGCTTTGAAGTGACGGGACGGGAAAAAATGTCTCCACGACAAATCTTTCTCAAAGTATCCAAAAAAAAAATCGAGGACCTCTGCAATCCCAGATTTTTTCGATATTTTAGGATAGCAGACATACAGAAAATCCTATTCTTTTACGCATGTAAGACTTTCACCTCGAAAAAAATCACCTTTTCGTCGCATAAAATATTTAATTTTTTTTCAACCTCTGATGCAAACACCAATTTGACTGTTTACGTAAAAAATTTTTAAATACAAGAGTCATGATTATTTTCCACCAAAAGTCCAATAGTTTTTGCGACAAAATAGTTTCCTCTCACAAGTTCGTAGTATCTACACTCGTATTTCACCCATTTATTCATGATAGGTAGATAAAATGCTTCAAAATGAATCCCTGCGACAAATCTCCCGAAATAATCCGCTAGATGCCACTGCGGAGAATGGCGTGACAACCAATGCAACAACACTGTATTACTTAAAATCTAATTTCATTCATGCATTTTACTCTTTTCAAGGACGCAACGATCACACGCGAGAGATAAATATAAAAAGAAAACAGATTATCTTCCGGTGAAAAACTTGGCTCGAAATACGAAAGGTCCTCTTTATTTGTCTTGCCCTTCTATAGCTCGGGGATGGGAAGGAGATAGAGGGGACGCGGGTTCAAGGAGCTGCGGGGAAACAAGAAAGGGGTTGACGGCGGATAAAATTAGACAATCGGAGGTGAGAGGGAGAGGAGGGGAAGGTGGGCGCGCGAGAGGAAGACGCGATGGGAAACGCAAATGGGATTGGAATGGAGCGGCGGGGTACATGGGCGAAGGACAGAAGAGAGAGATGAAATGCCAAGGGGGCAAGAGAGAAGAAGGGCAGAGGGAGAGGATTACGGAGCCAACATGTACGCATCGGGAGAAATGGGGAAAAAAAGATATTGTCCACTTTCGGTCGCATAGGGATCATCGATGGACGAACCGCGTGAAGTGAATAATATTGTTTTAGTGAAAAATCAATTACTTCGTATTTGAGTCCACACTTTTTTTATTGTCCGACCAAGGTTTCAGCAATTGGTTTGCCACTTTAAAGATCCTTAAAATGAAGAATTCCTTCAGGCGCCACTTTGTGGAAAATTTCCACGGTGAAAATAATTATACTTTATATATTCCACACTTTTTTATTGAAACAACCGACCGCGGTTTCAACGTCTAAGCGTCATTCTCAAGGTGCAAAAATAAGTGGACCCTGAAAATGGCCACCAGTTGCTGAAACCATGATCGGACGATAACAAAATGTTATAGAATGTTACGAATTAAAAGCTTTAACTGTGGAATTCACTACGTTTCGACAGCCATGACTTCCTTTCATCAAGTGAAATCTTCAACCTTCGTTTATACTCTTAGAATAGCACGGAAACAATGGTATGTTACTGATTATTTATCATGGCTTGGTTCCACAAAGCAATCAATGCCCATAAGACAACTTTATAATTATGAGCTTGGGGTACTGTTCTCTCATTCTTTCTCACCGCGGAATTGCGTCAATACATTGAGGGATCATTAATACTATCTTCGACTTCATATGAGAACTTGTGTTTCGCGAACTTTTCCCACATCTTAATCTCGCTTGCTCTCATCGGTCTTCTACTCCTTGCAACAATAAACAAGGAGCACTTTTTCCCTTGTAGTGGTAATTTCAACAGACAGCGTCATCCATTTCTGATAGATATAACTTAACTAACAAGTACTACTAAATTTTTGACCAGGTGCTGGAGTCAATACTAGTAATCCTACTTATTTTGTTCACTCCGACGAAAACGACTAAACACCGAGTAAATGGAATCACTCACTTCCAATTTCTTCTGGACCAAGTTTTGTAACAGCACGAAATGTTGCAGTGAATTAATAAAATTTTAACAAATCTCTTCTAAATGCCTTAACTCGGAATTCCTGTTAGCGATTGACTTCTAATTGCAACAGCCACCTTCCAGAGGGAAATACCTTTCATCAAGTCAGGATTGATGTGGTAGAACTTAATCTTCGCGAAAGAATAATAAATATTTTGCACACTTCCACTTTTATATATGTTACAATTATTTCACTACCGGTTCCAACATTTTACACAAAAATTAATGGAAATCAAAGAAATCGGTATATTTTAAGTGGAGAAACCGTGAAAAAATACTTTCGTGGAATCACCTACCACGGAAGCCACTTAATCGAAAAAATACTGCATCCGACGCACTCACTTCTGCCTTTTTTTCTTCCCCAAGCCCGTTTCCTCCATCTTACTCCATACCCTAGTCTCAAGAGGCCACCCTCAATCCCGACCCTCGTTCTTCCTTCCTCCAAGAACAATTTTCTGAGCAATTTGATTCATGTTCCGACCAATATTTAGTTTTCACTGTTTCAACTAGGAGTCTTGGTCATCAATTTCCCTCCCGTTGATTTAACAGTGGGAAAACCACGGCAGGGTTAGGAAAAAACTGGGGGCACTGATGCGTCGATATGAGAGAGAAGGAGAGAGAAGAAAAGGACAAGGGGGAACCAAATACTGAGAAAGGGCACTCACTGATTCAGGGTAACCAGTGGAACACCCCGGGATAAAGGGCGAATTTCCGAGGGAGGGAAGAAAGGGTGGGAAGACAAGAGTGAGACGGATGGGCTGGCTTAAAAGGGCTTGAGCTGGGAGGAATAAGGGTCTATCTCCTCTCTTCCATCGTAATCAGAACTAGGGGGAGAGATAAGAGTAAGAGTGGGCGAGGAAGGCACATGAGCTGAAAACAATTTCAGCCGATAATTAACTTGCGGAGGAGATCATGCGACAATTGATTCGCTAAATTACGATCGAGGGGAGATTGACTCCTGGGACTGGGGGTCCCGTATCCTGTGGAGATAACCCCCTCCCCCACCCGAAGATCTCGGCATTCTCTGCAGAGCACGTGCCAAAGGTATGTTTTTTTGTTTGACGTCCGAGTAATCGATTTCGCTCTCCATCGATTTTTCGGAATTCCACGACAAACCCCGCCGTCTCCACGGAAAGGCAGCCTCATGCCGTACAGAAACAGTACCCCTGAATCAGGACTACGGCCACAGATACAAGGGAATGGCCGGGTCGGCAACGTAAATACACAGCAGTACATGCGCGTTTGTGAAAGGAACTGCGGCAAATCAATTCACAATTAGAACGCACTCTGGAATAATAATTAAGGAATATGGCAGCAAGGTTTGTAAAAAAAACAGCCGCAGAAAAGGCAACATTTAATGTTTCGGTGGAATGGTGAAAATCAAACGGATATACTGAGTAACTAACGAAGGCGTTCGCAGTAGAGAAGGAATCAAAAGCCTTCGGAATGAAAATTCTTAAACGAAGACGTAACAGCCTTGATGGATGCATCTGGAGACACATCAGTCTCTGGAAGATAATCGCTCAAAGGTAAATAAAAAGGCGCGATTAGATAAACGTTCACGGTTCCATGCGTAAATCTGCGATAACTATTCAGGAATATAATCTAATAAAAATATTATCCACTGTTACATCCATAGTAAGAAGCCTTATTTGCAACACCCGTTTCGTTGTTTGAAACATTTTCCGGTGTAGATAATCAGCTGTACTTATCTCCACCTTAAACTGCACCATCTGCTTTAAACAATGTATAGATAAATATTTAATTACATAGGACAGGGGTTCTCAACCTCCTGCGTCTTGCGCCCCACTTTATATCCAGATGAAATATTAAGCCCACCAGGGTAAAAAGAGAAATTAAGTTTTTTTTTCGAGTTTTCCTACGCCTGTAAATAAATACATACGTTTAATGTGTACATTTTTACGATATCCTAGAAGGGGCCAATGGTAGAGAGCGTATTCAGTCAGCACGAGTTCCACACAGGAGAGGTTTTGAAGTCTCACCAGTGAGACGCTTCTTATCGGTTGAGGAACATCGGTATTGGATAGATATATTAAAAGATAATCTAGTGCATTTATCAGCACCCGAAGATGCTTTAAACAGCAAACGCGGTGGTATAACATAAAACTGAATACCTACTGTTCTTATTGGTTGATTTCATTTCATTATTTCACCATCACGGGTGAAACGTTTTGGTACGCGACGAAGAGGAGGACATGAGAAAAAAATTGAGAAGAATTATGAGTATAAATGAGAAGAGTTGGAGCGAGTTAGAAATGGAGAGGAATGATGCGACGAACTAATATTTGGACCGATAACAAATGATGAATTAAATAAAATCAATGGGTAAAATTATCCCTCCAAGTGCTCGTAACGTTACCACTCTTATCCTACCCTCGCGAAGTTCCGCCCCGTTCTCATTGGACTTCCGACGCACGCGACTCCCTACCCCGACTCAGATCCCCCGAGTTCCTCCCTTCCCCTCCCAAAACCCTTCCCCAATCTACTTCCTCCCCATTAATCCTCTCCCTTTCCCCAGGGAAGGCATCCCCGCTGGAACGGAATCGCATCCTCCCCCACTCTCCTTCCCGGAACGTCGCCGCTAAGCGCACCATGGCGCCAATTTTTTTTTTTTTTTTAATTCCCATCCATGTCTCCCGCAAGACCGACCACGGACTCCTCTTTAAGTCTGGCTGGGTGAGCAGAGCATCCATTGCTTTCAAACTGAATTATTATTGCGCCAAGAACCTAAAAATTCACTGCCGAGGTTACCCCCAAAGCCCCCGAATATTCGGTTACGTTTAGCGCGCTTAAATGGCGAATATTCAAGAGGCTGAGGCCAACCGCATTTAGCTACGGGATTAATAACCGCTCCTTAGGCAGATAACTGAATGGTATTAAAGACGGGTTAGGAATGACAATAAAAAAATCTGTTCACCACCAATGAAAGTAGGGGGATCGGGTTGGTGTGGTGGCTAGAGTACTGGCCTCCCATCCTGAGGGCCCGGGTACGATTCCCGGGATTTTTCAGTGGAAAACCGGTCCCCACTTGAGTGCCTAGTGGAGGGCATTTCAAGTACAGGACTCCGTCCGTCGGATGGGACGTTAAGCCGAGGTCCCCTTGGTGCCTTCTGTTAAGATAGGCTAATGCCGACGCCGGGATTTTATCCACCCTTCCTCCGTTCCCTGAGAACTCCTACCATTACCCAATTATCCACCTATCCTATATGGCGCAAATGACCTCAGCTGTCGGTCTCCTCCCCTAAATAACCAACCAACCAACCAATGAAAGCAAAGTCACTCCTTTAAAGCAAAAAAATGCATTGAGTATAAATATTCCAAATTAACCTGCAGGTATCAGGAGGTAAAAAGAGTATAAAAACCATAAAAACCAAATAATTTATCCCAATTCACTGCCGTCAAACTCCTCGTCAAGGGTCTGCAACCCTAGGTTTGGCTTGACGCAGCTCTCTACTCGATTTTCCTATCGATTGACCTATTCATACCTACTATGTAATTCTCCTCCTTCACATCCTCCACCCATATCTCATGCAAGGCCTTCTTTTCCTTTTCTTCCCATTCATTTTTTCCTCGACGACTGTCTTCATCACGCCATCATGTCTCAATGCCCGATTTAATTATCCCGTATTCTTCTCAATGCCTTCAGCAGACTTCTCTTTTCCCCCACTCTTCTCACAACTTCTTAGTCAGTCACGTCGATACATTTCATCTTCATCATTCTTTACTAGCACCACATTTCGAATGTTTACAGCCTTGAATTCTCTGCAGCTGCTGTTGTCGTTCATGCCTCACTGCCATAAAGACACAAGCTCCAGATGTAAGTTCCAATTATATTTCGTAAAATTACGCCTAGCGAAATCCTTCATTCAGTGATCGTCCATTATTCTATTTAAAAAAAATAAATATTGAGACAAATTTGTCCCATGGATCTTTGGAATCAAAATTTCCTGGCACTTTACCCTGAGAATACGACGGAACCGTTGAAATATAAATGCCACTTAGCAATAAATGGGATGAAAGAACATCCAAGGGACGAGCAAACAACGTTTACGTAAGAAGTGCATATTGGATTACTTGAAACAGAGTTTCTGAAATGTTTTGTGTAAACTTAGACGTTACCGAAACCCGCTCCGATACCGGGGATCGGATAACACTAAAGAAGGTTCGTGTTCACTCCTCATTGCCTTCGGATAGCGTGATACTCTCCATTTCTTTTCCCACTCCCACGGTGGGCAATGAAACACTAGGATCGTCAATACCGACGAGTTTGCAAGTATCTTGAATAATACGATAGGCCATTCGGCCCTAACTACGATCGATTTTCGTGAAGCAACAACGAAATCACATCCCACCAGCCATGGTAGCTAGGAGGGTAACGCATTGGCCTGGCAATCCAAAGGACGCGGTTTCGAATCTCACCCAGAACATGGATGTTGTGTTCATCCTATGATTAAGATCCTAAGTTAGACGTTACGAAATAACCTTCGCCTTTGGAGCACGTAAAGACCACTTCTAACCACTGCGAAAACACATAATCTTACTGAACATAAAAGATGAATTCGCGAATTTCCACGCGTTCCCAATTTCGCCATGCAGTGTACGAAATTGTATTCATGCGTTCATCAGAAGTCCGAAAACAAGCTTTGCGTGTTAAAAAGGGCACTGCGAAGCAATGGATGCCGGTGGAAATATGCATATTCATTGTGCTCAAAATGAAAATAGGAGTGTTTATTACTTTTTCGGACGTTTTACGCGAACTGTAGATACAACTTGATGCAGCGTCCAATCGTGGAAATTTCATTGGTGAATGCGCTGAATTGAAACAGAGGCTATTATTTGCGCAGTTGTTCATTTGTGAAGTTTCCACGCAATGCATTGCTTTAGGCGATACGATACTTAACTGTGCATCTCTACGTGCATCCTAATGGCAAGCATCGTGTTAAACGGCCTTTACAACGAAAATACGTCCCAATTATAATAATCCGTGGTCCCAAGACAACGGCGTTGCGCACTGTCTTCTACGAGAAGACAAAACACCTCCCCATTACGTATTAAGTGCCCGATGAATCTGCAACCAACCGCTTGCTCACATGCAGCGCGTAGAGTAGCCGGCATACCATCTCGTCATTCGTAATTTACCACACGATTGGACGGATTGATGCTGAATCAAACTGCGCAGTTTCATGCCTCGTGTGAAACGACGAAAAGTGAAGACTGTTAACACGCAGTCTTCATTCTCCCGAATGGAGGACTTATCATTTAAGTCCTCCTCTTCGCTGATTCATGGTTTGAAGAACGCTCGTGACCCCACCTCGTGATTAGAGCCTCTCCGGAATTCCTGCCGGCTTAGGTCAAGTTTTTACGCGTCAGATTTCTCGCTGCGTTCCGAGGCATCATGTTCGAATCCTGGGGGTCAGCGTTCGAAGCCGTCGGGATTATCTCGAATAGGTAACCAAGGAGTCACATGGTATAAACACGAATGGTTCGCAAATTTGGTGTGTTAAAACCGCTGGTTACCACATCGTTCATTGTTTTTACCAGTATTTTATCTCATCAGGGGGCTCTATGGTTGAGACAGATGAGAAAAACTCAAGTGAAAAGAATTAATGATATTGTAACGAGCGATTCAAACACAGTAAATATGCAAACCATTCCACATGATTCCTTAGTTACCTATTCGACACAATCCCGACGGATTCAAACACACCCCCAAGCATCTGTACACATCTTTTGGCAGATTCCTGGTCCCTACTTGAATGACGTGCGGGGAAGTTTCAGATGCGCAGTACACCTTCCGTCGGATGGGACGTTAAGCTGTCGAACCCCCCCCCCTCCCCTTGGCGAATTTAGTTAGGAGCAGGCTAATACTAACTCCTGGTTTGTTTCCACCCTTCTTATTTCATAATCTCCAATCACATTCTTCCGTTCTGAGGCACCTTCAAGAGCGGGTAAAACTAGGAATATTGACGGCAGAGACTTTTAATCTCGAAGAGTATACGCTTCCCACCGTTAGAGCACGGGATCGGCTCCTGATAACTATTCATTGGAACAAATAATTGGATGCCATGCGGAGGTCATTCCAAGTTCAATTACTCCGCCCGTTGGATGAGACGTAATTCTGTTGACCCTTTGGCGCTATGCCAACGCAGGAGTTTCTCTCCACTTCTCCCAATCATATCCCAATACCTCTCTCCTTCCAGCTCGAGAGGTCTTTTAAGTGCTGGACGCATTTGGGACTCCGCATCTCAACTGAATTGTGTTTGAGTAGAGGGAAAAGAGAAGACTGCGATGACCCGCATTATTATGGATTTCAAGAGATGGCGAAAAAATGAATGAGAGGGTGCGTTGACTTCACCTCATCTCCGAGGCCGCGGAGAGCATGCTGGAAGACGGGCAAGACACAGTTTCTGTCACCGTAAATGATGTTATATAAAGGCTGACCTATCAAATATTAAGTCTAGGTACTGAGTACTCTGGAAGCCACTTGGAGAGAGTTTGAAAGGTGATGAATAATCACCAAACATGCTTTACAAACACACATACTCCCCAACGCATTACATAGATGTCACTTGACAAAAGAAACACGATAATTATATACCTAGCTGGTACATGTAAGCATGTATCCTCTACGTTCAACTAAATGGTACGTGCAACTAAACTAATCTATTAAATACTTAGGTGTCACCATCACTGAAGACATGTCATGGGGGAAACATCTGGGAAATGACTATAGTAGCAAACCGTAGATTAGGATTCGTAAAGAGGGTTCTAGGAAAATGTGACGACAGAGCACGTGAAAAAAGCTATTTTACACTTGTCAGGCCTCATTTAGAATATGCCGCTAGTATATGGGATCCGTACGAGGAAGGTATGGTAAAAGAATTAGTGTGTGTGCAAAGGAGATTCGCTAGATTTGTTAAAGGCCGTTATGACGATGGTATAAGTGTTACGAGTTTAATGGAAGACCTAGGATGGGAATTACTATCGGAACACTTTACATTAAAAACTTTAAATGTTTTAATTTAAAGCGTTAAAATTTAGGTTAAACCTTTTAAGTAAATTCGAAACCATTTGTTCACAGATGACGTTAGATATACATTAAGAAACCCGGCGTATTATGCTAGGGTTGATCAGATTAACAAGATTAGAGAGATAGATTGTCGTACCGATAGATTTAAAATGTCATTTTTCCGCGTACCATAAGAGAGCACAATAGGCAGCGTAGCAAAGGTGAAATATTGTTAGTCTGTAGTGCATAATGCATGTAATAACAACCAATAATTCCTTTCTTATTATGTACATACTAACCATCTAGTTACTTGTGACCCTATTATCTAGCATGTCTCCATTCAATATCCAAGTTACATGTCAATAGTGCATGTTTAGTGATCTTCACCCCCTACTACGAACTACTGAGGAGTTGATCACTCATACACTAAAACTACAATGGATGGGTAGAGTTTATATAAAGGGTGAAGGTAAATATATACGTTCAAAATAAATCTCGCCATAAGTGCGTCAAACATGCCTCCAATAATGCATAAAACATTACTTCAACAGTTAACTACTCAACAATGAATCAATCCTTCCCCCGATAATGTATACAGACTTCCCTCATTGACAAACTCCTCAAAAATGTGTCAATCCTTCTCCTAAAGATTTATAAAACCTTCCCTTAATTCCGCAATGCTGTCTCAAACACCACCCTCCACTCCACTGTTGCATTAGAATGTGACCAACAATTTTTAGTTCGTACCTGACGAAGAGGTTACATCTTCGAAACCTAGATAGCAAAACAGTACATCCTGAGAGGAAAAACAATGCATCTGGAGCGAGTCCCTTTAGTCCACCTTGTGGTTTGTGACAGCAGCCGGGAATCAGGAATCAGGCGTTACTTTCGCCGAAGCGCTTCCTTCCGCCCTCACATCCATCTCTCAGATGGTTCGAGGAGAGCGCCCTTGATAACTTCGTCCCTCCCCTTCCCGTCATTCCGCGGGAGGGAAGGCTTTGCTCGCCCGCCCCCTCTCTTTCGAGAGAGGGAGAAGGAGAGATTACCCGCGAGCCGCCGCGCTGCCCACCGCGTCGCGGACAGCAAAAGAAAAAAAAATGAAGACTGAGCAGCGCTGAGTCACCCGCGAGAAAAATCATGCGGCGGCATTGAAATGGACGAGCCGACACGCTGAACAGATGCACTCCGCGACCTTGACATCCCACATGGCACACATTTCGAGCAATGCTCGTCTCCAGAGGGGAACACAAAAACGGAGGATTGAGATCGCGATCAACGGCGCAACAGAAGGACCGATGGAAAGCGCACAGTTTTTCACAAGGTGGTTAATAATGCACTGGAGGAGGCATCTCAACTGATATAAGAAGCCAGCGACTATCTTGGTAGGCACGGACAAAAGGCCTTGCTACTCGTATTACTCATGCAGATGAAGTTGTTTTTACACTCGGGAAAACTTAGAATGGCAAGATGAGTAATGGGACGCATTTTTTTAAATTCGTCGAAGAAACAGAGGAAAGTGCGCCAACGTGCAAACAAGCGCTAAACATGTGGTTTAATTAGGTTTTATTCGAAGCGGCTTTAGTAATAAAATTAACTCCCAAGGAAATCAAATGTATTGTTACCTCACTTAAATAGCCCCATGAAGATTAACTTATGCCGTTGTGATGAAATGTCGGTACAATTTCATTGTTATTTATGTTTTAGTACCCATGCAGTCTCGACATGAGGCCGCGTAAACCGCAGTGTTTTGTATGAGTAGATGTGGCCTAATCCTACCCAAGCACCCCCACTCTGGCTTCATTGTTACCCACAGGCTAAGATGCCAATTCCTCTCCAGTAGAGCTTGGTTGAAAGTTCCTGGCACTTGCGCTCAAACCCATTTTTGGCCTGGAATGATCTTATTTTGATAAAATGCAGATAAAAGGAGGTTATTTTGAACAAAGGCATTCTCTTCTGTGACTTCATTCGAACCATTAGTAATCTCTTCAATTCTCACCACTTTTCCTTCTTAATGTCGTATCAAAGTGCCAGAAACTTTCAACCAAACTATACATTCTAACCTTGGTTTTTCCATGCCGGGCGTCTTCGACCTCGCCTCGTCCAGTTGTTGAGGCTCCACGATATGTAATTCAAGGCGTACTGTAGAGAAGTTTTAATAATTGAAGACGGTTCCCATATTCGCAGAAAAACCATCAATAATATGAATTAGAACAACTGAATAATAATAAATACTTAGTAAGGCTTTTGTGGATGTCACGATATTGATGAAAGCTAGAAGAGCTTATAATTAGCCTAAAGCTCGAGCCAACATTGACTATACTCTCAAATAAATCCTTAATAAAACCTGATTTGCATCGCAGAATACGGTAACGGGTACACGTTGAGGTTGGAGGTCAATCGTTACAGCTTCGCCACCTCCTTGCGTATTGACCCGACATCATTAGGGTAACGATGATATGCTGAAGAACCTGTAAATATCGGGTGCGTCGGGCACACTTGTGCAGTCGACAATAATTTTACACTCACAATGGTAGATAGATTAATTACAATTCGCCCCATTGGAGAGATCGAGGGATATTACGTAGGAATACTTAGATGACTAATGAAACGAGATGGCCCAATTCACCCATGAACAAAGTCTTACTCTACACATTTACTCATTGTCAGATGGAGATCAAGAATGAAAAACAATGGCACAGTTCAAGCCGTGTTTGAATCCGCCAATTAAGCTTCTAATTGTTCCCTCCAAAGATAGCAAATTCACTGCATATTAATTAATGATCACCGAGTTCAGAGTCGGTGACGGCACCAACGAGTGTATCCTTCCTCAACGCTATGTTGGTGTCCGCAGAAAAGGCATTACCATACTTCTTGTTCTTCTACGAAGACCAAGGTCACAGCACAAACTTGACTTTGTCAACCGTTCTAATGAAAGAACGAACGTACATCCCCATAATTTTCGTCATATCCAATTTTTAAAGTCCTCGAATTTTCTACTGTATTTTTGATGGAAAACGGAACAATTCCAATACCTGACAGCTAAATAATCCGGTCACAAGTTTAACAGTCACAAGTAAACCTGAGTTTTACGCGCATATTATGAACGCATCAGGTTGCTGCGGTGGAGAACGAGGCATTAACGTTTGCGAGAAAGGACACCATAAACTCTGCAATGAGGCCGCAAAGCAGAATCCAGAATGATTCTCGGGTTCCCAAAGGAAGCATGGTGAAGCTGATGAGGATTCGGTGGCAAGCGCCGGAATAGAGCTGGGGATGGGGCAGCCAACTTCCGCGGATTCCCCCCAGGGGGATCTCGAAATCCGACCTCAATCTCGAAGCATCGCTCCCTACCTCCGGTTTAAGGACAATCCCTTCCGCTTAATCTCCAGGACTCAGACGCTCCAAGGCCGCTCCACTTCACCATCGCTCAAGAATCCCTACGACTGCTAACGCTGAAGATGAAAGCTCAGCTGAATTGGAGTAGAGAATTGGATCGTACCGAGGATGGTCCCTAGAGGATAGGAAAATCCCTATTTCCCTGCGACTGGATTCACTAACCTATCTGGCATCGCAGCTCATTCGCGGGCGGAGTTCATCTACATCCAAGAAAAACCCTGCAACCACCACGAAGGTGTGTGGCAGGGGTGAAGATCACCAAAAATGCACTATTGACATGCAACTAGGCTACTACATGGAAACATGTTAGATAATATAGTCACATGCCGCTAGATGGTTAGTATGCACATAGTAATAAAGGGATTATTGGTTGTGATGGCATTTATCTGATTTTACCTACCGTGAATGGGTTAGCATTGTTAATACATGCATTACGCATGCCTTTATTTTCGACCTTCGAGGTTATTGTCACAGGCTATCATCTTCTGTCTTGGCGATTGGTAGCAATTTGGGGATCGGGTCGTAGTGGGGGCTAGAGTACTGGCTACCCATCTCGAATGCCCTTGGTTCGAATCCCGGCTATGGTCGTCATTTTTTATCTGCATATGTGTCACCACTAGAGTGCAGAATGGATAAAACAATTCGAACACTTCGTCCGTAGGGTGGGGCGGTAAGCCGTGGATCCCTTCAAAGCCTTTCGTATTGAGTAAGTAAATTTCGACGGCGGGTTCCGCTCCATTCATCCTTCATTTCCCGCAAAATTCCTACTCACATCAAATTACCCACCTATGCTCATCATCGTCATCAAGTCAATAACCATTAGATTGGTCTGACACAGTTCTCCACTCGATTCTCCTATCAGCTAACCCTATCATACTTATATCACTCTTCTCTTTTACATCTTCCACTGCGTGCTCCATTTATCTAATAAGAGGTCTTCTTAACCATTCTTCCCATTTACTTTTTGCTCTCGACAATCGTCTTCATCAGGCCATCATGTCTCAAGTTATTCCGTCTCCTTTTTATGGTTTTCAGAACACTTCTTCTCCAAATCTCCATAGTATACCTTCGCTTCTTACCTAGGTCTATCAATGTTACATTCACCTATCCTGAGAGACTCAAATTAACTTGGCTGTCCGCCCCCTTGCCCGAACATCAAACTAATTCGTAAACAATTCGAAGTACTACAATTCAATACAATGGTAAAATATTATGATACATGGTAATAGACAGTGCATTGTATATAATGATACAACAAATTGTACGAGAACTTCAAATCTTGACACATGATTAGGTCGAGATTTTCTGAGTAGTTATTGAGAACGACGATACCACGACGTGGACAGAGAAGGAAGCTTTAAATCAAATGGCTTGAAGCCATAATTTCTTAAAACAGTTACTATATCCTGCACGAATGAACGCCTTAAATTGAAAATTTCAAATTAAGAGCACGCCACTGACTTTCGTGACTCTGGAAAAACGAGGAACGCACGATCCTCAGCGTAAACATTGCGACATTTCAACATTTTCCTTTTTTTAACCGCCTGCATTTACTAACCTGTGAATTCCCGGATTCATATTTCGAGAAGTTGGCAACCATGAGCTCAAAGTCGTAAAGCGAGAGCGCTGCACAATCCACTGCTTCGGGGGCTGCGACTGGCTGACTGACTCTGACTGACGGGCTCGAGAGAGAGAGGGTGGAAAGCGGGAGCATCATAAAAACCCAGACCTAAAATATCCATGAGCACGTCAAATGCGAGATTCCTTTTTCGGGTCTCAGAAATCGGAATTTTTAATAAGGCCACCAAGGGTGGAAGGAGGAGGCAAAGTCAAGTCTTGAAGGGGAAGGAGGGGTTAGTCGGGGGCGGAAAAACGAGGTGAGTTGCTGCTCTGCGGAGGCGACAACAGAAGGGAAATGGAGACGACGTAGCGGTGCGTCCGTTGGAGCGTGAAGCCGGGAACACTACTCCCGTGAGACCAAGCATCAAGACGGAAGGGATGTTTTGACGCACGGCAAAGGTGTTCCGGGCGTTTGAATGGCGCGTGAGGAACCGATGCGTTGAAAGAGCACTCTTCATATTGAGCCTCCGGAGTCGAATGGGGTCTCACGCATTACATATTCATCCACCTGTGACACTACCTACTTGTATTCTTTTTAGGGGACTACTTCTCCTGAGATATAATGTATCTGCTTGCGATGCTACCTCCGCAGACGCTTCAGAATGCTCACTCTGGCACGTGCAACGTCGTGAGAGGATGCCTATGCTTGAATAATTAATTGACTTAGTTTTATAGGTACATAAATGCATCCGAAATAGCCCAATTTTATGAGCACGATTTTTTTAAAGGCTCGGTGGATATCAATAACCTTTTAATGTATTTTGGGGATCACAATATTCCCGATTCACTTAGAAGATGCAACTTTTAAAATGTTCTATTTCATTATTTACTCGCGGAATATAAATTCTTAGACGCTTGGACTGAAAGGACATACCTATTATTGAGTTTCAGGCTTCAGCAGAATGGGCAACAATGTTAAAATGACACAGGTTACTTGCGCGGACTATATGAATTACAACTCGGTTGCATGCTGTACCGACAAAGAAAATGTTTGCACAAGAATATTCTTACTACCATCAAACCACAATTTTTGAGACATTTTTCAGTGGTGAAATATAGAGAATTGATACTAGTATAAACAGTACAAATTAAGTATCACCAGAGATATAATTAGGTTTTAGGTGACCCAACTATTTAGAATGCGGCTATCGGGCATTCTAATTCAAACCGTCATCCTAAGGACAATACCATAGCCAATCCCTACGCGGTATTCGTCGAACCCACAACCTACGGGTTGTACGACTTAAACGACCTGACGACCGAGGTTAGCCGTCTTATTCCACTGTGAAATGAATAGAAATTCCTAAAGCTACTCTAGGACGCATAAATAGGTTGAAAAGTAATCCGAAAAATAAATACTTTTGGAATCTAGCATAACAGTTTTACTGTGAATACATTTTTTTAAAACTTCCGATATTAATGATTTTATCTGCCTGTTGAAAGTCACATAAGAGCGATAATTCACTAAATATGTCATTGTATCGCAGTTATCCCAAACTTACTATTATATTCTGACAATTTACAACCTTAAACAGTTAGTCTTTGCGCTAGAATTAACTTCGTATTTTGCTAACTATACTAAGAGAAATCACGAAATTCAATCACGATTGATTATAAAAATATGCAGCGTCAGGGTGACGACAACAGAAATATGCATTTATTTTCTTTTCATGGGAGGTAATAGGATATCCTAAGAAAATGACGTCGCACACCGCTTGGCTTGGGAACTTACTTGAAAGGATTTTGTTGATTTAAAAGTACAGCGATATTCTCGGCAGCCCGACACAAAGATGCTACTCTGATATTACATCAGCGATATTAACGGAATGGTTTCTTACGCCATATCCCATACCCGATGCCATTATTACTTCCGTCTGTCGCCGGATATAACCGTGTTATTTGGTGAGGGATAGCCTGCCTGGAGGGAAAATCGACCCCCTGCTCTTGCGGCGCGGCGGCTTGTTGGGGACACGTGGATGTATACTAGATTAGTATTATTATAGCGTTCAGCATTGGTTTCCATGTACCGCTTCTAACCTCTTTCGGTATCTACTTTCTCTCTTCCCAGCATTCTACTCTCCTTATGGAGTTTTTTAAAAACTAACCATTGCCTTCTATTACTAGGTCCATTCATGCCAGGCAACACAACCCCCTCCTAATTTCCTCACGGAATAATCCTCTAAGACCATACCTGGAGTCTCCTCATTTACCTCTAATTGTGGGGAGCTGTCCAAGAGGGTGATGGATTTTCATGAGATACATAATTGCGTGTGAAAATATGTTATTTCTGAAACAAGTTCCATTTCTCATCAAACTTTAACTCAACAACAACTCCTATCAATATGACCACAAAAATTGTTTGAATCCTTGCCTGGTGACGGTTCAACCTCTGGCAGAAAACTTGGTGGTGACTGGTAGGGTATTGTGTTGATGCAGATGTAAATTTGTACTCCTTTCTGTTCACTGCTCCTACTCGATTCGTCTTCATACTCTCACCTCAAGAGCACCTTAAAGCATGCATGCATTAGATCTTGTCATTTCAGGTGTAATGTTTCCTTTAGTATATCCTTTCATCCCCTGCAGTAAAAATCTACACTAGCTAAAATTAGTAACACTATAAGTATGATAAGTAGGATTTCGCAGATTTTTCACGCCCTCCTCCTTGTGTGGGTGAGTTCCCACAGTGGGTTTTTCTTAAAGGATCTTAACATAATAATACTCACTTTTTCCCATAGTTGAGAGGTACTTTTAACAAACAATAACCAAATCAATCTGGCATTAGATGGCAGAAGGTACACTTTTGTCTCAAGTTTCATTATTAATCTTACTAAAGGTATCAAATCTTCTCTGGCCCCCCACCTTTCTTAAAAAGTGTTTCGTTACTGCGCGCCAACTCCACGCTCCAGACTTAACTCCTTGAGAGCGTTTTCTTAATACATTCACCATGAGCTCCTGCCGAACATCCTCCATTATTAGTAGAGGCCCCTTTCGCTAAAACAACTTCCCCAGTACGTGTCTTTAATACTACGTCCTCCTCCATCCAAAATGCTACCGAAAATGTAACGGAAAAGTGCCAATAAACGCCGGCCGGGGAAAAAACTTCTGAAGCTGCTTCGGATTCGGAAAGGTGGGAATTGGTTACTCAATCAGTACCTTATTCTATGCACCACGTACACATTACACAACTCATGCACCAGACTCAAATTCTCTTGAACTTACTTTGTGTGGAAGATATTATGCCATGACTTGCACGTAGGTACAAGCTGATACGGTAGATAAAATACACAAGATCAAAGGAAGTTTTCTCCCGAATGAATTTGCTTTAAATACAACAAAGGTGACATTATTTCGCAAGCAAAACACTTTCATTCCCTCATCAAAATTCCATGTAAGTAAATCTTTTCTTTTGTCTGCTTCTCCTTTAGAAGTATCACCTGGAGCAGTACCAGAGCTCATGCCCTAAGCGGGAATCGAACAAGGGACCAAGACTCAGCACAGCCAAGGTAAACATCCAACCTTCCACGCTTGCGGGGATGGAAACTTGTTCTCTGCGTATTTATAGCATCCGATGTCGCCACGACGCAATCAAACCATGAAACGAGGCACACGTCAGGCAGGGAGCTCGACTGGAAGGGAGCTGAGTTAATGCGTAACCTAAGCATAATAACGTGTCGACAGAGCATAGGAATCTTTTCCACTTTTATGACAGTGAACGGAGTGTTCTAGGCAACAAGAAAACTAATATTACGAGTCCCACCTTAACGATATCAATAGATAATTCGATAATGGGCTCTCCGTAGAGAAATAAGGAGTACAAAGGTACGAAAAATGTTCAAAATTCATAACATTAGTACGCCTTAAATATATTAATCAGAAGTACTTCGATCAAATTAAATGAAGGAGCAAATAATGTCGAAAAAGAAGTCCATAGCAGCCAAATTAAGAGCCAAGGTAAGTCTTCTCCATAAGAATTAATTCAGATATTTCGCCGTGGGGACTAAATTGTGTTCCTATTTCTCAAATTGGTTTCCTTTGGTAAATAAAGATCTCAATTCGAAGGAAGAAACACACCTTGATGGGATTATAATCGAATCTTTCAGACAACGATGCTGTTGTAAGTTGTTATTACCGTGAACGAGGAGTATTCCTTTATCGACGCCATATTGAAGCTGGTAACTCGAAGTTTTACAACTTAATTGAATGGTCTCTTTTTAAGTTAAAAAAACCTACTGCACGCTGTGGAAAACGTGAGTGGTCTGTTGAAATACGCCCCCTCGCATAACCCGACCCTCAGCCGTCGCCATAAATATCAGCGCCATCGATTCAGCACCAACAGCGGGAAAATTGAATCCGAACAAAATCGTATTTAGGGGCGAATTTCGTCATCGTTGTGTTTACAAAATTCCACGCAGCTGTTTTCCTCTCACACGCACTACTTCCCATCTAACAACCCTTTCCTGCACGCCACGAAGATCATCATCACCGTTAATGGCAAGGGCAACGTGACCAGGTTTCTCAATTGGTTGACGGCACATAAATATCATCAGGAGTAATTAACCATGAGACGATGGGAGGAAAAACGTGGATCCCCCTGAATGATAAAAAAAATAAATGACGTTCAATGATAAAAACAACGACTGCCGAAGCTAACGAGATTATATGTATTCCGACTCTAATAATATAGAGTCGGAACGTCACGCGCATCGTGAATTGTTTTCGTTTTTCACTTTTTTTTGACAGCCGCGAGATTAATGCTGGAAAATTTCACTGGCACGCATATACAGTGGTAAAATCTTCGGGTTGAGAGCTCAACGAGCAATTCATTTCCTTAATCGCGTTGGCTCTTTCCTTCCTCATAGAGAAGGACTTGAACACAGTAAGGGTAAACAAAAGAGTCCCAGTCGCGGAAAAAGTTTGAACTCGAATTAAGTACCACTAAGGAAAAAGTAGGAAGTGAGGAAATAAAGACACTCTCCAACATTTTGTTGCTCCGTTCATCAAATCTGTGTCAATATGTGATGAACCTAGATGAAATTTAAAAAAAATTTCGAATTCCTAATCATAGCTGTTTGATTTGGCCTCGGTATCAGTTCCCATGCATTAATGAATTCAAAGTATATGCACCCATTTAGTTCCCTGCGAGCCACCACCCCAATGGTGTGTGGCAGAGGGTGGATCACCAAACATGCACACGGACATGCATAAATTTTAATTTAGTAATAGTTAATTGGGAGAGGTGACAGACAGCTGAGGTCATTTGCGAGATAAATCACACTTAGGTAATACGTGATAAGTTAGTTATGCATATGCCAGGCACGTGTAATTAGTGGGTCACTATATACATTATAGTTTTTGCTCGTGGTTCAGGTATTTGTTTGAATGTATTAGTTTTTAACCCGAAATCAACATTTAGAGTACCGTTAATATTGGTTACTAGAGTTTTTTGATATGCACTACAGACTACCTGTATTACCCTTTCGCATTCTATAAATATATTCTGCCTGCTATGATCTCTCATTATTTAAAAATAAAAAACCCGTGCGGTAGTCTCTCCCTTTTCTCCCTTTCATCTTGTTTTCTTAGCCGAAAGAAGCGTAATGCTTGGATGTTCTTAATATATTTATAATTACAAGGCAACAAGAGAGCAGTTTATTATTCTGATGTGAAGTTTAGTATCCAAAGCAACGCGTTTCATTAAAGAAATCGGCAGTCGTTTTGTTTTGTTAGCGAACTCAAACATTCACTTAATTCCAAAAGCTGATTTGCGGATGACGAGTTAGCACGTAATTAACGGTGAATTACGAAACTCTGTTGAAATCCAGACTACAGGCACCTTATTTGGCGTAAAAATTATAGTTAAAGCTGCACTTTCAATTTGAAATTCCAAGCCTTACTGAGGAACTGGTCACAGAACTTAGAATTCACAGAGAAGATAAAAAATACGTAAAGCTACGGCACAAACCCTTCAGAATATATTAATTCACCTGTTTGTCCTGACCCTCGGCGTATTTTTCATCGGGCACACTCGACACGACCGATTCTCGAAGTCCCCTTTCACGTAAGTATGGGCAATCAGTATGGCGCGGCGCGTAGCAACGCTGTGAGGTTTTCCTAAGAACTAGTTTCGCTGACTACCGCTCAGCGCTAAGTAAACGTTTTGAGAAGTGGAGGAAAAAGACTTCGAGGCAATGCGTGATTATTGCAGATGCAACATGATTTATCACATTTGCATCTCAGGAGAGGTATTGATGCCAGTAAGATTAGGGCGTATTAAATAAAAATTACAATAGTCGCACACAATTTCTTGAGAAATTTTAGTAAAATTAAGGATATTAACGCCATTACGTACACCATTACGACTAACTATTTTCACTTTCCAAACGTCGCAGTCCATCATATATAACTCTGACACTTAAATTTAACACCACTGAAGACACATGAGCGACTTTTGCTTAACAATTAAAAAAAGAGGGAATAATGGAAATGATTACAGTGCAAAGAAAATATCTGCATACCTACACACCTATGAAAATATTACCAGGCAAAACATCATTTCGGTTATGTGTAGGAATTTATATACAACCACTCAATGCAAATCAATTATGGTACAACTTTGGTACTAGCATGGCACCTATCGAAACGATACTAAAGGATATGGCTTGGCGACATAAGCTATTATTTCGAAACATCTAGCGAATTCCGGTAACATTCTGTTTTTTCCCTCATTACTTCAAAAGACCAAATTAAAATTTACAATGGTATCTAGATATTCACATCCCTAAGCACCAAAATGATCATAACCGTTCGTATCCAAGACTTCGGCTGCTACCAATTGTAAGCAACAATTTTTACTTCCAAGACAAAGCGAGTGTCCTGACAAAGAGGACGGAAAAGGAGCCCAGACGGCGCACTCCAGGACTGGAATCATATTCTCTCTCTCTCTCTCTCTCTCTCTCTCTCTCTCTCTCTCTCTCTCTCTCCATCCATCAAAGGGAGAGAGTCTTATTTTTCGAGTTTTTCGATCGGAGATGGCGCGGTATTTCACGAGAATCAATTTTCCGAGCCATTCTCTCTCTTCCGTGCTCAAATCCCATCCCTCAAAATCAAGCAATGCACTTGAGGAAGGGAAGGGATGCGAGAGCGCCGAGAAAACAAGAGAGCACGCGGGGCCCAAGTCTGCCGACGCTTCCATGGACCATGAGGGACAATATTAAAAAAAAAAAAAAATTGAAATTCGAGAAGCGCGCACGACAAGAATTTGCTTTCGACTGGATTTTTCTCTTCCATCAATTCGTACCGATCTTTGAAAATTCGGAAATTAAAAGTAACGCGATGCCTAATTACATTTTCAATATAAACTACCGTAATAATTCCGTTAGTAATTACTAAAAAGAATACAAGAATTCCCAAGATTCCCTAGGAATTCTTATAGTTCTGTATCTACATTGCACCGTATCGCCTCCACTGTACGTATGGTAATTATTACAATGGTGTGTGGCAGGGGATGACTCCGCACAGGGCACGCAATGTTTGCGGAGAGTATACCTCGACTCCAGTACAGGTTTCACTGTTTTCAACTTATTTACCTAGGGAACGCGGACACTTCACGTGCGATAGAACTTCCAAGCTAACATCGTTCCCGATCAAGGAGTATAGAATGTACTGGAAGCGTAATACGCATGCTAGCCTACAAGTGACGATGAAGCCAGAATGGGTGTGCTTGGGAAAGAATTAGGCCCCACCTCCTCGGCACAAAATTTTCCGTTTTCCATTGTCTCTTATGGAGAATTCGTGTATTAAAACAAAATAACAATGGAATTGCAGCCAATTTATTGGTCAGTCCATTGGAAATTGGATTGTTTTCCGCTTGGCACATATGAATTTCCCGCGCAATCCCAATCCAACAGTCTCATCGACAATCTCCTACCCAATATTGGATTGTAGAACACGTTCAATGTTCTTCCGACCAACCTCCAGAGGTTAGAGTTGCCGTATCCTAATGACCAAAACAACAACACGTATCAATGCTGCTCCCACGGCATTAATTTCTCGGCAGTTTTAAGCTCAAAGTTTCTTTTGCACACTTCTAATGCAAATGATAGAAAATAATTTCCATCTTACATCTCGTATTTAATAAGCCAGCGTCTCGCGATGTGCTGTATTAATATGAAGTGGCGTACTAATGCAGGATATATGAGCATTGTTATGACATCCATTGGTGGTGTATTGCGGAACACATAGATAATTTTCAACCCAATATTGCGCCGATTTATTGGCCAATAAATTTGACGAATCAAACGGTCTTAAGGCTATTTAAGGGAGGTATTAATTAATTTGATTTCCCTGGGAGTCAATTATATTCCTTATATCTGATTCAAATTTAAAATATTTAAACTATAAATTTGGCGTTTGTTTTCCTGATTCCGAGCTATCAAACATTTATTTGACAAATTTTAAAAACTAATTCCATTATCTATCTTACTGCTCCAATTTTACTGCGTGCAAAGATAACTTCACCCGTACGAGTATCGCGAGTAGCAAGCCCGTATTTCCGTGCCTACCAAGATGGCCGCACCGATGGCACATATGTCACCTACTTCTCAAATCAACTGTGATGGCGACTCCAGGGCACCCCCTTGCTGCAGACAGATACTGGGCGTATATTATACAAATATTTCTGGTTACGGGTCAAAACTACAGAGAGATGTCTAAAACGATTACACTGTTGCATTGTATGTTCATTTATTCCTTTGGGAAATCATTCAAAAAAACCTGAAGCCTACACTATCTATTCTAATTATCTTGATGGTAACTGAAATTTAATCTGTTATTCACCCTTAAAGTACGGGGAAACAATGAAATTTCAAAACCATCTTTCCTACTAACTACGCGCACACGCTGAAACTGCTACCTTATTCATGCATTGGAGTGAAGAGAGAAATCGAAAGAATTAACATGAAAATTAGCCGAAAAACCATGTTCCTATCATGTTCGACACCATGTTAAAAACAATAGGGTTCGTCAAGAGAGAGATCAATTCGCTCTGCATAAAGATCTATCAGGAGTACGCACCAGACTTTGCTATTGAACGATTAAAAAGATCTAAAGACAACGTGGTGGCATCGTAAAAGTTCTGAGGGAAATTCCGCCACTCCACCAGCTCGCGTGAGTGAAAAAATGTTTTCGCATGTATTTAGACAGGTGCATACATTATTCGGGAAAATGGCAAAAGATAACACGAGGATAGAAAAAATCATGGTACTAATACATTAAAATAAATGTTTTCGTTCTGAATCCCGACTTTTGAATTTTCGGCGCGAGAACAACCCCAACTCTCCTCCGATAAAGCGCGTGCGAAGGATACACAAAGGGGGAAAAAAAAACAATCGTACGCATCAGGTGGAGCGAATAAAGGAGAGGGGAGGAGAGAAGTGGATGTGGGTGGGAGGAGAAGCGAGGGTGGCGCCATCGACGGAACAAACGGCTACCCTCACCACGTGGTCGAGCGAATTAAAAGTGAATGAGGCCTCGGATCCGCAATCAACGAGCGCTGCGCACGCCGCGGCGCGCCGCCGAACGCACACCAACAGAGCCGGCGCAGATACCCTTCCGTCTCGTCGTAAACACGAGAGGCAGAGACGTAATCCCGCTTGACATTGGGATATAACAGGTTTCAACCTTGACTTTGCATCGCATTAACTACAGTTCTCTGGTTTATAGTGCCATTTCTGAAGCACTGTACATTAAAACTGTTAGAGGTGTGTGTTTCTCGTGCTTGAAAGACGTTGACACAGTGATCGTTGTGAGTCAGATGTTTGTTTATATTTGCTATGCAAATATAACCAAACTACAAAAACATGTTAACAAAAACAAAAATATGTTTGTTTATATTTGCATTGTAGTTTTGGCACACGTGTACTGCTCAAGAACCCCATAAAGCGATAGTAAAATGTCAATTTCATTGGATAAGTCTGCAAAACTAAACAAAACCGCGTATCTATTGCATGCACGATACTGCACACTCGGTAGGCGCCGTCAGGCTCATATTTCCTGCAAAAGGTATCATTAAAGCTGTTGACTCAACAAAAAGAATGCCTTTACATTTTTTTATACATTTTTCTTTCACACACTGTCCGCTCAAAGAAAGTCTAAATATTTATGCACTTGGTTTTTTTTAAATTGTTTCAATCTGCACGACGCATAATGACTTAAAGTAACATTTATCTGAAAAGAGCAATCAATTGATGAACTAAGACGGGGGTAGTATTCCACGGTGAGTTTAGATCGATGAATCAAAATAGCAACTGAAACTAATTTGTGCTGCCGATGGGTGGACAAAGAAAAACGTCGTATTCGTCAATATACGTTAAACTCAAATTATTGTGTACACTACTCGAGATGAATTCTTTTTTTTACCATAAAAACATCATATGCTCCTTATGGCGTAGCCACGTTGATACACCGGTTCCCGTCAGATCACCAAGGTTAAGCAACGTTGGGCCCGGACGGAGGTTGGATGGGTGACCCCTCCATACCTCTACCGTGATGCTCTTGTCCACTATCTGCAAGTGGCGGGCAGGTCAAATGTGGGTTGGCACAATGGATCTAAAGAGGTGTAAGTGCCAGGAGGGCTCCAGAAGGCCCCCGCCCACCACTCCAATTTACATTCCTATGCTCCTTAGAGGCATAAAAATAACCGAATTCTCTGTCTCATGCGAGGAAAGGTATACTGTTGCTTCAAAAACTTTATTATAATACTCATTCGCTATCCCTGGGAAATGAGAATAAGTTCAGAGCAAATAATACCTACTTAATTATTCGCATTTTGATAAAATACAATCTTCAACTTCCCGGCACATTAAGTATCTATCTTCTCAGGGAAAACATCATCTTTCAGATGACACTTTTTATTATCTCATACAGTTTGACCCACGACGTTACCAGCCGAACGTAAACATAGATTCCCATACCGGATATAGCTTTCCCACGACATACGAGCTAATTACAGTTAGATATACGACCAGCTAAGTAACGACAATTTGTATCCCCAAAGTGGAAAAAATAAGGCAGTCACCAGTCGACTAGAGCGGTAAATTAATTCCGAACGGGGATCAAGAAAAGGCATTCCTACCGCATATCCTGAGATCTATCCAGATAAATGTAATCTGGCTCTCAATGAGAAGTGTACCCACGATACATCCTTTACATTCTAATCCACAAAATTCTCCTAATCATGCACAAAATTCTTCGGGTTCATTTCAAGAACGCATTCATAACCGCGGTTTAGACCGGGACAGACAAATACGACGGAAACCTCGGTTCCGCCCATTTAGAATGAGACTGAAGTCAGACCACGTCAAAATCGTAGTTCAACTGCCGCCAACGAATGTGGTTCACTATCCTTCAATACCATTCTCGACTTGAAGTTTGACTTTTTAGTACATAGCAACACCATGGCTCTTTCAACCGTCATTGAGGCTGAAAATAACTCCATCCAGCGGCGCCACCAAGGACATTAGAATGTACTGAAGGCGACATCGCGGCTGATTAAAGAATCAAGATCGGCCATCTTGGTAGGCACGGTCCATACAAGCTTGGTACTCGCGACGCTCGCGGGGATGAAGTTGTTTTTGGGCAGAATAAAACTTATGGTTGTAAAATGAATCATGGAATGCAATTTTATGATTCGTAAAAAAAACAGAGAAACACGTGCGCAAACGTGCTAACAAGCACAAGGTATGTACGTGGTCTAAACATTCGAATAAATTAGAACCTGGTTCAGTAATGAAACTAACTTCCAGAGATAAAATGCATTAATGAGTTCCCTAAATATCCTTAGGAAGATTAGCTGACGCCGCAGGGATGCAATATGGGTGCGATTTGATTGTTATTCATTCACAAGCAGTCTCCATAAGAGGCAATAGTGAACGAAATGTATTGCGCTTATGAGACGGGGCTAAATCCTATTCCCAAGCACCCCTATTCCAGCATCATTGCCACACGTAGACTAGCATGCGTATGCCGCCTCAAGTGCATTACAATCTCCTCGGTCGCCACAACAAAGGGGAGTCCGTGGTTTTCCCACAGACCGTCACGTGATCATTTTGACACAATCGAAAGGTAGAACGCGTTCAGACAGCGATTTTAAAAGATGACGCACGCTGCCTCCTGAAAGCAGCCTTTTTTCGCTGATTCATTTTTCGAACCGACTACGCGGTGAAGAATGCGGTGCGCGTTCCGTGTCTGTCTGCCAGTATCCGAGCGAGGCGGAGCAGCCCGTTCGTCTCTCTGTTCGAAAATTCTACCGCGGTTGAAAAGGGATCGAAAACGATAAAGATAATAACGACGAGACCGACGATGATGATGATGATGAAATATATCGCCGAACGGTGAAAGGGTCTCTCTCATATCCTTCGTAGGCGATCGACTCTCACAGGAAACCGCTTTCCGCAATCGGTCTCATCCGCCCGGAGTGAAGAAGTGGAAGATGTCGGGGGTGGAGGAAATACTCTGGGTTGAGGACAGGGGAACGAATATGGTTGTGCGACGACACCAGACATACTTAAAAAAAATAAATAATACATAATTTGCTGAAGCGACGACAAATAGACTTTGACGCCAACTATCGCGGCATATGGGGCGATAACGCCCAACCTGAACGTCAATTACTATCGAGGACGTCAGACACATCGACATGCGGAAGATAACCATCGATTAATAACAATGGTAGCTACTTTAAAGCAATTGAGTAGCAATAACTTAAATTGAGGTATTCCACTAGCAGTTATTTTTGAAGAACTTTTGTTCTAATACTAACTTTTGGAGTTTTAATACTAACTTTTGAAGGGTGCTCACCGGAGATATTCTGTTTTGAATCACAAACTATTTTCTCAGCAAATACCACACTTTTGCTTAAGCTCGAGCATAGGCAGAGATTGTTAGTATATTGATATTTGACCAAATACTCCCTGTAGCTGTAAGACTTTCCAGAGATTTTCGCCCACGTCTAGCAAGACAAGCCCTACATTTACAGATATTCCAGGCAGCACTCACTTTTCGCTTTTTCTTTTAAGTAATTTAATGCTTTTTCCATTATAATGGACAAGCTTTTTTTTAAGTTCTTCAATATACAAGCTAATCCATGGTTACGTCCAAGTACAATGTCGTACCTAGAGTACATCTACATACAAATTGTTAGTGCAGATAATAAAATAGAAAGGTCTGTTGGTGAAATACCCGGTTTGGTGATCAAATCGGGGCTGACTGTATTTATTCATTACATACCGGCCGCGCTTTATTACAAATAATGTACAATCAGAAGAGGAAACTACCGTACGAATTTCAAGAACTCATATCAGTAATTTTAACCACATACCTCACAATTATTGCTTTAAAAAAACAGAAAAGTAATTTATCTCACCAATTTATAGAAATATTTTTGTTCTTTGAACATTTACCGCTCCGAGATGAATACATTAACAAGATATAGACATGAATTATTTTTAGTTATTCACAACGATTGCCTATTTAATTTATCTTTGTCATTTTTAACATTTGAATTTCAATCTTTCTGAAGGGAAAAAAATAAATAATATCAAACTCACACATGAAGTATTTAATCGGCTCCATTATGAGCAATAAACATCCCGCAAGTAATTGTTTACATTTTGTTACCATAACAACCATTCTCCTACCCTCCAAGGCGCTAAGAATTATGGGATGGTTTTTAAAGATGGCGTCGCGCAAGGATAAACTTCATGCTCACTTGATGACGGCAACATTAGATGACTAAATTCGGTGACTAAACTGATGCCTACGAATTCGGACACACTACAAGATGGCTTCCTCCCTACGAAGGGAGCATTTAGGACTGATTGGCGAATTCGGACACGGCTTGAATCTACATATTACCCTACCATCCGCCGTAAGGTCGTGTGGCAGGGGGTGGTATGTCACAAGATGATTTTAGCTTAAAAAAACTTTAATTATTTGTGAATGAAAACGGATAGCCGAGAGGAGAATAGAGTGGAGAGCTGCGTCAGACCAATCTTACAATTCTTAACTGATGGCAATGAATTTAAAACTTAATTGATGCCGTGTGTTTGAAATAATTATACTTTGCTTGCGCTGCAGTCGTGTATTTTGTGTGGGGAAAAGGAACTCTTGTATCGTTCTGACGGACAGTTCATCTACCTCAATTTGTTGCTTCTGTCTACCCTGCTGACGTAGTGTGGGTAAAAATACGTCTGCAGAGTCACATTCGAATTCTTGTGAGTTTAATTTTTCGAGTAACCTAAATCTTGCGTACAACCCTTCAGGAATGATATACCCTGTCATCATATCGACGACAACTACTGACAAAATTTTTCGTTCATTTTATTTTGCCGCAGGATATCGAAGCCCGATATATTTGTCGCTTAATAATTTTCATTAAATACAGGAATAAGCTTGGCATCGATAAATTTAAATACGAAAAACCCTTGGAGACCGCGAAAACGAGGTGAAAAGGAGTGGGGGGAATGGCGTCCTATTTTGGCGTTATAAATATTCTCTTGGATAACATAATTTTAAAAATTTTCAAGAACGTGTTTCCGTAAAATAAAACGCACACACAATGATTGTAATAATGGCAATAAAAAAAAAAGGAGCGAGCCAGCACGGAACAGGACAATGGCGGAAAGAGCGGAAAAGAGCGGGGCCGGCTGGCGGGAAATCGTCCGCAGAGAGCTGCAAGAATCGCAGCGGGAGGAAAAAAATGAAGTCTCCCTCTTTCGCTCCCTTCTTTATTGCACGGCAAGCGCAAGGCGGAGGAGACCCGGGCCCGCTTTTGTGTGTTCCCGGATCGTTTTAATTATGTCGGTCGCGCTAAGTCGTTCCTGCGCCGGCGATGCGCGCCGACTGCCCCGGGACGAATAGAGCAAAAAATGCCTGCGACTCGCTTTTGCGCGACGTGTGCGCAGTCGCGCCACTGCGCGGCTTTAAGACTCCGACATGAAGTGGAAAAACGGTCGGAAGAAAAAAAAAAGTCGTGTCCACACGAATGGCAAGCACGCATTAAAATGTTTCCATTCCGCCGAGTCGCCGAATAGATTTCTTTTTTTCTTACTTTTTATATTTTTTCAACAATTAACCCTGATGGATGCTCACCATTAGATTTTCCCAAGCGAAGGTTCTGATTTCTCCGTATCTGCATTCGGCGGCGAAAGAGAGAGAGAGAAAACAAATAGAGCCCGTCCACCGGATTCCAAAGGGGATTCAAGAGCTCTCACCCTATTTAAAAAACAAACAGCAGTACATAGGTGTGAGAGGAAATGGTACCCTGGTAACAACGGCGAGAGTGGGGAATATGCATGAAATGTGTTTATTGTGTATTGATAATGTACTTGGTACGACATTTTCTCTCAAATTCTCAAATGAATAAACCAAAATTATCGGTGCCAACCAGAAAGATTATTTAATGCTATTAAAATGATACCGAAAATTGACGAAAGTCACGTGACCTGAAACACCTTCTGGCGTCACTGCACGGTATAGGTTCCACATTGCAACGGAAACAGATCTTCATCTCGCCCTGAAGATCACCCTCGAGTCGAGGATCGAAACGTCGGTCGAAATGGACGCCCTTACCCGGTGGACAACCAGAGAAAACTTCTTGAATTAGATAAATATCACTCAATTAGGGAAAGCGTTAACCACATGTGTTGTACCAGGCACGTGCAACCAGAACACTACCGAGCCACAGACAATTATCGGTTAAATCGGCGGTAGTTTATTTTAACGTTTACCCAAGCACGTTTTTCGGAAAGTTGGAATCCCGGTCAATCCCGGCAGAGTCAGACTTTTTTCTATTGTGATCTGGCTTGATTCTATCTTCACCACCTACTATGCGTTCGTCAATTTCCATGTAAACTGTCCATTGTCCTAATCCTATCCTCGAAGTATTTGTATTCGCCTTTGAGGGTAATGAAGATTTCGTTAGTGAGTTAGGGCCATTCACATTTCACGTAACGCAAATTTTCCTCTCTTATTTAATCGCTCCGGAGCGCCGCCTTATAACACTTCGCAACGTCCTCTGCGAGCCGTACCCTTAAAATTACGCAACGATGACAATGAATTATCCTCTTTTTGAGTGATAAAATAGATACTCTTTATAAATACCTATCTATTTTTAATACTAATATTAAAATACTAAATGTAACATATATAATAACTATTATTTGCACAAGGAATGAATAGTGAATACATCTTTTCCAAATGTAAAGCCACTCCCTTTTGGTAACATAAATTGGCCCAACGCCTCCCCTCGTGACGTTACTTTACATGCGTTCGACCCCTTAGTCGCAACATATGGCAGGGCTAAGATATTATTCTCCAACTGCGGATGCAAGCGCGCAGTTAACTTTATGGAAGTGGCGGCCGGTTGATAATATGGCACACGTCCGTACACAGCAGAAGCATCCGGGGCATAAAATTCTCACCAAATACTTCATAAATTACCTGCATTAAAAAAAATAAAAGTTATGACTGAAAATGGCGAGCGAAAAATTCATTTACCTGCACGTAAAACGCGTAACACTTTAACATCAAAGTCTCCAGTCGGCTGAAAGTCTCTTAAGTGCACTGTTTTTATTGCCAAACAAAGACGTAATTGTCTATAAAACCTACTGAATGCAACGAGAAATGTGTGGAGGGATTCATATTCATCGTGCGGCTACGTCATAATGTATGCACCCCCAACGTGAGGAATGAGTTTTTTTGGCATTCCAGAGGGACGTTTCTTAATAGGACAGCCATGTCTCCGTCAGCTTAACGGGAGACAATGCGAAATTTACGCAGGCGGAATACGTAAATAAGTTGCCGGCCGCCTTGAAGAGGCAGCATCCGTCCTACATGCCGCGGTATTAGGTGCCCAGCCGAAGGGCACAATCCCTACACCGAAGGAACTGAATTACAATCGAACGAACGAAAACATTGAGCTCTCCCTGGCGACGGAATACAAAATTAGCACTTCATGAGCGTAAACATCCAATAAGATACTAGATAAGATAATCCAGTACAAGAAAGTTCCCACCTTATTGCCTAATCAACGCTTTGTCTCCTACATCACGTTGAAAAGAAATTCAACTTATTACGCGTGCAGATGAGTAGATATTAGTGACTTGAGCACCGATTAAAGAACAAACTGGGGAAAATTGGGTTTGGTGCATGAACTGGATGAGAAAACATCCGAAGACAACCTTTACCTAATAGAATATTTCCTTATCTTTCCTACGCTTATATCTGTAATGACCTCTCATTACAGTTAAAATGATGCTTTCAGTATACATTTTAACGACATTTCTACATATAGCTCGGTGTCTAGGTCGCTAACGTATTGCCTTGGCAATTCAAAAGTCACGGAAGTTCGAATCCCGCCTCGGGAATTGATGCTGCGTTGTCTTAAATTTAGGGTGAAACATAACCTACAGAGTCATTTCGAATAGGATCTCCTATAAAACGGATTTTATCACTATCATTTCCTCTCTTGCAAGACAAATCGTGACTAGTTATCTTTCCGTGAAATCCCACTGCATTTACATATCTCTTCCGCCAAAATTTTCGACCTCCACGGTAATTATCTATGAAAAATCAACTTGCTCTTCCAATTTACTTTTTAACCATTTTCTCCACGCTATGACATTTAGACACACTTGAATAAGACCTACATCTTTTCATAACATGCTCTTCTCTCAATTATCTACCGATGCGCTTAAATATTTAAGAGCAATCATTTTTTTCCTGAATGTCGCAATTTCATCCGCAGATTGACCCGAGACCGATCGCATAGGTCGAGTCTGTAACTAACCGGCATGGCTCCCTGCGGCCTCGAGATTAATTCCCGAAGAATATATTTCCCTACGAGACAGATGATGGCGGACCGTCCAGTAATAGTTAATTTCAAGGTCCCTCCTAGGAAACTCCCTGATACCAACGGCGAAAACTACAAATTATCCAGAGATTTCCATCGTTTAAAACGTCCTGAAAACCCTCCTAATTTCTCATGGATTTTCCTCATTTCTAAATCTCCGAAAACTCTCGATTGCCGACGTTCCGTAACTTACGCTCCTGAACTCCCCAGCCTCTTGAATACGCCTGAGCACGACTTCGACCCATGGAACGCTTCGTGGATACTTGAAATAATCTCATATGTGGACAGAGAACGACACGGATAGTGGCCACATTCCTATGTAGAGGAAGATAAAGGAATCTTCCCGCTGGGAGGCACGGAAAGCGATCTTCGGGAAGATTACGCAGAGCCAGCAAATGTCTTTCGGGATCAATAAACGGCTGGCGACCTCTGGAGCGAGGAGCAGCAAGGAATGATACAGCCCAGATATTACAGCGCATTTGCATGGGAGACGCCAGGGGCCTCCGGGAGAGAAAAAAAAGGGCATCGGGGTAAAAAAAAATAACATTTGCCTCACTTTCGGTTACAAAGGGAAACAGGAAAATTGAGCTCGACTTCGTGTTTCCCACGCCAAACGGCATACGGAAGGGCTGCCGTTTCCCCGAGGGGAGAGTTGTTCAAAAAACATTCACAGTCGGAAAACGTGCTCCGCGCGATTTACCCACCCGGAGAAGTCGAGGGTGCTCGGCAATTGTTTAATGGCGCGGAGAAACGGCATCACTACACGTGCAATACGCACCTACAATATACATCAACAGCTATCGAATATCATTCATTTAACCTCTTGGAATGGATGGAAGGGAGTGAATAATTACCAAGCATGCACTACATAAATATGAATACAAAATAGAGAGATAGATAGTACGAAGTAGAAGAGAGGTACGACAATCCATTTTCTCCATGCACAATTAAGGGACAATAATAGACTAAAGCAAAGATACCAGGGTGCAATTAGGATTGCTATTGCAGATTTTGATTCCGAAAAAAGTCAGCAGTGATTTTTTAACGTTTTTGTTTTCCCATAACTAACTCATACGTGCCTTCGGAAATGGAAATTAATAAATATATCGAACGAAATTCCAGAGTAATCAATTACATTACTTTGTAAAGACTAACAATCCAACCGTATGTGCATATTTTGTTTGAGGGTAGTGCTATTTTGTAGGATTTTTGCATACCTGCAAGAGAGAAATTGTAAATTTAATTATCTTTTCCCCCTGCCACACACCCTTGTTTTGGCTTGCCGGTTATTAAATAAACGTAGATGTGCATATAAGCACTAGTACATGCTATGCGACTTGATTTGTTATACCTTATAGACATCATGCCAGACTGTAAAGTTGACTTTATACACAACCAGCAATTATGCAAATAAGACCAAACGTTATTACCTCTTCTATCTTCCGGTAATGCCGGTTATAAAATTGTACGAAACCCACAGGCCTCATTAAGTAACACCAGCAAGTGATTACTGCTCGATTTAATATGCCAACTCCTCGGGGTCGAGAACTCAGCAACATGAGAAACCGAGGATAAGATACTGGCCTAAAAATTTGCGAAAGGAGGTAAGAGAGGGTTGCGGTCATTTGCGATATTCATGAGAATGGGTGTGTAGTTAGGAATCGGCGGAGGAAAAAGTGTTGAGAGAAACCCGGCGTCGGTATCAGTCAACTCGTAGAGAAAGGCGCCAGCGGTTGTCTACGAGTTAACTGCCCTTCTTTCAAGACGAGTTTGGAAATGCTTTCCACTGAGTAATCAAGCAGCAAAACAATTCTCCTAATAAACCTCGACAATTCCCGAGATTTGAAGCCGGGGCCTCGACATGGTGATCCATTGCTCTACTCCATTCCCCAGTCCATACCAACCCGATCCCAGGGAACTACACTGTTAAAAGAATTCGCCAATGGGTTACGGTATTGTGATTCCTACGGCAAAAATTGACATGATCCATGCAAAGCTTAAAAATCAAATAAACTGCTGATAAAATTGATGGTATCTGGCGTCACTTCATGGAATTTACTTTTATGCATTATGAATAACAAAATAACCTCTGTATTTCCACAATTTATTCTCTCACACTACGACCCAGGCTGCAGGCTACGAAAACTGCTGATGTTAAGAAGCCCAAAATAATTGAAAAACTGGTTTTCCGAAAAATCTCAGGTTCCTAGTTTCTTACAGGAGGTGGTACCCCAAAACGGTCTATGTTACAGCCAAGCGTCTTAATAAAATAAGACGGAGCACAATCTCCTGAAATGAAAAAAAAAAAAAAATTTTCCTCTCACAACGTCTCAAGCGACAGGAAGCACGTACGTTCGCATCTGCGCCAGCCAACAACCACGCAGGAAAAAACAAATAGCAAGACATGCCGAAGCGCTCGCGATTATATACTCGGATTCCATGCACACGAGAAGATGCGGGATATTTGATTCGATTTCCGTCGCGATTGACTCGGCGATCGACCTCTCGATCGCTTCGGAATTCAAACTCGAATCATCTGAGCGCGAGGCCGATATGACGAGGACGAAATGAAAGGGCATTCATTCGGCTCTATCTCAAATCTCATTCTCTCCCTCTCTCTCTCTCTCTCCTCCATTGCCGTCTTCGCTCCAGATACTAGCAAAGCAAGGGCACAGACGCAAGGACCAAGATGCGATCATGAAGATGAAGCTCGCATTTCTTACGTCGAGTCTCACAAAGAGCCGATTTGTCCACGACTGGGAGGACGTCACAGCCGGCCTGAATGAGGAAAACACCCGCCACCCCCACACCCCCGTTCTTTCAATCGGGAACTTCTCCGAGATGCGCCTCCGATAACCCGCTCACATTCCCTTACCCCCCGCTTGTCACAGCATTGCGGAATCACTGCAGTTAAAACCCGGTCTAAAGATAAAACCAGGGCTTGCTTCCTTCCGGTTACGGTCCGACACGCGATCAGGCGAACTTCTCGATGCCAAACAAAATTTTATAAATATGGAAAAAATTCCTAAGGTTGCCTCCTAACTTAAAACGCACAACCTGATAACAATCAATCCAATCAAAAAGTGGCCAACACTAGCCAAGATCTTTTTTACACATGTCTGTCCCACTATAGATGCCCTTATATATGGCAGAATCTAACCATGTGGAAATTCAATCGCTGAAATGGACTATCTCACTTAAAACACCCAACATGCCCAAGTACTGGTAAATTATTTTCCCCGAAAAAAAGTCTGTATATACCTGCTTAAAGAAAGGGAACCGAAGTAATTGACGTCAGATTAGGTTAGCAATTGTAATTAATTCATTATCCTCATCATAGGCGTCCTGAGAATATTTTGAGGCGTTCGTTCATGTGTCTTTAAATTTACCCCATCTATATTCATCCATATCCAATCCATCCATTCATCCATAATCATTCTCCAACACGATTATTTTCGACCTATATAAAATTTCTCTTCACTTTCTCGTAGAGATTCCACAGACGCCCATGGTGATTAAAATCCTTTGGTTTCGTAGAAAATAGTAATAAGATCGCAGAAGAATTATATTTCGATTCCGCTCCTCTCAAATATGGTAACGCAGTTGGTACAGTGGGTTAATGCTTACTAACGTCCAGAATATGACATCACTGCGTTATCGCTTCGGGGAGGTTTTTCCCAATAAAAATTCTGTCCCTTCATCGTCCTGATACGATAAGAAGGCGCTGGGGTCTGTATTCTGACATCAGTATTTCTGCGAAATTACTCATCGGAAGTATGAGCACGTTCCAAAATAAGATACAAATGAATATAAAAGTCTTCAGTACTGTAACGTATTGCCTTCTGGATCTTCTCCAAGATTAAAGAAAACTCGTGAAACGACAAATATAAAACGTATATAGGTATTATTCTTTCAGTTGATTGTCTCTTCTTGGAGGCGTGGGATCGGTTCTTTCATGAGTAGTCACTGTCATTATCCATATCGAAAACCCGTGTAGAAGTCAACTGCTCACCGTAACTCTTGGCCTTACGTTAAAATGTGATGTGAAGAATTGCGGTAGAGTGCGCTCTCCTAAGCTTAATTGGAAAATAAATACCGCGTGCGTCATGAATATCCGTGAACGACCTCCTGATCTTTTTATTCCTCTCCAAGAGGAGTGATATCGGTAAAATCGGCGTTGGAGAAATTTTTCAACATGTTATCAAAACCCTTCATTCAAGATGTTGTCCGGGGATGGCAGGAGCGGCTGGCAGAAATATATCGCCAATGGAACGATAGGTCGAATGTGTTCAGGTCGCTACAGCCTATCTGAATCGGGACGTTATCTAATCGTGATCACGTCGCTGATATGCACCGAGCCTCTCCATCTGCATTCTTCCCCCCATCGCTTTCTCCAGCAGACTGCTGCGTTTTGATTCCACCCACTTTTGCTACCGCCTTCGGATTTTCCCCACAAATTCTATTACCACTGAAATGTAATTCGACGCTTCTCCGTACATTTTCTCTCACACCCTCCCATCTAACACTCTCCTCCTTTGCCTAAATCTCAAAAAACCTCGATCAAACCTTCCACTCTCTCTCCGTAAATGCACAGCGCGGACCGTACGTACCCCGTCCCCTTCGTAATTTATTCATCAATGCTGAAACACTCGCTGAATATCGTCCACCTTCGTTAAAAGCGGGAACATATTTTAAAGACACGCCTTTGACGTTCTTTGGGATGATGAAGCCAAAAATTCGTTTCATTCGAGCATGTAAAATTTCCTCCGCTCTCGTCCTTTGATATGCTCTTCCCATGACGCCCGCGAACATCCAACCACCAACGGGGCCAAATCGCTGAAGCAAACGGCTGCCTCACAGTGTCTCTTGCATCAATTTAACGATTATTCAAATTCGACAGGACCCTAGAATATATACTTTTTGACGTTACTTAGAGCTTCTCTCAAAGCAATTTATTTTCGTGGTCACTGCCGAATAGGGATCGGAATAGAACACTAACTGCTATCGAATTCTCCATCAAACTCTGATAAAACCTACACTAACCGGCCCCTGACATATTAGGTAACCGCAAATCAATCATTAAAATATATTCTTGCAATTATGGTGGAATCAATTCTCGTGCGATGCGATGATCTGAATACGTCTGGGGGATGGTGCATATAATGGTGACTGTTACGGAATAATTATTTGGTTACCCGTTACGGAGATATTGATGGAGCCTTCTTTCCTAATCTCAAACTCCCCTATTTTCATGATGTGCTCTTTTCCTAAAGCAAATGAGAGCACACACTTACTAATGCAATGGAATTCAGCCCCGCCAATTCAGCCACCAACGGCATTGCCGCAATATGTACAGCATTCGCCCTCGAAATGAGACTTGAACCCACGACCTCTGGATCATCCGATTAGCGAGCACGGCACCGCTTTAACCGAGCTGGAATTTTCTTCACAAATGGCGGCAATTCTTTATTAAGAAATGATGTCGGGGCAATGGAATCCATGGAGGGTCATGAAAATAATGCCACGGCGATAGGACATTGCAGTTGAATCCCACTCACTTCGGGCGATTCCGCAACAGAAAGCCTTAAACCAAGCTGCCGTGAAAATGAGAACAGGTAAAGATAATACAATGGCCAACAAATAAAATAATATTCCCAATTTCGGCACCGAAGAATATTTTAGACATATAATCAGTGAACACAAAGACCTAGGGGTGGGGCGGTGCGCAGGCCCCAGCAGAAAATCTTCGCATAATACGCCGAAGGAATGCACGAGCCTTTTTCGGGAAAAAATAAGAAGAGGAGCAGAAAAACGTGGGAATAAAACAAACTAAACATTAAAAGAATACAACGAAGAGCTACGTTTCATCCCTTAAAGAAAGTAATGAACAGGAAAAACCTTAATAGAAGATAACAACTAATAAGGCAAACACTGTACTTTCTACTACCTTTTTAGATCCATACAGTAATAATATAAACCTTCGCACTTCCAAAATCACCAACCTTTATAATACCTAACAGAGTAAACGGTTTCATGCTTACTATTGTCAGTAAGTATGATTAAACGCAGAATAAAATGAGCTAAAATTTGATGTAATTCGCATTCGTGTAAGTATTACGGTTCATTCTTAATCGGTGCTCAAACTCGAATCTACATAATTTTTGCACCGACAGTAGTATGGTGGAGACTATCTACCTCGGAAAATAAATAAATACCTTTGTGATCTCCACTTTGAATTTGCCTCAGACAACCTAGGTTTCGACTAGTTTCGACACTTTTGTGTTACCTTCAGGTGAATATTAATCGCCGTAAACTTAATTACGTAGAATATAAAGGAACTGCTCGACAACCGAATTAGAATAGTGATGCCGTACGTCTACCTCTATCAATTCATCACACTTTTTTGTTCGCAATATCCTTTCTTAGCCACTGTGAACGGCATTTGAGTATTTTGAAAACTACCAGAGAAAACAAACTCAACGAACTAAGAATCGAACTGCGAACTTCAGTTTAGACGAACTTCCGGCTTACTATATAGTAGTGGATTTGATAATCACTCTTTGCCATACATCATGTGATACATATATCTTCTTGTAGGGTGAATTTTTATCCCCGCTACCGCCTTACGATCCTTGATACACCATAATGGTCTATAGTAGTTTCTCTCGATCCCCGTTAAAATTGCTTTCGGAATCAGTAATCCTAGACAGCGTGGTGTTCACCACAAATTGGTATCCTTTCTAAGTCACCTGTTTCACAATTTTCAGCAATTTTTTTAACTCGATATAGACGTCGATACGTTAACATTGCATACATTAAATGTGCAATATGCTATTTAAATATCGCAAGAGTCCAGCCCGTATCCATAACGTAGTTCACGGGAAGCCTCCCCATTCCCCCAGCATACCAATGATATGCCGCCCGCTACTACGTCAACGTCACTCGAGAAAGAAAGCAGTCCATTCGCGCTAATCCCAGGGCACGAGGGGCACAAGGTGGAGCGGTAAATGGGAGAGAGGGGGTGAAGAGGGACAGAGGGAGAGTTTCCGGCGACATAATTTCAGCGTAGGAGACAATTACCGAGAAATGAAACGCTTAAGGAATGCACTCGCGGGCGATAGGAGCCGCCAGATGCTCTTATTCATTCCGATTCCCGCAATTCAAATAAATTCTTTCCCCGAAAGGATACGGTGACGCAAAGCAAAGGCGGTGGAATTTCACCGCAGCGATCCATTGAATTTGAAAGAAATTATGATCTCCATTTGTCCAATTCTAAATATCATGGTATTCAAGAATTACACGCTGTATGGTTATACTCTCCGTCTAAGGGCCATATTCAGAATCTCACGTAGTCTCTTTTAGACTGCTTACGTAATAAAAACCCCTATTATGAGTTCAAAAGAGCATACAGATTTACATCGATATGGTTCGAAGCGGTATACATCTCAGCGCCACGCTGATAAGTGATACCAACTTTGCAGGGAGAATCTTTAAACCAATTGACTCGCAATAGAGATTTTATACGCAAGTAGTAGAAGCGGGACTGTAGTTGAGATTCTGAATACGGTCCTAAGTCATAGCGAGAACCAACTTTGGCATAACAGGCCAAAACCAGAACAAAAATATTTCCTTGTTCAAATGTACAGACGGAGAGATACGACCCTCCAGTCTCATACAACTATATTACTGATTATAATGAACTTTGACATAACACGCCAAAACCGGAACAAAAATATTTCTGTGTTCAAATGTACAGACGGAGAGAGCTCAATACAACATAAACACGCATCCACCTTCGTTGTCGAGACTCCTGCTTTCGCTTGGGAAGACGTTCGGTAAACGACTTTCGCACTAGAGATAATATATTCTATCTACAGACTTCTACCGTCAGAGAGCATTGAACATTCGAGTTAAGAGCAATAACAATTTGGAAGATGACGAGACATCAGTTATCGTTTTAAACTAGACATTCAAATAGTAAAACTAGGATCGGTACATGACTGAACTTTTCTTCAATTGACGTCTCATTAGTGCCGATACGCACAGATTTCACACCACGTCTTAAACGGGAACAAGTCCATTTAGATTCCATACTTGGTGTCCGTTTGGATTCAATTAGGAAGAAAATACTTAAAACCGTGTTTTGACGTCTCATCAGGGACAGTGCTGGAACATGGAGTCCGGCGAGTACCGCGATGGGTTCGTAAGCAGCTTTCGCTTTCCGCCGTCTAGATTTTGATGGTAGTGGTGGAATCTCAGCATACATGTAAAATTGAGAGTGGGAGGGAAGTAGTAGAGAAGATGTTTCGCTTTCGATGCATTCTCCATTCCGTCCTCGTCATTGAAAATTTTATTCTTCTCAGAAATTTATATTCTCCTGCTATCTCTTTCGAAATAGAAGCGGTGACGACAACGAAAATCACACCTCCGGCAGATCGGCGGGAAATGGTATAATTGCAAACGAGGATATCAAACGGCGCGCGATATATGGTCGCAGGTCGCAGGACGCTTAAAGAAGCGTCACACCTGTTTTATGGATGAATACCAGCGGTCATGAGTGGTATCAGCACCAATTTCAGCATTGAAGCAGAGGTGGAAATTAGTCAGATCGCGAAGTATGCACACTTTTGATATTGTTCACCATAAATTGGAGCATAGACTTGTTCAAAACATCTAATGGGATGTAATTATAAAAACATATACGATTGAAGGACTGGAGACGCTTTGGGCACATGTAGAGTTCACTCTTTACTTTGTGCTTTAGGTAAAGAGATCAAAACAGTCGCTGATGGTTTCACCAACTAGGAACATGTATGCTAGGAAGAGTGTAAGATGCTACAACTGAAGGGGACCGGCCGCTGTAGTCAGGAGAGTGCAACTCTGACCTGGCAATCCAGAGATTGTGGGTTCGAATCCCACAAATGAAATGGACGTTGTGCTCACTTTACGTTAAGCTAACCAAAACGGTGTCTTATGACCTACGCAATTGGAGCATCTTAAAATCTAATTATACTACAAATACAACCACAGGGCAGACACGTAGCCAGGGGGGTGGTTCTGGTGCTTCAGCCCCTCCCCCCCCCCCCTCCCGAAAATTTCCCAATAATTCTGTTGTTCTGATTTTAGCAGCGTACTTTACCAGTTAGAAGAGATAAATATGGCCACTGTAAAAGTAAATACCAAGCACTGAAAATTAAGGGAAGAGATTTGTAACATGTCGGCACCGAATGGGCAAGGCTGCTTTGTTTCAAGTTACGCAAGACTTAGCCCCCCCCCCCCCCCCCCTCGAAGCAAATTTCTGGCTACGTACCTGCCACAGGGTACCTATCGAACCGCCAAACTTAAATTTAACCCTGGGATATACGATCAACCTATGCCCGGAACGGGATTCGAAAACAACAGGATTTGAGCATAACATTGGGCTGCGAAGCCGTCATGTTACCCAGCAGGTTTCAACGGATAGCGTCGACACGGTCTCGTCTAATTGAAAGTAAGTGTTTAAGAGGTACATCTGCCTTTGGGGTATGTAACACCGAATGCGATTTAAATGCCCAATGGACAAGGCGTTGGCGCCGACCGGAGGCCCGCAGATCTAGGAGCTCGGACCGTAGTAAACAACAAGTGAAGTAGAGACAGACTAGTGGGGTGGCAGGTGCTGTGTTTGCTCCACTTAGGCAGAGCGGCTGAGTGTGTGGGGGGGGGGGGAGGGGGGGGAGGTTTGGAGTAGAGGAAATGACTGCGGTCGGGTGATAAGGGGCGGGTTGCCACTGACTTCGAAAGCGCCTCGCCGTAAGAGAGGAAAAAAGGGCTTCCGGAGAAGGGGAGAGAGGCGGAGAAAGGAAGTTCGCCCGGTCTGATACGAGGCCCGGGCCGCGCTAACCCAATTCAACGGCGACCCTTTTAAACTTTTAACTACCCTACGAGGGGTTACCCCCTGGCAGCTGTTATAACTGCATAATTCAGATTGCCTTCGTCATTCAAAGTCATTTAAGGGCCGAAAAAAAAATTAAGGAGGCAGTCAGGGCGCACGATCTTTACTGGAGGTAATTTTTGAGGCCGCGGCGAAATTTTCATCTTGCATTCAATTCCACCAGGGTCCGCGCTGAGAAGATAATTTGCAACCCGCAAAAATTGAACTTGAGAAGGCAAGTAATTCTCCACTTAAAAACCACCCACACACCAATTCGTCCGTGTTTCGTGAACGGCGACGATCCTAGAAGTCCAGTACACGCTCCCAGCGCTCCGGAGCGAGTTCGTGAGTGATCCACTCGAGGCTCCAAGCGCTCCTGCAGCTTTCAAAACGTCACGCATGACGTCACTATATTCGCCTTCTCTCTCGCTCCAAACGGTCCAGCGAGAAACGTGTGTGAGCTGTAGCGAACCGTTGTTCTCTGGTGCGATTTTGAAGATGGGAGGACGCCAGTAAAAATGGTGCTGATAACGTTGGTTGAATTCGCGGACAATCAGGGCTACCATTTGGAGGTGACGGAGGAAGTGACGATGAGGGCCAGGGGTCGTTAGCATTGACAAAATAGTTTATTTATTGGATTTGAGAATTATTCGGGAGAAACTACCGCGAAGTGAATGTTTGTAACTCAATGTTTTTACGTTTCAGATCGGATGTTCGGCACGGAGTTGTTCGAGGAGGAGGTAGAGCGACAAGCGCAAGGTATCTTTGTACATTTGTTGTCATGATTTATTATTAATTATTTAATTTCGAATTGAGTCATATATTGTCATGTCTGCGGTTAAATGTTTTGTTTTGTATGCCATTAAATATTTTAATTTGACAGCAATGTATTCTTGAATCTTTCCAACCTTTCTCTATGATGATTATCTCTTATGCTAAACGATGTGCGATATACGGTACTCCCACTAATCTTCAAATTTGACGCTCGGGGTTTATTTTGGTCATTGCTTAAGGGCAGGCTGACATTGGGATGACAAACATACATAAGGCCTGTTGTTAATAAGAGGGGTTTAACTCTAGTGCTGCATTTGAGAAGCATCATACATATTCATGCGGTCGCAATTAAATACTCGTAGCAAAGAACATCAGTTGGAGTGAACTGATTCCGATTTCACTAAAATTTCATTATAAGATATTAAAGTAGTGTGATTAAACAAGGCCCGTGTCTATTCTTATGTGTACGTTGTTTCTCTAATGCAACGTATGTATTTAATGACGACTACTCAATATTGTTTGCAGTGGCGTACGTAGAATTACCTTCTGGGGGGTTTAATTAATATTTATGTGCATCATCATAAAATGATATTTAGATTATTATTCACTAAAACATCAATTTAATTAACTTTCTCTTTTCGTAAAGACAAATAAACTACCTATATTTTTCAGTCCAATACGCAAAATTCTAAACGATAGTGCGAAATATAAAAAATATATACCTAATACAGGAATCTAAAAAATATATACATCACGGGAATGTTTTTGGTGGTGGTTTAAACCCTAAAATCCCCCCGTCAGTACACCTCTAATTGTTTGTGTAGTTATTTTCGGTATTGGAATGTGGACATCACTTTCCATGTCCTTACCCAACCCGAACGGTTAATTTGCATCATTAATATGCTCCGCATAGATAATTTATAAGCATAGAGGATGCGTAGAGGGTTGTGTGCTATATTTTCGATTAACCATCATTATCAAATGGTTGAGAAAGTTTATTCTCTATACTTATAAAGAGCTGAGGGAGGTGGGCATGACATCACCTAACCTGACAGCACCTAATAATAATAATAAATTTACTGAAACTACTTTTTCTTTGGAAATGCGAAGTCTGGAATCGGTCAAAATGGTGGTGTGCACCCGTGGAGGGAAAAAAGGAGCAGGAGCGTTGGGAGCGTGTACTGGATTACACCCCTAATCGCCTACTCCTACGGCTTAGCTGAGTGCGAAACAACCGACTAACGCAAGCCGGGCACATGGCGTTAAAAAACTTGCCTTGCTCATTTAAACTACGACAGAACTCACGCTAGATTTTCCACGCCATCGTTCAGTTTCTGAGGGAAACTTTAATCGTGCAGCCAGCCACTGGCGGAGAACATTCACGAGTTAAGTTTCCCAAAATCTCCATTCAAAGCCATTACGAAAGTAGATTAAGTACTTGAATCTCTTTGACGCCTGAAGAATTGATATTCTCCGCGCCCATTTAGCCACAAAGACGGCTCCATATCCCAAGTTTAAAAGGGGGAGACATGCGAAATTATTCCTTGCGGTGGGAATAGAAATGTTAATGCAAACGCAGTAGTAAAGGAATTATGTTTTGAGGAGGTTCGACTGCCGAATTTTACATCTCAAGCTAAATACATATAATCCTAAAACAAGTATCTGCCGACCGAGGTAGTCACGACGGTAACTTGGTGACTCAAAGGCTACTGGTTAGAATCCCGCTTCGGGCATAAATGCTGCTTGATTTATATTCAAATAACTATTAAGTTAGATTAGACGGTGCGATATAATCTTAGCAGCTGGAGAACCTTGAACAAAACTCTGCTCTAACTATGGCAAGTACGTCCTCTATAGAATTCGAGCACAGGCATGCTCGTTACCTAGGTATCTGTTGACAGCCAATGCAAACGTAATGATAACAAGTTAATGAGTTCCCCTGCTTAAGATAATCTTTTTATGGAACGTTTGGAAAACTCTTTGTTTGAAAGTGAACGTCCTCATTTGAAAAATGTGTTTTACCGGCATTGTCTCAGATATTTTATGCCCTAGGTTGGTAGTAAACGACAACTGGATAACTTTACTTCCACTTCACACAATCTGCGCAAAAATATTTTTTTTTGGGAATGGGAGAAGAAAAGCACTCTTTATACTTGACGATTACGTTCGTCAAGTATAAAGAGTGATTTCGTTCGAATTGGTGGAATTCGAACAGCGTCCATACAAGTTATAATAGATTTCATTTCAATTCTACCACAGACAGCAAGTTATCTCAACGTCAACGTTATCAAATCTGTGAAGTCAAATACAATTATGACATAATTTCTCACACTTCATTAAAAAACGTGACCCGGCGGAATCGTGTCATCACCGCTATCAACAACTTTCTCCTTTTCATTCACTTCCGTATCCCCTAGCTAATACACCCATTTCGCAAAGTAATTTTAATGCTGAATGATCTACCGTTGCACATATAGTTGAAAATTTCGGTTCTAATAAAAATTTGACTTTAATGTTATTAAGCATAAGCTTTAATCGTAAACGAATTCGAAATTTAAGAAAAAGTAACGACAATACAGTTTCATATTCACTCCCAAAATCTCTATGTACCAATAAAAACCAAAACTTGCTTGCACGGTCCGCTTTTGCGAGAAACAGATTACCACTCAGGCGCCATTTATTCACCGCCTGCACGCACACATTAATTAGGCTTTTCCAACTCCTTCATGAGTGGCCAAGGATGGTGTCCAAATGACAACGGCGAGCCAATTTATCGTACATTCCCACACTAATCAAGCGGGGGAAAATTTCAGCCAACTAAAGCTTAGCAAAAACAGAAACCAAACCACGGGACTGGGGTGGATTACACGTTCCGCAAAATTTCCGCAGGGAACCATACCACCGGCTGGCTTTCGGTAAACCCTGATCGATAAGGTGCTCCCAGGGTCACGAGTTCAAAGGCTAACCGAATTTGTGCGTTATCCCTGCCGCAGCGGCAAAAAGGTCAGACACCCTACCCGAAAGGGAGGGTAATACCCTCCATGAAATATTAGAAGCTAAAACACGAAGAGAAGTATAAACCGCTAATAAAACCAACATAAGACGATAACATTCTTCACTACCTTGTATCTTATATTTTTTAAGTATCAGGCTTTATTTTGTGGAACAGATTCGCAGGAAATTAATTATGAATTTGTATATTCTACACCATATTTTAGTCTATCATAATTTAATAAAAGTGTCGAATATTCAAGTTAAAACTCTTATCCTTTTCATCGTCTTTTCAAAAACATTTCATGGCCAACAAATGCATTCTCATCCTAAATATTTTGATGCTCAAATTTTGAGGTTTCTAGGCAAACGGTGGAATTCGAACAGCGCCCATACAAGTTATGACAGATTTTATTTCAATTCTACCACAGACAGCAAGTTATATCAACGTCAACGTTATCAAATCTGTGAAGTCAAATACAATTATGACATAATTTCTCACACTTCATTAAAAATTAGCGATTTTACCGCATTCGAATATTTCTAACGACCACCAAGCATTTTTAACAAATGTTTCATTATTTCCCGCTCAGAAATTTATATGATCAATTATTAAGCCGGTTATCACTTTCACACAATCGTGATTTATGTGCAGCATCTATATAAACATGGGAGAGCATGAATCGAGGTTTGTCTGTCCTTTAAGTCAAGCGTGGATTCTCGGAATAGCGATTTTAGACCAAAAATGGAGTCAACAACTTATAGACGGCGTAAGTAGGAATTATTCATTCCCGCAGTCGCACGCATCACTCAACGATACGATCACTCAAGAGCAGTCGCTTGCATTTAATGACACAAACACGTTTTTGATTCCTAAAATCACGACTGGAGAAAAACCGAGGGTGGTAATGTGACGAGACAATTTTACGGCGAGCGAACCGGATCATTGCTGACGCATACAAAAAAGTGCACGGGTGCCGCTCGTCTGCTGTTCCACTTCCCTCACGGCATTCCCTGATTGCCGATTGTGTGACTGCGTTCACATCTCAAGAGTCGAACGAGCCGTATCGAGGAGATCATACTCCCCCTTGGACCAATTGAAAACAGGATGGCTCGGAACGAGCAATCGCCCAACAAAACGATCCATCGAATGTTACCAGGTTCATCCTAACGAACATTTTTTTCAGAGTTGTGTGAAGGAAGACCCAGCCCAAAATTGGCGCTAGTATCAAGCGGCGAAAAAATGTGGTTGTACTATGCCACAAGATCAATGGAGACGGCCAATTTCTACCAGGGAAGTGTTAAATTTCGTGGGTAATGGTTAATACTACAAAAATGGTTGTACTATGGCACAACACTATGGCTATGGTTGAGCATGTTGCACATGCTCAATGAAGAAGGCCGATTTCTACCAGGGTAGTGTGTTAAATTTTGCAGGCAATGGTTAATAGCTTGCTCAAACGGAAACATCCCCAAAATGTTGCAGGAGTTCAACTATTGCCAAACTACGGCCCAGCCTCGACCCCTCCTAGTAGTGAGGTAGTATTTCAAAACAATATTCTTAAATTGTATACTACTATTGACATGGGAGTCCAGTCTTTCAGCGACAAATTTGGATGCAAACAGTTTTACTTTTCGTCTACGCCTTAGCCCGATTTTTTCGCAGTTTAAAGATACCGAGATCTTGTCAGGGAGGAAGAAAGAACGGGTCCGAGTCAGAGATTTTCATGACCCTGCTCAAGCAGCGATTTAAACTTACAATTAGAACCAATCCTCGCAATCCACCCTTACACCTATATTCGATGCTCCCCGGATAACACGACGCCTTCGACGACAAGACGGCATACTTGATCCATGTAGTAGCTCAGGGATCGTTAAAATGCTGAGACGAAAGAGCCAAATTCTCTCCCTCACTACCATTTGAAAACTATTCGAGAGGCATACATTTATATTTACAGTAGAAATATTTTAAGTAATAAAGTAATAGTATCAATTACACCTTCATTAAAAAAGAAATATTCACACAAAGCATCCTCTCGTTGTTTTTCATCAGTTAGCAACGGTTTTCCATTTCCGGTGAACTATTATTCACGTTCGGTTTATTTCCAAAGTAGAAACTACAAAATTTCTACTTTCATTTTCAATTCTATTTAATAGCCACATAATGGACCGACCCGCGAGAGCCGCGTACGTCTTCCGAGCCATAGTTAGCCAAATCCTGTAATCTGTAATCGTTTCGCATTTTTTTTTGTCGAAAATAAATGTTCCTAAGGACTCAAATAATGACGACATGAATATGTCGTCCGATCGTAACTGGAAATAAAGTAATTTTATTCGTCTTTATCCAGGAATTTAGCAGGTGCTTTATAACTGCAGTGCAATACTCTGTATACAGGTTCATAAGCCTTAGGAGCCTTATTCATAATAGTGACAGTTTTTTATTGCTGTAACAAAATTGTTATACTGACCAGTCTTTGGCTCCATAGAGCTACACTAGCAAGTCCTCGGTCAGCTATGACTTGATCGACAATAAACTATAATCGACACTAACCATTTAGTAGCACATCACCCATATAAGTACCTAACACGCCTCCATGAATGGGCTCGTTCACCATATTTTGTATTGCAGAATCTGATAGAGTTTGTAAAATAAAAAGACACGTATTTTCCGATCTACGATCCGTCAATTAGTTCTCGAGTTATAAGCGGCGAAAAACTGATGTTTTTAACCCTTTCGGAAAAGTGGGCTTGCATGGGACTTAGTACGTCATCCACTTCGTCCAATCACAAGTGAGTCCGCAAAGCTGCTTCGCCTTATCACAATGGGGTACACACAGCTGACTCTGCCAATGAAAGTGGTTGCGACAGGTGCTGTGCGAGCAGACCTCCCTCCCCCCTCCACTCCCTTCCCTTTCTCTAAAATCAGTCAAGGACGGAAGGTGGATGACGTAGAAAGTCTCAAAATAGCTCGTTCGGTGGGCGTCACCTTTTGCTTATTTTAATGTTTGATTTATGAGTGAATGGCTCCGGTTAGAAGCTTATTTTTTTCACTATAATTCATCTTTCGTTCCCATCTAAGGATTTCGTGCACAAAATTGCGATTTCGGCTCCGAGTAAACGCTCACATTGGCAGCATTGTAACTCTTAGCAAAATGCAAGTAGCGCATGTTTGGTGATCTTCACCCCCTGCCACACACCCTTGCGGTGACTCGCAGGGTGGTACGTGGATGTAGATGAGACCTCAAAATAAGTTGGACGTCCAAGACCTATGAAATGTCGACAAGCACCAACTTTTATCCAAAAACTGTTCACAATCCCAAAGAACGACGCCCTCAGGAATCAAGTGTCCACAGTCGAATAACCGACACGAGCAAAAAAAATCTCTTCAGAACTCGCCCAGCCCCCGAGATTCGTAATAGGCAAAGAACACTTTTTTCTTTCTCCCCGTATTGCTGCTCTCTCTTTCTACGCCTGGGTTCGCCTCTCCACCCTTGCCATACAAGGAGGGGAGCGACAGAGAGTAAGGAAAAATCCGGGAACATAATAGGAAAAAAAGTCGCCCTTTTCAAAAGAGACCGCTTACTACAGAGTGTGTCGTTGGGAGCAGTGTGTAACAGGATGACCGCATTTCCATGCACTCATACATCCATCACGTCATTCCTTTTCAGGCTGGGCGCAGTAAAAAAAACAGTTTTGCGAGACAAAACTAGGATCTAGGACTGTTTTATTCGTTCTTTCCACACTACTCCTCTATTATCGCTCACAACTTTCGCCCCTTCGCTTTCTCCCGTTTTAGTAGCACCTTGCTACTTCACCACACTCTATACGCCAATTTTCTGATGATTTTAATGAGCACACCACTTACTTTCGTAAAATTTACTCCATCATCAAATATTTGTATTTCTATTCTAAAAAGAATACTTTTTCCCACACGATCGAACACCATCTCCAGGAATGTCTGCTAGGAAAGTCATACATAACTTTCTATTCCTAGATAAGAAAAATAGGTACACTGCATCATGGATTGGTTCAAACATACGTTCTCTCCCAAAAAAATTTCCTGAGCACAACAAAATCAAGACTTCTCACACCGTGATGCCTCCATAAATTAAATTTGCCTTAAAATCCCAATGAAATTGCACAAATTACATTAATGAAACAAGCACACAGAGATGAAATTTAGATCAATTAAGGGGATTTTTTTTATTTTAGCATGCCTCCATGAAATACTAACACGCATAATGTTAGTACATGTTTGTATTACTTCTCAAATGTTTCTTTGCGTGTTGGATGAAAACTAGAATTTGTAGGGCGTGTCCCGCATGATTTGACAGAAATATCTCCTTAGGTACGTGGTATGAGTAAACTTTAATGCATGTACGCAGTGCATGCAAACGCTTTTCGGGCATTTTAGTAGTTACGAAGAATCTGGCGCACCATGTCGTGAAATTTGAAACTGACGTCCAAATTATTGGAAATTTTCCAATGGCAATACGGTTTCAAATTGCAACTCCCGCACTGATTTCCTTCCAGACCCTTTTATCCCTTCTTCCCACCTTAAGTGACCGTTTACCGAACAAACCGTGTCGAACTTTATTAAGCGGCTTGCAGAATAAGTACACGAACAGAAGTACGTACATACACCAACCACCGTAACGGCGCGAGCGGTAAATAGTGATAGGACACCAGCCATGAAAAAGTTATTATTTTTCTCAGGCATGACTAAACTTTCGTAAGGACATTCGGAAACCACTGTCCACCACCACCCTCGATGAATATACGGCAGCTTTGTAGGTCATTTTTCTCGTGAAATAACTATAGAAATGACCGTGTGGATGCACATACCTCACTAAAAAAATGCGAACTTTAAAACTCAACTCAAACCAAATAGCAAATACATGCAACGTTGGCGATTTATAGACGCGACTGGACGAAACCGTTAATCGCGTGAGCCAAAGGCAGCCACTTTTTCCACAGTTTGAGTGGAATTCGGTCTAAACCGCAGTTTGAATTTCACTCATTCAATGCACCAAGTGGGGTTTAACTTTTTGGCGAAGATCCGAAACAAATGATTTTTCGCAGCGATTTACGACGAAAGGGACGCGAGAAGGGCACCAGAACATTCGGAGAGGAACGACCGGCCGGCCAACGACGCGGAGCCCAGAAAATTTATTTCACCGCAGTTCACAGCGTTCTCCGTGGGGTAAATTTATTCTTTCAGTCGCGAGGATACGAACGAATTCCAATGGATGCAAGATGCTGGGGGAGAAAAAGCTTTCATTAACAGCATTTCGAACTCTTAACCGTAAATATTCATTTCATTTACAAAAGATTCTATGCATAATTTCATCCACGTTCGCGTAAAAACGAACGTGTTAATGCGCAGGAAGGAGACAACGGGACGAACATAATCTCTTGTGGCCACGGGAGGTCGGGTAGGTAAGTTGAATAGAGTACTGACCTCCCATTCCGAGTACGTAGGTTCAAATCCCGGTCAAGGAAGAGATTTTTCATCGGCATACTGGTTCCTGATTGAATGTTTGTGGAGTGCACTTCACGTTAATTGCTCCGAACGTGTGAGGAGACGTTAAAACGTACTCTCAACACCAACCCATTCCTGTTACTTTACACTCACTACACTACACTCTGTGTTTTTAAGCCCGTGCAAGCACTTATAGGAGCTTCGGCCCGGGAGGAAAAGCACAAGGACGGAAATGGAAGAGTAGGGAGGAAGAGTGGAAACTCAGCGTCGGCACTAGCCTGCTCCTAACTAAAAAGGCGTCAAGGGGACCACGGGTTAACGTCCTACCCGACGGACGGTGTACTGCACTCGAATTCTCTCAACAAAGCACCCAATTAGGGGCCGGTTTACCAATGAAAAACATCTTCCTCTGCTGGGATTCTAACCCAGGCCTACCAGGTATTCCTGGTACAGGCACGGTTTCGATTTGATGTACGGTGTAAGGACCGCCTGATTGTGCACGCCTCAAGAGAATACAAGGATGCAAATAAGAAACGAATTCCAGACGTCAGTTCCCGAACGCAAAAACGCCGAGAGCCACTTCGCACACCCTTCTCTTCTTCTGGCGGCGGGCAAGAACTGCCGCCGACGCGACGGTAGACCGGAAGGAATCCAGAGACCTCTCATTGTCAGAGATGCGCAAAGTATTACTTTCAATGTTCCTTTTTACAAGGGCATTTGCTTCACTTCGCCCCCTCCCCCGCCACTACAGCTAAAACAAAAGGCGTGAAACCTTAGGGACTGCGGATTACGGCGATTCTCAACAGATTCTTTCACTTCAAAGGGGAGAAATACATACCTACTCTGAGATATTTAATGGAGCAATCTCTTCTCTGTGTCGGACGACAATGGAGCTGCGCCCCTTCCCTGGCGCCAAAAAAAAGTCGCGGCCAAGTTTTTGTCTCCACGCCATCACAAATCTCAAGGGAGAGAAAGAGAGATGAAATAATGCCTGGAGGGAGCAAGTCCTGCGCACAGCGAACCACGGAAGCTTAAAACGTCAAAACACTAGAAGTATACGACCCACTCTAAATTCAAATTCATCCGAAAACTTAACTCCTGAAGATGGGGGACGCATGGAACCATTCAAAGTCTCCATTTTTTCCACGTGGTTGTAAAAGAGAAGAGAGAAAACTAACTAGGTATAAATGGCGTCGAAGAAGTATCACAAGACGTAGTTTATGTGTATAAATGAAACATTCCCCTGCACAAACATATCAGAGGTCTCAGAGGAAAGGAAAAACGGAAAATAACCGTATCCAGGGGCGCTGTGTTTGAAATCGTCGGGATTATCTCTGATAGGTAACCAAGGAGTCACGTGATACAAACACGAATGGTTTCAAAATTTAATGTGTCTGAATTGCTCTTTACAACATCATTAATTGTTTTCACTTGAGTTTTTCTCATCTATTCCAACTAAAGGGCCCCCAGTTGAGATATAGCACAAGTGTAAACAAAGAATGAGGTTGCAATCAGCGGTTTTCACCCACCAAATTTGCGAAGCATTCGTGTTTATACAACGTGACTCCTTGGTTACCTATTAGAGATAATCCCGACGGTTTTAAAGACAGCCCCCAGGTTACAAATGATTTTGATGAATTGTTTAAACATCAGAGCTAGAGAGCTAGCCATGACTTTCGACCGTTCATCAGTTGCTCCACGCACGTCTGCGTACGCGTGATTTTAATGAACACGCCGTTTACTGTTGCTATTACGGCGCAGCAATACTTTTTACGATTCTGATATTTATAACTTTGCTAACACAGGAATACATTTCAATACGCCTAAATATATACACGATTGATTTTAAGGTATTTTACTGCATAAAATGCAGAGGTTTTTCAATTGAAAGGTACTCTGAAATTACCTTTAGAAAATCCCAACCCCGCCACTTTACAATATTATGAGAGCAAAGAATTCAGGACCCCATTTTCTCCCCCCTCTCCGGTTAAAGTCATCACAAAAGAGGGTGCTCGTGGAATAAACCAGCTAGTGCCGATGAAATCAGATAGCGCCAGCGGAACCGATGAACAGATATGAAGTAAGTGAATCGATACGACCGGAGCAAGCACCTCAAAGTCACGCCATCCCAGGTTAATTTACGAATGAACAATCAAACGAAAACGTTTGCTGTCAAGAAAGCAGGAATTAATTTTAAATAATCCCACTACCTACCCATTGAACCAAAATAGCATTGGTCATAGTCAAGAGCATTTCCTTCCCAGCAGGGGCAAAAGCGAAAGAGGTAGAGGTTATGGGAGGTAGGGGGGCGACTAGTTAATCCATGCCGTTTTTACATCATCCCCTTTTAATTTACGAGAACAGAAGTACTGCTGAACAGGGGTTCCTACTTATGTTATCCCTGAACAAAATAGGCAATGCATCCCCGTAAATTCCATATAACCCAATTAGTTACCTTACATTAATTTCTATGCACATGAAAATGTGCATTCTATTTTCAGACGTAAATCCGAACGAAAATGTCACTCCAGCAAACCTAGGAATCACTTGATTGGAAGACTACAATATAACAAAAAAGCGATATTAATTTTCTAGTTAGGCCCCACCTTGAATATGCAACCAGTAAATGGGGTCCGCTTGAATTAGGTTTGATCAGAGAACTAGACAGTGTGCAGCGCAGAGCTCGAGCGGTACTTAGGTGTAACAATTACTAAAGATTTATCGTGGGGAAGACACATCCGGGAATAATGCGGCCAATCCAAGAGAAAGCTATATGTATTAAAACAGTACTTGGGAAATGTGACGAGAAGGCAAAAGAGCGATGCTACTTTTCACTAGTTAGGCCCCACCTTGAATATGCTGCCAGTATAAAGGATCGGAATGAATTAGGTTTGATCGGAGAACTAGACAGTGAGCAGCGTAAAGCAGCTAGGTGAGTTAAAGGTGTTACGGTAGGTTTTGTAGCAAATAAGCATTAACAGAAGAATTAGATAGGGCATCATTATCAGATCGTTTGATAAAGTACAAATAAAATATCCTCCAGAAATTTAAAACGGATAGGTTGGCTGAAGATGTTACATATATATTAAAACCCCTGCGTATTATGCTAGATTTGACCAGATAAATAAGATAAGAAAGAGAGATTGTCGTACTAATAAATTCAAAACGTCGCTTTCCCCGCGTACTTTAAACGAACACAATAAGCAGCATAGGAAGGATAGGTAGGAGACATACTTTTAGAGTAGTCCGTAGTGCATGATGCATGCATTAACATTATTAACTCATACATGATAGGTAAATACAGATAAATATATTTAGATAAATTAAAATCAATAACAATTATCCCTTTATTACAATGTATATATTAATCATCTAGCAACATGGGACTCTAACCATTATCTAACATTTTTCCATACAGTAGTCTAGTTACATGTCAATAGTGCATGTTTGGCGATCTTCACCCCCTGCCATATATCCTCGTGGTGGCTTGGGTGTGGTACTGTGTAGATGTTGATGGGTATTTGATTCAATAAAGGAAATCATGTTGAAAATGGCGGAGCAGAATTACTGCAGTTTTGGAAACACATACAACAATTGTGGGTTAATCACGACCCAGGTTCAGCGATAACGATTAGACGACAAAATGAAAATTTTTTCGAGACCGGGCCGAAAAGACTAATCCTTCAGCCCGGGATGATCAAAAGCGAACGTGGGCTCCAGTCAGGTTTCCTTCCATGACAGAGAGAGAATTTTTGAGTCAATGGCGGAAAGGGATGCTATTCCGCAAGTATCACAGGAAATGGCCCTCGTTTCCTCGGAAATCACACCGAAAAAAAAACCTTCCCGGTGATAATCAGGAGGATCCAAGGAAGGGTAATCACTTCCCTTCGGCATTGATTTTATTTACGGTAGAATGCAGTTTTGTGCCACTTTTACGCATATAAATGAAAAATTTTTGCGTTACTTGAAATAAATTACCAGAAAATTAGTTTAGAAGTAAATTCATTATAACTGGATCAGAAAACACATGACCCATTTTTAATAAAAATCGAACAATAAACGAACGACTATGTGAGGACAGAAACTGATAAGTAGAACCCCTTGATATAGCAACAACACACTTAGGATTTTTCCACGTAATTCACTGTATAATAAAATCGAACCACGGCTTCGATGTCATAATGCCGTCAGGCAACGACGCAGCAAGTTGATGTCGAGAAACTGAATACAAGTTTTGGTTTACTACACTATGAAAACCTTTTAAAAAAGACAATCCCAAAGCAGTACATATGTGATATTTCCCTGAAACTACCCGAGTTCCAAAGGTATTCTAAAATGCCTGATTACTAATTGCTTAGAATGTAGATCTTCCGACATTTCGGACACTGCCAATTTATTTTCTGCCAACCTACGTCACTAACAATTCGCGACATTATATTATGATTTTAGCATGGGAGACTTATAGGCAGGATTAAAAATACTTTATCCCCAAGGTTAAATTCCAAAGTTGGTAGTGTCTTTCCGTGGAACTCAATGATTGTTTTGTCAACTTTCGCCAACTTCCCACAGATCTTAGTTCCATCGCCGAGCCGTTATGTGGCCAAACGTTCTCAATCCTTGAAAAGAGGAAGCCACAATTGAAGAGAGAAGGAACATGCTCATCCCTTCAGTTTCTCCTTCAATGGAAGCGTGAAGGGAGGGTAAGAGCTCACCCATTAACGAAAAGTTTCCGTATCCCCTCGTCGAATCGTCCGAGACAGGTTTCCCCTGACGAAAGGACCCCGCACGCGATACAGAAGAGCTTCGCTCCCATCTCCCCCTTTCTTGAAAGCCCCTCTGCGTCTTCAGACCTTACCTTGGGAGGGTGAAACCGCAACGTACAGGTTTCCGGCGTTGCGTGGCGGAGATCATGAGGCGAGGCGGTGGATGGGACTGGCCGGAAGAAGCACTTGGGGAGCCTCTCTCGTGAGAGGGCGAGGGACCAGCCGCGTGATGCGTAGGAGGGGACGGGGAGGAGGGAACGATGACGATCGCGCTACCGGTATCGAGATACTTTTGCCATCAGACTTCGCTCGGTAGATCATAGGCATGGCTAGAGATGGATAAATTACCGTAATTTTCAATTGAAGTAAATTACCGTGGTAAATTACGGTAATTTTCGAAAATTACCATAATTTTCCGGTAATTTTAAGTTTTGAGCTGCAAATCCTTATCAGAGGACTCAAAACGAAATTAAATATCATTAAGATACAAATACCGACGCTTATATCAAACTTATCACGACGTTTATCTATTATAACTCATTACAAAAATTATAACGAAGTTGGCAGCAACACGCAATTTTCCTCTCTTTTGTCACACCATGAGAAATGTTCGTTCCATAGACATACCTCTGCGCAATGTGCATTTGTTATTTTACTCTGAATAGATCGCGGACACCATGTAAACAAAATCGTTTTAGCTACTTAATTTATAATATCATCCATTCCAATTCTTCGTGAGGAAGAAATATTCTGAAAAAGAACTTTTCTGAAAATTACCGTTTATAACGGTAAATGATGGGTAAATTACCGTAATTTTCCAACGAGGTAAATTACCTTGGTAAATTACGGTAATTTTCGAAAATTATCACAATTTTCCGGTACACTGTAAAAAGTAGATCTGATTTTAAGGTACAAAAGCGATCTGAATTTCAGATGCAACAATTTTAAGACAGGGTATGTTGAAATTCAGCAGTAATATCTTGTCTAAAAATAAGGCAGGTGAACGGCTGAAAATCAGACCATCCAGAATCCTGCTTCCTCTGCTTCCTGCTCAACTGCTCCTGTACCAACCATCCATGTTCCTGCCTCTTCCGTACCTTAAATCCGTGTTCCTGCCTTACAACCAGACAGCGCTTAAATTCAGATCGCACTGAAAATCAGATCAACTTTTTACAGTGTAATTTTAAGTCGGTAAAGTAAAGGAAGTCGTTGCAGGCAATCGTAAGCGAAATCTTCCTAACTAAAGCTAAGATAGGAGGCGATTGATAACACATCCGGAGGCGACCATCGATGCACTAAAGTTCTTGGAGCATCGGTACCAGGGGTAATGGGGTGCATGTGTGCCTGAAGGCTCCCTGGAAGACACTGAGATACGCGGGCAGTCACGTGGCATCGTCTCCGCGTCATCTTTAAAAACGTTAAGGAAGATAGGTGAATGGATGATTGTAGACAACAATCTCATGCGTAAAAACCAAAAAAACACTGGACAATTGGATTAACTACGAAAATTAAATTGGAACAACTGGGAAAGTTAAATAAAAGGTACTGACATAATTGAACGTATCAAGCTACGTACCATGAGAACTCAATGAATAAGAACGGAATGGGAAAGGGACACTCTTTCTCTCCTCCCCCTTTCTTTATCACATCCGACTTTGCTGCAGCGCGTCGAGATATTTTGGCTTTTCTCGTCACCTTCAACGCGATACAAGTATAACATGGAAACTATCGTTATTTACTCATCCTACCCTCGTACGCAAACTTGTTTCCGAAACTGCAATTAAAAAACTAGGGTTGCAGTGGGGTCGTTTACCATATTTTTTTTATTGCCGAATCTGATAGAGTTTGTAAAATAAAAAGACTCGTGTTTTTCCGTTTTTTGATCCGTCAATTATTTCCCGAGTTATAAGCGGCGAAAAACTGATGTTTTTAGCCCTTTCGGAAAAGTGGGCGTGGTGCAACCTCTGACGTATATCGACTTGGTCCAATCACAACTGATACCGCGAAGCTACTTTGTCTTATCGCAATGGGGGGGGGGGTCACAGCTGACTCGGTCAATGGGAGCGATTGCGACAGCATCTGTGCGAGCAGACCTTCCGAGAATCCCCCTCCACTCCCTTCCCCTCCCCTGAAAGCAGTCAAGGACGGGAGGAAAATGACGTCAATGTTAATACAGCAGCATTTTCGGTGGGCGTCACCTTTTGCTTATTTTAATTTTTGATTTATGAGTGAATGGTTGTGGTTTGAAGATTAATTTTTTCACTAAAATTCTTTTTTCGTTTCCATCTAACGATTTCGTGTACAAAATTGCGATTTCGGTTCCGAGTAAACGCCCCCATTCTAGTGTTGATATTCGGAGAGGCGACCAAAAGTTGAGGTCATTTGCGCCGTTCCATCGACGCCAGGGATGAAAGTATCTTCCACAACCACGAGAAACGTTTTCCGACGTGGGAAGATGAGTGGGGTCGAGAGGCAAGAGACTGCGGCCGAAGGGGAACAAGTGCAAGACCCTTCTCCTTCGTCTTGTGGCTTCTTCTGCCCCTCCGTACACTTCGTCTTCCTCCACCCCCTCTCTCCCCTGCCGCCACGGATTCACGACCCCTGCGTTGACTACGCAGTACTTTGTCTCCCCATGCACCTACGCCCCTCTATCTCTCTCCTGCCTTGAACCGAATGCGGCTCTTGCGACACAACATCCAGGCGCGCAACTCATCCACCACGACGTGATGCAAATTGAGCTTCGCCCTCTTGATTCTGGTCTGCGTTGTGAGTTGCTTTGGTATCTTCCCATTACGAGGACCCTAGCTGTATAATCCAGGTAATTGAAGAGATTTTTCATCGGTCAGGGTGTCCACTGTAAAGCCATTTAGAAATTCCCTGAGTTTTCCAGGTTTTCCAGTGGAATTGTTTCGTTTTCCAGGGTGCTCTCCAGTCATAAACATACGCATTTTTGGCTAAATGTTGCTCATGGGGCAGTAATTATTAACTCCAGGAATCAGGAATAGTTGGTTGAGTCATTGTGATGCTGTGTGTAGATACTCCTATTTGCCATAAGTAGGGGCCCTGGAATTTCGCGAATGAGTTTTTTCGCGAAATTTTTTTAACAGAATAACATTGTTATTTTGATGTTTAAAGTTTCTGAAAGAATTTTAAAAGATATTAATGAAAATATTAAATTAGTGTCATCTTAACAACAGGTTCGACACACTCAACAAAATGCTAGGAACCGGTTCTGCAGAACCGGTGCGAACCAACTGAATCCTACCACTGGCTCCACCATTTCCTCCGCTCCTCGAAAATTCAACTTCACCATCATCATCGTCGTCATAAGTCGACAATACTAAGATTGGTTTGAAACAGCTCTCCATTCGATTATCCTATCAGTTGACCTTTCCATATTTACATAATTATTCTCTTCCACGTCCTTAAAGGCCTATGTGAAACGAAGCCTTCCTTCCCATTCACGTTTCCCTCGACGATTGTCTTCATCAGGCCATCATGTCTCAAGATATTGCCAAATAAGTTTGCCGATTGTTGTTGCCATTAAGTTAAGTTTGCAGAAGACTTCTCCTATTTCTCATTCTTCTCAGGACTTTGTTTGTCACTCATACAATCTATTTAAACATAATTCTTCTGTAGCACCACATTTCGAATGATTCCAGTCTTTTCGACAGCTGTTATCGCTTCCACGCTTCAGTTCCATATAGAAAGATGCTGTAGATACAAGTTTAAATAAAGTGTTTGAAAAATTCCCATCCATATCCAATCACCCGCCTATCCTAATAGCCTAAAAGACTATAGCTGTTGGTCCTTTCCCACGAAAAAAACTAATATAATTTCCACTTTGCTTTTCTCGTTTCAGCCTCCTAACTACCCACCATTTCCGACTTAATTGCCACAGGCAGTGGCAGGTGAAATCAGTGAACGACAAACAGTAAAAGACCCGTATCATGGAAATCCGAAGGGAAAACAGATGGAGAGCGCGCTAGTCTCCGTTCTCTGGCGACGAATTAGTGAGGTGAAAGATGGGCGTCTCCCGTGACGACGAAGGCAGCTGTGCCGACCTCGCTTCCTACGCTAAGTATCTGAAGAACTCTATTGCAGTCACGATTACGTGAATCACCGCCGTACTTGCCAGTATTGAGTGGTTTGCGCGAAGAGCTTTAATTTGAGAAATAAAGAGACCTTTCTCTTAGTTTCCCTCGACAGGTTCAGGTTCATTTCAGCCAAGAATGAAAATTTGGTGAGCATGGATGATTCCGCCGAGTCATTGCATTTAAGTGATATGATGCTCTGATTCTTTACTGGTGCGATAAATACGACATGATTGGATGACTAGAGTGGGGACTACCTATCCAGAGAAAATTTTAAGTTAATTAGAAGAGTCAATAAGAAATATGTACATTCTCTTTGTAATTTTTGGTCCTAGTCAGACTTAGCTTTAATGAGAGACGATTATGCATTTACGCCAATTTTTTCGCACATTGATACGAAGCTGAGCACCTTACTCTTCAAAATCTCTCCTTCTAGAGTCACTGATAGTTTCCTGAATTTACTTGCCCAAGCCCTTTTTCGTCTCCAAATATTAATACCCTCTACTCCAAAGCAGACGCAAATATGCTATTTACGAATATTTACAGCGTGTTAATACACAAGAGGTTAATTTTGTAGTAATATTAGTAGTATTCGAGGAGGCAACCGACAACGATAGGTACAAAGGGGTCAATGGTTTAACGTCCCATTCGACGGACCGAGAACTCAACTCGATGTTCTCCCGTCAAAGGAATCAAGTAGGGGCCGGTAAACTAAGGAAAAAAATATCGGTCGCCGCCGAGATTCAAACCGGGACCCTCAGGATAGGAGGCCAATGCTCTATCCACTACAGCAATCCGATTTCCGAGGATAATTTTATACAGCGGTAAGGGTAAAGAGGCGATAACAAAACTAAACCCATTGAAATTTTTATGGGAAAGTATTCAAGGAGCTTTTAGAGAACAGCCAGAACGGTCTTGACCTCAAAAGATCAAAGAAAGAAGGAACTTCCCGCAGGGGTTTGAAACATCTGACTCGTACACTTCATCGGCAACTCCACCGTAAACAAGCAACATGCCTCGGGGCGAAAAACAGTAATTTCACAGCTGTCTTCACTCTCGCCTGTAATACGGCAAAATCGTGGAAATGGGAGCATCCAAAGGAAATCGACCAATTTCCCACACACTTCCGGTCATTCTGAGAGAGCGCGGTTTAAAATTCACTCAGCGAGTCATTAAGAAGATCTTTTTCTTTTACTTTTGTCAGTCCTCGCACTTGAATGAGCCACAACAATAGATAAGGCGATCGTTAAAGCGAAATGGGGCCGACCGTTCCCAAAATCTCGTAATTATCAGCGAGAGTAAAGAAGCCATTCCATTGCTTGTAGTAGCTCCCCATTGTATTCCTCCTCGCGCTTAAACTCTTACTTTCTCCCCACTTATTCGCACGATTATCACCCAACATTTTTTTCTCACGAAAAATTTGTTGGGTGATAATCGACCTTGACCCTCCACGATAGTTCTTTTCGCTCCCTTCCTACAACCTCCTCCATCACTGTCGACAGCGAACCAGCTCCCTTGCATCAACATATATAGCACGACATAATAACTCGGCTTCATAAATATCTTTTACGGCATTTACGGAGAAAGGCGCTAAAAGTAAATCACAACGGCTATAAACGTAAAGAATCCATGGCTTTATAGCCCGGAAATGAATCAACAAGCGTAAAAGCAGTCAGCATGCTTCGTCGTTTTGCAGAGTGACGTTGAATATAACACTTGCTAGTAGTAATTTAATTGCTACTTTGATTTGCTGGAAATAATGGTAGTTTCGCCAACGCTTCAAGCGGCTTCTTTCGATAATGTCATAGGATATATCACAGTGGTAGAATATGGCGATGAATATTGAGCCTGAGAAATGGCTCTACAGCTCGAAATAGATACTAGTGAACATGTCGCGATTTAAATTGATGAAGGCGAAATTATACTCTGCACAGGAAATTCTCCATCATAAATCCAATATAATTATAGACGACAGCAGGAAACACTCAACCTATACCATCTTTATCCACGAGTAGATTTCCTGCACGCTTGCCAAGGCACGCCCTTTTATGGGAATTTCTCCTCACGGCTCCTAAACGATTGCATCCCTGAATAACTATTCACCTTTAGCCTATCATTTAATAGAGGCACTCCCGTCTCCTTTGAGAAATCCATGACTTCAAAAAGCCACGACAAGAAAACCAGCGTGATTTGCTTCCTTCCTCGATCGGGTGTTATCCAGGGCATAATGAATAATTTTTCAGTCAGCGTAAGTACCCATAACTCTTAAAAATTCATCCATTTGATAGCGCAAACAAACATATACACAGCCCTTGGTCATAAACTGAAGTCCGGTTGGTGTCGGAAAAGTGTGATGAAAGGAGCACGTACGGAGAGGATTTCAACGTTCCGTTCTTGGGGAATTCTTCTGGCCCTTTTCATGATGAACGAAAAGAAATTTATTCCAGAAGAATTGTCAAATAAGACGCAATATTATTGCGTCGTCAGCCACCATGGAAGACACGTTATTGTGAAATCAAGAGAAGTCCCACTCTCTCAATTAGCCAAAGGGAAGATTGTTTCCGCTTCAATCACGTCGTCTTTAAGTGTACAATGGGAATGAAATTGAAGGTTTACTCCCGTTTCCAAACATAATCAATGCTGGAGAAAATGTTAAGATTCCTTTCTAGAGCTTTAATAATATACTTTTCAGCTAGAGTATTCCAACGTAACGCAAAGCCAAATGGTTCATTATAAATAGGAGATAAGATAGCTTAGTCCAAATATCTGTTCTTCTCTGTTGATTTGGACACCCAGAAAGTCTCACGGCCAACGTTTAGTCAAGACTATTAAAAATGAATTGCATCGGAACTGAACCTAAAGCCTTCAGTCAATGAAGCCCGTCCAACTGGCACACCTCACGGAGCTGGGATACTGAAAACAACGAGGTGACCGACTCGGAGACTGTAAGTATATTGGACCGTTCACTAAATGCGAGTATGAATCGACTTGAAGAAGAATAAAGGGTTTTTGAAATGCTCATCGCGTGGGCACGCATTCGCTCGCCATGAATATCACACGAGGACCGCTTTCATGTTTACGGTAGGCAGGAAAAGCATCAGCCGCCCATGCGCGGATATAAGAAGGGCAAATGATCTCTTTTGGAAGGCCACGCCCCTGAAATAAGGGGTGATATAGGTACTCTCTTCAAAAGGCAGAGTGAGATCGCATTTGAGGGCACCCACAGCAAGGCATAAAAGTACAGAGCATTCCTATGCATCATTTCCAACGAATTCAAGTGAGTGGGTCCCGTTAATCACAATTTCCTCGTAAATTATTGTAAATATATAAACTACACCAATTGAAAATATATTAATGATGATAGCATCTCCACGGAATTTCAACGGCGAAGACGTTATTGTAATAGGAGAAATCCCACAGAGAAAAAAAATCATTCACCTTGACCGGGAGTCGAACTCGGATCCCCTGGCACCTGGCTGGAAATCAGGGGATCCGGGTTCGAATCCCGGTCAAGGCGAATGATTTTTTTCCTCTGTGGAATCTCTCCTATTGTGCAATTTCAGCGGGTAACGCCGTTAAGCTTCTCGCGGACAGTTCGCAGGCCTTCAATTTGTTACGCTATTGCAAGAACGAGAGACTGAGAGATAATGAGGAAACAGACATCTCCAAAAACAAAAAACTGAAAGATTGAATTCCATGACGCCCCTCTGCACGCTATGAGCGGCTTCTACCTCTATTCCTCCAAACACTTCTTGTTAGTCGCTATTACAGAATATTCACTGACTGACATAGTCCAACGACACTGTTTACCACCACCAACGCCACATTGATAGGCATAAGAGTCAGCATTTTACCCTCGCTGAAAATAGTTTACGAACGGTTTACCCAGAACATTTGGAAGGACCCTCGAAAGGAAACGAACATACACCGCTATCTGCTCCGGTGAAAAAGGGATACCACGAAAAGAAAAAAAGCCAAGGGTTCTTAAATGTTCCCTCGAGAAGAGGGATCGAGGGCGAGCCGCAAGGCTTTTCTACGCCTTGTAGAGTTGGCTGGGATCGTATTTTGAGAGAGTTGGCCTCATGACCTCCCGGCTCGCACCGAAACATCAAATGAAAAAAAACTGCTTCCCGATGAATCGATCCCACATGTGATCCAATAAATTCAACGAACAAAGAGCCACCAATAGGGCATTAATTGCCTGTCATTTTCCCGCAATCGAAAGGACAATTAATCTTCCACCTAACTAAAGGTAATTTCAAAAGGACCTCTTTATCGACCATTTACAAGCCCTGTGTTTAACCTGACTTTTTTCCTGCTAATCTCACGTCACTGGTGACATCCAAACGTGGCAAGTTTTAATAATGAATTAAAACGAGCGATTCTTTGATTCGCAGGTTTTTTTAAAAGGACGATCGATAATCCTAAGGGTCGAAAGGTCAAAGGTCTATTTCCAGAACCTAGTAGATGGATATCACTCACAGACATTAGGCTAGCATTAAGGGAGTAATCGCCTCTTAATTGATTCAAAGCAGACCTACTTAACTTTCCAATGACGTACCAAACGATTAGTAAACTCCGTCATTAGCAGGTGGGCATGATATACCTAATAATACCATTAGAAATATTTAATCACTAAAGTTATTAATCATTCTAGTAAAAGTTAATGACTCTTCATTATAATTCATTCATGCAGAGTATCTTATTTACTGTAAGGAATCAACTTCTGTATTCTAGCCTTTGAGAAGACTGGTTACTGGTTACTCAGTTACGAGCTGGTTACTCAGTGAATGAAGATAACCTATTTCATCGAGCCAAAATATCTCCAACTAAAAAGTGAGTCTAAAAATAAGTTAATTCTCCTTTTCCTCGATTGTGTGGACGTTTACCGCGATCATGACTTTCAACATCTCCTTTCTCTACTTCTCCCCTTTACGTACTCTGATTAGAATTTAATCCAATTACCCGCTTTCTTCCCTTAAAATGCCACAATCCACTAAAACTGACTTTCATTATGTACATAGGTTCAACTTATTGCACCGCAAATGTGAAATTTCAAGAATGCCGGTATAGGCAGGGGAAGGTAGAGTAAGTGCATTAATCTTTTACGGACGTAAGGTAAGTTTTCCAGTAATTTATGCAATATTGTAACTACGCCAGAAAATAACAACGAAACGAAACCAATGCACTGGAATAATTTGAATGGTTTGAATGCGACGGGGAAACATTCACACGGGAAAGGGTTTGTGGATGGATTCAATGAAATTGTGGCACTACTAAATCAGAGAAACTACCTCGTATTAAACCAGACTACTAATTAGTCAACCGGTTTGAACGTTGCGTAAAACTTCTTTCTCAAGAGGTCTGACGCCTTAATAATAATGTCTCTGTGACGTCGAGACCAGTGGAGACTGAAAATAAAAGGGTGAGTTAACACGAAGTAGTTTCCCTGGCTTAATTACGCATGGAGAAAAAAATATTCTATCCGGTTGCGAGATGATCTAGATTAATAGTGTTCTTCCGGTCAGCATGAGCCACTTCTGCTGTGGAAAACAGTCTATTTCCTTTAGATCCTCCATGCCCAGGAAGAATACGTGGATGAGGGAGGGGGCACTCAATACGACGTCGGAAAGATATTCCTACACCGATTCCCCTTCCAATTCTCGCCCTGTCTGGAGCAGTTAGGGTGACGAGAAGTAAAGACGGATATTCGAAAGGAAATAATCGATTTGACGACCTCAATCATGAAAGAACGCATCGCGCTCAAACAGAAAAGCTCGAGCGATGTCAGGTGAATGCCCACGAAAAGTACTCAACAACTCATTAAATGATCAAAATCTCAATAGTGGTAGTATTTGAATATCTCACCATGTAACCTATGATCTTAATGTTAAAGGAAAGATAATGCCATTTTCCACAAGTAAAAAGTTACTTGTGGAAAATTGCATTATCTTTCCTTTAATATGGAACGTTTCCACCACATCTCGCCTGAATCGGGTTTGTTTATGATCTTAATCCTATGAAAAAACATCATCCATGCCTTGGGCGAACCCGCGTCCTTAGCGTTGGTAGGCCAGAGCGTTACCGACCTGGCTTTAACGACCGGATCAAAAACCTAATATTTTTTTACGATCATTTGTTTATTCTCCTACCTTGGCAACTGAATTCCACTTTCATGTTGCTGTTACCATGGTTTAGGAGAGTTCACAGGTGCGGACAAAACACTAAATCACCGGTTCTTTCTATGGATCCTAAAAAGCGAGAGGCCCGAATCTGTCCTAAACTTCACACGTGGCTTTAATCGAAAGCCGTCATGTATAGTATTGACAGTGGACTATATCGGGATTGACTTCAAGGAAGTTATCGACGTTCATTTGTCAACGTGCACACGACTAGGCATGCCACAACGTGTTGAAACGCTACGTCCTGCCAGAGTGAACCTCAGAGGATGATTACAGAGCCTTCCGTTTTCCGAAATGACGAGACATGAGGACTGGAATCGCGCGTCTGACATTTTTCGAGGGGAATGAAAATAGGTAACTCCGACTCCATACACTTCAAATTATTCCACGTGCCACCGCAAGGGCGTGTGACATTTTGCGCAAAAAATAAATGAACTGCGAGACGCGAAAGGAATAAGGAACCAGAATAAAAAAAGAGAAGAAGTAGGAGATGCATCTATTTTCTCATCGATGTGTAATGGAATCATACCTCAACTCCAATTCTCTTCCTTAAATTTCGGACGTTATCGACAGGAGTCTACCGTTGACAAACAAGCAAATCGGAACACGGAGGATATGCCGAAGATATGGAGGCAGAACAAATGTACGAGTATGTAACATTAACATCTCGTATGTAACATTACTCGAAACTGACTAGTCGTAGAGCTATGAAATGGTGGCGATAGGTAGACGCCAAATAAAAATGACAGTCGGAATGGAAAGGGGTGGAATTAGATAAGCTTAATATTAAGGATAATTACGAATCGAAAGGGGATAATCTCACACTGAAGCCTATATATGAGAAATATATGGGAAATATATGTAACATATATGGGCTTCAGTGTGGGATATCATCATCATCAGTACATATTCTGCCGGTTAACGCAGGTTTTTATGAAAAGTAAATTCTCCGCACGACTTCTTTTTCTCATATCTGCCATTATTCTATCTACCCGTCCCTCTCCTCCCATTACTCCGTTCACCCAACATTCTTCCCTATATTACGTATTTCAAAACTCCTTCACTTCTTAAAATATGCTGCATCTACTTCCTCCGCCTTTTCCTAATTTTCTCAATCAATACTCCACCTCCACAATCTCCAGCACTTCCACACGTTTGTCTTCCTATCTACCCACCTAACCTTCTCCATCTTCCTCCACACCCGATTCTCAAAATAATACAGCATATTTTGATACAAAATAATCGAAATAGATATGGAGAATCGGATCAGAATTTCTCAGCATCAGGTTGGGGGAAAATTGGAAAATGCTGGATGGAGGAGAATGATTTGTCCACCAACTATTCTGTCTCTTTCGAGAATCATTCCAGGTTGTAGGATCCAATCTCTGGAATAACCTACCAGATAATGTAAAAAATATTCTGACTTTGAAATTGTTTAAGGTAAAGGTTTATAGTTTAATGTTTACCGCCTCAATGCAACTCATTGGTGTTATGAACAAAATGTACATTTTTATATTTCTTTGATTGTTTGTTCTTATCTTTATGTAACTTCAAGCAGTTCCAATAACTTCTCCTTCATTGGTTCAGCTCTGTATAATTTATCGCTAGGCAACTGATGGGCTGTAATGTTACCTATAGTTACTATGATGGAACTTATTATGATATAAGGAATATTGTGTATGATATGCTTTTCCTTTTTTTTTTTGGTCTTTGCATAATGGAACTCTTTTGTTGTATTGTCTTGTTGTGTTGGTTTATCGCTCACAACGAGTGAGTGAGTTTATTTAATGATTCTATTTTTGGTACTGTGAATTGTCTTTGTTCTTAGAGGACATATGTCCTAGAGAAATAAATACCTTTCTAATTCTAATTCTTTCTCTCTCTCTACCTCGCACGCGCCCTCGTTTCACGTCTGTCTAATTCGTCTTAAAGTGAAGACTCCGGAGGCGTCCCACGGGACCAGATGGAGAAAAAGTCCGACTTCCGAAAAGAAACGGGAGCGATCGAAGGTTCACTTGTCAACCTCTCGGAGAGGATAGAGGAAAGGAGACACGATTGTAAAAAAGAATTCCAAGGATTCCTCCCAGCAAATCTCGAGTCTGTCATAACACAAACCCGGGGAAGCCTTGAGGATCGAATTCGCTTGTCGGGAGGGAAAAAACAAATAGAGATCGAATCGGTAAACGCTGTCAAGAAAGTCTTGAGGAAGATGAGGGGCAGACATCAGAGAACGTCACTGCCAAAAAAAAACCGACTGACTGTCAAGAAAACCTTGCAACGCCAAAAGTTAAAAAGGAATGGGTGCAAGTTACATCTTATTCTTTTAAACTGAATCTTCAATGCTCTTGGGAAACAAATAGGCATTCAATGGTGCAATTCCATTGCCTCAGAATGAATCATAATCCTTGGGAGTGATGATTTCGAAACATAAAAAACAAACTCGTTAACATGCAAAGTAGGCTTAGCTAAAATATGTATGCAAAAATACAAATGCATAAGAAATGGAATTAACTCCCCGTCACTTCGTGAATTTTTTATGGTCGTGACGCTAAAAAGAAAAAGTTATGAACTATTTCCATAATGTTTAAACAATACCGGCCATGGTGCCTAAAAATGTTGTCGATTTCAAGTGTATCGTGTTTGTCGGAATTATCAACGTATTGCGAGAAAATAGAATGAACGACCTCCAGCTAGCATCCAACACGGTTAGATTGCAGGTGTTTAGGTATAGGGAATCCGTGGCACACCAACATTGATACGCACGCACGACTTGATCCTGAGAATGGAATTACATACGTTCTAAATTATAAAAAAACTGTTAATAATCAAACTATCAATCTACTAAAAATTAATCCTTTACTCTAGCTCACTAGCATTGGCGATCAGAAATTCAGAGATATCATTCACTGACTTCGGTTTAGAAGAAAAGCGCAAGTTCCCACCTTTCCATTTCTTGTCCGTTTGCTACCAGCACTTTTCATATTATCGGGATGACAGTCTCGAGACTGAATTGGTACGGAAGTCTGCAAAAACTCGAAAAAAATCTCATGGATGCGGATATTTATGTGACATGCGGAAATTAGTCCACTGAAAACGAAAAAAAAACAAGAGACAATAATGGAATGCCATCACGAGTCACGAAACCAAACAAATGGAGTTTCAGAGCGGCAAGAGCGCACCCCAGACAGCGAGAGAGTCCTGGAAAATGGAAGAGAATATACAGCGGAAGGATTTTCCCTTCGTCCAGTGGATAAGCTCCACGGAATTTTTGAAGTAATCCCATAAGACTCTTTGACAGCAAACACAAGGATTTGATCCTTCGAACACGGTCAATGACAAGATCGGTTGGTGGGAAAAAAATATTAACTCACACGTTTCGCGCGGACATCTCACGCGTTGGAGAGGCTTAAGATACAACGTCGTAAAACCCTGGATTTGAAATACCGGTGTGCTTAAGAGATTTTCCACTTTTTATTCAATAGATTGTATGTTTTTCAACTTTAAAACTCTCGCTTTCCTTGATGTAAAAATAGAAACATGTACTTTGGAATCCCACGTCGCGGGCATGGATGTCGCGCTTTTCTTCGGATTACTTTAGGTACGTACACGTGGTACTGAAGTAAAACCGACAATGAAAATAAATCCATTAGAGTTTCATTCATATAGTTTTTATCGGACCAAATTCATTCGTCATAACATTTTTTTTAATGTTCCTCAATTGTTCGCATATCTCGAATGATAATTATTTTTTAATAATTGAAGGGCTCTTCCGTCTCCAAATTACACCAAACCTTGAGTCAATAATGTGACAAATCTTCTAAAAATTGGAGTTCTTTGAAACCCAATTCCTTTTCCTGCGGCGTTGGACAACACTCGTCTGATTCCTATTTCGTTTCAGCCATAGGAAAAGTCTACAGGTCTATGATATGAAAGACAAGAAGAAAATCCATATCGGTGGCAAGCCTTCAGCAAAAATAACTCAACTGTTTAAGGAGAAGATAAGTCCTAGCAAAACGCTCCTGAAAGTCAAAGACTAAGCTCGCCAAAAATCTTAGGATAGGTCAGTAAACATACTTATATCATCCAAGGGTTCAGGCATTGAAAGATATTTTTAAATGGCGAAATACATAAGAACGCATGGAATATCTTTAGCAAAAAACCTTCATTTTTTTGTTAAGCAGTAGAATTGAATCCTGGGTATTAGGAAAGACGGAGATGTCTCGGATGGGTCGCGAAAATGCGGGATCTGAAGGATAAAAAAACTCTGAGTACAAAAGAATACCAACGTAAGGGGACTGAGGGAAATTAAAATAGGGCAATAAAATTTTGCAGCAAGCTTTCTGAGAGAGGATGGAAATTTCTAGGAACGAAAATAGAATAAAAACGTGGGGCGAAAAGGAAGAAGTACTGGTAAGAAGTTCATTGATAGCAGTATGAGCGTTATAAGATATAAAAAAATAAAACAAGAAGAAAATAGCAACAGTGAGAGATACATTGTTGCGAACTCAATGCTGTGTTCTTAGAAAAAGCTGATGACGATTAGAAGGCTATAAAACGGGTATCTTTATCTGCCTTTCCACTTAAACACCAAAGAGATAATTCAAAGCTCAAATTACTGATTACATAGAGTCAACCAAAAAAAATTCCTTTTTAATAATATGATTATATCGTTAAAACTTTCGCGGTCCATATTATGACTTGTTATATGTTTTTTGGGTTGTCCGCGTCTTGTTAACTGGTTTGAGGGTGGCCGACGTTTTCTCTCCTTTGCCGGAGACTTCCTCAGGGCTACAGGGTAGCCCTGAGGAAGTCTCCGGCAAAGGAGAGGAAACGTCGGCCACCCTCAAACCAGTTAACAAGACGCGGACAACCCAAAAAACATATAACAAGTCAATATGATTATATATTTCGTAAAAGTTCAAAAATTTATTGGTAGCACGCATAACCAGGTTTCGTCAATAATTCGACATCGTCGAATTAACTGCCGATAAAAACTACTTAACGAAAACCTGACCTTGTATGTTTTACCAGTGGTTTTTCCTCGGATGTTTGGCAGTTTTTTCTCCAACTACAGCAAGGTTTAAGGGCAAAAATAAAAATGTCCACGAAATAATCATTCCGCGTTGAAAAAATCGCGCCACGAATGGCAGACCGAGTGAACGTGACAGCATGCGTTCTATCTAGTGTAATATAACAATTGAGCCGCCGAGATCAACAATGCAAGGTGTAATAATGGAAGTAAACAAGCGTTGGTAATTAAGGAACAATAGGAGAGACCGAGAATGGGGGAGTTGTGTGTTAGACGCGGTGGTTTGAAGACGCAAAAGTGACGCTTGCTAAGTATAGGGCATTATTTGTGAGCTCGTTGGTGTCTGTGTGGGTGAATAAGCATTTGTGAGGGAAGAGAAGTGTATATTTGTGTTGTGTTGATTTGATTTAAGAAGTGGCTCGAAAGAAAAGAAAATGTATGGCCTGTTATGTGCGAGCCTGAAGAGAAATGTATTCCGTTTGTTTGAGTTTGGTTAATTTCTAAGTGCATTTCGTGAGGGAAATTTTATTGTCTGTGCATGTTTTATGCCATAAATGTGTGTGATATAATATACGAAGAAACATATTACACTAGTCTTAGGGGGCCGGGTCCCTTTGGGCACATCTGCAGAAGAATTTCTTTTGTCTTCTCATCGGCCAACGATTAGCATTAATTTGGGACCAAGGATTTCGGCGACGCCCCCCTCATTACCCAAATCTCCACCCGACACGAAGAGATAGGCACTGCCGTGGGAAGCGGGATAGTCGAGTCGTTACGCGATTGTGCGCCATTGTTTTGAGAATTCCATGCGTGACCGTTGCCCACGGCAACACAAACAGCAGCACCTTATCCGTGACGGTAAATGACACAGGAGAGGAGAGCTTTCTCAGCTCCCATCACCTTGAGCAGTAGAACTTCAACGATGGAACCGCCATCAAACACGAGGATGTAGCGTAATAGGGGTTGATGAAGGAATATAGATTGTCGAACTCGAAGACGGACCTTTCTGATGTTGTTTGGGGATGAGGTACTCAGGCAGGGACTGTATGAAATCTTACCGATGATGAGGACCAATTTGTCACAGAAAAATATGCGTACTACACAAGAAATGGAGGCTGAAGTGGTTTTCCACTATAACAAGTAGGTACCTAAACCGCTCCCTTCGAAGGGAGTGTGTTTAAGTCCATCAGGAATTAATGGCAGCAAATATGGCCACAAGGTTTATTCATCCATCTATTCCACCTACTAGCAGCCTAGCAACCAATAGGCGCATTTTGTGATGCCACGTTGGTATTCGCGGTTAAATTCATGAAGAAATCTTCTTCCCGCTCTTTTTTTTAGGAGCTTAACCAGTAAGTAACTTAACTTTAAGTATTTCACCATCGAATTTCAAAAATACATCAAAAATGCGGATTAGAATGCGTAGAAGGTTTGATGTAATCTGAAAACATGTTCGAGCTCATTGTTACTCTTTTTTTCTACGCTATACCTACCAGATTAATATCAGATCAGATTAAGATAGAATCAGTTAAAATCAGATCAGATCAACAAGATTAGAGAGATAGAGCGTCGTACCAATAGATTTAAAATGTCATTTCTCCCGCGTACTATAAGAGAGCACAATAGGTAGCCAAGCAAAGGGATAGGTGAATTACGATGAGAATAGTCTGTAGTTCATGATGCATGCATTAATAACCAATACCTTTAATACTACTCAGATGCTAACCATCTAGCTGCATGTGACCCAATTATCTAGCAGGTTTTCATGCAGTAGTCTATTTCCACGTCAACAGTGCATGTTTGGTGATCACCCCCTGCCACACACCCTCGTGGTGGCTCATGGGGATTGCGTAGGTGTAGATTAGCGCTCCTTTAATTTTAACTTTCGGTTGATACGGTTGCTTGATATAACTCATCTGAGGCCTTCCTTTTCCATTCTTCCCATTCACTCTTCCCGGGCATTGTGTTCATAAGGCCATCAATTCTCAAGATATGGCCGAAGCATTCCCGTCTCCTTTTCAAAGTTTTCAGCAGACTTTTCTTTTCTCCATTCCTTCTCATGACTTCTTCCTTTGTCACTCGGTCGATCCATTTTAACTTCATCATTCTTCGATAGCAACACATTTCGATTTCTTCCAGCCTTGACCTCCATGCAACTGTCGTCCATGCCACACTACCATAAAGAAACGTGCTCCAGACGTATTCTCCGATATTTTACTTCCGTACTTCCTAGTATTACCGACTTTAATTAGATTATCCGTTTGGTAGAATACCCTCTTCGGCAGAATGTTCCAACAAACTAGCGATTTATTGCTTCGCCCATCGCTGGTTACACGACTTCATAAATAACAATATTCCATCAACTCCTCCACCTTTTGTTTTCCTAGTTAAATATATGAATTTGGTCTCCTCTTTCCTACTGCTTACTATTACCTTAAAATTTCTTTTCATTACTCTTCCGGTGATACCTGGCTAATATCTTCCCATATTGACTCGAGTGTTCCTTAAATTTCTTTCCGACTTTTCCATTACCGCTACGTGATCGGCGAATCGAAGCAGGACAATTTTTTCCCAGCGGACATTTAACCCTTAAGCCTTCTCTTTCTTTTATCTAATGTTTTTTCTCGACGTACACATTGAAAATGACGGAAGATAGTGCTGAGCCTTCTTTCAATTACTTTCTCTTCCTCTTCCTTCCTCTCGGCTGGGTCAAGATTTAATTACAGCCACCTGGTTTTGGCATTTAAAAATAAAGGAATCGAGGAACGGACCCAAATTTCGACCTCAAGAGGATGGCGTGCTTAGATTGCCTCCCCGGGGCCACACTTCAAAATCTTCTTTTGAGAGGAGATCCACCTTGAGATAAGATCCTGAGTGCTCCTCACGCCAGAGACTTCAACTAGGAACGAGAGAGAGGGAGACAAGAGGAAGTGCCCGAGTTAATGCACGGAGGGTGGAAGGAAAGCAGTCTAATCTCCCCTGACACCCCCCAGGGGGCGATAAGAATGACTGACTCACCGTTCCGAAGAGGCCGAATGAGGTGACCCCGTTATCACGAATTGAAGATCGAAGATGAGTTACGCGAGCTCCTGATAAGCAAGCAAACAAGAGAGGAGGCGGCGAGACAGACAGAAGGCCGGCCGCTCGACTGTTACCGATCAGAAAAACCAGCTTCGGTCCCTTCTCTGCCGCCTCAACACCTCCATTGAATATCAAAACGAGATTGCGAGGGAATCATAAAAAAGAACAGGCGGTGGATTTTTATCGAGGGATGCAGCACCGAGATAAGAAGCGCATCGGACGGCACGGGGGAAAAACGAGGAAGCGCTGCCATTCAGTGAATCGGAACGATTTATTACGGCCGTCCGCAACGACGCTCGTTTCAGAACATTCGACAGCGGAAATTTTATCGTTGTGTACTCACGATGGAATATCGTCCATAGGGGTCAAATTTCGCTCCCCAGAACCTTCAGCTCCAGGAGAAAATCAGTGCTCACGGTAGAAATAAGGCAACAATGGTCTGACGTCGCATTATTCGAAATCTACCGAGCGATAAGCTACAGAGTCTAGATCTCAAAATCGGACGACAACAATTTTCTGCTTTAATAGAGCTAAGAGAAGGTGCTTGTCCCCGCAACTGGACTGGGAATATCTTATGATTCCACTGATAGGGACTTCATCGGAACTGGCGTGTGAGCATTCTCAAGAGGGCTACTGGTGTGGAATGTATTTGCCCTGCGATTAGTTCGTTTGAATGGGGATATATATTGTTATACCCCACGTTGGGACTCAATATATCGGAGACTTCCCTGGTCGCTATGGCGAGGATTTCTATTTAACCAAGCTACTATACATGTATAGTGTAGGCGATGAGGAAGTTGGCTGGAGCATTTTGCATGGTGTTTCTTCGTTCGAGGGGAAATCATATCCTCTGAAATATACAAGCATATCAGGGCAAGACATTTTTCGGTTCTCTCAATTTTTAATTTCCCAAGTTTGACCAAAAACATGGCGGAGTCGATGTGTGTTCCCTCGTTTGATCCAAGAAATAGGTAAAATATTCAGGAATTCCCTTTTTAGCAACGAATAATGCAATGGACGAGTTTATAAATTATGTCTGGCATGGTATTAAAGGCTCCACAGTCCCCATTTACGCCACATCCGAATCAGTACTGACGTCACACTACACACGGTATTCCATCACAGACTGACGTTACAATGAAAGAGAAAACCCTGTCATCTATATTCGAAGACATGTACCATTAGAGAACATAATGGGCAGCATAGAAAAGAGATAGGTAGGTGAAATACTGGAGTAGTCTGTAGTGGTAGCTCTTAGTTGCAATGCTAACATTGCATGCTCTCCTAGTTGCATGTAAATGGCGCATATTTGGTGATACTCACCCCTGCCACAAACCCTAGCGGTGGCTTGTAGGGTAATACGTAGATGTAAATGAACTCAGGCCTTCAGGATGGGAATCATTTTAGCCTACATCAAACCGTTCACCTCAAACAATGAGTACCTAATGGCAAAGAAGTTTTAACTTTCAAGCTCGCGAATAAAAATATGTACTGTAAGCAGTACTTCATCGCGATTCGGTTCTTTTAGGCAGGTACTCCAACGCTACGGTTATATCGCAACGTTCAATTTAAAATCTTGATATTTAGGCAAACACAACAGCCTTGGCAAAGTCCCAACGCATAGACCGCAGGGAAGGGGTGAAGTCGGCTAGACTCCGTACAGGGACCCCGAGAATGACAGATGGTTTCCTTCTTTGTGGAGAAGATCCTACCGTGAGCGAGAAATGTTTCACGCCTCTCTCTGTGAAGTATTTGCTGACTGACAGAGTGCGCCGAACTGCCTTATCGGAGAATTATTTACCGAATTCTGATGTGCTAAGTAATGATCAATCTGCTGTGGAAAGGGTCTTAACTTAAAAAAAAAATTATTCTGAACCGCACATGACATATAAAAATAAAGACGCCAGCAATGTCTGCAGTACGCGAGTTTCCCCCAGCTAAAATATACATATTTAATGACTGAACCTTTTTATGAGTGAATTTGTGGGTGTAAAGCGCTCTTAACCTCGGCGTCTGAGATATAATAGACATTATAGCAAAGGGATAGGTAGGGGAAATATTTTAGTCTGTAGTGCATGATGCATGTATTAACAACCAATCCCTTATTACTATGTAGATACTAACAACCTAGTTGCCTGAGACCCTATAGTAGTATGTTTGCATGTTTATAGCGCATGCTTGGTGATCTTCACCCCCTGCCACACACCCTCTCGGTGGCTTGCAGGGTATCGTGTAGATGTAGATGTATACGTCGATGTACCATTAAACCTACATAACCTACCCACAACATCCGTGTCCGAGATGGGATTCAAAACCTTGAATTTATGGTTGATAACAAAGAGATTAGAATGTAGTGGAGGAGGCATTGCATGCCAGCCCTTGGCATGATTAGGCCCCACCTACTCCGTACAAAAATTTACGTTTTGTACCGCTCCTTACGGAGCCTGCATGTGTATTAAAACCAAAATAACATTAAAATCGTATCCAAATTGCATTGCAGCGGCTTCAATTAAATCTTCCTAAGGCTATTTAAAGGACGTATTAATGCATCCGATACCCCTGGGAATTAATCTGATCGAATGCGACATATTTAAACTAAATATATGGTGCGCGTTTGTGCACCTTCCTCTGCTTCTCTTATTAATATTAAAAGTTCCTTCCGTTATTCATCTTCCTACTCCCAGTTTCACGGCATGCGCAAACAACTTCATCCGCAATAGTATCGCGAGCAGGCACGTAGCCAGGGGAGGGGGGCTGCAGCCCCCACGAAATTTTTTCCCAATAATTTTGTTGTTCTCATTTTAACTGGGCATAATAATCCGGATTGTGCCGAATATAAGTGCCTTGAAATGTGATCACTAGCTTGATGCATGAGTGTGGTTAATAATTGCTCTTTTCGATCTGATATGCATGTATGCGTCAAACTTCTGTTCTGGGGCCGGTCAAATTAACTGCTTCATAAGAAGGTAAGCCGTGAACTTTACCAGTGAGAAGAGACAGGAATGGGCACTGTATTTTTAAATACCAAGCACTGAAAATTATGGGAAGAGATTTATAACATGTCGGCACCGAACGGGAAAAGCTGATTTGTTTCAAGTTACGCTACACTATACTTAGCCCCCCCCCCGCCCGAAGAAAATTTCTGGCTACATGCCTGATCGCGAGTGGAAGTCCGTACCGACTAGGATGGCCGCTGGCTTCCCAAACAAGCTGCGATGCCTCCCTACCAGTACATTCTAACCTCCTGGGTTGCCAAGCCGTCAAGATGTAGACCGGACACCCGCGGCCGGGGAAAATACATCCGAAACAGCATCTCTTTCTCCATCCGCCCTCGTATCCCCCGCGGTCACTCGTCTAAATAAAAATGCAGGCCACGTTTCGCGAGGAGATTGATCGCCCATCTCTCCCTTTCATCCGTTTCCCCGCCGCTTTCGTGTCACCCGCCAAATTCCTACGCAACACTCGCGTGACACCCGCTTCGCGACCCTGACCTAGCGAGGAGCTCTCTCTTTCTCGTTGAGTGACGACATCACGGAGGCGATCACGAGACCACGCGAGGGACACGGGGAAGTGAGTGTCACGGATGCACGACAGGAAGGAACGGTAGCGGGGCGCATAAAGACGAAAGGTGGGTCAGAAGATCACACTTACAGGCTGGTGACGAAGGCTTCCGGATCAGTCCGTCATCAGAACCTGCGAAATGGAAGAGAAATCAGAGAGATTAGACAGATTTAGATCGCTTATAATCTAAAGTAGACTCTAAGATTAACAGCGAGACATAGAATTTTATAATCATCCCGTATTTATTCGCGCTTTTGTGATATTATCTAGAAACCAATGGTGACATTGTTTCAATTTTTTTCTTTTCACAAGTAACTACCGATTTCATCTATTTCAAATTTTTTCTTTTCACAAGTAACTACCGATTTCATCTAATTTGCATAATTCATTCGTTACTTCTTTTTGGAGAAGTAATGCCATTCGAATCCCTGGAAAAAGCCTTACTGGACACCCCCACCAAAAATCTCGCGATTCTCTTTTCTGCTGTGTCAGAATTTCGTAGGAAATCGCCAGTGGCCCAGGGAAAAGAACTGACCCCCATACCCTAAATGTGTGAACTTCACACGCCAATGGCTTAGTATGGGGTAAGCTCTACCCTCAACTATCAAAAACCAACCTTCGGGTTGAACACCACAAAAAAATCCAATTAACTCCTCGACAGCTAAGAAAAGGACGCCTCGCGTGCGACTGCGTATCGACGATTTTGCTATTCTCGTCAGAAAATGAAAACAGCACGTCAGGAAGATAACTGCGTAAGTGGAAGAGGCGCCCAAGCGGGCTGATGAAAGGGACTCGCAAAAGATATGAAACACTTACCCAATGTATAAAAATACTCCGGAGGTTCTGGCCATAGAAGGGAGGAGAAAAAACGACAGATAGAATAGAAGACACACAAAGATGAAGTTCTGGAAACTAGACTGGGGAAAGGAAATTTCGAAAGGGTACTCGGGAAGATGTTGAGTGAGTGGATGGAAATTTGATTACGCACGATGTGGAGTTAATTGTGAAGAAATTAGGAAGAGCGTTTGGTGAAAGGATGCGAGAAAATAATAGGCTACATTTCCCCAATTTAAACGAAGAGAAGCAGGAATCACTCAGTAGTAAAAATGGAATTAAATGAAAATTCGTTGGTGACGAGAAACGATTCTATGGGCCGTATTCACAACCTCCAATGGAGTGGAGCTTCCACTCCTTATGACGTAAATCAACACTACATGGTATTCAGAAGCTCTATGGAGTGGCGGTCTCACTGCGGTTGTAGTAACAGCCGGCCTAAAGTGGTAGGGTACCCATACCCACCCTAAAATCACCACTACATCGAATATCAACATGGCCGACGGCGTATAATGGTCGACGCTTCGCAAATATAAACGCTGTTTTCATGCGATATAAGGTTATTAAGCGTCATTGATACGTTTTGTAATATCAAGCAACATAGCAAGAGTACACTGATATCAACTTGTGTGCGATCAATGAAACTGTTTGGCAGGAATACCTTGATTACGGATTCTGGGTATGAATCAAAATTTGTAATTTGGGTTTGGGAGTTTGAAAGGCAGTTTGGGATAGGGGTAAGGTGCTTGCTTCATAGTGTCTACGCCCCTAGTTCGTAACTCTCCTCCTCCAATTTTTTTTCGTCGCAGTTTCGTTGTACGACTGTCCATGGTTTTACATATTTTTAATCTGTTTACCCGGGATGAATTTTAACTATTTCACGTACTAATTACGTAATTTGCTAAAATTGCGTAATTATTACGTAAAATAGTTAATTACGTTATTTACCTAAATCACGTAAGTAATTAGCACGTGGCGGAAATACGTCCGCACGCCCTGTAGTTTTTTGTGTACGAAATTAACGGAAGAGCATGAAGTGTGATCGTGATTTTTAATTTCCGTAATTCTGGCCACGCAGTCCCGACGCACGTACAACATTTGTTCTAATTTGCCTGGTGCCGTGATTTTCCAGCACTGTGCTTTTTTGGAAAAACTAATCGCAAGAGAAAAACGAACTTAAGCTCTGCAATCATATAATTGTAAGTATCTACCGAAATGTTCGGGTGATCGGGCGAAATGTTCTGGTGGGAGAGAGTTTCGAACCAGGGACATCGCTTGGAAACTGATAAAATACCAGCGGTAACAAATAATTTTGAAGAATTAATGTTTTGCACATTTTCAGGAGCATGTTAGAATGCATATGATTAAATATCATAGTAATGTGGAGTGTATGTACGTAAGAGTATGGATTGTTAATAAAAACCAATGTTATTCAATATTATAACTGTGTGAAAAATGTGCCATCCTTATTTTTATTGCATATATTTTGTACTGACTGTGAGAATAGCTATTTTACGAATAAGAGACTGACATTCTAATAATATTTAAATTATTGATCATGTATATCAGAATAATATAATAATATTTATACAATCCAATGGAGACCATGGGATTGATGTTCAAAACTCCCTCTATTTTACACCTAGTTCCGTATATAACCGTAACCAGGATTACGTAAATGTCGCTGCTTACACTTGAGTCGAGTTGGCAACATAGCGACTATCAACACTCCGGAAGAAGGAGTGGAAGTAGTGGTGCTGAATGCCAATTTGCAGGAGAAGGAGCACTAATCTTCATGGAGTGAAGCTGCGACTAGGCGATGTAGTGGAGACATCTGAATGCGGCCCTATATGGTTTCAGAAATATTTTATGCTTCCGTTATTTGCCTGATTATACCAATTCCGTTAAAAATAAAGAATATTTTTGATCTCAACACAATTGAATAGGTGAAGCGAACGCAACAGTAGAGTGGAAACCGGATCCAACAGAAAAGTCTCACCCATCAGAGCAACAAGCGTACATTTCACCAAGAGAAAAGGGGGTGAAAGAGAGAAGGACGGGAGTGTAGAGTGTAAAACTTGCATTTCTAAAAGCACTCAACGGTTTGTGAGCAGAACCTCAAAGTATTTGTTCAAGATATAACAACGGCCTGAGGATCCTCTCACATCCTTCCGGATCAAATTCACTCCTCAATATCCGCACTAGCTAACAGGTATATTTTGCCCAATGTCCATCAAAAAAAGATTTTACTGTATTTACCTTTTGAATACAATGAATTTCTCATGGTCCATTCTGATTAATATGCACGATTTCACTCAACGGACATAAAAATAGAAAGCCACAACTTTGTTATTTTCAAAGTTTTGTAGAAAGTTTGCAGAGGCGGGATTTCATTAACGATGCAAATGCAATACATTAATTATGCAGCAATCAATGTACCGTAAACTTATCCACGCTTTGATGATATCTCTTAAAATATCTCCGAGAAACAATTCGTAAATCTCCACATCTGCATATTCAGCAGTCCTACTTTAGAATGTCTTCGACAGTGGAAACGCTCAGATTGAACTGGCACAAAGTTTTTCCTCCGTAAGTTTAACCAACAGCTAGTTCGCCTTGAATTCGAGTTTCAAAACAAGGAGCGTTAACAGATTTTATCAAATCGCCAGAATTTTCCTAAAAATACTATTTCCCCGCATAATGAGATATTTTCAATTAAGTGGAGCAGTGAAGAATAAATCATCCAAGGAATAAGTGACGCCCAGAGATTATATTTCAAATGCTACACAAAAATACTACCCTTTCAGGAAATCATTCCCTACTAGTTACACTAGGAAAGTCGCAAATGAAGAGTTTAAAAAATTGTTAAAATTTAACATAGACATTAACATAATATTTTCCGTGTTCCTACAAGAAACCATGGTTCGCTTTGCAAATCGAACTAAAATATATAAGTTTTGGAACAGAAATAAGATGCGTGATGACAAAAAAAGAGAAAAAAATATTTTCTCGGCAAAGAAAAAATATAGCTAACTCGGACAACAGCAGAGAGTACGGCATAACACGAACTTCAAAAATGTCGGCTGGAAATTACGAATACATGTAAAAATAATAAGTAATGGATTAAAACTAGGTAATTCATAAAATTCGCATTATACGTAAAATCGGCATTAATCATAGCACTCCAACTATATTTGTTTTCACGAATAATAAACAACAGCAAAATTAACTTTAGGTATCAAAGAAATTTCACACCTAAAATATATCCCGGATAAAATGTCAGACAAAATGTCCCTGATTACAGCCTAACATCAAAAGAAAAACAACATTCATCATCGGCGAGAGGGTTAAGTGAGAGAATAAGGTGTACCATAGAAGACGCTAAATTGAATTACGAAACAACAGTGGAAGCAATCAGCAACCAGCTGCTTCAGTTTAACGGGAAGGAGGGAGGAGTGAATGTCGACGGAGAGAGGAATTTGTCACGTCTACATTTGGCGTGCCTGGATCCATCAGTGCCGGTAAAATCGTTAGCACCTCGAAGGAAAAAAAAACAAGTTCGCAACCTTCCGCGCATTCGTAATTACCACCGATTTCACACACCCCCTTCCACCGTCTTCCCTCACCTTGTCACCGAGATTAATAATAGTGGCAGGACCTCTCACCTCCTATGCACGGGATGATGCTACCCGGACGTCACGGTTACGGTTAAACTGAGTCTTTGAGTCAGCCGCTAAAGACCGTGAATGAACATCTGAAACGAGGCGAGTGACTCAATGGAAGCACATTATCGCCCGCACACTGGATGAGAAGTGCCACGCGAAGGTGGCGTCATCGACGCAGGACAGACAGGCGGAGACAACACCCACGGCCGCGACTTGACTCGCGCCAAGGAGGATGTACTGGAGTAGACATTGGCGTGCTAGCCTATGGGTGACAATGAAGCCAGAATGGGGGTGGTGGATTAGGATTAGGCTCTGCCTCCGCCACGCCAAAATATCACGGTTTTTGTCTCCTGCTTTCTAGTCAATTGGCTCTCTAATAGGCATTTCCATCAGCTTGATTTCTGAAGGAGAAAATCGTTAGGTCACAGCATGGCAGGAGGTATTGGAATTAGGGAACAGGGGTGTGGTAGGGAGGAGGGGTTTTATGACGGGTTTGTGCAACGGCGTAAACCCAAATATGAATTAGCATTTCATTTCCAGTTTGCGGAAGGCTATCCTTGAAAACTGAACGTGATGTTTTCAGCATGTTGTAGAAAGCCGCACAAAGCATAGTGTTCTGCACGGAATCTGCAGACTGCAAGTGCATTAAGACGTAAATAACAAATAAATTGTGCCCAAATTTCATTTCAGCAGTGCGCCGATGAAGATTACCGACGACGCCGCGGCGTCAGTAAATTTTCATAAAACTAATTAATAATTGATGCATCTGATTCCCAGGGGAGGTTATTATAGGAAACATTACATTACTAATTGCGGTTCAAAGTTGACCTGTTTTAACTATATATTTGGCGCTTGTTACAGTTTTTCAGCACTTTCCTCTGTTTTTTGACGAATTTTAAAATTGCATTGTTCATCACAGTGTTTCAAGTTTTACAGCGTGTAAAAAATTATCAAATTTTCTGGAAAGTACAAAGCATTGGTTTAATTTTTTTTTAGATATTACCTCAAATATTTGGCAGGTTAACAGAAAAAAACCTACTTAACCCACTCGCCCGTGAGAAATGTTTTAGTTTATTTTGATGTTAGGCCATAATCAGGGACATTTTTAATGTGAAATTTCTATGCTACACTTTGAAGATAATTTTTTGTTGCTTAATAGTCGCAAAAACAAAAAATAATATTCATAGTTTAAGATGGGTTACGGTATTGCATGTGGTGCATCCGTATTCCCTTTGGTAACTCAGTTTTTAACAGGTAAATAGGCTAGTGTAGTCAATCACATAGGTAACAATTTAGTCGTCGATAAAGCATGCTTGACATGGAATAATCCCCTGACATACACCAGTGATTTGGCTGGCAGAGCACAATGCGAATGTACATGCATCTACGTAATACCCTGCGATCCATCACGAGAGTGTTTGGCAGAGGATGAAGGATCATATACATGCACTTTTTAATTGCAACTAAGAGGTAAAAGGCTACTACTTAATGGAAAGATGATAGATAAGCATTCAAGAGTCACGTACAACTGAATGGTTACTATCTATGTTATACTGAAGTAGTTATTGAAAATTTGTCAGGCATGTAGGTCTTCTATCCTCCCGCATACTATTCAAAACCCTTATCGGTATCCTCGCTCTCCTCGACGTAAATTGCATTTAAGTTTTCTGTTTCCTTGGAATTTCTCGTGGCAATCTCATTCCCAACACTTCTTCCTTACTACGATGTGACCCAACCTATATTCTCCATTCTTCTTCAAACCCATGCTTAGTAATATCCAACTTACGTTCACCCTGCTCCCTCAAAGACCAAGGGTCACACTCAGAATCTCAACTTCAGTGACGCTTCTACTGCTTACGTCCTAAAATCTCTACCATGAGACAAATTGGCGCACAGATTCTGCCTGAATAGTTGGTATTACTTCTTGGCGACAAGTTGTATACCGCTTCGATCCATACAGAGGAAAATCTGTACACCATTATGAACTCGTAATGGAGATTTTTAATTATGTAAGCCGTAGAAATGAGACTGTAGTTGATATTTTGAATATAGCACGAGTATATTCAGAATCTCAATTCAGTTCTCAGCGACATGCTGTGAAGTAATACCACCTTTGAAGCAAAATTTGTAATACCAAATTTGTACACTAATTTGACTCGTTGTAGGGATCCATAGTAAAACGCACTACTTTTCCACTGCACATACTTTTTGCGGCATCGTCAGGTACGTACATACCTTAAAACCCGGTGAAACGCGTCGTACTGTCAATAAACTAGTGGAAAAGTACGAAGTGCATTTAACTATGGATAAAAGTAATTTCCACGAATTGAAGCCTCAAACAGTCAATTGCATTCGTTATAGGGATTTTAGAACGCAAGAAGTATAGAAGCCAGACTGTAGTTGAGATTCTGAACGTGGCTCCAAGTTTCGCGAATATACAACGCTAATATTCATATATAAGTCTGTACAAATCTTTAAAAAAAAAGATAGAAGGTGGTTCTGAATAGCAATATTAACTGTAGCTTTGTGAGAAATATATAGTAGTTCTTAGGTACTGCAACTTCTAAGACTGAAACTGTCTGTAGACTGTCTGTACTAGCTTGGATCACCAACTAACATTAGTTTAAACCCACGACGAACAAAACACCAATGCCAGAGGCGGGCTTTCAATCCTCGACCTCGGTTGCTAGTCTTTACCGGTCTGACTACCACCGATGGCATGCTCGAAATGATTCCGATCACACGCCATTCAGGATGGGTTTCGAAAGAAGCCAATAAGAACGCCACTGTTGGTGAGTCAAACGGAAAAGAGTGTGGAGGGTCAGTTCCTTCCCTTTGCGACGCCAGTGACTACACAAAAAGCGGCCTCTGGGTATCCAAGAAATCACACAATGTGTTTCGATGGACCTGGTCTCTTCTGGAAGAGGTCTCTCCTGAATTTGATCCCAGGACTTCCGGTTAATATTGAACGCTCTTCCGGTTAGTAGCTTACGCTCTACCGCTTACTAGTAGTAGTCTACACTCCATCTCCATGGCTATCGCGTCGTTAACCATGCAAAACGCGCCGAAATTATTCCCGTTGGACTATTTTTCACCGCGCGACGCGGTGACTGCTTCCCTCTTCGCGCTGCAATACCATTGACAATGAAGGGAATTTATTTTTGCTTTATCATTTGACGACATAAATGTATCGCTCTTCTCTAAGGCATTTGCATTAGCACGATTTTGAGGGGTAATTATCCTTACACATCTGACAGAAATATACGACGAATGTGTCCGGAAATTATCGAGAAGAGAAAAAGAACTTGAAACACGATTGACATTCATTCGTTCGCGACTAGTTTCGATTGGTTATTCATATCACAAACAGTGGCTCTCGAAGTGGTCTCCCCTGCTCTTTTGTTATGCACGTAAGGCTCTGAAGGGATATAAAACAAAATTTTCAATATAAAAGCATAGGCATCACTAATTTAAACTAACATAGTTTCCTTTACTGCGGCTCTTGGTGTGACATTTTCTTAGGGGTCTTACTAGGAGCAGCTCGCAAGCACTTCCCTCCTCATCAAGGTCATATTCCGTAGGGAAGGCAGAAGGGATTTAGTTAACGGTGCAAGCATGCAAGCTTATTCATAGTCTGGCGAGACGTAAACAACCAGTCTATTAAATGAATTAAATTAGGAATCATTGTTAGATCGCAGGTTGAAATTTGGACTTAATCTCTTAAATAAATTCCAAGACCATATTTTCAGTGATGATGTTAAAAATATTTTATGAACCCCAACTTACTATGGTAGACTGGACCATAATCACAAAATTAGAGAAATAGATTGCCGAACTGACAGATTCAAAATGTCCTTTTTTCCTCGTACTATTAGGGATATGAATAACGGTAAATGTATCCAGTATGAGTGTAGCAATAGATAACATTGGTAGCTGCATGTTTGTATAAGGACTTAAAGCTAACCCAACTAACAGCATGTTTTTGCATGTATGCTTTGCTATTTTAATTTTTAATTACAAATGTTATGCATGATATGTAGTGCATGTTTGGTGAGAGTTCACCCCCTGCCACACACCTTTATGGTGGCTTGCAGGGTATTATGTAGATGTAGATGTAGAAACAACGAGGTAGCACTTAAGTGCATAGCGTACAGATGCTGGGCGCAGTAGAACGCCCCCCCTGAAAAAATTCATAATTTATAGATTTTTGGAACTATGCTCATCGTAGCGAAGCAATCACGGATGAACGCGAGGGGAAAGGAAAAAAAAACGCTGGCCGCAGTGGTGCCCTGGCGAATGCGACCCGTTTTCGATAGGAAAAAGTGTGACACAGGAAAAAGAAGGCGGAAAAGCGGTAAAGGAAATTGAGGCTCTATTGACGGGGGGCGTGTTTTCTAAGTTCTCTCCCGCCGCGGCAGAGATCGTGGAGGAATGCCTTCCGTCGCGCGCGCGCCAGACGTCAGCTGCGAAGGGGAAGATGGGGGGAGAGAGGGGGTCAGGGCATTCGCATCGGAGGCGGCGGCGGCGGTCACCTGAATATCGAAACCGCAGTGACGCATCGACGCGCTACTTCCTCCGACCCAAGGAGGAGAGAAATGGAACGCCTCCAAACATGAGCCAACGGTCCTCACTTCTCACCCCGAAAGGAAGGAGACGAGGGAATAGGAGTCGCGAAGGAATATACGAAGTTCATACGGTGATATCTTGGCTAACGAAATTAAGTAGACTAGGGCGCAAACAAATTTTTAGTTTAAAAATTTGGAAGAAGAAACGTAAAAACGTCGTGTACAAATTTTCAGTTTAACATTATACAGCATTAAACAGGGATGAAAAGAAACACTATGCAATTACAATTTAATACTTTATTTTTCACTCTCTACGTATCTAACGGTAGCGTCATTTTCAGCTCCGAAGATGATGGTAAATACCTAATTGCCTAGTGGAAACGCAAATATTAAAAGCTCTTTTCCTTCCAACATAAAATAAACTCCAAAGCGTAAAGTTTTAACAAAAGGCAAAAACAGAACGGTAACTTAAGCACCCGAAAAAGAAAAAGCGTTAAATGCTATTTCATCCATACGCCTTGCGATTTTTAAGTGCGAATATCGTCATTTGCAACAACATCACGTCCATAAAGTGGGTCAATCAAATAATAAACGAAGAAGTCCTTAGAAGAGCGATAAAAAATGAAGTCTGACAAAAACTATATAAAGAGAGGACGGCACAACTTAACCGGTCGCATCTTGAGGCATGATGAAGACGGTTGTCGAGGGGAAAGTAAACGGGAAGAATGGGAAAGGAAACATTCGCATAAGATAAATGGAGCTTGCAGTTAAAGATGTGGAAGAGAAGAATAATTATAAATGGAGAGGGGAGATAATAGGAAAATCCAGGCAAAGCTGCGTCAGCGTCTGTTCCGGTCGAAGGCGATCTGAAGACACTGACTATAATTTCACCGAAACGTTTGGCTGTTAAAGCCAATCCATGCAGTGTGTACTCGGAAGACATGCAGAGATCATCCAATTATAGGATTGTTGACTAGCGATGACATACCCCTTTACCTCCGCACATCCCTGAAGGGCATTTGAAAAATGACGCGCTTCCTCGTAGAAGTGAATAAAAGCAAAGCACATTGCTCGAACTAGTATGTCGTTTGATGAAGACGGCATAAATTTTAAGCAAAAAATAATGTCAAATTTAACGAGAATGGGAACTCAGCTGAAAGAACCGAATATATGATTTTCCGATATGATTTCCCTTCCCAAGCCATTAACAGAAGACTGTTCACAAAGAATGAGGATTTGAGATGTGCTGTTAATGATAAATTTGTGCATAGGTACTGGTAAAATATTTTCCATCAATGAAAATAATACTGTCCCTATCTCCAGAAGGTCAACAGTCATTAGGAGGATTTGCGCAAAGGCACTCACTGTAGAGGTACTAAAACTATGAAGTGTTACAGACATGTCTCTCTCCACGTGAAAAGTTAAGATGCAAAAGGACACAAAAGAAACTCAGGGACGCACTAGGCGGCGGAGGTTGCTAGGAGGGAGGGTAAAGGGAACAAGAAGAGTAAAATGGTTTCTAAGTGGAAAAAAATGTGGAAGACAAAACATCAGAGCATTAAAATACCGCAGGCGATAAAAACTACAATCCGAGCAATCCACGCCGAAAATAATACACGAAGAAAAAAATTTCGCCCAACGTGGGGCTCGAACCCACGACCCTGAGATTAAGAGTCTCATGCTCTACCGACTGAGCTAGCCGGGCAGATATCTAACGCACGCAAATTAATTGAAAAATAGAATTGTCCAAGACAAGTAGGTAAACGAAAACTCGTCGGGGGACAGGAGTGTAAATTACTTTTTAATGAGCGCCAACTTATATCGGTGTGTCAGTAGAATTAACACACAATGTGTTGAGAAGATTTCTATCATTATTCATTTCCTAAATTAAACGTTAGGCATAATACGCTGGCGAGGGAGCCTGGTCTGGGGAATCTGGATAATTAAGGGTACGGTATTTGGGACGACAGTAAACTTTCAGGCAGTTAAAATGAACTCGTCACTCGAAGAACAGGAAGAAATACTACCCAAAAATATTCGCCACCATGGTGTAAATTCGCCCACATGGTGTAAATTCAGACGACTTACACCCCAAAATATTACTCATAATCATAACGTCTATACCAGCTTTTTCGTGGCGCGGATTTAAAATTGAACGGAATCGAAAGAGCGGTTTAATAATTTTTAAATAACTGTCAAGGAAGCAGCATTCCATAATCGTAACGCTAAATAAGAACAGCTATGTACGGATACACCCAAGTTATCGTCAAAGGAAAATTAAATCAAGCGAACTACCTCACAGGAATAGCCGGAAATGGTATAGGAGAATGCTTTTCGGGTAGCGAACCTTTGGAGTAGCTAAGTAATGGCAGTCTTAGGTTTTGTTTCAACGGATACGATTATTCCGTAGCATCTTACCTAGGATATTAATGTTGGGACCACGGTCACTAGAATCTAGTGACCGTGACTAAGAAAAAAACAACATCCACGACCCGGGTGGGATTGGAACCCTTAATTATTCTAAGCCCGTGCCCTCGACCTTTGTGTTGCCAGGCCAGCGCTGAGCCTTGAAAAAGCTAACGTACGATTTAGGCCAACATTATTTTGCTATAATGGACAAGACAAAATTCAATTTCATGGCGATTTGAAATATTATCTAGATGTATCAGGCCCTTCATTTTCTGTGGTCCTAAAGTGTCAACTTATAATACAGTTGGACACAATCGGTGTGGCACGAGAGCAAGAAAGTTCCATAGAAAACGCACAAACCTTGGAGATAATTTATGCACAAATTCTTCCAGGAAAACTGTTGGCTACTGCTAGAGAAATTCAAATTAAAGCTTTAATGAAAACATTAAGATATATCAAAGCACATGAAGAACACGTACCCACTGATACCACAATGGGAAAAATCACTAAATATTATTCTGCCAAATAGTTTTCAGAGACAGATACCTCACACCTATAAGACGGACTGTCCTCGGCTCAAATAGTACCTGACAGAAAACCTGCGATGGAGATATACAGAGTAGTGAAAGGACGAGAGTGGAAACAAAGCAATGTTGTGCCTAATTTTCCATGCTCAACTTATACACAAACATATATCAATAAACAACATTATCAACATAAAAAACTCTAGCTTTAGATGACATGAAGAAAACTCGATAAAATAGAATCGAACCCAAGCATCAACCTCTCCTGATGAAATAATCATTAACATTTCAACCTCATCCTTAACTGTTATTGAAAATAGCATTTCAACCCAATAACGAATTCTCTGCATTGCCCACAAAATAATTTCATTCCCATCATAACAAATAATACCTCGATAAAGGCCAATAAAAGTCCACTCTCATCCTTGTTAGCATTTCATTTTCGGCATTCATCACCGCATTACATTGCCATTAAACAATATAGGTGTTTAGATTAAAATGAATACTCGCTTTTTGGCAGATAATCGAGAAAAACGTAAAAGAGTGATGGGACACCTTTTAAAGATTTATGGGGGTCAAAAATCTCCAGGGGTGATAAAATTAAACTGAGTACACGGGCAATTTTTATCAATTCAGAGAACTAATTATTACACAGCATTAAAAAAACTGGTTTTGATACCAGCTGGCCAAAAACTATCAAGAGAAATTTACAAATGGGCAAAACTAAAGGGAAGATGCTTTGTGCGACGTACAGTTATGTCATTGGGAGGGAATTTCCAGTTCGAACAAAATTTTAGATGCGCCAAGCAGAACTGTCCAGTGCATCGCTATGTGTTTCCACGGCACTGATCATTTAACTTACGGTTCATCCATTTCAGGGGTTAATATGAAACACAGGCCAAATTGTTTTGTTTTACATCCTAGGTACACTAAAATTTAGATAAATACATGGACAATTGTATAAATAAATACATATTTATACAGACAATATATTATGTAAAATCAGAGAGATTAAGAATAGTAGAATTTTAATTCAAGATACCGGGTAGTATTAAGTTATTCAGGCCAGTTACCAGGAGGTAATTAAATAGACATTGAATTATTTAAAATAGACATTGAAGACATTGATGTAGAAGAGTAGTCTGTAGTGATTTTTAACGTTCGTGTATTAACATTACCAAACCATGCACAGGAACCCATTACCAACCATGCACAGTTCTGTATTTGGGAAACATAAATTAATTAATATATTTAAATAAATAGTTGATTACTCAATAATCATTATATTACTTTGCAGAGACTGACAATTCAGTTGTATCTCTCAGTCGCTGGCAGGAAGTGCATGCACAGACTAGTATTTACGCATGCATGTAGGATAGTAACTATAAATTTAATTCTCTTTTAATTTAAAATATATCTATTGTGACGGCTCACTCTCTGTCATACACTTTTGCGATGGCTTGCAGAGTATTATGTAGATGCATGTGTGATAACATGAAACTGTTAGGGTTTTTCGTTTCTTCATGAGCCTCGTAAGTACCTTTTTGTTCGACTGTATAAATGTACAAAGCAAGAATACAATTGCCTTATACGATACGATAATCATCCCGTACGTCGCATCGCATTTATTTGCACGTAACCAGAAGTTGTTCATGTTAATGAATTAATAAAAACTTTGTTATTCCCTGTAGCATAATTATTTCTCTCGGCTCGGTTTTTGATGTAAAACTTCATTCACATGTGGACTTCAAGCACAAAAAACCATGTATATAACAGAAAACCAGGTTTGATTTACATGAAAGCCACATGAAGATGACGTTTTGCGTCAAAACCAGAGTCGTGAATAATAAAATTACTTATCTAGAATAACAAAGTTTATGTTAATTCATTGACGTGAATAGTCCATGACTCCACTCAGTTACGCCGGAAACAACTAATTTCAGGAAATTATTGTAAAAGACTGGTGCAATCCGGCAGCTGTTAGCTTGATGTAGGAAGACTCATGACAAGCAGTCCTCGCGTCGCCTTATCAGATTAATATTTAATACTGAAACTGATAACGTATAGGCACTAACAACATCATTGCACACACATTATGTACGCTCGGTGAGGAGTCACCCCCAGCCTCACGATTTTGGGGTGGGTTGTGGTCAACAATGCAGATGTAGATGAAATTACGTCACGTGACGACACACATTTCCCAAGGTTCTCAGTGGCTGATGAGAAAGAGAATTCACTCGTGCTCACAGATACAAACTGACGGTATTTCGAGTAGGCACAGCAAATTCCCTCATACCGTTTCGCCGGAAAGCCTTCGCCCAGTGAACTTTCACTGTGATTGAGACCACGCAGGCATGAACTTGGGTTAGGCAACATATTCCTTCCTCACGAAAACACCACCGATCGCAACTCCAATAAAAAAAATGTTTAGGGCCATTCAACCTCCCCAGCCACCTCGGCGACCTGAGCTGTGATTAAAGAGGAAAAACATTCCGGTCGCCGAAGCAACGTCTGCGAAATCTTTTCCTGAGCGGGTCCACGCCAAAGATATTCTATCTTCGAGGACTGAAAAGTATCGAGAGGTGTCGCAAGGTGTGGCGACGGTGAGAGATGTGAAAATTATTAAGAAATAAATCACGACTTTAAAAGAGGCGGAAAAGCAGTGGGAAGATATTTGGACATCAGCGCGACGAGCGATATGGTGTGACGCTGACTGCAATATGGACTGGATGTGAATGTTGAGTCACAAAACATTGCTAGTATTAGCTCCATGTCAACGTTACCCGCCGAGTACTGTAGGGAAGGAAGTAATGTAACAAAGTTTTGGACCACAATCTAAAGACCAGACGATTGCATTGTAGTACATCTATCATCCAATCACACCTATTTCATTGCCTTTTTTCCCTCGTCTGAGGAATCTGTTAGCGCCGAGACAGGGAAAGGACCCGAAAAAAAACCACTACGGGACGGAAGAGGACACTTCCTTCTTCTTGCTTTAGCTCCGCAGATATTTCCCTTCTTCTATTATTTAGCTTCTGACGAGAGCCTTCAGCAAAAGAGGTAAGTGAAGAGCTTGAGATGAAGTTTGTCGTTAAATGAATCCTAGACCAAAAGTCTAAGAGTCTTCAAAGTAGAAGAAGGAAGAAAGATCTTCCTTCTTCTACTTTTCCTAAGGAATATAATTCTTATCCTCACTCTGGTACGTTTTGCCCAACATTTACGACACATGATTGCAATGAAACTAACTACATAAAGTTATCTTCAAGCCCCCTCGAGAAATGTGTCACCGGTAAACTTCCACCACTTAGCACTCCATTGCAAGCTAATAAAGGATTATAAACCACGCAGTAAATAGTCTTTCATTAATGAGTTACGTAACGATAATTACTGCAGCATTAAGGATTTTAGACAAACATGACTGAAAAAAGCGCTGTTTGTGTACATTAGCAGCATTCATAGCTTTTCAGGGATATAACAAAACTTCGTTGTTTACACATACACCTATCTTTCAGGCCTTTACGACGCCCATTCTGAATCCTTATCGCGCGCAGGAAGAAACATTTTTAAATCACCTTTCGGCCGTCTATCACTTGCAGAATTCTATCTTCAGTACGTCAACGACAGCACAATCCCCGAAGCAACGGGTAAGCGATGTGTCTTGTGTCACAGTATAACTCTACGTATCATTTTCAGGTATGTGACGACACGACATTTGACGCAATTCATTTGCATACAAATACCTTTCATCTATTTTCTTACCGATTATGTCTTCAGTATCCGGCCTTCAGCATTCTATTGTCCCCAATTACTCACTCCATCTACATACTCTGCCCCATCCTAATACTCGCAAACTTTCTTACCTTCCCATCATACGCTCTCCTTTCATTCATAGGCATTTACTTTTATCATTCTTCTCTACATTCTCTTCCCTAACCTTCATTCCTACCCGACATCTCTCTCAGGAGCTCAAAAAGATTGGTCTCACATATCTCTAAGGACCGCACTTGCGTTTTTAGATATATTTCTAATTGCTCTTTGGAGAGCAAAGACGCCATCGCGATTTTAAAAACATTTCTGGTACTTAAAATCAACAATTCAAATTCTTATATATCAAGATGCTACGACAGTTACTGCGATAAGTTGGATTCTAGAAGGATTTCCTTTTCAGACAACGATTTTCACAATGCGAAATAATGATCCTTGATCCCTCTCTAGGTCTAGGATTTAGTTAACGACATACTTCATCTCATGCTTTTAACTTAACCCTTTCGCTAAAGGTTTTCGTTAGAAGTTCTGTTCAGAAGGAGCTAAAGCAAGCCCTGACCGAATTTCAACGCGATCGTGCCCACATTCGTCCAAAACACCACCAAAGAAACAAAACTTTTATGTATTCAAATTCTTTTTCGAGATTATTTCAGTCTGAGCCCTCCTACTTTCAATTTCAGCTCCGCCTTCTTTTTCCTCGAGAATCTCATTAATTTTATTTTCTTGTGATTTACCTTCATATCCGAAGTTTCTCGCACTGATTTTGCTGAGAGTATTCAAGAAGGATTTCCTTTACGGACAACGATTTTCACAATGCTAAAGAATTATCCTATTCGAAACACTCGAATATTTCATATTCGAGAGTTTTCACTCGTAAGTGGATTCTTACTCAGCTAAGGCAACCCTTCTCTTAGTACATATCATTTAATCTGTTGGTGAAGGTTTATCGGGTACTCCACCAGGTCTCACACTGCATGTCTGCCGACGTTTCAATGGGCGAGTTGTCCATATAGTCTTCACTCCTACACCTACGCGATTTCCTGCAAGCTACCGCGAAGGTGTGCGGCAGGGGGTGAAGATCATCAAACATGCAATATTGACATCAGGGTTGAATGTCGTATCAACTGGTGAAGTTGACACGAAACTGTATGCGAAAAGATTCAGTGGGCCTGAGGTCGGGTGAAATATAATATGTTTTTCACAGTCTTTCTCTTTTTTGTCCATCGCCTCTCAGCACGGGGCCACTCTAATCGGTGGATAGCATAGATAGTTGCACGTTGATATAAGGACTTGAAGCTGACCCAACTAACAGCATGATATTGCATGATTGCTTTGCTATTTTTATCTTTTTTTAAATTGAAGTTTAGACTAGTACATTATTACTCATCCTTTTTTATGCATGATATGTAATGTATGTTTGGTGTGAGTTCACCCCCTGCCACTCCTTTATGGTGGCTTGCAGGGTATTATGTAGATGTAATCTGTACACGCCTCCATTTAAAATTATACCAAAGTACCCGACAAATATTAAGTCTAATATCGGCCCTAGAGGGCGTATGCCTAGGGTTTCTGATGGGGAAATTCCTCCCTCCCATAGCGATCCCACGTAATCCACCTCCCCTCAATGATTCGTCTCCAAAACAATGCCATTCCTCCACCTCCACCACACTGACGAGGCAAAAGGGGGAGAGGGGGGGACGCTCCTTCCTAGGACTGACGGCGGGAGCGCGAGCGGAGGAGTCGCCCACGGGAGGCCCGGAATGCAAATTTCTCGCGTCCCAATTCCTCCTCCTCGTCGCCCCACACACGCCGAGAGGAAGGGATCGAGAACCGCGGCATATCGAATTCTCAGAATCGGCGGCGGCGGCGAATCGAATCGATTTGAACCGTGGCCACGAGGCGTAAGAATCTCCACGCCTCTGTTCCTTAAAAGAGAAAAAAATATATACGCACATGTACCTACGTAGAATTGCATCCCGGAATCGGCTGCGAATGGAATCGATTCGCGAGGCAACGATGAGGGAGCGAAGCGAATCTCGAAGCTCGCCAAGATGAGGATGGAGATTAAAAGGAAACCTTCCAAAACGGATAAAATGATGCTTCGCAGTAGGAAAGATATCTTAATCGGTCACTTCATTTATCTGTAAGCAATCAATATCAATAATTTTCAATGAGATTACATCTCTCGATTAATGAGGTCACCACTTCTTGAGGAAGATTTTTATCACTAATGTTTGGGTGGAAAATACTGACCTCAGCTCAGTGAGGAAGAGATTAGCATACTTCAGAGCACAAGAACGACGATGTATGGGATCATCAGCAAATATCTCGATTACAATTTACTTAGGAACTCAAGTATTTAAAGTATCCGTCGTGGATCTCCACGATAATTTATTTAGGTACCGATCCAAATTTCTCCTTAACGGCGTCATTTTTGATGCAGGAAATCATCTTTTGCTCTCACTATGATAATGAAATACTGTATGTAGCTAACAAGACCCAACAGAATATTACGCGGTTGATCAGTTAGCTGAGCGTGTGTTGCGCTACATAAAACATGGCTTAGACGGGAATAAAACAAAAACTCCGAGTCATCACTCGAATCTCATTGAAAATGGCAATGCAAGTGTTCCGTGATATTTTCTCTGGTGACAAACAACAAGTGCTTTACACACAGCCTTCAAATGAGGACCAAACTCGAGGGAGTGTTTCACTTAAAAAACAACTTCCGTTTCTGTTCCGACCGTTTGCGTGGAAAGGTGATTCTATAGCCACCATGTCAATACGATTTCCGTCCATGCCTGCACCACCTACAGCTAAGGTCATTTGCCATTAGGAAAGGTAGAAAACTAGTCGTAAGATTAGAGGGAAACCCGGCGTCGGCATTAGCCTTCTCTTTACGGAGGTTGCACAGGGGTCCACTTTGCTCAATCGTCCCACCCGACGAACGGAACCTGCGTACCAATGAAAATATCTGCAAACGCCGGGATTCGAATTCGGTCCCTTGGGATGGGAGGCCAGTACTGAAGCAACCACACCAACTCTATCCTTATGCTTGCATATTCGAGATACGAGTCAAAGATCATGGGCATGGACGAAGGAGATCTATAGTTGCATTCGTGTCTTAAGGGCATTTTACCTTAAGGGCCTTTAGAATGTCGTCAAGGCTCCGCTTCAAAGAATCTACAGCAAAAGTTTGACGGAAAGCGAAGTCTACATCAGTGCTGCTCCAGTAGTGGACCGTCGACCGGTCCGCAGAAGTTGGATGATACATTTACCGATCCGCTATAACAAAAGGTTTGAAATTCTTCATAGAATCGCATCGAAGCGGGAAGCTATTCCCTTAGGAATCGGATCGATGTCATCCCAGGGGGAGAAGTTGCATCTTCCGAGGTCGCTCGCTTTGTTCATCAGCGGCCCACGGGGGCTATCGACAGCGCCGTCAGCATCGAGAGAAAGGGGATGAGGAAGGAGGGAGCATATCACAATCACGCGAACCCGCCCGGTATGGAAGCGTAATCATCTTCCGCGACGAAGAACGAGTCCCTTTTACGAGGACGAGGACTCCCACCTTCTCCCCCACACCCCCAAAGGCAAAGAGAGAGGGGCGGAAGGAAATACTGGGACCTACGCCAAGTGAACCCTGGAGGTGAAGCCGTCAAAGTTCCGCCCGAAAATGAAAATACAAACCAGCAACTACACCTCCGAAAGAGAGCACTTGCAACATACCTTTTGGATTTCTCAAAAATAAAAGTTAACGGGAAATTTCAATCTCATATCATCATCATGTCAGTACACGCGTTTCGGAGAACGTACCTTAAAACAAAAGTAGATTCCCTGAAAAGTAAATTCTTATCTTTTGGTCCGGAACTAAATTCACAAAAATAGAAATGAGGTAATGGCCGAAATATGCCCACGACTAGAGGTGACACAAGTGAGTACTCTTCTTCCCACTTGGGTCCAATTTATGCCAGCGCATCTAGATAGAGTAGCGAGCATCGAAACCGATAAATCTGCAACAACTATTCAAGCAAATGAATTCAAAATACACGAGGAATGAAGTTCGTAGAATACATTTCGTTCGTGTGAGGAAACCAGTTCGTGGAAAAATTCCAAAGGCACCGAAAACAATTAATTTAGGACTTTCGTGCTGTTTTGAAAATTTAGCATGAAATGTCTTTGGAGAGCATGATGGAAAATATTCCTCGAAATAAATTAAAAAGAAGAGAAAAATAACTTTCCTCGAATCAATTGTTGATACCTTATTAACACAAGTTAATTCATGCAAAAATTCTTCCTTCAACGAGGACAAAAGAATTTGAGAAGCGCACCGAACAGTGTTATGTGGAAAGCAGGAAGCGCCAGATAGATTCAACGACACAGAGAACGAGAGTGAAACCCAGTTGAAGCTAGTAAATAAAATTGAAAGCGGAGATTGCTTATGGAGAGAACAAATCCATTTAAGGTTTTCCAACATGGACATGAAAAAGGTGATAGCCACTCGAGGCCATTGAGACCATATTTCGTTGAAATAAACACTGCGAAAAAATAAGTATCAAAGGAGGACATGCAGTTGTGCTGTGCCAATTTTTTTTATGCAAGCTACCTACGAAATATTTAAAAAATACACATTTGATATAAAGTAAATAAACAAATGTTAGACATCTTGATTGAACAAAATCCGCGAAAATGTCATAGTATTTTTTCGAACCAAACACCCCATTTATTCCCTTCATGAGTCCATTAAAAGGAAAACTAACGTGAAACATAGCACTAGAAATAATAATACATCAATATCACATTTTACGCTGAAACCCGCCAAAAGGACGAGTGGCAGGGGGTGGTGTAGGTGACCAGGCGTGAAGTTGAGTTTTAGCTGAAATAAAATTTGTAAATTAATGAATTATGATATGTAATGGATTTGAATAAATTATACTTTTTACGCGTAGTATTCGTGCATTGCGGGTGGAAAAAACGAATCCTACTATCGCCTAGTCGGACAGTTTATTTCTCTTAACTTGTTGTTCCTGTCTGCCCTGCTGAAATAATGTGGGGGTAGAAATATATCTGCAGTGTCAGATTCAAATTCGTGTGAACTATTTCCTGAAGCAACATCGATCTTGCAAACATTCCTCGAGCCACTAGAGTTTCCACAGCCACCAAGCTCCTACAATAGCCTAGCAACACTTTCAGGATGTACACGCGAGTATGTACCAAAGCGCTCTTCTTTTTTGGAATCATTGGTTAAAATAAGCATGGAGAAGAGATGGCGTAGGAGAGACCTACCATTGGAGAAACAAACCGCGATGTTGTAAAAAAAAAACTGAAAAACGAAGTCCGCGCCAGGCGCATGCGCGTGGCTAGGAGAGAAGTTCAATCCCTTCACTGTGCACTTTCTCCGCACCGTCGGCCACGGTGGAAAGGATGAATTCCCAGCGAGGGCGGAGAATCTGCGAATGCGGTGCGCTCGGGAGATGTGGAGGAATGGGCTGGCGAATAAAAAAAAGACAAGAGAAAGAAAGAATAAGGGTCCGCATTACGGACGAGGCTCGACTCTCGCGCGGAAGCCATTGGGGATGATGAATGGGGGCGGGGACCGGAGGGGGATGGAGAGAGAGAGAACGCCCGGGCCCCGGAATATCGCGTCTCGGAGGAAAAAGAAAGGAAGCGGCACCGCGGCCTCACGAGAACTTGGCGGACGCCTCTTGCACGAATGTGAGCGCGCAACCATAAAAACCGAGGGCGGACTGATTCCGAATCCTTTGATCTACGGAGTAATAAAATTTATTAAAAAAATCGTGCAGGTTTGCTTTACGCTTATCTTCCCTCAACTGTTCTTCCAAATGGCGGGAGGGACGAGCTCCACAATTGAATGAATAATACCGGTGGTGATGAAGTGGTGCACTATAGAGGGTAAAAATACCTTGATATCCAATTTCTAAACCTCGCAACCCGGTTTTATTAATGCTTCGCTATTTTTAGGTCTTAACGTTCACGTCCTTCGTATTTTAGAATGAAAATCATTATCGTGCAGAATCCAACCGGCAAAATAACGAGTTTTCAGAAGTGATAGTCGAGGAGGTTTTCATTACCCTTGCTCACATTTCTACGAAGGAATGACCAAACCTCTTCACGAGCTGCAACCTTTCCACCTTCTAACATATGCCCCAGCTACGAATTTTACGGAATTATGTATCTTCGAAAGTATAACCCTGTAAGTATCACATAGGGAGGTTCTCAAACCAATAAAACTTTGGAACAGAAAATGCAAAGCACGAAAGATAAGTCTAATGAAACTCGATAAGCAAATTTGGTTAAAATTACATTAGCTTCAAGTTAGACATCCATAGAATTTTAAATGGGCAACGCCATATCACGTGCGCCTAGGTTAAATGGGTTAAAGTGACAAAATTAACCACACACTGACCGTAACCGCAAAAGATCCTGTCAGAAGCATGAAGTAGAATGTCCACAGAACAAAAAAAAAACTGTAAGAAATAAAGAAATAGAATGGCATCACATGCTCTGCAGTCTGCGGCTTAGACGTTATCTAACTTTAGCTAGAACAATGAACACGTGCTGTTGAGTGTGGGGTAGTGTGATTACCCCTATTACGTTCCGTGATGAAAGTGAATCATTCCGCGTGACGCAAGCAGATGGCGGAAACCGATAGAATCGCAATAAACACGAGAGAGAAAGCGGATGACACGAATAAGTGGCGATAAACACTTCGCCTTCGCAAAGAAGGAAAATGGTTTATAACAGAAGGAATTTAAAAGAGAAGCTTATTCTGATCAAAGATTGGGAGACCGGCTTAAAAAAAAGAATAATAAGGGAATCCCTGTCACTTCATCTCCACTTCTTCCCACAAACTCGCCCGATATTGCTGAGCCTATCCAGCGGCTTTGAAATTCAGAGGGAAACTTTTAAAATGGGTAGGACCGTTGGACCAACCAAACCTCATTGCTTCAACGTAATGGTTATCAATGATCTTAGGCTATGACCCACCCTCTGATGCCCTCCCTTGACAAAGATTGTAAGTGATTCCGGCGTAATGGGGTCGCTTACCATATTTTTCTTATTGCCGAATATGATAGAGTTTGTAAAATAAAAAGAACCGTATTTTTCCGTTTTTTGATGCGTCAATTATTTCTCGACTTATAAGCGGCGAAAAACTGATGTTTTTAACCCTTTTAGAAAAATGGGTGTGGTGTAACCTCTGACGTATATCGACTTCGTCCAATCACAACTGAGCCCGCGAAGCTACTTCGCCTTATCGCGAAGGGGGGGACACAGCTGACTCTCCCAATGGGAGCGATTGCGACAGGATCTGTTCGAGCAGATCTTCCGAGAATCCCACTCCACTCCCTTCCCTTCCCATAAGAGCAGTCAAGAACGGGAGGAAAATGACGTCAATGCTATAACAGCAGCTTTTTCGGTGGGCATCACCTTATGCTTATTTTAATTTTTGATTTATGAGTGAATGGTTGTGGTTAGACGATTGATTTTTTCATTAAAATTCTCTTTTCGTTTCCATCTAACAATTTCGGGCACAAAATTGCGATTTCGCTTCCGAGTAAACCCATTCTGAGGCATTCCGGAAAAAAATCCATGATAAATATATAGTTAGTAACGTCGTACTAATGCTGACACAGCGTGTCCCATGAAACAACCGTGGTTTATAAAATTACAGTGTGAAGTATAACTTACGTTTCACTTTCCTTACGCATGGATATTGACACATAATTTTCTTATTCAAAAAGAGAACTCCTACGCACGCGGAGGAATCCTGAAAGGCCACTTACATTGTCTAAACAACCTTACAGAGAACATGACATCACCGAAGTATAAAAATAAACGAACGTTTAGGCCCATATTCAGAACCTCAACAAGTCTCGCTTCTACTGCTTACAGCCTAAAATCTCTGCTTGGAGTCAAATTGGTGGAAAGATTCACCCTACAAACTTGGTATTTCTTCTTAGCGACACGCTGCATACCACTTCGAAACACATCAAGGAGAATCTGTATACCCTTTTGAACACGCAATGGAGATTTCATGACGTAAGCAGTAGAAGTGAGACTGTAGTTGATTATTGTTGGTGTTGGGGTTGAGATTCTGAATATGGCTGGTCCAGCCATGTTCCGAATATCTACTCTGTTCTCAGCGTCACGCTAAAAATTAATACCATCTTCGCAAGTAGAATCTGCACACCAATTCGACTCGTTGTAGGGAGTTTAGGATGTAAGCAGTAGAGCGAGGCTGTCGTTGAGATGCTGGATATGACCCTTGGACCTCTGAAGTGCTAGGAAAGAAATCAATAAGAAATTGATCGAAAAAAAATCCTTCTTGAGAATCAAAGTGCCCCTCTATGTGGCGTGTCCCACACGTTGGAAGCCACGGCTCTAACGGATAACTCGAGGGGAGGATTAGACTGAATCCTCGCCCACCAGTCTAATCCCCAATTACCGGAGCCTACCCAGTAGTGGAAGAATTAGGTTTCATGGCGCACCATTGGCTGAGGTGGAGTCATTTAAACCTCAGTTTAAACTTACGAAAAGCGCTTCCGCGCGTGGTGGGATTAGAACCCGCGACCCTTGGATTACCAAGCCGGCACACGTTACCGAACAGGCTAACGAAGCCGGCAAATACATCGACCACATTCAATATCAGAAGAGGTGATCAGGTTGGTGAGATGGGTGGGAATATCACGCACGCGTAGGTGACCAAAATTGACAATATCACACGAAGGAAATAAAGCGGCAAATTTATTGGTTTCAAGTTACGCATTCTTATTCAAAAAGAAAACTCCTATTCACGTGGAAGAATCCTGAAAGGAATAATTATCTAAACAACCTTCCAGAGAACCTGCCATAATTGTACTGGTACCTGACTACAAGGAAAACTCTTTTTCAACCTGCAAGGCAACCAGTACAATTAGGGTTCTGAATTAACAGAACCTATTACGACGGCCACGTTTCGAATACCGGTATGGGAAGAATTTTGCATCGGTACACAAGTCCTTATGTGAGTGTTATGCGGAGAGAGACTCAAAAACTTCAGCTTGTCGGATGGGACGTTATACCGTGGGCACCATGGCGCCTTTCGTTCAGAGTAGTACCCAATTTTCTTCATTCTAACCTCCCCCCGTTACCTGAAGCATTACTGATTTACGGGAACACTGCCTAGAGAAAAACCACCTTATCCTAGATGGCGCATGTGACTGAGCCGTCAGGGGTTCGGGTTGGAGTGGTGGCTAGAGTACTGGCCACCCATCCCGAGGACCCGGGTTCGATTCCCGGCAGTGGCGGATTTTTCAGTGGAAAACCGGTCCCCACTTGAGTGCTTACAAGTGACTGTTAATGGAGTGCGTTTCAAGTTCAGTACTCCGTCCGTCGGATGGGACGTTAAGCCGTGGTCCCCTTGGCGCCTTTCGTTTATATCTACCTCTAACCAAAGTAGGCTAATGCCGACGCCGGGTTTCTCTCCATCCTTCCTCCGTTCCCTGCAAACTCCTAGCATTACCCAATTACCCACCTATCCTAAATGGCGCAAATGACCTGTCGGTCGCCTCCTCTGAGTAACCAACCAACCGCCTGAGCCGTCAGTTGCTCTTCACGCTACAATCTCGGGTTGAAGCACAGAAGTAATCTCTTAAGCACCAAAACAATATTATACCTGGCGACTTTTAATCATTTGCGAACTCTGATTGACTACGGTAGATTGAATAAAGAATAAAATTACTGATATCGATTGCTTGCCAAACCGACAAATTTAAAATGTATTCCCTCGCATAGTTAGGGATCTAAATACCTGCGAACATATTCAATAATATATACACAAGTTTCTCGATAGGTAGCAGAGGCTTTTGGCATGAATGGCATTAGGCATGAATGCTTTTAGCCAACACAGCTAACGGCACATTTGTGCATGTTCGCTTTGCGTTTTAAATCTTTTTCAACCTGTCATAATTCGACTGAAACATTAGCTAACGATACTCTTAAAGCATGATGATAGTGTCCGGTGAAGACACACCCTCTGCCACACACCTTTATTGTAGCTCGCAGGGTATCATGTAAATTCAGAAATCGACATAAATGAATGCATAGATGTTCAGAAAACTTGCTTGTGTACAGAGAAACATTCTGGGCACGAGTTAAATCACGGAGAAACAGAATACAAACAAATATTTCAATGAAACTGACCTGACTCCGCTACCTTCAAGGACAGTCGGCCAGCAATCATCAAGTGCATACATACAAAGAGTTTCTTCGTAGAAGAGAATGGCTAACTCACAAAGAAAAGGCAAGGGCCAGTAAAAGGCGGGGAAAAAACACGAGACCTCAAAAGCGTCTTCCCACCCGGGGTATACGACGGGGCAAACCAGAAAGAGAGATGAGTTCCCAACGGGAATCCTATTGGATGGGTCCGCGCAGGTATGCGACGGCATATATTTGAAGGAGGACGAGACAGGTAGGCGCTTTCCAGAGGTCTCACGGCAAACTCACCGTTTACTCGTTCCTCACGCCCATGACCACAAAGGCAGCTTTGCCGTTGGCTTTCCACTTTTTCTTCTCCTAGAAAACTCTCCTCAACAAGCATCCTGAGGACGCCGAGAGCACGCACGTTCACTGCGAACTGGAGCTCACACGAGCAAAGTTAAGCCTAATTATTTCAAGGCACTGTAGTTAGTCGTGTCCTATTGTTCGTCGCGTCATGCCCTATTGTTCGTTAAACGTAGCAAGCAAAAAGGGGAATTCGCGGCGAAAACTACACGCAAAGAATGGCTTAATATTATTTCTGGGAATTTCCTGGGGGTTTCTGGGAGTTTTTTTTTGACGGCAGTTTCACTCCATATCCTGGGGGCGTCTTCAGGACATTTTTTTGTAAATTGTGTAGAGTTTGATTACAAAAAACATTCTTCCAACCTGAAAACGCCCCCAGGATGAGGGGTGAAACTGTCGTAAACTACTATTAACAATTAATTTTAATTCGCAGAAGTCTTAAAAGTAATTACAATGATAGAAGCTGACATTCATGAAAACTGACTACGATATCCTCACTATAAATTCTCACTATTCATTTTCAAAAGCTGTGTTTCTACACGAAACACGCCTAGACTTTTTCGCGCCAATATTTAAACGCGAAATTCTGCGAATACAAAAATAAAAAGAATTAGCACACCTACGGGCTACGAATGGCGCGCATGCGTCATGAAAGGATACAGCTGTCTCTCCATCCAATGAAGGTAACAATGGTCATCTAAGTTTGGCCTTCAGGTTGGCGGCTAGCGAATTGGGACACTACTAAAGAAGGCTTCATACCTCTCGCGACATAAAAGGATTTGACAGGATGATTCGGGAAGGGATTTAATGCATTGAAATTGCGCTTAAATGAACTCCATCTTTGCGTTAGAGGAAACTAGACAAAGGCTTAGTACGTGCAAACAATTTAATGCTAAGTCACAGGTTGCCTCCAGGGTGAGGGAGGCTCTCAGGATAAACTCTGAGACAGAGTGAGGGTGTTTAAAATCCAATTCGGCGAATTAAAGTAAAATGCACTACGTCAAACATTTTCTATCTTTTAATACCAGAGGTTAGTGAACATAACTTCTACAGTACTCGTTTGAAAGACTCACCTGGGGAGATTTGATCATATCCAAGCATTTGGTGGTGTGATAGCTAAAGTACTAGTACTGGCCTCCCATCCCGAGGACCGGGTTTGATTTCAGGCATTGGCGGAATTTTTTAGAGCAATCCGATCCCTACTTGAGTGCCTAGTGGAGGGAATTTCAGGTTCAGTACTCCGTTCGTCGGATGGGACGTTAGGCCGCGGTCCCATTGGCGCCTATCGTTAAGAGTAGGCTCATGCCGACGCCTGGTTTCTCTCCACCCTTCCTCCATTACCTGAAAAGTGCCTACCATTACCCAATTACCCACCTATCCGTTACCCACCTATCCGAAATGACGCAAATGACCTCAGCTGTCGGTCACCTCCCCTGAATATCTAACTAGCTCCAAGCATTTGGGAGAAGGAAAAAAATGTTTTGATTCGCAGTATTGCTCGTCCCAACCGGGGAGCCAGAGAGTAGCAGTCTGATTAATCGTATAAGAAAAAACAGCGTCAACGTTACATCAAACGCAATTGAGGCCGAAAACTTCACACCGTAAAGGAAGTTCACCATAGCATAGGTGCCAAGGTAAAGGCACATCACCGCTGCTTTCACGCGAGTCATAACCGACCCTCTAAAATTGAGGCGTGGGTGAATGTCAACACGTAGTTCGAGGGGGGGTGCGGTGGTTAGGGTGGGGTTTCAGGGCGGAGGAGGGTAATAAAGAGAGGGGGAGGGGGAGGCGTTAGAAGCCTGAGGAAGCTCTCGGCGTCGAGGGACGGCGGAGTGCCTCGAGCGAGTCGCAGTCCCCGAAGGGCAAGGTCTGGGAGGGGAGGGGGTGGAATCCCTCCCTACCCCTCCCACTCCACCCACCCTTCCTGCCGCCGCCGCAGCGCTGACAAGTGGAGGAGTAAAGCTCCCGCACTCGAAAAAGGACGGCTCTCGCTCGACCTGGGACTGCCAGACATCATGACGATGCGCAATATCATCATGCCCGGAGGGTTTAAAGTGGGTTTAAGGTGGGTTTAAGCGAAGCAGTCCATTCGTTCCTCCGGCTTTTAAGCTCCACTCGCGCGAGTAAGCACGCACTGAGAGGAAGGATCGATCTAGGGCTTGGTCGAACGTAATCGACCCTCGTCCGAGCTATTAGCTAGATCGAGCGCTCTTTTCAATTTTTCAGCGGCGAGAAACCAGGTGAACACAAGCTACGATCGAAAGTGAGCTCCCACGATACCACTCACGTTAGCATACACGGTAGGTACATATCGGTACATGCATTCGGATGATTACATTCCGTTAATCAGCTTCTAAGCGCCTCCAACGTCCCTAGATATATCACGATATGGTTACCTCGTGCATAAACCTCTACTGTTTTCCACCCTGGATGCATTAGCGTAAACCCATTTTTTTCTCGCGATTGTAGAGTAATCACTTGGATCGCTCTAAGCGCAGCAGCTGGATCGGCTGGTAACCAACCATTTGGTCAAATACCACATCGGGCATTAGTTGTGAAAATCTACGACGTACTTCTTGTTCAATGACGGATATAGGGTTTAGCTTGGGATTTAGTTTAGATACTACGGTGCGATATAACCTCAGCGGTTTCATTAAAGTTATTCTCATTCCACAACTGCTGAGGATCAACCACTAAGATAGATGATATAAAACAAACCGAATTTCAAACGGTAAGATGAATCTTCCGGTCGTAGGTCGCAATTATCCTCATGCCCGGCGCCAATATCTTTAGCACCACTCTCCAATTCTCCTATAACTTCAGTATAGCATCGACTGCTTTCCAGGTGAGCCTTTTGGAACGTGATATTATGGAATTAATAAATTTGCAGTTTTCCACAAAATATATTACTATTCAACGGTACGCTTCGGATTTATTAACAAAGATGATAGTGACATTGGGGCTGAAGCGGCCGAGAAACTATCACAAAATAATGAAAATTTGTAAGCATTATTTAGTTATTTAAGACACAATAACATTATTTCAGTCATTATACTTGCATTTAAGGGTGCGATTTGTGATCTGTTTAGTATTTGAGAAAAAAAACTATTTTGAATCTCCCACAAATCCTTCTTTAATACCTCCTGCGCCCACATCCTCCGCCTCAAGACATTTCCACAACATCTTCTAGCACCGGATTCCCATGCGTCTTCGTTCGCTTTGCTGTCCGTTCACTTTATCTTCATATTCTCCTCAAGGACTCCAATCTAGTCTCATCTCCTTTCTAATTCAGCCTTAAGGGCTGGGTGGAAGGAGGGACTCACGTCAGGATCTCTCCCCAAATGAAGATGGCTTATTATCATCACCTTCCTACTTCATCCAGATTTTGGCTTTCCGTTTCAACGACAATAAGCCGTCATATTTCCAACATTATCACCACTGTGAAAGAAAAATTTTGAGGGCAATGAGTATCCCGGATTATTCCGCTTCAACGACAATAAGCCTTCATATTTCCAACATTATCACGACTGAGAAAGAAAAAATTTGAGGGCAATGAGTACCCCTGAAATAATCAGTCATTTTCTTTCGGCAGGGTTCCATTACAAAAAAAAATAAATTTCAGGGGATATAACTTGAAATTGGTTAGTGCTTTATAGAATTTCAACGGATTTTAGTGCGCTAAAATTTCGAATCCTGTGCTTTCACTCGGGTGGAAGCAGATTATCTCGTGGTACCGCAGCGGGGTATTGATTCACCATGGAATGCTGTATCATACGATGCAAATTAGGATGCCTTGCGACATTTCGACGTTAACAACTAAGTCATGAACTAACGGCTCTGACGATATATCGAAAAGTATATTAAGAATGTACGGTTAATATTAAAAAAAAAACGATATTCGATGCCGAAAATTGTACATCTAAAGGATTCCATGTGCGAGCGGGACAAGAGGATGAAACTTCCGACGATGAGAGAGAGAAAGAGAATCGATGTGGATTTAGGAGAGGGGTTGGTCAGAGGGCTGGTCTGGGATTGGGAGAAGTAGGCCTCCCTAAGGGTCATCCAAGGCTTTACTGAGGGGCCGAGGCAACTGCAAAATGGACGTCAAGGGCCAAAGGGGATAACGAGGAGAGGATAGTGACGAAGGGGGCGCGGCAATTTCGTTTAAAATTGCAGTCAAGGTTAGGGTTAACTTAAAACTCCGCAGTTCAGTTAGACCATGCAAAACTAGATTTACTTTAAATATTCAAGGTGGATTCCAAGTGACTGTTCTTCATCCTTTGCGATACTCATGTGAGAAAAATTGCTACACTCTAAAGGCCGCTTTACACGATACAATTTTTTGTACAATTTCTTGTACAAACGCTTGTATAAAATGAACGAAATTGTATGTTTGTCTGAATGGAATTAGAACAGGTTCTATTTTCCATACAGTCATTCCGACATTCGCACAAGCGTTCGCACAATTTGTCGCTTTACACGGTACAATTTTTTCATACAAGCGTTTGTACTAGAAATTGTACAAAAAATTGTATCGTGTAAAGCGGCCTTAAAGAATATCACCATTCTTTCAAGCCCGACTAAAAGGAAAAAAAATCAAGTCAACGTTGGCGCTGTCTAGTGTGGTGAATTAATAAAGTTTACTGGTAATGGCCACGTTCATTGGCCAGCTTTACGCCAAATCCGTGATAAGGAATATTTTGGCACAGGAATTGGTCGAAATTGGATTGGCGTGAAATTCACTAGCGGGAGCTGTGTCACGGTTGTTTGTTAAAACCCTTTTCGACAGTCATCTGTAGCATTTTTTTACATTCACACTGATGAAAGCAAATGAAAATTGAAGATGACGGGATGAGAGAAGATTAAGTCATTGTCTCATCAACAGATGGAACTTCAAATAAATCTCTTTGCAAGCTTTATAAACAAAGAACACATCAACAGACACGCGTGATATATCAAGGAGTTCGAGAATTACCATCGGGGTAAAACCATTTAAAATTTCTAGACATTCTAATTTTCGACATAGCTAAAAATCTCGAGATTTCAGGCTTAGACTTCGGGGATGCTCCTAAAAGTAAGATTATCTAGCGAATGTAGCAAATTTCTTCGTTTTCACCGCAGTCAGAGAAGTGGAACGTTACGTCCTGATAAATAAATCGGGACCACCGATGCAATAAAAAAATTTCTTAGACCATTGAAATGAATCAGAAGGATTAACAGACAATGATAACGTAATTATAAAGGTATTTAAACAAAACAAAATGTTAATTTCTTAAATCTTTCTGAGAAAAAAATAAGTCAATGCACACTGGCAGTTAAAAAGTTAGATAACACTGGCATATTTTATTCCGACACGCATTTAACTACTCCTTGAAAAATACCAGTAGTTATCAGGGAGAGGCGACTGACAAATGGAGTCATTCGTGACCATATGGTGGAAGTGAGTGATTGTATACACGTGGTATACCACTTTTTGGTGGACGGAGGAAAGGTGGAGAGAACCTCAGCGTCGGCAGTATCAGCCCTCTTGAGAACGGACAAAGTACCGGTACGGGGTTCGGGTTTGTCCAGTGCTTAGAATCCTGGTCTCTCACCCGGAGGGCCCGGATTCGAATCCGGGTTCGAGTACTGTATTCCGCCCATCGGATGTGACGCTAAGCTGCGCTCCCTTTGGCCTCTTTCTTTAAGAGCAGGCTTTGTCAACGCCGGGTTTCTCTCCACCCTTCCTTCTTACTCTTAGATTCTATCCTTACACCTTTCCTCCTGGTCTGAAGCGCCGATAAGTACGTGTACAGACTGGTAAAGCACATGAAATTATTACCGGTTCATGAAGGCACCAGTATTCTACTGAAACAACCCGGGCAACGTCGAGATTCAGACATGGGTCATGGGGACGAAAAACAAGTGCTCTAGTCACAGCAGCAAACCGATCCCCACATACATACTTCATGAATTATCCAGTTTCACACAGGGATAGTGGAGCCACAAAGATACGTGTTTTGCGGAAATATTTACGCCAGAAATTATACCTTGTGTACGTATATATAAAATTCATTTTTTTCCATGAACGCGAACTTGATCGCAGTCAAGATTATTGATTTCGCAAAAGTTCCACGGACACAAAATCCACCTTGACTGGATCTCGTAACCGGAACTCCCTGATTTCCGGCCAGGTGCTTTACAAGGTGGATGTTTTTTTTTGCAGTCAAGGTTGATATATCCGTGGAAATACTGCTTAAATGCATTTCAGCGGGTAATTCCTCTAAGGCATTCGCGTCAAATTCGCAATCCTTGTATTATCGTTCAGCTTCAATCGAGTGTGCTTCACTGACGGGCGGAGTGGGGATCAGACGGGCTGAAAACCCACCACTGTGCCGGATGGGAGTAGACGGGTACACCCCTTCTGCAATTAGCAGAGGAGGACCGTCGTCCGGCGGGCTCGCCCTCTCTTTAAGGAGGAGGGGAGGAAGTCGGGAGGTGGGGGGAGTGGGGGAGGTCGGGAAGAGGGGAACCACCACTCTCCCTTGAATCGATCGAAAGCGAGGCGACAAATCTCGTCCGCCCCAGAGAAGACCCCAGTGTCGCCCGGAGGGCAGCCAGCATCCCCCTGGGGAGAGAGGGGGGGGGATTGGGTCGGGCGGTGGTCACCACCAACTGTTGAGAGCGGTTAGCTTTAGCGCAGCAGCTCGGATTCAAAAGGGGTTGGGACGGCAAACGGAAATTGTGACTTCTTCGATTCTACGGCAAACTTGGGAGCGGGAAGGAAAGAAAAATAAACCTTTGCTCTACATCGTCAGCAGAAGCTTTGCTAACACTCTTGATGCACAAGTCAGTCAGACAACAGATGCATAATGGTCAGAATATGTGTTACATGAGAGAATACAGGAGATGCACGCTTTACACCGCTTGAAGACTTCAGCCTGGCCCGAGGACGCCTGCAGCATAGTGGGTGAAACGTCGCCATCAAGAATGACAACGCGGAAGACTACCGGAAACCTACTTGTGTCATCAGAACGCCGCGAAAACCTTCGCCAGACATATGATACCAGTGATCCACAACTACGTCTTCTCGATCCACTGGTCAGACACATTGATGCTTTAAAACTATGATTTTCAATATAATAAATTTGTAAACAGAATTGTGTGCATGTATTTCTTTTAATTCTTTGAAATGGTAACTTACATCAACGCATTAAAAGGGAAATATTGTTTCTCATACGCATGGACTACCAGAGAACATCTGCGAAAATTGTGTAACTACTTAAGTATATTTATAATTTTTGTACTTGGTGCGTCCCTCCAGAAAATGGTGATTCGCTTGCCACCGCTTTTTCGTCGCGGTTTTGTATAGAACTTAACGTGACGTAAAATTGAGCATTCCCGTCAATTTCATTTAAATTTTCAAGGGACTGCCTCTTGAAAATGACACGCATGTGGTGAATCCGGTTGAGAGTTATTTAAAGTTTGGAAGCACGGAAAAATTCCACAATGTTAAGGCCGAAGACGATTCGATGATTCGGGAATTCCCTGTATTCTACTATTTATCCAATTGCGAAATAATTCTCAGGAGAAAAACTGTGCAGAAACTAAGTACTGTTGTAGTAGTCTCGGGTTTTAGGTGTTCCAAAGGCTAAGTTTATATGCCACCGTCTAATCTGAACGCTTGATCTTAATCCTAGGACAAACGCAACATCTACGCCCGTGGCGGGGTTCGACCCCGCGACCTTTAAGTAGCTAGACCAATACGTTACCGACCTGGCTACTTCGGCCGGCTTGCGATCGAGTATTTTCCTCAAAGGTAACATGATAATTAACAAAATAAGACTGTCATTTTAGTTTTTCGAGCTGCTAGAAAATTTACATAGACTACAATTATCTATTCAACGGAAAATGTTTAAAAAAATTGATTCACTCATTAAAATTAATAAGTACTGTATTGTAATTGGCATATCTGCTTAGGTGTCATATATACAGTTGGTTATTTAACACTCCAAGTCACAGGCGCAAAGAAATTAATGTGAAACCCTGAGCCTGGAGAAACGTTGATTCACCCATAGTATCCATCTCAAAAAATGTCCCTATTGGAAACCCTAGGCGAAATACATCCTGAAGTCACGCGTGGGAAACCTAGAGTGTCGCACTAGTGCGTCAATTAACCCCCCTTCTCTCCCTCTCAAATACAGCATTACGTGACTCTTATAACTGCCGAAATACACCCTGGAGTAAGTCACACACGGGAAGCCTGCCGAGCCGAAATATCCTCCCCTTCTCCTCTCTGTCCCTTTCCGCGCGACTCCATTCCATTTCCGCGCATACAATTGCGCGGGACACTTAATTTCCTTTTCTCCCCCCAAGACCTCCTTGGCAGCGGCGGACGGACTTCCACCGGCGGGGGGACTCTCGTTGCAAAGGGACCAATTTCCATGCCTTATAAATTAATTAATTTTCACGGTGCGGGAGGAGAGAGCGAGCAGGAGATGAGCGACCTCGCCGAGTTTCTCCTCTCATCAAACATTTCATCCATGTCAACGACTCGATATCAAATGTAAGCCTTAAGGAAGGAATAAGACAAAGCGCGAGACCGTGTTATCCCCGCCAGCATTATCTCCCCGAGTTGAAAAAGAATTCGAAACGACTGCGATAAGAGTCGTTTTACTCAACACTCCTGTGCTAAAAATGGAAAGCAATATAATACGGGAACGTAAATGTAGACCCTGAGGCTTTCGATATAAAACCGACGCAAAATTTCACTCCAATGACAACAGTCCAAACTGACAATACAGAAGCAGTAAAATACTTCCTGGTATAGATATACGCGAGTTGACTCAGTATCGTTTTCACTTATGAAAGGAATTTAATCTGGACTTAGAATTTTGGACCCGTCATATCAGCGCAAATTCATTTAAAACCTATTTTAGGCACTCCGAATACATCATTCCCTCAGTAAATTTATTTTGGGATTCTTTATGTTCCATTCCCTGTATTCGTGAGAGATACCATCCTCACAACCATTTCATAATAATTATTCATGGCACCGGCAATTTTAAAAATAAATGATTAAAATAAGACTAGATCGACTAGATCAACTCAGTAAGAAACAGCCGAAATATGAATGAAGCCCGGAATATGAACATTCGCCATTTCGTTCAATATCACTTAAAAATGCTATTCAAGGCGCGAACTTCTTGTAATTAAATGTTCAATACCACAAGCATATAGAGACCTAATAGCCGGATGTCTTTGGAGCCAATTTTAAACACCACTATATAAACGGGATTTTCTAACCCCGGGAATATAAGCTGCAAAAACAAGAATATTAAATTGTGGCTCGCTAGTTCATAACGCATTCGTGATTTAAAAGAACACCTTTTTGAGTTTAAATAAAATAGATTTACCAATAAGGAAGTAGTACGTGAAAACATTCGTGCGGAGTGTTTCACTATATGGCTTGGAGTCGTGGACCATTGAAAAGCTAGGACAGAAGAGAATAGAGACGATTGAAACTTGTTGCTGGAAGCGTATGCTTAAGATCAAATGGATGGTTAAGATCAGGTATGTAAAGAAGGATAGGAGAGGAGAAAATAATATTTACTACCAGGAAGATTAGTTCCAGGTGGATACGCCACACTTGGAAGCATCACGAATTTTTAAGGAGCATAGGTAGTAGAAGGAAAAATAGAAGGAACACATGACGAGGAATGCCAAGTGAAAAATTCATGGGTAAGGTAAACGAGATATGAAACACAATAGCTACAAGGGCTTAAAGGACTTAGCAAGGGGAGAGAGTAAAATGAAGGGCTACAGTTAACCAATTTTAGGATTGTATGACTTATGACGATAATTATAGTTCATCAGAATACATTCTTCATTGGCATCATAAAAGTCGGGACTACCACAACAACCTACTCTAGCGAGTCACATTGGTAATAAGCCTGTGGACTTCCACGTACACCACACGGATACTTTTAGAATATTCGTGACACAGATATGGACGAGGAAACTTTAATTACGGAACTCATGGTACCACCGAGGGGATGACAATAAAACGCGGGAAGGAGCAATTCAGGACAGCCACGAGTGACGCCTATTACCGGCACAAGAAACCTTGAGAGCATCGAAGCGGAAGACTGGGCTGTTGATGACACGAAAGAGAACAGAAGAAGAACGGAAAAAAAACTTACGGACCGGTCTTGAAACTGCTGCGACCATCATCTTCCGTCGCACTTGAGAGATTCCTCCCTCGCATACACAAGTGAGAAGACAAGAATTGACTCGAGAACAGATTCGGCGTCTCAAGGAGCGAAAGAAGAGAGGGGAGGACGGGACTTGAGGAGGAGGAAGAGCACGGAAGACCGTGAAACAATCCAATACCCATCCACCACCAGAAGTATCCAGCGTAACTTAATTGTCAACTCGCTCCAGAGCGTAGAGGGGGAAGGGCGAACACTTCCCGGAAATGAAGAAATAATAAGAAAGAGATTTTGACTAACCTGAGGCGGAGAAGAAGCATCGGGATAAAGGAGACGCGAGAGAGGAGAAGAGAGAGAGAGAAAGAGAAGAGGAGGGGATGGAAGTGGAGAGAGAGAGAGAGAGAGGGAGTGTACGCGGAGCGACACTCAACGACTTCATTAGGGGGCGGAATTAAGACCATCGAGCCCACCCCCCTCCCCGCTTGGATTAAATACTATGGAGAAGAGGGTTGGGGAGAACGTTTTGGGGAGGATGAGCGGGAAGGTAGGGGGGGAGGGGAGTTGAAGAGAGTAGGCTGGCTGGGATGATTCGGGACGGGATGGGGAGAGACAAGGGTGGAAGGTGAGCGGGTGGGGGGGGAGGAGAGATAAGAGACGGACGTACATACAAACGACTTCATTTCGAGGCGAAATTGAAACAATTTCGGGGGCACCCTCCCCCTCCATCATTTGACCCGTTTCCGTTGCGTGCAATTTACGAATTGCAACATGGGGAAGGCCACCAGAATGCTCGGATGCGTGGAATATTAATGAACCGCAGCAACGTAGCATTCGCGACTAAAGAGCAATGAAATATTCTCATTCAAATTCTCCAGAACGTGGAGCATAATTAATATACAAAAAAATTAACAAGGAACTAATAAAGGCCATATTAATTTTTAATTCATTTCTTGCTCATAAATATATCACATTCACGCAATAAAAATATACATTCAAATCATGGTAAAATTTAAGATTCGGAATAAAAGACATCATGGAGCGACAGGAGAAGGAATGTACATACTTTGAACATGAACCAATATGCATGCACTATTATTACACATGGGATGCGACGCTCCAACATCGAATCTAATAAATCGAATATTGGAAATAAGCTAGCAACAGTGTGATACTTAGCAACTGATTTGGGTCTTTCAACATATGAAAAGAGAATAAGTTCATTCGATGAATGATTCAAAAGGGCTTATTTTAAAAATAGTGATTTTTTTCTTGGAATTAATCTTGGTGTTCGCTTCCGGGACTGATTACCTCCTAGTTCTTAGAATAAAGCGCGACATCGGGAGCATGGTTTTCCTGCAAGGCTGGTTTCTCGGTATCTACCCATCACTCTACGGCAGGGTTTCTCAACCTAGGATGCGAGTTAGCATTCCATGGGGTGTGGGATAACATTTCAATGTTTTTCTACACTGAGGATATTGTCATACACATTCAGAATAAAAATTAGATGTTTTTAAAGTCCAAATTACATGTGGGGATGCCTTTTTTCCTCTATTAAATGAAATGAGATTCTCTACGAATTTTAGAGCGTTTTGACACTGTGTTTCCTTCGGAATAGCATAAACTGTGCGAAGAGTGTGATTTAAAAGGGGAGCTATAATATATTAAAATGTTTTAGTGGTGCGTGACATGAAAAAAATTGGAAATTGCTGCTCTACGGGCTAAAATTGTCAAAAATCACTGGAACATTTACGAAGACTTATGCATAACAGATAAAATTTATTTACCATATGTTTTACACTCCTATGACCGCAAAGAATATATGGAATGCGAAAATGACTTATTAAAAAACCATTGGAGGAGAAAGAATTCATAGAATGCGGAACATAATGGGCGTATATCCGCAAAAAGTATGCAGATAAGGCTGGTGGAAGATGAATGACAGTACAAAAATTGCTACATCACATTTTACGGTATAATAAGGAGATATTGCAATCAAAAAACATACATTAACTCCACGCTAGAGAACAAAGTTTACTGAATCAAAATGAGGGTGCGAATCAAAGCAAGACACGACATGAGATCAGTCATCATGAATGAAATGAAAAAACGCAACACAGGGGAAATGTGCCAGCTCTGAGTCAGATCAATGAGCAAATCAGTAACAGATGCTGACGCTGACGCACACCTCCCGGAGTAGAGACAGAAAAAAACCGAGGACCGGGACTAAAGAAAAAAATTTCGACAGGGAACCGGAGCAGCAAGCGTGATAGACTTGAGTACGTGACTGGAAAGAATTACCAATATTTTAACCACCGCAAATATTATCATAATTATATATAACTATACAAATTTTCTAATTCATGCGAAGACGCCACTCTTGAACTCTAAGAAGATGCAGTTAGAGACAAACAAGGAAGAGGTGAAAACAAGCATGGGGTGTGATAACCAATACGTCAGAAAAATAGACCATAGGAACAGTTAAACAAAAGAGAAGGTTTTCGAGACAAGGTATGGAGTATGGATGCAGAAGATTAAATGACAGCTGAAAGTGGGATAAGAATACAGTGTGCGTAACAAGATAAGAAGAAAGGACCACATGAAGCGCATTTCAACAAATAGGCCCATTAAAACAGTCCTAAGGTACAATGTACTTTCAAGAAAGGAAATGAAGGCTAAAAATGAATAGTAGCAGTGCAAGAGATGGATCATGGATCATTATCTCAGGATAATAAGGAGTCACGCAAGTAGAAAGAATGAGAACGATATAATATAGCTAGCTATGAATAAAGAACGATGGAGGTCTGCAGTTAACAAATAATGCTATGGCAATGGTGATTTTAAAGAAATCTGACCGAAAAAGCTAGGACCGAAGGAGAGGCGAGACCATACCGCAAAGAGTCAATTGCTAGCTGTTGTCCAATGAGATATCGCACTAAGCCATTAAGGAAACCATAAAAATTGCACAAAAAGCTATCACAATGTGCAATGTAATGCAATTTGCTCTATGCAATTATCAAAGTCAATTATCGACGCATAACTCATACTGAGAGGAGATGGGTATATAAACATCGAAAATATCAAGCAACCGTAAAAACGTATGCACATACGCAATCATATATCAAAGCATTCCACAAGGAGCAGATCTGGGGACGGGATAAGAATTAGATTGTGATATCAGTGCGATCTTGCCAGGGGACTGCGATCGAATCAGTTACGTGGGACTGAAGAGAAATACGACGCCCGATATCGTCCTATGAAATTACAAAGCCAAAATGTCGGATTTTGCTGTCACTCGCGTTGAATGACATGGAGAAGAATAGATTCTAGCCACGCACTAACCCAGACTGGAGTCACTAACACGACCACTCCCGACTGCGGTGGGATATGAGTGGATACCGTATAAAGAGCTACATATTTTCATTTCTTTCGTCCAAAACTTACGTCACATACATAAAAAATTTCAACGATCGAACCCTGTTGATCTTTTCGCTGATGGCTTTTTACGAACGTTTCCCCATAGCCTTTAGAAATGAGTGAATTTAGGCGCTATCTGGGAGAGATGAGTTTTTTAAAAGTCGACGTAGACGATGCACGCCCATAGAGTAGGTACGTATTCTGCGTATAAAAGTATTATGATGACAATGGAACCGTCGTGCTCCTTCAAATTTCGAGGGATCGGATAACTTAATCTTGAAAGCATGACTTCACTGCGCAGTCATTACCCTTTTTCGATGCTGAGCATGTTGAAACGATCAACAACAGTCTTCTTTAAAGTGAATACTACAGTTACTCATGCAAAACTATAGTTCCGAGGTTATCTTTCAGGGTGAAGTGCGGGATAAAATAAATTACGTTCAACTAGGTAACCCCCACAAACGTGAGTAAAAAGCACATGCATGTGCTTTTTCCATGGAAAAGTGATACCATTCCGGTAGGAATGGCACTTTTTGGATCATAGAAATGGATCGCAGGGAAGGAAGAACAACGGAGAAAAGTAGGGGATCGGGTTGGTGTGGTGGCTAGAGTACTGGCCTCCCATCCCGAAGGCCCGGGTTCGATTCCCGGCAGTGGAGGATTTTTCAGTGGGAAACCGGTCCCCACTTGAGTGGCTAGTGGAGGGCATTTCAAGTTCAGTACTCCGTCCGTCGGATGGGACGTTAAGCCGTGGTCCCCTTGGCGCCTTTCGTTAAGAGTAGGCTAATGCCGACGCCGGGTTTCTCTCCACCCTTCCTCCGTTCCCTAAAAACCCCTACCAATACCCAATTACCCACCTATCCTAAATGGCGCAAATGACCTCAGCTGTCGGTCGCCTCCCCTAAATAACCAACCAACCAACGGAGAAAAGTAGAATTCAAAACCTAGGGCAAGAGGTAGACAATGAAAATTAAAGTGACTGCTAAATGTAAAATTATAGAGTACGGAAAAATAATGAGAAAAGGATAGACTGGGGCACTGCTCGTACAAGAAAAACCAGATGGACTGGACGCACTGAGATGTAACTGACATATAGATGCCATAACAGAACGGTAACAAGATGAAATAAGCCTATGTGGGAAGCCATGGGACGAACATGTGAGTAAAATTGAAGGCATGCAATAAACAAAGAGGTTTCATTGCGTTAATCAAGATACAGCGAAGGCCGGAGGCAGGCACGTAGCCAGGGCGGGGGGTGCTTCCAGGGTTTCACCCCCCCCACCCCCCCTCGAAATTTTTTCCAAATAATTTTGTTGTTCTGATTTTAACTGGGCATGATAATCCGGATTACACTACATATAATTCAAGTGTTAAGTGTCTGGAAATGTGATGACTAGTTTAATGTATTTGTGTGTTTATAATGGGGTCGTTTATCATATTTTTTATTGCCTAATCTGATAGAGTTTGTAACATAAAAAGACCCGTATTTTTCCGTTTTTTGATCCGTCAATTATTTCCAGAGTTATAAGAGGCAAAACTGATGTTTTTAACCCTTTCGGAAAAGTGGGCGTGGTGCAACCTCCGACGTATATCGACTTCGTCCAATCACAACTGAACCCGCGAAGCTACTTTGCCTTATCGCAATGGGGGGGACACAGTTGGCTCGGCCAATGGGAGCGATTACGACAGCATCTGTGCGAGCAGACCTTCCGAGAATCCCCCTCCACTGCCTCCCCTTCCCCCATAAGAGCATTCAAGGACGGGAGGAAAATGACGTCAATGTTATCACGGCAGCATTTTCGGTGGGCGTCACCTTTTGCTTATTTTAATTTTTGATTTATGAGTGAATGGTTAAGGTTAGAAGATTAATTTTTTCACTAAATTTCTTTTTTCGTTTCCATCTAACAATTTCGTGTACAAAATTGCGATTTCGGTTCCGAGTAAACGCCCCCATTGTTCTATGCGTTGAACTTCTGTTCTGGGGCCGGTCAAAATAACTGCTTCAAAACAAGGTAAGTTGAGGTTAAGCTTAACCAGTAAGAAGAGATAAGAATGGGCAGCGTGAAAGTATATACCAATCATTGAAAATTAAGGCAAGATATTTGTAACATGTCGGCACCGAGCGGGCAAGGCTGATTTGTTTCAAGTTACGCTGCACTAGACTGAGCCCCCCCGAAGTAAATTATTGGCTACGAGCCTGGCCGGAGGGCTTCAATCAATCAATGGTCGAATGGAAAACTCAACTTGCTCATATCTACTACCCCTTCCCTAAGACACCTAGATCTCGAAAAAAAGAGCGAATCGATTGAACGTGGTTACTAGGGAAAATAAACACACTATCAAATTGGCAGAGGTACACAATTTCTTGTGGAATTTTTCGGTGTAGTACATGGTAAAAATAAATTAACTTAGCAGTTTTCCACTTCAGATTTTATTTAAGGGATAGTGAAAATTATAAAAGACGTCAAATTCATCAGGTAGAATAAAAAAACTATACTGGAATTGTACTCTGTTAATTCGTTTTTATCATGTTTAGGGAAAGTATGCTGAATAATATAATGCAAGAGTTAAATCAGCGGAGTCATCTACCTTCGACCAAAAAATGCAAATGTTCCACTGATACAAAAACCAATCACCCAAGCAGGGGTTAAAAACGCTAACAGACGCATCACGAATGCGACGGATTGAAGTTCATATCCCCGAAAGGGCATTCATTTTTCCAAGTCATTCTCACATCTGGGATCTCATGACCGGATGATTTTATAAAGATACTTTCGAGGCTCTTCAGGATATTTATAAGGATATATAGATGGACTGTGGTGCAAATTGCGTGCGTAGAATGATACGGTACGCACTGTAACTCGTCAAGGCAACTTTAAACCGTTCGAAAATCAGAGTTCGCATGTTCAATCCAAGTACTTTGATGAAGACTACAAGTGTCTGTACACGTAATAATAAAGGTAATTACGACAGCGGAGAAATGTTAATTCATTTTTTCTCGGCTCTGGACATTTCCGCCACATTGATCCAGAAACAACAGTATTTCACAATCGTATTAATATTCCACAGCGATTCTATTTAACGGGTGCGAAGAATAATCTCCCGAACCAACCCACCTCTTTCTTTTCGCCAATTTCCCTGAATTATCCTTGCATTTGCACCACAAAAAAACAAACTGAAACATCCACAAGATAAAACACGATGGAAACCGGGAGTGTATGAAACGACCATGGTTAGGATTCACATTCTAAATTTGAGGTCCTAAGGCACACACCATCCACATATTTTAGAAACCCTCGGGCCGTTTTTTCGCCAAGGAAGTAAGATAAAGTGGAGGTGACGCAATTCCTCAAAGTTGAACTGTGATCTATTTCTGCACCCTCACCCACCAAGCAAAAGCCCCCCGCCTTGTCCGGCACCGTGGCTCCGCCGATTCCAAGACCACGAGACTGAAGTTAAGAGCACTCTCGACTGATTGGATGTGAAGAGGAAAGAAATGCTTTGGCTCGGCTGAAAGGAAGTCGCCCTCTTGCGTTTATGACGGCAATTGAACTTACGTTTCCGAAGCTCCGATGCCGGCATTCCGCAGCTGATGCAGGGGTAAACACAAAGCTCCCACGGAAATAACTTAAGAATAACTCCGCCTTTTCTATAAAAAGGACGATGGTTCGTCAACAGCGAAACGAATAGTCCTTTTCGGATAGACTAGCTTCAACGTATCACTTTAGGATAAGCACCACAAGGGTGACTCGAAGGAGCGGAAAATAATTTACCAAAATCAGCGTGAACTATCAAGTCACGGCTGGCACGCTTCGGAATCATTCGCCCGTGATACCTTCACTGTCACTGCTTTAACCTAAGTTTCCGGCGAGCGTGAATTCCACAGAATTATCAACGGCAGGAATCATCCAAGATACCTTCCGAAAGATAAGGGAGATTAGCTAAAGTTACGCGATCATTCGCCGTCTGGATGCCTTTACAAGAGAAATAATAGCAGCCACGCGAGGTCTTGGTACTCAGGATAGAGACCATACTTCTATCCAACAACCTTTTACCCCCAATATTTGTACTGAGTGAAGCCTTTTGAGAGAGACCCCAAGGCCCCTAGACAAGGTGAGAAAATAAAAACGGAGCATGCCTGAGCGCAGGAGAGGCCCGCTTACATTTCAGAAGGGAATCCAGTTAAGTCAGAGCGCATTCTTGGCGCCTGCAAAGAATTGGCTGCGACGCCGTCAATACGAGGGACACCAAAATTGAATTATCCTTCTGAGAGATATATTTTACGGTGGATGGTAGCATCAAAAACGGAGGCCGAGATATTGGCCAATAATTCACGTCACAAACCCTTCAATTGTCCCCTCCACTGTCCCCACGCTCTTTCCCCTTGGGTAGGCCGGAAAGATATTTGATGACATAAGTGTGTTCCATCATCGACCCGACCGAGCGAGGAAATTTCCCGTAAGATATGTAATACTGCAAGCACAGAACGACGAGTATTATTTCTGGCATTAAAAAAATTAACTGTCCCGATGACATTTTTAATACACAAGCATCATTACGGGGTATCAACAAAATTTAGACAACCAGTTCCTTGACAAAGGAAACTATATTTATTTAAGACAATCGACAGCGCTGGAAAACCCTTAAATCGGGTTAATTCATTGTATACTCTTCTTGATTTATAACGCACGGTTAAATAGGCTGTATCATACCTTCAAACCTAACTAAATCCTAAACTTAACGCAAAACACAACCACAACAGCCATGCCGGAATCGGAATCCTTGCCTAAACCACTACTAAAAAGACATAAAAAAAAGTCTGCTAAAATTACGGAAAACGGTTCGCTAGATTTGAAGAAAATATGAAGTAACACCTTGGGTACACGGAACAGCAATATTTGAAGATAAGACTGCACAATTTTTCCTCCTCCTTCGGTAATCTCTCCACATCTTACTTTCCTCACCTAAATATGTACTTATTATTTCGTTCCCTCCCTCTCTCTCTTGTAGGGGTTAGATGGAAGAGGGAACTCAATCTCGCCGCAATAAAGGTTTTTATCTATCTACCTATCTATCTTCTATTAGAAAAACATTATGACGTCTCACATTTCCCTTGCGGGGAAATCTCCGAAGGGAATTTAAAGAGAAGGAGCAATCATTAGTGTGGCTCAGGGACCGAGTAAATGTGATGAGAAAATAACACAAACTTTCTGCCTACTCGGCCACCTTTTAATGCCTCCTTCGAATTTCTCGCAACAATTCCCTTTCATAATCCACCATTTCTACCACTAACAAACTCCTCATCCTATACAGCCTCCTTCTGCCTAAAATCCTTTATGCCCCACCGATCTGGTGTACTGCCAACAAAACGCACAAGAAAAAAATTCAAGTATGGCTCAATAAAACTATCAGGCAACTGGCCGGGGCTCCATGGTTTGTCTCCAACCAATCCATCCTCGCCGAACTCCAAATACCCCCTTTTCCTGACCTCATCCAAAAATGCCTATATAATTATTCCATTTCCGTCAAATATTCCACCAATGAGCTCATTTCCGTACTTTGGTCCCCTACCTTACCCACTGGCAAATATACCTATCCTCGGGACGTACTCCATTCCAAGCCACTGAAGAAAACTCATCTCCCTAAAACCCCATCCAATGTCACCCACTTCGAATCCTTACACCTGCAATTTAAACCCTACCCAGTTCCCCTCTCAGTGGTCCAAGAAGTTATCATCCCCGACGACGCAACTAGCCAGGATGGAGACGAAGAACCCTCTTTCCTAAACATTCCATCATCCAACTCTACCCTTACCTATCCTCACAATGGCACGGGTCCTGGCTCTCCACAGCTCCCTAACCTTCAACCTCCTGAACCCGACTGAATCCTTCATAAATCCCAACCCTAAACGAATTTACCCTAAACAAAATAACCCATCATATTTCCCACCAAGCATTCTGAAGCAACTAGTCATCCTCAACAATTTTCCCCGCACATAAATAACTCCTTAAACAAAAGAACCCTTCTCACCCTCCGGACTCCTACAACTATATCTTACCCTTAACAATACAACCCTTCTTGCTCACCGGCTTACCTAAATTATTCCTTTCCCTAACAAATAAACCTTTCGAGATCTCTACCCTAACAAAAAAAACCCTTATTCCTCACCGAACACTTACCATTATTACCTCCTACCTCGACCATAAAGGTCCAAAAGCCCGGGATGGTGTTATAGGCTTACTGACTATAATTTGGAATCTGGAAATCTTTCTATCACTTCTTTGCTCGTCTTTCTCTCTCTACCTCTGAATCAAGTAGGCACAAAATGATGACGTAGGGCATATTCACTTCCGTATAAATCTTACCAATGCTTATAAGGTGGAATAAGATGATATTGGAATGAACATTTCTTTGGATGGGAGATAATTCGTGAGGTTCGGCCGGGAACCACCACGTGCACTCAGGGCAGACACACCCTCCTCCTTTCCACCCGGGACGACATTCGGAGACGAGACTCCAGACGGTGATAGGGCGGACGCAATCTCCCGCCCCCCCGATACCCTACGCTCTTGCGACAGGGAGGGGGGGGTGGTAGACTTTGGAGGCTTGCGTGGTGCGAGGGAAGGGCGGCGGAGGAAGTAATAAGGAGAGAAGTGAAAGGGCGAATCCTCGCGAGGACGGGGAAAGATGAGGAGGGTGGGGGCGGCGGATAAAGATGCTGCGTGGGCCGGACGCCGAGACGGCCGCGCATGAGAACTGGCTCGCTCGCTCACTCAAGACGGATGAAGACGGTCGAGGGTGTGTGAGTGGGAGGGGGGGGGGGTTGACTCGATGGTGTCAGGGAGAGGAGGGGGCAATAATAGGCGGAGGGGGAGTGACGTAAAGGGGAGGGTGTCGTCAGCAGAGGGAGCGCATATGGCGGGGGTGAGAATGGTGTAGGAATGGGGTAGGAAGGCAGAAGAAACATGCCGCGAAACGTTTACGCACATAACCACGCTTACGCATCCCGGCAAAAAAATATTCTTCAGAGTACCGGACCATAAGTGTAGTAAGACCGCACCGTAGCACAGTGGTCCAGGTACCCTGAAAATCATGGCATGGATGGAAAAATGACTCTCTAAATAATCTAGACAGGCGGGGGCAGTAGATAGTTGACCCCCACGTTCGGAAACGTTTGTAGTACGTAAGTAGGAGTGCACCAGTCGCAACAGGTCAGTGTCAAAGTGAGTGCATCTGAGGTTACGAGTTCATTAGACCAGTGCACTTTGAGTAGCGTTAACTTCAAGAACGTGTAAAATTATATCTACACGACCATTTTCGTTTCGCAAAATGGAATACGGAGCAAACATCAAGTACTTTCAAATTAAACATTGCAATAATCCGTAAGTCCTGAGAGAGAATTTATTTCTGCGATATTTTAGGTTCCGTCTAAAGGTCGATTGTCCTTGTAAAGAGTTCCTTACATTTTACAGTTTTAAGGTCGCTTAACACGATACAATTTTTGTACAAAATCTTGTACAAACGCTTGTATAAACTGAACGAAATTGTATGCTTGCCTGAATGGAATTAGAACAGGTTCTATTTCCCGTTCAGTCATTCAGACAATCGCACAAGAGTTCGTACAATTTTCCGCTTTACACGGTACAATTTCCTCATACAAGAGTTTGTACAAGAAATTGTACAAAAAATTGTATCGTGTAAAGCGGCCTTTACGCGTAGAGGTTGTACCGCAACATCTTAGCCTGTATCAAACGGGGATAGGGTTGGTTTGGTGACTAAGAGTATTAGCTTCACGCCTACCGGAGTCCGGGTTCGCATCCCGGATGGGGCGAATATTTTTCATTGAGAAACTATCCCCGACTCGAGCGCTAGATGCAGAGCGCTTCAAGGGCAATACTTCGCCCGTCGGATGGTATGTTAAACAGTGAACCTCTGGACGACTTTCTTTCACGGAAACCCGATGCTTATGGCGGTGTTTTTCCACATCCTTTCTTAGACACAATAAAGCCAGCCTATGACACGTACCCCACCTCGCTTGTATGTCCAGTGTGTCTACCAAAGTGAAACACAAAACATTCCAAGTCTTTCGAAGTTTTCAAGGCGGATTACGATTTTTCAAGGTTAAAATGTGCAACGCAAATAAGAACAAACACGTCTCGTGGAGATGTTTCTTTTGGTGGAAAGGAAAATAATGATTGTAAATAACATACAACAAACAGTGAAAAGAACAAAAAATCGAGATTAAAATTTAAGACAGAAATGCTTAAAACCTATCTTAAACCTGATGACGGGTGCTGATGATGATGACAACAACTCTACTAATTACCGAAATTATGGATTTGTACTGAGGGTATCAATGCAGGAATTATATCCCAACCATAGGTCTGATAATCCTCCACAACCGAGACTGAGCGAAGGAAGCTGGAAAAAATGGAGAGGGTCGGTTCTGTAGTAGGTGCGCCCTGCACGAGATGCAGGACGGAGGAGGAGGGGGGAGTGGCGGCTGCTAAAGGGAAAAGGGGGGTGGGATGAGGGGAAGGGAGGCGAATTCGCAGGAGGGGGGGGGGGCGCGGATATGAGATCGTCGGCATGGAGAGATGGAGTTGAAGTGCCCCCCTCCCTCTATAACAAGCTCCCCCCCGGAGGGAGCGGACGGATGCAAGTCTGCGGCACTCGACCCAGACGTCCGTCACGCGAGTCGCCGTGAAGTACCGTCGGTTTCCCTTCCACGACTCTTCCGCGAACGAAACTTTCTCCGCAAACATAGGCACATATTAAAAACACCAGCGTATTATGCTAGATTCGACCAGATAAATAAGATTAGAGACATATATTGTCGTACTGATAGATTCAAAATGGCATTTTTCCCTCGTACTATAAGACAACAGACTAGGCAGCATAGCAAAGTGATAGGTAGGGGAAATATTATAGAGTAGCCTGTAATGCATGATGCATGTATTAATCCCTTAAATACTATAGATACTAACAATCTAGTTGCATGAGACCCTATAGTTGCTTGTTTGCATGTCGGTAGTACATGCTTGGTGATCTTCACCCCCTGCCACACACCCTAGCGGTGGCTTGCAGGGTATCGTGAAGATGTAGATGTAAATACCATCCGCGAAGGTCAACGTGCTTGGCAATGGAGGTGAAAAAGCCATTTGCCCAATAGGACTAGAACAATTGATTGTTGGAAAACTTAACCGATTAGTACTTGGACATGGTGTTTTCAGGTCGTGTTACTTCTACGTTTGCATCGCAATGTTAAACCTAAAATGGCTTTTATCCTACACCGTGTTTCGTTTCAAGCGCCAATCGTAGTGATGCGCCACCGCTTCAAAACATGACGTTCCGATTCACGTTAGCGTGACGGAGTGGGTGGTGCGCTATTAAGTGAAACGTAACGCCTTTGTTGTGGCCAGACACTTCAGACAGCAACACGTACAGTTAGTAATTTGTTATAGACTGCGCATAATAGTAGTGAAAAAGATAATCTCGTTTCGAGTCTTCTTTACTTTAAATGAACTCAATTTCACTCTTATTATCAAATGTTACTAATTTTACCATTATGGCGTCCACGGTTGCTAAACTTGCATCCAAGGCAAACACCCACTGATGACACCATCGCATCAACTGCACCAACTTTTCGGCGGAGTGTTTTGAGCGCTAAGATTCGCATTTTCATGCTCGTTGCCGTTCCCTTTGGGAGTCCGCATCTAAGCGCCTCCATATACGTGAAATGGAAACACTTGAAGATCCCCATGGTGATTTGTTTTCGTATTCCGGCATAGATCTATAGATACACAACTCATTGGTGTAATTTTTTTCAGGCATACTCCTAAATGTTTGCCATTTAAACCGGTAATGTTTGTATAGGATTTGTGCAGTGTGTCTGTTCACCGTGCAGTTAGTTTGAGGTAGGCGGTTTGATAGTATGCGAAACAGTCGTGTTCCTTAGGTGAATTTCGCCGAATTTAGGATGAGACCGGTAGCGTAATTACTAAACAGTAAGCTTGTTGGCTCCTCAAAGATTGAGATTTCTGCAGGAGATTTAATCGGTATTTTAACCTTTGATCTAGTAATGATTCCCATCCTAATTCTTTTATTAATCTTGATACACTGCTAATTCTATCATAACTTATTTCAACAAAGCAAAGGGATAGCCAGGTGAAGTATTGATGGAATAGTCTGTAATACAAGCTTATAGTTGAATGGAAATGGTGCATGTTTGGTGATCTTCACCCCCTGCCACACACCCTTGCGGTGGCTCGAGGGGCATTACGTAACTCTAGATTGAATTTCTGGCGTGGAGTCACACACACACATACACCATGCTGGTGGTGCCTTCTACGGTACCATGCAAATGCATGATATTCTTTCAAAATGAAATAAAAAAAAAACCATATGGGGACTACCAAGCAGCTGACAAGGAGCGACGTCACTGGCACACCATTCTCGCCCGTCGCAAAAACGAACGCCGTTGCCGACGAAGGAACAACAAAACTGTCCCTAGCTTCAGAGAGCTAAATATAATATTACAGTCGACTTAAAAGGCTTAAAGCCCACATCAGCGACAGTCACGTTCAACAGCTACAGCTCTACAGTTACTGTACAGAGTCTACAGCTCAATTGCGTATTTTTCTGTTTTTTTTTCTTCTCAATTACATCGGGCCATTCACTTGAGACTCTTGGTATAGTCATGTCAATACAACAATACAGACAGATTATATTTTTTTAAACGCAAAAATTGGCATTAATGTGGATTGACATTAGTATATGTGCCACGCGAGAGGTGAACGCACAAACACCAATTGATTGAATTCAAGCACCCATCTCAATAAAAGCTTTAGGTCGGTAGCATAGACGTTCGTGGCAGCCAAACCCACTGATAACTTGCCGGTCAGATTGTCGAATGGCCGCGAGCTCGAATCCTGCATCAGATTTGTCTCGCTCTCATATCTCAGTATTGAGTTAAAGGGTACGATAAACTTAGATGTGGAGCATTTTAAACAATTCGTTCAACACTCGGTTGTGAGAAAAATTGGCACAGGATTCTTCCGACTTTTGAGAGACGACACCTTTAGGGGAACTTGTCATCGTCGCGTGCTCAAATGTGTCTGCACCATCAATTGTTGAAAGTTTCCGTGCTTCATGGGAAGAAACAAAATAATAAAACGATATTTAAGGTATTTAAAAGATACGAATCCTGGGTTCATAAAACGAAGTGTAAATAAAATGATTACAGTGGAGTAGGAGCCTATTTTAAACACAACGCAAAAAAATACTAGTCTTTTAGCGTTAGTTCTGTAACCAAAAACAGAGCGCATTTAGGTTACGCACTTGTTTTCGTGAAAGCACGAATTTGACGGAAAATTCTTACGTAAACATGATGCTATCTAGTCTAGCGCGATTCCAAATGGACTGCTCAGATGGAAATCCACTATTCCTTGTCATGTGTTTCAGCTTAATTCTGGCAACTCCGTCCTCCTGGTTACAAACTTAAGCTAAACATACGGTACGTTCGATGGACGATAGCTTAGCTAAGCAAACAGCGAGTGAAGCTTGCACACACCAAGGCTCCTTTCCCGGAGCCGTCGTCCGTCGCTCCAAAAGGGAATACTTGGCGTCAAAAGAAAATTACAGAGCTTGCATGAGGCCGGGGGAGGCCCCAAAGGCATTCACTCGGATTTGAGACCCGGCCGGTCCTCGGCCGAAAGCTCTTCCGCCCGATGGGAGTCACCACCAAAGGCGAAAGGGTTGGCAATACTGGAAGATCCGCGACGAAGCTGACGGAGAGCCAAGAGCGGGGGCGAGGCTTTTGGAGTTCCTCAACGCCACACGGCTCATTTCTTTTAATTTCCCATGAGCACTAACGTGCGTTGGCGGTCTTCGTTGGCGAGAACAGGCGGATTGGAGAGAGAGAAGGAGAGAAATTCCCTCGACAACCGAGGTGAAAAGGGAGCTTATGGGGATGATTAGCAAACTCCACAACGGATTTCTGTTGGCAACTGTTATGACGTCAGCTTTTGGAAAATGCATTACACTCACCCGAAAATGGGATGCCTTACATAAACCATGCCGCATCCAAGTGGTCCCCAAACGTTTTTAACAGAAAATATTTCCTTTCCCGATATAAATGAAAATAAGCAGAAGACAAATCCAGTTCACCATGAATGACGTTAAATTGGAAACTCAGATTATGAGAGTCAGTGTTCCACTAGATAAAACGCCTCGCATAGGGCGAGGTAATGACTAAATCGTAGCGTCCACAGAATTAGACGGAAGAATGCATTATCTTTTCATTCGCGTTGTCTCCATTAATACTCGCAACTCGAATTATCTTAAGATGCAATTTTTTCAATACGACAAGCTAAGCGTTATTTTTCCTCACCTACCACCCCAGCAATAGTAGTCAGATGCACGGGGTCGAACCCCGCCTTGGGCTTCAATTTCGTATGACCCTCAAGATCACGTTTACGTTCGATGGAAAGAGACAAACTTGACCAATTCTAATGGTATCTATAGGTATGTACGATATTAGGGTAGACGGTGCGGTATAACATTAGGATCACACTTAAACCCAAGCCCGCAACAACTTAAAATTATTTTTTGTCCTCCAATGCCAACCAAGGAAAACAATTCACAGCACATTTACAGAATGAAAAATTTTCCTCCTCGCGAAAAATTCTTCACCGAATGATTCAAGTATGGGAGAGACCTTCAAGGTAGCAAAGAAGATTGAGCTAACATTCCAAGTCATCGTCGAGGATAACAGGAAACTGTTTGCAAGCGATTCTCTGACCTTAAATAGGCCGTAGTTATTTCCCTGCGCGCGACTCAAGCGCATTACCAGGTTCATAAAATTCTTTGAGAAACCCCAGATTTCCCCGTTTCCGACGCCGTAGAGTTAATCCAAACAAAGCCTCGGTCGGTTGGGTAACTTTATCGAGAGATTATTGCGCAACCCTACTGCAGTGCATAACACCGCCCACACATCCTCCTCCTCGTCGGCTACAAGGAGGTAAGAATGTACAGGAGCATCGCAGCTGATTTGAGAAGCTAGCGGCCATCTTGGTAAGCACGGGCTAATGAACTCGCGACAAACATACCTATAAAGATGAAGTTGTTTCTTTGCGCGCGGTAAAACTTACAATTGAAAGACGAGTAATGGAATGCATTTTTGTAATTCATCAGAGAAACAGAAAGTGCAAAAACACGCGCTAACTATGTGTAAAAATAGGTTAAATTCGTACCGGCTTCAGAATAAAATTGACTCCAAGGGGAATAAATAGCATTCATGCCTGCCATAAATGGCCTTAGACGATTAATTAACGCCACTGCGATGAAATTTTGGCACAATTTCACCATTAATTATGCTTAAATGCACATGAAGTCCCCATAAGCGGCCGTATGAAACGCAACGTTTCGCCCGGAGTAGGTGGAGTCTATAAACCTTCCCAAACACCCCCATTCTGGCTTCATTATTAACCATAGGCTAGGCATGCTCTTTTAGTACAATCTCGCCTCTTTAGTCTGCCGTCACACCGTCGTGGAGGGAGAGAGAGGAGCCCTCTCCTCGGGCCCTCGGGTCTTGGACGTGCGCTCGCGAACGAAGGTCTGCCTCCTCATGTATATATCCTCCGTCGGTTGCCTCAGACGGTAGAGAAGGGAAAGGAGAGAGAGAGGAAGAGGAAGAGGAGAGAGAGAGAGAGAGAGAGAGGAGAACGCCCGCGACACGGGTCACGTGAGTTCACTCCCTCCTCCGTCACCACGAGGAGGGAGGGTATATAGGCGCGCGCCATTAACAAATGCGCCAGCGGGATCGCAGACGATGCGGCAGACAAGAGAATGGGCGCCTGCGCCCCTATCCTGCTTTTCACCAGCCTGCCGCACCCCCCCTTCTCATCTCCCTGCTCCCCCGCCCATCCCACACTCCTCCCATGGGTGTGGAGAGGAAGCGCGATACACGACGATTCATACGGACGGCAAATAGGTATCGATTTTTCGCACAGACACGAGGCCGATTATGAAATTTACAAGGAATTGACCCATCGAAGTGCGTATCGACGACTATCGCAAGAAAAAAAAATCTCACTCATTAGTTAAAAAGTCAAAAATGAAGTGGCAGTAGAATTTTTTTCGATCAGAACGATGCACGTCGATACGATAACGACGGTCATAGCGTAGAAAAGACAAATGGATTAGAAGAACGAGCAGTATCGGAAACATGAAACGTGATCGATACTTTCCTAAATGATCAAGAAACAAACGATAGGATGATATCATAGATCATTATCGGTTACATGAATGGAATACTTTTTAGTGGAATGCTAGAGGAAAAAAACTACTATCTATCGTCCTTAAGACGATATACAAGATGCTGCCGACAATGGGGTCGTTTACCATATTTTTCCGTTTTCTGATCCGTCAACTATTTCTCGAGTTAAAAGCGGCGAAAAACTGATGTTTTTAGCCCTTTCGGAAAAGTGGGCGTGGTGCAACCTCTGACGTCATTGACTTCATCCAACCAAAACTGAGCCCGCGAAGCTACTTTGCCTTATCGCAATGGGGGGGACACAGCTGACTCTGTCTATAGGAGCAGTTGCGACAGGATCTGTGCGAGCAGATCTTCCGAGAAACCCCCTCCACTCCCTTCCCTTCTCCTAAAAGCAGTCAAGGACGGGAGGAAAGTGACGTCAATGTCATCAAAGCAGCTTTATTGGTGGGCGACACCTTTTGCTTATTAAAATTTTTGATCCATTAGTGAATTATCGTGGTTAGAAGATTAATTTTTTCACTAAAATTCGTTTTTCGTTCCCAACTAACAATTTCGTGTACAAAATTGAGATTTCGTTTCGAGTAAACGCCCACATTATCAACGACAGGAGGATAAGCTATTTAACGGTATTTAAACTAGGTGTGAAGAACTGAATGATATTGTCAAAATGATTGTGTGGGGGAAAACTTTTATTCGACACACGACGATATTGTCGCAATTTTTATCAACTATCGACAACACGATTAAAAATATAGTGGGTTCACCCGAAGATTGGTTTTTGATAGGTGAGGGTAGAGCTCGCCCCGTACTAAGCCATCAGCGTGTGGCATTGTCAAATTAAGGGTGGGGGGAGGGGCAGTTCCCCCCCTACGAAGTTCGTACACGTAGAAAATCAAATCGCGATGATTTTAGACGGGGGCGTCCAGAAAGGCTTGCCCGGGATATGAACTCCATATTTTGCCGATAGGTACCACGATACGGTCAACACCATCTGCTACGACGGAAATTACTGTCAACACGACGACGAATGTATGGTATTATATCAGCGACGCTCACCACGTAGCCCACGTGTAAGGTAATCCTCCAACATATCCGGTAATTAACCTCGAGTCGATTTATCGACTTGACAAGGATTGGTATTCACCGCGACTGGGGGTCGATGTTGTAAAGTAAGGATCTCTTAGATCTCTCCTAATCCTTCCACGTTTACTCACACACACACGGATGAAGAGAATGAGACACACGATCAATCACGCGAGGAGAATTATACCATACGGACACACACAAACACACAGGACCGCTCCCTCTCCGATCCCTACGCCTGCGGCCAGGTTCGAATCTAGACCGGGTCACCAAGAGTCGCCGCGCTTGCATGAGCCTTTTCCCTCCTCTCTCTCTCTCCCCCTCAAGGGGTCAGCTGGCTGGTTCCTTTAATCAATCACGGTTCGTTTGCCTCTCCCTCGTCGCCCGTCCCCTTCGCGCCACAGCTGCCGTGGAGCGACTTGGTAGAGAGAGAGAAAGAGCGAGAGAGAAAGAGAGCGAGAGAGAGAAAGAGAGCGAGAGAGGAAAAATGGGGCAGGACGAACAATGGGGTAGTTTACCGCATTTTTTATTGCCGAATCTGATAGAGTTTGTGAAATAAAAAGACTCGTACTTTTTTCCGTTCTTATATCAGCGAAAATATACTGTTACATCAGCGAAAAACTACTCTTTTTATCTATTTTAAAAGAAAGATATTGCAATTTTCCACAAGTATAAATATATTCCGACTAGTTTCGGTGTTACTAATTAATTAATATATTTCCTTTAATATGGAACGTTTCCACCACATCACACCGAATCTGGTTTGTTCATTATTTTTTTCCTTTATATTGTATTGTTTTCAACCCTTTCGGTGAAGTGGGCGTGCGAAAGAATCGTACGTCATTCTTATAACCAATCAGAACTGGAATTACGCTGCTCCTTCGCCCAATCACATCAGGGGCACACACAGCTGATTCTGCCAATGGAAGTGGTTATTAGGATTCCATGTGGGATACGTCGAAAGGCATTGCATATTAGAGAACATCGCAATTTGTGAATAAGTGAAAAAAACTTAAGCACATTTTTTTGTCACGACAAAAAATACATACGAAAATACTTCGCTGTTCAGTCGTTTTGGGTTATTTACAGGATGCGACAGGAGCTGTGCGAGCAGGGGGCCGATTGTGTAACTCGGCTAACGTTCGATCGTTAGTGACCCGTTCACTCTCGATCGAGCTCACCGTCTTCGAACGAGGATGAAAAGTGCGATTGTATAAGCTCGATCGTCAGCAGGCAATCGAAAGTTACGGTGTTGTCAGATTTACAGCATATTTCGCACTTGTTTCTCTTGTACGCATGCGCAAAGACCTTTAATTTGAAGTGCTTGCATTTGTTTTGAATCATTTGAATATTTAGAATTAATAATAAACATTAAAATGCCTGCAAATTTAAGATAACTTCCTCACGAGTATTATACAGTGGCCTCAATGCGTTCCCAATTGATAAATTAATTCATAATTACTTGACATACCCTGAAGTTCACAGATAATTATCAAGAACGTCTGCTTAATTCGCAACTCATAATATTTCATTATCACTCAAATTGTGTTCTCTATTGCTGATAATGCATAAAAAATGGTACGTCATGTTGAAATTCTATATTATCACTCCGAATATTCTCGTCATCTAATTTAACTAATGTTCTACGGTTCACTGTAAATATCATTTAGCAAAACTACGCTCAACGTATTGGCACATATATATGCATCTTCAGACAGAAATTGATTAGGTTATTTATAGATACACAATTAAATACTATCCTCAATCTAGTCCCCAGCATTAAAGCAATAGTCAACCTTTATTACTATTGAAACACTTTCACAGCGTTCTCCATCACATCAAAGATAAATACCTATGAAACTCACTTTTAAAATTCCGTGCCGCCTGTCTCTCTTGTAGCATACCTATTTTCCCATAACCATATTTCTTGTACGTAGGTAACCGATAACCTACCGTGAGATATATAAGGCAGCATTAAATAATTTCCACAATTTCTCCAGGCACACACAGCGGCACACAAATAAAGGCACAATCCTATGGCTAATGACATCAAGGCGAGTGAATGAAAAGATTATCTTTTGAGTAGGCAAAATTTAATGAATAAAGCATAACGAGACAGCATGTGTTGCATAAGTCGACAAAAATCATCACCCTTTCACTTGGACGTAAAGAACAACAGTCATAATAATAATAATAATGTAAAACACTCTCAAACAACACAGTAATCCCTTACGAGGGCAAATCGTAATGCTTATTGATAATTAGACATTACCTGCCTTAAACGTAGACGGAATAATTATTTCAACACAATAACATTGGACACCACTATGCAATGAAATAAAAATATGTCACTTGGGGTGGGAAATTTTACTGAATGAAGAATAACAAAGCACTACACTGTTTATCCTTTCACCACTTTCACTGGGACGTAAACAATCACACTTACAAGACAAGAGAAATCCCCCTCACTTCAATTCACATAGATTGCAAATCTTAATTTAAGGCAATAGGTGAAACGACGAAATAATTGCCGACAACAATTTTCTCTGACATCTGTATAGATACCATAATACATGCAATCCATCACAGTTCACTAAAAACATTGTCAATCGCTGAATTGCCACAATGTGTAGTCACAACACACGCTAAATCTTCACTATGTATTATTCTCACCGTTAGTGGCATTGCTCAAGTGAAACTGTTGATGCCAATGCTGAAATTAAAAGTTGAAATTATATGTAACAGTCCGATAGCTTGCTTTAAATTGCTATTCATTACATTCACCCACCTAACGTTGCTATAATTATTCTAATTAATTCACTCTGTCACATCATACACAGCTTTTTAAGCAATTTGATACTTCAAATTACATTCTTATTCCGTAATAGTTCAAACAACGTTCCTCACAACGATAATTTATCACTTACACATGAAAATGCAAACAAAAACAAACCTTCCAACGATTGAAAATGGCCGTAACGTCAAGTATATAGCAGTCGACGGGTTTCGTTCGATCGTGAGCCGAAAAACCTTCGAACGTAAAGTTACACAATCGCGCCTTCAATTGTTTTCGAAGAATTACCCACAACACCACGGAATACGGCTCTTTACGTTCGAACGTAAAGTTATACAATCGGCCCCCAGACCTTCCACCCCCATCTCCTCTCCCCTCCAGTTCTTCCCCAAAGCAGATGGTAGATGGATGATATACAAGTCTTTAGTGCATCTCATTCGGTTAGCGTCAACTTTTGCGCATTTTAACTTTTAATTTATGAGTGAATGGCTCTGTTTAAACGATTAATTTTTTCACTAAAATTACTTTTTCGTTTCCATCCAACGGTTTCGTGCATAAGATAGCCATTCCCGTTCCGAGTAAATCCCATTTGATAACCCTAGGGATTTATCTTTAGCATTACCCTAACTTTTGTGCCATTTGAGCATAAGTATTGTGGAAAGGATCAGATTCATGCGCGCGGCTGGAAATTATGGATATAGTTTTGAAGGTTTACTCGTTTTTTTCTAACTAGTCGACTACTTTCGTATTCGTTTCCCAAAGCTGAAACCTTAGGTGAAATCGTCCCAAGATCAATCCAGTAAGAAAAATTATCGAAAAATGAAAGGGGAACTTTAATAAAGATTCAGAACGGAGATAGCAGAATCGATTCACAGAGAAGAAATTGTTGCAATATCCAATGGATTAACATAATTATTTACGACTAGTTGCCTGCTTTGAACTTGAACACTTTCAATTTCCACTGGTTCATAAATTTATTCACAAACACAATGGTAATATTTTTCAATTAGAAACTGAGGAAATGCAACTAAATTAGCCTTATACTCGAATAAATACATTAACCAGGAAAAAAAATCGGATTGTACTTACATCATCGAAACAAGGATGACGGGCGATCACTTTTTCCTTTTTTTATTTTTCTTTTTCGGCGTAAACAGCAAGGACTTCATGGCATATGCGTTCCATAAGAGTTATACCATGGAATCTATGTGGCTTTTGAATTCCTAAGTGACTAACGACCGAGATATGCGACGATGTGCCGACCGCAGCAAACAGTTGGCAACCCCAAACTGTGCAAGCAGGCGGGCTAAGACTAACTCAACATCGATGCCCTGGGCGGAATTCGAACCCAAGACTTCTGGGTTACCAAGCCAGCACGTTACAAACCTGGCAACCGTGGCCGGCGCGGATGATGTATCATTTCTCTTAGGATTACGATTGCATCAGATAGAGAGATTTAAACTTAGCAGTCGGAGCAATTTAAAATTAATCCCACCACTACCAGGAAACAGCGGTTTTATACACCAACAAATGGCAAGTTTAAATCCATTCCTTCTAAACCTTAGAGCCCGACCTCAAGATAAAATTTACTAACATTCCAATTAAGTGCACAAGCATTACCCACTCCTGTCAGAGTATCGGTTGCGCTTCGCCAACCGACGGGGCGCCTCTTTAAATTCATTACCGGCTTACACAAAAGCGTTATGAGCCGATCAAGGAAAAAATACAGACTTGCCACCACTGCAAGTGCAACCACTTATCTAACATCTTATTACATATGGCTAATAAATTAATAAGCATTTATAGAATATTAAAATGCACGCAACGCAGAGAATGAATATGAAATTTAAAAAAACAACAGTTCATCAAAACTCCTAATAAGTGACTACCTGAAAATATTGGATACTCAACCAAATTATTTCATGCAACAATACGCTTGTATACATCTGCCATCCATGTGATATTCGCAAATTGCTTCACAAGTGCATTCCAATTCCTGAAACGTTCAATGGACGTTAAAACAGATAGCCTTAGTCATACACAGTCATGATTTCTTGCTATTCGCACTGGGAATCTGCACGTTTAAAACAAAATAGATACCTCACCGTAGCTGGGAAAGTTAGAAATAAAGCTAACTGATTAAAGTTAAATTTAATATCTTTAAAAAGTAAGTAGTTAAAGTTAAAAGTTACTTTTCTGAAAAAGTAACTGATTAAAGATAAAGTTTAAAAAAGTAACTTTTACGTTAAAAGTTTCTTTTTCAGCTGTCATTGTGGTTTCTTCCATCGGTATCCATTAGTTCAAATTTTTTAAATTGAGGATTTTCGTTGTAATTCCATTTAGTGTCCAGAGTGTTGTTGGTCAGGTTTCCTAGTGTCTGCTGAAAGGATTCGGCGATTTTTCTCACGTGGAGCTCCAATTCCGGGATTTTTAAGTTGTCGTGAATGTAAGACTTTCTGACGAACCACGGTGCGTCTGGAATTTGCCGTATAAGATTGTTCTGAGCGGTAGAAGGTGCATCAAGGTTAGTTTTTGATATAGATCCCCACATTGCGATGTGAAGTATCCCTTCACAATTGTAAAATTTCAGTGGAAACGGCTTAGTTATATAGAGTTACAGTAGTTGCCCTTTTGTTTGGATGTATTCATCCGAGCCTACTCATTGCATTCTTGCACAACTACCCTTGCATTCTTAGATATCATTTATTTTCCCATTTGTCTATTGGGCAACCTTTGCGACCAAATTCGGACAGATCGACTTTCGCCAAAAATTAACGCAAAAAATTAACTGAAGTTAGTTTTGTATCAGTTAACGCATAATTTTAATGAGTTAAAGTTAAAATTTAACGAATAAAAGTTAACTCTTTTAAAAAGTAACGATTAAATTAAATAGTTCACCACATTTTTAACGATCCGTTTTATTCGTTAATCCCAACCATGCACCTCACCACATAAAACGTAAATGACAGGCGAATCATTTCGAGGATTTCGCTCCGATAATAGGCTCTTACCATGTATTGAGAATTTAATTCAGGTTAGAAGTTGATATACTATAAACCTCTGCAGTTGAATCGCCTGGAAAAAGTGAGGCTCACATATTTTCGCTGGGAATAACCTTAAAAAAAAAACTCTCTCAAAGACGTTCACCCCTTTATTACATCCACTTGGTCCTTTAAAAAAAACCTTTCATCACCGTCGCCCTCTTTCGCCGAAACCCTTCTTTCCCTTTGACCCTCTCAACGAGGTCGTCAAGGACGCGAGCGACGAGAAATTGGTGCATGCAACTCCTTCCGCAGGAATCCGCAAAAACATGAACTATTGATTGCGCCAGCGCCACCACGGATAGGGCGGCTGGGTCGTGCGAGGGTGGAAGTGTGTGTGTTCCCAGCAGCCGGAGCCAGCCAAGCAAGGTCACGGAGGAAATCCATCGGAATAATGAGTCGAATCCCGAGGTAGTAAAAAACATTAATATTTCCCCATGGCACCGTGACCCGTCCGGAATGAAAAGGAAGAAAGAACAAAAAAAATTCATAAGCACGGCTAAACGCGACGTTTTCAAGTTCGACGATTTCAGTTTCGCGCAAAGAAAGACCCCGCACTGCTATTCGAGTGGCTGCATGCAGAGGAATTATACTCCACTTCCCTGAGAAAACTATCCCCGCTCTAAAGTAATGTATTAACTAATTAATACGCGAAGCTAAATAGCTCTTAACCAAGGGTTTCCCGCAATTTTTTTACGTCTGTTTGTCCACTTTGGAAGAGGAAGATGGAGATATATTAATGTCCGGGATCGCATTTATAAAATACAATCAATTACGATAATTAGCGAGCAAATTATGAGGCGAATTAATATTTTTTCGCTCCTTAACCTGACTCGTAATGGAAAGGTACTTAAAATTTGCCCCCACCGTTATTAGGTATAATAAAGAAATATTTAATATTGATAGCAATAATAAAAATTTTGAATAAGGATAATATTAAATTATGCACATTGTTTAAGATCCCTTGAGGGGCCACATTTATGAAATACACCCGATACACGCAGCTTGGTCACTCCTCAGCACACGATGCCAATTGACTGGAATAGCTGAGCCACTAAGAACCACTACAAAACTGACATGGAACGATTGCGGTTATTTTTTTCGCATAAGCGGAGATGTAGCGAATACTGAACTGAATTAATGCTTTAGTAAAGAATAACGGTTTTGTTCACTGATTCCCTCAGTACTGAAATATTTTCGTCGATAATTATTTGCAGCAAAAAAAACTTAGGAATGGTAGATGCATAAACAGTGCAGCTACACATGCCTATCACGTAAGAACGTAGAAACGAATATAAATGAAAAATTCAATCAGTTGAGTAACACTGAACGTACTCCGAAGTCTACGACTAAGTGGAAGCCATTCCAGTGATAAGTTTTCTACGCGAGGAGAATTAACGAAATCGTGAAGAAATTTAGAAAAGCAGAGCAAGTTTTCTAGTTCTAAAATTATAATTGATCAAGGTACGAGATTGAGTATTCTCTGCATGCAAAGGAAAAGTAAGAGGAAATAAATGTGAGCGCGAAAGTAAAGAGTTATTTCCATGGTAGAGTCTTACAACAAAAAATTTTACTTTCTGCCGGCTGCGTCCGCCGGGTTGGTTCGCGTACTGACCTGGCACCCTAAGGGCCGCGAGTTCAAATCCCGCTTAGGGCATGGATGTATTGTTTTCTCTTAAGTTTAAGAACCTAGGTTACAAGGTGCGATATCACCTTAGGCGTTGGAGCTTAAAAAACACAAGATCTACTTTTACTTTCCACTAGGCTTAGCTCTTTTTAATCAGGACGATCGATCCCCAATGGCAATCGTTTCAACATACGAATAGCATGGGAGAAAAAAAGTGGAGGAATATGGCAGCCTACTCACGGTCTACAACGGGGTATAATCACGTGCACCCAGATGCTTTATTTCGCACCCGGGCATTCATAATACGAGTTGTACCAATTTTTCCTTGCTATAAATAAGAAATATGAAAATAAAATAATAAATAAACAAGGGCACATGAATTTCCGAGTCTTGGGCTCGCAATTTTGCGCGAATCATATTGATTATCCGGAGCAAAAGTGACAAATATTGCCATCCATTAAGTTTCGCTGGAGTAATGAAACCTTGAAACGATGCGCTTTAATCAACGGATTAGTAAGCAATAGAGCACAGGAGGAACATAAGAAGAGAAGTCTTTGAGGACGGAAAGTGAGACTGTTGAACAATCGCGAGATTTTTCCGATCGGGAAAACTCGTAGACGCATGAAAAATGCAGTCGAGGAAGACGTGGAGGTGGAGGTATTTTGACGGCGGCAGAAAAAAATGAGCCGAGACTCTTTTTTTCGGGGTTGAAGAGGTTACGGTTATGGTGAAAGGGAAAATGTAGGGCGAACGGAGGGAGAATACTGAAGGAAAGAAAATGCATTACGAAGGGAAGGCCATCGTGTGAAGAGCCATTGAGGGAAATAATGTAGGCCAAACGGGATGCAATTTCAAAGAAATTGTCCTCGATGCTCAAAATTAATAAGAATTTCTCAAAAATAACGGTTTTTTTAAATTAGTGAATAGGTAGACCCTGAAATCAATTTTCTACGCTCAACTTCCATATTTCTAACGAAGCGGAAATTAATATTTTCCAACGTTACCCCACACTTCACCCCTAAATTGCTCGTAAAATAGTAAATTGAAAACACTGACCCATTAACTTTCTTCATCGCGAAATTCGTTTAAAAATTTGAGATGAAAATTTTCAATGCATAGTGCACGTTACAGTACCTACTCGTACCGACAATTTAATGCTCTAATAATGCCGAATCTATCGAGTTGGGGTGGAAATTAATTACCGTACCTCCGTCGGCAGAGAACGAGAATTTTCAAATGAACGCATTGTTCATTTGAAGTGTGTGTGTGTTGAAGTGTGACTAGAGTGGCGAAGTTGGTTGGTCAAGAACTTCTCAATACTCTTAAAACACCGCCACCATAGGAACGGATTCTCGAGGTGCCAGGAAGAGAAGAAATGAAGTGCCACGACCCGGATGAAGTTCACCGGTGATGGTGAACTTCATCCGGTTCAAGGTTGATGTAGTGGTGCGATTCTCGGCAGTGGAAGAGATTTTCATTGGTAAACCGGCCCCATACTTGAGTTCTATGCAGAGAACATTGGAGCATTCTTACTCCGTCAGCATTACTCCGTCCGCTGGATGGGTGTTAAACCACAGGCTAATGCCGACGCCGGGTTTATCTACACACTTCATCCTTGCCTTTCCAATACTATTCTTGTACCTTCACTCCCGAGCTAAAGCGCCTTTCATGGCGGACTTACAGACGTGACAATTACAGATAGATTGTGGATATAATTCGAAAATATCTCTCCGAGTTTCACACTGCATCCCTCTTTCTTTCCCATAGTTTTTTATATCTTATAAACTTTAGGTGTTTCTTCTTTCCCATTACACATGATCCCATCCTTTTGTTTTCGGTCGATATACTCAAGATTTAGAGTGCAGTGAGGAAAGAACTGTAGCCATATCCCGACAGTAAAATTAGAACGAGTCTAAATCTAAGGTATTTCTGCCCTGTGCATTGACCTCCACGTTTCTATTTACTTAATTATTGGCGAGGATCATGCAGCGCAGTAGGTTTAAAGATTAGGTTTGGTCCTCCCTGATTCCTTTTGATCTTCGGGGTGTCGGAGCAAGGTTCCTCAAAAATTTCACAACACTTTCAGTGGAAAATTTAGTCCCACGTTAGCTCGCTATCCACCAACAAACCATGAAGTCAAATTGTGATAAAAATTACAATTACCACTTGCCAAACAAAAATTATCTTAACAGTCAATTATTAATAAAGGCCACGCATTTCATCAACGGACGAAATCTGAGAAATGGGAGGATTGCTATACGACTGCCGATAAAATAACAATTTGACTATTAACCTGTCAAGTATAATATGATTCATAGCATTTTAATGTCTTTTAAGGTGGGTTGATTACACCTATGGCCAGAGTTCAAAATAGCCATCAATCGGTACGATTTAACCGCGAAGCGGAATTTTTGTAAGCGCAATGGAGCGGTACGTTACCTCCAAAACGGCGTAGAAACACTGAAGATCGAGGATGCAAAGAAAGCGAAACTCACCTGAAAAGCAAAAAAAACATATTAGAATATAGTTTTTCTTTGGGTAAACAATAGTACTGCATTTAACGGTAATGAAATAGTAATAAACCTAACAAATGGATTGATGTGTATAAGGTATAGCATTAAGGGAGGATAATGACTGATTTTGAAAATGACTAAGTATATTGCACGATTTTTCTCCACCACCCTGAACAAGCAAATGCGCTGCAAATTCCCAAAGGGAAAATACTCCCAAAAATCGCCTATGCGGTCATGAATCTTGGGTAAGGTGGCCTGCGCAATGGCCCAGTAAACCAAAGGTCCGTGGATCCATTCCCGGTCCAGGAATCCTTTACCCTTATGCAATTCACAATGAATTACTATCGTTGAGTCAACATGAAATACCTATTAGTGGCGCAAATTCTTGAGGTAATAATGATAAGTTATTAGCTCTTCTAACGTAAACAGACTGCAACCAAGCAGGCCTATTGTCATAATCACTATTCATCGACAAATTCCAAGTTACTAATTTAAAAAATATAATAGTTCGTAGTTTTCTTTCGGTTAGTCATTGGCTCGATTTCAGGTGGGTGTTGGTATTTGACGGTTGATTAACTGACACCAGTTTTTCTAACTACACAATGCCACTGAAATGATTACCTATAATTTTAGATATTAAAGATATAATGTCGTAAGGCGTTGCAATTAAAATATATTCGTACAAATTAAGTTACAGGTAATTTTATTTCGTTTTTACAATACGTTTACCTTCAATGGAAGACATTTCGCACTCTCATTACTAGATAAATGAATAAATTCCTAAATTTAGTGTAGAGCTAAGCTGCAACTATGTATCCATGTTTTCACCCAATAATTAACCCATAAGGCTGCAGAGCATGTACTCTGCAGTACACGTAGGGACGCGCAGATGGTGGCGGAGGGGCCACAAGTAGGTATACTCGAAGAAGACACTGGCGAGTGCTTTCCGCAGGAACCCCTCGTTATTGAAAAGACATTGAAAAAGAAGGAGAGGAAGGTTGCGTGAGTGGGTTGTTCCTTAAAGTGAACCACCACTCTCCTCCACATCCCCGCGGAAATTCTCGCATCCGTGAGCTTTTAGATGGCTTCCCTTCCATGAAACAATGTTAAAAGAGTGGCTTGGGAAGAGCTCCATTAATAAAGACAATATTTCACCGCTAAGCCACCTCTAATTTCCGTTTATTTTCATCTTCCTCTTAAAGAACCCATTTCTTTTTTTCCCGCCCATAAAAAGTCATAAAAGTATTACCCAAGGAGAGTTAGTCCTGTTTGGACCGCGAGAACACGCAATTCAAGGCGTAAAAAAATCTTACAGCACATTTATAGAGGATTGGATAATAAATCTGGGATTGGTTGGTAAACCGGCATTCAGAAAAAAATCTATCAGCCTCTCCAGCATTCTCATTTTATGATTTCGCGTTCAGTTGCGCGAGCAGATGAACATTATTAACAGGAAATAGGTGATACGTAATTTCTTATGAAATAGTAAAGGATTTTACAAAATAGCTATCTTGGCAATAATTGGATTTTGAGAATATTTTTGGTTTCAAAATATTATTGACCACTAAATATCGGTATATAACGTTTTTACAGTCTATTTGGCGCTGAAAATATATGAAACTTTACTAAAATTAAAGTATCCGATTAACATTTTATTTCCAATTTCATCACTACACTTTGGATAAGGGAAGAACTTATGAGTATAGTTTTCTACCGCTTATAATGAGTTTTGATGGAGTGTCCCTACTCGAATTCGCTTCGATTTTATCCATATAGAGGCTCATTCCCTGCGCTATTTCTCTCGTTGGAACAGCATATCTTCTGCCCATCTTCAAACTATTAAAGACACCTTTTCTTTTCCTACCCCTTCCTTGCTTATCTAGCATTCTATCATCGGAAGATGAATTTTGAAAATCGCACTCGCAGCCTTTCGTCCCTTGCTGGTTTTAATTCAGCCGTTTGAGCAGTGTACATAGACATATATACATAGACAGTCTCACGCTGTCTACCTTAGCGAGTAAGTAAATATGTACTTAAATGAGGAGCCTATAGACAAAAAAGATAAGTAAAATGATAAACCTGGGTAGCCTAAGGATTAATGCATTTTAATGTATCACTTTTCAAGCATGTAATTCTCCATTCAAAAATTTTACTCCCAATATAAAACCTCAATTCTATCGGTTGTAACAGAAAAATTGAAAAGGAGCAATCATGATCGAAAAGCATCGATAGTACTGATACATCATATTTTTTTCGATATGTAGAGGGGAAAAACTATCGACAGTAAAGTAAAAAAAATAAACTATATCCATTTAGTCGTTGAACGACAGTAGACTTATATATACGCCTCCGGTTCGTTATTAAAAGCTAGAATGCAAATACCCACGAGGGACGAATCGATTCGTCCCTTCGCATCGCCCATCTTCCTCCACTACGCACGCACTTGCTAACGTACGCACGCGCGCACACCTGCGCATCCGCAGCGCAAGAGAGCACGCACGCAAGGGTCCTTCTGTGGCAATTACGCCCCGGGCGGACGGAGAGGGGCGAAAAAAAAAGGAAGGCGACTCTCGCCGCTCCACGTCTGACGGGTACTCGACGCAAAACCCTTCCACCCTCCAAAAACCTCTCCCTCTCTCCTCAAACCCAAAACACTTATCCAACCCTCCTTTTTCCTCCCTTGAGAAGAAGGGGAGGGAAAAAAAGAGATTATGGTTCGTTTTTATTTCTTAATTAGGCGAGCAAGGACAAAGGATTCAAATAAATTTGATCAAGTGCCTTAATTTTTTTCAAAGAGAAGTTTCAAGAGGATGGATCGGAAAATTAAAAACTTTTTTTTTTTCCCAATCGCGTTACACGCAGAAAAAACGAGTAGCTATCATAAATAGATTTCAATCAGTCAGCTATACTTTTTCTACTAATCACAGCAAAGATTAGCCACACCTTTGGATAATAAGTACACGATAACGCACACGAGAACTGGCATTTCACGCAATTTTTTTCTAAAGTAAACGGCATTGGTATTGTGACACAGAGACCTTGCCTATTATCTATATCAGAACAAAATTACTGCAATTATTTTAAGTAACATACGCAAGTTCGATTGCAATAAGGCCGAAAATGGCCTCGGAGACTTATAGGAAGAGGCAAACGAGAAAAACATAGACACGCATTGAATAATTTGGACATGCGGCACAAGCTGCAACATGACGTCATGACGTCTTTATTTGGTATCATGATTGGAACTGAATCAAACTTAGTGTCATACTCCATTCAGGATACTGCTATCTGGAATTTAAAGCTCGTGTAAGCAATCAACTCAAGTGAAAACAATGAGTGAGACTATTACGAGCAATTCGAACACTCCAAATTTGCAAACGTGTTTGTTCCACGTGAATTTTTGGTTACCCATTCGAGATAATCCCGACGGCTTTAAACACACCCATCAAGTACCCAAAAGTCAGACTTCTTGACTATATCAGGACGTATCCAAAGGCTGACGGACCTGAGACCTCCGGTTGCTAACTCCGCGCTGAACTACCACGCCCTCTGTATGTAATACCTACCCACATGTACCTAAAAACAAAACACCTTCAGGATAAATATCGATTACCAACAATCGCAGACCCTCCACGCTCTTGGGGCTACGGTATCGATCGGAGAGCGTTGCGGGAGCCTAGACCAGTTAAAACGACGTCAAAACGCACAGCTGGGACACCCAAATAAACCCCCTCCACTTCCGAAAGCTAGCTTTTTTTCCCCCGTCCTCCCCCAATCCAAAACACGCTTGCTCCCTCCAACTGCCGTTGCACACAACAATCCCACCCTCTCTCAATGCCCCCAATGTTCCATTCCCCCCGCGCATTTCCATCCGACCACCCCAACCTGACTCGTTTCTTCCCCCCTACTCCCCATCTCCGCTTTACAACCGTCGAAATATCATCCCCTCCCCGAACACTTGAGTCCGCTCCTTTCTGAATGCGACGGTCGAATACACGAACTGAGACGAAATGCAAACTTAAAAACCATAGCAGCCTTAACAGCGACTTACGTATGTATGTATGCATATCCAAATGGCCGAGAAATACCTCGAGAATCGCGAATTACCCATGACTTTTCGACAAAAAAAAACAGTACCCATTGGTTGTAACGAGTATAATCCACGTTGTCAGCGTACATATAGTGAAATTCATCCGTAATGAACGTAGCAAAAAATAGATGACCTTGAAATCTTCTTCAATTCGAAATGAATTGCGAGAGATTAAAATGCTATCTTGTTTTGTTTTTTTTTCAGTTGTTCTAAGAAGTTCTCTAATTTTGATCTCAGGTACAAGCAGTTGTCTTGGACTTCTGTCCGAAGCCAACGAAGAGCACCCTAAAATAACTCAGCCTTGGATAATTACAGAGTTATAAGTAGGCTTCAACCGTTCGTAGCTCAATAACTCAATCCTTGGTGAGTATCATCAGCGAGGACAAAAAGTAACATGGGCATATTTATCGATATGCACATTTAGAAAACTAAAAAAAAGGTAGCTAAAAACATATGCAGTTATTGTACTTTCATTTATCTTCAATGACAGTCAACTCAAGCGTTTCCTTATTGAGTAGTGTCCACAAAAATTCTACATTTAACGAATGTACCGACACAGAAAATTACAAACGAAGCATTGGATTTTTTCCCCATCTTCCACCACGATCTCGGATTCATAACCACATATCACTAGAGATGGGTAAATGACCGCACTTTTCAATTAGGGTAATTTACCGTGGTAAATTACGGTAATTTCGAAAATTACCGTATTTTTCCGGAAATTTTAAGTTTTGAGCTGCATATCCTTACCAGAGGACTCAAAACGAAATCAAATAGCATTGAGATATAAATGCCGACGCTTATATCGAACGTATCACGACGTTTATCTATTATAACTCATTTAAAAAATTATAACGAAGTTGGCAGCAACACGCAATTTGCCTCTCTTTTGTCACACCATGAGAAATTTTCGTTCCAAAGACATACCTCTGCGCAATGTGCATTTGTTATTTTACTCTGAATTAATCACGGACACAATGTAAACAGAATCGTTTTAGCTACTTAATTTATAATATCACCCATTCTAATGGTTTCTTCGTAAGGAAGAAATTTTCTGAAAAAGAACTTTTCTGAAAATTACCGTTTATTACGGTAATTTTCATGGGGTGTTGGTAATTTACGAAAAATACCACGGTAATTTACGAAAATTACCGCGGTAATTTACCGAGTGGCCCATCTCTACATATCACCAAACGTGACCAGGGGAGTTGTGTTTGAAACCGTCGGGATTTTCTCGAATAGGTAACCAAGGAGTCACGTGGTACAAACACGAATGGTTTGCAAATTTAGTGTGCCTGAATCGCTCGTTACAATATCATCAATTTTTTTCACCTGAGTTTTTCTCATCTGACTCGACTACAAAACCCCCAGATGAGATAAAACACTAGTGTAAACAATGACTAAGGTTTTAATCAGCAGTTTAAAAGCAATAAATTTGCGAACAATTCGTGTTTATATCACGCGACTCCTTGGTTACCTATTCGAGATAATCCCGTCGGTTTCAAACACAACCCCCCAGGAGACGACGAATTGGGAAAACGCGACCACGGTTCGCGCGCGAATTTCGCGCGGACTTCCGTTTCACCATTCCTAAGTTGGCAGGACGGTGACTGGCACGAAAACGCCACGGGTGAAATCACGAGGGGAGGCTCGGATGGCGACGGCGATAAGGCGCAAGAAGAAAGATCCTTCATCGCGCGCGCGCGCCCCACGTCCTCTGAGTAATGCTCCTTTAAGTTCATTCAATGGGTTGCAGACATCCCCTTCTCCGAACGCCAGAGAGGGGTGTGCGGTCGACCCCTTCGCACCCCCCTCTCTCTCTCTCTCAATGAAACCACCCTTATATTATTTCTTCTCCCTTTTCGCCCACCCTCTGTCTCTCCAACAACCACCCCGCACTTGCCCGCAAGACACACACACACACACTCGACTTCCCCACTCTCTCCACCCCACTCGAGAGGCTGACACTTGCGCGGCGTGAGTCACCGCTTCAGTCTCGCGGCACTAAAACGAGGGGGCAGGAGAGGGAGCGACTCGGAGGGGAGGGGGAGGAAACTACGGGGAAAGGGAAGGGTGGGTGGAGGGAGCGGGGGAGGGCAGGCATAAACAAAGAGATATATGGGGTGGGGGAAGGAAAGATTGAGACGAGGGACGGAATGGAAAGGCAGGCGAAGGAACGGGACACCGGAAGGACACGAGCAGGGTCGAGCGATGTCGGAATCCCAGCCACCGCAATGAAAACTGCATCGAGAATTTGCGACCGAGTCCATACAGAAATATCGATGACACTGTATTTCAAATCCCACCGATTCATTCCCGTGAACCAAACAATTAAATCATTGAAACTAAAAATTACACAAAATTTACTGATCTGTTTTCAGCAAAGCACAACGTTCCACACATTTGAGACCCCAAGTACACTATAAAGACACAGATGTAGATACCTTTTTTTCGTCCCATTCCACAATTATATGAAATAAGGTAATATTTTTCAAAGCCACTAAGTTCAAATAAGCCTCTCAGCAAACATAGACTGCCTGTAATCTTTTTAAGCACTGTCGCGGAATATCAATGGACATAACGGAGTCGAATTTTGTTGAGTTGGGGATGTTTTGATTAACCAACATTGTCCTAGGTTTGTTTTCTGATGCACACATTCATGGGCGGGGGAATCGGGACGGAAATGCGTCTGAATTACATTGATAAGTATCCTATACGCAAAAAAACACCACAGTGTTCAAGCCGAACGTCGGTCATGAGGCGGAGGGTAGAGTTGACCGAATACTACTTATAAACCCAACAGTACTTGGTACAACAGCTTTCGTCGCATATAACTAATGCGCGAATGGTAATAACATGTAGAAGTACATAGATCGGTGGGGGCAGATGATGTGCCGCATCTATCTCATGTTAAGCATATTTGGCACCCATGCCGCGCATTGCATTTATCTGTGCGTACAAAATTCTGAAACAACGACGTCAGAAACTAATCTGACGGATGGTGAGACATGATTTGGATAGTTGTCGAAGGAATGAATAGGAACGAAATAGGAGGGCAATAGAGATGAACAGGAACAACTGCAAATGAAGACCACGCACGAGAAACATGGGACTGGTGCATACGTTATACATGAAGTAAGAGATTTCTTGTACAGGTTGGATGATAAAAAAGAATCTAATGGAGAACAACGACATAACGATCTTGGTCCTGATGACCATGGAGGATGATTTAATTCCCGGTGCGCATCGTAAGGTAATACATATTAAGTATTATTTTCACATAGCACATTAAATTCAGTACCGTTTTAAGTTTCAGTCGACAATGCATCTACTACAAACATTTATCTTCTTCATTACTACCACAACATTGTCGGTCAAATTTTGTTGTTTGACAGCTCGGCATTTCATTCCAACGTTGCATTTTTAATGCTTTATTGCAAACGTACAGTTTTCATATGACTGGAAAAGAAAATTCGCTTTGTACATTCCACACACACACGTTTTATTGGCTTTGACCATGGTTTCGACAATTTACATGTCATTATCATTGTCATATGACATTTACAGGTTCTCGTAGCCAAGTGAATGCAAAAGGTAGGAGCAAAAACGGACTGTGGTCGGAGTTCATAAAAAATTCCCGGCGAGGTTTTGTCTCTCCGACGGGACGTTCCCCGTGATCAGTGACATTTGAAAGCCGTCGGAGTGTCATGCGGCGCGACCGCGGAATGGGCATTTTTGTCATCGGGGGACTACAGAGAAAAATAAGACGGACACTGCACGGTGAGGGGATCAGGAAAGACGTTTCTCATAGCCACGTCACTTGATGAACTAAGAGACACAAAGGGAAAACAATTAGCAGACGTGAAAGTCGAAGGATGGAGGAGTCAAATTAATTACTTGCAGAGATCACCGATTTTTAAGTCAATCTAGTAAGTGCCATTCTCAAGACCGCTTAAAGGAAAATATACGTGAAAATCTTACCAAAAATTAAATTTGATCAAAATGAACGCGAAATATTTTCAAACAGCAACTCCTATAACAGTTTCATTCGTGGAATAATCGATCAGAAATTATCACATTAGTGCCTTTCGTAGGGAAGATATCGTAAGGGTGTAGGTCAGGGAGATTTTATCCTGGAGTTCACCGGAAAGATACTCGGGGTTTAAGGAACTGATGGAGAATTATGAGAGCTTTATATTTTGTCGAGCCAAGTAGAAACTTCAAACAGTCCTTTTGAAGCTACGTGGTCGCAAATTTGAACAGGAAAAGAACATAATAGATGACAAAACTCTCATGTATAAAAACTACCTTGCGGACAAATATAAGATTAGCTAATTTCCTAGGTCAACACCGAATGAACCGACGCATGGTTACATAAAGTTTACCTTTATCGAATTTAATGCAAATGTGAGGAAGAAAGCGCCATCAAGTAAGGTAAACACAGTAAAGTTTACTAAAACAGTACCACTTTTCCACATTAAATGTATTCTTAGAGGAAAAATTATCCCGCTTTAGTTAACTAGTACATATCGCTTCCACCACATGAATCCTGACCTTGTTAACCTTACACACATGATATTAACTTGGATTGAATGCTGAGGTAGTAACAGTCGAAAATGGAGAACACAAAGTTGGTGGGTAAGGTGAACATATATGTACTTGCTATCTACAAAAAACATTTGAAAGAGCCGGGATTCGAACCTAGGATTTCCATCTGCTGCAGGTATGACGTGCTAACACCTAAACCAACGTAAAAAAGTTTAACTGAGCCGGTAATCGAAGCATGGATTCCCAAGATCCGTAATTATACAGATCCATGTTTTTTTCTGGATTTCTAACCCTTCAGGAATCCATCTCTGTTGTCTCTTGACTAAGAGTCATGCGCCAAAATTACTCCATGCATTAGCGCTCGCGCGTAAACAACCCCGTAAGGTCACCGAGCTGTCGTCGAGACTAAGGGGACACGAACAGAAACCGAAGAGCACGACAGTTTGAGCAACGGCAAAACCGAATGGTCCGCCGCAATGACGACGCTTTTTTTTCACCACCACCGATGCAGAACGTTTCCGACGGCGGGCACCGGGCCAGGGAAGGAACGAACGCCACAGTGACCCTCTCCCCCGTCGGGGGCGCCGAAAAACTCCTTCGAGGAGCACTTGAGGGGCGAGAAGAAAGAAGAGCGAAGGAGTGAGGCGGAAGTGGCGCAAGAAGGCGAGATGACGGGGGAGGACAAAGAGAGGGGAGGCCCGGGCGGATGAGGAGGATGTGAGGTGGGGGGGGGGGATGAATAGGAGCGGGGTGGAGGGAGGGCGGGCTGGATACATGCCTCATTTACATCTACTATTTAGCGCCCGAAAACCCGTTAAAATGCCGCCACTTGATAAAAATGACTTGGCACAGTGCATTTCCACCGAGATCTTTCCTTTTTGTGCTCTCTACCTCATTGAAATCACTAACGGGAATTCATCCCTCTTGTTACTCTAATTTTTACTGTCGACTGCAGTAATCGTGAGTGTAAATCGTTTGTGAGAAGACGAGCGGTAATTATAATCTTATGGAGGATAAATTCCCCCATAATTTGGTCACCTAATTGATTCTGGAAGCGGGGAAGACAAGAAAAATTGTACAGATAATAACAGAGCGAGTTAAATGAGGTGGATATACGTGCACGAAGAACTTCACAGGGAGTTCTCGTAGAGTAAATGGGATGGAGAGCCTAAGAGTCATTTAAAGATTATTTTAGTGCTACAATCCTAGGATTAGTTTACTGCAGTCCTCCATTCCTCCATATTCCTTCCCAATTCCTTTACGTTTTTGGGGTGATCCTTCACTAGATCCTTCTTGACTTGTCCTAAGTATTTCCCTCTTGATCTTCCTCTTGGCATATTTCCTTCGACCTTTCGCCCCATTTACGACGCATTCGTTGTCTCAGGGTTTGCCCAAGCCACCGTGTTCTTCGTTATCGCATGGTGCTCCATAGCGTCCTTCCTTCTGCTGCATACCTCCTAGTTTCTCACTTTGTCCATTCATTACTAAAAAAAGTAGATCTTCAGTATCCTCCTCCAGCACCAGGTATCGAAGGTTTCTATTATTTTCTGGTCAGCTTTCCCAATAGTCCATGCTTCTGATCCGTTGAGTACCATCAACCACACGAAGGTTTTGACAAACTGTTTTTTTGTCTCCAATGCCGAAAACTCTTACCAAACGTAAAAGTAACATAGGAATGCTCTTTCTTCGGGATAAGTGGGCACGCATTTTGACAATAAATAAGATTACCACCAGATCCTGCGGGTGTCGGATTCCTTACCATTACCCACGTCCATTCAAATAGGATTCATCTCTCCTCAAAGACCAAACCTCAAACCCTCGTCGGTTTAAAATTTGTGGACACCCCTTATATCGTACCGGCAGTACGTTACCGATTTAAATTTGTTCTCCAAAAAGACTCCCGAAACTCCTATATTAAGTGTTCCCCTCCCAATAAAGTTAACCTGAGAAAATGGAAAACATGAAGCCCCCGCGAGCGTTCAATATGTTCCACCTTTTATAAATGCATTTGAAACAAAAATTACATTAAAAACTCTTTATTATAAGCACTACATCCCGCAGTTTTTTTTCATTTTACCGTACATCGAGCTTCAAATTTTCTTGTTTCCGCCACGTTGCTCGCGACAATTACCTACATTAAGTTGGGATCGTTAAGTCCTATCAGTTACGCTGTGATACATGCGCGATCCTCTGACGTTCTTCGCCTACGTTGGTACATACCATAACGTACCGTAAATTAATTGAGAATCATTCGGGAGGTACATACCTACTACATATGAACGGTATTTCGACAGTGAAAACTAGGCAGGATCGGTGAACTATGTGTACCTGGAACGGCGAGATCTACTGAAGTGCTCTAGATGATCAGACTACTAGATATCACGTTTTCTTGCATCTCCATCACTTCCTTCTTTATTTACTCTTCCCATGTAAAGATAACTATCCGACGGGGAGGAGATGCGGTAAAAGACAAAGACTCAAGGACAGAGGCGGAAGAACTACGTTGCTGGCATGTAGTGCCTATAGCCGACCTGCCCTGAAGGAGGAGAATGCGCCTCTGGGAGGAAGGGGGTGGTGTCTCTGAGGAGAAGAGGTGAAGGGAAGGAGGGGGGGGCCTAAGGAGCAGGAAGAGAGCAGGCGGAGGGCCCCAGGGAGGGACGGAGCGGAAGGGGTGGAGAGGAGGGAGGAAATATATTTATAAAAAAACGGGCAATAATAAACAGGAAGAACTCCCGCCCCTCTTGTCTACAATTTTTTGAGGCGCGGCCCGGCTACGGAGTCCGTCCCTTAAGGAGGGAGGGCGGAAGGACGATGCAACAATGAACCCTTGAGGTTCCCCCCCCTCGCCCCCCCCTCTGAGGCACATCTCTCCCCCTCTCGCTAGGGGCCGCGCGAGGTCTGTTCTCCCATCGGTAGTTGCATTTTTTCACCCGAAGATCAATACGTCTCTCAAAAGTGCTTCATTTTTGCATAATAACATTCTCCTATGAATAGTTTGTCATTATTTTTTCCCACTATTCTTTCGGAGCATATTTTTTTTGCCAAAAGAAAAATCATTTGGAAGGATATACTAAATGGAACATTTTAGATCTTACAAAAACAAAAAAAAGTGTCTTTCATGAAACTCTTTGGGAGTCACAGAAAAAAAAACGTTTTTTTCGACCATTTCAACAAACGTTACCCTCTTCGGTCCCTTTTTCCACATATGCGAACAACCGGTTATACGTCCCACAGAGGGTAGCTAGTTTCCTGTAGAATTTTGTACAGATGTACCCATCTGTGAACATAAATTCAATTTTGCATAATTGATTACATATAACTGATTTTGATATTTCCGCCTCGAAAGCGCCAATTTCATACACTAGAATCCATCTCTTTTAGCTTTCGTTTTTCATAAATCAATATGGCGCCCACGAATAAAGAGAGCTATATTTCATCTATTTATCTCTGGTCCATGTTGCATTTTTTCTGGTCATGTACAGAACATTAATACTTACGGTGGTAGTTCATTATTATTCATGCGTTTATCATTTTTTTCTCTATCAAATAACAACTGTACACATATGAACTATAAATATTTTAACAAAAATAACAATAAGAAACATTTTCAACATATATTTTCAGAAGTACCATATGCGCTCAAATGAGGTGAGAAACATTTTTCTCATAGGCCAGATATTTTTCAGGACCGAAGAGGTTGACACCAATAACTACTTCTCAGTGGTATAAATTTTGTCGCAAATTTTGTTTCGGGTGTATACTAATTTTAAACAAAGTTGCATGAAATAGTAATCAGCAGAGCTGGCGATATGTGTGAATTTTTAAAGCGGATGGAAAGGTAATACAGCATTAAAAACGGCGAATCGAGGAAACTCCACGAAAGGAATTTAGAAAATACTGCAATGTTGCAGGATTTACAGAGGCGCCAAGGTAAAAAGTATAAATACGCAAAATTGCATCCAACATTAGGGAGTGGAATACTTGATGAGTCTTTCGGCATGAAACAGGAACACTGAACAAGGGACTTTTCCGTTTTTCAGCATAAAATGAAGGTCAACGCAACTTTTCCCTCAGTATGACCCCGTAGGCCGGGTCACCCGGAAGGCTCATACAAGCCGGTTCAACGACGTTTCACCGTAGCAGCGGAATCGGACGTTATTTTTTAGAGGCAACGGACGGATGAGGTCATTCTGAATGGGTGGGTGGCCTGGTGTACAACAAAGAAGTTGGAATGCTCTAGAGGAGGCATCGCAGTGGATTAGAGAAGCCAGGTCCACCATTTTGGTCGGCACGGACGTATGGGCATGCTACTCGCGATACACGCACGGATGAAGTAGTTTTTGCAGGCAGTAAAACTTAGAGAATTAAGGTGATTAAGATGAATAAAAGAATAGAATGAATTTTAAATACGTCAATTAAACGGCCAAAAGCCATTGCATTAGCATTGCATTGCATGAAATAGCATTGCCTACGAAATAAATAGAATAAACTTCTAAATACATAGGTATGTAATTTAGTAAATTATAGTTATTTACGTACACTTTACCCAACCTGCCGTAGATATTCCAAGCAGAACAAAAACTGGGCAAATATTCCAACATGTAATAAAATATACCTGGGATAAAACGAAAAAAGTAACACAGCAATTTATATAGATTATCGGGCCTTTAAAATTACTGAGAACCAGCACCAAATTCAAAACTCATAGAATATGGATCAGGAGCATCACGCAGAATATATAAGAGTGAACGTCTACCGCGCTATGGATGACTAGGGATGAAAACATTTTCTTTATTTTTCCGATGAAGATAAACGGAGAACGAATAACACGGCGTTCCTCTTAAAGCGAAAAGAAATTGCATTGGGAACTACTACCGAATCAATCTTTCCACATCGAAGGAAAATTCTGTGAGAATTTCCGATAGCATCGCGGCTTAACGCTGCATTAATCCACTCGGTCCAATATCCGTTCCATTCGAATCAATCACTTGAGCGCATCGGTGGAAACCGTGGCTTGAAAATTTTAGAGCGGCTGACCGTGATGAAAGAGGAAAGCGGACAGCTGGAGCAATTAAAACCGGGCACGTCGTTAGTGACGGCATTTCATTTGAACAAGGGGAATCTCTCAGGAAAAGAACCCAGGCGATTGGGCATTCCCTCGCTTGCCTCGCCGCCAGCGTGAATAAAATATAACTCACGGAATGTAAATGATCACGAGATGTCGCTCAAAAGCTCGAGGGGTACGAGCAGCGCACGACTTTGAGACTGATTATAATTTTCTTCAATAGGTTCCTACGACGAGAACGGAAGGAAGTAGGCGTCAAAGTTTACGGTATTCCCTAAAAAGTGCATTGAGAGAAGCCAGAACAAAACTAATCGGGCAACATTTTCTTGCACGGAACCGCGAAATTAAAAATAGCAGATATCTTACCCAGACTGTCCCTCTCTTAAATTAAGTAATTTTAAATGTAACGCACACAAATCCAATAAATAAATAGTGAATTACCCACACCATGATACACACTCTAGAAAAGTTTTCTTCCTCTTTCCAGCTATAGCTTCCTAAGTCAACTTCCGCACTTGATTTCACATTTAAATGCTTTTGAATTCGAGGCAACATTTCACTAGCAAACATCTTTCGTCTCACCCCGCATCGACCTCGGGGAAATTATGAAAGATAACTCCTGTATGAGAGCCACAACATAATATTACCTCGCCTTAACCTCCCCGTACCATGCCAATATTATATTAATGTGTTACGCGTCCCTATATCATATAAAAGTGTTTCGTAAAGGTTATCACGCTTTCTCTCCTCCAAGATAAATGATAATCTCATCTCAGATTTCAAGTCTGCGACGCACTTAACGACGCTTCAGACCAGGAGGAAAGGTATAACGAGGGAATTGAAGGGAAAGGATGGAGAAAAAAAGCATGCGCATAAATAAGCTACATTTTCAGCGACGATGACGTTGGAAGGAGAATCAGTACATTTAATTAAGTTGAAACACGTGAAAGATATGCGCAAGTTCTGCTTAAATCCGTGAGTAGGGCTACGATCTTGTCAACCGTTCACGTCAACTACAGAGGGGGTTTCGATGCTAAGCGAATCGTCGGGAAAACGCGTGATAACCGGTTACGTTAGAACGTACGGTGATCATGGAAACGGGACGTAATCATAAACAAGCAATTTCATTACCAACTGTGAAATATTCCCAACACCACCCGCAGATATCCTGCTCGGTAACGGGTGGAGTAACTTGGGCCACGCTGCGGAGTGACTTGCGCCTTCCGCCCCCTCCAATCCTACTCAATATTCCCTTTTTCCAGGACCCGAACCTTCCTCCAAGACGTCACGACCCGCGGATCCGAGTGCCGTAAACCATATGCTGGAGCCTTCCTCGCTGCAGTCACGCTAGGAGGACCGGCACAGAGGGCGTTGGGACCCGAACAGGGGACACAGGAGGGCGGATGAAGTATTTAGGCGGGGAGGAAATTGCAATTTTTGCACTCGCGACAGAGTTCAAAGAACTGCATTCGTCAGCCACTTCCCTTCCTTCCTACTCTTTCGACAATCCGTCTGATTAAAGGGCTGGCAGAGGATGTGCCTCCCATATCGCGTGCCTCAAACCACTTCGTGAGACCTTAAAAAAAAAAAAAAAAAAAAAAACTGCACGTTCCCCGTTCGTCGCAATCGGCAACGGAATTTCCAGTTTCGATTTTCTTCACAACTGGATCACTTGGAAAGACTCTTGAGGAGCGATAAGGAAATGTGACCCCGATCTTTACGCGACCCTTAGCGCGGTAAAAGTGGAGCACTTATCACGTATCGAATGGGTTTCCGACGAGTTTTGCTAATACATTCAATAATACTACAACACGGCACCAAACGGCAGGACACAGCAAAGAAGATGAGCGAAACCTTCAAGATTCCGCAAATACATCCACAGAAAAAAAACTGGCACGATACAATGATAATGGCCCTTGGTTTGCACATGTAGATCCTAAAAATTCACAAAAAAAAATTTATTTAGCTTAGTTTATTGTGCAATTTTATTCCAATTACCTCGGAGAAAAAATTAAAAATATCTCACGGAAATGAAAATCCAAAGCAGTATTCCATGCATTTTCAATCACCAGCCATATACGTATTATCAGCAATACGCCACTGTCAAAGCGATCTTTAGAATGATAATTGGTTTTATAACACCAAGGTCGGTGATCGAAAAGGCGTAGATAAGTACTAAAGAGTATTCATTTTAATCAATCAACTTATGCGTATTCACTTTCATGCAGGTATCTAAATGCATTAAAACCCGTGTCCGAAATCGTCAATTAGGTACCTAAATGCTCCCTTCGAAGGGAGAGCGTGGTTCTGATTCCATTGCTAATTAATTTAGCTACCAGGTCATCTACAGTTACTGTAAACGAAATGAGCAATCAGGTAATTGTACCTCTTAATTGTAAGTAAGTAGCGCATGTACGGTGATATTTCATGAGGTGTGACGCAGGGTATTACGTAGATATAATCATTGCGACATCACACTAGGATTTGTTGGAAAAATTATTATTTTTCTTCTTCTTCTTACGCTATAAACTAAATTACAGTAAGAGGTCACCTATTATTTAAAAAAATGCAAATAAACACCGATATATTTTGGATGACAAAACACAATTACCTGATGCATAGTTCGTTATTAATCCGTAACGAAAGTTGGTACTCAGTTGACGTACCTACAGCTATAGTTGTCGATCCAAGCCGTCATCTAATCGTGGAGGAGTGAGGTACTCTTAATGGCTAATTGGATAAGACTAATTCAAGTCCTCAAGCCTAATGTATTAGCCCCAGGCTCGACTCTCACGCTCTTCTATGGCCTAAAACAACCCGAATATTTTTGTCTTCTATGTTCTGAATAGGAGAAAAATTATGGGGGCCAGATTGGTGTGAATGCCAGTGCCCTGATTGACGGTACAAAGGCCCCGGATTTGAAATAACGCCCATGTAATGTATTCACAAGCGGAATTCATAAATGCTGGTTGACGCGTTAAGAGAATACTGTGTGCAACTAGAGCATCGCCTGTCGCATAGGAGAGTACGGTGTTTGACTCTCTTTTTTCGAGTTGGATCAAGACCAACGAGTTTTCCTCAACCTTCCACGGAAACCCACACATTTTACCAAACCGCATGACCTGAATACGCTGAGGCTTCGGCTATCACACAACTGACCGTATGACAAAGAAAAAGTACAATTTTTCCGAGCATTATCGCTTTGGTTGTTTTTTCCTCAAGGCCCCTGATGTTTTGCCACCACTTTCATTGCGATAGGCAACGCGGAGAATGAACTCGTGGCGGGTTCAGTGTCTCCTCACCCGAAGAAGTTTATCAATTCTCCACGCTGTCACTGACACCCGGATATAACTCGCAGTCGTTGTTCAGGGGGGTTATTTTGTAATCTCGCCTTTTTAGTGACTCTTTGCGGGAAGGCAGGAGATCCGTTTCGCTCTCTTAATGATCGGCTCACGAACGGTTCGTGAATTGTCGAAGCTTCTGTCAGTAGCGCTATCTGTTGCCGATCTCGTCTACTTTGAATAAACAAACGAGTGACTCGCAACGGCGACCGCTTCCTCCAAAAATGGAGGAAGACGGTGAAGGTGAGTGAAAAATTGTTTGTCCCTATCATTTTAATTATTCGGATGACCTGTCAAGATAATTCATGTCCGATAATTTCCTTTATACCAATATTGGAATTTGCATTTGTTTCTCGCTACATTTTACGTTAATATTGTTTTTAGAATTCATTTGTTGATAGTATACAATTCGTGATTTAAGAACGTTTAAGTTCCTCACGTTGTGCAAATTCCAAAAATACAATTTAAAATCGTCTGTATCTTTCCCGCTCTTGCTTTTTTCCAATTCAAACTTCAAGTGGAAACGATGGTGGCTCCATTTCACGCTCTTTATGAAGATGAGACGGGAACTAATGGCAGGCCGAGATAATGAAACGGATCAAGAGTCGAAAGATACGGATCAGAGCGGATGAATCGTCTAAAAGACCAGCACATGACCGGCAGTTCACCGCTTGAGATCCGAAGATGGTCACGCCGCCTGGGTGGCGGAGTTTAACTACGGAAAAGTGACATTTTATGAAGAATTCTCACTAAAGTGAGATTACAAAGTAACCCTCCAGATAAACAGGTCGGTGTCTCGGAACATGGGAGTGAGAAGACAGGAATGTATGCACAGTGAGGAGAAAAAAACTGCTACTGAAGTGGGTCGGGCATTGGGTAACGAAACACTTTTTGTGGGTCTGGGTAAAGTAGGGCTGCACGCAACTTCATTTAGGCGCAGTGCACACATACAGTTAACCCACAAAAACGCCAGTAGGTCTGGGAAGTTTGGAGTTTAGGTTTCACACCCAGGGACAAACTCGATTATCCACTAAAAGCAGTGCCTTATCGCCTAGCTCCCCAAGCCCGGGCACAGGACCGTTTTTTCTAGGACTCGCAGTCAAATTACCGCCGATTGACAGGATTACCTATTATAGGGAAGTCCCCTTTTCTCTAAGTGGTTTAAAAATGGGGTTCCCAGCCTTCGACTCCTGCATCCTACTTTCCACCTCCTCGATAAACCCTAGCTCTATAAGCAATTGGAAACTGGTATGATATATGGCAGTTGGAATTAAATTTGAAAAAATGGGTAGCTATGAATTTTTGGAAAAAAGAATTATTCTCCTCCTAACTCCTACGACTTTAAGGATAACTCATTAACAAACGTTGAATCCATTAAATATCTTTGAATAACACTGACACATGATCTTTCTTGGGGTAAACACATACGTGAAATTATTGGTCAAGCTAATCGTAGACTGGTATTTATCTAAAGAGTACTGGGAAAATGTGACGATCACGTACGAAAAATTAGCCCTTGGTAGACCTCATTTGAAATATGCTCCCAGTATATGAGATCCCCACGAAATAGGATTAAATCACAAATTGGAGCATATGCAGAAAGAGATCGGCAAGATCTGGAAAGGACGGTATGATATACGTGTAACCAGTCTATTGGAATCATTATCAGACCATAGGCTGAATTATCCCAACCGCATTCCAAGGCAATATTTTCACTGATGACGTTAAAACATTTTGCTAACTTCGACTTACTATGGTCACATATATAACGCAACATAAAATTATAGAAATTGATTGCCGGACCGACAGATTTCAAATGTCTTCCTTTCCTAGTATAATTAGGAACATGAATAGTTGTAAACATATTCAAAACTATACAAAAAAGTGTATTTATGGATGGCATAAGTAGTTGGATGTTGGTATAAGGACTTTAAGCTACCCCACTAACAGCATGCTTGCTTTGCTATTTTAATCTATTTTTTAAATTGTTATCATTTGACTAGAATAAGCTACTAATCCTCTTTTAGCAAGACAGATAAGCATGTTCTCACCATGCCACACACATTTATGGCGACTTGCAGGGTAATTATTTGATGCCGATGTTAAACAAATTCCCACCAAGGTACATACCTACGATGAAAAGTTCATCCAATTGGTATACGAGTATACACTAGTCGAAATCCTGCGTAAAGATAACGGTAGGGAGCGTGTTTCCGTTTGCTAGAGAACCACCGAGTATGTTTTGAAGCCCACGAGCTGAACGGGTCCCACTGGTTACAAGAACACTGGTTTAAAACGCATATTGCATCTTCACACATCAAATATGCGCAGGGTTTGGAAACAATTTTAACAAGTTCTTAAAATTGCACACTTGCACCTATTTTTCTCCGTTTGCCTCAAACGAAATGCTAGTTACTTTAAATTATTCGTCATGGCGCTAAGAACACTCCTCCTCTTCTTTCTGTAGATTCATTAAATGCCAATTTAGATTGTGCAAGAATAGAATAATGGTCTACAGAGTGGAAACATTAGGGGGCAGGATGGCCACGCCCTGGAATCCGCCTTGGGCACGGGTAATGCATTTGTCTAGGGGACGAGATTAGGCTGCGTGACTTTACAAACTAGCGTGCTTTATTCGTACACGATATTTTAGTCCACGGCGAAAGCAGTACTGAAGTTGATGCGATATTTTTAGATTTTAAAAAGGCTTTCGATAAAGTTCCTCATGACAAATTAATCTTGAAGTTAGAGAGTTTTGGTATAAATAAAGACGTTGTATGTTGGGTAAAAGAATTCTTAAGTGGGCGAGAGCAGAGGGTTGTCATAGATGGTATCATGTCGGACACAATCGAAGTCACATCGGGAGTTCCCCAGGGTAGCGTAGTAGGTCCGCTTCTATTTCTTTTATACATAAACGATTTGGGTACCGTAGTTAGTAGTAACCTTAGACTTTTTGCAGACGATGCGGTGGTGTACAGGGGTATATCAAACGAAGAGGACATGAAATCACTTAGCAAGGATTTAGATGCAATTGAAGAGTGGTGCGACAAATGGCAGTTAGAACTCAACCTTAAAAAGTGTGTAGCTATCAATTTTTGGAGGAGGAATAATTCGATAGAGCGATCCTATAGAATTAATAACACGAAGATCGAAAACGTTGAAACCGTAAGATATTTAGGTGTAACAATCACTAAAGATTTATCGTGGGGAAGACACATAAGGGAAATATGCGGCCGAGCGAAGAGAAAGCTAGGATTTATAAAAAGAGTACTTGGGAAATGTGATGAGAAGACAAAAGAGCGATGCTACTTTTCACTAGTTAGGCCCCACCTTGAGTATGCAGCCAGTGTATGGGATCCTAATGAATTAGGTTTGATGAGAGAACTAGACAGTGTGCAGCGTAGAGCAGCTAGGTTCGTCAAAAGGTGTTACGATAGGTTGAGTAGTGTATCAGAATTAATACAAGAATTAGGGTGGGAATCATTATCAGAGCGTAGATTAAAGTTCAGATTTAATCTATTGCAGAAATTTCAATCGGATAGCTTTACTGAAGATGTTAGGCACATATTGAAAACACCAGCGTATTATGCTAGATTCGACCAGATAAATAAGATTAGAGAGATAGATTGTCGTACAGATAGATTCAAAATGGCATTTTTCCCCCGTACTATAAGAGAACAGAATAGGCAGCATAGGAAAGGGATAGGTAGGGGAAATATTTTAGAGTATTCTGTAGTGCATGATGCATGTATTAACCCCTCAAATACTATAGATACTAACAATCTAGTTGCATGAGACCCTTTAGTTGCTTGCTTGCATGCTAGTAGTGAATGCTTGGTGACCTTCACCCCCTGCCACACACCCTCGCGGTGGCTTGCAGGGTATCGTGTAGATGTAGATGTAGATGTACAAAACCTCAACTTATTTTAGCACCTATAGCCAAATAATAAAACAAAATATCGGTGATAGGCTGCGGTGTAGCAACCTATGGCCTAAATCGCGACATAAATAGTAAGTTCTGGGGCATCACCATTAATCTATAATGGGAGGAATTGTTTTGTTCAGAGCAGCTCTAAATACCGACTTCTCGAGTATTTACTAGTAGAAATCGGTTTTAAGACATTCCAAATGCTTAGGCTGTATCGCATCGTCTAAAATAATCTCAAACATAAGACAAACACGGGATCCATGACCGAAACTTAATTCAAATCCCTGACCATTTGCTAGCCAGGCCGGCGCTTTACCGACCTGGCTATCGCGCCAGTTATTTTAAGCGTTTTCGAAAACAGCTAATGCGGAAAATCAAGTTACATACGAGTATCGTATCGTGTCGTACATACCACAATTCTTAAATATCGGAAACATAAAATACCATTCCAAGGTAGTCACTTGGAGAATGTCACTCGTTTTCTAAGGCGGTGGGGCAGACATAAAGCCAAACTAAATTAATGCAAAGAAAATCGAACTAGTGAAAGCACAAGATCAACGCCAGAAACGTGATTCGTGTCCACGACCTTGAGATAACCTAGCGAACGATTTCCCCACCGTACCTCCAAGCCGTCACAGACTTTCTTATTGATTAGTTTCTTTTTAATCTTGCCACCCCTTATCTTACGCCGAAAGACGGAAATTGCAACGATTACTGGCGAACATTTATTAGAAACGTAAGAAGAAATATGCCGGATGCAAACGAAACTCGAACGCCAAATCCCATGAAATATTAGAGACAACTAGAATTCGCTCAGAATAATCCTTTTTTTCTCACCTTACGACCTTGAACAGAGAGAGCCACATGAATGAAATAGATCAGAACAGTCATTCCTAAGAAAGCGGAAAAAAATGAATTGGGGAATTGAAAATCGAAATTAAATTACTTCCTTGGAGATATCGGAAATGATTACGTTTATTAATACCTCCCGGGAGGAAAATATCGTCCGGAATTAAGATTTCGAGGGCATGGAATATAAGCCCATGAGGCTCACTTAGCGGCACAAATTCGTGATTCGACGTTCTATGCCGACAGTAATTAATATTAGTGCGTTAAAGGTGAAATGATGGGCAATCGCGACCGGCCAGTCTTTTGAAATGGTTCAAGAGTAGATACCTATTCTGAGGTCAACAGAAGAAAAAGCTTACTGGAAGAGGTTTAAAGCAGCAGGCGGAACTTAATGGAATTCAATTATAGGAAAGACATTACAAGTTGGTACGTTACACATTATTTTATTACTATCGATCATGATTTCGACTGTAGGAAGCTATTATCAAGGTCCTTGACACTTTGGTTGATAGTAATAAAATATTGTGGAAGGTACGAACTTGTAATTTATTTCTTACTAGAAGACCTCTGATTCGAATCGCTATCAGAACGTAGGTTACCATTAACACTCAACATTTTACGTAACCTATGCCTCTTTATGGCAGCGAGGCATGAACGACGACAGTAGCAGATAAGTCAAGGGTGGGAGCATTGGAAATGTGGTGGTACAGAAGAATGATGAAGATTAAATGGAACAACCGAGTGAGTAACGAGTAAGTCCTTACATGTGTGGGAGAAAAGAGAAGTCTTTTAAAATACAAAGAGGAAGACGGGATAACTTAATCGGCCACATTATGAGACATGATGGCCTGATCAAGACAATCGTCGAAGAACTGGTGAACGGGAAGAATGGCAAAGGTCGGCCTCACATGAGATATCTAGAGCAAGTGATCTACATCTACACGATACCCTGCAAGCCACCGCGAGGGTGTGTGGCAGGGGGTGAAGATCACCAAGCATGCACTTGTAACATGCAAACTAGCAACTATATTGTCTCATGCAACTTGAAACGTGATGAAGAATATGTAATAGAAGAATATGTAATAGAAGAATATGTAATAGAAGAATATGTAATAGAAGAATATGTAATAGAAGAATATGTAATAGAAGAATATGTAATAGAAGAATATGTAATAGAAGAATATGTAACAGAAGAATATGTAACAGAAGAATATGTAACAGAAGAATATGTAACAGAAGAATATGTAAAGGAAGAATATGTAACAGAAGAATATGTAACAGAAGAATATGTAACAGAAGAATATGTAACAGAAGAATATGTAATAGAAGAATATGTAATAGAAGAATATGTAATAGAAGAATATGTAACAGAAGAAAGACTATGGAAAGATTAGCTCATAGGATCACTGAGTGGAGAGCTGCATGAAACCAATCTCGGGAATGTTGACTGATGATTATGACGATGAAGTGGATCTGTTTTCCAATCGCGATAAAAACATTTAGAGGATCGTAGGAATGAAGGATGAAAAAAGAAACACTGCAATTTCCACATTTATATTTATTTTTCACGACCATGGTTTCATTGCTATGCAACATCTTCAGGTGAGTATTCAATCTAAGTGTGGTTATTGCAGTGTTTCTTTTTTATCCTTCATTTCTACAATAAAAGATGTCCACAGTGTTAAGCCCGAGACTGTTCACTATATAGAGAATCCTCACACATTCCCGACAACCCCAAGGCAAGACTACAGACCTAGGACCTCCAAACGAAGAGATCGAAAATTTATTTCTTCAATCCACAAATACGGAACAACGTCCAAACTGGCCAGTGATTTGCACGATTTCTCCACCAAGCTGAAATCTTACGAACCCAATGCCGAGAAACGATACCTCATAGATGGCGTGGAAACAGCGATACCCGGGGAAGCAAAGGAAATGGACCTCACCTGAAAAGAAAAGAAAAAAAAATAAGTATATTGTTTTAAAGAGTGGCATTATACTATACAGCAACACAACGGATCTCAATTGAAGAAATACATTTTTAATCTGTCCATACTGATAGAGCGAAAATTTAATTCTTACATCGATCAGTTAGGCATTAGAATAGGAGCAAAGTCCAAATTCGTGTAATTGAACTTTTAACTCCTATTGATTCCTACCAATGTTGATATAATGTGTTCATTACGCCAGAAGTATGTCTGCAAGAAAGGAACTGAATCTACTAACTCATACCAGATTAAACCTTCAAGACCTAGTGCAGTTAACTCGTGGTGAATGCAAATTAGAGATAAATCCATTAAAAACACATTCACTCATTTTTTCTAATCAATTGATAGTATCTACCTGGTGTATGTTTAACTAAGACGAGGTTTTTCACTGAGTGGGAGCATATCATTAAGTTCACACACCTAGTGTACGTGTCTATAGCTAGCGATATACCCGAAAGCCAACTAGTGGTGCGGTGGGGGGTGATTCATCACCAAGCATGTTATACATTAGTATTCTAGGAATCACGCTTGGTGATGATTTAATACTCCTGCCACACCCCTTCAAGGTTGCTAGCAGGGTAACCTGTAGATACTGATGAAGGGCACTTCCATGAATTCGAAGATGACTCGTCAAATCGGAGACTGGACGGATCACGATCTAAGATCGTGGGATGGATCATCAGTAGTGGAAAAGCGTTAGTCAACCAATAGCCTTTCCCAAGATACCTTCAAATTGCCAAGCAACTTCCCGCACAAGTCGGGGTCCCTCGTTATTTTGGCAACGGCCCTGTCCACATGTCGCCGAGTTAACCCTTGGCATCCTCACCGGAGCCTCACCGAGTATCCCCTTAGGACCTTGTCCCCCGGAACTCCAAGCAACAGCTTCGCAACCAAGAAGAGACGGATTCCCTATAGGCCGTAACCATCAACTGCTCCACATTTCAAGGAATGGGGGAGGGCGAAACCGAAACAAGTTTAAAAATAAAAATATCATCCACCGATGAAAAAAAAACTCCACGGTAAGCATCAAAGGATCGAATTCCCGGTGATCTGGAGCATTCAAGCCAATCAGGAGTATTGAATGTTTATCCACGTACATGCAAGACGTACAGACACTATCCACTACAGGATGCAAATATGAATGAGAAATTATGGGGGGGGGGGGGCAAAGATGCCTTGCTCTCCCCCTTAGCTCTCTATTATTATCATTATTATTAGTATTCTACCGGTAAAGGTAGGTTTAAATGGACATTTAATTCTTCCCACCCCCAAAATTTCACACGATGTCCCTCTTCAGCCCCTCATACCTCCTGCCACCCATCATTACATCCAAGTTACCCGAACTTAAGTTCTTCTCCTCCCTCTTCCCCGCTTACCCAATGCTCTTCCCTCAATCACCTGCTTCAAAACACCATCCCCTTTTATTACCTTTTCCATCCACACATTCTGCCTTCTCCTAATTTCATCTATCAAATTTCTTTCCTCGCCTACCCATTATAGCACTTAATCGTTCGCTTCCTTTCGACCCACTTTACTTTCACCATCCTTCTCCACACCCACATCTCAAAAGTCCTAAGTCTATTTTCATCTTCTTTTTGCAAAGCCCACGTTTCCGCCCCATAGAGTGCAACGCTCCATATTAAACTTTTCACTAGTCTTTTCTTCACTTCCCTACTCAACGCCCCAGTCATTAGCTCACGCCTACGAGTAAAAGCCTCTTTTGCCAATGCGATTCTCCTTCTCACTTCAATGCTGCTATACCCTTTTTCGTCCAACACACAACCTAGATAGCTAAATTGCTCTCGCTGCTCTAGCTTCTGACCTCTTACTTTTATAGTTATACTGGCCATTTTTGTTCTTGAAAATCTAATTACTTTCGATTTCTTCTGGTTTATCTTCATCACGTATGACTACACCAAAGATAAAAGAAAGGCTCTTTTATCTCAGCTGTGAAACAAAGCTGACTTAGCCTAGGCCTAAAAGTTTATGGCTATTTTTGTATGTAAATTTGATATGGCTACTTATAGGATGCATACATGTAATAACTAATATGGCCTACTATAACATTCAAAATATACTTATTAAGATAACATTTTTTGTAACACTTTGTAAAATATCGGGAAGATGGAGGCCCTGCCTCCCGTTAAAAATGTCTGGGTGCGCCACTGCTACTGCCTGTCAATATTGGAGACGGATTTTTAAGAGTTATGCTCCACTTGTGTTTGTGGTATCCCGCAGAGGAATGCCAACCATAAAATGATACGACTTATGCTTTGCCAGAGATACCTTCAGCGGCACCTCAAAAGTCTCTCATTCTTCCTTGCAAAAAAAATACCGTGGTCTTACGAGCACGAACGACTAAAAAAGTGGGCGTTACTCCTGCTGAGTCGTCGACTAAATGGCTTGAGACAAGACTAAAAAGAAAAACATTGCGCGTTACCCCGTTACTTTTTAACGCCATCGCTTCGGTCCAAGTGCGCAGGCTCGAATTCACTTTAATGCCTCTTTACTTTGACGACCCAAGTTACGCTCTTACATCCAGCTGCTAAAATATTACGGAGTGCTGATCTGGAAAATCATCAATTCTGGCGTCGGGCCCGATCCTGATATCCACGTCGTTGTCGTACCATCCTGGCAATGCGAAAGCCACAAATTTTAATCCTGCCTAGGGTTGAATTTCGTATTGGCTTAGAATTTTAAGAGTTAATGGAACTACTTAACTCTAACAGCCGCGGTAGTCATACAATTCAAACCTCGAAGTTTTGAGTCCCACTTCGTATATGGCTATTTTGTTCATCTTAGGATTACGTAGAGTTAGAAGAAAGACAGTAGCTCTTCAATCCCTAATAATTCTAATATACAAACCCAGCTAAATGTAACCTTGTATCTCAAATGGGATATAAAACACATTCAAACTAATGGCTAACAATTAATTAAAAATTATATCACTTCGTTAGTATTAAGTACAATTTTGATGCACGTGCTTAGTTGATACAAAACTAACATTCATCTTACAGAATAGAATTACTGTTATATATCTGCATAATTCCCTGCGAGCTACTATTAGGGTGTGACGCAGGGGGTGAAATATCACCGTACATGCAACTAAGAGGTATATCTACACACATCTGCATCTAAGTAATACCCAGCGAGGCACTGCGAGGATGTGTGGCAGTGAGTACAATTTTAATATATAATGGAAAATATTACTGCAGGGTATTATTACATCTATTAGTTCGCATACGTAACACCTACATGGAGGTGATTATTCAACCCTTGGCCACACTACCTCTAGCACTGAAAACACTGCACGTTTAGATGACCACTCAGGAGGACCATGTATCCGAATCATGTGACCATTAATGACAGGGTTTTACTTAGCTTTTCAATACACACCACGTTGTAAGTTCGATGACGAGTGATGAAAACGCAAGAGCGTCGTTCAACGATTTACCCACAACGGTTCTTAAGTAATGAAAACGTAAGACAGTGGGAAAAAAACAACGAGCCTGAGTCTCCGCTCACTCGGTAAAAAAAATAATGAAGCTTCCCGCGAAATGCTCATGCTTTCTCGTCTCCCACCATTTGGCGAGGAAGGAGGAGGGCGAAGTTATGAGGAGAACGTTCGAGGAGGAGAGGGGAGGGGTTGGGTGAGGTGTTGGGGGGCGGGTGGGGGGGGGCAATCTGATCGCAACCTCCTCTCGTGAGTCATGACGGAAGACGTCATTCCGCGAGCCTCGTGGAGAGAGGAGGAGACGGGGGGCTGGAAGGGTGGGGGGCGTGGAGGCATTCGCCAGAGGAAATAACGCGCGGACGGGGACAGGGCTATTACCGCCTTTGGTAACGCCGCTACAGCTACCCGCTACCCTTCGGATGCAAAAATAGAGGGAAAAGCCTTCAACTCCGACGACTTCTACACAGTACCCTGTAGGGCCACCGCAGGGGTGTGTGGCAGTGGGTGGTGAACCATCACAGGGCAGGCACGTAGCCAGGGGGAGGGTGCTTCAGCCCCCCCCGAAATTTTTTCCCAGTAATTCTGTTGTTCTGATTTTAGCAGCGAACTTTACCAATGAGAAGAGATAAATATGGGTACTGTAAAAGTAAATATCACGCACTGAAAATTAAGGGAAGAGATTTGTGGCATGTCGACACAGAATGAGCAAGGCTGCTTTGTTTCAAGTTACGCAAGACTTAGCCCCCCCCCCCCCCGAAGCAAATTTCTTGCGACGTGCCTGTCACAGGGCATGCATTTTTATTCAAAAAGGAATTAAATTTACCTCTACTGTTGTGCAGGTATGCAAAAGTACTAGCCCGTACATGCACGACACACAAGCAACTGAGAGCTGCAGCTATTAATCTCTACAAAGCAATGTAATAATTATTTATTAGTCTGGCATATATTTGCATAAAATAATTAATTTGTACTTTCAAAAGCGTGCATGAGCCAGTAAACACACTGCCGCCCAAAACTAAACTTCTAAACACATCGCCACTACCGATTTTAAGTAGTAAATTTATTTTCACCTCGATAAATCCTTTAAATACCCCCAGCAAATTTTTTTCACATAGCTTACTCAACTTATTTTAAACTAAATTGAATATGCAAAATAAACAGAACCCAACAAGACGCACAGAAGGTGTGCGGTGGGTACTCAGTAATAAATAAGCACAATATACATGACATTTAAAGATACTTTAGAATCAAAAACATGTATACCCTAAACTCGCGTACGGTGTAGTTGGTTTCTAATCCTTCCCAAGCAACCCTATTTAGGATTCATTATCAACCATAGGCTGGCATGTCTTCGACTCCTGTGGTATACATATTCTAAAACCCCATTGTTCATAGTTAACATTTCACGTGTTTCGTGAACAATAGTTTGAAATAAACAATCTCTTGAGTCCAAAGACGGATTTTTACTGATGCCGTTCACCACATCTTGCGAACTCCTTACCACACATCCACATAGCACCTTAGGTGTCGCGCATAAATTACGTTATCAATTAAGGGGGGAGGGGTTTGCGTAAACACCTAAGGCGTATGACGAGAGGGGAGGGGTGGAGTTCACTCAAAATAACGTAGCTATTACAATGCGCCTGTTTACGTTCCTTACTCGTCAACAATGCGTCGACGATACTGACTCATGGGAATAAGGGAACATTTTATAATGAGGAACGTTCAAAATTTTAGGTTTTTTTTTAACTTCGTGATGTTTAGAATTTAAAAATTAACATTATTAGCTCCAATTGTGATCAGATGATTTTATAATATCTATTTCGGCTACTTTATTTGCCTTATTTCACCCTATCCCTAAAATTACCTCACTCATAAATTGAGAAAATGTTTGAATTAAAAGTTTTATTTGTAGAAACGTTATATATCGGAGGGGGAGAGGGGAGTTGGGACAATTACTACGGTTGTCAACGAAAGGGGAGGGAGGGGGTTGAAAAATCACCGAAAACGGTAACGTGGTTTATGCAAGATACCTTACCTGCTCACAGTTATTCTTACGTGCATTACAGAAACTTCAGTTTCTCGCTATTGTAACTTAGACCACCTGACACCTATCTGCAAAGCAGGCAAAAAGGCGCTATACCCACAGCTAACGACAAATACTAACCAGCTACCGATATCGCGCTCCTGGAAATAGCGCGCTACTCCCCAACCATGACGAGATAAAAAAAAAGCTATTATCCTTTGCACGGAAGCTATCCTTTCTTTTTCCCTCTTCCTCCGCCCTAACCGAGACACGCAAAAGGAATTCGACCTCGCCAGTCGGGCCCTGCCCAGCTCCCCCCCCCCCCCCATCCCTCTTCTTTCTCCTCCTCCCCCACACTTCCTACTCTCTTCTATTGTTTTCCCGGCGAAACCTTCATCCTCTTCCCCGCCAACAGCGCAGGCAGGGTCTGCATCCACGGCAGCGGAGGAGGAAGCCCGCCTCCTAGCTGTGGCGAGCGCTGAAGGCACCGCCGGGCATGGCTCTCGAGTAAAAACGCCGCCATCGACGAGCGCACTCGAGGAATCGATTGTGTACCCGGCGACGAAAACATTCGAGGAGGCGGGAACTCGTGTGTCAATGACACTGGCTGAGACACGTTCGCGTTCCTCACTCGGATGATCAGCCGGGTTATTGCAACGGGAACATAACTCCCTCTTGTTGTGAGATCTCGAGAAGAGATTCATCGATGCCTTGACATTGGCAGGATGTGTGGCAGGGGGTGGGCAGTACTGAATATTATAAATAAAGATGGAAACAATCAATACATAGGCGCCAGCCAATCTTGATTAGAGCGATTAGAATGTAACTTCAGGGTGCAAAAAAGAAATCTATACTGTTTCACAATCATTAATACTGAAATGTTTTCAAAAGCTACCCAAGGGATGACATATGCCTTCTATTGACATGTCAATGTGTTTTCATTTTATCACATTTTACCTGATACCTTCTTATCCGTATGCTTCCTAGATATTCTTTCGGATTATACTATAAGGGGGTGAGAATTCACCCCCTGACACACACCTTTGCGGTGGCTTGCAGGGTATTACGTAGCTGTATATTCGAGCTATTCGAGCGCCAAGCTTCAGTTTAACTCAAATAAATAGAATAAAACCTTGAATTTATTACTACATCTTTTCGGGATAAGAAGACATATCCCTTAATTTTTTAGAGAAATGGCACGGCACTAAACAAAAAGAAGATATCGTTACAAAACGCAAAATGTTCCTGTCTAAAAACGAGCGTAATTTCAAATGTGAAGTGGAAAATTACTTTTAGAGCGTCAAATTTACTTGCCGCAAGCGGACGGGAGGCACCGTTTCCCTGAAATGAGGGGAAATGACAATTTTCCACAGAGCGACCTCGGCTTCTTAATCTAGCGACCCTAGTCGCACGTTGTCGGCGGGAAACAAATAGAGGAGGAAGGACCTTTTCTTGCCGCTGGACGTGCCGAATGGGACTGATGCGTCACTCAAACCAAGGGCACGCGTGCCATGGGTTCAGCGGCCGTGCTCAGCCGTAAAACAAGAGAGGAACGCCAGGCAAAGGCGATGGAATGGAACGCAACACGGTGTTTTCGGTCGGAACTCCATCCCCTCAGCCTCTTAAACCACTGGCGCGACGCTTAAAAAAAACACTTTTTTATTAAATCCCTTTCAAACTCCGCATTCATGGTACTTGGAGAGCGACACTTCCCCTGAGAACGCTTTTTCTTCAGCACTACTTTTTTGCTTTAAAACGTAGTTTCAGCGTTCATAATTGGCGTAAATCTCGATGATAATGCAGTACACACATCACTTTTGCCCGTTTACCATGAACCGAACCACATCCTTCGAACAGAAAGATTTTCTTTGATCAGTGAAGGTAGACCTCGCCAAAGTACAGAGCTCAATGGTACGTGAAATTAACACATCAGGGCAGGGGACTGATTCCTTTTCCTCTCTCAGCATTTTTCCAGAAAGATCCGTTACTCAGCTAATCGCCAAGATTGGGATTAGTTGGTCATGTCCGAAGACGCTTAGCCAGGAACAGAAACTTTATCGCACGCTACATAACCGAGGACAGAGCACACTAGACTATGACACGACCGCCTCCCAAATGACGATGAGTACTAATAATAAAAAGTATAAAATAATGATAAGTATTGTCACTTGTCGACGCCATAGTTAACAATATAAATTTTTGGTTGCCTTCTAATCTTTGACTTATTATTAACCATAATCAAGAAATAACACAGCGTGCGTTATACAATGAAATGATTTTTTCGTCATTTTCAGAAGAAATTCATTAAAGAAGTTAAAATTTATAGATAAAAAAATAAAATGCGTGTTTAAATTAATTATTAAACTCATACAATTTTAACAATAGCGTTTCCTGAAATGTATTAACTGATGCGCCCGGAATTTCCAGAAAATAAAAATGTTGTCATGCAAATCAGTGCATCAAAAGTACATCTGCAGCCACACAATAACATGCGAGCCGCCGTGGGGCGTGTGGCAGGGGGTGTTAGATCACCAGCCATTGTATTGATGGAAAAGGAAACAAGGGACAGAGGATACGATTCGGGGCAGTTGAAAACACCAGTTTATCCTAACCTAACGTACTCGAGTTATGATATAACATTTCCCACGGGAAAAAATAAATTCTTAAATCGATTCGTTCGGCAGTCTAAATATCCATTTACATAATTTCCATCAGATCTTCCGATGCACATCTACACCTACATAACATCCTGCACGCCAACATAAAGGTGTGTGGCAGGGGGTGAATTCATACCAAACATACATTACATATCATGCTTGGAAAGAATTAGTAACTGTATTCTAGTCTGAACTTAACAATTAAAAAAAGATTAAAATTGCAACGCAAGCATGCAAAAACATGCTTTTGGTTGGGTCAGCCCCAAGTCCTTAAACTAATATGCAACCACCTACGTTATCCATTGATGCAGTTGTGTGTGTGTGTATATATATAACATTTACGTAAATGCAGAAGTATTCCCTTTCCACGATTAGGTGTGATCTTGACTATTGCAGCTGATATCCACACAGAAAAACAAAACATTCTCGGGAAAACAAAACATTCGATTCCCGGTCAATTAATATGATTGTTTCAAGGCAAATTTCATTCTTTGATGCATACATTTTAGCACTCGTGCGCGTATCTGAGCACAAAATCATCAGTGAAATTTGTGAATATTAAATTAAAAGCATTAGATTGGGCAGAACCGCGCATACGCAAGGGAAATAACGCGGTTGAGAAAAGTAGTGCCCAAACCGTTGACCGCGGATAACCAAGAGTACGGTATAGAAAAAACACGGTTCATCTAGATCTACACGATACCCTGCAAGCCACCGCGAGGGTGTGTGGCAGGGGGTGAAGGTCACCAAGCATGCACTACTAATATGCAAACAAGCAACTATAGGGTCTCATGCAACTAGATTGTTGGTATCTATAGTATTTAAGGGGTTAATTCCTGCATCATGCACTACAGACTACTATAAAATATTACCCCTACCTATCCCTTTGCTCTGCTGCCTATTCTGTTCTCTTATAGTACGAATATAGCGGTTGACGAGGGATAGCTGTATTTACAGCTATTCATATCCATATCATTCATATTAGTATAATTAAAGCATAAGGTTTTCTTAACGCGTACAGCCCTTGATCGACAAGTCGTGCCCAACCAGGAAACGGCGCCGTAGATGACTTCCACCCGACGCGCTTTCCTTCATTCGCCTTGCCCTCAGGGACCACTCCAAACGACGAAGAGAACGGGGCAGGCGCTCAACTTGATTCACGCACGAATGCGTAACCTTGGGCAAACCACGATTCCGACCAAGAAACCTGATTATTCCGGGTGACTCACCAATGATACATCCACCTCAAACATCTCCCCTGGGCCGACAACAATGTTAAAATGCCATTCTCACCGAAGACGACAAATTGGGAAGGCCTAACAAGGGCCGGACGCAGGACGCAATTTTCACGGCATTCCGGGAAAACAGCAATATTTGGCAAAGTCGATTTCTTCAGAGGTAAAAACACTTTCCACTCTAGTCTCAATGGATGATGGGAAATTTCATTTCGAACGGAGGCCTCACAACTTGCGAGGAACGCATTCATACATCTACATAATACCCTGCAAGCCACCATAAAGTTGTGTCGCAGGGGTGAATTCTCACCAAAAATGCTCTACATATCATGCATAAAAAAGGATGAGTAATAATATACTAGTCTAACCTTATGCTGAAACCGCAAAATATATTTAATTATGGAGAAGATATTTAATTATGTCCCCTTCCACACACCCTCGCGGTGGCTTGCAGGGTATCGTGTACATGTAGAAGCTGAAAATGTAGTACGAGATTAAGATATGACTAACCATAACGGCACATCCCACACGATTTACAGAATATTTCCTCGTTGCTTTTCAGAAGCCGGAAGGAAGTCCCCAATAGCAAATCTAACACATTTACTCACGAGCTTAAAATTTCCTACAGTATGACGGGCGCCAATTCAAAATAATGTAACATCATCATACGCCATGAACTCCAGAATAGGTTTAAAATTTCTCTCCCACCCCCTCCCCCAACAGACGATCATGTGCTCCCTTAATCACGTGATCTCTAAATAAGTCCCAACGCTGGCTCTTTGACGGACTAAAAATCACTTCCCAAACCAACTTTCCTTTCGTCATCCTTGCTCTCTCAGCAATGTTAGCCTCACATTAATTTCCTCCATATACGAAATAAATAATTAATATATCCACGAATTATCTGCCGTTCCAGTAAAAAAGTTTGGCCATCAAAAAACGTCACCGTCTTCTGCCTTGCCAGGTTTCGGCATTCCGGCCTATTCCCGTTATACAATGCCAAATCCTAGGTCGGCCCACACTCCTTTTTCCCTACGGGGAATGTTCCATTAAGACTCCCGAGCCTCCCGAGTATTCTACTTGGAAGAATTCGCCGAATATGGTATTTCCAGTTCGTCTTGTATCCATTAGCTATTGTCATAACATCTCCGACATTCAGTGAAACTCGTATGTCCCCCTTGCTTACTGTATCTGATCTCGTACCCCCTTGAACCTATCTTAGGAGCCTCATCTCTGCGGTCTTCATAGCTTTTAGGTCTGCTTTCCTCGGAGCTCAACATTCGGAACCATACAACAGTGTGGGCACCACCATGACATTATATAATCTTATCTGTTTCTCCTCACTGGACTTCTTTCCTAAAGTTCTTGGAAAAAGTCCCACATGTTATGGAGGATGCTGTTTTCATGATAGTATCCTTATCTTCTTCATAAGTCACGTCACATCCTAGATGTGAGGTACTTGTTCTATCACCTTACTGTCGATATCAATTTTAGATGTTTAGAAGAAAAAACAGCCAGCCTTACACGAAAGGCACAATTAACATAAAAAATCCAAAATTGACACCGCACATAACAAGACGATATTAACGTCGTAAAGACAAAGTTGCCGACGCGCTCATTTGGCCACGTAGACTGTTACTTCGTCAATCGACATTCCCTTCTTTAAAAAAAAGCAAATATTACTATAATTATGTATATTTTGGGTGTAAATTAAACACATTAAATAAATAAATGAATAATAAATTAATAATAAATTAATAATAAATCACGGAAACTGTAAGATGCCAAGGGCAGTCTGAATTGAGGGTCTTCCGCTCAAAACCCCGAATGTACTTTAGGATGAATTACAACTTCGAATCCTCCCCTCCCCCCCCCCCCAATCCCCCAATAGATTCTCGAAAATCCCAAATGACGCGCGAAAAAATGTAACTTTTGGAGTCAACTTTAAATACCAGGAAAACGTAATTGTTTTATATCGACAAATAAGATCACATACGTGAATCAAGTGAAGTATACCCACTCTTAAACTGATACGTAGATATAAGCACATGATATTGAACACATTGAACATTGAACACATCAACATTTTTAAAATACATCATAGAGCTGAGCAATATCGGTCCATTTGATCATATAATGGATTTCATTCAGGATAGACAGGATTCAAGATTTCAGGATACGACTGACGTACGTATAGATTTAAAATGTCATATTTCCCGCGTACCATAAGAGAACATTATTGGGAGCATAGCAAAGGGATAGGTACGTGAAATATAGTTAGAGTAGTCGGTAGTGAATGATGCATGTTTAAAAATACTAATGCATGCAAAGTAGAGATAAATATATTTTGATAAATGACGTTATAAACAGTAATCAGTTCATTACTATGTATACACCCACTAACCATCTAGTTGCACGGGACTTTTATACCTAGCAAAGTAGAATTATTGTAGCTCTTAGTTGCATGTAAGTTTGGTGACATTCACCCCTGACACACACCTTCACAGTGGCTCGCATTATATTACATAGATTTAGATGCAAAATATATCGTTTTTTTCAATGACCATGAGTTCTAAAATACTCTTGTATTGCTTACAGGAAGAAAAGAAAAATACTGCCCCCACTCATTTTATGACGTAGTTGATTACATAGAGTTTGTCTCTCGCGTAGCAAAACCAAGTATCCACTTTCGAAAGGTTAGGAGGAAAACATTCGATGTGGTCGAGAAGCGCATGAACGCCGGGGTCCCACGAAATTAATTTTCTTGCGCGCCACTGAGTCAGCTTTGAAAACCCTTCCTCTCCTATCTCCTGGGTTTTAATCACAGGAATACCCTTCTTCCTCTCCCTCCTCCCCCCCAAGCACACAAGCCTCCCTTCCCGCCGGCCAATCAAAGGGCAAGGAACGGACGAGCCCCTCCCCCCCACTCTACACCCTTTTCCCTGAATAACGTCCGCTCCCCCCTCCCTCCCTCCCCCTTCTCCGGAGCGAGGCAGGGCCTCGGCACAATGAACTCCCACGCTCTGTTTCACCGCCCTACACACACCTCCTCGCTCCTAGACGAAGAAATTTTCCAAAACGATTCATTTCGACGGAACATGATACGAACCAAAAAGAGGAATCAAATAGTTCATTTTTTATGACTACTCTAATGAGCTCCTCTAAGTTAAGAAGGCTGGGTTCATCATGAAAGTAAGAGAGCATGTGAACTCAAGAAGGTGGAAAAATTTGGCCTCTCGGGCAATTTTTTCGGTTAAAACAAGACCAATGGCCCGAGTTTTGAATCTTTCGTTACTCAACGTATATTAAATATTGACGTTTACGTTACCAACGAATACGTCATATTTTGTTATCAACGTGGATAAACGAATAGCTTGAAACGAATGACGTTATCATAACGACAAATTTCCTTCGGTATAGCGTAAAGAAAGATTCAAGACTTGGGTCCCAAGTAGCCAACGAATATGGTGCGGAACTAAGCGGTGTAGGATATATTCCATATCAAGAACACTCAAACTACCAAAAAACAAATAATGTTTATCAAAACAGACACGCCAACCCTAAAGAGGAAAAAATCCTATAACAGGGAATCCCAAATGCCGTTCAATTTTGTTGTCTATTGTTATTTTGGGGGAAATAAAACAGTTTTGACTTGCCTTGTGGAGTAGGAATATTGATTAAGGAGGAATAGAAGCTAATGTAGAGTAAGAAAAACTCAAAAACCCAGCTATACTGATTTGGATAGTTCCGAACTTGGACTCGAAGGAGGATACGGCCAGATTATAGGAGTTACACATGGGTTTAAACATGAAGAAAAAGTATTAAGATCAGAGACTAAAGAGTGAGAAGAAAAATTTTAGAATTTAATATTTAGACAGGGCACAAGTCCTTTATAATTACATCCCCTGAAAATATTCTGCTCATTCAGCAAAGGAAAATGTAGGTGGGTGAGAAGAAAAGCTATGGAAAGTAGACGGGGAAGGGAAGTTTAGAGAAAAGCTAGGAGTAGTATTCGTAGCATTCGGTTTTTAGGTGCTCCAGTGCTTACGTTATATCACGCCATATAACCTAATCTTAAACCTCAGACAACATGATGCTGCATCAGCCGTGAGGTTCATAATACAGATCTGTGCATTCTCGGATTTCTGGAAAAACGCTTCAAATCACTTTTTTTCGCTCTGGACCGGATAATATTCGCATGAGAATCGAAGTTCACATTCTTCATTCTGCTCAGTTCTAAATAAAACACCAAAATACATTAAAATTACGGAGAAGATCAGAAAAATACAAGCATGAACCCACAAAAAGGGGTTAAAGAAATCAAACACAACACAATGGAAAACTAAACTTTGGTAGAATTAGAAACATATTACTAACACATTTTCGAGGTTGAGCAGTGGAGCTTGAGGATTATTGAGAAGCTTGAACATTACGTACGCTAACCATAACCACCTTAGCAGGAGCCCACGGCCACCTTCCTTCTCTTTAATGGGTAAATTAGGCTTCAAGAAATTAGGGTCATATATCACTAAAAACCGCATGAGAAGCTACAAACCTCACACGAAAAAAAACAAGGAAACAGTAAGCAAAAATGAGAATGATAAATTTGAAGAAATGTGCACAGCCAATCGGGTGGAAAAAACCGTTAAGAGGGCGAATGAAGAATAAACAAACGGTGACGTTGATGAAGCGAAAAAATTAAAAAGCCACGGGAGAAATTCGTTGACAAACAAATGGACTCCCCGAGGTTCAGCGACCAGCTGGCGATCGAAGACTAAAGAGCTGTTTGGAGAGAGGCATCTAATGGAGATGATCAATCAAAGTATCCCCGAGTGCTTCCAGCTGTCTTTATGAGCTAACGCGGTTGTTTCCTCGGGTAGAAAGCATAATGGAGTTCCAGAGTCAGGCAGCTTAAGGTTTCGCGCGTGCGGTCAAATTTCGATTCTCACGAAGGCTGCCAGTTTGTTCGTGTCCCACAAAGACGGCAGAAGGCGGGAAGGAAATCGGACATCCAAACGAGGATTGAAAGGCAGAGCAGAGCACGACATGGTGAAACACTTCTGCGCAGAGACCACAAACTGGACCAGAGGACGATACGCCGTTTCTTCACAGAAAACGAAATCGATTGCAGGCTGTCGACCTTCAAAGGTGGCGTCCTTGCGTCTACGATAGCGACACTACTTAATTAAACAGGCCGCCATCCTCGACGGGAAGATCCTTTCCCAACACCTTCCTTTCGCTTTCATGCCCTCACATCCGACGGGACTTGAGAATTACTGTCCAACGAAATGGCGTGCGGCGGAAATAAGAGAAATCAGCACAAAGGGGAAGGAAACATACACACACACCAATAAGACAAGCGAAGGGGAGACCTTGAGGAGCTGAGAGAAAAAAAATTACATCGGGAGGGAGGGGGAGGGAACGTTCCGAAATAGGAATGCCAGTCGGGAATGCGTCAACACTCGCGGAGGGGGAAAAAAAATTAAAAGGCGCCAGTTCGCTCGGCGAACGTAAACTACTTTCCCGAGTTCACCGAGGAACTTCCAAAGATGGGGGAAAAATGGCCGAGTTCAAGGAGACTCAAGGTTAATCCATACTCCACGCCTTATTTGCCAGGGAAGGGAATACGCCAAACCAAGATACCCCCGGCGATAAACGGTGCAACCGAATGTTCTGTGACCATTCGAGAAGTTCATGATAAAATGCAGTTTTGTGGAGAAGTTTCGCACCTTATAACCATGGACGATAGGGGATCGAGTAAATTTGTAGGAGTAGTTTTTTACCCAATTTACATCGTGTCTGTAGCGCACTTCACGTTCCGGCTAATGCTTATATCGGATTTCTCAACACCTTTCCTATGTTCTCAAAGAAAAACCCAACCTCTATCCAAACACCCAACTATGATTCAAATGGTCACCTACAACGTGCACGATCCGACTGGCTCCATTACTCAGTGCCGGGGTAAGATTGTAACAATGAGACCGACTTCAGTCGATAATGTTCGGGCCTCGCAGTTACAGAATAGCAGCCACCAATTTTCAGTAAATTTGAAGCTCGTAATTTTGTCGATGAAGTGAGAAATGTACACATATATTTAAACATCAACGTATTTTGATTTGATTTGATCGGAAAAACAAGAATAGAGAGGTAGACTATCGTACCGGAAGATTTAAAAATGTCGTTTTTCCCGCGAGCGATAGGGGCACAAAATAGGTAATATATTAAAGGGATAGGTAAGGTGAAATATTGTTTAGAATAGCGTATAGTGTATGTAGCATTTTAACATTACTAACTCACGCACTCTATCAAGTTCTCAAACACGTTTACTGTTAGGGAAATATAGATTAATATATTTTAAGAAATGTCTGACTAATCAATAATTATAACATCACTTCGTAGATACTAACCAATTAAATACACTAGTCTCGTGAATGCAAATGTAATATGTTTCCATGAAGCAACAGCATTGTATATAATTAGTATATACACGGTAATCATTCACACTTTGTCACACACCCTCGCAGGAACGTAGCCAGAAATTTGCTTCGAGGGGGGGGGAGGCTAAGTCTTGCGTAACTTGAAACAAATCAGCCTTGCCCATTCGGTGCCTACATATTACAAATCTCTTCCATTAGTTTTCAGTGCTTGGAATTTAATTTTACAGTGCCCATACTTATCTCTTCTCACTAGCAAAGTTCACTGCTATAATCCGAACAACAAAATTATTGGGAAAAATTTTCGGGGGCGGGGGGGGCTGAAGCACGAGAAGCCCCCCCCCCCAGGCTACTTGCCTGCACCCTCGCGGTGGTTCTCAGGGCATTGCTAAATGTAGAATCGGCCTACAAGTTTGACACCTAATTTCCTACCGAATATGGAACAGTAGGGAAGCTATCGAGGTGACAGGACATTTCCGTGGAAGATGATTCCAACGCCTATTGTTTATTTCCTTTATCAGCTGGAGGAAGACTGGATGAAAACGAACCCCAGGAGAAAAAAAAGAAGACGCAAGCACAGACATCACAGACAGACTCAAATGTTAGTTTTAACCGCCATAGGCAGCGGCAAGATGCGACTGACGCGTGGACGGAATTAAATGCCGCGAGTGATGAATACACATAAACATGAGTTCCAAATTTTAAAAAACCGTTCTCACAGAATTTCATTATCATACACTTTCAAGTCTCATTTTAAGGGGAGCATTAAAAGTAACTGTTTTCTTTAGACTCCTAAATGCAGAACTAAAGCTGGGAGCTATCATTCATTTTACAAACATTTAGTTGCCTCTGCCAACGCTTGAAAAGAAGGAAATGCATGTTTATATCAACGAGCACAAACAGGAACACATCGATCGGTTGATATTAAAAATAAGTATTGGCTACGCAGCGAAATTGCCATATTTTTTCACAACACCAACTTTTATTTTATTTATCTATTGAACAACAAACACAAAACAACACTTAACAGAGGCAAGGCATGGAATATATTACACTCTAACAGGCACACGAGCTAAAAAGATATGGTGAAACAGTGCCAAGTATTTACTGACGAAACGAGGTCGACTTCGCTCGAGAAATCCCCGTGTCGATGCAAATATCGAAGGCACATGAATCATGCGAAGAGTTTCACCACTTGCGATAGTTACCTATAAATAAGCACAGATTTGCTCCATATTTCATGCGACAAGCCAACTGAGAGAAAAAAATCCAATAATGCAGTCTCGAACGAGATAATCCACGGCCCGCAAATACGAAAGAGCGAGCAAGCGCTACCCGAGAATATATATAACCAACTTAATGCCGACAACTCACTTTAGTCACGGAAAATAAAAAACGATATATTTGAGCACTACCGGTGGCTTTCAAGTCTTGCGCGCCATTTAAAGTGCTTCAGAAGAAGTTTAAGAATAATTATGTTGGAAGAGGGAGCAAGGAATTGTGCAGAGAAATCTGATGTCGGCACCAGCCAACTATTTTCAACGAAAGACTACAAGAGATCCACGGTTTTACGTCCAACCCGAAGGAAGGAGAGCTAAAACTTTAAATGTTCTCCACACGGTATCCGTGTGGGATTTCTATTGAATTATAATTTTCAGGATTTAAACCCGTGGCCAGAAGGGAGTCGGTTTCAAGTCCGTATCGCTCCGAAAGGCGTCTCAGACATGAAGGAAAGGCGCATGGCTGGGTATAGAGGGGTAAAGAGGAAGGTAGGAGGGGAACCCGGCGTCGGTATCAGTCACTTTTTGTCGAAATTCTTATCGTCCCATCCGATGGACGCAGTACTGATCCTTGAATTCCCTCCACTTGGCACCCAAACAGCGATTCCAATGAAATTTCTACCAGGATTCGAACCTACTGTCTGTACAATAAAATGTCGGTTTTGTCGTTCTTTAAAAATATGTCTGTTAAAAAATGTAGGTTGACGATATAAATTCATAAACCCGGGAGATTTTACGAAGTTTTATCTTCCAAACGAGGGAACCAATTTCAATTCAATAAAATGCATCTCATTAAATTTTCTCGTATTAACATAAATTTTTCGTCACCCTAGATAAACTTTTACTAAATTTTACATGGAAAAAGTGCCATTTATCGGGCCCTGGTTAAACTCGAATAAGTGGGGCCTAGATCAGGTAGTCGAAGGGTGGGTGGGTCTGAACCTCGCGAGGGTCCGAATCCGCGACCCTTTTACCAGCTCAGAGACCCAAAGCCGGCCGCTCTTCTCGACCCACACAGCGGGAGGCTCCCTCGCCAAAACCAACCGTGCTCACTACAATTTTAACTTTAACAACTACGTCATATAACAACAAATTAATATTTTCATCGTACTCCCGATAATTGTACGAGTAAGTGCATCTTTTAATCGTGGTTCTACGATGAAAATTAACAATTTTGCGAACATTGCTAAAAACGTGGTCATCAACAGCGGGAAATTATGCAACAACCCAGCGATCCCCCCTCCAATTTTCCGTTTCTTTTAAGCGAAGTAAGCTTGCAGAGGTTTTTAACGGGTGTAGCTTTCACAATGAACGTTGTTGACATCAGTGAGTGATGGGATTCGTAGTACTAATCTAGTTTTAAGACACTGTGCTGTGAATGTGCTCAGAAAAGAAATAAACTGTCTATTTGCGTCAGCCTGTGTCGCTTTCTAATTCTGATAGAACGAGAGCCACAAAGATGTGTAAAAGACTGCACAGTAAATCGATTGAATTCACATCAGAAGTGGAGGCTCAACTATTGAAACACCAAGCAATAAACTATTGCAGATTCATGGAGAAGTTCAGGTGAGAATCGCGCACAAATCCTTACAAAACCTTAAGTAATTTTACATGATTTATGAGCGTCTAGTGATAGAAACAGCCTTATCAATACAACTGGTCTTTTTTTCGCATAAGATGTGCACCTAGTCCTTCATCACATGCATCAAAATATTTTTAATGTTACTGCTGAACTTAGGTTTTCCTTTAACTCTCCGTATGCCAGTATCAAGCCGAAACCATTAGGTGCTCGGTGTTTTTTCTTTCCGAAGTTCCCACTAGTACTACAAAAAAGTGAAACAATTACTAAATAACAGTGTATTTGTTAATCCACTGACTTGGCCTTGATATAAAACAAATGATATCACCAAAAAGAAAAACATAAATACATAGTGGGATTAAATGAACATAGCCTTTCTCTAAAATGACATAATATATCAATCAACAAAATATGACAAGAAATATAACACATGTAACAATATCAGAAACTCAACTTGCTCTCTTTTCCCACGATATTTTAGTTTCTGGCGAAAATAATATTCCAGTGGATGCTATATTTCTCGACTTCAAGAAGGCTTTTGACAAGGTTTCTCACAGCAAACTAATTTTGAAGTTAAAATCTTATGGGTTAGTCAGTAACATTATATCATGGATTAATGATTTTCTGCATGATCGGGTTCAAAGGGTTGTTTTGGACGGTGTTTCCTCACCGGCAATTAAAGTCACTTCGGGTGTCCCACAAGGTAGTGTGATAGGTCCACTCCTATTCCTTTTGTATATTAATGATATCCAAAAGGTGGTAAAAAGTAAGCTTCGTCTATTTGCCGATGACGCAGTAGTGTACAGGGAAATTCTATGCCCGAACGATAAAGAATATTTAAATATTGACCTACAAGCAATTGAAACTTGGTGTGATACATGGCAGTTAGAATTAAACTTTAAGAAATGTCTTGTAATGAATTTTTGGAAAAAGAATAGCTCTCCTCCTACCACTTACAAGATAAGTAATAATGAATTAACAAACGTGGAATCCATTAAATATCTTGGAATAAGACTGACAAATGATCTTTCCTGGGGTAAACACATTCGTGAAATAATGGGTCAAGCGAATCGCAAACTGGGTTTCATTAAAAGAGTATTGGGTAAATGTGACGATCATGTACGAGAAATCAGCTACTTTTCCCTTGTTAGACCTCATTTGGAATATGCTGCCAGTGTATGGGATCCCTACGAAATCGGTCTAAGTAATGAACTTGAACGTGTGCAGCGAAGATCGGCAAGATTTGTAAAGGGACGATACGATAATTATGTTAGCGTAACCAGTCTATTAAATGAATTGAAATGGGAATCATTGTCAGATCGCAGGTTGAAATTTAGACTTAATCTCTTCCACAAATTCCAAGGCAATATTTTCAGTGATGATGTTAAAAATATTTTACGAACCCCAACTTACTATGGCAGACTGGACCATAATCATAAAGTTAGAGAAATTGATTGCCGAACTGATAGATTCAAAATGTCCTTTTTCCCTCGCACAATTAGAGATACGAATAACGGTAAATATGTCCAATCGGAGAGTAGCAATGAATAGCATTGGTAGCTGCATGTTGGTATGAGTACTTAAAGCTAACCCTACTAACAGAATGTTTTTGCATGTTTTCTTTGCAATTTCTATCTTTTTTAAATAGTGTAGTTCTGACTACTATATTAATACTATTCCTTTTTTATGCATGATATGTAGTGCATGTTTGGTGAGCAATCACCCCCTGCCACACACCCTTGTGGTGGCTTGCAGGGTATTATGTAGATGTAGATGTAGATCAGGTGTGATAACCTTATTAGCGTAACCAGTCTATTAAATTAAATAAATTGGGAATCATTGTCAGATCGCAGATTGAAATTTAGACTAGAAAGGAGTTAGTTCAAAACTATAAAAAATCGAGAGCATTACCAAAGAAATCATGTCGGCAAGCGTTATCACATTTCAAGAGCAAGATGTTAGGAGAATATTTATATAGCAATCTTACAGCGTTTTGGTCACATGTGAGAGAGCTTCAGGGAAATAACTCCACAGTGCACACACTTAAAAATGATAAAGGAATCAGAGTCACCAGCAGTGTAGAAAAAGCCAATACTTTAAACACCTTCTTCCAAAGTGTATTCAACTCATCGTTACAAAACGCAGTGGAACCACCGCCGAACACTTATAGTGAGCAAATGCCCGAAATAAACATTTCATGTCGCGGAATAGATCAGCAGTTAAAAATCATAAGTAAAAACAAATCACCAGGTCCCGATCAAATTCCTTCCAGAGTATATAAAACATTAGCTTCTGAAATAGCCCCCTATCTAGAAATAATATTCAATAACACTAAAGAACCACACAGTACCCAAGGATTGGAAAGTAGCTAACATTACACCTATATTTAAAAGCGGTGATAGGGAAGAACCCAGTAACTACAGACCAATTTCACTCACGTCAATCTCTTGTAATATTTGAGCACATAGTAGTCAGTTCGATCATGGGGCATTTGGATAGTCTGGGATTACTCATAAACAGCCAGCATGGGTTCCGGAAAGGTAGATCTTGCGAGACACAATTAGCTTTATTCGTACACGATATTTTAGTCCACGGCGAAAGCAGTACTGAAGTTGATGCGATATTTTTAGATTTTAAAAAGGCTTTCGATAAAGTTCCTCATGACAAATTAATCTTGAAGTTAGAGAGTTTTGGTATAAATAAAGACGTTGTATGTTGGGTAAAATAATTCTTAAGTGGGCCAGAACAGAAGGTTGTCATAGATGGTATCATGTCGGACACAATCGAAGTCACATCGGGAGTTCCCCAGGGTAGCGTAGTAGGTCCGCTTCTATTTCTTTTACACATAAACGATTTGGTTACCGTAGTTAGTAGTAACCTTAGACTTTTTGCAGACGATGCGGTGGTGTACAGGGGTATATCAAATGAAGAGGACACAAAATCACTTAGCAAGGATTTAGATGCAATTCAAGAGTGGTGCAACAAATGGCAGTTAGAACTCAATCTTAAAAAGTGTGTAGCTATCAATTTTTGGAGGAGGAATAATTCGATAGAGCGATCCTATAGAATTAATAACACGAAGATCGAAAACGTTGAAACCGTAAGATATTTAGGTGTAACAATCACTAAAGATTTATCGTGGGGTAGACACATCCGGGAAATATGCGGCAGAGCGAAGAGAAAGCTAGGATTTATAAAAAGAGTACTTGGGAAATGTGATGAGAAGACAAATGAGCGATGCTACTTTTCACTATTTAGGCCCCACCTTGAGTATGCAGCCAGTGTATGGGATCCTAATGAATTAGGTTTGATGAGAGAACTAGACAGTGTGCAGCGTAGAGCAGCTAGGTTCGTCAAAAGGTGTTACGATAGGTTGAGTAGTGTATCAGAATTAATACAAGAATTAGGGTGGGAATCATTATCAGAGCGTAGGTTAAAGTTCAGATTAAATCTATTAGAGAAATTTCAATCGGATAGCTTTACTGAAGATGTTAGGCACATATTAAAAACACCAGCGTATTATGCTAGATTCGACCAGATAAATAAGATTAGAGAGATAGAATGTTGTACAGATAGATACAAAATGGCATTTTCCCCCGTACTATAAGAGAACAGAATAGGCAGCATTGGAAAGGGATAGGTAGGGGAATATTCTATAGTATTCTGTAGTGCATGATTCATGTCTTACCCATTAAATACTGTAGACACTAACAATCAAGTTGCATGAGACAATATAGTTGCTAGTTTTCATGTTAGTAGTGCATGCCTGGTGATCTTCACCCCCTGCCACACACCCTTGCGGTGGCTTGAAGGGTATCGTATAGATGTAGATGTAGAAAATTACTTAAGGTTTTGTAAGGATTTGTGCGCGATTCTCACCTGAACTTCTCCATGAATCTGCAATAGTTTATTGCTTGGTGTTTCAATAGTTGAGCCTCCACTTCTGATGTGAATTCAATCGATTTACAGTGCAGTCTTCTACATCTACATCTACATAATACCCTGCAAGCCACCACAAGGGTGTGTGGCAGGGGGTGATTGCTCACCAAACATGCACTACATATCATGCATAAAAAAGGAATAGTATTAATATAGTAGTCAGAACTACACTATTTAAAAAAGATAGAAATTGCAAAGCAAACATGCAAAACATTCTGTTAGTAGGGTTAGCTTTAAGTACTCATACCAACATGCAGCTACCAATGCTATTCATTGCTACTCTCCGATAGGACATATTTACCGTTATTCGTATCTCTTATTGTGCGAGGGAAAAAGGACATTTTGAATCGGTCAGTTCGGCAATCAATTTCTCTAACTTTATGATTATGGTCCAGTCTGCCATAGTAAGTTGGGGTTCGTAAAATATTTTTAACATCATCACTGAAAATATTGCCTTGGAATTTGTGGAAGAGATTAAGTCTAATTTTAAACCTGCGATCTGACAATGATTCCCATTTCAATTCATTTAATAGACTGGTTACGCTAATATAATTATCGTATCGTCCCTTTACAAATCTTGCCGATCTTCGCTGCACACGTTCAAGTTCATTACTTAGACCGATTTCGTAGGGATCCCATACACTGGCAGCATATTCCAAATGAGGTCTAACAAGGGAAAAGTAGCTGTTTTTTCTCGTACATGATCGTCACATTTACCCAATACTCTTTTAATGAAACCCAGTTTGCGATTCGCTTGACCCATTATTTCACGAATGTGTTTACCCCAGGAAAGATCATTTGTCAGTCCTATTCCAAGATATTTAATGGATTCCACGTTTTAAAAATTTGTGGACAGAGAGACTCGAACCAGGGACGTAGACATTGTGAAGCGAGTACTTTACCCCTAACCCAAACTTCACTGCTTTTCTTAACTTCTTTTACACATCTTTGTGGCTCTCGTTCTATCTGAATTAGAAAGCGACACAGGCTGACGCAAATAGACAGTTTATTTCTTTCCTGAGCACATTCACAGCACAGTGTCTTAAAACTGGATTAATACTACGAATCCCATCACTCACTGATGTCAACAACGTTCATTGTGAAAGCTACACCCGTTAAAAACCTCTGCAAGCTTACTTCGCTTAAAAGAAACGGAAAATTGGAGGGGGGATTGCTGGGTTGTTGCCAAATTTCCCGCTGTTGATGACCCCGTTTTTAGCAATGTTCGCAAAATTGTTAATTTTCATCGTAGAACCACGATTAAAAGATGCACTTACTCGTACAATTATCGGGAGTACGATGAAAATATTAATTTGTTGTTATATGACGTAGTTGTTAAAGTTAAAATTGTAGTGAGCACGGTTGATTTTGGCGAGGGAGCCTCCCGCTGTGTGGGTCGAGAAGAGCGGCCGGCTTTGGGTCTCTGAGCTGGTAAAAGGGTCGCGGATTCGGACCCTCGCGAGGTTCAGACCCACCCACCCTTCGACTACCTGATCTCGGCCCCACTTATTCGAGTTTAACCGAAAACATAATACCCTAATAAACACAAAACGGAATACTAGACGAACTTCATTTGCATAGTTAAACTGCAAGGTTGTCAGCAAGAGGAATATTGTGGGTAGATAAATTACAATTACCGATATCGTTTATATCGATAAGCCACAGTACGAGATCCAAGATAAGTGCATTTCATTCTAGACATTTTGGACTAATAAAAAATCTATACGGTAGAGACTGCCATGGGATTAGACAACTTGATTTAAAATGCATGGTGATGGTTCACCCCCGGCTACACCACCTTACGGTGTAATGCAGGGTATTAGGTATGTATGTAGATACATGTAGACCCCATGTAGATAGTCCAATGCGTGGGAAATCCAGCGCTTATGATTTAACGGTGACAGACCAAGGCGGGTTCAAATAAAACGCCAAGAAGTTCCATGCTATCTAGACATCTACCTACACAAGCAGTCCCGCGAGCGGCAAAGGAACCAATTAAGGGAATTGTGCTCTCCTATACACCACCCTAAGAAAATTAAAATAATAACATTAAGACACGAGTGGTAATTTAGACCGAATTAAGGGAGGAATTACGATCTCCATCTACACGCCAATTTCGACATCCCACCTTCGATTCCACTCGTAATCTAGCAAGACATACGATCCAACAAGCGGTCACGACACGAATAGGGTGGGCGGTTCCACTCCGTGAAATAATTCCCACGCCTGGCTCTTTTCCTGCTGGCTCGTTCACGGACAGCTAACACTGCTTTACAGGGAAGAAATCTGACCCACGTTCAAAAAACTAAGCGTAAAATTTACTCGATAAAAAACAGCAAAATACTCGCGTTAACACCGCGTGATTTTCGGTTATTTCTTTCCAAACGATCATACTTTTCCAAGCGGCGTTTGCCAGAAAATCCTTAAGGATGGCCGAGAAGTCTTCAGTACGGAAATATTCGTGAAATTTACAATACACGTATTGAAATATGTACTCAGCTGTAAAAAAAATTTAAATCCATGATTCGATTTGTAATTTATCTGAGAAAATGTACGTTTACAACTGGAGGATATGACCCAGTGACTGGCTATAAATGAAATGCTTTGCGTCCCTAAACAACGATGTCTGACTTCTAATAACGTGTTGGGAGGGCTGACTTTACAATCCAATTCAACGTCCGTTCAATACAAAATGCCTTTTGAGGAAACAAAGTAAGTTTTGTTTAAAAAATATGATTTCAAGATTCATTTTAAAAAAAGTGTGTAAAATAAGGAAGACAAATATCCGACAGAGGCACTTTGTTATTAACTACTCATCATTCAATACTCGATATTTATCAGTTTATACAATCTTCAGGTTATTGACACTGTCAAAACTCCGGTGGGAGAACATGCTTATACTTCTGAAAAATGTAAGGAAAGAAAAAAAAAGCGATCTACATCCCATGCGTGGCATGGGTAAATAGCATGTAAATTACTAATATTCCGGACATTTTACATGAATTTCTTCTCCAATAACTGAAATACAACGAATGTTTCAAGACATCAGAGCGATAAAAAGGCGATACCGTAAGGAAAACGTGAGAAGAATAAGATACAGCTTCCTGCATAGTAAATTTCAGTAAGGTGGTCCTTAAGCATAGGATTCTTGAAAAAAATATTGACTTCCTACCACGCAATGCAAAAAAACAGATACAACGATACAAATCGTAGGACGAAAGGAGAACTAACATAGAGGGGAAAATGATATTTCTCATCTTCTGCCAGTGTGCAGAAAAGGGGAGAACTGAGTTCAAAAAATGCTTCTTTCCGACTACACGTAGAATACCTCCTTCCAGTTCCCAGGATGCAATGCTGCGGAGGGAAGATCCCCACGTCCCTTCTCAAGATATTTTTAAATTAAACGGAATCGATTGCAGAGCGAGGTTCCCATGGCGCTGAATCGATAGCATCCCCACCATTACCTCACTAATTGTTGAACTGCAATACTCGGAGAGCTCGCCTTTACGGGCTCCGGACACGCTATCATTCTATGGAACATTACGGGTATCATCTCCAAGGTTTAATTTTTGATTTTTTTCTGATCCGGATAAGAAGGTAAAGACATAAAAGATGGCTTGGAACCCGATAGAGTTTACCTAAGAAACGTTAGTACCCATCCAACATGAGTATTGTGCGCTTTGCCAAACAATGTAACCCAAGAACGTTTCAAACCGATTATTCAGTTTTACGTATATCACGAGTTACCATCACGGTATTGCGACATTATTACAACTATTTCTTTCTTTTTGGTCCATAATTATTTTAAAAAACGTATGATGTACATAAAACATTTACGCGATACAATAGCAAACTCGTTACTGCTTATCACTCATTCTATGCCGCAGATCCGTAATAATCGATTTGCTCCCTCATTTCAAGTTTGCTGGTAGTCAGTAAAACGGTAGGCTGAAATACGACCGGACACTTGAAATTATATCGATGCTGAACATAAAACAGTTCAAAAATACATACCCAAGACCGAAAATCGCCAAGGCTTGTACGTAACCAACGTTTGTTCTTCGCTTCTTTTTTCTTTAAGTCGAAAAATATGCAACTCGTTATGGTAAGGGGAGATTACGGTGGCAATAATTCTAGAGACAGAGTTATCCGATTGACAATGAATATCCATTGATTCCCAAGACTTTACTTCTTTCCATATTTCTACTTTTTTCTTTTTCTTTTACGCCTCCTTAAATATTTAAAAAATACAAAAAAAAACATTTATGCATGTATAGCTAAGATTCCCCACCAACAAATGGATGCATCTGGGTGCATCGCTAAGTCATTGTTGCAAAGACAAATGGCTCTTTAATATTCGAGAAGATTTGGAGCTTTTCCATACAATCGCCTCATTTTAGTAGGTCCTTCACAATTACCCCAGATATATGATCTCTAATTTCAGTCAACCATTTTGTGATTAAATTGGACCAACCACAATATATAATCAACCACATCGAGAATTTGCGTCTTTAAGTCTATTGCTATCAAAAGAAAGTCAAGGAAGAAAACTTAAAAAAGGACTGTGCTTCCGTTCCGGGAGTAATGAATCATTGACAGTTTGACGAATGGTGTCGAGATTTTCTTCCGAGGCATTGACGAAAGTCTGAAACGGACATGATTTACAGTGCAAGAAGATACCATGGCATACTTGCACCTTGGACGTCATCGTTTATTCCACGAGAAAGCTTGATACGCTTGATATGAGCGTATTTTTGCGATGGTATCGGAAATTCGGAGATTATTCACCACAAAAGTTATATATGTTCAAGCAGAATGGCTATGTACATGTTATACATCATACGCGTTCATGTGGCAACGAAAACCTTGCGACAGACGCCTGAGAACCTCTTCCCAACCCGTGCGGAATTACACGCGGGAAAGTTCGACCGGAAAATTCTCGGAAACAGTAGGTGGGGAAATCCACGGTAGCAGTAGCGTGACGACTGCAGATTACAGGTTACTCACGTAAAAGGATTTTTCGCCATTCTACATTGCTCAGGGTCACGAATACTAAAAAGGGGCAACATATGGCAGGAGGTTACTCCGCTCCAAGGAAAATGGTGTTCGGATGTATCCATTCGTGTGGTTTTAAAAACAAGAGAGTATCCGGGCTGATGTGATGGCTGCAGTACTAGCTTCCAGTGCAGTAAGCGCTCGGGTTCCAGTCCCAACAGTTCAAGATATTTCAAGAGAATCCCGGTCCCCAAAGGTGGGCCATGCGCAGAGTACGGCGTGTTGGTTTAAGTTAAGATTCGGTCCATCGGATGGGACGTTTAACCATAGGCGCCTTGGATCAATAACAGGATAATTTCACCCTTCGTTCCCAATGAAAATCCTATCCCTGCTTAAAAAAAACTACTTTTACTACACCTTTTGTTTGAATAGCTTAATCAAAATAAAAAGAGTCATTTAAAAAAACCAAATAACTTAGCAAACAAAAATTTTATTTAAAAAACAAATCTTAAAATAGCATGGAATCACCATATGAATTTAAAAAATGAAATGTGCCTACAACTTCCATCTGTAAAAATGCCAATGAAACAAGAGCAAGACGACGGATAATATAATGAGGACGTTTACCATATTTTTTATTGCCGTGTCTGATAAAGTTTGTATAATAAAAAGACCCGTATTTTTCCGTTTTTTGATCCGTCAATTATTTCTAGAGTTATAAGCGGCGAAAAACTGATGATTTTAACCCGTTCAAAAAAGTGGGCGTGGTGCAACCTCTGACGTCATTTACTTCGTCCAATCACAACTGAGCCCGCGAAGCTACTTCGCCTTATCGCAGTGGGGGGGGGGGGGGGGGACACAGCTGACTCTAACAGACCTTCCGAGAACCCCCCTGCACTCCCTTCCCTTCCCCTAAAAGCAGTCAAGGACGGGAGGAAAATGACGTTGATGTTATCAAAGCAGCGTTATCGGTGGGCGTCACCTTTTGCTTATTCTAATTTTTGATTTACTAGTGAGTGGCTATGGTTAGAAGCTTAATTTTTTCACTAATTTTCCTTTTTCGTTTCCATCCAACAATTTCGTGTACAACATTGCGATTTCGGTTCCGAGTAAACGCTCCCATTCCAAACATCATTTGGTGAACTTATTTCACATCGACGACAAGACTGTGAGAGCACAAGCGTTCGAGCCAGAGAGTCGCTATCTTTTCTGGGTAAAAGAAAAGCCATTAGGAAAGAATTCTTCAGTTTTCCCTCAAAAGCCTTGTCCCGACGAAGATGCTGTTAGGCATCCAGTCTCCCCGTCCTTGAAATGCGGCGGAGAGCCAAATAAAGCGAGCAAGGATAAAAGGCAACGGAGTCCTTGTCGGCGAAGGTAAAAAGTGCAAATGGACAACCCAGCAAGAAGAACATCGGAGACAGACTGAGAGAGAGAGAGAAACGCAATCATCTCCCAAAGATCTCTTTTAAGAAGGGCGAACATCTGCATCCTGGAAGACGGAATAAGAGCGTTTTTCAGACAGAAAAGAGAGTGAAATGCACGCGTACCGCTAAACAAGTTGGGAAGAGTTCCACCGCGAAATTATTTTCAAATATAAACGGCTGGATAAAACACTAACCGTGACCTTCGTTGACCACTTATTAACTTTAGGGGATTACAACAAACAACTGATGCAAAACAGTAATGCCGTTGTCCCACGGTCAAATTTGGATAAAATTTATGTATATAAATCGGATACAACTGATTTGGACCGTGTGACATGGTGGAACTGCATTCAAATTGTTATAAGTATAGTAGTAAAATTTCGTGAGCGAACAGATTTCTTTAAAAAAAAATTTGGACCAAACAGATACAACTGGATCTAAATTTCCAACCAAATGTATGAAACCAACCAATCATCGACTTCGAAAAAAGTGAGATTCGCTATCCGTTTTCTTAGAGCGATTTGATTGGACCTTTTTGGATTGTGGAGCTACAATAGCGGCACAGATGGAACTGACGTAATTATGAACCACTGTGGCAGTTATTGCACTTATTGAGTACATGGAAAAGATGAATTTAAATTATGAAGATATTATTACATTATTAAGATAGAACCAAATTTCCATCGCTCCTTCACATTCGGTTGCGCAACCGTTCTAATTATTTAATATGTCCTCACTAATTATTTAATATGTCCGACCAAAACATTGCGCTTTTGGACGCACCACATGTTTCATCCAAAATGTGTATGAAATACGTTTGCACCGAAAAATTGGATGGGCGAATAAACAAAGGAAGTAAAATAGTGCTACAATGTACGATTTAAGAGAGGACAAAGAGAATTTAAGCCAGAAATGCAAATTTTGGGGTATAATAGCCTCCAATCCACCAATGAAGAGGAATCAAGAAATAGTAGACGTAGGTTTTGGATGCCTAGGATAGCCAAGACCAAGATGTGGTGCCGGTCGCGGCCGCCAGGTCGGTAACGTACCTGCACCGATCCCAAAGGTCGCAGGTTCGGATCCCGCCCCGAGCATCTATGTTTGATGTGTGTTGGGTTTAAGAATGCATGTTAGATGGGGAAAACAACCTAATCCGTAAGAGCACTAAAAAATTCTACCACTACCACCATAACATCTATGCCTGAGGTGGGATACGAACCCGCTATCTTTTAGATACCAGATAGATTATTAGCGTAACCAGTCTATTAAATGAATTAAATTGTCTATCATTGTCAGATCGAAGGTTGAAATTTAGACTTAACCTCTTAAACAATTTCCAATACCATATTTTCAGTGATGATGTTAAAAATATTTTGCGAACCCCAACTTACTATGGTAGACTGTACCATAATCACAAAATTAGAGAAATTGATTGCCGAACTGACAGATTCAAAATGTCCTTTTTTCCTCGTACAATTCGGGATATAAATAACGGTAAATATATCCAGTACGAGTGTAGCAATGGATAACATTGGTAGCTGCATGTTAGTATAAGGACTTGAAGCTAACAAAACTAACAGCATGTTTTTGCATGCATTCTTTGCACTTTTTCTTTTTTTTAAACAGTGTAGTTTACAACAGTATATATACTAATCCTTTTAAATGGATGATATGTAGTGCATGTCTGGTGAGAATTCACCCCCTGCCACACACCTTTATGGTGGCTCGCAGGGTATTATGTAGATGTAGATGCGTTAGCGACCTATTACCACGACCGATCGATCGATAGGGAATCGAAAAAACATAACGATGATGATTAATAATATCCTTCGGCAGTCAAGTTTAAAAAAAGAAACAGTGCGAGGCGACGAAAGATATTGGAGGAGAGGAGGCCTGGAAACAAGACTGTTTCGATGAGTCACGGCCATCGACGGAAAGTAACACGTCTAGACTGATAAGCGTGGGTATCGTCCTTATTTACGTCACCCGGTTGCCAGTCACCTGTCATCTCCGGCCTGCTTCCCCACGCCGACCGACACTCCAAGACCACCTGCCACGATGCTCGAGGAGAGGGAGTGAGATCCGTTCGCGGATCACGAGCGTGGGGAAAGAAGACGACAGGTGGAAAACACCTCCCATGATAGGGTTGCCACTCTGTCAGCGGTCCATTCCGGGAGAATAAGGATGGAGATGAATCTCCGATACGGTTGCTATCCTAAAACATTAAATGAAAGCGGAAACATTCACCTGGAAACAAGAGGAATGCAACCCTTTCGATCCCCACTCATAGCTAAGAAAACTAGTTCAGTAAGTTCAGTAAACAATCAGCAAGTGAGATACTCACCATCTACTAGCTGCATGTGACCCCATTATCTAACATGTTTCCATGTAGTGAATGTTCGGTGAGTTTCACCCCCTGCCACACACCCTCGCGGTGGCGTGTAGGGCATTGCCCTGATGTACATGAAACTGTACGGATCTGTAGATTTCTAAATTAGGGGAGATATTTGTCTCCCGCAGCCGGAAGAGACGTTTTTATATACCTACGCCAAGTTCTACGATACTGCCTGAATCCCGGGAGATTTGGTAACCCTGAAGTGCGACGAGGTGCAACGAAAGTAGGAGAAAGTAAGGTCACACACACTCGCCTCGTATACACATGTAGTTTAAGTAAACCTTTGCATATCTTTAAAAATGGCCCATAATTAACTACTGCTCTGTAGACGCAACGTCTACATGAAGATATGTCATGTTACAATAGGGAACTCCCCTCGTCAATTATTTTTTAAATCGATTTTATTCGCTAAATACAGATTAAGCACATAGTTAGGTTCAACGTCGTGGATGCTGATTATATGATAAGTCGGTCTAAAATGTGCAATGCAATGTTTAAATAGGTAAATTGCATTAATAACACAACCTTGAGGAAATATTTGTAAATCCGGTACATGTCAGTTCGTGATTTTGGCGCGGGAAACGTTCCAGTAATTTTAAATGACCGTGTACGTAGAATGCATTTGCATGTTCATTGTGTTCAAGTTAATAGAAGAAACCTGTTCCGCCCATCAACGGGAAATATTTTCTACTTACTTTCTTAATCGATCTCAAGGGGTCGCGAAACTTTACATCCGCCCTCCTTTGTTCCACTCCCAAAGGAAAAAAATATTCTCTTCGCGTCGAGGCGAGGATCGAAGAGGAAATTCGATACGTTATCACAACTGACGTTTCCGCTCGGCGCCATAAGAAAGCCACGAGGAATCTTCTCCTGAATCAACTCTTCGATTACTAGGAAAAGCAAGTTCATAGGAAAAGCGGTGATCTTCCACATCGATTTCATTTAGCGGAATGAAACTTTAACTCGTGCGTCAACAAGGAAAAAAAGCGAAAAACTTACAAACCGGGTATCAATTGAGAATCACCATCTTAACATAGCCCTATTCTTAAGTTAACCGTACTAAACATTTCTCCAGAGCATTACATACTCCGAGCAAGACTTTTTTCTCATTACTATCTCATTTCCGCCCGCAAATAATTTCCGTTGTACGGGAAACATACACCCGGGAAACTATTTTATAGGAGAATATTTCTTGAATGATATACATCAAACCGTAGCAACGTCATTCAACCTGTAAACGTAACAGGATAGGATGTTGCAACGGTTTTCATGCTCCCAAAGTCAGTGCAATTGCCTGGAATTAGTAACGTTATATCCATTGGAGATCCACCCAATAACTACCTCACGCAAATCGGTGTATTCCGAAGACCTCTTCGCAAAATCTTCACTGGCCCTCAATTATTTAAGCACTTTAAAAATAAACATACGAAAATTCGATGAATTACATAAACACTACTTTCTTTGCCACTGCCAAGATTCGAACTCGGGACGTGGAGATGGAAAACCGGCCCTTCACTAAACCGATTCCTCCGCATAACACTCAAGAAAGGGGCGGGAATTCAAGGAAAAAATAGGCCATCGTAGTCAGGCAAGTAAATGCCAGTCCAACAAATCCAAAGGCCGCGGGTTCGAATACCACCTCGGGCATAAGTAATGTGTCCACCTACTGGTATACAAGTAACTTTACGAGTAGTATTAAATTAGGTAAGACAGTGAGAAAACCTTAAAGCAGTTGGAAAACCTAATTCTACCATTCTATGGCAGGACCGGCACTTCCGGGAATAGATCCCCGGCGCCTCGGAATGGTAAGACATCGCTTTGGCTACCATAACGACCAGATTCCTAGCAGGTGAAAAACTTAACCAAAAAGATAACTGAGTGACCTACGGCCGAAGTCTACAATTCATCTACATCTACATAATACCCTACAAGCCACCGCAAGGATGTGTGGCAGAGGGTGTACCATCAACAGGCATGCATCATTAATCAGGCAGTACACATACAAACAAGCAGGCATGAAAAATAATAGGTATATAAACGATGCTTCGTTTATGCAGTTCTTCCGTGAAAACAAAGGTCACAATGCTATCATTCCGAGTAAAATATTAAGCATGAAGTTACCACACAGGTACAATGTTAATGACAATAAGTTGTTGCTTAACACAGGGTATAACGTGATAGCAATATAACAATAATGACTGGTAGGTACTTCATTTTCCTTAGTCATTCATTCACCTTTCCGCCCAATATGGATGGGTAGGATCGAAGCGGAAACGGAGAGAGGGGAAACTAACACGAGACGAATCGCGCGCGGATCGAGGTCCGGATAAGCAGGAAGTGACGGCGCGGGACGCGACCTAAGGCCAATAATCCCCCGCACGGAGAGGCCCACGTGGGCGAGGCACCTCCTCCGCTCGCAAGAGACCGGCTGATTCGCCCACGCCGGCCGGAACGGAAGAAAATGTGCCAAGGAGGAGGAAAAAGATAGGGGGTCCCCGAGGGGATGCAGGGAGGAGAGCGGCATTCAGTGCCACTGCATCGTCCAAGGAAGTTAGGATGCACTGGAGGAGGAAACATTGGCATTTGATAGCCTACGGGTGACAATGAAACCAGAATGGGGGAACATGGGAAGGATTAGGCAGCACCTACTCCGTACAAAACATTGCGTTTTGCACAGCCTCTTATGAAGACTGCATGTGCATTAAAACGTTTCAAAAAAATAATGAAATAGTACCCAAATTTCATCGCAGAAGCATCAGACAATCTTTCTAGGACTATTTAATGGATGTGCCAATGAATTAGGTTCTCCTAGGGGCTTAATTTATTACTGAAAATTGGTTTGAATGTTAACTGTTATTGGGCGCTTGTATGCGTGTTTTCGCACTCTCCTATATGTTCTCTGACGAATTTAAAAAATGTATTCTATTAGTCATCTTACTGCTCGAAGTTTGTTCGGCCTGCAAAAACTACTTCATCCGCCTGAGTATCACGGGCAGGTATCCCGCATGTCCGTACCTACCGATATGGCTGATGGCTTCTCAAATCCGCAGCGATGTCTCCTACAGTACATATATTCTAAAGTCCAATTAGACATTATCCCCGAGTCAATTGAATGGAGAAAGAGACGATTTTTTTCAAGTTTTTATCAACAATACCAAGACGACATTTAAAAAATTACCTTTAAAAGAAACTATCCTTTTCTTAAACAGTGCGTAGTAAATAGTATCACTAGTCTTGCAATATTGACATTTTTGCCCGATACACTAAAATGCTCTTGCTTACGTAAACGTCATGAATACTTAAATTCTTACTAGATCTTCATATTTCCTTTTGAGTGGGGCTAAAAATTCAATTTCGCACATGAACTGCGTCTTGCCTCAGTAAAGGCTCCGGATGCTTGTATGATGTCATCCCTCGTAAATCGAAATCCACATTTCGCTGGAGTCATTGTTTTTGTCATGTTTTTCATTAATATGTCCGGCGAAGAAAGTTCCAATTCATTGGCGAACCAATAGAATGTTCCGCAAAGAACATTCCAAAATACGGCATCAGTAGTTGGGTATGATGTATGATCGAAAGTATGCCTGCTGGGATCCTTCATCAATCGTTCGGGTCTATATTCTTACTTGTACTTAGTAGGACCGAGCTGCCGTTATCCGATCACGTTCTATTTAGCGCGGCGTGATCTTCTTTTGTCACCACAAAAAAATACTGCTCCTCGTATAAGTTCAAGGATATTAGACAACATGTTTAACTCTATTTTCGGTAGTAATTTTATATTTATATTGGAAAACTATATTTTTTCTCACACACTCCCGAGGACGATGTATGACTCCAATATCGAATCGCTGGCAGGAATGGAGAACAAGTCAGTGGAGATATCAAGTAATCCTCACCAAAAAAACTGAATTGATGTCTTGACAACTCTCATTTTTGATTTCTTTCAGTCCTTGTATTAACTGCGAAACTAAACAACCAAACATGCCCGCGAATTCGTCATGATTTTGCTACATCTCCTTGTATTCACGGTTTAAGGTTCCATCTAGTAGCTTATTTACTCAATAACGGCAAGAGAGAAAACTTGAGATTCGTTTAAAAAACGGAAAAATAGACTTTTGCTACCGGTATTTAAAACTTTTCATTTTCTATCCATCATTGTGACTGTAAGTTCTCCCTCGCTTGCCCCGTTGTATCAACCAAATAGAAACTTAAGGAGATATATAATAGGGCAATTGAAGAGAGTAATGGAATACAGTCACGGTTAAGTGAATAGGAAGAACGTCTTGATCGGTAAAGAGAAATGACTTGCCTAGGGGAGAAGCGATTTACCATTAATTACGCAGCGGAATAGGAAAGTTTCACGCCGTGAGAAGTGAGCGAAATACCGTAGTGAAACCACACGAAAGGGAATATCATAAAGGATATCGTATCGCATTGATACGATACTCTAAAACTGTTCCGAGGGCTAAACAGATCCGCCAATGAACCGCTACATCCAATTCGGCAACCAGGTGCCTAAATTCTGTTCTCGCAGGGCGTAATCCATGTTACGGAGTGTCTGAAGTCATCTATGGCTACCTACAGCGAAGATAGGAGCCAGTAATGTGGTTGGAACGTACTGAAGGCGGTATACGCATGCGGGGTGACAATGAAGTGGGTGAAGACAGAATAGGGGTGCTGGGGAATGAATGCCCCACCTCCTCAGAACATGCGTTTTATACGGCCTCTGGTGGAGAACGCTTGCGCACCAAAGACTAAATTACAACGAAACCGTATCAAAATGTCCTCGCTAGGACGTCAGGTAATCTCCCTAAGGTTATTTAAGGGAGATTTTGATGAATTTCATTCCCCTTACGCGCTAGTTATCGTTCTTGAGTTCTTGAGCACTTTCCTCTGGTAAATTGACGAATTTAAAAAATGCATTCCAAGCTGAACTTCGTGCAAAAACAACTCTTACGCGAGTGAAAAGCCCGTATGCCCGTGCCTACCATGATGGCTGATCTTGCTTCAGTAGTCGCCCCCGGCGAGTTTTTCTTACACTGGAGGAATTTAGGTACCTTCTTTGCCTGAAGAATCGTGGCTACATTCTGCTGCAAAATGAATTCGGACACGGCTATATATTTTTTAGGGAAGGGCTGAATCTCGGGGAATGCAATGTGGACCGCATCGTGAATGAATTACTCGTTTACCATCCTGAGGACCCGGGACGGTACCTAGTTCCCAGGCTAGTATTTATAACAATTTTGACACACAGCTAAACATATTTTTTCTACACAATGAAAAGATACGCCCGAAATCACTTGCCTTTGGTGCAACGATTTTATGCATCGTTCGATACTTGGAAAACCATAAGTAGCAAGTTCATCAAACCTGGTAAATGATTAATGTGTCGTCAACCCACAGAGTGTAATCCGCATTTTATTCAGCTGGTTGCCCTGGATTCGACTGAACGCACTTTTACACTTCCCCATAAAGAACACGAGGTAAAATCGGTTTTCAGCATGCAGCATTTTTTAATATCGAAAAAAAACATTATTATTTATTAACCTACAAACTTCAGACATGAGCCACAAGATAAGTGTTGTCATATAGAATGTAATTCTCATCATGAAAATATACGGTTCTCTGCTCCAAATCACGAAAGCATTGATAGATTGAATTAATATTTGGTACTATTTTGCTTTTTTAAAAATATTCACCATATTGATCAAAGGAATTGCTTTAATCGGCTCTCTTCAGAATTCATCTTGAATATAGCCTAAAAGAAATTAATTGGAAAAGGGTGCCAACATACCGCTCAGCATTGGTGAATTGCTGGCCAAGAGAGGGAAGCGAGAGGCGTGGGCCGCCATAGGCGTACAGAGGGGCATAGTAACCCTGGTCATAAAATATTTTTTACAAACCCACCTACTCTCCGCTGCGAACTATCCAACCCCGAAATTAAACCTAATTCATCTGGATTCCATATACTGAAGCTGTGGCTATTCTAGGTACGCGTATACTATGTCGATAGACAGGCAATGAGAAAAAGAAAACATTTCCCTCTCTCCTCGAACGAGATTCACTTCTGAGGAGTTTCTCTTCTCCAAAAGGGTAGGTATAATTACGAAGAAGTGCCTACTTAAACATATGCGTTCCTTTGGATGAGCGTTTTTGTTGGTGTCACAATTACGACTTTCATGACACGAAAGGAAAATTTAATAAACTTTCACGTGCCACATCTCAACCTCCGCGAAAGTAATTTGAAGCAACTGCCGTCGAGGCGGTTTCGTTTTCTTCGAAGCCATCTCCCGCGTTCTACCGTCGTGCATGACTTCGGACGAATCGGAGGAAGGCGAGCAAAGTCCCGCGTCGTCATCAGTCTGGCTCGCGACGTCCCAATTCAGAAAGTTATCGCCCCCATTAATAGGTTTTCCATTCATCATGGAGAGGTCTTAAATAAAAATATAGTTAGCAAATATGTTATCGCCTCTCAGCAAGCTGACTCTTCGGAACACACATGCGACGAGCACACTGTAAGTGCTACATGTCACCAAGGTTTAATTCACTCCAACGAGATCGGGAGAGCATATCCATCAACAATTTTCAAAGCATCGCTGATTCTGTCGACTTGGTACCACTCAAATCATAATCTGTGCTCCATGCCCGGAAGAAAAAAAAACTGCAATTTGTGCCAAGGTGATAGTGCTAATTTTTATTCACCAGATCATTCGTGAATGTGTTGTGAACGAACACGCAATTCGTGTTAAATCAATCTTTGATTAGTATAGACTTTTCAACCCCATCTGTGCGTACACAAAAAATTGTTTGCGGCATGACTTTCTTTCGTTTGAACGCATACCTATACGTCACGACAAATCGTGGCCTCACTAAATAAATATTTAATCCACAAACGCTTTCCACGAACGAAGTCTATGAGCTACAGCCAAGCAGCCTCGGTTCCATGGCTCGCCATGTTTCCCATTACCATTCCTTCATTCCCCAAAATAAACTCCTACGAAAACTAAGCAGCCTCTTATTCAGCAAAAATAACATCATAGTTTTGTGGCGACTCCCTTCAGCCCAAAACTGCAACTAAGAGTTCAATAAACTAATCAGCAGTGAACTTAATCAAGACGGCTTATAAACACGGTTAATAAACACGGCTATAATGATAAAAAGAGAGGATCCACCGCCAGGGTTGCCATTTACAAATTATTTTTGTTGTTAAATTCACCAGCAAAAGTTGCCAAAAAGTTGATCAGATACACTTCAATTTTTTGGTTAAAGTCGCTCTCGTGGGGAGAACCGACGGTCAGACCCTCATTACCTCTCGAAGCAGCTAATCCAAGACCCTTCCTCGAGTTCGGGGCTCGTATGGACACAACCCTCACTGCAGGAGGCCCCACCACAGAAGATGACCATTTGCAGTTAAATATGCAATTTAAAAGTTTATAACTTTAACCCGAAAGTATCATGTTTATCGCATAGCCGGCGAAGATACGACTAAGTAGGTTTTTTGAACGGCATTGTGCGATAAAATTTAATGATTATTGAAAAAAGTACGATGTTCTCTATAGATATTTGGCAACCCAGCAGATCGCCGGAGGAAAGGAGAGGGGGGACAGGGATGGCAGCGTACGACCATCGCCGCGGGAAGTCCAACTTCAGAAGTTGACCGTTTGCAGTTCAATATGCAATGAAAAAGTTTAAAACTTTTACCCACATTCGTGATGTTTATCGTATAGTACGCGAAGAGACGATTAAGTAGGTTTTTTGAACGACGTTGTGCGATAAAATTTAAGGATTGTTGTAAAACCTAAGAAATGTCCTATTGCGATTGCACCCTTAGGCCCCGTTTCCAGTACTGACATTTCTACGACGGTAACTCTCTACCCGCGCAATGCTAGTAATGGAAACGCTCGAAAACGCCTACCATGGTAGATAGTCCTACTAGCATTGAGATACCCTTGTTAGATCAGGGAATAGTGGTTACCGTCGCGTCTCTTTTGTAATTGGAACGCAAGTTAGCCAAAATCCTGGTAAGAATTATGGGAAAACGGTTGAATCACGGATAGCGGTGAAGGATCGCGGAGTGTGCATCTAGGAAAACGTAGTTGGTGTGGTGTCTTTGTTTGGCTTAATACTTGATTTTTGTCTATGCTCAATGATGCTCCAGAGTGGTTATTACCTATGGTTTACATAATTTAATTATATTTTCCCAGCAATGACCGAACAAAAGAATTGCAAAAACTTTGCTCACGAGGAGACGGACTTGCTCCTTAGGCGTACGCGATAATCCCGACGACATTTTATTATAACAATCAATATAGATTCTTGAATAAAACTTCAAGTGCTTACACACTTCAATGTGCTACCATCTTTGCGCATTTCTATAACGATCGTCGATTTTCTTTTGAACTGGAATACTGGTAACCGCTATGTGACGAAAGCAGTGATTACAAGGGTAACATTGTAGCTAACTGGAACGCAGGTAGGTTATGAGGGCTGAAATAACCGTGGTAGAATGTCAGTAGTGGAAACGGGGCCTTACTATGAAAGCCACCGCTGTCTACAACTCTAAGTAAGATTATCTTCTTCTAAACATTTCGTAGACATAAAGGCCGAGATGTCTCAAAAACATACGATTCATCAAATATACACTACCCTCCATGCTGGATTGTTAGCTGTAGTAGACTAGTAGATACAATGTACTGATGCAGATATAATCGTATGCGCAGAAAGCTGGCTTTCGAAGAACACATCACACATATCACATATGAAATATTCCAGAGGTATTTTTTTCCGAAAATTTCAATTCAATCATTAGAAAAGCAGTAATATTCCCAGGCAACCCCTTGGAATGTGTTTGGTGTTCATTAAGATGACTTAAATCCAAATCAATACCAGTCTGCGCATTCTATAGGCCCTCAAACACTGATGTTTACACAATATTAGAACTGGGAAAGCAGATAAATTCTATAACGTCCCGTAACAGTGAGCGTAGTATAATAATAGGTGGAGATTTCAAATCACCGTCAATAGACTGGAGAACTTACTGCTTGAAAGCTGGAGGAAGGGACAAGGATATCTGTGAGATCCTATTAGATGTATTCTCCAATAACTCCCTACAACAATTAGCTACAGCACCTAATAAATGGGGATAACATTCTTGATTTACTGGCAACCAATATCCCATAGCAAGTGACAATGATTGACACAGTTGATGGATCAGTGACCACAGAGTTATAACTGCAAAATTCTTACTATCTTAAATATCGGTCTAAATAATGAACTTGAACGTGTGCTGCGAATATCGGCAAGATTTGTAAAGGGACGGTACGATAACCTTATAAGCGTAACCAGTGTATTAAATAAATCAAAGAGGGAATCATTGTCAGATCGCAGGATGAAATTTAGACTTAATCTCTTAAACAAATTCCAAGACCATATTTTCAGTGATGACGTTAAAAATATTTTGCGAACCCCAACTTACTATGGTAGACTGGACCATAATCATAAAATTATAGAAGTTGATTGCCGAACTGACAGATTCAAAATGTACTTTTTTCCTCGTACAATCAAGGATATGAATAGCGGTAAATATGTCCAATACGAGTGAATCAATGTTTAGCGTAGGTGTAAGGACTTGAAGGTACCCCAACTTACAGCATGTTTTTGCATGCTTACTTTGCTATTTTTATCTCTTATAAATAGTGAAGTTTGGCTGGTATATAAATACTAATATTTTTTATGCATTTTAGGTAGTGCATTTTTGGTGAGAAATCAACCCCTGCCACACAACTTTATGGTGGCTAGGATTATGTAGATGTATGTCAGTAGAAGAGATCTTACACAATATAGAAAGTATTTGGTGTTCCGTTAAAAGTAAAAGTAATAGCACGAAAAGGATATATGTAGGTGCATGCTACAGGTCACCGGATTCAGATGTCAATTGTTTAATGGAACTAGAGTCAGAGATAGGAACATTACTTTCTCGGATGAATGATAGACTGGAATACGTGTAGTTTTATAACAGGAGGTAAGGATAAGGAACTCTGCGAATCACTATTGAACACCTTTACGTCACATTCTTTACAACAGCTAGTAACAGAAGCGACCAGGGGAAACACATTCTAGACTTATTAGCAACAAATACACCCAGCACAAAAGTTCTAAATATAGTTACAGTCACAGGAATTAGTGATCATAAAATAATGCATGTGAAATTTGTTATAGCTGTTGAAAGACATTATAAACCAAGGAGGAAGGTATACTTATTTGGCAAGGCTAATTACGACGGTATGAAAGAGGAATTAAGGGAATCGTTTAATATATTTATCAAACAAAGCAAAGGATTAGATACGAAGGATTCGTGGAGGGAATTTCTGGAGGTCACCCGTAAAGCAGTTAACAAATAAATACCAAGTAAATTGATATGTGATAACATAGAGCCAAGGTGGAATAACGTGGAGGTTAGGAAATCACTAAAGCGACAAAGGGTATGCAACACTGGGATGAAGAATGCAGGACAGTGTCTATCGGTAGAGGAAAAAATGAGTTAGTTCAAAACTATAAAAAATCAAGAGCATTGGCAACGAAATGGTGTAGGCAAATGTTATCACAATTTCCAGAGCAAGATGTTAGGAGAATATCTAGATTATCATGTGTGCTTCTGGGAAATAGGTCCACAGTGCACACACTTAAAAGCGATGCAGGAATTGGAGTCACCAGCAATTTAGAAAAAGCCAATTATTTAAACACCTTCCAAAGCGTATTCAACTCATCGCCACACAACACAGTCGAAACACCGCCGAACACTTTCAGTGAACCTATGCCTGAAATAACAATTTCATGTCGCGGAATAGAGCACCAGTTAAAAAACATTAGTAAAAACAAATCACCAGGTCCCGATCAAATTCCTTCCAGAGTATATAAAACATTACCTTCTGAAATAGCCCCTATCTAGAAATAATTTTCAATTAAACACTAACGAACAACATAGTACCCAAGGATTGGAAAGCAGCTAACTTTACACCTATTTTTAAAAACGGTGATGGTATGACGTGGGACATAATCAAAGTAACACCGGAAGTTCTTCAGGGTAGAGTAATATGTCCGCTTCTATTTCTTTTATACATAAACGAACTAGGTACCCCCCTGCCACACACCCTTGTGGTGGCTTGCAGGGTATTATGTAGATGTACGTACCGTAGTTAATAGTAAGCTTAGAATGTTTGCATAGATGCGGTAGTGTACAGGGGTATATCAAATGAAGAAGACAGGGAATCGCTTAGCAAGGATTTAGATTTAATCAATAGTGGTGCGACAATGGCAGTTAGAACACATAGTATACACGAATTTGGGTGGGAATGAAGATTAAATGGATCGACCGAGTAAATAACGAGGAAGTCCTAAGAAGAGTGGGAGAGAAGTCTGCTAACAACTCTAAAAAGAAGAAGGGACAACTAAATCGGCCATATCTTAAAACACGACGGTCTGAAGAAGACTATCATCGAGGGAAAAGTGAACGGGAAGATTGAAAAAGGCAGGCCTCGCATGAGATACATGAAACAGGTTGTGAAGGATGTAAAAGAGAAGAATTACGTCACAATGAAAAGGTTGGCCGATGGAAGAATCGAATGTAAATCTGCGTCAAACCAAATTTAGGATTGTTGACCAATGTTGATGATGATGAGGGTGGGAATCATTTGAGAGCGTAAGTTAAATTTCAGATTAAATCTATTACAGAAATTTAAATCGGATAGCTTTACTGAATATGTTAGGCATATATTAAAAACACCAGGTAATTATGCTAGATTCAACCGACTAAATAAGATTAGAGAGATAGATTGTCATACTGATAGATTCAAAATGTCTTACTTTCCTCGTACAATTACGCATATGAACACCTTGAATATATCTACATCTACATCATACCCTGCAAGCCACCACAAGGGTTAGTGGCAGGGGGTGATTGCTCACCAAACATGCACTACATATCATGCATAAAAAAGGAATAGTATTAATATAGTAGTCAGAACTACACTATTTAAAAAGATAGAAATTGCAAAGAAAACATGCTAAAACATTCTGTTAGTAGGGTTAGCTTTAAGTACTCATACCAACATGCAGCTACCAATGCTATTCATTGCTACTCTCCGATAGGACACATTTACCGTTATTCGTATCTCTTATTGTGCGAGGGAAAAAGGACATTTTGAATCGGTCAGTTCGGCAATCAATTTCTCTAACTTTATGATTATGGTCCAGTCTGCCTTAGTAAGTTGGGGTTCGTAAAATATTTTTAACATCATCACTGAAAATATTGCCCTGGAATTTGTTTAAGAGATTAAGTCTAAATTTCAACCTGCGATCTGACAATGATTCCCATTTCAATTCATTTAATAGACTGGTTACGCTAACATATTTATCGTATCGTCCCTTTATAAATCTTGCCGATCTTCGCTGCACACGTTCAAGTTCATTACTTAGACCGATTTCGTAGGGATCCCATACACTGGCAGCATAATCCAAATGAGGTCTAACAAGGGAAAAGTAGCTGATTTCTCGTACATGATCGTCACATTTACCCAATACTCTTTTAATGAAACCCAGTTTGCGATTCGCTTGACCCATTATTTCACGAATGTGTTTACCCCAGGAAAGATCATTTGTCAGTCTTATTCCAAGATATTTAATGGATTCCACGTTTGTTAATTCATTATTACTTATTTTGTAAGTGGTAGGAGGAGAGCTATTCTTTTTCCAAAAATTCATTACAAGACATTTCTTAAAGTTTAATTCTAACTGCCATGTATCACACCAAGTTTCAATTGCTTGCAGGTCAATATTTAAATATTCTTTATCGTTCGGGCATAGAATGTCCCTGTACACTACTGCGTCACCGGCAAATAGACGAAGCTTACTTTTTACCACCTTTTGGATATCATTAATATACAAAAGGAATAGGAGTGGACCTATCACACTACCTTGTGGGACACCCGAAGTGACTTTAATTGCCGGTGAGGAAACACCGTCCAAAACAACCCTTTGAACCCGATCATGCAGAAAATCATTAATCCATGATATAATGTTACAGTCTAACCCATAAGATTTTAACTTCAAATTTAGTTTGCTGTGAGAAACCTTGTCAAAAGCCTTCTTGAAGTCGAGAAATATACATCTACATCTACATCTACACGATACCCTGCAAGCCACCGCGATGGTGTGTGGCAGGGGGTGAAGGTCACCAAGCATTCACTACTAGCATGCAAGCAAGCAACTAAAGGGTCTCATGCAACTAGATTGTTAGTATCTATAGTATTTGAGGGGTTAATACATGCATTATGCACTACAGAATACTCTAAAATATTTCCCCTACCTATCCCTTTCCTATGCTGCCTATTCTGTTCTCTTATAGTACGGGGGAAAAATGCCATTTTGAATCTATCTGTACGACAATCTATCTCTCTAATCTTATTTATCTGGTCGAATCTAGCATAATACGCTGGTGTTTTCAATATGTGCCTAACATCTTCAGTAAAGCTATCCGATTGAAATTTCTGCAATAGATTAAATCTGAACTTTAATCTACGCTCTGATAATGATTCCCACCCTAATTCTTGTATTAATTCTGATACACTACTCAACCTATCGTAACACCTTTTGACGAACCTAGCTGCTCTACGCTGCACACTGTCTAGTTCTCTCATCAAACCTAATTCATTAGGATCCCATACACTGGCTGCATACTCAAGGTGGGGCCTAACTTGTGAAAAGTAGCATCGCTCTTTTGTCTTCTCATCACATTTCCCAAGTACTCTTTTTATAAATCCTAGCTTTCTCTTCGCTCGGCCGCATATTTCCCTTATGTGTCTTCCCCACGATAAATCTTTAGTGATTGTTACACCTAAATATCTTACGGTTTCAACGTTTTCGATCTTCGTGTTATTAATTCTATAGGATCGCTCTATCGAATTATTCCTCCTCCAAAAATTGATAGCTACACACTTTTTAAGGTTGAGTTCTAACTGCCATTTGTCGCACCACTCTTGAATTGCATCTAAATCCTTGCTAAGTGATTTCATGTCCTCTTCGTTTGATATACCCCTGTACACCACCGCATCGTCTGCAAAAAGTCTAAGGTTACTACTAACTACGGTACCCAAATCGTTCATGTATAAAAGAAATAGAAGCGGACCTACTACGCTACCCTGGGGAACTCCCGATGTGACTTCGATTGTGTCCGACATGATACCATCTATGACAACCCTCTGCTCTCGCCCACTTAAGAATTCTTTTACCCAACATACAACGTCTTTATTTATACCAAAACTCTCTAACTTCAAGATTAATTTGTCATGAGGAACTTTATCGAAAGCCTTTTTAAAATCTAAAAATATCGCATCAACTTCAGTACTGCTTTCGCCGTGGACTAAAATATCGTGTACGAATAAAGCTAATTGTGTCTCGCAAGATCTACCTTTCCGGAACCCATGCTGGCTGTTTATGAGTAATCCCTGACTATCCAAATGCCCCATGATCGAACTGACTACTATGTGCTCAAATATCTTACAAGAGATTGACGTGAGTGAAATGGGTCTGTAGTTACTAGGTTCTTCCCTATCACCGCTTTTAAATATAGGTGTAATGTTAGCTACTTTCCAATCCTTGGGTACTGTGTGGTTCTTTAGTGTTTTATTGAATATTATTTCTAGATAGGGGGCTATTTCAGAAGCTAATGTTTTATAAACTCTGGAAGGAATTTGATCGGGACCTGGTGATTTGTTTTTACTTATGCTTTTTAACTGCTGCTCTATTCCGCGACATGAAATGTTTATTTCGGGCATTTGCTCACTGAAAGTGTTCGGCGGTGGTTCCACTGCGTTTTGTGACGATGAGTTGAATACACTTTGGAAGAAGGTGTTTAAAGTGTTGGCTTTTTCTACACTGCTGGTGACTCTGATTCCTTTATCATTTTTAAGTGTGTGCACTGTGGACTTATTTCCCTGAAGCTCTCTCACATATGACCAAAACGCTTTAGGATTGCTATCTAAATATTCTCCTAACATCTTGCTCTTGAAATGTGATAACGCTTGCCGACATGATTTCCTTGCTAATGCTCTCGATTTTTTATAGTTTTGAACTAGCTCATTTTTTTCCTCTACCGATAGACCCCGTCTGGCATTTTTCATCTTAGCGTGGCATACCCTTTGTCGCTTTAGTGATTTCCTAACCTCCGCGTTATACCACCTTGGCTCTGTATTATCACTAATATATTTACTTGGTATGTATTTATGAACTGCGTTACGGGTGACCTCAAGAAATTCTCTCCACGAATCCTCTGTATTTAATCCTTTGCTTTGTTCGCTGAATACATTAAACGCTTCCCTTAATTCCTCTTTCATACCGTCGTAATTTGCCTTGCCAAATAAGTACACCCTCCTCCTTGGTTTATAATGTCTTTCAACGCCTACAATAAATTTCGCATGCACTATTTTATGGTCACTAATTCCTGTGTCTGTAACTGTATTTAGAACTCTCTCGGGTATATTTGTTGCTAATAAGTGTAGAATGTTGTTTCCCCTGGTCGGCTCTGTTACTAGCTGTTGTAAAGAATGTGTCGTAAAGGTGTTCAACAGTGATTCGCAATGTTCCTTATCCTTACCTCCTGCAATGAAACTACACGTATTCCAGTCTATCGAGGGGAGATTGAAATCTCCGCCTACTATTATTCCTCTATCATTCTTCCCAGAAAGTAATGTGCGTATCTCTGACTCTAGCTCTATTATAGAATTGACGTCTGCGTCCGGTGGCCTGTAATATGCACCTACATATATCTTTTTTGCGTTACTACTTTTACTTTTAACGGAACACCAAATACTTTATACATTTCGCTCTGAAATAAGTTCTCTTCTACTGACATACGGGTCCTTCACAGCTATGAAAACTCCTCCTCCGTTTCTGCTTACTCTATCCTTTCTGTATACTGTAAAACACTTCGGAAATACTTCATGATCTGATATGTCCTTCGAAAGCCAGCTTTCTGTACCTACGATTATATCTGCATTAGTACTCTTAATGAGGTGGTGAAATTCTGCTACTTTATTTCTTATACTACGACAATTCACTACTATCACTGAAATTTTTTCTTCCAATCTGTTTCTCTCTTGGTGCTCCTTTCCAACTAAAATTTTCCTCGATAATTTTTTGACGGACAAACTATTTGGTCTACCTCTTACCTTTGATGAATTATCATGTTCGTTCTCTCCATGTGTTTTTCTCTGACCTTCTAAAACTACTCTGCATGTCCTGTCAAATTCTTGCACGATTTTTCCCCCGCGGATTGACCTGCACTCTGGGCTACCACCTGAGCTAAATATATATAGCATCCACTGGAATATTATTTTCGCCAGAAACTAAAATATCGTGGGAAAAGAGAGCAAGTTGGGTTTCACACGATCTGCTCTTTCGGAAGCCATGCTGGACATTGGACAATAAATTCTGGCTATCTAGGTGTCCCATGACTGAACTGACAATTATATGTTCTAGGACCTTGCATGAAATGGATGTGAGGGATATTGGTCTGTAGTTAGATGGCTGCTCCCTATCGAATTGAGGCCCCACCTTGAGTATGCAGCCAGTGTATGGGATCCGAATGAATTAGGTTTGATGAGAGAACTAGACAGTGTGCAGCGTAGAGCAGCTAATATATCCAATAGTATAAGTACAAGTGTATTCATAGGTAGCTGCATATAATGTTGAGCCTGAAAACTTCTTTCATAAAAGTGAATGCTGCATGTGAAGCATACGGGGAACCATGCAGAACAATGGTTCGGTCGCTCAACGGTCACTTTCCCTTCCCCCCTACCCACACATTCCGTTGAATTTCTAACCTGTCTTAATTGATTCATGACCAAAGGTTAGACTACGAGGGTAGGCGAGGGAGAATTCTAGGAAAAAAGGATTTGAAAAAGATGAGGGAGAATTCTACGAAAATTCTACGCTGTTATCTGGGAAAAAGGACTGGTAAGCGAGGAAATAAGTGATCCTTGTGCGACCAGAACTTGGAAAAGAGAGTACTTGGAAAATGTGATGAGAAGACAAAAGAGCGATGTTACTTTTCTCTAGTTAGGCCCCACCTTGAGTATGCAGCCAGTATATGGGATCCGAATGAATTAGGTTTGATCAGAGAACTAGACAGTGTGCAGCGTAGAGCAGAGAGGTTCATCTACATCTACATCTATATCTACATAATACCCTGTTAGCCACCATAAAGGTGGGTGGCAGGGGGTGAACTCTCACCAAACATGTACTACATATCATGCATAAAAAGAGGATTAGTACTTGTATAGGCACTGTTCAAAACTACGCTATTTAAAAAAAGATAAAAATAGCAAAACGTACATGCAAAAACATGCCGTTAGTTGGGTTAGCTATAAGTCCTTATACCAACATGCAGCTACCAATGTTATCCATTGCTACACTCGTACTGGATATATTTACCGTTATTCATATCCCTAATAGTACGAGGAAAAAAGGACATTTTGAATCTGTCAGTTCGGCAATCTATTTCTCTAATTTTGTGATTATGGTCCATTCTACCATAGTAAGTTGGGGTCCGCAAAATATTTTTAACATCATCACTGAAAATATGGTCTTGGAATTTGCTTAAGAGATTAAGTCTTAATTTCAACCTGCGATCTGACAATGATTCCCAATTTAATTCATTTAATAGACTGGTTACGCTAATAAGGTTATCATACCGTCTCTTTACAAATGTTGCCGATCTTCGCTACACACGTTCAAGTTCGTTATTTAGACCGATTTCGTAGGGTTCGTTAAAATACGGTGAGTAGTGTTTCAGAATTATTTAAAGAATTTGGGTGAGAATCATTATCAGAGCTTAGGTTAAAGTACAGATTGAATCTCATACAGAAATTTAAATCGGATAGCTTTACTGAAGATGTTAGGCATATGTTAACACCAGCGTATTATGCTAGATTCGACCAGATAAATAAGATTAGAGAGATAGATAGCCGTACTGATAGATTCAAAACATTTTCCCCGTAATATAAAAGAACAGTATAGGCAGCATAGCATAGGGATAGGTAGGGGAAATATTTTATAGTCTGTAGTGCACGATGCATGTATTAACAACCAATCCCTTATTACTATGTAGATACAAACAGTCTAGTTGCCTGAGAACCTATAGTTTCATGTTTGCATGTTTATACTGCATGCTTTGTGATACTCACCCCCTGCCACACACCCTCAAGGTGGCTTGCAGGGTATCGTGTAAATGTAGATGTGGAGATCTGTATAATACCTTATCAGGCCACCTCAAGGGCGTGTGACAGGGGGTTTAACATCAGCAGGGTGTTCGTGACTTTTATAAATTTCTTGAACACCGCACCATTACAAACGAATACCTGGAGTTTAGAAAATCACTTCGTAGTGAAGCAGGTGCCATTCAAGGTGGTGCAATAAATGCATGCATAGCACATTTTTAGAAAATGTAATACATATTTATTTACACGTTTTTGTATAATACTATGATGTGACCGTAATGCCTGTCTTTGCGCTCCTGTGACTTTCGATTAGCTGCAGTAATTTGATAATAATGTAGTAAGTACTAATTAATAATAAATAACACATGAAGATGCCACTTACAAGTAGCTTGATAACCATTTTAGACACGTTCAGATGGCGGAATGAAGAAGGTACCCATTCGCTTTGATAGCGGATATGTTTAGGAAGTATCTAAGAAGTGCAGCTGTAAATTTGTTTTGTAGCTGACCCAACCCAACCAACTAATCCTCCAAATCAGGTGCGGCGTGGCCAGAGCGGGAAAGGGCCCGGGCCCTTTTACGTCTAAAATAAAACGTTTATCGCAGCGAAAGTTTTTATGTCGTTTATATATTATTTGCAACCTTTTACCATTAACGATCTGAAACGCGTTTTTAATGCACAATTTTATTCAGAAGCGATGGGGGGGTCACCAAAACCGGGCCCCTCTGGACATGTAGTACCATGGAGGGTACATCTACATCTACGCAATACCCTGAAAGTCACCGCGAGGGTGAGTGGCAGGATAGTGCGTATTTGATGAAGCGGAGGGTTTGCAAGGCAAAATTCGGTCTACTTGTCCACGCCATATTTAGAAGCAACCCTAATTACTAGTAGAGTACTTACTTACTAGTAGAGTACTTACTAGTAGAGACGCAGAGACATTAGCTCGCATAGTAAGGGTGCATTCGCAATAGGGAGTTTAAATTTTATCGCACAACGTCGTTCAAAAAACCTACTTAATCGTCTCTTCGCGTACTATACGATAAACATCACGAATGTGGGTAAAAGTTTTAAACTTTTTCATTGCATATTGAACTGCAAACGGTCAACTTCTGAGGTTGGACTTCCCGCGGCGATGGTCGTACGCTGCCATCCCTGTCCCCCCTCTCCGTTCCTCCGGCGATCTGCTGGGTTGCCAAATATCTATAGAGAACATCGTACTTTTTTCAGTAATCATTAAATTTTATCGCACAATGCCGTTCAAAAAACCTACTTAGTCGTATCTTCGCCGGCTATGCGATAAACATGATACTTTCGGGTTAAAGTTATAAACTTTTAAATTGCATATTTAACTGCAAATGGTCATCTTCTGTGGTGGGGCCTCCTGCAGTGAGGGTTGTGTCCATACGAGCCCCGAACTCGAGGAAGGGTCTTGGATTAGCTGCTTCGAGAGGTAATGAGGGTCTGACCGTCGGTTCTCCCCACGAGAGCGACTTTAACCATTTTTTCATCTTCAATTCACACCAATATTTTTTATAATTCAACTGCGGTGTTTTATCGATGCAGAGAGATATTTATAATTAAAATGTTTTTTGTTCGTATACCACACAATTAATAATTTTGGCATACATTCTACGAATACTTTACGCATATCAAAGACTGTTTACAGTTGGTATTCTTTAAAATTTCATTGCACATAATTGCCTTGTATCTCAATAAACTTTCTACGGTAACTATTCGGAATCTTGAGAAATTTATGTCGGTAAATTAACTCATTATTCGTTATTAAACATAAATGTTGAACAACAAAATTTCTTTGAAAGCATTTGCAAAAAACGAATGCCTTAATCTTTATTATAAACTGTTCTACCCTAATACGCTATCAACAATAAATTATTTAGACACCCTCTCCGTATGCATAGATTGTATGAAAACTTTTACGTTTCTGTTGGTTAATTTTTTTTTAACTAGCTGAATTTAGCAAGTTATCCCAAGAAGTAGGAATTTCAAAAAGTTCTTAAAACAGCAGCTAAATGTAACTATAGTCGTTATATTTAGTTACAGAGTTGCTAAAATGGCAACTCTATACACCGCTAACACGGGTGGTTTCATCCTTCGACGCACGGAGGCCTCGGTTCAAACCCAGATGGTTGGCAGCCCAGGCGAAAGGGGGTTGATGCTAGGGAAGCATTACCCGGGGGATCATCGGCTGCACAACGGGAAACTGGTGCTGAGGGAGGGTTGGAGACGTTCGCTACCCACCCTTAGCGAGAACAACGCACCACCCCTAAGTGTTCCCTGGAGCTTCGTGTCAGTCAGAACCCCACCCTTGCTTTCATCCCCCTCGATCCCTGCCACCAAATACACAAGCACAAAGCAAGACGGGATCACCCCTGCGGATTTCGAACGGAGGGAGGTGATGGGAAGAGTGGCGGGGGGAGGACGGAAGGGGTTGCCAGAACGGAGGAAGGGGAGGGGGTGGAGGAATGGCGTCGCAAGGGGATGAAGGCGGCTTGCGCGCCGTGTGGATACCGGGAGAAGCGAAACAGCCAAGCCCCTAATTTATTTGCGAAGAGTCACTCTCCCTCCTGAGCGCCGTTTGAACCTCCAACCACCCCCATATATATCCTAACCCCCGCCCTCCCACACATCCCTTCCTCCCCTCCCCATCTCCAGAGGGGTTTAATCGACCTGTCGGCCGGATGCTGAATAAAAAATGCCTCGAATATAACTGCCACCACGCCCAACGGCTGTGGACCAACATCACGCTTAACTTGGGTTATGAGCTGGTGATTCTCACAGCTATCCCGTTCCATAGTGGTAATGAAAGGGTTATTCATCGCCAAGTAAATAAGCAACCTCCGGCGTTATTTCAGAGTGACATATTTGGGTATCCCGGGTATAATTTGTTCTAGCCACATTACGGCCTCAACGAAAAGAAAATACTACCCGAAACGACTGCAGTTTTCCCTAGTAAAAATATTTTATTCCGCCTCGGTTTCGAAGTACTCCCTCAACCTCACATGAGGCTTAAACAATTTACTGCCTATATAGAAATGAAATATTATTCTAGAGAAAAATGTTAATTATTTCTGACTGTAATATTTCCAAATCCTAACACCTCACACTCGATTATTTGCACTAAGTTACTTAGATTTTGGAGAGGCTGGTCAAAAAATTACCTTCACATTACATTTGCTGTTTCCGTACCGTCAACTATCCTTTAAATTGATTTCAACACCTGAGCAGATGGCATTACCGTCTCCCAGCCCAAATTTCCACAGATATCTTTAACGTTCTAGAACGAGATCAGTCTTAAAGTACGAAAAACTCCATTTTCGAGATTGCAGCAATGATTTTTACATGAAAACCAATGTACAAACAGCGTATCACGTAGGAAAAAAATGGTTGATCAACTTAATACAACTTTAATGGATCGAGCTGTCAGGTAACAGGTGAAAGTACTGCAGCCTTAATGCGCTAGTGAGAATGACATGTCACCACAGATGGCGCTGACCCATTCCAAGGACTGAAAATAGCAATCGATCAGCATTAACTCGACTTATAAGCCGATTAAGTTCGTAACCTATCCATTTTAAGCAGTTCAGGTGGGTTATCCTAGAAGATAGTACTTATATTTCACTGCAGGTCTCACTCAAGTAATACTAGAAATATCGAATGCGAGAAGATCCAACTTGCTCGTGAAAAGAAATGGAAGACATCCAGAGGGAAAACGCTGTGCTAAACGAGTATCTACATCAATTTCTGGAAAACAAAACAGACTTCTGCGGAGCGTAAGATGATTGGCAAGCACTGTGACTACACGTGAGCCCAATGCATTAGGTTCACACGCTAAATAATTCGGCTGCGCCTCACGGCACCACCGTGAACAGAAAACGTGGACGGAACGAAGCGGCAAGCATGTAAAAAGAGCTCGTTTGCGTAAAAATGAAGATCGCCCACCCATTTAATCCCAAGGTCAATTAAATTCAGTCGGAGCACCGATTACGAAAAGAACTGAAAACCACTTGCAACAGACTGGCAATGTAATTGAAAATTTAGCCCTTTAAGAGGAGCAAATGCCCCAAGATAATTAGAAATATTCAAGGGCAGTTTCTTTTCATAATATTCACGAACAGAATACGAACGGCGCGAGAACATTAATTTGGCGAAGTAATATCATACACGGGCATTCTCAAGACTAGGCCAAAAATATAATTTTCGTTAAAAGTAAATCTTGGATGATGAAATTTATTTCACGAGGAGAGGGCAAATCTCCCTATTCCACAAATATTACACACATAACAATAGTGCAAATAAAAAAAAGCAATTCTGACTCTATTGCCACCGGCAGCGTATCTAAATATGATTTTTTTGGCATTTACACCCGTTTGGACGATTTAAAACATGTTTTATTGAATCCTTAATTCAGATTTTTTTTTAATCAGTATATGATGCGGAATATAGAATGAAAGGAAATTGAAAGCAATAGCTTGTAGATAAGTTTCATAATCTAATATTCAGCGATAATCGGAATGAAAGTCACCACAAGCTGTTTTATAAGTCTCATGGTTGATTCCGTAATCTGCATGTCAACGAGGACCAAGGTAGAGTTTGCAAAGTATTTTTTCGACTAGGTACTACTTTAAATTTCCAATTTACTGTAAGCACAAAAATAATTAACCTTTGAATGTAGCGCACTGGTCAAAAAATAATTTCGAGGAAGGGTACCGACAAGAAAAAAAGTTTGCCTTTGAAAAAAAGTCAAGAACGACACCTACCTCGTAAAAAAGCAGTCACGTTGGCCCTCATGGCATTATAGCAAATTCAGTTGACTACTTAACTATCCTAGTCACGAACACGTCACAAATTTCGAAGTATTGTCAATTAGAGCAAAATTGAAACCATAATGTTTGGCAAAAACTGAATTTAAATGCTACAAAATAAATCCAATCCTTGGGGTGAACCGTTCCTCTAGAAATAAAATCCGATCCCAGTGGCGCCCTTTGAGCCGGGCCCTGTTCACCGCACTTCCAAGGGGCCCGAATGTTTTGAATAGGACCTTTAGTCTCGCCGAAGAATAAATATTATTGTATAGTATTTTCTTTAATTTCCCTCAATGTAATAAATAAATTATAAAATAGTATTTCAATTTTAGAATTTAATTTATAATTCAAGGTTTGAATGATCATATTTTTCCGCGTCTGAAAAACCTGCAAAGCCAGTTTCCTGGGCCCCACAGACCATCGTTGCTAGGGACTCTGCAAAACATAGTTGCCAGAAATTTCTCAAGCCTTGGCCAAACATATGGATACTACGGACTCATAAACGGGGAGGTGGACGTCCTCATCAACTTTGAGGTCGCTTTAAGGTGAATGTCGCTCGCGTACATTGATGCTGAAGGAGGGGGGTGAGAGAGGGAGCCTAACAATTAAGTTGGCAGAAAGATAGATTATAAATTGATTCGTTGTTAGAATTATTATGATGATACAAATAATAATAATTAGATTATACACACAATAATTTCTTCACAACAAAATTATAGCATAACGATATAAATGAGGTATTTATGAGGAATATTTGTTTCATGATCCATAAAAAAAGAGAGGGTTCATTGCCAGCGTTAAGCAATTTGAGACGTGATGAAGATTGTTAGTCAATGTTAGGGTGCCAGGTTGGTGCAGAGGTTACAGCACTGGGCTCTCTCCGGGAGGGTCAGGGTTCGAATCCCGGCAGAGAAAGATATTAGTCCGTCTATGTCCTATGGGACGTTAAGCCGTGGTCTCCTTGGCGCCTTTTCATTAAGAGAAGGCGGAGAAGAATAATGCCGACGTCGAGTTTCTCTCCACCCTTTCTTCCACCTTTCCCTTTCATTCCATCCTTGTACCTTTCCTCCCCGTCTAAAGCGCCTATTATTGCGGAAACAGACTTGAAAACACAGATGATAAAAAGTTACGCATTGTTATAGGAAGATAGGGAGGATCGATAAAAGTGGAAAATTATCGTTACGAAATATATATAGGACCCCTAAAATAAGAGAGAATTGGAATTCGCTACCATAAATATCCCAAACCGGTAAATGTCAGAGGTAACGTTGCAGGAAATGGTAGATCATCAATCATTAAATGTAGTGAAAGATAGGGAATTTTTTCAAATATATTATTTTCAATTGAAACGTCTACTGCCTACAAGTGTTTCAGTTAAAAAATCACGAAGGGCAGAAAGCGATTCTCAAAGCCAATCTGCGAGAAAGCATCAAAATTTACCAGGGAGAAGATTCCTGATAAGGAATTTCAATCAAATTCAATGGGATGATTAGTCAAATCCCGTCCTGAAAGAGAGATCCCTTAAATGGCCACCGGCTTGAGGTTCTAACGATGCCGGATTCCGCCTCATCTCCGGCGAAACAAATGCGACTTCACTCCTTTTTCCGCAACGACTTCGGGCAGTGTCGGGCAGTAGAGAGACTTGACATTCCTTTCACCAGGCGGGCCTCCCAATGAACACTTTCCCCACATAGGAGATCACGTACTGCTATGTGGGCACTGTTCTGTAACAGAAATCCTTTCTTATCCTAAATATAAATAAATAAAAATTTACTTGTTTACGTAACGTCTTTCGCAAAACTTCTGGCTGCGATGTCACGTCTACACTGAAAATGAAACTGGAGCAATTTGTCACGCCATGTGCCCACTGGTCATAATTTTTTACTCGTTAAGGCATATCGATAATTTCCACGTACGCGGTGAATCACGGCTACTTAACCTTGAGAAACTCCAGGTTGCGCATACTCTGGGATAGAAGGTGTCTCCGACGCACCAAGCTCGTTACGACTCCCAAGCCCACCTTCGTCAATGTCAAGTCAAACCGCAGTTCGCGAGTTCCGTGAGAAGACTTGTGGTTAATTGAACCGCTAAAACGAAGTGTTTGCTTATTGTTTTAAGACTATGCGCGTGGAAATATTTTACCGACGTTTATTGCAAAGATACAGCTAGTCTATAAAACCCCTTTACGAATTGCTGTAGAAAATTATCAAGTGTATCGTTGTTGGAGGCGACGCTTTTGGTATTCAGTTCTGATTCCATAAAATACTTAAATCGTATAAGGTGAAGCGAAAGGGATTGAGTGGAAAATTGGATACCGACTGTACATTTTGCAGAAAATACGTCCTAATCGTGTTAACCTGAATAATAAATCATCTCACCTCTGCGAGGAGTTTTCGTGCATACAAATTTTCGCGCAAAACTGTTGCCGCAGCATTCAATCTTGCGTATTCGATTTATATATACGGCGCGATTCCTAATGCTACAGTTATGGAAAAATTCTAAGAAAGAGATCAAAGACATTCCGGTGTTAACTTATACCGACCCGAATGCGCTCGAGCGATAAATCAGTCCATGAATCGATAAACCGTTGTTTTAAAATTTTGACGCTCGACATCGCCCGTTTCATTCAATCGATGTATCGCAGTCTGCACTGCAAAGGACACTCATCCGATCAGGTCCGTGCTGAGAAAGAGAAGGCTGTCGGTGCTTTCGAAATTTCGGTGCGGCAGCCTCGAAAAAATTTCAATTGCGGTTTGCTCGAGAAATGGGATTCAACGGGGCAGGGACGTTTGCAACCTTGGTACTGTGGTGTTTCGCCAATTTCGAGACCTACTTGGGTAAGTCACCTGATCCGTAATAATTATCGAGGTCATTCTGGAAGTTTTTAGTCTTTACATTTTTTTAATGAGGTGAGAATATCGAGGTCGTGCATTTCAGAATTTTTCTTTTTTTTTCAGGAGAATTTAGTTAGTAATTACATCGTGTTAATGATTTACAGTCGGCGCTCTTAGTTTTAGAAATAAAACTGAGTTATGGCGTCCTTTTTCAAGTATGAGAACATCGCTGCAACATCCCTGGAGCGTTTTCGAGACTACCTGAAAATACCCCATGTTTCAAGTGATGAAATACCGGAACGGTGTCTAATCGTGTTCTTAGGGTTTAGTAGAGAAATGTCACTAGTGTAAATATCCTCTTTCACCGTTTTTCTTCTTGTTCTCGTATGTGTCTACGACCACCTCTCTATCGCTTTCTTCAAGCATGTGGCTGCTATTGTCAACGAGACAAATTTATACACTTTTGATATCTCCCACGCCGTAGGCATATCCAAATGTTTTCTTTTAATACGTGCAATTTTAGCTTTCTTTTCGAGGTATGTACAACGGTTTATTTTCTTTTACGCAAATTATTTCCCTAAGCTTAGATCATTTTTACTGCCCGAATCTCAAAGTTTCAGAATCTCAGCTTCCTGGCTGGTATAATTTTTTGCGTAAGAATCCGGTCCCCACTTTAGTGACGCGAGGAGAGCGCTTCAAGTCCAGTTCTACGTCCGTCGGATGGGACGTTAAAATATTGGTACCTTGGCGCCTTTCGTTGAGTCCAAGCTGAATCCAGCTCCGGGAAGGAATGATAGATGAATAAACGAGGCGAGATTAATACTCTGAAAGTCCCTTCTTTATCTGACTAGGACTGAGTTGATTTTGTGGCTAGAATATTAGTCTCCAATCCCGAAGTCCAGGTTCGAATCCTGAATGTGGCAGAGATATTTCATCGGTATACTGGTACCTACTTGAATACCGTGTAAAGGACACGTCAAATGCAGTACTCAATTCGTCGGATGGGATGTTAAATCGTGGACCCCTTGGCACCCTTCGTTTAGAGCTGGGTAATGGCGACGACGGGTTTCTTTCCACCCCTTCTGCATCCCTCGATAAATTCCTGACTCTGAATAAAGCCCAGGAACCGTGGTGGTCTACTTGGTAGAGGGCTGAGCTACCGACCGGAGGGTCCCGAGTTCAAATCCCGCGTAGAAGCCTTTCAAGACACCCCCACCTCGCGATTCGATTTCTGGTTGTCAGAACTTCGTAGGAAGTCGCAAGCGGCCCAGGGAAAGGAAATGGCCTCCCTACACACAATGTGTGAATTTCAAGTGCCAATGCCATAGGACGGGGTGTGCTTTACCCTCACATATCGAAAACCAACATTAGGGTTGAAAACTAAAATATTTTTTAAATCAATAACCCACCTTATTCTAAACGGTAATAATGACCTTAGCCGTCGTTCACCCCCCTCGAATAGCTAAACATACATGAACCGGGTTCCGCTCCAACCTTCTTCCTTCGCTCCCGCTTCATCTATGCAATTACCCTCCTATCATCTCTTGCTTAAGTGACCTCAGTTCTCGGCCGTCTCCCCTAATAAAGACGATAGCGTTGAAAAGAATTGACGTTAAATTACCCTTCAAATGACATTCGAATACGAACCCATTATTTCGTGATAACTCCCTGCCAATCACTAGCACAGAATCCATTAGTAGGTGTCTTTAAGAGTAATTCACAACTCAGACAATTTGCGCCTTTAAGGCTAGTTAGGTGGTGGCTGTAAGTGGGATTTAAAGGTACTTCGGGATGGGTTAAGAGGAGCCCGGTATCGTCATTAACTTAACCTAAAAGAATGTCGACTAAGAGTTAACTGTTTAGTCTCATCGGACGAAGTACTGAAATTGAAGTGCCCTCCACGCAAGGGCTGAAGCCGGGATCAGTATTCCATGGAAAAGTTCCACTGCCGGGATTCAAAACCTAACTTTCCGACTCGAAAGCCAGCACTCCAGCCACCCCAGCAGCAAGATCCTTCTAATCTCATGTCTTTTCAAGTATCTACTGACTTTTAGGCGCTTCAGACCGGTAGTGAGAGTATAAGGATGGGAATTGAAGGGCGAGGAGATAGGATAAAGGGAACCCCGGCGCGCCGGCATTGGCCTGCTCTTAACGAAAAGGCGCGAAGGGGACCAGGGGATTAACAGGACTGAGTACTGCACTCGAATGCTCTCCACAAAGCACTCAAACAAGGACCGGTTTCATCATCCTCAGTCAACAATTCTACGATTGGTTTGACGCAGCCCTCCACTCGATTCTTCTTTCGGCCAACCTCTTCATATTGACGTAGCTCCTCTCTTTTATATCCTTCATAACTTGCTCCATATCCCTCATACGAGACCTGCCTTTTCCATTCTTCCCGTTCTTTTTTCCCTCGACGATTGTCTTCATCAGGCCATCGTATCTTAAGATGTGGCCTATTAAGTTGTCCCAACTTCTTTTTAAGGTTTTCAGTAGACATCTCTTCTCTCCCACTCTTCTTAACACTTCTTCGTTTGTCACTCGATCGATCCATTTTATCTTCATCATTCTTCGTTAGCACCACATTGCAAATGCTTCCAGCATGGACTTCTCTGCTGCTGATATTGTCCATGCTTCGCTGCCATATAGTAGAATGCTCCAGATGTAAAGGACCGGTTTACTGATGAAAAATATCTCCCACTGCCGGGATTCGAACCCGGGCTCTAGGGCGCTGAGACGACCCCAATCCTCCCCAATGTAATTAAGTATGGGTCCACGTGAAGCATAGGTATTATCGGATGTGATTCCGCGTGTCTTACCGTCCCGTTCTGCCACTCTCGCTTCGCAGTTCCTATCGGAGCCGAAGCGCGTTCCTCACCCCCACCTTGCTCCGCAGCCCTCTCTTCCCCTTCCTGAAGGCGCTAGAGGGCGGGTGTGGATCGGGTGTGCTCCACCCTAGGGGTCGCTGGGGAGGAGAAGGGTAAGAGGGCGAAGGGCGTGGTGTGTCGGGAGGGCACCCCTGCGATGGTGGTGGGGGTCGTGAGAATATCGAGCCGTGGTATATAAACCCCCTTTCCGCTCCCCCTCCATCCGCCCTTTTCGCCGCCGCTGACGGGGGGGTGGTGAGATGGGTGAGAGAGAGAGAGAGAGAGAGGCGTGGGTGGGTGAGATTGGAGGGTGGGTGTTTCTTCTTAATATAATTTTTTTCGCCCTCGCGAATCTCCTGATTCAAGGGCCTCTCTCTTTCTCTCGTCGCCTTCCTCCCGTCTTCCGCGTCAGCTGGAATTCGAGGGAGGAGGAAGAAAGGGGGCGGCGAGAAAGTGGGTAGGACTTGAGGTGCTCTACAAAGGGAAGGAGAAAAAAAAATTGACCGGAAGAAAACGGAAAATTCTCAAGTGTAGCAGTTCAGCATCTTGGGGGTTCGCAAGAAAAAAATGCATGCTTTTGGAAATGTAGGTGTGCTTCATGTAAAGGATGAGTGTATGTGGGTGAATTTACATATATAAACGTTATATTCAGAAGAATCTCTGACAAGAATTCTGTAAGCGCTACGTTAACGTCGTGGACAAGGATAGAGATTTTGAAATGAAAGATCATCGTTAGTTATGCTAAACGTCTATACGAAATGAGTGGCACAGATTGAGCCATGATACTTGAAAATTTTATTTATATAATAAAAGGTGGAAACCGAATGGTACAAGGTTCAAGTTCCGGGAATTACCCTCTACTGCGAAAATGTCTTTAATGCTAGTGCATGTGATTTCCATCTGACCTTTGTTCCAATCATTTCTTCCATGTTGTCAAATGCAGTGATACACAATAGAGCAAGCATTATGTTAGTTAGCATTATTAGTTGAAGAAAACGTAGAACACTGAAGCATGCCCGGGTTTGTCAGTTCGGCAAAACTCTCACTTGTCATAGATGTTGTGCAGGTATTTAACGATAAGCTTAACTTTAAGCTAGGATCGTACGATATAGCATAAGCGATAGGAGTATGCTAAAACTTAATTCTACTGCCGCTATAACTACCAAGATGGAACATATTGATTTCGTATTCTCTAATCTGTTCTACCTAATTCCCATTTCTGTGGTGGCCTTCAGGACCGGGAATCGCAGGGATTTCCCGTGAACTTTAATTTTCCTTCGTGCATTCCTCTAGTTCCTGCAATATTTTGGGTTAAAACGTGGATATACAAATAAATTTGTATGTGCTCGGCACGTTTTTATGTGCGGGTATTTATCCTTTAGGTCTCTGGGGAGCCTTAACCCTCCCCCTCCCGCCAGATCAAATGTGGATCCTCGTGATAGAACACGGAAGCGGATGGTAGGGTGGGCGGGGGTTGAGGTACTATCCTTGAGGGTGGGGCTGTGTGCAACCGTCGAATGCTCTCACGAAAGCTTTCATCCGTTTCGGTCGGTTCCTCTTGTCAGTGGCAGAGGAGCAGAGCGGGGGCCAGCTTCCGGCTTCTTCCTCCTCCTCCTGCCCCCCCCCCCCATGTCCCATCCCCCCGCCCGCTCCTCCGTCCCGCTCTCCGTCGAAATCCTCCACTTTAAATGCCCAAGCTCCTCCTCACCTTCAACTCGGGATTTTGGATGAATAGGTGAAATGCTTTTCTGCAGGGATTTGGACCGTATCCAGTCGAAGTGGGAGTCAAATAGAGGCTGCGGAATCTCATTCTCCGCTCGGAAAGGTTGGCAGCGTCATATGCTGTATTATACGCTAGCGTTCTCGAGGACGAAAAAGAATATTTGAGTTTCCGGTCAATATCTCCTTTCCGATATCTACTTAACACATGATTGGGACGGGGAACGGCGTTTCCTGCTGGAGCGAATCGTTGCTCAAGGCATTATTGACTCCGCGCTCGCGAGCGCGAGCAAATAAAGAGATGCTTGTGCATGCTCTTTGACTGCGGGGGAGAGTTCTTCTCGTTCGAGAGTCTGTGTAGCTTCATTGCGGCTTTAGGTTACCAGCGTACTGCGAGAAGAGAGATTGTTTACTATTACACCGAGTAGCTTCTACATAAATATGGACTGAGCCATTGTAAACTCTTTCAGAGTTAACTTTTCGACAGGTCTTCGTGTTAGTGCTTCTTGTAGAACAGTTGGAGTAGCAGGTTAATACAAATATACCGATATATCGGAAATCCATACGTTTCATTTATATCGATTCTCGTTTAGAAATGCATGGAATAAACCGATATATTGGACCGTTGCATAAGCACACATACCAATTTATTGGTCGAGAAGTTCGGAATTGTCATTGTGGTATAAATTACGCTGAAATCATTTATTGCATGCCAACTTACTCAATTTCCAAGGTTCTATTATTTCATTTTTTTGCATACATTCCTTCAACTAGTCGAACGTCAAATGAATACTATTATAGAAGGAAATTTTTAGAGTAATTTAAAATGTGATCAGGGTGGATATTTGATATTTGGCACTCTTCACAATAATATTGGAGATTATGAAGACCTAAGTGGCAGCCTTAATCGCCTTGCTTTCATTTTTTGTATTCAATTTGCAAAGAGTCCACGATTAACTGAAAAAAATAGAATAGGTGTTTTGTTTTCAATATTCCCTGACGTTTCATCTTGTATGCTTTGTCCTTAGATTTTCCGACTGGGCTATTTTTTCCTAGACCTAAGAATAATAAATTATTTCCACTAAACCACGTCATAATTTTTAATTCTTATGTGGAACGGTTCTAACTATCCCAAGGATTGAATGGCACCGCATATAGAAATGAAAAAATTTTCGTCTAACCGGAAAACCACTGGGGGATGTCAAGAAGACTAGTACGGGATTCGAACCCTCGATCTCGAAGGACGAAACTATTTCCGTGCTAGTTGTGCGACCGCATCCGATGTGTCCATGAGTTCCATTGATAGCAAAGGAGATAACAGAATCTGCTAATCTGAAAATGTTTTGAATTCCCGCCGAATTAAAATATACATTTATAAATCGCATGGAAATAAATATGTCAAAATCTACCCGTAATCCCGTGTATTCTTAAGATGCACCCAAGAACTCGTTATGTTCTAATCATATTAATCAATTTTACCTCTTTCGTGATACTTTACACCAGTGATTTGACAAATTTGGTGCATGTTAATAACGTTTAGTTTAAGGAAAATGGAACTTTTTGCCCTGTGGAACTCTAAATCCAGGAATATGTGGAAGGAAATCGATGGAAAGTCTATTCATTGCAGTTTCCGTACATTACTTTCGGCTTTCTGTTGCCACTATTATAAAGTATAAATGACTCTTGATTTTTTTTAGTTTTATGGCGGTAGATAGCCACAATAAACTGCAATTGCTAAAGCTTCTCTCCCCTTTTGAAATTGCCTAAAGTCCTCTCACTATCTGTGATTTCTCTTGACTTCTTAAAAGGCTTCTTAAAACTCAGTGTTACGAAACACGACAGACCCGTGCCCTTGGTGGGACGAATTCGCGCAGCAGCGAATGTGAAGGATTGCTGCCATTGGTCGCCTTGTGGATGTCCTCGGCACGCTTAACAAATCCTGCGGTTGCTGGCGTGGATCGCTGAATCATACATCGCTGAGCCAATCCCAGCGCTGAAAAAACGGTCCCACATGTTGACTGCATCGATGCTCCACCCCATCACCCCCCTCATTTGGCATGCATGTCCCTGATGCATCTTAAGTCTCTTACTTAACTCTTTGACCTTTTTTCCTGTTGGCCTTAAAAAAAATATAAGGCATGCCCCGCGTTATCGCTTGTATCTTTCATCACCAGCATTAAAATCTCAATGCAGTCTGAGGCAATTTTAGAATATCTCTCCGCTAAATGTTTCCAATCAGTGGTTGTCACCAAAGTTCTCTGAGGCTGTGTTTGCCATCCGATAGGACCCGTGTCCTGCAAGTGAGACTTCAAAAACTACTGGGTGGGATACGAGCCGTGCAAATGTGCCCCTCAACCTTACTTCTTCTGCGAGGATGTCGAAATTCCTCTTCAACACACGTATTGCCTTCATACTCATGAAAAGTAAATAAAAAAATACTTCTAAATGTCTCGTGTTGAGGCTTTGGATGGGAAATGGGATAGAGACAGAATAACGTTGCGAACCACTTGTACAAGGAATCAGTTGCAGTTGGTACGCCTCCGTGTGGACTTCAAAATATAAATATTTCTATTGCGATATATCCTCCTTCGATTACATTGGCAATATACCAAATTACTATGCTCAATAAATATTCAGCATGTGAAGCTCACAATCAAGCCAGCGTTATTTTATTTCATAATCATACCTTGTGTAATAATCCATTGCGGTTTTTGCGCGTGTCCTTTGATGTATCAGCATATCACGTGTACACACTCGTGGTGGCTTATCGACGGAGACACGATAATTACATGTTTACCTCTTATTCTATCATTTCAAAATCTTGCGTGCCGGTAAGGAAAAGATTTGGATGGCAGTATTAGGCCTGCCGGATTTTTCTATCCATGCATACGCCCACAAGGGACTCAAAATGAGTTTCTAATCCTCGTATGAATTCATACGGCCCTTATTTGATACAAAATTGAAATTTTTTAGTTTTTAAATCGTTTCTGAAAAAATATAGTTTTGATAAATAATAAATATAAAGAATTTTTTAAGTCTCATTTTACTTTAATGTATGATTATATAAACAAATTAAAAAGGAAGTTAGTGCTAGCACATTTTAAATATTTCGTGCTTTCATTCTTTTTTCAGTTTCAAGATATAGGTAGATACAACATGATTCCTGACTGAGCGGTGAGGACGATGGGACGACTCAGATATCGAAAAGTCTGCAGCAATGGAGAAGTCCACCCAGTGACTATCCAGAGTTACCTCCATAAACTTTGCGAGTTCTTTGTTCGGCTTGAAACTGTTTTGCTGAGTCACGTCAGAAATCACGGCGACCAAAATTTTGAATTTTTTTCTCAGAATAAAGGACCATGGGCTTTAATTTGGACAACAATTAGTGGACATCAGGTTGTACGTCCGTCAGAGGGTAGTTTTTATCAATATTGTACTGATGTACTTATCTGCGAACGCACCTGATTTTGATATTTCCGCCTTGACAGCGCCGATTTCATGCACGAGAATCTCTTTCTTAGCTTTCATTTTTCAGAAATCAACATAGTGGCCATAAATAAAGTGAACTATATTTAATCTATTTATCCCTTGCCTATGTTAATTTTTTTCTGTTCACGTACAGGACATTAATACATTAGGTGGTATGTCATTATTAGTCATGCAATCATTAATTATTTTTCTGTCTCTCAAATAAAACATGTACACATATGTGGACTATAAAATGTCAACAAAAATAATAATAATATTTTTTCGTAGCCTCGAAACGATGAGTAGCCACCTATCTGACGGTGGCGGACGAGGCCACTCGTAGGCGCAACCCCTCTCGAGTCTCCGGACATTATAACGGCAATGAAAACCGATGCTAGCCGGAGACTCGGGAGGAGGAAGTTACTTATTAGTAGCTTGTAATTATAATTTTTTCCAACATAAAATTTCAGCAGTCCTATATGCGCACAAAAGAAATGAGAAAAATGTTTGAATAGGCCAGGTATTTTTCATGAGCGAAGAGGATATGGATGAGCCTCTGCACGGAAAGCATAAGGTACGTATCCGACTATTCCCCACGTCGTTTTCAGCCCTGCGAATATTATCGTCAACCTTCGCCGGCTCGTCTGCCGCACCGAGAGAGAAAGCAGCCTTGTGCCGCCCACGCAGGGACCGACCGAAACGGGCGCACCAGCCGAGAAAGGGGAACTTCCCCCACAGCCATTACGGAGGATTGGAAATTTTCTGAGCGGTGCGAAAACCCGGCCCTCCCCAACAACTCCCTCCTCACCCCCATTCAACCACCCCCCGACGACTCCAATGGATTGCTTTCCCGCTCGGCGGAGCCCGACCCTATCTGGGAAGGTGCGACCGTCCGTCCGCCCGTCCGTTAACGCACCACCGACGACGGCGGCGCGTCCCACACCCTCTCTCTCACTCGAGAGAGGGTGCTGATGATTATCTCCGCACGCCCCTCCCCCGTCGGTTCCGGGATATAAGGGGTGCGGGGGTGAGAGAGCGGTAGTTGCGCGCTCCCCAACACCCCTGAAAACGGTGGATGCCGCCAGGGAAGGGAGGCGCCTGACACGAGTACCCTGGATTCTTGGGGTGGGGCCAAGCAGGCTAGGGTTCCGCGATACGGCGATGTGACGCCATACTGACGCCAACTCGATCTTTTCCTCACATCGGAAAATACATCTGTGAGATTACCCATATTCGTCTCGTAAAATATCGATAATGAACGAGTATATAATAATTGGAGTGGTTTAATAATTTACAAGCTAATCGCCAGACGTCTCTAGTGCTCATTTGGGATAAATAATGTTGGCTTACAGACAACACTAACGCAAGCTTTTACACTTACGTCGATTCAGTTATTGTTTTGCTGATTTCGTACTACTAAGTGAATACTGAACAGAAGAAGGGTAGGAAATACAGGTAGTCGTGGTACAGTTTAATCCATAGTGTAACTGTATTTCATTAGCGATTAATTTCATTGTTTTCTTCGGTACCCCTTTCATGGCTAATGTCACTTAAAGTAACCTTTCAGTATCTAAATTAAGTACAATCAGTAAAATGTATAAGTTAAAGACTGTTGGAAAGTGATTCCTAAACATTAAAAAGAAAAGCACCTTCAGCAATGGATATTTCCTCAGATACATCACACTCAAACAGATAAGTTACGGTGTTTACGACAATAATCTAGCGTCTCTATTCCACAACTAACCCGGCTTGTTTAAATCACACGGTCTCGTGATATAAACTAACTCGTAAATTATGTTCATCGTGGACGTCACTGGAGGCTGCGTACTACTCCAGATGTTGTAGTGTGGATATAAATACCGCAGGTCCCCAGGTTCGACTCCTGAGAGTCCTTTATATACGTCCAATCAACCCCAAGACTTTACGATTTTTCTGGCAACTATGCCCTTTTAGCGACTCATACACTGTGCATGGAAAAGAGCTTTCACCCTATCCCTAATGATGAAATACATTCAGTGTTGGGCTAATTACTGACTGGCTGTGGTATGTACACTCTCACAAGCTAGACTTCGGATGGCACACTATAGGTTGTGATTGTTATCGCGCCAGCATCAATGTATCTCGATGCTTTCCAAGTACCTGGAAACAGTATCTTAAATGAGACTCTCTATATATGTACATACATACAGGGTGCGTTCCGAAAGTAATGCAATTAATATTTTTTAAAATAATTTATTGAACAGATTTGCGCAAACACTTAAAATTCTTCAAAGTACTGTCCTTGGCCCTCAATACATTTTTTCCAACAACTCTGCCATGACCCGTACGTGCCCTGGAAGGCGTCTTTGGTGACCTCTCGCAAGGTCTTCGTCACGGCTGATTGGATTTCTTTTATGGACGAAAAACGGGTTCATTTCAGTGCTGATTTAATCCAAAGGAACAAAAAGTAGTCTGCTGGGGTGACGTCAGGACTATGGAGGAGTGGGGCAGCATTGGCAACTTGTGTTTGGCCAGGAACTCGCGGACTCGTAGTGCGTTGTGGCAAGGAGCGTTGTCGTGATGGGAGTTGCCAGGTAGTGGAGATGTCTTTTCTCGCCCTGACGACCCTTTTTCGGAGCCTTCCGAACACATCCACGTAATAGGCAGCATTAAATGTCTGTCCTTGAGGAACAAACTCCTTATGGACCACTCTTTTGCAGTCGAAAAAGACAATGAGCATTGTTTTCACTTTTGACTTGCTCATTCTTGCCTTTTTGTGCTTGGGGGACTGGTTGGTGTGCCACCCAGAGTTTGTGTGCCACTTTAACCATCTCAAAAATTGTGAGTAGGACAGAGTAGAGGAATAGAGTCCCCGTAAGCCTCATAAATTATTTTTTTAGTCTCCTCAAGAGATTTTTTCAGTTTAGCACAAAACTTAATCGCGTAACGTTGCTCGATCGTCGAATCCATTTTTTCCGTGACACGGTCGGCGTGCAGAGGTTTACAATAACTGATGTCCTGCCGCTTCCACAGCTTGGAGAGCACTGAGATTGGTTTTGCGGCAAAGCTTAGCGTCCCCGCCACCTACTCAAAGTGATCCGATCCCACTCCGACCAATAGGAGCTGTGCGGGAAATTCAATTGCATTACTTTCGGAATGCACCCTGTACATCACTAGGATACTTTAAAAAAAACCACTCAGATCAGTGTAGTAAACGAAACAAGTATGGAATAACCAGGACACGGACCTAAATAAAGGGTAACGGCATGCCCATAAGTTGCTCAAGATGGAAAAAACAGGAACAATTACACCATATTTTGGTATTTATTTCATCATTAACCAAAATATAGAAAACGCCTGAACATCAGCGCATGCCCGACGTTCATAACTGAACGCGATGAGCACGGTACAATTTCGCAGGTTAATAAGGGAGTTCATCGAAGCGTGGAAGTGATTACTTCCATAAAGCGCGCCGAAGTACCTCGTAGTTTCACGTTAATTCGAACACCAACGGGCGTCACGCAAAGTCTTCCAAAAGTTTCACGACATATGCGCAAAAACATTTCGAAAGCTAATAACTGAGAGCAGTAAAGCATGAAACGAACCTGCCTCAAATATCCTGAATACCAAGAGCTGTGAGGCTTGTAAAACAGACTCTTCACTTCATATCAATCCAGACACAAAAGAATCGCTCTCTAATTTTTACAAAAATTGGAAAGACTTTTGATGCTATTCAATGCTAAACTAAAGGGGGAAGGGAGAATGACAAAGCGGCCCAGAATGGGGATGTTAAAAAAATAATTATGAGAGATGATTTAGGCATCGAACGCTTCCGAGAAGGTGGAAACGGCTTAAGAGTCGTCCTGAGATGGTTTGGAGTTGGAGGAGAGAAAACGATGCATGAAATGAAAAGAACAAATGAAGTACTATGCTTTCTAGAGGAGCAGGGAGATCTGCGAGTGAATATAAGGCAGTGGAAAAGATGGTCGCAGGAGATGGTGGATAGAGATGACGTATTGTTAACCGAGAGAATGTAAGGGAGAAGGAATATTGCGGGAGGAAGAAGATTGGCTTTTTAGATATAAAAAGAGATACAGAGCTGACGACGGTAAAGATGCCGATAAAGATGTGTGTCTCACGGGGAAAGCAAAGCAAAAGTGATTCATCCAAACCTACCTAGGGTACATATTGACATCAATAATAATAGACTCCATTACCGAAATAACAGCATAGGAACTCCACGCCATATCCTAAGTTTCGCCTTTGATTTTGGGGAGTTGATTCCATCCACCTACACAAGGCCTCCGAGAGAGAGGAGCAAACAGGAGAGCCGAGATTGGTGAATGAGGAAGGGAGTTAGGGAGGGACGGTGAGGGGGAAACGTGATCCACGTGAATTGACGAGCGAGCGGGAGTGGCTCATTCACGTCAAACAAGGGCGTAAAAGCGGCAGCGGAAGATAGGAGGGGGGGGGGGGAAGTAGGGGAGGTCGTGACGCAGAGGGAGGGGAGGGCGGGAGTTTGAAAGGGCGATTGCTTCGATCGACGGCGGAACATTCACGTGCTTCACCACGCGCGGGGAGGAGCAGCGTGCGCGGGGAGGAGCAGCGTGCGCACGGCTGCGGGCGTGCGAAAAAAAAACCCTGCCGAGCGTCGCCGGGCGCGTGTACGCACACACTAGTGTCAAGGGACCCCTTGGTAAGGAAAAATGCGGAGATGAGCAGTCTCTTTGTTTGCCCACCAAGGCAACGGTGGCGATAATGATGATGGAAGACGTCAACCCCTTCACAAAAATATACACTCTCCCTTCCTCTGCCGCAGGGGCCGCGAAACCTGAGCACATCCCCGCAACAAAGAGAAACATCGGAGTCGAAACGATATCTCGATAAGTCCATGAAATTCGCATCATTATCATACACTGCTGTTTCAGTTTATGTAGGCCTAAAAAGGGCGTAATAGTGCTTCCATACTTCCTGTTCGGTCGGATATGTTTCACATCACATGGCAGTCTTCATGTCCTCCTACTTCCTACCTCTCCTCGCCCCATTCATGAAGCTCATTTTCCCTCTTCTTCGCTTTCAAAATCATTCTTCGCTTTCCTCATTCCCTCCATTGCGGCCTTTGAAAATCCCATCGCACCTCATAACCTCCACCATCCACTTACTCGGCCTTCTCCCAATTTTCTCTAACAGCTTCCTCTCCCCCCCTCACGCCCTAAAAAAACACAATCCTTCGTTATATCTATTTTACTACAGAATTTCCCCATCATTCTACACATTCCTCACGTCCATACTCTCTATGACAAATATATTTTATCTTTTTTAAATAGTGAAGTTTAGAACAGTATATAAATACTAATCCTTTTTTAAGCATGATGTGCAGTGCATGCTTGGTGAGAATTCACCCCCTGCCACACACCTTTATGGTGGCTTGCAGGGAATGATGTAGATTTAGAGGTGTACACAAATCATAGCATCATATAATTCAACGTTCCATATCAGAATTTGCAGTAGATTATTATTTATAAATGTTCCTTCACAACCTTACGGTCATCAGTATTCTCCTACGAACGCACGCACGCCTCTTTCGCTATCGCAAATCCAGTAACATTCCTGACAATTAGTCAATTATCCCCATAGAGATTAACGGATACGAGATGTAATACAGGTTAAAAAGGTAGGTGTAAGTTAATCATATAATTAAATCCGTCATTTCGGAGAAAACTGTCAACAATCATTCATGTCTATATTTGAGCAAATCGTTCCATCGACGATGGAACATGGATTGAAAATACGCTAAACATGTAAAATTTCAATGAATAATACTACTTCACTACTAACGGATCCTACTCTATCAACCTCCTAGTCAAGTTCTCCTTAACCCTGAAACGGCAGTAAGCAATATGACCCTGAGCCAGCAGTAAGAAATATGATTGTGCGATACTTCATACACCCCTAGTTAGTTTTCATTCAGAGCGAATTTTGACAATATAGAAACAGGAAAAATCAGGGTCATGCTAGTGATATTGTACCGATAACAAGGTAATATATTAATAATCAATACTATCATATGGAAACATCGTCACGACGGTACTCATGTGAATAAAGAAAATGGATATCAGAACTCTAGTATTCAACTTTTTTTCCATTTTTCCCGAGTTTTAAATGAAATGAATGCTAGGGATACAGTATCATACAGTCTTCTATGTATACTATGCACCACTTTTCTTCGCATGTCGAAAATTTCTAGTGTTTGTGAAGTTTGTGAATCATTCACATAACACCATGAATAGATTTGAGCTTCCATGGTGAGTAATAACCGTACCTTTTCATTTTTTAAGGATTTACCCAGTTTCATGGAGTGATTATCAAAAACATCCCGGAAATCCCGAGTCTTAAAGAAATTCAAAATTCAATGAAATTAAAATTAGAATTAAGCGATTCCACGACACTGTCACCAACCTACATAGTACACTCCATATCGCCTGTACAACTAAGCAGGTGTTATTCATATCTACCAACTAAGACCACAATACGACCACATCGCAAAATTGCGTTACGTTTCAATCGTCGCGCATTTACGCGAAAATTTTGGTATATAACATCCACGTCACCAAATTAATTACGAGAATCTAAAATGGATGCATTTACCGATAACATGTGCGCATTGATACGCAAGTATCGATGCGAACGGCGATACAATGCACAAGCGCTTTGGGCTACCCGTAGCCCAGCAACGAAAAAGAGCCAGACTCACGTCCCCCACGTTTTCAGGGTCGCGTGCCAGCGTCCGGATTCTCGCGCAAAGCACTCGAATGGATGCTCACAAAGGGTAGCCTGGGGGAGGAAGAAGGAGGGGACGGGTGCGGATTTACCCCTTCCCCCCCCTATAAAGGGGAATGGAGACTTTTTAGGCAGCGGAAGGGAGGCGAGAGAGAGCCAGTACGAGGAGAATTTTTTCCCTCCATGATATACTGGCGCCATAAAATCTCCCCATTTTTATTTAACGGGCGGGGAGGGCGGAATCAATTCTCATTTGAAAAGCGGCGGCCAGAGTTATCGCGCGTTAGATGGCGAATGATATCTTTTTTTTTCTTCCTCTTTCCACCCCACCCGGCAATGAATGCACACTAAATCTCCCCTCCTACCCCCTCCCCACGGTACAGGGGAGGAGTGGAAGGGAGGGGTGTTGTTTATTCATCGGTTATCACGATAAATACCCACCCATCCGGACGCACGGATTTGCTTTTGTGGAAAAAGAAACGTGTACAAAGGCGCGAGATGGGTTGAAGCGGCTACCCCTCGAATGACTGCGGGGGTACGAGGTCATTCGCGAGAATACATCGCCCTCCGAAATATAAAACATGTATTCCTGGCAACGTTAACGATTTTGCGCGCCGATGAGGCGAAAGCCGAAAAGCAGAACACTCTACCCTGAACGCACGTCGCCTGTTTTTATATCCAGACCACGACTTGCCGCCTATTTAAATCGTCAGTGATATAAGTATAATTTAATTTCGACCGTCATAAATAAACCTTCCACTGCTGAGGTATTTCTATGAAGATCATAAACCTTCTATTAAATGCATGAAACCAACTGTTAGGTGCAAAACGTTTCATGTACTGATAGAATCACCTACATAAAGTCTTAATATATATCCTTCCAGTGAAAGAATGTTGAAAAATTTGTCTTATCAATTGTCATTTTGTACTTTGAGTCGCATTGGCTACGCTGGAAATTTTGAACGCCGCTCAGGGTGACGATGGGAAGGACTCTTAAGGTGAAAAGGCACTAACAAATTCACTGGGAGCAATCTTGCCCACGTTCACAGGTGGTCGCCAATATCCTACCGTGGCGTAGGCAAATCATCCTTGTCACTATAAATGCCATTAGGGGGGAGAGAGCGACTACTGAGAGTAGAGGTCATTGCGCCACTTATGTTATAGTAAGGCGGTAGATTTTAGGAGGGATTTTATGGTAACGGAGTAAGGTTGGAGAGAAACCCGAAGAACCATATATTTTATGCAGAATCACATAGTGTGTTCTACTTTCTTAATAATGACAAAATATTCAAGGAGCCCACAGATGTCCATCCCAATAGACAATAGAGCAATGACCTTAAATTCTGCTCCACAAAACATCCAAGCATTAAGGAGAGGAGACCGACAGCACAGGTCATTTGCACCGTTTTATAATAGGTGAGTAATTGGGTAGACGCTAGAAGTTTCAGGGGAACGAAGACTGGAATGATACAGAAACTTGTCGACAGCACTAGCCTACTCTTAACGAAAGGCGTCAAGGGACCAAGGTTTTTAAAGTTCTGTTCGGCCGAAGAAGTGACTGGACTGGACCAGGGACTGGAAAATGTTTTTTAGTGGGAATTAGCGCCCATCACACGAATGCTGAAACGGATTTACACGGGTTTAAACGGTCTTGGGGCGAGCCTCCATGTCCACTCTCGACCAAAATGAGAGAATATTGAACCACTTGCTCTGAGACAGGCACGTAGCCAGAAATTTGCTTCAGGGAAGGGGCTAAGTCTAGTGTACCGTAAAAGAAATCAGCCTTCCCCGTTCGGTGCCGACATGTAACAAATCTTTATTACTTTTAGTTAATTTTCAGCGCTTGGTATTGCATACATACATACACATCAGATTGAAAAGAACAATTATCAACCACACACATGCATCAAACTAGTGATCACGTTTCAAGAAACTTAGTACTTGAATTATACGCAGTGTAATCCGGATTATCATGCCCAGTTATAATCTAAACAACAAAATTATTAGGAAAAACGTTAGGGTGGGTGCTGAAGCCCCCCCCCTGGCTACATGCCTGCTTTAAGACGACTGAGATAACAAGCATTTAACTGGTTTCAATGTACTGACGCCTAATAGGCGACCTTGCTACATCAGTAGTGAAAGGTCATCATTTACTACGTACATACATATAGTGATCAATAGAAGTTGATGCTGCCGATTAACGCTGGAGGCAATCATAGGCAACAAAAGATCAAGCAATCTCAAGCGTCAAACCCAATTTTATCAGCACTCGTCACCTAGTATACTTACTGAGCGCATATTATACTTACTCTATGGTATAACCTATAGTAAACAAACGAGTTCTTCCCACGCGAATCGAATTTCGGACAGCCCGTCGGTGGCAGAATGCATACGGATTTGCACTCAGGCTTCGAGGATCCTTTAAAGGATGACTGAAAACAGGTTTATGAAACGACTTCCGTGAACCTACGGAACGACTGAGGCCAAAATAACATTCACTTAAGGAGAAGATAAATACTAAACTGTTGACCCTGTTTCATCAACCGGCCGCTGCGCGCTGGACATTAAAAAAAAAGCTCTCGAATCTCAATAGTCCAAGTTAGACAGAGGGGCAAAGAAAATCCAAGGAAACCGCTGTATAGAACACACTATGAACATTCCGTCCATATGGTGAGAGGCAAAAAGGCAAATGCTATGTTTGGATTCGAATTCGATATGTAATGTCTACTTCCACATCGAGATGCCCACAAAAGAAGGCATTTTCGTCAGATATCCCCGTTTACCACAGTTGAGTCTTTAGTGGGGTTTTTCCGTTCACACGCAGCAACTTCTTAAGGGGATAGGATATAAAACTAAAAATTAAGCTTTTTCGCACTCATGATACTTCTTAAATACCTATTTTCAGGAAGACTGTTTTCCACGTTACTCTTTTTACGAATCAAATTTAACACCTCAAGCAAATAAGCGAGAAATGAGTACTGAATCTTAAATGAAAACTAAGTACTTTCATAAGGACACAATGCGGCATTACTGCGAAAAACTTACATGATATGAATATTCTTACTTTCGAAATAATAGCTATGAAATTAAGTACCTGTTCACCTTGGTTTTTCATTTATTCAACGTAGGCGTAGATTGAAGAACAATTATCAGAAACAGCTTTTAAATAAGCTCCGCAAACCCCTCTTACGTGACTTGGCATGGCGTTCCAAAGCTTCACGCGTGCTTTCGAAGAATTAGAGCAAGAATATTTTTAATTACATAAATATTAAAAAGTGCAGTATCTTACGGGAGAGTTGACTCTCGCAGTAAACGATATCCCAATCTCCTTCAAGGAATCTCGATTCAAAGCGAAAACGACAGCAGTCCGGCCAGTCTTTCGGGAGTAAATTGGGAGGAATAAAAATTTTACATTCCCGTTTCCTAGTCTCCTAACTCTTCTTTCTTATCTCCTGCGCTGGACTAGATGGGCATGCGAGAAACCTAACCTCCGTCACTTCCGCGTTTGAAACGACCGCAAGTCGAATTGAACGAAATGAGCGCGGTGCCCGTCGGTATTTTGGGAGAACCACGAAAAAAAAAGGTGGAGAGATTGACGGCGGACGACTCGAACCGATTCTACCGTCAGGCGGAGGGAGCAAAGAGGGTGTTTCCTCGCGTGACGGCCCTGCCTCGGGCGAGATCCGACGTCATTTGTTCCCATGGGCCGATATATCGGCCCTCGTGAAAACCAGGACTCGACACCTCCGTGCTCAGAACATTAGCCTCGCAGTAGGCCCTAGACCGTGAGCATACTTCATTACAACGGAAACGGAGCCAAATGGCATAATAGAATGAAGTAGTCATTGGGGGGACGACCAACCATTAAATTAATTTGTTCTATTAATCGATAGATGGATAACTTAGAGGAAGGCGTTAGCCTAATTCGGCTTGACGAAAGGCGCCAAAATTTCAAAACCTTCCACTGTCGGTATACGAACCCGGGTCTTCTGGGGGGGGGGGGGGTGAATCTCTCTCTATCTCTCTAGCAACCACACCTACCCGATCACCGAGCCCAAGTTTGGATACCCAGATAGGCAATGACTACATGAGAATACTACTTAGTGAGCCTCCACAAGAGGATGAAGCAGAGACTGTTACGTAACCACCACCCTAAAGCAGAATCATTGCTTGATAAATCATCTTGACACCACGATCATTCCCCTTAATGGGTGCAGACCTAAATATAAAACAGCGCTTCATACCACGTCATTATACAATTTATCCGCGAAAGCGCCATGTTATCCCATGTATCTTCCCCGCCTACCTAGCAAGGATCTAACATCCAATACCATCTTTATTATCCAATTGTCTCTAACAACATATTCCATCCATTAAGTTCTGCCCCCTAATTTCTTATATACCGTCATGCTATCCTTCCTACAATGTATAACGCTTCCCCATTCATTATTCTTTTAGTCCGTCGTAATTTCTCCAGTACACTCAAGACACACGTCTCATATGTCCCAGATCAACTTATCTTTCCTCCACAAAAGGAAATAGACTGCGCAAGCATATGTCAACCACCATTAAAAAAAAACCCTCAAATCTTTTCTATACATGTGTACTCGAGGTTTCTCACTCAAGTTCGATACTATAAGCCTTTTAAGTCTTTGTCGCTTACGCAATGTTCCTGCTAATGCTCTTAGTCAGACACTTTTAAGTTTGGGGGGATCATTTTCGCAAACAAATGAGCCCTTTATCTTTCGATTCACTTCAACAAATACCTCGCCTTATCATCAAATGTCTCTAGATTTTATAGTCACTGTCCAACGGAAAATTGTATGAAAACCAAGAGTTTGCCGGTTCAAATCCCGATTTGGACAAGAATGTCGAATTTATATTAGGAATAGGTTGAGTTATAAAGAACCTTAAAACTTATTCCCATTCCTACTAAGGCATTATAGTCATCTGGAAAAATGTTTTAAACTAAAAATAAGAATCAAAGCAGCGGCGAAAGAATGGGATTCCACCAAAATTACATCGTGGTCTATGCAACTGTAACTGGGAACTAGGCTCATAACGTACGCAGAGTGAAAGCAATTGAAAGCAGTGCGTTCCAAAGGGTAACCCCGTCACACGAGTTTTCAAATCCCAAATTATTATACCGCGACATGCTCCATTTAGCCTGACGTTGGAAAACTTCGGAAAAATGCGGAATGCGTTTACTCTAAAAAAGACGACGACTTTATACAACCTTAAGATTGGTTAAGGATTCTGATTTCAGTTCTTCTGATAATCTAATCACACTGTAAACGTCACCACCGATCTTTTTGTACAGTCGACCGCAAAAGTAAATGTGCATTGGTTCGCCGTACCGCCACTAGGATCCCATGCGATAAACGAAGTAAAATATGTCAAACGTTGGCAAAAAGCAAGAAGATGGACGAGGTTGTCAGCAAAACAGGGGAAAGAAGTGAAAATCAGTGAGGACGTTTTTCAGCTGTCTGCGTAAGAATTTGCTCGAAGGTCGCTACTCTATTCCACACGCTGGATACCACAATAAATTTCTCCTCATTGTCAGCTCCTTCTAACCCAGTGCCGTAACTAGAAACGAAAGAACGGAGAAATACCCCGCGAAAGGGAGCTACGAGGGTCTTCAAAAAGCATATAAATATTACATAACATCTTCAGACTGTATACACACTTACTTATAATGATGTTTCTCTATGCTCAATGCATAACATAACTTTAAAATCCTTTAAGTTGCAAATATTTAGTTCAACCCATAGTGAGATGAAAGGGGGGGGCAAGGGCCTAGCTACAGGGCCATACACCTGTTCCCGTCATCTCACCGAAGTTAAGCAACGTTGGGCCCGGACGGAGGTATGGATGGGTTGCCCTCCTCCATACCTCTACCGTGGTGCTCTCGTCCCCTGTCTGCAAGTGGCGGGCAGGTTAAATGTGGGTTGGCACAATGGATCTAAAGAGGTCTAAAGTGCCAGGGGGGCTCCAGAAGGGCCCCGCCCACCCCTCCAATTTACATTTTTTTAAGATGAATGGGATATCCCACTTGAAATTCTGCCCCAGGGCCACCAAAAGCCTAGTTCTGCCACTGTTCTCACCCTCATCCTCACCAAATTTTTCTTATTTCTTCTGTATCGCACACCACAACGTCCGTTATCTTCTTGCCAACAATTTTTCCTGAGTGTAGGTACCGAATGGGGCATGAGGTGATGCGAGACAATGCACATTAACTTTCGCGGTTGCCTGCACGTCACCACTAAGGCAATTCTCGATCCAATTCCGATGCCCAACTGACCTAGTGAATACCCACCACAAACCTCAAAACGAGGAAATCGTTTCCAAAATTGCTCGAATGCACCGATAATCGGGAGTCGACGTGGAATGAGAGCCCCGGTCACACGACAAGGGGCCAAACATACGACTTAGCTCGGAAAGCCACATTCTTCCGTGACACCCAATTCTCGGCATTCCCAGTCAGCGCTTTTTTTCATTCGGAAAATCGATCATCCCTTCCAGGAAATAAGATTAATGACTTGACCTTGACCGGGAGGCACTTCGCCGGAGTAGGAGTTGAGAGAAAGAATGACGCTTACGTGGGGCACCGAGGCGAACACGAATTATGGCCGACTGGCCTCATCCATTTCGTTCCAACAAAGCCTTTTACGAACACGAAGGTCCACCACGTCAAAAACAGCTGTTTTTGGCGGCGCAATGAAATTGACACTACCATTTCTCAAGACAGCTTTATTCTTCTCAGCGTGAAAAATAACTAACTACGGTGTTCGACCCAAGGATCGGTATGGTTAATAATGACTGACTTTGCCTAGTTCCTTTCCCAGGGCCATTCCTGGTTCCCCAGAAAGATCTGGTGGTGGGAAAAAAAGGAGGAGCCAAGTTTTCGAGGAAACAAGATATCGAAAAGTTTTACGTGATTACTTAACGACGGTTCAACATATATGAATCTTCGACAGGGACTAGGGATAGGGAAACGCAATACACGACTTTCTATGACACATAGTCATCGCGGTTTCCGTTCGATACCTTGAAGATAAGCCCTAATCAAAGTGGTCGCCACACCGTCGAAAAAAATATACTACGTGCCCGAAGTTATTTCAAAGATTTTCCACCTGCCAAACAGCCTTTAGTTATCAAGTTAACCAGTAGATGGTGTACCGGCACACGCTAAAACCAACAACAACCCCTTTATTGATCCATTATTCCTTCACACGGCCCGCGTGCGCTCCATATACAGAAAGAAACTGAACATACACAAATAACTATCCTGCGAACTCCTTGGATGGCGAGTTCTTCGGCGATCAATCGCCAAAGATTAAGAAATAAAATTAAATTTTAAGTGGTGAGCCAACCATTCAGGCAGAGGATATATTTATAACAAAAAATGAATGCGATACGTGATTATTTGTGCTTTAACGCACGTGAGCAGTAAGTATGCGGAGCTGTTCCATGTCCTCCATTTGCAACTCGCATCAACTTCAGTTGATATTTCGACACTTGAATCTAAAGTCACCGAGGAATTACCCTTAGCACCGTCCCAGATCGGCGTGCCAAAATAGATACCCTGCGAGCCACCTTGCGCACGCGTGCCATAGGTTCGCCACCCCGTCCTCGGCCAACCTCAAAATTTCCCCTTTCCTTTCAAAAGATAGACTGCCTGCCACCCTCAACGTCTATATATATCAGCCAATGTCCATTTCTAAGACATCTTTACCAGACAGATGGTAGTATTGCAAATCTAGTGAATATATCTACCTGTCCTTAAATCTAGATTTGTTACGAATCAATTTTTGCTGTCCTTCAAAGTTTACTACACGGTACCATAGTTTTAAATTGTTTCCTTAATCCTAAACCGGTGACCCGATGGGGATAATTATTCCTTTGTCGGCGTACACACCCTCTACCACGCGCCGTCATGACAACTTGCTGGGTAATAATTATCAGGGGTAGATTCTTGTATTCGTGAACCGGATTTCGTGATTACCACAGCTCTGCAATCTCCGCAAGTGTATGCAAAAACCGCTTCCCGTTCATGCGACCGTCAGGCATGCTTCGGTTGCCTTGACTCTCACCGCGATTACTGCTAAATACGTCGCTGAGCTTGAAGCAGCACAGGCAGCGAGATTAACTTCCTCTCAACTCTGGCTTCCCAAATAAGATTTGCATGCGCGTGCCGCCTAAGTTCGACTCAAACGGCATCAGGTTTCACCTAAGCCTCCCTTAAATCATGGATGAGCTGGTTCCGACACGCACCGGATTATAAATTCCATTCGCTTCGCGGCGAGACGATCGGATATAGCGATGCACGCCATGAATATCCACCAATGAGAGAGGTGATGAGAGGGTAGATGTGAAGATCACCAAATTTTCGACACCTGCGAGCTCTCGAGAGAGAGATAATAAGGGTTTGTGAGTGTCCTGGCATTTTCACCAACGGAATCCATCGATACCACGCCTTCAATGTTGAATTTCAAAGCGTTCGCAAGTGGTTTAAGAAAAACTGCCGACATACGTACGTCACATCGGCTCTATACGCAGATATGCCGCACTAATATCCAGATCGAAGAAAGATTTCCTCGCCGCCCGATATATGCAGCCGGAAATTGACACCCTGACTGAATGGTACACAAAATGGAGATTTGCAGTCAATCATCGAAAAACGCAGACAATTGTGTTTTCCCACAGCGACTCCGAACCAGGTGAATTACTCGTCGGCGACCAAGAGGTTCTCTGGAAGTCGACAAAAGGGCCGGATCGGGGAAAAGACGCTGCCGGCGTATATAAAGCGGCTAAATTATCCAAGAAAAATTTTTCACCATAGAACCCAAGTTTGAAGAGCCCGAAGGAGCTGACCAAACTCTGCATTGCCGAAGGGCAATTTTACACCGCTGTCACCTAACACCTTATCATTGAAAACTCAACTTGGAGCAGTAAATTACAATTCTCCTCTTTTGTTCAATTTATTCTCGAGTAATGTTTTCTAGTAAATAATTGTATTCTAATATTCTGTTGAACCTTTGTCATCTTCTTGGTAATCTCTCATTTGTAAGTTTCATTTTAGTAGAAATAACCCTGTAAGTGTTCACCCTATTCACCAGTTAGGTGTGAAACAGATATTAAACTTTAATTCACTCATAATATAATGTTCCTAATGTTGAAAATGATTTGAGTCCAAGAATAATAAATTCTATCGTTGTTATTCTACGACCTTGCTACCAACTAACCGAGAATATTCTAGTCCAAGCATACCAAAGAATAAGTCTCTAAACATATCGTTACTCAATACAATTCGACATACGGATTCTCCATCCCACAGCACAAGCTTCTGTTATGATCAAATCGTCCCGACCACGTGGCAAACGGACTTGACAGACAGCACATCGAATAAACTGCTACTTCGAGAAGTCAGCTGTGTCGGCTGCAAAGTTCATCCACTCGTAGTCAAATTAGAGCTTGAGATGAAGATCTACCACAAGAAAGCGAAATCAATGACACTATCCAGAGAAATAATCCAAAGAATAAGAGGTAAACATAAAATTAGGTGACCATAAAGATAGAGTAATTACGGACAGCCTTGCACTTATAAAGGGACATTCTTGAACAGGAGGGAAAAATGCCCGACGCGAATACGTCAAGAAAATGTTAGCAGAGAGCTAAGGTCAGAGACCTGGACTCCGGGGATGGAGAAGGTGAAAAGAAGCTTATATTGAAAAAAGAGTAGTAAGTGATGATGACTTGGCGAGGGTGAGGCGAAAGGAAAACGAGGATAGGATTTGACAGAAGAGCGGTGACTCTTTTTCATTAGTTTATTTAAATAGCGCACGTACAACAATTTTGAAAATTTACCGCAGCACATATGACAAAACATGACGGGACTCAATGGGAAGGAGCATTCATGCATTGCCCGATAGAAAAATTAATAGCATAAAGAACTGAGCACGTACATTATTTTTAAAGTTGACTTGAAAGCGGAGATGACGGGAGGTAGCAACGTACGAGTGTGAAGGCAAAGAAAATTATTTACTGTATTATTTACCTTATTTCGTAGGAAATATTTTCGCTGCCGCCATTTAGATACTATGGCTGCTTAAGTCTCAAGTCTTTCCGTCACGCTTGTGACCTCAGTGTAGACATACAAATGCACTTAGGAAAAAATAGAGAGATGAATAGGGATAAATAGAGAGAATGTCGTACCGATTAAATTAGAATGTCATTTTCCCGAAGCTTTACTGAAGCTTTAGCCATATATTAAAAACACAAGCGTATTATGTTAGATTCGACCAGATAAATATTGTCGCACAGATAGATTCAAAATGTCGTTTTTCCCCCGTACTACAAGAGCATAGGCAGCATAGCAAAGGGATAGGTAGGGGAAATATTTTAGAGTAGCCTGTAGTGCTTGGTGCATGTATTAACAGCCAATCCCTTAATTACTATGTAGATACTAACAATATAGTTTCCTGAGATCTTATAGTAGCATGTTTGCATGTCTATAGTTCATGCTTGGTGATCTTCACCCCCTGCCACACACCCTCGCGGTGACTTTCAGGTTATCGCGTAGCTGTAGAAATGCCTGTCTAATTACTTCACTACTATGTATATATTAACCTGTACGTGACTAATATACCTAAAATTTTCCCATGAAGCAATATCATTGTAGCTTTTAGTTCTCTTAGCACTCGTAAGTAGTGCATATATGGTGATCCCCTTCCACACACCATCGCGTTGGCTATCAGAGCATTCCGTAGAATGAGATGTACCTACATGAGGTTATCGAGAAAATCTAGTCCTCCAACAAAGACTATCGAATCTACATAGATCGAAGTTTACACGGATTCAAGAAGGCTCCGAGCAACCCAAGCAAATGGCTTCTTCTTACAGGAGCGTACAATCAGGTCGATGAGTTTTCAGTCTTTTTACGTAGTTCCGCAACAGCGCGAAGGCGAGAGCGCTAGGATCAGAGAGAGCACCTCTTATTTCCCCGATAGCAATGACTCGATGACTCACGCGTCAAGCATCTGAGCGGGCGGCAAAAAACGGCCTCGTTCCTTGAAACGGAAAGTGGAAACTCGAGGAAAAAAGAGGTCTTAATAAGATTTAATGAGGCATGCCGTAGACATCCACAGAAAAGTTCTTTTAAAAAAATGAGGACGCGGAAGAGGTGTGTTGGGAGGAGTACAGGTTGTCTTCAATAAGGATTCATGTTTTTACTCAAGAACACCACAAGATAGAAAGGACTTAACAGCAAGAAGAGCCACTTTGGATTCCGATTGAATACGGTATTATACCTGCGGCTATATTTAATCCCTGAAGATCTTTTAACAAAAGCCGGATGTCGTGAAACGAAGTCGCAGAGCCTTAAAGGCAATGCTAAACATATACACTAAAGAATGATTTGCGGTAAACTACCCAGGAGGGTGACAATTTGAGGTCTTCATGAAAAATTATACAGCTGATACTAGAGTGGACACTTTTTTAAAGATAAATACATGATCATATTTGTTTGCATATAGAATAGCAACTATCAAATCGGTGAGCGCCAAACAGAGACCTAAGCTGATTTAATTTAACTCTTAAAAGAAGGTACCAACTGCACTACACCAACTGATACCCGTAAACAAAGAGGGATCTATTACAACAATTCGTAACCCATCGCTGTTTATTCGCTATCCTAGGACCAGACGCAGGCAGCAGATACCTTGGCATGAACGATTTATTCATATAGGTAGATAAATATAAGCCCCTGCCCGCCTAAAAGGATTATCAACAGAAACAACCACGACCAAATCTTCTTTACTAAGGCTTCATTTGAAGATACTGGTGTACGAGGGCAGCCTTCACACTTTTGGCACCTAAAAGTCGAGACATTTTTTTAAATTAAGGAGAAGCCAGAAAAGTAAGGATAAACAAACAACCAACGTCGAACACTGCATAGTCATTTGACGAAAACTGCTAGAGCACTGCCGCTATTGTGGGAGCGTGCAAAAGTGAACTTTAGAAGCTATATTAATTAATTATCGATTTCACCGAAGCGCATATAAATACGCTGCACTCTGTCATCAATCTAGAGATACGCATGACACGTCAGCAAACACACTGTTGTGCTTAATTTCCACCGAACATTCAAAGTAAGAGGGACATTTTCTCCACCCATACCGTCATAGGCATACCAAAATCTCCCCTGAAAGGCGGAGAAAAGAGGATGAAGAGGAGAGTTGCTGGCGGCAGCATTAAATTGAGCAGGTACATCCAATTGGCTACAGTACATTCATTTTCGCCCAAGCGACCAGATAGGATAGTAGGACAATGGGAACAGTGAACCGTCATAAACCTCTTGTGACTGCACACACTGGAAAGTGTGGCGAATGGAAAAGAGAATCGATTAGTTTTCGAAGATCTCGACGCGAAAATCATGAAAATTCGAAGCGCCCACATCAGAAAAGAAACTTTCCATGGACCGCCACTGGAGGTGAGTCCTATCGGAAACTTTCTCTCCCATACCCCGTACACAAGAGTACGCTTATTCTACATAAACGAGACCCACTATACGATGAATTTCCCCTTCGGAATTGACAGCTTAACGCATTTAATTCATTAGAGTGATGTGAAAATTAAAAATAAACAAAACTGTTGGAAATGAAAATCCTAGGTTCACCAATAAACGACCCGAAGGGTCGTGAGAGATGGCGACGACGAATATCGGAGGGTACGGCGTTTGGTAGAACACGGAAACCCACAAGAGAGCAAATGAAGACCAAATGTTGGCGAAGACTAGAGTCACAACTCTATTAAAAACGTTGGCATCAGAAATTTTAGGAGATAAAAAATCTTCCCAATAAAATCCTGAAATATATATACGCCAATTGGACAACCCTTGGTTCCCACTCAACTGAAAATTCATCTCCGGCAGATTCAAACGAGGAAAGGGTTGAAAGTTCACGATAAACATCTACATAATACCCTCAAGCCACCATAAAGGTGTGTGGCAGGGGGTGAATTCACACCAAACATTCATCACATATCATGCATAAAAAAGGATTAGTAATAATGTACTAGTCTATATTTCATAATTTAAAAAAAGATAAAACAGGTTAACTTGAACCCAATCTGTTTTCCGAAGGTGTCTGAAATATTTTGACAACTTCCACGTATCACGGTCCATCACGTAACATAATTTATTTAGACATTCCTTTAAATATATTAATTAATCAATACTTTCCAAAGTTAGCTGTTAGTGAGTTAGCAATGTTAAAACGGGAATAATTTAAAAAGTCAATACTGCTTCTAATCAAACATCTGCATCAAAATTGACAATACTAGTTCCGATTTACCCGTGGTATCTTCGCTGTAATGTATAGTTAGGTGTCCCGAATGTCATACGGAACATAGGTCAAATACAGAACATAGGCAGTGTCTGACCAAACACAGGAGATAGTGTAACTATTGCGTGTTTATTACAGATTCGTTCCTTGACACGAACTGTTTTTGACTGCGCTTAGTTGCAAGGAGTGCCCTAAATGATAATATAAAACTTATGTTGTGATTTTTTTCAGCATCTACAACCGTGCGGGCCACGATATTCAGGTCGGAAAAGCACCGGTCGATGTGCTAGTTTTCGAACTAACATTAGAATACACGTCTACGCAATACCCTGCGAGCCACCACGAGGGTTAGTGGCAGGGGGAGAAGATCACCAAAATTGCATTACTTACATGCAAATAAGATCTATTATGCCACTATTATAATGATGTAAGATTGCGGGGTAATAGAGGATGGAGGATATGAAAACTTGGTCTTCTCCTCCGAGAATCCGCGACCAAACCACTACGCACACGTGGTAGACGAAATTCCAGGACTCTTCCAAGATTAATCTTCCCTCTTCCACGCGGGCGGCCAACCTTACACATGTCACTCCCGTCCTCGTCAGCACACCGCGAGGGAAGGCAAGGGCTGCCAACCCACCCGAAGGAATCGAGGCGACGCGAAAAGGGGAAGAGAAGGAAAGAAAGAGTTGGAGAGGAGGAGGACGAGACGACTGCGATGACCTAACGGGATAAAACATGCCCAAAGTTTATTTCTGAGGCGAGGAGAAAATTTTGGAGAGAGAGAGGGAGAAGAACACATGGTGTAAAAGCGTGCGCGGCCTTCCTGGCACGCGTGGGCGCGTGCGCGCGCGTGGGTGAAATTCGCCCGGGACGGGAGGGAGAGATAGGTTGACCGCCTACTCTCCGCTGGCTCAGCAGGCGAGAACGCAAGGGGAGCAAAGGGAGGTGCTCAAGCACCCCCGGAGCAACAACAATCACCACCGCGGACGGCGCCTATGTGCGTACGAGTAAAACTAAAGCTGCCGCACATTTACATACGCGGCAGCTTTAGTAGGGCGAGGGGAGGCGTTCGACAGGTAAGGACGGGACTGCTGGGTAATTGGATGCAGATACGAATTAAGGAGGTTGGCTCGCGACTGCGTGAGTCAAGTTGTCTGAGGAATCTTATTAATTTAAGTACGAGTATATGCCTGCTAAGTGATCCTTACTTCACAAAGAAAATTACCTAAGCTATTGAAAGTCATAAGTATCACAAGAAATACGATGTAAAGTCGAAGGATTTCTTTTTTATGATAATTTTAATGAGCTCGACTATGGAGTCAATTCAGCATTTACTTTAAAGAAATAAATTCATGTACTCAATGAATTTACTAATTTATAACACCAGAATATTACTATCAAACATTATGTTATAATATTTTCTGAAATATGCTTGAATATCTCATTAGTAATGATATTATTCATACGCCATACATTTTACATAGAGCGACCGCAGCGCCACTTGAAGACAACTAACGCATTTCGTCTGCTATAAGCGCAGAAATTGGTGGATTTAGCGAAAAATACGGTGGGTTGATGCCTTTATTTTCGTGTCATTTTATTTCTTGTGAAATTACGCATAAAATATCAGTTTTTTGCAAAAATGACATGACACTATGGTATTTTTAAACGTTATATTCCCATGTGACGGCCATTCTCGCCGTTAATCGTATGTAATTTCAAATGCAATTTGTGCAAAAAGGAGTATGGGTTGGTATAATTATCTTTACTTTATTAGATAGAGGAACTTACGTTCTATAAGTGCTGAAAATATAAAAAAAATGACATGACTTTCACTTTTCGGACCAACCTCCTTAAATAGGGAACGGAGGAGGCGTGGAGAAAACAGCCGTCGTCGTCATTAGCCTACTCTTAATGAATGAAGCTAAGGGGTTCATGGTTTAACGTACCATCCGACGAAGGACTACACTGTAAAAAGCGCTTAAAAATGTCAACAATGGTGCTAATCATTCACGCACAAATTTTTGATCATATATCACTATGTAGTCTTTTCTCAGTAGGTTTTCACAGGTTTTCACCTCCCCCCATACACGTGTGGATGTGTTTTTCCGGGCTGGACATCAGCCAAAATCTTAACGTTTTCCCCACAATCTTAAAAATATTTTATACCCATTCTTGATTTCCTCATTTGTCTTGTTGATACATTATTTTCGTATTTCGTATCGTAATTTGACATCATTTTAAAGTACATACATATAACAGTGTTTATGGCGTACGACACATTTCATCTGTTGACGGGGTGTTAGGTGGAAGATGAGACTTTCAATCTCGAGTCTCAATCTCGAGTCTCAATCTCGAGCCAATAAAAATGTCCCCCTATCTATCTACACAACTTTGTTTGTCTTCAGCACATCGATACTCAACTAGGGACCTGTACAACGACCAATGAAAAATAACTAACACTACTTGGATTGGAACATGATTTAGGATATAAGAATTGAAAGACTGCACTTTGGCCATCCACTCCTTTTTCACTTCACCCAAACCCCATTCCCTGGAGACTTTTTAACCACTTCACAAATATGCTAATACGTGTCCTAAAAGGCTCTTGTGACCTCATCACTCCGTAGTCCAACCAAAAAAATGCAAGGTTCAATGTATTCGTTTATTTTCTTACCCCGTGGCTTCATTAGGAAATATAATAATAAATGAAGTATTTAACCATCTTTATGACACTTAAAGGCCCGTGACAAAACACACAAACACTACTGAAGAAAAGATGCAAGAATTTTGCATCTGTACACTTCATCAAGTACTTTGGTAAATACGGTGAAGTAATAATGATACTAGTCAGGGCAAAAGACTCCGTTACGAGATCCACATAAAAGAGCCAAATACCAAAATGACGTGTCAGACGCAAAGGTAAAATTTTCGCATTTAAAACATCAATATTTAAATAGTAACAGGAGCCACGCACATTTTCGAAATGACTACACAGCTAACACAATCCATTTGGACAGTAAAAGTCGTTAGGACGATAACTACTGTCGCTAATACGATATTTCAGGTTAAAAGATGAGAGTTCAAAAAATGACTGAGGCCAATTAATGTCCATAATGATACTTTCCAAAATAAGACGCTTTAGACAATTAAAGCTCAGGTGACTCATTGAGGATCACATTGTCGACATGACTGTTAGGGAAATTCGAATATAATTCCACCACGCACAGCCGTTACACTTCACTTATCATTACACGACCTTACCATTACCACAAGTATCTAGTTCGATACTTTTCCGCACCGTGGGTCGATATTGCTCAGTAAGTAACGTAGAGAACTACTCGCCTCGCCACTAAGTGGATTATCTTTTTTCCTCCTTAAGCCACCTCCCTCAGTTACCCTCGCCGATACGATAATTTTTTCGCCAGACTCAAAGGAAATTCGAGCGCGGCAAGGAGGGATTCGGACTAGGGGGAAGCGAAAAGTATCACAACACTCGCGGCACGAATTTATCGGGCGATAAATCTTCTTGCTCCGAGTGTTTGGGCCATCTCCGACCCCTCCCCCCTCCCTCTTCCGCCTTCCCGAGCCCGTATGACGATAATAACGATTTGTTACACAGAGCTACATTTCCGGGTCGTGAAATCGATTCAACGTAAATCGAGAGAATTGGTTTCGAAGCTCATTGCAAAGGCTATCGTTCTGAGCTTCGAGGGCATTTTTGGGGAGACCCGAGCCGGTTTACGAAAACATACCACTGGTAACTACTTTTCAACGGTGGGGTAAGAGGATAAATAGAGTAGGGTTTCACAAGTTTTCCCCCATTTCCATAAGATCTACCAAAACTGCCCTAATGTATGATATCCTCATGGTCCTCCTCTACTTTATTGGACTTTTACACTATTGATTTTTCATCAATCGGCAACGAAACTATAACTCTTCCGGTCCGGGAACTTTCAACGATAAACATGATGCTCCACAGATGACGATCGCTTTTTCTGCGGTCTACCATAACTTTCAAGCGTCATTGACCGACAACACTGAGTTCGATGTATTTTCCATAAATTGCCCATAACTTTCCAAAAAGTTACCTTTTTGGAAAGTTATGGGTTATTATGATTTCCAGTCTTAGAGCAACTCTCTAGCGTGAAAACACAATATGGGATAAAAACATACTAGTTCTGGGATAAAAACATACTAGTTCTGCAAGCTAGGATTAAATTATTTCAAACTTAGGCCCATTGAATCTAACATTACGATTAAGATCCACGAAAAGTACGCGATGTGATAAATACAGGTTGCGGCAACATAACTTCCTTTTTTATATCCATGTAAAAAAGGAAGTTATGTTGCCGCACCCTGTATTACGTCATTATTAAGCATTAAAAAGAAGTACTAACATCAGATTAGAACGTTGGTGAACTAAAGAAAGATTAAAGAGTACTTTCAGCACTTTTCCATCAATAAATTTTAATAAAATTCAACTATGATTGCAATACCTGGACGTAAATTTTCAAGGACCCTCTTGAAAAATAAAAGGACACGCAGACGCTGAAACCACGGTCGGATTTTACCAAAATTTATTGGTGGAAGAGTGTCAAAAGATTTTTTTTTCAACTTTTCCAATGTACTTCCATAAAGGAGTAATAACTGAAAAAAAATCAACCAAAGAGCAAAATTATATGCAGGAGATTTAGCCGTTTTCCCGAAAGGCCCTACATGGTGGCTTCCCCTTACCGTACCTCCCCCGGAGACAACCTTCCAAGTGATAAACCGGCTTGTAGAGACCCAAAACCCATTGCCTCTATCCGACACGTTCACATGCATGTACACGCGTTTCGCGCTCGAAAAAACCCAAGTCGATCCGAATGGAACTCGATACACATCTACACGCATCGGGTTGTCTTTTTTTCTCCCCTCCCTCTCGTAGAGCAGGAGCGCGAAAAAGCCCTTCCGAGCACTCACTCGGTCGGAAGAGGGCGTCTCTCGTCGGGAGGCGGAAGCGGAGGAAAAGCATTTCGGATGACCGATGGCTAAAAACCCCATTTGTGCGGTGAGCGGCAACAACTGTCAGGTGATCGATCCTTCCGCATGGGGGTGGAGGCAGGGGGGTTGGGAAGTGGAAGGGGTGGGAGAGAGACGTCCCATCCAACCATCCCTCTCCTCCCACTTCGGCCACCCACCCAGAGCACAAAGGCCCACCTCCATTTATCATGCAATACGGACGAGGAGGAGAGAAAAGGCCGGTTCATGCCACCGTGCGATATTCCGAAATCGACCCTTTTCGACCAATACTCGAGGGGACCGTGTACGATCTATCGGAAAAAGTGACTAGCACCTAACCCTTCACTAGCGTCGATTTTGTACTGCGGGACGAGGAATTTTTAAAATTTTAGAAGCTTCCTCCTGACACAACCAGACATTCGATTTCAACATCAACCCTTCGAGTCTCAGGAAGTACCCTGAAAGTACGGGACGACTTAATCTACCGTGAATAAAGACAATGCCCGATGAAGACAATAGTCGAGATAAAAGTGAACAGGGATATTGGCGAAGGACAGCCTTGCATGACGTTATCTGGATCAAGTAATGAATGATGTCAATGGAAAGAATTATGTGAATACAAAAAGGTTAGCTGAAGGATGAATCGAGAGGACAGCAATTCGGCCCAAAAAACCAATCGAGAAACCAACATAGGGATTATTGACTGATCATGAATTTTATCTTTATGATCTAGTACACCAAAATACGATTTTAATGCACTTTTTACACCTAAAGAAAATATATCAGTCTTAGATTTATGTAGGAGATATGCTCTGGCATTCAGCCAAAGGTCCATTATTGAAAAGAAAAATATTTCTTCCAATTCTTCCCAAAAAAAAATGAACGCAGTGTTTACTGGAAAATATCGTTGTAATATCTTCCTTTAAGTATTATATATCAATATATCACACATTTATTACATATAAAATGCACAGGCAATATAACTCCCCTCACAAAATGCACTTAAAAATTAATCAAACACCACCAAACAAAATACACTTCTCTTCAGGCTCGCACTTAACAGGCCATACACTTTTAAGTATGTACTAGAGTACACTAGGCACTGCTGCACTAGAGGTAAGAGGAAAAGAAAAAGTACGGAGGTTGCCGCTTTTCATTTCGAAATCGATCGCAGTGTTCACGCAAGGTGCGAAGCGAAGTGCGAATGAGCAATACATCCGCCTTAAAACAGTAGCAAATTACATGCAGCATTAGTAATTGCTGACTGTGGATATAATTAGCCTTTAGACGGTCGTCGACCTAAATGAGAAATCCGCCGAACGCTCTCACTTTCCGTAAGCGGAATGCAAACGACGGTTTTATCGCGAAATGTTCAGCAATCACGCGTTTTATGCTGCAGGCAAAAGCAACCCTTTGATCAATCCCCGATAGCTCAGCTGGAGATTACATCTCGTCCCTAATTAATTTTTAATGGTAATTAGCTTTCGTGATCAACCTCATTAATAGATTTTCGTATGCCTGATGACTAAATTCAGTCATCACCTCCGGAGTGAAAAACTCGTAGCCACAAATTTTCAATTTATGGAATTCTAACGATGGTTAGGTACATGATTCACGAAATCACCATTAGTCAATTGTTTCTGCAAGAAAAATGCAATAAAGACGTGAGGTATAATAATATTTTTTATTTTCCGAACGAGAGCCACAAATTATATACCCCTAAACCGCGTCCAAAAAACAAGATTCAATTAATACAAGAAAACAAATTCAAATATCAACGACACTCCCATTATCGACGGATTAATTCAAGCAAAAGGGATAAACCGAGGATCGACGATATTTACCAATCATCTTATATTGATTACATCGAATTACCCAAAACAATAAATAAGTATGAAGCCCATGTCATTCCCAAGATTTCGGTTCGCTGACATAGCGAGGCAACAGCGATAGTCTATCAATGAGGAAGGGCAACCAGTAAATAGGCACTTGCTTTAAAGCTTTCGCTGGTCTTCCCCTTTAAGTCGACCCCGAGACGAAGGTTACCAGGAGGGGTGACGTTATCTCAAACTCACCCACAACATGAAAATCTTTATTTATTTCCCCACACGGCTAGAATTTTAGAAATGCAACACAAATCAAGCATCCCTTGTAAGGGATGATCAGAAATCATTACGGGTTTATGAAAAAACTTCAACGACAGCGACTGCCTGGAAAGCCAATGGCTCGTACCCGGGTGAAAATCTTCAGATATTTTACCACCCCCAATTCCTTATAAATTTCCGGAGTCAACGAGTGTTGAATAGGCATGAAAAAATCACTTCCACATTCAAGAGACATAAAACTCCTCGCAAGGACTGAGAAACTCGTCTAGATTTGTAAGAACAAATGATAACTACCACTCGAAGGTCGGCCTAGAAGGTTACGGTATGACCCGTTAAGTACAATGCCCAACGGCATATAAATATACAAATTAACACACCAGGATAAATGAATAAATTAACACATCGGATTAGTTAGTTACTTTCCTTCCGCCGAATTAATATTCTCGGAAAGGTCTGGAAACAAAAAATCACCAATCAGCTCGGGTTCTTCTGTTCGTGTCCAACAAGGGCTTTCCCAGATCTGAACTCGGAACTTTTAATTAACGATACTTTCTATTAACGATATACCTATTATTGACGATAACTATTATCGACAATACTACGCAAAGCGTTATGGCTAGGTTTGATACAAACGCTCCCCAAATCTGACATCATAATTATGCCACCGCTCAGCACGTAATTTCACGAGAAGGTTTTTTTTTAAATTGAAACGATTGCTCATGGAGTCTAAGCAAGCACAATAGGCGCATCGTTGGAAACAAAGAATTCCCGATGGGGGTTGGGGATGGATATATCCGCATTTGCGCCACCCATGGGAGAGCCGGCCCTGCCACTCGCATCCTCGCCCCTCCCTCGCCACCCCCACCGTTCCCACACACCCCTTCGCCCCCGCAGGGGGTAGCGGCGCGGGCCTCCACCGCTCGATCGCGAGAGGGGGGAGGAAGGGCAGAAGAGACACGCGCCGCGGAAAGCGAAAGCCAATCCCCGGAAAAGGGAACGGCGGATACATCTTCAACTGTGCAACGTTTTTGCATTAGCCGAAGTCGTTCTTCGGGGGAGGCGACCGACAACTGAGGTTGTTCGGCCATGCTATGATTGGTGGGTAATTGGGTAAACGCAGGGGTTTTGCAGCAGAGATGTGTCGAATAGCAGATTTCTCGAATTCAAATTCTAAATCATGCTCGAACATTCGAATATCTCGAATTTCGAATACCATGAATTCTGGAATTGAAATTGATATGCTAAGGGAATTGTATGGAAAATATATAGAGAACTTATTGTTTACGTGGAATGATGAGATGTAAAAAGTACACCGAGCTAAAGAGAAACGTCTAGTGAAATCAGGTATATTCTTCCTCATAGGAAGTCCTTCAACTCCAACTAAATCAGCATTACCCGGCAGAAAAATAATGTGATCTCACCAGCAACATTCTCAAAATACCCTTCGACTCGAGTAACTTAATGCTAGTGCTACAACAGCTGAGGATATATCACCCAAAATGCCCTACGTTTAATGTCGAGACGAATTTGACACCCATTACCGAGGAGAAATATATGGGTTGCTAAAACCGATGAGTTTTGACCCTTCCGTCGTGAGTGGTTTAAAACTCTAGCCAACACTCTTCGCATCACACTACGTGTATAATCCTTTCACTCTCGACATCCTTCCTTCGAATAACTCCATTAATGCCTTCCGACCCATATACTACGCGACTTCGTTCACCTCCCAATTCAGTCTTTTTATGCGGCTTTGTTCACCTTTCTCACCCACCGTATACCGAGATATTGAAAAGTAGATACTTAAAATCATAAAAACCAGATAAGCAGATTACCCGACACGTACGATATGAATGAGTCGCTGGTTCGTCCCAAAGAACCGACTGCAATGCGATTCGTCGATTTCGAAGGAATTCTGTCAGTAACATTTCCGGTAATTCATTCGTAACCCAGAAAATACGAGTACTCAATGCATTGTTTTAATATTACTGTACCTCCCGCAAAAATTTCACAATTACATTCATTTGTTCCCTTAACTAAAATGATACGCCGAATTTATCCTCGCCATGGTAAGAATATTTTCTTGTAAACTTTGTCTTAATTTTTTATTTGTAGTATTTTCTTATAATTGCACTGTTTTCATGACAGCTACAAAACAGGTGTGGGCATCGGATGCTTTACATTGCAAATATTTCTTTATAAGTATAGATGAAAAAAAACGTTTTTCTCTTATCTCATGTTCTGCCACCAAAAAAAACAAGTAATTTCTACGCGACGCCCATCCTCGACTTCAACCACGCGGCATGGAAAGAATAAGAAAGATTCATGTCGAGATAAGCAAGCAGAAGGAAATTTTTTCTTCGAGCGGCTACCGACCTGCCATATGTATTCTGAAAAAGACATTATTTTTATCGCGTGATCAAACCCCTTGAAAGGAAGCGCCGCTGATTGTTGATGAGACGCGGGGGCTCGCCCGCTAAAGCGATGAGAATCCGAATGCAACGGGATTGAGAGGCATTCAAGAAAGAACGGATATCTCAGCAATGTTGCGGTGTCGGGGGATGATTGGTGTTCAAATCGCATCAGCCCTGATCAGAGTCACTAGCTGCCAACTCGTAAAAAAATGAGTTTCGAAACAAATGAAAGAATTTCCGGGAGAATAAAACTTTTTATTTCAAGTCCTTTCCGACGGCATGAAAACATAAATTCCTAAATAGCTGTATAAAAACGAAATGGTTGTTTGCTATGAGTAACAGCATTGCCTTTCGAATCCGAATAAAAAAATGGACGTTCAAACCAACCAATCCAATCCTCGCGATATATATCGTATGGGTTAAAAAACAAGAAACTTAAAAAAATACTCCACTATTATTCAGGCAGTAAGTGAGAAATACACAATGTAAAATATATCGATAGCTCTTTTTCTGCTGACAACCTGATTTTAAATCCGCAAATTTATTCAGAAGTAGGATGCTGGACGAGGGCAGGAATAAAGCTCCTTCTCTTAATGCATAATCAAGATCCTTGGCGAGAAACATGGCACTACAAGGTAGAAATAAATACGACATGACGAGGAACTGATTCCAATCTTAAGTCAAAGACACCAGATCTCTCAGTTGAGGCCCTCGGATAAAAAAATTGATAGCCAAATGGTAAGTTTCCCTGAAAATAAGGAGAGTATACTCTATAAAAAGACTACGCTGAGGTGGACCTGAAGTAATCTGATATCCAGACAAATAGGTCTGTTTCCATCTTAAAGAGCTTCCGAAAATCAGGACATTAACCCCACTTGCAACAGACGGAGAGACAGATCATGGGTAAAGATTCCTTCGTAGGATACTGTACTGTTTTGTGAGGGATTTGAAGTCTTAACCTCAATATTGTAGAGTCCTTACTGAATAAAAGACGAGCAAGGGGGGCCAGAGCATGCATCAACCGGCACACTCCCGACTCGGGAACCGGACGAATCTTCGCAGAATTCGAGAGTCATTGAAACAAGCGCGGACGTCATCAAACCACTTCTTAAAGGTCCTCCTCTACTAGGGAACTTGGACCCGCCCAACTCCGCTTCGAAAGAAATTCGCCCGTCATCCGTTACCGGGGAATGACGGCGATTTCCGCACCGATCGCCCCCACCGCGGAGAATTTCACGGGCGCCGAAGAAAAGAAGGAAACGAAGGAAGGAGAAAAGAAGACAAGGGTGGAGAGCGACTACTTCGGCCTCGAGCAGCGCGAGAGTTATTGTTCCTTTCTGCCTCCCCTACCGCTCTCCAGCAAGAATGGCAGTTCAGTACTGTACGATATTTTTTTCCAATTTTGTACCTCGAAAAAAGAAATATCCAACAGCAAATCCGTACAGTACTAACCAATATTCCACCGCGACGCAATGACACGAAGAAAAGAGTACGGAACTGCGGTACCACATAAATCCGTCTTCTTAACTTCTCGGATAAAATTACGCGGCAAGTAAAATGGTACACTTACCATGCTAAACCGTTTTTGTTATTCAAATTATAACCATTCAAACATGATACAACGAAGGAACCTTTCACTTCAACTTAGTAGCATGGGCGGATGCTCGAAGGATACGAAAAGCATTGACGTAACATCACAAAGTATTCTTAAAAAGAAATAAAAGCGATTCTAGCAAAAAATGCACGCGGTATTTACATTATTAGATTAAAAAAGAAATTACGTAACATAAATAGATGAGAATGGAGATGAAGTGGCATAGCTATAGAAATTATTTTCATTTTCCATAGCAAATTATGGGATATCACTTCACAATAAATACACGGATGTGCCCGACAATTAAGTGGAGAAAGAGAAAGCAAGGAAACAAACTGTTATTCGCCCATTCTGCAAATCACGAAAGTCACATAGCTAGATGGATGAATAGGAATCTGCTTAGTGCGGCGGCTAGGGCGCTACTGACCTCTCATCCGTTCGAATCCCGGCACTGGCAGATTTTCGAGAGGAATACCAGTCCCGACTAGACCGCGGTGAGGAATGCAAGAATAGGTACTCCATTCTTTAGACAGGACGCTAATCAGTGGTCCGATTCCCTGGCGCCTTTCGTTAATGAGAAGGCTTACGACGACGCTGGGTTTCTCTGCACCCTTCCTCCAATTTACCCCTATCTGTTTCCAACTATCCACCAATCATTATTGGGGAAAATTACCTTCTTTTCGGCTACTCCCCTCTCAAAACTACAACAACGAAGGAGGAAAGACGTGCGGTTATAGTACAGAACAGAATTGGTAGAATTAAGTTTTTGTTTATTCCAACTGTTAAGGTTATATTGCCTCGTCTAACAAGTTGTAAGTTGCAAGCTAACTTGTACATGCTAACGTAACTTGCAATACATAGATTGGATAAAACGAGATATGAAACATGATAGCTACAAAGGGCTTAGTAGAGGAGAGGGTAGAATGGAGGGCCACGGTCAACGAATCTTAGGATTGTGTGACTAACGATGATAACCTAACAGAAACAGTACTGACATTGATGACCTATAGATTGGCAGACCTGATTAATAATGTTGATCATATTAAATATAATGAATTGGGATTATTGGGATGAGATTGAGAAAAGGCTGTTCTTCTGGCAGTACAATGCCCAACTCACACATTATCTAGGAGAATATTCCGCGTCGCGATTTTGACTAAATTCCGTCCGTCCTAAATTTCCGTCTCCAATTTCCCTCTCACGCAGGCCTCGAAACTAAATCCCTTCCGCGGTTTCATACCTCCGCCTTTTCTCGAAGGGTATACTTTTTTTCACCCCCTCTCGAAGGGTATACTTTTTTCTCCACTGCCAGCCGACGACGCGGTCTGCACGCCGCCCGTAGGCTTCGTTCGGGCCGATGGCCTCTCGCGCACACAAAACCACACGGCGGCGAGTCGACGGGAAGCCAAAATAAGAGGATCGCCACGGGTGAGGGAAAGAGAGAGAGGGGGTTGAAAGCGAGAGAGACAAAAATGACGACAAGTCAAGGAAGGAGTGGGTTGGGGTAGGAGGGAAGTGATGGGGTGGGTAAAGCACCAGGCGGGAGAAAGGGGCGAGAGGTAAAAAGGTGAGTTCTTTCCGTCTCCCTCATTTTTTCTTTTTTTACCACCACTCGGGAGTTAAAAGTGGTGGTAAATGTTTTAATAGGATCCCGCGAACTCTTGGCGCGGGTGCCTCGTCTAGCTTGACTAACGTCTGGTGAACAGCTCGCCCTGTTACTCCACTCGAGCAGGTGTACATGCATAACGTGACGGCCGCACAGGAACGGTCTACTACCTGGCAAAGATTAAGCCAATTTCAGAGCTTTCGACGAATGCTATCCTGCCAGGTTTTTGGATTACTACTCTGCAATATAGGTACCTTGCTATATTTCATGCCTCTGTAACGCCTTGTAAATTAATGTAATCAAAAGTCTGAGAGGACGATAAAAGCTTACGGAAATAACGTTTTACCACTTTCACCACAATTAACTATTGCTCTCCTACTATTTCCTGCCCATGCACGTCGTCTCTCTCCTTCCTACCTATCGAATCTTTAGGTTTCTTAACTCCCTCTTTAAATCTTCACATCATCGACCAGCCTTCATGTTCTATTCTTTTCCTCCCTTGCCGGGTTAGCTTAATTTTCTCCCGACTATCACTACGTCATCCGTTTATTCTCAAAACATTTTCCATTCACTTTCGTTCCCAAAAACTTCTTTTCCGCCCCTTCTATATTTAACCCTTCAACATTCGTCTTATCCTCCATTCAGCTAAACATTCCATTCTTTTCCACGCCCACAGCTAAAATAGCGTTCAATTTCCTCTCGTTTTTTGTCCACAAAGAACAGGTTTACGAATCATACAGGACAATGTACAATATAAAGGTTTGGACGGTACTTCTTTGTTCGCGTGTGCTCTACAGAACTCCCCTCATTACAATACTCATCTTCGAAACATTTTACTTTCTTGGCGATTGCAATTCGTCGCCTGATATTCCTACTACTAAATCCATTTTCACCCACGATGACCCAAAGATAAATGAATTGCTCTACCTGCTCTCTGGCGCCTGGGTCTGATGATGCTGAACCGCAGTGGTACCTAGGTCGCATTAAAGCCCTTTTATAAGTGGAATTACAAAGTTTTGCTTCATTGTTCTTCATCGTCATCAATTCCACTGAGTTACGCCTGAAAGCATCTAATATTTCTACCTGCTCTTCTCTATAATATTCCCAGAAGCGCTATCATTTAATCGAGACTTGTTACTGCTTAAGAATCAACTACCACTGAAAAAAGAACTTGAGAATGACTTAGTTAAGTTGAAACACGGATCGGCAAAAAATAAAAAAATATAAACGTGGTTTTTCTAAGCTGTTTTTTTCTGTAAATACCACTGTATTTCCGTATTCAACTTTTTTTGAAGAAATTACGGAGCTGAAATCATGAATGGGAGCAAAATTGCCACAAAATGACAACAGGAAAGAGGACACAAAACAGGAAACTTCATTAATGATGGAGGCACGAGTCAAAAGGGAAAAAATGACATGTCCATACATTATTTTAGTAAAAATAATGAACCACTCCGTGAGTAGTAAAACGCCTTCTCTAACATATTTCACGCTCTCGCATTATTGTATCTATATGGTAATTAGCTTCCCCATACCCGAAACCATGATCACTTCTTTTACCGCGACACAAAACCGAACACGCTCAGAGATATACGGGGATAAACATTTCCAAAACTTACATTTACGCATACATTCGGCCATAATTGGTTTCTCTACTGCCCAGGTATTTATGCATTTTGTACATCGGCAGCCGATAATCCCACGCCCGCCTGAGAACAACCTAATTATTTAGCCTTCCGCTCAACAGTCCAAAGAATGGCAATGGTTTCTCACTCACAAGGCCGAAGGTATGAAATAAGTTAATTATGAAATGAGCATCAGCTATTCAACGACGAACATGTATGTGCAGCAAATGCATATGAATTCAAAACGACAACGGCGAAGTACAAAAAGGCGTAATGAATGGATAGATAAAGAATTAAACTAGATATAATAAAAAAAATAAAAAGAAAACATTCACCCCACGCTGTCCTATTTTGCGATAGAAATAAAAAAGAGGCCGTATTAGTAATAGCATGTGTAGGAAATACGCTGTTATCCACTTATTCCGGACAAATTCCTTAATCCTGGAGAATGAAATACGCTTGGCTCATATTCATGCATAGGACTCATAACAAGTACAGCTCTCCTCTCTCAGTCCATTCTACTTGGATCAAAATCTCACAGGAGATAATGCATGTGGTTATTTCAGGACAATATATTAGATGACATATGATCTAGACTACACTATGATGAAAGAAGACTTCTAAGACTTTCAAGTTAAAGTCATAACAGGTCCACCGAATAGAATAAACAAAACTTTTCAGCCGGAGGAGATCAATTCGTACTAAATAAAAAAAGCTCAAAATAAATCGCTTGGAAGCAATTTTCTTAAGAAAATAAGTGTATATGCGTAAGTTTGCAAGCGTCGGGTCTGGAACACCTTTGAAACGTGATGAGTCATAAAAAACAACGGGCGTAAACAGTTGCAGCCAGTTAAGGCGAAAATCGATGCCGCAAAAGATACATTCGCTCGAATTTCCCAGAATGTAAGTACGCACGCATGCATCACGTATGAAAGCGAAAATATTTTATGGTCGCGGAAAATAACTCGAACGAAAAATTCTTGGAATAAGAAGACACGGCAAAGAAACGATAGTTTCACAAACTCTTCTGCTACCAGGTTCTGAATAAAAGGTTCGATCGAAAATATCTACTAACACATCTATCGAAAATTCCTCGAATCTCAACCGTTCCACAAAATACCGGCGTTTATGTGAAAGCAATGATATATGTATTTTTTCTTTCGAATTCATCCTGGTGCTTTCAATCAAAAACTGACACCCCTACAGATAACACGATTTAAAATGACAGAGCTTGCGAGTGTTACAAGCAACTACAGTGTTGAATTCTGTGTAGAACATTTAACTTTCAACAGGGCAGCACACCCATGGTTTTACTGAAATACAGAACAATCGGACAAAAAGTTATATTTCGCTCATTATGGTGTATTACACTGACACCATAGTCATGTTAAAAAAGTTTTTGCAGCATCGAAGGGCTATTGGTCTCTCTCCGAGCGTTCAGGACGAAATGATTGCAAGTGGCCGGGCCTGAAATGTCCGTCTTATTTTTTTTACGTGGAATTAGTACACACAATATAAAAATCCCACACACACCACACAACATGCCAAAAAATCTGTTGACCAAGAGAATACTGACTATAATGCTTTTAAACTGAAATGAATAATTTATACTTAGTCCATAAACAGCAATAAAGTATTAAATTCTATAGCTTCGAACAGTCACCAAGAGAAGAAAGTATCAAACGCGTTTGACGTACGGATGCTTAGAGATTTGATATAGGGATCTGAGACTAAACGATTTGAAATCACAGTATTATGAAGGTATATAGCTGTTAGATTCAAACGTTCTCGCGGCTGATTATAATCAGCATAAAATCTATTACGTACTAGTGCTCTATTCTCAGGAACTAAATTCAATAAAATCTAACTCACTTATAATAAATCGTTTCCACCACGTAACGGTTGATGCCATATAGTCAGCAACTAAGAGAAGTTGGGTCACTTCCACGAAAGACTTCCCATATGCTATTAAGGAGCGATAAGTAGAATCAAAAGCGATTGCAGTGTCTTGTCAGCCGTAGAGTCACTTCCCCTTGAAGAAAATTCACGCATTGCATTTAAAAACTCCACTTCATAAAATATTTTTTGGGAAACGCCGCGGCGCCGACGGCGCGCCGTCACGGCAGGCACGCAGCCAGAAATTTGTTTCGATGGGGGCTAGTGTAGCCTAACTTGAAACAAATCAGCCTTGCCCGTTCGGCGCCCACATGTTACAAATCTATTCCCTTAATTTTCAGTGCTTTGTTTTTACTTTCACAGTGCCCATTCCAATCTCTTCTCACGGGTAAAGTTCACTGCTTACCTGGTTACGAAGCAGCTTATTTGACCGACCCCAGAACAGACGTTCAACGCATACCTAACATATCATACTTAAATGAACAATTACTAACCACACACATTCGAAACTAGTGATCACGTTTTAAGACACTTAACACTTGAATTATAACCAGTGTGATCCAGATCATCATGCCCAGTTAAAATCAGAACGACAAAATAAATGGGAAAATTTTCGGAGGGGGCTAAAGCACCAGACGCCCTCCCACCCCCTGGCTACGTGCCTGCCTGTCAGGAGAAACTTATTTCGGAAATCTAGGAAATACCGATGCAGCCAGAAGAAGTAAAACCAAGCGATTAGAACTTTGAAGCATTTGACAAAGAAAAAGTGACGCGACACTGAAATTATGCAGTCGACCTTCACTCTACGTTAAACGAACGCGAAGGCAAAGATCCTGATCCTCCATATGATTTCTCCTCGACCAGGATTTCGCATCCCCATATTGCGTGAACTTTGCTCTTGGAATTTAGCACGGGATAAGCGATATTATTTCAGCGTTACCGGCGATTCTTGAGGTTCCCGAGCTAAATGGTAGACGGATGCATGGGCCACAAATCAACTGCATGTTTTACGACATTTTAAGCATACTGATCACCTTTTGGTACGAGGTGGGGTCAACTGACTGCACCACCGAGCGAGTGCACATCAGCAGGCGGACAGGTGCAGGTAAAAAAAAATATATTCCACGCCCGACACACAATCAGGTGTGAACTTCACTGCCGCAGTGAATATATACCTCGACGTTGAATTGGTACTATGCAAATAAGTTTAGTGGTCTAAAGACCTAAATATTACCACCTGTAAAATGAACTATGTACGTTCAAAAGTAAAATTAAGACAATTTACTATGTGGAAGGCTGAATGAGCATGTACTGTATCCGCAATTGCAATCCAAATCTTCATGCAAGTCGAGAAACAGGCTTGGTAAAAAATTAAACATTTCCACTGACTGAGCGATAATGCGATGGAAAAAATGAGCTATGTAAAAGCTTCAGACTATCATTCAATATTAAGCAACGGCATGAGTCACGCCATTAAATCACTCAACACCTTCCCAAGACAATGGGAAGGGCAGTCACAAGTTTCACGAAACGTCTTCGGCTATCGCGCGAAGCTTCAAAACATCTAGATCACTGATGGAAACATGCGATTTCCACAAACAAAAAACTACACTGAAATGACAAGCAATATAATAAGTAAACACGCCGGTTCTGAGCGAAACAGCAGTATAATAACAACAAAAAACATGTTTCGTCAACAGCTGATGATGAAGACCAGCATCACAAAAAAATGGAATTTCAGAGAATGGTAAAGGGAGCATGCCACGGATTATAAGACCTTGCATTAGGCCTAAGTGCACTGAAGACAACAACTCTTCACTGAAACGAATCACACGTACGTCTTTGAGTACAGTAAACACCTCGTACATAACGATCACATACTCAAGCAAGGCACGTAGCACGGAAATGATTCTTAACCACTTCCTTCGCAATCACATCGCGAATGCACGGCACGGAACATCCGAAAGACTCCTTGAATGACTGACTACGGCAGAATGAGTGCACTTATTCGAAGTGTGTCTATGTGCATTACGGCGAACAAAAACTGAAAATTCAAAGCCAAATACAAACTCGGGAACCAAATTAATTGAGTATCATTGTACCCCCCTTGAACGAATCAGCCGTTTTCAATGACAAAACATACGATTAGAGGCCGTGAACTACTATCCTCAAAATCGCAAATTTAGACACCCTCACCACATAAAAAAAAGTTACAAAAGAGTAAACAAACAGAAAAATGACATTAGCAACATTCACAAACTTTGAATTAGGGAACAGCTAATGAAAAAGAACAATAACATTTCGAACCGCGTTTGTAAACACATATCGGAAGTCGAAAATCTAATGCACATTTAAAAGTTAGAAAACATGAAACCTGCAGGAAAGGAAAAATGATGCCATCGCTTTAACCTGACCGACGAAGCACCACCAACGCTCAATGAAACGGTTCTCGCGAAGCACTACGTTAACCCGATACGAGCTTGATAAACACGAACACTAACGAAAGCTTCTGCAGTAGTGAGAATGAGGACTTACCTATGAGACTCCACCGGTAACAAGGCTGTTAATCCAAATGATCAATATGAATCGACAACCAGGCAACTCTCCTTCGCAAGATTAACTGGTAATGCTGGAAAGACACATTCCATGACACACGAACACTCCTCACGGCTGACTCCGTTGTCCCAAACAACAACCGAGATAGGAAGCCATCGTTCACCGCGCGCCGCGACCTCCACTGGAGAATTGAAGAAACAAAGAAACATGTGAACATTGAAATGCAAACCGAGCGGGGCGGGAGGATTGTAATGTTGTTTCAGCGATAAACGAAAAAATATAAGTTTCCTTGGGGTGGCATGGTTATTTATAACGCATATTTTTGCCTAGAAAATATACCATAACAGCTGGATTGTCAAAACAATGCACTATTTGCCTAAAAATAACGTGCATTAAACTTATAAAATCGAGGACATAAATTGCTATCTTAAAAATAATGAATTATATTCTGTAAGACGGATTGCTAATCTGACCACTTTATGAAGGAGTATGAAATAAGAGTTTTACTCGAATACATCATAATGGAAAATAAATAAAGTTGTAAAATTGCTTCACAAATACATACCTACCTATAAGCACCATGATATTTCACAAATGAAACCGATTACTGAAAAGTGATGGCAAAAACTTTGTTTCTTAGTAGAATTAATGACTCGCCTACAAAAGCGACACAATTTGTTCGTATTTTAGAAGACGGAACGCAATTTCTGACATTATTGAGATACCTATCTTCCATAGGAATCGATTTCATACTTCTTATTAGCAACAAAAGTATTTTACCAAGATTATAAGGTTTGTGGTCAATCCCACCGACAAGTCATCTCTCCCATCACCGCATATTTAATCCTTTTTTCAAAATAGAAACTGATAATACCAACATTAAATACATAATTTTCCTTCTCTGAATCATCTCTTTACCTACATGTCACCCAAAACAACTGTTCTTTCCCTTCCTATACCACACATTCTCCCCTCCATTACCTTCTTCAATATTCCATTGACTTTCAAAAGTCCAAGTAATCAATATTTGTTTTACACTTTGAGTTCTACTCAGAACAATTCCTTTCCTCTTCTACCACTTCTTAGCTTGCCTTCCTTCCTATTTACTTCCTCCCTCCTCATGGACCAGATTCCTGTTTCATACAAACTCATATTAAAATATTGCATTTCAGTAATCATTTCTTAATGTCTCCATTACAAGAACTATTCGATCTCTTCTTTGAAAAAATTTCCTCAGCCTAATATTCCCACTTTCATCTAGCATGCACCCATGAGAGATGAAATGCTTCTATCTGTTCTAGTCGATGCCTACCAGCATCTTGATGTATATTTAAGCCTTATTATAATATGAAAATTTGATTACATTTGTTTTCCCGTGATTGATACTTATACCATATCCATGAAAATGTACCTAAGTATATTGATTTAATCAGTCATCATAAAGCTGCAGTTCTTTTTAGATGTTCTAATGCTTATTCATCCACAAACATGATTAAATCTGTTCATCTCTTACCTTACATCCTATTTCAATTACCTTCCATTCCTCAGTACCCTGGTGAAAATGAAGTGTGCAAAAAGGCATGAAAAAATGTGCAGGAAGTGTGAAAGAGTGTGAGAGAAATGCACCAAATCTGTCACTTTGTGAAGATCTTCACCCTCAAGGGTGCAGAAAGTGTGCACACAGTTTCAACATACTTTATTTTCACCAGGGTAACCATTTCCTTTAACCATTAAGTGAAAAGTACATGAAATAAAGGCCAGCAATGCCTTACCCCCCTGCGTAACATGATCTGCCAAACCTGATTCCTTGTCTATTTCCCTTACCCTCACAGTCTAGTCGAAGAGCATGTTTCCAAAAAGGACTGAACTCACAGCATCGAAAAAATTGACCTGATAATTCAGGGAAATGCTTTCCCAGGATTAAGCAATTGGTATTAACCCTCTAGCTGGGTAATTTTTTTTTTGATATTTGGTCAAAATAATTAATTTTTTCCATGGAAATAAGGAAGTCGGAAGAAAAGAGGGAAGAACATGTGTGAAGTCATCCTTCAAAAGATGAATGTAGGTGTTATCTATTGGTGAAAATGTAAACTATGGCATCATGAAGCACAGCTTAGGATAGAAGGATCGGACAGGGAAATCGCGGGACAGGGCAAATGTGAGGAAAACCACAAGCCTGTGGAAGTAACAGGATCTGCAGATAATGGACGGTTGCCTAACCCGTGGAAATCGTGGGATATCCAGCTGGAGGGTTAAGACATTCACACATTCGGAGTGGTGGAATAGCTTCCTCAACTTGAGCTGCATTTTCCTGTGAAGTGATCTGAGAATTATTCCATTTTGAATTTCAATAGAAAATGTTAAACAGAAAAAGAATCTGAAATTCTTTAATTAATAACCTAACCCTTGTCCTGCTGGGCTACCTGGTTTAAAATTCAAAGATTGAATTTCAACTCAGATCTACAGTATAAGAAAAGTATGAGCTCAATTTAAAACATACATTATAACACATATCTTTACTGTCAAGAGTGACTCTCATTAAAGAATATTTTATGAAGATGAATGATACAGGCCAACAACCAAAGAACACACACCTGCCAAAATTTTAGAAGCTAAGTTCAGAAACTTTAATGTTAACAAAGAGATAAAAGTGCATGATAGGCTACTCTTTAAGAACTTCGTAAGGAGAACTGTAATCTAGAGGTTTGATATTCCCATTCAATAATTAAATTATGCTCACTTACCCATGGAAAAAAATTATCATACAAAAAAACTCAAGAAATACTCAAATACATTAATTGGCTTATATTTCTTTGCTTACCATGTTTCAGGTATCATGAGGTTATATTTCTTTCTCGAAAGGCAAAATATGCAACAAATCATCATATTCGAGAATAAATAATAAGCAGATGGGGCAAAAGAATATGGCCAAGGAATACACAAAAAGAAACGGAGCATTGAGAAAATTAGTATCAATAGTGGAAGGGTGAGAGAAACCCACAATAGGCAGAAGAGGAGGAGTAATTGGACATGTAAATTACAGAAACACTTGCAATCCTGTTCAGGTGGGCTGCACTTCTCCCTTCAAGGATTCTCATTTTTTGAAAAGGAATTATCGCACTTAACTCTTTCTGTGCAGTCACAAGTCCATGCATCAGCACCATTTTTGTGGAAAACTCTTCTTTCAAAAGAAGGCCAACTACTGTATAGCCATGAGGTCTGTTTCGTGTTTATAAAAAATAGCTTTGTTTCAGGCTCATGCTTAGCAGACTTATCTTTTCTGACACTCTTCTCATGACTTCTTCGTTATCACTCAGTCGATCCATTAACCCTTCATATTTCATCAGCATGATGTTTCAAATTCTTCCAGCTTGACCTCAGTTATTTGATGCCATTGTCCATGCCTCACTGCCATAAATAAACATGCTCAAGGTGTATTGTTTCATGAAGTAGGTATTTCCTTACATCCATGTTTGTATTTCCTGCTACAAGGGAATTCTTCTTTGGTAAAATGCCCCATTCACCTTTATATTTCTTACTTGCTTCATTCATCACTAGTTACTCAGCTTCCTATATATATTTTCACCTCCCCAAACTTGTTTAATGTTACTGGCCCCTTCTCCCCCAATGGATACCAATTCCATAGTTTTCTTTATATTGATCTTCAGGTGATGTCAGAAAATTGTTTTGTTTTTCATTTTTAGTAGTCCTCTTTTAAATCTCTCTCTGCTTCTACAATGACTGCTATGCCATCAGTCAATAGCAGCATGCTGATTTTCTTCCTGTGGATATTCACAGCAAAGACTTTCTTTCGATCGGTTTCTTGGTGTAGACACAGAGTAGCATTGGAGAAGAAAATCTACGCTGTACATAAAATGTAGATAAAATGAGATTTTAAAAGATAATAAAGAAAATAAGCACACATACAAATCCTTTGCATTTGATCTACACTTCTCCCCCTCAATTAAAGTACAGAAAAACTCCCTCTAAGATTTATCTTCAATGCCATCTTCGGACATGGCCCAAAGATGCCAAGATTTTTAGGATGTGATATCAGTAAACCTTAATTTTTTTCTCTTAGATTTTTTTTGCGGATAGGAGGGGGTAGAGACTAGAATTCCGCTAAACGTGCATATGAACGTGGTAGAATATGAGTCCGAAGGGAAAAGGCAAGCTAGAAACCAGTGAAATTTAATTTTTATTAATGAAGACTCATTTCTCAAGGGCCCGGGGCAAATTCTGGGGGGGGGTCCAAATGCCCACCCTTCCCCCACTACTGACGCCGCTGAATGAGGGGATGCAAACAACTTATACCATGTGTTAAGATTCTTCCTACGGCCACATACTACCAACCAGGATGCTTTTAATTCAAAAATGTATTGTATTCATGTAAATACATGTGTTATCAACTATTTAGGATCCTAGGAGATATATGGGTATTTTTCCAGTGCCTCCATCTTTATCTATGCACAACTACCCAAGGTGGAAATTAGTAAGTCACCAATTACATCACAGCCACCTTTCCATCCTGCAGGTTTTAAGTCTACTCACACAAACAAGTAGGGATTGCAACCGCAGAACTTATATTATCTCAAGAGTCATAATGATGATTTCCGAATCATCCTGAAGAATAGAGCCATGATGAGTCGATTGAATTTATTTCATATATGCTTTAGCTGCATGCCAGGCTGAAGGCTTCAATACTTACAAGCCAACACCAGTAAAAGAAAATTCACTCAACCCAACTAAAGAATATATCACCTTCATGACATGCCCATTTGGAATACTAAACCTGTATATCGCAGGTGATTTTCATCCAGCATTGAAAACCATTTCCAGGTTGGCAGGAGATATTTATCTATTTGCTAGAAATCTGGCGTATTGTATTGGTAAATTTAACACTTAAGATTGAGCACTCTATACCTACATGGGGAATTCAAATTAACAACAGTCGAGTGGATTACATTTTCTATAAATTTTAATGAAAATTTCTCCTGATTTTAGAGGCTACATTACATTAAAAACAACTTCTTCAAGAACTAAACCACAGCTATAACAACAAAAATCTAATAAAACACTGACACACAATAGCGCAGGTTTTGTTGCACGTAACAATCTGGAAGCATGGGTAAAAGATACTCACATGATCTTGAAATGCACCAGGAATGTTTACAGACCAATTTCAGAAACATTGAAATCTGATAGTCTGATGCAACTAGACTAATTCGAATCATTTTGTTTGCATCAACTTAATAAAAGCAGACCAGAAAAACTGGAAGAATATGTATCCAAATAGATGTACATATATCTCAACACTTTATACAATTGATAAGAAATGCAGCATAGAGAGGGGAAAGTTCATTAAAATAATTCCTCTAAAATAAATTTCTCACAATAAAAATTCATTGATCACTTCTGAATGTATGAAATTCCTTACTTATATATGACATGACTTGTTTGCCCAGAACATTTTAATACACATTTGAGATTGCACACAAGGACATTAAATAGGCAAGTCCAAGTCCAACATATAATATTATAAAACAACAACATCTTTATTAGCAAAATAAACCCATGCAATTCCATTCCAATTCACTTCAGTTTCCTTGTTGTTGAGAACCAACAGCCTGCAATATCACACTGGGTCCTGAAATCCATTCTCTGCAGCAATCAAAATGATTGGACGAAATTGATGACAAGAGGGACTCAGCATAGTTCTTATTCCCTTGACGAAGAGCTGAAAATGAAAAAAAATTAATTTATAACTGTTTTACAATAAAAAAAAAATTAGTTACTTTATATTGAGAGTTATTATAAGTGTTTTTGTTAACACCATGCAGGCAACTCCACGATGTCTTCATGGTCACCAGGGTGCACCATTGCCAGGGATCAGGGATCGATAATTATTAACAGACAGTAAGAATGTCAATTTTGAAAGAAGTACGATGAAATGGATCAAGAAAAAGAATATCTTTGAGTTAGTGTTGTAACAAATGCAGTAAAAATTTCAAGCAATGGGTAATATTAATTTCTCTCGCTTATAGTTTATCCATTTATCAGTCAAGTTCCATAAATATTTCTACATGAGTATTTTATTTCATTTCCATTCAACCTGATCAGAGTAAATGCATGGACTTTCTCGGAAATTATCATCGCATTCAAGGGAACGTTTCTATACATTGATCTGAGTAACTAAAAGATATCCAAGTTTTATTTCTGAAATACGTCAATGAAAAAGGAAATCAAAGGCAAAGGTGAACTCCGGAATGCAACTTTTGACAAGAGACTTAAAATGCCAGTTCTTTGCAAAACTCTCAGAAACATTTTCACAAATACCTCAGCTGATGAAAGACAAATATTCCAAAGCAATACAGTATACATAGTTCTATCAGATTTTGAACTTCTGACAACAGTTTTCAAACATTAAAACTGTTATGTCTTTCAAATTAAAAATCACGATGAATAAAAGGATTAAACATTAGGAGACAGAGCAAGCAGGAGAGAGTATCCCATTGACACATAATGTTACCCCAAATGAAGGCACACAGCATATTAGGAGGAACAAAATTCCTGATCCACATGACAATTTTAGCAATTACACATTTTCTAAACCCATGGCATTTAATGCAAACTCACCAACAGTCATCTGATGCATTAAATCACAAACTTCTGGCAGCAGTTGATTTTCCCTCCACATAGTTTCCATCACTCGAAGCCGCTGGTTAACTTCATCCTAATCATAGAAAAACACAAGTAGTATTACGTAATCAAATGAAAAGGTGAATCAGAATGCAAGCATACAAGGGTTGGAAGCATAAGCTATAATGGAAAGTGTTATCTTGGAGGCTAAACTGCAAGATGCTTAAAAGAACAAACTTCAGTCACAACAATGCTATTTAGCTTTAGAATTACATCTGTATGAAGCACTGTACAGATGCACTGGTTTTTGTATGACCTATAACTCTGAAAGCATAAGATGACAAGCAATAAATGAAATGCTCTGAAACGTAAAAAAAAACTGGAGATGACTAATTATTTAGTTTACATGATCCAAGTGAGTCTTGAAAGAGTCTTAAAATTTCAGCTGTCTCTACTAAATTTGCACCTAAACACAGATTTAAGTCAATAATTTAAATTAGTTGAAGGGACATGGCACACAATTGCAAGTATTACTCCTCACCTTCATTACACACGAGTAGGCAGACCATGATGGACCAAAGCACATTCAGAGGAACAGCTTAAATATCGGTGAATTACTTTTTCTTACAACCGCTCAACAATCTGCTTGCTTCATGTTTTCAAAGCATCCACACAAAATTCCAAGCAAGAAAATGATAACATACTCTGGCAAAACATTTAACTCGCCAAGGTCATATTGACGATTGGCCACCATTATTGGCATGTACAGGTAAACAAATCAACAATAGGAGAGAGAGGGAGTGGGGGAAGAGTGTTGGTTGAGACAAGAATGGGAGAAAGAGAAAACAAGAGGGGGAGAGTGGAGGAGGAGTAAGGTGTATACGGACGTGTGAGAAACTGTAGCGGATGGTCAAAAAACTTGAGACGGTGTGATGTACTGAAGCCAAGGGGAAAGAAAAGAGAAGAGCAGATTGGGTGCAGTTATTCCAGTCCTGATAAGTGGTGCATTAAATTGCATTCAAAATATAAGATGAACATACAATAAGCTTAAATTAATTTGAGTACTGATTGAGTATATGAGTGAAGATGTACATAACAATATTGTAAGTAAATGTGCCCTAACCCTACACTTCTGCCCAAGATTAATCACACCTGAGCAGTCAGCGCAACTACAGGTAAGGGTAAAAGGAGCTGTGGAGTGAACAGGGAAGATAGGCTACAATTCAAAGCCATTATGAATGGTCAATACAGGTAAAGCAGAGCACAGGAAGCAAATCCAGGTCTTATGCCATAGGCCATTTCAATCAAAAACTATCCAAACCACAAGTTTCTCAAGGCTGGGTTGTATGACACGTTGACTAGTATAAGTTCATGAGTAAATTTATGAATAAGAGGAAAAATTAATTTTCAGACATATACGTACATTCATACAAAAACCAAAAAAGTGCAAATGCCATAATACAAATACTTTAAAAATAGTTTTTAATGCTCAATAAAATGCATTTTGCAACCACATCTATAGAAGTGTATAAATGTATGACTTCACATTCAGTAAATAGAACTTGATCCAATGGGGTTTATACATTCTTACAAGTTGCAGTTGTAAGAATGTATTCCTATCATGATTCAGGTACACCCAGTGGTAGGTAATGGAAATGATACAGCTACATGGCTGTTTCTTTACCTTTGGGTCTTCGGGATTTTGTTTATTCACATGCAACTCTGCTATTTACTTTTATTTTGACCTCCACTTTGTTTGGAGATTGCTCCACTGTTTGATCTCGGCATCTCCTGGATAATCCTCATAGAACGTACATTGGCCTCTTGCCTTTGTTGGACCTTAATCTCTCATTTTCAACTTTTTCCTTTTTCACCTCTTGGAATACCTGCATGGACAGTTTTTGGCCTATTCGTCATCTTTAGTTCACACTTGAATAACATTATATTTATATTGGAGTAAAGATTTCTGCTGAGTTTGTGGTTGAATTTCCCAATTTCTTGGCATTCTGCAAACACAACTGAAGACAAGGAAGAAAATTCAGAAATAGAAAAATTTTACATGATGTATATCTAATTGAATCTAATTGTTGATTTATCAATGGCCAGGCAAGGGGGCATATCGGATAGGCTGATAACACATTCCCGGGAGAGGCCATATCTGTTTGACCACAGGAACCGCCTCAAGTTCTACATTAATGCTGCAAGGGTAGCCAATGAAGTTTAAAGGTCAAACAAACTGATAGTGAGGAGTCCTAGTAAAGCAGATGTGAAAATCAATGTTATTAGCAAAGTCTCATGTAAACAAACCAGGACCCATAAGTCTACTAACAACTGAATACACCATTACCTACCACTGGATGTCCTTAGGAAATTGCAAGTGCAAATTGATATGCATATTGTTAGCTGCCTAATATTTGATGACTGCGTAAAAATTAAAATTTTTGCTGTGTAAGGAAAAATGAAAAGCAGTCGCATGATGCATTCCAGGACAATTCACAAAAACTCGTTTGATATCTTTCGCAGTGTAAACAATCATTCATAGTTCTTGCACATGAGAATGTACAACAATCTTGACAAGAAAATGAAATCGTTCATTCACGAACCTAAACAAGTTAATGTAACCAGCCCTTCCGGATTTTTCATTGAACACAACTTCATGTTACAACAGCAAGTAATAATTCTTCTTTACAGACTGATGCAAATAAAGAAGTTCCCAATAACATGATCTGACATACAATTATAAAGGATCCTGTTTTCTTTCATTTGTCACTAAAGAGGTAAAGCCTCTTACAAATCTTCATGCCTATTCTAGTATAATTCAGATGGGTGAATAGGATTGGTATCAAACAAAATTGAACCATTTATTTGATTTCAAAGCACTTTTTCTCCACCCAGATTTTCTTCTCACATTTGGTGAGATCTGATTGTCATAAATGCAGTCTGACTAAAGCAGAGGGAAACAGAAAACTTTGACAATCCAAGCAAAAATTTAAAAAAATATAATGCATGTGATATAGCAAGTGGTTGGACTTGATCATGAAAATAATTCAATGGGAAAAAATGTATCCAGTGCAAAGAAATAAACCATTTACCTAATAATGGAGGCTTTTTCCTAATGCATTCAGTGACAAATATTATCTTCAACTTAGAATGTTTTCTTATAAAGTCGGTTGCATAATAGTTGTTTTTGTTCATATCACGTCATTATCATTTGCCAGAAAAATTCTTCCAATTAAAAATAATATGACCATCTATGGAGCAAAGACAGAGAGAGCATAAGTAAATAAAATTTTCCCTACAAGAAGCATAATGGTCAAATTATTTTCCATGTTTAACACTATGGTACCAGGTTGACAACCATGATCGATATTTGTAAAGGTATAACATTAACTTAAAAGCTGTATTCAGCCCCGTTGGTGTGATTAGAGTGTGGAGTTCACGAAATACTTTGTCCAATGGTGAGTGAAACTTGCATCATGGTGGAATGGGAGGCAGCACCTTTTTCGGTATCACTGGTTTCTCATATAGATATCCAGGAAACACAAGGCTTGATTTTTGCTGAACATGTACTAAGGCTACAGCCAGAAATCAAACCCTAAACCTCATGAGCAGCAACAAAACCTAACACTTTACCCAATGTGCTACCAAGCTCAACATTTGTCATTAAATAAGTAATAATCAGATGTGATAGACTTACAATTCAGTTTGAATAAGTTCCTTGATACTTGACAGAGATAAAATATCTATGAGTAAGATTTTTGTCGAGTGGATTTTTCCATAACTCAGGATGATTGAAAGATGAAAACGTGAGGTAATGTGTATTTAATAGAGCATGAAGGTGTACATACTGCATGAAGTCCAAAAATGTTCAGTCATGAGATAACAAAGTAAACTATGTATAGTAAAATAAAAAAAATACCATGTGGCATTTTAGCAAACGAAGCTAATTACAGCTATAAATGCAAGCATGAATGAAAGGAAACACTGCATTAAAATATATCTGGAGTGAGTTACTTTATGGTAGTGAGTCACTGACGATAACAGCAGCAGAGAAATCAAGGATGGAAAATTTCAACATGTGGAGCTACAGAAGGACGATGAAAATCAAATGAGATGACAGAGTGACTAAGAAAGAAATCCCTGAGAAGAGGGGGAGAAAAGAGAGGTCTGCTGAAAACTTTAAAAAGAGGACAGGCTAGTATAACCAGCCACAAAAGGCCTGGTGAAGACAATCATCAAGAGAAAAGTGAATGGGCAGAATGGAAAAGGAAGGCCTCTAATAAGACATATGGAGCAAATTTTTAAGGATGCGAAAAGCATTATTATGTAAATATGAAGAGGTTAGCCAATAGGAGAAATGAGTGGAGAGCTGGGTCATAAACAGGATTACACTTAGGATACACTTGCAGGACTTCACTTAGGATTGTAGACACATTATGATGATATTGCTCTTGCAAAACTTAAATACAGTATAACCTCAGATATACGACTCTCTTTTATACGACGACTTCATTTATTCACAGTTTTTTTGGTGTGGTAAATAACCCCATAAGACCCCATGTATTTCCAACCGCACTTATGAAACTTTTCATTTATATGACGAACTCAATTATGAAGTTTTTTCCAGTCCTTTGGTATGAAAGTCCTCACTTATACGACTTTTCAGTGACTGACCTACTGAAAGATGTCAAATTTGAGTTTTTGTCAAGAACTATTATAAGTCTCGCATTTTCATATATTTCATTTTTGTTTTAGTAATTTGTAAGAAATATTACTTTTTCCCAATTACCCTGGTATCTCGCCAAAAAAAAAATTTACAATGCCATGCGGGTAGCCTACATTCGCTGGCATCAGGCGCACAATGAGAGGTGAGTTAAGTTCGATCCCTATCGCAGTTTAATTTTTTCTTTCAGTCCTTGCATCGAAAATTTTATCATCTTCAATTTCTAACTGTTACATCTGAATACTCACATTTTTATACTCATATTGTTTAAATTAGATTTACGAATGTATTCTTAAAAAGAAACAAAACTATTTTCAGTAAGATCTCTGTTCATACCTAGTGATATTCTGTTTTAGAAGAAAAATAGTTGGTAAAGGAAAAACATTACCTATTATTCACAGCCAAGTATTTAGTAATCTTTTTAGTAATACTCCTGCATAAGCTGGTGCTTGTATGTAGAAGATGAACTGACAATAAACACCATTACAAAATGTGCCAAGCATTAATTGAAACTAAGCCCTGCTGGTCAATTGACAGGAAGGCTAACTATTAGACCAAGAAATTCTACTTTGGGAGCAGATCTTAGCATATTTCAGGATTGCAAATGCACACTGTTTCTGTTTAGGTGTCATAAACATACATTTATTTGCATATTTGCTTGTAATACAATAAATTATGTTTTATTTGCCTGCATCTAAACATGCAACTGCAACCATGAAACAAAAAAGACAAAATAGGACATTTGAAAATGGTTTCATGTTCCCTTACTATGAAACCTCTGTTATGAAACTTCCTCACTTATTTTGGTCGTTCGCTGAAAGTTTCATAAGTGAGGTTCTACTGTACCTATATCCTAAATGCTCTGTGAAAGGACAAAATACAGGGTTACTGCCATCATCAAAGTAAAAATATCATCAAAGCCTCAATGACAACTGTAAAGTTATAGAGCTGAGAAGTACCTTGGAACAACATTGCCTGTAAGACCATTTTTTGACATGATGGTACATAATGTCCTCGGCAAAATTATGTGAATACGTTGGCATGGACTTGCATATAACTCTTATCATGCATGGTCTTTATACAGTGCTTTTTCTCAAGTGACAAGAAGAAAACATTTTAAAGATGCTTTTAAATCCAGATAACTCTCAGCATATCCATAATGTAGTATGGAAAGAGATTTCTGTCATGAGTATACATAGAGAAAGTACTCAATGAAATCAAAGTGTCTTCTATTAATGCCGTTTTACGTAGTACAATTTTTTGTACAATTTCTTGTACAAACGCTTGTATTAGAAAATTGTACCATGTAAAGCAGAAAATTGCGTGAACTCTTATGCGAATGTCTGAATGAGTGAACGGAAAATACAACCTGTTCTAATTCCATCCAGACAAACATACAATTTCATTGTTTCATACATTCATTTGTACAATAAATTGTACCGAGTAAAATGGCATTAACAAAGAGTGCCTATTCCAATGGAAAGAAATTTAAATTAATAAAATAGCCGTCAATCGTAATATTATAAATATAGAATCTGGTGCAGATATTTTTTGTTTCTTATAACATTAATTTCGTAAACACTGCACATTAATAAATTTTAAAGTCTGAGAAACACTATCTTTCCTTTATGAAATATAATTTTGCATTTTTGCCAGTGTTTCTCTTTTTCTTAAAATTCCTAAAGCTATTAGATAAAAATGTACTGTTTGGTCATTCATGATTAGGGATATTAATGATCCATCCATGTGTTGGCACAGTACCTCAGATTACTCACCAACATATGAGGTGGCACAGAGTTCATCATTGAATAAAGGTTCTGTAGAGACTCTTCGAGCCGCGTCATGGTGTCAGTCCCCATCCCTGAGTTGGAAGGTTGGGCATTTGGTTGTTGGTATTGAATGGGTTGAGGCTGTTCGACTATACCACTCGACATGAAAGGTGGCTGATGGCTAGTGTTGGCTTGAGGATATTGATTCGGCTGTGGTTGTTGAGGGTAGTAAGTCTCAGAGGAAGGATAGTAATTACTTCCGCCAGGTACACCTTGTGTGCCACTATGGAAAGCAAAACAAATATCAATGGCCATTACAAATGAACATTGAATCCAAGTTTACACGTTACTCACAACTTATAAGAATTAACCTCAACATAAGAGCAGAGAGATTGATTCAGAGATTGGCATTATTTCTTCGATGATGAACTCTAAATTGTGGACCCATTTTGTTGAAGGAACAAAACAAATTTGAACCTCGGAAGCCTCCTGATATGAGCTACAAACAACACTTCTTAATGCAATGTGAGTCATCACCACTGCCATAAAAAGGTCAAATAAAATGTGCGTATTCCAAATTGTTGCCGAAAATGAGTACGTAATGCTAGTCAGATAACGACATGAATGCAGAAAAAAGTCCTGACCTGTACATATAGTTTCCCTGGGAAGGCTGTATAGGAGGCTGCATTGGTAAATTCTGCATCGGAGAGTTCTGCATCTGAGTGTTCTGCATGGAATAACCGGGACTCATATTTGGTGACATATTCGACCCATTAATTGGGAATGCAACTCTCTTATTCAGGAGTCTCCCCTTTTTGTGACTCTGGTTGGCATCCGAAAAATGTACAATTGGGGGGTCGTTCCAACTCCCGTCATCTGTAAAGATACGTCGTAGTTGACGTAGATTTTCATCGCAAATTCATGAAAAATTTCCTGGACACATTCTTTGTAATATTAATAATGACAACAGCAGTTAAATTCAAGCGGATTGCAGTCAACTAGAGAAATAAATGCGGAAACAATAAGAACACCTGTAACATAAATTATAACTGATTACGAGATACATCGTTCATTTACGTTCAAACATACCTGGTTTTAAGGACATTCCTAACATTAAATATTTAAAACAATCCACAGCAACGACTTATATACAAATGAGCGACAAGTCACTAGTATACCATCGCGTCGACAGGACCAAATTCCATTTCCAACAGATGCCAACTAGAAATTGGGACACTCTTTCGTTATTGTTTTGTTTCTACATCAGCAGCGCTATGAAAATGCATCATAAGTGGTGGTAATAAAGGTAACTACTTCGAAATTGATGCTTTATGAATTAATGAAACGACCGTTAGATGGCCAAAGGTGCGATCAAAGCGCCAGATATAAGGCATTTGAAAATGTAAAATAATTTTGACGTGAATATAATAATAAATATTCAACCAGCGGCGAAGGAATGATGAAATAAATTTAATATATCTCGGAGTTTCATCACCCAGTAATAGGATAACACTATTCGGCCTCGTAAGCAGTTTAGGAGGAACTTGACCCTATGCTAGGGACTAACTTACGGCATTCAAACAAGGAGCCAGTTCTCTAACACACACTACCTACCAGCGTTCCTCTCCTTCCTAGTAAGAGAAAAAACACTGTCGTGTCTAATCGCGTTACCTCATAGTGGCTATCTTTCCGAGAGTTTTTACCTCCCAGTAAGGCGGCACTATTTGGTCTCTTTCGCATAACCTCCTAGCGGCTATCTATCTGGGAGTTTCACCACCCAGTAAGAGAGCAACACTGTTCGGTTCGGTGAGTAGTTTACGAGGAAATTAATCAAACGACCGTAACTAACTTAGTGCACTCAGGATTGGAGCTCACCTCACACATGAGCAACCTTCCAGTGGCGGTCCTTCCAAGAGTTTTTTCTCATCCCAATCCTCTTTCATCATTTCCTCCGAGTATATGTTAAAAAGTACCGGCGATAACGGACAGCCGTGCCTAAATCCCCTTCCTACCGTGGCCCAATCCGATTCTCCATCGGGTACTCTTGACTTGCGCCTTCTGCGGATGTATAAATTCCGGATCATTTTTCAGTCTACTCCTATCTTCCGCAATATTCACATAAAATTTTCCCACCTCACTATGTCGAACGCCTTTTCGAAATCAACAAAGCACGCAAATAGATCCTGATTATATTTTAGATTCCTTTCCACTAGGATTCACATCACTGCAATCGCATCCCGAGTGGCCCTCCCCTTCCGAAATCCAAACTGATCCTCACCTAGAAATCCGTTTTCTCTCTTTTCCATTCTTCTGCTGATGATTCACCTTTGCCGCATGAGAAATCAAGCTTATCCTTCTATAGTCTTCACATTCATTTGTCACCCTCTTTTTCGGTATAGGTATCAGGACGATTTTTACAAAATCCTCCGGCCATGTCCTTCCTCGTTTAATCTACGGACAAGTTGATTAATCGGATCAGAGAGATTCATAAAATCTCTCCCTTCTCCCTAAGTTCTTCAGAAGATCAGCTGGGATGTCATCTATCCCCACCGACTTACCCGTCTTCATTTCTCGCAATGCCTTATCTATCTCACTATCCAGTATTCCGGGGCCCACGGCATCCTGATCTACGTCCTTTTCCTCTTTCATGTCCAAGTTCCTAGGCCTATTTTCGCTATCATACAGTTCCTCAACATATTCCCTCCACCGACGCTGGATCTCCTCTGGTTCTATTTTTAAAGTTCCTTCTGTGTTTACAAATACCTTACTTATTTCCCTAAAATAGACTTGAGAAAGCCTGAAAAGGTTGGCCGATAAGAAAGTTGAGCGTAAAGCCGCATCAAACAAATCTCAAAATTTATGATTCGTAAATACGATTTTTAAAGACAAAAATAAGTACTATTAGGTAGCAATCTATATTTTTAAGCTCTTTAGTTGCAGCGACTTATATCCTTCAATATCGCTAAGAAAGTAATTCGAGGCTTCGGAATATGTGAATTTATTCCTGAATGAACCTTAAATTCATCCTTTGGCTTGGCCATCAGCCGAGATTTTACGAGGAGAATAGAAATTATTTGAGAATTTAGAGACGGAAAATCGGCCTTTGGGAAGACTCACCTAATGATGTATTAAAAATCAGGTAGTGCTAAGTTCAAAAGCTACGGACGCTTGCCTTGGATTTCAGTTGTAATCGTACAGTCCGTACAGCAATAAATCTCTTTAACCTGCAAAACGCTAAAGTTTTTAACTTTCATCCTACAGTATGGAATTCCACGAAGTCTTGATCTCTACCATCCACTCGTACAGTTCCCCATTTAAGTACATCTCCTGAAATATCTTAATTGAATACACGTGTAGAAGTTTTGTGAAACTTCATTTTCTGACAACAGGAAATTAGTCAAATAAATAAGCCACTGTACTGTCAATTTAACCACACCAACTAAGAGATACAACAAAAAAATTAAATGAAACAATAATAATAAATTGAAGGGGGTGTGATTGACTTCACAGGGGTTACTGGATCACCTACACGCCAGCGAGTATTCCACAGAGAAAAAAAAATAAATTTCACGATCCAGAAAATTAAAATAACCTTATAAAATATCAACGGAAGGTTATTCGTACTCCGGACAATTTTTTATCATCGGATGAAGTCGTTTCTTTCATCGTTCTACTAGAAATTCTGCATCGTTCTGCTGTTGTGAAACTACTCATAGAAAAAATGCCAATGCAGTGAAATTAAGCACAAAGCGACAAAAATGAAATTATAACCTTGAATTGGAGCTGGAGTGTGATTCCCGTGCCTCTGGAAATTCTGTGCGCCGCAGGTCAAAAATATAATCGGCCTCAACCAATCAGACAAACCATATGCGACCCAAAACGGTGATGCATGCGGTCTAGGGAGAAAAATTAACTCAAATACTTAATTTTCACTAGACGGGAAAAGATTCGCGATTACTTGATGAGGCCTTTTCTCCAATTGCCGTTATGTAATTTGTTGTCTTTCCTATTTTAAAAGAATAATTTTAATATGATTAAAAATCAAAAAGTGTTTAGGTTGAAAACCAAAGTTATTTTTAGAGAAGTGCGTCCTTTTATTTCGCAGCTTAAATGGCCCATAACTTAATAAAAAAATTCAACACTCCCGCATTAGACCTTGAGCTTCCCAGTTTAGTTATCCACCTACTATTGAGGGTGTTCATCCTGTTACGACGTCTTGTTGGAATTCACACAAGAAATAACTACTTATCTCCTTTCTCGTCTTTTTTTTAAGTGAAATGTATATGCATAATATTGGCCTGCGTACTATAAAAATATATAAAAAAGTATAATAAGCAGGATACAATTAATTCGACAAAAATTTAAGGCTACGAAATGCGATATCTATCCTCGGTCAAATGAAAACAATTTTCATTGACTTGATTGTCACCATCGGGGTGCATTAGTGTAGTCATGGTGGTTTCTAATTACGTGCGATGGAATTAGATAGGTTATTAGACCATACGATGGTTACAATGAGACATGGCTAATTCTTGATGCCACATAAATTCAAACAAGACTTTGATTCCTTACGCAGTCTTTCACACACCAAGCGCTCGTTCGCTGTTATCCTAGATTATAGGCAAGAAGAGGCACAATAACGCATGCCAAAGAAACCTCCAGGGGCGTAAAGAACGAATATCCACAACCCGACTACAAAGTCGGTTATGCCTCACTCGTAAATATTACTGCTTTCCGCGTTGTTACTTAACAGGAGTGACCGATGGCTGAGGTCATCCGTGCTACAGAAGATAGTATGTACATTGGTGCTCGGATGTACGAAGGTAAAATTTTTGGGAGCGATGCGAGGGTGTAGAGAAACCCGCCGTCAGCATCAGTCTGCTCTTCCTGTGAGGTCCGAAGTTTCAGGTCCGATTCGATGGTCGGAATACTGAACTTGAAGTACTCTACACATCATTAGAGCGCGGAAAAAAAGTCTTTTGACTTTTTGTAAAAGTGGGACTTTTGTGGTTTTAAATGCAAATCTTCACCAATCTCATCAAATAAAACAGTTTTTAATGACTTTCTTAGAGACTTTTTGGGACTTTTTTGGCGTGGCGGGACTTTTCTGATTAAAAGAGACTTTTATGGGCCTTTTTATTTAAACCACAGGCCTAAGTTAATATTTGGCTGTTGTGATCACATTTGTTCAACTGTGTGTTGGACGCATCTGTGTTTTTCATGCGGTACTACACGGAGCAGAGATTTGCTGAAAAATGTAAGCTCCTAACAATTGTTAATGCGAAATTTTATAATAGCTCCGGAAAATGCAATGAATTCTTTATATTGCTCCACCGTTCATGAAATAATCACACTCACTCAGTGCTTCAACCCGAAGGTTGGTTTGGATAGGTGAGTGTAGAGCTCACCCCGTACTTATCCATTTGCATGTCAAATTCACATATTGTTCCTTTCCCTGGGCCACCTCGCACTTCGAGTTTTCTTTTGCTGAGGTTGTCCAAAGACTTCACAATGGGATAGATTGATCTGAAAGAATGCATTGATCTAATTATGAACCAGCTTATTTGAACCCGGGTGGTCTGCTGACAAGCCGACAGCGCTACACTGTATGCTAGAACTCCGCTTTTGTTTAGGAGATTAGTGAAAAAATGATACAATTATATGAAAGATCATCTAGAATTTCCGACAAGTTGAACACGTCACATTGTGTGCAGATGATCATTAAATGAGCCTACATTGTAGCGAGGCAAGCATGACGTAGATGAACCTGGACCCTCGGCTGCGATCAAGCGGAGAAGAAGATGTTAAAATTATCGCGAAAAACAAGAGAAAAAGGTCCTCAGCTTCCCCTAAAATAGGGGTCCTGACCTGTACAATGGACAGCAAATAAGTACTTTTCTCTCATTTTCGGTTTTTCTTGAGCAGAAAACTAAGTTTTGAACTATTAAATCATGTTTCAACTGCCTTATAACATTATTGATCCTATGTAAAAACTTGTTTTGTATTGTATATTATAAAATTTTCCCCTTTAAATTTGACAGAAAGAACGCCCTGTTTCTAAGGTTTTACAATGGAGTGTCAGGGTGTCCAGCAGCGGGGCATTTGATGTTGCCCTGAGATTTCCAGGTTTTCCAGACATAAGTTTTATTTTTCCAGAGGAAATATAGATTTTTTTCTCGTTAAGTTTCAGAGAACGTTGGGTATGTTTTTTGTGTGAATAAAAGTAAGTATTATAGCTAATCTTGCATTTTGGGCAAAAAAACTAAATCTTGCGTATTTGGAGGAAAATAAACAAAAAATCCAACATCTTACAACACTTTCATTTAGTTCGTAAGAAATTACATCACCTTCTTAGAGTTAAACATTATTATGCTGGCGCTCGGGAACAAGGTTACATACAACCAGACCTCGCTGAATATAACTATCACTGATACAAAATGATAAATAACTTGCACCTTCAGGATCCAGGCATGAAATTCCTTTCTTCACATGGAAGGCCAAGGGCGATCTTTCAATGAGTTTCCCCACCAATTTCTTTAGGTTAGTAATCCATCCATTATTGAAGAGAAGAATATCCTAATATATTTTTGTGACTATAATCTCTTTAGGCTATCTTGATTGCATATCCTACATTAAGATCTTTTGTGGGGATCAGCTTTACTCAAGTCAATATGCTTCACGATTCCTGATGCCAAAACCTCCGGCTTTATCAATCTAGTCATCACAGTTTTAAACAATTCAGTAATTGCCGAAAACAGAAACCGAGCCTTAGGCTTGCTGGATTGAAATTCCAAGAAAAATTGTTCCAGCTCCGCTGCAGCTGTGGCAAAGGAAGCCAGTTTAGGACCCAACATTTTGTCTTGGACGATGAACTTTATTAATCTGAAACTGTGACACATAGGCTTACATTTATTGCACTTATGATCGCTTTTCTCTTCAACCTGAAAGCTCTTGACATAATTTGACAAGGGTTGAAGAATATCGAGGGCTCAGAGAGCGCAATATTTTCCTTGTCTAAACACCTAACTACAGGCAGCCCCCGAGTTACGCACATCTCGACTTACCTAAAAATCCCTACTAACATAAGTGAAATATTTATCTAAAGGGATGCCGTAGATTTACGAACACGAGCACGAAAAAGTAAAATGTTTTTGCAATGTGCAAGTATAAAAAAAAAATGTTTATACTTGCAGGCGGAGAAAATATCGAATAGCTGTCGAGGTTTTAAAGAGGTACACTGTAGAAATTGGTCCATTTTTATCATTCATCTACAGTATTTTCATTGCTATTAAGTAATTTTTGTCGCAAATTCCCGTAAAAAACATCTTATCTTCCACGCAACTGACCAATCTTCGTAACAGTTCATACAGTCGTAGCGATATCGCTACGACTCCATCAAATTATTGCGCTCACTCCATTACGATACGGCTTACTACGTAGTAAGAAGCTACGTAAATACACTGGCCCCGATTGTCATCAGTTTTTAAATTGCAGCCAAAAGCCATGTTGATATAAAAGAAAAAAAGGTGGAACAGAAATTATGTTGCAGAAAACACTTGGTTAGTACCGTAAATGTTTATTTCAGGACTTGATGAATTGTAACTGATAGCTCTGTAATCCGCAAACCGCTGGATTGAGATGCTATGATTATATGCCCACATATGTTACAGTTGCATATGCCTTATTTGAGGACTGGTACTGCTACTATTTTATACCAGAGGTCAAGGAGTACTGCCTTAAGAAAAATATTCGATTTAAAATCTTGCTGTTATTTGATAATGAACCCGGTCCCCCACCACACTAAAGAATTGATTAAGTGGTGATGCAGCAAAGAATTTTCCAAGAATACTAGAAAAAATAATTGAGGAGGGTGGTTATTTAGCAGAACAGGTTTTTAATGTAGAAGAAGCGGTCTTTTCTGGAAAATAATGACTCGCCGTACGCATATTTATAAAGAAGAAAAGTCTTCTCCTGGCTTTAAGGCAGCAAAAGATCGCGACCCTCTTGCTAGGAGGTAACGCGATCGTAGATTGAAAATTGAGACCTCATCTAATTTACTATTCGGAAAATCCGCGAGCATTAAAAAATATTTATAAATCCTTTATTCCGGTAATCTGGAAATCGAACGCAAAATCTCGGGTTACATCTGCCTTATTTGAGGACTGGTACTGCGTCTATTTTATACCTGAGTTCAAGTAGTACTGCCTTAATGAAAAAATTCCATTTAAAATCTTGTTGTTGCTTGATAATGCGTCCGGTCACCCAACACACAATTGGGAGGATTTAAATGACTGCATTCTTCGGCCTCCAAATACAACGGCACTTCGCCAACCCAATGATCAGGGAACCTTTGCATCCTTCAAAGTTTATAGCTTGCGCAAGACATTTACTGATGCTATTCCTGCCACAGATGGGGATGGTGGAAAGACACTTAGTGAGTTTTGGAACGGCTACAAATATGCACCATGTAATAAAAAACATAGCATCATCCTGGGAAGAAGTAACCACGAATCACGGTCATATTCGCACAAGGAGTTGACAAACGAAGAAATGATAGAGATGGAGTGACGCTGGGGCAGAAGTAGGGGATGGAGATGATGATGGGAGATCCAAAAAGGACGTGTGTGGACAAAAAAATGCTTTACAACTCAAGGATTGTTGGAGGTCTTCGAGTATATTAATTCGGCGGTGGAAAAACTTGAGCCAACGGATTGTAACATCAGCAGCTTCGCTAAGGTCATCAGGGCACTTGGCATGGCACAAGGTGCCAAGTCTTGCTATGAGGAAATTTATCATGAAGAAAAGAAGGTCCCATACAAACCTCTCTGTACAGTTACTTCACGAAAAAGGTGACGCCACATCACCATCAACCTCTTCAACAGCTGACGCAGAGGGCGACGCCACAGTGCAGCGTTCGACTTCGCAGTGAGAGAAATAAAATGTCTGCGTGCGTGCAGGAATAAGTGTGTATGTTGGCGTGATTGCAAAGCGTTAATGTGGACGTCGCAGTGGCCTAATTCTCTGCCCTCCTCTTATGAGAATAAAATGTGAGAAATGAAACCACCAGAGCCATTAGTCAACTCAACTTAAGAGGCAAAAGATACAGTAATTATTAAAGGCTAGTAAATTACACATTACTAAATGGCTCCTTCAATGTCATGATAACATAAAAAATTAATATTAGTCGTCATTACAGTGAATTAACCTTAAGATACCGAGCTTTCACAAATCCGTGCAATTGGTCAATTCGGACTAACAATATTACGCAATTTGGGGTGCAACTTCCAGGCGACATTATCGTTTACTTAATTAATGATAAAAATAAGAATTATTGAATTTCGCAGGAAATAACTGAAGGAAATTGTCCAAAAAATTTTCCCACATTTCTCCGCACCGATTGAAATCTCCGGAACACGGACTTAATTTTCGGCTTACGTAAATTTCGACTTACCAAGATCCATTTGCTGTTTATTAGCAGTCTTATTGAGATCATGAACAACTACTTTGTTTTTGTTGTTGAAAGCCGTTGCGACGGGCCGAAAGCACTCGGGAGCTTCGGCGAGAAATGACATGGTCACTAAGTAAGAACAAAGATTATACATTCACGGGACGGGACTATGTATCGCACAGTGTATGGAGAAATCATTGCACTCTCGGTAATTGCAGAAATGCTAAATGCGACAACACAGGGGAAATTTCACTATGCAACTTGCCGAAAATGGCACTTTTTTTCCGTCCCTGTTTTACATATTGACACCACCGAAAATTCCAGAGTCGATTGCATATTTCCCTGAGATTTCTCGGTCTTCCAGAGTGCTGGACACCCTGAGTGTACTTCCACTCTCTTTGTCATCTAATGCCTTTTTAGTAAGAGGTAGGGTGCTGGGGACTTCCAGATATTGAAATAGAGGAACAATGAGATGGGAGGGTGAGTTTAGAAGAAAGTGAACCATGGGGAGACGGGAGAGCGAATATAAACGACGTGAGTGGTTAAGCGGGGTTGCATAACTTGGATCATACAGCCCCGCGACGCCGAGGCGCATGTTTCAGGGCGCGCTGGCGCCCCCCCTGTTCGTCCTACGTCAAAATGTTAAGAATACCTTTTTGTTGCTTATATTGTCTACTTCCCGATTATCCGATGATTAGTTTTTCCCAAAATCAAAACTAAACGATTTAAAAACTAAAAAAGCGATTTTTGGAGTGTTATTTTCAAAATTTGGGGGGGTTGCGGGGGGAATGATTGGTGGGAAGTTAGAAATTCGGATTCAGCGACCCAAAAAGCATAGGATAAATCAATTTCCATAACTACCTCTAATTTTTCCAAGTAAAATCCCCTAAATGCCTTACTAGCATCTCTAGGGCTCTTTTCTCCAACAATTCAGTTAAATTCAGCAACTTTCTCACGGAAATAACTCAGACTTTTGAGAGACTTTTTTCAAAAATATTGGTGACTTTTTAGGTGACTTTTTTTTTGCAAAATTGAAGACTTTTTTTCCGCGATCTACACATCATCATCATTAGCCAACAACCCTAAGATTGGTTCTACGCAGTCCTCCACTCCATTCTCCTATCGGCTAACCTCTTCATATTAAAGCCCGGTTCACACGGTGCGTTTTTCCGGAATGGATTTCTTGCGTGGAGTGCTGATGGTTGCCGTGCGTGCTCGATTGCTGGAAACGCTGACTGCTGCGGGCTGCCCGGACGGCTAGCTTGCTTGATTTTGAGGTAAGGTCCGTTGCTATTTTCCTTGCGTGTTTTGCTGATGGCTATTGTTGCCGGCCAATCATCGTTCAGCTTTGCATCACGTGATCAGAATAAAGGTTCTGCCTAGTTCTGCTTTTAATAGCATCTCATGGTCGAATTTGTGTTTAAAAATGAGTGCAAATCTATAGACTAGGGATCAAGTTGTGGTGCTTATCGAAGCATATAGAGAAGAAACTTGTTTACATGCAGTTCGTAATCGGAACTATCACAGTAAACATCTTCGTGCTGAGGCAGAAGAGTGAGCAAGGAGGATAGCTCGCTACGTGTGAACCGACAACCATCAGCGAAGCCAGCTTAGCGGCCACCTTCGTCGCCCGCTTGATAGCACGCACGAAATCCAACGCACCGTGTAAACTGGGCATAACTTAATTCTTCCCTTTCACTACTTGACGCATATACCTTTTGTGAGGCTTTCCTTTGCCACTCTTCCCATTCAAATCGACGATAGTCTTCACCAGGCCATCGTGCTTCAAGATATGACCAATTAATTGTTCCGTCTTCTTTTCATTGTTTTCAGCAAGATTTTCTTTTCTCTTCCACTCCCTTTAGCATCTCATCGTCACTCACTCAATCGATCGACTCCATCATTTTTGTATAGCACCGCATTTTTCTTATGCTTTCAGCATTGGCCTCTCCGCTGCTGCTATCACCAGCGCCTCACTGCCTAGGCTTGTGCGATGACCGATTTTGGTCATCGATTTTCGATGAAAAAATTTCATCGAAATGCTTCGATGACGATGGCTGTCATCGATCATCGAATAGAGTGTACACGATGATCGATGAATTACGATGAATGTCGATGATCGATGAATTACGATGATCGATGACTATCGATGATCGGTGCAAATGTCTCGGTTGGCCGGTTGGTTTGGTTATTAAGTGAACACTGAATTGGGTCAAACTTAATTGAGAAGGACAAGGCCTATTTTATAAGAGAGAAACAAGCACCAAGTTACAAATCAAGCAACAACTCTTTGTTGTGGTGTAATACAATTCTCATATCCGCATTTTCATCGGTGAGTACAATTCGGTCGTCCAACACAACGTTTCCTGCAGTGTTGAAGAACCGCTCTGATGACGTTGAAGTGGCAGGAATACAGAGGTATTTCCTCGCGTACTTCTGAAGGCGGGGATACGCATCCTTCCTGTTGCTATACCAATGTAGGACGTCCGAAGATTTGGATAAATCTGGGACCTCCTCGTACTTGTGGAGCTCCGCCAGGAAGGGGTCCTCAGCAGTGGTAGCGTTTTTCGTGTCAGCAGCACATCACGACTCATCGACATCAATGATTCGCATCAACTCATCGACATCGATGATTCTCATCGACTCATCGCAGTCGATGACATTCATCGTCATCGATTTCAGTCATCGCACCGCGATGACTGAAATCGACGCGATGACTTCGATTAATCGACTCATCGCACAAGCCTATCACTGCCATTAAGGAACATGCCCACCACACATTATGGCCCTTAGCCTTAAGCATTCATTAGATTGGTGCCGCAATTTATGTATACCGTTCACTGTTTATTGTATGTTCACTGTCTCTTTCTTTCACCTTCTGTCTGAATTTATATTTGTGTATTTGCGCCTATGGCGTTGCGTATGAATGGTGTTTTGTGTATTGGAGATATTATATGTATATATTCTCCAAAATATTAACGAAACCAAATGCCATTGCCTACTTCAATTCTCCACTGGAACGAAACATAGAATCATACGTCACGAGCCCTTAGTTACGTGGCGAAATTCATATTGAACGATTGAAGAACAGCCCCACTGCTAGCAACACTTTAAGTGTGTTGTCTGATGATTGAACCCTTTTCAAAAGATATGCCATTCCTCATTTTCTGAGATGCCACCGATGACAATCCTCAATCTGCTTTTCCAATCGCCTGTTTTGAATGCATGAAGAAAACAATGGATTTCTCATAATATTCGAAGGGTCATGAAGTGGAGTACTTCGATCAGCCTGCAAGAGCCAACTTCTCCATATACTAAACCAAGACTGAACACAGTCCACATAACATTCATAATAGTTGTTTTTGGAGGAGGGGGGGGCGAGATTGAGGCAAAAATGTTCCTTCAGACAACATTAGCCATTTAAAACTATATGCTGCACCCCAAGGTGCTCATAGGTGGCTGAAATTCACTGACTATCCTGACAGGAAAATCAATATATTAAGATCTACGAGAATTAACGGAAGAAACTACATCATTCGGCAAGAATTCTCATTTTCTCTGCATACTTGAGTGACTGCTCATTACCCGAATACTAATGTTTTTCCCAATTCTTTTCTTACAGCATACTCGTTCACAAAAATTACTCTTTGGAAAAAAATGGGTAGTACAATCTGCTGTTTTCCTTCCAGGTTAGGCTAAAATCCCTTGATTTAAGGGTTCTCCTGACCTATGCAGATATGATCTCTTTACCCTAAATTCATCTTAGATGGAAAATACAATCACACATTTCTTTTCCTGAAAATCTTCCCGAAAATCCACATATCATGGCGTAGTACAGATTTCATCAGATAGCACAGATTTAAACAGATATCAATTTTGCATTGCTCTATTTAATTGCGTTCATCCACCCACTCTTGCCTCCCAATTTCTGCGGAAAGCCTTCTTCCATCTCTTATCATGTGCAACACTTCATCATTCCTCATCCTTTTTCAGCATGAGGAAGAGTAATTTCTGACCGCTGGAATGTCAGAATGACTAGAGCAGTGATTTGTACTGCATCAAATTTAGTCAAAATTTAGTGATATGCAAAAGGAAACCATTTGTAAACCCACATACTTCCCATGAGCATTACACTGATAAGGGGTGGTATAATTGCCTCAAAAATAACTGTACTATAGGAGACAGTGAACAACATACCAGTAGACCGTCAAAAAGTATTTGCACTTGGTCAATGACTATGTCGTCAACAAATGCAGACCTTGGACATGCAGGACTGTCATACCACAGCCCAAGAAACTGCAAACGAATGGGGTTAAATATTGTCATTATATTCAATTTTGCCTAAGTACTTGGGTTTTTAGGAGCATGGCAGGTATGTACATTCTAAAGCTGCTTAACATGGAGAAGAAGAAAGACTATGAATACATTTCACAGGACATGACGGACAATGCAACCAGTGACCACGAATTCACCATGATCATTGGTGACAAGACATTAGCTTAAGGGTGCAACCTGGAAACAATGATGCACGACCCACAGTGGAAAAAATCCATCATTTCCTATGCAAAATAAAAAGCAAGACAAGTTTGCAGCAATTTCATCATAACCATTTTCTTAGAAAACCATGGTGTGGTGTATCATGAGTTCACACCACAAGGCTGAAACCATTACTGAAGGATACTAACAGGAGGTCCTTTACGATGCTGTGTGGCACCAAATACTGGTCCAATGTGCAGAAAAAAATTGGCAGCTCCACTACAATAACACACCTACCCATACTTCACATCTCCCTACTCCCCCAACATGGTTCAATGTGATTTGTGACCATTCTGCAAGCTGAAAATGCAGCAAAAAGCAACAGAATGAGAATTGATAGAAGACATCATGCACAATGCTGATCACCATTCCAAAATATTCATTCCAGAAGCATTACCAACTGTTGGGAGAAATGTGTACATTACCAAGCTTAAAGTTTCAGCCTTGCAAATGAATACATACACAAATGTATGACCTAAGGTTCCATATTTTCAGAACATACTTCAAGTTGGTTATTTAGGAGAGGCGACCGACAGCTGAGGTCATTTGCGCCATTTAGGATAGGTGGGAAATTGGTTAACGGTAGGAGTTTTGAGGAAATGGAGGAAGGGTGGAGAGAAACCCAGCGTCAGCATTAGCCTACTCTTAATGAAAGGCGCCAAGGGGACCATGGCTTAATGTCCCATCCGACGGATGGAGTACTGAACTTGAAATACCCTCCACTAGGCACTCAAGTGGGGACCGGTTTTCCAGTGAAAAATCCACCACTGCCGGGAATTGAACCTGGGCCCTCGGGTTGGGAGGCCAGTACTCTAGCCACCACACCAACCCGATCCCCACACATACTTCAAATACCTGGGAATAACGTTAACCTACCAGTCGTGAGGACCACAATTGGTTTTTCCACTAGGTGTATAACCCACCAGTGATTCATTACAGCATCGGCCAACACAATGACACGACACACTGGTAGGTAATTCCTTAGATTTGTACATCAAATCCATGAGAAACTATTGGCTCGAGGTCAAAACTGACTCATCCTCTACTGAATAAATACTAAATTTTTCATTATTACACAAACACCTGATGACCCAAACTTTTCACCCATGTCATCCTCATCACACAGGAGAGAAAATCACATGCCAGGTGTAGAGTTCCTGAATTGAGCTTTTAGCGCATGGTTGGTGTGAACAAAATTTAAAATGTCTGAATGAAAAGAAAAGTAATTCACTACAATATTTGGCAATCCTGCAACTAGGTGCATAACCCACCAGTAATTCACACAACAACAAGAACCTGGCAACATAATTCTTTCAAAATGATATTGGGGGTGGCTATTTTTGCGCTGAAAACATATCCCTTGAGGAGGGAATGAAGGGGAAAGTTTTACAAGGGAGAATACATGATCAATGTTGCCATAAGTACATGCATACTTACCATTGGGCTCTAATTATCACTCTCTCCCTCCCTCTTCCACACATTATAGAACTAAGCAAGATGAGAAACCAATGAAATGCTTGGCAACAAAACACTTGGAGAGACAACTTTCACTTGATGGAGGTCTGAGCAAGAGTGAGCTCACTAAGGTCAAGCCCGAAGTCCAGCACTATTGGCTGCTGGTGAATCACATTGCAGAAAGCTCTCTACTTCCGTCTCTCTCTAAACCTCAACTTCATCCTGAAAGCAGTATAACTATACTTTTCATATGTGACTGATAACGGACTTAACTCCTTCCTCATAATTTTAACTGAACTCAAGATGCATTCCAAGCCATTGCATGCCATGCCATGCATTCCAAGACGCATTGATATGACTGAGAACAGCATCCAACCAAATGATTAAGGCCATTAAATTTAAGAGAAAAATACCCACATTTTTTTCACAAAATTGCTATGCATTTATTAAAAGTTAGCATTTAACGTTCACATTTCCCATTACAAAAGAGTGCAGTGTATAGGACTGTGATCACAATGCATTAGAATCAGCATTGAGATTTTATGAAAATAAGAGACATCCACAGGAGCCAAAAATGTCTCCAGTAGCAGTTTTCTGAGAAAGAATTCTTCACAAGTCATTTCCATCCTTCAACATGTCCACAATAAATCATACTTGAGGCAACTCACATCTGCCATTGGAGAGATCATCCACTTGAGGTACAAAAACTGCCCACTACATCACTACAATAAATAATTAGGTACATGGTAACATGTTAGTAAAGGTTAGTAAAGGTAACATGTTAATTTCATCATTCCATTTTGCCAGTAACATATGAATACTTCTTCTATGGACATATAGTTAAACAGATGAGAGGAAACAATACTTAAAATTTACACATACAAAACCACTTACATAACATCTTTCATGCCTGTCTAGATATACCGCTTATAAAATACAAAACCGTTACAGAATCTGTTCACCTCATTATTGATCCCTGGCTGCATTAAAATCTTATGCAAAATAAATAGCAACTGATTGCAAGGTAAGGTATATTCAAGAGAAGTGTATAATATTATTATCCATGCCCAAAGTAAAATTTTCAGATGTGCGAGAGTTGAGCTTAAAAAGAATGATTGTGTTGATAAAAAATTATGAAATCTAAGTAAACACAATAATTCATGACAAACATAGCTTTAAAAATCAGAATTAGAAAAAAGTGATACAAAAATAGATGGATTAAAAGTGCTCAAATGATGTTTTATTTCTGCTTATTTCATAATAGTGATCTCTATCCTATACCTATGGACAGAATGTACCTATTTATGTTATTTTGAATGGTACACCAATGATAAACAGCACATCAAAATAAAGTTTAACCCTTTGAGCAGTACGAACGTTCATGTACGCCCTTTAGCAACCCGGCCATCCGGAGTACGACCGTGCATTTACGTCTTCAATCTTGGCGCTAGAGCAGTGAACGCGTGAATGCACGCCTTTCTTTCAGTATCATTGTAGATTGTGCTGCCATCTATCCTCGAGACTGGTGAGCCCAGTGATCACTATGATGTATCTCTGAAGAGTGCTACCACCTATTCTATATCACTAGTAACTACGTTCACTCCGAGTACCTGTTACCATATATAGCAGCCCTAGTTCTGTTGACAGAACTGATTGCATTTACTGTTTTTATTGTTAATGTTGTTTTCTTCTGGCGAAATATTCAGGATCTTACACTGATAATTTAGGTACAATTGTTGTTGTTATATTTGTTTGTAATTTCCACAAAATATACATCATTCATTCGTCAAAAATTTTCAGCTCGTCATCAGGAAAGATGTCTAAACGTAAACAGTCAGGAGGGTTATCTCCGGATGATGTTCATAATATCTTGACAAATGAAGAGTCTGATGATGAATATTCATCTGGCAGTGATTATGATATCAGTGGTGAAATAACAGATAGTTCATCCGATGACATGACATCTGATCCTGGGCCAGCAACAAAAGTAAAGAGGTCTCGTTTGGAACCGGATAAACCACCTGTGCTGAGGAAGTGGATGCCTGTAGGAATGTTTCTTCCGACAATTTCTCCTTTCTTTGATGATTCAAAGTCAGGTATTTCAGAATGTTTTTCTCAAAAACTGGAAGTCACTGATGATGACAACGGTGGCAATAGACTGGAAATATCAATTTTCAAAGAGATTGTTGATGAAGGTTTTCTGAGCAATATTGCGATTGAAATGAATAAATATCATAAATTTATTCTTGAAAATACAGACGTAAAAGAAAATTCAAAATTACACAAGTGGAAAGGAATCACTGTAGATGATTTGTATGTTTTCCTAGCTCTTGTTATGTTGATGGGGCACATAAAAAAAGAACAGACTGAAAGACTACTGGTCAAAAAAGTCTTTGATTGAAACACCAATCTTTGGAAAAATTATGTCACTGGATAGATTTCAGCTGACGCTAAGACTGTTGCACTTTTGTGACAACAATACTCAACCCCAAGGTGATCAGCTGTATAAAATTAGGGCAGTTGTAGACCACTTCAGACGAAAATATCAATCCATTCTTTATCCATTTAGAAATTTGTGCATCGATGAAAGCATGGTGGCTTGGAAAGGGTGCCTTCAATGGAAACAGTATATTCCATCCAAACCGCATAGATTTGGAATAAAGATGTTCCTCCTTTGTGACTGTGAAACAGGATTTGTCCTTGACCACATTGTTTATACAGGGAAGGAAACTGAGATTGAGTATGATGAAAGTGTTGGAACATCAGGTTTTGTGGTGAAGACATTACTTACACACTACTTAGGAAAAAACCACAATGTGTACCTTGACAATTGGTATACAAGTCCTAGTTTGTTTGAATATTTACATAGAAACAGAACAGGTGCTTGTGGTACCGTTAGAAAAAACCGTAAGGGAATGCCAGAATTTCCTAAGAACATAAAAAAGGGTGAATGTGTCTCAAGACATACTACAGTCATGCTAGCTCAACGATGGCAGGACAAAAGAGAGGTCAAGATGCTAACTACAATTCATGAGGACTTGATGGTTCAAACTGGAAAAAGTGATTATACTACTGGGCAAAGTATTACCAAGCCACTAAGTGTGGTTAGGTATAATGAAAATATGGGTTTGATTGACAAAGCTGACATACAAATAAGTTTCACAGGAAATGTAAGAAAAACTATGAAATGGTAGGTAAAACTTTTTTTCATGAAATTGACATTGCGGTTTTGGACACGTACATCGTGTATCAGATGAAAACAGGAAGAAAACCACAGTTGTATGACTTTAGACTGAAGCTCATTGATCAGCTTTTGGAAGAATTTGCGAAAGAGAGGAAATCACCCAGAAAACGCAGACCATCGCCAGTGGGAGATTGCCTTCGTCTTTCAGGTCGTCACTTCCCAAAACCAGTCCGTGCAATAGCCTCAAAGGAGAAGCCACAACGAAAATGCTTTGTTTGTCAGCACACAACCAGAAGGGAGAGTAAACGGAAGGATACGAGGGTTATGTGCATTGAATGCAGCAAACCACTTTGTCTCCATCCATGTTTTGAGGAAAGCACAGTTTGAAAATTTTTTAAACGTAATGATAAAAATAAGTATAAATTGTTTTAGTACAATCATAATATGCAAGTACATATTTGAGTTTCTATATTATTTCTTTCTTTCCAGATGGATGGTATGAGTAAACAGAGTGAGACACCAAAATTTTTTTTTCTAAAAATGTGTAAGATAACAACGCTAATCGTTAATGACCTTGGCTAATTGCTAATTTGTAAAAGATATTCATAAAATAACTATATTCTACCTGTTTCTACAGATAAGTAACCAAAAAACATAATTTAAGGGCAATAAAACTTTAATAGGAAAAAAATTATTAAAAAAAAAAAAACTCACTCCCGGGGGTCCGGTAGCATGAAAAAAACTCACTACTCAAAGGGTTAAATGCAAACTTTTTCACACATTTTAGTCATGTCCATTATGGCATTAAAAGTTATTTTTTTAAATCCTGTAGCTCAAAAAAGGACTATGCTCAATTTTGTAACTAAGTTACACATATGTATGTGTTTATACACTTATAAACAACTGAGATAACTTTGTGAGTAAAATAAATGCAATGGTGTATGATAAAATATTTCTTAAAGAATAAATACCAGTAATAACTTCTATCTATCATCAACAATCATAAAGCCATCTTTCTACTTGATTCCTAAGTATATCAAAAAATTCATGATCTGACTGGACTTGGTAAGATATAAGAAGCAAAAAATAATAGAGTAGAATGCTTGTATCCATATGAGATACAACATGAGACCTGCCATAGTTAGCTCGAAGCATTGACAGCAGATTCACCACGAATTCCCTACCTTTCCTTTACATAAGAGCACTCATGTTATACCATAAAATGGGGCCTTGGGCATTTTAAATATTTTTTCCAATATTTCTTCAAGTAGGTAGTTTGGTTTAGTATGCCCAGCATAATTAATAAAAATAGAAGATATTTTGTTTAAAAGAAGCATATTTTGTTTAAAAAAAGAAGTGGCGGAACACACCCTGAACAATGGGGTGACTTCAGCCACCAAATATTTTTCCAGACAATCATCCATTATGTAAAGATAAAAATAATTAATGGGTATTTTCCATTTGTATGTACTGAGGTACATTACAAATGGATACCATTTAATGTTTCTGCCACGTTATTCCCATATTCTCAGAAGTGAAAATCAACATTGTTTCACTCAACAAACTCTAGCACACTAACAATAAATCAAGTCCTCCTTTTCAAATATCTAGGTTATTTCAGTATGAGTAACCCAATTTATATATTACTCTGCCATATTCAACTTCTTGTCAGACAAAATGACTGTTTCCCACCATTTCCTGTTTAATTATAAAAGGAACCTGAACAAAATTCGTCAGAAATAGAACTAAAACAAAGTCGATAACACTCATGGCTCAATGCTCTCTGTTTTATTGCTCTCGTCCCAGATGTTGATGGCAACTCTATATTTTCACAAGTCCTAGCAGCAACCATAAGGTACTTTTCCTGATAATATGCACTAACAATGTTATGAAGGGTGGAAATAAATAGCTGCCTCATAAAGTCTGAGATATTGTACAAAAAAGCTTCAATTAGTGCAGCAGTGAGAGCATGGCTGAAGTCACCCCACATTATGGTGTTCTTGCAAATGTTTTTCCCAGAGTACTCACAGTTTTTGAGAACATGATGGAAAATTCAAAGAATGAGTAATAATTATTAAATGTTAGCAATAATCTTGAACTTGCTCACTCATCCTCACGTTAGACATCATAGCAAAGGCATAAGTTTTTTCTATCATCTTCTGCTATTTTGCCTATTCCATGATGCATGAGGAACTAACTTTGCTTTTCTTAAAGTGATTACACTATGGGGCCAAAATATAGTGGTAACCTGTCCAAGATTTATATTGCCTTGATCTCCTTTAAAATTGAAAAAAATGCTAAATGCCAGGATGACAGAAGTTAAAAAAGTCCGAGATATTTTATTGCCATTTGTTTCATATTATCGTTATATTCATGATATGCTTATGACGAAAGATAAAGAACATGGAACCATAAGGTAGTAATGTACCTTCAGTGTTCACCTTGCTCGATAAATAAAATATAAATCAATGTCAAGTTTCATCGCATGGCATCACATACCACAAGAACACAAATATACACCATTTCTGGCCAAGTTCATCGAAAACCACTAAATCCACTCATACCCAATCAGGGACCTTGAGTGAGAAGGGTATCTGAGATGGCTTAGCCATTTCAAATGGGTTGAGCATTAAACTAACCGTTTCCTAAGATTTAACAGGTATAAGTATACGAAATTCCAAAAATACATTCTCACTGTACTTCAAATGTTTTCTAACATTTTGTGCTTCATTGATCATGATATGTATTCGTGATTGGCATGGATAAAAACTAGTTTCATACAAAAATCATAAAAGACCCAAAACAGAAAATTAAGGCAGAAGAAAAAATGAAAATTTGTTCAACTATAATGAGTTTTATACTCATTATAGTTGAACAAATTTTCTTGAACCAAAAGAACCTTAACCATCTTAATGCAACCAGTCGGACAAACAAATTGATTCTCAGGGAAAAAAACCACTTCTCAAATTTTACAACATAAGACAAGGCGTCAACGCCAGGCACAAAAAAATAAATCAATCCTCCTGACAACCATAATGATGATGAGATCAATTCCTGAAAGGGAGCACATGAGCATTCGAGATTCACTAATGTTTATGTGAAGGAATAAGAATGAAAACAAAATATCTTTACAATCTCTGCGACTGTGCATCACAGTTAAATGACAATGGCATATGTATATATATATATATATCAGGCATTATGACAAGAATGAGGAAAATTTAAAAACTTAACAAATGTGAGATCAAACACTATGAGAGGTATCGTCATCACAGATGGAAAACAAACAGCAAACAAATCAAGTCAAATAACATGTTCCTCTGGTGAGAAAAATTAAAACTAGAGAATAGCACAGCCGTTTACAGTTACTTCCAATATTATTGCTAACGAATGCTAAAACAATGCTGGTATTCTTGTGCATGACATAATATTTGAGCTATTCAAGGACTAGTATGGATATTACTCTTTACACTTTACATTACAGTGTCGTAATCCAGCCAGTTTCACCACACACAACAGCCTAAGATATGAGTAACTTTTGTACCACTTAAAAAATGTGCAACAAGTATCTTTTGCACAATGTATAATATCCTAAGACTAGATTGAACACAGTGACACTTGGAAGAAGCTTTGCTGGGCACTGGCAACCCAAGCCAGTTAGAATATGAGAAGAACAGAAATGCCAAAGAGGACTAAAGACCAAAACTGCAAATGGAATATTAATGCCTTAATACACTAAGCATATAAAAGTTTCAATAAATAGCAAAAAAATAATTTATCTCATACTTGTCCATTTGGAGTGAGAGTCTGGAAGCAAACTCTCCATTCACCAAATTATTTCACAATATAGAGAATGCTCTGCGTTGTGATCATCAAACGATCACGGCCATTTGTAATATACGTATCGCCAAGCAAAAAATACATCATAGGTAGGTATATACACTTTTTTGCATCTGACAACAAAGTTCCACAAAGATTAAACACACCCATCCACGTTTTGGCACTTATATCAAACATGAATGCAGTATACATATTTCAGAGCGAGTCATTCACAAGATCACTAAGAATAATGGTTAACATAATGAAACAATAAATTCACTAATAGAAGGCTGAAGTTAAATTACATTTAACATTTTTTCTGTAAAATTGAATGCATTCATCACTTTTCACTGGAATCGAGTCACCCTAAAAGCAAGGGTTTTGGGTGAAAATTGTCAAAGCTTCCTGAAACGATGAAAAGTGTATGCGAGAAAAAGCTTTCAGGACCATCTGAGATGCCAAGTCACACGGCAATGGAAGGTATAAACATCCTTTGGAGAGTGAATCTGCAGGTGTGGAACAATAAATATCCAGGCTCTAACAGCATATTGAATTACATTAAGGCCCAGACAAGGTGGGAGGGAGGGGTTGAAGCTTTGAAGCAGGCCAACAATTTTGAGGAAGCCTATTCCCTCAAGTGGCAATGAGAGAGACAAAGAGGGACCTGTTGATAAAGAGCATCAGGGTTTATAGGAGTTTTTATTTTCATTTTCCCTGACTTTTCCAGGATTTCCAGACGATTATTAGTGATTTTCCCTGACTTTTGAGCACCTGAAAACTCCCAAGATTTCAGTCATTTATAGAGATAAAAGTGGTAGCGAGGAAGCAAAGAAGCCTAAACTTATGAAAAATTGTAGGTTTATTATCATATTAATCATATGAACTTCCAGTAATAAGAGATCAACAACTTTTAAGTCAACAAAATAAAAATTATCATTCCTTATATTGATATGCCTTAAGAAAGGGTTTTAATTGCAGAAAAATATATGCAAAGAAGGCTAACCTGGCTTTTCCTTCAAACCAGATGTCATGTTAAGGTAGCTCTTTGAATCAATCTTGATTTTTTCTTCCTCACATCCTTCTACAAATTTGGCTATGTGACTTCAAATTTGACTGAGAATAATTTTTTCCTTGCCAGAGGGACAAAGCGAAACATTCCCGGCGAAATAGGTAGTGAATGAAAATGAAAATATGAATGCGCACACCTTTCGCCAATCTATTCACCAAATCATGCAGGCTATAGCCAGAAAGAACCAGAATAGTCCCCTGGGCTGCCTCCACAGCGAAGCCAGCCTGAGGCCAGCCGTCCCCTCCTTCACCCTCCTCCTCCACTCCTATGAGCAGTTTTTGATCTCTTGGAATTTTCAGGAGATAAATATAAACATTTTGTGATATTTCCCTGACCACACATTAAATTCCCTGACTTTTCCAGGATTTCCATGGCCGTTTTCATTTTCCCTGACTTTTCCAGGTTCCTATAAACCCTGAGCATTGACACATCAGCTTTAAAAGAAGAATAACTTTCCCATCTGGCCCATGGATTATTACCAGTTTTGTATGGCCCTAACCAAGTTCCTGGGGTGGTTGACACAAAAAAACAGAATGTACATTATAAGCTTTTAAGGGGAGTCCATGACATCCATTGTATCTCTCACATTGTAGCCTTGACAAATAGGTCCACACTCATGCATTTCGAATGGATGTTTCTCCAAATGAAGATACTCAAATCAATACGTTAATGCACATAAATCTGGAGTCAGTGGTATTAAATGCTTCGTTGGCTATGTTAAATATCATATTTGTGATTCAAACACTGGGTCTTTGAATTTTTCATGCCTCTGCAGGGGCATGCTCACAAACTTAGCTCTGAATAAATGCCGTGGATGTGGAAATAGGAAAAGAGAACTCAAAGGGCTCCGCTAAGTGAACTTGGGAGCATCTACTTGCTGATATTGACACCTATCCTAAAGTTGGAAAATCCAAATATGTACTGCGCAAGGGACATCTTCATATAAAAACATGAGAGACAAGCTTTAGGGGCTGAGACTTCACTGTGTATGGAGATTGACTGGAAGGAATGCTAGACTACACAGCTGAAGCCATTATGGAAGTCAAATTAAAGAAAAGCACATCTATAATCACATGATGCCAGGCCTATAAGCATGTCAATAAAACCTACTTTTCCATATAGATTCACATTCGGTCAGTACCATTGCAAAGCTTGTACATGATGGATAATTTGCATCCCTAGTGCATCAGATTTTTCTACTATGTAACTCAAATACCAAAAGCTCATTAAATTCCCATCTTTTTTCCATAACTGCCATCAAAATAAAAACCTTGTAAGACTCACACACTGCTCCAAAACCTTCCAAATCTGTAGAAATATGGTTGCTCATGTATCAAATACAAAATGTTCACATACAGAAAACCATTTCAATATGTTACTTTCAACTCTCAAGGTACTGAGAAAAATGCAAGCAGTTTCTAAGAACAGATAATGCAAAATGATTGCAACTTAAAAAATCAACGATTGTTCATTTTTCCAATCCAGTTTTCAGCTAAGAAGAATTAGAATGAAATTGGACAAGATTTGAATTTTTCTTATCTCCACACACACTACCTCATATGCAACAATAAAATGGCACCCTTTCGATATTGTAAATGAGAAAGGATAACTGACGTTAGCATTGTGTTGTCACAATAAAAGACTTTAGCAGATGATCCCTACACGATTCACATTCTGGAGATAATAAATGGAGGAAAAGTATTATGCATAGCTTAAAGCTAGAGGAAAGTCATCTGTGAAGATAGTTTGTTACGACACAGTGTAGAAAGAGGCTTATTTGCCTGAACTTCATGACTATTGTCAGGATCAAGCCCACTCCCAACTTTTACCTCTTCATTTTTGCTTCGTCTGGGGGTTTGTAAAAGAAAAATTCTAATATCCCTGCACAATTTCCCAATTTGTGCGACATCTTTGAGCCTTGAATTTTTACCCTTAAAAACTAAAATAAATATTCATCTAAAATTAAAAGCATAAAGTAACTTAACCATAAAAATACAAAAAATATAACAGTTATCACAGAACAAGCTTGCATCTGTAAGGTAAAATGCAAGAGTAAATGTCTTTGCTGAGCTTTGGCAAGTGGAACCTGAATGAGTAAAGCACAACCTCCTGCCCTTCATCAATTTCCACATGGAACTTGACTTTTATGAAAATTCTTTTCTAAAGGGTCTACAACAGAGCATTCTTTTATGCCCTGAGAAAAAATTTCCAATGCATATTTTCCATGCAATCATTATCAAGCATGAGTCATTCTCACATTCCCTTTTGAAATTATGTGAAACAATACACTTCAGAAGCCTGACATTCTCATTTCTATGACACTATGATTGGTTGCTCACAAATTCTGAGAGTTAGAAAAAAAATATATTTATAACCTATGGAATTGATTAGCACATCAAGAGCACTGTTATCGAATTTTTACATTCCCATACTTCATATTCATTCGGAATTAAGTTTGCCACTAGAAACTTTGAAACAGATGACACAGGCATATATGCAAGGTTTGAAATATTAATGTTGTGACAATAATCAAAAATAATCAACAATGACCAAATGAAAAAGCAAATAAATGATACTTGCGCCCTGAAGCATAGCATTGAAATGGCAGCAGCAAATATTCAATTTCAACGGCTCGAGTGGAACCAATTCAGTTTCTACAGAACTTAACAGTAACTTGTGCAACAACTCCATGACTTCATACAATGTGAGAGTATACATTTACGTACATAATTGCTTTTAGAGAGACAAGAGCTAGCCTTTGTGCAGTCTAATAATTGTTACGTGTTTTCAGTTTTACAAAATTCTATCATATAGCACTTCTCTATCGCCTAGTTTAAAAATAATGTTCCTTCAGGCCCATGTCCGCTAAAATTGAAGGAAATCTGCACCTAATCCCACTCAGACTTCGACATTTAATCGCCTAATTAAAAATTATTTTCATACTTCAAAAGGATCACATGCATACATGTTGAACATATTCAACAAATAAATGAGTAGTCCATATGAAAAATCCATTACACATCATTCTTTTTGCTTAGGAAATAATTGTTATCCCTGGCTTACCTACACTCTCAGCTTCTTATGTAAATGATTTTCCACTCCAAAGCAAATGACAAACAGATGAGAGCCACGAGTCCAAGATCTGCAAAAATCCTAGAGCATACAGATGCAAAAACTATCAAAATCATCCTCTTTCCTCATTTTCATTGGCAAAAGTAATGGGAAATTATTGGTACCAATTGAAAGCCTTTAATATATATATTTAAATAATATGCTTTTTTAAGGTACTGATGAAAGGAAATGTGAGGAAGAAGTGGATTTTAACCTGATAGAAGACTCTGTACTGGAGAATACAAACATCTTATTCAGAATATGAGCAATCCTTAGAAATAATAATGATTATGATTTTTTACTATTCGAGTACCTCTGAGTGTACTAAAAAAATTCAGCCCTTCTTCAATGGAATAGGTTTTTTTAGAATATCAACTGTCTTATTTTCTGACTCAATATGGGAGGTCTACTTGATTTGGTAAGTTTTTGATTCTTGAAAGAATTGAAATAAAAACTTAACATTGTAGTTCCACATTAATTTATTAATGAACAACCCGGGTTTTGATGTCCAACGCCATCATCAGGCCCTAATGATGATCACACCTGAGGATGACGTTGGACGTCATAACCCAGGTTGTTCGTAAATAAATTTATATGAAACTGCAAAGTTAAGTTTTCCTTTCAATCAAGACTAGGTTCTATAAAGTTACACCTAGAGACGGGCAACTTGGTAAATTACCAACACCCCTGATAATTACCGTGATAAACGGTAATTCTCAGAAAAGTTCTTTTTCGGAAAATTTCTTCCTCACGAAGAAACCATTGGAATGGGTGATATTATAAATTAAGAAGCTAAAATGATTTTGTTTACATTGAGTCCATGATTAATTCAGAGTAAAATAAAAATGCACATTGCGCAGAGGTATGTCTTTGGAACAAAAATTTCTCATAGTGTGGCAAAAGAGAGGCAAATTGCGTGTTGCTGCCAACTTCGTTTTAATTTATGTAATGAGTTATAATAGATAAGCGTCGTGATACGTTTGATATTAGCGTCGGCATCTATATCTCAATGCTATTTGATTTCGTTTTGAGTCCTATGATAAGGATTTGCAGCTCAAAACTTAAAATTACTGGAAAATTACAGTAATTTTCAAAAATTACTGGAAAATTACAGTAATTTTCAAAAATTACCGTAAATCACCATGGTAATTTACTTCAATTGAAAATTATGGTAATTTACCCATCTCTAGTTACACCTGAAACTATCAGTCCTCAATGAAAGTGAAACATACACTGTTAATGACAAGGATATGGCTATCTCAACTCAATCATGTAGTGTTCATATTTCCAAAATAAGGTAGCAGCAAAAACATTTTGAAAGGGATAAAATGGTATTAGATGCATGATATTAAACTGAGTGACATGACTGGCAGAGGATAAAAATGTCATTTTCACAAAGAGAATGCAAAACAATTGTCACAAAAAAGTTAAATTTTCCATTACTGATAGCAATTATTTTTCTCAGCTTTTGTGTTCTTGTTCCATTTTACTCAAAGTATTTTTTGCTCAAAGGTTCACCACTTTGAACCATGTGGTAAATTTATACAGATTTTTGTGATAGAACAAAAACCATTGAGATGGGCTTCATGGTTATTCCCGATGGACTACTCAAAGTTAAATATACATCCAAAAACAATAAACATTTTGTATAAATATAAACATAAATACATAAACTAAATTTAAACTTACAAAATTATCAACAACTATTATGTCTTTCTGCAATAAATAACACAGTTTCAGTAATATTCCAAAGATAGGCTTACATGGAAAAGAGTAAAAATATAAGGATACCATTGTGAAATTATCGGTCTTAAAAGTCAAACATCCTTCTAGAATCAAACTGTGAATTTGCACACACCAGTTCATATTCATGAGTAAGAAATTTTTTAAATCTTTATCCACTCAGTTCGCTTAAGGACCTATGATTTCTTTCAGTCGACCAATGTTTGTGAGCATTTCAATCAGGATACATTGTGGGATGGCCTTCATATCACTTACATAACCCTAGTAAAACCACTTTGACCACAGGTAGTTGAAGGAATAACGCCCAAAGCAATGTAAAAAAATTGGGCTCAACTGCCCTCTATGTACACGTGTAAAAGGAAAGCCAGCTGAATCCAAACGGATCACAACTAGGGCCATCCGAAATTGATACCTGTGAGCTGGTAAAAGCGAGCATTGAAAGGACGGTAAAACTCTCGCAGACGGCTGACAGCCACAGGATCTATGTGAGGATGGCTACGGCCTTTTGTCTTCCCAAGACAATGGGGACTTGGACTACCCTCGGATTTCATCAAGCACGGGAAGCCCTTGGTTGCGTTGAAGTAGAAGTGTTTCTCTGTGATGACTCGTTTCAGGCTGAGGAAATCCTGAATGGTATACAAAGGAAAGTAAGCCACACCACATGGACAATACACACAGACATTCAGTTTGAGCAACAATTGTGTTTTTTTCCCCCTCACAGCTCATGGGTGATGGTTATTTTTTTTAAATACAGTCTCACAAGCATTTCAGTTAGTGGCTGATCTTTTTGTGCATAACTGGTGATAAGAAAATCTAATAAGACAAAGATTTTACAAAAAAATATGGTATATAAGGTGCTAAAGCAACAACTTGCTCTGTTATGTGGAGCTGACTAGAATGTTAATGAAACTGCAGAGTTATTTAGAATTGATGTGCATATCCCTAAGAAAAGAGAAAACTCTTGGCACTTCCTTTTAACACTATCATCACAAATATTCTGCCTAGCCAGGCAGGAATGAAGAAGATATTTCATGGTCCCTAAATAGGAAGAAATACTTGGCAACGAGTACGATGCAGAGAACTTTGAAATGAGGTCGTTTACCACATTTATTTTTATTGTCGAATCTGATAGCATTGTAAAATAAAATGCCCTGTATTTTTCCGTTCTTCCATCCGTCAATTAGTTCTCGAGATATAAACGGCGAAAAACTGATGTTTTTTTTAACCCGTTCGGAAAAATGGGCGAGCAAAGGATTACTACGTCATCGACTTCGTCCAATCACAACTGAGACCACGAAGCCCCTTCGTCTTATCACAATGGGGGACACAAAACTGACTCTGCCAATGGAAGTGGTTGCGACAGGATCTCTTCAGACAGACCTCCAATCCCCACCTCTGCTCCCTTCCCGTTCTACCTCAACACAGTCAAGGACAGAAGGTGGATGACGTAGTAATCCTAAACGCTGCTCGTTCGACGTGGGTTTCACCTTTCGCTTATTTTAATTTTTGATTTATTAGCGAAAGGCTCAAGTTAAAAGATTAATTATTTCACTAAAATTTATTTTTTGTTGCTGCCTAACAATTCCATGAACAAAAGAGCAACTTTGGTTCCTCGTAAAAGCTCCCATTACTTCGAAAAGACTTCACACACTCCAACATGCATACATTCCCACAGTCTGTGGGTTAACCAGTGTGTTCAACTCTTGTCAAGATAATTTTTTTGCCCCTGAGGTGAGGAGACTTAGACCAACAGCATGTGAAAGTCATATGTAAAGGTAAGAGTCACCCCAGTCACCTCCTTTCCTTGTTTCCTACAAAATCATATAGCCAAGGTTTTGGCTGGAAGTTTACTAAGAGATCACTCCCATATTTGAATTGGGGACATTTGGTCAGCAGCCCAAAGCTCTACTACTGGGCTAGAACACGTTCAGAAAGAAAGAAAATATACATGAAATATACGAGAACAAGTATATTTTTGACGAGAAACATTACAAATACCACAGATCACCATGACTTTCTGGGTATCATATTTCAGACACTACTAAGCCAGACAGGCTTCTGAGGCTTCAGCCCCTCCAGAAATGCTTTCCCTTTAATTTTGTCGCTCTGATTTTAACTGTGCATGATAATCTGGATTACTCTGCGTATGATTCAAGTGTTAAGTGTCTTGAAACATGATCACTAGTCTGATGCATGTGTGTGGTTAATAATTGTTCTTTTCAATCTGATATGCATGTATGCGTTGAATGTCCGTTCTGGGGCTGTTCAAAGTAACTACTTCATAACAAGGTAAGCAGTGAACTTTACTGGTGAGAAGAGATAGGAATGGGCACCGTGACAGTGAATACTGAGCATTGAAAATTAAGGGAAGAGATTTGTCACATGTCGGCACCGAATGAACAAAGCTGATTTGTTTCAAGTTACACTACACTAGACCCCCCCGAAGCAAATTTCTGGCTACCTGCCTGATGACAGAGCACTGACCAAAAATGCCCACTGGATTCAAATCTTGATGTTCACCAAAGGAATATGCTCATGGATAACCTTCATTTTGAGCAATGAAGCACAAAAAAATCAAGAAAAAAATTACCTGTACTCTTGCTATTTCTGCCGCTGGGTCTACTACCAATCTTTCACCACTCACAAAAAGTAGCTGGGATAGGGGGAAGCTGTGAAGCCACCGTTCTAAGTGCCGTGCATAGACACCAATTTTAACAGGACCCCACGAAGTATCCACAAGGCCACCACCTCCATTGGATCCCATGCTTCCATTCAGGAATGCCAACTCTTCAAATTTCCTCATGCTCCTCTTCTTGCTGCAAAAGGGAACCATGAAGTTATCTCACTCACTCTGTGTTCACCCCGAATGTTGGTTTGATAGGTGAGCGGGTAGATATCACCCATTGGCATACGGGATTCACACATTCAGAGAAAAGAGACTAGTTCCTTTCTCTGGGCCACCTGCGATTCACCATGTAGTTCTGACGGTCAGAAAATTGAACCACGAGGTTTTTGGAGGGGATATTCAGAAAGTCTTCACCCAGATTTGACCTGTGACCCTCTGGTTCATAGCTGAACACACTATCCACCAGACCACCATGACCCACGTAAAGTACATGCATCCAGAAAACAACTTTCACCACTCTGACAATCGGTAATTGAAAATTTCAGCTGAAATATTACTGATCACAAGATTTGACTAAAGTTTATGGAAAGTGGGGCATTTTTTTGTATTCTCCCCCTCCTGCAGACTGGCATTCTCCAGAATATATTCTACCTTAATAGTACTCAGTAACATTTTCTAAGGGCTCCACACCCAAATCACATAATGCAGAAAATATATCCTCTCTTGTTGGAAACGATAAAACAGATGCTTTCATTAGACCCTTATATATTTCTCAATACTATTCATTCACTAATTATTATTGGCTTTGTCAATATTATTTGAACTCCTGCTGCTGATAATGAATTGTAACGGTTGGTCTGTCTGCACCCTTCCCCCTTTAGCATGTAGATGGCATAATCGAATCACCATATCTTTGCATATAAATGGCTTTAGAGAAAAAAACAGCAATTGCTTTGTCATACCAGAGATTTGCGGAGTGAAAACAAACATGGTATTATACAGTGTTATAATTTTATGGATGATTTTCTTGTTACGATCCACACTACTTGAATAAAAAATCAAAATGCATCAGTTTCCTGCATTAAAAAAAAGACAAATATGTTTTCACCAATTCATTAAACAACTATCCTCCAACTACAACCGATAAACAATGCCCATCGTGATAACGTGGCGTGATGTCATGCAATGCCTTCATGTTTTTATGCTGCCGAAAATGTTCAATTTTTAAAGAGTAATATCTTTGTAACACAACTTAATTCTTCAGGAAAATTTTTGCCAAGTACATTTTAGGTAATTGCCTTTTCATTCAAAGAGTTATAAAAAACAATGCATGTTTCCCATCTAGGAAAAAAGGCAGCCTTGGGTAAAAATCATTTGTAGGGCCTTGAAAAGTTTGAAAAAAAAAAAAACTGCACCAGATACTCATTGTTCTATGAACATCTCATTACTCTCGAGCTTCTCATTTAGTAGCACAAAGAAGTCTGATCTTGTGCGTAAAAGTATATTAGGACTGTGGATAGATACAGTGATTTGTCCTTTGTCAAAATTTTAGATAAAAGTCCATTCAACACCAAAGGTATTTGGAGGCAAATTTCAGGTGCAAAAGACGTCATTGTCAATGATAGAGAATTCAACTTTTGACCTGAACCTTGAATAAAAATACCAAGGAGAGGTAGGAGAAGTTTGATTTGGAGCTTGTTGTTATTCTGTCCTGATTTAAGACCAGTACATGCAAAAAAATAATAATATAGCACATTAGCATCACCTACAGGATTCAGAAAGCTGCAAAAATCTCAGATTAATAAGTGTGAAGAGAATTAGCGTCCATGAATGAAAGAAAATGATATTTCCTCTTCCTAAAAATATTTGCCTTGCTAAGAACAGCCTACCAGTGAAGCCAGATTGGGAATGCACTGGCCAAACAGCCTCGTGGCCACGGATTCAAATCCCAACTAGGGTATGGATGTTGTATTTATCTTAGGATTAAGAGCCTAGGTCAGAATGTGATACGACCTTTGCAAGTGGAACATTTAAAACCCCAGCTTGGACTCCCCAACTGAGAATAAGTAGTCCCATTGGGTTTTCTGGTAAAAGAAAACACTAGTAAATACTAGCTACTACTAGGTAGAAAATAGCTTGGAATAATGGGGTGAATGAGGTGGATGTGAAATACTTTAATCATCACTTCTGGTCTCAGAAATGCTCGATTATATGACTGAGTCCACGTTAAACTATTCTATGAAAACTCACACTGCAGTATTTTCACTCCCAAAATTCTACCTACAGCTGCATAGTGGGAGAAAGAATGGCGTTTCTCTTAATTTACATGCTAAGAAGTTAACTAGCAAATTGGCATTACCATAGGCAGTAATCAATGCAATTGATGACATTTTTGGTTCTTCCACAGAAACATAAAATATTTTCCGCACAAAAATAATGGCCAGGAAAAATGATAAAAGGCATAATTGCTATTTTAACCATTTCAACAAGCACAACTAGAAACTTAATTTCCCTAAAGCGGAACTTTAAATTGTGGTCTTGGTCATGCCCTCGAACATAATACAAGGCATGTCCGGAAAGTAAGTACTGTTTCGTTCTACTGCCACCACAACGCTAGTGTCACAGTTCCTCTCATGTGTACTCGTCTTTATGCTCCATTGTCTTTCGACTGATGCCATTGCAGCCAGATTGTGTTGTGCTTACATTTGTTAGTGATCGTTTAAAATGTTTAAAACAATATCTGATCCCGCCGACTGTGAAGTGCGTTCTGTAATACGGTTTTTGAGCGCAAGGAATGTTAATCCAGCTGAAATTCATCGTCAACTTGTAGAGATTTATGGTGAAAGTGTAATGACTGATGGAATGGTGAGAAAGTGGGTCAGAAAATTCAATGTTTAACGAACCAGTGTTCACGACGAAGCACGGAGTGGGCGGCCCTCTGTTGTCAATGATGGTTTGTTTGAAAAAGCGAATGAGAAAATTATTGAAAACAGGCGGTTTACGATAAGAATGCTTTCTGAAGATTCCCACAAATTTCAAAAAAATTTTTGCATGACATTGTCACAAATTGCTTAAATTATCGCAAAATGTGTTCCCTTTGGGTTCCGAAAATGCTTACGGATGACCAAAAACGAAGTGCAATGACATTGAAATTTCAATGCACTTGGAAGTGCATTGACATTTCTTACCCGATGCAGTTTTGAGGGAGGTGACGTCTCAAACAGTGTTGTGACTATCACTTATTCTTGAATTTGAAGCGTGATTTTGGAGGAAGGCGCTTTGACAGCGATGACGACGCAAAGAACGGTGTTCAGCAATGGCTGTCTTCCCTGGCGACATCTCTCTATGAAGAGGGCATAGAAAAGTTGGTTTCCCGTTGTGACTAATGTCTAAACAATGGTGGCAACTATGTAGAAAAATGGTGAAAGATATACTCTTTCATGTTAAAATAAATCTTGCCTTGAAAAAAAATGTTTTTAAGAGTTTTTTCCCAAACGGTACCTACTTTCCGGACAAGCCTCGTACTACCCTTCTAATCTCACACTCTCCTTCTGAAAGGCTCATCACAGATTTCCTTTAGAGATAAGGAGGCACAACACAGGAGAATTTATGTTTGTCGAACAGGAAGCACCACCAAAGCTGAGGGCATGATATGAAGCAGCAGTACACTATTTCTTCCAAACCACCCATTATTCACCATTTATTTAACGCTTTTCCAACCTCAAATTCACGAACATGAACATCATGGAAAAAAACTTATAAAATTCTAGATTTAAAAGGAAAACATTTTTCCCAACCACTTTGCCAATATTTTGACTGTTTAATCAGCATTAAAACCAGGTACCCAAAATCTTCACACAAAAAATGTCGAGATCCTTCAAGATGATGGCACTAATATTGATATTTTGTGACGATAGCGGGGTCCTTGAGTAGCAAAATAATCCAAGTCTTCCAATAAGTTACATTGGCACTGGATACACTGCTATCATTATTGTGACCAATTCAATTGCTGGATTGTAAAAAAATTGTAGTAGGTACACACCTGGCAGCCTGCGTGTAATCTGAGATGGCACGCGTCACAGGATCTCTCACAACGATAAGAAGTTTGGCCTTAGGATTCATGCGGCGAACACGCTGTGGTACTTCACGGGTCACAAAATAGCTCGGTGTTTTCTCCATTGTCACCTGTCCCTCGAGAGTGGCAGGCATGTGATGTCTGAAAAAATTTTATTTTATCATCTTTAGCGATCATTAAAGGAAACACAACATCGATTTCATAAAATACTTCGCAAACACATACTCACAACTAAAAAGCAGAACCAAATATTTTAATACAAAAAACACTGTAACTTGGAAATATATTTTGTATGCACTTCTGTACTACGGAAGCGAACGGGGTAAACTGCAAACTTCACATATCTCGCAGACAAAAATTTGATTAAATTCTGTCTACGCGGGAAAAATACAACATAAGCCAAGAGTTCCTTTCTACAACACGAAGAAAATAGCGGTAAGATCAATGTCATTATAGCCGATACTTAGAACCACCCACACCGCAAATGTATCAATAATGACAATATTTTGAAGACTCCAACCGTATACTTTACAAAAAATGACTAACCGCAACTCATTCCTAAGTCATTATTCTCTGTGACGGCCAGATTATTCAACAGGATTAAGGAATTAACACAGTTATCTGTTTAAATCTCTCATACTGGCGGCGACACCCAACTGTCGGCATCCGCTTTCCACGAAACGCGCACATCACTTGGGAGTAATGAGCGCTAAAGTTACAAATACCCGGTAACCGTGACTTTAACGGTGGAGAAAACAATGTCATAAAAACATCGCCAGTTTAATTCTTCGAATGCATTACAAAGTGAAGCACTAATTCACTTCACGACAAAATATGCCCGTTTCAACATGAGATCACACCAATACGGAGCACCCACAACATGATTAACTACGCAACATTTAAAAAATACATCTTCTCCATCACAGATAATCATCATGAGTTTCAAAACAACAGGTAAAATGAAATGCTACCTCACCTGTACCACTCGAATCCCTTCTTGTAAAAACGGTCGAAGAAGTGGATTTCCGATCCAGCAGCTCGAACATCTGGGTGGACTCTTATAAATTCCAAAAGAGCACGTGTCCCTCCTTTTTTCACACCAATTATCAGTGCATCGGGCAATTTCCTAGTTGCCTTCAATCCTTGTTGCCTTAAAAAACGATATTTCGGGGAGCGTTGAGCAGTCAACGGGATTTCTTCTTTCCAACTAAGGTCCAATTTCACTTCACTAAGAGGTTCCTTTTTCTTAAGAGAACAGGGCTTTCGGCCTTTAGAAGTAATATTATAATGGTCTTCACTGAAACCTTTCGATCTCACGCTTACGTTCTTGTTGAGTAAGACAAGCGTGGCTTTGTCCTTAAATCTTGAAAATCTTAAGTCTTTGGTCAAGCAATAGTTGAATTTGTACGAAACACAAAATACAGTTACACAAAACATAAAAGTAAGTAAAAAGGACTTTTTCCTAAACCGATGAATAACATCCATCCTCGGCGTTATGACTTTGGCTGGGGGCACAAGTCCTGGAAGAAATACATCATAAGAGAAAATTCATTAATGTGACATTCACTTTCACAAAAGATGTTAATTTTGAGTACATGAACAGTTCATAGTCTCATTTAAGTCTAAATTACAAGTGTGGAGCTAACCTTAACATGGTAATGAGGCTTTTTCGCTGGCGGAGAAGCCAGCCCTCCGACCCGCACAGCCATGACATTTTTTCTGCTGCTATTGCGCAGTGGAGTCGTCTGTTGTCATAACAGAACTTCATCTTTTTCGCAACACGCCCCCATCCGCGCCAAATTGGAATGCAGTGCGCGTAGGGACACGATATGCCGTTATGAAATGATCCACTCTCATGCAATTTCCTTCTCGATTTATTCATTGCAATATATAAATATTCTTTTAACTTGCTTTACAGTTATATTTTAACGAATAAAGTAAAATCCCTTCATATTCCGACGTAATTCTACTAAATTTTATCTTCATTTTAGATAACAAATAAATTTGAAAACTTATCGAGGAATTATCATAGGATTTTAGTTTTAATTGTGATTATATTGAGAATAAAATCGAAAATACCAAATTCACCGAAATCTAAACAGTGATTTAATCTACTGAATCTTTCACAGTTAATTATTCACATATTTATTTATTTTGCTCAATTTCTCAGAACATAGAGGTAGTTGCGACCATAGGAGTTCTACAACAAAATTCTTAAAAAACGCGGTAATAAGGTAATTGTCAAACTTTGAATTAAGAACGCAAAGTTGTACTAACATTATAAACTAACTTTTTGGCGAAAATTAAAAACCACTGAACATTTAAAAACGTTCAGATATATTTATGTAAACTTTTTAGGGTCGAAAGAAAAACAAGCTCAATTAATGATTTTCAAATGTTTTCGCTGTAGCCCATGTTCAGTAGGGCAGAAGTGCATTTGATTTAATACAGACATTCTTCAATATATATGGAAACATTTTATAAACAATTTTGTAACCATAAAAAAACTTAAACATCCCAAAATTCACGTGAACCAAAATTACATATAAAAATACCAACATTTTTGGGATCATTTTTTTGCAATTCAAATGTAAATTTTCAGTTCAAGGATGAGAAGACTAAAACTAGTGTTGCAAACGCTTAAAAATTTTAGATGTCCAGTAATCAGGTCAGGATTTTTGTATCCCTTTGCCGTGGTTTTCTACCCATTGCATCACCTCTTCGAAACTTCTTTCCATCCACTTAACATTGGCATCGACTGCCTCAATACTTTGTTGGAAACTCCTGCCTGTGGAACCCAAGTTGTCCTCTTGTTCTTTCCAGAAGGTCGTAAGCTGCATTAAGAAAAAGGACAAGATAATAGCATTCTTAAGTTGATACAGAGCTATAGCTAGCTGCTTGTAGAATAGTCACGCAAACTTACTAATGAAGTGAAATTTTACAAATGCAAGCCAACAGTAAATAATAAATAATTTAATGTAGGTACGTTTTTTCATGTCTTAGTCTAACAACTAGGAATTAAATTCATTTATCATTTATTTGAGGCAGTGCAAAAAATGTAAAATAATCGTTGACATAAATAATTGAAGGACCGTGAACACTTTAATGGCGTTGCCCGCTGAAATTGCATACTAAGAGAAGCTCCACATAGAAAAAATCATTCAACTTGTCCGTAAGTCGAACCCGGATCCCCTGATTTGCGAGCAATCAAGCTACCGAGGCGTCATTTTTCCCTGAGGAAAGTTCAGAGGCCTTAAGGAACGAGATGTATTCGAACTGAACTTCATGTCACAAAAGAGTCGATGTCGTGCGCATGGCGCCACCGTCTAAGAGGTTAAGCCCGAATTTTAAACACTTACGTGCTTACTATATAACAAATTGAAGGACCGCGAACTGGCAACGAGAACCTTAACGGCGTCACCCGCTGATATTACACAATAGCTGAAGTTCCACAGGGACATAATCATTAGACATGTGACAGAAAAAAACCATTGTGACATACAATGCCTAACAGTTCCTTTTAGGTCTCCTTTCCACTTGGATTTGGTGTGCTAAAACCGCTGATTCATTTATTGTTTACACTTGTATTTTAAATCATCTGGAGGATCGAGGCAGACAATAAAAACTCAAGTAAAAACAATTATTGATACTGTAACCAGCGATTCAGAAATACTAAGTTTGCAAACCATTCGGTGTTTGTACCACGTGACTTCTTGGTTACCCATTCGAGATAATCCCGACGGTTTCAAACACACACCCTCCTTGGACTCGAATGTTCTTCACAAGGAACTCAAGTAAGGGCCGAATTACCTATGAAAGATAATTTCTCCAACCGGAATTCGAACCCGGGCCCTGGAGGTGAGTGGCCAGTACTCTAACACTACATCCACTGTACTGGTATACAAGTATCAGGCTCTATCGTCTGGGTAACTGGGTTGATTGAGGAAGGGGAAGGCCAAGAAAGGGTGAGCAGGAAGGATATATATGATAATTTACAATCTTGCGATTTGAATTGACGCTCTTGATAATCTAAAGCATCTAAAGAGCGTCTGGACTCTAGGCGGTTACTTTTCACCTTCAAGCGAGGGACTTTAGGGATGAAATTGCTACAATGATCACTTTCAATTAAGTGCTTTACAAACTGTCAGTTTGGGGCACAGTTGGGATTAACAATTAAATTTAATCGTTAAAAATGTAGTTAACTATTTAACTTAATCGTTACTTTTACTAGCGTTACTTTAAATCGTTAAAATCATACGCATACAATATTATAATGAAATAAAACTAACTTCAGTTAATTTTTTTCGTTAATTTTTGGCGAATGCCGACCTGTTCAAATTTGGGCGCAAAGTTTGCCCAACAAACAAAGGGGAAAATAAATCGGTATCTAAGAATGCAATAACTGGGTAGTTGTGCAAGAATGCAATAAATGGGCCCAGACGAATGCATCCATACAGAAGATGAGGAAACACGAAACCACGCGAAGACTATGTCCTGGAGGGCTCGTATGTCTTACTCGCCGACATCATATCGTCAATACTACGTAGTTGAAGCAGAGAAAGAAGGGTCGCTTAAAAACCTATGACGGGTAACGATAGGGGGAGGGGTTCATTCTATGTATCTGTTACAATGCGCCAATCTACGTATACCTTACTCGGCGACATCGCGTCGTTAATAAAGAAGAGAATCAGATTGAATAGCGAGAAAGGGTGCTCAGGCACACCCCTACCATCTACTGCAACTTTATACAACTAAGCTGTTTTCACTGCAATTTTACAATCGTGAAGAGATACTTCACGTCGCAATGTGGGGATCAATACTAAAAACTAACCTTAAAGCACTTTCTACCGCTCAGAACAATCTTTTGCGGCAAATTACGGATGCACCATGGTTCGTCAGAAATTCTCACATTCTCGGAAACTAAAAATCCCGGAATTGGTGCTCCAAGTGAGAAAAATCGCTGAATCCTTTCAGCGGACACTAGGAAACCTGACCAATAACACTCTGGACAGTAAATGGAATTACAATGAAAATACTCACTTAAAATATCAGCAAGAACGTCGGAATTATTTCCCTGGGGGGACCAACCTTGAAAAGGGCCCGATTTTTTTTTGCGGATAGGAGTGGGCAGAGATTAGAATTTCGCTAAAATAGCGCATGAAGGTGTGAGAATATATGTCAGAAGGGAAAAAGCAAGCTGGAAACAAGTGAAATTTAATTTTTATTAACCGCCTCCCTGATGCATTAATTTTGAGTGTAGGCATATGGCCATAAAAACATCACATTTTTTAATTTTAGATCATTTGTTCTTTATTCATATGTGAATAAATACGTGTGAATAATAGCACTGTTAAACCTTTTTTTAAATATTGAATTTTTATATATTTTTTAAATATTTAAATAAATGAAGACTACTCTAAAGGGCCCGGGGCAAATTCTGGGAGGGGGGGTGCTTTGGCCCATCCCCATCACAACCCCATCAGCATATCAGCAGCCCCAGGTAGCTATAAAAAACTATCTATAATAGTGACATGAAATAACCAAAAATCAAAGAAAGCAGCATCAACAAACACGCATACCAGCATGCATGCTGAAACACGTTACTATGCAGATAAACTGCATCCTGCAACTCGGCCGGTCGGTAGCAATGTTAGGTGGTGGCTGTGACTGTTGCGTTTGAGGTCAATCCCTAACCGGCTTCCTTCTACAAAGAACGGACCTCCACCTACTACGGAAAGCCGACCTCCATCCTTTTCGAAGAGCGGATAAATTTCGTAGTCTTTTAGTTTTTGCCATTTAGTTAATTAAATATTGCGTCAGTTTTTACTTTTAAAATGCCTTTGTTGTAGCCCAGTATTTCAAACATTTTTAAACGATTGGATATGGATGGAAGAAATCACAATGACAGTTTTCAGAGTTTTTCAAGACAAAAAAATCTTCAAGGCCTCTATTACCAAAGCATCCGATTCGCCAAAGTAAATGTAAAAGTAACTTTTAACGTAAAAGTTACTTTTTTTAAACTTTAACTTTTTACCGGTTACTTTTTCAGAAAATTCACTTTTAACTTTAACAAGTTACTTTTTACAGAGATTAACTCTAACTTTCATCGTTTAATATTTTTTGGTAACTTTCCCAACTATGGTTGAGGACCAGATTTTCGGGGCACCATTCATGTGCGTTTGATATTTCTTGAAATTTGCGCCCAGCTTGCCTATTGCAGAGAACTCATAGTACTGAAGATGGTGTAAATCACTTATTTTCAAAAATTGGGATCCTAGGTATTCGATAATAGTGATAATAGGTTCTAAAAGTTGGCTATATTATAGAAGTCTGGTTTTATTTTTAGCTTAGGCGTTGTTTTGGTAGTTTTATGTGATAGCTTTCCAAGGAACAGAATTCTCTTTCATTTTGCGACCTCTTTTTCGGATGTCACGCTGAAAATGGATTTTGTTGTCATTTTACTCAGTTTTCTTTTGTGCCTTGTACCCGTTATTCGCCGCGATGTGTTTGATTAAATCTATTTCTTTTTGCGTAGATATTGTGTGAGGAAGTGAAACATTAATGTATTTGGAAAAATTGCTTAACCTGTAAAGAGCAAAAATTTCGTAAGTTGGAATTCACTAAGTCTTTGGCGCGTTTTTCGAAATAAAAAAAATCACTACGGCGGTCACGAAGCGTTGACGTTCTCACGGGAATGAAAAAATAGACGCAAAACAAAATTAAAAATAAGCTGCGTTAAAAATACTCTCTTGAAATGTTTATAAATGAATTTCCAGAATATGGTGCGGTTTAATAGATGCATTGGGCATCGTATTTAGAAGCATTTTAATAAATTCAACTTGAGTAATGCGTACGCTACAAATGATAGGAATGTATGTATGTACATGTATTTTTTCTAACGACATTTCCTTGCGAATTATCACGTTCACTGAGGAGTGGATGAACATTTGTAATGTGATTCAATGCTTTTACGATTAGAATATCATTCATCGCAAAAACCCATTAAAGAAAATGTTTTCGGATAAAATGTATTTAGAATGATTGAGTACATGCAGTTGGGAAAAAATTCGTACCTTGAAACACAGTTTAAACGAGAACAAATGCCACATTAAAAACGTATTTAAAAAAATATAGGTATATACTCTAAATGCACATTTCAAGGACATTTTATGCTCGTGACCCCATTCAAATGTATTGCAATGCATAAAGTTTAACGTGAGAAAAACTTCCATCGTCCATTCAAGCCATATTTCCCAAGTTTTCGTCTAAAAAAGAATACGTTAAATTATCACACTAGTTCTATTTAACCTTCAATTCAACCAACATCTTCAAACGAATGCTACCCAATGGCTTGTGTGGACCTACGTAGCTCATAAAGTCATTTATTACCTGATTCAGCTGTGCTTCAGTGTTCATGAAATCTGTGGCGGAAGTAACCATGCTTGCAACTCTGGAGAAGGCAAGTCCGTAACTGAAAAAAGTGATAGGAACAAAATTATATAGGTTCTTTCATCTGGAAAATGATATTAATTTAATTATTTATCGTTAGAATGAATATTATTAGGTATTTGGTTTGGCATGTACTCAGTTATGCCGACTTTATGTAGATATCAATTAGGTATTTCGCGAGTTTTCCAATTTCATTGAAAGCCGTCATAAGATGATTTCTTTAGATGTGACAGTAACGTCGAAAATACGACTTAGATTATTATGTGACTAATTTGGGTAGAACTACAAAATATAAACTTTTCCCTCCAAGCTCATTCATGACGTCTCACCGGAAATACCCCAGTTACTCACTAGCTCAGTAGTTGGTCCCAGTTACTCCTCAAGAAATCGAATGCGATTTGACTTCCCAAAGGATTTCTGGCAACAGCAGCAAAAGCCCTGCTACCATCTTGCTTCCTTATTCCAAAACTGCTGTCCAACACTCCGTTGAGATACCTTGAATATTTCAAAATGAATAATTAACCAAATAGTAAAAAATATTATTCTTGTTTACGCCTGTTAGAATACACAAATAGCTAGAATAGCAACTGGAAAACATAGAAGTAATAAGTATAAATAGAGTACACCCAAATAATAGTACATACGTGTATTTAGTATGCATAAATTCTCAGAATTATGACTTATTTCCATTGTAATAAAAACGAATGCTGATATAGAAATAAAAGCTTGTATCAAAGTGTACAAATTTACTTAATGATGGCTTTGAAAATTCCATTTTGAATCTGATTACACATGTTTTTATATATTCTAAGGATGGAAGCAGCTAGAGCATTAGATAACATCAAAATAGTTTGTCATGAAAGTATGTGTTTTACGCCAAGCCGCGTCAGAACATCTATCCAAAAGCAACCACGACTATTTTTTGTCCATCAGTCATTCAGTTTAAAAATTTAAGCCATGTCCGGATTAGTCCGTTGGCTTTATAGAGCCAAAGCGTGTCTGCATTCGAAACCGGCCGCCGAGTTTCGCCATCCATTGTTGCCTTCAGAGAGGGAGGGGGAGGGTAGCAACGGTTGTTTATTCTTTTTCGACTCCATTTTGGAATTCCCAGAGGAATATTCTTCCCCCTCTTCTACTTTTAAAGTTAAAAAAGCATATTATGAGCGTGAAATATTCTTTAAAAAATTGAAAATCAATATAAAAAGGAAGCATCAATTGGTTAGAATTATTTATCCGTGACATGTGGAGGTTGATATTCTTTCCAATGAACGGTGACTTTCATTTTATGTGTGTATTTTAGCCACCAAAGATTTTTTTATCTTCTGGAACACGGTTAATTCGTAGTGCCTAAATAATTCGAACACGGTTTATAGTTTTTACTAACATTATTACGGCTATTTCATTCGTTTTTTCGTCATCCATAAAAATGGTTGCGTCCAGCGTTGCTACTTATTAACGTGTGGATTTTGAAGTCCGGTACGGAAGGTTCCATTTGCGTGATAAAGACAAAACACGTCCAAGGTATATCCAAGACTTTCAAAATCGCGGTTTAAACTTATTCTAACAATCCTACCCCAATAATATTTTTCGGCAAGCACTAAGAGTACGTACCTATATAGACTTGATATATTAACGACACTCGCAGGACAATTGAATAGTAACTTGTTGAGATAAACCCTGGTAAACCTTCTTGAAAAATAAAAAAAATCGTACCCACTTTCTTTTTCATTTCACCAGACTATAAAATAACTCTTAAAGCAAAAGGCTTACAGAGTTTCAGAAGATCTACTTTTGCGGAAACCGCGTTGATTTTAATTGAAGACATTTTGACTATCCAGGTACTATACTACAATTAGTTACTACAATGCTATCCAGAATTTGACAAGAAGATGTCATTGACATTGGTTTGTAATTTCCTGGATCAATGAGGAAGCTAGATGCGTAACTCTTCAGTCCTTTGGTACTTTACCTTATTACATTAACTTACTAAATGTAGCTTATAAGTATGGTTCAATTTCTGATCCCATCTCTTTAAACAATCTCATTGGCATATCTTCCGGGCTTGGCGATGCATTGCTTACTGTTGAATTCATTCTTTAATAGTCCTTGGAGGTTGATTACAACATCACTCATAGGTCAATTAATAATAGCGAGGACCATGCCTGACTTGGTTACGTCGTCGTTTAATACACATTTAAATCAGCTGTTTGAAATATTTGCTTTGTCTACACCTTGAGAATTTACTTCCTAATTTTTGTCCTTAAAAGCGACGATGGTTGAATATTTCTCCTGTAATTTTCATGCTCCAGTGCGTTATGAACAAATCACACTCTCATCATACGAAGTTCCAGTCAGGACATCAATCATCAGTCAAGAAACAATATATATAGACTGCAGGGGACTCACTTTTTCAACAAGGCAATCTCTCTGGTACAGCCTAAGGAGTCAAGGAGTACATCCCTTTGCGTGCCCAAGTTCGAAGAGAGGTACTGCTGCCAGGCAAAGTCCCACTCCTTCGCCGAGCCATACTTGATTCCGGTGCAGTATACGACCCCTTGCAAGTCGGGTGGGATTCTACATTGGACAGCGAGACAGGGCGAAGACAAGGGGTTCCATGAAAAAGGATAATCGATAGTTTTAAACTTCAACGTCCACAAACCATGCACGGATTACCATAAATATGTACCCAACAATAAACTCCGACGACTAACAATGACAACACAACATACAAGACTCCATCCACAATATGTAGCGAGTCTATAAAATCCAAACAAGGATGTTAGAATGCAGTAAAAGAAGACATCGCAGCTGATTTGAGAAGCCAGCGGCCATTTTGGGCACACCAGTTTGCTACTTGCAATTCTCGTAAGTATGAATTTGCTATTTCACGTGGTAAAAACGTGCACGAGTAGTAAGATGAATAACGGAATGCATTTTTAAACTTCGTCAAAGAAATAGAGGAACATGCGCAAACACGACAGCAAACCCCAAATATGTAGTTTACATAGGTTCAAACTCCTACCAGTTTTAGTAATACAATTAACTCCCAGGGAGGGTGTGTTTGAAACCCAATATATCAAGCCGAACAACAATCTGTCTTAAATTCAATATGGAACACAGTTGGAGCGAAACATTTGTACAGTGATCTATGGAAAATCATCCTTTTTTTTATAATAATTTACTGAAAATGTAGGGGAAATGATTTTTTAAATAAGTCCTTTTGGAAATATGTAGTTTATATTCTTTTTTAATACACGCTGACGCACTTGAAATGGTTTTCGTTGCCTTTATCCTGTTATAGAGAATGTCATTTAAATATTGATTTAATGAAGCCAAGTCTTCAGACGGAGCCGAGCAACGAAGCCGCTCACAAAGCATAACATTCATACCCTGGGCCCTATTCAGCAAAACATCGACAGCGTTATGTACTTCACATCCGCGACAGTTCCCCATTGTTGCGTTTCAGAAAAATTAGGGAATGGTTGAGGCTTTGACGTAGGTACTTATAATGGCATTTTTGTGCTCGGCTATGTCGGGTCCTTTTATAAGAATAAAGACTCTTATTTATCAATACGTCGAAAATAAAAGAAGAGACCAGATGCCCATGAAATAATCGCGTGCATTCAGATATAATCAATTTGCACACGGAAGCTCCTGGCACGCTTGCTTTTCCTTGTATCGGACTCTTCACTCGACAAGGGACAATCTACACTCATCGATTCTCATAAATTCAGAAGAAAATAGAGGGCGTGGCTTTGTTTTTTTCTTTCTGTTTCAACTTATTTTCGTTTTTTTTATGAGCCAGGACCATGGCTACTGTGATTTAAATATTTCAGATTCAAAGCCTTCAGGCGAAGTCGCGAACAACGAAGCCTTTCACAAAAACTGCCTGTAGGCTCCAGTTTAAACACTATAAAATTTTGCCAACGAATTTGCCTCTAACCTTCGGATTACGATAAAATTTGACGCTTTTCACATTCCTATATCTTTTTAGCACCAACGAGTCCAAATGACTGGAGAAAAATTTTTCTCCTAGAATACATATATAGACGAAAATGCTGGATTCATTCCAGGTTAAATGTTTATTTTTTTACAAAGCTCAAATTTTAAAGCTCGTACGTGACCTCTGAGCAAGAGTGGAATATGGTAATGTGCAGGCTATAGTTCTATACAGTTTTATAGTTAGCGTGATTATTTTTTTTGCAAGTGATTCGTTTTTTAGCTATATTTTGGGGGGTTGAGTTAAAAAAGGAAGATCAATATGCGCCTTCAATAACTTTTAGCAAACTGCGTACACGTAACGTAGTCGAACTTAAAATAGAAATATTTCACTACGAGTGCCAATACTAGTTCATTTAGGTTTCTAAACCTTTTGGTAACACGGCTTTAGTCCTGTTTTTAATTCCAGCAGGGATTTTCTATCCTCAGTACTAAGCAATTTTTTATCGATCAAACAAAATATGAGAAACAAACGAGTAACTACTTCATTAGGATGAGAAAATTATGAATTCATAGAGAATCACTCCAGTTTCTGCAAGACGTCCTCATGACCCATCTCTCTTCTCTTTTCATCTGTAATCTTCCCCCTTTGCAGTCCCGCACTGATCTCTCTCATCAATTTCAAAGCAGCATCACGATAAATCGGTATACACGCGTCGTCCGCGCACCGCTTAAATACCCGCTCTCTGATAATTACTCACAAAAAAGTCCGACCTATACTTACGCCTCTCCTTCCCAGTACATTGTCTTAACCGCCGACACGTTTCCACAACCTCCAAACAAATATTACACACTCTTAAATCTCCACTTCAACTCTCAGAATATAATTTTCGGCTCATCCACAAAGAGGTTCGAATGTACTGGAGGAAAAATTGGCATGAAAGCTTATGGATGACGAATTAATCCAGGGGTTGTGTATTTGAAACCGTCGGGATTTCCTCGAATAGGTAACCAAGGTGGTACATACAAACACGACTGCTTTGCAAATTAAGTGTGTCTGAATCGTTCGTTAGAACACCATTAATTGCTTCGACTTGAGTTTTTCTTATCTCATTCGACAAAAAAGTCCCCAGATGAGATAAATACCACAAGTGCAAACAATGAATGAGGTTGTAATCAGCGGTTATAACACGTCCAAATTTGCGACCCAAAACATTGCGTTTCATGCGGACTCTTATGAGACTGAGATCTTATGAGGAGACTGCATGTGTATAAAAATATAATTATCAATGAAATCGTACCCAAATTCCATAGCAGCTGCTTCAATTCATCTTCCTAAGGGTATTTAAGGAAGGGATTAACGCATTAGATTCCCCTGGAAGTTAATTTTATAATTAAATTGATTCGAATACAATCCCATGCAAACTACATATTTGGCAATCGTGGTCGTGCCTGCGCACTCTCCTCTATTTATTTGACGAATATTATAAACGCTTTCCACTATTCGTCTTGATACTCTTAAGTCTTACCACGTGCAAAAACAATTTTATCCGTACGAGTGTCGCGAGTAGCAAGCCCGTATACATGTACTTACCAAGATGGCCACTGGATTATCAGATCAGTCGCGATGTCTCCTACAGTATGTATGTACATACATTCTAACCTCCTTGCTCATTCATTATCAATTTTTTAAAATGCTACTGAGCTTTTTTTTAATTCTTCATGTTACTTTTTGCATTAGCACATCATTTTATTCTATGCCGCGATGCATATACATACTTTCCAAATCAACAACGAAAATACCGTCATGTGAATAGAAAACTTTTAAACAATGAATCGAAGATAAAAATAACTAAACAAACAAAATAAACTTATAAATCACTAATGTAAATCAACAACACGCCCGACACAACAACAACGGAAGAAATAACATTTAATAAATAAACATGAATTACCTAATTGTAAACGAACACTAACGTAAACATCTACACCTACATTTACATTATAACCTGAAAGCCACCATAAAGGTGTGTGGCAGGGGGTGAATTCTCACTAAACATGTACTACATATCATGCATTTAAAAGGATTAATATTTATATACTATTCTAAACTACACTATTTAAAAAAAGATAAAAATAACAAAGCAAACTTGCAAAAACATGCTGTTAGTTGGCTTAGCTTCAAGTCCTTATACCAACATGCAGTTACCAATGTTATCCATTGCTACACTCGTACTGGATATATTTACCGTTATTCATATCCGTAAGTGTACGAGGAAAAAAAGGTCATCTTGAATCTGAGAGTTCGGCAATCAATTTCTCTAATTTTGTGATTATGGTCCAGTCTATCATTGTAAGTTGGGGTTCGCAAAATATTCTTAACATCGTCACTGAAAACATGGTCTTGGAATTTATGATTTGTGAATAAAAAACTTTGCTGTTTCTACAATTTGGAACTTTAATTTCCTGACTAGTTTCGATACACTGTATCATATCCATAGGCTGGTCCTATGGATATGATACAGTGTATCGAAACTAGTCAGGAAATTAAAGTTCCAAATTGTAGAAACAGCAAAGTTTTTTATTCACAAATCAGTAAGATGGATTTCTACAACGTAAAGGCCTCTACTATTCAGTGCGTCTTGGAATTTGTTTAAGAGATTAAGTCTAAATTTCAACCTGCGATCTAACAATGATTCCCAACTTAATTAATTTAATAGACTGGTTAATACATATGACTAACTAAAGGAATAGATTAAATAAATAACAAATATGAATAGAAATATATATCCGCCCGGTGACTCCTCAAAATGACTGTCGCCTACTTACTGCGAGGAGGAATTGCGGAGTCGCTTCGGAGAAAATGCTTTCCCCGGAGAATGCGTCATCCACTCGGCGTACCGAGTCCTAGCTTCGCTCACGCAATTCTCGTCTCCCCAGTAGCAGGCCCACTTGAGGGCCGCGGCCCTCTTCAGGGCCTCCACGTGGTCGCCCTCCGCCTTGGACTCGCCCCAACCGACAGAATCGATCAGCTTGCGAGAAATGCTGAGCATGACACCCTGGAAAGGAAGATGGAAGTGGTATAAGGGGGTGGGGGGGGGGGATGGATTTGGGGGTGAAGTCTTGTGCGATACCTCCAGGAGGTGGCTTCATAATATGTAAATAAATGAACCCAAACCCAGTGATTTGTATTTAAAATTATAGAGGAGTGTATTCAGGGAGATGAACTCCACCGATTACCAATGGGGTTCCAACGCTCATTTTCATTGGTCGGGAGAACGATTCGACGGAACATTGCTCCTTAATATGATTATTTAAGGGCATTGTTGGTTTTGTTTCTGGAATCGGAATGTATCAATCGAAAATCGAACATTCAAATCGACTCTGATTCTCAGAAATTTTGAAGAAAACGCCACGATACCCGTTTTTGCTTACCTTGGTAAATTTTACGCTATTGCTGGAGAATGAGTTAACCAGGGAAAGTGTACATGTTAACTTTATTCGCTTGACAATATTCTTGGAAATGCTAGAGTATATTATGTTGAAAACTGGACAGCCTTTATTCAAACAGAATTTAAGAATATCCTAGGCCAACACATTTATATTAGCAAAGATGGATTCATTTGATGGATCGTGAAAAAAATTCAATTAAGATTTAGTATCAATGTCAATTTACTGAAATATACCTACTTACTCCAATAACTACACTACAAATAATCCTTTATTTGCTGGTTGTGACAAATATACATAATAAATGATATATTTTTATCGTATGGTCACGCGCCATCTGAAAAAACCCTCTGGGAATGGGCGAAACTCTGGTTAAGAACTACCGCTCAATGGCTACTCTATAGGTTGATTTTATTATGCCTGGTTGAATAGTTTTGAGTTTCAAAAAAAACCGAGGTTTCACTGCCGTGTATTTAACGCTCATATCAGGTAATTATTTACCTGTTGTACTTTTTGTAGACACAAGTTGTGACAACCGCCAGTCACTAAACGTCTACATGAACTAATTGTAATAAAACATAAAAAAGATAGCATTATTCCATAGAATTTTGATTGTAGCATGTAACGGGTTTCAACCGTTATGAACATCATTAGGTACCTATCATAATTTCGTATACGAACGTTTACCTGATATGAGGGTTAAATACACGGCAGTGAAACCTCGTTTTTTTTTTAAACTCAAAACTATTGTACCTGATGATGGCCTAGCAGTTGAAACGCGTTTTACGCTACAATACATGTTTTGTAGATAAGTCACTATATTTATTTAATGTTTCAGCATTGTATTCTTCAACTACATCTCGTCGATCACAGTTATCTTTAACACTAACAAATTTTGGTTGAAAACACTAGCCAGAGAATTGAAAAAAAACTGGACCTAATGCGTCATGCTGTAAAATAGTACCTACCTGAACGGTTTTAATTATTTCAATTTCGTTTACTAAGGTGTCTAATGAAATTTTTTAATTTTTAATTTTCCATGACCACCGAAAACAGCACTTGTGGCCTCTTACATCGGGGCAATTAACAAAATGCATTTAGCTGATTTGATTTTTTGGTAAAACGACGCTTTTTTAAAACGAAACCTCATGGTGAATCATACAAATTTCGTCATAATTCGATGACACATTTTGAGATTTTCTTATAAATGCAAAATAATAAGCAGAATATTATTATAATAACTACCAACAAATATCATGGGGTTTAACCGACTCAAAGATACAAAAAAAGCATATTAAATAACTTACACTTTAATTTCGAATACAGCGCCGAAAACTATCCATAGTAAACATAACAATATTTGTCATACATAATATGTCAACAATATAATAATGTCAACATATAATGCTACGTCATAACATGCTTTAATTAAGGCAGAAATACAGAATACAATTCTTGGATAATGGGGCGTTTACTCGGAATCGAAATAGCTATTATGTACTATGAAATCGTTAGATGGAAACGAAAAATGAATTTTAATGAAAAAATTGAACTTCTAACCAGAGCCATTCACTCATAAATCAAAAATTAAAATGAGCAAAAATTGACGCCAATTGAACAAGCTGCGATGAGGATATCTACGCCATCCACCTTCTGTCCTACACTGTTTTGGGGGTAAGGGAGGGGAGGTCTGCCTGAAGAGATCCTGTCGCAACCACTTTCATTGACAGAGTCAGCTGTCTGACCCCCATTGTGATTGGGCGAAGAAGCTTCGCAGTCTCAGTTGTGATTGGACGAAGTGGATGACGTACAAGTCCTTTCCACGCCCACTTTTCCGAAAGGGTTAAGACCATCAGTTTTATATATGAAGCTTATAACTCGAAAATTAATTTACGGATCGAAGAACGGAAAAATACGGGTATTTTCATTTTACAAAAGTCTATCAGATTCGGAAATTTGAAAAAAATATGGTAAACGACCCCATTTCCCTAATGTCATATACGGTACCGTAAAATTAATTGTGCTTAAATGATACTAGTATTTTTTTCGCCGTGCTTGAAAATTGAATGCAATGTAAGTATGCGCACTCAACGACGCATGATTACAGTTCCAGCCCCCTTAAAGGACAATAAATATTTCCCACAACTTCTATATGCCAAAGATACGTCGTTTCCAAAACAGAATAAATTCCAAATTTGGCATAAAAAAACGAACGCATAAAAAAGTTAGTTGCATACCTATCAATCATCCCCATACTTACCTTGAATTTCTCATACCCGGGAGAACTGATGAGCATGAGATCCAAGTACTTGACGGCCCTGAATGTGGACACCCAGGGCAAGTAGTCTGTGTCCTTGGAGAGGGTGAGGCACAGGTCAAGGGCCCGGGCGTACGGCAGACGCCCGGCCCTGGCCAAATTAAGCGCGTCGTCCAGCAGTTGAGATTTGGCGATGGGAGGTATGACGACCTCGTCCGTCCCGGCTTGCTCCTGGAGCTGATTCTCGATCAGTTTCCAATTCTCGGGGTCGTAGTTCACGCGGTAGACACCTGCGGGGGTCGAGGAGAGATAGGGCTACGCTTGTTACAGGTGACATATCTAGAACACTAAACCTTTATGTAAAAAGACATGCAAGTAGAAATTAGACTTGGGTTTGCTATAACTTCTATATGGTAAGACCGTCATCACTGTCTTGGCCTAATTTTTCGATTGACACAACACCCAATCCGTGGTTAGGTTCAAAATCGTGACCTTTGGGTTGTTAGACTGGCGTGCAACCAACCTGACTACCGCGGCCAATATATTCACGTTACAGCTACGGATTTCCCTCACTAGGGTGCGTGGCAGGGGGTGAATCATAGTCAAAAATACACTGACATGAGTATAAAGCAGCGTTTACACGTAGCAGTTGACTGCTATGACAGTTGCGAGATGCGCGATATATCTATATCGCTACTGCTATGATGCGTCCGCGTTAACTTCTATGCAGCTTAAAGCTGCTATTTAGGCGTTGCCACAACAAACGAAAAGAGTTTTATTTCAATAGTGATTGATGCTTAAATTTTCATGAAATTCTTCAAGCAATAAATTCCATTGACGATTATCTTTTGTTCCTAGTATTTAAAGAGTAGAATCTCCCCCTTTGGGGAAGGATATCCTTGTTATTATATCCAAATTCCGTCGTGTATTGCTTTACGTTGACGATTGTTGCGATTGTGTTGGATTCATTTCCGCTGGAAAGTAGACTGGCTTCAACTTTGCTAATAGCTCGAAAGTGGATCGATAGTGTTCGACACGTGTCCAGTATCGACCTGAACTCGCATCGCAGTTGCTATTTACACATACGAGTGGGGCTTAATAGTTGTTAGCAGTTAACTGTCATAGCAGTCAACTGCTACGTGTAAACGCGCCTTAAGAAACTAAACGATATGGAGGTAGATAGTTAAGAACGGTACTTAGCAATGCACAAGGTATATACTAGATACTAAAATAGGTATTGGAAAACTGTGAAGGAATAAATTTATATTCATTAGTTACGCAATATTTGCTCTCAATAGTACATTTATTAAAGTAGGCACGCAAGAATGCTGTAAATATACGATCAATCGAAAAAAATTAGAAATTAGGTAAATTAGCTAGGTACTGCATATATAAAACTACCTAACTGGCCTTTACGATGCCTTTTCTTGATTCTATTCAGCAAGGAGTCGAATTTACCAACACTTGATGACGTCGAGCGAGTGACGCCAAAGCCATGACAAATTCAATTGTTTTCATGCAATAGGTAATCGTCGTGACTGAGACGTCAAAATTCGTAATTGTTGGGGCTCCGAAATGCAGTGACATCAGTGAATAAGGTTTCTCGATTACTTATTGCTTTCGGAAAGATGGAAATTTCAAATAGTCTCGTAAAGCTACCTATTTCTTTATCTCAATTTACGTATTCCTTTATCTCAATTGTCACTTTATGTTAGCGCGAAACGGCAAAAAAACGCAGGATAGGTATTTAAGATGGATGACCTGAGACAACTGTTGAGGACTAAATAGATTCGTTTCAATGGACGGGAAGCATGCTTTGGCAACGAGGACGCGGCAAATAGATAACATCCTCTTTACCGTAGACACCCGAAGCCTAACCGAGCCCAAGTGCCATCAAACCAGAGCCGAAGAGCATGGCAACTGATTTAGCATACTTGTTGAGCATTCATGGACATAACCCTCAACGTCATCACTGATTGCTTCATTGTTAAACGTATGCGTGGATTGGGAATCGATGCAACAACGCTCACTTGCCATTAACGCCAGAGCCGGCATGAAAAAAAGAAGGACGAAATGCGTTTCCTTGTTTGTAGTTCATTTCGGTTAGCTACTAAATTTATTTTAGTTGGGAATAATTTAGTTCATTTTTGTTTTAAAAAACCAGGACCTACAGCAATATATTATTAATTTACAGTTTATTTTTTGTAAAACTTGAGGATGGCATGTCTACTCCCATGGGAAGCTACTCCACGTCTGAACGCACAATGCAATAATAAACTTTTCACTTACATTATATTTCTGAGAGAACAAAGACTTCTCTTCTTCAATAACAATTTTAACGCCGCATAAAAACACTAATCTTCGAAATACATCACATACACACTCATAACAGTACCCAATAGAACACATCCATCATTTCTGTGAACTTATTTACAAATTCATCGGGCCTCCGACTTCTTGCCGCAGATATTTTAATGAGAGTGAAATTTTGCGGCAGTCGCTAGGCGCTTGTCAACAGTCTGACGTCATTATTTCCAAATACGTATACTCATTGGCTGATTTCTGCCGCTGAAGCTTTGCCGCCGAGCTATTATGCCCCCCTTTTATTTCACCCCAAACCTGTCTTTTACTTACCTAGCAAATTTTACTGAACGATTAAAGTTGACTAAAACTGGGACAACTGCATTTGCAAAATATCAAACGCTTATCTATCCAAAATTTTACAATGACACTAAAACCTATTGATGACCTCTCTGTGAGGACCTTATTTCGATTTTCTAAGGCTAGCGACACCTGTGTCGTTGAAAGTCTTCTTAATGAAAATGAAAAGCAGAATCGGCATTTCTCGATCGTAAAATTCTGTCGAATTTATGTTTCAAACTTATATCGTTTGCAGGATATGCATGGTAAACAATGTCATTTTGCACATGAAATGAGAGGAAATAAATCTTGGTTGTAATTAATGTAACAGTTTCCAAAATGGCACCTCAAAAGGATAAACACCCGTTGCTTCCCTCGCTGAAGGCAACAATAGAAGAGGAGTTTACTTAACGACGGCCGACAATTGTTGTCTCACGAAAACGGACACATTTCAGGATGTTTCCTATAGTACTAGCGGTACTACAGTATCCATCGCGGTTGATTTGAGAAGCAACGTAAGCCATCTTGGTAGGCAAGGACATACGAGCATTCCACTGCCATGGATGAAGTTATTTTTGTACGGACATGCAATCTCGATAAGAAGCGATAGAAAACGCAATGTTTTGTGCCGAGGAGGCGGGGCCTATTCCTTCCCAAGCCCCCCTCCCATTCTGAATTCATTGCAACCCGTATGGCATCGTGGGTATGCCTTCTTCAGTACGTTCTAATCTCCTTGGCATTGCGGACAAGACTTTTGTTTTAATTCAAACCAGCACATTCTCTCTATCGCTAATAGCTAGGACTTCCTCTTCCTCCCTCTTCCTTGCTTACTCAACATTTCAACTCTATATCAGTACATCCCTCTGTTCCCAAATCAACTCTCCCATCCACGCAAACTCCATCCATTCCTGATTACCGCCTACAGCTTACTCTCCTCGTCACATATTTTCAAACCCTTTCCACCATCGTCCTACTCTCATTTCGTACGTCGCAATAATTTTTTCATCCCACTCTCATCCACGCCCACATTTTTTAACGAAGAGAAAAAAAATGGAACGAAAACAAAAAGAGGTACGAATGCGAACAAAATAAAAAATCAAAATTGACTTTTTTTCCTTTCTCCCTCTCACTCCGAAACATAGCATGCGGAATGAAGCAGGGCCGGCCGAAGTCGAGTTTCTGGACTCGCTCCGATGCCCACCTCGGAAATTAGTCCTCCATGACTTTGGATGGAGGTGTCGGATAAAAGCCTACCCCCCTCGGATTAATGGCGAATGCTTGCCGTAGTCGGGTGTATAGGGGAGAGGGGGAAGGGGTAGAAGGTGGAGTAGAAGGGGAGGGGGGGTTAGAATTGGGTCACATGGCCGTTTTAAACGGATTCTAGGGGAAGTCAAGGCAAGGGGCTGTGTGTTTTTGTGGAAAAACGCGAGGAGGAGAAATTATCGCTTGGCGTAGACTTAAGCGTGACATTTTGCAGTTCCCCGCTCGAAATAGCAGGGCGCACAACTTAGCGCGGGGATAGCGCACAAATTAGCGCAGTTACCATGCCGTCAGTTTCAAGCTAATTTTGTTTTATTTATTTTTTTCGAAAAAAAATACACTCGAGATTATTACTTAGTCGATTTGAAGTTTTTTTCTTAAATTACGGCAAAGTTTTCTCGTATTTGATTTTTTCATCAAGAGATTTTGCCTAACAATTAAAAAAATTAATGCATTTTTTTAAAATTACGAGATGAGGCGAATGAAGGTATAAAAGGATATTTACATCTACTGAGAGCCTTTCAAGCTGTCTCGAGGGTGTATGGCATAGGGTGATCAATCACCACTTATCCATCATCAATTTCGGAATGAAAAGCGTCAACCGTCGTGCTTTCTATTTTATTCCCATGTCTGGTACAGATATAACCTTTTTCTTTTCGCAATATCCGAAAACACTGTGTTTATAGATTCAGGAAAGGAGTGGAAGCAAAAAGTTGGCATTCACTATCAGATCTTAGACTGAAGACCAGACCATATCTCCTGCATAAATCTAAGACGGTATTTTCTCAAGATGCAAAGAATAAATACAAGTCATATAATTGTTCATAAAGATAAAATTCACCAATAGCCAACGATTCGTAAATTGGTTTGACGCAGCTCTCTAAAAGAGTTTCCTATCGGGTGACTTTTTTCATATAAACGAAATTCGCCTCTTTCACGTAATTTACAACTTGTTCTATTCATCTCAAATGAGGAATTTCTCGTCCATTAATTCATCTTTACATCACACTCGAAATATTGTGTTCATCACGCCATCATGTCTCAGGATCTCATATCTGGAGATTCCTGATTTGATTTCTCTGTTGCTTTTATCGTCCTTGCCTCAATGCTTTTTAAATACATGCTCCAGATGTAAGTTCCAATGAAGTGTGTCTTAACTTCCAAGCTTGTATTTCCAGCCATGAGTAGACTCTTCTTTCGGTATTATGCTCTCCTTGCCTGGACTATTCTATAATGTTCTTCTTGTTTCGTCTATTGCTGGTTACTCGACTTCCTAAATAACTCCACGCTAATGTAAAAAATCGATAAAATACCACTGGGACAGAGAAAAGCATGCGGGACAACCAAAACGAAGTTCATTTTTACGCAAGGTGTAAGGAGATTTGTAAACAAAATTTGCCTCATTCGTTGAAAAACAAGGTACTTGTAAACACATAAAAGAGTTTACAATTTTCATTTTCCAGCATTGCTTATTTTCTCCAAGGTAATTTCATTTTACTCTCTTATTTTTTTGATTATTTTGACAGTAACTAATGACATTCATTCCCTTTTACCATCTCCTTTATTTTATGATTTTCTCAATATAACCAACCACAGCACGCTAGTGATTTATTTGTAATTTTAACACCTTAGAAAAATGTATCTTCCTTAATTTTTTGGCAGAAGTATGTATCCGGATAAGTTGAAGTACTTAATCGACCATGTATTAAGACATTTTATAGCCTGGCGAAGACAATGGTCGAGTGAAAAGTGAACGGGAAGAATGGAAAAGGCAGGCTTAACATGAGATGTATGGAACAAGTTGTGAAGGATGTAAAAGAGAGGAGTTACAGTTCAACAATATGAAGAGGTTGGCCGATAGAAGAATCGAGGGGAGGGCTGCGTCAAACCAATCCTAGGATTGTTGACCAATGACAATGAGAAGTTGAAGTTCTTATGGCGAAATTATAATACACTTTCAAGATCCATTGAAAAATCAATCGAACAGGAGATTAAGTAGGCACACAAGTAAATTTATTTCCATGAAAACACACTGGAAATGTATTCATAGTGTTTATAAGTATACTCCTACGAGAAATTTCCTGTACTTGCAATAATGACTGACATGTTTAAAACGCATCCTTAAATACACACTCAAAATAAAATACTTCAATTCTTCAAATTCTTCTTCAAAAATAAATTCTTCAATTGAGTACGTGATGGGAACAATAAAAGCTAGTCCCTACTTGAATAACTCATGCAACTACTCCGTCCGTCGTATGGGACGTTAAACCTTGGACCCCAAGGCATTTTTCACGAACAAGAGGAGGCTAATGCCAGAGTTGGGTTTCCCTCGTCCTATTTCTCTTCCGCGAGCAAAATTTCTACCAATTATCGAACATAAATATTTTCACCATGCCACGCGTGACCTTATTCGTTGGTCGCCCACCCTAGCAACAATAACAACGACGATGAGATAAATAAACATTAACGTTACAGCTTTTAAATGGAGATATTCATCACCACATACATGGAAATGTATGATAAAGCAGAGGCATCAATTCCGTGGCCCTTAATCGTGACGTATGAGACCCATAGAGGGAGAAAAAAATACAAATATCTACATTTTATGTGAAAAGATATGCATGCTTTTTAAATGATACCCTTTCATTTTTTTGCCGTGATGTATCACATGTTGCCTTTCTTTTTTGAAAGAATAAATTCCACGTTATTATTCAACAAACATAGTGTTCAGTTAAAATTTAAATTGCATTTTTTTATGAGACAGTTAATCGCTCATCACTAAATGGCCAACTCCCTTAAAAATCTTGGACACCCCTGTGATATAGATGTACACACACACCTGATAAGTTCTTCAACAAACGTAAACAGTGGCCTTTATGAATGACCTTTTGATGTGGGCATTTCCTCTGGTCATCTGTCCACTCACCTGTTTCCTTGGTGTTCAGCAACAGCCATGATTTCCCCTTGGGCAGGTCAGCGAGGACAGCTGTTTGGTCATCGGGGCTCATCCACAGAGAAGGCAGAGTGTTCTCGAAGTCAGGATTGTCCCGGGTCGTGTACGTCACAGGGATCCACCATTTCGGGGTCGCCTTAACCCCTTCGCCCTTCTTGCCGGGCGCGATCATGAAGCGTTCCTGTTCGGGGTCACGAGCAGAGATCAAGAGAGTTGTCGAAATCGGACACGCCCTTTGTGCATCGGCACGTATTTAAAAGGAAGCAAATGCCAATACCAGAAAAACACGCACTTAACTTGTATTCTTTAAACGTCGAGAAAGGCATTTGCAATTCCTTGAAATAGAAAATAATCCAACGCGAAACTTGATGTACTTCAGAAAATGTGTTTTTGTATTTTTATTGGAAAAAAATCATAAAAAAATTAATCTATTCAATGTGGATTTGTTATATTTCATCAGCCCTTGACTACTAATAATTATTAAAATAAATATATTCGCAGGGTTCAATTTGTGAGTGTTTTTCAGATTTCTTTCCGCATTTGTCCAGTGGAACCGAACATGGATATGTTGAAGAGAGCTAAAACGTTTACGAAATTGTTGTCAATTGAGATGGACAATGGTGATGAGGAACCTGAACGTATTCTAACAAAAATGAAAGTAGAAAGTCGACAAATAAAATGTAATATAAATATGCATCAATTAAACCGTGGAGAGTACAAATTATACCTACCAGACTGAACGTGTTTGGCATAAATATATTAAATTTGTACTACATTATAAGTATAGACTGTACTCTAAATGGAATAAAAGCATAATAACGTATTCGTAGGAAGTTTATTGACGCTTAAGTTAGAGAATTAATTCACTCAAAATCCACACAAAAGGCCAGAGAAAACAATTTTTTTAATCAAGTTGGCGGGTGCTATCCATCCCAAGTACCCCCAGGGGGTTGCGTTTGAAACCGTCGAGATTATCTCGAATAGGTAACCAAGGAGTCACGTGGTATAAATACGAATGGTTCGTAAATTTGGTGTGTTAAAACCGCTGATTACAACCTCATTCATTGTTTACACTTGTGTTTTATCTCACCTAGGAGGCTCTATAGTCGAGACAGATGAGAGAAACTCAAGTGAAAACAATTAATGATGTTGTAACGAGTGATTCAGGCTCACTACATTTAAGAACTATTCGTGACTCCTTGTTGACCTATTTGACATAATCCCGAAGGTTTCAAACACAACCACCCTGGCCTCATTTTAGCCTGAAAGGTTTGGAATACTGTTCCCATTATTTTAAAACTGCATGTTCCATTACTGACAGTATTTCTGTATTAACATTAATTCATAATAGATTTACGGCTCAGATTGAGACTTGGAATTAAATATAGCTCCAAAATCGACGTTGGGTTTCGTCCCTTAATCCCTTAATATGTTGAAATTTCTTAATACTATGCATAAATTTGATTTTTCTCACTCCCGTTGAATTTTAACGGGCAGCTTCAGCTAGTTATTAAAATAATTATATTTCCCCATGCGAGCGTGGAAGTAAAGAAGCTTTATGGAAGAGCGGCATTGACGAGACAGCAGCATACAAGGTCAAGTTTTGAAGCATTAGATAAGTGGTTTAACGGAAAAATGTTGAAGATAAAATGGATCTATCTAGGGATAAACGAAAAAGACCTAAGAAGAGTGGGAGAAGATAAAATTCTTCTGAAAGCATTAAGATGAAGACGGGACAACTTAATCGGCCATATCTTAAGACACGATGGCTTGATGAAGACTTTAGTCGAGGGAAAAGTGAACGGGAAGTATGGCAAAGGTAGGCCACACGTGAGATGCACTGAGTAAGTACCTAATGAAGAATCTGAAAGAGAATTATTCGAATATTAAGAAGAAGTAGAATCGAGTAATGAGCTAATTAATCTAAGATTTGTTGACTGAAGATGATGATATATATCACCACCAAGCTCATATTGTTAATGCATCATTGTACGCTACCATACGAATGATCTATACAGCCTGCATAGGACGACTTGGCTGTGATTAAACTGGAATCAACAGTCTAGTCTGATCTACAGTCAACAAGGAGGAAATTCGCAAAATGAGATGCACAATTTTCATATCCATTATTAATTTGTAACTTGGAAAGAAATTTGAAAAATCGAGGAGAAAGCTTCATGGGTCGTTCATGAAAAAAAATTACTATGCTGCATTTCGCGATAACAATAGTTGCCGGTCGTCTTCTTTAGCGAATCCCTAGTGACAAAACATCAACAACGGAAAGTGGGCTTGAATCAAACCTATAAAAATGCACCGCAGAACACTTCAGGCAGATAGATTAAAAAAAAACTTCAATATAATGATATTGACATGCCTAGTAGATGTTCCTAATAGCAAAGCAATTAAATAACTGAGCATAATTAGAACTTCGAATCTACCTCGAAGGAATAACATTCGAAATATTTTTTGCGCAGTGTTGAAGACATTAGTATTCATTAAACGAGCTGTGGCAAAGTATTCGAGCAGTAAAGGAGAAATGGAGAATAGTAAAGGAGAATGTTATTTAGCACTGCTAAAGCCTCACCTGGAGAATAGGTATGTACATCGACAATTTAGAATCCAACGAAAAAAGTAAATTTAACTCGGGAACTAGTTAAGACCCAGAGGAAAGCTGCGGGTTGTGTAACGATTTTCAAGCTCGCTCAGAAAGCTTCACTCGAATATTGGAAAATAACGGTCGTGAAAACGTGGAGAGATATTCAAAAGCGTTGCATAACGTGAAAAATTTCGAGTCACACGAACACTGATCAGGGGCCCAATTCTCGAAATCGTGCGATAATTGTCGCATGCGAAAATTTTCGAATGGTAATTGTCACATGCGAAAAATCTTTTGCATCCATGAGTTGTATGCGACAGTGCCCTTCGAAAATTATCGCATGGCGCAAGCGATTCAGTTGACAAACGATGCAGTCCTAAAAAGAGTGGGTTAAAAGAGAAGTCTGCTGAAAACTCTAAAATTAAAGATGGAACGACTTAATGTGCTATATCTTGAGGCACGATGGCCTAATGAAGACAATCGTCGAGGGAAAAGTAAACGGGAAGAATGGAAAAGCAGGCCTAAAATAGGATTAATGGAACATCTACATCTACATAATACCCTGCAAGCCACCATAAAGGTGTGTGGCAGGGGGTGAACGCTCACCAAACATGCACTACATATCATGCATTATGGTATGTATCATGCATTATGATATGTATCATGCATTATGATTAGTACTTGTATAGGTACTGTTCAAAACTACGATACTTAAACAACATTTGTGTGGATCATTTGTAAAACCACACTGAGGATCAATAAAAGTTATAATTATTATTACTGGAACCGGTCGTGAAGGATGTGAAAGAGAGGAATTATGTTAATATGACGAGGTTGGCCGATAGAAGAATCGAGTGAAGGGCTGCGACAAACCATTCCTAGGATCGTAGACCGATGATGATGATGATGAGGAAGATATGACGAAAGAATTAGAGCGTGAGCATAGGAGAACAGATAGATTTGTTAAATGCCGTTATGATCATTTTATTAGTGTTACGATTTTCATAGAAGAAGTAGGATATATAATTAGGTAAATTCGGAGCTGATTTGACTTCTAACCTGAGTGAGCTCGGCACTGTCATTCTCGTAGTCCCGTACGACGTCCACCACCGGGAATCCCGTCTGCAGCGTCCAAGTGTCCATGACCTCCTTCACGGTCATGTCCGACGGGAGGGATCCGTCCGCGTGAGCTTGTGCGGTCAGCGACGCCCAGAGGTCATCCTGCACGGCGTTGCCGTAGCTGTAGGTCGTCAGGTAGGACTTCAGACCCGCACGGAACGTTTCTTCTCCCAGGAAGTGGTTCATCATCCTGATGATGGATGCCCCTGCAAGGAAAGACGGACGAAGGTGGAGTTCCTCGATGAAGACCAAGGAGGTTTTAATATTTTATTTATTCATTTTGCACTACCACCGAAAACAGCACATTGAGCCCTTACTTTAGTACACCTAATTAAGTTTGTAGCGGTGTCCGACGAACGGACGGACACTGTCCGTCAGTCCAGTCGGTTTTATTGTGTTTTATCGCGGTGGTTAAGAGCTCTGGAGGTGGAGAAAAGTGCGTTCAATGCAGAACGTGTTCGCGCACAACATATCAGTAGTTTAAGATTTCCTTTATACCTCCTTCCCGCTCAAAAAATATAAAAAGTAGGTAAAATGTGTGCGGGTTGCAAACATTCCAGGATGTTTTAACGCTCGACCTCGGTGCATCAATTTGAGGTAAACTCCGAAGATACTTATCTGATGGATGCAGGAGTGGTGAAATATGGGCACATGGAACAGACGTATTTAAATATTTGTCAACGAATCGGAAAATGTGAAAATTAAAGTGTTAAAAAGAGTGTTTTCACTATCTTTTAACATGGGAAAAGAGTTGCTATGCAAATTCGTACACGTTGCTATGTATGTTTGTTTACATGTTTTGCTAAATGTGCATTAACTAATTGACGACGTGAAAGAAGTTACAGAAAGCGAAATTAGTTTCATCTATTAAGGCATTAAGGCATTATCTATTGATTCGCAAGTATGTTAAATACTTATTTTGTTTATTTGATTATTGGCTATTATATTATACTGAGTGGTTTGAACAATTACTCCTTTCCCTCCCAGGCGCATGTTGCGAACCTCCCAGCCTTATATCGATCTCTTGAGGTAGGTTAGCCAATAGACTGCCTGCAAAGCAGATCTGCTAGTCGGAGTATTAACAGTGTAACAACAGACGAGCACACACATCCATGTCCTGAGTGGCGAAAAACCCACTCAGGCGGGACTCGAACCCGCGACCCCAGGGTTAGCAGGCGAGGACTTAACCACGCCGCCACCGGGGCCGACAATGCTCCGGACAATGTAATGTTCCGGAGGAGGTATTGGCATCCTACTAGATAGTGGTTAGCAAAGTCCTCCGAGTCCCTATGAGATAATAATACCCAAAGAAAATTTACCCAAAAGGTGAATAACTCTCGCGTCTTCCTTCGGATAAGGAAGTTATTCATTGAATTTGACAACGATCCCATCGTCTTCATCAAAGATCGGGAAATCGGTCGAAAGAAGATTGGCCAAGATGACTTTGATGTAAGGGAAGATAATATCTTGGATTATATTATCCCTATGGACGTCCACCGAAACGTCGGAAGAAATGAAGAACTTTATCTTACCTATTGGATGTTCCAAGAATTATTCACCCAAAAGTTTTTCCCGTCAGGAAGTTATTGAATCGCTCGTAAAAGAAGTTGATTAGTCAGAAAATTCCAGGAATGGCGGGTTCCGCTGGGAAAAATCGAAGAGGGTCAGGCGCACGCAGGAGAAGGGCCTCTTTGACTCATAAACACGGAGAATATCGTGACTAGAGGTTTTCCATTTGCTCCAACACCCATTTAGGGTTACCTCGCCTTTCTCCGTGATTTAAGGAAATTGAATTCCCCAACAAAAGTTTACTGCCGACATTAGATATAAAAGTAAGGAAAAAAAAATATCGTCCAGGTGACCTTGAATTGCCCTCCAAAAAATTTGATACTACGTCTACCAATTATGTCAAACATTAGTTGATTAATTAATTTATATTTTTCAAAGCGCGTATGAGTTAGTAATTTTGCGAGAAAATTTTAAGGATACGTTAAAAAAATACTGCAGACTAATCTTCTACATCAAAATCTACGGTAACTATTTTAATTAGTTAAGAGTTCTATTACCTGGCAAGCCAAGTAACCAACGATGGACGAAGCAAGAAAGAAATAGTCAGTAGAATGGCCCAGACAACGAGGGCATTCTATCAAAAGAAGAATCTACTTACGACTGGAAATACAAGCGTAGAAATAAGGAAACAATTCATAAGAACATACATCTGGGGTATGTTTCTTTAGTGTAGTGAGGCATTGACGATGGAAGATGCGGAGAAGAAAAAGGTGGAAGCATTCAAAATGTGGTGTTACAGAAGAATGATGAAGATTAAATAGATCGACGGAGTAACAAACGAAGAAATCCTCAGAAGAGTGGGAGAAAAGAAAAGTCTGCTGAACATTCTAATAAGAAAGACGGAACAACTTAATCGCTCGTATCGTGAGACACGATGACCGATGAAGAGGGAAAAGTGAGCGGAAAATTGGAAAAGGCAGTCCTCTTATGAGATATATAGAACAGGTTGTGAAGGATGTGAAAGAGAGGAGCTACGTCAATATGAAGAGGTTGGCCGATAGAAGAATCGAGTGGAAGGCTGCGCCAAACCAATCCTAGGATTGTTGACCGATGACGATGTTGATGAGGTTATTTGGGGGAGGTCTTATTTTGGTCTTCATTATACCCTGCTCTTCACGAAAGTTCCCATCCGACGGATGGAGTGCTCGAATTGCTGTCAACAAGGCACTCAAGTAGGGACCGGTATACCACTGAGAAATCTGCCTAGACTAGTATTCAAACCCAGTCCCTCAGAATGGGAGGCCAGTGCTCTAGACACCAAACCTACACATAGTTCTACTAACGCATGCTAACTATATTCTTTCATGCGTACCGAAATGGAATGAAAATTATTGCATGTCATCAAATGCCTAACTCAACAATAAGAAATACATACCATCGTAGATTATAATAAATTGGTTTCACGTGGCTGTTGCATGAATGACTAACGCGTTTTATTATTAAGTTTTACTAAGTTCCTTAGTGTATGTGGGCAGGTGATGTAGATGTAGTGGATGGTTGTTGTCAATTAAACCCCTGCCACACACCTTAGAGGTGCCTGCAGGGTAATTTGTAAGAGTAAATTCTGAATTGATGAACGAAGGGTAAGCAAGGCGCGTACAAAACTTAAGCCTGCACAAGGCTCCAATATGAATGGTTAAAGTTATACGTGCAACTCAACAATGAATAACTATACCTACGTTGTTTCTAATCTTACTGACTCGCCGAGTATCCCAAATTGTATTAAAGGATATACACCTCGATGGAGATTTAAACGGAGTTTTCTGAACCATCTATGCAATAACGTAAACAAGATTGTTGCACCAGGCAACGAGTCGAGCAGTAAATAAGTCAATGAATTTGAGCGTTGAATGACGATTGTGTTCAATGGGATTGTTTGAAGGATTAAGTAGAAGTTAAAGAGTGAGAATAGTTTGCAGAATAACGGTAAAGCTAGTAGCTGAGAACACAAGAAAATGATAAGTAATGACACATCGAGGACCGCTCGCTGATACTGACAGCTAAAGTGTACTCTATTCCTAGATCTCCATCGTACGTAATCAGAAAGGTTCGCATCCGCCAATGACGATTCTTATCTATCTACTAATTCCGAACCAATCGGTTACTCCAATTTCACCACTCTCGTTTATTCGAATGGATTGCAATACCAAGTATTGATTTGATCAAGGGAAGAGCGAACGTGGTGGCAAAAAAATAAAAAGAGCCAACTGGCGCAATGAATGCGTCGGACCGGCAATTTGAATCCAATATTAGAGGATAGCTGTAACACGAACGCAATCGATAGTTTGGGCCTTTTGAGCCAGTACGTATAGTTGGGTATTTGGATGGAGGTGGCATTTTGTTTTCAGGGATCTGTAGAAGTTGGGACGGATTCGCAGCCCAGTAGCAAGATGGTTGGGCCATCTTGCTACTGGGGACAGACAGACCGAGGATCTCAGGTTGTAATCCTGGCGAACCCTCTCGGCACAGCTAAAAATCGGTTTGGTGTGGTGGATAGAGTAATGGTTTCCCATCCAAGAGGGCCAGGGTTCGATTGAGTGATAAATGCAGAGCACTTCGAGTTCAGTACTCCGTCCGTTGAATGGGAGGTTAAACCGTAGACTACATGGTGATTTTCGTCAAGAATAGGTCAAGAATATGCCGATGTCGGCATTTCTCAACCCTTCCTCCGTTATCTGAATAATCCCTACCCAGTTACATCCCTATCCTAAAACGGGGTAATTCTATTAGCTCTCTGCCACCTCCCCAGAATAATTAATACCTCCCTGGGTACAGCTAAATACAAACGGGATTATTTTCTGGGTATCAGATCTTTCAAATCACGGGTGGATCAAGGACCTGACGTCCATACTCCGATGCGTGGATGTCACGAGCCTTGGTGTCCGCTGAGCTCTACCCCCACCTTCTAATTTCACATTGTAGAGCAGGGAGTGTTCTCAGAATCGCGACCAGAAAGCCGAAGGGGAGGGCGGAAAAGATACTAAGGTATTATGTAATTAAGGTTTTGTGAGTTTTATCAGTGAGAAACTTTTTGATTTGTTAAATTCAGACGCCAATGACTCCAGTAATTAGTGAAATCTTCCGTCACTTACTAGGTAACCTCGCAAAAGAGTTTCATCAGGACGTAGGAGGAGGATTGAGGTAAATGTGGCGTCGGTATTAATTCTGAAAGGCGACAGAGGGTCAACTTCGTGAGTCCAACATAGTAATAGTCCTCGTAAGTGTTGAACTGAACTGTAGTCCCCACTTCACGGAGGACTGGAATTCCTGTGAAAAATCATAGACATATCGGCATTCAAACCCGAAACATTGTAATGGGAAACCAGTGCTCTAGTCGTCCCACGAACCAGATCCCCGCGACTTCTTTTCTGACGAAAGGTATGAGGAAACTCGTTATCATTCCCAGCACGGAATCACTTTTTCTCCACTAGAGAATTCCGTTTCCAACGCCAGACACGCAAAAGGAAGCGAAACGGCATGACTTTTTTACTATCCGCGAGAGGGGTCGTTAGATTCGCTCCTAAAAATACAGCAGGCAAAAGGGAGGATCGATAAAATGTGTGTTCTCTTCGGCTTTATTGAATAATGACTCGAATTATTCAAACCTCGACAATGCCGACGCTGCGACATCAAACCGTCAACAAATCTAATTGTTTGCATGCCAAATGCGGGATTTAACAAGGCTGGGACGTTACAATGTCGATCCCTGTCAAATGTTGGACAGTGACACGTTATTCCTGAATGAGAACCCGGAGATGAAACTATGGAAGTTACGACCGGAGACTAAAGAACAGCGAATTTATGCCAATCAAAATATCGGGCATGCGAGATTTTCCAGTTACCCTACGCTTGGGGCATCTGCAGCGCAATTGCAAACTGAAATCTGATGCATTTCGTTATCAATGGTGAAATCAATATGCTTGCAATACGAACGCAAGTGCTCCTCACATGGAAATCAAGTAAGAACCGGGATTCTCCATTGGAAAAAAGCATACGAGGCAATGTAAATAGCTAAATAAATGACATAATTGTTGGCACTCTCGTTCAAAAAAAGCATTCTGATTGATGAAAATAACACTAACTTAGTATATTTTACACTTTTATTGAACCAGCCGATCTCTGTTTAGACGTCTAAAGCGTCATTCTAAAGGTACACCAGTAAGTGTGCTTACTGGTGTACCTTGAGAAAGCATTCAGAAGTTTTTCGAAAGGGTTAACGCGGTAGTGAAAAATGCACACATTTACCTACCTGGTGGGCATCGACATCAATCGTGAAAATTCTAAGGGATGATGTACATAGTTTGTGCAAAAATGAACTTTTGGAATCAATGTTCCATTAAATGATTTGAAGTAGGGTTTGGAAAATGTTCCGTGCCCACAAACATAACTGTTCACGGTACTACTTTTTTACTGACCACTATAGGGGTCGTCAGATTCACACACTCAAAATAAAACAACAGGTAAAGGAGGGATAAGAAGGTTTTAGCTTACAAAGAAAATACATTGAAAAGATACTACTTAAGGATCAATAAAAAGAAATCAAATGTAATGGTTTGAAGTATAAGAGAAAATGCCAAGACCAATGCTAAGGTTTCTGCGAAGTCGACTAACCAGCGATGGACGAAGCAAGAAATAAATATGTAGTAGAATAGCCCAGGCAAAAAGGGCATTCTATCAAAAGACTGATCTACTTACTTATGGAAATGATAGCGTGGAAGTAAGACAACAATTCATCAGAACGTACATCTGGAACACGTTTCTTTAGAGCAGCGAAGAATGGATGACAACAGCAGCAGAGAAGTCAAGGCTGGAAGCATTAGAAAGGTGGTTCTGCAGAGAAATGTATGGAACTGAAGGACGAACGAAGAAGTTCTGAGAAGTTTAGGAGAAAAAAGAATTCTGATAAAAACTTTGAAAATAAGACGGGGAAACTTAATCGGCCCCTACCTTGTGCTAGGATTTATTAAAGAGTCCTAGGGAAATGTGACAAGACAAAAGGGCGATGCTACTTTTCCCCCCACCAAGGATATGCTGTCAGTGCGGCGTATGGGATTCAAATGAACTACATTTGATCGCAGAACTAGACGTGTATATCGTGGAGCAGAAAGAAATATCAGATCACAATTTAACTTATTTATAAAAATGACTCCCAAGTTCAAAATTATTATATTAATTTGCATTAAGTTAAAAGTAAATGTTTAAAATGGTTTTTTTTGCATTTTTGGTTGGTAGTAAATGTGATTGATAATGTATGCCTGATGATGGACCACCCCCTGCCACACACCCTTGCGGAGGCATGCAGGGTATTATGCAGATGATGAAAATGAGGGATCGATAAAATATTTCCAAGCCCTGAGGGGGTGTGTTTGAAAGCGACTGGATTTTCTCCAATAGGTATCCAAAGAGTCAAGTGTCAAAAATACGAGTAGTTCCAGAATTTCGGTGTATTTTAACCGCGCCTTACGATCTCACTAATTGTTTTCCATAGAGTTCTATATCATCCTGGGCTATACGCATGACATATGAGAAAAACTCAACTGAAAACAATGAGTGAGATTGCAACGAATGGTTAAAACAAACAAAATTTTCCAACCATTCCTGTTTATAACAAGTGACTCCATGGTTACCAATTCGTGATAATCCCGACGGTTTTAAACACAGTCATCCTTGGGGGGGTGTTTGAAACCGTTGGGGTTGACTCTAATAGGTAACCAAGGAGTCACGTGGTACAAACACGAATGGTTTGCAAATTAGCTGTGTCTGAAATCGTTACAATAAAATTAATTGCTATTACTTGAGTTTTTCTCAACCGTCTCGACTATAGAGCCCCCAGATGAGATAAAACACAAGTATAAACAATGAGTGAGGTTATAATCAACGATTTCAATACACTAAATTTGCGAAACATTCTTGTTTATACCACATGATTCCATGGTTACCGATTCGAGATAATCCCGACGGTTTCAAACACAGCCACTCCGGAGTCTGAATGAGGGCTTAAAATTTAAAACGTCGGCAATACCGAGGCTGTGACGTCAAACCGCCCACATATGTCATTGTTTGATTTCCAAATGAAAATGCACTGATCGAGGCTGTGACTCAAAAATACAATCCCTGTTGACAATGTCACATTCTTAAATACCAATACACATGCGCAAATAAGCATAAATACATACTCTCACGTATAAAACCTTTAGCAGTGTAGGAAAATATTTTTTAAGAGTGTGTTGTATGTACATTTTATGTTTTAACTATATTATTCCAAGTTTTTTGTTAATTTTTTCGTCTGTTCCCTCCTCTTTCTCTTTTGTCTCTGTAGTCAGAACGCGCGTGACCTTAAATCAGACCGGACTTTGAAAAATCTTATACGGAGTTAAATATATACTTTACCAGCGAGGAATTGAGCACGCGGAAAGATAGGAAGAATCAAATTTCCGATATTCTGGACGACCCTTTTTCAACTCTGCAGGAGAGGATACTCGAAGAGAACTTGTCCCTGAGTGCAAGAAACTTCCAAATAGGATTTGCGGACAAAGTAGCGCACGGAAGCAGGAATTCCTGGGCGTAGAAAGGAAAAAAAAAAACATAAAGGACTCTTTAAAACTGCAAGAACGACGGAATCGCAAAAAGAAATTCTCTCCTCCTATCTCCTTAGACGTCGAAATAAGAACGCCATGCGGGCCTCGTTTGCCTCGACTTGTTAACGTTGTCAACCATGACGTATGTCTATGAGATAACCAGCATTCACTTTTATGTATTTCTTATATATATATATATATATATATATATATATATATACATATATATATATATATATTGTAACCGTTGCCGTTTGGCCGGTGACATAGTAGGAGTAGTATGGATATGCTTGAGGGAAGGAGAGCTTAATTTTATGTTTCACTTAGGGTCTGTTTGTTCAAGTGGAACATGTATGTGTGAATGGACGAAGAGTGTGATTCATTCCCCCACCCCCACAACCCCAATTCCCCGTTTTCGGACCCCTCCTGTGTGCGTCCTTGACCGTTTCGAGACGAAAGAAGAGAGTCCCCACCGTTCCGCCCCCCCCCCCCACCGAGAACAAGGACACAGTTCGGCGGCCTCCGGAATCCAAGTTTCTCCCCCCCAAGTACAGAAGAACACCCCCCCCTCCCCGGCGATGGTGCGGCTCGGAGGAGCGTGACCCGTCCCCATACTCTCCCCATTCCCCCCCCCCCAGGAAACCACCCCTCAGAGGGTATATAACGCCGGTGCGCAAGCCACCCGGCGGTTAGCGGTTAGCCCGTTACGCTGTCATGCTGCAAGTCCTCTGCTGACCTAGGCTCTGGACGTCTTTCTCGGGGCAAACGTCTGTCGGAGAGTGGGCGACAAGAGAGGAGAGAGTGGCCTAGAGAGAAAAGACTTGAAATGGCGCTGGAGGTTGGACCAGAGGAGAAGGCGGGCTGGACGGAAATAGGAGATTGACCGGGAGTTTTCCGTGACCGAGAGAAGGTCACCCCACGCACTTCGTTGGAAATTCTCTCAGCCAAGGAGACAGCGGAAGGCGTAACAACCCCAGAGAAAGAGCCACCAGAGGGATTTAGCCCTCAGCAGTGACAGAGAACCAGAGGTCTGATAAGTAAAATCACCATACCCCCAAACCCCGAACTGTTCCCCCCAAGTGAAGAAGATCTCAACTGAGAGTCCCCCATCGGTGTCGTCCCCGGACCCCAAATTATCCCCCCCCCCAGTGACGAAGAGCCGCCGCTTCGCGTCTTTCCTTCGTTCCGACTCCCCCTCCCCCTCCATTTTTCCCCGATGTGTGATTGCGTGTGTGTTCTTTTCGTAGGGTTGCAATTCTGGTGTTTCATTGTTTTAGTGTATCTGACTTTGATGGATTGTCGAAAAGTTTAGGAAGGGAAGTCATTTTTTTTCGTTCACTGGTTTTCTTTTACATTTGTGTGACTGTTAACTTTGTTAATTACTGTGGTTCAGTTGCCGCCAACACCGGTGAGAGTGGGCGATTTAATGTATTATTGCTTGTGTTTCGTTCTTGCTTTTTTTTGTGATTTCATTAAACGTAAGTCCACAAAGATTCGTGTCAAATCTCTCCTTCTCTCAGCGCTCCAGTCATCGGAGGATCCCCCCACACCTCCTCTCAGCCCTCCAGTCATCGGAGGATTCCCCCCACACCTTCTCCCCTCCACCCACCCTCCTTTCCGTCCCTTTCCACCTCCCGTCCAGGTGCCCGGGGTTACCCACACGTCCCCCAACTTTTCCCGCATTTCGTACCTTTCCACCTCGAAACCCCCCACATCCCCCCACCCCCCACGTGACCGAGGTCACATGATTGGCGCCCAACGTGGGGCCCCATTTGACTGGGAGTGCGCGATTTGACCGAGTTGAGTGTTTTGCGGTAGGGAGCGCGTGGGAGAGTTTTCTCGATTTAGGGATCGCAGTGTCGTTGTTCGTGTTTTATTACGTTATTCCCTTCGCGATTGGCGGTAAAAGACCCTTTTTCTTTCCTAATTTTCTTTCCCTGGTTGGTACAGATAAATTTAGACGAGATGGAGCACGGAAGCGAGAGTTTCAAGAAGTATAGGGAACCCGAGACCTATAACGAAGACGAGTCGGAGGGAGACAGGTCAGGAGGGGTAATTGATATTTCGAGTGACGAAGGAGATTTGACCATAGCGGGCAGCAAAATGGAAGGTGAGCAAGGGGGCGAAACGTCAGATCATTTGGGAAGCGCGGACGAAAGGCAGTGGTTGTCTGATTTCATGGCCCGAATGATAGAGAGAATGGATAACCTTGCGGAAATGAGGGCGGAGATGACCGAGAAAATGGACAAGCAGGCAGAGAAAATGGACAAATATGCGGAAGAGAACAGAAATAACTTGGCGAAATTGAGGGAAGTGATGAGAAATGGCTTTGCGAAAATGAGGGCGGAGACGGCGGAGGAAATGGATAAGCCAACGGGAGAGGGCAAAATTGACTTTGTGGAGATAAAGAAGGAGAGTAAAAGTGACCGGGCGAGACTAACGGAGGACGCCGCTAGGGCAAGCAACGAAGCCATGAGAGGAGTAAATACCCTCGGCGGGCAAGGCCAACAAGCTCCGCCCCCACTACTATTAACGCCCCCACCCCCCGTTGGGAGACGCGAGGAGTTTGAGTCGACCGAACTCCCCCGCCCGGACCGATCAAGCGTAGCGACGGAGGTCCCTATTTTTTCCACGTGTCAATTGGACGGGCCTTTAACGCCCGAACTTCGCCGCGAAAGGGAGCGCGAGTGGGGAACATGTCCCGACACCCATCTGCCATGCGCCGGGTATTCAACTATTGCCTTAACAGACGCAGGGAGTCAAATCTCAGCAATATCAGAGGATGAGGCGGCGTCCATGCGGGGACAAGTGATTGAGATACCCACGCTTTCCATTAACCAAAACCGTATCACTGGGGCCGACCGGCATAGATCTTCGCCCGTGACGAGACAAGAATTATTAACTATCGCGCCGGGAAGCCAGGAATGTGACGTCGCGCGTTTAGTAAAAGGGAAGCCGAAACGGCATGTGGATGGAGTCATGGGGCGCGACACGTCCGAGGACGCGACGACTTACGTGGACGATATCGTAATGTTCATCCGTTCACTCGACGATTATTCATCCCGTCTGAGGAATATTTTTGAACGATTGCAAAAGGCCAATTTAAGATTGAATATAACGCGTTTCCTTCAAAAGGAGATAAAATATCTGGGATGTCTTTTTAATGTCGATAATGTAGGCATAAACCTAGAAAAGATAGATGCGATCACCAAGTATCGACGAAAAAGAACTCGTAAAGGAATTCATAATTTTACCCCGGATACTAATATAATTCCCACCCATTATAATCCCTCCTTGCCATATTCCTTCCCTTCTCCCTTCCTTTCTGGAGGTTGTGAGATGTGTTGCTCGCGAGTCGCGATGTGCTTTTTTTCTCGGCAGTTTGTGCCCTCTTTTTTTTTCGTAAATACGTTTCCCGTATTTCCTCTTTCCGAAGAGGGGGGCATATGTAACCGTTGCCGTTTGGCCGGTGACATAGTAGGAGTAGTATGGATATGCTTGAGGGAAGGAGAGCTTAATTTTATGTTTGACTTAGGGTCTGTTTGTTCAAGTGGAACATGTATGTGTGAATGGACGAAGAGTGTGATTCATTCCCCCACTCCCACAACCCCAATTCCCCGTTTTCGGACCCCTCCTGTGTGCGTCCTTGACCGTTTCGAGACGAAAGAAGAGAGTCCCCACCGTTCCGCCCCCCCCCCCCCACCGAGAACAAGGACACAGTTCGGCGGCCTCCGGAATCCAAGTTTCTCCCCCCCAAGTACAGAAGAACACCCCCCCCTCCCCGGCGATGGTGCGGCTCGGAGGAGCGTGACCCGTCCCCATACTCTCCCCATTCCCCCCCCCCCCAGGAAACCACCCCTCAGAGGGTATATAACGCCGGTGCGCAAGCCACCCGGCGGTTAGCGGTTAGCCCGTTACGCTGTCATGCTGCAAGTCCTCTGCTGACCTAGGCTCTGGACGTCTTTCTCGGGGCAAACGTCTGTCGGAGAGTGGGCGACAAGAGAGGAGAGAGTGGCCTAGAGAGAAAAGACTTGAAATGGCGCTGGAGGTTGGACCAGAGGAGAAGGCGGGCTGGACGGAAATAGGAGATTGACCGGGAGTTTTCCGTGACCGAGAGAAGGTCACCCCACGCACTTCGTTGGAAATTCTCTCAGCCAAGGAGACAGCGGAAGGCGTAACAACCCCAGAGAAAGAGCCACCAGAGGGATTTAGCCCTCAGCAGTGACAGAGAACCAGAGGTCTGATAAGTAAAATCACCATACCCCCAAACCCCGAACTGTTCCCCCCAAGTGAAGAAGATCTCAACTGAGAGTCCCCCATCGGTGTCGTCCCCGGACCCCAAATTATCCCCCCCCCCAGTGACGAAGAGCCGCCGCTTCGCGTCTTTCCTTCGTTCCGACTCCCCCTCCCCCTCCATTTTTCCCCGATGTGTGATTGCGTGTGTGTTCTTTTCGTAGGGTTGCAATTCTGGTGTTTCATTGTTTTAGTGTATCTGACTTTGATGGATTGTCGAAAAGTTTAGGAAGGGAAGTCATTTTTTTTCGTTCACTGGTTTTCTTTTACATTTGTGTGACTGTTAACTTTGTTAATTACTGTGGTTCAGTTGCCGCCAACACCGGTGAGAGTGGGCGATTTAATGTATTATTGCTTGTGTTTCGTTCTTGCTTTTTTTTGTGATTTCATTAAACGTAAGTCCACAAAGATTCGTGTCAAATCTCTCCTTCTCTCAGCGCTCCAGTCATCGGAGGATCCCCCCACACCTCCTCTCAGCCCTCCAGTCATCGGAGGATTCCCCCCACACCTTCTCCCCTCCACCCACCCTCCTTTCCGTCCCTTTCCACCTCCCGTCCAGGTGCCCGGGGTTACCCACACGTCCCCCAACTTTTTCCGCATTTCGTACCTTTCCACCTCGAAACCCCCCACATCCCCCCACCCCCCACGTGACCGAGGTCACAATATATATAATATATATATATATATATATATATATATATATATATATATATATATATTATATATATATATATATATCCGCGTGCCCAATTCCGTGATATATATATATATCACGGAAGTAGCACTCAGAAGAGCCGATGAAACACACACGATGGGTGTGAGGGGTGAGAGATGGGATTGGGATGAGATTGATGAGATTAATGCTGTACATTCAAGCCGGGCTTCTCGAATGCACGGAGAGCCCAAATAAAAGCATTCTCACGAGTCCTGACCTCTATTTTGCTAGCATGGTTCGGTAGGGATTCAAGTATTGAGAGGGAAAAGCAGTTATCAAAAGAGAGACCGTGGGAATGAGTGTGTATAGGGATAGGAAATGATTTGCAATGACACCTCTTCCCTCAACAAATACTTAAATAATCTTCATTCTGCTCTCCGCAATCGCGGATATCCTGAAAAGCTCCTCCACAAGAAAATCCTCCCCCACTCTTCCAAATATATTCCAAAAGACAGACCTCCATCTTCAGACACTGGACTGAATATATGCACCACTTTCTTTCCCGGTTCCCACAAACTGAAAACCATTCTTAAGGACCTCTTTCCCATTCTGAAAAACAGCGATGTCACTTCTTCTCTCCTGCCTCGTTGCCCCTCCATTTCCTACAGACGGCCACCGAACTTAAAAAATATTCTCAAGTCCACGAACCCTCTCTATCGCACTTCTGATTCTCCTCCCCCACGGCCCTCTCCATGCAATCGTCCCAGATGTAAAACGTGTCCTTTAATGCGGTCCGCACCTACATCTCCACACCCCCTCATCACTTCTTTCCCCTCCTCCCAAGCTACTTGCCAGTCCAAAAATATTGTGTACCTTCTGACCTGCAATTCTTGTCCCGCATTTTACGTTGGCGAATGCACTACACCCTTGGCAATCCGTATGAATAATCATCGATCTTCCACAAAATCCGCCATATTTTCATCATTTCCTATCCCTATACACACTCATTCCCACGGTCTCTCTTTTGATAACTGCTTTTCCCTCTCAATACTTGAATCCCTACCGAACCATGCTAGCAAAATAGAGGTCAGGACTCGTGAGAATGCTTTTATTTGGGCTCTCCGTGCATTCGAGAAGCCCGGCTTGAATGTACAGCATTAATCTCATCAATCTCATCCCAATCCCATCCCTCACCCCTCTTCCTCCCCTTCAATTGCCTTCACACCCTCTCCCCTCCCCCTCCCCCCCCCTCCAACTGCCTTCACACCCCCGCCGCACTCAGTTCCTCTCCGGCTGACGAAGACTGCAGAGGCAGTCGAAAGCTTCCAACTATTTTAAATGTGAGTGTCCAGTTTTTTATATTTTTGTGTGGCGAAATTTTTTCCATGTGTTTTCGACCATCATTTCATCTCCACACCACCGTTGTGTTCACTGTTTATTGTATGTTCACTGTCTCTTTCTTTCACCTTCTGTCTGAATTTATATTTGTATATATATATATATACATATATTCATTTGTCAATTAATATACTCCATTTTGTTTTTCTATTGTTTGTTTGGATTGTCATAGTGATAGAATTAAACATAAGGGGATTGTTAGAGAAGAGGACATCTTGTTGAAGGTTGACTCCTATGAATTGAAGCATTGAATTTGACATTGGAGGGACAAAAATAAAAGATGTGCAAAGGGACATAAGAAATTCAATGGATAATCGCTTTGGCACGATAACTAAAGCTAAAGAGAGATCGAGATGGCACCATGCTTCATAAAAAGAAAGAAAAAAGTACGGTACGATAAGATTTTTCCCCCACAGTAATCTTACCTTTGCCGTAAGATATCCTGTCGAACATTTGACGAATTTGATTGGGATCGTCCACTTCCACCGATATCGGGTGAGATGAATTCAGTGCGTCCAGAGAAAACACGTCCTGGATCTCGTTATAGGGAAACTGGTCCAAGATTTTCCAAGCGGGCTCCACCTGAAAAAAAATAAATTGAATACGTATGATTTAACTTGCATAACACTCCGGAAATGTTTGGTAAATAAATCACCGAATATTACACTTCAGCGCCCTAAATGTTATAAAAAACTTATAAATTGAAACAAATTGATTGCACCGCAAGACACCACAATCAGCAAACTCATACGCGACAACCCTTGTTTATAAAATATTTTTTAGCAATATCATTAGTCCTCGTTAGTAATATGCATGTATAACAACATTTTGCATATAAAATACATACAATTGCATCACAATTGCATGATTCAACAATATATTGCACAAAAGTATTCGCTGGGCATCATCAAGTCACAACAATCAGCCGGAAAAGCTTATGGATTCGGTGGCATTCTTGGCTACACATAGATCAATCAGAAGGTGTATCTTCATCTACAGAGATTGTAGGTGAGTCATATATCGATTCTGGGTTCAGCATGGAAGGGGTACGAATATGGAAAGGTGTGAGGCAGGGATTCACTCTGACCCCATTGATTTTTAATACTTCGAGAAATTAAAAAGAAAAGTATTGTGAAAGGCATAAGTGTATATTGATTGAATTTTCATTTTGAGATTTGCCGTAAGCATAGCTGATATGGGAGGAACTAAAAAAGCTAAAAAACTTGTTCTTGTTAACCTGAAAAAGATATTTTTGAGGTATGAGCTCAAGTTAAACAAGAGCAAAACAAGGATTATTATTACTAGGAGGAAGGCAACTATGTAGAATATATTTGCAAGAGAACAAGCTAAGAATATAGGTAGTAAACCATTATTATTAATTAAATTTAAAAAAGGAAGGTATGTAAATAGTCCAATAATTTTTTGATCCAAAATTTTTCCTGACGTAAAGAAATTTTCCTGTGGAATATTTAAAAATAAATACCTACGAAGGCATCCTCATAGGTGAAGGAAATAACACATCTTTCGAGGATGAGATGGTGTTGACAGAGTTTTATTCCAGGGGGAGTGTGTTTGAAACTTTCGGGATTACATCGAATAGGTAACCAAGGAGTCATGTGATAAAAACACGAATGTTTTGCAATTTTTGTGTGTCTGATTCGCTCGTTACAGTATCATTAATTGTTTACACTTCAGTTTTTTTTCATCTGTCTCGACTGTAGAGCCCTCAGATCAGATAAAACACAAGTGTAAACAATGAATGAGGCTGTATTAAGCGGTTTTTAATGCACCAAATCTTAGAACCATTGGTGTTTATACCACGTGACTCCTTGGTTACCTATTCGAGATAATCTTGACGGATCCAAACAGAACTCCCCAGATATACAATTAAAAGAGAATTGAGAAACTGAAGAAAGAAACAAGTTCTTCATTAAAATTTTTTACCTGTGTTCCTCATATTCATCTAGTTTAAGGATGAAATAATAATAACCATTTTAAAATCAAAATTATTTCGTTCATTAAGCGTTTCAAATCAGTAACGCAATGGAAAAGCTGAGTAAAATGAAAAGAAGGCATAAAATATGCATGTTTTTATCAGCGTCTCATATCATGTTTGCACATGACTGAGAAAATGTATGAGGTAAAACTATTTTCAAGTCTTCAGACAGAATTATTTTACTTTTTTTTAGAGATGAATTCACCGTCATGATATTTTTCTACGAAAATGAAATGACTGCACCTCAGCGCTCTAGTGATCCAAATTAAAACATATATATTCGTGTGTCTCAGCTTTAAAAGACCTTGAATTACGCAATCGATCGTCAATTGTTGGAACGAAGCCGCTCTCTCGGTAATCTTCAAGGATGAAAGCTCACCAACTTCCGGCCGCCAGAGACACAGGGAGAGGAAAAAACGAAATAAAATTTTCCACCGCATTGAATCGGACGGATTATTTTTTACGTTCATTTTCAAAAACACGCGAATCGGGAAAACAAAGCCTCATGCGAAGTATGCTAGAAAAATTAATACGAAAAAGTATCGCTTGCAATTCTAATGAGTTTCCCCCACACGTGGATTTTCAACATAGAGGAATGGTTCACCGAGAAGAATGGCTTTTTGTTTTTGGAAACCATTGCTTAAAAATGTCCTCGCTCGAATAACGACTGCCAACAAAGTAAGCAAGTTCCACAAAAATGATTTCAAATTATATCTGCACGCTTTCTCCATCAAAATAATCAAATATGACTTTCCATCTCATTTTAAATATTCGTATTCATATCCTCGTATGTGTAACACATACCTATATGACGACTGTTGATTTTTACGCAGCAAATACGGCTGTACATCTTTTTCGCTAAACCTTAATGGGGTAAAACCTTTTACGTATGGCCAAACCCAGCGACTGCTTATTCTTCCGAGAGGGAATTATCATTTGAACAAATAATGGCGGTAGAGTAATACCTATTTCATTTCAAACAAATCTTTTAAGGGACGATATTCAAATTAGTTTCCACCTTTTTGAAATGGAATTTGAATGAGAATGGTGATTACCCTAGTTGCGAAATAGATAATTTATTTTTCAAATGACATTAGTCAGGTCAGTGCAACTGTCAACCAAATAGTAACGGTTTTGAACCCCACTTTGGCACTGGCGTTGCTTTTGTCTAAGGATTAGGCTTAGGAATACTCTTAGGTTGGACCAGAGGTGGGCAAAGTCGCCACCAATCGCAACAAGCGGCAAATATATGTTTTTAATATGCTTAAGTTAGTACCTGCAACAAAAAGTAATTGAAATTTATCAGTTTATACATGTTGCGACGAATTTCACTATTCATTTGAAGAATTACCACGTAGGAAAATCTTTCCAGATAAGGTTAACCGGGTAAGACAGTGAGTTAGATTAAACGTGCATATTAAATTTGACCAATATTTACCAATGTCGTCAGAAATATATTAAAAAGACCTGCGTATTGCACTACATGTGACCAGGAAAACAGGATGAGAGAGATTTAAATAGGTTGTAGTGCATGAAGAATTTTCTGAATACTACTAATTGCAAGTCATGCATGCTTGGGGAAATAATAAATTTCGATATTGTAAGAAATGCCTGACTAATCCATGAGTATTGCATTACTAAGTACTTATTAGCAATTTATTTCCGCGTGACCTGTGAAAGTATATCTCACAAGGTTACATAAAGTGACATCATCATCATCCCTCTTAGTTACAGGTAACTTTGTACGTACGGTTATCTTTCACAAACAATCCATAGGGTAAAATATCATAGAACAGTATGTTAAGCAAAATTTTTATGTACCTAATGAAAACTAAATATTGTATTGGCTCCAGCCTCCGTTGCTATTTCGTCATAATTTGGTATCAAGATTTAGTAATGAACTCAGGAAAAGAAATAATTATATTCAAGCTTAAAACATTTTAATATGTATCTTAACTGTTTATTTTGGTGATAAAATGCATTGTGAATGTATAATAGAAGCACATGGCAACACCGAGATTGCATAAACAGATTAGTGCTACAGTGCCCTATGGTCTCTTGTTAATAGTGTTCGATGTGTTCAGCCTTGATGTTTTCAAGTACCCATAAGGATTTCTTCACGCGATATATGTTTGCATTGATCATTTACATCTTCATCTCCCGTTATTTTTTATTTCAATCATTTGTTCGTGTCATCATTCATTTCCTCACCTCATTCATAAATCCAATACGTCATCACCTTTTCGCCATCATCTCATTTGTGGTGGAATCGTATTGATTCCATTTTTAAAGCGATTCCAATTATTAAAAACTAAGAACTGAATTTATAAAGCCATTATGAAGACTAAATTACAAGCCGTCTGCTTCATTTCTATACCCTATTTCATACTTTACCTCCAAATACTTTGCAACGTTGCCATATTCACCGCAGCATGCCGGGGCATTGCTCGGAAGAAAACTCTAAGTAGGTTCATCAAACTTAAATAATAACTTTAAACTTCCGATGACCTAAACTGAAAAAAACATATTGTGTGCCCCAATGTCTCGCTCGCGTTGTCTTTGTTTCATAACGACATTTCATTACGGCCAAAATTGAGAAAAAATTGTTATATGAAGGATGGTCATCATACTCCCATAAGGACAATGCATTTCAACGCGAAAATCCATAAATTTTCGTTGAATGGTAATGACATGACAATATTTTTACACCATTCGTTAGGATGTAAAATCAATGAACTATAATATACGTCAGAATCAAGGTAGGTTTTCGGCCATGCCTAAAATTATGGATCCTCCTTATAAAAACCAATTTTCTGCCACTAATCAACACAGTACATATTTATATCTATATAAAAACAATAATCTACTTACCGCTGGAAATACAAGCGTAGAAGTAAGGAAACAAATCATCAGAACGTACATCTGGAGCGTGTTTCTTTATAGCAGTGAGGCATGGACAATGACGGCAGCGGAAAAGAAAAGGGTGGAAGCATTCGAAATGTGGTGCTACAGAAGAATGATGAAGATTAAATGGATTTTATGGAACTCATTTATAGGAAATACATTACAAGTTGGTACGTTACTCACTATTTTATTACTATCGATCATGGTTTCGACTAATAGAAGCCATTATCATGGTCCTTGCTACTAACTTGGTAGTAATAAAATAGTGTGGAAGGTACCAACTTGTGATTTCTTTCTTACTAGAAGACCTCTGATTAGACTCGCTATCAGAACGTAGGTTACCATTAACACTCAACATTTTACGTAACCTCTTTATGGCAGTGAGGCATGAACGACGACAGTAGCAGATAAGTCAAGGGTGGAAGTATTCGAAATGTGGTGGTACAGAAGAATGATGAAGATTAACTAGAACAACAGAGTGAGTAACGAGTAAGTCCTTACAAGTGTGGGAGAAAAGAGAAGTCTTCTAAAAAATACAAAGTGGAAGACGGGATAACTTAATCGGCCACATTATGAGACATGATGGCCTGATGAAGACAATGGTCAAAGAACTGGTGCACGGGAAGAATGGCAAAGGAAGGCCTAAAAAGCGATGAAGGATGTGAAGGAGAAGAAATACGTAAATATGAAGAGATTAGCCGACAGAAGGACTCAGTGGAGAGAGACTCAGTCAAACCAATCTGAGGATTGATGACCAATGATGATGATGATAAAAGCAATAAGAGTTGGACTCACGTGGTCGACCCCGATGTACTCCACGTAGCTGGCGAATCCTTCCTTCAACCAGAGGTCATCCCACCAGGCAGGGGTCACCAGGTTCCCGAACCACTGGTGGGCCAACTCGTGCCCTATCACCATGGCGATGTTTTGCTTGCTGCTCGTGGTCGACTCCTCCGGGTCGAACAACATGGCCGATTCCCTACACAAGGGAAAACGTGTTAGAGTCCATGCATCCACGACCAACGAGGGAAATATTAATCAAATATGCGTATTCATGAAACGCCTCTAACATTAGCAGTAACCCTGTCCTATCATTCATCCACAGCTACACTATATACATTAACTGAACTGTAGACTTTGAACTGAACCGTAGCAAAACCAAGTCAATTCTTTTTGGAAATTGAAAATCACTCATAAAAGTCGACGCTAATGCAATTCCCAAGTTGGTGATGCGGAAATATTATATTCAAGCATTGTTAAAATCTTGGGGTCTCCATGGTAGGCAACATGTCTTGGATAAACCATGTGCTAGCCACTAGCAATAAGGTTCATATGATCCTCCATCAGAAACTTATCTCCTAACTAATTTTCCCTCATTTTGATTATCAATGCCTTGTACACCACGATATTACTGAATTCTTAAGAGCTCAATGTTAAGCTAGAACGTCTAATAAATATGTGTGTAAGGCTTATCTTTAACTTAAGAGAGATGATCACATTTCCCCTTATTTTAACAGGCTTACTGAGGAAACATTTCAGTGGAACATACATCTGGAGCATTCTACTACATGGCAGCGAATCATGGACGATAACAGGAGCAGAGAAGTCAAGGCTGGAATCATTTGAAATGTGGTGCTACCGAAGAATGAAGAAGATAAAATGGATCGATCGAGTGACAAACAAAGAAGTCTTGAGAAGAGATGCCTACCGAAAACCCTAAAAAGAAGACGGGACAACTTAATCGGCCATATCTTAAGACACGATGGTCTGATGAAGACAATCGTCGAGGGAAAAGTGAACGGGAAGAATGGAAAAGGCATGCCTCGTTTGAGATATATGAAGCAAGTTGTGAAGGATGTTAAAGAGAGGAGTTTCGTCAATAGGAAGAGGTTGGCCGACAGAAGAATCGAGTGGAAAGCTGCGTCAAACCAATTGTAGGATTGTCGACCCATGGTAATGACATGGCTGAAGGCCAAAACCGGAAGGAAATACTTGCATGGTTCGTTTACGTATTGCCTTTTTAAAAATCAGCAACCTGGTTATTTAAAGCAATTTTTTGGTCTTTCAGAGAAAAAAAGGCCAACGTTACCACCCGAATGGCTCCGGATTATTTAATTGCTCCACTACATAAGATTACTACATATTAAAAATCTTTCTGTGTTTCTGGGGCAAGGTAGTGAAATAGAATTCCTGCCGACATTAAGGATTTTCATTAAAATGCATGCAAAGATTTTTAGAATGAGCTGTTATATTTCTCTTGATCAATATGTAACCACTTTGAAAATGGATGCAGGTGATTCGAGCTCAAATATTTATGTATTTTTTTGTATGTTCTCAGTGGAGGAAGACGTCCATGGGCAATAAAATATTTCTATTCTATCAGCATTTCACCCTGCAAACCGACGCAAGGGCGTGTGGCAGAGGGGGCGGGGTGACAGGTCTCCAGCCGTGAATTTGAGTTTTAGCTGGAAAAAAATTGCTAATTAATAACGTAAATTACGTAATAAATCTTCATGTCGCCGAAATTACGACGAAGATGACGGCAGTGTCAGCCGACGAAACGTCGGCAGACGGCAATCCCGGTGGAGAATAAGAAAAGAATTCACCACCATTATTCGCCGGGTTAATACGAGATAATTCAGAATAATACTTTGTCTGCGTTGTTGCCGTGTATATTGCGCGTATGAAAAAAAATGCTGGTACGTATCGCTAGGTCCATAATTTCATCAATTTTAGTTTCTCACCACTGTCTGTCCTAATGATGTAGGGTGGGAGTAGAAATATGAATGCTGTGTCAGATTCAAATCCGGGTGACTTGAAATTTTCCAGTAACTTTAATCTTGTTGACAACCTTTTCTGCTCTTGGGTTTCTCAACCAGTCATTTGGATGCATTTCATTCAACAAACAGGACTGAAGTATCATAACAAATGATAGATGTCGCAGTCAACGGATATAATCTGGCTCAATTATATTTCCCGTTCTTGAAGTTGGAGGTTAGAGTTAATATCTGAGCTACTATTCCACATGATGGCATGTTGCATTATCTTCACCTACATCTACGTAATACATGCATAGGAAAAAATTTAGAGCAGGATTTCGGTGGAGAAGTATACTATGCACCAAGCATAAAAATTTTTTACAAGGTCTGAAACAGCGAATATTTTTTCCGTTGATAAACATTAGGCAATACAGAAAGGTTCAAGTATTAAATTTTTCCGCCCACTATTAGGGGCATTAATTGATTACAACGAAGTTAGCAGGTAGAATATAAGATAGATTTTACAGATTTTTCAATTTTTTTCATCACTGCATGATTCTGCATGTAAATTTAATTTTTTTTTCGCTTTATTGTCAAAATATGTCAAATATGTATGTTTGCGGTTCCAAACCATGGCTATTTATTTAGAAGAATTATTACATGCTCAAATACTTTATTCATAGGTTGACTCCATTTAGCAGTATTTGAATTTAGCTGCAGGAGCGGCATTGTAATAAATTAAGTAAGTTTTTAAGTCTCGACATCCATACATGCCTTGGAATGGTTAGCTAGGGTTTCACACCCTATATAACATCACGTGAACTTTGCTGGAAAACTTCGAATGAATGAGATGGAAGAACTTTTCGCCCAGGGAAGTAATAACGCCTCATTTGATTGCATTGCAAGCTTATCGAAGTAAAAAGCGGAATATTTCCAAATATAAGATCGAAACTATAATTCTTTCAGTGCAGAAAAGTTTTGAAAAGGTTATTTGTCGACCGTTGCGGTGTCTTTCAGGATATTGTGTGGATCAGTGGTTCCCGACCGGTGTGCCTTGGCACTCCAGGGTGCAGGGAAAACAGCTAGGGGTTCCGCGAGATTATTGCGGGGAAACGGAAAACGCTTTTCAGGACCAAATTTTGCAGTGGTTTATCTCACGCCCGACAGATTGTGTGAGAAATGGAAGAACGTCTTCCAACCTAAGGACTAATCATCTTATAGTTTGATTGAAAGTTTCTGGCACTTCGATACGAAACAAAGGAGAAGGAAAAGTGGTGAGAATTGAAGACATCACTTAGCGGTTTGAGTAAAATCAAAAAAGAGGATGTCTTTTTTCAATCAAACCCCATTTAGCTACAATTTATCAATATAAGAACCAACCTGGCCGAAAATGGGTCTAAGTATAAGGAACTTTCAACCAAGCTCTAAAAGCGCCGATTATCTTTGGTAATGGAGAGGGTAGTCTAGTCGGATGAAGAAAAATATCTAAGATTGGTGCCCAATGGTTGTGACCCCAAGATTGTCTGAAGGGTGCCCCCAACTTAAAAAGGTTGGGAATCACTGGTTTATATATAGATATCACACTTGTAATCACAGATAGTTCTGAAAATAGCAAGGGGGCGTTTACTCCGGAGAGAATAGGGAATAGGGAAATAAATAGAAGAGAGGCTTTTGAAATGTGAGCGTGGAGAAAGATGGAATAAGTAGAAGGGTGGGTAAGTTGAGAAATGAGAAGGTCTTAAATAAAGTGAAGGAAGAAAAATCACTCATAAAGGACATAAGGAAAAGGAAAGGTAACTGGTTGGGCCATGTGATTAGAGGGAGAAACATGATAGCAGTGACATTAGAATTTTCAGTTGAGGGAGAGGAAGAAGAAGAATTAAATTGCTGGATGAGGTGAAGATCAGCTACTACAATGTGACTAAAGAGGTTCGGGACAAAAGCAGATGGAGACTGCAGTGATGTAAAGGATATACCAGTAGGTAGAACGGGGATCGGGTTGGTGTGGTGGCTAGAATACCGGCCTCCCATCCCGAAGGGTCCGGGTTCGATTCCCGGCTGTGGCGGATTTTTCAGTGGCAAACCGGTCCCCACTTGAGTGCCTAGTGGAGGGCATTTCAGGTTCAGTACTCCGTCCGTCCGATGGGACGTTAAGCTGTGGTCCCCTTGGCGCCTTTCGTTAAGAGTAAGCTAATGCCGACGCCGGGTTTCTCTCCACCCCTCTTTCATTGCCTGAAAACTCCTGCCATTACCCAATCACCCATCTATCCTAAATGGCGCAAATCACCTCAGCTGTCGGTCATCTCCCTGACCCTCCCACCCCCCTGATAACCAACCAACAAGCAGGCAGAACACCAGATGATGACCAGGAACGAAATGTAAACAGGAACCCTGTTTATATTTCACCTGAAAACTCCTGCCATTACCCAATCACCCACCTATCCTAAATGATGCAAATGACCTCAGCTGTCGGTCGCCTCCCCTGAATAACCAACCAACCAGCAGACAGAACACCAGATGTTGATGAGGAACGAAATGTAAACAGGTATAGCACGTGACAGTGAGGATAGATCCTATTGGCTGCGATTGAACGAACGGCCGGTTACCGGTCCGCGTGATTGGAACTGTTTACACCATCCGTACCCAGCTACGGCTAGTGTAATACGGTGCCGACGCCGGGTTTCTCTCCACCCTCCCTCCCTTGTACGTACCTTTCCTCTCGGTCTGAAGCGCCTATTAGTTCGGAAACAGAGACTTTGAAACACAGATGAGATGAGAGGGGAGAGAAATAGGGGCGTGGGGAGGAGACGTTGGAGGAGATATAATGACGCCCACCTGAACGTTATGAGTCCCCAGTTCTCCATCGCGTGAAATCCGAAGTCCGGCACGGCCACCATGTCCACCTTGGGCAGCGGGAAAGGGATGCCGAAGTAGTCCTCGTAGTAGCCGAGGATCTTGGGGCTGATGTCGCGGGCGTAGCGAGTCTGCTCGAGGGCGTCGCGGCGCGTCCAGATGCCGAAAGCGACGCTCCCGACGGACCCTCCTTCATCTCTTCCGAGGTTCTCGAAGTCCGAGACGAGGAAGGCCGTGAGGTAGGTGGGCGTCGGGACGGTCGTCGGATAGTGGTCCCACACCCATCCCGGCATGCCCTCGCTGTGGACGATGCGAAGAAAGATGGAAACATTTTAAAAATAAACCAGAGAACCTATACGAAGCTTTTGCACATAAAATCCTTTGCACGCCTCCCTTAAAGGAAATGATTCAGTCATTTGTTATTTTTTATTTATTTATTGTTTTTAATCTTTACCCAACATATAAATATAATTATAGGGTAAACAATGAACGAACAAACAAGACAATACAAATATTATTAAAATTGTTCATTTATAAATATCAAATGGTTAAACACATGTATAAATTATTTATGCCGCACATCAACACTATTACCTCAGTGTGATCAGTTTTAGATTAGATTGTTGAAATGAAATAGTCAGTGGCGTGTACATGCAAAAGACCAAAGACAGTTTATTAATGTGAACGTATTTACAATTAACAACAACTCTTGTTAGTTATTTATTTGCACGATTGATAGCAACATAAATGTATCCTGCCGGCAATAACACTTTCATTTTCGAGCCAAATCCACAAAAATAAACTTTGGATTTGGCTCATGTTATTATTTCTGTGTTATCATGTTTCGCTTCCACTCCATATCGCCTGAATCTTCAGAATTTACTTTCATTTTCGTTGTTTATTTGCTACGTTTCCATGGGGGCGGTCTTTATTTATTGCACTTTCTCCTACCAGATTTTTAATTTTACTTAAATTATAAACAAACAATGTGTTTTCAAGTTAACTGACTATGATATGTCAGATGCCAGTAAAGAATCCTTTCCACTAATTCCTTATCCATTGCTGTAGGGCTTGTATTACTTGAGGAAAAGAGATGTTGACAGCAGAAAAAATATCTAGGATTGACGAAAAGGTTACCCTTTCATGTGGGTATTAAAACAAAACACTGCGCTTGGTAAAATTCGATTGTTTTTTATCTGACATCAACTGTTTCGACGCAAAATACACACGTTGCTCTCAAGAGGTCAGGCAATGAACAGGGATATGGCAAGTCTTAAAATATTAGGATTTCCGAGAGTGCGGAGATGTGGGTAGGGGACATTCTGATGGGTTCCGCGTGCAATTGGGGATGCCATTTTTGTCGAGTAAACTTAAAGAAAAAGGAAAGAAAAGAGTGGTTTGCAAGATTACGGTGAGGGGGAGAGAGCGAAAACAGGTGGATTAGGCAACGGAAAATTAATCAGGGGTTGAGAGTAGCGAAAGGTTCACGGGGATATTGTCGTTGAACAAATTGGGACGCATAATTTGGAGCAGGTGAGAATTTCCAAAGATTCTGAGAAATCTGCTTTGTAATCGCTTTTTCATTGGTCAAATCAGGAGGAAAAGCAAGTGTGATGTGGAATGAAAACTTCTTTGTGACCAAGTCTTCAAATGAAGTCTTCATTGTGACAACAATTCGTTCTTTTCAAAACATTTATATGAGAAGTCACTCGTATCTAAATTTACTCCTACTGTTCTGCACACTTATGATAAAATTTCCAAATTAGATTTCTTAAAATCTTTCTAAATATAGCCTAATCTAAATTATATGGCCCCCATTTCTTTAAACGACTTTATCCTTGTGAGCCCTTCACCACCCTTAACCGTACAATGTCATTAGTGCATGTTTGGTGAAATTCACCCTCTGCCCTACACCTTCGCGATGGCTTGAAAGGTACTGCGTAGATGTATAACCGCACCACTGCCTACACTAACCCTTTCCGCCTTCTCTCCCTTCACCAAATTTCCGAATTTTGTTTTGTTTTTATCATTGTAGAGAATAAATCTCCGCTGCGCTAAGAAGTAGGTAGGAAAATGATAGAATAAATGGAACAATTCAGCACCCGTGGTCACATTTGGAACTGATTGTGGTCTAATTGGTTAAAAATAGTAGAATGTCAACAGAACATATCCCTATAGCATGTTACTTTATGGCAGTGAGGCATGGACAATAACAGTAGCAAAGAAGTCAAGCCTGGAAATATGGTGCTGAAAATTTTGAAAAGAAAACGCGGCAACTTAATCGGCTATAGCTTGTGGCATGATGGCCTGTTCATGCAAATAGGGTGAAGGGAATGGGAGGAATTGAAAAGAAAGTCCTGGGATGATATACATACAATATACATGAGCAAGTTAAATATGGATGTTGAAGTTAGAGGTAAAAGAGAAGGATTATGCAAATATGAAGATATAAGCCGATAGGAGAATCGAGTGGGGAGTTGGGTCAAACCAATCTAAAGGATTGCTGGCTGATTATGATGATGCAGAAAAGATTGGCGTTGCATACAGTGTTTCCGCGAGACGATACGAGACTTGAGCCAGTCTCGTCTCAGTCTCGTTGTCCGAACTCGGGTATCGCCTCGAATCTCGTCTCGTCTCGGTATCGAGTCTCGGACGAGACTCTCGTCTCCTCTCGTTTTCCCGAAATTAAATTAAGTACCTTTAGAAGCCGTCATCTTAAAATAAACGTAATCGCTAAATCGTTACACTCGAAATATTAAAGACATTTATAAAAATTTTACACAATATAAATATTAAATTGGACACAGAACACATCAAAATGCACGTAATATCAATGATTTTATTGAATCTCCATGAATAAACTAGAAATATGAAACATAAAATTGGTGAAAAATGAGTATGTAGTCACAATGTTTGTGCAGAGAAATCCACAGAAGGTTAAAAAAATATAAATGTAAAAATAATGTAATTAGTTAATGATAGGAAGAACAATTTTTATTCAAAAAGTAGTTTAAACAATTTTCAGGTTCAACACAGTTAAATCATGATAAGTTTTTTATTTGACTGGCCAAAGTGCACGTCACTCACGAGTTCACACAGATCTTGCCGAGTAAACTTATTGCAGATCCGTGGCCCAAGAGGTTTCTATGCTTTCTCATTGTAAATGCTGCCCGTGAGAACAACCTTTCCGCTGGAACGGATGGAGCGGGAATGCTAAGGAAGTCTCTCGTCATTTTTGCAAACACTGGAAAAGTTGACTCATTTGCCTTCCACCAAGTCAATATGTTTACCATACTAGGGGATCTCGGCTGTTGAAGATAGTCATCAAGTACTTTCCTCCAGTCTTCATACTGGGATGACTGACTAGGGGTAACTTTAGTAAAACTATTCGCTGCTAACATAAAGAGGTGTGAAAACTCCATTTAAAACTTAAAAAATTAAAAACGTTCAGAGATTAATTTAATTTATCTGATCTGTATGGTCAAATTTGTTAAGGTAAGAGAACGTAATCGACAAGGGGTAAATAAAGGGGGAAGCTTAGTCGAAAAACATATCTCTCAGTACTGGGTCCTCATCACTTTCTACCAAAGCAGACCTCTCAAAATTCTCTTCATCCATTGACTGAGCGGACTGCATTTGAGTGGAATACTTATCATGATAGACTTTGAACATTTCTTCAAATTTCAATGGGGACTTATCCTGCATCTCTTTTCCCCATATCGCCATGGAGACATTTTCACACTTATGACGAGGATGTAATATTAATACCGCGCAATAAATTCAGTGGTAGTGCTTTAACATCTTGTCCCGAGCAGCTTGATAGGCAAGCAACAGTTTTTCATCACCATCATTTCTGAATTTCTAACGAATTTGTTGTCCAGTATATCCTCCAATTTTTCTAGCATATCCAACTAAAAGTTAAATGGAACGGTAACGAGTGGCAGGGTAACGTAATTTTCTCGTCCTAATTTATTCGTCAGAAATTTAAAGTTTTTTTTTTAAAACTTTGTGCACATTTTAAGCACAGCCCATTCTGATCCACTAGTTTTGAGGACTTTCTGGATTGTAATTCCTCTCTTCATGTTAAGCGCTGATCCAATCATATCGTTAAATTCCACCTAGTTGGGACATCTATTACAGGGTTCAGTAATGGTTCCCCTGCAGCTTCGCAGGCGCTACGGAATTCATTTCGTAACTGTTCACCTTTATTATTTTTTTTTAATATAGATATTATTTTGGCAATTGAAGTTATACGAGCTCGTATTTTCTTCTTCATATTCGAAATCTCCATCACCACTGTCAATTAATAGAAGCTGGTCTTCTGAAACCCCGTCCTCCAGGGGCAACGGCTTATAAGATCCTGTACTGTAAGGTTAAGTATATGGGCCAAGCATCTAAAATGCTGATCAGTGCTATCAAAACTTGGTAGTATCATGCTGAGTTCCTCCATGAATTTGATATTTGCGGAGGCGTTATCTACGGTACCTCCTTGCAGCTTGTGCTCAATTTCAAAGAATTTTAGGGTGCTCATAAAAACTTCAGCTATGTCCCTTCCTGTGTGGTTACCATTGGATGGAGCGAAGTCAATAACAAGAGATAGATGCTTCCACATCTCGTCTATGAAATGAGTCGTGATTCCGTCGTACGATTTTCCAGCTACGGATGTCCAGACATCGATGGTGAAAGACGGGTTGGATTTATTTGGTTTCAGCAACTGCAGCACCACCTTCACGTGTGACTGACAAACATGTGACTCTAAAGGAAGAATGTAATAGACATTTTTGGCCCCAAAAATCAATCTCATAGCAGAGTTATACACCGGAGAATATGGTTGATTTAGATTTCATAAACGCTTTTATCGATTCAATAAGATAGGAGTCACACACAAAAGAGATAGCTTGCGACATAGCAGCATCTTTACAGTGAATCGTCAAAACGTTCGTTATTTATCTGATATCAAACCATAGTAGCAGTATAAAAGTCGACAGTCTGCGAATAGATATTTTCGCGAGGTTCCCAGCTCCTTTAAGGTTGGACCGAATGAAGCTGAAAAGGAGTACCTGCTAGGTGCTTGTGGGGAAAGTAAGGTGAATGGAGTTAGTATGAGTGGATGATGAATAAATTCCGGTTAGACGCTCCAGTGGTGAACTTTTTGATTGAATGGAACTTTGGTTAGCAAAATAAAAGCCAATGAAAACAAATGAAGGCCCATTGTAGTTATTATTTTATTCTCGCATCATCCACGACACAATTGAACGACATTATGCTAAACATCCTCACTAATCTTAGAAGCTATATCATGCAGGAAGAGGTACAAAGTGATGTAAATTGTCATCCATCCTTTCGCCGAGGTGATGTGCGATGCGCAATTCGAAATTGCGGCATCATTTTTCTTAGCAGGCAAGCTATAAGCAGTATTGAAAGTGCCACTGGGCGATACTTTACATCTTATACGAGTATAATCCATGATTTTTTTATTGTGGAAGGGAGCAGTGAAAATTAATGCGTTAGAAATTAGTAAATTTCCTAGGTAGTATCTATAATACGTAATAAGGAAAAGTAGTAAGCCAATAACCTTACTTGGCTCCAGAAGTACGCTCATGCCACCAGAAATAGTACATCTACATAATACCCTGCAAGCCACCACAACGGTGTGTGGCAGGGGAAGCATTCTCACCAAAAATGCACTACATATCATGCATAAAAAAGGATTAGTATTTATATACTGCTCTAAACTTCACTATTTAAAAAAGGTAATAATAGCAAAGCAAACATGCAAAAACATGCTGTTAGTTGGGTTAGCTTCAAGTCCTTATACCAACATGCAGCTACCAATGTTATCCATTGCAACACTCGTATTGGATATATTTACCGTTATTCATATCCCTAATTGTACGAGGAAAAAAGGGACATTTTGAATCTGTCAGTTCGGCAATCAATTTGTCTAATTTTTGTGATTATGGTCCTGTCTACCATAGTAAGTTGGGGTTCGCAATATATTTTTAACATCATCACTGAAAATATGGTCTTGGAATTAATTAGTAGTATCGGCAAAAAATAACTTTTAATTGTTAGCTAACTTATCGCAAAGTTACCATTGAATTGCAAATGTAGGTAATACTTCAGGAAAAAGCGATAATTATTTCGTATTAACAGAAGGACGTAGTATTATTGTCAATTTTACACCAAATACGAATTAAGCACATATATTTCGAGACTTTCGAGAGTCTCGTGGAATTGGTATCGCCTCGTCTCGTCAAAAAGCGATCTCGTCTCGAATTCTCCGCTACGGTCTCGTCTCGAGTCTCGTAGCAACACTAGTTACATATAGTTAATTGGACGTCATGGTCATCATTAAATTTTCGCGCACCAATTGAAAGAACTACGTTATGATTCAGGATATTGTCTTAAAAATCCCGATAGCACTTTTTGCACAAATCTATTGTTTATTTTTCGACAATGCCAAAAAAGAAATTTTTAAACTTTATCATGATGCCGCACATTAGATGAGAAATGCACATATTAAAATGGAAATTAGAGTGTTGAATGGATACTTTTTTAACTCATCTTTTAATCGGCAAAATAAGAGGACAGAATGATGTAAGCGACGTGATTATTCTTAGGGGTTGGGAGAGAAATTTGATTGAAAAACCTGCTTTTCACTCAAAGTTCGAAAAATCATTGAAAATTGGTTCGTTCTATGACCGCAATGTAAAAACGCCCTAATATGTAAATTTCACAGCATTGCCAACCTTCGGGTTGACGACCGTTAATTTAAACACATGAATTCTAACATAATGGCGCAAACAATGACGAGTTGAAAGTCAATCCAACTCCTGGTCAACGTGAAGGAAGTGCTCCACTGGAAAACCCGCGAGGATTTCTCCTAGTAACACGAAGGTCTTCGCAGGCACCGAAATTTTGGAATGGTTCAATAAATAATATCGTGCGACACTCATCCGAACGCTTTATTGTTAATCCCTCCCTTCCTGAAATGGGAGGAGAGGGAGGTTCAGAGCCAATCACGAAGCTCGTTATGAATTCTCGTGGATAAATCCGATGTAATTGGTCAGGCGTCCAACCCACGACGTAATTAACGCTCATGATATTCGCCTATTCATAATTCATTCTCATCTTAACCCCTAGGAGTCATTCACCTCAGGGGAAAAACCCAGAAAAAGGTCGAACGCCTTTCCAAGAGCTGCAGTGAAAGGTTCAGATTGTGAATTGAATAAAGTCAATGATGCGAGGTAAGTAGTTTATTATTCTCTCCTTTTTATTTAACTTGCCAACTATCAAGAACAGGAGGACACGTCGCCATCCTTGAACACGACATTTGCTGACAAAAAATGAATAATTTTCGATAAAAATGAAGAGATTGATTGAAAAAGTTGGGGAATAATCATAAAATACAGTTTGTAGCTATTTTTCGGGTTTATTTCTCTTGCAATCGCGTATTGCGCGTGAGATAAAACTAATTCTTGTATTGCTCCTTCCCACAGTTCATTCCTCTCAATTTGTCACCTCCGTCCGTCCCGTTGATGTAATGTGTGTGGTAGAAAAATGACTGCATTATCATTCAAATACGTGTTATTAGAATTTTTCAAATATCTTTAACCTTGCGAAAAACCTTCTCTGGTCTCTCTGGTTTACCATCAAAAATCCTTCCAATAGCGGACCAATGCTTTCTGAGCGTTCACGGGAAATAGTTGACAGTCAGACGCGTTCCTTTGGATCTTATTCAGTTACTGAGTTAAAATCTTTCTTCTTTGGGGCCCAAATAAATGATGACTGGATGTAAATCTCCGATTTAGTAAATGGGGATAATAATTTTCATGAAAATGTTTTCCTTCACAGTCCGTCTATATAGCAATGGAGCCCAAAATTTTTATGGTAGTGGGTCATTAAAATAACGAAGGAGTTTTCTTGGGCCTAATTAAAAAAATACATTAAATTTTTCGACATCAATATTCGGTTTCATGAATAATGATATAAAATTCATTCAACTCAAAGACGAAAGGAATCAAAATACACCACGGCAAAAAAAGAAGGACCTCATTAAAAACGCACGAATATATTTTTACATTAAAATTAAATAAAATATTTGCATCTATATTTTCGAAGAAATATATATAGAACATTTCCCGATCACGTATGGGTTATATCCATAAAGTTAATGCACAAATAAAGCCTCTATTCGGACCGAAAAAAGAAAAATTAACCAAAAAAACGGAGATGTTCGTCGGTAATTGTAGTCAGCGTTGACTTGGTGACCCGAATGTCACAGTTCAAATCCCACCTCGGGCACGGATGCCGTTTTTGTCTTATAACTAAATATAGGAGCAGAATAGATCAGATGGAGCGATATTAATTCCGCCATTAGTGCCTATAAACCTAATGCTACCACTACAATCGGATCCACGTCGTATATTGAAAGTACTTCTCTCTTCGCCTAAAATGGGAAAAACCCTTACGTTTGCAAGAGTAGGAATATATTTCGAACGCGATGTATTGAAAGGGGTGTCCGAGATGTGCTTAGCGATTCGAAGAGTGCAGAAAGAACGGTGTTTTTTTGTACTTTTTTTTTAACTAGTTATACCCAACGTTGAGTATACAGAAAGTATTTGAGATTCAATGAAGTAGGCAGCATTTTCGGATGGATAGTGTGTAGCGGTTAGGATATAGGTTGTGTAGTCAGCGAAAGGAAACTGCGATAGGTTTAGAAGTGTATCTAAGAATTCAAAAGTATTAAATTGGGAATGACTATTAAATAGTAGGGTAATGAATAGACTAAATCACCAGCAGAAATTTAAAGCTGAAACCATTAATGAAAAAATTCAAAATATATTTTGTAAAACCCCAGAGCACTATAAAAATTAACGTCGTAAAGTATAAATAAAATCGGTCAATGAAACGTATCGGACTTCATTTTGTAGAACTGCTCCATAATGATGTAAAAAGAAACTCGATGTAGATGTACCTAAGTGCAGAAACCCGGGTCGTAAAATAAAATATTTCTAGTGTAATTTACCAATGGACAGGGTTTCGTTTTACAGTGAAATTAATCAAATTAACAGGGAAATAATTAGGGTAGATAATGTAGAGGATAGCTCATTTGCAAAGTCTCAAGGCATAATAAATATAATTTAATAAACAAGGCATAAATAAATATAATTGTTTGACATCTCCTGGCAAATCTAGTAAACAAGAGAATGTTGTTGAAAGTCTTATCGCACGACGCTAATGAGTGATTTCGAATTAAGTACCTTTGTACCCATTAGTGTGAACTTAACGAATGTTTTATGATTGCTTAACCCTGCCATACTCCCTTGAGTTGGCTAGCAGGACACTAAGTGGATGTATCTATATCTACTGACTAACCTTGCATCACGTAAATGCTCTGAAGTTTATTTATACTGCATGCTTAAAAAGAGATTAATATTAGCATCAAGCGAGAGAGACAAAACATTATTTACTTTTCGCCCAACATGTAAAGAGACATTCGAGATTACAATAAAACATGCATTACACTAATTATTATTTCATGCGGAAATGCTTAAATGAAAAATAATCAATCATCTTAATTTCATCTCTGCTTGTATGTTTCATTTGCCCGTATTGATCTAACGCGTGCAATTTCTTTTCCAAATTAAGGAGGATCCGCTATGACTCCGCGCATCATAATATCGTAAAAGAGCCATGTTATTTAATGAATAAATACCGATCCAAAAAAAGATATGGAAATTAATCTATAGTATGATAACGCATACACAATAATTGTGTGAAAATGCTATCATATAGCACGTTGTAGTTGCATTCTATTTTTTTCAAGCTCTTTTAACTCATTTTGACTTCAAGACATGGCTGAATTGCCACGTACAATTTACAAAATGAGAATACATGCTCAATCCCGCTAATGCGTATTCTAAAATAGGTTAAATATTTTGTCATTTAGTTTTAAACTATTCCCTTGCAAATACAACTCTTTGTTTTGAATTTTATTCATATTCATATTTTTGAAAATTGTTTGGCATCAATGACGCTGCAGCGCGCTGCTACCATTTGGAAACATTGGTATTAATTACACCATATCAATAACCAATGAAATATTTAAATTACATAAAAATATAAGGAGGACCTTGGTAAGGTATATTCCTAAATTAATTTATTAAATAGGCCTGTAAGCACGTTCCGTCACAAGTACCGTTGCCAATGTTAACAACATACGGTAGCGCCACTTTCATGTAACTAAGATTTTTCTGCTTTTTTTCGAGCAAACATTTATTAATATCAATTAAATAAGTGTGGTAAGGCTAGCACTTTGTTGCAATGATAAATTCTACATAAAATTGCGCATCATGAATTAGTTTTTCGTCAAAACGAAATTTCACTTTGATCTGGAAATTTTACTGCAACAGCCATGCCGTATAACCACGTATAAAATTACTGATTTTCAACGTCTTTTTTCTTCATATATATGATGGAAAGGCCTCATTATAATATTGCCAATCGATGGAAAGGCCAAAAAATGTTGTCCTGAAATTTTCACAAAAATGAAATTTACTCATCTCTATATCTGTGTATTTACTTCATAATTCGGTGGAGCCTCCTTAAGGTATATTTACTTTATGAAGGCATCATGGTGTGAGAAGCGTTGACGTTGTTATGGTCACGAATTGTTTGAGGAGGGGACGAATATTTGAATATATCTGTGGTGCATGTAGTGTGTGCGTAGATGGACGAAGAGTTACGGAATATTGGCCCAGGGTCCGAAACAGGGCCGATAGATACTAACCCTTTACAATCGAGCAAGGATCGAGTCTTTTGGGTGCAGTATTCAGGGGTCACTCACATGGGCTCTGTCCTCTCCAGGGGCATGTTGGAGCGGGAAGTCATGTTCAGCCTCCGAGCGATGCTCACTTCGAAGGTGGCTTTGAGCGCAGGCTCATCGAAGCAGGGGTACGCCCTCCTGGCGTCCACAGGAGAGAACTGCGTCACCGCCAGCCACCTGCGGACATAAAGAGAGTCGTGAATAACGACGCCTCCCTCGCTGCAAAGAAGTCTCGATCAACAGAAGTAAAAAGCGATAAAATCCACACCGAAAACGTCAAGGTCGAAATTTTCACTAATTAGAAGAAAAGGAAGTGGAAATTGCGGAAAAAATGAGAAAAAACTTTTTTGAACTGAAGATGATACAAAAGCGTCGAAATAAATCGGTCGTCCACGATAAATTCAAAGTAGAGTCCACAATTCCAATTCTCATTTTTCCGTGATGGATAACAAACACCATATTAAACCTGAAACCATTGTTTTTACATGGAATTTCATAATTTTATTTCATAAATGTCCGAAAATGCCATGGAATTTTTAATTCAATGAACGGATGGAGGATAATGATGCCATCAGACTGAAGTACCGAAACTCATTACTGGCTAAGGATTGGGCGGATTACCGATTTCTTGGATAAAGTCCAAAAGGACACAGCAGCTCTTTTCTCAACTAGAGTGTGAAGATCAATGAGTCGACTTAAGTCAATGCACGTAAAAAATAGCGCGAATCGAGAAATATAACTTCACAAAATCCGCTACAAATCTCACAATTAATGTATTTTTTAAATTACAGACACCTTTTAAATAAATTCAGGGTTTCAGGGGAAAATTGCGAGACGTAGAACTTTACTTAGAAGCAATATCTGAGAGTTATGCATTTTTTATGGATATTACGCTCACTAAAAATATGAAAAATCATGAAACGCTATTTGATGAAAAGTAAGCAGCGCACTGCTTTTTACTACAACGACATGATATTCAAAGCCTTACTAATAAATGTAAAGAGGCTAACCAAATTATGCAAACAATCATTGCAATGAATCAATCATGGGATGAAAATGAAATTCATGAAAAAATATGAGTCAAAAGTTTCTGACTCCTTGAATCCCATTAACCCACATTCTCCATTGCATTTATACTGCCATATTTTCATTATTAATGTTTTTATTTGGCATTTAATTTCGCGTATTACTTAACCTGAGAGTACTAGTTTTAATTTCACCGTTTTTCTGATAGTGATCCACCATACAAATGTTTTATCCACTTTCATAGCAATCCAAATTGTTTTTTATGCAAACTTTTTATCCGCTTTGATTTTTTACCCCAAATTCCTTTTAGGGTGGATGGAAGAAAAATATCCTGGGAGTTTTGAGTGCCGGATAACTTAAGGGGAGTGTCGTATACGATTTTATAGCATTCCAGAGAGTATCTTCGGGAGCTATTACTTAGCGGAGGCAACACCGAGGATACCTTGGGCCATAATACACTTCCTTACTCAGCCAGGTTGAGATCGACTTCTGCATCACTGAGCGAATGTCAAAGCCTACGCTGAACGACAAGAAACTCTAAATGTCATCCCTGAAACGACTTATAACGAAAATCATGAAATGACAGGCCGATATTTGAACCACTCCACACATTTCCATTCCGAATGCTGAGGTTTGTTCTTTATATTTCTCGTCTTAGGTTATCGACGTATCTATTCTTATCTTCTTATTTAGCCAAGGGAGAAGACATATTTTATGCGTGTCTTCTCTCTTGACTGGATAGCAACCATCACAAAATGTCATATATTAGTATAAATATTTACGACGAAGACCAAAAATAGATAACGTGTCGTCGAAATATCCACATCGTCACTTATTTGCAATTATGAAATAAAAAAATTCGCAACGCGGGGGATTGAAGATGACTTATTTCACGCAAACTATAAACAGAAAATTCAACCGCAGTAATAATAATTTGATCATTTTCGATATAACTTTCAGGTGGAGAAACCTTCAGTAAAACCAGAAAAAAGATTGAATTTTTCATTTTAAGGAAAAATGTGGCAATTAATACCTACTCCTAGCGATTCAAAACTATTGAATAGAGCCAGCAAAGAACAGAATAAATGTTTACACATTGATTCCGGTATTTTCAACGCTTGATTTTAATTTTTTAATGACGTTTGCGTCCAGGAATTTATTTTCTTGCCAGAGTATGAAATAAATCATTGATCTGTCAACAATATTGGTGCTGGGAAAAGACTGTAAAGAATGAAAACATAACTAGATCGTTTTAACAAATTATATGCCATACCTACCTTACTTAGGTATGTTATTCGATAAAAAATCATTTGCAGAAGTAATTTTAGACAAAAAAAATAGAGTTACACAGAAAATATAAGTATTTTCATCTAATAAAACTTACACTATTCTTTTACAGGTTCAACTCAAATTTTATATTAAAGATATGAATAGCACCTAATAATCCACATCAAGAGTGAGTGGTAACTCAACCCCTGATGTACTACAAACGTGAAATCATTTAGGTATAAACGCAGAAATTCTGTTTCAGTTAGACATGCTTGGGATGTATGCTCGCAATGGCAAATTTCAATGGAAAATACGTGTAATATTCAGACAAATCTTGAGCCATAATCGACAAGGATTCCCGTAGTTCTTACCTCTTCTCTCCGGAGACCGAATCCACGTAGCTGCTCCTGTAGAAGCCCTGCAGGAGGTCGTTCAGTTGACTCACGAACTTCAGCTGGACCCTGTACTTGCCGCCTGCTTTCAGCTGATCCGAAGTGTAAATGATGAAATCTTGATCCGTGGAATTCGTCGCCATGGATTCTGGATCCTGCAAGGACAGCTGTCGACCAAGATTATGGTCCTCATCCTCTTCGAAGACCTTGATGCTGTCCTGATCGATTTCAATCTCCTTGGCGTTCAAAGTGACGTTATTGGCAGACTCCAGGCAGGCGACGCTAACGTCCAGTTCTCCAGCAGTCGTGAAATTTCCAGGCCAAATGAAAGGCATTAGGCGGAGTCTGGAATACGCATAAGGAGTGAAAGGGGTGCATAAATCTTACATAAGGGATTTATATGCATTGAAACGCCCATCATTGCCATTCATTACTAAGATAGTTAATGTAAGAGAAACTTAACTTTGTATTTTTCACACTTTTATTGAGAAACCCTACCGGTTTCGACAATCCCGTGTAATTTTCAAGGGTGTTCTGATAATTACACGGTGGCAAGCCCTTATATATACTCCAAACTTTTTTTGGAGTATATATAACCTCTTTAGGAGTATATATAAGGGTTTGCCACCGTGTAAATATCAGAACACCATTGAAAATGACACGGGAGTGTCGAAACCCGTAGGGTTTCTCAACAAAAGTGTGAAAATACGAAGTTAAGTTTTTCTTACACTATGTCAATTTTTCATAAAGTATCGCCTTATTCTATTCAATTTATAAGATAGTTAAGTAGGTATTATGTGAAGAATTCATTTTGTTTCAAGATTTTTGAAAGTTTCAATTCGATTTGAACGTCTGAAAGTTCACAAGAGATAATTTTTTGATGATTTAGTTCTAATGGTAGAGCCATAAGCTTGAATTACTCTTCAAATGTTGCTCAAATGGATTATACAATGGGGAACATGCACTATTTTTTATAGCTCTTTGAATGTGAAGTTTATTAGCTATAATGTTCTTGGCGAAAATTTTGCTGAAGAATTAAGTTGCGTAGCAAAGATCTCTTTGAAAATTGTACCTTTTCGGAAGCTTAAAAACACGAAGTCATCGCATGACGTCACGGCACGGTATCACTATGGGCGTTGTTTATCTGTCTATGCGTGGAAATAAGTTGTTAAATGAATACTTGGCGATAACGTATGTATTTATCTCATTTGTTTAATGCAATAAACGATTGTATTTCGATTTTTTATTTACGTAATATGGGTGGTAACGAGCAAATCGTCCATTAATTAAATTATGCCTATTTAATGCCCAAGAATTTCTACTATGTCTATGCAATCGCTGGTTTCTTTAAGAAGAAAGCCGCCATAATGGAGAAAACCAAAGGAAATTATCGGAATGTGCTTTTTTAAGTATTTTTTCAGTCGTCGTTTCTGTCGAGAAACGGCTAAAAACCTCAAAACAATATATTCACTTCGTTTTATTTCAAATATAAATGTCTATCTCCGTAGCAATATGGAACCTATACCGTGCAGTGACGTCAGAAGTTGTTTCAGGTCACGTGACTTTCGTCAATTTCCGGGAACATTTTAATTTCATTTAATAATCTTTGTGGTGGGCGTAGAAAAAATTGGCTTGTATATTTAAATTGGTGAGAAAATTTCGCATCAAGTACAACATTAATCTCCGAGAAACAAATTTCATGCATATTCCCCATTCCATCGAAGAGCAATCACTTTCTCGAGGTTCACTTGGTGGTATTCCATACCACCATACTTTTTCATAGATGGTTCTATTTGTATCAGTAAAAGTTGCCTTTTCTTCCTCTCAATTCCATCGAAATTCACCACCATTTCCAACTTTGGGATTTGAACCCAAACCACCATGAAGTACTTACTTGTATTTAAGCAAACCTCTCCTATCCTATCCCCATTAATTCTGTTAAGAATGGCAACGTAATTAGATTATTTTAACAAGTCCTAAGCATTCCTAGTCCTGAGCAAATGTTACACGCATGCTGTTGGTAAAAATCAATTGGGCACAAGTAATTTAAGACAAAATCAATAGAGCTATACTGAAAAAATAAGTATTTCCAACGCATAAAACTTATTCTAATATCTTGTAGATTCAACTCAAATTACATATGAACATTTGCATGAACAAAATTTCCCGACGCAAAACTATCGGTAAAAATAAGCCTTGATATACTTGTGGAGTTTCGTTTAAATGAGTAAATTTTTGTAGCTCGATGTAGATGTCAACAAAAATTTCCTGCATTAAAAAAATGACAGAAAACAGAGTTCGTCATTTTGTTTTATGTCTAAAATAAATATTACAATTGAATCATAAACGTTATTTCCTATTTAAAACCAAAGTACTGCTTTATACCATTCCACATTTTTTAATCCCAAAGATTTTATATCTACATTACATTAATTTTGTAGATTTTCAGGGAAAAGTTAAAGAGACAGTTTTTGGAAAATTTGATCACAAGTTAAAGAGACAGTTTATTGGAAAATTTGATCGCATTTGGTTCCATGTAAATTGTCAATGTGCGAGAAACAGGTCAAATACTTGTAACATGTAAAAAGTGATTTGATTAAATGGAGATTATGAGCTGATTATTCCTTAAGCATGAATTCATATAACTAGGTACTGGTTGATTAAATGAGTGAATGAATATTTAGTAATACTGTACATAAATGTACCGTAACCTTGCACTTCTGCCCAAGACTAATCACACCTGGGTCCTTATTCTCTTTCTGAAACTCTCGTGGTATCCAAGGGATAACATAGGTTTTTCGGGACTCGCGTTAACTTTTTGTAAACATTCTAATGAGGAAATCAATGAAACGCAACCTCGGTTTCGTTGCTGGGGAGATAACCGAGGTTGCGTTTCAAACGAGAATACGGGCCCTGAGCAGCCGGCACAACTACAGGTATGGGTAAAAGGGCTGAGGAGTGAACTGGGAAAGTTAGGCTACGGTACCCAATGAAGGAATCCAATGTTTTATAGGCTTCACGTACACGAGTCTATGAGCAAAGACTCTTTGCTGACTTAAGTAATTTAATGTACATTAAACTGGCTTGGTTTACTAATGCACGTAAAATGGTTAATATATATCATATAACTGTGTTTAAAAAACCATTTTCATCAACGTGAATAGTACAACACAAAGATGAATATAATTGTGCGATTTATGTTTAACTTTAAGAAGTTGTAAAATATAGTGTGACAGCTCAGTTGGAGCTATAAACCACCCGCGGTGAAAGGTTCGGTCTCATTCAAAGCCGAAGCCTGGACTCCGAGTTCGGGTGCCTCCCAGGTACGGCACGAAACGAAACGTGCGGTCACATCCCTGGCAAAGAGGGATTTGGGAGAGAAGGGAAAGGAGAAGTACCAGAATGTGGGTAGGTAAGTGAGCTGGCAATGAATAGAGGAGAACGAAGGGGGCTCGACCAATCTCGGGATTGAAACGATGCTGATATCGATCGAGAAGGGACACGCAGCGCGAACCTGTAGTGTGTCGGCTTCAGGTGTGTCGGCAGCCTCCCAGCTCCGGCCTTCCCGCTGTCTCTCCGGAGAGCTGGCCCGCTTCCAATCCCTCCGGGAGGAGGAGGACGGGCGGTGTTGGCGGCGGCGTCGCCCAGCGGCGTCGAGACGCTCACGATGACCAGGATGGTGGCCACGAGGGACGCCACGACGAGCGTCGCCATGGTAGCGACGAGGAGGCGGGCGACGTTGCAGGCGGAGGACGGTCGGTCGCCGGGGAGATGATGCTCCTTCGCGTCTCGGCGGGGGGCGAGCGAGGGGCTGCCCGGGGCGGAGCGGGGCGACGAAGACGGTGCGCACCTGGCGAGTTCGAACGCGGGATTGCGGGTGCTGTTGGTGCCCTCGGCGTCCTTCACCTCGTCACGTATGGATTTGGCACCGCCGCGGAGGGAGCTGGCGAAGGAAGACGAGAACACTCGCGTATCACGTGGGAAAGAGAGATCGCATTCATCCTCCCCTTCAACTTTCCCCATTGGTCAAAGTTATAACATCTTTTCCTTCACCCCACCAACACCCACGGAGTTACACACCCTTCAAGCAATGGCGTTGATATGTGGGAAGGGGGGGGGGGGGTCGAGGGTGTCTGAACCCCCAAACAAGAAATAATCATATAAAATAAGAATAACTGGTAAGTCTGTAAATCTTTATTATCCGCTAATTCCATATTATGGGTCAGCAAGGTATCTTACGATAATTTAAATTCCAGATTGCTGTCACTAAGGCCCGTTATTACTGTACAAAATCGTCGTCTACAGTAAACAATTACTGCAGGATTAAGTATCGATCGTTTCAAGATCAAGAATGGTTACATGGACAACAATACTCTTAACAATGTCAAACTGGGAAATATTAATGTTCCATTCTCAACCATTGTAAAAATCTTGATGTGACAATGTCAAATAATCTCTCCTGGCTAAATCATGTCCATGACATTTCGAGCAAAGTCAGCAAAATTGTGTATCAATTAATTATTATTATATAAATTATTGTAGACACTAACAATCAAGTTGCGTGAGACAATATAGTTGCTAGTTTGCATCATAGTAGTGCATGCCTGGTGATCTTCACCCCCTGCCACACACCCTCGCGGTGGCTTGCAGGGTATCGTATAGATGTAGATGAGATTAAAACTTCAAAAATCAAAAATATCAAATAAAACTTAAAACTAAACAAAGAACTGTTACCTGTTGAAACCAGATAACTATTAATATCCTCTATTGTTTTTCCGAATTACGATTACTGTTGTTTAATTTACAATGATATCCCAGATGAACTACGCTGGTATGAAGAGGTTGGCCGATAGAAGGATCGAGTGGAGGGCTGCGTCAAACCAATCCTAGGATTGTTGACCCTTGATGATGATCCCAGATGAACTTGATTTAAAACTTCAGCGCCTACTAAATTCTTGTGTAAGATTTGTGTTCAACCTACGAAGAGATGTTCATATATCGCCATACCTCAACGAAATCGGATGGCTTTCTACTAAAAAACGACGGAAATACTACCTAGCTGCTTTCCTTTACGCATTGTTTCTTTATAAAAAGGCTGAATATATACTTACTCTATTCAAAATTAAGCAAAAGACTACCACTGTAACTACAAGAGCAGATGTAAACTTCACCTACTATCCCGCTCATCGTACAACTTCTTTCCAGAAAATATTCCAGGTTGTAGGATCCAATCTCTGGAATAACCTACCAGATATTGTAAAATATATTCGGACTTTGAAATTGTTTAAGGCAAAGGTTTATAGATTGTTTACCGCCTCAATATAACTCATTGGTGTTATGAACAAAAATGTACATTTTTTATATTTCTTTGATTGTTTGTTCTTATTTTTATGTAACTTCAAGCTGTTCCAATAATTTCTTCTTCAATGATTCAGCTCTGTATGATTTATCGCTAGGCAACTGATGGGCTGTAATGTTACCTATAGTTACTATGATGGAACTTATTGTGATATTAGGAATATTGTGTATGATATGTTTTTCCTTTTTTTTTGTCTTTGCATAATGGAACTTTTTTATTGTATTGTCTTCTTGTATTGGTTTTTCGCTCACAACGAGTAAGTGAGTTTATTTAATGATTCTATTTTTTGTACTGTAAATTGTCTTTGTTCTTAGGGGACATATGTCCTAGAGCAATAAATACCTTTCTAATTTCTAATTCTAACAATCTAGCATCATTCAATTATATCTACCAAAATTTATTCTTGTACTCTATTGAGCTGACCCTTCCCAGAGAATAAAAATTATCTTCGCCCCTGCTTAAAGCTAAAAGCAGGAGGGTTCATCTACATCTACAAAAATACTGATTATTAAAAGAGTACTTGTGAAATGTTTTGAGAAGTATGTAGATCACCAACTCCCCTCCAACACAAACCCCCGCTATAATAGTTAAAATTGGCGAAAACAATTCAGTCACCCTCCCGGGCCATCTAAAAATGCGATTTTCAGTTCCTCACCTCCAATCCATACATCTTCCACAAAGCCCTGATTTGACAAATCCATGATAGGCCTTATTTACTCACTTTAAATACACGACTCACATATTAAGATCAATCCTCTTTCCTATCCTCCTTTTCCAAACCCATCGATGGGAATTGAAAAAAAAATCCAAAATAAGACTTTCTTAACATTCCTATAATAACATCGTGGTCATGATATTGTGAAAAAACGAGAATGAAATATGGCGTGGTAAAAAAATAATTATATACGATCAGAAAATAAAAAAATGGAATAAAAATGAAAAATGCAAATCAAAGTCTTAATATCATTAAAATTAACTTGATCATTATGCATGAAATAAGTTACTGTCCCCCAAATTCCCTACCTAATGACGAATCTAATAAAAAATGACGGAACATCTGGCCTTCAAGTATATTTGAAAGAAATGTATTTAATTTTTAAGGATCTCCAATTCGAAAAGGCATTTATATAATACCAGCAGAGTTGCCTCTTGAAATTCAACAGAAGAGAGATACACCATGCATACTAACTCAATTAATAGTTTTTGGCAGGTTGGTGGAATTGTATCATAATGAATAAAAACAAAACTTTGTAATTCCGCATAAAAAGAGATTTTAATGCGACCTAGGTTTCACTCCGGTGCAGCAGCATCAGGACTTAGGCATTAGCGCTTAAGACTTATCGTAATTAGTAGTTTTGGCATTTCACAATTAGAGTCAAGGCAGAACTTGTGTACTAAAGCTTCTTAAGGCCGCTTTACACGATACAATTTTTTGCACAATTTCTTGTACAAACTTGTATAGACTGAACGAAATTGTATGTTTGTCTGAATGGAATTAGAACACGTTCTATTTCCCGTTCAGTCATTCAGACAATCGCGCAAGTTTTCGTACAATTTGCCGCTTTACACGGTACAATTTCCTCATGCAAGAGTTTGTACAAGAAAGTGTTCAAAAAATTGTATCGTGTAAAGAGGCCTTTATGGCATAAATTCCATATCGGATGACTAAACTGGACTCAAACCAATTTAAACGCATCTGCCAGGTATAGATCCCTTAGGGCCTTAAAAAAAATGAATTATTTTTTCGGACCTGTGGGTGACAAAGGGGAATATACATTTAACCTAATTTAAATACATTAACGGCATTTGTTCGGCATACGTATTCACGTTCTACTCTTTAATGGATTTCAAAAATGCATTCCATTATTCATCTTACTTCACTTATTGTTAGTTATACTATGTGAACAATAACTTGATCCGTCTGAGCTGGATACTCGGCGTTGCACGGTCTTTTTTACCCATTCTTTGTGTGATATAGTATAGGAAAAAGAATTATGGCATAAAAATAGAATATAATGCAGAATAGACTACTGTCTATACATATACTGTAGGGTAGACCTACATCTATATCTACATAATACCCTGAAATCCATCATAATGGTGTTCGCCAGGGAGTGAATTCATTCCAAACATATGCACAAACAAAGAGCACATCTATATTACATAATAACCTGCAAGCCGCTTCAAAGGTGTGCGGCAGGGGATGAATTCTCACCAAACATGCAGTACATATCATGTATAAAATTGGATTAGTATTAAAATATTAGTCTAAACTACACTATTTAAAAAGATAAAAATAGCAAACTAAGCATGCAAAAACGTGCTGTTAGTTGTGTTACCTTCAAGTCCTTATACCAATATGCAACTACCTATGCTATGGATTGATTCACTCGCATTGGACATATTTACCGCTATTCATATCCCTAATTGCACGAGGAAAAATTACATATATACATACAATACATTGATACTGACTGACGAACTGACAGATACAAAATACATTTTGAATCTGTCAGTTCGGCAATCAATTTCTCTAATTTTGCAATTAAATACAAAATGCAATCCTCGTAAATACATAGCAGTCACATGCGACAGAGGCTCGGACACACAACCTTTCCGTTAACGACACGTTCCTAGAGTGGCACAGTAAGAAAGCTCTAGATTAATTCCATCCCGAGTTTATTTCCCACAGGAATGTACCTATACATAACTGTACCGGTCACGTTTTGGGAGGGCGAACGTCGATATAGTCTCCCCTCCAGTTGGTCAAGGTCAAGGTGAAGAGGGGAGATTTGAGGGAGGCGATAAAAGAGTGATCAGGGAAGAGTTCGTCGACCTCTCACTCCACGATTCTGGATCCTCTCTCCCTTCCCAAATCTAGAGTGAAATAGACGAGGCTTTAAGTGTTTCCATCACCAATTTTATCACAACATTAATTAAAAGCAAGAGGGTGGGTTTCTCTTGACTACGACTTAGGAACTGGTAGACAATCGCATTGGTATTCTGGACCATAAACGTTAAACCAGAGAAAATGATTGTCGTGCCGACCAAATTAAGGCGTTTTTCTTTTCTTGTACCATTAGGGATCTCAATAGCCGTGATTATATTCAATATTACATACACAAGTGTATCAATAGATATCCAAGATAGTCACATGTCGGTATAAAGACTTTAACCTAACACCAATAAACGCACTTTTATGCATGCCTAATCTACTCCTTACGAAATAGACTTAAATAATGAACTTGAGCGTGTGCAGTGAAGATCGGCAAGATTTGCAAAGGGACGGTATGATAACTATATTAGCGTAACCCGTCTATTAGATGAACTAAAACGGGAATCACTGTGACATCGTAGGTTGAAATTTAGATTTAATCTCTTAAATAAATTCCAAGATAGTATATTTATTGATGACGTTGATAATATTTTTCGAACCCCAACTTACTATAGTAAACTGAACCATGATCATAAAATTAGAGAAATTGATTGCCGAGCTGACAGATTCAAAATGTCCTTCTTTCCTCGTAAAATTAGGGATATGAATAGTAAATATATAAAATAGTACAAATACAAGGATATCAATGGATAGCATAGGTAGTTGCACGGTGGTATAAGGACTTTAAGCTAATCCAATTAACAGCGTGTCTACGCATGCTGCTTTTCTATTTAAATCTTTTGTAAGTAGCTATGTTTTAACTAAAATATAATTACACACTTTTATGATGGCAGATGTACTCTTTAAAACCTTTATTTAATTGTTATAGCTCGACCGAAATGTAGCCATTAATTCTTTTTTCAACATGACGGGTACATCTACATCTACACGATACCCTGCAAGCCACCGCGAGGGTGTGTGGCAGGGGGTGAAGATCACCAAGCATGCACTATTGACATTGGTAGTGCATGTATGGTAAAGTTTCAACCCCTGCCACACACCTGAACGGTGGCTTGCATGGTATTTTGAGGATGGAGATTTAGGGAGAAGAAATGTATAATTTTTTTACCGGATAAGAACGAAAGAATAGCTGCCGATATCTTAACTCTAGCTTCATGGCTTTTTTTTTGAGAATGCGGCGAGGCAAAAAAAATAATATGGAGAAATTTTCGTCCACGATATCTGGCCTACACGAGATTGAAATTTCCCCGGTAATTAAAATACCCTGTAGCGCACCTTCATCTGTTCGCTCCCCACCGTATGTCGCGAGCATTTCATTCAGATAGTATCTATTGCCATTGGAATATTTCAGTTTAGTTTGTTCGTTGTAATCGCTTCCTCTTCTCCCTAGATTTTTCTTGATTCGATCGCCAAGGATGACAGGGATGGGATTGGGAATATTCACCGATTGAGATCTTCTACATTTTTCCGCGACCCTTCCTCTCTTTCTTTCTCTCCATATATATCTCTCAACCTCTCGGAAAATTTGCAGCCCATGCCAGTTAAACTTTGAAACGAAATTAAAACATTACCTGGCGACAAAGACTTCTTTCACAACGCGCTTGTGAACTGGCACTGTATGAGTACATATGTTGGGTATTAGTAAGATCATTCCTGACGATACAAATGGACGACTAAAGAAGAATTTTTAAGAACAGTAGGAGAAAAGAGAAGTCCGATATGAAAACTTTGAAAAGAAGCCGGGACAACTGAAACGTGAAACATGGTGGCCTGATGAAGACAATCGTCGAGGGAAAAGTGAATGGGAAGAATAGAAAAGAAGGCCTCGCATGAGATATGTAGAGCTAGTAAGTTAAGGATGTGAAAGAGAGGAATGGGGGCGTTTACTCGGAACCGAAATCGCAATTTTGTACACGAAATCGTTCGATGGAAACGAAAAAAGAATTTTAGTGAAAAAAATAATCTTCTAACCACAACCATTCACTCAGAAATAAAAAATTAAAATAAGCAATAGGTGACGCCCACCGAAAAAGTTACTTTGATACCATTGACGTCATTTACCTCCCGTCCTTGACTGCTTTTCGAGGAAGGGAAGGGAGAGGAGGGGGGTTATCGGAAGGTCTGCTCGCACAGATGCTGTCGCAACTGCTCCGATTGGCAGAGCCAGCTGTGTCCCCACCTCCCCATTGAGATGAGGCGAAGTAGCTTCGCGGGCTCAGTTGTGATTGGACAAAGTCGATGGCGTCAGAGGTGGCACCACGCCCACTTTTCCGAAAGGGTTAAAAACATCAGTTTTACGCCGATTATAACTCAAGAAATAATTGACGGATCAAAAAACGGAATAATACGTGTCATTTTATTTTACAAACTGTATCAAATTTGGCGATAAAAAAAATATGGTAAACGACCCCATTATGTAAACATGAAGATGTTAGAAGATAGGAGAGGACTGAAGATCTGCTTCACACAAATTTTAGGATTATTGATTTGTGATGGTGATTCCTGGAGAGGAGAAAGGGTGGAGAGAAACCCGGCGTCGGCATTATTTCTACTCGTTGACGAAATACTCCAAGGGGTCCACGGGTTAACGTCTCATCCGACGGACTGAGTGCTGAACCTGAAGCGTCCTCTCCGGTCCCGGTAGTCAGGTCGGTAACGTACTAGCCTGGCTATCAAAAGGACGTGGGTTCGATTCTCACTCAGGGAAAGGATGTTAGCTTGTCATACGATTAAGACCTTAGGTCAGACATTACTGTGTTACCTTAGCCACCGTTGGAGCCACTGTAACGCAAGGCAACCACTTGAAAGTGCCCTCCAAGAAGCGCTCAAATATGGGACATTATGCCTCAAAACAGTTCCGGAATTGGAACTCAGGCTTTCAGAATAAGAGGCCAATACTCTAGCCACCACACCAACCGAATTCCCAGGCAGATTCGGATAGGGGTTGCGGTGCATTATATGTAACTTCACCTACAACAAACCGTCTAAAGATATCGCATATAATATCATGGTATGATCATCATTATATCATCGTATTAGTGTATTATGATAGTCACATTAAAATAATGTTTAAGCAAGTAAGACATTAAGGTAAAACTAGTTAGATAAATAGTAGGTGTAAGAGAGAAATATTTATGTTCCAAGGTACCTCCCGGTGTACGAAAAGGTATAATAATAGATGAAGCCGTAGTTAACAGGGAGATAACAAGGGTAGCTATTACTAAGATAAATTTTTAGGAAATTTTTTTGCATAGCTGCACGAGATCTGCATTTACAATACATGTGAGTAATTTAAATTTACTATCTCCCAGCAACTCGGGAAAAACTTAACATTGTAATATCAATACCGCACGACATTTATAATCATATCAAATTGAACAGTAGGTGTTATAAGTATTAGTGCATAGTTTATGTATGTAAGAAGTGCATGTTCGGAAATCATTCACTCCCTGCCACTTACCCTTTAGATGGTTTTCAGGACATTCATCAGCTGTAGATATATAGTTTACTAGAGAGCCTGATCATTTCATTTTGATCTAATCCTTAATTTTACATGAAATATAGTTTTATGTTCGCCATAACGAGAATTTTCACAAAATATACTAATAAACTATTTGATACAATTTTGTAGTGTTGAAAATCCTTCCACTTGACGATTAAATGCATTGGAGTTTTTGAGAATACATGGGAAAGATAGATAATGGTTATAGATGTGTAAAATCTGTCAATATACCGCCAAAAATTGCTGAATATTAACGGAAAATTAATGGGAGGGGGAGGGAAGCAAACGGATCTGAGCCACCTTAAGTAGACAGGGGGCGTATCCCACCCAGTATAAACATTTAAGAGGACACAAGGGTGAAATGAAAGGAATGTAATATGTAGTATCGAATACGTTATTTGCCTGTATCGTTTATGAAAAAAAACTTTGATTGAAATATATCTTCCTTCGCTAAATGCACTCACCATCTCCGGAAAAAGCTCCTTGAAGCAAACGTACTCGCGAGCAAGCAATTAACTGGCTCTTTCGAATCTCTGTTGAATACATTAAAGAAAAATAGTCGTAAAAAAAGAAGAGAGAATAAATAACTGACGTACCTACTCGTTGCCGGCTCCGAGCCTCTGGGTCCAAAGGACTACCGAAACTCAAGATCTTCAAGCACTTCGGAGTTCTAATATTTAATGCAAGCGCTTCCCCCGTAACGGGATAAAAGTTACACACACACACTTTTTGGTAGGTACCGAAAACCGGCAGGAGTAAAGAAAACTGCTCCGCTTAGGTACTTCTACTATTTCCTTATTTTTCCGCGGAGCTTCTCCCAGGACGTCTCGCCGTAGCAAGCTGTGAGCGAAGAAAGAGCGAGAAAGTTTTGCCGGCATCGTCAGACGGGGGGCGTGAAATATAAATCAGCCAGGGGGTTTTAAGGGAGCGTGTGAGAGAGAGGGTTACTATCTCTTATGAGGATAATGCAAATCTGGGGCAGCGACGGAACCCTTTGCCCCGGAAAACTGTCTCGGTCGCAGTCTTTGAATTCGTTATCGATTTCGGGCGTCCTCTTGAAGCGGAGAGCAAACGGAATCGCAAAGCCCATCGCAAAAACGAGTCCACTTCAGGAATTCGCCTAATGCATGATGGTTGCACAAACTCCGGTCCGAAGTCCATTTGAGGATTCTTACTGGCCCACAAAAGCAGTTGAGTCCGTCTCCGACTTTTGGAACTCCCAAAAAAAAAAAATGTAAAAAATTAAGAGTAATTTAATTTAACTAGCTAATGGGAAATTTATACAAAAGGCTTTAAAAACACCTTGTTTTGCGCAAAACAAATGAATATATATAGAATGTAAATGTAAATTGTAGGGGTGGGCGGGGGCCTTCTGGAGCCCCCCTGGCACTTAGACCTCTTTAGATCCATTGTGCCAACCCACATTTAACTTGCCCGCCACTTGCAGACGGGGGACAAGAACACCACGGTACAGGTATGGAAGGGGGACACCCATCCAACCAACCTCTGTCCGGGCCCTACATTGCTTAACTTCAGTGATCTGATGGGAACTGGTGTATCAACGTGGCTACGCCCTTGCCCTTACCCATAATCTTAGTTTACCCTTCATTTTTGCATTGCATACAGCCGTAGAGACGTTCTCTTCAATGTTCCTACAGGATATCACCGAAACTATTCCTGAGATATGTTGATAATACCCCCAATCCAGTAAAATATTCCCAAAGCCGTAATCTTAAAAAAAATGTAAATTGTAGGGGTGGGCGGGGGCCTTCTGGAGCCCCCCTGGCACTTAGACCTCTTCAGTTCCATTGTGCCAACCCACATTTTAACCTCCCCGCCACTTGCAGACAGGGGACGAGAGCACCACGGTAGTGGTATGGAGGAGGGCAACCCATCCAATATTTTTCCGGGCCCAAAGTTGCTTAACTTCGGTGATCTGACGGGAACCGGTGTGCCAAACGGTGTGGCTAGGTCCTTGCCCTAATTTATAGTATAATTATGGATTGTAATTATGCCAATGTAATGTACGTAGTAGTAATACACAACTTCGTCCATTGTAGTATTTTTTCTATAATATTGTAATGCTGCTGCATATACGTGGACTGGCAATTAAATCGGCCATGATTAAATTAATTTTATAAAATGATTTTCATTCCTAGTTGGCCGTCGAAGAAGTAATATCGCCATCATAATCATATCGCCCGCTTCAGTAATGCCACGTGAAATATGGCTCGTAAGCCAAAGTATTTGTTCACCTATGGTCACCTATGCGAGCACAGATTCCATTCCATGTTTCACTAAAATAGGATGCACTCTAAATTAAAGGGTTAAATTTCGCATTACTTCCCAAAGTTAGGCCACTACTACTACTGGTTTTAATGATACATATATGAATGAAAAGAAAACGTAAAACGATGAGGCGTTGAATTAAAATTACAAATTTATCTATTCAAAAAATATCAACTTCTGGTTTACTACGAGAATACATTCCTTGTTTCTCCAATAGCGATGAAAAACTTTTTGGTTTATTGCCTCGTGGAGTGATTTTTTGATAAAAAATGGGGTCTATTCTAATATAGCATTCGACCAGCATACCTCTTAGTTAATGAATATGGGAGCACTCACAACTTCCCTTCCTTGGTAAATTGATAGTACTCCCTAAATTTCTGTTCATCGCGAATAAACTTTGTCCATGATTTTGCTAGACTCAGTTCCTCTTCCAAAGTCCTTCACTTCTAAGATGCACTTCTTTAGGTTATTTCTCGAAAGGAACACAACGATAAAAGGAAAAGCTGTCCTGTAATTGTTGAAGAAAATATTCATCTGACATCGGTGATCAGTAAAAACATTAAAAATGATATTTACTTCAGAGCAAAAAAAAAATTACAGGGAAAATCAAAAATAGAATGAATAATTATAATTTTCAATTCATTAGTCACAGAATTTTTCGATAGATTGTAATAAATCCCGTCAGTATGATGGTATACCCACAGCACTGGAGGAGGTATTGGTATGCTGGCTAATGTGTGACAAGGAAGCCAAAATGGGGGAGCTTGGGAAGGATTAGGCTCCACCTACTCCGTACAAAACATTGCGTTATTGGTCTCTTATGGAGACTATATGTGTTTTAAATTATTATGAAATCGTACCCAAATTTCACTGCAGAGGCATCAGATAATCTTCCTAAATCTATTTAAGGGAAGTAAAAATACATTTGATACCCCTGGAAGTTAATTTTAATGATAAAACTGTCTCAAATTTAATTTATGTACATATTTGGCACTTGCTGTGTTTGCGCACTTTCCTCAGTTAATTTGTAAAAGTTTATAAAGGCATCTTACTACTCAAAGCTTTAACATGTGAAAGAACAACCTCTTCCGTACATGTATCGTGAGTGGCATGCCCGTATGGCCTTGGCTACCAAGATGGTTGACCTTGCTTCTCAAATCAGCCGCAATGGCGACTCTAGTACCTCTTTGCTTCTGTTAGTGCTACCAAGAACACCGTATAACACTGTATACAGTGTTCTTGAGTGCTACCAAAGGAAGCCATCTTGAATTGTGTCCGTATTCGTGAGGCAGCACTTACTGGTCGTCGTTACGTAAACTCATCTTCTATTGTTGCCTTCAGCGAGGGGCGCAACGGGTGTTTATCCTTTTGCGGACACATGTGGAATTTGTTGCATTAAATTACAACCAAGATTTATCTCCTCTTATATCACGTGAAAAATTACATTGTTTTCCATGCAGATCCTGAAAACGATATAAGTTTGAAACATAAATTCAACAGAATTTAACGATCAAGAAATGCCGATTCTGCTTTTCGTTCTGATAAAGAAGACTTTGAACGACATAGGTGTCACCTGTGCCTACTAAGATGGCCGCGGGGTTCACAAATCATCTGCGATGCCAACTCCAGTTACCTTCTAACCTGCTTGACCCACAGTACTTCCTTGTCCTCCCAGTAATCCCACTCTTAAACTAAAATCAAGAGCAGATATTCGAGAAGCCTTAATTACGAATAATGAACGTATTTTAAATCCATTCTCAAACCTAAATTCCAGCGAATGATTTTTTTAAACACACCTGAAGTATATTGAATTAATGCAATTAGGGGGGTCGTTTACTCGGAACGGAAATCTCTCTTTTTTACACGAAATCGTTAGATGGAAACGAATAATGAATTTGAGTGAAAAAATTAATGTTCTAACCAGAGCCATTCACTCATAAATCAAAAAATAAAATAAGCAAAAGGTGACGCCCACCGAACGAGCTGCGATAAGGATATCTACGTCATCCACCTCCCGTCCTTGACTGTTTTGAGGGAAAAGGAGGGGGAGCGGAGGTGGGAACGGAAGGTTTGCAGGAACAAATCCTGTCGCAACCACTTCCATTGGCAGAGTCAGCTGTGTGTCCTCCATTGTGACAAGGCGAAGGAGCTTCGCGGTCTCAGTTGTGATTGCACGAAGTGGATGACGTACAAGTCCTTCGCACGCCCACTTTTCCGAAAGGGTTAAAAAAAAAACATCAGTTTTTCGCCGCTTATATAACTCGTGGACTAATTGACGGATCGATGAAAGGAAAAATATGGTTCTTTTTATTTTATAAACTCTATAAGATTCGGCAATACAAAATATGGAGAAGGATCCATTGTTCTCGTGCATGTATCAATAAAATCTAATTCACCAATTCTTTTCTTTTCATGCAATCTAAGGTATAGACTTCACGCTGCAGTGAACTCTTCTTAAATACATCGAGGAATATTTTTTCGATCGGGGATTAAGTTCTCTGGATCTCTTGATGGGAAAAATCCTTTGCCTCCGGATGTGTGAAATGTTGGCATAGAAAAAGCAGATCAGCCGGTGATTCTTTGAGAATACGAATGCGTGTCATTAAATAGTGATTTGAACCGAAAAAAATTTAATTCGTTTTCCTCACGGACGGACTTGAAGTGAGGCCTGATGGAAAACGTGAAACAAAACAGCAAGGACAAAAAGGACGAACGCTCTATACGCATCGGGCTAACTCAAAAAATGTTTTGGCTTTATGAGTACGAGAAACTGCGTTATATTTTGCACGTTTGAGGCAAAACAGTTGTCAGCCGTGGTTTCCATGCCACAAACGAAAAGTTGAGTTGGGACTGATGCACGAAAAAAAAACGTGCGTGTGAAATTCATTTTTGAACCTCGCAAAGAATATTTTGTTTTCAAAAGATTAGCAGGGCATCATTGAATTCACTCCAGGGGGGGTGTGTTTGAAACCGTCGGGATTATCTCGAATAGGTAACCAATGAGTCACGTGGTAAAAAAAGAATGATTCGCAAACTTGTAGTCTAAAAACAGCTCGTTATAATATCTTTAATTGTTTTCACTTCAGTGTTTCTCATTTGTCTCTACTATAGAGCCCCCAGATGTTATAAAACACAAGTGTCAACAATGAATGAGGTTGTAATTAGCGGTTTTAACACAGCAAATTTGCGAACAATTCATGTTTATATCACGTGACTCCTTGGTTACCTATTCGAGATAGTCCCGACAGTTTCAAACACAACCCCCGCAGGAAAACCTTGCATTGCTATGCTGAAAATATACAAATAATTTCAAATACGTTACAAATACATACGTTCAGCGGCGTCGGAAGTGGGGGGGATTCGGCCCCCCCCCTAGAATTTGCCCCGGGCCCTTAAGAAATGAGTCTTTATTAATAAAAATTAAATTTCACTTGTTCCAAAATAGTTCCGACGCCCCAGCATACGTTCCAATGAATGGATAAGTTAATACATCATGTTTGAAATTATTTTGTTTTCCCATCATCATTTCTTTCGGATTTTGTTCAGGTACATGGAAAGAGACTACCGCGGTATATCCAGGCCACACAACCTAGATGTTGTGGGTTTGAATCCCGCATAGGGTATGAGTTTTGCGATAGTATTCAGTCAAAACTAGACGGTGCAATATGCCTTTATCAGTTGAAGCTTCTTAGCACTTAATACTATTACCACACTCAAGGAGAAAAAAATGCGATTCACACATCAGTTTAACGTTAGTACGAGTGGAACCACAATTGCTGAAATGGATTCATGATAACGTGAATATTCAATCGGGCAAACGTATTTCTGGAAACGCGTGTAAGTTTCTTAGAAAAAAAATTCCAAAACACATTATTGGAAATTTTTGACTGCACCTATTAAATTCATGCAAAGAGCATTTTTATTTCTTGGTTCAAGCTATCGCGGCTCATCGTTGAAAATAAGAATTTTTAGGGATTCTGCCGCGTGACGTCTGGTTACAGTTTGACATGTCGTGACCCGTGCTTATCACTTCTTCAAAGGGGTTTTATGCTCATGAGATTCTCTTTGGAAGAACCAGAATCGTTGCCAAGGTAAAACAAAGACTATTTCAATAGGGATGGTGGCCTCAAAATCAGCCACACACGGAACCCAGTCATCGATGAAAATTCCCCACAGCACCAGTTTCCCCCCTAGCTCCATCCCACCTCTCTCACTTGATGGAAAAGAAAAAGTAAGAGCAGCAACATCGGCAGCGGGCATTCATTCACTTTGAAGAAGTGACCAACACGGGTCACGAAACGTCGGGCTGTAACCAGATGTCACTCGGCAAAATCCCGAAAAATCTTACTTTCACAACCTCTTGCATATCTCCCTATGCATACCTACCCACCATAGTTGGGATTAAGGATTTAAAAAAATAACGATTAAAATTAATCATTAAAAATGTGGCTAACTATTTAATTTAATTGTTACTTTTTAGAAGAGTTAACTTTTAATCGTCAAAATTATGCATTAACTGATAAAAAACTAATTTCAGTTAATTTTTTCGTTAATTTTTGGCAAATGTCGACCTGTGCGAATTTGGGTGCAAAGTTTGCCCAACAGACAAATGGGAAAATAAAACGGTATCTAAGAATGCAAGGGTAGTTGTGCAAGAATGCAACGGCGTCGTAAGTGGGGTGCAAGGGGGGCATTCTGGGGCCCCCCCAGAATTTGCCCCGGGCCCTTGAGAAATGAGTCTAAATTAATAAAAATTAAATTTCACTTTTTTCCAGCTTGCCTTTTCCCTTCTGACGCATATTCTACCACCTTCATATGCACTTTTAGCGGAATTATAGTCTCTACCCCCTCCTATCCGTAAAAAAATGCAGGCCCTTTTCATAGGAGCCGGGCCCTTTTCAAGGTTGGCTCCTCCCAGAGAAAATAGTTGCGCAGGCAAAACCTCAGCATCTACTGTAACTCTGTACAACAAGACGTAAGTTAAGATGTAAGTTGTAAGATGTTTCCACTGAAATTTTACAATTGTGAAGAGATACCTCGCATCGCAATATGGGGATCGATATCAAAAACTAACCTTAAAGCACTTTCTACCGATAAGAACAATCTTAGGCATCAAATTACAGACGCACCAACGTTCGTCCGAAAGTCAAGACAACTTAAAAAATCCCGGAATTGAAGCTCCACCTCAGAAAAATCGCCGAATCCTTTCAGCAGACACTAAGACACCTGACCAACGATACTCTGGAGAATAAACGGAATTACAACGAAAATCCCAATTCACATATTTTTAAACAAATGGATACGGATGGATGGAACCACAATGACAGTTTTCAGGGTTCGCTTTGCTTGTCAAAACAAAAACCATAAAGGCCTCTATTAACACAGCATCCAATTTGCCCAAAGTAACTTTTAACGAAAAAGTTACTTTATATAACTTTAACTTTAATCAGTTACTTTTTCAGAAAAGTAACTTTTAACTTTAACTAGTTACTTTTTACAGAGATTAACTTTAACTTTAATCAGTTAATTTTTTTGGTAACTTTCCCAACTACGCTACCCATTTCCTCCGAGTCCGCGCTGAAAATAAAAGGTGATAATCCTATGCTTAAACTTTAAATGGACTACAGGGACGAATATTCTAAATTTCCATTCATTCCTCTCGGCCAGCATATTTTTTTGCGAATTTTCACGACAATAAATGCCTCGTGGATGGTAATGGAGAAACTACAACTGAGGAGTCGCAGCAACTCCACTCTTTTTATGTTATCAAGACATGATTGATCCCTCTCAGGTAACATATTCCGGAGGTAAATTGGTCCACCATTCGGATCTCCGGGCGGGTCATACCCAAGAGAGTACATCAGTCAAGTGCGATAAACATCTTATGGTAGGAATGTTGAATGTGGGATCTCTATGGACCTGTGAAAGATAGGAGAACTAGAAGGTGAAAATACGGAGAATGGACCTCAACGTATTAGGAATCAGTGAAAGGAGGTGACTCTAAGATGGAGACTTTGAAGCATAAGGTAGAGGATCATACACATTGAATGATAATGCTGAAGTAGGCATAATGCTGAGGAATATTGCCGGCTTGGAAGGAACGAGCTTTCTGCAGTATAGTCAATGCATAGTAATGGTGAGGTTCTGTGAAACCACCGTTGTGGTGCAGGTTTACATGCCCGGCTTGGTGCTCGGTGAGTGTTCCTCATCTGTATCAATTATAGAGCTCACAGATGAGATAAAACACAAGTGTAAACAATGAATGATTATAATCAGCCGATTTAACAAACCAAATTTGCGAACCATTCGTGTTTATACCACGTGACTCCTTGGTAACCTATTCGAGATAATCCCGACGGTTTCAAACACAGCCTCCCAGGACACAAAGATCGACAGTGACCACAACTGACTTATGATTAAATACCTTTTTAAAATAAAAAGAAACTGAAATAAACAATGAAGAAAATATGTCAAGAGGAAAAAATCGAATGAAACTCAACATCAATGGGACTTTCAGAAAGTAGTGTAAAACAACTTGGAAGAGGATTTGACTGAGAAATCAGTGGCTCATCAAGAGCGACGGGAATACGTTACAAATTGATTACAGCGAGCCGTTGAAGTTCTTGGGAAAAGTAAAGTTGTTAAGAAGAGGCCATGGATTACGAAAGAAATTGAGAGGGATACACTAAAGGGTAGACAAAGGAAATCTTAGTTGAGATCCAGTCGAAGGCGCCCCAATAATTCTTTCTTCAATGGGATTAGATTAAAAATCGCATTCCTTGGAGTTTATATGATACTTTAAAAGAGTCTCCAGCGAGAGCTATTGCCCCGGACCGAACAACGAAATTGGCCGTACAAGAGCTCGAAAAATAATGCCGAAATCTGATGAATTACGACCTAAATTACGCTTTTAGTTGAGAAATGGAAAGTAAAGCGCAAAACGGTCGCAAGAATAGGACAAATTGAAGTTTTATCCTTTGAATAAAGAAAAACAAAAGATATTAGCAAATATTTAGTCAATTTAGAGAGGGAGAGAAGAAGATTTTGGAGTCTAAAATTACAAAATCCTATCGGTGCTAATGAAAGCGTATAATTTCCCTTAGGAATAGAAACAGGCATTCAAACAAATGGAAACAGTTTTACTCATCCTATAAGGCAGCTAGAAACACAATTATGTTTGCTGCATCTCCCTATAACTAACCGTTTCCGAACTAGAGACCTACACATAGACTAGACACCCGACTAGAGACAGAACCTTCCACCTACAAACACTCACCTATTCTCTTTTTTTATAAACATAGAAATATGAACCTGTCATAGTACTCCTGGGTTTAAAATATATTTTTAACATCAATATGAAAGATTTACCCCTTGATATTTCCACTGCAGATTTTTGTCTGCAAAAGACTGAAGAGAGTACACTTTCTTCCTTTCGAGATCTTTCTTTCGGGAGAGTCTGAAGGGTCCGAGTCCTTCGAAGCGATCGCTTGTCCGTCTCCCCCTCCGCAAACACAAAGGAAACGGGGGTTCCACAGGGGAACGGGAATCAATGGCGTCTCCAAGACTTTCGAGAGCTGCCCTTATCTAATCCTGGCGCAAAGAGGAAAGGATCGACCCATACCCAGCAAACCCCGCGGGGTCGAGAATGAAAGAAAGTTGTCTATCACGAAGGGGAAACTGAAATCGTGAAATGCGGTCAGCGCGTTAATATCACCTCATCCCCGGATTAAATTTATCTACCCTTGCAATAAAAAGCATAGAAGAAGGCTCAACTTTTCTAAAAATGAATAATCTTTACAGTTAAACACCACACGCCAACGTACTGAAGTTTACATTTTCTTGGACTTTTTTATTTTAACTGGCGTAACGCGGTGTGTCAGTTTTCAAATCAAAAGAGAAATCTGCTAAAAACTTTAAAAATAAGACGGAGCAACTTAATCGGCCATATCGTAAGACACGATGGCCTGATGAAGTCTGTCGTCGAGGGAAAAGTGAACGGGAAGAATTCAAAAGGCAGACCTCGTATGAGATGTATGGAAGAGGTTGTGAAGGATATTAAAGAGAGGAGTTACGTCAATATGAAGAGGTTGGACGATAGAAGAATCGAGTGGAGGGCTGCTTCAAACCAATCCTAGGATTGTTGACCGATGATTATGATGTTCGTGATAACGATATCATATACTTTTCACGTCATCAGCAATGCGATGGCTGAGGAATGCGTTTTTGGAGCGAAATTCAAATGCAAATTCCAAACTGCTCTAGGAACGAAAATATTTTGTTCTCGAGGGTCAAACTCAGCAACTGACCTATGTACCCACCAAAGATCATAAATGAAAGGTAGTGTAATCCCTACTATTGCTGTGAGGATTGTTTACCATGGAGATATCCTTGTCTTGATCAAGATAATTCTAACATCAAACAAAAACAATATTATCCTATGAAGTTTTGTGGTATTATTATTTGTTTATTTTTTATTCCAATGATGAACCAGCATTGTAATGCACGTTTTTTAATTTGAAGGCATAGAGTCTTGTCGCCGAAGCCACGACCTCCAACCGTCTTTGTCTTCAGCAATCCTCTTTATTTCAGCATACGCGGTGCATCCGATTTCCATCGCCATAACTTTTACACAGGAAGTTCTTGGTCACCCTCTCAGTTTTTTCCCAAGAATTTTGCCTGCCAAAATATTTTGTATGAAGGGGTCCTTTGAGCTTAAATTTACTCGTATTAATGGTTCTCAATAGTTATCTTCCCGTATGAACTTGATTTAGCACTTGCGCTTTTCCTATCTGTCCACCTAGTTCTTGATGCTCTCCTCCAAAACCGCATTTCTGCGTGCATAATGAAACTCAATGGTAATAATCCACACTAATTTAATTATGGTCGACCCGGATTTCGGCAACTCAGTGCCATTTTCAAGAAACCCGGGTCGACCATAATTAAATTAGTGTGGAGTATTACCATTGAGTTTCATTATGCACATTAATAACTTCCACAAATTTACGCCTGAAACGACTTCTTAAGGCCGTTGTACACGATACAATTTCTTGTACAAGATCTTGTACCATAAATTGGACCGCGAGATTGGACCAAGATATTGTACAAGAAGTTGGTTCACGGTCGTACACGATCAAAGATTTTCATGCAATTTGTGCGCCAATAACATGCGCAGATATCGTTTTCCGTCCAACAGCTGAATCGCGATATCCGATGACGATTGTATTTCGAAAATACTGCCATAGTTACTGGGTTACAATGATTTGCTACCATTAATCCTAGCATTAATAAAATGAAATTTTACGATTGCTTACTTGCACTCGTTCATCAGCTCATGACACCCATCATTTATCGTCCAAACATCATGTTTCGCTTGTTACATATATTTATTTTTGGTTCAATAACGTCATCTTTAATTTCATTGAGGTATAATGTTTGCCAGTGTGTCCAACTCATCTTTTGAGAAATAGAACACTTCCGACGCGACAGACGAATATCACAATATGGAAGCAACGAAGAATATCATATTATGGAAGCAACAAAGAATATCACGATATGTACAACAAAAATTGAAGTTTTTCCACGTTTACAGGAATAAAAGTGATCGCAAACAGAACACCAACCTTACGAATACTAAACGAACGCATCACTACCGTCACATGTCATGCGCAGAAGCTACGGAGTGGATCTTGGACGGTTTCATCCAATAATATAGAGCATGATCTAATTTCTTGTACAAGAAATTGTACGACCCCCTCGTACACGATACAATTTGCGCATTGTACAAGTTCTTGTACAAGAAATTGTACCGTGTACGACGGCCTTTATACACATTTCTGCGGATTCAAGTTTGGTGGTTTCACTCTTTCTTAGTGTCCATGTCTCACATCAATATGATAGTACACTCAATACAAAAGTTTTCAAAATTTTCTTCTTAGTAAAGTTCTTTATATGGACTAGGCAAGGTAAATAGAAAGCGTTCTCTCAAATAATCACATGTGCAGTGCTTTTTTAAACCGAAGGAAAACAAGACCAGTAACATATAATACTAGCTGAGAAATGTTTCTAAGGATGAGAGAAAAATAGCTTAAACAATGTTATGAATATAAAGGTTATTTGTGCATCGAACAATGCTCGAAATAAAATTACGGGACTGGCAAATCGCCTTATTTTTTAAGTCAGTGGGATAAAGAAATTGGACTGAAAATAGACAGATAGCCTTTGAGATTTGTACGTGTGTGTGGAGAACGATGGAGACGATAATGTGGGTTGAAAGGGAGGCGATCGAGAAAGTGATTGGGGAACGGTAGAATTGGGAGAGAAGGAAGTTCTAGGAAGAAATTAGGAGAAGACAGAGGGTGCGGATGGAATGAGTAATAAGGGGCGAGAGTGTTTTGAAGGGCGTGATGAGAGGGAAGGGTGTTTGGTTAGAGAGGCCGGGGAGAGGGAGGAGAGAAGAAGAATAGGGTTGTTTGGATGGGACGATGAGAGGTTGGAAGAATACGGAACTAATGAAGGGCGTCAGGTGAAAGATAGGTTGAGTGGGAAGTGCGGTACGCAAGCCAACTTAACTCTATCTTGACTGGTAGACTACTTACATATTAATTATTTATCTATAATGGAAAGGAAAAGACGGAAAGAGGTTTAAAGAAGACTCTATTAAACATGGAAAACACAAGGAGATTAAAAAATAGAAAAGGAAGGTAATGGTATAATGCATTTATTAAGAAACACTAAGCCAAACAAAAATATATCACTGCCTAATACACTCTCTGAATTCGCCCAAATTATAGTTATCATCCACCTGATGATGACTATAACTCGATCGAAACCGGGATAGTGTTTAAGTGTTTTAATTAGTGGTATCAAAAGCGGGATAAAGAAATTAGACTAAAAACAGACAGATAGCCTTTGAGATTTGTACGTGTGTGTGTTGGTGGTTTCACTCTTTCTTAGTGTCCAAGTGTCACATCATGGGGTGACACACCTACTCGAGGTCTGCCTTAGTGTCCGTGCCTAAGTACCACTATGACCACTATTTACCACTATGACTGTTACATATGCAGCTTACGACTGTAAAAAGAAAATTAGTAAATATGAAGAGATAAGCATTTAGAAAAATTCAGTGGTGAGTTGCACGAAACCAATCCCAGGATTGCTGACTTATGATAATGATTGTATGCTATAATATGGAAGAGGCTGTTAAACCACTGTTAAACTAGAAAAAAACAGAAGCTTAAGGAGGTAAAAGAGTTCGTATTTAGGCCGCCGAGTAACCGTCGATGAACGAATTCAGAAGAAAATAGTCAGTATTCATATATTACATTCGTATTACATACAGAAGTATAGTCAATCAGAATAACTCAGGCGAAGAGGACATTCCACCGAAAGAAGAATCTACTTACAGCTGAAAACGCAAGCGTGGAAGTAGGGGAAATGAATTCATCAGAACATATCTGGATTACTCTTCTGTATGGAAGTGAAGTATGGACGATAAAAGCAACATGAAACATTGCAAATGTGGTTTCAAAGAGGATTGATGAGAATATAATGGACCATTCGAGTGCCAAACGAAGAAGCCCTAGGAAATTTGGGAGAAGAAGAAATATTCTGAAAACTTGAAAATAAGAGGGGAGAACTAAAACTGCTATAACTTGAGACATGATGATGGTTTTAAGAAGATAATTGATGAGGGAAAAGTGAATTGGATGAATGGAAAAGAAATGCCTCGCATGAGATATATGGAGCAAGTAGTTAAGTATGTGAAAGAAAGAACTATTTTCATATTAAGGGGTTTGCCCTAATTGGATATAGGAGCGGAGAACTGCGGATAACCAGTCTTAGGACTGTAGTCTTAGGACTGTAGACTTATGATGACAATGAAAGGGGTAAAGATAACCCCTCAGCCATGAAGATCATCTCTAATCCTTCCTAAACCAATTCAATTACTTCTTTTATAACACATCTCTCTCTTAATCTACCTACTTCTTGCCATCATGAAATCCAGAAAAACTGTTCCTTTCCTCCCTCTTCCGTGCTTATCTTTCATTGACCCCTCCATTGGTCTGATAAAAATATTTTATAATAAAAATAAAAATATTTTCTCAAGATGTCCTCTGTAAAATATTTGTGGGCATCATTGCATTTCTCCGTGTGATGTGGTGAGAAAATAAAACTGCCACTTATGTTCAAATATGTATAAAAGTTTTAGCTTATGTATTTTTTCCATTCTCAAAAAACACTGCAAAGGCGTGATTATCTGCGATCGAATTATTATCATTTCGCCCCTAAAAATTGAAACATTCAGTTTTCTTCTCGTAGCTCACACAACATTTACGAAGTGTAAGGTTAACTACGCTATCAAGAGATAGATTTATTACCTCAGTTACGACATGTGAGATGGTGAATATACCGGATAACGGTATGGATTAATTATGTAATATGTTCTCTATATCACACATTTATTGCATAAAAACATGCACAAAATATAAAATTTCCCTCACGAAACGCAATTCAAAATAAATCAAACACAAATAAGCATTCACTTCCCTTCAGGCTCGTACTTAACAGGCCATACACTTTTTCACTTTCCTTTCTTTTGAGCCACTTCTTAATTCAAATAAGACACAACACAACCACCCCAATAATATCTCTTCCCTCACGGATGCTTCGTCACCCACACAGACACCAACCAGCCCTCAATGCCCTTTCTTAAGGAGGTTGATCCGAAAAGTGAAAGTAATGTCATTTTTTTTTATTTTCAGCACTTATAGAACTAAAGTTACTCTATCTAATAAAGTACAGATAATTATATCAACCCATACTCCTTTTTGCAGAAATTGCATTTGAAATTACATACAATTAACGGCGAGAATGGCCATCAAATAGGAATATAACGTTTAAAAATACCATAGTGACATGTCATTTTTGCAAAAAACTGATATTTTATGCGTAATATCACAAGGAATAAAATGACATGAAAAAAAGGCATCCACCAACCGTATTTTTCGCTAAATCCACCAATTTATGCGCTAATAGCAGACGAAATCCGTTAGTTGACTTCAAGTGACGCTGCGGTCGCTCTAGCCAAAATGCATGGCGTATGAATAATATCATTACTAATGAGATATTAAAGAATATTTCAGAAAAATATTATAACATAATGTTTGATAGTAATATTCTGGTGTTATAAATTAGTAAATTCATTGAGTACATGAATTTATTTCACTAACGTAAATGCTGAATTGACTCCATCGTCGAGCTGATTAAAATTATCATAAAAAATAAATCCTTCGACTTTCCACCGTATTTCTTGTGATACTTGTGACTTTCAATAGCTTAGGTAATGTTCTTTGTGAAGAAAGGATCGCTTAGCAGGCATATTCTCTAGCTTAAATTAATAAGATTCCTTAGACAACTTGACTCAAGCAGTCGCGAGCAAACCTCCTTAAGCACGCGTCACTTTTGCGTCTGCACACCACCGCGTCTATCACACTACTCTCCGATTCTCGCTCTCTCCTATTGTTTCATAAATTACCCACACTTCTGCCTATTGGCCCCGGCGTCACCTAGAAACATCTCATGTTTATCTCCATTTTTGCCCATTGCAGTGTTGATTTTGGCGGCTCAATTGTTATGTTACAATAAAATCGATATATTCGGCTTTAACTTGGTGAAAATCAATGCTGAATGAAGAGATACAACCTACATAAATTTTCACTGAATTTACTTAACTGGTACAATGCGTTTCGACATACTTGAGGTACATGATAATTACGCCTTAGCGTCGAAACGCGTTGTACTAGTTGCATAAATTTTGTAAAAATTTACATAGTATGTATCTCTTCATTCGGTATGGATTAATTTTAGTTTTAAGAAATTTACGAGCACATCCATTGCGAAAAATAAATAACCCATAGCAACAGAGTTAAAAAAGTGGTACCATTTTACTTCTGAAATAATTGGTAAAAAGAACTCGCAAATGACGAAGACAAAGGAAAGAAACTGAAGTTCAATACTATTCTTTTCAAGGCACTTCATACAAAACTTTTAATATCGATGTTACATTCAAGTTCGAGACACTATCGGAGTTAAATATACATAAAAGAGAGACGTTTTCTGAAGGGAAGAGAAGAACTTAGACCGGGATCTCGGACAAAGATGCCAAGAATAGGGTTGATAAAAGGGGCTCGTTGGTAGTGCAAACGTCGCTTCACTTGGTTCCGAGAACTGGACCGGAGGAGGAAGAAGATAAAAAAATAATTGGAGGATCTGGATATATGAGTTTGGGGAAGGGGAGGCAAACGTGGTGCAGGAATGAACATGACGGAAGCTGAGTGGGTAGACAGAACAAATATCAGGGGGGGAGGGAGAGATGAGATCCGGATAGACTTCACAAAAACTTAAATTTTAGGAAAGCGAGAAAGAGGGTTGGAATTATGTGTAAGGGATGAAGATAGGCAGAAGGCATGCTCACCTAAAAACAGAGATAAAATAAGAGGAAAGAGACACTCAAAAGAATTGAGGTATCCTAAAGATATATGAAAATATTATTAGTGAAATTGTAACTAAGATGCGGGTAGTGCAGGCTCATTTTCAAACAAATTCAATCAGTTCATCATCCACTCGTAACGGATTTCCTGAACAAAAAAATTTCTGGTTTCTCAGAATGATACCCTTTCTGTTGCGCTACCAACAAAAACTGGTGACAAATAAACAGACAAATAGTAATAAAGACCGCGTTCCGAGAAAACCGAAATGTGAATATTCCCAAGAAATACAAAATTTCAATTTTCGGTACGGAATCAAGGCCGTGTTGCATTATGGAGATTTGAAGATATTGTAGTCGGTATCGGTTGATTAATTCAGAGTTCTCTGGATGGCCAAATAATAACTGTGGTACGTGAGTAGTGTTGGGAATGCCATCCAGAGGACTCTGGAGTAATTGACCAATCAGCGCCATCATGATATCGGTTACGGGTATTAGTAATTCAATAAAAAGAAATCCTCTGATTTTATTTGTCGATAGCAGCCAATCCGATATCGCCTCGTGGTCATGTGATACTTGCTCGCGCGTGTGCTTATTCCGTGAGATTTTTATTGCTGCCATTTCGACTACTGCCTAACAACACAACATTTTATTGATATTGTTAAAAATGAATACCTACATATAATAGGATTTCAATGAAATTCATACTAAATCAGTGCATCCTTCTCGCTGGATAAGCAATGAAAAATAAGTAAATTATAAGTTGTTTCAACTTTCGCGGTCGATCAATATGACTATTAACTGTTTTTGGGGTTATCCACGTTTTTAGTTAAAAAGTAGCCGACGTTTCTTCTCCTTTGCCGGAGACCTCCTCAGGGCTAATGAGTGACCAGAGCGCTATGCATCAATTTATATGCTCATGGTGGGGAAAAGGGGGAAGTGGGAGGGGGGGGGGGGAAAGAGAGAAGAGGGTTGTGGAAAATTCTGGATTGTTCTTTCTTTATTTTTGGCTATAACCGGGAGCCAGGAACTGCTGATCGCTTGCCCTTGGTCTCTGTGAAAATTCCTGGGGTGTTTTCTTATTTCCCTAAAAATCCTTGTTTTGAAATGCCTGTCCTTGGCCAGGATTATCGGCTTCTCGATTTCGATGTCGTGGCCTTGTGCTGCATGCTCGGCGACTGCTGACTTCTCTTGGTGCCCTAGGCATATGGCAGCACTATGCTCTTTGACTCTCGTCTTAATCGTCCGCCCTGTTTCACCCACGTAGACCCTATCACATGTTCCGCATTTCAGCAAGTATACACCTTCTGTTCCTAATTTTTCTTTTCCTTTTACATTTCTTATGATGTCTCGTATTTGTTTCCTAGGTTTAAAGATTGTCTTTATATCGTACTTTTGTAATATCCGGGATATCTTGTCAGTTGTTCCTTGGATATACGGAAGGTGTGCCTTTTTCCGATCTTCTGTGTTTTTCTCTTCTGGTGGCTGGGCTTGAGGTCCTAATTTCCGTGAGATTGTCTTCTCTATCTCTCTTTTTCCATATCCATTCATGGTCAGGATTTCTGTTAGTTTCTTCAGCTCTTCATCTCTACGGTCTTCATCGCTGAGTGTAATGGAACGATGAATCATCGTTTTCGTCACTCCTTTGATTTGTGCAGGATGGTGGTGCGATCATGCATGCAGAAAAACAATTAGAAACAGAAGGTGTTTGTTATTCTTCATAAGGGTACATGGTGCATGCTTGGCGATCTTCACCCCCTGCTACACACCCTCGCGGTGGCTTGCAGGGTATCGTGTGGATGTAGATGTACATATGAGAGATATCAATGAATTTGATTCAACTGGGAGTTATTTCTATTTCTAACAGCTAGTTCGAATTTAACCTCTTTGAACTACATATTTTGGCGCTATTTTTGCATGTTTGCACACTTTCACATCGTTTTTGGCGTCGATTCAAATTATTATAGTATTTTAATTAAATTAAAAAGGAAACGAAAGAGTTCCGAAGAGTGAAAAAGTTCTGTTACCCGGGAAGCCGAGAAACTAACTATGGACAAAGCAAGAGAGAAATAACTTAATCGGCCATATCATGAGACACAATGACCTGATGAAGACAATTTTCGAAGGAAAAGTGAACGGGATGAATGGCAGAGGATGGCCTCGTATGAGATGTATATAGAAAAATTTGATGAATGACGTGAAACAAAAGAAATACGAGAATACGAAGATTTTAGCTGACAGGAGAAGTGAGTGGAGAGTTACGTCAAAACCAATCTCAGGATAGCTGACTAACTATGATTAAAATTTCATTCCATTATTCATTTTATTAGTATTAAGTTTTACGGACTGCAAAAATGCTAAACTTAATCCGTAATTAACACGAGCAGCGAGACCGTAAATCCGTGTGTACCATGATGACCATGCTTGCTTTTATAAATCCGCCGTGATGCCACCTACAGTACATTCTAACCTTCTTGGCCTCTTTCTTTTTTTCTCCTTACCTTTTGTAATTTTTCTTTTCTTGAATTTTATTATTATATAATAATTTTCCTATGTACATGCTATTATATTTGAGTTATTCTTAAACACTAGCTTTACTGTCAGTAGGATTTCGCAGGTTTTTCATACCCCCCTTCTTGTGTGGGTGTTTTCCTGCAGTGGGTTTTTGCGTAAAGGATGCAAGCATAATAATCCTCACGTTTTTCCCACATTGTAAATTCTTTCACGCACTATTAGATATGTAATATTGATATATTGTGTATATATATTTCTTTTGTGTTAATTTATCATTCTTTAATTCCTATAAGTGTATTCTTTACTGATTATTTGTTTTAACCTCAGATTGTAATTGTTTTAGGTATTGACCACTATTTGATCTATATATTTATTTTGACGAGGGGTTAGATGGCAGAAGGGACAGTTTTGTCTCAATCTCGCCCCAATAAAGACCTTTTATTATTATTATTATTATTATTACCGTAACGGCATCTGCCAACCTCTACTCTAAAGGTAGAAGCAGGGAGTGGAACAAAGGCAGTGCGTCTACTTCCACGACCTTTACGAGTATTCTCCGTTATCGATCCGGTGCGTAAGGGAGGAAGGAAATTGATGTACGTGCCAGGGCGTAATCAAAGGAAAAAAAAGATCTGAACCGATGCATCCTTTCCAGTCGCTTCCGACCCTCGAAGATAGGGGGGGATGAAGGTTATTATTTTTTCTTTCAACCCCACCTCGATACTTTTACGATCTTCCGCTAGGGGGTGCACACCCCAAAATCCCTCTCTCTCTCTCTCTTTCTTCACTGCAGGGAAAGGTTAAGGAGGGGATGAGGGTGAGGAAAGGAGACTGCACCCTCTCCGCCACCCTCCCCTCCCAATCCACCCTCCAACCCCTCTTGAACCCTCCGAAACCTCCCCCCCTCACCCCGTAACAAAACATTTTTCCACAGTCGGAAATCTCCGTTTGCAAACAGATGCGGCTACGGCGGAGGGTGGAACCGGAACGGGGAGGGAAGAGAAGAAGTTGAATATTTGACCAAAAAGCGAAGACAAGAGGGTGGGGGGTTGAAGGAGAAGGAAAAAATAAATGGGGGGGGTGGGTGGGTGGGAAGGGGATGTTTGTTGCGTGAGCGGGGGAAATTTTTCCGAAGAGGGTCCGAGAGAGGGATGGAAGAGGTCAAAGAGGGAGATAAAAAAAAGTACGGCTTCCTGTTTTCGGAGAGAGTTTTGTTGGGGGGGAAGAGAGGGATGTAACGAGCCGAAGTCTTTTTGAGGGGAAGAAACGCCTCTCCTCCCCCAAAGCTTTTCGGAAAGAAAGGGAGGAAGTAGCACTGATTGAGATATGTGCCATCCCGTCTTTTGAGGAGGGGGAAAGGAGGTGATCTCCGCCAGACGGCTTGACGCCTTCCTCTCCCTTTCTTCCCAATGCCCAACCCAACCCCCTCCCCCTTCCCAATGCCCGACCCAACCCCCTCCCCCCTTCCCAATGCCCGACCCAACCCCCCTCCCCCAACCCCCCCCCCCTTCTACTAACGAGAGTGCCGGGAGATGGCGGGAAAGGAAAGAAAGACCGAATGGTCGCTGAAAAATCGTAAACGATTATCCAATTTCCGCCTCAAGTGTAGGGGGACTGTTCAGTTGGGATCTCTCCGAACGTCTTCAAACTTACTCAGAATTACTTATTAGCTGTTACATCTACATCTACGCAATCTAATTTGCCGATCCCTATGTCTAAATAAAATACTTATAGGAAATGTTTTGATTATTTGGGACCAAAAATATTTTGTTCACTGCCACCTGATTTGTTCAAAGGAAAAAGTAAAATTAAGTTCATTAAATCAGTTAGAAATCGGTTTTTTAAAATGGGGAGTTTTTGCACATGTGTGCATGTGTGTCTTATGTGTATTTTTTGTGTATTTTTGTTTTTTTTTATTTGCCAAAAAAATGAAATTAGCTCAGGCCACAGACCACAGGGTGTCTAATTCCTAATTTTGTGTATGGATTATTTAAATATTTTTTGTATTATGAGGAATAAAATTTTTATTATTATTAATAATACCCTGCAAGCCACCTCGAGAGTGTGTGGCAGTGGGTGAGGATCACTAAACTATTGGCAATCATGTAGGGCCACTATATGCAAACACGTTATACAATAGGGTCACATGCAGCTAGATGGTTAGTATGTACATGGTAATAAAGGATAATTGGTATTATTAGCATTTATCTATACATATATTTATCTGTATTTACTTAACATGCATGGGTAATAATGCCATTACATGCATCATGCACTACAGGCTACTCAACCAATATTTCACCGACCTATTCCTTTGCTATGGTCCCTATTCTGTTCTCTTATAGCACGGGGGAAAAAAGACATTTTGAATCTATCGGCACGATAGTCGCACTATTGACATACAACTAGGCTACTACATGGAAACATCTTATATAATAGGGTCACATGCAGCTATATGGTTAGTATGTACTCGTTCAACCCCACCTCGATACTTTTACGATCTTCCGCTTAGGGGGTAAACACCCCCCAATCCCTCTTTCTCTGCCTCTGTCTCCACTGCAGGGAATAGTTATGGAGGGGACAAGGGTAAGGGAAGTAGACTGCACCTCTCCCTTCTCCCCAAAGCCCCCCATTTCTCCGAAGCATTCTCCATTAGGAATAAGCAAGTAGTTAAGAATGTACTGGAGGTAGTAATGTAATGAATAGTACTGATTTAAGTGGCAAACTCTTTACAAGAAGGGACTTACTTCTCGCGATACCGATGAAGTTGTTAGTGATGAACTGCGATCATAAATGCAATAAAGGCTACTTATACAACCTACCTAAAGAGAGCTTTCTTCGAATATCATAAGGGACACAAACTACAAGTTCTACTTTTTATCAAAGGTGTACGGAAACATTTGAGTTATTCTACAAACATCAGTATTTTAGATTAACCAAAATGGGAACCATTGTCGGACATTACGTTGAAATTCAGACTCAATGTCTTAAATAAATTTCAAGACAATATTTTCACTGATGACGTTAAAAATATTTGGCGAACACCAACTCACTATGGAGGACTGGACCATTATCATAAAATTTAAGAAATTGATTTCCAAACTGACTGATTCAAAATGTCCTTCTTGCCTCGTACAATAAGGGATATGAACAGCTGTAAAATATTCTAATAGTATGCATACGAGGGAATCAATGGTTACCTAGGCATAGGTAGTTGCATGTTGGTATAAGTACTTTAAGCTAACCCAACTAACAGTATGTTCATGGTAAGGAATATAATAAAAGTATAACCTTTAGTCTATTCCACATAACCTTTTAATAAACCAACCTAGGTTTCGGCAAATTGTTGTCATTCTCAAGGTAGTTTTATTAGTTACCATGAATATAACTAAATTCCACAAAGTGACGCCTTCAGTCCAATATGATAACAGCATGTTATTGCATGCTTGCTGTGCATTCTTTTTTAAATTGTGTTTAGACTAGTATATATTTACTAATCCTTTTTATGATTGATATGTAATACATATTTGGTGTGCATTCACCCATTGCCATACACCTGTATGCTGCAGTGTATTACGTAGATGAAGATGAATTATCCGTGTACCCTTTACCCCAGTCATTAGCACGGAGTTCACCGTACAGTCGGTATTTTCTCATTCGTATTTAGATGTAGCCGTAAAACTGCAACCTCTAATTCTGAGTACGGGCTTTATTAAGATATGGGGAGAAGAGGAAAAGCATTCTGGAAAAGAGAATTAAAGGAAAGGAAAACGTTCCTAAGAGGAAGAATATCGAAAGAAGGCCGGTAGGTTATGAGCGGACAAAGGTTACATCTAAGAGGTTACATCTAAGATGAATGGTGGGAAGAGAAAAGAATATTTACGGAAGGAAAGAAGGGTGTCAGTGAAAGGAGGGGAGGATGGATGGGGAGGAAGTGAGGGGGCGTGGCGGGGGTCGGAGGGGGGTGGAAACCTTCCGTGTCGGCTCGGTGACCGACCCCAGACATCGGATACCCTCCCGCACCCTTCCTCCCCCTCCCTCTTTGCGGTTAAGGGAAAATTCCTCCCCGGAGGTTGACCCCCGTCGTTGGGTGGGCCTGCTGAAGCGATAGATACTTCTATGCAGGGGAATTACGATGCCATTATCATCTGCAGAATTAACACTGAATCACATTTATAACCGAACGAGGAAAAGCGTTGGCCAAGCTAATCGTACATTGAAATTCATAAAGAAAAAGGGCATTGAGCGAATGCCCTCGAATTTTGAACTGTAAAATAGCCTTTTTTCTGTAATTGCGCCTCAACTACGTAATGTTACCGGTATATGGGATTCTTGGGAGGTAGAACTAAATAGGTAACGAACTGAAGCGTGTGCAGTGAAGATCTCACGAACGGAGCGTGTTCAGTGAAGTGAGCATGTCACCATGTAATAGTCTTGTTGCATGTAAATAGTGCATGTTTGGTGATCTTCACCCCATGCCACACACCCTCGTGGTGGCTCGCAGGGTACTACGCAGATGTAGATGTGGATCCGCAAGATTTGTGAATGGACAGTAGGATCATCATGTAAGCGTAGCCAGTTTATTAGGTGAACTTAAATGTGAATCATTATCAGACAGTAGGTTGAAATTCAGACTTTATCTCTTGAGTAAATTCCATGACAATATTTTTTATGATGACATTTAAAAAAAAGTTTGCGTAGATACTCCAACTTACTATGGTAGGACAAACGATTGCCGAACTGACAGAGTTAAGATTCTTTCCTCGTACTATTAGGGATCGAATAGCCATCATTCTATTCAATAATAAGTAGGTACTCAAGTTCAGTCGTAGATAGCCTAGTTAGTTGCATGGCGGTATGAAGGCTTTCAGCTAAACCAACTAACAGCACGTTTACGGATGGTTGATTTGCTTTTTAAAATCTTTTTCAAATTGTCAAGCTCTAACTAAAATATAAGTATCCACTAATGCTCTTTAATTATGATATGTACGCACATTTTGGTGAATATTCACGCCCTGTCGCACACTTTTATGGTGATTTGCAGGATTTTATGTAGATGTACACTTTGTTTAATTTGCAAAGGGACGGTATGATATTTATAAAGCATAAAAAGTCAATTAGATGAACTAAAATGGGGTTCTTCATCAGACAGTAGGTTGAAATACAGACTTAATCTCTTGAGCAAATTCTAAGACAATATTTTCACTGATGACGTTAAAAAAAGTTTGCGAACCCCAACTTACTGGACCATGATCATGAAATTAGAGAAACTGATTGCAGAACCGACAGATTCGAAATTTCTTTCTTCCCACGTACAATTAAGGATACGAATAGCTGTAAATCTATAATATGGTAGGAAATGGTCATCAACAGATAGCATAGGCAGTTGCATGTCGGTAACAGGGTATATAAGCTAACCCAATTAACAGCATATTTGTGTATGCTTGCTTTTTTATCTTAATCTTTTTTAAATTGTTAAGTTTAGACTAGAAAATAGTTAATAATCCATTTTCAGCATGATATAAAATGCATGTCTGGTGTGAATTCAACCCCTGCCACACACCTTTATGGTGGCTTGCATGTAGATGAATATTCCACGGTTGGACAAGCGGTTACAGCAGGGGCTCCCAACCATACTTTGGACCCAATTTCAATCCTCAGGAAAAACGAATTCCCACCAAGGTAAGTACAAAAAAGGTAATTTTGCAAGAATATTCCTAATTATATTGGTAAATTTGTATGTTGTGTGCAATTCGACTGACTATAGTCCTTCAATGGCCAATGCACTCTCGCGATAATTTAGCAGCAATTCCTTAATGTGTATTGCATTTCGTATTGCCTGGTAATGGCAATATGTAGTGCTAACAAGATAGCTTTCAAGCATGTAAGGAGAGTCTCTTGCGTTAAGAATCACCGCGCTAGAGCACTGGCTCTCTATCTCTATGGCTCAGGTTGGAATCAATCGTTGGTGCATGGCAGGGGGATGAGTTATCACTAAACATGCAGTTTGTAAATGCTCGAAAGTTCGCAGGCAATGTGTACTACGTTCTAATAAAATATCATTATTAATATCAAACGGAATACAAACTAAAAATTCTACTTTTCATCCAGCATGCACATAAACGTCTGAAAAATATTACAAGCCTGCTATATGTACATACATACATTAATGGTCCATTCAGGAACGCTTAAAATCTCAAAAATCCACCATCCTAATGTGGCCTATGTATGTTTGCTTCATCTGCATTAATCTAATGTATGAGTTTGCATTTCCGTAGATGTGTTAAGTGAACTTTATTTCACGGCGTCGGCATTAGCCTACTCTCATTATAATTATCTTCCCATGAAGATGTTATTCCTCATTCTGAGAACACTGCCGTTTCAGACAGTCGTGTTATGTAACTCAATGGTGAACATTATTTCCTGAACCCGCAACTGTTTTTTTTTGTCCTAACAGCTGCAGTAACTTCGCGTCCGCCCCGACCTATGGTAAAAGTCAAGTGGTTATAAAAAAAATACAGATCTAATTGCGTAGAATGATGCTCCCCATATTGCCAGCAGTATTAATTTATATCCGATCACTGGCGTACAAGGCGGCATCTGTGGTCATTTGCTTTGGAACATATATATATGTCCAACTTCTTCATCTTTTTAATGTTAAAATGAGAAACCATTCGTTACAGCTTTTATCTCACGGTCCTCATCAGTCGGGAAACCAGACTGAAATGCCTTTCTTTAGAATATTTTTTAAACCGTGGTACAGCTTATGTGATACGGATTCAATGTTAAAACAATATCATCTTTCCTTCGGGCCGGATTCAAACCACAAACATATGAATTTCTGGTTGGATGTGCTTCTTTAATTCACCACTACAGAATGAGTACCGAAGGAGAGGTAAAGAGAGGAGTGAAGGTATTTAACAAGCTTTTTCGAAGAAAATTTGTTTCGCAAGATGTGCCAAAAAGAGTGGTGCCTTGCGCGACGCGAGGACATTCAGTGTACGACTATTCTTGAAGGAGAGTGTCCTTGGGTTCAACCAGTCCTTTTTAGCTTCAAAATACGTACGTATCTAGCGCCTGTTGTTGCAAGGACATAAAATGTCAATGGCCAATGCACTCTCGCGATAATTAAGCAGCAATTCCTTAATGTTTATTGCATTCTGTATTGCCTGGTAATGGCAAAAGCAAAGACTTTAGAATATACTGGAGGGGCATCACGACCAATTATAGAAGTAAAGTCAACCATTATTGTAGGCACCCACATGCAGGCTTACTACTCATGATACACGAGATTGAAGTTGTTTTTTGCCCGGGGTAAAACTTAAAGTAGCACATTTATTAGTGGAATATTTTTTTATTTGTCTTTAAATTTCAAAATGTCCGATTAACCAATATACCATAAAATGTGAAAGAAAAAAAAAATCTTTCGGGCCGGATTTGAACCAGGACGTATGCAATTTGGAGCGTTGGCAAGCACGTAAACTAAAGCCAAATATGCAGTTTCGATAAGTTAAATTCGAACTAGTATTTAGGAATGATATTACCTCCTAGGAGGAATAAATTGAATTATTACCTCCCTTCAATAGCCTTAAGAACAACGACAAACAATAAATAAAATCCACAAACAAACTTGGACAATATTTCAATATTATTTATGTTTTTTGTGAGCACATGCAGTTCCCATAAGAGGGAATAGAAAACGTAATGTTTCGGGCCGAGAAGGCGGGGCCTAATCCTTCCCTAAGCACCCCCATTCTGGCTTCATTATCACTACTAGGCTAGCATACGTATTCCGCCCCCAGGACATTCTAACCTCTTCGTGTAAAACCTTTGAAAATTCTTCCTTCGGCTGTGGAGCACATTGAAAAACGTTTTATGGAGATCAGTAATTTCCAAGTGCCCAATTTTCCAATATACCGTGAAATGTGAAAGCAAAAAAACATCCTTCGGGCCGGATTTGAACCAGCGACCTATGGATATCTGACACCAATTTCCTCTACAGTCCACCGCTCTACCAACTGAGCTACCGAAGGCCATGTTGAACGTGAGAGAAAGTAGTGAACACACCCTTACGAGGCAAATTCTTTGTGCAAGGAGAGTCAAAACTTCGAACCGGAGTAGTGATTCCTTTGACGGGAGCACCTTTGGGGAATTAAGATATTCGAATCTTTGGCGGATTAGTATTGCAACGATTATATTTGAAACGTAACAATACAGTGTTGCTGTTGTTAACGGCACCACACGCTTACATCGTGCCGTACCGCGAAATTCGGAAAATGCCGTAATATGAAGTCGAATGGCTGATGAAGATACGTCCTAAACATGAATATCATCAGCAGTCAACAACCCATAGACTGATTTGACACAGCTCCATAACATGTAAAAAAATTTCTTCGGGCCGGGTTTGAACCAGCTACCTATGGATGGATATCTGACTTCAATTACCCACTACAGTATACCGCTCTACCAACTGAGCCACCGAAGGCCACATTAAACCGATGAGAAAGTCTTGAACCAAATGTATTTGCAAGGGAAGTCAAAACTTCGAACCGGAGTAGAAATTCCTACGACGCGAGCGCATTCGGGCAATTAAGATATTCCAATCTTTAGCGATACTTAGTTCACACGTCAAGATATGGCCGACATTCTTGTCCCGTCTTCTTCCGAAGGTTTTCAGAAGAATTCTCTTTTCCCCCCACCACTCTTCTAAGGACTTCTTCGTCAGTCACTCGGTCGTTCCATTTTATTTTCGTAATCGTTCTGCAGCAAGGAGACAACATTTCGAATGTTTCCACCCTAGACTTCTCTGCTGCTGTAATCGTACATGCCTCATTTCCGTACAGAAGGGTGCTCCATATGTGTGTTCTCATGGATTTTTCTCTTTCTTCCACGCTTGTATTCCCAGCCGTAAGCAGATTTTCCTTTTGGTGGGATACCCTCCTCGCGGCTGAGCTTAAAGCCACCGAGTGCGTCCACTGGGTTGCGGGTTAGACATAGATGCAGCTAGATATAGAGATAAATAAGTGTTACCACCACCAATATTTTCCCTAAATGCCCATCTCTTACCTTCAAACGTCCCCCCAATCTCTCTGGTATTCTAAGAACCACCAGACACTTTATCGAAGACCACTTTATCGAAATCCCATCTCCCTCCCAAAACATCCCCTTCCCCCTGCAATCGCGCTAGATGCAAAACATGTCCTATCCTTATCATCCAGCCTCTCTCCTAACAATTCCTCTCTTTTTCGCTTCCCTCCATGCCTTCACTTTCCTGTACCACTGAAAATACTGTCTCCCTTCTACTCTGCCAATTCTGTCCCGCTTTCTACATCGGCCTCTCCACCACCCCGCTATGCATCCGCATGAACGGTCACCGCTATTCCTGCAATAATCCCTCCTCCCATTCTTATTCTCTCCGGGTAGCCATACATGCCTCCTCCCACGAATCCAACTTCAACAATTGTTTCAAGGTGGGCATACTGGCCTCTGTCCCACCTTCAGCGTCTCCCCTCCAACTAAAAACGTTAGGGCAATCTTTAATTTGGCTTTTACATGCTTTCCGCAAACCGGGAATTAACAGGGCTCATTAAAGGAACCTTCTGTCTTTCTCTCTATTTCTCACACCCTTTCCCTCCCCACTCATCTTCACCCCTCATGCTTCTACCCTTCACTTGTTTCCTCGACCTGTCTTGCCCCCTCAGTCAGTTCTCTCCTCTCCTTCGAGAAAGGTGGTAGTGGCCACCGAAATATCGGAAAACTATCTTTGTGAGTGTCTTTTATTTATGTGCTTTTATAATTTTGTCACGCCTGTGACCAGCTTTATTGTTATTTGTACCTCGTACTGCGAAATTCCTGTGAACATAGGTCGCAGCTTACCTCTAGATATAGAGGTTAGCTGCGAGACAAGCGAGTTTACTCGTCGAATAAGCTGCCGTGGACGAAAAGCGACGGCATTCCAAGGCGGTATTAGTCTATTCCTGGGTAAGGTAGGTCTTTAAATGCATCTACGTAATACCCTGAGAGCCATCAAGAGGCTGTGTGGCAGGGGATAATACAGAAACCTATGAAGATGCCGTGACTTGGCGACGGGAGGCCGCCTACAATTACGCTTCCTATCACCCGGAGGAGAAGGCAAGTTCTTCTGCATATGAGTGAAGGTGGAGACCACAGTGGTCGGTACAGCGACACTCATTTCACTACAGGCGGAAATTTACTTTAACGGCTGTAGTACTGCGATGTGGAAGGCAAAGAGAAACCACCACATTATTATCCCGAGGAGTCGCAGGCACTCCACTCTTTTCTTTGTATCAAGACGTGATGGAACCCTCTCGAGTAAAATATTCCGGAGGATACCCTCTTCGCGTGGGATATTCTACTGACTATTTCTTTCTTGCTCCGTCCATCGCTGGTTGCACGGAGTTGTTTTAAAGGGCCACGATGATATTACTGCGGTTTCGAAACAACTCGTAGGAGACTTGGCATAAAACGTCACATTACAAGAACTTGGGAAAGACAGAACTATACTCGTCAACGGAGGAATTAGGTGAATATAACGGCAAATGAATGCAAAGAGGCCTACAAGTTTGGTGCGTTAAGTTAAAAAAGGAAAACAATTCAAATGAAAAGAATGGTCTAATTCTGAAGTTTCAGGCGTGATTGAGTGGAAACGGATCATAACTGCACTTGAGTAATGAGCAACCTCAACAGCGATAACGTTTATTGCGACCGGGCTTCGCTTTTTACAGCATCGTTAAGACAGGCACCAGGGCCTGAAGAAGCTGTAAAAAGCGAAACCCGGGGAGGGGGGGGGGGGGGGGGGTTCTTGAATCGTTCGAGATTGATTCCGGTACGGAATAATCCCGAACACAATGTAAAAACATACGAGTGAGTCCTTAGTTACGTACCGGAATCAATCCCAAGTGATTCGAGCACACCCCTCCCCGGTCGCAATAAACGTTATTTCTGTGGAAGTTGCTCATTATTCAAGTGCAGAAAAGAATGGTGCCTTTTGGAGGTCTTGGGGGGCTGTGTTTGAAACCGTCGGGATTATCTCGAATAGGTAACCAAGGAGTCACGTGGTATAAACACAAATGCTTCGCAAATTTGGTGTGTTAAAACCGGTGAAAACAACCTCATTATTTGTTTACACTTGTGTTATATCTCAAATGGGGGCTCTTTAGTTGGAACAGATGACAAAAAACTCAAGTGAAAACAATTAATAACGTTGTAAAGAGCGATTCATACACATTAAATTTTGAAACCATTCGTGTTTGTATCACGTGACTCCTAGGTTACCTATTAGAGATTTTCCCGACGGTTTCAAACACAATCCCCTTGGTACATTATTACAATTGATGTACGTCACAGTATTTCCTGAACTGAAGTCAGAATCAACAGAACTTTAATGCATGGAGAAAGCAGGCTTAGAAGTAATAATTGAAATCGATAACATGTAACGGTGGAGTGATTTCAAGAAGAAACTTGAAGGATAAATCCCCCTTACCTCCCCTGCATGGCATTCAAAAGCTAATTTTCCCCTCTGGCATTTAATAAGGAAGAATTATCATTCAACTTAACGTGAGGAATACGTAATGGAAGGTCGGCCGATATGAAAATACGTAATTTTTTGCTATTAAGCATACAAGAACAACAAAAATTAACCCGAAATTTGAAAAGGCACTTGAATATTCAGAAGCCATGCTAAAAAAATCGAGCTGCACGACTAATTAACATGCTTAGAATTCTTTTCTCGAAAAAACGCTCTAGAAAAATCAAGTCATGTATCGCAATGGTGACTCAAAGAGATGGATTCATATTTACCATCTTCAGATAAAACTTCATCATCATCATCCTTTTGTAACCCACTTTAACTAGACAATTCTCACTTGCCGTCTTGGCTACTTCCCAAAATGCAAATAATCAATGATGTTATCACTTATGCTCACATTACATTAAAAGGTTGGAACGAAATGCCAAAGTGCCTATTGTATTTCTGCATAATCATTATTTGCTTCACAGGAGATGTAATTAGCCAATTCTGGCTTCCATGAACTTTTAAACCTTGGTTTTCACTCCCTTGTAGTTTAAAAAAACCTATTAGCATAGAATACAGTTAATAGGAGTAGAATATTCCGTACTCTAAGCTTGTATGTAGTGCATGTCGGTAGTGCATGCTTAGTGATCTTCACCCCCTGCCACACACCCTCACGGTGGCTTGAAGGGTATAGTGCAGATGTAGTTGTATCCTGACTTAGCCATACCTGAGCCTTAGCCTAAGAAGTCAAAAAGTTAAGTTCGTTTTCAGTAAGTGGAAATATTCGTCAAAATTAAAAAAGTTAAAGCGTTGTGATCTCCAGTTTATTGAAAATCACGACCGGTTTCGTCTGTGTCAAGCCATAATCAAGTATATGCAACATTCAGAGTTTATATAACATGTTTATATAGAGTCCGCCACATCTTAAGACACCATGGCCTAATGAAGACAAACGCCGAGGGAAAAGTGAACGGGAAGAATGGAAAAG